>JANCRC010000004.1:20385000-25385000 GCA_024362995.1 Heteromeles arbutifolia | reverse complement strand
CAGACTGATGCAGAGTCAGGGGAGTCTATCTTCGGACAGATGGGTGGAGACGACTTCATGGTTTTTGGGTAAAGAACCAGCTTCTTGGTAGCGGCAGTTGGCTTATGAGTTACCCTAGGAAGAATCTGGAGACAGGGAGGTATTTAAGCAGTTGTTCTATAAGAGATTCATTCCTCATGCTTACATTGATCGTAAGAAATAGGAGTTCACTAGTTTGAGGCAAAAGAAGCTGTCAGCTAACGAGTACTACAGGAAATTTACTGATCTATCTCGTTATCACCCGGAAGTTGCTGCTAATCCGGTTGAGATGCTACATCGTTTTCAGTTGGGCACTAAGAAGAAATGGTGTACCATTACGACTACGATTCCCTGTACTACTTATCATGAGTTTTATGAAGCTTTACTTCAGATTGAGGATTCTGAGAATTTGCCCAGTGAGAGTGAAGAGGAAGAGAAAAATAGGAATCAGAATAAGGATAAGGGTAAAGGTCATTTCTCATAGGGACCTTGCCAAACTCAGAGCTTTAAGCGTAGTGGGACTAGTTCTAGTTCTTCCAGTGGAGGTTTCAGTTCCATAGGTCAGAGAGGAGGTGGTAGGTTCTTTAGAGATTCCAGATCCCAGAGGCAGGGGAAATTTGGTAGAGGAAATGCACCTTGGTGCTGTAGGTGCAGTAGTCGACATTTAGGGGAATGTCAAAGAGGTAGCACTGGTTGTTACACTTATGGTCAGGAGGGACATCTGGCTAAGTTTTGTCCTCAATGTCAGCAGAGACCTCAGCAGCCTCTTTTACCACCGCCAGCTCGAGCTCAGCAGTTCTCAGGACAGGGTGGCTATACCCAGACAGGTCGTGGTTGTGCATACCACTATCAAGGGGACTCCGTTCCTTATTCTTCGGGACAGTACCAGTACCCCCAGGATCCCTATCAGCAGGGCAGTTATGGGCAGTATTCAGGAGGATATATGCCTCCACAGCAGTACTCTGGAGGATATATGCCTCAGCAGCAGTTTTCAGTTGGTGGATCCCAGTGGCATTCTAGAAGACAGTCTCAGCAGGTTGATGCTACTTCCAGTGGAGTTGGGTCTTCGAGACAGCATGGTCAGTCAGGATAGGGGCGTAATCCTTAGGGGCGAGGAGTTCATGCTAGCAAAGGCAGAGGAAGGCAGCAGAACCAGGGGCGTATCAACAACCTTTCACTGCAGGATGCTCAGAACAATCCGGATTTGATCATGGGTACGTTAAATATTCTTGGTCATTATGCTAAAGTTGATTGACTGTGGTGCTACTCATTCGGTAATTTCTCATACGTTTGCTCAATTGACACAACCTCAATCTTCACCTCTTGGGTATGAGTTGGAGTTTGCTATGCCCAGAGGAGAGAAGTGTTATGTAGACTATGTGTACCCGGGTTGTCCCGTAGTAGTGGACAATGTGGTTATGCCTGCTAACCTCACTCCACTAGACATTGTGGATTTTGACGTTGATAGGAGCATATTTATGCGACTTTGTTAGCTTGTTTCCTTGCATTTTCTTAGTTAGTTTCTACTTAATATAGGGTTTTAAGCTATTTTCGTATGTTTGTAGGTCCAATTGGCAAAATTGGCAAAAAGGTGCAATTTGGAGCATTTTAGAGCAGTTTTGGGCTTGGAATGGATATCACAAGTATGAAGCAAGATGGATGGACGAATTTGAAGTTCAAGAGAGGTTAGGAATGTGCAAAAGTGTTGATGAAATTAATTTAAGTCATTGAAGATAAGGAATCAGCTACAAAGAAGGAGAATTATCCAAAACCTTATCCAACCTTATCTTATCCAAACTAACCTTATCTTGTCTTATCTTATCCTACCTTAATTCCAGCTGCAAGTGGGACTCCTTTTAATATTAGGATACCTAAAACCTATTTTTAGCAGGCATTTTTGTACTAGAGACATGCCACAACACTCCTTTCTAGAAGCCCTAAGAATCTGGCGCCCCAACCTTTCTAGATGGCCTTTTCCTTGTTGGTTTGGAGTCCTAAATCCTTTTCCTTGACAACCTAGGCCAAGTAATCCCTAGCCCTATAAATACAAGTTTATGCTGCACCATTCAGACCACCACCCTTTACCATAACTCACCTATATCCATCCACCACACACTCATTGTGCCGCAGCCTTGCAAGGAAGGAAGGAATCTTGAGCGTTTTCTAGGTGTATTCTATCCTTTGTTTTTAATGTTTAAATTTAATTGTCTTTGTTTATTTGCGATCATGAGGAACTAAACCCCTTCTTAGCTAGGGGGGAATTTGAAACTATGAGCGTATATGTGATATGAATTGATTTCATCCAGTTGTGATTTTATAAATTGTGAATGCAATTTGCTTAACTGTTTGATTAAAACTTATTCTTGTATGTTGATTAGGGATGCATACTTAGTTTGCATGCTAGGATTTTATGCTAAAATATAAGGGAGTTTCACCTAATCGTTACAAACTTATATTTACAAGTAGTGGAGGTTGCTAGTCACGATCGCGCTAAGTAAATTCTTGGCAGGAGTGTCATGCAGTCATAGTCACGAATGTCATGTCAATGCTTATGACTTTCACAAAGCTTAATGATCTTTCATATGTATCTCTAGTATGCAGTCATATAGGGAACTTGATAAGAATAATTTGGTTTGTGGCGCTACGTCCAAAGTCAATGAACTTAGGAAAATCTGAAGGTTGATGCGTGCAGTCACGATTAATTTGGGGCATTGTCGTTCATGGTTTATAGAAAGAACAACTGGAAATCGATTTGTGTCGCATATATGTCATGTGTGGAGAAGGAACCTCTAGTTAGCCATTCAACCATCTAAATCACCAATTTCGTACAAAACTAAGTCTACTTTATAATTCTGTTTTGCTTAAGTTTAAATCCGTTTTCAACCAATCCCTTGCTCTTAATTTGTGTTAAGATAGTCTAAATTCATCAAATCTTGAGTCTTTTAGTCTTTTGAGTCAATTAGAGTCTTAATTTCGTTCAAATCAATCTTAGATGTTAGTTTTGAGTCTAAAGAATCTGTTTTGTGTGTTTTAAGTCTATTTGCTGTTTTGAGTCTAGTTTAGTGTTATAAAGTTTAATTAGTGTAGATTAGCATCCCTTCTAATCCCCGGCTAGAACGAAATTTGCTAATCCCCCCCGTGTTTCTGTTTGTGTTTTTGGTTTTACGTTTTAGTTTTTGATTTTGTTTTGTTCAATTTTCTTTGTTTCAGGTACTAAACATGGCAATTGCAAACATTCAAGCTCAATTGGCGAATCTTACTTCTCAATTGTCACAGATTGCCGAAAGAACTTCAATGCACACTGCCCATACATTTACTGTACCCTATGGGCAAGGACATCAAACTCATCAATTCACTGCGAATGGAGGTGCTTGGGGTTATCAAGGCCATAACCAATCAAGGGACAACATGTTTTCCAACACTTACAATTCCGATTGGAGAGATTATTCAAATTATATGTGGGGGGGAACCTCAACAATTTCAACAAGGTGGATATTGGCAGCAAGATGAGGAGTTCTATTCAAGACCTATGCAGCCACCACAACCTCCCCCACAACAATTCCAATCGACTTCAAGTATGTCCATGAATTATAATCAAATTCTTGATGAATTAATTTCTTTGACGCATGGCTCACACCACAAAGGATATTCGCAGCCATCTGAGGAGTTCTATCAATGGCCATATGCACCACCACAGCCTCCACCACAATCTGCCCAAACAAATTCAGGTATGTCTTTGGATAATGACATGTTGATTAAGTTACTTACCAATTTGTCTCAGGGACAAGAAAATCAAAACAAAGAAATGCAAAATCAAGCCAAAAAGTGGGGTGAATTGAAGAATCAAATGGGAGAGATTGTAGAATTCATAGGACAGATTCTAGAGCAAAGTGAACTCTCCAACTCAACTATTGTCAATTCGATGGGAGATTTTGAAATCCATAATGCTATCACTTTGGGAAGTGCTATGAAGGTTGGAGCTGACCTAAAAACTTCCAAACATACCTTAGAAGTGGACAAAGAGCTGCTGTTCAAAGAGAATGAGGAAGATTCAGCCAAGACAAGCTTAGAAGAAGCCTTGTCGCAACACCCAATCATCTCTCATCCTTTGCCGTAGGCCCCTAATGTTTCTAAGCCATCCAATCAAGGTAAGTTGGGTCCAAATTCAGTTCAATCTCATGTTATTCCTCCAAATGTCCTTTTTCCTCGTAGGTTCATGATTTCCAAGAATGAAGAAAGTGAAAAAGACATCGTGGAAGCCTTCCCAAAGGAGCCAAGTGATATCCCAATTCTTGATACACCAAATCAAATTCCAGAATGTGTTGAATTTCTTAAAGAACCTGGTACATCAAGAAGAATGATTCAAGAGAAAGAAGTGGCTGGAGAATATCAAGAATGGATCAAGGAGGATGTTCATGAGACAATAAAACCCAAAGAAGTTGAATTTTATGACACGAGACAAGTAACAACCATCACATTCAATCTGGCCAAGTGCAAGGTTCCTGAAACGTTCAAAGATGTGGTGTTTGTCCTTGAGTTCTCGTCGGAGCAAACAAGTAAGCCACCTTCCCGAATTTCAATTTTGTTTTATACTAATATGTTGTTAATGATTCAGGCACCCACTCTAGAATTTAAACCATTGCCGGTTCATTTCAAGTATCACCTCCCCTTCAAAGATCAACTCCATGCTGAGGGCTCCAATGAAGCTTAAATTGGAGGTATTGTCCGGCTGGAAGACGTTAAAGCAAGTGCTTCTTGGGAGGCAACCCATGCAAATAAAGAAGAACTAGGAAGCTTCGGCCTTACAACCAGATATGCGTTCCTAAACCCTACTCTTTATTGCTTTTACTTTGCCATCTTTGTTATGTTTGTTAGTTGTGTTGTTTGCTTGCTTGTGTGTGAGTCTATGTTTGAAACATTGAGGACAATGTTTGGTTTAAGTGTGGGGGGGGGGGGGGTAAACAAAGTGTTTTTGTTGAAAATTAGGGGGTTTTTATTACCTATCACTTCTAAAGTTGTTTTTCACTGTTTTTAAGTGTTTTTAGTGTGTTTTGAAGTGTTTTTATATGTCTTTAAAAGATAATACGAAAATTTGAAAAAAAAAATGGAAAAAAGTTTTGAAAAATACCAAAAAGAGTCGTTTTTGTGTGTTTGTACCTTCCAACACAATGATGAGGATTTGGTTTTTAATTGCATGACTGTTAAAGAAAGTTACAAACATGGATTGAAGTTTGATATGCTCTTTTGTTTATGCTTGGTTATAGTTGACATTCATGAATTCACATGTAATCACAAAAAGAAAAAAATCAGTTTTTGTAACATACTTGAAGGAAGTAACTCAAACTAACGCTACAACCCTGAGAGACTTGAGCCTAAACTTTGTTTGGAGAGTTATTAATCTTGACATTCTTGTTTTCTAAAGTCGTTGCATGATCTCATTATTTCTTTGCTTGGTTGCTACTTAGAATGCGTTTTTCATCATTATAGTTCCAAATACTAGAACTCATGTCCGTTTCATTCAAAGCATAAAATTGATTAGCATAACAAGTAACAAGATGAAGTTGTTTAGTTAAACCAGAGCCAAAAAGCCTCACCCTTTGCATATCTATTGTAGGTTTAACGCTTTTGAGCCTTGTTGAGCCTATGTTCGTTGTTAACCCACATGTTCCCTACCTAGCCTAGATTAGGTTCATCCTTACCCTTGTTCTTAAGGCATACTGAAGCATGACCTAGAGTGAATTCCCTTTGTTCGTTATTAGGTAGCAATCAAGTGTGGGAGAGGTTGTACAATGTTGTGTGCTTATAAACAAGAAAGGGCCCGGGTAGAAGGAAAAAAAAAAAAAAAAACAACAACAACAAAAGAAGAAAATTCGTGAGAGAAAGAAAAGGAAAAGAAAAGTACGTGAAAAAGTGTGAAAAAGTGTTCAAAATAAGTGAGAATAAGCTCAGAAGTGTTGGTTGTTGAAGAAAGGGTCCAAAAAGTTGAAGTTGTTGAAGAAAGGGTCCAAAAAGTTGAATTCGGCCCTAAGTATGTGTGATCTTCCCTTTATGTATCAAAGTTGTGGCTGCGTTTAAAAAAGGGAGTTCTAAGTGTCATATTCATTACTTTGCTCGCTATTGCTTTAAGAACATTTGTTTTCTTTACCTTTATTTGTTAGCCAATACCCTTAGCCTCGTTACAACCCTTAAACTTTTATCTTGATTGTTATGTGTTTCAATATGTGGAGTTTGGGATTGGTTTGAGCATATGGTGTCTCTGGTTCTCGCATCTAAGAAGTGGCATTCCATTCATGAGATCATATATATATATGCATTAATAAACTCTAGAAAGTGCCTTCTTTGTTAAAACATATGTGAGTGTTTAGTTTTTCATGTTTACATCAATCTTCTCGCATATACCTAGTGTAGGGAGTGTAGTCAGAAAATCTGAGTGAAAATAGAGTGTATATATCTTGTGAGGAATTGAGGGATTCTCTAAGGCATGTTACTACATTCAAAAATGTTGTTTTAATTGATTAAATGCGAGCTAGTGAGTGGCTACTGCGATTAAGTATAAGTTCGAGGGTAGGGATAATTGAAACCTATGTAAATAATGATTTTTAACTTGTTATGTACCATTGGAAATCCCTGAGGCAAACGTTGGAAGGTTTAGGTTTTGTTTTGTTTGTTTGTTTTGCTCGAGGACTAGCAAAAGCTAAGTATGGGGGAATTTGATAGGAGCATATTTATGCGACTTCGTTAGCTTGTTTCCTTGCATTTTCTTAGTTAGTTTCTACTTATTATAGTGTTTTAAGCTATTTTCGTATGTTTGTAGGTCCAATTGGCAAAATTAGCAAAAATGTGCAATTTGGAGCATTTTAGAGTTGTTTTGGGCTTGGAATGGATATCACAAGTATGGAGCAAGATAGATGGACGAATTTGAAGTTCAAGAGAGGCTAGGAATGTGCAAAAGTGTTGAAGAAATTAATTTAAGTCATTGAAGATAAGGAATCAGCTACAAAGAAGGAGAATTATCCAAAACCTTATCCAACCTTATCTTATCGAAACTAACCTTATCTTACCTTATCTTATCCTATCCTAATCTTATCCTACCTTAATTCCAGCTGCAAGTGGGACTCCTTTTCATATTAGGACACCTAAAACCTGTTTTTCGGAGGCATTTTTGTACTAGAGACATGCCACAACACTCCTTTCTAGAAGCCCTAAAAATCTGGCGCCCCAACCTTTCTAGATAGCCTTTTCCTTGTTGGTTTAGAGTCCTAAATCCTTTTCCTTGACAACCTAGGCCAAGTAATCCCTAGGCCTATAAATACAAGTTTATGCTGCACCATTCAGACCACCACCATCTACCATAACTCACCTACATCCATCCACCACACACTCATTGTGCCGCAGCCTTACAAGGAAGGAAGGAATCTGGAGCGTTTTCTAGGTGTATTCTATCCTTTGTTTTTAATGTTTAAATTTAATTGTCTTTGTTTATTTGCGATCATGAGGAACTAAACCCCTTCTTAGCTAGGGGGAATTCGAAACTATGAACGTATATGTAATATGAATTGATTTCATCCAGTTGTGATTTCATAAATCGTGAATGCAATTTGCTTAACTGTTTGATTAAAACTTATTCTTGTATGTTGATTAGGGATGCATACTTAGTTTGCATGCTAGGATTTGATGCTAAAATATAAGGGAGTTTCACCTAATCGTTACAAACTTATATTTACAAGTAATGGAGGTTGCTAGTCACGATCGTGTTAAGTAAATTCTTGGCAGGAGTGTCATGCAGTCATAGTCACGAATGTCATGTCAATGCTTATGATTTTCACACAGCTTAATGATCTTTGATATGTATCTCTAGTATGCAGTCATATAGGGAACTTGATAAGAATAATTTGGTTTGTGGCGCTACGTCCAAAGTCAATGAACTTAGGAAAATCTGAAGGTTAATGCGTGCAGTCACGATTAATTTGGGGCATTGTCGTTCATGGTTTATAGAAAGAACAACTGGAAATCGATTTGTGTCGCATATATGTCATGTGTGGAGAAGGAACCTCTAGTTAGCCATTCACCCATCTAAATCACCAATTTCGTACAAAACTAAGTCTAGTTTACAATTCTGTTTTGCTTAAGTTTAAATCCGTTTTCAACCAATCCCTTGCTCTTAATTTGTGTTAAGATAGTCTAAATTCGTCAAATCTTGAGTCTTTTAGTCTTTTGAGTCAATTAGAGTCTTAATTTCGTTCAAATCAATCTTAGACGTTAGTTTTGAGTCTAAAGAATCTGTTTTGTGTGTTTTAAGTCTAATTAGCTTGTTTTGAGTGTCTAGAGTCCAGAAACTGTCTAGTTTGAGTTCTATTTGCTGTTTTGAGTCTAGTTTAGTGTTTTAAAGTTTTATTAGTGTAGATTAGCATCCCTTCTAATCCCCGACTAAAACGATCCCTACTTACACATACTATATTGATAGGGTTTAAATTTGAGTGCAATTTAATTTCACACCAGACGTCATCTTGGGCACAGATTGGTTGCATTGCAATCATGCGAAGATTGACTGTTACGGGAAATCAGTGACCTTTCATCGTCCTGGATTACCTAAAGTTACATTCTTTGGTGAGCCTAGTGGATTGAGGCATGGAATCATTTCTGCCGTGAGAGCCAAAAAGCTACTAAAGAAAGGTTGTCAAGGGTACTTGGCTCACGTGCTACTAAATGATGATGCTCCGGTTAGCGTGGAGAATGTCAAGGTGGTTAGACATTTTTTCGACGTTTTCCCTGATGATTTACCTGGATTACCGCCAGATCATGATGTGGAATTCGCCATTGACTTACTCCCAGGTACGAATCCTATTTCTTTAACCCCTTATCGTATGGCTCCTGCCGAGCTAAGAGAGTTGAAGATTCAGTTACAAGAGTTGGTTGATAAAGGTTTCATCCAGCCTAGTACTTCACCTTGGGGAGCTCCAGTTTTGTTTGTAAGGAAGAAAGACGATACTTTGAGGCTTTGTATCGATTACAAGCAATTGAATCGGATGACGATTAAAAACCGTTATCCTTTACCTCGTATTGATGATCTTTTTATCAACTCAGAGGTGCCTGCGTATTTTCTAAGATTGATCTAAGGTCTGGTTATTATCAGTTGAAGATCAGAAGCGATAATGTTCCTAAAACTACATTCAGGACTCGTTATGGTCATTATGAGTTTCTGGTAATGCCATTTGGATTGACGAATGCACCAGCAGCTTTCATGGGTTTGATGAATAAGGTGTTTCAACAGTATTTGGATAAATTCGTCATTGTCATCATTGATGATATTCTGGTGTATTCTAAGTCGAAGGCAGACCATGTTCGACAACTTACTTTGGTGTTGAAGAAGCTAAAGGAACATCAGTTATATGTTAAGTTCAGTAAGTGCCAATTCTGGTTAGATCAAGTTGCTTTCTTGGGGCATGTTATTTCAGCTCAGGGTATTCGGGTAAACCCTCAGAAGATAGCAGTTGTGGAGAATTGGGACCAGCCACGAACCGTCACCGAGGTACGGAGTTTCCTTGGTTTAACGGGTTATTATCGGCGATTTGTTAAGGATTTCTCAGTTATGGCTTTACCACTAACGAGGTTGACCAGGAAGGAAGTTAAATTTGAATGGGATGATAATTGTGAGCAGAGTTTCCAGCAGTTGAAGTATTATCTCACTCATACACCTGTTTTGATTTTTCCTGATGATAGTGGTAATTTTGAGGTTTACAGCGATGCATCTTTGAATGGCTTGGGATGCGTGTTGATGCAGCATGGTAGGGTAATTGCTTATGCTTCGCGTCAGTTAAAGCCTCACGAGATGAATTACCCTACACATGATTTGGAATTAGCAGCCATTGTTTTCGCTTTGAAGATTTGGAGACACTATCTCTATGATGAGAAATGTAGGATTTTCTCAGATCACAAGAGTCTTCAGTATCTGTTCACACAGAAAGATTTGAATCTTCGTCAGCGGAGATAGATTGAGTTGCTAAGTGACTACGATTGCATGATTGAGTATCATCCTGGAGGTGCTAATGTAGTGGCTGATGCTTTGAGTAGGAAATCTCAAGGTCGGGTTAATGCTTTGTATGCTTCTCATGTTCCTCTTCTTGTAGATTTGAGGTCTACTGGAGTGAAATTGGAATTGGAAGAACAAGAAAGAGTGGTGGCAGATCAAGAAAGAGCCTTACTTGCTAGTTTCTAAGTTAGGCCTATTCTGATTGATCGTATACTCGAGACTCAGATGAATAATGAAGAGATTCAGGAGTTAATTCATTTGAGGAATCAAGGGAAGAAGAAAGATCTCAGAGTTAGAGAGACGGATGGCATGCTTACGCAAGGGAATATGATGTACGTGCTAAATAATGAGGAATTAAATAAGGCAATTCTTGATGAGGCACATATTTCAGCTTATGCGATGCATCCAGGAGGAACTAAAATGTATCATACCATTAGGCCATTTTATTATTGGCCAGGTATGAAAAGGGAAATTGCAGAGTATGTAAGTAGGTGTATCGTGTGCCAGCAGGATAAAGCTGAAAGGAAGAAGCCATTTGGGTTGTCACAGCCACTTCCCGTTCCACAGTGGAAATGGGAAAATATCACTATGGATTTTGTGTACAAGCTTCCTCGTACACAAAACGGCTATGATGGAATTTGGGTGGTTGTTGATCGACTTACTAAGTCAGCGCATTTCATTCCTGTGAGGGAAAAGTATTCTTTGAAGAAGTTAGTCGAATTGTTCATCACGAAGATTGTGAAGTATCATGGAGTTCCTGTGAGTATTGTTTCAGATCGAGATCCGAGGTTTACTTCTAAGTTTTGGATAGCATTCTAGTAAGCTTTGGATTCGAGATTACTGTACAGCATGGCATATCATCCTCAAACACACAGACAATTTGAGAGGACGATTCAGACCTTGGAGGATATGCTAAGATCTTCGGTGTTGCAGTTTGGCGACACTTGGCATAAGCGATTGGATTTGATGGAATTCGCCTACAACAACAGCTTTCACTCGAGTATTGGTACAGCGCCATTCGAGGCATTATATGGTAAGCATTGTCGTACACCTTTATGTTGGTCAGAGGTTGGTGAACGAGTTTTAGTGGGCCCTGAGTTAGTAGAGGAGACTACTCAGAACATTCAGGTTATTACGTATAATATGAAAGCGGCCCAAGATCGCCAAAAGAGTTTAGTAGATAGACATGCCACTGATCGAGAGTACAAGGTTGGTGATTGGGTATTTTTGAAGTTATCGCCGTGGCGAGGTGTAGTACAATTTAGAAAGAAGGACAAGCTAAGTCCTAGATTCATCGGACATTTTCATATCACTGAGCGAGTTGGTGAAGTTGCTTATAGACTTGAGTTGCCGTCAGAGCTGTCTAAGGTACATAATGTGTTTTATGTGTCGACGCTTCGACACTATGTCTCAAATCCTTCACATGTGATACCTCATCAACCCTTGGAGATCAGTTCGGATTTGACTTATGATGAGGAGCCAGTGACTATATTGGATTGGAAAGAAAAAGTTTTGAGGAATAACATAGTGCAACTAGTCAAAGTTTTGTGGAGGAACCATTCAGTGGAAGAATCGACGTGGGAGACAAAGGATAGGATGAGAGAGATGTACCCAATATTGTTTTATGAGTACTAGTGGATGGTTTTGGTTATGTAAATTTCGGGGATGAAATGTTTATAAGGAAGGTAGATTGTAACAGCCCATCCCGAAGTTTAAGTATGGCGGACGTGAAATGACGAAAATGCCCCTAGGCATTTAATTAAGGTATGTGTGTCTTTTTACTTTGGGTATTTGGTTGTATTTGGACCACACACACACACACACAGTCACTCTACCTCTCTATCACTCCCGTGCACTCTCTCTCTCAAACCTTCTCTCTTTCTCTTGGTTTCTCTTTCTCTCTGGAAGTGTACGAACAAGCCCTATTTCTCTCAGATCGAACTTGCAGAGGCCATATTTGGGATCCTTGAGGGTCCACGAGCACAACCATAGTTTTTTTGGCCGTGAAACCATAGAAAAACCCTAGGACTCGAGAGGTCCGTCGAGGTACAGTACCACCGAGGTGATCGTCGAGGTTTCAAACCATTTCAAGGCTCCCAAAGGTATTCTCTCTCCCTCCTAAGGGTTTTGGTTGAGTTTTGGTTAAGCTTGAACGTAAGGAAACCATGGAAATCGAACCTCCGAGGGTGACATTGTTCACCAACTCTTAAACCCGTGAGTTTCTTCAATTTTCAGGACCATAGCAAGCTTAAAGACATTATCTCGATGCTCGGAGTGCATCGTTAGTAAAAATTGGATGTCGGAAAGCCCAGATACGAGGAGTTACAGAGGTTGCCGGATATTCAAGCTTGCTCCGACGTGATTTCGTGATATTTGAAGCTTCAAATAGGTATAACGTCATTCTCCTCACTCTAAGATTTCGTTTGCTACAAATTTCGAAGAAAATGGTTAAAAAATGAGTGAGATTAGACAGTTAGAAATTTTCCCATTTTTTCGACGACGGGGACGGTCGCCGGAGTCCAGAGGTAGACGAAGACGGAATATTCTGTCAGTTGGATGGAATATTCCACCGCCGTTAGTTAGATTTAATAGTAACAGTTAGAAGTTGACGGAATATTCCCCAGAATATTCTGACGGCATTCCTGTCACGTGGCCGTGCGTGGGGGCACGTAGGTCCATTGCGTTCGCCGGCGCGTGGGTGATCGGAAAATTTTTCTAAAAATATGGGGGTGTTCCTGAGATTGTGTATATCATAGTGGTATATTCATATACCCAAATTGAGCAATGTATGAGAAGTTATTCCTAAGGTTCCGATTATGTGCGTTAATTAACGTTATTTCAGTTCCTTCTCATATAGGCGAGACCTATCCGGAGGACGAGCGTAGCCAGGCCAGGCACAGAGGTTACTACCCGTCTACTTACCAGTGAGTGGGCATTTGTTTTCCGTATATACCTATATAAATGAGTTTTTCCCAGAAAATCAGTTTATATGAAATGTGATATGAAATGCGATATGAAATGCCATGCAAAGTATCTAATTACTTTATTATGCATTATTGATTGTTTATATTAATGTCGGTGCTGAGGATGCACAGGTAAGTGACAGGTAAGTTTATATGCTAGTTATTAAGAACGAATGATGTGATGTGATGTGATGTGATGTGATATGATTAGAGCTCATAAACCTACACACTGATATTAGTGCTCCCGCCCAGAGAGGGGCTCAGTCTTTCACGTGTTGTTCACCTCCTGCACTGTATACTCTCCTTGGATCCAAGTTAGGTTCTCAGTCTTGTTGAATAGGCCAATATAGGTGGGTTCCACTCGTAGGTGTCCCTCGATTTATCGCTCAGTCTTCACGTGATTGTAGCACTAGAGCATATTAGTTTATTATCAGTGATGTTGTGCAGACCACTAGAGGTGGTATTGATGTGTGTGTAGGGTATATATATGATATGTTTGAGATGATTATGAGCTATATGATATGATGAGATTGATATGAGCTATATACAGCCGATGGCTGAGATGATTATTTAATATTCAATCACATTCACAGAGATATGCTTTGGCATTCAGTTATGATACTTTGGCATGGCATATACATACTTTCATACATACATATTTTCCAGCGGGTTTTGAGAAATATATATATGAGTATATACTTTGTTTCTGGGAAATTATACAGGTTTTACGACGAGGGGTTATAACTTTTGAGAAAAGAAAGGTTTTGAAAAGATTTGTTTCTGACCCACTTAGTTTTATGTTTTTCGCCCCTCCAGGTATTAGGTAGTGTTCGTTGGTGGCATATGAGGGGCTCGTCGGACATTCTGACAGAATTCACTTATGTAGGACCACCTTCGGGTGTTATTTCCATTTAGTACTTCTGCTTGACTGCACATAGACTTTTATGCTCTGTATTAGTGGAATTCACACTTCTTTTACACTAGTATTGCTAGTGTTTCGGTTTTAATTGATCCATAAATTCTATTCTCTATTGCTTCCGCACTGTGCACATGTCTTAGGTCATGCTCACGTGACGGCCAGCACGCCCCACTTTTGGGTTGGGGTGTGTCATTTGATATAAAATAACTGATTGTACAAAGGATTTTCTTTTTTCATACGAAAAATATGCCCATAATTGTTAATGAATATGGATAAATTAATATTATATATATATATAGGCTAAATTGGATTAATGGTCCCCATGGTGAGAGGGTAATCGGAAGATAGCCCCCATGGTGAAAAAAATTGGATTTAATCCCTCGTGGTGAACTTCGTTAGGATTTAAGCCCAAAATTAACATTTATGTCAACTCTCCGTTAACCCAAAATTAACAATCCCACCCTTCCCCCAAAGATTTCATTGGATTTTAAAACCGTTCAATCTCAATTTGTTCTGCATTTTTCTCCCTGCGTCATATTTGAATAACTGCAACCTCAATCTTTTGATCAGAAAAGAAAAAGAAGGAAGAAAAATTGTGTGAGCGTTGAGATAGAGAGTGCAATCAAAGCAGCAACATTCCTACCATCAAATAAATGGCACCAAAAAAATCCAAATCCATCTCCCATCCAAAAGAGAAACCCATTTTCATGTTTCTTCAATCTCCATAGACGCATCCAACAGAAGAAACCCATTTCCCTGTAAATGAATACCACTACGTATTTTGGATTTTCATCTTCAATTTTCTCCTCCTATTGTTTATAATTGTAATATTCATTTTGCGTTTTGCTTTTTGCAAGCAGAAAATCACAATCCTTATTTATTTTGACAATTGAAGGATCTTCTTTGAAATCAGTTTTTTCTCAAATGGGCATATTTAGGGAATTCACTGATTAATGGACAAAATATCTTTGAATGGAATCGAAGCATGGATCAACGAATTCATAGCCTTGGATGAATGAGTTTTTTTCTCTTTTGGTTATGAAGGTTGAATGGGTTCACAGACAGATGAGGAAGATGTTAATTTTGGGCTTAAATCCTAACGGAGTTCACCACGAGGGTTTAAATCCAATTTTTTTCACCACAGGGACCATTAATCCAATTTAGCCACATATATATATATATATATATATTTATGTTACTAATATTTATGATACAAGAAAGGTAAAATTTCCGTATGGGGTTAATTGGTAATCATAATTATGGTGAGTAATAATATTTATTGACATAATTAGGGTTTTGTGGCATAAGTTGTAAATATGTTGTAATAATTGGTTATATATTTTGTCTACATGGTAGTCTATTTGAATTTTGGGTTTTATTTGAAAGTTTAATATTATGTGGGTTTTTGTTTGGAAAATAAGAGTTTCAAGGGCCTTTCTCTAAAGAAATCTGACTACTTGCACATGCAAACCATTGAAACGAGATGCAAAGTTGGGAAGATTGAGGAGTACAACACAAAAAATGAGTATTTAAGGCGTGCAATTTAGGGCGTACTAACATGTATGTCGTTAATAACACTGCGCAATTTTTATTCAAACCTTCAATGAGATGGCTTCTTTACTTTTTAGCGTATAAATAAAGTGTGGCTTAAATATGTTGTTGGTTGCGACTTGAAAATACAGATGCTGTGAAAAGTTAATTTTTATTGTTCCCGTGAATAAATTAAATTTACCACCCTATTTACACCTCTTAAAATTAGTTCCAAGTTTTCTTGAATCTTAACATGGTATAATGATAGGAGCATATTTATGCGACTTAGTTAGCTTGTTTTCTTGCATTTACTTAGTTAGTTTTTACTTATTATAGTGTTTTAAGCTATTTTCGTGTGTTTGTAGGTCCAATTGGCAAAGTTGGCAAGAAAGTGCATTTTAGAGCATTTTGAAGCAAATTGGGCTGAAATGGATTGCATACATATGGAGCACAAGGAATGGATGAATTTGAAGTTCAAATGAGGCTAGGAATGTGTTTAAAAGTTGGAGAAACAAATTCAAGTCAAAGAAGATAAGGAATCAGCTACAAACATGGAACATTATCCAAACCAGCCTTATCTGATCTTATCCTATCCTAATTTTATTCTATCCCTAATCCTCTTGGATTCTGATTTAATTAGCCTATTCCCTTGTGGATTTGGATTGTGCAAAGCCTTTTCAGAAATTAATTGGGCTAAACCCCTTTCCTGATGGATTTAAGCCTTGTGCCACACCCTAGGGCCCTAATCCTTTATTTCTGCTAAGTCCAAGTCGTAACCTGATTTCCCTAGGGTTTGCCATGCCTATATATACATATTTTGAGGCTTTGCCACAGGTTACCACCCCCTATACCACACCATAATTCGTAGCCATCACCATCCACACACAGAAACACCATTTGCCGCAAGAAGGAGAGGAAGAGAGCTTTGTCGTGGCTTCCATTGGAGGAGGACCTTGTGCCGCAACAACCTGCAACCATTGGAGACTTCCTGAGTTCTTTCTTCCCTTGTTTTAGTTTCAATGTTTATTTCAGATTGCTTTTCAATTGTTATGAACATGTGTAACTAAGTTTTTCTTAGTTAGAGGTGAATTCGAAGCCATGGACATATGTTTGATATGAATTGATTGCCTCCAGTTATTGTTTCGTAAAACATGAATGCGATTCACTTATCTATTTGATTAAAACTTATTATTGTATGTGGGTTAAGGGTGCACACTTAGTTTGCATGCATGAATCTGATGCTAAAATATAAGGGAATTTCACCTAATTGTTATGAACTTATATTTATGAGTAGTAAAGGTTGCTAGTCACAATCGTGTTAAGTGAATCCATGGCAGGAGTATCATCATGCTTTTCATAGTTACGAATGCCTTGTCAATGCTTATGATTTTCATAGAACTTAATGATCTTTGAATGTATCTCTATTATGCGTATTCCATGTAGGGAACTTGATAAGAATAATTTGATTGTCGATGCGTTATCCATCCAATTCAATGAATTAAGGAAAATCTGAAAGTTAATTTGTGCATTCACAATTAATTTGGGGCATTGTCATTCATGGTTTAAAGAAACAATACTGGAAATCAATTTGTATGCATATGTTTCATGTGTGGAGAAGGATCCTCTAACTAGCTTTTCACCCTTGAATTCACCTTAATTTCGTTTTAACTTACTTTGTTTGCTAATATTTACTTAGTTTTGTCAAATTCGTCCAAATCTGTCCCCTTTCAGTGTTTTGAGTCTTACTAGTCTAGAATTTGTCCAATTCACTCTCTAGTATCTGTTTTGAGTCTATTTAGCTTAGTTTGTGTGTTTTGAGTCAATTTGGTCAGTTTTGAGTCATAAGAGACTAGTTTAGTGTTTTAGAGTTTAAATTGTGTAGATTAGCATCCCTTCTAATCCCCGGCCTAAAACGATCCCTACTTTCATATACTACGTCGATAGGGTTTTAATTTGAGTGTCAAGTAATTTTCACATCAAATTTTGGCGCCGTTGCCGGGGATTAGCAAACTTGCTAATCTCCCTAGTTTTTGCCGTGTGTTTTAGTTTGCTTTTGTTTTTGTTTTGCTTTATTTTCTGAGTTTGTTTTGTTTTCTTTGTTTTAGGTACTAGTGTATGACTCGAAGTTCTCAACTCGTTCACGCACATATCTTGGATTTTAACGACGATTTTGAATGAGATTTAAGAAGGAAGAGGAAGCACCCAGAACCCAATCCACCTAGTGCTAGCTCTAGTTCCAAATCTGAGTTTGAAGAAGAGGAAAAGGAAGAACAAGCCATGGCTGTGGATAATCGTACAATCAAAGAACATTCGGCCTCGGGATTGGACAATGTCGTGCCTCTACGCATCCAATACCCTGCGGCAAGTCAAGGAAAGACCGATGAGTTTTAATTGAAGTCAAGCTTGTTGCATCACATTCCTAAGTACCATGGGCTGTCCATGGAAGATCCAAACAAGCATTTAAAGGAATTTGAGGTGGTGTGCTCAAGCATGACACCAATCAACATAGATGGGAATATTCTGAAGATGAAAACCTTTCCATTCTCTCTATTTGAAAAGGCTAAGGATTGGTTATTCGAATTGGCACCTGCAACGGTCACTTCTTGGGAAAGTATGAAAAGAACGTTTTTAGAGAAATTCTTCCCAACTTCGAGAGTTATTCTTTTGAGGAAGAGAATTAGTGGCATTGAACAAAACCAAGGAGAATCTTTTCCAGCATATTATGAACGTTTCAAGGCTCTAGTTGTATCGTGCCCTCAACATCAAATGAAGGAAGAACTTTTAATTCAATATTTCTATGAAGGACTTCTTCCAATTGAGAGACAAATACTTGATGCTTCAGCGGGAGGTGCCTTGGTTGACAAAACCTCGGTGGCTGCCAAGATCTTAATTGCAAACCGAGCCTTGAATGCACAACAATACGAAGGTGTTGGACAAAGGGACCCCCCACGACAACAACAAGTGAATGAGGTAAGTGCAATTTCTGAACTTCAATCTCAAATGGCTAATCTCATTGTTCTTTTGTCACAGGTTGTTGATGGAACCAAAGTGCAAGGTCCGGCCATATGTGGAGTGTGCTCTATGCAGGGGCATCTCAATGATCAATGCCCTCAATTGATAGAGAATGGAGGATGGGAAAGTGGCAATGTCGTGGGCTATCAAGGCCAAAATCAGCCACGGAATGATCCATACTCCAATACTTACAATCCGGGCTGGAGAGATCACCCAAACTTCAAGTGGAGGGAGCCTCAACAACCTCAACAACAAGGTGGATTTAGACAGCAAACTCCCGGGTTCTATCAAAGGCCATTCGAACCAATGCAACTTCAACCACTATCTGCTCAACCAAACTCAGGTTCGCTATTTGATAATGATCAAGTTATTCAACTACTAACTTTTGTAGCGCAGGAATTACAAAATCAAAATAATCGAATAGTGAATCAAGACAAGGAGATGAGCGACATGAAGAAGCAAATAGGGCAGATTTCAGAGTTCCTTGGGCAGTTTCGAGAAGACGGTAAACTTCCTAGTTCAACCATTGTGAATCCAAAGGGAGGATTTGAAACCGCTAAAGCCATCATGTTGAGAAGTGGAAAAGAAGTGGGAACTGACCCACAACCATCCAAATCAAGCCAAAAGGAAGATGAAAAGTTGCTGATTGAAGAAGATGAGCAAGACAAGCCCACAGCAAGGAAGGATCCATCCTTGCCGCAGCCTCCTAAGCCTTCCACACCATCCAATTCAGGTAAGGGTGGTTCAAATTTGACTCATTCTAACCTAATTCCACCAAATTTGCCTTTCCCTAGTAGGTTTATGCAAGCTAGGAACGAAGAGAATGAACAAGACATTCTAGAGACCTTCAGGAAGGTGCATGTCAATATCCCGCTCCTTGATGCTATAAAACAAATCCCAAAGTACGCTAAGTTTTTAAAGAAGCTATGTACAACAAGGAAACGGATTCGGGAGAAAGAGGTGGTACATGTAAGTGAGAATGTCTCTGCAATGTTGCAAAGAAAGCTGCCATCTAAATGCAAAGATCCAGGTAGTTTCACAATCCCTTGTGTAATTGGTAATACAAGGTTTGACCACGCTATGCTAGATTTAGGTGCATCAATAAATGTCATGCCATATTCCGTTTATGCATCCATGAATCTAGGAGAGCTTCAAAATGATGGTGTTATTATTCAATTAGCCGATCGATCTAATGCATATCCAAAAGGAGTTTTGGAAGATGTTTTGGTGCAGGTAGACCACTTGATTTTTCCTGTAGATTTCTATGTGCTTGATATGGAGGACTCAGCCCACTCTCCACCATCGCCACTCTTACTTGGACGACCTTTCATGAAAACTGCTCAAACCAAGATTGACGTGGCCAAGGGAGCAGTAACTATGGCGTTTGGTGGTGATATGATTAATTTTAATGTTTCTGAATCTGTTGAGATTACTAATGACGTTCGTTCTTGTTTTGTCATTGATGTAATAAAAAATAAAGGGCAGGAACATTCAGCACCAATCAAGAAGGATGCATTTCGAACCACCAACGAAGAGGGAATTGGAGTGAAACACAAGGATTGCACGGCCACAACCCTAAAACCTCAAAATCTGGCCAAGAGCACCCCACATGCATTTGTTGATAGTGCTACAACTTCATTGCAGTACATTGGTGAGCCACTTATTCCAATTTCGATTCCAATTTCAGCTAATAGGTTGTTACCTTGTATGGTGCAGGTCCTCAATCGAATCCAAGCTGGTGGGAATGATTACATTGACTTTAGGATGCTCAACACCCCAATCAGGAAGGATTACTATCCCATTCCATTCATAGAGCCAATGTATGAGTATTTTGAGGAGCATGTCGTGGAGAATGTACCCCTCCATGCCATTGGCCCTATTCAAGCTTAAAATGAGGTATCGTCTGGCTGGAAGACGTTAAAGCAAGGGCTTCTTGGGAGGCAACCCATGTGTTCAAATGAGGAGAAGATGGAATTCGAGCTCCAAAAACCAGATTTGCGTTCTTTAACCCTTCTCTTTATTGCTTTTACTTTGCCATATTTGTCATGTTTGTAGTTGGGTTGTTTGCTTGCTTGTGTGTGAGTCTACGTTTGAAACATTGAGGACAATGTTTGATTTAAGTGTGGGGGGGTAAACAAAGTGTTTTTCATGAAAATTCTTAGGTTTTTTGTCACCCATCACTTCTAAAGTTGTTTCTCACTGTTTTTAAGAGTTTTTAGTGTGTTTTGAAGTATTTTTATGTGTCTTGAGCAGAAAATCCGAAAAAGAAAGAAAAAATTGAAAAAAGTTTGAAAAATACAAAAAGAGTCGCTTTTGTGTGTTTGTTTGTGTCTTAGGGTACCTTCCAACACAATGATGAGGATTTGGTTTTTAATTGCATGACTGTTAAAGAAAGTTACAAACATGGATAGAAGTTTGATATGCTCTTTGGTTTATGCTTAATTGTAGTTGTTGTTTACGAATTCACATGTAATCACAAAGAAAAAAAATCAGTTTTTGTAACATGCTTGAAGGAAGTAACTCAAACTAACGCTACATCCCTGAGAAACTTGAGCCTAAACGTTTATTTGGAGAGTTATTAATTTGTGCATTTTTGTTTTCTGAAGTCGTTGCATGATCTCATCATTCTTTGCTTGGTTGCTACATAGAATGCGTTTCATCATTTAGTTCCAAATACTAGAACTCATGCCCGTTTCATTCAAAGCATGAAATTGATTAGCATAACAAATAACAAGATGAAGTTGTTTAGTTTAAACCAAAGCCAAAAAGCCTTCACCCTTTGCATATGTATTGTAGGTTTAACCCCGTTGAGCCTTGTTTAGCCTAATTTTCTTTGTTAGCCACATTAACCTTACCTAGCCTAGAATAGGACTATCCATACCCTTGTTCTTAAAGGATAGTGAAGCATGACTTAGAGGGAATTCCTTTTGATCAATATTATGCAGAAAAACAAGTGTGGGGGAATTTGATTTGTTAGCCAATACCCCTAGCCCCGTTACAACCCTATACTACTATCTTGAGTGTTGTGTGTTTCAATATGTGGAGTTTAGGATTGGTATGAGCATATGGTATCCCTGGTTCTCGCATCTAAGTAGTAGCATTCCATTCATGAGATCATATCTAAGCATGCTTAATAATTCCAGAAAGTGCCTTCTTTGTTATGACATATGTGAGTACTAGTTTTCTTGTTTACATCAATCTTCTCAAATATAACTAGTGTAGGGTGTGTAGTCAGAAATTCTGTGTGAAAATAGAGTGTATATTTTGTGAGGAATTAAGGGATTCTCTAAGGCATGTTACTAGATTCAAAACATTGTTTTAATTGATTAAATGCGAGCTAGTAAGTGATGACTATGATTACGTATGTGCTTGAGAGTAGGGATGGCTAAAATCTATGTAGATAGTGATTTTTAGCATGTTATGTACCATTGGAAATCCCTGAGGCGAATGTTGGAAGGTTTAGGAAGTTTTATTTGTTTTGTTTTGCTCGAGGGCTAGCAAAAGCTAAGTGTGGGGGATATAACTCCATAAATTTGATGCCTCTCCTCTCGATTCTCTTTCGCTTCACCTTTGCTTCATTTATACTTCATCTATACGTCACCCTTGCACCTCAATTTCCCTAATCGAAATCGGGTTCGCCGCCGAATGAGTATTCAAGAACACGAACGCGTCTTTCCCTCACTATTCCTCCAAAGTTTCAAGTCTTTGACTCTCCACAGGTTCAACAACCCCCGTGGAATTGCTCTTGTTCCTTAGCTCCAGAGTCGCCTCCACTAGCTTTTCTAGCTTGATGTCACGACTATGATTCAGTTGACTAAGATAAGTTTCCTCATCTCCCCTTCATTTGTTAACTCTGTTCGTATGAATTTTGCAATTTATTCTTGGGTTGCTTCATTTTGCTGATTTGCGATGATTTGTGGAGTTTGTGCAGTTGCTCGAATTTGTGCAGTTGCCGGAATTTGTAGAACTTATACTGAATTCTACAAATATAAGCAAATAATTTTTGTCATTTTTTTTAGAGATGATCTTCATAGAGTGATTCATAATATGAACAGTTTCGATCATAAACACGAAATAGCTTTTAGTTTCTTTATTTTTTGCATCTTTCTTTGTAATAATTGTGAGGAGCTTAGGGCGGGTAAGGTCATCTCCAATTGAAGGAGTTATGTTTAGTTCCTATTTAGATTATAATTCTGTAAAAAATTATTTTTTAATAAACTGCCAAACAATATCTATGTACAATCTTCAACCGAATGATGCTATTTTTTAGCCCTCTCAATAATTTATTATTTTAAGATTATTCTTTAATTTTATTGGTTAATTAAATTAAACTACCATATTAAAATAAAGTTTCCGCACATATTTTGAGGGTCACTTGTCTCGAAATGTTGTTTTAAGTTTGATGTTGTTTAATTTTCATGTTATTAAATATTTTAATTTTACTTGTATGTTAACAACTTATACATTAAAATGAGATAAGATAGTATGGAAGGGTGAAATGTAACAGCCCGTCCCGGAATAATTTTATCATTGGTGTGAAATGACTAAACTACCCTTGGACATTGAGACTTGTTGTGTGTGAATTATATTCAAGTTGGATTTAATTATCATTTTCCTAAGTGTTGGACCTAAATGAGCTAAAGGACTTAGTTTTGTTTGGTTGGAGACCAAACTCAGACCACACAAACACATACACACTCACACCCGTGCTTTCTCTCTCTCCTCCCTCTCGATTTTCTGTCTTCATCCATACAATTGTACGAACAACTTCAAACCAGCCATTTCCAGTTACTGATCGAGGCCAAGATTAGTGTATTTGTGATCCTTGCAAGCTCCTGAGAACATCTATACCCTTTTTGAGACTTGGAACCTTCGAAAACCCAAGGAACCGTAACCCCAGTTTTGGCGCACTGTTCATGCACTCGTGATTGAGAAGGTTTCAGAGGATTTCAAGCTTATAGGGAGCTTTAGATCATCCTCATGAAGCTTGGAGAAGAAAAATGAAGCGATTTGGACGTCAGGAAGTGGAGATCGACGAGTTTTAAGTTCGATCGGATTATCGAGGCTTTTTCCGACGGGTTTCCGGTGGTTACAGGGCTCGAACCAGGTAAGGTTTTGTTCTACTCTTCATAAACTTCATTTTGGTTCAAGTTTCATGAGAGTTGGTTGAGATGAAGAAGATATCAAGATTTGAAATTTTTCCAGTTTCCGGCGAATTGCAGACGGCGATCGCCGGCGGAGTCCATCGAAGAAGGAAGGAGAATATTCTGTCAAAGTTGACGGAATATTCCTAACGGCGTCAGGTAACGCCGTTAACTTCTGTTAGTATATAACGGAATATTCTGTGGAATATTCCTAACGGCAGTTAGGGTTTCTGTCAGGGTCCCTTGCGCGTGACCGATCGTGTGGCCGTGCACTTACCAGCGCGTGGCGGCGCGTGGGTGGTCGGAAAATTATTTTTAAAATATGGGGATGATCCTGAGATTGTATAGATCACTGTGGTATATTTATATACCCAAATTGAGCAAAGTATGAGAAGTTATTAGCTAGAATTGTGTATGTGCTTAAAGTCATTTTTTAGCATATGCATTGTCATAATTATGCATATTGTTGCATGGTGCTGCGAAGGCCCAGGTAAGCCCAGGTGAGTATATTATGCTGGTAATGAGTATGAAATAGTTGGTGATATTGTGATGCATATTGAGCTCATTAATCTGCACCCCGGTGTTAGTGCTCCCGCCAGAGTCAGAGCATAGCTGCACATGATCGTTCACCTCCCGCACCACACGCTCACCTTGGATCCAAGATAGGTGCATAACCTGTCGTATAGACCACTTACAGTGGGTTCAACTTGTAGGTGACCCACGATTAGCGCATAGCCTTCATGTGATTGTAGTACTTGAGCGTATTCATTATACACCTAGCATGTCGGTCAGACCACGTGAGGTGGTACCAACATGTGTGCAGATATGTATAAATATGTTGAGATATGAGATTGAGATATAATTGAATTGAGCTCTAGTTTCTGCCGTATAGATCACGTCAAGTGACTTCGGCTATTAGATGATTTATATTGAATTGCATCACCTGGCTTATTATTTATTATATTGTGATATTGGGTATAGCATATACATGGCATACATTCAAATGAATCTTGATATACTGAGTATGTTTTGACTTATATTTACGTATCCTATTTTCTGGGAAAGCTATACTTGTTTTACGGCGAGGGGTTAGTATATTCAAAGGAAAATAAAGTTTTATATAAGCGTTGTTTTACTGACCCACTCAGCTTTGTTTTGCGCCCCTCCAGGTATTAGGTATCTTTTGTTGGTGGCTCACGAGGATTCTGGTGGAAGTTCTGACAGTACATCATCCATGTAGGAATATTAGATACTGTTTAATTTAGTAACTTCTATGCTTGACTGCACTTAGACTTAATTATGCTCTGAAGGTGTATTAACACTTATTTCCTTTCCAGCCATTATGGATGTTTGGTTTTATTCATTCGAAATTTCCTTATCTTAACGCTTCCGCTTCGTACATATGGCTTGCGTCACGCTCACGTGACGGCCAGCATGCCTCGATCTCGGTCGGGGTGTGTCATGAAAAGTATGCGAGAAATTGTGTAAAAATGGCTTAGGTATTTATAGAAAAAAAATTTGAATTTTTAACTTTTTTTTTTCAATTTCGTCTTAAAAAAGAAAATGCTACATGATGTCTGCTAGCAGCACAGCTAAGCCCAACTTTCAGGGCTGGTTGACTGGCTATGTTTGCCCAAAACTCGGCCCAGTGGGCCTCAAATTTTTTTGGCCCAGCTCTCTATTGGAGATGGGTTTTGTGTCAAAGCAGGCTATATTTTGACTTATAGTCCTTTGGCCAGCTCGGTTGGAGATGACCTAAGATGGCTGCCTGCCTTGTAGGCTTGTGAGTCGAGTCGGATTAGGTTGAATTGGGGGTTTTTTTTTGGGGCTGGCCGAGGTAAAGCCTCGATTTCAAACTCAAGGCCCAAGCTCTATCCCACTTAACAACGGGTCGAGTCGATTGGGTCTAAATACAGGTCAAGCCCAGATTTAGCACATCAAGCTCAGGCTAGCCCACTACGGTCCACAACCCAAGGATGAAAGCTTGATGTCTACCCCAGCCTGCACAACTTCAACGAAAGTGACTAGTCAAAAGAAAAAGGATCACCGACACCATCCCTAAAAAGAAGGGAAACCACAACAAGTCCTTAATTTCTTTATATTTTCCAAACCCCCGAACAATTGAAATTTGATTCAGATTCTTTATAATCATGTTGTTCCCTTGAGGAGCAATTTTTCGGTGTATCCGTGACATGATTATGTGATTTTATATTTTAAGAAAAACTAATGAAAAGGGTTTGAAAACTTTGAGTTTTAACGATAAGGACAAAATAAAAGGTAAAGTGAATAATACCAAGATTGACTTTTTAGTGTAAAAATGTGGTTTTTCGTTAAAGTGAACAATACTGGGAGCTTTTCGTTAAAGTTTCCTATATTTTATTGAAATTATGTATACATATGTGTATTTGATTGTTATTAATATATTATAGAGGTGGGATTAACAGAATAGGATCCTCTTCAGATCCTTTTTGTGGGGATCCGAAGGATTAATCAATCGTTTTCGTTCATAGTACATAGTGCGGCTAGAAATTATTTTAAATTTTGAAATTTAAATTAAATCTAAATAGTACCTAACGAAAACTAATCGCACGATGTACGATGAACAGACACGATTAATTGATCCGTTAGATCCCCATAAAGGGGATTCGGAGAGAATCCTTGTCTGGGATCAACATTGTTGTTATACAAATAGTTCAGCAAGTATTGCTACAACCAAATAATGAAACAGAACAATCCAAAAGTGAGAACTGGTGGATTTCATGTCTGTCATGAAATAGAGATTTTTTAGTGTGATCGAAATAGGGAGTGGTACACTACATGTCACTATATAAATAGTGGATTATGTATGTTAAAAAAAATTAATAACTTGAAAAATAAAAATTTTTATTACTTGTATGAAAATACGTGATGTACCACATGTGTACCGGTGACAATGAAAAATTTATGGTGATGAACATCCAATCAAAGAACAAACCAAAAGAGTATGCATCTGACAGTCTAAGCCCCAGTTTGGGGTTGAGGTGATTTTAAAAACAGCTGCTATGAAAAAAAGCTGTGACAGTTTTTGGTGTTTGGTAAACATTCAGCTTCAGCTTTTTTTCACAGTTTTGGGTTAAAAAAAGCCAAAAACAAGAAGCTGCAAAACCCAGCTTGAAAAACCAGCTTTTTTCACATCTGTTTTACATAAAAGTTCACCAAACACTATAATACTACTTTTTTTTTTTTCAAAAGCACTTTTACAAAAAAGTTTACCAAACACTCTGCTACTTTATTTCACAACTGCTTATTCCCACAGCACAGCAGAAGCAGCTTTTTTTCAAAGCACAGCAATACCAAACCAACCCTAAGGCTTGCTGGGGTTCCCCTTTCTTCAAGGCAATGATAGCACTCGTACCTAACTTGCGGATCCCTTTCTCCTAGTCTACGAAGTTCGGAAATCTGGATCATCGAAATTTGATCAAACGGTTACAAAAAAGGGTCCATTTTAAAAGTTATAATAATCTTAGTCGTTGGATCAAATTTCAATGGTTCAGATCCGGAAAGATTCCTTTCCTCTAACTTGATAACTCAACTGGATATGTAACAACTAAAATATCCACTGAATCCGCACAAAAAATAGTTGGAATAAGCATAATTAATGATAAATAAATATTGGTTTTGAGTTTAAATTTTGCATTTCCATTGTGGCTTGTATAAAAAAATTAAAAAAATTTGCACCACATCATCTCAAGCATTAAATGTCACATCCCGGCCCAGGACAGATAACTTCCCGGGCCCGCTCCACCACTGTAGCACGATATTGTCTGCTTTGTGCCCCGACCACGCCCTCACGGTTTTGTTTCTGGGAACTCACACGAGAACTTCCCAATGGGTCACCCATCATGGAAGTGCTCTCGCGCGCTACTCGCTTAACTTTGGAGTTCCGATGGAACCCAAAGTCAGTGAGCTCCCAAAAGGCCTCGTGCTAGAAAGAGGTGGGAATATACATATAAGGATCACTCCTCTGGACGATGAGATGTTACATTAAAGATATCATATCTAAACTAAAAGTCTTGTCAATTTAACATCTATAGTGCATGTGAGATGTTTTCTAAACAGTGTTTTGCCGACTTAAGGGCCCCTAGACGATTGAAGATAAGAACTTAATTGACTAAAGCCTGTGGCGCATATCTTCCGCCCCCTCGAAGGCAGGCTGTAGTTAACGAAATTTCTATCCCAATTCATCTAGATGTCTTAAGTTGGTGAATATACGCATGGAATTTGCTCACATGCACAACATATTATGAGTTTGAAAAAATTTCTAACCAAAATTGACGGAGGTGTTATATCTACAATAATAGCACGTTTATTGATTTGTAATTTAAATAAAGGAATTGAATTGAGAAAAAACTGGATTAATGAGAAATAATTTGATCTTTATGAAAGTTGTTTACTAAAAAAGAATGATGTTAAACATATAAAGATTGTTTACCAAACACCCAGGAATTAGAAATAAAACCAGTTTAATTACTAAATTACCCATGTTTCTAAATAAATAAGGGAAAATTACATTTTACCATCTCAACTTTAGATCTTATAACAACCCCACCCCACCCCCACCCCCTCTCTTTGGGTCTTATAACAAATTCATACCTCATCATTCATGTTCTAATTGTTGGAAATATTAGCGATATGGATGCTACTTCTCCTACAACAAATCACATATAATTAATATTAGTATATCACAATTTTATTACAACAATTTATCAAATAAAATAAACGAAATATGATAAAATACTTATCTTTGGTAGGTAGAAACCACACTTCGTCGATACTTGATGAGAACAAGATTTTAGGTTGAGGGGTGTAATCACTGTTCTTAAGAATAGATTTCGCCCCTCTAAGACAATGTCTCGGTTTAGCAAGTTATGGCATCCTACTCTCCAGGATACAAGAACTTATGATCCTCGTAAGCGTACACTCGCAATACTTGAATTGGGTGAATAACTCAATTCTTCCTTTGGCATATAAGAGGTGGAAATTACAATAACATTTGAGATAATACAAAAGATTAGAGAGGAGAGGATGATAGGACTGTTTTTAACCAGGTGGGGTTTGTCCATTGAAGAAAAGGAAAGATTACTCAATCATAAAAATTGGCATAAGCCTCAAAGATTATATTGGAAAAAGAAGGATATACATGAAGGCCAATTAACAGTATTGAACGTTGGCCATTATAACCCACGGTTTTAAAAATCTCCGCCTAGAGCCGCCTAGGCGCTAGGCGGTTGGCCACCGCCCCGATTAATGCCTAGGCATTTGAAAATTAAGAAAGGGCGCCTAGACCTACTGAGGCGCCCGCCTAGACCGCCTAGGCACCTGCCTAGCGCGCCTAGACCCACCTAGACACCTGCCTAGGTTGCGATTCATTTAGACAAAAAATAGATAACTTTCATTTTGCATTTTATTTTTTCAATAAATTGTAAGAAACTTGTTGAATACTTAAGGGAACACACATTATATACTTGTTCCCCATGTTTTCATTATGTTCCAATAGCTCATAATATATATGTCATTCCATTTTGTAGTTTATGATGAAATCATATATATTTTAAGTATAAGCAGACACTTATTTACATGAAATATAATAGATTTAATTAAATCCGCCTAGTCCGCCTATGTCACATCCCGGCCCGGGGTGGATCACTTCCCGAGCCCACTCCACCACCGTAGCACGATATTGTCCACTTTGGGCCCCGACCACGCCCTCACGGTTTTGTTTCTGGGAACTCACGAGCAACTTCCCAGTGGGTCACCCATCCTCGGAATGCTCTGGCCCCCTTCTTGCTTAACTTCGGAGTTCCTACGGAACCCGAAGCCGGTGAGCTCCCAAAAGGCCTCGTGCTAGGTAAGGATGAGAATATACATTTAAGGATCACTCCCCTGGGCGATGTGGGATGTTACAATCCACCCCCCTTAGGGGCCCGACGTCCTCGTCGGCACACTTCCGGCCAGGGATTGGCTCTGATACCAACTGACACACCCCGTCCCAAGGAGGGCGTGCTGGCCGTCACGTTAGAGCGACGTAACCATGTGCACAGCGCGGAAGCTAATAAGATAAATTTATATACACATTGAGAGCAAAAGGAACGTCTAGTTGCAGTCAAGGACAATTACTAAAATATAACACCTGAAGGTGAATCCTACTTTTGTGAATTCTGTCAGAACTCCATTTCTTCCCTCGTGGCCACCAAATCTCTGCTACCTAGAACCTGGAGGGGCAAAAAACAAAGTTGAGTGGGTCAGAAACAAATCCTTTTCAAAACCTTTTCTTTTCTCAAAAGTTATAACCCCTCGCCATAAAACCTGTAATAATTTCCCATAAATATATAATACATATATACTTATCTCAAAACCATGTTCAGAAGTAGTGATATGCAAGGTATATGCCATGCCAAACATATCTCATCAAATCACATAACTATATCAGGTGAAATCTCATCATATCTCATAGCATGTTCACCGAGTGATAAGTTCGGCTGAACTATAGCTCATAATCAATCTCATCATCACATATAAAAATATATCCTGCACACGAGTCGGAACCACCTCACGTGGTCTAACCAACAAGATTGGGTGTAAATAAATACGCTCTAGTGCTACGATCACGTGAAGATTGAGCGCTAATCGCGGGTCACCTATGAGTCGAACCCACCTATAGTGGTCCATTCGACAAGACTGAGCACCTAACTTGGATCCAAGGTGAGCGTACAGTGCGAGAGGTGAACATCACGTGAAGGACTGAGCCCTGGCCCTAGGCGGGAGCACTAACACTGTGGTGCAGGTTTATGAGCTTTCAATACATCTCACATAATCATCAAATCATATAATCATTCTCTATCATCAATATATACTCACCTGATACTTACATGTGCGTCCACAGCACCAATTACCATTATATGCAACTACTAATGCATGAATAAATAGATATATATATACTTTGCATGGCATATCATATCACATTTCGCTTAATTGATTTTCTGAGAAAAATCTCATTTATATAGGTATATACGGAAAACAACTGCCCACTCACATATATGTCGAAGCGTCACAACCCCCGAGCCTCGATTGATGGCGTTCGTCCTCAGGATAGGCCTTAACTATATGCGTAATAACCGAAAAACATTTTTTGACGCACATAACCAACAATAGATAATAATTTTTCATATATTGCTCAATTTGGGTATATGAATATACCACAGTGATCTACACAATCTCAGGATCATCCCTATATTTTTAAAATAATTTTCTGACCCCTCACGTGCCGCCACGCGCTGGTAAGTGCACGGCCACACTCGCGGCCACGCGCAGGGAACCCTGACGGAAACAATAAACGGCGTTAGGAATATTCCGTTAAAACTAACGGTGTTACCTGACGCCGTCAGGAATATTCCGTCAACTCTAACGGAATATTCTCTCTTCTTCTCTGGTGGACCTCGCCAGTCGTCGCCGTCAGCGCCGCCATCTGAACTTTGAATTCTCGCCCGTTTCTGGAAAATTTTCAAATCTTCATATCTTCTTCATTTCTCAACCAAAATTCATGAAATTTATACCAAAATGAAGATCTCACAAAGATGAACACAACCATACCTGACTCGACCCCCAACTTGTCGGGGATTCGTCAGAAAAAACCTCGATAATTCCGGCCAATTTTCAAACTTGTTGATCTCCATTTTCCCGACGTCCAAATCACTTGGTTTTTCTTCTCCGAGCTTCGTAAGGATGATCTAAAGCTTCCTATGGCTTTAGAATCTTCTAAAAACCTCGCATTTACGTGTGCATGAACAGTGCCTCAAATTAGGGGTTACGGGTTCTAGGGTTTTCGAAGGTTCCAAGCCTCAAAATTGGTGTAGATGAACTCACCAAGTCGAGATGAACACAATGGAAGAAATTTCAAGGTCGATCTGTGAGCATTTGAGTTGGTTTGAGGTTCGGTCGTACATTTTGTATGAAAATTGCAGAAAAATCCAAGAGGGAGGAGAGAGAGAAGGCACGGGAGAGAGATGTGAGAGTTTTTGTGTGTGTGTGGTCCACGTGGGTCACCAACCAATACCAAAACAATTATACCAAAACATATCACACACACACATCATTCAACGTCCAAGGGTATTTCCGTCTTTTCACATCCACTGTACAAATTTTTCGGGACGGGCTGTTACAGCCTAGGTGCCTGCCTAGACGCCTAGAGCGCAGTGTCTTTTAGAACCTTGTTATAACTTAACAGTTATACATGAGTTAATGCATCAGTTTCAATTTTACAAATAAAAACTGAAATTAGGACTTTAAAATAATTTGAATAATATTAAATTACTAATGAAGAGTTGTTGACACACCCCGACCCGAATCAGGGCATTCTGGCAGTCACGTGAGCGTGATGTAAGCCATGTGCGCATTGCGGAAGCAATAAAGAATAGAATTTACAGATAAATTAAAACCGAAACACTAGCAATACTAGTGTAAGAAGAACTGTGAATTCCAAGAATACAGAGCATAAAAGTCTAGTTGCAGTCAAGTAGAATAAAGTACTAAATAACCGATACACTCAAATGAACCTATATGGATGGTGATCTGTCAGAAACTGCCTTGAGAGCCTTCGCTAAGCCAACAACAAGAATTCTACTCAGAACCTGGAGAGGCGAAAAACAAAGTTGAGTGGGTCAGTAAAACGAAGCTTATATGAAAACCTTATATTCCTTTGAATATACTAACCCCTCGTAGTAAAACAAGTATAGTTTTCCCAGAAAATAGAATACGTAAATATAATTCAAATCATGCTCAGTATATCAAGATTCATAATTATATGTATGCCATGCCCAATATCATGAAATACCAACTGTAAGCCAGGTGATGCAATTCATAATAATCATCTGCTAGCTGAAGTCACCTGACGTGATCTATACGGCGAATTTAGAGCTCATTTCAATCACATCTCAATCTCATATCTCATCATATCTCATCATGTATGTACATATCTGCACATGAGTCGGAACCACCTCACGTGGTCTGACTGATAGGACTGGGTGTAAAATAAATACGCTCTAGTGCTACCATCAGGTGAAGACTGTGCACTAATCGCGGGTCACCTACGAGTCGAACCCATTGAAAGTGGTCTATACGACAGGACTGTGCACGTAACTTGGATCCAAGATGAGCATGTGGTGCGGGAGGTGAACATCACGTGAAAGACTGTGCCCCTAACTCTGGGCAGGAGCACTGACACCGGGATGCAGATTAATGAGCTCAATATGCATCACAACATCACCATCTATCTCATTACCAGCATAATATACTCACCTGTGGCTTACCTGGGCCTCCGCAGAACCATGCAACAATATGCATAATCATGATAATGCATATGCTAAAATACGATGCAAGTATGGCATGACATTTAAAACACATTTCCTTTAAATACGTTTTCTGGGAAAAACGTCAAGTATGTATATATATACTGAAAACAACTGCCTACTCACAGATAAGTCAAAAGGTCGTAACCCCCGTGCCTAGCTTGGTTACGCTTGTCCTCCGGATAGGCCTCGCCTATATGAGAAATAACTGAAATAACGTCACTTAAGAGCACATAAACGAAACTTGGTAATAACTTCTCATACAATGTTCAAATTGGGTATATGAATATACCACCATGATCTACACAACCTCTGGAACATCCCCATATTTTTAGAAAAAATTTCCGACGTCCCACGCGTCGGCCAAGGCACTGCCACACGCGCCGCCGACGCGCAGGCACGTGCCTGGCACACTGACGGTAATAGTAACGGCGTTAGGGAATATTCCGTTAAAAGCTAACAGATTCCGTTAAAACTAACCTGACGTCGTTAGAATATTCTGTCAGTCTGACGAAATATTCTCCTTCGTCTTCCTTGGTTCGCCGGAGACCGTCGCCAGCGCCGCTGCAACTCGCCGGTTTCTGGAAAATCTTTAAACCTTAATATCTCTTCCATTTCTCAACCAAAATTCACAAATCTTATACCAAATTGAAGCCCTGAATGAGAAGAACATGATCTTACCACTTTTAGGTCGTAAAACTCACGGGATCTCGCCGGAGAATTTCCACGAAAACCGGCCAACTTGAAACTCGACCAACCCGACGTCCAAAACGCCTCAAAATTGTTCCCTGAGCTTCATGAGAGTGTCTAGAAGCTCCCTACGGTCCCAAAGCTGGCTAAAACCTCCACGATCAAAAGTGTATGAACAGTAGCCAAAATCGGGCTCTCGGGTTCTCGGGGAAAATAGAGGTCCTACGTCGAACTACGACTATGGTTGTGATCCTGAGCATCCAAGGAACTCAAATGCAGTCTCCAAAGAGTCGATCTATGGATGAAAGGCTTGGTTCAAGGTTTGTCCGTACGGTTGTATGGAAATGGATGAAAAATCGAGAGGGAAGAGAGAGAGAAAGGGTCAACGGTTTGGGTGTGTGAATATGTGTGTGGTCCGAATTTGTCCACTCAGCCCAAAAAAAACAACTTAATTTCCCATTTGGTCCAAACTTTAGGGAATGAAAATAATTGGACCAAATCCTTAGCCCATTTACACAATTACACCCAATCGCTCAAGGGTAAATTTGTCATTTCAAGCCATCGATAATTATTTCTCGGGACGGGCTGTCACAGTTGTATTTTGAAATACCAAATAAAAAATTCTAACAATTCCAAACATATTTCAAAATATAAATTGAATCACCAAAAGGGAATTTGAGAAACACAAGTTTAAAGAGGACAAGGAAGTACCAAAGGAAAGTGAGAATCTAATACATCAGAACTAGTGTCTTTGGGACTATGAACCAGCCTTAGGATGAGCTAGCCGTAACTCACAGAAATTTGGTGAAAAATAAATTTTCTATGAACCAAGATTTCTTTGTGTAAATCATATAAGACTAACCATCCACATTAAATCCTCAGAATGCTTGTTATAGTGGGTTGGCGCAAATAGGCCATGCGCCTCATGAATGCTCTAGAGAACTTGCCTAAGCTCTCATAAGAAGCGGCCCCACTCCCACACTCAACTAGGTGAATCCATCAAGTGTGCATTGCAGTCAAGCACACCACCCATATATAGGCTATGATATTCATTGAGAACATAAGTTCAACCTTGGACGTTGCGGTAGTTGCACTATCTACACCATAAGGATAGTGGTATTCCTTTTCACTTGTAAGTGAGAGGTTTTATGTTTGATTCTCGCCAAAGGCGATTTTGAACTACATTATTACTAGCCCATTGTGAGGCTAAGCCCATCCTCCTCTCCTTTAGTGTAGATAATATCGTTTGTTAAAAAAAAAAATAACAATAATAGCATTAGATATAAATTGAGAGTGCACGCCCAATCAACAAGTAACTTGTATTTACCCATATGAACCTACTTCATGGGATCTCCATTCACATAGGTTGGGTTACCATCACTCTTGATCGATGTTATAGGCATATGTCCCATCCCCTCAATGTAATAATCATAACTAGTTTAGTGGATTTGTCAGAGGATAGGCTAGATCCAAATCTGACCTCAAAATATTTTATCAAATACGACATATGCAAAAGTCATTCAACTTAAGCTCTCATAGCTATGATATTACATGCAATGAACTAGCTAGTCTCTTCCACAAATAGTGGGATATCTCAAACTAAATAAAGTGCTCTCTTCCACAAATAATGGGATATCTCAAACCAAACACAATCGTCTCTTCCATAAAGGGATATCTCAAATAAATTTCATTTTTAAAGGCTATCAACTCATGTTGCAATTCAAAGTGAACCTGCACGTCTATTTAAGATATATATTTCCAAAATATGACATTAGCACATATAATATTTACCACAAGCATCGTTATACTATAAACATAATTGATTAAATTTTAAGTATATTTAGTGCTCAAAATATACCTCTACAGTAATCCATTCTTTTTTTTTTTTTTTTGAGTACTTCGTTTCCACCAGTGAAGTGTTAGTCTCACAAGTCATGCATCATACTTAATTAAATCTTAGTATCTCCTCATATGCTTATTAGTATTCCACATGGTTCGTATTTGAGTATACTTGCTCAATATGGCATCTGAAACATCTTGCAAACACATTAAATGCATAAAAAAGATAGTTCACATGATTGTTAGCACCACACGATGTAATATTAAGATTATCACCGAAATACATCAGTACTCAAGTATGGCCCTTCCAATAGCTTTTAATGAACCTTGGTGTTTAAATACCTGCTAAATTTGTCCCGTGCGTCTCTGTATCAAACTTTTTTTGTACGAGTGGCTCTCTAACCCCCACAATTTGAATGATGTCAAATAGCCCTTCTCAATCTTAGTGATCATAATGGTCATCACAAAATGTATAATTTTTTCTTAACAATTGGCATCAAGGCTCAAAGATTATATAGGACAAAGTAGGCTATACATGAAGGCCAATTAACAGTATAGAACGTTGGCCATTATAACCCAACGGTTATAAATGAGTTAATGCATCAGTTTCAGTTTTGCAAATAAAAACTGAAATTAGGACTTTAAACAAATTAAATAACATTAAAGTTACTAATGAAGAGTTGTATTTTGAAATACATAATAAAAAATTCCAACACTAATTGCCCATTATCTGTCCCTATTAAAACCTGATTTTTTTCTCTAATCCTTTTTACAAATGTCTCTGGAAAGAAAACAGAAATAACCTAGTGCCAAAGGTTCTTCTTTGTACTTTTGCTTCAGCCCCATTTCTACGTTTGCCATTTTCTGTTTTGCATTTGTTAAGCAAAGAAATTGGAGTAAAACCAGTTCAAATAGCTTAAAAATCAGAAGATTAATTTAGGGCACAAATATTGAGAGAGATTCATCTTGCTTAGCAGAATACACTCACAAGCCAGAGAGAGAGAGAGAGAGAGAGAGAAAATTATCATTTTCTTATTAACTGAAGCTAGCCCACCTAAAACAATATTATCCCTGCAAGCACGCATCAAAAAAGAGATAGGGAGATCGAGGTTCCTTACTTTGCTTCAATACATTGTATGATTGCTACAGGTCAAATATGGACGCAAGGAAGAACTAGTATGTATTGTTATCCATACATTGCTCAAGATACAGGATTTCAATTAAGCTACAACTCGTCGAAAACCAAATTGGATTTCCTGGATCATATTTATTTTTTAGGCATTGTTTGATGCATTGATAGGATTGGCTTTGGAATTCGATGAATGATGAGTGAAGAAGCAGATGCCCACTTGCATAGTCTGTCCACTAATTGTCCACCTAAACCCTTATGTAAGTGAAGATTTACTTGCGTAAGAGTTTAAATGGACAGGCACGTGGCCTGCCGCACTCACCCCTTTCAGTCCCACCTGATAAGCTTGGTCGGAACAGCCTTGTAGTGCGGGCATCCAGACCAAAGAGCTAGGTTCTCCTTCAATTTGCAATCCAAGCCATGAGACATTGAAAATGTGCCTAGTTTCCATTGGAAATGCACAATACGTTTGTATCCCTAGACGTGTTCACTACCATAAAAAAAAACCTACTTACGCGATGAAAAGAAATCGTCTCCTAAAGCAGGGTTTTGTCGTCTAGGATCTAAGGTGACGGAACTCCGTCGGATAAAGATTGTCGCATAAAATCCGTCGTAAGATATTTTAACCGACAAATGTAAATGTCCGTCTGGCAATAAAACATTTCCCGATGGAATGGCTGACGAACGGTCATTAGATAAACCCGCATTGACCATCGAGGCTGACAAAAAACATGACCCTACGGAACTATTGTGTCGGGTAAAATTTTATTTGATATTTAGAATGAAATTTTTTAAAAGTTTCCCGATGAACTGTTCGATGGGTAAGGTTTATTCACAAAAAAAAAATATAAAAAAAATAGGTTAAGCTCAGTTTACTACCCTGAAGTTGTAAACATGAAAATTCTGTATCGAATGAAACGAGAATATGTGCACAAAGTAGATTTGTATTGATTTGAATTTGTAGGTTACAATCTCTGTTTACAATTTTCCTCCGATTCAGTCTTCAAATTTGATGTAGATGCGTAGATTGTTGATCCAAGGGTCTTGATCTCGGACAAACGATTGAACGGTTGCTTCAAGTTTTGAGCTTGAAACGATGCTTGGATGGTCTTCACCTCAAGGCTGCGGCAAAGATGGTGTAGATACGGGATTTCATTGATTCAAGGGTCTTGGCGACTTGATCTTGAAACGAACGTCGTTACAAGTTTTGAGCTTGCAACAAAGTCTTGAAGGAATCAGCACAAGTGCTTGTTAATTCTTCAAGGGAATGCTTTGGCTTTGGTCGAAAGAAAGCTTCGGCTTTGGTTGTGCGTTATTCAAAGAGAGCTTGGCAGCGTATTAGTCTTCAAAGATTTGGCAGAGGTTCTTCTGAATGTAGAAATTTTTTTCGACCTTTATGTGTGTCTTGAGACCTTGTATTTATAGACTTCTCAAAGCTTGCATTTGGATGGATTTGGCTTTGATTTGTGTCTTAATTCGTCCATGAGAGAATTTAGGCATGTTTTGTGTCTTAATTTCAGCCACTTTCCTCATATAGGTCAAAATTTATAGGCCTTGTTGCCTATTTTGTGAGCAATCTTCAATTCTTGCTTGTTTTGTGAAGATGCTTTAACTTATTTTCCGGTTTTAGAAGCAATTTGCACCCCTTGCCAATTTTAAGTGATATTTTCTCCCTTTTGTTGAATTTTGGGAAGGTTTGTTCTTCCTTTGCTTGATTTGTGCCACATGTCATTGATGACTTGTCCATTTGTGATTAGTCATATGCCACGTGGAACTTTGTGTTGCATCATTTGTATGCAACGAAATTTATATGTCTACAAATGTCCCCACTTCAAGACACGTTGTAGGCATGTGCTTGTCACATGTAGGAAACATGTTTTGAAGTCCTGCAATGTGAATGTTCTAACTCAAGAGTCGTTGAGACTTGATCTTGAATGAGTTTGCTTCTTCAAGGGCCGTAGAGGGGTATTTCTTGAACGAAACATTTCTTCAAGGGCCGTTGAGGCGTATTTCTTGAACGAAACATTTCATCAAGGGCCGTTGAAGCTTGATCTTGAATGAAATGAAAATTTTCTTCAAGGGCCGTAGACGCTTGATCTTGATAGAAATGAAATTTTTTTCTTCAAGGGTCATAAAGGCTTGATCTTGAAAGAAATGAGATTTTTCTTCAAGGGCCGTAGAGGTTTGATCTTGAAAGAAATGTTGGAAATGGATAAATCGGCACATACTTATTGTGCGTATTTGATTTTCCATAATCTTTGGCAAAATACATTTGGTGTATTTTGAGACTTGGATTTTTTTTCTTGTGGTTGTGGGAAAAAATGCTTTTCCTTCCTTAAGTAGGAACCTCCTTCAATTTTGGTAATGAGGGTGATTTCCTTCAAAGTGTTGGAAAGCTTTGGTGACTTCCTTCCAGGTTTTGGAAAGATTTAATGCCTGTCCTTCGGTAAGTAGGATGTGCATTTTTCTTTCCCCTTTCTCTTTTTCATGGCAATGAGGGTATTTTTCTCCTTGTTTTGGGAAACTTGAAGGCTCGTCCTTGCCTTGGAGGGATTCCCTTTTGTATTTTGGCAAGGAAAGGCACTTTCCTTTCATGTTTTGGAAATCTTGAAGTCCTTTCCGTTTTTTGTTTTGTTTCCTTTTCTCTTCCTTATTGATTTTTATTTTTGTTGCAGGGAAAAAAACAGCATGCCCTTTCCCTTTGTTGTCATGTATCCCCTTGCCATTTTTGCTTGGGATTTGCTTCCTTCTTTTGGTTGGAATGTACTTCCTTGTTTTGATTTTCCTTTTGCTATTTGGTATGTATTTTCCCTATAGCATTAGGAAGCAATTGACCCCTATTTATAGGACAATTGGTGAAGGAAATATTTGTAAAAACTAGTTCATTTGAGCAACATCTATGGCATGCAATTAACAATTAAAGGCGGAATCATGCTTGTATGCACTCAAAAACAAAACTTTACCCATGAAATTCAAGGCCTAGTGAGTGTGGTGAACCAAGACTCAACTCAAGAACAAAGTGAGTTAAGAAATATTATACCTTTGGTGATTCCTCTTTGCATAAGCTAAGGCTAATCACCCAAGAGATAGGGTCTTCATTCCTTACTTCTTAGCTCCATGGATTTCTTGGATGAGGATGGTAGAATGGATTCTCCAAGTTCACAAAAGAAAGAACCTCTAAGTCTCCACACCAAGGAGAGCATTGATGAAGAGATGAGTGACTTTGGAGGAGGGAAGATTGCTAGCTAAGCTCCTCCAAGGGGCCGGCCTCCTAGAGAAAGGGAGAGACATGTTCTCTCCAATTTCCTCAAAAAGAACCCTTATGAACTTTTGGCTATAAAGTTCTTTATATAGTCACTTCACTTAAGTGACAAAAGAAGAAAAAGCCTTTCTTTCAACTTATGGCCGGCCATCTTAGGGCTTTGGGCTGTTTGGGCGCTCTTAAATCTTTATTCATTAAATTGTCATACAACTTAAGTTAATGGGCCTAACGTTCGAAGCCAATTGAATCTTGAGGCCCAAAACTAACCCGAGGTCTAAAACGAACTTATTCGTTTAATTAATTAACATATTAATTAATCCTAGCCATATACAATTAAACCATTTAATTGTTCTTACTCAACTCCGTTGTTTCTTCAATCTCTACCTTACATGGTGTACGATCCATTAGGTTCCTTTTAGCGTGGCAGTGGGTGATTGTTACTCTTAATGATCGATTGTGAATTAAAACATACTTTCAATTCTCCCTTTAGTGATTACTCACCTTTAGGGCTTCCACAAACCATGAGTGACACCAAGCAGTATGTCATGGCTACCCAAGCTAATCAGAAGAGGTGGAGAACCTATTCCGTTTAGGATTACAATGCAATACGACCTTTCTCTAATACAATATTCTTGACCACATTGTTTGGTTTGATAGTTTATTTATGTCTACAATCCAATGTGATTCATTTACTTATATGATTGCCTTGAAGGTGATTTGGAACGACTTCCTAAATCTCATTCATACTCTGGCCAGAGATTCTTAATCATATCATAGAGTATTCTCCCTCAAACAGTTTGAAGGTTAGAGATCCCTTGTTGCACATTCACTTGCCTCCATGGCTAAGTGGCTTAACCCCTAATATGCCGTGGACACCCTCTGACGGAGTGACTTTGACATAGTCAAAGATTAAAGACCTAACCACAAGACAACTATGATGCCTCAAGTCAAATGACTACTTTACATTATCCCAACCATGAGTTCTCATGTGACATGAGTATGAGAACTCCTTGTTGATCGTGTTCAGTGGACTCATTCTCTAATGAGCACCTACATGCTTGTCTTGGTGTCAGACACACCAATGACTTGACACCAGTCACTCTCCCTAAAAGAAGACATAGCACGTACTAATCTTAATGAATTGTCAATGTGCAATCGGCAATCCTATGATCAGGAACGTTTAGGATATGTATACGAAAGAGAATAGTCTCATGATTTTAACTTCTTTAGATCACATTCTCCTAATTGCATATTCCTTGGACTTATTGTTTAAGCATATAACATATATATGAGACGGCTTAAAACAATAATCTTTGCCCTTTATATTAAACTAGATTAGTTTAACATGTGAAATGTCCGTAAAGTATCATCATATGATTGGTTTTAGGACACATTTCCAACAATTAGTGTGTATTTTTTTTCACAATTCACCCTCTTGCCATGCACTGCTTGCTGTGTCTTTGTTGCTGCTGCTTGCCGTGGGTTTGCTTGCTTGCTTGGAGCTTGTTGCAGTGCGTTACTTTTTACCACGTGGTGTTGTGCAAAAGACTGCAACGAGGTTACGCTGTGTAGTGCCTTTTGGTCACAATTTTCCCTAGGTGGTCACGTTTGTCGTGTAGTGCAAGAGACTGTTTGCGTAATAGCTGCGGGGTTAAGTAGTGCGATTGCGTGGCATTTTGGTTTTCTTTGCTACTGTAGCATGCTTTGAAGAACTGTCTTGTAGCTGCCCCTCTTTGCCGTGTTGCTCAAGCCTTTTGTGGCTGATTTCTTCTCGTTGTTGTGACTTTGTCATCGTCATCCTTCAACGCTCACGAGGTTTGTCTCGCATGTCTTTTGCTTTGGTGAAGCAATTTTTTTTTTCTTGTCGCCCCACTCTTATGCTTATATTGCCTTGTTTGTTTTGTTGCAACCATGGTATTTTTCAAGTGTTTTAAAAGCAATACCATCACCATTCTTGCAAAGGAAGGCGATTCGCAAGATAGGGGAACATCTTCGATTGAGCTTCTTGGTGATCGCATCTATAGTGGAGATGTGACTTGGAATAGCACCTTGTCTACTACTGGAGAGGCCATCTTTACTGAGTTTTGTTGGGAGTGGCTTGAAGATGTCTTGAGCCGATCCAAAGATGTGCTTACTAATGTGGGCCCTTATCACGCTAAAGGAAAAAGTTTGTCCTAGCTAAGAACATGTGAGAACATTTGAAGACATCAGCAAACTAATAACACTTTAAAGTAGGCATGCATTAAAAAACAATTCTAAAACCCATGACTTTCAAAGCCTAGTGAATGGTGAACCACAAGACTCTTTAACAACATTAAAGAGGATGAAGGATTTTGAGATTCATTACCCTTGAAGCTCATCCTTGTTTACACAAAGGATTCATTCAAGTGGAAGGCCTTTAAGTCACCTCCTAGCTCCTTAGATCTTCCTTGTGATTTTCTTCTTTTTAATACTCCTTTGCTCCTTGAGGATGTAAGGAAAGGATCTCCAAGAACACCAAGGGTTTGGTGTCTCTAAGTCTCCACACCAAGGATAAGGTGTAAAGATAAAATGGATGACTTAGAGGAAGAAAGATTGCTAGCTATCCTTCCCCTAAGTGGCTGGCCTCTATAGAGAAAAAGAGAGAAAAAGGTTTCTCTTCTTTGCCTCAAGAAAACCCTAATGAGGGAATGGCTATAAAGTTGCCTTTATACCACCTCACAAGTGAGTGGCAAACTTGCAATAAGTCAATCAACTCACTCTCCCTAAGTGGCCGATTTTAGCTTTGTTTTTGGGCTATTTTTCCATTTAGTTTTAGTTGTCTCACAATATAAACTCAATGGGCCTTCTGGACCAAAAACCTTTTTGGGCCCCTAAACCCGAAACTAACTTAAAAGGCCCAACACGAACCTTTCGTATAATTAATTAACTAATTAATTAATCTTGACCATTCTCAATTAAACCATTTAATTGCTTATCCATCTATTTTAGATCACTTCTCTTTTAGGTTAAATACATTCCTTGGATTCCCTTATTGCTTAAACACATAATACAATATATAATGATTAACAATAAACTTTGCCCTTCATTAAACATATAAAAGTTTAACACAATAAGTATTTCAAAAGCTATTACATCAAATGAGTGGCTTTGTGGGCATACTTCCAACACACGCCGTGTATGCATCTCTGTTTAGTTATGATCGCCATCTTTCCATCCTTCATGTGTTCTTTGAGCATTGGTGTTCAGCGACCAACACACTTCATACATCACAACGGGAGATGTCGATTTCACTTTGGGATCTCCACAAAATATGAGGCTGGCTTATCCAGGGTAAGTTTTACGATGAGGTTCTTCTTAGCGTGGAGGAATTTTCTCATTGCAATAGCTGAGGATTGCCTGCAAGTTGCTGCTATTTGTTTTGGGCGTATCACAAGTTTTCCCATGAGGCTCAGGGTAAGTTAGGCATGAAGATATCTACATGGATCCAATTTTGGTATTGGGATGCCATGAAGTACAAAAGGCCTTCGAAGAAGAGTGGCCGTAATAAGACCACTAAGCTAAAGGGAGACTCAAACCTGTTAGGTGCCTTTGGTTCAGCTAGGCGCCGTACCCCTGCTGAGTTGAAAGCATTTAAGGATCTTGATGTAGCATCAGAGCACATGGAAGAATCTTACCTAGCCCATTTCTTAACTTGTTGGCTTTGTAAGCTTGTTTTCCCCAAATACGACGTCAACTTTATCCACCCCGGAGTCATCAAAGTGGCTAGCAAGATGACCGCAGGTGAATCTTTCAGCCTTGCTATTCCGGTCTTAGCTAATATTTATGATGGCTTGAGTGTTGTTTCGAACTCGGTGAGCACCGAAGATCGCGTTACAGTACTTCCCTACCACTATGTGTATGGTTGGTTGGGTAAGTACTTTGGCACTCATTTTTCTTTGTCAACTTTAGACAAGTCAGAGCCTTCTTCATCATCTTCAGTCAAGCTAGGGCCTTTGATGATAAAGTATTCTAGCGTGCTTTCTGCAAAGAGCCTTGATGATTTGCAAGTGCAAGCGTTGTTTAGAAGCTGTGAAGGTTTGAGAATGGACCATCTAGTAAGCGTTAGCTAGGCATGGCGAGGCCTCATAGATGATTCACGCTTTCATTTCTCAGACTTGTCTTATCTTACAAGTCTTCGTTCGGGGTATGTTTCGTCAAGGCAAGGAGACCAACATATTGTTCAGCGGTATAGTCCTCACCGTTTTAGCAGGCAGTTTGGTTTTGCCCAACATGTGCCAGGCAATCTGAAGGAAAACGCACAGTCAGAATCCTTGCAAGCCGTGTATGTGCATTGGGAGCCTTGCACCCGTGCATGCACAAATGTTTCTATCACCCTGCCGGCCAATGATGAGTTCAAGAGTAATCTAGTGACCCGTGCCTACGTAGATTGGTGGTCAAAGGTACATCATGAAAACTTGGGGACGGCAAGTGCCACCAATTCTTCTCGTTCACGCAATGACACGTCGAGAAAGGGTTGTTATGCAGTTCCCATGCAGCTGGCACATTTTGATTGTGCGAGTGTAGCTCCCTTGCAAGATGGACCTGCATCTTTGGCTTCTCAATGCCTATGCTTGTCTTCTCGTCATTTGGATGCTTCTGAAGAGGTGGGTGACGAAGTTGACTCACACGAAGAAAAACTTGTTTTGCGGCAGCGTCAACCAGTTTTGAACAAGCGACCATATGAAGGTGCTCTGGATGACATAGACATTAATTTCTGTCATAAGAAAAAGAAAGTGTTTAGCCCTCCTCAATTTGATGGTCATGTGTCACTTGAGAAAGATGTATGTATTTCCTTCTTTCTTGTGATTTCTTCTGCTTTCGTTGTTTTGGCGAACATGGGCATTCATTCCTTTACGGAGATGCTATTTGGAGGCAATCTACCTACAGACTGGGAGAGTGGGGATCCACCCGGTGAAGAGCTTGTTCTAAATCCACCAAGTTGCCTAAGTTTGCCGTGTGTAGGTGAAGGTATCCAAGAGCCCGTCATGCATCCAACACCTTTTCCAGCTAGCTCTAAGATTTCTTTGAGAGAGCCAAACCTTAGTGGCACTGAGCAGCTCATCCATCGCATCAACCTTCGCATGGTTGTAGATATCAAGAGCCATATTGAGAAGAGGATTGTGAAGTGCCCATTGGAGGACCTTCTGTTGCTCAAGGAGGACTTATCGAAGCTTGTTTCTACGATTGACAACCTTAACGTTGATTCCTCACTTTTGAGAGTCAAGATTGCCGAGCTTATGGCTACCTCAACTGAGTATTCTTCTTTGCATGCTGTTTCCTTGAAGAAGTTAAATCCAGAGGTTAGAGCTAAGCAACTTGCGGCAATAATTGCCGAAGTTTGGTCTTCATAGCAAGCCGTTTCGAAAGGTTATCAAGCCACAGGGACTTCTTTGGCTTCTGTCCAAGCGTATCTAGAAGCGTTGGCGAGAGAACGGGAACAGTTGAAAGTTGAAGCATCATGACTTTAGGGTGTTCTCTCGAAGCAAGAAGCTACACTTTCTCAGCATCAAGAGGAGATTTCTTGCCTAGAGTAAGAGAAAGGCATGGCTATGGAGTTGCCCATCTTGTCTCCCACCGATGTGGAGACTTTGAAGACTTTGGAAGGTTTGCTTGAAGATTGTCGTCGTAATTATAAGGACATAGATTTCAAGTAGTGTCTTCCGTTCTTTGTACTTTAAGCCGTCTTTGTTTTTGCTTATTTTGTAATAAGGCTTTGCCAAATTCTTCCTTTAAAGAAATAAAGTATTCACATTCTTGAATTTGCTCTTTATTCTTCAAAGTGTTTGTGTTTTTGTTGATGATGTGACTGTGCTTGAAGTTTTGAAGTTTCAAGTTGCCTACGTACCCTCGGTTGAGGAGGGATCAAGTCATGACGTAGTTCAAATGAGTGATGGATTTTTTTATGATGATTTTGATGGTGATTTTGTTTTGGTTTTTGTTTTACCGTACACAATTTATGCTCTTGTGGGCCAGGAGCATTGAGTGTCACCTTTTAAGCTCGTGCGAACAAGGAGCATTGGGTGTCTCCTGTTAAGCTCGTGCAAACAAAGAGCATAGAGTATCACCTTTTAAGCTCGTGCGAACAAGGAGCGTTGTGCTGTGTGCACTTTAGGCTTATGCAGGCAAGGCTGTGTGCAGTTTAGGCTCCTGCAGGCGAGGAGCATTGTGCCGTGTGCAGTTTAGGCTCATGCAGGCGAGGAGCATTGCTTGTTTAGTTTACGGGTAGTAAAGCTTCAAGAATCTACCGTTGATGGGGCTGATCTTCAAGCCGTCTTCCGCCATGATTAAGTAGGCACCGTTGGTGTAGACCTCTTGTATTACGTAAGGTCCATCCCACTTTGATGTGAACTTGCATTTTGTCTTGTGAGTTGTGATGATGGGCCTTCGTAATGCCAAGACAAGATCTCCAGTTTAGAAAGACCTTGGGCGGACCTTCTTGTTGAATGCCTTAGATAACCGTGCTTGGTAGCATTCTAAGTATTGTTGGGCTTCGAGCTTCCTTTCATCGAATGCTTCCAACTCTTGAAGTCGTAGTTTTAAATTTTCATCTTCAGTCAAGCCTTCTTGTATAGCCATCCTTAGTGAGGGGATTTGACTTTCAAGTGGCAGAACAGCTTCCACGCCATATACGAGAGAATAAGGCGTAGCTTGGGTAGGAGTTCTATGTGTCCTCCTATATGCCCAAAGTGCTTTGCTTATTCTTTTGTGCCAGTCCCTCTTTGTTCAGTCGATTACCTTCTTTAGGAGGTTGCATAGTGTTTTGTTGAATGCATCCGTGAGACTGTTGGCCGGAGCATGATACATGGAAGACTTGTGCTGCTTGAACTTGTATTTCTCGCAGAGCTCATCCATGAGTCAGTTAGAGAATTGTTTTCATTGTCGGTGATGATGTAGTGAGGTACACCTTATCGTTAGATGATATGCTCCTTGATGAAAAAGATGACAGTTTTCTTCTTGACTTCCTTTAGGAATATAGCTCCAGCCCACTTGGAAAAGTAATATGTTGCAGCTAGGATGTAAACTTCTCCTGCAAATGACTTTGGTGTGATTGGTCCTACAACATCCAATCCCCATGCATCAAACGACCATGAAGCAATCGTAGGGTGTAATGGCTCAGGCGGTTGATGTATGAAGTTGGTGTGGAACTGGCAGGCTTGGAACCTTTTGACGTATTCCAGGCAAACCTTCACCATGCTTGGCCAGTAGTAACCCATTCTTTTGAGCCGAAAGTGTAGCTTCGGTCCAGACTGATGCGCCACGTATATGTTGGAAATGTGCCCTAAAGCCATTCATGTGATGATACTTTACGAACATTTCACATGTTAAACTAATCTACTTTAATATAAAGGGCAAAAATTATTGTTTAAAGCCATCTAATATAAATGTTATATGCTTAAACGATAAGTCTAAGAATATGTAATTGGGAGAATGTGATCTAAAGAAGTGAGATTCATGAGACCATTATCTTTCGTATACATACCCTAAACGTTCCTGATCATAGGATTGCCAATTGGGCATTGACAGTCCGTTAAGATCAGTATGTGCTATATCTTCTCTTAGAGAGAGTGACTAGTCTCGAGTCATTTAAGTGACTGACACCAAGACAAGCATGTAGGTGCTCAATAGAGAATGAGTCCACTGAACACGATTAACAAGGAGTTCTCATACTCATGTCACATGAGAACTCATGGTTAGGACAATGCAAAGTAGTCATTTGACCTGAGGCATCATAGTTGTCTTATGGTTAGGTCCTTGATCTTTGACTTTGTCAAAGTCACTCCGTCAAAGGGTGTATATGGCATAGTTGGGGTTAAGCCACTTAGCCATGGAGGAAAGTGAATGCATAACAGGGGATCTCTAACCTTCAAACCGTTTGAGGGAGAATACTCTATAATATGATTAAGAATCTCTGGCAAGTGTATGAATGAGATTTAGGAAGTCATTCCAAATCACATTCAAGGTAATCATATAAGTAAAAGAATCACATTGGATAGTAGACATGAATAAACTATCAAACCAAACAATATGGTCAAGAGTATTGTATTAGTGAAAGACCGTATTGCATTGTAATCCTAAACTAAATAGGTTATCTACCTCTTCTGATTAGCTTGGCTAGCCATGACATACTGCTAGGTGTGACTCATGATTTGTGGAAGCCCTAAAGATGTATAATCACTAAAGGGAGAATTGAAAGTATGTTTCAATTCACAATCGATTTGAAGAGTTCTAATCACCCACTGCCTCGCTAAAATGGAAGCTAATGGATCGTACACCGTGTAAGGTAGAGATTGAAGAAATAATGGAGATGAGTAAGGATAATTAAATGGTTTAATTATTTATGGCTAGGATTAATCAAATGAATAAGTTTGTTATAGACCTCAGGTTAGTTTTGGGCCGCAAGGCCCAATGGGATTTGAATGTCAAGTCCAATAACTCAAGTTGTATGACAACTTGAAACACAAAGGGCCTCAAAACCCAAAGAACCCAATATGGCTGGCCATTAGAGTGAAGGGTAGTGAACTTGGCTTAATTGTAAGTTTGCCACTCCATTGTGAGGTGGTATAAAGGAAACTTTATAGCCATTTCATCCTTAAGGTTTTCTAAGGGAAGAGAAGAGAACAAAAAGCTCGCTTTTCTTTAATGAAGGCCGGCCACTCTGGAGGAACTTAGCTAGCAACCTTCCTTCCTCTAGGTCACTCATCTCTTCATCAATGCTCTCATTGGTATGGAGACTTAGAGGTTCCCTATTTTGGGAACTTGGAGAATTCATTCCTTCATCCATCCAAGAAGTCATGGAGCAAAGAAGCAAAGTTCCTCCATCCACATCCATGGAGCCAATGAGCAATGTGACAAAGGAAAGAAGGCCCTCACATGAGTGATTAACTTTTGCTAAGCAAAGAGGTGCTTCAAAGGTATAAAGAAATCTTAACTCTTTCTCTTAGATCTTGAGTTGAGTCTTGGTTCACCATAACTACTAGGCTTTTCAATTTCATGGGTAAAGTTTTGTTTTTGAGTACATACAAGCATGATTTCACCTTTAATTGTTAATTGCATGCATAGATGTTGCTTAAATGAACTAGTTTTCACAAATATTTCCTTCAGCATATGCCTGAGTATGCTTCTTCCTTGGCTTGATTGGCTTCTTCCTCACCTAGGCATCTTAGAAGTACTCATTCAAAAGAGCATCAGTAGAGTGTTTCTTTGCAGTAGAGGAAGCGAGGTGCTCATTGATGTATTTCAGAGCAGCGTCTAGGATCGTCCGGAAGTTTTCCATGCTCCAAGTAGTTGATCAGTAGTTGTCCTCACTCTTCAGTGTCGACTGGAAGTACTAAGATGATCTTTGTGTCATCTAGTAGCATTTCAGTGACAAGTGGGATTAGCCATACTTGAGGCTAGGTTAGCCAGAGCGTCCGCCATTTCATTTTCTTTTCTTGGCACATGTTCTAACGTTACGGCCTCAAACTTTTATAGCAGTTGAGTTGCTAGTCAGAAGTGTGGGATGAAATCATCTTTCCTTACTTCATATTCTGTCAAAAGTTGATTGATTATGAGGTTGGAGTCACCATACACTTCTAACGTTGTGATTTCCCTGTCGATCATCATTTGGAGACCAATAATCAGTGCTTGGTACTCAACGATGTTGTTGGAGCATAGCTCGCTCAGTCGGAAGGAAGAGGGTATTACTTGTCTTTGTGGTGACATGAACACTACTCCTGCCTCCGCTCTGTCTGTTCATGTGGATTCATCGAAAAACATTGTCTATGTCGAGAATATGTCGACGTAGAACACCTCCTCGTCAGGCAAATCGTTTGAGATTTTCCAATCGGCTTAGATTGGATGATCGGCAAGGAAGTCTATTAGTGCTTGTCCCTTGACGACTTTAGCTAGGACATAGATGATCTCGTATTGATTGAGAAGCAACGCCCATTTAGATGGTCGCCCTGTCAGCATGGGTTTGGACATAACGTACTTGACTGGGTCGGCTTTAGCAACCAAGCAGATGGTGTAAGCATGCATGTAGTGTCTAAGCTTTTGGACTGGAAAGACTAGGGCAATGCACATCTTCTCCATTGGTAAGTAGTTAAGCTCAGCACCAGTGAAAGTTTTACTTAGGTAGTAGAGCGCTCTTTCCTTTTGGTCTTCATGTTCTTGTGCCAGGAGTGCTTCAATGGAACCCTCTTGTGCAACAATGTATATGATGAGTGGTTTTCTAGGCACGAGAGATCCTAAGACAGGTGGGCTTGCCAAGTATCTTTTTATTTCTCAAAGGCATTGCAACCGGCGTCATCCCATATGAACGGAGCTTCCTTCTTCATGAGTCGACTGAAGGGTTAATAACATCCAACGAGGTTGGAGATGAAGCGTCTGATGAAGGCTAGCCTCCCTTGTAGACTTTTCAGCTCATGTAAGCTTCTTGGTTCAGGCATGCTTTAGATGGCCTTGATCTTCGATTGGTCTACTTCAATGCCACGGTGCTTGACAATAAAGCTGAGGAACTTCCTAGAAGTGACGCTAAATGCACACTTCAACGGGTTCTTTTTGAGGTTGTAGTGTCGTAGTTTGTCGAGCACCATTCGTAAATCCTTCAAGTGAACGGATCTCTTCTTGGTCTTGACAACTACATCGTCTACGTAACATTCTACAGTTTTGTGTAGCATGTCATTGAAGATTTTCTGCATTGTGCGTTGATATGTAGCTTCAGCATTCTTCAGACCAAAGGGCATTACCTTGTAGCAATAGATACCTTTTGGAGTGCGAAAGGCTGTTAGTTCCTTGTCTTCAGGAGCCATGCAAATTTGATTTTATCCAGAGAAGCCGTCCATGAAGGATAGTGCTTAGTGGCCAATGGTTGTGTCCACTATGATTTCGATGATTGGCAAAGGAAAGTTATCCTGCAAGCAAGCATTGTTGAGGTCGCGAAAATCTATGCAAACATGTATTTATCTAGATTTCTTAAGGACAATGATGATGTTGGAGATCCACTTAGGGTATTGCACCTGTTGAATGATGGCTGCTTCGATTAGCTTGTCAATCTCGACCTCAATTTGTGGAATGAGCTTGGATCAAGAGCATCTTTGAGTTTATTTTATCGATCGAGTTCTATGCTTGACTGCAAGATGATGCACGATGATGGCAGGGTCAAGGCCGGGCATTTCTTTGTAGGTCTAAGCAAAGACATCTTTGTACTCCAATAGTAGTTGGTAGTACTCCTCAATCTCGTCTTCACTTAGCACTGCACTTACGAAGATAGGTTTCGGCTCCTCGTTTATGCCTAAGTTAAGGTCCTTAAGATCATTAACCGTGGCTTACCCCCCATCCTTAAGCTATGGTGGCGCAACGATGACATCTTCCTCGGGGTTTTATTCTTCTTTGTCTTATTAGACTGTGATGTGGAAAACGTCTTGGACCTCCTCTTCAGTGTCGTCCTCTTGAGCTTGTTGGCGAGAAGATTGGCCAGTGTGGATGATGGTGTGCCTCTTTACCTTCAGTTGTCCATTTGTGTCAAATTCCAAGGTTGTTTGGCGCTTCATCCTTGAAGGAATCAAGCTTCGAACGTCGTCTTTTTCTCCTAGACCGTCGAGCTTTTCTTCCTTTGGTGTTGTCTTCCTCTTTCTAGAAGGCTTCTTGGATTCATCAAGTCTTTCCAAGGCCGACCGTTGTGGATGAGAGCTAGCCGTGTTGCTCTGTTTCTTAGTTTTTGACAACCTTTCAAAAATAGAGCTTTGAGGTGTTGGCGTGTTAAGCCGTTTGAAGATAGAAGTTTAGTCTTTTTAACCATTGTGATCAAGTGCCAAAATTTTGGGTTTTGAACGATTTAGCCTATCAAAGACTGACTTCGAGGGGTGGATTTAGGCTCCTCTTGATTTTGTTCAATGCTTATGCTGATGTGTTAAGCGCTAACGTTTTTTGCTTTGCTTGAAATCTTCACGAGTGTATTTGGTGTGAAGCCAAGTCCAGCTTTGTTGTTGTCAACTCCGTAACCATGCTTCTTCAACTTCTTTTATGTCTCGTTGAGGTCACTTTCTTTATTGTTGACCGTGTTTGATACATTATTTCCAAGATTTCAAAAAGAGGTGAAATCGTACCCAGCCTTTGACATGAGTTTGTAAGCGTTTGGGTCGAAATCTTCTTCAATCCTTCTGGTTGGAAGAGAGCTTGGTTCAACACCACTTGGCAGGGGTTGTACGAAACCTTATGATAGTTTTGAAACCTTAGCATCGCCTAGCTGTGTCAAAGGTAAAACTGCATTTGTCTTGAGCAGCTTTACATCATCCTTGTGCAGCTTGCTTGTTCTAGTTTCGAATGGGGATTTCCTATTCTTTGTTCTCGACATGGGGATGTATTAGAAGACGGGTGTGTTTGATCCTTTTGAGGGCGTCACACTCATTTTGGTTGTTGTGGGCTTAGCAGGCTCAGCGTCGTCTTTGCTTGAAGATGGCACAGCTTCCCATTCTTGCTTCTTGGGCATGGCTTACCACTCCTTCTATTTAGGTGAGGGTTTACCTAGAGATTTGATCTCTTATGGAAAAGGTTCGGGCACCATGTCTTCATCCATGTAGAACTCGGTGCCCGCGAAGTGTGATTCGGCTTCGAGGAATGGCTTGGTGTCGCCTTATATCACATTTACCCCTTCTCGGTAGAACTTTAGGCATTCGTGGAGAATGGACGGCATTACTCCATTTTTTGGGATCTAAGGCCTTCCAAAGAGCAAGCTGTAGGAAGTTCTTACATCAATCACGTGAAATAAGGTGCTTGACTTGAGTTCACTAATGGTTATCTCGGCTCAGATCATTGTTGGAGATATGCCCTGAAAGTCAATCTTTGGAAGAAACCTTTCAGGACAATGTCTATATGTATAGATAACTCTAATACATCAAAAGGGCAAAGTCACTCATTAGAACTATCTCAAATAAACGATATACGTCCTAAATAGTGAATCCATGGACAATGGATCGATGGAAGAAGTAATCTAATGATGTTAGACTGCAGAGACCTTCTTCTCATAACCATGATGTCCAAAAAGGTTCCTGGTCATAAGATTGTCAGAGAGACACTGACAATACATAGACCAGTACATACTATGTCCTCTTCCAAGGTAGAAGGATGGCAAGTCTCATGCCATTCGTGTAGTGACACTAAGACAAGTGTGTAGGTGCTCATTAAGGGAATGAGTTCACTGAATACAATCCAATGAGAGTACTTGCATGGAGGTCTACTCACATGTCAAGCAAGTAACTCTACTGGTTGGAATAATGTAAGTAATCCTTTGACCTGAGACATCATAGTTGTCTTGGGGATACGTTGCTGATCATTTGATAATGAGACGTGATCACATCTCATCTTGGATGTGTTCTATGCATTGTTGGGGTCAGTGATTTATTCTCAGAGGCATGTGAATGATCAACAAGGGATCTCTAATCTTCGTTATGAGAGGAAGAATACACTAAGATATGATTCGGGAATCTTCGGCCGAAGTATCGAGCGTAATGATGGAAAGCGTTCCTATACGACTCAATTGAATCATATAACTTGATACGATCACATTAGGGGTTTGACATTAAGTATCCATACCCTAGTAATGTGATTGTGAGTATTGTGTTAGAGAAGGATCGAATTACGTTGTAATTCCAATTGAATAGGTTCTCCGAACAAATTCTACATTAGCTTGGGTAGCCATGATATATGATTAGATGTCACTCATGGCTTGTGGGTTCTTCTAGATGATTAAACAAGTAGTCATTAAAGAAGAAGGAGAATTAAAAGTAAGTTTTAATTCACTAAGTGATTGGATAAATACTAATCAATTGGAATGGTACCAATCACCTCACTGCCTTGCTAATTAGAACCTAAAACAATTGTACACCGATGCACTCTTGTGGTGAGACAACTAAAAGATGATGGAGTTAAATTAATTGGATTAATTAAGTGTTATGATAAATTAGAAAATCTAAAGAAATCATAAAAGCGATAAAAGATCGTTTTGGACTTAAAGAAGAGTTTGGGTTCCATCGGGCCTAAACCCATTGGGCTTTTATCCAAACATAGGATGACTTGAATTAATAAAAGCCCAAAGCCCAAACAACACAAAGGGGGCCGGCCAAGGATGAGGAAAGAGAGAGAGAGAGAGAGAGAGAGAGAGAGAGGAAGTTAATTTGTTGACTCACTTCTTTGACATTTATAAAGGAAGTTTAGTGAAAAAGTTTCATTAGGGTTTTGTGTGTTCTTTTTACAAAAGAGAAAACAAGTCTCTCTCTCTCTAACACACAAGGCCGGCCACCATAAGGGAAAAACAACTAATCATCTTTCATCCCTTTTGGTTATTCCATCATCCATCTCACTACACTAGTGGGTGTGGATCTTTAGAGGTCTTCTACTTTGGAGACTAAAGGAGAAAGGAGCTCTAAATCTTTCAAGGTGGAGGAAGCAAGGAGGGAGGCTAGACTCAAGGAGTTCCAAGAACAAAGAGCTTAGAGGTGGTCCATCCTTGGTCTCAAGTCTAGATCAAGAGGTATAAAACTATACCTTTACTTTGTTCTTCAATAATTTCTTAGTGAAGGGGATTTGCATGACTATAGCTTTGATATTATGTGATAACATGCTTCCATTGCTCTTGTATATAAATTTTGAATTGTATATCCATGCTAGTCACTAGAAATCCCACATAAATCTCATTATTTCCCTTCAATCATACCCATCGTTCTTTGTCCCCCTTGGTTAAAACCTTGGATTATGAGGCGGCTTCGGGATAGTTCATCCATCTTGATGCCGATTGCGATCATTGTTGACTTCGGTATGATGTTTATGGCCTATCCACCATCCACAAACATACGGTTGACTTTGTGCTCTCTCACGTACCCAGAGACGAAGAGATGATGGTTATGAGGCTTTGATCCCAGCAGCAAGTCTTCGTCAATGAAGTTGTTTGCATCATGGGCAGCACAACATATGGCATACTCATGTGGCCTAAGTTTCAAGCCTTTGTCCTTGCTTTCTTGCACTTCGTGGTCGTTGAGACTCCCTAAGACCGCTACCAGTGCTTTTAGCATCCCCTTCGGCAATTGTAGTGCTTCCTCGATGCTAAAGTGTGTCGGCAGGCTTTCTTTGCGCGTGGGAGTTTTATCTTCCTTGATGGCGATAACTTTGCCTTTTGAGGGCTCTTCTATCTCCATTTCGACCATGTGACAGGCAGCAGCAGTGCATTGTTGGAAAAAGTCCTTTGGGAAGTACTCACAGAAGGAGACGGGAATGCGTGGCTCTTTCTCCATAGGTTCCCCAGCGTACGTTGGCTTAGTAGCTCTTACATTTCTTTTGGGCTTCCTATTGTTACGGCGACGGTGCTTTCTTCCTTGTTCCACCTTTGGCTATATGGCTTGTGGTCTTGGCTTCCTTGTCTTTTTGTAGGTCACCAAGGTCCATCATTCTTCATCGTCCGTAGGTGCATCTTGGTCGCTTGCCCCCAGCAATGGTTGTGTAGAAGGTGCCGTGTAGTTTAAGCATAAACGAGAGTGATTATGCGTCATTTGGAAAGGCAAAGGATTGAAAGATCCAAACACGATCGTAGTAGTACGTGTTGCGGCCGTGTCTTCAAGGTCAAGCTTGATTTGCCCTTGTTATGCCAGCTTCATGATGAGCTCTTTGAGGACGAAGCACTTACCGACATGATGACTTACAATACGATGGTATTTGCCATACCTAGGATCGTTAACGCGATTCATCTCTTCGGGGTGTTTGCATTCAGGTAACTCAATCACCTTCTTTTCCATCAAGTAGTCTAGCATTCCAGCCATGCTAAAGTCAGGAAAAGGGTACTTTTCCGCTCTAGTTCCCTCAAGGTGTTTTTGTACCTGTCTTGGGTGAGAGAAGGCTCACCTCTCTTTATCTCATTCGCTTTGTTCTTGGAGAAGATCTTGACGGGCGCAGATGAGGTCTTGATGAGGGTAGTATTGATTGTAAAAGCTTCCTTGGCGGGCTTCTTCCCAATCTTGTCTACCTTTGGGGTGAACACCTTGTCCTTCTTGAAGTCGATGATCGGCTCTTTCTTCCCATGATTGGCAATACTCGGCTCCATGTCGTGGAACGAGTTGATAGCTCCTCAAATGTTCTCGATTTTATGCCTTGGAAGATGTAATGTAACCCCCAGTGCATGCCTTGAACGCAAATCTCAATGACGGAGGTTTTAGAAAGCTGATCTTTGCAATCCAGACTTAATGAATGCCATCTATTGATTTAGTCGATGATAGGTTCATCCTTCCACTATTTTGTACTTGTCAGCTCCAGCATGCTTACGGTGCGGTGAGTTCTGTAGAAGCGGTTGAGGAATTCCCTTTCAAGCTGATCCTAGCTGTTGATGGACTCAAGCTCGAGGTCGGTGTACCAGTCAAAAGTGTTACCTTTCAGTGAGTGCACGAATTGCTTGACGAGGTAGTCTCCCTCCATCCCAGCATTGTTGCAAGTTTCGATGAAATGGGCAATATGTTGTTTGGGATTGCCCTTTGCATCGAATTGTATGGATTTTGGCGGCTGATAACCCCTTGGCATCCTTAAGGCGTCAATCTTCTTAGAGCAAGGCTTTGAGTACAACACGAAGTCATGTGAGCTTACTTCGTATTGCACCTTGATGGTGCTTGTGATCATCTCTTGCCGTTGTTGGAGAAAGATCTCATAAGCGTTGCAGCTCGATCCACCTTCAGCTTATCCTCGGCTTTCTCCACCAGAGGCTCATCTTCTTTGTTGGTTTCCTCATTTAGCGGATCAACCTTTGGGTCAGCTCTCTCATCGTGCTGCGCCTCTAGATGGTTGACGAGTGTAGCAATCTGCAAGTTTTTTTCCTCCACGGTCCTTTTCAGCTTTGCAATTGCTTCGTTCATTTGGGCCAGCTGCTTCTTAATGGACGTCGCACCAATAATCATGACTTGTATGGCTACAGAGTACGAGCTGCTGCTTAAGTCGGCATCAGAAGTCAACGACTCGGAAAACTTCCTTAGCCTTTCTTCCCGTGGTGCTCTTAGTGAGGCCAGGGTGATCACGGGCTCATGCCTCGGGTGTTCTTACTCATTCAGCAGAGTTGATGTAAGGGTGGAAGGCATGGCATAGAAAGTTCTGGCCTTGCTTCGAGTTGTGACACCCAAAGTGCCACCACTTGCGGCAAGGATGTTCTTGTTCTTTGTGTTGGTAGCGGGAACAACTTGATCCTTTCTTGGTGTCATTTGTGCTTTTTGCGTTTTTGAAGACAGAGGTCAGAGGCAGAGAAGTCCCACCAGGCATGCCAAATTTGTAAACATGAAAATTCTGTATCGAATAAAACAAGAATATGTGTACAAAGTAGATTTTTATTGATTTGAATTTGTAGGTTACAATCTCTGTTTACAATTTTCCTCTGATTCAGTCTTCAAATTTAATGTAGATGCATAGACTGTTGATCTAAGGGTCGTGATGACTTGATTTCAGACGAACGATTGAACGATTGCTTCAAGTTTTGAGCTTGAAACGATGCTTGGATGGTCTTCACCTCAAGACTGCGGCAAAGATGGTGTAGATATAAGATTTTGTTGATTCAAGGGTCTTGGTGACTTGATCTTGAAACAAACGTCATTACAAGTTTTGAGCATGCAACAAAGTCTTGAAGGAATCGGTATAAGTGCTTGTTGATTCTTCAAGGGAATGCTTTGGCTTTGGTTGAAAGAAAGCTTCGGCTTTGGTTGTGCGTTCTTCGAAGAGAGTTTTGGTAGCGTATTAGTCTTCAATGATTTGGCAGAGGTTCTTCTGAATGTAGAAACTTTTTTTCGACCTTTATGTGTGTCTTGAGACCTTGTATTTATAGACTACTCAAAGCTTACCTTTGGATGGATTTGGCTTTGATTTGTGTCTTAATTCATCTATGAGAGAATTTAGGTATGTTTTGTGTCTTAATTTCAGCCACTTTCCTCATATAGGTCGAAATTTATAGGCCTTGTTGCCTATTTGGTGGGTAATCTTCAATTCTTGCTTATTTTTTAAGATGCTTTAATTTTCTTTCCGGTTTTAGGAGCAATTTGCACTCCTTGCCGATTTTAAAGGATATTTTCTCCCTTTTGCTGAATTTTTGGAAGGTTTATTCTTCCTTTGCTTGATTTGTGCCACATGTTATTAATGACTTGTCCATTTGTGATGAGTCATATGCCACGTAAAACTTTGTGATGCATCATTTGTATGCAACGAAATTTACATGTTTACAGAAGTTTCTTGGTTTTTAACGTTTCATATATCAAGTTTTTTTCGTCTCAGTCTGGTACCTAAAGTTATAATTCTGACATACTTTTATACAACTGTAAAGTTTTTCTTCAGAACCTCGGTTAATTGATGACGTGGCTGCCACATGGAAATTAAAAAAAATTAAAAAATTGGAAATGCCGCCGTCAAAACCCTCATCTACTTTCCTCCTTTCTTCGCCTTCAGACCCGTCTCCTCCTTCCCTCCGCTGCTCTCCTCCTCCAAGCATCCCACTTCTCGCTCCCTCTTTATCCACCTCCCCGGCCTCACTCTCAATTCCCTCTCCTACGCCCTCAATTCCCTCCCCGCATTTCAATTCCCCTAATTTCAATCCAATCCAATTTCTAGGGTTAGGACATTTCTCAATTCCCTCCCCGCATTTCAATTCCCTTCGATCTTTCTGTCGTTGGCGATTCATCCTTTGCCTACCACCATCGCAGGTGGCAGCAAGAAGAAGACGGGCTACTGGTAGCGAGGGCGATGGTTACAAGGTCCGCCAGAATTTTGCCGTCGAATCGGTTTCTCACGAGGATTAGCCGCGGCAATTGCTTGCAGTTCTGCTAGTAATCTTTTTGGAGCGGACTGGAGAGGGAGTTATTGGAGAGGTCGAGGTTCTAGAAGAGCAGGGGGCTGCAGATCGATGGCGTTAGCGGGCTGGATAGGGCGATTCCAATGACGTAGGGGTTAGTGAAGCCGGAGATGTTCGTGCCGGAGATGCCGCTTCAGCGGCAAGATGTGGGGTAGGTGTCGAGCCAATCGGGAAAGGCGGAGTCGTCGACGGGTTGGTCAACGATGAATTTTAGAGAGATCTGGGAGAAGCTGTTAGAAGTGAGTGAGAGTGTGGGGTCGACGGAGAAATCTTTGCTGAGCTCAGGAGCTCCTGATGGTGGAGATCAAAGGGGGAGAGAAGATTTTTTTTTTAAGTTTTTAATTTTGACTGTATGAATTTTTTTAATATCCATGTGAACTCATATTCACACGTAGCACTTAGACATTGTTCATGTGAGTGTCACATCATTAGTTAACATAGGTTTTATCAGAAAACTTAACGGATGTATAAAGTGTCCCAGAATTATAATTTTTTATACTAAACTGGAACAAAAAAAACTTAATGTATAAAATGTTAAAAGTCAATTTCAGAATAGTAAATTGAGATTAACTTGAAAAAAATTATACTGAGTAACAGACTAGGATTTTATTCTTATTTAGGGTGTATTTTCATATTTAACTCCATTTTTATGTTTTTGCATGCCATCATCCCATCAAGTATCAAGTTAGGTTAGGGAAAGAACTTTATATTATACATATACATACATATATATATATATATATATATATTAAAATTTGTTTACATTTAGTTAATATATTTTATTATATTAATATCATAATATTAAACAAATTTATTTCATTTGTAAAATCATAATGTTCATACAATTTTATTGAAAATGAAAAACAAATTTATTCTTCATGGGAAGCTACTTCATTTGTGCAACTGGTTCATCCTGGAAGACAATCATTTTCATAATTTATAAATTTTGAAAATAGAAAATATTTTTAGTTCAATCCTTTTTTTTTCTCCATTCGAACCAATCCACCTACTCAGCTTCTTAAATTTAAAGTCATTCGTGTATCTAACCCAATAATACTATTGTTCCTACCATTATGGAAGAAGACTTGGGTAAAATATGCACTTCCTCGGGAATGAAATAAAATCGATCTACTCTCGTTTGATATTTTAGCTTAAATTCTTTGACTCCCTGATACTCAATTAAATCCTATTTTTTGAGGATTAAATTAATGCAACGCTATGGTTCCATATTTAGTAAATCTCGAACTCTTTTGTCACGCCCCAGACACGTGGTCGGTGGGAAAATTGAACACAAACTCGACGTGCGAATAAAAATTGTAGACATGTAAATTTCGTTGCATGCAAATGATGCATCAGAAAGCTCCACGTGGCATATGACTCATCACAAATGGATAAGTCATCAATGACATGTGGCACAAATCAAGCAAAAGAACCTCAAAAACATTCCTAAAATGCGGCAAAGGGGAAGAAATCTCCTTAAAATCGGCAAGGGGCCCAAATTGCTCCCAAAATAGGAAAAACAGCTAAAACATCTTCACAAAACAAGCAAGAATTGAAGATTGCTCTCAAAATAGGCAAAAAGGTGTTGGAAAGGTGCCCTAAAGCCAATCATATGATGATACTTTACGGACATTTCACATATTAAACTAATCTAGTTTAATATAAAGGGTAAAGATTATTGTGTAAAGCCGTCTCATATAAATGTTATATGCCTAAACAATAAGTCCAAGGAATATGTAATTTGGAGAATGTGATCTAAAGAAGTTAGATTCATGAGACCATTCTCTTCCATATACATATCCTAAATGTTTCTGATCCTAGGATTACCAATTGGGCATTGACAGTCCGTTAAGATCAGTACGTGTTATATCTTCTCTTTGAGAGAGTGACTAGTCTCGAGTCATTGGTGTGATTGACACCAAGACAAGCATGTAGGTGCTCAATAGAGAATGAGTCCACTAAACACGATCAACAAGGAGTTCTTATACTCAAGTCACATGAAAACTCATGGTTGGGATAATGCAAAGTAGCCATTTGACCTGAGGCATCATAGTTGTCTTGTGGTTAGGTCATTGATCTTTGACTATGTCAAAGTCACTCCGTCAGAGGGTGACCTCGACATAGTTGGGGTTAAGCCACTTAGCCATAAAGGCAAGTGAATGCACAAAAAGGGATATCTAACCTTCAAACCATTTAAGGGAGAATACTCTATGAGCAAGTAGGGATCGTTCTAGGCCGATGATTAGGGGGGATGCTAATAAACACAAATTAAACTTAAAAACTGAAAACTAAGTTAAACTAACATCAAAACAATGATTGGGGGGATTTTGGACGAATTTAACTAAAACAAAAGTAAAGAGCAGCAAGTAAATTAAGTTGTGAATAAAATATGGGGGAAAGGATAGCTAGAGGATTCTTCTCCACACATGAATCAAATGCATACAAATCGATTTTCAATTATTCCTCCTACAAACCATGAATGACAATGCCCTAAATTAACTGTGAATAACACTAATTAACTCTCAGATTTTCCTAAGTTCATTGAATGGGACTCGTCGACGCAACCAAATTATTCTTCTCAAGTTCCCTAACTATGAAAAGCATGATAGAGATACATCTCAAAGCTCATTAAGTTCTGTGAAAATCATAAGCATTGACAAAGCATTCGTAACTATGAAAAGCATGATACTCTTGCCAAGAATTTACTTAACTCAATCATGACTAGTGACTTTTACAACTTGTAAATATAAGTTCATAACGATTAGGTGAAATTCCCTTATATTCTAGCATCAAATCCTTGCATACAAACTAAGTGTGCACCCTTAATAAACACACACGAATAAGCTCTCTATAAAGCAGATAAGTAAATCGCATTCATGTTTTATGAAACAATAACTGGATGTAATCAATTTATATAAAACATATGATCATGGCTTCGAATTCACCTCTAGCTAAAAAGAAACTTAGTTACGCATGTTCATCATAACTAAAAAACAATCTAAAATAAACATTGAAACTTAAAACAAAGATAGAAAGAACCCAGAAAACTCCAGCGACTTCAATGGATGATTGCAGGTTGCGACACTCATTTTTTTCGGATGCAGGATGTGGCACTCTTTTTCTCCCCTCTTATTTGCGGCAATAATGTATATATATAGGGTAAAGGCACAGTTGAATCCCAGCAGGAAAAGGAATAGGTTATTTGAATTAATTTAGGACTCCTAAAAATCAAATAGGAATTGTTGGAATGTGATAAGGATTCCTCTTTGCAGCTGGAGATAAGATAAGGTAAGATTGGATAAGATAGGATAAGATAATGCTCCTCCCACTAGGATTCCTTTTTCTTCCAGATTCCAACTTCAATTTCTCCAGATTTTAGCACATGTTTAACACCTTTTAAACACCAAAAAAGTCCAGCCCATATGCTCTCCACTCATGCTATCCAATCCAAGTCCAAAATTGCTCCAAATTGCTCAATTTGACCATTTATTGTCATCTTTACCAACTAGACCTATAATAATACGAAAATAACTTAAATCACTACAATAAATGGAAATTAACTAAGTACATGCAAAGAAATACGATAACAAAGTCGCATAAATATGCCTCTATCATTGCATTGTAATCCCAAACTGAATAGGTTCTCCACCTCTTCTGATCAACTTGGGTAGCCATGACATACTACTAGGTGTCACTCATGGTTTGTGGAAGCCCTAAAGGTGTATAATCACTAAAGGGAGAATTGAAAAGTAAGTTTCAATTGACAATCGATTTGAAGAGTTCTAATCGCCCACTGCCTCACTAAAAGGAACTTAATGGGTCGTACACCATGTATAGTAGAGATTGAAGAAACAACGGAGATGAGTAAGGATAATTATATGGTTTAATTATTTATGGCTAGGATTAATTAATATGTTAATTAATCAAACGCATAAGTTTGTTTTAGACCTCGAGTTAGTTTTGGGCCTCAAGGCCCAATGGGCTTCGAATGTCAAGTCTAATAACTCAAGTTGTATGATAACTTGAAGACACAAAGGGCTTGAAAGCCCAATGAACCCACATGGCCAACCATAGAGAGTGTGAGAGAGAATTGGTTTTAATTTCAATTATGTCACTCAATGTAAGTGGCTATAGAAAGGAAATTATAACCCATTCTCTCATAGAGGTTTTCTAGAGAGAAAAGAGAAAAACACAAAAACTTTGTCATCTCTTAGGATGCCGGCCACCCTAGGAAGAATAGACTAGCATCCATCTCTTCCTAGGTCACTCATCTCTTCATCAATGCTATCCTTGGTGTGGAAACTTAGAGGTTCCATTTCTTGGGAACTTGGAGAATCCATTCCTTCATCCATATCCAAGAAGTCATGGAGCCAAGAAGCAAAGTTCCTCCATCCACATCCATGGAGCCAAGGAGAAAGAAGACTAAGGAAAGAAGGCCCTCACATGGGTGAATATCCTTTGCTAAGCAAAGAGGTGCTTCAAAGGTATAAAAGTTTCTCAACTCTTTTCTTTAAGATTTGAGTTGAGTTTTGGTTCACCACAACTACTAGGCCTTGAATTTCATGGGTAAAGTGGTAATTGCATGATTCCGCCTTTAATTGTTAATTGCATGCATAGATGTTGCTCAAATGAACTTGTTTTCACAAATTATTCCTTCAAGTGGTATCAGAGCCTAGTTCTAGTAGTTGGTGAATCATTTTGGGTTTTGTATTTTTATAGTTTATGATTTGAATGTTGTAATTGTTACAAGCTTTATTCTTGCTTCTTTGAATGTAAATTTTGTTAGAAAATTTGCCATCTTAAAAGTTGTAGATGTAGTTCATTTAAGCATGAATTTTGGAGCTACAATTTGGTGCCATGTTTATGGGGAAATTCGGCCAAATCCAAGGGGTGGACTTTTGGGTTCTTGTTTGTCTTGTTAAAAGTTTTCTATAGTGACATTAGGAACTCCTAAGTACCCTAGGATGTTAACCCTCTTTTGGGTTGTGAAAATTTGAGTTTTATTGAGTGAAAACATTCATGGAGCTCTTATGGGTTTTCATGGATGTTCTTCAATGTTCTTGCTTTGTTCTTGTTGTTCATACCAAGAACAAAATGTTTATTGTTTTGATTCAAAAAGGTGTTTGGTTCTTTATTTGTTTTTGTTAGTGATAGATGGTATGATTTTTAAACAACGCCCATACGTTTTTACTATTCACACCATACCAATCACTTACAGCTTTCAATCACCTTTCAAACACACAAATCAACTCACACACACCATCACTACTCACCATGACCGGCCACCCCTATAATAGGGGTACTATTGGAGCTTTTATGCAATTACACAAAGTTTTGATACTTTTGTGTATTTGCACTTTGACCCGAAAGTTTATGTTTTTACGTAAAGGCCCAAAATCACTAAAGGACAAATTGCTTTGCTCCTTTAATGAAGTTTTTGTATTTGTTGAAATTTTTTTGGGTTCTAGTTGTAATTACATGAAGTAGTGGACTTTTGTGTTTTTACAAAGTGGCCTAAAAAAGTTTGTATTTTGCAAGGGAATTGTTATTAGCACTCCAAAAATCTCATTCTACACTCCAAACTTTCTATATTAGGAAAGAAAAATACACTTGTGAGGAGTGTAGAATGAGATTTTTGGAGTGCCAATAACACTTCCCTTTTGCAATATAGCTCAAAAGTTGAGGTTATTGCATTTTGGCCCAAGTTCGTTGAGAACAAAATAGTTTTGTCTCTTTAAATGAGAATTGGATTTTCATTTCATTTAGCTCCATTTAAATCTATTCTATGGATACAAAAACCAAATGACAATGTTGCATTCAAGTTTAATTAGTTAAAGCGTTAATTAATTAAAGAAAGGGTGATTATGAACTTAAGCCTACGATAATTGAGCTATGTGAAAGGCCGTCTCTCAAATTTGTTTGAACCATGGGAATTGTAGATTAGTTTTTGGTTGTATTTTGATTCGATCAAATGTTGTAAAAGAGCATAAGCTCTTCTTTACTTTGAAGTACTCCTCTCTTGTTTTATTTGATATGCATGAAATTGGAGTAGTTGAGTCCAACGCCCAATAAGAAAACACGTCTGAATGTGATTAAACGCGTAAGTAAAATCAATCACCATCCCTAGACCGAGATCCAACACTAGGCTCGTGTTGGATCAAGTCAAAGGTTCATAGTCATCCTAAGGCCCTAAGGCAACTATATAGTCCATCAATGAATGCAAAGCTTATGTTAGTAGTACCATATACTCTTGCTTTAAAAATCATTTTACAAGCATAGTGGGAGTATCATATACTACTAAATCAATCACATGGACCAATAGTTGTAATAGGACCAAATTGTTTTAATGAGATTAAAATGCATGCTTATATGTGATGAGACCTAAAAACCCTCAACTAAACCGTTATTAAGTTGACAAGCATGAGAGTTCTTTGAACACTATTTCGTGGCCTTCCACAGTGGTAGGCTTTGATCGTTTGTGACTCATACATCGACTTCACCCTATCATAGGGGAGTACAAAGTATGTGCTTACACTTAGGAGGAGTTCTATACGCATACATGATGTTGTGAAGGTAGGCAACAAGAATGATCAACATCATATCAGTGTGAGGTGGTTCTTGAACCACTACCCGAACTTGCATGGTGGGAATGACTTAGCTAAGTGCAATGGAGGCAACATCATATTATTGTGAGACATCATTTTCTAGAGACCAAATAAGATGGGTACTTACATGAGAAGTAAATGAGCAAGCGTACTCTCTCATTATTATTGATGCTAGCCAACATCATATCATTGTGAGGTGCGCTTGGTAATAGTGAGCCTCTCATACCATACTAAGAGTTTCCTCCAAAATTCTCGAATTCCAATGAGGGATATGGAATTTGCCAAAAATAGTGCGTGGTGCTATTTGATTTAAAGACCCAAATCAAATAGCTTAAAATCAATCAATTTATTTTCCTTATGTATTTATTTACCAATATATTTGCAAACGCTATCCAAAACTTGACAAAGAAAAAGCTGAAGGCTTTAGTTTCCAGACTTGATACCATAATCCCATAGATTGTCTTGAATGGATTGTATATGTACCTAAGTAGTGTCATCCTCACAATCTTCCTATTGATAATGTATCATTGGAAGAACATGTTAGATAAGTCTATCATAAAGAGGACAACAAAAACAACAAATGCTTATTCCTTTGTTGTATGAACAAAAGAACTTGAGAAGATTAGCACAAAGACATGGACACTTATAGTGACATAATTCTTCCATTACAAATCGTTGAATGAAGAAATAAGAGTTGCTTTGAGCAACCCTTAGTTAGCGAAAACACTAGTGCTTGTTTCTTTGTTAAATGAATAAGTAACTTGAGAAGTAAGCACAAGGGCATGAACACTTTATGTGCCATGATTCTTCTCTTACAAATTGTTGTATGAAGAAATAAGAGTTGCCTTGAACAACTCTTGAAAGTTTGTAATCATGTTTAGAACATAATGCTTGATTGACAAAAATAATCCATCATCATGGACTTATGATGATTTTGAATCATTGAGTGTTGAAATGTTAAACCACTTCAAGAGATGGAAACTAGGCAACGACTTCGCCTTTGAGTCCCTATCCAAATGGTTCACTAAGTTTATTGCAAACTATATAGTGAACAATAACCGCACTCTCTCCAAATCATTTGATGTGTATAACACAATTGAAATAAGTTTCAAGAGAGATAGTGGGAGTTTAAGGGACCATGACTATTGTAGTAAATGGAGAAGTCAAATGAAGAAGGCGAAATAACTCCAAGGGAACAAACTTTCTTTATGAAAGGATGGACATTGGAAGGGGTATTTGCAAGAAATGTCTTGCAAGTGTCAAGAACACACCTTTCAAAGGTGTTGTACATTGTTCTTGAATAGTTCAAAACATTTGGTTCTTTTACTTGAGTGCTTGAGTCCCTATTAGTAACTATATTTTACAATCGTTGTAAAAGTGTGGCTAATAAGAAGTAGAAGATTAATGAGAGAAGAGAAAGTACTTCACATTCGGAACGTGAATAAAATATAGATCTCTGCGAAAGCAGATAGTACTTACTTCCTCATAGATCTCTGTCACTATAATTTTAAGAGATGGATGAATGTTTTGTTTGAGAAAACATTGTTCTTTATTAATGAATGATTGAATTCTTGTAAGCTGATTGATTGTCTCTATAGTAGAGATGATATGGTAGTGTTAATTGTTTAGAATATAACGATGCTTAAAACCCAAAAGTTTGCAAGGTAGTGACTAATCCCACTGAGTTGTGACACCTCTAAAACATAAATTACAAGTTGGTCATAGATGGATGCTTTGGATCGTTAGATCCGGATCCAAAGCCTTCTTGTTAAAATTGTATAAAGGCGATATGTTCGAATCTTTATTCTTTTGAAAAGAAGAAAGAATCACAAAGTTGTTGAGGTTAATTCACTTAGATGTTAATGGCACTTGTCCACAACATAATACTACTGATGTTGTATGACATTCACCGAAGATCGCTCTCAGTTGGACTATCGTTTATTTTTGAATAAATACAAGTCCGAATACTTTTTAAAAGGTTTCAAAGAATTCAAGAATGTGAGTTGATGAGTAAGACGTCTAAAGTATTTATCTCCTTAGATTTGATCCAAGGAAAGGTAACACTTTAGAAGAGTTTCCTTGAAAGATATCAAGGAAAGTGGCATCATAAGATAATGGATTTCTCCATTGTGAGAAGAACGAACTTGAATAAGATTGTCAATTACCCATATATATATGATATATACTTCTAAGACAATATGATTGTCAATTAGAAGATCTTCCAAAATTTTTATGACTCCATAGGATGTAGTTGAATGTTATCAATTACCCATATATACGATATATACTTCTAAGACAATATGATTGTCAATTAGAAGATCTTCCAAAATTTTCACGACTCCATAGGATGTAGTTGGAAAGAAAGACAAGTCTTAATCGTGTTAAGATTTGGGGTTGTGTGCTAATAAGCAATATTTGTTTGAGAACAATCTTATGGGATATCCTTAAATGAACCTTTGGATATCACTTCTATAAACCAACTAACAAATGTTATTTGTTGGGTAGTTCATTGTAATCCTACAATAGGATTTGCCTAAGATGGAGCAAATGAACGAGAGATAGAACTCAAAGAATGGGTTCTTTGAGAGACAAGATGATAATCAACAAATATAACAACCTAGTTCCTACACCACTAGCTCCAAGGTAGTTGAGAAGGATCTACAAACCGTCTCAGTTGAATGGTTTGAACTTTATGACTATGTCATAGAGTTACACCTCTTAATTCGAAAGAAATAAGAATGAAAATCCTTATGACTACATTGAGTGTATATACGACATATACTCAAGGAAATGGTACAGTACCATTTGACCCGAAATAGTGAAACCTTCATAGCTAATTGGTAGCTTAAGGTGACCACAATCAACGAGATTGGTTGACTTGGAAGAAACCATCTTTGACGTAGTCTTGGTTTTTGTTAATTTGAAGATTGCTAGCTACAACTAAGCGGTGATTCAATGTTTGGACATAATATGGGTTTCCGAAACCATTATCAAGATAGTCTTGATAATATATGTCTAAGACTAGGAATCACAAAACGTGTAAGTTGTAGAGATCCATCCATCATGAATCTTAGCAAGCTAGTGGGAGCTATAAGAGTCTTATGAGAGAAAGATCAAATCGTTTGATTTCTCATAAAGATGTAAATGAATCTTTTGTTTACTAGGTTTACAAAAGATTAGTGGGAGTTAATCATATTCCTAAATTTGAACATATATGAATTTTGGAAATGAAAGGAATTCTTCTTCGTTAAAGTTATGACTTTAAACATTCTATAACGATATAATGTATATGGGAGACATAGTCTATATACATGGGATGGAAATCTATAATGATTGATTTCAAGATATGATTGGATTATCTCAATCCCTATTGATAGACGATAGATGTAGGAAGTTTCTCGAATGATAAACTTCAAATGAAAGGACAATTCCAATTAGACTGGGAAATTGCTCTTTTAAAAAGGAGTGTACCGTTTTGACTCCCAAAGAAGCATAATGTGTAAATAGAATCCTTTATGCATACGCAGAAAGGTGATTTACGTATTTCATATTGTATGAAAAACTTTGATATGAGTTGTACCAAGATCGGTACAAGACGATATCAGTGTAAGCCCAAGATCAGAACCATGGCAACTATCAAGTGAGTGCTTAAGTATTTAAGACATACTAAAGGATAGATTCCTCAAGAATGAGGAAGAATTAGAGTAACGCAATGGAAGCGTAAATGTATTAGTTTATGAACGTAATATCGTATCCATCATTGGATGTCTCTTCATTATGAATGAAAGAGATAATTGGATATCTCTTTATTATGACCAAAGAGATATTTGGGTGGAAACGTTATAAGTAATGATTTTAGTGTGTTCCATCATGCATGCAAAATATATCGCCATATAGAAGCTTACAATAATGTTGTTTGGATGGGAAAGTTCGTTTATGAACTCTCTATTCGGTTCCAACCAGAAAGTGTCTGTAGTGTACCCACACTACGACACTAATAGGGTGATAGCTCAAGCCAGGGAATCAAGGTCTCATCAAGATTCGAACTCAAATGAGAAACTGAACCACATGATTGAGAATCATGTATAATGGTGATGTCATTATTCTCAAGGTTGCTTCTATGGATAACATATAGATATCCATTGTCTAAGCCTACTACTCAGCCATATGAATTCAGAAGAGGTATCATCACTGATGATCAAGCTGATTGGCTCTAGTCCAAGTGAGAGATTGTTGGAAATGTTCCCTAAAGCCAATCATATGATGATACTTTACAGACATTTCACATGTTAAACTAATCTAGTTTAATATAAAGGGCAAAGATTGTTGTTTAAAGCCGTCTTATATAAATGTTATATGCTTAAACGATAAGTCCAAGGAATATGTAATTGGGAGAATGTGATCTAAAGAAGTTAGATTCATGAGACCATTCTCTTTCGTATACATATCCTAAATGTTCCTGAATATAGAATTGCCAATTGGGCATTGACAGTCTGTTAAGATCAGTAAGTGCTATGTCTTCTCTTAGAGAGAGTGGCTGGTCTTGAGTCATTGGTGTGAATGACACCAAGACAAGCATGTAGGTGCTCAATAGAGAATGAGTCCACTGAACGCGATCAACAAGGAGTTCTCATACTCATGTCACATGAAAACTCATAGATGGGAGGCAAAGTAGTCATTTGACCTGGGGCATCATAGTTGTCTTGTGGTTAGGTCCTTGATCTTTGACTATGTCAAAGTCACTCCGTCAAAAGGTGTCCACGGCATAGTTGGGGTTAAACCACTTAGCCATGGAGGCAAGTGAATGCACAACAAGGGATCTCTAACCTTCAAACCGTTTGAAGGAGAATACTCTATGATATGATTAAGAATCTCTGGCCAGAGTATGAATGAGATTTAGGAATTTGTTCTAAATCACATTCAAGGTAATCATATAAGTAAGAGAATCACATTGGATAGTAAACATGAATAAACTATCAAATCAAACAATGTGGTCCAAAGTATTGTATTAGAGAAAGACCGTATTGCATTGTAATCCCAAACTGAATAGGTTCAACACCTCTTCTGATTAGCTTGGGTAGTCATGACATACTGTTAGGTGTCACTTATGGTTTGTGGAAGCCCTAAAGGTGTATAATCACTAAAGGGAGAATTGAAAAGTAAGTTTCAATTCACAATCGATTTGAAGAGTTCTAATCGCCCACTGCCTCGCTAAAAGGAACCTAATGGATCGTACACCGTGTAAGGTAGAGATTGAAGAAACAATGGAGATGAGCAAGGATAATTAAATGGCTTAATTATTTATGGCTATGATTAATTAATATCTCTACTAATTAATAAAATACTCATTGTCAACCAAAACTAAATGAAATTACCACTTTAACCCTCACATTAAAACTGAGCAGATATTAAAATTATGGGCAATTTAGTAATTACATGAGTACAAATTTTACAGTCTTTTAGTTAAGCATCACAGCCATGTAATACTAACAGATTTTATTTAAAATTTCTCTTTGTTCATGTTTCTCTCGCATCAACTCTCCTGGACTTCTCTCTGCAGCTCTCTCGCCAAAAGCCTCTTCAACTGCCCACCTCCTCCCATGTTCTCCTCAAGCGTAACCGCTTCGGTTCATTCAAACTATCCAAAAGACATCATGATATCACTTACCTCCAACTCCCACGCATTGCAGAAACTCCAAAATTTGGTTCATACTCTTAGAATTTTAGATGCCCAATTCATTTTGATTCAAAAGAATTCATTACTGTTCCCACTCCTGCTTCTGTTGCTATTGATTGCCATAAGTCAGCCACTTCAGTTGGCTGTGGGGGCCTCTCCTTCCTGCGGTAGCACCAAGGTTGTTCAGAGTAACCATTATCATCACCCAATCTCAATGGCTTCCTTCCAAATTGCCGAGGCCAGGTTTAATTTTAATTCTCTGAATATCCTTTGGAATTAGATCTTCATAGCTAATGAATGACAACCATGTCTACAACTGATATTACTATTATTGCTTCTTTATTCAGTTTTTAGGTTCCAATAAGAAAGTAAGCCTAATGTGGACTTTAGTTTTATGTTAGATTAGTAGGCAGCCAATATCTTAATACTTAAAATGATGTAGAATTATTAGTTTCATTGAGAGAAAGCATCATTTCAATTGTTTAACTTACCAATTACATATTTGCAACAATTGTAGAGGAGTGTAGAAGGAAGTTCACTGACGGAGTACTAAGACTGAAAAATATGGTTTAGCTTTTTGTCTTTGTCATAAGGTTTTTCGTTCCAAATATGTAAGTTTTTTGTCTTCTGATTTGTAGAGTATATGTAACGTGTAGTATTTTTACCTTCAAGTATCTATATGAATATATGAAAATGAATCAAGTTGCTGGTTTGGTGGCTATGTTCGACATCAATTGGAAATTGGCACACACAGCAGTTGGCTATCCTAAAAAAAACATATTTTTCTTACTTTATAAATCGTGCTACATTTTGGTGGATATGATGAAATATAGAGAATTACAAAGTAAAGAATTTTGTAGTCATTCAATTAGCTTTAGAGAAGGTAGGTCGTCATCCACGTAGTATTTTTCTTCATTCCTGGTTTTGTGATGTGTTCTTTCACATTGAATACAGAAACCAATTGGGCTTGTCTTTGTAAATAAAGATAGGGCAAGTGACAACCTCATTGGAAAAAAAAGGGACATGATTATTTTTATTACTGTGTTTGTCAATCTTAGTTGTATTTTTCTCATTTTTGTTTACTGTATTTTCAATTTTAATAACTTATTTTTCGATCACTTTCATGGATATAGCATTATAATTGCAAGTCAGTGCAATGAGTCCAACGTCTACAGACCTTGGTGAAATACGTGCAAGGTGACGCAACAATTACCGTATCAGAATGCAAGCAATGAATTCAGAGCAACGACAACAACATCTAGCACGCCGTCGTTTTAATTATCACCTTCGAAATATGACAACTGAATCAGCCACAATGTCGACACAAACTGCTACATCATCTAATAATGTAAGGCGGTCGGTTTATGAACATGGAGAATCAAGTCGAGGACCTCAAATGAGGCAGCCTGTTTATGTACGTGGAGAATCAAGCCGAGGACCTCAAATGAGCCAATATGTGTATGAAAATGGAGAATCACTTGAGATGAGACAACCTATTTATGAACATGGACAATCAGCTTGATCTCATAATAGCCATGTCCAACAAAGAAATGCCACAAATGCACAATATAATTGTGCATAGAATTTTAGTGAATCTTATGGGTTTCAAAAGCTTTGGTTACCGCCACCATCAACGTGTCGGCACTGTGCAGCAAAAGTCTTTCATCTTGAGTCTAAGAAGTTATGTTGCTTGAATGGAAAGACTAACTTGCTTCCCATACCAGTACCTACCGAACTTCTTCAGTTATTCTCAAGTGAAACATCACAAGGCAGGCATTTCAGACAATATATTCAAGCCTACAATCATGTCTTCTCTTTTACTTCAATGGGCATAAATGTTGATGAACAATTTGCAAATGCTAGAAGTGGAGTGTACACATTTAGAGCATAAGGTTCAATCTACCAACAAATTGGAAGCCTTTTACCTACTGTAGGAACCAGACCAAGGTTTTTACAGATTTATATATATGATATTGAGCATGAAATTGACAACCGCATGTTGGAAAACAATGGCCTGAACAGACAAGTTGTAGAGAAAATAAAGCATGTCTTAGATCAGTACAATCCATTTATGCATATGTTTCGCCACATTTCATATCATCAAGATTTGAATACTTGCAAGCTTATAATCAGAGAGCAACTGTCAACTCATCACCAATATAGTCTTCCAACTATATCACAAGTTGCGGCTGTTTTCATAGATGGTGCCGACAGTGATGCAATTAATGGAAGAGATATTGTTGTTCAAACTACTAGCGGACAACTTATCAATGTTCAAGATGTTGCTGGGTATTATGACCCACTTCAATATCCTTTATTACTTCCTCATGGGAGTTATGGGTGGGACATAAATAGCTGCAATGAAAATGGAACTACATGTACATGTAGAGACTTTTATGCATACATGTTACAGGTAATTCCACTTCAATATCCTTTTTTATATAGCTTTTCTCTTTTTAAATTTTTTTATACAGTTTAAAATATTTGTAAGATATAGTAACGAATAACCATACATTATGTCATAAATACAAATTCGCAAAACAAGTTCGTCATTGATATTACATGGTGGTCGATTATTACAACAATATATAGTTGACAATTATGTCAAGATTGAGGCACATAGACTTAGGTGATTGCAAAGCAATCAACAAACTATTAGAGCAGAGTTATATCAAGGATGCAAGTTGATTGCAAGATTTACTTGCGTCGGGTGAATTTCATGCTGGTATGTACCAAATCCACACTTTCCAAGTTAATTTCTATTAGTTTACCTTTCTATTAGTTTACATTCCTAAAGAATTTAAAAAAAATGTATTTAAAATGTCATCTTTAACAACAAATAGGAAATGTGGGACGAAGAACAATACTCCCCTCATCTTTTGGTGGAAGCCACCGTGATATGCATCAACGTTATCAAGATGCCATGGCATTGGTTCAAAAGTATTGGAAGCCAAACATATTTCTAACTATGATGTGTAATCCATCATGGGAGGAGATAACAAGTGAATTATTTCCTTGCCAAACACCATAAGATCGGCCAAACTTGCTAACTAGAATTTTCAGAACCAAATATGAACATCTGAAGAAAGATATTTACAACACTGGAGTTCTTGGTAAAACAATCGCTCATGTGCATGTAATTGAATTTCAAAAAAGGGGTCTGCCACATTGTCACATGCTTATTATTCTTGAAGAGTCAGACAAGTTAAACACACTTAATGATTATGATCGCATTGTGAGAGCTGAAATTCCATACAGAGAAGAAGAACCTGAGTTATACAATATTGTCCTAAAACATATGATCCATGGACCGTGTGGGGCTCTTCATCCAAACTCTCCATGTATTAAAAATGGAAGCTGTAAAAAAGCCTTTCCTAAGCAGTTTTCTGAAGTCACAGTGCAAGGAAATGATTGTTACCCAGTGTACATGAGGTGCAATGGTGGTAGATATGTTGGTTTAGATCGAAACATTGAAGTTGAAATAGATGATAGGTGGTTGTTCCAAATAACCCATGGCTATTATTGAAGTATGATTGTCATATAAATGTTGAGGTCTGTAGCAGTATAAAGTGTGTCAAGTATATACATATGTTTACAAGGGACCTGATAGTGTATCCCTTGAGGTGCATATGGGACCATCTTATGACGAAATATCAAAGTTCTTAGACGCAAGATGGATTTGTGCTCCAGAAGCTTTATGTAAAAAATTTTCATTTCCTATGAATCGTATATATCTTTCAGTAGAGCGGCTGCAAGTTCATCTTCCAAATAGGCATCAAGTCAGATATTACAGTCACATGTCAATTATGGAAGTTTTGTCTGACACAAGTAACTTAAGGACGATGCTCACCGAATTTTTTCGTATCAATTGGACTGATCCATTTGTAAGACAATTGTTATATAGACAATTTCCTGAACATTATAGATGGGTTGCCACTGAAAAAAAATGGCAAATGAAGGTTTCACAACAAAAGGTTATCAGACGAATTTATACAGTATGTCCATCTGAAGGTGAACGATTTTACTTACGTACTCTATTAAATCATGTCAGACGTCCCATGTCATTCGATCATCTTCTAACAGTTAATGGAGTTGCATTTCCAACTTTTAAGCAAGTGGTTGAAAGGAAGGGTTTGCTTGAGGATGACAATAGCATTCACCAATGCCTCATAGAAGCTGCAACAACTAACATGCCATCAGCTTTGCATAGGTTATTTGTCAGAATATTAGTGTATTGTGAACCTATTGGAGTGCATAATTTATGGGCGGAATTTCATTCATTTATATGGCAAGACTACCAAACATCCAGCAGCTCAAATAATAGGGTTATCATCAATCTTTTGTTGTGGGATCTGAATGCATTGTTACAACAACATGGTAAAAGAATTCATGATTATGATCTTCCATAAATTGATATGTCCATAAATAGCTCAGCAACTCTAACAAATATACAAGATGAGCTCGCAGTTCATGTTCCCCAAGAAGACCTGCAATCAATTTAGACATTAAACACTAATCAACGCATTGCATTCGACACAATCATGAGAGCTGTAACAAGTAATCAATCAGCAGCTTTCTTTGTAGATGGCTTACCTTTACCCTGCAATTCTCGCTTCGCTAAGGAGTGATGGCCTCATAGCGATTGTAACAGCCACATATGGTATTCCAGCTACTATTTTACCCGGAGGAAGAACAACACATTCACGATTTAAGATTCCTATCAACTTATTGTCCACCAACACTTGCTCTATAAGCAAGCAATCAGATTTGGCGGAACTTCAAAGGCGTGCAGTTGTTCTTATATGGGATAAAGCCACTATGACTCATAGGAAAACATTTGAGGCTTTATATAGAACCTTACGAGATATAACAGGCATGGAAACACAATTTAGTGGCAAAATGATGATTCTTGGAAGAGATTTTCGCCAAGTTCTCCCCATTGTGCCTCATAGAACCAAAGCACAAACGATAGATGCATGCTCTTCATTATGGAACGAGATTCAAGTTATCCAGTTGAAACATAATATGAGATCTCAACAAGACCCTAATTTTGCAAAATTCGTACACAATGTTGGTGATGAAAATGAGTCATTTGTAGAAGATGATATGATTAGAATCCTAGATTCATTGGTTATTCCTTGGCATGGTGATGAATCAGTTGGTGAGCTTATTGGTTTTGTATTTCCAAGATTAGAGGAGAATGCTTTCAACATTTCTTATATGGTTGATAGGGCTATCATCACCCTAAGGAATGAGGATGTTGACAAGTTAAATAAAGTGGTGTTAAACTCATTTCCTTGGGAACAACACATTTATTACTCTTTTGATAGAGTTGACGATGACCCTCAAAACTTATATCAACAACATTTTTTGAATTCTATAATTCCAGGTGGCTTACCTGCTTATAAGTTGACATTGAAGTTGGGTGCACCAATCATGCTGCTTAGAAATATTGATCCAAAAACTGGGTTATGCAATGGAACAAGGTTGATATGTCGGCGATTCTTTCCAAATTGCATTGATGCTGAAATATTAACTGGGCATTTTAAGGGCACAAGAGTCTTCATACGACACATTCCTTTGAAGCCTTCGGAAAATGTAAAGCTTCCGTTCTCTGTTATACGTCGACAATTTCTTGTAAGATTAAGCTTTGAGCTGACCATAAACAAATCTCAAGGCCAAACAATTCCATACGTGGGTGTCTATCTCCCTAATCATGTGTTCAGACATGGCCAACTTTACGTAATTTTGTCAAGAGGAGTTTCCACACAGACAACCAAGGTCCTTATAAGAAATGGTGTCATTGCAGGACAATCTGGAGTTTATACAAGGAATGTTGTATATAAAGCAGTTCTAACATCATGCCATATGCAACAAGATGAATAAAACGTAAGGTTTACTTACTTCACCCTTTAACATTATTTTCTTCCTTTTTTTTTTGCCAAAATGAGTCAAATATTACAAATTGCTATTTTTCATTCAGACTTGAGTATAAAATTTGGTTCTCTTTAATCTATTTGTGAATGAAAGAACTACTTGGTCTATTTCTAAAGCTTGATACAATAGTTGAGGCCCCTAATTCTTTTCTTTAATTTTGAATGCATAGGGGCTGTTGTCTAGGATATGCTAATCTTTGAAAATGCAATCTGGAAACTATTATGTAATTCTGGGAGAGCTCAGTTATTCATTATATATATATATATATATATATATATATATATAAGATTCTGTCTTCTCTATATGCAATTAAATTCCCTTCCTTTTATTAATATTTTTAAGAAATAAGAGACTATTTTGAGATTGTGTATTCACATTAGCTTTGATTTGTTGACTCAAATGTTCTTTTCACTCTTTGTTGCAGGCCTTGCTCTCATCTTTAGTAATGTTCAAAATTCAAACATTGCTTGGAAGTTGGAAGTGGTACCAAAATTTTGAAGTTAGTAAAGTTCCATGTCAAATAATCATTGGAAATTATTTCAAAATTCGTTGTAGCCCAACTCATGTGTACTCAGTAACTTATAATTTCTTCTTCAATCTGAAAGTTATGCAGAACTGTAATTTCATTGGTTTTTTATGGTTAGATTGAGCAACATATACACAGCTGCCCCATCCTATACTCTACTTTTGGATGTTTCAATTATGTCGAAACAATAAAAAGGTAGAAATCAAAAGTAAATTTGATTGCACATGCATAGCGTGTGTGCCTGTTGCTGTTAATTAATCGAACGAATAAGTTCGTTTTAGACCTTGGGTTAGTTTTGGGCCTCAAGGCCCAATGGCTTCGAATGTCAAGTCTAATAACTCAAGTTGTATGACAACTTGAAAACACAAAGGGCATGAAAGCCCAATGAACCCACATTGCCGGCCTTAGAGAGTGTGAGGGAGAATTGATTTTAATTTCAATTATGCCACTCAATGTAAGTGGCTATAAAAAGGAAATTATAACCCATTCCCTCATAGGGGTTTTGCTGGAGAGAAAAGAGAAAAACACAAAAACTCTCTCCTCTTAGGGGGCCAGCCACCCTAGGAAGAATAGACTAGCATCCATCTCATCCTAGGTCACTCATCTCTTCCTCAATGCTCTCCTTGGTGTGGAAACTTAGAGGTTCCCTTTCTTGGGAACTTGGAGAATCCATTCCTTCATCCATATCCAAGAAGTCAAGGAGCCAAGAAGCAAAGTTCCTCCATCCACATCCATGGAGCCAAGAAGCAAGGAGACTATGGAAAGAAGGCCCTCACATGAGTTAATATCCTTTGCTAAGCAAGGAAGTGCTTCAAAGGTATAAAAGTTTCTCAACTCTTTTCTTTAAGATTTGAGTTGAGTCTTGGTTCACCATAACTACTAGGCCTTGAATTTCATGGGTAAAGTTTTGTTTTTGAGTGCATACAAGCATGATTCCACCTTTAATTCTTAATTGCATGCATAGATGTTGCTTAAATGAACTTGTTTTCACAAATTATTCCTTCAAAAAGCCCTATAGATTTCGGCCAAGTAAGGGAAAGTGGCTGAAATAAAGACAGAAAATATGCCTAAATTTTCCCATGGACAAATCAAGACACAAATCCATCGAAAGGCAAGCTTTGAGAAGTCTATAAATACAAGGTCCTTAGACAAGCATAAAGGTCAACAATGTCTACATTGAAGGGCCGAAATTCTCACAAAAGGAGAACCTCTGCCAAATCTTTGAAGACTAATATGTTGCGAAAGCTCTCTTCGAAGAACATACAACCAAAGATGAAGCTTTCTTTCGACCAAAGCCAAAGCATTCCCTTGAAGAATCAACAAGCATTTGTGCCGATTCCTTCCAGACTTTGTTACAAGCTCAAAACTTGTAATGACGTTCGGTTCCAGATCAAGTCGCCAAGACCCTTGAATCAACAAAATCCAAATCAACATCACCTTTGCCGCATATCATATACAAACCTAGAGGTGAAGACTGTCCACACATTGTTTCAAGCTCAAACTTGAAGCAATCGTTCAATTGTTCGTCCGAGATCAAGTCATCGCGACCCTTGGATCAACAACCTACACATCTACATCAAATTTGAAGACTAAATCAGAGGAAAATTGTAAATAGAGATTGTAACCCTACAAATTCATCAACACAAATCTACTTTGTATATGTGTTCTCATTTCATTCATTACATAATTTCTGTGTCTACAAATTTGGCACGCCCGATGGGACCTATCTGCCTCACAGTTCTGTCTTTAAATCCACAAGAAACACACATGGTATCAAGAAAGGAACCAACGCGAAGAGCAAGAACATCATTCCACCCGAAGCAAGGAAATAACTCTCTCTGTTGTGCCTTCCACCCCTACATCAACTCTGCCGAATGAGCAAGAGCACTCGAGGCACGAGCTCGTGATCACCCTGACCTCGTTATGAGTGCCAAGGGAAGAAAGCCAGAGGAGGTACTCCGAGTCGTTGACTTCTGATGTCGACTCAAGCAGCAGCTCTAATCCCATAGCCATGCAAGTCATGACTACTGGTACGATTTCAATCGAAAAGCAGCTGGCACAAATGAGCGAATCAATCGCAAGGTTCTCAAGGACTGTGGAGGAAAATGACTCGTAGATTGCTACACTCGTCAACCATTTAGAGGCACATCACGACGGAAAGCTGACCCGAAGATTGATCCACCAAAGGAGAAACTAACAAAAAATAAGGAGCCTTTGATGGACAAAGCTGAGGAGAAGCTAGAGGTAGACTGAGCTACAACGTTCACGGGATTTCTCTCTATTCAACAGTTGCAAGAGATGATCACAAGCACGATCAAAGCGCAATATAAAGGAAGGTCGTATGATTTCGTGTTGTACTCAAAGCCATACTCTAAAAGGATTGACGCCTTGAGGATGCCAAGGGGTTATCAGCCACCCAAATTCATGCAATTTGATGGAAATGGCAGTCCTAAACAACATATTTCCCATTTCATTAAAACCTGCAACAATGCTAGGACGAAGGGAGACTACCTCGTTAAGCAGTTCATGTGCTCGCTAAAAGGTAATGCCTTTGATTGGTACATCGACCTTGAGCCCGAGTCTATCAATATTTGGGACTAGCTTGAAAGGGAATTCCTCAATCGCTTCTACAGCACTCTCTGTACCGTAAGGATGCTGGAGTTGACGAGTACAAAACAGTGGAAGGATGAACCTATCGTCGACTACATCAATAGGTGGCGTTCATTAAGTCTGGATTACAAAGATCAGCTTTCTGAAACCTTGAAAAAGGATAAGGTATTCACCCCAAAGGTAGACAGGATCGGGAAAAAGCCCGCCAAGGAAGCTTTTACCATCTATACTACCCTCATCAACACCTCATCCGCGCCCATCAAGATCTCCTCCAAAAACAAAATGAAGGAGATGAAAAGAGGTGAGCCTTCTCGCACCCAAGACAGGTACAAAAACACCTTGAAGGAACGAAACCAGAAGACGTACCCTTTTCCTGATTCTGACGTGGCTGCAATGCTAGATGACTTGTTGGAAAAGAAGGTGATTGAGTTACCTGAATGCAAGCGCCCTGATGAGATGAATTGCGTTAATGGTCCTAGGTACTGCAAATACCATTGTATCGTAAGTCATCCTGTCGGTAAGTGTTTCGTCCTCAAGGAGCTTATCATGAAGCTAGCAGAATAAGGGCAGATCGAGCTTGACCTTGAAGACACAGCTGCAACACATATTACTATGATTATGTTTGTATCATTCGATCCTATGCCTCTCCAAGTAATGCCTGACCACTCCCGTCCATGCTCAAGCTACACGGCACCTTTTGCACAATCATCGCTAGGGGCAAGTGACTCAAATGCACCTACTGACGATGAAGAAAGGTGGGCACTGGTGACCTACAAAAAGACAAGGAAGCCAAGACCACAAGCCACACGGCGAAAGGTGAAACAAGGGCGAAAGCATTGCCGCCGCAACAATAAGAAGCCCAAAACGAGCGTAAAAGCTATTAAGCCAACATACGTAGGGGAACTTATGGAGCAAGAGCCGCGCATTCTTGTCACCTTGTACAAGTACTTCCCAAAGGACATCTTCTAACAATTCACTACCACTGCCTGTCACACGGTTGAAGTGGAGATAGAAGAACCCTCAAAAGGCAAAGTTATCGCCATCGAGGAAGAGAAAACCCTTACGCGCAAAGAAAGCTTGCCGACATATTTTAGCATCGAGGAAGTACTACGATTGCCCAAGGAGATGCGAAAAGCACTAGTAGCGGTCTTGGTGAGTCCCGACAACAATGAGGTGCAAGTAAGCAAGGACGAAAGCTTAAAGATTCGGCCACATGAATATGCCACATGCTGTGCCGCCCATGACACAATCAACTTCACTAACAAAGACTTGTTGCTAGGGTCAAAGCCTCACAATCGTCATCTTTTCATCTCTAGGTACGTGAAACAGAACAAAATCAACCGCATGCTTGTGGATGGTGGGTCGACCATAAACATCATACCAAAGTCAACAATGACCCCAATCGGCATCAAGGTGGATAAACTGTCCCAAAGCCGCTTCCTAATCCAAGGTTTTAACCAAGAAGGAAAAAGAGCGATAGGCATGATCTGAGTAGGGATGACCATTGGCGAACTCAAATCAAGCATGATATTCCATGTGACTGATGTAAGAACTTCCTACAGCTTGCTCTTAAGAAGGCATTAGATCCATGAGAATGAAGTAGTGTCGTCCATCCATCATCAATGTTTAAAGTTTTACCGATAAGGAGTAAAGGTGATACAAGGTGACACAAAGCGAGTCACTGAAGCTGAATCACACTTCATGGGCGCCAAGTTCTACATGGATGAAGACATGGTGCCTGAAGCTCTTAAAAAAAAAAAATCAAATCCACATGCAAAGTCGCACCTAAGAAACGGGAGTGGCAAGCCATGCCCAAGAAACAAGAAAGGGAAGCCGTGCCATCTTCAAGCAAAAACGACGATGAACTTGCTAAGCCACACAACAATCAAAGGAAGCGTGACACCCTCATAAGGACAAAACACACCCATCTTCCAATACTTCCTAATGTCGAGAAGAAAGAATGGGTAATCCCCATTCGAAACTAGAACAAGCAAAACCAACACACAGCTACACAAAGACGATGTAAAGATACTCAAGATAAATGCAGTTTTACCTTGGACACAGCTAAGCAACGCTAAAGTTTCAAAACCACCACAAGGTTTCGTAAAACCCCTGCCAAAGGGGGAAAAACCAAGCTTTCTTCCAACCAAGAGAACCAAAGAAGGTTTCGACCCAAACGCCTACAAACTCATGTCAAAGGTTGGGTACGATTCCGCCTTCTCTTCAAATCTTGGAAAGAAGAATGCAAACACTGTCAACGACAAAGAACGTGACCTTACTGAGACTCGAAAGAAGTTGAAGGAGCATGGTTACGGAGTTGACAACAACAAAGCTGGACTTGGCTTCACACTAAATACACCTATGAAGATTTCAAGCAAAGCGAAAAACGTTAGTGCTCAACACATCATCGTGAGCGTTGGAAAAAATCAAGAGGAGCCTAAACCAGCCCCTCGAACGTCAGTCTTTGATAGGCTGAATTGTTCAAAACCCAGAATTTCGGCACTTGATCGCATTGGTGGTCAAGACCTAACTTTTGTCTTCAAGTGCTTAACATGCCAACACCCCAAAGCTTTGTTTTCGAAAGGTTGTGATAGGAGCATATTTATGCTACTTAGTTAGTGTGTTTTCTTGCATTTACTTAGCTATTTGTCGCGTAGTATAGTGTTTAAAGTCATTTTCGTGTGTTTTTAGGTCCAAGAAGCAAAGTTGGCAAAAAGATGCATTTTGGAGCATTTTAGAGCAAATCTGGGCTTGGAATGGATAGCACAAGCAGTGGGCATGAAGATGGACGAATTTGGAGTCCAAATGGAGTTTGGAATATGTTTCAAGGTTGGAGAAATAAATTCAAATCATTGAAGATAAGGAATCAGCTCAAAAGAAGGAGAATTATCCAAAACATTATCCAAACAACCTTATCTTATCTTATCTTATCCAATTCTTATCCTATCTTAACTAACCTTATCATCTCCTAATCCTTTTCTAAACTTAATTCCTGGTACAATGAGGGTTTATTTTCTAATTGGGGGACATTTAATTTAGGTTTCTAGAAACCCTAAGTCTTTGCCGCACCCTTATCCCTTCTCCTAAGTGGTTTTAGTTCTTCTAGAAGACCAAATTTCCTGTTAGGTAAACACAAATATCTGCCGCAAGAAATCCTTGTCTTTTGGGGTTTCCTACCTTCTAGATGGCCTATTCCTGATGGGTTTAGGTTGTGTAATTCTTCTCTTATTCCTAAAGCTTTTATGCAGCACCTTAACCCCTATAAATAGCATTCTATGCCGCACCCATTCATTCTCTGCCTTCACACACCCATTCATCCGCCAGTCCTCTCTACACAAACCCCTACGCCATTGATAATCATCCATCCTTCACCAAACACATCCCCAAACCCAGAAAGTCCCTCTTGTGCCGCAACTATTCAAGGAAGGAAGGAGAAGGTGCCACTTAGAGACGTGAATGTCATTCAAAGCATTGAATCGCTGGAGCGTTCTTAGGTGTTGTCTATCTTTGTTTTTAATATTTCAATTCAGTTTTCTTTGTTTAATTGCTATCATGAGGAACTAAACCCCTATTAGTTAGGGGGGAATTTGAAGCCATGGACATATGTTTCTTATGATTTGATTTACTCCAGTTATGATTTCATGAATTATGAATGTGGTTTACTTATCTGTTTTATTAAGAACTTGTTCTTGTGTGTTGATTAAGGATGCATACTTAGTTTACATGCATGAATTTGATGCTAGGATATAAGGGAATTTCACGTAATCGTTATGAACTTATATTCATAAGTAGTAAAGGTTGCTAGTCACAATCATGTTAAGTAAATCCAGGGCAGAATTAACATGCGTTTTCCATAGTTATGAATGCCTTGTCAATGTTCATGATTTCCATTAAACTTAATGATCTTTGTTGAATGTCTCTATCATGCGTATTCCATAGTTAGGGAGTTTGAGAAAGAATAATTTGGTTGTGATGCGTTATCCATTCAATTCAATGAATCTAGGGAAATCTGGGAATTGATTAGTTCAATACAATTAATTTGGAACATTGTCATTCATGGTTTGTCGAAAGAGTAACTGGGAATCAAGTTGTATGCATATGTTCATGTGTGGATAAGGATCCCTCTAACTAGCCTTTCACCCGTTTCAATTCACCAAATTCGTTTTCTATAAAGTATTTTATGCAAAGTTTTAGTTTTAAGTTTCAATTTCGTCAAAACAATCCCCCTTGCTTTTAAATCTTGTTTTTAGCGTCTAAATCTGTTTTCTTTTAGTCTTTTGAGTCAAGAAAGTTTGATTTTCGTCCAATTCACTTGTTTGGTCTAGAATTGAGTCTTTTTGATTGTTTGTTGCTGTTTTTATTGTTTTGAGTCAGTTTTGAGTTTATAGAGTCTAGTTTAGTGTTGATTAGCATCCCTGGTTAATCCCTAGTTTAGAACGATCCCTACTTGCATCTTTACTACAATTGTCATCAATAGGGTTTAATTTGAGTGTCAAGTTAATTCTCACATCAAATTTTGGCGCCGTTGCCGGGGATTAGTAAAATTGCTAATCCCTTGTGTGTGCCGTGTGTTTTTGGTTTAGTTTGTCTAGTTTTCTGATTTTGTTTTGTTTTCTCTGTTTAGGTACTAGTGCATGACGCGGAGTTCTCAAACTATTCGTACAAACATCTTGGACTTTGACGACGATTTTGAACGAACAGTGAGAAGGAAGAGGAGGCATCTCGAACCTAGTGAACCTAGTTCAAGTTCAGAGGCCGAATCTGAATTTGAAGAGGAAGAAGAAGTCATGGCAGCGGACAATCGTACAATCAAGGAACTTTCAGCCTTGGGGTTGGCCAATGCCGCACCCCTATGCATTCAATACCCCGTGGCTGCCCAAGGCAAGACCGATGAGTTCGAATTAAAGTCAAGCTTGTTGCACCACATTCCTAAATACCATGGGATGTCCATGGAAGACCCTAACAAGCATCTTAAGGAGTTCGAAGTGGTTTGTTCGAGCATGACACCCATCAATGTCGATGGGAACATTCTAATGATGAAGGCCTTTCCATTCTCTCTTTTGGAAAAGGCTAAAGATTGGCTTTACGAACTAGCACCCAGAACGGTCACTTCTTGGGAAAGCATGAAGATGGCGTTTTTAGAGAAGTTCTTCCCCACCTCGAGAGTCATTCTCTTAAGGAAGAAAATTAGTGGCATTCAACAACAACAAGAGGATTCCTTTCCAACATACTATGAGCATTTCAAATCTCTTGTAGCTTCATGTCCTCAACATCAAATGAAAGAAGAACTTTTACTTCAATACTTTTATGAAGGACTTCTTCCAATTGAGCGACAAATGCTAGATGCCTCAGCGGGAGGTGCATTGGTTGACAAAACACCCATGGCTGCAAAGACCCTAATTGCCAACCGACTGTTGAATGCACAACAATACGAAGGACTTGGGCAAAGAGACACCCCACGGCAAGGAGTGAATGAGGTAAGTTCTATGTCCGACATTCAATCCCAATTAGCTAACCTTACTTCTATTGTTTCTCAGATGGCCGAGGGAATGAGGATACATAGACAAAGTGTTTGTGGCATGTGCTCTATGCAAGGACATGCCAATGATCAATGCCCTCAATTGATTGAGAATGGAGGGTGGGAATCTGCCAATGCCGTGGGATTTGGGAGCCAAAATCAGCCACGCAATGATCCATATTCAAACACATACAATCCGGGTTGGAGGGATCACCCAAATTTCAAGTGGAGGGAGCCTCAACAACCCCAACATCAAGGAGGACTTAGGCAGCAACCACCGGGCTTTTATACAAAGCCATTCGTACCAAATCAAACCCAAATGCAATCTGCCCCAACAAACTCAAGTATGTCTTTGGATAATGATCAAGTTGTTAAGTTACTTACTACTTTGACGCAGGAAGTACAAACTCAAAACAAAGAGAGGCAAATCCAAGACAAAAGGGTGGACAATTTGGAAAAGCAAATAGGGCAAATTGCGGAATTCATGGGGCAGATTAGAGAACAAGGAAGATTGCCTAGTTCAACTGTTGTTAATCCTAAAGGAGGCTTTGAAACCGCTAAGGCAATCATGTTGAGGAGTGGTAAACAGGTCGGAAGTGACCCCAAACCATCCAAATCAAGTCAAGAAGAGGATGAAAAGCTGCTGCAAGAAGAGGATCATGGAGCAAAACCCACGGCCAAAGATGACCAATCAATGCCGCACCCACCTAATGCCTCTAAGCCATCCCAACCCACCAAGGTAAGTCCAAATCCAAATTTTTCTAGTTCCATTCCACTAAATGTACCCTTTCCTGGCAGGTTTAGGTAATCAAAGAAAGAAGAAGCCGAGAAGGACATTCTAGAGACATTCCGGAAAGTTCAAGTCAATATCCCACTCCTTGATGCCATAAAGCAAGTTCCAAGGTATGCTAAATTTCTGAAAAAGCTTTGTACAACAAGGAGAAGGATTTCGAACAAAGAGGTGATTCAAGTAAGTGAGAACGTTTCTGCTGTGTTACAAAGGAAATTACCCCTTAAATGCAAAGATCCGGGTAGTTTTACAATTCCATGCGTTATTGGAAATACTAAGTTTGAACATGCCATGTTAGACTTAGGGGCTTCAATTAATGTTATGCCATACTCTATTTATGCATCTATGAACTTAGGTGAGCTTAAAAACGATGGTGTGATTATCCAATTAGCCGATCGTTCTAATGCATATCCAAAAGGTGTTTTGGAAGATGTTTTGGTGCAGGTTGGTAATTTGATTTTTCCAGCAGACTTTTATGTGCTTGACATGGAGGATTCACACCTTTCTACCCCATTGCCGATCCTCTTAGGAAGGCCCTTCATGAAAACAGCCCGCACCAAGATAGATGTGTTCAAAAGGACTTTAACAATGGAATTTGATGGGGAAGTTATTGATTTCAATCTTTCTGAAACTATCAAATTTCCTAAAGAAGATCATTCTTGTTTTTCTATTGATATATTCGATGAATTAGCGCAGGATTTTCTTGATTCCTTGGAGAGGGATCCCCTTGAAACAACAATTGCACAAGGAATTGGGCAAAAACCCAATATTGCTGTGCCTAGAAGTGAATAAGAGGCCGAGATGGTTGCTGCACTTGAGTCATTGCCTCAACACCGTGGTAAGCCTTCAAAACCAATTTCAATTCCCATTTCTACTAATAAGTTGTTACCCTCAGTGATTCAGGCACCCGCACTTGAGCTTAAACCATTGCCGGACCATTTAAAATACGTCTTTTTGGGAGATAACAAGACGTTGCCCGTCATTGTCTCCTCATCACTCATGGCAATAGAGGAGGAAAAGTTAGTTCGGGTATTGCAAGAGCACAAAATAGCCATTGGGTGGACTTTGGCCGATATTAAGGGAATTAGCCCTACTACATGCATGCATCGCATACTTCTAGAGGAGGGGGCTAAACCAACTCGAGAGGCTCAACGCCGACTCAACCCTCCAATGATGGAAGTTGTGAAGAAGGAGATTATCAAGCTTCTTGATTGTGGAGTGATTTATCCAATCTCGGATAGTCGTTGGGTCTCACCGGTGCAATGTGTTCCAAAGAAATCCGTAGTCACTGTGGTGAAGAATGCCGAGAATAAACTTGTGCACACACGTATCCAAACAGGTTGGAGAGTGTGCATCGATTATAGGAAGCTCAATGCCACCACAAGAAAGGACCACTTCCCTTTGCCGTTCATTGATCAAATGCTTGAAAGGTTAGCCGGTCATTCTTTTTATTGTTTCCTTGATGGTTATTTTGGATATAATCAGATTGTCATAGCTCCGGATGACCAAGAAAAGACCACTTTCACGTGCCTTTTTGGTACCTTTGCCTATCGTCGCATGCCATTCGGTCTATGCAATGCACCTGCCACCTTCCAAAGATGTATGGTAAGTATATTTTCAGATTTTGTGGAGAAGATTATTGAGGTATTTATGGATGATTTTAGTGTCTTTGGTGATTCGTTTGATGGTTGTTTGGAAAATCTCACATTAATCTTGAAACGATGCGTTGAAACTAACCTTGTGTTAAACTGGGAAAAATGTCACTTTATGGTTAAACAAGGCATAGTTTTAGGGCATATCGTTTCAGAAAGGGGAATTGAAGTTGAAAAATCAAAAATAGATCTTGTACGCTACTTACCCTCTCCTACTTCGGTTAGAGAGGTTCGTTCTTTTCTTGGACATGCAGGATTCTATAGGCGATTTATCAAGGACTTTTCAAAGATTTCAAACCCTCTTTGCCGTCTCCTCTAGAAAGATGTGGCTTTTGACTTCAACGAGGAGTGTGAGAAGGCGTTCAAACACCTCAAAGAGATGCTAACTTCGGCCCCTATCATAGTTCCACCAGATTGGAGCCTTCCTTTTGAGCTTATGTGTGATGCTTCAGATTATGCATTAGGAGCTGTTTTGGGACAAAGAAAGGACAAGAAGCCACACGTCATCTATTATGCATCCCGGACCTTGAATGATGCTCAATTGAATTACTCCACCACTGAAAAAGAAGTTCTTGCTGTTGTGTTTACTTTAGATAAGTTTCGTTCTTATTTACTTGGTACTAAAGTTATTATTCACACTGACCATGCAGCTTTGAAGTATTTGTTCACCAAGAAAGAGGCCAAACCAAGACTCATTCGCTGGATGTTTCTTCTCCAAGAGTTCGATATTGAAATTCGGGACAAGAAAGGGAGTGAAAACGTGGTGGCTGATCACTTGAGCCGTATGGTGCATGAGGAGGATGCCGTGCCTATCCAAGAGACATTCCCAGATGAGAAGCTGCTATCCATCAAGGTAAGTGAGCCATGGTATGCTGATGTAGTGAATTATTTGGTGTCTAAACACATTCCAAGAGAGCTAAACAAGCACCAAAGTGATAAACTTCAAAAGGATGCACGTTTTTATGTTTGGGATGACCCATACTTGTGGAAATATTGCCCTAATCAGGTTCTACGTAGGTGTGTGCATGATTCTGAGTTTAATTCAATTTTAACTTTCTGTCACACTTATGCATGTGGAGGTCACTTTGGAACTCAAAGAACAACACATAAAGTTTTAGAATGTGGATTTTATTGGCCTACTATCTTTAGAGATGCTAGAACTTTTTGTATGACTTGTGATCGTTGTCAAAGAACGGGCAATATAGGTCCTAAACAACAAATGCCGCAAAACCCCATATTTAGTGTTGAAATCTTTGATGTATGGGGTATTGATTTCATGGGTCCTTTTCCTTCCTCACATGGTTTCCTTTATATTTTGCTTGTTGTGGATTATGTGACGAAATGGGTGAAAGCAAAAGCCACCCGAACTAATGATTCTAAAGTAGTTGCAGATTTTGTTAAGACTAACATATTTGCAAGGTTTGGAATGCCAAGAGTCCTAATTAGTGATGGGGGTTCCCATTTTTGCAATCGAACCATTGAGGCGCTGCTCAAGAAGTACAATGTCACGCACAAGGTTGCCACACCTTATCATCCTCAAACAAGTGGGCAAGCCGAGGTTTCTAATAGGGAAATCAAGCAGATTTTGGAGAAGACGGTTGGACCAACTCGGAAGGATTGGAGCTTGCGTTTGAATGATGCATTGTGGGCGTATCGCACTGCCTATAAAACCCCAATTGGGATGTCCCCCTTTCGGCTAGTCTATGGGAAACCATGTCATCTTCCCGTCGAATTAGAGCATCGTGCACATTGGGCCGTCAAAACATTCAACATGGACATTGATGCCGCAGGTCTTCATAGAAAGCTTCAATTGAATGAGCTAGAAGAAATTAGGAATGAGGCTTATGAGAATGCACGGATTTACAAGGAGAAAACGAAGGCATTCCATGACAAGATGATTCGTAGCAAGACGTTCTCTATAGGGCAGAAAGTGTTACTTTTCAATTCTCGCCTTCAATTGTTTCCGGGTAAGTTGCGTTCTAAGTGGATTGGTCCTTTTGTGGTTACTAATGTTTTTCCTCATGGTGCAGTCCAAATTCAAAGTTTGAAGACCAGACAAGAATTCAAAGTGAATGGGCATCGATTGAAGCCTTACTATGAGCACTTTGAAGAGCACATTGCGGAGGACATATCCTTTAATGCCGTGGGCTCCATTGAAGAATAGAAGGAAGGTTCGTCCGGCTGGAAGACGTTAAAGCAAGCGCTTCTTGGGAGGCAACCCATGCAAATAAAGAGGACCTAGGAACTCTCCGGCTCCACAACCAGATTTGCGTTTCTAAACCCTACTCTTTATTGCTTTTACTTTGCCATCTTTGTTATGTTTGTTAGTTGTGTTGTTTGCTTGCTTGTGTGTGAGTCTATGCTTGAAACATTGAGGACAATGTTTGGTTTAAGTGTGGGGGGGGGGGGGGGGGGTAAACAAGTGTTTTCATTGAAAAATTCGTGGGTTTTTATCACCTATCACTTCTAAGGTTGTTTTTCACTATTTTTGAGTGTTTTTAGTGTGTTTTGAAGTATTTTGATGTGTCTTCAAAGAAAAATACGAAAATTTAAAACAAAAGAGTCCGTTTTTGTGTTTTTGTGTCTTAGGGTACCTTCTAACACAAGGATGAGGATTTGGTTTTTAATTGCATGACTGTTAAAGAATGTTACAAACATGGATTGAAGTTTGATATGCTCTTTGGTTTATGCTTGGTTATAGTTGACATTCATGAATTCCCATGTAATCACAAAAAGGATACAATCAGTTTTTGTAACATGCTTGAAGGAAGTAACTCAAATTAACGCTACAACCCTGAGAGACTTGAGCCTATACGTTCTTTGGAGAGTTAATAATCTGTGCATTTATTGTTTTCTAAAGTCGTTGCATGATCTCATCATTCTTTGCTTGGTTGTTACTTAGAATACGTTTCATCATATAGTTCCAAATACTAGAACTTATACCCGTTTCATTCAAAGCATGAAATTGATTAGCATAACATAAAACAAGATGAAGTTGTTTAGTTTAAAACCAGTGCCAAATAGCCGTACCCCATGTTCATTTGATTTGTAGGTTTAGCCCCTTTGAGCCATATTTAAGCCTATTTTCTTTGTTAGCCACATTATCCTTACCTAGCCTAGATTAGGACCATCCATACCTTTGTTCTTAAGGCATAGTGAGCATGACTTATAATGAATTCCCTTCGTTCGTTATTGTGCAGAAAAACAAGTGTGGGGGAAGGGATTTATGTGTGTGATTGTGTGCCAAGAAAAACAAGTGGGCACGGGTAAAAAAGAAAAAAAAGAAAAAATTCCGTGGTAGAAAAAGAAGAAGAAAAAGGTGTGAAAAGTGTGAAAAGAGTTGAAAAATACGTGAGAATAAGCTCATAAGTGTTGGTTGTTGAAGAAAGGGTCCAAAACGTTGAATTTGGCCCTAAGGATGTGTTTTCTGTCCCTTTGTATCAAAGTTCGTGGCTGCGTTTCAAAAGGGAGTTCTAAGTGTCATATTCATTACTTTGCTTGCTATTGCTTTAAGAACGTTTGTTTTTCTTACCTTTCTTTGTTAGCCAATACCCTTAGCCCCGTTACAACCCTTATGCTTCAATCTTGAGTGTTGTGTGTTTCAATATGTGGAGTTTGGGATTGGTATGAGCATATGGTATCCCTGGTTCTCGCGTCTAAGTAGTGGCGTTCCGTTCATGAGATCATATATAAACATGCATTCCAGAAATTGCTTTCTTTGCTATATACATATGTGAGTATTAGTTCTCTTATTACATCAATCTTCTTACATATAACTAGTGTAGGGAGTGTAGTCAGAAAATCTGTGTGAAAATTGAGTGCGTATCTAGTAAGGAATTGAGGGATTCTCTAAGGCATGTTACTACATTCAAAAAGTTGTTTTAATTGATTGGGTGAGAGCTAGTGAGTAGTAACTATGATTAAGTATGTGCTCGAGGGTAGGGATAACTAAAATCTGTGTAAGTAATGATTTTTAACATGTTATGTTCCATTGGAAATCTCTGAGGTGAACGTTGGAAGGTTTAGGTTATGTTTTGCTTGTTTTGTTTTGCTTGAGGACTAGCAAAAGCTAAGTGTGGGGGAATTTGATAGGAGCATATTTATGCTACTTAGTTAGTGTGTTTTCTTGCATTTACTTAGCTATTTGTTGCTTAGTATAGTGTTTAAAGTCATTTTCGTGTGTTTTTAGGTCCAAGAAGCAAAGTTGGCAAAAAGATGCATTTTGGAGCATTTTAGAGCAAATCTGGGCTTGGAATGGATAGCACAAGTAGTGGGCATGAACATGGACGAATTTGGAGTCCAAATGGAGTTAGGAATATGTTTCAAGGTTGGAGAAATAAATTCAAATCATTGAAGATAAGGAATCAGCTTAAAAGAAGGAGAATTATCCAAAACATTATCCAAACAACCTTATCTTATCTTATCTTATCCAATCCTTATCCTATCTTAACTAACCTTATCCTCTCCTAATCCTTTTCTAAACTTAATTCCTGGTACAATGAGGGTTTATTTTCTAATTGGGGGACATTTAATTTAGGTTTCTAGAAACCCTAAGTCTTTGCCGCACCCTTATCCCTTCTCCTAAGTGGTTTTAGTTCTTCTAGAAGACCAAATTTCCTGCTAGGTAAACACAAATATCTGCCGCATGAAATCCTTGTCTTTTGGGGTTTCCTACCTTCTAGATGGCCTATTCCTGATGGGTTTAGGTTGTGTAATTCTCCTCTTATTCCTAAAGCTTTTATGCCGCACCTTAACCCCTATAAATAGAGCATTCTATGCCGCACCCATTCATTCTTTGCCTTCACACACCCATTCATCCGCCAGTCCTCTCTACACAAACCCCTACACCATTCATCATCATCCATCCTTCACCAAACACATCCCCAAACCCAGAAAGTCCCTCTTGTGCCGCAACTATTCAAGGAAGGAAGGAGAAGGTGCCACTTAGAGACGTGAATGTCATTTAAAGCATTGAATCGCTAGAGCGTTCTTAGGTGTTGTCTATCTTTGTTTTTAATGTTTCAATTCAGTTTTCTTTGTTTAATTGCTATCATGAGGAACTAAACCCTTATTAGTTAGGGGGGGGGAATTTGAAGCCATGGACATATGTTTCTTATGATTTGATTTACTCCAGTTATGATTTCATGAATTATGAATGTGGTTTACTTATCTGTTTTATTAAGAACTTGTTCTTATGTGTTGATTAAGGATGCATACTTAGTTTACATGCATGAATTTGATGCTAGGATATAAGCGAATTTCACGTAATCGTTATGAACTTATATTCATAAGTAGTAAAGGTTGCTAGTCACAATCATGTTAAGTAAGTCCAGGGCAGAATTAACATGCGTTTTCCATAGTTATGAATGCCTTGTCAATGTTCATGATTTCCATTAAACTTAATGATCTTTGTTGAATGTCTCTATCATGCGTATTCCATAGTTAGGGAGTTTGAGAAAGAATAATTTGGTTGTGATGCGTTATCCATTCAATTCAATGAATCTAGGGAAATCTGGGAATTGATTAGTTCAATACAATTAATTCGGAACATTGTCATTCATGGTTTGTCGAAAGAGTAACTGGGAATCAAGTTGTATGCATATGTTCATGTGTGGATAAGGATCCCTCTAACTAGCCTTTCACCCGTTTCAATTCACCAAATTCGTTTTCTATAAAGTATTTTATGCAAAGTTTTTGTTTTATGTTTCAATTTCGTCAAAACAATCCCCCTTGCTTTTAAATCTTGTTTTTAGAGTCTAAATATGTTTTCTTTTAGTCTTTTGAGTCAAGAAAGTTTGATTTTCATCTAAATCACTTGTTAGGTCTAGAATTGAGTCTTTTTTATTGTTTGTTGCTGTTTTTATTGTTTTGAGTCAGTTTTGAGTTTATAGAGTCTAGTTTAGTGTTGATTAGCATCTCTAGTTAATCCCCGGTTTAGAACGATCCCTACTTGCATCTTTACTACAATTGTCATCAATAGGGTGTAATTTAAGTGTCAAGTTAATTCTCACATCAGGTTGTCAAAACCTAAGAAACAAAGCAACACTGCTAGCCCCCCCCACAACGGTCGGCCTTAGAAAGACTTAAAGAAACCAAGCAACCTTCTAGAAAGAGGAAGACAATGCCAAAAGAAGAAAAGCTCGACGGTCTAGCAGCAAAGGACGACATTCGAAGCTCGATTCTTTCAAGGATGAAGCGCTAAGCAACCTTGGAAGTTGACACAAAAGGACAACTGAAGGTAAGGCACACCATCATCCACACTGACCAATCTTCATGCAAACAAGTCCAAGATGATGGCATTGAAGAGGAGGTCCAAGACGTCTTCCACATCACAACCCAAGAAGACAAAGAAGACAAAATCACCAAGGAAGACATCACTGCTGCGCCACCACAGCTCGACAATAGAGGGTAAGCCACGGTTGATGATCTCGAGGAGCTCAACTTAGGCACAGGCGAGGAACCGAAGTTTATCTTTGTAAGTGCACTACTAAGTGCGGACGAGATCGAGGAGTATTACCAACTGCTAATGGAGTACAAAGATGTCTTTGTTTGTACCTACAAACAAATGCTTGGCCTTGACCTTACCATCACTATGCATCGTTTTGCAGTCAAGCCTGGAACGCGATCGATAAAGCAAACTCAAAGACGCTATCGATCCGAGCTCATCCCATAAATTGAGGCTGAGATTGAAAAGCTAATCGAAGCTGGCTTCATTCAAAAGGTGCAATACCCTAAATGGATCTCCAACATCGTCATTGTCCTTAAGAAATCTAGACAAATACGTGTTTACGTAGATTTTCGTGACCTCAACCATGCTTGCCCGAATGATGACTTTCCCTTGCCAATAGCTTTTCGCACTCCAAAAGGTATCTACTACTACAAGGTAATGCCATTTGGCTTGAAGAATGCTAGAGCTATATCAACGCACAAGGCATAAGTTCTTCAATAACATGCTACACAAAAACGTAGAATGTTACGTGGATGACGTAGTTGTCAAGACCAAAAAGAGATCCAATCACTTGAGGGACTTATGAATAGTGTTCAACAAACTACGGCACTATAACCTGAAAATGAACCTGTTGAAGTGTGCATTTGGCGTCACTTCTGGGAAGTTCCTTGGCTCCATTGTCAAGCATCGTGGCATTGAAGTAGACCAATCAAAGATCGAGGCCATCCAAAGCATACCCAAACCAAGGAACTTACATGAGCTGAAAAGTCTACAAGGGCGACTAGTCTTCATCAGACGCTTCATCTTCAACGTCGTTGGACGGTGTCAACCCTTTAGTCAACTCATGAAGAATGACGCTTCGTTCATATGGGATGATGCATGTCGTATTGCCTTTGAGAACATAAAAGAGTACCTGGCAAACCCACTTATCTTAGGAGCTCTCGTGCCTGGAAAGCCGCTCATCCTATACATTTCCACACAAGAGGGTTCCATTGAAGCACTCTTGGCAAAAGAAAATGAAGACCAAAAGGAAAGAGCACTCTACTACCTAAGTAGAACTCTCACTGGTGCCAAGCTTAACTATTCACCGATCGACAAGATGTGCCTTGCCCAAGTCTTTGTCGTCCAAAGCTAAGACACTGCATATATGCTTACGTCATCCACTTGGTTGCTAAAGTCGACCAAGTTATGTACGTTATGTCCAAACCCGTTCTGACAGGGTGACTAGCTAAATACGTGTTGCTTCTCAATCAATACGAGATCTTCTATGTCCCAGCTAAAGCCGTTAAGGGAAGCATTAGCAGACTTCCTTGTCGTTCATCTAATCTCAGCCAATTGGAAAATCTGAAACAACTTGTTTGACAAGGAGGTATTCTACATCGACATCTTCCTGACATGGACAATGTTCTTCGACGGATCCGCACGAACGGAAGAATAGGGGGTAGGAGTAGTATTCATGTCGCCACAAAGACAAGTACTACCCTATTCCTTTCGACTAAGCGAGCTATGCCCCAACAACGTCGTTGAGTACCAAGCGCTGATCATTGGACTCTAAATGGCGATCAATATGGAAATCACAACACTAGAAGTGTATGGCGACTCCAAACTCATAATCAATCAACTCTTAACTAAATATGAAGTAAGGAAAGATGATCTCATCCTATACTTTCGGCTAGCAACTCAACTACTACAAATGTTTGAGGCCGTGAAGCTAGAACATGTGCCAAGAAAAGAAAATCAAATAGCGGACGCTCTCACTAACCTAGCCTCAAGTATGGCACTAGAAGAAGACGAAGCTGTGGACGTGACAGTTTACCAAAGATGGGTGATCCCACTCGTTACTGAAATGCTACTAGATGACACAAACATCGTCTCAGTAATTCTGGTCGACACTGAAAAATGGAGACAACCACAGATCAACTATTTGGAGCATAGAAAGCTTCCAGACGGTCCTAGACAACGCTCTGAAATACGTTGATGACCACCTCGCTTCCTTTACTACAAAGAAACACTCTACCGATGCTCTTTGAAGGAGTACTTCTAAGATGCCTAGGTGAGGAAGAAGCAAATCAAGCCATGGAAGAAGCACACTCATGCGTATGTGGAGCGCTTCAGTTTGGACCAAAACTACGCTTCCTGCTCAAGAGAATGGGATACTACTGGCTGAGCATGGTGAATGACTACCTCGAACATGCAAAAAGGTGACAAGCCTACCAATTCCACGCCAACTTCATACATCAACCACCTGAGGCATTACACCTTACAGTTGCTTTGATGATTTCCTTCAAGATTTTGGAAAGCTTTGATGATTTCCTTCAAGGTTTTGGAAAGCTTTGATGATTTCGTTCAAAATTTTGGAAAGATTTAATGCTTGTCATTGGGGTAAGTCAGATTTGCATTTTTTTCCTTTCCTCTTTTCTTTTTTTTGGCCAAGGAGAGAGTGTATTTTCCTTTCACCTTTTGATTTCCACAGCAAGGAGGGGTATTTTTTTCCTTCCCCTTTTGATTTCCACGGCAAGGAGGGGACTTCCCCTTAGTTTTGGGAAACTTGAAGACTTTGTCCTTGCCTTGGAGGGGTTTCCTTATTTAAATTTCGGCAAGGGGGCTATTTCCTTTGATGTTTTGGAAATTTTGAAGCCATTTCCTTATTTTTTTTGCTTCAGTTTCTTTTCTTTGCTGATTTTTTGGTGAAAAAACAGCATGCTTTTCTCCTTGTTGGCTGAAACTTAACTTGCCATTTTTGCTTGGAATTTTCTTCCTTCTTTTGGTTGGAATGTGCTTCCTTGTTTTGATTTTTTCTTTTGCTATTTGGGTATGTATTTCCCTTATAGCATTACGAAGAAATTGACCCCTATTTATAGGACAATTGGGTGTGTGTTTTTTTTCACAATTCCTATCCTTGTCGTGCGCAGCCATTGTGCTTATTGCTGCTGCTTGCCATGAGTTTTGGTTGCGGCTTGAAGTTTGTTGCAGTGCGTTACTTTTACTGTGTGGTGCTGTGCAAAAGACTGCAGCGAGTTTGCGCTGTGTAGTGCCTTTTGGTCACAGTTTTCCCTTGGTGGTGACGTTGTCGAGCAGTGCAAGAAACTGCTTGCGTAATCGCTACGGGTTTGCGTAGTGCGATTGCGTAGCATTTTGGTTTTCTTTGCTATTGTAGCATTCGTTGAAGGACCATCTTATAGCTACCCTATTTGTCGTGCAGTGCAAGAAACTGCAATCTCTGCTGGTTTGCGTAGGGCGATTGCATAGCATTTTGGTTTTCTTTGCTACTGTAGCGTGTGTTGAAGGACTGTCTTGTAGCTGCCCTCTTTGTCGTGCTCTTCAAGATTTTGTGGCTGATTTCTTTTCGTCATTGTGACTTTGTCACTATCATCCTTTAACGCTTACGAGGTTTGTCTCGCATGTCTTTTGCTTTGGTGAAGCAATTTTTTTTTCTTCTTTGCTTTTTTTTGCCGTCCCACCTTATGCATATGTTGCCTTGTTTGTTTTGTTCCAACCATGGTATTTTTAAGTGTTTTAAGAGCAATACCATCACCATTCTTATGAAGGAAGGCGACTCGGAAGACAAGGGAACGACATTGAATTTTTTTGCGCCGTTGACTAGCCCTAAGGTGCTTGTTCTTCCTTCAAAAGATAACTCAATGCACATCAAGTCATGGTTTTCTGACGCATCTTAGGAGGTGACAGATTTTCGTCGACCAAATACGAAGAAGAAAGTGTGTATGTCGAGGATTCTAATCTTGAATCCTTCGCACCATGCTCGTGACAATTCACCGGCTTCGTTTGAGCTTCTTGGCAATCGCGTCCATAGAGGAGCTGGGACTTGGAATAATACTTTGCCTACTACTAGAGAAACCGTCTTTGTTGAGTTTTATTGGGAGTGGCTTGAAGATGTCTTGATCCGATGCAAAGATGTACTTACCAACATGGGCCTTTATGAAGCTGTGTACGCATCTTTGTTTAGTTATGATTGCCATCCTTTCGTCTTCGTGCGTTCTTTGAGCATTGCTGTTCAACGACCAACACACTTAACACAGCTCAAGGGGAGATGTCGATTTCACTTTGGGATCTCCACAAGATATGAGGTTTGCCAATCGAGGGTAAGTTTTACAATGAGGTTGTTCCTAGCGTGGAGGAATTTTCTCATCGCAATAGCCGAGGATTGCCTACGAGTTGCCGCTATTTATTTTGGGCGTATCACAAGCTTTCCCAGGAGGCTCAGGGTAAGTCAGGAATGAAGATTTCTTCATGGATCCAATTTTGGTATTGGGATGCCATGAAGTACAAGAAGCCTTCGAAGAAAAATGGCTGCAACAAGACCACTAAGCCAAAGGGAGACTCAAACCCGTCAGGTGTCATTGGTTTAGCTAGGCGCCGTGCCCCTACCGAGTTGAAAGCGTTTGATGAACTTGGCGTAGCGTCAAAGCATGTGGAGGAATCTTACCTAGCCATTTTCTTAGCTTGTTGGCTTTGTAAGTTTGTTTTCCCCAAAGAAAACGTCAACTTTATCTGTCCCACAGTCTTCAAAGTGGATAGCAAGATGGATGCAGGTGAATCTACCAGCCTTGCTATTCCGGTTTTAGCCAACATTTACAACAGCTTGAGTATTGTTTCAAACTCAGCGAGCACTGAAGATCGTGCTGCAGTACTTCCCTACCATTATGTGTATTGTTGGTTGGGTGAGTACTTTGACACTCATTTTTCTTCGTCGACTTTAGACAAGTCGAGGCCTTCTACACCAACTTCAGTCAAGTTGGGGCCTTTGATGACAAAGTACTCTAGCGTGCTTTCTGTGAAGAGCTTTGATGATTTGCAGGCGCAAGCTTTGTTTAGAACCTGTGAAGGTTTGAGAATGGACCATCTAGCAAGGGTAGGCTAGGCGCGGTGAGGCCATATAGATGATTCACACCTTCGTTTCTCATACTTGTCTTATCTTACAAGTCTTCGCTCGAGGTATGTTTCTTTGCGGCAAGGAGACCGATGTATTGTTCAGCCGTATAGTCCTCACCGTTTCAGCAGGCAGTTTGGTTTTGTCCAACATGTGCTAGGCAAGTTGAAGGAAAACGCACAGTCATAATTCTTGCAAGCCGTGTATATGTATTGGGAGTCTTATACCCGTTCATGCACAAATGCTTCCATCACCTTTCTAGCCAATGACGAGTTCAAAAGTAATCTAGTGACCCGTGCCTATGTAGGTTGCTGGCTAAAGGTACATCGTGAAGACTTGGGGATGGCATGAAGGAAATATTTATGAAAACTAGTTCATTTGAGCAACATCTATACATGCAATTAACAATTAAACGCATAATCATGCTTGTATGCACTAAAAAACAAAACTTTACCCACGAAATTCAAAGCCTAGTAGTTATGGTGAACCAAGACTCAACTCAAGATGTAAGAGAAAGAGTTGAGATTTCTTTATACCTTTGAAGCGCCTATTTGCTTAGCAAAGGTTAATCACCCATGTGAGGGCCTTCTTTCCTTTGTCACCTTGCTCCTTGGCTCCATGGATGTGGATGGAGGAACTTTGCTTCTTGGCTCTATGTCTTCTTGGATATGGACATAAGAATTGGTTTCTCCAAAAGTCCCCAAAGTTGGAGATCTCTAAGTTCCGACACCAAGGATGGTTGAGGAAGAAGATGAATGACCGTGGAAGAATTAGATGCTAGTAAATTCGCCCATGGTGGCTGGCCTCTCTAGAGAGAAAGAGAGAGCCAAAGTTCTCTCATCTTTCCTCAAAGAAAAACCCTACTGAAGAAAAGGCTATAAAGTCACATTTATACCTACCTTCATTAGAGTGGCAAACTTGTAATAAGTCCAAAACCCACTCCCTCTCTAAGCATGGCCGGCTTCCCTATTGTTAGGGGTTAATTGCCCATTTTGTTTTAGTTGTCACACAACTTAAACCTTATGTGCCTTGTGAACTAAAACCCTTTTGTGTCTCGAAACCCAAAACTAACTTAAGGCCTAAAACGAACCTTTCGTTCTAGATTAATTAACTTTTAATTAATCTTTGCCATATACAATTAAACTATTTAAATGTCCTTACTCATCTTCGTTATATCCTTCAATCGTTACCTTACACGGTGTGTGATCTATTAAGTTCCTTTTAGCGAGGCAGTAGGCGATTAGAACTCTTCAAATCAATTGTGAATTGAACCTTACTTTCAATTCTCCCTTTAGCGATTATACACCTTTAGGGCTTCCACAAACCATGAGTGACACCTAGCAGTAGGTCATGGCTACCCAAGCTAATCAGAAGAGATTGGAGAACCTATTCAGTTTGGGATTACAATGCAATATGGTCTTGCTCTAATACAATACTCCTGACCACATTGTTTGGTTTGATAGTTTATTCATGTCTACTATCCAATGTGATTCTCTTACCTTTATGATTACCTTGAATGTGATTTGGAACGACTTCCCAAATTTCATTCATACTCTGGCCAGAGATTCTTAATTGTATCATAGATTATTCTCCCTCAAACGGTTTGAAGGTTAGAGATCCCTTGTTGCGCATTCACTTGCCTCCATGGCTAAGTGGCTTAACCCCAACTATATCATGGACACCCTGTGACGGAGTGACCTTGACATAGTCAAAGATCTAGGACCTAACCACAAGACAATTGTGATGCCTCAGGTCAAAGGACTACTTTGCATTATCCCAACCATGAGTTCTCATGTGACATGAATACGAGAACTCCTCGTTGATCGCGTTCAATGAACTCATTCTCTATCAAGCACCTACATGCTTGTCTTGGTGTCAGTCACACCAATGACTCGAGACCAGTCACTCTCCCTAAGAAAAGACATAGCACGTACTGATCTTAACGGACTGTCAATGCCCAATTGGCATTCCTATGATCAGGAACGTTTAGGATATGTATACGAAAGAGAATGGTGTCATGAATTTAACTTCTTTAGATCACATTCTCCCAATTACATATTCCTTGGACTGATCGTTTAAGCATATAACATTTATATGAGATGGCTTTAAACAATAATCTTTGCCCTTTATATTAAACTAGATTAGTTTAACATGTGAAATGTCTGTAAAGTGTCATCATATGATTGGCCTTGGGGCATATTTCTAACATGACAAGTGGCGTCAATTATTCTCGTTCATGCAATGCTGTGCTGAGAAAGGGTTGTTATGCGGTTCCTACGTAGCTGGCACCTTTTGATTGTGCGAGTGTAGCTCCTTTGCAAGATGGACCTACGACTTTATCTTCTCAACACCCGTGTTTGTCTTATCATCGTTCAGATGCTTCTGAAGAGGCGGGTGCCATGTTGACTCGCATGAGGATGAACTTGATTTTCGGCAACATCAACAAGTTTTGAACAAGCGACCACTTAAGGGTGCCTTGGATGACAGCGACGTTAGTTTTCATCATAAGAAGAAGAAAGTGTTTAAACCTCCTCAGTTTGATGGCTGTGTGTCGCTTGAGAAAGATGTATGTATTTCTTTCTTTCTTGTGATTTCTTCTGTTTTTTATTGGTTTAGCTTTTTGTTTCTAACATCTTTCTTTGTCTTCTTAAGGCTGGGCCCTCTTGTTTTTTTTTACTAGGCAAACATGGGCGTTCATTCCTTTACGGAGATGCTATTTGGAGGTAATCTACCTACAGACGAAGAGATTGAGGACCCGCCCGGAGCAGAGCTTGTTCCAAATCTGCCAAGTTGCCTAAGTTTTTTGTGTGGGTGAAGGTATGCAAGAGCCCGCCATGCATCCAACACCTTTGCCAGCTAGCTCTGAGGTTTCTTTTAAAAGGCCAAACCTTAGTGGCATTTAGCAGCTCATCCATCGCATTAGCCTTCGCACAGCTATGGACATCAAGAGCCACATTAAGAAGAGGATTGCAAAGTGCCCATTGGAGGACCTTACGTTGGTTGAGGCCTTTTTCTGTGATTGACAAACTTAACGTTGATTCCTCACTCTTAAGAGTCAAGATTATTGAACTTATGGCCGCCTCGACGGAGTATTCTTCCTCGCATGTTATTTCCTCGAAGAAGTTGAGTCCAGAGGTTAGAGCTTAGCAGCTTGCAGTAATAGACATATCAATTACCCAAGTTTGATCTTCTTAGCAAGCTGTTTTGGAAGGTTATCAAGATATAGGGACTTCTTCAGCTTCCATCCAAACACGTCTAGAAGCGTTGGCTCGTGAGTTAGAGCAGTTGGAAATCGAAGCATCACGACTACAAGGTGTTGGAAATGTGCCCTAAAACCAATCATATGATGATAGTTTACGGACATTTCACATGTTAAACTAATCTAGTTTAATATAAAGGGCAAAGATTATTGTTTTAAGCCGTCTCATATAAATGTTATATGCTTAAACGATAAGTACAAGGAATATGTAATTGGGAGAATGTGATCTAAAGAAGTTAGATTCATGAGACCATTCTCTTTCGTATACATATCCTAAATGTTCCTGATCATAGGATTGCCAATTGGGCATTGACAGTCCGTCAAGATCAGTACGTGCTATGTCTTCTCTTAGGGAGAGTGACTGGTCTCAAGTCATTGGTGTGACTGACACCAAGACAAGTACGTAGGTGCTCAATAGAGAATGAGTCCACTGAACGCGATCAATGAGGAGTTCTCATACTCATGTCACATGAGAACTCATGGTTGGGATAATGCAAAGTAGTTATTTGACTTGAGGCATCATAGTTGTCTTATGGTTAGGTCATTGAGCTTTGACTATGTCAAAGTCACTCCGTCAAAGAGTGTCCACGACATAGTTGGGGTTAAGCCACTTAGCCATGGAGGCAAGTGAATGCGCAACAAGGGATCTCTAACCTTCAAACGTTGAGGGAGAATACTCTATGATATGATTAAGAATCTCTGGCCAGAGTATGAATGAGATTTAGGAAGTCGTTCCAAATCACATTCAAGGTAATCATATAAGTAAGAGAATCACATTGGATAGTAGACATGAATAAACTATCAAACCAAACAATGTGGTCAAGAGTATTGTATTAGAGAAAGACCGTATTGCACTGTAATCCCAAACTGAATTGGTTCTCCAACATCTTCTAATTAGCCTGGGTAGCCATGACATACTACTAGGTGTCACTCATGGCTTGTGGAAGCCCTAAAGATGTATAATCACTAAAGGGAGAATTGAAAGTAAGTTTCAATTCACAATCGATTAGTAAGAGTTCTAATCGCCCACTGCCTCGCTAAAAGGAACCTAATGGATCGCACACCGTGTAAGGTAATGATTGAAGGACACAACGAAGATGAGTAAGGACAATTAAATAGTTTAATTGTTTATGGCAAGGATGAATTAATATGTTAATTAATCAAACGAATATGTTCGTTTTAGACCTTGGGTTAGTTTTGGGCCTCAAGGCCCAATAGGCTTCGAATGTCAAGCCCATTAACTTAAGTTGCATGACAACTTAATGAATAAAGATTCAAGAAGGCCCAAACAGCCCAAAGCCCTAAGATGGCGGCCATGTTGATAAAGGAGTGGGTTTTGGACTTATTACAAGTTTGCCACTCCAATGAAGGTAAGTATAAATTTGACTTTATAGTCTTTTCTTCATTAGGGTTTTGTAAGGATGAAAAGTGAGATATAACTCTCTCCTTTTCTCTCTAGGAGGCTGGCCCCCTTGGAGGGGATTAGCTAGCAATCCTTCCTCTTCCAAGGTCACTCATCTTCTTCCTTCACCATCCTTGGTGTCGAAAATTAGAGGTCTCCTACCTTGGGGACTTTTGGAGAATCAATTATTCCATCCATATCCATGGAGCCAAGGAGCAAGGAGACAAAGGAAAGAAGGCCCTCACATGGGTGATTAACCTTTGCTAAGCAAAGAGGTTCTTCAAAGGTATAAAAGTTTCTCAACTCCTTTCTTTAAGATTTGAGTTGAGTCATGGTTCACCATAACTACTAGGCTTTGATTTTCATGGGTAATGTTTTGTTTTGAGTGCATACAAGCATGATTCCACCTTTAATTGTTAATTGAATGCGATAGATGTTGCTCAAATGAACATGTTTTTCACAAATTTTCCTTCACAAGGTGTTCTCTCAGAGCAGGAAGCACTTTCTCAGCATCACGAGGAGGTTTCACGCCTAGAGCAAGAGAAAGGCGCGGCCATGGAAATGCCCACCTTGTCTCCCATCGATGTAGAGACTTTGAAGACTTTGGAAGGCTTGCTTGAAGATCGTTGCCATAGTTTTAGGGACATAGCTCTCAAGTAGTGTCTTCCATTTTTTGTGCTTAAAGCCTTCTTTGTTTTTTTTTTTGTTTTGATTATTTTGTAATAAGGCTTTGTGCAGTGTGTCGTTTAGGCCCGTGTAGGCAATGAGCATTGTTTGCTTGGTTTAAGGGTAGTAACGCTTCAAGAATCTGCCGTTGATAGGGCCGATCTTCAAGCCGTCTTCCACCATGATTAAATAGGCGTCGTTGATGTAGACCTCTTGTATTACGTAAGGTCCATCCCATTTTGACGTGAACTTGCCTTTTGTCCTATGAGTTATGATGATGGGCCTTCGTAATGCCATAACAAGATCTCCAGTTTGGAAAGACCTTAGGCAGACCTTCTTGTTGAATGCCTTGGATAACCGTGTTTAGTAGCATTCCAAGTGTTGTTGAGCTTCGAGCCTCTTTTCGTTGAGTGCTTCCAACTCACTTGAAGTCCTAGCTTTGCGTTTTCCTCTTCAGTTAAGCCTTCTTGTATAACTAACCTTAGTGAGGGGATTTAACTTTTGAGTGGCAGAACAACTTCCACGCCCTATACAAGAGAATAAGGCGTAACTTGGGTAGGAGTTCTATGTGTTGCCCTATATGCCCAAAGTGCTTCACTTATTCTTTCATACCAGTCTCTCTTTGTTCGGCTGATTATATTTTTTAGGAGATTGCACAACGTTTTGTTTAATGCTTCTGCAAGACCGTTGGCCAGAGCATGATACACGGAAGACTTATGCTGCTTGAACTTGTATTTCTCGCAGAGCTCGTCCATGAGTCAGTTGGAGAACTATTTTTTGTTATCAGTGATGATGTAGCAAAGCACACCATATCGATAGATGATATGCTTCTTGATGAAATGGACGACATTTTCCTTCTCGATTTCCCTTAAGGGTACGGCTTCAGCCTACTTGGAAAAGTAATCTGTTGTAGCTAAGATGTAAGCTTCTCTTGCAGATGACTTTGGTGTGATTGGTCCTATGACGTTCAATCCCCATGCATCAAATGACCATGAAGCAACTGTAAGGTGTAAAGGCTCAGGTGGTTGATGTATGAAGTTGGCGTGGAATTGGCAGGCTTGGCACCTTTTGGCATATTCTAGGCAATCATTCACCATGCTCGGTCAATAGTAGCCTATTCTTTTAAGCTGGAAATGTAGCTTTGGTACAAACTGGTGCGCTCCACATACAACTGAGTGTGCTTATTCCATGGCTTGATTGGCCCCTTCCTCACTTAGGGATCTTAGAAGTGCTCCTTCAAAAGATTGTCAGTAGAGTGTTTCTTTGTAGTAGAGGAAGCGAGGTTCACGTTGACGTATTTAAGAGCGGTGTCTAGGATCGTCTGAAAGCTTTCCATGCTCCAAATAATTGATCAGCGGCTGTCTGCACTCTTCAGAGTGGATTGGAAGTACTGAGATGATGTTTGTGTCATCTAGTAGCATTTTAGTGATGAGTGGGATCACCCATCTTTGGCAAACTGGCACGTCTGCAGCTTTGTCTTCTCTTAACGCCATACTTCAGGCTCGAGAGCGTCCGCCATTTGATTTTCTTTTCTTGGCATATGTTCTAGCGTCACGGCCTCGAACATTATCCATGTCGGGAAGATGTCAATGTGGAACACCTCCTTGTCAAGCAAGTCATCCGAGATTTTGCAATCGGCTAGGTGATCAGCAAGGAAGTCTGGTATGGCTTATCCTTTGACGACTTTAACTGAGACGTAGATGATCTCGTGTTGGTTAAGAAGCAACGCCCATTTAGCTAGTCGCCCTGTCCAAATTGGCTTGGACATAATGTACTTGACCGGGTCGGCATTAGCAACCAAGTGGATAGTGTAAGCATGCATGTAGTGTCTAAGCTTTTGGACGGTAAAGACCAAGGCAAGGCATATTTTCATTATCGGTGAGTAGTTAAGCTCGGCACCAGTGAGAGTACTACTTAGGTAGTAGAGTGCTATTTCCTTTTGGTCTTCATTTTCTTGTGCCAAGAGTGCTCCAATGGAACCATCTTGTGCAGCAATGTATATGATGAGCAATTTTCCAGGTACGGGTGCTCCTATGACAGGTGGGCTTGCCAGGTATCATTTTATGCACTCAAAGGCATTGCGGCAAACGTCATCTTATATGAATGAAGCGTCCTTCTTCATGAATCGACTGAAGGGTTGACAGCGTCCAGCGAGGTTGGAGATGATGCGTCTGATAAAGGCAAGCTGCCCTTGTATACTTTTCAGCTCGTGTAGGTTCCTTGGCTCGGGCATGTTTTGAATGGCCTTGATCTTTGACTGGTCCACTTCAATGCCATGGTGCTTGACAGTGAAGCCGAGAAACTTGCCAGAAGTGATGCCAAATGCACACTTCAACGGGTTCATTTTGAGGTTGTAGTGTTGAAGTTTGTCGAACACCATTCGTAGATTCTTCAAGTGATCGGATATCTTCTTGGTCTTGACAACTACATCATCTTGAAGGAAAAATTTTGTCCTAGCTAAGAACATGTGAGAACATTTGAACACATATGCAAACTAATAACACTTTAAAGTAGGCATGCATTCAAAAACAATTCTAAAACCCATGACTTTCAAAGCCTAGTGAATGGTGAACCACAGGACTCTTTAACAACATTAAAGAGAAGGAAGGATTTTGAGATTCATTACCCTTGAAGCTCATCCTTGTTTACACAAGGGATTCACCCAAGTGGAGGGCCTTCAAGTCACCTCCTAGCTCCTTGGATCTTCCTTGTGATTTTCTTCCTTTTGATACTCCTTTGCTTCTTGAGGATGTGAGCAAATGATCTCTAAAAACACCAAAGGTATGGTGTCTCTAATTCTCCACACCAAGGATGAGGTGTGAAGATGAAATGGATGACTTAGAGAAGAAAAGATTGCTAGCTATCTCTTCAAGTAGGGATCCTTATTCTTCTAAGAATCCATCTTCAATTAGGAATCCTTCGTTGATTAGGAATCCTAACATCTTCAAGTCTTCAATTTCGTCCATTCCTTTTGCTCCAAGCATGTGCTATTCATTCCAAACCCAAATTTTGCTCTAAAAGGCTCCAAAATGCACCTTCTTGCTTAAAAGACTAAAATAACTAAGTACTAGCAACGTAAATGCAAGGAATCAAGCTAATTAAGTCGCCTAAATATGCTCCTATCAAATTCCCCCACACTTAGCTTTTGCTAGTCCTCGAGCAAAATGAAACAAAACAAAACAATAACACAATCTAGACCTTCCAACATTTACCTCAGGGATTTTTAATGAAACATGACATGCCAAGGATCACTACTCACATAGATTTAAGTCATCCTTTCCCTCGACACATACTTAATCATGGTCACCATTCACTAGCTCGCATTTAATCAATTAAAACATGGTTTTGAATGTAGTATCATGCCTTAGAGAATTCCCTCAATTCCTTACTGGATATGCACTCAATTTTCACTCAGATTTTCTGACTACACACCCTACACTAGGTATATGTGAGAAGATTGATGTAAACATGAAAACGAGTACTCACATATATTTATAACAAAGAAAGCATTTTCTGGAATTATGACATGTATATGATCTCATGAATGGAATGCTACTACTTAGACGCGAGAACCAGGGATACCATATGCTCATACCAATTCCAAACTCCACCTATTGAAACACATAACACTTAAGATAGAAGTTAAGGGTTGTAATGGGGCTAAAGGGAATTGGCTAACAAAGAAAGGTAAGGATAAACAAACATTCTTAAAGCAAAGTAAGCAAAGTAATGAAATGGACACTTAGAATTCACCTTTGAATGCAAAAATCAACTTTTGAAACACAAAGGGAAGATTAAACAACTTTTGGAGCCAGATTTGAACCTTTTGGACCCTTTCTTCAACAACCAATACATTTGAGCTTATTCTAACTTATTTTTGAACTCTTTTTCATCCTTTTTACAACTTTTCTTTTCTTTTTCCACGAATTTTTCATTTTTTATTTTTTATTTTTTCTTTGAATCACAAAGCACACACTTTGAAAACCCTTCCCTCACACTTATTTTCTGCATAAAGACAATCAAAAGGAATTCCTTTTAAGTCATGCTTTACTATGCCTTAAAGAACAAGGGTATGGAAAATCCTAATCTAGGCTAGGTAGGGATGATGTGGTTAACAAAGAAAATAGGCTAAACAAGGCTCAATGGGGTTTAAACCTACAAAACAAATGACAGAGGGGGGTTCGGCTATTTGTGTAACAGCCCGTTCCGATGTTACGTCACTAGGGACGTGAATTTAAGAAATACCCTTGCGGGATTATTGATTTGTATGTGTGTGTGAAGTGGTCCAATTATTCACACACCCAAATTAATTGGAACCAATCACAAAATGGGTCCTTGTAGGTGATTGGTGACCCAAGTACACCTCACCCTCACTCTCTCTCACTCCACCGACACTCTCTCTTTCTCTTACTCTCGGTTTCACTCTCTATCTCCCTCATACTGTACGGACGCACCCAAGAACACTCTAAACCCCACGGATCGAAGCTACAAATGAGTCCACTGTGCTCGTAAGGACTCCACGATCACAACCATACCCATTACAGGTAAGAACTCTTCCATTTTCACGTGAAACCATTGAATCCCGAATGAGCTACTGTTCATGCAATTTTTTATACGTGATTTTTAGGAGATTTGAAGCTTCTAGGAAGCTTAGTGAGGTCCTAAGGAGGCTCGGAGTATTTCGTTTGAAGGATTTGGACGTCGGGATCGTGAGAACAGAGTTTGGCCGGATTTTCTTGGATTTTGCCGGTGAGATTTCGTGACTTTTAGAGCTTTAAATTGGTATGATCGTGTTCTATAAGTTGGGATCTTCATTTTGGTGTAAATTGCATGAAAAATGGTGTAGAAATGACTGAGAAATCGAAGTTTGAAAATTTCCCGGTTTTCCGGCACCGGCGACGGTCGCCGGAGTCGCGAGGTTGAAGACGACGGAATATTCCGTCAAGTCTGACGGAATATTCCAACGTCGTCAGTTAGTTTTAACGGTAACCGTTGGAAGTTGACGGAATATTCCCAGAATATTCCTGACGGCGTTAACTGACGCCGTCAAGGTGCAGTGCACGTGGCGGCGCGTGGGGGCGCGTCTGGCCGTGCCGTCGCCGGCGCGTGGCGGAGCGTGGGTGGTCGGAAAATTTTTCTAAAAATATGGGGATGTTCCTGAGATTGTGTAGGTCACGGTGGTATATTCATATACCCAATTTGAGCAATGTATGAGAAGTTATTCCAAAGGTTTCGTTTATGTGCGTAAATTAACGTTAATTCAGTTACTTCTCATATAGGCGAGACCTATCCTGAGGACGAGCGTAGCCAGGCTAGGCACGGAGGTTACGACCCCTATACATACCATTGAGTGGGCAGTTTTGTTTTCCGTATATACCTATATAAATGAATTTTGCCCAGAAAAATCAGTTTAAATGAAATGTGTTATGAATGTGATATGAAATGCCATGCAAGGTATCTATATGTTTAATTATGCATTATTGATTGTTTATATTACTGTCGGTGCTGAGGACGCACAGGTAAGTGGCAGGTAAGTTTATATGCTAGTTGTTGTGAACGAATGTTGAAATGTAATGTGATGTGATGTGATATGATTAGAGCTCATAGACCTGCACATTGATATTAGTGCTCACGCCCAGAGAGGGGCTCAGTCTTTCACGTGTTGTTCACCTCCCGCACCGCATGCTCGCCTTGGATCCAAGTTAGGTGCTCAGTCTTGTCGAATAGGCTACTATAGGTGGGTTCGACTCGTAGGTGACCCGCGATTTATCGCTCAGTCTTCACGTGATTGTAGCACTAGAGCATATTAGTTTATTATCAGTGATGTTGTGCAGACCACTAGAGGTGGTATTGATATGTGTGCAGGATATATATATATGATTTGATATGATGATTATGAGATATATGAGTTGTTGAGTACGATATGAGCTATGTACAGCCGAGGGCTGAGATGAGATATGAATATTCAATCACATTCACATAGATGCTTTGGCATTCATTTGATACTTTGGCATGGCATATGCATACGTTTATATATACTTGTTTTACAGCGGTTTTTGAGAAAGATATATATATGAGTATATACATTATTCTGGGAAAATTATATAGGTTTTACTGCGAGGGGCTATTACTTTTGAAAGGAAAGGTTTTGAAAAGAATTGTTTTACTGACCCACTCAGTTTTATGTTTTTTCGCCCCTCCAGGTTCAAGATAGAGCAGAGCTTTGGTGGCCACGAGGAATCCAACGGTGTTCTGACAGAATTGAACAAATGTAGGTTTCACCTTCGGGTGTTATATCTTAGTATTTGTATCTTTAAAGCTTCCGAACTGTGTAAATGGTTACGTCACTCTCACGTGACGGCCAGCATGCCCTCCTTCGGGACGGGGTGTGTCAATTTGGCTCTGGTGGCAACTAAACAACTTCATCTTGAATATGTGTTATGCAAATCAATGTCGTGTTTTGAATGAGATGGGTATGAGTTCTAGCATTTGGAACTAAATGATGAAACGCCATCTAAGTAGCAACCAAGCAAAGAATAATGAGATCATGCAACGACTTTAGAAAACAACAATGCACAGATTATCAACTCTCCAAATAAACATTGTAGGCTCAATTCTCTCAAGGTTGTAGCGTTAATTTGAGTTCCATCCTTCAAGCATGTCACAAAAACTGATTTTTTTTCCTTTTGATTACATATGAATTCATAAATTATAACCACAACCAAGCATAAACCAAAGAGTAAATCAAACTTTCATCCATGTTTATAACTCTCTTTAACAGTCATGCAATTAAAAACCAAATCCTCATCATTGTGTTGGAAGGTACCCTAAGACACAAACAAACACACAAAAACAACTCTTTTTGAATTTTTCAAAACAATTTTTCAAATTTTTATGAGATTTTCGGATTTTTATGTCAAGACACACTAAAAGACTCCAAAACAGCTTAAAAACACTTAAAAACAGCAAGGAACAACTCTAGAAGTAATGGGTGATAAAATCCCACGAATTTCATGCAGAACAACTTGTTTACTCCCCCACACTTAAATCAAACATTGTCCTCAATGTTTCAAGCATACACTTACACAAACACAAGGAAACAAACAAATAACGAATAAACACACTCAACATGGCAGAATAGAAACAACAACAAAGAGAAGGGTTTAGGAACGCAAATCTGGAAGTGGAGTGATTCCTAGATCTGCCTTTGTTGAATGCATGGGTTGCTTCCCAAGTAGCGCTTGCTTTAATACCTTGCAGCCGGACGAAGACCTCATTCACTCCCCATTGGAGCCCATGACATGCAGGGAGATGTCATCCACGGCATGCTCCTCAAAGTGCTTGTAGTAAGGCTTCAAACGGTGTCCGTTCACTTGGAATGCATGACCTGTTTTGAGACTTTGAATCTAGATTGCACCATAAAGAGATACGTTAATAATAACAAACGGTCCAATCCGCTTAGAACGTAACTTACCGGGAAACAAACGTAGACGAGAATTGAACAATAGCATTTTCTGCCCTATGGAGCATGTTTTGCCACAAATCATTTTGTCATGGAAAGCCTTGGTCTTCTCCTTGTAAATGCGAGCATTCTCATACGCCTCGTTCCTTATCTCATCAAGTTCATGTAATTGGAGTTTCCTATGACTTCCCGCTGCACCTAGATCCATGTTGAACTTCTTGACTGCCCAATGAGCTTTGTACTCCAATTCGACGGGAATATGGCATGGCTTTCCATAGATGAACCAAAATGGGGACGTCCCAATGGGTGTTTTGTATGCCATACGATATGCCCACAGTGCATCATCTAAACATAAGCTCCAATCCTTCCTTGTTGGTCTAACGGTCTTTTCCAAAATCTGCTTGATTTCTCGGTTAGAAACCTCAGCTTGCCATTTGTTTGAGGATGGTAAGGTGTAGAAACCTTATGGTTGACATTGTACTTCCTAAACAACGCCTCAATGGTCCGATTGCAAAAGTGAGACCCTCTATCACCTATGATTACTCGTGGCATGCCAAACCTTGCAAATATGTTAGTTCTAATGAAATCTGCAACCACTTTAGAGTCATTAGTCCAGGTGGCTTTTGCTTCCACCCACTTTGATACATAATCAACCGCAAGCAGAATATACATGAAACCATATGAGGAAGGGAAGGGACCCATAAAATCAATATCCCAAACTTCAAAAATTTCAACATTGAGGATGGGAACCTGCGGCATTTGATCTCTTGCACTTATATTTCCTATTCTTTGGCATTTATCACATGTTAAGCAAAAAGTTCTAGCATCCTTAAAGATACTAGGCCAATAGAATCCACATTGTAACACCTTAAGTGTTGTTCTTTGTGTGCCAAAGTGACCACCACATGCATATGTATGACAAAAGCTTAAAATTGAATGAAACTCAGAATCATGCACACATCGACGTACAATCTGATCAGGGTAATATTTCCATAAATATGGATCATCCCATACGTAAAACCGTGCATCATTTCTGAGCTTATCACGTTGGTGTCTAGTGAAAGTGCTTGGAATTCGTTTAGACACCAAAAAGTTGACCAAATCGGCATACCAAGGTTCACTTACCTTAATGGACAGCAATTGTTCATCAGGAAACGTTTCAGCGATGGGTAAGGACTCCTCATTATGCACCATACGGCTTAGGTGGTCATCCACCACGTTTTCACTTCCTTTTTTGTCTCGAATCTCAATGTCGAACTCTTAAAGAAGCAACATCCATCGAATTAGCCTTGGCTTGGCTTCCTTCTTCGTTAGCAAATATTTCAAAGCTGCATAATCAGTGAAAACAAACTTTAGTACCAATTAAATATGATCGAAATTTATCTAAAGCAAAGACAACGGTAAAAAGTTCTTTTTCCGTTGTGGATTGGGCATCATTCAACGTCCGAGAGGCATAGTAGATGACATGCGGCCTCTTATCCTTCATTTGTCCTAAAACAGCCCCTAAAGCATAATCGGATGCGTCACACATGAGCTCGAAAGGAAGGCTCCAATCAGGTGGAACAATAATTAGGGCCGTGGTTAGCAACTCCTTGAGTTGTTTGAAGGATGCCGTGCACTCCTCATTAAATCAAACGCCACATCTTTTTGAAGGAGACGGCAAAGAGGTTGGGAAACCTTTGAGAAATCTTTGATGAATTGTCGATTGAAACCTGCATGTCCAAGAAAAGAACGAACCTCTCTAACCAAAGTAGGAGAGGGTAAGTGACGTATAAGATCTATCTTTGACTTATCAACCTCAATACCGTTTTCAGAGATGATATGACCTAAAACTATGCCTTGTTTAACCATGAAATGACATTTTTCCCAATTGAGAACAAGGTTGGTTTCAACGCATCGTTTTAAGGTCAAACTGAGATTATGCAAACAACCATCAAATGAATCACCAAAAACGCTGAAATCATCTATAAAAACTTCAATAATTTTCTCAACATAATCTGAAAATATGCTCATCATGCATCTTTGAAATGTGGCAGGTGCATTGCATAAACCAAATGGCATGCGGCGATAAGCAAATGTACCAAAGGGACATGTGAAAGTGGTTTTTTCTTGGTCCTCGGGTGCTATGACAATTTGATTATAACCAGAATAACCATCAAGAAAACAATAAAATGCATAACCCGCTAACCTTTTAAGCATTTGATCAATGAACGGCAAAGGGAAGTGATCCTTCCTTGTGGTGGCGTTGAGCTTCCTATAATTGATACAAACCCTCCAACCTGTTTGAATTCGAGTAGGCACAAGCTCATTTTCGGCATTCTTTACCATTGTCACGCCAGATTTCTTTGGAACGCATTGAACGGGCGAAACCCAACGACTATCCGAGATTGGATAGATCACCCCACAATCAAGTAGCTTGATTATCTCTTTCTTCACAACTTCCATCATTGGAGGGTTGAGTCGGCGTTGGGCCTCTCGAGATGTTTTAGACCCCTCCTCCAAAAGTATACGATGAATACAAGTTGTAGGGCTGATTCCTTTGATGTCAGCCAATGTCCACCCAATTGCCATTTTGTACTCCTTTAACACCCTCACCAATTTGTTCTCCTCTTGTGCCGTGAGTGTGCTTGAGATGTTGACGGGCAACCTCTCATCATCTCCTAAGAAAACGTACTTTAAATGGCTTGGCAGTGGCTTAAGTTCAAGTGTAGGTGGCTGCACAAATGATGGAAGTAACTTATTAGCCGAAACTGAAATTGAAATTGGGTCCAAAAACTTACCAGATTGTGGTGGCAATGATTCGAGGGCAGCCACCATCTCAATTACATCATCATTACACGGCAGGGGAAAGGTCATGCATGTCATGGGGGTGCATGGTTACTGCTCCATTGTTTTGAATGTCCATTCCTCGTGCAATGACCAATTCAAGTGCGTCTTCATTCAATTGTTCAAAATGGTCCGACGCCAAAGAGTCAATTACATCAATAGAAAAACATGAGTGATCCTCACTAGGATACTTGATAGAATCTGAAAGATTGAAATTAATAACTTCCCCATCAAATTCCATCATCAAAGTTCCATTAAACACATCAATCTTAGTACGGGTAGTTTTCATGAATGGCCTTCCAAGAAGGATGGGAAATGAAGGGGAATGGTCCGACTCGTCCATTTCAAGCACGTAGAAGTCCGCCGGAAAGATTAAGTGATTGACCTACACTAAAACATCTTCCAAAACTCCCTTTGGATAGGCATTAGATCGATCGGCCAATTGTATAATCAGACCATCATTTTTCAACTCCGTTAAGTCCATAGATGCATAAATTGAATATGGCATGACATTTATTGATGCACCTAAGTCTAACCTGGCAGATTCAAAACGAATATTGCCAATAACACAAGGAATTGTAAAACTACTGGGATCCTTGCATTTAGGGGGTCGGTTGCGTTGCAAGATGGCTGAGACATTTTCACCTACCGTTACAACCTCCTTGGTCGAAATTCTCTTCCTAGTGGTGAAGGAAAAATTTTGTCCTAGCTAAGAACATGTGAGAATATTTGAACACATATGCAAACTAATAACACTTTAAAGTAGGCATGCATTCAAAAACAATTCTAAAACCCATGACTTTCAAAGCCTAGTGAATGGTGAACCACAAGACTCTTTAACAACATTAAAGAGAAGGAAGGATTTTGAGATTCATTACCCTTGAAGCTCATCCTTGTTTACACAAGGGATTCACCCAAGTGGAGGGCCTTCAAGTCACCTCCTAGTTCCTTGGATCTTCCTTGTGATTTACTTCCTTTTGTTACTCCTTTGCTCCTTGAGGATGTGAGGAAAGGATCTCCAAAAACACCAAAGGTTTGGTGTCTCTAAGTCTCCACACCAAGGATGAGGTGTGAAGATGAAATGGATGACTTAGAGGAAGAAAGATTGCTAGCTATCCCTTCCCTAAGTGGCCGGCCTCTATGGAGAAAAAGAGAGAAAATATTTCTCTTCTTTGTCTCAAGAAAACCCTAATGAGGTAAAAGCTATAAAGATGCTTTTATACCACCTCACATGTGAGTGGCAAACTTGCAATTAACCCAAGTTTGATAACCCTCACCCTAGGCCGCTTTTGACTTTGTTTTTGGGTTAATTTCCATTTAGTTTTAGTTGTCACACAACCTAAACTCAATGGGCCTTTTGGGCCCCGAAACCCAAAACCAACTTAAAAGCCCAATACGAACCTTTCGTAAGATTAATTAACTAATTAATTAATCTTGACCATTCTCAATTAAACTATTTAATTGCTTATCCATCTCATTTATATTTCTTCACTTTCACCCTTACTCGGTGTACGATCCATTAGGTTCCAATTAGCGAGGCAGTGGGCAATTGTTACTCTTAACGATCGATTGTGAATTGAAACTACATTTCAATTCTCCCTTTGATGAAGATTAGTGTTTGCTAATCCTCAGGGCTTCCACAAACCATGAGTGACACCTAGCAGTATGTCATGGCTACCCAAGCTAAGTAGAAGTGGTTGGAGAACCTATCCAGTTACAATTACAATGCAATACGGTCCTTCTCTAATACAATACTCTTGATCACATTGTTTGAGTGATAGTTTGTATCATGTCTACTATCCAATGTGATACTTCTCTATATGAATCAATTGAATATGATTTGGAACATGCTTCCTAAATCATATTCGTATGCTTTGGCCAAAGACTCTCGAATCATATCTCAGAGTATTCACCTTCCACCTTGGAAGGTTAGAGATCCCTTGTTGTGCAGTCACATGCCTACATGACTAGATAGCTTGACCCTAACAATGTCATTGACACTCTCAATGGAATGCCTTTGACATAATCAAAGATCAATGACCTAACCATTAGACATCAATGATGCCTCAGGTCAAAGGACTACTTTGCATATTGCAACTTACGAGTTCTTACATGACATGTATGTTCGAACTCTCTTTTGATCGTTGTTCAGTGTACTCGATTACCTTTTGAGCACCTATGTGTTTGTCTTAGTGTCCAACACTAAATGACTTGAGACTAGTCATACTCACGCTTGAGTTAACATAACACATACTAACCTTAGTGGATTGTCAATGCCCAATTGGCAATCCTATGGCTAGGAACGTTTTAGGAATGTTCATAAGAGAAAGGTCTCGTTAATCTAACTTACTTAGATCACTTCTCTCTTAGATTAAATATATTCCTTGGATTCCCTTATTGCTTAAACACATGATACAATAAATAGTGATTAACAATAAGTTTTGCCCTTCATTAAACATATAATAGTCTAATACAATGAGTATTCCAAAAGCTATTGCATCAAATGAGTGGCTTTGCGGGCATACTTCCAACAATCTCCCACTTGCACTCAAAGTCACATTCCCATGTATCTAATACCCATCTTTTCCATATGGCGGTCAAGTTGGATTTGAGACATTGGCTTCGTCAGTGGATCTGCTACGTTATCGGCTGAGGTAACCTTGAGGATGTTGACTTTCCCCTCGGCAGCATATCTTCTAATGATATTAAAGCGTCTGTCAAAATGCTTGTTCTTTTGATGAGCCCTGGGTTCCTTGGCTTGAGCTATCGCCCCACTATTATCACAGTACAAAGTTACTGGTGATGTAATGGTTGGAACCACTCCAAGTTCGGTAATGAACTTCTTCATCCAGAACGCTTCTTTGCCGGCTTCAGCTGCAGCGACATATTCAGCCTCTGTTGTGGAATCAGCAATTACAGATTGTTTCCTGCTTTTCCAGCTGACAGCCCCACCATTCAGAGTGAACACATATCCGGAGTTGGAACTTCTATCGTCGACGTCAGATTGGAAATCTGCGTCTGTATAGGCTTCTACTCGCAACTCTGTCGCTCATCCGTAAACGAGGAACATGTCCCAGTGTTCTGATCCTGGGTTAGATTGATATCGACTAGTAATGCTCACAGCATATGCGATATCAGGCCTTGTGCATATCATGGCATACATGAGACTTCCTATGGCGGAAGCATAAGGAATATCACTTATCTACCGTATTTCTTCAGGAGTTTTAGGTTCCATGGACTTAGAAAGGTGAATTCCATGTCTGACAGGAAGAAAACCTTTCTTAGATTGTTCCATCTGGAACCTACTTAGCACCTTATCTATGTACATAGATTGGGATAATCCAATTAATTTTCTAGATCTATCACGATAGAGCTTTATCCCAAGCACATAAGATGCATCTCCCAAATCTTTCATGTGGAAGGTTTTGGACAACCACACTTTTACAGAAGAAAGTACTGTAGTGTCATTCCCGAATAGTAATATGTCATCTACATATAACACTAGGAATACAACTGCATCCCCAACGACCTTTTGATAAACACAATTGTCGTCTTCGTTTTGAGTAAAACCAAACGATTTGATTTCTGTGTCAAAACGAATATTCCAGCTCCTGGAGGCTTGTTTAAGTCCATAAATGGACCTTTGAAGCTTGCATACCTTAGTCTTTTCAGACTTGGACACGAAACCTTCGGGTTGAGTCATATAGAGCTCTTCCTCTAGGTAGCCGTTCAAAAAGGCCGTCTTCACGTCCATTTGCCATATCTCATAATCATGGTACGCAGCTATAGCAAGCAAAATCCGAATGGACTTAATCATGACTACAGGAGAGAAAGTTTCTTCATAGTCAATCCCTTCTATTTGCCTGTAACCTTTGGCTACTAGTCTAGCCTTATAAGTCTCCACGTTTCCATCAACGCCTATCTTCCTCTTGAATACCCATTTGTTTCCAACAGTTACTATACCTTCTGGAGGGTCTACAAGAGTCCAGACCTGATTTTGATACATGGAATTCATCTCGAATTTCATGGCCTCTTGCCATCTCTTTGAATCAATGTCGGACATTGGTTCAGTGTAGTCTCTAGGGTCCTCCTTTGTGTCATTGTCACCTAGAAGGTGCAATTCCCCAAAGTCATTATCTAAGCCATACCTCTTAGGTGGCTTACTGACCCGTTCAGATCTACGTGGAGCTAGGGGTTTAGGAACATGGTTGTCTATCTGTTGATTGCTTGTTTGTGGCTCATCAGGAATTTCCTTTAATTCTATCGTTTTCTCGCTACTTCCATTGAGAACGAGTTCGTCCTCAAGGAACATAGCAGTTCTGGCGACAAAGACTTTCTGGTCGTCAGGGTGATAGAATTCGTATCCCAAAGTCTGTTTGGAATACCCCACAAAATAGCACTTAACAGACCTTGCTTCAAGCTTGTCTGCTTCAAGCCTTTTTACGTAAGCTGGACAACCCCAAATCTTAATATGGTTAAGATTTGTTCTTTTGCCATGCCATATCTCATATGGCGTTTGTGGAACTGACTTGGAGGGCACTTTATTTAGTAAATAAGCTCCTGTTTGTAGTGCATATCCCCAGAACGAAACTGGTAGGTCAGCGGAACTCATCATAGAACGAACCATATTCATCAAGGTTCGATTTCTCCGTTCAGAAACTCCGTTATGTTGAGGAGTTCCTGGTGGAGTCCACTATGATACTATTCCACACTTCTTGAGGTACTCTAGGAATTCATTACTTAGATATTCACCCCTCGATCCGATCTTAGGGTCTTTATCTGTTTCCCAGTTTGGTTCTCAACTTCATTCTTGAACTCTTTGAACTTTTCAAAGGATTCTGACTTGTACTTCATAAGATACACATAGCCAAACCGAGAGTGATCATCGGTGAATGTGATATAGTAGGAGAACCCTCCTCGTGCTACAGTGGACATAGGGCCACATACATCTGTGTGGATTAACCCTAGTAGTTCTTTGGCTCGCTCTCCTTTCCCAGTGAATGGAGATTTAGACATCTTTCCCAGTAAACAAGATTCACAAGCGCCCATTTGGTCATTACCTACTGAGCTGAAATATCCGTCTTTCGACATCTTGCGAATCTTATCTTGGTTTACATGTCCAAGTTTAAGATGCCAAAGCTTAACTCGGTTAACTTCTTCTCTAGCCCTTTTGAGTTTTGAGGTATTCCCGCTTTCAATACAATGCATCCCACTACTTATCTCTAGGTGAAAAAGTCCCTCTATCATATTACCATGTGAGATAATACGACCGTTCAAGTATAAAGTGCAACTCATTTTGTCAAACAATACTGAGTGCCCATCTCGTAAAAGCATAGAGATAGAAATCAAATTCTTTATACATGAAGGAAAATATAAACAATTTTTAAGTTCCAAGACTTCCCCAGATGGTAGTTTAAGCATGTAGGTGCCTATTGCTTTTGCAGATATCTTAGTGCCGTTCCCAACTCGCACAATCATCTCCCTATTGCGCAGTGTCCTGCTCCCTGTTAGTCCCTGCAACGAATTGCAGATATGTTGACTAGCGCCTGAATCAAATATCCAGGAATTGGAGCCTACTGTAAAAACACTCTCTATGACAGAAATAGTCCCTTCAAAAGTTCTTGTCATAAGGCTCGTAATGCGCACCCTGTATTTCTTCTTCCAACGTTCATCCTTTCCACAATGAAAGCATGTTCCCTTGGATTTTCTTGCCTTCTTCTTATGCAACCTTTTCTTTATGATTGCATTCTCACTCCCACTGTCATTTTTGAAACTTTGTTCAAACTTACAACACATGTCAATCATCTCGGTAAAAGTATGATTGAATCTATTCACTTTATAGTTTACTATAAACTTAGTGAAATCATCCGAGAGAGATGCAAGGAAAAAGTCTTGGGCCATTTTCCCATCGATAGAAGTTCCTAAACTTTCAAGATCTTGAAAGATCCTTTCCATCTTTTGTCCATGTTTTTGGACCGATGTCCTCTTTGCCATTTTGGCATTTAATAGACTACAAACATTTGAGAATCGTACGTTACTTGTCTCAATGTCATGCATCTTATGCAAACTTTCAACCATGGCACATGAAGCGTCCATGTGCTTATGTAGCTTCATAAGCTCCTCACTAAGTGAAGTGAGGATTAAACATTTGGCTTGTAAGTCATCCTCATAGTGTCTAGCATAATTTTGACACTCCTCCTTTGAAGCTAGTTTCGTAGGAGGTACATGAGGAGGGGATTGCTTGAGCACATACACTATGTCTTTCACCTTTGAGACATTCTCAATATGGCGATACCAAGCAAGGAAACGTTGGCCCCTAAGGCCCTTTTTGTCAAGTATAATGGTAGGTGTAATTTTAGGCATGTCGTTAACTACATAACATAACAGAAATCGTATTAGATTGTTGATTTTCAAACTACTTGATTGGGTCTTAAATCAAATAGTACCACCCACTATTTTTGGCAAATTCCACACCCCTCAATGGAATCCGAGTGTTATGTTGAACTCTTAGTAGGGTATGGGAGACTCACCATTACCAAGCCCACCTCAGAAGAATATCATATTGGCTAGCAACAATAATGATGAGAGGATAACGCTTTAGCCATTTACAACTTTTGTAATTACCCATCTCGTTTGGCCTCTAGAGAATGATGCCTCAGAAGAATATCATATTGGCACCATTGCACTTAGTTAAGTCATCCCACCATGCTAGTTAAAGTAGGGGTTCAAGAATGGCCTTAGAAGAATATCATATTGACCATACTCGTTGCCTACCTTCACTTCATCATATGTTTATAGGCTTCTCCTGAATGTAAGCACATACTTTGTATACCCTAGAACTGGACGAATACGGTCCATGAGTCACAAAAGATTGGAGCCCACCATGGTGGAAGGCCTACGAAGAGATGTTCAAAGCATCTCTCGCTTATCAACTTAATATTCGTTTTGTCGAGGGAGTAGGGTTGGGCTACATCAATTTCATTTTAATCTTATTAAAAAGACTTAGGATGATTATGAACCGTTTGATTTCATCCAACACGAGCCTTGTGTTGGACCTTGGGTCTAAGGTAGGTAGTTGTTGATTTTAGTTATGCGTTTAATCTAATTAAACCGTTATTTCCTATTGGGCGTTGGACCCAACTATTCCAATTTGCATACATATAAACAAAAAGGAATACATGAAATAAAGAGAAGGACTTATGCCCTTTTACAATAAATTTGAACTAATCAAATTACATTCAAATCTAAACTAAACCCAAACATTCATAATGTAAAGCGGCCAATCACATAGCTCAATTATCGAGGCCTTTGGTTCATAATCACCATTTTCTTAATCAATCACATTAACTAAGAAAGCAACTTAAACAATGTGTTTTCGGATTCATAGAATTGATTCAAATGGAACTAAATGAAATGAAAATCCAATTCTCATTAAAGAGACAAAACCATTTTGTTCTCATCATATTTTGGGCCGAAAAACAATGACCACAACTATTGGGCCACAATGTTAACACATAAAATTTTGGGGTCACTTTGTAAAAACACAAGAGTCCACAACTTCATGTAATTACAACTAGAACCCAAAAATTTCAACCATTACATAAACTTCATTAAAGGAGCAAAATAATTTGTCCTTTAGTGATTTTGGACCTTTACGTAAAAACGTAAACTTTTGGGCCAAAGTGCAAATACACAAAAGTATCACAACTTTATGTAATTGCATAAAAAGCCCCAAAAGTACCCCCATTAAGGGGTGGCCGGTTTTGGTAGTGAAAAAGGGGGGGTTGGTTTTGGTGAAAATTCAAAATTTTAAAGTGTGTTGAAAAGGTGAAAGGGATGGGTTGAATAGTTGATTGGCATGGTTGAAAAAGGTTGATTGGTATGGGTTGAAAGATATAGGTTTGACAAACAATAATGACACAAATCATCCATCACCAATCATTCATCACCAATCAACAATAAACCAAAACTTTATGAAAAACAACAAACATATTGAATCAAAACACCAAATCTTTTTGTTCTTGGTAAGAACATCAAGAACATTGAAGAACATACATGAAAACTCATAAGAACTCCATGAATGTTTTCACTTAATAAAACTCAAATTTTCACTACTCAAAAGAGGGTTAACATCCTAGGGTACTTAGGGGTTCCAAAAGTCATTTTAAAACACTTTTAACAAGACAAACATGAACCCAAAAATCCACCCTTTGGATTTGGCCGAATTTCCCCACATTCATGGCACCAAATTTTAGTTCCAATATTCATGCTTAAATGAACTACATCTACAACATTTGAGATGCTAAATTTTCAAGCAAAATTTATATTCAAAAGCAAGAACAAAGCTTGTAACATTTACAACATTTAAATCACAAACCATGAAAAACACAAAACCCAAAAGGATTCACCATAAACTAGACCTAGGCTCTGATACCACTTGAAGGAAAAATTTTGTCCTAGCTAAGAACATGTGAGAATATTTGAACACATATGCAAACTAATAACACTTTAAAGTAGGCATGCATTAAAAAACAATTCTAAAACCCATGACTTTCAAAGCCTAGTGAATGGTGAACCACAAGACTCTTTAACAACATTAAAGAGAAGAAAGGATTTTGAGATTCATTACCCTTGAAGCTCATCCTTGTTTACACAAGGGATTCACACAAGTGGAGGGCCTTCAAGTCACCTCCTAGCTCCTTGGATCTTCCTTGTGATTTACTTCCTTTTGTTACTCCTTTGCTCCTTGAGGATGTGAGGAAAGGATCTCCAAAAGCACCAAAGGTTTGGTGTCTCTAAGTCTCCACACCAAGGATGAGGTGTGAAGATGAAATGGATGACTTAGAGGAAGAAACATTGCTATCCCTCCCCTAAGTGGCCGGCCTCTATGGAGAAAAAGAGAGAAAATATTTCTCTTCTTTGTCTCAAGAAAACCCTAATGAGGTAAAAGCTATAAAGATGCTTTTATACCACCTCACATGTGAGTGGCAAACTTGCAATGAACCCAAGTTTGATAACCCTCACCCTAGGCCGGTTTTGACTTTGTTTTTGGGTTAATTTCCATTTAGTTTTAGTTGTCACACAACCTAAATTCAATGGGCCTTGTGGACCAAAAACCCTTTTGGGCCCCGAAACCCAAAACCAACTTAAAAGCCCAATACGAACCTTTCGTAAGATTAATTAACTAATTAATTAATCTTGACCATTCTTAATTAAACTATTTAATTGCTTATCCATCTCATTTATATTTCTTCACTTTCACCCTTACTCGGTGTACGATCCATTAGGTTCCAATTAGCGAGGCAGTGGGCGATTGTTACTCTTAACGATCGATTGTGAATTGAAACTACATTTCAATTCTCCCTTTGATGAAGATTAGTGTTTGCTAATCCTCAGGGCTTCCACAAACCATGAGTGACACCTAGCAGTATGTCATGGCTACCCAAGCTAAGTAGAAGTGGTTGGAGAACCTATCCAGTTACAATTACAATGCAATACGGTCCTTCTCTAATACAATACTCTTGATCACATTGTTTGAGTGATAGTTTGTATCATGTCTACTATCCAATGTGATACTTCTCTATATGAATCAATTGAATATGATTTGGAACATGCTTCCTAAATCATATTCGTATGCTTTGGCCAAAGACTCTCGAATCATATCTCAGAGTATTCACCTTTCACCATGGAAGGTTAGAGATCCCTTGTTGTGCATTCACATGCCTACATGACTAGATAGCTTGACCCTAACAATGTCGTTGACACTCTCAATGGAATGCCTTTGACATAATCAAAGATCAAGGACCTAACCATTAGACATCAATGATGCCTCAGGTCAAAGGACTACTTTGCATATTGCAACTTACGAGTTCTTACATCACATGTATGTTCGAACTCTCTTTTGATCGTTGTTCAGTGTACTCGATTACCTTTTAAGCACCTATGTGTTTGTCTTAGTGTCCAACACTAAATGACTTGAGACTAGTCATACTCACGCTTGAGTTAACATAACACATACTAACCTTAGTGGATTGTCAATGCCCAATTGGCAATCCTATGGCTAGGAACATTTTAGGAATGTTCATAAGAGAAAGGTCTCGTTAATCTAACTTACTTAGATCACTTCTCTCTTGGATTAAATATATTCCTTGGATTCCCTTATTGCTTAAACACATGATACAATAAATAGTGATTAACAATAAGCTTTGCCCTTCATTAAACATATAATAGTCTAATACAATAAGTATTCCAAAAGCTATTACATCAAATGAGTGGCTTTGTGGGCATACTTCCAACAAGTGGTGCAAAGTTCTTTTAAAAACTTGGCATACCTCAGAACTTGCTTAATTGCGTCCAAAAGTGGTATATTGACTTGAACTTTTCTAAACGTTTCCAAAATGTCCTTTTCAGCCTCCTCCTTCTTTGATTGCATAAACCTACGAGGAAAGGGTACATTTGGAGGAACAACGTTAGAATTAATCAAAATTGGAACTTCCTTACCTTTGTTGGCCGAATTGGATTGTTTGGGTGGCTGGGGCAAGGGTGGTTCTGCCCTTGCCGTGGGTGTGCATTGCTCATCCTCTTCAATTATCAACTCTCCAACCTTGTTGGAACGTGATTTGGAAGGATGGGGATCAGATCCAACTTGTTTTCCATTTCGCAAACTCATGGCTTTGGCAGATTCGAATCCTCCCTTTGGGCTGACAACGGTTGAACTAGGCAACTTGCCTTACTCTCGGAATTGGCCCATGAACTCCGCAATCTGCCCTACTTGCTTCTCCAACTCATCAACCTTTTTGTCTCTATTTTGCATACCATGCGCCACAGAAGTTAGTAATTGAAAAATCTGATCATTATCAATGGACGAACCTGATTTGGTTTGGGCAGGTTGTGCTTGGGGTTGTGTGGGTGCATATGGTTTTGGATAGAAACTCGAGGGTTGCTGCCTAAATGCACTTTGTTGTTGGTTTTGTTAGGGTTCTCGCCATTTGAAATTTGGATGATCTCTCTAATCGGGATTGTATGTGTTAGAGAAATGATCACTTCTTGGTTGTTGATTCCCAAAACCCACGGCATTGGCAGATTCCCACCCTCCGTTCTCGATCAATTGAGGGCACTTATCCGTGAGATGTCCTTGAATGAAACACACGCCACAAGCAGCCACACTTTGTACTTTTGGTCCTTCCACAACCTGAGAAAGAAGAGTGGGAAGATTAGCCATTTGATTTTGAAGTTCGGAAATAGCACTTACCTCATTCACTTGTTGTTGTCGTGGGGTGCTTCTTTGTCCAACACCTTCATATTGTTGAGCGTTCAAAGCTTGGTTAGCAATCAAGGTCTTGGCAGCCGTGGGTGTCTTGTCCACCAAAGCTCCTCCCGCTAAGGCATCTAGCATTTGACGTTTAATAGGTAGAAGCCTTTCGTAGAAATATTGAAGAAGAAGCTCCTCCTTCATTTGATGTTGTGGACATGAAGCAACAAGAGTTTTAAAACGTTCATAATAAGTGGGAAATGATTCACCTTCATTTTCCTGAATGCCACTAATCCTTTTGCGTAGAAGAATGACTCGAGAAGTTGGGAAAAACTTCTCCAAGAACGCCCGTTTCATGCTCCCCCAAGATGTGACAGTTCCGGGGGCTAGTTCATACAACCAATCTTTAGCCTTTTCCAATAGAGAAAAAGGAAAAGCCTTTATCTTCAATATGCTTCCATCGACATTGATAGGGGTCATGCTTGAACACACCACTTCGAACTCTTTCAAGTGCTTGTTTGGATCCTTCATGGACAGCCCATGGTACTTTGGAATGTGGTGCAGGAAGCTTGACTTCAACTCGAACTCCTCAGTCTTGCCTTGAGTAGCCGTGGGGTATTGGATGCATAGAGGTGCGGCATTGTCCAATCCCGAAGAAGAAAACTCATTGATTGTTTGATTGTCCGCTGCCATGGCTAGTGCTTCCTCTAAAATCTGAGTCGTGGCCTCCTCTTCCACTTGTACTTCGTCTTCTTCAAGATTTGGGCCAAGTTGAGGTGGTTGGGGCTCTTGTTGATTCCTCGTTCAACTCAAAGTTCGTTTGAAATCGTCGTCAAAGTCAAGGATGTTCTCACGAACCGGTTGAGAACTTCGAGTCATAAACTAGTACCTAAAAACAAGAAAACAAAACAAAGTCAGAAACTTAAACAAATTAAAAATAACCAAAAAGAAAAGATCCAAGGGATTAGCAAAGTTGCTAATCCCCGGCAACGGCGCCAAAAATTTGATGCTAAATATATGAGCACACAAATTAAACCCTCTTTTGACAATTGTAGTATACATACAAGTAGGGATCGTTCTGAAGGAAAATTTGTGAAAAACATGTTCATTTGAGCAACATCTATGGCATGCAATTAACATTTAAAGGCGGAATCATGCTTGTATGCACTCAAAACAATACATTACCCATGAAATTCAAAGCCTAGTAGTTATGGTGAACCAAGACTCAACTCAAATCTTACAGAAAGGAGTTGAGAAACTTTTATACCTTTGAAGCACCTCTTTGCTTAGCAAAGGTTAATCATCCATGTGAGGGCCTTCTTTCCTTTGTCTCCTTACTCCTTGGCTCCATGGATATGGATGGAAGAATTGATTCTCCAAAAGTCCCCAAGGTAGGAGACTTCTAATTTTCGACACCAAGGATGGTGAACGAAGAAGATGAGTGACCTTGGAGGAGGAAGGATTGCTAGCTAATCCCCTCCAAGGGGGCCAGCCTCCTAGAGAGAAAGGGAGAGACATGTTCTCTCCAATTTTCTCCAAAAGAAACCCTAAATGAATTTTGGCTATAAAGTTCTTTATATAGTCACTTCACCTAAGTGACTAAAAGACCAAAACCCTATCTTTCATCACATGGCCGGCCTACCATAGGCATTGGGCTGTTTGGGCCCTTTTAAATCTCAAGTCATTTAAGTTGTCATACAACTTAAGTTAATGGGCTTGACATTCGAAGCCCATTGGGCCATGAGGCCCAAAACTAACCCGAGGTCTAAAACGAACTTATTCATTTGATTAATTAACATCCTAGCCATAAATAATTAAACCATTTAATTATCCTTACTCATCTTCGTTATATCCTTCAATCATTACCTTACACGGTGTGCGATCCATTAAGTTCCTTTTAGCGAGGCAGTGGGCGATTAGTACTCTTACTAATCGATTGTGAATTGAAACTTACTTTCAATTCTCCCTTTAGTGATTATACATCTTCAGGGCTTCCACAAGCCATGAGTGACACCTAACAGTATGTCATGGCTACCCAAGCTAATCAGAAGAGGTTGGAGAACCTATTCAGTTTGGGATTACAATGCAATACGGTCTTTCTCTAATACAATACTCTTGACCACATTGTTTGGTTTAATAGTTTATTCATGTCTACTATCCAATGTGATTCTCTTACTTATATGATTACCTTGAATATGATTTGGAACAACTTCCTAAATCTCATTCATACTCTAGCCAGAGATTCTAAATCATATCATAGAGTATTCTCCCTCAACGTTTGAAGGTTAGAGATCCCTTGTTGCGCATTCACTTGCCTCCATGGCTAAGTGGCTTAACCCCAACTATGCCGTGGACACCCTCTGATGGAGTGACTTTGACATAGCCAAAGATCAAGAACCTAACCACAAGACAACTATGATGCCTCAGGTCAAATGACTACTTTGCATTATCCCAACCAGGAGTTCTCATGTGACATGAGTATGAGAACTCCTCATTGATCGCGTTCAGTGGACTCATGCTCTATTGAGCACCTACGTACTTGTCTTGGTGTCAGTCACACCATTGACTCGAGACCAGTCACTCTCCCTAAGAGAAGACATAGGATGTACTGATCTTAACGGACTGTCAATGCCCAATTGGCAATCCTATGATCAGGAACCTTTAGGATATGTATTCGAAAGAGAATGGTCTCATGATTCTAACTTCTTTAGATCACATTCTCCCTATTACATATTCCTTGGACTTATCGTTTAAGCATATAACATTTATATGAGACGGCTTAAAACAATAATCTTTGCCCTTTATATTAAACTAGATTAGTTTAACATGTGAAATGTCCGTAAAGTATCATCATATGATTAGTTTTAGGGCACATTTCCAACACGTTCTAGACCGGGGATTAGGATGGATTGCTAAAACACTTGAAATTGACTCAAAAATGTAAAACTAAGTTTAAAACACTAAACTAGACTCAAAGAATGAAAAACTAAACTCTAAAACACTAAAACAACTCAAAAGACTCAAAACAGCACAAAACAAGCTAAAAGACTCAAATCTACCACTAAGAGTAAATTTGGACGAAAATAGGCTTTGACTAGACTCAAAACACTTAAAAACACAAACTAAATCAGTTTCTAACTAATATGACTCAACAAAGCAAAGGGGGATTTGGTTTAAACGAATTTGAAAACAAAACAAGTAAATTAAAGAACTAATGAAATTTGCACGAATTTGGGTAAAACTATGGATGATGGGCTAGCTAGGAGGTTCTTCTCCACACATGACACACTTGCAAACAAAACGATTTACAGTTGCTTTTCAATAAACCATGCATGCTCAACGCCCCAGATTAACCGTGAATTGCACTAATTAACCCTCAGATTTTCCGAATTTCATTGAATTGGATGACTGCATACAACAACCCAAAGCATTCTCCACAAGTTCCCTACATGAATTACATAATAGAGATATGAGGAAAGATCATTAAGTTCTATGAAAATCATAAGCATTGACGAGGCACTTGTGACTAGCAACCTCCACTACTTATGAATATAAGTTCATAACGATTAGGTGAAGCTCCCTTATATCGTAGCATCAGATTTATGCATGAAAATTAAGCGTGCACTCTCAACCAACACACACAAATCAGTTTTAATTCAAACGGATAAGTAAATTGAATTCACAACTTATGAATCACAACTAGATGTAATCAAATCATATTGCAAGTATAACCATGGTTTCGAATTTCCCCCTAGCTAAGAGGGGTTTAGTTCTTCATACTCACAAAACAAAGACTATTGAATTGAAACATTGAAAACAAAAGAAAGATTAGACCTAAAACGTTCCAGCAATCTTAACTCGAATGGCAAGCACGTCCTAGGGCTCTCTTCCTTCCTCTTTGCTGCGGCACAAGGTTTGGTGGTAAGTTTTTGGGGTTATGAATGGTGTAGAAGGCTGGGTTTATTGTTAGGATAGGTGTATGGTGCGACAAGGGGTGAATAAGGTCAAAAACTATGGAGAATGGTGAATGATGGATGCGGCAGAGAGTGGGGGTTGATTTCTGGCGTGAATAGGTGAATCAATGGATCCTCTTGGGGCTGCAAAAAGGAAGTCTATTTAAGGTTTTCAGAAATTAAAACCCTAACTTATTTAGGTAATCAGAAATTAAGTCAAAAGCTTCTAGAAAGAGTAAATAAAATCAGGAAACTAAGGAAAAGAGGCTAAGATATGCGGCAAAGACCTTAATTAAAAGGGAATGTGTTTTAAATGCAAGGAATGGGAAATAGGGACTCTCCCTTGCACGGCAAGGAAGAGGAAAGGTCCAAAGGGGTGCGGCTGGATGTTTGGGAAAGGGATAATGTCCTAAAAAGAAAGGGAAATGGGACTCACGGCAAGGGAAAGGGAAAGAAAGGGTATGTGGGGTGCGGCACTATCTTGAATGGTGCAAGGAACCTTTATTTTGTGTCCTAAAGTGCATATGAGGCCTTCAAAGTTGCTGGAATTTAGGGACATTTAGGATTAGGAAAGGTCAAACCAAAATAGGAAACCTTGGCTTAACTTTCCTACTTCAAGTAGGGATCCTTATTCTTCTAGGAATCCATCTTCAATTAGGAATCCTTCATTGATTAGGAATCCTAACATCTTTCAGTCTTCAATTTCGTCCATTCCTTTTGCTCCAAGCATGTGCTATTCATTCCAAGCCCAATTTTGCTCCAAATGGCTCGAAAATGCACCTTCTTGCTTACTTTGTCCTTAGAACCTTCAAATACACGAAAATAGCTTAAAAGACTAAAATAACTAAGTACTAGCAACATAAATGCAAGGAATCAAGCTAATTAAATCGCCTAAATATGCTCTTATCAGGCGTGTTAAGCCGCTTGAAGACGGAAGTGTCGTCATGACCACCAATGTAATCAAGTGTCGAAATTCTGGGTTTTGAATGATTCAGCCTATGAAAGACTAAAGTTCTAGGGGCGGCTTTAGGCTCCTTTTGATTTTGTTCAATGCTCACGTTGATGTGTTGAGCGCTAACGTTTTTCGCTTTGCTTGAAATCTTCACATGTGTATTTGGTGTGCAGCCAAGTCCAGCTTTGTTGTTGTCAACTCCGTAACCATGCTCTTTCAACTTCTTTTGAGTCGCGATGAGGTCACGTTCTTTGTCGTTGATGGTGTTTGAATTCTTCTTTCCAAGATTTGAAAAAGTGGTGAAATCGTACCCAGCCTTTGACATGAGCTTGTAAGCTTTTGGGTTTTATGAAACCTTGTGGTGGTTTAGAAACTTTAGCATCGCTTAGCTGTGTCAGAGGTAGAAATGTATTTGTCTTGAGCAGCTTTAGATTGTCCTTATGCAGCTATGTGTTGGCTTTGCTTTTTTCTAGTTTCGAATGAGGATTGCCCATCCTTTCTTCTCAACATGGGGATACATCAGAAGACAGGTGTGTTTGATCCTTTTGAGGGCACACTCTCTTTTGTTGTTGTGGGTTTGGCAGGCTCATCATCGTCTTTGCTTGAAGATGGCATGGCTTTCGCTTCTTGCTTTTTGGGCATGGCTTGCCACTCCTATTTCTTAGGTGCGGTTTTGCCTGTGGATTTGATCTCTTTTGGAAGAGCTTTGGGCACCATGTCTTCATCCATATAAAACTTGGTATTCGCGAAGTGTGATTTGGCTTCGGTGAATGGCTTGGTGTCACCTTGTATCACCTTCACTCTTTCTCGGTAGAATTTTAAGCATTGGTGAAGGGTGGACGACAGTATTCCATTCTCGTGGATCCAAGGCCTTCCTAAGAGCAAGCTGTAGGAAGTTCTTGCATCAATCACGTGGAATAGCATGCTTGACTTGAGTTCGCCAATGGTCATCTCAACTCGGATCATGCCCATTGCTCTTTGTCCTCCTTGGTTAAAACCTTGGATTAAGAGGCGGGTTCAGGATAGTTCATCCACCTTAATGCTAATTGTGGCCATTGTTGACTTTGGCATTGTTGGAATTATGCCCTAAAAGCCAATCATATGATGATACTTTACGAAGATTTTATGTGAGATGCCACATCGCCCAAGCGAGTGGATCCTGTGAGCCATATATGTATATCCTCATTTCTACCTAGTGCGAGGCCTTTTGGGAGCTCACTGACTTCGGGTTCCATTGGAACTCCGAAGTTAAGCGAGTAGAGCGTGAGAGCACTCCCACGATGGGTGACCCACTAGGAAGTTCTCGTGTGAGTTCCTAGAAACAAAACCGTGAGGGCGTGGTAAGGGCCCAAAGCGGACAATATCATGCTACGGTGGAGGTGTGCCCGGGTTGTGGTCGTTTCACATGTTAAACTAATCTAGTTTAATATATATAAAGGGCAAATATTATTGTTTAAGATGTCTCATATAAATATTATATGCTTAAACGATAAGTCCAAGGAATATGTAATTGGGAGAATGTGATCTAAAGATGTCAGATTCATGAGACCATTCTCTTTCGTATACATATCATAAACGTTCCTGATCATAGGATTAACAATTGGGCATTGACAGTCTGTTAAGATCAGTACGTGCTATGTCTTCTCTTAGGGAGAGTGACTAATCTCGAGTCATTGATGTGACTGACACCAGGACAAGCATGTAGGTGCTCAATAAGGAATGAGTCCACTGAACACGATCAACGAGGAGTTCTCATACTCATGTCACATGAGAACTCATGGTTGAGAGAATGCAAAGTAATCATTTGACCTGAGGCATCATAGTTGCCTTGTGGTTAGGTCCTTGATCTTTGACTATATCAAAGTCACTTCGTGAAAGGGTGTCCAAGGCATAGTTGGGGTTAAGCCACTTAGTCATGGAGGCAAGTGAATCCACAATAAGGGATCTCTAACCTTTAAACCGTTTGAGGGAGAATACTCTATGATATGATTAAGAATCTCTGGCCAGAGTGTGAATGAGATTTAGGAAGTCGTTCCAAATCATATTCAAGGTAATCATATAAGTAAAAGAATCACATTGGATAGTCGACATGAATAAACTATCAAACCAAACAATGTGGTCAAGAGTATTGTATTAGAGAAATACCGTTTTGCATTGTAATCCTAAACTGAATAGGTTATCCACCTCTTTTGATTAGCTTGGGTGGCCATGATATACTACTAGGTGTCGCTCATGGTTTGTGGAAGCATTAAAGGTGTATAATCACTAAAGGGAGAATTGAAAGTAAGTTTCAATTCACAATCGATTTGAAAAGTTCTAAGCGCCCACTGCCTCGCCAAAAGGAATCTAATGGATCGTACACCATGTAAGGTAGAGATTGAAGATATAACGGAGATGAGCAAGGATAATTAAATGGTTTAATTATTTATGGCTAGGATTAATTAATATGTTAATTAATCAAACGAATAAGTTCGTTATAGACCTCAGGTTAGTTTTGGACCGCAAGGCCCAATGGGATTTGAATGTGAAGTCCAATAACTCAAGTTGTATGACAACTTGAAACACAAAGGGCCTCAAAGCCCAAAAAACCCAATATGGCCAGCCATAAAAGTAAGGGGTAGTGAACTTGGCTTAATTGCATGTTTGCCACTCCATTGTGAGGTGGTATAAAGGCAACTTTATAGCCATTCCATCCTTAGGGTTTTTCTTCGGAGAAAAGATGAGAATATAAACCTCTCTTGACTCTCTAGGAGGCTGGCCACCTGGGAAGAGATTACTAGCATCTATCTCTTCCTAGGTCACTCATCTCTTCGTCAATGCTCTCCTTGGTGTGGAGACTTAGAGGTTCTCTATTTTGGGAACTTGGAGAATCCATTCATCCATCCTCCTCCAAGAAATCCATGGAGCTAAGAAGAAAGGAATGAAGGCCCTCACATGGGTGAATATCCTTTGCTAAGCAAAGAGGTGCTTCAGAGGTATAAAAGTTTCTCAACTCTGTTCTTTAAGATTTGAGTTAAGTCTTGGTTCACCACAACTACTAGGCCTTGAATTTCATGGGTAAAGTTTTGTTTTTGAGTGCATACAAGCATGATTCCGCCTTTTAATTGTTAATTGCATGCATAGATGTTGCTCAAATGAACTAGTTTTCACAAATATATCCTTCAAGTGGTATCAGAGCCTAGGTCTAGTAGTTGGTGAATCCTTTTGGGTTTTGTAGTTCATAGTCTTTGATTTGAATGTTGTAATTGTTACAAGCTTCATTCTTGCTTCTTTGAATGTAAATTTTGTTAGAAAATTTGCCCTCTCAAATGTTATAGATGTAGTTGATATGAGCATGACTTTTGGAACCCCAAAGTACCCTAGGATGTTAACCCTCTTTTGAGTAGTGAAAATTTGAGTTTTATTAAGTGAAAACATTCATGGAGCTCTTATGGGTTTTCATGGATGTTGTTCAATGTTCTTGCTTTGTTCTTGTTGTTCATACCAAGAACAAAAAGTTTGGTGTTTTGATTCAAAGTTGTTGGTTGTTTACATAAAGTTTTTGTTAGTGATGGATGATATGGTTTTCTCAATCAACACCCATACCTTTACCTTTTTTACTATTCACACCATACCAATCACTTACAACTTTCAATCACCTTTCAAACACACAAATCAACTCACACACACCATCACTACATAGCATGGTTGGCCACCCCTATAATCGGGGTACTTTTGGGCCTTTTATGCAATTACATAAAGTTTTGATACTTTTTTGTATTTGCACTTTGACCCGAAAGTTTACGTTTTTACGTAAAGGCCCAAAATCACTAAAGGACAAATTGTTTTGCTCCTTTAATTAAGTTTTTGCATTTGTTGAAATTTTTGGGTTCTAGTTGTAATTACATGAAGTAGTGGACTTTTGTGTTTTTACAAAGTGACCTCAAAAGTTTGTGTTTTGCAATATAGCCCAAAAAGTTGAAGTTATTGCATTTTGGCCCAAATTAGTTGAGAACAAAATAGTTTTGTATCTTTAAATGAGAATTGGATTTTCATTTCATTTAGCTCCATCTAAATCAATTCTATGGATAAAAAAACCAAATGACAATGTTGCATTCAAGTTTAATTAGTTAAAGCGTTAATTAATTAAAGAAAGGGTGATTATGAACCTAAGCCTACAATAATTGAGCTATGTGAATGGCCGTCTTTCAAATTTGTTTGAACCATGGGAATGTGTAGATTAGATTTTGGTTGTAATTTGATATGATCAAATGTTGTAAAAGAGCATAAGCTCTTCTTTACTTTAAAGTAATTTGTTTTGATCAAGTGTTGTAAAAGAGCATAAGCTCTTCTTTACTTTGAAGTACTCCTTTCTTGTTTTATTTCATATGCATCAAATTGGCGTAGTAGGGTCCAACATCCAATAAGAAAACATGCCTTAATGTGATTAAATGCATAACTAAAATCAATTACCATCCTTAGGCCGAGATCCAACACTAGGCTCGTGTTGGATCAAATCATAGGTTCATAGTCATCCTAAGGCCCTAAGAGAACTATATAGTCCATCAATGAATGCAAAGCTTATGTTAGTAGTACCATATACTCTTGCTTTAAAAATCGTTTTACAAGCTTAGTGAGAGTACCATATACTACTAAATCAATCACATGGACTAATAATTGTAATAGGACCAAATTGTTTTAATGAGATCAAAATGCATGATAATATGTGATGAGACCTAAAAACCCTCAACCAAACAATTCTTAAGTTGACAAGCGTGAGAGTGCTTTGAACACTTTTTCGTGGCCTTCCACCGTGCTAGGCTCCGATCATTTGTGACTCGTACACCGACTTCACTCTATCATGGAGAAGTACAAAGTGCGTGCTTACACTCAGGAGGAGTCCTATACGCATACATGATGTTGTGAAGGTAGGCAACGAGAATGATCAACATCGTATCATTGTGAGGTTGTTCTTGAACCCCTACCCAAACTTGCAAGGTGGGAATGACTTAACTAAGTACAATGGAGCCAACATCGTATCATTGTGAGCCATCATTCTCTAGAGGTCAAATAAGATGGGTACTTGCATGAGTTGCAAATGAGTAAGCGTACTCTCTCATTATTATTGATGCTAGCCAACATCATATCATTGTGAGGTGGGCTTGGTAATAGTGAGCCTCCCATACCCTACTAAGAGTTTCCTCCAAAAACTCTCGAATTCCGATGAGGGATATGGAATTTGCCAAAAAAAATGGGTGGTGCTATTTGATTTAAAGACTCAGATCAAATTGCTTAAAATCAACCAATTTATATTCGTTAAGTATTTATTTACCGATATATTTGCAAACGCTATCCAAAACTTGACAAAGAAAAGCCGAAGGCTTTAGTTTCCGGACTTGGTACCACAATCCCATAAATTGTCTTAAATGGATTGTATATGTACCTAAGTAGTCTCATCCTCACAATCTTCCTATTGATAATGTATCATTGGAATAACATGTTAGATAAGTCTTTCATAAAGAGGACAACACAAACAACCAATGCTTATTCCTTTGTTGTATGAACAAAGGAACTTATGAAGATTAGCACAAAGACATGGACACTTATAGTGTCATAGTTCTTCACTTACAAATCATTGTATGAAGAAATAAAAGTTGCTTTCAACAACCCTTAGTTAATGCAAACACTAGTGCTTGTTTCTTTGTTAAATGAACAAGGTAATTGAGAGGTAAGCACAAGGGCATGGACACTTTATGTTCCATGATTCTTCACTTACAAATTGTTGTATGAAGAAATGAGAGTTGCCTTGAACAACTCTTGAAAGTTTGTAATCATGTTTAGAACATAATGGTTGATTGACAAAAATAGTCCATCAACATGGACTTATGATTATTTTGAATCATTAAGTGTTGAAGTGTTAAAACACTTCAGGAGATGGAAACTAGACAAGGACTTCACCTTTGAGTCCCTATCCAAATGGTTCACTAAGTTTATAGTAAACTATATAGTGAACAATAACCACACGCTCTCCAAATTGTTTGATGTGTATAACACAATTGAAATAAGTTTCAAGAGAGATAATGGGAGTTTGGGGACCATGACTATTGTAGTCAATGGAGAAGTCAAATGAAGAAGGTGAAAAAGTCCAAGGGAACAAACTTTCTTTATGAAATGATGGACATTGGAAGGGGTATTTGCAAGAAATGTCTTGCAGGTGTCAAGAACACAGCTTTCGAAGGTGTTGTAAAATGTTCTTGAATAGTTCAAAACAGTTGGTTCTTTTATTTGAATGTTTGATTTTGTATTAGTAACTATGTTTTGCAATCTTTGTAAAAGTGTGGCTAATAAGAAGTAGAAGATTAATGAGAGAAGAGAAAGTACTTCACATTCGGAACGTGAATCAAATATAGATCTCTGCAAAAGCAGATAGTGCTTACTTCCTCATATGAACTACCAAAGAAAATGGAAAACAAAGATTGTCTTTACATTTCAATTTGAATTAAGGAACTTAATTCCGTCATTATAAGAGATGGATGAATATTTTGTTTGACAAAACATTGTTCTTTATTAATGAATGATTGCATTATTGTAATCTAATTGATTGTCTCTGTAGTAGAGATGATGTGGTAGTGTTAACTGTTTAGAATATAATGATGCTTAAAACCCAAAAGGTTGCAAGGTAGTAACTAATCCCACTAAGCTGTGACACCTCTAAAACATAAATTACAAGTTGGTCATAAATGGATGCTTTGGATCGTTTGATCTGGTTCCAATGTCTTCTTGTTAAAATTGTATAGGGGCGAAATGTTTGAATCTTTAATCTTTTTGAAAAGAAGAAAGAATCACAAAGTTGTTGAGCTTAATTCACTTAGATGTTAGTGGCACTTGTCCCCAACATAATACTACTCATGTTATATGACATTCACTGAAGATCGCTCTCGGTTGGACTATCGTTTATTTTGAATAAACACAAGTCTGAATACTTTGCGGTTTCAAAGAATTCAAGAATGTAAGTTGATGAGTAAGACGTCTAAAGTATTTACCTCCTTAGATTTGATCCAAGGAAAACTGACACTTTAGATGAGTTTCCTTGAAAGATATCAAGGAAATAAGTATCATAAGATAATGGATTTCTCCATTGGGAGCAGAACGAACTCTAATAAGTTGTAGTTCGTTGGATGTTATCAATTACCCATATATAGGATATATACTTCTAAGAAAATATGATTGTCAGTTAGAAGATCTTCCAAAATTTTCATGACTCTATAGGATGTAGTTGGAAAGAAAGACAAGTCTTAATCGTGTTAAGATTTGGGGTTGTGTGCTAATAAGCAATATTTGTTTGAGAACAATCTTGTGGGATATCCTTAAATTAACTTTTGCATATCACTTCTATAAACTAACTAACGAATGGTGTTTGTTGGGTAGTTCATTGTAATCCTACAATAGGATTTGCCTAAGATAAAGCAATTGAACGAGAGATAAAATTCAAAGAATGGGTTATTTGAGAGACAAGATGATAATCAAGAAATATAACAAACTAGTTCCTACACCACTAGCTCCAAGGTAGTCAAGAAGGATCTGTAAACCATCTCAGTTGAATGGTTTAAACTTTATGACTATGTCAAATAGTTACACCTCTTAATTCGAAAGAATTAAGAATGAAAATCCTTATGACTACATTGAGTGTATATACGACATATACTCAAGGAAATGGTATAGTACCATTTGACCCGAAAGAGTGAAACCTTTATAGCTAATTGGTAAGTTAAGATGACTACAATCAAAGAGATTGGTTGACTTGGAAGAAACCATCTTTGACGTAGTCTTGGTTTCTGTTAATTCGAAGATTGCTAACTACAACTAAAACGTGATTCAATGTTAGGACATATTATGGGTTTCCGAAACCATTATCAAGACAGTCTTGATAATATATGTCTAAGACTATGATTCACAAGACTTGTAAGTTGGAGAGATCTATCCATCATGAATCTTAGCAAGCTAGTGGGAGCTATAAGCGTCTTATGAGAGAAATATCAAATCGTTTGATTCCTCATAAGATGTAAATGAATCTTTTGTTTACTAGGTTTACAAAAGATTAGTGGGAGTTAATCATATTCCTAAATTTGAACATATATATGATATATTAATTTTAGGCATTCATCTTCATTAAAGATATGACTTTAAACGTTCTATAATGATAGAATGTATATGGGAGACATAGTCTATATACATAGGATTGAAATCTGTCATAGATTTCAAGATATAATTGGATTATCTCAATCTCTATTGATAGACGATAGATGTAGGAAGTTTCTCGAATGATAAACTTCAAATGAAAGGACAATTCCAGTGTAACTGGGAGTTGCTCTTCTAAAAGGGAATGTACCATTTTGACTCCCAAAGAAGCATTAAGCGTAAATAGAATCCTTTATGTATACGTAGAAAGGTGATTTACGTATTTCATACGGTATGAAAAACGTTGATATAAGTTTTACCAAAAACAGTAGAAGACGATATCAGTGCAAGCCCAGGATTAGAAACATGGCAACTATCAAGTGAGTCCTTAAGTATTTAAGAAATACTAAAGGATAGATTCCTCAAGAATGAGGAAGAATTAGAGTAACGCAATGGAAGCGTAAATATATTAGATTATGAATCTAATATCATATCCATCATTGGATGTCTCTTCATTTTGAATGAAGAGATAATAGGATATCTCTTTATTATGACTAAAGAGATATTTGGGTGGAAACGTTATAAGTAATGACTTTAGTGTGTTCCATCATGCATGCAAAATATATCGCCATGCAGAAGCTTACAACAATGTTGTTTAGATGGGAAAAGTTAATTTATGAACTCTTCATTCAGTTCCAACCAGAAAATGTCTCTAGTGTATCGACACTACGACACTACGACACTAATGGGATGATAGCTCAAGCCAGGGAATCAAAGTCTCATCAAGATCTGAACTAAAATGAGAGACTAAACCACATGATTGAGAATCATGTACAATGGTGACGTCGTTATTCTCTAGGTTGCTTCTATGGATAACATATAGATATCCATTGTCTAGGCCTACTACTCAGCCATTTTTCAAATGAATTCAGAAGAGGTATCATCGCAGATGACCAAGCTGATTGGCTCTAGTGCAAGTGGGAGACTGTTGGAAATGTGCCCTAAAAGCTAATCACTTGATGATACTTTACAGACATTTCACATGTTCAACTAATCTAGTTTAATATATATAAAGGGCAAAGATTATTGCTTAAGCTATCTCATATAAAAGTTATATGCTTAAACGATAAGTCCAAGGAATATGTAATTGGGAGAATGTGATCTAAAGAAGCCAGATTCATGAGACCATTCTCTTTCGTATACATATCCTAAACGTTCCTGATCATAGGATTGACAATTAGGCATTCATAGTCCATTAAGATTCGTACGTGCTATGTCTTCTCTTAGGGAGAGTGACTGATCTCGAGTCATTGGTGTGACTGACACCAAGACAAGCATGTAGGTGCTCAATAGAGAATGAGTGCACTGAACACGATCAACGAAGAGTACTCATATGCATGTCACATGAGAACTTATGGTTGGGATAATGCAAAATAGTCCTTTGACCTGAGGCATTATAGTTGTCTTGTGGTTAGGTCCTTGATCTTTGACTATATCAAAGTTACTCCGTCAAAGGGTGTCCGACATAGTTGGGGTTAAGCCACTTAGTCATGGAGGCAAGTGAATACACAACAAGGGATCTCTAACCTTCAAACCGTTTGAGGGAGAATACTCTATGATATGATTAAGAATCTCTGGCCAGAGTATGAATGAGATTTAGGAAGTCATTCCAAATATAATCAAATAAGTAAAAGAATCACATTGGATAGTAGACATGAATAAACTATCAAACCAAACAATGTGGTCAAGAGTATTGTACTAGAGAAAGACTGTTTTGCATTGCAATCGTAAACTGAATAGGTTCTCCACCTCTTTTAATTAGCTTGGGTAGCCATGATATACTGCTAGGTGTCACTCATGGGTTGTGGAAGCCCTAAAGGTGTATAATCACTAAAGGGAGAATTGAAAGTAAGTTTCAATTCACAATCGATTTGAAGAGTTCTAATCGCCCACTGCCTTGCTAAAAGGAACCTAATGGATCGTACACCATGTAAGGTAGAGATTGAAGAAATAACGGAGATGAGCAAGGATAATTACATGGTTTAATTGTTTATGGCTAGGATTAATAAATATGTTAATTAATCAAACGAATAAGTTCGTTATAGACCTCGGGTTAGTTTTGGGCCACAAGGCCCAATGGGATTTGAATGTCAAGTCCAATAACTCAAGTTGTATGACAACTTGAAACACAAAGGGCCTCAAAGCCCAAAGAACCCAATATGGCTGGCCGTAAGAGTGAGGGGTAGTGAACTTGGCTTAATTGCGAGTGTGACACTCCATTGTAAGGTGGTATAAAGGCAACTTTATAGCCATTTCATCCTTAGGGTTTTTCTTTGGAGAAAACATGAGAACACAAAGGTCTCTTGACTCTCTGGGAGGCCGGCCACCTTGGAAGAGATTACTAGCATCTATCTCTTCCTAGGTCACTCATCTCTTCATCAATGCTTTCCTTGGTGTGGAGACTTAGAGGTTCTCTATTTTGGGAACTTGGAGAATCCATTCATCCATCCTCCTCCAAGAAATCCATGGAGCTAAAAAGAAAGGAATGAAGGCCCTCACATGCGTGAATATCCTTTGCTAAGCAAGGAGGTCCTTCAAAGGTATAAAAGTTTCTCAACTCTTTTCTTTAAGATTTGAGTTAAGTCTTGGTTCACCACAACTACTAGGCCTTGAATTTCATGGGTAAATTTTTGTTTTTGAGTGCATACGAACATGATTCCGCCTTTTAATTGTTAATTGCATGCATAGATGTTGCTCAAATGAACTAGTTTTCACAAATATATCCTTCAGGCATGATGTTTATGGCCAATCCACCATCCACAAGCATGCAGTTAATTTTGTTCTCTTTCACGTACCCAGAGACAAAGAGATGATGATTGTGAGGCTTTGACCCTAGCAGCAAGTCTTTGTCAGTGAAGTTGATTGGGTCATAAGTGGAACAGCATGTGGCATATTCATGTGGCCGAGCTTCAAGCCTTTGTCCTTGCTTTCTTGCACTTCGTGGTCATCAGGGCTTACCAAGACCGCTACTAGTGCTTTTCGCATGTCCTTGGGCAATCGTAGTGCTTCCTTGATGCTAAAGTATGTTGGCAGGTCTTTTTTGGGCATGAGGGCCTTTTCTTCCTCGACGACGATAACTTTGCCTTGTGATGGCTCTTCTATCTCCATTTCACCCATGTGACAGACAACGGTAGTGCACTATTGGAAGAAGTCTTTCAGGAAGTACTCGTACACCGAAATGGGAATGCGTTACTCTTGCTCTATAGGTTCCCTAGCGTATGTTGTCTTGGCAGTTCCTACGCTCCTTTTGGGCTTCCTATTGTTGTGACAGCGGTGGTTTCTCCCTTGTTCCACCGTTGGCCGTATGGCTTGTGGTCTTGGCTTCCTTGTCTTTTTGTAAGTCACCAGTGTCCACCCTTCTTCATCATCAGTAGGTGCATTTTGGTTGCTTGCCCTCAGCGATGGTTATGCAGAAGATGCCGTGTAGCTTGAGCCCAAACACAATCGCAGTAGCTTGGGTAGCCATGACATACTGCTAGGTGTCACTCATGGTTTGTGGAAGCCCTAAAGGTGTATAATCACTAAAGGGTGAATTGAAAAGTACGTTGTAATTCACAATCGATTTGAAGAGTTCTAATCCCCCACTGCCTCTCTAAAATGAACCTAATGGATCATACATCGTGTAAGGTAGAGATTGAAGAAACAACGGAGACGAGTAAGGATAATTAAATGGTTTAATTATTTATGGCTAGGACTAATTGATTTGTTAATTAATCAAATGAATAAGTTCGTTTTAGACCTCGGGTTAGATTTGGGCCTCAAGGCCCAATGGGCTTCGAATGTTAAGTCCGATAACTCAAGTTGTATGACAACTTAAAAACACGAAGGGCATGAAAGCCTCATGAACCCACATGGCCGGGCATAGAGAGTGTGAGGGAGAATTGGTTTTAATTTGAATTACGCCACTCAATGTAAGTGGCGAAAGAAATGAAATTATAACCTATTCCTTTTAAAAGGGTTTTCAAGAGAGAGAAAGAGAAAAACACAAAAGCTCTTTCTTCACTTAGGAGGCCGGTCACCGTAGGAAGAATGGACTAGCATCCATTTCTTCCTTGGTTACTCATCTCTTCCTCAATGCTCTCCTTGGTGTGGAAACTTAGAGGTTCCCTTTCCTAGGAACTTGGAGAATCCATTCCTTCATCCATATCCAAGAAGTCATGGAGCCAAGAAGCAAAGTTCCTCCATTGACATCCATGGAGCCAAGGAGCAAGGACATTAAGGAAAAAAGGCCCTCACTTGGGTGAATATCCTTTGCTAAGCAAAGAGGTGCTTCAAAGGTATAAAAGTTTCTCAACTATTTTCTTTGAGATTTGAGTTGAGTCTTGGTTCACCACAACTACTAGGCCTTGAATTTCATGGGTAAAGTTTTGTTTTTGAGTGCATACAAGCATGATTCCGCCTTTAATTGTTAATTGCATGCATAGATGTTGCTCAAATGAACTTGTTCTCACAAATTATTCATTCAGCTCCTCGATGGAAGTTGCACCAGTAGTCATGACTTGCATGGCTATGGGATACGAGCTGCTGCTTGAGTCAGCATCGAAAGTCAAGGACTCAGAGTACCTTCTAGGGCTTTCTTCCATTGGCGCCCTTAGCAAGGTCAAGGTGATCACGGGTTTGTGCCTTGAGTGCTCTTGCTTCTTCGGCAGGTTTGGTGTAGGGGTGGAAAGCACAGCAGAGAGAGCTCTTGCCTTGCTTCGGGTTGTAACTCCTAAAGTGCCACCATTTGCAGCAAGGATGTTCTTGTTCTTCGCGTTGGTTTCGGGAACAGCTTGATCATTTCTTGATGCCATTTGTGCTTCTTGTGGATTTGAAGATAGAGATGAGAGGCAGAGATGTCTCATTGGGCATGCTAAATTTGTAAACACGAAAATTCTATAACGAATGAAAGGAGAACACGTGTACGAAGTAGATTTGTATTGATTTCAATTTGTAGGGTTACAATCTCTGTTTACAATTTTCCTCTGAGTCAGTCTTTAAATTTGATGTAGATGGCGTAGCTTTTTTATGCAAGGTCTTGATGACTTGATCTTGGACGAATGATTGAACGATTGCTTCAAGTTTTGAGCTTGAAACAATGCATGGATGATCTTTACCTCAAAGTTGCGGCAAAGATGATGTTGATGCAGGATTTCATTGATTCAAGGGTTTTGCCGACTTGATCTTAAAATGAACATCGTTACAAGGTTTGAGCTTGCAACAAAGTCTTAAAGGAATCGGCACGAATACTTGTTGATTCTTCAAGGGAAGCTTCGGCTTTGGTTGTACGTTCTTTGAATAAAGCTTTGGCAGCGTATTAGGCTGCAAAGATTTGTGCAGAGGTTCTTCTCAATGTGTAATTTTCGACCTTGAATGTAGAAATTGTCTACCCTTTTGTGTGTCTTGGATCTTTGTATTTATAGACTTCTGAAGCCATGTCTTTGGATGGATTTGGCATTGATTTGTGTCTTGATTCGTCCATGGGAGAATTTAGGCATATTTTGTGCCTTAATTTCAGCCACCTTCCTCACATTGGCCGAAATTTATAGGCCTTGTTGCCTATTTGTGAGCAATCTTCAATACTTGCTTATTTTGTGAATATGCTTTAACATTCTTTCCGGTTTTGGGTGCAATTTGCACCCCTTGCCTCTTTTAAGGGGGATTTTCTCCTTTTTGCCGAATTTTGGGAATATTTTACACTTCCTTTGCTTGATTTTTGCCACATGTCATTGATGACTTGTTCATTTGTAATGAGTCATATGCCACGTGCAGTTCTATGTTGCATCATTTGCATGTGACGAAATTTACCAGGATCGATGATAATTGTTAACAAAGCCTTTTTCAAAACTTATTTTTGTCTGTGATGGGGCAATTTTGGAAACTTATTTTTGTCCTTGTTGGGTTCTATAATCCAGCCCGTGTAGAATTTGGGCCCATGTCCTTATGGTTAATTTTGAAGTGCTTTTGGTTAAAGAAAATTATAGGGTGGTTTTTTGTTACAATAATCTTGGTCCAAGCCCTTTTCATTCAAGTTCCCAATTAAATATTTGTATCCTTGATGCCATTTAACAGTGAGCAAAATCGACCCTTTCAAGTTTATTGACATTAACTGGATACATCAATTCAGGTGCATCATTTCAAAATTACAAGTACGAAAAATTTTTAAAATTAAACACTATTTATGGAATTACAGCAAAATTGACACACCCAGACCCGGAATGTCCACTAGGACTCCGAAATCGAGCTGTGTTGACCGACACCTAGAAGGTGACGAAGTCATAAAGTGCAATGATAAGGAAAATGTGAATAAATTTAAACCTAGAATTGTCTAAATACCAGAGTGTGCTGGTGAGCTGGAGCGAACCCATCTCACACGTGATGTCAGATCATAAATAAGTATAGTAGAGTGGGTAAGAATTATACCCTCAGAAGTAACCACCAGAACTGAAATTTTTCCAAATATCCTCGTCGAGATGAAAAGTCAGTAATCAAACCTTGGAGGGGCACAAAACAGAACATGAGAGTAAGCAAACCAAAACTTTGGAAACATCATTCTAAAAATTGCAATAACCCCTCACCGAAATCCGTATAATTCCCCAAAATAACAATACATATGTATATAAGAATCATGCTGAAGAACGGTAACAACCAAGGTATGCCATGTCGAAATATCTCAGTAACAACCATGGAAGCAAAATGAAATAAATCAATATAAAATAAATATCAGCTAGAGTCACCTATAGTGACCTGTACGACTCATCCATATCTCATCAATCACTGCTAGCACAAATCTCATCATATCTCATTAATCAATGCTAGCACATATATCATCAATCATTGCTAGCACATATCTCATCATATCTCATCAATCACTGCTAGCACATATCTCATCAATCATTGCTAGCACATATCTCATCAATCTCATCAATTAGTGCTATCACATATCTCATCAATCATTGCTCGCACATATCTCATCAATCAGTACTAGCACATAAGTCAGAGTCACCTATGGTGACCTGTACGACTTATCCATAGCTTATCAAATATCCCTGCACACGAGTTGGAACCACCTCTAGTGGTCTGCACGACAAGACTGGGTGTAAATAAGTATGCTCAAGTGCTACGATCACGTGAAGACTGTTCGAATGATCGCGGGTCACCTACGAGTCGAACCCACTTAAAGTGGTATATACGACAGGACAGCGCATCAACCTTGAATCCAACATGTGACAGCCCGTTCCGGAAAATGTTTATCGACGTTGTGAATTGACATAAATACCCTTGAGTGAATGGATGTGTGTTTGTGTATTGGTTTAGTTTTAGGCCAATTATTTTATGCCCTAAACAATTGGAACCAATTATAACTAAGATTTCCTTAGTTTGTAATTGGTCACATTTGGACCACACACACATCACTTATCTCTCTCTTCTCTCCCGTGCTTTCTCTCGAAATCACTCTCTCTCTCTTCTCTCTTGTATAGACGAGACCCAAAACCTCCCCAAACTTCACATATCGAAGGTTTTAAGATCACCATTGTGTTCGTGGGGTTCTTACGAATCATTTGGCACCAGTTTCAGGTAAGGAAACCTTCGAAATCACGTGAAAACCTTAACCCCGATTTGGGGTATTGTTCATGCAAACGTGAAATCTTGTGTTTTTGGAAATTCTAAGCTCATAGGGAGCTTTAGGAGGTCTTCTAGAGGCTTAGACTACCTCGTTGCAAGAGTTTGGACATCAAAATTGTGAGATCGAAACTTACCCGGTTTTTCTCAAAATTTCCCGGTGAGATCCCATGGTTTTTTAGGCTTGAAAGAGGTATAAACTTGTTTTATGCTTCATGTACTTCATTTTAGTATAAAGATCATGAAAAAATGGAGCAAAAATGGCCGAGATATAGCATTTTAAAGTTTTTCCAGTTTTCTGGCGTCGACGACGGTCGCCGGAGTTCAGAAGTAGGAGACGACGGAATATTCCGTTAAGTCTGACAGAATATTCCGACGCCGTCAGTTAGTTTGGAAGGATTCTGTTAGGACTTAACGAAATGTTCCCTAGTATATACCTGACGGCGTTGACTGATGCCGTCAGTGTGCCCGTCACGTGGCCGCTCGTGGGGGGTGCGTCTAGCCGTACCTTGGCCGGCGTGTGGCGGCACGTGGGTGGTCGAAAAATTTTTCTACAAATATGGGGATGTTCATGAGGTTGTGTAGATCACGGTGGTATATTCATATACCCAATTCGAGCATTGTATGAGAAGTTATTACCTAGTTTTGTTTATGTGCTTTAAAATGACGCCTATATAGTTGTTTCTGGGAAAAACGTCAAGTATATATATATACATACATATATATACTTGATGTTTTTCCCAGAAACGTGTTTTAAAGGAAATGTGATTTGAAATGCCATGTCATGCTCGTATTATATATTAGCATATGCATTATCATAATTGTGCATATTGTTGCATGGTGCTGCGGTGGCCCCGATAAGCTACATGTGAGTATATCATCTTGGTAATAGTTATGAGATGAATAGTGATGTTGTGATGCATATTGAGCTCATTAATCTGCACCCCGGTATTAGTGGTCCCGCCCAGAGTTAGGGGCATAGTCCTTCACGTCATGTTCACCTCCCGCACCACACTCTCATCTTGGATCCAAGTTAGGTGCACAGTCTTGTCGTATAGACCACTTTCAGTAGGTTCGACTCATAGGTGACCTGCGATTTATCTCACAGTCTTCACGTGATCGTAGCACTATAGCGTATTATTATTTATACCCAGTCTTGTCGGTCAGACCACGTGAGGTGGTTCCGACTCGTGTGCAGATATGTATATACAGGATGAGATATGATGAGATATGTGACGTATATACATGATGAATTATGTGATGAGATATGAGATTGAGATATGATTGAATTGAGCTCTAGATTTCGCCGTATAGATCACGTAAGATGACTTCGGCTAGTATATGAGTTATATTGAATTGCATCACCTGGCTTACATTTGTGATATTGTGAGGCATTGGGCATGGCATACATATATTTATGTGGTTTTGGATACATCGAGCATGGTTTTGAATTATATTTATATACATATATATGTATCCTATTTTTCTGGGAAAGTATACAGGTTTTCCAGCGAGGGGATAGCGCTTTTGATATCGTATGATTTTAGAAAACCTTTGTTTTTGCCCATTCACGTTTTTGTTTTGTGCCCTTCCAGGTATTAGGTAGCATTTGTTGGTGGCTTACGAGGATTCGACGGAGGTTCTGACAAACATCATTCATGTATGACCACCTTCGGGTGTTGTTTAATTAGTACTTTTATGCTTGATTGGACTTAGGCTAGCTAAGCTCTAATTGTGCAATTCACACTTATTCTCGCACTAGCATGCTCTCTTAACTAGGATTGCTAGCTGCTCAGTTTCAATTTGATCATATTTCCCTTATTAATCTTGCTTCCGCACTGTGCTTATGGTTAGGTCACGCTCACGTGACGGCTCGCAAGCCTCGATCTCGATCGGTGATAGGAGCATATTTATGCGACTTAGTTAGCTTGTTTTCTTGCATTTACTTAGTTAGTTTTTACTTATTATAGTGATTTAAGCAATTTTCGTGTGTTTGTAGGTCCAATTGGCAAATTTGGCAAGAAAGTGCATTTTGGAGCACTTTTGGGCTGAAATGGATAGCATGCATGTGGAGCACAAGGAATGAACGTTTTTGGAAGATCAAATGAGGCTAGGAACAAGCTACAACTATGGATAATCAAATTCAAGACAAAGAAGATAAGGAAAGAGCAAGAAACATGGAACATTATCCAAAAACATTATCCAAACAACCTTATCTTATCCAAAACCTTATCTGATTTCTAGAAGCATTCTTTCTAGAAGGCCTTATTTGTCCCTACAAAAGTGGCGCCCAAACCCCTTCTAGAAGTCTCAATTTCTGCCACAAAACACATTCTTTCTAGAATCCCTAGAAAGGTGGCACCTATTTCCTTTCTAGATGGCCTTACCTTGCCTTGCACTCTTTTCCCTTTCCCTCCAATTCTTGCCGCACCTTTCCAACCTTTTCCCTCTGGGATTCTGATTTAATTAGCCTATTCCCTTGTGGATTTGGATTGTGCAAAGCCTTTTCATAAATTAATTAGGCTGTGACCGTTTTCTTGAGGCCCAAGCCTTGTACCGCACCCTAGGGCCCTAATCCTTTACTTATGCTAATTTCTAACCCTAGTCTGATATCTCTAGGGTTTTGCCATGCCTATATATAGATGTATTAAGGCTTTGCCGTAGGTTATCACCCCATATACCACACCACAACCATATTTTCATCAGATTTCGCACCCACCACCATCTATACACAGAAACAGCCTTTGCCGCAAGAAGGAGATGATGAAAGCTTAGCCGTGGCTTCCATTGAAGAAGGAGGCTTGTGCCGCAACTACCTGCAACCATTGGAGACTTTCTGAGTTCTTTCTTCCCTTGTTTTAGTTTCAATGTTTATTTCAGATTGCTTTTCAATTGTTATGAACATGTGTAACTAAGTTTTTCTGAGTTAGAGGTGAATTCAAAGCCATGGACATATGTTTAATATGAATTGATTACCTCTAGTTATTGTTTCGTAAAACATGAATGCGATTCACTTATCTGTTTGATTAAAACTTATTCTTGTATGTTGATTGAGGGTGCACACTTAGTTTGCATGCATGAACTTGTTGCTAGAATATGAGGGAATTTCACCTAATCGTTATGAGTAGTAGAGGTTGCTAGTCACAATCGTGTTAAGTGAATCCATGGCAGGAGTATCATGCTTTTCATAGTTACAAATGTCATGTCGATGTTTATGATTTTCATAGAACTTAATGTTCTTTGAATGTATCTCTATCATGCAGTTCATATAGGGAACTTGATAAGAATAATTTGATTGCCGATGCGTATTCCATCCAATTCATTGAATTAAGGAAAATCTGAGACGTAATTTGTGCTTTTCACGGTTAATTTGGGGCATTGTCATTCATGGTTTATTGGAAGAGTAACTGGAAATCGATTTGTGTTGCATATGTTTCATGTGTGGAGAATGACTCTTTAACTAGCGCTTCACCCTTTAAAACAACCAATTTCTTGTTTAATTTGTTTTGTTTTGCAATCTGTCTAATTTAGTAAATTCGTAAGAAACCAATCCCCCTTTAGTTAAGTGTGTTAGATTAGCTAGAAACTGGTTCAAATCTATCCAGGTTAGTGTTTTGAGTCTTATTAGTCTAGAATTCGTCCAAATAACTCCCTAGAGTCTGTTTTGAGTCTAGTTGTTAGTTTTTGTGTTGTTTTAAGTTGTTTTGAGTCTTTAGAATCTAGTTAAGTGTTTTTAAGTGTAGTTTTGTGTTTTTGAGTCATGTTTGCGTAGATTAGCATCCCTAGTTAGTCCCCGGCCTAGAACAATCCCTACTTATTCATACTACAACTATCTTAATAGGGTTTAATTTGTGTGCTAGTTTATATCACATCAAATTTTGGCGCCGTTGCTGCGGATTAGCAAACTTGCTAATCTCCCTTGTTTCTACCATGTCTTTTGTTTTGTTTTCTGATTTTGTTTTGTTTTCTTTTCTTTATTTTAGATACTAGTTTATGACTCGTAGTTCTCAACCTATTCGTGAGCATATTTTGGAGTTTGACGACGATTTTGAACGAACGTTGAAAAGGAAGAGGAAGAATCCAGAACCAAGTCCACCTAGTTCTAGCTCTAATTCCGAATCTGAATTTGAAGAAGAGGAAAAGGAAGAACAAGCCATGGCTGCAGATAATCGAACAATCAAAGAACTTTCAACCTTAGGATTGGACAATGCCGTGCCCTCATGCATTTAATATCCTAGGGCAGCTCAAGGCAAGACCGATGAGTTCGAATTGAAGTCAAGCTTGCTGTATCATATTCCCAAATACCATGGGCTATCCATGGAAGATCCCAACAAGCATTTGAAGGAGTTTAAAGTGGTGTGTTCAAGCATGACACCAATCAACGTAGATGGGAACATTTTGAAGATAAAAGCCTTTCCATTCTCCCTTGTGGATAAGGCTAAAGATTGGCTTTATGAACTAGCACCTGGAACCGTCACTTCTTGGGAAAGCATGAAGAGAGCCTTCCTAGAGAAATTCTTCCCAACTTCAAGAGTCACTCTTTTGAAGAAGAGAATTAGTGGAATCCAACAAAACCAAGGAGAATCGTTTCCAGCATATTATGAGCATTTTAAGGCGTTAGTTGCATCCTGCCCACAACACCAAATGAAGGAAGAGCTTTTGATTCAATATTTCTACGAATGACTTCTTCCAATTGAGAGACAAATGCTTGATACTTCAGCGGGAGGTGCTTTGGTTGACAAGACCCCAGTGGCTGCCAAGATCTTAATTACAAATCGAGCCTTGAATGCACAACAATATGAAGGTGTTGGACAAAGAGACCCCCCACGGCAACAAGTTAATGAGGTAAGTTCCATGTCCGAAATTCAATCCCAATTAGCTAACCTCACTGTTATTGTGTCACAGATAGCCAAAGGAATGAAAGTGCAAGGAATTACACCAAGTGTGTGTGGCCTGTGCTCTATGCAAGGGCACCTCAATGATCAATGTCCTCAATTGATAGAGAATGGAGGATGGGAAATTGCTAATGCCATAGGTTATCAAGGCCAAAATTAGCCACGGAATGATCCATACTCTAACACCTACAATCCGGGCTGGACAGATCACCCAAACTTCAATTGGAGGGAGCCTCAACAACCTCAACAACAAGGAGGATATAGACAGCCACCTCCCGGGTTCTATCAAAAGCCATTCGCACCAATGCAACCTCAACCACAATCTGCTCAACCAAACTCAGGTTCTCTATTTGATAATGATCAAGCTATTCAATTACTAACTTCTGTAGCCCAGGGATTACAAAATGAAAATAATCGAATAGCGAATCAAGACAAGGATATGAGCGACGTGAAGAAGTAAATAGGGCAGATTTCAGAGTTCCTTGGGCAATTTCGAGAAGAAGGTAAACTACCTAGCTCAACCATTGTCAATCCAAAAAGAGGCTTTGAAACCGCTAAAGCCATCATGATGAGAAGTGGAAAAGAAGTTGGAACTGACCCAAAACCATCCAAATCAAGCCAAAAAGAAGATGAAAAGTTGCTGATTGAAGAGGAAGATGAAGGAAAATTTGTGAAAAACATGTTCATTTGAGCAACATCTATGGCATGCAATTAACAATTAAAGGCAGAATCATGCTTGTATGCACTCAAAACAAAACATTACCCATGAAATTCAAAGCCTAGTAGTTATGGTGAACCATGATTCAACTCAAATCTTAAAGAAAAGAGTTGAGAAACTTTTATACCTTTGAAGCACTTCTTTGCTTAGCAAAGGTTAATCACCCATGTGAGGGCCTTCTTTCCTTTGTCTCCTTGCTCCTTGGCTCCTTGGCTCCATGGATATGGATGGAAGAATTGATTTTCCAAAAGTCCCCAAGGTAGGAGACCTCTAATTTTCGACACCAAGGATGGTGAAGGAAGAAGATGAGTGACCTTGGAGCAGGAAGGATTGCTAGCTAATCCCCTCCAAGGGGGCCGGCTTCCTAGAGAGTAAGGGAGAGACATGTTCTCTCCAATTTTCTCCAAAAGAAACCCTAAATGAATTTTGGCTATAAAGTTCTTTATATAGTCACTTCACTTAAGTGACTAAAAGAACAAAACCCTATTTTTCATCACATGGCCGGCCACCCATAGCCATTGGGCTGTTTGGGCCCTTTTAAATCTCAAGTCATTTAAGTTGTCATACAACTTAAGTTAATGGGCTTGACATTCGAAGCCCATTGGGCCATGAGGCCCAAAACTAACTCGAGGTTTAAAATGAACTTATTCATTTGATTAATTAACATATTAATTAATCCTAGCCATAAATAATTAAACCATTTAATTATCCTTCCTCATCTTCGTTATATCCTTCAATCATTACCTTACACGGTGTGCGATCCATTAGGTTCCTTTTAGCGAGGCAGTGGGCGATTAGAACTCTTACTAATCGATTGTGAATTGAAACTTACTTTCAATTCTCCCTTTAGTGATTATACATCTTCAGGGCTTCCACAAGCCATGAGTGACACCTAGCAGTATGTCATGGCTACCCAAGCTAATCAGAAGAGGTTGGAGAACCTATTCAGTTCGGGATTACAATGCAATACGGTCTTTCTCTAATATAATACTCTTGACCACATTGTTTGGTTTAATAGTTTATTCATGTCTACTATCCAATGTGATTCTCTTACTTATATGATTACCTTGAATGTGATTTGGAACAACTTCCTAAATCTCATTCATACTCTGGCCAAAGATTCTAAATCATATCATAGAGTATTCTCCCTCAACGTTTGAAGGTTAGAGATCCCTTGTTGCGCATTCACTTGCCTCCATGGCTAAGTGGCTTAACCCCAACTATGCCGTGGGCACCCTCTGATGGAGTGACTTTGACATAGTCAAAGATCAAGGACCTAACCACAAGACAACTATGATGCCTCAGGTCAAAGGACTACTTTGCATTATCCCAACCAGAAGTTCTCATGTGACATGAGTATGAGAACTCCTCGTTGATCGCGTTCAGTGGACTCATTTACTATTGAGCACCTACGTACTTATCTTGGTGTCAGTCACACCAATGAGTTGAGACCAATCACTCTCCCTAAAAGAAGACATAGCACGTACTGATCTTGACGGACTGTCAATGCCCAATTGGCAATCCTATGATCAGGAACATTTAGGATATGTATACGAAAGAGAATGGTCTCATGAATCTAACTTCTTTAGATCACATTCCCCTTATTACATATTCCTTGGACTTATCGTTTAAGCATATAACATTTATATGAGACGGCTTAAAACAATAATCTTTGCCCTTTATATTAAACTAGAATAGTTTAACATGTGAAATGTCCGTAAAGTATCATCATATGATTGGTTTTAGGGCACATTTCCAACAATCTCCCACTTGCACTAGAGCCAATCAGCTTGGTCATCAGTGATGATACCTCTTCTGTAGTCATTTCAAAAATGGTTGAGTAGTAGGCCTAGACAATGGCTATCTATATGTTATCCATAGAAGCAACCTTGAGAATAACGACATCATCATTATACATGATTCTCAATCATGTGGTTCAGTCTCTCATTTGAGTTCGGATCTTGATGAGACCTTGATTCCCTGGCTTGAGCTATCGCCCCATTAGTGTCGTAGTGTCAGCACACTAGAGACATTTTCTGGTTGGAACCGAATGGAGAGTTTATAAATGAACTTTCCCATCCAAACAACATTGTTGTAAACTTTTATATGGCGATATATTTTGCATTCCTGATGGAACACACTAAAGTCATTACTTCTAATGTTTCCACCCAAATATCTCTTTAGTCATAATACATATCCTATTATCTCTTCATTCAAAATGAAGAGACATCCAATGATGGATACGATATTAGATTCATAATCTAATACTTTTACGCTTCCATTGCGTTACTCTAATTCTTCCTCATTCTTGAGGAATCTATACTTTAGTATTTCTTAAATACATAAGGACTCACTTGACAGTTGCCTTGGTTCTGATCCTGGGCTTGCATTGATATCGTCTTGTACCAATCTTGGTACAACTCATATCAATGCTTTTCATACAATATGAAATACATAAATCACCTTTCTGCTTGTACATAAAGGATTTTATTTACGCATTATTTCTTTGGGAGTCAAAGGGTACGTTCCCTTTGAGAATAGCAACTTCCTAGTCTTACTAGAATTGTCATTTTGATTGGAGTTTATCATCACATGAGAAACATCCTGGCATCTTTTGTCTATCATTAGGGATTAATATAATCAAATTATATCCTGAAATCTATCTTCTAGATTTCCATCCCATGTATATAGACTATCTCCCATGTACATTATATCATTATAGAACGTTTAAAGTCATAACTTTTAACGAAGAAGAATTCCATTCATTTCTAAAATTAATATATCATATATATGTTCAAATTTAGGAATACGATTAACTCCCACTAATCTTTTGTAAACCTAGTAAACAAAAGATTCATTTACATCTTTATGAGAAATCAAACGATTTGATCTTTCTCTCATAAGATGCTTACAGCTCCCACTAGCTTGCTAAGATTCATGATGGATGGATCTTTACAACTTACACGTCTTGTGATTCTTAGTTTTAGACATACATTATCAAGACTATCTTGGTAGTGGATTTGGAAACCCATATTATGTCCAAACATTCAATCACCGTTTAGTTGTAGTTAGCAATCATCGAATTAATGGAAACCAAGACTACGTCAAAGATGGTTTCTTCCAAGTCAACCAATCTCTTTGATTGTAGTCACCTTAAGCTACCAATTAGCTACGAAGGTTTCATTATTTCGGGTCAAATGGTACTATACCATTTCCTTGAGTATATGTTGTATATACACTCAATGTAGTCATAAGGATTTTCATTCTTATTTCTTTCGAATTAAGAGGTGTAACTCTATGACATAGTCATAAAGTTCAAACCATTCAACTGAGATGGTTTATAAATCCTTCTCAACTACATTTGGAGGTTGTGGTGTAGGAACTAGGTTGTTATATTTGTTGATCATCATCTTCTAAAGAACCCATTCTTTGACTTCTATCTCTCGTTCATTTGCTCTATCTTAGGCAAATCCTACTGTAGGATTACAATGAACTACCCAACAAATAACATTGATTAGTTGGTTTATATAAGTGATATCCAAAAGTTAATTTAAGGATATCCCACAAGATTGTTCTCAAACAAATATTGCTTATTAGCACACAACCCCAAATCTTAACACGATTAAGACTTGTCTTTCTTTCCAACTACATCCTATGGAGTTATGAAAATTTTGGAAGATCTTCTAATTGACAATCATATTGTCTTAGAAGTATATATATCATATATATATGGGTAATTTGATAACATCTAACGAACTACATCCTTTTAGAGTTCGTTCTTCTCCCAATGGAGAAATCCATTATCTTATGATGCTACTTTCCCTGATTTCTATCAAGAAAACTCTTCTAAAGTGTTATATTTCCTTGGATCAAATCTAAGGAGGTAAATACTTTAGACGTCTTACTCATCAACTTACATTCTTGAATTCTTTGAAACCTTTTGCAAAGTATTCGGACTTTTGTTTATTCAAAATAAACGATAGTCCAACCGAGAGCGATCTTCGGTGAATGTCATACAACATGAGTAGTATTATGTTGTGGACAAGTGCCACTAACATCTAAGTGAATTAACCTCAACAACTTTGTGATTCGTTCTTCTTTCCTAAAGAATAAAGATTCGAACATTTCGCCTCTATACAATTTTAACAAGAAGGTATTGGATCCGGATCTAACGATCCTAAGCATCCATCTATGACCAACTCGTAATTTATGTTTTAGAGGTATCACAACTCAATTTGGGATTAGTCATTACCTTGCAACCTTTTGGGTTTTAAGCATCGTCATATTCTAAACAGTTAACACTACCACATTATCTCTACTATAGAGACAATCAATTGGATTACAATAATCCAATCTTTGATTAATAAAGAACAATGTTTTGTCAAACAAAACATTCATCCATCTCTTATAGTGACGGAATTAAGTTCCTTTATTCAAACTGGAATGTAAAGACAATCTTTGTTTTTCCAATTCCTTTGGTAGTTCATACGAGGAAGTAAGTACTATCTGCTTTCGCAGAGATCTATATTTGATTCACGTTCTGAATGTGAAGTACTTTCTCTTCTCTCATTAATCTTCTACTTCCTATTAGCCACACTTTTACAACGATTGTAAAAACATAGTTACTAATACAGAATCAAGCATTCAAGTAGAAGAACTAACTGTTTTGAACTATTCAAGAACAATTTACAACACCTTCGAAATGTGTGTTCTTGACACTTGCAAGACATTTCTTACATATACCCCTTCCAATGTCCATCCTTTCATAAAGAAAGTTTGTTCCCTTGGAGTTATTTTGCCTTCTTCATTTGACTTCTCCCTTGACTACAATAGTCGTGGTCCCTAAACTCCCATTGTCTCTCTTGAAACTTATTTCAATTGTGTCAAACACATCAAACGATTTGGAGAGCGTACGGTTATTGTTCACTATATAGTTTACTATAAACTTAGTGAACCATTTGGTTAGGGACACAAAGGTGAAGTCCTAGCCTAGTTTCCCTCTCGTGAAGTGGTTTAACACTTCAACACTCAATGATTCAAAATCATCATAAGTCCATGTTGATGGACTATTTTTGTTAACCAACCATCTTGTTCTAAACAAGATTACAAACATTCAAGAGTTGTTCAACGCAACTCTCATTTCTTCGTACAACAATTTGTAAGTGAAGAATCATGGCACATGAAGTGTCCATGTCCTTGTGCTTACTTCTCAAGTTCCTTGTTCATGTAACAAAGAAACAAGCACTAGTGTTTGCATAAACTAAGGGTTGTTCTAAGCAACTCTTATTTCTTCATACAACGATTTGTAAGTGAAGAACTACGACACGAAAAGTGTTCATGTCTTTGTGCTAATCTTCATAAGTTCCTTTGTTCATACAACAAAGGAATAAGCATTGGTTGTTTGTGTTGTCCTCTTTATGATAGACTTATCTAACATGTTCTTCCAATGATACATTATCAATAGGAAAAATGTGAGGATGAGACTACTTAGGCACATATACAATAAGACAATCTATGGGATTATGGTACCAAGTCCGGAAACTAAAGCCTTTGGCTTTTCTTTGTCAAGTTTTGGATAGCGTTTGCAAATATATCAGTAAATAAATACATAACGAATATAAATTGATTGATTTTAAGCCACTTGATCTGGGTCTTTAAATCAAATAGCACCACCCACTATTTTTGGCAAATTCCATATCCCTCATCGGAATTCGAGAGTTTTGGAGAAAACTCTTAGTAGGGTATGGGAGGCTCACTATTACCAAGCCCACCTCACAATGATATGATGTTGGCTAGCAACAATAATAATGAGAGAGTACGCTTACTCATTTACATCTAATGTAAGTACCCATCTTATTTGGCCTCTAGAGAATGAAGCCTCACAATGATATGATGCTGGCTCCATTGCACTTAGTTAAGTCATTCCCACCATGCAAGTTCGAGTAGGGGTTCAAGAACAACCTCACAATGATATGATGTTGATCATTCTCGTTGCTTACCTTCACAACATCACGTATGCATATAGGACTCCTCCTGAGTGTAAGCACGCACTTTGTACTCCCCCATGATAGGGTGAAGTCGGTGTACGAGTCACAAACGATCGGAGCCGACCGCGGTGGAAGGCCACGAAAGAGTGTTCAAAGCACTCTCACGCTTATCAACTTAATAATGGTTTAGTTGAGGGTTTTAGGTCTCATCACATATAAGCATTTATTTTAATCTTATTAAAACAATTCGGTCTTATTACAACTATTGGTCCATTTGATTGATTTAGAGTATATGATACTCCCACTAAGCTTGTAAAACGGTTTTTAAAGCAAGAGTATATGGTACTACTAACATAAGCTTTGCATTCATTGATGGACTATATAGTTACCTTAGGGCCTTAGGATGACTATGAACCTTTGATTCGATCCAACACGAGCCTAGTGTTGGACCTCGGTCTAGGGATGAGGATTGATTTTAGTTACACATTTAATCATATTAAGGCGTGTTTCTCCTATTGGGCGTTGGACCCAACTACTCCAATTTCATGCATATCAAATAAATAAGAAAAGAGTACTTCAAAGTAAAGAAGAGCTTATGCTCTTTTACAACATTTGATCAAAACAAATTACTTTAAAGTAAAGAAGAGCTTATGCTCTTTTACAACATTTGATCATATCAAATTACAACCAAAATTAATCTACACATTCCCATGGTTCAAACAAATTTGAGACGGCCTTTCACATAGCTCAATTATCGTAGGCTTAGGTTCATAATCACCCTTTCTATAATTAATTAACACTTTAACTAATTAAACTTGAATGCAACATTTTCATTTGGTTTTTGTATCCATAGAATTGATTTAAATAGAGCTAAATAAAATGAAAATCCAATTCTCATTTAAAGATACAAAACTATTTTGTTCTCTTCTAATTTGGGCCAAAAAGCAATAACCTGAACGATTGGGCTATATTGCAAAACATAAACTTTTGGGGTCACTTTGTAAGAACACAAAAGTCCACTACTTCACGTAATTACAACTAGAACCCAAAAATTTCAACAAATACAAAAACTTCATTAAAGGAGCAAAACAATTTGTCCTTTAGTGATTTGGGCCTTTACGTAAAAACGTAAACTTTCGGGTCAAAGTACAAATACACAAAAGTATCAAAACTTTATGTAATTGCGTAAAAGCCCCAAAATTACCCTACTTAATAGGGTGGTCGGTTTTGGTAGTGAAAAAGGAGGGGGAAAAGGTTTTGGTGAAAAAATTCAAAATTTGAAAGTGTTTTGAAAAAGTTGAAAGGTAGGTGTGGAAAAGTTGATTGGTATGGGTTGTAAGAAAATGTTTTGTCAAACAATAAAGACATAAATCATCCATCACCAATAAAAAATAAACCAAAACTTTATGAAAAACACCAAACACTTTGAATCAAAACTCCAGACCTTTTTGTTCTTGATAAGATCAACAAGAACATTGAAGAACACACATGAAAACTCATAAGAGCTCTATGAATGTTTTCACTCAATAAAATTCAAAATTTCACTACTCAAAAGGGGGTTAACATCCTAGGGTACTTAGGGGTTCCAAAAGTCACTTTAAAACACTTTTAACAAGACAAACATGAACCCAAAAATCCACCCTTTGGATTTGGCCGAATTTCCCCATAAACATGGCACCAAATTTTAGCTCCAAAATTCATGCTCATATGAACTACATCTACAACATTTGAGATTGCAAATTTTCTAACAAAATTTACTTTCAAAGAAGCAAGAATAAAGCTTGTAACAATTACAACATTCAAATCACAAACTATGAACTACAAAACCTAAAAGGATTCACCAACTACTAGACCTAGGCTCTGATACCAATTGAAGGAAAATTTGTGAAAAACATGTTCATTTGAGCAACATCTATGGCATGCAATTAACAATTAAAGGCGGAATCATGCTTGTATGCACTCAAAACAAAACATTACCCATGAAATTCAAAGCCTAGTAGTTATGGTGAACCATGACTCAACTCAAATCTTAAAGAAAGGAGTTGAGAAACTTTTATACCTTTGAAGCACCTCTTTGCTTAGCAAAGGTTAATCACCCATGTGAGGGCCTTCTTTCCTTTGTCTCCTTGCTCCTTGGCTCCATGGATATGGATGGAAAAATTGATTCTCCAAAAGTCCCCAAGGTAGGAGACCTCTAATTTTCGACACCAAGGATGGTGAAGGAAGAAGATGAGTGACCTTGGAGGAGGAAGGATTGCTAGCTAATCCCCTCCAAGGGGGACGGCCTCCTTGAGAGAAAGGGAGAGACATGTTCTCTCCAATTTTCTCCAAAAGAAACCCTAAATGAATTTTGGCTATAAAGTTCTTTATATAGTCACTTCACTTAAGTGACTAAAAGAACAAAACCCTATTTTTCATCACATGGCCGGCCTCCCATAGGCATTGGGCTGTTTGGGCCCTTTTAAATCTCAAGTCATTTAAGTTGTCATACAACTTAAGTTAATGGGCTTGACATTCGAAGCCCATTGGGCCATGAGGCCCAAAACTAACCCGAGGTTTAAAACGAACTTATTCATTTGATTAATTAACATATTAATTAATCCTAGAAATAATTAAACCATTTAATTATCCTTACTCATCTTCGTTATATCCTTCAATCATTACCTTACACGGTGTGCGATCCATTAGGTTCCTTTTAGCGAGGCAGTGGGCAATTAAAACTCTTACTAATCGATTGTGAATTGAAACTTACTTTCAATTCTCCCTTTAGTGATTATACATCTTCAGGGCTTCCACAAGCCATGAGTGACACCTAGCTGTATGTCATGGCTACCCAAGCTAATCAGAAGAGGTTGGAGAACCTATTCAGTTTGGGATTACAATGCAATACAGTCTTTCTCTAATACAATACTCTTGACCACAATGTTTGGTTTAATAGTTTATTCATGTCTACTATCTAATGTGATTCTCTTACTTATATGATTACCTTGAATGTGATTTGGAACAACTTCCTAAATCTCATTCATACTCTGGCCAGAGATTCTAAATCATATCATAGAGTATTCTCCCTCAACGTTTGAAGGTTAGAGATCCCTTGTTGCGCATTCACTTGCCTCCATGGCTAAGTGGCTTAACCCCAACTATGCCGTGGACACCCTCTGATGGAGTGACTTTGACATAGCCAAAGATTAAGGACCTAACCACAGGACAACTATGATGCCTCAGGTCAAAGGACTACTTTGCATTATCCCAACCAGGAGTTCTCATGTGACATGAGTATGAGAACTCCGTTGATCGCGTTCAGTGGACTCATTTACTATTGAGCACCTACATACTTATCTTGGTGTCAGTCATACCAATGAGTTTAGACCAATCACTCTCCCTAAAAGAAGACATACCATGTACTGATCTTGACGGACTGTCAATGCCCAATTGGCAATCCTATGATTAGGAACATTTAGGATATGTATACGAAAGAGAAAGGTCTCATGAATCTAACTTCTTTAGATCACATTCCCCTTATTACATATTCCTTGGACTTATCGTTTAAGCATATAACATTTATATGAGACGGCTTAAAACAATAATCTTTGCCCTTTATATTAAACTAGATTAGTTTAACATGTGAAATGTCCGTAAAGTATCATCATATGATTGGTTTTAGGGCACATTTCCAACAGAAGAAATGCACAAAGTCACGGCAAGGGTGGAACCAACCTTGCCGCAACCCCCTAAGCCTTCCACACTGTCCAATTCAGGTAAGGGTGGTTCAAATTTGACTCATTCTAACCTAATTCAACCAAATTTGCCTTTCCCTCGTAGGTTTATGCAAGCTAGGAACAAAGAGAATGAACAAGACATTCTAGAGACCTTTAGGAAGGTGCAAGTCAATGTCCCGCTCCTTGATGTTGTAAAGCAAATCCCGAAGTATGCTAAGTTTTTGGAGAAGCTTTGTACAACAAGGAAATGGATTCGGGAGAAAGAGGTGGTACATCTAAGTGAAAATGTCTTTGCAATGTTGCAAAGAAAGCTGCCACCTAAATGCAAAGATCTAGGTAGTTTCACTATCCCTTGTGTCATTGGTAATACAAGGTTTAAACATGCTATGCTAGATTTAGGTGCATCAATTAATGTCATGACATATTCTGTTTATGCATCTATGAATCGAGGAGAGCATAAAAATGATGGTGTTATTATTCAATTAGCCAATCGATCTAATGCATACCCGGAAGGAGTTTTGGAAGATGTTTTGGTGCAGGTAGACCATTTGATTTTTCTGGCAGATTTTTATGTACTTGAGATGGAAGATTCAACCCACTTTCCACCATTGCCAATCTTACTTGGACGACCTTTCATGAAAACAGCTCAAATCAAGATTGACGTGGCCGACGGAGCAGTAACTATGGCGTTTGGTGGCGATATGATTAACTTTAATGTTTCTGAATCTGTTGAGAATACTAATGATGTTCGTTCTTATTTTGCCATTGATGTAATTAAAATAAAGGGCAGGAACATTCAACACCAATCAAGAAGGATGCATTTCGAACCACCAACAAATAGGGAATTGGAGTGGATTAGAAGGATTGCACGGCCACAACCCTCAAACCCCCAAATCTGGCCGAGAGCACCCCTTGTGCATCTGTTGACAGTGTTGCCACTTCATCGCAGTACATTGGTGAGTCTCCTCCTCAAATTCCAATTCCCATTTTGACTAATAGGTTGTTACCTTCTGTGGTGCAGGTACCTAATCTAATTCAAGGTGGTGGGACACTTTACATTGACTTTAGGAAGCTCAATGCCACAATCAGGAAGGATCACTATCCCATGCAGTTTATAGATCCAATATATGGAAGTTTTGAGGAGCATGTCGTGGAGGACGTACCCCTCCATGCCGTTGGCCCTATTGAAGATTAAATGGAGGTATCGTCCGACTAGAAGACATTAAAGCAAGCACTTCTTGGGAGGCAACCCATGTGTCAATACGAGGAAAAGATGGAATTCTAGCTCCAACAACCAGATTTGCTTCCCTTTACCGTACTCTTTCTTGCTTTTACTTTGCCATAATTGTCATGTTTGTTAGTTGTGTTGTTTGAGTGTTTGCATGTGAGTCTATGCTTGAAACATTGAGGACAATGTTTGGTTTAAGTGTGAGAGGGGGGGGTAACAAAGTGTTTTTAATGAAAATTCATAGGATTTTATCACCTATCACTTCTAGAGTTGTTTCTCACTATTTTAAGTGTTTTTAGTGTGTGTTGAAGTGTTTTTATGTGTTTTGAAAGAAAATACGAAAATTCAAAAAAAAAATTCGAAAAAGTTTTGAAAAATACCAAAAAGAGTCGTTTTAGAGTCATTTTTGTGTGTTTGTTTGTGTCTTAGGGTACCTTCCAACACAATGATGAGGATTTGGTTTTTAATTGCATGACTATTAAAGAAAGTTACAAACATGAATGGAAGTTTGATATGCTCTTTGGTTTATGCTTAATTGTAGTTGTTGTTTACAAATTCACATGTAACATGCTTGAAGGAAGAAACTCAAACTAATGCTACAACCCTGAGAGACTTGAGCCTAAACGTTTATTTGGAGAGTTATTAATTTGTGCATTTCTTGTTTTCTTAAGTCGTTGCATGATCTCATCATTTCTTTGCATGGTTGCTACTTAGAATGCGTTTCATCAATTTAGTTCCAAATACTAGAACTCATGTCCGTTTCATTCAAAGCATAAAATTGATTGCATAACAAATACCAAGATGAAGTTGTTTAGTTTAACCAGAACCAAAAAGCCTTATCCCTTGCAGTTGTATTGTAGGTTTAACCTCTTTGAGCATTATTTAGCCTATTTTCTTTGTTAGCCGCATTATCCTTACCTAGCCTAGTATAGGACTATCCATACCCATGTTCTTAAAGGATAGTGAAGCATGACTTAGAGGGAATTCCTTTTGATCAACATATTCCAGAAAAACTAGTGTGGGGGAAGGTTTTTCGTTAGAAATTTGTATGGTAGTACGTTTGTGTGCCAAAGAAAGAAAAAGAAAAAAAAAATGTGGAAAAAGAAAAAGTTGTGCAGAGAAAGAAAAAAAGGTTGAAAAGAAGTGAGATTGAGTTCACAAGTATTGGTTGTCGAATAAAGGGTCCAAAAGTTTGAATCTGGCCCTAAAAGTTGCACGAATCGCCCCTTTGTGTTTAAAGTTGGTTGCTGCATTCAAAAGTGAATTATAAGTGTTGATTTCATTGCTTTGCTTACTATTTCTTTAAGAACCTTTGTTTATCTTTACCTTTCTTTGTTAGCCAATACCTTAGCCCCGTTACAACCTTTAGACTTCTATCTTGATTGTTGTGTGTTTCGATATGTGGAGTTTGGGATTGGTATGAGCATATGGTATCCCTGGTTCTCGCTTCTAAGTAATGGCATTCCGTTCATGAGATCATATACATGATGTGTTAATAATTCCAGAAAATGCCTTCTTTGTTATAACATATGTGAGTGCTAGTCTACATGTTTACATCAATCTTCTCACATATACCTAGAGTAGGGAGTGTAGTCAGAAAATCTGTGTCAAAATAGAGAGTATATCTGGTGAGGAATTGATGGATTCTCTAAGGCATGTTACTGCATTCAAAATCTTGTTCTAATTGATTAAATGCGAGCTAGTGAGTGGCTACTGCAATTAAGTATGAGTTCGAGGCTAAGGATGGCTAAAATCTATGTAAGTAGTGATTTTTAATATGTCATGTTTCATTGGAAATCCATGAGGCAATTTTTGGAAGGTTTAGGTTGTGTTTTGTTTATTTTGTTTTGCTCGAGGACTAGCAAAAGCTAAGTGTGGGGGAATTTGATAGGAGCATATTTATGCGACTTACTTAGCTTGTTTTCTTGCATTTACTTAGTTAGTTTTTACTTATTATAGTGATTTAAGCTATTTTCGTGTGTTTGTAGGTCCAATTGGCAAAGTTGGCAAGAAAGTGCATTTTGGTGCACTTTGGAGCACTTTTGGGTTGAAATGGATAACATGCATGTGGAGCACAAAGAATGGACGTTTTTGGAAGATCAAATGAGGCTAGGACTATGCTACAAATATGGAGAATCAAATTCAAGACAAAGAAGAAAAGGAAAGAGCAAGAAACATGGAACATTATCCAAAAACATTATCCAAACAACCTTATCTTATCCAAAACCTTATCTGATTTCTAGAAGGCCTTATCTGTCCCTACAAAAGTGGCACCCAAACCCCTTCTAGAAGTCTCAATTTCTGGCACAAAATACATTCTTTCCAGAATCCCTGAAAGGTGGCACCTATTTCCTTTCTATAAGGCATTGCCTTGCCTTGCACTCCTCTCCCTTTCCCTCCAATTCTTGCCGCACATTTCCAATCCTTTTTCCTCTTGGATTCTGATTTAATTAGCCTATTCCCTTGTGGATTTGGATTGTGCAAAGCCTTTTCATAAATTAATTAGGCTGTGACCTTTTTCTTGAGGCCCAAGCCTTGTGCCGCACCCTAGGGCCCAAATCCTTTACTTAGGCTAATTTTTAACCCTAGTCTGATATCTCTAGGTTTTTGCCGTGCCTATATACAGATGTATTAAGGCTTTGCCGTAGGTTATCACCCCATACACCACACCATACCCATATTTTCATCAGATTTCGCACCCACCACCATCCATACACAGAAACACCCTTTACCGCAAGAAGGAGAGGATGGGAGAATAGCCGTGGCTTCCATTGGAGAAGAAGGGTTGTGCCGCAACTACCTACAACCATTGGAAACTTTCTGAGTTCTTTCTTCCCTTGTTTTAGTTTCAATGTTTATTTCAAATTGCTTTTCAATTGTTATGAACATGTGTAACTAAGTTTTTCTTAGTTAGAGGTGAATTCAAACCCATGGACATATGTTTAATATGAATTGATTACCTCCAGTTATTGTTTTGTAAAACATGAATGCGATTCACTTATCTGTTTGATTAAAACTTATTCTTGTATGTTGATTGAGGGTGCACACTTAGTTTGCATGCATGAATTTGATGCTAGAATATAAGGGAATTTCACCTAATCGTTATGAACTTATATTTATGAGTAGTTGCGGTTGCTAGTCACAATCGTGTTAAGTGAATCCATGGTAGGAGTATCATGTTTTTCATAGTTACGAATGTCATGTCGATGTTTATGATTTTCATAGAACTTAATGATCTTTGAATGTATTTCTATCATGCAGTTCATATAGAGAACTTGATAAGAATAATTTGATTGTCGATGCGCATTCCATCCAATTCAATGAATTAAGGAAAATCTGAGAGTTAATTTGTGCTTTTCACGGTTAATTTGGGGCATTGTCATTCATGGTTTATTGGAAGAGTAACTGGAAATCGATTTGTGTTGCATATGTTTCATGTGTGGAGAAGGACCCTTTAACTAGCCTTTTCACCCTTTAAAACAACCAATTTCGTGTTTAATTTGTTTAGTTTTGCAATCTGTCTAATTTAGTAAATTCGTAAGAAACCAATCCCCCTTTAGTTAAGTGTGTTAGATTAGCTAGAAACTGGTTCAAATCTGTCTAGGTTAGTGTTTTGAGTCTTATTAGTCTAGAATTCGTCCAAATAACTCCCTAGAGTCTGTTTTGAGTCTAGTTGTTAGTTTTGTGTCTTTAGAGTCTAGTTAAGTGTTTTTAAGTTTAGTTTTGTGTTTTTGAGTCATATTTGCGGAGATTAGCATTCCTAGTTAGTCCCCGGCTTAGAACGATCCCTACTTATTCATACTACAACTATCTTAATAGGGTTTAATTTATGTGCTAGTTTATATCACATCAGTCGGGGTGTGTCAGTTTGGTATCAGAGCTCTAGGTTACAGTCCTGCATATTTTGTGAATTCCCTAATTATTCTTGATGTCTTCTGTCAGAACTATGTCGCCTCGTAGAGAGCCACGTCGTTCAGCTGAACCTAGTTTTCCCGATATTTCTCAATTAGGGGAAGCTATAGCCAATGCTATACAGTCTGCGTTACATCCTGCTTAGAGAACTCCCCTTAAGGCTGAATACAATTTGAAGTTGCATAATTTTATGGGAAATGAAGGGCCTGAAGGTGCAAAGAAATGGTTTACTCATGTGGATAAGACCTTCCGGGTAATGCAAAGTTAGGAGAATCTTCTTCCTGATAGATGTATTGAGACGACTACTTGGTTTTTAGGTAAGGAACTTGCATCCTGGTGGGAACTGGAGGCTCGAGCGTTAACTCAAGATGAAGCAGCTAATTGGGAAGTTTTCAAGAGTTTATTTATGAAAAGATTTATTCCTCCAGCCTACATTGACAGTAAGAAGCAAGAGTTTACCAGTCTAAAACAAGGGAAGATGTCAGCGAATGAGTATTACAGGAAGTTCACTGACTTGTCTCGTTATCATCCGGAGGTTGCTGCTAATCCGGTTGAAATGTTACGCCATTTTATGTTGGTTACTAAAAAGAAATGGCATACTATAGCGACTGCTACTTACTGTAGTATTTACCAGAAGTTCTATAAGATTTTGTTAAAGGTTGAAGACTTAGAGAAGTTGCCCGGTGATAGTGAGGAAGTGGAAGAAAATGATAAGAGTCAGAGAATGGGTGATAAAGGTAAAGGACATTCATTTCAGGGACCTTGCCAGACTCAGAGTTTTAAGAAAAGTGGCACAAGCTCGAGTTCTTCCAGTGGAGGTTTTAGTACCACGGGACAAAGGTGAGGAGGTAGATTTACTGGAGGCCCGAGATTTCAAAGGCAGAGAGATTCAGGTGGTGCTAGTGCTGCTTTGTGCCGTAGGTGCAATAATCGACATTTTGAAGATTGTCGTCGAGGTAGTAACGGGTGCTATACTTGTGGACAAATAGGACATCTGTTTAGGTATTGCCCTTAGAATCAGCAGAGGCCCCAGCAGCCCCTCATGCCACCGCCAGCTCCGACCCAGCAGTTTTCAGGACCTAGTGGTTATGTGCAGGCAGGTCGTGGTAACACTTATCATTTTCAGGGGGATCCAATTCCTTATCCTTTAGGATAGTATCAGTACCCTCAGGATCCTTATCAGCAAGGTGGTTATGGCTAGTTTTTAGGGGGTTATGCGCCGTATCGGCAGAGTGGCTACGGTCAGCAGTTTTCAGCTTGTGGATCGTAGTGGCAGTCTGGAGTACAACCTCAGCAGGTGGATGTTGCTACTAGTAGTGCTGGATCGTCAAAGCAGCACAATCAGTCCGGTTAGGAACGTAGTTCGCAGGATAGAGGTGTTCATACCAGCAGAGGTTGAGGAGGAAGGCAGCATATCCATTTCTCTTTAGGATGCTCAGAACAATCTTGACTTAATCATGGGTACGTTAAATATTCTTGGTTATCATACTAAAGTGTTGATTGATTGTGGTGCTACACATTATGTGATTTCTCATACATTTGCTTAGTTGACTCAACCTCAATCTACATCCCTTGGGTATGAGTTAGAGTTTGCAATGCCTAGAGGGGATAAGTGTTATGTACATTATGTTTACCAAGGTTGTTATGCCAGCTAACCTTACTCATTTTGACATTGTGGATTTTGATGTGATTTTAGGTACATATTGGTTGCATTACAATCTTACCAAGATTGACTGTTACAGGAAATCAGTGACCTTTCCATCGTCTTGGATTACCTGAGGTTACATTCTTTGGTGAGCCTAGTGGATTGAGGCATGGTATTATTTCAGCTGTGAGAGCCAAAAAGTTGTTAATGAAACGTTGTTACGGGTACTTAGCTCACGTAGTATTGAATGATGTTGCTCCTATTAGTGTGGAGAATGTAAAGGTGGTTAGACATTTTCCGGACGTCTTTCCTGAGGATTTACCTAGATTACCGCCAGACAGAGATGTGGAGTTCACCATTCACCATTGATTTACTTCCAGGTACAGATCCTATATCTTTAGCTCCATATAGGATGGCTCATGCGAAGTTAAGAGAAATGAAGATTCAGTTACAAGAGTTGGTTGATAAAGGTTTCATTCAGCCTAGTTCGTCACATTGAGGAGCCCCAGTGTTATTTGTTCGGAAGAAAGACAGTACCTTAAGGTTGTATATTGATTATAGGCAATTGAATCGGGTAACGATTAAAAACCATTATCCATTGCCATGTACAGACGTTCTATTTAATCAACTCAGATGTGCCTGTGTGTTCTCAAAGATTGACTTAAGGTCAGGATACTATCAGCTGAAGATTAAGAGCGAAAATGTCCCTAGAGACGGCATTCATAACTCGTTATGGTCACTATGAGTTTTGTGTGATGCCATTTGGATTAACTAATGCACCAGCAGCTTTCATGGGTTTGATGAATAAGGTATTTCAGCAATACTTGGATAGATTTGTCATTATCTTTATTGATGACATTCTGGTGTATTCTAAGACGAAATCAGATCATGTTCGACATCTCACTCTAGTGCTGAAGAAATTGAGGGAACATCAGTTGTATGCTAAATTTAGCAAGTGCCAATTTTGGTTAAATGAAGTGGCATTCTTGGGTCATGTAATTTCAGCTCAAGGTATTTTGGTAGACCCTCAGAAGGTAGCAGCTGTAGAGAATTGGGAGCAGCCAAGAACCGTCACCTAGGTACGGAGTTTCCTTGGCTTAGCAGGTTACTATCAACGATTTGTTAAGGACTTTTCAGCTATTGCTTTACCACTTACAAGGTTGACTAGGAAGGAAGTTAAATTTGAGTAGGTTGGGAATCGTGAGCAAAGTTTTTAGTAGCTTAAGCATTGTCTCACTCATGCTCTGGTTTTGGCATTTCCTGATGGTAGTGGTAACTTTGAGATTTATAGTGATGCTTCTTTGAATGGTCTGGGTTATGTTCTGATGCAACAGGGTAGAGTAATTACCTATGCTTCGAGGCAGTTGAAGCCTCATGAGATGAACTACCCTACTCATGATTTGGAGTTAGCAGCTATCATCTTTGCTTTGAAGATCTGAAGACATTATCTTTATGGTGAAATGTGTAAGATATTTACAGATCACAAGAGTCTTCAGTATCTTTTCACCCAGAAAGAGCTTAATCTTAGGCAACGAAGGTGGTTAGAGTTGCTTAGTGATTATGATTGCACGATTGAGTATCACCAAGGACGTGCTAATGTAGTGGCTGATGTTTTGAGTAGGAAATCCCAAGGTCGAATCAGTGCTTTGTATGCTTCTCGTGTTCTTTTTCTTACATATTTGAGGTCTACTGGAGTGAAATTAGAATTGGAAGAACAAGAAGAAGCTGTGGCAAAACAAGAAGAAGCCTTACTTGCTAGTTTCCAAGTTAGGCCTATTCTAATTGATCGTATACTCGAGACTCAGATGAATAATGAAGAGATTCAAGAGCTAATTCATTTGAGGAATCAAGGGAAAAAGAAAGATCTCAGAGTTAGAGAGACAGATGGCATGCTTATGCAGGAGAATAGGATGCACGTGCCAAATAATGAGAAGTTAAAGAAGGCAATTCTCGATGAGGCACACATTTCAGCATATGCCATGCATCCAGGAGGCACTAAAATGTATCATACCATTAGGCCATTTTATTATTAGCCAGGTATGAAAAGGGAAATTGCAGAGTATGTCCGTAGGTGTGCAGTTTGCCAGCAGGTCAAAGCTGAAAGGAAGAAGCCGTTTGGATTGATGCAGCCACTTCCCGTTCCATAATGGAAATGGGAAAATATTACTACGGATTTTGTGTACAAGCTTCCTTGTACACGGAACGGTTATGATGGCATTTGGGTGGTTATAGATTGGCTTAACAAGTTAGCACACTTCATTCCAGTGAGGGAAAGGTATTCTCTGAACAAGTTAGCGGAATTGTTCATCACGAAGATTGTGAAGTACCATGGAGTTCCTGTGAGTATTATTTTAGATCGAGATCCTAGGTTTACTTCTAAGTTTTGGATAGCTTTTCAGGAGGCTCTTGGTACGAGATTACTGTATAGTACAGCATATCATCCTCAAACAGATGGTCAATCTGAGAGGACAATTCAAACTTTAGAAGATATGCTAAGATCTTCTGTGCTTCAGTTTGGTGATGATTGGCATGCGAAGCTGGATTTAATGGAATTCGCCTACAACAACAATTATCATTCTAGCATCGAGATGGCACCATTTGAGGCGCATTATGGCAGAGCTTGTCGTACACCCTTGTGTTGGTCAAAGGTTGGCGAAAGAGTGCTAGTGGGCCCTGAGATTTTGGAGGAGACTACTCAGAACGCTCAGGTAATTAAGTCTAACCTGATGATGTGAGAATTACTTGACACTCAAATTAAAACCCTATCGACGTAGTATATGAAAGTAGGGATCGTTTAAGGCCGGGGATTAGAAGGGATGCTAATCTATACAAATTAAACTCTAAAACACTAAACTGGACTCTAGACAATGAAAACAAGTACTAGTGATCAATCTGAACGAATTTTAACTCTAGACAACCTAAAACAACCTAACTTGACTCAAACAAACCAAAACAAACTTAAAACAATAAATAAAACTCAACTAGATAGATTCTAGACACTAGAGACTCAAAACAGGCTAAATAGACTCAAAACAACAAAACTAACTTAAACAGACTAAAAACAGGTTCTAAGGGGTGAATTGGATGACTTTTGGACTAGTTAGACTCAAAACACTAAAAGGGGACAGATTTGGACGAATTTAAACAAACTAAGACTCAATTAAGAACTAGGGGGGTTTTTGGACGAATTAAGCAAAACTAAGCAGTTTTAAGCAAACAAAGTAAATTGAAAGAGATAAAGGTGAATTCAGGGGTGAAAACTAGTTAGAGGGTTCCTCTCCACACATGAACATATGCATACAAGTTGATTTCCAGTTATTCTTTCGATAAACCATGAATGACAATGCTCCAAATTAATTGTATAGAACTAATTAATTCTCAGATTTCCCTAAGTTCATTGAATTGAATGGATAACGCATCACAACCAAATTATTCTTATCAAGTTCCCTAACTATGGAATACGCATGATAGAGATACATATCAAAGATCATTAAGTTCCATGGAAATCATAAACATTGACAAGGCATTCATAACTATGGAATACGCATGTTACTCCTGCCTAGGATTTACTTAACACAATTGTGACTAGCAATCGTTACTACTTGTGAATATAAGTTCCTAACGATTAGGTGAAATTCCCTTATATCCTAGCATCATATTCATGCATGTAAACTAAGTAGGCCTCCTTAATCAACACACAAGAACAAGTTCTTCATAAAACAGATAAGTAAATCACATTCACAATTTATGAAACAATAACTGAAGGTAATCAATTCATATCAAACATATGTCCATGGCTTTGATTCCACCTCTAACTAAAACGAAATTAGTTCCACATGTTCAACATAATTGAAAAGCAAATTAAATTAAACATGAAACGAAACAAGAGAAGAAAGAACTCCTCCCTCTCTAATGGAAGCCACGGCAAGGCCTTGTCTTCCCTTCTCTGCAGCAAAATATGGATTTCTGAATGTATATGGGGGTGTAGAATTCGTATGGATGGGTGGTGGCTGCGGCAGGGCTTGGGAATATGTATATATAGCATGGCAAACCCTAGGGAAATCAGTTTAGGACTTGGACTTAGCAGAAAAATAGGATTAGGGTGCGGCAATTAATTTGGAAAAGGAATTGTGGTCCAATTAATTTCTGAAAAGGATTTGTAGAACCCAAATCCACAAGGAAAAGGCCTAACAATCAGAATCCAAGAGGGAAAGGGAGTGAAAACCCACGGCACAAAGGGATAAGGCAGGGAATGCCTTGCAAGGCAAGGAAAAAGGATTCTAGAAGGGAAGGAGACGCCAGATTTTTAGGCTTCTAGAGAGAATGTGTTTCTGGGCAGATTTTGGGGTTTCTAGAAGAGTTTAAGGCGCCACTTTTGTAGGGGAATGGATAGGACTTCTAGAAATCAGGTTTTAAGTCCCCTAAACTGAAGAAAATAGGTTAGGATAAGATTAGCATAAGATAAGGTAAGGATTGGGTAAGATAAGATAAGATAAGGTTGTTTGGATAATGTTTTGGATAATTCTCCTTCTTTTGAGCTGATTCCTTATCTTCTTTATCTTCAATTTCTTTCTTCCATCTTCTTAGCTGATTTCAAGCCTTTATATCTTCAATTTCGTCCATCAACTTGCCTCCATCCTTGCACTACCCAATCTTGGCCCAAAAATGCTCTAGAATGCTCCAAATTGCTTCTTTTTGCCATCTTGACACTTTGAACCTACAAATACACGAAAATAGCTTAAAATACAAAATTAACTAAGAACTAACAACGTAAATGCATGAAAACAAGCTAACTAAGTCGCATAAATATGCTCCTATCACCTGAAAGTGGCCCAGGATTGCTAGAAAAGCTTAGAAGACAGACATGCCACTGATAAAGTGTACCGAGTTGATGACTAGGTATTTCTAAAGCTATCACCATGGAAATGAGTAGTTAGGCTCGGGAAGAAGGGTAAGCTAAGCCCTAGGTACATCAGACCTTACAAGATCATCGAACGAGTTGGTGAAGTTGCTTATAGGCTTCAGTTGCTTTCTGAACTGTCTAAGGTACATAATGTGTTCCATGTTTCGATGCTTCGAAATTATGTTGTAGATCCTTCACATGTAATATCTCCACAATCATTGGAAATTAGTCCGGATTTAACGTATGATGAGGAACTAGTGACTATTCTGGATTGGAAAGAAAAGGTTTTGAGAAATAAAACAGTGCACTTGGTGAAAGTTATGTGGAGGAACCACTCAGTGGAAGAATTTACTTGGGAAATAGAGAAATGGATGAGAGAGACGTATTAAAGGTTGTTTTATGATTACTAGTTGGTGTTTTTGGTTATGTAAATTTTGGGACGAAATTTTTATAAGGTGGGTAGATTATGACAACCTGTTCCGGAAAATATTTATCGACGTTGTGAATTGACATAAATATCCTTGAGTGAATGGGTGTGTGTTTGTGTATTAGTTTAGTTTTAGGCCAATTATTTTATGCCCTAAATAATTGGAACCAATTATAACTAAGATTTCCTTAGTTTGTAACTGGTTACATTTGGACCACACACACACCACTTCTCTCTCTCTTCTCTCCCATGCTCTCTCTCTCGAAACCATTCTCTCTCTTCTCTCTTATACAGATGAGACCCAAAACCTCCCCAAACTTCACAGATCGAAGGTTTTGAGATCAGCATTGTGTTCGTGGGGTTCTTACGAATCGTTTGGCACCAGTTTCAGGTAAGGAAACCTTCGAAATCACGTGAAAACCTTAACCTCGATTTAGGGTATTGTTCATGCAAACGTTAAATCTTGTGTTTTTGGAAATTCTAAGCTCACAGAGAGCTTTGGGAGGTCCTTTAGAGGTGCGGAGTACCTCGTTGGAAGAGTTTGGACGTCGAAATCGTGAGATCGAAACTTGGCCGATTTTTCTCGAAATTTCCCAGTGAGATCCCATGGTTTTTTAGGCTTGAAAGAGGTATAAACTTGTTCTATGCTTCGTGTACTTCATTTTGGTATAAAGATCACGAAAAAATGGTCCAAAAATGGCCGAGATATAGCGTTTTAAAGTTTTTCCAGTTCACCGGCGCCGGCGACGGTGGCCGAAGTTCAGAGGTAGGAGACGACAGTCTGACGGAATATTTTGACGTCGTCAGTTAGTTTGGACGGATTCCGTTAGGACTTAACAGAATATTCCCTGGTATATACCTGACGGCGTGACAGATGCCGTCAGTGTGCCTGTCACGTGGCCGCGCGTGGGGGGTGCGTCTGGCCGTACCTTGGCAGGCGCGTGGCAGCGCGTGGGTGGTCGGAAAATTTTTCTAAAAATATGGGGATGTTCGTGAGGTTGTGTAGATCACGGTGGTATATTCATATACCCAATTTGAGCATTCTATGAGAAGTTATTACCTAGTTTTGTTTGTGTTTTAAAATGACGCCTATACAGTTGTTTCTCATATAGGAAAGACTTATTCGGAGGACGAGCGTAACCAGGCTAGGCACGGGGGTTATGACCTGTCTACATAACAGTGAGTGGGCTTTTGTTTTCGGTATATATATATATACTTGATGTTTTTCCCAGAAACGTGTTTTAAAGGAAATGTGATTTGAAATGCCATGTCATGCTCGTATTATATATTAGCATATGCATTATCATAATTATGCATATTGTTGCATGGTGCTGCGATGGCCCAGGTAAGCTACAGGTGAGTATATCATGCTGGTAATAGTTATGAGATGAATGGTGATGTTGTGATGCATATTGAGCTCATTAATCTGCACCCCGGTATTAGTGCTCCCACCCAGAGTTAAGGGCATAGTCCTTCACGTGATGTTCACCTCCCGCACCACACGCTCATCTTGGATCCAAGTTAGGTGCACAGTCTTGTCATATAGACCACTTTCAGTGGGTTTGACTCGTAGGTGACCCACGATTTATCGCACAGTCTTCACGTGATTGTAGCACTAGAGCGTATTATTATTTATACCCAGTCTTGTCGGTCAGACCACGTGAGGTGGTTTCGACTCATGTTCAGATATGTATATACATGTTGAGATATGATGAGATATGTGACGTATATACATGATGAATTATGTGATGAGATACATGTGAGTGGCAAACTTGCAATTAACCCAAGTTTGATAACCCTCACCCTAGGCCGGTTTTGACTTTGTTTTTGGGTTAATTTCCATTTAGTTTTAGTTGTCACACAACCTAAACTCAATGGGCCTTGTGGACCAACATAAAAGCCCAATACGAACCTTTCGTAAGATTAATTAAATAATTAATTAATCTTGACCATTCTCAATTAAACTATTTAATTGCTTATCCATCTCATTTATATTTCTTCACTTTCATCCTTACTCGGTTTACGATCCATTAGGTTCCAATTAGCGAGGCAGTGGGCGATTGTTACTCGTAACGATCGATTGTGAATTGAAACTACATTTCAATTCTCCCTTTGATGAAGATTAGTGTTTGCTAATCCTCAGGGCTTCCACAAACAATGAGTGACACCTAGCAGTATGTCATGGCTACCTAAGCTAAGTAAAAGTGGTTGGAGAACCTATCCAGTTACAATTACAATGCAATACGGTCATTCTCTAATACAATACTCTTGATCACATTGTTTGAGTGATAGTTTGTTTCATGTCTACTATCCAATGTGATACTTCTCTATATGACTCAATTGAATATGATTTGGAACATGCTTCCTAAATCATATTCGTATGCTTTGGTCAAAGACTCTCGAATCATATCTTAGAGTATTCTCCTTCCACCATGGAAGGTTAGAGATCCCTTGTTGTGCATTCACATGCCTACATGACTAGATAGCTTGACCCCAACAATGCCGTGAACACTCTCAATGGAATTCCTTTGACATAATCAAAGATCAATGACCTAACCATTAGACATCAATGATGCCTCAGGTCAAATGACTACTTTGCATATTGCAACTTATGAGTTCTTACATGACATGCATGTTCGAATTGTATTTTGATCGTTGTTCAGTGTACTCGATTACCTTTTGAGCACCTACGTGTTTGTCTCAGTGTCCAACACTAAATGACTTGATACTAGTCATACTTACACTTGAGTTAACATAACACATACTAACCTTAGCGGATTGTCAATGCCTAATTAGCAATCCTATGGCTAGGAACGTTTTAGGAATGCTTATAAGAGAAAGGTCTCGTTAATCTAACTTACTTAGATCACTTCTCTCTTAGATTAAATACATTCCTTGGATTCCCTTATTGCTTAAACGCATGATACAATAAATAGTGATTAACAATAAGCTTTGTCCTTCATTAAACATATAATAGTATAAGACATCAAGTATTCCAAAAGCTATTACATCAAATGAGTGGCTTTGTGGGCATACTTCCAACAAGAGACATGGCCTGGTTTCCCTTGATTTTCCTGACTGCTCATCCTGGGATGTGAAATCGGATTTTCTGGTACTGGATCGAGGTCACGGCTCAAATCTTCACTAGACAATTAGAGGACTGGTTACGTCTGCGTGATTGTGCCAATGATAGTAGGTAAGTCCGTTGAACCGGGTCAAGACCTCCGCTTTGAATTTGATCATGTTTTCCAGGCCCATCTTCTGGATGACTACAGTTGTAGAATGTTGACCGAGCTACCATTTTCCACCATACTCTTGTCAACGATGGCATGGGCAAGTTGAACAGATATCACTCGGGCGTCGTCATGGGGAAAGTTTACTCCCTCAGCATTTTACTCGGTGAAGTCGACGATTGGTCCAGGTACATCATCTATGGCTTAAACCTGCACCTTTGATCAAAGGCCTAAGCCTCACGTGCCCACGAAGTGGGGGGTTAGGCCAATGGATCTCCGACGCATACATTAGTTTCTCTAAAAAAGAGTAAGTAATTAAGGCTTTTAGGGGTAGCAAAAGCTTACCAAAATTTGGTAGAGATAAAGGCATTTATAGGAGGAAGGGCCAACCATGGTATTAGGGTTTTCCCCTGCACATGGTGGCATCCTATTGGCCAAGGTATATGGAGAAATATTCTTAAGACATTAAATAGGAAATAATATCTTGAGATAATGGAGTAAATATCCCTAATTGATTTAAATGGGGATTACTTAATTGAATGGAGTCAATCTTCAATAGGAATGTATTAAAGATAGGATTTGGGTAATTAATCCTTATCTTTAATGCTTAGACTTTTCCTTGCCAAGGGCAGGTGAGATGTGGCCAGTCGTATTCAGCTGCATGGACCTTCAAAGGTGTGATCTTGGCGTGGGAGTATCTGAGGAGCCTGCCCATTTAATGAGGGCAATCTTGTCTTTCTTGAGCATAAGTCCACTTGTCGCCTCTAGGATTTTTAGGATTATTTTACGCTCCACAATATTGGCATCATAAAATTAGATTGAGTGGAAGATTAGAATTAGAGATTGATAGAAAAGGAAGGATATGGGCTCGTGTGAGTAGGAAACAAAAAATATATATTCTAGTTCTATTATCAGCTATGGGTTCGAATCTAAGGGAATTCTAGAGAATGTTTTCTACCATAAAATTTTCATGTCTTTCCTAAATGATAAAGGGAAAAAAAAATTAAGTCAAAAGAAAATGCCATTTTGGAGTTTTTGAATCCTTATGTAAGGAATTACAAAAGAAATTCTTTCAACAAAGATGTGAATTAGGAACGGTTGGTTGACAAAATATGAACCGAAGGTTGAATCTTGATATACCTTAGAACAATACATTTTTGTTACCACAAGATATAGTAATAGCTGCAGATCATTCGATTGGAATGAAATTTGGAATGGGTACCGTTGATGATATGAATCATTTGAAAAATAAACACATTCGTTTTGTAGCGGATCTCTTACAAGTTCAATTCCAATTGGCTCTGGTTCTTTAGAAAATATGGTTAGAGGGACTATATGTGGACTAATTAAGCATAAATTGATACCGACTCCTCAGAATTTGGTAACTTCGATTCCATTAACAACCACTTGTGAATCTACACCCATTATCTCAAGTTTTGGATCAAGCTAATGCATTGACATAAATAGTTCATGGAAGAAAATCGATTTATCTGGGCCCTAAAGGATTGACAAGGCGAACTGCTAGCTTTTGTGTATGAGGTATCAACCCTAGTCACTATGGACGCATTTGCCCCATTGACACGTATGAAGGAATCAACGAACTTATTGGCTCCTTAGCAATTCATAAGAAGATTGGTTATTAGGGGTCTCTAGAAAGTCCCTTTTATGAAATTTCTGAGAGATAAAAAAGGATGCTTTATTTGTCACCAAGTAAAGATGAATACTATATGGAATGGGCTAGAAATTCTTTGGCGTTGAATCGAGGTATGCAGGAAAAACAGGTTGTTCCATCTCAATTTCGTTAAGAATTCTTGACTTTTGAATGGGAACGAGTCCATCTTCGAAGTATTTTTCCCTTCCAATATTTTTCTATTGGAGCTTCCTTAATTCCTTTTATCGAGCATAATGATGCGAATCAGGCTTTAATGAGTTCTAGTATGCAACATCAAGTAGTTCCGCTTTCTCGGTTTGAAAAATGCATTGTTGAAACTGGATTGGAACACCAAGTGGTTTTGATTCTGGAGTTACTGCTATAGCCGAACATTAGGGAAAGGTCATTTATACCGATAGTGACAAGATCAATTTATTGGGAAATGGGGCTACTCTTAACATTTCATTAGCAATGTTCCAACAAAAATACTTGTATGCACCAAAAACCCCAGGTTCGGCGAGGTAAATGTATTAAAAAGGGACAAATTTTAGCAGATGGTTCTGCCACAGTTGGCAGGGAACTCGTTTTGGGAAAAAATCTATTAGTAGCTTATATGCCATGGGAAGGTTACAAATCTGAAGATGCGGTACTCATTAGTGTGCGTCTGGTATATGGAGATATTTATACTTCTTTTCGTATACGAAAATATGAAATTTAGGCTCATGTGACAAGCAATGGCCCTGAAAGAATCACTAACGAAATATAGCATCTAGAAGCCCATTTACTCCACAATTTAGATAAAAATGGAATTGTGAGGCTGGGATCTTTGGTAAAGACAGATGATATTTTAGTAGGCAAATTAACGTCTTAGAGGGTGAAATAATCGTTGTATGCTATGGAAGATAGATTATTATGAGCCATACTTGGCATTCAGGTATCCACTTCAAAGGAAACTTGTCTAAAATTACCTATAGGTGGTAGAGGTTGAGTTACTGATGTGAGATGGATCAACAAAAAGAGGGAGTTTTCGTTATAATCCAGAAATGATTCATGTATATATTTAACAAAAACGTGAAATCAAAGTAGGTGATAAAGTCACTAGAAGACATGGAAATAAGAGCATTGTTTCAAAAAATTTATCTAGAAAAGATATGCCTTATTTGCAAGATGTTGGAAATGTGTCCTAAAACCAATCATATGATGATACTTTACGGACATTTCACATGTTAAACTAATCTAGTTTAATATAAAGGGCAAATATTATTGTTTTAAGCCATCTCATGTAAATGTTATATGCTTAAACGATAAGTCCAAGGAATATGTAATTAGGAGAATGTACTCTAAAGAAGTTAGATTCATGAGACCATTCTCTTTCGTATACGTATCCTAAATGTTCCTGATCATAGGATTGCCAATTGGGCATTGACAGTCTGTTAAGATCAGTACGTGTTATGTCTTCTCTTAGGGAGAGTGACTGGTCTTGAGTCATTGGTGTGACTGACACTAAGACAAGTACGTAGGTGCTCAATAGAGAATGAGTTCCCTGAATGCGATCAATAAGGAGTTCTCATACTCATGTCACATGAGAACTCATGGTTGAGATAATGCAAAGTAGTCATTTGACCTGAGGCATCATAGTTTTCTTGTGGTTAGGTCCTTGATCTTTGACTATGTCAAAGTCACTCCGTCATAGGGTGTCCACGACACAGTTGGGGTTAAGCCACTTAGCCATGGAGGCAAGTGAATGCGCAACAAGGGATCTCTAGCCTTCAAACCGTTTGAGGGAGAATACTCTATGATATGATTAAGAATCTCTAGCCAGAGTATGAATGAGATTTAGGAAGTCGTTCCAAATCACATTCAAGGTAATCATATAAGTAAATGAATCACATTGGATAGTAGACATGGATAAACTATCAAACCAAACAATGTGGTCAAGAGTATTGTATTAGAGAAAGACTGTATTGCATTGTAATCCTAAACTGAATAGGTACTCCACCTCTTCTGATTAGCTTGGGTAGCCATGACATACTGCTAGGTGTCACTCATGGTTTGCGGAAGCCCTAAAGGTGTATAATCAATAAAGGGAGAATTGAAAGTATGTTTCAATTCACAATCGATTTGAAGAGTTCTAATCGCCCACCACTTCGCTAAAAGGAACCTAATGGATCACACACCGTGTAAGGTGATTGAAGGATATAACGAAGATGAGTAAGGACAATTAAATGGTTTAATTGTTTATGGCAAGGATTAATTAATATGTTAATTAATCAAACGAATAAGTTCGTTTTAAACCTTGAGTTAGTGTTGGGCCTTAAAGCCCAATAGGCTTTGAATTGTCAAGCCCATTAGTTAAGTTGTATAACAACTTAACAACCAAAATTCAAGAAGCCCAAAACAGCCCAATGGCTTGGGAAAACAGGCCATAGAGAGAGGAAGGGCCTTTTGGTCCACTATGCACACAAAAGTTGAAAGCATAGAAGGGGTATCTTTGCTCCATCCTCATTAGGGTTTTCTACCTTGGTCACTCATCTTCTTCCTTCGTCATCCTTGGTGTCGAAAATTAGAGGTCTCCTACCTTGGGGACTTTTGGAGAATCAATTCTTCCATCCATATCCATGGAGCCAATGAGCAAGTAGACAAAGGGGAGAAGGCCCTCACATAGGTGATTAACGTTTGCTAAGCAAAGAGGTGCTTCAAAGGTATAAAATTTTCTCAACTCCTTTCTTTAAGATTTGAGTTGAGTCATGGTTCACCATAACTACTAGGCTTTGAATTTCATGGGTAATGTTTTGTTTTGAGTGCATACAAGCATGATTCCGCTTTTAATTGTTAATTGCATGCCATAGATGTTGCTCAAATGAACATGTTTTTCACAAATTTTCTTTCAAGTGGTATCAAGAGCCTATGTCTAGTAGTTGGTGAATCCTTTTGGGTTTTGTAGTTCATAGTTTGTGATTTGAATGTTGTAATTGTTACAAGCTTTATTCTTGCTTCTTTGAATGTTAATTTGGTTACAAAATTTGCCATCTCAAATGTTGTAGATGTAGTTCATATGAGCATGAATTTTGGAGCTAAAATTTGGTGCCATGTTTTTGGGGAAATTCGGCCAAATCCAAGGGGTGGATTTTTGGGTTCATGTTTGTCTTGTTAAAAGTGTTTTAAAGTGACATTAGGAAGCCCTAGTATGGTAATATGTTATTTGCCTTGAGTTTGAGAGTTTTTGGGGTGTCTTTGGGTGAAAAATGTTCATGGGTTTTCATGGATGTTCTTCATTGTTCTTGATGTGTTCTTCATGTTCATAACCAAGAGCATAACGTTTTGGGTGTTTGATTCAAAGTTGTTTTGAATTTGTTTAAAAGATTTGTTTGTAATAGTTGATGTGAGATGATTTGAACTATGCACATCACTATTCATATCAAGACCTTTCCCATGTTTCATGGAAATCACCTTTTTTCAAACCAACCCATCACCTATCACCTTTTTTTTTAAAACTTGCAAAGTGTCTCACCACACTCCTCTATACCATGACCGACCACTCCTTCAAAGGGAGTACTTTTGGGGCTTTTATGCAATTACATAAAGTTTTGATACTTTTGTGTATTTGTACTTTGACCCGAAAGTTCACGTTTTTACGTAAAGGCCCAAAAACACTAAAGGACAAATTGTTTACTCCTTTATTGAAGTTTTTTGTATTTGTTGAAATTTTTGAGTTCTAGTTGTAATTACATGAAGTAGTGGACTTTTGTGTTTTTACAAAGTGACCTCAAAAGTTTGTGTTTTGCAATATAGCCCAATGGTTGAGGTTATTGCCTTTCGGCCCACATTAGTTGAGAACAAAATAGTTTTGTCTCTTTAAATGAGAATTGGATTTTCATTTCGTTTAGCTCCATCTAAATCAATTCTATGGATACAAAAACCAAATGACAATGTTGCATTCAAGTTTAATTAGTTAAAGCATTAATTAATTAAAGAAAGGGTGATTATGAACCTAAGCCTACGATAATTGAGCTATGTGATAGGCCGTCTCAAATTTGTTTGAACCTTGGGAATGTGTAGATTAGATTTTGGTTGTAATTTGATATGATCAAATGTTGTAAAAGAGCATAAGCTCTTCTTTACTTTAAAGTAATTTGTTTTGATCAAATGTTGTAAAAGAGCATAAGGTGACTACAATCAAAGAGATTGGTTGACTTGGAAGAAACCATCTTTCACGTAGTCTTGGTTTCTATTAATTCGATGATTGCTAACTACAACTAAACAGTGATTCATTGTTTGGACATAATATGGGTTTCCGAAGCCATTATCAAGATAGTCTTGATAACATATGTCTAAGACTTGGAATCACAAGACGTGTAAGTTGTAGAGATCCATCCATCATGAATCTTAGCAAGCTAGTGGGAGCCATAAGTGTCTTATGAGACAAAGATCAAATCGTTTGATTTCTCATAAAGATGTAAATGAATCTTTTGTTTACTAGGTTTACAAAAGATTAGTGGGAGTTAATCATATTCCTAAATTTGAACAGATATATGATATATTAATTTAAGAAATGAAAGGAATTCTTCTTCGTTAAAGTTATGACTTTAAACGTTCTATAATGATAGAATGTATATGGGAGACATAGTCTATATACATGGGATGGAAATCTATAATGATAGATTTCAGGATATAATTGGATTATATCAAGCCCTAATGATAGACAAAAGATGCTAGGATGTTTCTCATATGATGATAAACTTCAATTAGAAGGACAACTCTAGTGAGACTAGGAAGTTGCTCTTCTCAAAGGGAACGTACCCTTTGACTCCCAAAGAAATAATGCGTAAATAGAATCCTTTATGCATACGCAGAAAGACGATTTATGTATTTCATATTGTATGAAAAACATTGATATGAGTTGTACCAAGATCGGTACAAGACGATATCAATGCAAGCCCAGGATCAGAACCATGGCAACTGTCAAGTGAGTCCTTAAGTATTTAAGAAATACTAAAGGATAGATTCCTCAAGAATGAGGAAGAATTAGAGTAACGCAATGGAAGCATAAAAGTATTAGATTATGAATCTAATATCGTATCCATCATTGGATGTCTCTTCATTTTGAATGAATAGATAATTGGATATCTCTTTATTATGACTAAAGAGATATTTGGGTGGAAACATTAAAAGTAATGACTTTAGTGTGTTCCTATTGGAAGTATGCCCACAAAGACACTCATTTGATGTAATAGCTTTTGGAATACTTATTGTGTTAAACTATTATATGTTTAATGAAGGGCAAAGCTTATTGTTAATCATTATTTATTGTGTCATGTGTTTAAGCAATAAGGGAATCCAAGGAATGTATTTAATCTAAGACAGAAGTGAACTAAGTAAGTTAGATTAACGAGACCTTTCTCTTATGAGCATTCCTAAACCATTCCTAGCCATAGGATTGCTAATTAGGCATTGACAATCCGCTAAGATTAGTATGTGTTATGTTAACTCAAGCGTGAGTATGACTAGTCTCAAGTCATTTAGTGTTGGAAACTGAGACAAACACATAGGTGCTCAAAAGGTAATCGAGTACATCGAACAATGATCAAAACAGAGTTCGAACATACATGTCATGTAAGAACTCATAAGTTGCAATATGCAAAGTAGTCCTTTGACCTGAGGCATCATTGATGTCTAATGGTTAGGTCCTTGATCTTTGATTATGTCAAAGGCATTCCATTGAGAGTGTCCACGGCATTGTTGGGGTCAAGCTATCTAGTCATGTAGGCATATGAATGCACAACAAGGGATCTCTAACCTTCCATGGTGGAAGAAGAATACTCTAAGATATGATTCGAGAGTCTTTGGCCAAAGCATACGACTATGACTTAGGAAGAATGTTCCAAATCATTATTTAATTGAATCATATAAAGAAGTATCACATTGAATAGTAGGCATGAAACAAACTATCACTCAAACAATGTGATTAAGAGTATTGTATTAGAGAAGGATCGTATTGCATTGTAATTGTAACTAGATAGGTTCTCCAACCACTTCTACTTAGCTTGGGTAGCCATGACATACTGCTAGGTGTCACTCATGGTTTGTGGAAGCCCTGAGGATTAGCAAACACTAATCTTCATCGAGGGGAGAATTGAAATGTAGTTTCAATTCACAATCGATCGTTAAGAGTAACAATCGCCCACTGCCTCGCTAATTGGAACCTAATGGATCGTACACCGTGTAAGGATGAAAGTGAAGAAATATAAATGAGATGGATAAGCAATTAAATAGTTTAATTGAAAAATTGGTCAAGATTAATTAATTAGTTAATTAATTATACGAAAGGTTCATAGTAGGCTTTCAATTTAGTTTTGGGCTTCGAGGCCCAAAAAGGTTTGGTCCACTAGGCTCATTACGTTTAAGTTGTATGACAACTAAAACAAAAATGGGCAAATAGCCCAATCACTTAAGATGGCCGGCCATAGTGAGGGAAGTGGTGAGTTTTGCTTAATTGCAAGTTTGCCACTCACCAAAGAAAGAGATATAAAAGCATTTTTGTAGCTTTTACCTCATTAGGGTTTTCTTGAGGAAAAGAAGAGAAACATTTTCTCTCCTTTTCTCTAAAAGAGGCTGGCCACTTAGGGAAGAGATAGCTAGCAATCTTTTCTTCTCTAAGTCATCCATTTCATCTTCACACCTCATCCTTGGTGTGGAGACTTAGAGACACCAAACCTTTGGTGTTTTTTGGAGATCCTTTCCTCACATCCTCAAGGAGCAAAGGAGTATCAAAAGGAAGAAAATCACAAGGAAGATCCAAGGAGCTAGGAGGTGACTTGAAGGCCCTCCACTTGGGTGAATCCCTTATGTAAACAAGGATGAGCTTCAAGGGTAATGAATCTCAAAATCCTTCCTTCTCTTTAATGTTGTTAAAGAGTCGTGTGGTTCACCATTCACTAGGCTTTGAAAGTCATGGGTTTTAGAATTGTTTTTTAATGCATGCCTACTTTAAAGTGTTATTAGTTTGCATATGTGTTCAAATGTTCTCACATGTTCTTAGCTAGGACAAAATTTTTCCTTCAAGTGGTATCAAGGCCTAGGTCTAGTGTATGGTGAATCCTTTTGGGTTTTGTGCTTTTCATGGTTTGTGATTTAAATGTTGTAAATGTTACAAGCTTTGTTCTTGCTTTTTTGAATATAAATTTTGCTTGAAAATTTAGCATCTCAAATGTTGTAGATGTAGTTCATTTAGGCATGAATATTGGAACTAAAATTTGGTGCCATGTATGTGGGGAAATTCGGCCATATCCGAAGGGTGGATTTTTGGGTTCATGTTTGTCTTGTTAAAAGTGTTTTAAAGAGAATGTTGGAACCCCTATGTACCCTAGGATGTTAACCCTCTTTTGAGTAGTGAAAATTTGAGTTTTATTGAGTGAAAACTTTCATGCTCTTATGAGTTTTCATGTGTGTTCTTCAATGTTCTTGATGTTCTTACCAAGAACAAAAAGGTTTGGTGTTTTGATTCAATATGTTTGTTGTTTTTTCATGAAGTTTTGTTTATGATGGTTGGTATGACTTTATTGTTTGTGATGGATGGTCTGACATGATTTGTTCTTTTTCCAATCAACACCCATACCAATCGAATTTTCCACACCTACCTATCAACTTTTTCAACACACTTTCAAATTTTGAATTTTCACCAAAACCAATCCCTCCCTTTTCACTAGTCAAAACCGGCCACCCCTTTAATGGGGTACTTTTGGGTCTTTTATGCAATTACATAAAGTTTTGATACTTTTGTGTATTTGTATTTTGATAGGAGCATATTTATGCTACTTAGTTAGTGTGTTTCCTTGCATTTGCTTAGCTATTTGTTGCTTAGTATAGTGTTTAAAGTCATTTTCGTGTGTTTTTAGGTCCAAGAAGCAAAGTTGGCAAAAAGATGCATTTTGGAGCATTTTAGAGCAAATCTGGGCTTGGAATGGATAGCACAAGCAATGGGCATGAAGATGGACGAATTTGGAGTTTAAATGGAGTTGGGAATATGTTTCAAGGTTGGAGAAATAAATTCAAATCATTGAAGATAAGGAATCAGCTCAAAAGAAGGAGGATTATCCAAAACATTATCCAAACAACCTTATCTTATCTTATCTTATCCAATCCTTATCTTATCTTAACAAACCTTATCTTATCCTAATCCTTTTCTAATTCAATTCCTGGTACAATGAGGGTTTATTTTCTGATTGGGGGACATTTAAATTAAGTTTCTAGAAACCCTAAGCCTTGCCGCACCTAGCTTTCCAGAAAACCTGATTTCCTTGCCTTGCAAGGCTTTCTAGAAGCCTTATCCCTCCTTATCCTATTGTGGCGCACCTTAGGCCCTTTCCCATTGGAAATCTGATTGTTTTGAGCCTATTTCTGAATGGATTTGGCTTTCTAGAAGTCCCAATCTGATTCACCTAGGGTTTTGGTGCCTATATATATACTAATCAATCCTTTGCCGTGCACACCACCCTCCATACACAACCATTCACGCCAGAAATCATCCACCACTCCCTGCCGTGCCATATCATCCACACAAACCCAGAAAACCCCTCTTGTACCGCAGCTATTCAAGGAAGGAAGGAGAAGGTGCCACTCTAAGTCGTGACTACTGCTGGAGCGTTCTTAGGTGTTGTCTATCTTTGTTTTTAATGTTTCAATTCAGTTTTCTTTGTTTAATTGCTATCATGAGGAACTAAACCCCTATTAGTTAGAGGGGGAATTTGAAGCCATGAATATATGTTTCTTATGATTTGATTTACTCCAGTTATGATTTCATAAATTGTGAATGTGGTTTACTTATCTGTTTTATTAAGAACTTGTTCTTGTGTGTTGATTAAGGATGCATACTTAGTTTACATGCATGAATTTGATGCTAGAATATAAGGGAATTTCACCTAATCGTTATGAACTTATATTCACAAGTAGTAAAGGTTGCTAGTCACAATCATGTTAAGTAAACCCTAGGCTGGATTAACATGCGTCTTCCATAGTTATGAATGCCTTGTCAATGTTCATGATTTCCATTGAACTTAATGATCTTTGTTGAATGTCTCTATCATGCGTATTCCATAGTTAGGGAGCTTGAGAAAGAATAATTTGGTTGTGATGCGTTATCCATTCAATTCAATGAATCTAGGGAAATCTGGGAATTGATTAGTTCAATACAATTAATTCAGAACATTGTCATTCATGGTTTATCGAAAGAGTAACTGGGAATCAAGTTGTATGCATATGTTTATGTGTGGATAAGGATCCTTCTAACTAGCCATTCACCCATTTAAATCACCAATTTCGTACAAAACTAAGTTGTCTTTACAATTCTGTTTTGCTTAAGTTTAAATCCGTTTTCAAACAATCCCTTGCTTTTAATTTGTGTTAAGATAGTCTAAATTCGTCAAATCTTGAGTCTTTTAGTCTTTTGAGTCAATTTGAGTCTTAATTTCGTTCAAATCAGTCTTAGGTGTTAGTTTTGAGTCTAGATAACTTGTTTTGTGTATTTTAGGTCTATTTAGCTTGTTTTGAGTCTCTAGAGTCCAGAAACTGTTTAATTGAATTCTATTTGCTGTTTTGAGTTTGTTTTGAGTTATTTGAGTCAAGTTAGGTTGTTTAAAGGTGTCTAGAGTTAAAATTCGTCCAAATTGATCCCTAGTACTTGTTTTCATTGTTTTAAGTCCAGTTTATTGTTTTAAGAGTCTAATTTGTGTAGATTAGCATCCCTTCTAATCCCCGGCCTAAAACGATCCCTACTTTCATATACTACGTCGATAGGGTTTTAATTTGAGTGACAAGTAATTCTCACATCAAATTTTGGCCCAAAAGTTTACGTTTTTACGTAAAGGCCCAAAATCACTAAAGGACAAATTGTTTTGCTCCTTTAATGAAGTTTTTTGTGATTTTTAAAATTTTTGGGTTCTAGTTGTAAATACATGAAGTTGTGGACTCTTGTGTTTTTACAAAATGACCCCAAAAGGTTTGTGTTTTGCTTAGTGGCCCTATAGTTGAGGTCATTGTTTTTCGGCCCAAAATATGATGAGAACAAAATGGTTTTGTCTCTTTAATGAGAATTGGATTTTCATTTCATTTAGTTCCATTTGAATCAATTCTATGAATCCGAAAACCAATTGTTTAAGTTACTTTCTTAGTTAATGTGATTGATTAAGAAAATGGTGATTATGAACCCAAGACCTCGATAATTGAGCTATGTGATTGGCCGTTTTACATTATGAATGTTTGGGTTAAGTAGTTTAGATTTGAATGTAATTTGATTAGTTCAAATGTGTTGTAAAAGGGCACAAGTCCTTCCAATTTGTTGTAAAAGGGCCTAAGCCCTTCTCTTTATTTCAAGTATACCTTTTTGTTTACTTGTATGCAAATTGGAATAGTTGGGTCCAACGCCCAATAGGAAATGACGGCTTAATTAGATTAAACGCATAACTAAAATCAACAACAACCTACCTTAGACCCAAGGTCCAACACAAGGCTCATGTTGGATCATTTCAAACGGTTCATAATCATCCTAAGTCCTTTTAATAAGATTAAAATGAAATTGATGTAGCCCAACACTACTCCCTCGACAAAACGAATATTAAGTTGATAAGCGAGAGATGCTTTAAACATCTCTTCGTAGGCCTTCCACCGTGATAGGCTTCAATCGTTTGGGACTCATGCACCGTATTCGTCCAGTTCTGGGGTATACAAAGTATGTGCTTACATTCAGGAGAAGCCTATAAACATATGATGAAGTGAAAGTAGGCAAAGAGTATGGTCAATATGATATTCTTCTTAGGCCATTCTTAAACCCCTACTTTAACTAGCATGGTGGGAATGACTTAACTAAGTGCAATGGTGCCAATATGATATTCTTCTGAGGCATCATTCTCTAGAGGCCAAATTAGATAGGTAATTACAAAAGTTGTAAATGGCTAAAGCATTATCCTCTCATCATTATTGTTGCTAGCCAATATGATATTCTTCTGAAGTGGGCTTGGTAATGGTGAGTCTCCCATAACCCGCTAAGAGTTCAATATAACTCTCGGATTCCATTTAGAGGGATGTGGAATTTGCCAAAAATAGTGGGTGGTACTATTGGATTTAAGACCCAATCAAGTAGTTTTAAAATCAACAATCTAATACGATTTCTGTTATGTTATGTAGTTAACGACATGCCTAAAATTACACCTACCATTATACTTGACAAAAAGGGCCTTAGGGGCCAACACTTCCTTGCTTGGTATCATCACATTGAGAATGTCTCAAAGATGAATGAATGACATATCGTATGTGCTCAAGCAATCCCCACCTCATGTACCTCCTACGAAACTAGCTTCAAAGGAGGAGTGTCAAAATTATGCTAGACACTATGAGGATGACTTACAAGCCAAATGCTTAATCCTCACTTCACTTAGTGAGGAGCTTAAGAAGCTACATGAGCACATGGACACTTCTTGTGCCATGGTTGAAAGTTTGCATAAGATGCATGACATTGAGACAAGTAACATACGATTCTCAAATGTTTGTAATCTATTGAATGCCAAAATGGCAAAGGGGACATCGGTCCAAAAACATGGACAAAAGATGGAAAGGATCTTTCAAGATCTTAAGAATTTAGGAACTTCCATCGATGGGAAAATGGCCCAAGACTTTTTCCTTGCATCTCTCTCGGATGATTTCACTAAGTTTATTGTAAACTATAAAGTGAATAGATTCGATCATACTTTTACCGAGATGATTGACACGTGCTGTGAGTTTGAACAAAGTTTCAAAAAGGACAGTGGGAGTGAGAAGGCAATCAAAAGGAAACGGTTGCATAAGAAGAAGGCAAGAAAATCCAAAGGAACATTCTTTCATTGTGGGAAGGATGAACGTTGGAAGAAGAAATACAGGGTGCACATTGCGAGCCTTATGACACGAACTTTTGAAGGAACTATTTCTGTCATAGAGAGTGCTTTTACAGTAAGCTCTAATTCCTGGATATTTGATTCAGGCGCTAGTCAACATATCTGCAATTCGTTGCAGGGACTAACAGGAAGCAGGACACTGCGCAATGGGGAGATGGTTGTGTGAGTTGGGAACGACACTAAGATCTCTGTAAAAGCAGTAGGCACCTACATGCTTCAACTACCCTCTAGGGAAGTCTTGGAACTTAAAAATTGTTTATATTTTCCTTCATGCATAAAGAATTGTTTTTGGAGATCCTTTCCTCACATCCTCAAGGAGCAAAAGAGTATCAAAAGGAAGAAAATCACAAGGAAGATCCTAGGAGCTAGGAGGTGACTTGAAGGCCCTCCACTTGGGTGAATCCCTTGTGTAAACAAGGATGAGCTTCAAGGGTAATGAATCTCAAAATCCTTTCTTCTCTTTAATGTTCTTAATGAGTCTTGTGGTTCACCATTCACTAGGCTTTGAAAGTCATGGGTATTAGAATTGTTTTTTAATGCATGCCTACTTTAAAGTGTTATTAGTTTGCGTATGTGTTCAAATGTTCTCACATGTTCTTAGCTAGGACAAAAATTTTCCTTCAAGTGGTATCAGAGCCTAGGTCTAGTTTATGGTGAATCCTTTTGGGTTTTGTGTTTTTCATGGTTTGTGATTTAAATGTTGTAAATCTTACAAGCTTTGTTCTTGCTTTTTTGAATATAAATTTTGCTTGAAAATTTAGCATCTCAAATGTTGTAGATGTAGTTCATTTAAGCATGAATATTGGAACTAAAATTTGGTGCCATGTATGTGGGGAAATTCGGCCAAATCCAAAGGGTGGATTTTTGGGTTCATGTTTGTCTTGTTAAAAGTGTTTTAAAGTGACTTTTGGAACCCCTATGTACCCTAGGATGTTAACCCGCTTTTGAGTAGTGAAAATTTGAGTTTTATTGAGTGAAAATGTTCATGGAGCTCTTATGGGTTTTTCATGAATGTTCTTCAGTGTTCTTGTTGTGTTCTTCATGTTCATAACATGAACAAAGTTTGGGAGTTTTTGATTCAAAATTTTCTCAAAGATTTGTTTGAAATTTGTTTGTGATTGGTGATATACGTTGAATTGTACTTTTCACTATTCAATCACACTATTCACACATCACCACCATACCAATCACTTTATCAAATTTAAAATTTACACTTCAATCACCCACACTCTTTACATCACTCCATAACCGGCCACCCTATAAAGTAGGGTACTTTTGGGGCTTTTATGCAATTATGTAAAGTTTTGACACTTTTGTGTGTTTGCACTTTGACCCAAAAGTTTACGTTTTTACGTAAGGGCCCAAAATCACTAAAGGACAAATTGTTTTGCTCCTTTAATGAAGTTTTTGTGATAGTTGAAATTTTTGAGTTCTAGTTGTAATTACATGAAGTTGTGGACTCTTGTGTTTTTACAAAGTGACCCCAAAAGGTTTGTGTTTTGCTTAGTGGCCCAATAGTTGAGGTCATTGCTTTTTCGGCCCAAAATATGATGAGAACAAAATGGTTTTGTCTCTTTAATGAGAATTGGATTTTCATTTCATTTAGTTCCATTTAAATCAATTCTATGAATCCGAAAACCAATTGTTTAAGTTGCTTTCTTAGTTAATGTGATTGATTAAGAAAAGGATGATTATGAACCAAAGGCCTCGATAATTGAGCTATGTGATTGGCTGTTTTACATTATGAATGTTTGGGTTAAGTAGTTTAGATTTAAATGTAATTTGATTAGTTCAAATGTGTTGTAAAAGGGCATAAGTCCTTCCAATTTGTTGTAAAAGACCATAAGCCCTTCTCTTTATTTCAAGTATTCCTTTTTTGTTTATTTGTATGCAAATTGGAATAGTTGGGTCCAACGCCCAATAGGAAATGACGGTTTAATTAGATTAAACGCGTAACTAAAATCAACAACTACCTACCTTAGACCCAAGGTCCAACACAAGGCTCGTGTTGGATCAATTCAAACGGTTCATAACCATCCTAAGTCCTTTTAATAAGATTAAAATGAAATTGATGTAGCCCAACACTACTCCCTCGACAAAACGAATATTAAGTTGATAAGCGAGAGATGCTTGAACATCTCTTCATAGGCCTTCCACCGTGATAGGCTCCAATCGTTTGCGACTCATGCACCGTATTCGTCCAGTTCTAGGGTATACAAAGTATGTGCTTACATTCAGGAGAAGCCTATAAACATATGATGAAGTGAAGGTAGGCAAAGAGTATGGTCAATATGATATTCTTCTGAGGCCATTTTTGAACCCCTACTTTAACTAGCATGGTGGGAATGACTTAACTAAGTGCAATGGTGCCAATATAATATTCTTCTGAGGCATCATTCTCTAGAGGCCAAATTAGAGGGGTAATTACAAAAGTTGTAAATGGCTAAAGCGTTATCCTTTCATCATTATTGTTGCTAGCCAATATGATATTCTTTTGAGGTGGGCTTCGTAATGGTGAGTCTCCCATACCCCGCTAAGAGTTAAACATAACTCTCGGATTCCATTGAGGGATGTGGAATTTGCCAAAAATAGTGGGCTATTTGATTTAAGACCTAATCAAGTAGTTTTAAAATCAACAATCTAATACGATTTCTGTTATGTTATGTAGTTAACGACATGCCTAAAATTACACCTACCATTATACTTGACAAAAAGAGCCTTAAGGGCCAACGTTTCCGTGCTTGGTTTCATCACATTGAGAATGTCTCAAAGATGACTGACATATCGTATGTGCTCAAGCAATCCCCTCCTCATGTACCTCCTACGAAACTAGCTTCAAAGGAGGAGTGTCAAAATTATTCTAGACACTATGAGGATGACTTACAAGCTAAATGCGTAATCCTCACTTCACTTAGTGAGGAGCTTAAGAAGCTACATAAGCACATGGACAGTTCTTGTGCCATGGTTGAAAGTTTGCACAAGATGCATGACATTGAGACAAGTAATGTACGATTCTCAAATGCTTGTAGTCTATTAAATGCCAAAATGGCAAAGGGGACATCGGTCCATAAACATGGACAAAAGATGGAAACGATCTTTCAAGATCTTGAGAGTTTAGGAACTTCCATCGATGGGAAAATGGCCCAAGATTTTTTCCTTGCATCTCTCTCGGATGATTTCACTAAGTTTATAATAAACTATAAAGTGAATAGATTCAATCATACTTTTATCGAGATGATTGACATATGCTATAAGTTTGAACAAAGTTTCAAAAAGGACAGTGGGAGTGAGAAAGCAATCATAAGGAAAAGGTTGCGTAAGAAGAAGGTAAGAAAATCCAAAGGAACATGCTTTCATTGTGGAAAGGATGAACGTTGGAAGAAGAAATACAGGGTGCGCATTGCGAGCCTAATGACACAAACTTTTGAAGGGACTATTTCTGTCATAGAGAGTGCTTTTACAGTGAGCTCCAATTCCTGGATATTTGATTCAGGCGCTAGTCAACATATCTGCAATTTGTTGCAAGCACTAACAGGGAGCAGGACACTGCGCAATGGGGAGATGGTTGTGCGAGTTGGGAACGGCACTAAAATCTCGACAAAAGCAGTAGGCACCTACATGCTAAATCTGCCCTCTGGGGAAGTCTTGGAACTTAAAAATTGTTTATATTTTCCTTCATGTATAAAGAATTTGATTTCTATCTCTATGCTTTTACGAGATGGGCACTCAGTATTGTTTGACAAATTGAGTTGCACTTTGTACTTGAACGGTCGTATTATCTCTCATGGTAATATGATAGAGGGACTTTTTCACCTAGAGGCAAGTAGTGGAATGCACTGTATTGAAAGCGAGAATACCTCAAAACCCAAAAGGGCTAGAGAAGAAGTTAACCGAGTTAAGCTTTGGCATCTTAAACTTGGACATGTAAACCAAGATAAGATTCATAAGATGTTGAAAGACGGATATTTCAGCTTATTAGGTAATGACCAAATGGGCACTTGTGAATCTTATGTACTGGGAAATATGTCTAAATCTCCATTCACAGGGAAAAGAGAGCGAGCGAAAGAACTACTAGGGTTAATCCACACAGATATATAAGGACCTATGTCCACTGCAGCACGAGGAGGGTTCTCCTACTATATCACATTCACCGATGATCACTCTCGGTTTGGCTATATGTATCTTATGAAGTACAAGTCAGAATCCTTTGAAAAGTTCAAAGAGTTCAAGAATGAAGTGGAGAACCAAACTGGGAAACAGATAAAGACCCTAAGATCGGATCGAGGGGGTGAATATATGAGTAATGAATTCCTAAACTACCTCAAAGAGTGGAATAGTATCACAGTGGACTCCACCAGGAACTCCTCAACATAACGGAGTTTTTGAACGGAGAAATCAAACCTTGATGAACATGGTTCGTTCTATGATAAGTTCCGCGGACCTACCAGTTTCGTTTTGGGGATATGCACTACAAACAGGAGCTTATTTGCTAAATAGAGTGCCTTCCAAGTCAGTTCCACAAACGCCATATGAGACATGGCATGGCAAAAGAACAAATCTTAATCATATTAAGATTTGGGGTTGTCTGGCTTACGTAAAAAGGCTTGAAGTAGACAAGCTTGAAGCAAGGTATGTTAAGTGCTATTTTGTGGGGTATTCCAAATAGACTTTGGGATACGAATTCTATCACCCTGACGACCAGAAAATCTTTGTCGCTAAAACAGCTATGTTCCTTAAGGACAAATTCATTCTCAATGGAAGAAGCAAGAAAACGATATAATTAAAGGAAATTCCTAATGAACCACAAACAAGCATTCAACAGATGGACAAGCAAGTTCCTGAACCCCTACCTCTACATAGATCTGAAAGGGTCAGCAAGCCACCTAAGAGGTATGGCTTGGATAATGACTTTGGGGAATTGCACCTTCTAGGTGACAACGACACAAAGGAGGACCCTAGAAACTACACTGAAGCAATGTCCGACATTGATTCGAAGAGATGGCAAAAGACCATGAAATCCGAGATGGATTCCATGTATCAAAATCAAGTCTGGACTCTAGTAGACCCTCCATAAGGTATAGTACCTGTTGGAAACAAATGGGTCTTCAAGAGGAAGGTAGGCGCTGATGGGAACGTGGAGACTTATAAGGCTAGACTAGTAGCCAAGGGTGACAGGCAACGAGAAAGGATTGACTATGAAGAAACCTTCTCTCCTGTAGCCATGATTAAATCCATTCAGATTTTGCTTGCTATAGCTGCATACCATGATTATGAGATATGGCAAATGGATATGAAGATGGCCTTTCTAAATGGCTACCTAGAGGAAGAGCTCCATATGACTCAACCCAAAGGTTTCATGTCCAAGTCTGAAAAGACTAAGGTATGTAAGCTTCAGATGTCCATTTATGGACTTAAGCAAGCATCCAGGAGCTGGAATATTCGTTTTGACACTGAAATCAAATTGTTTGGCTTTACTCAAAAGGTTGTTGGGGATGCAGTTGTATTCCTAGTGTTATATGTAGATGACATATTACTATTCAAGAATGACACTGTAGCACTTTCTTCTGTAAAAGTATGGTTGTACAAAACCTTCCACATGAAAGATTTGGGAGATGCATCTTATGTGCTTGGGATAAAGCTCTATTGTGATAGATCTAGAAAACTAATTGGATTATCCCAATCTATGTACATAGATAAGGTGCTAAGTAAGTTCCAGATGGAACAATCTAAGAAAGGTTTTCTTCCTGTGAGACATGGAATTCACCTTTCTAAGTCAATGGAACCTAAGACTCTTGAAGAAATACGGCAAACGAGTGCTATTCCTTTATGCTTCCGCCATAGGAAGTCTCATGTATGCCATGATATACACAAGGCCTGATATCGCATATGCTGTGAGCATTACTAGTCGATATCAATCTAACCCAGGATCAGAACACTGGGCAGCTGTCAAGACGGTCCTTAAGTACTTAAGAAGAACTAAGGACATGTTCCTCGTTTACGGAGGAGCAACAGAGTTGCGAGTAGAAGCATATACAGACGCAGATTTCCAATCTGACGTCGATGATAGAAGTTCCAACTCCGGATATGTGTTCACTCTGAATGGTGGGGCTGTCAGCTGAAAAAGTAAGAAACAATCTGTAATTGCTGATTCCACGACAGAGGCTGAATATGTCGCTACAGCTGAAGCCGGCAAAGAAGCGTTCTGGATGAAGAAGTTCATCACTGAACTTGGAGTGGTTCTAACCATTACATCACCAATAACTTTGTACTGTGATAATAGTGGGGCAATACCTCAAGCCAAGGAACCCAGGGCTCATCAAAAGAACAAGCATTTTGACAGACGCTTTAATATCATTAGAAGATATGCTGCTGAGGGGAAAGTCAACATCCTCAAGGTTGCCTCAGCCGATAACGTAGCAGATCCACTGACGAAGCCAATGTCTCAAATCCAACTTAACCATCATATGGAAAAAATGGGTATTAGATACATGGGAAGGTGGTTTTGAGTGCAAGTGGGAGATTGTTGGAAGTATGCCCACAAAGCCACTCATTTGATGTAATAGCTTTTGGAATACTTGATGTGTTAAACTATTATATGTTTAATGAAGGGCAAAGCTTATTGTTAATCATTATTTATTGTATCATGTGTTTAAGCAATAAGGGAATCCAAGGAATGTATTTAATCTAAGAGAGAAGTGATCTAAGTAAGTTAGATTAACGAGACCTTTCTCTTATGAGCATTCCTAAAACGTTCCTAGCCATAGGATTGCTAATTGGGCATTGACAATCCGCTATGGTTAGTATGTGTTATGTTAACTCAAGTGTGAGTATGACTAGTCCCAAGTCATTTAGTGTTGGACATTGAGACAAACACATAGGTACTCAAAAGGTAATCGAGTACACTGAACAACGATCAAAATAGAGTTCGAACATACATGTCATGTAAGAACTCATAGGTTGCAATATGCAAATTTGTCATTTGACCTGAGGCATCATTGATGTCTAATGGTTAGGTCCTTGATCATTGATTATGTCAAAGGCATTCCATTGAGTGTGTCCACGGCATTGTTGGGGTCAAGCTATCTAGTCATATAGGCATGTGAATGCACAACAAGGGATCTCTAACCTTCCATGGTGGAAGGAGAATAGTCTAAGATATGATTCGAGAGTCTTTGGCCAAAGCATATGAATATGATTTAGGAAGCATGTTCCAAATCATATTCAATTGAGTCATATAGAAAAGTATCACATTGGATAGTAGACATGAAACAAACTATCACTCAAACAATGTGATCAAGAGTATTGTATTAGAGAATGACCGTATTGCATTGTAATTGTAACTAGATAGGTTCTCCAACCACTTCTACTTAGCTTGGGTAGCCATAACATACTGCTAGGTGTCACTCATGGTTTGTGGAAGCCCTGAGGATTAGCAAACACTAATCTTCATCAAAGGGAGAATTGAAATGTAGTTTCCATTCGCAATCGATCGTTAAGAGTAACAATCGCCCACTGCCTTGCTAATTGGAACCTAATGGATCGTACACCGAGTAAGAATGAAAGTGAAGAAATATAAATGAGATGGATAAGCAATTAAATAGTTTAATTGAGAATGGTCAAGATTAATTAATTAGTTAATTAATCTTACGAAAGGTTCGTATTGGGCTTTTAAGTTGGTTTTGGGTTTCGGGGCCCAAAAAGGTTTTTTGGTCCACAAGGCCCATTGAGTTTAGGTTGTGTGACAACTAAAACTAAATGGAAATTAACCCAAAAACAAAGTCAAAACCGACCTAGGGTGAGGGGTATCAAACTTGGGTAAATTGCAAGTTTGCCACTCACATGTGAGGTGGTATAAAAGCATCTTTATAGCTTTTACCTCATTAGGGTTTTCTTGAGGCAAAGAAGAGAAACATTTTTCTCTCTTTTTCTCTAAAAGAGGCCGGCCACTTGGGGAAGAGATAGCTAGCAATCTTTTCTTCTATAAGTCATCCATTTCATCTTCACACCTCATCCTTGGTGTGGAGACTTAGAGACACTAAACCCTTGGTGTTTTTGGAGATCCTTTCCTCACATCCTCAAGGAGCAAAAGAGTATCAAAAGGAAGAAAATCACAAGGAAGATCCAAGGAGCTAGGAGGTGACTTGAAGGCCCTCCACTTGGGTGAATCCCTTGTGTAAACAAGGATGAGCTTCAAGGGTAATGAATCTCAAAATCCTTTCTTCTCTTTAATGTTCTTAAAGAGTCTTGTGGTTCACCATTCACTAGGCTTTGAAAGTCATGGGTTTTAGAATTGTTTTTGAATGCATGCCTACTTTAAAGTGTTATTAGTTTGCATATGTGTTCAAATGTTCTCACATGTTCTTAGCTAGGGGGGTGAGTGCCCTGTGCATTTTTCCCTCTTCTGTAATTCTAACAGGCCCAAGCCCGATTACATGCCACTTCAGCCCAGTAGGCCTCATGTCCCAAGAGTGAAAGAGGCCTGTGCCTTCCTCCTCTCTTCTATCTCATACATGCACCTTAAGCAGGCCCCAGGCCTTTTAGCCCAAGTTGCAGAAACCAAAAAACCGACCCATGCTGGTCTTAAAGGAAATATTTGTGAAAACAAGTTCATTTGAGCAAAATCTATGCATGCAATTAACAATTAAAAGGTGGAATCATGCTTGTATGCACTCAAAAACAAAACTTTACCCACGAAATTCAAGGCCTAGTGAGTGTGGTGAACCAAGACTCAACTCAAGAACAAAGTGAGTTGAGAAATATTATACCTTTGTTGATTCCTCTTTGCAAAAGCAAAGGCTAACCACCCAAGAGATAGGGCCTTCATTCCTTACTTCTTAGCTCCATGGATTTCTTAGATGAGGATGGTAGAATGGATTCTCCAGGTTCCCAAAATAGAGAACCTCTAAGTCTCCCCACTAAGGAGAGCATTGATGAAGAAATGAGTGACCTAGAGAAAGGAAGATTGCTAGTTATGTTCCTCTAGGGTGGCCGACCTCTTAGAGAGACAAGGGAGCTTGTGTTCTCATCTTTTCTTCAAAAGAAACCCTAATGACGAAATGGCTATAAAGTTGCCTTTATACCACATCACAATGGAGTGGCAAGCTTGAAATTAAGCCAAGTTCACTACCCCTCACTCTTATGGCCGGCCATATTGGGTTCTTTGGGCTTTGAGGCCTTTTGTGTTTTCAAGTTGCCATACAACTTGAGTTAATGGGCTTGACATTCAAATCCTATTGGGCATTGTGGCCCAAAACTAACCTGAGGTCTATAAGAAACTTATTCGTTTGATTAATTAACATATTAATTAATCCTTGATGTGGTATAAACTAGCACACAAATTAAACCCTATCAAGATAGTCGTAGTATATGAAAGTATAGATCGTTCTAGGTGGGGTATTAACTAGGGCTGCTAATCTACACAAATATGACTCAAAAACACAAAACTAGACTTAGAAACACTTAACTAGACACTCAAAACTCAAAGCACACTAAACAGACTCTAAACATCACAATACTAGCAAATAAACTCAAAACAGACTCTACGGGTGACTTTGGACAAATTTTGACTTAACTTGACTTAAAACACTAAAAAGAAACCAGTTTGGACAGATTCTAACTAAAGACACGAAATATAAAGGGGGAATTGGTTTTTGACGAATTTAAAGTAAAAACAAACAAATTTAAAGACTCTAAACTAAAGGGATACGAAATTGGGTGAATGAATGGGTGAAAGGCTAGCTAGAGGGTTCTTCTCCACACATGACACATATGCAACACAAATCGATTTCTAGTTATTATTCCGATAAACCATGAACCTTAAAGCCCCAAGTTAACTGTGACAACACTTTTTTAACCATCAGATTTTCCTAAATTCATTGAATTGGACGGACAACGCATTGACAACCAAATTATTCTTTAATAGTTCCCTACATGAACATCATAATAGAGATACAATCGAAGATCACTAAGCTCTGTGAAAATCATAAGCATTGACAAGGCATTCGTAACTATGAACAGCATGATACTCCTGCCAGGAATTCACTTAACGCGATCGTCACTAACAGCCTCCACTACTTGTAAATATAAGTTTGTAACTATTAGGTGAAACTTCCTTATATTTTAGCATCAAATTCATGCATGCAAACTAAGTAGGCCTCCTTAATCAACATACAAGAATAAGTTTTCAATCAAACAGTTAAGCAAATTGCATTCATGATTTATGAAACAATAACTGGATGTAATCAACTCATGTCACATATATGTTCATGGCTTTGAATTCTCCCCTAGCTAAAACGAAATTAGTTCCTCATGTTCGCAATTAAACAAAGGATAACTAAATTTAAACATTGAAAATAAAGATGGAATACACCTGGAAATGCTCTAACAATCCAACGTCTTGAATGGCAAGCAAGGCTCCAAGCTTCTTCTTCCTTCCTTACAAAGTTACGGCACAATGTGGTGTGTGTGGTGAATGGTGTGGTGATCTGATGGTAGAGGGTGGTGGTGAATTATGCTGCAAACGGATGTATTTATAAGCTAGAAACCCATGGCACAAAAGGGTCTTTGTGTTAGAGAAGGATTTAACAAACCAAATCCACAAGGAGAAGGCTTTCTAGAACTCAGAAACCAGAAGGAACAAGGATAGAGCATGCAGCTTCTAGAAAGATAAATTAAAAAGGACCAGGTGCCAGGTTTGTAGGGAGAGAGATAGGGCTTCTAGAAAACTTAAGGGAAAGGTCTTCTAGAAGGATAGGGTGCGGCACCAATGTAGGAGAGGATTAGGACTTCTAGAAACCTCTTTTAATGTGTCCTTATATGAAAATAAATCCCCCTTGCAGCTGGAATTAAGTTAGGATAGGATTAGGATAAGATAAGGATAAGATTTGGACAAGATAAGGATAAGATAAGGCAGTTTGGATAATGTCTCATTCTTTTGAGCTGATTCCTTATCTTCAATGTCTTGAATTAATTTCTTCAACTCTTTTGCACATTCCTAGCCTCTCTTGAACTTCAAAAACGTCCATCCAACTTGATCCATGCATGTGATATCCATTCCAAGCCCAAAACTGCTTTAAAATGCTCCAAATTGCACTTTGTTTCCAACTTTGTTATTTGGACCTACAAACACACGAAAATAGCTTAAAACACTCTTATAAGCAATAACTAACTAAATAAATACAAGAAAACATGCCAATTAAGTCGTATAAATATGCTCTTATCAATTCTAGCCATAAATAATTAAACCATTTAATTATTCTTACGCATCTCCATTGTTTCTTCAATCTCTACCTTACACGGTGTACGATCCATTAGGTTCCTTTTAGTGAGGCAATGGGCGATTAGAACTCTTCAAATCGATTGTGAATTGAAGCAGACTTTCAATTCTCCCTTTAGTGATTATACACCTTTAGGGCTTCTACAAACCATGAGTGACACCTAGCAGTATATCATGGCTACCAAGCTAATCAGAAAAGGTGGAGAACCTAGCCAGAGATTCTTAATCATATCATAGAGCATTCTCCCTCAAACAGTTTGAAGGTTAGAGATCCCTTGTTACGCATTCACTTACCTCCATGGCTAGGTGGCTTAACCCAAACTATGTTGTGGACACTCTCTGACATAGTGACTTTGACATAGTCATAGATCAAGGACCTAACCATAAGACAACTGCGATGCCTCAGGTCAAAGGACTACTTTGCATTTTCCCAACCATGAGTTCTCTGTTGGAAATGTGCCCTAAAACCAATCATATGATGATACTTTACGGACATTTCACATGTTAAACTAATCTAGTTTAATATAAACGGCAAAGATTATTGTTTTAAGCCGTCTCATATAAATGTTATATGCTTAAACGATAATTGGAGAGAACATGTCTCTCCCTTTCTCTCTAGGAGGTCGGCCTCCTTGGAGGGGATTAGCTAGCAATCCTTCCTCCTCCAAGGTCACTCATCTTCTTCCTTCACCATCCTTGGTGTCGAAAATTAGAGGTCTCCTACCTTGGGGACTTTTGGAGAATCAATTCTTCCATCCATATCCATTGAGCCAAGGAGCAAGGAGACAAAGGAAAGAAGGCCCTCACATGGGTGATTAACCTTTGCTAAGCAAAGAGGTGCTTCAAAGGTATAAAAGTTTCTCAACTCCTTTCTTTAAGATTTGAGTTGAGTCATGGTTCACCATAACTACTAGGCTTTGAATTTCATGGGTAATGTTTGGTTTTGAGTGCATACAAGCATGATTCTGCCTTTAATTGTTAATTGCATGCCACAGATGTTGCTCAAATGAACATGTTTTTCACAAATTTTCCTTCATTCTCATGTGACATGAATATAAGAACTCCTCGTTGATCGCGTTCAGTGGACTCATTAGCTGTCGAGCACCTACATGCTTGTCTTGATGTCAGTCACACCAATGACTCGAGACCAGTCATTATCCCCAAGAGAAGACATAGCACGTACTGCTCTTAACGGACTGCCAATGCCCAATTGGCAATCTTATCATCAAGAACGTTTAGGATATGTATACGAAACAGAATGGTCTCTTGAATCTAACTTCTTTAGATCACATTCTCCCAATTACATATTCCTTGGACTTATCGTTTAAGCATATAACATTTATATGAGACGGCTTAAAAAATAATCTTTGCCCTTTATAGTAAACTAGATTAGTTTAACATGTGAAATGTCCGTAAAGTATCATCATATGATTGGTTTTAGGGCACATTTCCAATAGGTCTCGCTCCTTCTCTTTTGTTCGCCTTAACATGCCCGTGCCCAGTAGCCCTATGGCACCTCAGCCTTCATTAAGTCAATTTTTCAAGCCTCGAAGCTCCAAAAACTTGAGAAGAGGAACAACAACGAGATACAACTCTTTGCAAGGGTAATATAAGAAGAAAGCTAGGGGAGGGGGAACAAATTTCCTCTGGCTTCTCTCTTCCTTGTGTAGAGTGATGATTATTCTCCAAATTTATTTAATCCCCTACTTTAGGCAGAATTAAATAAGTACTGGGGGCAATTGGTTTCCTTTTCCTTGAAAAGTCGATCTCTAAGTCAAAGAATGAGATCTACATCAAATTGGGAAACAACTCTACACACCTATGCAACTTGGGACTTCTACACCTACTACTATTTTCCTACATATAGCCCAGTGGGTGTGGGGGCATTTGTGGTGCCTTAGATAATCCTAAAAATCCTAGAGGCGACAAGTGGACTTTTGCTTAAGAAAGACAAGATTGGCCTCATTAAATGGCAGGCTCCTCAAATACTCCCACACGCAGCTCACACCTTTAAAGTTCCATGCAGCTGAATACGACTGCCCACAGCTCACCTGCCCTTGGCAAAAAAAAGTCAAAGCATTAAAGATAAGGATTAATTACCCAAATCATATATTTAATACTTTCCCTTTGAAGATTGACTCCAGTCAATTAAGTAATCCCTATTTAAATCAATTAGGGATATTTACTCCATTATCTCAAGATACTATTTCCTATTTAATATCTTAAGAATATTTCTCCATAGACCTTGGCCAATAAGATCTGCCATGTGTAGGGTAAAACCCTAACACCATGGTCGGCCCCTCCTCCTATAAAGACCTCTATCTCTACCAAATTTCGGTAAGCTTTTGCTGCCCCTAAAAGCCCTCGTTTTTAGAGAAAATAACTTAGGCATCAGAGATCCATTAGCCTAACCCCAATTTCCCCTTGTGAGATCCCACATCGCCTAGGGTAGTGGATCATGTGAGTCTTATATGTATATTCCTATCTCTACCTAGCGCGAGGCCTTTTGGGAGCTCACTAGCTTCGGGTTCCATTGGAACTCCGAAGTCAAGCGAGTAGCGTGCGAGAGCACTCCCATGATGGGTGACCCACTGGGAAGTTCTCGTGTGAGTTCCCAGAAATAAAACTGTGAGGGTATGGTCGGGGCCCAAAGCGGACAATATCGTGCTACGGTGGAGGTATGCCCGGGTTGTGGTCTGAGCTTGGGCCGGGATGTGACAATTTGGTATTAGAGTGACCCTGGCCACGTGTGTGCCAACGAGGACGTCGGGCCCCTAAGGGGGGTGGATTGTGAGATCCCACATTGCCTAGGGGAGTGGATCCTATGAGCCTTATATGTATATTCCCATCTCTACCAAGCGCGAGGCCTTTTGGAAGCTCATTGGCTTCGGGACCCATTGGAACTCCGAAGTTAAGCGAGTAGCGCGCGCGAGAGCATTCCCATGATGGGTGACCCACTGGGAAGTTCTCATGTGAGTTCCCAGAAACAAAACCGTGAGGGCGTGGTCGGGGCCTAAAGCGGACAATATCGTGCTACGGTGGAGGCGTGCCTGGGTTGTGGTCGAGGCCTGGGCCGGGATGTGACACCCATCTCACCTCGTGGGCGCGTGAGGCTTAGGTCTTTGATCAAAGGTGTTGATTGTTTTGCAAGTGCATTTTTGTCAAAGCTAGAGACAATGGAAATTTGCATCGACATGTATAGATGGAAATTCCGTTATGGTCTAATTCAGACTAGTAATAGACATAGGGCTGTACAATATTTGATTGATTACAATTCTGTATATTCCATTAACAATAGAAGTTCATAGAGAATTCATTAGAGGAATGTTTCCAATAAAAATTGTTTGTTCTTGCATATCCCTACTGTTTTCCAAATTAATCCCACGGATACATATAATTCCGAAGAATATGTGAGTGATTCATATACATCATCTCTTTCTTTTATCAAGGGTTATACCAATTGATATGTTTCAACTGATAGGAGCATATTTATGCGATTTAATTAGCTTGTTTCCTTGCATTTACATTGTTAGTACTTAGTTATGTTGGTACTTTAAGCTATTTTCATGTGTTTGTAGGTCTTAGTGGCCAAAGGAGCAAGAAAGTGCATTTTGGTGCATTTTGGAGCAGTTTTGGGCATTGGAAGGATAACACATGCTTGGAGCAAGGTGATGGATGAAATTGAAGATCAAAGGAGGCTAGGAATGAATAAAGAGATGAAAGAAATGAAGAAATGAAAATGAAGAATGAGGAGTTCAAAATTGGAAGCCAAAGTTTCTAAAGTTGGAAGTTTCTATTCTTGGAGGCTTCCATTCTTGAAAGTTTCTATTCTTGGCTTGGAAGTTTCCTAATCCTTCCTCACCTATGTTCCAGCCACAAGAGAATTCCAAAATATGTTAAGACACTTAATTACTTGTTCTAGATGCCCTAAACCTTCTTTAAAGTCCATGCCACACCACCCTTGCACATCCCCCTTCCTTGCCGCACAAGGAGGTTATTTCTTTCCTGTTTTCTGATCTTAAAACCACATTCCCTTTCTATAAAGTCAATGCCGCACCTTTCTATCCTTTCTTATCTATTTTCTGACCCACAATCACATTCCTTTTCCTATATAAATTCCTGCCACATATCCTTTCATATTCTCTTTAAATTATGTATCTTTCTTACTTATTTTGATTGATTTCTTACCTCTAATCTTTGTGGACAAAATAGCTAAGTTTCATTCACTTTCCTGAAGCCTTTGTTGTGCCCTAGCTATATAAATACATAACCTTATCAGCCAAAATCATTCTCTATACAATCCCTAATCCCTCTCCACTCTCTGTCGTATTCTCTCTTCACAAACTTTCGCACTTTCTGACCTTAATCCCTCCTTGCCACACCATTCACCTATCCTAAACACCACCATACTTTCTCCCATCCATTCCTCTATACAAACAACCCTTCAAACCATCACCAACACCTTGTGTCGCAGCAAAGGAAGGGAAGGAAAGTTCTTGGACGTGCTTGCTGTTCAATTTGGATCGCTTGAGCATTTAGGTGTTTTCTTTCTTTCGTTTTCAATGTATAAATTTGTTTACCTTTGTTTTTCGATTATGAGGAACTAAGCCCTTTTGGCTAGGGGGTTATTCAATACCATGATTATACTTGCGTTATGAATTGATTACATTCAGTTGTTATTTCATAAATTATGAATTCAATTTGCTTAACTGTTTGATTGATAACTTATTCTTGTATGTTGATTGAGAGTGCACGCTTAGTTTTCATGCATGAATTTGATGCTAGAATATAAGGGAATTTCACCTCATCGTTATGAACTTATATTCATATGTAGTGGAGGTTGCTAGTCACAATCGTGTTAAGTGAATTCTTGGCAGGAGTATCATGCTCATCATAGTTACGAATGTCTTGTCAATGCTTATAGTTCTCATGAAGTTTAACGATCTCTGATTGTATCTTTATTGTGTTGTTCGCCAATTTGTCTCAAAGGCAAGAAAATTAAACCAAAGCAATGCAAAACCAAGACAAAAGGGTGGATCAATTGGAAAAGCAAATTGGGCAGATTGCAAAATTTGTATGATAGTTTTGAGACCCAAGAAAACTCCCTAGTTTAACCATTGCAAATCCAAATAGAGGTTTTGAAACTGCCAAGGTAATCATCTTAAGAAGTGGTAAGGAAGTCGGGGCAGGTTTACAACCATCAAAATTAGGTCACAAGGAAGATGAAAGATTGCAATTTGAAGAGAAGGAATCTACTCAACCCACGGTAAGGGTGGAAACACCTTTGCCGCAGGCCCCCATTGATCTTAAATCATCCAATTTTTTCCAATAAAGGTAAGAACATGTCCAATTCAGTTCTAACTAATGTTATTCCTTCGAATGTACCTTTTCCTCGCAGGTTCATGCAAACAAAAAAGGAGGAAGCTGAAAAGGACATTCTAGAGACGTTTAGGAAAGTTCAAGTCAACATTCCATTCCTTGATGCAATCAAGCAAGTGCCAAGGTATGCTAAGTTTTTGAAAGAACTTTGCACCACAAAAAGAAGAATTTCGAACAAAGAAGTGGTTAAGGTAAGTGAGAATGTTTCAGCCGTCTTGCAACGAAAACTGCCCACTAAATGTAAAGATCCTGGCAGTTTTACCATTCCTTGTGTAATTGGCAATACTAGGTTTGAACATGCCATGTTAGACTTAGGTGCATCCATTAATGTTATGCCCTACTCTATTTATGCATCTATGAACTTAGGAGAGTTGAAAAATGATGGTGTGATTATCTAATTGGCTGATCGTTCTAATGCCTATCCAAAGGGTGTTTTGGAGGATGTTTTGGTGCAGGTTAATCACCTAATATTTCCAGCGGACTTCTATGTGCTTGACATGGAAGATTCAAGCAATTCTCCTCCATTGCCGATCCTTCTTGAGAGGCCATTCATGAAAACAGCTCGTACAAAGATTGATGTGTTCACAGGGACTTTAACAATGGAATTCGATGGGGATGTCATTAATTTCAAAATTTCTGATGCTATGAGATACCCTAATGATGATCATTCATATTTCTCTATTGATATAATTGATTCTTTGGCGCAGGACTACTTTAAGGATTTACAAGATGATGTGCTTGAAAAAACCATTTCAAGAGGCATAGGAGTCAAAATCGAAGAAATTGGAGAGAATCAACCCACGGCAAGCATTATGCATTCTTTGCCGTGCCTACATGTGAAGAAGAGGCAGAGATGGTTACTGCCCTTGAATCATTGCCAACACGTGGTGGTAAGCATTCTAACTTCGATTCAATTCCTGTTTCAACTAATAAGTTGTTTCCTTCAGTAATTCAGGCACCTACTCTTGAACTTAAACCATTACCAAGCCATTTGAAGTACGTTTTCTTGGGGGAACAAAAGACTTTGTCCACCATCATCTCTTCCTCCCTCATAGCCCAAGAAAAAGAGAAGTTAGTGCGTGTCTTAAAGGAGTTTAAATCTGCCATAGGTTGGACCTTGGCCGACATCAAGGGAATAAGCCCTACCACTTGCATGCATCGCATATTTCTTGAGGAGGGGGCCAAACCAACTAGAGAGGCTCAACGCCGTCTCAACCCTCCAATGATGAAAGTTGTGCAAAAGCAGATAATCAAGCTACTTGATTATGGAGTGATCTACCCCATCTCCCACTTGCACTAGAGCCAATCAGCTTGGTCATCAGTGATGATACCTCTTCTGTAGTCATTTCAAAAATGGCTGAGTAGTAGGCCTAGACAATGGATATCTATATGTTATCCATAGAAGCAACCTTGAGAATAACGACGTCACTATTATACATGATTCTCAATCATGTGGTTTAGTCTCTCATTTGAGTTCGGATCTTGATGAGACCTTGATTCCCTGGCTTGAGCTATCGCCCCATTAGTGTCGTAGTGTCGGCACATTAGAGACACTTTCTGGTTGGAACCAAATGGAGAGTTCATAAATGAATTTTCCCATCCAAACAACATTGTTGTAAACTTCTATATGGCGATATATTTTGCATACATGATGGAACACACTAAAGTCATTACTTTTAATGTTTCCACTGAAATATCTCTTTAGTCATAATAAAGACATATCCTATTATCTCTTCATTCAAAATGAAGAGACATCTAATGATGGATACGATATTAGATTCATAATTTAATACTTTTACGCTTCCATTGCGTTACTCTAATTCTTCCTCATTCTTGAGGAATCTATCCTTTAGTATTTCTTAAATACATAAGGACTCACTTGACAGTTGCCTTGGTTCTGATCCTGGGCTTGCATTGATATCGTCTTGTACCAATCTTGGTACAACTCATATCAACGTTTTTCATACAATATGAAATACGTAAATCACCTTTCTGCGTACGCATAAAGGATTTTATTTACGCATTATGTTTCTTTGGGAGTCAAAAGGGTACATTCCCTTTTAGAAGAGCAATTTCCCAATTTAATTGGAATTGTCCTTTCATTTGAAGTTTATCTCTCGAGAAACTTCCTACATCTATCGTCTATCAATAGGGATTGAGATAATCCAATTATATCTTAAAATCTATCATTATAGATTTGCATCCTACGTATATAGACTATGTCCCCCATATACATTCTATCATTATAGAACGTTTAAAGTCATAACCTTTAACGAAGAAAAATTCCTTTCATTTCTAAAATTAATATATCATATATATGTTCAAATTTAGGAATACTATTAACTCCCACTAATCTTTTGTAAACCTAGTAAACAAAAGATTCATTTATATCTTTATAAGAAATCAAACGATATAAGATGCTTACAGCTCCCACTAGCTTGCTAAGATTCATGATGGAAGGATCTTTACAACTTACACGTTTTGTGATTCCAAGCCTTAGACATATGTTATCAAGACTATCTTGATAATGGCTTCAGAAACCCATATTATGTCCAAACATTGAATCATTGTTTAGTTGTAGTTAGCAATCATCAAATTCATAGAAGCCAAGATTACGTCAAAGATGGTGTCTTCCAAGTCAACCAATCTCTTTGATTGTAGTCACCTTGAGCTACCAATTAGCTTTAAAGGTTTCATTATTTCGGGTCAAATGGTACTATACCATTTCCTTGAGTATATGTCGTATATACACTCAATGTAGTCATAAGGATTCTCATTCTTATTTCTTTCGAATTAAGAGGTGTAACTCTATGACATAGTCATAAAGTTCAAACCTTTCAACTGAGACGGTTTATAAATCCTTCTCGACTACCTTAGGGCTAGTGGTGTAGGAACTAGGTTGTTATATTTGTTGAATATCATCTTGTCACTCAAAGAACCCATTCTTTGAGTTCTATGTCTAGTTCATTTGCTCTATGTTAGGCAAATCCTACTATAGGATTACAATGAACTACCCAACAAATAATATTTATTAGTTGGTTTATATAAGTGATATCCAAAGGTTAATTTAAGGATATCCCACAAGATTGTTCTCAAACAAATAATGCTTATTAGCACACAACCCCAAATCTTAACACGATTAAGACTTGTCTTTCTTTCCAACTACATCCTATGGAGTTATGAAAATTTTGGAAGATCTTCTAATTGACAATCATATTGTCTTAGAAGTATATATATCCTATATATGGGTAATTGATAACATCCAACGAACTAAATCTTATTCGAGTTCGTTATTCTCCTAATGGAGAAATCCATTATCTTATGATGCTACTTTCCTTGATTTCTATCAAGGAAACTCTTCTAAAGTGTTATATTTCCTTGGATCAAATCTAAGGAGGTAAATACTTTAGACGTCTTACTCATTAACTTTCATTCTTGAATTCTTTGAAACCTTTTGCAAAGTATTCGGACTTTTGTTTGTTGAAAATAAACTATAGTCCAACCGAGAGCGATCTTCGGTGAATGTCATACAACATGAGTAGTATTATGTTGTGGACAAGTACCACTAACATCTAAGTGAATTAACCTCAACAACTTTGTGATTCTTTCTTCTTTCCAAAAGAATAAAGATTCGAACATTTCGCCTCTATACAATTTTAACAAGAAGGCATTGGATCCGGACCTAACGATCCAAAGTATCCATCGATGACCAACTCGTAATTTATGTTTTTAGAGGTGTCACAACTAAGTTGGGATTAGTCACTACCTTGCAACCTTTTGGGTTTTAAGCATCGTCATATTCTAAACAGTTAACGCTACCGCATCATCTCTACTATAGAGATAATCAATTAGATTACAATAATCCAATCTTTCATTAATAAAGAACAATGTTTTTGTCAAACAAAACATTCATCCATTTCTTATGGTGATGGAATTAAGTTCCTTATTCAAATTGGAATGTAAAGACAATCTTTGGTTTTCCAATTTCTTTGGTAGTTCATATGAGGAAGTAAGTACTATCTGCTTTCGCAGAGATCTATATTTGATTCACGTTCAAGATGTGAAGTACTTTCTCTTCTCTCATTAATCTTCTACTTCTTATTAGCCATACTTTTACAACGATTGTAAAACATAGTTACTAATAAGGAATCAAGCATTCAAGTAGAAGAACCAACTGTTTTGAACCTTTCAAGAACAATTTACAACACCTTCAAAAGGTGTGTTCTTGACACTTGCAAGACATTTCTTGCATATACCCCTTCCAATATCCATCATTTCATATTTGTTCCCTTGGAGTTATTTTGCCTTCTTCATTTGACTTCTCCCTTGACTACAATAGTCATGGTCCCTAAACTCCCACTGTCTCACTTGAAACTTATTTCAATTGTGTTAAACACATCAAACGATTTGGAGAGCGTGCGGTTATTGTTCACTATATAGTTTACTATAAACTTAGTGAACCATTTGGTTAGGGACTCATAGGTGAAGTCCTTGTCTAGTTTTCGTCTCATGAAGTGGTTTAACACTTCACCACTCAATGATTCAAAATCATCATAAGTCCATATTGATGGACTATTTTTGTCAACCAACCATCTTGTTCTAAACAAGATTACAAACATTCAAGAATTGTTCAAGGCAACTTTCATTTCTTCATACAACAATTTGTAAGTGAAGAATCATGGCACATGAAGTGTCCATGTCCTTGTGCTTACTTCTCAAGTTCCTTGTTCATGTAACAAAGAAACAAGCACTAGGGTTTGCATTTATCTAAGAGTTGTTCAAAGCAACTCTTATTTCTTCATACAACAATTTGTAATTGAAGAATTATGATACTAAAAGTGTTGTCCTCTTTATGATAGACTTATCTAACATATTCTTCCAATGATACATTATCAATAAGAAGATTGTGAGGATGAGACTACTTAGGTACATATACAATCCATTCAAGACAATCTATGGGATTGTGGTACTAAGTCCAGAAACTAAAGTTTTTCTTTGTCAAGTTTTGGATAGCGTTTGCAAATATATCGGTAAACAAATACATAACAAATATAAATTGATTGATTTTTAAGCCATTTGATCCAGGTCTTTAAATCAAATAGCACCACCCACTGTTTTCAGCAAATTCCATATCCCTCATTGGAATTCGAGAGTTTTGGAGAAAACTCTTAGTAGGGTGTGGGAGGCTGGCTATTACCAAGCCCACCTCACAATGATATGATGTTGGCTAGCAACAATAATAATGAGAGAGTACGCTTACTCATTTACATCTAATGTAAGTACCCATCTTATTTGGCCTCTAGAGAATAAAGCCTCACAATGATATGATGTTGGCTCCATTGCACTTAGTTAAGTCATTCCCACCATGCAAGTTCGAGTAGGGGTTCAAGAACAACCTCACAATGATATGATGTTGATCATTCTCGTTGCCTACCTTCACAACATCATGTATGCATATAAGACTCTTCCTGAGTGTAAGCACGCACTTTGTACTCCCCAATGATAGGGTGAAGTTGGTGTACGAGTCACAAACGATCGGAGCCTACCACGGTGGAAGGCCACGAAAGTGTGTTCAAAGCACTCTCACGCTTATCAACTTAATAATGGTTTAGTTGAGGGTTTTAGGTCTCATCACATATAAGCATTTATTTTAATCTTATTAAAACAATTCGGTCCTATTACAACTATTGGTCCATTTGATTGATTTAGTAGTATATGATACTCCCACTAAGCTTGTAAAACGGTTTTTAAAGCAAGAGTATATGGTACTACTAACATAAGCTTTGCATTCATTGATGGACTATATAGTTACCTTAGGGCCTTAGGATGACTATGAACCTTTGATTCGATCCAACACAAGCCTAGTGTTGGACCTCGGTCTAGGGATGGTGATTGATTTTAGTTACGCGTTTAATCATATTAAGGTGTGTTTCTCCTATTGGGCGTTGGACCCAACTACTCCAATTTCATGCATATCAAATAAACAAGAAAGGAGTACTTCAAAGTAAAGAAGAGCTTATGCTCTTTTACAACATTTGATCAAAACAAATTACTTTAAAGTAAAGAAGAGCTTATGCTCTTTTACAACATTTGATCATATCAAATTACAACCAATATTAATCTACACATTCCCATGGTTCAAACAAATTTGAGACGGCCTTCCACATAGCTCAATTATCGTAGGCTTAGGTTCATAATCACCCTTTTTTTAATTAATTAACGCTTTAACTAATTAAACTTGAATGCAACATTTTCATTTGGTTTTTGTATCCATAGAATTGATTTAAATAGAGCTAAATAAAATGAAAATCCAATTCTCATTTAAAGATACAAAACTATTTTGTTCTCTACTAATTTGGGCCAAAAAGCAATAACCTCAACCATTGGGCTATATTGCAAAACACAAACTTTTGGGGTCACTTTGTAAAAACACAAAAGTCCACTACTTCATGTAATTACAACTAGAACCAAAAAATTTCAACAAATACAAAAACTTCATTAAAGGAGCAAAACAATTTGTCAAAGTACAAATACACAAAAGTATCAAAACTTTATGTAATTGCATAAAAGCCCCAAAAATACCCTACTTAATAGGGTGGCTGGTTTTGGTAGTGAAAAAGGAGGGGGGAAAGGTTTTGGTGAAAAAATTCAAAATTTGAAAGTGTTTAGAAAAAGTTGAAAGGTAGGTGTGGAAAAGTTGATTGGTATGGGTTGTAAGAAAATGTTTTGTAAAACAATAAAAACATAAATCATCCATCACCAATAATCCATCACCAATCAAAATTAAACCAAAACTTTATGAAAAACACCAAACACTTTGAATCAAAACTCCAAACTTTTTTGTTCTTGATAAGATCAACAAGAACATTGAAGAACACACATGAAAACTCATAAGAGCTCCATGAATGTTTTCACTCAATAAAACTCAAATTTTCACTACATAAAAGAGGGTTAACATCCTAGGGTACTTAGGGGTTCCAAAAGTCACTTTAAAACACTTTTAACAATAAGATTACACAAATTAATAAAACCGTTAACCTCAAGTTACATGGAGATCATGTGATAGCAAAAAAGGATTATTTCTTCTTTTATCTTAACTTGGACAAAATTAAAAGTTGGCATTCATCTCCCCATTCAACATACATTAAATCTAGTGACATATCCAATCTTAGACACCGAACAAGGCATATGATTTACTTCCAGCGAAGTGCATTGGGGCTTTCGGTTTGAGAGAGCAACTCACATAGATCACGTTTATCGTCACGCGACATCCGGTTCAATAGTTCAACATCACGTAAAGAAAAACTTATGTATGACATGGTCTTATGAGCAGGAGGCTAAGTCCTCCCAATTTGGATGTTTCTTGCTATTGACTTTTAAGTGAAGTTCTTTCTTGTATTGCAAAGTAAAATCATAATGCTACAAAAAGGAGGAAGACATATTTAAGGAGAAGGATTCGATGCATATTGCAGTGCACAAAGACATCCGGGAAAGCTCCTTGAAACACCCCACAAAGGCTAGTCTAGTAGTCTTACATCAACATACCACAAAGGCTAGTCTAGGATTCATCTGCAACATCAATGCCCTTGTTTTCTCCAATAAGTCACGATTTTTTCTCTCAGCAATGCCATTTTGCTGTGGAGTTCCCACACAACTAGTTTGATGCATAATGCCATTATTGCTCAAGTATTGTGTCATGATTTGAGACATGTATTCTGAGCCATTATCAGACCTTAGAGTTTGAATGTTTGAAAAGAAATGATTTTTGACAAGATTATGGAAATCTTTAAACATATCCATTACTTGATTCTTTTTTATTTCAAAACATACAACCATGTGGTCCTTGAATAATCATCAACAAAGGTTACAAAATACTTGTAACCATCAAAAGATTCACTAGTTGGTCCCCATATATCTGAGTGTACAAGCTCAAAAATCTTGCTAGCCCTAGAAACTGACTCTCCCAAAGGTAATCTAGTAGCTTTGGACATATGACAAGTTTCACACTCGATTGCTTCTTTGCTTAACTTGGGAAACAAGGTTGACAAAATAGGTTGGGAAGGATGAGCTAGACGTTGATGCCACAAAAGGTTATCTTGGTTGGAAACAGACTTGACTTGAAATGCACTTGGACTGTTTTTTGAGATGTAATATAGGCCATCTAGAAAAAAACCTTCACCAATTGTCTTCGTGGTGATACAATCCTGAAAAAATGACACTTTGTGGTGAAAAAATGACCAAACAGTTCAAAGTATTTGTGATTTTTCCCACAGATAGAAGCTGAAAAGGTAATGAAGGTACATACAACGCCATAGACTCAATTTTATCTGAAATTAGGTGAACTTTTCCCTTTCTTACAACCTTGGCCCCTTCACCATTTGCAATTGACACTTGTGATGGTTTATACAATTTTTCAAACTCTTTTAGTTTTGATACTTTGTTAGTCATGTGGTCTGTGGCTCTAGAATCAACAATCCAAAAATCATGCAACAAATTGACATTTAGAGCAGTTTTGAAAGCATTCAAAATACCTTAAAGGTCTTGCTTTGGCATGTGATCAGCATTGGCCAAAAATCCAGCAAACTTGCCCAACAAGAACGTGGTATTTTCATCTTCATGATCAATAGCTTGATCAGCTTCTTCTCTTCCTGTTTCCTTGTGTAGGAAGGTTGCAAACTTATTTATAAGGTCTGCAGGATTTGCTGTGAACTGCTTGTAAGGATCATAACTGTTGATGGATGAAGATGACGCCATGTTGGCTTGGTGGGAAGGTTGCTGAGGTTGAGGTCGCCTTTGTGCACCTTTGTCTTTTAAGAAGTCTGGTTTCAACTCTGGATGCAAGATCCAACACGTCTCCTTTACGTGACCATTGTAGTGGCAATGCTGACCCTTCAAGTTAGAGTTTTTACCTCTGTATTTCTTCTCAGTTGTCATGTAGGCTCGAGCTTCAGTAATATTTGCTTTTGTTCCAACATTCATAACCTTCCTTCTCACTTCCTCTTGTTGAATGGTAGCACAAATGCTTGTGAAGGTTGGCAGCTCAGGATTCATGAGAATGTGACTTCTCAGATCCTCATAATCTGTAATCAAGCTGGATAATAGCTAGGAGATTTTATCCTCATCAGCCATTTTTAAGAGAACTGTGGAATCAGTAGTATATGGCCTATAGACATCCAGTTCATTCCACATACTTTTCAGAGATCCAAGATGCTGAATAAAGCTCTTTCCTTCTTGCTGGATAGCGGAGATATCTCTTTTAAGTTGAAACATGCGAGCGGAATTGTTTTGGTTCCCATACATCTCCTTCACCGTTGTCCATAGCAAGAGAGAAGACTCCGAGTAGCTGAAGATCTTAACTATTTTCCTTTCCATGGAGTTGAGCAACCATGACATAAGCAATTGATCTTTACGCAGCCAACCTTCAAAATCTGAAGACGTATTTTCTGGGGTTGGCACATTACCATTGATGAACCCGAGTTTGTTTCTTCCACCAAGGGCAAGAGAAACTGCCCTTGACCACGGGAGATAATTGAACTCATTCAGTAATACTGAGCTGAGCCTTTGGTTGGGATTGATATCCACTTCTGAAAGCTTCTCAGGCTGAGAAGTAATGGTGTTGTCAACTTCCTGGTTGACTGAGTTTTCTTCAGCCATTTGTTTGAAAAATGGAGGTGTTTACAAGACGAGATACACAGAGACAGGTTCAAAAGAAAACCTGCTCTGATACCATATTGACTTTTAAGTGAAGTTCTTTCTTGCATTGCAAAGTAAAATCATAATGTTACAAAAAGGAGGAAGAGATATTTAAGGAGAAGGATTCGGTGCATATTGCAGTGCATAAAGACATCCGGGAAAGCTCCTTGAAACACCCCACAAAGGCTAGTCTAGTAGTCTTACATCAACATACCTCAATGTCCTTAAATCAAGGAGACTAGAGACCATACCCTAATCTCCTTAAATCAAGGAGTTGACAACAAGGACAAGACTTAAACCAATCTCCTTAAGTCAAGGAGAAAAAGACTAATTACAAAAAATAAAGTAAGATAAACCCTAGAACCTATAGCAGCCCTAATAACCACCATTCCTTCAATACTTGCGAACTCGGCAATGATTTGGTCTAACAGCTGACTTGTAAACTTACACAGATCATTTGGCTTGCTATTAAATCATTTTCTTTAACAAATGGACTCTCCAAGTTGGCAAGTTCCAACCACGATGAAGGGATGGAGAAATGACCAAATCTCTGACGTCTAAGGTCAGCTTGACCATTTCCTTCACATCCCATTTTTATCTTATGGTTCTTATCTCACTTTTATAATGCTAAGTCAATTCCAAGTCGATATGAAGTGGGGTCCTACCTAACCTAACCAGTACTTGGTTTTTATCTAAATCGAAAGGGGTGGATAACAATTTACGTAGGGAATTGGATCCTTTCCGAGGCAAAACCTTGGGATCTTTCTGACCGATTAATACGGGCTGTTAGATTTTGATCCAACGGTTACAAACAAGGGATCATTCTAAAAGTTATAATAATTGTAGCCGTTGAATCAAAATCCAACGGCCTGTGTTATTAGGTCAGGAGGATCCTGAGGGTTTGCCTCGGAGAGGATCCAATTCCTTTACGTAGAACGAGTTTATCTTCACAGAAGTGTTTCTGTCAAATACTATACTATTATGTAAGAAAACTTGCATGTGTCAAATACATTATTGTACTAAGACGCTACATCAAGAGTGAAGCCAAAAAAATAATCAAAAAGAGATACCACACACAATATAAAGAACTATTTTTTCTAGTAAAAAGAAAAATTTATTGAGACATAAAATATACACTAAGAACAAAACAAACTAGCAAGTAATACACTGTTAACACAATGATAGTACATAACAACATTAAGATTATGTTCGGTTAAGGGATTTCCAAGTTCTAAAGGACTGAGATAGAGGAGATTTAGCAATGTCGTCCATGCGCATTACAAAGAATGGTGAGAGAAATGCAAATGACAGTTTTTAAGTATGAATTTATAAATTATTCTCACATGTCTTTGCAATGCTCATGAAGGGCATTTCTTATCGTCTCAATGTAAACATTATGTAGCCATTTATTAGCCAAACGTAGCCTAAAGAACCTTAACCTCTTCTCCTTACAAAAATAAGGAAAAAAGTGGATTTTTAAATGAGGAATCAAGTAAATTGAGCAAATGAAGAAAAAACCAAATAATTTTTTTAATAGTTTGGGATAATATGATTTGCTCTGTTAGAACTTTTGTCAAAATAAGTCACGTGTCATGCACGTGAGACTGAATCAAGGGGCAAATATGGAAAACCAAATGAGAAAATTGTAGCAATGTTCCCCCAATTGCAGAAATGGTTTCTCAACTTTAACTCAATTGGAGCAATGATTTCTCAACTTTAACCCAGTTGTAACAATGGTTCTTTTAACATGACGTATTCTGACAAAATTGACAAAAATGATCATAGTTGTACGTTTTGACGATTTAAGGAACAATTGGTTACAGATTTTTAGCTGAGAGTCATTGCTCCAATTAAATTGAAGTTTAGAGACTATTGCTACAATTTTCTCTTTGATGTAAGTCCTTCCAAGGGAACAAGAGAATGACCAAATCAAGTGGCATAACTTAGTGTGCGAACGAATGGAGGATAGTTTGAAAAGTATAAAATATAGGCAAATTGAGATTAAGTAGCAATTTGAAGAAAAACACATAAATAAAAATGTTGGTGTGTTGATTTCTTTAAATTTTGTACAATGATGCAATAAAATAAGAGAGAGCGAAAGTCAATTATTATATTTTTTTGTTCGTTACAAAAGTTAATAAATTAAATACCACAGGATCAAAATACAAATTCCATTAATAACATGACTCAAATATATAATAGCATCAACTAAGAAGGATTTTTTTTTTTTTTTTTTTTTAAGTACATCGATATATTGTTACATTAAAAGGAGGGGAAGTTCGGCTAAATCACACAATTGGCAACCTAATTTGGTATCGAATTCGCCATCCACGAGATTCGAACCTAAAACCTCTCACTTTCAAGTGAAGAGGAATACCGTCAGACCGTAATATTGAGTGACGCATCAACTAAGAAGTTGAGTTCATAAAAAATTCGCGTGAAAGATACATAGTAATACTGGTGAAACTTTTAGCTAAGAAATGACCATACCAAGTCTACATAAAATTGAGAAGCCACCAATGAATAATATTACAAGATGGTCACTTTGTACTATGGTTTAATGGTATTGTTCTTCACTTGTAAGTGATAGATCTTGGGTTTGATTCTCTCTAAAGGCGAATTTGAACCATATTATTGCTAGCCCATTGTGAGGCTTAGCCCTATCTTCCACACAATACCGATAATATTGTTTGTTAAAAATAAAAAATATAAAAAAAATAAAAAGCTATCAACCGTGAGTTTGACCCAAAGGCCTACTTCAACAACATGTGGTTCATATTTTTCAAGTTCAACTGATCAGTTAAGAAAAATTTCAGATGGGTTGTTCCTGCTAAAGTAATCCTATCATAAACTAATATGCGTTGAAATCTGATGACGAAATTCTATTTCTCGTACACATTGTTTATTCATTATTTGACTACTTTTTTGCATTGCCGCGTATGGTTCTTAAAGACGATAAGCGTTAGTCGGGTGGCGGGATGGGACCTATCGTCTAGACGAACTAGACCGATTTGAGTAAATTTACAATAAATCTTTAATACTTTGGTTAATTTGATGGAATGAAATAAAAGTTCAAATGATACAAATCTTAGTACTTTAGGATATATTTCAATTAGCAATTTAATCAATTAAATAAAAAATCTTAGTAAAAAATAAAATATTTAATCAGCAATTTAAAACAATTAAATAAAAAAAAGGAAGGGAGGGAAGCTGAGATGCATAGAAGGGAGGGATGTGGGGCACGTTCCTGCTAGTTGTCCCATTCTTTATACATATCAGTCAAATAGGATTGCTAGGTGTCCAATTTTAATTGGGCGGCAGTTTAAAATCTATTAAATATGGAACATTGAGACCTGATAGTGGAACTAGAATTCTCGCCGGATCCATTCTCTAGGGATTTCGCAATCGTGTCCGTTCATTGTATATCGTACAGTCAGTTTTCGTTAGGTACTATTTATATTTGAATTTTAAATTTTAAATTTTAAATGATTTTTGACCGCACGATATACGATGAACGGACACGATTGTGGGATCCCTAGGATCCCTAGGGAATAGATCCGGCGAGGATCCTGTGGTCACATGGAATGAGAATCGAAGAGAGAAAAACTCAATTTTCTCTCTTCTTCTTCCTCTCGTCTTCTTTGCTAGAGTTCATAGCCCAGAAAGCTCTGCATTTCTCCTTCCTCACTTAAAAAAACAAAAAAAGGAATCGAAATGCTCAAACCGCCTAGGCCATCAAGTCGCCCGCCTAGGCCGCCCAAGTGCCACCCAGACTACCTCGGCGCTTGCCTAATCCCTTCTCCGATTTTGTTCCTGACTGGAGGTTAATCTCGGCGGCTGCCCATCGCCTAGTGCCTAAACGCCTAGGCGGCTGCCTATGCTGATTTTTAGAACACTCACGTGATGAGAATAGCCCAACCAACGCTTATGAGGATTTCTTTAGGATTAAGTTTCAAATCAAAGCTTTTCCTAATGAAAAGATTAATCACCGATAATGGTAATAAATTCCTTTGTCCTAAATCCTAAATTCCTAATTATAAGGGGTTTTGGCTTTCTTTGTGTCCTCCTATCCCTATGTCCTAAATTCCAGTGTGTCCGCCCGGTCTTCTTGTAGCAGTAAATCAATCTTTTGCGAGTAAATCATGCCGACGTGTAAGTCATTTAGTATTACAATATAGTGTATTTCTTCAATTGTAAGTGCGAGGTTTTAAGTTTAATTGTCGTAAAAAAAGAGCGAATATGAACCACATTATTACTTGTCTATTATGAAGCTAAGTCTACCTTGAGCGTTTATCAAATATAGCCAAATATTAGCCCCTAATTTCAAAATTGTCAGTTTTTATTAAAAATTTCAAATATATTCAAAATCTCCCTTAAATAGACACAAATAACCTTAATTCATACAAATAACTAGTTGTTGATTAAAAGATTCTTGTGCGATAATCAAGTGGTGATTTCCCTAATATTTTTCTCATTTTTTTATTAGTACAATTAATTGAGAATTTGTAGACCAAAATAAGAAGAATAAAAACACAAAGAAAGAAAGTTTTCTATATTGTAAACTCTAATTTTTCTAATATGCACTAAATGAATTTCAATTGCCTTTCCTCTAATAGATCGGCAAATGGTATTAGGTTCGTCAATCTTCCCTTGACAAAAGAAACATAATTGTTCTAATACGCACCGGAAGAATTTCTATTCCGTAAACCTTAAAAATGTGTTTTTTGCACTTTCTAAGAACACAACAGATCTTTCGATTCACTGCTACAATCAATGATAACTTTGAAAACAGAATCTAGACAAGAACAACACCCTTAATAATGCAAAGGTGTGGAAATTAAATACGAAGTACATATAATCCAAAGGAAATTTGAGATAAATAATGTTACAAAAATTGACAGTTCATTATTCCATAAATATTCAATTGAAGGAAGAAAATACAAAAGCAAAGAAAAAATGTAAAAAAAAATTAACCATCTACACTCACTTTCATTTATGGGTGAACAAGTCTCCACCAACAGTCGATGCTTTTACTAGGTCTTCACCATTTTTTAGGTTTAGTAGTGAGAACTCTTCATCTAATAGGGTTTTTGTTTTTTAATTTATTAGGTTTAAAGCTTAAGGATATTTGTGTCTATTTAAGTGATATTTTGAATATATTAGAAAGTTTTTATAAAAACTGATATTTTTAAAATTAGGAGCTAATATTTGGCTATCTTTTATAAATAAAGTTAATATTTGGTTATATTTAATAAATACCTATCTACCTCATTCTTTATATATAATATCGTTTGTTAAAAAAATAAAAAACAAGTTAACTGGAAACAAAATCCATTTAATCGAAGCACGGAAAGTCTTGCTATTCCACTCGCTTTCCGTCTCTGAAACTGAGATTTCATACAATGTTCGTTCCTTTCCTCCAAGTCACAGAAACTGGAAAAAAAGTTAAAAAAACAAAATCCACTGAAACCCTCCATCACAATTAATCGTGTCTATATTAATTTTACCCAACCATGCTTAAGAATTTAATAAAAAGTAATAAAAAATTCAAGAAATAATATACGCGGAATTGGATTTGTATAAAGAGGGCAACACCTTTTGGAGAGACATGTCAAGATTTGAACTTTCATCATCCTATTCGTCGGCACCTTACTACTCATCGTTGCCTTCTGACTATTCCTTCATGTCGATTTCTGGAATTCAAGGCCAGCTTCTTGAAGTCACTGGTATGATTTCAATTTCCCATTATTTTTTGTGTCAAATTATAAAATCATTTAAAATTTTCAAGATAACCCATCAAAATTTTCTTGTTTCTCTTCCGTTTTCTGTTTTTGTTTTCTCAAATTTTGAGTTTTTGTGATGTGGGTTTTGATTATCTGGTGGTGTTGCAGTTGTTGGTTGTAACAAATTGAGAGATACGGAATGGATTTCTCGGCAGGACCCATATGTCTGTCTTGAATATGCTCACAACAAGCACCGCACCAGAACATGCACAGGTAATTGCCGAATTAAACCCTGTTTACTTGGTTAATTTGGCTTAAATTTTAGTTTTTATTTCTGGGTTTATGTTGTTCTTGCAATCTGGAGATTTAGATCTGAATTTTGACTCAAACCCATGTTGTAATTATTGGTATAGATGGTGGTAAAAATCCCTCATTTCAAGAGAAGTTCGTGTTTCCGCTGATTGAAGGTCTTAGGGAACTCAATGTTCTGGTCTGGAACAGCAATACTGTCACATTGGACGACTTCATTGGCGAGGGAAAGTATGAAATTCTCAACCAATATGCTTTGATATATTGATTTCGGCATAATTTTAGAGACCCTTTTGGGTATTCTGAAATTTTGAGTTTGCTGATTTCCGTTATTTGGTGTGTTACGATTTTTAGGGTTCAACTTCAGAAGGTTCTTACTCAGGGTTATGACGACAGCACATGGCAGCTTCAGACCAAACATGGCCGGTAACTACGTAACTTTCATCTCATTGCTTTTTATTTGATCTGTCTAATTCTAAATGGTTGGATTATAATATAGGTGTTATTTTTCTATAATGTTACTTTATTTTCAGCCCGCCGTTCTAGTTGGATGGTCATATTCCCGAATTCTTAAGATATCCAAACTCCTATGTCTCTATTAGTGTTAGCAAATTGTTGTTGCACCTTGTTCCATCTCTAATTGTTTCAAATTATCCAATAAGGAGGTGGTTGTGTGTACTATACATGCTCAAGTCAGTGATCTTCATGCATGATTTTCCTTTTTCCTCCCATCTGGATTGTATGTGTTAATCATGTATATGAAGCTGTGGATAATTTTTCTCTGCATCAACATCACATTACATCCTTGATTTGGTTCTTCATATTTGTTTTTCATGATGATCGAAGATTAATTTTGGGTCTGCATTGCATTACGCGAAACAGCTATTCATTGTTGGATTGTGAATAGACCATGCTAGTCATCTGGTCGTGGAGTCTCCACTCAATACTCAGTCTCCAAGCGCACAAATAGTATGATGTGAGAATACGAATTCACTCAAATGACTTTCATATGGTTTTGTGTTCCATCTATCTATTCTCAGACAGCTCAAACACAGGCTGTACAATCATTCACTATCGTATTCTTTATATTCTGTAAAATACAAAGGCAAATAAAAAAAAGGAGGGAATTAATTTACCTTCCTTGTATGTAGTATTGAGAACCTTAGGAAGGGTAGGCTAGGATATGAGGTTATAAGTTGAGCGATATATATCCCTCGTATTAACTAGAGTAGTAATTTACAATCTGGGCTAAAGAAGGAAAAAGGGCTGGGAATTTGATTGAAGATCTTGCAATACATTTCATCCTTCTGAGTACCAGTTTTGTCTTTCCTTCTTACAGATGTGTGGATTTTGTTTTTGCATCTAGAAAGTTCATTAAACAAACTATCCTAATAACTACATCTCTTTCCTATAATTAGATTTAAGGAAAACTAATGAAAAGGGCTTCAAATCTTTACGTTTTAATAAAAAATCATCCACTAACTTTATTTAATGATAAGGACAAAAGAACAAAAAAAGAAAAAAAAAACATAAAAAACCCAACTTGCGCTAGGCGCATCCCCCCATATAAACTGATACAACAAATCCTTCATCCAAACATCCCAAAAACAAGAGAGAGAGAATGGATGCATTACCAACACCAGCCGACTTCAAATTCGACGGCATTTTGTTGGAATTTGTCGTTAGGGTTGGGGTTCGTATGCGCAGAAGTTGCAAAGGTTGAAACCCTCGAGAATAGAAGATAAAAATCGGATTCGTCTCCACATCATGTCCAGGTACTCGGAAGACATAAAAGCAGCCTCGCTGGTGAAGTTGGCACCTTGAGTGTAGAGTTGATAGTAATGAGGGTATGATGCCAAGCAAAAGGGGTATGCTTTTCCGTCCAAGCATATGACTACCAAATGCTTAAGCAACCATTTTGTGTTACTTCCGACCTCGAAACTCTCTAAAAAGAGATCGAATACCCATAAATTCAAAAGTAAGTAGAGACCTCACCTGGGTTTGAGTTTGAGAGCTTCAAGCTCTCGGGCATTAATGGTGCCAAGGTCCACACTGCACCAATCCCACATGTAAGACCACCATTGTGATCTTTGCATCCCACAGACTTCGAATATGCTAAGTTTGGGGTTGATTTGTGAAGGTAAGTGGGAGAGTGAGAGCTTTCATCTCTCGGTGCTAGAGAGATTGAGTTCGAGAGAGGAGAGAAGAATGTACTACCGTTAAGTTTCATAAACAGTGTATTAAGTTTCATAAACAGTGTTGTAAGTTTTCATAAACAGTGCAGTAAGTTTCATAAATAGTGTCGTAAGTTTCATAAACAATGTGAGGACGCTTGGTCCGTGCGTCAGAATTTTTTTTTAATTTTTTTTAATATTAAAATTATGTCATTTTCATTAAAATTTAAGTTCTTTTGTCCCTTTTATTAAAATTTAAGGGTTTTTTCATTAAAATTTAAGTCTTTCATTAAATAAAGTTATAGCATGGTTTTTTATTAAAATAAACTTAATCCAAGCCCTTTTCATGAAAGTTCCATAGATTTATTCTGTAGTGTTTTGAAATTGTTTGACTTGTGACACAAACTCTTTTTCATGGTAGATATGGAGGAGAAGTGCGGCTCATAATGCATTATTCCAAGACCAATGTAAGTTGTACCTTCTCTCACTATAACGGGGTGACTTTTGAACAGTCTTGTATATAGTCATGCTAATTATCTGTCCGGCTGACTTACTGTCTTCGGGTTGCTGCAGAAACCAGCATCAAGCTATGCTCCATCTGCACCACCATATGGAGCACCACATGCATCACAAGCTTATCTATATTCAACCCCCCCACCTGCAGGTCATTATGCACCACCAGCGCCTGGACCTTACCCACCAGCGCCAGCAGGGTACCCAGCTCCATCTCCCTATCCTTCGTACTCGCCTAATTCAGCAGGGTATCCACCATCTGCATATGGTCCCCCTCCGCCGGCGTATGGCCATACACCGTCTGCCTATCCTCCCCCACCATACCCACCAACTTCAACATATCCCCCACCCCCGCAATCCTCACCCTATCCTCCAAGTAGGTTCTTTCTTTTTTATTATTATTTTTTTGTTTATTAGTTCTGGCTGCTAATATGATTCATCAAATACTAATTTTCTGTTGTACGCTCTTCGATCAGGTCCTTTCCCTGGACTTTATCCTCCACCACCGTATTGAGATAGAGCTCCTCCAGTTGTACCAGCAAAAGAGATAGAGCTCCTCCAGACCCCGAATGAAGATGCGGTTGGTACTAATTGTGTTTAGTTTAATACTCGTAGTTTGGTGGTTGCATGGACGTAACTTTCTTTCTCCCCAATGTTGATAAAGCGCCTAGTGTTTGAACCAGAATTTTGGTGAGCTAGATTTGAATTTGTTCGAATCATTTGTATATGTTGGTGGATAGGTCGCAATAATGATGTATGTGTTTTCTGCTGGATTTGTACTTGTTCAATAGTCCTGAAGTTATAAAAGCAATTGGTACTCAGGATTTTCATCAGAACGGTAGAACAAGGATGCTTTATAATCGGCGCCGGTCAGAACATGGTCTATTGCTATATCTTGGAGCCAACAAAATTTCGTTCTGCAGACTTGCAATCACTTTCAAGGAGTTCATGCAAACACCATATCTTATATATATTTAATCCGGGTTTTGGGTCGACACTAACTAATCGGATCGTTATCGGATCATTCGTTAAGAACCCGTTGATGGGTAACTCGTGTGTAACCCGTTTCGATCCGTTAAGAAAAAATTATGGAAAATACCCCAAAATTGGACAATTTCTTAATCTTGGGACATAAATAGAACAAGTCGGCCATGCACACCAATGCACAAAACCGAAATTACCAAAATGCTCACATATAAATACTAAAAATCCTCAGTTCATTCCATCATTTTTGTCAATTGGAAGAGAGACATGCCAAGAGAGCTTTGGGTTTCTAGGTTGAGCTCCGATTTCGTAGAGAGGAAAGTTGAGAGTGAAGCTTCGAAGTGAGAGTTTCTCGTTTGCATCAGTGTTCCATCCTTAAAGATATGATTTTTGTACCAAAGTTTGCGTTTTGGCCGGAAAGTTCCATTCTTTTTGGCCAATGAAGCTTCGTAGCTCACTCTCTCTCTCTCATCTCTTTCTCTCTCTAACTCGGTCATTGTCTCCATTTCTGCAACTAATTACTTGTTTGTTCAATTAGGTTTTTTGAATTTGCAAAGATGGGAAGTCGAACAAAAGAGGGGCGGGGAAGAAAGGGCTCGAAATGTGTTCTAGAAATTTTTATTTGTTTATGGGTTTTGTTATTTTAGATTCTGGGTTTCAATCTTAGAGTTTTGCATTTTAATTTTTGTTTAGGGTATTGAAGATTCATGGAGTTGTGTTGGTGGATTTGACTTGTGGGTTTGTTACAAAATGCTCAATATTTGTTAATTTTGTTATGAACTTGCAAATTTTTGTGAATTCGATTTGGAATGGGTGCTTGTTTGAAAATATTTGTGAATTACAAGTCCTAGTTAAATATGAAAGAAATTGTACACGATATACAAACGACATGCACATGACATGCACATTTGTCATCTCCATATGATTTTCCCTGTGCTTAGTCAAAACCATAACAATGGATTTAGAAAGAAAAAACAAAGAAAAAGTGTAAAAACCTCCAAGTTTTGAACCCATGTCTTGTTGAAACTATCAATGTATAGTCCCCACCATTACAAAATAGTTAGGTATGCCTAGACCAACCCATGCACAACATGATGTAGGGGGTGAGATTTGATAACACACTAGCCTTTATGTTGGAAATGAAGTAACAACATTTGGAAGCATCGTTCAAGTTGGAGAACAAAAAAGCAGTGGTGGGGATTCTTACAACTTTTGAAGGTCACATGCATCACATCCTCACCACATAAACACCTTCAACACATTCCCTCTTTTACCCAATTGATTTCATCCTCATCATGGTAGACTTGTGTATAAATATGCTTCTCACACATAGTTGAACCATTAACCCCCCTCAAAGATTAGACTTCTCAGATAACCAAAACAATTCACAACACAAATATGTCCAAGTTCCCATATGAAACTAAGGGCTTTAAAGCGGAGTTCCACGGGTGGTACAGCATGGAACCTTCTCCACTTCCGAAGTCGTCGAAGACAAATCCTACACAATTGTTTAGCTTTGTGGACTCGGAGACGCTGCTGAAAAGTATAGATCATGTCCGTGGGAGACTCGAGTATGAGACGGGCATTGCCGAGTATTGGAACCACAAGCTAATGAAGGCAGAAAAAGGTTTGTGGACCTCAACGGTGAAGCCAATGAAGCGCTCTACTGTGCAAGCAAGCAAAAAATGAAGGCTGACACATTTGGAGAAAGGATCACATTCCTAAATTTTGAATTGTTCTAGAAGTGTCGGGGCCATATTGAGTCGTACGAGTGCTCTCGGGAGGGAAATATCAAAATGGAGGAGGAATGCAACCAAGGCTTTGAGGATTCTCATCGACTAACGAAGGGAAAGGAACCGCGTCAACCATAATGTGATTATATGACATTTTGTTGTTATGCAATGTATTAGCTAAGTATTTTATGACAGTAAACATGCATACTATGTATCCTTGTTATATGCACATAGAATGCACATTAGAATGCACATAATATGCATAGCACATGCACATAATATGCCATGCGCAAGAAATGCACACCTTATGCAAGAATCCTGTAGAACATATGCACGTCGTATGCACACATCGGGAAAATTTTATGAAATTTATGCAATTGAACTGAAACACAAATTAGAACATAACCAGTATTGTACCACGTCAAAAATCAAAAATTTCCACACATTATTGTAAACCCAGTTGGAATTAGCATGTTGGCCTTGGGATTCTGTTCAAGACTAGGCACCAAAAGGGATGAAACTTACCCCATTATTTAAGGGTTTCATATATTCGAAAATGCACCATCCTCGTATTCGTGAAATCCCAAACAAAAAAGTGCAAATTGGATACCAAATTTTGCCTTCCATGCTTTGTTTCTAAATGTATTGGTTGGCAACCTAGTTAGAAAATTGACAAGACAAGGTACATACGGTGTAGATGTGGTGTACACGACCCTCATGTCTTGTCCTAGCCTACTTAAGGTGTGCATTGCATTCAATATGTGTAAGATGGGCTTTTTCCTCATGTCAACTCATGAATTTCTCAATGTTTAATAAGAATATATTACAGAAGTAGTGGGTTTTACTTAATGTTTTGTGTGGGTACTTAATTCACCAAAAGGGTTTGGGAAAATGTTCATTTTCCCAATTCCAGATTATATGTTTTCAGTATTCAAGACACACCATGCAGTGTGCATATCATGACCATAAGAGATCATTCAGTGTGCTTAGTATGTGCATAGTCTGTGTACATAATGCGCATGTGTTGTGCATATAATGCGCATGCCGTGTATATGGAGGGCAGTTATCATTTGTTTACTTCTGTAATGGTATTTGGTGGTTTTATTTTTGAGTTATTACCTATTTTTGTCATGGGAAGTTGCACCGTTTGAATGACCCTTATTCTCCATTTATTTAAGCTGTCTTGTAGGTATGTGTTTCATTACAAAACCACAAGTTCAACTTACATCCTCCCAAAAGAAAAACCAGAAGTTGAAAATGATGAAGAAAGGCTGCACCATCTCTTCCTCCATGCAATCTGTTTTTGACGACATTCTTCTCAAAATTCTCATCATCGTTGCTTCCCACTTGTTAAGGGACCTTTTTTCGGCGAAGATGGTCTTGAAGAAGTTCAAGGAAATAGCCGAAGACCCTGGCATTTACAAACACATCAATATTACAGACTTTGAGACGTCAACCAGCTTAGATCATGGGGCTCGTCTGACAAAATCTCAAACTTCATCAATCTGCATCCAGTGCCGCAACCCCGAGGCGCTCTACATGGTGGAGATGCGATACTTCTTTTGAGACAACAAGGAGGAAGCTGGAATTTAATGGCTTAAACGTGCAATCTCTGAGGCCCATCAAGTGGCAACGTACATGTACGGTGCGATGTTGGTGTGCCACGGGTGGGATTTCAAGCACGAAGGGCTCAAACTTCTCTATTTTCTCAATCGTCACAACTCGGGACGGTTGAGTGTAATGGAATGCTGAGAGAGGTTTTATCTGTGTTTGTTGGGTTTTTGGGTGCATAGGGAAGTAAGGGCCCGAATGCTTAAACTTTACCACGACAACACTGCCACTAAACCTTGCAGCAACTGTGGAAGTCCACAGGGTCCGGTCACACTCTGAACACATTGGGATGCATTTGACCATGAAAAATTCACTACTTGTAATGCTTGTAGATGACATCAGGAAGAGAATATATTTTGTGATATATTATGTGGTAGAGATAGGTACTAAGTTTGTTTTTTTGTTCGTTTAATTTTGTTGTAATTGCATCGTTTAAATTCCAACGCAGCCTTTTGTTTTCCTTTATGTCTCTCATGTACTACTGAATTCGTAATTCTATGGACTTTGTACTTATAAATTTTTCTTCATACAAATACACAAACAACAAGCTTTAAAAACTAGGCATAATTAAAAAACTAGCCAAATGTGTGATCATTATCATGCCATTGATCTACCTTGCCGCCACTTTTTCCCACTCATCAATGCTTGCATATCTTTTTATTATTTTCTTTGAATATTGTGCATGAATGACTGACATGCAAAGAAAATTTACATTCCATGCACTGAACATGCACAGTAAATGCACATGTAGTGCACATAAAATGCACAGTATATGCACACGACATCTTCATGTCCCACGAATCAAAAAATCACAAATAATAGTCAATGACGGGTCCCATAGCTTTGGTGTGTGGTTGGCTTCTCGAGGGTTGTTTGAATTAAGAGTGATGATGGTTGGTTATTGTGCATACACAAATAAGAATCTTAAAAAACTAGACATAATTAGGAAATTGTGATAATTAATTACGAAATTGTGCATGAATGACTTTTGGGTTGCATGAGAGGTGGTGTATTTATTCATGCTTCTCCAAGCACAAACCACCGTAGTTGTAGAACGATGAAAAAAGGCAGAACTATGAAGAAAGGCAGAGTGATGAAGAAAGACACAACGACCCCAACTTTTATACAATCTCTTCCGAACAAGCTTCTTCTGGGAATACTCACCAAGGTTGGTTCCCACTCCTTACGTTCCCTGTATTCAGCAAAATTGGTGTACAAGAAATTCAACCAACTCGTTCATCATGACTGCATCTTCGAACACATCAGCATTCGAAGATTTGAAAGGGTTAACCCACTAACTTCACGGAGGAGACATAAAGAAGTGTACAACTTCTTGGAATGGTGCATGGAGTGGAACAATCTCGAGGCCTTGTACACACAAGGGATGCGATGGTACTTCTGATACAATAATTTCGAACTCGGAATTGATTATCTAAAGACGGCCATCTCTAAGGGTCATCAAGCATCAACATACGTCTACGATGCAATCTTGCTATACAAGGGGGGATGAAAAAGAAAGAGGCCTCAACCTTATGCATTCTCTGAACCATTAGAAATTTGGTAAGCGTAATGGAGTATAAGGAAAGAGCTTGGCAATTTTTTTGGTCAATTCGGATGGACAAGGAAGTTAGAGGTAGAATAATAAAACTTCACGAGGACAGTGCTGCAGTCAATGCATCCAGCGAATATGGAAGTGCAGAAGGTCCTTTCACAGTCCGACCCATTGGGATAACTAGTGCCATGACAAATTTAGTAGCTACAATTCATGTAGATGGCTTTAGGAAATGAACATTTTCTGTGATATGTTAAATGGTTTTAATGGGGACTAGATCTGTTTCTTTGCTTTTACTTTTCTTCAAATTTAGTTGTCATGTACTTTTTGTTAGTAAAATGAAAAGGGAGAAGTTTTTGGTAACATTAACAAGTTTTCTTTCTTAAATGAAAAGATGCACAACACAAAAGCATGAACAAAGCATGCTTAAGTCTCCAAAACTTGATGTCGTAGGTTCAAATCGTATAAGGCATGATTCTGTGTCGTTGTTAATCGCGTTATGTCAAAATTAGACTACAATCATTGAGCACAAACCCAAATTTTACCTCTTTTAATGCACAGAACATGATCAAGCCATGCATATAATATGCACATAGCATGTACACACCATGCTCACTGGATGCTCACAATATACACATTTGAAATGTAAAAAAAAAAACTTTGAATTATCAGTAATCCTAGCAGCATTCCTCATTTGTAAATCAGTCATAGGAGCTACAAAAGAGACACAAGAAGTCGAAATGGATAGGAACACCCCATAAAAGAATCGAGTAACGAATTTACAAACAATATAAGAAAATAAATGAAAACATTCATTTGGATACATATTGTACCAAGTTTCTTCAGTTTCCCTTTCATAAGAGCCTTCAACAGAGGCTAAAACATTCAAATTGTCAACAATGTTTCCATAAAATTGTCAAAAATTGTCAACATAACCTAAATAACAAATCTATCTTGTACAATAATAAATGTGATTCCTCAAGCTCAGAAGCCTTACAAAGGCCATCAATAAGAGTATTGAAATTTACAACAGTAGCCACTATAACCAAACCTTTCTTGCTCATCTTTCTCAAGAAGTTGAAAGCATCGTTAACTTTGACAGCATATGATAATCCATTGAATCCAAGAACATAACCCTCCCTCTGAAATGACATGAGACCGCATAAGAAAAAGTATAGAAAAACTTAAAAATATACTTTAACAACTATAATGTATATCCTTCAAAACCATTCTCAGATCAAGAGTTTTGAACATTTCTATAATCCAATGTGAATCTCAAGATTAAAGAACCTATATATATGCTGCAAAGAATTATCCCAACTATCCACCAATACCAAGATGTAATTTTGGAAAATGAAAATCATAACAAGCCGTATAAACAAGTTTCAATTCACACAACTCCACAAAAGGTACCAAAATTATTCCCAAACTCTAATGACCCAGAATTCAATTCCGCATACGAACTAAAATCAACTTTCCCCTAACAAAATCACTTCTTCAAAAGTGCAACAAACAACAAATCACAATAAACTCAAGCTCATTTCTACAAATTAAAGCATCAAATTTCATTACAAAAATACAACAATTTGCACAATTTAAGCTAACATAAAAAGAAGATGAAGAAAAAAAGAGTCATAAAGATCCTAAGAAGTAAAAACCAAGGAAAAGTGAAAGATGGGTTTTACCTATGCCGTTGTTCATGTTCCAGATCGCCGGCGGAGTATGAGAAAGTGGGGGAGGCGAGAGAGGTTTCCTCATGAAGAAAAAAGAGTCATAAAGATGCTGAGAAGCCAAAACCAGGGAAAAATGGAAAATGGGTTTTATCTGTGCCGTTAATCATGTGCCAGGTCGTCGGCAGAATATGAGAAGGTGGGGGAGGCGAAAGAGGTTCCTTTTTCTCACCTCTTTGTTTCTCTCTCTACAAAATTAGAAATGGGGGTTGCAATTTTTTTGGGTGACCCATTTATATGGGAGGGCAATTAGGTTATTTCAAGGTGTAAGAAAATCCTATTTCTGTCCAGTGACTATACATGGTGTGTGCATTCTCTTTGCATATTAAAAAAAAAAAATCCTATTTCTGTCCCAAGATTAAGATATTGTCCCATTTTGAGATTTTTTCCAAAATTATTTTGATGATTTTAAAGTAAAACTACCATAAAAACTTACTATAAAGTACAATAGCCAAAGTGTATATATTGTATATTAAATTTGCGAGACTGGGTTTAACCTTAGATGATCAAGTTTCATGGTTTGAAAGAACCTCCAGATGTAATCTCTGATATTCTTTTTAGGATAGTCTTACTACTTAATTTGGTACGAGATGCTCTTTTTCCCTTCGACTAGGTTGAAATTCCTGACAAGGTTTTAATCGAGGTCCATTGTTAGCATCCTATCCCCTTTCTTTGTATGTGTTATACCTGGTTAATGAATATCGTACTTATTCTCAAATTTGCATTATTGTATTATTATTCTAAATAAGTTAAAAAAATTGTTTTTTATTTATTTTATTTTATTATGAGAGTTTCTTATTATCATTACTCAAATAAATTTTACTCGATCTGTTCTCCAAAATTTGAATCAACTAGCATAGTATTAGTATAGGAAAAATGACAGACTTTCAATTTTAGAGTCAACAACCTAACTCAGTTTTTTACTCTCTCTCATAGAGTCATACTTATAATGTTTTATCCTCTTAAAAGTGGGATTAAAACATCATAAAACACATAAAAATTAAAAATGTCAAAGTAATTTAAAAGTACCAAACACATTAGTAAATTATAATAATTAATTTACAAGTGCGAAATATGACAGCCCGTCTCGAAATATAATATATTTTATCCTCGATAGCGTGGAATGACTATTTTGCCCTTGAACGTTGGGTTGCGATTGTGTATATCGGGGCTAAGAAAATGGACCAATTAGTTCACTTCCTATTTCATTGGTTCCAACTAAAAAATATGGAGTTGTTTTGAATGAATGTTAGCCCTATAATTGGTAGCCCAATTAGGGCCTGAGGCCATTTAAACTGGCCAATCCGGACACACACACGCATACACATGTACAACCTCACCATCCCTCTCCCTTTTTCTCGATTCTTCTTCCCGTCCGTACGACCCGAGCTTCCCAACCCTCAAACACCATTAAAACGTCATGGATCGAGCTTGTGGACACCATCATCACCTTCCTTGTAACCTTACGAACTCAACTATACCTTTGGTTGGACGTAAGAACTTCGAAAACTCTAGAACTAAAGAGCTCCAAAGAGGTGCACTGTTCATCCGTCGTGATTGCAGAGATTTCGTCGAGTTTTAGGGTCCTAGGAAGTCTTAAAACTTCTTCACGAAGCTTAGAGAGGAGTTTTGGAAGGTTTTGGACGTCAAGACACTCGAGTTCGTTGAGTTGCAGAGGTGGCCGGACTATCGAGACTTTTTCCGGCGAGATTTTGTGGGTTTTAGGAACTAAAAGTGGTAAGATCATGTTCTCATAGTTGAGAGATTCATTTTGGTGAAAATTTCATGAATTTTGGTGTTGAAATGAGTAAGATATTAAGGTTTAAAGTTTTTCCAGAAACCGTCGACGCAGCGGCGACCAACGCCGGAGTCCGGCGAACTAAGGAAGGAGAAGGAGAATATTCCGTCAACTTTGATGGAATATTCCTAACGGTGATTAACGGTGTCAGGTATATTTAATGGTATATGCTGTTATTTAACGGAATATTCCCTAACGGCGTTAACTGTTTCGTCAGTGTGCCAGGCATGTGCCTGCGCGTGGGTGGTGCGTGTGGCCGTGCCTTGGCCGGCGCATGATGGAGCGTGGGACGTCGAAAAATTATTTTAAAAATATGGGGATGCTTGTGGTGTTGAGTAGGCCACGATGGTATATTTAAACACCTCTATTAAGCAACGTATGAGAAGTTATTACCTAGTTTTGGTTATGTGCTTAAAAATAACGTTTAGGTGAGACGTTTCCAGAGGACGAGCCCAATCAGGCGAGACTCGGGGGCTACGACCCTTCCACATATCAGTGAGTGGGCTTTTGGTTTTCAGTATATATATATATATATATATATATATATATGTATGCTTGGTATTTTCCCAGAAATCGTGTTTAAATGGACTTGTGTTTTAAAATGCCATGTCAAATGTTTTATATTTAGAATATGCATTTAGTAGTTGCACACATTATGTTTGACGCTGCAGATGCTCAGGTAAGTTCCAGGTGAGTTTATAGATTGTGGATGTGAGTTGCATGATTATGTTGAGACGTATTTAGAGCTCATAAACCTGCACCCCGGTGTTAGTGCTCCCGCCCTTGGTCAAGGCACACTCCTTCACGTGATGTTCACCTACCGCACCATACGCTTACCTTAGATCCAAGTTAGGTGCACAATCTTGTCGTACAGACCACTATAGGTGGTTCCGACTCGTAGGTGACCCGCGATCATTCGCACAGTCTTCACGTGATCGTAGCACTTGAGCGTATTTATTTACACCCAGTCCTGTCGTACAGACCACTTTAGGTGGTTCCGACTCGTGTGCAGGTACATTTGTTGAGCTATGGATTGAGCCATACAAGTCACGTTAGGTGACTCCGACTATATGGATGAGCTCTAGATTCAGCCGTACATGTCACGTTAGGTGACTCCGGCTGGCATATCATTTGCATTGAATTATATCACCTGGCTTACACATTTATTGCTGAGATACTTGACATGGCATATACTTGGCTTCCACTGCTTTCAGGCATGATTTCTATACATATGTATTCTATTTTTTGGGAAATTATACACGTTTTACGGCGAGGGGTTATTACCTTTGATAAGTGAAATGGTTTTGAAAAGCTTTGTTTTTGCCCACTCACACTTTCTGTTTTGCGCCCTTCTAGGTTCTAGGTAGGAAAGATTTTGGTGGCTTGCGAGGAGTCTACGGCAGTTCTGACAAATTGTAACTATTGTAAGACTACCTTCGGTATTGTATAATTAGTATTTGTCCTACTAGACTGCACCTAGGTTACCTATGCTCTGATAATGTGTAACTTTATTCATTATCATTTTTATTCCCTTGTCACTTCCGCATCGTGCACATGGCTACGTCACCCTCACGTGACGGCCAACACACCTTGATTTGGTCGGGGTGTGTCACGAAAAATGTGAATAAATACAAAAACACTCATGATTGCACCCTCTATGTTTTGAGATGGTCATTTGAATTTTTAAAACCCTACAAACCCTCATGAATAGTATTTTTAGAGGAGTTCAAAATAAATAAAAATTCATAATAATTAGTGTACAAGTGTTAAAAATATGAAAGAATATATAAACGCTCATGATTGCATCCTCCAAGCGTAGACAAAGATTACATCATTGTTAAATTTTTAAAACCCTCCAAACCCTCATGAATAGGGTTTTTTATTTGAGTGCAAAATTAATAAAATTCATAATAATTATTGTAGAAGTGTGAAAAATGTAAAAATAACATACAATCACTCATAATGATAAGCTTTACAACTTTTATAAAAGGGTCAACTCTAAAATCTGACACCAAAATCCACAAACCTTAGATTTATATTTAACCGTCGATTGTCGCTTACGCTTTATTTTCTCACCGGATTTTGTTTTTCAGAAATTTTTTTTTAAAACATAATCTTTTACTGAAAAATGGACGGTTCGAATCATTGATATCACCTTCCGATATTTTTGGTTAACTCAAATATGAGTCGATGTTATATAGTTTCTAAAGACTTTATAAATTCTGAGCAATATTTTTACTAATGGTAAAACTTTGAATGTAACATTAACGATCTGAACTGCTCATCTTCCTGCATCCTCTGAAAAATCATGTTTTTAGAAAAGAAAATTTGAAAAAAAAAATTTTGGTGAGAAGAATGGAGCGTAAATGTAAACGACAATCAACGGCTAAATTTTGATCGATAGTTTATGTGATTGTAGTGGCGAACTTTGAAGTTGAGCCCTTCACGAAAGTTGTAAAGCTTGTCATTAAGAGCGTTTGTATTTTTTTTTAATTATATTTTTCACACTTCTACATTAATTAATATTTATGTGATACTTAAAAGACAAATGTGTTTTTATGTTTTGAAGTAATACTTATGTGACAATGTGGTATGTATATACTAATTTAGTATTATGCTTTTCAATTGATTATTTATTGGTTTAAAATATATATATTTTTTTAACTGGTAGTGGGTTGGGTCATATTACCTGTTAATATTAGCTGGTTGAGTTCAGGTCGGGTCATATTACTTGTCAATATTAACGGGTCGAGTTCAGGTCGGGTCATATTACCCATTCATTTTAATGGGTATTACACGACACAACCTATTAAAATTTTTGGGTATGACATGAAAACGATACGAATACGAAAAACACAGCATGAATGCCAGATCTACATGGCCGGAAAAGCTTTATGTTATGGGATTAATGTTGCGTTAAAGGTGATATCAGAAACCGATCTGGAGGGTTTTGCTCGAAAGTGAAAAAATTCAAGCATACAATGCGTGTATATGATGAAAAACAATAAGTGGTCGGGTGAATTCAATCTACGATGAAGCAAATAAAGCAGTTCCTGAAGTAAATTTCCAGTTTTCAGGCAATGCTTCTCTCACAATAATTGATCATGCGATCAGCATGTGATTCATGTACACATCCTGTCATATACAAACGTCTCTCTAGAATCTATATGCGTGACTTATACTGATGAAGTGTTGTATATACATCCGTTCCGTCATATACTAGCTATGACTTCTGCCCGAACCCTAAAGTGAAAAGCAACAAAATAAAATTGACATGTTTTGATTTTTTCACCTTGACGGTAGGAGCAATATTATTGCTTGTCCATGCAATGATGATCTATCCGATTCGATCGAATGAATGTTTTCAAAAGCAAAATCAATAGTGTTATAAAGTAGCCCATTACGAAGGCTTTGATGAAAAAATCTGGAAAACATATACATGCATGGACGGTGGAAGTGGAAGTGGAAGTGGAAGTGGAGGGATATTGCTAGTTCACTACAACCTGTCAAACTACTTTGTTTTTTCTTTTTCATCAATGTATATGTTTCTCTTATGATCGACCACATAATTGCCCCTCTCTCTCTCTCCACTTTCACCACCTTTACTCCCACAAAACCTTTTTAAAATATATGGTGGGTCGAGATTAATTCTGGACAGATCGACGGATCGAGTCAAAGGAGATCAGTTCATCTTTGCCAGTTGGGAATGAATTGAAGGGGTTTTGGTCAAGGCTTCATGGGCTATCATTTGGGAGTTTGAAAGGTTTATACGTTCAGTGGATGACATGATCACACACTCTCGAGTACTTCCTGTTTTGAACACTAAAATTAACGGATCCACTACTTGGCACAAATCATTCTGGTCTTTAAAAAGTTGGGTAGTTAGACTTTGAAAGTTTTGCACCTTTTTGTTACTTCTGTCATGGACTTGTAGTTGATTAAGTACGAAAAAGATGATGATATATCTCATATATGTTTGCATTGTTACCCACGATTTAATTGTTAAATATGATGCTGACACATTAATTTATTTATTAATAGTTAAACAAATCTGATTAAGTAAGAACCTATAGCTGAAGTGGTTGGAACATGATTTGAACTTGAGATCTTTGTGTTTTTTTGTCAATTGAAACATAATGTTTAAACAAACATGATTTATTAAAAACTTGCAGAGAAATGATCGCATCGGCAAAAGAGTGTCCAATTAGAGTGGTGTTCATGAAAGTTCACAACACTATTTCTCGAGGTAACTATTTTTTATTTTTTTTTGTCAAAATGTGACTCAAAGTGGTATCTTTTGGAAGGATACAAGTAAATTCACATGAAAGGTGTTGCAAAATCTATAACTAGTGTCGGCCAGAAAATGCTTTCTAAAATTCCTCCAGGGTTTCTAGGTTCTATCAACCTCGAGCCTTCTTTATAAGTCCTCAATTAAGTTGTTTTTCATGTGTGTAAATTGTTGATCAACTACAAGAAAGTGCTACGTTTCATTGTATCCTAGAGGCATATTAACGTATTACGTTCACTTATGAAGACAAATAGCATCTTAGAAAATTCATTGTTGCCATGTGTCTTTGAAACATAAATAAACTCTTTCTTCATCCATACCCACAAAATTTTTCAAACACCAACAAGTACTGTTAATCTCGCGTCCATTAGATGGAACCCCAAAACTAGTAATTACTGAATATATATTGTAAAATCTCTAATGGGCATTTGATTTACCATTTAACCCTGTTCAATAGTGCCATATGTAGGCAAATTTGCTCCTAGGTAGCTGCTGGGCTCACATTCACAGATGATTATAATATGTTTTGTTTGTCCACTCATGGATGGACATCTCAAAATTCAGTGGAAAAGGGTCTCATTTAAGCAGCACAGATTGTATAAGTGGAAGAAATTCAATTGTCATTTCCAGTTAAAGTCAATTTGATCTGTCTTGGGTTTGAATTCTTGTCTGTTTCTTCAACCAATAAAAGGTTAAAAGGTAGGGGCTCTGTGATGGCCATGAACGAAGAATACTTAATTAATTAATATACATATTTGGGTGTTTAAATTTGGTTAACTAATATGTTATTATGTAATAGGGGTGTGCTATCAACACACCCTATTTTACTTCTCATACACCCCTTGATAATTTCTGTCTGTTGATTTTCTTCAATTCATCCGTTCTGATGGTCGAAAATTAAAAGTGTGTGAGAAGTAAAATGGGATGTGTGGATATCATACCCCTATGTAGTATAATTCTGATGATGTATAATATATTTGCCACAGGAATTGACAGTAGAATTACTGTATGGTCACTATATATCTACCAAATTCTTGTTTGGTTGGGTTTGGCATTGTTCACCACAATAACCACCGCGATTGTTTTTTCTTTTTTCACCTACAGTAATGGCTATTTGTTAATTCGCAATCAAAAGAAAAAGAATTGAATTGAGAAGTGTGAGACCATGTTTTTCTGGACCCAAAACATGTGGCACCTTAGGTGGTAGACAGACCAGAATGCCCACAGAAAGTGATGTTTAGACGAAAAAGCTGAGATGCCTGATGCGGATCAGAACAAGTTACTTTTATAGGCATCTTAGTCAAGTTGGACTACCCTCTGTCGGATCGGACAAGCATTAGTCAAACAAAGTCAAAATACCAAGCTAAATCAGACGGGATAGGCTTAAGCTCATTGAAGATATTACTTGTCTCCCAAGTAAGGAAACCCTAATTAAAGTCAAATTAGGACATCTTAGGGATTAGGCAACATAATCATAATTCGAGGAAGATTGGGTATCTTATCCTAGATTTCCTCCTAGATAGTCTCACAATTTGCTGAAGATTACTTTCCCTATAAGAACTCTCAAGATCCCTAAAAGTACACTAGCCTGGGTATTTATCAGAGACTTCTATATATCTCTCTCAGACCTATGGATGTCACATCTCTCTATCTTCGACTTTTCTATCTAAGTCTTATATTCTTTACTATAAACATATTCTCTCTATGCCTAACAGAGGCCCTTACGTCGCCGTCTACCCAAAGACACGTCCATGGAGAAGTCATTTCCCAATGCCCTGCCATAGGCTATTCGTCAAGGATGGTTTAACTCCATTCTTCCTTACAACTACACCAGTGGTATGATTCTTCTTTCCCGAAGATATGTAGGCAATCCTTCCCGGATTCAACCACACCCCCCAATCAATCCCATTCTCCTTTCCTTGGAAATCATAGGCAAGTCCAACCAGGTTTCGCCTCCGTCTGCGGTTGTGCGCGAATTTGGTTCCAACAATTGGTGCTTCATTGAAAGTGAATTCACATTCCCCCGTCCAAATCACTCTATCAACATGCAAATCTACTACTTGGATAAAAACTGATCAAACGAACCTTCGAATGATATGTTGAGGATGTCGTAATCTTAAAAAATGAGCTTTCAAGATGAAATAGGAGTTGATTTAATGGTAAAAATTCTATTCGTGAGCGACAACAAAAACAAGGATGACGATCACAATTACTTCATGATTGATTGAAGAATCACGAGCCCCAACTGTTGGAAGTATGCCCACAAAGCCACTCATTTGATGTAATAGCTTTTGGAATACTTATTGTATTAGACTATTATATGTTTAATGAAGGGCAAAGCTTATTGTTAATCACTATTTATTGTATCATGTGTTTAAGCAATAAGGGAATCCAAGGAATATATTTAATCTAAGAGAGAAGTGATATAAGTAAGTTAGATTAACGAGACCTTTCTCTTATGAACATTCCTAAAACGTTCCTAGCCATAGGATTGCCAATTGGGCATTGACAATCCACTAAGGTTAGTATGTGTTATGTTAACTCAAGCGTGAGTATGACTAGTCTCAAGTCATTTAGTGTTGGACACTAAGACAAACACATAGGTGCTCAAAAGGTAATCGAGTACACAGAACAACGATCAAAAGAGAGTTCGAACATACATGTCATGTAAGAACTCGTAAGTTGCAATATGCAAAGTAGTCCTTTGACCTGAGGCATCATTGATGTCTAATGGTTAGGTCCTTGATCTTTGATTATGTCGAAGGCATTCCATTGAGAGTGTCAACGACATTGTTGGGGTCAAGCTATCTAGTCATGTAGGCATGTGAATGCACAACAAGGGATCTCTAACCTTCCATGGTGGAAGGTGAATATTCTGAGATATGATTCGAGAGTCTTTGGCCAAAGCATACGAATATGATTTAGGAAGCATGTTCCAAATCATATTCAATTGATTCATATAGAGAAGTATCACATTGGATAGTAGACATGATACAAACTATCACTCAAACAATGTGATCAAGAGTATTGTATTAGAGAAGGACCGTATTGCATTGTAATTGTAACTAGGTAGGTTCTCCAACCACTTCTACTTAGCTTGGGTAGCCATGACATACTGCTAGGTGTCACTCATGGTTTGTGGAAGCCCTGAGGATTAGCAAACACTAATCTTCATCAAAGGGAGAATTGAAAGTTTCAATTCACAATCGATCGTTAAGAGTAACAATCGCCCACTGCCTCGCTAATTGGAACCTAATGGATCGTACACCGAGTAAGGGTGAAAGTGAAGAAATATAAATGAGATGGATAAGCAATTAAATAGTTTAATTGAGAATGGTCAAGATTAATTAATTAGTTAATTAATCTTACAAAAGGCTCGTATTGGGCTTTTAAGTTGGTTTTGGGTTTCGGGGCCCAAAAGGGTTTTTGGTCAACAAGGCCCATTGAGTTTAGGTTGTGTGACAACTAAAACTAAATGGAAATTAACCCAAAAACAAAGTCAAAACCGGCCTAGGGTGAGGGTTATCAAACTTGGGTTAATTGCAAGTTTGCCACTCACATGTGAGGTGGTATAAAAGCATCTTTATAGCTTTTACCTCATTAGGGTTTTCTTGAGACAAAGAAGAGAAATATTTTCTCTCTTTTTCTCCATAGAGGCCGGCCACTTAGGGGAGGGATAGCTAGCAATCTTTCTTCCTCTAAGTCATCCATTTCATCTTCACACCTCATCCTTGGTGTGGAGACTTAGAGACACCAAACCTTTGGTGTTTTTGGAGATCCTTTCCTCACATCCTCAAGGAGCAAAGGAGTAACAAAAGGAAGTAAATCACAAGGAAGATCCAAGGAGCTAGGAGGTGACTTGAAGGCCCTCCACTTGGGTGAATCCCTTGTGTAAACAAGGATGAGCTTCAAGGGTAATGAATCTCAAAATTCTTTCTTCTCTTTAATGTTGTTAAAGAGTCTTATGATTCACCATTCACTAGGCTTTGAAAGTCATGGGTTTTAGAATTGTTTTTGAATGCATGCCTACTTTAAAGTGTTATTAGTTTGCATATGTGTTCAAATATTCTCACATGTTCTTAGCTAGGACAAATTTTTTCCTTCAAGTGGTATCAAGAGCCTAGGTCTAGTTTATGGTGAATCCTTTTGGGTTTTGTGTTTTTCATGGTTTGTGATTTAAATGTTGTAAATGTTACAAGCTTTGTTCTTGCTTTTGAATATAAATTTTGCTTGAAAGTTTAGCATCTCAAATGTTGTAGATGTAGTTCATTTAAGCATGAATATTGGAACAAAAATTTGGTGTCATGTATGTGGGGAAATTCGGCCAAATCCAAGGGTGGATTTTTGGGTTCATGTTTGTCTTGTTAAAAGTGTTTTAAAGTGACTTTTGGAACCCCTATGTACCCTAGGATGTTAACCCTCTTTTGAGTAGTGAAAATTTGAGTTTTATTAAGTGAAAACATTCATGGAGTTCTTATGAGTTTTCATGTATGTTCTTCAATGTTCTTGATGTTCTTACCAAGAACAAAAAGGTTTGGTGTTTTGATTCAATATGTTTGTTGTTTTTCATAAAGTTTTGGTTTATTATTGATTGGTGATGAATGATTGGTGATGGATGATTTGTGTCATTATTGTTTGTCAAACCTATATCTTACAACCCATACCAATGAACTTTTTTCAACCATGCCAATCAACTATTCAACCCATCCCTTTCACCTTTTCAACACACTTTAAAATTTTGAATTTTCACCAAAACCAACCCCCCCTTTTTCACTACCAAAACCGGCCACCCCATAATGGGGGTACTTTTGGGGCTTTTTATGCAATTACATAAAGTTTTGATACTTTTGTGTATTTGCACTTTGGCCCAAAAGTTTACGTTTTTACGTAAAGGTCCAAAATCACTAAAGGACAAATTATTTTGCTCCTTTAATGAAGTTTATGTAATGGTTGAAATTTTTGGGTTCTAGTTGTAATCACATGAAGTTGTGGACTCTTGTGTTTTTACAAAGTGACCCCAAAAGTTTATGTTTTAACATTGTGGCCCAATAGTTGTGGTCATTGTTTTTTGGCCCAAAATATGATGAGAACAAAATGGTTTTGTCTCTTTAATGAGAATTGGATTTTCATTTCATTTAGTTCCATTTGAATCAATTCTATGAATCCGAAAACCAATTGTTTAAGTTGCTTTCTTAGTTAATGTGATTGATTAAGAAAAGGGTGATTATGAACCAAAGGCCTCGATAATTGAGCTATGTGATTGGCCGCTTTACATTATGAATGTTTGGGTTAAGTAGTTTAGATTTGAATGTAATTTGATTAGTTCAAATTTATTGTAAAAGGGCATAAGTCCTTCCAATGTGTTGTAAAAGGGCATAAGCCCTTCTCTTTATTTCATGTATTCCTTTTTGTTTATATGTATGCAAATTGGAATAGTTGGGTCCAACGCCCAATAGGAAATAACGGTTTAATTAGATTAAACGCGTAACTAAAATCAACAACTACCTACCTTAGACCCAAGGTCCAACACAAGGCTCGTGTTGGATGAAATCAAACGGTTCATAATCATCCTAAGTCCTTTTAATAAGATTAAAATGAAATTGATGTAGCCCAACACTACTCCCTCGACAAAACGAATATTAAGTTGATAAGCGAGAGATGCTTTGAACATCTCTTTGTAGGCCTTCCACCATGGTGGGCTCCAATCGTTTGTGACTCATGCACCGTATTCGTCCAGTTCTGGGGTATACAAAGTATGTGCTTACATTCAGGAGAAGCCTATAAACATATGATGAAGTGAAGGTAGGCAACGAGTATGGTCAATATGATATTCCTCTGAGGCCATTCTTGAACCCCTACTTTAACTAGCATGGTGGGAATGACTTAACTAAGTGCAATGGTGCCAATATGATATTCTTCTGAGGCATCATTCTCTAGAGGCCAAACGAGATGGGTAATTACAAAAGTTGTAAATGGCTAAAGCGTTATCCTCTCATCATTATTGTTGCTAGCCAATATGATATTCTTCTGAGGTGGGCTTGGTAATGGTGAGTCTCCCATACCCTACTAAGAGTTCAACATAACTCTCGGATTCCATTGAGGGGTGTGGAATTTGCCAAAAATAGTGGGTGGTACTATTTGATTTAAGACCCAATCAAGTAGTTTGAAAATCAACAATCTAATACGATTTCTGTTATGTTATGTAGTTAACGACATGCCTAAAATTACACCTACCATTATACTTGACAAAAAGGGCCTTAGGGGCCAACGTTTCCTTGCTTGGTATCGCCATATTGAGAATGTCTCAAAGGTGAAAGACATAGTGTATGTGCTCAAGCAATCCCCTCCTCATGTACCTCCTACGAAACTAGCTTCAAAGGAGGAGTATCAAAATTATGCTAGACACTATGAGGATGACTTACAAGCCAAATGCTTCATCCTCACTTCACTTAGTGAGGAGCTTATGAAGCTACATAAGCACATGGACACTTCATGTGCCATGGTTGAAAGTTTGCATAAGATGCATGACATTGAGACAAGTAACGTACGATTCTCAAATGTTTGTAGTCTATTAAATGCCAAAATGGCAAAGGGGACATCGGTCCAAAAACATGGACAAAAGATGGAAAGGATCTTTCAAGATCTTGAAAGTTTAGGAACTTCTATCGATGGGAAAATGGCCCAAGACTTTTTCCTTGCATCTCTATCGGATGATTTCACTAATTTTATAGTAAACTATAAAGTGAATAGATTCAATCATACTTTTACCGAGATGATTGACATGTGCTGTAAGTTTGAACAAAGTTTCAAAAAGGACAGTGGGAGTGAGAATGCAATCATAAAGAAAAGGTTGCATAACAAGAAGGCAAGAAAATCCAAGGGAACATGCTTTCATTGTGGAAAGGATGAACGTTGGAAGAAGAAATACAGGGTGCGCATTGCGAGCCTTATGACAAGAACTTTTGAAGGGACTATTTCTGTCATAGAGAGTGCTTTTACAGTAGGCTCCAATTCCTGGATATTTGATTCAGGCGCTAGTCAACATATCTGCAATTCGTTGCAGGGACTAACAGGGAGCAGGACACTGCGCAATGGGGAGATGATTGTGCGAGTTGGGAACAGCACTAAGATATCTGCAAAAGCAATAGGCACCTACATGCTTAAACTACCCTCTGGGGAAGTCTTGGAACTTAAAAATTGTTTATATTTTCCTTCATGTATAAAGAATTTGATTTCTATCTCTATGCTTTTACGAGATGGGCACTCAGTATTGTTTGACAAAATGAGTTGCACTTTATACTTGAACGGTCGTATTATCTCACATGGTAATATGATAGAGGGACTTTTTCACCTAGAGACAAGTAGTGGGATGCACTGTATTGAAAGCGGGAATACCTCAAAACCCAAAAGGGCTAGAGAAAAAGTTAACCGAGTTAAGCTTTGGCATCTTAAACTTGGACATGTAAACCAAGATAAGATTCGCAAGATGTCGAAAGACGGATATTTCAGCTCAGTAGGTAATGACCAAATGGGTGCTTGTGAATCTTGTTTACTGGGAAAGATGTCTAAATCTTCATTCACTGGGAAAGGAGAGCGAGCCAAAGAACTACTAGGGTTAATCCACACAGATGTATGTGGACCTATGTCCACTGTAGCACGAGGAGGGTTCTCCTACTATATCACATTCACCGATGATCACTCTCGGTTTGGCTATGTGTATCTTATGAAGTACAAGTCAGAATCCTTTGAAAAGTTCAAAGAGTTCAAGAATGAAGTGGAGAACCAAACTGGGAAACAGATAAAGACCCTAAGATCGGATCGAGGGGTGAATATCTAAGTAATGAATTCCTAGACTACCTCAAGGAGTGTGGAATAGTATCACAGTGGACTCCACCAGGAACTCCTCAACATAACGGAGTTTCTGAACGGAGAAATCGAACCTTGATGAATATGGTTCGTTCTATGATGAGTTCCGCTGACCTACCAGTTTCGTTCTGGGGATATGCACTACAAACAGAAGCTTATTTACTGAATAGAGTGCCTTCCAAGTCAGTTCCACAAACGCCATATGAGATATGGCATGGCAAAAGAACAAATCTTAACCATATTAAGATTTGGGGTTGTCCAGCTTACGTAAAAAGGCTTGAAGCAGACAAGCTTGAAGCAAGGTCTGTTAAGTGCTATTTTGTGGGGTATTCCAAACAGACTTTGGGATACGAATTCTATCACCCTGACGACCAGAAAGTCTTTGTCGCCAGAACTGCTATGTTCCTTGAGGACGAACTCGTTCTCAATGCAAGTAGCGAGAAAACGATAGAATTAAATGAAATTCCTGATGAGCCACAAACAAGCAATCAACAGATAGACAACCATGTTCCTGAACCCCTAACTCCACGTAGATCTGAACGGGTCAGTAAGCCACCTAAGAGGTATGGCTTAGATAATGACTTTGGGCAATTGCACCTTCTAGGTGACAATGACACAAAGGAGGACCTTAGAGACTACACTGAAGCAATGTCCGACATTGATTCAAAGAGATGGCAAGAGGCCATGAAATCCGAGATGGATTCCATGTATCAAAATCAGGTCTGGACTCTTGTAGACCCTCCAGAAGGTATAGTACCTGTTGGAAACAAATGGGTATTAAGAGGAAGATAGGCGTTGATGGAAACGTGGAGACTTATAAGGCTAGACTAGTAGCCAAAGGTTACAGGCAAAGAGAAGGGATTGACTATGAAGAAACTTTCTCTCCTGTAGCCATGATTAAGTCCATTCGGATTTTGCTTGCTATAGCTGCGTACCATGATTATGAGATATGGCAAATGGACGTGAACACGGCCTTTCTGAACGGCTACCTAGAGGAAGAGCTCTATATGACTCAACCCGAAGGTTTCGTGTCCAAGTCTGAAAAGACTAAGGTATGCAAGCTTCAAAGGTCCATTTATGGACTTAAACAAGCCTCCAGGAGCTGGAATATTCGTTTTGACACAGAAATCAAATCGTTTGGTTTTACTCAAAACGAAGACGACAATTGTGTTTATCAAAAGGTCGTTGGGGATGCAGTTGTATTCCTAGTGTTATATGTAGATGACATATTACTATTCGGGAATGACACTGCAGTACTTTCTTCTGTAAAAGTGTGGTTGTCCAAAACCTTCCACATGAAAGATTTGGGAGATGTATCTTATGTGCTTGGGATAAAGCTCTATCGTGATAGATCTAGAAAATTAATTGGATTATCCCAATCTATGTACATAGATAAGGTGCTAAGTAGGTTATAGATGGAACAATCTAAGAAAGGTTTTCTTCCTGTCAGACATGGAATTCACCTTTCTAAGTCCATGGAACCTAAAACTCCTAAAGAAATACGGCAGATGAGTGCTATTCCTTATGCTTCCGCCATAGGAAGTCTCATGTATGCCATGATATGCACAAGGCCTGATATCGCATATGCTGTGAGCATTACTAGTTGATATCAATCTAACCCAGGATCAGAACACTGGGCAGCTGTCAAGGCGGTCCTTAAGTACTTAAGAAGAACTAAGGACATGTTCCTCGTTTACGGAGGAGTGACAGAGTTGCGAGTAGAAGCCTATACAGACGCAGATTTCTAATCTGACGTCGACGATAGAAGTTCCAACTCCGGATATGTGTTCACTCTGAATGGTGGGGCTGTCAGCTGGAAAAGCAAGAAACAATCTATAATTGCTGATTCCACAACAGAGGCTGAATATGTCGCTGCAGCTGAAGCCGGCAAAGAAGCGTTCTGGATGAAGAAGTTCATTACTGAACTTGGAGTGGTTCCAACCATTACATCACCAGTAACTTTGTACTGTGATAATAGTGGGGCGATAGCTCAAGCCAAGGAACCCAGGGCTCATCAAAAGAACAAGCATTTTGATATACGCTTTAATATCATTAGAAGATATGCTGCCGAGGGGAAAGTCAACATCCTCAAGGTTGCCTCAGCCGATAACGTAGCAGATCCACTGACGAAGCCAATGTCTTAAATCCAACTTGACCGCCATATGGAAAAGATGGGTATTAGATACATGGGAAGGTGGCTTTTAGTGCAAGTGGGAGATTGTTGGAAGTATGCCCACAAAGCCACTTATTTGATGTAATAGCTTTTGGAATACTTATTGTATTAGACTATTATACGTTTAATGAAGGGCAAAGCTTATTGTTAATCACTATTTATTGTATCATGTGTTTAAGCAATAAGGGAATCCAAGGAATATATTTAATCTAAGAGAGAAGTGATATAAGTAAGTTAGATTAACGAGACCTTTCTCTTATGAACATTCCTAAAACGTTCCTAGCCATAGGATTGCCAATTGGGCATTGACAATCCACTAAGGTTAGTATGTGTTATGTTAACTCAAGCGTGAGTATGACTAGTCTCAAGTCATTTAGTGTTGGACACTAAGACAAACACATAGGTGCTCAAAAGGTAATCGAGTACACAGAACAACGATCAAAAGAGAGTTCGAACATACATGTCATGTAAGAACTCGTAAGTTGCAATATGCAAAGTAGTTCTTTGACCTGAGGCATCATTGATGTCTAATGGTTAGGTCCTTGATCTTTGATTATGTCGAAGGCATTCCATTGAGAGTGTCAACGACATTGTTGGGGTCAAGCTATCTAGTCATGTAGGCATGTGAATGCACAACAAGGGATCTCTAACCTTCCATGGTGGAAGGTGAATACTCTGAAATATGATTCGAGAGTCTTTGGCCAAAGCATACGAATATGATTTAGGAAGCATGTTCCAAATCATATTCAATTGATTCATATAGAGAAGTATCACATTGGATAGTAGACATGATACAAACTATCACTCAAACAATGTGATCAAGAGTATTGTATTAGAGAATGACCGTATTGCATTGTAATTGTAACTGGATAGGTTCTCCAACCACTTCTACTTAGCTTGGGTAGCCATGACATATTGCTAGGTGTCACTCATGGTTTGTGGAAGCCCTGAGGATTAGCAAACACTAATCTTCATCAAAGGGAGAATTGAAATGTAGTTTCAATTCACAATCGATCGTTAAGAGTAACAATCGCCCACTGCCTCGCTAATTGGAACCTAATGGATCGTACACCGAGTAAGGGTGAAAGTGAAGAAATATAAATGAGATGGATAAGCAATTAAATAGTTTAATTGAGGTCAAGATTAATTAATTAGTTAATTAATCTTACGAAAGGTTCGTATTGGGCTTTTAAGTTGGTTTTGGGTTTCGAGGCCCAAAAGGGTTTTTGGTCCACAAAGCCCATTGAGTTTAGGTTGTGTGACAACTAAAACTAAATGGAAATTAACCAAAAAACAAAGTCAAAACCGGCCTAGGGTGAGGGTTATCAAACTTGGGTTAATTGCAAGTTTGCCACTCACATGTGAGGTGGTATAAAAGCATCTTTATAGCTTTTACCTCATTAGGGTTTTCTTGAGACAAAGAAGAGAAATATTTTCTCTCTTTTTCTCCATAGAGGCCGGCCACTTAGGGGAGGGATAGCTAGCAATCTTTCTTCCTCTAAGTCATCCATTTCATCTTCACACCTCATCCTTGGTGTGGAGACTTAGAGACACCAAACCTTTGGTGTTTTTGGAGATTCTTTCCTCACATCCTCAAGGAGCAAAGGAGTAACAAAAGGAAGTAAATCACAAGGAAGATCCAAGGAGCTAGGAGGTGACTTGAAGGCCCTCCACTTGGGTGAATCCCTTGTGTAAACAAGGATGAGCTTCAAGGGTAATGAATCTCAAAATCCTTTCTTCTCTTTAATGTTGTTAAAGAGTCTTATAATTCACCATTCACTAGGCTTTGAAAGTCATGGGTTTTAGAATTGTTTTTGAATGCATGCCTACTTTAAAGTGTTATTAGTTTGCATATGTGTTCAAATATTCTCACATGTTCTTAGCTAGGACAAAATTTTTCCTTCACCAACTCCCTATGGTGTGGAGAAGGTTTCTGTCGTAAGACTTGGATGTTCCCAGAAAAGCACAAAAATGGAGGGTTGCTAATACCTTTATTTATTTTGTTATGATATCTTGTTACTTCGAAAAGTTTAAATTACTTTACCATGAAATAGATAGCCCTAACTGACTATTTGTTATCGTTTTACGAAAGGGGTATGTGCTGATTTGCACATCCCTTCTTCCTTTCAGATCCTCCAGCGTTGGACTAAATCAGTCCAACATTATTCTGGTGAAGCCAGTAATTTCGGCGATGACACAACCTTTCTGATGAATATAGCGTAATTTTAACACAAGAAGAAGTGCCTTAGACAAGCCAGCTAAGTGTAGTCCGATCAGAAACGCTTAGGTCCGGCGTATAGGGTTTGACAAAAGGATTCAAAAAGTGTTTCTGACCCATATGTAGAAGACCAAGTCCCTAACAAACTTTCGTTTAAGATTCACTAGGGATGAATCAACAATTCGGACTGAAAAGAAAATTCCTTCTTGTTACACGTTGCACTATTAAAATCCTCAGACCTAGAATGGGGGCAAGGTGAAAGAACAAACATAATCAATAAACAAGACAATTCAAACATGTTAGATTGACATTAAAATTTGGAGGCCATTCTGAGTAAGATTCGACAATTTCTCATCCTTAAACCAATCAATACATTACCGTGAGTTTGGGGCAAAAGGTTTTCCATAGGTCTAATATTTAATACCTGGTACATGTGTAAGGTGATACTCCATATATTGCGATGAGAATCTTTATAAATACAAAGTTTGGGAGGTGACGTTTTTCGGAATCAATGTCATTGAGGGAGCTTTTGAGCTCTGTCCCGGGCCCACAAGCTTACTCATGTTTCGCCTCAATATTCTTACTTTGAAGTTAGCTTACTTCGAAAAGATTGACATATTAAACTAGGAAGCAAATGATGAAAAGTTCCAAGTGTTATTCTAACAGGCTTAATGACGGTTAGACATCATTGAAGAATATCGGAGGTAATGAAGAGTTTTCGTGCAAACAACAAAACACATGGTTTCATCATTATATACTCTACAAGCATCGGATAGCCACGAAGAAAGAAGACTAACAATACATATTCCAGCTTGCTCCGAAAGGCATGGTCTTTGGATAACTGTCCATCCTCAAGGGGAACATGTTGCCTTTTTGATACATAATTAAGGGCAGTGTGAAACTATAATTTTCCAGGGCTGGAGTAATGTTGATTTGAATACAATTACCTGATAAGTCCGGTGATGGACTCAACAGCTCCGGGCGGAACTGGATCAAACGGAGCAGCGGTGCCACTGTCACCATGTTTCGAGGCAATAGGTGAAATTCGAGCGACTTCGCTGGATAACCATACTTATTCCGCAAGATGTGTGATCTGATATGGATACGACATAATTAGCTCCTTTAAGTCTTGGAGTTCCTACAATATAGGAATTGGCGTGCACTGCAAGTAATCACAACTCCTAAGAGGGTGCAATATCTACTTCTAGATATCCTCTAGGATTCTCCCAAACTAGAATGAGGGATTCTATCCTAAACAGATCAAACCTTTGAAAAGAAAAGCAATCAGGACTAGCCAGATTTAGTTAGCTCCGAATCATGTAAACAGTTCAAAGGCTATTCAGAAGAAGTTATTTTGGGATAATTCATGCATGGTCAGTTAGTAACTATCCATCTTCAAAGCGGAGCACTCTCAAATCATAGTTAGGGGCAATTATAACACCATGATTTTCTGTACTCAAGACATGTGGCCCCTTAGGTGGAAAGAAAGACCAGGATGCCCATAGCAAGTGATGTTTAGGCAAACAAGCTGATAGTGTAATACCCTGAAAAAAATTTAAATATATGAAAATGTGGAAACGTAATTTTACAAGGGTGTATTTTATCCTCGTATATTTTATCGTATTTCTTGACATATCTGGATAGAGGACAATTCCACGAGCGCATAGGCGAAAGTCGTTTGCGAGTCCGGATTATAACAGTATAGTTACGGACATTTGAAGTTGTTTTACTAAACTATAGTTTGTAATTTAATTAAACTCCCACAATCAAGGGCTTGGATTTGGCCCAATTAGTTAAAGGGATTATGGGACCAATCAGATTTTTAAGGGGAGAGGAGGGACGAATGAGAGGGGGAGGAAAGGAAGGGAAAGGAGGGAAGGGAGAATGAGAGAACCGGCCTACCCGGTTTCTCCACCCGACCCGGTTCCATGACCCGGTCCTATCTTCTTCGTCTGACGTCCGTTCGAGGTGATTCCGGTGTCTATGGAAAGCTCTTGACGATCCCAACCTTCCTATGAGGTTAGATTATTAAATTCCTTATCCAATTTTCCAAATCGAAGCTCTAAACCCACGGTGGTTCCGGCGGTTTCTCCCTTTTTCCGGTGAATCCGTCAACAAATATTATCGATGACCACCACCAAAAGACTCCCCTCAACCCCAGGGACAAGGCCCAAGCATTGGATGAGGCGTCGGAGTTTGTTTTGATGGCGAATCGACAACTACCCAAATTAAGGGTTCCGGCGGTTCGAGGCCGATTTGAGGTGTTTCCCGGCTGAATTGGACTTCGGCTCGGCCCAGGTATGAAAGTTGTTCCTCTCATTGAACTCTACAATGCTGTGAAATTTGGTAAATTTTGGAGTTTGTCGGAAAATTAGGTTTCCGTTCGCCGGAAACCGCCACCCGCGGCGACGCGTGGCTAGTGAGCCGATGTTGCCTTTTTAAGCCAATTTTGATACTTTGAATCTATATTTGATATGCAATTGGTGTGATTCACTTGTTGAACATCGCTAGTGATTGTTAGTCACTTGAATGGTTTTTGAAATGAGTTAGAAATTAAAACTGTGAACTACGAATGGCTTGATCCCTTCGTAGGGTACGTAGGCAGTCTAACGAGGATGTTAGATGCAGCCATAAATTAATCGAAATGTTTATATTTTCTTCTGTGGTTAATTAGAATTATAATTAACCATTATATTTATTTTGGCCTACCATTGTGTTTGGCTTCCGAATTAGAAATTTCGGGTCGTTACAAATAGGCCTGATGCGGATTGGAACAGGTTACTTTTACAAGCATCTTAGTCCGGTCGGACTAGCCTCAGTTAGATCAAACTAGCATTAGTCAGATGAGGTCAGAATACCAAATGAAGTCAGATAGACTAGGCTTAAGCTCATTGACCTCTTCTTCTCGATCTTCCAGCATCATCGTCCCACCTCTTTGCTCAATCTTTTCTTTTCTAATAGCCCTCCTGACACACCCCGTCCCGAAGGAGGGCATGCTGGCCGTCACGTGAGAGTGACGTAACGTGACGGCCAGCACGCCCTACCTACGGGTTCGGGTGTGTCACCTCCCACTCGCCCAGATGCATAGACCCCCTGCCTCCCTCTTTCATCCTTTATCATTTGTCATTCTCATCAATAAGTTCTGCAAGAAACCAAGAGAACGGGTTCAGGTGGCCTGAGCCAAAGTCCTCCAATGAAAATTGGTGAGATTGGAAAAGACGGATACGCGTGTCTCCCGACTGGGTTTGAAGTTGTAAGGTTATTTTGTAATAAGCAAAATATAGGAGGTCAATCTTAGAAGAAAAGTTGTATTCCAGATGGCCACCAATACTTCGAACTCAAATACTATCTTAATCTAAAGAATCTCACTCCGCCAATTTCAAGAATCTAATTCCTGAATAGGTGTGGGTTCTATATGTAAATAGATTCCTTCCCAATTAATAAACTCTTGAATCCATCAAAGAGCATGCAATTCCATTCCTACCCACTTCATTCCTCCTTCATAAACACGTCATAAAGCTAGAGCTGGCTCTCAACTCTCATGGTAACTTCCAATTGTTTTTGGCAACTGATATGTCTGCAACGGCAGAGCCACACCAAAGGCTACGGTGTGCTGTAGTCCAGGAGGGGTTTGTGGAAATATGTATGTACTTTAGTGTATAGCCTAGTATAATAGACAAAAAAGTGCATGAAGAATTAGTTTTTAATGCAACTAGCCAAGGAGTATTTAGCACAACTAAAAATATAAAAATTATCGTGGAAATTGTGATGTCATTTTATTCAAGATTATTCTACTATGATTCAGTGGGCTTCATTTTCAATCATATTTTCCTAAAATTGCCTTTACTTCTACTTTATCGTTTAGTTTTGTGCTAGTTGTGTAGTTGTCATTAGAGGTGGCAAGCAATCCATTGGGTTGTTAATAGTTTGATTTCACTTTACACCTTTATCACCACTACCAATCTCACCTCTATATTATAGTGATATCAATTTAAATGGGTATGAACGAGTATCCATTAACAACCCAGTGGGTTGATTTGCCGCCTCTAATTGTAATTGAGATAGTCCATTTTCAAGTTTTCTATCTCCTTATTTTGTTTGCATCTAAATATATGAGAAACTGGATGGTTTATTATAATATTAACAGTTTGCAATTGCGAAGCTTTTTGAGTTCATGTCAAGCAAATTTTAAAGTATACAAATACAAAAGTTAAACTTAAATTTTTGTATACAATACGTATGTAGCAAAAAAATATCATTTGATTTAGGGTAATTTTTTTTATATAGCCCACCCATAAAAAAACTCTAGCTCCTCCCTTATATATCTAGATTAATGTATGTTGTGACGATTAATAGACTTTATATTAGCAACATCATTTCCTGATGAGAATAAGTAAATCGTCGGTAGGGTTGTCCTACTACGACGTCTCTCATGTTGATAGGACACATGTGGAGTTGGATGAAAATACCTTTTTTAAGAAGTGCTCTACAAATAACACGATTAATAGTAACGGATTAAGATATACTTGTGTGATGGCAAATTTAAAGAACAATAACTGATGAGATTAAATATATAAGTGGAAAAAAAATGAAAATAACAAACAGTTTTAAATACAGAAAAACAATACAAAGATTTAAAGAAAATGTCGGCTATTAAAATATTATGTATTGAAACCTGCATATGCTACTAAGTGCTTCTCCTAACAAAGGCTAGTTAGTTTTATTTAAAGTTTTTTTTATTTGACAAGCGATATGAATAAGATAATTATAGTAAATTAATTTAAACTACATCGGAATACTCACTCACTCACAGTTGGAACATTTTCAACCTAAATAGGATTCTCATCCTTTATTGTCACATAAGCAAGATATCCCTGACAACTCCAAGAAAAAAGCTTCTTAGCCTGAACCCTGAAGTGAAGAGATTAAGCTATTGGGTAGAATTCTCCGTTCACCGTGGAATACCACTCGCAGTCTCCCAGGTTCACGAAAATATTAACTTTCCCATGACAATTGATAACAACATGATATTTCGAAAGCCAATTCATTACCAAAATTATGTCAAAATCGACAAGATGTAAGGGAAGAATATCTGCTTCCATAAGTTCATCAACCATAAGGACTGGACAATTCTCGTACTCCCATTGGATACTAAAAACATCACCGATGGGAATAGCTAACCCAAATTCTTGATGAGCCGGTGTAGGATAGGTATTTTCCATTTGTGAGAATTGTAGTGAAATACAAGAATGTATAGCTCCAAGATCAATTAATACTCTAGCAAAATAACCAAAAGCATTTAACGTACCAATAATGACGTTCGGATCCTCATTTGCCTGCTGCTGATTCATAGCAAAAACACAACCTTGGGCTGCTCTTCCAGAACTACTAGCTCCATCACTACTAATGTCTCCGTGTGGAGCTTACATTTATCCTTGGATTAATGCAACACTAAAGTTCACATGCTCCATGAACAATCTCAAGTAATTCCACATAAATTGAAAATATATCCATCATAAAACATTTACACAAGATCCAACATGCTTGACTTAAAATAAAGAGATTTGAAATAGTGTAAAATCACACATGATAACTCATGGTTTTCAGTTATTAGAAAATAAAAACATTTTTATAACACATTACATAAACCACTCATCTCGACAATTCGAGCTTTGACAAGACAACCTTACTAACATCTCAACAAACCTCAAACTCTAGCTCTCTCTCTCTCTTTCTTCGTCACTCTCTTTGTATATATAATATATATATACACACATATATACGGACATGCATGGCTTTCCTATCAGCCAACATATATATATATATATATATATATGTATATGTATAATATACATACATACATAAATGAACGATTGCGTGCTACTTGCATGAAACGTAATAAGAAGGGGAAAGTGTGAGTAAATATGTGAATGAAATAGAGATGTGGAATGCTATTTATAGGTGTCCAAAGTCGGCATGGCATGAGTCGCCTCATACTCGGCTATTAACGCCACTAAGCAAAGAATCCTGATGCACTTCCTAATTCAACCCCTCCTACTATATAAAGGATGAGTCATAATAACACCTCCTGCTTACAGCTCCTACATCAAAAACACCAGTCACACACAAACGTGTCAAGTTGGTAAAATTAATGACACCTACACTTTTAATCCTTCAATTCAAAATCTTAGTCATAATGATCCGCAACTTGGTAAACGAAATGCTTACTGAGCATCTAGGGTTTATCCCAGGAAAAAAAAAAGTAATACACCTAAATACAGATTAAAATACGGGCTCTCACATTAGGATAAGGCCTATGTCATGACAGACCGCAATTAAAACACAATCCAAATTCTGACCTACATTCGCCTTCATGATAAGTGAAACAAGTTGTACAAAAAGGAATATGGTCATTCCTGAAAGAACCACCCAGTGATCCACTTCTAAAAAATCGTGAACTTCCAGCCGATCCCTTACTCATACGAGGTGTAGCAGGATTCGATCCTCCAGTAGAAGATCCTGAAGGTTGTACCTTCTCACCAATAGACAAGCTTCCTTGAATTTTGTTGGAACCCATTGTCCCACATCCCAAAGAGAAAGTAGTTTAAATAGAAATACCTCTCTCTAACTAACATCGAGGCTTTTTGTGATAAAATCTTACACTTGACGGATTGGGCAGGTGGTAAAGTGGGGACAGTATCAGTGTTGTTGGAGTGGACCCTCGGCCTGTCGACCTGAAAAATTCTACAATATTGTTTGCCTTAAACTTATTACTGAACCTACTAAATTGTCCATTGTTACCGGTCAGTTTACCTAATATATATATACCTAAATTACTAATCACAAGTTTGCCGATTGAATCACCATAAATCAAGAACAAACTAATTATTCACCATTAAACGTGTTTATGGAAAACTGATGTATTTGCAGAAACACTAACCTGCAGAACCCGATATGGAAGACGAAGCCATCGCAGCTTGTTGATCTAATAACCTTCTCCTCTTTAGCAAACACAAGTGCTTTCCAAACAATATGTATTTAGTACAAAAGAAGCAGACATTGCAAGAGCAATGATTATGATCATATATATATATGGTCGTTTTAATCATTCCCCTATTAGAATTCTTATAGAACTCGAACAAGTAATCCATATTACAAGTGACCCTCAAAAGATAAAGTACAGAGATAAGTCCCTCAACAACAAGGACTTGTACTTATAATCCTACAAGAAAAAGGATTTATACTACTCGGCTCTTTCAATTCATACTCATACTCTTACATTCTCCCACTTGAGTATGACATATGATTAACAGCCTTATAAATCATGGAAGTGATCACTAAGTCCATACCAACAGAAAGCTTATCTTCACATTCGACGTTACTCAAGCACTTCAAAGCATGGAACTCATAAGTCTCTTTTGTCCATCACAAAATTAACTTAAGAATCACAGCATGCCTAAATTGCTCTCTGTGTTCATGTGAATGTATATATTCAGTAATGTCAAAATCATTACTCCCACTTTTCCAATATAACCTCAACACAATAATTGTCAAGACATCAGTTAATGATCAAAACTTATTAACCACAACCATCTTATATCAAAACAGCACATTCAATAGTTCAAAAAAGGTATTCTGCAACAAAATCACAAAATGACTTTCTAGCAAACCAAACTATCAAATAAAATATGTTCTCTGGTACAATTGATCACAAAGTTTGAAAAATTGAACCCTTAATGAAAACCAAAACAAACACTAACAACTAGATAAGCATAACTAAGCCAACTAGACTACCTTAGTTCTGGGAATCTTCAAGCTCATCGTTGCCATGTTCCAACTGAACAAAAGCAACTATCTTCAAGCCTTTAAATAGTACACTCCCACTTATCTAGGCCATACTTAACACAACAAGTTAATAGGAACTATATTAACTAAAAATCATTCCAATACAATGAATGACTAATCAGAATCTATATGGAAACCAAAATTGTTTCCTTTTGAATGCTAACATAATAGGATTCTTCTCATTACTTAAACAAATTAAGTAACACAAATAATTCAACCAATTGCTTCAATAAAACCATAAACTGGTTTTTAAGCATCTTGACGAATTATAATGGCCGGCTTAAATACTCTTAGCCTTATGCTTACATTCGAACATATGATTCTCCCACTTAAGCATAAGCAGAATGTATTGCATAGCCGATAAAGAAACTGGAGATATGAACCAATTGGTTCCCGATTCCTCACCAATTGCATAATCTCAGTTTAGTCATATACACCAAAACCATTATGCAAACAGTCTATGTATCAAAAGATGGTCACAATCCATTCGGAAAAACTTATCTCACATAAACCCAAAATCACTAATTTCAACAATGATCAAAATCAGAATAGCAAGCACAATATTTTTGCATTCAATTTGATCCTAACTAGTTCAATATCCATCGAGCAAGATCAACTAAAAATTGACAATGTTTGGACATAGAAGCACAAGTTATCTTGATTAAAACGAGATAATCAAGATCTCAACTTTTCAACAATATGATTTACATATAATAATTCTTTAACAAGATCGACATGTATCATAATTCAATCTAGTCCAAAAATCAATTGCAAAAATACTAATTGACGCTTCAAAATCTCAAACAATTCCAATCAATGGAAAACCCATAAGTTGTCAAAATTTCAAAATTAATATCTTATGAACTTTGAGATCGCATCATATATGAATTAAAGGATACATACCAATTAATCAGCAAATTTTCATTAAGAGCAGCGGAAGCAAACGAGAAACAAAAATTCCAGACCAAATCTTGCCAATCGATGAGTTACACTATCACAGAGAAATAGAATGCATTCTTGCCAACAAGGCTTCACCAAAACAATTTATATCATTCCATACAAGGTATAAATACAAGAGCCTTCAGATGTTTTCGGTTATACACTGCAAAGATTGACATTTATCAAATCCAAATTCCAAACTCCACCATTCATATATACGGCAACACCCGCAAAACATATTATATGTAGTCTAACCAAAACTGGGGATATGAATTACACCTTTTTTTTTTTTTTAATAATTCAAAATAGACCAATGCATTTAATTATACGTATCATAAATACAAACAATGGCATCCAAATTCCATTAGTTTAATATTAGAACCGCTTGGTCAGTAAGCATACTTGCCCAGACAATATCAATTCATGGAGTACTCGTGCAGTCAGATTGATTCCATTCCAAATTGATATTCATCATATATGTCCCAAAACAAACAGACAAAAGAGAACGATAGGTGCTATATATGAACAAGTTTTATCCTCCACCAAGACTAATTTAATCAGAACCATAGACTCTTTGATGAAAAATAAAGAGTATACATAGACTAAATGCTACATTAACTTATTTATGCATCAAAAGATGATTTCAGACATCCCACATAAATCACAAGTTGGCATCCATAGGGATTTCGAGTTTAATCATGCCCTCACAGTATATAATTAAACAGGCATACTCGAAATAGCAAAAGCCCTAATTCATCATGCTCAAACTCATCACACTATAATCATGCATATAAGAACAATTAACCATGCATGATACAATGAATTAAGTTACCTGAAAGCATCATTGGATCCATATTACCCTATTGCAATTCCTCGGCTCCAAATAAATGAAACAAATTATCCATCAATGGTCGAGACCCAACCATGCGGATTGCCATTATTATAAACGCACCGATCCAAAATCATTGCCAAAGTTTTCAGCCAGAATCCCGTCAGCACCAATTCCCAGAAAAAGACAATTCTCATTCAGATTTCAATAAACAAAAGAAACAAGATGAACTTTGTTCAATGGTTCTCATTCATAATAAAAGTTTATTCATTACACTAATAATACAAGGAGGATTAATAAACCAAAATTATCTCAATCTACAAACATCATAACCAACTGCAGCGGAAGCAATACTAATTAGCAACTTAAATGTGACATTAGTTAGAAAAGAACGGTTTGGATTCAGTAATATTCAATTGCAGGTGTTATTTCAATATCGTTGTCAAATTCCAATATTTCCAATCTACAACTAATTATTTAAGCGGAGTTTGAAGAACATACCTTTAACATAATGTTAATGGGGTTGTCGGGATCAAGAGATAGACAAAGCAAAAACTTCTTAATCGTCGCAACTTTCAGTGAAAGCAAGAAAGAAAAGAAAAAGAAGAAACCCAGATAGAAGAAACTGAAAACCCAGAAAATAAAGGTCGAAAAATTTAAAATAAAAAGAAAACCTCTAACGGCTCTTTCGTCCTTTCCTTTTTTTCTTTTTTTTTAAACGGTGTCGTTTCTTAAGTTCTTTCTGGGTTCAAAAACCGGGAATTTATGCGAAATTTGATCTTCAACAAGATTTATGATTTCAATGGTCAAAATTTCATTTGCTCTGATACCACATGTAAGAAACATAAATATATATATATATATATATATACACACACACACACCTAAATTACTAATCACAAGTTTGGCAATTGAATCACCATAAATCAAGAACAAACTAATTATTCACCATTAAACGTGTTTATGGAAAACTGATGTATTTGCAGAAACACTAACCTGCAGAACTCGATATGGAAGATGTAGCCATCGTAGCTTGTTGATCTAATAACCTTCTCCTCTTTCTCAAACACAAGTGCTTTCCAAATAATAGGTATTTGGTACAAAAGAAGCAGACATTGCAAGAGCAATGATTATGATCATATATTTATATGGTCGTTCTAATCATTCCCCTATTAGAATTCTTATAGAACTCAAACAAGTAATCCATATTACAAGTGACCCTCAAAAGATAAAGTACAGAGATAAGTCCCTCAACAACAAGGACTTGTACTTATAATCCTACAAGAAAAAGGATTTATACTACTCGGCTCTTTCAATTCATACTTATACTCTTACATACCTGTCATTGCTTGTTTCTCTTTCTTACGATTGTTCACTTCTTTCACCCTTTGACCAATACAAAAGGCAGATCCATACGTAGCCTCATCATTCACCAAAACAAAGGTGCACAAGTCAGGGTTAAGTCCAGCTATGAACGGCTTCTTCTTTTTTTCACCATTATCCTTGAATCTCAGACAATACTTAATCAATCTCTGGAATTCACGCTCATACTTAGCTACACACATATCACCTTGCTATAGTGAAAGAAACGTAGACGCTTCATTGTTTGAAACTCGGGATTCAAAAAATTGCTCTTGAACCTTGTTTTGAACAACTCCCTTCGCAGGACATCTCATCACTTCCAACACATCTTACATATGTTCTAAACAAGATTATGCCTCTTCACTTGATCCACGACCATTAATGTAATAAGCTCCATGACTAGCTGCTATCTCTGCCTATGTACGGCCTCAATTTCCACCCGAGGTTAACTGGGTTAAGGCATCAGTCAACTACTGTAAACTGGGTACCGCAGTTTGCTCTCGTCTAGGATGCATAATTCTGTCAAAATAGACACTAAATCATTAGCACAACAACTGGCATCATCCAATATTAATGTATAACTTCTAATCATGCTCTGATATCAAACTGACACACGTCAACTCTGAGAGTCATCAAATGAGGAGTGGAGATGTGTTGGCCATCACCAAAATGGTGACGAAGCCATAGGTAATAATTAAAAGACGTGATATAATTTGAACCAACAAGCTCAATTTATTAAAAACCACTACATTATCCTGCACAAAAGTCAACTACAACAACCTCCTCGCTTGGAGACATACTATGGTTCATCCCTATTATTACAGATCACATCATGTTTAGAGTATAGCACTAGTACATGCAACATTGGCAAATAGTATGCGATGTGCAAACATAATCGAAAGTTTGCTATGATTTATTACAACTAGGAGCGAATAATTTTGGTTTGCCCTATAAGTGATTTGTCATTGTTATATATACAGATTGGACTTAAGTAATCTTAAACCAATTCTACGTTATGTAGCACTAGAGGATTTTGGTTCTATGTTTTGAAATGTATGGATATATTGTATATGATAAAGAACTTTTTGTTTAGTTCTTACATGATCACTTCTGTAATAATTTGATCAATTGTGTTTTAAGCATATGTCTTACTCAAGAATGAGAATGTTAGAATACGAGTGATGGTGAGTGCTAGAAACCGGCTATGGTATTTCAAATTGGTATAGAAAGGCCTTATTGAAGACTTTAAAGTTGTCCTAATCAGTTTGGGATTGAAACTTTACGTAAATAATAATACAAGGTTTTGTTTCAACATAAATAGTGGGTTTTGCTCTCACAAAACATACGCTCAATATCATACTAAGATCTATTGTTAGTATGAGTACTTTTGGTTTTGCAAGAGAGGAGAAGGTGCATTGTTTATAGGTTTACTTTGGCCTCTTTTTTTACTGCATCTATGAGAGTTAGTTTGTAATTTTGCTAATTGAATTGTGGTTTTAATACTTGAATAAGTTTGTGATTTATAAGCTTAATCTCTTAACTTGTGTTTTTGACAAGTTTAATCTTACGTAGAATGCTTGTGTTGCCAAATAAGAGTAACTAGATGAAAGGTCAAGACTTTGCATTCTAACAATATAAACATCGGTTAAATGTTGACAGACAGTCTAGCAAGAATATTTCTCTAAGCAAGTATATCTAGTATGAATATTAAAGTTTAGATATGGATGTTGATTATCATCGAAGAAGAATTATTGTTTACAATTGGGAAAGAAATATATAAAGTAAGTTTGACATGTATATGTGAACAAACATTTATTTTTTAACCAATGATACTATCTATATTGAGGGGAGGGAGGTGGGCATAGCCTCACATTGAGCTAGCTATAAAGACTCGCTAGCCTCTCTGGACGCACTCAAGTGCTTGCAAGAGGCATTTTTTTTTTTATCACAGGCACTACACGCCCCTGAAGTTGTCTTGCATTAGTTGTTTTCAATTTGTTCAATGAGTTATTTTGACAATTACAATGAAAAGCAACTAACGTAAGACATCTTTAGCGGCGTGTAGAGCCCCTTAATTGAAAAAAAGGTATGTCGCATGCACGTGATGCGTGCGGAGAGGTTAGTGTCTTGACCTATTCAGTCGTTTGTATAAACCAATGCAATAGTAAATTAGTAATCACACAATCCTTTCAAACACTCTTTGATTTTACATTGTGTTCTCTTAGTACCTACATGTGCGTGCATCTGGACAAATTACTAACACAAAAGAATGGTTGAATACATGCAACAAAACATGGAAGAGAAACAAAAGACAATAATAGTAAGATTGTTTTAAGTCATGTATGTCGTAAGTCTTTACTCATTCGTACCCTCTTGGCTTTTGTGAAATCTCTATCTGCAAAGTAATTTAGTAATAAACTTTCAGTAATACAATTAAGGTAGAATTCCAAAACAATTAATGTAAAGAGAAGTAAATGGAATCATTAAAAAAACACCTAACACTAATACTCTAACCAAAGCAAAAAAGTTTTAAATTCAATTAAAATGGCTAGCAATACCTTAAAAAATCAAATAAAAACAAACAACTCTTGCAATTTGTTTTATAGTGTTGCTTCAAAACTACAGTCCTTTTCTTCGATAGCCTCATATAATTCATCATCGGTTTGTTTTATTTTTTTTGGAAATTTCAACACCTAAATGCAATGAGATTACCAAAGTCTATAACTGAGAAATTAAGAAAACAACATAATTAACATTCTACAACCAATTAAAGAAACTGTAAGTTTCATCAAAAGTCTGGTACTGAGAAAAACAAAAAAAGAAACTAAATGTTAGGAAAAAAATGCAAGTCAGTTCAAATGAAGGGATTTCTTCTGTAGGGTTTACAAACAAACACCATTAAATGAAATATCTTGAGGTATGCAATCAGTATGTAATAACTTATATGTTGTAGTTCAGGAATAACCTGTGGAGTACACGAATATGTGGTAGTCTAATTTTACATATTCCTCTTTTCCTTGCACTCTTAGCTAACCCACAACCTACCAAAATAAATTTGGCTTTGATTGTCTTAATTGCCAACATGCCCCAACGAATGAGCTGAACAACTCTCCATTGGTTTCTTTTGTTAGAAAAACTCCAGTGAACACCTCATGCTTTCTGTACAGGTAAATCTAATTCCTAGTCCAAAGCTCTAGGAATTCATCAATAACAAACTTCTCATATATAGCTCTAGGAATCCATCAATAACAAACTTCTCATATATCTCACAATGCACATACAAAATCCCAGCTACCGAAAACTCACCAAAAGCATCATTAAACTTCAAATCCATAAACTTAATCGGAAAAAAAAAAAACAGTAAAATAAAAACATACTGGCATCATCATCATCATCATCCATGTCATCAGTTTCTTCTTCTTCAAAGTGAAATCGTTTCAGAATGTCGAGCATTTTCTGTTTCGTTTCATCATGGGCCCCCAATTGCCCCAGCTCCAACCACATTCTTGCGCATAAACAATTCGATACACCGAAGACTACTCAATCAAATGAAATCACAAAACAATCAAACACAAAAATCACTACAAAAATAAATAAAATAAAATAAATTTGTACAAATTTGCATACATACCCTGTAGCAGTGCAGCGAACAATAGTGTGAGTTGCATCGGGGGTATATGTACTGCAAAAAGTAAAGATAACAAATTTATCAATCTTAAATTCTTTTCCTTGGCTTTTGATTGAATAAAATCATCTACATTAAGAGGCCTTAACTCCTCCAATTGGCTTTATCTCTTATTGGTATGGGGTAATGGTATGAACTGTGATAGGAAATGTAAATTTTAAAATGGTGATTGAATCACCCATTTATTAATGGAACCTAGAGAAGAAGAAAAAATGCACAGAGAGAGAATGGTCCATATGGCTACAGAGAAACTGGGTGAAAACTAACCCAAAAAATAATATATATTTTTTTAATTTAACCCCTAATTCCAACAAAAAGGTGATTGCAAATTGAAGAATTTTAAACTCACAAAATTAAAAATTTTACAAAGTAGGCCGAGATTACCTATAAATGGTGATTGCATTGTATCTTCGCCCTCGGAGCATTGTATTGTATCAGGAAAAACTCCAAGAAGCAATCCATCCTAAGTAACGCAACCAAAAATCAGGTTTATGCAATAAAATTTAATTTTTTTGTTATGGACAAATACTATAAGTCTATAACTGAGGCTGCATACCAATGAGTTTTGCAAGTCCCAAATAATCTGTTAGGGAGACCCGAATTCCGCAATGCTCTATATGTGATCAAGGTTCTAAAAATCGCTAGGCACTAGTCAGGCGGCAAGCCTAGCACCTAGGCGGCTAGGCAAGGCCTAGACGGACTAGGCGGATTTAAGTAAATCAATCATATTTCGTGTAAATAAGTGTCTGCTTATACTTGAAATATATATAATTTCATCATAAACTACAAAATAGAATGCATATATATTATGAAGTATTGGAACATAATGAAAACATGTGAAATAAGGATATAATGTGTGTTCATTTAAGTATGCAACAAGTTTCTTACAATTTATTGGAAAAAAACAAAATGCAAAATGAAAGTTATAAATTTTCTGTCTAAATGAGTTGCGACCTAGGCGAGTGTTTAGGCGGGTCTAGGTGGTCTAGGCGGTTCCTCAGCAGGTCTAGGCAGCCTTAGCATTAATCGGCGGGGCCTAAGCGCACTAGGCGGAGATTTTTAGAACAGTGTACGTGATACAAAATGATCGCTAATTAGTACAAAATCTGGAATAAAACGTCAATTTAGTATGCACAAACTGCAAACTACAAACTAATGTTAGTAAGACTAAAACTGACAACTGAATTGAGAAAGTAACATTGACGAAGGAAAAGTAATAACAGGGAGAGGAAGAAATATTGGCATAGCACTTGCCATGTCTCTTAATTATGCTAACTGTATCAAAATTAGCTTAGTCATCATCGATAAGCATGTACGTGTGTTTACCTGCAATACAAAAACAAAATTAATGTCAACTTTTTGAATAAATTAATAGGGAAGATAAATGATTAGCACAAAAACTCCACGAATGCGTTAGTGTAAGTGATATGGAGAGGAGATTCTGAGGAATAGTAAATTTACTTGGACTGGAGGAGATTCTGAGGAAGTTGAAGGTTAGCTACCTTAAATCTCTGCTTCTTCGTACTTTAGGGTTGACTCAAAATCAAATAGCATAAACTGATGAAACGACAAATATGAAAAACAATATGCTCGGGAGGCTGTCAAGATAGAGTGAATATTAAGAAGGAAAATGGGTATGCAAGCAGCCAGGATGAGTGTATGTGTTGTAGTTGATTACCCATTCTCCTTTCCACAACATGTGGAAGGCGGTTTCCATCGTCCTCCACTCTTTACAACCGCTGCATTGTTATTGTACGCATGTATGCAGAGTGGTTAACCGCATAACTGAGTTTTAACCGCATAACTGAGTTTAAGAGGATAATTATTATATTTTTGTTTTTTTTTTAATTTGGTTTTTTTCAATGCAGTTTTATATCAGTTATAGTTTTTTTACCAATTTGTCCTTATTTTTTGAATTTTTTGGGTTTTGAGTGTGAAGGAAATAAAAGGGCATTTTAGGGATTTTTGAATGTTTCACTTATTTGGGCTTCTCACTTTAAATATATAGATAAAAACAAAGACTCACAAAGAAGTGGGATTTGTTAAGACTGTTATGCCAAATGCCAAGGACCAAACACTTACTAGATCAATACCTTGTTCTCCTCGGTTTTCTGATTACCCTTAAAATAAGGGATGATTAAATGCTATCTTCATTGGAAAATTTACATTCTTGTGCCTAAAACTTTTATATTTTGATCCAAATCTAGTGGGGTTCAAGTTTTCTTGTTTTACCTTCAATGCCTATATTGATCAAATGCCAAAATTTAGTTTTAATCCCTTTTTAATCTAAAATGGTTTAGGAGACGGGAAGGTGATAGTATTTTTGCCACTTGCAAAAAAAGTAAGGATAAAAACACTTAAAAATACTTGCAAATTGTAAAGTCTAGTCTTCAGTTTCCTTGTCAAATATTGTATTTGTGTACCACATACTCAATTTAGTTTTAGACTACATTCTTTGATTATGGGATCCTGTTACTGGGATTAAATGTTCAAGGACGTGGCTCACCTCACTTCAAAGGTTTGTTCATGCATGGGCATTTCATATCTATATTTGTGTTGCATTCTGTCTAGTTTGATTGTCTAGTCAGTTTTGCGAGCTGACTTCCAGTTGTCTAGGCACATAAATTAAGACAGCCCACATAGGTTGACGTCACCTTTCTACTAGTAGCCAGTTTCTAGCCATTGATCCGCCTAGATCTCTTTTGTAGCCGATAAGTGTCCTTAGACAATTTGGCTAATGCAAAATCTGATTTCCTTGGGTATATTTATTCTCTAGGGTTTCAGTTTGCACTTGAGGGTTTAGAATTTATTTTTAGAGGGAGAGAGAGTTGCCTTAAAGGCCTTGAGCTTGCATCATCTCCATTTATGAAACCCTAACTGCCAAACCTTCCTCATGCATTAAACACCCAATCATTGTGCATTAGGGTTGCATTGTTTTAAAGTTTTGCATTAAAGTTTTGGTCTAGTTTTAAGCTTTAAATCCGGTTTTTAGACTAAGCTTTGGGATTCAAGTTAGATTCTTCCTTCAACTGTTTGACTGGAGAATCTGACTGGCCATTTGAATCCAAATTTCATATGCATATCATAAAATCATATCATATCATTGATCGTGTTGATCTCAGTGCCACAAGGTGATGAGCTCAGGAGGACCTACCACTTCGTGAAGACCGAAGGAGTCCATCTCGTGTAAGGCAAGGTTGCACAAAGGTAAAGCTGCTATGTAGATAGGGATCTAGGAATTAAGATTGTGTGATCTTTGTATGAACTTTTGTTTAAACTAGTGGATTGGACTCAATAGAGAGTCCTCGATTTTTCAAACCAGATGTGGGTTTTTCTGGCCAAAAATATCTTGTGTTCAAGTTATTTTTATTGTGTCACACATCTCACATACACATACTTGATACATATATTTGTTGAACATATAAACGGTATGTGTTCACAGTCATGTTCACTTAACACATTAACAACTTGCAATGAACTACAGGCTTGTTGACTAGGATAGTTTTTGGGAATTGAAATTGGTATTTTAATCTTCGATTTATTGACTAACAAATCTATCTTAGTTGACTAGCGGGCTTAACTAGTCAGTCTAGTGGATTATGATTTCTATATACAGGATATTCCACCTGGTACCAATTTCAATTGGTATAAGAGCCTTGCTCTGAATATACATAGAGTGATCTCTGGGATTTGCTGGTATTGGGTGGAATCTCACCATGGACAATAATTGTGTCGGTGGCTCATGTAATACACCTCCATTTTTTGATGGTACAAATTATGCTGCTTGGAACGAGAAGTTTCAGATATTCCTTGAGGCTCAAGATCTTATAACTATTGATTATCCTAATCTTGAGTGGAAGACTCCATCAAGGCTAGTCAATGGAAAGTCTATGATTATGCCAAAATGTGACTGGACTCAAGGAGAAATTGTTTCGGCCATGGCTAATAGGAAAACAAAAAATGTTATTGTTTTTGCCATTTCGTCTAATCAGTTTGGTCATGTTCGATATTGCATAACTGCAAAGCAAGCTTGGGACAAACTCTGAATTCTTCATGAAGGTGATAAACAAGTAAGAGATTTAAGTTCCAAATGACCCTTTCAAAATTTGAGGACTTAAGAATGCTCGAGTTTGAGACTTTCTCGGTCTTCTTTGAGAAAGTTGAAATGTTAACAAATGAAGCCTAGGGGGTTAGGGAAGCCTATTAATGAAACAACAGTTGTTCAAAAGATTTTGAGATGCTTGCCCAAAAGATCTCAAGCAAGGAAGGCTGCCATTCAAGAGCTTCAGGACCTAAATGAGATCAAGCTTGGAAAATTGGTTAGGAAACTCATTACCTATGAGATGTAGCTTGACATGGATGAAAGTGACTCCAAGAAGAGAAAATAAGTAGCCCTTCAAAGTGTTGAGAACTGTGAGGGTGTTGGTGATGTGTGTAGATATGCCTCAGAAGATGATCTTGCCCTATTCGTCAAACAATTCAGAAGAATTCTCAAAAACAAAGGAAATGATTCTAAATGGTTTAGCGAGTCATCAAACAGCCGGGGAAAACAATCTACTGGAGTGAAGCATAAAGGGTTCCCTAGAAAAAGAGACAGAGGTTTGTTAAAAGGTACATGTTCGTTGTTTTGCATGTGGTGGAAATGGGCACCGTGCTGCTGATTGTGCTAACACCAAACTTTTTGAACAAAAGCGCGAAAAAAGCAATGATGGTTGCTTGGAGTGATAACAATGATCAAGGTTGTATGCATTATGATGAGTCATGGGATGATGAGGAAAAGAGTGTTGCTTTTGTTGCTCCAATTGAGGAAGTGTCTCTAAGTGATGATGATTCTGTTCTGAATGGCAATGAGGATATGACTTATGATGAATTGTGCATTAAGTATGATACACTCTTTGATGAGACTTGCTCTACAAAAATGGAGAAGATTCAACTAACTAAGAAGGTTGTTGAGTTACAGAAGGAAAACAAGTCTCTTCGTATAGTCAGAATTGAATTGGATGAAAATATTGGTTATTTTGAGGCCCATGTTGAGGAGCTTAATGAGAATGCTCCTAATTGCAATGACAAAGTTGAAGATAATGATGTCATCACTACTCTTGAAACTCAGGTTCAAAACTTGCTAAAATCTCAAGAAAACTTGACGAATCAAATTCATGTGTTGAAGGAAAATAATGTGATGTATCATGAGGCTAATAGGAAACAACTACTTGAGCTGAATGAGGTAAATGATAAAGTTATTCGCCTTACTAGTGGGGCTGAAAAAATTGACAAGATGCTGAGTGTTGGAAATTACACAGTGACAAAAGTGGTCTCGGTTTTGTAGAAAGTGGCCTCCAAAACGAAATTTGTGAGAAAATCTAGGCTTGTATCTCAGAATGTCAAACCATGTCCAAAGACAAAATCTGTTCCTACGTGTCATTACTGTGGTGAAGTTGGGCACATTCGTCCAAAATGTAGAAAATTGTACTCAGGAAAGACTAATTTGCTGAAGGATCAAGTGGATTATTCGGTTATTAAAGTCAACAGAATTGCTCAGCTTTTTCATTTTTCTTCATCTAATAATATTATGCAAAGTTTGAAGTGGGTTCAGAAAGACTCAAACAAGTGCCTTGTTATTCTAAATGCTCTATCAGCTACCAAACCAAATGTGTGGTATCTTGATAGTGGGTGTTTTCGTCACATGACTGCAGACAAGGAGGCTTTCACATCTCTTGCTCCTTTTATTGGCGGTGGTGTTTTGTTTGGTGGTGGAGACAAGTCTTAGATCACAGTTGATGGTCAAGATCCCTGGATTACCTAAGCTTGAAAATGTTAGCTATGTTAATGGTTGAATTCAAATCTCATTAGCATTACCCAATTGTGTGATGATGTGGCTGATGAAGTGTGCTTCTAAAAAAAAAAGGTGTCGGATTATGGATGAACATGGAAAGAACTTACTTATACTTCTGAGATCTGGAGACAATTGCTACATTCTTGATGTCTCTAAACTTGCTTAATACTCCATGTGCCACAAAGCTATTGATGAAACTAGTGTATTGTGGCATAAGAGACTTAGGCATGTGAACTTCAAAGACCTCAAGAAGTTGTCCAAATATGAGGTTGTGAGAGGGCTACCACCTCTTTCTGTTTCCGACTCTTATGTTTGCGGATCATGTCAATTGGGAAAGCAATCACAAGAAAGTGATTGACATTAGAACAACTAAGTCTCTTCAATTGATTCATATGGATCTTGTTGGACCAATTCAAACCTTATCTCTTGGTGGCAAGAAGTACATCTTAGTAAATGTGGATGACTATTCTAGATTCACTTGGGTATGCTTTTTAAGGGAAAATCCGTATACCTTTCAACAGTTCCTCACTGTGTACAAAGTAATGTTGAATGAATCTCTGTCTAGCCATTCTGCTCTAGTCAAATCAGAATTGATCATGGAACCGAATTTAAGAATGCTCACTTTGATGATTTCTGTTCAACCAATGGCATCAAGTATGAGTTGTCTGCTCCAATCACCCCTCAACAAAATGGTGTAATGGAAAGGAAAAATTATGTTTTGATAGAGATAACTAGGGTGCTACTTAATAGCAAAAACTTGGCAAAGCATTTTTAGGCTGAGGCCATAAACACTGCTTGCTATATCTTAAATCGAGTGTTTCTCCGTCCTGGCACTAATGTGACACGTTATGAACTCTGGTGGGGTAAGAAGCCAATGTTAAAGTATTTTAAAGTTTTTGGGAGTGTTTGCTACATTATGCGTGATCGTGAACATTTAGCAAAGTTTGATACTAAGAGTGATGAAGGAATCTTCTTGGGGTACACCAACACAAGTTGGGCTTAAAGGGTTTTCAATCTGAGAGAAAAAACCATCATGGAGTCCATAAATGTCAAGATTGATGACACTAATGTCCCTCCCTCTTTGGCAACTGAAAATGATGATGTGTTATTTCCATCTTTAAAGGATAACGGTGATACTTCTGGTGAGTCAAGTGTGGTATCAAAAAATGACAATGAGAGTGAATCAAGCACTGTTCAAGTTTCTCGGGTCCTATTCAAGGACAAATCGAAGTGGGCCAGTGGTCATCATGATGAAGAAATTGTGGGTCCGATTGACAAAGGCATTAGAACTCGAAGACAAATAGCTAATGAAGTTGCAAATGTTTGCCATGTCTCCTAGGTTGAGCCCAAGAATATCAAAGATGCTATGACTGATGAAGAATGGATCTTAGCCATGTAGGAAGAGCTGAATCAATTTGAGAAAAATGAAGTCGGGTCCCTTGTTGATCGTCCATCGAACACTAATGTTATTGGCACAAAATGGGTTTACAAGAACAAGTCTGATAAGTCAAGAAATGTAATCAGAAATAAGGCCAGGCTTGTTGCTCAAGGATACTCTCAACTTGAAGGTGTTGATTTTGATGAAACCTTCGCTCTTGTTGTTCATCTTAAATCAATCAGACTTCTTTGTGCTATTGCATGCTATTTAAAGTTCAAGCTTTTTCACATGGATGTCAAAACCTCATTCCTTAATGGATACCTTAATGAGGAGGTATATGTGGAACAACCTAAGGGCTTTGAGGATCCTCACAAGCCAAATGAGGTGTACAAACTGAGGAAGGCTCTCTACAATCTTTAACAAGCCCTACGTGCTTGGTATGAGAGGTTGTCTTCTCATCTTCTTGCTCATAGTTATACTTGAGGCTCTGTTGATAAAACCTTGTTTGTTAAGAAGGTTAAATCTCATGTTGTGATTGCTCAAGTGTATGTGGATGACATAGTTGTTGGATCTACTTCTGATTCTCTAGTGAAATAATTTATCGACATGATGACAAGTGAATTTGAGATGAGCTTGGTTGGTGAATTAAACTACTTCCTTGGACTTCAAGTGAAACAAGAAAAGGATGACATCTTCATCTCTTAAACAAAGTATGCCAAGAATTTGGTGAAAAAGTTTGGTCTCGAGGGTTCAAAAGCTGCTAGAGCTCCAATGAGCACATGTGCCAAAATTCACAAGGACTCAAGTGGCAAGGATGTTGATCAAACTCTGTATAGAAGCATGATTGGAAGCTTAATCTACCTGACTGCCAGTAGACCAGACATCACATTTGATGTTAAGGTATGTGCACGATTTCAAAGCTGTCTCAAGGAGTCTCATTTACAAGCAGTCAAAAGGATTATCAAGTATGTGTGTGGTGCCACTGATTATGGACTTCAATATACTCATGACACCAACACAAACCTGGTTGGGTTCAGTGATGCTGATTGGGCTAAGTGCATTGATGATCGAAAAAGTACCTCAGGGGAGCCTTCTATGTTGGGAACAATTTGGTTGCTTGGCACAGCAAGAAGCAAAATTGTGTCTTTTTGTCTATTGTCGAGGCATAATATATGGCTGCAGGAGATGTTGCACTTAACTGATGTGGATGAAACAAATGCTCAGTGACTATGGTATATCTCAATCCACTTTTCTTGTTTATTGTGATAACATGAGTGCAATTGATATTTCTAAGAACCCAGTCCAACATTCAAGAACCAAACATATTGACATTAGGCATCACTTCATTAAAGATCTAGTGGAAGGTAAGATACTTACCCTAAACTTTGTGCCAACTAAAAAACAACTAGCTAACATATTCACTAAAGCCCTAGATAATTGAAGGTATGAAGATCTTCAACGGTCTATTGGTCTTTTCTACTATGAATTAAGTTGTTTGAATAGCTACGCTTCCAGGTTGGGTCTGTCTTATCAGCATGCTCATCAGATACCTACATTTTGTCTCTCTATATGCTTATCTTAATTGTCATACATTCATGATATTTTTGGGATTATCCTTGGATAATTATTAACTATGATGTCAAAGGTTCTCCATATTATCTTGATAGCCTTTGGAAAGTCATGTTTCCATCATCCAAACCTTGAGGTGGTTTTGGTGTTAGACTTGCTTTGGTTCGATGTGATTGGTAGTGACTCTACTTACTTTGTAATCTAAACCAAGTGTCATTTCTCTTATTCCTTTTGTGTCTCCCAAAAAGAAAATATCAAAAAAGAGGGAGTATAGGAACATCGAAAACAACAAAGGAGGGTTTACTTCAAGAAATATTATCATCGATCAAGAGAAAATCTCTTCAAAAGTATCATTTCATGCAATGTCATGGGGTGTTTCAATGTCTCAAATTCCCTTTGTCGGGTCATACATCAATCTTTTCATAGTTTAGAATAGTGGTTCATAAATTATACACCTTCTCTCAGATGACATTGGCATCTCTCAATTGATGTCTCGCTCAAAGTCTCACAATATGTGCTCCCTTCATTCAAGGCTTTTGCCTTATTTTACATGTCATTTCCTTTGTTTATATTATGTAGGAAGTGTTGTCTCTTAAGGTCAATGAATTTTTAAAAGCTTGGTTAAAATTGGCATGACCTTTCTTGGTTAAGTGCTTGGATCTATGATTTTAAGATGGCTATCACAAATCCTTTCTCCCATACTCTGACACATCACTGCAGGATTATAAGCTTGTGTTAATCTCATTATTAATGTTTGTGTATGCCTTTGAAGATTTGTCTATTGAGAACTGCATTGCACGTCTACTTTTCGTGTTCTTCAAATTACGTATCTCTTGGAAGCATAGATATTCAAGCTACATTTTAGTTCATTCTCTTCTGGTTGTTATGTTGTTGGTTATGTATTGGTGCAAATCTCTAATTTTGTGTGGTCATCTTGTTCAAGAGTTTGTTCATATTGCAAGCATCGTTTCTGGGGGAGTTTCCATTATGGGAGAGTTAATTCTCAACGCATGCATCTTTTTGTGCTTCTTGTTACTAGTCTAATTGTTGCAATACTTTGCTTGGGCTTATCCATTTGATCTTATTGCAAATTTTTTATCCGTTGTGCTCTTGTTGTTTGTGTCTTGTGTATTTGCAGCAAATTAGACTACTTTGTGCGTTTTTTCCACCATGTCTTTGTCTTACCATGACAAAATGGGGGAGTCAAATAAAAATTTTGTGTGTTTCATACCTTACAAGCCTTTTCTAACCCATGATAATTTTCACTTGTTCTTGTCAAGAGTTGTTCATGTGCAAGATTCATTCCTTGGCTCTTTTCTTGAGCGTGCCTGAGTGAAATTAGTTCTAGGCTTGGGGTATTTTGTCAAGGAAAATCAAAGGAGGAGATTGTAAAGTCTAGTCTTAAGTGTTTGGCTTTCCTTGTCAAATATTATATCTGTGTACCACATGCTCAATTTAGTTTTAGACTACATTATCTAATTATGGGATGCTGCTACTGGTATTAAACGTTCAAGGACGTGGCTCACCTCACTTCAAAAGGTTTGTTCATGCATGTGCATTTCATATCTATATTTGTGTTACATTATGTCTAGTTTGATTGTCTAGTCAGTTTTACGCGCTGACTTCGAGCTGTTTAGGCACACAAATTAAGATAGCCTACATAGGGTGACTAACACCTTTCTGCTGGTAGTCAATTTCTGGCCATTGATCTGCCTAGATCTCTTTTGCAACTGACAAGAGTCCTTGGGACAAGTTGGCTGATGGAAAATCTGATTTCCTTGGGTATATTTGTTCTCTAGAGTTTCAGTTTGAACTTGGGGTTTTAAAATTTATTTTTAAAGAGAGAGTTGCCTTAAAGGCCTTGAGTTTGCATCTTCTCCATTTATGAAACCCTTGCCAAATCTTCTTCATGCATTAAACACCTAATCATTGTGCATTAGGGTTGCATTGTTTTAAGGTTTTGCATTAAAGTCTTGGTCTGGTTTTAAATTTTAAATCCGGTTTTTAGACCAAGCTTTAGTTTTCAAGTTAGATTTTTCCTTCAACTGTTTGACTGGAGAATCTGACTTGTCATTGGAATCCAGATTTCATATGCATATCATATCATTGATCGTGTTGATCTCGGTGCCAAAAGGTGATGAGCTCAGGAGGAGTTGCCACTTCGTGAAGACCAAAGAAGTCCATCCCGTGTAAGGTTGCACAAAGGTAAAATTGCTTCCTAGATAGGGAGCAAGGAATTGAGCTTGTATGGTCTTTGTATGAACCTTTGTTTACACTAGTGGATTTGACTCAGTGGAGAGTCCCTGATTTTTTAACCGAGAGGTGGGTTTTTCCAGCCAAAAATATCTTATGTTCAAGTTATTTTTATTGTGTCACACATCTCACATACACATACATGATACATATATTTTTGTTGAACATTTGAATGGTATGTGCTCACAGTCATGCTCACTTAACACATTAATAACTTGCAACGAACAACAGCCTTGCTGACTAGGATAGTTTTTGGGAATCAAAATTGGTATTTGAATCTTCAATTTATTGACTAACAAATCTATCTTAGTTGACTAGCGGGCTTGACTAGTCAGTCCAACGGATTATAATTTCTATATACAGGATATTCCACCTGGTACCAATTTCATAAGAGAACAAGGTAATCGTAGTAAAGTCGGCTATAACAATGTCGTTCTCCATAGGAACTATTTTAAAAAATTAATGTTAAAACCAATTCTTTATTAGTTATTTAAAACAAAGTTTAGAAAGGTTGATTTTGGAATTCAAAATAATAAACACGAATTTTAATTAAAACAATTTAAAAGATTCAGCAAAAGGAAAATAACTAAAAGAAAACGGTTTTGAAAATCATTATAAAAGCATCAGAGTTTCGCCGTCACCTTAACAATTCCATGTAATTTAACCAATTACTTATGAATTACACATGCGACTTTGAAGGTTCGATTTTCCTTATGCATATTCTCCTCGTGATATTCAAACAAGAACGTATATATAACATGCATTCCATCAAGATTCATTAAACTTTGTGAAAATCTTTTGAAAAACCATGCAATTCTTAAGAGCATGATATACGCCTTAAGTGAATTACAATTATCAATCACAAGAAACCCTACTCAATCCTTCGGTGATATTCTAACTGAATTGCATCCGATCACTTATCGAACATCCTAATGATATCTAAGCGTTAATATATAGAGACAGTTTAAACACAATGATTAATAATTCAAAGTATGCATGCATAATATCATAAGCAATTAAATAATGACTACATATTCATGGTAAGACTCTTGGCCTCGCCTTAGACAAAGAAAGTTAGTTACGCGTATTCATAATTAAAATCAAAGGAAATTTTATTGAATAGAAAAATAGTGAAAATACCTTATAGAATAAAGTCTTCAATTCGCCAGAGACTTCGACAATCCTCTCAAAGTTGTGTAGAGAATTATATAGGCCAGTACCTTTATTATACTACTACAAGACAAAATCCTTCCTAGAAAAGGTCTTCTAAAAACTAAGAAGCAAAATAAATTAAGAGAAACTAGGAAACAATTCCTAGTCAAACATGGAGAAATTGCAAGTAAACTCACCTGCCACGTTTTAGACCGTTGAAACCTCTAAAACAGGCTCAAAATGACTCTTTTTAAACTTTGAGATGTTCTGTACATATTTTTAGAAGAACCCATTGCCAAAAGACACCATCTTGGATGCCAAAAAACCCAAATAAGCCCAAAACGTTACTTTGACAACTTCGCGTGCTGGTCTTTTATTTCATCGCCATAAAATAACCGCTTGGTAGAAAAATCTAAAACTTTGACACGAACAAGCTGAAAGACTCATGAACATCATTCAATCGTAATCACTCACAGATTCATATGTTTGATCACTTTTTGTCCATGAAGAAGTCACAACTTCTACATTGGAAATATAAATCAAAGTATCAAACTCTCACTAAAATAATTACCAAAATATACTGAGAATAAGGTAAAATATATAATATAAAATAGACTCATCAGGAGGTTGCCCCGTCTCAAGGCATAACAGAAGCTTCTTTGAGGACTTACAGCGTGGCTCTTAGCCCTTTTTTTATTTTTTATTTTATAGATCACTCACCAAGAGGGATTGCCTGCTCGAGACTCGAACTTAGGCTGTGATCTAGCAAAGAGAACGATCATTACTGACTCAACTAACCCGCATTGGCAGTTGCATTGGAGGAGAAAACTTTTAAGTCAAAACTCAACTTTTTTTTGGTCAAACGATAGATTTTGTTAGATTAGGTGTTATATTAGCTATCGACGGGGTTTGAACCCACGTTATCATGCAATGACTCAACACCTTTCCACCACTTGCAAGTAAGTCAACTTTGAATTTTAATAGTTTGTGCATATGCATTGAAGATAATTTGACTCAAAATTACAATGTTATTCTCCTTGTTGGAATGATACCATTGTAGGTCTCAAAAGTGAGACTCTTCATGGGCTCTCAGACACATCATGTTTTTGACATAATATTTTATAATATTAGCACATAATTGACGTTAGGTGATAGAAAGTTCATAAAAATACTACTTTTGAGAGAATTCCTTTAACATTTCTTGTATAGCATTATTATATGACATTTGGGTAATCAATGCCTTATAAATATGTTTGGGTAATCAATGCATTATTATATGACTTTTGAGAGAATTCCTTTAACATTTCTCGTATAGCACATGATTGACATAATATTTTATAATATTAGCACATAAATGCTTGGAAGTATGAACTATGGGTTTGAAAAACCGAAAAAGCCAATTAACTATACAGAGTAGGATTCTCTTCCCTCTTTTTTTTCCTTCCCTTCCCTCCCCTCCTAATTGAACGGTCACGGTTAAGCTACGTCAACATCTTGTATTAATTTTTTATAGCAAGGGAAAGAAAAAAATAAAAAGAATGTGAGATGAGGGGATGGAAGGAAATGGAAAGAGGAGAGAATCCTAGTCATAACCATACAACCCTACGGCTTACTCTCTCTCCCTCCTACTACCAATAGACAAGTGACTCTCTTTCTCTCCCTAGTGCAATGAGCACAGTGACTCTTTATTTAGGCCTTGTATATGAGGTTGCTTTCATAGGTCCGGCTTGATGTGTGTGCCGTTACATTTCTCCCCGCCAACGAAACGAAACAACACACCGAAAGCACAAAACAAAAAAGAAACAGTAGAAAGAAAGAAAAGATTTTCCCAAAATCCAATATATTTATACAAAAAAGAACAAGCGTGAAACCCACTCTGCTCTATTTCCCCCGTCTGCTGCTGCTGCTGCTGCAGCACCACTACACCACAACCCAAAGCAAAAAATACAGAGAGAGAGGGAGAGGGAGGGGGAGAGAGCGAGAGAGAGAGAGAAATGGGTGTGAGAGTGATGGGCTTTTCTTTTGTATAATGAGCAGAGGACTAAAACCTCTTCTTCTCAGAAGAAGATTGCAATGAATGACAACCAACACCAAAACCCACAAAGCCATTCACTTTTGCTGGATTCTTTGCTCTGCGAGGAGGACAAATGGGAGGAGCACGACGACGACCAAGGACAAGTAGTGGAACAAGAAGTGAGTAGTGGTGAGAACTACAACAATGGCGTCAGTGGAGAAAACCCAAACTGCCCTTCTCTGTTTCCCATGCTCCTGTTGGAACAAGATCTGTTCTGGGAAGATGAGGAGCTTGTCTTTGTTTTTTCGAAAGAGGAGCAGCAACAGACGCATTTCGCCAAACACTTTGAGGGCATGGGGAAAGAGGAGTCGTTGATCTCCGTGGCTCGCCGTGAAGCGGTGCTGTGGATGCTCAAAGTGAACTCCCATTACGGGTTCACAGCCCTCACTGCAATCCTAGCCGTTAACTACTTTGATCGGTTCATCTCAAGCCTCCATTTCCAGAGAGACAAGCCGTGGATGGTCCAGCTTGTGGCCGTCACTTGCCTCTCTCTGGCTGCCAAAGTGGAAGAAACCCAAGTTCCTCTGCTTTTAGACCTTCAAGTAAATAATCATTTTTTTGTGCTGAAAGCATCGGTTTTTCATCTAAATTTTCGATTATTCTCCAATATCTGAAACATGGATTTCGTTCTTTATCAGGTGGAGGACACAAAGTACTTTTTCGAGGCGAAAACGATTCAGAGAATGGAGATTCTGGTGCTCTCAACTCTCCAATGGCGGATGCATCCAGTGACCCCACTTTCGTTTGTCGACCACATCATAAGGAGGCTCGGATTGAAAACCCACCTTCATTGGGAGTTCCTCAAGCGCTGCGAGCGTCTCCTTCTCTCTGTAGTCGTCGGTAAGCAGAATCCGTAACTCTTCCATTAACACAGAAAGCTTTAATTTTTTTTTCGAGAAGAACAAAGAGAAGAGCAAGATTTGTTTACTTTTTCGTATTGGTTCTCTTTCAGATTCGAGATTCGTCGGTTATTTGCCTTCTGTGTTGGCCACTGCAACAATGATGCGCGTTATAGACCAGGTCGAGCCTTGGAATGCCATTGAATACCAGAACCAGCTTCTTGGTGTTCTCAAAATATGCAAGGTTGGTGCTTTTTATGTTTTTGTTTTTTCCGTTTAGCAAGATGATATTCTTAACTAGTCTAATCTATGGGAATAAGACATTCGAACTTGGATGATGAGACAATGCAATGCCAACTTTATGTTTTTGTTTCATTTAATTTGATTACTTTGATCGGTTTCAATCTTCTTCAAACAGAAGATCAATAAATGCACGTTGTTAAATGTGTGATTACTTGTGTAATCCTGTTTAATTATTGCTTAATTAAGTGCTGCTGCATTGTGAAACAGGAAAAAGTGAACGACTGTTACAGTCAGATACTTGACTATGATTACGCTTGCAGCAACACCACAACCACCACCACCGCCGCCACCAACAAACGCAAGCATGATCAAATCCCGGGCAGCCCAAGTGGAGTGATTGATGCATATTTCAGCTACGATGAAATCTCAAACGACTCGTGGGCACTGGGATCATCAGTTTCTTCGTCCCCAGAAGTACTTTTCAAGAGGGCCAGAAATGCTCTTCTCAAAAATAAAAAGGGCCAGAAATGCAGAAGCAGAAGAGAAAGAGATGAAATTGGCTTCACTCAATAGGCTCTATGTGGGTATTATTAGTAGCCCACCTTAATTAATCTCATTAATTAATTTGTCTTCCTTTTTAAAAACCCAACAAAATTAAAAAAAAAATTCCATGGTTATCATGGTAATTTCATTTTGGTGAGAATCTGAAGTGCTGAGCTGCTGCCGCCGCCTTAGAAATGTATTTCTCTGGTTTAATCAAGGCGCTGTGGGGATTATTTACTATTATCTGATGGCAAATTGCAGCAAAAAGGAGGGGCAAGATTGGGAATTTAATTGAGAATTACTCTTTACATGAAGTCTGCTTCTTTGTAAAATTTTATGGAGCACTCAAAGATGTTCTTCTTTGTATCTCTCTTGGAACCATTTGGACATATAATATTAATAAATAAATTTAAACACCAATTTTGTTCGTTTGTGTAAGAATACTATTTGTTCACTTCTCATTAGCTCGAACGAATGATGCAGAAAATTGGTGTCATACCTGTCAGGTATCGAAATCTCAATTGATTATTTTTTTCATGGAAATGGATTCTCTCGTGGGCATATGCTCAGGATCTTGCTGAGCAGTACACAAAAACCGTTAAATGAAAATTTAACGGTTACAATTATTAAAACTTTGAAAGACCTTTTGTTTGTAGCCGTTGGATGAAATCCAACTGTCCTTGTGTACTGCTTAGCAGGATCCTGAGCATATGCTCAGGAGAGAATCCATTTCCTTTTTTTATAAGCTCTATTTATTATTTGGTCATTGAATATGGGTTTTACCTGATTTATGATAGATTTCAACTTATATTTTAAGTGTAATTTAATACTACGGTCTATGTGTTATTTATCTTCATTTGTAAGTAAGAGGTTTTAGATTCAATTCGCGCCAAACACGAATTTATATCAGATTATTGCTAGCTTATTGTGATACTTAACCCACTCTCTTAATGTAGATAATATCGTTTGTTAAAAAAAATAAAAAATAAAAAAAACTGTTATATTAAGTACATGACCAGAAATTTCTGGTATGTTTTGGAACTTTAGTTATTAGATTTTTGGTCAAAGTCTCGGTTGTATTAGAGTAGGACGTGACCAAAATGATTTTCTTTCAAACATCAATCACTAAAATGATTAATGTTTAAGATGTTGTTGATGTCGCCGTCTTCAATCTTTGATCATTATATTATCGATATTTGTTCTATAAGTTCATATTCAATTTTGACCAACTTAACAATTGAAATTTGACTTATGATTAATTTTGTTATTACTAGTCGGTCTAGTAGCATTCAACCTTGACTTGGTTGAAAGAGATTTCAAAATTGACTCACATAAATGTGATTAGGACATATATTTGTAATGAGTTAGATGCTAATTTGTTCATAGAATTTCTTTTTTACATTAAAAAGACCCTCATACGATCTATAATCGAGACGTTAAATTTGAAGTAAAATGTCACGCAATTAAATTTAAAAATAAAATAAAAAATTCTATCTATATGTCAATCTACGTAAATTTACCTATAAATATTTTAAGTAAAAAATTAAATGGATTTGCAGGTGAGATTCTTTTATTGGGGAGGTTTTTTTTATTTTTTTTTTATTTTTTTAACACACCATGTGATCTATACTAATGGGAAGAGGTGGGTTTAGCCTCATAATGAGTTAGTAATAATGTAGTTGAAATTCTTCTTTGGTGAAAATCGAACCTAAAACCTCTCACTTACAAATGAAAATAAATACTATTAGGTCGTAGTACTAAGTTACTTTTATTGTAGAGTTTGACCTCATACAAAGGAGAGATTTTTCAGTGTGATCGATACACGGGGTGATACATCACGTGTTATTATACAAATAGTGGAATATGTGTACTAAAAAATTAATAACTTAAAAAATAAAATTTCTCACCACTCCTATTAAAACAAGTAGTGCATCACTTGTGTTCCTGTCATAACAAAAAATTTCTCTGTACAAAGAGGCAACTTCTTTTTATTTTTTTATTTTTTTTATGCAATATTTGTAACGTGGGGCCCATTGTAGTCTTGGTGTAAGATTTGAAGGTCACACTAATCCTTCTCCCTATACAACGTAATCCCCTCCCTATATAATTGGTGAATAACAGTATTATACCTCATATTTTAAAAATTACAATCTCATATATCATATTTTAAAAATTACAATGTCATATCATATTTTATGAATTTGTTGCAATGTCAGACATCCGTTAATTTTTCTATCAATTTTTTTTTGTTAAATGCTGATGTGGCTTAAAGCGGGACTTTTATTTTAAAATGTGGGACCCACCCTTTACAACTAAAAGTAAAATCACCCTTCTTCCTAGGGGTGGTTCGGTATGGGATCCCATACTGAAACCCTTGTCCCGATTCCCAAACCGAAATTTTCGGGAATCCCAATTTCAATACCGATCCCAAACCAAATTTTCTGGAATCCTGATTTTTGGGAATCCCGAAACTCCCATACCGAAACCCTTGTCCCGATTCCCAAATCGAAACTTTTCGGGAATCCCAATTTCAATACCGATCCCAAACCAAATTTTCGGGAATCCCGAAATAGTTTCGGGATTTTGGGACAAATCGGGAATCCCGAAATGGTTTTGGGCTTTTGGACTAAAATTTGACATATTATGCTTTTGGGCTAAAATTCAACATTTTATATTGAAAAATTGACTTATAGGCATGCCCAATCTGCCAATTTGTTTCTACTAATCGGTGCACACAAATCTACCAATCAAATGACAATGCCCAGTTGGTATCTGCCTATTCAAAAGTAATCTGCCAATATGAAACGTTAATATATGCTTGTGTAAACTAGTAAATCTATCTATAATCATGCTAGTCCCCAAAATTACGTCTAAAACGTTAATATATGCTTAAGTAAACTTCTGTACATATATAATATAAATATTATAGATAGATGTAAAGTTTTCTCAAGCAAATTGTCACTTATAATATATCCATGTATCCATCTATCAATCTCTCATGTTTATTCTGCATCTATGTGTCCATCTATCAATCTTCTTTGATTTAAAAATTCTGCATATGTTCCACTATCTATCTTAGGGCTCCTTCCTGTATATGTTCCATCATCAATTTCCAATGCTCATTCAGTATTTCAATTTTCACTATTGTAGGTAGATGATGTTCCCCTTAAAGATGTGATCCTATATAATTAAAAATTAAATAATATATATATATATATATATATATATATATATATTTTTCGGTTTGGTTTGGGAATATCGAAATCCCAAAAACTTGAGACCGATTCCCGTACCAAAATTTCGGGATCGGTTCTGTGACATCCCACATCGCCTAGGGGAGTGATCCTTAAATGTATATTCCCATCCCTACCTAGCACGAGGCCTTTTGGGAGCTCACTGGCTTCGGGTTCCATCGGAACTCCGAAGTTAAGCGAGTAGCGCGCGAGAGCACTCCCATGATGGGTGACCCACTGGGAAGTTCTCGTGTGAGTTCCTAGAAACAAAACCGTGAGGGCGTGGTCGGGGCCCAAAGAGGACAATATCGTGCTACGGTGGTGGAGCGAGCCCGGGAAGTGATCCGTCCCGAGCCGGGATGTGACAATTGGTATCAGAGCCAATCCCTGGCCGGGAGTGTGCCGACGAGGACGTCGGGCCCCTAAGGGGGGTGGATTGTGACATCCCACATCGCCTAGGGGAGTGATCCTTAAATGTATATTCTCATCCCTACCTAGCACGAGGCCTTTTGGGAGCTCACTGGATTCGGGTTCCGTAGGAACTTCGAAGTTAAGCGAGAAGGGGGCCAGAGCACTCCCAGGATGAGTGACCCACTGGGAAGTTGCTCGTGAGTTCCCAGAAACAAAACCGTGAGGGCGTGGTAGGGGCCCAAAGCGGACAATATCATGCTACGGTGGTGGAGCGCGGCCCGGGAAGTGATCCGCCCTGGGCCGGGATGTGACAATTTGGTATCAGAGCCTAACCCTGGCCGCGTGTGTGCCGACGAGGACGTCGGGCCCCTAAGGGGGGTGGATTGTGACATCCCACATCGCCCAGGGGAGTAATCCTTAAATGTATATTCTCATCCCTACCTAGCACGAGGCCTTTTGGGAGCTCACTGGCTTCGTGTTCCATCGGAACTCCGAAGTTAAGCGAGTAGCGCGTGAGAGCACTCCCATGATGGGTGACCAACTGGGAAGTTCTCGTGTGAGTTCCTAGAAACAAAACCGTGAGGGCGTGGTCGGGGCCCAAAGCGGACAATATCGTGCTATAGTGGTGGAGCGGGCCCGGGAAGTGGTCCGCCCCGGGCTGGGATGTGACAGGTTCGGTATTGAGTACCAAAATTTTCGGGAATTTCTGTTTGAGATTTTTTCGGTTTGGTTTCGGGAATTTTTCGGTTCGGTTTGGGATTTTTGGGATTTTTTTCCAGCCCTACTTCTTCCCCATTTTACCCGGCGACAACGACCTCGCCCATCTACTCTGCAACTCCAAAACATCCTTCGCCACCATCCCCATGACCTCCACCCGCCTCAGCACCACCACCCTAAAGTTAACCCCGCCAAACCCATCTCTTTCAAATGCTCAACCACCACCACCCACGACCCACATCCAAGGATAGTGGGCTATTGGCCAACTGGGATTTAATAGAAGATGAGTAATTGGTGGGCTATTGGCTAACGGTGGAAAGGATAGTCGGATTTTCTTATTCGAATTGGATTTGAGGAATTTGGGTTTTCAGAAAATTTATCTAGTTTTTTGTTTATTTTTTATTTTTTATGAAAATGGATAGAAATTTCATTACAGCTTATGAAATTTCAGCCATCTCCTCTGCAACTCCCAACTAGGAAGCAAGAGTTACCATTTGCATGCGAAGTTGAAGACCCGATCTCGGGATTCAGACTAGGCCGGCGAGCGATCTTGGATGTGGGTGGTGCTAGCTGCATTTGACAGAGATGGGTTTGGCAGGGTTAACTTTAGGGTGGTGGAGGTCATGGGGATGGTGGCGAAGGGCGTTTTGGAGTTACAGAGTAGATGGGTGAGGTTAGGGTGCCCGGAGATGGGCGAGGTCGATGTCGTCGGGTAGAATAGGGAATAAGAGTGATTTTGTTTTTAATTGTAAAGGGTGGGTCCCACATTTTAGAAATAAAAATATTTAAATGTTATTTTTATTTAATTTTTTAATCCAGTTGGCCTAAGGAGTGGACTCTGCTTTAAACCACATCAGCATTTAACAGAAAAATTGACAGAAAAACTAATGGAGGTCTGACATTACAACAAATTCGAAAAATGAGGTATAATATTGTAATTTTTAAAAACATGAGGTATGAGATTGTGATTTGACCCATAATTGAAGTAGTTTTGTGTAATTTACCCTAAAAAATTTAGTTACGTATTTGAATAAATTTTATATATAATAAGTTATAATTTTCCTTAATTTCATAGAAAGAAAACAATTCTCTACATAATTATAATTGTTAATGAATACAAAAATATTTGGCGCCCATTGATCGTATTTAAGAAATACAATATTCATTAAGGATAAATAATTCCATAATAATATTTTAATTATGTATGTGAATAAATTTTATACTGTAATAATTTATGCTCTTTCTTGATCCCATTTTATGGAAACACACTTCCACATAGTTATAATTGTCAATGAGTACAAAAATATGCAAGAAATAAAATACTCGACACCCTAGACTACTATTTAGGAAATAAAATATTAATTAAGAATAAATAAGTCAATAAATAATATTTTTAACTATATTTCTATTAAGTAATAACCTTCCTCAACTTATAAAATTAAATTAGTCTCAACTAGTCAACTGATAACTCTTGTGAAGTTTAATTATATTAATAAATAAATAACTTTATGTCTTAATAATAAAATATAAATAAATAAATAAACCAAATTGACTAGTCGCTTAGAGCTTCTCCAATTGGATTCAATTGCCTTTGAAATTGGATTTAATTGCCCTTAGAGCAGTTCCACCAGGGCTTGATAGCCCAGCAACCAATCCAAAAAATGGACCGGCCTCCCTCATTTCTGCTCCACCCCAGCCCAAGCCAGGCCACAGGCCGGCCCGAAATCGACAAACTTGTTGACCGGCCCATCTGACGCCAGTGTGGCGTCAGAGGCCATCTGAAATTTTTTTTGCACCAGGCGCGATTGGGCGCGCGTCACTGACAATAATCCAGAGCCGGGGCCCGCTTGCGCAGGCGCGCTCAGCGCACCGATAGGGAAGCCACGTGGCTGGTCCTGGGCCGTTGGATTTCCAACGGTAAAAAAATTTTGAATTTGAATTTTGATCTGGACCGTCCAATCACATATCAACGGTCCACCTTTCCCCCCCCCAAAAAAAAAAGGCACAACGGTCAGAATTATGACTGTTGCTTTGGATTTGAATATTTTTCAAATCCAACGGTCCAGATTAATTACCTAAATTAAAATTTATAAAAAATTAATTAAAAATTGTCAAAAAATATAGAAAAAATTTTAATTTTTTTTTGTCCTATAAACACCTAACCCTCATCTTTCACCTTACACCATATTTCAATATTTTCAACACTTTCTACCACAACTTTCATATAATTTTTGTGTGAAAAAAAATACCAAGAACCTCATCCTTTCTGTTTTTGTCCATATAAACCCTACATCCCTACATCCATCTTCATCGTTTTCAAATCTTGAGTTCTTACAATGTCTTCTTCAAGGAGAGTGTATAAATAGTTTGAGAGCCACAGAAAAGATTGTTGGCACAACAAGAAGAATTGGTCAACCTTGAGGAAGGTGGATGTGGAGATGAGGCTTTCGCAATGGAGGAGGATGAGGATGATTACCATATAAGGCAGAGGGCCTCACATTCCAGCCGTGTCATGGAAGTTATGGGTCAGATATCCAAACCTAGACGTGTTGCAAACCCTCTGGTTTTGCAGTGCCGCATGTGGCTCTTTGTGAGCCGCTGTCCAATTCAACAGTTAGGATTAATCCAACACTAAAAAATCCAAAAAATCATAAAAATTATTAAAAAAATCAAATTAAATTAAAACAACTTACAAAGTCCACCCGTTTGAGAAGAGAAAGGGTAAGAGCGACAACTATTCACAAATCTTTTTTATTATTATTTTTTTAACTGCAGTAAATGAATCATCACCCTAAATCCAAAGGATGAAAGCGTCACGGCCAATCTCACTTGTCACCACCGGTGTTCTCCTTACTCTCGTTATGTCATGAAAGGGTCGATAAAACAAAACGTGAGTGGACCAGTTTTATCACATTTAAAAATCATCATTCAACATAATAACCCCTGTTTTGAAAACATATATAGTGAAATCACATCATAATAGTAAAATCACATCAATCTCTATAATCAAAAGCATTCAATCTCAATCAGAAATCATACCTTAACTTAATCAATCATACTAACGTCCACTAGTATAAGTATAGAAAGCAGGATATGCTAGCATCAACTAGCTAAACTCATTACCGTTAATAATCAATAATCCTAGCGTCTACTAGGATAAAATATCACTTGCAAATAATCTATGGCCAAAGACAGCTATACAACAAAGATAAGAGACCATGTGGTGAAAATAAATCACCAACGATCTAAAGATATTGTCAAATATCATCATAAGTCTCATCAAAGACCAACATAGTAATATGCATCCGCATATAAAACATATATAGACGTATATGTATATATAACGTAAAATGGTTCAGTTTTCGAAGGGGTCCATTCATAGGTAAGTAGAGCGTCCTTCGCCAATTGTCCCTTTGCCCAAATCCTTTTAATCCTCTAATAACCCTGTGATAGTCATAATTAGCTAAGTAAAGCTTTAATCAACATTTTAGGGGACATTACCTGAAACTACCATTTAGGTATTGAATTTGCAGAAACGGAGGCGCCACATGATTTAGAAAACCGAAAAACCCAGGGTTAAGTCTCAAGTTCTTCACGCGCCGCCACGCACCACCATGCGCTGACGCGATAATGTCACGTGCCGAGAAACACGCGCCACTGTGGTTTGCCATTACTGGCAAAGGTGCCGTCATACTCGTCACTGAGGTTTGGTGAGTAGACACCACACTCGCTGTCGCCGAAACCATGCGTTGGTGCGGTGAGAGTTAATAAGGTTAATAGAGTATACCTCTGCATTAGAAGTTTATGCCAAAGTTAACAGAATCACAGGTCCTGCTATTAAGATTAACAGCAATCGTCACCGTCTGCTGTTGCTAGAGTCTCAGTCTCGCCAAAAACTGCAAAAAATGCATCGTGGGTTGCAGAGGGAGATTTCAGTCCCAAAATTCATGAATTTCATGTTAAATCTTGTAGAAAACACCATCACAAGGCTCAGGGACATACTTTGAATAGATATAGGAGTAATGGGGGTCTAATCCACCTCAAATTCGACGAATTCCCTTCGAAAGCCTTCATCGGATTCTGGAAATAGGAAGCACAGTGCATGCTTGTCAAATCTCAATAACTTCCAACTAAAATTTACATGCAAAAGGATATCTAAATACCTGGGATTGATTCGAGCTGATCGCGAGCATATACACCGAGAGACATGCAGAGGTTTAGAACATGAAAATAGGCTTAAAACTCATCAATTTTAGTCCCTTTCAAATGAGGGATAAAATGAAGGCACTATAGACCAAAATCGACCTCAAACTCGACAATAATCTTGTCAGAATTCGAAGCTAGAGCCAGATATGCAAGTGTAGAGTGTGACAGGGCAAAAAACACACAGATTCAAGCTTAAACTTAACATAATAATAAATTTCAACACAAATAGAAGCCTTGAAATTGAAGAGAGGGAGAGAATCTCACATAAGATTGAGAGTTAGAGCTCGAAGCTCTCGGGTTCTATCATATCCCGGCCCGGGGCAGATCACTTCCCGGGCCCGCTCCACCACCGTAGCACGATATTGTCCGCTTTAGGCTTACCATTCCCTCACTGTTTTGTTTCTAGGAACTCATGAGCAACTTCCCAGTGAGTTACCCATCATGGGAGTGCTCTGGCCCCCTTCTCACTTAACTTCGGAGTTCCTACGGAACCCGAAGCCAGTGAGCTCCCAAAAGGCCTCGTGCTAGGTAGGGATGAGAATATACATTTAAGGATCACTCCCCTGGGCGATGAGGGATGTTACAATCCACCCCCCTTAGGGGCCCGACGTCCTCGTCGGCACACTTCCGGCCAAGGATTGGCTCTGATACCAATTTGTCACATCCTGGCCCGGGGCTGATCACTTCCCGGGCCCGCTCCACCACCGTAGCACGATATTGTCTGCTTTGGGCTTACCATTCCCTCACGGTTTTGTTTTTGGGAACTCACAAGCAACTTCTCAGCGAGTCACCCATCATGGGAGTGCTCTGGCCCCCTTCTTACTTAACTTCGGAGTTCCTACGGAACCCGAAGCCAGTGAGCTCCCAAAAGGCCTCGTGCTAGGTAGGGATGAGAATATACATTTAAGGATCACTCCCCTGGGCAATGTGGGATGTTATAGGTTCTATGGCAGGTCACTGCCTAGTGCTTTGATGGCACATGCAACGGTATAGCTATGATCCTCTAGTCCTAAAGATTAAGGTTTCATGGTTTTGGATTTTGATTTGTTTAAATTTCGAAGAGGAAAAAGGACGAGAGCTCTAGAGAGAGTGAGAGTTTTTGAGAGTTAGAGAGAGAGAGGAATTTAGAAATGAGGAGGGCAGTGGTGGAGCCAGAAATTTACAACGATGGGGTCAGAAATTTACCTTCGGCTGGTGACGTCATCATTGGAGTACTGGACACTGGCGTCTGGCCCGAAAGCAAGAGCTTCGATGACACCGAATTCGGACCCATGCCCATGTATTTGCTTCACCTAGTAAATAGATCCCCACCACCCAAATTAGCATAGGAAGAAAGCACACTAACATAAGTAGCTTCATTTGGCTTCACAAAACAACCCATCACATTTTCATGATTCATCATCATCTGAAAAAACCGAATTCCTTCGCTAAAACACCTATTTCTCCCAAACCCGTTTATAACGCTTATCCATGAAACCACGTCCCTTTCCAGCATGCTTTCAAATAGCAAAATAGCAGAACCCATATCCCCATTCTTCCCAAACCCATCAATCATTGCATTCCACGCAACCACACATGGTTCAGACATTTCCTCAAACACCTTATGCGCATCGCACAACCTACCAAGATAGACATAGAGGCTCATAAACGAGGTCTGTATAAAAGGGTCGCGCAAAGTGTATGGGACCCATCGAGGAGTCCAAAGAATCCAAATCCCCGCATGACGACGACGGAGTGCTGGTCCATTCGACGCCCAAGATAAGGCAGGCCGAAAATACGGGTCTGACGATCTGGTAGCTGCCAGGCGGTAGATTCACAGTGGTGGGAAGATTTAGTAGGGGGAGAAGAGGCGCTGATGGAGTGATGGCTAACAAATGGAGCAGCACCTCCTTCTTCTTCATCTTGTTTGGGGCTGTTGGCACAAGGTTATTGGGGTCAAGGAATCCCATTGCCCCAACCTTGGCTTCGCTACTAGAGGAGGGAGAGAGAGACCAAAGTGTGTATAACCCCCCTTAAAAATTATTTTGTGAAATTACGGATTTGCCTCTCTAATTACTTTTGATTACAAATAGGCCCTCGAGATCTCGATTCGTAATTCGTTTTTAACGTAAAACTAATTTATGAAAATAAAGTTATGAAACTTAAGAAGGTACGAGGATAGAATTATCGAGTCGAGACTCGATAAATGAATTAAGACACCCACTCAGGGGTAACATAGTCATTTCACATGTCTTGAAAATAAAATACAATATTCAAGGAATAGGTTGTAACATTTTTTTACCTTCGAATTAATCTGGGCCGTTGATTTACTAAATTTTGTTTAAATCAGATGTACCAGATTGTGCCATGCGGGACACTCTTTAATTTTCAATTTTTTTTAACATTTGGAAATCCAACGGTCCTTCATCGTTACAAATCTAACGGTTTGCAAGAGTAAGGCAACAATCTGCAAGGGCGCTAGGCTGTGCATGTGGATGGCCTCATTGCTGCAATTGGGCAGCTGCAATGCACAAGCCAAGGTAATTCTTGCAAGGGAAGCTAAAAGGGCACAAGCCCTTAGCCCAATTGCCCTCCATTTTTCCTCAGCTGGACCTACTTTGTTCAACCTAATTATAAGGGCAAATGGGGGACTACTGGAGATGCTCTTAGATCTTCTACACTTTTTCGCTTCAAGTGTAGATTGGCCATGTAATGTAGTTGTACTATCATATTCCTTACGTACCTTTGGCGAGTGTGTGCTCAATTGCAAGACAGTGTGTGATTTGAAGGGATAACATTTGCATCATCTATGAGGAAATCACATATCGCACTGCTTGCAAATAATGTATATTTATTGTACATATTTTACAATTCAAACCATTAAACTTTTTAATTTTTATTTAAAGATAAGCTCTACAAGAAATCGTTTAGTCATCTAGGGATGTTTACTTACAAGGAATGAGAATTAGAATCACTTTGATTCTTGAATTCCCTGCATTTACTAAAATATGAGTAATGAAATGATTTCACTCCTTAACTCTCCCATGTGTTGACTTACACGTGAGGAATCGGAAAAGTGCAAGGTTTCCCTTAAAACACATAATCAAATACCCAAAAATATGGAAACGAATTGACAAGAGAGTACTAGTTTTTTTTTATTCCCATTCCTTGTTTCTTCTATTTTTAAGCCTTCCAATTCATTCATTTTTCCATTTTTATTAATAGACGGTTTATCATAAATATGTTACTTGATATCCATACTTTCAATTTGTTTCACACATATAGAATCATAAATGTTATCCGATTCGAATGAATTTTTGTAGGAATGATATTCCAATGAAGATTAAAAAATTGAACAATTTTGATTATTGAATTTATAAAAGGGTCAGATATTTCCATTTCCCGGAGGGATATGAGTTCCTTGTTTGTATGGTTTTTATTTAATTTCACTTTAACCTTTAGGGGAACAAGAAGAACCGGTAGGGCTTAAGGGGAATTAATTACACTAACACCTCCTAAGCTTTATTGTGTTTTTCCAAAAATCCCTCACATTTGAGGCATTACACTAACACCCCCTAAGATTCTATTTCACTTTCACATAACTTCCTTTGGGGCTGACATCACCTTAAAATATTTTCTTACAAACAAATTTGTCTTCAATATTAATTATGTTAAAAATAAAAAAAATAAAAAAAAGCCTTTTAAAAATAAATTAACAAAAAAAAAGTTTGATTGGATGAAGAAAAATATTATTAAAAACCGTCTCTCCCGCCTCCACCTCGGTCTTCCTCTCCCTTCGCTCACTACGCAACTACAAACAATACGAGGCCTCTAGGCTTCTAGCCACACGCTTCTAACCCCAATTATGCTGCCATAACCAACTAAACCTACACAAACCCAATTGCAACCCTTCACAGATTGCGAACCCAATTGATGGACCCCGAGTCATGGGAGGCCCAAGTGCATTAGAACTTTTAGGCCCAAGTCTTTAGTATTATCTTTATTACCGTTTTGTATGTCTCTTCTGTTTGCTACGTGTCGTAATCTCCGTGATAGTGGGATCTCGTGAGCATGTCCCCATGTATTTAGTAACCCTAGCAGCCTCCTCTGGAGTTATGAATGAAGAAGAGTATTTTAATTTCCTTTCTTATCTGCATACTTCCTTTCGTTTCCTACTGCTACATCGTTGTGAGCCCATCAACTGGTAATCATAGCCTCCTCCACCATGGGCAAGAGGGCTGCCACAGTAGAGCCTTCTTCCTCCGTGGAGGTTCTCTTGGACCCAAATTGGGAAATTTCAGACTCCATGGCAACCTTGGTCGCTCGACAAGATGGCTTTCAGACGGACCTCGTCGACATCCATCAGCTGATGTCCACGCAGGCAGCCCAGCACTCGACCTTCCAGTTCCCCAATCTTTGAGGAGTTTCGCCTTCTTCGTGCTAGTGCCACAACTCTAAGATGACGGGAGCCAATTTGTTTACTTCAGCGGGGCCCATTCCATAAATTGGGGGTTTTCCAGCTTCCGTGCCTCTCCACTGCGCCGCTCAGACCTTTCCATTGACCATGACCACGGCTGTGATGTTCCTCACTAGAGCACCACACCCCTCCGCCTGCACCACAATGACGCGAGTTCGTAGATCTCGGGTGTGCCAGTCACAAGTCTTTCACCCTTGCCGTTCTACGAGCAGGCAAATTTTTCGATCCCACACTTCCCGAACCCACCTCTTTACAACTCGCCAGTCACAACATCCGCTATCCCTTCTTTATTTATCGTACATCACCACCACCATCCACCATCCACCATCCACCATTCACACCCCTCCTCATCTACCATTAAACCCTTGTGATTGGATCTTCCAATGTTTATAGGGGATAATCCTCTTGGGTGGGTCACGATGGCTGAAAGGGTCATGGACTACCATGAAATTCCAGCCCATCAAAGGATGTCGATCTCAGTGATGCACCTCAGTAGGGATGCGGCTCATTGAATTTCTTGGTATGAGGCTCGGTTTCCTCGTGATAATTGGGAACATTTTTCGAAGACCCTAATCCAACATTTTGGGGCTAGTGATACTCTTAATTTCACCGTATCTTTGTCGCACAGTAGGTTTTGTGAAAGAGTATGTGGCTGAATTTATGCGAGTATGTGGCTGAATTTATGCGACTTTCTTTGAGGGCTTTAGGACGGTTTGATGAGCAATTAAAGCGTACCTTTATCAGAGGATTACGGGATGATTTACATGATGATGTTATGGCCATGGATCCTCTGTCACTAGCACGTGCCATTGAATTAGCCTATATTTACCAGACTTAAAGTGCTAATGGATCTTCCTCAGCAAGGTACTCGATTTGCAGTGCATCATGAATGTGTCTTCAGATGAAGATCATGCTAGTGGCTTTCTTAGCTTTGCCAATCAGGCTGTCCATCTCATCTTCAATGACGGGACACAAATTCTTTGCGATGAGGTGGAACTTCACATTTTAGACCCACTTGAGGTAGTTCTTTCTAGAGATCTCTAAAGCGGTGAAGTCGAGTTTGTTCAAATTCGACATGTCTGTATCACAAAATAAATGGACAATAATGTGGTTAGTGTAATGGAGAAACAATCAATCCATTCACATAGGAGTAGAACATTCAGGTTCTAATAGAGATTTATTGGTTTAAAATCATGAAAAAACTTGGGGTTTTCATGGGTGATGTTTTTAAAGAAAACTTCAGGTTTACAAACAATGCATGTTTCTAGAAACTTCGGGTTTCGAAAAAATTATGAACTTTAGGTTCATATGTTCCTACAGATAAACACAAATATATATACAGAATATGTAACAAGAAAATATGCGAATAGATTTTCAGAGTCTATTATAATAATTGAATTAATTATTTGGACTTGGGCCAAAAATTAAAGTGTGGGTGAAGATATTATAAAACCCAAATTGTCTAAAAATATGGAGAATTAAACTCAGGGCCAAAATAATAGGCCGAAGCCTACATGTGGGCTTAAAAAAAATTTGGTGTCGTGGTCCAGGCCTAAATTTGGGCTGGATTTGAAGCGGGCCGAGCCAGGGCAATAAGCCCATTGCATAGAGAAGCGCTGCAGGCGCAGGCCCAAATGGTAGAGGCCCAAAACAGGGTGTAAATCTTATGCATTGCGTACACTAATGCACCAGCATAGAGGCTGGGATCCAGTGTGGTGCGATGCGGGAAATCCACTACAATCGTGCAGGTTGGGTTCCACTACAGCCCAGGACACGGGAACACCAAAGCCCAATCGGGCTGGTGTCGTTCGCGAGCCAAGCAGCTGGTTACGGGCTACAATTTGTGAGCCTAGAGAAACAAATCGCTCTAGTGGGACGAGAGAAACACCAAAGCCCAAAGGGCTAGTGTTTTGGACAGAGGGTTAGCTAAGCCCAAATGGGTGCGAGTAAGGACCAAAAAACATCTAAGTGTCGCTGGGTGATGTCGCCGGAGGTGAGGCCAGCGTCGCCGCTTCTGGGGGCCATGTTCTGGGTTGGAAAAACATCGGTGCTAATCAGGGTCCTAATAAGGAAACCTGATTATGAAGGAGAAACGAGTCTCGACGTCTTACAAACCAAGAATCCATAAATTCAAGAAATGGGGTGTCAAATTCCAGTGAGATTTCGAAGAATCTCGGCCAAGGCCATGTCGACAGTGATTGCAGGTCACTTGAGAATGGCGTGCCATTGTTTCTGGTTCTGGGTTTGGAGCCCAGGGGGCTCCATAGTCTCGGCTTGCTCGTGGGTTGGGTTTTCAGAAAACCCTAAAAAAATTTATTTTTATTTTTCAATTTTTAGATTATAAAATTAATTCAATTTCATGTAGATTCATCATATAATTCAATGCATGGACATATATGTGATGTAATTCATGGCAATATCAATTAACATAATTCAACAATTATGGATATAATGCATACACAATTTATATAAAATCTAAAATTCAAAAAACGTAAAGTTGGGTAATGCATTATGGTGAATGTTCATGCTATCAGGTCTGCAAAAAGATCGAGATAAAAACCGTTGTTTTGGAAGAACTTGATCGCGTGATGATATTGATGAACTGGTTTGATGCATAAAACGTACACATCAGATTCCTAAGTGCACCGATAGGAGCATGCTGATAACGTGTTGTGGCTTATTTTAATCTGATAAGGAGAGAGAAGAAGCGCGGTAGAGAGAGGGTAGGGAGAGAGATGTGCTTGTAGGGTTGTGTAAAGGATGTGTTATTCCTCATACGCAGTCACTACTAAGCATAACTGCTTGGGCGACGAAGCGATAGCCGTCGCGCAAAGGCGAATACGATCCCCTGAAACATTAGGCGGCGAAGAAGATGTCGTGCAAAGCTCGTGACGTTAGACATTGTGCAACAGAGGAAAGTTCTTCATCACGTGAAATAAATGTTGCGTGACGAAATTGGTGGTCATTGCGCAAAACAAAGAACGACGGAATGAGTGTTCGTTGCGTGTGATACTTCGAGCGACGAAACTGGGGTTCGCCACGCTAACCCTTGCACGACGGACATAGAGGCCATTGAAGTAAGATTTTAAAATTATTTTTTAAAATATTTTTATTTTTTATTTCTTTTATTTTTCCTTTTAATTGTTGATAATATTGTTTTATGTATAAATTAATTTAATGAAATTCAAAACAGAAAATGTAAAGAAGAAATATTGAATTAAAAAATTATTGAAAGTGTACATACAATGGAAAGAAATATTTTAAAATTTGAAAATGATTAAAAAAAACTACAATATGTAGTCATCCACGTCACAATCGCCTGCTGGTGATGTTGCTGCTGCGTTGGGGGTTGGGATGTCGTTCCTGGAGGTGGTTCAACGTCAGGGAACCGAATGCTATAGATTTGAAGGGCGAGATGAATTTGGTTCATCAAATTGCTTTGGGCCATAAGCTGGGACTACTGGGTGACAATCTGCTTCTTTAGGTCCGTTACTTCAGATGTCAGCGATTCGACCTTTTCTATTCTTTGCCTGGATGAGGAGGCAGATAAATCCCGAAGGTGGGCTTCCTAAGCCTCTGGTGAACATTCCTCTACCTACGCCCGAGGGCCTGATCGAGTGTGTCCGTCATGATCTGAAAACCCGCATCCTAAGGGGAACACCTCCTCGATCGGGGTCTCTGGAGGAAGCTGGGAAATGACCTCCTCCAGAACAATCTAGCCCTTCTCTACCATGGTGGACTAGAAAATGAAAACAAACAAATTAATTTTAATATACATGTAATTAAGATTAATACTAATTGAATATTAAAAAATTGAATTAACTTACATGAAGCTTCTCCATCAGCTCATCCCCAGGCTGAACGTATACCTCTTTGAACATGTCAATCTCAGGAAACTTTGACCCCCCCGAATAAAAAAAAAATATTAACACATAGATTACCAATTGTGTAATAGAGGGTAAAAAGAATTAAAACTTAAAATAAATATACAGTTACCTTACGTCGCTCCTCCAACCTATAAGAGAAGTGTCGTGAGCCGGAACGGTGAAAAAGTTTCTTCTTTGACCGATTAATCGAGTTTTGCCTTCATTTTTTTCTGTTGAATTAAAAAAAAACGTATTAGTTTAGATATTTTTAACAAATTAATGAAAAAAATTAAAATATTATTTAAAAATACAAAAGTTTTGATTAAATATTATTGAAATATATTATACTTACGAGGTATTTCTCATCTTGAACATGGCCGCAGAGTCACTCTCATTCATCCCGGCAGTCCACTAACTCTTTAGGGCACCTAATTGCTAGAGTGACCTTCGGACTGTCATATTTCTCATAATGCTTGTGGAGGTTGCTCTTCCACTGAGTGAACCTACCGGCGCAAAGGTCGTTGATGTACTGGTTTTGATTGGCATCGAGGTTTGTGAGCTCATAGTGATGCTGCAAAACTCAACAAATAAATAGTAGTTAAAATTTATAATATTTGTATACTTAAATAAAAATTTAGTATTTAAGGTTGAAAATACTTACTGATAATTCATGAAGAACGGCTTCCTTGACTTCAGGTGGGACAACTTTTCATGACTCCCATAGGAAGGGGCAATGATTCTTGATAACTAAGCCAATGTTGCCGGGCAACGCACTATGCTACTCCTTTGTTGCAACCACACGATGTCGAGGATCCCACGTAATGGTGATCTTCTCGGTCGTGGTGTGAGTGGTCTGTGATGTCTTCAGAAGTCTGCATGGGCCCCAATTTTTTTTTTTTTTGAAGTACAAAATAAACAAAGGAAACATTAGACAAATTTTATTTTCTACCAAAAATTCAACAGAACCTCCCCTAAAACTATAACATTTCCTAAAACCTACAGACAATATAACAACAAAAACAACACATCCACCCAACAATTCAAACACTTTATACCAATTGGGGACTTTAAAACAATTATAATCTAAATTCCAAATTGTTAAATTGAAAATACTATGAGAAAGATGTGTCTCAGACCCCTTTACATGGATAGAGGAAGCCTCACTAGACTGCTCAGCCTCCTCAGAACTCTGGGGCCATCGATGAGTCTGCCCGGCGCTTAGTAGAGGATGCATCACCGAAGAAGTCGATGACGCAAGAGCTGGAAACACCGTTGGACCGAAAGGCGTACCGAAGACACACCCGTCATGCCCAAATCAGGTGGGGAGGTGGCATCAACACTACTTGCTGGAGAAGGTGTCTGATTGACCATACTAGCTACCCAGCGGTTTGAAATTAAGTTTAGCATCTACAAAAAAAAAAAAAAAGGTTACATTCCACAACTTTTAGTCAATTTATTAGAGTATATTACATGGCACATAATATACATAATCCAGCAACACCATCATGTTTTTGTTTATGTTTTGCATATAAAAGCTATCAAATGTTTATAAAAAAACATAAGCAATGAATCCTAAGTAGTTGATCCGCCAATAGGTCAATAATAGACAAAGAATAGTCAAATATATAACATTTTTCTTGATGCGCGCGCGCGCACGCACACACATACATAGATAAATTAAGTTTATCTATTTTTGGGAAAAAGATCCAAAACCAAACTAAAACACCAAATCTAGTGAACTTATTTGAATATACAGCTAGGGCAAAACATTTGAGACAATAGCATCTATGGTTGGTGTAGGGAAACAAATAGCAAAATAGCAAAAATATAGGTATTAGCTATAGGCAGCATGGTGTCATCGCATAATCCAGAGTGTTGGGGGCATGGTTTATAGCCATATATTGGTGGGGAATGGGAATGAGAAATAGCATATAATAGTAATAACAAGATCTACATTACAGGATTACACATAGTAGAAAACTGTTCATACTATTGTAGAGGTGGAAAATTGTGGTATAAAATCAAATGAAACAAACTAAGGTATAAAACATCGGAAATTTCAATCCAAATCCAATTATTGAATACCAAACACAACATTACAAAACTGAAATTACAAATTCACAATACGATAAACAGGTAAAAGTTTCCCTTCACCACGTCCTAATTATCAAGAAAACACATCCATGCATAGAGTCTACATCATTATATTCCAAAGTTGCTGAATGCTAGTCGACTTTTCAGTATACCAAATATCCAATTCTGTAAGGCCCCAAATTACGTAAATCAAACATAACAAAACATATATTACTTGAATGACCTAGACAAAGAATAATAAAGTTAAGAATCTAAATCCAAATAGAGAAAGAATATATATATTCTCAAGAGTATGAGCAGCAGCATGATTCCACACACTGCAATATGAAAAAAGAATCAAATATTTTGGTGCCTAAGCGGGCAAGATAAAGGTAAAGCTTAAAGGGACCACTGCAGCATTAGCAAGTTGTGAAACATGATAAGCATGTCCAATAAGAAGAAACCAAATTAAACCTATGATAAAAAATATATTGAGGAATCATTTAATAACTATACTATAGAAAGAACTTTTTTATTTTATTTTTTGCATCACTACTCTAACCTAGACGAGAGGGAGGGAGAAGGGATTGAGCCCGAGACGTAATGGTGTGTTTTCTTAATGAGTTTGATCTATGATAGTAGTATTCAAATCAAAATTTCCAAATTTCTTAATGTATAATACCCGGTTTTGTTAATGGAATTTGCTGGGACTTCCTCTCCTTCACATTAGGTAATCCCAATTCAAAACCCCTATTTGATTCCCAATTCGATACCCAGTTTTGTTTATAACCAAAAAATGAAAAAAAAAAAAAAAACAAACCCTGGATTCCCAATTCGAAAACCATAATTCAATATTCTCAATTCTAAAACCATAATCCAATATTCTCAATTCGAAAACCCTAACCCAAGATACTCAATTCGAACCCTGAATCCCTAACCCAAGACTCCCAATTCAAACCCTAAATCCCTAATTGTTCTAAGTAAAACAATTCAATAGAAAAAATGAATTGCACTAACAAATAATTGGATTAAGGGGATAGTGAATTAAGGGAAACTGGGTGCTTACCTAGTAATGGTGTGGCGTCAGAGTGCGGCGGCGGATATTAGGTGCGGAGGAGAGAGTTATAGAGAGACGGAGAAACAGAGAAAAAGCGAGAAAGGGAGAGAGAGAGAGTGTCACGCCCCAATCCCGACATACGTCTAGGATCGACACGTGGTGTCCTCAAATACCCGTATCTCAACCTAACCCGCCTCCGGAACATGGCAAAACACAACTCGAGAATCGAATCGCATAGTTTATGGCTGCATCTAACCTCCTCGTTAGACTGCCTACGTACCCTAAACAGGGATCAAGCCATTCGTAGTTCATCATTCATTACACCTCGACGTTTAACACAATACGGTCAAATAAAAAAGCATAGCATCCCTCCATCAAATAAATCACTATGTTTTCAACGTGATACCTCCATCCACAGCCTGTAACTTAACCAATAACCAACGAAGCACATTATTATTCTCAAGCCACATTGATCACTAAAATAATCATAATAATACAATCATATCCAACGTCATTCCACAGTCTCGTCAATTAATCCATTCATGAATCAAGGATGCATGATCTTAGCATTTAACTACGTTAATCAATCAATACGATAACATATCATTTCATGTATTTAGTTAAAGAACTCTATATAATTTCCCTACTTGGATTATGAGTAACAACATGGCAAATCTAATTTAGATTTACAAGGTCTATGGATAATTCCCATTCACTCGAATCTTGGATTTTAGACTAACCCTTAGGAATGTGCATGAGTAAGGATTCCAGACCACTCAACGGAATCCAACCACACCGGGTTCCGGATCACTCAACGGAACCAAAATATCAAGTATAGCATCATGCTTTATGAAATCATAATCAAGTCGCAGAAAATTCCGAAGGAGTCACCCAAACATCCAACGGCTTCTCTAATTCAAACCACAAGATTCTCAAAAAACCATCGTTCGAATGTACATAAAAAAAACTAGGGCTAGGGGGACGCAGTTCGGCCGAAGCCTACATAAGTAACCAAACAGGAAGTGGCCCCCAAATGTGGATTAATCAAGCAGAGCCACCCCTAGGAAAGTAACCAAGTAGGCAGTGACCCCCCAATGCGGATTAACCAAGCAGGGTCAAGATAATCAAGTAGGTAGTGACCCCCCAATGCGGATTAACCAAGCAGAGTCACACCTACAGAACTGTTAGGCAGTGATCACCCAATGCGGATTAACCAAGCATGATCACCCCTAATTATAAATGGCCATGAGGATCGCCCAACGCGGATTAACCAAGCGCAATCCATATATAGTATGGTCCCCCAATGCGGATTAACCAAGCAGGACCACTAGTGACCCCCCAATGCGGATTAACCAAGCAGGGTCATAGTCCACTACTAGCCCTCAATTTACAAAACATTTCAATATGCAATTCGAATCACTTTTCCACAATTATTACCCATCCATGAATCAAATCACATTTAATATAATTAGATCGATGGCTAATTATAAGGGAATCACATTTTAACAGAAACACCTTTATAAAACCAAGTCATGTCCACACAGGATAACAATTACGAAAACAAGGTAATCACCAATATCACATATATTAAAGTCACTCACCCTTTTCATACTAGTAACCATACATATTATTTCTCATCCATGAAATCAACATTTTAAAATTCTACTCCTATGCTTCGTAACCTTCTTTCTCCATCCTTTAATAAACCAACCCAAAGTTAATGGTTTTCAACTTAAAACACCACCCCTTCACTCTTGCCACTACCCCTTTTTGATATGTATATGCGGCAAATATATATATAATTCCCTTCTAGGTCTAGATGCTTGGTAATGAAAGAAGCATTTCATATAACAGAACTCTAAATCCAGACGGTAATACCATTTGCTTGTTAATCAATATAACAAAACAGTGGTTTGGTTTAACTCAATTTCATAATCTTATCAATAATAGAACTTAATTAGATCCGCACATCAGATTTTCGATCTGTAAGTTCTCAAAGGTCCAACAACTGACAACTAGGGTGTTCACAAAATTTTACAACAAACCAACGATCGGATTGTCATCAATCACACAAATAAGTGGCGGTCCAATTTGATCACCACACCAAACAATTGAATTTCGGGAAACCAAGCTAGACATAGGTTCACAGGGTCACTAAAAGGTATTTGGTACTTAAACAACACTCGTGGACGGTCCCACGCACCGCCACACACGATGCTAGCCATGGAGAAGGGTTTGAAAACCCAAATTTTCAACATTAACTAAATGAGCTCAAATTTACGTGGTAGATAGAGCTCAACAAAGGAAACACTTTTCACAACTAAGCCGGCGACCAATTCTAACCGGAAGCCGTTCAATTTCACCGGAGAAAACCGGGTTTCTAGGGTTCTAAACACCCAACTCTAAACGAATGCGAAAGCACAAACCAAGCATACCAACTTGAACATTATGAAAAGTAGATGAAGTTTCATACCTCACTTGAAGGAAATGGTTGCCGGGATCGCCGGAAAAATGACAAAACCGCCAGAAAACCCATGGGACTTTGCTGCCTCGAACTGGAAAAATGGATAAGAAAATGGAAAATCTAACATACATAGTTGTAGGGCTCGTCAAGAGCTTTCCATGGACACCAAGATCACCCAAAACGGAGATCGGAGGAAGGAGATACAAGCGCGTCAAGTTTGTGGTTTTATGGGTCGAAAACGCCCTAAAACGGGTCAAAAATATCAGACCCCTCCTCCCTTTTTTTTCAGAAACCTTCCCTCTTTTCTAATTGGTCCCTCCCCTTTTATTAAGCTCACATAACCTTTAACCCACCTGTGGGAATTACATAGTTCCCACAATCTATAGCTCACAACTTCAAACGTCTGTAACTATACCGTTTTAACTCGGACTCGCAAACGGCTTTCGCCTATGCGCTCGTGGCTTCGAGACCTATTCGAAAACATTACTTGTGACCTCAAAAGGTCAACGAATTTTTAAATAATTATTTTCCAAACTTCACTCTTCATAACTAGTTTAATTAAAATCTAAATTCAAACAATTTCAAATAAATTCTCGAGAAATAATATTAAATCTCAATAGTACAAATACGTAGATTATAACAGTGAAATCCAGGAATAGGGTTTCACAGAGAGAGACTGAGATAGTGAGTGATGAGAGTGAAAGATGCAGAGAATCTCGAGAAAAAGGAGAGTGAGATTCGGACAGAATCGAGAGAGAGAGAGAGAGAGAGAAAGAGAGAGAGAGAAGAGTTAGCTTCCAGAGAATAAGAGACAGATAGAGTCTGAACTTCACCAAAATAAAAATGCGCCGAAATAAAAACACATTCAATTTTGGCCAAAAAAATCAATTTTTTTTTTTATGTTTTCGCGACAAAGGTGTTCTAATTTTGGTCCCTCGTCCAATTTTTAAATAATTTTTTTTTCTAAATATTTGCACGACAAACATTTCCAAAACGTCGTCACGCATATTTGTAAATTTCATTTATTTTTTGTTTAAATAAATAAATAATTTTTTTTGTTTAATTAATTTTTCAAAATTTTTAAAGGAAAATTTTGTTTGTATACAAAATAAATACCATTCAATAAATATCATTACATTTACAACACAAGTTTTCATTAATCCTCCTATGAACTAGAATAAATATCATCACCTTCATCAAATTCAGACTCCCATTCCTGCTCGTTTGCAAGCACGTCAACATCGTCGTTTGCGAGCTCATGTGCATTGTATCCTAGTAGATCCCCGAGGTCAATCATAATGGAGTTGATCGGTATTTCGATTTCAGGACCTCTGGTTACATGATACGGTTCTTGTACAATAGTCATATCCCACAGTGTATCTGCACCAAGTTCCGTTGAAGTCTCTAGTTGTTGGTCAGAAACGTCACCATAATCGTCATCGTTAGCAGGATCTCGGTCCGGAATATCATATAGCTTTATGTGCTCAATCTTTTGAACTACTTTCCATCCCCTCCCGCCTTTAGGCTCATCTATATATAAAATTTGTTTGGCCATCGTTGCCAAAATGTAGGGGTCGTCGTTATACTAACATCTGTTAGCATTGACTGATAGCAAACCATCGTCTTGCCTAACACCTCCAATCTTACGTGGGTTTGTATTAAACTAGCGACACTTAAAAAGGATAACTTGACAATGATCTTTGTAAAGCAATTGCACAACACTTGTAAGTTTTCCATAGAAATCAATGTATGCAATATCGCTCGCACCCGTGACATGTACCCCACTATTTTGCGTACACAACTTGTCATTGCGATCAGCTGCCAAAAACTTGATGTCTTTTACATGACACCCGAAGTATAATTCTGCGCTTAGGGGCCCAATAGCCAAGTTGTACAATTCTTCAGTGTAAGCGGGTGAATGTCCTTCAATTTCTTCACCTAAACTAATGATAAAAAGTTGACGTGTTAGTTTACCATTTACAATTATGCGAATAACCCAAAATATGAACAACTTACATTGTCACGAAACCAACGAGGAAACAATTCATGGTGCTTCTTGGCATATAAATGTGAAGGATGTTCCTGCTTCATCAACTCTTCATGCTCATCTAGGTAGGTAATTGTCTCGTCTTACACCACCATCATTATTGCGTTGCTGTCAATTAAACATAGTCTCAACGTCTTGTAGGTACATTGCACAAAATGTAAGCGACTCAAATGCGACCTATGCCTCCATAATTGATCATTCGAGCTTTGCCCTGTTCGGTACATTCCTTTTTAATTCACCCAATAGCCTGCATCAATAAACAAAATAACATGTAAAATTAGTCAAATCATACATATATCATGAACTAAAGTATTTATGGCGATTAAATACCTTTCGATCAGATACATCTATTGATAGTTGACGGGTCTGGCTAGAAGTGCGTCTTTCGTCAAGTGAATCATGACGTGGATCATGCTTGTGAAGAAAGCTAGAAGAAATATTTGTTCAAACTTGCATAGCACTTCAATAATATCATCGCGCAACTGTTTAACATCGAACTTGCCCAAAGATCTTGCAGTTAATTGAGAAAAATATATCGCCAACAACATAATCGGCTTCACCACATCTTCGGGCAAGAGGTGTCAAATTCCCACTGGGAAAATATGTTGAAGTATCACATGACAATCATGATTCTTAAGGCCTAAAAATTTAACTTCATCCACATTTACGCAACGGCCGATGTTTGAAGCATATCCATTCGGAAACTGTACAAAAGAGAAACTACAAAAACTCTTTCCTCTTATCCTGTTTCACCGAAAATGATGCAAGCTTCTTTCTGGCTATGTCTCCGTCCCTCGTCATCCATAAACATGGCCTAATGCCCATTTTTTCCAGATCGATCCGAGCATTTATTATGTCCTTTGTTTTTCCCTCGACGTCTAGTATAGTTCCGACCAGTGTATCAAACACTTTTTTCTCAACATGCATTACATCGATGTTGTGTCTCAATTTTAATTTCAACTAGTACGAGAGCTCGAACAACCTCGTCTTGTGTGTCTAGGTTAGATGTGCGTCTAGTCTTGTCCTATTTATGGATTTTCCTAATAGAGAAAAATCTAAACGATTAACCTTAGCCAAAATGTCATCTCCGGACCATTCTTTGGGTCTTGGTTGAATCTCTATGCCGTTGAAGAAGGCTTTCTCATTCTAACGCCACTCGTGGTTTCACGGCAACCATCTACGATGCCCTAGATAACAAACTTTTCTGGCGTGCCAACCAGACGTTATGTTCTCTTTGCAAACTGGGCAATAACCCTTAGTGCTCTACCTAAACATCATAGCGTACGCAGAAAATCATTTATAGTCTACATCACTGCTGCTCGCAAAGTGAACATCTTCCCAGTAGATTTATCATATGTGGGAATATTGTTTTCCCATAATTCTTTTAGTTCATTATCAACGGTTGGCAAATAAACGTCAATAGACGTGCCCAGGTTTTTGGTTATCAACAACGTCATCATCATATATTCTTTTTTCATGCACTTCCAAGGAGGCCAATTATACGAAATTGCCAAGATTGGCGTTGTGGTTTTGATTTAGCACCCTGAACGGATTAAACCTGTCTGTTGCAAGTCCCAATCTAATGTTCCGGGGCTCATATGCAAAATTGGGGTACAACTGATCAAACTCTTTCCATGCCTCTCCATCTTTACGATGTCTCATAACATCGTTATCCACTCGTCTGTCCTTATACCACCTCATGTCGCTTGCAGTGTGCGTCAACATGTACAATCGCTACAACCTGGACTTTAATGGGAGATAACGCATAACTTTTTGTGGAATCTTCGTTGTTCTATTCTTAGAGAGGTCATTTTAAACCGCGACTCATTACATACATGGCATTTATCCAACGCTTTATTATCTTTGTAGAACAAAATGCAATTATTTTTACACACGTGAATTTTTTCATATCCCAATCTAAGACCATTTAGTAACTTCTTTGCACTTTTATGATCTTTAGGTAGGCAATTGTCTTTTGGAAGCATCCTCTTGAAAACCCTCAAAAAGTAATCAAAACACTAGTTTGACATACGAAACTTTATTTTGCCATGCATCAACTTAACAATGGTCGTGAGCATCGAAAATCTTTCGCAACCGGGGTATAATTCTTGCTTGGCACTATTTAATAGTTTTTCATATTTTTCAAATGCTTAACTGTCCATGGTGGGAGGGACGTCATCTTCTATTTCCTCATTTGTATTCGAACTAGCATTTGGAAAAGCATCATTGATAATGTCCATAATTTGTTCATTTGGGTCTACAACAGATTCAACTGCCTCTGCTGCTCAGGTAATGTGTGAGGATGAAACATGTTGTATTTGTTCTCCACGATGATTTCGCGTAGTCTAGGTCTCCATCATCCCATTTTTGACTAAATGGTATCAAACAGTTTCAAAATATTAAATCATTGAGTTGTTACACTTTCTACAAGGACACCAAATTTGAGTTGAACCTCGGTTGTTTGCAATTGCAAAATCAATGAACTGATTTATTCCATCCAAATAATCATTAGCACATCTATTAGGATTATGTATCCACTGTTTGTCTATATCACCTTCAAACATAAAACATTTACAAGGGTTACAATAACTTCAATTATGACATGCCACTTTATGCCTCCGGTATGGGTCCTATCTCATTCGAGAGTGCACATTTATGTGCTGTAATTTACGGTTCCAACACATTAGAGTTCAATCGTGGGAAAATTTCGACAGCATCTCCCTGAAGTTCTTCAAATGCACGACGTATATACAAAAAACTATGATACACCCGACGAACACAAAAAGATGCTACCAAATTTCCCACGTTCAAACTCTAATGCGTGAACTGCAAAATACAACATGTAACTGTGCATTCTCAAACTGTCCAAAATTTTGGGACAATTCAAGAATTAATTGAACCGCAGTCATGCTTTCACATCCATTCGCAAAATCCAACTAATTCTCAAACGAGAAACTAAGCTCATATGAACATTGCAAACCATTTTTTGTACATCCATACAAAAATGTTTGCATGCAAATACATAAAATCACAACAATTATAAACTACATACAAAACAATTTAAATGAATGGAAATTAAATAAGTTAGTTAAGAAAATATACCTCCGAGATTAACGGCAACACAGCTAGAATTGCTGGAAATTCCAGAGGAAGGCAGCTGCTGCAATTGTTTTGCAGCTTCTGCTTACCTATATTTTGGTTAAATTCAATAAAGTGAAAAGATCTTGCACAACAAAAGCACCGTCCCGCAAAACATGGTGCTTATACTTTTGGCGCCATCCAACTACTCTTTGCCGTGTTTTTAGAACACTTTGTGTGACGAACTGTGGTTTGTCCCGCATTACCTTTTTTTTTTTAAAAAAAAATTGTTTTTTGAAAAAAAAAATTGAATTTTTTCCATTCAAGTTTCAATTTTTTTTCAAGCCACATAAATACTTAATAAATCAAAAACTTATTTCATTAAACCATTTGTGCATATTTAATTCATATAAATATTTATTAAAATGCATTAAACCGTTCATAATAAAAAACTTGTAATTCAAATCTCATTATTAAATAAGCTATAAAATTATAAAAATAAAACACTATTCTACTCCTCTGCAGGCAGTTCTAGTTCTCGCTGTAGTTCTACCGCACGTTGATTATCAAACTTCCACTCCCGAAAACAAGACTTGAAGATGTTATCGATAGCCTTCATCAAGTTTAGGTTACTTTTGTCAATGTCACAATTAGGCTTTCATGCGAAAATTAATAAATTATAATCTCACTATTATATTAAATGTAACAAACATAATTATTATTTAACTAATAACTTAACACATACATCTTACTCATCGATCAAGTGCATCTTTAGCTTCTTGGGGATGGCTCTCCAAGACTCCCAATCCGCACCACATTTGTCACGCACCAAACTCCAACGTCGGACCAAAAGCTGGCGCGCATAGTTGACTTCACAACCCCTATTCATTCATCAGAAGTGATTCGGTAATGGCTCCCACCATAAGTGTGTCAGACCCATACAGCAGCTCTTTTCTTCTTGTCTATCAACAAAATATATATTTATAATACTGAAGCTAAATAAAAACTTTATACAAATTGCAAAATTTACAATGCAAACATTTTTTGGAACCTTCACCATCCATTGTCTTTGATGAATACACACCACAGTTAGCCATTGTGCCAACAATCAAAGAACAAATCGATTATAATATGCAAAATAGTAAAGCATTTCCGAAATGAATTGGGAAGAATAAGGAGAGCAGAAAAGCATATTTATAGGAAGGTTAGGGACTTTGCGCGATGAAGCCTTTGTTGCATAAACATTTACACTAAATACGGTATTGATTCCTTTGATTCACATGCACTGAATGCTCTGACTAAAAAACTGAATGGACTTTGCACGACGAAGCCTATGTCGCGCAAGGTTTCCATGGGAAAAATTTCGTCATTCCGCTGATTCGCATGCACTGAATGCTTTGACCCAAAAACTAAACCACCTTTGCACAATGAAGCCTTTGTCGCGCAAGGTTTATGCGGGAAAAACTTCAACCCGCGTTTTTTACCACCTTACGCAACAAACCATTCGTCGCTCAAAACATATAGATTCGAATTATGGCGCTAAACTTAACCGCATTTTTTACGCACTTTGCGAGACGAAATGTTCGTTGCACAAGCATGTATATGGGAGATCGTCACATAAATTCTATGCAACTAAGATTTCGTTGCGCAAAATTTATAGCGACGAATGAATATGTAATTGATTGTAATTATGAAGTTTATGTAAACATAGATCTTTAGTATCTATATTTACTTAAACTTCATAATTACAAACAAATATTCAATTATAATATTTATTCTCAAAATAATTGAAAACTTAAATAAATTAAATTAATCCATTCAATTATTTAAACAACAAAACATGAATTAAATCCTAATTAAGTCCAAATACATAACCTAGAAAAAAACCTTAAAATTAAATATTGTCCTCAAAAACATAAATTTAAAACTACTGCTCTACTGGTCCCCCATTTCGCTTCACGTCATAACACCACTGCTTGTAACCCTTCTTCAACGCCTCCTCCATCAACTTCATCAGCTCGTCCTTCGTATCATCAAGAGTATAGTTACATTGTTCCACAAATATGCAAATAATTAATTACAACATATAAAAAAAAATTTCACAAAATTAATTATTTTCAAAATTTGTCACACTTACTAATAATTGATCCATCACCGCCTTATTCGCATCCTCGGGCACATATTTCCAAGAACGCCACTCAGCAGTAGGACAATTCTTCCGCATTGCTACACCAATTGCATGCTCAAACTCCACATATTGCGTCATATCATAGGGCCCGGGGGCCATGCTTTGTTGCCGGTTTCTTTCCTCCATTCAAGCCTGAATCGAATTGTGAAGAATAAGGAGAGCATAAGCGCATATTTATAGGAAGGTTAGGGACTTTGTGCGATGAAGGCTTTGTCGCGCAAACATTTGCACTAAATATGATATTGATTCCTCTAATTCACATGCACTGAATGCTTTAACTCAAAAACTGAATGGACTTTGTGCGACAAAGCCTGTGTTGCGTAAGGTTTCCGTTGGAAAAACTTCGTCATTCTGCTGATTCGCAAGCACTGAATGCTCTGACCCAAAAACTGAATGAACTTTACATGACGAAGCCATTGTTGTGCAAAGTTTCAATGGGAAAAACTTCTTCGAGCATTTTTTTCCCCGCCAAAAAAAATTACCCATGGTTTTCTTTCTAACTTTGCGTGACAAGTATCCTTTTTTCATTGTGCATACAATATTGTGCGACAAAGGTGTGCGTCACACAAACTAGCACCATTCTTGCGCGACGAAGCTGTTATTTTGTTGTACAAAACACACTTGCGCAATTTTGCTTTGTCGCCCAAACATCAATTGCGCAAATGGTTTTTCCTATTAGTGAGTGCCTTTAATTATAATAATACACTAGTCGGAAAAATTATTTGCGTGACAAAGCAAAATCCGTCGTGCAAGGACATTTTGCATAACGAAAAACATACCTTCGTTGCTCAAGGGTGGTGCACTTTGCGTGACGCAGAACTTTGTCACACAACAAAGTTTGCACGACAAAAAAAAAAGATGTTCATCGTGCAAAGTTAGTAAGAAAACCGCAGATAATTTTTTTGTGGCGGAAAAATAAATGCGCATTGAAGATTTTCCCATGGAACTTTAGGCGAAAAAGACTGCATCGTGCAAAGCTCGTTCAGTTCTTGGGTCAAAGCATTCAACGCATGGGAATCAGAGGAATACTTGCACGACTAAGGCTCTGTTGCGCAAGTTACATTTAGTTTTGAGTTAGAGCATTCTGTGCATGTGAATAAGAGGAATCTACACTGTATTTAGTGCAGATGTTTGCACGATAAAGCCTTCGTTGTGCAAAGGCCCTAACCTTCCTATAAATATGCGCTTATGCACTCCTTATTCTTCACAATTATGTTCGTGCAGGGATGGAAGATAGAACCGGGATCATATGAGGCAACATGTGGAGTTTGCGCATGGGATTCATGTAGCCATGCAGAATAATTGTCCTACTGCTGAGTGGCGTTCTTGGAAATATGTGCCAGAGAATGTGAAAAAGGCGGTGATGGATCAATTATTAGTAAGTATACTGTTGATGGATCAATGATTAATTTTGTGAATTTTTTTGTTATATGTTGTAATTAATTATTTGCATATATGTGTAACAGTGTAACTATACTCTTTATGATACGAGTGAAAAGTTGATGAAGTTGATGGAAGAGGCGTTGAAGAGAGGTTACAAGCAGTGGCGTGGAGCGGAATGGAGGACCATCGAAACAGTAGTTTTAAATTTATGTTGTTTAGGACAATATTTAAATGTAAGGTTTTTTTTATAGGTTATGTGTTTGGACTTAATTAGGCTTTAATTCCTGTTTAGTTTTTTAAATAATTGAATTAATTAATTCAATTTATTTAAGGTTTTAATTATTTTAAGAATAAACATTATAACTGAATATTTGTATATCTATGTTTACGTAAACTTCATAATTGCAATCAATCACGTTCGTTGCTAAAAAGTTTATACGACGAACGTGTCGAATCTAAACGTTTTGCTCAACGAAAATCTGGTCCCTATTAGGGCAAAACCTTGTGCGACAAAGGTTTCGTCACGCAAAGGGAGTTCAGTTTTAGGTTAGAGCATTTAGTGCATCTAAATTAGAGGAATCAATACCGTATGTAGTTCATCACAATTTGTTTCAAAAATGGTTAACAATTCAGTAGATTGTAATCAGTTCGTTCTTTGATTGTTGGTATGATGGCCAACAGTGGTGCGCGCTCGTCAAACACAACGGATGGTGAAGGTTCCGGAAAAGGTTTGCATTGTAAATTTTGCATTTTGTATAAAGTTTTTATTTAGCTTCAGTATTATGAAAATATAATTTGTTGATAAACAAGAAGAAATTTGTTGTAGTACGGGTTCAACACACTTATGGTGGCAACCGTTACCGAATCACTGCTGACGAAATAATAGGGGTTGTAAAGTCAGAAAAGAGCGCCAGCTTTTGGTCTGACATTAGAGCATTGGTGTGTACCAAATGTGTTACGGATTGGGAGTCTTGAAAGCCATCCCCGAGGAGCTGAAGATGGTCATGAGTGATGAGTTAGCTGTATGTGGTAATTTTATTAGTTAAATAATAATAATGTTTGTTAAATATAATATAATAGTGAGATTTTAATTTATTAATTTTTGCAGGACAACCCAATTGGCACATTGACAAAAGTAACCCAAATCTGATGAAGGATATCGACAACCTGTTCAAGTCTCGTTTTTGGGAGTGGAAGTTTCATAATCAACGCGCAGCAGAACTATAGTGAGAACCAGAACTACCGGCGGAGGAGTAGAATAGTGTATTTATTTTATTTAATAATTAGATCAGAATTTAAAATTTTTTTAGTATCAACGGTTGGATTAAATATGTACTTAATGTTTATTATGAATAAAATTATTGCATTTTAATAAATATGTATATTAATTATGCGCAAATGGTATAATGAAATAAGTTCTTGATTTATTAAGTATTTATGTGGTTTGAAAAAATTTGAAGAGTGAATGAAAAAAAGTTAATTTTTTCTTCAAAAAACGAACTTTAAATTAAAAAAGGTAATGCGTGACGAACTATGGTTCGTCACGCAATGTGTTATAAAAATCGGCAAAGCGTAGTTGGATGGCGCCAAAAAGTTGAAGCACCATGTTTTATGTGACAGTACTTTCGTCGCGCAAAGTCTTTCACTTTACTGAACTTAACCAGAATCCAGGAAGGCAGAAGCTGCAAAACAATTGCAACAGCTACCTTCTCCTGTTGGAATTTCCAGCCGTCGGGATTGTCGTTAGTCTCGGAGGTATAATTTTTCTTAACTAAATTATTTAATTTCCATTCATTTAAATTGTGTTGTATGTTGTTTATAGGTGTTGTGATTTTATGAGCTTAGTTTCTCATTTGAGAATTAGATGGATTTCGCGAATGGATGCAAGAGCATGATTGTGGTCCATTTAATTTTTGAATTGTCCCAAAATTTAGGACAGTTTGAGAATGCACAATTACATGTTGTATTTTGCGGTTCACGCATTAGAGTTTGAACGTGGGAAATGTGGTAGCATCTCTTTGCGTTCTTCTGGTCCATCATAGTTTTTTTTGTATCTATGCCATGCACTTGAAGAATTGTAGGAAGATGCTGCCACATTTTCTCATGATCAAACTCTAATGTGTTGGAACCGTAAATTATAGCACTCAACTGTGCATTCTCGAATGAGATAAGACCTATACCAAAGGCATAAGGTGGCATTGATTTTGCAATGGACAAACAGTGGATACACAATCCTAACATATATGTTGATGATTATTTGGATGGAATAAATTAGTTCATTGATTTTGCAATTGCAAACAACCGCGGTTCAACTCAAATTCGGTGTCCTTGTAGAAAGTGCAACAACTTAATGACTGAACATTTTGAAACTATTCAATACCATTTAGTCAAAAATTGGACGATGGAGACCTATACTATGTGGAATCATCATGGAGTACAAATACAACATGCTTCATCTTCCCACATTACCCAAGCAGTGGATACAGTTAAATCTGTTGCGGACCCAAATGACCAAATTGTGGACATTATCAATGATGCTTTTCCAAACACTAGTTCAAATGTGAATGAGGAAGTAGAAGATGACATTCCTCCCACCATGGACAATGAAGCATTCGAAAAATATGAAAAACTATTAAAAAGTGCCAAGCAAGAATTATACCTCGGTTGCAAAGGATTTTCGATACTCACTGCCATTGTTGAGTTGATGCTTGATAAAATAAAGTTTCGTATGCCGAACCAGTGTTTTGATTACTTTTTGGGGGTTTTCAAGAGGATGCTTCCAAATGAAAATTGCCTGCCTAAAGATCATAAAGGTGCAAAGAAGGTGTTGAGTAGTCTTGGAGTGGGATATGAAAAAATTCACGCATGTAAAAATAATTGCAATTTGTTCTACAAAGACAATAAAGCGTTGGATAAATACCCTGTATGTAATGAGTCGCGGTTTAAAATGACCTCTCATTAAAGCCTAGGCTGCAGCGATTGTATATGTCGATGCACACTACAAGCGACATGAGGTGGCATAAGGATAGACGAGTGGATGACGATGTTATGAGACATCCTACAGATGGAGAGGCCTGGAAAGAGTTTGATAGGCTGTACCCCGATTTTGCTCGTGAGCCCCGGAACGTTAGATTAGGACTTGCGACAGATGGGTTTAATTCGTTTGGGGTTCTAAACCAAAACCACATCACTTGGCCAATCTTCACAATTCCGTATAATTTGCCGCCTTGGAAGTGGATGAAAAAAGAATATATGATGATGACGTTGTTGATAACCAAAGATTCGGGCATGTCTATTGATGTGTATTTACAATCGTTGGTGGATGAACTAAAAGAATTATGGGAAAACAGTGTTCCCACGTACGATAAATCTACCGGGAAGATGTTCACTTTGAGAGTCGCAGTTATGTGGACTATAAATGATTTTTCTGCATACGCTATGATGTCTGGGTGGAGCACTAAGGGTTATTATGCAACGTCTGGTTGGCACGTGGAAAAAGTTTGTTACCTAGGGCATTATAGATGGTTGTCGTGGGACAACGAGTGGCGTCAGAACGAGACAGCCTTATTCAATGGCACAGAGCTTTGGCCAAGACCTAGACAGTGGTTGGGAAATGAAATTTTGGCTCAGTTGAATCGTTTGGATTTTGCTCCATTAGGCAAATCCGAAAATAGGACAAGACTAGACACACATCTGAACTTGACACACAAGACGAGGTTGTCCAAGCTCAATTTCTGGTTCAAATTAAAATTGAGACACAACATTGATGTAATGCATGTTGGGAGAAATGTGTTTGATACAATGGTCGGAACTATACTAGACATCGAGGAAAAAACAAAGGACACAATAAAAGCTCAGATCGACATGGAAAAAATGGGCATTAGGCTCGGTTTATGGATGATGAGGGACGAAGACATAGCCAGAAAGAAGCTCGAATCGTTTTCGGTGAAACCGGATCAGAGGAAAGAGTTTTTGCAGTTTCTATCTTCTGTAAAGTTTCCAGATGGGTATGCTTCAACCATCAGCCGTTGCGTAAACGTGGATGGAGGCAAATTTTCTTGCCTCAAGAGTTATGATTGTCATGTCATACTTCAACACCTTTTCCCAGTGGGAATTCGACACCTCTTGCCTGAAGACGTGGTGAAGCCGATTATGTTGTTGGTGAGATATTTTTCTCAATTAACTGCAAGATCTTTGCGCAAGTTCGATGTTAAACAGTTGTACGACGTTATTATTGAAGTGCTATGCAAGTTTGAACAAATATTTCCTCTAGCTTTCTTCACAAGCATGATCCACGCCATGATTCACTTGCCGGATGAGGCACTTATAGCTGGACCCGTCAACTATCGATGGATGTATCCGATAGAAAGGTGTATAATCACCATAAATACTTTAGTTTGTGATGTATGTACAATTTGATTAATTTTTTACAATATTTTGTTTCTTTATGCAGATTACTAGGTGAATTAAAAAATAGTGTATGGAGTAGGGCAAAGCCCGAATGATCAATCGTGGAGGCATGGGTCGCATTTGAGTCACTTACATTTTGTGCAATGTACCTACATGATGTTGAGACTACGTTCAATTGACAGTAATGCAATAATGATGGTGAGGTGAGAAGTGAAAAACTTTTTGTTTTTGCCCAAATTGCACGACCCTTTGGCAAACCAATCAGAGGGGAGTCGTTTAACAAAATGGACATGGAGGTAGCATATTGGTTTGGACTTTAACAATTGTGACGAGACAATTACCTACCTAGATGAGCATGAAGAGTTGATGAAGCAGGAACATCCTTCACATTTATATGCCAAAAAGCATCGTGAATTGTTTCCTCGATGGTTTTGTGAAAATGTAAGTTGTTCGTTGATAAGAGCATATTTATGCGACTTTATTAGTTTGTTTCCTTTCATTTACTTAGTTAGTTTCTAGTTATAAGAGTGTTTTAAGATATTTTCGTGTGTTTGTAGGTCCAATTGGCAAAGTTGGCAAGAAAGTGCATTTTAGAGCATTTCGGAGCAATTCTGGGCTGAATTGGATTGCATGCATGTGGAGCACAAGGAATGGACGTTTTTGAAGATCAAAAGGTGCTAGGAATGTGCCACAAATCTGGAGAAACAAATTCAAGGCAAAGAAGATAAGGAAAGAGCCAGAAACATGGAACATTATCCAAAACCTTATCTGTTTTCTAGAAACATTCTTCCTAGAAGCTCCATCCCTTGTCCTACAAAAGTGGCACCCCAAACCCTTCTAGAAGTCCCAAATTCTGCCACAAAACACAATCCTTCTAGAACCCCTAAATCTAGAAGTCCCAAATTTTGCCACAAAACACAATCCTTCTAGAACCCCTAAATCTGTGCCGCACCCTTATTCCCTGTTCCCCTTGGTTTTTTGATTTCTAAAAGCCTTTTCCTTGTTGGATTGGAGTGTAAAGTCTTTTCCCTTGTCAGATTGGAGTCTAAATCCTTTTTCTACAAAACCTTGCCGTGGGTCCGCCTTATAAATACTTAAATCATTATTTTCTGGGGGTTACACAATTTAGAGAGAGAGAGAGCTTAGAGTTTTAGAGAGATTTTCGGAGACTTGTGCGTGCAAGGAAGGGAGGAGAAGAGGATTCTTGGTGCCGTGACATGCCATCCAAGGCCATTGGAGGGCTGGAGCGTTTCTGTGTTCTTTCTATCCTCAGTTTTGGTTCAATGTTTATTTTAGATTGCTTTTCAACTATGTTAGACATGTGGAACTAATTTCCTTTTAGTTAGAGGCGAATTCGAAGCCATGGACATATGTTTTATATGAATTGATTTCCTCCAGTTATTGTTTCATGAATCGTTAATGTGGTTTACTTATCTGTTTTATTGAGAACCTATTCTTGTGTGTTGATTAGGGATGCATACTTAGTTTACATGCATGAATTGGATGCTAGAGTATAGGGAATTTCACCTAATCGTTATGAACTTATATTCATAAGTAGTAAAGGTTGCTAGTCATAATTGTGTTAAGTAAATTCTAGGCAAGAGTATCATGCTTTTCATAGTTACGAATGCCTTGTCAATGTTTATGATTTTCATGGAACTTAATGATCTTTGACATGTATCTCTATCATGCTTTTCATAGTTAGGGAACTTGATAAGAATAACATGGTTGTGATGCGTTATCCATTCAATTCAATGAACTTAGGAAAATCTGAGAATTAATTAGTGCAATACAATTAATTCGGGGCATTGTCATTCACGGTTTGTCGAAAGAATAACTGGAAATTGATTCGTATGCATATGTTCATGTGTGGAGAAGGACCCTCTAACTAGCTTTTCACTTGAATTCACCTTAATTTCTTTTTAACTTACTTTGTTTGCTGCAATTTACTTAGTTTTGTCAAATTCGTCTAAAAACCCCCTCAGTTCTTATTTGTGTCTTAGTTTAGTTAAATTCGTTCAAATCTGTCTCCATTTAGTATTTTGAGTCAAGTTAGTCTAGAATTCATCCAAATAACTCCCTAGTGTCTGTTTTGAGTCTATTTGCTTGTTTTGTGCTGTTTTGAGTCATTCTAGTTTATTTTGAGTCATTAGAGTCTAGTTTTGCTGTTTTTGAGTCTAGTTTAGTGTTTAGAGTCTAATTTGGGTAGATTAGCATCCCTTTTAATCCCCGGCCAAGAACGATCCCTACTTACACATACTACATCTATAGGGTTTTAATTTGAGTGTCATTTAATTTCACATCAAATTTTGGCGTCGTTGCCCGGGATTAGCAAAATTGCTAATCTCCCTAATTTCTGTTCTTGTGTCTTATTTTGTTTCTATTTTTCTTTTGTTTCCTGATTGTGTCTGGTGTTGATTTCTTTGTTTTAGGTACTAGTATATGGCTCGTAGTTCTCAACCTGTTCGTGAGCACATTTTGGAGTTTGACGACGATTTTGAACGAACGTTGAGAAGAAAGAGGAGGCATCCAAAACCTAGTGAACCTAGTTCAAGTTCAGAGGCCGAATTTGAATTTGAAGAAGAAGAAGTCATGGCAGCAGACAATCATACAATCAAAGAACTTTTAGCCTCGGGGTTGGACAATGCCGCACCCTTATGCATTCAATACCCCGTGGCTGCTTAAGGCAAAACCGATAAGTTTGAATTGAAGTCTAGCTTGTTGCATCACATTCCCAAATACCATGGGTTGTCCATGGAAGATCCAAACAAGCATCTTAAGGAGTTCGAAGTGGTTTGTTCAAGCATGACACCCATCAATGTCGATGGGAATATTCTGAAGATGAAGGCCTTTCCATTGTCTCTTTTGGAAAAGGCTAAGGATTGGCTCTACGAACCAGCACCCGGAACCGTCACTTATTTGGAAAGCATGAAGCGAGCTTTCTTAGAGAAGTTTTTCCCAAATTTAATAGTCATTATCTTGCGGAAGAGAATTAGTGGCATTCAACAACGCCAAGAAGAATCATTTCCAGTATATTATGAGCGTTTCAAGACTCTAGTTGCATCGTGCCCTCAACATCAAAGAAGGAAGAACTTTTGCTTTAATATTTCTACTAGGGACTCCTTTCAATTGAAAGACAAATGTTAGATGCCTCGGCAGGGGGTGCTTTGGTTGACAAAACACCGGTGGCTGCCAAGATCTTAATTGCAAACCGAGCCTTGAATGCACAACAATATGAAGGAGTTGGACAAAGAGAGCCCCCACGACAATAACAAGTGCATGAGGTAAGTGCAATTTCCGAACTTCAATCTCAAATGGCTAATCTCACTATTCTTGTGTCATAGATTGTCGAAGGAATGAAAGTCCAAGGACCTAGTGTTTGTGGCGTGTGTACTATGCAAGGATACCTTTCTGAGCAATGCCCGCAATTAATAGAGAATGAGGGATGGGAAAGTGCCAACACCATTGGCTATCAAGGCCAAAATCAGCAAAGGAATGACCCATACTCAAATACATACAATCCGGGATGACGAGATCACCCAAATTTCAAGTTGAGGGAACCTCAACAACCTCAACAATAAGGGGGATTTCGAAAGCCACCCCAGGGAATATGTCAAAGGCCATTCACACAATCTCAACCTCAATCACAAACTACTCAACCAAAATCAGGTTCGTTATTTGATAATGATCAAGCTATTCAATTACTAACTTCTGTATCGCAGGGATTACAAACTTAAAATAATAGAATAGCGAATCAAGACAAGGAGATGAGTGAAATGAAGAAGCAAATAGGGCAGATTTTAGAGTTCCTTGGGCAGTTTAGAGAATAAGGCAGACTTCCTAGTTTAACCTTTGTGAATCCAAAGGGAAACTTTGAAACCGCCAAGGCCATGACATTGAGAAGTGTCAGGGAGCTTGGAAATCACCCAAAGTCACCCAAACAAGGCCTTAACGAGGATGAACAGCTGCTGAAAGAAGAAGAACAGGAAGCAAGGGCCATGGCAAAGGAAGACCAACCTTTATCGCAGGCCCCTAAGGCCTCAAAACCGTCCCAAACTACCAAGGTAAGTGCAAATTCGAATTTCTCTAGTTCTATTCCACTGAATGCACCATTTCCTAGCAGGTTTAGGCAATCAAAGAAGGAAGAGAACGAGAAAGACATTCTGGAGACGTTTAGGAAAGTGCAAGTCAATATACCTCTCCTTGATGCAATTAAGCAAGTTCCAAGATATGCTAAGTTTTTGAAAGAGCTTTGTAGAACAAGGAGGAGGATTTCGAACAAAGAAGTTGTCCAGGTAAGTGAGAATGTCTCTGCTGTTTTCCAAAGGAAATTACCCCCTAAATGCAAATATCCTGGTAGTTTTACAATTCCTTGTGTTATTGGAAATACTAAGTTTGAACATGCTATGTTAGACTTAGGAGCTTCAATTAATGTCATGCCTTATTCAATTTATGCATCTATGAACTTAAGAGAGCTTAAAAATGATGGTGTGATTATTCAATTAACCGATCGTTCTAATGCATATCCAAAAGGAGTTTTAGAAGATGTTTTGGTGCAGGTTGATAATTTGATCTTTCCAGCGGACTTTTACGTGCTTGACATGGAAGATTCATCCCATTCTACCCCATTGCCGATCCTCCTTGGGAGACCTTTCATGAAAACAGCACGCACCAAGATAGATGTGTTCAAATGGACATTAACAATGGAGTTTGATGGGGAAGTTATTGATTTCAATCTTTCTGACACTATCAAGTATCCTATTGATGATCATTCATGTTTTTCTATTGATGTATTTGATGAATTGGCGCAGGACTATCTTTTTTCCTTGGAGAGTGATCCCTTTGAAACAACAATTGCACAAGGAATTGGGTAAAAACCCAATCTGGCCGTGCTTAGAGGTGAAGAAGAGGTCGAGATGGTTGCTGCCCTTGAGTCACTGCCTCAATACCGTGGTAAGCCTTCAATCCCAATTCCAATTCCCGTTTCTACTAATAAGTTGTTACCTTCAGTGATTCAGGCACCCGTGCTTGAGCTTAATCCATTACCGGATCATTTAAAGTACGTATTTTTGGGAGATAACGAGACATTTCCCGTCATTGTCTCCTCATCACTCACTGCAACAGAGGAGGAAAAATTGATTCGAGTGTTGAAGGAGCACAAAACAGCCATTGGGTGGACTTTGGCCGACATTAAGGGAATTAGCCCTATAACATGCATGCATCGCATACTTCTAGAGGAGGGGGCTAAACCAACTAGAGAGGCTCAATGCCGACTCAACCCTCCAATGATGGAAGTTGTGAAAAAGGAGATTATCAAGCTCCTTGATTGTGGAGTGATTTATCCAATTTCAGATAGTCGTTGGGTTTCACCGGTTCAATGTGTGCCAAAGAAATCTGGAGTCACCATGGTGAAGAATGCGGAGAATGAACTTGTGCCCACTCGTATCTAAACAGGTTGGAGGGTTTGCATCGATTATAGGAAGCTCAACACCACCACAAGGAAAGACCACTTCCCTTTGCCGTTCATTGATCAAATGCTTGAAAGGTTAGCCGGTCATTCTTTTTATTGCTTTCTTGATGGTTGTTCGGGATATAATCAGATTGTTATAGCTCTGGATGGCCAAGAAAAGACCACATTCACGTGCCCCTTTGGTATCTTTGCCTATCATCGAATGCCATTTGGTTTGTGCAATGCACTAGCCACATTTCAAAGATGCATGGTAAGTATCTTTTCAGATTTTGTTGAGAAGATTATTGAGGTAGTCATGGATGATTTTAGTGTTTTTGGTGATTCGTTTGATGGATGCTTAGATAATCTCACTTTGATCTTAGAACGTTGCATCGAAACTAACCTTGTTTTAAATTAGGAAAAATGTCATTTTATGGTAAAACAAGACATAGTTTTAGGTCACATAGTTTCTGCAAAGGGAATTGAGGTTGATAAATTAAAAATAGATCTTGTACGCTACTTACCCTCTCATACTTCAGTTAGAGAGGTTCGTTATTTTCTTTGACATGCAAGATTCTATAGGCGATTCATCAAGGATTTTTCAAAGATTTCCAACCCTTTTTGCCGTCTCCTTCAAAAGGATGTGCCTTTCAAGTTCGATGAGGAATGTGAGAAGGCCTTCAATCACCTAAAGAACATGCTCACTTCGACCCCCATCATAGTTCCACCAGATTGGAGCCTTCCTTTTAAGCTTATGTGTAATGCTTCAGATTATGCATTAGGAGCTGTTTTGGGACAAAGGAAGGACAAGCAGCCACATGTAATCTATTATGCATCTCGGACCTTGAATGACGCTCAATTGAACTACTCCACCACTGAAAAAGAACTTCTTGTTGTTGTGTTTGCTTTAGATAAGTTTCGTTCTTATTTACTTGGTACTAAAGTTATAATTTATTTTGACCATGCAGCGTTGAAGTACTTACTTACGAAGAAGGATGCCAAACCAAGGCTTATTCGCTGGATGCTTCTTCTCTAAGAGTTTGATATCGAAATCTAAGACAAGAAGGGAAGTGAAAACGTGGTGGCTGACCACTTGAGTCGTTTGGTGCATGATGAAGATGTCGTGCCTATCTTAGAGACATTCCCAGATGAGCAGCTGCTGTCCATTGAGGTAAGTGTGCCATGGTATGCTGATTTGGTGAATTATTTAGTGACTAAACAAGTTCCAAGCAACCTAAACAAGCACCAAGGTGATAAACTGAAGAAAGATGCACGTTTTTATGTTTGGGATGACCCTTACTTATGGAAATATTGCCCTGATCAGATTCTACGAAGGTGTGTGCATCATTCTGAGTTTAATTCAATTTTAACTTTCTGTCACACTTATGCATGTGGGGGACACTTTGGCACTCAAAGAACAGCAGTTAAAGTGTTAGAATGTGGTTTTTATTGGCCTACGATCTTTAAGGATGCTAGAACTTTTTGTATGACTTGTGATCGTTGTCAAAGAATGGGCAATATAGGTCCAAAAGATCAAATGCCGCAGACCCTCATCTTTTGTGTCGAAATTTTTGATGTTTGGGGCATTGATTTTATGTGTCCTTTTCCTTCATCTCATGGTTTCAATTATATTTTACTTACGGTTGATTATGTTTCGAAATAGGTGGAAGCAAAAGCCATCCGTACTAATGATTCTAAAGTGGTTGCAGATTTTGTTAAAACTAACATATTTGCAAGGTTTGGAATGCCGCGGGTACTTATAAGTGATGGGGGTTCCCATTTTTGCAATCGAACCATCGTGGTGCTACTCAAGAGGTATAATGTCACGCATAAGGTTGCGACACCTTATCACCCTCAAACAAGCGGGCAAGCTGAGGTTTCTAATAGGGAAATTAAGGAGATTTTGGAGAAGACCGTTGGGCCAACTCGTAAAGATTAGAGCTTGCGTTTGAATGATGCATTGTGGGCGTATCGTACTGCTCACAAAACACCAATTGGGATTTCCCCATTTCGGCTCATCTATGGCAAACCATGCCATCTTCCCGTTGAGTTAGAGCATCGTGCACATTGGGCCATTAAGACGTTCAACATGGACATTGATGCCGCAGGTCTTCATATTTCAATTGAATGAGCTTGAGGAAATTAGGAATGAAGCTTATGAGAACGCTCTTATTTACCAGGAGAAAACGAAGGCATTCCATGACAAGATGATTCGTAGCAAGACGTTCTCTATAGGGCAGAAAATGTTACTCTTCAATTCTCGCCTTCGTTTGTTTCCAGGTAAGTTGCGTTCTAAGTGGATTGGTCCTTTTGTTGTTACTAATGTTTTTCCTTATGGTGCAGTCCACATTCAAAGTGTGAAGACGGGCCAAGAATTCAAAGTAAATGGACATCGTTTGAAGCCATACTACGAGACTTTTGAGGAGCATGTCGTGGAGGATATACCCCTCAATGCCGTTGGCCCTAGTACAGCTTAAAATGAGGTATCGTTCGGCTGGAAGACGTTAAAGCAAGCGCTTCTTGGGAAGCAACCCATGACAATAAAAAGGACTTAGGAAGCTCCGGCTCCACAACCAGATTTGCGTTTCTAAACCCTACTCTTTATTGCTTTTACTTTGCCATATTTGTCATGTTTGTTAGTTATGTTATTTGCTTGTTTGTGTGTGAGTGTGGGGGGGTAAACAAAGTGTTTTTAATGAAAATTCGTGGGATTTTATCACCTATCACTTCTAAAGTTGTTTCTCACTGTTTTGGGTGTTTTTAGTGTGTTTTGAAGTGTTTTAATGTGCCCTAGGACAAAAAATCCGAAAATTTAAATAAAAATCGAAAAAGTGTTTTAAAAATACCAAAAAGAGTCGTTTGTGTGTTTTTGTTTGTGTCTTAGGGTACCTTCCAACACAATGATGAGGATTTGGTTTTTAATTGCATGACTGTTAAAGAAAGTTACAAACATGGATAGAAGTTTGATATGCTCTTTGGTTTATGCTTAATTGTAGTTGTTGTTTACGAATTCACATGTAATCACAAAGAAAAAAAAAATTAGTTTTTGTAACATACTTGAAGGAAGGAACTCAAACTAACACTACAACCCTGAGAGACTTGAGCCTATACTTCTTTTGGAGAGTTATTAATCTGTGCATTGGTTGTTTTCTAAAGTCGTTGCATGATCTCATTATTTCTTTGTTTGGTTGCTACTTAGAATGCGTTTCATCACTATAGTTCCAAATACTAGAACTCATGTCCGTTTCATTCAAAGCATGAAATTGATTAGCATAACAAATAACAAGATGGAGTTGTTAGTTAAAACCAGAGCCAAAAAGCCTTATCCCTTTGCATTTGTATTGTAGGTTTAACCCCTTTGAGCCTTATTTAGCCTATTTTCTTTGTTAGCCGCATTATCCTTACCTAGCCTAGTATAGGACTATCCATACCCATGTTCTTAAAGGATAGTGAAGCATGACTTAGAGGGAATTCCTTTTGATCTACGATATGCAGAAAAATGAGTGTGGGGGAAGGTTTTTAGTGGTTTTGTGTGCCAAAGAAAGAAAGAAAAAAAGGGCATGAAAAAGAAAAGAAAAAAAAACGAAGGAAAAAAAAAGAAGAAGAGAAAAAACGTGAAAAGATAAGAAAAAGAAAGAAAAGAAGTTTCAAAATAAGTGAGAATGAGCTCACAATTGTTGGTTGTTGAAGAAAGGGTCCAAAAGTTTGAATTTGACCCTAAAAGTTGTATGAATCTTCCCTTTGTGTTCAAAGTTGGTTGCTACATTCAAAAGTGAATTCTAAGTATTGATTTCATTGCTTTACTTACTATTTCTTTAAGAACCTTTGTTTATCTTTAACCTTTCTTTGTTAGCCAATACCTTAGCCCCGTTACAACCCTTGACTTTAATCTTGATTGTTATGTGTTTCAATAATGTGGAGTTTGGGATTGGTATGAGCATATGGTATCCCTGGTTCTTGCGTCTAAGTAGTAGCATTCCGTTCATGAGATCATATACATATGTGCATTAATAATTCCAGAAAAGTGTTTTCCTTGTTATAACATATGTGAGGGTTCGTTTTCATGTTTACATCAATCTTCTCACATATACCTAGTGTAGGGAGTGTAGTCAGAAAATCTGTGTGAAAATAGAGAGTATATCCAGTGAGGAATTAAGGAATTCTCTAAGGCATGTTACTACATTCAAAATGTTGTTTTAATTGATTAAATGCGAGCTAGTGGGTGGCTACTGCGATTAAGTATGAGTTAGAGGGTAGGGATGACTAAAATCTATGTAAGTAAGGATTTTTAACATGTTATGTACCATTGGAAATCCCTGTGGTGAACGTTGGAATGTTTAGGTTATGTTTTGTTTTGTTTTGTTTTGCTCGAGGACTAGCAAAAGGTAAGTGTGGGGGAATTTGATAGGAGCATATTTATGCGACTTTATTAGCTTGTTTCCTTGTATTTAATTAGTTAGTTTCTAGTTATAAGAGTGTTTTAAGCTATTTTCGTGTGTTTGTAGGTCCAATTGGCAAAGTTGGCAAGAAAGTGCATTTTAGAGCATTTTGGAGCAATTCTGGGCTGAATTGGGTTGCATGCATGTGGAGCACAAGGAATGGACATTTTTGAAGATCAAAAGGTGCTAGGAATGTGCTACAAATTTGGAGAAACAAATTCAAGACAAATTTGGAGAAACAAATTCAAGGCAAAGAAGATAAGGAAAGAACAAGAAACATGGAACATTATCCAAAAACATTATCCAAAACCTTATTTGTTTTCTAGAAACATTCTTTCTAGAAGCTCTATCCCTTGTCCTGCAAAAGTGGAGCCCCAAACCCTTCTAGAAGTCCCAAATTCTGCCACAAAACACAATCCTTCGAGAACCCTTAAATCTGTGCCTCACCCTTATTCCCTGTTCCCCTTGGTTTTCTGATTTCTAGAAGCCCTTTTCCTTGTTGGATTGGAGTGTAAAGTCCTTTCCCTTGTCAGATTGGAGTCCAAATCCCTTTTCTACAAAGCCTTGTCATGGGTCTGCCCTATAAATACTTAAATCATTATTTTCTGAGGGGGGTTACACAATTTAGAGAGAGAGTTTCGAGTTTTAGAGAGATTTTCAGAGACTTATGTGTGCAAGGAAAGGAGGAGAAGAGGATTATTGGTGCCGTGACATGCCATCCAAGGCCATTGGAGGGCTGGAGCATTTCTGGGTTCTTTCTATCCTTAGTTTTCGTTCAATGTTTATTTTAGATTGCTTTTCAACTATGTTAGACATGTGGAACTAATTTCTTTTTAGTTAGAGGCGAATTCGAAGCCATGGACATATGTTTTATAAGAATTGATTTCCTCCAGTTATTGTTTCATGAATCGTGAATGTGGTTTACTTATCTGTTTTTTTTAGAACCTATTCTTGTGTGTTGATTAAGGATGCATACTTAGTTTACATGCATGAATTGGATGCTAGAGTATAAGGGAATTTCACCTAATCGTTATGAACTTATATTCATAAGTAGTAAAGGTTGCTAGTCACAATTGTGTTAAGTAAATTCTAGGCAAGAGTGTCATGCTTTTCATAGTTACGAATGCCTTGTCAATGCTTATGATTTTCATGGAACTTAATGATCTTTGACATGTATCTCTATCATGCTTTTCATAGTTAGGGAACTTGATAAGAATAACATGGTTGTGATGCGTTATCCATTCAATTCAATGAACTTAGGAAAATCTGAGAATTAATTAGTGCAATACAATTAATTCGAGGCATTGTCATTCATGGTTTGTCGAAAGAATAACTGGAAATTGATTTGTATGCATATGTTCATGTGTGGAGAAGGACCCTCTAACTAGCTTTTCACCCTTGAATTCACCTTAATTTCTTTTTAACTTACTTTGTTTGCTGCAATTTACTTAGTTTTGTCAAATTCGTCTAAAAACCCCCTCAGTTCTTATTTGTGTCTTAGTTTAGTTAAATTCGTTCAAATCTGTCTCCATTTAGTATTTTGAGTCAAGTTAGTCTAGAATTCATCCAAATAACTCCCTAGTGTCTATTTTGAGTCTATTTGCTTGTTTTGTGCTGTTTTGAGTCATTCTAGTTTATTTTGAGTCATTAGAGTCTAGTTTTGCTGTTTTTGAGTCTAGTTTAGTGTTTAGAGTCTAATTTGGGTAGATTAGCATCCCTTTTAATCCCCGGCCAAGAACGATCCCTACTTACACATACTACATCTATAGGGTTTTAATTTGAGTGTCATTTAATTTCACATCATTCGTGTTTGGGTTATTTGCATAATTGTAAATGTTAAACTAATACGGCAAGTTTTTCTCATTTATTTAGGTGAAGAAATTGAAGGAAATGAATTTGCCCGCTTACACTGAAGAATTGTACAACTTGGCTATTAGGCCCCCAAGCGCAGAATTGTACTTCGGTTGTCATGTAAATGGCATCAAGTTTTTGGCAGCAGATCGCGATGACAAGCTTTGTACGTAAAATAGTGGGGTACATGTCCCAAGTGCGGGCGACATTACAGACTTTGATTTCTATGGAAAACTGACAAGTGTTGTGCAATTGATTTACAAAGACCGCTATCAAGTTATCTTCTTTAAGTGTTGCTGGTTTGATAGAAATCCACGTATGGTTGGAGGTGTTAAGCGAGACGATGGTTTGCTATCGGTCAACACTAACAAATGTTGGTATAACGACGACCCCTACATTTTGGCAACGATGGCCAAATTTTTTTTCTATATAGATGACCCTAAGGGTGGGAGGGGATGGAAAGTAGTTCAGAAGATTGAGCAAGGAGGGCTGTATGATATTCCAGTAAGAGATCCTGTTGCCGATGACGATTGTGGTGACGTTGCTGACTAACAACTAGAGACTTCAACGGAACTTGGTGCCGATACACTACGGGATATGACTATTGTACAAGAACTGTATCAGGTAGTCGGAGGTCCTGAAATCGAAATACCGATCGATTTCATTATGATTGACCTTGGGGATCTACCGCGGTACAATGCAACCGAGCGCGCTAGCGATGATGTTGACGTGCCCACAGATGAGAAGGAATGAGAGTCGAAATCTAACGAAAGTGATGATATTTATTCTACTTCAGACGATGATTAATAAAAAGTTATGATGTAAATGTAATTGATATTTATTGAATGGTATTTATTTCGTATACAAACAAAAGTTTGCTTTAAAATTTGTAAAAAATTAATTAAACAAAAAAAATTTATTTATTTATTTAAACAAAAAAATAATTTAAATTTACAAATATGCGCGACGACGTGTTGGAAAAGTTTGTCGTGCAAATATTTAAAGATTCAGTTTTTTAAAAACTGGTCGCGCGACGAAAATTTCAACACTGTCGTAGCGCAAACCTTTAAAATTTTGATTTTTTTTTTGCCAAAATTGGGCGCGTTTTTTTTCGACGCCTACCTTCACTCTATCTCTCTCTATCTCATACTCACTCTATCTATCTCTCATTCTCTGCATTCGATTTTTTTCTCTCGATTCTCACCAGCTCTTGCTCTCACTTTCCTCTCTCTCGATTATGTCCATCTCTCGCTCACATTTGCGTATGCTATCTCAGTGTCTCCCTCTCTTGGTGTTTCTCTGTCTCTCTGTCCCTTAATTCAGTTATTTATTAGTGCAATTTTTCATTTTTTTTCTGTTGAATTGGTTTAATTAGAACATGTAGGGATTTAGGGTTCGAATTGGGAATCCTGGGTTAGGGATTTAGGGTTCAGGAATCTTTGGTTAGGGTTTTCAAATTGAGAATATTGGGTTATGGTTTTCGAGTTGAGAATATTGGGTGATGGTTTTTGAATTGGGAATCCGGGGTTTGTATATTTTTTTTTTCCATTTTTTGGTTATAAACAAAACTGGGTATCGAATTGGGAATCAACATTGGTGCTTTATCTAGAAAAATTGTAATCTATCAATGCATATGATGAAAAAGGTCATATTGGCCTTTAGTCTCTAATCTGTATATCATATTTATCAATAACCTTTGAAGCTATAGTTTTTTTGTATTTTTAGGTGGATTTCTGATTGTGAATGGATTTGAACGTATATTCTCGAATTTGACGTTTAATTTGTCTATAGTATTTTTCCGATGAGTAAGGAAAGGTGGTAAATCTAGTTGCTTTATATGGAAGTAGGTTAAAGGCTGTCCCTTCTGTATTAGGTGGTTTAATCACAAAGTAATGGTTGAGATCCAAGGGACAATTAGTCAAAAACAAGAGGTTAAAGGCTTGAAAATCACAGTTGTAGTTGGTAAATGATGAGGAACATCTCCCTTCCCTAAGAAACCCACCCTCCCCTCCCCTCCCCTCCGTTTTGTTAAAGGCTTGAAAATCACAGTTGTTTTTAGCTTTTGCATAATATTGAATATTGACCTTGAAAATAAATTAAGGTGATGATATAAACTCCTGTTTATATGCATAATTAGTACTAAGCCAATTATCTTAAGCATGCTTTTCCTCTCAAGGCTTCCTTCGACATAAAAAGACCTACATCATCATGCATGGCATCTTTTCTTTCCTGTTTACTGGCTGGCTTGAAATTCACACTCGAGGTCTGCATTTTTGTTGAATACATTTAAATGTCTTCATTTTATCAAAGATAGATTTAATGTCTTCTCATTTGACCAATGATTTCTTTTGTTGTATATAGACTACTTAGATTTATTAGGAGGTCAAAAAAATTTGGAATTATTTTTTACGTGTCTTTACCAACTAAACATTGTTCAGGGTTTTTTATGCATGTTTACTAACTAGCTCTTAGTATATTTCTTTTTCCTTCGAATGTTGGAAGAGATCATAAATTTGATTTTTCTTTTTCAATTAAGCAATGATAAAGCTAAATAAATAATAACGAACTACTCAAAGAGAGGAACCGAGTCACATAATAATAGAGCCAAGGCTTTGCAAGTGATCAGTGATTATGAACTAAACAAAAACTGAATTACAAAAATCACAATGGTGCATTCTCCATTCCTTGATTAAGACTTCCAAAATTGACAATAAGAACGCCATGATCTGAGGGTTATATATATATATATACACACACACACACATGTAATGCTACATCAGTTACATAATTCTATACATGCACTAGTAGAAAAAACACTTTGCGCGACGGAAACTTGCGTGACGCAGCCAAATTCGTCGCGCAAAGTATGTTTGCGCGACGCTAAACACAAAACGTTGCTCAAACGGCCTTTGCGTGACGGCACTTTGCGTGACGGCGTGACGAAGACCGACGTCACGCAAAACTGTCTTGAGCGACGTCGGTCTTCGTCGCGCAAAGTGCCGTCGCGCAAAGGCTGTTTGCGCGACGTGTTCTGCGTCCCCCACGATTTTGGCGCCAAACCAAGATGTGGCTTTGCCGCTTTTTTCGTTGACTTTGCGCGACGCAGAGCCACCTACGTCACGCAAAACAGCTTTGCATGACGCATGTGCACCAGAGTCACGCAAAACATCCTTGCGTGACGCCACCTACGTCACGCAAAGCTGTTTTGCGTGACGCTGGTGAGCATGCGTCACGCAAAGCTGTTTTGCGTGACATAGGTGGCCCTGCGTCTAGATGGTTTTCATCTTGTTTCTACATCTGTGCAGATGGTTAAACACAATGGTTACAATAAGGATGAGCTTATCGAGCGGGAATTTGGAATGAATATAACAGAAGATATGGCTTTAGTTAATGCTCGTGTTCTGCCACCACCTTCGGTAAATATTTGTTTCCAAACTTGTTTGAATAGTGCAAGTGTTTTTTTATTCATCTTTCTTTGCTGGTGTTTGAATTGATGACAACAGCTGGAATACCATGACACTGGTCGTGAGAAGTCTAAACATCCACGAATGGGGCAATGGAATATGATTAACAAGGTATTGGTTTTTAAATTGTTTAGATGGATCTGTATTATGTCTGTATGTTGAACTCCATTGCATACATGTGTAGGTTGGTGGAAGGAACACTTTTGAACTCCATTGTCTCTCACATTACTTTACTGTCTTCTATTAACCTTGAAATATTGAGACAACATTTAAAACTGTGGTAGGTTGGTGGAAGGACATTGTTCTAACAGACGCCATTCAAAGAAGGATTCCTCTGGTTAGTGACATTCCCACAATCATCTTTGGTGCAGGTGTTACCCATCCGCAACCTGGGGAGGACAGAATTCCGTCAATTGCAGCTGTAAGTTTCAGTCTTCTATTATGATTTCATTTTAATTAAAAATGCATAATGTGTTAACCTGTTAATTTATTCCATCAGGTGGTGGCGTCCATGGATTGGCCAGAGTCACTAAGTACCGAGGAATTGTTTCTGCACAGGCTCACCGTGAAGAACTAATCCAAGATCTTTATAGTGTTGAGGAGGACGCTAATAGAGGTCCGGTTGCTGGAGGAATGATCAGGTAATTGGGTCAACATGCACCTTCGTTTGTTATTGTTTCTATTTTTTTTAAATAATAGTTGTTGAGTGTATTTTCTTACCATGATTATTTTCATTATGTTAGGGAGCAACTGGCCTTAAACCAGAGAGAATTATCTTCTTCAGGTAATAATGGTTTTTGCTGTGGTCAAGGAAAATGACACAACAGTGCTAATATTTGTTTTGATGTTTGCTTAACAGATACGGACTTAGTGAAGGGCAATTTAGTCAAGTTTTGTTGTATGAAATGGATGCTATAAGAAAGGTATGCTGACTACTACAATTCTAGAATTATTTTGTTATTGTTTAGATAACTTGACATTAATCACTAGTCACTACTTAATTATTTAATTTCATCAAGTAGTTAGTGAATTATTTTTTAAGGTAAGCAAATACTTCATCTAATATGTGTGTCATTACTTTTTCAAGCTTGTCAATCGCTTCAGGAGGGATATCTACCACCAACTACTTTTGTTGTGGTGCAGAAAAGGCACAGCTCTTTACCCTGATGTCAAATACACCACAGTGGACGAGTACCTCAACCAGTTTGTCCGAGACTTGGAAGCATATGGGGACAGCTACTTCCCCTATGTCTCATCTTTGTTCAACTCTCTGTACTATCTTTTGTTAAAATGATGGAATATTCAAAGGTTATCACGATCTTGTCCTGGAATATTCAAGCTTGGATATTCCATGACACTTGAAATATTTACTTGGTCTGCAAACTGGTTTACTAGTTCCATGTTTGGGTCAATATCTAAGAAAGGAAATGAAGGTTTAATGCTTTGAAAATCTTCTGTGAATTCAGACATTGGTCTTTCTTTTCTTTTTTTGGATTTGAGGATTCAATTACTTTCTATTTTTCTTATGTAGTCATCAAGTAATTGAAGTAGGAGTGATTTGTCGTTGACCAATTCAACTTGGCTATCTTTTTCTTTTGAGTTTTGGTTCAATCTTTTGAGTTTTTAAAAATATAACTTTGCGTGACGCCAGAGTGAGCCAATGCGTCATGTAAAGGCTGTTTGAGTTTTTTCTTTTTTTTGTTCGGACATCTTGTATGTACATTTTCATATAGTTTATAATTAAATATTTTTTCTCGGTTTATTATTTATTGTTTAGGATTTAATTACAATATTTATTAAAAGTTAAATAAAAAATTATTTTTGTCAAAAAAAAAAAAAAAAAGTTTGCGCGACGAAGAAGTTCCATAGGTCACGCAAAGCGTCTTTGCGTGACGTAGGTATGTGCGTTGCGCAAAGAGACTTTGCGTGACGTTAGGAATGTGCGTCGCGCAATCACACTTTGCGTGACGTAGGTACATGAGTCACGCAACGTCATGTGCGTCACGCAAAGTGTTCTTATTACTTTCTTCAAGTGTAACATAAGATTTTGTGGTATCCACTTATGTAAATACTTTAAATTGACGATCGAATTCATTCATTGTATTCATATAGGATCTAGGAGTGTAGCTGTAAAAAAATCATCAAAATCGAAGTTAAAACTACCGTTAAATCGTGATTTTCCGTTTATAACCATCGAAATTTTTTGTCCCGTTACTTGATCTTTGCATGTTTGTTTTTTGCCATTTTTGGCGTATGCGATCTCGAAGCATATACAAACAAGTTTGACGGTTGGATCGTTGAAATTAGTTTCGTACAATGCGTTTCCCATCAAAACGATAGATTCACTAACACTTAAGAGTTTATTTATACTTTCATTAAGTATAACATAAGATTTTGTGGTATCCACTAGTGTACATATTTTAAATTGAAGATCAAATTCATTCATTGTATTCATATAGGGTCAAGGAGTGTATCTGTAAAAAAATCATCAAAATCGGAGTTAAAATAACCGTTAAATCGTGATTTTCTGTTTACAATCGTCGAAAAGTTTTGTCCCGTTACTTGATCTCTGCATGTTTAAAACAAGTTTGACGGTTGGATCGTTGAAATTAGTTTCGTAGAATGTGTTTCCCATCAAAACGATAGATTTACTAACACTTAGAGTTTATTTATACTTTCATTAAGTATAACATAAGATTTTGTGGTATCCACTTGTGTAAATACTTTAAATTGACGATCGAATTAGTTCATTGTATTCATATAGGATCCAGGAGTGTAGCTGTAAAAAATCATCAAAATCGGAGTTAAAACTACCGTTAAATCGTGATTTTTCGTTTACAACCGTTGAAATTTTTTGTCCCGTTACTTGATCTCTGCATGTTTGTTTTTTGCCATTTTTGGCGTATGTGATCTTGAAGCATATACAAACAAGTTTGACGGTTGGATCGTTGAAATTAGTTTCGTACAATGCGTTTCCCATCAAAACGATAGATTTACTAACACTTTATTTATACTTTCATTAAGTATAACATAAGATTTTGTGGTATCCACTTGTGTAAATACTTTAAATTAATGATCGAATTAGTTAATTGTATTCATATAGGATCCAGAAGTGTAGCTGCAAAAAATCATCAAAATCGGAGTTAAAACTACCGTTAAATCGTGATTTTTCGTTTACAACCATCGAAATTTTTTGTCCTGTTACTTGATCTCTGCATGTTTGTTTTTTGCCATTTTTGGCGTATGTGATCTTGAAGCATATACAAACAAGTTTGACGGTTGGATCGTTGAAATTAGTTTCGTACAATGCGTTTCTCATCCAAACGATAGATTTACTAACACTTAAGAGTTTATTTATACTTTCATCAAATATAACATAAGATTTTGTGGTATTCACTTGTGTAAATACTTTAAATTGACGATCGAATTAGTTCATTGTATTCATATAGGATCCAGGAGTGTAGCTGTAAAAAATCATCAAAATCGAAGTTAAAACTACCGTTAAATCGTGATTTTTCGTTTACAACCATCGAAATTTTTTGTCCTGTTACTTGATCTCTGCATGTTTTTTTTTTGCCATTTTTGGCGTATGTGATCTCGAAGCATATACAAACAAGTTTGACGGTTGGATCGTTGAAATTAGTTTCGTACAATGCATTTCTCATCCAAACGATAGATTTACTGACACTTAGAGTTTATTTATACTTTCATTAAATATAAGATTTTGTGGTATTCACTTTTGTAAATACTTTAAATTGATGATCGAATTAGTTCATTGTATTCATATAAGATCCATGAGTGTAGTTGTAAAAAAATCATCAAAATCGGAGTTAAAACTACCCTTAAATCGTGATTTTTCGTTTATAACCGTCGGAATTTTTTGTCCCGTTACTTGATCTTTGCATGTTTGTTTTTTGCCATTTTTGGCGTATGCGATCTCGAATCATATACAAACAAGTTTGGTGGTTGGATCGTTGAAACTATTTTCGTACAATTCGTTTCCCATCAAGTTCAATGATATATATATTTACTAAGTAGATTTTAATTTATTTATTTTGTAGTTATAACACTTAAGAGATTGAATGATATATATGTAAAAAAATTTATTATGGGTTTTTGTTAGAAAAATATATTATTGTGGGGTTTATGTAAAAAAAAAAATTTGAACTTGAAATGAGTAAAGTCACATTTTCAGTAAATTTTTTAATAATTTTCTAAAAAAAAAAACCTTGTGCGATGCTTTAATGTAATCGTCGCGCAAAGCCACTTCGCGCGACGTCAAATTGTATACCTACGTCGCGCCAGTTGATAATTTGGCGGTGAATAGTGAAAAATAGGCGCTTTTTTTTTCAATTTTCCAATTTTGGGAACCTTCAACCCTGTTGACCTCTCTCTTCCCTCTCGCTCTTTCTTTCCCGTAGACGCATCTCCTCTATCTTTCCCGTATACATCTCTCTTCCCGTAGACGTATCTCCTATTCCCATAGTCCTCATCTCCTCTATCTTTCCCTCTCGCTCTATCTTTCCCGTTTGGGAACCTTGAACCCCGTTGACCTCATCTCCTCTATCTTTCCCGTATCTCCCATTCCCATAGTCCTCATCTCCTCTTCCCACAGTCCTCATCTCCTCTATCTCTCCTCTTCGCAACCTTGATCCCCAAATCTTGAACCCAGACCTGTCTTCCCTCTCTCTTTCCCGTATATCTCTCTCTTCCCTCTCGTTCTAAACGACGGGCAGCCACACGAATCTTGAAGCCGACGCGAATCAAGTCCCAAAATCAAGGTAAGGGTTTCTGATGCAAATGTTGGTCTGGTTACTGAATTTAGCTGATGCAAATGCTGGTCTGGTTACTGAATTTAGTTGGTCTGATGCAAAATTAAGGATGAATTGATTTAATTAATTTATTGAATTTAGCTCACCTAATGCAAATGTTGGTCTGGTTACTGATTAATATACGAATATCTCTGATTTTATGAGATGGGTTTTGTTTAGTTTGAGGTATCAGATTGGATTAGGTTTTAGTTCTTAAGCTTCAGTGGGATTGGGACCAATTAATGTGGGCTCTTGCTTCAAGAATTTAAGAATTTTTCTGTTTCTTCTGCCAAATTTTGGGGATTACCTGAATGATCAGTTTTCAGTACTCACTGATCAGAATATGTGGTACTAAGTTTATGAAATATCATTTTATTTAAGCTTCTGGGGTGTTTCATATAACCAGCATTCGCTTTCCCGATCTGTGTAGGGGAAGTACTCAGTACATACTTTATGAGTAAATAAAAGGAGCTACAAGATCGTCCCTTGTTAAATGGAATGGTTGAGATCAAAAGTTATCTTGTCTATTAGATTGAAATGGTTGGCTGTTGAGATAGATAGCAGAACATGAAGAAGCGAATAGTAGCATTCAAGGATATGCTGCTTAGTGGTCATCTGGATGGTTAACTCCAGTGCAGTAGAAGATTCATAATTCCAGATAAGAAGTAAGAAAGGCGGATTAAGGCTGTGTCTAGGGTTATGAATAGATATGGACTTGGATAATGACTTAGTTGTTCACTACTTGACATCAACTGATTTATGATCATTCGGTTGATTTGAATGATTTTTACCTTGTGTTGTGTTGGTTGAAATAGCAATTGAGTCTCCAACATTCGAAGGCTTGACGTTCTTGTGTGATGTTTTTATCTGAGTACATTGGCTACTTCAATTGGTTCCTAGTTTTTCTATAGATTTTTCTCCTACTTCAATTGGTTCCTAGTTTTCATACTTCAATTGGTTCCTACTTCAATTTGCTTTTTGTTTGTGTTTTGTTTTTGCAGATACGTTGAAAGGCTAATTTTATGCAAATTCAATATTAGACAAGTGTACAACAGACGAATCTCTAATTCAAAGGTAAAATTGTAGGAGATTAAAAAGTGTAATGAATTTTATTGGCTTGATGAAAATTTATTGGCTTGATGAAATTTTATTGGCTTGGTCATGACGACTTGAACCGCCAGCTCCTGCTTCTTGCAAATCTGCTTCACTAATGGGTCTCTTAATCATCTTATGCTGTTATGCGCTCTCTCGTCATTGGTTCATCATTTCAGCTCAACACCCAGATTTCTATGACAAACTTCACGAATTAATCATGATATGCTTCTCTTCTTCATGGGCTTTTTTTATTTTTTTATTTTTTTATTTTTTTTATCATGATCTGCTACACCATCAATCATGAAAGAAATGAATTATAAAGAAAATAAATGAAAATAAAGTGTTTGCTACTAAGCTAATATCTATGACATTTCTGATGATCCACAAAATAAAAAACCTAATATATATACAGATATTAATTCCAGGAATCCGAAGTTCACTTGCAGTCCAGGATGAGCAGATAAAGGCCCAGAGTGAGCAGATGAGGGCCCCAGAGCGAGCAGCTGAGGGCCGAGAACGAGCAGATGAAGGCCCAGATTAGGACCCAGGGCGACCAAATGAGTATGATTCTACAGGCCTTAGCGATGTCCGGTCTTCAAATCCAGCTGCCAACACCTGATCTTGCTCCACCTTCGACCTCTCAGCCACTTCGTCCAGCTGATACCTAGTAGTTTGATGTATCAAACCTAGAAGACTTCTTATTGTAGTTTTTTCTTTTTTTGTTCGGACATCTTGTATGTACATTTTCATATAGTTTATAATTAAATACTTTTTATTGGTTTATTATTTATTGTTTAGAATTGAATTACAATATTTATTAAAAATTAAATCAAAAATATTTTTGTCCCAAAAAAAAAAGTTTGCGCGACGAAGAAGTTGCATAGGTCACGCAAAGTGTCTTTGCGTGACGTAGGGAAATGCGTCGCGCAAAGTAGTTTTGCGTGACGCACAACCCTACGTCACGCAAAGACACTTTGCGTGACGTAGGGTTGTGCATCGCAAACCTACTTTGCGTGACGTAGGGTTGTGCGTCACGCAAACCTACTTTGCGCGACGTACGGTTGTGCATCACGCAAACCCACTTTGCGCGACGTAGATTATTTCTTCGTCGTGCAAACCCTACTTTCACAGGCTTGGCGCGACGCTTGGCACGTGACGAAGGTTGGTCGGGCAAATTTTTGCGCGACATTTTTTGGACTATGTGCGACGAATGACCTACGTCACGCAAAGTGTTTTTTGTACTAGTGATGTTACGCTGCCTTCGGTGATTTCTGAAGCATTTGTGTTGTTTTGCAGGAAGGAACCAACAGAGCCATTTACATATTTGCAGCTGGATCCCCTGACAAGAGAGGTGAAACTTGAGTAAAGCCACCTTAGTTATCGAAATCAATATCGCTCTTAGGTTGGCGCATTCTCTCTTTCTCTTAATAATATAATGTTGGACCGCAACTAAGATTACGGCTCCCAATGCAGTTGAGTTCAACAACTTATTTGAGTTTTATTTGAACTATCAACTTTATGTCATTTTTCTTATAATATAAGCATTTGTGGCTGTTCGTTTCTACAATGCAAGTGTAACTGCGATTCAATAGTTTTGTCCATCGCACTTTATCAAGTGCCGACTTTTCTTTATGTCCAAGGCTAAAGAAAACTAGGTGTATTACTGTTTTTCTTGCTATGAGATATCAGATTTTGAGTGATTTGCATGATCAAGAATGTATAGACTACAATCGTATAAAAAATTCATGATTGTTTTTTCTTTCTCGAACTTTGTCTACAACTGCTGATCAAAACTTTATTCATATGTGGAGATGTGGGTTGTCCGCCTCTCCCTTTGTCCAAGTCATGAATATGATACATAAGTACAAACACACACACACACACATATTCATCCTTACCTTCAGCCAGAACAAGTACATGCTTGCCCTCTTCCATCATTCATCGATTCCTTGCAAGTTGCATTATCTTGCAAACTGTTTTTTAATACAAAGTTGATTGGCTGGATGCTTCCTTGTTCTGGAAGAGCTCATCAGTTCAACTGACCAACAAGGCGAACCTTTTCTGATGTTGAATGTAGTGTTTCCCTGAATCTGCATGTTTTGTCCCTTTAACTTTTATTTTTCATGTTTATCATATACGTTTGCATAAGGCATGTAAATAGATTATACCTATAGGCGTGTGGGATACTATAGATGTTCCTATTGTGCATCAATATATATTTTGCGCGTGTATGGGTAATTTGATAATTTGATTCCTTCTTTAATAGTATTAACGAAATTAAAGATATATCTTATTTTGCTTCAAGGTTAGGATATTTTTTAGCATATCCAAACCAAATTAAGGTAGTGTAATGTATCTTTTTTATTAATTGTTTTTGTAGATGTCGATCTTAATTTCAAACCGTCGGGTAGCTAGTAGGGTTAGTCAGACACCTTCTCCAGCAGGTAACGTTGCTGCCACCTCCCCACCTGATATGGGCACAATGGGTGTTCCTTCGGTCACATCTTTAGGGCCAATGGTGTCTACGGCTCTTGTGTCATCGACTTCTTCGGTGACGCATCCTGCACTCAGCACCCGACAGAGTCATCGACGGCCCCAAAATATTTGGTTTTTCGGGTAGGTTCATAAAAAGTCTGTAAAACCCTTGAAGGGTTTTGGGTACAAGGCAGTTGGGGAAGAGGGTTTTGGTTGCAACATTAGATTGATGGGGAGGTTGGAGACAATGTTTGAGAAATTTATGGGTTTGGGGGAAATAGTTTGAGGATTTCGGTGATGATGATATGTTTGTATCCTCCTAGCTTTAGGAAATTAAGGAAATTAACAAATCAAGGGAGCAATAAATACATCAACTTGAAAAGATGACTATTTGTGCATCTCATTCCAATCAAATACAAGAGCAGCCAGTTTTGAAAGACAAATTCATGTATGTGTGTAGGTTCTTCACAGATTCACGGCATGTAGGGTGCAATTAGAAGTGAAAAAACTTGATACAAGTCGTAATTTTGTTTTAATGTCCCCAATTGGTATAAACTGTTTGAATTATTGGGTGGATGTGTTGTTTTTGTTGTTATCTTGTTTGCATGTTTTAGGAAATATTATAGTTTTAGGGGAGGTTCTGCCAAATTTTTGGTAGAAAATAGAATTCGTCTAATGTTTACTTTGTTTATTTGGTAGTTCAAAAAAAAAAAAAAAAAAAAACCAGGGGCCCATGCAAACTTCTAAAGATGTCACAGACCACTCGCACCACGACCGAGAAGATCACCATTACGTGGGATCCTCGACATTGTGTGGCTGCAACAAAGGAGCAGCACAGTGCGTTGGCCAGTGACATTGGGTCGGTGATCAGGAATCATTTCCCCCTCCTGTGGGAGTCATGGAAAGTTGTCCCACGTGAAGTCAAGGAAGCCGTTCTTCATGAATTATAGGTAAGTATTTTCAACCTCAAATACTAACTTTATTAAAGTATACAAATATTATAAATTTTAACTACTACTTATTTGTTGAGTTTTGTAGCATTACTATGACCACACGAACCTCGATGCCAATCAAACCCAATACATCAACGACCTTTGCGCTGGTAGGTTCAACCATTGGAAAAGCGACCTCCACAAGCATTATGAGCTATATGACGGTCCAGAGGTCGCTTTAGCAGTTGGGTACCCTATAAAGTTGGTGGACCGCTGAATGAATGGGAGTGGCTCTAGGGCCATTTTCAAGACGAGAAATGTAACAGCCCTTCCCGGAATAATTTTATCATTGGTGTGAAATGACTAAAGTACCCTTGGACATTGAGACGTGTTGTGTGTGAATTATATTCAAGTTGGATTTAATTATCATTTTCCTAAGTGTTGGACCTAAATGAGCTAAAGGACTTAGTTTTGTTTGGTTGGAGACCAAACTAAGACCACACAAACACATACACACTTACACCCGTGCTCTCTCTCTCTCCTCCCTCTCGATTTTCTGTCTTCATCCGTACAATTGTACGGACAACTTCGAACCAACCACTTCCAGTTACGGATCAAGGCCAAGATTAGTGTATTTGTGATCCTTGCAAGCTCCTGAGAACATCTATACCCTTTTTGAGACTTGGAACCTTCGAAAACCCGAGGAACCGTAACCCCAGTTTTGGTGCACTATTCATGCATTCGTGATTGAGAAGGTTCCAGAGCATTTCAAGCTTATAGGGAGCTTTAGATCATTCTCATGAAGCTCGGAGAAGAAAAATGAAGCGATTTGGACATCGGGAAGTGGAGATCGACGAGTTTTAAGTTCGACCGGATTATCGAGGCTTTTTCCAGCGAGTTTCCGGTGGTTTCAGGGCTCGAACCAGGTAAGGTTTTGTTCTACTCTTCATAAGCTTCATTTTGGTTCAAGTTTCATGAGATTTGGTTGAGAAATGAAGAAAATATCAAGATTTGAAATTTTTCCAGTTTTCGGTGAATTGCAGATGGCGGTAGACGGTGATCGTCGGCAAAGTCCATCGGAGAAGGAAGGAGAATATTCCGTCAGAGTTGATGGAATATTCCTAACGGCGTTAAGTAACGCCGTTAACTTCTGTTAGTATATAACTGAATATTCCGTGGAATATTCCTAACGGCGGTTAGGGTTTCCGTCAGGGTCCCCTATGCGTGGCTGCGTGTGTGTATATTATGCTAGTAATGAGTATGAAATAGTTGGTGATATTGTGATGCATATTGAGCTCATTAATCTGCACCCCGGTGTTAGTGCTCCCGCCAGAGTCAGGGCATAGCTTCACATGATCGTTCACCTCCCGCACCACACGCTCACCTTGGATCCAAGATAGGTGCATAGCCTGTCGTATAGACCACTAACAGTGGGTTCGACTTGTAGGTGACCCGCGATTAGTGCACAGCCTTCATGTGATTGTAGCACTTGAGCTTATTCATTACACACCTAGCCTGTCGGTCAGACCATGTGAGGTGGTACCGACTTGTGTGCAGATATGTATAAATATGTTGAGATATGAGATTGAGATATGATTGAATTGAGCTCTAGTTTCTGCCGTATAGATCACGTCAGGTGACTTCAGCTATCAGATGATTTATATTGAATTGCATCACCTAGCTTATTATTTATTATATTGTGATATTGGGCATAGCATATACATGGCATACATTCAAATGAATCTTGATATACTGACCATGTTTTGACTTATATTTACGTATCCTATTTTCTGGGAAAGTTATACTTGTTTTACGGTGAGAGGTTAGTATATTCAAAGGAGAATAAAGTTTTATATAGGCGTTGTTTTACTGACCCACTCAACTTTGTTTTGCGCCCCTCCAGGTATTAGGTAGCTTTGTTGGTGGCTCACGAGGATTCAGGTGGAAGTTCTCATAGTACATCATCCATGTAGGAATATTAGATACTGTTTAATTTAGTAACTTCTATGCTTGACTGCACTTAGACTTAATTATGCTATGAAGGTGTATTAACACTTATTTCCTTTCTAGCCATTCTGGATGTTTGGTTTTATTCATTCGAAATTTCCTTATCTTAACGCTTCCGCTTCGTGCATATGGCTTGCGTCACGCTAACGTGACGGCCAACATGCCTCGATCTCAGTCGGGGTGTGTCAAGAAATACCTCGTAAGTATAATATATATTTCAATAATATATTAATCAAAATTTTTATAATTTTAAAAATATTTTTCATTTTTTCATTCATTTGTTATAAATATCTAAACTAATACGTTTTTTTAATTCAACAGAAAAAAGTGAAGGCAAACTCGATCAATCGGTCGAAGAAGAAACTTCTTCACCGCTCCGGCTCACGACGCTTCTCTTATAGGTTGGAGGAGTGACGTAAGGTAACCGTATATTTATTTTAAGTTTTCATTCTTTTTACTCTTTATTACACAGCCCCCCCCCCCCCCCCCCGACACAGCAGCAACACCAGTAGCAGGCAATTGTGACGTGGACGACTACCTATTTTAGTTTTGTTTTAAATTGTTTTCAAATTTAAAAATACTTTTTTCCCTTGTATGTGCATTTTCAATAATTTTTTAATTCAATATTCTTCTTTACATTTTCTATTTTTAATTTCATTTAAACTATTTTTTACATAAAACAAAATTAGCAACATTTAAAAGGAAATAATAAATAAAAAAAAATTATTTAAAAAAAAAAACTAATTTTAAAATCTTACTGCGATTGCCTCTATGTCTGTCGCGCAAGAGGTTAGGGGTCGAACCCCAATTTCGTCGTTCGGAGTATCACGTGCAATGAGCACTCATTTGTCGATCTTAGTTTCACGCAACGACCACCATTTCCGTCATGCAATATCTGATGTCACGAGCTTTGCGCGATAGAATTTGAGAGACGCTCTCTTCGCCACCCAATGTTTCCGGCAACGATATTTGCCTTTGCATGACGCTTGCCCCTTCGTCGCCCAAGCAGTTATGCTTAGTAGTGATAAGGGAGGGAAGAATCCTTCTCCTCGAAGGAATACAAGTCGTAATAGGGAAGAATAACTAGTATCAAATCTAATCTAGGATTTACACAATCACATTTAAATACAAAGTTTATAACATTAATTGAATAATTTTCATATAATGGTTAACTTTTATATATACATCACAACCTTTGAACTTGAAGTATTAGGATTCTTTAGGGAACAGATTAGAGGAAACCTAAATTAGGATGATATTCTATCATGCATGTAGTTTCCCCCTTTTTTTCTTCCCTAGCATTAGGATCGAATAAACTAAACGGGAACCAATGAACAAGGGGAATAACTAGTAAGAGTACAAAATTAAGAACTAGGAATGTGCATTTGATTATTGCTAATCTGTATAATCAGAGTAGAGTAAAATATATAATATACATATTAGAACATTCAAACTTAAACGGAGGGAAGAAACACCTCAATAAAATATTGTTAAACTATGTAAAATTTGAAGGTTGATGAATAAGTTTTTATTGGTTCGAATGGTTGATACAACATTAGAAGTCGGAGATAATAATGGTGATGGCTCAGATTTATTAGTGGGTCTACGTTGTTGGGTTACACAACATGCATAACCACTCGTAGATTGTTATTGATATGCTTTTGTTCCTCAGTTTTACAGTTCCTCTTTTTTGGTTCTGCTGCGGAAGCCCTAGCTATATATAGTCCACCAGTTGCCTTGATTACTCAATTTGTATATTGCCTGCTGCCCTTTATAATTTTATCCGCAGCTTTAGGCCATATACATACATACATATTTCCCTAGCTAGCTGGAATATATTCAATCCAATCTTTCTGGTGTACACAGTATTTATCAGATTTGACTAACTTTGATATATATATATATATATATATATGTGTGTGTGTGTGTGTGTGTTTAGCCACATAAACTTTTTAATGCTAAAGTAATATGTACGTGAAAGTTTCGTGATACCCATTACCATATAAAGTTTACATTCCCTTGACCATCCCTCTTTTGCGTCGAGATTCATGATGCATCATTTGTAGTGGATTCTTATAGTGCATGCTTATTGCCACACCCTTTTGCTTGTTGTCTTTGCTTTTATTTTATTCTATTTTATTTTTCCATGGTAATAACTGTAAAAAGAAAAGGTCATTTCGCTTTTTCACGGATGATAAAGCATGGACTAACTATAACACTTAAAAACTCATGATTGTATTAATTTTCTTAAAAACTTACCGTCAAGATGATGATTATATTAATTTTCTTAAAAACTTAAGTTGTATTTTTCCCCTTTCTAATGAAGGATTTGTGTACACAATATTTAGCCACTGCAAATGTGGATAGCTGGACCAAAAAACAAATGACTTTGTCAAAATTTGTACTTTGAATATAATGCCGATCACTATCCTTAATAATTAACATTATGATGCATGTTGTAGGCCTATTTGATTGAACAATCTAAGGTTTAGAGAGAGAGAGGGGGGGGGGGCACTATTAGAGAGAAGAGAGATTGATTTAATTGTGAGGTGTGTTTGATTCACCCCATTGTGCCTTTATTTATAGTAGTAGGATAGGTAAAAACCTTTCCCTTTAGGATTACAACATTTAATAGGTAATCTACTCCCAATAAGAATATAAGATACATTCTCATATCTACTAGGATTTACACAATCACATTCTTATTCTAATAAGACTGCAACAATGCATTATATTCTCCATAAACCCTCCTACAAACAATGACAATGTGGCCTTAATCTACCAAAAAAAGGGTAAGTCCTCCCAATATAAATAAATATATATATATATATATATGGCACTCCAAAAATCTCATTTTGCCCTCCAAACTTTGTATAATTAGAAAGAAAAATACATATGTGAGGAATGCAAATTAAAAATTTTAGAGTGCTAATAACAGTTTTATATATATATTGAAAAAGCAAGGGGGAGAAAGAGATATGGTGTTTAGAGAGAGTGAAGTGAGACTAATTTAGTTTTATGGTTTGGGCAGTAATTTGTCAAATCTGATGGAGCTACCCCTCACACTCAATCTATAAAAGGCAAAAAGACAAAAGGTGGGGTGATTTTTTTGAATTTGGGAGACAAAATCTCTGATTTTGTGGGAAGATTGTCTTTGTTTGGTCTTTTTAATTTTTTGGTTTCTTCTTTAAGGTTGGTAGAATGTATTGTATTACATGCATGCTAGTGATCATGATTCATGAGAGAGAGAGAGAGAGAGAGAGAGAGAGAGAGAGAGAGAGAGAGAGAGAGAGAGAGAGAATTGGTAATTTAGGAAGGGAAACAGCTTGCTCCCATGGAGGAGTGAAGATCATGAGGTCAGTTTGTCCCCACTTCAATAATTGTAGAATAATATGATGGCTTGGATTAGGGTTTTTTTTCAGCTTGGCAATCTTAAAACTTTGTTTTTGACTTGGCCAATTCGAATGACTCCGATTGTAGATTGTTTTTTTTTTCCTTGATTATATTACAGGGCTTCGAATTTGTGACTTATTCTCGTTTCAACTAATTTTTTATTGTGTTTGTCTTACAATCCGACATAGAGATTGGGACTTGCATTTTCTTGTTAGAGATAAGCTAATTCTATGATACAACGTGACAATAACAAGAAAATCAAATGATAACCTTTGAAATTAGAAAATTGGAGTCTACCAGAAGCATTAGAAAACTCCTTGAAACATAACAACTATAACATCGTCTCAACTCTAGGCTTGCTAGGAATCATAATTAGAAAGAAAATACGGCAATATTCTCAAAACTTAACTTCCCGTTTAAACACAATAAACGATAAATTTTGACATAAAAATCTCATAGATCTTTGCAAAGCTGTTTTATTAGTGACATTATTCTTTTCAAAGCGGCACTATTATGAGTTCAAATCGGAGTTTGATTCCTAAATCTGCAATGCTTGAACTTTGTTGTTAATTTTGTGCTTTTCTACTATTTTTCAAGCGAGTTTCACCATATTTTCTACATCACCCTAAGAACATTATTGATTGTTGTTCCCATGAAACAAAATCACATGATTTGGATTGGAACCAAAACTGAAAATCTCCTTTGGCTGGCTTTGATTAAATTTTCATTCTTTCTTTCTTTCTCTTTTCTTGCCCACAGCTGTAAAGTTCAAACGACAAAGAAAGGAGAGGATCATTGAGGACTGTGGGGCTCAGTCTTTGTAACACAGTACACATGCATGACACACATAGCTAGCTCAATGTCACAGCCAAGGGGCTTCCTTTGTTCTTTGTAGAAGATGCAAACAATTTCCATTTCCATAGGCTCACTGTCCATTAAAACATGCAAGTGCTGCTTTGTAATTTATATGGCCACTACCATCTTCAGCTCTTGCATAATTAAATGACCCCTTCTGACTGAAATACTCTCCCTAGAAAGAAAAAGAAAAGAGGAAAAGCATGATCCTCAACTCTCAATAATATCTCCATCCAGTATGAACTTTGACATTTCAATAAGACTTCGTGTAAGAACTAATGAGTCCAGAAGAATTAGTCTTGATCCCTACAGTTAAAATCTAAAATATTCAACATAATTTGTCTTAGTACGTAGACTTCTTATCTTTATTATTGCTAGAGACATCTCAAGTGTGATGCAAGCACAGTTGATCGATGAATGTTACAAGAGGGAGCGAAAAAGCAGAACATATAATTAAGAGAGAAAATCGACACGCAAAATGTGGAAGTAATGACAGCCTGATCCAGATCCAGTAGTTGAACTTGGACATCAACATAATCATAATTGTATTCGGTTTTCACAATTTCCTCATTCCTTTACACAGTATATGTATTATGATTATATGTTTGTAAAGGTCCTAAGAGGATCATCGCTATAATTCCAACTTGTTGAAAAAGGGTAATGTGGAAGTATTATCTTAGTTTTGAAGTAATTATTCAAAATGTCTATATGTAATAGTCATATTGACATTTGTAAATTCAGATATTGAAAAATTAATATTCTTCATGTATTTAGTCTTCACATTTTTTGAGAAGGTTGTGAGTTTATAACTTTATATCTCATGAACAATGACTTGTTCTGTTGTTGAATAAAAGGATAATAATATAAATAAGATAATATGGTTTCATTGTTTCTGATTAAAAAAAAAAAAAAGTCATTGTTATTAGCACTAAAAAAAGCTCATTATGCAATTATTATCTTATTGTTACACACATTTATGTTATATAATATGTTTCACACATTCATTCACAAGATAAGATCAAGAATCAGTGACCTACATCCTCACATATACTATGTTTGTTTTTCTTGCCCAAAATGCCAAAGGAGATGAGGAAGCTTATCGATTCCACGTGACCAAATGTGTTAAAGTTTGATTTAGAGTATGTTGATTCAAGAGAATAAAGGAAATCACAGAAAATGGAGATGAATATGAGTGCTTCTCTCTCTCTGCAAAATCGCAGAGAATGTTGTTTTCTTTTTTTTTTCTCATTCCTCACACACATTGCACTGCATAACGATTTTTATGCATCTGGATTCTCACCATTACATCAGGAAATGATCTTACCCACACATCTAGCTAAGTTCAAGGATCCTTCCACATGTCACTTAGACAAAATTACAATATGAGCCCTACACTTGGTGAAAATAACCAAAGTGATACACAACTAAATACAAGGCTTATTATAGTAAACTCAGATTAGCTCAATGCTTATACACTAACACTCCCCTTTAAGCTTTGAGCTGATATGACCCCAAGCTTATCTCTTTGAACCTTTCCCTTGGTAAAGCTTTGGTAAAAATGTCTGCTACTTGCTCTTTGGTAGGACAATAGACTAAATTGATAATTCCTTACTACAAGGCATCTTTGATAAAGTGATACCTTTTGTCAATGTGTTTTGTCCGTTGATGAAACACTGGATTCTTAATTATTGAAGTTGCAGATGTGTTGTCACACTGCAAAGGAGTTGCTTAAGTTTGTAGCTCCCCAAAATCCTCCAAAACAAATCTGAGCCATATAGCCTGAGTTGTGGCTTCTGATGCACTGATATACTCTGCCTCTGCAATTGAGAGTGCAACACAATTTTGCTTAACAGATGCCTATGAAAAGACTCCACTTCCAAAGGAGAATGCATAGCTTGATGTGCTTTTAATGTCATCAATGGAACCTCCCCAGTCATCGTCACAGTATCCAATTAGCATTTCATTCCTTCCTTTTTCATATCTCAGTCCATAATCCAGTGTCCCTTTGACATATCTGAGAACTCTCTTGGTTGTCCCATAGTGCTTATTTGTGGGACAATGCATATATCTAGCTAGTAAGCTAGCTGCATACATCACATCTGGCCTTGTAGCAGTGAGATATAACAAACTTCCCACAATCTTCCTATATTGCTCTTCCTTTGTTGCACCACTTCCATCATCCTTGCTTAATTTTTCAATGGCAACAAGAAGGATAAAGACAGATTTCCACTCACTTAAGTCAAATTTATTCAACAAAGAAGAAGCATACTTCATTTGATGAATGAAAATGCTCGAATTAGTTTGAATCACTCCAATTCCCAGGAAATGATGAAGAAGTCCTAAATCTGTCATTTCATATTTCACCTTCACGTCTTCTTTGAATTCATCCAACATCTCTTCATTGCTTCCTGTATATACTATGTCATCCACATAGATAGACACAATTAGTATATCTTTCTCTCCCCTTGTCGTAGTAAAGAGAGTTGCTTCACTCAAGCTTTTCTCAAATCCACACTGAGCAAAATAGTTGTCAATCTCCCCATACTAGGCTCTAGGTGCCTATTTTAATCCATAAAAGGCCTTGTGCAATCTATAGACCTTATCTTCCTTGCCATTAATCACAAATCCCTCAGGTTGGTCAACATACACCTCTTCCTGTAATTTTCCATTCAAAAATGCAAATTTAACATCTAGTTGGTACAACTTTGAGCTTCTTTGTGTAGCAAGAACAATTAAGGTTCTAATTGTATCAAGTCTAGCAACTGGAGCAAATGACTCATTATAATTGATTCCTGGTTTCTGCACATACCCCTTGGCAACCAATCTTGCCTTGTCCTTTTGCACTGAACCATCCAAATTCAGCTTGGTTTTGAACACTCATTTAACTCCAATTACTTGTTTATCAATTGGTCTACCTACAAGCTCCCAAGTCTCATTCTTCTCAATCATTGACAATTCTTCCTCCATTGCTTTTATCCAGGACTAATGTTATGCAGCTTCTTCATATTTTTCAGGCTCCATAGTGTAGAGATTGCACTAAGGTAGTATGCCACTTATATTTCTCCACTTCACTGGGGTATGATCATAGGGCTGAGTAATCTTTTAAGATTCATGAGTGACCTTTTCTTATTCCTCAGTGCTTGGAAGGATACTAGAACTAGAGGAACTCTCTTCAACCTCACTCAGTCTATGTGAACTCACACCAATCACATTCTCAGGTTGATTTTGAATATAAGTCACAACAACAAAATTTTCTGAGTTTTCCTTCCAATTCCAGGACATAATTTCATCAAAAACTACATCTCTTGACAAAATCAACTTCTTAGTATATGGATCAAACACCTTGTACCCCTTTATTCACAAACACACCTTTGACACTTTTTGCATCATACTTTTGTCTTATCTCAGTTGGTACATGAACATAACAGAGCGATCCAAACACTTTTAGATGACCAATACCTGGTTTTTTGCCGCTGTAAGCCTCAAATGGAGTTAGATTGCCAAGAGCATTTGTAGGTGACCTGTTTAGAATGTAAACAGCCGTATGTGCAACTTCTGCCCACAAGAAATATGGCATGTTTTATCATGAAGCATTGCCTTAGCCATCTCTACAAGTGTTCTATTTTTCCTCTCCACTACTTTGTTTTATTGTGGAGTATATGCCATAGATAGCTGCCTTTGAATTCCTACAGCCTCTAAGAACCTGTCGAACTTAATTGACATAAACTCACCCCCTCTGTCACTCCTTAGACACTTCACTTTGAAACCACACTGCAATTCCACCATTGCTTTGAACTTTCTGAAACAATTTAGGGCCTCAGATTTGTGTCTTAGAAAATAAACCCATGACACCCTTGAGTGATCATTAATAAGAAGCATAAAGTATTTGTTTTCAGCAATTGATTCATTTTGCATGGGGCCACACAAATCAGTGTGTATTAGCTCCAATTAGCTACTTGCTCTCCAAGCTTGCTCTTTTGGGAACCAATCTTGATGTTGTTTTCCCAACTGACATCCTTCACATACACCATCAACATCTTCTAGATGTGGAAGACCATGCACCATATCATTTTCCCTAAGCTGCTTCAGACTCCTGAGATTGAGATGACCTAGCCTCTTATGCCAAGTCCAGGTACAAGGAGTGATAATTGTCTTTAACACAATCTGATCATTGCGCATCAAGGATAGATGGTAGCATCTGTTCTCTTTCATTCTTACTTTTATAGCCAGACTATCAAGTGATGGTCTATAAAAAACACTGCACATTTTTCCCCCAAATAGCAAGTAATATCCATCCTCATGCATCTGGCCAACACTTAGCAAGTTCTCTTTCAACCCTGGTAAATACATCACTTCTTTGATATATTTCCTTCCTTTGGTTGTATCAATCACAAGAGATCCCATTCCTGCCACATTAACTAGGTCACCAGTTGGCATTTGCACTTTTCCTGCCACATTGTTTTTACATCAATAAGAAGATTGACATTTCCTATCATGTGGTTGCTACATCCATTATCAATATACCAATTCCCATTCACCTTTGATTCAGTAGTTGCACAGTTAGCATAGAATAGATTACCAGATACCTCCATTTGATGTGCACAGTTAGCCTTTTGAATAGCCTTACCCACAGTGCACTCCTTAGCCTAATGTCCAAATTTATCACAGTTGTGATATTTGGATTTTCCCTTATATCTGCACTCACCAAAGTGAAACTTTGAAGATACTTTGCACTGAGGTTTTGTCACTTCTTGATTTATGGAGGATGAAGAATTTGCATTCTGTGCAGGACCTATAAATGACTTTTGCTGAAACTTAGGCTTTGAGCCCTACTTCTTGCCTTTTGCATTCCAGTTCTTTTGAGGCTTAAATCCATTGGATTGAGAGTTACCCCTATTATGTTGCCCTTTTGAACTCACAGAGAAAGAGGCAAATGCCTTCTCAGTAGCATCAACAGTGTGCATATCAAAACACTGTTCCTAGCTTTTTAGAATTGCCAGAACCTTCTGTAATTCAACAGTCTCTATACATTTTGTGTTCTCAATCACAAGACACATGGGATCATAGGGTTTGCTAAGACTGATTAAAACCTTTTGCACAAGTCTTTCATTCGCTAACACTTCACCAAACGTCTTCATTTGGTTAATCAGTTCATTCAAATGTGTAAGATACCCAGATAATGATTCATCATCACGCATTCTAGTATACTTAAATTCACGTAAAAGATTTTGGAGTTTAAATGACCGTACCTGATCACCACCATGGTATTCTCCATATAGCAAATCACATGCCATCTTCGGTGAATCGACGTTAGCAATTTGAGGAAATATTTTATCAAAGACTGCACTCTATATAATACCTAGAGCTTTTGCATCTTGCATATATGTAACCACTGTTTTCTCATCGTCTTCATCTTCTGAGCTCCCTTCAACCTTCTTCTTCTTCTTTGAATCTGAGGTCGTGACCCTTTTTCAACTAATTTCCATAGCCCGTGAGATTTGAAGATCGTCACCATCTTGATTCTCCAGAACTCGTAGTTCTCACCGGAGAAGATCGGAATTCTCACCTCAGAATTTCCAGATCCAGCCATCTCTTAGCTTAGATGATACAAAAACAAATCGAATTCGGTTTCTATGGAGCTCCGGTGACTTCACCTAAACCAGAACGACTCGATTGCTTCAACATTGATAACGTCAGCGCCACAATTCATGCCCAGATCTCAATTGATCGAACCTGGCTCTGAGACCATGTTAAAGTTTGATTTAGAGTATGTTGATTCAAGAGAAGAAAGGAAATCACAGAAAATGGAGATGAATATGAGTGCTTCTCTCTCTCTCTGCAAAATCACAGAGAATGTTCTTTTTTTTTATTCTCATTCCTCACACACATTGCACTGCATAACAGTTAGTTACGAATCTGGATTCTCACCACTACATTAGGAAATGATCTCAACCACACATCTAGCTAAGTTCAAGGATCATTCCACATGTCACTTAGACAAAATTACAATATGAGCCCTACACTTGGTGAAAATAACCAAAGTGGATACACAACTAAATACAAGGCTTATTATACTAAACTCAGATTAGCTCAATGCTTATACACTAACAAAATGGTCCCTATATCAGTTCAGAAATGGAGACCCCAAAAACCACTGTCAACCTGCAGCAGCTATGCCAAAGGAGATGAGGAAGCTGATCGATTCAGCGTTACCAAATGGTCCCAAGATCAGTTCAGAAATGGAGGCCCCAAAAACCACTGTCAGCAGCATGCAGCAATTAACCTGCATATATACATATATATATTTGCATATCCAATGCGTGACCCAAATTATTGTGCCAATGTCCTTCCCTCCTTCACATCTCTCTCTTCTGTTAAACAGTTAATTTTGACGCTGCAAATAACGGCATCCGATGTCCTTGCTTCCCTTGCATTATTCAAAGTGGCCACACCACCAAAATCTCATCAAATATTGCCAAAACACACAACCAATTCAACAGTGAATCAAGAGACAAAAACAAGTAGGAGAGTGGTGGAAGCAAAACCAAATCATGTTGATTCTTGTACAATAATATTCATGAAAATGCGAGGACATGATCCAAATGTACATCTTTGCTTTCATGCAATACTGAATATGATCATGTTGTTTGGTTCTACTTAGTAAATTCATTGACAATGGATTTAATTTATGAGCAGAGCTAGCTAGCTCAGAAAGACATTAATTGAACTGAAGGAGCTTCGAAGCTGTACATGGCCACTTGCTTTGTTACTATTTAATGAGTTTCATGTTCTTTGATTCAATAAATAGTTGAAGTTGAAGAAACGTTACATTAACACCAAAATCTTCCAAGTGGGACCTGTATGAAATTATGCAAATCTTATTTCATATGACCCCAAATGGATGGCCTACATGTGTCATTCACATTACTTCACATTTACATATATAGGCTTAATTATTAGTATGGAAATGTTGGGGTAACCAAATGTCTAAATCAAATTTATATACCAAATGATGTGGATGTTGATGATTGGATTATTACTTAAATGTTGATTAATGTACTTATTTCATATTAGTAACACATCATTTGGATTAACAGTTTTGTTTAAAAATTTAATATTCCTAACATTATTTTTATTAGTGTGCTCCTGAAATTTATTTTCATTCAACTTGTCCTCTGAAACGCACAAATGTACCTCACTTTACCATATATTCTTATCTCTGTTAAGTTTTTCATCTACGCCGTAACATGGCAACCCATGGCGAAAAAAAAAAGATTTTGTTGTCTTTTCCCCTTCTCCTTCTCTCCTTTGATTATTTCACTTTCTCTCTCTTCCCTCACCGGTTTCTTCTTCACGCTCATCCATATCGACCACTCCCACCAAATTTATCAGATCTCTATTCCAACTGATGTCATAATCGAGATTCGACTATGGAATTAAAACTTGTTCATAAGCATGGATTTTTATTTTTTTTATTTTTGAAAGAACCTCCGGAAAGTTCCATATTAGATGAGCTTCTAATAAAACTTCAGGATTTTTCACAACAAAAATACACACACACACATATATATATATATATATATATATATATATATATATATATATATATTAGGAAACCTTTCACAAGAGGGATCCTCATTTTTCTAAAAAAATGGGAACACGCTCTCCACCGTTGGATTTAACTTTAATGAAATTGTGTGGTTGAGATTGTGTGGCATGTGTTTTAATCTCAACCACACAATTTCATTAAAGTCAATCTAACGGTAGGAAGCGTGTTTCCATTTTTTTTAAAAAATGGGGATCCCTCCCCTTAAAGGCCCTGTATATATATATATATATATATATATATATATATATATATATATATGAAAAACAATACAAATCTGAAAATATCAGGTCTCCAGATCCAAAGGTATAGCGATTCGCGTTTGAACAAGAAGTTGAAATTGTTTAACTTTTGTTTTGGGAAAGGAATGAAGAAGATTAAAATTGTAATCTAGAAAAAGATGAGGAGTAGGATGAAAACATGAGGAACAGAGAGAGAGTAAAATTAGGGATGGTTTTGGTACGATTACCGTACCAAAACCTCTGTACCGATTACCATACCAAATATTTGGTACAGCAAAATCTATTACCGTTACCGTATCAAACTTTCGGTATACCGAATATCGGTATACCAAATAGTTTGGTTGGTATGGTATACCAATGGTAATTACCACTTTGTTTTAGGCCACTTAGTTTGCCCAAAATCTAATATTTTTCTAACCTAATTCAAGAAGTTACAAGTCATAGAAGTTACAAGACACAATATAAGTTACAAGCCATAGAAGTTTCCACAATATACTAATGACTATGTTGGAATAGTATTCAGTCGACCTAAAGTTGTTTGGAATAGTATTCAGTCGACCTAAAGTTGTTTGAAATAGTATTCAGTCGACCTAAAGTTTCTGTGCTAAATGGATCAAGCAATAGTATTCAGTTAACCTAAAGTTTATGTGCTAAATGGCTCAAGCAAGTCAACTCGTATGTCAACTTGTTTCACAAGCAAGGAACAAAATGCCGATAATATCAGCGAAATATCGCCGATATTATCGGTTTTTCACGGTACCGATATTTTAATTACTATCCAACTGGTTTTCGTCAAAATATCGCGATATTTTGAAACTATGCTAACCGGAGAAAAAGATCCGGCCGACTGCAAAAGAGAACCCTACACTGAAATATCGATATCGGAAATATCTGGGAAGAAGAGTCGCCCGAGAGGGAATCTGAAACAAGAAAGTGGGAGCAAAGAGATTCGAAGAGTGGGGGGGGAAGAAGAGTCGCGGCGGCGAGAATAGCGCCGAGGGGTGGGAATCTGAAACACAGAAGTGGGGGGAAGAGAATAGGGGAAGGCACCCGAGAGAGGAGACCCCCAACAAACGGATTTTTGGAAATTTGTTGAAGCTGTAGCATCTGTGTGTGTTGGCGGGGCGAAAAGGGGCTTCGAGAACGTGAACGCGGGGAGGGGGGAAAGGGCTCCGTCCGAGTGCCAATATGGAGAGGAAGGTGTTTTGGGGGGGGGAGGAAGGGAATCTGGGAATCAGGAGAGAAAGGTAAGGGGAAGAAGGGATTCTGGGAAGTGGGAGGGAATTGGGGGGGGGTGGAAAAGAAGGGATCTAGTTTCGTCCGCGGAGAAGAGATGGGGGGGAGAACCGGAGAAGAAGAAAGAAGGAGAGGGAAGGTGTGTGTGTGTGTGTGGAATGATCGAGAGTCTGCGTCTGCATCTGCGTGTGTGCGTGTGTGCGTGCGTGCGTGCGTGCGTGTGTGCGTGTGTGCGTGTGCGTGTGTGCGTGTGTGGCACACGATTTTGGCACATGCTTTTGTATGAAACCACGGTTTTGTGTACGGTTTTTTGTGTGTGTGTGTGTGTGTGTGTGTGTGTGTGTGTGTACGGTTTTGTGTGTGTGTGTGTGTGTGTGTGTGTGTGTGTGTGTGTGGCACACGGTTTTGTATGAAAGAATTGGAAGCAAGTAACTTTGCTTAGAAGAACCAAAAATTTTGTCAGAGAAGAACAAAAAAATATTCTGTCAGAGAAGACCAAATATTATCCACGTGAAGACCAAATATTCTGTCAGAGAAGAACCAAAACACGTGAAGACCAAAAATTTTGTAAGAGAAGAACCAAAAAATATGCTTACTTTATCTTCTTCTCCACGTGAAGACCAAAAAATTTGTCAGAGAAGAACCAAAAAATCTGCTTCCTTCCAATTCTTTCACATTCCTAGAGGTCATCACACCTTTTTTAACCCTTCGAAAATTGAAAAACCTCTATTACACCTTTTCGTTTCTTCTTCTTCCCTTAGCCCTTTCAGAGCCTTTCCAGAGTCATTTTAGAGTTTCAACTGAATAAATGGATCTGCAACTCACGCCACTTCAAATTAAATGTTAAATACCTCCTTTGTCTCTCATTTATTCACAGACGGCAAGCTGCAGAGGATCGTCGAGGTTTTGCTGCTACGTACGACATCGAAAGTTCCAGATTTGTTACATTTGTGTAATTATTATTTTATTGTTGGTCCACGCATATTCTATTTGGCCATTACACAAAGGGTTCCATATTTAAGGTAAGTTTACAAACTTAGATGTTAATTTTTTGAAGTAATTAAGTAATGTTGTATAATTATTCCCTAGGATAATTTTAATATGTAAAATGTTATTTATTATTTTATTATCAAATTGGATTATTATTCATTAATATTAGGTTTTATTATTCCATATTATTTTTATAATTACTTAAATTTTTACAATCATTTTCTTTACTTCGTATTTAATTCTTCTGTAGAATAACTTTATTATTTAGGTTCTCTTATATAACGGTCATCACTACTTTATTTTTTGGCCAAATAAAAATTGTCTAATTTTCATGAAAAATAAATATAGGTACGTTTAAGATGTCCAGTGGAGTTACTAAACGTGATCCAGCTTGGGAACATGGAGACCCAATAGACGGAAACAAACAAGGCACAATTTGCAAATATTGTCATCGGGTAATGAAGAGTGGCGGAGTGACACGACATAAGTACCATCTTAGTGGATTAGATCCAACAAAAAATGTCCAACGATGCGATAATGTCCCCCCAGAAGTGAAGGCATTCATCAGCACATTATTAAAAAATAAAAAACAGCAGAAGGAAAAGATAACACATGGAATGGAAAATATTCGAGCTGAGCTACGAGGAGAAGTCATTGGCGAAGCGGTTGACAGTGATGATGATGACGATGAGGACGAATGTGATGATGACATGGGACCTGAAGAACGACGCAGTTTGAAACAAGCATTACGTGCCTCCAAACAGTCAGCATGGGAAAGAGAACACCTTCATAAAATTCCTAATAGAGCACAAGGTTCCGGGACAAGTGGTGGTGCACAAATGAGACGAGGAGGCAGTCTTAGAGAATCACAACCAACACCACCAATAGCCCCAAGTTTATATAAGTCATCCAAAGCACGTCAAAAGAGTGTTTGGAGTCATTTCACTAGAGGTAATGTGAAGGAGGGAATGGGGCGTCTAATTAGCAAGTTCTTTATCTATGAAAATGTCCCTGCTGAGAAAGCATCATCACATCATTGCACATTATTAAAAAATAAAAAACAGCAGAAGGAAAAGATAACACATGGAATGGAAAATATTCGAGCTGAGCTACGAGGAGAAGTCATTGGCGAAGCGGTTGACAGTGATGATGATGACGATGAGGACGAATGTGATGATGACATGGGACCTGAAGAACGACGCAGTTTGAAACAAGCATTACGTGCCTCCAAACAGTCAGCATGGGAAAGAGAACACCTTCATAAAATTCCTAATAGAGCACAAGGTTCCGGGACAAGTGGTGGTGCACAAATGAGACGAGGAGGCAGTCTTAGAGAATCACAACCGACACCACCAATAGCCCCAAGTTTATATAAGTCATCCAAAGCACGTCAAAAGAGTGTTTGGAGTTATTTCACTAGAGGTAATGTGAAGGAGGGAATGGGGCGTCTAATTAGCAAGTTCTTTATCTATGAAAATGTCCCTGCTGAGAAAGCATCATCACATCATTGCACATTATTAAAAAATAAAAAACAGCAGAAGGAAAAGATAACACATGGAATGGAAAATATTCGAGCTGAGCTACGAGGAGAAGTCATTGGCGAAGCGGTTGACAGTGATGATGATGACGATGAGGACGAATGTGATGATGACATGGGACCTGAAGAACGACGCAGTTTGAAACAAGCATTACGTGCCTCCAAACAGTCAGCATGGAAAAGAGAACACCTTCATAAAATTCCTAATAAAGCACAAGGTTCCGGGACAAGTGGTGGTGCACAAATGAGACGAGGAGGCAGTCTTAGAGAATCACAACCAACACCACCAATAGCCCCAAGTTTATATAAGTCATCCAAAGCACGTCAAAAGAGTGTTTGGAGTTATTTCACTAGAGGTAATGTGAAGGAGGGAATGGGGCGTCTAATTAGCAATTTCTTTATCTATGAAAATGTCCCTGCTGAGAAAGCATCATCACATCATTGCACATTATTAAAAAAATAAAAAATAGCAGAAGGAAAAGATAACACATGGAATGGAAAATATTCGAGCTGAGCTACGAGGAGAAGTCATTGGCGAAGCGGTTGACAGTGATGATGATGACGATGAGGACGAATGTGATGATGACATGGGACCTGAAGAACGACGCAGTTTGAAACAAGCATTACGTGCCTCCAAACAGTCAGCATGGGAAAGAGAACACCTTCATAAAATTCCTAATAGAGCACAAGGTTCCGGGACAAGTGGTGGTGCACAAATGAGACGAGGAGGCAGTCTTAGAGAATCACAACCGACACCACCAATAGCCCCAAGTTTATATAAGTCATCCAAAGCACGTCAAAAGAGTGTTTGGAGTTATTTCACTAGAGGTAATGTGAAGGAGGGAATGGGGCGTCTAATTAGCAAGTTCTTTATCTATGAAAATGTCCCTGCTGAGAAAGCATCATCACATCATTGCACATTATTAAAAAATAAAAAACAGCAGAAGGAAAAGATAACACATGGAATGGAAAATATTCGAGCTGAGCTACGAGGAGAAGTCATTGGCGAAGCGGTTGACAGTGATGATGATGACGATGAGGACGAATGTGATGATGACATGGGACCTGAAGAACGACGTAGTTTGAAACAAGCATTACGTGCCTCCAAACAGTCAGCATGGAAAAGAGAACACCTTCATAAAATTCCTAATAAAGCACAAGGTTCCGGGACAAGTGGTGGTGCACAAATGAGACGAGGAGGCAGTCTTAGAGAATCACAACCAACACCACCAATAGCCCCAAGTTTATATAAGTCATCCAAAGCACGTCAAAAGAGTGTTTGGAGTTATTTCACTAGAGGTAATGTGAAGGAGGGAATGGGGCGTCTAATTAGCAATTTCTTTATCTATGAAAATGTCCCTGCTGAGAAAGCATCATCACATCATTGCACATTATGAAAAAATAAAAAACAGCAGAAGGAAAAGATAACACATGGAATGGAAAATATTCGAGCTGAGCTACGAGGAGAAGTCATTGGCGAAGCGGTTGACAGTGATGATGATGACGATGAGGACGAATGTGATGATGACATGGGACCTGAAGAACGACGCAGTTTGAAACAAGCATTACGTGCCTCCAAACAGTCAGCATGGGAAAGAGAACACCTCATAAAATTCCTAATAGAGCACAAGGTTCCGGGACAAGTGGTGGTGCACAAATGAGACGAGGAGACAGTCTTAGAGAATCATAACCAACACCACCAATAGCCCCAAGTTTATATAAGTCATCCAAAGCACGTCAAAAGAGTGTTTGGAGTTATTTCACTAGAGGTAATGTGAAGGAGGGAATGGGGCGTTAGCAATTTCTTTATCTATGAAAATGTCCCTGCTGAGAAAGCATCATCACATCATTGCACATTATTAAAAAAATAAAAAATAGCAGAAGGAAAAGATAACACATGGAATGGAAAATATTCGAGCTGAGCTACGAGGAGAAGTCATTGGCGAAGCGGTTGACAGTGATGATGATGACGATGAGGACGAATGTGATGATGACATGGGACCTGAAGAACGACGCAGTTTGAAACAAGCATTACGTGCCTCCAAACAGTCAGCATGGGAAAGAGAACACCTTCATAAAATTCCTAATAGAGCACAAGGTTCCGGGACAAGTGGTGGTGCACAAATGAGACGAGGAGGCAGTCTTAGAGAATCATAACCGACACCACCAATAGCCCCAAGTTTATATAAGTCATCCAAAGCACGTCAAAAGAGTGTTTGGAGTTATTTCACTAGAGGTAATGTGAAGGAGGGAATGGGGCGTCTAATTAGCAAGTTCTTTATCTATGAAAATGTCCCTGCTGAGAAAGCATCATCACATCATTGCACATTATTAAAAAATAAAAAACAGCAGAAGGAAAAGATAACACATGGAATGGAAAATATTCGAGCTGAGCTACGAGGAGAAGTCATTGGCGAAGCGGTTGACAGTGATGATGATGACGATGAGCACGAATGTGATGATGACATGGGACCTGAAGAACGACGCAGTTTGAAACAAGCATTACGTGCCTCCAAACAGTCAGCATGGGAAAGAGAACACCTTCATAAAATTCCTAATAAAGCACAAGGTTCCGGGACAAGTGGTGGTGCACAAATGAGACGAGGAGGCAGTCTTAGAGAATCACAACCAACACCACCAATAGCCCCAAGTTTATATAAGTCATCCAAAGCACATCAAAAGAGTGTTTGGAGTTATTTCACTAGAGGTAATGTGAAGGAGGGAATGGGGCGTCTAATTAGCAATTTCTTTATCTATGAAAATGTCCCTGCTGAGAAAGCATCATCACATCATTGCACATTATTAAAAAATAAAAAACAGCAGAAGGAAAAGATAACACATGGAATGGAAAATATTCGAGCTGAGCTACGAGGAGAAGTCATTGGCGAAGCGGTTGACAGTGATGATGATGACGATGAGCACGAATGTGATGATGACATGGGACCTGAAGAACGACACAGTTTGAAACAAGCATTACGTGCCTCCAAACAGTCAGCATGGGAAAGAGAACACCTTCATAAAATTCCTAATAGAGCACAAGGTTCCGGGACAAGTGGTGGTGCACAAATGAGACGAGGAGGCAGTCTTAGAGAATCATAACCAACACCACCAATAGCCCCAAGTTTATATAAGTCATCCAAAGCACGTCAAAAGAGTGTTTGGAGTTATTTCACTGGAGGTAATGTGAAGGAGGGAATGGGGCGTCTAATTAGCAAATTCTTTATCTATGAAAATGTCCCTGCTAAGAAAGCATCGTCACATCATTTCAAAAATATGGTAGTGGGATGTCAACAAGCCGGTGTTGGAGTACAACCTCCCACTCCCTATGAGATAAGAAACAAATATTTGGATATGGAGTATAAAGACATTGGCGAGTATGTTAACAAGTTGAGGTCGAAGTGGGAAACTAATGGTTGCACAATCATGTGTGACGGATGGACTGGCCCGACCAGATTGTCTATCATAAACTTCATGGTATACTCCAAGGGAAAGACAATTTTTTTTAAGTCTGTTGATGCTTCAGACCATATAAAGAACTACAAGTATATTTACAAATTATTGAGGGATGTAATCATGGAGGTTGGAGAGCATAATGTTGTCCAAGTCGTGACCGACAACGGTTCTGCATTTGTCAAAGCTGGAAAAAAGTTAATGAAGCATCATAATGTGTTTTGGACATCATGTGCAGCACATTGTATTGATCTCATGTTTGAGGCAATGGGGAAGAGAGAGAATGTTGCTACTGTGGTAAAAAGAGCTAGAACGATCACAAATTATATTTACAATCACGGTTGGTTGTTGGCAAAGATGCGTGAATTTTGCAAAGGAGAAATTATTCGTCCAGCTACCACTCGATTCGCCACCAACTATATTGCATTAAACAGCCTACTTAAGAAGAAAGCAGGGTTGAAGCATCTATTCACTAGTGACGATTGGGCCAACCATAATTTGAGCTGCTCAAATGCAGGTCGTATGGTGGAAAGTATAGTGCTTGATCATGCTTTTTGGACTCAATCAGAACATGTGTGCCAAGTGTTTGAACCTCTTTACAAAGTTTTACGGATCGTTGACACAGAAGTGTATCCTACTATGGGGGCAATATATGAGTTGATGCGTGTAGTGAAGGATGAATTGGAAAGAAAACATGGTGCAAGGTGGGTCATAAAGATAATTGAAGATCGATGGTATAAAACATTATACCACGATTTGCATGCTGCAGGTATAAATTATGTCATAATTTGCAATTCATTTCTTTAGTTGCATAAATATTATTTCTCTTATTAGAGTATGTGTTTCTTTGAACAGCATATTATTTGAATCCTCGATACCAATACAGACCCGATGTTGGAGATGATGGTACCCTTATACGTGTTGTACATAATGTATACTCTAAATTAGACCCTGCATCACCAACAATTAGCCAATTTGGAAATGAGGTACACAATTACTTAAATTATAATAATTACTTTGTTGGATTAAACTAACACGATTTATTGAATTCAGCTAACATGGTTTAAAGATGCAAGAAGAACTTTTGGAGAACCAACATCAGTTGCTGCTCGAACAAAAATGTCTCCTAGTGAGTGTAAACATATTTCACTATAAGTTTATAATAGAATTTGTTGGAGTTATTAGGCTTATCAACATTGTTTTTCATTGTAGCTGAATGGTGGATCATGTATGGGACCGATGCACCAACTGTGAGAAAGTTAGCAATCAAAGTATTATCACAAACAGCTTCCTCATCTACTTGTGAAAGAAATTGGAGCACATTTGCACTCATACGCACAAAGCAAAGAAATAGGTTGGCTCATAGTAGGTTGGAAAAATTAGTTTATTGCTACTACAACATGAAGCTTCAAGTTCGAGATAAGGAAGCAGAAATAGATCATGTCGACCGTGGTGACCCACTAGATGTGTTTGATATTGTTGCTGAAGATGATGATACAGAGGGTAACCAACTTTATCAGTGGATTAGACCTCTTCATTTAGATGATGAAGGCAACCCAGCTCCCAGAGTTGCTGAAGAAGCACGTAATGAAGGGATAAATGTAGAAAGAGTATTAGAGGAGGAGGTGGGATCTAGCAGCGCTGACTCTTTGGAAGAACTTTTGCGCCCAAGACCAAGAAACACTGGAATTCCACCTTCTTCCAATCCTACACAACCACAACATCGTGCTGATACTAATGATAGCTCTAGTACAAGATCAGGAGACTCACCTACCACCGGAGGTGGGAATGATGAAGGATATAGTGGAACTGGAGGTAGTGGTGGTGGATATGGAAACTATTATGAACCACCTCCCGGATTTATGAGCCCCTTCACTGGTGAGGCAAACTTCAAGCATGCAACACAGGATGATGACCATGGAAGTAGGCGGGCAGGACCAGGAATTGGTGCCATAGGGAAGGACTATACTCGTAGAGAAAGAGGCAAGGGGATTTTGTCAAGTCAAGAAGATGACTCGTTATCTAGAACTTCGAACTCTGTTGGAGTGGGAAGTAGTAACTATGGTTATACTCATAACCAACCATTTCCCTACCCTTCATATCCCATTCCTGTTGGGATGGAATCGAGCGACTCATGGAAAGAATCCGAGACTCAATCTTCAAATGATTTTGCTTATGGACAACGTCAACCAATCTCGGATCCATATGGGTGGCATGTTAACAATTACATGCAAAACTATTTTGGGGATTTATCATTTGATAACTACTCTTCACAATACACTCACTCTACACATAGAGATGATGAAGATAGTGAAAAATTTAAACCTCATACGAACTCTATGTGGTACTAAGTCACTATGTATCTTACCATGCAATGTATAAAGTGTAAAATATTGTACTAATTCATTATATATAAATGATTATGGTGTGTTTAAACTTCTTTCATTAATTACTACATATTTTCTACTCACAATGTTTGTCAGCTCGCTATATAATCAACTCGATAATGTTAAATCCATCATGCAATGCATTTCCTTCCAATTTTTTGTGATAAACTAATAGATAATTGACTAAATAAACATCCTGCAAAGTTTCAATAAAAATTTCCAAGTTTTTCTTACAATTTCCGTGGTTTCCATATAATTTTTATCGATATCGATATTATCCCGATATTTCCATCGATATTTCCGTGTTTTCGGACTACCGATATTTTCGATATTACCGATATTTAATACCTTGATCACAAGGCTCCAAGCAATCTGTCAACCGCCAGTTGCTTTCCAGCTTTCTCTCCTCCTTGATTCAAGGCACTTAACTTGCTGATTACTTCTTAGTCTTGGGTTTGATGTAAATCACCTTAAATTAAGGAAAAGTGTGTGTCCCAGGTTTACCCGGTCTCTAGGGTTTTATGTAAAGATGGTTGCTTATAACCATTCTCTTTTCTTGTCTACATATACTGTCATGTAGACTTAGAACATTATGAATCAGAAATACTTTGAAACTAAAATCTTCAGACTAGAATATAAAAATATTAATAAAAATTACATAATACATAATTATATATATATATATATATATATATATTATAAATACATAATATAATATTAATAAATTATCGGTAGGTACGGTATACCATTGGTACTGGTTTTGAATACCAGTATCGTACCGAAATAGTATGGTACGGTACAAATACCGTACCATTACCAATTGGTACAAATTTTTGGTAAAAATTTGGTATGGTACGGTATGGTAGGGCAGTAGGTACGGTATTATGGTAAAAATTTCCACCCCTAAGCAAAATGAACCAGGGGAGATAAGGAGAAAGGGAAAGGACAAAAATGTCCTCTCATTCTTGTCATGTGAATGTCACATCATCAACAATGGAAAACTTAACTCAAAAAACAAACGAGGATAAATTGATAGATATGTTGCAGAGGACAAGTTGAAAGAACATAAGTTTTAGAAAGCAAAATGAGACTTTAAACACTTTCAGGAAGGGAGGAGGATTGTCTGCTCTCCCATTTTCGGTGCCCTTCTATGTCTTTCTGTTTGTGTGGTCACGGTTAAATCGAGTTAATATTTTATATTACTATTCATTTTTGTCTTTATATCTCTATAAAAAAAAAACAATATAAAATGTTGACGTGGCTTAACAGTGACCACACAAAACAGGAGGGTATGGAAGGGCACCGGAACTGGAAGGGCAGACAATCCTCCTCCAAGACACCAGTAATTGAGCCTATATAGAGAGGGGTTGAGTTTTTCCAAGGGAGGGTGAATGATATGAGTGAATTGACATGCAGCACTGTATATTACATAGAATTTATGGTTAAGAAACATTTAGACATGCATGGTTTATGGACCATGGTTGCAATTTTTTTATTTTTTTTTTATGAAAAATTAGAAAATAGTCAATGTACTAGGATATATTTACCAACCATGTACACATTGAAAATGGTTATTTAATCCAATATGTGCATTTAGCAGTACATTTATATGTAAACACAAGTTTACACAAAACCCTAAAATGGATAAACTTGTTTTCTTTTCAACCATGAAACGCCAAACAAAGTTTCACGACCCACCAGAATTTTTTTTGTAATCAGTAGTCTCATTTTTCAATTAAAATTTTACAATGCTCCGGTGTATGGCATTCATCAGGTCAGTGTAGATGTGTGTTAGGAAACTTTTAAGTCGAATTAGACTTGGGCTTTGAGAATGTCATCTTGTCTCCCTTGGTCCGTTTTCGTACCAAATCCTGGAATATCTCGAAAGAATTAGCGCGTCTTAGGAAATATCACGGTTAGATCAATAACTTGAAGATAGCATAATTAAGCAAATAATAGCTTTCTCAAGTGAGGCATGGTGTGGAAGCTAGAAGTTCATCAGTTTAGCATGTTAAGAGAGAGAGAGAGTTGGCATGGTTGCATGGTGTTCTCTGTATAATATGGGTTTGCTAGGGTGGCAGCAAGGCTCACAATGGCTGGAATACTCATAAGGAGATTATGAAGAATGCTAAGGTTGCAGAGTGATGTTTTTGGGTTTCTTTGGTTCTCTGTGTGAAGCTGGAGGATTGGGCCCTTTCTCTAAGGTTCTTGGCCTATGTTTGTAGATTAATGGTTCCTTCCCAAGAAATTTCCAGTTAGGGCTTGTCTCTCCCTCCCCTTTCTTTCTAGTTCTCCTACTACCCCCTATTTTGGCGTAAGGAGGCTAGATTGTAGAACCTACATCGTGTCTTCTTCCCGAGGTGCGGGTTTCCTAGGTCAGCTTTTTGCAGGCAGTACTTTTGGTAGCGCGTCTCATGGCTTTCACGCGTTGGTTTTCTACGTGAGTTAGGGAGGGAAAGTCTGCTTCTCTCTTCATTAAATGCATGTATGGGATGGCTTTCACATGATTCTAACTAAGTGGGTTAGTTTGCTAAGGAAAGGAGGAAACTAGGCCGGTTCACTCTCAAACTTACCCACTTGGAATACAAAGGTTATGGGCTTGGATTTTTAGGCTCCCAAGCAACCCAAAGTCTTCCACAATTTTGACTCCACGTATGCCCATGAACTTCCGTAACCATCCACGCCACAATTCACTTGACAAGCCATGGGCATGTGACTTAGGCTTATCTTAGCATGAGTTTGCACGAGCGTGGCGTGATTTACACAAATGTGTGGCTTGATTAACGTAGCATCGCATGATTACGAACATAACTCCTTGATTCTGCACATTTTCCATGTATTTGGGCTTGACTTGAGACTTGTATGACAAGTGGGTTTCAAGACTTGATTGAGCTTGCACGTGATATTCTTGGGCCTCAACAATGTGATACCAAAAATGTAACGATCAAGAATCTTGATGTATAATAAAAAAATCTCGTTTTCATTTGAGTTAAATAATGGTAAATACATGCTCCACGAATGTATGATACCCATGTCAGTATATACTTTACCCCGCTGGATTAGGAACCCCTCTTTTGATTAGGGTTAAATGAGGTAATTTCTAAATGGTCCCAACTTCTTGTTGTGCATAAGATGTGAGGTTTACTAGATTTAGACGGCATGTCCCATATCTGTGAAACTTGGCTGCCATCCTGCAAGCATGCCCGGTTTCTCAGAAAGAGATTTGACAGGCTAAGAGTTCAACAGTTTCAAAGGGTTTTGGACTTTGAAAATTGTCTTTGTGGTAAAAGGTGTTTGGTGACTAATGCCTTTATCCAATTCAAGGCCGCTAGTTATTAGTGTAAGACATTTTTCTTGGTTCCCCATGGAATAACTTGACAATTATTTTCTTGAAAACTTTCATTAATTTTAGTCCCAACTTATTTATAAGACATTAAAGAAGTTTTTTTCTTCTTAAACTTGATGTATGAAATGTTGAAAATAAAAAAATTTCATTTATAACCACCTACTATAGTACAAACCCACAAAGCACTTCAAGTGCTTCTGTTTTTTAACTCAACTTCAAGTGCTTATACTATAAAGCACTTCAAGTGTTTTTTTCCCATAACAGAAACTTGTGTCTACTGTCAAAGAGGCCTAAGATTGCTTCTGTTTTTTTCTCACGACTTCAAGTGCTTAAAACCTGTTGACAGTGAGTAGAGAGGCCTAAGATTGCTTAAGCACTTATGCAGAGCCTGTTCAGAAGTTTTTGTTTTTTTTTTTTTAGTAACTAAAAAAAAAAAAGCTTTTGACAATTTTGTTGGCAAAAAATAAAAAACAAAAAACAAAAAGATTGTTGTTGAGTTAAGAAAAAAAACGCTTACAGTGCTTTTTGGTATAAGCAGGTACTATGCGCTTCTTTTAAGAAGTGCTTTTTCAAAAAATATTTACATTTTATTAAAACTTTCTATGTGCGTCTAATACCTTTTAACAAAACTTTTCCAAATGGGTATGTAGACTTTCCTTAAACGCATGCATCCAATTTAACACAACCAAGTCAAGCTTGAAGTTCTCAAAGAGGATTTTGCAAAAGCAATACTTGGTTCAACCTTGACAACTGCAACAGAAGCTATACAATATATTGCAAGCTCTACTGGAGTCCGCTTCACGTTGCAGTAAGCCCAGCATATAAACATGTCCCACAAAGTAAACTGAAGCCAATTATCTCATTGAAATCTACGGAGGATCAATTTCAGAGCTCTTTACCCATTTGGATCATCCTCCTCGCATATGTGCACCTAATTCACCAAACTGGTCATCGGCTTCTACAGTATCGTCAGAAAGGCGAACTGCGTCCAGCTTCTGTTTCAGGATTTCTATAGCATTGAGGAGCAATTGAGCAGCTTTAATCGCACCGGTAGATTCCACTGTGAATATAAAGTTATCTTCTCTTGCAGTGATATCCACAAGCCCAGACTTCCCCATAGCTTCTGCTTTCTTGATCACTTCATCATCATAGGTGTATGCTTCAGGATCAACCACCACGACCTTTCAAAATGAAAAGTTCAAAAAAAGAAGAATTTTACAAAGGTCACAACTTAGCTGATAATTATATTATGTAATTTAAGCACTGATAATACTATGCGAACTTTTATTGACTACTATTTGGTTTTGTTCCTTTTATGGTCATAAATCATAATACTACTCAAATGAACTAACCAATGCAGCTGGGGTCTGAACCTACTACATCATCCTTCCATTATATTTGTACTCAGCTTTCTAGATATACATAAATGTCTCAAATGCACACCAAATAATCGGGCGGGAGAATCGGCCAGTTAATTCAACCTCTACTATAGAATGCATGGAAAATTAAACTGAATCATTCTTTGCTATAGGCAATAAATTATCGTAGAGATCGAGTGCCCTTTTATGTGATATTGGTTTCATGCTAAAATTTTGTTTAAGGAAATGATTTCAATATGGCTCCATTCAAGATGATATATTCCACATAAAGAAACTTTATCACATTGCAGTCCCTAGTCCTGTTATTTTGGGCATCGTTTCCGCTCTCTGAATCCAACTACACCTTGTATAAACCCACAAAACCTAGCAACATGAACTAGAGCTTCAAAACTAGGACCACGCTTAAACCCCATAACCACCAGTGTCTTCTACATCTTTGCTACCTCATGATCTGTGTCTGTATGTTCCCTCCTAGAAATCACATATCCCTGCAAACAAAATATTCTAGACGTCCTGCAAGTGTAGCAACTGACAACCTACTACTCATGCCATGATGTAGCAACTGACCCGGAATATCTCCAATCTACTTTAAGTAAAAAAAGGACTGGAGATTGGCTCATTCTTTGAGCAATCTCCCTATTTCAAGAGTTAAACAGCAACAAGATGGTATGCAATAAAAGATAATGAAATGTAAATAAAAGTTTGATAGCCAGTCATTGCTTAGTTAAATATCAAATCCAAATTGTGTAAAGGTTAACTAGACTACTCCCGAGAAAGAAAAGAACTGCAGGGCCCACATACCACTGAGGAAAACAACATAGTAGCTCTATTACAGAATTGTTAGCACGAATACAGCAATTCAATCTTATGGAAACTCTTCACCCTCAAGCTAATTACTTAAATATGTTAAAGCCCCCTAAATACGGTTGATTTATGTTCCATCATGCCCCTTTATCTATGTTTCTTCAGGGGAAAACAAAAACATAACATCTTAAGCACCCTTTGATTACACCAAATAGAGGTTCACCATCATTTCAATGCACATGATTTTCTTAAAACTCAGCAGGACATACAAGTTTAGTTTGACAAGGTAAAACAGCCATACATATTATAGGTGACCAATGACTTTTACATTGAGAGACATAAGCTTACACCTAGGATACTTGAAGGGAAATCAAAGAATTGCAAAGGAATATAAACTCTGACATGGACAAATGCCTCCCATATTATCATAAACAAGTAACAAACATTCCCCCAGATAGTGCACTTACAAAAATGAAACTCTGCTTACATCTTCCATCTCCTTTAAGAAGCACCTAAGTTCTTTGATTACTTAAGTAATACTTCATTAAATGTGTACTTATAAATAGTATAGCCGGGACCAGAGGCGAAGCCACAGTGGGGTCAATGGGGTCGCACGACCTCTTGGAAGCCATGGAAATAGTCCCTTGGAGCTGCTGGTGCGACCTCTTGGAGCTGCACACCACGTGGTCGACGAAATGTCTGAAAGAAGAAGAAAGAGTTCGCTTGCAGGTTGAAGAAGAAGGAGCTGCACACTAGCGTATCCTCCAGCCTCTCCTTCTCCACAGATCCGATTCCTCCATTCCAAAACCCCCAATTTTCTTTTGTTTTCTCCTCCTCCAACCCTAAGTTCCAAACTCAATCCCCCCCCAAACCCTCAACTCCATCTCCTCCCTTGCTGCCGCCATTGAGGTGCCTTTGTGCTGCCGTCGTCGTCGCTGTTGCTTAATGTAATCTTTCATCTTTTTTTCTTTTTTGTGGGTAATTTCCAATTTCCTATTGCCCATTTGGCATTTGCTGCCACTCAAATCATGTTACTGGAGTTTAAACTAAAAAAAATCTAATTCTTTGATTTTAATAACATGAACATCAAGTAGGGGGCAAGACAGACACTTGAGTCTTTACAAATTTCTTGTCTTGTATGGATGATCATTGTAATTGTTTCTTGGTTTATAGAATGTTCATCAAGGCTATCTAGTTGAGACTTTCGGCCGCTTTCTCAAAGCAAGGGATTCCAATGCTGCTAAAGCCCATAAAATGGTAAGACAGCATCCCTTTCGCCTCCACATTTCACCTAATGAAATCATATCCATTGTCGGCTCACTTGTTTTGCTTTTGTTTTTATTGATGAAATCAAATGGTATGTTTCTGATGTTCCAGTTGGTCGATTGTTTAAACTGGAGGGTACAAAATGATATTGACAATATATTAGCCGTAAGTTTATCCTATTCTCCTACTTGTCTAATGTTTACCATTGATTGCCAAATTACCAATCTAATGTATAACCATGGTGGCCTACTGCTGCTGACATTTCCTGAATCTTATTCCTCTGTTGCAGAAGCCCATAGTTCCAACTGAACTATACAGAGGAGTGCGAGATTCACAACTCATAGGTCTTTCGGGTTACTCAAGAGAGGTGCTCATTCTTTCTTAAAACTTATCTCTTTTGTGGTTTTTCTCTTGTAATATGTGTGTGATATAAGCCTGTGAAATGTTTATTCATTCTCCTTTGCTCTTCAGGGCTTGCCCGTCTTTGCCATTGGTGTTGGGCTAAGTACATTTGACAAAGCATCGGTGAGTATTAGATGAAAATGAGAGACCATCTTGTCCTACAATTGAGAACAATGTTACCTACTTCAGCCATTTTAACCTGGTGCTGGGGGTCCTTCAGTCTTGATAGTCTTTGAGAAATATTTTTCTTCTTGATTACAGGTTCACTACTATGTGCAGTCACACATTCAAATTAATGAATATTGTAATTTTGGTGAGTACCAGATCTTGAATCTCTAAGGTTTCTTGAGTCATCCTTCTGACCTGTGTGTTTGGCTGTAGCCTTCTGCATCGAAGAAGTATGGTAAGCCTATAATGCTTCGTTTTCAAAATATGAAACCTCGTCGTGGACAATTATAGCTTGTAATATCGTTTCCGTTATGAATTATGAATGAAAGTACTATGATTTCATTTTCAATATGTTTTTTCATCCTAAATTTTTATTTGGACTTTTACACTAAGACCCCTTGTGGTAAGATTCCTGGCTCCGCCACTAGCCGGGACGAACAAAGAAGCAGCTAAATGATGCTTATAAAATCAAACCTACCAATAAAACGAATCAGACAACAAGCATCCCAAATGCTCTAAAGCAATAACCTTTAAAGGATGTCTTTAAGCAAAATTACCACTGACACAATCACAAACATGCAATGGAACTATCATAACCATAAAAAAGAAGCACGGATGTTAGGAAACCAACCAACCTTGTCGGTTTTAGGATCAATGTCAAAGACCTTGGTGGGACTACTCTCAACCCAAGCCTTCTTCTCCTCAAGAGTCAAAGTATCCATCAGCTCCTCATTGATTCGAATGTCGGGTTCATACATGAAAGTGACAGTGGCCGCGGGCGACCACTTAGCATGATCTTTGCCAATCCCCTTTCTGGCAATGGCCCTCAGCCTCAGCTCTTGCCCCCTTCGCAACTTCACAATGATAATTCCCCTAAAACCACAAAAGCAAAGCAATCCAATTGCAGGTAGACTCAAAATTCAACACAAAAAATTTCAATTTACTTCAAACGAGTACAAGTAACGATTTTGCGAAACCCTAAAATTGTGAGAGAGGGGGAATGTGCATACTTCTGTTCGGAGGATTCGAAGCCGGAGGAATCAGAGAAATCAACGGGGACCACGGTGTGGTCGGAGCTGAGGAGGTCCTTGCTGGTGACATCTAGGGTTTGGTCGGAGTGGCACTTGGCGCGGAGGTGAAACTCGACGGAGCAGAACTCGCACTGTCCGTCGCCGTCGCAGGCGTCGCAGTCACGTGAGAAGCGCATGCTCATGGCCCGGTCGGAGGTGAGGGGGATGAGGCCGAGTCGGTGGGCGATGAACTCGTCGTTGAGGACGGAGGAGTTGATCTCGATCTCGACGAGATCGATGGCGACAGTGGGGACCTCGGCGATCATCACGCGCCGGAGCGCGTTGGCGACGCTGGCGTCAGTGTCGCGGAGCTCGAACTTCAAGTAGTCGTCACGCATATCGCGGATTTTGACGCGCGGGAGTCTCTGGTACGATTTACCCTCCATTCTCACTAGTGTGACTGTCCCGGGGGGGGGGGGGGGGAGAGCGTTTTGGTGGAAGACAGAATGAGTAGAGGGTTTTTGCCTTTGGGCGTTTTAAATCAAAAAAATGAAATTATGTTTGAAAATTTTGAGTTTTAACGATAAGGGTAAGATAAAAGGTAAAGTAAATAGTACTAGGATTGACTTTTTAGTGTAAAAATATGATTTTTTGTTAAAGTGAATAGTACCGAGTGCTTTTCGTTAAAATTTCCTTTAATTAATATCGATAGATAAAAAAGTGAAACATTCAAAATATCAAAAATTGTCCTTTAAGAATTTCAAAAATTACAATCAAACCGTAAAAATTTAAAGTAATTCATCACATTTGTTGTGACATATGTTCTTCTCAATATGTGATTGTGTAAATCCTAAGTAGAGATAAAGTAGGAATCATTTGGGATCTAGAAGATTTTTCCTAATATTCTTTGTATCACTTGGAGAGCAAGTTTCTCTCATTCTAATTACTATAAATAAAGGCACAAGGATTTGGGAATAAACACACAATTCCTCAAGTCTATTCTCAATCTCTCTCTCTTCTCTTTGCCGCACCTCTCTATTAAATATAGGTCACAACACGTTATCAGCACGCTCTTCACGCTGTGCTAAAGAGAATTTATTCGTCTTCAATCAGGGGAATATTACGTTTCAATTATTTTTAATTGATTAAATTTAGATTTTTATTGAATTCATATACTTCTATTGGTCCAATTTATTTTTCTTATGTTGAAAGTGATACAAGCTTGAAGATGAAAGCTGAAATTTTCTGCATCAAACCAGTTCATCCATATCATCACGCAATCAGGTTCTTTCAAAACAACGGCTTTTAACTCGATATATTGCAGCCTTTATAGCATGAACATTCACCATGATGCATGACCCAACTTTATGGTTAACGTATTTTAGATTCTACATAAATTGTGTATGCCTCATAACCATAATTGCTGAAATTATGTGAATTTGATATTTGTCATGAATTGAATCTTACATTTGTACATGCATTGAAAATATTATTTTGCATATGCATCAACGTAAATATGTGATTCATTGCAATATATATAAAATTAAAATTATTTGAATATGCCTTTAAAATAATAAATAAATAAAAAAAGCTAGGGTTTGTTGGAAATCCACAGAGCCGCGACACCAAGCCGCTGAGCTCCCCTATGCCGAACCGTGAGCCAAGAGAGCCTGTAGCCCTCCGTTGAACCAAGAAAACGACGCCGTTTTGGCGTCATCCCCAACCCACAAAACATACCCTCGCTAGAAGCCAACACCAAGACCATGGTTTTTGCCATTTTTTTCTGGACATCACGACTTGCAGTCGTGATTAGTTTGGGTTTTCATCGTCATCTGCAACGATGTTCTTTGAATTTCCATTGAAATTCATTGAAATCGAAGATTTCCAAATCAAATCCTCTTGATTCTATTTTTCCCGACGTCGAGGATCCTCCTCCGTCGTTGAGACTGGTTCCTTGATGAACCATCGTGCCTCGGAACTCACTCCCACGGTTTCCAGACCAAGACATCATCGCCAGAAGCAACGGCGCCGACTTCCTTCTCCGGTGGACACACCCAGCATTGCTAGGCTATTTTCTTGGTCTATCTGAGCCCTATTTGGGCCTTGGTAACTCGACCTGCAGCAACTGAAAAAAAAAAAGACAAGTTTTTTCCCCTCCTGGGCTCACTTGCAGCAGCCCAGTGCAATTGTTTCGCTCGGCCCGCATGGCTGTGGTGCTCCCCTGCGATGTGCCACACGGGATCTGTGCTCCTGTATTTTTTGGGGCCTCTGTATTCCCCGCACCATTGGGCTGCAGCCCAGCAATGCAAGGAAGGCCTGTTGCCTTCCTCCTTAGCTTTGGCATGGGCCTCAAGGCATATATTTTATGCCCTTATGGGTTTTGGTCCATTTTGGGCCACCAAATATAATTACCTAAATTTTTTTAGGCTTTGTTGGGTTTATATATATATATATATTTTGCCCAATTCTTCTCATTGGCCCGAAGACCAATAATTAATTAAATCACCAATTATATTGCCTATTTTTAGGCTTTATGGGTTTTAAAATTTTTGCCCCAACTTTTAATTTTCGCCCGAAGTCCAAATAATTAAATTATAAAATCTATACATATTTGCATATTTTCTTGTTGCATATTTTTGTATATATTGTGTTTGATTACAGGTCTTATGAACTTAAAGTTCATACTTTCGAACCCGAAGTTTCGAAAACGTGCCATAGAAACCTGAAGCTGAAGTTTCTTAACGCGTAACACTCATGTTGAGACCTGAAGTTCTCCATGCTTAAATCCGTTTAAACCAAACCATGTCTTAGAACCTGAATGTTCTAAAATTGTTGTTTATGGAAATTTTATTTCCTAAAACACCAATCACATTCTTATTTCCGCCATTCAACATATTGTCGAACCGTAACAAGTTCGATTTCACTGATTTGGAAGTTTCGAATAAGAAACTACTTTATGTGGATACAAGACGTGACACCCTACTTGACTACGACTAGTAGCGAAATCATTGTAGCCAATTATGGTGTCGACGAGCTGAATAAGCCTCCGCCATGATCTTCATTCGAAGACTTATGCCTGAAGCATATCAAATGAAAGTACCTCACTACCGAGGACTCCATGGCTCTTTGACTTGCTATGGACCGTTCCAATCATGCAAAGATAAATCCTTGCCTGAAGCAAAACATGATTGAAACCTTTACGTCCATGAATAGGTACAATTCTGAAGTTTATATTCGATCGAATTTTGACCAGAAGAAAATCTTCTCGTCCTTTTACATCTAAATTGCTCCTGAAGTAGCAATATAGAGAGCGGAAGTTTACCAAATTCTCGGATTTGATTACTACCACACTTGTGAGAGAATGGTACCCTAGCAATTCAGCTGGGAGCTACCACACAGTATTGACCCAGTTTCGACTGGAGTCTACCGAATGGTGGTGCCCTGCTTCGGCAGGGATACACCGCAATGCATGCTCTGCTTCGACAGAGGTGCACCGAAGGGCATGCTCTGCTGCGGCAGAGGTGTACTGAACGTTAGTGATCTGCTTCGACAGAGACTACCGAACAGACCCCTCTAATTTCGGCTGGAGCCTACCGAACCCAAGTCTGGGTCTGTCTCTCTCTCACAATCCTATTTTAGAGTTTGTTTTACAACATCTGGTAGAATTAGGCGTGCCAAGAGATGGTATCACGCCCGAAGCATGATCTTTGGCACCTAAAACTTCAAGAATAAGATATAGTATTCCCGAACCTCAACCCTACAGAATCTAACTCCGTTTTGACGGAATAGATAATTGGTTATGCACTTTTCGTGCTTCTACCAATGTTGTTGAGAAGTACCATTCCCGTAGTCAATTTGTGAGACTAATTTTGCTCCACCTAACACATTTGGAAGAGCGAAATTTGACATGGAAGGCCGTATTGGCTGAACCCCCTTGTATATTTGGTTTAATTTATGAATAATTTATTTTATTCTCGGATTTAAGATTGGTGTTTGGATGTCACTATTATTCTCGAATAAAAGAGTTAATTAACGAAAATTACCACATGTGACTATAATTAACTCATGCTTAGGTATGTTTTGTGGGGAAGTTAGTTGTCTGGTCTATGCTAACTTCATACCTAATCATCCCCTGACAACGTTTCAGGCTTATCCAACCTGATTGTGGGGCATGGCACTGCCCTATATTGTCCAACGGTATTAATTTTACCATCAAGGGAAGCCTTATACTCACTTCATCCCGGAAGAACGCCTTTTTGAGCTTTAAGGATATTCGAGAGTATTATCACCATATTGAAACCAATGTAGCAAAATGGAGCAAAATTCCTTCGCATATTACCATATTGCACTTCCTACGAATATAGCCAAATGCATATTCTAGAGAAGATGGAACACTTAACGAGTGGATTACATCCATTCAAGCCACTATGTGGCCGGCCAGAAGCCCGCGATTCCTAAGGAATTTTCGCTATGGATGTATGTTTGGGATATCTAGGATGATCCGTGATGTGCTATTTTGGGCATCCTTTTACCAGAAGTAAATACATCATACCTGGACACGTACTATACCTTAGCACCCTCCATCATTTCTACAAAGGATTCAAAAAGGGACGTTTGTGGATTGATTCAACCACCATACGGACCATTTAAATACTATATAGTATTGGTTGATGCTTCTACACATTTGTCACACATATGGTTGTTGTCCACAAGCTGCATTATCCACACTGGTAGCTCAGATTAACAAGCTCATGGCTCACCACCTTGATTATCTGATCAAATTTATTTGATTGGATAAGTTGGAGAATTTACATCGAAAACTTTAATTTTTGATGGATATTGCATGTCGGTTGGAAGTTGAACATCTAGTCCCATGTTCATACCCAGAACGACCCAGCAGAAGCATTCATTAAACGCATTCAAATGATTGCGTGTTCGATTGGTCATACGTACCAAAGTTCCCGATCTCTGCTTGGGGCCATGCAATATTGCAAGCAACCATGTTGGTCCGCCTGAGGCCCGTCACGACCCAACCTTATAAAGCGTGTGTCAGTTGGTTACCAGATACGAACCCGACATATCGCATCTGCGCATCTTTGGTTGTGCGGTCTATGTGCCATTTGCGCCACCTTTACGTACACAAGAACAAAGGGGTTCTCAGGGAAAGATGGAAATCTATGTCGGTTATGATTCTCCTTCTAATATTCGTTACTAATAACCTTTGCTAGGCTATCTCTTTACCGTTTGTTTTGCGGATTGTCACTTTTATGAGACAGTCTTCCCGTCGTTAAGGGGAGATAAGAACGTCAACGTTCCTAAAGAACGACGCGAATTATCGTGGACGTCCCCACTATGTCTCATATTGATCCCAATCTAGATCGTCAGAGTTTAACCAGACACTTCCTCTGATCTAGTAAAAAGTGATGAGATCACATATACCAGCTGCAAATGTGCCTGGAAAGATGTGTACCAAATGTACTTCGGACCTTTGTCCTGAAAGTAGGAACACCATAATTGTGGCCGACCTCGTACATTGGTGGCTAGCCAATCAATCCATCTTATGCCAGAAGCATGGTAGATCACTCGGTTCGAGGATTCACCTCCCCAAATGTAGAGGAACGTGGTACGAACGAATCTACCCCTTGATCGCTATCTCAAACCTTTTCATCTCATCAGATTAAATCCGGATTACTCCCGAGACCTGAAGTTCTTGGTCATGTATACTAGTTTGGATGAGATATGGAATTGGAATGAGATTATCATAGATGATGTTTCATTTATATGGTAACTACTGTTATAAATAAAAAACGATGATAACGAACCGCATTCCGTTAATTAATATCGACGTAGAACTGATTGGTCAACTAAAAGAATTAATCTATGACGAATAAGACGAATGAAATAGTGCAATATGACACCTTGTGGCGCAAGGTTTTTCTCATACGCCATGTGATTGATTGCAGCATTACAAATATGGTTGTAGTATCTCTGGGATCGTGACACGAACCTACATGGAGTTTCCAAATGACTTACATGTACTGATTCAAATAGTTTTAGACCACAAGAACACCATCTCGTTTCTGATGAGGTCTTCACTTTACGGATGCAGAACTATCCGGGCAGATGTGGTATACCCGTCTAAGGGCTCGTTTGGCAGCTCGTATAAGGGATCGGATATGATAGTTAATACGGTTCCAGGTGTTTGGTGCAATTATGTACTAAATAGTACCTGTATTACTTATACTGGGCCCACATATTTATCTGGTGTATGCCCGTTTATTTATCCTTCCAAAAACCTTTGCATTATTAGTCGGGTCCATCCGCTCTCGCTTTCGCTCTCTTGCATTGTTCTACAAGCTCGCTGCCGTTGCCATCGCCAATCCCAGATTTTTCTTCCTCATTTTCTTCTCCTTTGTCTTCTCTTTCTCCTCACACCCACTTCCGAAGCAATGGCTGAAAGAAGAAGAGTTAATTCTCAACAGGGTCTCTCTCAAAGAACCCCAAATCGACTCGGTTTGAAGGTAAATCACAATGCTTTTATCTTCTTCTTCCTCTTTCACTCCACGACCTTCGCCCTCCTCTTCAATTCCTCGTCACGGTACCCGTACGAGTTTGCATGCAGCTGGACCGCTGGTCCTGGATCCCGTCGCTCTAATTATCACTGGGTATCATTTGGGCAAGATGGGGTATAAAACCGACACAAAGGGGTAACTGGAGAAGTTGTTGGAGAGAGAGAACGAGGATAAGAATCTTCTGGGAAAGTTCATCAAGGAGCTGAAGAAGAAAGGGTTGGAGTTTGATTTGTTAAAGGTGGTCGACACGCAAATTGGTTGTAGAATGCTTTGTTAAGGGTTGAAGGGAATTGGTTGCAGAACTTTTGTTCTGCGATTTTTAATTTTGGGGATTTTTTGTCAAGGTAATTTGGGGAATTTACATTTGATGTTATCTGGGAAAGATTTCATTTGGGCTTTTTATTTGAATAGGTTAAAACCATGGATATGATCGATCTGGCGGCAGTGATTGAAGGGAGTGATGGAATTGTTATTGTTGCCCTCCCCTTCCTCAGATTCAAATCTGCAATTTATGCAAGAACAAAATATGGGTCTTTCTATTTAAACAATCCAGTTATTAGCCCAATACTGCACCAAACATCTGATTCGTTAGGTTGGATTGAAATTTGGGTTTGATAATTGGGATTCTTCTGCAGTCGGGGAAGAAGAAGGGAGAGAGGGGGAGAGAGTTTGAGGGTGCGGCAGAGAGATCTGGGAACAAAAGTGATGGTTTCAGTTTTTTTTTTTAATTTTATTTTAAGTTTGATTCCTTATATCCGGTATAAAACCAAACACAGTATAAATAATACAGTCATTAGTCCGATACTGCACCAAACGCCTGACTAATTTAGTCTGTACTATTCGGTGGTTATTTATCCTATCCGACATAAATAGTCAATACAGTCCGAGCTGCTAAACGAGGCCTAAGTGAATATTTGATCAGTTAGGGATATATGCCCCTGCGTGTATAAAATCTGAAATTGCTAGAGTTGAGAACTCGCATGTCGGACTATAAGATGAATGATCTTGGGAGAACTTGACATGACCTTGACCTGAAGTTTCGAGCTAGTTCTGATGGTATTCTGGTCCACCACTTGAACTAGACCGAGAAGGTGTTATGTCTAAGTATACCCTGATCGTCTGTATGCTAGATGCAAATGAGACCTTTACGAAGGGTATGAAGCATAAGGTTCCATATTGGAACGTGAGGCAGCCATGTCTAAGTACCATTGGCGTTTGTTGTACTTAGCTCAAATGCACTAGATCAGACATCTTATGTGCTGATAATGTTTTGGCATAAAGCAGCACTACGCCTAACACGCCAACACCCAATTTGGTGTTAAAGACGTTTTTCCGTTACTACGGATTTGGGCTTATCTATCTCTATGCATCTCAGAATAGATCACACCCCATTGATCTTCAGAATGATGCCTACCTTGTGGGATTCGCTGAATCAGACCGTTTGTCTGACCGCACAAGGTACGTTCCCGCATGGTTATGTCTTTATCATTAAGGAACACCGTAATATCTTGGAGGTCAACCAGATAGACCTTTTGTTGCGAAACCTTTTGAATTGATCTAAGACTCATTGTATCTTATCACGTGAGAGATATGGTTGAGAACTCTTGTTGAGCATATTCAAAATCCCTGCGATTTTCATCCATCGTTGAGTCCCAACAACGATCCATGAAGACAACGCCGTATGTATCGACCAGATCATGATACATCCAACAAGTCAACACCAAGCATATTATGTCTACATCAGCATGAGCATTAGAAGATTGAAGTCAAGCAGTCCAATCCTAGACAACCTTGCCAACATCTACATGGAGTCACTGCCGAAGTTTACCTTGTAGAAGCTTGTCCAAGGAATTGGTATGCGTAACTTTCTCATTTGCAATGCATGTAGTTTCATTTGGAAGTTTTATCAAACTCAGGGGGAGTATCTAGAAGTATACTCACTTGATCTTAATGTACTCTTTTTTCCTCCGATTAGGAGCATTTTTCCCACTGGGTTTTTGCTACCTAACTAGGTTTTAATGAGGCACCCATCCTGGGCTGGTCATACCCTTGTGAGCTCTTCTACTTGCGTCCAGAAGACGTATAGTTTTCACTTAATGCAACTTCTCACTTTTCTCCTTAGCCTATGGTTCTCCCACCTTGGGTTTTGCCATAGCGAGGTTTTGTGAGTTTTACTACCTATGCATTCTTCCATTTGTTTTGAGATTCGCATTTGCTACTTGTGCCGACTAAACAAGACGACTTCATCAACTGCTTCTACATTTGCCTGAAGATCTGATGCGCCATCTGCTTGAGTATTTGCACACTCAAGGAGGAGTGTTGCGAAATATGTTCTTATCAATATGTGATTGTGTAAATCCTAAGTAGAGATAAAGTAGGAATACTTTGGGATCTAGAAGATCTTTCCTAATATACTTTGTATTACTTAGAGAGCAAGTTTCTCTCCTCCTAATTACCAAAATAAAGGCACAAGGACTTGGGAATAAACACACAATTCCTCAAGTCTATTCTTAATCTCTCTCTCTTCTCTTTGCCGCACCTCTCTATTAAATATAGGCCACAACAACATTTTAATTTTGAATGAATTTTAAATTTAAAACTTTAATTTAAAAAAAGAAAAAGAAAAAACCTCTCATTTTAGTGGGTGGTTTCATGTAGGGGTGGGCAAACGGGTATAGGAACCGCGGGTCGGGGCGGGTAATACGGGTATGAGCCGGTTCCTAGTTTTTAAAAAGAGAAACCGGGATGGGCGGGCCGGGTCTTTGAAATTTTAGGTTCGGGCCGCTTCCATAAGTGTAGAAAAACTGGTACCCAGACCGGCCCGTTTGTAACATTTTTCCATTCCTATTTTATGGCACCTTGTTGAAGACTCTCCTCTACTCCTCAGTCCTCCCTTTCGGATCTGTGATTCTCAATCTCCTCCCTCTCGATCTCTCTCTCCCACAGTCTATCTCCCTCTTTCTCCCCGAACCTTCTTCTTTTTCTTCTTCTTCTTTTTCTTCTTCTTCTTCAAGTTCTTAATCCCATATGGGTTTTCCACATCTTCAAGACCATCGTCAACAGCTTCAAGACCACAGTCTCTTTCTCTCCCCGAGCTCATCCTTACTAACTTGTTCACAAATAAAGGAACCTCCGCTCTCAAAGCTTATACCTTCAAAAAAAGCCTTTGCTGCAATCTGCCAGAACCAAAAAACTGCAATGCTTTGTGGTCAATTACCTTATCCAGATTCTTGATAAATATGTTTCTGGTTCCATTCTTTATCATATTAGGGTCCCAGTGTGAATACATAATCTTGATTGATTTGTTATTCATTGGAGTGAAGTTCAGAACTTGTAGTGCCCTCGCAGCATCCTGAGGACTGTTATGGTTGACGTAACCATAGCCGAGAGATCGGCGAGTGCTAAAGTCCATGCAGACCCTTACCGACACAACCTGATCGACCTGGTTGAACATATCGTACAGCTGCGAGTTGGTAACATTCTGGTCAAGATCCCCAACTGTGTGGTAGTTGACGACGTTAGGGTTATCGAGAAGTTGATGAGTTGCGGCAGAATGGGACCGGGTAATTGGTTGGAGGAGAGGTTGACGAGGTACTGGAGGTCGGAGGGGATGAACCGATGAGGAAGTTGGAGGAGAGCTTGTTCAATCTGTGCCCCCAAAAAAGAAAAGAAAAGGGAAGACCCGTGTACCCGGCCCAAACCGACCCGTTTCAAACGGGTCGGGTTAGGTCCGGTTCCTGATTCTAAAATTTCATTACCCGGCCTGTGCCCAGCCCTAGTTTCTTGGTTTTGCTTCATTTTTTTGAATAAAAATATAAAATAGTTATTTAAAAAAATTTAAAAGACAAATCTATATATATAAAGTGAAAAAGATAAAAAGGTAAAACAATCAAAATACCAAAAATTGTTCTTCAAGAATTCCAAAAATTACAATTGAGCCACAAGAATTTAATGTAATTCACCACATTTTAATTTTGAATGAATTTTCAATTTAAAACTTAAAGAAAAAAAAAAAAAAACTCTCATGTTAGTGGGTGGTTTGGTTTTGCTTCATATTTTTTTCCGAATAATTTTTAAAAAATATAAAATAGTTATTTAAAGATAATTAAAAGATATAATCTAATATAAAAAGACTAATTGCCATGCGTATGTGTGTTGCAAAAGACTAGTTTATCGAGAAGACAAAAACGGTGAAACTTTGGGAAACTCCCCGAATACTCCTTTGCTTTCTTCCCAATCAAACTAAAAAAAAAATTGAGGACAAACTAGTATAAAGTCTACAAACTCAATAGGAGAGAAGTCCCATGAACGTGGTGTGGTTTGAAACTGCTATGAGCAATTGGTTATGGTTATCTCTTTCTTCCACCACTTAAAAACTGAATCGTCCAATCCCTCCAGTATTTTTCGTTACTTTTTTCTCTTCTCTTTTTGGTGTTTGATTTCTCTTTGCTCTTTGCTCTTTTTGAAGTCTGAATTACGGCTAAACACTACTACAAAATGGGGTATTACTGGCGTTTTAAAACCGACAAGAAACACCAGTTAATGTCGGATATTTGGTAAAAATCCGACATTAAATCGTGCAATGTCGGATTGAGTAACCGACACCAATACTACCGTCACAAATGGGTAATGACGTCACTTAAACCCCTTAATCCGCCACCAAGTAGTAAAATAATATAAAATCAAAATAAACAACAACGTCGCTTATAAGCGACATAGGTCCTTACGTCGCTTTTAAGCGACATGAAAATCTGACTGACATTAACTAAAAAACAATTAAAAAATAAAATTACTGTCGGTCCAAACCGACATCAAGTAAATTAAATAAATAAAATAGTACAGCTACTATCGTCCAAAAAGCGACACCAGATATATTAAAAATAATAAAATTTTATAGATCTTCCTCAATTTTTAGTTAATAACAATTACAACAAATTATATGAAAATCATTTCAACTATATTTCACATATAAGCCAAGGCAACCATTAATAAAAACACATAACAAAACATTTTATATTTCATATAACATACAAAAACTTATCCGTCATAACAAACATTAAATCTGACATTACAAATTCAACATACAAAAGAAAGAAATAGAGACTATAAATGCCTATAAATGCTAGCACAAGTGTCAATTCATTGTTCTCTGTCATCAACACTGCCACTGAACTCTTGGATGATCTTATGGAAGAATTAGAAATAGAAGCTGAAAAAGATGCATACGACACCATATCCGGAGTCACACCATGTCCATACCCTCGTACTCTATTATGACGCTCAGGACCCATAGTTTCCTCTTGCCCAGACTCAATCATACCTTCTTGCCCAGACGCAATCATAGTTTGAATTTGCTCCCCATAGTTGCCTTGCAATAAAATTTTTAAAAATAAAAATTCAACTATAGATAATAAAAATTAATAACAATAATATAATATCACAAAAAATCAATTACCCCAGTGCGCTTAGATGTTTCATCAATCCAAGTGTTATCCTTCCGAGTATGACAGTAACGAAAAAACGAAACAGGATCCGCCTCTTTCCCATGCTTTTTCCGCTATATTTACAAGTCAATTAAAAAAACCAATTTTCAGCGACCATCAAATTAAAAATAAAATTCTACCTATTATATATTAAAAACCAAGGAACAAAAATTCTACCAGTTGGGAATTGAGGGTCCTTGTCCTCGTTGAGTTGATCCTTATATATACAGAAATAACAATAAAAAACCAAGGAACAAAAATATACTTTCAATCTAGGCAATATACTAGTTAAAATAAAAAATAAAAAATAAAAAACGAAAATTAATAACCATAATAAATAAAAAATGGACCACCTTCGACTTCTTCCCCGTCAGTATGTTCATCTTCAACATGATGATTCATAGCTACAATTTCTGGAATGAGAAGCACAAAAATTGAAAATGGAGAAGAAATGGACAGACGAAATTGGGAAGGAGAAGGAAAGAGAGAAATTTGGGTAGAAATGAGAGCACGGATGAAAAGGGGAAGGAAGGGGTTTAAATATGCATACGAAGTTGGCGTCGGTTAAAACCGACATTAATACCCTGACGTCGAATTGAAAAACACGGACGTCGAAATAAGTTAGGCTTGGTGTCGATTGAAACCGACACCAATACCTGACACACATTACATCGATTTCAATTCAACCACTTCTGCCAAAATTTATTGAGCTTAACGTGGCGTCGGTTAAAACCGACACCACATTCTGACAAAATTTATTGCATTTAATGTGGCATCGTTTTAGTTACATGTGGTGTCGGTTGTAACCGACACCAGCTTCTGACATTCTGTCAACTTGTTGACTGATTGAAATTCCTCTTCCCAAGTCAACTTAGCGTCGCTTTTAAGCGACACCAGTATTTAAATTATTAAAATATGTAGCGACATTAAATGTTTATGTCGGTTTAAAAGCGACGTCGACATTTTATGACGCTTATAAGCGCCAGTAACTCCGACATCATGTTCAGTTAGTGTCGCAATTGTCTAATGTGCCACTACATTATATTAAACCGATACCACCCACTGACATTATAAGTCCCTTTTGTAGTAGTGAAAAGATAGAGGAAAAAATCTGCCAGAAACCCTTCAGTGGGTTCTGACGCAACTCTGAAACGTTAGCGATCGAGGTGTGGCAGTGAAACCCCAATTTCAAGAGCAGCGATAGCCCGTATGGGTGGAGTTAAGCACGCGACTCCGACTCCAGTTGAATTATCTCTGCGACATAGCAACTCATAACAAAAAGGTAACTCATCATCTCAGAATCTGTTATGCATGTCAACCCTGCAAACGAATTACAAGTGTCAATTGTTCAAATTTCATTATGTTTCCAATTAACTTGATTGGGTAGTTATTTCTATCTTGCAGACTTGTGAACAAGGATTCGGCTTTGGCGTTTAACTTTAGGTATGCACTGCAAAAATTTTGGTCATTCCACTCAAAATGCTTTGGAAAATTCTCTTCATCTTAAAATTGTTCGTGTGTCTGATAGTTTTTGTGAAATATATGCTGAGATATAATACTTCATGTGTGGATAGCTTATGCTCAATGTTTCAATATATTTCAATTAGACTGATCAAGTTTGTGGCTTTTAGGGCTTAAGATGAAGTTTCAGATGTTTAGAATTTGAGGCTCAGCCACGTTGTGAGGTATTCAATCACTTGGTTTTATATGTAGTTACCAATTGCAGTTACCCTACGCTCATGATAAAACTCACTTTTGGTTCTTCAAAATGCTTATCACTTGGTTTTATTTGTACTCTTTCTTCTTAGCCTCTTTGATTCGACTTTGACATTTGCTTGTGTTTCCTTTTTTTTTTTTTTTTTTTTTTGAGTGTACGAAGTTGATTTCAGTTTCTCACAATCAAGTTAGTAAAACGACGAAATTGTGCCATAAGATATGCTAAATGCCAAAGTATGTAGAAAAAGATCCCAAATTAATTTCGGAGTTGTGTTTGTATCTCTTGGAATTAACAAGATTTGTGTCTTACAATGTAAACATGCAATTACTGTGAATCATCATACACAACTAGGTTTTTTTTTTTGTAAATATCACATTCTCCATAGTACAAAGATATTCTCACAGTTGCAATCTTCTTCCCACTTTGCAGACTTGCGGTTCCAATTTCGTAAAACCACTGCAGAAGCAACACTGTCACTTCACTCGCATACACAGTGATCCTACGATCTTCAGATCACGGAACAAAAGTCGAAAGAAAAAAGTGGAAGGCAAGAATCAATCTCAAGGTCCTCTTTCCCTCTTCCCCTCTCTAGATGATTTCATTTATGTACTACTTTCTTTAAAATTCAGACTTTTTTACATAAGTTGCCCAGTTGCCTTCTTCGATGACAAATTGTTCTTCTTTTACCTTTTCCTCTACAGATGGAGAGGTGGTACTTTGGGAGTGGGGTAGATAAACCTTCTCATTTTCTTTGGTTTTGTAATTTTTCCTTTGCTTTCTAATAGTAATCAGGATTGTGGTGAACTTTTCTTTCAATTGCCTTAAATCACTTTTTTTTTTCAATTGTTTTTGTAGTTTCTTTTTAGAAGGAAAGCAACTACTATTACTAGTAGAAGGAAACAAAAGGTATTCTTAACCCGTAGAATTCTTCATACTCTTAACCAAGGTATAGATGTTTCAGATGGAAGTTGTAGGGAAGCAATTTCAACTGAAGTTCTTCCATTTTTTATTCTATTTTTCCACAAAATAGGCTTTTGACTGATTCAATCTTGCTACCACGATGCCAACAGCTATTGGGCTCCAGCACAAACACAAAGTGTGCACTCCATTTCCAGTCAAACCTATTCTTTATCTCTCATTTCTGTATTATAATGTGTTCGGTAATTTTACATTTTTGTTCTTTTCAGAATTTTGTTCATATTTCATTTTTTCAACAATCCATGGGTCAAATGACATGACTCAAGCAGGTATGCTCTAAGGTTCTGTTTTTTCCTACTTTCTTATATTTAAATAATGATCACAATCATATCTCATGAGTGCTTGTGCGTACAGGTAAAAGTCTTATGAATCAGATGGTTTAAATGTTTTGCATGACTGAAGTTCTGGCATTTATTACCCATCATTTTGTTGGTTTTCTATAAGACCCGCAAATACCCCAACATTACTCTCATCTCGGTACAATTCCTAATTAGTGAATTTTTCCTTCAGTTGCCTTAATCGTTTTCTCCTTCTACAAAAAAAGTTATTCAGTTACTTTTTATTTCTCCCAATTATATTGGGTTTTCAAATCATTGCTTCATTGTCCTTGGCCTGGAGAAATGAATGCACCATGTAGAATTTTGAATTAACATTTGCAGATTTTTAACGATAAACACTTTTGGTTACCGGTGCATGTTTGTGTATATTTAAATATCAAATTTATTGACATTTGTTTGTTTCATACATAGATTGTCTCTGGTTTAATTTTTTGTAATGCCTTATCTAAAGTTTCGATGTCCTTTCGAACAAGCATATATGGTGGTTGTGATGTTTTTTGGTTTTGTGTCTTTGGGTCTGTAATTCATTCTAGCAAAGTGGTTGTTTGATCCTGAAGATTATCGAAAATGGCTCAGTCGAGGGTGACATATTCTTTGCCGTTAACAAAAGGCCAATTATGGCAAATTAACTAGAAAAAAGTTGGTGCACACTAGGGCTGGTGAACGCCTTGCTATTGTTTCAAGAAAACGTAATTCTACAGGCTCTGAATTATGGAAGGTCTGAGAATTAAACCCTCACCACTACCTAATCAGTACTAACTACTAAGAAATGCAATACCATGATTGTAGACTAATTGCAAGAAAAGCTTCCATTCATTGACTGCACTAAGGGAGAATGAATACATGTCAAAATAAGTAGAGGACAAAATGTGGATCAATTTTTTTTGTATGAAAGAACATTCAGCGGTGTTCTAAGGTGAAGCTTATGGTTTCTCTTCGATTTTTTGAATTGGTCCTGATTTAAGTCTGATAGATTGTTATGACTCCATTGTATTAAGAATCAAAAAGTGTAAATGTCAAAAACCAATCAAAAGCAGTTTCTATATCTCGTAAGATTTATAGATCTTTTGCAGAAGTTTTAATTTAGAAGATCAATAGTACCTTTAGTGTAATATCACACTATTAATATTTTTAGCAAAGCTGGATGAAATTCAAAATGATGTTTGACTAATGTCCAAAATCGAATAGAAATTTATAAATCGTGCGACTAGAAGAAAAAAACAACGCAAGACATTGACGTGTAAAAAATGCCTCTCGCATGCACTCACGCGCGTGCGGAGAGGCTAGTATATAAAGTGAGAGCAACAAAATGGTGAAACATTCAAAAATGCCAAAAATATCCTCACTTTAGCAAAAAAAAAAAAGAAAAAAAAAAACCACAAAACTATCCCAATATAAAGGGGTAGTAATCGTAAAATAAAAATAAAATAAGGTTAAAATCGTAACAAACAAAATATGAAAGCCACCCATACTTTTAGATTAATTTTGACCCTTTGATTACTCATCACATTCTCTCTGTAAAAAAAAAAATATATATATATATAGAGAGAGAGAGAGAGAGAGAGAGAGAAGCAGTTGTCGCTATTGCAGAGTTTCATATTGAAACCACACTAAACTTAGGGAACTCCGCACAAGCAGTTGTAGCGGTTGCAGAGTTGCACAATTGAAACCGTTACCTACCACACGTTAAGAGGGACACAATCTCCACTTTTCGGGAGAAACCCACTCAACCTCACATACCCATCTCTCATATCGTCTTTTTTTTTTTTGTTGGTGCTTCTTGATCCACCTTACAATTTGGTGTTTCTTCATCTATGCTTCTTCTTTAGTATAATTTATAGGTACCGGTCCACCTTCTTTCATTTGGTGCTTCTTCAACATTGAATTTTTTAATCCTAATTCACTTTGTTCAAGTTTTGTTGAACTACAATTTGGTTTTGAAGTTCGGAGTCGATTTGGAGATTTTGAAAATGGTGGACGCTAGGCCAGTTACACCACAAAAGGTACTTCAATTTCAATGCCAAGACTGTTAATTTCTTTTGCGTAATTTTGATTTTCTGATGATTTCTATTGAATTTCAATAGATTTTTAATTCCATAGTTTAATTTGTAGTTGTTCAATTGTTATGAAGATCTGTAAATGTGCACAATTACTGAAATTTCATATTTCAGGCTCATTTTGCATATTAAAGGAAACAATAACGCAACACATTTTGGCACAATCTGATTCAAACTCTTCGCATGCTCCCTCTAGTCGATTACAGGAAAGCAGAATTTTCAGGCCTTCGACAAAGGAGATAAGATTATCATAATTTTCCCCATAAGAGAAGCAAGAAGATTTTCCCTAGAAGATAACCAAGAAGGTAGTTGAACCACTCACTGTTTGTTTGATCTCTTGCTCACTATTTGCTCAGCTTTTTTTTTGTTGTCTTCTTGTTTTTAAATTTTAAACTTCATATACTTAATGTTTTGAGTATCTCATGGACAGGCACAAACAAAAAGATAGCCTTGACCTCCTTTAAGAGAATGTAATCCCCACATAGAAGAGAACCAAGTCTTCTCATACATATGTTCTACTATATGTTAGCTTTCTTCGGTTCTGTTAATTAGTACTTTTCATCTATTTGTATTGTTCTTTTTTATTTCTCTCTATTTTTTATGGGCATAATCCGCATATTATTTCGATAATTTTTTTTTGGGCATATTATATGGGGTTTTATGCAGTTGATACGAAGTTTGATTGGTTTCTTTGTAACCAAAATTTTTTTTCCCCCAGCCCTTAGCAATGGAACGTGGTGCCTTCTTTTCCAACGCAGACTTCAAATAAGGTCTGAGGTGACCATGGTGTGCAAATTACTAACTCCGAGACGGCGATGCTTGGGATGAAGATTAGAGATGCTTAAGTATATATGTGGACAACTTGGCATTGTAAGTCTTTATAAATTCCAATTTGTATTACTAATAAACTATATATACCAAAGTGATTAGGAATTAAATTAAAAACAAAGTACATGGGAAGGAGAAAGTGATTTAGAGGGAGAGCGAAAATATACTTGGAGACAACCAAATACTGCATAAATTTCTGATACGTTGACAAGTTAATGAATCTTTGTTTTGCATTTTGGCCTTTGGTCTGTTCAGGCAGGAATATCGCTGGTGGGCGTTCCTGGCTCGAGCACACAGCTCTCCACGGAGTTGGCACTTTGGTTGACTGTCAGGCTCTCGCTTGTTAGTCGGGCTACAAGAAAATGATAGAGTTAGTTCTGAAAGGTGCCTTTGTCGGGCCTTAGGTATAGGCCATGAGGCTCGCAATCAAAACTAGCTTAAGTGCAGAGGCGTTCCACTGCCATCTCTGTATGGCAGATGTAAAATAAGTAGATTTAAGCCGATTACTTGCGCCCTAAGTTATTCTGACTTCTTATTATCAAAGGATTGTTGTGGATGGGTTAAGTCCACATTAGGCTCTTTTCTATGCCTAGATACCAAGGACTTTTATTTGTCTTGTATGGTAAAAGGGGCGGAGGTCCAAATCTGATCTAGTCATTAAGTTAATTCACTTTTAAGATGGTGAAACCATTAACCAAACCAGATCTGCGGGTAAGTTGAACTATGGATCATTAAAATACTTGAAATGACTTGAATATATATTGAGGAATGCATTACAACACCAGATCTATTAACTGAAAGACAAAACAAAGAGAGTCGGGCAAGATTAAACCTTGTCGGGCAAGGCTGAACCTTTTGCAGTTTCTCTTCTTTGCAACTACAAGGATTTGGGGATTTAAGGTAAGATGGATGGTAAAAAAGTTTACATAAGAGAATCGATACTACCGCATTTGGAGAAAGTAGCAGAGCTTTTACATAGACAAAAAGAGTCTTTCTATGGGAAATCTTAGACAAAGGGGTGCAGAATCTGGACAAAGCGCAACTTTTTGAGTGTTTGCTTGACTGAGAGGCAAGTTGTATATTTGTTTGTTTGATTGGTTGAGTGTTCTTGTCTCTGGGCTCTATTCATCCTTTTATAGGCGAATTAGCCCGACTGCTTGCGGCTTTGTTCTTGCCCGAAAGCAACTGAGGGGTAGTGATTCGTCAGTAATTTACATGCTCTGCCATTCAGAAAGTGCTTTTGGGCTGAGAGTAGATCGATTTCCATCAATTTTCACTTCTTGCAAGCCACCAGCCTTTGCATTTAATGGGGGAGTGCCCATAAATCTTGAAATGGATAGTCTGGGCTTAGGTGATGGGCCTCAGGTCAAACCTCATTCTTGCATTCTTTTTGGGCTTCCATTCCTGACAGCCCAGAGTTTAAATATTAACCCCCTTCAATCTTTGTTAAGCCTGCAAACCGAGGCGCTAATAATGATTTAACAGCAGCCGCGTGTGCACTTGCTACGCGTGCTATTTAATGCAACCAGCGTTAACTGAGTCTTTTCCGCTAACCCATGATTCTCTGTCCTTGATCAACCACCCATTATATAATCTCCTTTAATTGGTTTTAAACCCTTAAATCCGCAACCTTTCCTAGAAATTCCCAGAATTTCCAAAATTTCTAAGGCTCTAAAAAACCTCCCTTGTTTTTGGTTCCTTCTTTCTATCTTTTTAAATTCCTTCATTTCCCTCCAAGTCTGACCAACGGCCCTAAGAGCCACTTCAAACCGGTCTTCCTATGAATCTAGTAAGGGCATAGCCACCCTGTGCCGTTTGCTTAATGCCTTTCATTGTCCTTGGGCAGGTCTACGTTTTGAACTCTTTTTTTAGGAAGGAGAGGTGCACTCACTGGGACCTGCATGGGTTTCTCAAGTCCGAATCGCGGTAGAAGCTAACATTCCAAAAGCCAATTAGTTCACTCCAAACCCGTTTTTGGCTGAATCGGGCATTTCTTCATTTAAATGGTCGAATCATCGTCGTGGCTTCCCTCTAATGAACGATGAGGCCTGGGTTAAATGGATAAACGAGCTCGAGCCCATTTTTAAAAGGAAATGGATGAATAATGGTATCTATGAGCTGATAATGCTTTCAAAGACCACTGTGGTCGCAAAGCCTGAATTATTGACCACTGCTCCCATTTTCTGGAATTCGGGCACTAACACTTTTGACTTCAGGATGGGCCCCATGTCTTCTACTATCCTAGATATGGCGCAAGTCTTTGAGCTAAGACCATTGGGCATAATTGTGGACGTAACTCATGATTGGGCTCTTCCTTCTCGTCCGATTGCTGAGAGTTCAGGCACAAGTTCGGGCACTTTGGTTTCCCCTTTTCAGTTGGAATATAACTCAGCAACTTTCAAGAATTATAGGACGTCCTTCAAGGGTTTCATCCTCTTTGTGAAGAACAACTTTGGTGCGGGCTCTTCTAGTGCTAATTTGGATCAGGAACATATGTACTTTCTCCTGTACTGGCTCAACAAGCATGCCTTTCCTAATAAATCCAAGGGGGTGAAGGTCGAATGGATTCCCTTGGTAGAAGCCCTTCATAATTTTGACGATGTAGCCACGGGTCATTTCTTTCTTTCTCATTTCTGTCATCTCATTTTTGAGATAACTTGGGGCAACCCCTTTGAGACCAACCTTAAAGGGCCTATCTGGATTATCAAATTATGGTTACAATGGTACTTCCTAGAGTTTCGGGCAACCAACCTGGATTTCCCAGAGGGTGTGGCCCCTACCCGAATTCTAGCCGAAGCTTCTCCCATAGACCATTCAACGTTTGCCTGCTTTTACTTTTTCAGAGTTTGCAGGACTTAGGCAGACTTAGAGTGGGGGGCGTTTGTTCTTCGAAGATATCCATGGTTTATTGATCAAGCTTTCCAAGACGCCTTTGGGGAAAATGCTGATCCTTTTTACAGAGATAAATTTATCAGCTATATTCAATCACGGGACTTAGCATGGGGAGTTTGCAGTGATCGTTATGAACGCGGGCTGGAGGTTTATCATCCTAACTTCTGTAGTAGACAACTAGGCTTTAGGCAAGCCATTCCAATCCTATTTTTTGATTCTATTCATTGTGGTACCTTATACCGTCAACCATCTCCTCAAGAAGTTACTTTTCGAGCTGCTCGACGTAGCCTTGAGGTTATGAACAAGGTTGCCCGAAAGCCTTTGGCCCTTAGCTTTGAATGTTCCTCGGCTTTCTCTACTTGGTGGGAGGCTAAATGGATCAAGAAGTATGCGGGAGATCTATGGGAAGCTCATGACCCTCTCTTCAACCAACTTTCTCTTAGATCTTTTCCTAGCTCGGGCGAGCTTGCAAACTGGAAAGAAATGGTTTCTCAAAAGAATAGTTTTTTCTGATAAGTACTTCTTGTTCTCCCAATCCATTCTATATAAGAAACTTATGAATCAATGACTCTATAACTCTTTATTTTTTTCACTCTCCGCAGCCTAAATGACCACTGAATCGACAAACGTCGGGTCAGAAAAAGAATTCGCCGATGCATTGATTCTTCAGGAAGCTGCAATTGAAGCTAAAAGGTGGGAGATTGGAGGAAGTGGGGATATCTCCGACCTACTTGGAGACGCGAAGGCTGAGGAAGAGCCCGAAATAAGCATTCGGGCATCTAAGCGGTCACGGACAGTTGTTGTAGAAACTTCTGATTCTGAGTCTGAAAAACAACCTAAACCCAAGCGGGCAACTCCAACTAGGAAAAGTACAAGAGCTCAGACCTCTAAGTATTCCAAAGCTACTTCTGTTTCAAAGACCTTTACTGCTGCCGTAGGTAGGCAAAAACAGAAAGCTCCCAGTAAGTATATTTTTGCCTCAATTTCCCATTTATACTTCACACTTGGGAACCAATAGTTTGGGTTGTTTTTTTTTTTTTTTTTTTTTTTTTAATCAGGACCTCTAGTATAAGAAAAGCCTCATTTGGTCTCAAAGGTCGAACCATCGAAGGTAGAAAAACAGCGAAGGGCCAAAGATCATCAGGATGCAACCCTTAAAGAATTAGAGGTATAGCTTGCCCTTTTTCAGAATTCCCTCCCTTTTTTCTTCCTTTTTGATAACTCTTTACCTGATTACCTGTATCAGGAGATTCAGGCAGCAAAGGTCTCTCCACCCGAAGCTTCATCTCCTTCAGCCCGATTAAGGCAAGCTTCTTACTTTCGAGCCAAACCCATCCCTTTGGAGGTGACTCCTATTTCTCAGTTTAATCGTTCAACTGGTCAGATGATGCACTATGTGGAGGATGACAATGATTCAGTAAGTACCTGCTCCTAACATCTTCATGCTCAGAATTCTTTTACTGTCTTCTAGCCTGTCCTGGTACAGGATTTTCAACACGCACCGACTTCTACTTTTGGAGAACCAATAGTCCCTGAGATTCCCGTGGTGTCCAAGGTGATCATTGCACATGCTTCTCAGACATCCCTTACTCATGCGCCCGAGGTTCCCTAAGTGCATGTTTCTCAACGTCAAGTCATTCCACAGGTATACCTTTACTCATACCTTCTTTTTTTTCCTTCTTTCATAAGTTAGTTACTGACTTTCACTCTTTCCTCTATCTGTTTTGCAGGTTTCTGTTGAAGTTTCGGGTACCATCTCTCATTCTTTAGTAGGTAGAGATAACCTACCCCAACAATCACAAGAAATTACTCCCCATCCACCTCTTCCTGAAGCTCTTGGTTTAACTCAGGTATACTGACCTCTTGTAGTTTACCTATTTCTGGCTTTGAACACTTCTCTCTTATCATATTCGTTTTGGTTGCAACAAGGTCCCAGAGAGGGTTTGGGCAAGTCTCATCCATGTTTGGTGCGTAAAGGAGATCTTCTTCGTCCTTCTTCGGTTTTGGAGGCTACAGGGGCCTCTATCCCTAGGCCTAAGCAGCGAACCAAGACTGCTGCAGCAACTTCTCCTATTTCTGCTCCTGCTTTCGAGGACCTTCGCACTCTTTCTTTTGAAGTTGCTCCTGCTGCTACAATTGAAAGTATTAGAGACGTGCCCCCGGCCTCTTCAACAACATCCTTGCCCGATCTAGTGAAGAAGTTCAGTCATATCAAAAGTAAACTGCAATCTCCTCCAACACCTTTTTAGCTTCATTCTTTTCAACATGCTAGTAAAATTTTCAAGGATTGGATAAAAAAGGACTTTACAGCTTCTTTCAGCCTTAAGGTTCTTTATGATGCAGAGAAAGCCCTTTTTGAGCTTCACCAAACTCAGGTATTGCCCCCGGCTCAGTACAAGTCTTTTCTGAATTTCTTCGAGAATTTGTGAGCACTAAGGGATCAGCATCATAAGGCGGAGCGAGCATCTAACAGAGTGAAGTGCTTTCAAGAAAAGCATGTGAAGAGCATAACCGTGCTTCGACAACTGGTAAAGGAAGGATTAATAATGGAAGCAAGGATCACAATGGTTGATTATGAGATTCAGAGCTTGGAGGAGCAATTGTCATTACTTAAAGCTGAAAAAATGACCCTCACCAACCAACTCTCCCAGAAAGTAGAGGAGATGGAGAAAGCTTCTCAGGAAGTTGAGGACTCCGAGAATCAACTTGTGAATAGTAACATGTATTTAAGTGAGCCAAATCGAATTTTTGCTGTCATGCAAACTTACTTCTCTAGAATTGTTGCTTTAGCCGTAGATGTAAAGTTGCTAGACTAAGATTCATGTCATCCCCTTATGACATGAAATCTTTGTTAATTTGAATTCCTTTTTTTAAACTTTCAATACTAGAAGTTTTTTTCCCCTCTTTTTTTTTTTAATCTTAGATCAACTCCTGATTAATTGTGGTTTCTACTAAGGCTACTTCTATCTCGTACCTCTATTGGTATTGACTGTGCAAACATCAACCCTTTTATCATGGCTGCTTTGGACTTGTCGGGCAGTTAGAGAGCACTCTTTATAGGCTATTTATTCTACCTTTACCCCCCAACTGGGTTCTCCCTTCTCCTTCTTGGCCCATATTAAGTTGATCATGTTGATTGGGGAATCTGGGAAATGATCCGTGTCAATCATCATGTTGGCTTGAGGTTTCTCTAATAGCAACTTCCCTTTAACTATGAGATCTTGTATCCAATCTCTGAACTGGACACAATTGGTAATAGAGTGGTTGAAAGTGTGGTGTAGTTTACAATATTTTTTCCCTTTTAATTCCTCGGGTTTGGGCAGCTTTTTAGTGCTGTCGAGCACAATTACTCTTGCTCGCACCAGCTCTTCATAGATTTCTGCAGTTTTGGTTAAGTCAAAGGAGTAGCTCTGGTATTCATGGGGACAAATCTTCCATCATTCATCATTACCTTTTGATCCTTGACCGGTTAGACTAATCCCTTTATCACCAAGGGTTTAAAGGGAGTGGTTATCTCTGCTGCACACATGTCTATTGTTTATCTCCCATGACCATTATTTTCTTCTGGTCCTTCCTCAAACTCCACTTGGTGAATGGCAGCTTTATTTATGTAGAAATGTGGTACTTTAGAGGAGTGCTTCAATTGTTGTTCTTCAAGCAACAATTTCTTATACTTGGTGGCAGCGATTACCAACTTGATGTGAAAATTAACTTGACACTCAAATTAAACCCTATTGATGACGATTGTAGTAGATACGCAAGTAGGGATCATTCTAGACCGGGGATTAACTAGGGACACTAATCAATGTAAATAAGACTTAAAAACACTAAACTAGACTCTCGAGACTCAAAATAAACTTTAAACACTCAAAACAGCAAGAAACAATCAAAAGGACTCAATTCTAAACCTAACAAGTGATTTGGACGAAAATCAAACTTACTTGACTCAAAAGACTAAAAGAAAACAGATTTAGACTCTAAAAACAAGACTTAAAAGTAAGGGGGATTGTTCTGACGAAATTGAAATTAAAACTGAAACTTGTAACCAAACTTTAAAGAAAAACAAATTTTGATGAAATTGAATGATGAGAAGCTAGTTAGAGGGGTCCTTATCCACACATGAACATATGCATACAACTTGATTCCCAGTTACTATTTCGACAAACCATGAATGACAATGTTCTGAATTAATTGTATTGAACTAATCAATTCCCAGATTTCCCTAGATTCATTGAATTGAATGGATAACACATCACAACCAAATTATTCTTTCTCAAACTCCCTAACTATGGAATACGCATGATAGAGACATTCAACAAAGATCATTAAGTTTAATGGAAATCATGAACATTGACAAGGCATTCATAACTATGGAAAACGCATGTTAATCCAACCTAGGGTTTACTTCTCATAATCGTGACTAGCGATCTTTACTACTCATGAATATAAGTTCATAACGATTAGGTGCAATTCCCTTATATCCTAGCATCGAATTTATGCATGCAAATCAAGTGTCGACCCCCAACCCACATACATAAACAAGTTCTTAATAAAAACAGAAAAGTAAACCACATTCATAATTCATGAAATCATAACTGGAGTAAATCAAATCATAAGAAACATATATCCATGGCTTCAAATTCCCCCCTAACTAATAGGGGTTTAGTTCCTCATGATAGCAATTAAACAAAGAAAACTGAATTGAAACATTAAAAACAAAGATAGACAACACCTAAGAACGCTCCAGCGATTCAATGCTTTGAATGACATTCACGACTCTAAGTGGCACCTTCTCTTTCCTTCCTTGAATAGTTGCGGCACAAGAGGGATTTTCTGGGTTTGGGGATGTGTTTGGTGAAGGATGGATGATGATGAATGGCGTAGGGGGTTTTTGTAGAGAGGACTTGCGGGTGAATGGATGTGTGAAGGCAGAGAATGAATTGAAGGCTTGATGATTAAATGGTGCGGCAGAGAGTGTTATTTATAGGGTTTAGGGTGCATCATAAAGGGCTTTAGGAATCAGAGAAGAATTACACAACCTAAACCCATCAGGAATAGGCCATCTAGAAGGTAGGAAACCCCAAAGGAAAAGGATTTCTTGCGGCATTTTTGTGTGGTTACCTAGCAGGAAATTTGGTCTTCTAGAAGAACTAAAACCACTTAGGAGAAGGGATAAGGGTGCGGCAAGGACTTTAGGGTTCCTAGAATCCTAAATTAAATGTCCCCCAATCAGAAAATAAACCCTCATTGTACCAGGAATTAAGTTAGAAAAGGATTAGGATAGGATAAGGTTAGTTAAGATAGGATAAGGATTGGATAAGATAAGATAAGGTTGTTTGGATAATGTTTTGGATAATTCTCCTTCTTTTGAGCTGATTCCTTATCTTCAATGATTTGAATTTATTTCTCCAACCTTGAAACATATTCCTAACTCCATTTGGACTCCAAATTCGTCCATCTTCTTGCCCACTACTTGTGTTATCCATTCCAAGCCCAGATTTGCTCTAAAATGCTCCAAAATGCATCTTTTTGCCAACTTTGCTTCTTGGACCTAAAAACACACGAAAATGACTTTAAACACTGTACTAAGCAACAAATAGCTAAGTAAATGCAAGAAAACACACTAACTAAGTAGCATAAATATGCTCCTATCAAATTCCCCCACACTTAGCTTTTGCTAGTCCTCGAGCAAAACAAAGAAACAAAACATAACCTAAACCTTCCAACGTTCGCCTCAGGGATTTCCAATGATACATAACATGCCAAATCATTACTCCCACAGATTTTAGCCATCCTTACTCTTGAGCACATACTTAAACATAGTTACCATTCACTAGCGCACATGTAATCGTTTAAAACAATATTTTGAATGTAGTAACATGCCTTAGAGAATCCCTCAATTCCTCACTGGATACACTCTATTTTCACACAGATTTTCTAACCACACTTCCTATACTAGATATATATGAGAAGATTGATGTAAACAAGAAAACGAACACTCATATATGTTATAACAAAGAAAGCACTTATTTGGAGTTATTAATGCATGTATATATATGATCTCATGAACGGAATGCCACTACTTAGATGCGAGAACCAGAGACACCATATGCTCATACCAATCTCAACCTCCACATATTGAAACACATAACACTCAAGATAGAAGTTAAGGGTTGTAACGGGGCTAAGGGGTATTGGCTAACAAAGAAAGGTTAAAGATAAACAAAAGTTCTTAAAGCATAGTAGACAAAGTAATGAAATTGACACTTAGAATTCACTTTTGAGTGCAGAAAATCATTTAAACAAACAAAGGGAAGACATACAACACTTAGGGTCAAATTCAATCTTTTGGACCCCTTCTTCAACAACCAACACTTGTGAGCTCATCCTCACTTGTTTCTCCACTCTTTTTCTTTCTTTTCTTTTCTTTTCACGTTTTTTCTTCTTTTCTTTTTTTTCCGTGCCCTTTCTCTTTGGCACACAAAACCTTCCCCCACACTTGTTTTTCTGCATAATATCGATCAAAAGGAATTCCCTCTAAGTTATGCTTCAATATCCTTTTAAGAACAAGGGTATGGATTGTCCTATTCTAGGCTAGGTAAGGATAATGTGGCTAACAAAGAAAATTAGGCTAAACAAGGCTCATCGGGGTTTAAACCTACAAAACAAATGAACATGGGGTACGACTATTTGGCTCTTGGTTTACTAAACAACTTCATCTTGTTATGTGTTATGCTAATCAATTTTACGCTTTGAATGAAACGGACATGAGTTCTAGTATTTGGAACTAAATGATGAAACGCCTTCTAAGTAGTAACCAAGCAAAGAATGATGAGATCATGCAACGACTTAAGAAGACAACAAATGCACAGATTATTAACTCTCCAAAGAACGTTAAAGGCTCAAGTCTCTTAGGGTTGTAGCGTTAATTTGAGTTTCTTCCTTCAAGCATGTTACAAAAACTGATTTTTCTTTTCTTTGTGATCATATGTGAATTCGTAAACAACAACTACAACTAAGCATAAACCAAAGAGTATATCAAACTTCCATCCATGTTTGTAACTTTCTTTAACAGTTATGCAATTAAAAACCAAATCCTCATCATTGTGTTGGAAGGTACCCTAAGACACAAACACACAAAAACGACTCTAAAAACGACTCTTTTTGGTATTTTTCAAAACGTTTTCAAATTTTTTTTTATTTTTCGGATTTTTTGCTCAAGACACATAAAAACACTTCAAAACACACTAAAAACTCTTAAAAATAGTGAGAAACAACTTTAGAAGTGATGGGTGACAAAATCCTACGAATTTTCATGAAAAACACTTTGTTTAGCCCCCCACACTTAAACCAAACATTGTCCTCAATGTTTTAGACATAGACTCACACATAAGCAAGCAAACAACACAACTACAAGCATGACAAAGATAGCAAAGTAAAAGCAATAAAGAGTAGGGTTTAGGAACGCAAATCTGGTTGTGGAGCCGGAGCCTAGGTCTTCTTTATTTGCATGGGTTGCCTCCCAAGAAGCGCTTGCTTTAACGTCTTCCAGCCGGACGAATCCTGCATTTTAAGCTTGGATAGGCCCCATGGCATGGAGGGGTACATCCTCCACGACATGCTCCATGGCATGGAGGGGTACATCCTCCACGACATGCTCCTCAAATGTCTCGTAGTATGGCTTTAATCAATGTCCATTCACTTTGAATTCTTGTTGCATCCTTGAACTTTGAATTTGCAATGCACCATGAGGAAAAACATTAGCAACCACAAAAGGACCAATCCACTTAGAACGCAACTTACCCGGAAACAATCGAAGGCGAGAATTGAAAAGTAACACTTTCTGCCCTATAGAGAACGTCTTGCAATGTCACTCGATCATTATCAAACTGACTGCAATCATATTTTTCTGTCTGTGAGGATCCCACCGGAGCGCCTTCTGTTTCTAATAGGCCATGAACTAGATCGGAATCATTCTCAACGAGTCCATAAGAAGTGATCCCATTTTTTTCATCGGGTCGGGGTAGAGACCAAAGGTGAAGACCTGTGGCATCAATGTCCATGTTGAATGTTTTGACGGCCCAATGTGCCTTGTGCTCTAATTCAACGGGAAGATGGCATGGTTTCCCATAGATGAGCCGAAATGGGGACATGCCAATGGGTGTTTTGTAGGCCGTACGATACGCCCATAGTGCATCATTCAAGCTCAAGCTTCAATCTTTACGGTTTGGCCCTACGGTTTTCTCCAAAATCTGCTTGATTTCTCTATTTGAGACCTCGGCTTGCCCACTTGTTTGAGGGTGATAAGGTGTTGCCACCTTATGCGTGACATTATATTTCTTGAGTAGCGCCTCAATGGTTCGATTGCAAAAATGGGAACCCCCATCACTGATTAGTACTCTTGGCATTCCAAACCTTGCAAATATGTTAGTCTTAACAAAATCTGCAACCACTTTAGAATAATTAGTTCGGGTGGCTTTTGCTTCCACCCATTTCGACACATAATCCACAGCAAGCAAAATATAAAGGAAACCATGTAAGGAAGGAAAAGGACCCATGAAATCAATACCCCAAACATCAAAGATTTCGACAGAATATATAGGATTTTGCGGCATTTGTTGTTTAGGACCTATATTACCCGTTCTTTGACAACGATCACAAGTCATACAAAAAGTTCTAGCGTCTCTAAAGATAGTAGGCCAATAAAATCCACATTCTAAAACTTTATGTGCTGTTCTTTAAGTACCAAAGTGACATCCACATGCATAAGTGTGACAGAAAGTTAAAATTGAATTAAACTCAAAATCATGCACACACCTACGAAGAATTTGATCAGGGTAATATTTCCACAAGTATGGGTCATCCCAAACATAAAAACGTGCATCCTTTTGAAGTTTATCACTTTGGTGCTTGTTTAGCTCTCTTGGAATGTGTTTAGACACCAAATAATTCACTACATCAGCATACCATGGCTCACTTACCTTGATGGACAGCAGCTGCTCATCTGGGAATGTCTCTTGGATTGGCACGGCATCCTCCTCATGCACCATACGGCTCAAGTGATCAGCCACCACGTTTTCACTCCATTTCTTATCCCGGATTTCAATATCAAACTCTTGGAGAAGGAGCATCCAGCGAATGAGTCTTGGTTTGGCCTCTTTCTTGGTGAACAAATACTTCAAAGCTGCATGGTCAGTGTAAATAATAACTTTAGTACCAAGTAAATAAGAACGAAATTTATCTAAAGCAAACACAACAGCTAGAAGTTCTTTTTCAGTGGTGGAGTAGTTCAATTGCGCATCATTCAAGGTCCGGGATGCATAATAGATGACATGGGGTTTCTTGTCCTTTCTTTGTCCCAAGACAGCTCCTAATGCATAATCTGAAGCGTCACACATAAGCTCAAACGGAAGGCTCCAATCTGGTGGAACTATGATAGGGGCCGAAGTTAGCATCTCTTTGAGGTGTTTGAACGCCTTCTCACACTCCTCATTGAAGTCAAAAGCCACATCTTTCTGGAGGAGACGGCAAAGAGGGTTTGAAATCTTTGAAAAGTCCTTGATAAATCGCCTATAGAATCCTGCATGTCCAAGAAAAGAACAACCTCTCTAACCGAAGTAGGAGAGGGTAAGTAGCGTACAAGATCTATTTTTGATTTATCAACTTCAATTCCTCTTTCTGAAACGATATGCCCTAAAACTATGCCTTGTTTAACCATAAAGTGACATTTTTCCCAATTCAAAACAAGGTTAGTTTCAATGCAACGTTCTAGAATCAAAGTGAGATTATCTAAGCACCCATCAAACGAATCACCAAAAACACTAAAATCATCCATGAATACCTCAATAATCTTCTCTACAAAATCTGAAAAAATACTTACCATGCATCTTTGAAAGGTGGCAGGAGCATTGCACAAACCGAATGGCATGCGACGATAGGCAAAGGTACCAAAGGGGCATGTGAAAGTGGTATTTTCTTGGTCATCCGGACCTATGACAATCTGATTATATCCAGAATAACCATCAAGAAAACAATAAAAAGAATGACCGGCTAACCTTTCAAGCATTTGATCAATGAACGGCAAAGGGAAGTGGTCCTTCCTTGTGGTGGCATTGAGCTTCCTATAGTCGATGCACACTCTCCAACCTGTTTGGATACGTGTGGGCACAAGTTCATTTTCTGCATTCTTCACCACAGTGACCCCGAATTTCTTTGGAACACATTGAATTGGTGAGACCCAACGGCTATCTGAGATTGGATAAATCACTCCACAATCAAGAAGCTTGATAATCTCCTTCTTCACAACTTCCATCATTGGAGGGTTGAGTCGGCGTTGAGCTTCTCGAGTTGGTTTAGCCCCCTCCTCTAGAAGTATACGATGCATGCATGTTGTCGGGCTAATTCCCTTGATGTCGGCCAAGGTCCATCCGATGGCTGTTTTATGCTCTTTCAACACTCGAATCAACTTTTCCTCCTCCATTGCCGTGAGTGATGAGGAGACAATGACAGGCAACATCTCGTTATCTCCCAAAAAGACGTACTTTAAATGGTCCGGCAAGGTTTAAGCTCAAGTACGGGTGCCTGAATCACTGAGGGTAACAACTTATTAGTAGAAATGGGAATTGAAATTGGTTTTGAAGGCTTACCACGGTGATGAGGTAGTGACTCAAGGGCAGCAACCATCTCGGCCTCTTCTTCACTTCTAGGCACGGCAATATTGGGTTTTTGCCCAATTCCTTGTGCAATTGTTGTTTCAAGGGGATCCCTCTCCAAGGAATCAAGATAATCCTGCACCAAATCATTGAATATATCAATAGAAAAACAAGAATGATCTTCTTTAGGAAATTTAATAGTTTCAGAAAGATTGAAATCAATAACTTCCCCATCAAATTCCATTGTTAAAGTCCCTTTGAACACATCGATCTTGGTGCGGGCTATTTTCATGAAGGGCCTCCCTAAGAGGATCGGCAATGGGGTAGAATAGGGTGAATCCTCCATGTCAAGCACGTAAAAGTCCGCTGGAAAAATCAAATTACCAACCTGCACCAAAACATCTTCCAAAACACCTTTTGGATATGCATTAGAACGATCGGCTAATTGAATAATCACACCATCATCTTTAAGCTCACCTAATTTCATAGATGCATAAATAGAGTATGGCATAACATTAATTGAAGCCCCTAAGTCTAACATAGCATGTTCAAACTTAGTATTTCCAATAACGCATGGAATTGTAAAACTACCCGGATCTTTGCATTTAGGGGGTAATTTCCTTTGTAACACAGCAGAAACGTTCTCACTTACTTGAACCACCTCTTTGTTCAAAATCCTTCTCCTTGTTATACAAAGCTCTTTCAAAAATTTAGCATACCTTGGAACTTGCTTTATGGCATCAAGGAGTGAGATATTGACTTGAACTTTCTGTAATGTCTCTAGAATGTCCTTCTCGGCTTCTTCTTTCTTTGATTGCCTAAACCTGCCAGGAAAGGGTACATTTAGTGGAATGGAACTAGGAAAATTCGAATTTGGACTTACCTTGGTGGGTTGGGATGGCTTAGAGGTATTAGGTAGGTGCGGCATTGATTGGTCATCTTTGGCCGTGAGTTTTGCTCCATGATCCTCTTCTTACAGCAGCTTTTCATCCTCTTCTTGACTTGATTTGGATGGTTTGGGGTCAATTTCGACCTGTTTACCACTCCTCAACATGATTGGCTTGGCGGTTTCAAAGCCTCCTTTAGGATTAACAACGGTTGAACTAGGCAATCTTCCTTGTTCTCTAATCTGCCCCATGAATTCCGCTATTTGCCCCATTTGCTTTTCCAAATTGTCCACCCTTTTGTCTTGGATTTGCCTCTCTTTGTTTTGAGTTTGTACTTCCTGCGTCAAAGTAGTAAGTAACTTAACAACTTGATCATTATCCAAAGACATACCTGAGTTTATTGGGGCAGATTGCATTTGGGTTTGATTTGGTACGAATGGCTTTGTATAAAAGCCCGGTGGTTGCTGCCTAAATCCTCCTTGTTGTTGGGGTTGTTGAGGCTCCCTCCACTTGAAATTTGGGTGATCCCTCCAACCCGGATTGTATGTGTTTGAATATGGATCATTGCGTGGCTGATTTTGGCTCCCAAATCCCACGGCATTGGCAGATTCCCACCCTCCATTCTTAATCAATTGAGGGCATTGATCATTGGCATGTCCTTGCATAGAGCACACGCCACAAACACTTTGTCCATGTATCTTCATTCCCTCGGCCATCTGAGAAACAATAGAAGTAAGGTTAGCTAATTGGGATTGAATGTTGGACATAGAACTTACCTCATTCACTCCTTGCCGTGGGGTGTCTCTTTGCCCAAGTCATTCGTATTGTTGTGCATTCAACGCTCGGTTGGCAATTAGGGTCTTTGTAGCCATGGGTGTTTTGTCAACCAATGCACCTCCAGCTGAGGCATCTAGCATTTGTCGCTCAATTGGAAGAAGTCCTTCATAAAAGTATTGAAGTAAAAGTTCTTCTTTCATTTGATGTTGAGGACATGAAGCGATAAGAGCTTTGAAACGCTCATAGTATGTTGGAAATGACTCCCCTTGTTGTTGTTGAACGCCACTAATTTTCTTCCTCAAGAGAATGACTCTCGAGGTGGGGAAGAACTTCTCTAAAAACGCCATCTTCATGCTTTCCCAAGAAGTGACCGTTCCGGGTGCTAATTCGTAAAGCCAATCTTTAGCCTTTTCCAAAAGAGAGAATGGAAAGGTCTTCATCATTAGAATGTTCCCATCGACATTGATGGGTGTCATGCTCGAACAAACCACTTCGAACTCCTTAAGATGCTTGTTTGGGTCTTCCATGGACATCCCATGGTATTTAGGAATGTGGTGCAACAAGCTTGATTTTAATTCGAACTCATCGGCTTTGCCTTGGGCAGCCATGGGGTATTGAATGCATAGGGGTGCGGCATTGGCCAACCCCGAGGCCGAGAGCTCTTTGATTGTACGATTGTCCGCTGCCATGACTTCTTCTTCCTCTTCAAATTCAGATTCGGCCTCTGAACTTGAACTAGGTTCACTAGGTTCGGGATGCCTCATCTTTCTTCTTCTCAAATCTCGTTCAAAATCGTCGTCAAAGTCCAAGATGTTTGCACAACGGTTTGAGAACTCCGCGTCATGCACTAGTACCTAAACAAAGAAAACAAAACAAAATAAAAAAACTAGACAAACTAAACCAAAAACACAAGGCAAACACAAGGGATTAGCAATTTTGCTAATCCCCGGCAACGGCACCAAAATTTGATGTGAAAATTAACTTGACACTCAAATTAAACCCTATTGATGACGATTGTAGTAGATACGCAAGTAGGGATCGTTCTAGACCGGGGATTAACTAGGGACGCTAATCAATGTAAATAAGACTTAAAAACACTAAACTAGACTCTCTAGTCTCAAAATAAACTTTAAACACTCAAAACAGTAAGAAACAATCAAAAGGACTCAATTCTAAACCTAACAAGTGATTTGGACGAAAATCAAACTTACTTGACTCAAAAGACTAAAAGAAAACAGATTTAGACTCTAAAAACAAGACTTAAAAGCAAGGGGGATTGTTTTGACGAAATTGAAATTAAAACCGAAACTTGTAACCAAACTTTAAAGAAAAACGAATTTTGATGAAATTGAATGATGAGAAGCTAGTTAGAGGGGTCCTTATCCACACATGAACATATGCATACAACTTGATTCCCAGTTACTCTTTCGACAAACCATGAATGACAATGTTCTGAATTAATTGTATTGAACTAATCAATTCCCAGATTTCCCTAGATTCATTGAATTGAATGGATAACGCATCACAACCAAATTATTCTTTCTCAAACTCCCTAACTATGGAATACGCATGATAGAGACATTCAACAAAGATCATTAAGTTTAATGGAAATCATGAACATTGACAAGGCATTCATAACTATGGAAAACGCATGTTAATCCAACCTAGGGTTTACTTCTCATAATCATGACTAGCGATCTTTACTACTCATGAATATAAGTTCATAACGATTAGGTGCAATTCCCATATATCCTAGCATATAATTTATGCATGCAAATCAAGTGTCGACCCCCAACCCACATACATAAACAAGTTCTTAATAAAAATAGAAAAGTAAACCACATTCATAATTCATGAAATCATAACTGGAGTAAATCAAATCATAAGAAACATATATCCATGGCTTCAAATTCCCCCCTAACTAATAGGGGTTTAGTTCCTCATGATAGCAATTAAACAAAGAAAACTGAATTGAAACATTAAAAACAAAGATAGACAACACCTAAGAACGCTCCAGCGATTCAATGCTTTGAATGACATTCACGACTCTAAGTGGCACCTTCTCTTTCCTTCCTTGAATAGTTGCAGCACAAGAGGGATTTTCTGGGTTTGGGGATGTGTTTGGTGAAGGATGGATGATGATGAATGGCGTAGGGGGTTTTTGTAGAGAGGACTTGCGGATGAATGGATGTGTGAAGGCATATAATGAATTGAAGGCTTGATGATTAAATGGTGTGGCAGAGAGTGCTATTTATAGGGTTTAGGGTGCATCATAAAGGGCTTTAGGAATCAGAGAAGAATTACACAACCTAAACCCATCAGGAATAGGCCATCTAAAAGGTAGGAAACCCCAAAGGAAAAGGATTTCTTGCGGCATTTTTGTGTGGTTACCTAGCAGAAAATTTGGTCTTCTAGAAGAACTAAAACCACTTAGGAGAAGGGATAAGGGTGATGCAAGGACTTTAGGGTTCCTAGAATCCTAAATTAAATGTCCCCCAATCAGAAAATAAACCCTCATTGTACCAGGAATTAAGTTAGAAAAGGATTAGGATAGGATAAGGTTAGTTAAGATAGGATAAGGATTGGATAAGATAAGATAAGATAAGGTTGTTTGGATAATGTTTTGGATAATTCTCCTTCTTTTGAGCTGATTCCTTATCTTCAATGATTTGAATTTATTTCTCCAACCTTGAAACATATTCCTAACTCCATTTGGACTCCAAATTCGTCCATCTTCTTGCCCACTGCTTGTGCTATCCATTCCAAGCCCAGATTTGCTCTAAAATGCTCCAAAATGCATCTTTTTGCCAACTTTGCTTCTTGGACCTAAAAACACACGAAAATGACTGTAAACACTATACTAAACAACAAATAGCTAAGTAAATGCAAGAAAACACACTAACCAAGTAGCATAAATATGCTCCTATCACAACTCTTGCAGCTCATTGAACTGCACATCATAAAACTTCTTCCTTAAGGTTAGTCTTAAGGCTTTCTGAGCAATAGCTATGAGCTGGACATGGTTAATAGGGAACTGGCATCTCATCCTCGCCTTTCTAAACTTCATAATGAAATCTTCAGTAGATTCATGCTCATATTGTTTTACTTCCACCAGATCGTTAATGGTCATTTCCGGCTCCATCCTATAAAATTGCTCGTGAAAAGCCATCTCCATTTGCCCCCAGTTGGTGATGGCATATGGGGGTAACAAAGAGTACCATTGAGATGCTAAGCCCACCAATGAATTCCCAAACAACCTCATCTTATAGTTAGGGTTGTCTTCAAACGCCACACAATGGTTGGAGAACTTGAAGATGTGGTTTCCGGATGACACATTGTTGTCCTCTCCACTGAATGTTGGGAATGCAGGCATCTTAAAGTTAAGAGGAAATGGATTCTGTTCATCCATGAACTCCGGGTAGGGCTTTTGATAGGCGATTCTAAACAACGAGCAAACTTGTGGTTGGGCATTCCTTACTACCATCCTTCTTAATTCAGCTAACTCATCTCTGAGTTGTTGATTGGCTGTATTATTAGGCGGAGTATGAGGACGTGGTTCCCACTTTGGGCTACGATCATTGCCCGAGTTAATCTCTTTTCTTGCCTCGGGCTTCCTCCACTTAGGCTCTCCTCCTTTATCAGTCATTGGTCGTGGTCTATAAGGAGGTGGCTTGTCTGCCTTGGCAGGTTCCCCTATCCTGTTGGATTCCCCGATCAATTGTGGCATCCCATATTTTGCTCTCACCTGCCTGATCTGCTCCTTATTGTTTATTAGAAACAGGGGGTTGGGCAATTCTGCCTCTAGAATCTCTTCCAAAACTGGATGACTCACTTCAGATTCTTCCTTATTCTTCCCTTTATCCCTCTTTTCCTCAAGTATAAGAAATAGAGGAATAACTGGCTCCTTCACGGGGCTAGCTTCGCTTGTCATTTCTCTTGCATGATCATTTTCTGGGGTAGGGTATTCCAGATTTAGCCTCATTTGCAAATTTCCTGTTAAGGAATAGAGCCTGCATATGTCTTCCCTTGTCTCCTGGGAGCTTCTCTCCATGCTTTGGGAGTTTTTTCCCATGCTTCTCAAAACAGCCATCATGGTAGCCTGAAGGTCTTCATTCGTGACTTTTCCCTCTGATTTTTCAGAAAGAGTCGGGCTTTCCGTCAAGATAGGTCCTTGCAAGTCTTCGGGGAGATTTTCCATGCTAGGTCTTGGCGTGTAGTGGGGTTGTTTTGTGTTTTGCTCCCCACCTGAAGGTTTGTTCTTCCCCTCGCTTTCTGGGCATAAAAGATGTGAATTCCACTAGGCGTGCCAAAACTATGTTCGGGCAGGAATATCACTGATGGGCATTCTTGGCTCAAGCACACTGCTTCCTGCGGAGTTGGCACTTTGGTTGACTGTCGGGCTCTCGCTTATTAGTTGGGCTACAAGAAGAGGACATAGTTAGTTCTGAAAGGTGCCTTTGTTGGGCCTTAGGTATAGGCCGTGAGGCTCGCAATCAAAACTAGCTTAAGTGCAGAGGCGTGCCACTGCCATCTCTGTATGGCAGATGTAAAATAAGTAGATTTAAGCCGATTACTTGTGCCCTAAGTTATTCTGACTTCTTATTATCAAAGGATTTTCGTGGATGGGTTAAGTCCACATTAGTTTCTTTTCTATGCCTTGAGAACAATGACTTTTATTTGCCCTGTATGGTAAAAGGGGTAGAGGTCCAGATCTGATTAAGGCATTAAGTTAATTCACTTTTAAGATGGTGAAACCATTAACCAAACCAGATCTGAGAGTAAGTTGAACTATGGATCATTAAAAGACTTGAAATGACTTGAATATATATTGAGGAATGCATTACAACACCAAATCCATTAACTGAAAGACAAAACAAAGAGAGTCGGGCAAGATTAAACCTTGTCGGGCAAGGCTGGACCTCTTGCAGTTTCTCTTCTTTGCAACTACAAGGATTTGGGGATTTAAGGGAAGATAGATGGTAAACAAGTTTCACAAGAAAATCGATACTACAACATTTGGAGAAAGTAGCAGAGCTTTTACATGGACAAAAAGATGTATTTCTATGGGAAATCTAAGACTAAAAGGGGTGCAGAATCTGGACAAAGCGCAGCTTTCTGAGTGTGTTCTTGACTGAGAGGTAAGTTGTATGTTTGTTTGTTTGATTGGTTAAGTGTCCTTGTCTCTGGGCCCTCTTCCTCCTTTTATAGGTGAATTAGTTCGACTGCTTGCAACTTTGTTCTTGCCCGAAAGCAACTGAGGGTTAGTGACTCATCAGTAATTTACATGCTCTGCCATTCAAAAAGTGCTTTTGGGCTGAGAGTAGATCGATTTCCATCAATTGTCACTTCTTACAAGCCACCAGCCTTTGCATTTAATGGGGGAGTGCCCATAAATCTTGAAATGGATAGTTTGGGCTTAGGTGATGGGCCTCGGGTAAAACCTCATTCTTGCATTCTTTTTGGGCTTCCCTTCCTGATAGTCCAGAGTTTAAATATTAACCCAAACAGTAAGCTACGTGTAAAACTTTATTCATTTTATTGTTGGATTGAAGAACAAAGATCATTATCTTCCGTCAATTAGCTTTTTGACTTTTAATTTTTCATATTCAAGGATAGGGCGCATGTGATAAAAAGAAAGGCCTTTCCGCATGTGAGTGAGCGCGTGCAAGACTAGATAAATATTACATTTGCCTTTCCAGTGTTCGTTTTGGAAGACGAAGCTATGAAGTCATGCACTCATATCCCTTAAGGTACTGTGCTTTGAATTGTTTCCGTCTTTGTTTGGTTAATTATTTTCTCACTTTTGGCTGTAAAAACTGAATGTCGTATATTGTAATGCATTGGTACAATAGATTATATACAACACGGGGATCAATTTAGATCCTACAAATCAGCCTATACAAGATATTATTTCACCTACACTTCTAAGATCAAGGAAGGGGATTAAATATACAAAGTCAAAGGATCATTCCAAATCATTCCTTTTTCTTAATACTCCCCCTTAAGTTGGAATGTATATTTATGATTCCCAACTTGCCAAGTAAGGTTGTAAACTGTGAAAGACCTAGCGGCTTCGTAAACATGTCTGCTGGTTGTTGGGATGTTGATATGCGAACTGTCCTGATCATTTCGCTTTGGACTTTTTCCTGTACAAGATGACAATCAATTTCTATGTGCTTAGTTCTTTCATGAAACACAGGATTGGAAGCAATGTGGAGAGCAGCCTGGCTGTCATAATATAATTTGATGGGAAATGGATGTGAAATGCCTAGGTCATTTAAGATGGACTTCAACCAAACAATCTCACGACACATCGTTGCCATGGAGCGATACTCTGCTTCCGCACTTGATCACAATATAGTGACTTGTTTCTTGGTTTTCCAAGAGACCAATGATTTCCCAAGGAATACACAATACCTAGTAACTGAACGCCAAGTGTTATGACATCGAGCCCAATCTGCATCGTAGAAGGTGTTCAATTGGATTAGACTTTTTGCAGGGAAGAACAAACCTTGTCCAAGAGTATTTTTTATGTAGTGTAGTACTCGATATGCTACCTCTAAATGTGGCGTTCGTGGCTTGTCCATGAAGCGACTTAGTATGTGAACCGAATATACTAAATCAGGTCGTGTGATAGTCAAGTAAATGAGCCAACCAACAAGCCTCTGATAAGACGAATGGTCTGAAATATGCTCTTCGTCATCTTTGCTGAGAGATAAATTTTCTTCCATGGGACTTGGTGTAGGTTTAGCGCCAAGGAATCCTGTATGTTCAAGAATCTCCAACGCATATTTTCTCTAGGAAATGGCAATCCCTTTGTTTGATCTTGCCACCTCAATGCCCAAGAAATATTTCAGTTGTCCGAGGTCCTCCTTGAGGAATGTTTTTGTGGCTTCAATGTCCTCCAAATTGTTGCCTGCCAAGATGATGTCATTGACGTAAATAAGAATGCCAATGAATATTTTACCTTGGGTGCGGACGAAGAGTGAGTAGTCGGCCTTGGACTATCGAAAATTTGCACATTTGAGGGATGTCGAAAGTTTTATGAACCATTGTCGGGACGATTGTTTAAGGCTATATAGGGATTTTTGCAACTTGCAAACACATGTCTCCCCTTTTCGTCCGAACCCGGGTGGGAGAGTCATATACACATCTTCATCAAGGTCCCCATTCAAAAAGGCATTGTTTACGTCAAGTTGATGGAAGTTCCAATTCTGGGTAGTGGCTACAGCAAGCAAGACGCGAACAGTGGTGAGTTTGGCAACCGAAGGAAAGGTTTCTTTGTAATCAAGACCTTCAATTTCATTATAGCCTTTTGCCACCAAATAAGCTTTGTAGTGTTCTACGGTGCCATCCGGGTTGTGCTTGATCTTGTACACCGATTTGCAACCAACTGGCTTCTTTCCGGGAGGCAAAAGTTGGAGTGTCTAGGTACCATTGGCCTCAAAAGCATCAATTTCCTGGCGCATGGCAAGACGCCATTTTGGCTGCTGCATAGCCTGCAAAAACGAGCTCGGTTCGATCTTCGTGGATATGGAGGTAGTGAAAGCCCGATGTTGTGAAGATAACATGTCATAAGAAAGCACATCTGCTAAAGGGTAAGGACTACTTGGTGTGTGGACCGCTGCCAAGGTAGATGACTGGTTGGAGTGTTAAGGAAGGGGGACTTCAACTTGGTAATCTTGTAGATGGCGAGGTGGCTGTGTGTGTTGCGTAAGGCGAGGTGGAGTCGCTTCGAGTACTGTATCAGGTGCACCAGATGTTGCAGCCAGTGTAGAAGTTGTGGCTGGAGTAAACGGTGCTGGCGTGGTGCTGGCGTGGAGTTGTCTTCGGGCACTGTTAGTTCTTTGGTAGTTGTAGGCAGAATAGGATGTACAACATCATCAAAATAGGTAAGGAAATCAGATGGTGGTTTATATGAAGTGTATGGAAATATGTGCTCATGGAACAAAACATCTATAGAAACAAAAACTTTTCCAGTATAAAGGTTGTAGAGACGGTATCCTTTTTATCCATAAGGATAACCAAGAAAAATGAATTGTGTGGCTCGTGCATCAAATTTGGTGGGTCTTTGGTCATGGGTAGAGGCAAAACATAGGTAGGCAAAGACCTTCAAGTGGTGACATGTAGGCTATTTGTGGTGGAGAACTTCGTAGGGTGTTTTGCCGTGAAGGAATGGTGTGGGTGTTCGATTGATAAGGTAAGTGGCTGTTAAAATGGCGTCCCTCCAAAATTGTTGAGGGAGTTTTGCTTGGAAAAGGAGTGCACGAGTAGTGTTGAGAAGGTGACGGTGCTTTCTTTCGACAACCCCGTTTTGTTGAGGGGTATTGACATAACTAGTTTGGTGTATAATTCCTTTGTCAAAGTGGTGAATTCGGGACCATTGTCACTACGGATAATTTTTATTTTGGTAGAGAATTGGGTTTCCACAAGATTGATAAAGGTTGTTAAAAAATGAGATATGTTAGATTTATGGTGCATTAAGTAAACCCAAGTGCAGCGTGTAAAGTCATCAACGATGGTTAAGAAATAACGATTGCCATTATATGTAGCTATGGGATAGCCACCCCAAATATTGACATGAATAAGTTCAAAAGGTGTTTTGGAGTTGATGGAACTTGTGGAAAAAGGAGAATAAGTATGTTTAGCCAAAGGACAAATGGAACAATCATTAATCTCACAAAAATCGTCGTCTTTAACAGAATGAGATAGCAAACGAAAAACTTTATTTGAAATGTGCCCAAGGCGTTGATGCCAAAGGTGTGAAGATGGTGTAACCGATGCCCCAACAAACGTGCATGCTGCCTTGTCATCTTGGATGGTGAGATAGTAAAGTCCCCCTTGTTCAGTTCTCGTCCTAATCATCATCCCCATGCATAGGTCTTGCAACACAAATAGGTCTTTAGCAAAGATTGCAATATAATCTGAATGCTTAATAAGCTTGCTGACGGAGATTAGGTTTAATTAGAACGAGGGAACACATAGCACATTATGTCATATCAAATTAGGAGAGAAGCGAATGCTCCCTATGTGTGTCACAGCAGCAGCCATGTCGTTGGGAAGGTTCACGGTCCGGTTTTGCACTGGTAGGCAAGTGGTGAACATATTTGGGGAGCATAATATGTGGTCCGCTGCCATCGAATCCAAAATCCAAGCCCTATTTTTCCAAAGAGCAATACCTCGAAGTGATTTACCTGATAAGTTGTTGATCCTGGAAGAGTCACCTACAAGGTTGGCCATGGTTGGTGATTTGTTGTTGCCTAGCAATGCCAAGAGATTTGGTATTGCTCGACGGTCGGGACTAGATTGTGAGGATGATGCTTCCTTGGCCTTCTGGAATTTCCGACAAGCATCAATTGTGTGTCTTTTCCAACCACAAAAGTCACACTTAAGATTTGATCGACAAGTGTCTGAAGTGTGCCCGACCGTATCGCATCGGTCACATTTTAGATGAGGGTTCCGTGGTGTGGAGCCTCTTCAGAGTTACGACCACCGTCTCGAACTACGAAGGCTACAGTATCAGGTGTGGCTGTTGTGGTAGAGGAGACGCTACGTTGCTTCTCGTCCTGTAGAATGAGCGAGTGCGTCTTGTTAACGGAAGGTAGAGGGTCCATAAGTAGAATTTGACCGCGAGTAGCAGCATATGATGTGTCAAGTCCCATGAGGAATTTCTTAGTCTTTTGGTTCTCACGGTATTGCATGACTTCCTTCATAGTTCCACACTCACAGATAAGAATGGTGCACAGTGCATCACGCTCATCCCAAAGGCCCTTGAGTTTGGTGTGGTAAGCACTTATGGTCATGCCTGATTGAGTACAATCTTGAATCGCCTACTTTATGTGAAAGAGATGAACACTGTTGGCATGAGAATAACGATCTTTCAAGTCGTTCCGAATTTCAGCGGCCACTTCATTGTAGATAACACTTGCTCGAATGTCCTGTGAGATTGAATTTATTAACCACGATTTTACGAGGTTATTGCAGCGGTTCCATTGCTACAATTCAAAGGTGGAGGATTTGTGTGGTCTGCTGATAGAACCATCAATAAATCCTTGTTCTTGGCGCTTAGAGCCATGGTCATGGCACGACTCCAAGTTCCATAATTTTCTTCATTCAGCGGCTGCGGGACGAGGATGGCACCGGGTTGATCTGAATGGTGCAGGTACATTGGATGATTTGGATCATTGTATGAGTTTGCCTCAAGCTTGGTTGAGGGCTTTTCGGTTTTGGTAGGTTCAGCCATGGGAAGAGGCTAGTGTTTTGAGCGGAAGGTTGATGTAGGTCATCAGGAGCGTTGCTGCTCGGATGCCATGTAAAAACTGAATGCCTTATATTGTAATGTATTGGTACAAGAGATTATATACAACACGTTTAGATCCTACAAATCAGCCTATACAAGATATTATTTCACCTACACTCCTAAGAACAAGGAAGGGGATTAATATACAAAGTCAGAGGATCATTCCAAATCATTCCTTTTACTCAACATTGGCCTGTAGAGCCGTAGACTTTGCTATCACTCTAGTTTGATCCCCAGAAACTCGAAGACTCAGGTATGAAACCGAAACGTTAAAGAGACTTTTCGATTTTGTTGCTTGGGTTGTTCAGTTTTTCACGAAATTTTAAGTGTGTGTGATTGTGTTGTAACTGATTAACTCACTGTTTGTTTGATCTAATTCTCATCCTATGTTACTCTTTATTTGTTTAGGTATTATTAAATGCTGAGTCAAGAAATTTTTATTTAATTACATTCTCATTTGTTAAGATGCCTTCTTTACATTCTTTTTCTTCAGTGTACAAACCTCTCAAGCCCCGTAGAGATGTATTCTCAAAGTTTGTTGACATATACAATTGAAAGTACAGGTATATATAGATAAATGTGTAGTGTTTATGATTTACGTCTTACATCTTTTTATACGATGTCTACAGGGCTACAACTATCAAGTATATATAGAATTAATAGTGGTTTAACTAAATGCCCCAATCTATTATTTTTTTTTTTTTTTAAAAAAAAAAAAGTTGTTCGTGCCTAGCATGAAGACTAAAGTGACAAACTTAAAGAAAACTTTATTCTCATTTCTTCGTGAAGACCGTAGCTTAATTCTACATTCCCAACCTGTTTGCAATAATAATTGGATAGTTTAGTTTCTCTTATTGCAAATTTAGACGTTCTCCATAGTAAGTGCACACTATTTTTCTAGTTATATATTTGTATATGTTTCGCTATGTACTTTCTTTTATATGAAAAAACCTTTTTCTGAAATGCAATATGAATTACATGGTATGTGGACAAAATTCTGTGTAGGCATATAAGATTTTTGGCTTAAAATACTAGATAGGATTGCTTGGTTGAGGAACTTGAAGATTCAAGACTTTCTCGGTTCTCTTTCCTGTTTTGTTGGTTTTTGCAATGATTCATTTTTATGTATTTTTCTTCTAAATGCCTAACATTTGGTAATCTTATTGTATCATTGCTTTTTGTTAATTCAAGATTTTAGAATAATTGAGGTGGTCATCTCCAATGTTTTACCTTCATTATCAGTACCAATTAAAATATTATGTACAAATGTTGATGCACAAAATCGGGTCAATCTTGGACCAACGTAAATCCGACCGTGAATTACACAAACGCACAAGAACACAAAGATATATCGTGATTCACCTCAAGTTGAGGCTACGTCCACACTGGTGTTGATTCCGTTTCACTATGTAAATGAATGTTGAATATACATGGAGGCTATGGAGGCAGTGTTTGCTCTCTTTGCTATTCTGTTTGCTCTACCATTTCACCTCAAGAATGCAATACGTCACAAACTTTCGTAAATAAACACCTAACGTCCGTAATCACATAATCTCACATAAGCAACCATATCATATCGAGTGCTCATCGACATATGCTGACACACGAGTTCATGCAGAGATATTATGACATGAACATGACTGGACATAATAATGATTTACGCTCTAGTACTACAATCATGTGAAGATTGCCGCTATGCTCGTCACATATGAGTCTTAATTGCCTATTGCAATCTAGGATAGGACTGGCACCTACAATGGATCCAAAGTGAGTGTGCGGTGCGATGTGAACATACATGTGAAAGACTGGCCCTGGCTCGGGCTAGTACTAACACCAGTGCAGCACACGATGAGCAAATAACGTAAATGTGATCATGCAACGATCAATTGATAATTCACATTGACAATATACTATTCACGTAAAAATAATTAAAGCATCCCGTAATAATATGCATACCTGTACATCCTGTAAGATTCATAATGATCTCATAATTTTCATCATTGCGATAATTCTTATAACGTTAATTTAATTATGGCATCACTTTGAAAATGCATTATTACTATATGTATGGAAACTCAAATAATATGTATACTATATAAAAGAAAAGACCCACTCACAGATACTTGTGAAGTCGTAGCCATTCGGACTAGGAAAGCTGGAGTCTCTGATAATAATTGCACCTAAGCATAATATTGGGGACCCATCAGTAAAACTTCGCTAAAACGAATAAATTTGGGAAAACGGAGTGAGGATTTGGAATTAGGGCGTCGAAATACGCTAAGAAGGGTCCCGGTCAATTTTCGTAAAAAGTCAACTACCAACCCAAAATAGTCAACCGAGTCGCCCCTTGCGGTCAACTACGTTAAAACTTTAGAATTTCACTCAATGTATGCCAAAATGGACTCAGGAGGGTTTCCGAGAAAATTTCGAAAAAGTCAAAAGTTAACTAATGGTCAACAGTTAACTTTAACGGAATATTTTAACGGAATATTTCAAGGGAATATTCCCTTTAGATTTTGAAATGGAAACGGGTCAGATCCAGGTTAGGGTTAACAGATCATGGATTTGGGCCAAATCTTGGATCAGGTTTTTGGGCCTCTTTTTTTTTTTCCTCACGTGCTAGCACGAGACTCATTTTGACGGAAGTTCTAACAGAGTTGACAAAAGGACATAGCTGCACATTTTGATGAGTTAAGGGATCAATAGTAATGGATTTTTAGTTGAGGGACCTTTGCTCCAATTGGATTAAAGTTGAGGGACTATTGCTACAATTTCTTCAATAATTTAAGTCCAAAAGGAACTTATCAAGATATTAAAAAAAAGGTCCAGGAAAGGGGGAAAGAAAAGGGTAGGATGTAACTTAACACCTTAAGATCATTCTATCTAAGGAAAATATGAAATCGAAACCTGAATATCAAATTTGGAGATTTAGGAGAGAAAATGACCTCATTTTTTTAAACATGTGTCTTATCTCAATAGGTGAACCGTGTAAGTGAAAGACCTAATTGAGGAATGCTCCCATGCAGTCGCATTAGGCGAAACCAATTTGATTTTCACCATTCATTTAGTGATACCTATATACAACTATTAAATTTAGTTAATTATTTATATTCACGATTTGATTCGGTTTTAAGCGGTTCTACCAACATGAGAACCGGATCAGAACCGGTATGAACAGTTCGGTCAGGTTCTTGAACCTACGTTGAGTTTTTATGATCAACACGATGTTTAACAGTTTATTTTGTCGCAGTTCAATTTGGTTTCACAGTTTCATAGTGTTTATGCCCACCCTAGCAATGCAGCACGAAAGAAATTACATTTCAGTGCTTACTCCTCAAATTGTATCCATCTATTCCGAAAGAGGAATACAATAGCTTGCAGACCAAGACAGTCAATTCATGCTTCAGTAACATCAACTAATATCCCAACAGATCAAATGCGAGTAATGAGTCTGTTAAGCCCAAATTAAATGGCTGTTAATACATGTTCACACATACAATGTTAACAGAAGTGTTGTTTCCTTCTTCGTAGTCATATCCAAGATATTCTTAAGCATAAAAGGGTGTAATGAGGACAGATGCCAAAGCATATAAAGTCTAACTATATAACTACTCAACATTGTTACTGAAAACAGGGTCAAACAAAATGATACAACAAGCACAGGAAAATAAGGCCCATGAGATGAGTACAATAGCATCAATCCTGCACCAAATTGATAATGTTTTACATGAACAATGATTTGAGATGTTTAACGCACCAAAGCACTGCAGAAGAGAGAATTTTGAAAAATCTAGATAAACAACAAGAGGTTCTCATGAAATACATAAAGTAAGAAATATAGATGGATAAATCTATGAATTTATTATCCTTTGCTTCAATATCAGAGGATCCAGCACCGTGTGACCTTTGCCAATTCCATGATTCCATGACTCTGAAATCTCGTCCCCAATTTTAACTATTTATTATTGTATTTTTAATTTAAGGTGTATTAAATTTTATTTATTGATAATTTTACGGTTTTGAGAAATTAAATATAGGGGTATTTTTGTCATTTGAATTTTGATCCAAGCTTTTTGATCAACAATTAAGTTGGCTATGTAGAGATCGATTTTATACGCGTATAAGAGAAAATCATTCATGAAATGAAGTTAGAACAAAAGAGTTATAAGCAATCAAAGTCAGAGGCAATCCGGTAATTTTGCTCCAAACCATATACCTATGAACCCATCAGATAGGGGAGGACCGAGCAAACCCAAATTGGGTCCCGCGACCCGGTTTCTGACCCCGTCGAATTTTACTATTCTGGCCACCTTTGTCAACCCCATTTCTTGGGTTTGATTCCTCTCAACCTCCTCTATGTCTTAGTGGTGTTAAATTTCTTGATTTTCCACCCATATTTCTTCAAATTCAAGCCACAAAGTTATGAAAGGTTATTTCGACAGTTTTCTCCTTTTTCTAGTGATCTAGTCAACCATTTTCGTCGAGTGGTGTTAGATTTCTTGAGTTTTTTTCACCCATATTTTTTCAAATCGAAGCCACAGAGTTCTGAAAAGTTAATCAAGCAGTTTTCTCCTTTTTCTGGTGATTCAAGCAACCATTTTCTTCGAGTGAGGTATGAAGCTTCATCTACTCTTTATGATCTTCAAGTTGGTATGCTTTGTCCCTACATTAGTAGTTGTTTTAGAGTTGAGTATTTAAAACTCTAGAATCCGATTTTTCCCGGCGGTTTTGGCCAGTTTTCAGCTAGAATTAATCATCCGGATAGTTATGAAAGTTGATCCTTGTGTTGAGTTTTACATGCCAATAAATTTGGTGTGATTTGGAGATAGTCATAAAATTAGGTTTATGTTCACCAAAAATAGCCACGTGTGGTGGTGTTTGGTGGCAACCTGTGTCCCGTGGCCTACTTTGACTTTCTAGGCTAATTTTGATGCCTTAAATCCATTTTTAATATCCGTTTGAAGTAATTCATATGTTTAAGCCTTGTTCCATAGAACTCCGCCACTTGGCCTTTGTGGTAGACGAAGGTTCAACAATTAGATCGTCATGAAATTATAATATGTTATTGTGTGTATTCATTGAAGATCCTAGGTACTTATGGTTCAGAAATCCAACGTAAGGATTTTCTGCATTGGATTACGTAGGGTTGTTGACACTACCGTTCACCACATTAACCGAGGGTTGACTTTTGGTTAACATGTTTTGTATTGGCCTTAATTATCGAAATCAGTATAATTAGAGACCTGATGGAGCTTAGTGGGCCTACTTCGGTTAGTGGGCCATCCTGGGGATGTACTTCTCGGCTTGCATGTAAGGAATACAATACTGAGATTTAAGTGTGAATTGTACTTCTAGATCAGAGTAAGGATAATGTGTGGTTGTTAGCATGAAAAGATGAGCCGAGAACCATGTAGTAGTGTGGTACATGCATGGTCATGCTTGGTATATCTGCAATGGGGGACTATACGTGTTTTACGATTGATCATACTTGGTTTATTCGCGATGGGTGGTCACTGGCTACACTATTAGATTATGCCTATGGTTCTCTACAGTATATCCGCAGTAGGGGACCATACGCATTCTAAAGGTGATCATGCTTAGTATATCCATGATGAGTGATCATTGCCTACACTATTACATTATGTCTATGGTTCAACTTGGTAAATCCGTGATGATAACCATACGCCTTCTAGGGGTGATCATGCTTGGTATATCCGCGATGGGTGATCACTATATAGTACTATATGATTTGGTCTTGCTTGGTAAATCCACGATGGGCGACCACATGCTGGTGCGATTCCATTGGGTGGTCTGGAATCCCAACTCTTGTTCATTTCTATTGAGTTAGTCTGGAACCCTAGAATCTTGTAACTCACCATTAGGTGTGCATTATATCCTTCATAAATTGTAACTCACCACGTGACCCTTAATAGACATTCTGCCCTAATTGTCCAGTTTACATTTATCCCTTGGATGAATGCAACACCTGAGTTCTCATGCTCCATCAATAATCCCAAATAATTCATATATCACCATATATAAAAACTCTAAAAGCATTTCAACAAATCCAACATGCTTGACTTGAAAAATATATTGATATTTAGTAATAAAGAAAGCCCACAATAATTCATGGTTTTCGTATATCAAAAAATAAGTATTTTGAAACACATTACATAAACCACTCACCTTGATCGATTGCTAGAACATCGGCAAAACAACCCATCTACCGATCTGCACAAATAAAACCATAGCCCTCTTTCTTTTTCTAGATATATATACACACAATCTAATCTCTAAGTACATGCATCCATCACATGCTACCTTATTTCCAAAAACAATGGAGTAAAGCTCTTATTTACAGTCACTCATGCCGGCAAGGATTAAACCATTTAATTAGTTGGAAACGTGACACATAAACATTTAATTGGTCGGAAATGTGACACATAACAGCTAGCTCTAGGTTTCTCTTAATAAGAGAGTTGAGGTTCCACCATAAAACCAATTGGCAATATGGGGAGTAGCCCAACCTCTTATAAGCTCATGCAAGGTCCCTCTTCCCATCAATGTGGGACTCATTCTCACGTGGCGAAGTTTCGATCCTCCCACGTGGACAACACAACAAGGTGACGTAGAGCGCGTGTTCACATGTGGGACAACCTGCTCTGATACCATGAAGAAAATTGAGGTTCCACCATAAAACATAATGGAACCTCAACTTTCTTCACTTAATAACCCGACACCTCAAGAAATAGAGTGGTGACTCACCACTAAGGTGGTGATTCACTTCATTGACAACTCCAATCTTATCAACCCAAGCTAAAATATGTAGCTTAGTCATCATGCCACCACAACATTGCATCCCACCTCTTAATATATTAAATCACATAGAAAATCAATAAATAATTCATTCAATTATATATCAAAGTAATACATGTACATGAGTAACAATGTTAAATGAACATGACATAATGGATTAGAAAAACCTAGCAATATGATCGAGGCAAGTGTTGAACACTTTGTCCTTAAGACAAGTTTACACCCCACTACGGATACAACTACCACGTCCTTGTAATAGTAGCACTCCAAATCACAAGACTCCAATGAACCACAACTGTGAGATCCCACATCGCTCAGGGAGTGGATCATGTGAGCCTTATATGTATATTCCCATCTCTACCTAGCGTGAGACCTTTTGGGAGCTCACTGGCTTCAGGTTCCATCGGAACTCCAAAGTTAAGCGAGTAGCGCGCGAAAGCACTGCCATGATGGGTGACTCACTGGGAAGTTCTCGTGTGAGTTCCCAGAAACAAAACCGTGAAGGCGTGGTCGGGGCCCAAAGTGGACAATATCGTGCTACGGCGGAGGCATGCCCAGGATGTGGTGGGGGCCCGGGCGGGGATGTGACAATTTGGTATCAGAGCCTAACCATGGCCGCATGTGTGCCGACGAAGACGTCGGGCCCCTAAGGGTGGGTGGATTGTGAGATCCCACATCGCCCAGGGGAGTGGATGATGTGAGCCTTACATGTATATTCCCATCCAGTGGCGGATCCAGAATTTTAAACTCAGGGGGTCCCAATAATAAAGGTAAAAAAAATTATAAATAAAAATAACATTGAAAAGTTAAATATAATACATTTCATTCAAAAATCATGTGCAAAACAACATTACAAGCTATAAAATCCTAATTCAAACATCCACGACGAGGTTTCATAGTCTGAAAATGTTCCATGATAGCTTCATCACCAATACATGAAAAAACATCTTTCTCAATGTAAACAACTAAGTTGTCACTCAACCATTGATCTCCTATTTTGTTGCGAAGTGGACCCTTAATGATATTCATAGCAGAAAATGTCCTCTCCACTGAAGTGGTTGCAACCGGTAAAACCAAAGCCAACTGAACAAGCAAATATACATATGCAAATGTTCGATGCAACCCTTTCTCCACCATTTTCTTAGCAAGCTCATTAATCCCCTGCAACTCTTTCCATAGTTGTTATTTCTAAATTACACATTTAACCAAAAACACAAAACATATATCAATCAACCAATAAACAAAAATTCCATCTAAATTTCAATTATAAAATGAGTATACAAACATAGAACATTTCATCAATCATATCAATAATAGACTAAAAATCTCCACCAATATCTAATATAATTTAATTGAGATTAGATTAGAATACCAAAAAACTTACTTGAATTTTGAACCAAATAGTGATGGCTTGGAGAATTGAAACAAGTGGAGGTATGATATTGGAGTAATGTAATTATAATATGGGATTGGGTGGGATTAGAAATTTAAGGTTTTGGGTGAATATAAGGGGGAAAAACAAAGGAACGGAATGGGGAAAGGAAATGGACTCTCGGAAAAGATGGCCCATGTGGGGCTAGGCATATGGAATCATGGACAATTGACAAACGACATCGTTTGTCTCATTGGCTTTAAAAAAAAAAAAAAAACACACACACACACACACAAATTGGCCAAAACGCTGCGTTTTGGACCAACTTTTTAAAAAACCATGTTTTCTTTCTTCTCCCCCACAGCCCGGCTGTCTGCTTCTCCTTTGCAAGCTGCAAGCTGCAGCACAGACCTCGTGTTCTCGTCGAGGGGTCCCTGGAAAATTTCTAGCAGCATTTTAGGATCGCCAAGGGGTCTTGGGACCTCCCAGGTCCCTTTGTGGATCCACCTCTGTTCCCATCTCTACCTAGCGCGAGGCCTTTTGGGAGCTCACTGGCTTCAGAGTTCTGATGAACTCCGAAGTTAAGCGAGTAGCGCGCGAGAGCACTCCCATAATGGGTGACCCACTGGGAAGTTCTCATGTGAGTTCCCAGAAACAAAACCGTGAAGGCGTAGTCGGGACCCAAAGCGGACAATATCATGCTACGGTGGAGACGTGCCTAGGATGTGGTGGGGGGCCCGGGCAGGGATGTGACAATAACTGTGTTGAATACTCTCTCATATGGACTCAATGGGACACTACAAAACTCTCTAACAATACAACACTATATGTATGAATATGTGAATGTAAAAGTTATTAAGTGATTATAGGGGGCTTCCATATTTATAGAACTTGGGATGATGATGATAATAATAATAATAATCAACGCTACACAAATGACAATGCAGACAATAGAGAGAATTTAGTAGGAAAAGTATGCATCGGGATATGTAGCTTTATGCATCGGGATATGTAGCTTTTGGCTTTGAACCTTCCATATTTATAGAACTTGGGATGATGATGATGATGATAATAATAATAATAATAATAATAATAATAATCAACGTTACACAAACGACAATGCAGACAATAGAGAGAGAATTTAGTAGGAAAAGTATGCATTCGGATAAGTAGCTTTTGGCTTTGAACCTTCCGTGGTGAATTACTATCGGATTAATTCGGCTAATCGTTCAACGTGATGTCTTGGACTGCTCAGCTGTTTATGTAAACCAAGATAATAGTAATCACACAATATCCTTCCAGAAACCCCATGGTTGCTCCGTTGTGTTCTTTTCGGCTCTGAACAATTCCCGGTTTCTCATGAGTGCTCTAGAGAATTAAGCCATTCAGAAAACTATCATATGAACAGCCCCATTTCTCACTCAAGATAGGTGACTTCCCATTAAGAGTATCCTGTAATACCTTTTGGTGGAAAATTTATTAATATTATTACTAGTTCACAGGCAACACAGTTATCATCATAGGACATGGACTTGCCATTACGAGTATCCTACAATACCACTTGGACTTCTAAGTCTTCCAAACTATAGGAATCCTTGAAAGCTGATAGGATTTTTAGGTACCTGGGCAAGGAGGTTAAAATCACACAAAATAATTGCAAGAGAACAAGGTAGTTGTAGTATAAACATCTCAAGTAAGGTCGTTTTCCGCAGGGATTGTTTGAAACAATTTATGTAAAACCAAAATTTTAGTTAATTATTTAAAAACAAAGATTGGAAAAGGTTGATTTTGAATTTGAAAGTAATAAAAACGAATTTTATTAAAAGTAATTTAGGGAAAGCAACTAATAACCAATTAAAAAGGAAACAAATCAAAGAGAAAAGGTTTTGAGAAACAAATTTGGAAAAGCACTAGGGTTCCGTTGTCCTCCTAATAATCCTAAGTAGTTCTTCTAATTTCTTACGAATTACACATGCATATTTTGAAAGTTAGGTTTTCCTAAAATATATCCTACTTGGAACCTCCAACGTATAACGTATATCTAACATGCAACCCGTCTGTGGCGTCCAGATCGAATGTGAACATGCAACACTCATTAAGTTTTGAAAAAACCTTTTGAAAAACCATATAACTCTTAAGACGTGTCGTCCATCCTAAGTAGCTACACATGTTAACCACAAGAAGCCTTAGTCAATTTTAGGGACAGCCCTCCGCCAAAATTGCATCAAATTACTTTTCTAAATATCCTAATGGTCGCGAATCACTAAGACAAATAGATAGTTTAAACCGGTGATTAACAATCCAAAACTTGCATGAATAAATTCATAAGAAAATTAAAAAGAGACTACATATTCTTGCTAAGGATCATGGCCTCACCCTAGCAAAGAGAATTAGTTATGCATATTCATAATAAAAATCACAAAGTCTTTATTAAAAATAGAAAAAGAATGAAAACACCTTGAAAGTATAAGTCTTGAAATCTCTAAGCTTTACCCAAAATCTTCTCTCCAAAAAATGCATAAGAGAGAACCATAGGGCCGGCCAAAAAGGTTTATTTATACTACTCTAATTAAAATCCTCCTAGTAAAAGGTCTTAGAATCAAACTAGGAAATCAAATAAATTGAAAGAAAATAGGAAACATAATCCTAAATTGACTTGGTAAATTCACTCAAAAATATGCTCAACCACGTTTTGGGCCCAATTCAGCTCCAAAACTGGCCCAAAATAGCTAGTTTAAAGCTTGGACTATTCTGAACACTTCTCTAGAAGACCACGAACCCATCCGAGGTCATCTTGGGCTCCATTACCGCAGGTTAAGCTCAAAAACGTCACATTACAGCAACGCGCACTGCTCCTTTAATAAGTCGTCAGAAAATAACTTCTTGGTAGAGAAATCCCAAATTTTGACATGAACACGCCAAGAGACACACAAACGTCCTCCAATTTGAATCACTCCAAAATTCATCTGTTTGGTCATGTTTTTCTCCTGAGGAAATCGAATGTCCTACATTGAAAATATAAAGCAAAGTATCAAAATTCTACCAAAATAATTACCAAATTATACTAAGAATAGGGTAAAATATATAATATAATATTGACTCATCAAAAGCTTAAAGCTTACCTAATCTCAATGGCAGGCAACATAGTTATCATCATACAACATGGGTAGAAAGAGATCTCCGTAGTGCTACTACGAGTTGCCATAATTTAGTTGTCCCTTTTGAACCTAGATCTTGGGAACTCCAATGAACTAATATGACTACTCTTATTAAGGGCTTTTAACTCGTTCCCCTCAACGATACAACTAACTTCTGGTACCATTAGGTTGACTATCTACAATCTATGGCCATCACAAACTTCATATCCATGCATGGAAATCAATTTCATTTGAGAGTAGTTGTTTTCCGACATTTAGTCCTCTGAACATACATCAGGACTTACTAAGTAACCACCAAGAAACATTCTCAAACACTCAGAAAGCTCTTTGTAACCACCAAGTAGCCTTACACATGTCCATTCCTCCATCGCCACAAGCCAAAACCTTGCGGCGTCCGTTCATTTGAGATCAAGTCACTGGGACACTCGGATCAACAACCATAACATACACCCTACGCTCCGGATATCAAATCAGAGGACTAAAACTTTGTAATCAGAGATTGTAACCCTAATTCTACATTAATACAAATATTATTTTGTATACAATCTTTGTGGAGCCAAAAATTATCGCAAGGCGACACGTATATTTTTGGACAAAAGAGGACAAAAATACCCTGGAGGCATAGCAAGATTCTTACGCGCGAGCAGCGGGCAATCATCCCTCAACCAAGTCAAAGGTGCCCAAAAAAGGTAACAATTCAAAAACCATCTCATCAAATCCCTTTTACAAGGTAATTCCCAAAACCTATTTCATTCCATATATTTTTTACCTCTTTTTCCCTCTTTTAGCTAATCAATTAGCTATCATTCCATAACTTACAAAATATTCCACATAAATTACATAACCTTCCAAATATTCATTCTAAAAATGTGTTAATTGGCTAATTAATGGATTAATTACCTAATTAATCCATTAATTGCCAAATAATACACCCAAAAAACATCCCAAAGGCCGGCCACTTTTTCTCCAAAGGGGACCGGCCATACTCTATATATTGAACCCCATTTTCTCTAAAAACCTAAGTCCACCCTCTTCCCAAAGGCTCTTGGCCTTGACCAAAGGTGTTAATTGTTTTGTAGGTGCAATTTTGTCCAAGAAGAAAGCGGTGGAAATTTGCATCCACAAATTGGTGCTTTCATTGAGAGAAGAAAATTTACACTCGTAGAAGACTCTCGCATCAAAAGGTTTTTTCTCTATTTTCTAGTCCACTAATATTTTTCATACGTTCTTATTCTTAGAATATTTTATATGCAAAGATTCTTTAATAAAATGTGAAAGAAAAATATAATTGCTAGAAATTTAGAAAATTCCCTAAGTGAAAATTCCAATACTCAAGAAAAGGGATCACGACGATTCACGAGGCTAAACTTGGTCATGGGTGAAGTGGCACCACCACGAAGTTCCACCATGGCAACCACCCGTGGCGAGATCCATGCCACCACCACTATGGCCAAAGCCATGCTATCCAAGCTTGCACGGGCACGGGCCCAAGCCTCATACTCGCCTGCCTCACGCACTGAGTAGCCTGCTCCCGTGATCCAGCCTACTCTTGTGGCCCAGTCTACTCCAATGACCCAGCCTGCTTCCTTGGTTTCCCAAGCAGTCCAAGTTGGCTCAAAAGTAGCACAACTGTCTCGACTCCAAGTTTCGGGACCCACGATCGAACCAAGAATATTCTCACCATATTTCTCCACGGATTTGACATTTTCAATGAGCTGATTTCCTTCCAAGCTTTCCAATCCAAATGGCAAACAACACTTGTCTCGGCAAGTCATAGAGTTGACGAGGGCCCTTGCACAATAAACAACTTTAGTGAATTAACTCTTACAACACACTGAGATGCAGCGTTTCCCAGATGAGGAGTCTCGAAGTAAGACAAGGGCAGACGAACCCTACTCGGACCAACAATCTCCTTGATGCCGTCAACGTACTTGGCACATAAATATATGTCTTCAAGCAAATCTGGCTTCAAAAACGCGCAAATCTCAGCAACTTCCTCAGAAACAGTCTTGGTGAACTTTTCACGGCTGCCGGCACGAGCAGTTTCCTTCTTTTCAACAGGTGAGTTGGTTTCAACAGCGAAAGGAACAGGTTTTGGCCTTACTTTAGCAGGCGAGGGCACTTTGTTATTCTTCATAGTAGCAAGCCTCTCCAAAGGTGAACCAGACTTAGCCCCCAACGGACATTTCGACATAAACTTCAGCACCGGGGTAAGGAGGAGCTTCTACGCTAGGCAATCCTATCAGCAATCGAACTTGCATTCGAAACTACAGGCGTCACGGGGATAAATCTAGCCCCCAAAACTACAGGCATCACGGGCATGAATCTAGCAGATTCTTCTTTTTCGCCCTTAGAGGAAGTCAAATTAATCACAAGTTTAGGAGCAGCTGGTGAGTCCTCGTGAGCAGCGAAGGAAGTTTTTTATTTCTTCTCAGCAAGCTTCTCTTGAGCAGCCGTAGAAGCCCAGGGGGCAGTGGAAGAAGTTTTCAATTTCTTCTCAGCATGTGTCTCTTGAGTAAGCGGGGAATGTCTCATTTTCCCACCTTCACTGGTTGCAGGCTCTAGCACAGTAATAAGATGAACCAACGCCTCAGCCTTGCTTCATTTTATTTCTTTTCTCAGGGGCAACCCACCTTTTTCCCTACGAAGAGGACTAAGCAACCAGCGCCACTCGTGATACTTGAAAGGAATACCCAAAGCGACATGCACTTTCTTCATGTCCAGTGAAGTTTTATGAGTTGAGCCAAATTCCGAATCTACAAAAGCAGCAGAGGGCGATTAGAAAAAATAAGGAGCAATCTAGCATAAATACCAAGCAGCCGGAAAATTGAGCAGCCTACTTACCGGATATGAAGACCGTTGACACGCGCAGCTCGGGAGAAGAATCAGATTCCCATTCTCTACTCACTTCCAAAGTCTCCTTAGCCCAGTCATGATCTCCCTTGCTTGAATTGTCAAAAAGCCTATGGCAAGGTCGCAGCTGCCCAACTCCCTCGATGTGGCCTATGTCGAAGAAATACCAAAATTCGTTGACGGTCAAATCTATGTCAAAAAATTGGCTAAGATTGTGGAAACCCACCATCACGCGGATCGCATTTGGAGAACATTAAGTAGGGTTACATTTCATGGAGCATAACACATCTTGGAAAAATCGCAGCATAGGAAAAGTAAATCCCAACACAAAATAGTAGGGGTGAAACTTGATGGCTCTCTGAGCCCCATCACATGGCTTGATGTGATTAAAGTTAAGCACACAAATTAAACCCTCTCGTTATCAATTGTAGTATAAATGCAAGTAGGGATCGTTCTGGACCGGGGATTAGGAGGGCTTGCTAATCTAACACAAACTGACTCAAATAAGCAACATAAGACTCAAAAGACTCTAAATAGACTAGTAAGACTCAAAACATGTTCAAAACACTCAAAACTGCTTAAAAACACTAATTGGACAGATTCTAGACACTAGACATAACTTTGGATGAAAATTGAATTAAACTTGACTCAAAACACACAAAGACACAAACTAAGACAGATTCTAACTAATTTGACTCAAACAAGTGAAGGGGGATTGGTTTTAGAGTGAAACTAAGCTAAAACAAACAAAAACTTTAAACTAAGCAGATTTAGACGAAATTGGGTTTTTAGGATGGATGGTGAACGAGCTAGAGGTTTCCTTATCCACACATGACTTATATGCATATAACTTGACTTCCAGTTACGTTTTCATTGAATTACAAATGACAATGCCCCAGATTAACCGTGTCAATCACTAACTAACCCTCAGATTCTCCTAATTTCATTGAATTGGACGGACAACTCATCTACAACCAAATTATTCTCATCAATTTCCCTACATGACATCATAATAGAGACACAATCAGAGATCATTATGCTCAATGAGAATCATAAGCATTGACGAGGCATTCATAACTATGACATCATGTTACTCACACCAAGAATTGAACTTAACACGATTGTTCCAGTAACCTTGACTACTTGTGAACATAAGTTTGTAACGATTATGTGAAACTCACTTATATCCTAGCATCAAATTTATGCATGCCAATTAAGTGTCGACCCTCAACCAGCAAACAAAAATAAGTTCTAATTCAAACAGTTAAGCCAATTACATTCATACTTCAAGAATCTGTAACTGAAATTTATCAAGTCATATCACACACAAAATCATGGTTTCAAAGTAGCCTCTAGCTAAAAACAAGTTTAGCCTCTCATGATTACAGCAAGACAAAGGAAAATTAAATTAAACATCGAAAACATAAGGTATAAAACACCTAAGAACGCCCAGCAATCCAGATTGGGTGCAACACACTCCAAGGCCGCTTCTCCTCTCCTTCTTCCTTGCAAGGCTGCGGCACAAGTGGCTGGTAGGGTTTGTGGATGTACAAAGGTGGTGTGGATGGGTGGTGGGTGCGGCAAAGGGTAGTGGAAGGTGTTTGGAATGGTTGAGGTGCGACAAGAGCTGTGGCAGATGTGAAGGGATGTGTAGAGGTCCCCACTCTATGCGGCACAATCACATATATATAGGGGAAGGCTAGGTCACGGTTGGGAAGGTGTTTCGGTAGGTTTTGGACTCCTAACCCATCTAGAAATCAGAATCCTTGAAGTTTTGGGGAATTAAATGGACCAAATCCCTCTAGAATAAGGAAATAGGTGCGGCATAGCCTAGATGATCAGGGATAGGGCTCCTTGCACAGCAAGGAAGGTTCTCCTTGCTGATTTAGGTCCAAATTAAAAGGGGAATGTCCTCCCTTGTGCGACAAGGAAGGAAAACTTAAGGGAAAGGTGCGCATCCCTTTCTAGCTGGGAATTGATCTTCTAGAAACAATGTTTAGCTGTCCTAAAGTGTTTAGGACTCCTTCTAATTACTGAAACCTTTGTGTATTTGGATTAGGAAAGTCAAGATAAGCTAGGATAATGTTTTGGATAAGATGAGATACGATTTGGATAATGTTCCATATTTTTTGCTAACTTCTTATCTTCTTTATCTTTGACTTCTTTCCTCCATCTTTTGAGCTGATTTCAAGCCTTTTTATCTTCAAATTCGTCCATCAACTTGCCTCCATGCTTGCACTACCCAATCTTGGCCCAAAAATGCTCTAGAATGCTCCAAATCGCTTCTTTTTGCCATTTTGACACTTAGAACCTACAAACACATGAAAATAGCTTAAAATACAAAATTAACTAAGAACTAAGGACGTTAATGCATGAAAACAAGCTAACTAAGTCGCATAAATATGCTCTTATCAAATTCCCCCACACTTAGCTTTTGCTAGTCCTCAAGCACAACAAACACCAAACAAACTAGACCTTCCAACATTCACCTCAGGGATTTCCAACGCACATGACATATTCAAGATCATCATAACCATAGATTTTAGTCATCCCCACCCTCTAGTACATACTTAATCACAGTCACCATTCACTAGTTCGCATTTAACCAATTAAAACAATGTTTTGAATGTAGTAACATGCCTTAGAGAATTCACTTAATTCCTCACTAGGTACACTCTTATTTTCACTCAGATTTTCTAACTACACTCCCTATTCTAGGTGTATGTGAGAAGATTTATGTAAACATGAAAACGAACACTCACATATGTTTATAACAAAGAAAGCAATTTCTAGAGTTATTAAGCATGTATAGATATGATCTCATGAATGGAATGCTACTACTTAGATGCGAGAACCAAGGACACCATATGCTTATACCAATCCCAAACTCCACATATTGAAACACACAATGCTCAAGATAGAAGTATAGGGTTGTAACGGGGCTAGGGGTATTGGCTAACAAAGAAAGGTAAGGAAAACAAACGTTCTTAAAGTAATAGCAAGCAAAGTAATGAATATGACACTTAGAACTCCCTTTTGAAACGCAGCCACAAACTTTGATACATAAAAGGAAGATCACACATACTTAGGGCCGAATTCAACTTTTGGGATCCTTTCTTCAACAACCAACACTTGTGAGCTTAATCTCACTTATTTTGAACACTTTTCACACTTTTTCACATACTTTTCTTTTTCTCACGAATTTTCTTCTTTTTTTTTTCTTTTTTTTTCCCTACCCGTACCTCTTTTGATACTTTGGCACGCACCCACACACAAAAATCCCTTCCCCCACACTTGTTTTTCTGCATAATATCGATCAAAAGGAATTCCCTCTAAGTCATGCTTCACTATCCTTTAAGAACAAGGGTATGGATAGTCCTATTCTAGGCTAGGTAAGGATAATGTCGCTAACAAAGAAAATTAGGCTAAACAAGGCTCAATGGGGTTAAACCTACAAATCATAATGCAAAAGGGTTAAGGCTTTTTGGCTCTGGTTTAAACTAAACAACTTCATCTTGTTATTTGTTATGCTAATTAGTTTCATGCTTTGAATGAAACGGGCATGAGTTCTAGTATTTGGAACTAAATGATGAAACGCCTTCTAAGTAGCAACCAAGCAAAGAATGATGAGATCATGCAACGACTTTAGAAAACAACAAAGGCACAAATGTTTAACTCTCCAAAGAACATTTTAAGCTCAAGTCTCTCAGGGTTGTAGCGTTAGTTTGAGTTTCTTCCTTCAAGCATGTTACAAAAACTGGTTTTCTCCTTTTTGATTAAACATGAATTCATGAATTATAACCATAATCAAGCATAAACCAGAGAGCAATTCAAACTTTCATCCATGTTTATAACTTTCCTTAATAGTCATGCAATTAAAAACCGAATCCTCATCATTGTGTTGGAAGGTACCCTAAGACACAAACAAACACACAAAAACAACTCTTTTTGGGTTTTTCAAAACACTTTTTCAAATTTTTATGAAATTTTCGGATTATCTTTTCAAAACACACTAAAAACACTTAAAAACAGTGAAAAACAACATTCGAAGTGATAGGTGATAAAATCCCACGAGAATCATGCAAAAACAAGTCAAAAGTGTAGCCCAACAGGTGTGGAGGCATTTGTGGAGCCAAAAATAATCACAAGGCGACACGTATATTTTTGGACAAAAGAGGACAAAAATATCCTGGAGGCATAGCGGGATTTTTATGCGCGAGCAGCGGGCAATCATCCCTCAACCAAGTCAAAAGTGCCCAAAAAAGGTAACAATTCAAAAACCATCTCATCAAATCCCTTTTACAAGGTAACTCCCAAAACCTATTTCATTCCATATATTTTTTACCTCTTTTTCCCTCTTTTAGCTAATCAATTAGCTATCATTCCATAACTTACAAAATATTCCACATAAATTACATAACCTCCAAAATATTTATTCTAAAAATGTGTTAATTGGCTAATTAATGGATTAATTACCTAATTAATCCATTAATTGCCAAATTGTGACATCCCACATCGCCCAGGGGAGTGATCCTTAAATGTATATTCTCATCCCTACCTAGCACGAGGCCTTTTGGGAGCTCACTGGCTTTGGGTTCCGTAGGAACTTCGAAGTTAAGCAAGAAGGGGGCCAGAGCACTCCCAGGATGGGTGACGCACTGGGAAGTTGCTCGTGAGTTCCCAGAAACAAAACCGTGAGGGAATGGTAAGCCCAAAGCGGACAATATCGTGCTATAGTGGTGGAGCGGGCCCGAGAAGTGATCCGCCCCGGGCCGGGATGTGACACAAATAATACACCCAAAAAACATCCCAAAGGCCGGCCACCTTTTCTCCAAAGGAAACTGGCCATACTCTATATATTGAACCCCATTTTCTCTAAAAACCTAAGTCCACACTCTTGCAAAATTCCCAAAAATTCCCTAAACACTTTTTCTCTCTAAATTCTAACTTTGGCATCGGAGGTTCTTAGGCCAAAGCGCCCCCCCCTCCGCCCCCCCCAATTCATCGTGGGCACGTGAGGCTCTTGGCCTTGACCGAATGTGTCCAAGAAGCAAGCGGTGGAAATTTTCATCCACAGTCTTATCTAGAAAGGCATAGATCATTTCAAAGCCATTGTCAACTCTGTATCTCCCTTTTTAAATAGCAACAAATATACACGGTGGTTGACTCCTTTTAGTGCTGGTCAAAACAAACATCCAATTATAAATGTTTAGGGGGATAATCGGCTAAAATTAAAGTTCAATGAGAAATTGGCGAATTATAAAAATTCAAGTGAGGGCTAATTGACTAAAATTAAAGTACATAAGGAAAATTGACATTTCCTTACAAGTTCGGAAGGGAAAAATCCACAAATACCTAAAATGATATATATCTCTCCTACTACATATTACATATGTATAAGACTGGTGATACTCCATAATTTTTCACTATGTAAAGGCACCTGGTTTGCGAACACAGAAAAGACTAATATTTATTAAACTCATAAAATGTTCTTTATGTTGAAAACATTGGCATTGTTATGAATGCCCACACACACATTGTCAATGCCCTTGCAAATTGAAATAGACTTTGGAAACAAAAGGATTGTTTTTTCAAAACATGCGATGTAAATTTCAAACTGTAAGAACCTGTTTGTATTGAGCCGCTCTATAAATTGAGCGCTCAGACTGCAGTTAAAGGATATAGAGAGAATACAGAGAAGAAAGGAAAGATTAATAACTTCAGTATCTATTCCTCCCTCTTTTATTTGTCGTCCTCTTGTGCTATAGTTTTAGTGTGATATTTTACACCTGCTTCACTCCTGTCACTAGTAAAGGTTATCTCTCTAACTTTTACATATTTATAACACGTTATCAGCACGACTCTCTAAAATCTAATCATTCTCTCATTTCTCTTCGCCGAACGAAAGAAAGAAAGAAAAAAATGTTTCCTCTAAGGTTTTTACTGTTCATCTTCTTCCTCTACCTCAACTGCGCGATATACCCTCACGACGAACTGTTTGCTCCATGCCTACTTCTAGTTCTCAACGTAACAGTTACATATATCTTTGATTTCTTGTTTAGTGTAGATCTTGATTACTAACCTAGTATTTGTTTATGTTAATTTTACTGTAATCCAAGATGGTGTGGTACAATCGCCCATCTTGAACTGCAAATTTAATCTTACTGTGGTCCAAGATGGTGCGGTATCATCACTTATCTTGGACTAAAGATCTAATTTTATTGCAAATTTTAAGTGGAGCGGTATAATCGCCCACTCTACCCTGCATATTTAAATTTGCCTGTTGTTTAATTTCATTGCAATTTTAGGTGGTGCGGTATAATCGCCCACCCTGCTCTGCGTATTTACATTTTCCTGCTACTTGAGTAGTGCGGAATAATCGCCCATTCTATGTTACATTATTTCAATGAGAATGGTATGGTACAATCACCCTCCTTATTCACCTTGAAAATCTAGAGCCAGAAGTTTCGAGTGCTTATCATTTTGGCCTGAAGATCAAAATGAAAAAAAAAAATTTGTAAGAACTAGAAGTGCTATATTCCTCCAGGAATACATATTATTGCAAGTTCTTACACATCTCATTTTCGTTTAGAAAAGAAAATGGCAAACTTGGCGAAGCTTGATTTTGCTGCCCTGGCTATTACTGAGGAAGATATGTTGGAAAAGACCTTCAACACATTTCATGCCTCTAATGTGCTCCTGCAGCAGCAGTATAGAGCGCGAGGATTCACTGAATACAACCAGCTGATATCTGTGCTCTTGGTAGCTGAACAAAACAATGAGCTCCTAATGAAAAATCATTAGTCCTGACCTACTGGATCTGCACCATTCCCAGAAGTGAATACTGCTTCCCTCGAATTGAACGCCACATCCTCTGGTGACGATAATCATAAACGAGGACGTGGCCACAAGCGAGGTCGGTGGAACAAGAAAGGCAAAAACCATGGTGGTCAGTTTCACAACTAGGTTCCAAGGCATAATTCAAGCTCGAGCTTCAAAAATGTGAATCGCCACAAAGGTAAAGCTCATATGAACAATGCTCCCAAGAACTCTGAAGGAGCCTGCCATAGGTATAGTGGCAATGGGCATTGGGCGCGTACTTGTCGTACCCTAAAACATTTGGTGGATCTGTATCAAGCCTTCCTCAAAGAGAAGGGTGTCGAGACCAATTTTCTCGACCAGGCTAAACCAATGGATATACCTGATCCAGTGTGTGACTTATCAGGGTAGTTGAACACAACCCAACCTAGATGTTTCAGACTTTGTTGTGGAAAAGGGAAATGAAGTATACCGGTCCGACTGAATCATTTATGTTTAATGTACTTTTATTATGCTGAACTTGTAGTTTAAAACTAGCATTTCAGATTCAATAAAAGTGGCATGTAAATTTCCTGTTATAACTTGCTTTTAACTCTGATTCCTTTACTCAGAGAGCATGGATAAAAACTATGGTCATTCTCAAAACATGAGAAATGGTGAAGATATTTGTCTTGCAGACAGTGCAACCACGCATACAATACTTCGAGATCAAAAGTATTTCTCAAGATTGATGCTTACAAAAGTAAGGGTAACAACAATATCAGGGCAATTAAATGTGATTGAAGGCTCAGGGAAAGCCCATATTATGTTACCAAATGGAACAATATTGTCCATACAGAATGCGTTGTACGCAAATTTGTTGAGTTTCAAAGGCATACATTTAAATGGATACCACATTGAACCGAAAAGTGCAGAAGATGTGGAGTATCTATGCATTACCTCCAATGATACCCAGAAGCGTATATTGGAGACATTGCGTGGTTTGTCGAGTGGATTGTATTATACATGCATAAATACAGTTGAATCACATATTGTCATGAACCAGAAGTTCATTGATTCAAAAGTCTACATGCTTTAGCATGACCGTCTGGGTCATCCAGGATCTACCATGATGCGTAGGATCATTACCAACTTTAATAGACATCCATTATTGAGCAAACACATTGCTATCACAAATGATAACCCTTGCAAGGCTTGTTTTCAAGGGAAGTTGGTAATTAGACCATCACAACTAAAGGTTGATGTTGAATCCCTATCATTTCTGCAAAGAATTCAAGGGGATATTTGTGGGCCTATTCAACCATCCTGTGGACCATTTCGATATTTTATGGTTTTGGTTGATGCATCTATCCGATGGTCACATGTTTGTCTCTTGTCTACTCGGAATGTAGCTTTTGCGAGACTTATTGCTCAGATAATTAATTATGAGCATAGTTCCCAGATTACCCCATTAAGTCAATCCGACTTGATAACGCTGGTGAATTTACGTCTCAAACTTTTGATGATTACTGCATGACATTGGGCATTGATGTTGAACACATTGTTCCTCATGTCCATACTCAAAATGGTTTAGCAGAAGCATTGATCAAGCGGCTTCAGTTAATAGCCTGCACTCTGCTCATGAAAACAAAATTGCCAGTCTCTGCATGGGGACATGCCACCTTACATGCTGCATCATTGGTTCGATTAAGACCTATAGCCAACCACCAATAGTCTTTAGTACAACTTGTGTTTGGACATCAGCCAAACATTTCACATTTACGAGTTTTTGGTTGTGCTATTTATGTAGCTATTGCACCACCACAACGTACTAAAATGAGACCTCAACGCATACAGGGAATTTATGTGGGTTTTGATTCACCATCTATCATTAGATATTTGGAACCCTTGACAGGTGATATGTTTATAGCTCGTTTTGCTGATTGTCACTTTGATGAGATAGTTTTTCCGTCGTTAGGGGGAGAAAAGATCGTTCTAGAAGAACGGAAAGAGCTGACATGGGTTGTTCCCACTTTGTCTCATTTTGATCCTCGAAGCATTCAATGTGAAAATGAAGTAAAAAGGATTGTTCATCTTCAAAGTATTGCCAATCAAATGCCAGATGCATTTAATGATGCTATGAAAGTGACAAAATCACATATACCAGCTGCAAATGCAGCTGCAAGAATTGATGTCCTTGTTGGACAAAATAAAGTGGCAACGAATGATTCATCTGGTGCACACCTGAAGCGTGGTAGACCCCCAGGTTCAAAATATTCAGCCCCTCGAAAGAGAAAGACAAGGGCACAACTGAATCCAAATGAAATCATTCAAGAAGAGAAAATGAATGACAAATCCACAATTCATGATTCTGTACTTTCAGAAAAAGAAATTGTCCTAGATGAGACACATGTCCCTGAAGAGACAGAGGTACATGAAAGCAAAGAAATCTCCATAAATTATGCTTGTTCTAATGAATTGTGGGATCGAAATGAAATAATTATCAATGACATGTTCGCATTCGTAATAGCCACTGAAATCATATTAAGTGATGATATTGAGCCCCGCTTTGTTGATGAATGCAAACAGAGACAGGATTGGCCTAAATGGAAAGATGCAATCCAGGCAAAATTCAATTCTTTGGAAAGGTGAAACGTTTTTGGACTAGTAGTCCAAACCCCGCCTCATGTAAATGAAGGAAAAATTTTGTCCTAGCTAAGAACATGTGAGAACATTTGAACACGTATGCAAACTAATAACACTTTAAAGTAGGCATGCATTCAAAAACAATTCTAAAAACCCATGACTTTCAAAGCCTAGTGAATGGTGGACCACAAGACTTTTTAACAACATTAAAGAGATGAAGGATTTTGAGATTCATTACCCTTGAAGCTCATCCTTGTTTACACAAGGGATTCACCCAAGTGGAGGGCCTTCAAGTCACCTCCTAGCTCCTTGGATCTTCCTTGTGATTTTTCTCCTTTTGATGCTCCTTTGCTCCTTGATGATGTGAGGAAAGGATCTCCAAGAACACCAAAGTTGGTGTCTCTAAGTCTCCACACCAAGGATGAGGTGTGAAGATGAAATGGATGACTTAGAGAGGAAAAGATTGCTAGCTAAATCCTCCCTAAGTGGCCGGCCTCTCTTAGAGAAAAAGGGAGAAAGTGTTTCTCTTCTTTTCCTCAAGAAAACCCTAATGAGGTAAAAGCTATAAAGATGCTTTTATATCTCTTTCTTTGGTGAGTGGCAAACTTGCAATTAACCTAAGTTTGTTACCTTCACCCTAGGCCGGTTTTGACTTTGTTTTTGGGTTAATTTCCATTTAGTTTTAGTTGTCACACAACCTAAACTCAATGGGCCTTGTGGACCAAAAACCCTTTTGGGCCCCGAAACCCAAAACCAACTTAAAAGCCCAATACGAACCTTTCGTAAGATTAATTAACTAATTAATTAATCTTGACCATTCTCAATTAAACTATTTAATTGCTTATCCATCTCATTTATATTTCTTCACTTTCATCCTTACTCGGTGTACGATCCATTAGGTTCCAATTAGCGAGGCAGTGGGCGATTGTTACTCTTAACGATCGATTGTGAATTGAAACTACATTTCAATTCTCCCTTTGATGAAGATTAGTGTTTGCTAATCCTCAAGGCTTCCACAAACCATGAGTGACACCTAGCAGTATGTCATGGCTACCCAAGCTAAGTAGAAGTGGTTGGAGAACCTATCCAGTTACAATTACATTGCAATACGGTCCTTCTCTAATACAATACTCTTAATCACATTGTTTGAGTGATAGTTTGTTTCATGTCTACTATCCAATGTGATACTTCTCTATATGATTCAATTGAATAATGATTTGGAACATTCTTCCTAAGTCATATCCGTATGCTTTGGCCAAAGACTCTCGAATCATATCTCAGAGTATTCTCCTTCCACTATGGAAGGTTAGAGATCCATTATTGTGCATTCACATGCCTACATGACTAGATAGCTTGACCCTAATAATGTCGTGGACACTCTCAATGGAATGCCTTTGACATAATCAAAGATCAATGACCTAACCATTAGACATCAATGATGCCTCAGGTCAAAGGACTACTTTGCATATTGCAACTTATGAGTTCTTACATGACATGTATGTTCGAACTCTATTTTGATCGTTGTTCAGTGTACTCGATTACCTTTTGAGCACCTATGTGTTTGTCTCAGTGTCCAACACTAAATGACTTGAGACTAATCATAATCATGCGTGAGTTAACATAACACATACTAACCTTAGCGGATTGTCAGTGCCCAATTGGCAATCCTATGGCTAGGAACGTTTTAGGAATGAACATAAGAGAAAGGTGTCGTTAATCTAACTTACTTAGATCACTTCTCTCTTAGATTAAATACATTCCTTGGATTTCCTTATTGTTTAAACACATAATACAATAAATAGTGATTAACAATAAGCTTTGCCCTTCATTAAACATATAATAGTTTAATACAATAAGTATTCCAAAAGCTATTACATCAAATGAGTGGCTTTGTGGGCACACTTCCAACAGTAAACCCCGTGGGTTACAAATGGGTATTCACAAGGAAACGCAATGAGAAAAATGAGATTGCAAGATATAAAGCACGACTCGTTGCACAAGGTTTTTCGCAAAGACCTGGAATTCATTATAAGGAGACATATTTTCCTGTAATGGACGCAATTACATTCTGTTACTTAATAAGTTTAGTGGTTTCAGAAAAACTTGACATGCGACTTATGGATGTCATCACTGCGTATCTATATAGAGAATTAGATGCTGACATATACACGAAAGTCCCATAAGGACTTAAGTTGCCTGAAACGACTAACAAACCACTAGGTATGCTCTCAATCAAATTAAGGCAATCATTGTATGGGCGGAAACAATCTGGACGAATGTGGTATAATCGTCTCAGTGAGTATTTGATCAAAGAAAGGTATATCAACAATGTCATTTGCCCTTGTGTGTTCATTAAGAAATCCAACTCTGGATTTGCTATAGTGGCAGTATATGTCGATGATATGAACCTAGTTGGAACTTCTGAAGAGCTCAATAAAACTGCTGAATATCTGAAAAGCGAATTTGAAATGAAAGACCTTGGAAAAACGAAATTTTGTCTTGGCCTGCAAATCGAGCATTGTGCTAGTCGAATTTTAGTCCACCAATCAACTTATATTGAAAAAATCCTGAAGCGATTTGGCATGGACAAAGCTTATCCACTCAGCACGCCAATGGTCGTTCGTTCTTTGGACATTAAGAAAGATCCATTTCGTCCAAAAGAAGATGATGAAATGGTCATTGGTCCTGAAGTACCATATCTGAGTGTAATAGGTGCTTTGTTGTATTTAGCACAATGTACTAGACCAGATATAGCTTTTTCAGTTAACCTGTTAGCAAGGTATAACTCTGCTCCAACAATTCGTCATTGGAAGGGTATCAAAGATATATTGTGATACCTTCGTGGGACAACAGACATGGGTCTCTTCTACTCAAAGAACTCCACAAATGACCACGTCCTTGTTGGATATGCAGATGCTGGTTTTCTCTCTAATCCGCATAATGCCCGCTCACAAACTAGATATATGTTCAAGAATGGAGATACAGCAATCTCATGGCGCTCAAGAAAGCAAACATTAGTTACTACATCTTCAAATCATTCAGAAATACTTGCTTTACATGAAGCAAGTCGTGAATGTTCTTGGTTAAGATCAATGATCCATCATATCCGGAATTCATGTGGTCTAACTTCGAAGATAGACAATCCAACTGTCATTCATGAAGATAATGCAGCCTGTGTTGCCCAAATGAAGGAAGGGTTCATCAAGGGCGATAAAACTAAACACATATCTCCAAAGTTTTTCAGTGCACATGAGTTTCTGAAGGCTAAAGTTATTGAAGTCAGACAAATCCGTTCTAATGAAAATTTGGCAAATTTGTTCACCAAATCTCTACCAAAATGCATGTTTCAGAAGTTAGTGCAAAGTATTGGATTACATCAACTTACCAAACAACTAAATTTGGAGAATGCGAGAATGCGGAATCAGGGGGAGATATATATCAGGGGGAGCATCCATGATACATGCCTGTTGTACTCTTTTTCCTTTGATTAGGATTTTTCCCACTGGATTTTTCCTATCAAGGTTTTAACGAGGCAACATAAGCATATTTAACACTATGTCAACAATCCACAAAAAGTTGTACTCTTTTTCCTTCGTTATAGTTTTTTCCCACTGAGTTTTTCCAAGCAAGGTTTTAACGAGGCAACTGATGTTGATATGTGGGCATCCAAGGGGGAGTGTTGAAAACATTGGCATTGTTATGAATGCCCACACACACATTGGCAATGCCCTTGCAAATTGAAATATACTTTGGAAACAAAAGGATTGTTTTTTCAAAACATGCGATGTAAATTTCAAACTGTAAGAACCTGTTTGTATCGAGCCGCTCTATAAATAGAGCGCTCAGACTGCAGTTAAAGGATATAAAGAGAATACAGAGAAGAAATGAAAGATTAATAACTTCAGTATCTATTCCTCCCTCTTTTATTTATCATCCTCTTGTATTATAATTTTAGTGTGATATTTTACACCTGATTCACTCCTATCATTAGTAAAGATTATCTCTCTAACTTTTACATATTTATAACACTTTATTGTAATTTTATTCTCCTCCTTGTGTGCCCACCGGGCAACCAATTAATTCAACAATAGTAAATTTAAACGTCCACCAAACCAGAAATATGCGATTCACTCTGCACACTTTATCCCGCTATATCTTTTTCTAAACTTTTTAGTTTAATATATTATATTTTTTATGCTGCGTCTTTCTCCAAAGTCAAAAATGTTATCAATTTAACCGTCCACCAAACCAGAAACATGCGATTCACTCTGCACCCTCTATCCCGCTAGATCTTTTCTAAACTTTTTCGTTTAATATATTATATTTCATACGCTGCGTCTTTCTCCAAAGTCAAAAATGTTATCATCAATCAATTGTATCTCTGAGAAGAGAACGAGGGTATTTCTTTCTGACGGTCTATATTGACACACATATGTACCAATCAGAATTTCCCACAAGGCCACAAGTTCTCCATCTTTTTGTTAATAAATTAATTTGATTATAAAACGTAAAAGATTGTTTGGTAGGACACTAGGACTTGATATTTTGTTGATTTTTTAGCCTATCACTTCTGGTTATAAATATAGTTATAAGTTTGTACACAACGCATAACTCCGCTCTCTCTTGTTATCAAAGTACTCAAACCATGAATAACAATAGCCCTCGCAACCTTTCTCTGCTTATTCTTCTGATTTCACTTACGGTGCTATCATGCAGTGTGGCCACGTCAGGCATTGACGTAGCTTACCCAGCCGTCCCCGACGACTGTCTGCTATTAGGGGAAGATGATGTCCCTGTCCCTGTACGTAGAGAGGTGTACAATAATGGTCAAATATTCGACATCAGCCACAGGTATGTTACTGACATGCCAAGTTATGGCCTTAAGGACGGGGTTGGCAAGTTCCTGTGGCTCGGCATGAGCATGAAGAACGGCTCATTGGCCAACGTGTCCATGATGAAGTTCAGTGTCCACTCGGGTACCCATGTCGACGCTCCTAGTCACGTGTTTGATCATTACTATGATGCTGGCTTTGATGTTGATACGCTTGACCTTCATGTGTTAAATGGTATAAACTAATATAATTAGCATTTAACAGCAGCTTGTTAACCTAATTAAGTAGCTAATTGGTTTGGTTTTTAAGCTTTTGATAGGTCCTGCGCTGGTAGTTGATGTTCCCAGGGATAAGAACATAACTGGTATATGCGATCCTTCTGAATTTTGATTTATTTAATTGCAATCAATTTAATTATTGTGCTTACATTCCTGCACGCATGGTATCTCTAAATTAATTACTAAACCCCTATGTAAGTTTAATTAGACTTTAATAATCAGTGATTTGAACATTTATCAGCTGAGGTTATGAAGACTATGAATATTCCTAGAGGAGTACGTCGTGTGCTTTTCCAAACATCAAATACTGACAGGTAATATATTCGTTGTATTTTTTGTTTTTTTTTTGTTTACTCTAGTGCGTGAATCCACATCGGGGAATTATAATGTTTATATTCTATTAACCTGTTTGTGTGAAGGTGAAAGATAAAACATGTAGCATATGCGTGGAGATTTCCAGTCAATAATTTCAGGGTGTGATATCCACACACCCCATTTTACTTTTCACACACATTTTTAATTTTCGATCGTCGGATCGGATAAATTGAAGAAGATTAACAGACATAAATTATCAAGGGGTGTGTGAGAAGTAAAATGAGGTGTGTGGATAGCACACCCCTTTATATATGGGAAGCTTTTAAGGGAAGAGATCCTTATTTTTTTAGAAAACTATATTTTAATCCTTATATAAGATGAAATTTAGAAAAATGCCTTATACAAAATTAAAAATTGATTTTAGTCCCTAAACTCTATTTAATGTCACCATATGTATTCAATGCCTCTTTTGTTTATTTATAATTTTATGAATTTAAATTTTATGAAAATATTATAAATTTTAATTCTCATTATAGTAAGCATCTTATATAAGAAAATATTTTCGTAGAGATTTTTCCTTACACTTATGTTTTTACATATTTTCTTAGCTGCCACTAATTCATTACAATATATTTATGTACGAACATTTTGGTATACTGGGTTAGTATAATATGTTTAGGTACGGACATTTCGGTACGCTAGTTTAGTATAATATATTTAGGTACCGATATTTCGGTACACTAGTTTAGTATCATATAGTTAGGTACAAAATTTTCGGTACACTTATGTTTTTACATATTTTCTTATGTGTCACTAATTCACTACAATATATTTAGGTACAGGCATTTCGGTACACTAATTTAGTAAAATATATTATGATACGGACGTTTAGGTACACTAATTAGAGAAAGTTAAATAAAATTAATGAATTAAAATGTGTATAATAATAAATTTAAAATTTAATGTAATAACATTAAATAAGTTATCTATTAAATATAAAAACAAAAATATAATATGAATTTGAATTAAGTACACATTAAGGGACTAAAATCAATATTCAATCTAACACCAGGTTTTTATTAAATGTTAATCTTCTTGAAGCATAAAAGTTCAGAAACCCCTTTTCTTTTCTTTTTTTTTATAAAAATAGATATTAGTTGTAGGGCTTACACCACACCAAACTTTATCGATTCGAACAGACTATTTTTCAAGTTGCACCTCATAGATTATCCTTACAAAATCTTAGCCAAATCGAAAATATTTTAGGCATCTAATTAAGTTCAAAGAAATTGACGAGCACTTTGTTTACTAAGAAACATTGAAATTTCATCGTGATAATTAAATAGTCACGTGGTTTCGGCCGGATTGAATTGAATTTTTATAAGGATGATCTATGAATCAAGACTTACAAAATAGACAATTCGTATAGTGGAAGTTCAATGTGAAGTGGGTCTCACAACTAATCCTCATTTTTTTTCAAGCAAAAGGGATCCCTTCCCTTAAAGGGAAGGGAATATGTGTGTGTGTGTGTACTGTAGTTCCTAAGGAGTAAACTAAATGTCACTAATCTTTCTTGTAGATATATACTAGATATTAATTACGTACATTCTGAATAAATTTACTGGTAAATACTTGTTTATTTCAGGAAGCTTATGTGGAAGACGGAGTTTGACACAAGCTATGTAGGTTTTATGAAGGATGGAGCAAAATGGTTGGTGGAGAATACAGACATCAAACTTGTAGGTAATTTAAAGACATGAATCATCAATTAGTTAATTAACGGCCGTGCATGCATGCAGCTGATCATACATGTTTCTCCATGCATGCATGCAAGTGCAGGACTCGATTACTTAAACGTTGCTGCTTGGGATGAAGGAATTCAAACTCACCATGTTTTTCTAGAACGAAGGGTACGCAAGAATTAAATATTATTCATTGTTGTTGTACAATTTGGTGCAAATAATTGTTCTTCCTTGCTGCTCTTAAGTTTTCGGGCAGTTGCTAATGAGATGGTTTCAGGAGATCATTATTCTCGAGGGTTTGAAGCTGGACGGCGTTCCAGCAGGAATTTACTCAGTTCATTGCTTGCCTTTAAGGTTGATTGGTGCTGATGGATCACCAACAAGATGCATTCTCATTAAATAAATAATTTTGTGTAAGCTTATGGATATATCCAAGAAACCAATTATTTAATTTGTCATCATATATGAGTTATTTAAGCATACTTTTTTTTTTTCAGTTTTTAGTTCTATATCGATCTCATTTTCATGTTGATATATTGGATAATGATAAAAACATATTCGTCTTGTCAATGCAATTACAGGGGGCTTTAAGGGTGTACGAGATATGGGAGCGCACAGGGCTTCTTAAATCTAAAGACCAGCCTTAAGTATGGAAGACAAAATAAAATAATGGTGTGATACTGTTGAAAGTGCATATTAAGCTTATTATCAAATATCAATAAACTTAATTAAAAGCGATTTACTTGTGTATCATTATAGAGATGTGAACCCTCGTAGATTACTAGCAATGTATACGTTAATTTCTGTATATCTTGTAATATAAAGGAGCAAGACGGCCAATAATCATATTACGTCTCATTCTATATACGATATGAATATCTTTATAATTAACTACCTAAGCCCACATACTTTTGTGCGAAGCAATTTATCTATTTTTTTAATTTTATTTTTTGAAAATTTATGTCAGAGAAAGAAGTTGGAGAAAAATGAAAGTGAGGGAAGAAAAAGGGGTAATGCTAGGTATAACAAATTTTTAAACCAAATTTTATTAACTAAATAATGCAATTGTTAATGATTTGATCATTACTTAACTGTTGATTAACGTGTTTGTTTTCTATTCGTGACACATTATTTGGTTTGTAAATTTGATTTAATAAGCATTACCTAAGAAAAAACAACAAAATTTGGTTCGTGCAAATTACATTACTGGCCATAGTTTTATATCGTGATATATAATCAAATTGTTGTGGCCTATATTTAACTGACAAGGAGAGGGGGCCGGCGGCACAGAGAAAATATAGAGATAGATGTGTTTGTAGAGTTGTGTAGAAGATGTGTTATTCCTCCTACGCAGTGTCTTTATTTATAGTAATAAGGGCTTCTCTCTCAAAGGAATACAAGTCTTAATAGGGAAGAATAATTAGAACCAAATTTAATCTAGAATTTACACAATCACACTTAAATAAGAAGTTTATAACACAAATTGTTTTTTGCCCTCTTTTGATTAACAAAGAAGATTTTATCAATATATAAGTAGTTTAGATTGGTGATCCAAAACCTAAAAAGAAATGAATTGATGGATGGAAAATTTATGTATACCAGAATGACTAATAATGGATCCTAATGGATATGCATGATTTCGTCAAATAATTATGTCATCTTAAGGGTAGGAATCCTTTTGATCCATAGAAAAAGGCTATTCTCTATATTTTAATGTTGCCAAGTATAATTTAGCACTCTCATCTAATGCTTATCATTAAAAATTATTTTGATTGAATGTTCAAATCTTCACTAAGTAAATCACAATAATGTGAACGCAAACTTTAATGTTGTCAAAGATTTCATGTTTTCCAAGTATTTTCGTGGATAATTACACCAACACTTATCACTCTCTCTCTTTCATACGTGTACGAGTCATGATCGGAGTCATAAAAAACTTTCGATTAAAAAAATGTTTAATAGTTATTCTATTTAGATATACGAAATTGACAACATAACTTCTGACACAATTTCTAGTACATAAAATGAATGATTTGACAAATTTTTATCAGAGGTCATATCAATAATGTAATCAATTTTATGTGTCTAAATAACGCTTATAGAAAAAATCATCATCAACTCCATTGACTGTAATGCAATGCGTACATTAGTCTACCAACTGTTCAACAATGCCTACATTGTCTTTTTTGCATTTACCACTGTTCAACAATCTACCAACTGGAACTCATCCAGCTAAAATAATCATGAACTAAAGAAAAAACCCTTTAATGTCCTGTCAAATAAAGATTTTCTTACCCTGCCTTCCAGAAAAACAAGGTGGGATGGAATCAAATCATAATATGCAGCAGCGGATAAGTAATCAATTCCTATATTTAACAAAAGACGAACACATCAGCTTCAAAAGAAAGAACAGAAATGATAACATAAGAGCAACTCCAGCGTTGCTGGTTGCTCGGGGGACAGTGGAGAGGAAAGGGCCCGAGGCCCTGTGAAGTCGGTCCAGCGTTGGAGGAGCCCGAGCAACGGTGGAGGCCCGAGCAACGAGCCTGTGAACTGCTGCCAGCCCGAGAGCCCGATGGGTGTGACGCCAGCGCTGGCGTCTGCCCCTTTTTTTATTTTTTTTCTGTCAAGCGCGTGCACCCCACTCGCGTGTGGGGACGCGTCGCCCGACCAAAAATCAAAAAAGTCAGCCTATTTTTCAGATTCAAATGTTACCGTTTGGAAGCCACGTGGCTTCCCACGGTCCGTTCGATCCCAACGGCTCTTTAATACGAACCGTTCGATTTCTAATGGTAATAAAAAAAAAGTTGATTTAATATCAACCGTTCGATCTGAGATCAACGGTTGATGTTAATCTGCTTTATAAATTAAAAAAAAAATAGTTTTAAAATTAAGAAAAGTTACCGTTGTGACACGTGGCACAATCTGGAGTGTTGGAATTCAATTTTTTTTAAATCCAACGGCAGAGATTAATTTTTTGAAAAAAAAATTTTAAAACTTGTAAAAAATCCGAAAAAAGTATCTGAAAATTTAAAAAAAAAATTGTTTCTACTTTTCTATAAATACCTTCTCATTATCATCTACCTTACACCACAATTTCATATTTTCTCAATTACTTTCAACCACATTCCTATATTTCTCTCAAAGTTTCAATCCAAAATTTTTCAACAAAATGACTACTGCTGCAGGTACGAATTGGACGCTTCTTGAAGATGTTGCGTTGTGTAGTTGTTGGGTTGAAGTTACTCATAGTTCGCTTACGGGTAATGAGATGCAGTTGCGAGAAATGTGGAGTCTTATTCATACCAATTATCTTGAGAAAATGGGTGGGGAAAGAACCAAAGAATCGATGTCCAGCCGTTGGAAATTACTTAGCCAATCGTTTGGTTTGTGGAGAGACGCCTTGGCACAAGCTAGTAATAATCTTGAAAGTGGGGAAAATTACACGGATCAGGTAACAATATATTATTTATTTGTTTGTACTATACCCAAATTTACATTGTAATTATTTGTTTGTATTATTTATTTGTTACCTACTTTAATTATAATTATTTGTTTGTATTATTTATTTGTTACCTACTTTAATTATAATTATTTGTTTGTATTATTTATTTGTTACCTACTTTGATTAATTATTTCTTCTCCCCCATTGTGTAGCTAATTCAAGCACAAGCTTGGTATGGTGCCAAAACCAAAAGCAAAAATAAATCATTCAACCGGTGGGAATGTTGGAATATTGTCAAAGATTGTCCTAAATTCAGAGTTGTGCCTGTCGGTCCAGAAGTTGTCATGAACAGCACCCCTCTACACTCTACACCTGATATTGGCTCGCATGATGATGATACAAAAGAAGTGCCCGAAACGCCTATCCCTGAACAAGCGTCGGGTTCGATCCGTTATCCAATTAGGCCTCAAGGTAAGAGGGCTTCAAAGAGAAAAGGAAGTGCTTCCAAGCATGATTATGCAAAGTACATGGAAGAACTTACTCGCCATAGTGAATTGACTTTGGCGCGGGAAATGGCGAAATTTGAGGCTGATAAGGCTAGAGAAGAGGCAAAAGCTCCAGCTGTTGAGAGAGAATTTCAAGCAAATGAGAGAGAAAGATAGCTACTTAGGCAAGAAAGGGAACTGGTTAGAGAAGAAAGAATGGCTCAACGAGATCGTGAGATTATGAAGGAGCCTTTAGAAGGGAAGTCTCCAAACTCTAAATTTTTTTGGAAGTCGGAGAAAGCGGAAGTGGTGCGAAGGAGGCTTGCAAGAGAAGCGAGAGCAAGAGGAGATGGTCCTAGCACGAGAAGAGATGATCTTCCTACCACCACAGATTTTATAAGTGATAGTGAATAGAGTATTTGTTTGTAATCGGAGCCCATAGTTTTCCAATCACCTTGGGTTGTAATTTATTATTTATTGAATAGAGTATTTTTTGTTGTTTCCAATTTATTGAATTTAGTACTTTATTTAAAGTAAGAGTAAATTTATTTAATATGGTAATATATTTATACTATAAGAGAATCTTTATTCAAACTTCCATAAACACACCAAATAAAAAACTCACGAAATGAACTAAAATAAAACTCACCAAATAAAATTACATAAACATACCAAATAATAAAAAAACACACTAAATGAACTAAAATAAAACACACCAAATAAAATTACATAAACATACCAAATAATAAAAAACACACTAAATGAACTAAAATAAAACACACCAAATAAAATTACATAAACATACCAAATAATAAAAAACACACTAAATGAACTAAAATAAAACACACCAAATTAAATTACATAAACATACCAAATAATAAAAAACACACTAAATGAACTTAATTATCTTCAGCTTGTTTCAATGCCCACTGGTGCTCTATCAAGTCTTTTTGCCGGGCATTGTGCATTTCTGGCCTTTGAAATGCAGTATATCCCTTTCATTGTAACGTCCATCCCTTTCTAATGGCTCATGTTGCACGGGCTCATCGGTGGCGTCATGAGCACAATATATACGTGTTCTTGAATTGTTCATTGTGTCTGGCTCATATTCATCAACGGCTTCATAATCGTACTCATCTTCCACAATCATGTTGTGAAGAATGATGCACGTCATCATGATGGAGCGAAGCGACTCTACATCAAACAATCTGGCAGCACCCCTAATGATCGCCCAACGAGCTTGGAGGATACCGAAACAACGCTCCACATCCTTCATGCACCCCTCTTGACAACTTGCAAAATGTTTTTCCTTTGCACTTCGCGGACGTGGCACTATTTTGACAAATGTTGACCACCTTGGGTAAATGCCGTCAGCTAGGTAGTATGACCCGTCGTACATACGTCCGTTCACCTCATACGTGACTTTTGGTGCCTTTCCTTGCAGGATATTGTTGAACACTGGGGATTGAGCAAGGATGTTGAGGTCATTTTGAGCTCCCGGAACCCCGAAAAAGGCGTGCCAAATCCATGTATCAAAAGATGCCACCGCCTCCAAAATAATACTTTTTGCTCATTTTCTGTCTCCATAAGCGCCTTGCCATGCACTTGGACAATTTTTCCACGTCCAATGCATACAATCAATGCTCCCAATCATCCCAGGAAAACCTCGCATCTCGGCCTTCTTCAGAAGCCTTTCCAAGTCCATGTGAGTAGGTTGCCGGAGGTACTCTGCGGTGTAGATAGATTCAATTGCTCCGCAAAACCTCATCAGAGACTCAAGAATGGTTGATTTCCCCATCCTCGCTATTTCATCCACTTGGTCTGCAGATGCTTCATACGCAAGCATCCGCAGCGCAGCAGTAAGTTTTTGCTGGGGAAGAAGACCCATAGCACCACAAGCATCCTTCTTTTGCACAAAGTAAGAATCATGGTTGCAAACATCAGTCATGATTCTGTTAAACAAATGTCGTTCCATTCTAAAACAACGTCTGAAGTACATATCAGGAAATGCACTGTTATGGACAAAGTAATCGTCCAACAGCTCTTCACCCCGCCGTTGCCTGCTTCTATCAAGGCTTCTGGAACGGCTGGGCATGCAGATCTGACCCACAGCTTGGATAACTCGACGGGAATGTGAGGCTCTGGCCATTCTTGCTTCGTCATCTCTCCTTCTACGCTCGTCATCCTCTTCCCTCTTATTCGAGCCACTTGGAGATTGAACATTCTTTCATATTGGTTAAACAATTCTTCCTCTTGCTGATCGATTTCCCACATCATCCTTGATGAAGAAGAAGACATTGTAAAAAGGAAGCAGAAACTATGAATAATTATACAGATTTTGGTGATGAAGGAAGCAGAAACTATGAATAATGATAGAGATCTTGAGAAAATTGGTGTGAGATTTGTGAGGCTGGATGGTGGATTATATGGACGATTCAGAAATGAATGGCTTGTAGATAGGGCCACGTGGCATGCCGTCATTCGTTAAAAATCTGATCGAAATCTATCATCAAAGATTATGAAAAGATAACGACATGTGGCACGATGACATTGGATAAAAATCTTATCGAAATCGATCTCCAATAATTATCTTTTCGGATATGACACATGGCGCAACGAGAACGATTTAAAATCTGATTGAAATCTATCGTCAAAGATTCTGAAAAGATAACGACACGTGGCACGATGACATTGGATAAAAATCTTATCGAAATCCATCGCTAAATATTTTTTTTTTATAAAATGACACGTGGCGCAACGAGAACGATTTAAAAAATCTTATCCGAAATTACAAATAATTTTATTTTGTATTATTTAAACAAACAAAAAAAAGTAATATTTTATTGCCTATTGCCAGGGGGAGGGCTCTAAGGGTGGAGATGCAAATGGCAATTACTGTTCATTAATGGCAGTTACTATTCATTAAAGGCAGTTACTGTTCAATAGGGTGGATTGAATAGTGGATTGTCAGGGGGGAGGGCTCCAAGGGTGGAATTGCTCTAAACAGAAAAATAATCAGTAATATCTCATTGAGAAGAGCTCAGTATAAGATTATATTACCCTAATCATACACGCAGACGGTTAGAAACTACATGTCATAAAAAATAACAGAAGTGCGAATATATATATATCTCACCAACAAGTTTAATGTCTGTGTTCTCCACCAACCACTGTGCTCCATCCCTCATAAATCCCACATAGCTGCTGCCAAACTCCTTCTTGAACATAAGCCGCCTAAAATTGAAGTAAGTTCTAGTTAATATAATGTTTCTTTGAAATGAACTTTTTTGTTAATATTCGGCAATATTTTCAGATATCTGAACTCAAATTGAATTAGTACAATCATCAGTAGTCCAATCATTGATGAATACAAGATTTGGAAAATATATGAATAAAAGGTGGTTGGAAGGAATGATAAAACAGAGAAGGGTCACCTCACGCATAAATTTACCTTGTTTTCCCAAGAAAGTCTAGTTAAACAAATAAGGCATTCTTATTTGCAGAAAAAATCATCATGACTACTAGGAGCTAAAGAATAATGGTTCAACTTACAAATTATCTAAAATGTCTAACAGTAAAAAGGACAAGAAGCTCTACAACACAATACAACATAACCGGTATACACACAGGTGCATGTGTATCCACGCGCTTATTGCCAATTGTATACAAAGAAAATTCATATCACATCACGGTACCTGTCCGCAGTGGCGGAGCCAGGAATCTTACCATAAGGGATCTTAGTGTAAAAGTCCAAATAAAAATTTAGGATGAAAAAACATATTGAAAATGAAATCATAGTACTTCATTCATAATTCATAACGGAAATAATATTACAAGCTATAATTGTCCACGACGAGGTTTCATATTTTGAAAACGAAGCATTATAGGCTTACCATACTTCTTCGATGCAGAAGGCTACAGCCAAACACACAGGTCAGAAGGATGACTCAAGAAACCTTAGAGATTCAAGATCTGGTACTCACCAAAATTACAATATTCATTAATTTGAATGTGTGACTGCACATAGTAGTGAACCTGTAATCAAGAAGAAAAATATTTCTCAAAGACTATCAAGACTGAAGGACCCCCAGCACCAAGTTAAAATGGCTGAAGTAGGTAACATTGTTGTCAATTGTAGGACAAGATGGTCTTTTATTTTCATCTAATACTCACCGATGCTTTGTCAAATGTACTTAGCCCAACACCAATGGCAAAGACGGGCAAGCCCTGAAGAGCAAAGGAGAATGAATAAACATTTCACAGGCTTATAGCACACACATATTACAAGAGAAAAACCACAAAAGAGATAAGTTTTAAGAAAGAATGAGCACCTATCTTGAGTAACCCGAAAGACCTATGAGTTGTGAATCTCGCACTCCTCTGTATAGTTCAGTTGGAAATATGGGCTTCTGCAACAAAGGAATAAGATTCAGGAAATGTCAGCAGCAGTAGGCCACCATGGTTATACATTAGATTGGTAATTTGGCAATCAATGGTAAACATTAGACAAGTAGGAGAATAGGATAAACTTACGGCTAATATATTGTCAATATCATTTTGTACCCTCCAGTTTAAACAATCGACCAACTGGAACATCAGAAACATACCATTTGATTTCATCAATAAAAACTAAAGCAAAACAAGTGAGCCGACAGCGGATATGACATCATTAGGTGAAATGTGGAGGCGAAAGGGATGTTGTCTTACCATTTTATGGGCTTTGGCAGCATTGGAATCCCTTGCTTTGAGAAAGCGGCCGAAAGTCTCAACTAGATAGCCTTGATGAACATTCTATAAACCAAGAAACAATTACAATGATCATCCATACAAGACAAGAAATTTGTAAAGACTCAAGTGTCTGTCTTGTCCCCTACTTGATGTTCATGTTATTAAAATCAAAGAATTAGATTTTTTCAATTTAAACTCCAGTAACATGATTTGAGTGGCAGCAAATGCCAAATGGGCAATAGGAAATTGGAAATTACCCAGAAAAAAGAAAAAAAGATGAAAGATTACATTAAGCAACAGCGACGACGACGGCAGCACAAAGGCACCTCAATGGCGGCAGCAAGGGAGGAAATGGAGTTGAGGGTTTGGGGGAGGGGGGATTGAGTTTGGAACTTAGGGTTGGAGGAGGAGAAAACAAAAGAAAATTGGGGGTTTTGGAATGGAGGAATCGGATCTGTGGAGAAGGAGAGGCTGGAGGATATGCTAGTGTGCAGCTCCTTATTCTTCAACCTGCAAGCGAACTCTTTCTTCTTCTTTCAGACATTTCATCGACCACGTGCTGTGCAGCTCCAAGAGGTCGCACCAGCAGCTCCAAGGGACCTCTAAGGTTATTTCCATGGCTTCCAAGAGGTCGTGCGACCCCATTGACCCCACTGTGGCTCCGCCTCTGCCTGTCTGTGTTTAATGTTCTGAACAGCACACAACGTACCCCCTTAGGAATATGTAAGGACTTCATAACCTCAGCTGTGATAAGCATATAGGTTAGTCAAAAACCGAAAAAACAAGGAAATAGGCTACATAATATGTCATATTCACTTATTTCAAAGTAGAGTTTGTTTAGCAACCAAAAGGCTACTAATTTGGCCTTACACTTGCTACTTAGCACCAGACAACATATTTGTAATTGTGAAAGGATAAGGTCATAAAGCTACCTTTCATCCACATAGATAACAGATTTGAAAGAAAAATACATACCGGTTATGTTCTTATCCCTCGGAACATCAACTAGCACTGCAGGACCTGTTGACACACACATAAAATCATCACAAAAATATCAGTGATACAGCCAACACAAGCAATAAGCTCTTTTCTCCTTTGCTAGGTTACATTCTGAAAACAGGGTCAAATGCTAATACGTGGGAAAAGCACAAACAGCAAAAGTAATAGATAGCATACAGAATAGAAGATCCGAATGCTGAAACAGAAATGAAAAGAAAGATTGATAATACCTCAAAACACGCAAAGGAGGAAATCCCGAAAAGGCGGAACCCACTTTTCCTATTAGAATGTGAGCATCCAACCCACACTACAAGACATCAACTTATCCACCACGACAATTTTACCATGGGCTTTATAAGCTCGTTATAAAAAGTACAAATTTACCATGAGTATAATAAGCACGTGGTGAATAACATTCTTTACCACGAACAAATCTTAATCCGTTATAAATTAAAAGTGAATGACTACGTGCAAAGTTTCACGTTGTTAATATAATAAGCCACCACAGGCAAAGCTCGTGGTCATTATTGTTGGTATCCACATCGTAATTAAAATAAAATTGGAGGAGGGACACCAAAATGTTTCAAAATTTCAAACATATATGCAATTTGGAATTTTCACAGCACTCCTCAAAATCTGTAAATATTAGTTAAAAAAAAAATCTGTAAATATTATTAATGAAACACTACTTATCAACTAGAATCCCATAAAATTACGGTTATAATAACTCTCTACAAATAACAAATAACAAATATGTCAAACACTAAAAAGTGAAAAACACAAATTAAAAAAAAAAGAAAGAAAGAAAAGATAAACAGGTGAAAAACACAAATTAAAAAAAAGAAAGAAAAGATAAACACAAACCCACGTTTATCCTCTTAATCTTCTCTTTGCAGTAGACTTGGGATTCAAATTCAAACCTAAAATCTACACATTTCTACGACGTTTTCCCTCGCCCAATAACTTCCCACTCAATAAAACCGAGTCAGTTGTGATTATTTGCATAAGAAAAAGAAAACTAAAATCTCCAAGCTCCAACCATTCAAAAAGTTAAAAAAGTCGACAATATGAAGTGAAGAACCGAGGTGATTTTTTCTCTAATTTCTTTTCATTTTATTGATGAATTTTCTGTATGAATCTTTTTTTGCGCTTTGTTGTGGTTGTTTTGTTTTTTTTTTCTTTTTTTTGTATTACTAACCTTCAGCTTTTCCCCTGCACCGGTTACGGTAATCCTCTAACTAGTGTTCAGGTAATTTCTATTCTTAAATTTATTTTGAAAAAAAAAAAAAATTGTGGATGTCATGAAAAAGAAAGAAGGCTTACATGTTTATATGAATTTGCACTATCATAATTTTGTGTATATTTGAGTGTATCCACTTGGTTTGTACCACACGATTATCTTTTCTTTCCGTATTTACTACTCTTACTTGAGATCAAATTAGTATATTCCCACCCAAGAAGTACAAGATTTTATTTTATTTTTCTTTGTGCTTATGTCTATGCAGATAGAAGTAGACATATAGAAGATGCAGTTAGTGAGGTTCGAGCATTAAGGGCAGGATGTCACTCGCGAAGGACTTTTATTTGGAGGTGTTCAAGGAAAAGTAAACTTCTAAGCTGACTATTTCCCGGTAAATGGAGGTGTACTTCATACATGATACATAGTTTCATGTTTCTTTTTTCTTTCTTTCTTTTTTTGTCAAAATAGTTTCATATTTCTTAGTATAGGACATTGGCTTTATACCTGATTTTGTTGTAGTTTAGTGTAATGCTTGTAATTCTTTTTGAATATGTGATTATTTAAGAAATTATTGTATTACAGTAAATTTACAATTTTGTGTGTTTATATATATATATATATATATATATATATTTTAATTAAATAGATTTTTTTTTTTTAATTTTTGAAAAACTTTTTACAACGGGCATTGGCCATGGTCAATTAGTGATCCACAATGGTCATAGCACGTGATGCTAGATTCCAATTTACCACAGGTTAGATCCGTGATTATCATTTAATTGATAATGCGCCTTGACCGTGGTAGAAGTTCAAACTTTTCATCACGTCCAGATTACTAACGGACACAATGTCCGTGGTAAATTGCAATCAACCACGGGCATTCACCGTGATAGATGTGGGTTTTTCTTCTAGTGCCAAAACTAATTGGCAATGAGTGGAGAGGGCCAAGTTCATTTAAACGGCTTTAAAGCACCTAACATGGGATTCACACTCGTATATCGTAACAATTCTATGTCTACAACGTTAAAGCACCTAAACTCTAATCTCCCACTCTCGTAGCCCAAACAACTCCAAACCCCCTATCGATATATGTTATATCGGGTAATTTCGTCTTACACTTGGCATTCACTCACTCAACAACATTAAACACTAAAAACCCACAACTACCCATGATCAAAAGCAATGAAACAGTGAAGATTCGATTACTCAATTACCATTAAGCACATCCAAATCAAGGGTATCAACATTGAAGCCGGCGTCGAAGTAGTGATCGAAGACGTGGCTAGGGGCGTCGACATGGATACCAGTGTGAGTAGGCAGCTTCATCTCGAAGTTGTTGGCGATGGAGCCGTTCTTCATGCTGTTAGGAAGCCAGAGGAATTGGCTGACCCCATCTTTAGTTTCAACGGTGGGCATGGTGGTGCTGTAGCGGTGGCTGATGTTGAAGATTCGGCCATTACCGTAGACTTCACGGCGAGGAGGGATCAGAGTGTCGGTTTCGTGGCCATAGTCGATAGAGGTGGTGCCGGGATGATATGATATGTAATTAGTGATTAGCTTAATCACTATTAAGGGTTTAATTCTTGGGATTATTAGGCTTATTCCTGTTTTGGTGGAGTTTGTTATAATTGCCAGCTGGCATGAGGAGTCATGACTGGTATAACAACACTAGCTCTCAGTATTGTAAGGAGATAAGAATTTACACAAAAGAAATATAAATAAAAAACAATTCAAAAGCTCTGCTTTCTCTCTTCCTTCCTCCTCCATCTCTATCCTCTGTGTTACTTGCAGGTTGATTAAGGGAATTGAGAATTGGATCTAATCAATGGTATCAGAGCTGAGAATTGGATTGTATCAATGGTATCATCCTTCTCGAATCCTGGTTTCCTCATGTGCACACCCGCCATACCATTGCCCCTCAATTATCTTCCCTGGACGATCGTGTTCTTTCCTTGGAAGATCGTGTTGCTTCCTTGGAGGCTACGATGGCCTTGTTACCTTCCCTCATTGACGCTGCTATCAAAAAGGCCTTTGCCCAATTTCATAGCGAGCTGCACTCTCAAAGCGCAGGGGAAGGCATCTCTGCTCCTCTTACCACTGATCAATATGTTTCTCCTTCGATTGAGCCTATCAAGCTACCTTGAAGCCCAATTTGTGCTGAAAGAGTCCAATCGCATCTTATTATGTCGGCAGTCCAAGCTCCACCGCTGCTTTCATCTTCACCGTTGTTGTAAGCATTGGAAACTTCGGCCGTCAAGCCATACTCGAAGGACTCCGTTGTAGCTATAGTCTTGCTTCCGGAATCAAAGAAGGGGATTCGTGCTTCAACGATGACCTCTGCATCGCGGCTACTCCATGAGCACTCGTTCTCTGATACTACGAAAACTGGCCCTAAGGATTTTTGTGCATGGAACCTGTTTGATGAAATTCCAAACTTAAGTTACTATGCTGTTCTCGATCGGGACATATGCTACTGCAATGGCATTCGGGACAAGGGTGGAGGCTCCAAATTTAGGCCACTGGAGGACTGTCGAATGAGGCTGGGAGAGAAGATTGCACTGTCAGATTATGATGACAACATTGGTTATTTCATCAAGAAGAAACTTCATGTTTGGTGTCAGCTACCTAGTGGGCTATGGGAGTTAGGAATGATATGTCGACATGAGATATTGAGATCCTTGAGTTACAATTTTAATGATCGAAATGCCATTTGCCATGGGCTTTTGCAGTTTGTCTTTGCATTTTCTACTGGTGTTCATGAACTTGTGTATGATGCTTTGTTAAACGATTAATTGGGATGGGTTAATTGGTATCTTGTGGGTAAGTTTGTGAAGAAGGATTTGTGTGCATCTACATTGTTTGATGAAATAACTAAGAGACAAAGTGAGGACGCTGCAGGAAACCTCTTCAATCGAATGACCCATCTTTTTCATAACATGGTTGTATGCTCTCAGTTATTATGGAATGGATGGGATCCTGGAGGCAAATTAGCTAAAATTCTAGGGGTGCTACTCAATTCCAAGCACCAGGAAAACCATTGTGACATGTACCCTCAATTTTTTAGCCCACATCTACACTTCATCAATCATGCAGTGCATTTTTCTTGTCTACTACAAGTGATGCAATATGAGAAAGCTACTGTTATCCATGAAAGTGTTTTTGATACTGCATGAAGGTCAGAAGAAGAAGCTCTTCAAGTCACGAATGTATTTTCTTCGGCCCCCTAGACGGATGTGTCTTGAGGTATCTTAAGCTTTCAGACAAAGCCATAGGTGAAAAGGGTGTCAATGCATTTGGGTAACTTCTGAGATCACAAAACACTTTGGAAGAGCCTTATTTGATGAATGTGGTAGGGCTCAATATGTATCACAACATAAGGGAGTGGCACCGTAATGTCATTAAGAAGATCAAACGGCAGAATGAAAAAGGGATTTCTGTTTCGGTTATGATCGATACCAAGGGACAAGCAAACTATGAAGGTTTTTCTGGTTATATCAGAAAGGGTGATGAACTTGTTATTGATGGTGTAATGGCATGCTTTGAAGTCTTTGAAAAATTAGGAAGCGACGTGCATTGTAAGTGCACACACCCTGGTCTATTTATGCTTCGAGCCAAATTCAGGTTTTGCAGAGATAAGAAGCTTGTGGAGAGGAACTATGAGCTCCCAACTCTATCTACTAAGGATCTGTCTGACATTGAATTTAGACTATCTCAAGGAGTCGATTTTATTGTCATGTCATTTGTAAACGAAGCTAAATCTGAGAAGCATTTGAAAAATCACCTCTTCACTAAAAATAGAATTATTGCTTTAATGCTTTACAATGGTGGAAGAATTGGTTATGAAAGAGAACATTGCAAAATGCTGCTGCGTAAATGGGGAGTTGTGGATGTAAATGATTGTTGCAGTTGTGCTATATATTTGGTGGATTCCGGGATGGTAGATGGCAAACACCTACATATTAATACGAACTCTCAGATGGTAAGCTTGAGCATTATGTCTTCTAGGAGGCTTGTGATCCTTGCAGACGAGACCTATGCCACTAAGACTGATGCACTGGAAGCTGTTATGCATGCACCTGTCCATTTTCGAGGATCTCTTACTTTTGTGTGCAATCGGTATCAATTGCTCATATTGGCTGTAATGTATACTGCTGATGAGGATTTGGAGTCTATAACTGACGCAAAAACTGAATTACAGTCAATGGAGTTTTTGGATAAGTTTGTGAAATGGTGCAAAAACATTAAGATTACAGATATTCTTAAAGAAGGTGCAAGAAAGACTAAACCTGCATTGGATGTTGTCTACTGCCACGCTTAGTATCACAAGGTGGTGAACGAGAATCAAAAGCTATACAACATGGTTCAGAATTTGACCGAAGACTTATACACTGCCCAATTAAAGATAAAGTGTTGCACTGGTGATAAAGGTTGCTACAGTGCATTCAATGAAGTTTACCACAGATGTCTTCAAGTTCATGAAATTTGGTGAGAGGAATCATATGGTCAGTTCATCCGCATTCAGTAACTGTAGTAGCCGTTCCTATAGTGTCCTAATAGTCTATGTGAAGGGGAAAGATACTTTTGGAGGAACTCTATGCAATTGCCTTCATTTAGTGGACCTTGCGGGAAGCGTAAGAGTGGAAAATTCTGGAGTTACAGGAGATAGGAGGAAAAAAGCACAATATATCAAGAAGTTTCTCCCTTGTTTAGGAGATGTTAACACAACTTTGGCTCAAAAGAATTCTCACACCCCTCACAGAAATAGGAAATTCACACTTATGTTGCAAGACTCAGTTGATGCTCGTTTCAAACAAGTTCTTCAATCCTTCAACCTTGAGAACAATGTTGTTCTTTAAGGGGGGAATAATGATATGATATGTAATTAGTGATTAGCTTAATCACTATTAAGGGTTTAATTCTTGGGATTATTAGGCTTATTTATGTTTTAGTGGAGTTTGTTATAATTGCCAGCTGGCATGAGGAGTCATGACTGGTATAAGAGCACTAGCTCTCAGTATTGTAATGAGATAAGAACTTACACAAAAGAAATATAAACAAAAAACAATTCAATAGCTATGCTCTCTCTCTCTTCCTTCCCATTCCCTCTCTATCCTCTGTGTTACTTGCAGGTTGATTAAGGGAATTGAGAATTGGATCGTATCACAGGAATAAAAGGGTAGGCTGTAGTGGCGAGGGAGAAGGAGAAGAAGGAGAGTAGGAGGAGGAGAAGTGTTGGTTTCATGGCAATGCGTGTGGCAGTGAGAGGAGGTTGGAATTTCCATGGGAAAATGGATTTGCTGTTGAGCACTGGTGGAAATTGATGCTTTGGGCCAGTGAAAGCCAAGGCCCAGGAGAAAAATTTACTCTTTTTTTTATTTTTTATTGGAGAATAACATACTTTAGAAAGTGCTTCGCAAAAAGACATATCATGTGACGTATGTTTCTATATAGTACTAGACTAAAATCATTTTTGTTACGTTATAACAAAAGCAGCTTTCCTCTTTTCTCTCCCTGTGAGAGTTCTTCCCTCTGTTTGAGGGTGCTTATCACCATATTGTGTGAGTGATTTCCCGATCGTGCTTCGGTTTGGTGTCGTCAATCCTAGCTGGGGCTGGGATCGGTGGGTGGTTTTTTGTCTTTGCTTTTTCTTTCTTCTCCCCTTCCATCTGCTGATGGTCTTTCTCATTTTCCTCTGGTTTTTTAGCTTTTGTTTTTTCTTTCTTCTCCCCTTCCATCTGCTGATGGTTCTTCTCCTTTTCATCTCTGGCTTTTCCCATGCCTCAACCCCCGTGGGTATCCCTTTTCATGGCCATTCCGTGCTTTGTTTTTCAACCATGGTTTCTGTAGAGTCCGTGTGTAGAGTTCCGGTGTTGTATCCGACTCGGGTGTTTCCTACACCACCACATTCTCCTTGTTGTCTGCCGTTCGCAGCGGTGTTGCTCAGGATTTTCTAAGAGCTTCTTTCCAATGGATGGCTTCTCTCTCGTCGACTATCTCTTATTGATGGTTGTGTGCAGGTGGCGCCTGTGGAGGTGATGATCGGCGGTGGACGGAAGATTGGACGGCTGACTACTTCTCAGATTGGCGGTGGAGAGCACAGTGGATGTTTCTCGGATGTTCGTTTTTGTTTGGGCTTCAGTGTTGTTGGGCTCATATTCTATGTTTTCTTTGTTTTTAGGCTCGTTCTTTGTTTGTTTCTAGGAATAAATTGGGCCTTTGTTTTGTTTGTAAGTGTGTGTTTGTTTTAATAAAAGCTCCTCGTTGGCAATCTGTTTAGATCCCACTTTCCAAAAAACAAAAAAAAAAAACATTTTTGTCGTACACTGCAACATCGCATGTGTTTAGGTGAACGCTTTACCTATTAAGGATAAAAATGTAATTACACCTACAAGGGAGAATGCTTAGACCATCTCCAACTGAATGAGGGCCAGAGGGCTCCAAGAAATTAATATTTTAATGAACAGTGCAGAGCCATATTTCTTACCATCTCCAACCGAGGGCCAAAAAGCCATAGGGCTCGTTTTTGCCTTGTCACAAAAAACCGTCTCTAACCGAGGGTCAAAGAGCCATAGGGCTAAACATAATTTATTATTTAAATTTAAAAACTACAACAACTTAAATTTAAAAACTACAACTTATGTTTAAAAACTACAACTTAAATTTAAAAACTACAAATTAAATTTAAAAACTACAACAACTTAAATTTATAGGAAAAAAATGAGAATTTTTTAATATTTTTTTACAAATTTTGGCCGAAAAAAATTCAAATCCAAACACCTTTGAATTCAATCTATTTCATTTCAATCTCTTTCAATTCAATTTCTTTCAATTCAAGTTCTCAATGAATTCCAACTTTGGATCTTCTTCGAATTCCAATTGGGGGTCCTCATCCAATTCTGAATTGGAAGAAAAAGGGCGCAGATGAGACGAGAAGATGAGGAGTCTGATGAAGAAGATGAAGCATGGGGTAACACACAATATGTGGTAGCCATGGCTGCGGCCATGGTGTGTCAACCAACTGAGGAATAACCTTAATGGGGTGGTTTTGTTGTTGGTCGCTCTTAGAAACCACGAAACAGAGCGATGACGCATGCCAATATGATGAACAACTACTTCAACCCTAACTCGGTGTACACAGAAGATGATTTCAGATGTCGCTTCCAGATGAGGCGTCATTGTCTTCGAGCATGTACTTCATGATATCCATCAGGTTAATCCATACTTTCAACAGAAGCTGGACAGAGCAGGCTACTCTGGTTTCTCACCTCATCAGAAGGTTACTGTTGCACTACGAATAATGGCCTATGGTTCCCTAACTGATTCGATGGATGAAACCCATGGTATGTTTGAGTCTACATGTCTTGATACTCTTACTCAATTATGTAACACAATTGTTCAGTTTTACAAAGATGAGTACCTCCGCGAGCCAAATCAAGAAGATTTGGATCGACTCATTCGCAAAGCTGAAGACCATGGGTTTCTAGGCATGATAGGGTCATTAGACTACATGCATTGGAATTAGAAGAACTGTCCCACCGAATGGTAATGAGGATTTAGCAGAAGGTCAAGAAAACCAACTATTGTGTTAGAGGCGGTTGCCTCGTATGACACATGGATCTGGCATGCTTTCTTTGGAGTCCCTGGATCCCAAAATGACATTACAGTGCTTGGGCATTTACCCTTCTTCAATAACCTGACAGAAGGTAAATCACCTCAACTTAACTACTACATCAACGACCTTCAGTACAATATGGGGTATTACTTGGCAGATGACATCTACCCAAAGTGGGTGACACTTGTCCAAGCAATTCCAAACCCTAAAAATGACGCCGAAAAGTGTTTTACCTTACACCAAGAGGCATACCAGAAAGATGTTAAGAGAGCTTTTGGTGTTCTACAAGAACGGTGAAAGACCATCAAGGAACCAGCAAGAGGGTAGAGTCGAGAAAATTTGGACTCCATCATGATGTCGTGCATCATATTACACAACATGATTATGGAGGATGAGCGAGATGGATATATTGATGGAGAGTCCGATGACGACCAAGAGGATCCAAATAGGTCAAGAAAGGCTTGTGCAAAAATATATGATGGGCCTAATTTGCCTTTCAATCCAAGAACTGGTAGTATCTCTATAAATAAGTACATGAGGCTATAGGATGATACATTCCCGTGCCACAAACAAGTACCTACAACAGGATTTTGTTGCACATCTTTGGGCCAAAAGAAGCATGGAGTAGGCGTTTAAGTTTTATGTTGTTAAATGTTTTTAAAAATGTTGTTTAAGTTTCATGTTGTTAAATGTTTTTTTTTATGTTGTATAATTTTTATGTTGGTTAATGTTATTTAATGTTGTTTCATATTGTTTAATGTTGTTTCATGTTACTTAATTTAATTTAATGTTGTATAATGGCTTAGGAAGTTATAGGAAAATTTTTTTTTATAAATTTGTAAAAAAAAAAAAAAATTCAAAAATAACAACTAGCTGACGTCAGCAACTAGCCGTTGGTTTTTTTAATCCTGGTCCAGCTGGCTAGCTCATTTGGGCCTGCTTGTTGGCCCTTTTTTGTCCAGTGGGATTGATGAGCCCTTTGGCCTGGCCCTCAGTTGTAGATGGTTTTCGGGCCATTTTCGACCCTTTGGCCCTCTTGGCTATTCGGTTGGAGATGGTCTTAGAGGCTAAGGAATCTTAGTTAGTTTTGTTTATTTTCCTTTTCTGTTAGCTGTGATGGTTTGTGTATAAATGCCCAAAGTGTAATATTATTCAGTTAATGAATCGAAAATACTTTTCCTAACATGGTATCAACCACCAATAGTCTCACAACACCTCCTCTTCTTCAATCTCTTTTTCCTGCTTCTCTCTGCATCGCCTAATTTTCTTCATCTTCTCCGATCAATTGATCGATTTCTTGATCTTGATCGTGATTTCTTCCTCAATGTTCAACTATGGCGACCTCTGCACCTCATTCGTCGGAATCGGCTTCTCCTATTCATCAGATTCCTGATGTAATTCTCAACCATAACTCTGCGATTTCTTCTTCTATCACGATCCAAAATATTGGATCCATGGTTCCAATCAAGCTTACAACTACAAATTATCTGATATGGAGCGCTTTGTTTGCTCTGATCTTCCGTCGCTACAATCTCACTAGTCTCATCGATGGATCTATAGCGACGCCACTTAAATATCTTCTTGATTCGTCAGGGAATCAAACTGCAACTCTCAATCCAGCCTATGTCACTTAGTTTGAGAATGATCAAAATATTCTCATCTGGATTAATTCAACTCTTTCTGAATCTTTAATTCCTTACACAGTTGGCGTGACTTCTGCTCGTGAACTTTAGGCGAAGTTGGAATCGCGACTCGCATTTGCATCGCAGTCTCATATTTAAGAGCTTCGATCTCGTCTTTGCAGTATTGTTAAAGGTTAATCAACTGATGCTCAATACCTCCAGCAAATTGAAGAAATTGCAGATGCGCTTGCCAATACCTCCTGAATTTGACTCATTTGTGGATGCTATTCAATTTTGCTTTGGTTCTACGACTATTGATGAATTGCACGGTTTGCTATTGAGCAAAAAGATTCAACTCACTAATCGGAATAAGACAGTTTCAGCTGCACAGTTTCAGGCGTACAACTCATCTGCTGGTATTCTTCCCTTGCCTGCAAACCCTAATCCTTAAGCCTTTGTTGCTCATCATGTCTCTCAATTCAGCAATCAAGGTCGCAATGTGGAACGGAATTACCAAAATACAAATCGTGGCAATTATCAGCATCGCGGCAACAATCGATTCAACAATGGCAGGAACAACTACTCTCGCAACACTAATCAAAGATTCAGTCGTGGAGCTCAAAACAATTACTCTTCCAACAGAAAGACTACTTGTCAGATTTGTCGCCAATCAGATCATGAAGCATGTGATTATCCTCATCGCATGGATCAAAGTTACAGTGGCAAATCATCTCATTCTGCTATGGTTGCCAACACCTCTATTTCTACAACTACTTGGATTATAGACTCCAGTGCAAGCTCATTTACGATGAACTCTTATGCCAATCTTCAGAATGCAAAAGCATACCATGGCCCCGTGCAAGTGTATATTGGAGATGGAAAATGTTTGCCTATTCTCCACTTTGGTTCTTCTTCTTTACATACTCAAAAATTTGCATTGAAACATGTTTTACATGTCCTTGATCTGAAGCATAATCTTCTTTTCGCCAATCAATTTCTTCTGGATAATTGGTGTTCAATGCATCTTTATCCTTTTCACTTCACTGTGAAGTATCTTTCTTCGGGGATGATGCTTTTTAAAGGTCCAATCAACATGGCTTCTATTCTTCTCACTCATCATCATCTTCTGCTACTCATCAAGCATTCACTGCATCTGTCAAAGCTCCAAGGTATCTCTGGCATCAAAGATTGGGTCACCCATCTGTTAAGATCATCAATAAATTGGCATCTCAGTCATGTATTTCTGTTTTTGATGGTTCAAATAAGCAGTTTTGCTCAGATTGTGCACTAGGGAAATGTTCTAAACTTCCATTTTCTAGTTCTACTTGTACTACATGCAAGCCTTTAGAACTCATCCATTCGAATGTATGGGGACCATCACCTACAGTTTCTCACCATGGTTTTAGGTATTATGTCGTTTTCATAGATGAGCATACTCGATACTGTTGGTTCTATCCCTTAAAGTGTAAATTTGATGTACTCTCCACTTTTATGCAATGGAAATTATTTGTTGAGAAATCTCTGGGAACAAATATTATTGCATTAAGAACTGATTCTGGTGGCGAATTTGTTAGTACTGCTTTCTCTCAGTTCTTAGCTACAAATGGCATTCATCATCAACTTACTTGTCCACATACCCCTAAGCAAAATGGGTATGCTAAATGTAAGCACCAGCATATATTTGAGACTGCTCGAACTCTCTTGAGTGCATCTAAGGTTCCTCATTTGTATTGGGTGGAGGCAGTTGCTACATCAGTTTATTTCATCAACAAATTACAAACCATTTCCAGATTTTCTCCTTGGCAGTCTCTCTTCAACAAAGTCCCAGGTAATAAGACACTCAAGGTTTTTGGTTGTAGTTGCTTCTCGTGGTTAAAGCCCTACACATCCTCAAAACTGGAGCTTAAAAGTAAGCTTTGTGTCTTCTTGGGGTATAGCTTAAATCACAAAGGTTATGTTTGTCTTGATCCAACTAGTCACAGATTATATATTTCAAGACATGTGCACTTTGATGAGTGCAACTTTCTTTATCAGTCTTTGAAATGTTCACCCTCAAAACCTGTTACCTCCACATTATATCAATCCTTCATTCCCTCATCCCTCACTTTTCATACCTTTCCTTCCAACCCTGTACCTCTATCAGATCAAGTAACCACCTCAGTGCATTAATTCATGCCCCATCATCCAGGCATCTATCCACTGGCATCACATCTAATCCCTCAAATCTTGAAATCTTATCAACCTCTCAAGTTTCCTCACACCCACCTTCTTCACAGACTCACCCTCCTATCAACATTCACCCAATGCAGACAAGATCTAAGTTTGGAATCTTCAAACCAAAAGCCCTAACTGCAACTAAACACCATCTTCCTCCTTATAATGCAGTTGATTATGTACCTAATACCTACTTACATGCCTCTAAACACCCTCATTGGCGCACAACAATGCAAGAGGAGTTTAATGCTCTTATCAAAACTGGCACTTGGTCTCTTGTACCTTCTTCATCCTCTCAAAACCTTGTTGGATGTAAGTTGGTCTTTCGGATTAAGAAGAAACTAGATGGCTCTATTCACAGGTATAAAGCCCGATTTCTAAAGGGTTTCACAAACAAGAAGGATTGGATTATACTGAAACCTTTAGTCCAGTGGCCAAACCTGTGACTATTTGACTCATTCTCACTCTTGCAGCATAATTTGATTGGTTCCTCAATCAATTAGATGTTAGTAATGCATTCCTACATGGCACACTTACTGAATCAGTGTTTATGCAACCGCCACCTGGCTTTGAAGATCCAGCAAAACCAACTCATGTTTGTCAACTGCATAGATCCCTATATGGTTTAAAATAGGCTCCTCAAGCTTGGTATGACAAGCTTCATCATGCTTTGCTTTCTTTAGGGTTCACAGGTTCTCAAAGTGATTATTCTCTATTTGTGAAGGGATATCCATTGTTGGTTTTCATTATTGTCTATGTGGATGACATCTTAGTGATTGGTCTAAATTTTGTAGCATGTCAAGAAGTTATAAGTAAACTCAATGCTCTTTTTCTCATTAAGGATCTTGGTGCACTTCACCACTTCCTCGGTATTGAAGTAAAACGTTCATATCTCAAACTAAGCACAATGGAGGGAGCTAAACCTTGTAGCACTCCTCTTAGTACAACCAAACTTGATCCCTCATATCCTCTTCTTGACAATGCTTCTGAATATCGATCTTTAGTTGGATCTCTTCAATATCTAACTTGGACGCGACCTGATCTTAGTTTTGCAGTCAACTTGGTATGTCAATTCATGCACAGGCTAAAAGTTTTACATATGTAAGTAGTTAAACGCATTCTCATATATCTCAAGGGTTTCATTGATCTTGGTTTATGGTTCTCCAAGTGTTCCACAACTCCATTTCTTCAAGCCTTTTCAGATGCTGATTGGGCAAACTGTTCCCTGGATAGAAGATCTACTGGTGGTTATTGCATCTTTTTTGGCAACTCTCTCATTAGTTGGAATGCCAAGAAGCAACCAATCGTTGCTCGATCTTCAAGAGAAGCTGAATATCGGTCCCTTACAAACATAGCTGCTGAAATCACTTGGATTTGCAAATTGCTCACTGATGTTGCTTATCCTCTGCCTTATTCTCCACAGTTATGGTGTGACAATGTTTCAGCCATTTCTTTAGCAAAGAATCCTATCTTCCATGCTCGGACCAAGCATGTTGAAATTGATTATCATTACATTCGTGAAAAGGTTCTTGCAAATCAAGTATCTATGCAATTTGTTTGTACATAGGATCAAATAGCTGATATATGTACCAAATCTCACTCCAAGTCCAGGTTCTTGCTTCTGAGAGACAAACTTCAACTGAGAGCTCCCCAATTTCGTTTGAGGGAGGATATTAAGGATGAAAATGTAATTACACCTACAAGGGAGAATGCTTAGAGGCTAAGGAATCTTAGTTAGTTTTGGTTATTTTCTTTTTCTATTAGTTGTGATGGTTTGTGTATAAATACCCAAAGTGTAATATTATTCAGTTAATCAATGGAAAATACTTTTCCTAACATTACCAACATCAATATCAACACAGAAGCCGACGCTCAAGATACATTCACAGTAATTGGTATAGCTTCAGGTCGTAGGCCGAAATGTTCATCCCTTAGTTTTGATCGCTTGTTCATAAGTTCACTGTAGCGGTTTTGATTTTGGGATGGAAATACCATATTCATCAGATAATTATGAGAACTAATCATATTTATAATCACAAGTCGACCATCAAAGATTATTCATTTACCGTGTAATCGGTTAACAGTTAGATCCATCTTCATCAATACATAACGATTATTCGTTCAACTGACACATTTTAATTTAGGTTTTTATCACAAATGGTCTATGAAATTTACTTATCCCATCAAGATGGTCCTTGAAATTAAAAACCGATCAATGTAATCCCTTAAAATGAGTGTTGCAAATCAATGTAGTCATTCCGTTACAATTCCGTCCAAAATTCGGTTATGTGCTGACGTGGCACATAAATGGGTCCTATACATTTAATTAAATATTATTATGTGAATTAAAAATATTTAAACAATAAAATACAATTTTTATTTTTTTACAATTAAAAACCTTGAAAAAGAAAAAGAAGATGATTGAACACTATTCATCTTTTTCTTCCTGTGATTTGGGGTAATGGAGTCCAAGACATTAAAAATATCTGGGGTTTAGAAGAACGGCGGTTTCTAGGTTTGGTCACTGGGTTCGAAGTTGGAGTCCGATCTTATGAAGCCTAGGGCGTCCGGTCTTGATAATGCAATGAGCCTGGTACGCAATTCGAAATTGGAGTCCGGTCTTGATGAAGCCTTGGGCGAAGAAGAAGGCAAGGTCGATAAGCCTTGGGATTTGATCTCCGAAGGCGGAGAAATCGGCAGCGGAAGTCAGCATTTTCGTGAGGACAGAGGCACTGAGGAAAATGGAGAGAAATTGCCACGCTTTTATGGCTTCTGGGTTTTGACGGGAGGTTCGATTTGAAGAGTGACGAAGAAGTAAAAAGTTGGTGGCTGTCGAACAAAGAAAAGGAAGGAGGGACGGTGAGGGAGGAGGAAAAGGAAAGCAGTGAGCAGTGTTTAATATGGTGCACTCCATTGCCCCAAATTCACGGGAAAGAAGATGATGAACAGTTAATCTTCTTTTTTTTATTTTTTTTTATTTTTAAAGTTTTTAATTATAAAAATTTGGTTTTTATTATTTAAATATTTTTAACTCACATAATAATATTTAATTAAATGTGTGGGATCCATTTATATGCCACGTCAGCACATAACAGAATTTTTTACGGATTTGTAACAGAAAGACCACATTGATTTGCGACACCCATTTTCAGGGACTAAATTGATCGATTTTCAACTTCAAGGACAATCTTAATGGAATAGGTAATTTTCAGGGACCATTTGTGATAAAAACCCTTTTAATTTAATAGATACTAATTCCGTCATTAAGTATTCACATCCAAATCATAAAAAAGATAACAATACTTTCTGTATGTGTCCATAATAAGTCAAGTATGATAGCAAATTAAGGCAAATTGGTCTCATAAAAAAGGAACGGGATAACAAAAGCAAATACAACAACCATTATGGGAGAAAAACGAAACAAATTATCAAATAATTTCAATACTTGAGAATATTATAGTATATTCGGAGACAGATACGGACCGAAGACTCGTATTATCGTATTCGAAACCCTAACCAAATAATATTCACGGTTTTCTTCATATTCAATGAATACCTAGCAACTCCAAATCAGCTCTATTTGTATAATTATCCATGATTATTGAATTTAAAGGCTCGAATTGTCGTCTCTATGACAGAAACCCTCACCACATGAATTGGCACGCCAATACCAGCCCAAAGCTCTCGAAAGACGTAATTAGGTCTAAATTTAATATAGACATTTAACAAATGTAGCAATATTCCGTATCGTGTTCTTCATTTATAGTCATATTTTGATTAAATAGATTTTCTTCTCGTTTCTTTTGCATGGACATGACTTACATTTGTGAGCTTTTCTTTTTGTATCCCCCAAGGAGAAGATGTCACCATGCAATTGCAACTTTTTAATGGACTAGGATTCTCTCCCTCCTCTTTCCATTCTTTTCCATTTTCTCCTCTCACATTTTCTTATTTTGTCATTCTCTTACTATAAAAAATTAATATAAGATGTTGATGTGGCTTAAACGTGACCGTCCAAGAGGATGAATGAATAAATTGTTATTAAATTCTTCATCCACAAGATTTGAATTTGAAACTTCTTATTTACAAGTGAAAATGAATAATATCAAACTGTAATATTAAGTGACAGTACGTTCGGTGATTATTAACTATTGAATTAGTAACACAAACTTTATAAAAATATCTTCCCATATCTTAGTGCTCTCCAACCACATCGCTGCCAAAGCCAAAACATGCTCAAAAGTTCAAAACTCTCATTCACTCCAAACTCAAACCACCAAGTCGCTATGCCTCTGCCTAACCTCGACCTCAACCTCCACCACCTCCTCCTCGTCCTCCTCCTCCGCATTTCTCTCCTAATCTCCACCAATCACATTCCTCCAACCCAAGCCCTCACTTCCCCCTCAGACGTCTCCGCCCTCAAGGCATTCAAATCCGCCGTCAAACCTTCCTCCATTCCGCCGTGGTCTTGCCTCGCCTCCTGGGACTTCACCACTGACCCCTGCCCCGTTCCCCGCCGAACCCACTTCACGTGCGGCGTCACCTGCTCACCAGACTCGACCCGGGTCACCCAAATCAACCTCGACCCGGCCGCCTACTCCGGCGCGCTCACCCCGCTTATTTCTCAGCTCACCAACCTCACCACTCTCGACCTCGCCGACAACTCCTTCTCCGGCGCCATCCCATCCTCCATTTCTTCTCTCTCCAACCTCCAAACCTTAAGTCTCCGATCCAACTAGCTTTCCGGCTCGCTCCCTCCCGCCATTTCCAACCTTAAATCCCTCAAATCCTTAGGCATTTCCCACAATTTACTATCTGGGTTTCTTCCAAACACATTGAACTCGCTACTCAGTTTAAGACGGCTCGATCTGAGCTTCAACAAGCTCGCCTGCGCAATCCCCAAACTGCCCCCGAACTTGCTCGAACTCGCTCTCAAACGCAATTCGTTATCCGGAATCGGCCTTTGCAGGGTTGACTCAGCTGGAAGTGGTCGAGCTCAGCGAGAACTCGTTCGCCGGGACTCTACAGTCCTGGTTCTTTCTCCTCCCGTCTATCCAGCAAGTTGACTTGGCGAATAACAGCCTGACAGGTGTCGAGATCCCGAAGCGCAATGGCGGTGGCGAGCTCGTGGCCCTTGATTTGGGTTTTAACAGAATCGAAGGTTACGCGCCGGTAAATTTGGGGAGCTATCCTGTGCTGTTGTCGCTGTCGCTTCGCTACAACCGAGTACGCGGCAGGATCCCAGTGGAGTACGGGCGGAAAAAGTCGTTGAAGAGGTTGTACTCGGACGGGAATTTTTTGATTGGGCAGCCGCCGGCGGAACTGGTGACATGAGGCAATGGAGTGTCCGGCAGCTTGGGAGATAATTGTCTGCAGGCGTGTCCAGCGTCTTCGAATCTGTGCCTGCCTTCGCAGAAACCTAACGCCATTTGCAAACAAGCGTACGGTGGTGGGAGAGGAAAACCGAGGTCTTGATTCTTGAAAAGATTGTTTGTCGGCCAAAATATAACTTTTTTTTAGATTCTTAACTATTTTTAAGGTTGAATAAGCTAAATTGTATACTGCCTTTTGTATGGCAATTTGTAACATATACGTAATAAGTTGAGAGATGGAGATTAGGAGAAACTCGTGTCTACTATTTTGCTTTTTCGGAATGTAATGTAGAGCTGTCCGGTTAATTTAAGCTAAATTGTATATTCCATTACCTTATGTGTCAAGTTCTTGGGTCTCCACCGCCTAGAACTGGCGGCTCCGCCTTGACCAGCGGAAGCTGTGCATGTCATTAGTGTGATTTAATTGCAAGTGGTGTGGATAGAGTGTCCTCCACGGTGATTAGCCAACTGGTGGTTTCGTACTCGGATCAATGTAGTTTTTGTTGTCTCACTTAGTGAGTGTAGTGGTCGTTCTTTTGCGATGGTTTTATATGGTCTTTGCTTGTGAGCAATGAGTTATGTGGTCTTTACTTGTGGGCAATGAGTTATGTGATCTTGTCTTTCAACAATGACTTTATATGGTCACACTCTTCTGCAATGATTTTATGTGGCCTCGCTATTTAGCAGTAACCGATGTGTGCATTAATATAGGTTTGTTGCGTCTATCGTTTGTGACATAATTTGTACTAGTACTGATTCTCCGGTTGTGATTGTCATATAGGGGTTTTACTCAATTTGTGTGTGCAAATTCACTCCAGATAAATTTATTGGTCATTGGAGCAATGTACTCAATTGACACCCTTGTAATTGTGTTGATAAATGAAATAAAACTCTATAATTTCTTGCCTAAAAAAAAATTATGTAAAGCGCACGCTTTTAGCCGTATGATCATGGGTTCGATTCCCACATACGGCGATATTTTTCTTTTATTCCGAAAAATCAGTCCAATCCACTTGTATTAAATTCAAGTTAATTTGATGTATTAGATAACTTTAGTTAATTGCATGGCCTGATTGAGTCCGTAAGGCCATCTCCAACCCATCCGGCCAGAGGGCCATAGGGTTAAAAATAGCTCGAAATGACACGAAAATGGGCTCCAACTGAGGGCTAGGCCAAAGGGCTAGTGGGCCCCATCGGGCCAAAATTGTGCAATCAGACCAACCGGCTAGCCTGAACCAGCCAACCCCGGGCTAGCCCAATGGTTCAAATCCAACGGCTACCTAGCGTCAGCAAGACGCCAGCTAGCAACGACTAGCTGACATCATGCTAATGCCAGGTTACCGTTGGATTTGATTTTTTGATTTTTTTTTTTTGGGACAAAATTTAAAAAAAAAATTTAATTTTTTCCTATAACTACCTAAGTCATTAAACAACGTTAAACAACATTAAACAATATTAAACAACATTAAATAACATTAAACTTAAACAACATTAAAGAACACAATCTCCACCCTAGTACTACTTGGGGAAGTTATTCAAACTTAAACAACATTTAAAAAAAAAACATATAACAACATAAAACTTAAACGCATACTCTATGCTTCTTTTGGCCCAAAGATGTCCAACAAGATCTTGTTGTAAGTACTTGTTTGTGGCACGCGAACGTATCATCCTATGACGCCTCATGTACTCATTTAAAGAGATATTACCAGTTCTTGGATCCAAAGGCAAATTAGGCCCATCATATATTTTTGCACAAGTCCTCCTTGACCTATTTGGATCATCTTGGTCGTCATCAGACTCTCCATCATTATAGCCATCTCGCTCATCCTCCACAATCATGTTGTGTAATATGATGCACGGCATCATGATGGAGTTTAATTTATCTCGACTCCACCCTCTTGCCGGTTCCTTAATGATCTTCTACCGTGCTTGTAAAATACCAAAAGCTCTCTCAACATCTTTTCGGTATGCCTCTTGGGGTAAGGTAAACCACCTTTGGGCGTCATCCACAAGGTTTGCAATTACTTGGACAAGTGTCGCCCACTTTGGGTAGATGCCATCTGCCAAGTAATACCCCATATTATACTGACGCCCGTTAATGTAGTAGTCAAGTTGAGGTGATTTACCCTTTATCAGGTTATTGAAGAGGGGTGAACTCCCAAGTATTGTAATGTCCTTTTGGTATCCTAGGACTCCAATGAAAGCATGCCAAATCCATGCGTCATACGAGGCAACCGCCTTTAACACAATAGTTGGCTTTCTCGATTTTCCGCTAAAGCCTCATTGCCATCTAGTAGGACAATTCTTCCACTGTCAATGCATGCAATCTAATGACCCTATCATGCTATCATGCCCGGAAGGCCACGGTCTTCAGCTTTGTGAAGGAGCCGATCCAAATCTGCTTCGTTTGGTTCACAGAGGTACTTCTCTTTGTAAATCTGAACAACTGTGTGACAGAATTCAACAAGATTGTCAAGGCATGTAGACTCAGACATACCATTGTATCATCCATCGCATTAGCTGGGGAGGTATAGGCCAGTATTCGGAGTGCAATAGTAACCTTTTAATGAGGTGAGAAACTAGGGCAACCTATTATGTACAGCTTCTGTTGAAAGTATGGATTGACATGTTGGACATCATGAAGTAAACGCTCGAAAACATGATGCCTCATCCGGAAGCGACGTCTGAAATCCTCTTTTGTGTACACCGAGTTGGGGTTGAACTAGTTGTTCATCAGAGTCTCATATGCCATCTTTCTATTTCGTGGTTTGTAAGAGTGACCAGCGATAGAACCACCCCATTGAGGTTGTTCTTCAGTTGGCTCACACGCCATGAACCCAGCCATTGCTGCCATATATGTTGTGTTGCGCCATGCTTCATCTTCTTCATCGGACTCTTCATCTTCTTGTCTCATCTGCGCCCATTTATCTTCCAATTCGGAATTGGATGATGACCCCCAGTTGGAAGGTGAAGAGGATCCAAAGTTGGAATTCATTGCAAGCTTGAATTGAAAAAGATTGAATTGAAAGAGATATTGGAGATGGCAAAGATGAATGTGTGTAATTATAGCCCAATATCCACCCTATTTATGGACATTGGAAGCTGAAGATAAGAAGTGCCACGTAGATAAAAATCCTATCTAAAATTCGCACAACCAATTACATCTCGACATGTGGAACTCGAAATCCTATCCGAAAAATTATTGAGATTACATATCGACAAGAAATCTGGATAGTTATTCACATATCGACATGTGACACTCGAAATCCTATCCGAAAAATTATTGAGATTACATATCGACAAGAAATCTGCAGAGTTACTCAAATATCAACACGTGTCACTCGAAATCCTATCAGAAAAATTATTGAGAATGGAGAGTTACTCACTTTAGCGACACGTGTCACTCGAAATCCTCTCCGAAAAATTATTGATATTACATCTTGAAAAATTATTGGGGTAGTTTAATTTAAGTAACCATATTAATTCAATTAAAATAATAAATTATGTTTGGCCTATGCCCATTTTGACACACCCGAACCCGTAGGTAGTTATTTTCAAATTATGAACTGACTCCAGAGGGGTCCGCTGAGGCGGGCGGATAACTGACTGAATAGCATTCGCTATAGCTTCCCCTGCCTCTGCTAGCATGAACTCCTCGTCCCTGAGGATTACGCCCCCACGCGCCGCCACGCGCAGTTAAGCGAGAATGGGCCAGAGCACTCCCAGGATGGGTGACCCACTGGGAAGTTGCTCGTGAGTTCCCAGAAACAAAACCGTAAGGGCGTGGTCGGGGCCCAAAGCGGACAATATCGTGCTACGGTGGTGGAGCGGGCCTGGGAAGTGATCCGCCCCGGGCCGGGATGTGACACATTTGGCCCCCTCGGTTGGAGATGGTAAGAAATATAGCCTAAAATAGTTCATTAAAATATTAATTTCTTTGATTGCTATAGGGCTAAAGAGAGTCCTCTGACCCTTATTCGGTTGGAGATGACCTAAGTCATCTAAAAGTGAATGAAATATTGCTTGTTATGCTTTTTCTTCATGTTTATCTTTTGCTAGGACCTTTGGATTTACATTTAATTTCATTCCATCTTCTGATTGATTTGTGCTATTTTATTATATGAATTTCAATTTTCACGTCACTTGAGTTTTAGGGCAAAGTGACGCAAATTGAATTCCGCACGGCTAAAGTTGAAATCCAATGAACATTGTAGAAAATAAGTTTTTTATTTTTTATAATTCATTTAATTTAGGTCAACTGATTTGCACTTGAAAGTTTTTTAAATAGTCTAAAATCAAAAGGTACATGGGGAATATAAGAGCGAGTTGGTTGCCCGACCAACCAAATCAAATAAAGCATGTATAAAGAATTGACCTGAAACCTAATGTGTATTATTAGTTTCTTTAAACACTAATCCTAGTAGCAATCGTTCTTTCTTATGGCTACATTTTCACAAAAATAAAAGAACAACACGTGTCATCAAACACATGCTTACCATAAAAGATAAGATGACTATACTGACTATTTCAGTCGGAGAGGATAAATAACCATGGGATACTACTGACTAAATTAATTGGGCATTTATATAATATCGGACTAATGACCGTATTATTTATATTGTATTGGATATGAATTCAATGTAATTATCTAGAAACCCAAATACTTTTCGAATCCTAATCTTCAAAATAAAAAGCAAATAAAAAAAACCCCAAATTAGAGCAAAATCTAATTTTAAACAAAAAAAATTGCCTAGATGTGTTATAAACTTTGTATTTAAGTGTGATTGTCTAAATCCTATATTAGATTTGATACTAGTTATTCTTTCCTATTAGGACTTGTATTCCTTGGAGAAGAACGATTCTTCCTCCCTTATGACTATAAATAAAGGCATGTCGTAGGGAAAATAACACATCATCTACACAACCCTACAAACACATCTCTCTCTCTCTTTTCTCTATGTGCCCCATCTCTCCCTGTCAGTTAAATATAGGCTGCAACATGTTATCAGTAGGCTCCTACCGCTGCGCTTAGGAATTTAACAAGGAAGTTTTCTGCATCAAACCAGTTCATCAATATCATCATGTAATCATGTTCTTTCAAAACAAGAGTTTTTATCTCAATATTTTTGCAGCCCTAATAGCATGAACATTCACCATAATGCATGACCCAACTTTACGTTTTTCAAATTTTAGATTCTACATAAATTGTGTATACATTATATTCATAGTTTATTGAATTATGTGAATTGATATTGCCATGAATTGAATCATATATTTGCTCATGCATTGAATTATATGTTGAATATGCATGAAATTGAATTAAATTTGTAATCTGAAAAAAAAAAACAATATATATATATACATATATATATATATATATATTAGGGTTTCGTTGAAAACCAATCAACCGAGTAAGCCACGGCTGGCGAGCTGCCATGCCGTTGAGCCCAGCATGCCAGGCCAGCAGCCTGAGCCGCTGGAGCTGAGCCAATCCATGGAGCCAGCAGCTCCACACCCCCGGAACGCCGAACCCGACGTCATTATTAGCGTCACCACTGATTTTCTGACAAAAGCATAGCATGTAGCCATACCTAGCCACCACGGCTACCATTTTTGACGACCTGAAGTCGTCTCCTTCAAACTTAAACCCGAGAGTTTCTTGGTTCTTCAACGTCAAGATTCCACTCTCAGTCATCTGGGAAGAGATTCTACAATGAACCGTAACCCAAGATTGCTGCCAGAAGCAACAGGTTTTCTTCCCCGGCAAGTGCACCAACATACGGCTGTGGTGTTTGCTGGTCCAAAACCAAGCCCACTTGGGCTTTGGTTTTTCTCGGCCTAACCTAAAACCAAGTTTTGGTTTTTGGGCTTGCATACTGCAGCCCACCACAGCTCTTTATTCAGGCCCACTTGTGACACCAGCCCATGTGATTTTGGTGTCCCCGTGTCTTTGCTGTAGTGGAACCTAACCTACGCAGCTATTGTGCACTCCCTGCGCCGCGACACATTGGATCCCAACCTTTGGTTGATGATTTGTGTTCCCCAACGCACATAATCAGTGCCCCCCTTCTGGGCCTATTTTGTGGGCCCGACCTTTTTTTGGTAGCCAGTTTGCTACCTTGGGCCTGATCAGCCCATTCCAATCCATTTTTCTGGGCCTGGGCTCCACGGTTTCACTCTGCTCAGCCCACATGTGGGCTTTGGTCATTTTTTTTGGGCCCCGAGCTTAATTGTTTATTTTTTTAAACAATTTGGGTTTTATAATTTTTCACCCACACTTTAATTTTGGCCCAAAAGTCCAAATGATTAATTCAATTTTAATTCTAGACCTAAAGATCTATTTTCATATTTTCTTGTTGCATATTTCTGTATATATATTTGTGCTTGTCTGCAGGAACATATGAACCTAAAGTTCATAATTCTTTTCGAAACCTGAAGTTTCTAGAAACATACCTTGTTTGAAAACCTGAAGTTTTCCTTAAAAACATCACCCATGAAAACCCGAAGTTTTTTCATGTAAATTTAAACCAATAAATGTCTATTACCTATATGTTCTACTCCTATGTGAATGGATTGATTTTTTCTCCATTATGCTAATCACATCTTATCCATTTATTTTGTGATAGGAACATGTCGAATTTGAACAAACTCGACTTCACCGCTTTAGAGGTCTCTGGAAGAAACTACCTCAAGTGGGTCCAAGATGTGAAGCTCCACCTCATTGCAAAGATTTTGTGTCCCGCCATTGAAGATGAGACAGACAACTCGGTTGGCGAAGCTGAGAAAGCCACTACCATGATCTTCATCCGAAGACACATTCATGATGCACTGCAAACCAAGTATCTTGCTAATGAAGATCCATGAGCACTTTGGGTCGCTTTGGCTAATAGTTTTGATCACCAAAAGGACATCTTCTTGCCTGAAGCAAGACATAACTGGCAGCATTTGTGCTTCAAAGACTTTACGTCTGTGAATGAATATAATTATGAAGTTTGTCAAATCCGATCACTTCTTAAGTTTTGTAACGAGAATTTAATCGAAGAGGATCTCATGGAAAGGACCTATTCGACCTTCTCTGCTACCAATATTGTCCTTCAGTAACAATATAGGGCTAAGAAGTTCACTAAGCTTTCAGATTTGATCGTTGTTTTACTTATCGCTAAAAAATAGAATCAGTTGTTGATGAAGAATCATCAGACTCAACCTACTAAGGCAACTGTTGTGCCTGAAGCACACTACAGCACAAACCAATGCCCAAAATGCCAACATAGGGAGGAAATTGAACCTAGAACGCCCTAACCTCACTCTCAAAGCCCCAAACTTCAAGAATAAGGGTAAAGCACCTGAAACCATGGATGCGGACATGTGCTACCGTTGTGGTTCAAAAGACCATTGGTCCTGTGTTTGTCGTGCTCCCCAGAAGGTTGTAGTTGAATATAATTCTCGTCGTAAGAATTTTGAATCAAACTTTATGCAAGTGGATGAAGCAGAGAGTACCAAGATGAAGGTTTCTGACTTTCAGAAGGCTATTACTAGGGGTGGGCAAACGGGTATAGGAACCGCAGGTTGGGGCGGGTCATCAAAGTTCAAGATGGGTACGGGTCGGTTCCAATTTTTTAATAAAAGAAACGGGGCGAAGAGGAGCAGGGCGATGAAATTTTAAGGGCGAGCCAGTTCCAGATGTATAGAAAAACGGGGCCCCGGACCGGCCCGTTTGTAACATTTTCTCATTCATCTCCTATTTTCTCACACCTTCTCGAAGACGCCTCTCTCCTCAGTCCTACCTTTCGGATATGTTGATTCTCAATCTCCTCCCTCTCGATCTCTCTCCCTCTCTCTCTCTCTCTCTCTCTCTCTCTCTCTCTCTCTCTCTCCGGACGCCTCTGTCACAAAATCTATAATTTAATCTTGGCGATGAGAGAACAAGCCGACTCGAAGACTCGCTGACTCACTGCGCATTTCCCCGAACCTTCTTCTTCTTCTTCTTCTTCTTCTTCTTCTTCTTCTTCTTCTTCTTCTTCTTCTTCTTCTTCTTCTTCTTATTCTCTAGTCTACCTCCCTATCACTGATTGATTATGGAGCATAAAAAGCTATCTGGGTCTTGGAGATAATCACAAGCAGAAGTTTTAGTTTCGGTTTTTCCGCCATGGATAATCTCTTCTCTAGTCGCTCTCAGACTTTATTGCTTTGTGACTTATCATATTTTATCCGATTTTGTTGTTAGGTTTTCTTCAATTTGATATTTTTCGTCAGTTTTTTTTTTTGTATTTTGTTTTTTTTTTTGTTTTTTTTTTCAGTTTTTCTTTAGTTTCAGTGACATGGTTTTTCCTCCAAAGATTGGATTTTTTGTTTTTTAATTTTACGTTTTGATCTTTATTGGATAGGATATGAAATTGGAAATCCAAAATATCTAATTTGTTGGAATTATTTGGCTTTTGGTTCAAAAATTTGAATGGAAGAGGTCCCATTGGTCCATTTTTTACCAAATTTTTATGTTTTGATTAAGTTTTGTTGTTAGCAATGAATTTATGGATGAAGATGGCTTGTTGCATAATGGAGAAGATGAAGATAGCTTGGTGCATATCGAAGAAGATGAAGATGGCTTGTTGCAAATCGGAGAAGACGAAGATGGCTTGTTGCAGATCGAAGAAGACGGTGGGTGTGAGGCTCCAACTCGGCTTGTGACCACCCAATCTGGTGCGACTCGGCCAATTTCGAGCTCTCTTAACTCGATCGACGACCTCAACGAGGTCATCCCATGGCTCCCATTTGTGCTTGCTGACAAAAAAATAATAATTGTAATTGGACCTGTGGAACCGGCACGAATCAGCCTCTTTGAAATGGGTCGAGTTACCTTAGGTTCCAAATTTAGAAATCTTATAACCCAACTCGGCCCGCCCCGTTTCATTTTTAACTGGTTTTAGTCTGGTTCCTTCAAATTTGGGCCCTGCCCAACCCGTGCTCAGCCCTAGCTATTACCCCTATAGAAAATTAGACTCTCAGACATGAACTATTATTAATTAAATTTTAGAATAATGGGGCCAAATTCCACATAGTGGCCGAACCCCACCTGTTTACGGTTTAAGTTTGCATAATTTTCCTTTATGTTTGGATTATTTATTGGTGATTTATTTTTGGATATTAAGTGTTTTTTAATTACCATCCTTGAATGCTTAAATTATTTTGAATGGATATTTGTTTTTAGAACTTTTATGCATGTGACCGATTCAAACTAATTTTTATTTCTAGGTATGACTAGTGGGAAAGCTAGTTGTCAGGCATATAGTGTTACACACACTGTTTTGCGTGAACATATCTATTTCACTAACTTCATACCTAAGAATGCACCTCTGACAACCCTCTCAGGCCCATCCAACCTGATCGAAGGATACGGTAAGGCACGTATAATGTTGTCCAATGGTACCATCTTGACCATTAATGAGACACTTTATTCTCCATGTTCCGGAAGGACGTTATCAAGTTTCAAGGACATTAGAGATAATAATTACCACGCTGAAACCTATGTAGGAAACAGAGTTGAATTTTTATGCATAACTTCCTACGAATATGGCCAGAAGCGTATTCTAAAGAAAATGGAGCGTATCTCGAGTGGTCTGTATACTACAACCATACGCCCTATAGAAAGTCACTATGTGGCCGGCCCTACCTCTGGATCACGCACGAAATTACACCTTGGCATGATCATTTGGGACACCCTAGACGAACAGCGATGCACCGTATCCTTAAATCATCACACGGGCATCCACTAACTCGAAGTTTAGGTTCGATTCAAGGAATTGCATGTCAAACCTGCTTTATGGAAAAGCTTATTATTAAGCCTTCTTATGACAAGATTCATTCGAATCCTCCTATTTTTCTACAAAGGATTCAGGGGGACATTTGCGGATCGATTCACTTTCCCTGCGGACCACTTAGATATTTTATGGTTTTGGTTGACGCTTCCACACGTTGGTCATACATGTACTTGTTGTCCACAAGGAACGCTACAATCTCCAAACTGTTGGCTCAGGTTATCATGCTCAGGGCTCACCGCCCTGATTATCCAATCAAATCTATTCGATTGGATAATGTTTGAGAATTCACATCTAAAACTTTTGATGACTATTGCATGTCGGTTGGGGTTGAAGTTGAACATCTAGTACCCTATGTTCACACCCATAATGGCCTGGCAAATGCATTTATTAAGCGCTTACAAATGATTGCTAGGTCGTTAATTATACGTACTAAGTTCCCGATCGCTGCTTAGGGCCATACAATATAGCACACAGCCATGTTGGTCCACCTGAGGCCTGTCGAGACCCAACCATATAACACATTTCAGTTGGTTATCAGATACAAACCCGACATATCGCATATGCGTGTTTTTGGTTGTGCGGTCTATGTGCCGATTTCGCCGCCCTTACGTACAAAAAATGGAGCATGAGTGAAGAATGGGAATCTATGTCGAATATGATTCTCCTTTAATCATTCGTTACATTGAACCTTTGACAGGCGATATATTTACCGCTCATTTCGCAAATTGTCACTTCTATAAGACAGTCTTCCCATCGTTAGTGGGAGATAAGAACATCAACGTTCCTGAAGAACAACGCAAATTATCGTGCACAGCTTCCAATTTGTCTCATTTAAATCCTTGCACCGCTCAGTCTAAAATTGAAGTGCAATGCATATTAGATCTTCAAAGCGTAGCTCAGAGCATGCCAGATGCTTTCATCGATCTAGCATAAGTGGCAAGATTACATACTTCAGCTGCGAATGTGTCTGCAAAGATGGATGTACCAAATGTACGACGGACTTCTCTCCTGGAGTCTCGGGACGCCACTTTGGCCTATCCACGTACATTAACGGCTAGCCAATCCTCTGTCTCTACACAAAAGTGTGGCAGACCACTTGGTTCAAATGATTCACACCCTTGAAAAAGGAAACCCACTGCACAGGCCCATGTAGAACCTATCGTGAATTCGACTGTCACCTACTCATTTTATCCAACTCATGAGGAAATTCTAAAATATGGAAGCGTCCTTGAAGAGACTAATCCACCTCACGAGAATAGTGAGATTTCGGTCCGTTATGCTAGCTTGGATGATGTTTGGTGCAGAAATGAGATGATTATAGACGATGCATTAGCCTATAGAGTAGTTACTGAGATCATGTTGAGCAATGACTTTAAACCTCGTTCTGTTGATGAATGTCAACATAGAACTGATTGGTCAAACTTGAAACAAGCACTCCAAGTCAAACTTGATTCGTTTGCGAAACGTAAAATGTTTGGACCTGTAGCTCCTACTCCTCCACATGTGAAGCCCGTTGGCTACAAGTAGGTTTTCGTTCGGAAGCGTAATGAGAAGAATGAAATTGTGTGTTACAATACTCGTCTTGTTGCGCAAGGCTTCCCACAATGCCCCGAAATTAACTATGACGAAACTTATTCACCCGTTATGGATGTGATTACTTTTCACAACCTTATTAGTTTGGTAGTTTTTGAAAAACTGAGTATACAATTGATGGACGTAGTAACTACGTATTCTCTATAGGGATCTTAATATGGAAATCTATATGAAAGTTCCCGTAAGGCTTACATTAACTGGATCAAATGTTTCCAAACCCCAGAACACGCTCTCAATACAACTGAGGAGTTCACTCTACGGTTTGAAGCAATTCGGAAGAATGTGGTATAACTATTTGAGTGAGTATTTGACTAGTTAGAGATACGTGTATAATGAACTATGCCTTCGCGTGTTCATTAAGAAGTCACATGAACCTCATCGAAACTCCTAAAGAGCTCGAGATACCTACCTCGCACCTTAAGTCAGAATTTGAGATGAAAGATCTAGGAAAGGCTTGATACTATCTCTGTCTCAAGATAGAGCACCGTTTGGATGGAATCTTAGTACATCAATCAAACTACACCCAGAAGGTGTTGCACTGCTTTAACGAGGATAAAATGAAGCCTTCGAGTACTCCTATGGTTATGCGATCGCTAGATGTAAAATGAGACCCCTTCCGTCCGAAGGAGGATGATGAAGAGATTTTGGAGCCTGGAGTTCCTATCTAAGTGCGATAGGCGCTTCATTATACCTAGCTCAATGTACTAGACCCAACATCTCCTTCACTATTAATCTTTTGGCAAAATATAGTAATGCACCAACATGCAGACACTAGACTGGTGTTAAAGACATTTTTCGTTACCTTAAGGGTACTACGTATCTGGACTTATTCTATCCCTATGGATCCTCGAGTGATGCCGCACCCCCTTATCTCCGGACAAGGCACGTTCTCAACGGGTTATGTCTTTACTGTTTGATAGGAGCATATTTAAGCGACTTAATTAGCGTGATTCCTTGCATTTACATTGCTAGTACTTAGTTATTTTAGTCTTTTAAGCTATTTTCGTGTATTTGAAGGTTCTAAGGACAAAGTATGCAAGAAGGTGCCTTTTGGAGCCTTTTGGAGCAAAATTGGGCTTGGAATGAATAGCACATGCTTGGAGCAAAAGGAATGGACGAAATTGAAGACTTGAAGATGTTAGGTTTCCTAATCAACGAAGGATTCCTAGTTAATGAAGGATTCCTAATTGAAGATGGATTCCTAGAAGAATAAGGATTCCTACTTGAAGTAGGAAAGTTAAGCCAAGGTTTCCTGTTTTGGTTTAACCTTTCCTAATCCTAAATGTCCCTAAATTCCAACAACTTTGAAGGCCTCATATGCACTTTAGGACACAAAATAAAGGTTCCTTGCACCATTCAAGATAGTGCCGCACCCCACATACCCTTTCTTTCCCTTTCCCTTGCCGTGAGTCCCATTTCCCTTTCTTTTTAGGACATTATCCCTTTCCCAAACATCCAGCCACACCCCTTTGGACCTTTCCTCTTCCTTGCCGTGCAAGGGAGAGTCCCTATTTCCCATTCCTTGCATTTAAAACACATTCCCTTTTAATTAAGGTCCTTGCCGCATACTTTAGCCTCTTTCCCTTAGTTTCCTGATTTTATTTCCTCTTTCTAGAAGCTTTTGACTTAATTTTTGATTACCTAAATAAGTTAGGGTTTTAATTTCTGAAAACCTTAAATAGACTTCCTTTTTGCAGCCCCAGGAGGATCCATTGATTCACCCATTCATACCAGAAATCAACCTCCACTCTCTGCCGCATCCATCCTTCACCATTCTCCATAGTTTCTGACCTTATTCACCCCTTGTCGCACCATACACCTATCCTAACCATAAACCCAGCCTTCTACACCATTCATAACCCTCAAAACTCACCACCAAACCTTGTGCCCCAGCAAAGAGGAAGGAGGAGAGCCCTTGGACGTGCTTGCCATTTGAGTTAGGATTGCTGGAACGTTTTAGGTGTAATCTTTCTTTTGTTTTCAATGTTTCAATTCAATAATCTTTGTTTTGTGAGTATGAGGAACTAAACCCCTCTTAGCAAGGGGGAAATTCGAAACCATGGTTATACTTGCAATATGATTTGATTACATCCAGTTGTGATTCATAAGTAGTGAATTCAATTTACTTATCCGTTTGAATAAAAACTGATTTGTGCGTGTTGGTTGAGAGTGCACGCTTAATTTTCATGCATAAATCTGATGCTAGGATATAAGAGAGTTTCACCTAATTGTTATGAACTTATATTCATAAGTAGTGGAGGTTGCTAGTACAATCGCGTTAAGTAAATTCTTGGCATAAGTTTCATGCAATTCATAGTTACAAGTGCCTCGTCAATGCCTATGATTTTCATAGAACTTAATGATCTTTGCTCGTATCTCTATTATGCAATTCATGTAGGGAACTTGTGGAGAATGCTTTGGGTTGTTGTATGCAATCATCCAATTCAATAAAATTAGGAAAATCTGAGGGTTAATTAGTGCAATTCACGGTTAATCTGGGGCGTTAAGCATTCATGGTTTATTGAAAAGAAACTGGAAATCGTTTTGTTTGCAAGTGTGTCATGTGTGGAGAAGAACCTCCTAGCTAGCCCATCATCCATAGTTTTACCCAAATTCGTGCAAATTTCATTAGTTCTTTAATTTACTTGTTTTGTTTTCAAATTCGTTAAAACCAAATCCCCCTTTACTTTGTTGAGTCATATTAGTTAGAAACTGATTTAGTTTGTGTTTTTAAGTGTTTTGAGTCTAGTCAAAACCTATTTTCGTCCAAATTTACTCTTAGTGGCAAATTTGAGTCTTTTAGCTTGTTTTGTGCTGTTTTGAGTCTTTTGAGTTGTTTTAGTGTTTTAGAGTTTAGTTCTGCATTCTTTGACTCTAGTTTAGTGTTTTAAACTTAGTTTTATGTTTTTGAGTCAGTTTCAAGTGTTTTAGCAATCCCTCCTAATCCCCGGTCTAGAACGATCCCTACTTATACATATACTACAATTGTCAAGAGAGGGTTTAATTTGTGTGCTTATATATTTCGCATCAAATTTTTGGCGCCGTTGCCGGGGATTAGCAACTTTGCTAACCCCTTGGATCTTTTCTTTCTGTTTATTTTTAATTTGTTTAAGTTTCTGACTCTGTTTTGTTTTCTTGTTTTTAGGCACTAGTTTATGACTCGAAGTTCTCAACCGGTTCGTGAGAACATCCTTGACTTTGACGACGATTTCGAACGAACTTTGAGACGAACGAGGAATCAACAAGAGCCCCAACCACCTCAACCTACACCAAATCTTGAAGAAGACGAAGTACAAGTGGAAGAGGAGGCCACAGCTCAGATTTTAGAGGAAGCACTAGCCATGGCAGTGGACAATCGAACAATCAAGGAGCTTTTTGCTTCTGGATTGGACAATGCCGCACCCCTATGCATCCAATACCCCACGGCTACTCAAGGCAAGACCGAGGAGTTCGAGTTGAAGTCACTTGAAAGAGTTCGAAATGGTGTGTTCAAGCATGACCCCTGCCAATGTCGATGGAAGCATATTGAAGATGAAGGCTTTTCCTTTTTCTCTCTTGGAAAAGGCTAAAGATTGGTTGTATGAACTAGCCCCCGGAACTGTCACATCTTGGGAAAGCATGAAATGGGCGTTCTTGGAGAAGTTTTTCCCAACTTCTCGAGTCATTCTTCTACGCAAAAGGATTAGTGGCATTCAGCAAAATGAAGGTGAATCGTTTCCCACTTATTATGAACGTTTTAAAACTCTTCTTGCTTCATGTCCACAACATCAAATGAAGGAGGAGCTTCTTCTTCAATATGTCTACGAAGGGCTTCTACGCATTGAACGTCAAATGCTAGATGCCTCAGCGGGAGGAGCTTTGGTGGACAAGACACCCACGGCTGCCAAGACCTTGATTGCTAACCGAGCTTTGAACGCTCAACAATATGAAGGTGTTGGACAAAGAAGCACCCCACAGCAACAACAAGTGAATGAGTTAAGTGCTATTTTTGAACTTCAAAATCAAATGGCTAATCTTACCACTATTCTTTCTCAGGTTGTGGAAGGACCAAAAGTACAAAGTGTGGCTGCTTATGGCATGTGTTCCATGCAATGACATCTCATGGATATGTGCCCTCAATTGATCGAGAACGGAGGGTGGGAATCTGCCAATGTCGTGGGTTTTGGGAATCAACAACCAAGAAGTGATCCTTTCTCTAACACATACAATCCCGGTTGGAGAGATCATCCAAATTTCAAATGGCGAGAACCCCAACAAAACCAACAACAAAGTGCATTTAGGCAGCAACCCCCGGGTTTCTATCCAAAACCATACGCACCCACACAACCCCAAGCAGAACCTGCCCAAACCAAATCAGGTTCGTCCATTGATAATGATCAGATTTTTCAATTACTAACTTCTATGGCGCAGGGTATGCAAAATAAAGACAAAAAGGTGGATGAGTTGGAAAAGCAAGTAGGGCAGATTGCGGAGTTCATGGGCCAATTCCGAGAGCAAGGCAAGTTGCCTAGTTCAACCGTTGTCAACCCAAAGGGAGGATTAGAATTTGCCAACGCCATGAGTTTGCGAAATGGAAAACAAGTTGGATCTGATCCCCAACCTTCCAAATCACGTTCCAACGAGGTTGAAGAGTTGATAATTGAAGAGGAGGAGCAATGCACACCCACGGCAAGAGTAGAACCACCCTTGCCGCAGCCACCCAAACAATCTAATTCGGCCAACAAAGGTAAGGAAGTTCCAATTTTGATTAATTCTAACGTTGTTCCTCCAAATGTACCATTTCCTCGTAGGTTTATGCAATCAAAGAAGGAGGAGGCTGAAAAGGACATTTTGGAAACGTTTAGAAAAGTTCAAGTCAATATACCACTTTTGGATGCAATTAAGCAAGTTCCAAGGTATGCCAAGTTTTTAAAAGAACTTTGCACCACTAGGAAGAGAATTTCGACCAAGGAGGTTGTAAAGGTAGGTGAAAATGTCTCAGCCATCTTGCAATGCAAACTACCCCCTAAATGCAAGGATCCCGGTAGTTTTACAATTCCTTGTGTTATTGGCAATACTCGTTTTGAATCTGCCATGTTAGACTTAGGTGCATCTATAAATGTCATGCCATATTCAATTTATGCATCTATGGACTTAGCCGAGTTGAAAAATGATGGTGTGATTATACAATTGGCCGATCGATCTAATGCCTATCCAAAGGGAGTTTTGGAAGATGTTTTAGTGCAGGTCATTCACTTAATCTTTCCGGCGGACTTCTACGTGCTTGAAATGGACGAGTCGGACCATTCCCCTTCATTGCCCATCCTTCTTGGAAGGCCATTCATGAAAACTGCCCGTACTAAGATTGATGTGTTTAATGGAACTTTGACAATGGAATTTGATGGGGAAGTTATTAATTTCAATCTTTCAGATTCTTTCAAGTATCCTAGTGAGGATCACTCATGTTTTTCTATTGATGTAATTGACTCTTTGGCACAGGAACATTTTGAACAATTGAATGAAGATGCACTTGAATTGGTCATTGCACAAGGAATGGACATTCAAAACAATGGAGCAGCAACCATGCACCCCCACGACATGCATGACCTTTCCCTTGTCGTGCCCCCTAATGATGATGTAATTGAGATAGTGGCTGCCCTCGAATCATTGCCACCACAATCTGGTAAGTTTTTAGACCCAATTTCAATTTCAGTTTCGGCTAATAAGTTACTTCCATCAGTTGTGCAGCTACCTACACTTGAACTTAAGCCATTGCCAAGCCATTTAAAGTACGTTTTCTTGGGAGATGATGAGATGTTGCCCGTCACCATCTCAAGCACACTCACGGCACAAGAGAAGAACAAATTGGTGAAGGTGTTAAAGGAGTACAAAACGGCAATTGGGTGGACATTGGCTGACATCAAAGGAATCAGCCCTACAACTTGTATGCATCGTATACTTTTGGGGGAGAGGTCTAAAATATCTCGAGAGGCCCAACACCGACTCAACCCTCCAATGATGGAAGTTGTGAAGAAAGAGATAATCAAGCTACTTGATTGTGGGGTGATCTATCCAATCTCGGATAGTCGTTGGGTTTCGCCCGTTCAATGCGTTCCAAAGAAATCTGGCGTGACAGTGGTAAAGAATGCCAAAAATGAGCTTGTGCCTACTCGAATCCAAACAGGTTGGAGGGTTTGTATCGATTATAGGAAGCTCAATGCCACCACAAGGAATGATCACTTCCCTTTGCCGTTCATTGATCAAATGCTTGAAAGGTTAGCAGGTTATGCATTTTATTGTTTTCTTGATGGTTATTCTGGTTATAATCAAATTGTCATAGCACCCGAGGACTAAGAAAAAACCACTTTCACATGTCCCTTTGGTACATCTGCTTATCGTCGCATGCCATTTGGTTTATGCAATGCACCTGCCACATTTCAAAGATGCATGGTGAGCATATTTTCAGATTATGTTGAGAAAATTATTGAAGTTTTTATGGATGATTTCAGCGTTTTTGGTGATTCATTTCATGGTTGTTTGCATAATCTCAGTTTGATCTTAAAACGATGCGTTGAAACTAACCTTGTTCTCAATTGGGAAAAATATCATTTCATGGTTAAACAAGGCATAGTTTTAGGTCATATCATCTCTGAAAACGGTATTGAGGTTGATAAGTCAAAGATAGATCTTGTACGTCACTTACCCTCTCCTACTTCGGTTAGAGAGGTTCGTTCTTTTCTTGGACATGCAGGTTTCTATCGACGATTCATCAAAGATTTCTCAAAGGTTTCCCAACCTCTTTGCCGTCTCCTTCAAAAAGATGTGGCGTTTGATTTCAATGAGGAATGCACGGCATCCTTCAAACAACTCAAGAAGTTGTTGACCACGGCCCCAATTATTGTTCCACCTGATTGGAGCCTTCCTTTTGAGTTCATGTGTGACGCATCCGATTATGCTTTAGGGGCTGTTTTAGGACAAAGGAAGGATAAGAGGCCGCATGTTATCTACTAGGCCTCCCGGACGTTGAATGATGCCCAATTGAACTATTCCACAACGGAAAAAGAACTTCTTGCCGTTGTCTTTGCTTTAGATAAATTTCGATCATATTTAATTGGTACTAAAGTAATTGTTTTCATTGATCATGCAGCTTTGAAATATTTGCTCACGAAGAAGGAAGCCAAGCCAAGGCTAATTCGATGGATGTTGCTTCTTCAAGAGTTCGACATTAAGATTCGAGACAAAAAGGGAAGTGAAAACGTGGTGGCTGACCACCTAAGCTGTATGGTGCATAATGAAGAGTCCTTACCCATTGCTGAAATGTTTCCTGATGAACAATTGATGTCCATTAAGGTAAGTGAACCTTGGTATGCCGATTTGGTCAACTTTTTGGTGTCTAAACGAATTCCAAGCACTTTCACTAGACACCAACGTGATAAGCTCATAAATGATGCACGGTTCTATGTATGGGATGATCTATATTTATGGAAATATTGCCCTGATCAGATTGTACATCGATGTGTGCATGATTCTGAGTTTCATTCAATTTTAAGCTTTTGTCATACATATGCATGTGGTGGTCACTTTGGCACACAAAGAACAGCACTTAAGGTGTTACAATGTGGATTCTATTGGCCTAGTATCTTTAAGGATGCTAGAACTTTTTTCTTAACATGTGATAAATGCCAAAGAATAGGAAATATAAGTGCAAGAGATCAAATGCCGCAGGTTTCCATCCTCAATGTTGAAATTTTTGACGTTTGGGGTATTGATTTTATGGGTCCCTTCCCTTCCTCATATGGTTTCATGTATATTCTGCTTGCCGTTGATTATGTGTCAAAGTGGGTGGAAGCAAAAGCCACTCGGATTAATGATTCTAAAGTGGTTGCAGATTTCATTAGAACTCACATATTTGCAAGGTTTGGCATGCCACGAGTAATCATAAGTGATGGAGGGTCTCACTTTTGCAATCGGACCATTGAGGTGTTGTTTAGGAAGTACAATGTCAACCATAAGGTTTCTACACCTTACCATCCTCAAACAAATGGCCAAGCCGAGGTTTCTAACCGAGAAATCAAGCAGATTTTGGAAAAGACCGTTGGACCGACAAGGAAGGATTGGAGCTTACGTTTAGATAATGCATTGTGGGCATATCGTACGGCGTACAAAACACCCATTGGAATGTCCCCATTTCAGCTAATCTATGGCAAGCCATGCCATCTCCCCGTCGAATTGGAGCACAAAGCTCATTGGGCAGTCAAGAAGTTCAACATGGACCTAGGTGCAGCGGGAAGTCATAGGAAACTCTAATTACATGAACTTGATGAGATAAGGAACGAGGCGTATAAGAATGCTTGCATTTACAAGGAGAAGACCAAGGCTTTCCATGACAAAATGATTCGTGGCAAAACATTCTCCATAGGGCAGAAAATGCTATTGTTCAATTCCCGTCTACGTTTGTTTCCCGGTAAGTTACGTTCTAAGTGGATTGGACTGTTTGTTATTACTAACATATCTACTTATGGTGCAATCCAGATTCAAAGTCTCAAAATAGGTCATGCATTCCAAGTGAATGAACACCGTTTGAAGCCTTACTACGAGCACTTTGAGGAGCATGCTGTCGATGACATCTCCCTACATGTCGTGGGCTCCAATGGGGAGTGAATGACGTCTTCGTCTGGCTGCAAGACGTTAAAGCAAGCGCTACTTGGGAGGCAACCCATGCATTCAACAAAGGTAGATCTAGGAATCACTCCACTCCCAGATTTGCGTTCCTAAACCCTTCTCTTTGTTGTTGTTTCTATTCTGCCATGTTGAGTGTGTTTATTCGTTATTTGTTTGTTTCCTTGTGTTTGTGTAAGTGTATGCTTGAAACATTGAGGACAATGTTTGATTTAAGTGTGGGGGGGGGGGGGGGGTAAACAAGTTGTTCTGCATGAAATTCGTGGGATTTTATCACCCATTACTTCTAGAGTTGTTCCTTGCTGTTTTGGAGTCTTTTAGTGTGTCTTGACATAAAAATCCGAAAGTCTCATAAAAATTTGAAAAATTGTTTTGAAAAATTCAAAAAGAGTTGTTTTTGTGTGTTTGTTTGTGTCTTAGGGTACCTTCCAACACAATGATGAGGATTTGGTTTTTAATTGCATGACTGTTAAAGAGAGTTATAAACATGGATGAAAGTTTGATTTACTCTTTGGTTTTATGCTTGGTTATGGTTTTAATTTATGAATTCACATATAATCAAAAGGAAAAAAATCAGTTTTTGTGACATGCTTGAAGGAAGGAACTCAAATTAACACTACAACCTTGAGAGACTTGAGCCTAAAATGTTTATTTGGAGAGTTGATAATCTGTACATTGTTGTTTTCTAAAGTTGTTGCATGATCTCATTATTCTTTGCTTGGTTGCTACTTAGAGGGCGTTTCATCATTTAGTTCCAAATGCTAGAACTCATACCCATCTCATTCAAAACATGATATTGATTTGCATAACACATATTCAAGATGAAGTTGTTTAGTTGCCACCAGAGCCAAATAGCCGAACCCCCCTCTATCATTTGTTTTGTAGGTTTAAACCCCGTTGAGCCTTGTTTAGCCTATTTTCTTTGTTAACCACATCATCCCTACCTAGCCTAGATTAGGATTTTCCATACCCTTGTTCTTTAAGGCATAGTAAAGCATGACTTGAAAGGAATTCCTTTTGATTGTCTTTATGCAGAAAATAAGTGTGGGGGAAGGGTTTTCAAAGTGTGTGTTTTGTGTATCAAAGAAAAAAAAAAGAATGGGAAAAAAAAAATTTGTGGAAAAAGAAAAGAAGAAAAGAGAAGTTGTAAAAAGGATGAAAAAGAGTTCAAAAATAAGTGAGAATAAGCTCAAATGTGTTGGTTGTTGAAGAAATGGTCCAAAAGGTTCAAATCTGGCTCCAAAAGTTGTTTAATCTTCCCTTTGTGTTTTAAAAGTTGATTTTTGCATTCAAAGGTGAATTCTAAGTGTCAATTTCATTACTTTGCTTACTTTGCTTTAAGAACGTTTGTTTATCCTTACCTTTCTTTGTTAGCCAATTCCCCTTAGCCCCATTACAACCCTTAACTTCTATCTTGAGTGTTATGTGTTTTAATAGGTGGAGTTTGGAATTGGTATGAGCATATGGTATCCCTGGTTCTTGCGTCTAAGTAGTAGCATTCCATTCATGAGATCATATACATGTCATAATTCCAGAAAATGCTTTCTTTGTTATAAACATATGTGAGTACTCGTTTTCATGTTTACATCAATCTTCTCACATATACCTAGTGTAGGGTGTGTAGTCAGAAAATCTGAGTGAAAATTGAGTGCATATCTAGTAAGGAATTGAGGGAATTCTCTAAGGCATGATACTACATTCAAAACCATGTTTTAATTGATTAAATGCGAGCTAGTGAATGGTGACCATGATTAAGTATGTGCTCGAGGGAAAGGATGACTAAAATCTATGTGAATAGTGATCCTTGGCATGTCATGTTTCATTAAAGAGCCTTTGGACGTGCTTGCCATTCGAGTTAGGATTGCTGGAACGTTTTAGGTGTAATCTTTCTTTTGTTTTCAATGTTTCAATTCAATAATCTTTGTTTTGTGAGTATGAGGAACTAAACCCCTCTTAACTAGGGGGAAATTCGAAACCATGGTTATACTTGCAATATGATTTGATTACATCCAGTTGTGATTCATAAGTTGTGAATTCAATTTACTTATCCGTTTGAATTAAAACTGATTTGTGTGTGTTGGTTAAGAGTGAACGCTTAATTTTCATGCATAAATCTGATGCTAGGATATAAGGGAGTTTCACCTAATCGTTATGAACTTATATTGATAAGTAGTGGAGGTTGCTAGTCATAATCGTGTTAAGTAAATTCTTGGCATAAGTTTCATGCAATTCATAGTTACAAGTGCCTCGTCAATGCTTATGATTTTCATAGAACTTAATGATCTTTGCTCGTATCTCTATTATGCAATTCATGTAGGGAACTTGTTGAGAATGCTTTGGGTTGTTGTATGCAATCATCCAATTCAATGAAATTAGGAAAATATGAGGGTTAATTAGTGTAATTCACGGTTAATCTGAGGCGTTGAGCATTCATGGTTTATTATCTTTGCTCGTATCTCTATTATGCAATTCATGTAGGGAACTTGTGGAGGATGCTTTGGGTTGTTGTATGCAATCATCCAATTCAATGAAATTAGGAAAATCTAAGAGTTAATTAGTGCAATTCACGGTTAATCTGGGGCGTTGAGCATTCATGGTTTATTGAAAAGCAACTGGAAATCGTTTTGTTTGCAAGTGTGTCATGTGTGGAGAAGAACCTCCTAGCTAGCCCATCATCCATAGTTTTACCCAAATTCGTGCAAATTTCATTAGTTCTTTAATTTACTTGTTTTGTTTTCAAATTCATTAAAACCAAATCCCCCTTTACTTTGTTGAGTCATATTAGTTAGAAACTGATTTAGTTTGTGTTTTTAAGTGTTTTGAGTCTAGTCAAACCCTATTTTCGTCCAAATTTACTCTTAGTGGCAGATTTGAGTCTTTTAGCTTGTTTTGTGCTGTTTTGAGTCTTTTGAGTTGTTTTAGTGTTTTAGAGTTTAGTTATGCATTCTTTGAGTCTAGTTTAGTGTTTTAAACTTAGTTTTACGTTTTTGAGTCAGTTTCAAGTGTTTTAGCAATCCCTCCTAATCCCCAGTCTAGAACGATCCATACTTATACATATACTACAATTGTCAAGAGAGGGTTTAATTTGTGTGCTTATATATTTCGCATCACCGTTGGAGGCACCACAATCTTTTGTAGGTTAACATAATAGACCTTAGTTGCCACTTCGTCTAACCATGCTAAAGTTCTCGCCTTGTACGTAGGAGCTCGGGAATGCTTTTGGTTGAGAGCAGTTGTGGGCTATATTCGAAGCTCCTGCGATCTTTACCCCGTCGTTGACGTCCCGACGACGATCTATGAAGGCAACGTAGCATACATCGAACAACTCAAGAAGGGTTACATCGAAGGAGACAACACCAAACATATTGCGCCGAAGTTCTTCTTCTCACATCAATAGCAAGAGCATCAGAAGATTGAAGTTACACAAATCCGTTCACAAGACAATCTGGTTGACCTCTTCACCAAATCACTATCGAAGGCAACGTTTCAGAAGCTTGTTCAAGGAATAGGTATGCTTAAACTTTTTGTGTTGTAAAATTGTTAGTTCTCTTTGGAATTATGTCAAACTTAGGGGGAGTATCCTGAAGTATACTTGCTTGATCTTAATGTACTCTTTTTCTTACGATTGGGAGCATTTTTTCCCATTAGGTTTTTGCTACCTAACGAGGTTTTGACAAGGCACCCACCTTGGGTTGATCATATCCATGATGACGTCCCGTAGACGTTTCATTTGACTTTGCATTTCTTATGCATTTTTCCTTAGACTATGGATTTTGTCCCTACTCAGGTTTTACCATAGCCATAGGGTTTTTTTGTGAAACTTAGTTCTATATGCACGCTCTTACTTTACTTTGAGACTAGCGTATTCCCAGAATCAGTGCTGATGAGTCGACTTCCTCAACTCTACATGATGCCGAATCTACTTGAGTATTTACACAGTCAAGGGGGAGTGTTATAAACTTTGTATTTAAGTGTGACTGTGTAAATCCTAGATTAGATTTGATATTAGTTATTCTTCCCTATTAGGACTTGTATTCCTTGGAAGAGAAGGATTCTTCCCTCCTTTATTACTATAAATAAAGGCATTGCGTAGGGGGAATAACACACCCTCTACACAACCCTACAAACTCATCTCTCTCTTTCTTTTCTCTCTGTGCCGTCAGCCCCTCTCTCCTCGTCAGTTAACTATAGGCCACAACAAGATGAAATTTTTCCTAATTTTGAATTTCTTTCATCGATTCTCAGCCAAGATACCCAGTTTAAAAAATCTCAAACCCAAATCACAAAAAGCAGCAAAAAGATAAACCCAAATTTCACTTAAACTCAAATAGCAAAATGACCAGATTTCAAAAATATCACCAACTAATGATTAAAATTTGAAACCCACTACAGCACTAAAAAAACCAATTCGAATTCGACTGTGGGAAATGAGAATGCTAGACCATCGGTGAGAGAATTTGCAGGTGTCTCCAATTATTAGACGGAGAGAAGGCGACGAGGAGAGCAGAGATGGTGAAAGATGGCGATGGGGAGAACGACGAAGAGAGAGAGAACTGAGTTCGCGAGAGAGAGGTAAGTGAACCCGACTAATAATCTCAATGTTTTGGACGGTTTTATTAAGCAGGTGTATGGCGTATTAAATAAGTAGACCAGTTAAATTAATTCCGGGCCTATTTAATACGAGAGGACACCAAAGACCGATTCCGTGTTATTAGTCCTATCTGGTCTCTTATACGATCAGCCAAATGAGGCCTAAGTGTATGGATGAATACAATATACTATATTTTGTAGTATATGCTACATCGGTTTCAAAAGACGTTGAGGAGGAGATGGAGTGACCCGCCCGCATGTATTCTTATTTTTGTGGCTACTATTTATTTAAAAGCTGGTCAATTTGCTTGTAACTAGTTGTTTTTATATAACGTTTTGATTTAATAATACATTGTTATGAAAAGAAAAGTGATGCCCTACGTGAAATAAAAAGATGCGTTTGGCATTAGCACGTGAAGTAAATTATCAAAAGATGATATTATATATTAGAATACAGAGGGTGTTTTAATACATTTGTGGTGATGGCTAGTCAGATTACTTGCATTATCTAATTACTTAGTATTTGTAGTTTCTTAGAATATTTTCTTGTAGGACATTATTTCGTATGTTTTTTTATATTTCTCATTTTAAGTTGTAAGTGTAGAAAAACTTGTAGTTGCAGAAGGGGGTGAAGCTGTTTGAAATATAGTATTGAAATTTGAGTTGTAAACTCGTTTTAAGTGTCTTACTTTTGTTTACGAGTTTGTTGCTTTGTTATTTAAGTTGTCTACGTCGTAGGCTGGTATTAGAAGAGAAGTTCTGGGAATTTCCAAGATTCTCCTCGCACTAAAAGATAATGGACACTACCTATTTATTTTTATACCTATCATTTTATTTTTATTTTTCCACCCTGCATAAAAAAAAAAAATATATATATATATATATATATATATATTGTTGGCCTAATTTACTGAATCATATAAATAACGGAGAGAGAGGGGGTGTGGCACAGTAGAGAGAAAGAGAGGGATGTGTAATTGTGAGGTCTGTTTTATCTCACCCTATTGTGCCTTTATTTATAGTAGTAGGGAAGGTAAATTGTAACATCCCACATTGTCCAGGGGAGTGATCATTAAATGTATATTCTCATCCCTACCTAGCACGAGGCCTTTTGGGAGCTCACTGGCTTCGGGTTCTGTAGGAACTCCGAAGTTAAGCAAGAAGGGGGCCAGAGCACTCCCAGGATGGGTGACCCACTAGGAAGTTGCTCGTGAGTTCCCAGAAACAAAACCGTGAGGGAATGGTAAGCCCAAAGCGGACAATATCGTGCTACGGTGGTGGAGCGGGCCCGGGAAGTGATCCACCCTGGGCCGGGATGTGACATAAATTCCTTACCCTAATAGGATTACAACTCTAATTGGATAATATCTAGTCTAAGAGATATGGTAGAATCCCATAAGGATATCCTATATATGATAGGATTTACACGATCACCTTCCTAATCTAATAGGACTGCAACAATATAACATTTGTTGAAAGAAAAAAAACGTTGTCAGGATGATAAACCCGTCTTATGTAACTCATATTTTGGTTTGAAGCGAAGTGGATTAGGGATGGCAACGGTTTGGTTTGGGGACGGAACTGTCATATCCATCCCCCATAACTATAAAAATTAATCATATCCATAATCGTAAATTAACCATCGGGATTATTCATAACCATACCCACCGGATAACGGTTTCCCCATCGATTAATGATTATATCCTTCTTCGTCAATGTAAAAAAATTATTCATTCAATTGACACATTATAATTTAATAGATATAATGTCACATCCCGGCCCGGGGTGGATCACTTCCCAGGCCCGTTCCACCACCGTATCACGATATTGTCTGCTTTGGGCCCCAACCACGCCCTCACGGTTTTGTTTCTGGGAACTCACGAGCAACTTCCCAGTGGGTCACCCATCCTGGGAGTTCTCTGGCCCCCTTCTCGCTTAACTTCGAAGTTCCTACGGAACTCGAAGCTAGTGAGCTCCTAAAAGGCCTCGTTCTAGATAGGGATGAGAATATACATTTAAGGATCACTTCCCTGGGCGATGTGGGATGTCACAATCCACCCCCCTTAGGGGCTCGACGTCTTCGTCGGCACACTTCCGGCCAGGGATTGGCTCTGATACCAATTGTCACATCCCGGCCCGGGGTGGATCACTTCCCGGGCCCGCTCTACCATCGTAGCACGATATTGTCCGCTTTGGGCCCCGACCACGCCCTCACGATTTTGTTTCTGGGAACTCACGAGCAACTTCCCAATGGGTCACCCATCCTGGGAGTGCTCTGGCCGCCTTCTCGCTTAACTTTGGAGTTCCTAAGGAACCCGAAGCCAGTGAGAATATACATTTAAGGATCACTCACATGGGCGATGTGGGATGTTACATATAAGTTCCATCATTAAATATCAACATCAAATCCTAAAAAAATATAACAATACTTTCTGAAGGGTTTCATAATAACAAATTAAGGTAAATTGATTGTATGAAAAAAGAAGCAAATACAATAGTTACTACAGGAGAAAGACGAAATAAATCATCAAATAATTTTAGTACTTGTAAATATTATATTGTATTATATGTATTATACAGTGCGAATTTGGCGATGAAGTTCAGTTGATGAAGTTGTCGGCACAATGAGCGAATGCGAGTCTCAAATCAATGGAAGAATGCATAAAAGGTAAAACTCACAAAACCTCGCTATGGTAAAATCCAAAGTGGGATAAAAACCCATAGACTAAGGAGAAAAGTGAGAAGTTGTATTAAGTCAAAACTATACATCTTCTGGAAGCAAGTAGAAGAGCTCACATGGGTATGAACGGCCCAGGATGAGTGCCTCATCAAAACCTAGTTAGGTAGCTAAAACCTAGTGGGAAAAATGCTCCTAATCGTAGGGAAAAAGAGTACATTAAGATCAAGTGAGTATACTTCTGGATACTCCCCCCTAAGTTTGATAGAACTTCCAAATGAGAACTACAAGCATTGCATATGAATAGTTAGGCATACCAATTCCTCGGATAAGCTTCTGGAAGGTTGACTTCAGCAATGACGTCGTGTAGATGTCGGCAAGGTTTTCTGGGATTGGCTTGCATGACTTCAATCTCCTAATGCTTTGCTGATATAGATGTAATATGTCTTGGTGTTGACTTCGTTGATGTATCGTGTCTTGGTCGGGTTGATACATGCAGCATAATCTTCATGGATCGTCATTGGAACTCAACGATGGATGAAAATAACAAGTACTTCGAATATGCTCAACAAGATATCTCAACCAAGTCTCACGTGTGGCGTAGTGAAGTGAGGTGAGTCTTGGAACGATTCGAATATTTCACAACTAAGGTCATATTATGGACCTCCAAGATATTACGATATCCCTTAATGGTAAAGACATAACCATTTGGGGATGTGTCTTATGCGGGTTTGATAAGTAACCAGCGTTAACATAACAAACAAGGCAAACATCATTTCAAGGATTAAGAAGGTCAAATCCACTTAAGAAGATGCGTTGGGAATAGCCTAAATTCGTGGTACCTTCAGGGTAACGAAAATACGTCTTTAATATCAATTCAATGGCTGCGTGTAGGGGCGATGCTGCATCTTTACCAATAGATCAATAACGAATGAGATGTCCTATCTATTGCAATGAGCTAAGTACAACAAAGCGCAAAGTTGAACTCAGATATAGAACTTTAGGTTTCATAATCTCTTCAAGGGTCTCATTTGCATATAACGTATGGAAGATCATAGGTATACTCAATGGTAACACCTTTGAGGTGTAGTTTAACTGGTAGACCAAAGTACCATCAGAATAGCACTTGAACTTCAAGTCAAGGCATAAACGTGTTTTCCCAAGATCCGTCATCTCAATTTCCATCTTTAGGTGCGAGGCAGTTTTCTCAAGCTCTTCCAAAGTCTTAGTGAGATTCATCATGAACATAAACTGTAACTCTAGCAATTCGGAATAAAACTTCATAATTTAAAAATCAAAGGCATAATTCATCCCTGACTGATCAACTAATCACTTAGACTTGTATACCATATTTGCCGGATTGCTTCAATCTGTAAGTGAACCCCTCAAACGAGTTGAGAGGGTGTTCCATGGTTTGGAACTATTTGAACCAGTCCATGTAGTTCTTCGAGAAGTTATATGTAAATCTTTGTATCAATATCCCTAAGGAGAAACATTAACCACATTTAATATTGTTGCAATCCATCACATGGTGTTTGAGAGAAATCTTGCACCTTAAGGCGTGCATCATATCGCATTATTTCATTCATCTCATTACGCTTCCTTTCCCACTTGTAACACAACAGCGTTACCTTGGGCAGTGTATGAACTACGAGTCCAAACACACTTTTGTAAGGAATTTAACCTAGATTGTAATTTTGGTTGTCCAATCAGTTCTACGTTGTCACTAATCAACGGAAAATGGTTCGATATCGTCGTTTTTCATTTATGTCGTTAGCTACCATATAAGAGAAAACATCATCGATGATAATCTCATTCCAATTCCATTATCTCATCCACAGTAGTATACTGGACTAAGAACTTCAAGTCTCAAAAGTAATCCAGATTAATCTCATGAGATGGAAATGATTTGAGATAGCGATCAAGTATGGATTCATGTTGTGCCGTGATCTTCTTCTTCTAGGGAAGTGAATCATATGAACCAAGTGATATGTCATGATTCAGGCTGAGACAGATTGATTGGCTATCCGCCGGGATACCATACCGTCCAACATGGGCAGCCAAACCGTCTTGTAGGGGTGGCAAACCTTTAGGAATGTTGTCTCGACGTTCGTTAAGTACGTCTATCCTTCCAGGCATGTTTGTAGCTGGTATATGATCTTGTCACTTTAGTTAGATCAAAAGAATGCGTCTAGAGCAACATTTTGAAAGCTAGAATGCATCACACTTGCTTATCACACTTGTGCGGTACGGGGATCAAGATGAGACATAGTGGGCAACGGCTACAAAAATTTACGTCATTCTACAAGAACGTTGACGTTCTTATCTCTCCCTAATGGCAGGAAGACTGTCTCATTGAAGTGACAATCCACAAATGGGGAGTAAAGATATCGCTTGCAAGGGCTCTAAGATAGCTAATGTGAAAGAGAATCATAATCGACAAAGATTCACATCCTTCTTTGAGGACCCAAATTGGTATGTTGCGACAGTGTAACTTAGCGCATGGAATGCACACCCAAATACATAAGTACGAAACGACAGGTTTGTACCCAGTAACCAACTGTAACATCGAATAGGTTGGGTGGCAGTGGGCCTCAAGGCAGACCAACATAGCTGCGTACAAGATTGCTTAGCCCTAGGCAGAAATCGAAAGTTTGGTGCATTCACCAAGGTTCAGGCTATCATTGAAATTGCGCTTTGTGATCACTCTGTGAGGTTGTTTTGGGGCGAACATGGGAATTCAATGTTCAATTATAAACCCAAATGATGTGCAATACTTATAGAGAATATTTGATATAAACTCTCCAGCATTATCCAGTGTTCCAGACTTTATGGGATAGTTAAGGTAGTGAACCCTTAAAATTGGCTAGGAGGTTTAGCAACAACGTGTGTGGACAACATGTGACCAATTTTTTGATTCATCAAACAATACCATAAGTATTTATATGGTCCACAGTTTGGTTGGATTAGTCCACATATATTCTCTTGAATCCACTGTGAAAAAGGGTCATTTCTTATCTTTGCTAGGGATGAATTAGAAATCAAATTCCTCAAATAAGCAGGCTTGGCAAAGTGTGTTTGTAAGCACAACATCATTACTTTGGGTAAGGAGATGCGTAGTGGCATCATTATTCGACCTAAGTGTCCCAAATGGTCGTGCGAAGGCAAGTAAGCTGCTCAATCACCAGGCTCCAGGCCGGCCACATATGGCATGTTCCTAGTTGGGAGACAACCCATTGGCCCCAAAGCTTGAGGGTCATGTTTAGAGGTGGTGCAAAGATATTCTAATCTATTTTCCATCAGTGGTTTCATCCATGATTATTGTTCTCTCAAATATCCTTAAAAATCAATGACGTTCTTCCGAAATGGGAAGAATAAAAGGTCTTAAAGCCCAATTAGTACCATTCATACAACGAGGAGCAAGCCAATGCTCTTAATCAGCTTGGATAGACTTGAAGTCGTTGCTAGAGATGTGATTTAGGTATAAAGTTAGTGTGCGTAGTATCGCATTCATCCAAACAACTAAGTTTCCCACATTCGTACCTAATCACTTCTGAATTGAATTCGATCACATGTATACAAGAAACATGATTCAATTAACTCATATTCGAGGACAATATCAATAAGATTATCCATAACTAAAACAAACACCAAAAGTGAATCCAAGAACATAGAAAAATGTTCACAAAGTAAATGGTTTACTAAAGGGAATTAGCCAACAAGGCCCTTCATGTCAAAATTTTGCCCTTCCAACGCTGTTCGATGAAGCAAAATTAGTTTCACATATTGACTACTAGAATGGTACTCCTCAACAACAATGGTAGGGGCACAAACAGGTGCATAACCAATGATCTATTCCATCGAGGCGGAAGTAGATTCTGCAGGGTTGAGGTTCGGGAACAATATCCCTAATTCTTGAAGTTTTAGGTCTTAAGTGCCAAAGATCATGCTTCGGGTACTTCCGCCAGTTTCTGACACGACACGGTGACATAACACGAAAACGACACGAAAATAACAGGTTTCGGGTCAACACGATAACTTACCGGGTCATTATCGGGTGGCCCGTTAAGGACCCGTTAATAACGGGTTCTTAATGGGTATACACGCGGGTAACATGTGGGTAACCCGTTTCGACCCGTTAAGAAAAAAACTATTTTGATAATTTTAAAATTTAATTACTAAAAGATTTAATATAAAATACAACAGCCATATTAATATATACAATATATTCTATATTAAATACATAGTTTTGTATTATTATTCTATATAAGTTTTAAAAAAAAGTTTTTGTCATTATTTATTTTTATTATGAGAGTTCCTTATTATCATTACTAGGACAAATTTTACTTAACATGTTGTCCAAAATTAAAATAAACTAGAATAGTATTTGCACAGGCAAGAACCAAGAAGACATACATACAAGTATGAAAAATGTGAAAAAATATATAAACACTCGTGAATCATCATTATTCCTCCACGAGTAGATAATGGTTACACTTACATTATCGTTTAGATTTTTAAAATCCTCCAAACCCTCATGAATAATGTTTTTTATTTGAGGGAAAAATTAATAAAATTAATAATAATTATTGTAGAAGTGTAAAAAAATGTAAAAAATAATATACAATCACTCATAGTGACAAGCTTTACAACTTTCATGAAGGGGTGAGCTTCGAAATCCAACACTATAATCCATAAACCTTAAATTTATATTTAACCTTCGATTGTCATTTACGCTTTATTCTTCTTACTGAATTTCATTTTTTAAATTTTCTTTTTTGAAAACATGATCATCTGGCGGATGTAAGAAGATGAACGGTTCAGATCTTTGATATCACGTTTCGATATTTACGGTTAACTGAAATATGAGTCGATGTCATATAGTTTGTAGAAACTTTATAAACATCAAGCAATATTTTCACTAACCGTAAAACTCTGAACATAATATCAACGATCCAAACCGTTCATCTTCCTGCATCATCTAATAGATCATGTTTTCAAAAAAGAAAATCTGAAAAAACAAATTTTGATGAGAACAATGAAGCGTAAATGTAAACAATAATCAACGGTTAAATTTTGATTTATGATTTATATGATTATAGTGGCGAATTTCGAAGTTAAGCACTTCATGAAAGTTGTAAAGCTTGTCATTATGAGCGTTATATATTTTTTTACACTTCTACATTAATTAAAAAACTATTAAAGACTTTAGGTAAGTGAAAATATACTTAAAAGGAAAATGCGTTTTTATGTTTTGGATGTGACAATATGGTATGTATATACTTATTTAGTATTATGTTTTTCATTTGATTATTTATTGGTTTAAAATATATTTTCCTTAACGGGTAACGGGTCGGGTCATATTACCTGTTAATATTATCGGGTTGATTTCAGGTCGGGTCATTTTACCCGTTTATTTTATCGGGTGTTACATGACACGACCCATTAAGATATCGGGTATGACACGAACACGACACGAACACGAATGCCAGGTCTAGCTTCGGGCATGATGCCACACCTTGGCAGACTAGGATTCTACCACACACTATAAAAACAAACCCTAAACTGGGTGAGAGAGAGAGAGAGATAGATGGGTTCGAAAGGTTTCAGTCGAACCATGCGAATCTGTTCGGTACATCCCTGTCGCACCAAGGCATTTCATTCGGTGGGCTCTAGCCGAACTGGGTCTATACCGTTCTCTTACATTTATGGTAGTAATTAGATCCAAGAATTTGGTAAACTTCCGCTCTCTACACTACTGCCTCAAAAGTGAGTTAGAAACATGGAAGGACGAGAAAAAGTATTCTCGAGTTTAAATTCTATTGAATTTATAAACTTCAAAATCGTACTCATTCATGGATGTAATCATGGTGTGCTTCAGGCAATATCTTTCATGATCAGACAGTCTGTATAAGCGAGCGAAAGAGCCATGAAATCCTCATTCGAGAGGTATTTCCGTTTGTAATGCTTCGAGCATAAGCTTTCAAATAAAGATCATAGCGGAGGCTTATTCAGCTCTTCCATGCCATTGTTGGCTTCAATGGTTACTCAGCTTTCTTGATAGTCAAGTGGAGATTCACGGCTTGTACCCATATAAAGTGGTTTCGGTCAAAAAACGTCCAAATCAATGAAATCGAACTTGTTACGGTTTAACAATCCACTAAATGGATGGAACAAAATTATGATTGCTGGTATGGAAATAAGATATCCATAAGCATCAAAGTTAGAACATTCGGGTTCTAAGACATGGTGTACATGAAAATTTTGATTTTTCATGGGTGTATTGTTTTATGAAAACTTCGTGTTTCAAAGGCACTAAATTCGAAACTATAGGTTCGAGTTTATTTATGAATTTTCGGTTCATAAAAAGGAGGTACCTGTAAGAACACAGAATACAATATACAACTAAGTGTAGTAGATTTGGGTTGCTTCAAGAACTCAAGTGCAAGTGCTTCAGCACTACGAAAGATAGTCAACGGTTCAAAGAAAAGAAATAATTTATTGAATCGTTAATTGTTAAAAAGTAGGCTTCAGGCCAATAATTTTGGATGTCATGTCAGATTAATGGACTGCTGGTCACTTTAATTAATTCAATAGACCGTAACCATCCAGGTTTGATCATAGGAGCAAAATAATGACATTCGGGTCATATTAGCTTGAATTTAGCTTCAGGCTAAGCAACAATAAAATTATAGCTTGATAAGCGTTAACCAATAATAATTATATGGGTATGGTTATGAAGTAGGGATCGGGGTCGAAAACAATGCGACCTAGCTAGCGTGGGCTAGCCACAACAAGGGGCAGGCTTTGCAGCGTGGTTGCAGGCCTTGTTTAGGCATGGGGAAGGGCATGCAGGCCTTGGGCCATGTCTGGGATGAAGCCCAACAGCGCAAGGTTACTGGCAGATGACCAAAACCAGCGTAGGGATGGGCTGGTTTCTAAACGTGGGCCGAGACGTAGGCGAGCTCATCAATTGCAGCAGGTTTTGCTGTAAGCGGGCCAGTGCACTAGGACAGAGCCCAACAAGCATCAGGCTTGTTAGCAATGGGCCAGTGTGCGTGGAGAAAAACCTAGCAAGGCTACAGGCCTGCTGGTAGGCTCAAAACTTCAGGCTCGTGTGGGAACTCAACCCAGGTCGAAGGCCTGGTTGTTTGTGTAAGTGCAGCAAGCCCATAGGGCTGCTGCAGGTGGTCCATGGCGTCGTCCAGGATGGTGACATGGCTGCAGGCCAGCCAACTTGGCTTGGTGACAAGGTGTGGAGCCGCGAAAAACCCAGAAATTAATTAACTAATTTGTTTCGGCATCTAGGGTTTGAAAACCCTAATTGCTTCTAAATTATTTCGATGTTGTGACTCACAAATTCCACATAGCATAATTGTGCATTGCATGAACGTGTATATATATATATATTGACAAATATATGAACAAATACAATATATATATATATATATATATATATTGTAAGAAAAATATAAATACAAGGGATTCATGCATCATGGGAAATGTTTTCATGCTTCATGGTCGTTTCAAATATCTTATTTTATTTTAAAAGAACCTGATTGGCAAAAAACAAATGAGCCTTCGAATTTGTAGAAGATCCTTCTCGGAAAGCCGGAATTGCATCTCCAGTGCGTTGTATCACGTTCAACAAAGAAAAATTAAATTGAATCAATAGCATGTAGATCAATTCAATACTATAATAAATTAATCATAAAAAGAATGATTAAAACATAATACTCCCCTAATTGAAGAACAAACTATCTTTAGCACAGCGTCAAGAGCGTGCTGATAACGTGTTGTACGCCTAATTTACTGAATCATATAAAAACAGAGAAGGGGGTGTGGCACAGTAAAGAGAAAGAGAGAGATGTGTAATTGTGAGGTGTTTTTTATCTCACCTCATTGTGCTTTTATTTATAGTAGTAGGGAAGGTAAATTCCTTACCCCAATAGGATTGCAACTCTAATAGGATAATATCTAGTCTAAGAGATATGGTAGAATCTCATAAGGATATCCCATATATGAAAGGATTTACACGATCACATTCCTAATCTAATATGACTGCAATAATATAACACTTGTTGCAAAAAAAAAACCATGTAGGGATGATAAACCTGTCTTATGTAACTCATATTTTGGTTTGAAGCGGAGTGGATTAGGGATGGCAACGGTTCCGTTTGGGGATAGAAATGTCACATCCATCCCCATAACCGTAAAAATTAACTATATCCATGATCGCAAATTAACCATCAAGATTATTCATAACCATACCCACCAGATAACGGTTTCCCCATTAAATAGATATAAGTTCCGTCAATAAATATCCACATCAAATCATAAAAAAATATAACAATACTTTCTATAGGGTTTCATAATAGCAAATTAAGGTAAATTAGACGTATGAAAAAAGAAGCAAATACAATAGTTACTACAGGAGAAAGACGAAACAAATTATCAAATAATTTTAGTACTTGTAAATATTATATTGTATTATATGTATTATATGGTGCAAATTCGAGAACAGTTATGGATTGAAGACCCCTATAACCATATCCGAAAACTATAACCAAATAATATCCATAGTTTTTCCCCATATCCGAAAAGTACCTGAATTTCCATCGCCAAATCCGCCATGTTCAGACTATTATCAATAGTTATCGAATTTAACAGGTTAAATTACCATCCCTAGAGTGGATGCAGTTGAAACTTGAATTTGAATGAGCTTGGATCATTCGTCATAGAAGTCTCTGGTTACAGAAACTGCAAAAATGACTGTTGTGGTTGTCAGGTATCTTGTTGGAGAATAATCCAAGGCGTTTACGTAATACATGAACCACTTTGTTTAGTTTACAATTTAATTCACCTTTCCCGAAAGATTAAAAAAGGTCGTCAAAAATGACTGTTGTGGTTGTCAGGTATCTGTTTTATGTTTGTACTCAAATCCTCAGTGAGTTGTAACACCAAAAAAAGTCGTCAAAAGTTGCTCGGTAGTTTTCTAATGGACTAATAGTCCAAAGATTCGAATTTTGTTGGCCAACTGCATGATTGCATCCTTTTGATTTTCACCATATATAATCATAGGTGTATTATTATCGTCTTCAATGGTAAAATTATGCCCCATTTCAACTAATACCGAAGCATTGTGATAAAATCATGCTCTTGTCGTACTGTGTAGATGGTAATTACCCCCACAATGGTGACCCCTTCTTCCGAACTTCCGAAGTTTGCTCATAAATTTCGTCATACTTTAGGGGGGTGGAATTATATTTCAAGTAGCAAATTCAAACATGGATGAAAATTCAGGTAAAGACACCCTTGCCTCGAGTCCAAAGAAGGGTTTTTTTCACGGTGAGAATCTAATTTTTCATGGTGATCATGGTTGATAATTTTTTTATCATTGATTATTTGTTTGTAAATTTGCAATTTCTGTGTTTGGGAAGGGGGGGGGGGGGGGGGGGGGGGAATTGGAAATTATGATTTGGTGGACATTTGCTACGGCGAGGGGAAATTTGAGTTCGGATGCAAAAGGGTAGCACACATTGCCTTGGCCAACTAGCTTAACCCACGTCTTCAAAAAATAAGAGATATTTCAGTTTTCAAGTGACTCTAATTAAATTCCCCCTCCTTGTGCTACCAAGACTTTCACAGGTCATACTGTTTGTTGCGATAACATCATTAGGCTTTTGCATTCTTTAGATTTCCCCATTGCTTTACTTTTGAATAAAATCCATGATGTATGCTAATGAGTGAATTTCACTTCTACCAGACGAAGAAATTTCATATCCGAAGGAAGAAACTGAATGCATATGATCTCTCTTCCCTCTCAGAGTTTCTGCCTGAGTTGAATGATTCACTAGAAGTAACTGTAAGACTCATGTTGAGTTGTCAATTATTATGAATCAAATTACTTGAAAGACAAATAACTTGATCTTCAAGATATTTGGCTTTTAATGTGATTGAATATTGGTTAGCAATAATCATGGAACCAAGATATATTTAGTTGACTAATTGAAACCCTAATTAAGTAAGACATATTGTACATGCCTTGGTGGGACAACATTAACAATAAATGGTGATTTGGTGTATTCCTCTAATTACTATAATAGGCAGAATTGGAGGAACCCTAATCACTATATTAAGGGTGTCCCTACTTTCACAAAACACATGTTCCATTCCGAGCAAACCCTATTATTGCTGGAACACTTCCGCTTGTTGAAAGTAGAAGACACATTTGTCATCCGCAAGAGCCATGTCTTCCGTATTCCAAAGATAAGTAAATTGTAATTGATTTATTGTAATTTTGGTTTATCAAATCCGTGATCCTAATGTCTTGTTGTTGTTCTTATGATTTCAGAAATATCTTACATGTGGTATCAAAGCCGCACAACAAGCTTAGGGTCCGATATAAAGGTATAAGCAAAAAATAAATAAAAAATTTGTTTATTGAAGATGATTCACATACTAAAGAAAATTTGCTTATCGTTTTGGTTGGATGCCTTCTACTGTTCCATCTCATGAAAAATTGGTTTTGATGCTTCCGCAATTTTGTGTTGGTATGCAATGATTTTTCGTGGTTAATAACATATACAATGTGACAGCCCGTTCTGAGAAATAATTATCCTTGATGTGAAATGATGAAAATGCCCTTAAGCGTTGGTTGTGCGTTGGGTATATTTAACGGTTTCTGTTGCTTTTTAACGGAATATTCCTAACGGCAGTTAGGATTCCGTCAGGATTTCTTGCGCATAGGGGCTCGTCTGGCCGTGCCTTGGTCGGCGCGTGGGTGGTTGGAAAAATTTTCTAAAAATTTGGGGATGTTCCTGAGGTTGAGTAGGTCATGGTGGTATATTCAAATACCCCATTTGAACAATGTATGAGAAGTTTTTACCTAGTTTTGGTTATGTGCGTTAAATTAACATTTATATAGTTGTTTCGCATATAGGTGAGACCTATCCTCAGGACGAGCGCAATCAAGGGAGGCTCGGGGGCTACGACCCTTCAACATACCAGTGAGTGGGCTTTTGGTTTTTAGTATATATGTATATACTTGATGATTTTCCCAGAAATCGAGTTTAAATGATTATATGTTTTGAAATGCCATGCAAAGTATCTATTTTTAATTATGCATTAGTAGTTGCATATATTTATGATTGGTGCTGCGGACGCACAGGTAAATGCCAGGTAAGTGCATAAATGAAAGATTTGAGATTTCTTTGGTTATGAGAAGTGATGAGATGTATTGAGAGCTCATAAACCTGCACCCCGGTGTTAGTGCTCCCCCCCAGTGTTAGGGCACAGTCCTTGAATCCAAGTTAAGTGCACAGTCTTGTCGTACAGACCACTATAGGTGGTTTCGACTCGTAGGTGACCCGCGATTATTCGCACAGTCTTCACGTGATCGCAGCACTAGAGCATATTTATTTTACACCTAGTTATGTTGTGCAAACCACTAGAGGTGGTGCTGAATTGTGTGCAGGATTTGATATGGTTAAGGATGATTATGAGCTATAGACTCAGCCGTGGGCTGATTTGATATCTTGCATTCTTATATGCTCACTGAGTTACTTATGGCATTTCATTGTGATACTTTGGCATGGTATACTTCTATGGATTTTCATCCTGAGCATGATTTCTGATATGGTATATATATTATATTTTCTGGGAAATTATACAGGTTTTACGGCGAGGGGTTAGAACTTTTGAGAAATGAAATGATATTGAAAAGCTTTGTTTTTGCCCACTCACACTTTCTGTTTTGCGTCCCTCCAGGTTTTGGGTAGAAGTGCTTAGATGGCTACGAGGATTTTCGAAGGTTCTGACAAATTTCACCAAATGTAGGATCACCTTTGGGTGTTGTTTATTTAATACTTGTCATGTCGGACTGCACTTAGGCTACTTATGCTTTGGTTGTGTAATTCACACTTAATCTCGCACTGGCACGTTATCTTATCTAATACTGCTAGTAGTTTGGTTTTTATATATTCGTATTTCTCTATATCAATATTGCTTCCATATTATGCACATGGCTACATCACCCTCACGTGATGGCCAGCATGCCTTGATTTAGGTTGGGGTGTGTCATATAAAATTGGTGTTAATTATATGGGATAAATTATTTTTATTTATATTTTGGTAAAAATAATTTTTTAATTTGGGTTTTTGGTTATATAATTTTCGAGCACTACTTTACAACCTAATATTTGAAGCTCGAATTTTTCCTTATGGTTTTGGCCCTCTCGGCACTTTCCGACGAGAATAACTTCTTGTTAGGAGACAACTTGGGTAAGATTTAATTTGAATTACAATTTGTATCAATTTGTTTTTGTATAAATTATATGAATTATAATTGTTTTCGAATACAAATTTTCCGACGAATTAATATGGATTTTTGCTATTAGTTTCTGGGATTTTATGCTTCCGCTTACGTACTCATAATTTTAATTAATAACAGTAATTCTAATGATATTCTATTGAAGAGAAGAATTGCATTAGACATGTTGCAATTTTCTAATTATGTTAGGAATCTCCTAATCAATTTAATTTAATGTTGACTAATTTATTTTCGTGTTGTATGTAGATTTCCTTATGGAATTGATTTTAAGGGGGGTGTATTCAATTGGAATTTTGAGAGAGTTTCAGAGAATCTAATTCCATGGAATTTGAGAGAATTTGAGAGAAAAAAATCACTTTCCAGGGATTTTGAGTTAAGTTTCAGAGAATTCACATGAATTGTGAGAGAATTCTTTGCATGGACTTAGAGAATTTCAGAGAGTTCATTCATGAATTTCAAGAGATTTGTTTGAATTCCCATGAAATCACAGTGATTATTTTATTTCAAGAAAAGCCAAATTGATTGGGAAAATTAGGTTGTCCCAGAAGGCAAAAGAAAAACTTTGATGTACTTCTTGAATTTTGACCAATCCATTTATAGGCAACTATATCAGGGAAAAAATTTTCCAAACCAGCATCAAGAAAGTACCACTGATAAAATGTTCAGGTTATGGAACCGGATCTTTGTGCCGCATAAGTGCAATCCGGAATGGTGATAGTAAGGTTTGCGTATCCAGTGATTCTGATCATGTCTCATGGCTGATTGATTGGAACAAGCAGTTTCTACCTGCCGGTAGGCTTCGCTTTATTCCAAAAACTACACAGGAAGCTATCCAGTCTTTATCTGCATCACTTACTAAGGAAAATGCATTCTTGCTTTTGGACTGGATTTTTCGCCTGGCGCATAAACATTTTCAAGTCTCACAGAATTTTGCGAAGTGCATAGAAGAAGGTGGTTGGCTGAAGGTTACTTTGAATGGCTATCCCGGTTTTAGGCCACCTTCGCAGTCATTCCTAATTGACTTATATGTGAGAAACAGATACCAACATGCAAGTTGTGCTCAACTTAATCAATAAAAACACTAATGGAATTTACCAAAAAGTTCTTTTGAACATGAAAAAGAAACATTTTTCAAACTCAACATATGCCAATGGTCCTCAAGCCTTTTATTCTACCACCATCCTAAAATCTGAGGGATCAAGAATATAAACTAAAAAACAAAACCCCGTAAAATCAAATAATCCCTTATATTTCTCATCGTTGAATCCTATCATTCACAACACCTGTCCACATATTTGTAGCTATGCCAGCTCTCCATGCATTAGCAATCTGTCGTTGTTGCTATTGGGTTTGATTACCTGGTGGTTCATCATCATTTTCTTCATCTTCAGATTCATCGTCTTCTGATTCAATTGGAAATTCATCAGAACAACACTCCTTACGAAGAAAGTTGTGCAATCCTGCACAAGCTAACACTAACTCTGCTTGTGTTTTAATTGGAAATGGAGGTGCTGACTATTGTGAATCGAAATTTAAATACACCAAATATCCTCTCCACTACATTTCTCAAGGAAGCATGTCGAAGATTGAACAACTTATTTGCATTTACAGGGCCCGATCGTTACCAGCAAAATCTTGGAGATGATACCGAACACCTCGAAACAGAGCTAAAAATTGGCGACGATTGGCAAATCCACAATCCACTAGAAAAATTTACCTAAAATAAGAACAAATAAAATTATATGTCTAGTAAGTCCTAGAATAAAAAAAACAAACAAATAAATGAATGAATAAGAACCTTTTGGCACTTTAAGTCCGTTTGTCCTTGATACAGCATCATCTAACAGTTTGGAGTCAAGAACTCTTTTTTCATTCCCAACTGTTGAACCAATGCAATTGCTTTGTAACAAACAGGAGGATCCAAGTTTGGAGTCTCTTTGATAGCATCCCAAACATTGTTGTTTTTCTCTTCTTCTTTTTCTCCTTTTTCCATTTTTTCTCTAGCTTTTTCTCTTTTCTCCATTATGCTATGAATTCCTTGAATTTCAGTAGCAATTGCAGCAATCATATCCATTCCAAGGGAAACTTTTTCTATAAGAACGATGTGAGGGGTGGTCCCATTTGATTTTACCTCAAACTCAGGTCGAGTTCTTTTCCTTGGAATTAGCTTTTGTACGGGTGTTGGAGCGGAACCCTCCAAATTTGCATCCAGGAAGGATGATGCATATGATGGATTTTGGAATAATGGATCAAGTTGCTCAAAGCTCTCATCAGGTGGAGGAAATTCGTTTACTCTTATTAGCCTACTTTCTTCGACTATATATGTTGTGGCATCAGTATCACCACCCAATCCAATTGAGTTATTTCCTTTAGCTGTTCCATCGCCAAATACAGTCATCAAATCTTCATCGTCCGCAAATGTCTCTTTGTGAATACCTTGACTCTTTGGGTGGGACTAGCAAAAAAGAAAAACATAATAAATGTTAAAATACAAAATCAATAAAAATGAAAGATTATCATGTAAATAATATATTCTATAAGAAAAAGAACTCACCCTAAGGAAGCCTTCCCATACTTCATCACTAGCCGTGAACCTCTTTATGACGGGGTCCCAACCAAATCCAGAACTATGCCTAAAAAGCTGACATATTGATTGATATCGACCCCTCAACGTTTTCACACGGTTCTTAACATGATCTTGAGTTTTTTGACACCCAAGTTTTTCATTGAGCACATGAACAATTTTGGCTTCTATAGTTTGCTTGCTTATTATGCCATTAGCATCACGCCATCCATTTTTTATGGCCTCAACAAGTAGTTGCAACAACATGTTGCTCTCTTCCATGGACCATTGATTATAGTTTCCCTTTCCCTTTTCTTGTTGTGAATCTCCCATTTATGATCTTAGATGATACATCATAATTATTTTATTAGTCATACATCTTTTATACAACAAATCAATGCACACAATAAAGACTGAACTACATGCATATGATTGCAAAGAAGACAAATTGAACAACAGAAATTGAACAACAGACTAGTCAAGTCTCACCCTAGCTACATTGACATTTTGACCGAATGCTAAAATCTCACCCTTATTTGACATAAAATCAACGGATGCTAAAAACATGATAACCAAACACATAATGAACCCCACAGCTAATGGACCCCAAAACCATCTTTGTGGATTCCAGTTGATCTTTTTGACAATTAAAAGCATGTACACGGTGAAAAAATCAATTCGACAATTCATGTCAACTTGTTAAAAAAATCAATTCGACATCCAACAGATTTTTTTTTTTTTTTTTTTTTTATAGATTTCGAACAGACATAGCAGACAGAGCATGGACAACAATTCATGAAAAAATCAAGGCGATGAATCAATTTGACAATAAAAAACAATGAACAATGGCCACCTCAGACATAGCAGGTCATGGACATATTCATGTAAACTTGTTAAAAAAATCAATTCGACATCAAACAGATAATACAATAATTGAACAATATGAATTCAGATTAATAAGCACAAAAAACCAATTCGAAGCCAATTCGACATCAAAAGAAAACATCAATTCGACATCCAACAGCAAGCCATAAACCCACACGCATATTCAACAAAACACCAAACCATAAACCCTACGCATATTCAACAATAGGGTTTCAAATCCTGATAAATCCTAGACTAGAAAACCCTAACCCTAGAACAAGATTATAGTATCCAAACAAGAAAAATCCGAAGAAAACATGTACAAGGTGAAAAATTTTACCTTCAAGCTACTTTGTTTTTGGAGCAGAAGGCGCCGTCTCTGGAGAGGAGAGCAGCACACAAAGTCGCTCAAAATTTCTGGGGGTGAGGTGAGATTTCCCAGGCTCTTTGGTATTTATATGTCTCACCTTGAAATCCTCCACAATCCACCAATTCACAAATTCCTTCAAATTCAATTCATTTTCCAATACACCTATATTTTTAGACTTTGAAAAAATCACAATTGAATACACCTAGATTTATAGGAATTTTTAGAAAGTCTCTAGAAATCTCAATTGAATACACCTATATTTCTAGAGACTTTTAACAAGTGTTTATAATTCTCAATTGAATACACCTAAACTTTTATGAAGTCTTTTAAATTCCTAATTGAATACCCCTAGAATTATTAATTCCCTGAAACTCTCTCAGAATCTCAATTGAATACACCCCCAAAATTAATTGGCAATTATAATCTATATTGGAGGAGATTCTAAATTTAAAATAAATTTAAAATATATTCCACTAATTGTTTTATTGTGAGATTAAAAGTACTTTCATAATTATTGATATTGCCCATATAAAGAGAAATTATTTTAATACATTTTCTTAAAAGGGAAATTAGTAGTCTCCTTGAATTTTGGTTGTGCATCACAATACAACTATTATGGGAATTTAAGCTAGATTAATATTGCAATTAAATTACCCGTTTTGTATTTGATTTGAATTAACTCATTTCATTTACTAATAAAATATATTATAAAGAATCTTTTAGAATTAAGGAGTTACGTATTTTGGATTTCATGTTTCCATATTTTAAATTTGGATATGTATCATGCACTCACAAAGCTTGTGATTTCTTTTGGATTTTATGACTAATGGTTGAGATCGATTAATAATGTTGAGATATTGTTCCTTATATAAGCCTAATTTTGATACATATAGATTGATTTATTTTGTCCAAACCAATTATTTTGTGACTCAACAAATTTGTTTGAGAAATTTTAATGTTTTGGGCATATTAAAGGTTATTTATCTAATGAAATGAATTTATTTAAGAAATTTTAGTGTTTTTAGCATATTAAAGATTTTAAATTGGTTTTCTTTAAATTATGAATAAATCTGAAATTTTGGTAGAGCTTGGGAAATACTGATGGTGTTTTGCATACCTCGCAATGTGTCATATTTGATTACGATTTTGATAAATTTTCCTAACTCCAAACTTTGTGAAAATTTGCCATGTTATATTATATAATGGATTGTATACACAGAAAAATTTTCATCATTTTTTTACAAGAAATGCATTTATGGTAAATTTTTAAGTGTGATACTATGTTGCTGGAATTTTGCAGTATAATCTGTTTGTGATATTATTTTGATATACCTGCACAACTCCAAAATTTATGAAATTTAAGTATGATATACATTGATATGTTTATTTTAAATCTGTCAATTTTCACCAGAATTGGATGAAAAATGAGTTATTGGTGAATTATTTATTCTCGGAAATGTAGTGCAGAATTTCTGCCGTTTCTGCAGCATATTCCATTTCGCTTTTATTTTTTTGGCCCATTTTCAAATTCTCAAAAATTATGAAATTTTTAGGTAAGAATAAATTTATATGTCTACTTCATTTATGGAAATTTTCATGCACTTTTGAGTAAAAATGAATATTTGGTAAATTCTTTAGTTTCAGGTATGTATTACAGAATTTCTGTCGTTTCTGTAGCACATCCCATTTCGAATTTGCTTTTGTTACACTTTTAAAATCTTAAAAATTATTAATTTTTTGGAAATGTCATCCTTATATGTCTATTTTATGTCTGAAAATTTTCATCCACGTTGGATGAAAAATGAATATTTAGTGAATTTTTAATCTCAGGTTGGTACTGCAGTATTTCTGCAGCACATTTCTTTTGGAATTAAGTTTTTACTTACTTGTAAAAATTTTAAAAATTATGAAATTTTTCGAAATAGTGACCATATATGTCTAGTTCATACCTCAAAATTTTCATGACAATCTAAAGAGAATTGAGTTTTTAGTGAATTTGCAAACTAAAGTAGTACTGCTGAATTTTGGTACTTCAAAACTAGTTTTGTTATGTGATATTGTTTCACTGTTTTGTGTACATCTATTGGTACCAATTATTATACAAGTTTATGGTTCCAATATGTCCTTATTTTATGCAAATTCTCCATCTAATAAATTTTATAGACAACACTGATTAAATTTTGATTTAAAGATGTATTGGTTTGTTTTGCTTAAACCAATATTTTGTTTGTTTTGCTTAAACCAATATTTTGTTTGGTCATCAATTCTGATTATGATGATAATTGTCTTTTGAGAGAAAATTGGAAAGTGGCATCAGTTTACTAATTGATCATTTTGGTTCCTATTGAATAACTGAATAACCATGTTTTTCTTTCGAGAACTCTATTGTTCAATGTCAACAACGACATACTTTTGTGTCTGATTGAATCTTTTGAGAATAATTGAATATCCAACAAAACGGTTATTTAATACTGTTCTAAAGGCTTATTTTGAAAAATCAGAATTCTAAGTTATATGGTGAATACTTTTGTCCCAATGGGAATTTCAGGAAATCACTCACCAATTATAAATTAGTATTATAGCAAATCATAAAGTACTCCTAACATATTTTCATCTGGCCAAAGCTATTGAAACTATATGTATTTTGTGTATTTTATGTTTTGGCTAGCTATGCAGGTATTTTCTTTGCATGATTAGTTTATGCCCAAAGGTGTAACAATCATGCAATTTGCAACTGGTTCGATCCTCCACAACTCGACTACTTCCATGATGAATCTTGCAGAATCGAGAATGAGTAGGTAAATGTGCCAATCTTTTGCCTTAATTTTCTCTGAGTTCTAAATTGGATTAAAATTGTTGTTGAAAAATTGATGTTATTGAGATATCGAAGCGTTTATTTTAATCGACTTTGTTTTAGAATTAAAACATAAATTTTGAGTTTGGATTCTCTTATTAGGTTTCGTTTTAATTTATGACCTAATCTTTAACACATATGTGAGTCTTCTCTCATTCACTAAAATAAAATAAAATTTGTGGTCATTGCATAAGTTTTTATTTATGGAACTTTTTAATTGTAACCTACTTTAAAAAAAAAAAAAATTTATGTATTTGATCTTTATTGATTCAACTAGCCTATATTTTGGTATTTGAAAACCACTTTCTCTAGTGTTTAATCTTGCAATTTTGAGTGTTTGGCCAAGTGGGAGAAATAATGTATTATGGGCTTCACACTCATCAATTTTGCATGCTTTTAATGGTCATAGTTTTGGTAGATAAAATGTACATTATCATACTAGTTTATATTTTATATATGCAACTAATCTTGCAGGAAATTCAAGAAGGGTTAATGAGTATATTATGCTCAAAAGTTTTTTGCTTATTAATTCTTGTTTGTTGTTCAAGAAATTGGACTTGTGATTTATATGTTATTGATGGATAATTAATCTGCTCCAAAAGTGTTTTCTTATTCAGTACAACTATAAATCAATGTATAGTGAAGCATTGAATTGACAAGATTGTATATACTTCATCTGCTCAAAAGTGTTGAAGCTATATACGTTTGCCCTTGTATTTTATGTTTTAGCTATGCAAACCTAATATAATTAGTTTCTGTCCAAAGATGATTCTAGAATTATATGCTTTTGATACAGTAAGAAAACATTTAGTTAAAGTTTTCAATTTCTGTCAAATGTTGGATGAACAAAACTGACCAAACGATTTTGTATAGTTTTTCAGTCACAAGAATCACTTCCCTACAAATATCTAGAACAAAGATGTTGAGCTCACAAATTTTATGTTTTAGATCCCATGACTAATGTTCTGCTAATGGGAGTATTTGAAAGGTATCTGTTTCATTTTGTAGACATTTACGAAGTTTTTTTCACTCTCTTAATCAGTGGGAGTAAAAGTTTACCTTTTGTTTTTTGAAAAATTGAAGTATTTAACTATTTTGGTCAGTGGGAGTAAAAGCTTGCCTTTTGTTTTGAAATATTGAAGTGAGAGTGGTTGATACTTTAAGAGTAATCTTGTTTAAACTTTTGTTCATAAGTTTTAATGAGAAATCCTAATTTTTTTATTATATCAGATTGTTTAAATTGACAGAAATTCGTGCAAGGAACTCATGCTAGAGTTCATTTTGTTCAGTGAAACAGATATTTGGTTCATCAGTTTCAGACACCATGGCATAGTCTGCAATTGTATACTTGGATTGAATGTGCATGTGATTATAGAGCACAAATGCAGAAAGATATGCATTTGGATATCTATAGTTCTACATTCAATTTGAGTAATAGTTGTCTTTTGAGGGAAAACTGTTGTATCTTTTGGTTCAGTGATCACTGTGATTCTTGTTGCAATCAAATTGTTGGTATTGACACTCAAAGTGGGAGAAATTCTAAAATTATAAGAACAACAACAAGACATTAGGATCACGGATTTGATAAACCAAAATTACAATAAATGAATTACAATTTACTTATCTTTGGAATACGGAAGACATGGCTTTTGCAGATGACAAATGAGTCTTCTACTTTCAACAAGCGGAAGTGTTCCAGCAATAATAGGGTTTGCTCGGAATGGAACATGTGTTTTGTGAAAGCAGGGACACCCTTAATATAGTGATTAGGGTTCCTCCAATTCCGCCTATTATAGTAATTAGAGGAATACACCAAATCACCATTTATTCTTAATGTTGTCCCACCAAGGCATGTACAATATGTCTTACTTAATTAGGGTTTCAATTAGTCAACTAAATATATCTTGGTTCCATGATTCTTGCTAACCAATATTCAATCACGTTAAAAGCCAAATATCTTGAAGATCAAGTTATTTGTCTTTCAAGTAATTTGATTCATAATAATTGACAACTCAACATGAGTCTTACAGTAACTCCTGCTGCAAAGTTCAAGCTAATGTAAGTTTTCCAAATTTTTTGTTCTTATTTTTTGTTCTCACTAGATCTTGGAAATTCGAGGGAAATAATAGACTAATATTGTTACGTTTTCATCAGATTGAAGGAAGGAAAGCATCTGAGTGCACTTGTTAATCATCCTACATTCCAGGCTGATCCGCTAGGTGCAATTTATCAACACATAACGAGCACACAGCTAGTGGAGGACGAGGAACCGAATGAAAGGAACAAATGTGGAAGCGAGAAGAGGAATCAGAAGAAATATGAGGCTCAATCTACACACCAATGAACCGTGGAATTTCATCCATCCGCCGTTGATGCCTCTGTCCACATCTCATCATGATTATATCAATGCTCAAATTTTCGATATAAAATATATAGGTGCAACCAGGAAGCGAAATTTGAGCTTAAACATCTTTTACCTTTCTGGTTTGGAACAATTCTTCAAATCGAAACCAAAAGGAGCAGACCAAAAATAATCCACCAACATTTATTCAGAGATTGTACTAATGAATACATGTTAGTTTATCTACATAAATGCAGTAGTGAGAAGTGCGAGTTGGGATTCTATACCTGCCCAAGACAGCAAGACATGCATGAATTTCCCTCATTTCGTAAACTAACAGGTTCTACTGAAGCTCCATTCGAACCAAATATGCAGGATTTTGGAAAGAAATGATGTGATCACATGGCATTGCTAACCAATTTGATTCTACTAAAATGTATCGAGCCCGAACGTGACTGGTCTGAATGTTGTAGAAGCCCTCTTGCATCATGCCTTGTTATATTGACAATATTATCAGATAGCCGATCAAGACCTTCATATAGTCCTTGGCCTCTGAAGTGTCCGAACGTGACTGGTTTGTATGTATTTATGCAATAAAACTCATTAAAATTCCATCGAAACTCAGAATCAATACGCGATCAGACTGTTAACACTTTTTGAGTCGTGTTACGTTGCCTTGTTTTTAGTTTCACTAGCAGGCTTTTAAAATTAAGCAACCCATTTTCTTCTAGCTACTTATATAGAGTAGGGAAGTTGTACGCATACCAGAAACGATTCCCGAAGCAAGTGCAGGTCATGTTTATCAGCAACCTCAGAAGAACTCACAGCACCTGGAAGGTCTTGCTTATTAGTAAAGACCGTAAGTGTTGCATTGCTTAGTTCACTCTACAAAAGGAGAAAACAATTACAAATTCCTTCTTTCCTTTTTCTTTGATACAGTTGTAGTCCTTTTCGTAACATGTATCTTATTCCTCACATAAAAACCTCACGGACCTCACTTAAAATACAATGAAGCTTGTTGCGGGCTTCCGAGATTCTTTCCCTGTCAATGCTGTCCGCAAAAAATAAAATGGCTTGAGTATTCTGAAAGTAATGCCTCCACAAAGGCCTTATCTGGTGAGCAGCAAGGAGAAGATGAACTGATTAGTTAGCGATCACAACACCAAACTCTTTATACTTTAATTGATCCATATTTAACAGCATAATTGAAGAACGAAAGAGCTTGGTACCTTGCCTTGTCGTCCAACATCCCAAATAGTGAAGGTAATATTTTTGTACTCTATTGTCTCCACATTGAAACCTGCTTCATAAAAGTGAAGGCAATGTCATACTCTATGTAAACTGATACATTTCAACACTACCAATACGTGTCAGTTCTTTAATAAAAAACAAACGTCCTGCACAAAAAATTTCTGATAAAAAATATAGTGCCTCAAGTGTATAAATCAAAGATAATTGAACTGCAACAGAATCATAAGCCAAATGCTTCATCTAGGATGGGTTTTTAGGATAAGTATCGATCGTGGGTAAGGTTGTAACGATGTCTCCAAGCTTTAGCTTGTAGAGGATAGTTGTCTTTCCTAAAGCATCAAGAGTCACTATTAGAATCCTCATTCCATTCTTTAGAAAGATCCTCTTTGCAATTCGCGAAAACGCTCCACCCATTCCGAAAACAGTAGTTCAACAAAGTTATTAGCACTGAATTTAAACAAGATTTAGAATCTGAGAAGAAAAATACAAGGGTTGCAATCAGTTTTTGTATAAGCACAGGGAAAGAGAGTTCTTGAGTTGAAAGCAAAACTCAGATGGTCTACTCCTCATCTGCTTATTGATGACAAGATGCTTTGTTGCTATCCAGTCCAAACAGTTTAGAAGCATTTCCACGACGAAAAAGCTATCTAAAAGAGCACCAATTTTGCTTTGGGAGCATGTCATTGTTGAGATAGATCAATTATGAATTAAAGCGTTTATTAGTAAATAATAATCATAATACATCCTCAACCTCAAGCATTGCCTCCAGTGTTGGCAGAGAAGGAATTGGAGTGTAATCAGCTGCTCCCCTCTAATCAATCTAATTCATGGCCTTTCAGGTATTAGATTACGGATTTTAATGAGGAAGCCACATGTTTTGTTGTTTTCGTGTTAGTAAATGCAGCGGAAGTCAGAAAACAGCTAATTTAAACACTCGAAAGACCTGCGGAGGAAACTGAGGAGTATAGTTTTGAAGAATACGTGAGCTTTTCGGAATCTATGATCATACAGATCTTAAATCATTTACATTCTGGCATGATTTTACGGGTTAATGTAGAAGTTCATGAGTGTGTAATTAGAATTGGAAGAGAGAGAGAGAGAGATTGGCAAAGATTGTGATCGAAGAAAAATGATTCTCATTAACAGTAATTGCAGATTACAAGGGATATATATGTATCCATAAAATATCTAATCAAATGTTGAGTCAGCACCAATACATAACTAACTATAACAACCTTAACTTAACAGCTAAGCTAAGTACTAATCTAGTGCCTTATGCTCATGATAATCTGGTGGTCCTTCACTATCCTTAATACACCCCCTCAAGCTGAAGGAAGGGGATCAAACTAAAAGCTTGGAGCTTAACTGTGCAAATCTGTCTGCAGGTAGTGATTTGGTAAATATATCAGCAATTTGAAGTAAGGAAGCTACAAGATGAATACTGATATGACCCAAAAGTACTTTTTCTCTAATGTAGTGATAGTCTATCTCTACATGTTTTGTTCTTGCATGAAAAACTGGTTTGAAGGCTACAGCAATGGCACTTTTGTTGTCACAGAAAATACTTGGTGTTTTGAGAAGAGGAAATGAAATATCCTGCAGAATTTTACATACCCAACTAAGTTCAGCATCAGTATTAGCTAGTGATCTGTACTTTGCTTCAGTAGAGGATCGAGCTACTGTATTTTGTTTCTTGGCACTCCAAGAGATGAGGTTTGGTCCCAGAAACACACAATATCCACTAGTGGATCTTCTGTCCACAGGGCAGCCTGCCCATTCTGCATCAGACCATGCTATAAGAACTTGCTTGCCTTTAGTAAACCATAAGCTTGAGTCAATGGTACCCTTCAAGTACCTGAGAATTCTCTTCACAACCTGCAAGTGAATAGTTCTAGGACTATGCATGTATTGACAAACTTGATTGACTACAAACGCCAAATCAGGTCTTGTCCAAATGAGATATTGGAGAGCACCAACTGTTGATCGATAAGAGGAAAGATCAGTGAGAGGGGTACCAGAGTGATCCAATTTTGCTTAACCAACCGGAGTTGCACAAGGTTTGACCCCAAGCATATCAGTCTTCTTAAGTAAATTCAAAGCATATTTGGATTGATTGAGAAACAATCCTTGGGCAGACTTGTGAACTTCAATGCCCAGAAAATAGTGGATATCTCCTAGGTCTTTGATTGGGAATAAAGATTGAAGCTTGGAAATGATGGATTGATAGACTGCAGTGGAAATCCCAGTGATTATAATGTCATCAACATAAACCAATATGAAAGTGATGTGAGAATCTTTCTTGATGAAGAGAGTAGTATCAGAGGATGAGGATGAGAAACCCAAGGAAATAATGGCATTGTAGAAAGCTTCATACCAAGCTCTTGGAGATTGTTTAAGGCCATAGAGAGACCTTTTGAGTTTACAAACATGTTGAGGTTTAGACTGATCCACAAAACCTGGAGGTTGAATCATATATACATCCTCTTTAAGATAGCCATGCAAAAAAGCATTACTCACATCCAACTAATGCACAAACCAATCATATGTCACAGCAATAGACAAGAACTCTGATGGCTGTTGGTTTGGCTACTGGGCTAAAGGTCTCGGAAAAATCAAGTCCTTCTTGTTGGTGGAACTCTTTAACCACCAATCGAGCCTTATACCTTTCTATAGAGCCATCAGCTTTGTGTTTTATTTTAAACACCCATTTGCAGCCTACTAGATTGTAACTTGGGTGTGAAGGTACGAACTCCCAAGTACTAGTGGTTTGGAGTGCTTGGTATTCATCTGCCATTGCTTTCACCCAATTGGATTCTTAGAAGCTTGATGATAAGTGGTAGGTGTAGGAGGGATGGTGGTGAGTTTGTCAACAGAGGTTTAGAGGTGGTGTTTAGTGGCTGTAAAAATCTTAGGTTTAGATATATCGGCTTTGGCACCTATAATCATGGGAAGTTGATTGACTGGAACAGATGAAGTAAGTTGTACAATTGGTGAAAGAGAGCAATTATTTATGATTGCAAGTGTTGGGACTGATATAGGAGAGGGTGAAGAGATTGGTGAAGTATCAGGGATGGGTGTAGGGGGAGGAATAGATGTAGTGGTAGGGATGGGTATAGTGAAGGAAATAGGATTAGGTAATGTAGTATGGATAGAAAGAGAAGAAGTGGGCAGGGATGAAAATTGTGAGTGTTTGAAAGGAAAAGAAGTTTCATCAAACACCACATGCCTCGAAATATATAGCTTGTTAGTAACAGGATCTAGACACCTATACCCACTGTGCTTTAAGCTATATCTCAAGAAAACACAGAGCTTACTCTTTGGAGCCAATTTACTAGAAGAATATGGTTGTAACCATGGATAGCATGCACACCCAAATGTCTTCAAAATATGATACTTAGCAGTAGCTTTGAATAACAATTCCCAAGGACTAACAGAAGAAGTCTGAGGAGGCAGCCTATTGATAAGATAAACAGCAGTTTGGAAAGCTTCTATCTAGTACTGAGATGGTAAGCCACTGTGAGATAGCAATGTTCTACCCATTTCAACCACATGCCTATGTTTTCTTTCTGCACATCCATTTTGCTCAAGAGTGTGGAGACAACTTAATTGATGAGTTATTCCTTGAGCATTAAAGAAACTTTGCAAAGTGGCACTTAAGAACTCACCCCCTGAATCAGACCTTAAACATTAAACCCTACTGTCAAATAATGTTTGAACTTTCATAACAAAAGTTTCAAGAACAGAACAAACATCTGATTTGTAATGCAGTGGATATAACCAGTTGTACTTGGTGAAACCATCAACTAGAATTAGGTAATATCTATATCTAGTACAAGAATGAGTGCGAGAAGGGCCCCATCAGCATAAACAAGATTAAATAGCCTAGTGGAAGTACAAGGCAAAATCAAAAATGGCAATCTAGAAGCCTTCCCTATTTGACAATCTGAGCAAAAAGATTTCTGAGATACTGAACCAACAATAGACAATTAACCTTTTTCACTACTTTATTTAAAACTAGACTAGAAGGATGTCCAAGCCTTCTGTGCCATGTAATGATATCAGCTTTGGCTATCATTAAAGCATGAGGTGAAATTGCAATACCAGAAATACCATTTGAAGCATTCTAGTAGAAAAGGTACAAGCCACCTTCACTGGGGCCCTGGAAAAGCATCATCCCAGTTCTTAGATCCTTGATGTAGAATCCAAAAAGATCAAAAGTTAGTGAACACCAATTGTCATACACAAATTTATATACTGATAGAAGATTATGAGAAGCTTGAGGCACTAATAACACATCAAGAAGTTTAAACACAGCATTAGGAGTGTGAATTAAAGCATGTCCAGTAGGAGAAATACACAGACCTTTGCCATCAACAACAAATAGATGTTCCGTGCCAGTGTAGGGTATTGCAGAATTTGTAGAATTATCAGAGAGACGGGCCATACGGCCCATTTCCAACAACACCGATATTGTCCCCAACTTAGTAATTACCACCTGCACAATCCGTCAGGTGTGGGGTTTTATCACAAAAGGCCTCGGTATTAGTTAAAGTGAGGTTAGGATATTTAAACTATTACTTATCTTTTACTATGATCGATGTGGGATTCAACACGTCCCCTCACATGGGACCCAATTAATGGGTCACACGTGGGAGATCCACACATCGGCAACCACGTGGAGCCAAGGGGACTCACCCTACACGCGGGGCCAAGGGACCCACCATCATCGCGCGGGGCCAGGGGGACCCACCCATCACGTGGCAGTACACTACGGGCCCGCTCCCTAGCTCTGATACCATGTAGAATTATCAAAGAGACGGGCCATATGGCCCACTTCCAACAACACCAATATTGTCCCCAACTTGGTAATTACCACCTGCACAATCCTTCAGGTGTGGGGTTTTATCACAAAAGGCCTCGGTATCAGTTAGAGTGGAGTTAAGATATTTAAACTGTTACTTATCTTTTACTACGGCCGATGTGGGATTCAACAGAATTTAGGGAAATTGGATCAGGAGTAACATGATGTGTAGCTCCACTGTCAGTAATTCAGTATCTTGGAGAATGTGAACCAATCATAGCATTCAAACCTATAGGAAGAGGATTCTGAGAAGCAAACTGTGAAAGACAGCCACAGTAAAGAGCAGAATGACCATATTGATTACAGAGTTGGCATGGTATGCAACGACCAGAGATAAATGAAGATTGGCTAGACTGAAAGATTTCAAAATTTTGGCCAGAACGAGGAACGAGATGAAGCAGGGCAAAGAATACCTCCAGAGTTATTATTTTGGTGACTTGCACCAAAATTGTGATTCTGATTAAAACGATTACGATTCTAATATTGATTGCAATTCTGATTCTGATATATGCCTCTAAAATTACCCCATAATGAGTTTGAACCAGAAAATCCTTGCTGAGCAGCATAAGCATGGAATGGTGCAAAAGTTGAAGATGAAGATGCTTGAGTTTTACGTTTCTGAAGAGAGATCTCCTTACTGAGTAGAATTCCATGGAGTTCATCACCATTAACAGACTCAGTCCTTGTCTCAATTAAGTCAACAAAGGATTCATACTCATCCGATAATCTAGCAAGAATATAAGCCACAAGATCAGAATCATAGATCGATTTTCCGGCAGCAACAAGTTTATCAAAGATGTCCTTAATAGAGTTAAGATAATCAGCCATGGAATTATCTCCTTTCTAAATGGTCTAGATTTTAGATCAGAGGCTGTGAACATGAGTTCGCAAAGCTCTGGCAAAGCGTCGTTCAAGAGATTGCCACAGAGAACGAGAATCTTCCATTCCAATAGTCAGAGGAAGAAGATCTTCAACAAGAATGGAATTTGATCCAGATCGTCAAGATTTGATCGCGTTCACACCACAGGTTATTCGCAGAATTAAGAATTTGAGATCCAGATGAATCACGAACAAACTGAGGAGGACAAAGATCGTCACCATTGATAAGCCCTAAAAGCTTGAACCGTTTTAGAGCAGGAAGAAACAAGTTGTGCCAGGTGATGTAGTTCTGACGATTGAGTTTCGTCGAAACCATTCTAGCATTATTTTTTACTGTAATCGTCACAATCGATGGAGGTATAGTATTAGAGATTTTGCCAACAAGAGTAGGACTAGAAGATGTAGCAAGAGAAGTAGAATCAGAAGTATTTAGAGTAGTCGTCATAGATGTTGCAGACGAATTGCACGAGAGAGATAAGAGAAATTAATTAAGACCTGTTTGAGAGGTGAGAAAAATTCAGGCAATCAAGAAAACGAGAAGCGGAGGATCAACGTCAGTGGACTTCGGCGAAGATACCATGTAGAAGTTTATGAGTCTGTGTAATTAGAATTGGAAGAGAGAGAGAGAGAGATTGGCAAAGATTGTGATTGAAGAAAAATGATTCTCATTAATTGTAATTGCAAATTACAAGGGATATACATGTATCCATAAAATATCTAATCAAATGTTGAGTCAGAACCAATACATAGCTAACTATAACAACCTTAGCTTAACAGCTAAGCTAAGTACTAATCTAGTGCCTTATGCTCATGATAATCTGGTGGTCCTTCACTATCCTTAATATTAATTCATCAAGGAGAAAATTCCAGATTTAAGGGGAGGAGGACCGACTACACACGATGGAGGAACTACCACACAAGGAGGGCAGGGAACAAGTCAACAGGCTGGGGAGTTCATAGCATCTATACAGCTATCAAATGTTTGTGCAAAACAGTGCGGGCGTTTATAACATTCTGACCCTTCATAAATTTGATGGTGAGCAAAAAGAGCGGTGATCGACTGAGACAAGTAAATTCAAGTAAAGCAAGAGCACAGGGGCAAAAGCCTCTATGAATTGATGCCTTCGTATAAATAACAAAGTATCCTCAACCATAAGTGTTGCCGCAATTGTTGGTACTCTGACAAAATTATAGTAACAAACAAATGTTCAATTTGGAATACATGTCAGTATTACAAACTATACAAGCACTTCAAGCAACCGATATTGTGTTCACTTTTCTGACCCGGATTGGAAGATGAAAACTGCTGTCAAAACTCCCACCAATGCTGTAACACCCAAGGCAGCTGTAGGTGGGGGGCTTGTTAGCCCAAAGTTCTGCACAATCAAAACGAAATACTTACTATATTTTGTACTCGTTGAGATCTGAGAATATGACTCCTTAAGATAAAGGAATCCTTGATGACCAATTGACTATAATGTAAGGAAATTCTTTGAGACTATGATTTTATTCTATTTACGTGGTTGCTTCCTATTTATTTAAAATAACATACAAAGAACACGAGGAACGATGTCAAAGAGCTCGAACTCATTGAGAATTACGTGGTAAAACGGAAATCTTCTCAGCTTATTATCAGTTAAATAAGAGGTTATTTATTTCAAGTACAACATTCCAAGGGATCAAACACAGGGAGTACTTGGGAACCATTTCAAGTGATCAACCAATACACAGACAACAATTCCCATCGTCGACATGAGAGCCTCCCAGCACCAAAGTCCCTAGAGGGAGCTGAAGCTTCAAAACTCTAGTGCATTAGACAGTCATTGACAACAGACATCTGCATAAACAATGGCATATCCAAACCAGTAGAGTTGGAAATAAATAAATCATCAGGATAAGAGATTGCAAAAGCCAGTGACAAGGAAGCAAACAGCTCACTATGTCAACAAGCACAATTGAAACGAATGGTCATCATAACCCTGAGGCTTGGGTATGTAGGAAATGTAAGAGTGTGAACATGAGATGGGATGTTTTGACAGTGAGTGATTAAGTCCAATTGGTATAAGAAAGCCCTATGAGAAGATGTATGCTAATTCTTGTTTATAAAGGATTCTGTTTTGGCATTAAACTGATAATGTATTAGAAAACATAAGTTGTTTTCTATGAGGATTCTAATAGGAATCCTTATTATGTTATGAGAAGATGATACATATTTGTATATATATACTGTGATCTCTGCTCTCACAGGTTAATGCTCTGTTTGGAACTAAGCCCTATTCTTGGTTAGAGCTTGAGATAATCTGACAGAGGAGAAGAGTTGCAGTGCACTGAGATAAGTTTGCAGCATTCATGGCATCTTCAGGTGGAGGTTCTTCAGGTTAGTGTATCACAATACTTTTATATGGAAAGGATCTTTCTGCTTTGTTTGATTGTGATTGCTGCAACTTAATCAAGTTCTTGGGTCTAATAGTTTAACAGGAAAACCCCACTCAAATTGACAACTTTTTAACTGAGTTCGACTCTATTCCCTCGAGTATTAGCAATTTTATTCTAGCAATGATCTATAGACGCTACTTCTAGTTGGGGGTTCGGGTTCAGTGAGTTTCCTACACTATTAAAACGACACCTAAAGCAACATCAAGGATAATTTTTACAAGACAATGCAAGAATGAAAACTTTTACCCATTTCAATATCTTTACTTATTAAATCATCATCGGTGAAAACTAGTGGTTCAGTCGATGGAAACCAATACTAATTCTCATAAGCACCGATGCAACTGAAAGTAAATAGGTGATCTTGGATTGGATCTAAAAATTCATAGCACGTGTCATACCTCGAGAATTCCCTTTCCGGTTGATACCTCAACGCCAATAGCCACAGCAAAGCCAATCATGGCGAGCCGGCCAAGCCAGACATCCAAACCTCCCTCCTTGGTGCTTTGCTCACACCTTATGGAAATTGGCATCGATTTACATGCAGCATTCCTTTGTTGGTATGCTCTTCTTATAACTGAAATCAAAATCAAACATCGACCCTTATGCAACTAAATAGAGCAAAGCAAAAACCCATTGTCCTAATACTTTCCAAGTCGAGAAATCCTCAACAGTAAATGTTCCTCAAAATGTGTATAAAACCCAATTGAGCCACATTATCCATTTACACTTGATCCAAAAAATAAAAATATTTTCTTGCCAGCAATGATAAAAATTAGTAGGGGTGGAAAAAAATACCGAAAATCCCAAACCATACCGAAAAAATCCCAAAACCAAACCGAAAAAATCCCAAACCAAAAATCCCAAAAATTTCGGTACCCAATCCCGAACCGATCCCGAAATTTCAGTGCGGGAATCGGTCTCACAATCTGATTTTTTCGGTAATCCCAAGCTGAACCGATAGTTTAAATATATATAGTTTTAGATATTATAGGCCGTTGGATTGGTTGAAAATTAATCTCAGCCGTTCATTCAAAATGAAACCCTCTCTCAGTCTCAGCGACCTCACGGTCCTCACCTTCACTTTCAGACTGAGTCTGAAACTCTCCGCCCGGCCCCAAACCCACCTTCACTCCTTAACTCTCTCTCTCTCTCTCTCTCTCTCTCTCTCGACCTCCACTCTTTCACTCTCTCCCCCTTACCTTCACACTACATCCAGTCTTCCATTTTCTTTTTGCATTAGACAACTTCCTCTGCATTTGATAATCAATACAGCCACCTCTGCTTCCTTCTACTTCTCTCTTCATTAAGGTAATCTTCTTGTCTTCATCAGGTAATCTTGATGTGGTAAAGTCTATTTGTGGCTTCAATTCGTTTGTAATTTGAGCATTTGAATTATAGGGTTTTGGATTTGGGGTTTTCAATTTCGTGTTATATTTCATTTGAAATTTGGGGTTTTTAATCATATGGTTCTTCTATTATTCGTTTATTTCCTCCTCGAAGCTAGCAGACCCGAGTACTACCACGTCCAGTTTCTCGTCAAGTTTCAGGTGATTGATGCAGTGGATGCTAAATCGTCGTTGTTGTTGTCATATATCTGATTTTTCTCTTTTTTCCAGGACATTTATGTTCTTCGTTTTTTCAATCGTTTGGAGGAATCGAAAAAGGGAGAAGTAAGTTTTGGTGCCATATTCATTGTTTGAGTGTGCAACTAAAATAATAGAATATGTGAATGTGCTTGTTTTAAATTTTCAGATATACCTGCTTTTATGTGTGTATGTGGTTGTGTGTGTATTCTCCTACCATTGGATCCCAAATTCATCTGATTTTGCCTCATCTGTAATCCCTGTTTTTATAAGTTTTATATTTCTCTGTTCTTCCTTCTTACGTTCATGAATATTCATATCCTGAATTGATGATCTTGGCAATTATATATCATATTTGGGTTTCCTTTCTCTTATTTTAATGAGATGATTGACGGTTAATTGGTCCTTTGTATATTGCTTGTGCTACCACTGGAGAAGCCCAAAAATGGCTGGAGGCCTTTGATCAAGCCAAGCAACAGTTACATGAATTTTCTCACCAAAATTGTCCATAGAAAACAGTTGAAAGGCAGAACTTTTCCTTGTAAAGAGTGTTCTTACCTTGTAAATTGAACATTTTGGTGGTCCTTGTGAAATAGAACCAATACTTTTTTGTCCAAACATATGCAAGTGGATTAAAAAAGCTTATAAGAATTGGGCAAGGTAAGGCAGAATGTGAATGGCTTCTTCTAAATGTTTACAATGGGACTACTTGGTTCAAGGTCCCAAAGTGCATGGGTCGTTGGTCACTTTTTCAGTTGACATAATTATCGGAATCTATCTTCCTATTACAGGACCAAACACGCTTTTGTGCCAATCCTCAAGCTTGGGTGCAAATGGTAGCACGGATGGATATTTTGAGAGGGACATTGGTAATGCAATTGAGGCATATAAGTGGAAATGTGTGCGAACAAGTAATGGTATTCTTCTCTTAGCCTTTTATTATCTACTTGATACTTGAAAGGCATCAGCGGACAAAGAATTTTTACCTCTCTTACTGAATCCTTAAGACCACACTTTAGTCATTTCAATCAGCCATGCAATCTTTAATTTTATTTTCTTCATACATCCTCTCTTTTGATTGTTCGAATCACAAAAATAGCCCAAAAGCTCAAAACTATTTCGGGATTCCCGATTTGTCCCAAAATCCCGAAACTATTTTGGGATTCTCGAAATTTGGGATTCCCGAAATTTTGGTTTGGGATCGGTCTTGAAATTGGGATTCCTGAAAACTTCGGTTTGGGAATCGGGACATGGTTTTCGGTTCGATATCTCATACCGAACCAGCCCTAAAAATTAGGGTCCTTTGATGACTATTCCAATTCTTAGTTTTTAGCTTTTAGTTCACTTAAAAAAAATAAAAATAAAACTGAAAACTTTTTTAATAATTATATCCGTTTTTTATTTAAAAAACAAAACAAAATACTAGCAATAATATGGTTTAAATTTGCCTTTAGCGAGAACCAAACTTAAGAACTCTTACTTAGAAGTAAAAAGAAATTCGTAAATGGCGGAAAGAAAATAGTTATCTCCTTTAAGTAACTAATCAGAGATAAGAGAGTGAAAGGCTTGCTGAGGGGAGAACCAGTAGCAAAGGCCGTCCCAATTCTAGCGGAATTAAAAAGGGGAAGCCGAGCAGGACCTGCTGCTGGTGAGCTAATTCCACTTGCATCTGCTGAATTTTTCAAACAAATTACATATGGAAATTTCAATATGTTTACAAGAATATAAATTTACTATTCAATGTGAGAGAGAGAGAGAGTGACTGCCTCTAATGGAAAGGGAGAGAGACGCGAAGATTTGAGCTACAGCCATTTTTGCAGGGAAGAATGAGAGCTAAATTTGTGGAGAGAGCAAAAGTTGGGTAGTGTGACACACCCCGACCTGACTCAAGACATGTTGGCCGTCACATGAGGGTGACGTAGCCAAGTACGCAACAGAAGTAACAATAATAATAAAATGTGGATAAATAAAAACCGAAACTAAGCCTATTTAGACTAAAGATAGAATATAAGTGTGTAAAAGTGATCAAGTATAAGATACACACATATCAGAGCATAGGTAAAACGGAAGTGCAATCGAACTAACTAAGTACTAATTATACAAACAGGGAGAAGATCCCTACTTATTTATGGAAGCGTCAGAACCGCCGTGTAGTCCTCATGAGCCACCAAAGATGATCAGCTACCTAGAACCTGGAGGGGCGCAAAACAGAAGGGTGAGTGGGCAAAAACAAAGCATTTGAAAACATATTTATCTTTATGAACATAATAACCCCTCTCTGTAAAACCCATATAGCTTTCAGAAAATACTACTACGTAGGTAGGAAAACCAATGCACAAGAATAGCGAAAACTGAAGTATGCCATGTCATAATGTCTCAACAATAATAATAAGTGTAAGCCAGGTGTGAAACCAATATAAAAAAGTACGCCAGTCGAAGTCACCAAACGTGACCTGTACGATTGGATCTATAGCTCATCAATCTAGGCTAGCACACGAGTCAGAGTCGCCTAATCTAACCTGTACGATAGACTGGGTATAAATATGTACGCTCAAGTGCTACAATCAAGTGAAGGCTGTGCGATAAATCGCAGGTCACCTACGAGTTGGAACTACCTAATGTGGTATGTACGACAGGCTGGCACCAGACTTGGATCCAAGGTGAGCGTGCGGTGCGGGAGGTGAACGATCATGTGAAGGCTGGCCCTAGCCCCGGGCGGGAGCACTAATACCGGGGTGCAGCCCTGATGAGCTCTAAATAAATGTATGCATACCAATGCAATACAACCCAATCAATCACATAATACTCACCTGAAGCTTACCTAAGTCTCTGCAGCATCACACAATACAATTCACAAGTGTAACAATGCAATATTTAAAATGTAACTTATGTATGACATAGCAAGCAAAGCAAAATTCCATATAAAAACGTTTCTAGAAACAATATATATATATATATATATATAAACAAATGCCCACTCACTGATAAGTAGCAAGATCGTAGCCCCCTAGCCTCGCTTGTCCACGTTCGTCCTCGGGGTACATCTCACCTATATGCGAAATAACTAATTTAACGTTAATTCGATAGCACATAAACAAAGCCTAGGTTTAATTCCTTATACATTTCTCAAATGGGGTGTTTGAATATACCAACGTGATCTACTCGACAACACGAACACCCCCATATTTTTAGAAAAAATTTTGGATGTCGAACGCGCCCTCACGCACCAGCCACGCGTAGGCACGTGCTTGGCACATGGGACGGAAACCCTAACAGCATTAGGAATATTCCGTCAAAATAGGCAGAATATTCCGTTAAATGGTAACGGCATTACCTAACGCCATTAGAATATTCCATTAAAGTTAACAGAATATACCTTCTTCTTCTCCGGTCACTCGCCGGTCTCCGCCGGCCGCCATCTGTGCTCGCCAGTTTCTGGAAAATTTTCAAATGCTTATATCTACTTCATTTCTTAACCAAAATCCATGAAATTTATATGGATTTGAAGATCTTGAAGAGTAGAAGATAATCGTACCTAATAGGAGTCCAAAATCCTACAAAAAACAATAGGAAGAACCTTCGAAAAATCCGGCTAAACCTGCAACCCCTCGAATTTACTTATTTTGACGCTAACTTTGTCCCAAACCTAGTCTAGGGTCCACAAGAGGTTGAATAAGAACTTCCTCGAGCCTTAGAACCTTGTGAATCGACCGCGATCACGTAGTCTCAAAATCCCACCGTGCCGGAGCTCATGAAACATCGGCTAAATCTCTCTAACATGGGAAACCAAAGGTACCACTGAGTTCGTGAGCTCGAAAGGAGAGTGATGGCTAAAATTTCCAGCTTGATCCGTGCTGTTTTGGTATGGTTTGTGTATGGGTATGTTACGGTTGCAAGAGGAAGAAGAAGGAATTTGCTTATTCTGACGCTAACTTTGTCCCAAACCTAGTCTAGTGTCCACAAGAGGTTGAATAAGAACTTCCTCGAGCCTTAGAACCTTGTGAATCGACCGCGATCACGTAGTCTCAAAATCCCACCGTGCCGGAGCTCATGAAACATCGGCTAAATCTCTCTAACATGGGAACCATAGGTACCACTGAGTTCGTGAGCTCGAAAGGAGAGTGATGGCTAAAATTTCCAGCTTGATCCGTGCTGTTTTGGTATGGTTTGTGTATGGGTATGTTACGGTTGCAAGAGGAAGAAGAAGGAAGAAGGAAGAAGAAGACTCGAGAGAGAGAAGAGAGAGTGCCAGGTGTCAGTGTGTGTGTACGGGATTGGGCAGAAAAAGAAAATGATATGTGATGAGTCGATATTATACTATATATTTTACCCTAATCTTAATATTAATTTATTGGCTATTTTGTGAGATTTTGATACTTTCTTATGTATTTTCAATGTAGGACATTCGAATTCCTCTGGGGTAAAAAGTGATCAAACGGATGAATTTTGGAGTGTTTCCAATTGGAGGATGTTCGTGAGTTTTTCAAGATGATTGTATCAAAGTTTCAGATTTTTCTACCAAATCATTTGACCGTGGTGATGAAATAAAAACCCAGCGCGCAGCTTTTTCAGATTGACGTTTCTGGACATTTTGGGTATTTTGGAGGTCAACATGGTATATTTTGAGGAAGATTCCTTCTGAGGATTTGTTGGGGACGTCTCAAGCTTTAAAAAGAGATATTTTGGGACCAAATCGGACTTGATTTGGTCAGTCAAAAGACTGATTTTCTGAGAAGTCCGAATTTCAATTAGAATAGGAAACCTTTTATTTTCTGTTTTATTATTGTATTAGGTATCCTAGTCTTATTTTAAGACCTTTTACTAGGAGGATTTTAATTAGAGTAGTATAAATAAGGCTATTTAGCCATTAGATTAGGGGGAGCGTATTATTTGAGGGGAGAGAACGCACCACTTTGGCTTTGGAGCTTTGACGATTCAAGTTTATTTTCAAGGTGTTTTCTATCCATGTTTTTAATATTATTTTATTTTATGATTTTTTGTAACTAGTTTCGTTTGCTAGGGCGAGGCCACGAGCCTTAGCAAGAATATGTAGTTTCTTTTCAATTTGCTTATGATGTTATGCATGCAGGTTTTGAATTATTAATCACCGTATTTGAAACTATCTAATTGTCTTAGTGATTGGCCACCATTAGGATATTTAGAAAAGTAATTTGATGCAATTTTGGCGGATGGCTGTCCCTGGAATTGGCGCGGGCTTCTTGTGGTTAATATGTGTAACTTCTTAGGATGGACGACACGTCTTAAGGGTTATATGGTTTTTCAAAAGGGTTTCACAAAACTTAATGAGTCTTGCATGTTCACATTCGATCTGGACGCCACGGACGGGTTGCATGTTAGATATACGTTCTATGTTGGAGGTTCCAAGTAGGGCATACTTTAGGAAAACCTAACCTTCAAAATATGCATGTGTAAGTCATAAGTAGTTGGAAGAACTACGTAGGATTGTTAAGGTGACGGCGGAACCCTAGTGCTCAAATTTATTTTCAAAACTATTTTCTTTTGTTTTCTTTATCTTCTCAATTTATTTAATTGTTTTTAGTTAAATTCGTTTTTAATATTTTAGGTCATTAAATCAACCTCTTCCAAACTTTGTTTTCAAATAATTAATTAAGTTTTGGTATTTTCATAAATTATGCATTCAATCCCTATGGAAAACGACCTTGCTTGAGCCAACTATACTACAACAACCTTGTTTCTCTTGCAAGTATTTTAGGTGTTTTTAACTCTTTTACCCAAGTGATAAAAATACCTATCAAGAAATTGGCGCCGTTGCCGGGGATCGAACCCGGGTCACCCGCGTGACAGGCGGGAATACTTACCACTATACTACAACGACCTTGTTTCTCTTGCAAGTATTTTAGGTGTTTTTAACTCTTTTACCCAAGTGATAAAAATCCTATCAAGAAATTGGCGCCGTCGCCGGGGATTGTTTTAAATAATTTGTGTTTATCATATTCTTAGTTAATTATTATTGTACATATTTTATTTAATTGCTAATTTTATTTTGTAGGTTTAATTCTGAGAAGAGTGCAACAATGGCGTGGGAACTGCCATCACCAGCCAGACCACAACTTTTATGGGATTCTTCAGCGGCAATGGTGGACATTGAAATACCACCAGCAGGAGGACCACCTTTATGGGTTTCTTTTGCAAAACAGGGTTTCTATGGATTTAAACCTACAATTTGTGCCCTTTGTTGTTCAAATAGCCATGAAATTTTGCAATGCCCTGATAGGAAATATTTTCCAGACTATGTGAAGGAGCATATTAATATGAGAAATGACTCACTAAGGCGTTGGGACGGTCCCACTTTTGATTACTACGCTCCAGATTTGAAAAAGCATCATAGTTTTAGATGGGCAGGTACTCAACAGCCTTTTGAGCAGCATAATGTACCACAAAGTTCAGAGGACGGTTCGGCTACTAGTACATTAGAATGTGTGGAGAGCTATAATAACATTCTGGAAGATGATGAAATTAAAGAGCCACCGGCAGGTGGCTCATGCCAAAAGGAGGAAATAACCCCTGATGACCTTGACCTTTCTCCAAAATCCGTTCCTACTCAAATCCATCCACCACACATACCATATCAAGATACTACAAAGCAACCAATTAAGTTGCAGGAATGCTTTGAAATTGACGTGTTTTTTAGGGTTGCTCACACCAAGTCAGAATCTGGGGAGTCACATGTACAGCACATCAAACTTAAAGAATATCAGGGCCAATCCTACAAGCAGGCTAAGGCATACATGAAAGAGAAGACGTTTTGTGGCAGCCAAATTCCTCAAAGACAAATTCGGCCAATGCACAAATTATGGGTATTAAATACAAGATTTAAATCAATTCGACGGAAACCAAAACATCACTGGAAGGAACCTTATTTGCTTAAAAAAATTCATTCACACGGAAAGGTGGACATCAAGGCTTCAACCAATGAATTCAGATGCACAGTTGAAAAACATCGCATTCCATACCTACTGTTGCTATATGATGGTGTTACAGAGTGGTTGATTCTCAAGGAGCAAGTGATGTGATCATCAATTCATTCCTCTATGTCTAGCTATAGACGTTAACTAAAGCGCTTATTGGGAGGCAACCCGATTTTTCTAACTCTTTTCTGTTTATTTCATTTATTTTATTTTCCTGTTTTTATTCCTATTACAAAAATCACAAAAAAAAAAAAAAAAAAAATCAGAAAATTGAAAAAAAAAATTGCAATTTTTAATTCTTGTTATTTTTCTTTACTTATCTAATTAGGTTTTTGATTTGTGATTGCAGGCTGCATTCGGAACTGATTTGATCTAATCTCAACTACTCGTGGATTCATACATTCATCTCAGTATGCATTCAACCATCCATTCATCACAACAAAATTCATCATCACATTCATAAGAATATTCAAGGGAGCCAAATTCAACACAAATGCAAGAACAGGATACAGAAGTAGTACAGGATGAGGTCCAGGGATACTCACAGTAGGGATGCTGAGAAGACCTCTATGCTAATGGACCCCTTTTACTCTCTCATTCTCTCGCACTTCATTCAAAATATAATTACATTGAAGTTTGGGGGTGGGGATCTAAGCAGCACAGAGAAGAACAGTCATCAGGATAATCCATATGCATATATTTGGGCTCACGCGTTCATCAATGGAGACATGCAATATACAAAACACATTCATGAGCTTGCAGATAGTAGACTAAAACCATTGATTAATGCGACATAACCTAATTCTTATTTTAGGCATGCACAAGCAGCACATTTACAGATCTGGCAAGTTCAGGCTCAAATAATTGCAGTGATGAGTTTTACCTTCGAGGGCGTGACGATCTATGAATTTTTGGGCCTCTGCATCACTTCTGGGTTGAACCTACATACACAAGTATCAGATCAGAGAATTTCGTCATATCAATGAGCCCATGCATCAAGTTCCGAATGGAGTTCATACAAGTTCTGGTCATGAAATCCGTAAGAAAAATGAGATATTTACCTTGGTGTGCACTGGGACATTGATTCGACAGATTGGAGCTTTGATTTGCAGAGACATGGAGATTTGGGAAGAAATGACAGAAATCCAGCTATGGAGGCACGGCTGGGTATTTGTTTTGGGTTTGAAAAATCCAGGACCATTGGAAGATTTTGAATGACTAGGAGCTACATAGAGATGGTTTTGGTTTTTGGCTACAGAGAAATGAGAGACATGAGAGCTGATGCTCTATATTCTTTGAGACCAGCGGCTGAGAGTTTCGAAGCTTAAAATGATAAATGGGAAATGAAACGGGTGTGTTATAGGTTTTTTATGGTGCACTTGCAGCCGAAGCCCGTTGGGTTGATCTTTCTTTCCCTGGATTGGGCTCACTCATGGCCCACTATATTACCTCAAATTGTTAGGCACATGTCCACATATCAAGGCCTCATGATTTCCATGAACCAAGTCACCACTTCGAATCCCAGGTGTGTCAGTTTTTTTTCTTTTCTTTTATTTAGTTTTTGATTTGTTATTTTTTTTATTTCATTTTATTGTTTCTGTTTTTATGTTACTAGTTTCTTTTACTTGTGTGTGTTAGTTATTTTACGTTTTTAGTGCTTCGTATTTTTGTGTCTTTATTTTCTTTTCTTTTCCACACCTTGAGGACAATGTGTGATTTAAGTTTGGGGGTGGGAAATAGAATTTTAGATTTTTATTTTTTTGAGTCAATTTTTAATTTTTGTGTCAAGATAAAAATTTTCATTCTTTTTAAGTTAATATCCATAGATTATTTTAAACGTTAGAACAAATGGATATAGTGAAGGTTAATCCCACAGTAGAGTCTTTTCTATTTATCATTGCTTAGACACTAATTCATGAGTTATACTTTGAAAATTTGCACATTCACATCAACATGGTTTGTGGGGAGTGAGATTGAAACACTTGCTTTTAGTCCATGTTCATTTTTAATTTTTATTCTTAGTAAAGCAAAGTTTAGTTCTTGTTTTAGATACGTAATAATTGTTTCACCCGAGGCTTTGTTTAGTAACCGGGCCAGTCCTGCCTAATCAGCAGTGATTCTCGCGTCAAACGGTAGAGTTTTGGCATGGGGCAGGGTGGTTAGTTGGTTTCGAGTGAACTAGCATTGCACGACCACTACTATTACTATTGGAAAAAGAAAAAAAAACAAAAAAAAATATTGAAAAAGGACAAAAAAAAAAGAAAAAAAAAAAAGAGAAGTTATGTGTGGAATATGTGAAATAAAAGGACGAGAGGTAAGGGTTTTAGTCGAGTCTCTTTAACTATGTTGGTTCACTTTACACCAAAGGAAGTTCATGAATTCTTTCCTAATTGATTCTAAATGGCTTAGACTCTGTGGTGGGATTAGTTGAAACTTTCCGAAAGATGTTCTGATTTTTAACGTTTTCTATGGATTGCAACTTTAAAGATGAAAATTTTGTCTTAGTTGAGTTTTAATAAAGTTTCTAGTTTGTTAGTTTTTATTTTTGTTTTCTAGTTTTGTTTTGCTTGAGGACAAGCAAAAAGTTAAGTTTGGGGGTATTTGATGAGTCGATATTATACTATATATTTTACCCTAATCATAATATTAATTTATTGGTTATTTTGTGAGATTTTGATACTTTGTTATGTATTTTCAATGTAGGACATTCGAATTCCTTTGGAGTAAAAAGTGATCAAACGGATGAATTTTGGAGTGTTTCCAATTGGAGGATGTTCATGAGTTTTTCAAGATGATTGTATCAAAGTTTCAGATTTTTCTACCAAACCGTTTGACCGTGGTGATGAAATAAAGACCCAGCGCGCAGCTTTTCCAGATTGACGTTTCTGGACATTTTGGGTATTTTGGAGGTCAACATGGTATATTTTGAGGAAGATTCCTTCTGAGTATTTGTTGGGGACGTCTCAAGCTTTAAAAAGAGATATTTTGGGACCAAATCGGAGTTGATTTGGTCAGTCAAAAGACTGATTTTTTGAGAAGTCCGAATTTCAATTAGAATAGGAAACCTTTTATTTTCTGTTTTATTATTGTATTAGGTATCCTAGTCTTATTTTAAGACCTTTTACTAGGAGGATTTTAATTAGAGTAGTATAAATAAGGCTATTTAGCCATTAGATTAGGGGAACGTATTATTTGAGGGGAGAGAACGCACCACTTTGGCTTTGGAGCTTTGACGATTCAAGTTTATTTTCAAGGTGTTTTCTATCCATGTTTTTAATATTATTTTATTTTATGATTTTTTGTAACTAGTTTCGTTTGCTAGGGCGAGGCCACGAGCCTTAGCAAGAATATGTAGTTTCTTTTCAATTTGCTTATGATGTTATGCATGCAGGTTTTGAATTATTAATCACCGTATTTGAAACTATCTAATTGTCTTAGTGATTGGCCACCATTAGGATATTTAGAAAAGTAATTTGATGCAATTTTGGCGGAGGGCTGTCCCTGGAATTGGCGCTGGCTTCTTGTGGTTAATATGTGTAACTTCTTAGGATGGACGACACGTCTTAAGGGTTATATGGTTTTTCAAAAGGGTTTCACAAAACTTAATGAGTCTTGCATGTTCACATTCGATCTGGACGCCACGGACGGGTTGCATGTTAGATATACGTTCTATGTTGGAGGTTCCAAGTAGGGCATACTTTAGGAAAACCTAACCTTCAAAATATGCATGTGTAAGTCATAAGTAGTTGGAAGAACTACGTAGGATTGTTAAGGTGACGGCGGAACCCTAGTGCTCAAATTTATTTGCAAAACTATTTTCTTTTGTTTTCTTTATCTTCTCAATTTATTTAATTGTTTTTAGTTAAATTCGTTTTTAATATTTTAGGTCATTAAATCAACCTCTTCCAAACTTTGTTTTCAAATAATTAATTAAGATTTGGTATTTACATAAATTATTCATTCAATTCCTGTGGAAAACGACCTTGCTTGAGCCAACTATACTACAACAACCTTGTTTCTCTTGCAAGTATTTTAGGTGTTTTTAACTCTTTTACCCAAGTGATAAAAATACCTATCAATATGTCCTGATTGGGCTGCCGTGAAAAAGAGAGAAAGAGTTGTAGTTTTTAATTGGTCCAACAACAATAGACCCAATTAACTAAATGGGTATAAGGAAATAGGAATTAAGGTGATTGGTTTCTTACTTTGGCCCGTTTACGCTTTATACGTTCGTAATTTTTTCATTACGACTCCGATTCGGGTCTAACTCGCGTCAACGCGCTCGTGACGTCGAGTACAATTTAATTACGACAGCAGAAACAATAATTTAAAACTGCATATGTACGTCCAAGTCACTAAGCCAATGAGGACATATTCGTCACTTTACACACTCAGGGAGAAAAGTAAATAATAAATTGGGGCGGATCGTCACATAGTACAACTTGAATGTCACCACATTTACTTTTAGGAGGGTAAGATGAGACGTGCCGCTCAGGGAGACAACTTTTATAAAAGCCTTGGATAGAGTTTTTTTGCCTATCAAATTTTTATTTCTTCACTTTTTCTTTCTTCCGATTTCTTACATTTTCAAAATTCATTTTTCTTGAAATTAAGAAAAATACAAACATTACTTTGGGATCTTACTAAATTCCCTCTACTCAAAACAATAATATACTGCAAGTAATGGATTGTCGTGTGATGATTAAGGTTTTCTTTTTCAGACAAACTATTTGATTCAAATACAATATTATGTAATTTTTTTTTAAAAAACAATTATAAGTTTTACAAAAAAAAAAAGATAAGTGAGTTATCTGGGAAAAAATATCTTAGCTACCTACTTGCCATATCTAACTTATTTTTTTATAATTTCGATTGATACTCTTCTCTGCAAAGCTGATAGATTATTCGTACTAACATCATAATCAAAGTTATTTATTCATTTTAAGGAGACTTAGGATTTGGTTCTTAGCCACTAACATTCTTTAACTAAAATCTTAATGATATTCAATTTTTTATCAAAGTCCCTTGACTTTGTACACCTCATTATTGCTATTAATATGTATTTTCATATGTTTGTTATTAATTACTTGACATGTTTATGGGATTTAAAATCCCATATTATATGACATATAAATTAAAAACGATTACAATAAAAAAGAAAATACTCAAAAATTTTGATTGAATAAATAGATAAAAACATGTAACAATATAACTTTGAAATAATAAATGTCAAACAAATGTACCCATAGTGTTAAAAAAAATTGAAAAAGAGGTACATTTTATTATAAATAGATTTTACATAAAAAAAATTGGGTACATTTTACATAAAAAAAATGGTACATTCACAAAAAAAAAAAAAAAATTACATTTTACAGATAACTGTCACATCCCGGCCCGGGCCCCGACCACAACTCGGGCACGACTCCACTGTAGCACAATATTGTCCGCTTTGGGCCCCAACCACGCCCTCATGGTTTTGTTTTTGGGAACTCACACGAGAACTTCCCAGTGGGTCACCCATCATGGGAGTGCTCTCGCATGCTACTCGCTTAACTTCGAAGTTCCGATGGAACCCGAAGCCAGTGAGCTCCCAACAGGCCTCGCGCCAGGTAGAGATGAGAATATACATATAAGGCTCACATGATCCACTCCCCTGGGCGATGTGGGATCTCGCATAACAAAGTGGTACATTATAAATAAATTATGAGTATAAATATAAAATATAAAAAATATGGGCATAAAATGAAATTAATACATGGGTACAAATTAAAACAAAAAAGAAAATTAGTACAAATTAAAAAGGGTTGCAAATTAAAAATAGCACAAACTAAAAATAGAAATATATAATACAAAGTTTAACCATAAATATAATATACCAAATGTAGCGTTTCTAACACTAAATGAATATATTTTAGAAATAAAAATTTAATTATGTTGGTATGTAAATATAATTGAAATAATGACGTTCATTAAGAGTTAGGGACTTTGATAAAAAAAAAATAACAAAAAATAAAGTCTTAATCAATGCAATGAAAGAAAGAGAGATGTGAACCTAATTTCTCCTTCTTTTTATCTTGAAAATTTGATAGAAATGATCCATTTTGTTAATCTTGCGACCAAAATAGAATTTTCTGAATATGCACAGAACATGCATACAACATGCAGAACAATATGACAGAAATGATTTTTCTAAAACTTGAAATGACCAAATTGCCCTCTCATATAAATGGGTTATTGCGAAGACCCAGTCAACATTTTTTCCTTCCTTCTCCAAAAACCTCTTTCGCGACCCCTACTCGACGAACGACAAAGAGAACCCCTAAATTGGCTAAGCATCGCTCTTTTTGGTTCGTCTCTCTCTCTCATCTCTTTGTCTCTCTAACTTGATCTTCGTCTCCATTTTTGCTTCTAATTACTTGTTTTTTTAAATTGAATTTTTTGGATTGGTAGAGATGGCAAGTCAAACAAAAGAGGAATAGGTAAGAGAGAGAGCTTAGAATGTGTTCTAGATTTTTTATTATTGTGTTTTTTTGTATTTGTTTATGGGATTTGTTATTTTAGATTCTGGGTTTCAATTTTAATTCTATGTTTTAATTTTTGGATTCTGTGTTTCAATTTTTGGGTTTTAATTTTTGAGTTCTGTGTTTTAAATTTTGGATTGTAGGTTTTAATTTTTGAGATTCTAGATCTTCTCACAAAACATGAAAAGGTGGGTTTTGCTATGATTTTTTTTGCGTTTTTAGCTTAATTTTGATTATTCTTTCTGTTAGCTGTTAAGAAATGGATAATTACTTTGTCAAGTTCTCTAGCAGAAAATCCCCCTATAGCTTATTTTCTGGGAGCTTTCAGTGGCATTCAATCAACATAAACATGCTTATGCTTCTATGTTCGTGAGTGCGTGTGAATGTTTTAGTTAATACTTCATGTTTAGTTTGGGCAAATGTGGCTTGATGAAGTGATAAGAAGCATGTTTTGAGACTCTAGATCCTCAGAAAACTTCGCTTCTTTGAAATGCAGAAGCATAAGGATTATGTAAAAACTCTCCACTTGTTCTGCACAGGATAGGTATATATTTTGTCATATGGGTATTCGTTTTTAATACACTATTGTCTTCTTGATTTGATTTACCTTCCTTATGCTTCTTTATTGTTATGAGTATATACAAGGTGTTTGATCTGAAAAATTATACGATGTTATATTTCATATTAAATAAGCATGTCCAAGAGATTAAGAATAGGTAAGCTTAGTTCAGACTCCTCTTCGTAATCATATTTTGTGGACATACTTGCAATAGTGGTGGTTTATACATTTGGTATTCCTTTTGTTATTACTTAATGGATATATATAGGGTAAACTACCAATTTAGTCCCTGAATGATCACCTTAGTGAAAATTAGGTCCCTAAACTATTTTTTTTTTCAGAAAAATCAGTCATTTAATTATAAAAATCTGTCAATTACATCCCTAATATTATATTTGAAGCTACTATATTCAATTTTCCGTCAATTTAAGTCATACTACTTGCATGTGAAACACATTGGAGGGTAGATTGGTAATTTTACATAAAGAAATAGTGTATAGAGTTAACTTTTGAGGGTAAATTAGACGTTAGATTTGCAACCTATATGAAATGCTAAGGCCTTATAGGCGAGAAAAGAACAGTTTTACACTCTAAAGTGTGTCAAGTGACTTAAGTTGACAAAAAATTGGATAAAATAACTTTGAATATAATAGTAGGGATGAAATTAGCAATTTTTAATGAATTTAAGGACTTATTTTACCGAAAAAATAATTCAGAAACCTAATTTTCACTAAGGTGATAGTCCAAGGACTAAATCGGCACTTCACCCATATATATTCATGAATTTGGTTTTTGGGAAGTAGGTGCTCTCCTGATTTGATTACTTACCATGTTTTACTTGATGCTTAGGTAAGCCAAAATTTCTATTGATGACGCTTATGTGCTCTCAGGTCATTTTAGAGAGATGGTTATGTTCTTGGACTCAATGGATTATCATATGCTGTCAAAGTTAACGATGCTTTCAACTTCTTGAGAGAGATGAGTAAGAAAGGCTTCTGAGCTTAAGGAATCACGTTTACTATTCTACGAGATGGATATGTTATTTAGGTTTACTACAAAACTGATTGTGAGAAACTTTATGGAAACATTGTTGACAATTTTAATGTTTTGTCCTCTGTTGAAGGCTCTTGCAAAACGTAAACTAAAGAAACTTGGAATAGTATGTATCCAAATGAATGTTTTCATTTCTTTTCTTCTATCTTCTGTAAATTTGTCACTTGATTCTTTTATGGGGGTGTTCCTATCGATTTCGGTTTCTTGTTTATTTTTTATAGCCCCCATGATTAAAAAATCAAACCATGCAAGCACACCATCAGACATGCACATGTCATGCACATGGCATGCACATGAAGTGTAAAATTTCTCCACAATTTCCTAATTAATTGTCTTCAAACAGGGCTTTTAAATTAGGCTTACTAAAGTTTTGATATTTGGTTATGTTATTTTAAGCATAACTAAAAGCATACAGTCGGTGTTTAATCGTGCATCTGTGGAGTGAGTATTGTTAAAGGTGTGCTTTTAATAGATGAAGTAGTGCATGAGTGGCAAAAATGGCGGCAAAAATGGCATGAGTGAGACTATGTGCACTTCCACCTTGGGACTCTCTTAAACACTTGGCGCCAAAATGACTCTATAAGACTTAGTGATAGGACAAGGTAGATATAGGGTTTAGTGATAAGACAAGGTAGATATAGGTTCTTAATAAGTTGATGTGATTTAATTTCCACACTTGCAAGGTAATGATGCCACCTTGGGTGCCCTCCATTACTATCATAAATTGATGGTTTTTTTGCAATTATGACTACTGTTTTAGGGTCTTTGATGGTTTTTTGTAAAAATGAAAACTAGAAGGGCCATATAATTAGGAAGAAAAAAGTACATGAGAAAAGTAAAGGAAAAGAAAAGGCTGTGTTGGTATTTAAACGCAACTATTACAAGAAAATTAAATGAAAATAAACTAATTCAGTCTACCTATCTTTACCACACAATTTTTCATAAAATATATTTACTTCCTGATTTCATCTGCAGGAATTATAGTTATTGAATTTTTCATGGTCAAAGAAATCCCAATGCAATCGGACTATGAAAGGACACTGTAGACTTCCACAGTCGTTGCATGCTTTCATGGCAGCATTGTTATCATGAAATTTTAGAATTTCACCTATTACATCCCTATCCACCCAAAGACGCTACAAAGATCGGTGAACCATCTCTTACATTCCATGACGGTTGAGAGAATACAAAAGCTTGAGGCCTTCATGCTTCGAATCCATCCTAGCACACCAAGATGACACCATAGAAGTACGTTGCTACTTCATGAGTCATGACCCTTTGAGATCGCCATCTTCAGAGCCTTAATTCCGACTCCTTTCTTACTATCTTGGAAGAAGTATGTCATCCCTAGCATGTACAGGGTGTCGGAATTGCCCCAGTCCATGCAGTGTTTTTTAGAACTTGGAGACATCTTCATTATTGCTCCATGGACTAAGCTTGAAGCTTCAAATTCCCTAATGTTGATGTGTTCAAATATGCGGTCGTCTTGGTCGATTTGGTTGAACTTTTGTGCACCATCTTTGCTAAAAACAAGTCTTTAAAAGACTAGGAAGCAACCTTCGTTAGTTTTTGGACAAGAAGTTCGTCTGGATGAGATTATATGGATGATGAGGTGGTTTTGGCTTTTTCATCTTTTTGAACTTGTGGTTTTCAAATAAACACAAACCTTTAAATAGATGGTTTGTATCTTGGACAAGAAGGGGAAGAGATATGATAGAGAGTGAACAATTTTACGTTGGAATTGAATAGTTCTGATAAGAAAGGATTTGGTGAATATATGGAGATGAAATACCCTTTGTATACAACTATTCAGTTACACTTTTCCCATTGAATACAATTGTTCAGTCATATCCTTTAGAATTAATTAATTAATTAAACAATTATATTATTTCTTTATTAATTAATTAATCTATTTCACTATAATCATATATATATATATATATATATATATATATATATATATATATTAGTACAACAATGTTACGGTGTACCTCCACACATGATTATACATATTGTGAAAACCATGTTATCATAATCATATTCCAACACAAATACATGAATTATAAGGTCACTAATTCTAGAATAATGGCTAATTGTCAGTTATATATACAAATCCATGTTAGTTATATATACAAAACTATGTTATCATAATCATATTCCAACACAAATACATGGATTTTATGTACACTATTTGCACATGGTATGCACACTGTATGCACATGATATGTAAAAAACTCCTTGACTAGGAAGCTATTGATGGGATTTCTAAGACACATTACCATGGTAAATTTTAGTCAAACAAGAGAGATGGAGTTTTATATTATATATGAAAAATTAGTATTGACACATTACTATGACATTTTCTTTCAACATAATTATATCTTCCTCTAAACTATATAGATACAAAAAGGTTTTGAATTTTATATGGTAAAACATAAAGCTGGGTTTAGAAATGGAAAAAACAAAAAAAAATGTAAAAACCATCAAGTTTCGAATCCAAGTCTTGTTAAAACTATCAAACTATACTCACCAACTGACTTGACGTTGAATATTGTTTAAACTTGCACACAATTGATATAGAGTACAAAAATTCTAGGATGGGTCTGGACCAACCCTAGGGTCTATGTGGCTCTGCCACTGATCAATTTCCCTAACCTGTATTATATTATATGTTGGAAATGAAATACCAAGAGTTAGAAATGAAGTAAGGGGTGTGAGATTTGACAACACACTAACCTATATGTTGGAAATGAAGTAGCAGGAGGGACAAAAAAAGAGTGATGGGGATTCCTACAACTTTTGTAGGTCAAATGCATCAAATCCTCACCATACAAACACCTTCATCACGATCCCTCTTTTACCCAACGAGTTTTCTTCCACATCAATGCTACACTTGCATAAATAAGCTTCTCACACTTATTTTCCATAACCATTAACCCCATAGAAAAAAAGCCATTCCAATTCTCAGATAGCCAAAACAATTCACAACACCAACATGACCCAGTACAAACATGAAACTGAGGGTTTTAACTATGTAAGCAAGCATAAACAAAGGCTGATATGACTCGAGAAAGGATTCCAATCCTGAATTTTCAATCGTCGTAGAAGCGTCGAGGCCATATTAAGTCGTACGAGCATTCCCTGGAGGGAAAGGCAAAATGGAAGAGGAACGCAACAAAGGGTTTGAGGATTTTCATCAGGTAGCAAACAAAAAGGAACCACATCAACCACAATGGGATTCTTTGAAAGTGAAGGAGGTTGAATCGTTTATAAAATTTGGTATCGGTGATCGTTAGGTGAAGGTTATGCTTAATAGCTATGGTAGAATAATTTTGAATGCTTACATGTTAAGCAATGTAATGTAGTTGCACAATGTATTTGCTAACTATTATATGATAATAAACATTAGGACTATGTATCCTTGTTATCTTTAGCGCCTACCATGTCCTAAATTACCTTAATGCGAAGAGTATCAAATATATAAATACGCACAATATACACTATATGCACACAACATGCATATGATATGTACAATACATGCACATGATATGCACAAAACTGGAGATCGGGCAACAAGCTGCTTTTCGCATTAATAAGACACTTTAACGACAACTTATTGGTATAGTGGATACAATTAAAACATAATCCACAACGATGACATATATAAGGTTACATTGACATATAGTGGATACAATTGGCTTGGAATCCACAACGATCACATATATAAGGTTACAGTGACACTTTGCAAGTCTTGTTACGTATATCAACCACCGCTTAACCGTGCATGTGAAAAACATGATACTCATTGTCGCTTATTTTATGGACACACATGACCCTTAACGTCCCCTAAGCTTTTTCTTAATTTTGTTTTTCACTAAGGTCAACTAGGTTATGGTCATACTAGCTAAATTCTGGGGCACAACATACGTGCATCATAACTAGTAAACATTCGCTTCTCATATTAAGTTGTAACCATGCACACCTTGCACACCATATGCACACCACATGCACATAACGGAAAAAATTTCACAAATTTCTGCAATTGGACACTTGAAACAAAAATTAGAACATAACCAGTATTCTAACACATCAAAAAGTTAAGTTTATTCCACAACCCATAGGCCCCAACATGAAATACAAACCCTAATTTAACTTCTAAGTATAAATTTATCTTACAAACAACTCATTTATTCCATAAATCATTGATATAGAAACTTGGAACTAAACACTCTACCTTACTATGCCTGCCGAAGCTTCAGTTGATGAAAAAAAATGGAACTTTCCAACCAAAACAAAAAATATGGTACAAACGTCCTATCTTTAAGGATGGAAAAATTTGTGTTTGGTTATGGAAGAATAACACACATAGCTCACAGGTCTGAGCTGAAACCGGAAAATCCCGACCTCACTCTTCTCACATCTCTCTCGACATTCCTGTGTTCGAAATCAAAACTATGAGGTCAACCCAAAACTCATCCCACTCTTCTCACCTCTCTTTGGACTTCCCTTTCTTCAAAATCAAAGAATAACCCTAAAGCCCACAACTCACAACTCTCTCTCGACATCCCCAACTTCAAAATCAAAAAAATGACACAATGCGCTGTGAGTTTTTATAATTTATATGTAGGTATTTTTGTCACTTCACTTTTATGCATGGTGTGCATGGAGTGTGCATGGCCGATTTGTCTTATTTTGGTCACAAGATTAACAAAATGGATCATTTGTGTCAATTTCTCTTTCATCTTCATCCCTAAAAGATTTATTCAATTCAAAGATTGCTTAATTAACCATATGAGTTAAAGAAAAATAGTTCAATGTGAGATTATTACTTGCTTCCATGACATTAGGTTTTTATCCATCACATTGGTCAATCGTTTTACAAATTAATGAGTTCTTTTTAAGATGACCTTGAGATGCTGGTAAAAAATGAGCAATTTTCTAATTATTCTTATTGTAAGGTAAATGGTGACACATTAGTAAAAAATAGGGACTTCCTCCTTAACAAAAACGAGGAAGTTTTAATAATTCGTTCTAATAGATAACAGTAGAAGATGCCCACATACTGTGTGTTAGAACAATTTCATTTCATTTTTTTATTAAGGAGTGTGATTAGTTTTTAAATTCTAAGAAAAAATCAATTCTGAAAAAATGGTACAATGATGGAGTAATTTCTCCTAACGTGGACATTTTTTGTATTTATTTAATTTATGCCGTATTTTTCTCATTACATACCACATATTGTAATAGTGGACACGTTGATTGATAATTGTTTTTTTCTCAAGAGATAAAGATAATTGTTATATAATTATTATAATTAACCAAGAAAAATAAACAATATTAAGTGAAATCATAACAAATGGAAGTGGCTATTCACCACAATGGTGGAGAGGAGTGTTGTCTTGCACCACAACGTGGGTTTGAAGCCCGTCGCCTCACTAAAAAAAAATTAATCTAATAGATCTATCGTTTGACAAAAAAAAAGGTGAAATTACAATAAATAAAAAAAAATGGAATTTAGTGTTGTGAAATTGAGAAATGTGTGCAGCGGAACATAAAATAAATAAGACACAATACTTACGAGGTTCAATGATAACTGCCACTGTCTTCTCTTCACTCTCTAGCCCAGCTCACTGGTAATTTCTTCCGCATCTCTCTTCTTTCCTCTTCTATTCTCTCTTTCTTCAATATTGAATTATGTGCTACAATGAATGAATGAACCTCCCTTTATAGAGGTTTTCATCCAATAGAGTAATGCAGGAACACTATTCACTTTACAAAATTTCTTCAAATGAATAGTGTATAAATAGTTATTCATCTGATTTCATGTGGGCCATTCACATATTACATTACAACACTCTCTCTTGGATGACTATATGTCAATTTTGGTTTCCTAGTTAAAACCTTGATTTGTTTTGGATGCTCTCTTGATGAGTATATCCCCCTGATTTCAGATTCTTCAATCTAACTAATTACTAGGCCCAATCATTTTATATAATGGGGATCAAGAAACTTCATGTTCTAGTTTGATCAAGGAACTTCGAGTTCTGTATATACTCATCGTAACAAAATATAGTGCAATAAATAAATTAAAGCAGAGGGCAGTAATTCCAGCCACTATAAATAAATTGCTTTAAATAAGTAATGATTGTGACAATGACTTTAATTCAGCTCCATTCACATAAATATCAAAACTTAGAGATAATAATTGTTATTATAAGGACGAAAATGTTGTGCCATTCACATATATATTAATGTATGATTGGCGATTATTCTGTACCAATCACATTAATAACAAGATTGATAATGATAAGGAAAAAGTAAATACTAACTTACTATACTTCCCTTTCTTCTTCTTTTGTCAACACTTTAGTACGTCCAATTTTTCTTTTCTTTTTCATCGGATTCATGGCACCATGCTTTCCATCTTTTGAATTTTGAATAAAGGAGATTTGGTGAGATTTTTGTACAAGTCATACGCCAACGAATTTTGTGTAGACTCGTGCCACCTACCTTTGAATCAATTATTTTCTTTTCACATGCCATTCACTGCCAATAATAATAGTTATATAATCAGATGTATATTTGCTTTAAGAAAATTAGTTGTACAGAAGTATGAAGATATCCAGCTGACTGAGGTGATTCCTCCGATCCGGCGAGTCCCACCACCTAAAACTACCCTTAATCAACTTACCTTGGACCCAGGAACAAGACCCAACTAGTGGTAGAGACGTTGGAACACCGAGGAAGGAGAATCGAAGTTCACCCATTTTAGGGTTCTAGCGGGTTTAAGTGAAATTGGAGCCTTTCCAGGCCAAATTGGACTTGGCCGCATGCAACGATCATTCGTGACACCTTGATGTTTGTGCTAGGAAGTTGTAGCGTGGACTCCAGGTGAGTGGGTCATTTCCTTTCTATCGTGTAAATATATATATATATATATATATAATTTCACAACGTTTATAAATTGAATATTTCATATAATTACTGTGAACTACGAATTGCTTAATCCCTGTTTAGGTACGTAGGCAGTCTAACGAGACGTTAGATGCAGCCATACAATAAATGAGACTAAATAATTGAGACAATAGCTTTGTTTGGGGAATTGAGCAATGTGAAGGAGATTGGTGGAAAATGTGAGATTTAACCTTATGTTTTGGCGGTTAAATGTTGGTTATAAATCAATGTGTGAAGATTCGTAACATTGAAGTGAAAAATAGTTAGTAATGATAGTTAATTAAACTAGTGTTTAGTTGGGTTTATCACCAATAATTATTTCTGAAGGTAAATAGTTCGGGAGTCGGGCGTTGCAGCTTATGCATTTTATGCCATTTGTATATATGTTTATATAATTGGGAATATTATGAGATGTTACATCCTGGTATATCCATATGTATATTACTTGCACATAATTATTTTGAACGCTCTGAAGTGCAAAGGTGAACGCAGGACACACAGGTAAGTTCAGGTGAGTATATAGTATTAGTTGAAATGATGGGATTATGGCATGACTACAATTATGTTATAGGCAACTCTGACACTGTTGTACAGGTTGCCTATGAGTCGTACATGTGGTATTAGATGCATTTAGAGCTCATAAACTTGCACCCCGGTGTTAGTGCTCCCGCCCGTGGCCAAGGCACAGTTATTCACGTGATGTTCACCTCTCGCACCTTACGCTCACCTTGGATCCAAGGTAGGTGCACAGGCCTGTCGTACAGACCACTATAGGTGGTTCCGACTCGTAGGTGACCCGCGATTATTCGCACAGTCTTCACGTCATCGTAGCACTTGAGCGTACTTATTTACACCCAGTCCTATCGTACAGACCACTAGAGGTGGTTCCGACTCGTGTGCAGGGATATTTGATGAGCTATGGATAAGTCGTACAAATCACTATAGGTGACTCCGACTTATGTGCTAGCACTGATTGATGAGATATGATAAGATATGTGCTAGCCTTGATTGATGAGATATGTGCTAGCACTGATTGATGAGATATGATGAGATATGCACTAGCATTGATTGATGAGATATGTGCTAACATTGATTGATGAAATATGATGAGATATGTGCTAGCCTTGATTGTTGAGATAGCATTTATTGATGAAATATGATGAGTTATGTGCTAGCATTGATTGGTGAAATATGATGAGATATGTGCTAACCTTGATTGATGAGATATATGCTAGCAGTGATTGATGAGATATGGATTAGTCGTACAGGTCACTATAGGTGACTCCAGCTGATGTTCATTTTATATTGATTTATTTCATTTTGCTTACATGGTTATTACTAAGATATTTCGACATGGCATACCTTGGTTGTTACCGTTCTTCAGCATGATTCTTATATACATATGTATTGTTATTTTGGGGAATTATACAGATTTCGGTGAGGGGTTATTGCATTTTTTTTAGAATGATGTTTCCAAAGTTTTGGTTTGCTTACTCTCATGTTCTGTTTTGTGCCTCTCTAGGTTTTGATTACTAAATGTTCGTCTCGACGAGGATTTTTGGCAAATTTCAGTTCTGGTGGCTACTTCTGAGGGTATAATTCTTGTTAGCTCTACTGTACGTATTTATGCTCTAACATCACGTGTGAGATGGGTTTGCTCCCACTCACTAGCACACTTTGGTATTTAGACACTTGTAGGTTTAAATTTATTCACATTTTCCTTATCATTGCACTTTATGGCTTCGTCACCTTCTAGGTGTCGGCCAGCACAGCTCGATTTCGGAGTCCTAGTGGACATTCTGGGTCGGGGTGTGTCAGTTTGGTATCAGAGCATAAGTTGGGCAGTATTGTGTTCATCACACGCGTGATGTGAGCATTCTTGGTTTTTGTGTCTAATGTTCGAATCTTGCCACCTCGTCGAATACGGAAAAATATGTTAGCTTTTCTTAAGTTTTGGGCAGTTTTATGGTCTTGACGACATTTTAGAAAATCAATTTGGCGTTTGTCCTTATAATTAAACGAAGATATTCTTGGTGAAGAAAATGTGTAGATTTGAGGCAAGTTGATGGCCTAAGTTAGTGTATTGATAACCGTGTATTTCAAGATTCTTGAAATGTCTGAAGCGACAATCTGGTGCTAAAGTGGTAGCATTTCATGGAAGATCATATGAGGGACAATTACTTTTGGTCCCTGTTAGCACTAATATCTTCAAACGTACTTGTGTTCTTGCTGGACCTTCAGGAAGAAGATCGACTCTCGATAAAGTCCTTTTGAAAGTAGATCTTTAGCACGGTCTTTTCCTAGCCTTGGAATTTTTCAACCAACGCTAATTCCCAGATTTTTCTTTCGTAATTATACTTATTAAATGGGTGAGAATGGGCTTGCGAGTGTGAGTTGTCATATCCTGGGAGTAGCAGAAATCCAGAAAGCAGTAATCAAATCCTCCTAGGATCAATGAACTACTTCGCTGGAGCCTAATAAACTAGGATCGTGGAAGCTTAGGAACAAGCTTTGTATTAGGACAGTATACTCATGGTTGTTTTTACCTTATCACTTACCTAGGTAAACGAAACTTCTTGGACTAACCACCTCTCGATCACTTCTACAGGTAGACAGTAGAATCGAGGTACGAGATGATATCTCATTGGTTGAGTGATTTGAATGTCGAGGAAATTGTGAAGACCTTGTGTTCGTGTCGTAGAGTTGGTTAGTAGTATTGTATATTTCGAGGACGCATACTTTTGACGTCATATCCCAAAATCTTACCTAGGATACTACCAAATTGTTAAGTGATGTACATCATCGACCCACTTCCTAGTATTACGTAAATTTTCCTTGCTTCATATCGAACGTTTCTGATGTCATTGAGAAACTTAGTTACAAAGTTTACCAATTAGGAATTTACCCAACCAGGGACAAAACGCTTTATTGTAGGAACCTCAAACCTTTCGGCTACGGTGTTTTCCTCACTTACGGCCGAGGAAAGTTAAATTAGTTTGAGTTGATGGAAACGATTAAAGTTTCTGACAACTGAAGTGTTGTCTCATCTTATCTTACCCCTATTTTACACCTTTTGTTGACTCTGATCATTTCGAAATCCAAAGTGACGTGTTCTTTGAATGTTTCGACTGGGCAGAGGCAACATGACGTAATATTGCTTTTATTTCCCAACGGTTAGCACCGTTCGAAACGAACCATCTTATTCATGACCTAAAGTCAACAGTCATCATTTTATTTCTAAGGTTAGATGACACTTCTCTGTGGAGATTTTGGCGATTGAATATCTCGAAAGCTGCTGTTGTAGTTGATGTTATGCATCTAATCTAGTTACCTCGTACTCCATATTTAATAGACTTTCTTTGACCCTTAATTTGCGAATAAATTTTTAGCCTTCGTGACGTAGTCCCTTTCTCACTAAGTTCAAGAAAACTTCACTATGAATTTGATTGCTACAGCGTTGCGGACTAAGTTAGCTCTACTACATGACAGGTATGTCACAATCGTATCTTATCGGGATGCATGTTTTATTTCCAAGTGTTTGGGAAGCCTTCTGGAAGGCCACGTGTAGTAAGTTGTTGTTGACTATATATTTCCCTCAGACTAACAAACAGTTTGAACGGACCAACCAGACTTTCTTGGTGTGTTACGTTTCTTGCTTTATAGTTGTAGCATGATTGTATATGATACTTATCTTCACTAGAAACGCTTATAACTATGGTTACACAAATTATTGGTCTTTGTTGTGACACTATGGAGATTTGGAATGGAGATTCCTTGCTTAGCACTTGCTTGACTGAGGAGTTTTACGAACAAGTGTTCAATTGTGAGAGTTCACATTATAAAAATGTTATCCTATTGTTGATGTTACCCAAGGAGGGGGAGTGCGTGAGCACGGTAAAGAATTGATTAGACGTTAATTGTGTATTTCCCAATGAGGGGCATGATGGTATTATTGCACCATCGGGAATTTGTTATTTACTTAGCATGTTAATAATGAGTTGTCAATATCGAGGGTTGTAGACCGTAATTCCAAGAACTTAATCGTTGGATTAGTTAAGTAAGCAAATATGTAGGTCTTTTTACGTTAGTTCATACTTCTGTGTTTGTTGTATTTTACCTATTTATTACTTGGGCTCCACCCAAGGATATTATGTACTTACGTCCGGGGTTCGCAACTTTCGATTGCGTAATTGAAAATGTTATTTTCAGTTTTATGTAACAATACAACTATTCTAAACATTATGTTGTTACATATATTTTCCACGGGACATTAGTACATATATTTTATGCTTCCTTAAATTTGAGTTTTGTGTCACAACTCATTTTAAATTTCGAGGATGAAATTTTCTTAAGGGGGGTAGATTGTGACTCCCCGCCCCTAATTTTACGTTTTTATAAATTTTAAAAGTGTGAATTGACGAAAATGCTCTAGAGGCAAGGACTTTGACTTCAGTTGGCCATCGGTTTGAGAGACGTAGGACTTATTCTTTTGGCGCATCCTCGTAGTACTCGTTGGTACAAGCGCATAGGCTAAAGCCGTTTGAGAGTCCGGATTATAACGGTATAGTTACGGACGTTTGAAATTGATCACTTACATTTTAAATTACCAAATTATTTGAACTCCCACCTTGTGGGAAAGAGGCCATTCAGACTAAAGGGAGGGAACTAATCAGTTAAATGGTGGATGACCAATCAGAATTTAGGGGGGAGTGAGCAACAAATCAGAGAGAAGGAAGAAAAAAAAGAAAAAAGAAAAAGAAAAGAAAGGAAGCTTCCTTTCCCGTGGCCTTTCATAAGCAAGAACCCGGTTTCGACCTGGGATGGTTTCTGGCGGTCTTCCACCATTTTTCAGGCAAGTTCCACCCATCCATCACTTGCAACCTCTTCCACAACCTTCCCTCTAAAACTACCCTTAATCAACTTCCCTTGGACCCAGGAACAAGACCCAACTAGTGGTAGAGACGTTGGAACACTGAGGAAGGAGAATTGAAGTTCACCCATTTTAGGGTTCCGGCGGGTTTGAGTGAAATTGGAGCCTTTCCAGGCCAAATTGGACTTGGTCGCAGGAGACGATCGTTCGTGACACCTTGATGTTTATGCTAGGAAGTTGTAGCGTGGACTCCAGGTGAGTGGGTCATTTCCTTTCTATCGTGTGTGTGTGTGTGTGTATATGTGATTGATAATTTCACAACGTTTATAAATTGAATATTTCATATAATTACTGTCAACTACGAATGGCTTGATCCCTGTTTAGGGTACGTAGGCAGTCTAACGAGACGTTAGATGCAACCATACAATAAATGAGACTAAATAATTGAGACAATAGCTTTGCTTGGGGAATTGAGCAATGTGAAGGAGATTGGTGGAAATAAATGTTGGTTATAAATCAATGTGTGAAGAATCGTAACATTGAAGTGAAAAATAGTTAATAATGATAATTAATTAAACTAGTGTTTAGTTGGGTTTGTCACCGATAATTATCTCTGAAGGTAAATAGTTCAGGAGTCGGGCATTGCAACTTATGCATTTTATGCCATTTGTATATATATTTATGTAATTGGGAATATTATGAGATGGTTGTATTTCAGATTTACATCCTAGTATATCCATATGTATATTACTTGCACATAATTATTGTGAACGCTCTGAAGTGCAAAGGTGAACGCAGGAGACACAGGTAAGTTCAGATGAGTACATAGTATTAGTTGAAATGATGGGATTATGGCATGACTATAATTATGTTATAGGCAACTCCGATACTGTCGTACGGGTTACCTATGAGTCGTACATGCGGTATTAGATGCATTTAGAGCTCATAAACCTGCACCCCGGTGTTAGTGCTCCCGTATGTGGCCAGGGCACTGTCATTCATGTGATGTTCACCTCCCACACCTTACGCTCACCTTGGATCCAAGGTAGGTGCATAGGCATGTCGTACAGACCACTATAGGTGGTTCCAACTCATAGGTGACCCGCGATTATTCGCACAGTCTTCAAGTGATCATAGCACTTGAGCGTACTTATTTACACCCAGTCATGTCGTACAGACCACTAGAGGTGGTTTCAACTCATGTGCAGGGATAATTGATGAGCTATGGATAAGTTGTACAGGTTACTATAGGTGACTCCGACTTATGTGCTAGCACTGATTGATGAGATATGATGAGATATGTGCTAGCATTAATTGATGAGATATGTGCTAGCCTTGATTGATGAGATATGTGCTAGCACTGATTGATGAGATATGATGAGATATGTGCTAGCACTGATTGATGAGATATGATGAGATATGCACTAGCATTGATTGATGAGATATGTGCTAGCATTGATTGATGAAATATGATGAGATATGTGCTAGCCTTGATTGATGAGATATGTGCTAAGATTGATTGATGAAATATGATGAGATATGTGCTAGCCTTGATTGATGAGATATATGCTAGCAATGATTAATGAGATATGGATAAGTCGTACAAGTCACTATAGGTGACTCCAGCTATCTTCATTTTATATTGATTTATTTCATTTTGCTTACATGGTTGTCACTGAGATATTTCGACATGGCATACCTTGGTTGTTACCGTTCTTCAGCATGATTCTTATATACATATGTATTGTTATTTTGGGGAATTATACGGATTTCGATGAGGGGTTATTGCATTTGTTTTAGAATGATGTTTCCAAAGTTTTGGTTTGCTTACTCTCATGTTCTGTTTTGTGCCCCTCTAGGTTTTGATTACTGACTGTTCGTCTCGGCGACGATTTTTGGCAAATTTCAGTTCTGGTGGCTACTTATGAGGGTATAATTCTTACCTGCTCTATTGTACTTATTTATGCTCTGACATCACGTGTGAGATGGGTTTGCTCCCGCTCACCAGCACACTCTGGTATTTAGACACTTGTAGGTTTAAATTTATTCACATTTTCCTTATCATTGCACTTTATGGCTTCGTCACCTTCCAGGTGTCGGCCAGCACAGCTCAATTTCGGAGTCCTAGTGGACATTCCGGGTCGGGGTGTGTCATTTAGTCCCTGAACTATTAACTCAATGAAAATTAGGTCCCTGAATTACTTTTTGTGTAAAATAAGCCCCTAATTTTATTAAAAATTGCTAATTTCATCCCTACTATTATATTTATAGCTGTGTTATCCAATTTTTCTTCAACTTAAGTCACTTGAAACACTTTAGAATGTAATACCATCATTTTCTCACATACAAGGCCTTAACCTTTCGTAAAGGTTGCGAATCTAATGTCTAATTTACCCTCCAAAGTTAACTCTATACACTGTTTCTTTATGAAAAATTACTAATCTACTTTCTAATGTGTATCAAATGCAAGTAATATGACTTAAATTGACAGAAAATTGAATATAATAACTTCGAATCTAATATTAGCGATGTAATTGGCAGATTTTTATAATTTAAGGACTGATTTTTCTAAAAAAAACTAGTTTAGGAACCTAATTTTTACTCAGGTGATAATTCGAGGACTAAATTAACAGTTCACCCTTAAAAAAACTGTTTTTTGTCCAAAAAAAAAATTAAAAAAGGATAACGCAAGGGAAACTAAATTTGTAGACAAAATTTGCAAACTAAATGATGTGTCATCAATATGAATGAACATGTTTATCAGCGGTCATGTAATAATCTAAACATCAACTTTCTAATCATTTAGTTTATAATATTTTATCTACAAATTTACTCTCTCTAGCATTATCCATTAAAAAATAATTACAGACTGCAGAGATTTAGAGAGACGAAAGTCGAGACGATCGAGTAGTTCCAAACTTTTTCCAGTTTCCGGTAATAACATTACAAACCCACTAATAAACACTACTTCCACTCCTATTTCCACTCCATCCACACCTCTGAAAATACCTTTCAATTTCCATGCAACTAGCCCTAACACTCACAAACAAAAACGTCTGCAGATTGCAATGTTGGATAAATATCAACAATCAATGACAAATTTGTATATGCTAATAAATAATAAATGCGAATAGATAAATTAACAAAGTATGAACAAAACAAAAATACTAAACAGACAACTTAAAGATCGAGACCTGCATACCGCAATGTACTTGAAACAGAAATTTCGTCCCTACTCAGTGCTTGTAGTTCTACGGACGTCTGCTTCACTAGGATTCAACAATCTAAGTCAAAATTCCAGCACCGAAAAACTTGACTGCTGGCGAATTTCTTTGTGATTCTCTCAGTAAGGATGTTTGGGATTGTAGAAGAAGAATTTGATTTTTCTGTGTACTAAATGTCATGTAGATGGATGTATATATAGTAGGTTTTTACCTGTTCGCAACAGGTATGAAAATAGGGTGCATCTGTTAGAAGACATCTTTTCCAAAGGGGTGTTTTTCTCTGCGTTCTTTCATCACTTCAGACTTCATCTGAAAAGATGAGTCTATTGATAAAAAATAATTAATTAATTAAATTTAAAAATAATTAAAAATAATTAATCAAAGAATTTAATTTTTAGAGCCCAAGAGGTTCAAGGCTTATCTTTTGATAATTAATTATATATATTATTTATCAATTAATTAGTACACCCCAAAGCCCAACCCCAAGGTTGAGCCCAATTTCATTCTCCATGGTCCATCACTCCAATCATTATCTATAAGAGACAAAACCTTATAAAGTGAGGGACCCTTTTGGTAGTGACCAATGTGGGTCAATGAGATTTCTACTCAAAATTTCCAACATGCAGACCTTAGTGATCCGAACCAACTACCCACTACCCTCATCCTCTTCATCTTCTGCAACCCTAGCTCGCCGGCGGCTCCAATGGCACAATGAGCTGTGAATTTTTATAATTTATATGTAGGTATTTTTGTCACTTCGCTTTTGTGTATGGTGTGCATGGCCGATTTGTCTTATTTTGGTCACAAAATTAACAAAATGGGTCATTTCTATCAATTTCCCTTTAATCTTCATCCCTAAAGGATTTATTTAATTCAAAGATTGCTTAATTAACCACATGAGTTAAAGAAAAATAGTTCAATGTGAGATTATTACTTGCTTCCATGACATTTGGTTTTTATCCATCACATTAGTCAATCATTTTACAAATCAATGAGTTCTTTTTAAGATGACCTTGAGATGTTGGTAAAAAAATGAGCAATTTTCTAATTATTCTTATTGTAAGGTAAATGGTGACACATTAGTAAAAGAAATAAGGACTTTCTCCTTAACAAAAACGAGGAAGTTTTAATAATTCGTTCTAATAGATAACAGAAGAAGATGTCCACACACTGTGTTTGAAAATTTTCATTTCATTTTTTTATTAAGGAGTGTGATTAGTTTTAAAATTCTAAGAAACAATCAATTATGAAAAAATGGTACAATGATGGAGTAATTTCTCGTAACGTGGGCATTTTTTGTATTTATTTAATTTATGCCGTATTTTTCTCATTACATACCACATATTGTAATAGTGGACACGTTGATTGATAATTGTTTTTTTCCCAAGAGATAAAGATAATTGTTATATAATTATTATAATTAACCAATAAAAATGAACAATATTAAGTGAAATCATAATAAATGCAATTGGCTATTCACCACAATGGTGGAGAGGAGTGTTGCCCTTGCACCGTAGCATGGGTTTGAAGCTCGTCGCCTCCCTAAACTAAAATTTAATCTAACAGATCTATCGTTTAACAAAAAAAAGAAGGTGAAATTACAATAAATAAATAAAATGGAATTTAGTGTTGTGAAATTGAGAAATGTGTGAGGCGGAATATAAAGTAAATAAGACACAATATTTATGAGGTTCAATGATAACTCTCACTATTTTCTCTTCACTCTCTAGCCCAGCTCACTGGTAATTTCTTCCGCATCTCTCTTCTTTCCTCTTTTATTCTCTCTTTCTTCAATATTGAATTGTGTGTGCTACAATGAATGAACGAACCTCCCTTTATAGAGGTTTTCATCCAACAGAGTAATGTAGGAACACTATTCACTTTACAAAATTTCTTCAAATGAATACTGTATAAATAGTAATCTATCTTATTTTTCTTCAAATGAATAGTGTATAAATAGTAATCCATCTGAATTTTCTTCAAATGGTAGAACTATTCATGTGGGCCATCCACATATTACATTACAATACTCCATCTTGGATGACCATATGTCAATTTTGGTTGCCTCGTTAAAACCTTGATCTGTTTTGGATGTTCTCCTGATGAGTATTTCCCCCTGATTTCGAATTCTTCAATCTAACTGATTACTAAGTTGATGCAATCTGATACCGGGCATGATAGCTGGAGTGTTTGCTTCTGAAGGTGGATCATATGCCCTCCAAATTTTAATGGGCCACAAGTATTCACCAAACGCATTCATAACTTGCTTTATGGAGATTTGTATTTCTGAGATATATGAACTTGCAACAATGAATCCTTGCTTCCTTGATCGTTGCAGAATCAATCTATTTCCATACGTAAAAACAAGTATTAACTCATACTAGACAAACTCATGTCTAAACAAAAATGTTAGAACTCTCTTAACATTATTTATATTTTGAATTTCAAGTCAAAACATTATACATATGTACTCGAAATTATTCTCGATATCGACATCATTAGAACGTTTAGGTTTATATTTTTGGAATTCATGCCCTTATTTAATCTGTACAAAGATTAAGGAACTTATGGTCCTCATTTACATAAATCAATGAACTTTTGGCCCTTATTTATTAGTATATGGGCTAAGGCGCTTAACAATCATATTAATTTAGTTGAGGAAACAATGTTCTCTCAGTTGATTAAAAAACTTCAGGTTTTAATTTTAAACAATGAACTTCGGGTCCAATCTTTTTATAAGGAAAACTAATGAAAAGTCCAAAAAAACTTCTCTTTTAACGAAAAGCCATTTTTAAAGGTATAGTGAATAGTATCAAGTAAAGGTAAAAAAGTGGTTTTTAGTTAAAAGTGAACAGTATATGGAGTGTTTCGTTAAAACTCCCCTTTTTATGTGATGAGGATCAAGGAACTTCAAATCCGATCTTTTTATATGATGGAACTTCAGGCCCAATCATTTTATATGATGGGGATCAAGAAACTTCACGTTCTAGTTTGATTAAGGAACTTCGAGTCCTGTATATATATACTCATCATAATAAAATGTAGTGCAATAAGTAAATTAAAGTGGAGGGAGGTAATTTCAGCCACTATAAATAAATTGCTTTAAATAAGTAATGATTGTGACAAGGCTTTAATTCAGCTCTATTCATATAAATATCAAAACTTAAAGATAATAATTGTTATTATAAGAAGGATGACAATGATGCGCCATTGACATATATATTAATGCATGATGGGCGATTATTCTGCATCAATCACATTAATAACAAGATTGATAATGATAAGGAAAAAGTAAATACTAACTTACTATACCTCCCTTTCTTCCTCTTTTGTCAACACTTTAGTACATCAAATTTTTCTTTTCTTTTTCATCTGATTCATGGCACCATGATTTCCAACTTTTGAATTTTGAATAAAGGAGATTTGGTAAGATTTTTGTACAAGTCTTAAGCCACTGAATTTTGTGTAGACCTGTGCCACCTACCTTTGAATCAATTATTTTCTTTTCACATGCCATTCACTACCAATAATAATAGTTATATAATTAGATGTATATTTGCTTTAAGAAAATTAATTGTACAGAAGTATGAAGATATTCAGCTGATCGAGGTGAGAGGTAGGTAGTGCTTAACTGGATTTATGGTGTTATGTTTTCTATAGACACAAGAGTTTCTCGTGCTGATAACGTATTGTGAAATCGAGGATATGTGTGCAGTGGAACATAAAGTAAATAAAATACAATATTTACTAAATTCGGCAAGTGTGTCTACATCCTCGAGGCAACAGTAGTACTTTCTTTCATTATCTGAAATAATATAATGATAACTCTCATTATTTTCTTTCTCTTTAGCCCAACCCACTGGTAATTTCTTCCGCATCTCTCTTCTTTCCACTTCTCTTCTCTCTCTTAGACATTGAATTGTGTGTTTACAATGAACGAATGAACCTCCTTTCACAGAGGTTTTCATTCGACAGAGTAATGTAGCAACACTATTCACTTTACAAAATATCTTCAAATAAATAGTAATCCATCTTATTTTTCTTCATATAAATAGAAAAGAACTATTCATGTGGGCCATCCACATATTACATTACAACATTTAGTAACTACTATAAATTGATAACCCGCGCGTTGCTGCGGAATTAAAAATTGTAAAAAAAAGTTATCATAGACGATTAATATCATTTATATTAAAAATGTTAGAAGATTTTAACAAACAAAAGATTTAAAGGAAAACTAACAAAAAATTCAAAAAAACTTCTATTTTAATGAAAAGTCATTTTTAAAGGTATAATGAATAGTACCAGAGAAAGGTATAAATGTGATTTTTTGTTAAAAATAAACTGTACCGGGAGTGTTTTGTTAAACCTCCCAAGATTTAATCTATAAAGTCCACACACAAATGATCGTAGAACTTTTGTCTTTACATAAAAAATCAAAAATCAAAAAATCAAAATCATTCACTGAAGCACCTAAAGTTTCCCTCCAGTACTCTTGTTTGTGAAGAAAGCAACCTAGGCAAGGAAAAATATGAAATATTAAAATACATGCAATTAATTTATACATCAACAGGTTTATACTACCCAAAAAAAATAAGGACAAAGTATGGTTACCTAGGCTTTTTATGGTGGAAAAGAATATGGTTTTATACAAATTAGAGAGGACCTTTTTTCAGTGATTTTATAGTCTCTTATTTAGATCAGTGCATTTTTATATTGTAAATTGTAAATATTGAGATTTTATGTTGTAGCTAAACAATCAATCTAAAAACCAAGTTAACACCCATAGAATTATCCCCTGCATTGTCAAGAGGACCTAATTCACTTCTTAATTCTACCTAACATGTATAACATTTCATTTGTAACTTAAAACAACAGAACAATAATGAAAATGGTAGAAATCAGACATTAATTTTGAAACCAATGAATAAAAAATAATCACCATTAAGAAATTCAATAACCAAGCACAGCTCTTGTGCTTTCCCCAATATCAATATTTCACACTGCAATTGGTAGTGAGAACACATAAAGGGAACAAAAGTTGAAGCAAAACCCTTAATATCAAATTGTCATGGATAAAAACAGTGGGGCAGAGCGTTGATAAAAAAGAAAACAGTGATCTTTTCTCTTTTGGATTTTCCACACCATCCAGTTCATCAAAGAAAATAAAAAGAGTGAGGTAAATCTTGGAAGCTCGCCTTAAACCAGATAGAAAAGAGGATCCCTATTGAAAGTAAGAATCCAAGTAATAATCAAACTAACATAGTAAGTCATGAATCAACCATCTATGTTTTCGATTCGAAAATGGGAAAGGGCCGATTCCACCGCAGAGAGGATCAAGAGAAAAATTTGGCTTCAAATTAAAGTCAAACAAATTGACCAATCTGTATAATTGTAGAACTATCTAACATAAATTTAAACATTCATAACTCTATATGTCAATTTACAATACCCAATATATGGATTCATCTAGAATCCCGCCACCAATCTATAACTAAAAGAAAAAATAACAGCATTGTAAGACAAAAGGTACCTGCTTTGCTTTCTCCCCCTCTTTTCGGCGCCTCTCCTCTACCCTCTGCTTGTTCTTCAACTCTTTTTTGTGCACTGTAAGCACCCCCACACAAAATTCGACACAATCAAAACCGAAAAAAAAAAAAAAGAACTAACAGCTCTCGTAACTAAAATAAGAAACCCATATGGATTAAAAACAAAAACCCAGAAGTGGGAAATAGCCCAACAAAACATGACATATACATTTTTTTTAAATTGATATTAATAGGGAAAACACAAAACTTGATAAATCTAATGAACAATTTCCTTCAACCCAATAAATATTTTTCCTTAAATAATCCAGAAACTCCAGTGTCATGTCATTAATACTACACCTATGCCTCAGTCCAATACTATTTTTTTTTATTTGCCGAAAAGTGGAAAAATCCCAGAAGGCAAATAAAAAGTTAAAGTGTTAAACTGAAAGAGATGATTTTAAGATGATATTATTTTACATATAATATGTTTATACTGAAAGAGATGATTTTAAAGTGTTATTTACAAAAAAGATGATACTATTTACAACCAGCTCAAATCATACTGACAATCTGTTCTTTGAGCAAGTTTTTGACAAACATGAATAATAAAATGGACAAATCAATTGGTTGCAGGAGATGGATGAAATTTCAAATTGATTTACCATGAATGGATTAATGAAAAATCGACAGTAACACTAAACATGGTAGTCATACACAAATTAGGAAACCATCCATCTATAAGTCTGTGAAGTCCCACATCGCCCAGGGGAGTGGATCCTGTGAGCCATATATGTATATTCTCATCTTTACCTAGCACGAAGCCTTTTAGGAGCTCACTGGCTTCGGATTCCATAAGAACTCCAAAGTTAAGCGAGAAGGGGGCAAGAGCACTCCCAGGATGGGTGATCCACTGAGAAGTTGCTCGTAAGTTCCCAAAAACAAAACCGTGAGGACATGGTCGGGGCCCAAAACGGATAATATCGTGCTACGGTGGTGGAGCGGGCCCGAGAAGTGATCCACCCCGGACCGAGATATGACAAATTAGCATCAGAGCCTAATCTTGACCGCGTGTGTGCCGACGAGGACGTCGGGCCCCTAAGATGGAGGTGGATTGTAAGATCCCACATCGCCCAGGGGAGTGGATCATGTGAGCCATATATGTATATTCTCATCTCTACCTAGCTCGAGGCCTTTTGGGAGCTCACTGGCTTCGGGTTCCGTAGGAACTCAAAAGTTAAGCGACAAGGGGACCAGAGCACTCCCAGGATGGATGACCCACTCGGAAGTTGCTCGTGAGTTCCCAGAAACAAAACCGTGAAGGCGTGGTCGGGTCCCAAAGCGGACAATATCGTGCTACGATGGTGGAGCGGGGCCGGGAAGTGATCCACCCCGGGCCGGGATGTGACAAAGCCAGTCCTCATAAGTTCATTCACTTGCACTATTCTTCTACTGTTTGATAAAGAAAACGAAGTTCCTGTAAGTACTCCCTAACCATATGAGCAATAAAATCTTTTAAAAGGAATCCCAATTTTCTCCACATTAAAGAAAACCATAAAAACATTACTAATGACTATATTTGCAAACCAAATCTCTTTTTTTGTACCCGCTAAAGTACACATATGAATATCAAAACGAAAACCTCAAATTATCATAGCATTCCCTTTCTATCTTAATTTTTGAAAAAGGAAACACAATGGAAGAAAAAAATTTGACAATTTTATCTAGTAAATCATTACTACATAGAGTCAAAAACACTTCAATTATGGAAGGAGGGAAAAGAGGTGAAAATAACTGGTGCTCAATAGAAATCACTACCTAGTCATCAACTCTTTGTAAGCAAAGATTAGAAAAGTTTAGGATCTAGCATGATAATTCCAGTTATTTGAGATTTTTCAATGTTCGCAATCATTGTGCTACTATATAAACTGATGTATTCTTCAAAAGAATATAATTGGTGTACTTATACGTAACACCACATAATTAGCCTTAAAATCAATATGCCAAACTTAATTAACTTGCACAACACTCATTTTATTGCTTACACACCAACTTAAATATTGGCTCTTAGATAAGAGATGTAATGGTGACTTCTTAGCCTTATACGATGCATGGTACCATAAATCCCAGAACCTCCAAAACTCTCTGAATGCCCAAAATTCAGTTATATAATCAACAAAACCCCCTGGAAAATACAATAGTTTTCAATACTGTTAACAAAATGCACATTTTTATTCAGGGAGTTAAACAAAATGTAAATCTTGGTATTCTTCCCTAAACCGTACCCCGAGTTAGTAATGATCTACTGAAGGTTCTTTTGGTCTAGATAGCCATTGAATGCAATCTGAGCGTGAAGGTTACCTGATGCATGGTGGTTTAATTGTCATCTGCTGCTTTTTGAGATGGAAATGGACTAATTCTTGTCTTTAGCTTAATGATATCAAATTCAGCTTGGTTCCAAACGTACTGCAAAAGCCAATTGAAAGTTAATGACATCTTTGCAAGTAAACAATAGTTTAATTAGTCATAAAATTTGATCAGCTCTGCATCACAGAGATGAGAGCACCATATAAACTTAGGTCCCTAAATATTTTCAGCAAGTCAAATGACAATATTCTAAAAACGAAAACTACATTCTGGTTCTCAAGAAATATTCTAAGCTAGGAAACGCCTGAAGTTGAAATAAAGAAGCGCTGTCAGAAATAACAATTCCGATTTGTTTTGGCCTTATGATCACTCACTCCCAAATTATCAGATTCTCAATACCATTTTTTTCAAAACCTTGCATCTCCCAAATAATCAGATTCTCAATACCATTTTCTCAAAAACTTGCATACAACAACTAACCTTCTATTGTTTTCAATGTTTATAGATTACCGAGCAGTGTAAATTTCAGATTCTTTCTTTAAAGCCAAAGCAGATAGACAAACTGACACACCCCGACTAAAATCGAAGCATGCTGGCCGTCACGTGAGAGTGACGTAACCATGTGCACAGTGCGGAAGCAAAATAATATAGAAATTACGAATGAATAAAAACCGAATCACTAGTTAAGATTGTAAGATCACACATCGCCCAAGGGAGTGGATCCTGTGAGCCTTATATGTATATTCTCATCTCTACCTAGCACGAGGCCTTTTGGGAGCTCACTGGCTTCGGGTTCCATTGGAACTCCGAAGTTAAGCGAGTAGCGCACGAGAGCAATCCTATGATGGGTGACCCACTGGGAAGTTCTCGTGTGAGTTCCCAGAAACAAAACCATGAGGGCGTGGTTGGAGCCCAAAGCAGACAATATGGCGCTATAGCGGAGTCGGGCTCGGAATGTGGTGGAGCCCAGGTCGGGATGTGACACAAACTAATTGTAAAAAAAACACATAAAACTGAGAGAAAAAAAGATACCTGGGATAGATGGAAACTTGTTTGCAATTTCCCATGTATATCCATAGCATGATTTTGAATTAATCTGCACAAAAAATAAGTTTTGCAGGACACGATATCAGGGAAAAAAAAGGTATACAGAGATTATGACATACTGTGGGATGTTGTTATAGACTTCTTGTTAATACTATATGTTACATCAGATTCTTTATAAACACCTTTAGGTAACAAAAGTAAGCATTCTTCACTAATTAACTCTCTCAAATAGGCTCAATTTTCAGTTTAAATTTGGTCAACCGTTTGGAGTGCTTAACGTTTTCAGATTCTTCATTTCTTAAATTGACTAAAAAGAGCAAAAATTAAAATGAAATTAAAAAGGTGAACCTGGTGGTCGCCGCCGCCGTCGATGAGGAGATCGAGGGGATTGATTTTTGCTTATCGGTTGAAAAGCTGGCTTTCTTCTTTCTTCTTCCCATTCAGGTTCTATTATGTGTCTTCTTGTTCCTTCAAAACACTACCAGTAGTTCCAACCACGTGCCATTGGATCATAATCCAAATAATAACATAAAAGTCTTAGGAAGCTGGAAAACAAAAAAAATAAAAAAAAATAAAAATTATATCACATCAAGTTCAAGCCTCCACTTACCACAAACTAATGTGTGCAGACTGGGCATTCATGTGGCTTCCCTTTCTCCAGCCAAGACCAAACAACATCATACTCATCCTCTGCAATTAAAATACAACAAAAAAAAAGACATCAAAATGATAGGAATAAAAATTTAAAAGATTCATTTTTTCTCAAATTCTCAATCTTCTTTAATCAAATCAGCAAACCCTTTTCAAAACCCTACAAATAACAGATCGAAGGGTTTATGCAGACCCAAATTCAACCATTAGAGAAAAGGCAGTGGCGATGGACTTCTGGAGAGATAAAGTGGTTTGAAGGAGGAGAGAGACATGGAATTTTGGAGAGAGATGGAATTTTAAAGAGAGAGAAAGCAGAAAGGCGAGCGAGAGAAAGAGAGAAGGAAGACATTTAGTGGATTTGTGTTTGTCGTTCGTGGGTTCCGATAGGAGAGATCTGCACTGGAAGGAAATGGAAAGGTTTACTGAACCTTCGAGAGAGAGCTCGAGAAATCTGAGAGAGAACACGCGTCCAATATGGGTAAACCTGGCAGAAATGAAATTAAACAAATCAAGCAGGGGTAAAATCGAAAATACACTGCTTATGAACAATTTTTCAGTTCATTTTCTCTTTTAGTATATACTAGTCATAGTGCCCGCGCGTTGCTGCGGGTGTTATAAGTGTATAAAACATGTAAAAAGTTGGAAATTAAAGTATAAAATAAGGAGCAAAATTAGTGTCTTCAATATCTAAATCTCTGCCAAAATGATCTTGGATCTTCAGTTCATGCTGTAAACCTGGGTACTAAAACTGTGTAAATTATTGTTAACATCCTCTTCGGTTCTATAAAATCAGAAAAAGAAAATTTGCATAGAAAATCCATTTTGATATTCATATTTAATTATAAACTCACATCATGTGGCATTTTTCAGATGCAAGAAAAAAGAAGAATAAATGAATTCCCACGAATGTAACTCTTAAAAAAAATAAAAAATTTAATTCTACAACAAAACCCAAAAGCAAGCAACCAAAGTTTCTCACCTTAAGCACAAGTGTCTTCCAAAGCTGCAGACAAAAGTTCCAGAAAAATAAAAACCTGAATCCCTTGAAATTCAAAAGAAAACCTGATTATACATCCACATGCAAAACCCGATGACACAAAAAAAAAAAAAAAAAAAAAAAAAAAAAAAAAAAAAAAAACCAAAAATGAGAAGGGAAACAATTTCAACAGAAAATCCATTTACAAATCCATTTGTCAAGACCCATAACACAACCTAACTAAAAAACTCACGGATTAAAAGTTTCTCCACAAAAACCTCATCTCTGTCATCAAATGAAAACTCTGAAAGCAACAACCCATTTAAAATTGAACCCAAAAAAATTAAAAGCTTCTAACATATAAAATTGAACAGAACACAATCCATACAGTCGCATAAAAAAGTTTTAGATGCAAGATTAGAAGAACTCACCACAAAACTATCCACTTTGAGACCAACAGAGGCGAAGAGATGAGAGAGCAGACGGCTACGAAAGAAGAGAAGCAAAAGAAATGGGGAAAAAAAAGGACCAAAAGCAGTGAAAGGGAATCACTGCAGAGAGCAGGTAAGAAAATGAACCAGACAAAAATATTGAAGGGCAAAGTTGAAATAACAAAAAAGAAGCAGGGGTGAAAACGGAATGACACTGTTACTTTCACTGTTCATGAACAGTGTTTCCCAGTTTGGGTTTTAGTATATAAATAGATATAATTTTTATAAGAAGAATTATTAAAAAAAAAGGAAAAGATGAAGTGCCAATTTAATCCCTGAACTATTATCTCAATGAAAATTAGGTTTGACACACCCCGACCCGAAAATCAGGGCGTGCTGGCCGTCACCAACGTGACGTAACCATTACGCAATGCGGAAGCAATAGGATAAAGAGTTATGAATAATTAAAAAAAACCGAATACTAGCAGTACACTCCTAATGACATGCTAGAGAGAGAGTTAAAGTATGAAATACACATAATCAGAGCATAAGGTTCAAATGCAGTCAAGTAGGACAATTACTAAGTTACAACACCCGAAGGTGAATCCTACATGAGTGAAGTCCGTCAGAACAGCCATGGGAATCCTCGAGAGCCACCAAACACTCCTAACTACAACCTGGAGGGGCGCAAAACAAGGTGAGTGGGTCAGTAAAACAAAGCTTTCAAAATCTTTCCTTTATAAACATATATATCCCCTCGCTAGAAAAACCTGTATACTTTCCCAGAAAGATATAATATATAAATATATATAGCTTCGGAAATCTCAAACACCCTTATTCATCATTTTCCAGAGAAATATGCCATGCCATGAGCCAAAAACATAATATGGATGCATCAACAATAAATCAGGTGAAATAATAAATCAACCGGAGACCCTGCAGTGGTCCTGTACGGCTGATTCTAGAGCTCAATATCCAATCCAGCCGGAGTCACCAACTGTGACCTGTACGGCCCTGCCGGAGTCGCCAACTGCGACCTGTACGGCACTACGCTGCACATGAGTCGGAACTACCTGTAGTAGTCTGTATGACTCGGATGGTGTAATAATACGCTCTAGTGCTTCTCTCATCAATCATCTGTGCACATAATTTAAGGTCACCTACTAGTCGGAACCTCCTCTAACGGTCTGTACGACTAGCATGTCGGAACCACCTCCAGTGGTCTGTACGACTAGCATCTACTTGGATCCAAGGTGAGCGTGTGATGCGGGTGAATAACATAAGCACTAACACCAGGGGTGCAGGTTATGAGCTATCAACATAAATCTCATCCAACAATTCAATACACCAAATGTAACTCACCTGATACTCACATGTGCGTCCGCAGCACCAATTCAAATATATGCATCATATAATATCCATTCACATATTTCATGTAATTTCTATGTATGGCATTTCAATCACATGATTCATATAAATCTATGCATGGCATTTCAAAACATACTTTCATTTTAATTCAAATTCTGGGAAAAATCATTAAGTATATAGGCGTATAATGAAAACAAAACTGCCCACTCACTGGTATGTCGCAGGGTCGTAACCCCCGTGACGCCTCTGACTGCGCTCGTCCTTGGGGTAGATCTCACCTATATGCGAAACAACTATAAAAACGTTATTTTAAGCACATAACCAACAATTCGAAATAACTTCTCATAAAATGCTCAATTTTGGCGTATGAATATACCAACGCGATCTACACAACCTCACGAACATCGTGATATTTTTAAATAAATTTTTCTAGGGCCCACGCGCCCTCACGCGCCGGGGAGGCCACGGCCTCACGCGCATCATCTTCAACCTCCCGACGCTGGAACAGTGCCACCGGCGCCGGATTCTGGGCAACCCTGCAACTGCCCTTTTCTCACTCGTTTTTGCACCATTTTTCATAAAATTTTCACCAAAATGTCACAAATCATGAGAGGAAGAAGGCTATACCTCTTTGGAGCCTCAAAACCTCGGGAAAATTTCACCAAAACCGGCCACCTTCGAACCTTGTGATCCCGACGTCCCAAACCTCCAAACGAAGCACTCCGAGCTTCGTGGGGACCTCCTTAAGCTCGTGGTAAGATTGGATTGTCCTAAAATGCAACCATTTAAAAGTTGGTGAATAGTGAAAATCACGGACCTCGTGATTTCAGCGTGAAAACGAATGAACCCTTACCTGAAATGGGTACCAATGGGTTCGTATGGTCTCTAGGAGTATGATGGTGGTCTCAACCACGTCGATCCGTGAAGGTTTGTTAGCCTTTGGGGTTGTCCGTACAGTTCGAATGAGAAGGAAGAGAGAGTGACCGAGAGCATGCGGGAGAGAGAGAGAGAAAATGAAGTTGTGTGTGGTCTACAAACACTCCAACCACATAAAATAATTCCAAATTAATTTCCAACTATTTTTCCAAAACAAACTTAGGATAGGACAATAAAACCCAATGAAATGTCACATACCGTAGTAGATTCAAGGGCAATCCCGTCATTTCACATCCTCGATTAATAAATTCCGGGACGGGCTGTGACAATCTACCCTCCTTATAGAATTTCGTCCTCGAAATTCACATAACCAAACCAATACTAGCAGCCATAAAACAACCTCGGATACATCTCTCTCATTCGATCTTCAGTCTCCCAAGTAGCTTCTTCTATCGAGTGGTTCCTCCACAATACTTTCACCATGCTCACTGTCTTATTCCTTAGAACCTTGTCATTCCAATCCAAAATAGTCACTGGTTCTTCATCATACGTCAAATCCGGATTAATCTCCAAAGGTTGAGGAGGAATCACATGCGAAGGATCCGAAACATAATGTCGAAGCATCGAGACATGAAACACATTATGCACCTTGGATAACTCTAGAGGCAACTCCAACCTGTAGGCAACCTTACCAACCTTTTCGACAATCACATAAGGTCCTATGTACGTCTTTTCCCAAATCGCATCACACCTCTCCAAGGTGATAATTTCAAAAATACCAAATCACCCACATTATATACTCGATCAGTGGCATGCCTATCCGCCAAACTCTTTTGCCGATCTTGGGCCGCTTTCAAGTTAGACTTAATCACTTGAACATTCTGAGTAGTCTCCTCCACTATCTCTGGGCCCACCAAAGCTCGCTCACCTACCTCTGACCAACATAAAGGCGTACGACAAGCTCTACCATAAAGTGCCTCAAAAGGTGACATACCAATACTCGAATGAAAACTATTATTGTAGGCAAATTCCATCAAATCCAAGCGGTCATGCCAAGAATCACCAAACTGTAACACTGAAGACCTTAACATATCTTCCAACGTCTGAATAGTCCTCTCAGATTGACCATCTGTCTGAGGATGATAAGCAGTGCTGTAAAGCAATCTCGTACCAAGAGCTTCTTGAAAAGCCACCCAAAACTTAGAAGTGAATCTTGGGTCTCGATCAGAAATAATACTCACCGGTACCCCATGATACTTCACAATCATCCTAATGAACAATTTAGCCAACTTGTTCAAAGGATACTTCTCCCTCACTGGAATGAAATGCGCTGACTTGGTAAGCCGATCTACGACCACCCAAACACCATCAAAACCATTCTGCGTACGAGGAAGCTTATATACAAAATCCATAGTAATGTTTTCCCACTTCCATAGAGGAACGGGAAGCGGTTGCATCAACCCAAATGGCTTCTTCCTTTCTGCTTTAACTTGTTGACAGACGATGCATCTACTTACATATTCGGCAATTTCCCTTTTCATACCCGGCCAATAATAAAATGGTCGAATGGTATGATACATCTTAATTCCTCCTGGGTGCATAGCATAAGCCGAACAATGAGCTTCATCCAAAATTCATTTCTTTAATTCCTCATTATTAGGCACATACATCCGGTTCTCTTGCATAAGCATACCGTCTGATTCCCTGATTCTGAAATCCTTTTTCTTACCTTTCTCAATAGCCTCGATTATCTCCTGAGATTCCTTATCATTCATCTGAGCTTCACGTACCCGATCAACCAACACCGGCCTGACTTGGAAACTAGCAAGAAATGCTTCCATTCGATCTTCCATTTCCAGTTCCACTCCAGTAGACCTCAAATCTGCAATAAGAGGAACACGACAAGCATACAAGGCATTAAGTTGTCGTTGAGGTTTCCTACTCAGTGCATCAGCTACTACATTTGCACGACCCGGATGATACTCAATCGTGCAGTCATAATCGCTTAGCAATTATAACCATCTTCGCTGACGAAGATTAAGATCATGCTGAGTAAAAAGATACTGAAGACTCTTATGATCTGTAAAGATCTTACATTTCTCACCATAGAGATAATGCCTCCAAATCTTCAAAGCAAAGACAATAGCTGCCAACTCAAGGTCGTGAGTAGGATAATTCCTTTCATGAACTTTCAATTGCCGAGAAGCATAGGCAATCACTCTATTATGTTGCATCAAAACACATCCCAAACCATTCAATGAGGCATCACTGTAAATCTCAAAATTACCACCATCATCAGGAAGTACCAATACTGGCGCATGAGTGAGACAATACTTCAACCGCTGGAAACTTTGCTCACAATTATCATCCCATTCGAACTTAACATCTTTCCTGGTTAATCTCGTTAGTGGCAAAGCAATCATAGAGAAATCTTGCACGAATCGTCGATAGTACCCTGCTAGACCAAGGAAACTCCGTACCTCAGTGACGGTTCGTGGTTGCTCCCAATTCTCCACTGCTGCAATCTTTTGAGGATCTACTTGAATTCCTTGTGCCGATACCACATGCCCCAAAAATGCCACTCGATTCAACCAAAACTGACATTTACTAAACTTGGCATACAATCGATGCTCTCTCAATTTCTCCAAAACCAAATGAAGATGTCGAATATGCTCTGATTTCGATTTAGAGTATACCAGAATATCATCAATGAAAACAATGACAAATCTATCAAGATATTGCTGGAATACTTCATTCATCAACCTCATAAAAGCTGCTGGTGCATTAGTCAATCCAAAAGGCATCACCAAAAATTCATAATGTCCATAACGGGTCCTAAAAGCCGTTTTAGGGACATCCTCTTCTTTAATCTTCAACTGATAATAGCCAGATCTCAAATCAATCTTAGAGAATACACGAGCACCCTTAAGCTGATCAAACAAATCATCAATACGAGGCAATGGATAACGGTTTTTAATCGTTACCCGATTCAATTGCCTATAATCAATGCATAATCTCAGCGTTCCATCTTTCTTTCTCACAAACAATACAGGGGCTCCCCAAGGTGAACTACTAGGTTGAATAAAACCTTTATCAATTAATTCCTGCAATTGAGCTTTTAACTCTCTCAATTCAGCTGGAGCCATCCTATATGGAGTTAAAGATATAGCATTCGTACCTGGAAGCAAATCAATAGAAAACTCCACATCTCTGTCTGGTGGCAATCCAGGCAAATCATCGGGAAATACATCAGGATAATGTCTGACCACTCCAACTTCCTCCACGCTACTAGGAGCCACATCATTTAACACCACATGTGCTAAATATCCCTGACAACCCTTAGATAACAACTTCTTTGCTCTCATGGCAGAAATAACACCATGCCTCACCCCACTTCTCTCGCCCACAAAAGTAACCTCAGGTAGTCCAGGACGATGAAAAGTGACGGATTTCCCGTAACAATCTATATGGGCACGATTATAATGCAACCAATCTGCCCCTAAAATCACATCAAAATCCACAATATCTAACGGAATAAGATTAGCTGGCATAGCTACATTCTCTATCATCACTGGACATCCTGGATAAACACTATCAACATAACATTTATCCCCTCTAGGCATAGCAAACTCTAAATCAAACCCTAGAGGTGTAGGATGAGGTTGTGTCAATTGAGCAAAAGTATGAGAAATCACAGAGTGCGTAGCACCACAATCAATCAAAACTCTAGCAAAGTGACCAAGGATGTTTAACGTACCTATAATCAAGTCTGGATGGTTCTGAGCATCCTGCAGTGAGATGTTGTTAACACGTTCCTGGTTTTGCTGTCGTCCTCCACGACCTCTGCTACCCTGATTACCACGTCCCTGAGAACGTCCCTGACCTGTCTGGCTAGACTGCCTAGATAGTCCTGCACTGCTAGCAGCAACCTCTCCCTGCTGGAACTGACCTCCCTGATACCACTGCGATCCACTAGCCGGCATAGAAGGATAAGGAGTATAACCTCCAAGATTCTGAGAATACCCCCTCTGAAAATAAGGATCCTGGGAATACTGATACTGCCCTGAAGCATAGGGAGCGGCATCACCCTGATAGTGGTAAGCAGCACCACCCTGACTCATCTGCCCAAAACTGCCTGCCCTGGGGTTCTGCTGAATCGACGCTGGAGGAGGCATAACAGATTGCTGAGGTCTCTGCTGACTCTGGGGACACTGTGCAGCTCTATGTCCAGTCTGTCCACATGTATAGCAAGCACCACTAACTCTCCTGCACTCCCCAAAATGTCTGGAATTACAACGACGGTAGAATGGAGGGCCTGAACCACCAGCCCACCAAAATCTCTCTGTCTCTGAAACCTGGGTCCACTAGTAAATCTTCCACCTCTCCTCGGACCTGTGGCACTAAATCCCCCGCTAGAAGAACTCGAGCTCACTCCACTTTTCTTGAAATTCTGGGTCTTACGGGGTCCCGAAGTCAAAGCACCTTTACCCTTATCATCTTTCCTCTGATTATCCCCATTTTTATCTCCCTCTTCTTCACTTTCACTAGGCAAGTTTTCGGAATCCTCAATCCGAACCAAAATCTCAGAAAACTCATGATAAGTGGTGCAAGGAATAGCACTAGCAACTGTTCTCCATCTTTTCTTCGTTCCCAACTTAAAGCGACGAAGCATCTCCACTGGATTAGCAGCCACTTCTGGATCATAACGAGATAAGTCAGTAAACTTCCTATAGTACTCATTTGCCGACATTTTCTTTTGCTTCAGCTGAGTGAACTCCTGCTTCTTGCGATCAATATACTCTGGAGGAATGAATCTTCTCCTAAATGTTTCCTTAAATGTTTCCCAATCAGCTGCTGCCTCAGGTGACATAAACTTAGTCTCATTCTCCCACCAACTTGCAGGTTCTCTTCCTAAAAACCATGTAGTAGTCTCGACCCATCTACTAGCAGGAAAGTTCCCCTGACTTTGCATCACCTGATAAGTCTTCTCAATACGATCTAACCACTTTTCTGCCCCCTCATGACCTTCATTACCAACGAAATGCTCCAACTTCAGATTATAAACAGTCTCCAGGGGTGTTCTTTGAGGAGGACGGAATAAAGTCTGAAAGGCCTGGGCTATAGCTTCCCCTAACTGGGCTACATTAGGGAAACTGGGCCCAGAAGAAGAACGTGGATCCCTACGAGGCGGCATAGTTCTGACAGAAGACACCAAAGATAATTAGAAAGCTCACAATTTATACAGGACTGCAAACCTAAGCTCTGATACAAAACTGACACACCCCGACCCGAAAATCAGGGCGTGCTGGCCGTCACCAACGTGACGTAACCATTACGCAATGCGGAAGCAATAGGATAAAGAGTTATGAATAATTAAAAAAAACCGAATACTAGCAGTACACTCCTAATGACATGCTAGAGAGAGAGTTAAAGTATGAAATACACATAATCAGAGCATAAGGTTCAAATGCAGTCAAGTAGGACAATTACTAAGTTACAACACCCGAAGGTGAATCCTACATGAGTGAAGTCCGTCAGAACAGCCGTGGGAATCCTCAAGAGCCACCAAACACTCCTAACTACAACCTGGAGGGGCGCAAAACAAGGTGAGTGGGTCAGTAAAACAAAGCTTTCAAAATCTTTCCTTTATAAACATATATATCCCCTCGCTAGAAAAACCTGTATACTTTCCCAGAAAGATAGAATATATAAATATATATAGCTTCGGAAATCTCAAACACCCTTATTCATCATTTTCCAGAGAAATATGCCATGTCATGAGCCAAAAACATAATATGGATGCATAAACAATAAATCAGGTGAAATAATAAATCAACCGGAGACCCTGCAGTGGTCCTGTATGGCTGATTCTAGAGCTCAATATCCAATCCAGCCGGAGTCACCAACTGTGACCTGTACGGCCCTGCCGGAGTCGCCAACTGTGACCTGTACGGCACTACGCTGCACATGAGTCGGAACTACCTGTAGTAGTCTGTACGACTCGGATGGTGTAATAATACGCTCTAGTGCTTCTCTCATCAATCATCTGTGCACATAATCTAAGGTCACCTACTAGTCGGAACCTCCTCTAACGGTCTGTACGACTAGCATATCGGAACCACCTCCAGTGGTCTGTACGACTAGCATCTACTTGGATCCAAGGTGAGCGTGTGATGCGGGTAAATAACATAAGCACTAACACCAGGGGTGCAGGTTATGAGCTATCAACATAAATCTCATCCAACAATTCAATACACCAAATGTAACTCACCTGATACTCACCTGTGCGTCCGCAGCACCAATTCAAATATATGCATCATATAATATCCATTCACATATTTCATGTAATTTCTATGTATGGCATTTCAATCACATGATTCATATAAATCTATGCATGGCATTTCAAAACATACTTTCATTTTAATTCAAATTCTGGGAAAAATCATTAAGTATATAGGCGTATAATGAAAACAAAACTGCCCACTCACTGGTATGTCGCAGGGTCGTAACCCCTGTGACGCCTCTGACTGCGTTCGTCCTCGGGGTAGATCTCACCTATATGCGAAACAACTATAAAAACGTTATTTTAAGCACATAACCAACAATTCGAAATAACTTCTCATAAAATGCTCAATTTTGGCGTATGAATATACCAACGCGATCTACACAACCTCACGAACATCGTGATATTTTTAAATAAATTTTTCTAGGGCCTACGCGCCCTCACGCGCCGGGGAGGCCACGGCCTCACGCGCCCCCCACGCGCATCATCTTCAACCTCCCGACGCCGGAACAGTGCCACCGGCGCCGGATTCTGGGCAACCCTGCAACTGCCCTTTTCTCACTCGTTTTTGCACCATTTTTCATAAAATTTTCACCAAAATGTCACAAATCATGAGAGGAAGAAGGCTATACCTCTTTGGAGCCTCAAAACCTCGGGAAAATTTCACCAAAACCGGCCACCTTCGAACCTTGTGATCCCGACGTCCCAAACCTCCAAACGAAGCACTCCGAGCTTCGTGGGGACCTCCTTAAGCTCGTGGTAAGATTGGATTGTCCTAAAATGCAACCATTTAAAAGTTGGTGAATAGTGAAAATCACGGACCTCGTGATTTCAGCGTGAAAACGAATGAACCCTTACCTGAAATGGGTACCAATGGGTTCGTATGGTCTCTAGGAGTATGATGGTGGTCTCAACCACGTCGATCCGTGAAGGTTTGTTAGCCTTTGGGGTTGTCCGTACAGTTCGAATGAGAAGGAAGAGAGAGTGACCGAGAGCATGCGGGAGAGAGAGAGAAAATGAAGTTGTGTGTGGTCTACAAACACTCCAACCACATAAAATAATTCCAAATTAATTTCCAACTATTTTTCCAAAACAAACTTAGGATAGGACAATAAAACCCAATGAAATGTCACATACCGTAGTAGATTCAAGGGCAATCCCGTCATTTCACATCCTCGATTAATAAATTCCGGGACGGGCTGTGACAAGGTTCTTGAATTATTTTTTCGGTAAAATAAGCCTCTAATTTTATTAAAAATTGCTAATTTCATCCGTATTATTATATTTATAGCTATTTTATCCAATTTTTCGTCAACTTAAGTCACTTGAAACACTTTACAGTGTAATATCGTCATTTTCTCGCATATAAGCCGTTAACCTTTCATAAAGGTTGCGAATCTAACGTCTAATTTACCCTCCAAAGTTAACTCTATACACTGTTTCTTTATAAAAAATTACCAATCTACTTTCTAATGTGTATCACATGCAAGTAACATGACTTAAATTGACGGAAAATTGAATATAGTAACTTCGAATCTAATATTAGCGATGTAATTGGCAGATTTTTATAATTTAAGGACTGATTTTTCTATAAAAAAAAAACTAGTTTAGAGACCTAATTTTCACTCAGATGATAATTCAATGACTAAATTGACAGTTCAACCTTAAAAATATAAAAAATAAAAAAATTTGTCCAAAAAAATTAAAAAATAATTGCAAACTAAATGATATGTCATCAATAGAAATGAACATGTTTATCAACGATCAAGTATTAACCTAATCATTAACTTTCATATCATTTAATTTATAATATTTTATCTACAAATTTACTCTCTCTAGCATTATCCATTAAAAAATAATTACAGACATCAGAAATTTAGAGAGACGATGCAGTAGTTCCAAACTTTTTCCAGTTTCCGATAATACCATTACAAACTAGGTGTGGTTCAGTATGGGATCCCATACCGAAACCCTTGTCTCGATTCCCAAACCGAAAATTTCAGGAATTTCAATTTCAATACCGATCCCAAACCAAATTTTCGGGAATCCCAATTTTCAGGAATCCCGAAATAGTTTCGGGATTTCGGGACAAATCGGGAATCCCGAAATGGTTTTGGGCTTTTGGACTAAAATTTGACATATTATGCTTTTAGGCTAAAATTCAACCTTTTATATTGAAAAATTGACATATTGATATTATGCTTTTGGGCTGCCAATCTGTTGAACATATAAGTGTATAGCCAAGCTGTCAATCTGTGCAGTGTGCACAAATCAGCCAATCTGCTTTAAAAAAAAGAACGGGAAAATCCCTTCACAGTCATGTATTCAGATTCTCATGCACCTTGTATAAAAGTAGATAACGACCAATCTCCATGAACAACAACAAATCATAACCCAAAGATATCGATGACGAGTAGAATTATATGCGATATTAATTAAACAAGACGGAAATTCAAGACAGATATTTCAAATTCCAATTCGAAAACACAGAACTGAAAAAAACAAAGTAAAAAGGAGAAAAAAAAATAAAGGAGAAGAAAATACCGGGGTTTGTCAACCATTGAATTGGAAAGACAAGAATGCCTAGAATCGGAATAGGATTTGAATTAGCCAGGATTACCTTCTCGTGTTAAAAACATATAGAGGAGAAGCTCAACCCTAATTAGATTTCAAAACACTAAATTAATTACCTAATTTGGGATGAGAGTAAGACTCGGACTCGGTGTCAAACGGAATCCCATTTTCAATAGCCTTCTGCTCGTTTGTAAACCCTTTGATGGCTACACAGATGTCACCCACAATCTCCAAAGTGACGGGAACACAACTATTTCTATTTCTGGGTCTCAAACGATCACACCTTTGTTTTTAGATGATTCATACACCTTACTTTCTTCTCCGAGTTGCACCTCAAAGGTAATTGCCTATTAGTTAAATGCTGCAAAACCAAAAAATTGGAAAACAACAGTTTGTCACCCCATCATATAACAGCCACAAAAACAACGCAAGAATTTCCGAGTCAGACAAAAAGAAATTGACAAAATTTAACCAAATGTAATTGTAGCAGAGCAAACAAACCTAAAAGCTACAAAAACAAAACCTGAAAATCTAACTAAAATCAAGAACAGAGATTACAAATCAGACAACCAAAATTAATAAAAATAAAAAAACCAACATGCATCAAACACAAAAATAATCTATAAAAGCGAGGAAATCCATTTGCAAATAAGCTTTTTCGTTTCAAACTTGGACAATTTGATATTCTAAGCAGCAAACCGAGGAGCAGAACCAAGGCCAACAAAATTGAACCCAAGCTTCAGAAAATTGACTTCAGGTGTTTTCTGTAGTTTGACGGGTGCAGACGCAGCCGGAATCAGTGAGCCGGCGGAAACTGAGACAGAAACAAAAACTGAGAAAATGCAGTCAAAATACAGGCCTGATGAATGATTATTTCTATGCTTTAACAGCTACGGAGCCAGTCGGAATCCGCGAGGCACCAAAAATTGAGAGCGAGAAACAGCGAGTTCGAGAGAACAATGGAAGAGATATCTGTGAGAACAGCAGAAACGAAGAGAAAATTTGAGAACATAGCAAAAACAGAGACTCAGTAGATGATTGGCACGCAGACGAAAGGACTGCTAGTGCTGGATCGACACAGAGAGATGACAGATGAGGGCTCGGTGAGGGAGGCTGCTGCACTTCAACTTTAAGTTCGATGGAATCAATGAAACTGAAGTGAAATGGGAGATCCGACCTAAAAACAAATGAACGGCACATATTACATCCAAAACAATGAACGGTTGAAATAATTCTCTTATAATTAAAAAATATTATATATATATATATATAATATTTATTTTCGGTTCGGTATGGGAATACCGAAAATATGGAGATGCAAAACCGAATCCCATACCGAAAATTTCAGTTTGGTTCGGGATGACATACCGAAATTTTCGGGAATTTTGGTTTGGGATCAGAATTTTTTCGGTTTGGTTTAAGATTTTTGAGATTTTTTCCAGCCCTATTACAAACCCACCAAGAAACGCTACGTCCACTCCCATTTCCACTCCATCCACACCCCCGCAAATACCTTTCAATTTCCATGCAACTGGCCCTAACACTCACAAACAAGAACCTCTGCAGACTGCAGACCTCAGTGATCCGAACCCACTACCCACTACCCTCATCCTGTTCATCTTCTGCAACCCTAGCTCGCCGGCGGCTCCAATGGCTTCCCTCTCGATTGGGGCCCACTTACCTCCACCCCACCACCACCATTTCAAGAAGCGCTCCCTCCCCTTTGTCTCTAAGACCCACAGCTTATTTCCTTCTCTGCCTTGCTTCGGCTCGTCTCTGCGTGGAATTCGAGGTTCCAGATTGCTCGGCAATGGCGTGCTGGCCAGAGCTGAGGACAAAGCACGAGATTCGAGGTCTTCTTCTTCTCCTTCGGCTCAGCAGCAGAAAGTTAAATCCAGCTCCGACAGAGAGTTGCAGGTTCTTCTTTGGCGAAAAGCTTCCTTTTTTAACAGTACCCAGTTGTTAGTTTTGCTTGTTTTGCAATTTGGTTGGTTCATTTTGGCAAAGTATGTGTAAATTTGAATTGGGTAATTCGTGAAAAGTTCAACATACTCGGATAAATTTGTGAAAATTAGTAACTTTGAAAGCCCCTTTGATAATTTGTTGATATTTTGAATCTCCTTACTGCATATAGTTTAATTAATCCCTTTGAGATTAGAATTTGAAATGTATCAGTGGCACCTGCACATATAATTAGTTCATGGGTATGGAATTGCCTAATAGGATAAGACAGGGGCTTCTCTTGGATTGCCAATTACTTGCTGCTTTGTAAACTAAATTGTCAAAACTCGAAAGTTTTGAAGGCCTCTAGTATGGCATCTTGCTCTTGTTTGGTGTTGGTTTTCTCAATTTCTGAATCACGTTTTAGCATATTATCAGGAGTTGAACCCAAGTTCTGGATCATGTGATCCTTTATGTTCGGTTGACGAAACAAGCTCACAAGAATTTGAAGCCAGTTACCGGCCAAAAACTGATTTGCTGAAAGCTATTGCAGTATTTGCTGCAGCTGGAACAGGGGCAGTGGCAATTAACCATTCCTGGGTTGCTGCTAATCAGGTAACATTTTATTTGCAGCATGATTGTTTGAATGTGCCTTTCCCATGATTTCCTAAGTGCTTCTTCAGCATATAATTGTACACATTTAAAAAGGATGCTTTATTACAACACTAAGTTGATAAGACAGAACATGTGATACAGGACGTTGCCATGGCATTGCTGTTTGGAATAGGATATGTTGGCATCATTTTTGAAGAATCTCTGGCCTTCAACAAAAGTGGAGTAGGTTTGTTAATGGCTGTGAGCTTGTGGGTAGTAAGAAGTATTGGGGTAAGATTTATATTTACTACTTGAAAGTGCAACCGCATTTGCAATATCTTGTACGTATTTCCTTCTCCCAAACCTAATTTTGATACTTTTGCAGGCTCCTTCAACTGATATAGCTGTCTCAGAATTACAACATGCATCTGCTGAAGTCAGTGAAATAGTGTTTTTCTTGCTTGGTGCAATGACGATTGTAGAGATAGTTGATTCGCATCAAGGATTTAAGCTGGTTACTGACAATATAACCACTCGAAAGCCAAGGACGCTCCTTTGGGTGGTGAGTTCTTTGCTTCTTCTGTCATGCGAATGTCTATTATTATTTTCTAATGCACATTTGAGATATTGGACTTACTCTAGCGGACTCATTCTTGATTATTCAATCAACAACTTCTTGGAACATACCATATTTCGCTGGATTGGCTGTGGTATAAGAGATTTGTATGTCTGCTAAAATCCAAACAGATAAGAGTGTTCAATAGAAACTACGGCCAAATCCCAAATTAAACTTCACTTTTTGTGACAGGGTTGTCCTTTTACTATTTACATTACTTTATGTGTCAATCAAATTGCATATAATGAGTAAATGTTGAATTTTCAGGTGGGTTTTGTGACTTTTTTCCTTAGTTCAATTCTTGACAACCTGACCTCCACCATTGTCATGGTTTCTTTATTGCGAAAGCTAGTTCCTCAGTCAGAATTTCGCAAGTATGTTCTGACCATCTAATATCTATTTGAAGATTGCTTAATACTGTTTCAGCTAATATCATCCAACGTTAAGTTACTTTTGGGCATTTAGGCAAATGTGATTTTTTTCTTTTAATAGTTCCAACTTTTAGAATTTAATCTTTCCTGGTGATGTGTTGGAGAATACTAGATATGAATGGTCAGTGTTTCAAGGTCATTGGAGTACGGTCCAAGAAAAATCATATTAAGCTGAATCGTATATCTGTTGAGGTTTTTGTTTGAAATGTTTCTTTGAATGAAGACATTGCTTCCCAGATTTCCGAAGCAACATAAAGGAGATGAGATCCTGCAAATAACTAGTTATACACATTGCAAGAGGCTATACCTTGACCCTGTCAAAGGGGTACATCTCTTGCACCAATGCATAAGGAAACTAGTAGAAAATAATTGCCCTATTTATTCCCTTACCTGCAATCTCGCCACTTGTTATTCCAGCCCGGAATTACTATCATCCTACTCATTCTAAAACTATCAGTTTCTATTATATCTTTAACAACTTGTGATTAGCATTTAAAAGAAACTTATTATACCACTTTCTGTGTATGTTACTTAGGAAGTCAATTAGAAATAGGATAATAACTAAAACTGTGTTTGTTTCCAAATATAGTCTCTTTAAGCACCACTTTAGAGTGTTCATATTTCCTGCCTCATTTGGCCATGTATAAAGTTGTACCATATTTCCTGTGCACTGTGCAATAATGGAGCCCAAACAGATGCTTAATTTCTGCTTCATTCACCAAATTGTATTTTATTGACAAGGCTTTTAGGAGCTGTTGTTGTCATAGCAGCAAATGCTGGTGGTGCGTGGACTCCCATTGGTGATGTTACCACTACTATGCTGTGGATACACGGTCAGATATCCACGTTGGAGACAATGAAGGTCTTTCTCTTCACTCTGACATAAGTATTCATATATCAAATTTCTTCTCTTTTTCTTTTTTATTTTCATGTTGTCCTATTATCTATTTTCTAGGGATTTATGCCTGATGCGTGTTATTGTATTTTCCAAAGCAAAACTGGAGCTTTTATGCAACCAATCATGGTTTAGCTTATGCTATATGTTGGTCCTATCTTAAATTTGGAAGGGTTTTAATCACAAATGGTCCCTGACATTGATCAAACACATCATTTTGGTCCCTGACATTGAAAATCAATAGAAATGGTCCCTGAGATTGTCCACCATCCATCATTTTGGTCCTTCCGTTAAAAACTCCGTTAAGTGTCCCGGAGCTCGTGGCCGGAAGTTTGGGCAATTTTCAAAGCTTCATAACTCAATCGTTTCTTAACCAAATTTGACCAATAATATATCAAAATAAAGATAGGAAAGTGTAGAATAAGATTATACCTATTTGCAAGTCCAATGGTTGCCGGAGATGGTCGGAAAATAGCCTCAAAGTTGACTGGTCCGAGTGAAAACTTTAAAACTCGCCGGAAACTGGGTAAACTTTAAACTTTCATAACTTCAATACTCAACGAAATCAAGTGATTCAAAAACAAAAATCATCTCTCTCGATGAGACGAAGAGAATGGTACCTTTTTCGATGGCTAACTCGCCCTATTTTGGCCGGAAAACGGCTCGAAAGTGGTTGTCTTGGTCTTGAGTTAGCCACTTTCGAGCCATTTTCCGGCCAAACCAGAAAGATTTAGCCATCGAAAAAGGTACCATTCTCTTTGTCTCGTTGAGAAGTATGATTTTTGTTTTTGAATCACTTGATTTTGTTGAGTATTGATGAAGTTATGAACGTTTAAAGTTTACCCAGTTTCCGGCGAGTTTTCAAGTTTTCACTCAGACCAGTCAACTTTGAGGCTATTTTCCAGCCATCTCCGGCAAACATTGGACTTCCAAATAGGAATAATCTTATTCTACACTTTCCTATCTTCATTTTGATATATTATGGGTCGAATTTGGTTAAGAAACGATTGAGTTACGAAGCTTTGAAAATTGCCCAAACTCCCGACTAGGAGCTCCAGGACACTTACCGGAGTTTTTAACGGAATGACCAAAATGATGGATGGTGGACAATCTCAGGGACCATTTCTATTGATTTTCAATGTCAGAGACCAAAATGATGTTTGATCAATGTCCGGGACCATTTGTGATAAAAACCCAATTTGGAAAGGTTGTACTGCAAGGATGATAGTTATAATGGTTTTTTATTTGCGTTCCACCGAAGTATGACAATATATACTTGATTTCGTTATTGAAATTTTGTTCGCTTGAATTCTTTAGACACATGTAATGAGAATGGATATAAGCATACTATTTTATGTGGAGAAGTTTTGTAAACCACTTTTCCATTTAGAGCTTCTGTTCCTGAGTGCTAAGTTTTACCGTCTGGATATCTGGCACTTGATTATGTAGAATGATCATCCTTGAAGTAATTATTTTATCAATACTCTGACCTAAATTGAATACATTTTTCTTGCTTCAGACCTTGTTTATACCTGCTGCCGTCTCTCTTGCTGTTCCTCTGGCACTTATGTCCCTGACTAGGTACTTCTTTTGTGTTGTCAAACCAAAGACAGGGAATTGAGACGTTAAAGTTTGTATTAAACTTGGTGAATCGTAGATGAATGATATGAGTTTTTCTTCCATTCAGTGAAGTAAGCGGGAAAGGACCAGACACGTCCATTGTCATGGCATCTGAACAGATGGCACCTCGGGGACAGCTTGTTTTCTCTGTAGGTATTGGAGCTTTGGTTTTTGTTCCAGTGTTCAAGGCCCTAACTGGGTTGCCTCCTTACATGGGTATGCTTCTGGGACTTGGAGTCCTTTGGATTCTGACCGATGCTATACATTATGGTGAATCGGAAAGACAGAAGTTAAAAGTGCCGCAGGCTTTGTCAAGGATTGACACTCAAGGAGCACTGTTCTTCCTTGGCATCCTATTGTCGGTTAGCAGGTGAATACACTGAAACTGTACTCGACTTGCAATTGCAAAAATCATTATCATATAATTAGCAGCAGTAACAAAGTTTCGAGTCAATCATATATATCGCATGGCTTGGCATCCTACCTCTTGGCTTTCTACAGACTATGCAAAAGTGGCTACAGAAGGCATAAATCTCACTTTCTGCATTTTAACTTCTCTTGTACTTTAGCCTGGAGGCAGCAGGAATTCTTCGGGAACTAGCAAATTACCTGGATTCTCACATTCCCAATATTGAACTGATTGCAAGTTCAATAGGAGTAGTATCGGCAATTATAGACAATGTTCCACTGGTCGCTGCAACTATGGGGATGTACGACCTCACTTCCTTTCCTAAGGATTCTGAGTTTTGGCAGCTGGTTGCATATTGTGCTGGTACTGGTGGCTCCATGTTAGTTATTGGTTCTGCAGCTGGGGTTGCTTTTATGGGGATGGAAAAGGTGGACTTCTTCTGGTACTTGCGGAAGGTATCAACAAGTCAACTGGTTTCAAATACTGTTTAAACATAACATCTTTGAAGTTTCATCCTCCTTTTGGTGTTCACGAAAAAATTCATTGTCCGTCCTCTGCAGGTGAGTGGTTTTGCTTTTGCTGGTTATGCTGCTGGTATTGCTGCCTATTTAGCAGTTCAAAACCTCCACATCTCCCTACCGACGACAGTAGCTCAGGTTCCTTTCATTTCTGGTTCATGAATAGGAACTTCTGATGTGCAGTCCATACTTCGACATGAGTGTTATTCACATCAGATTGCTAGTGATTGTGAACGTTGAATGAGCAATAGAGCGATGATTCTCTCACATACAATTTATAAAAATTGTTTCATAGGTTGAGGAAATAAGATTCGCGCGACGAAGAGTTCAACGAGATTTGTATGAGCTTTTAGGGAAGGCACTATTTCCTTGCAAAGAAATAAACGATCCCAACTTCAAATGTGGTACGAAAGCAATACAGGGCACACACATAATCGTCGCAAACTGAATTATTCTTCCTTCTCACCTAAATCTACCACAAATCATACGGATTTCCAAAATCGGGCAGGTAAGATGTAGCCACGCCACCTAACGAGAAGCAAAACATAAGGAAAAGGCAGTCTACAACTTGAGGAAAACGAACTCTTCAATGGCTTGAACATCCCCAATCCTTTTCAAAGATTGCTTGCTGGGTTGGTCATCCACCCCGATTGCCATCACAGCCTGCTTTCGCGGGGCCATCCTTCCAACGCTCATGAAACTGACATTCACATTCTCCTCTCCCAAAATGCTTCCGACCTGTCCTATCATACCTGGCTGATCAACCTGTCTGCAGAGGATGATGCTACCTTCCAAACTCACATCAACTTCGAATGATCCAACCTTCGTCAAGTGAGGAACCCCATCCTTAACCCTACCCTCCACCTTGATCTCTCCGCTGTCTGATATCGCACTGGCAAATTTGGATTCCACATTGGCAATCTGAACTTGGATTGAATCAAGTGGACTCTCGGGCGAACCATCAAGAATGGTTCGCTCTTCTGTTATCCTAAGTCCTCTCTGTTTGGCAGTGAAATCTGCATTAAGCAGATTCACGAAAACACTGGATATGGGCTCAATGAGACCCTTCGTAATCATGGCTCGGAGCAACCTAGTGTCAAGGTCATCAGGAGCCCTAGCTGAAGCATATGAGACCTTGACAGTTTTCACGCCACTACCTCCTGCCACTAACTGGACTGCCAGTCTCCCTAGCTTCTCAGCAAGTACAACATATGGCTTCAGTTCTGTCAAAACCTACAATTGAGAATGGCAAGAGAAATTGTAAATTATCGCAAGCGCCTGAAGAATTTAATCTTGATATTACATACACTAACGCGTTGTGAACATTTTAGATTCGGTACATGAAACTTGAAAAATTCATAACACTCAAAACATAACAAGTAGCTTTGCAGATCCAGTTCACCTGTAACATTTCCAGAGCAGACAATAAACAAACTATCCAGAGACTTATTAGAAAATGAAGGAGATGAGTATATTGGGCAATTGCGATGATACCTCAGCAGGAACCATTGGTGCATTGACTGCGGTAGCAGCAAGCTCTCCTTTCAAGGCTCCAATGACGGCTTCAGCAATTTCAACGGCCACGCCTTCCTGTACATCAAATTCAAAAATCATAAGACACCCAGGTGAAAACAAAAACTAGGAAATAAGATATTGACGCAAACCAGCAAAACGCTACCTGTGCTTCCATGGTACTGGCGCCGAGGTGAGGAGTGGCGGTAACTCTCTCGTGCAACACCAACTTGTTGCCCTGTGGTGGTGGCTCCACCGTGAACACATCGAGAGCAGCCTACAGACGAAAAAAATCAATGACATTATTAACTTTCATGCACAATGCTAAAATGCATATGGCATTTGAATATGTAAAGGGTAAGAACCAAACCTGAGCAACGATTCTGGCATCGAGCGCCGTGACGAGTGCATCCTCATCAATGACACCACCACGAGCGACGTTCACAATTCGTACCCCCTTCTTCATCTTGGCAAAAGTGTCATCATTGAGAACCTTCGTGGTGGCGGGAGTAAGAGGCATGTGCAAAGATATGAAATCGGAGGTGGCCAAATCCTCATCGAAGCTCACAAGCTCCACACCAATGGCACGGGCACGATCCGCCGGAGCATATGGGTCGTGGGCAATCACGTGCATACCGAGCCCCTTGGCACGCCGAGCCACTTCAGATCCAACTTTCCCGAACCCCATCACGGCTAAGGTCTTCCCAACAAGGGAAACACCCACATACTTGTTCCTCTCCCATTTCCCTGCAACACAACGAAATTGAATCACAACTGTTCGACGAAATGCCCCAATGAACACAAAACAAAGGAAAGATTACATCTAACAGAATAACTCACCAGCTTTCACAGACGCGTCGGCCTGAGCGACGTTGCGAGCCATGGCGGTCAAGAGAGCAATCCCGTGCTCGGCGGCGCAACAGTGTTGGCCGTGGGGGCGTTCACCACCAAGCACCCGAACTCAGTCGCCGCAGCTAGATCCACGTTGTCGATGCCGACGCCGGCTCTTCCCACAACCTTCAACCTCCCGCCGGAGGACTCGAACACCTCGCGGGTGACCTTGGTCCCGCTCCGCACGATCAACGCGTCGCAGAGCGAGATCTTGGTGCAGAGCTCCTCGGGACTGAGATTGTAGGAGCAGTCGACATTGGCGAACTGCTTGAGGAGGTTGATTCCGGGCTCTCCGAGCTTCTCGGAGACGAGGACGGTGGGCTTGGCGTCGAGGTTCGCAGCAGACAGCACCACGACCAGCCGAGGAGGGGCCCGGCGGCGCGAGGCGGGAGTAACTGAGAAAGCAGAGAGGGAGGGCTTGGAGGAGAGAGAGAGGGCGGGGTTCCGTAAAAATGGGGAGCGGAGGGTTTGCGATGCTGACGTGGCCATATTTGGGCGGTGCTGGCGGTGGTGTTTGTATGTATGTTTTTTCCGGTCGAGGTGTTTTGTACGTATAGGTGTGTCAAGTGGGGTGGGGAAGAGAGAGTGAGATTGAGAGGGGGGGGAGGGAGAGAGAGAGAGAGAGGGGTCAGCCCTCAGACACAGGGTTTCGGAGCTTTGTCGTTTCAGACAGGCGGGGACTTTCACGCGCTAGTTTGTCGAGCGGGAAAGTCGGGATGAGTGGGAGAGCGCGTAGGGAGCGAGAGTGGGGGAGGGTTGGTTTTGGTGAAATACCAACCCCGGCCACATTTTAATTTCTTGGTAGGAAGAGGATATTCTTCGAATCTACTTTGTGGGGATTTTAGGTCATCTCCAATCAAATGGCTCGTGGGCCTCACTGAACAAAAAAGGGCCAAATGGCTAATCGGCCGGTCCCGGGCTAGGCCAGAATTTAAACATAACGGTTAGCTGACGTCAACGTGAGCTACTATTGGATTTTATTTTATTTTTTTTGGCCAAAATTTAAAAAAAAAAATTAAAAAAATCTCATTTTTTCCTATAAATACCTAAGCCATTCCTACACCATTTCAATTCTCATAATTTTTTACCTCTTCCAATAATATTTCCTTCAATTTTTTCAATAATTTTCAAATGGCCTCATCTGCAATGAAAGGTAGGGGTTGGACCCGAAAAGAAGATGAAGCTCTTTGCAGGGCATATAGATGGGTCTCGGAAGATAGTGTGAGAGGAGTTCTCAACGAGTGAAGGTGTTTGGACTCGTGTGTCCAAAAAATACTCTGAGTTCTACGAAGGTACCACTCCACCAAATACCCGAAACCACGAGAGTTGTTCTTCAAGATGGAAGAAAATTCTTCATCCAAGTTTGAATAAATGGCATCAAGCACTGTTAGCGGCCACAAGTAGACATGAAAGCGGCGCCAATTACTACGACGAAGTAAGTGCTTTCACAATTTATTTTAAATATTTAATTATATTACATTTAATTTCATAAATTAATTTCTTTAATTTTTGTAATTATATTTAATTATATTACATTTAATTTCATAAATTAATTTCCTTTAATTTGTGTAATTATATTTTATAGGTACGCCAAGCGGAGGAATTGTATGTGGAGGGCAGCTCGAAACCCTTTCAGCATCACGGTTATTGGGAAATTTGTAAAGGGTTGGTGTTATTTGAATATCCACCTAAACATAGAGTTTCTTCTACGCCGGTGTTCGGAACTGCATCCTCAGCTCTAGATGTGGATGAAGATGGATCTCCTACCATTCAAGAAACAAGGGTAGAAAATCTATCTTTGGGTGAAGGTTCCATACCTTGGGCTATGGGACGAAACAAGGCCCGAAGGTTGAAGGAAAAGGGCAAGGCAAGGGATGATTACACCGCTCAACAGGAAGTGGCGGCCTCATTGCGATTAATGGCGGAGCAAAATGCCTTTGCAGCGGAAAGGCATGAAGAACAGGCCAAACAAATACAAGAAGAGATGGATGATAGGAATATGCAAAGGAACACTTGAGATTACAGTCCAATGAGTAAGGCCTATTTTGATCAAAAAAAGAGGGAAATTATGGCCTGGCGGCAGTTGTTTACCTCCGACTATACTTCTACAATGGCGGATGATGAAGATGATGTTGATTATGGACTTTAAATTTAACTTCTTGTAGTTTTTAAATTTAAGTTGTTTTAAAAAAAAAAAAAAAAATTAGTTGTAGTTTTTAAATATAAGTTGTAGTTTTTTTTTTTAATTTTAGTTGTAGTTTTTAAATATAAGTTGTAGTTTTTAAATTTAAGTTGTTGTAGTTTTTAAATTTAAATAATAAATTATGTTTGGCCCTATGGTCATTTGGCCCTCGGTTGGAGATGGTAAGAAATATGGTCCTACACTGTTCATTAAAATATTAATTTGTTGGAGGTCCAGAGGGCTAAAACGACCCCTCTGGCCCTCCTTCGGTTGGAGATGGCCTTAGGGTCCTCACATTCTAACCGTTCAACATACATCGTGCGATCAGTTTTCGTCAGATACTATTTGTGTTTAATTTTAAATAAAAAAAGTCAAATGATTCATGACCACACAATACACGATAATTAGCTAAAATTGAGGATCCCTAGAATCTCCACAAACCAGATGGGATCCAATTCCTTCTTGGTAGGATTTGACAACTTTATTTATTATTTAAAAGGACACAAGATAAAGGATAATGCTAAGGGAAGTCTCTCAATAGAAATAGTAAAGAAACTGTGAGATTTTTCAATTTTCATGGATTCTCTGTCATTTCATATTTTTGGAGCAATGTTTTATAATGTTGGTAAGGGAATTGACGTTAAAGTATAAGATGAAGAGAGTACATGAAGAGTCCCACTTTGAGAAAGTCCGTTAGCATTTCTGGAGACATAAATTTTATTTCCACATTTTTAAGATAAAAAAAAAATTATTTTCTTGAGAAGCTCTCTCTACAAACACAAACACAGGAAATAGTCCTAGAACTTGGCCCTAGCCTTTGGCTTTGGTGTGGGTGGCAAACCTTTTTTTTTTTTTTCCCTCCTTCCGTCCTCTTTTTCCTTTTTTTTTTCTCTCTTGTATTTCAATTTTCTTCTTAGTTTGTCTCAGTTTTCCTTGAGTTTTGTCTCAATTTTTTCACTAAGCTTATCTCAGATTTCACCTTCATGCCCCTTCCTTCACTTTGTTCCACTTCTGTCCCATCTCTTCACTCCTATTTAGCCCAAGATCTACAACTTTTCCCTCGTTTCTTTCCCCCAACCAACATCCTATTTATTCCCCCATTTCTCAATCTTACATATCCCCTCTCACCACTTTGTTATGTTGTCCTCCACCTAACCAAAGCTGATTTTCATTATGATTCATCAACCACCGCCTTCTGGTTCTCGACTCAATGGGTGTCTTCACGGCTTGTCTTTGGTGACATGCGTTGGTGTTTGGTGGCGTTCAAAGTGCACATCGCACTATTTGCTTGAATTATGGGAGTGCTTTCTTGCAGGTGGCATGTCCACCCCCATTTTCTGTTTGAATTATTCAGTTTGTTTGGTTCTTGCTTGGTCCTTCTTGGTGGTTATGGCATTGTGATGGTGTAGCTATTTTTTTTGCTTCTGTAATATTCTGTTAACTTTAACCTTGACAGTTAAAATTGATCGGCGTTGACTTTTTTTCACAATTCACCCAGGACCCTCCTGCGGTATTTTGATGCACTGGTTCCTTTTCCACACTCTTTTTTTTTTGTCCAAATTCAAATGATTTAATTGAATTTTACTAATGGGTTTCTATATTATGTTTAGGTGCGACCTCGCAAGTAATTGTGAGTGGGTCTTTTCGTTTTCACGTTATATGTATATGTGGTTTTCCCCGACACTGTTTTCATATACTATGATGTGACATGCCATGTTTAACTTTACAAATAAACCTTTCATACACTTTATGTTTATAATATTATTTGTGAGCATAAATTTGTGGCATGACATCCTTGCATCTTATATGCTCATTATTACATGTTTGCACGTTGTCTCTTAGTTATTTCCTTGAGGTTTTACTTCGCCTCGAAGTTTATGAAAATATCTGGAATGACAATGTTAGTGTTAGCAGTGGTAGCACTCAACATAAGAGTATATGGGGGATAGTCATTTTTGGTCCCCGATAGCACTAATCTTTCAAAAGTAGTAGTTGTAATCCTGGACCTTCAAAAGGAAGATCGAATTCCAGTAAACCCCATTATGAAGTAGGTTAACACAATTCCCATTCCCAAACTTAGGGCCGCTTCATAAACAATAGTTTCCAGAATTACTTTCGATGCAATACCCGTCACTATGGTGTGTATGGGCACGAGAGTACAAGTTGTTATACCTATGGTCAGCAATACCATAAGTTATGATTAGTGTCCCTAGAAATGACAGAATGATCTTACAGGAGCAGCCTTCCTAGAAACCGTACTTACTTATCCGAACATGCCCTAGGTAGTAGCCAACCTAGGTTACGCTATTTGCCACCATAATGGCAATGTCTGGTATCCGGGAACTGTTAACTAGTATCCAAGCGGTATGATTTCTTTACATTAAAAACACAATGCAATATAAGGGTGTCATACCTTATTTCCAGGACGTTGGTTGACAGTCCCATAGAGGCAAACAATACTAGAATACTAGAGAAGTGTTAGGTACCAGCGAAACCGTCAAAAACGTTAATAGAGGCAATTAGGACTAAAGGAATCAAATCTAGAAACTTAGAAGCGAACCATGTAGGAGAACAGTAAACATGTGGCAATGTCAACCATATCACCATCCTAGATGACCAAAACGATCCCGACCTAATCATGGGTACGTTATTAGGACACTTTCGCTAGGGTCTAGATTGATATGAGCACCACCATTCAGTCACATCACTCTTGTTTACTCAGATGACTCAATCACATAGTGCCCCGGTCGGGTACAACTTGAGAATCCCAATGTCATGAGACAAAGTTTGTTACATCCAGCCCTAATGTAGTGAATGCATCATTCTCTTTACCAATCCAATGATGTTAGTTAGTCCCTAATGCAGTGAATGCACAGTTCTCATTACCAATCTAATGACGCTAGTTAATCTTACTTTGTTAGATATTGTGGACTTCACGTGATCTAACGAATGGATTGACTGCATCATAAACATACCCAGGTGGAGCACCTACTGGAAGTTGTCATTTTTCGATGACTAGTTATCCCTGTGGTCACTTTCAATGTCAAATATCAGAAACTAAAGCATGAGTTAATCCCCACTGTAAAGGTGAAACACATATTTAGAAAAGTTGTGAGGCCAATTAGCACGTGTTATAGAGAAAGAAGGTAGCATGGTACGATTTGAGGACGTACATTCTTGACGTCTGTTTCCAAGATCTACCTAGGATACCACCAGATTAAGAGGTGGAGTACTCTTTCGATGTACTTCCAGGTATAACACTTGTTTTCCTTGAACCTTCACCATAGAGACCTCTTATCCCATTCATAAGATGAAAGACCGAACCTTAAGATTGCACACTCTCTACAAGTAATTCAATTTATGACAATTAAAAATCGTTGATCCATGTCTCAAATTGATGGTCTTTCCGACCAACTCTGTAGAGCTCGAGCTTTCTTCGAGTTTGATTTGAAGTGTGGTTACGACCAGCTAAAGATAAGAAACGACGATGTTTCCAAGACTCAAGACTCGACATGGACATTATGAATTCTTTGTGATGTCATGAGGGTTAACGAACGCTCCAATATCGTTCATAAACCTGACGGATGGGGCATTCATCCCATATCCCGACAGATTCATGATAGGCTTATCGACAACATCCTTGTTTACTCCAACAACAAAGTCAAACTTTCTAAACATCGACAATAAGACCTGATCGATTTCAGAGAAAATCAACTTTACAATGAATTTAACAAGTGCCATTTCTGTTTAGATTAAGTTTCTTTTGAGACGCGTAATCTCAACAGATGTCGTTCTTGTCATTCCCCAAAAGATTGCAGTTGTAGAAAATTGAAAATTCTCACAAAGTGTTGTGAAATACGAGATGTCTTTGGTCTTTTCAATTACTTTCGGCGGGTTGTTAACGATTTTTCGACTATAGTGTTTTTCCTCACAAGTTGACCAAGAAGAGTCAATTTAGTTTTAGACGCTGAATGTGAATAAGTTTCTAACCCGGTCGTACAAACTTAGTAGCATACACCTTCGCTAGAAGAACCTTTTAGATGACTAAATACCCTTTAACTTATCATATCCCATTTCAGTTAGAACTCATGAGTACTGATGTGATGTTACTTACAAATCATAAAGATACCTTCTTAGCTCATTTCCAAGTTCAACCTGTATATTTTTTACTTAAGATGAAAATGGAGATTGTGTAGTCAGTAAGCAAAAATCTGATCTTTCAGCAGGTCAAAGCAGAAAGAAAGAAATTGCTCGAGTTGTTGCAGTCACTTTTTGTATCCAAATGGAAATTGGAGGATATCACTATGGACTTTTTGCACAAGTCACCTTGTACACATGAATACTATAATGATGTTTTAGTGATTGTCAACTGACTCACTAAGTCAGCGCATCTTCTGCCAGTCCACGAAGACTTCCCTCTAGACCACTTGGTAGAATCCCTCATTTTAGAATTTGTAAGATTCTTTGGCATCTCGGTCAGCATCATTTCTGACCGTGATCCTATTTTCATTTCCAAGTATTGGAAGGCATTTTTGCCAACCTTGGGTGCTGGTCTACACTACATCATCGCGTGTCATTCTTAGACGGACATACAATTTGAGAAAACCGACCAAATACAGAAGATGCTAAGATCTGCAGTTCTTCAATCCTTTGACGAACACCCTACTGATCGAGTCTTTACAGGTGGTGATTGGATATCTCTAAAGCTATCACAGTAGTGAGACGTTGTGAACATTGATATGGGGGAAAGTCTAAGTTCCTGCTTATCAAATTGAATTAAACTATCGGACGAGTCGAAGAGGTTATGCACCCACTACTACAGTATTAGCTTTAGGTGTCGGATGATGGTGGCAGTTTAATAAGCCATTATGTCGGATAAAAGATATCCGACACATCATTCAGTTAGTGTCGGATAACAATGAAATCCTATCGGTTATATCTGACATAAATTCCTGGCGAATATTTAATGTCAGATGCAACTGCCATAAAATTATTATAACCGATAGTATTTTTGAATATTTTTAATATATTCCGGCGGTTTTTAAGTTAATGGTGGCGGTTATAACCGACAGAAATTGACTATTTTATTATTTTAGTCTCTGGCGGTTATTATTTTAGTATTCTGGCTATTATAACCGACAGAAATTGACTATTTTATTATTTTAAAATGTTATATTGATTAAAATAAATAAATAAACACATGGTTTAAATAATTTTTTTTCACTCATGGCCCTGTCGGATATAACCGACACGAACAAAGCAAAATTTTAGGCGGCCGCCAGTGACACACCCTGATCGAGATCGAAGCGTGCTGGCCGTCACGTGAGGGTAACGTAGCCATGTGTGCATTGGGGAAGCGGAAAGATATAGAGAAATAAGAATAAATTAAAACCAAACCACTAGCAGTACTAACTAAGATAATGTGCTAGTCCGAGATTAAGAGTGAATCCTAATAATTCAGAACATAAGTAACCTAGTGCAGTCTAGCAGGACAATTATTAATAATACAACATCTGAAGATGATCCTACATGGAAGGTGAACTGTTAGAACCTTCGTCAAGCCCTCGTAAGCCACCAACGAACAGTTCCTACTTAATACCTGGAGAGGCGAAAAACAGAAAGCGAGAGTGGGCAAAAACAAAGCTTTTCAAAATCATTTCATTTCTCACATATTCTAACCCCTCGCTGTAAAACCTGTATAGTTTTCCCAAAGAATACATACGTATATATCTCAAAATCATGCTCAGAAATATCAAAATCCGCATATAAAAATGCCATGCATATGTCATGTCCAGTACTTACACCATGTCTAGTATCACAATATCACATAGGTAAGCAAGGTAATATAATTCAACATAAATCATCTGTCGGCCGTAGTCACCTGACGTGACCTGTACGGCAAAATCTGGAGCTCATCATCTAGCCGGAGTCACCTCTTATGATCGATACGGCTCAATCTCTATCTCAATCATATATCTCAACATGTATATACCTGCACACGAGTCGGAACCAACTCACGTGGTCTGTCTGATATGACTGGGTGTAAATAAATACGCTCTAGTGCTACGATCACGTGAAGACTATGCTCTAATAGCGGGTCACCTACGAGTTGAACCCACTTAAAGTGGTCTATACGACATGACTGTGCACCTAACTTGGATCCAAGGCAAGCGTATGCTGCGGGAGGTGAACATCATGTGAAGGACTGTGCCCTACTCTGGGCGGGAGCACTAACACCAGGGTGCAGGTTGATGAGCTCAATATTTCAACATCATGATTTATCTCATAACCACTACCAGCATAATATACTCACCTGTGACTTACCTGGGCCTCCACAGCAACATGCGACAATATGCATGTTTATGCTAATGCATATACTCAATTATCATGCATGTATAACATGACATTTCAATCACATTTTCAATTAAATATGTTTTTTGGGAAAAACATCATGTGTGTGTGTATATATATATATATATTGAAAATAAAAGCCCACTCACAGATATGTCGAAGGGTCGTAGCCCCCGAGCCTCGAATGATTACACTCATCCTCGGGATAGGTCTCACCTATATGCGAAACAACTATAAAAACGTCACTTAAGAGCACATAAACGAAACTTGGTAATAACTTCTCATATATTGCTCAATTTGGGTATATGAATATACCACTGAGACCTACTCAACCTCAGGAACATCACTATATTTTTAGAATAATTTTCTGACCACCCATGCGCTGGCAAGTGCACGGCCACACGCGTTGCCACGCGCAGGGAAACCTGACGGAATCCTAACTGCCGTTAAGGAATATTTCATCAAAAACAAGTAATATTCCGTTATAATTACCTGACGGCGTTATCCTCCATTAGGAATATTCCGTCAAAGATGACGGAATATTCTCATTCTTCTCCGGCGAGTCGCCGGATTCCGGCGTCGGTAACCTCTGCGTTGTCGATTTCTGGAAAATGGAAAAATCTTCATTTCTCAACCAAATCTCATGAAACTTGAACCAAAATGAAGCTTATGAAGAGTAGAACCAATTCTTACCACTTTCAAGCTCCAGAAATCACGGGATCTCGCCGAAAAAACCCACGATAATTCCGGCCAAACTTTGAACTCGTCGATCTCTACTTCCCGACGTCCAATTCACTTGGTTTTTCTTCTCCGAGCTTTGTGAGAATGATCTAAAGCTTCTTATGGCTTTAGAATGCTCTGAAACCTTCACATTTACATGTGCATGAACAGTGCACAAAATCTGGGGTTAGGGTTCCCGGTGTATTCAAAGGTTTCAAGTCTCAAAAATGGTATATATGAACTCAAAAACTTGCAAGGAGTTCGAATCTTACCTTCTTGACGTCGATCCGTGCGTGTATGAGAGGGTTCGAGATTTGTCTGTACATTTGTATGGACGTTTCAGAAAAATTGAAAGGGAGAGGAGAGAGAGTGCACGGGGAAATGTTGAGTGTATGTGTGGGTGTGTGGTCCTACTTGGCTTTCCAATACACAAAACCAACACTTGAAGTCCTAAGTGTTCCAAAAACTTAGGAAAATCCTTGAATTGGTCCAAATAAAATTCCACATAACCACACAAAACGTCCAAGGGTAAATAAGTAATTGCACACCTTCGAAAATGATTTTCCGGAACGGGCTGTCACAATCTATCCTCCTTATAAAAATTTCATCCCCGAAGTTTATACAATCAATACAATCCACTAATAATCGTAAAACAATCTGGGATACATCTCTCTCATCCGATCCTCTGTCTCCCAAGTAGACTCTTCCACTGAATGGTTTCTCCACAAAACTTTGACCAATTACATTATCTTATTTCTCAGAACCTTCTCTTTCCAATCCAAAATAGTCACTGGCTCCTCATCATAAGTCAAATCCGAACTAATTTCCAATGGTTGATGAGGAATCACATGCGAAGGATCTGAAACATAATGACGAAGCATGGAAACATGGAACACCTCATGCACTTTAGACAACTCCGAAGGCAACTCAAGCCTGTAAGCAACTTCACCGACTCTCTCGGTGATCCGATACGGTCCGATGTATCTAGGGCTTAGCTTACCCTTCTTCCCAAAACGTACCACACCTTTCCACGGTGACAACTTCAAAGATACCAAATCACTAATCTTATACACTCGGTTAGTAGCATGCCTGTCTACTAGGCGCTTTTGACGATCCTGGGCCGCTTTCATGTTAAACTTAATCACTTAAATATTCTGAGTAGTCTCCTCTACTATCTCAGGACCTTAAATTTCATCATGCCCACAAATCCAAAAATCAACACACATGACACCGTTTTCATGGGCTCTATGGTGTTACTTCCGGGAAACTGAAGTGACCAACATACTCAACAAGCTCAACAGATCTGTAAACCCAAATCTCTTTTCCATAAAACAAATAAATAATTGTTGCACTTGTCTGGAAAGGTTGTTACTCCCCCACTGGAATAAACTGCGCTGACTTAGTAAGTCGATCAACACTCACCCAAATTCCATCATAACCCTTTAGTGTACGAGGAAGCTTGTACATGAAGTCCATAGTAATATTTTCCCATTTCCACTGTGGAACGGGAAGTGGCTGGATCAATCTAAAAGGCTTCTTCTTTCAGCTTTAACTTGCTGACAAATAGCACATCTACTAACATATTCAGCAATTCCTCTTTTCATACCCGGCCAATAATAAAATGGTCGAATGGTATGATACATCTTAGTGCTTCCAGGATGCATTGCATATGCCGAACAATGCGCTTTATCCAAAATTTCTTTCTTTAATTCCATATTATTCGGCACATACATCCTATTCTTTTGCATAAGTATGCCATCAGATTCCCTAACTCTGAGATATTTCTTTTTCCCCTGATTACTTAACCGAATTAACTCCTGAATTTCTTTATCATTAATCTGTGCCTCGAGCACTTGATCAATTAATACTGGCCTGACTTGAAAACTAGCAAGTAAAGCTTCTTCTCAATCTTCCGTTCCTAACTTCACTCCAGTAGATCTCAAGTCAACAAGAAGAGGAACACGGGAAGCATACAAAGCATTAATCCGACCTTGGGATTTCCTACTCAAAGCATCAGCCACTACATTAGCGCGTCCAGGGTGATACTCAATCGTGCAGTCATAATCGCTAAACAACTCTAACCACCTTTGTTGCCTAAGATTAAGCTCTTTCTGGGTGAAAAGATATTGAAGACTCTTGTGATCTGTAAAGATCTTACACTTCTCACCATAAAGATAATGTCTCCAGATCTTCAATGCAAAAATAATGGCCGCTAATTCCAAATCATAAGTAGGATAATTCATCTCATGAGGCTTTAACTAACGCGAAGCGTAAGCAATTACCCTACCATGTTGCATCAACACACATCCTAGACCATTCAAGGAAGCGTTACTGTAAACTTCAAAATTACCGCTATCGTCTGGGAATGCTAAAACAAGTGCATGAGTGAGATAATACTTCAACTGCTGGAAACTTTGCTCACAATTATCATCCCACTCAAATTTAACTTCCTTTCTTGTCAACCTCGTCAGTGGCAAGGCAATGACTGAGAAACCCTCAACAAACCGTCTGTAATAGCCTGCCAAGCCAAGAAAACTCCATATCTCAATGACAATTTGTGGCCGTTCCCAATTCTCCACAGCTGCAATCTTCTGAGGGTCTACCTATTCACTTACTTAACGAATCCAACAAATATGTTATCAATATTATGGTCTGCAGCCCACAATATTGATAACTCATCGTTGTCACGATAAGCAAGTAAATAATTCCCAAGGGTGCAATATTACCATCTTGCCCCTCATTGGGAAATATACACACACCGTTTAAACAAAGCCTCGATCATGCTCTTGCACTACTCCTCAGGTAACATCATCAATAAAAACAATGGCAAATCTATCCAAGTGTTGTTGAAATACCTTATTCAACAAACCCATAAAAACTGGTGGTGCATTCGTTAATCCGAATGGCATCACCAAAAACTCATAATGACCATAACGAATTCTAAAAGCTGTTTTATGGACATCGTCAATCCTGATCTTTAACTGATAGTAGTCTGACCTGAAGTCAATATTTGAAAACACGCAAGCACCTCGAAGCTGATCAAACAAAACATCTATACGCGGCAATGGATAACGATTTTTAATCGTTACCCGATTAAGTTGCCTATAATCAATGCATAACCTCAGGGTCCCGTCTTTCTTCCTCACAAATAAAACTAGAGTTCCCCATGGTGAAGTACTAGGTTGAAAGAAACCTTTATCAACTAATTCCTACAATTGAACTTTCAATTCCCTCAACTCAGCATGAGCCATTCTATGTAGAGTCAAAGATATAGGATTCATACCTGGAAGCAAATCAATAGTAAACTCCACATCTCTGTGTGGCGGCAATCCAGGTAAACCATTAGGAAATACATCGGGAAAATGTCTGACCACCTTTACATTCTCCACGCTACTAAGAGCACATCATTCAACACCACATGAGCTAAATATCCCTGGCACCTTTTCGATAACAACCACTTTGCTCTCATAGCAGAAATAGCGCCATGCCTCACCCCACTATGTTCGCCCACAAAAATAACCTCAGGTAATCCAGGACGATGAAAAGTAACTGATTTCCCGTAGCAATCTATATTGGCACGATTATAATGCAACCAATCTGTGTCCAAAATCACATCAAAATCAACAATATCTAACAGAATAAGATTAGCTGGCATAACTACATCCTCTACCATCACTGGACATCCTGGATATACACAATCTACATAACACTTCTCCCCTCTAGGCATTGCAAACTCTAAATCAAATCCTAGAGGCGTAGGATGAGGTTGCGTCACTTAAGCAAATGTATGAGAAATAACTGAGTGCGTAGTACCACAATAAACTAATACCTTAGCAAAATGACCAAGAATATTTAACGTACCCATGATTAAGTCAGAATTGTTCTGAGCATCATGTAATGTCATGTTGTGGATACACCCTTGATTCTGTTATCGTCCACCACGACCCATCTGACCATAATTACTAAATCTAGGAACTTGCTGGATCGGTGTTGATGGTGGCATAGAAGGCTGATGGGGCCTCTATTGATTATGGGGACAATTTATAGCTCAATGTCCCAACTGCCCACAAGTATAACATCCGCTGCTACCTTGACGAAATTCTCCAAAATGTCGATTATTACATCTTCTACATAAAGGAGTACTAGCACCACTTGAATCTCCCTGCCTCTGAAATCTAGGGCCTCCAGAAAATCGAGTACCTCTCATCTGACCAGTGGCACTAAAACCTCCGCTGGAAGAACTAGAACTAGCTTCATTTCTTTTAAAACTTTAGGTTTTACGAGGTCCTCGGGATGATTGACCCTTGCCTTTATCATCCCTCATCGGTTTCCTATCTTTTTCTTCTTCCTCCTCACTCTCACTGGGCATATTCTCTGAGTCCTTAATTCTCGGTTTCCTATCTTTTTTAGTACCCAACTAAATCGACGAAGCACCTCAACCGGATTAGCAGCAACTTACGGATCATAGTGAGACAAATCAGTAAATTTCCTATAATACTCATTTGCTGTCATCTTCCTTTGTCTCAAATGAGTAAACTCTTGCTTCTGACTATCAGTATAAGCTGGAGGAATAAATCTTTTATGGAATAACTGCTTGAAAACTTCCCAATCAGCAGTTTCCTCTCGAGTTACTCATGAGCCTCCTGTTCCCACCAGGATGCAGGTTCCTTACCTAAGAACCAAGTAGTCGTCTTGACCCATTTATCATGAAGAAGATTCTCCTAACTTTGCATTACACGGAAAACCTTTTCCACATGATTGAACCATTTCTCTGCTCCTTCAGGTCCTTCATTTCCCACAAAATGATTCAACTTCAAATTATAACAGTCTTAAGAGGAGTCATCTGGGAAGGTCGAAATGCAAACTGTATAGCATTAGCTATAGCTTCCCCTAATTGAGCTATATCAGGGAAACTAGGTTCAGCTGAACGACGTGGCTCTCTACGAGGTGGCATAGTTCTGACAGAAGACACCAAAATAACCAGGGAATTCACTAAATATGCAGGACTGCAACCTATGCTCTGATACCAAACTAACACACCTCGATCGAGATCGAAACGTGATGGCCGTCACGTGAGGGTGACATAGCCATGTGCGCATTGCAGAAGTGGAAAGATATAGAGAAATAGGAATAAATTAAAACCAAACCACTAGCAGTACTAACTAAGATAATGTGCTAGTGCGAGATTAAGAGTGAATCCCAATAATTCAGAGCATAAGTAACCTAGTGCAGTCTAGCAGGACAATTATTAATAATACAGCATCTGAAGATGATCCTACATGGAAGGTGAACTGTCAGAACCTTCGTCAAGCCCTCGTAAGCCACCAACGAACAATTCCTACTTAATACCTGGAGGGGCGAAAAACAGAAAGCGTGAATGGGCAAAAACAAAGCTTTTCAAAATCATTTCATTTCTCACATATTCTAACCCCTCGTTGTAAAACCTATATAGTTTTCCCAGAAAATAGAATACATACGTATATATCTCAAAATCATGCTCAGAAATATCGAAATCTGCATATAAAAATGCCATGCATATGCCATGTCCAGTACTTATGCCATGTCTGGTATCACAATATCACATAAGTAAGCCAGGTAATATAATTCAACATAAATCATCTGTCGGCCGTAGTCACCTGACGTGACTTGTACGGCGAAATCTGGAGCTCATCATCTAGCCGGAGTCACCTCTTGTGACTGGTACGGCTCAATCTCAATCTCAATCATATATCTCAACATGTATATACCTGCACACGAGTCGGAACCACCTCACGTGGTCTATCCGACAAGATTGGGTGTAGATAAATACGCTCTAGTGCTACGATCACGTGAAGACTGTGCACTAATCGCGGGTCACCTACGAGTCGAACCCACTTAAAGTGGTCTATACGACAGGACTGTGCACCTAACTTGGATCCAAGGTGAGTGTATGGTGCGGGAAGTGAACATCATGTGAAAGACTGTGCCTTACTCTGGGCGGGAGCACTAACATCGGGGTGCAGGTTGATGAGCTCAATATCTCAACATCATTATCTATCTCATAACCACTACCAGCATAATATACTCACCTGTAGCTTACCTGGGCCTCCGCAGCAACATGCGACAATATGCATATTTATGCTAATGCATATACTCAATTATCATGCATGTATGACATGAAATTTCAATCACATTTTCAATTAAATATGTTTTCTGGGAAAAAACATCATGTATATATATACTGAAAACAAAAGCTCACTTACAGATATGTCGAAGGGTTGTAACCCCCAAGCCTCGAATGATTACGCTCGTCCTCGGGATAGATCTCACCTATATGCGAAACAATTATAAAAACTTCACTTAAGAGCACATAAACGAAACTTGGTATGCGATCTTGTAGTATCACTTAAGAGCACATAAACTATAAAAACGTCACTTAAGAGCACGTTAACTAATCTCTGAATTTTTTTTTTTTTTTTGCAATTTATTAAGTATGCAATCTTGTAGTATCTACAAACAAGTTTGATGGTTAGATCATGGAAACTAGTTTCGTAGAATGCATATCTCCGTTAAATTTGCCTAAATTTTGAAGTGGGAAAAGTAATTTGTGCTAAATTTTTATTTATGTTTTTCAAGTATTGATTAGACAATATTTAGTTTGTGTGATGACATTTTCATTGTACAATTATCTTTTTGTTTCTTTATTGCATATTTTATATGGGTTATTATCTATTAAACCAAACAATTATTATTTATTTAATTTTTAAAAACGTATTCTATTTAAATACATATTATTTATTTATTAAACCAAACAATTATTATTTTATTTTTTAAATTCGTAACAAAATTTTGGGAGGGAATTTTGGGGGGATTTTTGCCGCCATTTTTTTTCTATCGGTTATAACTGACAGTAATGAAAATATTATGTCGGTTTTTATTTTAAAAAATGTTTATGTCGGTTTTAACCAACAGTAATGAAAATTTTCCAAAATAAAACCCCTCCATCTCTTCCTTACGCCGATGCCTTCTCCCTTCCCCCTTCCGTCCCCATTTTCTCCTCTCCTCATTTCCTTCTCCTTCTCTTCTCCCCTTCTCCTTCTCACTTCAATCACCATGGATGAACAATTTGAGAAGCAACATTCCGAAGCCAGTACGTTTTAAATTATTTATATTACGTTCAGTTTGTGTTTTAAATTCCTGATGAAATTGGCAACTGCTCATCTCTCCAATTGGATGGAACCGTTTACTAACTATACATAACTCTGTTTTTTTTTTTTTTGTCATTCCAGATTATTGGTAAGGTCATTGGTCGTCTGGATTACTCTTTTGCGTCAGCATGGCATCTTGATGATCGCATATTTGCCACCGGCAACCAGGACAAGACTTCCTGAGTCTGGGACATAAGAAATCTTTCATTGTCAGTTGTTGTTCTGAAGAATAACTTGGGTGCTGCTAGGTCAATTCGCTTTTCATCAGATGGCCAATTCATGGTGGTCGCGAAACCTGCAAATTTTGTGCGTATATATAGCACAAAGGCAGATTACAAAGTGCGGCAAGAGATTGATTTCTTTGGGGAGATATCTAGTGTATCAATGAGTCCCGATGACGAGTCTTTGTATATAGGAATCTGGGACCGAACATACGCCAGCTTGCTACAGTATAACAGAAAGCATACGTACGGATATCTAGATTCCTATGTTTGATCCTTTTGGCCAAGGATATGGTGTACCTTAGAGGAATGATGAACATCTCAAAGCTGGAAAATGCAGTGAATGCAGGGGAGGCCAACTTGAAAGGGAAATAAACGATTCAGAAAGTGGTTTATATTTTTTTTATTATTAATATATTTTCTGTCGGTTTTATCCGACAAAGAATGCTCTTATTTATTCATGATTAATAAATTATCTGTCGGTTATATCCGACACAAGTTCTGTCGATTTTAGAGTATTTTTTGTCGGTTGTATCCGACGTATAATAATCTTATTTATTTATTTTTAATATATTCTCTTTCGGTTATATCTAACATAATTTCTGTCGGTTTTAGAGTATTTTCTGTCGAAAAATTCATTTCCTGACGCTGGCAATTCTGTCGCTTATTATATCCGCCACTGCATCCATTTTCTGTCGGATTTTGCTTAATATCTAACAGTAATATACGTTTCTTGTCAGTTATCATAGTGACACTAAGGGTTTCGTAGTAGTGACCGACTCGACTGATCGCCACACAAATGGCGTTCAAAGTGCACATTGCCCTATTTGCTTGAATTATGGGAGTGCTTTCTCGTGGGTGGCATGTTGGAAGTATGCCCACAAAGCCACTCATTTGATGAAATAGCTTTTGGAATACTTATTGTATTAAACTATTATATGTTAATCACTATTTATTGTATCATGTGTTTAAGCAATAAGGGAATCCAAGGAATGTATTTGATCTAAGAGAGAAGTGATTTAAGTAAGTTAGATTAACGAGACCTTTCTCTTATGTTCATTCCTAAAACGTTCCTAGCCATAGGATTGCCAATTGGGCATTGACAATCCACTAAGGTTAGTATGTGTTATGTTAACTCAAGTGTGAGTATGACTAGTCTCAAGTCATTTAGTGTTGGACACTGAGATAAACACATAGGTGCTCGAAAGAGTAATCGAGTACACTGAACAACGATCAAAAGAGAGTTCGAGCATACATGTCATGTAAGAACTCATAAGTTGCAATATGCAAAGTAGTCCTTTGACCTGAGGCATCATTGATGTCTAATGGTTAGGTCCTTGATCTTTGATTATGTCAAAGGCATTCCATTGAGAGTGTCCACGGCATTGTTGGGGTCAAGCTATCTAGTCATGTAGGCATATGAATGCACAACAAGGGATCTCTAGCCTTCCATGGTGGAAGGAGAATACTCTGAGATATGATTCTAGAGTCTTTGGCCAAAGCATACGAATATGACTTAGGAAGTTTGTTCCAAATCATATTCAATTGAATCATATAGAGAAGTATCACATTGGATAGAAGACATGAAACAAACTATCACTCAAACAATGTGATGGAGAGTATTGTATTAGAGAAGGATCGTATTGCATTGTAATTGTAACTGGATAGGTTCTCCAACCACTTCTACTTAGCTTGGGTAGCCATGACATACTGCTAGGTGTCACTCATGGTTTGTGGAAGCCCTGAGGATTAGCAAACACTAATCTTCATCAAAGGGAGAATTGAAATGTAGTTTCAATTCACAATCGATCGTTAAGAGTAACAATCGCCCACTGCCTCGCTAATTGGAACCTAATGGATCGTACACCGAGTAAGGATGAAAGTGAAGAAATATAAATGAGATGGATAAGCAATTAAATAGTTTAATTGAGAATGGTCAAGATTAATTAATTAGTTAATTAATCTTACGAAAGGTTCGTATTGGGCTTTTAAGTTCGTTTTGGGTTTCGGGGCCCAAAAGGGTTTTTGGGCCACAAGGCCCATTATGTTTAAGTTGTATGACAACTAAAACAAAATGGGCAATTAGCCCAATAACAAGGACAAGGCCGGCCATAAGGGTGAGTGGAAGCAAACTTGATTTAATTGCAAGTTTGCCACTCACATGTGATGTAGTATAAAGTCAACTTTATAGCTTTCACTCACTAAGGGTTTTCTAGAGGCAAAGAAGAGAAACACTTTCTCCATTTTTCTCTAAGTGAGGCCGGCCACTTAGGGAGGATTTAGCTAGCAATCTTTTCCTCTCTAAGTCATTCATTTCACCTTCACACCTCATCCTTGGTGTGGAGACTTAGAGACACCAAATCTTTGGTGTTCTTGGAGATCCTTTCCTCACATCATCAAGGAGCAAAGGAGCATCAAAAGGAGAAAAATCACAAGGAAGATCCAAGGAGCTAGGAGGTGACTTGAAGGCCCTCCACTTGGGTGAATCCCTTGTGTAAACAAGGATGAGGTTCAAGGGTAATGAATCTCAAAATCCTTCATCTCTTTAATGTTGTTAAAGAGTCTTGTGGTCCACCATTCACTAGGCTTTGAAAGTCATGGGTTTTTAGAATTGTTTTTGAATGCATGCCTACTTTAAAGTGTTATTAGTTTGCATATGTGTTCAAATGTTCTCACATGTTCTTAGCTAGGACAATTTTTTTTCCTTCAAGTGGTATCAGAGCCTAGGTCTAGTTTATGGTGAATCCTTTTGGGTTTTGTGTTTTTCATGGTTTGTGATTTAAATGTTGTAAATGTTACAAGCTTTGTTCTTGCTTTTTTGAATATAAATTTTGCTTGAAAATTTAGCATCTCAAATGTTGTAGATGTAGTTCATTTAAGCATGAATATTGGAACTAAAATTTGGTGCCATGTGTGGGGAAATTTGGCCAAATCCAAAGGGTGGATTTTTGGGTTCATGTTTGTCTTGTTAAAAGTGTTTTAAAGTGACTTTTGGAACCCCTATATACCCTAGGATGTTAACCCTCTTTTGAGTAGTGAAAATTTGAGTTTTATTGAGTGAAAATGTTCATGGAGCTCTTATGGGTTTTTCATTAATGTTCTTCAATGTTCTTGTTGTGTTCTTCATGTTCATAACATGAACAAAGTTTGGGACTTTTTGATTCAAAATTTTCTCAAAGATTTGTTTGAAATTTGTTTGTGATTGGTGATGTAAGTTGATTTGTACTTTTCACTATTCAATCACACTATTCACACATCACCACCATACCAATCACTTTATCAAATTTAAAACTTACACTTCAATCACCCACACACTCTTTACATCACTCCATAACCGGCCACCCTATAAAGTAGGGTACTTTTGGGACTTTTATGCAATTACATAAAGTTTTGATACTTTTGTGTATTTGCACTTTGACCCAAAAGTTTACGTTTTTACGTAAAGGCCCAAAATCACTAAAGGACAAACTGTTTTGCTCCTTTAATGAAATTTTTTTTGTGATAGTTGAAATTTTTGGGTTCTAGTTGTAATTACATGAAGTTGTGGACTCTTGTGTTTTTACAAAGTGACCCCAAAAGGTTTGTGTTTTGCTTAGTGGCCCAATAGTTGAGGTCATTGCTTTTTCGGCCCAAAATATGATGAGAACAAAATGGTTTTGTCTCTTTAATGAGAATTGGATTTTCATTTCATTTAGTTCCATTTAAATCAATTCTATGAATCCGAAAACCAATTGTTTAAGTTGTTTTCTTAGTTAATGTGATTGATTAAGAAAAGGATGATTATGAACCAAAGGCCTCGATAATTGAGCTATGTGATTGGCCGCTTTACATTATGAATGTTTGGGTTAAGTAGTTTAGATTTGAATGTAATTTAATTAGTTCAAATTTATTGTAAAAGGGCATAAGTCCTTCAAATGTGTTGTAAAAGGGCATAAGCCCTTCTCATTATTTCAAGTATTCCTTTTTGTTTATATGTATGCAAATTGGAATAGTTGGGTCCAACGCCCAATAGGAAATAACGGTTTAATTAGATTAAACGCGTAACTAAAATCAACAACTACCTACCTTAGACCCAAGGTCCAACACAAGGCTCGTGTTGGATCAAATCAAACGGTTCATAATCATCCTAAGTCCTTTTAATAAGATTAAAATGAAATTGATGTAGCCCAACACTACTCCCTCGACAAAACGAATATTAAGTTGATAAGCGAGAGATGCTTTGAACATCTCTTCGTAGGCCTTCCACCGTGGTGGGCTCCAATCATTTGTGACTCATACACCGGCTTTACCCTATAATGGGGAAGTTCAAAGTACGTGCTTACACTCAGGAGGAGTCTATTAACACATATGATGAAGTGAGTGTAGACAACGAGTGTGACCAACATGATATAATTCTGAGGTTGTGCTTGAACCCCTACATAAACTAGCATGGTGGGAAAGACTTAACTAAGTGCAATGACGCCAACATGATATAATTCTGAGGCAATCATTCTCTAAAGGCCAAAATAGATGGGTAATTACAAAAGTTGTAAATGGCTAAAGAGTTATCCTCTCATCATTATTGTTGCTAGTCAAAATGATATAATTCTGAGGTGGGCTTGGTAATGGTGAGTCTCCCGTACCCCACTAAGAGTTCAACATAACTCTCGGATTCCTTTGAGGGATGTGGAATTTGCCAAAAATAGTGGGTGGTACTATTTGATTTAAGACCCAATCAAGTAGTTTTAAAATCAACAATCTAATACGATTTCTGTTATGTTATGTAGTTAACGACATGCCTAAAATTACACCTACCATTGTACTTGACAAAAATGGCCTTAGGGGCCAACGTTTCCTTGCTTGGTTTCATCACATTAAGAATGTCTCAAAGATGAATGACATATCGTATGTGCTTAAGCAATCCCCTCCTCATGTACCTCCTACGAAACTAGCTTCAAAGGAGGAGTGTCAAAATTATGCTAGACACTATGAGGATGACTTACAAGCCAAATGCTTAATCCTCACTTCACTTAGTGAGGAGCTTAAGAAGCTGCATTAGTGAGGAGCTTAAGAAGCTGCATGAGCACATGGACACTTCTTATGCCATGGTTGATAGTTTGCATAAGATGCATGACATTGAGACAAGTAACGTACGATTCTCAAATGTTTGTAGTCTATTAAATGCCAAAATGGCAAAGGGGACATCGGTCCAAAAACATGGACAAAAGATGGAAAGGATCTTTCAAGATCTTGAAAGTTTAGGAACTTCCATCGATGGGAAAATGGCCCAAGACTTTTTCCTTGCATCTCTCTCGAATGGTTTCACTAAGTTTATAGTAAACTATAAAGTGAATAGATTCAATCATACTTTTACCGAGATGATTGACATGTGCTGTAAGTTTGAACAAAGTTTCAAAAAGGACAGTGGGAGTGAGAATGCAATCATAAGGAAAAGGTTGCATAAGAAGAAGGCAAGAAAATCCAAGGGAACATGCTTTCATTATGGAAAGGATGAACGTTGGAAGAAGAAATACAGGGTGCGCAGTGCAAGCCTTATGACAAGAACTTTTGAAGGGACTATTTCTGTCATAGAGAGTGCTTTTACAGTAAGCTCCAATTCCTGGATATTTGATTCAGGCGCTAGTCAACATATCTGCAATTCGTTGCAGGGACTAACAGGGAGTTGGACACTGCACAATGGGGAGATGATTGTGCGAGTTGGGAACGGCACTAAGATCTCTGCAAAAGCAATAAGCACCTACATGCTTAAACTACCCTCTGGGGAAGTCTTGGAACTTAAAAGCAATAGGTGTCACTCATGGTTTGTGGAAGCCCTGAGGATTAGCAAACACTAATCTTCATCAAAGGGAGAATTGAAATGTAGTTTCAATTCACAATCGATCGTTAAGAGTAACAATTGCCCACTGCCTCGCTAATTGGAACCTAATGGATCGTACACCGAGTAAGGATGAAAGTGAAGAAATATAAATGAGATGGATAAGCAATTAAATAGTTTAATTGAGAATGGTCAAGATTAATTAATTAGTTAATTAATCTTACGAAAGGTTCGTATTGGGCTTTTAAGTTCGTTTTGGGTTTCGGGGCCCAAAAGGGTTTTTGGGCCACAAGGCCCATTATGTTTAAGTTGTATGACAACTAAAACAAAATGGGCAATTAGCCCAATAACAAGGACAAGGCCGGCCATAAGGGTGAGTGGAAGCAAACTTGATTTAATTGCAAGTTTGCCACTCACATGTGATGTAGTATAAAGTCAACTTTATAGCTTTCACTCACTAAGGGTTTTCTAGAGGCAAAGAAGAGAAACACTTTCCCCCTTTTTCTCTAAGTGAGGCCGGCCACTTAGGGAGGATTTAGCTAGCAATCTTTTCCTCTCTAAGTCATCCATTTCATCTTCACACCTCATCCTTGGTGTGGAGACTTAGAGACACCAAATCTTTGGTGTTCTTGGAGATCCTTTCCTCACATCATCAAGGAGCAAATGAGCATCAAAAGGAGAAAAATCACAAGGAAGATCCAATGAGCTAGGAGGTGACTTGAAGGCCCTCCACTTGGGTGAATCCCTTGTGTAAACAAGGATGAGGTTCAAGGGTAATGAATCTCAAAATCCTTCATCTCTTTAATGTTGTTAAAGAGTCTTGTGGTCCACCATTCACTAGGCTTTGAAAGTCATGGGTTTTTAGAATTGTTTTTTAATGCATGCCTACTTTAAAGTGTTATTAGTTTGCATATGTGTTCAAATGTTCTCACATGTTCTTAGCTACGACAAAAAAATTTCCTTCATGGCATGTCCACCCCCATTTTCTGTTTGAATTGTTCAGTTTATTTAGTTCTTGCTTGGTCTTTCTTGGTGGTTATGACCTTGTGATGGTGCATCTGTTTTTGTTGCTTATGTAATATTTCATTAACTTTAACCCTTGACCATCAAAGTTGTCTGGCGTTGATTTTTTTTTGAAATTTTCCCGAGACCCCTTCTGAGGTATTTCGGCACACTGGTTCCATTTTCACACTCCATTTTTTCAAATTCAAATGCTTTAACTGAGTTTTACTAATGAGTCTCTATATTATGTTTAGGTGCGATTACTATTGGTGACCCTACCTTTCCTAGATAGAACGGCTACGACCTTGCAAGTAACTGTGAGTGGGTCTTTTCATTTTTATGTATATATATGTATATGTGGTTTTCCCCGACGATTGCTTTAATGTACTATGATGTGACATGCCATGTTTAGCTTTACAAATAGACATTTTGTACACTTTACGTTTATAATATTATTTGTGAGTATTAAACTTGTGGCATGACATCCTTACATATTATCTGCTCATTATTACATATTTGCACAATGTCTCTTAGTTATTTATATTGTCCTAGCCAAGGACCAGCTTCATGTGTATGTTCACATGCACTTTTTGCATTCGCTTTGGATCCAGAGTTGCCAGCTTGTCCCTAGGTTAGATGTTTGGACTCGTATGTGATGCGCTTAGCGCCAACTTTACATGATGTAGTACTAGAACATAAACAACTGTCACCAGTTTCTCTCTTCTCTCTAGCCTGGCTCATTGGTATTTTATGGTGCATTTCTCTTCTTTCTTTCCCTTTTTTGTATCTCTTCCTTCTTTTTTCTCTTCATTTCCTTCGTATGTTTCTCACCTCACTGCTTTTCTGTATTCTTCAATCTTTTATAGGCAAAAGTCAAGACGTAACAAATGCAGCACATGAGTTATTTTAATATATTAATGGGAACCAAAGCCATCAAGTGAATAGTAAACATTAGTTATCTTCCAAAATCTTCATCCATACTACCTTTTCAGTGGGCATCAATGTATTAAAAGTGTGAGGCGTGGGCGAGGCGTCCGAGGTGAAGCCCGGCCTAGGCGTGAGGCGTGAGGCAAAGCCTCACGGGATTAAATTTTTTTTTATATATATATAATTTATATATTATACATAAAGGTATTAAAAAAATAATACTTTGTAAAATAAACATCAATTCTCAATTTATCATTCAAATCCATAGTCATTCAAAACATAATATCATCTAAATTCATCATTCAAAATGTAATACAAATAAAGAAATCAATCATTCATCCAAAAGGTAATTTATCACCAACAATTTATTAATTTATACACCAACCATTCTAAGTCAAATGTCGCCCCAGATTTATGGCACTAGATAGCTGGCGTCAGAAGACTTTTCAAGAGCTTCCCCAGTACAGATGGTGAAAGCAAGTTTATTTCAGTAATATTATTTAGAGTTTAAAAATAAATAAAAGAAATAAAAGACCTGCCTCTATCCTTGACTGCTCCATATCTCAGACCCAAAACTACTAAATCGCAGTATCGCACCCAGCCCTATCCCAGAATGCTCCTTCTTTCCTACCCCTACCCCAAATTGCTCCTCAACTCCTATATCAAGCCAAAAGTATTACATCACAGACTCACAGTTCATACTAGTGTTCGACGGCGGCGTGGCGACCATTGCTGCTCCAAACAGGTGGTAGCTGTTGTTCTAGCGCGCGAGAGAATAAGGTGAAGAAGGAAAAGGACGATCGAATGTATGTATGGTCCTTGTATGGTGGATTTCTGCAATTAAAACTCAAAACCCTTATCGAAACGGCGTTGTTTTGGGTTTGTGTGTTTTAAAAAAATAAAAAATAAAAAAAGGCAGACAAGGCACCCGGACGCCTTGAGGCACGCCTCTGCCGCCTAGGCGTCTCCGGCGAAGCCTTTCACCCACTCCATCAAAACAGAGGCGTTAGCCGTCACGCCCAGCCTCAGAGGCGCCCTAGGCGGGCCCCGAGGCTAGTTTTTTAAAACATTGGTGGACATTCACACCACCTTTATAACAAAAATCAAATTGTGCTGGGTGGGGACATATGGTGCATGTTACATGATTCTTAGGTTGGTATGTTGTTGTCTTGGTGAGTGAAAGAGTAAGTGTTTCAATAAAAATTCATTTTTGCTTCAATTAAAACTTAAAAGAAATCAATGTAGGGCTCCCTTGTAGTACACGTCATATTTCTTGAATACTTGAATACCACTTGAGATTCTCTTCATTTTCCTTGTTCATGAAATGTTTATATGCAATCTACTTGCCATATGTAACTGTTGACCCTAAAAATTACCTAGCCTACGTGGCGCACAGGTCGAGTAATTAATAAGCTAACTACATCTTTTAGTTGAATGCAGGGCATGCCAACTCATCTGCCGAGCTCGGCCGGGGAGTAAAATGAATGTTGATGTGGCGTTGGGCGCGCTGCTGACTTCTTGATCTCGCGACTGCGGCTAAGGAAGGAACACGTCTCGGCCTTTGGGTTCTAGACGCTTGAAGATAAAGCTGCTAGTTCTGCGAAGTTCAATATCAAATTCAGCTTTCAGTGTAGTAACCTAGTAACTCCTCACTTCGCCGAGAAAGCTAATGAGATGACATATTCCAACAAGGACTTGGAAATCCTTGTTCATCGAGACTTGGATAAATAACTAATCGGTCTCGAAGCAGTGCTGTTTATCCAAACTGAAGACGAAGATGTTTCCGGTTGCCTCCACAGTGCTATTTATCCAAACTAAAAGTGTGTTGGCGGGAAAAAGAAAAAAATAAGAATCTCAAGGTCTTTGAGAAGTTGTTTGCGCAGAGCAGTTGTGTGTTGATTTGGAGGGGCTCTTACACGTTGCACATCGCCTCATATTTATAGCAGTGAAGTATTTACTAGCTAACCCGTGCAATTCCGGCCCAAAGCAGAACACTCATCTGAGATAGCTATCACAGAAGCCTTTGTCATCATCTTGATATCCTGGAATAGTTGGCAACTGCATTTTCCTTGTAGTCATACCAGATACACTAGTCTTCTGATAAGGCTCGTATTTAGAATTGTTGCCAACTTCAAATTCCTAGCACCACGAGCCACATCTTATCACCCATTCACCAGATCATCTACTATTCTACATGCATGAATTGCATGAAAAATGGTCTCCTAATTCCCTACGTACATGCATGAATCCAATCCTTTTATCTCCAAACCCACGTGCACCACTTGAAATGTGTGCAACATCAGGATTACTACTTGGTGATAATCATCACCAATCTTGTTTATCAAATCCCACTTGTAGCTTTATCCCATTCTGATGACGATCAACAAATCCCTCTATTATCCAAAATACAACCTGCATGCATGGTTTTCGGCTATGGAATACGAATTCAGTCCTTATCCTCCTTTATCCCAAACCAATTGGATCGACTAATAATTAATTTTAATAGAATCCCATGCACAAGTCAACTCTGTAAACGCCAAAGATATTTCCAAAGTAATTACTATAACAGTAATTACAATTTACAAGAAAGTTTCTTTCATCTCCGGAGTCATCCAACGGCTTCAATACAACGGGCCGATAGTGTAAAATCGGGTCCAAATAGTAACAGATAAAACGAGTGTTAACGGATGATGAACAAGCCGTCATCAAAAGCACAAACTAGAGGCGGTGTCTCCAACGACATCTCGTTGGGTAAGTCCTCCAAATTTCGGAAGAAGAAGCACTTTTTCAAGGTCATGAATTCAGCTGTTTGCAACAAGTTCTCAATCGGAGGTTCATCCTCATTCAATCAGACGTTCATCCTCATCCTCTTCACAAAATCATCGTACGTTGGATCAATGTGGTTCCACCGATATATTTCCTCCACGCTTTTCAGCCTTTCGCTTTCTACATTGTAATCTCTAAATGAACCGGCCAAATGAATTTAATAATTTCAATTGGGATAGTCATCCTTGCCTCCAAAACTTGAAGCAATGTATGATTTAATGAAAACAAAAGAAACAGCATCATATAATTAGTTCAGAAATTTGGTAAGGCATGCCAGCGTTGGTATATTAGATTGAAGAAAAAGGATGACTAGATGCACCAAATGAGTAAAAATTTAGCCCCTTTCGGATTGTATTATTATATCAATTTCGTGAACTACTTTTCCGCACTTTCTCGGATGTGAGATCAACGTCCTAGTTTGCAACCCTCTAAATTAAACATGTGCCTAACACAACCATTCAACTGTGCAGGCCTAAAAAGAAGTCACAAGAAGCCCTAAAAAGATCAAGAAGCCCAAAGCTTAAGGGGCTTAGAAGAGAGTGCTCCTGAGTGCTGAAGCCGATTTCCTGTAAGCTCAACTCGACCAGGACATATAAAGAGTTTCCGACCGGTGGGAGGCACATGAGTAGACTGACAGCTGTATTGGAAACTTGTCCAACTTGTGGCAGAGACCTAAGACGAAACGTAAAGACAGTCGGAATGACGCTCATACATGCAAGGTTGGATGACCAAGTGCGAGCGGGACACTCGGCATGCATCATTTTGACATAATGCACCATTTTGGCTTTACACATGTCACTTCATTGCCGAATGTTGGCTTGATAGGTCAAAGGGTGTTAGCTAGGGCTGGGCACAGGCCGGGTCGGGCCCAATTTTGAAGGAACCGGACTTTACCCGTTTTAAACAGTAACGGGGCGGGCCGGACCGGGTAGAGAGATTTTGAGTTTTGGAACCGGACCTAACCCGGCCCGTTTCAAACGGGCGGATTTGGGACGGGTCCACGGGTCCAACTTTTTTTTTATTATTTTTTATTTTATAATTTATAAACTGTAGTGCTGCCGTGAACTGCAGCAACACTGGAATGAAATCAGCAGACTTAACCGGCCAACATCCCTAGCCATTGGACTGGCGGTTCTTCGACTGAGTAGTTCGACCAACACCGTGACAAAAGCGGCGGAAGGGAATGGCTTGCTTGTGGGCTAAAACATCTTCCAAGTACCTTTTAGCCTTTGCCAAATACATCTTCCTGATGGCATGGGCAATCTAAAACAGATAAACAAATCCAAATTATAACAATCGAATCGAACTAGTCCAAGCATAACACAAGCAATCCAAGATAAACATATTTGAAAATTACAAGAGCTGTTTTTTGCACATCAATTCTTACATATATATACATACATACATATATATATATATATATATATATATATATATATATATACACTCACACACACAATCGATTCAAATTCAATTTAATTCAACAGAAGTTTCAAACTCAGTCGATTCAAATTCAATTCAATAAAAGATTTGAAATTGGAGGTCAAGGTTCAAGAACCCAACAAAATCCCTAAATCTAGAAAACCCCAATTTAATTTTCAATCCTAAATTCCTAAAACGTAATACCTTTGAAGAGGAATAGAGTCGTGCGCTGCAAATATGGGTCTGAGTCAGACGGAGGAGATGACTGGTTCGAAATCCGGTTGCTTTACGTCTAGGTTGCCCCCTGCGTGACTAGGAGCGTTCCCGACCACCTCAAGCTCCGCCACCTCCAACGCGAGATTGGGGTATCGCTTGAAATTAACAGGACCCGGGTTCCGGCGTCGGACTCAGCATCGCTCATGCTTCGCCGATAAGGAGTTGTCGGAGGTGATGTACGTCAGCATCGATAGCGTGAAGGTCACTGGTGGGGTTGAATTCGAGATGTACGAGAACAATGATATGGTTCTGTGTGGGTCTCTGGAGCGGTTGAGGGTGTTTGGATCAATGGAAATGTGCGGGGATTGGAGAACGATTCGAGAAATGGTGGAGTTAGGAGGAGAGATCGAAGTCTGAGAATCTGAGTGAAATGAGAGGAGTTGGGATGAGAGATGAGAAGACAGGCCTCAGACTTCGGCTAAATTCTATTCCATGCTAGAAACGGGCCGGGCCGGGGGCCCGTTCCCTTTATTTTAAGATCCGGCCCGCCCCGCTAATTTCATATACCCAAACCGCCCCGCCCCGTTTTGTGTTTAGAAATTTTAGACCCGCCCCGTACCCGCCCCGAACCTGAATTACCTGCCCCTACCAGCGGTTCCTGTACCTGTTTGCCCACCCCTAGTGTTAGCAGCCTAGTCTACATAGGTGACACATTAAATGCCAAGTTGGGGAGACCCAAGGTTGGGAGGTTCATTGAGGGCCTATATAAAAAGGTGAGGACCATCTGTATGGGGATCTGATGAAAAAGGAGAGAAAGAGTTCATGTATTAGCCAAGCGCTATTTTAATCTTGTAATCAATTAAATCCAAGTAAAACAATGGAAGTAGCCCAATTTTAAAGGGTGAACCACTTATATCTGTGTGTTCATTTCATTTCAACCCATACGCCGAACCCACCAAGGGTTTTAATTTGTTAACCTGCAAATTTTGAGCGTTAACACGGGTGACGGTAATAACTCAACGGAGGATCCTCTCCGGATCTTCTTTGAGGATCCTCACATCCTATCCATTCACTGTACATCGTGCGGTCAACTTTCGTTAGGTACTGTTTGTGTTTAATTTTAATAAAAAATTTCAAAATTATTTCTGACCGTACGAAGTATCCCTAAGAAGATCCGGATGAGATCCAAATCCTAGCTCAACATCTATTGCACGGATGACGTCATTGAAAGTATATCTTAGGTCCTTTTATTCAATCCATTTGTTACTTGTTTTGCTTACAAATCATATATAAATAGCGTTATTACATTGCATGAAAACCGGAGATTACTCTATTTATAAGATGGTAAAACACGAAAATCTGCTATAGTATGGTGTATGCTAACCCTATGTTGTCTAATTATAAAATGAGGAGGTAAAAATCATATATGATTAGCAACTTAACATAATATACTCAAATAGTCTGTCTTAATTATAATATATAATTTTCTATGTAGACTTCATGAGGGGGATCAAACTTTGAAGTCAGCGACAATAAAATTAACTTAATAAACGGTATCAACATATAAAAGGTTTCAATCACATGAAAAAGAGAGATAAAAAGTCAACACATCGTAACGTGATTAGGGTTTATTTTTCATCAACACAAAGATCTAGTGCATTAGCGCAAGGCATGTTAGGCCCATTGGATCAAATCCCAAAAGCTGCATTCAGTTCATTGTAAGGCCTCGTCCCCAAACCATACGACCAAATGAAAACAAAATCCCACCAAAGTCGTAGTCATTAGGCATACACCAACAAACACGGTATCAATAATTAGGTTCAAAATTCCTCGTCCAAACGCACCTTAAAAGAAGTAACGCCGTGAAATTAGATAGTGTACTTCAAAGGGCAGCATGAGAATTGGGTTCTGAGGGTCCAAAACGCTGGAGGTATGCATCAGCCAGCATGTGACCCAACTGAACCTGGGATTTGGTGGTGAGGTGCAGATGATCATCTTCGAGCTCCAATCCCTTGGCATCCACGCACACGACGTTTGGAATTTCCATTCCCAATTGGGCCTCCCTCACTTTCTCTATATACTTGCTGTCCCCGGACACAATAGCTACCTGTAAACAAAGTATTAATATCATTTTTAACCGAAACAATCGAGATGCCATTTTATACCGTTACACGTCCACTTGACGATTGGAAGCATCGGTTGAAGATGCTCATTTGCTAATTTCGTTGTAATTATGGACAAAATCAAAACTATTGCGTTTGCATTGCAATGGTTGGTAACTAAATTATATGCTTATAAAATGGCCAACAATGCAAAAGACTGAAGAATAATTTACAAGCTCACCAACCTGGATAATTGGAAGCCAAGGCAAACCAAGATCCTGGCGCACATTCTCAATTAGCTTCACCATGTTCCCCTGGTACGCATCCGCATCATGCTGCGTCGACGTGTCACTCTCCCCTTGGTACCACAACAACCCTTTCATCTCACCCCCGCCTTTCACGCTCTCCCTCGCCCGCTTCACCATACTCTCGTACAAGTGCTCCCCACGCGCCCACTCCTTGATCGCCGTCCCGCCCACCGCGCACGGCACGAGCCCCACCTCCCCCGCACACCCCCTCACCTTGTTCGCGAACGCCATCCCCGGGCCCACGCCGCAAACCTTCTTGGCGTCAATGTCGGCGTGTAGCGGCTCACGCGCGGGCACCCACCGGAGATGCGCGTCCAGGCGGTGGATGGAAGGGTGGGGCTGGCACTCCGGCGGAACGACGCCGTCCCATTGCTGGCGGTTGTGGCGGTGGTGGTCCCTGAAGACGCCGCCTCGGCCGGCCATGTTGCTCTGGCCGGATAAGATGAAGATCTGTTTGGCGTCGGGGGTTCGGGAGTCCATCCTGGCTGGGTCGGTGTTTGGTTCGTTATAATCTGAGGGCAGATGAGCCGTATTTGTCTTGGCGTTGGTCCAAAATGTCAAGGTGGTAATCAAAGGGGTTTATTTATGAATTAAAAAAAAACACGAAAGAAAACATCTATTGAATTGAATACTTGGTAGTTTTTTCAATAAGCAGCAACATTGTACAAGTATTTAAACTACATATTGTTGTAAACATTCATAGTTTATGTGTGATTGTGTAAATCCTATATTAGATTTGATTTCAGTTATCATTTCCTATTATATATTATATTCCTTGGGAAGAAGGAATATCTCCTCTCCTCTTTTACTATAAATAAAGGCACAATGTAAAAGGGATAACAACACAAACATATTGTCCTACAATTCTACAAACACATCTCTCTCTACCCTCTTTGCCGCCGACCCCCCTTTAACCTTGTCAGATAAAATAGACCACAACACGTTATCAGCACGCTCCTACCGCTACACTTAGGAATCTGACGTTGAAGAATTTTTCTGCATCAAACCAGTTCATCCATATCATCACGCAATCAGGTTCTTTCAAAACAACGGCTTTTAACTCGATATTTTGCAGCCATGATAGCATGAACATTCATCATGATGCATGACCCAACTTTACGTTTTACGAATTTTAGATTCTACATAAATTGTGTATGCCTCATAATCATAATTGTTGAATTATGTGAATTTGATATTTGCATGAATTGCATAAAATACATATGTATATGCATTGAAAATATTGTTTTGCATATGCATCCAATTGAACATATTTTTTTTATTGAAATATATATCAAATTAAATGGTATATTGAATTGAAAAAAATTACAATTTCGAAACATCGGGTTCTTCCGAACCCGTGACCACCATCCTGCAGATGGGTTTCCCCCAAGCCAAGTCGAGAGCCTGCAGCTCTTCCCAGAAAAACCCACGAAGCAAGATGCTTCGAGCCTCAAACCCACAAAACCTGACACCTTTCATGGTGTCCCCGACCACGGCATGGCCTGCAGCCACTACCCTGAACCTATGGTTCATATCGCAGACGACCAGAAGTCGTCCCACGTCGGAATTAGGCTGAGATTCTTTTGAATCCCATTGAAATTTTTTTACAAATTTTTCGATTCGAATTTCTAGGGTTTTTGTTAGAACGATTGAATTTTTTTTCAAAAATCCTCATTCATATTTGAGTTTTCTAACAAACCATGGCTTGCCCCAACTTTGGAAACATTGTTTGCCACAACGCCATCACCCAATTCCGGCGTTCTTCTCCGACGACACACACCCAGCACACGTTGGGGTGTTTAGGTTCCAAAACCCGAGCCCTATAGGGCTCTGTCTCTCGGCCCATTTTTTTCTCTCTCTTTTCTGCCTTGGGCTTCCCTGCTTTGGCCCATCTTTTTCTCGGCCTGCAGAGAGAGAACAAAAAAGAAAAAAATATATATATATTTTTTAGCTTTTGGGTCTGCTTGCTGCAGCCCAATCCCTGCCCCAATCCTCTCTGTGGGCCTGTAGCCCTACACGAGACCCCTAGCCCAATTCTTGGGCCTAGGATACATGGCACCATTTTTTTTAAGCCACCCGTGGCTTAGTTTTTGGGCCCTAAGTTTTATTCACCTAATTATTTTACGCCCAATGGGTTTTATTTTTTTCACCCACATTTTAATTTGGCCCGAAGTCCAAACAATTTAATTCAATTATATTTGAAAACCTAAAAGTTATATCTTTGCATATTCTTGTTGCATATATATTTGTGTTTGCCTGCAGGAATATATGAACCTGAAGTTCATAATTAGTTTTTTTTGAAACCTGAAGTTTCTTATAAATATGCCTTGTTTGAAAACCTGAAGTTTTCACTAAACAAAAACATCACCCATGAAAACCTGAAGACTTTTTCATGCAAAAATTAAACTAATACATGTCTATTAGAACCTGTATGATCTACTCCTATGTGAATGGATTGATTTTTTCTCCATTACACTAACCACATCTATTTTGTGATAGGAACATGTCGAATTTGAACAAACTCGACTTTACCGCTTTGGAGGTCTCTGGAAAGAACTACCTCAAGTGGGTTCAAGATGTGAAGCTCCACCTCACTGCAAAGAACTTGCGTCCCACCATTGAAGAAGCAACAAATGAACCTGTTGGCGAAGCTGACAAAGCCACTGCTATGATCTTCATTCGAAGACATATCCATGACGCTCTACAAACTTAGTATCTTGCTGAGGAAGATCCACGTGCATTATGGGTCGCTTTGGCTAATCGTTTTGATCACCAAAAGGACATATTGTCGCCTGAAGCAAGACACGACTGGCAACACTTACGTTTCCAAGACTTTAAGTCTGCGAATGAATATAATTATGAAGTTTGTCGAATCCGATCACTTCTCAAGTTTTGCAATGAAACTTTGACCGAAGAGGATCTCTTGGAGAAGACTTATTCGACCTTCTCTGCTTCTAATATTGTCCTGCAGCAACAGTATAAAGCTCAGAAGTTCACTAAGTTCTCCGATTTGATCTCTGTTTTACTTCTCGTTGAAAAGCAAAACCAACTGTTGATGAAGAATCATCAAGCTAGACCTATTGGGGCGACTATTGTGCCTGAAGCACACTATAGCACTAACCAACGCCCAAAACGCCAAAATAGGCGTGGTAGGGGTGGCCAGAAGCCATCCCACCAAAGTCAACAGAGCCAAGGCCCATCCAAGGGAGGAACCAAAGCCCCGAAGCGCTCAAACCTCGCTCCCATGGCCCCAAACTTCAAGAATAAGGGTAAAGCACCTGAAACCATGGATGCAAATATGTGCTATTGATATGGTTCAAAGGACCATTGGTCCCGTGTTTGCCGCGCTCCCAAGAAGGTTGTAGATGAATATGATTTTCGTCGTAAGAAGTTTGAATCAAACTTCATGCAAGTGGACGACTCGGAGACTACCAAGATGGAGGTTTCTAACTTTCAAGAGGATACCACCCCTATGGAAGATTAGAATCTTAGACATAGACTTTTTTTTTTAGTTGAAATAAGACAATTGGGGCCGAATTCCACTAAGTGGCCGAACCCCTCATTCGTTTTCGGTTGATTTTTTGAACAATTTTCCTTTATGTTTGGATTATTGATTGGTGATTTGTTTTTTTGGATATTGAGTTTTAATTAATTACCAACCTTGAATAAATGAAATTACTTTGAATTGATATTTGTTTTAAGAACTTTTATGCATGTGACTGATTCAAATTAATTTTTCATTCTAGGTATGACTAGCGGGAAAGTTAGTTGTCTAGCAGATAGTGCAACCATGCACACCGTTTTGTGTGAACGTATCTATTTCACTAACTTCATACCTAAGAATGCACCTCTGACAACCCTCTCAGGCTTATCCAACCTGATCGAAGGATACAGTAAGGCACGTACAATGTTGTCCAATGGTACAATCTTGACCATTGATGAGGCACTCTATTCTCCACGTTCCGGAAGAACGTTACTAAGTTTCAAGGATATTAGAGATAATAATTACCACGCTGAAACCCACGTAGAAAACAGAGTTGAATTTCTGTGCATAACTTCTTATGAATATAGCCAAAAGCATATTCTAGAGAAGATGAAGCGTACCCCAAGTAGTCTGTATACTACGACCATACGCCATATAGAATGCCACTATGTGGCCGGCCCTACTACTGGGACCGTGCACGAAATTACACTTTGGCATGACCGTTTGGGACATCCTGGACAAATAGCGATGTGCCGTATCCTCAAATCATCACAAGGGCATCCACTAACCCAAAGTTTAGGTTCGATTCAAGGAATCGCATGTCAAACATGTTCTATGGGAAAGCTTATTACTAAGCCTTCTTATGACAAGATTCGTTCGAATCCTCCCATTTTTCTACAATGAATTCAGGGGGACATTTGTGGACCGATTCACCCTCCATGCGGACCATTTAGATACTTTATGGTTTTGGTTGACGCCTCCACACGTTGGTCACACGTGTGCTTGTTGTCCACAAGGAACGCTGGATTCTCCAAACTGTTGGCTCAGGTTATCAAGCTCAGGGCTCACCACCATGATTATCCGATTAAATATATTCGATTGGATAATGTTGGAGAATTCACATCTAAAACTTTTGATGACTATTGCATGTCGGTTGGGGTTGAAGTTGAACATCCAGTACCCCACGTTCACACCCAAAATGGCTTGGCAGAGGCTTTCATTAAACGCTTACAAATGATTGTTCGATCGTTGGTCATACGTACCAAGCTCTCGATCGCTACTTGCGGCCATGCAATATTGCACGCAGCAAAGTTGGTTCGCCTGAGGCCTGTTGCGACATAACCATTTAGTGCCCTTCAGTTGGTTACCGGATACGAACTCGACATATCGCATCTGCGCATTTTTGGTTGTGCGGTAGATATGTCGATCTCACCGCCCTTTCGTACAAAAATGGGGCCTCAACGAATGATGTCAATCTATGTCGGATATGATTCTCCTTCGATTATTCGTTACTTAGAACCTTTGACAGACGATATGTTTACCGCTCATTTTGCGGATTGTCACTTCTATAAGACAGTATTCCCGTTGTTAGGGGGAGATAAGAACGTCAACGTTCCTGATGAACGACACGAATTATCGTGGACGACTCCCACTTTGTCTCATTTAGATCTCTGCACTGCTCATTCTGAAACTGAAATGCATCACATATTAGATCTCCAAAGCATAGCTCAGAGCATGCCAGATGCTTTCATCGATCTAGCGCGCGTGACAAGATCACACATTCCAGCTGTAAATACGCCTGCAAAGATGGATGTACCAAATGTATGACGGACTACCCTTCTGGAAGCCCGGGATGCCAATCTTCATGATCCACATACATTAGCGGCTAGCCAATCATCTGCCCCTACACAAAAGCGTGGCAGACCCCTTGGTTCAAAGGATTCACACCCCTGCAAGAGGAAATCCACGGCATAAGGTTCTGAAGAGCCTACCGTGAATCTGACTATCGCTTACTCATTATATCCAACTCATGAGGAAATTCTAGATTACGGAAGCGTCATTGAAGAAACGAATCCTCCTCCCGAGAATCGTGAGATTCCGGTCTATTATGCGAGCTTAGATGATGTGTGGCGTAGAAATGAGATGATTGTCGACAATGCATTATCATTTGCAGTAGCTACTGAGATCATGTTGAGCGATGACATTGAACTGCGTTCTGTTGATGAATGTCGACGTAGAACTAATTGGTCAAACTGGAAACAAGCAATCTAAGTCAAACTCGATTTGCTTGCGAAACGTAAGGTGTTTGAACCTGTAGCTCATACTCCTCACATGTGAAGCCCGTTGGCTACAAGTGGGTTTTCGTTCGGAAACGTAATGAGAAGAACGAGATTGTGCATTACAAAGCTCGTCTTGTTGCACAAGGCTTCTCACAACGCCCTGGGATTGACTATGACGATACTTATTCAGCCGTTATGGATGTGATTACTTTTCGCTACCTTATCAGTTGGTAGTTTCCCAAAAACTGAGTATGCAGCTGATAGACGTAGTAACCGCGTACCTCTATGGGGATCTTGATACGGAAATTTACATGAAAGTTCCCGAATGACTTACATTGATTGGTTCAAATATTTCTAAACCCCAGAACACACTATCAATTCGACTGAGGCGTTCACTCTACGGTTTGAAACAATCCGGAAGAATATGGTATAACCGTCTGAGTAAGTATTTGACTAGTCAAGGATATGTGAACAACGAAATATGCCTATGTGTGTTCATAAAGAAGTCACATTCCGGATTGGTGATTGTTGCAGTATATGTCGATGACATGAACCTCATCGGAACTCCTGAAGAGCTCGCAAGAACTGCCGCACACCTGAAGTCAAAATTTGAGATAAAAGATCTAGGTAAGACTCGATACTGTCTCGGTCTCGAGATAGAGCATTGTTCAGATGGAATCCTAGTACATCAATCGAACTACACCCAGAAGGTGTTGCGCCGCTTTAATGAGGATAAAGCGAAGCCTTCGAGTACTCATATGGTCATTCGTTTGCTATATGCAAAACGAGATCCCTTCCGTCCGAATGAGGATGATGAAGAGATTTTAGAGCCTGAAGTTCCTTATCTAAGTGCAATAGGCGCTTTATTGTACTTAGCTCAATGCACTAGACCCGACATCTCATTCACTGTTAATCTTTTGGCAAGATACAGTAATGCACCTACACGTAGACACTTAACTGGCGTGAAAGACATCTTTCGTTACCTTAAGGGTACTACTGATTTGAGCTTGTTCTATCCCTACGAATCCTCGAATAATGCCGCACCTTATGCTCCTCAAGTTAATTATCCCCTTGTTGGTTATGCCGACGCAGGATACTTGTCTGATCTGCACAAGGCGCGTTCTCAAACCGGTTATGTCTTTATCGTTGGAGGCACCGCAATCTCTTAGATGTCAACTAAACAGACCTTAGTTGCCACTTCATCTAACCATGCTGAAATTCTGGCTTTACATGAAGCAACTCGGGAATGTTTTTGGTTGAGATCAGTAGTGGGCCATATTCGAAGCTCTTGCGATCTTTATCCCGCCGTTGATGTCCTGACGGCGATCTTTGAAGACAACGCAGCATGCATCGAATAGCTCAAAAAGGGTTACATCAAAAGAGACAACACCATGCACATTACACCGAAGTTCTTCTTTTCACATCAACAACAAGAGCATCAGAAGATTGAAGTCACGCAAATCTGTTCACAAGCCAATCTGGCCGACCTCTTCACCAAATCACTGCCGAATACGACGTTTCAGAAGCTTGTTTATGGAATTGGTATGCGTAAAGTTTTTGAGTTGTAACATTTTGGAATTGTGTCAAACTCAGGGGGAGTATCTTGTAGATTCTTGCTTGATCTTAATGTACTCTTTTTCCCTACGATTAGAAGCATTTTTCTCACTGGGTTTTTGCTACCTAACTAGATTTTAACGAGGCACCTACCTTGGGTTGGTCATATCCCTGATGACGTCCTGTAGACATTTCTTTTGACTTTGCATTTCTCATGCATTTTTCCTTAGACTATGGATTTTGTCCCTACTCGGGTTTTTGCCATAGCCTTAGGGTTTTTTAGTGAGACTTACTTATTTATGCAAGTTCCTACCTTATTGAGAATAAGCGTTGTTCCTTGGAATCAGTGTCAACGAGTCGACTTCCTCAACTTTTGCATGATGCTGAATCTACCTTAAGTATTTACACACTCAAGGGGGAGTGTTGTAAACATTCCTAATTTAGGTGTGATTGTGTAAATCCTAGATTAGATTTGATTATAGTTATCATTTCCTATTGTATCTTATATTCCTTGGGGAAGAAGGAATATATCCTCTTCTCTTTTACTATAAATAAAGGCACAATGTAGGAGGGATAACAACACACACATATTCCCCTACAATTCTACAATCACATCTTTCTCTACACTCTTTGCCGCCGGCCCCCCTTTAACCTTGTCAAATAAAATAGACCACAACACATATTACGTATTAACAGAAGGGTTTTTATCACAAATGGTTCTTGAGATTGATCAAACTCATCATTTTGGTCTTTCACTTTCAAAATCAATCAATGTCGTCCCTAACATTCACTATCACACATCAATTTGGTCATTCCGTTTAAATTTCGTCAATTATTCTGTTAGTTTGTATGTGGGACAAACAAATCCAATAAAATGGTGACACGTGGATTACACAAAAGAAGGATTTTTATTACAAATGGTCCTTGACATTGATCAAACTCCTCATTCTGATCTCTGAGTTTCAAAAATCGATAAATTTGGTCGTTGACTTTCACTATGGCACATCAATTGAGTCCTTCCATTAAAATTTCATCAATATTTTCTGTTAGTGTGCTGATGTGGTCCCACCAATCCAATCATATGGCGTCAAGTGGATTAACTATAAGAAACTATTTTTTTAGAGTGACGTATTCCACATTGGCATTTCTCTTGCATTGCACAATTCCAAGTGGGAAATAAAATTCAATCTAAATCCAATAAAATTGAATCAAAATTCAATTCAAATTTGATAGGATTATAACTAACTAAAGAGAATGAGAAGTGAGTTTAGGGAGGTCGAGAGCTTTAGTGGTGTCATGATGTCTTCCTTTTCTTTTTTAGCATACCTAGATGAAGACTATGATGTCCTTTTCTTTTCTTTTAGTTTTAGTTTTTAATTTCTTATTTTACTTTTAGTTTTGAATCTTTAAAAAAAAATTTATAGTTAATCCATATGGCGCCATATGATTGAATTAGTGGGAACGCTTGCATAAAAACATTGACCAAATTTTAACGGAATGACTAAATTGATGTGCGGTAGTGAAAGCTAGGGACCAAATTTATTGATTTTTGAAACTCAGAAACCAAAACGAGGAGTTTGATCAATGTCGAAGACCATTTGTGATAAAAAAAAAATCATTCTTTTGTGTAATTCATGTGTCACCATTTTATTGGATTTGTGGGTCCCACATACAAACTAACAGAATAATTGACATAATCTAAACGGAATGACCAAATTGATCTGCGGTAGTGAATGTTATGGACAACATTGATTAATTTTGAAAGTGATGGACCAAAATGATGAGTTTGGTCAATCTCAGGGACCATTGGTGATAAAAACCCTTATAGAACTTTGTTTGTCAATTAAAAAAGAGTGAAAATAATATTTAGTCTTCTATCACAACAAAAATAAAAAGGGCAGTAACGTAATTTTACAAAACAAAATTTTATTGTTTACTAATTTTAAAAAATTAAAAAAATAATAAATAAATTAAACCTTTCTCCTATCTCCCCACTCCCACCTTCTCTCTCACTCTCTTCCTCTCTCTCCTGCAATTTTAAAAACAAAAATAAAAATTTCATACACACTTTATGTGTAGGCATATACTAGTTAAATTTTAAAAAAAAAAAAATTCAGGAATTCGTCGAATCCGTTCATTTAGAATGAGAAGAGAACAATATACAAACAATTATTTGCACCACGTTTACAAATTGCATTGTGAATTTGTTGACTCTAAAACCTACCAAGCTTACATGGGGCATAGACCGAGTAACTAAGAGTTAATTACGTTCTTCTGGTGAATACAGGGGTGCCAATTTTTGGTAGAATTAATGTGGTGGTGGTGTAGAACGCGCTTCTGACTCTTGTATCTGAGCGATAAAGAACTCGTCTATCTTGGCCTTGGGTTCTAGACCCTGAAGACAACGTTGCTAGTCACTGTGAAGTTCACATAAGGTTCAGCTTTCAATGTGACAAACACTCAAGTAATCTGGTAACACTCCACTTCGCCAAGAAGGCTAATGAGATGACATTTTTTTAATGAGAAGACCAAGGACTCTTCAGTTGCTGAGACTTGGATAGCCAAATTTGAAATGGTGTTGTGCCAAATTTGAAGCAGTGTTGTTACTCCAGACTAAGGATGCTGCTCCTGATTCTGTAGCTCCAATACTATTTATTTCTGAAAGTATGTGAGAGAGGTTCATGTAAAGTGGCGTTTATGTGTTGAGCTGAAGGTCTTTTTCACATTGTAGAGCGTTTTGCATTTAGAGAACTCAAATTGCTCAGCCATGAAATAAAGTATCCCAATTCGACTCTAACTCATGGCATCCTAGTATTGTGATAAAAGAAGTAGGATTCTCTCCCTTCCCCTTCTCTCCCCTCTTATTTGAATGGTTACAGTTAAGTCACGTTAAAGTTTTGTGTTAAATTTTTAATAGCCAGAAGAAGACAAAAAACAATTTGTGAGATGAGGGAAGGAAAAAGAATGGGAATAGGAGGGGAGAGAATCATACTTCGTGATAAAAATCCTGTTGGTAAACATTCCTCAGCCTTGATCAGCCAAAGTCAGAATTTGTTGGCCCAGTGTCGTACCTTTTTCTGATTTTTACAGCACCAATCTATTCCAAATATTGTCCTTAATCTTTAAATGCCTAAACAAAAGTCCACGTGGACCTTCGTAGTACAAATTTTCATGCACCAATGAAATTCCAGAATGCATCATCACCTAAACTCCCATGTGGACATCACCTTATACTCAAACTAGGGTGGGCAAACGGGTCCTAGACCCACGGATCGGGACGGGTCCAAATTTTTAAAATTCAACACGGGGTGGGACAGGCCGGGTCCAGGTTAATAGTAGGGCGGGAGGGGTCCAAATCTTGGAAGAAACAGGCCCCCGGCCCGAATCGATTTCCACCCCCAACTTCGTATCCAAAACCTTCCCAGATAAATCTCTGCAATTCAACATTTATGTTTCTAAGCAATTCGAAAAGCACAAAAATAAAATCACCCATTTGTGTTTGGATCTCTCTCTTTCTCTAGGTTCTGCTTATGGGTCTCTTTGCTTCCAGGTGAGTCCAAATCCTTGTATTCCCAATTTTTGAATTAGGGTTTATATTGTCACTGATGTGCCTCGCCAAGGACAATTTCATCAACAAAATGGATGTGTCAAAGCACGCCTTGTTTGACCTCGCCGCCGCGTCACGGCAGGACGACGCCGACTGTGAAGCTGTCGCCTTCTGCGCGAGCAAGCACATGCTGACGACGCCGCAAGCGGTTTCGTTCGATACCACGTCCCAGAGGCCGTCGCTGGCAAGGATAAGACACTCGTCCTCCACCGCACGATCCGTGACCGTCACATCTGGCTCCGATATCATGTACTGCTTTAAGTAGTTGTCGCCGATAGCCCTCGACATGGCAAGAACTCAGAGGACCCTCGTGCCATCCCAGTAGATCACGCGCCTCGATTCGAACTAGCTCATCGGGAGAGCTAAAGAAGAAGAGGATAAAAAAAAAAAAAAGGACCCGTGGACCCGGCTTGAACTGGCCCGTTTGAAATGGGCCAGGTTAGGTTTGGTTCTTGTTTTAAAATTTGTTGTACCCGCCCCGGCCTGGCCCGTTTCTTTTAAACCTGGGTCCGGTCCGTTCCCTTCAAAATTGGGCCCGACCCGGGCCGTGCCCAACCCTAACTCAAACCCCCACACTAATCAAGCAAAAGTTCCAAACCGAAAATATATAACAATTGTACTACAAATACGAAAATCTTTTTGGTGTGAGTGTAATATATGCGCGTAATTGGCGCATTATCTAGATAATGTGGTCCCTTTAGTTTTCTTTTCTTTTCTTTTTTTGGAAAACTGGAAATATATTACCAGGGCAAGAAGCCGTACAACTACAAGGAAAGCCTACCCATAGGCCAACAAACAGAAAACAACACAAACAAACGGCAAAGGGGTAGGAAGAAAGACACTTGAACCGAGTTCGAGCGTCATCCCAGAGGGACAAGGTGGACAAAGTAAACCATCTTTATTAAGGATATGAACTAACGAAGATGGAGGTCTGCTGGGGAAGAAGCATCGATGTCTTGCTATAAGCCAGACTAGCTAGCAAAGGCAGAGGAGTATGGCTTGTCAATGTCAAGTACACGAGAAATTTTTTAATTTGATCAAAATACAAGGTGGTAAATCACGTGTTTATTATACAAATGATGAAATATGTGTGTTAAAAAATTAATAACTTAAAGGCTCAGCCGAACTCCCCCTCTCTTAGTATAAAAATATCGATGTATTCAAAAAAAAAAAAAAAAATTCACCACTTATATAATAACACGTGGTATACCACTAGTATTCCCATTACAATGAAAAATTTCTCCAAGTATTCGGATTCTCTGGGCTCTAGTGTTTCAACTTTTTCAAGCAGGAAAAAGATTTTCCAATTTTCAATGGTTCACGTGAAGTTTATTAAGCTCACTGATTTGGAATTTGTAATTAAATAGAGTGTGTACTGACAGTAGAGACTGAAACGGATGAGGATCCTCTACAGATCCTCTATGTGAGGATTTTAAGGATCTTCACATCCTAACCGTTCATCGTATATCATGCGATCAGTTTTCGTTAGGTACTATTTGTATTTAATTTTATATTTAAAATTCGAAATGATTTTTAGCCGCATGATGTACGATGAACGATTAAGATGTGAGAATCTTTAGGATTTCCACAATTTAGATCCGGATGGGATCCAAATCCACTGAAAACAACTTGATTAGTTTAAGAAAACACGATGAGGATGGTCCTCTTTGTGAGGATCCTTATATCATATCCGTTTAACGTACATGGTCAGATCAGTTTTAGTTAGGTACTGTTTGTGTTTAATTTTAAATAAAAAATTCAAAATAATTTTTTTATTTTGACTACGTAATCTCATCTTTATCTCCATTTACATTTGCATAAGGGTAATGCGAAATACTAAATTTCTAAATCATTTTTATTATTCTTAACGTTATCGTTTTCATAAATTGCATGATATTATCCCATCCAATCATTTGCCATATCCTTATCACATGATGAAACCACTCCAGTCAGACGCCATATCCAATCCACACGCTCGCATGCAAACATCCCAAATGAATTGTACTGCTTCCAAATCATAGATATAGTTTACATTCCATTTATCTCATCTCGCATAAGAAAAAGTCAAGATAATTTAATACATTATTAAGAGATAATATTATGATTAAAAAGTCAGAGTATTATCTCTCAACAATAACTAAAAATTATTTTAACAATTCTCTCATCCAACAGTTTAAAATCATGCTCACTCAACCGCTTTGATTACAACACAAACCGATATTTCAACTGAAATTTAACATTATCAGCACATAAACATAAGCTACGCCATTACAATTATGTGAACTTGTAGCTTCTTGACTAACATAATTGTGATTTTTTTTTTTTTAACAAACGATATTATCTACATTAAGGAGTGGAGAGTAGGTTAAGCCTTACCATGACTAGTAATAATGTGGTTCAAATTTGCTTTTGGCGAGAATCAAACTTAAGACACTTCACTTACAAATGAAGAATAATACTAGATGGTAATATTAAGTGTCATAAATTATTAAACTATATGAACATTTCTTATGGCTTTTATGCAACGTTCAACTCAACAAAAGAAAAATAAAATAAAAGCAAATGCATAACATACACAAAGCCAATTTTGTGGGACCTCAACATTCATTAGTTTGAAGAAGTGGAACTACTTTTTTCTAGGATTTGGAAGGCTTCTTTCATGGTTGGTCTTTTTTGTGGGCTAAAACTAGCACAACTAAACCCTAATTTCAAACAAGCCAGCAAGGCATCTTCCCTGCCCTCCACCTCAGCCGTAATCGCCACGTCAACCATTATTAAAATTCGAATTTTCTCCTCCGTCAGCGAACCCAGTGTCCATTGGGCAACCAATTCTCGTTCCGAAGGTATCCTTCCCGTGAGAAGCTCAAGCAAGACTATACCAAAAGAATACACATCCCACTTGGGGTTTGGCTTCAAGTTCTTTAGGGACTCCGGTGCTTGATACGGCGAAGATGCGCTCCCCACTCCCGCGGATGGCATTGCGGCGGGGCTGCCACCAATTGGGAGCACATCATGCGTACCTTCGCGAGTGGCCGTGGATTTTAGGCTTCCAAAGTACCCCCGGGCTGAACCACTAGCTTTTTGACCAATCGTGTTACCTAACACCAGCTTATCAAGGCCGAAATCGCTAATTATAGGTTCCATATCAGAATTTAAAAGAATGTTGCTAGGTTTGATATTTCCATGCACATGTTTCTTCTCATGGATGTACGCCAGCCCCCTTGCAACCCCTCTCGCTATCTTCATCCGAGTTTCGAGAGGTAGATGACACGGCGACGACCCTGCTCTTCCTACAAAAAAATTCAAACATGTTTGAGATCAACCACACTTGTACAAGAAATTCTTGAGGGATAAGGAACACACTAATTAACCAAAAGTTCCGCACCAAAAAACATAGAACAATTGTACTATTGACTACAAATACGAAAGACTTTTTAGTGTGAATGTAACACGCGAGTAATTGCCGCGTTATCTAGATAATATGGTCCCTCTAGTTTTACTTTTTTGGGGGAAGAAGCATCGCTATCTTGCTATAAGCCAGACTAGCGGACGCAGAGGAGTAGGGCTTGTCAATGTCAAGTACCGATGTGGACACGGATTCTCTGGGCTCTACTGTTTCAACTTTTTCTAGCAGGAAAATGATTTTCCAATTTTTCATGGTTCACGTGCAGTTATTAAGCTCACATAATTTAACTAACATACGCCAAAAGAGGAGAGGAAAGAGAGCTTACTGGTGGTGGTGGTGGCAAGGTTGCCAGTGGAGACCTAGTCATAGATAACCAGATTCGGATGCCTCACCTTCGCAATGGCCCGCACTTGGCTCTCGAAATCCCTCATCTTCAAAACCCTACACTCTCCTATCCTCCTCACAGCAAGCTCAGTCTTGTCCTCCAGCACTGCCTTGTACACAATGCTTGGGCCACTGGCTCCCAATATATAAGCTGATGCTTTCAGCAGTCTCGAGCTCAAGCTCCGGTTGGTCCCCGCCTTCTACCGTCAACAAGACGCCGCTTTTCTGAGCCTCCCCGTTCGGATTGTGCAGACCACCTACTTGTCCATCTTTGTCATCATGGTCACTGTCTGAGCTTGTTGCCTCTGATTTCTCTTCCCCTTTTATTGTTATGCATGACCATGCTGCGGATTTTGCTGCATTGTGTCAAAGGTATTAATCATTGGTGTCCACAGAAATATCGAGAGTATGAAAATACAAAACTACACACAATGTTTGATTTGGAGAAAAATTATATTTTGTGTAACTGTATCTAAATATCGTATATTTCGATGTGAACAGAAATATCTAGTCTGAAAATACAAAAATGTGCAAAAAATTGATACCAAGAGAATGATATAAAAACTTTGAATGAAATTAATGCACTAAATCGAATCTAATGTCGTAAACATTGATGTGATGGGAAGGAAAGTGATTTTTGCGGAGGCAAATTGTTTGCTCTTCCCATCCCCTCATATATTGTGCGGTCACGGTTAAATCACGTCAACATTTTATATTGATTTTTTATAGAGATAATAAGACAAAAAACAATAAGAATATAAAATGTTAACGTGACTTAACCGTGACCGCACAAATAGGAGGGGATGGGAAGGGCAGACAGATAGGAGGGCAGACAATCTACCTCTTATTTTTGCAATGCTTTTTCTCCTCATGTTTTTGTTTTCCTAGGCTCAACTTTCATAAATGAAAAGAGAAATCGAGAGTATGAGAATCACGCTTAACGAAAATAGACAAGATATCAATATTGAGAGAAATAATAAAATGTACTAAATTAAATTGTTATCTAATATCAATTCCAAAAAATTTTTTTGGTTAAAAAATAAATTTTGTTAGATTAGAGATTAGATTAGCCACCGGTAGGATTTGAACCCACACCGTCATGTAAGGATACAACACTTTCCATCACTGTAGTAAAGTGCCACTTGCATATCAATTCCAAAATTTAGTGCATACCTTTTTGATCTGGGTCTTGTTTTGTGACAACTTTTGGCTTCATTTCCAGGCCTTTGGCACTACTGCCTCTTAAGTTGAGACTTTTTCTTTTCCTAACATGGTAGACATAGAGAATGACCATTCCAAGTACAACTATTCCAGCCAAGTCTCCGACCACAATGTTGGCGATCGTGCCGGGTTTCAACACGGTCTGCGATTGATTCCGAGTCCCATTTGCTCCCCCAGTAGTGTTCGTTTCTGGGCCGTTATCAAACGTTCTGGGAATGGCAGCAATTGCCGGAGAAGAAGAACCGGTACTAGTTGCCATATTCGGCGGTGTGGACAGAGTAGAAGGAATGAGACGAAGGGTCTTCAATGGCTTCCCACAAAGCTCACTATTTCCTGCAAACTGCTCTGTTTTCTGACTGAGCAGAGCCGGCGAGTCGGGAATCGGTCCGGTCAAATTGTTGAAGGAGAGATCAATGGAGTATATATTCAATAATCTCCAAAGTGGAGTATATAGGAGTTACAATTGGTATTACATATGTACTTCATCAATATGGGACAACAGACTACTATTTACACTTTAACTAATATATAACTCGCAACATTCCCGCTCAAGTTGGTGCAAAGATGTCACACATGCCCAACTTGTTAAGCGAGTTGGAAAACACACTATTAGACACAGCCTTAGTAAGTACATCAGCGAGTTGATCTTCAGATCCCACAAACGGAAACATAATAATTCCAGCATCCAATTTTTCCTTAATGAAATGTCGATCAATCTCCACATGTTTTGTTTGATCATGTTGCACTAGATTATGAGCAATTTCAATAGCAGCCTTGTTGTCACAATGGAGTTTCATAGCATCCTTGGGCTTAAATCCAAGATCTCTCAACAATTTTTTCAACCATAATAACTCACATACACCATGAGACATACCACGAAACTCAGCTTCAACACTTGACCTAGCCACCACTTTTTTGTTTCTTGCTTCTCCAAGTAACTAGATTACCACCCATAAACGTAAAGTATCCAGATGTAGATCGCCGATCAGTGATAGAACCTGCCCAATCTGCATATGTATACCCTTTGACATTCAAATGACCATTCTTGGAGAAAACCAAGCCTCTGCCAGGAGCCATATTCAAGTACCTCAAAATACGGATTACTGCATCCATATGAGCTTCACTTGGTGAATGCATAAACTGACTTACCACACTAACTGCATAAGCAATGTCAGGGCGAGTGTGAGACAAATAAATTAATCTCCCCACAAGCCTATGATACCGTTCTTTATGAGTAGGAACTTGATCCGGAAATAAGCCCAAACGATGATTCTGCTCAATCGGAGTATCAACAGGTTTGCAATCTAACATACCTGTTACAGCTAACAAATCAAGAACATACTTCCGTTAAGATAGAAAAATACCATGCTTGGATCGTGCAACCTCGATTCCAAGAAAATACTTCAATTCACCCAATTCTTTCATCTCAAATTTAGTAGCTAGGTACTTTAAAAGGCGTTGTATCTCATTCTGATAATCACCAGTCACTATCATGTCATCAACATAAATAATCAATGTAGTTAGCTTACCATTTTGTCACTTTAGAAACAATGTATAATTTGAATGACTCTGGACATACCCAAACTTCTTCATTGAACTTGTAAACCTCCTAAACCACGTTCTAGGAGATTGTTTCAAACCATACAAAGCCTTTCGCAATCTGCATATAACACCTTTTCCAGGAGATGTTCCAATACTAGGTGGGAGATCCATATAAACTTCCTTCTTGAGATCATCATGAAGGAAAACATTCTTAACATCAAACTGCTACAGAGACCAATCTTGGTTTGCTGCTAAGGACAAAAGAACACGTACAGTATTAAGTTTGGCAACAGGAGCAAAAGTCTCCTGATAGTCCACCCCATAGGTTTGAGTATAACCCTTAGCAACTAATCTGGCTTTATACCAGTCAATAGAACCATCTGCTTTGTGCTTAATAGTGAACACCCATCTACATCCAACAGCTTTCTTCCCGTTTGGTAAAGGAACCAAATCCCAAGTAAAATTCTTTTCCAAAGTTTCCATCTTAACTCTCATGGTATTAACCCACTTAGGGTTAGACAAAGCATCGTCCAATTTTGTTGGAATTGATACACTAGATAGCTGACATATGTAAGATGCATATGGTTTGGACAAACGATGAGTAGACATATAATTGTTGATAGGATATTTGGCTTTGGCATGCATATCAGGCTCATATTGTACTTTAGGTTTTCCACGATTAGCTCGTGAAGGCAACTGATAAGTAGAAGAATCGTCAGAATTTACCTCATGTATGCCACCATCTTGTACTAAACTGTTAGAAGAATCGTCACTTGACGAACCATCATCAGGCAACTGGTCATCAGAAGGTAATTCATCAGACATACTAACAGACAGCTCATTGGGCACATCTGATCTGTCGTCAGTAGAAATAGTTTCGGGAATGACATGTGATCGATCACTATCTATAGCCAACTGATCAGTATCACGCAACATAATAGGTTATGTCCCCAACTTTGCCTGTAACACATCATCCATATCATCTATTTGAATCTGCACTTCACTCCCTCTCTCCCCCTGAAGTGGAGAGTCGGAAGAGGGCTTCACAAAATACGCCACTTCCTCGTGGAAAGTGACATCCATGGTAATATAAGTTTTCTGAGTCGGAGGATGATAACACTTATAGCCTGTCTGATTGTTAGCATACCCAATAAATACACATCGGATAGCACATGCATCAAGTTAGCCTGTCTGATTGTTAGCATACCCAATAAATACACATCGGATAGCACATGCATCAAGTTTACTCTGTTGATGAGAGTAGACATGCACATACACAATACACCCAAACACCTTCGGAGGAAGTTTTGATACAGAAACAAGAGAAACATGTTTTTGTAGCACATCAAGCAGTGTCTGAAAATCAAGAACCCTGCTTGGAACACGATTTATCAAATACACAGCAACCAAAACAGCATGACCCCACAAATGATTAGGAACACATTTATCCAACATTAAGGAGCAAGCAACCTCCATTGTTTGACGATTCTTCCATTCAGACACACCATTTTGTTGAGCTGTAAACGGAGTAGTCGTCTGATGAATAATACCCTGATCACGAAAAAAACATGCCAAAGTGCGATTCACATATTCTCCTCCGTTGTCAGACCTGAAGACCTTAACTTTGGTCTGAAACTGAGTATACACCATAGCAAAAAATTCTTGAAGAAGCAAAGGAACATTGCTGTTATTCTTCATCAAGAACACCCAAGTTACTCGAGTACAATCATCAATAAAAGTAACAAACCAACGGAATCCATTAGAAGTAACTTTCGCCGGACCCCACACATCAGAATGTATTAAATCAAATGGCAAAGTAACTTTAGAATCACTTATGGGAAAGGAAGCACGATGACTCTTAGCCATGACACATGTTTCATACTTGGACTCTGAATCACTACAAGTGCGAAACAAAGAAGGAAATAGATGCTTCATATAACTAAATGATGGATGTCCCAATCGTCGATGCCACAACCAAATTTGATGTCTGTCATCCACTTTAGCACTTAAAGCTTGATGATTATTTGAACCAGAAACAACAGTATCCTCCATAGTCAAGATGTACAAACCCCATATTCTTTTACCATGACCAATTATCTTCTGAGTTTGAATGTCTTGAAAATAACAATACGTAAGGTAGAAGTGAGCAGAACAATATAAGGTATCAAGAAGTTTTCCTACTGACAAAAGATTGCACTTAACATCAAAAACAAGAAAAGCACGGACCAGTGATAAGGTCGGAGTAAGAGAGATAGTGCCTTCACCCTGCACAGGGGAAGGTGCTCCATTTGCACTAGTAATATACGGATCATGAACATAGTCACTTAACTCATCAAACACTCTAGGGTCACTAGTCACATGATCAGTAGCCCCAGTATCAATTATCCATTTATTTGTTCCACCAAGATGCATAACAACACTACGATTATATTGAGCCATTGAACTAAATCACGAACAATAAAGGCATAAAAGATACGCAACAGAATGAAAACAATTTACCATAATACTGTAGCAAATCAATGTTCACGGCATTGTAGCAGATCACTGTTCACGAAAACGCACTGTAGCAAGGCGCTGTACTATTCACTTTTTTTTTTTTTTCAACGAAGGAAATCACGACAAATGTGGGCACGAAATTAAAGCACACGGTGCACCAAGAGCGAACTGCCCTAATGCCAGATTAAACTAAACATGGTAAGTACCAAAAATATATATAACAATATTTGGGAATTTCTTATATATTCAATAATCTCCAAAGTGGAGTATATATAGGAGTTACAATTGGTATTACATATGTACTTCGTCAATGTGGGACAACAGACTACTATTTACACTTTAACTAATATATAACTCGCAACAGAGTTCTCTGAAACCCTTTTCACGAAAGCAACAGGAATTTTTCTAGAGATTTTGTTGTAAAAGAGGTTCAAGTAGCGCAGGTTTTCGCCGCCGCAGTCAAGAGGCAGAGTCCCGTTGAGGAGGTTAGATGAGAGATCTAAAACCTAAACGGGATTAAACCCAGTTGGGAGATTTCCAGTAAAGTATTTACTCCTCAGAGAAATTACGGTGAGGTTTTGTAAAGATGTGAGATTTTTTAGGATGTCTCCGGCCAAGTTATTGCCGAAGACGTTGAGAAACTGGAGGCTTTTGAGGCTCAAGACGAGCTCATCCGGCAGGTCACCGGAGATGAAATTGTAGGAGAGGGAGAGGACCTGAAGCTTTGAGACATTGAAGAGGGTGACAAGCAAAGACCCATTAAAGAAATTGTTGGAAAGATCGAGTCTCTAGAGGTGTTGAAGTGAACCCAGCTCGAGTGAGATTGAACCCAGCAGGTGGTTGTTAGGGAGGACTAAGCTGGTGACTCTAAACATGTCTGGGGTACCTGGGTTTCCCAGCTGGGTGCACATGACGCCAATCCAGGAACATAAGGTTTCGTCTTCGTAGTTCCAGTTGTCGATGACTGAGAGCGGGTCGCTGAGGATTGAGTGCTTGAAGGAAAACAACCCTCCACCAGGTCATGATTGTTTCTTGAGCTGGGTGAAGATGAACATGCTGGGTTTAATGCTTCATGGAGGTAGAAAAAGGGTTGAGAGAGAGAGAGAGAGAGAGATAGTGGCCAAATGCAGGTTGTTGTTTTGGTCAACAAATCTATAAAGGATTAAGGAAACTGAGAAGTTTGGTGTTTAGAGAAAAAGAGAAAAGATGGTTTTGATTCTGTTCTTCTTTCTTTCTACCAACTCTGAGGGATAGTTTAGTAGGAAAGGAAAGCTAAGAGGGAATCTTGTTTCATGCAGGGCGGAAGACAAACAAGTGTGATGAAGCCCATAATATGTTTTACAGATGAGTTATATTCTACCATCCTATTTGGGTATTCACATGGAAATTTGATCTATATGGACTGCCTTCTCACTTTTAACCACCAAGGATTGTCCAGGACGAATTCTAGGCTCTAGGCCCATATTCCATAGGGCACGTTTTGGTTCGATTCTTGGCACTAGTGAATCACACAATGGTGGCCAGGGAGATACTGAAATGCATCTGTGAGTTTTTCCGACCCCTGAAAAAGTGGACTGTCATAGTGAAACTACAAGCTAATCCCCTTTTTGAAAAAAGAAAAAAAAAGAAATGGAAAAAGAAATCGGGAATGACTTGTATAAAATGAGAATGTCAAGGGGACAATACTCCAAATTAAGTAGACTAATGCTTTTTGGAGAATATAAACCACATAGTAGTATCGTGTTTTTTTTTTTTTTTTAACAAATGATATTATCTATACTAAGGGGTTGGAGTGGGCTTAGCCTCATAATGTGCTAGCAATAATCTGGTTCAAATTTTCCTTTGACGAGAATCGAACCTAAGGCCTCTCACTTACAAGTGAAGAGAACTACTACTAGACCGTAGTACCAAGTGACAATAGTATCGTGTTATTAGTAAGAGCTGCATCATAGTGTCGTTTAATAAAATATAACTACACACTCCTTTACTCCTTTTCTCCTTTTTCATATTCTTGTTTAATTATGTTTGTTGTTCCGATTAATTATTTTAATCTTATTGGGATTTCATTTATTTTTTCTCTTTCTTAACCCTTTCTTGTTTGTCTAGTTCTCTTATTTTTGCAGTCTAACTTGTCTGGTGCCTTGAATAAAAGCTTGTTGCACAATTTATGCACAGTACATAACTTTTATGGTTATATTAAGATAGTCCATGAGGACTGCAGGGCACAAGTTTAATATGAGAGATGACATATCAATGAATTATAAATTGTACAATTGAGATCTACTGTAAAGCGGGGGAAAATATGTTGTATCATCAGGAGTATATACTCATGAGTTTTATCAAGTAACAAAAGGGATAAACTCAAGAACAAACACAATAAACGTAGACAAAACAACGTCTGACGTTGAATAATGTTAAAAGATGAGAGTTGGTCTACTTGCCCTTGAGCCACTGCAACAAACCTTTGTTCTAACTAGAAATGTAGCATCCCAATCCCAATAGCTAATCCACTACTCCCTAACTTTTCACTTTTTGGCTAATCTGCTCCTCATTCTTCCTTTTTAATAATAGTGTCACCTGATCGTTCCTCATTATTCTAATAATATTGTTACCGGAAAAAGGGTAGTGTTTGGAGTCCAGCCCTGCTGTGCCACTTTTTCTATGCCCAACCTGTTACTTGAAGCATTTGTTCACACTCGTCCCTCACTTAACCCACACTCTAAGGGCGTGTTTGTTTGCCCTCCTTAGCCCTCACTGGATTGGACTAAACTAACATCTAGTCTTATTTTTTGTTTGTTAGCAGCAGAGATTAGCATTAGTGGGACTAGGAGGGACTCCCGTTCACTAAAGAATTCGCTAAAGGGTCTTAGCAAGACCCTTCAAAAACAGTCGGACTGCTAAGGCCAGCTTCGTTCGGCTCTCTAATCATCTGCGAGCTTCGTCGATCTCGCCTTTTCGGCTTTCAGACCTATGGATCTCGTCCCTTGCACATCAACAGCAATAGCAGTAGCAGATCGATGATTACATCATCAAATCGATCTCGCCCTTTTGTGGAGGTGACGTTGAGGATTGATGGGTTGTTTCAGAGGAATCGATCGACGGCGGCGACTCCGACTTAGGCGACGCTGAGGATTGATGGGTTGTTTCAGATGAATCGATCTCGCACTGCAGATGCAAGACGGCGATCTCGCACTACAAAATTAGGACAATGATCAGAAAAATCTCTTGAAAAATTTGCGTCTTTCAGTAAAAATAGTTTTGAAGGACATGAAATTTTGCAGAAAAAAGATGCAGAAAAAAGTATGTATTAAAATATTAATAAATATGTATTAAATAATGTAATATTAAAGTTTCATATTATTTTGATTTTTAGTCTGACGCTGAACCAAACACTTCACTAATTCAGTCCAGCTTAGTCTATCCAGCTTAGTCTAGTCTAAGTCAGTCCAGCTTAGTCCCTGCAGCTAGTCTAGTCCGGTGCAACAAACGCACACTAACAGTGTTAGGAATGGATCCGAAAAATCGAAAACCGAAAAAACCGAACCAAAAATTGAATCGAAAGAAAAAAGAAAAATCGAATCGAAAAAAAAAACGAACCGAATTGAAAAAATCGAGAACCAAAACCTTTTGGTTTGATTTTGATTTCTATGGTTTGGAAACCAAACCAAACCGAATCGAATCGAATATATCACTTAGTGTTCTTCAAAATCCAAATAGAATGAATGACAATTTTAAAAAAAAAAACAATTTTCATGTATGAAAAAACCAATCTAAACCGAAATCAAACCAAAAAAAAATTGAACTGAACAAAACAGGAATTTCGGTTTAATTTTCAATTTTGACAAAAAACCGAACCGATTAAAACTAAACCAACTCCTAAATAGTGTTACCTTTTATTTTAATTAATTTGTAAATTATATTATATTATAGATATACTAAAACTGGGTTCTTTCGGTACTGTATTTCACTTTTCGTGAACAGTGAAATGGCTGAAATGCCCTTTGTTTCTTTTCACTCCCACCTTTTGTTGTTTGCTTGGTACAGCAAAATTTCGTTTTTGCCCACTTTGCCACGGGTCACTCATCGTTTAACCCTCTATTTTTGTTCCTTTTTCTCGATCTTTCTTTTGGCTTCCGCTTCTTTCTTTCTTGGCCACGCGTGGATCATCGTCGAAGGCTCCGCTCGGACTTTCTTCCCTACTTTTCCTTCCGTTTCCATTTCTTTCTCTGCGATCTTCTCTCACTCTTCCTCTGACTCTCATTCTTCACTGAAAGGTCGGAGACCAAATTTTTTTGCAGAGGTTGTATTAGGGGGGTGTATTCAATTGGAATTTTGAAAGAGTTTCAGAGAATATAATTCCATGGAATTTGAGAGAATTTGAGAGAAAAAAAATCACTTTCCAGGGATTTTGAGTTAAGTTTCAGAGAATTCACATGAATTGTGAGAGAATTCTTTGCATGGGCTTAGAGAATTTCAGAGAGTTCATTCATGAATTTCAAGAGACTTGTTTGAATTCCCATAAAATCACAGTGATTATTTTATTTCAAGAAAAGCCAAATTGATTGGGAAAATTGGGTTGTCCCAGAAGGCAAAAGAAAAACTCTGATGTACTTCTTGAATTTTGACCAATCCATTTATAGGCAACTATATCAGGGAGAAAATTTTCCAGACCAGCATCAAGAAAGTACCACTAATAAAATTTTCAGGTTATGGAACCGAATCTTTGTGCCACATAAGTGCAATCCGGAATGGTGACAGTAAGGTTTGCGTATCCAGTGATTCTGATCATTTCTCATGACTGATTGATTGGAACAAACAGTTTCTACCTGCCAGTAGGCTTCACTTTATTCCAAAAACTACACAGGAAGCTATCCAGTCTTTATCTGCATCATTTACTAAGGAAAATGCATTCTTGCTTTTGGACTGGATTTGTCGTCTGGCGCATAAACATTTTCAAGTCTCACAGAATTTTGCGAAGTGCATAGAAGAAGGTGGTTGGCTAAAGGTTACTTTGAATGGCTGTCCCGGTTTTAGGCCACATTCGCAGTCATTCCTAATTGACTTATATGTGAGAAACAAATACCAACATGCAAGTTATGCTCAACTTAATCAATAAAAACACTAATGGAATTTACCAAACAGTTCTTTTGAACACGAAAAAGAAACATTTTTCAAACTCAACATATGACAATGGTCCTCAAGCCTTTTATTCTACCACCATCCTAAAATCTGAGGGATCAAGAATATAAATTAAAAAAAAACCCGTAAAATCAAATAATCCCCTATCTTTCTCATCTTTGAATCCTATCATTCACAGCATCTGTCCACATATTTGTAGCTATGCCTGCTCTCCATCCATTAGCAATTTGTCGTTGTTGTACCTGGTTCATCATCATTTTCTTCATCTTCAGATTCATCGTCTTCTGATTCAATTGGAAATTCATCAGAACGACACTCATTGTGAAGAAAGTTGTGCAATCCTGCACAAGCTAACACTAACTCTGCTTGTGTTTTAATTGGAAATGGAGGTGCTGACCTAAAAATTGTGAATCGAGATTTAAATACACCAAATATCCTCTCCACTACATTTCTCAAGGAAGCATGTCGAAGATTGAACAACTCATTTGCATTTACGGAGTCACGATCGTTACCAACAAAATCTTGGAGATGATACCGAACACCTCGAAACGGAGCTAAAAATTCGCAACGATTGGCAAATCCACAATCCACTAGAAAAAATTTACCTAAAATAAGAACAAATAAAATTATATGTCTAGTAAGTCCTAGAATAAAAAAACAAACAAATAAATGAATGAATAAGAACCTTTTGGCACTTTAAGTCCGTTTGTCCTTGATACAGCATCATCTAACAGTTTGGAGTCAAGAACTCTTTTTTCATTCCCAACTGTTGAACCAATGCAATTGCTTTGTAACGAACGGGAGGATCCAAGTTTGGAGTCTCTTTGATAGCATCCCAAACATTGTTGTTTTTCTCTTCTTCTTTTTGCTCCTTTTCCATTTTTTCTCTAGCTTTTTCTCTTTTCTCCATTATGCTATGAATTCCTTGAATTTCAGAAGCAATTGCAGCAATCGAATCCATTCCAAGGGAGACTTTTTCTATAAGAACGGGGGTGGTCCCATTTGATTTTAGCTCAGACTCAGGTCGAGATCTTTTCCTTGGAAGTAGCTTTTGTACAGATGTTGGAGCGGAACCCTCCAAATTTGCATCTAGGAAGGATGATGCATATGATGGATTTTGGAATAATGGATCAAGTTGCTCAAAGCTCTCATCAGGTGGAGGAAATTTGTTTACTCTGATTGGCTTACTTTCTTTGACTATATATGTTGTGGCATCAATATCATCACCCAATCCAATTGAGTTATTTCCTTTAGCTGTTCCATCGCCAAATACAGTCATCAAATCTTCATAGTCCGCAAATGTCTCTTTGCGAATACCTTGACTCTTTGGGTGGGACTAGCAAAAAAGAAAAACATAATAAATGTTTAAATACAAAATCAATAAAAATGAAAGATTATCATGTAAATAATATATTCTATAAGAAAAAGAACTCACCCTAAGGAAGCCTTCCCATACTTCATCACTAGCCGTGAACCTCTTTGTGACGAGGTCCCAACCAAATCCAGAACTATGCCTAAAAAGTTGACATATTGATTGATATCGACCCCTCAACGTTTTCACACGGTTCTTAACATGATCTTGAGTTTTTTGACACCCAAGTTTTTCATTGAGCACAGGAACAATTTTGGCTTCTATAGTCTGCTTGCTTATTATGCCATTAGCATCACGCCATCCATTTTTTACGGCCTCAACAAGTAGTTGCAACAACATGTTGCTCTCTTCCACGAACCATTGATTATAGTTTCCCTTTCCCTTTTCTTGTTGTGAATCTACCATTTATGATCTTAGATGATACATCATAATTATTTTATTAGTCATACATCTTTTATACAACGAATCAATGCACACAATAAAGACTGAACTACATGCATATATTGCAAAGAAGACAAATTGAACAACAGACCAGTTAAGTCTCACCCTAGTTACATTGACATTTTGATCGAATGCTAAAATATCACCCTTATTTGACATAAAATCAATGGATGCTAAAAACATGATAACCAAACACATAATGAACCCCGCAGTTAATGGACCCAAAAACCATCTTTGTGGATTCCAGTTGATCTTTTTGACAATTAAAAGCATGTACAAGGTGAAAAAATCAATTCAACAATTCATGTAAACTTGTTACAAAATCAATTCGACATCCAACAGATTTTTTTATATTTTTTTTTATAGATTTCGAAAAGACAGAGCATGGACAACAATTCATGAAAAAATCAAGGCGATGAATCAATTTGACAATAAAAAACAATGAATAATTGCCACCTCAGACATAGCAGGTGATGGACATATTCATGTAAACTTGTTAAAAAAATCAATTCGACATTGAACAGATAATACAATAATTGAACAATATGAATTCAGATTAATAAGCACGAAAAACCAATTCGACGCCAATTCGACATCAAAAGAAAACATCAATTCGACATCCAACAGCAAGCCATAAACCCACACGCATATTCAACAAAACACCAAACCATAAACCCTACGCATATTCAACAATAGGGTTTCAAATCCTGATAAATCCTAGACTAGAAAACCCTAACCCTAGAACAAGATTATAGTATCCAAACAAGAAAAACCCGAAGAAAACATGTACAAAGTGAAAAGTTTTACCTTCAAGCTACTTTGTTTTTGGAGCAGAATGCGCTGTCTTTGGAGGGAGAGCAGCACACAAAGTCGCTCAAAATTACTAGGGGTGAGGTGAGATTTCCCAGGCTCTTTGGTATTTATATGTCTCACCTTGAAATCCTCCAAAATCCACCAATTCACAAATTCCTTCAAATTCAATTCATTTTCCAATACACCTAAATTTTTAGAGACTTAGAAAAAAATCACAATTGAATACACCTAGATTTATAGGAATTTTTAGAAAGTCTCTAGAAATCTCAATTGAATACAACTATATTTCTAGAGACTTTTAACAAGTGTTTATAATTCTCAATTGAATACACCTAAACTTTTGTGAAGTTTTTTAAATTCCTAATTGAATACCCCTAGAATTATTAATTCCCTAAAACTCTCTCAGAATCTCAATTGAATACACCCCCTTAGACCATCTCCAATGGTTGGGCTAAAAGCTAAAAATTTTAGCCCGAAAAATTTAGCTTTTAGCTCAGAAACAGTTTTTCTGCTCCAACCGTTCTAGCCTAAAATTTTAGCTTGGGATTATTAAAGAATAAACTTAGGCTATTTTTTTTCTTAAATTAAATGTTTTTAAAAAAATAAATATGTAGACTATCATAAATTAATTTTATGAACATTTTAATCAAAAAAATTTTAAATTCCGATAAATATTTTCACTCGGTTCGGTGGAGCCCACATCGATTTCTGGGCTAAATTCTGGGGGGAATCTGGCCTTGGTTTAGCATTTAGCATTTAGCCCAAATTTTCCCCTTGGGTTGGAGTGAGTTTGGGGGAAATTTTGGGGGGTAATTTGGTTTTAGCCCTCCATTGGAGATGGTCTTAGTTTTTCTTTATCTGGAAATTTGGGGGTTTCTTATGGCACAATGTTATCAAATTTGATTTTTCTAATTTTGGATTTTGGGGTTTTGCAGGGAGTGCTAATGTACTGATTTTATGGAATTTTTGTTCTTTGCAAGGTTTTTCTGGCTAATGAAATACTTTTACCATCACTCTCCAGGTATGATTATGTTTAAGTTTTTTCTATTAGACTCATTTGTTTTGTTTACCTTTGGCTTCCCCTTTTTCTGCTTCCTTCATTTCGTTTTTCTCTGTCTTCATCGCGTCTTGTTTCCTCTCAAATCCTTCATTTTTGTTGCGCAAAATAATATCCCGCGGGATCGTGTCTTTGATTTTCTTGGGTATTTTGTTTGGAGTCTCTCTTTTCACAGAATTGGTGCACATCTGTAAAGGTTTCTGTGCCAAACTCTAGCAAGCTCTTTCCGGCAGAATTCAGGCTAACCGGACCTCGCTGTTACCACCAATCGTCTTCCCTTCATCTCTGGAACAAAAATCACCATTTGCATGTCTGGATCGTTACGATTTAGGTGAATCGGAGTAAGTTGCTGTCCATTTTTTCCGGCGAGGTTTTCCGTCGACTTTCTTATTTTATTTTCTGTTGTTTTGCAAGGAACCAGAGCCTTTCCATGCTTGAGCTCCACATGTATGGCACTGCTCTTTTACATGTTTTTGCTTTGATTCCAGTTTTTTCCAATGCTAACGTGGCAATTCTCTGTGAGGATTGCAATAAGAGAGGGTGGCTGCTCTGCGATTTTTTGCAAATGGCAGAAAACGAATGTGAAATCCGAGACCAATCGAATTTACCACTGATACCCATTTTGCAAAGCTGTGAGTTTTGAACTCCTCCTCCTCACAAGAGAAAGCCCAATAACTTTTTGTTTCAGAGGTTTGATTTTTATGGAATTTGAAGTGAAAGATTTGGTGCTTAATTTTAGGTTTTTTTTTTAACACAAATTAATGTAATATATGTCATATCAGATGTTAATACACTTGCCAATACCAGTGCCAGAGATGGATCTACGGCCACCACCTCTAACCACGTCGCTGGGAATATCTTAGATTGAGAATTGGAACTTTGTACGAGGTTTCATGAATATAGGAAGTGTGCTTGCTCACTCTCTGAGTGTTTCGTCAAGGGGTGCACACAGTATGCTCGATTATTTTTAATTTATTGTCTTATTGTAATTGTAACTGAGATTTGTGGCTTTATCATTCTTACATTCATTGCTTTTTGTTGATGAATGTAATCTAATTTTGTAGGTCAAGGTTTTTTAACAAGAAAATTAAGCTGCAAATTAACTTGAGGTATGAATGAGTTTATCCAACTTTAATTATTTTGGTATGCGTTTCCTTTACTTTTTGAAATTAGATATTTTTGTAGACATTTTCCTTAAAATTGACTAAATTACTCATACTTTTACACCTACATCAGCTATGGCTCAATGGTTTAAAAATTAAAAAACCAGAAAGATGGTTATTCTAGCTTTCTAACCAGGTTTGTATCTATTTTTATTTTATTTTTTGCAGTGCTCCTCTGCACTACAAGGTCTCTCTCTTTCCTCCATCTCAAAAGATTCAATTTTTGTTTCTAGGTCTTTGTTTTCTCATTGTTTCACTGGTGGGTTTTTGTTTTTTTTAATTGCTACATTGACCCGTTTTTGTTAATTTCTATGTCCATTTGCAAGAATGTGTAATTTTGTTAATGAGGTGGAGTTGCAATAAGAATTGCATTGCATTTGGTTACAGGGTGTTTGTTTCCACCGCTTTATCAAAGGCTTTATGATACAAGGTGGAAACATTTCGGTTGGAAATGGCAGTGGGGGAGAGTCAATTTATGGGTTGAAGTTTGAAGATAAAACTTTGACATAAAGCATGAGAGAAAATGAATGTTGTTAATGGCTAATAAAGGCCCTGACACCAATGGCTCTCAGTTTTTTATTACCACCACTCGGACTTCTCATCTTGATGGGAAGCATGTTGTGTTTGGGAAGGTGATCAAGGGCATGGGTGTGTTCGTTCAGTTGAGCATGTGAACACGAAAGGCGGAGACTTGCCTATCCAATAAGTTGTTATTGCGGACTGTGGGCAAATTCTTGAGGGAGCAGATGATGGGGTGTGTAACTTCTTCAAAGATGGTGATGTTTATCCTGATTGGCCTGCTGATCTTGATACAAAACCAGAGAACATTTCTTGGTGGGTCACGGCTGTGGACGCTATTAAGGCCATTGGAAACGAACAGTTCAAGGTAATGAGTTATTTCATTTAATATCATAACTATGGTAATTATGTCATACACTTCATTCACGAATACCAATAGTATGTTTTTTAATCCTTATACAGAAGCAAGACTATAAGATGGCCCTTAGAAAGTATCGCAAGACTTTGCAATACGTGGATATATGTTGGGAGCTGGAAGAAATAAATAAAGCTAAACCAGTTGCTTTGCACTATAGAGTGTCCCTTGCTTTCTTTGATCATCTTATGACATTATCTTTGTGATTAAACGGAGATGAGCTCCTCTTTGCGGAAGACAAAAGTCCAAGATATTTACTAATAGCTTAGTAAGAATTTTCATTTATCAAATTGGAAAGCATTGGATGTTAAATGAATTCTCTAGGAAACCCTCTTTAAATGAAAACAAACTTATTGTCTGCATAAGTAAACCAATTTCAGTTAAGCAGTGTAAATGACAAGTTGTTGAACTATGGTTATTGCAGAAAGTGTACATTTATGAGTGGCAATGATTGACATCGAAATTGTTTGATAAATGAAAATTATTGTTGGTTCTGAGTTGCTATGAAGAATCCTTGAAATGAGTGAAACCAAAAAGACAACTATGAATATAGTAATCAGGCCTCGCGTTAATACTTCTCTGAAGGCTAACTTGATTATGTTCATGAGTATTCTGTATTCTTTTGTCGTACATTGATTTTAATGTCATCAACTAAAAAGAAATACATTTCCCTTTATCCACTTGATTGATAGGTGAGTTTTCTGTTCAGGCTTGCAGCTTGAAATTAGGAGACCTACTAGGAGCATTGTTGGACACAGACTTTGCATTGCATGATTGGGAAGATAATGTGAAGGCTTTGTTTCGCCAATGCCAGGTAAATGTTGGTAAGAACCGTGAATCTCTAATCCTCTTCCTCTTTTCAGTGTCTTTTAATGTAGCTCCCAATTGATCATTTTCTAGGGTTTTTTTTTTGCTAGGTTTTTTTATTGTCTAGAAAATGCCGTAAACGAAGGAAAGTTTTGAAGCATTTTTGTTTTGTTTTGGGTTGTACGATTAAGTTCTCTGTATTTGTAGAGGATATGTTTACTTCGTTTAAGCTAAACATTAAGAGATTTAGTTGTTGAATGTTTGAACAACTCTTTATATGTAAATAGCGTTGTCAACAACTACTATATATTATGTAAATACTTATTTTACATTTCCGCACAATGCTTCAACACATTTAGTCCCTTATCTTGACACTAATTGTACTTCAAATTCATTTGCCATTCCCGCGGCAACGCACGGGCTAAAACCGCTAGTATATACTAAAACTCAGTCTTCAGATGACACTATTGACCTATAGTGTGCGGACAAATTTGTCCTCCATCTTCAAAGGAGGCGTCGATCCCTTGAAAGCCAGATTCTCCATCTTCACAGAGGTCCTTTATTACTGCCGCAAACAGACCCCACCCCACCCCCACCCAACAATTTCCTCATCCTAAATTCTAATTTCCAAACAGTTATTCCTTAATTTAAAATTTTTAATTTTGTGCAGGCGTGAGGGAAATTTCAGCAAGAAACTCCTCCCCTGTTCTCTCACTCATCTCTCAGCTCTGTCTCTCTCACTCCTGAGGTACATGCCGTTGGATTCCGTTTGTTGTCTGAAATTTTTTTCTTTTTTTTTTTTTTTTGAGTTTGCTGGATTTTCTTCGATTCAAATGGGGCGGGTTTTTCAGTTGTTTGGATTTTTTTGATTAATTTGGATTTCTGGTTCTTTTTTTTGTCTGATTCTGGGTTTTTATTTGTTGGTACAGTTTCTGCGCAATGAAAGATTTCTGCATCCTTTTGATTTCTGGGCCTGCATCAAGCTTCTGCCTTTCTATTTTGACGAAATACTGATGGAAATGAGTCTATTGCCACGGCTCGCAAGGCACTGAAATGCCCCTGCAAAGCCAACTTACGAAGTGGGCCCTGTGGACTTCAGTTTTCAGAGACTTTACTCTGTTATCTTAAAAGCACAATGGAAGAAAAGGGATCAGACTGTGTGCATCCATTTGTAGTTTTGCATAATTGTATTAAACCATTATATGTAAACTGACCATAAACTGACAACAGGATGATGAGAATGCTCTGCTACAACAGACCCTTGCGATGTTGATGGACGAACCTGCTTCCAGCCATGATATTCGAGATACGGATATGTCTGAGGCAACTGATCCAGAGCTGGCTCTAGGTGAGTTTTTACACTTTACCATACTTCAGTCTTGCATGGATGCATAGGCTGAAGAACAATGTTAGGGCCTGTTTGGTATCCATCTTGGATCCAATTTTTTGTTTTACAAAATCATGAATGTAACTAAATTACTTAATACTCATTAGTCTCAAAAACAAAAAATAGGATCCAAGAAGGATATAAAACAACCCCTTTGTATTTAGCAATTTCTCATTGGTTGGATAGGAATTAAGAGACCAAGAGTAAGATGCTGTTGCGAAAATGGTGAAGCTTCAAACATTTAGTAAGCATGTGTTGCTCATTTTGAGTCTTTTCACTTCAGAAAATGTGCCGTTTAAGTTTTGTGCTTATCATTTGGCTCTGTCCATGTAATAATTGGCAGAAACCCTGAAATCCATGATGCTGAGCCCTGTCTTGACTGGTATCTTGGCTACAGCGTTTTAGATGCTTAGGTCTGTGATTGAAGTGTTATCTGTAGTTTTTCTTTTCGGAATTCATGATATTTGCAATTATCAACAATAATGTACTTTTATACCTCTGTTTCACTTTTCTTTGTTTTCATGAGAAATCAAGTTGGTACAAGAATAAGGCGTTGCTTTTCAAATGATCTATTGCCTGCGTAAATGTGTTCCAGTGCTTCAACAAGTGTTATCAACTTTGCACTCTATAAATTTGCAATATGGAGAATACTAATATGTCTGCAATCTTGATGCTAGGAAGGTTTACACCTAATGGATATAATGATTCAATTCAAATCACACGCGCTTTCAATATTCACCTAATTTCAGGATATTAGCTTTACAAATAACTCTACGTTTGTGAAACAATTGACACTTCAAACACTTTTTACATCTTTGATACTATCTATGGCTGCTTATTATTGTTCCTATATGGTGACTTTTAATTCTCAGCCTTCTGTTTGTCTTTGTCTTTTTTTTGGTTCTGTAATTATGTCTCTCTATGGGTTTTTTCTCTCCATTTAATACTAATCAAATTTTTGTTTCATTTTTCATGTACTTCCCACTTCAAACATCAAGTAAGGATTTGGCTTTAGTGACTTCTGCAAATTGTAGCTTTCATACCAAGTCAACTCCCAAGGTTACTCTGCATATCATCATCTAAGTTAGCTACTCATCAATTTCTACTAATTTTTATCTTATACAACTCCAAACCGTATGTGTATTTCTTTGTTTATTTTCCCCAATATGTTTAGAAACATCAGACCTCTCCTCGAATCTTTTTCCTTTTTCTTCCACCAAAACACCAAAATTAAAAATCTTTCCTAATTCTTTTTTTCATATATTTATGTCCTACATTATTAATTTTCTTCATTGCTTACGCTGGATTGTACAAAAAATTTTAGGTTTTTACTTGGAATTTTCTTTTGAGTTTGTCCATGTGCCTGTCACAACAAACTATGTTTAAGTAGTAAATCATTTAGTTGATGAAACAAGTTAATTTTTCTACTATTACAAGTTTTGCAGCCTTTTCACAGCATATACTATTCCTTTGTTCAAGTTTCGTAACTTTGTCGTGGTAAGTAGTGTGAAAAAAGAAATATCAACTGTTGAGTTTATAACATTTTTTGTACGTAGGTTTGACCCTTTTTTTGTTATGTACAATTTAGGAGTACAAACGTAAGAGTGAGGAAGTGGGGGCATTTTTTTCTAAGAAACGACCAAATGGATGTTTCTAACTCACATAAAAACTCTAACCTGTATAATTAGAGCTGATTTATACATGCCAAATATAATTTATAACTTTTCCTTACGTATTACACATAATTGGTTTGAGCATGATTGAATTGATTGGTTTGAAGATGAATGGTTTCACAAACTTGATTCATATGGGATTTAAAGTTTAGGACCTTTTTTCTTAAATAAGGCAATACTCTTCAACTTATTTTCATTGTTTTTATCTGTAGTTCAAACCACGCCTATATTTTGTCCTCTCATTTGCACTAAGACTCTCATTTATTTACATTAACAACTTCCATTTTCCCAATCTGTAATGTAACAGACAAAAGAAAACTTACATGTGAGAAGAAATGCAGAACCTCACCCGTGGACACCTATTTTGTTACTCATGTATGTAATATTACTCCACCCTTGGACTATTCTGTTCCTCATTGCAAATAAGGCTGAAAATGAATTTTCACATCTATGTAAATAGTACCCCATCCTTGGACACCTATTTTATTCCTCATTATATATATGTATCATTTTACATGTTTTATATTGCTTTAAAACCTGCAGCAACGTGCGGACATACTTGCTAGTTTTTATCTAAAGTTAACACTGTTAGATAGATTCTGGGTTAAAAGAGGGCCAAATGTCAACAAAGGCCAAAATTAACAGGCTGGGCAGAGAAAAAGTAGGCGTAGCAAATCTGGACTCTAGGTTTTGGGTACTTTGGGTGAAATTGCTCTGGTCTGTTGCCTTGTTGGGTCATATGACCCAACAAAGGAAATATAAAAACAGAAAGGCACAAGCAACTTAGTACCACAGTCTAAATGTATTATTCTTTACTTATAACTAAGAGGTCTTAGATTCGATTCTCACCAAAGGTGAATTTGAACCATATTATTGCCAACACGTTGTGAGGAGAATAATCGTAATTTTATTTGCCATAGATTGCGGGTTATGGATGCATGTTTGATTCCAGCTGTGGTTGCAGTGTCTAAAAATTAGTTGAGTTTCTTTCACATAGTTAAGAGTTCAAAAGCCCCCATTTGTTTCGAACATTGATAGCTATTTCATTATCCTCCTTTTTAGTCCGACACTGCACCAAACGTTTCACTAACTTAGTCCAGCTTAGTCTATTTTAAGACAGTGTAGCTTAGTCCCTGAAGCTAGTCCAGTCCGAGATAGTCCGATATAACAAACGCACAAGAGACATACACAATTCAAATTTGATATCGAAACAAGCACCATCCAATCCAATCCAAATCAAGCTAGTAAACAACAAAACCTCAATGGAGTGCACCAACACCCGGGAGTGCTAATCCCCGCGGCCACTGCCAACCCGACAACCCTCCTCCACGCAGCCTGCCTCTACACCATTTCTTTAGCAAAATCGGGATCAAGAATCCAAGTTGGGCAAGCTCTGATTCCTCTGATAAGCATTCTTGATCCGATCCAAGAACACCCCAAATTCAAATTCCAACCCTTCTCCACACTCTTGGCCCTCAACAGTGATTAGAGGTTTAGAATCCAGGACCTTCTACAAATCAAAGCTCTGATACCAAGTTGGACGACAACTAGACCTCAAAGAATTAAGCCGTTAGGTGATGGCCCCAAACATGGATCAAGCAAAAAAGGACTATATTCCTCGGAAATCAAGCCATGTATCACAGCGGTGCTACAAGTTTTGGACCAAATATGATATGTATAATGCAATTTAAGCGAAAAAACAGAGAAGCTTAGTGCAAGAACCGCACAAAAAGTATAAGTAGACATCTGTAGACCATGAGACTGCACATATCAGCTCTCGGTCATCCCATAGACCCATAACCTAACAAGGCATGGATTTCATATGGTACACCACGCTTGAGCCTTGACCCATTAAAATTTGAGTCTTCAACCCAAGTTCCCAACCGATCAATTCGTCATGTTAATATGCAGTCTCTGCAAAAGCCTATGATGGATTTCCTATGAAATTTCCACAAATACAATCGTCCCAAATCAAAATGGAAGAATTTCAATCTTTTAACAACTTTGGAGAGAAATGGGAGGTCCCCATAAAACCAACCCAGAACCCAAAACACACAAGTAAACACTAACCCACAAACCAGACTGAAAATTCAACATTTTTTCATTTGCCCATGATCACATACACTGACATACATAAGAAATTGGAAGAAAAGTTGGAAAATTGTGTGAATATACATACGATTCATACATAAAAACTTGAATTCAAAGGCAAAAAATTTGTGAGAAATTGACCTTGAAAGAAGGGGCGAGGTTGATAAGGGGAAGGTCTCGAGCACAGAAAAGGGACCAAAGGGATTCATCGGAGGCGGAAGCTCTGAGATTTCTGGAGAGAGAAAGTAGAGAGAGGGGGGGAGGGGAAATGGAGGGCTGGCTGGCTGGCTGATCTTGGCCAGCCCGCTGGCCTGTTTTGAGATTTTTGGCTGGGTGGCATCCACCCGTCATTTGGTCTAGCTCTTGGTTAGCGGCGATTTTCTGTCCAAACGGATTATTTTTAGCCTTATAATCCTTTGGCTAGGTCGGTTAGAGATCGCCTGTGATGATAGACTTTCTAATCTTTTTCTGGCCCCAAACTTGTAGTACTCACCGGACGACTCAGAAGCAGTCGTCCTCCATATAACATTGATGTCAATACATCATCTGTGCTGTACAAAAATCACTTGGACTATTGGAAATTGACCAAACTCAAAAGAGAAGTATCTCAAAAGAGAAGTATACAAGAATAGGGGGCCATTGCAAATACTCTTAGGAGGGGACCCCAACTTTTAGGTTTTTGAGTACAACGATATATTTTACATTAAGGGAAGAGGGAGTTCGGCTAAGCTACACAATGGGCACCTAATTTGGCATCGAATTCGACATCCACAAGAATCGAACCTAAGACCTCTCACTTACAAGTAAAGAGGAATACCACAGACCGCAGTGCTGAGTGGCGATTTCATAGTCTTTTAAATCTAGTTGTTAGCCATTTCTGTTCTTGTCTATTTGTCATACCAACAAGTGTGGAAATATAACTTTTTAAGACCTTGCAAAATTAAGAAAGAAAGGTGACTCCTTCAGTTCTTATAAGATCAAGTCATCCATTCTCGAAGCTTGTTTGAGATTGTTGTGATTTAAAAAAAAACATATAATTGTATAATTTCTGATGTTTAAGGTGTCTGATAAATTTTTAAAAAGATTATTTTGAAAGTTTTGGCGATTGGCAGCAGAAATAGGCCATCAAGCTAATTACCTGGTTCAGCTTAATCCAGTTTCATGTTTGGTATTAATCTTACCATAACCCCATGATCATGTGCCTTCTAGTAAGATTATTTGTAGTAAGAAAAAAGTTGAGATCCTTAATCCCACACCCGATCTTTTAACGTGTATTATACATGTAAGGACATATATATAATTTTGTGCAAGAAACTAATATATTTTCTGCACAGAGCTGACTCTGGAATCAGCGTGAAGTTAGGTGAGACCAAAATACATAAAGTCACATATTTTTGTAAGATCTTACATATGACATGATTGGACATCCTTACTCAAGGTTTTTTCTCCTTCTCAAGATATGGTTGCTGAGCTAAAAACTTGTTCTTTAGTAGATTAGATTTCAAGATTATCATAGATTTCAAAAAATTATATATAGAACTAAGTTCTACTCATAAAAGCTGCATAGAGAATGTATATATGTTTTATGAGCCATTCAATCCCTTTCAACCGTGCGCATAAGTATTAACCACTACTGTTCTGGGTGTGGGGACTAGAGAGGTTAATTAAGCATGTTAATTAGAACATAGGATTTGGAGGGCACCATATTTCTTTACAGGAGAAGACAAGTGATTAGGTTTGGTTGCTTTGATTAATGGAGTCGGCCCCCTCATTATTTATGTGGAGCAAAATATTATCTCAAAAATTCAGAAGATGAAATGTGGGCTTTTCCTCAAGAAAAGCAAGAATGTCCTCACTAAATGGGCATAGCTCTCAAATATTCTCATGTGCAGCTCAGCATCCTTGGAGGCCCAAGCAGCTGACTGCGACTGCTCATAGCTCCCCTTCTCGTGGCATGGAAAAGTCAAAGCATTAATGGTAGGATTAATTACTAAATCCTATCTTTAATACATTTACAATTGAAGATGAGCTTCATCAAGTAAGGAATCCCTATCACAATCAATTATGGATGCTTCCATTATCATCCCAAGATATTATTGTTGAATTTAAAAGATCGTAACCATCAAACCTTGCACATTAAACTGGAAGTTGAAACCCTAATCTGTGCATGAGTAATAAATGTACATTCACTAACCTTAATGACAGTAATGCTTGATAGTTAAACTAACCAGCATTTGACACCATAGAGATCACTGCAGCAATACAACCTTCTTCTCTCTTGTGTTATCAAAAGTATTACCAAACTCTCAATGGGAGGAGTATATGTCGAAATTTGAAATGGTAATGGTTTTCACACCGAGAGAAGGGACCATATCACTATATCCATATTTATACTTGTAGTAGTTCCTTCCTCCCATCAAGGAAGGAGTTACCTTCAGTTACAACTTCAATGTAATTGTCCAATTCAAATCAGTTTGAATCTGATTAGGTTTCCCTCCAACACTTTAAATCCGGAAACTGCATTAGTGCATCAGTTAGGCTATATTCGACATATAACTCACTTATTTTATAATATTACACTTGTCATATGTTTGATGAAACTCACATTAAGTTTCTTACATTCTCCCACATGAGTGAGATCAAACATTAAGCCATTATTGTAATATCATAAGTAAGTATGATCATTGAGTTATAATTTGTAGAGCCTTTGCTTAGTACTTACCAGTTTAGTGCACTAGATGAATCTTGGCAACTTGATATCAGTATTTGTATCAGTTCGCCAAGACCACTATCATACTGCAATAAAGTGTAAGTATAAATATCAAGGAAACATCACATTACTGAGAGAATCATAATGTACACTTTGTTCTCTCCCATATTTCTTTGGTCGTAAGATACGTCAATTAAGGTATCTTATTTAACATGTTAACTTTGCAAGAATTAACATTCAAATAGTGAGATTCTTTATATATATATGTTGTACTTTCATAATGAACAAAATAATTAGTTCAGTACATTCACACTATTACTTGAAACAACAAGGATTACAAGCATAATATCCTTACTCCCACATTCCAAACTCATCCATTGAACTTTGCAGACCCATGCTTGTTACATGCTTGTTAAAACTTGTAACATGTATGGCTTTAGTTAGTGGATCAGCCACCATATCACGGGCGCTGAAGTATTATCACAGAAGATCTTTGGTTGAAACTGGAGAAAAGGTGTTGTCAATGCCATTATTACAGAAGATCTTTGGTTCCAAATTAAACTGTGTTGTCAATGCCATTATTACACGAAATGAATCCTTGGTTGAAACTGGAGAAAAGGTTTATATATAATCCACTCCTTTTTTAGTGAACCCCTTTGCCACTAATTTGGCTTTGTACCTGTCCATTTTACCCTCAGAATCTCTCTTAGTCTTAAAAATCCCCTTGCAACTAATAACTTTTGTATGTGGTGTACTCTCCACCAAATTCCAGACATGGTTACTTGCCAGGGAAGCCAATTCATCATCCATTGCAGCTTGCCACTGTGAAGCATAAGGACCTGACATAGCTTCTTGGTATGTTACTGGATCATCCACGTCTCCAACATCGTAGTTAATCTCTTGTAAATACACCATGTAATCGTCTGAAATGGCTGATTTCCTTGCTCTTGAAGATTTTCTTGTAGGGAGTAATGAGGGATCAGTATTAACTCTCAATGTAGACTGAGAAGTACCTGGAACTGCACTAGTGGAAGGTTGATCACCACTTTCAGATATTGGTGTGAAGGTTGTTATCTGAGAGAGTTGAGGAATCTCAGAAACTGATGGGAGAGAAGCTTCAGTTGGTGCAAATAAATGTAAACCATAAGTGAATGGCATTGACATAGGCAAGGACAAAGTATTCATGGCACTTGGAATTGAGGAAGAACATGGTTCATCTTGAGTAACTTCTTCAAAAACAAAAGAAGTGGCAGCACCAACACCATTGTGATGAATATCTTCAATAAATTTTGCATTGTGACTCTCCATAATTCTGATATTATCATGAGGACAGTAAAACCAAAAATCCTTTGATTTTTCTGCATAACCAACAAAATAGCAAGAAGTGGTTTTTAAATCCAACTTTCGTTCATTTGGATTTTACAATCTGTCTTCACATTTACACCCCCACATATGAAAGTGTGAGAAACTAGGCTTTCTTCTTGTCCGAGCTTCAAATGGAGTGATTGGGACAGCTTTAGTAGGCACTCGATTAAGTATATAATTAGCTATCTTGATTGCTTCACCCCATAAGAATTCAGGTAGTTTGGCAAATGAATACATGCTTCTTACCATGTCTTTGAGTGTGGGATTCCATCTCTCAGCTACTTCATTATGTGATGGTGTACCTGGGGTGGTATATTGAGCCACTATACCTTCTTGTTGCAGATATAATGCAAATGGTCCTTTAATCTGTCCTTGTTTTGTGTATCTCCCAAAAAACTCACCTCCACGATCAGATCTCACTATTTTAATTTGTTTATTCAACTGTTTTTCAACCTCAAGTTTAAAGATTTTAAAACAATTCAGAGTTTGAGACTTGTCTGAGATAAAAAAACAAATAGGTATATCTTGAAAAATCATCGATAAAAAGAAGAAAGTATGAGTTTCCACATATTGGTTTTGTTGGAAAGGGACCACACACATCTGTGTGAATGACCTCCAAAAGATCATTGCTTCTTTTTGCCTTGCTTTTGTTGGTTAAATTAGTGGTTTTGCCCTTGAAGCAATCTATGCAATTCTCAATATCAGTAATATCAACATTTGGCAGTGCACTGTCCTTTATTAGTCTCAGCATTCTAGCATTGGAGATATGCCCTAACCTTTGATGCCAAAGCATGGAAGAAGAGTCGATTGTGAGCATTCTCTGTGGAGTTGTGTTAACAAGATTGAGACAATCATAATTATAAGTGCATTCAATTTTCCAAAGATCACCATTTGGAAAAGCATAGCCAATAACACTGTCAAACGGTCTTTAACATAAAATTTTATTTGAGTAGCATCTCCAATATAAGAGAAGCCATGTTTAACAAACTGAGTCACTGAAAACAAATTCCTTGTTATTGAATGTACATATAATACATTATGCAAAGCTAAAATATATACAGTTGACAGTACCAATAGCTTCAACCATAACTTTATTCCCATTTCCAACATAAACATTATAGGACTCTCTACTTGTCTCCTTCTAGCTTCGAAATCCCTGCAGTGAATTGATTATATGGATGGAACATTCAGTGTCAAACCACCAAGAGTTTTGAGGTATAAAAATCATATTTGATTCAACTGTCACAAAAACGTCAAAAACAGTTTTACCTTTCTTGAGTAACCAAACTTCAAAAGCAGGACAGTTCTTTCTCAAGTGTTCAGTTGATTGGCAATGAAAGCATTTTTTAAAATGAGGTTTGTGAACCTGTAAACCTTGAGAAGTAGAGGCTCCATTATTTTTTATAGATACACCAGGACTCTTGAATTGCTTCTTGGAACCAAATGCGGTTGACGGAGTGCTCCGAGGGTTGAATGGCTTGGTCCCCTTATAATTATCATTTTGGTTGGTCATGATCTGTTTTCCCTTTCCCTTTGTAGTGTTTACAAGGTTGACCAGTTCCATTTTCTCAGTTTTGGACCTCTTCAGTCTGTCTTCCTCTTGACAACAAATAACAATCAATTCATTAACACTCCAAGTTTCTTTTTGAGTGTTGTAGTTCACCTTGATTTGATCATACTCACCAGACAAAGAGTACAAAGCCATGTGCACTTGGAATTGATCAGTGATGCCAGTCTCCATTACATTCAATTTGTTAAAAATGTTCACGCACACTGCCTGAACCATCATACTTGTTGTTGATGAGTGTAGAAAGATGTGCCCCTACTTCAGCCTTATCAGACATTTTGAACTTTTCTTCTATCATAGCCATATAATCCTTGGCTAAGTCACAGCTTGAGATGCCACCTCTGATCTGCTCTTCCATTGCATTTTGCATAATGAGAAGAGACATTTGATTTGCCCTTTCCCATTTTGCAAAATGATCCCTCTCTTGAGCAGTGCTGCTTTCAACCAAGGCAGTTGGTTGAGGAGACTTGAAAGCTATGTTAAACTCAAGCATTCCTAGATTCATTTCAATCTGTTGCTTCCAAGTTTTGAAGTTTGTTTCATTCAACTTCTCAATGTTGACAATGTTAAGCATATTGAAACCTGCATATAAATACATTTGGTTTGAAAGTCATAAGTATTGTAAGCAAGAACATGTCTTGATTGTCTTGTTACACTTAAACATACGAAACCAGTCACACCTTTGGGCAAGAAACTATTCATATAAGGTTACAATTTTCAAAGTTTGCATAGCCAAATATAAATATCATGGTCTGTATGTAATACGACACCTTTAGGCAAGAAGAAATACACCATTGCATGACATTCATCACTCACTATACATCAGTCCATAATGATCCCAGTATATAAATCTCTTTGGAAATTTTTTCAACCTAATAGTATTATGAACTGCTATTTTGAGTATTCTTTATTGTAATCATAAGAACTTAAGATTGGATCTAACACTTTGGTGTAAGATTCAATGTAATCAAATGACAACAGTACTCAAAATCATCATTATTAACACCAGAATGATATAAACAGCCTTGAAAAAGTATAAGGCATCATACTTCATGACTCAGTGTGAATTAAGTTATGAATCATCATGCTACTCCATGAAAATAATCAAGAATATTGAAAGAGTAAAAACAGCACAAAGATAGTGCAATCTATAACATGATGCAGCAATGATCAATATATTTGTCATGCGCATGATATATTGAAATTAGCCATAGCAGCGAAAGATTGTAATCATAAAGCATGTAATATCATGCAAGAGTTTGAATGGAGTGGCTTTGATACCACATGTTGAATTTAAAAGATCATAACCATCAAACCTTGCACATTAAACTGGAAGTTGAAACCCTTATCTGTGCATGAGTAATAAATGTACATGCACTAACCCTAATGAGAGTAATGCTTGATAGTTAAACTAACCAACATTTGACGTCATAGAGATCACTGCAGCAATACAGCCTTTTTCTCTCTTGTGTTATCACACTTGTGTATGTTTGATGAAACTCACATTAAGTTTCTTACAATTATCTCCTATTAATATCTTGAGAATATTCTTTACTCATTCATCCAACGGATGACACACCTTGGCCAATAGGATGTCGCCATGTGTAGGGCAAAACCCTAATCCTATGACCGCCCACTCCTCCTATAAATACCTCAATCTCCACTAAATTTTGGTAAGCCTTTTGCTACGCATACAAGCCTCAAACACTCACTCTTTTTAGGGATGCTGACTTAGGCATCGAAGATCCATTGACCAAACCCCTTCCACCCCCCCCCCTCCCCCCACCTCATGGGCACGTGTAGCTTTGGTCCTTGATCAAATGTGTTAATTGTTTTGTATGTACAAATTCGTTAAGACCGAAGACGACAAATTTTTGCTAGCACAATTTATGCTGTGGATAATAATTTGTCTCACTAAACCAAATTAATCATTGTTAACTGATATGATTTTTATCACCTAAATCACATAGAACAAAGTTATTGTAGTATAGATAGCTCAAGCAAAGTCATCCTCCATAGGGATTGATATGAATAAGTTGTATTTTAAACCAATTCTTAATTAACTATGCAATACAAAATATAGAAAGTTGAGATCATAAAATAAATAAAAAGATTGCAAGAAACTAAAAGTAATGAAATTGGTGAGAAATTAAATGAAAGAGAATAATCAAAACAAACGGTTTAGAAAATCAAAGGTGAAAAACACTAGGGTTTAGCCGTGACCATTAACAATACTACATAGTTCTACCAATTACTTACGAGTTAACACGTGCAAACTTTGAAGGTTAGGTTTTCCTAATGCATATTCTACTTGTGGCATTCAAACCAGAATGTATATCTAACAAGCAATCTGCTGCATTCATATCAAATCTAAACATACAAGACTGGTTAAACTTTGTGAATACCTTTTGAAAAAGTATGAACACCTTAAGACGTGGCCTTAAATGAAATTACAATTATCAATTACAAGAAGCCCTACTCAATTTCAGGGCCAATTCCACATAAATTTTATCCGGTTACTTGTCTAAACATCCTGATGGTGATCAGGCATCATGATATATAGACAGTTTGTACACGCGGATTAATAAATCAAAGCCTACATGCATAACATCATATGTAAATTGAAAGGAAACTACATATTCATGCTAAGGCTCGTAACCTCGCCCTATCAAAAGGAAATTAGTTCCGCATATTCATAATTGAAAAGAAAAATATTATTAAAAAGAAAAGATAAAAAAATATATAATAAATAAATAAAACCTTGTAACAAATAATCAAAAGCTGTCTAAACCGAGGTTCTAATCCTCAAAAACATTATGGCCCTTTAGGGCTCCAAAATCACCATATAATAAACTGATAAATATGATATATGAATCCTATCTAAAATAGGCCTTCCAACAAATTTGGACAGCCAAATAAAATAATAAAACTCGGAAACATAATCCTACTCTAACTTGGACAAGCTGGGCAGCCAAAGATTCCTCACGTTTTATGACCATATCAACACTAAATCAGGCCCAAAAGGTGGCGTTGGAAAGATTAGGACGTCCCCAAATAAGCCCAAAACTTCAAATGGGCAGCACTGTGCAGTCAACCTTCATTTGTTAGACACGAACAAACGACATGAAATTAAATTATGAAAATTTGAAACAATTATCTTGAAAGACTCAAGAATACACTCTAATTGAAATTCCTTCAAAATTTCTTCGTTTGATCAGTTTTTGCTCAAAGTAGATTACAATATCCTACAATTAAAATATAAATCAAAGTATCAAATAAACTATAACTAAAATTAGAGTACAAATATAACGTAATATCGACTTATCATTAACCAAATAATGTTATTCATAGGACCAATATTATTGGAGAAAGACTCAAATCGACGTGGCCATTTTGTTTGAAGTGACACTAGAGTTTGGACAGTTCTTAAAAACTTAAACCATATTAGAGAGGAAGAGTTACTTCTCACGCAAGCATATTCTTATGTCTTTATCTCACTCCTCGTCCTCGTAGATATAGTACCAATACATCATTGCTAGAATTCCATGCCCAACCAGGCTTCTTAAATCTTAATATTATGCTCATGTTTCCTAGTTCATAACATACATAGTTGAAAACGATTATTACAAATAATCTAACGTTATTTTTTAGCAACAGGGACGTTTTTGCCTTCATGTCGTATGACCAGTTTTCGTGCAGTGAAATTTGTTAGAACACAAAACCAAAGTTGCCTTCTCCAAAAAACCTTGTTTGCACTCAAATTTCTTCGGCTTCGATTCTATCTATATTTGATAGGATTGATTGCTTTAGGGTGGAAAATCACCATATGAAGCTTTCTCAAATTGGTTAACCAAGGTCTAAATGATATTATTTAACCCAAATAAACATAGCACATCTTCAACTCCTCTTGAACTAATTTTCTTGTTGCCATACCAATCAAACCACCCGAACCAAACCAATCAGCGGTCTAGGGTCTAATGTGAACTGTTCCACTTCATCGTTTTTTTTCCTTTCAAACAATTGATTTTGTTAGATTAGATGTTAGATTAGCCACTAACGGAATTCAAGCCCACGCTTAAAATGTGTTGTTTGAGTTCCGAACCGATCCAATCCAAACCGTATCCAACCAGCCCTATTTAGTCCTGGTTGATGACCCAAAATTGGACCAATTCCATATTTCTTACCTTTTGGGCTGATGACCCAAATTTCATAGGATGTCAAATGTTTATGGGCCCAAAAACATGCCCTCATCATCTCCCCAAACTTAAGGGGTGTAGTCAATTTGGATTTCATAAGATTTTAATGGACTTTTTTAAGTGACAGATTTCAAAACATTTTAATAGATTCTACAATTCCATATGGATTTTGACAGATTATTATGGATTTCTATTATAGATTTCTATGGATTTGTAAGGATTTCTTTCATGGATTTCTTAGGATTTCTTTTTTGACTCATACAACTTAAATTCTTTTCTCAGTGCACAATCTGAAAAAGACATAAACATATATATATATATATATATATATATATATATATATATATATATATTGATATGGAAATATAAGCCAATCAAATATGTCTTTTCTTTCCCTGTCTCGTTTGAATTGTGATTTCTTTACAAAAATAATTTTAACTAACCAAAACAAGTAGTGCTTCTTAAATCAATCAAATGTCTCAAAATTAATCATTTTTTCTCAACATTTGATTAGTTTATAATGTGTTGTTCAGTCAAAGTACAGCTACCAATATAAATAGGCTTTGGAAGATGCTTGCGCCCTTGCACTAACATGATTACACAAAAAAAAATAGAAAACTTGAATTGGCAATAAGATTCTTAGTAGTAATTTCCAAGAGTTGAATTAACATGGTAAAAAACTAACACCTTCAGATAGAATGCATAAACATTACAAGAATTGCTAGTAGCCATTAACACTTCCCAGCAAAGCATTACAATAAATACTATTACACAGTCTAAAATAAAGGAAATACAAAATTCAAAAAATATTGTACAACTCAAAAAATTCAAGTTTGCAACTGGGACGGTGACAGATGAATGTGAAAGGAAATTAGGTTGGCAGGTTCTATGTTTGGAAGAAAATGGAGAGTGAGAAAGAAAGATCGAGTTGCAGAATGGAGAGAGAGTGTAACAGCCCGTCCCGAAATGTTCGTATTAGGGACGTGAAATGACATTTTTACCCCTGCATTGGTGGTGACGTGTGTATGTATTTTGGGGCTTGTTTTGGAAATTGGGCTTCGTGGTGTGGCCATAATCTTGTACACGTACACACATACACACATACACCATACCTCTCGCTCTCTTTCTTTCTCTCTCCTCTCTCGGATTTTTCTTCCGTTTAGCCTCAAACGTACGGACGCCGTGGTTATGGGTGATTTTGGCACAGATTGAAGTCGTTCTTGCTAGATTCGTGACCCTGGTAAGCTCACTATCACTTCTATACATTTGGTTTAACTTGAAACCTTCGCAAACAAAGGTTTCCCGTGAGTAGATCTAATGGCACTATTTATGTACTTTTAATCTAGGGACTTTTAGGACATTCTAAGATCACAGGGAGCCTTAGAATGTTCTTATGAAGCTCGGAGGACAAAAGTGGAGGTTTTTGGACGTCGGGATCACGAGTTCTTTGGCCGAAATTCATGATTTTGCTCCGACGATTTTCCGTCGTGTTTTGGGTTTAAAAGAAGTATAGACTTATTCCTCTAGTCCTAAGCTTCATTTTGGTGTAAATTTCGTGAAATTTGGTTGAAAAATGAGTGAGAAATCAAGGTTGGAAGTTTTACCCAGTTTCCGGCGACGCAGCGGCGCCGACGCCGGGCGCCGGTCGCCGGTGAACTGGCGAAGAAGATGACGGAATATTCTGTCAACTTTGACGGAATATTCCTAATGGAGGTAACGGCGTCAGTTAACCTTAACGGAATATTCTAGAGATTTAACGAAATATTCCCTAACGGCGTTAGGGTTTCCGTCAGCATGCACGGCACGTGACCGCGCGTAGGCAGCGCGTGTTGTCGTGCCTTGGCCGGTGCGTGAGGGCGTGTGGGGCTTCAGAAAATTTTTCTAAAAATATGGGAGTGTTCGTGGGTTTGAGTAGAGCATGTTGGTATATTCAAACACCCCAGTTGAGCAATGTATGAGAAGTTATTACCTAAGTTTGGTTATGTGCGTAATTAACAATTGTATAGTTGTTTCGCATATAGGTGAGATTTATCCTGAGGATGAGCGCAGCCACGCGAGGCTTGGGGGCTACGACCCGTCTACTTATCAGTGAGTGGGCTTTTGTTTTCAGTATATATATATATACTTGGTTGATTCCCAGAAATATGTTTTGAATGATTTTATGAAATTGAATGCCATGCCGAATGCCCCATACATATATATATATATGCATATATGTGTATATATATGCATATATGTGTATATATATATGCATATATGTGTATATATATGCATATATGTATTTATGCGATTATATGTTGTGGCACTGCGGACGCCAGGTAAGTCAGGTGAGTATGTATTTTTGTTATGATGATTATGGTGATATTGGTAAGATTAACATATGGCTCATTTACCTGCACATCGGAGTTGTGCTCCGCCAGAGTAGGGCTTAGCTTTCACGTGATCGTTCACCTCCCGCACTGTACGATCACCTTAGATCCAAGGCAGGTGCCAGCCTGTAGTACAGACCACTATAGGTGGTTCCGACTTGTAGGTGACCCACGATTCATCGCCAGCCTTCACGTGACCGTAGCACAGAGCGTTTTTATATACCCAGCTTGTCGTACAGACCACTACAGGTAGTTCCGACCTGGGTGCAGGTTATTGATTGAGAGTTTGGATTGAGGATTTATTTAAGGAGCCATAGATTCAGCCGTACAGGTCACGATAGGTGACTCCGGCTGACTTATATGCATTGCCGGCATGTTATGCATTGAGATATCACCTGATTGATTTTGATGATATTTGTTGCATGCTTTGATATCGGATATGGTTTATTCAGACATGGCAATATTTGAATGTTGGTTTTCAGTATAAGTACGTATATATTTTTCTGGGAAGTATATACATTTTACAGAGATGGGTTATAACTTTTATACCGAAGTGATTTTGAAAAAGCTTTGTTTTTGCCCACTCACGGTTTTGTTTTGCGCCCCTCCAGGTATTAGATAGCATTGGCGGCAAGCGAGGTTTCAAGGCAATCTGACAGTGCACTATCCATGTAAATATTCTGGTTATTCTGTTAAGTCATTCTGGACTGCACCTAAGATGCTCGAACCTTGTAAATTATGTTTTTGTCCCTCACACTTTACAATGATCTTTTATCGCTGGTTATGTTGTTTTAGTACTTATTATCTTTATATAATTTTCTGCATTGCAGAGAAAGTAAGAGCGAGGGGGTTGAAAAGAAATCCTAGGGGTGGAGGTAGGATTTTGTTATGCTTATAATCTCTTCGCAAATCCTACAAAATCTCTTATTAAAAGAAATCCTTCAAAATCTATGAATTTTTTTAATTTGCATGGACTCTATAAAAATCCTTTAAAATCCTAGTTGACTATATCAGGATTCTAAAGTCTTTTTAAAATACTTTAATTGACTACCTCTGTATTTGAATTGATTCTTTTAAAATCTTTTAAAATCCTACTTGACTATCATGATCCTAAAATCCTTTACAATCCCATTTGACCACACCCACAGCAAAAAAAGCTCCCACACACTCTCCTTCGCCCCCACCCCACCCCCACCCCCCCCCCCCCCCCCCGGGGCTCTTTCTGTTAACCGTTTTATTATGCAAACTCTACTATCGCCGGTGACACGCGCTGCCTACTTCACGGCGGCGCCACCTACAGCTGTCACGACTCGGCCCTTAGCGTATCACTTTCCTCTTCGATCAATCTCCGACCCCCACGTGCCCAGCCTCAATCTCTCTTCTTCGTTTTCTTCTTCGTATGCTGCTCCCACCCACAGAGGACCAAAGCTCTCCATCAGCACCATCAGGGCATCTTCCCCTCCAATTTCTCAGAACTTCACCTCCCCAAATGACGAAACCGAAAAGGCCAAGCTCCTTCAGGTTCTCCTTCTTCTACTTTGCCTAATTTATTCTATTTTCTGTTTGGTTTCCGAGAAAATGTGGGAAAATGTAAGACCAGGAAGTGAAATTACCTAAATTTTTACTGAATTGACCCAATTCCGAAACGATAGATTTTCAATTTCAAAATCTGCGTTGCATTGTTGATGATTTGATTGAAAAGTGAAGTGCTTTAGGTGGTTTGTGGTGTGTAGGTAGCCAAAAGGTTAGAGAGCACTGCAAGGTATTTCAAGAGGTTGGGTAGTTTAGGGTTTTGGGGGCAGCTGGTGAGCACTGTTGTGGCGGCCGTGATTCTTTCGTTTTCGGTTGTTATAACCGGCAAGGTTTCGTCACCACCTACTTTTTATGCCACTGCCGGTGGGATTGTGGTGGGATTCATCTCTGTGTTTTGGTCATTTGGGTACATTCGCCTCTCGGATAAGCTTCGAAGAACTGCAAGTGACCCTGCAAAGGTATTGTGGAATTGTCAATTTTGGGAAAGCTATTTGTGTTTGTGATTGAATTGTATGTGCTTTGTGAAATTTGTTTCATAAAGGCGATAATACTGTTTTCAGACAAATGCTAAGTTGCATGGACTTTGTGCATGATGTGAATTGTGAAGTTCCGTCATCCGTGGCATGCTGATAATGATATGTTTAACCGGTGCCCGTTTTCCCGAATGAACTGAAATATCCGTTGCCAGCTTGAATAGGCTGAAAGTATAAAATCTATTGATCTACTCTTCGATAACAGAATAAGATAACAGTGGAGTTGTCCGTCTGTCACTGTCACCCAAATAAATTGTACTTACAGTCACACTTCAATGAATTTGAATCCTTGTAACTATAATTGCCTGTGAGCACTTCATCTGCTTTCATTCTTCTTTATTTTCGTCCATCATTATCATCCCGTTATTGGGTTTCTTGTTGAAATTGGCTCATTCTATCCACATTTGGAAGATGTTTTCGTAACCAATAATTATCTGACTTTGTTCTCCGATGGCACCTTTGACCTATTACATCTGTGTTCCACTGCTTATAATATACAGGCTCCTCCACGCGCCGATGTTATAAAAAACTTAAAGAATGGCATTGTTCTGAACATTTTGGGTATGGGTGCTGCTGTTCTTGGCATGCAAGCAACGGTGGGACTGTTGGTTGCTAAGGCTCTTACTTCCTCTGCAAATCCGTATCAGGGTCTCACTCCGGGTTACAGTCCTGTTCTTGCCTTGGATGTATTCTTGGTGCAGGTAGATTCATATAACTCACTTTAGTTTTCGTTCTGTTCTGAAACATTAGGTTAGATAATACCCGTAGTCTTGCAGAGTATACTTTCAGTTTCCTTGTTCTAACGGGTCATCAGTATGCCTCAGACTCTGTAGAGTATAGTTATCTTTTAGTTTTTGGGGCATGATTTCGAAAAAAGGAATCTGCAATTGGGAGAAGACTGACATATCTATTCGTTTGTTTGGCGTTTTCGTTGCAGGCATCGGCAAACACTATCCTTTCTCACTTCCTGGGACTTCTCTTCTCGCTAGAGCTGTTGCGCTCAGTAACGTTGCCACCTTCTGAAGGCATTCCCATTCCCAGATTCGCATAAATACTGCCCCTACCTTTTTTCAAAGCATTGAAGCCGTGATTCTTTTAAGTGTTTTTGCTTCTATATGATGTTACAAGACAAATGCGTTTCTGTATTATATTCGTAGGTTTTGCTGCCTCTTTCCAATTGTATTATACTCGGAACTTTTAACACAAAAATGAGATTTGCACTATCCAATACGGCATGGAATGCTCGGCGGTCAAGCATCACCATTATCAAAAAATGAGTGTAGCAGAGGTGAGAATACTTTTGTGGATGTGTGGGGACACGAGAAATGACTAGATTAAAAACGAGGATATTAGATGTAAAGTAGGAGGTGTGGCCGCAATTGAAGGTGAGAAAATCGGTTAAAGTGGTTTGGACATGTAAAACAAAGACCTACAGATGTTTCGGTTAGAAAATGCAATTATGAGACATAGTCTTAGGATAAAATGGCTAGAAAAAGACGCATAAAGACTTGAAAAGAAACTTTAAGAAAAGACGTGGAGTATTTGAAACTAACCAAAAACTTGACACAAAACGAGCGTAATGGCATTCTAAGATTTATACAGCCAACCTCACTTAATAGGATAAGACTGTTATTGTTGTAGTTGTAAGTAGCACCCAGCAAAAAATCATGCACGAAAAGTTTCTAGGCTAACAAACTGACAGAATTAAGAAGAAAATTACAACAATACAACGATGAAACATAAAAGGATGGCAAACCAAAACATTCTATATTTCATTAGAAGGATTAAGTCTCTCTCTTTCATCCCATGGACATGTACACGTAAAGTTTTAACCACCAAAACCAATGATCCAATAACTATTCACCAAAAACCTAACAAGATTATAAGATCCAGAGCCAAAAACAATGTAACGCTGAAACTCAAATGCAGACAGTAACGGGATCCACCCAAATCTTGTCAACGATGCTGTTTCACTGTCAATATGTATAGCCGCAGCATGCCAATAAAAAGATAACCGAACTACACTACTTCGTACGTTGAAAGCCTTGTATAAGGTTGTTATCACACTTTCCGGAGCTCCATAATACCCTGCACCAAATGTAGATGTGTTTTAGAGAAAATCAGCAGCAACTAAATCAACAGAATCTACAAAAATATGATACCAGTGTACACAAAGTTGGTAAAAGAAATCGAATGAGTAGTCCATTCAGAGAAAAACAACAAAAAAAAAACTTCAGAGGGCCAATGTCATATGAAATTAGGCAAATTGGCAAATTTCATATATCCTGGTGTACATTATGAATAATGGTTTAATGCAATATGTAAGAAATTATATTCATTAAGATTTAAATGAAACTGATTTTTTTGCCCCCAAATACCTTTTAAAGGCAATATCATATGAATACTTTGAGAGACAAAATAGCAAGCAAAGTACATCAAAATTAGAACTCGAAGATGCCAAAACTTGTTCAATTTATGTATCCACTGAGAATTATCAAAGAAAAGTCATTGTTAAATTATTTCATATGCAAATGCCTGTCATAAAATCAATACGATCGGTAAGAACGTCGTATTCTCTTGAACAACAGCGTTCATACTTCAAAAAGAGTTTCGCTTTACTCATCAAAGTGAAAACAGAAAACAGTTATAGTCTGGAAAATTAGTACAGTACACTAAACTAATCCAAGTGAGTGGTGTCCATCTAGTGAGGTGTTTTCTTTTCTTATTTTTTTTTTTTTACTTTACGGAAGCTGAAAATTAGATTGAGTGAAATGGAACTACTGTTTATTTTTCACAGGAAGAAAGGGCTAAGTTTAGTGGGAGTTACTAGGTTAAATGTCAGGTGCAAATAAATTTATTAATTGCAATGTTTACATTGCAATCCTTGCAGCTTCTTTTCCCTTCTTTCTTTTATTACATTTATTTGTTCCTTTAAGGAATTTAATTGCACCAGGGTTAGTGTAAACACTGCCCTTTTGTCTTACAGACTTTCATAACACAAAAAAAATTGCAGTAAAGACAAGACAGTTTCTCGAAACAGACACAGAACATAGGAAGGACTTCAATCTTTTCCATTGTCTGCGAAAAGATGCTGTATAGATTGCACAATCATCCCATCATAATCCGTAAGACACCACAGACCCATACCCAGAAATCAGTTATACCTACTTGAATGTTTGGGATTAACATCCGGAAAGTGAAGGGTAGCACACCACTACATGACTCTGTTTCATTACTAGTATGTTTTGCTTAAAAATTCGTACCATATACCATAAATTAAAACTGGGTTTGCAAAATTACAGCTTCATTCTGAGTACAAATAATGAACATCGTAAGCATAATGATGCAAGAGATTTCACACACTTCAATAGTTCACAAGATGCATTAACTAAAAACACTGATCACATGCTTCAACATGGCCACCATAAAAAACAAAACCTAGAAAAATTTTCAAACCAACATTGCACATAGATTCAGCATAACAAAAATAGCCTGAATTAATTTTCAAATGCCTTGATACGCAAACTACCAACAACGGGGAAGAAGAAATAATATGAATAGATAAATAGAAGAGTGTCTCAGGAGAGAAAGAGATAACACTTACCTACAGGAGCTTCTTCTCCTTGTTTGAACCCAATGGAATTTTCTTTAGGATGCTATCATCAATTTTCCTGTACTGTGTTTGTATTACTCTGTTTGCTACATGCAGCTTATCATCAATGTGGTCCTGATACTTATCATACAACAGGGGCACTGAAAGACTTAGAAGAACCCCTGGATAATAGTTAAAGAAATGTCCGTAAATAAATATTGCAAATCTTTCAAGCATGCACCTAAACTAAACATATAAAGATACAATGTGCAGTAAAGAGCTTACCAATGTAGACAAGAGTAAGGAAGTTGAAGAAACTTCCAACATAAGAAGCTAGCCACAAGCAGAAAGCAACCTACAGAAGCAAACCAAAATTTCCAATCAGTAAAATTCATAATGTTCTGTTCAATGTATTCCATAAAAACCACCTCCTTGAAACATAAACCTAGGGGGGGAAATAAACTACGCCTAACCTGAAGAAAGAGCTTCCAATTTCTCCCAATAGCAATGTCTCGTGCAATAGACAGTACACGATTAATCCCAGCATGCAGTGCTTCAGCAGCCTTCACAACATTGGCCTCAGAGATTTCCATATCAGGGAGAGGAGGCAAAGGTCTGAAAGACAGCAACTGTTTTTCATTAAAATCGCTTCAAAACTAAAACCAATCCTCAGAACAGTATAAATCACCACCCATCGTTCCCAAAAAAAATTTAATTCAACTGATCTTGCGTTCTTGGTTACTTTCTCCGCGACGTATTCAGGAAAAACTAGTTCAATAATCCAAAATAACATATTCCTAATAAAAACACGTCTGATCTAAGCTAAATGAACCCGGAAATTCTCAGTGGGATAACAAGATCAGTAAAAAGTATACAAGAAACGCAGCGAAAAATGGCCAAAAATTAGAGGGTTACCTGTTGAGAAGAGAAGCAGATTTGGCCCAGAGGAAAAGGATGACTACAAGAAGCAGTAGAACATTGGCCACAAATGACAAGAGATTGTAACCAGCTCGCTCAAACAGCAACCACGACGCCGTCGTAGAGGTCAGCAGTAAAACTCCTCCACTCCATTTCTTCCACAGCAGCACATCGGCAACTACCAAAACCCCCAAAATTAACAATATTAATCACAAGTTAAATCAACCCACAACGTCAATTAGATTGAATTAAGATCAAGAACAACGTAATGATTATTCCATAATCCAAACCTACGGAATGTTAAAACAAGATTATGGTTAGTCATCGCCAATGGAAGTAGAATCGATTCATACCAAATCGGAATCGCGAATATAATTCTATGGATTTACAAATCAACAGCATCCGTGCAATTATGTGTGTGCATGTACACACACACACATACGCATATGTGTAGAGAGAGAGAGAGTACCAGGGCCACCTCCGAGAGTTTGGTGAACGGAAATGCGACGAGGAGGCATAGATTCTCCCATGGAGATAGGGTTTCAGAGAAGAGAGAGATGGAAGGAGAGAGGTACTTGATAGGGAGGGAGATGGAAATTACAAAAATGAATGGAAATAATTTAAGAAGAAGAAGAAATGGCAATGACTTTATTTACTTTTTTTTGTTTTTTGTTTTTAAATAAAAAGGGGACTTGGCTTTGGTACGGTAATCCATCATTTCAAGAACCCGAAAGATTGCATTTCAGCCTCTGTTGACTATCATCATACAGTTCACTTTCGGCAATAATCAAACTCAACACGTATCGTGTGAAATACGAACTTGGAATCCATTCTTATACAAGACAAAAGCCCAAAATTGCTAATCCAGGTGTTTTATTACCTGCCCTTCCATAAAAATAAAGGAAAATTAATGAAAATGATTTGAAAACTTTGAGTTTTAATTAAAATGACAAAAATGTGTTGTAAGTAAATCGTACCATGAGTGACTTTTTAGAGTAAAAATATCATTTTCATTAAAATTGAACGGTATCGAAAGTATTTCGTTAAAACTCTCTAAAAATAATACACTTTAATTAATTGTCCTTTACAAATTAAATCTTAAGTAAATAAATATCCTCCTCCTAACCAATTTTGTTGAGGGCAACATGTGGTCTCGCTCTCTCTCAACACTACTTTCACCTACTTATCGTAAAAGACGGTATTCTAAATACGCTAGATTGGGTTAAAGTACGTTGCGGATCATGTTAGTTGGTCGAGACCTTTCTTTGTATTTAAGTATGATCTCCTATATTTGTAATTTATCTGATTATAGTAGTTTAAAATATCATTATGTTAAAATATATATATATAGTACAAATTCTTAGCGGCTTTAGCTCTAACGATTTTGGCTAAAGATAGAATGAAAGTATACGGGCAGAATGACGAATAAAGAAAGGTGAATGAACTAGTGAAGAATGAAGGAGAATATATAAAACAAAAACTTGAGAAACAACGATTTGAAATTGTTATGTAGTTTTAGTTTTTCATTTCATTCACCATGTCATATGCATTTCTTGCGCATCTCCTTGGCTATCATTCCGACGCCATTTTTTATACCCTACAACCCCATAATTTATTGCTCATTTCCCCATATATTTAACTACAAAAACAAAAATTAAAAACGAAATGATTAACGACTTTATAAAAAAAATTAGTTGAGGACAGAACCTTGTGGTTTATGTTTCCTTCCTAGATCTATCGCCTTGTAGTGCATTAGTTGAAACTTGAAACTTCACTGGGTTAGGTTGACGTTGATCAACTGCCAAATTCCACAAGCATGATGCAATTGCAAGCAAGCAAACAAATGCTACATGCCATTCTAGAAGAGAATAGAGCACCTGACCAAGACATAGATTCCGTGTTTAAAATATCAGTACCGGTATGCAAATTTGTGGAAATATCGACGGATATGTATTTAATATCGATATCGGTTGTTTTTGGTAGAATGATGGAAATTGATATGAAACTTTAGGGATTATCAAACATTGGTTTGAACAAAATATAAGAGTTTCTTCGATATTTAACAAATGTGTCATAGATATCAACGATATATGTCGATTTTAGCCTAAACTTAGGAGTTTTTCCAATATAAGGTGAAGTTTTAGACTTCATCCCCCATTTTTATATCTTTCTCTGGTTTTTCGAATATTTCCACGAAAATATCGACCGTATCGAAGAAAATTTAAAGACTGCGTAAACCACATAGTTTTTGTTCAACATTGCATTTTTATATCAAGAAAATAGTTAAACTAAATCGAAATTTAATTTGTTCTAATCCCTTGGGATGTTACATCTTGGAATACATACAATCGAATTTAGGCGGCAAACATGGCAATTCTAGACTTGAGAAAAATGAAATCCCAGTTACGTTGGTGCATGCTTTGCTCCTTTACTTTGCAATGCACACGGATACCAAGCTTTGAACCGATGCATCAAGAATTAAAACTTAGTACAAGCTTGTTCAGTTTGATCATCAGAATTCCCCTCATCGTCTGAAGGCTCTTCTTTCTGTTTCTCTTCGCCACCTGAATTTGTTTTCATCTTCTCCTCCTTTTTTCTCTGCTTTTTCTTGTGGCGTTTCAAACGCTTCTTTGCTGTTTTTTCTTCAGCCTCTCTCAGTCTTTCCTCCCTTCTCATATTGAATTCGGCCTCTTCTTTCCTTCTCTGATAGTCCACGTCCATCCTAGCAATCCTGTCTTGCTCTCTCCGTCTCTTTTGCTGATACCGTGGATGTACAACTCGGGGTGAGAAAATAAGTTTACATGAAATTTAGCTGCCAGCTTAATGAGTCCAACAAATCATAACCAATCAAATATTCCAATGTCACGAAAGAACATTAATTTTTTCCTTGCTCAGAACTTCAGATACTTATCTAATTGGTATTACTGATTCAACATCAAACTCAAACTCAAAATCTTAGAGAAGAAAGCAGTTTCCGCTTGCACCTGGCTACATTCTATTGCAGTGCGTACAAATCCGGGCACTTTCTTTTTCGTTGAGAAAGACGCTATTTCATTGCAGCAAGACAAACAAGACAATTCCGGGCATCTCTTGTCCCAAAGTTTAAACTTGAAAGTAGACAACACTGCATTCTATTGCATTGCTCAAGATCGAAGGTTTCTCTATCCTATGCCTATAGTAACAAGCTACAGCCTTTCAAAGAATACTACATTGTTTAATCATAAATGATCCCCAAGTTCAAGCAGAAAACACTAATTCAATGCAGAGAAAAGGGCAGAGATTCATTCATCCCTATGTATTAAAAGCGTGAGGCGTGGGCGAGGAGTCCAAGGCGAAGCCCCGCCTAGGCGTGAGGCGTGAGGCGAAGCCTCACGGGATTTAACTTTTTTTTTATATATATGTTTTATATATTATACATATAATTGTATAAAAATAATACTATGTAAAATAAACATCCATTCTCAATTTTTCATTCAAATCCATAGTCATTCAAAAGATAATATCATCTAAATTCATCATTCAAAGGTAATATCATCCAAATTCATCATTCAAAAGGTAATACAAACAAAGAAAACAATCATTCAGCCAAATCCTCTTCATAGAAATCAAAATACAAACAAAGATATCAATCAATCATCCAAATCATCTTCATCTAATTCTAAATAAAAGGCATCATCCTCTTCATTGCCAACTCTAGATGACCTTGTAGGGTATGTCATCAATTCATCAAAAGATTCTTCCGAATCATACTCCACATTTCTTCGACTTGAGGATTCTTCATTACCCCGTTTTCTTTTGTATGTAATAGGACCCCGAGGTTGAGTAGGCTCGAGAGGAGGAGTAGGCTCACGAGGAGTGAAGCAAAGTATTCAATTAATTAACATTATCGTGACAAACTAAGGAGCTGGATATACTATACTTTTCTGTCTATTATTAAGTTATTAACCCCTCTACACTTTCTGCCTACTAAGTTTAACATGCATAGAAGCCAGAAGCAATACATGGTCAGTGGTCACCAAAATTTAAGAACAATTTTTTTTCAAGAAAAATAAAATGAACCCAAAATAATACATCTCAAAAACATGCATTTTAAGAAATGACTGTAAAAGGAGGACACGACAAGCTTCTACATAGAAACATATATATATATAAAACACTTGGTACAAAGAAGCCAGACGATCAGGCGTACTAGAATGGTCTCAAAACTCAATCTGAGAGAAAACACTCATAAATAAAAGCCCTTATACCAAACCAACAAGGTTTTCAGTACCCCAACATTTCTACAAACAAGGCAGAGCTCTTCCCCAGAAAACCCTCCCCAAAAAACTAAATCCAATTTCAATCAGAAACCCTAACCTTTGGGATCTTGCTAACGGTGCTGGGCTGACGGCGCTGGGCTGACGGTGCTGGGCTGACGGCGCTGGCAACAGTGCTGCTCCAAGCGGCGGCTGTGTTCTCTGTTCTGGGCTTCTAGCGCACGGGAGAAGAAGCAAGAAGGCGAAGAAGGCAGAGGCAGACAAAGGCGATCGAAGGTATGGTATGAAGAGGATGTTTAAAACTGAAAATCCTTACCCAAACAGCGTCGTTTTGGGTTTGGATGGTTTTTAAAAATAAAATAAAAAATAAAAAAACAGGGGCAGACAAGGATGAAATATGTGTGCTAAAAAGGTAATAACTTAAAAAATAAAAATTTTCACAATTTTTATTAAAATACGTGGTATACCTTTTGTGTTCCCGTCACAACTAAAAATTTCTTCATCAAATATTGCCAAACCGACACGTCTCTAAGCTCAATTCTTCAACGTTTCAAACGCTGAGCTCACAAGTTTTTTTTTTTTTTGGAAAACGCTCACAAGTTATTCTCAAAACCAAAAGCAAAAGCAAAAGCAGAAGCACAAGCAAAAGCAACCCAAAACTCTCAGTCACACTTCCCCTTTTCTTTCATACTCTTACTCTTTTTGTTTACTTGATTATTAAGAAGAGCAGCAGAGATAGAAGCTTCATACATATAGTTTTACATAATTGGGTGCCTACAAGTTGTGAGAGAGAGAGAGAGAGCGAGAGAGAGAGAGAGAGAGAGAGAGAGAAATGGGAGCTTTGACTGCTGCTTCTGTGCTTCGTTCGGATTTCAAGCCTTCACTCTCTCTCTCTCATCATAGAGGCTCTTTGTTTCACTATACAAGAACCCTGGACGCCTTGAAGCGCACCTCAGCCGCCTCGGCGTCTCCGGCGAAGCATTTCGCCTACTCCAGCAAAATAGAGGCATTTGCCTCGCCGCCCAGCCTCAAGGGCGCCCTAGGCGCGCCCCGAGGCGAGTTCTTTAAAACATTGATTCATCCATAAGAAAAACAATTCTGCTAACTGAAGGATTAGAAGTCATACTGCGGTCCACATGCAAAAATGACAAACAATCATTCATGCCTACTGCCCACATACATAACACGTATAAGAGAGCAACCATACTCCTTATCCATTCTGTGTTCCCACCAACTCCAATATAACACTAAAGAGGAAAAATTGCTTTACTTCTTGGCAAAATCTCTTCAAAACTCAAACTAAAAAGACGGCCACAACACAGTTACCGTGCATGACTCTTATTAACACATTCTTCTACTTTTATGGTACACAGTTGGCCCTAATGTACGCATACACAATTCGACGAAGCTCATGCAATATAACCCCATCATCATACTAACAATCTAGCATTGAGTCTGACTATCATAAAGAAAGACTTGCTCAATCCCAAAATTGAAAATCCCTAATACCCGGCAAGCTCATATACCACGTTATGGAAATTGAATTCCAATTTTGTTTTTCTGCTAATGGTAAGTGACCAAACTCTTGCTATGGGCATATAAGCCCAACAAGTAAATTCAAATTTGATTATTCATAATTTTGTGAAGAATCAAACAGAAGGCGGCGGCCTCTAATTACAGTACCACTCATGTCCTAGCTATGGTGGACAAACGGGTCTAGGTCTCGCGGGGCGGGAGGGGTACAAATTTTGTAAACTCAAAATGGGGCGGGGCAGGACGGGTCCATATAATCGGTGTTGTACTTTTATGTGCAAACGGAAACGAATTCTAACAAAGTACCAATATCAACGTCGTAGGTGAAAACTAAAACAAACAATCTCAAACTAACAAAAGAGATTTATGTGGTTTGGTGTAAAGCCTACATCCACGAGCGAAGCACGACGAGGAATTTCACTAAACAAACGGAGATTACAAAAGAGTGTTTAAACTCTCACAACCCAAATCCCACAAATTACAAACCCTAAACCAAACGAGTAGAGAACCCAAAACTAATGGAGAAGATTCTCCCAAATTGCTCTCTAACTCACAAACTCACAAATTGACTCTCACCAAATTGCCACACAAAATACACTAACCCTAAGGTCCTATTTATAGTGCATAGGACTTAGGTTACAATAAGAATCCTAATAGGAAGTAAATCCAAATCCTAATCAAATAGGTAATTAACAAAATCTCTCCACCAAGGAAACCAACTAAGAAGTCAAAATCCAAACCCAAATAGGACACCAAAACCAAATAGGTAACACAAACCTAATTTTTTGCATCATCCTAATTTTGAGCCGTAAAACCCAACAATCTCCACCTCGGCGAGAAATTAACAAACTTCCAAATCAAATACAAACTTCAAATTTGGGATACCAAAATACAACTGCAAACGTGCACCAAATTCTTTTGAAACTGATCTCCACCTAGACTCAAAAAATCCAAAAGTCTTCAAACTTGAAATTTCCTCCAACGCCTTCTCCAACAAATTCCATTATGGAAACTAACAAATACGAAACAAAATCCAAGCAAAAGCTTGAACATACAAACAAAAAGTGCGAATTGCACTTCACCCAAAGAGCTTGAGTACCAAGCTCCACCTCCTCACATAACCTTTAGAGGAGTTCAGAACAACGATCTTCTGCAATGTTTGCATCAACACTAGCAAAAGACTTATCAAACGGCTTCTTTTTGCCCTTGAGTTTAGGGCAATCTACTTTCCAATGACCTTCCTTATAACAATAGCTACACGTGTTCTTTCCAAGTTTGCTCCTTTCCTTATTCCTTCCTTGAACTACCAAAGCTCCATCTTGTGTGTCAGACACTTTATTCTTTAGCTCTTTAGAATTCAAAGCGACTTTAACATCTTCCAAACTAAGACTTTCTCTACCAAATAGCATGGTATCAACAAAGTGTTCATACGAAGGAGATAAAGAACACAACAAAGTTATCGCATAATCCTCATCACTAATTTGGTCGTCCACACTTTTCAAATCCATCATAAGTTTATTGAATTCATCAACATGCTTATGAATTGACGTACCTTCATCCATACGAAGAGTATGCAAACTTTTCTTCAAATACAACCGTTTAGCAAGGGATTTGGTCATATACAAGCTCTCCAATTTTAGCCACAACTCCGGTGCAGATTTGATGTTACCAACTTCACGCAAGACTTTATTCGATAAAGTCAGCATGATTGCTCCAAGTGCCCGCTCCATAACGTCTTCTTTTTCTTCATCAGTCCACGAATTCGGCAAAGCCTTCACACCCTTTAGCATTTTTAAAAGCCCTTGTTGAACTAACAAAGCACGCATCTTCAATTGCCAAATACCAAAGTCATTGTCGTCGAACTTTTCAATATCAACTTTCACTGATGACACAGAAGGCTTCATGGTGACTGCCAAGCAAAGCCCAAGCCGAAACCTGGGCTCTGATACCACTTGTTGTACTTTTATGCGCAAACGGAAGCGAATTCTAACAAAGTACCAATATCAACGTCGTAGGTGAAAACTAAAACAAACAATCTCAGATTTATGTGGTTCGGCGTAAAGCGTACATCCACGAGCGAAGCACGACGAGGAATTTCACTAAACAAACGGAGATTACAAAAGAGTGTTTAAACTCTCACAGCCCAAATCCCACAAATTACAAACCCTAAACCAAACGAGTAGAGAACCCAAAACTAATGGAGAAGATTCTCCCAAATTGCTCTCTAACTTACAAACTCACAAATTGACTCTCACCAAATTGCCACACAAAAAAGCCACACAAAATACACTAACCCTAAGGTCCTATTTATAGTGCATAGGACTTAGGTTACAATAAGAATCCTAATAGGAAGTAAATCCAAATCCTAATCAAATAGGTAATTAACAAAATCTCTCCACCAAGGAAACCAACTAAGAAGTCAAAATCCAAACCCAAATAAGACACCAAAACCAAATAGGTAACACAAACCTAATTTTTTGCATCATCCTAATTTTGAGCCGTAAAACCCAACAATCGGCGGGGCGGGGTGAATCCCAAATCTCTGAAAAAAGGTTCCCCGACCCGGACCGTTTCCCCCTTCTATAATTCCATTAGTGCATTCAGCATCCTTCTTTCTAGTCGCTGACTTGACTCTCCCTTCCTCTTCGAAGACTCGAACTCCAATTTGACTCTCTCATCTCACAGATTCCCAACTTGAGCCTCGACCTCAAGGCCTCTCTTTTCCGACTTCGACCACCACTATATTATCCTCTAACTTCCACAGGTTCTCTCTGAAGACGAACGCACTTGAGCTGTGCCACCCTCGAGCTTTCGCGAAAGTCGTTCAGATCTTGCAATTTGTTGCTTCGTGCGTCCGTAGGCATTTGCCTCTTCTTCTCCTCCTGTAAGTCCTCCGCTGCCACCTTCTTTTTCTCCTCTTTCTGCTGCTTCAAATTTCAGGGGTCCACTGACCTCTGACCTTACCACCTCCAAGCTCCTACTTCTCTTCTTATCGGCATCTAATGAGTGCTACTAAAACCATCCCATTGTCTTATAACCATCCCATTGTCTTATTTTTCTACCCACCTTTTAATCAAAATGTTAATCACATAATTATCCTTTTAGCAAAAAACTTTTAAATCCACATTTATAAATTTGTTATAACTTTAATTAAATAAACTAAAAGAGAATAAAGAAAAACTAAAACTAACAAAAGTAAAAATAAATCCATCATCCTCCCAAATCATCCACGATGGACGGTGGACCGACGACTATCAAATCCCTAATCATCCATTACCCTCCCCAGCAACAAACACCACCCCACTCTCCCTTTCAATTCTAGTACTACCACCTTCATCCTCTCCTCCCTTTCCTCATAAACGAACAACGACAACAACCCAGATTTTAAAATCAAACAATACCCAATTCCAGTTGAAATAAATCGATTTGGAGCAATCTGCCTCTGTATTGGAAAACTCCCCATGTGCTTCTCTCTTCCTTTCCCTTTGGTTTCTCTCTCTTTCCAAATGAGATGCCGCCAAGCAGGTGTCAAAGGTTTTGGTTTTTGATGGGGGTGGGAGGAGGTTCTGGTGTGGCTAGGGTAGTGGTAATTAAAGAAGCATGAAGTTTTTTTTTTTTTTTTTAAAAAACATATTAATATTATTGTTTAAAAAATTAGACATTAGAGGTTATTTTAGGAATAATGGTGGGTGGAGAAATAATATTTTATTTTTTTTAATTTTTATGGTGGGTGAAATTATAATGTGAGTGTAGAAATAGGACAATGGGATAGGTCTATCATCACTCTTTCAGTTTTATCCTGAATTCGAATTTGGGGATTTAAGAATTAGGGATTCAGTTAATTTGCTTGAAAAATTCATAAAAAATGTTGGGGATTTAACTTAATTAGGGATTCAGTTTGATTTTATTTTGTGATGAATTCGAAATTGTATTTGAAGATTTTTTTTATTAACTTGTTCTATTTGGGGATTTAGGTTGGGGCATGAGAAATGCTTGAAAAATGCTGGATTTTTTTTTGGGAAGCAGATTGTGTGCATATGTATATACCTTATCGAATTGCAGAAAAGCTTGACAGTTTTTGGGGAAATTGCAAAACAACTTTACACGGGGACCCGTAGGATCAGTAGGGTTAGGTCCGGTTCCAGTTTTGAAAATATGACGATCCGCTCCGTCCCTGCCCATTTCATTTTCATACGGTTCCAGTCCGGTTCCTCTAAATTTGGACCCGGCCCAACCCTAGTTCTAGCTCCAGCTATCTAAGTTCAGAATACCCTAACTTCTACCGACAACCGAACATAAACCCTATATCCTCTCTCAATCTACTCCAATTTATACAGTAATTTACTGAAATAAGCATCAATATCCAATAAATACAATCACAAGGAAAATCAAGGTCACCATTGTAATAATGCATCCGCGTATCATACCTGATGGAAGTCGCCAGAGCCGAACTGGCAGAGCTACCGGAGGTGTTACTGACGCGAACCGGGAAATTTTCGAGAATCCTCCGGAGCTTGATCTTGAGGTCCTCTTCCTTCTCCTTGAACACAGGCAGCGTATACTCCACAAGCGCCGTCGAACCAGCTGCCGTCGGTGGCGTTGACGGTAGCATTAGTTTCCTGTTAGGCCCCTGGGCTAGTTTCCTCTCCGGCCCCGCCACCAGTTGCATGTCCCCGTCTTTGGGTCTGCCCGACGACATGTCGTGCAAGAGAAGCCCTACTTCCGGATTCGGAGGTGTGGAGTTTGGTATAGGAATTTGGGGGATTCTGAGACTAGAAGAACCCTAATGGCAGAAACAGTGTCGTGATTTTGGTGTTTAATTTAGGGAGGATTTTTCTTCACAACATATGATCACCATGCTTTTAATCATTTGTCATGTGTTATTTAATTAATTTTCACATTAAATTTTGCATTTTTAATTTAAATAAAATTAATCAAGATTAAGTGGAAGCTTAACATTTCTCACTTTGAAATTGTGGCATGGTCAAAATGGAATTGAATAAGATTTAAAAGAATGCATCCAAATTTATATGTAGTCAATTTCGACTCGGGAAATGGGAGAGAGATCAAATCGCGCGGGAGAGGGGTTTTTTTTTTTTTTTTTTTTTGAGTGCATTGATATTTTTACACTAAGGGGAGGGGGAGTTCGGTAAAGCCATATAATGGGTAGCCTAATTTGGTATCGAATTCGCTATCCACGAGCTTCGAACTTAAGACCTTTCACTTCCAAGTAAGGAGGAATACCACCAGATCGTAGTACTGAGTGGCTCAAAGCCAGTTGCGGGGCCCCTTCTTGGACTGGTGAAGTATCTTGAATGGGTTTGTAGTGATGGTGGTATAGTAACGAGACAAGACTGTGAACTTTCGTTGGTACTTAATTATCGATATTTGTCCTACTTTAGGTCCATGAATTCGTCTTTCTTCCGGGTCTTGTACTTTGGAAGCAAGAACTCCATACAGACTGCCACTGGAATATATCCAGTCTTCTCTTTCGTTTTTTGAGATTTGTTCATTCTTATACTTTCACCATGACTTTACTAATCTTTGTAGGAACTATACTGTCGTCGCGATCTATTGATCAACCGAGAAGTTTCCCTACCTCTACATGGCACAAAACGTCTTCTCGACATGTTCGAAACAAGCTTCGACTAGTTCCTGATCTTCGTGTCATAGAAGTTTTCTTGCTTGAAGACCAGTGGTGATCTCCAAAGCATTCTTCCGAGAATGGCAGAAAGCCGTCTGGAAGGCGTCAGCGATAGCCGCTCCGAGTTGCCCAAATTAGGAAAAGCTAGCTTGGTACATGCTCAGCAAGGTGGCACAGTTCTGCATTTGACACCAAGAATGACTAACGCATAATATCACGTGTGTGATGATTGCAGGACTACCTAAACCTATGCTCTGATACCAAACTGACACACTCCAACCTGGAAAGTCCACCTGGACATCCAAATCAAGACATGTTGGTCAACACCTAAAAAGTAACGAAGCCATAAGTGAATGATATGTGAAAAAGTGCTAATAAATTAAAACCTAAAGGTCTAGAATTAATTTAACTAATAGTGAGTCTGCAATAGCGAGGGGAACCCTTATTACACATGTGATGTTAGAGCATAAGTAGAAATAGAAAAGTGAGGAATGTTTGTACAGAAAGAAAAAATTTCCTACATTAACATCAGTGAATGTCAGCATTGCCAATAATCCTCGTCGCCGCAAGAGTACCATCACTAAGTTGTGGAGGGGCAAAAACAAAGGTGAAAAACAAGTATAGTTTCCCAAATTAACTTATTATTCATAAGTATATTGTATAGTACCCAATAGATGTAGTAATAAAAGAATATGGGTACGAAACGTTAAAAGCAATAGTGATAATAGATTATCATTGCTCATCAGGTCATGTAAGCACACAAATCATGTAGAAAGTCACTACACAAATAGGCTGGGCGTATAATTTACATTCTAATACTATAATCACGTGAAGCTGGCGCTAAACGCTCACATACAAGTCTTAGTTGCCTAATGCAAAACTAGAGGCAGGCTGACACCTACTCTAGATCCAAAGTAAATGTAAACGGTGCATGTGAACATACATATGAAGCTAGTTCTAGCCTAGACAATACAACTAAAGGTGACACTGTGCATACATTTCAAAATGAGCAGATAAATTACAAGTGTATACATGCCACAGTTTATACTCACAAAATAATAATAAAATAATCAAGTGTAGGTAATTATTATTCCAACATGATCCTCTTTGGATCCTTTTGGTGAGGATCCTGGGGATCCGTAAATCGTGTTTGTTCATCGTACATCGTACGGTCAGTTTTTGTCAAGTACTGTTTGTATTTAATTTTAAATAAAAATATTTAAAATAATTTCTGACCGCACGATGTACGATGAATGGATATGATTTACGGATCCTTAGGATCCTCACGAAGAAGATCTGGTGAGGATCCAGATTCATTATTATTTTCTAAGTTAAACATGGCATGTCACACAAATAACACACAAGCACAAGTACGAAAACTAATATAATAATAATAAAAATACTTTTGAAGAAAAGATCCACTCACAGTTACATTGTGCGGTCATAGTTGCCTTGCCTAGCTTATCCTCGACATAAGTTTCTCTTAAATGAGAATTTACTATACTAATTAATACTTTAATAGTAATGCAAAGAACCTAAATTTTTTCCTTTGTCGGCTTGTTTTGGGAATTAAAAGTGTTTGGAACGTGATTGGCATGATGTCACGTGACGAGACGTGTCACCACACAGCGGTCGGAGCTGCCACATGCTGCTATGCGCAGGTCAAAGTCGCCACGCGCCAGCTAGAGGCGACTGTGCAAACAAGCACCGGAGATCGAATATTTTGTCACTAGAGTGAATATTTCGTCACCGAGTAGAATATTTCGCTGCCGGACGTAATATTCCATCATAGTAGCGGTAACGTTAACTGTGATGTGAAGGGTTATAGTGAACGGAATTTACATTGGTTTGGTGGTATATGTTGATGTTGTTAAGGTCATTAGGAATATTCCGTCTTCTTCTTTGGTGAGTCTAATTGTCAAGGTCGCTGTGCACTGGAGGGAATCTCGTTGAAATTTGAATGTTTTTGCCTAGAAAAATCACAGAAGTATATCAGAGCCATTTTTCAACCAAAGTTCACATAAAATATATGGAAATGAAGCTATGGAGTAGATCACGAATATGCCTAATTTAAGGCCATAAATTGGTCGGAGGTGGCTGGAAATTGGTCGGAAAACCATGGCCTGATTGGTTTCCTTCTCATCCGCCACATATTCGAGCATTCACAACTCGAATATGAGTTTGGGGGTGGTAAGGAGTTTGTTGGGGTTGGTAATCTAATTCAGTTCAACCTACAGTGCCTTAGATATATTAATTTGGGTGCGTTGGGCTAATCCTTTTTTTTTGTTTTTTTGTTTTTTTGCATCTCTTCAATTTATTTTAAACTTAATGTTATCTGATTGTTGAATGTTAATGCATAATGAAGATTTATAATAAACTTTATTGCACATGTGACATAGTTTTATTAAGTGTTGGGTCCTACATATGTTTTAGGAGGCGACCTATAAGTTTTAGGGAGAAGAGAAAGTACACAAGTCAAAGTGGAATAAATTTTTGAGTTTAGGAAGTAAATGATAAAGTGATGACTTTTGAGTAACATGAGACAAAATGAGATCAAACTAGAGTTCCAAGGAGCGTAGCAAAAAATAAGCCTTTTTCTTTTATCAAAGTCACTTTTAGTTTGCTCGTCCAACAATCCCTTTAGAGCAACTCCATTGTTGCTTACTGCCTTAGGGATAAGGCAACTCAATCTACTCCTCCTCCCCTTCCCCAAAACACTCCAGTCCCTTCGGGCAATTGGGTTCAAGGTGAGCCTGATGGAGAAGTCGGGCAATAATTGCCTAGCCCATCACCTTGCCTATGTGACGCAAGACTGACGTCATCATGATGTCAGCCATAATTTAAATTATTAAAAAATTATAAAAATTATTAAAAAACAATAAAAAAAGTATAATTTTTTTCTATAAATACCTAAATGTGTTATTCCATTTTATACTACATTTCAATATTTTCAAATACTTAAACCAATATGTTATTATTTTATAAAAATAAAAAATACTAATATTTTAATACGAATTGTTTGGGTCATTCAGTTTAGAGCTGGAGATGCACTTGGACAATTATTATTCACTACAAACAGTTACTTTATTATTCACAGTTACTATTTATTTAAGGAGATTGAGATGCCTACTGTGCGAAGGACCTTAGTACAGAGAAATCACAATCCAACCTCACAATTCAAAATGCAGGTCCGGCCCAATGCGAGAATTGATCGAAGCTTGGGCCGGAAGCGCAAAGGGAACTGAAGTAGTCGTTGTTTCTACGTTCGCTTCCTGCCATCTGAAAATTCTGAACTCTTTCGAGGAGAAGGGAGAGAGAGAGAGCTGGTGGTAATTAGAGATTTTGTAGATCCGCAAAGAGGAGGTGCATAGAATTCCAAGCGAAGAAGCACAGAGGAATCAGGAGGGAGAGATAGGAGAGAGAGAGGAAGATGTTGCCGACAACATCGAGAGGGCGGTCGTCGTCCTCTTCATCTCGGACGAACCCCATGCCCATTCAGTACCTTCGGCGAATAATCAAGGTGCTTTCTTCATCTCTAATTGTCTGGGTTTATACTTTTAGATCTGATCTGCGTACTAATTTGCTGCTTAAGCATTTCATAATTTGTGGGTTGGATCTAGTTCGACGAATAATGAAAACTCTGAATTCTGGAAGAATTAGTGCTTTTGAGTGCTCTGGAATCTGGATGTGCGGCCGAATTTTGGGTTCTTTTTTGGTTTTCAAGTGGGTTCGGGGTTGGTGGTTGCTTAGAGGATTTTAGGTAGGTGCTTTATGGATTTAATCCTCATTTGTGTTTTTTAATCAATTGTTTGAGCGGCTGGTAAGGTTTGTCTACATCGGTCTCGGAAGACTTTGAGGGTTCTTTGTTGAGTTGAATGTGGAGAACATCACATTTTTAGATGGGGAAGGTATTTTAGGGAAATGTGGTGCATTTGAGCTAGTTTCACGTGGAGAAGTTGCCCTAGGTTAAAACAGTGTGACTTTGGTATTTACTTTTAAAAGAGATATCGGAGTGAAGTCGGTGTGATGCTTCGGTTCTGGTATTTAGAAATCAGCACTTAAATATTTCCGTACTGCTCACTTACAAAATGGCAAAACTAAAGTTTACACTGATATTGCGAAATGGCTTAAGAAAGTAAGAGAACAGAGGAACTTTCCACCATGATGGGTTCAGAGCAACAATATAGAGATCCAGTAACTTAGCATTTTGGATAAAGCGGCTGATAGATAAATGATTTTATATGTTATTACTGGTAGGGGGTTGGAGATCGTGTCTATATATCTAATTCAATCATACTTTGAGCCTTTCATTTGATGTAACCCACACAGCTTGATGTAAGTTTTTAGTCTCATTTGGAATCCCGGTTTTACAGTGCCTGCACATTAATTGAGACCCTGCTACACGTATATTAGTCTGCATTTTGTTAGGGCATCCAGATCTGCTAAATAAGGGCTGTGTACTGTGCAAATTACAAACTAAATATCAATTTCGGCAACCAAGAAGTTTTCTTGGATGTGAAGCAAATTGAACATTGAGTCGATGTATAATCATGTTATTTGAAATTCTAGTCCTATCTATTGCATAACCAGGTGTTGGGTATAGGTCTGAAATCTGGAGTTTTTTTCAGCACATCCATGTCTGTTTTGTTGTCTCTTTGAAATCTCTTTTAACTTTGGTTCTAGAAGCTAGAACATTTTCATCAGTAACAAGTTAGTATGCTACATCCAGTTTGTTATAATTTTGATTTCGTAGGCATGTACCAATGATTTTTCTTCTGATTTTTGTTGGTTTTTTAGTGGCAACAAATGGATATTGAATATACTTTTTGGCAAATGCTTCACCTATGCACCTCACCAAAAGTTGTGTAAGTATTCACCTTTCTAGATCATCAGTATCCTCATTACTGTTGTGTTTTGTTGCTCATGATTTCCTTAATAATGAGTTTTGTATCTTGCATGTGGAACTGTGCGACTGATGCAGCTATCAGCACACTAAATATCACAAGCGTAAGTCCCTTTTCCATGAAGAATAAGAAGCAGATAATTTCTTTCCTTTTCCTTTTCTTTTGGAAAATATGTATAAGGTTGGCGTCTCTAAATTTTTTGATTTATTTGTGTGCCTTTGAAGTGATTACATGTCAAAATTGTGAAATACTTCTGCTACATCTGATGCAATTGAAAATTGGTTTACTTTCCTTTTGGTCTCAGAAACTAAGAATCAATGGGCACGCGATGATCCTGCTTTTGTTGTAATCTGCAGCCTTCTACTTGCAGTTGCAACTCTGGCTTATTGTGCTGCGTAAGTTTGCTGGTTGCTAATCCTACACTCTACATGTAATAGTTGCATTGTGGATTTAGTTGTTCATCTGAATTTGATATTGCTTTGCCTCAAAAGTTCTAGCCTAATTGCAGTTTATATTATTCATTTATTTTTATAGCTTTAGACTGGTCTAAGAGTTCTGTGAGGAATCCTTTGTTGACTTATATATTATTTTTATTATTTCAGGTACGACCATAGTGCTGCACATGCTGTTTTTGTAGTTATTTCCATTTTGCTTTTTCATTTTTTGTTCATCGGGATGCTTCTGGCTACATTTTGCTGGTAAGAACTAGTGCTCTCTAACACTAATGTGAACTCGTATTGTCTGATCCCTGAAATATGTTAGTTCTTAATTCTTATTCAGGCCCAATTGTTTCATGAAAAAATTGAAGGAACAAATAAGTTTTGTGGAGCCAATTTCTTGTGTTTTCTTACTCAATTGTTTAGATAAACAAAGCTATTTTCCATAGAAGTAGGAAAACATGTTTGTTTGATATCACCTGTCGATGCCAAGCCACCTTGAGCTTCCGAGTCACTTAAAACATATAGTAAAAGGCTTCTATATAAGCAAATAGTGAGTATGAAATAATCTATCTAAAGACAAAGATCATGTTAGTTGCATGAACATATGAGAGTGAAATATTTGATGATTTCATATGTTTTGGTGTAACCGTGAATCTGGGTCTTTTATAAATAGCTAGTTGCTGGTAACAACACGTTATTAATTTCTCAAAAGTCTATGAAGGAAACTAATATTTGGAGAACTTTTAAGTGTAAATATTTTAGTTCCGAGTCTCTTTTATAACTGTTTCAGTTCTGTCTCCTTATCTATAGAGTTCTCAATCTTCATTCATACTTGACACCTCAGTGTGAAGTATTGCTCGTCTAATGGCAAAGACCACTTCTCAATGTTCATGCAGGTTTTTGACTAATTCTTACCTCCGTGAAGAGGCTCCGAATAGCCATGTTGTTGAGCAGCGTGTTGAATGGCGAGTCCATTATCCTTTATTTCCACTTTATTAGCAATATGATTCTTACTGAACAATTCAACCTAGTCTTTCTCCTGATCCTATATCATCAGCATGTACGTTCATGTGCATGTTATGTATGTGAATATGATTTTAGATTGATTGAATCTCCCAGAACTAGTAATTTAAATTATATAAGTGTATTTCTAACTTTTATTTCGATTCTTGTTTGATTACCTTCTGATTAATTATTTTGTTGTGATTTTGGTCAATTGAAGGCTGTACGCGTTTGATGTGCACTGCAACTCTTTCTTCCCGATGTTTGTTCTGCTTTATGGTAGTTAATACAAAAATATGTTTTCCTTATCGTATTTTTATTCTCAAATGTGTGAAATAATAATGCTTTTGGTGTCTTGGTTCTGCAGTGATCCATTATTTTCTATCACCAATTTTGGTAGCTCGTGGCTTCCTTCCTGTATTGCTATCAAATTTGATATTCATGGTGGCCACTTCATACTATCATTATCTCAACTTTTTAGGTTATGATGGTAAGCTAATGATTCTATTCTGTGCTTGAAAATTTTCATTGAAATGTTTAGGTTCATTCGGTGTTTTGGATGTGGATACAAGGTAATGTTGCTTAAAGGCCAAGATTAATGAATTCATTCATATTTCTTCGGGAACTTTAACTAAAAGCTCCCGATACTGTTCACTTTAACGAAAAACCACATTTTTACACTAAAAAGTCAATCCTGGTACTATTCAGTTTACCCTTTATTTTGTCATTTTCGTTAAAACTCAAAGCTTTCAAGCCCTTTTCATTAGTTTTCCTTATTTCTTCTAGGATGAGCAAAATGTGCAATTGACTTGTCAAACAAAGACTAGTAAGTTGTAACCATCTAGACAGTTCACCTATGCATTAATATGTAGAGCTTCCACCACTTGCGGTGGAGATGAGAGGTGGCCAGCATTATAGATTTTTACATTTCAATTCTAGCATTTTCCTCTATAGTCAGTAATATTGAATTCTCTTCAAGTTCTGTTTTTCTTTTTGGAGTTCTCTTCCAATTAAGTTGGCTCATCAGCTCGTAATGTAACACAATGACTTTAGATTCGAATGCAACTTGTTGATTTTTTTTCATGTCCATATACGATAAGAACTCTATGAAACATACTTGTCAATGATATACTTCTTTGTTAGGAACTTGAGTTAGTTTGCCTTCGTGTGTCATACTGATTGCATGGCCTATGTTTTGCAGTACTGCCCTTTCTGGAGAGGACCACTTTCTTCCTATATCCAATCAGTGTTGTCATTGTCCTCTCTCCGATCTGTAAGTGTTGCATGAACTCTCTCTTTTGAGTTTGCTTTCCCGTACACCTAGTGTCAAAATTGTTTGTTTCCCGTCTGCAGTGATTTTGAGTGGCTTCAGTCCTTCAAGATACTTTATGAACATGTACTTCAGTCAACGAGTATGGATTTAATTGAGGCAAACATTTAAGACTGCACATATGTCATGCTTGGGTTACTAATTGAGAGGCCACAACTCGAGAAGGCATGGGCGGATTATTGAATGCTTATGCATGATATGATTATCAGCAGCAGGTCACATAGGAAAAAGCTTGTGTGGCTTCCTTTGTAGTCATTTTACCACTGTGAACGAAGATTGGACCAACAAAGATTGGGCATCAAGTGTGTTTTTAGAGATGAACATTGATCCCAGAGATGTATCGAATGCTACGATTTGTCTGCAAATCTATGCTTTTCATTGACATAAATTTTTGAAAAATTATGGTCTGACTTGTTTTGAAGATTCTGTTCCCGTTGTACCAAAGATGTTTCGGAGTCAATTGAATAGAATAGGTACGGTTCAGCGTACATGCATGGTGAATTAGCAATTGAAGAGGGTTGAGCCATTTATTCCATAATTATTTTTGTTCTGCGTACACTATAAAACAGATTCCTCAATAAACATGGACTTGTGTGTTTCTTCATTTTATTGTTCAAAGCTGGCTACCGGCCACATCGACGACGAACCTGTACCTAAGGTTGCTTTTCTCCAACCTCTCGAAAGCTGTGTTGATGTAGTCCATCTTAACCACTCGGATCATAGTTGTCAAGCCTTTCTCTTTGCAAATAATTATACACCTTAAAAATCTAAACTCGTAAGATAATTATACACCTCAAAAATAAGCAACCCTACCGAGAAAACCCTACTGAGAGGGATTAAAGAGACACCGGCCTTGCGCTGTAAGCGCCTCGCGCGTCGGTGGCATTGGTCTCGTTTGCACTGTGCGCGTGTGTGTTTGTGGTGGGCGTGTCCACTCCTCGCACACAAGTGAGCCAGGCCCACTAACCTAGTGTTGAATCCTGGCCCGAATTTTCTCCAAAATTGAGTTTTCGGTTAAAACTCATTTTTGCCCAAGAGTTGAAGCAACTTGAGTTGAGTTTGAAGCTTAAAATTGAGTTTTATCCAACTGTTAGAGTAGGTCAGAATAAGCTCATTTCTCTGCTAAGTTATAATGAATCTCTACACACACACAAAAAAAAAAGAAAAAAAAGAAAAAGGTATGGGTAGTAATCTAAATGAATGAAATAAATCAACGGTTCATCATGAATATATTTCTTAGCACCTACACCTTTGATTTATTTGATATGTTGAATGATTAAACGATATTAGATTTGAATGATTTTTCCTAAGGATGATCTTTAAATGAAGATTAAAAGATTAAACGTAATGATTATAAATTTGTACTGTGAATATATTGTTATTTGTAAGTGAGGATAAGCCCATCCCATAAAATTGAGGGAGAATGCAAGTATTACTTTTGGTCAACCACCATGGCACAGGAAAAGCCGCCTTGGGTAGGTTTGCCATAGGTGTAAACGTCAGCGTACGTCCAGATTTTCTTGTTGCAGTATTGCTCATTGTCTGTGTTGCAAGGGTTGCAGTTTCTGCAGTAACCAATAACGAGGCCAACTCCTACCACATCTCCTACTCTGAACTTGGTCACATCTGATCCAGCCTCCACCACCTTACCAACCACCTCATGCCTGTTCACGAGCAACACATATTATAATTACTAAAAGAAGGGTAAATTACAAAAAATTACCTCAATTATTAGTGTCATGACACTTTCATACCTTATTTTTTTTAAATTGACAATGTCATACCTCATCTTACGAATTTGGTCCAATGTTATACTTTCCGTTAGCTTGCCGTGAAATTTTCAGTTAAATGCTGAAGTGGCTTGATCCAGAACCCACTTTTTATTAAAAAATTAAAAATTATTATTAAAAACTAAAAACAAATCATTTAATATTTTTTAAATATTAAAATAATAAAAAAAAGTTAAAAAAAAAGAAAAAAAAATTTAACCGTGCCTTTCTCTCTTCTCCCTCTCTCTCTCCCTCCTCCCCCATCTTCTTCTTCCCCCACCCCCTTTCTGCAACCCAGAAAAAAAAAGTGGAAAAAAAAAAAAATCAATTTGTCTTCTCCCACTCTCAGTTTGTCTTCCCCACCCCTCCCACCCCCTCTTCTCCCCGCACTCACCCTCCGCACCCAACCTCAGCACCCACCTTCGCACCACCCTCCGCACCCACCCCCTTCCCTCCACACCCATTCCCCCCATTTTCTGCTCGCCCAGGTTCTCCACCCTCGGAATCGGCCTGGCGAAGGTTTCCCAATTCCACCTCAACGGGATCTGGGTTTTTTTTCGATTTTTTTGTTTTTTTTGTTTTTTGTTTTTTTTTGGGTTGCAGGTAGTGTGTGCGAGGTTGCAGATAGTGGGTGCAGAGGGTTTAGGAAAGACGGGATGGGGGAAGAAAGAAAGGGGGGTCAGGGAAAATCGTGAACCTTCTTTTTTTCTTTTTTTTCCTTCTGTTTTTCTGGGTTGCAGGGGGGGAAAGAAGAAGATGGGGAGAAGAGAGAGAAAGGGGGGGAGAAGGGCATGGGGTTGTGTTGTTGTTTTTTTTTTTAAAAAAAACTTTTCTTTATTATTTTAATATTTAAAAAATATTAAATGATTTTTTTTTAGTTTTTAATAATATTTTATTAATTTTTTAATAAAAAGTGGGCCCCGGATCAAGCCACGTCAGCATTTAACTGAGAAATTCACGGCAAGCTAACAGAAGGTATAACATTGGACCAAATTCGTAAGATGAGGTATGACATTGTCAATTTAAAAAAATGAGGTATGAAAGTGTTGTGACACCAATAGTTGAGGTAGTTTTTTGTCATTTACCCTTACTAAAATCATCAGTCGCACGTGTAGGCGAGCTGATTTTGACCATTCTTCATGCATGAAAATAGGAACTGCCAGAATCGATCGTGTGCGGCTGGTTTTAGCATTTCTCGTGATAGAAACATAAAGAAAAGGAAGAATGATTTATCATACCCAGTGCCTATGATGCATGGACATAGATACAGATATAGGAATACGATACGATACGACACGGGAATACGTCAAATTTCTAAAAATAAAGACACGATACTGTAAGGATACAACAATTAAAAATAATACAAATAAATAAATATATCTAAATATTATAAAATAAGCATTCAAATATACTATTCAAGTTCAAATTTATTTCGATAAACTTCAAACATTTAAAAAGATTCAAATTTATTTCGATAAACTTCAAACATTTAAAAAGATAATCCACTAAACAACTAAATTAGTCTTCAAACTTGAAAAACTAAAAAGAACATCCAAACGGCTTAAAAACTAAAAAGAAAGAGTCCCTCATTCTTGAACTAACTTTTTCATTTATGCAAGAGCTTCATCAGTAACTTTATTGCAAGAGACGATCCCATTTCCAGACATTTTTAACAAATGAAACTTGACCCTAGAGTAGGATCCTCTGAAAATCTTTTCACAATAGTTGCATTGAAACACAATACCTCTTCTTCCATTTTCCACTCTTTCGAGTTTTTTGACATACTTCCATAGTGTACCATGATCATTTTCAACATTCTCAACTGGGTTAACATTAGCATTCACATGATTATCAGGATGATTCATTTTCCTAAATTATCAACATGTAAATTGTAAGAATCAATCTAAAGTAGTCGCATAAAAAGTTACAAGTCAAATTTATGCTAAGAGATCAACAAAGCAACATAAAAACATATATAAATATATTATAATCCAAATTATTCTAGACTACTAATAATAATATTATTATAATATGCAAAAGCAGAAAGGCAAAAGAAGCTTTTCGTTTGGCTTCAGAAAAGCAAAAGGGCATTGTAATCAGTAAAGCAGAGGACTCTAACAAAAAGAAAAAGAAAGCTTCAAGAAAGCATGGAATCCGAAACCCAGTTACCAGCTCTCACCAGCAGATGCATAAGATACGATGCAGCAGTAGCAAACGGAGACGACATGAGCAGTTACCGAAGACGGTTCTGATGTTTGTGTGAGGAAAAACAAGTAGATATGAATTTTATACACAAAATTGTTTTGATTTCTGGTCAGAATTGTTTCGGTTCAACTAATCTCAATCAATTGTCAATTATCACGATTCTGTGCGGATTAAGTGTAATTATCTTGATTTTTTTGTGTGATTATCCTCTGATTATAGTTTAAAACGTATTCGAAAAGTAGGATACTCGTATCTTAACCGTAAGGTACACGTATCCCATCAGTCAACAACGTTTCTGTTGACTCAGATACGTATCGATCGCGTATCCGCACATATCGCCCTGCGTATCCGTATCCCCACGTGTCAAATACGGGATACGTTGGTATTCTCCCATGTCCATGCATCATAGCCCAGTGCGTATCAGTGTGGTAAACTCCACAGAACAGGACTTTGATGTAAACATCTTTTGGGCCTGTGTTTCTGCGTATGGTTTTAATAAAAAAAATTCAGCTGCCACATAAAATAGATCACTACTACTCACTATCTTTATTTACCAAATTTAGTAGATAAACGAACTTGTCGTAATACTTCAGTACCAAATACGAGAGAGAACTGAGAAAATCATTTAGTAAACAAACTTAGCGAATATGTATGTCATACAGAAAGGGAGGGACATAAGGTTTTATTACCTAAGAGTGCAGGTTTAGGGTGAGAGAATGCCAGATGCGTCTCTTGCAGCCCATGCTGTGGTTGTTCTCTCCACTTCTAGGTTGCCCATTTGAATTTGTTTGAGAGAGAGAGAGAGGATGGGTTGGTGAATCTTTAAGAGAAGAGAGGCCAAGTTTTTGGGTATTAAAAGAAGCACAAAGTAAGGTATTAGATAGAGAAGGAAAGCCAAAGTTAGGTTAAGAAGATGGACACCTATGCTTGTCTACTGAAATGAAGAGAAGAAAAGTTGGTTTTCTTTGATATGGGGACATTTTTGAGGTCTATACTTTTGACACGTGCATTGCGTTCTCCACGCTTTCATCCCACTGGCAAATAGAAATAGTAACATCTAGATTTTGGTACAATTCTTCAAACAAAACCAAATATGAAATTATTTTTTTTGGGTCAAATTATGAAATTGAATAAATGGTGAACCATGTTATTAAATTATACACTCAAATTTTGATGACGTTAATTGAAAGGTTGAAAGATTCTTGATTTGGTCAATTTTTCACAAAGTTGATCTTCATAAGGTGAACTGTAAAAGAAGATCATAGTTATGATCATGTGCAACATTGCACAATTAGAGGGGGAACTGAGATGGCAGAACGGTAAGGTCCGACTGAGAATGTTCGTAGCATCACCCATGAATACGTCAACACGAACAAAAGTAAAAAAGAAGAAACGAGGAAAAATAGTGACACTTGACACAAATGAAAATCTCGACTTCAATATTTTCCAGCCATATCGATCATAAAATCCACGTTTTTGGAACGATCAACTCACAGGCTATATTAGTTCTTGCTTTGAGGAGGTGCCCTTGGCACATGTATCATGCTTCTCTGATGCGATCTCATGCTCCCTTCCGCGGGAGGCATTGTTGACTTTTGTATTTTAGGTAGAATTTCTAATTGATTGTAATTCCGTGTATTCTCATGTAATCACTTGTAATTAGTTATCTTTCCATTTATGTTAGGGTTGTAAACGTATAAGTACCTCTTATTGAGAAGAATATAATACAATTCAAAGCATTCTCTTCTTGGCACCAGAGCCAGGTTAAGAAAAATAAAAAAATTATTATTATTGCAATTTGTTAGGAGAACAGAAATCGCCCTGCAGCCTGTTGTACCGCGCATCCAGTTGTGTACTGTGCCCTCCGACCAGCGAGCGACGCCGTCGTTGCTGATCCGAGTCCATCGAAGACCACCGCGCAGCCAGTTGTGTACTGTGCCCGTCCGACCAGCGAGCGACGCTGTCGTTGTTGACCGTAGTTCACTGAACCAATCCCTGCATCCACTCACGACCCACTGCTGCATCACGTACTCACGTACTCACTATGCATCGATCTGATTAAACCGAACATGATAGTATGATCAATTGTGACCGATTCAAGTCGCGTGCATTGGTTGCTAAGCTAAGGCAGATTCTGATAATACAAGTAATAATGGTAAGGCTTTAAAAATTTCTGCATCTGTTATGAATAGTACATGGATAATTGATTCTGGTGCTACTGAACATATGACTTGTGATTTTAGACAGGTCCAAACCTTATAACCATCCACCAATACTATAGTTAATGTTGCCAATGGTAATGTTGTCCCCATTATTAGGGAAGGTGATGTCTCCCTGTCTGATACCCTGAATCTTGACTCCATACTTGTTGTTCATTCCCTTGACTATAATTTATTATCTGTTGCTCAAATAACTGTCGCCCTACATTGCCTTGTTATTTTTTGGCATTCCTTTTGTGTTTTTAAGGACATTCGGACTCGTAAGACGATTGGTTATGGTATTCGGAGGGGAAAGCTCTACTACTTGGAGCTGACATCGAACAGTTCTCGAAATTTGACTCAAGCTCTTGCCATGGAAGGATCTCATGGGGAGAGGGATAAAGCTTCGGAGGTTTGGTTGTGGCATCGTCGACTTGGACATGCTTCTTTCGGCTATTTACGAAGGTTGTTTCCTAGCCTATTTGTTAAGCATGACGTTTCTAGCTTTAAATGTGATGTTTGTGAAATGGCTAAAAGTCATCGTACTTCATTTCCGTCCAATATGAATAAAAGTTCAATTCCATTTATGATAATTCATTCTGATGTTTGGGGGCCATCTAAAACTGCTACGTTTGGTGGTGCTCATTGGTTCGTTACTTTTATTGATGATTGCACACGTATGACTTGGGTATGTTTGATGAAGTCCAAAAGTGAAGTTCCTTCTTTGTTTCAGCAGTTTTATAAAATGGTACAAGTACAATATAAGTCCCACATACAGGTTCTCAGGAGTGATAATGGCGGTGAATATGTTAACTCTGACCTTCGTGCCTTGCTTGATCATCGTGGCGTTGTTCATCAAACCACGTGCCCATATACTCCACAACAAAATGGGGTTGCAGAACGCAAGAACCGTCATCTTTTGGAGGTTGTTCGTGCTTCTTTACTCGAGGCTCATCTCCCGTTATCCTATTGGGGAGAAGCCCTCACCTCATATGCGTATCTCATTAATCGTGTTCCATCCCGATCCGTTGATTTTCAATCACCACTTCAGGCTCTCTCCTCAGACGTTGATGCTTTTGCAGTCCCCAATCTTCCACCTCATGTGCTTGGCTGTGTTGCCTTCGTTCATCTTCATAAACAACAGAGGAGTAAGCTTGAACCTCGGGCCTTACAGTGTATGTTTGTGGGGTATGCCTCAAATCAGAAGGGATATCGTTGTTATCACCCTCCGACGAAAAAGTTGTTTGTCACGATGGATGTTGCCTTTCATGAGAATGATATGTACTTTGCCAGTCCTGAGTCTTCACTTTAGGGGGAGAATCAAACATAAGTTCAAACTCTTGACTATACTATTCCGGAGACAGATAGTATGAATGATTTGGATTTAAGTGGTGATGTCTTGGAAATAAGTGGTGATCATTCACAAGAAAATAATAATGTGAATGAATTGGAGGTAAGTGGTAATGTCTTGGAGACAAGTGGTGATCATTCACATGGAAACAATGTTGAAAACTTTGAAAGTAACGAGTTGACTGCACCAGATAACTCACAGCCTTCATCTCCGCCTGACAGCTCACTGCCAGTTTTCTCACCAGCGGACAACCCTATGTCGCCAACTACCTCACAATCGATCTCGTCGCCCTTGAGCCCCAATAACCATAATCAATCGCCTTCGATCCCGGATGCACCACCGCCACGTCGCCACCTTGACCGTGTAAACCGAGGTATTTCTAAACCTACTTATGAAGCTGACCCTAAATGCAAAACTAGGTATCCAATGAATAAGCCTAACCCTGAATCCAATGTGTTATACCCATTAACTAATTATGTGTCGACCAGTCACCTGTCAGAATCAAATAAGTCATTTGTGTATCAATTATCTACTGTATCTATTCCTAACAGTGTGCAGGAGGCTTTAGCTGATCCACGTTGGCAAGCAGCAATGAATGAAGAGTTAAAGTCTTTGAAGAAAAATGCTACCTGGGAGATCACAAACTTGCCAGCTGATAAGAAACCTGTGGGATGTAAATGGGTTTATACTGTGAAGTATAAAGCTGATGGGACGGTGGATCGCTTCAAGGCAAGACTGGTAACAAAAGAATATACTCAAAAATATGGAATTGACTATACAGATACATTTGCTCCTGTGGCCAAGATCAACACCGTTTGTGTTTTGTTGTCCTTGGCTGCAAATCTTGATTGGCCTTTACAACAGTTTGATGTGAAGAATGCCTTCTTGCATGGAGATTTAACAGAAGAGATTTATATGGATCTTCTACCTAGATGTAATGCTCCAGATAAATACAAAAGAAAGGTGTGCAGGTTGAAGAAATCCTTGTATGTCTTGAAGCAGTCTCCTCGAGCATGGTTTGGAAGATTCACAAAATCTATGAGAGCATTTGGTTACAAAGTAACTCCGATCATACTTTGTTCCTAAAAAGACAGAATGGGAAGCTTACTGCACTTATTGTGTATGTAGACGATATGGTGGTAACAGGTAATGATCCGGAAGAACGTGCGGCCTTGCAAAGATACCTGTCTACAGAATTTGAAATGAAGGACATTGGATCCCTGAAATATGTTTTAGGGATTGAGGTGTCGAGAAGCAGTTCTGGAATTTTCTTGTCTCAGAGGAAGTATATTATTGATTTGTTGCACGAAACTGGCATGTCAGCTTGTCAGCTAGTAGCTACACCATTAGAAGAAGGATTGAAACTTAGTGTTGATTCTAATCAAGTACCAGTTGACAAAGGAAGATACCAAAGGTTAGTAGGCCGTTTGATGTATTTGGCACACACAAGACCGGACCTTACTTATGCCTTAAGTGTAGTGAGTCAATACATGCACGATCCTGGAGAACAACATATGAATGTCGTGATGAGAATATTGCGATATTTGAAGGGAAGTCCGGGCAAAGGAATTTTGTTTAAAAGGAATAATCACCTTAGCGTTGAAGGTTATACTGATGCAGACTTAGCAGGTTCAATTGACGATAGGCACTCAACATCAGGCTACTTTACGTTTGTTGGGGGTAACTTGGTTACATGGAGAAGTAAGAAACAGAATATGGTTGCCCGTTCCAGTGCAGAAGCCGAATACAGAGGTATGGCTTTGGGAATTTGTGAAATTTTGTGGCTTAAGCTTCTTTTAAGCGATTTGGGTATACAACATGATCAGCCCATGAAATTATTTTGTGATAATAAAGCTGCCCGTGACATCGCACATAATCCGGTACAACATGATAGAACAAAGCATGTTGAAGTTGACCGGTTCTTCATCAAAGAAAAATTGGAAAGGAAAATAATTGAAGTACCGGCGATAAGAACAGAACATCAGTTTGAAGATATCCTCACAAAAGCTGTTTCAAGTCACAAGTTTTCAAGTTTCTTACACAAGTTGAGTATGAGTGACATATATGCACCAACCTGAGGGGGAGTGTTGACTTTTGTATTTTAGGTAGAATCCCTAATTGATTGTAATTCCGTGTATTCTCATGTAATCACTTGTAATTAGTTATCTTTCCATTTATGTTAGGGTTGTAAACCTATAAGTACCTCTTATTGAGAAGAATATAATACAATTCAAAGCATTCTCTTCTGGCACTGTTGGATTTCTTCCACTATCTTTTGGAAGCTTGCCCAAATTGAGTGTTTCTTTTGGATTCAACCAGTATGGCAGCTGTACACCGTCGGTAACTTCTTGTTATAAATAATTCAGGTCTCGAGCGAGTACGCTCAAATTTAAATGGAACTTTTCGCAGAGTAATGTTTACAATGGCATATAGCTCAAATAATCCATGTGATGAATTAGTGGGTAGTTGGTTTACAAATAATATCCTTACCATCTAATTATGCTGCAATTTCATATCACATGACGTGGCAGGTGAGGTGGATAATCACCAATGCAGAATGGCTAGTAGAGGCATTCATGGAGCTGCTTGACAAGCGTAAATCAAAGAAAATTCAGTCTTACATGAACGTGTTTCTTCATTTTATTGATCAAAGATTGCTACCGGCCACATCGACGACGAACCTGTACCTAACGTCGTTTTTCTCCAACCTCTCGAAAGCTGTGTTGATGTAGTCCATCTTAACCACTTCGATCATAGTTGTCAATCCTCTTTCTTTGCAGAACTGAAGCACCTCTTCTGTTTCCTTCATGCTCCCAACAAAGCTCCCTGTGATCGTCTTCCTCCCTATGCATAATTGCAAAGCAGAGAAAGTAAAACAATAGGTCAGTTACTAGTCTTAGAAACCTTAAGCAGTTAGGGAATAATATAACAATATATACACGAGTTCTTCATGTTTCTCGCTTAGATTCTAAGTTTACCACTTCTGAGTTCTAAAAGACCAAAAATCTCGACTTCAAACCTAAATCTAAGCCCGTAAGATAATTCTACGCCTTAAAAATAAGCAGCTCTCCTGAGAAAGGGATTAAAAAGAGAGACAATTTTTGCACACATTTTAACAAGGGTCATAAATAAGAGTGTTGCAGCAAGTGAAAAAAAAGGTGTGCAAATATCATTTTCCGATTGAAAATTTGATTAAACCGCTGCCGGTTGAAGGCGGTGACAGAAGATCGGACTCACCAAGCATGACCATTGGGGAAAGAAATTGTAATGGGGTGTTAATAGCACCCATCAAGATCAATTTTCCATCAAGCTTCAACAAAGAGAGGTACGGCTCGAGTGGGTGGCCGACGGGCACTGTGTCAATGATGTAATCCAAGGAGTCAGTAGCCTCCTGCATTTTTGTGGCATCTGAGCTGATCAAGTACTCGTCGGCCCCAATTTGCTCCAAAGCCTCCTCTCTCTTCTTTTCTGAAGAGCTTATCACAGTCACATGGTGCCCCATGGCCTTGGCTATCTTCACTCCCATGTGTCCTACACCTCCAAGTCCAAGTATTCCTCCTTTTAACCCACCCACATTCAGGCCAAAGTGCCTCAGCGGGCTGTACACCGTCACCCCCGCGCAAAGCAGTGGCGCCGCCTGTTCTGGCACCATGCCCTCCGGTACCTTCACCACAAACCTTAACAAAAAAAATATAAATAAATAAATAAAATTAGCTAGGATAACAAGGACAAAGATTCAAACTTTGGAATCTCTTTCAAAGGAAGAGAAATACAATGAGACAAAAACTAGTTAACAAGGTAATATTTGTTTAAACGTGCAGATTCTGGTTAATGGTGAGACGTCAAATCTATGGAGGGGGCGAGAGAATGTTATTTAATGGATAATGCTCTTCTTGGACCATCTCTAATCCTTGAAGTAAAACCTAAAATTTTTAACCCAAAAAATTTAGGTTTTAGCCTAGAAACAATTTTTCTGCTTCAACTCTTCTGACCTAAATTTTTTAGCTTGAGATTATTAAAGAATAAATTTAGGCTAATTTTTTCTTTTAAAGTAATTTTTTTAAAAAAAAAAATTATGTACACTATCATAATTTAATTTTATGAACATTTTAACATAAAAATATTTAAATTCCGATAAATATTGAAAAATCATTAAATTTTGGTGAATTTTGAGTTAAATAATTTTTTTAATTATTTTAGCCATTGGATTTAAAGTTGGGCCGTTAGATCTTTTTTTTACCGTTAAATTTGATTATATTAGATCTCAACCGTTGGATTCAATAAATCCTGGAAGACATGCCTATGTGGGTGGGGTCCCGCTAATGGTGCCCACACCATTTTCTGGGCTAAATCCTAAAGGGAATTTGGCTTTTGTTTGTTTTTTAGCTTTTAGTTCACATATTTAGCATGGGTTGGGTTGGGTTTTTTTGGGGGTGGGGGGGGGGGGGGGGGGGGTTGGGAATAAAAAGCCCAGGGTTGTGTTTGGTCTTAAGACCGTATCTAACCCTTGGATCAAAACTTAAAATTTTTAACACTCTAAATTTTTAGCCTGAAATTATTAAATAATGAATTTAGGTTAATATTTTTTAAAGTAACTTTAAAAAAAATGTAGACTATCATAATTTAATTTTATGAACATTTTAACTTAAAAATATTTAGATTATGATAAATATGTATTTATAGATTTTTTGGGTGAATTTTGATTTATGGGCTCATAATGGTGGCCGACACACCCACGTGCGTGGGCCTCTGTGCTGTTAGTGCCTCATGCATTGGTGGTGTTGGGCGCATCTGCGCTATGCTAGTATGTTTGTGATGGGCGCGTCCACGAGCACAGTTGGGCCAACCTACTAGCTTAGTGCTAAATCCAGACGGAATTTGCCCCAAAGTTGAGTTTTTGGTTAAAATTCATTTTTGGTCCAAGGGCTGCAGCAATTTAGGGTGAGTTTAAAACCTAAAATTTGATTTTTACTCCAAGACTTGGAGTAGGTCTAAGGATAAGCTCATTTCTCCACTTGGTTATAACAAATTTTCACCGTAAAATTTTCATAATCGAGACTGTTCTATCTTCTAATCTTCATTTGAAAATCGTATGTAAAAAAATAATCATTTGAATCAGATCGGTTAGTCATCTAAATGAATGAAATAAATCAACGACTTATCATGAATATGCTACTTTGTAGCTACACCATTTGATTTATTTAATATATTGAATGACTAAACGATAAATTTCTACGGTGAATATACGTTGTTTGTATGGGAGAGAATTAGCTCATCCCAAGAAATTAAGGGAGACTGCAAATATTATCCTATTTTTATCAGGCATATTATGCTTTGGTCCTTACTTTTGGTCAACCACCATGGCACCGGAAAAGCCGCCTTGGGTGGGTTTGCCATCGGTGTAAACGTCAGCGTATGTCCAGATTTTCTTGTTGCAGTATTGCTCATTGTCTGTGTTGCAAGGGTTGCAGTTTCTGCAGCAACCAACAACGAGGCCAACTCCTACCACATCTCCTACTCTGAACTTGGTCACATCTGATCCAGCCTCCACCACCTTACCAACCACTTCATGCCTGTTCATGAGCAACACACATGATAATTAATAAAATCATAAGCTACACGTGTACGCAAGCTGATTCTGACCATTCTTCGTGCGTGAATGTAGACCTCACAAAACAGGAACGGCCAGGATCAGGTGTGAGCGTCTGGTTTTAGCATTTCTCGTGATAGAAGCATAAAGAAAAGGAAGAACGATTTATCATACCCAGGAACCAGGGGATAGTGTGACATGCCAAGTTGATTTTTTGCCTGGTGCGTATCAGTGTGGCAAACTCCACAGAATAGGACTTTGATGTAAACATCTTCTGGGCCTGTGTTTCTGCATAAAATAGATCACTACTCCTCACTATCTTTATTTACCAAATTTAGTAGATAAACGAACATGTCGTACTACTTCGGTTCCAAATACGAGAGAGAACTGAGAAAGGGAGAGACATAAGATTTTATTACCTGATAGTGTAGGTATAGGGTGAGAGAATGCCAGATGCGTCTCTTGCAGCCCATCCTGTGGTTGTTCTCTCCACTTCTAGGTTGCCCATTTGAATTTTTTTTGGGAGAGAGAGAGAGAGAGAGAGAGAGAGAGAGAGAGAGGGTGGGTTGGTTGGTGAGTCTTTGAGAGAAGAGAGGCCACCTTTTTGGGTATTAGAAGAAGCAATGTAAGGTAATAAATAGAGAAGGAAAGCCAAAGTTAGGTTAAGAAGTTGGACACCTATGCTTTGTCTACTGAAATTAAGAGAATAAAAAATTGGTTTCTTTGACATCGGGACATTTTTGCGGTCTATACTTTTGACACGTGCATTTCATCCTCATCGTTTTCATCCAACTGGCAAGTAGAAATAGTGCCATTTAGATTTTGGTTCAATTCTCCAAACAAAACCAAATATGAAATTGTCTTTTGTTTTTGGTCAAAATATGAAATTGAATAAATGGTGAACCATATTATTAAATTATACGTTCAAATTTTGATAACGTTAACTGAAAAGTTGTAAGATTCTTGATTTGGTCGATTGTTAACAAAGTTGATCTTCATAAGGTGAACTGTAAAAGAAGATCATACTTTTGATCATGTGCAACATTGCACACACTGCAACAAAAAAATGACCACTGCGCACAATAAATTATATGTGCCCTTTGAGGCCAAAGAGCACCAACATATGTGCCCATAGACCAATGACAACAGTGCAGCTACTATTATATTGTATATGCTCTCTATGGGCGTCACCTTTGATGAAAGGGCATAATATGACTTTTTGTGCTCAAACAATTCAGCACAAATAGATGTCTTTTTGTGCCTTAATTGACAACATTAATTGACAACATGTCAGATGACAGACAATCATGCACACTAATTTCAAATCGTGCCCAATAGGTTCAATTTGAAAAAAAATATAAAAATTTGAAACAAAACAAAAAAATTCTAAATTTTCATAAAATCAACAAATCCCACAATATACATGTATTTCGGTTATTTACAACAAATCCCACATATTTACAACCAAGCCCTTCTTTAGAATCCTATCATCCCCACTACAGTCGTTGGACCCAAGTTCTTCATGCAATGTAACTTAACCACATTCCCTTCTTGCCTATAAGGAATCTTAGTATAAAGCATAGAGTAAGAAATAGTTATACCTTACAAATAGCATCCATTTCATCAAGATTATCACATGCAAACCACTCTAGTCTCCTAGGGAATTAAGGACACAATGACATTAGCAATTATTGAAAAACCAACCTAAGTGCAATTGACATATTTTTTCCTTACCGTGAGCCATTTGATCATTCTCAGCATCAGCAAATAGATCCCTAACATTTTTCTTAGTTTCACCAACGAACTTGCCCAAAACTTCAGGGCCATTAACAATCTAGCACAGTTCACAAAAAAAAAAAAAAAAAATCTCATCAATCACCAATGCAGATAACAAGTACCTTATATAAGGATAAGCTGCATATCCAAAATCATGCAGACATGCTCAAATAGCTTTGGAACCTTAAAATAATGTACTAGCATCAAAATAATGTGTTAAATCGGCATGGTTCAATGTTTACAGTTGGCAGAACCTATAATCGATTTATTACCTAAGCCTATTATGAAAAATAAGAATACAAAATTGTGACAATGAATACCTAGTTCTTAATTTCATCTCAGTTTCAAGTGTCATCAATTGGTTAAGTCTTATTTGATATTACGGCTGAAACATAGAAAAGTAATCATTCAAACGAACAGAACAAATTCTTAGTCCTAAGAGAATTGCAACTCTCAAAAATTTGATTATTAAAGAAAAGGTGGATCAAACTCCAAACCTTTGGTTCTTTCCCGTTCAACATCCTTCCGATTTGACGAGCCATGAGAGAAAAAAAAGAGAGGCCATAATTCAAATAACACACTAGTTTGAGAAAAAAGAAAGCATCAAATGTTGCGTAATGGATATGATCCAAAGTCCAAACACATCCAAACTCATACATGCATAATGTTCGTTCTTTTTCTTTCTTTTGAAAATTAGACTCTGAAACTTCCCAAAATATTAACACGCTTTTAATCATTTCATTAACTGTGTTTATTAAGCACTGTTAGGATACTAATACAAAAGATAGAAAACTAAATATCATGAGTAAAACCTACTTCTATTTCATGTAAGGCTCGAAATACCTTATGTGGGACTTTTATTTCTCCAGTATAAACATTAGCAAGCTGTAAGAAACTTCACTTCATTTATCTCATTCCACATAGTACCTATAAGTTACAACATTGTAGATACACATTTTGTACCTGAGAACTATTCAGGTGAGCTTCCATTGTGGGTCGAGTGCCAGATACCTTTTTTTCGTAGTCCGCCAATGAGTTATCTAAAGAATTTAACAGCCAATATGTAGCTTAGGAATAATGAAAATCACAAATTTGATGTTGTAACGAGCTGTATAAATGATAAATATCACATTATCATTCAAGACAAAAAATACGAGTCCTTTTTCAATCTCTTTGCGAAAACTCAAAAGGACTCAATTTCAGAAGGGTTTTTTTTTCACCCATATGCACATTTGGGTTTCATTACTCTCCTCGCATCAATTTAAAAGGTACATAATTTCCAGTTTCATGTACAAATAAGATAATTATCACAAATGTTTCCAATGTAATCAAATAATAAATGTAAAGACAATACCAAAGCATCTGAAACATACGCAGATAAAAAAAATCCAAGAACAAGACATACCGCTATAGGGAATGCCACACTACAAGGAAAATTTACGCAAGGCCTTGACATCATTGGAACACGCACAATGGTAGTGCACACATTGTAACCTGCAATTACCGCTTGATTCACTTTAGAAATTAAATGCAGTCTTCCAATGTAGAACAATTTTCAATCCAAAATTAGATGAGAAAGGCTTCACACTCTCCTGCAGAGTTCCATCAATTAGACTCCAACAAAATTAGCATATTTATATTACATCTAAAGCCTAAAACCAACTATCACACTCACATTTCTTCGATTTTCTTAGACTCCAACAAAATTAGCATATTTATATTACATCTAAAGCCTAAAACCAACTATCAAACTCACATTTCTTTGATTTTCTTTATAAAACAAACTTGTAGACAAATCAAACGAATTTAAGCACAATCTCAATTCAAGCTCCAAATAATTAGTGAGAAAAAAGTGAATCACTTACAAGGTTCCCTGAGGAGACGTTGAGTTTCCTGCAGGATGAAATGCAGGAAAAAAAAAACACACACACACACAAAGTTGTTAAAAAATACATAAAAATCATAGAAAAATAACAAAGGAAAAGCCTAGATCCGAGAGGAGTCCATGATGCGGTGGTTGTCCAGCTGACAAACGGCATCCATCGGCGGAGTCTGAGAAAGGCAGAGATGAAAGAGGCAAAAATGGGTTTGTTTGAATCTGAACCAGATCAAATCTCCCTTTGATTATAACCAAAAAGAGAAAAAAGCTCAGTTCCCCTTTTGTTTCAAACGAACCCTAACCCTAACCTTAAAATTAATCACAAATTATTAACTAAATTAACCAATACAAGTTCTAAGTTCTTACCACTTTACCGGGAACGAAGTGGAGAGGAAGGAATCACATTATGTAGGCACTGAACTGAAGGGGAACTAGGGATGAGATGAGAGTTGAGGCCGACTGATTTGCAGATTCTGTGTGAAGGAGAAGGATTTGCAGAGTCTGATAATATGTGAACTCGACTAGAAACTTAAGTTGAGACCCAACGATTCACAGTGTGTGTGAGCTTTGAAGGGGAAGGATTTGCAAATTCTGTTTCTGCATGAGATGTGAACTGGAGTTGAGAATTGAGATGAGAGGCGAGAGAGAGAGAGAGAGAGAGAGGGAAATAGAAAAATTTGGGGAAAAGATAGAGAGAGAGAGAGAGAGAGAGCTTGGGGTTGAAGAGAGGCTCGGTTCGATTGGGGAAGGGAGAGCGAGAGAGAGGAGAAGCTGGGTTTGAACGAGAGAGTGGGGCGTGAAGATTGAGGAAAGTGCTTTTCTCATTTCGTATAAAACATTATTTTAAACAAAGGGCACAAAAAATCTACCTTTACATTAAATATATTAAATTATAGGGCACGGTTATATTTATGGTGTCATTACAAATTAATAAAAAAATTCCATTTCTGACATTAAAGGCACAAAAGTCATGGTTATGTGCCCAATAATGTGATTGTGTCCATTTCTCTTAACATTGGGCACAATACATGGTGCCCATTACGGAATGAGCACTGTTCCACCCTATTGATGTTTAAACAAACACAAACACCTCATTTGTGTCCTTAATTTTGTGCCCAAAGGCCATTTTTCTTGTGGTGACAATTAGAGGTGGAACCGAGATGGTAGAACGAGAAGGTTTGACTAAAAATGTTTGTAGCATCACCCATGAATACGCCAACACCAACAAAAAAAAAAAAACAAGAAACGAGGAAAAATAGTGACACTTGACAGAAATGAAAAGCTCGACTTCAATATTTTCCAGCCATATCATAAAATCCACGTTTTTGGAACGATCAACTCACAGGCTATTAGTTCTTGCTTTTAGGAGGGGCCTTTGGCACATGTATCACGCTTCTATGATGCGATCTCATGCTCCCTTCCGCGGGAGGCACTGTTGGATTTCTTTCACTATCTTTTGGATGCTTGCCCAAATTGAGTGTTTCTTTTGGATTCAACCAGTATGGCAGTAGTACACCGTCGGTAACTTGTCTGTTAAATTATTGAGGTATCAAGCGAGTATGCTCAAATTCAAATGGATTTTTCAAGAGTAATTTTACAATGGGATAGAGCTCAAATAATCCATGTGATGAATTAGAGGGTAGTTGGTTTACAAATAATAATTGTATTCTTACCATCTAATTATGCTGCAATTTCATATCACATGACGTGACAGGTGAGGTGGATAATCACTAATGTAGAACAGCTAGTAGAGATGTTCATGGAGCAGCTTGCAAGCGTAAATCAAAGAAAATTCAGTCTGACATGAACGTGTGTAGACTTCCTAGTTCAAAATTTTCATATCCATCGCAAGTTTTCAAACCATCCCTACTTAGAAATTCAACTCTCCCCCATTGATCAGACTTCAATCAACAACATGACTTGTCTCCAGTGTGTACAATTGATATGAAATTTTTTAAGTAACATGATAATTTTTTGTTTGGAATTCAGACCCATATGCAAAGAGTGCTCTTTGTTTGTTATCTGGCTATTGAAGTAGTTGGCTTCTCTCGTTTAGTTGCCGACTATTCTTATTTTATGGCTATGCTCGGGGAGCAGATCGGGGTTGGATGTTGCTATTGAAGAGGCGATGCTCGGCTCTAGAAGAAGAATTGGATGGGTCGTGTGGAACTTTGGCGGCCAATAAGCTGCAGTAAGCTCTCCAAGTAAGTTTTAACTAGAATTTAAGAAGAATTGGAAGAAAAAAAAAAAAAATTTCAACTTCAATCATCATTCTTGTGAGCTTCTACACTACTAGAATTTGGCTCATAGGCCACCATTTTTTACACACCCTTTACAATTGGTGGCCATAGATATAAAGATACTACTCTTACTATTTTTTGGTGGCTTTACAGTGGAATGCCACTGATATGGGTGGCCTTCAACATTGAGCCACCAATGATTGGTGGCTATTAAATAGCTTTATTTGTTAAAAAATAATTTCTTGTGCATTTGTGATTAAATGGGTCACCAATAGAGGTCTATTGGGCACCAATAAAACAAATTAAAAAACAGTTAACCTCTCTCCCCTTCACAAAAGTCCAACTCCTCCCCTTCATTTGATCAGCTCGCTTCCCCCTTTATTCTCTCTCTCCTCCCTCCCGTATCCTCTCTCTCCTTCTTCTCTTTCAAACAGCAGGGGCTCCGTCCTCCGGTCACCAACGAGCGTCAAATTATACCTCCAGAATCCTCTTCCCTTCCTCTTTCCAACCCTCAACTAAGTTTCTCCAAATTTGTAGCCGAATTTTCTCAACTTCAGATCTAAGAAACGGTGACCGTGGGTATTCCGGCCAATTTCCGGCGAAGTTTGCCGGAATTGGACCTTGACCAAAAGGTAAAAATGATCATCTCCTCATGGCTGTTCCCTAGTGTAAGTGATTTCTCAAAACAAAAACTTTCAGTTTTTGGATCGATTCTAGATTTCGATTTTTAATTCCATTTTCTGTATGCATGTCGATGATTGGGGACGAGGAAGGTGAATCAAGGTTGTTTCCAACCTGGGCCGAGAAGAATGGCAACCTTGGAAGGTGCCTGCCGCGTCAGGGGTTGTGGCCGCAACTGCCTTAACCATGTTGCATTCCAGGTATTTGTTTAAATGTCCTCCACTTTGAATTTGAATTTCTGTGATTTATCTTTTACGTAATTTAACTCTAGAAAAAAAATTGAGGAGATTTCGTGATTTACTTCCAAACATTTTAATTTCGTTACTCATTTCCTTTTGTTTGCATGTATTAATCTGGGATTTTTTTTTTTCAATTTTTATAACATGTTGTTTTCTGCAATGTAATTGCATCTTTCAAAAACAGAAACATGACCTTTTCAATTTAGCAACAGAGAGAGGGAGGATAAACACAATGATAGATTATCTATAGAAATAAGGATGTTCGGTTGAGATTAGTATATTTTGTTGCTGGGTATAGTCTATAGTTGGATTAATTCTGTTACCATAGTTCCATTCTTCCGAATTTTTGAGTTCGAAGCAGATCAATTTTTACATTTTTATATTTAATTTTGGGAAGAAATGAAAATGAGTTTTGCCTTTTTGAGTATTTCATCAGTACTAGCTCGCTGCATATGCTGTTCTCTGGGTGCAAAGATAATTCTCTTCTAAGCAAGCTCTTTGAACTCTTTAACTAATTTGTGGCTGCAACAAGATTTTTTTTTCGGACTTGTTACAGTCTTTTTAACAGTATTAGGTCTCTGTCTTGCATGTCACTAGGCTTATTCATTTTTCAATTCACATTGATCCCGGATTTATAGTTGATTGCATTTCATTTTGACTGCTTTAATGGGGTTTTCATCAGCATGTCTGACATGATAAAATCGTGTCTTTTGGATTAATTCAAACAATGTAAACATTTCATTCGTATTCTTGATCGTTGTTAATATTATAGTTACATGTCTACGAAGAAGGATTTCTTGTAATGAATAATGTGTTAATTTTATGCTATTAGTGTGTTGGTTCTTCTATAATTGTATTTCCCGTGGTTGACTATCATTCATGTTTTATGGTTCTCCATCAGATGTTTTTGTGTCTAGAGTCTAGACTCTAAACACGATGGCACCTCAATACAGTATGCTTGGGTATTAAATATAATTGTCAGAAGACATATTGGAAGAATTCTTTGTCATTATAATTTCTTTCGTTTAATATAAAGTTATAAATCTATAGCCTTCAAATTCTAAGATAAGTGGAAAAAGAATTTAAAGGTAGCAGTAGACTATTCAGTGCATTTGATACATATATTATATGCATTGTTTATGTTGAAGGATCCAAGATAACTGCAGAAGTACGTAGAACCATACTATCGTCGCATCTTTCTAACTTATGTCATTTTCTGTAGGTTTCGACTTGCTTTTGGATTTAGGACTTAACATCCTTGAAGCACATGGCTTCTCGACAACCGATGGCTACTCTTTAGATGTATTTGTGGTGGATGGATCGATGGTCTGTTGAGGTAGTTTTCTTTTACTATGTAACGTGTTTATCGTCATTCACTGTGTATTGGGTTTTGTTTTCCAATTACAGGAGTTCTTTTATCTTTGTTGTATCTTTTGTCAATAATTTTAGTTGTTTTCATACATTCCATGCTTTAATCATTAGTCAGTGAATTTTACCTCTTTAATTTCTCTGATAATGGGGATGGTTTCGATGACATCTTTCGAGGATACCAATAAGCAAAGCCATTTAATTGATCAAATTGGGTGTGAAAAATCAAATTTTGGATGTGGTTGAGGTTGAGGTAAACGTGAACAGAGAGTGACAGAATACACATGCATTCTTTTCTATGGACGTTTCCTGACTCCAAATGCTTTTATGCGTATTTTAGTCCTTGCTAATTAAGATTTGTGGTTTATCTTCCCTGAACTTTATATGTTTGTACTTTTTTTTTTCAAAATCTAATGAAGCAACCAGAAAACCCAACTTTTCAGACTTTCAAAATTCAATAATAGTATAGAAAATAAGAAACAACTGACCTTTTCTATATGAAACCTCAATAGCACGTTCATAGCATGAGAACCTCAATTTTGCTTGCAACTATTAGAAGGCTAAGAATTAATGGAATTCAAGTTTCATATAAAACCATTGAGTCTCTCTATCTCTCTCTCTGCGTTGGTCTGTTACGTCTGTCTACTTTGCTTATTACTTACCCTTCTCTTTTCCCTTATCAATAAAATTTTACTGATTGCAATTGTTAAATGTTACCAGGGTGAGAAAGGGATCATCGATTTGAAATCAGCACTTCAAGTAAACATAAGAAAGAGATTTTTTTTTGCACAAAGTTGAAAAGGATTTAGCAGCTGTGATGGACTAATTTTTGGAAACGTAGATGAGCATATTCACCTAGGGTGAGTGGACTCTCCTGCTTTTGCCTTTTCTTTTGCTTCTCTTTTCATACCCGTGTGATTTCGAATCTCCCTATGCCTATAGTTGGGATATTATGTCCAATGAGCTTATAATTCGAAATTTCCTAGTAGGTGGTACTGGATAATTGAATCTGGAAGCATTATACATGTTTGTATTTGAATAAAATTGTAGCAATTGTGAGTGATATAATTCATGTCCTTGGAAGAGATCTTATTATAGCTTTTACAAAGCTTTGGGACATATTCACTTTTTCATATCATGTGGGGCATTTGGAAAACCTGTACTTGGAAGTGACCATTTTATGGTTTTTCACAAGGATTTGGGACATTAATATCACTTTCTCATATGGTTCTTTACTACTAAGAATCTTTAGTGTAGGGTATTTGATAAGCATCTAATCTCTCATCTTTTGTTTCTTATTGAACATAAATATGTAAATAAATTTTGATATGGATGTAAATGGATTTTAATATATTTTACACGTTTAACACAATTTTAAAACCCGCGGCATCGCGCGGGTTGAATTGCTAGTAATAATCTGGATGTCCCCTAAGGCATCTTTTTTTTTAATATTATTTTGCAACTTTGCCACCAATGTGAATTAGGGTGGCATCTTTTTTTTTAATATTATTTTGCAACTTTGCCACCAATGTGAATTAGGGTGGCTTTGATTGCATACCCACCAATGCAATATTAGTAGCCATTGTTACAATAGAGTCCTCTACATAGGCCACATAAGTAGTTTAGTGGGTGCTTGGTGGCCATAGAGGTTTGCCACCAATGTGAGTGACAACACTTAACAATAGCCACCAATGAAAAAAGTGGCTTTTAGGCATAATTCTAGTAGTGCTAGTTACTCTCTATAATTAATACTAACTCTTTTAATATTATTCTAAACAAATAATTAATTCATATTGGCTAATCATCGGCTCATAGTCATATTTAAAGTAAGGAGTATGTTTTATTTTATTTTATTTTATTTATTTTTTGTCAAGAAGTAAGGAGTATGTATGGTTGGAGTACCAAATTTTTTTTTTAGAGAGCTTCTAAAATAACATTTTGCTAGTCTTAGTTAAAATTTTGTTATAAGATAAAGAACATGATAAAAGATGCTCTAAAACCGCAACAGGTAAGATAATAAGAATAAAATTGCCCAACAGAAAAATAAGTCACTGGTGTAGAAGTATATGCGCAAGACAGAGAGAGAATGGATTGATTTAGACTTTAGAAACGTATAATCCCATCTCATTGGTGTCCACCAATTAATCCTCCACATGTTGCCAAAGCTAAGAAAAAAGGAAAAGTTCCACAGAAGGAGGCCCCTGACGTACATATTGTGCTCTCTAAGTTACAATTGGCCAATACGGTCAAAAGAAAGGGGAAAAAGACTCGAGGGGTTTCACCGTTTCAGAAAAGCAACCATCTTGGGAGGGACCATTGGCAAACGGGGCATGTCTTAAAACAGCTAAACTCATCCGATTGTCTTATTTTCTAACTCACATTATATTTACATTCATTATAAAAAGTTTAAAAAATTAAAATGTTATTTCTTCACCCACTATTATTTTTAAAATAACCCTTATATATAAAATTATAAACTTGTCTCTTAAAAAAAGAATATAAGTTATTTAATGCTACGGTCTAGTGATATTCCTATTAACTTGTAAGTGAGAGGTCTTAGGTTCGATTCTCGCCAAAGGCAAATTTGAACCACATTATTACTAGCCATTGTAAGGCTAAACCCAATCCCTCCCCTTAGGCCATCTCCAACCGAAGGGTCCAGAGGGCCAGAGGGTCGAAAATAGCCCGAAAACCGTTTCCAACCGAGGGCTAGGCTAGAGGGCTCGTGGGCCCCATGGAATCTCAAAGGGCCAAAGGACTGGAGGGTTGGCCCCTTCTAGCCAGCCAGTCAGCCCCAAGCTAGCCAGACATTTTTTTTTTGTCGGTTTCCTGTCGGTTATGAATATGTTTAATATAAATATATTCCTGTCGGTTATATCCGACAGGAATCCTTTAACAAAATTTTGAATCCAACGGCTAGCTGACATCAGCTAGCCATTAATTTTGATTTTTTTTTTACATTTTTATTTAATTTTTTTCATTTACAAAATTTTTCATATAACTTCTATTTTACAAAATTTGTTTCATATTTTTTTTAAATTCTATTTTTTTCCCTATAACTTCTATTTCACAAAATTTGTTTCATATGTTTTAAATTCTATTCAAATCCAACGGCTAGTTGACGTTAGCATGATGTTAGCTACCAAAGGCTAGTTGATGTCATGCTGACGTCACTTAGCCGTTGGATTTGAATTTAAGTTGTAGTAGTTTTTAAATTTAAATAATAAATTATGTTTGGCCCTATGACCCTTTGGCCCTCGGTTGGAGACGGTTTTTTGTGATAGGGCTAAAACGAGCCCTCTGGCCCTTTGGCTCTTGGTTGGAGATGGAGGCAAATATGGCCCTGTGCTGTTCATTAAAATATTAAAATCTTGGAGGGCCAGAGGGCTAAAACGAGCCCTCTGGCCAGCCATCGGTTGGAGATGGCCTTAGTATAGATAATATTGTTTGCTAAAAAAAAAGAATATAAACAAATAATATATAAAACTAAAGAAAAATACACGATTGTTTCATTTAAAAAAAAAAAATCGTCTAACAGAGGGTGAGAGTTATCACGCCCAAACTAAGTTCATTCTTTTTGCTTTCTCTGAATGAAAGGATATGGGACGATGCGTTAGGGTTTAAAGGAGACAAATCGTCTAAACAGAGTGTGAGAGTTATCACGCCCAAACTCAAAAAAAAAAAAAAAAAAAAAAAAAAAAAACGCAAAAGAGGGTAACTAAGGTCCTTATTAGTCATTTTACAAATGGACAAATTTGTGATTAAAAACAATTCATTAAAAGGTAGGTAGGAAGATAACATATTGGGGTGGGAATAACAACACTCATATTTTAATGGAATAGCCACTGTTGTCCATAAGATATCAGTTCAGAACTTTATAGATCTATTTCAATTATAAAAACTATTATCTGACGGTCAAATATAATTTATATGAATATATGTATTTAATACAATCATTATAATCATCATTTGACTGAAGTGATGATTGTAATTAATTACATATAAGTATTTCAGCCACATCTCAAAATTAAAACTGTGTTTCAACCGACTAAAGAATCATTAGCAATGTCTACTGGTTTACTATTTACGCATTGTGCAGGGTTGATTGTAAATTCTGCTAAACCCTTGAAGCTTCAGAATTTCTTGTTAGGCTTAATTGTAGCAATGATCCCTTAACTCTACCTCTAGTTTAATTTTAGTCCATCTCAAATTAGTTTCTTTAGTCCTTGAACTTAACTATATGTTGCACCATTGATCATTTTTATAACACTGTCTTTCTTCCATTAAATTCAAGGATATATTAGGAAGTTCAACTTAAAACTTCGAAAACAGTAGAAGAAGCTAAAAAACAAATGAAAATTTATAAATTAAGATCTAAAACTTAAAGCAAAATGAAATTTGAACTATAAAAATACAAATTGAAAATGGTTAGATTTTAGCAACTTATAAATATTAGGCAGTGCGATTTCAAAATTTTTAGGAGATCGAACTGTGGCTGGACTTAAACAACTAACAAATCACACATATTGAACAATGAGAAAAAATTCCTACGTATTCAATTTTGTTACACAAAAAAAAAAAAAAAAAAGGTTTTTGGCAATGGCTAGTGTAACATCCCACATTGCCCAGGGGAGTGATCCTTAAATGTATATTCCCATCCCTACCTAGTACGAGGCCTTTTGGGAGCTCACTGGCTTCGGGTTCCGTAGGAACTCTGAAGTTAAGCGAGCAGGGGGCCAGAGCATTCCTAGGATGAGTGATCCACTGGGAAGTTGCTCGTGAGTTCCTAGAAACAAAACCATGAGGGCGTGTTTGGGGCCCAAAGCTGACAATATCGTGCTATGGTGGTGGAGCGGGCCTGGGAAGTGATTCACCCAGGGCCAGGATGTGAGAATTGGTATCAGACCCAATCCCTGGTCGGAAATGTGCCGACGAGGACATCGGGCCCCTAAGGATGGTGGATTGTAACATCCCACATCGCCCAGGGAGTGATCCTTAAATGTATATTCCCATCCCTACCTAGCACGAGGCCTTTTGGGAGCTTACTAGCTTCGGGTTCTGTAGAAACTCCGAAGTTAAGCGAGAAAGAGGCTAGAGCACTCCCAGGATGGGTGACCCACTGGGAAGTTGCTCGTGAGTTCCCAGAAACAAAACCGTGAAGGCGTGGTCGGGGCCCAAAGCAAACAATATCGTGCTACGGTGGTGGAGCGGGCCCGGGAAGTGATCCACCCCGGGCCGGGATGTGAGAGCTAGGGTCGGTGCCAACCCTTTTTTCTTTTCTTTCGTTTTCTTCTACTTGCGTTTTCCCCTACTTTCCATCCATCTCTTGTCCTCCATCTATTCTTCTTGTCTTTTTTACCGGTCGATCTAGCCCCAATCTCCAATTCCACTTCGATTCCTTCGTCTTCGTTTCCCACCACTTTGATTCCTCTATATTCATCTCCTACCACTTCGATTCCTCCCGTCCTCCATCCCTTCTTACCACTTTGATTCCTCCGACAATTTGCTCCATCACTTCACGATTCCACGATCTGCAACCACATTTCTTAACCGCATTTTGTCTCGGATTTATCGGAAGGTGTGTAGAGCTCTGGCTCGGGCCTTCACACCACCACCTTCCTCTTGTCTACCTTTAATGGCTTTATTGCTGGTGGGATGTGTTTTCCCATTGGTTTCTTGGTTTTATGCGTGTGGTTTTTGTGGTAGTGTTTGCAGGAATATGGAGCACTAGTTTCCTTCATCCCTATGGCTTTGATTGGTTGGATTGCAGGCTGGATTGTGTTGTGGCTCTCGGGTTTTTCGGCGACAGCGGGGGTTGCAAGTTTCTAGGTTTTCTTGTTCTGTCTTTTGTTTGTGCTGGGCTCCAAAATTTGTGCCCGGGCTATGGTTTGTCAGCCATTGAGCTCCATTTATTTGTTTTGTGTTTGAATTGTAATTGGGCTTGTACTTTATGTACATTTTTTTTGTTGGTAATATATTTAAGGGTTTTTATCACAAATGGTCCATTAAATTGACCCACCTCATCAAGATGGTCCCTGAAATTGAAAATCGATTAATGCAGTCCCTGAAAATGGTTGTCGCAGATCAATATGGTCCTTTTGTCAAAAATTCTATTATGTGCTGATGTGGCATATAATTAGGTTCCACAAATCTAATTAAATATCACCACGTGGATTAAAAATATTAAAAATATAAAAAACTATTTTTATTTTTATATAATTAAAAACTAGAAATAAAATAGATGATGATTGTTCATCTTTTTCTTCCCCTTCCACCAGAGCAACCACTACAGTCTTCACCCCACCCTACCCCGTTGCCTCGCACATGTAACCGCAACATTAAGTATATCATGTAAAATAATTCCCCTATTGATCAAACAAAAGCTCTGAACAATTAACATCATTTCCATGATTGGCGTTGGGTACTGGCCAAAAAAAAAAAAACAGGAATACAAAAAAGGGCCCTGTATTTGGAAATTGTCGTCGCTGTTACCAAATTGCCAATCCAAACTACCATTCAGTTCCAATTTTTTCAGTCGTCTAGTAAGTAACCATTTCGCCTTCTCCAACAACCAAACATGTTTCTGAACAATCCGACTAATATCCCACACCCACTCCTCTCTCTCCTTATCCCCACTCCAACACCTCCAATTTGTCCCACCCAATATTCCATATCAATCCCCAGCACAAAGAAAATAGATAGGCCCCTGTAACAATTTTCAAAATTTCCCCAATTTCAAAGCTTTCACGATAGATTTATTGGATTCTTTGCCGTTTGATTCTCAAATAGTTCATTTTTTCGTTCTACGTTTTGTTCAAATTCTGTTTTTCGATTGTAATCTATCGAAATGGCGCTTGACTCTTGCATTCTAGCTCCGAATAACTTTATTTCCGGGTCGAAATCATGGAGTTTCTTGTGTTGCAATTGGCAAACAAAGTTTCCGGTGAAGGTTTTGCTGCGAAATTGGCGTCATTTTTTTTTCTTTTTTATTTTTCAAGTTTTTTGAATATACAAAAATAAAAATGTTTTTATTATTTAAATATTTTTAATTTATATGGTAATATTTAATTAATTTGTGGGATCCAGTTATAGGCCACATCAGCACATAACATAATTTTTGATAGAATTTTAACGGAAGGACCATGTTGATTTGCGACAACTATTTTCAGGGACTACATTGATCGATTTTCAATTTCAAGGACTATCTTGATGGGGTTAGTCAATTTCAATGACCATTTGTCATAAAAACCCTATATTTAATTTACCTTTCAGCCAAAATAAAATCTCTTTTTTTTTTTTAGGTTTTTTTTTTCTTTCTCATTTCTCATTTTTAAATTTGTTTTTAGTGATGTAGGATGAAATTTCTAATCTACCTCCAAATTTAACGAAAAATTAGACATCGTTAGTGAAATGACCAATGGTACAACACATTCTTTAGTTCAAAGACTAAGGAAACTAAGATAAGAGTTGAATGACTAAAATTAAACTAAAGGTAAAATTCAGGACCATTGCCACAATTAAACCTTTCTTATTATACAATCTTTTCTGTTTTCACTACAAGCTCATTCTAGATGCTTGCGATGAAATTCGATTTTCTTGAACTAACCCAATTTCAAACCGTGGTTGTTGAGCAGAATTGACAAATAACTGCTTCAGTGACTTATTTAAATGCATGGAAAGCATCATGGTCATGGAGTGAATTAGATTTAAGTGTGAGAATGTGAGGATAAAGTTCCACATTCATGAAAAACCAAATTATGTAAGTACTTACGAGAAATTAGATTACTTTTTATATTGTCAATTAATTTTATAGTGAAACTTTATGGCCTGTTTGGTATCTAACTCAAAAAAGTTTATAATTCTTAAAAACAATCTGAATGAACTTCTCTCAAGAACAATTTTTTTTACAACCCAAAAACTTGTTTGGTATGAAATCATGTTGTCCTCAGATGGGTTTTGTTCACATATATGGTGGTGAGTTGCTAATTTTAAACGTTGTCATTGAAATTGAGCAAATTGAGGTTGAAATAAAGCTTTGGTAATGGTGGAGAGGTGAGGTTGGGGCTTGTGGGTGATTAGAGTGAGAGGATGGTGGGTCGGGGATAGTGGGAAGAAAACATCTTAGTTGCTGGAAAGGTCCATGTCACAGTTGTCAGAACATCTATTTCAGTCGTCGGAAACATATCTCTCATCACCATCAGTTACTCTCAGTTGATGTTTGGTGTCATTAGCCTCGAAGCCAAGGCCATGCAGGTGTTGTGAAGAAGAAAAAAAAAAAGTAAAAACAGACTTTTGTTCTGAGATTTTTGGCTAGTTTTTGAGTTGTTTTCGAGTTCAAGTTTCGCAAAACAAACTTACCAAATAAGTTTTTGAGTTGTGAATTGAGAAACAGTTTTTGAGTTAAAAACCTTGAACTCAAATAGAATATCAAACGGGCTCTTAATTTTCTTCCCTTTGAGTTTTGAGAGTTCCACCAGCCAGAAGCCAAAAAGTCTTCGTTGGGAGGACACGATTTTAGAAACTTTCAAACTAGATTGATATGGAGATGAAGTGGGACAAGTGACCCCTACCTAAACTCATGACCATGATTGAGTCAAAATTGACCGACTAATTTTTTTTATAAAGGAATTTGAAATTCATACATTATATGGAGGATATTGTACAAAATAAGGGGCCTCGATAAAAACCTGGGGCACGCAAAGATAATGGATTTCAGAAAAAAAAATCTTATTCGGGTAAAATCGTATGAGAATTTCAACACCCAAAAAAAAAAAAAAAAAATCATATGAGAAAAACACTGGTGAAGAAAAGAACAAAGCATACGTGCCATAAATACTTTCAACCCAACCAATTAAACAGAGGTTGCATAACTTTTATTTTTATTTTTTTAGTACATCGATATTTTTACACTAAGGAGATGGGGAGTTCGTCTAAGCCACATAAATAATGGGCAGTCTAATTTGTTATCGAATTCGCCATCCATGAGATTCGAACCTAAGACCTCTCACTTTCAAATGAAGAGGAATACCATTAGACCGTAGTACTAAGTGACCACAGATTGCGAGTTAGAATTGTCATTTCGTTTTAACTCATAAGCAAGGTCTAAAATATCCATAATATCCCGATATTTCCATCGAAATTTCCGTGTTTTTGGACTACCGATATTTCCGATGTTATCGATATTTCCATCGAAATTTCCGTATTTTTTAAATTTCTATATTTAAAAAAACACCAAGAAGATTCGAACCCCTCCCATTTTACTCCTTCAACACCTTGACCACCATATCACTTATATTTTTGTGAAAATATGCTAAAATATTTATATATTTTCTACACTCACAATGTTTGCCAGCTCGCTATATAATCAACTTAAATCAGTTAAATCCATCATGCAATGCATTTCCTTCCAATTTTTTGTGATAAACTAATAGATAATTGACTAAATAAACATCCTGCAAAGTTTCAATAAAAATTTCCAGGTTTTTCTTACAATTTCCGTGGTTTTTATTCAATTTTTATCGATATCGATAATATCCCGATATTTCCATCGATATTTCCGTGTTTTTGGACTACCGATATTTCCGATATCATCGATATTTAATACCTTGCTCATAAGCCATGGATGTCCTTCCTCGATTCAAAATATATACCGAGCAATCCGATGTGTCATTTAATACTTTTGAATTCCAATCATATCTTTTTTGAATTTTTCTACATAAGTTCATTTATATTCGATGCTGCCTATTTAATAATATCAAGAACTCCCAAATATTTTTCGTTTCTTTGGGGACATCCGATTAAACTCTCAATTATTTTTTAATTGCAGACTTATGAGGTATTTGTAAAATGATAATATTTGCAAGTCCATAGTCACTTTTACAGCACAACATCAAGAGAAAGCAAAAATACTTCATTAAAATCTTATAAGTGGAGGTGTTCCTTGAGCAATTCGCTGAACAGCAGAAGACCACTGTGCACTCCACATGTATGGGCCACCCACAGCTTGTAGTGGAATAGTACCCATGCTTCCTACACTATTGAGTGAAGTGGAAAGTGCTTTATCTTTTTTGAATTTTTCTACATAAGTTAATTTATATTCGATGCTGCCTACTTAATAATATCAAGAACTCCCAAATATTTTTCGTTTCTTTGGGGACATCCGATTAAACTCTCAATTATTTTTTAATTGCAGGCTTATGAGGTATTTGCAAAATGATAATATTTGGTACTCATCCGTGAATACTCACATTTTGTTTTTGTCCGATAATATTTAGCAAGTGTTGTTATGACCTGTACTAACGAATGCATGGACGACTAAGTTAATTGCTAAAAGTGTGAAATGACTAAAATTCTCCGATGAGGCTTGTATTGAATTGTTATGGACGACTGAGTTAATTTGTTTTCTCGTGTTTTCTAATTTTTTTCAATTAGTTTTCGTACTAACGAATGCATGGGTGAAAACATATTAAAAAATGGACTTACGAAAATACAAAGACAAAGTTTTGTTCTTGGTTAATGATCGGCAAAATAGTAAATTCACACGGAAAATTTTTTGAGTGGTTTAAGACCACACTACACATCCCGATCTGGAAGATCCACCTAGACTCCTAATCAAGCTGTGTTGGGCAACACCGGGAAGGTGAAGAAGCCAATAATGTGTAGTGATGTGGAAAATGTGCATAAATTTAAACCTAAAAGTGACTAAATACAATAGTGTGCATGTGAACGGGATTGAACCCTAATGCCAGAGCATAAGTAAAGTACAGTAAAATTGAAATAAGAATTAAACCATCATAAGTAATCTCCTATATCAACTTTTGCTAGAAATCCTCGTCGACACAAGAGCTTTGCCACTAAAACCTGGAGGGACAAAAAACAAGGGTTAATGGGCCTGAAAATAAAGTTTTGTAAAACCTTTTTGAAAACGTATAACCCCTCACCATAAAACAAGTATAGTTTTCAAATATATATACTACATATAGTATGAGACACTTACTGTAATTAGTAATATTTCAGAAATACGATAAATCACAATATTTCACACATAAAACATATAGCATCCCGTAATTACAATATCTCGCATAAACAAACATATCATATCGGGTGCTCATTGACAGATGCTGACACACGAGCTCATGCAGAGATATTCTCACATGAACAGGACTGGGTGTAATAATGATTTACGCTCTAGTACTAAAATCACGTGAAGACTGGCGCTATGCGCGTCACACACGAGTTCTAATTGCCTATAGCAATCTAGGACAGGACTGACACCTACAATAGATCCAAAGTGAGAGTATTGGTGCGATGTGAACATACACATGAAGGCTAGCTCTGGCCTGGGCAAGTACTAATACCAGTGTAGCACACGATAATTCTTGTCAATGAAATACTATTCATGACCATAAATATAATTAAGGTGTACCATAATATTACGCATACTTGTGCATGCATCCCCTAGGATGTAGAATAATTTCATAAATTCCATCAATACGCGAATTCTTACAAACATTATTCTAATCTAGGCGTAACGTAAAAAATATTTATTAAATATATATATATATATATGTATGGAAACTAAATAAATATATAATATTTTAAAGTAAAGACCCACTCACAGTCATGTTCGTCGGGTTGAATTTGCCTTGCGGGCATCGAAGATCCTTGCGATGTGTTTCACCTAGAAACGAAACCATTAACGTGGATATATAACGTATTAACATAACTATGCATTTTTGTACAAACTACGACTAATAAAGAAACTACTTTAAAACAATCGAATTTCGTAAAACAGAGGACGGATTCGGGTTTGGCACCACATGCCGCCGCATGCATCACCACAAGGTGGCTGCACAAGGAACCATGCGCTGCACGCGCCGGAGAAATTTGGCTTCCCACGCGCGCCTCACACACCGTGAATGCAAACGTAGTCGCCATCTTCCCGGTGGTCTGTGGATTGCAGGTTGCAGGTTCAACTTTCAGAGCTCCAATCGAGCTCATTTCTCAACCAAAATCAATGATTCAAAAACATAAATGAAGTTAGAAATGCAGGGAATAGATCTATACCAAAGTAGGGCCGAGTTATGGTCAGCGTTGGCCGGAAAAATGATCTGAAAATGGCTTGGTGGCCACGGTTTTCCTCACCAGTTTTCTGGGAAATCTCCCTCGAGATTTTTTCTTCACTAATTACCCCCAATCACACTTTTAAGGTTAAAAACGCTATCAGGAGTTCAAAATAAAAAGGATTTGAAGTTGTGGGGTCTCGAGGCTCACCATGGGGGAGTTATTGCGAATTTGCCGGAAAAACATGGCGCTGGTGATCGTTACTGGGCTCTGGGAAGGACACGTGAGACATGGTGGTGATCTGAGTGGTCTGAGATCGACGGAGAAACGGCGGCTCCGCCGCTCTAGTGCCTACATGCACAGAGAAGAGGGACGGGAGAGTGTGAAGTGAGGGAGCTCATCTTAGCTTCTCTATGATTCACAGAGAAAAATAGAGTTTAGAGGGAGAGAGTGCAGGTTTGAGTGAGAAAGGAAGTGTGGAGAGAGAGGTCGAGAAAATGGGCGGAAAGGGAAGAGAGGGAGAGAAGCGAGAGGGAGACCAAGAGAGTTACAGATCTTGAGACAGAGTGAGGAAATCGCTAGGGGACACGGGAGAGAGGGAAAAAGTGGGGTGTGGGCCCCATTGGCTCACAAAATAAGGCCACAAGAAGAAAGACAAAAAATATTTCCGCGCAACGTAAAATTATCAAATTGCTCTCAATGTTCCGTGTTTCGTAAAATCTTCATTGTAATTCTAAATTTGGTTCTGCTTACGTCCACACGTTCGTATCGCCAAGTACTACGATAATATATGTGTGTGTCATTGGGTCAAGCCCAAATAATAATTAATTAGGCACGAGGCCTAATTAATAAAATATTAACGTAGACTGGTCTACTTGCCTACTTGCGTAACGAACTCAACAAATAAATCATCGATATTACAGTCTGCAGCCCGCAATACCAATAACTCACTTCTGTCTCGATAAACAAGTAATAAATTCCCAAGAGTGTAAATTACCATTTTGCCCCTCATTGGGAAACGTGCATAAATTGTTCGATTTACACATCGTTCGCGCTCATGTGTTCGTAAGGAAACGTGCCACCTAGAAATATGTGCAAAGAAACAAGGAGTGATAAGGACTCGAATGTCCACGAAGGATTCCCACTCGTCAAGGGCATTTTCATTGCACATATTTCTAGGTGCACGTGTTATTACAAACACATGAGCACGAACGAGGCAAATCGGATGATTTATGCACGTTTCCCAATGAGGGACAAATTGGTAATTTCTCAAGGTTAGAGAATAAAATAATATTAAATTCGAGACGGGATGTCACAATCGGTTAACCTCATGCTCTCTTCTTCCTCATTTCCTCCCAAACACCTCTCTCTCACCTCTGCACCTATCTCCCTCTCACTTTCCAACGAGAGGCAACCACCCACACCACCACTACCAATTCTGACCAAATCGCCACTCCAAACCACCATGATCCTAACCAGTATAGTTTTTGAAAAAAAAAAGAGGAATTTTTTTAGGGTTTTTTCTTCCCTTTTTTTTTTTTTTTTTTGCTTATTCACACAGAATCAATTCACCAGAATTATAGTAGCAGTAATATAATATAATTGCGAACAATAATTTGGGTAAAATATATAATTCGGCAATCGAAAATGAGGGTTCATGCTCAATGATGAATGTTTCATGCAATCAAGCTGAAAAACTATCAACAATTAAGACTGTGTTTAGAAGAACATGTATTGTGATGATGAATCTTGTGAATTGGTTTGTAGTAGAAAAACCTTTAGTTCCTTAACGTAGCGACAAGAGCGTGTTGACGTGTTGTGGCCTATTTTCTTTGAGTGGTGAGGTAAAGTAGAGAGAAAGAGAATTAAGGAACTTCAAGATGTGTATTTCCCTTTGCTTGTGGGGTGTAGTCAAATTAGGATTTAATAGAATTTGATAGGATTTTAATAGACTTTAAAATCAGAGTGTAGTCAGTGAGGTTTTTAAAAGAGGAATCATAGTGTAGTCAAATTAGGATTTAAGAGGATTTTAAAAATACATCAAATCCATGGGTAGTCAATTGAGATTTTAATGGATATTTTTAGAGTGATTATAAATCAAGGTGTACTAAAAAAAATCAAGTATTTGGCAGTATTGCATTAAGTTGTGGATTTTATTGGATTTGTGAGTATAAATACATATAGCCAAGAGAAAAAAGAATCCCACCTCAACCAATTGGATTTCAAATCCAGCTCATGTTCACATTTTATCACTCACTTCCTTCCTCGCTAGCTCGCTCCTCTTCCTAGCGGGTTGCTACAAAATCTCACAAAACTCTCGTCATCCATGTATATCAAGGAGGATGTCCGATTGTTACGACTTGATTCCACATAAGATAATGGGGTTGTTAATCCATACCAAGCAAAGCCGGAAGTAGAGGATGAGAATAAGATAGAGGATAAAGGGAAGGAGAAGGAAATCCTGAATCCAGAAGAACAGCATGATGACATGGGATTAGATAAGAAGAGGCACTTGAATGTTGTCTTATTGGCCATGTACACATTCAGGGCTTTTCAAGGTCTTTACCTCAAAGAGTTTAGGGCCGGGTCTTCAATTTGACCATAAGCATTCTTACGATTTTTAAAACGGAGAGCAGGTCTAAGAACTCTTGTTTGACCATCAGTATCCTATCTCATATGAATATTCTTATTACTCGTGAGACAGATAATCTTGTCCTCAATGATATTCCCATTTTTTTTTTTATTCCCGATTCTCTCTCTTTTGTAATTTTCATCTTTTTACACAAAAACTATTTTGATTCCCTGCGAAAATTTATGTAGAACTGAAATCACTTGACTTGAAGATTTTTGAGTGATGCTTAATTGCCTTCCCTCCTTGCCAAGTTCACAATGCAACAAGCTGGGACAGAGAATATGAAGTAGAATTTGTTTGATACCTGTTCAAATATATAGCAGACATGAAAATAATTAAACATCCAAATATTCTTAGATCAAAACATTTGTAAAGCAGGAGAAAAGATTTCATTTAGTTCGCAAAGTATCTGTATATTTGGTTCGATTAAATATCTCAAAGAAATTCATTGTATGTTGATTTGGTCATGTTTGTATTGGTTTGGTGATGCTTAGAAATCCATACAAATAATCCATGCAAATCCATTGAAATCTACAATAGAAATTCATATAAATCTGCTAAAATCCATATAAAATTGAAGAGTATTAAAATCAATTGAAATCAGTCACTTAAATTTTTTTTAGTAAAATCCTCTGAAATCCAAATTGATTACACCCCCTAATAGTAAACGATGAGGAAAGAGAAATAAAGAGTAAACTAAATCTACCAAGGATTTACACAATCACACATGTGTTAGAATTTATGTCACCACATATAAAATAGATTAATTACTAGAATAGGGCATTTTAGCAATCAAATTGACTTTTATTCTGATTTATATGGTTTAGTACTATTTCTACTCTGATTCCTCAAAATTTTAGTAAACAATTTCAATGAAAATCTAGTTTTGATTTCACCCCATTTCAATTCCTTCTTAATTCAAAGACTCTCATTACGAACTACAAACGGTATCATTTTTCAATTTGGTGACACACATTCTCACAAGGCCATCCATATTAGTGAAATCATGATTAGCCAAAACAGTTGACCAACCACGTGTTTTGGTATGTATGTGTATATATGTGTGTGTATGTGTCTATATATATATATAACATCTCTCTCGCCTAGGTTTGGTACCTTTCACAGTCATCATCCACACCAAATAAAATAAGCCCCATCACCTCAATCACAATGCACTAAAACATCTCGATTAAAAGTAAACTTAAAGACGAAACAAACATCCAATAATATGAAAATACTATTTCATATTTCATTATTTGTTATAATACAAAACAGCTAACTCTCACAAAGTCTTTATTCTGTGTTTTTTTTTCTCCTTTCTTCTTTATTAAATAAGATTGCTGCCGGCCACATCGACGACGAACCTGTACCTAACATCGTTCTTCTCCAACCTCTCAAACGCTGTGTTGACGTAATCCATCTTAACCACTTCAATCATTGATGTTAATCCTTTCTCTTTGCAAAACTCAAGCATCTCCTCAGTTTCCTTCATGCTTCCCACAAAGCTCCCGGTGATTGTCTTCCTCCCTACATACAAAATTACGTACCCAATATGATCAGAAACAACAATCCAAGTTTTTTGAAGCCATAATTTCTAACTAATCCAGTAAAATGAACAACTTAAAGGAGAATCAACGAACAAGAGATGAAAAGGAGAATGCTGAAATCACTCCCCACTACAAAAGGAGAGATTAGATAGTGATGGAAGTGAGTGGAGTGGGCTTACCAAGCATGACCATTGGGGAGACAAATTGTAATGGGGTGTTAATAACACCCATCAAGATCAATTTCCCATCAAGCTTCAACAAAGAGGGGTAAGGCTCAAGTGGGTGGCCAACAGGCACTGTGTCAATGATGTAATCCAATGAATCTGCAGCCTCCTGCATTTTTGTGGCATCTGAGCTGACCAAGAAAGCATCAGCCCCGACATTCTCCAAAGCCTCCTCTCTTTTCTTATCTGATGAGCTTATCACAGTCACATGGTGTCCCATGGCCTTGGCTATCTTTACCCCCATGTGTCCCACACCTCCAAGCCCTAATATTCCTCCTCTTAACCCACTCACAATCAGGCCGAAGTGCCTCAGCGGGCTGTATACTGTCACCCCGGCACACAGCAGCGGCGCCGCCTGTTCCGGCACCATTCCCTCCGGTATCTTCACCACAAACCTTAACCAAACAAATCAACAAATCAGTAGAAAAACGGATTGGTTTAATTAGTAGGTAATCTAAAATCACAAGTGGCCATATTGTTGTATATATATGGTGATAGCTAGTCTTCTGTTTGTCAGATGAAAGTTCTGAATTCAAATCTCATGAATCAAAGTTATTGAATGAAAAAGCATTCGAAAATGATCCGAAACTTGCAATTATTAAGAGTTGGCCAGAAAATGTACAAATTTTTGTGCTCGTGAATTCTATGTGAGAAAAGTTATATAGGGTTTGGTGATCATTACTTTTGATCAGCGACGAGAGCACCGGCAAAGCCACCTTGGGTGGTTTTGCCATCGGTGTAAGTGTCGTTGTAAGACCAGATTTTCTTGTTGCAGTACTGCTCGTTGTCCGTTTTGCATGGGCTGCAGTTTCTGCAGCAACCAACAAGGAGGCCAACTCCAACCACGTCTCCTGCTCTGAACTTTGTCACATCTGATCCCACCTCCACCACCTCACCAACCACCTCATGCCTGGTTAATATTCGAAGATTTTGTAAACAATTATTACAAACATATATATAAGGAAATGACATTAAGAAAATAATTCGCGGGATTAGGTATGGAAAATTTTATATATTAATCGTACCCGGGAACCATGGGATAGTTTGACATGCCAAGGTCATTTTTGATCTGGTGAAGATCCGAGTGGCAAACTCCACAGCATAGAACCTTGACGTAAACATCCTCTGGCCCTGTGTTCCTGCAATTTTTATTTTTTGTGTTAGGATTAAAAATCAGCAGACAAAAGGATAACTACATATATAATATAAACACTGATCCACTCGGCAAATTTATTTATCAAATGAACAATGTTTTTCGTGTTAATACGCGTGTGTTGAGACGCGTTATTAGGTGAATAAATTTAGCGGTTGTAAACAATCAAAGATTTGAGATATAATGTTTTGGTTTACCTAATATTGTAGGTGTACGGTGAGAGTATTCCAGATGCGTCTCTTGCAGCCCATCCTGTAGTCTTTCTCTCCACTTCAAGGCTGCCCATTTTTCCTTCTGAATGTGTTTTGGAGAGAGAGAGAGAGGGGAGAGAGAGAGGATGAGTTGGTGAGAGTATTGGGAAAGTGGGTTTTGGCTTTGGGAAATCAGAAACGCAAATGAAGCATATAAATATACACAAGGAAAAACAAAGGCCAACTCAGAAGCTTGACACATCACCGGTATGTGGTAGGTGAACCTGGTATAGGATCCTATCCTCATCGTGAGGATTCTAAAAATCAATTCATCTTATTCGTTTATTAGTTATCCTGCGGTCAGAAATTAGTTTGAATTTTTTATTTAAAATTGAATTCAAATAGTACCTAACGAAAGTTGACCGCACGATGTACGATGAATGATTAAGATGAATTGATCCTAAGATCCTTTAAAAGAGAATCTAGAGAATATCATCTCATTCGATGAACCTCCCACCCTGAGGTGGAAAAGGAAGACTCACTAGCAACAGAGCCAGTGGGTCCCACGATCGCATTCACGTATCATGGAGTTGGAGGGGGGAGAAATTTTTCTAGGTACCGGGTACACGAGATAGCTAGTGTTCCCAACAAATGGGCACATGACACCTGGGTTTCTTCTTTTTATATTGCACATGTTGGCACTTGAGTTACCATCTTCGTATTTAGTCCCTAATACTCAACTTTTGAGAAAATAATTATAAAAAAAAAAACAGAAAAAGTTAAATAAAACACAGAACCCAGATTCTCGTTTTGGCTCTTTGATCACCCCACCCCACCCATCTCTCCCTCACCTATCTCTCTTTTTCCCTTCCTCTTCCTATTTTTAATTCTAATCCTCCCTTAAGCTGGAGAAGGATCTCAGAAATTGCCAACGACACTCCTACACTTCGATCGAAGATCGGTGACTGCAGATCTGAAGGTCGGAGTTGTTGTCAATCCGGGTACCATGTAAAGCTAAGAAAATATCAGCTTTGATGGAGGTGCGTGGTGGTTAGGTGAGTTCTTGCGGCGCAGGGTGGGTTATGCTGTGAGAGGGAGGGTGATTATTTTCAATTTTTGTTTCGCTTGAGGGTAAATTAGGAATTCTGATTGACAAAAAAGTATACTAGTTGACATTTTCTTAATTAAAAAACAAGGTAATTAGGTGTCTGGCTTTTATTGATTAGGAACACCAACTCAACTGGTGTACTCAGTACCTAGAAAAATTTCTCGGTGATTGACCTCTACCCTAAATTTGGACAGTGTTGAAATGCTTGTGACCTACAGTTTTGGTGAAAGAATATTTTGTAATTGTTTGTTGCGTCATTTGTACGTCACAATCCAAAACCAATTATGGCGGAGTTGGTGAACTAGATGAGACGACTTTTTATGAAACTCTAAATAGTATCAGATGCTACGGGGTTTTTTACGGTAAAATGATTAGTTAAAAACACAAAAATAATTAAAATAAATTGAAATATTATAAAATTCAGAGTATCATACACCTTTTTATTAGGGGAGCTGAACTTTTTAGTTTTGATTGAGCTACATTATTGGACCACCGAAAAAAGGGTGAAATATCGTACAATTTTTGTTGTTGATATTAACTCTATAACACTTTGTTAGTGGTTCAGATCTGGTGACTCTCCTCAGTGTGGTGGTTTTATTGGCGGGTTGGAGATGGTTTCTTGTTGTGGGTTGATATTTTTTTTGCTACCATACGTTCGCCGAATTCAACACGAAGTTGGTTTTCTTAAGACGCTACCTTTGTGGTTGCTAACGTGGTGGTACTAGCGTTTGCGCTTTGCCTTTGTGGGATAGAGATAAGGTTTTTTTTGTTGTTGTTTTATCTTGCTCCTTGATGGGTTTTGACTATCTCCAGTTTTCATTGAGCTTGTTTGATATAACCTATAATGAGTTTTTCTTGGTCAATGAAATCTTATGCTTTTCCGGAAAAAATAGAAAGTTATTTGATGGAATGACTACCCCGTCCGACTTGCATATGTTGACTTATGTGATATTTCCCGTTAATTCTGGGATTCCTAGTTTAGATTGTAAATTGATTGTAATTATTCTTTCCTTATTGTAGTAGGATTGTACATGATTACATATACCTCATAATGAGAAGAATACAATTAACACATTCAAAGCATTCTCTCCTGCACGTGTTAAGCAATGCCACCAACGTTCATTCTGAGCCAGGATCGAACTCTCCATGACATTCATAATTGCATTACTTATAGCTTCCTCCTTAGAGAAGACTGAGTTCATATGTTAGTGATGCCAAGCCTCCTGAATGTTATATCGTGCAAACATGATAGTGTAAATTAATGATACTTTTCTATATTATAAGTGGCATAATTCGGATTCAGGTCACCTAACAAGTGAGTTTGACACCTAATTAATTACTATTAAACTAAATATTCGTCTTTGTAGAGCAGAATATATGATTGCACACAAAGTTCAATCAATCAGGTAGGCTTTGCGATAATTAGTGCCACCATCTTTTAATTTTAAGTTACAGAAAAGAACATCATGTCTTCTGTCTATTGGTTTTGCTTCCAAGATTCTTTCAGTTTAATTTCCCACTTGATTTTGACAATTCGTAAAGAATACGGTTTCAATCTGAGGCCATGCGCAACCAATCACTTGTCAATTGAGAAGAATAATCCAATTTTCCTAGATTTATAAAACTTGCCATATTTGCAAAATAGCAAATGACGTTGTGAACATAAAAAACTACTTCACTTTAAAGTTAAGTAATAAAAAGTGTTTGGTAAAAATAAAATATTATGTTTATTTTTAAAACAATAGTCTCCAAACAGTAGCTTTTGAAAATAGTCTGTAAGTTACTTTTATAAAAAGTAAAGTTAAGCCTTTAATAAATATTTTTAATTCATGTTATACTCTCATTAATTTTTAAAAATAGCATTATTTATCCTTGTATGTACATTTTACCCTTAGAGAAGAAAGTGACCACGTACCACTATAACGACTAACCTTATATCACCATCGCCATTACATCACAATCGTTGCCACCACCACTATCACCACCAAAACCACAATCACAACCGCCACCACTAGCACTACAATCACAACTACCATTACCACCACCATTGTTGTTGTTATTGTCGTCATAATTGCAACCACTATTGTCGCCATCACTACCACCACAACCATCAACGCTGTTGTCACTGCCTCTACCACCATTATAACCTCTGCACCCTAACCACCGCAACCCACTATTGGCACCACCATCATACCCTTACAATTGTTGCTTCCATCACCATCACCATCGCCAGTCCCGCTGCCATTGCTACTGTCATTGCCATCGCCACCACATACGACTGCAACCACCGACATGACACAATTGCCACCGCCAACAATGCGCAATCGTCACCACTACCCCTGCCACCACTGCTACCTTTACACCCCTATAAGCACACCCTATTATTGGCACCACCACCATACCCACACCCTATTATTGGCACCACCACCGTACCCACACCATTGTTGTTGTCATCACATCTACTACCCTCGACACTATTGTCATTGCCACCACCCCCACTAGTATGTCTATTTTTGTCATTACATACAATTGTATCACTTTTACGTTGAAATTTACTAAACGTTTTTACACTGTTTTCCTACTCACAACACTTTTAAAAATACACTTGATCAAACGTCCAATTGCTTTATTTTATAGATGATTATTCTTCAAGCACAACAGAAGCAGTTTTTTTAAAAAGCACAACAATCCCAAATTTGCCCTAAGTGCAACGGTTAATAAGTGTTAGCGCCACAATTTTCCTTGTGAGCATTGGTACTCTTTGTGAGTTTAAAAATGTCTTTGGAAGCTTTAAGTAGGCATCACTCTTTTAAATGAGCTATTTGATATTGGGCGGCCCAACATACTGTTGGCTACGTCCAACAAAATGTTTGAATGATATTATTGTTAGATTGTAAACTTGCGTCACAAGTAAATTGAGCTTAATTAAGAGATTGTGCTGTAGAAGAGTTAAAATCTATGTTAAGTTCTTTTCTATGCCTTGTTAAGCAAAGGACACCAAGTATTTCTTTGTGTATGCCAAGTGATGACCACAAACTGATTGGATTTTGGTTCAACTCAATTTGCAATTCTCATATAAACACAACCACATAATGTATGCCAAACTATAAGAAAACGAAAAGACATAAAGGAAATGACGTTAAACACTTATCAAATATTCAACAACAAAGCAATAACCTGAAAGAAATGAGAAATATAAGCAATCGGGTAAACTTTAAACTTATTCGGACAATTCTTATTGACAGTCGGGCAAGTTCTTGCTAGTAACTGAAGTGCTTTGAAATGAAGTTTTAATACAAAAATCGATAGTACAGGCAATGTAGTAGAGCTTTAAATATAAATGCAATTGCAAAGGTGACGAATTACAAAAAGGAATTTGGAAAAAGTAGGCTGCAGATCTTTAGTCCTTTTGGGTTGTGAGTCAAGTGTCCTTATCTTCTGCCTTTTAGAGAATAGGCCTTTCTTCTAGTTTAAGCATACCTCTCAAATTAATCCTTTATGTTCCCAATTGCTGATCTAAATGCTGGTGGAGGATAAGAATTGACATTGCAACCAAAATTCTTATCCTCCCAAAACTACCAAATTGCCATCAGAAAGTATTTTTCTTATGTACAAACCGACCAAGTTAACTTTAGGGGTGTGATATCTACACACCCCATTTTACTTCTCACATACCTTTTTAATTTTTGGCAGTTGGATCGGATGAATTGAAGAAGATCAACGGACAAAAATTATCAAGAAGTGTGTGAGAAGTAAAATGGGATGTGTGGATAGCACACCCTTAACTTTATTCAGTGTGAAAGAGGGTTGTTCGGCCCACAATGGCATGTGTAAAGTACTTATTATGAAATCTTTGGACACGCGCACTGTTCATTCCATTCATAGTAAATATCTATCAGTGCTTTTAGTTGGAAAAAATAAAAATAAAAGAATTGCACCTTGAATACGCCTAATGTATAATTTGAGTCCAAACGAAAAGATAAGAAGCTTATGAATAGAAGAAGACGATGGAGGGTAAACTTGCATGCAAACTAGGGGTGGGCAAACGGGTTCTGGGTCCGCGGGTAGGGGCGGGTATTAGCGGTTCGGGGCGGGCCCTAATTTTAAAAAAGAGAAACGAAGCAGGGCGGGCCTTTGAAATTTTAGGTTCGGGCCGGTTCCAAAAGTATAGAAAAACGGGTACCTGGACCGGCCCGTTTGCAAAAATACCCCCATGTTGGGTACTGTTACTGTCTCCCAAGCCCACTTCTTTTTGTTCCTCCCCGTGGGCCGTGAAATTTCTCACTTTCCAGAACACTCCACACACACACACACCTCACTTCCCCCTGTTTCCCCCTCCCCCAATCTCTCGAACCTTCTCCCTTATTCCTCTGCTTTGTTTCTTCTCCCCCCATCTTTGCAACTCTTCTTCCCGAAGCACAGACACACCACACCCACACCCGCACCCTACCGAGAAATGCTATGCTGTCGCTGCCCTCCTCCCCCACCAACTCCTTCGTCTCCTCCAAAAGGAACTTGAGTCCTATGATTATGTCCTGTATGAGATGGTGACTAGCCATGAGAGTTTAGAGAACAGAAGATTCCTTGCTACCACAAAAAGGCTAAAAGCCAAAGGCTCCCGCTCAAGAGGGTTTAACATCATGGGATGCATTCAGTGACAGATGGCTCGAGTTCTGGCGCTTGATTTCCAATTAGACTATCTTGATTACGAGTCTGAGAATTGGTACAATGCAAATCTCGACTTCAAGACTTTCAAATTGCTTCAGGTATGTATCTTTTCTCTCCTTTTTGGAGGCTGTAAAATGCCCGAGGATCATTGGTGCATCTAATGCCATGGTCATTTCTTTTAGGAAGAAAAGGGTGAAAGCTTCTTCACGTTTGCGAGAGATATGACTGTTAGATCCATGAAAGCCAAGATTCAAACTGTTCACCGAGGTAACTCATTTCCCTCATTTCTTCCAATTTTGTCAATTTCTTAATTTTGATTTACAAAATTTGTGAAAAGTTGTGAAATTTTCAATCGGATCTCCCCGTTTGAGTCGTCCAACTGCAGTGGGGAATGGTGGACAGAATTGAGAAGGCGCACAACGTGGTCAACTCAAGCATTCTCTCTCCGGCGAGGAAGTTGGATCTGTGCATCTTGTGCTCCGGCGGCGATCTGTGTAGCCTGTGCTCCGGCGGCGCTTTCTCCGTTTTTCTTTTGTTGCTAGACGCTCAGATGGGGTTTCTATTAGAACACCTGGTTTCTATAATGGATTACAATATGACCTATGCTTTGATTTTTTTTGTTTCTTTATCATCTTTGCAATGCTATTCTGATACATCTTCTCACAGTTATTGTTTGTTTGTTATTTTGCAGAAAATCGAGCAAGAGAAGTTGGAGAAGATACTGAAAATTAGAAGGAAAAAAAAAACAGGGTACTCGTTGGACCCGTTGGAACCGGCCCGTTTTATACGGGCCGGGTTAGGTCCGGTTCTCAGTTTGAAAATAGTATAATCCGCCTCGACCAGGCTTGTTGTATTTTCAAGCGGGTCCGGTCCAGTCCCTTCAATTTTGGGCCCTGCCTGGCCCGTGCCCACCCCTAATGCAAACAAATAATGAGTGTTTTAGACGCAAAAAGTATAAAACCCATTACAGATAAATTGCATCTTATTTAGTTTAGAGTTTTTTTTTGGTCGATAACCTAATGTTATCTGTTATTAGTCTGTAAGTTCCTTAACTAATACCATTAGGGCGTGTTTGTTTGCACTTGCTAAGCCTCACTGGACTGGAATAACTTAGCTAAGAATATTATGCCGTGTTTGGTGCAAGCCAGGACTGAGTTTAATGGGACTAGCTCGGACTCGTTCCGACTAAACTCGTCACTGCTTAGGCTTAGCGAGGCCGGGCAAAAAGGATGGGATTGCTAAGACCATCGCTTCGCTTCATCATCGTGATGATGCTTCTACTTCCTCAGTCGTCTTCCTCTTCGTCTTCCACAGATCCCCAACTGCTGCCATTAAGCTTTTCTTCTTTCTCGGCTTGCAATCAACTGATTTGGTAGCTCCAGCTCTCGCACAGGCCCTACCCGTAGCTCCAGATCCCGTTCCACCGACTGTCCCATCCTCCTCAAGGCCGCCAAGCGCTCTGCCAGGAGGATGCATTTGCAAGTTTGTCGTTGATTTGCAGATCCAACGATCCGAGCCTTTGCAAATTGAAAAAAAAAATTGGGATTTTTCTGGGTTTGATATGAAGAGAAAGTAAATTAAAAGAAGAGAAGTATGGGTTTTAATTGAAGAGAAAGCAAATGAAAAGAAGAGAAAGTTTCTGGGTTTGATTATTAGTGGAAGCAAATCTGGGCTTGCGAAGAAGAAAATGCAAACCAGAGAAAAAAGTAGAGGAACTGAGGAGAGAGAATCAAATAAAAACAGTGTGTATTAATAAAATGAATTAAAAAATAACAAAAAAGTATTTTAGCTCTAAGATAATTTAGTCCAATACTACACCAAACGCTTCATTATTCTTATACTACTTAGTCCATGCCAAGCCAATCTAGCTTAGTCCCTGAAGTTAGTCTAGTCCGAGATAGTCCGGTGCAACAAACGCACCCTTAATGGAGTAGGTAGGATAATATGTATAGAAGAAAAACTTGAAGGTTGAAATGGTCGAGGGATGCTGCATGCTGTATTCACATGCATTTTCTTCTGATGAAGCCAAATCCTTGACTATACATGATGTGTATTTAAACTAACCTAACTAATAGATTAATTTAAACCAAATTAAATTTGCAAGCGCACGAATCAATTGTAGCAATATATGCAAATAGGAGGTCGATCCCACAGGGATTGCTTTAACACCAATTTAATCGATTAATCATGCTAGACTTAATTAAACAAAGGATAGATTGTATTGAATAATTGAGTAATTGATTAAGACTAAAATTAACAAGAAAAAGAAAAGACAATTAATTAAAATCACACACGACACAAGAAAACCTAAGGTTATGAATTCACCAATAACAATCCTATTTACTTTTCCTAAAGCCAACTACTATCCAATTATCATGTCAATGTTAAAGGTTGTTCTTTCTAAGGTATGAATTAATCCGTAGTCAGGCATCAACTCTTGTATCTCTACATGCTAATTATATCCTATTGGTTAGGCATACAATTAAATACATAAAAACCCATTAAGTGTAGAAGAATCATGTCAACCAAGTAGGACTAACTTGATATTGGTCATCCTCACTAGTTTGTCAAATCTTCTTAATCTTAGTTCCAATAAACCTAATTGATTGGTCATCTTTATAGATTTATCTAAATATTTAGATGCAAAATTCCTAAAGATGATCAGTCATTAAAAATCCGAATCTAGAATAAAATACCCACAAAGATTAAGAATGTAACATGGCATATAATCGGATAATAATTAACAAAGTACATCGCAAATATTCATGTCATGGCTTCATCATAAACCTTAGAAAAAACTTAGTTACACATAGAAAAAATAAAAGAAAGATAGAACCCGGAGTCCATGGGAAAGCACGTCCCTAAGCTCTTCTTCACAAATTGCGGAGTGGTAGTATGGTGTGGGGTGATGTCGAGGGATGCGGGGGTATGTAGAGAGAGCTTAGGACACCTTATTTATACAAGAAAAAACCCTAAGAGGTTTGGGAGAAACTCGCCTAAATAAAACAAACTCCTAAATAAGTAATGACACAAACTAGGAAAGAATCCTTCTTGGCTTGGGAAACACGTCATCTGTCTTGCACGCCAATTTTGGGGTCGATTTTTCTTCTGGAAAATTATGTAAAAATACGGGAAACATAGCTTTATCTCTTATCTTTCCGAGCATATATCGCATCCGCTAGGAAAAATCAAGAAAGCCTTCAAGTCATCATTCTTCCACAACTGCGCAGTTTTGACGGGAAAACAACTTTTGAGGGATTAACTTGCAAAACTTGAACGTTTGTCTTCGTGGAAAATTATGAAATTTGGATACAATGCGCGTCAGCCTCTCAGCTTCCTTCTCCAATTAGTCTTGCATCAAAACTCCTTTGGAAAGTCGAATTATCACCAAAAATGTTCTAAGTGTGCATATTGGCTGAAATTAAGAAAAGGAAGTAATAAGGCTCTTTTATAATCAATTCCTTAACAAAACTTAGGGATAATTAACATGAAAATATGATAAAATAATGCACCTATCAATTAACGCATGCAATTAGAAAAAACTAATGTAATCATCGCAATGAGCCAAGTTGGCACCAAAACAAATGATGATGCTCCTTGATCTTTGGCATTGGGAACTCTCCTTAATCTTTGGCATTAGAAGTTATGATTAGTTGCAGCGCACATCAATTCTTAGATTGTAGGAACTCTAAGACTTGAAGGAACTAATTGTGTCCATCTCTGAATTGGATTGTATGTCTTTCGAAACAAGCATTGTCATCCAACACGACTCCACATGATGCTCATGGTCGGTGAGATTTTGTTTTGGCACGGTAAGGTAAGATGGGTCCAAGAAACCCTCTAAACATGTCATCGTAAGGCTAATAATCCAATGAAATGAAAAACATAAAAATGTTGTAGTCCTATTAGATTAGGAATGTGATTGTGTAAATCCTAGTGTATCTAAGATATCTTGGAATATTCCCTTTAGTAGATATTATCCTATTAGAGTTGTAATCCTATTAGGGTAAGGATTTAACATATCCTACTACTATAAATGAAGGCACAATGGGGTGATACAAAGCACACCTTAGAATTACTTCTCTCTCATCTTTCTCTCTTTCTCTTGCTGCTGGTCCTCTCCCTCTATAGTCTTAAATACAGTTTAATAAATTAGGCTTACAACACGTTATCAGCACGTTCTTGCCAAAAGCTAAGGAACTGAAGGATCGTAGGAGGAGGCTCTTATACACAATCAAAGGCTTAATCGTTTTCTGCCAATCAGGTTCTTTTAAAATAAATCATGATATTTGAAACGATCTTGAAGCACGAAAACATTCCCCATGATGCATGAACCCCCTATATTTGTATTTCCCTTTCAATTATATAGATTGCATATGTGTTCATATTTTTGTCAATATATATATTTGTTCATGCAATACGCAATTATGCTATGTGAAATTTGTGAGTCAAAGCATTGAAATTAATTTAGAAGCAATTAGGGTTTTTAACTATAGAATTCGAAAAAAAAAATTTAAAAAATTGGGATTTTCGGTGGTTGAGCCGCGACTCCATGCCATGCCGCCGAGCCGACATAGGTGGCTTACAGCCATGCCTTCACCAGGACAACGTCGTTTTGACACCATGGACCACCACGCAGCAGCCCGGTGGGCTTGCTACCCTTGCACAGACAACCAGGCTTCGGCCTGGGTTGGGTTCTACAAGGGCCTGAAGCCCTGAGCCCACCTGCCAGCATGCCCGCATTGCTTGATAGGCTTTGTCCTACCTTCGGCCCGCTTACAGCAACCCTCGGCTTGCTGGGCTTCGCCCTTTGTCAAGGCTTGCGATCACCAAGGACAGCATAGATGGCTGGGCTTGTTTCCCTTAGTCCAAAATCAAAGCCAGCCCACAGCTGGGCTTTGCGCGCACACCCTAGTCCAGCACATGTGCTGGGCTTGTGTCCCTTAGCGACATTTTGGCCCAAAACCAGCAGCTTGGGTTGCTGGGTTCCTTCCTAGAACCGGCTCGTGGCCTGTAACCATGATTGGGTTGCCTTTGCAGCCAACCCGTGGCCCATTAAACCCCTTTAGGGCCTTGCCCCGTACACTTCAACCAGCCTACTGATATCAGGCTATGCTTTTTTGAATCCCAAGCTATTTTTAGCATTCCAGCTAATATTAACCCGGATGTTATTATTTTACTTATACAATCAAACCTGAATGGTTATGATCTATTGAATTAATTAAATGACCCATAGTCCATTAATCTGACAATTAATCCAAAATTATTGGCATGAAGCTCACTTTTTGGCAATTAACGATTTAATAAATTATTTTTTTTTTCTTTGAACCGTTAACTATCTTTCGTAGTCCCGACGCACTCACACTTGGGTTCCTAAAGCAATCCACAAATTCACTACACTTAGTTGTATATTGTATTATGTGTTCTTACAGGTACCCCTATATATGAACTTGACGTTCATAACTAAATCGAACCTGTAGTTTTGAATTTAGCGACTTTGAAACCCGAAGTTTTCATTCAAAACATACCACATGAAACTTGTAGCTTTCGTGCTTAAATTAAATCAATACATGTCTATAGAACTCGAATGTTCTACAATGTATGTCTATGGCTTTCCATATGACTAACCACGTTTTTTTTGGTACGCTCTATTTTAGGGACATTTCGAACTTGACCAAGCTCGATTTCACTGCTTTGGAAGTATCTGGAAAAAACTACCTAAAGTGGGTTCAAGACGTGTGGCTTCATCTTACTGCAAAGAGTCTTCAAGCCACCATCGAGGAACCTACAGACGACCTAGTGGACGAAGCTCAGAAAGTTATTGCTATGATCTTCATCCAAAGACACATCCATGATGCACTGCAAACCGAGTACCTCGCTAAGGAGGACCCACGCACCCTCTGGGTTGCTTTGGCCGATCACTTTGATCACCAGAAAAACATGTACTTGCCTGAAGCAAGACACGATTGGCAGCATTTACGCTTCCAAGACTTTAAGTCTATGAATGAATACAACTTTGAAGTTTGTAGAATCATTTCACTGCTTAAGTTCTATGAAGAGGACTTAACCAAATAAGATCTCCTGGAGAAGACCTATTCGACCTTCAATGTCACCAATATTGTCCTGCAGTAACAATATAGGGCACAAAAGTTCACCAAAATTTTGGATTTGATCTCTGTTTTACTTATCGCTAAAAAGCAGAACCATCTTTTGATGAAAAATCATCAAGCTCGACCTACTGGCTCGAATGCTCTGCCTGAAGCGCATGCGACTCATTCTAGAAGCACAACAGACGGAAACCCCATTGTTGCCATGGAAATAGGCGGCAGACCCCACCACGGGCCCATTGTTGCGGTGGAAATAGGCAGCAGACCCCACCATTTGACCCATAAGCGCCAACCCCTTGCCCCTAAGGTCCCAAACCAAACATCAAGAACAAGGGAAAAACTACCGTTTAATCGACTTCCACTTAACTTGACATGTGCTACCGCTATGGATCAAAGGACCGTTGGTCATGTGTATGCCAAGCTACCCCCAAGGCTATTTCCAAGTGTCATTCCCGTCGTGAGACTAACTTTGTGCATGTGGAACATCCTGAAGATGCTACTACAACTATAGAGGTTTCAGATTTTCAGAAGGCATCCACTCTCATGGAAGAATAAAGTTTTATTTTTCTAAGACATGTTAGGGTGTTTTACACCCTTAGTGTTTGAACCCACTAGGTGTGGCCGAACCCTCCTATTTTTCTAGGTTTATGGTTTAAATTTTTGGACAATTTTTCTAAGTCCTTGGAATTATTTGTTTGTTTTTTGGTTTGTTTTGAATTATGGATAATTATTTTTATGGATATTATTTCTCGATTGATTAATTGAATGAATGGAATTATATTTATGCATGTGACCGATTCAATTAATTTATTTCTAGGTATGACTAGTGGGGAAGTTAGTTGTCTGGCTGATAGTGTTACCACGCACACCATCTTGCGTAAGCAACACTATTTTACTAACTTCGTACCTAAAAATTACACCTCTGACAACCCTCTCAGGCCTATCCAACCTGCTCGAAGGATACGAAAACGCCCGCATAATGTTGTCCAATGATACTGAATTAACCATTAAAGAGGCTCTCTATTCTCCACGTTCTGGAAGAACGTTGCTGAGCTTTAGAGACATTCAAGATAATCAATATCATGTTGAAACTACTTAAGATAGTGGTTCCGAATTTCTTTGTATTACTTCTTACGAATATAGCCATAAGCGTATTCACGAGAAGCTGCAATGTCTCTCGAGTGAGTTATACATAACAACCATTCGATCCGTGGAGACCCACCACGTGGCCGACCCTATGCCTGGGTTCTAGAGCACACTTCTGCTTTGGCATGATCGAATGGGACATCCCGGACGAGATATGATGTGCTGTATCATCAAAGTATCACACGAGCATCACTTAAAAACTTATCCCAGCCATCTACCATGCAAAGCATGCTCCCTGGGGAAGTTAAATATTCAACCCTCAGTTACAAGGATTATTCACGACCCCCTAAGTTTCTTCAGAGGATTCAAAGGGATATTTGTGGACCTATCCAACCAACATGCGGACCATTTAGATACTTCATGGTGTTGCTTGATACATCGATGCATTGGTCACATGTCTGTTTATTGTCCACACTCAACACTGCATTTGTGAAACTCCTAGCTCAAATCATTAAGCTTAGGACTCACCACCCTGATTATCCAATTAAGTCAATTCGACTGGATAATGCTGGAGAGTTTACATCACAGACTTTTGACTATTATTGCATATCTATTAGGATTGAAGTTGAACATTCTGTACCCCATGTTCATACCCAAAATGGCATGGCAGAAGCTTTCATAAAACACCTTCAAGCGATAGCTCAAACTTTGGTTAGGCAAACCGAATCGCTGGTATCTGCCTGGTGCCATGCAATATTGCACACAGCTATGTTAGTCCATCTATGGCCCACTGCTACCCAACCTCATTCACCATTATAGTTGGTTACTGGATACGAGCCTGACGTCTCGCATTTACGTGTGTTTGGGTGGGCAATCTATGTGCCAATAGCACTGCCACTACGTACCAAAATGGGTCCTCAGAGAAGAAGGAGAATCTATGTAGGTTATGATTCGCCATCTATTATTCATTACTTAAAGCCCGTGACATGAGATCTCTTTACCACACGTTTTGCGGATTATCAGTTTGATGAGACAGTCTTCCCATCGTTAGTGGGAGATAAGAACATTAACATTCATGTAGAACGCCGCGAATTGTCGTGGATTACTCCTACTTTGTCTCATTTAGATCCCCGCACTGCCCAGTCTGAAATTGAAGTGTGTCGTATTCTAGATCTTCAGAGCATTTCTGAAAGCATGCCATATACTTTTACTGATCTAGCAAAGATGACTAGATGTCATATACTAGCTGCAAATGCACCTGCAAGGATGGACGTACTTAACGTACGCTGTAACACCACCTTGGAAGGCCGGACCGTCCCCGAAGGTTCAGTAGCCGTACCTCCCACGCTGCCCATTACACTGATGGCTAGCCCATCATCTCTCCTACCTTGAAGCGTGGCAGACCCCCTGGTCCAAAGGATTCACAACCCCAGAAGAGGAAAACGGTACAAACTAGTGACCCTAGTCTGAATCTGACCCCAGAAGAGGAAAACGCATGAGGTTATTCTAGATTATGGTGACGTCTTAGACGAGACTAACCGACCTTCCAAGAATTGCGAGATTTCGGTCCATTACACAGTATTAGATGAGGTTTGGAATCAGAGTGAGATGATTGTCGATGATGCATTCGCGTATACAGTTGTTACCGACATCATGCTTAGTGATGACATTGAGCCACGTTTCATTGATGAATGTCAACGTAGAATAGATTGGTCAAACTAGAAACAAGCAATCCAGGTTGAACTCAATTTGCTTACGAAACGCAAGGTGTTTGGGCTTGTAGCTCCTACTCCACCACATGTGAAGTATGTGCACTAGTGGGTTTTCGTGAGGAAACATAACGAGAAGAATGAAATAGTGCGATACAAAGCACGCCTCGTAGCGCAAGGCTTCTCTCAATGCCCTGGGATTGATTACGATGAGACGTATTCCCCCATAATGGATGTCATAACATTCCGCTACCTTATCAGTTTGGTAGTTTCCGAAAAACTAAATATCCAGCTTATGGACATGGTAATCGCGTATCTCTATGGGGATCTAGATATAGAAATCTACATGAAAGTTCCAGAAGGACTTCCATTGACTAGTTCAAATAGCTCTAGACCATGGAACACCTTCTCTATTAGATTGAGGAGATCACTCTACGGATTGAAATAATTCGGATGGATGTGGTGTGACCGTCTGAGTGAATATTTGACAAGTCAGGGTTATATGAACAATGAACTATGCCCATACGTGTTTATCAAGAAGTCACATTTCGGATTTGTGATCGTTACAGTTTATGTGGACGATATGAACCTCATCGGAACTCCCGCAGAGCTTAAGAAAATTGACTTTCACTTGAAATCAGAATTTGAGATGAAAGATCTAGGGAAAACTCGATCTTGTCTTGGCCTGGAGATCGAGCATTGTTTGGAAGGAATCCTAGTACATCAATTGACCTGCACCCAAAGGGTGTTGGGACGTTTTAATGAGGATAAAGCGAAGCTTTCAAGTACTCCTATGGTTGTTCAGACTCTAAATGCTAAATGAGATCCCTTCCATCCCAAGGAGGATGAGGAAGAGATTTTGGAGCCTGAAGTTCGGTACCTAAGTGCAATTGGTGGTTTATTGTACTTGGCTCAATGCACTAGACCTTACATCCCCTTTGCTGTTAATTTTTTGGCTAGATACAGCAACGCGCTTACATGCAAACACTGGAATGATGTTAAAGACATTTTTCACTACTTCAAAGGTACGACGGATTTGGGCTTGTTCCACACCCATGAATCCTCAAGAGGAGCCCCCGCCCCCCTTTGTCCTCAGGTTGATTTTCGCCTCGTTGGGTACGCAGATGCTGGTTATCTTTTTGACCCACATAGGGCACGTTCTCAAACGGGCTATGTCTTTACCATTGGAGACACTACTATATCTTAGAGGTCTAGCAAGCAAATGCTAGTTGCGACTTCTTCGAACCATGCTGAGATTCTCGCCTTGCATGAAGCCTCACATGAGTGCTTTTGGTTGAGAGCAGTTATGGAACATATTCAAAGCACTAGTGGTTTTACTTCCATCGTTGACCTTCCTACGACGATCTTTGAAGACAATACAGCATGTATCAAGCAATTAAAGAAGGGATACATCAGGGAAGACAACACCAAGCATATAGCGCCAAAGTTCTTTTACTCTCACCAGCAACAACAACATCAAAACTTTGAAGTCAAGTAAATCCATTCCCAGGACAACCTGGCCGATCTCTTCACCAAGTTATTGCCCAACTCTACTTTTCAGAAGCTTGTCCAAGGAATCGGTATGCGTAAATTATCTGAGTTGAATTGCTTGTAGTTCTCTTATTTGGAAGTTATGTCTAACTCAGGGGGAGTATCCAGAAGGGTACTCACTTGATCTTAATGTACTCTTTTTCCTACGATTAGGAGCATTTTTCCCCTTGGGTTTTTGCTACCTAACTAGGTATTGATGAGGCACCTATTCTGGAATGATCATACTTCGTTGAGTTCACTACTTGCGTCCTGTTTGACGTTTGTTTTAGACATTATGCATACTTCCCACTTTTCTCCTTAGTCTATGGTTTTTACCTGCCTTAAGTTTTACCATAGCAAGGTTTTGTGAGTTTTACTACCAATGCATACTTTCTTTAAATTTGAGACTCGCATTCGCCCGTTGTGCCGAGGACTTCATCAACCGTTCTACCTCAGCTACTGAAGACCTGATGCGAAGTTTTGTTTGAGTATTTAAACATTCAAAGAGGAATGTTGCAATCCTATTAGATTAGGAATGTGATTGTGTAAATCCTAGTGTATCTAGGATAAATATTCCCTTTAGTAGATATTATCCTATTAGAATTGTAATCCTATTAGGGTAAGGATTTAACCTATCCTACTACTATAAATAAAGGCACAATGGGATGATACAACACACACCTTAGAATTACTTCTCTCTCACCTCCATCTCTTGCCACCGGCCCTTTCCCTCTCTAGTCCTAAATACAGTTCAATAAATTAGGCTTACAACAAAAAAGAGGTTGTTATATCAATTAGACTTTTATATCCATCTGGGACAACTTATTTAGAAAGCATTATACTCATAAGCGTTTTTTAATAAATGCTTTTAATTGATTCATGTTTATTGTTTTTGTTGGGGTTGTATGTTTATTTAAAAGGGAAAACTAATGAAAAGGGCTTCAAAAATTTGAATCTTAACAAAAAACAAGGTAATAAGTTTATTTAATGGTTAGGACAAAGCCCAACTTCAAATCAGCCCAATAAGATTAGCCCAAGGAATGAGTTTCCAATTTTACCCCTAACAGCAAATCCTTTTCCGTTTAATCATCTCTCCGTTTCTCAGTCTTTCCACGTAATCCCTATTTCTCGATCTCCCTTCTTAATCTTTCTGCCTAATCTTGATCTCTCTTCTGCACATAAACAATTCATCCACTTTTGTAATCAGATTGATCTCTCTACCTCTCTCTCGATCTCTCCACATCTTTGTTTTCATTTTCCATTCCATTCGAATTCCACCATTTTTTCGAATCACCATATTAGAAGCCTTTAAGGATGAAAGAAGAGAGAAAAAAAGCAAGCGAGAAAGACCTAGATAGCCAAAGAAGAAGAGACCAACGAGTTCTACCTGAGGTACTACATAGGCCACAAGGGCAAGTTTGGCCACGAGTTCCTAGAGTTCGAGTTTCGACCTGACAGCGTAGCTCCGCTACACCAACAATTCCAACTATAAGAATGACACCATCATTCACAAGGAAGTCTACAATATGGAAGCAAACTTGGTTGATCTTGAAGTTAAAGATGAGCCCAGTTATCAAGAGGGGAAACACATCTTTTTATTATTATAAAATACCAGTATGAAATTGTAAAGAGGCTGCCAATAGAGGAAGCTAGCATTCTACTTTTCATAAACCAAATCTTTTTAATATTATAAAGCACATCTTTTTAACCAAAGCCCATATGGAGATGGTCCACACTTGAAACTAACTATCATTTAGTCTTTTGAGAAATACAAGTTGAAAAGTATGAGTTTATTTTGGTGAGTGCTATGACAACTTATAAACTGTTGTAAACATTAGTGGCTGACCACTAAATGATGTAATGGATGACTATATCAACCACTTCAGAGCATTGTAGCTTAGCTGGCAACAAGACAGCAAGCACTATCATCTGTGCCTATAAAAAGGAATGTTAAGGATGAGAGAATACATACAAAAGTCACAAGAAGTTCACGGAAGAGGAAGAGAGAGAAAAGAGGAAGAGGAGATGAGATAATAGAGAGAGAGTTATTTTGTACTCCTATTATTCTAAATTATAATGAAAGCACCACTGCTTTGCCGAGGACGTACTCTAGTCACATTAACTGTAGAGGAACCTTGTAAATTTGGTGTCTTATTTATTTATTCCATTGCACACACCATCGATTTTACAACACGTTATCAGTACGAGAAGCTCTCATGTCAGTGGAAAGCACAAAGCCACAAATCTGATTCACCTCTGTCTGCTGAAACCTCACAAAATAAAAGGTATGTCCATTTTTCGTCTCTCCCACCGCGCCAGAAGCGCCCCACCGAATTCCAGTGAGAATTGAAATTTACAACGACCTGTAGTCGTCACGAGATAAGAAAACTTGTACCTGACAACTGGTTTCCAGAGATCCAGAAGAATCTCATTAGACTTGGAAACCCAGATCAGGTCTTTTTCGACGGATGTCGAGAACTCCAATGAATACTCGGTTGTCTGAGATGGTGATGGCAGGACTGACTCCACATAGGCCTCCATCTCTTATACCTCCATCAACCCCGCGGTCATCTATGTTCTTGTATGGAGGTTCTTGCTTCGCGATGCCATGTTCTCTAGGCCATGCAAGAAAAATTGAAGAAAACATGGGGATGGGAAATGGTATTCCTTATCTGGTCTCTCCCATGGAAGAAGTAACAGTCTGTGGTTTTTTCAAAGAAAAAAGGGGCAAAAGCAATGGAATGGTGCATCAGCACCTTTTGAAAAAGCATAAGACAAAATAATAAAATAAAAGGAAAAATGATGGTGTGTCAGACACCATGTGGAAACTAAGAAAAAGTAATAAAAACAAAAAAACAGAAGGGTAAAGACTTTTTGGATGGTGTCGTACAATTTGAAAAGAAAGGAGAAAATATCTATATTTATTTATGTGAATGGTGTTGGTTTAAAACACTTTCACGAGTCATATTTACTTTAAAGCAATTTATTTACCATGGACGGTTTTACCGCCTATTGCTTTAAGTTTTGATCTATGTGAATGGTGCTGAATTAAAGCCCTTGTCACAAGCTTTATTTACTTAATGCAATTTATTCACTATGGCTGGAATTACCGCCTATTGCTTTAATTTTTTTTTATTGTACTTATCTTTTGTTACGATGAGTATATATAGGACCTGAAGTTCCTTGATCAGATCAGAACCTGTAGTTTCTTGATCCTTATCATATAAAAATGATTGGACCCGAAGTTCCATCATACAAAAAGATCGGGCTTGAAGTTCCTTGATCTTCAAGATCAGGACATAAAGTTCCTTGATGAGTACCGTAAGTTTGAAGTGCCGTAATGCCTCAACTTAATTGTAATAAAAGTCATAAGAGTATCATTCCACAGACTATTAAATAAGGACCAGAAGTTCCTTATGTTCGTACTCAAAATAGTTTAGTAGAAGCATATATTAAGCGTATGAAATTGACTACACGCGCTCTGCTCGTAAAAACGAAATTGCCAGTTTTCTACATGGGGACATGTAAATTTTACATGATGCATTATTAATTCAGTTGAGACATGGTACCAACCATCAATACTTCTCAGTACAACTCGTCTTTAGGCACCTGCCAAACATTACATATTTACGAGTTTTTGGTTGTGTTATCTTTGTGCCTATTGCATTGCCACAACGTACTGAAATGAGGCATCATCGCAGATTGAGAATTTATTTGATTCATCATCTATCATTCAATATTTGGAATCCTTGACTGGGGAAATGTTTACCGCATGGTTTACGGACTGTCATTTTGTTAAGACAATTTTCCCGCCATTAGGGGAGAAAGTATCATTCTAGAAGAATGATGAGAAAATACCGTTCCAGAAGAACGAAGAGAATTTGTCTTATTTTGATTCACAAATCAATCAATGAGAAAATGAAGAATAATTGAATGATGCAACGAAAGTGATGAAATCACATATACTTGCTGCAAATCTGCTTAAAAGAATTGATGTCCTTGTTGGACAAAATAATGAGGCAGTAAATGAGTTATCTGTTGCACGCCTGAAGTGTGGCAGACCTTCAGACTCAAAAGGTTTAGTCATTCGAAAGAAGAAGAATATGACACTACTGAATTATTGCATTCCTGGAGCATAACTGTTGCATGCCAGAAGCATGATAGTCGTCGCATGGATATATGTCCCAGAAATGACAATCCGCGGACCTGGGAATGTTGATGTCTCATGCATGAAGCATGATAGACGTATAGGTTTCAATGACTCAACTCCCAGAAGTGGAGATTAAAATCCAAGCTCTATAACGCTCAAGAAGAAGTTATGATCCGCATTCTCTAAATTACGACTATCTTGGAAGAGATAGTGTAAAGCCCTTGAAGAGGCAATGGATATCCAAAGAAATGAAAAGCTTGTATGCATGCGCATGCACATGAGAATATGGGATCACAGATTGATGATAACCAATGGTAATGTTGGTTTTTACAAGTAGCTACTAAATTCATCAATGAGCTGTGTTGATATGAAGTCTTGTTCTTTTTCTGGCAACAAAATTATTGGCCAAAATGGAGAAAGGCAATTCCATTACAATTTTGTAAGAACGTGGAAAAATGGACCTATATACTTGAATACAATACAAATAGCCAAAAGATGTTGAACCTAGAAGGTTACAATGGGCATTTGTAATACAGTGAAATACACTCACATGATATGACACAAGGTTGGAAACGAGTTCATATGAATGGAGAATTATATACGAAGGGTTGTAAGTCGCCCACATCATATCTCCATTAGTAAATCCCTCAAGTATACATGGGAGCAAAATTACTCTGTATAAATTCCAAAGGAAAATGTGTCATGAAGTGTAGAAAATCCTTGAAGGATTCAAATTGCTTGCAGTAAGCCCCAAAAGGGTAAAGCATAAATTATGTACTCAATACCAATGGATGATATAAATTGCCTTTGTGAGTACTTTCATTATGATATTGTTGCAACATACTAAATCTCTTGCAAGAGTTAATAATATTAGAATGGAACTCTTGAAGAGTTTGGAAAGATTATAAAGTGTTGAGAGAAATATTGTCTCGAACTGCAGATCGAACAATCTACCAACACGAATCTTATCCATGATGTTTATGATATTAGAGAACCATATGGATTGAAGATTATGAGTTGAATACTCAAATGATGTAGACACTAAGAATGATCATTTATCTTCGTGAGGGTAAAGATAAATTAAAATTTGGTCCAGAAGTACCACATCTTAGTGAAGTATATGCTTTATTGTATTTAGCACAATACATTGAATGAAATAAAACTTATTTATTGATATCTCCGAGAAATTACAGTCGTGTACATACACATGAGTTAAAACAAACAAACAGGATGGAGCCTTCACAAAGGTTGCTTATGTGACGCCTTAGTACTCAAAAGTACCCTAGAAAAGGGAGGCACCAGAGGTTGAATATTTAGAGCCTCAATACTTGGTGGAACTCCAGATGACGAAGGCAATAAGTGCCTTTGGAATAAAGCCTCGAACCTCTGATTGTCACTTTGAGTCCGACTTTCAGATTCCAGCAGCTGGTCGAGCTTTCCTTTCATGCTCGTTGAGTAATTATTTGTAAGCATGTGTAACACTCTATTCTCGTTCTTGAGCCCTCTGATCTCTTGTTTAAGACTTGCCACCTCAGCCATCAATGATTCAACTTGGCAAGTTGGAGCAAGTAGGCGTTGGCCCATATTGGATACAGAGCCCGCACACTGAACACTTAAAGCCAAAGAGTCTTGAACAGCCGATTCATCAGTCTTCTTTGCAAGTATTCTTTTATCTCTAGGCATGAGAAGGTTCCTAGCTACTACTGTAATAGTTGTATTATCCCTCATCACAGAGTCTCCAACTGTAAGAGGGTCATTAGAAGATGAGAAGGACGGGCGCCATATATTATCCTGACACGGCTCATCGGTATCCCTCTCGAGACTCAAATCTAAACAAAGGTTAGATGGGTAAGCCATTTTTAGAAAAATGAGGTCGGATAAAATTTCAAAAGTGCAAGAAAGAATTCTACATGCAGAAGTTTTTCGAGCATACATTTTGAGCACAATTGATGCCTCTATAAAAGGAAGAGGCAACATAGCCACTTGTTCAGAAATTGAGGAGACACCGTTCTCTGAATTTCAAAAGCTGGATTTTCCCGCATAAAGTCCTTCAGCACTTTTCAAACGTAATCTCAGCTTTTCGGATATCATGTGCAACTTTGTCAAAGATATCTGACAGAGTTGAAAATGCGTGAGGTTGCCGACAAGCGTGGGTAACAAAGCCACTACCTGCTTTGGAATATATGTCGACCTCCGTTCTCCATGGCAAGGCAGACCTGAAAAATGTCTAACTCTTCCTCCTCTCTGAGAATGCATCTTCAACAAAGCATCTCAAAATACTCAGTTTTTTTCCTCTCTGAGAATACCTCTTCAAAACAAGTCACACCAGAGCAAAAGTATCTCATATCATCATGGACGAAAGCAAGAGTATCTCATATCATGCAATCTCCATGTCTTTTCCTTTGTCCTTATTCTTATCTGCAAAACAAGGAGAAAGAGAGCAATCAGTCACCACAGGGAATCAAGCTTTCAATCTGGAACTGATTGCTCGGAACCTTTCTTTGATTTCTTATCTTATATTGCGCTCGAGTGCTCATCTTCAACTGTTAATATGATGATAGCTGCCAAGCATGATGAGTCACCGAGAAGTGATGTTTTGAATGACCATCCAAATGTAAGGTTTGCATTCCACTCCTGCATTAGAGGGCAAATCTGCAAGAGAATATGCCAAACCTACATGGGGAAAAACTAGGGAAAATACCACTTCTGCAAGAGGAACAAATAAGGCAAGTGAAAATGATACATTGAAGCATGTGGAGACAAGCACAACAATACACGTGCCGATTCATCCCCGACGAAGCCAAAGATCACTTGTTACGTGGAGCTGTTCTTGGTCCCATCTCATTCAAGAACAAGTCCTAAGGCCCTTGAAGAAATCACAAGTCCGATTCAAGATCCACCACCCTTTAATCAAATTTAGCTCCAGATAAAATGAGTAAATTCAGACCTTTGGAGGAAGTCTAGCAGAAGGCCTTCCAGCCTAGTTCAAGAACAAGCATGTGGAAAGTTAACTACAAGTAAAGCACCTCTTTTGGCAACTCTTCTCGTTAAGAGACTAAAGCAGAATGATCAACGATCAACCTAAATGATTTGAAATCAAGGGGGAGATACTCATAAGGGGGAGCATCCAAAAATAGATCAAGATTTTAACGAGTCAATCGAAGATTTGTGGTCATCCAAGGGGGAATGTTGTAAACATTAGTGGCTGACCACTAAATGATGTAATGGATGACTATATCAACCACTTCAGAGCATTATAGCTTAGCTGGCAACAAGACAGCAAGCACTATCATCTGTGCCTATAAAAATGAATGTTAAGGATGAAAGAATACATACAAAAGTCACAAGAAGTTCACGGAAGAGGAAGAGAGAAAAGCGGAAGAGGAGAGGAGATAATAGAGAAAGTTATTTTGTACTCCTATTATTCTAAATTATAATGAAAGCACCACTGCTGTCCCGATGACGTACTCTAGTCACACTGACTATAGAGGAACCTCGTAAATTTTGTGTCTTGTTTATTTATTCCATTGCACACACCATCGATTTTACAACATAAACAAGGTTTTGCTGATGCTATCATAATTAGTAATTAATTATATATTGAGTCTACCCAAGCCATCTTGGAAGTATGTGGAAATTTGTATTCGAATCGCTACTTAGGTGTCTGATCATGTCTTTGTCAATTTTGGAAATAGTATAGTATTCATATTCAGTTTTAGAAGTTAGCGTTCAGTTTAAGAAATAGTGATAGTACTAGAGTTCATTTTCATAAATAGTGTAACACCAATGTTCAGTTTCAGAAATAGTGTGGTGCCTATGTTCAGTTTTCGAAATAATCAACGTTCAATTTAAGAATTAGTGATATTACCATTGTTTAGTTTCATAAATAGTGTAGTATCTGTGTTCAGTTTCATAAAGAGTGTAGTATTCGTGTTCAGTTTCATAAATAGTGTAACACCCACACTGTTTCTTGAATTACAGCAAAATAACTCATACTCTTTTTGAACCCACACCTTCGAAATTAAATTGCACTCAAACTTAAACCCTATTGATGTAGTATGTGTAAGTAGGGATCATTCTTGGCCGGGGATTAGAAAGGATGCTAATCTACACAAACTAGACTTTAAAATACTAAACTAGACTCAATGACAGAAAACTAGACTCTAGACAACTCAAACCAGCTAATATGACTCAAAACAGCACAACTAAGTTAAATAGACTCAAAATAGACACTAGGGAGTTATTTGGACCAATTCTAGACTAGTAAGACTCAAAACACTAAAGAAAACCTAATTTAGACAGGTTCTAACTAATTTGACACAACAAGGTAAAGGGAATTGGGTTTTTGACGAAATTAACTAAAACTAAGCAAATTAAAGAAACAAAGTAACAAAGGTACGAAATTGGGTGTTTTGGATGGGTGAAAGGCTAGCTAGAGGGTCATTCTCCACACATGACACATATGCAACACAAGTCGATTTCTAGTTATTCTTTCTATAAACCATGAACCTCAATGCCCCAAGTTAACTGTGATAGCACTGCTTTAACTCTCAGATTTTCCTAAATTCATTGAATTGGATGGGATACGCATCATCAACCCAAATTATTCTCCAATAGTTCTCTACATGAAAAGCATAATAGAAATACAATCAAAGATCATTAAGCTCTGTGAAAATCATAAGCATTGACAAGGCATTCGTGACTATGAAAAGCATGACACTCCTGCTAGGAATTTACTTAACGCGATCGTGACTAGCAATGTCCATTACTTGTAAATATAAGTTTGTAACTATTAGGTGAAACTCCCTTATATTTTAGCATCAAATTCATGCATGCAAACTAAGTGTGCACCCTTAATCAACATACAAGAATAAGTTTTCAATCAAACAGTTAAGCAAATTGCATTAACGATTTATGAAATAATAACTGGATGTAATCAATTCATGTCACATATATGTTCATGGCTTTGAATTCTCCCCTAGCTAAAATGAGTTTAGTTCCTCATGTTCGCAATTAAACAAAGATAAATAAATTTAAACATTGAAAACAAAGGATATAATACACCTAGAAACGCTCCAACGATCCAACGTCTAGCAAACACGGCTCCAGATGGCTCATTCCTTCTCCTTCCTTGCAAAGCTGCGGCACAATGAAGGCTGTTTGGTGAATGGTGTGAATTATGGTCTGATGGTAGAGGGTGGTGAAGGATGGTGAATGGTATTTATAAGGCAAAGGGGCACGACAAAGGCTGTCAAGGAGAATGATTTGGGACTCCAAACCAACAAGGAAAAGGACATCTAGAAGCCAAAACCCAAAGAGAACAAGGATAGGGACCAGGCGCCAGATTTTTAAGGCTTCTAGAAATGAGTGTTGTGGCATGTTTCTAGAAGGAAAAGGGCATTCTAAAAACAGGTTTTAGGTGTCCTAATCTGAAAATAATTCCCTCATGCAGCTAGAATTAAGGTAGGATAAGATTAGGATAGGATAAGATAAGATAAGGTAAGATAAGGTTAGTTTGGATAAGATAAGGTTGGATAAGGTTTTGGATAATGTTCCTTCTTTTTAGCTAATTCCTTATCTTCAATGACTTGAATTAATTTCTCCATCTATTTTGCACATTCCTAGCCTCTCTTGAACTTCAATTTTGTCCATCCACCTTGATCCATGCATGTGCTATCCATTCCAAGCCCAAAACTGCTATAAAATGCTCCAAATTGCATCTTCTTGCCAACTTTGTCATTTGGACCTACAAACACACGAAAATAGCTTAAAACATTCTTATAAGCAATAACTAACTAAATAAATGCAAGAAAACATGTTAACTAAGTCGCATAAATATGCTCCTATCAAATTCCCCCACACTTAGCTTTTGCTAGTCCTCTGGCAAAACAAACAAAACATAACCTAAACCTTCCAACGTTCGCCTCAGGGATTTCCAATGAAACATGACATGTTAAAAATCACTACTTACATAGATTTTAGTCATCCCTACCCTTTAACTCATACTTAATCACAGTAGCCACTCACTAGCTCGCATTTAATCAATTAAAACAACATTTTGAATGTAGTAACATGCTGTAGAGAATTCCCTCAATTCCTCGCAAGATGTACTCTCTATTTTCACACAGATTTTCTGACTACACTCCCTACACTAGGTATATGTGAGAAGATTGATGTAAACATGTAGACTAAACACTCACATATGTATAACAAAGAAGGCACTTTCTGGAATTATTAATATAAACATGTATATGATCTCATTAACAAAATTCTACTACTTAGAAGCAAGAACCAAGGATACCATATGCTCATACCAATCCCAAACTGCACATATTGAACACATAACAATCAAGATAGAAGTCTAAGGGTCGTAACGGGGCTAAGGGTATTGGCTAACAAAGAGAGGTAAAAGATAAACAAAAGTTCTTAAAGAAATAGAAGGCAAAGCAATGAAATCAACACTTAGAATTCACTTTTGATTGCACAAATGGGATATTCATACAACTTTTAGGGCCATATTCAAACTTTTGGACCCTTTCTTCAACAACCAACACTTGTGAGCTTATTCTCACCTATTTGAAACTCTTTTTTCTTTTTTTTCACAACTTTTTTTTTTTTTTTTTTCTGAAACAAACTCTACCCCAAAAGAACAAATCATTCCCCCACACTTGTTTTTCGGCAATATGTGGATCAAAAGGAATTCCTCTAAGTCATGCTTCACTATTCTTTAAAAACAAGGGTATAGATAGTCCTATACTGGGCTAGGTAAGGATAATGTGGGCTAACAAAGAAAATAGGCTAACTAAGGCTCAAAGGGGTTAAACCTACAATACATATGCAAAGGGTGAGGCTTTTTGGCTGTGGTTTAACTAAACAACTTCATCTTGTTATTTGTTATGCAATCAATTTTATGCTTTGAATCAAATAGGCATGAGTTCTAGTATTTGGAACTATAATGATGAAAACGCATTCTAAGTAGTAACCAAGCAAAGAATAATGAGATCATGCAACGACTTTAGAAAACAAGAAAATCACAGATTAATAACTCTCCAAATAAAGTATAGGCTCAAGTCTCTCAGGGTTGTAGCGTTAGTTTGAGTTTCTTCCTTCAAACATGTTACAAAAATTGATTTTTTTTTTCTTTTGTGATTACATGTGAATTCGTAAACGACAACTATAACCCAGCATAAACCAAAGAGCATATCAAACTTCCATCCATGTTTGTAACTTTCTTTAACAGTCACGCAATTAAAAACTAAATCCTCATCATTGTGTTGGAAGGTACCCTAAGACACAACACACAACAAAAATGACTCTTTTTGGTATTTTTTAAAACTTTTTCGAATTTTTTTGTAAATTTTCGTATTTTTCTTTCAAGAAACATAAAAACACTTCAAAACACACTAAAAACACTTAAAAACAGTGAGTAACAACTCTAGAAGTGATGGGTGATAAAATCCCACAAATTTTTCATGAAAACACTTTGTTTACCCCCCCCCCCCAAACACACTTAAACCAAACATTGTCCTCAATGTTTCAAACATAGATTCACACACAAGCAAGCAACCAACACAACTAACAAACATGACAAATATGGCAAAGTAAAAGCAATAAAAAGTAGGGTTTAGAAACGCAAATCTGGTTGTGGAGCCGGAGCCTAGGTCTTCTTTATTTGAATGCATGGATTGCCTCCCAAGAAGCGCTTGCTTTAACGTCTTCCAGCAGGACGATACCTCCAATTTAAGCTTCATTAGAGCCCTCGGTACTGAGGGGTATGTCCTCCACAACCTGCCCCTCGAAACACTTCATGCTTCAGGTCTTTGAACGGGAGGGGATAGTGATCCTTCCTGATTCTGGTGTTTTGCTTCCTTAAGTCAATGTGAACTTTCCCACCACCTTGAATTCGATTAGGTACCTGCACCAAAGAAGGTAACAACCTATTATTCGAAATGGGAATTGGAATTAGAGAAGGAGACTCACCAATGTACTGCGATGAAGTGGCAGCACTGTCAACAAAATCACAAGGGGTGCTCTCAGCCAGATTTGGTGGTTTAAGGATTGGGGCGTGTCCCTTGTGCTCTAATCCAATTCCTTCTTCATTGGTAGTTCGAAATACATCATTCTTCATTGGTAGTTTGAAATTAAATTGCACTCAAACTTAAACCCTATTGATGTAGTATGTGTAAGTAGGGATCGTTCTTGGCCGAGATTAGAAGGGATGCTAATCTACACAAACTAGACTTTAAAATACTAAACTAGACTCAATGACAGAAAACTAGACTCTAGACAACTCAAAACAAGTTAATATGACTCAAAACAGCACAACTAAGTTAAATAGACTCAAAACGGACACTAGGAAGTTATTTGGACCAATTCTAGACTACTAAGACTCAAAACACTAAAGAAAACCTAATTTAGACAGGTTCTAACTAATTTGACACAACAAGGTAAAGGGAATTGGGGTTTTGACGAAATTAACTAAAACTAAGTAAATTAAAGGAACAAAGTAACAAAGGTACGAAATTGGGTGTTTTGGATGGGTGAAAGTCTAGCTAGAGGGTCGTTCTCCACACATGACACATATGCAACACAAGTCGATTTCTAGTTATTCTTTCTATAAACCATGAACCTCAACGCCCCAAGTTAACTGTGATAGCACTGCTTTAACTCTCAGATTTTCCTAAATTCATTGAATTGGATGGGATACGCATCGTCAACCCAAATTATTCTCCAATAGTTCTCTACATGAAAAGCATAATAGAAATACAATCAAAGATCATTAAGCTCTGTGAAAATCGTAAGCATTGACAAGGCATTCGTGACTATGAAAAGCATGACACTTCTGCCAGGAATTTACTTAACGCGATCATGACTAGCAACGTCCATTACTTGTAAATATAAGTTTGAAACTATTAGGTGAAACTCCCTTATATTTTAGCATCAAATTCATGCGTGCAAACTAAGTGTGCACCCTTAATCAACATACAAGAATAAGTTTTCAATCAAGCAATTAAGCAAATTGCATTCACGATTTATGAAATAATAACTGGATGTAATCAATTCATGTCACATATATGTTCATGGTTTTGAATTCTCCCCTAGCTAAAACGAGTTTAGTTCCTCATGTTCGCAATTAAACAAAGATAAATAAATTTAAACATTGAAAACAAAGGATAGAATACACCTAGAAACGCTCCAACTATCCAACGTCTTGAATGGCAAGCACGGCTCCAGATGGCTCATTCCTTCTCATTCCTTGCAACGTTACGGCATAATGAAGGCTGTTTGGTGAATGGTGTGAATTGTGGTCTGATGGTAGAGGGTGGTGAAAGATGGTGAATGGTATTGAATGGTATTTATAAGGCAAAAGGGCATGGCAAAGGCTGTCAAGGTGAAGGATTTGGGACTCCAAACCAACAAGGAAAAGGACATCTAGAAGCCAAAAACCAAATAGAACAAGGACAGGGACCAGGCACCAGATTTTTAGGGCCTCTAAAAAAGGTGTTGTGGCATGTTTCTAGAAGGAAAATGCCTTCTAAAAACAGGTTTTAGGTGTTCTAATATGAAAATAATTCCCTCATGCAGCTCAAATTAAGGTAGGATAAGATTAGGATAGGATAGGATAAGATAAGATAAGGTTAGTTTGGATAAGATAAGGTTGGATAAGGTTTTGGATAATGTTCCTTCTTTTTAGCTGATTCCTTATCTTCAATGAGTTGAATTAATTTCTCCATCTCTTTTGCACATTCCTAGCCTCTCTTGAACTTCAATTTCGTCCATCCACCTTGATCCATGCATGTGCTATCCATTCCAAGCCCAAAACTGCTCTAAAATGCTCCAAGTTGCATCTTCTTGCCAACTTTGTCATTTGGACCTACAAACACATGAAAATAGCTTAAAAACTCTTATAAGCAATAACTAACTAAATAAATGCAAGAAAACATGCTAACTAAGTCGCATAAATATGCTCCTATTAGTAGCCCACCAAATATTTAGTCACTAATCCGAATTCTCTAGGTTTAACTATTGTAAAATTATACAATACAGTTTACAACCATATATTTTTCTTACATCATTTCTCTCATCGCTTCTTGTACATGTACAAGTTTGGATTTGTTTAATTTTAACACGTATTTGTTTAATTACAAAATTTTTTTGCTCACCTTGTGAATTTTTTTTAAACTAACTGATACTATGAAAAATACGGTATCAAGTTTCTTTATATATAAAGATTAAAATTTTTAAACTAGCTCACTTGGTAAAAAATTCCTAGCTCTGCCATTGATCTGCTTTAGAATTTTGCGTCATGCTTGGGTCCATATGTGAAGCCATAGTAAAATCCACAGAGTTAATTAGTCTAAAAGGAAGATTATGTGTATCCAATGAAAGTGACAACAGTCATTGGATTAGGATAGAAACGAATGGGCAATTTGGTGGGTAAAGTGGCAGCAAGTGATCTGATCGATGGGGTGTCCCATTAAAAACCACCAAAATTAAATAGCCATCTGTTATAGAATAAGTGGGTGAATGCCCACTCAAATGAATGCCCAAAGACTTAGTAATAGTGAGTAATAGTGTTTGATACTTTCAAAAGTATCATCATTATATATTGGATGGATGTAGTTATGGGAGTCTCTCTATAAATAGAGCACTCCGTCTGTTATCAAATACACTGCGAAAGAAAGCAAGAGAAAAAATATTAGTATCCATCCTTTATCTGCCATCTTTTTGTGTTACATCTACTAAAGTTATAGTGTAGTATTTTGCACCTACTTCACTCCTATCCTTAGAAAGGTTATCTCTCTAACTTTTACCTATTTATAACATGTTATCAGAACGACTCTCTAATCTTAAATAGTTCCCATCTCCCTTCACCGAAAGAAAGAAAGAAAAAAAAAATGCTTCCTTTAAGGTTTTTCCTGTTTTTCTTCTTCCTCTGCTTCATCTGCATGATGCACCCTCGCGATGAACTGCTAGCACCATGCCTGCTTCTCGTTCTAAATTTAATAGTTACTTATATCTTTGATTTCTTGTTTGGTGCAGTTCCTGATTTCTAACTTAGTGTTTATTTATGTAAATTTTACTGTAATCAAAGATGGTGCGGTACAATCGCCCATCTTGAACTACAAATTTAATTTTTACTGCGATCAAAGATGGTGCGGTACAATCGTCCATCTTGAGCTGCAGATTTAATTTTACTGTAATTTTAGGTGGTGCAGTATTATCGTCCACCCTGCTCTGCATATTTAAATTTTATCACAATTTTAGGTGGTGCGGTATAATCCTACCCTGCCCTGCATATATAAACTCCTCTGCATATTTAAATTTTCCTGATGTTTAAGTGGTGCGGAATAATCGCTCATACTATGCTTGTTTCGATGAGAATGGTGCGGTACAATCACTGTTCTCATTAATCATGAAAATCTCGAGCCTGAAGTTTCAAGTGCCTATCATTTTTGGCATGAAGATCAAAATGAAAAATTTGTAAGAACCAGAAGTTCTAACACTATATTCCTCTAGGAATACATATTATTGCAAGTTCTTACACATCTCATTTTTCTTTCAGAAAGAAAAGAAAATGGCGAACTTGGCAAACCTCCCCTGGACATTACTGGGAAGAATTACCTCACCTGGGTATTGGATACCAAGATCCATCTGGAAGCAGGGAATCTTGGAGATACCATTATGGAAGAAAACAGCTCATCCTCTTAAGATCGGGCGATGGCCATGATCTTTATTCGTCGCCACCTTGATGAGGGGCTAAATAGCGAGTACCTAATGGTTGAAGATTTGTTAGCTCTCTGGAAGACATTGAGAAACAGATACAATCACCAGACAACGGTGATTCTTCCAAGGGTTCGCTATAAGTGGACTCACCTAAAAATCCAGGATTTCAAGTCAGTGGCTGAATATAATTCTGCGATGTTCAGAATTACCTCTCAGATGAAGCTGTGTGGGGATTTCATCATTGAGGAAGCTATGCTGGAAAAGACTTTCAGCACATTTCATGCCTATAACGTGCTCCTGCAGCAGCAGTATAGAGAGCAAAGCTTCACTGAATACAACCAGCTAATATTTGTGCTCGTGGTAGCTGAACAAAACAATGAGCTCCAGATGAAAAATCATCAATCCCGACCTACTGGATCTGCACCATTCCCGACCTACTGGATCTGCACCATTCCCAGAAGTGAATGTTGCTTCCCTCGAAGTGAACGCCACATCCTCTGGTCGTGATAATCATAAACGAGGACGTGGCCACAAGCGAGGCCGGTGGAACAAGAAAGGCAAGAGTCATAGTGGTCAGTTTCACAACCAAGTTCCAAGGAAAAATTCAAGCCCGAGCTTTAAAAATGGAAATCGCCACAAAGGCAAAGCTCATATAAACAATGGTCCTAGAAACTCTGATGGAGCCTGCCATAGGTGTGGTGGTGATAGGCACTGGCCGAGTACTTGTCGTACCCCAAAACATCTAGTGGATCTATATCAAGCCTCCCTCAAGAAGAAGGGTGTCGAGACTAATTTCCTCAACCAGGCTAGACCAATGGATATGCTTGATCCAGTGTGCGACTTATCAGGACAGTTGAACACTACCCACCTAGATGTCTCGGACTTCATTGTGGAAAGGGGGAATAAAGTGTATCGGTCTGACTAAGTCATTTATGTTTGATGTACTTTTATTATTCTGAACTTGTAGTTTAAAACTAGCATTTCAATTAAATAAAAGTGGCATTTAAATTTCCTGTTATAGGTTGTTTTTAACCATGATCCCCTTTACTTAGAAAGCATGGATAAAAACTATGGTTACTCTTAAAACATGAGAAATGGCGGAGATATTTGTCTTGCAGACAACGCAACCACACATACCATACTTCGTGATCGAAAGTATTTCTTAAGCTTGATGCTTACAAGAGTAAGGGTAACAACAATATCAGGCCAATCAGATGTAATTGAAGGCTCAGGGAAAGCCCAAATTATGTTACCAAATGGAACAACATTGTCCATACAAAATGCGTTGTATGCTACTCGATCTACTCAAAATTCGTTGAGTTTCAAAGACATACGTTTAAATGGATACCACATCGAAACGAAAAATGCAGAAAATGTGGAGTATTTATGCATTACCTTCAATGATACCTAGAAGCGTATATTGGAGAAGTTGCGTGGTTTGTTGAGTGGATTGTATTATACATACATAAAGGCAATTGAATCATATACTGTCATGAACCAGAAGTTCATTGATTCAAAAGTTTACATGCTTTGGCATGACCGTTTGGGTCATCCAAGATCCACCATGATGCGTAAGATCATCACCAACTCTAATGGACAACCATTATTGAGCAGAGACATTGCTATCTCAAATAATAACCCTTGTAAGGCTTGTTTTCAAGGGAAGTTGGTAATTAGACCATCACAACTAAAGGTTGATGCTGAATCCCCATCATTTTTGCAAAGAATTCAAGGGGATATTTGTGGACCTATTCAACCATCTTGTGGACCATTTCGATATTTTATGGTTTTGGTTGATCCATCTACCAGATGGTCACATGTTTGTCTCTTGTCTACTCGAAATGTAGTTTTTGCGAGACTTCTTGCTCAGATAATTAAGTTGCGAGCACAGTTCCCAGATTATCCCATTAAGTCAGTCTGACTTGATAATGCTGATGAATTTACGTCTAAAACCTTTGATGATTATTGCATGACATTGGGCATTGATGTTGAACACTCTGTTCCTCATGTCCATACTCAAAATGGTTTAGCAGAAGCATTGATGAAGCGGCTTCAGTTAATAGCTCGCATTCTGCTCATGAAAACAAAATTGCCAGGTTCTGCATGGGGACATGCCATCTTACATGCTGCATCATTGGTTCGATTGAGACCTATATCCAACCACCAATATTCCTCAGTACAACTAGTGTTTGGGTATCAGCCAAACATTTCACATTTACGAGTTTTTGGTTGTGTTGTTTATGTGCCTATTGCACCGCCTCAACGCACTAAAATGGGACCTCATAGTAGACTGGGAATTTATGTGGGTTTTGATTCACCATCTATTATTAGATATTTGGAACCCCTGACAGGTGATATGTTTACAGCTCGTTTTGCTGATTGTCACTTTGATGAGACAGTTTTCCCATCTTTAGGGGGAGAAAAGACCATTCCAGAAGAACGGCAAGAGCTAACATGGGTTGTACTCACCTTGTCTCATTTTGATCCACGCAGCACTAAATGTGAAAATGAAGTGAAAATGATCGTTCATCTTCAAAGTATTTCCAATCAAATGTCAAATGCATTTAATGATGCTATGAAAGTGACAAAATCACATATACCAGTTGCAAATGCACCTGCAAGAATTGATGTCCCTGTTAGACAAAATAAAGTGGCGGCGAATGATTCATCTGGTGCACGCCTGAAGCATAGTAGACCCCCAGGTTCAAAAGATTCAGCACCTCGAAAGAGAAAGACAAGGGCACAGCTGAATCCAAATGAAATCATTCAGGAAAAGAAAATGAATGAAAAATCCACAATTCATGATTATGTACTTCCCGAAAAAGAAAATGTTCTTGATGAGACACATGTCCCTGAAGAGACAGCAGTACATGAAAGCAAAGAAATCTTCATAAATTATGCATGTACTAATGAATTTTGGGATCGGAATGAAATAATCATCGATGATATGTTCGCATTCGCAATAGCCACTGAAATCATATTAAGTGATGATATTGAGCTCCGCTCTGTTAATGAATGCAAACAGAGACAAGATTGGCCTAAGTGGAAAGATGCAATCTAGGCAGAATTAAATTCCTTGGAAAGGCGAAGTGTTTTTGGACCAGTAGTCCAAACTCCGCCTGATGTAAATCCCGTGGGTTATAAATGGGTATTCACAAGAAAACGCAATGAGAAAAACGAGATTGCAAGATACAAAGAACAACTCGTTGCACATGGTTTTTCACAAAGACCTGGAATTGATTATGAGGAGACATACTCTGCGGTAGTGCTTGAGATGTCGATCCGGGTCTTCATTTCCCTTGTACGGAGTGAAGTGAGGCATAGTGAATCCGCGAGGTGGATCTATCTGCTCGATCTCATTTGTGAATGGTGACATGCTTATGTTGGTCATGTCTCGTCGAAGCGCATCGTCAGCAGCCTCATTACGTTGGAAATTGTGCAATCGTTCAGTTAGGAGCCTCTCGACTTCTTCTTGAATTTGCCTCTACTGGGGCAGTGGAATTTTCGGTTGCCCTCAGTCATGACCTATAAGTTTGGGTCGTTCTTCTCTACGCTTGACTCGTCTATGTCGTGGCTGCGGTGCATGCGGCATGTTCCTGGCAGGCGAACGGGTTGCTCGCAAGTTGCCAGTTGAACCTGAGTGGGATTGAGTGACTGCTTCTCTCCGTCTGCCGTGCTGCCTACTCCGATATGAGGTGGAGAATACTCCTTGCGATCCTAGTTGCGAATGGACACTTCGCCTGGAAGGTTGTCCATGTTGATAATCGGAGTGTGACCTCAACCGTGAACGTATGCTCATCCATGGGCTTGATCGGGAATGCACGCTCCTCCGCACGCTAAGACGAGAGTATTCGCTATCCTAAGGACCCAGGCGAGAGCGTAAACTGCCAGAACACTCGGATCGTGGCTGGTTGATAGGCCGCTTGCCGGGACGCTGGTGGAGAGGTTCATCTGCCCTTGTCCTACTTCGGGATACCTCGTCTAGGGCACGTTGGATCTTGGTGCGTTGCAAGATTTGATTCACTAAGGTTGTCTGTTGTGCAAGGGCACTCGTCAGCTCCATGACCTGTCGGGACCAGTGTTGTTCACCATTCAGATTGGATGAGCTTGGAAGGAATATGCCTCATTGAGCAGTAGAAGGATGATAGACCCCAAGTGCGAGATTTGAATTGGGAAACGTCAAATCTGCGGAGAAATGCGGTGAAAATGCCCCCGGCTCGATGATTGGTCCTGATGGTTGTGATGATCTTGGGCCAACTTGGGTTGCTTGGGAGACCATGGGAACAGGCTGCTTAATGGAAGCAGGCTGCTTGGCGGGAGAGGCTGCTTGGTGGAAGCAGGCTGGGCCGTGGGAATGAGCTGCTCCACGTGTGATACGTGTGAATGCGAGGATCGGGCCATGGCCCTTGTGCCGTGAGTCGCCTTTGATGGCATGGTTCGAGCCGTGGTGAAGGCACCATGGACCTCGCCACAGGTAGCTACCGAGGTAGCCACCGCGGTGGTTCCCATGGTGGATGTGCTGTGAGTCACCTTGGATGGCATGGTTTAAGCCGCGGTGAAGACACCATGGACCTCGCCACGGGTAGCTACCGAGGTAGGCACCGCGGTGGTTCCCATGGTGGAAACTAGTGGTGGTGGTGCCGTTTCACCTATGGTCATGTTTAGCCTCGTGGATCGACGCGGGCCCATTTCTTAAATATTAGAATTCCCACTTGTTGAATTTCCTAAATTCCTTGCCATTGTATTTCTCTTTTACGTTTTACTAAAGAATCCTTTTTCTATGCGGGAGTCTTCTACGAATATGGATTTCTTCTCTCAATGAAAGCACCAATTTGTATAATTTAATTGGTAATTAATGGGTTAATTGTGTAATTAATCCATTAATTAACCAATTAACACTATTTTGACGTTTACCTCTTTTTGGAGCATTTTTGACTTTGTTGAAGGACGATTTTCTGCTGCTCGCGTGTAGCAATCCCAGTACACCTCAAGGGTATTTTTGTCTTCTTAATCCAAAAATCCACGTGTCGCATTGTGATTATTTTTGGCTCCACAAAACAGATTTAGGATGAAAATTTGGATATATTGTGGATATGGGTAAAAACCGAAAATATTATCCGGTTATGGTTTTGGATATGGTTATAGGGGTCCCTGATCCATGTCCGTCCCTAAAACCGACCCGAATGATACATATTTTATATATATATATATATATATATATATATATATATATATATATTATTCACTGAACTCATTACCTTGAGAATTACAAAAGTTGCATTTTGTGAGAAAGTTCCAAAGTTTTGAATCAAAACCAATAAGAATTCAATGGTGCTTATGGGAGAGATCAAACATAAGCCAACATCACCAATGTATCTATTATATTATAATGAAAAAATTAGTATATATTATATTATAATGCATCAATTGAACGAATATATTTTTAGTATCGACAAAGATGGATATAACAGTTAACCGATGAGAAATCTGTTACCCATTGGGTATGGTTATGGATAATCCCCGATGGTTAATTCGCGATTATGGATATAGTTAATTTTCATGGTTATAGGGATGGATATAGCATTTTCGTCCCCAAACCGAACCATTGCCATCCCTAGCTTACATGTTATCTTCTTTCAATATTTGGCAAGCTAGGTTATGTCACATATATACGAAGTTAGTAAATCAAATGAGTAGTTTAGGACTAATTCTTGAAATCTCAATAAAGGATTTTGAAAAATGTGAGTATTGTAGTCAGAAAAAGATCACGAAAAAACCACACAAATCAATACATAGAGAAACTAAACTACTTGACTTATCCACTCTGGTATTTGTGAGTTTGATGGTGTAATCACAAGAAATGGGAAACGTTATTTCATTGCCTTTGTCGATGATTGTCCGAACTATTGTTTTGTTTACTTGATGAAAAACAAGAGTGAAGCAATTGACATGTTTAAACTTTTCTTAAATGAAGTAGAGAATCAATTTAATCGAAAAGTTAAGAGGTTTCCTAGTGATAGGGGACTTGAATATGAATCTGCTGCTTTCAATAAACATTGTAAAAATCTAGGCATATTACATGAAACAATTGCACCTTACTCCCCAGAAATGAATGGCAAAGTAGAACGAAAAAATAGGACACTTTGTAAATTAACAGTGGCTGTGCTTCTTAACTCTGGTTGTGCTTCATGTTGGTAGGGTGAAATTATTTTAACTGTCTATTATGTTCTCAATAGGGTTCCCTTTTCAAAAACTAAAATTGCACCGTATGGAATTTGGAAAAATAGGAAGCTTAATGAGTCCTACTTAAGAACATGGGGCTGCTTGGCTTACGTACGAAAACCTGGCCCAAAAAGGTCAAAATTAGAGAGTAGAGCTTTTGAGTGTGTTTTTATTGGTTATGCATTCTATAGTAAAGCATATAGATTTTATGATTTAAAGAAGAGAGCTTTAATGAAAAGGGTTTGGACCAACTTTTTATTAACCAAAAGGCACAACTTTTATTTAATGAAAAGAGCTTAAGATTTAATAAAAAGGACAAAAATAAGATACAAAAAGGCTAAAAAAAAAAAAAAAAAGTCCCACAGGCTGAAGCAAAGCCCAACATGCAACATCAAATCTTTCTTCCAACTTTGCCCCTAACAGAAGTTAACCAAAATTTGTTAACACAACTTTATGTTATTTACGAAATTGCCATCGAACCCAAAAAGTCAAATAAAACCAAAACTAATTTAATTTTCAATTTGTGCCTCGACGGCTTTCTCTTAAAGTACCGATCGTCGTCGCTCGACTCATACTCCATGGAAGCAGCACTGATCAGTCTCTCTGCTTCCAATTCCGTTGCTCGCAGCCTTGGTCGTCGAAGATGACTTGTACTCGTCGTAGAACCCATTCACCAAGGACGATGATGACTCCTTGTGATAGTGATGCGTCGACGATTATCCCCACCGCCGGAGTAGCAATGGCAGCAAAAGCAGTGGAGGAAGAAGAAGGTCTTCCGCTTCTTGCTCACCTCTCTCTCATGAAAGCTTATGCTTTTTTGCCATAGCAGCTGATGCTGTAGTTGATTATATACATGCAAAAACAAGACATTAGATTGTATTGCGTTTCACTTTGCGAACAATCATATATAGCTACAGCTTCCACAGGCTAAACTGATATTTTAAGAATTTAAATTAGTTCAAAATTGGGACTATACTAAAACAATTTACGACAAGAGCATCTCAAATATCTCATCGGGTTAAAAGAGAAGCAGAAATTATCAGAACTAAGGATTAGACACAAAGGAGGGGCAATAACTTTCCTTTCTTTTGTGAACCCCATGCTAATTATATATACGCAAAAATGACAGTAGGTTGTATTGCAATCATGTACGATGTATGTACGATTACAATTTTTTATCAAATCTTTTCTCAAGCTGTGATCGTACGATGGATTCTTCATCCCAATTATGCAGTGGAAACCCTCCTCGTAATTATTAAGCTCTGCAACTTTGTAGCAAGGGTTGAGTTTGATTTGGGTATCTCATGAAGAGAAAGTGGAAAAGAAGAGAGGAACGGCTGGGTATCACATAAAGAACGTCATGGGCACGGGCATCACCACCATCATCACCATCATGAAGGTGGTTGTTGCTCATGCCATGGGATGCATCGAAACTGGAGAAGGCACTATTTCTAAAACTGAACAAAAAAATGGACCAAGAAAGAAACACTATTTATGAAAGTCGACCAAAAAAGACACACTGTGTATGAAACTAGATCAAGAATGAGACAATATTTATGAAACTGGACCCAGAATGAGACACTATTTATGAAACTGTACTGACTATTATACACTATTTATGAAATAGGATCAAGAACTAGACACTATATATGAAACATGACCAAGAACTATACATTGTATATGAAATTGGATCAAGAACTAAACACTATTTATGAAACTGAACCAAGAATGAAACACTATTTATGAAATTGTATCAACTACTATACACTATTTATGAAACATGACTCAATAACTAGGCAATATTTATGAAAGTGGACCAAGAACTAGGCACTATTTATGAATCTAGACCAATAAATAGTATAGTACCGTTTAGTTTCATAAATAGTATAGTACCGTTCAGTTTTATAAATAGTATAGTATCGTTCAATTTCATAAACAATGTAGTACGGTTAAGTTTCATAAACAGTATAGTATTGTTCAGTTTCATAAACAGTTAAATATAATAAAAAATTAATTTAGTGAAATGGCTTAAACTTTAATGAAATGACTTTATTTAATAAATAGTATAATACTGTTCAGTGTCATAAATATTACAATACTGTTCAGTTTCATTAACAATATGGTACTGCTCAGTTTCATAAACAGTATAGTATCATCTAATAACTTTATTTAATAAAATGGCTTAAACTTTAGTGAAATGACTTAAATTTTAATTAAAAAGACAAAAGTTAAATATAATAAAAAATAAAATAAGATACCAGTTCATCTAACATTGATTAAGACAACTGATCAATTTGGTGAAATACAACCCCATTTTTTCAAGTCTTAGCTGAATTCAGAATCCATAAGTCAGATACCAGTTCATCAACATTAAGCCACAAACTTTCAACTTGAATTTGAAATCGAGTTATGAGATTTCTCTCGGACGTCGTATAATTTTACTTCTACATTTTTACCTTTTAATCAACTGAGTTACAAGTCTTTATTATTTAACCATATTTAAAATGACAAATTTAGTAAAATTCGGGATATATGTATACTAATAGGATGTCTATATGCTTATGTTGTCAAATTGTAAAACGGTACCATTATTGATCGTATATTTTTTTATCAGAGTATGTCATTATAATCCTCCTTAAAATAAGGAGACACTATTTATGAAACTGGACCCATAATTAGACACTATTTATGAAACTGGACCCATAATTAGACAACATTTATGAAACCAAATCAAGAATGAGACACTACTTCTAAAACTAAACCAATAGGTGGAAACTATTTACGAAACTAGACCAAAAAAGAAACATTATTTATGAAACTAGACCAAGAAAGAGACACTGTTTATGAAGCTGCATCAATTGCTATACACTGTTTATGAAACTGGACAAAAAATTAAGCATTATTTATAAAATTGGACTAAGAACAATACCACTATTTATGAAAGTGGATCAAGAACTAAGCACTATTTATGAAACTGAATCAAGAACTAGGCCACTATTTATGGAAGTGGAACAAGATCTACGCACTATTTATGAAACTGAACCAATAAGGAGACACTATTTATGAAACTGGACCAATAAGTAGACATTATTTATGAAACCCAATCAAGAATGAGACACTATTTCTAAAACTAAACCAATAGGTGGAAGCTATTTGTGAAACTAGACCAAAAAACTTGCAAGAACTCGAATCAAACAATAATAATATAATTAAATAAATAAGAAAGCTTCGAAAATTCTCGTTATAGCTTAATAATTTGTAGGCTAAATTGGATTAATGGTCCATGTGGTGATAGGTTAATCAGATGATGACCCCCGTGGTGAAAAAATTCGGATTTAAACCCTCGTGGTGAAGTTCTGTTAGGATTCAAGCCCAAAATTAACGTTGATGTCAACTTCCTTTAACATTTCCACCTTGGTTCTCTGTTCTGCCTCTCCCCGCCTGGTTCTTAGCATCCCATCTCTCTCTCTCTCTCTCTCTCTCTCTCTCTCTCTCTCTCTCTCTCTCTCTCTCTCTCTCACATTTTATCTCCAGATTTTCGGCCTGGAGCAAACCAATGGATATTTATCTGCATCCCAGCACCCAAATCAGAGTCATAGCTATAGTTATGGAACATATGAGTTAATTAACTAATAATTCTTAGCTCCAAAATAAAAGAAATTAATAGCAAATTTAAATAATTAGTCTAAGAAATATAGATTTATGAGGGCGTTGAGCCCACATTGTAGCTGTAGTTTTACAAATTGAAATCACAAAAGTACAAAGCCTCTCTCTGTTCTAGAGCCAACTAAAAATGTCGTGCTTAACAAAACACTGTTCGTTCTCTTCATACATGCCTAAGAAATCCTATTCCTTTCTCTCCTCTCTCTCTTCAGCTTCCCTTCGTTTTTTTTTTTCTTTTGAGATAAAACAATCAAACCTCAAACAAAGATAATTCTTCAGTGGATGATGATGAGGTCTGCTTGCTGCTCCTCTTTTCATGTTTCTTGGGTTTTGTTTTGCTTGATTGGTGTGATTCTCAACGAATTAGTCCGACCCATCGATTGGTTTTGTTGGTTGGTTCAGATTTCATCATTTCTACAGCCAACAAAACCAATCCAGAAATGTTAATCTAACAAAACCAGCCAACAAATTAATGATTAATTTACTGAATTGGATTAATAGTTAATTGCAGGCTAAATTAACTATTCGGAAATGTCCATTGGTTTGCTCCAGGCCGAAAATCTGGGAGAGAAAATGAGAGAGAGAGAGAGAGAGAGAGAGAGAGAGAGAGAGATGGGATGCTAAGAACCAGGCGGGGAAAGGCAGAACCAAAGAACCAAGGTGGAAATGTTAACAGAAGTTGACATCAATGTTAATTTTGGGCTTGAATCCTAACGGAACTTCACCACGAGGGTTTGAATCCAAATTTTTTCACCACGGAGGTTATCATCCGATTAACCTATCACCACATGGACCATTAATCCAATTTAGCCTAATTTGTAATATCCCAACTTCTTTGCATGTATGAAGGCAGAGGAGCAACCAACTCTAGGCTTTCTAGTTCAGAAAGATCACAATCTGAATGCAGCTTCACGTTTTGCAAAGCCAGATACACATTAGGCAAAACCATTTGCTTACAATGAAGATGCAAGCGGGGTGTCTTTTCGGAGATACTTCCACTGTCCATATTCAGATCAAAAGGGAGGTTTCTTCTTGGGCGAAGCTCCTCATTCCAATGAGATTCAGTATTAGACGAAGATAAAGGTTTCCAGTTCCTATGAGTTTGCCACCCGTATTTGTAGTCTCCAACTATCGGTGTTCTCAAAACCTCCGCACAGTGTACACGCAGCTGTAGTTCAACGCACACAATTAGAGGAGTTGTGCACAGTGACAAGCAGCTTGTTTAACTAAGGAATAATGCAAACAGAAATCATGACTAGTGCTTAGTTCTGATCGATACCTGATGCTTTCGGCCAGTAAGAGGGGTTAGCTCTAGCCATGTGAAACCTGCACAGCTAACAGTGGATTATCAGAAGCTTATAATTACCGGGAATATTATTCTTTAGAGAATATGTACCAAGAACTTTGTGCCAAACTATCTTCAGTAATGATTGTTGAAAACAAAACTGCAGCATGCATCACACGACCAAACTTTCCCTAGACAGTCCTTTAAATTGTACTTTGACACAATACTTATGTGCAATGGAAAAAGAGTGTTTGTTACTTACCAGGACATGATGATCCAATCACTTTGTACTTTGTAATGGCATGCTGAGATGACAAAGTTCGTGAATCGTTCGCAGCCGTGATTCTCTCCGATTTACCATTGTCCACCACCACCTGATGCAATCAAAGCCCCAAATTATTATAAGTTCAGATAACTTGTAAAGTTTATGCACTGATATTTGTTCAATGGATCCCTGAGTTACTGCAACCAGGAACCACTTAACCACATAACAATTAAATTGGTAACTAAATTATAACTGAATTTTATTATTTTGTAAAGGGTAATCTCTAGGTGCGCATGGATGGGGTGTGAGGATGAGTGCATTCAAGAATATTCTAACCTTTACCAGAGGTGCTGAGATTAATCCTTTACGTTGCCTTGGAGATCCCATGACAAGTGCCCAATACCTTCTTTGCAGAATTCTTTTTGCATCGTCAATTACCTATAAATAAGTACAAGCATCAGGTAAATTGACACGAACCAAAACTAACAGCCTCGCAACATGACATGAGCATGCATGGGTCATTCCATAAACAAGCACCAACAGAGAAAAGGAATGACATTCACTCACATCATTTGATGCTCCAACAGTTTTCTCACGGAAGATGGAATGCAGAACAGCCACAATTGTTTGTGTCCTTCCCATCACCAGGAGACCACTACTATCTCGGTCAAGTCTATGTACCTAAGAAATACAAACTTCTTATCCAGAAAAAGGGAAGGAAAAAGACAAACAAACAACACACAGAGATTGTTCAAGGAACGGGGATAACCATGCATAGGATTCAGATTGTTGTGGCAATAGACGAGACCATGCACATACACATTTGATGCAATGATTGAAATTCTAAACCAAGGATAATTCTAATCTACACATATTTATCAAACTGTTTATTCTTTTCATTTCTACAATGTATTGATAAAAATTTAAACTCAGAATATTACATAGAATTTATCACATTTTTATCAAGTATAGATTCATAATACCAGAACGTCTAAAACATTTGGTATCTTCTCTGTTAAGCAATTCATGCATTCACTCAGGCTTATGAAGCAATATAGCTAGCAACTGGTTCCACCTCATTTAACAGGAAATGCGTGAACAAGCTGCTAGACTGCTAGTCAATGAGATGGCTCTAAATTGTGGCTAGATTCCATGCAATCAATCTCCCTCTCCTCCTTCCACTCCATACTCACTCTAGATTTTTCCTATTATATGAAAGGCTCCCATTCCAAAGTTTAGAAGTCTGACAATATTTTGCTTACCATACAGCTACATATATGAATTTAACATAAAGATACTAAGATTGCCTACAAACTCACCAGCCGAGGGGGTTCTGACAAGTCATAACTCAAACAAGCGGCAGCCAGTTTATCTAAACTTCGTTTGATTCCAATCCCACCCTGTGCAAACATCATTTTAATATCGGTATGAAATAAACTACCTACAAACCTAAAGTACCAACAGTAACCTTGACTGAAGCATCAACAAGTCACCTGAACAGGCATTCCAGGGGGTTTATTGATAACAATGATGGCTGGATCCTAATATCAGAATAACGAGTAAGTTGGATCATAAATTGTAAAAAAACATAGCTGGCTGAAATTTACACAACAGGGACCAACGTTAAGAACCTTATACAACTCCAGGCTCCGGATAAAGTTGATTTCTTCTTCACTACAATGACATTCTTGTTTATAATTGGACGACTCGTGTTTGTCAGCAGGGAACTCTTGCACACTAAAAGGAAGATGTATTCGATCTCCTCTGTTCATGGAATCTTTAGCCGCCACCTTCCCATAAATTCAAATCAGATAGAAACCTTTCCCATGTTAAATTACACAAAACAAAGCTCTATCAATTTAATTTCCCAAACGAAAACAAACATAAAAACCCGAAAAAGTATGAATGTAAGAGAAATATCAGTTACCCTTTTAAGTGAGCGCTCATTCGCTTCAACAGCTTGACCAGAACGTGATTCTCTTCGAACCTGTAACAGCAATCAAGCAACAACTTTTCAATCAACCTAGAAATCCCATTTGCAATTTGCAATCAAACTTCAAATTTCAAAATACTTCAATGTGGGTGCGAGTGTGGCGACCTGTCTAAGGCGAAAGAGCTTCTGAACGAGGCTTCTAGGAAGCTCCGGGCAGCACCGAGTAACCCATTTAAGCGCCGTGGTGGTCGTGGTGTCAGCGGCGGCAGAGGCAGTATTTGTGATTGTACCTCTGCCGCCGTTTGAACGATTGCGAGAGAGCTCTTTACCCACAGCGGCGCCGTTTACGGCGGCAGTGAACGGAGGTAAAGTGAACCATTTTTGACCGCCCTCTTTCTCTTCGTCAATTGTTTCAGAGGTGGCGGCGTAAGATCGGCAGTTGTAGAAGGCTGAGAAGCATATTCTCGCGCTGCCGAACTCGGCGGAGGACGGTGGTGGACGGAGGAGGAGGAGTCGGCGGAGGAGTATGGGGCCCACCATGCTAGATTTTGGGGTTTTAGGAGGAGTCGGGGTTTTTTACCTTCGCTCTTCTTGCGCAAAACAGTGGAAGGTATTTAGAAACCGGGAAATTAATAAGGGTCTCCGGCGCCAGTAAATTTATGTCTTATGGGCCTCCAATTAAAAACAAGCCCAAATGTGACGGTTAAAACGGGCTAAGACATCGGCAACATGATAAGTTTGGGCCAATTAGGCAAGGCCCAAACCATGCAATATGGAAAGGCCTTGTTTGCATCAAAATTGTTTCTCAGCTTCATCACTTTCTTAATTAAGAATGTAACGGCTAGTTTGTGCACTCAGTCCAAATATGACAGATGTAAGGCTGAGCTCAATTCTGGTTTTGTAAGGCTAGAATAAGGCTAGTGTAGCTGGAGGTGAGACCTTTGTCTTCTAGCCAAATGTTGATGATGTATTTTTTTAGTTTTCATCCAGAAACAATTTTTTTTCTTCTAATAGTTTTGGGATAATATTTTAGCCCGAAATTATTAAATAATGACTTTAGTAAAAAAAAAAAAAAATTTTGGTAATCTTTTTTAAAATAAAATTTATGTAAATTATCATTATTTATTTTTATAATATTTTAACATGAAAATATTTAGAATTCGATAAAAGTCGAAAATTCACTAAACCGATCCCATGAAACATGTACTTATAGAGTTTTTGAGTGAATTTTGATTTAATAATTTTTTAATTGTTTTAGCCATTGGAGTTAATTTTGGGCATTATATATATATATTGGTTAGATTTGATCATATTCGACCTCAGCCGTAGGATTTAATGTGTTTAAAAATTAAAAATTAAATAGGCTTAAATCTAGACCGTTGGACGGTTGAATAATTTAAACTGTCAGATCAAGGAATAGATGTTGAGCTTATTTTAGGTGGTCAACGTCAAGGGTGGGCCTACTTCCTGTCAGCCCTCCCGTGTCTCGCGCGTTGGGCGTGTCGCCTTGTTGCGGCCTCCACTTTTATGGGCGCGTCTATGCACATAAGTGGGCCTTTTTTAACCATAGGCGGAATTTTGAGTTAAATTTGTCCAAATTTGTCCAAATTTTAGGTTTTAACCTAAAACTTATTTTAGGCCCAATCATTGGAGAACGATTGGGTTAGTTTAAAACCTAGGTTTTAAGTTTTAACCCAAGGGTTGGAGATGGTATAAGAGCTGCAACGTTTAGCTAACGGCAGATGATGTTTTATACTGGGAGTTGTGAGCTATTTCAGATTTAAAAATCTATGAAACCCTAGAAATCGATTTTCAAGTGCTGAAATGTCTAAATCGAGCATTAGCCATCTCAAAGCTCAAATATTAAATGGATAACTATGAGTTTTGGAGAAGAGCAATTACATATTAATATTTTTAATGTTTACAAACAAAAGAAAAGTAATTGTTGGATAAACTTACATGGAACTGCTCAGCTATCTCATCCCCGGGTCGAACATAAACTTCCTTGAACATGTCGATATCCGGAAACGTAGAATTCTCCTAAAAATAAAATGTTAAAGAAATAATCAAATAATCCTAATAAAAATCAATATACATTACAATTGAGAAATAATATACTTTTACCTTTCGTCACTTCTCTAACATAAGGAGACAAGCTTTGAACCGAGTGGTGGAGGAGTTTCTTTTTCAGCCTATTTGTGGAACCATGATTTTCTAACCAGGAGTAAGGTTGATCTGAATACAGTTACCTCAAAAGTCCTGTCATGTACTCACCAGCTTCGAGTGGAGCTGTATCAGAGTAGCGGTGCCACCATCATTCTACTCCGGGGCACTAGGCGGAGTCTTAATGACTCTGCTGGATGACCATGCTTGTTCCGCAAGACACGCGATCTGATTCGGATATGGATAAAATCATATCCTATAAGTCTCGGAGTTTTTTCAACCTAAGGAATGGCGTGCGTGGCAAGTAATCATAACTCCTAAGAGGATGAAATATCTACTTCTAGATATGCTCTAGGATTCTTCCAGCTTAGAACGAGAATTTTATCCTAAAAAGGTTTCTCTCTCCATGGTATAAATATACCCTCTAGGGTTCATCTATGGTAAACACTTGAATTCTCTTGCCTACTGCTTGAGTCTAAATTCATTTAGTAACTTGACCATCGTAGAGCCTTTGGCCGACACACCCCCCTCAAGTCCTAGGCTTGCTCATGGTTGTTTCACTGTTTTGCAGGTTGCGGATTTATGCTCGACCATCGTTCACAGAGGTGCGCAAATATGGTTCTAACAATTGGTGCTTTCATTGCAAGAGAACTTATATTCCTCTTGGCCATATCACTCTGCCAACCAACATGTCAGAAAACTCAATTAATCATATCGACTTTGCACCCTATCAGAGCAGTACCCATCAGAAAACTGAGTTAATCATATCATCGTCAAGATCCAAATCTTCAACACTCTGGTAAGCCATGTCTTGGTCGACAATGGCTCGGGAGTCCGCGTCCTGTTCAAAGACACCGTCAAAAAGATGATAATTCTTGACAACATCAATAAAGGGAAGACAACTCTTCACCCTTTCAACGTGGAACCGGTACGATTCCTGGGCATGATGAAGCTAGCGGTCCAAGAAGAACTCTATAATCACTTTATGACTTTTCACGTGATGGATTGCCCGACTCCCCATAACGTTGTGCTGGTGCAGAAGAAAAACGAGAGTGGAGAGTATGTGTGGATTTTACGGATCTGAATAAGGCTTGTCCAAAAAACCCATATGCACTTCCACAGATCTACCCATTGGCATATTTAAATGCAGGGCACAAACTATTGAGCTTCGTGGAAGCTTACTCTGGATACAACCAAATAGAGATGTATGAACCAGACAGGGAAACAACCTTCTTTGTCCTGGACCGAGGAACATACTGCTACAAAGTCATGCCTTTCAGACTAAAAGACGCAGGGGCAACGCACCAACGACTCATCAATTGAATCTTCAAGAAAAAAATCGATGACACAATGAAGGTCTACGTGGACGACATGGTCGTTAAGAACAAAGAAAAGAAGGTTCATATAACACACATTCAAGAGTCATTTGATTTACTCTCGAAATACAACATGAAGCTGAATCCAAAAAAATGCACATTCAGAGTAGCATCAGGCGACGTCTTGGGTTATATGGTTACCAAGCGAGGAATCGAAGCTAACTCGGATCCGATCAAAGCCATCATAGAAATGAGATCGCCCAAAACTATGAAAGAAATATAAAGTTTGACATGACGAGCAGCTGTTCTCAGCAGATTTCTCTCACGATCCACCGACAAATGTAAACCATTCATCACGGCAATAAAGAAAAGCAAGGGTCTGCTCTAAACGGATGAATGCGTAGAAACCTTCACTAAACACAAGGAGTATCTTTTCAAACCCCTATTATCATCCAAGTTGATTAACGGAGATGACCTGTACTTGTACTTGGCTGTATCCGAATGAGTGGTAAGCGCATCTCTGATTCAAGAAGACTCGGGGGAGCATAAACCAGTATACTACATATCAAAAGCTCTTCTCGAACTAGAGACGAGGTATCAGAAAATGGAAAAACTCATCATGGTACTAGTAACGGCAGCTATAAAACTCCGATAATATTTTCAATCATTAAGAGTAATTACATGATCAAGTATCCATTGAGATCCATTTTGCACAGCTCTAACACCTCGTCCAAAGTTACCAAATAGGCCATCTAACTAGGACAACATGAGATAATTTATCGACCCTGGACCTTAATCAAAGCTTAAGCAACGACAGACTTTGTAACCAAATTCACACTAGCAGCTCAAGGTACCACAGACACAGCCAGTTCCCACGGTGCCTAGGAAAACCCATGCCTTTGGAAGCTCTACATAGACAGATTGTCCAACATACATGGGGCGGGCGCAATGATGGTGCTTCAAACACCGGACAGATCCATACTCCAAACAAGCTCTGGAACATGGGTTCAAAGCAAGCAGCAACGAAGTAGAGCATGAGGCCCTTTTGACGGGGCAAGCAACAACGAAGCTAAGTACGAAGCCCTCTTGGCGGGGCTCAGAGTCATAGAAGAACTATAGTTAAAAGAACTACTAATCCATTGTGACTTGATGCTTATAGTTAACCAAGTCATAGGGGATCATGTTGCCCACCATCCCATCATAGGACTCTACCTAAGCAGAGTTAAAGCGCTACTTGAGAAGTTCAAGAAATATGAAATCACACAAATTCCCTGAGGAGAAAACAGCCACGATGACGCATTTGCCGGGATGGCTTGAAACGTAGGCTACTCATTCCGACGAGCGATCCCTTTCAAATATTTAGAAGCCCACAATATCCATCGAATAGAGCCCGAGGTAGTAGCCGTCATTGACGCTTGAGAAAATTGGATGGATGAAATCGTTGACTATATACAGGAAGAAAGACTACCAGGAGACCGCAATCTGGCCAGAAAATTAATCTAGAAGACGTCAAAATATACAATCATCCGTGAGAAGCTCTATCCATGTTCCTACTCTGGACCTCATACCTTGTGCGTCATACCATAGATCGGCCTGTAAATTATGAATGACATCCATTCTGGGGTTTGTGGTAATCATGCCGGAGGAAGGTCGTTAGGTCAAAAAGCAATGACCGCAAGTTATTATTAGCCTACCATCCGACAAGATGCAATTAGCTGTGTCTAAACTTGCGACAAATGTCAAAGGTACGCTCCTGTGAACCATGAACACGCGGAAGAACTCAATACTCTGACAAGTTCATGGCTCTTCATGCAATGGGGCATCGATTTAGTAGGACCCCTTAAGAATGCTTCAGGAAACAGGCAGTACCTGTTCGTGGCAACATACTACTTTTCAAAATGGATAGAAGTGGAGCCACTAATAAGAATCACGACCGCAATCGTCAAGTATTTCATTGGGAAGAACATCATTTGTCGATTCGAAATTCCTTACACCATACTAATTGACAACATGCTACAATTTACCAGCTCCGAAGTATGGACTGGTACAAAGAACTCGGGATCCGTTGCCTCACCTCTTCCATTCCAAGATATCCTCAAGGCAATGGATAGGAAGAAACCTCGAACAAAACCATCGTACAGTGTCTAAAAAATACAATTAAGATTCTAATTGCTCTAGCTGCACCAAATGGTTGGAATTTATTTCAACTAGATGTGAAGTCTGCCATCTTGAATGGAGTATTTTAAAAGGAAGTCTATATTGATCAACCACAAGGTTTTATGATTAAGCATATAGAAGATAAAATGTATAGACTGAAAAAGGCATTATATAGGCAAGCTCCAAATCTTGATCAAGTTATGGATGATAGAAGAACCGAATTGCAATGTAACTACAATCAAGGTTCTAAATTATTTTACAATACTTCTATCTAATTTGAGTAGCCATGACATGCTGTTAGGTGTCACTTATGACTTGTAAAATTAAATTACTTAATTAATTAATTTCACCGTCGGCTTAGTGAGAACTTAGGTCACACACCTATGATAGTACTAGTGGCATTATATGGATGATGATAAGACATAATTAATTGTCAATTAATTGGGCCTATTGGATTGGGTTTTAATTAACATAAATTTGAGCTTTAGTTACTTAAAAGGGATCCAAGTCACAAGCTCAAAGGCTAAAGTGATGGATATGATTCAAGGAGAAAGTCTCCTTAACATGAGGCCACTATAGGGTGCAGTTATGGGGTTACCCCATGTGTTTTTCTTTTATGTCCCAAATGCTAAGATTTTCCCTCTGAGAAAATAGAGAAAAACCTAGCTAAAACTCTCTAGTGTGCCCAAGAGATTTAATCCAACTAAGTTATCTTGCTGACACAATCGAATCCCTCACTCCATCATTCGTCTATGGTGTATCAGTGCGGATACTCTTAAAGGCTCAACATTTGAAAAACTTTCTTAATCATCATGACGAGGAAGAAAACAAACACAAAGATGACCCTACAAAGTAGCACATGTGTGGCTAAAGATTCATGTAAGTTAATCTCTTTGTTGTCTTTATTTTGTTACATTATTAATTTACAACCAACCGCACATGTAATTAGGATTACATATAATTTTTTATTTAGTTTCTTCGCTGTGTATTTAATTGTTATATTAAAATAATTCCAATTATATGCCCAGAAGTCTGACAATTTGTCAGCTAGCTTTGCAAATGAAGTCAGTCGAATTCACATACACTCCTCGATATGGTAAGGGAGCGGCTCCTTTAGGAGACATTTTTCAGTATAATCAGTATCCGAGGTGGTACACCATGTGTCACTATATAAATGATGGGATATACATGTTAAAAAGTTAATAACTTGAAAAATAAAATATCCCACCACTTACATAAAAGTATATGATGTACTTGTGTTCCCGTTACAATGAAAATTTTTTCCTCACTTATTGGCTTCCTTTCCAGACAAAACTAGATGATCTCATAAATGAGGTTTGTCGTTTTCAAAATATTTGTTTAAAGTTTTAATCAAGGTTGTAAAGATTTCAATTTAAGTTTAATAAAACCTATTATCGTTTGACCAAAAAAAAAAAAAATTATGATCAACATATTATTTAATATATTTAAGTGGCGGTTGTAATATAGAAGAAAATTTATAGAGCAATCATGAAAGTAAGTGTTAGACCTGACATTTTAGACTTGGCCTGTTAAAATTAGTATTTGGACGAATGATTAACGAGTCGAGTTGTTAACAGTGAACCTGTTAATGACCAATTAAATAAGGGGTCATTTTGGATCAACTTGCGAAACCCGTTAGCATCCATTAAGTTTAACACCCATAATTGAAGGCTTTTGTGTAATTTTAATAGATGTAATCGTGAAAACCCTCGGTCCCTCTGTCTCGCACTATTGCACACCGTTCACTCTCTGGTTCTCCTTGCTTCTAGCTAGTGGCTCACCTTCTCTTCCTCATCTTCTTCCTAAAAAGTCAAGGTTTTATTGCACTCCCCCACTCTATCTCCGGTAAGCTCTGATTCCCTTTCACGTCTTCTTCCATGGCGATTACTTTTCGTTTCTGCAGATTATACTTTTGGTATATTTTTTATCAGTTTTTACTTGAGCTTTGGTTTTAGGTGATGCTCAGAACAACTTCCAGTTAGTTTGGAATTAGTTGATTTGTGTTTGATAATTTCGATTACGATTGTGCTTTCTATATGTGATTGGATCATAGATTTTGGGGTTTTGTTTTTGCTGCTTTAGGAAGTTAAGAACTAGTTCTTTCATTTTCTAAAAACATGCTCAAATTTCCCAGCCTAAACTTGGCTTGAGAATGCTTATAGCAGTTCTAATAGTAGCTTTTGAAGGCCAGAAGAAGAATGAAAACCATTAATCATGTACTCCCACTGCTCAGTGGGAACTAATTCACTTACTCATAACACATCCTTGATGAAATTAAGTCAAAATCGCATTATCCCATTCAGATGGAATAGAAAAGTAACCATCCAGGAAAAAAACAAGTCTGTAGTGTAGTTTCTTTTGATTGTCTTACTTTAATTAGATTACCATTTTCTCCAATATAAGGTTTATTTGCATTATTCTTCTGACCTTTGTATGAAAATGGATTAACCATAGCCGAATGAAATGATAAACTTATTTAATTGTCATTGTCCAAATTAGTTTCTATATTCTGCTCTGTTTTGGTGTTTTTCCGATCTTGAATGTACTTGAGACCTTTTCTTTTTGTTTGTTGAATATTTGACATCTTTTTTACTTGTAATTATTGTTGTTCCGTTCTTGAGACTTAAGACTTAAGCTGAACAACATCTATAATTTGTAAATGAAGTTGTTGTTCTATTACTCATGTTACATGGATGCTTAATCGTTGATTCGTATTATAATTGTTATTACCGTAGGTTTTCGTTTATGGTTAATGCAGACGGATCTTGACGAAGAGGACAATGAGGCTATGGAAATGTCAATAGTGAATCTAGGTACAACAAGTGCACCAAGTCCTTCAAAGAGAAAGGCTAAAGGTATACGAGTAGGTAAGATACGTCAAAAGAGATCTTGTGTTTGGAGGTAATCTCCGTAGTGCTCCCATTGAATCATCCACATTTCGGTTGTCCCTTTGAACCTAGATCTTGGGATCTCCAGTCAACTAGGTTGGGTTGCTATTATGGCGATTCTTAAGACGTAGGCTTTTAACCCATTCCCCTCGATGATACAACTTACTCTCTAGTCAAACCTTTAAAAATTGGTACCACTAGGTTGACTACTCATTATATGGCCATCACAAACTTTATATCTATGCATGGAAATTATTTCCTTTAAGAGTAGTTGTTTTCCAATGTTAAGTCTTTCAAAACATAAGTTAGGACTTCCAAAGTAATTTGCTAATACTCGGGTACATTGCCCCACATTTAAGGTATTTGCTAGAAGATCTCCAACCTTTCAATACCTTAAAACTTCAATTATAAGAGTAATTGTTATCTCTTTCTAGAAGCAAGTTACATTTAAGTATATTTCATTCTCAAAAATAGCTAAGCCACTCCCCCACAATTCACACACATTGCGGTTGCGGTTGCTTTAATGCTATTAATAATCACTTTCATACTTTAAGAAGTAGTTACCAATGAAGGTATTGTGTCATTATCTTATCTTTACTTCTAGACTTTCAAGCCTCATAAGTCCTTTCTATGAAAAGCACTTCTCTTGGCACTCCTTTTACTTTCAACTATCCATACCTTTTGTTTCTTGAAATTAAACAAAAACCATAGTCAGATATTTATCACAACGTGATACCAGGTTTAGATATTTCTTGAAATGAGAACCAAACTTGTAATTTCCTTTTGGATACTGAATCAACCGTATATATTAATTATGGAAATTGGAGTGCTTTCTTTGGAAGAGGCGTTTGTTCAATTTGAACAAACATTACCCTATATGAATCGCATTGTTTCAACAACCTATATATATAATAGTATAATACACGTCTGTTCAAAACCTTATATGTCTGCTAGTGTTACTTATAACGCGCGTAAAAGGAAAACCAATACCCAACCATACTCAACCATTAAATCAGCCAACCGTTGTCTGAAAATTCGGCACATCTCCTTTCTGTAAAAGGAACTCTTTCATGAACTGGTATGAATTCATTACACCTGGTGTTCACGTGGCTTTAACCGACATATCTTTTCAATGTGTGCGTAAACTGACTATACTACAACATGGGGACATTAAGCACTAAAGCCCAATCCTAACCTCGTTGCTTTCCAATAAGAAACCACTTTTCAAAAGCCACAATGGTTAAGAAACCATGATCCAGTATGTTGGGATGGGACTATAATTCCTCATCATCCAAATCAGTTGAAAGCTACAGCATACATATTCAGTAAGCCTCAGTAGCAATTCAAAGTCATATATCTATTGTCATGACGGTTACAAAAATAGTCATGTCTTTACAGCATATCGCCCTTCCGCCAAGTAATGCATATGTATAGATATATTTTCATATCATCTACAATCATGCCACTTCATATGGGCCTTGACGCAAGGGTACCAGTCCAACGACTGATCGTTAGTATATACAAATATATACTTTTTGCATGAACAGGTGTGAGTCTCCAGACTCTGGATGAACCACGCTCATGAATAACCGTGCTATTGGGAAGTTATCTACATGTTTTTAGTATAACTGATTGGCTTAGATAGTGACACTAGTTGAATAAAAATTACCCCATAAATATAAAGTTCTAAAACTAATCACTGAAACATAATATAAATTAACATACATGCTATAAATTACCACAAGACAACCAATGTGCATGGTTTCAGTGGTTTTTCAAACGGTCATTTCGGTCATAGAAATTGTGTACAACTAGTGTGCATAACCTGGGTTTAAAATATCTAATAATGCATTGACACATACATATATCAATCATATATAAAACACACAAACGAATTGCGGGACTGGTAAGGAAAAACACATAGCAATAAGCAGGCAAAAGAGGCTATATGCAAATTTCAGTGACAAATTAAAATTGCCACATGATATAATATCTGAAATTGGTTTGTCAGACAAAGAGACAACTAAATAATTAATTTGTCAGCATGCTCCGAGATTAATATCATAATCATGAATCATGATTCATGCAAATTCAATACATAATGTCCTTGAACAGTCAATTAATATGCGACATACATCCATCACCATCGAAATCAATATGCATAATGATATTAGACAAAAGGAAGAACATGCAAAATTCTATCTCGCCAACATATAGAAAATAAACCTAAACTTGTTTTAAGACAAATTTATGCCCCACTACAGTGCTTATGGTTAATTGGCGCATGTCTCCCAAGATACAACGACCATATCCTTGTAATAGTAGCACTCCAAATCACAAGGCTCCATGAACACGACTGTGTTGCAAACTCTCTCATATGGACTCAATGAGACTCTCTAATATTTAGTGCACTCTATGTATGATTATGTAAACAATGAAAAGTTCTCTATTAGTGATTATAGGGGGTTCCTATTTATAGAATGTGAGATACCTCTTTGGAAATCATGTTATTATTCATGAAGAGTCAAAAGTTGCAACACTTCATTTAAGTAGACATATCTTTCTACCAAAAGGCTCCATTTATAATTTCCATTCAATTAATAAATTTAATATAATAATAATATTATTAAATTTTCCAACAGAATTGCCTATTGGTCCTGATAACTAACAACATGCAAAATGTAATTAACTGTGGATAGTTTACGTATGTGATAATAATTGTGGGACGAAAAACCTATTGAATCATATGGATTCATGTAGTAAAAAACGTCAAGTGATATGAAGAAATCTCAAGTTGGATTGCATTCTCCTCAATTTAATCATATTAGATTTTGTGAGTTATTGCATGAGGCTATAGTTAAGCATGATTTGCCCTTTACATTTGTTGAATATGAGGGCATTAGAGCTTTCTTTAAATATGTTTTATGATATCAAATTGTCCTATAGAAATACTGTTAAGAAACATGTGTTGAGGATGTTTGAAGATGAAAAGATAAAGTTTCGAGATTGGTTAAACACAATTGAGGGAAGAATTTGTTTGACATTTGACTTATGGTCTTCTGCTGCAACTGATGGATATCTCACATTCACTGCTCATTTTGTTGACAAAGAATGGAAAATGCACAAAAGAATTTTAATTTTTTTCATATGCCTCCTCCATATACCAAGGTTGCTTTGTCTGAAAAAATTAATGCCTTATTAGTTGAGTGGGGAATTGAAAAGAAACTTTTTTCCATTACTTTGGATGATGCCTTTGCAAATGATGTTTCTGTTGAGCTATTGAAGAAACAATTAAATTTTAGAGGTTTGCTATTAATGGATGGAAAGTTCTTCAATGTTCGTTGCTGTGCTCACATTCTAAACTTGATAGTCCAAGATGGACTTAAGGAAATTAATGAATCATTGACGAATGTTCGTGAATGCATCAAATATATAAGGTGTTCAGAAGGGACAAAAAAAATAAGTTTTTTACTTACGTTGCACAGATAGGGTTAGCGGGTAGTAAATGAGGGTTGAGACAAGATATGCCTACCAGATGGAATTCAACTTATGCAATGCTTGATAGTGATTTCTGTCGTCGGGCTTTTCTCAATCTGGCACGTGTTGATTCTAATTTTAGTTCATGTCCTTCATTAGAAGAGTGGGGTAAAACAAAGAAGATTTCTAATTTCTTAGGGGTTTTTATGAAGTTACTTGTTTATTTTCTGGAACAAAGTATCCCACATCAAACTTGTTCTTCCCGAAAGTGTTCAAAGTTCATTATTGTATTCAAGATGCTATGGCATATTGTGATGATTGAGATGGATGGGGAATTATATGAATTTGAAATTTGAGAAGTATTGGTCAGATTACAGTTTGGTTCTTGCCATTGCGGTTGCAATTTGTAAAGTGGGGTTATAACAAGCTTTATGGTAACGAGTCGAGAGAGTTGAAGGATGTTAATATCACATTGTTTGCACTCTTTATTGTTACATGGACAAGTTCTCTCATTTTCTTGTATCCAACCCAATCAATCAAAATCCTACTCAAATAAAAGTTGGAGACAAACTTTTTGAGGTAGTATTTATATTTCTTATTGTGTTTTTATACTTTTTATATGCATCTTTATATTGTATGTTGAGGTCTTTGTTTTTATTTTGTTTTTACATGTAGGAATTTGTTAATACTTACCAAGATGGGTCAACTTCAATTGAAAAAAACTGAATTACATCTATATCTTGAAGAAAAGAGACTCGGTAGGAAGCAAGAGTTGGATATTCTTTTATGGTGGAAACTTGAGCAATTTCGTTATCTAGTACTTTCTTGTATGGCTTCTAATGTGTTAATAATTCTCATCTCAATTGTTGACTCGGAATCAACATTTAGTATTAGTGGTAGGGTGCTTAATCAATATTGTAGTTCTTTGACCAAAAACTATTCAAGCCTTTGCAATGTACGAGAGATTGGCTTTTTGGCAAAGGAGGTAAATGTTATATTACTTTGTATTTTTTTTCCTATATAATAGATTGTAAATGTTTTCCTTTTTACCTTTTATGTTTATCTTTAGAGAAAGAGGATGCTGACTTGGAAGAACTCACTAAAGAAATTTTTGACATGAGCCTTAACGAAAATTCGGGACAATGCTCCAATAGTATTAGTCTTGATTAAGCATGACATGTATTTTCACTTGTTCTTTTAAAGATATTTTATGTGATGTTTAATAATTAGGATGGACAATATAGTTTAAGTGATGTTTAATCACTAGATTTTGCTAGCCATCTGGTTCTTAGATTGATTCTGGGAGTCCCACGTTTAGCTTAATAGGATTGTGCAAGATTAATGCTTACTTTTATTGTTCATTTGGTATCAAAACTAATCAAAATTTCATTTTATCTAGTTTTTTTATAATAGAAACAAATGAACACTGCATGCATCCTTTGTGTAGTATTTTCTTTTTTTTTGAACAAAATCTTTTGTGTAGTATTTAAGTTTTAATTTACTACATCATATTTTCCCACCTTGTTAATTAGCACCTTGGTTTTGACTTGTCGAGGAAAAATTGGAGAGTTCCAATTTAGTCCAGGAAGCCAACTCTTATCAGGTTTGGCGTGAATGACATAATTGTGTTTTGTGATTCTAATTAGTTTAGGAAGTCAAATCTTGTTTTGTGATTCTAAAATAACTGTGTTTTGTGCGTGTGTTATGCTTGTGTTTTGTAGATTTTTGGGTGTTCGATCTGCAAATTCTTCCTTGAAGTGGTGATGAAATTGGGTGGTACATTCTTGATGATGTTGAATACACATGCCCCACAATGTATAGTTATGCTACTCGATCACATTTTGCAAAACCCTTGTTATGGAGCTTTATTAATTAGTTGATATGGAAGATTGTAATTATATATATATATATATATATATATATATATATGATGTTAGACTATTAGTTAATATGTGAAATTTTGATTAAATATGGGTAACTTGTATTGGAAATGCAAAATTTGAAAAAAAAACAAAAAAAAAGTTGTTAACGGGAGTTAACAGGTGAAACAAGTGACTTATTAGATTAAAAGGTTGAGTTTGGGTAACCCGTTAGCTTAATGGGCTGGGTTGGGGTGACTCGTTAAATTAATGAGTTAGGTTAACCCGACCCAAACCTAATAATTCCAACTCGTTTACAGGTCTAGTGAGTGCTACTATACTGACTCCCTATATATTCATTTGTCATGAAAATCTTCACTAATACGTGGAGTGAGAAAATAAAACTTGTCTGTGCAAATAGGAATATCAATACTATCAAAAAATTTAGGCTTAATTTTCTCATGCAGAGCAAATTTCCTCTCTAAAGTTCTATAAAAGTTTCCCAAGCCATTATGATATTTGTGGTTATGGTTGTCTCCTTAATTTCCTTTCTCAATTCTTATTTTCTTTTCTTTTTTTTCCCAAGCCATTATGATGTTTGTGATTGAGGGGCATAGATTTTGATATACATTTCGAAACATTTTCGTGTGGTTCTCGTCCGTAACTTTTTTCAATGATCTGAATCATTTATATTTCAATTCATCATTCATAAACCATTCTTACAAAAAATTAAATGAATCCAAAACCATTAAGATATTCATGTGTAGTGAAGAAAATAGACGAATACAATTAGCAAACAACACTAAAATGTCTATCATTTAATTTCATAGTCATGATTTCGGATTTGCATGAATTTTGATAAATATGATCTTTGAGGGAAGACCTAAAAGATAGATGATTTGGATCGTTAAAAAAAGTTAAGAAGTGAGCCTTATAAAGTGAGTCCAAAATGTGTCATAAAATGAGCGTCTCCCGATCCGGACACTAATCGGTTAGCGCTTAAGCGCTTATATGCTTATATATGTGTGTGTGTGTGTGTTGGGGGGGGGGATAGGATGAAGGGACAAAGATTTTGACAAATATTTTTACACTCCTTTATAGCCTTTAGATCTTATAAGAACCAAGGTCTTGATTAAGACCGATTTGGAGGCTTTTAAAATTAAATGACTTGGATGATTATGTAGATTATAACTAATAAGGAAAACACTAATTTAAATAAAAATAATATCAAATAATAATAAAATTGAAAAAGAAATAATCAAACTTTGAAATATCCAGTGTTAAAAAAACAAAAAAACAAAAAAAAAAGAAAAAAAAAAGAAACATGGAATTCCATTTCCATCTTTGTTGAAGAGGTCTACAACTTCTTGATGAAAAGTCTTTCTTTTCTTAAAACAAAGAACCCTAATTACAGGAAAAAAAAAACATGATACCAAGCATAAAGAGTTTTGCTTTGACAATAATTTGTTTTGAGCTTAAGCACCCTAATCCTAGGCTAGGAACTCAACACTTTGCCACCTCCATAGCAAAACCCTATCGAGTCAAGCATGTTTGAGATTTCTGCAGCCACAAACTCATCAACCATTCATTTACACTGTATTTAAAAAAAAATAAAATAAAGTGAAATCTAGGAGTCAAGATTGAAGATTTAGAATTTAGGGTTTTGTTATGAGAAGATTCAAGAGACTGATAGCTTGATTTGTTGTAATGTGCATTAAAATTTCGTATCAATCGAATTAGAGTATCACAGGTAGTGAGGCGCGAGAACATTGATCTATCTCCTCACCTTTCTTGGGTGTTCTTCGCTATGGGTTTTACATTCTTTTTTTATCAGTTCAAATTTTGATTATTTTTTCAATTTTATTGTATTAGATAATTCTATTTAATTTAAATTTGTGTTTTCCTTATTAATTATAATCCACAAAATCATCCAAGTCATTTAATGTTCAACAATCTCCACATCATTCTAAATCTAGACCGTTGAATGTTATAGGATCCAAAGGCTACAAAGAAGTGTAAAAGTGTTTGTCAAAATCCTTGTCCCTTGATCCTATCCCTATCTATATATATATGTGAGAACTTTAAGGAAAAGGAAAAATGGGGATTAGTTGTGGAGTCCACACCACATCGAAGTTCAACGATCCGAACCGTCTATTTCTTAAGTTGGACCTCATAGATCATCCTTGTAAAATATTTGCGAAATCGGAAATATTTGAGACATCTAATTCAGTTCAAAGAAATTGAAGAAAACTTTGTTCTAAATTTCATCATGATAATTAAATAGGCAAATGACTTCAGATTAAATTGAATTTTTGTAAGGATGCTCTGTGAATCGAGACTTACAAAATAGACAGTTCAGATTGTTAAAATTTGACGTGGAGTGGTCCCTACAACTAACCACTCATTTGGGCCCACTCCGAAATTAAATTTCTTGATCCGAGCCGTTCATTTTAAAGATCATCATTTGAAGATCATTCTCGCAAAAAATTAGCCAAATAAAAAATCGTTTCTACATTTGATTATTCTTTTATTTTTTTTACAGGGTATAGGACATATTTATTCGTCGATTTGTTTGATTATAGTTACATGACTAAATGTTGCTTGTTATTTTGGCTAATTTTTTGCGATGATTATATCTAAAATGAATAGTTCGGATCATGAGATTTTGTTGTAAAGTGGATCCAAATGAGCGGTTAACACCATATTAACTTACTAACCAATTCGCACTTAGCGCTCATATATATATGAATTAGGATCCGGAGACACATCTTTTTGACACACGTTTTTGTGAGAAACTCAATAATGTATTTCAATGATGTAACCATCCATCTTTTAAGTCTTTCCTCAAATATCATCTCAACCAAAATCACCTAAATTCAGCCATAGGATAGTTGGATTGAATTTAGTGTTTCATTGTATAATTGTATTCGTCCATTTTTATCACTATATATGAATGTCTTAATAATTTTTATATCTTGCAATAATGATCTATGAATGATGAATTCAAAATAGACGGTCGATCAGATCATTGAAAAAGGTTACAGAACGGGAGCCACAAAAATGTGTGGCTCCCACTATATTTTTCTTCAACTATATCGGGTTAGGATCCAAAGGCACACATTTTGACACACATTTTGGTAGCTTCTATTCCATAACTTTTCTTTGTCAAACTATATATCTTTATTATAGTTGAAGAGAAACGTAGTGATTACAAGTTGCCAAACAATTCTTCTATGGAAGGAACACATCGAGACGAGAGTAAGTAATAAAAAGATTTAGCGAGGAAACTTATGGATTATGGAAGGTAATCAACTTTATTTTAAATTATTATTCTCCATCATTAGATAGTATTTTATTATGTTAATTAAAAGTTATTGTTCATGGTTAACTTAGGTAACACAGGCCAATATTTAAATATGGTAATAATGCTCACCATCTTAGTTATATTAAAATTTAAAATTTGGAGGTGCTTAATAGCGGGGTTTAATTTGTTTCCTCCATGGCTTGGCACCGAATCAACAAGTAAATTTGTAGGATTATTACGAAATGAAAATCTAAAGGTGCTTAATGATGTTGTTTCCTCATGACTTGGCGTTGAATTTAGGTGGATTCTTCGGCTTAATTCCATATGAAAATTTGGAGGGACTTAGTGGTCAGGCCTCGATTTCAAGGAGGATAAATTCAAAAGGATGAAAAGAATTTGAGTACCATTACTTTGAGAACTTTGGAAGTACCCTTGCCATTTTATTAGTGAGTTATAAAGTAATTAACGTTACATTTGTATTAAGTTTTGGGAGACTTTGAATGCGGTCCCTGACCACTAATATTCTTTAATTAAAACCTTATTAGTTTTTAATTTTTGATCAAAGTCCTTTGACTTTGTATGTTAGATCCCACATCGCCCAGGGAAGAGCATCCTGTGAGCCTTATATGTACATTCCCACTTCCAATTAGCGCGAGGCCTTTTGGGAGCTCACTAGCTTCGGGTTCCATTGGAACTCCGAAGTTAAACGAGTAGCACGCGAGGGCACTCCCATGATGGGTGACCCACTGGGAAGTTCTCGTGTGAGTTCCCAGAAACAAAATTGTGAGGGCGTGGTTGGGGCCCAAAGCGGACAATATTGTGCTACGGTAGAGTCATGCCCGGGATTTGATGGGGGCCCGGGCCAGGATGTGACAATTTGGTATCAGAGCCTAACCCTGGTCCTGAGTGTGCTGACGAGGACGTTGGGCCCCTAAGGGGGGTGGATTGTTAGATCCCACATCGTCCAAGGGAGTGGATCCTGTGAGCCTTATATGTACATTCCCACCTCCAATTAGCGCAAGGCCTTTTGGGAGCTCACTGGCTTCGGGTTCCATTGGAACTCCGAAGTTAAGCGAGTAGCGGGATTTGACAATTTGGTATCAAAGCCTAACCCTGGTCGTGAGTGTGCCGATGAGGACGTCGAGCCCCTAAGGGGGGTGGATTGTTAGATCTCACATCGCCCAGGGGAGTGGATCCTATGAGCCTTATATGTACATTCCCACCTCCAATTAGCGCGAGGCTTTTGGGAGCTCACTGGCTTTGGGTTCCATTGGAACTCCGAAGTTAAGCGAATAGCGGGATTTGACAATTTGGTATCAGAGCCTAACCCTGGTCACGAGTGTGCCGGCGAGGACGTCGGGCCCCTAAGTGGGGTGGATTGTTAGATCCCACATTGCCCAGGGGAGTGGATCATGTGAGCCTTATATGTACATTCCTACCTCCAATTAGCTCGAGGCCTTTTGGGAGCTCACTGGCTTCGGGTTCCATTGGAACTCCGAGCGAGTAGTGGGATGTGACAATTTGGTATCAGAGCCTAACCCTGGTCGCGAGTGTGCCGACGAGGACGTCGGGCCTCTAAGCGGGGTAGATTGTTAGATCCCACATCGCCCATGAGAGTGGATCATGTGAGCCTTATATGTACATTCTTACCTCCAATTAGCGTGAGGCCTTTTGGGAGCTCACTGGCTTCGAGTTCCATTGGAAATTTGAAGTTAAGCGAGTAGCGCGCGAGAGCACTCCCATGATGGGTGACCCACTGAGAAGTTCTTGTGTGAGTTTCCAGACCGTGAGGGCGTGGTTGGGGCCCAAAGCGGACAATATTGTGCTACGGTAGAGTCGTGCCCGGGATGTGGTGGGGGCTCGGGCCTGGATGTGACATTGTACACCTCAGCACATTAGTATTAGTAGATTTCCATGTCAACTTTTTTATTTTTTAAATTAAAAAATGTATTTGTTGCAAATAATTAATTTGCTCACTCACTTAGCATAATTAATTGTTTGAATTCAATGTAATCATAGAAATTCAAAATTGTTATCTTCATCATCTAAATTCAAAGAAAACCAAATTGTAAACAAATAAGGAATTTTCGTCCAACTAATTTGAAATTGTTGATCATAAAGTAATTAAGGAAATGGACCCATAAGCAAAACAATATTGTACCCATTACCTACAGAATGTGCCCATTTGAATACCCACCTGAATCATGGTTAAAAGTACCCACTGGCTACAGGCTATGCTCAAATTTTTTGAGAAAGTTTTGTTGTGAGCATGGTTTGTACTAATTTACCATTCTTCTCAAATTTTTTTGTTGGAAAATGTACCATTAATCAGTTGTAACACACGAAAGAACAATGTACCCATATACCCCTACACACGGAACCAATTGCAAAATGAACGGGAAAAAAAAAATTGCAGTACATTTTGCAATAAAAATGTACCCATATGACCCAAGAATACATCCAACTCATAAAAAAGTGCATAAACAAGACAGAAAGCTTGAAGATTATAAACATGGATACAATATTTAAATATTATAAATAAACACATAAATATTAATTTGTGGGTACAAATTCAACCACCAAAAAAAAATTCATGTCATTACATACTCCTGTAAAACATTGTACCCATTATGTACTCCTGAAAAGAAAAAAATTGAATCGATTGAGAACGAAAAGAAACTCATCTTTTTTTTTTTTGTAAAATAAATTCAAGGGCATGTACCCATATGAAACTGATTAGCCCACAAAAAGAAAAAGAAACAGACTACAAAAGCTACGTCTGTGTGTACTGGGGAGAGATCATGTAGAAATAGACTTCGATAATTAGATTCATATCAATATCTTAAGGAAGTAACATGGTCGATCAGTTTGTGATTACCACAAGGTCTGTTGACCTCTGCACATGATAAAAATCAGCAATTGCGGTTTTGGTCGACCCACGGGATGCTCCTTTTGCACATTATGATCCCCAAAAGGTGACATTTTCTTCTCCCTCACGACATGCAAAAGAATACATCATGATCGATATATTCCTGTGTGATTTGAAATGTATTATGCGCCAAAGATTACCTAGGAGCAATGAAGAAACTCTGTAATGGTATAAGTCAAATTGGGGTAGCCGTAGCGAGGATAAACCTCCACGTACTGCTTGTTAGTTTTTTATACTTTAAAGTCATTTAGAAACCACGTACATGTCTTATGTAATTCTAGTTCTAATCGATTTTATATTCGTGCAAGTTCAAACTCTTAAACAAGTTGAGCTGTTTAAGTTCGAGTATCAAATTCAAAACCAAATGATATTAGTTAGAAAGAGTAATGCAATGACGTTAAGTGCATACTAAAGTTTTTATATGCTTTAAGTAAAATATACCCTCCACATCCTCTTTTTATTCCTCTAATCTACATCAACTCTGTGTGATATTGATACGCACGCAAAAAGTACAGAACTTTCGGTGTGTTACGAAATAATAATTGTTCTAGTGCCTATAACTCTCACAACATTAATTTGACTCTACAGATTTGGTCAGCACAATATATGATGGACAAAGCCACTTCCAAGCAATCTTTCAAAGTTCAGTTACATAAGCAATTAATTAAAGGGCTTCATGCAAAGGATTTCGTTGAGATTTCATTGAGACTCAAAGTCACTTTCGACGATTCCAAATCCAATTGATGATAAGTACTTGGTCATTTTCGAACTCCTGGTACCATGGAAAGATTTCGTCCATTAATTTCCATATATCCTCCCTAACAAGAATGGACTCTTACCCGATTAAATACACTCTAAGTCAGGTCTCCATCTTCCAATTTGAAGGTCTACATTTAAAACTCCTTAAAGAGCTCGAAGTTGATGGGTGTTAGTATATTTGGTGATGTATGACGACGTACAGGATTCATTTATAGGTAGCCCCAAGTTCAAGCTATGAAAAAAGTTAATCTATGATAGATTGCTACATTAATAAACACCAACATGTGACTGTCTATATGACTGTCACACCATCATATAGTGTTACAAATAAACTTTTATTATATTTATAATATTATTCTCTAGGTCCATGAAATGTCAACATGTTAAGTCATTCACGCATATGTAATTTTAACACCAATTGAGTGTGAAGTTGGGGGTGATCTTCACCCACAATATAATCCGAAAGATAGAGCATTTTCTTTTTTGAGAGTTTTCAAAGGATGAGTAGTGAGTAGTACTACTACTGTAATTATTTTATTTGATAATTAAGTTAATGTTGGCTCTAAAACTTACAAAGCTTATGCGGCGCGTATGCCGAATAATTATGAGCTAACTACATCCTTCTTATGAATGCGGGCGTGCCAACTCGCAACCGAACTCGGTCGGGCAAATAGAATGGTGGTGTCGAAGGCACTGTTGGCTTATGCACCGAAGCGATTACGATCGAGAAAGGAACGTGTCTCGGCTTTGGGTTCTAGAAAATACGGTTACCAGATCACTGTGAAGCCTAATAAACAGGTTCGGCTTTCGTTATGCCAAACAAGGGGTAATAGGTACCACCTCACTTCGTCGAAGCTAATGAGATGACCTCTTTAGACGTGAGAATTGGGAATTCTTCATTTGCCAAGACTTGGATGGATAGAGTAGTAGTGATGTTCACTAATCCAAACTGAAGGTGTTTTTGAATCGCCCAGTTCTATGACTCCAGTGCTATTAATCCAAACTGAAAATGTCGCCAATTGTCAATAGAGTGTTGTAAGTCCAAACTGAAGATTTAAGATAGTGTTTTTCCTAGATAATGTGAGAAGGGTTTCGAGTAAAGCAAGCGTTTTTGCGTAGAGCTTTTTTCGTTGTTTGTTAAGTTGAATGGGCTTTCAATGTTTCAGAGACATTTCTATTTATAAGTGAGGTATTTGTGATAAAACAAGCATGCCGAGGCAGAGTCCTGATGGGATTGTGTTGCTCAGCATTCGCTTGAATTTTCCTTTATCCCCTCTTAGCTAAAACTTCATCCTTATCTGTCTTGGCTTCTTTGATTATCACTAGTACTTTGAACCTACCCATGTTACGAGGTGTATTCATCTTTAACTAATCATACATGCATTCTGTTCCTTCGAATAATTAGCATTTATTCATATATGACTCGATCGAACTACCCACACTTAATCTCTTCACAATCCTACCTTCATAAGGACTTGGTCGATCCTATCTATGGCCAAAAGCCCATTGGCCTAAGTGAGGCATACTGGGCCAAGAACTGTGGTTCTCGAGTAAACGCATATTGGCCCAAGCTATTATTTTAAGCCCAAATATTGCTCCCTCACTTCTGAAATACTCGGCCATGAACACTTGGCCTGAAGTTTTTTAAGAAGCGAATTTTTTCTTTTTTTTAAATTGCCTACGATCTTTCATTAAATGCCTCCATCCTATGTTAACTTTGTAGTTACCTTAGCATTGGTACCATCGGGCGTAACAAAATGTTGACCATAAAATTACGAAGCCTCCGTGGTGCACAAGTCAAGTAACTATGAGCTAACTACGTCATTCTTGTGAATGTGGGCGTGCCAACTCACAACCGAGCTCAGTCGGGTGAGTGGAATAGATGTGGTGGTGGTGGTGTCGAATGCACTGCTGATTTCTGCACCACAACAATTACGATCGAGGTAGGAATGTGCCTCAGCCTTAAGTTCTAGAACTTGAAGACAAAGTCACTAGATTATTGCGAGGTTCAATAAACAGGTTTGTCTTTCGTGTGCCAAACAAGGGGTAACAGGTAGCACCTTACTTTGCTGAAGCTAATGAGATGACCTCTTTAGACGAGAGATTGGGAATTCTCTATCTGTCGAGACCTGGATAGATAACCAACCAACGAGTAGCAATATTGTTCATTGATCTGAATTGAATATCCTTTTGAATCACTTGGTTCTACGGCTCTAGTTCTGCTAATCTAAAGTGAAGATATCCATGGTTGCCAACAAAGTGTCGTTAGTCCAAACTGAATGTGTTGAAGGGAGCGTTAGGGTAATGTTTTTTCTCAGAAAATGTGAGAAGGGTTTCACATAGAGCGAGGGTTTTCACATAGACAATTTGAGTTGTTTGTTGAGTTGAAGGGGCTTTCAATGTCCTCTATGATTCTTCCGGCTTAGAACGATGATTCTATCCTAAAAAGGTCTATTTCCCCACTGTATAAATACACCCATCTAGGGTTCATCTATGGAACGCAATTTAAACACTTCAGTTTTCTTGCCCACTGCTTGAGTCTAAAACTATTCGTTAACTTGATCGCCGAAAAGCCTTTGGCCACCCCATCCCCCTCCCGATCTCAGGCTTTCTCACAATTGTTTACTGGTTAGCAGGTTGCTTGAGTTTGTGCACAAGCACTACTCACAACGGTGCGCGAATTTAGTTCTAATAGTGTAGCCATTACCGATTATAACATAAAATTTTACCACATATATAAGCATGCAACGACCACTTTCAAAAATCCTTTTAGCTAGCAACTCCCAGTGCATTCTACTTCTAATTGAACCCCAAAATCAATTAACCGTTAAGAATAGAGCAATTAAGTAACTAATTAGTGGATAAAAAATTTGATGAATTGATATGCAGGGGTTAAATGAACAACGCTTTGCAAAGCCATCGTGCTTATAGCTTTGCAGTCTCAAAGGCAGTTTTGGGGGGAGCGAAATGTGCAATCGCATAGTGTCTTCAAAAAATTTTGTCATCTACTATTTGTACGTAATAATGTTATTTATTAAAAAAATTATTTTTATTAGCACTTTAAAATCTCATTGCGCACTCTTTATAATGTAAATCTCTTTCTTTCTAAAATTAAATTTGGAGTGCACAATAAGATATTTAGAGTCCCAATAACAATACCCTGAAAAACGAATTATTTTTCAATTTTATTACATAATAATGCTATATGTTCAAGGGAAACTTTAAAGTTAGAGTTTTTGAAGCTTTTTTCTTGTTTGGTAGCCTACGAGAAGGCACAGTTGATCCATGATTTGTGTTTCATCTTTCGTTTCCTTTTCTTTTGTTTCGAGAAATACATAGATCAATTCCATTTCTTTCTTTTCTATTGGTTCTTTTCCGATTGACATGTATGGATCCATGACCCTAAACCCTATATGATAACTTTACTTAAGTCAAAATGGAGAGGTCAAAATCGTTCGAACCCTTGTTATTTTTGATGGGGTTAAGTCTGACGAGAGTAATATTCCACAACTAGCAATTCATTTATTTTCAAACCGAGATTGGTTTAGAGATGGCCTCTTGCTGAGCCTTTCAAAATTGGGGGGGGTCTGGTTTACATGTGAAGGCACTCCTAATGGGTTAATGGGTTCAAGACCATATCTACATTTTTTCCATCTTCCAAATAAGGCATATCTTAGCTAGATAAAAATTTTATTTGTATTGGCTAAATTCGTGAGTAAGAGATTTTATAGTTATACCTTCAGAAGCACGCAGTCATCCTCATGATGCACTATTTCGTCCAATTCGGATGTGCGACGATACATGCGTAGACACTGGCTAGACTATATGAGGCGTTTTAGACTTACACCCTTACTCAAGTTCCACAGGCAGACAACGCTCACGTGAACGCACTAGCCGGCTTAGGCTCCACCTTCGACCACCAACTCAAACGCTATATTCTGGTGGAGTATCTAGACGAGCCAAGCATAGAGGTGGAGCCAGCAGCCAAGGTATCACAGGTTAGTACAACTCCAAACTGGCTAGATTTCATTATAGACTACCTGGTCAATGGCATACTCCCCATGGAAAGATTGGAGTCTAGAAAGCTCCAAATAAAGGCAGCACGCTACTACATGTGGAACGACATTCTCATCTGAAGATCCTACGTTGGACCACATCTTCATTGCCTAGCGCCTCCCGACGACCTAAAGGTTCTAAGCTCAATCAATGAAGGCGTTTGTGGAAATCACTCTGGAGGCCAATCCTTAGCACATATCGCTCTAAATGCAGGCTACTACTAGCCTACCATGGACCAAGACGTTAAGGAGTTAGTACAAAAATGCGATCACTGCCAACGCTAGAAGTCGGTACCAGCACTGTCTGCCAGCAAAATACACCCGCAGACAAGTCCTTGGTCGTTCATGCAGTGGGCAATCGACCTGGTAAGGCCAATGTTACCCGCTAGTAGTGGCAAAGGCATGACGATCGTGATAATCGATTACTTCACCAAATGGGTAGAAGTAGAGCCCATGACTACCATGACACAAACGAACATAGAGCGCTTCATATGAAGGAACATCATTTGCCGATTTGGCATCCCTTAATCCATCGTCACAGACAACGCCCAGCAATTCGTGGGCAAATATTTGGCAAAGTTCTTAAAAAAAATATGGCATCAAGCAGCACATGTCCACGCCAAGATATCCTCAAGGTAATGGGAGGGCCGAAGCATCCAACAAGATGATTCTCGACTACCTCAAGCAATCCCTCACCAACAAGAAGGGAAAATGGCCAGAAGAACTCCCCGGATGTCTGTGGGCATATCACATCACCAAAAGATGAGCAACTGATGAGACTCCTTTCTCTTTGGCATTTGGCTCAGAAGTAATCATTGATCCTAATGTCATCGAGCCAAGTATCAACACTCTATTGCCAAGCATGGCCATAAACTTAGATCTGGCAGAGAAGAAGCGCAAGCAGACCATCACCCGCATCGCAGCCTACCAGCAGCAGCTCATCTCTAGCCACAACAAAAGGGCCAAGAAGCTGCAGTTCCAGGCCAGAGATCTAGTCCTAAGAAACGCTTTCATCACTGCCTGTAGAGAAGGCTCCAAAAGGATGGATCTCATCTGGGAAGGTCCGTACAAGATCAGCATAGTAGGCAGCAGGATTAGCTACACCCCTACCAGTATGAACGACAAAGAGATCGAAAAGCAGTGGAACACCTACAATCTGAGGAAGTACCATACGTGACCACCCACTACATCAAAGCTCGAAGACTCAAGCAGCTCAATGGGCACTACCTCGTAAGCCGATGACTATCCAATTGTTATGTAGTTCCTACCTTACAACTAAGTTCTTGTTCGTTTCACTCGTTTTTCAATGAGGAATTCAGAAGTAGTTTACAACTTGGCTCGGCTGTATGCTTACAACAACTGCACTTTTGCACTTCAAAAGAAGACCACGCCTTTCTTTAGGACTTATCGCAGGAATTGCACCCCCCGAGGGACCAACCATACTCTTTAGTGCAAGAGGGTAAATCAATTCCCGACACCCATCTGGGTCTGCTCTCCAGTGCGAAAGGATAAACTAATTGCTCTCTAGTGCGAGAGAGTAAACCAATTCCCCAACACCTATATGGGTCTGCTCTCCAAAGCGAGAGGATAAACTTGCACTCTGAATATCCAAATATGGATGAGCTGGGCTGCCCTGGTATAACTAGGTGCACGATGGCTTGCGCCGGAATTCCTAGAAGTAGCCACAATAGTCTTTTTCAAGACTTAGCTAACTGGAGGATTTTGGGTCTCATGGCTTAATTCGTGGGGAACCGGGCCTCAGAGGCGGATGAGGCACATTACGCAGTACACCTTATGGACAGCTACCCTGGAACCCTAAATTGCTACCGAGTGCAATAAGGTAGCCTATGGATTCCGGAAGACTGCCTACGGCTTGCCCTTCGAGCAGTAAAGTCGCGCTAGACTTATACAACCGCATATTCTTGTGAAAAGTTAAACAAGCTAGCCTGCATATACGAAGCTTTATCCACTGCCGACATGCTATGTAGTTGATAAGCTTTACCTCTGCCAAGCGCGGAACGACCCACACTAAGTCCTAAAGTGTTATGATACTTGCTATGCAACCCACGGAATTGGAGAAAACCAAGGTTAATAACCTAGTGGTCATGGGGACTTGTCTACTTTTGTAAGTAAGGCGTCCGGTTACCAACCCTATGTCTAACAACTTTGCAAAAGTTCGACACCTACACACACGGCTGGATAAGCTACGTGGCCTGTCTGCTTATAGAAAAGCAGCATGCTTGCCATTGGTCTGTAAAGTCTAAGGTTAAGGAATGAACTAAAGAAGTGAAGATGGAGAAAAGCGAAGGAAACAAGTTTATTAAATTTTCTAGCAAAATCGATAAACAACTAGCAAACATCGAATGAGCTCAAACAAAACAAAAGCAATAAGGAAAACAAAGAAAATCCTAAAGGCTACTTAGAACACTACTCTTTAACAGCTTGGACATCCCACGACTACTCGATTGCCACACCATCAGCAGCCATGACGCCCTTAGCAGCAGCACCATCCGGCGCTTCACCCCGAGCTGCCCCGGCTTGGGCACCAACCACTCCGACTACTTCACCAATAGAAGACTCAAAAGTAAAGGCGAGCAAGTTTTCTGGAGAAATAGAGAAAGTCTCGAAGTCTTTACCAGAAAATTCAAAGTCGGATGGCCGCCTAAAGAGATGACCTACATAACCCAGCTTGTAGAAATCGACTTGACTCTAAGTAAGCAAAGCCTCGAACCCAGCCTTTTCACCCTTCAACTACTCATTCTCCTCGAGCAGACAAGCACGAACCCGCTGCAGCTCCTCCACTTCTTTGTTCAGATTGTAGTTGATCTTTAAGGCACCTTGGAGCTTCAACACTTGAGGCTTAAGCCTATCAACAACCTTCTTGAAGTGGATCACTTGGTTGTAAGCAGCGATCAGTTTTTCATCCTTTGCATAAGCAGCGGAGCGGAATTCAGATATGGAATGCTCAAAATCTTGAATCTGAGGTATGTAACACTCGATCTCTTTCTTTACACTTTCATACTTTACTTGGATCACGTCAAGCCTAGTCTTCAAATCCACGATCTCTTGGCGAGCAGTCTCAAGTTGCAGAAAAGTGGGGGCAGATATATTAGACCTCTTCAAAGCAGCAAGCTCAGATTCCAACCTTTTGACTTTCTCGGCCGAGGAGTAAGCTTCGGCTGCCACAATTCTTACCACCTCCTTGGCATCCTTGGTATCCTCTTGATCAAGAAGCATAGACTCGGTTGCCAAAATCACCATTTTCTGCATCATGGCCAGCAAATCAGTCCTTCTGTACTCGGTCGTATGCTATGCAAAGGAACTCGGGCCAACAATTCTTTTGACGCCATCAACGAACTTGGCATATACATCCATGTCCTCAAGCATATCTGGTTTCAAAAGCGCACAAATCTCAGCAACTTCCCAAGAAACAGACTTGGTAGGTTTCTCACGTCTGCTTGCACGAGCAGTCTCTTTCTTCTTAGCAGGCAGGTTGGTCTCAGCAGCAGAAGGAACGAGTTTTGGCTCCACTTTAGCAGGCAGGGGCACCTTGTCGCTCTTTATAGTAGCAAGCCTCTCCAAAGGTGAACCAGACTTAGCCCCAGGCGGACGTTTGACACAAACTTCGGCACCGAAGGCATGGAAGAAATTCTACGCTGGGTAATCCTATCAGCAATTGAGCTAGTAACCTTCGGAATGGCAGGCACCACCGGCGCATGTCTAGTAGTCTATTCTTTCCTGCTCCTAGAGGAAGTCAAGTTAATCATAAACTTGGGAGCAACCGATGAACCCTCGCCAACAATGGGAGAACTTTTCGGTTTCTTCTCAGTAGGTATCTCTTGAGCAGCCGGTGAACCCCCGCGAGTAGTATTCGGTTGCTTTCAGCAGACGTCTCTTGAGCAGGCGGGGAATGCCTCTTGTTCCCACCTTCTTTTGTAGTAATCTCCACCACAGTGATAGGACGAGCCAACGCCTCTACCTTGATTCATTTTATCTCCTTTTTCGGGGGTAGCCCATCTTTTTCCCTACGAAGAAGACTAAGTAATCAACGCCACTCACGATACTCGGAGGGGATACCCAGAGCAACATGTACTTTCTTCATATCCAGAGAAACCTTAGGAGTTGAGTTGAATTCTGAATCTACAAAAGCAGCAGACGACAATCAGAAGATTAAAAAGCAACTTAGCAGAGATACAAAGCAGCCGAAAGATTAAGCATATTACTTACCGGAGATGAAGATCGTGGGAACACGTAACTCGGGGGAAGAATCAGACTCCCATTCTCCACTTATCTCCAAAGTCTCCTTTGCCCAATCATGATCTCCCTTACTCGAATTATCAAAAAGCCTATGGCGAGATCGTAGCTGCCCAACTCCCTCGATATGGCCTATGTCAAAGAACTACCAAAATTCGTTGATATAGAGGCACATTTGATGGAGCAGAGCACTTCTTGGAAAAATCGCGGCATAGGAAAAGTAAAACCCAACACAAAATAATAGGGGTGGAATTTAATGGCTCTCCGAGCTCCATCACATGGCTCACTACTGCTATCATCCTTAACACGCTTCACACGCACTCCCGACGGAATGACATGCTAGTATGATTCGAGGAAGTCTCGAAACAAGTTATCGGAACTAATCTTGAAGTGAGCAACGTTGAAATAGCCAACCTTGCTTAAAGACCCACCTTGACGATACAACGGCGGCACACCATCATCGTTCTTTTAGCTTAAGGAAGACATACTTGAAGAAATTCTACGAAGGTACAAAAGGGATTCGTTAGAGGGTTGCAAAAAAAAAAAAAAAAAAAAAAAAAAGGGCTCGGTATAAATAGGCCTCACGGCCGAAGCCCTATTGGGCATTCTCTCCCCTCTATGCACAAACAGGCCACACGGCCCAATCTTCTAAAAAAAAAAAAAAAACAACAAACAAAGTAGGGAGCCCAGCCTGTGCTGGCTCCCCACTATTCCTCTCGGCCCAAGGGCTTGGCAGGCCAGTCCAGCCAACAAGGGGCTGGTGCCCCCACACATTCTTCTTCTTCAAAGCCCAGGTACAAAGGCCCAGATTGCAGCACCAACCCACGACCCAAGCCATAGGAAGCCCAACGCCCATGCCAAGCCCCACGACATGGCTTGTTCACTCCCACCACCCACGGCAACAGTGTCGTAGCCTCCCTAAGCCACTTTTTCAAATATCCTCGACCCCCGTCGAGCCAAATTTCAAGTCCCGAGACTCCAAGAAAATTAATTTTTTCTTACCTAGAAGCAACTAGAAGACGAAGCAAGCAACAAAAGATGATCCTTTGCACAAGCAAGATGTAGAAGATTGCTAGAGGAGGGGGAATAAATATCCTCTAAGCTCTCTCTCTATTGTAGGGTAGAATAAATTTCTCTCCAAAGTTGATTTAATAATCCACTTAAGGTGGACTTAAATAGGCTATGAGAGAAATTTATTTCCTCTTCCTAGAAGGATCTAATTTCTTATTGAAGAGGGAATCTACATCAAGAAAGGAAACAAACTTATGTTTCCCAAAGCAAGAAAATCTCTACACCTGTTACCCTTTTCTGCGAGCAGCCCAACAGGTGTGGGGGCATTTATGGAGCCAAAAATAATCACAAGACGACACGTGGATCTTTGCATAAAAAAGGACAAGAATACCCTTGAGGCACATCGAGATTCCTACGTGCGAGTAGCAGGCAATCATCTTTCAACCAAGTCAAAAGTGCCCAAAATAGGTAACAATTCAAAACCTATGTCATCCATCCACATCATATCCTTCCTACAAGGTAACTCCCAATAACATTCTTTTAAAATTATATTAATTGGCTAATTAAGGGGTTTATTACCTAATTAATCCATTAATTGTCAATTAAACTATCCATTAGTACCAAAAAATACACAAAAGGCCGGTCACCTTCTCTCCCAAAGGGACTAGCCATGCCTTATATATATTACCACATTTTTCCTTTTTTATCATATTAATTAGCTAGTTAATTAGGCAATTATTCTACTTGCTAATTAATTAGCTAATTATTTCAATTATTCCCAAATTAATACAAATCAAGAACCTAGCCCACAAAGGGAGCTAGATGGCCGATCCTCTCTCACCCAAGGAGGCCGGCCACTCCTCTATTTAAACCCCATCATTATCCTCAAAGTTCACTGCCAATTCTCTTGCTAAAATTCTCAAAAAAATTCTCAAACACTTACTCTCTAAATTTTAACTTTGGCATCGGAGGAGGTTCTTCGTCAAAGCCCTCCCCATTCATCGTGGGCGCGTGAGGCTCTTGGCCTTGACCTAGGATGTTAATTGTTTTGTAGGTGCAATTTTGTTTAAGATCAAGGAGGAATAAATTTGCATCCACAATTACAATAAAGCATAAGTATCGTAAAGCAATGAGTAGATTTCAAGCACTCGTTCGAGCTCATCGAGAACCACACAATTACACAGATCGATAAAATTGTTAAACTTAGTGTTACAGGGAGATCATTGAGAACAAAATCTCAAACCATAAATTGAGATAGGGAGCACGATGCTCATGAGTCTATCGCATCACCCAATCACCACCATGATCCCAAAACACCAAATAAAGTAAATCCAACAAATCAAACAGCTCTACCCTTCACAAATAGATCCAAAAAAGGTAGCACACCAAAATGAAATTTTAAAACCCCAGAAATATATATTTTGTTATATGGAGCTTGTAAAGGTTTAGATGGGTTAAAGTGGGTTGTGTGTTAAAAAGAAAAAGAAAAAAAAATTTGGGATTTCTTTTGTAAAAATGTTGCTTATGAAATGGTTTGAATGTTATGGCTTTTGCTTGAACTCGAATGTTTATTTGGTTATTAGTTTCAGAGGCCTTGCGTATCTTAAAAATACAAGAGAATTGTCGTGTTCTGAGAATGCAGCATACAACTCTTATGCGTTTTTAAGACTCGGGCGCTGTTGCGTTACATTTTTGGGTGGTGACAGAAAAAATGGTATCAAAGCATGGTTTATAACATGTTTTAAAATAACAAGCAACTAGAGAAAAAAAAATTTGGTATTTCAATATATATTTTTTTTTTTTTTTTTTTTTTTTGCAACATTTGTTTCCTTTGAGTCATTTGTTTTCTTTCGATATACATTTTCTTGAGACATGCATTTTGTTTTAGTTTATTGATTTTGTTGACAAGATGCCGCCACAACCTGAAGACAACCCTCACACACAACAAAGTGCCCCTGAAGATCATCATGTCGATCTACCCAACGTTCAGCCAAACCCACAAGTTAGCGCACAACAAATGGTTGAGTTATTTCAAGCCTTTTTGGCTAGTCAACTAACAAACCAGCGAAATGAGGAAGAAAAAGAAAGTGAGCAAGAAGCTACCTATCTCGATCGTTTCCTGAAGTTGAAGCCTACGAAGTTTTGGGGTACACCTGATTCTAACAAGGTAGAGACATGGATCAAGAACATAAAAAAAAGCTTGATATTTTGAAGATGCCATCGAAGAATCGAATTAAGTTAGCTACTCATGTAATGGAAGGTGAAGCTGACTCATGGTGGGATACCGTCTGTGATCAAAATACAGATAAAGAAATGACTTGGGAGGATTTCGAGCAACATTTTTATGATCGATACTTTCCGGTTGCTCTGAAATACGAATTAAAGAGTTCTTTGAGCTGGAGCAAGGCGATATGACAGTGGCTGAATACGTCTCTAAGTATACGGAATTGGGTAAATATGCTAAGGCTCTAGTAGCTGATGAAAATATAGAAGCAGTAAAATATATGTTGGGTTTGAAAGATGGCATCAGAAGGTATATTATGGGTCAAGGAACAAAGACTTAAGGGAGATTGTAGATGCTGCTTATGCACTTGAGCAAGATCATCTCAGATTTTTGAAGAAGAAAGCCTTAGCTGGTGCATCTGGGGCAAACAAGGGTAGAAAGAAGGTGAGAAAAAAATCTGGAAGTTCAAGTGACAGTGGAAGACCAAGCAAAAGACAAGTTGGCCTTGAATGTTACACTTGTGGTGAATTTGGGCACATCAGGCCAAAATGTCCCAAAAGAGAAGGCTCTGTTTTGCAGTTGTTAATCGACCTCAAGTTCAGCAAGGAGCTAAAACAGAAACGGTTCAACAACCACAACGCAATCAGCAGGCATCTTAGAAGACCAACCAAGGAAACTAAGGTCGAGGAGCTCGAAATCGTGCACCTATAAATAGAAGTGGCAGAGTGTATGCTTTGACTGAAAATGATGAAGCTACCGCAAATAACAAGATGTGTCTAAATGGTACGATTCTCTTCTCCAATACCGAAGCAAAAATATTGTTTGATACTGGTGCATCACATTCATTTATATCTGTATGGTTGGCTAGTTCCTTAGGGTTGAAATCTGAACTTGTGACGAAACCTTTGACCCTAAGTGTACCGTTGTTAGGGAAAGTATCTATAAATCAAATCTTTACGGCATGTCAGTCCTTTAGAAAAGATGAAGTATGAATTGATCCTAGGAAGGGATTGGTTAAGAAAATACCAAGCCCAAATTGATTGTGGAAGGGGAAAAGTTAGAATTGTGACCCCTGAACGAAAGGAAATCTCTCTAAGGATGAATGAAAGTTCCACGACACCGAGTTTATTATTGAAGAATTGTTTCCAGAACAACAAAGTATTAATATGTCATGCACTCATCGTGTCTACTGAAGAGAATACTAATGAGTAGATGGTGATCCCTGTAGTAGATGAATTTCCGGAAGTGTTCCCAGAAGACTTACCAAGTGTTCTGCCACATCGAGAAGTGGAGTTTAGAATTGATTTGGTACTAGGAGCTGAACCCATCTCTTTTCCAACATGTAGGATGACACAGGTAGAATTGAAGGAACTTAAGGTGCAATTAGAAGAGTTACTCAAGAAAAGATTTGTAAGAGAAAGTACTTCACCTTGGGGAGCACCGGTTTTATTTGTTATGAAACAAGATGGGACCTTTAGATTGTGCTTCGATTATCGAAGGTTGAATTTGGTGACGATAAAGAACAAGTATTCTTTGCCAAGGATTGACGAAAGGTCTGGTTATCATCAGTTAAGGGTCCGAGAAGAAGATATTCCTAAAACAGATTTTCGCTCTCGCTATGGTTTTTACAAATTCGTTGTTATGCCGTTTGGATTGACGAATGCACCTGCTGCATTCATAGACCTCATGAATTGTCTGTTTCAACCTTGGATAAGTTTGTGATTGTCTTCATTGACGACATTCTCGTGTATTCTAAGACTTGAGAGGAACATGAGACACATTTGCGGATAATTCTACAAACTTTACTGGATAACCAACTATATGCAAAGAAGTCAAAGTGTGCGTTTTGGTAAGTGAAGTGCATTTCCTTGGGCATGTAATTTCTGGAGAAGGAGTTTCAGTTGATCCAAGTAAAATAGAAGCAGTGTTGAATTGGGAAAGGCCTAAAAATTTCTTTAAGATTCGAAGTTTTCTTGGGTTAGCCGGATATTATCGAAGGTTTGTAAAGAACTTGTCCAAGATTGCAACTTCATTGACTTGTTTGACGAAAAAAAGGGTAAAGTTTGCATGGAGTGAAGATTGTGAGTCTGCATTCAAGGAACTTAAGACAAGGTGTTGCCAAATAGTGAGGATCCATATGAAATATTCGCCGATGCGTTGGGACAAGGATTAGGAGCCGTGCTGATGCAAATTGGAAGGGTAGTTGCTTATGCCTCGAGACAGTTGAAAACACATGAGAAGCAATATCTTACTCATGATTTAGAGTTAGCTGCTATAGTTCATGCCTTGAAGATTTGGAGGTGTTATTTATACGGTAGTAAATTTTATGTTTATTCAGATCACAAAAGCCTCAAATAATTGTTTACTCAACATGATTTGAATTTAAGGCAAAGGCGATGGATGAAGTATATAAAAGATTATGACTTTGAATTGTTGTATCATCTTGGAAAAGCCAATGTAGTGGCTGATGCGTTGGGTAGAAAAACGAGAAGTACATTGTCAAGTTTAATGTTGGTTGAAAATGACATGTTTGAACTATTGAAGCATATGACATAGAGGTTTTGGGTGTAGGTGTTTTGACTAATCTTCAATTGAAGCCTCAATTAGAACAAAAACTTATTGCTAAACAGAAAGATGATTCATAAATATAGTTGTTAAAGCAAAAGATAATATTTAGAGAAGCATCAGAAGAGTGGAAAATTCATGAAGATGGTGGTCTAAAATATAAAGAAAGAATGGTTGTGCCTAAAGATAAGAGAGTAAGGGAACGAGTACTGAAGGAAGCTCACAATACTTAATTTGTAATGCATCCAGGAAGCAATAAGATTTACCGAGATTTGAAAAGAAGGTATTGGTGGAAATGGATGAAGCGAGAGGTAGCCAATTATGTTAGTCAATGCTCAATATGCCAACAAGTGAAGATTGAACACTAAAAACCATCTGGTATGCTGCAACAATTGGCTATTCCATAATGGAAGTGGGAGAGCATTACGATGGACTTTATTACTAATATACCGAGGTCAAATAAAGGGCATAATGGAGCTTGGGTGGTTGTAGATTGACTTACGAGGAGTGCTCATTTCTTGCCTGTGAAGATGAATTCGCCTATCTACTAGTTTACTAAGCTCTACATTGAGTAGATTATTCGATTGCATGGAATCCCTAAAACAATAGTTTCTGACCGAGACTCTCAATTTACTTCACGTCTTTGCGAAAAGCTACAAGAGGAATTGGGTACAGAACTCAATTTAAGCACGGCATACCACCCACAAACTGATGGACAATCAGAATGGGTCATCCAAGTTTTGGAAGATATGTTGAGAGCTTGTATTTTGGATTTTGGAGGAAAATGTAGTGTACATCTTCCACTTGCTGAATTTGTCTACAATAACTGTTACCAAAGTAGTATTGGTATGGCACCCTACGAGGCTCTGTATGGGAGACCTTGTTGATCACCGATTTGTTGGGTTGATGTAGAAGATTGAATAGTTTTGGGTCTAGAGATCATAAAAGAAACAACTAAGAAGGTTAAGCTTATTTGTGATCGACTTAAGACTGCACAAAGTAGGCAGAAGTCTTGTGCAGATAAGAGAAGAAGACCATTGGACTTTCAATCTGGTGATTTTGTATTTTTGAAGGTAAGCCCTTAAAAAGGAATACATCGATTTGGAATGAAAGGAAAATTGGCACCTAAATATGTTGGTCCCTTCAAGAAAATTGAAAGAGTAGGGAACGTTGCTTACAAACTGGAGCTGCCACCCCGACTTGGTCATATTCATAATGTATTTCATGTCTCCCAATTGAAGAAAAGTGCTCCAGAAATTCAGCATATTAAGCCATGGGTGGACTTACCATTGGAGCTAAATGGAATGTATGTTGAACGCCCAATTTGTATTCTTGATCGAGAAATAAAGAAGCTCCAAAATCGAAGTGTACCACTTGTCAAAGTAAAATGGCAACATCACGGAGTTGAAGAAGCTACATGGGAATTAGAATCTAATATGAAGCAGAAGTACCCTTACTTGTTCGAGTGACTATGCAAATTTCGGGGACAAAATTTATTTTGTGGGGGGTGGAATGTAAAACCCTAGAAATATATATTTAGTTATATGGAGCTTGTAAAGGTTTAGATGGGTTAAAGTGGGTTGTGTGTGAAAACAGCACACAACGGCACCAAAAATTTGATGCGATATAAAACAGCACACAAATTAAACCCTCTTGTTGACAATTGTAGTATAGATGCAAATAGGGATCGTTCTAGATCGGGGATTATGAGGGATTGCTAAAACACTTGAAACTGACTCAAAAACGTAAAACTAAGTTTAAAACACTAAACTAGACTCAAAGAATGCAAAACTAAACTCTAAAACACTAAAACAACTCAAAAGACTCAAAACAGCACAAAACAAGCTAAAAGACTCAAATCTGCCACTAAGAGTAATTTTGGACGAAAATAGGTTTTGACTAGACTCAAAACACTTCAAAAAACACAAACTAAATCAGTTTCTAACTAATATGACTCAACAAAGTAAATGGGGATTGGGTTTTGACAAATTTGAAAACAAAACAAGTAAATTAAAGAACTAATGAAATTTGCACGAAATTGGGTAAAACTATGGATGATGGGCTAGCTAGGAGGTTCTTCTCCACACATGACACACTTGCATACAAAACGATTTCCAGTTGCTTTTCAATAAACCATGAATTCTCAACACCCCAGATTAACTGTGAATTGCACTAATTAACCCTCAGATTTTCCTAATTTTATTGAATTGGATGATTGAATACAACAACCCAAAGCATTCTCCACAAGTTCCCTACATGAATTGCATAATAGAGATACAAGCAAAGATCATTAAGTTCTATGAAAATCATAAGCATTGACGAGACACTTGTAACTATGAATTGCATGAAACTTATGCCAAGAATTTACTTAATGCGATTGTGACCAGCAACCTCCACTACTTATGAATATAAGTTCATAACGATTAGGTGAAACTCCCTTATATCCTAGCATCAGATTTATGCATGAAAATTAAGCGTGCACTCTCAACCAACACACACAAATCAGTTTTAATTCAAACGGATAAGTAAATTGAATTCACAATTTATGAATCACAACTGGATGTAATCAAATCATATTGCAAGTATAACCATGGTTTCGAAAACCCCCTAGCTAAGAGGGGTTTAGTTCCTCATACTCACAAAACAAAGATTATTGAATTGAAACATTGAAAACAAAAGAAAGATTACACCTAAAACGTTCCAGCAATCCTAACTTGAATGACAGGCACGTCCAAAGGCCCTCCTCCTTCCTCTTTACTGCGGCACAAGGTTTGGTGGTGAGTTTTGGGGGTTATGAATGGTGTAAAAGGCTGGGTTTATGGTTAGGATAGGTGTATGGTGCGACAAAGGTTGAATAAGGTCAGAAACTATGCAGAATGGTGAAGGATGGATGCGGCAGAGAGAGGGTATTGATTTTTGGTGTGAATGGGTGAATGAATGGATGATTTTGGGGCTGCAAAAAGGAAGTTTATTTAAGGTTTTCAGAAATTAAAACCCTAACTTATTTAGGTAATCAGAAATTTAGTCAGAAGCTTCTAGAAAGAGGAAATAAAATCAGAAAACTTAAGGGAAAGTGCTAAGATATGCGGCAGAGACTTTAATTAAAAGGGCAATGTGTTTTAATGCAGGAAATAGGAAAGAAGGACTCTCCCTTGCACAGCAAGGAAGAGGAAAGGTCCAAAGGGGTGCGGCAAAGGTTGTTTAAGTGGAAGGAAGGTTCAATTTGTGTCCTAAAATGCATAGGAGGCCTTCAATGTTGCTGGAACTTATTTAGGATTAGGAAAGGTCAAACCAAAATAGGAAACTTGGCTTAACTTTCATACTTCAAGTAGGAATCCTTGTTTGAGTAGGAATCCATCTCCAATTAGGAATCCTTCTTCAATTAGGAATCCTTCTTCAATTAGGAATCCTTCGTTGATTAGGAATCCTAACATCTTCAAGTCTTCAATTTCGTCCATTCCTTTTGCTCCAAGCATGTGATATCCACTCCAAGCCCAATTTTGCTCCAAAAGGCTCCAAAATGCACCTTCTTGCATGCTTTGTCCTTAGAACCTGAAAACACACGAAAATGGCTTAAAAGACTAAAATAACTAAGAAATAACAACGTAAATGCACAAGAACAAGCCAACTAAGTCGCCTAAATATGCTCCTATCAATGGAATTGAGAAGTATTAGTATATGTTGGTGCATGTGAAGTGTGTATTGATATTTTTTTTCCGGATTAGGCACTCTTGTGGCTTAAGCGAGATCAAGTGATAAGAGTGAACAATTGTGGAAAAAGTTGGTACCTAAAGCTTGGAATATCAGGTAGGGGGACTCACACCCTGGTTAGTAATTTTTGGTATGTATTATGTATGTAAATATTGATGCGTGCAAGATATGCATTGGATTTTTGTTGTTGTTAGAACTGCATGTTAGGAAAAGGAGTTTGATTTTTCTAGCATGTGATTTATGTTATTCTATATTGTAATGACAACCTGAGAGTGAGGGGGGCTGTGTGACTACCTTGGGCTTCGATCCCCTAAACCTCTGGACGATCCTATACAAACAGACTCGTACCATTAACCATAAGGGGATGGTACTTGTGTCTATGTAGTATAGGTTGTAAGTGGACACTCTCACTACCCTACCTTGTGTTGGTATTACTTGAGAATTTTATTTTAGGTATGGGTAGTTGGCCGCGTATTCGGTTGTCAGAACGAAATGAATTTCGGGATCCCACTGTAGTTACTTGTATGAGATTGAAATAAATTTTAACTCAAGCCAAATGATTTTGTTGTACAAACTGTTTTCTTTATATGTAGTACTAAGGTACATCTAGTTTTAAACCTAGCTAGGGTGCCTCCCAAGGGGGTGTAAATGATTGTATGTGATGCTCACCCTTACATTTTCAGGTGCTGTGCGAGATATAATGGAAGAGTTGGACTAAGGTGTGCAGTTGTAGCTTGTGAACCTCAAAGCTTTCGAGTCAGAAAATCAGCTTATGAAATGTAAATATTGATTTTCTGGTTTCAGTGAAAACTGTTTATGTATAGCCTCTTTTGCTTATGTATATATTTATCTAAACTCATTACTCCTTTGGCTTTTGGGATTTCTTTTGTAAAAAGGTTGCTTATAAAATAGTTTGAATGTTATGATTTTTGCTTGAACTCAAATTTTTAGTTGGCTATTAGTTTTAGAGGCCTTGCGTTTCTTGAAAATACAGGAGAATTGTCGTGTTATGAGAATGGAGCATACAACTCTCATGCGTTTTTAAGATTCGCGGCGCTGTTGCGTTACATTTTTGGGTCGTGACAAAAATTAAAATCAATCACTCTCCTATAGAGATCAATCAAACTAGCAAACTCTCCTAGAAAGAGAAATCAGACCGGACAATTCTTGAAAATTATTGAACAAAAACAAAATGAAATAATAAAATCATGTCCTCGCTCCACATCCTTCGGACATTCGAAAGGTATATCACTGCACTGGCTAAAACCCAAAGTGTTGTATTAACTAAACTTAATCCCAATGCATTTCGACATCTTCCATGACTTCCAACTTCAACCCCATATCGAAGGTGATAGCTGGATCCGAACCCTTGTAATAGCTATGTACGTGGGTCAAAAGATGACGACTATCACAGTTGTAGATGTAAATTTCTTCCTCCTTGTTCCTGGACAAAATTGCACCTATAAAACAAATAACACCTTAGGTCAAGGCCAAGAGCCTCACGCGCCCACGATGAATTGGGGGGGGGGCTTTGGCCGAAAAACCTCTGATGCCAAAGTTAGAATTTTGAGGGAAAAGTGATTGGAGAATTTAGAGAATTTTGCAAGAGTGTAGGACTTAGGTTTTGGAGGAAATGAAGGTGTTTACATATGGGTGTGGCCGGCCCCTTTGGGAGGAGATGGACCGGCCACTTGGATGGCTTTTTGGGCGAGATTCATAATTTGTAGCTAATTAATAAATTAATTGAATAATAAATCAATTAATTAGCTGATTAATATAATTTGAAAGGAAGGATTTGGGGGTTACCTTGTGGAGAATATTTGATGAGGATGGATGAAATAGGTTTTGAATAAATGCCTATTTTGGGCATTTTTGACTTGATTGAGGGATGGTTGTCCCCTGCTCACGCGTAAGAGTTCTGGCGTTTCTTGAGGGTAATTTTGTCCATTTTACCCTAGAATCCACGTGTCACCTCTATATTCTTCTTGATTATTTTTGGCACCCCAATAGTAATTAAAACGTTATCTTCAGTCTTCATGCATGTGATCCGACTCTTGGCATTGAAGTGGAGGCATTTCAAATTTAGACGTGTAACCTTGAACATCGTGCTAGAAAGTTCGCAATGATGAGATTTTGCATTTGTGTCATGTACATGAGAAACGAGAAATTTTCTCCAATATTCTTCATTAATTTCAACCGTCAGATTGAAGTATCCCGAAGCAAGTTCATCTGGATGTGATGGCTAGATGATTCTTTGGAATGACGCTTACATATCCTTGGATCTTTCCCTTCCACTTTACCAAAAATTTTCAAATCGGCTCCAATTTCCTTGTCGTACCAATTTCAAAAACCTTTCCTTGAAGCTTTTCACATGGCGTATTCAAGCAGCAAACCTAAGTCAGCCAAGATTTCTCCATACAACCTTTCATTAACAAGAGTTTGCAGCCGGCAAGAGAGTGAGACATTTTTTGAAAATCACCGAGATATTTTAAACAATTGCAAAGTCTGGTGAGAATCGGGCCATGACATTTATGTTGAGTTGTTGGCGTCGTCTAATCCCAGCGCCTTTGTACCAGAATTTACCCGTGGTTCCTAGACCTGGGTCTTCGTTTTTCTCCTTCTAACTTCGTGAAGAGTACTCTGCTATGCTACGACATAGCCATCTGCATCCTTTCTCCAACAGCCTTTAGACTTATTACTTGCTTTGAATTGCTGAATCATTGGTATGTGGCTGAATTAGACATCCAAGAATTTAGGATGCTGCATAATATTACGATGGAGTGCTATTAGACCCACCCAATGTCTTATTTCCCCACCCACGTTATAACCTCACCCACCACAAAATGTTAAAAAATTGAAACCCTATTTCCCTACCCACTATTATTCTTAAAATAACCTCATTTCATAACAACAACTCAAAAACTCTAAAGCTAAAATATTGAGCTTCATTATACATATTTGACACGAAGTTGTTATTGCTTGAAACTGAAAGACTTGTATCCTAACAAACAATCTCTCTCTCAAATTTGCATCTCAATTCCCCCATCTGAGCTGAATGGGGTTCTGAGGATATACATCACAACTACTGAAAAATGACTAATCAATACTTTAATTAAGGATTTCCAATTAGTGCATATATCCAAAAGCGATTTTTTTTGAAATTGAAATTGAATATTAAATTATATCCTAAATCAAGGTATAAATCCAAACCAATGGTCTGTTAACGAGCTTAGATTTGTATGAAATATAGATTTTGTGGGAAACCCAGCAAAAGGGTGCTTGTATGAAATATAGATTTTGTGGGAAACCCAGCAAAAGGGTGCTTGTTATCTTACTGTTAACCAAAACAGACAAAATCCATAACCCCAGAACCACCACCCAGCCTACCATAATCATGCTCACTATTGCCAGAACCAGCAAAAACCTAAATCTAGAAATTAACGAATCGGTTGACTAACAAGCATAAACAAGAAATTAGAAAGAAAAAAAGACAAATCGGATGGGGAAATAGAAAATGAGGATAATACTGTGAGGGAGATGAGGAAAAAAGGAGCTGGGGAGAGCAAAGTTGTTATTTGGAACAGTAAAAATCAAAGTGTTGCACTTGGCCAGGCTTCCAAGTCCTTATACGTTAAACTTGTGAATAAAATCTTTATTAAGAAGAGGGTGGGGAAATAAGACAAAAGGGTGGAAATATCAGCACTCTTATGATGGATTTTGATGGCCACTACTATTTCATGGCCAGAATTAGCCTTGACTGGAGGTCGTACATCCAGGATGTTCCTTGTCGCTAAAAGAATTAGTATAAAGACATTCTGGTTGTTGATGGAGATTGGGAAGGGAGAATAGATGGAGTCAGGGTCAGAGCTCTCCTTTTTCACAATCCTGACCTCAGAGATGAGTTAGTCGATATCGAGGTATGTCGCCCCAAACTGATTTAGTGAGCACTACAAATTCCCACCGCGCATCGTAACTGGAAGTGGCTTATCTCGCCTTAACGCTTTACTAATCGCGGAAAGGATCCGGCTATTAACCAGTGTTGAAAATCTCCCATACCGAAACCGAAATGGGTTGAAGCTCGCAATGCCCATGAGAAGGTTCGCCCTTCCAAATCAAAGGCTACATTTTTTCAGGTCTAATGAAGCGGAAGCATCCTAGCGGTTCTTTTTCACAATCACTGACTGCTTTTCCACAATCACTGATTGCTTCTCCACAATCCCAACTGTCAATTAGGGATGTCCAGCTCGAAAATTTCTGATAAGAGAAAGAAATTCTTCTTTAGAGAAAAAGGCGCGTTGCTCCTCAAACGTCTTCGATCTCTAGAGAACCTGCCCTATCATCTCTAGCAGGTCAACTTCCTACTTCACCTTCTCCTCTTTTAATTCCAGTGTTGCCCCTGTCATCTGAACCTAAGCCTGAATTCCCTTTCTTGGCCTCCATACTTGCTCTTCCGCCTGCATTAAGCGAAACCACTGTACTTCCTACAACATCAATCTCTACTTCTGTTCTTCCACCACAAGTGCTGGTGACTGCACTTCCCCGACATGATGATCCTCTGCCAGTCATCTCAACGAGGTCTGAAGGAATAGCACGACCTCCTCTCGTGATTCGGCCTTTGGTTGAACACGTTGCCCTTCCCTTTGACGCCAGCAGGCTTCGAAACAGCGACCAAGCTCGAGCCTTCCTTAGAGCTTTAGTAACCCCGGATGACTACAAAGAAGTTTGTATGTCTCTTGAAGATGTCCTGACACGATGATATGGAAGTCGTTACGAGGTGACTTCCTTTCTATGTTTCCTTTTTTCTAACATGTGCTGTCCAGATTGTCTTCCTTCATAATTTCTGTGTATTAGGCTAACATGTGGACGAAGATGACCCTGTCTCGACATGTGGGATGGATTCAGGAACTCGAACAGATTGTTGGCTTAGAGATTGCTGCAAAAAGTAGGAGTGGATCAGCGATTGCTATCCTAATCAGAAGAGCTTAAGAACATGCGGGTCGGGTAGTAAGCTTTGAAAGATGCTGATGAAGCAATGATACGCCCGTCTATCAACCTTACTGTACTCAAGTAGTTAAAGGTTAAGGATTACCAGGAAGATCTCGCAAGAACAAGGGAAGAGCTGAGGATGGAGAGACGGGCCAAGGAAGAGGTGGATCAGACTCTCACTATCTTGAAGAAGGAATCGGAATGCGTGTTGGCTTCGGAGCGAGGTGCTTGGGAAAACAAGAGAATCGCGGATTTCTAGCAACTTACCAATAGACATGCCTCTAAAATGTCGGTGCTTCGAGGTGAACATGAGAAACTACTCGCAGAGGAGTACATATAAGGATATGACACTGGGTGCTTATTGGTTAATCCTGGTTAGATCACCTAAGGGTCAGGATGACTACAAGATCTATGACGAGGTCAAGCGCATAAATTTCTCTCTTCCACAACATCTACTCGATGAGATCTCTTAGAAGTGGAACAAGTCGCAAATGGAGATTAGCTTTGAGGCTTTTTCTGGCTAGGAGATGAGGCCTTTCCCTTTTATGATTTCAAACTTTTTCTGTCGTAATATGAATTCTTCATTGTTTTTTCTTTGTTCATGACGGGATCTTAATATGATAAACTTCTCTACAGCAAACGAACTTTATACAAGAAATAAGTGGTAGAGTGGAATACGAGTAAGTTTGTGGGGACAGAGCTCAAAAGCCCCTTTGGCAATGTTTATTCGGGAAAATGTTGCCTCCCAAACTTAGCCTTCATAAAGCATTCTCGTCGTGATATCCGAAGTACCACATTACTCCAACACAAGGAATTAAACATTAAACCCATGAGGAGACTTTTGCTTCTGCGGTTATTAAAACACATTTATCAGATTTATGAGCTTCAAATCATACCTAAAGATATCCTATAAACAAGGGTTGATTTCTTTACGCCTTGCCCCAGTTCTTGGGCTAAGGGCTTCAATATTTGCAACGTGGTGCTAGAGAGAGTGACCTCTTAAACAAAAGTTCTTTAGAAACTTGGTTGTCAGCATATGGGTTGGAAACGCTTTTTGAATCCTTTTGTTAGACCTTGTGCGTCGAACTCGGGCATTTCTGATCAGACTACTTTGATTGGCTTAACCAAATCACTTCCACATATTGAAGCATTGTTGGAATAAAATTTCTTTTGGGGATTGCCTAGTATAATGCCTGCTTCGAACTAGCTAGCATATGATGTTGTAGAACATATTTGGCTTAGTATGTTGGTTTAGGAAAGAAGTAGTCGTACTCGGGGTCAGAGTTCAGAGCCACATTCGGTGATTTCTGGTTCACCATTTCGACTATTCCCTCGAATGGTGCAGAGCCCAGGTTTGAATGTCATAACCTACAACGTTGTTAGTTGTATAAACTTTCCAGAGGGCGGATGGTGCATTGGATTTCTAGGTCCAGATGCTTATTATGATTTGATTCTCCCAAGCTGCTAACCCTTCGAGATGGATTGGACTAACAGAGGCTCATTTGATAGTGTTACGTTGAACTTTTTAGACTTGCATTCGTGCAAATGTTCAAAGTTTATGCTTTGTTTGGGATGAGTAGAGTACTCCCTGCATCACCAAAAAAAGAGGAAAAATGGAACAGATATTGAAAGATCAATCTGCTTTATTCTTAATCAAAATAGGATTTATTGACAAGGGGGTAGGATTGAAGTCGAAAATGATTTTCTTTATATCTCTAGGATACATAATCAAATCACTAGTGTAGTTCGTAAGAAAAGATGATATGGTGTAAAAATTACACCAGGGATCACTTTTGACGATAAGCCTATGGTAGGGCATGAAAAGATGAGTTCTCCAGACTTATTTTCGCGTAGACGGTGGCATTGCAATTTGGTTTGAAGCAGACTACATGCATATCCCCTAAGACAATCAAACCACGTGTAACTCGGATAGTGCTTGTTTTTTTTAACCCACTTAGAGTAGCCTGCATGGGGTTTTCCTTTCGCCAACAAGGGTCATTCTTCTTAGCATCGGTTCTTCAGTTTGTATGGTGTTTAACCTTTCGCTGCTTGTCTCTAGATAACAAGGCAGGATTTTTCTGCGAAGGGAACCTTGCCCATGATGTGCAACCATTCTCGATGGAGGATAGTATTGTAAGGGGGTGGGTTGTCCATCACATGGAAGGTCATCAGATGTTCAGACATTTTTGCCTGTACCTAGAGCTGTATTGTTCCCATAGTGCTGAGTAGAGTTCCATTAAGGGTTTGGATAATGGATCAAGTTAACTCTGTCGAGGACGCTCATCCTTTTAGCCGCACCCACGAAGATGATGTTGTCTTCTAACCTGTTATCAATTAGGGTGTGCTTGTTTACCCTCACTAACTTGGACTAGAATGGACTGTACAACTTATTAAAGTAGTCCCGGGTTTATTGTGCCTCAGGACTAAGTATTGTGGGACTAACGAGGATTTACCTCGACTAAAACCTTTGCTAAAAGACCTTAGCGGGAGCCCCCGAAAAGCACCGGACTAGCTGAACTACTTTGCTTTGACCCGGGATTCATCTATTTCGCTTCAACCTTGACTCATCTGCTTCGCTTCGACCTCGACTCATCTGCTTCGCTTCGACCTCGACTCGTCTGCTTCACACGATTGACGATAGACCTGCATCACTGCCGTTGAAACCCAATTCCCCAAAGACGGGATCTTTGTGAACCCAGTGGTGGGTAAGGAAGGAATATCGAAGGTAAGAATGCCAACTAAAATGTTGGGATGCCGACGATGAAAACAGGACACTTGGACGAATAAGTTGCCTTTTGAGAGAGGATGAGATTTTTAGAATTGACTTTGATTTGATCTGATTTACGATTGGAATTGGGAGATCTACAATTATGGCTTTCAAAGAAAGGAAGGAAGAGATTTCCAGAATATCTTTTGGTTTAATCTAATATGCAATTAATGGAATTGGGATTTGGTTTTGAGATAAACCACCTGACCCGCAATTAATGGAATTGGGAGTTAGCCTTGGGAGTTGGTTTTGATATTCATTGCAAATTATGGAATTTGGATTTCGAGATAAGAGTTTTAAGAAAAAATGAAAATGAGAAATGTAAAAATAAAATATTAATATATATGAATTAAATAATATAATATTAGAATTTTGTTAATTATTGTACTTCTTAGTTCGACACTCCATCAAACATTTTACTAAGTTATTCCACTCAGGCCTATTATAAGCCAGTCCAGTTTAATCCCTGAAGCTAATCCAATCCAAAACAGTACAGTGCAACAAACGCATTCTTAGAAATCCGTCTACCATGACATTGAAGATTTGTAATTTGATAACAAGAGTGCTATCGGGTGCGGGGGTTGTTGGGTTGGGGGGGGGGTGTGGGTGGTTGGGGCGGTGGGGTGAATAAGTAATTTCCATCTCGATGACAGGGTTCCTTAGGTGATGCTCTCCACTCATTATCGTCATTCCCTTTTGTGCCTTTTTGAAGTATTCCTGTTTTCCTCCTACACTGTTGACGGCCGGGAGAAACTTCCCTTCTGGATACTGGGACGGTAGTAAACCAGGGTCTTCTGCAGCTTCGCCAGGTGCACCGTTGGGATGAGTTCATAGGCCTACTTGCCCGGATATGGGCCCACCATCTTTGGAGGGGCTTGAGCGGCAGAACTTTTGAGGGAGGCGATGGTGCCTTTAATTGTTCTCAGCCTTTCATCTGGCCTTGTAAGTCTTGTCCGTTCCCTGATTTGTAGATTCTTCCGAAGATCTTTCATCGACGTGCATATCTTTAGAACGCCATCCTATACCTGATCCATGAAATAGGCATCTTCCTTGCTCGAGTTTGTGGCTTGAGTATAAAATGATATTCTAAGCATAACTTGCATAGGGTAGAGCAATCTGGTCGAGAAGAATAAGAGTTTTCTAACACACCAACTGTTGGAACCAAATTCACTCACCGTCGTGAGTGGTGGTTGAGCACAAACTCGAGCAACTTGCAAAACCGTGAACAACCCTGAGCTAGCCTAAGACAAGGAGGGGTGGTGCGCTGGCCAAAGGCTATTCAACAGTCAAGTTAGCGAATGATTTTAGACTCAAGCAGTGGGCATGTCACATCCCAAATACAGGCACTTAATAGTGCCACGCCCTACTGATAACGCAATGTATAGTATTAAAACCCACATTATAACATTAGATTACCAATAAAGCAGAAGGCTACTTGAGAAGAATAAAATAAAATATTTATTTTTAAGCAGTACGAAAGCCAAAATCATTTTGGTAAATAAATGAATAAAAGGGCAACGAGATTTGAATAACATTTTTACATCAAAAACGAAGTTCACAACTTACAACAAAACCAAAGACTTTAAGGTAATTAACATACTAATCAACTCTTTAGTATGATTAAGAAAATACCGAGCTTTGAGTTTGGTTGCAAAAGATCCATTCAAGACTATAAGGAAATAAGAAAAATGTACAGACAAAAACCTGTGAAAAGAGTCAATAAACGACTGAGAAGTTGACAAGTAACAAACAACGCTTGTCTCGACTTTAGTCCAAATTTTCTATTTGTAGGTGCACTAGTCCTGTAATAAAGTAGAGGGTGAGCATCACAAACGTTCATCGCTCCCCCTCAGGGAATCCACCCTAGCTAGGTTTGAAAATAGCATATGATAATTTATATACTATAGGAAAATGATGCACAGCAAAAGCTTTTGCTTAGTTTTGAAAATAGATTGTATGCTCACACAATTTCCTTCAAAAAGAAAACAAGGATCCCAAGAAATCGCTACATGTCTGATGACCGGTCCAATGACCAACTACTCCCTTACCTGGACCAACAATGAACAAATATACTTATGGTAAGGTGCAGCGATAGTGTCCTTTAATGCCCTACCCTTAGATATGCTAGTACCTCTCCTAGAAAGGTAGCAGTACTAATCCCTTTGTCGTAGCCCTTCTGGACGTTTAGGGGATGAAACCCAAGGTGGTCGCTATGCCCCCTTCACTCCCAAGTCATCAGTTTAATTTGTAGCATAAAAACAACTTGCATAGCATGATATAAAACAAAACCATTTTCCTCATGGTTCAGTCACAATAAAATATATACAGCTTTCACAAGCATTCGTATATTTACATATACATACATTCACAAAGTTCCATAACTAGGGTAAATGAGGATCCCCCTACCTGGTCTCCAAGCCAAGCAAGCAATATTCCTCACCAACACCTCGATTAAACGCTAGAGTCGCGAGTAATTGGAATCCCTAGTCCAACAATTAAAATATGTCAGTATATGTCCATATATAGTAATTAAACTTTACTCCCCACAACTATATCCAATAGGGACCTTCACTTAATCAAAATAATAATTCTTTCAATAAACTTTTTAACATTTCAAATAGGTCCCCAAACTTTTGATAATTGCACTTTGGCCTCTAAACTTTTAAATTACACACTTGCCCCAAAACTAAAACTGTTTTCATAGTTCAGTCCCTGGTATGAAACCAGCGGCTTCTAGGTCTATTTTCCCATAAATTCAACATATATTTTCAAGCCAAAACACAATTCATCAATAGTACAACTTATTTCTTCTATACAAACGTCCTTTAAAGTCCAAATTCGATGTATTTCGAACAAAACATCATATTTCTCTAAATCTCATTCATATGAAAACTTGTACAAAATTCTAGCAATCTGATCATATGTAAATCTTTACCTTAATGTCTCAAAAATCGGTCTCAAGTCATCAAATAGACTTTGAAGCCCTCAAATCGTGCAAGGACAAGTTTGAAATTGAAGCTTTGAGCCTAATTAGTCATAAACCCAATTTGAATGAATTATTCAAATCTATATAATAATCCTCAAAATTTACCTTAAAATGTTGAGTTCGATTCACTAAGAATGTAGACGAAAACCGTTCCTCAATCGGATTCCTGTAAAAGTTATGAATTTCGAAAGATTAATGAATTTTTCCTTTTTCTGTTTTCGTTTAACGTTGCCTCACCTCTTCAGTTTCCAATGTCCAATGGCAACTTGTCAGTGTCAAAGTAAGAAGCAAATTTGATCTGTCTTCCATTTTTCTATTCCTTTTTCTTTGGGTCCAATCCCAACTTACCATGTAATAAGATGGTGAAATTAGATTATGACCAGCGTCCCTTTTGCTGGAATTAGTGGCTGCTGCCACATGTAAAAACCAGCCATTCTTTGCTTCCATGCGTTCTAGCCAGCCATTCTTTGGTTGCCACATGGTGTTCTCCAATCCGTCAATTTAAAGTTCCACTATATGTTCGTTCGAGCTCCGAAAATTAATCCGAAAGATGCCACGAGCTTGTAATCTTGTCCACTTTCATCTTTTCACCTCAAAATAATAATCTTTGAACTCAAGTAAAATTATGATCCATTTAAAATGAACCATAAATCGTAAAATTCACAGACATCCAACAATTCATAACAACACTTTCTAAGCACTTCAAAAATTCTGGGTCTCACATTCCACCCTCCTTAAAACAAATTTTGTCCTTGAAATTTAAAATGCTATTAAAAAAGATAGGGATACTTCTTTTTCATTTCGAACTCCAATTCCCATGTGACTTATTTAGTTCCATGATGTTGCCATTTAACCTTCACATAAGGCACTTCTCGGTTCCTAAGCTTTTTCATTTCCCGATTAAGCATACAAATCGGTCCTTCTTCATAGGACAGATTCTGCTCCATTGGCAGATTAATCCAAGGCATGATTTGTTGGATATTGGGTGCACTCTTTTTTAATTGAGATACATGAGACACATTGTGTATGTACGACAACTCTGATGGCAAATCCAATGTATAAGCAACAGGTCAAATGCGTTCACTAATCTTAAACGGACCTATGTATCTGGGTGCTAACTTCCCATTCACCCCAATGCATTCACTAATCTTGAACGGACCTATGAATCTGGGTGTTAATCTTGAACGGACCTATGTATCTGGGTGCTCACTTCACTAATCTGCCATTTCCCGCCAAAATCATGCATGTACGAAGCATATTTTCCAATACTTGAATTACTCACTCTGACTGTCCATCTGTATGTGGATGATAAGCTGTACTTAGATCAAGGCGAGTTCCAAGCTCATCCTGTAACTTGTTCCAAAGTCGTGATGTAAATCTTGGATCTGGATCTAAGACTATTGTCTCTGGAATTCCGTGTGATCGAACAATCCATTCAATATACAATTCAGCAAAATAATTGATAGACGAATCCATCTTCACAGGCGGAAAGTGAGCTACCTTAGTAAGTCTATCAACTGTCACAATACCATTATGCTCTTTCTTCGATCTTGGTAAGTCGGTAATAAAGTCCATCATGATGTTGTCCTATTTTCATTATGGGATCAGTAGTGATTGTAAAACGGCTTGTGGTGTTATGCCTTTACTTGTTAGCACATTACACATCGGCTAACATAAATAGTAACATTAGGCTTCATACCTTTCCACCAATATCACATTTTCAAATCCTTGTACATTTTAGTACTTCCAGGATGTAATAGCGAACTGTGTTCTGTGAGCTTCATATTATATTTTCTTCCAGACTGCTTCATTTTCAAGTACAAGCATTCAGACTTTGTACCTCAGACTACCATTTTCATGAAGCTTCCATTCATTAAGTGCGTCTCCTAAAACTATCTTCTACCTTATTTCTTGTAGTTCAGGATCTTCCTGTTGTTTTTGCACTATATATTGATCCAATTGAGGTGCTACACTAAGATTAGCCAAATAAACACTTATTTCGTCATGTTACACCTCTAGATCATAATCTTGTATTCTATCAAACCTCTTTATCCGCTAACATCAGACAGGATAAAGTACTCTTGTTCTTTCTACTTAAAACATTAGCAACTACATTTGCTTTTCCAGGATGATAGGATAATTCAAAATCATAATCCTTTATGTACTCCATCCAGCTTCTTTGCTTCAAATTCAAATCACATTGAGTAAATATATACTTAAGACTTGTGATATGAATAAACAGTGAACTTATTGTCATACAGATAACATCTCCAAATCTTCAGTGTATGTACTACGGTAGCCGGCTCCAAGTCATGTGTTGGATAATTCCTCTCATAACTCTGTTGACCCTAAAAACTACCAAGCCTACGTGGCGCGCAGGCCGAGTAACTAATAAGCTAACTACGTCCTTCGGTTGTGTGCGGGGCGTGCCAACTCGTCGGCCGAGCTCGGCCGAGGAGTAAAATTTGTTGATGTTGTGTTGAGCGCACGGCTGACTTCTGCGTCTTGCGATTGCGGCTGAGGAAGGAACTTGACTCGGCTCTTGGATTCTAAAGCCTGAAGACAAGGCTACTAACTATACGAAGTTCACAAATCGTCGTCGTCAGATTCGGTCACAGTGACGGTATTCGTCAGAGTAAACTCACGCCGAATTGACACCAAGATGTAAGGGCACAAATACTCAAAGCGAATGTACGTCTTGATGGTGAATGTGGTTCGGCCGTCAGAATGCCGAACTCTAAAGCCAACTTGTGAGTATTCGATCATGCAACTCGGCGTTCAATGTGCCGAGCTCGAGTAAACCGTAACACCTCACTTCGCCGAGAAGGCTAATGAGATGACCTCTGCAAATAAGGATTCGAAAATCCTTCTCGACTGAGACTTGGATAGATAACCAGTCGGCCCCTTTGCAGTGCTGTTTATCCAAACTGAAGGTGCCACCGGTTGCCTTCACAGTGTTGTTTATCCAAACTGAAGATGTGTTGGCGAAAAGGAAAATAAAAATCTCAAGGTTGTTGAGAGGTTTCGCGTAGAGCGAAGGTTTGCGCAGGGCAGATTTGTGTGTTGAGTTGGAGAGCTTGAATGGTACGACTGCCTCTGTATTTATAGGAGCATCCCTGTAATCAAGTCCAAGTCACACTCGGATTAGGACTCCTTATCCTAATCCAAAATTACCTCGACTAATCCCTCTTCAATCAGGACTTTGAACCTAGCCTTTATCATGTCGCACGCACCTTCATACCTCATCCTCGCCGAGACCCCTTAATGCATCAGGATTCATGCTATCCGTAGGACTCTGCCTGCTTCGTCTCTATCCAAACAAACCTCTTCCTAACCAGCCCCGGCCGACCTCGGCCCATGGGCTAAATAACCCACAAGCTTCCAAATAGAGCTTTCCAGGCCGAGAATAATTCTAATTCGGCCCAAACTGATATTTTGGGCCTAAACATTGCCCCCTCGCTTCTGAGGTCTTCGGCCGAAATATCTACCGGCCGAGCCCTGACCTCGAAGAAGCGAATCTTTTCATAATTTCAATCCTCGATTTCCACGGAGCATTTATGAAGCACGATTGCACGATCTCTCTTCTGCCAACCGTCTTACTACGTGGCATCTTCTCCCATAACTGCCCTCAATAATGACGCCTGAAGCGTGCAGTTCACTAGACCGTCGAATTTCTTACTGAAAGTAATCATTGTACCTCGATCCGCAGACTCAAATAGCCTGATGATCGTGCGGGCATCAAAATGTCCTTTCCCATAAAACTCGCCGCCACACGTAAACGTGCATCGAGAAACTCGGCCTCTTTATCTGGATTCCCCGGATATTCATAATGATTGGCGACTTTTCGACTGATTTTCCCTTTTAATCCGAATTTTGGAACGGTTGATCTTCTTCCCAAAGACCCTGTAAATACCAGAACTCCGTTATTTGCACCTTTACACTCTCCAATTTTCCGAAATCTCTTGCCCTTGCTCCCAAAACACAAGAAAAACCCTTTTTCTCCCAGATCCTTGCTCTTAATTTCCAAACCAGAAATCCCTTTTTCCAGACACCTTCCGATTACTAGCAATGGCTTCCTTCACCTCCCAACTCTCCAAAGAATGCAAGAAGTGCGAGAACATTGTCGACCACTGCGCCATCAAAACCATTCGCTTTGAGTGTGACATGAACACCCCCCACCAGATCCTCGGTCCTCTTTTCAAAGCGGCCATGCCGTCCTCAATTACCGAAATTTTTAAAGCCGAGAGCCTGAAATTCCTGCTGCAAGGCTTCGAATGGTCAAGATGGATCTTGGCCAAACCTCAAGGCTCTTGGCCCTCGACCACTACATCCTGGGCGGCCTGGGTTGTGCGGATGGAAAAGGTTTTCGGCGAGCAGTGGAAGACGCTCGGAATCTATGACGCCATTCGCCTCTCATCACTGGAGCTGGTCATGGATAAAGAGCTCCTCATAGCCGCCACAAGCCTTTGGTGCTCGGCTACCAACACTCTGGTCCTCCAGTTCGGCCCTGTCAGTCCCACCATCGTCGACGTTACGGCCCTTCTGCGGACCTCCCCGTCTGGCATTCCTATCGATGCCGCCCTCTCCGAGTATCCATCGAATCTTGACCTGAATGCGCTTTTCGAGCCCTCGAGATTCTGAGCGGCGAAGGCCAAACACCTTCGAAAGAAGAGGTTCAGAAACTCCACAAGAACTTCTTCAACTACAACACCCTCTACCTCCACTTCGCCGGCCGAGGGGACAAGGAACTGCGAGAAGGAGAACACGAGGCCTTCCTCTTCTACTAGTACAACAAATATATTTGTTGTACCAAGTCGAACAAGTGTCTTGTCGAAAATATGCCAGTGGCCGAGGCTCTGGCTAGTGGCCACACTTTGGCCCTTAGCCCGACAATCCTTGCTCACGCCTTCCGCTGTCTGGCCGAGATGACTCTTCACAAGGTCGACCCGCACCAGAGCGGCCCTCTCTGGGTCTTCCAGCTCTGGCTGCAGGTTTATTTTGTCCCCCTTCGGCCAGAAACCGCCGACTTCCTGCCCACCGAGGCGCTCGGTCCCCAGCTGGCCTTTCGACCAGCACCTCCGCACAAGGCCGAGGAAGTATTCAAATACCTCTTCGCCCTTGATGCATTCTCCGACGACGAATTCCTGATCTGCAGTCGTCAGAGATACCCTTCGTCGATCGCGCTCCCCTTGTCGGTGTGGAGCACGGAGGAAGATGCCGACCTCCGTCAGTCCTGGGGGTCCTTTGTGCTTGGCCGGGACCTCCCCCTTGGCTGCGATGCTCGCCGAGCCGGCTGGGAGGTCTACCACCCCAACTTCACCGCCCGGCAACTCTGCTACCTTCAAGGCTGCCCGGTTCCCCTTCTGTCCTCACGCACTCTTTTGAGTTGAGGACGCCTCTCTGGCTCCTCGGAGAAGAAGTGCAAAGACGCAAGGAGGGAATTTCAAGAACGGTGCCAGAAGCTTCGCCTTCGACCAGTCGTCCCTGAGTCCCTCTGCACTGATACCTTCGGCGACTGGTGGGAAGCCTGCACTCAGCAATTCTTCGCGCGCTCCGGTCGAGGATGTCACAAGCAGGCTTTTTGGCGACCGACCGAATAAGACCACGGCTCTCCCGCCTAAAGAAGCGGCCCAAGGTATACGGTCATTCTACCCTTTTTTTTTTTTTTTTTTTTTTTTTTGAGAATGGAATCATCATAACTTTACTGACTCGCTCGTTTCTTTTCCCAGGTAGCCGAGTACGAAGAAAGTAGAGGTGGTGGCTGCCGCCGAGGCCAAGAAAAAATCAATCCTTTCCAGGCCCAGCAAACGACCTCGGCAGGAGCCCGAGACAGCAGCAGTGGCCGCTCATCCCCCCAAGCGTGTCAAGAAACTGGCAAAGAAAGGGGAGCGGATGGTCCATGTCATTGAAAGCCAAACGACGGGATCAGCCGCAGCTGATGTCTCTCCCTCCACCGGCACCGAGACAGTCGTGCGGCGGGAGCAAACTGGTCGGACACCCGAGACTCGATCTGAGCCACAGGTGACGGCTGAGTTAACAGCCGTCCAGCCAGCCGGGAGCACGGCATCACCGGCCCCGGTCGAACCGGCTACTTCTCCGCTAGTCGAGAGGACGGCCACATCTGAACCGGCCGTGGCCATTGTCTTGGAAGGGGTTGCTGTAGCGACGAGAGGAACTCCCTCTAAAGCTCCGAGACAGCCGGCAGTCATCATGGAGGTATATTAATGCAGTATTAACTCTTTCTATTTGACCAACTTTGAGCAATTCTAACCACCTTGGTTTCAGGACGACGAGAGCGACAACAATCCCAACAGTCCTCCTCTGACGGCCGAGCAGTCCGGGTCGAGCCTCCTGCAGCAGCTGAAGCGGCCGGGCAGGTCGATCCTCCCTCAGTTGCACATGGGAAAGGCGTCGCCGCCGAACCTGAAACAACGGCGGAAACTCCGATGCACCCCCAGGACCAAGACCTTGGCATTCCTCCTCAGGGAGCCACCTCCGCCTATGTAAGCATCCTTCTTACCATTCTTTTAATCAACCTTCTGGCTTGGAACGCTAAACCAGAAAATACTAAATGTCAGGTGCCCGCGTTCTCCTTTCACCGAAAATTTTATGCGCCGAAGGGCGTTGTCTACATCTTCTGGCCACCTCAGTGGCCATCAAATGTAGATAAACTCCATCGGCCGCGTGAATTGAGAAGCGGTTTAAAACACTGGGCTCGGCCATTAAGCTCTCTGGGTTCGAGCAACGATTCAGCAGACATGGCCGAAGTCTCTTCTCATTAGGTCTAAAATTTCCTTCCTAATTGATTGTCTGATGATTCGATATGTTCTGACCTTTCTGTTTCGTGTAGCCCTCGTGGGAAGTCGAACTCGACGCTCTCCTCTCAGCAGCATCGGGAACTGCCGGCCCTTCCACGACTATGACTGGGTCCTCGGCCAACTCGTCCTCTCTTGTCAAGCTGCAAGAGCTTCTGTCGCTTTCGGCTTCCCAGGCGCTCGAACGCAGGGTCCTCGACTCCGTTGGCGAATGCCTCAACGACCTCGCGGTTGATGGTCAGTTGAGCCCCGAAGCTATCACTCGGGCATCTTCGACTTTGGAGCAGACTCGAGGATTTTTCGGCATTTTCGAGAAAGCTCTTCGGGCCGAAGACGATCTGAAGGCCGCGTCGGGCGCTCTCGAAGTTCTCCGCCCAAAAATTGAGGCCATGAAAGCAAAGAAAGACGCTCTGGCCGACTTAGACCGTCAGATCATTGAGCTTCAAAAACGAAGATCGGTTGTGGCTTCCGAACTTGCAGAGGATTTTGAGTTGGGCGGCAAATCCTGCCTGACCGACTATGCGGCTAGCGTGAAGCGGGTCGAACAGCTCAAAATGGACAAGAGGATCCGCCAAGCCGAGGTCACCATGGGCGAAGTGAGGTGGCTGAAGTTGAAGGCCGTGCTTGAAACTCTGCTTCCCCCATCACCCTAGACTTACTATATGTACTAACCGGCCAGCTCAAGCTGTACTTAGTACTTTTAAAAATTTTTAATAAGAACTTTCATTCTTGCATCTCCCAAGTAGTCGGATAGTATTTCTTCAAAAATTTCCCATTGATTGGTAACTTGTGAACTGTGCCGGCTCGATCTTTAAGATGGTATGCCCCCTTGCCGAGCACTTTGTAAACGATGAACGGTCCTTCCCAAGTCGGCGACCATTTGCCGAATCTAGGATCTTTAATTCCCATAGGCAACACAGTTTGCCAAACCAAATCTCCTTCACCGAATGTTTTCTGTCTAACCCGTTGGTTATAGGCTCGTTCGGTAATCTTTTTCTGTGCTACCAATAAATTGTATGCATCACGCCGTGCTTCTTCCAAATCCTCTAACTCTTGCCTCATCGACTGACTATATTCGTCGCTAAACAAATTACTTTGCTCAATTATTCGCAACGAATTTATGCTTAATTCGACTGGTAGCATTGCGTCGTGCCCGTAGGTGAGTGCATACGGAGTTGTCCCAGTCGCGGACCGGAGCGATGTTCGATAAGCCCATAAAGCCTCATTCAACTTCAAATGCCACATGCCAGGCCGTTCCTCTATTATTTTCTCGAGGATACCGATCATCACCTTATTACTTGCTTCGGCTTGTTCGTTTGCCTGTGGATAGTACGGCGTGGACTGTTTAAGCCGAATTTTTAGGTTCGCCGCATATTCTTTAAACCTCTCGGCTGTAAAGATCGTACCATTGTCAGTTATGATCGTTTCCGGTATCCCGAATCTGGTCACGATGTGTTCCTCCACAAAATCGCAAACCTCTTTAGTCGTTAATTCGGCATACGATTTTGCCTCGACCCACTTGGTAAAGTAATCGGTTGCCACGAGTATCTATGCATGCTTGGTAGCCCCGGAGGACGGCGTGATTTTGCCAATTACGTCCATAGCCCATCCTCTAAATGGCCATGGTTTAGTGACCGAGTGCAATGATTCGGCCGGGACTCTTTGTATGGGACCATGAATTTGGCATTGCACACATCCCCGTGCGAACTCAATGCAATCTTTTAATATGCTTGGCCAAAAATAACCATGCCGTCGAAGCAACCATCGCATTTTCCGGCCCGACTGGTGAGATCCGCAAATTCCTTCATGAACTTCCGCGATCGCTCGAATAGTTTCTTGGGGGCCGAGACATAACAATAGTAGTTCATCCTCGCCTTTTCGGTATAATTCATTTTGATACATGACATAATTCGTGGCGTGAACCCTTGTCTTGCGATCATGTTTACTATTAGGATTATCGAGGTACTGCATGATAGGCTTCCTCCAATCATCTGGCATTGCCTCGACTGCACAAACATCTATGGGGTCTTGTCGATCCAACAACGAAGGTAATGACATGACTCTTGTGCGTATCACGTTATCGCGTCGGAGGACCTGCTGATTAAACAAGGCCGGGTATAGTTGTCGTAACACAGGTATTTCCTGGCCTAGCTTGCCCCCCAGGAGTTGTGCTCCGGAAGCGATTTGGGCTAGCTCGTCTGCGTCGGTATTATGAACCCGGGAAATGTGCTCAAATGTGATGCCGTCGAAGGACTCGGCCAAATAGCTGGCAATCATGTGATAGGGTGCCAGAGTACAACTCATGCATCGAAAAGATCCATTAAGTTGGTTAATCACAAGTTCGGAATCACCGAGGACGAGGACACGGGTCGCTCGTAAGTCATGGAGGACATGAAGGCCGATGATAAGAGCTTCATATTCGGCCTGATTATTCGTACAATCGAAATCGAGCCGAAGAGAAAAAGACCAGCGGCAGTGGCTAGGCGATTGAATGACGATGCCAACACCAGCCGAGTCTGAGGTACTAGACCCATCAAAGTACATTGTCCAGTAGTTATCGCGTGCTTCAACCATGCCGATTTCAACGTCATTGCTACTGACATCATATGGGGAGGGATGTTGGGCCAAAAAATCGGCTAAAGCTTGACCTTTAACGGCTTTCTGAGGTACGTACTGCAAACTGAACTCGGACAATGCCATTGTCCATTTCCCGATTCAGCCTTTTACTATGGGCCGTGTTAGCATGTAACGGATAACATCGGTTTGGGCGATGACTTGCGTGACTGACAGAAGCATGTAATGGCAGAGTTTTGTAGTGGCGAAGAACAAAGCCAAGCAAAGCTTCTCGACAGGCGAATAATTGATCTCAGGTGCATTTAGACCCCGACTGAGATAAAAGATAGCCTGTTCGTGGCCGGCCTCGTTGTCTTGAGCGAGGAGGCAGCCAATAGACTCTTCGGCCGCTGAAATATACAACTTCAGAGGCTTGCCACTCCGAGGTGGTACGAGAACCGGCGGCGTGGTGAGGGAAACCTTGATCTGTGTAAAAGCCGCTTGATGCTCTTCGCCCCACTCAAACTGATCCGAGTCCTTTAATTTCAAAAGCGTAGATAACGCCTTCATTTTCCCCGCCGAATTAGATATAAAACGACGGAGAAAATTTATCTTGCCGAGTAAGGACTGCAATTGTTTTTTTATCGTTGGGGGCGGGGCAGCAATGATTGCGCGTGCCTTGTTCTCGTCCACTTCAATTCCTCGATGATGCACAAGGAAACCTAAGAAGTTCCCGGTCGATATGCCAAAGGCACACTTAGCCGGGTTCATCTTCAGATTATGTCGTCGCATGCGAAGGAAAGCTTGCCGAAGATCATCTAGATGTGTTCGGTGGCTTTTCGACTTAACCACCACGTCATCGATGTACACCTCAACTATTGTGCCGATCAAGTCATGGAAAATGGCGTTCATGGCACGTTGGTAGGTGGCCCCAGCGTTTTTAAGGCCGAATGGCATAACCACCTACTCGAAAGTTCCAAGTGCCCCTGGGCAACGAAATGCAGTTTTGTGAACATCGGCCTCGGCGATAAAGATCTGGTTATAACCAGCATGGCCATCCATGAAAGACATCATGTCATGAGTAGCTGCGGCGTCGATCAATAAATCTGAGATCGGCATAGGATATTCGTCCTTGGGGGTTGCCAGATTCAAATTACGAAAATCAATACAAATGCGCAAGGCACCGCTTTTCTTCAGCACCGGCACGATATTGGCTAACCATTCGACATATCGGGCGGTTCGAATAAACCCGGCGTTTAAAAGTCGAATCAGTTCTTCTTTTATGCCGAGTTGAACTTCGGTTGAAAACCGTCGGGGAGGTTGGCGAAAAGGCTTGCAACCAGGTTTGATGCGTAATTCATGCTCAACGAGGGTTCGGTCAAGGCCAGGCATCTCGTGATAACTCCAAGCGAAACAATCCTTGAATTCACCAAGCAACTTGCAGAGTTCGGTCTTAGTATGCTGGGGTAACAAAGCGCTGATGAACAATGGTCGAGGGTTATCGGCCGTTCCCACATTTATTTCGTCCAACGGGTCTTTGACTTGGGGTCGGCTATCCTCGAGTTCGGCCGGTGCAGCCTGGATTTTGTCGAGGGATAGAACAGGGTCATTGTCGTCTTCGGCGAGGAATTCCACGAGGTTAACGCCTGAATCCGGGTGTTGGGAGATTGCGTACCAATGAGCCAGCAAACGTTCCATGGTTGATGAAACTGCGGCTCGGCGTGTGGTCTGACTGGCGTCAGACATCAGGATCGGGGATGAAGTTAGCCAATCCGAGCCTCGCCGAATCCTGGTGAACGGTTTCGGCGCCAACATCGATGGCCTTCTGAACAGAAATTCGCGTTGGTCGACCTTCTTCGTTAAGGCCGTGTAACGTGATGTATCCGACATGATCGTCGTAATATCGCGTTTGGATCATGTTAGCTTCGAATGGCTGAGAATCAGCTGGGTGAACCACGACCGTTTTGCCATCCCAAAAGACGAGAACTTGATATAACGATGAGGGGATACAACTGGTTTGGTGGATCCAATCTCGTCCGAGCAACGCATTATACTCGGTTTTGGAGTCAACTATAAAGAAAGCGGTCATGTGGTTGCGACCTGCGACGGTTACTTCTAATGGGAGAACTCCCTTGGTTTGGGATTTGTCACCCACGAAACTGCTCATGGTAATCCCTGATGGGATGAGCTCGTCGGTGGAACAACGTAACGCCCTCATTACTGTCACAGGCATGATATTGACTGTTGCTCCGCAGTCAACGAAAATTTTGGACACTGGGTATCCCTCGATATGGGCCGTAACATATAACGGCTTTAGATGATGAAGATTGGCCGACGACGACCGAGGGAATAATTCGGCAAGAGCTGCCTTGAGGTTATCCTCTTTTGTCACTGACTCGACTTCGGCAGGGAGCACAAAATCGGCCTGGGTAGCCTCTTCGGCCACTACGTCGTCGTCTAGGAAGTTAGGTTGAGACGTGCGTGGTTGAAAATCTGCAGGTAGAACATGGACCATACTGATTTCCATGTTGTCGAGGACCGAAGGACCCATCGGCCCGGTATCTCATTCCTCTGACGATTCTTCGTTTGCCGGGCTTTTCTCCTCCGGACTTCTGTCATGGACAGTATTTGTGCTAACTTCATCGGCTGTCGCCGGGGTATGTTCTTGCAGGGCATCTTGGAGAATACCCTTCTGTTGGTCGATGGGCTCAGGTTTATTGAGAACCACAACAGGGTCCGGGACTTGCGTTGTGTCGCGAGTCTGATCTTGATACATAATGCGGGCGTCCCTGATGTCTAGGTAGGCATCTAAGCGTTCCACGCGCTTCGCTTCATCGGCCGTAAGGCTAAAAAGAGAAACGGCCGAAAAGACTTAGAAATGGTACCGCAAGTGCTGGAGATCTTCCTGCGAAAAGGGGAGCTCGCTTGTCTCGATATCAGTATATGGGTCGATGTCGAAGCCGAGCACTCGAGCCTCTCGTATGTGCTGGAACCTAGCTTTCAACCCTAGGTCTGAACTCTTTTGAATAATTCGCTCGGCATCAGGGCAAGCTAGAACGAGATCAATCGTATCTTGGCATGCTTTTGGCAAACCGTACAGATCGTTGGCCGAATGTTTTTTGTGGAACTCTCGCATATACTCCAATGCCTCTCCGAGGAACGGTGGATGCAGGTTCCGTCTAACTTTGATCAAAGGCTCCTGTACAGGTAATGGGAGAAGTTTACTCTCAGCTTCTTCCTTGAAATGTTCGAGACGCGCCTTCATTTCCCCGGGTCGAAGGAGGAGTTTGATTCGCTTATCAGCCTCCTCAAATATGGTTTCTACATCAGGGTTGATCACTTGTCTCTCTTGGAGCAACTCCGTCATGATGGTCGGGGGTTGTCGCTCGTCATCGTTGCTAGTTTGATTCTTCGGCCGCCACTTGGGGGCTGAAGTTTCCTGAGCTGCTTGTCGGCGGGCCATGCAGTCTATTCTTTGGCGCCGACGCTTCTGTGATTTGGACAATGCAGTATACACACCTTTAGGGGAATGATAGGTGTACCATCGATGATCACGTGGTTCGGGGGGCTTGAAGGTTTTCTGCTTTGCCGAAAAGTTCGAGTTGCTAGAACTCCATGCGTAATATTCTTCGTTATAGAATGGTGCATCAAAGTTCAGTCGTCGTCTAACTTGGGGTAGCTCGGTCGGCCGCGTTTTGGGGCCGAGTCTGTCGAAAACTCCCTGACGTTGGCCTGTACTGGGTGTCTTCTGGGGTGTTGGGGCCGTGTCTGTCTTCGCTTGAGACGGCCTTCTGTTTGGCTCTACGTCCAGGTTTGTCTTACACCGACTACACAAAATTGCTGATCTATCTTCTTCCTTGGCGCTAGAGTTGGTCATAGGTTCGACGATAGCCGGCCCTGAAAGAACTTTGGGCGGCTCGTTCGAGAATAAATCTACCTTGAGCCGTGGCTGAGAACTCTTCGTTCGGATGCGTTGTACTGGGACGACATCAGCCGTTTTTTTCCCTTTGTCCCTAGGCAGACGAGCATCTACCATATTAACCGTCACTGTAGGAAACGGGTCGGTGTCAACGCTCATTTTCTTGTCTGGGAACTTGAGCTTGCCGTTATCGATCCAACTTTGAACGGCATCTCGAAATACGACACAGTTGTTGCTTATTCGAATTATGGTACTTGCAATATATTTTTCCTTTCAATTCTTCGGCCCTAGGGATATTATGCCCAGGCCGAAGTTTGATGATCTTGGCAAGCATCAGTTGGTCGAAGATGGCGTCGGCCTTAGTGATGTCAAAAGTATAAACCTTTGATGTCTTAGTAGTTTCTTCGGTGGCCGTGCGAGTTTTCACATCCTTAGGATTGGTGTATGTCAATGCCTTGCAAACATACGGCTTGTCGATGACTATCTCGGCCGCGTCAATATTAGCATACTCTTCAGGTTCAGTCGAGGCATAGCTAACCGTGGGGTTTTTATAGATGGTTCCTCGGGATGGAGACTTTGAGACTTTTTCCTTTCGGAGCAGGTAGTCATATTGCTCAACGTGTTGAGCCAACTCATACATGTCTCGGAAGTTTGCCCCCAAGAATTTCTTCTTGTACTCCACGTCCAGCCCATTCAGAGCTAGTCTAACAAATTCGACTTCAGGAAGGGGCACCCGGCACCAATTTCTTGCTGACTTAAACCTGGTTTGGTAATCCATTGGTGACTCATCCGATGCTTGAGCCATCCTAGCCAATGATGAAACCGACATTTCCATCCCCGGCCGATAGAATTGTTCATGAAATTTTTCGGCCAACTCCTCCCAGCTCTGAATGGAGTTTGGTGGGAGATTGATGTACCACGCAAAGGCCGAGCCTGTCAATGAGAAGTTGAATAGCCGCAACTTATAGAGATCGCTGTTAACGTCGCCACATTGAGCGGTGAACCGGGCCACATGTTCTAACGAGGACAGAGACAATTCTCCGGCAAACAGACTGAAATCTGGGATTTTAAATCCCTTGGGATATTCAAATTTCTCGACGTAGGCAGGGTACGAGTGGATGAATTTTGGGAATTTCGGCCCTTTTTTCAAGGCCGAATCGATCATTCTCTGGATTTCGGTAACATCGATGGATGTCGCCTCTGCTTTCTGGTCAGATCCATCCGCTCTACTGCTCGATCCCTCTTTCTTGTGCAGGTCAATTGGCTTGAACCGAGCAAGCGCTGGCTCGGTCCGTACTATCGGTAAATGATCGTTCTTTAATGGCCATTGCCGAAAATGATCGGCGGGTTTATCTTCACAGATCTTGTGCACCAGCATTTCAAGCAATCTGGTGTGTGTTTCATTAGCAATCTGGTGTGTGTTTCATTAGCATTCGGAGAAACGACCTTGTTGGTGGATCCGCGCCTTCACCACCATCTTCATCACAGTCCTCCACCACCACCTCATTGAAAATGGATGCGGTTTTGTTGAGGGCCTCTATAATACGGGGCTGACCGCCGAGGCCAGCTTCCTTTTCTCGGCGTGTCGTGCTGGCGGACTCTGGTGTCGCGGTAACAACGGGGTTTTGTGTTTGCGGTATCGACAAATCAGTCGCTTTTCCCATAACTGCTTTCTTCTTGACTGATCGTGTCTCAATTGGCATGAACTTCGTAGTTTAGCACCGGGTCCCACTGGGCGTGCCAAAATGTTGACCCTAAAAACTACCAAGCCTACGTGGCGCGCAGGCCGAGTAACTAATAAGCTAACTACGTCATTCGGTTGTGTGCGGGGCGTGCCAACTCGTCGGCCGAGCTCGGCCGAGGAGTAAAATTTGTTGATGTTGTGTTGAGCGCACGGCTGACTTCTGCGTATTACGATTGCGGCCGAGGAAGGAACTTGACTCGGCTCTTGGATTCTAAAGCCTGAAGACAAGGCTACTAACTATACGAAGTTCACAAATCGTCGTCGTCAGATTCGGTCACAGTGATGGTATTCGTCAGAGTAAACTCACGCCGAATTGACACCAAGGTGTAAGGGCACAAATACTCAAAGCGGATGTACGTCTTGATGGTGAATGTGGTTCGGCAGTCAGAATGCCGAACTCTAAAGCCAACTTGTGAGTATCCGATCATGCAACTCGGCGTTTAATGTGCCGAGCTCGAGTAAACCGTAACACCTCACTTCGCCGAGAAGGCTAATGAGATGACCTCTGCCAATAAGGATTCGAAAATCCTTCTCGACCGAGACTTGGATAGATAACCAGTCGGCCCCTTTGCAGTGCTGTTTATCCAAACTGAAGGTGCCACCGGTTGCCTTCACAGTGCTGTTTATCCAAACTGAAGATGTGTTGGCGAAAAGGAAAATAAAAATCTCAAGGTTGTTGAGAGGTTTCGCGTAGAGCGAAGGTTTGCGCAGGGCAGATTTGTGTGTTGAGTTGGAGAGCTTGAATGGTGCGACTGCCTCTGTATTTATAGGAGCATCCCTGTAATCAAGTCCAAGTCACACTCGGATTAGGACTCCTTATCCTAATCCAAAATTACCTCGACTAATCCCTCTTCAATCAGGACTTTGAACCTAGCCTTTATCATGTCATACGCACCTTCATACCTCATCCTCGCCGATACCCCTTAATGCATCAGGATTCATGCTATCCGTAGGACTCTGCCTGCTTCGTCTCTATCTAAACAAACCTTTTCGTAACCAGCCCCGGCCAACCTCGGCCCATGGGCTGAATAACCCACAAGCTTCCAAATAGAGCTTTCCAGGCCGAGAATAATTCTAATTCGGCCCAAACTGATATTTTGGGCCTAAACAAACTCTTTAACTGCCTTGAGCATAAGCTATAACTCTTCCATTTTGCATTAGCACACATTCAAGTCCTTATGCCGATGTATATCTCAAATGGATCCTAGTTATTAGGCAATACTAATATCAGTGTTGTGGTAAGTCTTGTTTTCAATTCCTTAAATGATAACTCACTTATCGTCCCATTCAAACCTTACTCCTTTTCTTGTGAGTCGGGTTAGTGGTGTTACTATCTTTGAGAAATCTCGAACAAATCTCCTATAATAACCACCTAACCCAAGAAAACTACGTATCGCCGAAATACTCTTAGGTTGCTCCCAATTCAGTACCGCTTCTATCCTACTTGGATCCACACAAATTCCATGACTAGATATCACATGTCCAAGGAATTTCACTTGTGTTAGCCTGATATCACACTTCAACTTCTTAGCATACAATTCATTGTCCATTAAAGTCTGTAAGACTATATGGAGATGCATTTCATGGTCTTCCCGAGTCTTACAATAAATAAGGATATCATCAATAGAAAGCAATAACAAACTTATCCAAATACGGTTGGTATACTGGATTCATGAAATCCATAAATGCAGCTGGTGCATTAGTTCAACTAAATGGCATGACTACAAACTAAAAGTGTCCATAACGAGTGCAAAAAGTAGTCTTTGGTAAATCCGCTTCTAGTACTCATAATTGATGATAGCTTGGTCGTAAATCAATTGTTGAAAAGTACTCGCTTCAAATAATTGATCAAACAACTCATCAATTCTTGGCATAGGGTACTTGTTCTTGATTGTCATATTCTTCTTATCATTAGCAATACCATCTGAGTACTTGCTCAACTCAGTAGATTTGGCAACATACTCAGCCACAGTCATATTCCCTTAAGATCAAGAAATTCTTGAATCTTAGTATGCTTCATTGCATCGGGGAAGTAACCTTTGAGAAAAAGTTGCTCAAAGTCCTAAAAATTCATCTCTTCAACATTATACTGAGTGCGTACAGTACCCACCATAAATCTGCTTCACCTTTGAAGACATGTGAAGCTAGGTTAATTTGAAGTTCTGGTGGTATACGAAGAGTTCTCATCTTCTTCTTAATATGTTCCAACTAACTCTCAACTTTTTCAGCTTTAGGCGCTCCCCAAAACATGAGCAACTTATTTTTCATAAAACGATCAAGATAAGACATCTCTCAATCATGTGCACGTTCCTCATTAGTGCGCATATAAGCATTCGTCGATGCTTGAAAAGCCCTAAACATTTGAGTTATTTGTTGTGCATCATACGGTACTCTATTTTCTTTTGGACTTGTCGAAGGACTAGGCATCTTGCCAACAGAGTATGAACTAAATGAGAGAGATTGAATCCACAACTCATTTCAGATTTGACTCAACAACTGAGGAAGTAGAAATTTGAATTCAAAGGATAAGGCAAAGCCTTTTAAAACAAGTCAAAGTTAATCCAAAACACAAATCGAAAGTGGAATTGAAAACTATTTTTCGAACCAAAACAATTTAAAATAAAGAAGAACAACCAAACTCTTTTGAAATGGATCAACCGTTACTCTGATATAATTTTTCTGTCACGCCCCAGAAATAGGCACATCACAGTCTCACGTCATATTAATAACGCAATGTTATAATATTAAAACCCAACACTATGACACAACATTACCAATAAAACGTAAGGCTACTTGAGAGGAATAAAATAAAATATTTATTTTTAAGCAGTATGGAAGCCAAAATCATTTTGGTAAATCAAAGAATAAAAGGGCAACGGGGTTTTTACATCAAAAACGAAGTTCACAACTTCCAACAAAACCAAAGACTTTAAGGTAATTAACATACTAAACCAACTCTTTAATACGATTAGGAAAATACAAAGCCATGTGTTTGGCTACAAAAGATCCCTTTAAGATGCTAAGTAAGAAATATGTGCATACCAAAACCTGTGAAAAACGTCAATCAATGACTGAGCAGTTAACAATTAACAAACAACGATTGTCCCGACGTTAGTCTAGATTGTCTATTTGTAGGTGCACCAGTTCTGTAACAAAGTAGGGGGTGAACATCACAAACGTTCATTGCTCCGACTCAGGAAATCCACCCTAGCTAGGTTTGAAAATAGTATATGACAATTTATATCCTATAAGGAAAGGATGCATGACAAAAGCATTGCTCAGTTTTGAAAATAGATTGTATGCTCACACAATTTTCTTCAAAAATAAAACAGGGATCCCAATAAATTGTTACATGTTTGATGACCTGTCCAATGACCAACTACTACTTTACCTTGACCAACTCCAAACGAATAAACTTATGGTAAGGTTCATCGAGAGTGTCCTTTAATGCCCTACCCTTAGATATGCTAGTACCTCCCCTGGAAAGGTAGCGGTACCAATCCCTTCGTAGTAGCCCCTCCTAAGGTTTAGGGGATCAAAATCCAAGGTGGTCGCTATGCCCCCCTTCACTCCCAAGTCATCAATTTAATTTGTAGCATAAAAACAACATGCATAGCATGATATAAAACAAAACCATTTTCCTCATGGTTCTATAACAACTAAATCTATGCAGCCTTCACATGCATTTGAATATTTACATATACATACTTCACAAAATTCCATAACTAGGGTAAGTGAGGATCCCCCTACCTGGTCTCCAAGCCAAGCAAGCAATATTCCTCACCAACACATCGGTTAAACACTAGCATCGCGAGTAATTGAAGTCCATAATCCAACAATTAAAATATGCCCATATAAAGTAACTAAACTTTATTCCCACAACTATATCCAATAGGGACCTTCACTTAATCAAAATAATAATTCTGTCATTAAACTTTTTAACATTTCAAATAGATTTCTAAACTTTTGATAATTGCACTTTAACCCTTGAACTTTTAGTATATTACACAATTGCCCCAAAACTAAAACTGTTTTCACAGTTCAATCCCTAGTACAAAACCAGCAGCTTCTAGGTCCATTTTTCAAGAAATTCAACATATATTTTCAAGCCAAAACACAATCCATGAATAGTACAACTTATTTCTTCCATACAAAAGTCTTTAAAGTTCAAATTCGATGTATTTCGAATCAAACATCATATTTCTCAACAATCTCATTCATATGAAACTTGTACAAAATCCCAACAATCTGATCATATGTAAATCTTTACCTTAATGTTCAGAAATCATTCTTCAGTCATCAAATAGGCTTCAAAGCCCTCAAACCATGTAAGAAGAAGCTTGAAATCAGCCTTATTAGTCATAAACCCCAATCTTGCAAGAACAAGCTTGAAATCGAAGATTTGTTCGAGCTCCGAAAATTAATAAGAAAGATGCCACAAGCTCGTATTCTTGTCCACTTTCATCTTGTTCACCCCAAAATAATCTTTGAACTCAAGTAAAATTATCACCCATTCAAATGAATCATAAATCATAAAATTCGCAAACACTCCGCACTTCATAACAACACTTTCTAAGCACTTTAATAATTCCGGGTCTCACAGGGCAAGAAAATTGAAGTATTTAGATTGTGTTACCATGGATAAACCCTGATAGAATGCCCGTTCTAAGCCAGGAGAACCATAGAGGATATCTAGAAATAGATGTTGCACCCCCTTATGAGTTATGATTACTTGCGGTGTAAGCCAATTCCTAGATTGCAGGAACTCTAAGACTTAAAGGATCTGATTATGTTCATATCCAGATCAGATCGCATGCTTTGCAGAACTAGCATGATCATCCAGCAGAGTCGCTAGGACTCCACCTATTGCCTCGGAACAGGGTGACGGTGGCACCGCTGCTCTATTTGATACAACTTTGCCGGAGCTGGTGAGTCCATGACTGGATTTCTGAGGTAATTGTATTCAGATCAGCCTTACTCCGATCCTGGAAAATTATGGCCCCACATGTGCCACTCTGCAAGGCGAACTGCAAGACTGGTTTCACACTCTGTCGCCATGGCCCATCAGGAGTTTCAAAGAAATATCTTTGGTTTTCACTAAGGAATATTCGTCCTACTGCTCGATCAAGAAGAAGTCTAACCACCTGTTTTATATCAAGAAGGATCCGAATGAAACCTTTCGTAACTACGTGAAGAGGTTCAAGGTGGAAAAGGTCAAGATTGTCTGTTGTGACGACACGATAGCCAGCCTACAGAAATGAGCTCCTAGTTAGACCACCCACTGTTTGGAGAATTGATTATGGGAGAGGACTTAACCATGGCATACTCATTTTCTTTGACAAACAAATACGCACTTTGGGATGAAGCCCGACAAGCCCATAAAGCACTTGAGTAGCCTTAAAAGAAGCTGAAAGTAGCCAAAAAATGGTGGACAAAAAGAAGTCCAGCAACAAGAGCAAGCCAGGATCCAAATGCAGGGATTGCTCCCCGACAAAAAAGGGTCTGACGCCCAAGACTTATACGAAGTTCTCAGTCCCAATCAACCAGATCCTCTACGACTTAAAAAATGAACCATGGTTCAAGCTGCCACCATCGTCTAAAGAAGACACTTCCAAACTGGATTAATTAAAATATTATGCATTCCATTGAGCTTCAGATCACACAACGGAGAATTGCTTCAAATAGAAGGATTACCCGAGAAGCTTATGAAAGAGGGAAAATGTGATAGTGCTTAGACAAGCCAACTACGTAGCCCAAGTGAGATGCTGAAGAAATGTGAAGCCACTACAAAGGTGATCTGAATCTATAGAGGCCACCAACAATTCTGAGCATCTAGAGTCCGAGCATTTTGAACAGAGATCCTTACCAGATTCAACGGCTATACCTCAACTATCGTCGGCACTATCGTACACGACATAAGCGTGAAGGAAATTTTTTATCCTAGCTAAGAACATGTGAGAACATTTTAACACATATGCAAACTAATAACACTTTAAAATAGGCTTACATTAAAAAACAATTCTAAAACCCATGACTTTCAAAGCCTAGGGAATGGTGAAGCACAAGACTCTTTAACACCATTAAAGAGAAGAAAGGATTTTGAGATTCATTACCCTTGAAGCTCATCCTTATTTACACAAGGGATTCACCCAAGTGGAGGGCTTTCAAGTCACCTCCTAGCTCCTTAGATCTTCCTTGTGATTTTCTTCCTTTTGATACTCCTTTGATCCTTGAGGATGTAAGGGAAGGATCTCCAAAAACACCAAAAGTTTAGTGTCTCTAAGTCACCACACCAAGGATGAGGTGTGAAGATGAAATGGATGACTTAGAGGAAAAAAAGATTGCTAGCTATATCTTCCCTAAGTGGCCAGCCTCTTTAGAGAAAAAGAGAGAAAATATTTCTCTTCTTTGCCTCAAGAAAACCCTAGTGGGAAAAAAGCTATAAAGATGACTTTATACTACCTCACATGTGAATGGAAAACTTGCAATTAATCCAAGTTTGCTTCCACTCATCCTTATGGCCGGCCTTGACTTTGTTATTGGGCTAATTGCCCATTTTGTTTTAGTTGTCATACAACTTAAACATAATGGGCCTTGTGGACCAAAACACTTTTGGGCCCCGCGACCCGAAACTACTTGAAAGCCCAATACGAACCTTTCATATAATTAATTAACTAATTAATTAATGTTGACCATTACCAATTAAACCATTTAATTGCTTATCCATCTCATTTATATTTCTTCACTTTCATCCTTACTCGGTGTACGATCCATTAGGTTCTAATTAGCGAGGCAGTGGGCGATTGTTACTCTTAACGATCGATTGTGAATTGAAACTACATTTCAATTCTCCATTTGGTGAAGATCAGTGTTTGCTAATCTTCAGGGTTTCCACAAACCATGAGTGACACCTAGTAGTATGTCATGGCTACCAAAGCTAAGTAGAAGTGGTTGAAGAACCTATCCAGTTACAATTACAATGCAATACGATCATTCTCTAATACAATACTCTTAATCACATTGTTTTAGTGATAGTTTGTTTCATGTCTACTATCCAATGTGATACTTCTCTATATGATTCATTTGAATATGATTTGGAACAAACTTCCTAAGTCATATTTGTATGCTTTGGCCAAAGACTCCCGAATCATATCTCGGAGTATTCTCCCTCCACCATGGAAGGTTAGAGATCCCTTGTTGTGCATTCATATGCCTACATGACTAGATAGCTTTACCCCAACAATGTCGTGGACACTCTCGATGGAATGCCTTTGACATGATCAAAGATCAAGGATCTAATCATTAGACATCTATAATGCCTCAGGTCAAAGGACTACTTTGCATATTGCAACTTACGAGTTCTTACATGACATGTATGTTCAAACTCTCTTTTGATCATTGTTTAGTGTACTCGATTACCCTTTCGAGCACCTATGTGTTTGTCTTAGTGTCCAACACTAAATGACTTGAGACTAGTCATACTCACACTTAAGTTAACATAACACATACTAACCTTAGCGGATTGTCAATGCCCAATTGGCAATCCTATGGCTAGGAACGTTTTTAGGAATGAACATAAGAGAGAGGTATCGTTAATCTAACTTACTTAGATCACTTCTCTCTTAGATTAAATACATTCCTTGGATTCCCTTATTCCTTAAACACATAATACAATAAATAGTGATTAACAACAAGCTTTGCCCTTCATTAAACATATAATAGTTTAACACAATAAGTATTCCAAAAGCTATTACATCAAATGAGTGGCTTTGTGGGCATACTTCTAACAAAGCACTCATTCAATTATCTCTTTGTAAACCTTCCTGGTCATCAATGACCCAACTCCCCATAACGGGACCTTGGGCCAACCCTGGCTGGTAAAGAATTGAGCAGTGATCTCAATCAAATATCAAAAAATCTGATTTTGCATCCCAGGATGAAGAGTCAAAGAGATCAAGTCAGACCAAGCCACATCCCAATGATGCACTATACAAGTTCTAAAACAGTAAAATAAAAAGTCATTTACCTTAGTTGGAGCAGTTGTGGTGCAGAAAAATGACCCAACTACCTAATAGCAATTACAGCACATAGACGAAAATGACACACCCCGACCCCAATAACAGAAGTTACGAGGCTGAGATGTGCTAGCCATCACCAAATTGATTATATGGCCCCATCAGAGAATAACGTCACAAGCCAACTCAATGACATAAGTCATAGTAAGATATTTATGATGTGCAAGAATTTGAACCAAAACGTTCATTAATAATAAATCCAAAGCTGCTACAAAGTTCACTTATCAACCTCCCCACATAGGGACACAAAACCTTGGGATTCAATTCCATAATTACAACAGAGTAGCTAAAAGTTTCACACAACAGTAAACACATAAAAGTGCAATATTGTGCATAATCAAAAGTGCGGTCATGCAATTATTACAATAAAGATAAAACTGCAGTAAAAGAACTATCACCCTAAGTCTAGAGGATGAAAGCCTCACCGCCAAGCCCACTCGTCATCACTAGTATTCTCTTTATTCTCGTTACATTCTGAAGGGGTCGACAAAACAAAACGTGAATGGACTAGTGTTATCTCGTCAAAATCATTTGAATATAATAACCCCCATTTTGAAAGCGCTTATATAGTAAAAACTACATACATAATAGTACTATAATAATAATAGTCAAGATCAACTCAATCTTGCTCGTCACATCAAGGAAAGTAAATCATTCACAAATAATATAATGTATAGTAAGCAGGTGAAGTGGCATCTACCTAATTGATATCTAGCATCTACTAGCAAATTCTAGCTTCTATTGGAATAGAAAATGTACCTGCAATAAATCTTACGGCCGTAGCAAGCTATACGATATGTATGATAACCATGTGGTGAAAATAAATCACCAATGGTCCCAAGATATCTTCTAAGTTAAGATAAGCTATAAGCCTCGTCAAAGACTAACAGTAATAATATGCATCAAGATAAACATATATATCGTAAAAACATTTAAGTTTTCGAAGGGGTCCACTCACATGTAAGCAAAGCATCCCTCGTCAATAAGCTTCTTGCCTATACTCACTTTATCCTCAATAACACATGTGATTGTAATATAAAGCTTAAGCATTAATTTACATTTTATTGAAAATCATCCAAATCTACCATTTAGGCAATGAATTTGCACAAACAGAGAACGCCACTCGATTCAGAACACAGAAAGACCTATAGATAGGTCATGGGTCATGTACGCGCCGTCGACGCTATGGTGTCATGCGCCACTGTGTTGTGCCGTCATCGGTAAACACACCCCGATACTCACCGTCGTGGTTCAGCGAGTATGGGTCACACTCGTCGTCGCTAGTGCCACGCACCGGTGCCGTAAGGGTTTAAGCAAGTTAACAGAATATACCTTCTCCGTTAGTAGATTCTGTTAAGTCTAAAGGAATCTTAGCTCTTGCCATTAAAAGTAAGGGTGACCGTCGTCGGTCGTTGAATCTTTGCTAGAAACTTCAGAGAAAACCAAAAACACGATCAGGGCTCTCTCGAGCTCGATTTCAACGATTTCATAGCCAAAATTGTAGAATTAGGTCCCGAAAATGACTAGAAGCATACCTAAAACGTTTTTAGGACAATGAGAGGGGTTTAGGCAGAGGGCATGCATAATTCGCCGGATTCTGGAAATGATAGGCAGAGGGCATGCATGTTAGTTCCTAGTGATTTTCAACCAAAAATTCACATGCAAGAAGGTAATTAGTTACCTGAGATTGTTTTTAGAGGAGTTTATGCACCACAAGTTACAAACTCACTGGAGTTTGCTCAAAGAAGGCCACCAAAAACTGAAGAAATGCACAGAATAATGCATGGGTTAAATACTTTTTTTTTGAACTAAAAATTACTGCAAGTTTTGTCCCAAGGAAGAATAAAACACATCTACAAAAGGATTAGGACAAAATCTCACTTGGGTTTCACCTTTGGAAACTTGAAACTCTCGAAGCTCTCAAGTTATGACCTTTCCCCATCCCAGAACACACATGCAAGGGCCTTATTGACTCATTAGGGCATGGTGATGCATGAAATAAGGGTTTAGAGTGGGGATTGATGACGGAGAATGGTTAAGGTGGTGGTGGTGTCTCTCAGCGTTAGAGAGAAAAGGGCTTTAGCATAAATGGTTCCTGAATGACACGCCCTGATCTTGGTGTCTAAAGGACAACATGATGGCCACGTAACATGATGGCCACGTGCTGGCCGACACCCGAGGGTGACGCAAGCCATTTCATTAATGCATATGCCGAGAACATATAAAACATGTATATAATTTTCGTGCGTAGCCACGCAATGTAATATCAAAATACAAATCTTAACAAAATAATAGTAATAAGGTACATGTCACTAAACTAAAGGAGAATATTCAACTGCCAACATCTAAAAAGTGATAATGCATGAACATGTTCAAAGCATACACTAATTCGAAATACGAGCGAAAGTGATATTAGAAAGTGTGATTACAAGAGGTCCTACGCAGAGAGGAGGACACAAATTCACTGATATGGGAATGCCTCGTAGCTCGGATCGTATGACTCGTTCCTAGGTCCTGAAGGCAGTGCAAAACAAAACATGAGTGGACCAAGTTTATATATAAGTAATACTAAATCAAATACTCTTCAAATGTACTAACCCCCAGTTTTAGAAAACTCATATAGCATAATGTGTAGTAGGTTTTCCAAAAACCCTAGCATGCCATAAAAACCTTCATAAAACATATATCATATATAGTGTCCTTAGTAGTGATGTCATAATCGCCTGAAGGCACATCCATCGCCCGCCCGAAGGCACATACATTGCCTGCCCGAAGGCACATATATCATCCTTCAGAAGGCACATTGTATGAATATCTGATAAGTAAACACATAAAATCATGAATATAATCTTTCCAAAATATATACCATCGAAGCTCAATAGCTCAAACATCATATCATAAATCCATGTTCATAAATATCTCAGTAAGCGTAAATTTGATAATGCATGATATTCCATAAAGCGTAAATCCGATAACTCATAAACGTTTCATAAAACGTAGTCATAAAATCATGCGTTTCATGTATGCATTTCTAGTAATAAAAACATGCATTTTGAAAGAGGTCCACTCACAAATACTTTGTCGTCGAAGAGCCATTCAAACTAGAGAGGATGGGGTTGCCACTAACAAACGCACCTAAGCATATAAAATGACCAATAAGTAAAACTCTACTACATGATCGAATTTGGGAAAATGGAGCACATATTTGGAATTAGGACGTTGAAATTAGTCTAGGAGAGGTCCCGGCCGAAACCCAACAAAAGTCAACGTTGACAAGTCAACGGTCAACAGTTAATGGGTCAATGGTCAACGCTGACCGAGAAGTCAATGGCTGACTCAGCCGAACCGAGCCAAAACGACCCAAGCCCCCAGAGCTCATACCGGAAACTGGAATTTTGGCCGAAAGTTTGGGCAACTTTCAAAGCTTCGTAACTTCGCCATTTCTTCATCGTTTTTAAGTTCAATATTATTTCTAAAAATTCTTTTATATGAACACACATATGACATACAAATACATATTTAGTGACATAGATCAAAATAAAGTTGGGATTCTACTGTAAAATGAATTGAAAATTTAAATAGAAAACCAACTTACTTATAAGCACATATAAGGACTAAGGTCCCTCCTCTCATCAATGTAGAATTCATTTTCAACACATGAATAACACAAGTGAGGTGACATGGAGCACGTGTGACCGTGAGGTTTCATACGTAAGGCAACCTACTCTGATACCATTAAAAAGTTGGGGTTTCCAATTGATAATATGGGGGTTAGCCAACTTATGTATATGCCCATGGAATGTCTCTCCTCCCATAATGTGAGATTCATTCTCAACAAGATCTAGATAAATAGTAGACAATTACAGCTATACGTGTTGAGTAACCCTAGCCTTCTACATATGAAAAATCTCACGCATAATGAGGCGAGAATTGTCCAAATGCAAGTAACCCTAGCATTCTTCATACAACAAATCTCAAGCATAATGAGGCGATAATCGTCCAAATATTCTTCATACAACAAATCTCAGGCATAATGAGATGATAATCATCTAAATGTGAGTAACTCTAACATTCGTTGTACGACAAATGAGATAATCATCCAAACGCGACAAACCTTAGCATTCTTGTTAGTTGGGGATAACTCGCCAAGAGAGAAATGCAAATGAGACTCTCTCAAAAGTGAGACTCTCTATGAATGCTCCATTAACATATTGGCACAATTCATGTGCCAACATTATAAAACATTATGCCAAAAAGATAAAGTGGTGGAAAGTCCACAGAAAGTCCTACTTCAAAAGAATCTTCTTAGCGTTTCTAAAACACAAGACAGAAGTAGTGTTCTAAAAGTCGTGTTTTTTGTTTTTGTTACAGTGTCAGATTCTGCAACGAGTAGTAATTCATCCACGTGGCATTTTGTAGCTAACTGCTGCGTGCACATAGAAAGTGTTATAGAGAATCAATCGCATTCATGAACCTGAACCATAAGTACAACCTGAATATAAATAAACTGGTAGGTGACGAAAGGTGATGAGTTTGAAAAGTCAATAATGCAGGAAATAATCCGTGCTAGCACAATAGTGTTGACAAATTTGAGTCCGGATTCTCGCCGGATCTTTGTGAGGATCGTGAGGATCCGTAAATCGTGTTCGTTCATCGTAAATTATGCGGTCATAAATTATTTTAAATATTTTTATTAAAAAATAAATATAAACAGTACTTGATAAAAACTGACCACACGATGTACGATGAACATACACTATTCACGGATCTCCAGGATCCTCACCATAAGGATCCAAAGAGGATCCTGTTGGGACAAATTCTAACTGTTGATGTACCACGGGCCTAACATCCGTCAATTATTAGAAGAGAGAGACTTGGCGGCTCAAAATTGAGGAGAAATTTTCTATTCACATAATTTTATTAATTGTGATTTATAATATGAACAGTTTTAAATATAAATATAAAATTTTGTGAATCGGTCATGTAGTGAACTGAGGACCCAAGTTAATTCTTTTATAGAATTCACCCACCTACATTGTCAACTAGCAGTAGAATTAGCCAATCATCAATCCATTACACTGGCAGAGCCAAGTACAAGGCTCCCTTAGGCTATAGCATAAGGAGAGTTTTGACTCTTAAGCTTAAAAATATTAATTTTTTGGGCTATTTTGTAATTTTAAATTGTATTCCACTTAACAAATCAAAATTGTATCTTAAAGCTACTTTTATAAAAAAATAAGCTAATAAATGTTAAATAAACACATCACTTTAACCAATATTATAATTTAATAGTAATATACTAAAATTCCTTACAACAAATGGTTCCTTATTTCATTCTTGAAAGTTTGGAAGATTGAAGCCTAGAAAACATAGTACAAATTTCTTGCTTCAAATTATTACCTTCAAGCCACTCAGTACTACGGTCTGGTGATATTTCTCTTCACTTGGAAATGAGGGGTCTTAGGTTCGAATCTCGTAGATGGTAAATTCGATACCAAATTAGGCTGCCCATTGTGTGGCTTAGCCGAACTCCCTCTCTCCTTAGTGTAAAAATATAGATGTACTCAAAAAATTAAAAAACAAAAACAAAATTATTACCTTCAAATTAACTATCATATAACTTCATGTAGGCAACAAAAGATCAAAAATTTGATTTCGTAATAATAATTTTAGCTTAGCTAACCCACCGAATAATTCCTGACTATGTCGTTGATCCATTAGTCAACTAACTTTAATTTGGTATTTTTTTTCTTTAACAAACGATATTATCTACACTAAAGGGAGGGATCTACTTACCCTCACAATGGCTAGCAATAATGTGATTCAAATTCGTCTTTGGTGAAAATCGAACCTATGGCCTCTCACTTACAAATGAAGAGGAATACAACTAAACCGTAGTATGAAGTGACAACTTTAATATGGTAATTAAACGAGAAAACTAAGATAGTAAAGCCAAGTTTTCTTTTTCGAAAGTACCAAGTTTGCAATCTTTAAGTTGAGTACAAGGATACAAGTACCAACAGTGGACCAAGAACATATGCCATCCATGCGACTGTCCTCCGTTTCCGGTTGGACCCACAGGTCCGACGTTGCCATTGCACTTGCAGAAGTCCATCTTGAAGTGAGAAATTATCTCCTCTTCTCCCTTGTCTGCTTAATAGACAAACAATAAAGATAAACCTAATAAGATACAGGACACATTTTTCTACATAGATAACGCTACATACAATATATACACATCAACACTTCTACTGCAGTACATGCGTAAACACATTGATTATATATTGCAGAAAGCAGTCGCGTTAAGAAATACTAGATTTTCCCCATGACCTAAAAAACCTAATCACGGGGTCATGGAGGCCTTCTTTGGCTTTAACGCACACATTGAAGTCGCTATGACCATAATTCTCGAGATAAAGCAACTCCGGAGTGGACTGCAATTCCTTGAGAGTGTGATGGAAATCTGTCATATCCGTTGAATCATCATTTTGTAAGACTCATGTTGAGTTGTCAATTATTATGAATCAAATTACTTGAAAGACAAATAACTTGATCTTCAAGATATTTGGCTTTTAACGTGATTGAATATTGGTTAGCAAGAATCATGGAACCAAGATATATTTAGTTGACTAATTGAAACCCTAATTAAGTAAGACATATTGTACATGCCTTGGTGGGACAACATTAAGAATAAATGGTGATTTGGTGTATTCCTCTAATTACTATAATAGGCGGAATTGGAGGAACCCTAATCACTATATTAAGGGTGTCCCTGCTTTCACAAAACACATGTTCCATTCTGAGCAAACCCTATTATTGCTGGAACACTTCCGCTTGTTGAAAGTAGAAGACTCCTTTGTCATCCGCAAGAGCCATGTCTTCCGTATTCCAAAGATAAGTAAATTGTAATTGATTTATTGTAATTTTGGTTTATCAAATCCGTGATCCTAATGTCTTGTTGTTGTTCTTATGATTTCAGAAATATCTTACATGTCGTATCAGAGTCGCACAACAAGCTTAGGGTCCGATATAAAGGTATAAGCAAAAAAAAAAAAAAAAAATTTGTTTATTGAAGATGATTCACATACTAAAGAAAATTTGCTTATTGTTTTGGTTGGATGCCTTCTACTGTTCCATCTCATGAAAAATTGGTTTTGATGCTTCCGCAATTTTGTGTTGGTATGCAATGATTTTTCGTGGTTAATAACATATATAAAATTGGTATTAATTATATGAGATAAATTATTTTTATTTTTATTTTGGTAAAAATAATTTTTTAATTTGGGATTTTGGTTATATAATTTTTTAGCACTACTTTACAACCTAATATTTGAAGCTTGAATTTTTCCTTATGGTTTTGGCCTTCTCGGCACTTTTCGACGAGAATAACTTCTTATTCGGAGACAACTTGGGTACGATTTAATTTAAATTACAATTTGTATCAATTTGCTTTTGTACAATTTACACGAATTATAATTGTTTTCGAATACAAATTTTCCTACGAATTAATATGGATTTTTGCTATTAGTTTCTAGGATTTTATGACACACCTCGACCTAGATCGAGGCATGCTGGCCATCACATGAGCGTGACGTAAGCCATGTGCACGAAGTGGAAACGTTAAGATATTGAAATTTCGAATGAATAAAACCAAACATCCAGAATGGCTAGAAAGGAAATAAGTGTTAATACACCTTCAGAGTATAATTATGTCTAAGTGCAGTCAAGCATAGAAATTACTAAATTAAACAGTAACCAATATTCCTAAATGGATGATGTACTGTCAGAACTTCCACCAGAATCCTCGTAAGCCACCAACAAAGCTACCAAATACCTGGAGGGGTGCAAAACAAAGCTGAGAGGGTCAGTAAAACAACGCTTATGTAAAAACTTTATTTTCCTTTGAATATACTAACTCCTCGCCATAAAACAAGTATAATTTTCCCAGAAAATAGAATACGTAAATATAAGTCAAATCATGCTCAGTAAATCAAGATTCATTTGAATGTATGCCATGTACATGCTATGCCCAATATCACAATATAATAAATAATAATGAGCCAGGTGATGCAATTCAATATAAATAATCTGCTAGCCGAAGTCACCTGACGTGATCTATACGGCAGAACTAAAGCTCAATTCAATCATATCTCAATCTCATATCTCAACATATTTATACATATCTGCACACAAGTCGGTACCACCTCACGTGGTCTGACCGACAGGCTTGGTGTATAATGAATACACGCTCAAGTGCTACAATCACATGAAGGCTGTGCGCTAATCGCGGGTCACCTACAAGTCAAACCCACTAAAAGTGGTTTGTACGACAGGCTATGCACCAATCTTGGATCCAAGGTGAGCGTGTGGTGCGGGAGGTGAACGATCATGTGAAGCTATGCCCCTAACTCTGGGCGGGAGCACTAACACCGGGGTGCAGATTAATGAGCTCAATATGCATCACATTATCACCAATTATTTCATACTCATTACCAGCATAATATACTCACATGGGCTTACCTGGGCCTCCGCAGCACCATGCAACAATATGCATAATTATGATAATGCATATGTTAAAAAAATGCAGGCATAACATGGCATTTAAATCACATTCCATTAAATACGTTTTCTGGGAAAAAAGTCAAGCATATACATATATATACTGAAAATAACTACCCACTCACTGGTATGTAGTCGGGTCGTAACCCCCACGTCTAGCCTGACTACGCTCGTCCTCCGGATAGGTCTCGCCTATATGAGAAATAACTATAACAACGTTACTTTAAGCACAAACACAATTCTAGCTAAAAACTTCTCATACTTTGCTCAATTTGGGTATATAAATATACCACAGTGATCTACACAATCTCAGGATCATCCCCATATTTTTAAAATAATTTTCCGACCACCCACGCGCCGCCACACACCGGCAAGTGCACGGCCACACGCGCCGACCACGTGCAGGGGACCCTGACGGAAACCCTAACCGTCGTTAGGAATATTCCATGGAATATTCCGTTATATACTAACAGAAGTTAACGGCGTCACCTGACGCCGTTAGGATTATTCCGTGAACTCCGACGGAATATTCTACTTCCTTCTCCGATGGACCATGCCAGTCGCCGCTGTCCGCCGCCGTCTGCAACTCACCGGAAACTGGAAAAATTTCAAATCTTGATATCTCACTCATTTTTCTACCATTTTTCACAAAATTGGTACCAAAATGAAGCTACGAGCATGTAGAACACAACCATACAAGTTTCAAAGCTTAAAGTCCACTAGATTTTACCTGAGGAAGTTCGATAATTCGGCAAACCTAGAAACACGATGATCTCGGTCCTCCGACGTCCATTTCCTTCCAGCGAAGTACCCCGAGACTCGTGAGAACCTTCTAAAGCTCACTATGACCTTGACATTTCCTGAAAAGTCCATATTTACATGTGCATGAACAATGCACCGAAACTGGGGTTATGGTTTCGTGATGAAAACGATAGAGTTCTTACCTGAAAATGGTATAGATGTGTTCCTGGGTTTGCGAGGAACACGATGGTACCTTCTTTGACCTCGATTTGTGAAGATTGAAAGCGTTTTGGTGCTTGTCCGTACAAAGTCGAGAGGGAAAGATAGAGAAAGTGTGCGGAAATGAGAGAGAGGCAGAGTGACTGTGTGTGTGTGTGGTCCAAATACCTCCAAGAAACATCCAATGTAGATACACACACATACCTTAATTAATGCCTAAGGGCATTTTCGTCATTTCACGTTCGACGTACAAAATCTCCGGGACGGGCTGTCACAATCTACCCACCTTGTAAAAATTTCATCCCTGAAATTTACATAACCTAAAACCATCCACTAGTACTCATAAAACAATCTTGGGTACATCTCTCTCATTCGATCCTCTATCTCCCAAGTCACTTTTTCCACTGCATGAGTCATCCACAAAACTTTAAGCAACTGCACTGTCTTATTCCTCAGAACCTTTTCTTTCCAATCCAGAATAGTCACTGGCTCCTCGTCATAAGTCAAATCTGAACTGATCTCCAAAGGTTGATGAGGTATCACATGTGAAGGATCTGCAACATAATGTAGAAGCATCGAGACATAAAACACATTATGTACCTTAGACAGCTCTGACGGCAACTCAAGTCTATAAGCAACTTCACCGACTCGCTCGGTGTTCTGATAAGGTCCGATGAATCTAGGACTTAGCTTGCCTTTCTTCCCTTATCGTACTACACCTGGCCACAGTGATAACTTCAGAAATACCCAATCACTAACCTTGTACACTCGATCAGTGGCATGTCTGTCTGCTAAACTCTTTTGGCGATCTTGGGCCGCTTTTATATTAGACTTAATAATGAATGTTCTGAGTAGTCTCATCTACTAACTCATGGCCCACTACAACCCATTCGCCAACTTCTGACCAACATAACGGAGTCTGACATGCCTTGGCATATAATGCCTGGAATGGCGCCATACCAATACTTGAGTGAAAACTGTTGTTATAGGCAAATTCCATCAAATCCAACCGCTTATGCCAAGTGTCCCCAAACTGCAACACCGAAGATCTTAGCATATCCTCCAAAGTCTGAATCGTCCTCTCAGATTGTCTGTCTGTCTGAGGATGATATGTAGTGCTTTACAGTAATCTCGAACCCAAAGCTTCCTGGAATGCTATCCAAAACTTAAAAGTAAATCTTGGATCTCGATCTGAAATAATACTCACAGGAACTCCATGATACTTCACAATCTTCGTGATGAACAACTCGGCTAACTTGTTCAAAGAATACTTTTCCCTCACAGAAATGAAATGCGCTGACTTAGTAAGTCGATCAACAATCACCCAAATTCCATCATAGCCGTTTTGTGTACGGGGTAGCTTGTACACAAAATCCATAGTAATATTTTCCCATTTCCACTATGGAACGGAAAGTGCCTGTGACAAACCAAACGGCTTCTTTCTTTCGGCTTTAACATGCTGGCATACGATATACCTACTTACATACTCTGCAATTTCCCTTTTCATACCTGGCCAATAATAAAATGGCTAATGGTATGCTACATTTTAGTTCCTCCTGGATGCATCGCATAAGCTGAAATATGTGCCTCATCAAGAATTGCCTTCTTCAATTCCTCATTATTTGGCACATACATCTTATTCTCTTGCATAAGCATGCCAGCCGTCTCTCTAACTCTGAGATCTTTCTTTTTCCCTTGATTTCTCAAATGAATTAACTCTTGAATTTCCTCATCATTCATCTGAGCTTCAAGTATGCGATCAATCAGAATAGGCCTAACTTGGAAACTAGCAAGTAAAGCTTCCTCTCACTCTGCTACAGCTTCTTCTCGTTCTTCTATCCCCAATTTCACTCCAGTGGATCTCAAATCTACAAGAAGAGAAACATGAGAAGCATACAAAACATTAACCCGACCTTGAGATTTCCTACTCAAAGCATCAACCACTACATTAGCACGTCCAGGGTATCACTCAATCGTGCAATCGTAGTCACTTAGTAACTCAATCTATCTCCGCTGACGAAGATTCAAATCTTTCTGCGTGAACAAGTATTGAAGACTCTTGTGATCTGTGAAAATCCTACACTTCTCACCATAGAGATAGTGTCTCTAAATCTTCAAAGCAAAAATAATGGCTACTAACTCCAAATCATGTGTAGGGTAATTCATCTCGTGAGGCTTTAATTGACGCGAAGCGTAACCAATCACCCTACCATGCTGCATCAAAACACATCCCAAGCCATTCAAAGAAGCATCGCTATAAATCTCGAAGTTCCCACTATCATCAGGAAGTGCTAAAACATGAGCATGAGTAACATAATACTTCAGCTGCTGAAAACTCTGTTCACAATTACCATCCCACTCAAATTTAACTTCCTTTCTAGTTAATCTTGTAAGTGGTCAAGATATAACTGAGAAATCCTTAACAAATCGTCGATAATAACTCGCTAAACCAAGGAAACTCCGTACCTCAGTAACGGTTTGTGGCTGTTCCCAATTCTCCACAGCTGCTATCTTCTGAGGGTCAACCTGAATACCGTGAGTTGAAACAACATGACCCAAGAATGCCACTTGATCTAACCATAATTGGCATTTACTAAACTTAGCATACAGACGATGCTCCCTCAATCTCTTTAGTACTAGAGTGAGATGTCGAGTATGATCTGCTTTCGACTTAGAATACACTAGAATGTCATCAATAAAGACAATGACAAATATATCCAAGTATTGTTGAAATACCTTATTCATCAAGCCCATAAAAGCTGCTGGTGCATTCATCAAACCAAATGGCATCACACAAAACTCATAATGACCATAACGAGTTCTAAAAGATGTCTTATGGATGTCATCACTCCTGATCTTTAGCTGATAGTAGTCTGACCTCAAATCAATCTTGGAGAACACACAAGCACCTTTAAGTTGATCAAATAGGTCGTCTATACGTGTCAATGGGTAACGGTTTTCAATCGTTACTCTATTCAATTGCCGATAATCAATACACAACCTCAAAGTTCCATCCTTCTTTCGGACAAACAAGACTGGAGCTCCCCATGGCGATGCACTAGGTCGAATAAAACCCTTATCCACCAATTCTTGCAACTGAATCTTTAATTCTCTTAACTCCGTAGGAGCCATTAGATAAGGAGCTAAAGAAATAGGATCTATACCTGGAAGTAAGTCAATGGTAAATTCCACATCACGATCTGGCGACAATCCAGGTAAATCATCGGCGAAAACATCAGAGAAATGTCTGACTACTCGAACGTTCTCCACGCTCGAAGGATTAACATCATTTAATACCACATGAGCCAAGTAACCTTGACAACCTTTATTTAACAATCTCTTGGCTCTCACAATTGAAATAACACCATGTCTTACTCCACTACTTTACTCTACAAACTTAACTTCAGGCAAACCGGGGCGATGGAAAGTCATTGTTTTCCCATAACAATCAATTTTGGCATGATTATAATGCAACCAATCTGTGCCCAAAATCACATCAAAATCTACAATGTCTAATGAAGTAAGATTCGCTGGCATAAACACATCATCCACTATAATGGGACATCCAGGATAAACATTATCTAAATAACACTTCTCCCCTCTAGGCATGGCAAATTCTAACTCATATCCAAGGGGTGTAGACTGAGGTCGAGTCAACTGAGCAAATGTATGAGAAATCACAGAATGCGTAGCACCACAATCAATCAACACTTTAGCAAAATGACCAAGAACATTTAACGTACCCATAATCAAATCAGGATTGTTCTGAGCATCCTGAAGTGAGATGTTGTTGACACGTCCCTGAGCTGGCTATCTTCCTCCTCTACCTTTGCTAGCATGAACATCTCGGCCCTGGGCACTACGTCCTTGACTTGCCTGGCTGTGCTGCCTAGATGATCCTGCACTGCTAGTAGCAACATCAATCTGGTGTGGCTGTCCTCCAGAATGCCACTGTGACCCGCTAGTCGAGTACTGATTATAATCACCCTGCTGATAAGGTACATATCCTCCTGAGTGCTGACCATAGCCACCTTACTGATACGGATCTTGAGGGTACTGATACTGTCCTGGGGCATAAGGAACGGGATCTCCCTGATAGTGGTAAGGACTACCACGACCTGTCTGAACATAACCACTTGGTCCAAAAAACCGCTGAGTCTGTCCTTGCGGTCGCATAAGAGGCTGCTGTGGCTGCTGAGGCCTCTGCTGATTTTGAGGACAATATTTAGCCAAATGCCCCATTTGTCCACAGGTATAACATCCACTGTTACCTTGACGACATTCTCCAAAATGTCGATTATTACATCTCCGGCACAAATGAGTACTAGCACCACTTGAATCTTTCGGCCTCTGAAATCTAGGGCCTCCAGAAAATCTACCTCCTCGCCTTGGGCCCGTGGTACTAAACCCTCAACTAGATGAACTTGAGCTCGTACCACTTCTCTTAAAACTCTAGGTCTTGCGAGGTCCTTGAAAATACTGGCCTTTACCTTTATCACTTTCCTCTAATTACCTTATTCCTCTTCACTGTCACTAGGCAAATTTTTTGAGTCTTCCACTCTCAACAGAATCTCATAGAACTCCGGATAAGTATCACAGGTTGCTATAGTAGCCATAGATCGCCTCTTCTTCTTAGTACCAAGCTTAAAACGACGAAGCATCTCAATTGGATTGGCAGCAACTTCTGGATCATAACGGGACAAATCTGTGAACTTTCTATAGTACTCATTAGCAGACAGCTTTCCCTGCTTCAGATTAGTAAACTCCTGCTTCTTCCGATCTAGATATGCTGGAGGAATGAATCTCTTATAAAATGCCCGTTTAAAATTCTGCCAATCAGCAATCTCCGCAGGCGGTCGTCTAAAAGTCTCCTGGCCCCACCAAGATGCAGACTCTGGACCTAAAAACCAAGTAGTAGTGTCAACCCACCTATCTTCGGGTAGGTTTCCTTGACTGTGCATAACCAGGAACGTCTTCTCAACCTTTTGTAACCACTTTTCTGCTCCTTCAGGTCCCTTGTGACCCATAAACTGAGGCAACTTCAAATTATACACGGACTCAAGAGGAGTTCTCTAAGGAGGGCAAATTACAGACTGAAGGGCATTAGCAATAGCTTTCCCCAACTGAGAAATATTAGGAAAATTAGGCTCAACCGCACGACGTGGCTCTCTAAGAGGCGACATAGTTCTGACCGAAGACATCAAAATTAATTAGGGAAGTTCATAACATATGCAGGACTGCAACCTAGGCTCGGATACCAAACTGACACACCCCGACCTAGATCGAGGCATGCTGACCGTCACGTGAACGTGACGTGGGCCATGTGCACGAAGCGGAAACGTTAAGATATAGAAATTTCGAATGAATAAAACCAAACATCCAGAATGGTTAGAAAGGAAATAAGTGTTAATACACCTTCAGAGTATAATTAAGTCTAAGTGCAGTCAAGTATAGAAATTACTAAATTAAACAGTAACCAATATTCCTACATGGATGATGTACCGTCAGAACTTCCACCAGAATCCTCGTCAGCCACCAACAAAGCTACCTAATACCTGGAGGGGCGCAAAACAAAGCTGAGTGGGTCAGTAAAACAACGCTTATATAAAAACTTTATTTTCCTTTGAATATACTAACCCATCGCCGTAAAACAAGTATAATTTTCCCAGAAAATAGAATACGTAAATATAAGTCAAATCAGGCTCAGTAAATCAAGATTCATTTGAATGTATGCCATGTATATGATATGCCCAATATCACAATATAATAAATAATAATGGGCCAGGTGATGCAATTCAATATAAATAATCTGCTAGCCGAAGTCACCTGACGTGATCTATACGGCAAAACTAGAGCTCAATTCAATCATATCTCAATCTCATATCTCAACATATTTATACATATCTGCACACAAGTCGGTACCACCTCACGTGGTCTGACCGACAGGCTAGGTGTATAATGAATACGCTCAAGTGCTACAATCACATGAAGGCTGTGCGCTAATCGCGGGTTACCTACAAGTCAAACCCACTAAAAGTGGTATATACGACATGCTATGCACCTATCTTGGATCCAAGGTGAGCATGTGGTGCGGGAGGTGAACGATCATGTGAAGCTATGCCCCTAACTCTAGGCGGGAGCACTAACACCGGGGTGCAGATTAATGAGCTCAATATGCATCACATTATCACCAACTATTTCATACTCATTACCAGCGTAATATACTCACCTGGGCTTACTTGGGCCTCCGCAGCACCATGCAACAATATGCATAATTATGATAATGCATATGTTAAAAAAATGCAGGCATAACATGGCATTTAAATCACATTCCATTAAATACGTTTTTTGGGAAAAACGTCAAGCATATACATATATATACTGAAAATAACTGCCCACTCACTGGTATGTAGTCGGGTCGTAACCCCCACGTCTAGCCTGGCTAGGTTCGTCCTCCGGATAGGTCTCGCCTATATGAGAAATAACTATAACAACGTTACTTTAAGCACAAACACAATTCTAGCTAATAACTTCTCATACTTTGCTCAATTTGGGTATATAAATATACCACAGTGATCTACACAAGCTCAGGATCATCTCCATATTTTTAAAATAATTTTCTGACCACCCACACGCCGCCACGCACCCGCAAGTGCACGGCCACACGCGCCGACCACGCGCAGGGGACCTTGACGGAAACCCTAACCGTCGTTAGGAATATTCCACTGAATATTCCGTTATATACGAACAGAACTTAACGGCGTTACCTGACGCCGTTAGGAATATTCTGTCAACTCCGACGGAATATTCTACTTCTTTCTCGGATGGACCACGTCGGTCGTCGCCGTTCGCCGCCGTCTGCAACTCGCCGGAAACTGGAAAAATTTCAAATCTTGATATCTCACTCATTTTTCTACCATTTTTTCACAAAATTGGTACCAAAATGAAGCTACGAGCATGTAAAACACAACCATACAAGTTTCAAAGCTTAAAATCCACTAGATTTTACTTGAGGAAGTTCGATAATTCGTCAAACCTAGAAACACGACGATCTCGGTCCTCCGACGTCCATTTCCTTCCAACGAAGTACCCAAAGACTTGTGAGGACCTCCTAGAGCTCACTATGACCTTGAAATTTCCTGAAAAGTCCATATTTACGTGTGCATTAACAATGCACTGAAACTGGGGTTATGGTTTCGTGATGAAAACGATAGAGTTCTTACCTGAAAATGGTATAGATGTGTTCCTGGGTTTGCGAGGAACACGAAGGTACCTTCTTTGACCTCAATCTGTGAAGTTTGAAAGGGTTTTGGTGTTTGTCCGTACAAAGTCGAGAGGGAGAAAGAGAAGGTCTGAGAGATAGAGAGAGTGTACGGAAGTGGGAGAGAGGAAGAGTGACTGTGTGTGTGTGTGGTCCAAATACCTCCAAGAAACATCCAATGTAAATACACACACATAACTTAATTAATGCCTAGGGGCATTTTCATCATTTCACGTCCGACGTACAAAATCTCCGGGACGGACTGTCACATTTTATGCTTCCGCTTACGTACTCGTAATTTTAATTAATATTAGTAATCCTAATGATATTCTATTGAAGAGAAGAATTGCATTAGACATTAATTGGCATTAGAATTGGCATTAGACATTAATTGGCATTAGACATTAGAATTGCATTAGACATTAATTGAAGAGAAGAATTGCAATTTTCTAATTATGTTAGGAATCTCCTAATCAATTTAATTTAATGTTGACTAATTTATTTTGGTGTTGTATGTAGATTTCCTTATGCAATTGATTTTAAAATTAATTGGCAATTATAATCTATATTGGAGGAGATTCTAAATTTAAAATATATTCCACTAATTGTTTTATTGTGAGATTAAAAGTATTTTCATAATTATTGATATTGCCCATATAAAGAGAAATTATTTTAATACGTTTTCTTCAAAAGGGAAATTAGTAGTCAAAATTTGGGTTGTGCATCACAATACAACTATTATGGGAATTTAAGCTAGATTAATATTGCAATTAAATTACAAGTTTTCTATTTTATTTGAATTAACTCATTTCATTTACTAATAAAATCTATTATAAAGAATCTTTTAGAATTAAGGAGTTACGTATTTTGGATTTCATGTTTCCATATTTTAAATTTGGATATGTATCATGCACTCACAAAGCTTGTGATTTCTTTTGGATTTTATGACTAATGGTTGAGATAGATTAATAATGTTGAGATATTGTTCCTTATATAAGCCTAATTTTGATACATATAGATTGGTTTATTTTGTCCAAACCAATTATTTTGTGACTCAACAAATTTGTTTAAGAAATTTTAATGTTTTGGGCATATTAAAGGTTATTTATCTAATGAAATGGACCTTTAATTTATTTAAGAAATTTTAGTGTTTTGAGCATATTAAAGATTTTAAATTGATTTTATTTAAATTACGAATAAATCTGAAATTTTGGTAGAGCTTGGGAAATACTGATGGAGTTTTGCATACCTTGCAATGTATTTGATTACGATTTTGATAGATTTTCCTAACTCCAAACTCTGTGAAAACGTTATATTATATAATGGATTGTATACACATAAAAATTTTCATCATTTTTGTACAAGAAATGCATTTATGGTAAATTTTGAAGTGTGATACTATGTTGCTGGAATTTTGTAGTATAATCTGTTTGTGATATTATTTTGATATACCTGCGCAACTCCAAAATTCATTAAATTTAAGTATGATATACATTGACATGTTTATTTTAAATCTATAAATTTTCACCAGAATTGGATGAAAAATGAGTTATTGGTGAATTATTTATTCTCTGGAATGTACTGTAGAATTTCTGCCATTTCTACAGCATATTCCATTTCGCTTTTATCTTTTTTGCCCATTTTCAAATTCTCAAAAATTATGAAATTTTTAGGTAACAATAAATTTATATGTCTACTTCATTTATGGAAATTTTCATGCACTTTGGAGTGAAAATGAATATTTGGTAAATTCTTTAGTTTCGGGTATGTACTACAGAATTTCTGCCGTTTCTGCAGCACATCCCATTTCGAATTTTCTTTCGTTACACTTTGAAAATCTTAAAAATTATTAATTTTTGGGAAATTTCATCCTTATATGTCTATTTTGTGTCTGAAAATTTTCATTCACGTTGGATGAAAAATGAATATTTAGTGAATTTTTAATCTCAGGTTGGTACTGCAGTATTTCTGCAGCACATTTCTTTTGGAATTAAGTTTTTACTTACTTGTAAAAATTTAAAAACCTTATGAAATTTTTCAAAATAGTGACCATATATGTCTAGTTCATACCTAAAAATTGTCATGACAATCTAAAGAGAATTGAGTTTTTAGTGAATTTGCAAACTAAAGTAGTACTGCTGAATTTTGGTACCTCAAAACTAGTTTTGTTATGTGATATTGTTTCACTATTTTGTGCACATCTATTGGTACCAATTATTATACAAGTTCTCAATACTAATGAATTTTATAGACAACACTGATTAAATTTTGATTTAAAGATGTATTGGTTTGTTTTGCGTAAACCAATATTTTGTTTGGTCATCAATTCTGATTATGATGGTAAATTGTCTTTTGAGAGAAAATTGGAAAGTGGTATCAGTTTACTAATTGATCATTTTGGTCCCTATTGAATAACTGAATAACCATGTTTCCTCTTTCGAGAACTCTATTGTTCAATGTCAACAACGACATACTTTTGTGTCTGATTGAATCTTTTGAGAATCATTGAATATCCAACAAAACGGTTATTTAATATTGTTCTAAAGGCTTATTTTGAAAAATCAGAATTCTAATTTATATGGTGAATACTTTTGTCCCAATGGGAATTTCAAGAAATCACTCACCAATTATAAATTAGTATTATAGCAAATCATAAAGTACTCCTAACATATTTTCATCTGGCCAAAGCTGTTGAAGCTATATGTATTTTGTGTATTTTATGTTTTGGCTAGCTATGCAGGTATTTTCTTTGCATGATTAGTTTATGCCCAAAGGTGTAACAATCATGCAATTTGCAACTGGTTCGATCCTCCACAACTCGACTACTTCCATGATGAATCTTGCATAATCGAGAATGAGTAGGTAAATGTACCAATCTTTTGCCTTAATTTTCTCTGAGTTCTAAATTGGATTAAAATTGTTGTTGAAAAATTGATGTTATTGAGATATCCAAGCGTTTATTTTGATCTTTATTGATTCAACTAGCCTATATTTTGGAATTTGAGAACCACTTTCTCTAGTGTTTAATGACACACCCCGACCAAGATCGAGGCATGCTGGCCGTCACGTGAGCGTGACGTAACCATAAGCACAGTGCGGAAGCAAGATTAACAAATTTAAAACCGAGCAACTAGCAATCCTAGTTAAGATAGCATGCTAGTGCGAGATTAAGTGTGAATTACACAACCAAAGCTTAACTAGCCTACGTGCAATCAAGCATAAAAGTACTAATTAAACAACACCCGAATGTGGTCCTACATGAAGAATGTATGTCAGAACCTCCGTTGAATCCTCGTAAGCCACCAACAAACGCTACCTAATACCTGGATGGGCAAAAACAAAGGTTTTCTAAAATCATACGATATCAAAAACGCTATCTCCTTGCTGGAAAACTTGTATACTTTCCCAAAAAAATGGGATACATATATATGTATATAAATATAATTCAAAACCATGCTCAATGTATCCAAAACCACATAAATATATGTATGCCATGCCCAATGCCTCATAATATCACAAATGTAAGCCAGGTGATGCAATTCAATATAACTCATATACTAGCTGAAGTCACCTGACGTGATCTATACGGCGAAATCTAGAGCTCATTTCAATCATATCTCAATCTCATATCTCATCACATAATTCATTATGTATATACGTCACATATCTCATCATATCTCATCATGTATATACATATCTCAACAGGAGTCGGAACCACCTCACGTGGTTTGATCGACAAGACTGGGTATAAAATAATAATACGCTCTAGTACTACGATCACGTGAAGACTGTACGATAAATCGCGGGTCACCTACGAGTCGAACCCACTGAAAGTGGTCTAAACGACAAGACTGTGCACCTAACTTGGATCCAAGATGAGCATGTGGTGCAGGAGATGAACATCACGTGAAGGACTATGCCCCTAACTCTGGGTGGGAGCACTAATACCGGGGTGCAGATTAATGAGCTCAATATGCATCACAACATCACCATTCATCTCATAACTATTACTAGGATGATATACTGACCTGTAGCTTACCTGGGCCTCCACAGCACCATGCAACAATATGCATAATTATGGTAATGCATATGCTAATATATAATACGAGCATGACATGGCATTTCAAATCGCATTTCCTTTAAAACACATTTTCTCGAAAAAACGCAAGTATATATATTCGTATATACTGAAAACAAAAGCCCACTCACTAGTACGTAGCTGGATCGTAACCCTCATGCCTAGCCTGGTTACGCTCGTCCTCCGGATAAGTCTCGCCTATATGAGAAACAACTATATAGGCGTTATTTTAAAGCACATAAACATAACTAGGTAATAACTTCTCATACAATACTCAAATTGGGTATATGAATATTCTACACAACCTCACGAACATCCCCCTATTTTTAGAAAAAAATTTCGAGCACCCACGGGCCACCACGCGCCGGCCAAGGCACGGCCAGACGCGCCTCCACGCGCGGCCACGTGCCAGGCACACTGACGGCGTCAGTTAACGCTGTTAGGAATATTCCGTTAAATCCCAACTGTAACTAGTTAAAACTAACTGACGGCGTTAGAATATTCTATCGGACTTGACGGAATATTTCGTCGTCTTCAACCTCTAGACCCCGGTGACCGTCGCCGTCACCGTCGCTGTCGTCGAAAATTGGAGATTTCGTATTTTCGTCCAAACTTCTTCGTTTTTAACCCAAATTGCATGAAATTTACACCAATGGAAAGCTGGAGACGAGTAGAACAATGTTACACCTGTTTTGGGACCCAAAACTCACAGGATCTCGTCGTGAAATTTTGAGGAAAACCGGCCAAGCTTGAAACTGACGATCCCGACATCTAAAACCCCCAAACGAACTACTCCGAGCTTCGTAAGGACCTCACTAAGCTTCCTATAAGCTTCAAATTCCCTGAAAATCAAAATTTCACGTATGCATGAGCAGTGACAAAATCGGTGGTTCATGGTTCAATATGAAATCGGAGGATTTCTTACCTACAATTGGTATGGTTGAACTCGTAAGGTCTTCACGAACACAAAGGTACCATTTTCCACTTCGATCCGTCATGTTTGCAAGGGTCTTGGGTCTCATCCGTACAAGAGAGAAGAGAGAGAGTGTGATTTCGAGAGAGAGAGAGAGAGTGATTCTGAGAGAGGGTACAGGAAAGTGAGGGAGAGAGGGTTTGGTGTGTAAGTGTGGTCCTCACACTTCCACCTAAGCCTCAACATAACCATGGTTACTCCAAAAATCCAAATCTTCAACTAGGGTTACCAAATAAAACTCCAATATGAAATTCCCATGCAACCCTCAAGGGTAATTTCGTCAATTCACATCAACGAAAATTATTTTCTCGGGACGGGATGTCACAACGTACCCTCCTTACAGAAATTTCATCCTCGAAATTTACTCCACCAATCCAAATCCACTAGTACTCATAAAACAACCTTGGGTACATCTCTTTCATCCATTCCTCTGTTTCCCAAGTAGCTTCTTCCACTTAATGGTTCATCCACAAAACTTTTACCAAGTGCACTGTCTTATTTCTCAAAACCTTTCTTTCCAATCCAGAATAGTCATTGGTTCCTCATCATAAGTCAAATCCGGACCAATTTCCAATGGTTGATGAGGTATCACATGTGAAAGATCTGCAACATAATGTCGAAGCATCGAAACATGAAACACATTATGTACCTTAGACAGTTAAGAAGGCATAGTACCTTAGACAGTTAAGAAGGCATCTCAAGCCTATAAGCAACTTCACCAACTCGTTCGATGATCTTGTAAGGTTCGATGTACCTAGGGCTCAGCTTACCCTTCTTCCCAAACCTTACTACTCATTTCCATGGTGATAGCTTCAGAAATACCCAATCATCAACTTGATACACCTTGTCAGTGGGATGACTGTCTGCTAAGCTTTTCTGGCGATCCTGGGCCGCTTTCAGGTTAGACTTAATTACCTGAACGTTTAGAGTAGTCTCCTCCACAATCTCAGGTCCCATTAGCACTCACTCGCCTACCACTGACCAACACAAAGGTGTAAGACAAGCCTTGCCATACAACGCCTCAAATGGTGCCATCCCGATGCTAGAATGGTAACTATTATTGTAGGCGAATTCCATTAAATCCAACTTCGCATGCCAATCATCACTAAACTGAAGCACAGAAGATCTTAGCATATCTTCTAAAGTTTGAATTGTCCTATCAGATTGACCATCTGTTTGAGGATGATATGCCGTACTATACAGTAATCTCGTACCAAAAGCCTCCTGAAAAGCTATCCAAAACTTAGAAGTAAACCTAGGATCTTGATCTGAAATAATACTCACAGGAACTCCATAGTACTTCACAACCTTCGTGATGAACAATTCAGCTAACTTGTTCAGAGAATACTTTTTCCTCACTGGAATGAAGTGCACTGACTTGGTAAGCCGATCTACAACCACCAAAATGCCATCATAACTGTTCCGTGTAAGAGGAAGCTTGTACACAAAATCCATAGTAATATTTTCCCATTCCCACTATGGAACGAGAAGTGGCTGCATCAATCCAAAAGGCTTCTTCCTTTCAGCTTTGACCTGCTGACAAACTGCACACCTATGGATATACTCTGCAATTTCCCTTTTCATACCTAGCCAATAGTAAAATGGCCTAATGGTATGATACATTTTAGTGCCTCCTGGATGTATGGCATCTGCTGAAATGTGTGCCTCATTAAGAATTGCCTTCTTTAATTCCTCATTACTTGGCACGTACATCCTATTCTCCTACATAAGCATGTCATCCATCTCTCTAACTCTGAGATCTTTCTTTTTCCCTTGATTCCTCAAATGAATTAGCTCTTGAATCTCTTCATTATTCATCTGAGTCTCGAGTATACGATCACTCAGAATAGGCCTCACTTGGAAACTAGCAAGTAAGGCTTCTTCTCGGTCTGCCACAACTTCTTCTTGTTCTTCCAATTCCAATTTCACTCCAGTAGACCTCAAATCTACAAGAAGAGGAACACGAGAAGCATACAAAGCACTGATCCGACCTTGGGATTTCCTACTCAAAGCATCAACCACTACATTAGCACGTCCAGGGTGATACTCAATCGTGCAATCATAATCACTAAGCAACTCTAACCACCTTCGCTGCCTAAGATTAAGCTCTTTCTGGGTGAAAAGATACTGAAGACTCTTGTGATCTATAAATATCTTACACTTTTCACCATAAAGATAATGTCTTCAGATCTTCAAAGCAAAGATGATAGCTGTTAACTCCAAATCATGAGTAGGGTAGTTCATCTCATGAGACTTCAACTGGCTCAAAGCATAGGCAATTACTCTACCATGTTGCATCGTAACACAACCCAGACCATTCAAAGAAGCATCGCTATAAATCTCAAAATTACCACTATCATCAGGAAGTGCCAAAACTAGAGCATGAGTGAGACAATGCTTAAGCTACTAAAAACTCTGCTCACAATTCCCATCCCACTCAAATTTAACTTCCTTCCTAGTTAACCATGTAAGTGGTAAAGCAATAGCTGAAAAGTCCTTAACAAACTGTCGACAGTAACTTGCTAAGCCAAGGAAACTCCATACCTTGGTGACGGTTCTTGGCTGCTCCCAATTCTCTACAGCTGATACATTCTAAGGGTCTACCAAAATACCTTGAGCTTAAATTACATGACCCAAGAATGCCACTTCATTTAACCAAAACTGGCACGTGCTAAATTTAGCAAAGAACTGATGTTCCCTCAATTTATTCAGCACTAGAGTGAGATGTCGAACATGATCTTATTTCATCTTAGAATACACCAGAATGTCATCAATAAAGACAATGACAAATCTATCCAAGTATTGCTGAAATACCTTATTCAGCAAACCCATGAAAGCTGCTGGTGCATTAGTTAATCCAAATGGCATCACACAAAACTTATAGTGACCATAACGAGTTCTGAATGCCGTCTTAGGGACATCTTCACTCTTAATCTTCAGCTGATAGTATCCCGACCTTAAGTCAATCTTTGAGAACACACAGGCACCTCTAAGTTGATCAAATAGATCGTCTAAACGCGGCAATGGATAACGGTTTTTAATCGTTACCCGATTCAATTGCCTATAATCAATACACAACCTTAAGGTACCGTCTTTCTTTTGAACAAATAACACTGGGGCTCCCCAAGGTGACGAACTAAGCTGAATGAAACCTTCATCAACCAACTCTTGTAACTGAATCTTCAATTCTCTTAACTCTGCATGAGCCATTCTATATGGAATTAAGGAAATAGGATCCGTACCTAGAAGTAAATCAATGGAGAACTCCATATCTCGATCTGGCGGCAAGCCAGGTAAATCATCAGGGAATACATCAGGAAAATGTCTAACCACCTTTACATTTTCCACACTAATAGAAGCAACATCATTCAATATAACGTGAGCTAAATACCCCTGACAACCTTTCATTAACAACTTTTTGGCTCTCATAGCTGAAATAATACCATGCCTCAATCCTCTAGGCACACCAAAGAATGTAATCTCAGGTAATCCAGGACGATGGAAGGTCACTGATTTCCCGTAACAGTCAATCTTGGCACGATTGTAATGCAACCAATCTGTGCCTAAAATCACATCAAAATCCACAATGTCTAAAGGAGTAAGGTTAGCTGGCATAACCACATCCTCCACTAATACGGGACAACTTGGGTAAACATAATCTACATAACACCTCTCCCCTCTAGGCATTGCAAACTCTAACTCATAACCAAGGGGTGTAGATTGAGGTTGAGTCAACTGAGCAAATGTATGAGAAATCACATAATGCGTAGCACCACAATCAATCAACACTTTAGCATGATAACCAAGAATATTTAACGTACCTATGATTAAGTCGGGATTGTTCTGAGCATCCTGAAGAAAAATGTTATGGACACGTCATTGAGCTTGTTGTCTTAATCCTCGACCTCTGCTGGCATGAACACCTCTGCTCTGCAAACTACGTCCTTGGCCGGACTGATTGTGCTGCCTTGACGATCCAGCATTACTAGCAGTAACATCCACCTGCTGAGGTTGTACTCCAGACTGCCACTGCGATCCACCAGCTGAAAACTGATGACCATAGCCACTCTGTTGATACGGCGCATAACCCCCTGAAAACTGACCATAACCACGTTGCTGATAAGGATCTTGAGGGTACTGATATTGTCCTGAAGGATAAGGAATTGGATCCCCCTGAAAATGATAAATGCTACCACGACCTACCTGCACATAACCACTAGGTCCTGAAAACTGCTGGGTCGGAGCTAGCGGTGGCATAAAGGGCTGCTGAGGTTGCTGGGGCCTCTGCTAATTTTGAGGGCAATACCTAGACAAATGTCCCATTTGTCCACAAGTATAGCATCTATTGCTACCTCGACGACACTCTCCAAAATATCAATTATTGCATCTACGGCACAAAGGAGCACTAGCACCACCTGAATCTCTCTGCCTTTGAAATCTCGGGCCTTCAGTAAATCTACTTCCTCGCCATTGGCCCGTGGTACTAAAACCTCCACTGGAAGAACTCGAGCTTATGCCACTTTTCTTAAAACTCTGAGTCTGGCGAGGTCCCTGAAATGAATGTCCTTTACCTTTATCATCCCTTCTCTGACTCTTATCATTTTCTTCCTCTTCCTCACTATCACTGGGCAACTTCTTTGAGTCTTCAACCCTCAACAAAATCTCATAGAACTCCTGGTAAGTATTACAGTAAGTAGTAGTCGCCATAGTACGCCATTTCTTTTTAGTACCCAAAATAAAACGGCGTAATATCTCAACCGGATTAGCAGCAACCTTCAGATGATAACGAGACAAGTTAGTGAACTTCTTGCAATACTCATTCGCTGACATCTTCCCCTGTTTCAGACTGGTAAACTCTTGCTTCTTACTGTCAATGTAGGCTGGAGGAATAAATCTTTTCGTAAATAAACTCTTGAAAACTTCCCAATTAGCTGCTTATTCTCGAGTTAACTTTCGAGCCTCCAGTTCCCACCAAGATGCAGGTTTCTTATCTAAGAACCAAATAGTCGTCTCAACCCATCTATCAGGAAGAAGATTCATCTGACTTTGCATTACCTAGAAGGTCTTCTCCACATGATTAAACCATTTCTCTACGCCTTTAGGCCCTTCATTTCCCATAAAATTATACAACTTCAAATTGTATACAGCCTCAAGATGAGTCCTCTATGCAGGACGTAACGCAGACTGTATAGCATTAGTTATAGCTTCCCCTAATTGGGCGATATCAGGAAAACTAGGTTCAGCTGAACGACGTGGCTCTCTACGAGGCGGCATAGTTCTGATAGAAGACATCAAGAATAATTAGGGAATTCACAAAATATGCAGGATTGCAACCTAGAGCTCTGATACCAAACTGACACACCCCGACCGAGATCGAGGCGTGCTGGCCGTCACGTGAGCGTGATGTAACCATAAGCATAGTGCGGAAGCAAGATTAATAAGGGAAATACGAACAAATTTAAAACCAAGCAACTAGAAATCCTAGTTAAGATAGCATGCTAGCGCGAGATTAAGTGTGAATTACACAACCAGAGCTTAACTAGCCTAAGTGCAGTCAAGCATAAAAGTACTAATTAAACAACACCCGAAGGTGGTCCTACATGAAGGATTCTGTCAGAACCTCTGTTGAATCCTCGTAAGCTACCAACAAACGCTACCTAATACCTGGATGGGCGCAAAACAAATACGTGAGTGGGCAAAAACAAAGGTTTTCTAAAATCATACGATCTCAAAAGCGCTATCCCCTTGCTGGAAAACCTGTATACTTTCCCAGAAAAATAGGATACATATATATGTATATAAATATAATTCAAAACCATGCTCAATGTATCCAAAACCACATAAATATATGTATGCCATGCTTATGCCATGCCCAATGCCTCATAATATCACAAATGTAAGCCAGGTGATGCAATTCAATATAACTCATATACTAGCCAAAGTCACCTGACATGATCTATACGGCGAAATCTAGAGCTCATTTCAATCATATCTCAATCTTATATCTCATCACATAATTCATTATGTATATACGTCACATATCTCATCATATCTCATCATGTATATACATATCTGCACAGGAGTCGGAACCACTTCACGTGGTCTGATCGACAAGACTGGGTATAAAATAATAATACGCTCTAGTACTACGATCATGGGAAGACTGTGCGATAAATCGCGGGTCACCTACGAGTCGAACCCACTGAAAGTGGTCTAAACGACAAGACTGTTCACCTAACTTGGATCCAAGATGAGCATGTGGTGCAGGAGGTGAACATCACGTGAAGGAATATGCCCCTAACTCTGGGCGGGAGAATTAATACTGAGTTGCAGATTAATGAGCTCAATATGCATCACAACATCACCATTCATCTCATAACTATTACCAGCATGATATACTCACCTGTAGCTTACCTGGGCCTCCGCAGCACCATGCAACAATATGCATAATTATGGTAATGCATATGCTAATATATAATACGAGCATGACATGGCATTTCAAATCACATTTCCTTTAAAACACGTTTTCTGGGAAAAACGTCAAGTGTGTGTGTATACTGAAAACAAAATCCCACTCACTGGTACGTAGCTGGTACACTCGTTCTCCGGATAAGTCTCGCCTATATGAGAAACAACTATATAGACGTTATTTTAAAGCACATAAACAAAACTAGGTAATAACTTCTCATACAATGCTCAAATTGGGTATATGATTATACCACCGTGATCTACACAACCTCACGAACATCCCCATATTTTTAGAAAAAAATTTCGACCACCCACACGCCCCCACATGCCAGGCACACTGACGGCGTCAGTTAACGCCATCAGGAATATTCCGGGGAATATTCCGTTAAATCCCAACGGTAACAGTTAAAACTAGCTAACGGCATCAGAATATTTCGTCAGACTTGACGGAATATTCCGTCCTCTTCAACTTCTGGACTCCGGCGACCGTCGCCGTCGCCGGAAACTTGGGATTTCGTATTTTCGTCCTAACTTCTTCGTTTTTAACCCAAATTGCATGAAATGTACACCAATGAAAAGCTAGAGACGAGTAGAACAACGTTATACCTGTTTTGGGACCCAAAACTCACAGGATCTCACCGTGAAATTTCAAGGAAAACCGGCCAAGCTTGAAAATCACGATCCCGACGTCTAAAACCCTCAAACGAACTACTCCGAGCTTCGTAAGGACCTCACTAAGCTTCCTATAAGCTTCAAATCCCCTAAAAATCAAAATTTCACGTATGCATGAACAGTGACAAAATTGGTGGTTCATGGTTCAATGTGAAATCGGAGGATTCCTTACCTACAATTGGTATGGTTGAACTCGTAAAGTCTTCACGAACACAAAGGTACCATTTTCCACTTCATTCCGTCACGTTTGCAAGGGTTTTGGGTCTCGTCCGTACAAGAGAGAAGAGAGAGAAAGTGACTTCGAGAGAGAGAGTGAGTGATTCTGAGAGATGGTACGGGAGAGTGAGGAAGAGAGGGTTTGGTTTGTAAGTGTGGTCCTCACACTTCCACCTAAGCCTCAACATAACCATGGTTACTCCAAAAATCCAAATCTTCAACTAGGGTTACCAAATAAAACTCCAATATGAAATTCCCATGCAACGCTCAAGGGCAATTTCGTTAATTCACGTCAACGAAAATTATTTTCCCAGGACGGGCTATCACATTTAATCTTGCAATTATGAGTGTTTGGCCAAGTGGGAGAAATAATGTGTTATGGGCTTCACACTCATCAATTTTGTATGTTTTTAATGGTCATAGTTTTGGTAGATAAAACGTACATTATCATACTAGTTTATATTTTATATATGCAACTAATCTTGCAGGAAATTCAAGAAGGGTTAATGAGTATATTCTGCTCAAAAGTGTTTTGCATATTAATTCTTGTTTGTTGTTCACGAAATTGGACTTGTGATTTATATGTTATTGATGGATAATTAATCTGCTCAAAAGTGTTTTCTTATTCAGTACAACTATAAATCAATGTATAGTGAAGCATTGGATTGACAAGATTGTATATACTTCATCTGCTCAAAAGTGTTGAAGCTATATACGTTCGCCATTGTCTTTTTTGTTTTAGCTATGCAAACCTAATATAATTAGTTTCTGTCCAAAGATGATTCTAGAATTATATGTTTTTGATATAGTAAGAAAACATTTAGTTAAAGTTTTTTATTTCTGTTAAATGTTGGATGAACAAAACTGACCAAACAATTTTGTATAGTTTTTCAGTCACAAGAATCACTTCCCTACAAATATCTAGAATAAAGATGTTGAGCTTACAAATTTTATGTTTTAGATCCCATGACTAATGTTCTGCTAATGGGAGTATTTGAAAGGTATATGTTTCATTTTGTAGACATTTACAAATTTTTTTTACTCTCTTAATCAGTGGGAGTAAAAGTTTACCTTTGGTTTTTTGAAAAATTGAAGTATTTAACTATTTTGGTCAGTGGGAGTAAAAGCTTGCCTTTTGTTTTGAAATATTGAAGTGTGAGTGGTTGATACTTTAAGAGTAATCTTGTTTAAACTTTTGTTCATAAGTTTTAATGAGAAATCCTAATTTTGTTATTATATCAGATTGTTTAAATTGATAGAAATTCGTGCAAGGAACTCATGCTAGAGTTCATTTTGTTCAGTGAAACAAATATTTGGTTCATCAGTTTCAAATACCATGGCATAGTCTGCAACTGTAGAAAGATATGCATTTGGATTTCTATAGTTCTACATTCAATTTGAGTAATAGTTGTCTTTTGAGGGAAAACTGTTGTATCTTTTGGTTCAGTGATCACTATGATTCTTGTTGCAATCAAACTGTTGGTATTGATACTCAAAGTGGGAGAATGTAAGACTCATGTTGAGTTGTCAATTATTATGAATCAAATTACTTGAAAGACAAACAACTTGATCTTCAAGATATTTGGCTTTTAACGTGATTGAATATTGGTTAGCAAGAATCATGGAACCAAGATATATTTAGTTGACTAATTGAAACCCTAATGAAGTAAGACATATTGTACATGCCTTGGTGGGACAACATTAAGAATAAATGGTGATTTGGTGTATTCCTCTAATTACTATAATAGGCGGAATTGGAGGAACCCTAATCACTATATTAAGGGCGTCCCTGCTTTCACAAAACACATGTTCCATTCCGAGCAAACCCTATTATTGCTGGAACACTTCCGCTTGTTGAAAGTAGAAGACTCCTTTGTCATCCGCAAGAGCCATGTCTTCCGTATTCCAAAGATATGTAAATTGTAATTGATTTATTGTAATTTTGGTTTATCAAATCCGTGATCCTAATGTCTTGTTGTTGTTCTTATGATTTCATAAATATCTTACACATTTCCCCCACAAGCTATCAACAGTGGCAATGATTCGGGTATGAGGCTAAGATCTAATGCAGGGGGTTTCAACTGACCATACAACCTCAAATTTTTTAACAGGCCATAGTCGTATTGTGAAAAAGTTCCCGTACGGATCACTGCCCAACACAAAATGCAATAATAAGTGTACCAAAATAATATAGAATTAGAGAGGGGGTGTGGGGCAAAAGGATATTTATCCAAGCACAAGCGGTATAGAGCCTACTCTGGAAGAGATGGTGCAAGTTCTTTGCGGATGTTGGGTGTGGTTCATAATCAAGATACAAGTCCACACATGAGTTATTAAAGCAACAATTCTTCCCTGAAAATGTTACCAAAACGCATTAGAACCCTTCTTCCCCAGATATTATCAGATAAGCTTTTCATGTACAAATTTAGTAATAAATACAAAATGAGATGAAAACATTTACATGGTAATATACAAGAATGTTCGGCACCACAATCATAAGGCTGTCTCGAATGCTTTCCGAAAGGCCAAAAGCGCTTACAGATCAAAGCATTTCTGTCAGTGTTTGGAAGAAATAACTATTAGTGTTTCTGAATTCTAAAAGCACTTTGTGAGCTTTCTGGAGAAGCGCCTACGAGGTGCTTCTTTAAGAACTACTTCCAAGTGCTTTGACAGGAAGCAGTTAGACTTTTAATAAAAAAATTGTTGCACTTCTACTAAAGCGCTTATGAGCAAAAGTATTTCCTGCAAAAGCTTTGCCAAACGGGTCCTTAATAATACACTGCCAAAGTGCTTCCTCAAAATTTAATCATGTCTACTTTCTTTCATTTTTTATAACCTGGACTCCACCTTTAATATTTATTCATACTTTGTGAATTATTATCATTAGGACATTCCTCCAATAGACAAATAGTCACATAAACAATATCATATAGAATAGAATATGTTTCCTCCAAAGTTCCAAACATTTGAACATGGACACTGCACAAGGCATATAATAGATGCATGAGCACATGCTTGCGCCCGTACGCACACAGATGGAGGGAGGGAAGAACCGATGAAGTAGTATATATATGAAGTCGAACCTGTTATGGAAGTTAGCAAGTTGTTCCAGTCAACATGGCCATAGCAAGATTAATACTAATAACCTCATAACATTTGAGAAAAAAGAATATTAGCGGAAAAAAGGTGGACAGTGTGAAACAAAACCTTCTAAAGTTAACTTGATGGATGCCCATAGCAAGAATCATTTGAAAAACAATGAGTTGAATATCAGAGTGCGGAACAAACAAGACTTCAAACTTTTCATTCACATGACCACTCTCAAACTTTTCTATTTAATTTATTTTTTAATTTTGGCCAATCACATTTGGACAGCTAGCATCCAGATGATTTTTCAAGGAAAAAAAAAATAGCTGTTAGTACCTAGCTATTGATTGTTCTCATAAAAAAAACATGGGATGTGAGTCCCTAGGTGTACTTTTGCTATTAAGTATTGGTGTAGCTCCCCATCTCTATGCGTACGATGTCCCACTTTGCATTCTACACCCCCATATTTGACACCTTTATCTCTTTAGAGTCTATATTACACTCTTGCATTATATTATTTTATTATTTTTCTTTTTATGATCAGAATAAGATTAGCTTATATTATACTCTTATGTTAGATATGTATTTTTTTTTTTTAAATAACGTCTTCATCAATATTTAATCACCTACTATAAAATAAATTTAACTAATTTATATGGTATATAATATATTTATTCCAAGATATACAAGAATAATTTTTTGTAAGTGTCAATATGCACTTATTTACAAGATATACAAGAAATTTACCTAAATCCGCCTAGGCCGCCTAGACCCCGCCTAATCGCCTAGGTGCTAGGCGCCAGCCGGCCGCCCGACGAGCGCCTAGCGTTTTTTAGAACCTTGCTATTTATAGAGCAATAAACCTAAGAAACCCTAATGCATAAATGCCAAAAATACCCTACTACAAAATCAAATCAAATCTCTAATTAATTTCCTAAATAAACCTAATAAATTCCAACACCCCCCGTCAAACTCATGACGGTACACGTCATGAGGTTGCCAACAAGCAGATGCGGATGCAAGACTCCATTATGCTAATTTCCGATGCCAATTCCAAATTTCCAATACAGAATTCCATTGGTGCAAGACTTCAAATTCCAGTGCTAGTGCCAATGCCAGTGCAAGATTCCAATGCCAGTGCTAGTGCCAGTGCAAGATTCCAATGCCAGTGCAAGATTTCATGCCAGTGCTAGTGCAAGATTACAATGCCAGTACCAATGCAAGATTCCAATGCCAGTACCAATGCCAATGCAAGATTCCAATGCCAATACCAGTGCAAATTCCAACTTCTGAACAAACAAACAAGAAATAATTCACCATGTACACAACGTCACTCGAATGGTCACCAGCCCAAGCACTCGAACAATCGTTACGGGTAATAGCAAACTCCAACAGCAGGTTCCAAACACAAACCCAATATCAAACGTGGGCCCCAAACCTCAAAACACAACAGCTATATTTTTTTTTCCTTCCTTCTATGCGAACAAACAGTAGCAGCATGATCCTTTCTATTTTCTCATTCTTTGTTACTTTTTCCATTCTCCTGGGACTTTCTTCAGCTTGCGAAAAACAAAAGCAAGTGCTGACTGCAGAGGTGACCCCGAGTGCAATGCACATACGGGTTTAGGTTCCAGACAGCGGGTGCAGATTCAAATCAAGGTGGTGATGCAGGTCAGATCGCAAGGGACGGGACAATAACAAACGACGAACAATGAACAACGACAATTTTTTTTTTTGTTTTTTTTTTTACTTCAACCAATTTATCTAAACTGAAACAATCAAACAGCGGAAGACGACAACAAACTGATACGAGACGAGCAGATTAAATCCTGAAGGATCAAACCTGCTCTGATACCAAGTTGAATATCAGAGTGCGGAACAAACAAGACTACAAAATAATAAGAATATTATTAAACAAACGAGAATGACGGAACGGCTACAAAACCCTAAGAGGCTACATTGTGACTAACTTACTTCTCAAAATAAATTACAAGCTCTATTTATAGAGCAATAAACCTAAGAAACCCTAATGCGTAAATGCCAAAAATATCCTACTACAAAATCAAATCAAATCTCTAATTAATTTCCTAAATAAACCTAATAAATTCCAACAAAATGAACATATGTATCAATTTTATTACAATAGCCATTCATGCACTATACTTTGAAGCAGATAATGAGTACCTGATCAACATGCATGTTGACCATTCTAAGTGCAAATTTAGAAGTGATATGCCCCAAGTATGATATTGGACAGAAAAGAGCGGCAGCTTCAACCAGTTCTGCGATATCCGGCTGGGTGAGAGCAGCTAAAGACATAATTGTTCCCTGACAATATGAATAAATTGAGTTAACACCAAAGGTAGCAGCAAGGCAATGAAGTTTGCAGTAGATGAAGAGATCTAAGACATGTGAATGTCCAACAACAAAGACTTTGGAGCTTCTTGTTGAATATATGTAGCGGATCATTTCTGATAGATCAAATAGAGCCAATTCCTGCCAACCCCAATCCCAAAATTCCTACAATAAAGAATAAATCCATGTATTGTCAGATTCCAGATAAGCAAACTATGAATTGCTGAAAATGAACATTCCTTTTTCTGCTAACTTTCAAGTAGGCTCATATTACCAATCCCCATATGAAGCTATGTTAATTGTATTAAGACGAGTTCTCGAAAGAAAAAACCTAAATACAGAAGTCTTTTATCAAGGCAAACAGGTATCACAAAATACTGATATCCTAGCAAAGGGAGCCTATCGTTGAGTGTAATTTTCTTTAATCTGTTTTAGCTATTCCCTCTTTCTAACTCAGTATTGTCATCTATCAAAACATGAAACTGTGAGGAAGGAACAATAAGGTTGCTTTTCATATGTGATTATGTTTTTCCTTCAGAGTATCAGGGGGACAATCCAGACTTTCAACATAGAACGAGTTTGATCAGCAGCCGATTGGAAACCACCAATAACTGGAGCCACACCTTATCGCTGAATGAAAGACAAAAAAATTGTGAGACGAATAGAAGCTATATAAACCTTATCCTCTTCTGATAAAGATACGTGTGCATGACTCCAACGTGTTCCACGCACACTCCCTACCCATACATCAAAACCTTCATCTGCAAGGACAAAGCCCAGCGATTCTTCTGAAGAATTTAAGAACCATGCATCACCTGCCTGTTTGAAATTCAAAACTAGGTAGTATTAGCATAAGATCAAGAAAAGGCGGTAACCAAGTTCAATTGAGTTTGAAGCACATTAGAGCCTCATTTAAAATGTATCCCATGGACGTTCATCTCTTTATTAATAACTGATATAACAGAAATATAGTTAGAGGGGTATTATTGTAATTGGGTTATATGGCTATATAAGGGATTGTATGGCTATTATTTTCTTAAGTTCCATTGTACACATTTTCTCTATTCAATCAATACAATCTTTCTTGTTTCTCTCTACCAATTCTTTCCCTTCCTCTGTACCAATTTCATCTTCAACAATGTAGTTAATATGGTATCAGAGCCACCAGGCTCACGCCATGAATCCTGGTGGTTCCACTTTCCATTATTTTACATCTGTTTCTAGCTTAGTTTCTTTCCAAATTTTCATTAGATGTTAGGATAAGTTTCTGGGTGCTTCCGCGATTGTACTTCTGAGTTGATTTGTTTCTGGGTTGATTTCTTTCCGATCAAATTGATGAGTCTCCCTGTTCCCGATTGAAAGTTGGAGAAAATTTCACAGCAAAATGGTGGCAGAGCAAATGCAGAGAGTCGCATCTCCACCGCCGCAATCGGTTGAGGTGCCGAAGAAGAACAGATTTCAGGTCTCCAACACCAAGAAACTGCTTAAGAGGTACATAAAGCAGTACAATGAGATTGAGCTCTCTTCACTGGGAATGGCAATCACCACGGTTATCACTATTGCTGAAGATTTACTTAAAGATATGAATCTCTCTCTCTCTTTTCTTGGAATGTTTGGAGAAATGGAAATTGGTGGAAGAAGATTTATGGGGTTTCTCTCTGCTTCGAGTTCTTGGACTGTCTTGGAATCTTGGAGTATATCAGGTTGTTTTCTGTATCTTTAATCCTTTTCTGCATATATGGTGTTTGTGAAAATGTCTCAGACATATATTGTGGGATTTTATGCATGATTAAGTGTGAAGGCCGATGCCATATGTTGAAAGATGATGAAATATGAGTTGTTTGGGTCTGGTGAAGTCTTCTGCTGGTTTGGGTGTTGCTCGAAGATTGGGCGTTTGGCAATCTGAAATGGTGCTATTCGAAGATTTGTTGGTTTGTGTCTTTCGTGATTTGATTGAAGTGAAGATTTGGGGTTTGTTGGTTAGAATCTTGATGATTTGGGTTTGTTTTTCCTTGGAGTATCATTGTCTAGGATTTTATTTCTACATCTTTCCTTGGAGTGTCATTCTCTGGAATTTGTGAGTATGTTGGGAATTATAGTTTGTGGGTTTGAAGAAGAAAGTGTCATTCTTTCTGTGAATCTTGGAGTGTCATTCTCCTAAGTCGAAATGTTTTCTGTGAATTTTGAGTGTCATTCTCCTGAGTCAAAGTGTTTTCTGTGAATCTTGGAGTGTCATTCTCCTGATTCGAAGCGTTTTCTGTAGATCTTGGAGTGTCATTCTCCTTAGTTGATTTAGTTTCTTGGAGTGTCATCCTCCTTGGTAGATTTAGTTTCTTGGGAGTGTCATTCTCTTTGGTAGATTTAGTTTCTTGGCAGTGTCAACTATGGCTTCTCAGTTCACAATCGAAAACTTGTTGGGTATGTTCAGATCAAGACCAGATTTAATTGTATTGCTAAGCTCATTCATAATCAGGAAAGCCTTGCAGATTCACGTACAATGAGAATTCGGTCCTACTCCGGATGTAATACTATCTGCATAATGTGTATTTGAAAGGATGATACAGGGTTCTGTTTTGCACCAGTTGGTAATGTACATTTTTTTGAGCGGTTGAAACTCTTTGGGAATATTTGGTGATATGGCGTTGCAGTTGAAAAAGGGGTTAAACCAGATGATAGGCTTTGTGGGTACTTACTTTATGTCATATCGTTGTGTGAAGAAACTGGGCAACAAGAAATTTTTTTTTTTTAATCAGAAAGCATCACCAAAGCTGCAATTTCTGTGGAGATTGGTTGTAGCATTCTCCTGAAACATTTTCATCTCACGCATTGCTCTGTTAGTGTTTCACATCATGTCACACATGAGTTCAGGGTTCCTTACGGCTTCCAATGTCTGTCGAAGAATGCCAGGATAGTTCCAGATCAGTCTCAAATACCTGGATACTTCAAACTTCACTTGGATACTCCAAGTTTAGTTTGAGGGGGGAGTAATAACTGATATAACAAAAATATAGTTAGAGGGGTATTATTGTAATTGGGTTATATAGCTATATAAGGGATTGTATAGCTATTATTTTCTTAAGTTCCATTGTATACATTTTCTTTATTCAGTCAATACAATCTTTCTTGTTTCTCTCTACCAATTCTTTCCCTTCCTCTGTACCAATTTCATCTTCAACAATGTAGTTAATATTTACCACATTCGTTCATTTCAAGAAATAAAATTTCAACGGAAACTAAAAACTTGAGATGAGGGAGCACCAAAAAGTAGTACGGTCAAATTTTGAAATAATCAACTTAGTGGATCAATATGTTCAGATGTCTGCTGAAAACAATTGGAAGAAACTATAAAAGTTCGGCGTTTCACCAGTTTAGGCGTCCAGGGAATCAGTAATACTCACGGATCAGTTATGAGGATCATCTCAGCAATCCTTCACATCTCAAACCAAACGGAAAATGCACTAACAAACACGACTTATATTAATTCAGATAAACAGGCCAGCAGATGCGGCTCCAAATCACCCGTTTTTTCAACACTTCTAGATGGTGTTTAATGAACATTTGCTAGATCTACATGTAAGGAAGTCGTGCAATTACCAATTGATAGGAGCATATTTAGGCGACTTAGTTGGCTTGTTCTTGTGCATTTACGTTGTTATTTCTTAGTTATTTTAGTCTTTTAAACCATTTTCGTGTGTTTTCAGGTTCTAAGGACAAAGTATGCAAGAATGTGCATTTTGGAGCAAAATTGGGCTTGGAATGGATATCACATGCTTGGAGCAAAAGGAATGGACGAAATTGAAGATTTGATGATGTTAGGATTCCTAATCAACGAAGGATTCCTAATCAAATGAGGATTCCTAATTGAAGATGGATTCCTACTCAAACAAGGATTCCTACTTGAAGTAGGAAAAGTTAAGCCAAGGTTTCCTGTTTTGGTTTGACCTTTCCTAATCCTAAATGTCCCTAAATTCCAGCAACCTTGAAGGCCTCCTATGCAGTCTAGGACACAAACTAAAGGATCTAGAACACCCATAGACCCTTGCCGCACCTTGTTCTTGGTTTCCTCTTCCTTGCCGTGCAAGGGAGAGTCCCTCTTTCCTATTTCCTGCATTAAAACACATTCCCCTTTTAATTTAAGTCCTTGCCGCATATCTTAGCATCTTTCCCTTAGTTTCCTGATGTTATTTCCTCTTTCTAGAAGCTTTTGACTTAATTTCTGTTACCTAAATTATTTCCTAGCTTTTGTTTCCCTAAAGCCTTCAAATAAACCTTCCTTAGCCGCACCAAGGATCCATTCATTCACTCATTCATGCCAGAAATCAACCCCCACTCTCTGCCACATCCATCCTTCACCATTCTCCATAGTTTCTGACCTTATTCACCCCTTGTCGCATCATACACCTATCCTAACCATAAACCCAGCCTTCTACACCATTTATAACCACAAAAACTCACCACCAAACCTTGTGCCGCAGCAAAGAAGAAGGAGGAGAGCCCTTGGACGTGCTTGCCATTCGAGTTAGGATTGCTGGAACGTTTTAGGTGTAATCTTTCTTTTGTTTTCAATGTTTCAATTCAATAATCTTTGTTTTGTGAGTATGAGGAACTAAACCTCTCTTAGCTAGGGGGAAATTCGAAACCATAGTTATACTTGCAATATGATTTGATTACATCCAGTTGTGATTCATAAGTTGTGAAATCAATTTACTTATCCATTTGAATTAAAACTGATTTATGTGTGTTGGTTGAGAGTGCACGCTTAATTTTCATGCATAAATCTGATGCTAGGATATAAGGGAGTTTCACCTAATCGTTATGAACTTATATTCATAAGTAGTGAAGGTTGCTAGTCACAATCCCGTTAAGTAAACTCTTGGCATAAGTTTCATGCAATTCATAGTTACAAGTGCCTCGTCAATGCTTATGATTTTCATAGAACTTAATGATCTTTGCTTGTGTCTCTATTATGCAATTCATGTAGGGAACTTGGGAGAATGCTTTGGGTTGTTGTATGCAATCATCCAATTCAATGAAATTAGGAAAATCTGATGGTTAATTAGTGCAATTCACGGCTAATCTGGGGCATTGAGAATTCATGGTTTATTGAAAAGCAACTGGAAATCGTTTTGTTTGCAAGTGTGTCATGTGTAGAGAAGAACCTCCTAGCTAGCCCATCATCCATAGTTTTACCCAAATTCGTGCAGATTTCATTAGTTCTTTAATTTACTTGTTTTGTTTTCAAATTCGTCAAAACCCAATCCCTTTTACTTTGTTGAGTCATATTAATTAGAAACTGATTTAGTTTGTGTTTTTAAGTGTTTTGAGTCTAGTCAAAACCTATTTTTGTCCAAATTTACTCTTAGTGGCAAATTTGAGTCTTTTAGCTTGTTTTGTGCTGTTTTGAGTCTTTTGAGTTGTTTTAGTGTTTTAGAGTTTAGTTTTGCATTCTTTGAGTCTAGTTTAGTGTTTTAAACTTAGTTTTACGTTTTTGAGTCAGTTTCAAGTGTTTTAGCAATCCCTCCTAATCCCCGGTCTAGAACGATCCCTACTTATACATATACTACAATTGTCAAAAGAGGGTTTAATTTGTGTGCTTATATATTTCGCATCAAATTTTTGGCGCCATTGCCGGGGATTAGCAACTTTGCTAATCCCTTGTTTCTTTTTCGTGTGTTTTGTTTCAGTTTCTGACTTTGTTTTGTTTCTTGTTTTTTAGGTACTAGTTTATGACTCGGAGTTCTCAAACTGTTCGTAAGAATATCTTGGACTTTGACGACGATTTTGAGAGGACTTTGAGAAGGCAGAGAAACCAACAAGAATCTAATCCACCTAGCCCTGAACCTGAGCTTGAAGAACACGTGCTAGAAGAGGAAGAAGACTCTACGGCAAGAAATTTAGAAGAACCACAAGCCATGGCAGCGGACAACCAAACAATTAAGGAGCTTTCTGCCTTAAGATTGGACAATGCTACACCTTTATGCATCCAATACCCTAGGGCGGCTGAAGACAAGACCGATGAATTCAAATTGAAGTCTAGCTTGTTGCACCACATTCCCAAATTCCATGGGCTGTCCATGGAAGATCCAAACAAACATCTGAAAGAGTTCGAAGTGGTGTGTTTAAGCATGACTCCGATCAATGTCGATGGCAACATTTTGAAGATGAAGGTCTTTCCCTTCTCTCTTCTAGAGAAGGCTAAGGATTGGTTATACGAATTAGCCCCTGGAACCGTCACTTCTTGGGAGAGCATGAAAAGGGCATTCTTAGAGAAGTTCTTCCCCACTTCAAGAGTCATCCTTTTGAGGAAGAAGATTAGCGGAATCCAGCAAAGCCAAGGTGAGTCCTTTCCAGCGTATTATGAGCGTTTCAAAAGCCTTGTTGCATCATGTCCTCAACACCAAATGAAAGAAGAGCTTTTACTTCAATACTTTTATGAAGGCCTTCTTCCCATTGAAAGGAAAATGCTAGATGCTTCAGCAGGAGGAGCGTTGGTGGACAAAACACCTATGGCAGCCAAGACACTAATTGCAAACCATGCATTGAATGCACAACAATACGAAGGCATTGGGCAAAGAGACACCCTACGGCAGCAAGTGAATGAGGTAAGTTCCACATTCGACATTCAATCCCAATTAGCTAATCTTACTTCTATTGTGTCTCAGATGGCCGAAAGGATGCGGATGCAAGGACCTAGTGTGTGTGGTGTGTGTTCTATCCAAGAACACTCCTCTAAGAAGTGCCCGCAAGTGATTGAGAATGGTGGATGGGAATCTGCCAATGTTGTGGGTTTTGGAAGCAACGGAATGATCCATACTCTAATACCTACAATCCCGGTTGAAGAGATCATCCGAATTTCAAATGGAATGAGCCCCAACAATCCCAACAACAAGGAGGCTTTAGGCAGCAACCCCCGGGCTTCTACACTAAGCCATTCGCACCAACGCAAGCCCCACAACAATCTGCCCAAAACACTTCAGGTATTTCTTTGGATAATGACACACTTCTTAAGTTATTCACCAATTTGTCTTAAGGACAGGAAAATCAAACCAAAGCAATGCAAAGCCAAGACAAAAGGGTGGATCAACTGGAGAAGCAGATTGGGCAGATTGCAGAGTTTGTAGGACAGTTTCAAGACCCAGGAAAACTCCCTAGCTCAACCATTGCAAATCCAAATGGAGGTTTTGAATCTGCCAAAGCAATCTTCATAAGAAGTGGCAAGGAAGTTGGGGCAGGTTCACAACCATCAAGATCAGGTCACAAGGAAGATGAAAGATTGCAATTTGAAGAGGAAGAATCCACCCCACCCATGGCAAGGGTGGAAACACCTTTGCCGCAAGCCTCCATTGATCTTAAATCATCCAATCTGTCCAATAAAGGTAAGAACGTGTCCAATTCAATTCCTACTAATGTTATTCCGTCGAATGTACCTTTTCCTCGTAGATTCATGCAACCAAAGAAAGAGGAAGCTGAAAAGGACATTCTAGAGACGTTTAGGAAAGTTCAAGTCAACATTCCACTCCTTGATGCAATCAAGCAAGTTCCAAGGTATGCCAAGTTTTTGAAAGAACTTTGCACCACTAGGAAGAGAATTTCAACCAAGGAGGTTGTAAAGGTAGGTGAAAATGTCTCGGCCATCTTGCAACGCAAACTACCCCCTAAATGCAAGGATCCCGGTAGTTTTACAATTCCTTGTGTTATTGGCAATACTCGCTTTGAGTCTGCCATGTTAGACTTAGGTGCATCGATAAATGTCATGCCATATTCAATTTATGCATCTATAAACTTAGGCAAGTTGAAAAATGATGGTGTGATTATACAATTAGCCGAGCGATCTAATGCATATCCAAAGGGAGTTTTGGAAGATGTTTTAGTGCAGGTCAATCACTTAATCTTTCCGGCGGACTTCTACGTGCTTGAAATGGACGAGTCGGACCATTCCCCTTCATTGCCCATCCTTCTTGGAAAGCCATTCATGAAAACTGCCCATACTAAGATTGATGTGTTTAATGGAACTTTGACGATGGAATTTGATAGGGAAGTTATTAATTTCAATCTTTCGGATTCTATCAAATATCCTAGTAAGGATCACTCATGTTTTTCTATTGATGTAATTGACTCTGTGGCGCAGGACCATTTTGAACAATTGAATGAAGATGCACTTGAATTGGTCATTGCACGAGGAATGGACATTCAAAACAATGGAGCAGCAACCATGCACCCCCACGGCAGGCATGACCTTTCCCTTGCCGTGCCCCCTAATGACGATGTAATTGAGATGGTGGCTGCCCTCGAATCATTGTCACCACAATCTGGTAAGTTTTTGGACCCAATTTCAATTTCAGTTTCAGCTAAAAAGTTACTTCCATCAGTTGTGCAGCCACCTACACTTGAACTTAAGCCATTGCCAAGCCATTTAAAGTACGTTTTCTTGGGAGATGATGAGATGTTGCCCGTCATCATCTCAAGCACACTCACGACATAAGAAGAGAACAAATTGGTGAGGGTGTTAAAGGAGTACAAGACGGCAATTGGGTGGACATTGGCTGACATCAAAGGAATCAGCCCTACAACTTGTATGCATCGTATACTTTTGGATGAGGGGTCTAAAACATCTCGAGAGGCCCAACTCCGACTCAACCCTCTAATGATGGAAGTTGTGAAGAAAGAGATAATCGAGCTACTTGATTGTGGGGTGATCTATCCAATCTCGGATAGTCGTTGGGTTTCACCCGTTCAATGCGTTCCAAAGAAATCTGGCATAACAGTGGTAAAGAATACCGAAAATGAGCTTGTGCCTACTCGAATCCAAAGAAGTTAGAGGGTTTGTATCGATTATCGGAAGCTCAACGCCACCACAAGGAAGGATCACTTCCCTTTGCCCTTCATTGATCAAATGCTTGAAAGGTTAGCGGGTTATGCATTTTATTGTTTTCTTGATGGTTATTCTGGTTATAATCAAATTGTCATAGCACCCAAGGACCAAGAAAAAACCACTTTCACATGTCCCTTTGGTACATTTGCTTATCGTCTTATGCCATTTGGTTTATGCAATGCACCTGCCACATTTCAAAGATGCATGATGAGCATATTTTTCAGATTATATTGAGAAAATTATTGAAGTTTTTATGGATGATTTCAGCGTTTTTGGTGATTCATTTGATAGTTGTTTGCATAATCTCAGTTTGATCTTAAAACGATGCGTTGAAACTAACCTTGTTCTCAATTGGGAAAAATGTCATTTCATGGTTAAACAAGGCATAGTTTTAGGTCATATCATCTCTAAAAACGGTATTGAGGTTGATAAGTCAAAGATAGATATTGTACGTCACTTACCCTCTCCTACTCCGGTTAGAGAGGTTCATTCTTTTCTTGGACATGCAGGTTTCTATCGACGATTCATCAAAGATTTCTCAAAGGTTTCCCAACCTCTTTGCCGTCTCCTTCAAAAAGATGTGGTGTTTGATTTCAATGAGGAGTGCACGGCATCCTTCAAACAACTCAAGGAGTTGCTGACCACGGCCCCAATTATTGTTCCACCTGATTGGAGCCTTCTTTTCGAGCTCATGTGTGACGCATTCGATTATGCTTTAGGGGTTGTTTTAGGACAAATGAAGGATAAGAGGCCGCATGTCATCTACTATGCCTCCCGGACGTTGAATGATGCCCAATTGAACTATTCCACAACGAAAAAAGAACTTATTGCCGTTGTCTTTGCTTTAGATAAATTTCGATCATATTTAATTGGTACTAAAGTAATTGTTTTCACTGATCATGCAGCGTTGAAATATTTGCTCACGAAGAAGGAAGCCAAGCCAAGGCTAATTCGATGGATGTTGCTTCTTCAAACGTTCGACATTGAGATTCGAGACAAAAAGAGAAGTGAAAATGTGGTGGCTGACCACCTAAGTTGTATGGTGCATAATGAGGAGTCCTTACCCTTTGCTGAAACGTTTCCTGATGAACAATTGCTGTCCATTAAGGTAAGTGAACCTTGGTATGCCGATTTGGTCAACTTTTTGGTGTCTAAACGAATCCCAAGCACTTTCACTAGACACTAACATGATAAGCTCAGACATGATGCACGGTTTTATGTATGGGATGATCCATATTTATGGAAATATTGCCCTGATCAGATTGTACGTCGATGTGTGCATGATTCTGAGTTTCATTCAATTTTAAGCTTTTGTCATACATATGCATATGGTGGTCATTTTAGCACGCAAAGAACAGCACTTAAGGTGTTACAATGTGGATTCTATTGGCCTAGTATCTTTAAGGATGCTAGAACTTTTTGCTTAACATGTGATAAATGCCAAAGAACAGGAAATATAAGTGCAAGAGATCAAATGCCGCAGGTTTCCATCCTCAATGTTGAAATTTTTGACGTTTGGGGTATTGATTTTATGGGTCCCTTCCCTTCCTCGTATGGTTTCATGTATATTCTGCTTGCGGTTGATTATGTGTCAAAGTGGGTGGAAGCAAAAGCCACCCGGACTAATGATTCTAAAGTGGTTGCAGATTTCATTAGAACTAACATATTTGCAAGGTTTAGCATGCCATGAGTAATCATAAGTGATGGAGGGTCTCACTTTTGCAATCGGACCATTGAGGCGTTGTTTAGGAAGTACAATGTCAACCATAAGGTTTCTACACCTTACCATCCTCAAACAAATGGCCAAGCCAAGGTGTCTAACCGAGAAATCAAGCAGATTTTGGAAAAGACCATTGGACCGACAAGGAAGGATTAGAGCTTACGTTTAGATGATGCACTGTGGGCATATCGTACGGCGTACAAAACACCCATTGGGATGTCACCATTTCGGCTCATCTATGGCAAGCCATGCCATCTCCTCGTCGAATTGGAGCACAAAGCTCATTGGGTAGTCAAGAAGTTCAACATGGACTTAGGTGCAGCGGGAAGTCAGAGGAAACTCCAATTACATGAACTTGATGAGATAAGGATTGAGGCGTATGAGAATGCTCGCATTTACAAGGAGAATACCAAGGCTTTCCATGACAAAATGATTCGTGGCAAAACATGCTTCATAGGGCAGAATGTGCTATTGTTCAATTCCTATCTACGTTTATTTCCCGGTAAGTTATGTTCTAAGTGGATTGGAACGTTTGTTATTACTAACGTATCTCCTTATGGTGCAATCCAGATTCAAAGTCTCAAAACAGGTCATGCATTCCAAGTGAACGGACACCGTTTGAAGCCTTACTACGAGCACTTTGAGGAGCATGTCGTGGATGACATCTCCCTGCATGCTGTGGGCTCCAATGGGGAGTGAATGAGGTCCTCGTCTGGCTGCAAGACGTTAAAGCAAGCGCTACTTAGGAGGCAACCCATGCATTCACCAAAGGAAGATCTAGGAATCACTCTACTTCCAGATTTGCTTTCCTAAACCCTTCTCTTTGTTGTTGTTTCTATTCTGCCATGATGAGTGTGTTTATTCGTTAATTGTTTGTTTCCTTGTGTTTGTGTACGTGTATGCTTGAAACATTGAGGACAATGTTTGATTTAAGTGTGTGGGGGGGGTAAATAAGTGTTTTTGATGCAAATTCGTGGGATTTTATCGCCCATTACTTCAAAAGTTGTTCCTTGCTGTTTTTAAGTGTTTTTAAGCTGTTTTGCAGTGTTTTAGTGTATCTTAACATAAAAATCCGAAAATCTCATAAAAATTTGAAATATTGTTTTGAAAAACCCAAAAAGAGTTGTTTTTGTGTGTTTGTTTGTGTCTTAGGGTACCTTTCAACACAATGATGAGGATTTGGTTTTTAATTACATGACTGTTAAAGAGAGTTATAAACATGGATGAAAGTTTGATTTACACTTTGGTTTATGTTTGGTTGTGGTTATAATTGATGAAACATCTCAGCGCACAAGGGTAATTGTTTTTTTTTCATGTTAGTATTTCATTGTTATTAATTTTTAATATCTATCGTCTTATTTTTCTATTTTATGATTGTTGATTTTTATTTTTAAATATTGTATTGCAAGGCAACCATGGAGAGCATTATTCAATCTTTGATTAAGTCTGGCCAAGAAGACAATGATGAACTTAGAACCCGAGTTTATGTCGAGACGATGGGTCCTAAGAGTCATAATAGGGTCTGAGGATTTGGTTATGGGGTGACTCCTGATATCATGTCGTATGCATCTTCTTCAGCTTCTACTTCTAATTCCTCCAAGAGATCATCCAGGAGTTCAGTAGCACTACTGATGACTGAAAACAATGAATTGAGAAGGAAGGATGAAGCTAATGCTAAACGGTTGGCAGAGCTAAAGGTTAAGTTTCAACAATTAAACAACAAGCAGCAGCAGTATTCGATCAGCAGCAACAGTTGTTGATGATGTTCATGCAACAATTTCAGCAGCGACCACCGCATAGCCCGGGAACCCAACAGTCAGGCCAGAGTCAGTCTTATCCTCCTGCATATCCGTGCCCACAAGGAACCCAACAGTCAGGCCAGAGTCAGCCTCCTCCTGCATATCCGTATACAGGCCATAATCAGTAACCTCATTTATATCCTATGTATCCGACGCCTACGCAGCCCATGTTATACATGCAGTAGCCACCCATGTCATACATCCAGTAGCCGCCATATCAAATGCCAATATATCGACCCGAGATGCCTTCTTTTGGTGGATTTTCCCCGGATGTTCCAACTTGTGGGTTTTTTGGAATGCTCGCGGGTGCTGCATTTGATGTGAACTTGACAAGGGCTTTCGGATCACAAGGAGGAACTCAAGAAGGATCTAAGGCACATTCAGGCTCTAATTCTATTGAGTAGTTTATTTGGTTCGCTTTCTTGGCGGATATGTATGACACTTTGGCCAGCATTTGTAGTTTCTATCTCTTTTTTTTGTATGTTATATTTGTAATGTCGGATTTAGTGTTTGTTATGGTCGATTTATAATGTTTGTCATGGCGGATGAGTTTTTGTATGTTATGTGTAATGTCGGATATAAAATGTTTGCTATGGTGGATAATTTTTAGTGTTTGGTACTATTGTTATTGTTAATAGCTATTATTAATGTTTGTTTTGGCCTATACATTACATATGGTGGGAATTATTTTCATATAAATTTTTTTTTAATTATTATTAATTAAAAATTGAGACAGACTTTTTAATTTTTTTATTATTAATATTTGTGGTGTTGTTTATGGGCGACAATATATTTATTATTTTATTTATCGAAGTGTTAGGTAGTGTCGGTTAGGACCGACAGTAGATTGGTTATTTTATTTATGGAATTGTAAGTTGATGTCAGTTATGACCGACATCATGTCAGTAATTACTGTCGCCTGTATCCAACGTGAGCCTCGATGTCACTTTTAACCGACGCTACTATCCTTTTTTATTTTATATTACTTTCCTTCTTCGTGGCGGATTAAGGGGACTAGCCGACATCAAAAACCTTTTCGTGACACTAGCAGTGGTGTCGGTTCTACTATTCGACATTGCATGATTTGATGTCGAATTTTTACCAAATATCCGACATAAATTATGTTTTCTTGTCGGTTGTTGAACCGCCAGTTATGCTGACACACCCCGACCGACATCGAGGCGTGATGGCCGTCACGTGAGCGTTACGTAACCATAAGCACAGTGCGGAAGCAAGATTAATAAGGGAAATACGAACAAATTAAAACTGAGCAACTAGCGATCCTAGTTAAGATAGCATGCTAGTGCGAGAATAAGTGTGAATTACACAACCAGAGCTTAACTAGCCTAAGTGTAGTCAAGCATAAAAGTACTAATTAAACAACACCCGAAGGTGGACCTACAGGAAGGATGTCTGTCAAAACCTCTGTTGAATCCTCGTAAGCCACCAACAAACGCTACTTAATACCTGGAGGGGCGCAAAACAAATATGTGAGTGGGCAAAAACAAAGGTTTTCTAAAATCATACGATACCAAAAGTGCTATCCCCTCGCTGGAAAACCTGTATAATTCCCAGAAAATAGGATACATATATATGTATATAAATATAATTCAAAACCATGCTCAATGTATCCAAAACCACATAAATATATGTATGCCATGCCCAATGCCTCATAATATCACAAATGTAAGCCAGGTGATGCAATTCAATATAACTCATATACTAGCTGAAGTCACCTGACACGATCTATACGGCGAAATCTAGAACTCATTTCAATCGTATCTCATCACATAATTCATCATGTATATACGTCACATATCTCATCATGTATCTACATATCTGCACACGAGTCGGAACCACCTCACATGGTCTGAACGACAAGACTGGGTATAAATAATAATACGCTCTAGTGCTACGATCACGTGAAGACTGTGCGAATATTCGCAGGTCACCTACGAGTCGAACCCACTGAAAGTGGTCTATACGACAGAACTGTGCACCTAACTTGGATCCAAGATGAGCATGTGGTGCGGAAGGTGAACATCACATGAAGGACTATGCCCCTAACTATGAGCGGGAACACTAATACCGGGGTGCAGGTTAATGAGCTCAATATGCATCACAACATCACTATTCATCTCATAACTATTACCAGCATGATATACTCACCTGTAGCTTACCTGGGCCACCGCAGCACCATGCAACAATATGCATAATTATGATAATGCATATGCTAATATATAATATGAGCATGACATGGCATTTTCAAATCACATTTCCTTTAAAATACGTTTTCTGGGAAAAACGTCAAGTGTGTGTGTGTGTGTGTATATATATATATATATATTGAAAACAAAAGCCCACTCACTGGTACGTAGCTAGGTCGTAACCCCCGTGCCTAGCCTAGTTACGCTCGTCCTCCGGATAAGTCTCGCCTATATGAGAAACAACTATATAGGCGTTATTTTAAAGCACATAAACAAAACTAGGTAATAACTTCTCATACAATGCTCAAATTGGGTATATGAATATACCACCATGATCTACACAACCTCACGAACATCTCCATTTTTTAGAAAAAAATTTCCGACCACCCATGCGCCGTCACACGCCGGCCAAGGCACTGCCAGACGCGCCACCACGCAAGGCCACGTGCCAGGCACACTGACAGCGTTAGTTAACGCCGTCAGGAATATTTCAGGGAATATTCCGTTAAATCCCAACGGTAACAGTTAAAGATGAATGACGGTGTTGGAATATTCCGTCATAATTGACGAAATATTCCGTCGTCTTCAACATCCGAACTCCGACGACCATCGCCGTCGTCGGAAACTGGGGATTTCGTATTTTCGTCCTAACTTCTTCGTTTTTAACCCAAATTGCATGAAATTTACACCAATGGAAAGCTGGAGATGAGTAGAACAATGTTATACCTCTTTCATGCCTCAAAAACCACTAGATCTCGTCGGGAAAAATCGAGAAAAACCCGACCAAGCTTTGATCTCTCGATTCTGATGTCCAAAACCACCCAACGAACTTCTCCAAGCCTCTAGAGGAGGGCCTCCCAAAGCTCCCTGCGAGCTCAGAATTTCCAAAAACACACGATTTCACGATTGCATGAATAGGACTCAAAATCGGAGTTATGGTTTCGACGTGAAAACGAGGAAGTTCTTACCTGAAAATGGTACCTTTGAACTCGTATGGTCCTCACAAACACAATGGTGACCTTAGAATCCTCGATCCGTCACGATTCAAAGGGTTTTGGGTTTGAGTCCGTACGGGAGAGAATAGAGAGAGTGCGAGTCCGAGAGAGAGAAGAGAGAGAAGGTTCTTGGGTATTTGTGTGTGGTCCAAAAGCCACCAATCGCAAACACTAAAGATTTTAATTCCCATTGGCCCCCAAAACTTAGGAAAATACTTGATTGGGTCCAATTAAAATTTAACTCACAAAACCTCACAAAACGTCCAAGGGCAATTTTGACATTTCATATTTTCGAGAACGATAATCCGGGACGGGTTGTCACATATGGCCACTTTTGTAGTAGTGCCTTGCAAAAAATCATGGGTTTATTCCCCTTTTATTACACAAGTGATTGTATCAACAGTCTCACATAATAGTCACTAAAAGTGTAAATTCAATGTCAAATTTTGCATTTGTTAAACTGTAGTTAGGAAATTTTAGATTAGGATATCTTGGACGCAAGATATTTGGATTTGTGTTTCCTAGTTGGTTTGGGATTTGGTTTTAGTATAGGATTTTGTTTCCTATATTCTAGGGACTTTGTGTAAACCTATCACATCCATTAGTATAAATAGTTCTCTTGTATTTGTTGGTAATCAATAAAGCTTATGTTGTTCGATAGGTACTCATATATTGGAGGAACTCTGAAATCGTTGTGTTTTGTTTATTGCTTGATTGGTTTTTGGTTTAGTTTACAACGGTGGTATCATGAGCTTAGGTTCTTACGTGGGTTGTGACTATCAAGCAATCACAAAGACTGGTGATTCCACCAGTAGTGATGATGTTGAAGAAAAGTCTGGCACTAGTTGAACGAAGACAACGGTTCAGAGTGCTAGGTTTGAAATTGAGAAATTTGATGGAACGAACAACTTTGCTATGTGGTAATGTGAGGTTCAAGATGTCCTGATACAACAAGGTTTGGTTGTTGTGTTAGGAGACATGCTGTTTTTGATGAAAAAAGAAGAATGGGAAAAATTGAATGTTCATGCATGTTCTACAATTCGGTTATGCTTGGGAAAGCGACAGAAGTATGGTGTGATGAACATAACTTCTATGCAGAAATTGTGGGCTGCATTGGAGACAAAATATATGAAGAAGAGTGCAGAGAATCGATTGCATCTCAAGAGCAAGTTGTACATGTTCCAATACAAAGAGGGCATGAAAATAATTGGCCATCTAGAAGAGTTTAACAAGCTTCTAGCTGAACTGGCAAATCTTGAAGAGATAATCAATGATGAAGACAAGGCCTTGATCCTGATGAACTCATTGCCTGAATCCTATGAGCCTTTCGTGATTACTTGGATTTATGGCAGGGAGACAATTAAGTATGATGAAATCTCAAGTGCTCTTATGAATCATGAGGTGAGACACCTTGACAGGCAAGAGGAATAACTCTGAAGCTTTGATGGTGAGAGGGAGATCGAAAGAAAAGAAAGGTTCGTACAAGAAAAATAGTAGGTCTTGTACTAGAGGAGTCTCAAAGAATAGAAAGTTCTTGGACAAAGATGAGTGTGCTTTTTGTCATGAAAAAGGACACTGGAAGAATGACTACCCTAAAATCAAAGAAAAAACTCAAAAGAAGAAGGATGACTCAGAAGCAAATGTGGTTAAAGTCAAGGATGAGGAATTTGTCTATGCCCTAACTGGATCGAGCAATGTCGATTATATGAAAGAGTGGGTGCTCGACACAGGTTGTACTCATCACATGACTTCTCAAAGGCATTGGTTTTCAAGCTTTAAAGTTATGAATTGAACTATGTATATAGGAGATGATAACCCATGTACAACTCAAGGAATTGGAAGCATCAGGAGCAAGCATCATGATGGTGTGATTGGAGAATTGCATGGTGTAAGGTACGTCCCAAATTTGAAGAAAAAATTGATCTCACTAGGCACTCTTGAGTCACAAGGCTACAAGTTTCACTCCAATAACAACGTGCTCAAAGTTGCTAAAGGAGCACTTGTCATAATGAAAGGGCCTCGGAATGGCTTACTTTATATGCTACAAGGAAAGACTTTGGAAAATGGAGTGGCCATGGTAACTAATGAAGTGCAAAGTGATAAAAGTGACTTGTCTGCATTGTGCCACATGAGGTTAGGACATGTAGGAGAAAAAGCATTGCAAGGATTAATAGAGCAATGGTGTTTAAAAGGAGCAAAAATTGGAAAGATAGAGTTCTGTGAACACTGCATTCTTGGCAAATAAATAAAGGTGAAATTTGGCTCAGCTATTAATCAAACGAAAAGGATTTTGTACTATGTTCACTCTGATGTTTGGGGGCCTACAAAGAATGCTTCTTTACGTGGAAAAAGATGGTTTGTATTTTTTATTGATGACTACTCTCGTAGATCATGGATATATATGATGAAATGAAATGACAAGGTTCTCGAAATCTTCCTAGAATAGAAGAACATGGTGGAGAACAAGACCGGAAAGAAGATTAAGACATTGAGAAGTGACAATGGAGGATAATATACCTCTGATCCTTTCTTCAAGGTGTGTAAAAAGGAAGGGATTACTCGGCATTTCAGTGTTAGACATACTCCACAGTAGAATGGGATTGCAGAGAGACTAAATAGGAACTTGCTCAAGAAAGTTCGTTGCATGCTATCTCAAGCTAAGCTGCCAAAGAGATTTTGGGAAAAAGCTTTGAGCTATGCATGTCATGTGCTTAATCGACTATCATCAACAACATTGGAGGGTAGAACACCCATTAAAGTGTGGTCTGGAGAACCAGCTTAGGACTACGATAAGCTACAAGTGTCTGGATGTAATGCCTACTTTCATGTGAAGGAAGACAAACTAGATCCGTGAGCCAAGAAAGTTGTTTTTATGGGATTCAATAGCAGTGTGAAAGGCTCCAGACTTTGGTGTCCAGAATTGAACAAGATTATAGTAAGTAGAGATGTGACATTCAATGAAAGTCACATGAAATTGAAGGAAAATGTTCAGATGGTGGAGCTTGGGGAACAAGTAGTTGTGAATTCACAGCCAAGTAAGAAAGTTATGGAAAAAAGAAAGACAAGGTGATCAACTTGAACATAGAGAGAGTGATCACGAAAAAGAAACACCATCAAAAGAACTAAAGATACAATATGATTGCATAGCCAAAAGGAAGGGAAAAAGAGACATATCCCTACCTATGAGATATAAAGATTGCATGGCCTGGATGGTATATGCATTGCCAGTAATTGAGGCTGAAATTCCCACTAATTTTGAAGAAGCAGTAAATAGTGAAGAAGAGAGTAAATGGCATAATGCAATGGACGATGAAATGCTCTCCCTCCACAAGAATAAGACTTGGGAATTGGTGAAGCTGCCTAGAGGAAGGAAAGCAATTGGCTGCAAATGGGTTTATGCAAAGACAGATGGAGTGGATGACAAGAGTTTGGTAAGATTTAAAGTTAGGCTAGTGGCTAAAGGATATGCTTAGAATGAGGGAATAAATTACAATGAGATTTTTTCTCTTATGGTTAAGCACTCCTCCATTAGAATATTACTTGCCCTAGTTGCAAAATTCAACCTTGAATTGGTACAACTAGACGTGAAGACTGCATTCCTTCATGGTAATTTGGATGAAGAGTTTTATATGAGACAACCCAAGGGGTATCAAGTGAAGGGCAAAGAAAGATTGGTTTGTAAGCTCAGAAAATCCCTTTAACGTTTGAAGCAGTCACCCAAGCAGTGGTATTTAAGATTTGACAAGTTTATGAAGAGTCAAGACTATACAAGAAGTCACTATGATCACTTTGTTTATCACAAGAAGTTGAAAGATGGTTCGTTTGTGTACTTGTAATCTATGTGGACGACATGCTCATAGCCTCAAGCAATATTTCAAAGATAGAAAAGTTGAAGGAGCAAATAAGAAGGGAGTTCGAAATGAAGGATCTCGGTGAAGCCAAGAAAATATTGGGAATGGAGATTACAAGGGATAGACAAAAAGGTTTGGTGTGTTTGTCTCAGAAGCAATATCTTGAGAAGTTGTTACAAAAGTTTGGAGTAACAAAAGACACTAAGCCTGTAGGAACTCCATTAGGTGCTCACTTCAAGTTGAGCAATCAACAATGTTCCAAAACTAATGAAGAATAGATGAAGATGGATGGTATTCCATATGCTAATTTGGTTGGATGATTAATGTATGCTATGGCGTATACTCGTCCTGATATAGCACACGCAGTTGGAATTGTTAGTAGATTCATGCATAATCCTAGAAAAGAGCATTGGAATGCTGCTAAGTGGATACTAAGGTATTTACATGGAACAAGGGACAAAAGTATTTGTTTTGAAAGATGTGATGAAGGAATTGATAGGTTCTCAGTTGGATATGTGGACTCAGACTTTGCTGGAGACTTAGACAAGAGAAGATTGACGATTGGGTATGTGTTTACTATGGCAAAGGGTCCTATATGCTAGAGAACGATATTACAACCAACGGTGGCACTATCAACCATGGAAGTAGAATACATGGCGATTGTTGAAGCTATCAAAGAAGCAATGTGGACTCTGGAGTTGTTAGGAGATTTAGGAGTAGAACAACACAAGTTGGATGTATATTGTGATAGCCAAAGTGCCATTTATTTGGCCAGATATTAGGTACATCATTCTAGGACAAAGCACATTGATGTACGATATCATTTTGTGAGAGAAGTGGGAGTTGAAGGTGAGATTGTCCAAAAAAGGTTGCTATAGAAGATAATCCAGTTGACATGTTGACAAAAATGGTTAATGCAGCTAAGTTCAAGCACTGCTTGGATTTGGTGCAGTTGAAGCAAGTTTGATCTTTCGATATGGTGGAGCAACGAAAGTTGTTTGATGCCTCGTTATGGATTTCATGCCAAGGTGGAGATTGTTGGATTTGGTATTAAATCAACATGCCTAAACTAAAAAGGATAAGGATATCTTGGACGCAAGATATTTGGATTTGTGTTTCCTAGTTGGTTTGGGATTTGGTTTTAGTATAGGATTTGGTTTCCTATATTCTAGGGACTTTGTGTAAACCTATGACATCTTTTAGTATAAATAGATGGATGTGGGATAGAGTTTTGTGTGTGAAAGTTATGAGAGACATAAGTTTGTATACTTGAGAACACTTTGTGTTTGTGAGTTGTCTTGTATTCGTTGGTAATCAATAAAGCTTCCGTTGTTAAAGAGGTACTCCTATATTGGAGGAACTCTGAAATCATTGTGTTTTGTTTATTGCTTGATTAGTTTTTGGTTTAGTTTACAACAAGGACGACCCTGCTGTGTTCTCAAATCCCCACTTCGAGACGACACGCGTTGAAGACCCAGTAAGTACCCATCTTTCGTTTGAATCTAAGCAAAAAACCAGAAGCAACGAATTTTAACAATCTGGGTACTCAAAGTTACACACTTTAATCACAAATTTAACAATTAAAGATACAAAGTGGGCAATATTTAGTGAAATAGTGGTATAGTACTCACCGTGTGCTCGGAGCAAGAGTACCCAGACGGCTCAATGAGTTGCGCACAGAGAGACTGCGGCGGTGAACGACGGCGACCGATTCTATAAAATTCGGGTGAGTTTTGGGCGATTTCTACTGCAGCTTTGGAGGTCAAGAGGTCGATAAGGAAAGCTACAATAACCACCGCAACTACCGACGACCTCTTCATCACTTTGTAGGTCAGTGATTGATTAAGTGAGGGGGAAGAAAGTGATCGGAACAGGGTTGCATGGCATTCATATAAATTAGACCTGACATTCGTGTTGTGTTTTTTGTGTTCGTGTCATTTTCGTGTCATACCTGATATCCTAACGAGTCGTGTCGTGTAACATCCGATAAAATAAACAGGTAAAATGACCCGACCCGAAATCGACCCTATAATATTAACAGGTAATATGACCCGACCCGTTACCCGTTAAGGAAAATATATTTTAAACCAATAAATAATCAAATGAAAAACATAATACTAAATAAGTATATAAATATCATATTGTCACATCCAAAACATAAAAACGCATTTTCCTTTTAAATATATTTTCACTTACCTAAAGTCTTTAATAGTTTTTTAATTAATGTGGAAGTGTAAAAAAATATATAAACGCTCATAATGACAAGCTTTACAACTTTCATGAAGAGCTTAACTTTGAAATTCGCCACTATAATCATATAAATCATAAATCAAAATTTAACCGTTGATTGTTATTTACATTTACGCTTCATTGTTCTCATCAAAATTTGTTTTTTCAGATTTTCTTTTTTGAAAACATGATCTATTAGATGATGCAGGAAGATGAACGGTTTGGATCGTTTATATTATATTCACAGTTTTACGGTTAGTGAAAATATTGCTTGATGTTTATAAAGTTTCTACAAACTATATGACATCGACTCATATTTCAATTAACCGTAACTATCGAAACGTGATATCAAAGATCTGAACCGTTCATCTTCTTACATCCGCCAGATGATCATGTTTTCAAAAAAGAAAATTTTAAAAATGAAATTCAGTAAGAAGAATAAAGCGTAAATGACAATCGACGGTTAAATATAAATTTAAGGTTTATGGATTATAGTGTTGGATTTCGAAGCTGACCCCTTCATGAAAGTTGTAAAGCTTGTCACTATGAGTGATTGTATATTTTTTTTACATTTTTTACACTTCTACAATAATTATTATTAATTTTATTAATTTTGCCCTCAAATAAAAAACATTATTCATGAGGGTTTGGAGGATTTTAAAAATCTAAATGATAATGTAAGTGTAACCATTATCTACTCGTGGAGGAATAATGATGATTCACGAGTGTTTATATATTCTTTCACATTTTTCATACTTGTATGTATGTCTTCTTAGTTCTTGTCTGTGCAAATACTATACTAGTTTATTTTAATTTTGGACAACAAAATGTTAAGTAAAATTTATCCAAGTAATGATAATAAGGAACTCTCATAATAAAAATAAATAATGACTAAAAACATTTTTTTAAAACTTGTATAGAATAATAATACAAAACTATATATTTAATATAGAATATATTGTATATATTAATATGGCTATTGTATTTTATAATAAATCTTTTAGTAATTAAATTTTAAAATTATCAAAATAGTTTTTTTCTTAATGGGTCGAAACGGGTTACCCACGTGTTATCCGTGTGTATACCCGTTAAGAACCCGTTATTAAAGGGTCCTTAACGGGTCACCCGATAAGTTATCGTGTTAACCTGAAACCCGTTATTTTCTTGTCGTTTTCGTGTCGTGTCATAAATTGCCAGGTCTAATATGAATCATATCCAGTTTTTCTATGGGGGTTTCAGGTGTGTGATTTACTCGTGCTTTGGTGGAGTGATGCCAACAACTAACTCTCCACTGGTGGTGGGTTCTGGTGGGTTGAAGTTGACCCGGATGCGTTTTGATTTGAGCCTAATCGAAACTCAAACTTGAAATTTTAAAGAGTGGGCCTAAGATTAAAAGGTAGTTTTTTATTGTTTTTATTTATATTATTTTTTCTATTTTTGAGTTTTTCTCACAAATGATTTTCAAAATTGACAAAAAGCTCGTGGTTTTGGTCTCTCATTTTCAAATTAAGAATCGTTGTCACTAAGTTCAATCCACACCTATATGGTTCTTCTATCATTAATTTGTCAGTTTCTACAATAAAAACACACATGACGCCCACGTAACTATTTAATTGAGGGTTTTTTGTCAAATCACCTCATCCACTACTTTTTGATAAAAGCGATAAACTTTCATTAAAGAAGGTAAACGAGGTACAACAATATGAGTTGGGAAAGAACTCCGACCAAATCTCCATAACAGAGAGGACCTAACTAGTACAATCTTGAAATAACAAATCTGCAATAAAATCAGGAGGTTCCTCAAACCAATAGCAAGTCTACTAACATGAAGTGCATAGTGGGCAAGGCGGTGGACAACGAAATTGGCTTGGCAACGAACATAATTAAAGTTAACTTTAGTGGTCCACGAAATTGGCTTGGGGACAAACATAAGTAAAGTTAACTTTAGTGACCTTCAACAACAGATATTGATGTTCCTCACTATATTTCCAATAAGGGAAAGGTTAGTAGAGACATCACTTAGAGCTATAACAATCTAAAGCAAATCGCTTTCAAAATTTATATGATGATAATCCCTCGTCGTTGTCAAAACCAAGCATTCGCTCACTGCAAGAGCCTCCACCTGAAGCGTTAGAAGTATGCCTAAAGCCACTCATTTGATGTAGTAGCTTTTGGAATACTTATTTTGTTAAACTCTTATTTAGTTTACTTGAAAGACAATGTTAATTGTTAATCACTATTCAATGTATTGTGAGTTTAATCAGTAATAGAATCTAGAAATGTAATCAACCTAAAAGCAAAGTGATCTAAGTGTTAGATCAAGGACATTTCTCTTATGTTCATTTCTAAAACGTTCATAGCCATAGGATTGTTAATTTGGCATTGACAGTCCGCTAAGGCTAGTATGTGTTATGTCAACTCATTAGGGAGTATGACTAGTCTCAAAGTCATTAGTGTTAGACACTATGACAAACATATAGGTTCTTCAAAGGTTGTTGATTACACTGAACAACAATCAACAAAAATTTTTGACATATACGATATGTAAGAACTCATTGGTTGCAATAATGGAAAGTAGTCAAAACCTGAGGCACTAGAGATGCCTTGTGGGTATGCCTTTGATCATTTGACAATGTAACAAAGTACATGCTTCATATTGGGCATTTCTAGACATTGTAGGGTCATTGATTTATCATAGAGAGATGTGAGTGTACAACAATGGATCTCTAACCTTCCATGGTAGAAGAAGAATACTCTAAGCTATTCGAGAGTCTCTGACCAAAGCATATGAATATAACTTAGGAAGAATTTTTCAAATCACATTCACTAGAATCAAATAGAAAAGTATCATATTGGATAGTAGACATGAGATAAACTATCAACAAAACATTGTAATCAAGAGTATTGATTTAGAGAATGATCGTATTCCATGGTAGTTGTAATTTATAGGTTCTTCAACCACTTCTACTTAGCTTGAGTAGCCGTGATATACTGCTAGGTGTCACTCATGGTTTGTGGAATCCCTGAAGATTAGCAACAACTAATCTTCATCATAGGGAGAATTGAAATGAGTTTCAATTCACAATTGATTAGTAAGAGACAATTGCCCACTATCTCACTAATTGGAACCTAGTGGATCGTACATCCTATAAGGATGAGTATGAAGAAATATAAATGAGATGGATAAGATAATTAAATAGTTAATAAGCATAGTCAAGATTAATTTAATTGTTGATTAATCATATAATTAAGTTCGTAATAGGCTTTAATTTAGTTTCAGATTTTTCAAGGCCTAATGGAATTTGGTCCATAAGGCCCATTAGGCCAAATTCGTATGACAACTTAAACAAAATGGGCAATTAGTCCACTAATAATTGGAGGCCGGCTATGCAAGGGAAGATGGTATAATTTGAGTGGGTATAAAAGGGAAGTTATAGCCAAGACTTCATTAGGGTTGTTTTGAGAAAGAAATTTGGAGGTACACATTCTTCCTTTCCTCTCTTCACAGCCATCTATGAGAGGTTTACTAGCTTCAGACTTCTCCTAGTTCATCCATCTTGTTTTAACTTCACATCCTTGGTGAGGAGACTTAGAGGCACCATCTCTTTGGTGCTTGGAGAATCCATTCACAAGATCAAAAGAAGCAAGGAAGCAAACATGGAGCTAAAGAAAGATACAAGGATTCAATGAACCAAATTCATAAAGCATATAAAGAAGATTAAAGGCCCTCACATGGGTCATAACCCTATGAAAATAAGGATGAGCTTCATGGGTATGAAAACTCAATCTTTCTTCTTTCTTTTACCAAAATAGTCATGGTTCACCATCCACTAGGTCTTGAATTTCATAGAACTTAGAATTCTTTTGAGTAATGCTTTCTTTAATTGTTAATCTTGTTGGGTTATGAACTACTTTAGTACACATGTATGGAAGCGTGGTAAAGTAACTTAAGCATATTTTATTCAATTTACATGCATAGTTAGCGGATCTTTGGATTCCGTTTAATCTTATTAAATTAATATATGTGATCTAAGTTAATTGACGTGCTCGTGTTCATGTAAAACAATTTTAAGAACACATGCATAAACTTAAGTTAAGTTTAGAATTCCAACACTTAGATTTCATATGAAGAATCTGTTGTTGAGGCTCCCGAGTGTTAGCCCCCTACTAGTATCCACACGAATGAATCTCTCTGGTTGGTGAAGCAAGAAGACGACAAATTGCTAGGTCCTTCTCTTCCAATAGGTGTGGCGGCAACGGTATGGTTGTGCGGTGTTTTGTTTTTCAATTTCTCTAAATTGGATAATATAATTTCCTTATCTCTAAATTTTGATTTCATAATATGTAAAGTCCACATACAAGATCTAAAGACCCTTTAGGCATATATATAGAACAATTCTATAGGCTAGTAGGATTATACTTTAATCCTCTTTTATCACACATGTGCAGTAAGCCATCGGCCCGATTCGCTTCTTATTTTATTTCTTTATTTAATCTGGTATTTTATCTTAGAATAAGCTTCTTTATTTTATTTTAGTTCATTAACCAACAATAAATAGAAGGCCTAAACCAATTAATCAAAATAAAACATTTAATATAAACCATTTATACTAAATTCAACCTTCACCAATTTTACCCTGCGATATCATTCTATTGTGTGTGACCTTGTAGGTTTCGACTAAAGCCGGCAGTGGATAATTTGATTAATCAAAATCTAGTTTTACATTATTAGAAACAATTCTAATTCAAACTTGTAGAAGTATCCATAAACCGAATAGTAACATCTAGCAATGTCTTTCGGCTACCTGGATTTGTCAAAATATGTTTGAATTTGTACAACACATATTTAGAACCTTAGTGATGCCTCAGGTCTAAGAACTAGTTGTATCCATAACTCAGAAGTGTGGTATGATTGACAAGTAGGTAATCTTCCATTTGTACACTTATATAGTTGACCAATGTTAAGTGAACTCGATCTCATAGACGACCACCTTTATGTCATTCCATGTCACTACATGCTTAATCTTAGACATACTATTGAGTACGACATAAACTGGCCTTTGCAGATGTTCAATAGTTCTTTTGATCAAGTTATGACTGGGGAACATCTTTGCAATCACGTCCCTACTACTTAAGTTATTCCTTGGACTCATCCCAATCAATAACAAACCTTCCTAATCTACTATTAGTCAAGGTTCTAAAAAATGTTAGGCGCTAGTCAGGCGGCGGGCAGGGTCCTAGCGCCTAGGTGGCTAGGCAGGCGCCTAGGCGAATTTATATAAAATTATTAAATATCTTGTAAATAAGTGCCTATTTACAGTTAAAAAAAACTATACTTGTATGAATAATAAAAGAATGATAAATGCAAAAATAGAAGTGGAAGAATACACAAAGTACATCCATCCAACAAATTCAATATTTAAAAAACAGTAAGCATATAATCATAATGAGGAGTATTCTTGGATGATAGACTAAATTCTTCTTGTTCATGATCCTTGCATTGGATTGGACATAGACTAAATTATTTAACCTTGTTGTATCTAGTTTATTTCTTTTCTTTGTATGTATCCCCTAAAAAGTGCTCCAATTCATTTCACAATTGGATGAACTTGTAGTTAATCCATCATTCGCAAATTAGGTACACCATTTCCATAAGTATACCACCGTAAAACTAAAAAAGAAAAAAGCACACAATTAATTATAAAATTAAAAAAATTAAAAAAAAAACCAAACCCCCTAGGAGCTGCCTAGCCCACCTAGCCTGCCTATGCGCCGCCCAACTCCAGACCGATTTTTCAAAACGATTTTCCCTAAATTGCGGCGGGCCTTCACTGTCTAGTTCCTAGATGCAGCCTATAGGCTTGTTTTTAGAACACTGCTATTAGTTTTAGGTCACGCACTCGAGTGACGGATGTTCTCACTTGCCCTTTGTTATCGATGACTCAACATTTGGTTGCCACGAATAACCAATCTAGTCCCATATAACAACAAACACAGGACTAGACTAATAGTTAGTCCAATCTAGTCCAATGAGAGTTAGTGAAGGCAAACAAACGCCCTCTTTAAGTTTTGAATTTTCACTAAAAGCTAACTCTCCACTTTACACTACCAAAATCGGCCACCCTATGCAAGTGGGGTCTTTGAGGCTTTCTTGCAATTACATAAGGTTTTGATACTTTTTTTGCATTTGCACTTTGATCCAAAATTTTATATTCTTACATAAAGGCCCAAATTCACTGAAGGACAAATTGTTTTGCTCCTTTAATGAAGTTTATGTGATTGTTGAAATTTTTTGGATTCTAATTGTAATAACATGAAGTTGTGAACACTTGTTTACAAAAGTGACCCCAAAAGTTTGTGTTTTGCATAATAACCCAAATTTTGTGGTTATTGCATTAAGGCCCCAAATTAGTTAGAGCACAAAATAGTTTTATCTCTTTAATGAGAATTGAATTTTCATTTCGTTTAGCTCCATTCAAATCAATTCTAAGGACCCAAAAACCAATTGTTTAAGTTGATTTTTAAATTAGTTAATATGATTAATTATGAAAATGGTGATTATGAATCAAAGGCCTACGATAATTGAGCTATGTGGTTGGCAGCTTTTCATTATGAATGAATGAGATGCGTAGATTAGGTTTCAATGTAATTTGATTAGACCAAATGTGATGTAAAAGGGCATAAGCCCTACTATTTATTTTATGTATTCCTTTTAGTATGTTTGCATGCAAATCAAAATTGAGTCCAATTCCCAATAGGACATAATGGTTTAATTGGATTAAAAGTGTAATTAAATTCAACTGTCGTCATCAAGGTCCAACACAAGGCTCGTGTTAGATAAAAACAAAAGGTTAATAGTCATCCTAAGGCCTAAGATAACTATATAGTCCATTTGAGAGAGGGAAATATTTTAGCCAAAACATTTGAATATGACTTAGGAAGAATGTTACAAACCATATTCACTGGAATCATATAGAAAAGTATCACATTAGATAGTAGACATGAAATAAAATATCTACCAAACAATGTGATTAAGAGTATTGATTTAGAGAGACTGTATTGCTTTGTAGTTGTAACTGAATAGGTTCTCCAACCACTTTACTTAGTCGTGTAGCCATGACATACTACTAGGTGTCATTCATGGTTTGTGGAAGTCCTGAAGATTAGCAACCACTAACCTTCATCATAGGGAGAATTGGAAGTAACTTTCAATTTACAATTGATTAGTAAGAGTTACAATTGCCCACTATTCACTAACTGAAACTAATGGATCATACATGCTATAAGGATGAGTAAAAAGAAATATAAAAGAAATGGATAAGATTAATTAAATAGTTTAACTGATCATAGTCAAGATTAATAAAATTGTTGATTAATCATTAGAATAAGTTTGTATTTGCTTTTACTTAGTTTCACGTTTTCTAAGGCACAATGGGATTTGGTCCGTAAGGCCCATTAAGCCTAAGTTGTATGACAACTTGAATAAAATGGGCAATTAACCCACTAATAATGGAAGGCCGACTATGCAAGGCACGATGACATAATTTCAATTATGTCATGCAAGGCACGATGACATAATTTCAATTATGTCACTTAACTTTGAGCGGGTATAAAAGAGAAGTATAGCCATGACTTCATTACGGTTGTTTTGAGAAAGAAATTTGGAGGTTAGATCAATATTAGAAAATATGAAAATAACACAAGAATTCTAATAATAATAATAATCACAAAGAAAGGGAATTGTTATTAGCACTCCAAAATCTCATTTTGCACTCCAAACTTTCTATAAGTAGAAAGAAAAATACACTTATAAGGAGTGTAGAATGTGATTTTTAGAGTGCTAATAACAACTCCCTAAAGAAAATCACAACAATAATTGTAAACAAGATTAATATAAATAGTTAGAGAGAAAGTTAGAAAAACTGACAAACTTGGAGATTGAGGTTTGCATAAATGCAATGTCCTAAAAACAGAATTTCATCCTTACTCTTGTACTTTAGTTCGATAGGTGTCCATCTCCCATGATTCAACAATCTACAATCCAAAGTCGAATCACTTAAATCTTTGGACACTAGTGAACTTTTTGTATTCCATAATCTCAAGATACGACTTGGAATTTGACAAATGAAGAATAAGAGAGACATAGTGGAAACCCCTATTTCTCAAGAGTAAGAATTAACTCTAATTTTTGTCTACTTAATGATAACGGTTTCATGAGTTTATATAGAATCCAAATACTTCTTGTTAAAGAGATGTAACTTTTCATCTATAAGTATACATCATTTTGACTAATAGTAAATGTACAACGGTCCCTTTCCATTTGGAAAAGATGCATACCCTATTGAATCAACCAACGGTTACAACAATTTTTCATTTAAATATTTGAAATTAAATATTATAATATCTAATATCTATTATAATATAAATTTTCAACAATCCCCCACATGAAAGAAAAATCAGAAAGAATTTGAGAGTACAGGTGGACAAGAGATGCATTGGGAGAGGTGTGTTGTTTTGCAGAAGTAATAGGGTGTATATTTATATTTCATGACGGTGATATCTTATAAATAATAGGAATAGAGCAAACTATTCTTAATTAGTGGTCATCTATGTGAGAGTAGAAGTGGGTTGCTTCTATGAGTATGAGATGGCTAAATTCTCTAAAGCTCTATGAATCCAGAATTTGTTCAGGACCAAAATGAACACAACCGTATGAACCTTAATATATTAAGATTAGTGATGCATGTTGCTTATTGTCTCAGTTTACTACTACGGTGAACAGTTCAAGATCCTCCACATCCACTATGTCACCAAGTAAACCCAATAAGTATTCACTATGGTAGGTTAAAGTCCAAAAGACACCTATGTCGCTGCATCTCTTATCCGCCTGTACTTTCAAATTCTTCATAATTTTTTATTCATGTGGGGGATTGTTGGAAATTATATATTTATAATAGTATAATATTATAAATTCAATAATTGGATAAAAAATAAAATCTCACTTGCCTAAATGAGTGTGCTAATAGGTAGTTATTGTTGAAATTTGAGTGAAAGGCTTCATTCAAGTGATACATAGTTTTATTAAGAGTTGACGTGCCTTTTGCAAAAGCTCTATATGTGTTGTTGTTGAGATATAGAGTTACATCACTTCATGAAACAAGACTTTGAGTTCTATATAAGTTCATAGCCATTGCTTGTTGGCAATAGAGTTTGATCCCCAAGACTTTATTGTCTCTCTCATTATTAAATATCTTTCAAGTCATGTCTTGAGAGTAGAGAATATATAAAGTTAACCAGAGTCCGAAGATTGAAGTGCTTTGACTTCGGATTATAGATTGTTGAGTCTTAGGAGACGGACGCCTACCAAACTACAAGCATAAGAGTAGGGGCGAACTTCTGTCTTTAGGACATTGCATTATGCAAGCCTCAATCTCCAAGTTTGTCAGTATTTCTTACCTCCTCTGTTGTTTACATTGATTTTATACACACATATTGTTGCAGTATATTTGGTTTGTGATTTTTATGATTATTCTTATTAGAATTTATATTGTTATTTTCATATTTTCTAATATTGCACCAATAGCACACACTCTCCCTTTCATCTATACACAACTGGCCATCTAGGAGAAGTTTACTAAAATCAAACTTCTCCTACTTCATCCATCTTGTCTTCACCTCATATCCTTGGTATGGAGAGTTAGAGGCACCATCTCTTTGATGCTTGGATAATCCATTCACAAGACCAAAATGAGCAAGGAAGTACACAATGAGCTAAGGAAGATCCAAGGATTTAAGGAGCCAAATCCATAGAGCATATAAACAAGATTAAAGGCCCTCACATGGGCGATAACATTGTGAAAACAAGGATGAGTTTCAAGGGTATGAAAGCTCAATCTTTCTTCTTTCTTTTATGAGAAGAGTCATGGTTCACCATCTAACAGGCTTTGAATTTCATGGGATTTAGATTTGTTTTGAGTTCATGCTTTCTTTAATTGTTAATATATGCATGTGTTGCTCAAATAATCTCTACATAGTCAAAGTTTTTCCTTCATGAAGAAGGTTGAAAGCCTAATCAAAATATTTAGAACAACCTACCACAAAACTATTATTTGCAACTCGGGGAACCACTCCAGCCCTTCCAACTTTCAAAAGCGTGTCCCAAGCGCCATCAACGTTCATCTTCAAGCACCCCATGTAGGGGTGGGCACTTGCAACCGAAAACCAAAACCGAAACACGAATCGAATCGGACCGCATCGAACGGTTTGGTTTTGCGGTTTTGAAACCGAACAGCGGCAAAGAAAACTGTTTGGTTTCGGTTTTGGGTTTTCAAAACCGCACCGAAACTGAAACCAGACCATATATTAAATATTATGTTTTAAACTTTTAATTAATTAGTTCAACACTTCAACAGTTCAACTAGACAGTAGCCTATCATCCAAATTTGCACTTCGAGTCCTGAAACTCATCTTCATCTTTTCCTTAAAACTCATCTTCTTAAAACTCATCTTCATCTCTCTCTCAAAAGTCAAAACTCATCTTCATCTCTTCCACAATCAACATCAGTGCCCTGAACTCACTGCTTGCATCTCTGCGTGCGACCTGGCTGCTTGCATCTCTGCGACCTCACTGCTTGCATCCCCAAATCCCCTTCATTCACCTGCTCTTTGTTCCAGCTAATATGGTAAGAACTTAGAACTTGGATTAGTTAGTTTAGTTAATAATTTGTATTTAAATTAATTTTACAGTTAGGGTTCGTTTGAATCAAAGATTCAAAAAGGGAATTGGGTTGGGGTTTATAATTAATTTTAGGGATAGGGTATTAGGGTTTGTGAATCAAAAGGGGAATTAGATTAAGAGCACTGTTGCTGTGGTTGCTTGTATTTGTTTTAAATTTTCGTATTAAAGCACGGAAAACTCTTTAGATTCAACTCTCTCACACAAGGTGACTTTTTTGTGTGCTAAAAGCTTGTTTAAGATCAAAATAATGTTGTCTCTCTGTTTTAAATTAGTTTATTGTATCATCTTAATATAAATTGTATTGTCAAAGACTTACCAGATCAGTGCTTGATCTTCTTCACAATGTCATGAAAACCCCTATCAAAGTTTACCACCTGCACAACACATAATCTTTGTATTGATCAGTATTACGCAATACAATCAGCACAATATCTAGCTCATGTCATGCCCCTCTGACATATCCATGGTGACCGCCTAACTGTCTCATTCTTTGCAATCCTTTGGAATTCGGATCACACCATATTCTAAGTTCATCATTCGAGTGTAGTCCTTGATCATCGCATGGCTTCAATAATTTTGATAGCATTCTTGGCTTCAAAGGCACCAGAAAATGCTAGACTAGTAGCCACCAGAAAGAGTAGCTAGTAGATGGCCCACTTAATGATTTCATAGCAGCTTAATATTTGTAATGTGTTTAAGGTAGATGATTAACTTGGTATCCCGGGATTGCACGCTGCGTATGTAGCCTTTCATAAGAACATATTGTAATACTATGGAAACAAACTCACACTTTTCATAATAGCATAGGGAAATTGCATGGAGCAAGCCATGGAGCAAGAAAGAGGATGAAAATTGAAAAATCACATTTCTTTGCTTGAAGTAGGAGTAAAATCACATAAACATAGGGTTTAGGAAGTCATCTTAAGCCCTGAAATCCTCATGGACAATCGGCGGTAGTGACAATTTTTAATTGTTCTAATAACTACTTTCTTTCAATACAAAAACTGGAAACAAATACAAGCAGACACTGCAAATGCCATCGATTTAAAAGCTACAGAGCTTGGCATCTTTCCCTTGTCCTTCCTTAGGTAAAGGGCTTGGTATAATGTTAGCGTCCGTGCTTTAATTAATTTTTCCTCTCCTTTTTTCTTGTTTTGCAAATCGTCTGTTACTGATTTTCTGTTTTCATTGTTCTTTTGTTCTTTCTTGTTTTGGAGCACTGTTGCGTATGAGTTCTTTTGTTCTGTTTTCATTGATTTTCTGTTTTGTTGTTCTCTAGTCAGTACTAAGATGTAGTTCTAGGTTGCAGCAGAAAACCGGTGGTGCAGTTTTGCTGCAGTTTTGCTGCAATTTTTGCTGCAGTTTTGCTGCTGTTTTTCTGTTGTTTTGCTGCGTTTTTTATGCAGTTTTGCTGCATTGTTGTTGATGTTTTTGCTGCATGGTCATTAATTAATATATGAGGAAAATAAAACTGTCTTATGCATAAATAGGTGTATATTTTAAATTGTACATTTTTTTCTCAAAAATCAAACCGAAACCGTTTGAAACTTCACCAAACCGAACCAAACGGTTTGGTTTCATTTCGGTTTTGGCTTCAAAACCGCACCGAACCGCACAGCAAAAAGTTTCGGTTTCGATTGCGGTTTCACTCGAAACCGCACCGCGCCCACCCCTAACCCCATGTGGCAGCTTCCATTTGAGAACTACGAAAGTTAAGCGTCTAGGCTGAGAGTTAAGAAGAGATAGATGGACAAAAGTATGCTACCAAGAGACAGCTAACCCTACCCACTACTTGTTGAACTTGCCCCAGTATTTTCCTCCTCTTGTTGAAATTGACAGCAAAATTATGATTGTTTTGTAAGGATCCTTCGGGAGATTCACATATGCAGATCTATTGAGCCATTCATTTTGTTTTCGTCTGCCTTTTTAGAAGTTCTTGTTCATGGTCTATTTGATCCAACTGGAGATTATCCACCAGACTATGGATTGCAACCTCTGCAATGTTAATGAACAAAACTATATATGCTTAAAAGAAAAGCTATGAAATGTCTATTGTTTTTACTAGGGCTACCGAACCAAAAACGTTGTCCCGATTCTCAAACCGAAATTTTCGGGATTTCCAATTTCAAAACCAATCCCAAACTAAATTTTCGAGAATCCCGAAATAGTTTCGGGATTTCGGGACAAATCGGGAATCCTGAAATAATTTTGGGCTTTTGGGCTTTTTGGGCTTTTTTTTTGTGCTTTTGGGCTTTTCGGTTTTTGGGCTATTGCCTGTGCTACTGTGCAATGTGCAGCCAATCTGTGCATATCTATAGTTTTTGGGCTTTTTGGCTTTTGGGCTATATTTACTTGGCTGTGCAATGTGCAAAATAGCCAATCTGCATATCTTGGCTGTGCAGTGTGCAAAATCACAGATTTGCAACCAAAGCTTTCAATATACACAGAGCTTTCAAATAAAACCCTAATTTAGGATTAAAGCAAACACAGATTCCTGCAACACTCACCAAATTGCGAGACTCGACAGAAAACTATCAATGCACTGAAAATTTTCTGAGAGGAACATCATCATGCATCACAATGCATTTCAATTCCTCTTGTACTTTTCGAGGAACCAAGCAAATGGACCAAGATCCATTTATCTCAGCTAATACACAAACAGTAAGACTTAAAGCTCCACTTATCATCTTCATTTACCTTCAGAACACAATTACTACCTGAAAGTTGCAGCAACCAACACCCAAAGCCAAAACCCTAATTAAAACCCCTTAAAAATAATTAATCCAATTCAGGTCTTAATCGCCACAGAAATCCATTATACATTCAAAAGTTCATATCCACAGGACCATAACACTATAATCTCTGCTTTAATCCAATTCAGGCCCATCATTAACCAGTTAAACACATAGAATTTAAAATAGTTTCCTTAGATTCTTCCACAAAAGCCATCTAATCATGGGGTTTCAGTTTCAAGCATTTGGTCAAAATCAAAAACGCATAATACTCCATCTAAGAAATTTACCTGTTGGTAAATAAAACTCCAGCACATAAGCTGCAGAAGCAAAGCAAAAGAGCCCAGTTCCTTCACCAATCTGCAAAAACCCAAGAACCATTAGATCAATTAACTAGAATCTGTAAACCAAAATTTCAAGAATTCAAAAATTAAATTTCACAAACCCTAAATTTACAAACTCTAATCTAGAATTCAAAAACTATATTTCAAAAACCCTAAATTTACAAACCCTAATCTAGAATTCGAAAATTCCTAAATTTACAAACCCTAATCTAGAATTCAAAAATTAATTAATTCCCATATTTATTTACCTGTGTCTGAATCTGAGATAGAGTAGAGAATCACGTGAGAGACTTCTGAGAGAGAGAATCGCGAGAGAGAGACCGATGGCTGTGGCTTTGTGTGGTCATGAAGGAAGGCTCCACAGTCGGAGAAAGACAGCGGTGGCTCCATGTGGTGGTGGGTCGGTGAATGGCCGGAGTTGGATTTAGAGTCGAGACATAGAGGAGGAGAGGGCACTCAGTGTTGGATTTGAGTGAGAAATCAGAAATGAAACTCGACTGGGAGAAACCCTAACAAGGAATGGACGGCATGGATTAATTTGAAGCAATCCAACGGTTCAAATTAACTCTAACTATAATTAAAAAAACAATATATATTATTATCTCTGTGTGTGTGTATATATATATAATAATTAAAAATATATATTTTCGGTTTGGTATGGGAATACCGAAATATTGGAAAGGCAATCCCGATTCCCATACCGAAATTTCGGTATTTTTTTGGTATGGGAATACCGAAATTTTGGGAAAATCGGTTTGGGACATTTTTGGTTTGGGATCGGTATTTTTTTGGTTTGGTTTGGGAATTTTGGGAATTTTTTCCACCCCTAGTTTTTACTAAAGTAGTCGAGCGGTGCCATCTTAGTATGAATAAGGAGGTGTTCACAAGATTAAAGTATTTATGTTCGTTTTATCAAATTATGAGAAATGACTTTTTTCAAACAATTATCTCCCTCCCTTTTCGTAAAAGAAAATGAGATATTGGAACTTACATATTTCAATAATGGGAAAGACATCCAACTAAATCTGTGAATGGATCGAATTTGACCAGGATCGAATTTAGAATCCGGTGTAATTAATAGTATATGGATCGTGACTTTCAATCAGATATCAGATATCTGAACAAGATCCGAATCCAATAATTTGATTATATAAATAGATCTAAATATCGATCAAGGCTAATCCAATCTGATAATAATTCGAGCCGATTAAATATAGCTTATTATTAATTTTTATCTTTTTTTTTTATACTTTTGTGTAATGGTCGTTTAGGTTTTTGCAATAAACATACACTCATATCCTATCTTTTATTATTCAATGTGAAAATTTTAATTAAAAAAGAAAATATAATAAAAGAATGAAGTTACTAATGATGTTTAATCCTTTTGAGGTTTTAAATTAAATTCGATAAGGTTCCGAATCGATTAGAATTCGATGCTAATCGAATCTGGATCAACAAGTCAGATCTGACTTTTTAAATAAGTATTGAATTCGTTAATTTAATTATGGATTAAGGTTTATCCAATCTAAATTTGACCCGTTTACATGTTTATATCCAACTAGTCAAACTTTACATATTTTATGCATGTTTGATTTATTCCCACTATATAATGGAAAACGATCATCACCGGATCCTTTTCTTGGGGATCCGGAAACCCCGTGATCGTGGTAGTTCATCGTACATCGTACGGTCAGTTTTCGTTAGGTACTATTTATATTTAATTTTAAATTTTAAATTTCAAATGATTTCTAACCATACGATGTATGATTAACGATCACGATCACAGAATCTCCGAAATTCCCAAAAAAATGATTCTCGCCTGATATTTTTTCCTATATTATAACTGAGATTATAGCCAAGGGTTTTGTTGGGGAATCTGGTTCCATCCACGCCACATCCCAATTCAACCAATGAGAAAACCCACAAACGGACCAGATTCATTGCACCAATCTACAGAGTCTCCATTTTTACTTTTCTATTTTCGGCTCATAAAAGTCCACAAATCCTCTCTCACCATCCAAATTCGAAGGGATTATTTTTGTTCATCATTATAAATTATGGTGTATGTTCATCATATTTTTATCATCGTTAAATGAATTTGAATTTCAAGATTCGTATAGTAAATAGTCACAAATCTCAAAACTCAAACTCATTTAAAGCGTAGTGAGCATTACTACCATTTCAAGATTCATTATGTTACAAGATTCCAACGTTATTATTCAGACTATTTTTCAAACCTCTTCACTCTCACTTTCTTATTAAACCCAAGATTCAAAGACGTTAGGCGCTAGTAGGGCGACGGGCTAGGGACTAGCCTAGGCGGATTAGGCGAATTTAAGTAAATCTATCATATTTCATCATAAACTACAAAATATAATGTATATATATATATATATTATGAAGTATTGGAACATAATGAAAACATATGAAATAAGGATGTATTGTGTGTTCATTTAAGTATACAACAAGTCTTTTACAATTTATTAGAAAAAAATAAAACGTAAAATGAAAATTATCTATTTTTAAGTCTGGGCATCCTAAGAGGTTTAGGCGGCGCCTCGACAAGCCTAAACTTTTTTTCTTAATTTTCAAACGTTTAAGCATTAATAACGGCGGACAGTCGCGTAGGCGAATTTTTAGAATAGTGATTGAACCCTACAAAAAAAAACTCTCCACCCACCTCCGTCGCCGCTGCCGCTGCACCATGGCCTTCTCCGAGTTCCGGCCGCTGGACGAGAAGGTCCTCATAGAGTACATAAAGGCCACGCCTTCTCTCGCTTCTAAGCTGGGCAACAAGTTCGACAACTTAACCATCAAAGAAGTTGGCGATGGCAATCTCAACTTCGTCTTCATCATCGTTGGTTCTTCTGGTTCTTTCGTCATCAAGCAGGTAAATAATTTTTCACCATATGGGTAGTAATGGGTTCTGGATGTTTGATCAAATTGTATTGGATTCAAAGCAGCTGATGATTTTTCAACACTTGGGTAGTAATGGGTTTGTGGGATTTGATCAAGTTTTGTTGGGGGTCCTACTCCAAAGTGTTTAATTTGTGTTCTTAGACTTTGACTTTGATAGGGGTAAAATTAAAATCAGTGAGCTTTTGATGTCCTTTGATGAAATATGCTAATGGGTTTGTGGTGTTAGATCAAATTTGCCAAGATGTTTTACTTGGGTTCAACTCCAATGGGAGTTTTTTTTTCACTTTGATTGGGTGAAAATGTAAAATTAGTGAGCTTTGGATGTCGTCTGATGAAATACGTTGATTGGTTTTGCAGGCTCTTCCATATATTCGTTGTATTGGGGAGTCATGGCCAATGACAAAGGAAAGAGCATATTTTGAGGCAATGGCACTTAAAGAGCATGGAAGTTTGAGTCCTGATCATGTTCCCGAAGTGTATCATTTCGATCAGACCATGTCTTTGATCAGCATGCACTATTTGGAGCCCCCGCATATCATACTGAGAAAAGGGTTGATTGCTGGAGTTGAGTACCCCTTGCTGGCTGACCACATGTCCGACTATATTGCAAAGACTCTGTTCTTCACATCACTCCTGTGTCACAATACCACAGACCACAAAAAAGCTGGTATGAATGTATTTTCTTTTAGTTGATTTTAGTTTGCTTTCACATAGTTGTCATGTACGTTTTTGTGTTCTTATAACATGTTGGAGATAGAATGCATGATGTTGAAATGCTTTGAACGGAATGTATATGAAATTGTGAATCATATCATACACTTATATCATTTGAAAGGATGTTTTTGTCCTGGATCTTGATTGGTTGAACATTTTGGTCCTATTCCAGAAGTGGTATTGTTTTGAACCCTGCCAATAGTTTGATTTGGTTGCGAGAGAGAAGAGAATAATCATGCACCATGTTCTCCAGTTGTGGTTCGTAATTGGTTCGCTTTTACTTTGCCAAAATGATTAGGAAAGTCATTGAGTTTAAAAAAACAATTTCTTAGATTGATAATCTCTTGTTGAATTCTGTTCAGTTTAACACATGACGTGAGAAAAGGAACTCGACTTGAATCTTAGTTTTCTAAAATTGATTTCAACGTGTACAGATTCAATTCCATTTCAGTTTTGCCTTATGAACAATCTGCTTTTGTATATATATCATAACTTGTCTTCATGTCCACTTTCTGCAGTCGCCGAATTTTGTGGCAATATGGAGTTATGCAGGCATACTGAGCAGGTTGTTTTTTCTGACCCTTACAAAGTATCTCAATATAACCGATGGACTTCTCCTTATCTTGATTCGGATGCTGAGGCTGTGCGGGGGGATAATGCTTTGAAGCTTGAAGTTGCTGAGTTGAAATCCTTGTAATGAGACTATCGAATCTTTGTAGCAGTATGACTCTCTATGTCATGTTTTCATTTTAATTGTCATTTGAACGATCAAATTGCCTCTTCTGTAGGTTCTGTGAGAGAGCCCAAGCCCTAGTACATGGAGATCTTCACACTGGTTCTGTAATGGTGACTCATGATTCAACTCAAGTTATAGATCCAGAGTTTGCATTTTATGGACCAATGGGTTTTGATATTGGAGCTTTTCTGGGCAACTTGATTTTGGCTTTCTATGCACAAGATGGGCATGCTAATGACCAGAATGATCGAAAAGTATGTCCTGGTCCATTTCTTCTTAAATCATTATCTTTAACTCGTTGCTTTCTACTATTCTTTTCTTCTTGATGAATTCTTTTCAAGTTTTTCGGCTCTTGTGACATTATTTGTTTTGCAGTGTTATTTGTCTTTTGCATATAATTTGTTATGTTGTATTTCAGTGTGATTATTCTAAATTGTTATTAAGTTATTTAGTTCTGTTCATGTATATTGTTATTGTTCCCCTGTGTCACCTATCAAGACCTTGCTAATCATCTTAACTATCACGTTAAATTGATCTTCAAGATTTCTCAAATAATTTCATCAACCTTCATGTTTGTGATTTGTTTTTTCGTTTTTGAAATGTAACCCGGTGGAGACCAGAAATGTTGTATTTTGATAACCATCCATTGGATAGTTGTGGACTGGAAATGTTGGCAACATCTGCTAGATGTTTCAGTGTAAGAAGCCGGCTCTGTTTCTTTAGTGAAATCGGTGGTTGCCTTGTGAGTGTTCAAGTTGAAGAACAGATTAAAAATTAGGCAAGGTCACCTCTTCAGTCAGTACTGGTAAAGTTAAAAGCTTGATTCTCTCAAGACATTTTTAGAAACTTCTTAGATTATGAGGAAAAGGTAAAAATCAGAGAAGAATGTGATCCCAATTCAGTTATCAAAATATAAGCTTTTGTAAGATCGAGATTTGAATAGAAGGAATAGATGCAGAGTTTGTCCTTCACATTCAATGGTGGATTCGAGATTTGCTTTAGTTTCAATATTAGAAAAAGCATTGCTGTTTCTGGATTATAACTTGTGGTGTTTTTTTTAAAATACATTTTGAGTATTTGGAATTCTGGATGCAGTTTTGGTTGCCAGATAGTTTAGATTTAGTTATTGTTACTATTGGTATTTAAAAATGGTTTCCTACCGATGCATGTGCCTGGCTTATGATGATCCAACAGCAGGGGTGTTTGTGCAACTAAAAGAAAACTTCATGTAGCTTCAGTATAATTTCTGACAGTATAAGGCCTGTTCTATAACATGTTAAACCTGAGAGTTATGGAGTAATAGTTACAAGGGCGGAGCTAGGAAAGTTTATATGGGTGAGCTATTTTTCTTTTTGTGTTCGAGGTAGGCTAATTTTATCAAAGAAGGCTGTGCTAATTTCAAAATTAGACAACTTTGGCTTATCAAACTACATGCTGTTTTCTAAAATTCCAAAATTTACCCTAGGCTATAGCCCAACCTAGCCATACTCTATCTCCGCCCTTGATTGGTTCATAGTTCGACTTGCTATTATTAGTGTTTAGTTATGGTGTGGTGTGATGGTCATGTATGAAATTTGCTTTATGATGCAGGCATACAAGGCTTGGATTTTGAGGACAATTGAAAACACTTGGAACCTTTTCGACGGGAAATTCCTTGCACTATGGGATGCGAACAAAGATTCTGGCGACGCATATCTACCTGCAATTTATAACAACCCTGAGCTTGTACAGCTTGTACAAAAGAAATTTATTAAAGATCTGCTTCATGACACTCTTGGATTTGGTGCTGCGAAAATGATAAGGTGAGAAAACAGATTGCATATTTCTTTAGTTCTCGTATTTGATGTTTTTGCACAAAAGAAATTTATGGAAAACTAATAATGAGATCTATTCAGAATCATGATCATGCATCTTTCATTTATTTTCATTCTTAACTGGAATCCTCTTGTCCGATTCGTTGCGATGACCCATATGCAGAGACTGCTTTCTTGTTTGTAGTTTTGTGCCATTCTTATGTGGTCTCTTAACTTCTTACCCGTAGCTTGTATGAGATTTTTGTTTTAATAACTCGGTAGTCCTTTTAAAACCAAGAGGGAAAAGCTTCTAGACCAGAAAACCCCGTGCTTAAAATAAATATTTCACGGTGAAGGATGGCCTACTAGAACAAACACCACAAACACACACACACACAGCGCTTCAAGAAACTGTTGAATTAATTTCGATAATAATGCTTTTATTTTTGTTGTTAACAGGCGAATCCTTGGAGTTGCACATGTTGAAGATTTTGAGTCAATAGCTGATGCCAGCAAGCGGGCGGGTTGTGAGCGTCGAGCACTTGAGTTAGCAAAGCTCCTTCTCAAGGAGAGGAAAAAATTTCAGGACATTAACGAAGTCATTTCAGCCATTCAACAACACCAGTAAAAGTAATGACTTCTGAGACGGTTCTACGAAAAATTTGCAACATGCTTGAAAATTTGAAATAGTGATTTCTGGGAAGAAATATACAAATGTTTGGTGTGGCCGCTTGTAATTTGATTTCGTCTGGCCATGAACATACTAAATAAAAACATGGAATTTTTTTTTTGTTGCTTTTATGTGATATATATTCACTTCACTGCTTTGATTAATGTCCTATTTGATCATCCCGCATCTATTTTCCAAGCTATATGTAATTTCATTGTATTGAAGTGGGGTATGCGTAAAAATACTCCAGTCCTGCTAAAGCAGTAAGGGTGTGTTTGTTTGGCTTCCCTAGGTTTCACTGGACTGGCTTGGCTTAGCTAAGAATGTTGGTCTGTGTTTGTTGTGCACCAGGACTCACTTGAATGAGACTAATAGCGTGTTTACGTGCTCGTAATTAGAATCAGAACAAGGAGTTGAATTCCGATTACGGAGTATTGAGCCGTTTATCAACTTTGGAGGAATCAAAAGTGTGGTGGGGTCTACACGAAAGAGGGAATCCAACTCCCCAAATTAGAGGAATTGAAATCCTTATATGGATGTGGTATTTGAGTTCCGGGAGATATGAGGTAATGGGAATGCATTTTTCCTGCCTATTATGCCCTCTGATTATTTTTATAATTTCAAGTCTACCACTCAACTCACCTCTCCCCACCGCTCCCTGCTCACTCTGCTTCATGCGGCACACCTCACCTTCCAATTCCACCTCCCGGTGCGACCTTCACTACCCAACCCATCAACTCACCCCCGTACGACCTTCACTACCCAACCCACCAGCTCAAGAACCCCATCCACGTATCCCGAAACCGGATTCAAAAATCAATCACCAAAATCTTGAAAATAAACAATTCAAACCAGATCGAAACCCACATATGCGGGGAAGCAACCACTCAAAAACCCAAAAAAATTATGCAATACTTTGCAGGGAGAAGAGGTGGTGGCTATGGGATAGGGTGAGTGGGGAAGATGGAGGTGAGGTCAGGGATAAAAGATATGAAAAATTGCAAGGAGAGATGAGTATTTTTTATTCAACTGGGTTTGAATAAGGGCATTATTGATACCACGGGTCTCCTCAAGGAAGAATAAAAAATTGTGGCTTTGGTGAAGAGCACTGGTACTTCCAAGGGAAGCACCGAAGCAGGAAGGATGAGATTTGCAGAGATTTTCTAATAAATTTGTATACAAATTTATTTTTGTTGAAGAAGGGCATTATAGTAATCACACTGATTTTCATTCCGATTCAGATGAATTAGTAAACAACTTATATGAATTCAATGCTATTTTTATTCCGATTTCAGAATATTTAAGTAAACAGCTTCAACATAAATCCGATTCTGATTCCTTCTTATTTTAATTCATCCTCAATTCAATTCCTCTTGTTTTGATTCGGTTACGTAAACGGACCATAAGTCTCACTCGTTCGGACTAAATGCTTCGCTGGGAGGTACCCCTTGAAAAGTGACGGACTAGCTAGGACCGCTCGCCCTCATCTGTTGTCTGCTTCGCACCTCCTCTGAAACTAACATGCATCTCTCAAAGATGCCCTGAAAGCCAACCCACATGAATCTACATCTGAAAGATGCCAGCAGCATCTAAAATGCTTCAACCGACCAAGGACCTCAAAAATCCCAGAAAGCCAACAAATTTTCATCATCGATTACCTCATAAATTCATGCGGGTTGTCCCCAGAAGCTTCAATATCAGCATCCAAAATGCTCGAATTAATTGCAAAAACCCAATTCAAAACCCAGATCAACCAAGTTGCCCAAATCAACCTCGTCGCCCAAATCAACCTCGGCGCCAACTCCGACACAAGATCCTTGGCATTTCTCTAAATCCGGCTGCAAAAATAAGAATTTTGATCTACGTTTTTCACAAAAAAAGAGGTGATTTGAGCTTTTGAGAGAGAGAGGATGTTGGATGGAGTGCTTGCAGTTGTATCATTGAAGAAGAAGACCCAGAGGATAATGGAATGGAATAAAAATGGCAAAAGTGGATTAAAATATCGCGAGAAGAATGACTAGATGATGCTAGAATGAATTTTTTTTTAAAAGGCAATAGTGGATTAAAAATTGTAAAAATGAATAAAAAATAGTAAAATATTTTAGTCCAGACTTTAGTCTGCCCTGCATCAAACATTTCACTAATCTTATCATTCTTAGTCCAAGTCAAGCCAGTCCAACTTAATCTCTGAAACTAGTCCAGTCCGAGATAATTCGGTACAACAAACGGACCAATGCTCTTCTCTTGGAGAAGTACTTACACGAACCTGGTTTACAACTATGTGACATCACGATTTAGTAAGGTCATACCACGTACAGATAAACTTACCCATAACATGGCACGGTAGAATCACAATGTTACAATGATAATAAACTCATTTCATGAAAGAAGTTCCAAAGAGTTTTTGGCCAACTTCCCGACTCCGTATTGCTGTCCTTGCGATAATCCATTATAGTTGTGCAATTTCTTTATTAAAACTAGTATATGTCTCATACTTTGTGCGTGAAAATAATAAGAAAAAGAATTAAATTTTAATGAAAAACCTTTAAATTTTAATAAAAATAACAAAAAAGACTTAAATTTTAATGAAAATGACACAATTTAAATAAAAAATAAAAATAAAAAAAAATAAAAACCTGACGTGCGAGACCTGTACACTGTTTATGAAATTGAACACTATTTATGAAACTGAACACTATTTATGAAACTGCACTATTTATAAAACTAAACGATACTATACTATTTATTGGTCCAATTTCATAAATAAAGCCTAGTTTTTTGTTCATTTTCATAAATAGTGTCTAGTTCTTAGTCATGTTTCATAAATAGTGTCTAGTTATTGGATCCAGTTTCATAAATAATTTATAGTAATTTATACAGTTTTATAAATAGTCTCTTTCTTGGTCCGGTTTCATAAATAGTGTCTAGTTATTGGTCTACTTTCATAAATAGTGCCCAATTGTTGGTCATGTTTCATAAATATTGTCTAGTTCTTACTTCAATTTCATAAATAGTTTTCACCTATTGGTTTAGTTTTAGAAATAATGCCTAATTCTTGTTTTTCGTTTCATAAATAGTGTCTACTTTTTGGTCAAGTTTCATATATAGTGTCTATTTATTGATTTAGTTTCATGAATAGTGTCTACTTATTAGTGAAATTTTATAAATAGTGTTTAATTCTTGGTTCAGTTTCATAAGGTTTGAAACTTAGACCTTTTTTGGTCCTGTAAAAGCACTCATTGCGCCGAAAACTAGACCTGGCATTCGTGTCGTGTTTCTCGTGTTCGTGTCGTTTTCGTGTCATACCCGATAGCTTAACAGGTCGTGTCGTGTAATACCCGTTAAAGTAAACGGGTAATATGACCCGACCCGAGATCAACCCGTTAATATTATCAGGTAATATGACCCGACCCATTACCCCATTAAGAAAAATATATTTTAAATCAATAAAAATGAAAATGAAAAACATAATTTGAACCCAAAAAAATGTAAAACATAATACTAAATTAGTATATACATACTAAATTTCGGAGTTGACCCCTTCATGAAAGTTGTAAAGTTTTTCATTACGAGTGATTACATTTTTCTCACTTCTACAATAATTATTATTAATTTTATTAATTTTGCACTCAAATAAAAAACACTGTTCATGAGATTTGGAGGGTTTTAAAAATCTAAACGACCATGTAACCATCGTCTAAGCGTTGAGGATGCAATTATGAACGTTTATTATGCTTTCACATCTTTCAGACTTATACATTAATGATTATGAATTTTGTTGATTTTGAACTCCCTTAAAAATATTATTCATGAGAGTTTGTATGGTTTTAAAAATTCAAACGATCATATACCCATCCTCAAAGCGTAGAGAATGCGACTACCAGCGTTTGCATATTTTTTTTCATATTTTTCGCACATGTAAATTAGTTATTATAATTTTTTTTTATGTGTTTGGTATTGTTAAATTACTTGATATTTTTTTAATGTATTTTATGAATTGTAATCTCAATCTTTGCCTATAATATCCTATAAAAATAAATAAATAAATAAAACTTAAATTGTAAAATTTATATAGAATAATAATTAATAAACAATATATACATATGTGAGATCCCACATCGCCCAAGGGAGTGGATCCTGTGAGCCTTATATGTATATTCTCATCTCTACCTAGCACGAGACCTTTTGGGAGCTCACTGGCTTCGGGTTCCATTGGAACTCCGAAGTTAAGCGAGTAGCGCGCGAGAGCATTCCCATGATGGGTGACCCACTGAAAGTCCTTGTGTGAGTTCCTAAAAACAAAACCGTGAGGGTGTGGTAGGGGCCCAAAGCGAACAATATCGTGCTACGGTGGAGTCATGCCCAAGTTGTGGTAAAGGCCCGGGCCGGGATGTGATAATTTGGTATCAGATCCTAACCCTGGCCATATGTGTGCCGATGAAAACGTCGGGCCCTTAAAGGGGGGTGGATTGTGAGATCCCACATTGCCCAGGGGAGTGGATCCTGTGAGCCTTATATGTATATTCCCATCTCCACCTAGCGCGAGACCTTTTGGGAGCTTACTGGCTTCGGGTTCCATTGGAACTCCAAAGTTAAGCGAGTAGCACGCGAGAGCACTCCCATAATGGGTGACCCACTAAGAAGCTCTCGTGTGAGTTCCCAGAAACAAAACCGTGAAGGCGTGATCAGGGCCCAAAGCGAACAATATCGTGCTACGGTGGAGACGTGCCCGGGATGTGGTGAGGGCCCGGGCCGTGATGTGACACATTCATTATATCTATTGTATTTTATAGTAAGTTTTTTTTAGTAGTTTAAAAAATTAAAATCATCAAAATAACTTTTCGATGTTACTGTATATTGTCATTGTGTACCAAAATTGCTAGTGCTAATCTGCCAGCCCTAAATTTAAGGCCAATTACAGTAGTGTAGGGAACGAAGGCCCACTGGAGATAGATTCTTTCATTAAGCTTCTTCCTTCTCTCTTCCCAAAATCTTTGGATCGAGGCCCTTCATAATGTTTCATCACCGTAATCTCACATCCTGTTGTGACCACACGTAAATTAACAAGGTCATATGTTAATCACGGAATCAAGTTAATACAAGTATCAATGAGGTAAACAATCCTCAGAAACATATTACTCAAGCTTTGAAGCAACAGGAATGCAATCTCACCTGTATTGATGGAAAACGGATGTGAATACCTAACTACTGGGCGTCGAACTTATTATTACAATTTTACAAGGAATGCAATCAGCACAATGTGTTGTCAAATGACAAGAAGCACAAGTCTCGCTATATGTGCAAGTTTCCTCCATAACTCTCAGTGACAGACGCCTAAAACATTAAATCAAGACAACCATGAGGAAGAATGAGCAGAACACAGGAAAGATTAAAACACAAAAATAGTGGATCATAATACTTAACAGCGAAAACTCTATAAACCACGAGCTGGATGATAAGGAAAATCATAGGTCTGACAATATTAAACAGATAAAAAATGCAGTACATGAAGAAATTAGTCGCATCGATCATGTCAAATACAAAAAAATTACTTCAGTTGGCTAGTGTTTTTTCTTTAGTCTGAACTTCTAGCTCATGCTAGGTAGGGGTGGCAGCCCTAGTATTTATCAGAGAAGAATGTTATATGTATGCACATGCTACTGTCATAGGAAAACAGATTGAGAATTTTGATTTTGGAAACACATGGACTTTGGGTATAAGAAATTATTATATTCGACTCTACAGTAAAGATTTGATTGTTTCCATAAATGCACTACAAAAAATTAAACATAACCACTCACCTGAAGGTAAGGAAAGACATTGTTGTATACTTGTAAGAACAATTTTGATTTCATTGTAAACCTGATAGAACATATAATATAAACTCCAATCAGTTAAAAGTAACTAATTAGCATTCAAAAATATAAAAAGCAAGCAGAAATAGGTCAAAAACAAACATAGATCTCAATCGGCATCTATATTTACCTTCTAAGAAGACAAAAACAAACATAGATCTCTTCAATATCTGAGTCAATCTTTAAGTTAATATACTCCCTGAGAAGCTCAGAGAAGCTGTATACAGCTTCAATCCAGCTGTCAGAACTTGGATCCGGAGGATGTTGAGATTCCAAAATAGTATTTCGCAGAATGGTGGATAAATTTTGACTTGACCCTGATTTGTAATACAACTCAGCAAAAACATTTAACACCATGCACTTGCTGGATTTGAACTCATCAAACCACCCGGGAGGACTTCCAATCCAAAGTTTGTGGTTCAAAGTAGGATCCCTTGGTCCCCAATGATCCTTGTTACTCGGACCTAATAATTCCGCAGGCTTTTCTGTGGGGGGGCCCAAGGAAGCACTTGAAGATACGTCATTTTTCCTGTGTGCAGGAAGCTGCCCAAGTATGTCAACTCTCAGTTCTTGAGGCAACTGTTGCAACACTGAGGTATCTATTTGACTTAAAGATGATGGCATTATATCAGTGTTTCCAAGACCTGATGTAGAAACTTCCACATGATGGTTCCCTCCCACCACAGCAGAAGGAATTGCTTCTTTTTCTACTATTGTATGCTATATCACATAAGGAGAGATACCAATTATATAACTATATAAGTCTAAAACGTGGACATACAATAGACAACTAGAACAAAAGATTCTCAATAACAATATATTTTTTCTGGAATAAAAACATAGGCATCGAAAGAGGGGGCATAAGAACAAGATAGACCAACTGAACCTTCATTTAACATTTGCAACGGACAAAAAAAAACACAGGGATTCTTATATAAAAAAGTACAAAATCCAACCACAACTTGTTTTAGTACTGTCCAAGACAAGGCAGGAATGTTATCTAAACTTAACACTGCATCACAACTACAGCCATATCACCGAAAGCTATTATTATGGAAACTGAGCAAACAGCTAGATTGCTAGTAAAAGAGAAAGTCAACTTATAGTTAATCTGAAGTCCAGCAGAGAAGGTTTCTTTTTCGTAATTCTGATGAAAGATACTGGCTGAATATATGAAGCATTGGCAAAATAGAACTGCAGAAGAAAGAGAAAAAGTTGGAACAGAAAATTTACCCTGATTTCTACTGATGTTTCGTTCTTGGGGACCACTTCATTAAGAAGTGGTCTCTCAACCCCAATCCTTGCACCTAAGTAGACAAAGCCATTATGTACATCAGGACTAGGGAAATATAATGGAGTTTGAAATGAATACAGTTATGGAAAAAACATTACCATGTACTTGTTCATGTGGTACAGTAGCACTGGAATTTTCTCGTTTATTTTTAGCAACATAATCAACTAACTTCCCACCATAGATTCCATTTAGTTCCGTAAATAATTCAGGAGGAAGACTCTCAATAACTCCCAAATCAAGATGACATAAAGGTGGTGGTTCAGAAACCTGGTCCAGAGAAGGTTCACCACTAGACAGACTATTGAGCACTGGAGTTTGAATACCATGTGAATCGTTGCCAACCGGGCCTGAAGTTCCACCACTTCTCCGATCCTCACAATCTGTAAGATAATCCGCCGTGAAATCTGTAAATATTTTATTCACAAAAGTAGTTTTTCTACTAATAACAGAACAAAATGTGGAGAATAAACTGTAGCTGAAAAATAAATATATATTACCTATATTCACCTTCACCCTAGATATAGAATGAAAATTAGATTTCTTTTCTGTACTCCTTGAGGCTGATGTGAGCCACGACTTTAAAGATTTTGTGCCAAATCCTTCAAAATCAAGTCAGGAGAGAGGTCAAGACGATAATTAAAAAAAATATAGGACACTTCCTGTATAGCCCAGAGACGCAACATATAAAAATTTAATGGTTGAAATGACTTGATTGAAAACAAATTGAATGCAATCTGCACCTTGCTTTGAAGTGTCTGTGCTCTCAAGCTTGGAAACTTGCAAGCCAATACCACGGATCTCCTTAACATCTATGTACAAGCAATCAAAGGATTGAAATGAAGTTATTACTTGTGCATAAAAATTATCTCCAACCATAGGCCAGTTATATTTTGAAACTAAGATATGTGCATTTTTCTTTGATTTTGTCTGAATTCTATAGCTGTTATAGCCATGCAAATCCCATTGCCCCTAAAACCCATCACCAGCACTATTGCGCAGGTAATTCTAATTAACATTCTCCTATTACGTCATTCTTTAGATACAGCCAAAATAAGTAATAAACCTACAAAACAAAAACCCGAGTTGATGACGACTACAACAAATACAAAATTACATGAAATTCTCTTCACTGTGCTTTCCTAGGATTTCTTCCATCCATATGAAAACATGAATATTTTACGGAGTAACTCGAAAGCTAATTTACCTATAGAGAAAGACCCAAAGAGCTGCTTTGCTATTCTTTGAAGAACTTCCACATCATCAGTAGCAGCTGGAACCTAATGTTTAAACTTAGATATTGGGCCCAAAAAGCACAACACTGTAATATGGTGCATTATACAACAATTCTTACATAAACATGCAAACATGCTTGCATGCCTGCTACTTGCACATATGTGATTATTTATGGAGGGTAAATAGTGTATATGTCGATACCGTTACAGAGTGGCTCAAGTTTTCACATTCTCCGCAGCCCATATACTTCACTGGCTCCCCTGCATCTTTACTTCTTTTCTTAATCTAGAACAACATAAAATAAAGTAGACCAATGTCAAACTTGGTTCAGAGTACACAATATCACCAAGACACACTAATCCAGAGATAAAGAAAGACACATACAAAACAATGCCCATCCAACCCTGCAACCCAATTTTGGATAAACTTCAGAGAAGAAATACACCTTAAGGGTAAAAGTACGGCCCAGCACCCCACATCCTTGCAAGCGTAAAGACACCTCTTTGCAGAGACTTGAGAGGAAGTGTTGACTCTGAAAAAAAAAATAAACAGTCAACTCTTTACCTGCTGACATATAAAAGTCATGTTAATAGATATTTTAAAAAGGGAATTGTTATTGGTACTCCGAAAATCTAAAGGTGCACTCAAACTTTCTATATTTAGAAAGAAAAATACTCATATGAGGAATGCACAATTAGATATTTAGAATGTCAATAATAGTTCCCTTTTAAACAGTTTAACAGACTACCGACATCTTTCAAATCCTTGAACCTCACGCCCCAATTCACTTCAGCACCAATAGACTTGCTATCCTGCGCAAAACCACACATAAGCAATGATGGTATAATGGTTAAAACACACAAAAAAAACATGTTTAAAGTTAGAGAGAACATTGGGACAAGAATTTCCTCGCTGTATAAAATTGTAGTGTGAAACAGTGCACTTCTATAAATAATGCGAAGTTTAAAATGTTCATCCTCCCTCTTCCGCACCGGAGGATTTAGAAGTATCTACGGTCCACAAAATTAGGTTCCAAAGAAATCACTCGACATCTACATATGCATAGTTGTGTAAGCCTGTGCAACCTACCAAGTGATACTAAAAAGAACTATTACATATAGAATTATCAATCATATTTGTCAATTACAAATTACAATATAGAATTATCAAATACATGATTGCGTCTTTCCCACACTTTTGCAAAGTTAATCATCTTCATATTATTACCTCATTCAGAATTACTTCAGGTGTTAAGTAATAACAAATTACAATTGATCATAGCACTACCTAAGTTCCAGGAAATTATGAACTTTAAAAGGAATTATTTTGATAAGTAGCATGCAACAAAGAAAAAAAGCACCGAAATAATCGGACAGCAGCCAGTATGGAAAAGCACAACTGGAATGGGGAATTCTATAGAAAAGAGGAGAGTTGGAAAGACTACAAGATATGTGAAATATAAACGTAGAAATTCAGCAGATGATCTCAAAGTAAAGAAGGTATGTTCTTTTCCAAACCTGAATCACCCCAACTAGCCGGTTATCAATGCCCCTACAATGATTCCACAACATCTCCCCAGTTTTCATCCCAAAGTTCTTTTGAAGAGAGTCCTGAACAAGAAAATAAGACATAATTAACATCTGAACATCTCTAATGTTAATACAACGAAGTTGCAACTTATTTTTCTATAAGTTAAGGAATTTGAATAATGACTAACCAATGGAAAGTGTTGTAAAATATCACATCAAATAGACCACATTAACAGACAACTCAGAAACTTATTCTGAAGTCATCATAAATCTCTTAAAAATAACAGTCAATGATAAGTTGTCACTCGCTGATGTGTTGTCCATGATAAGTTTTCTAAGCTTTGCCCTTCAGAAAGTTATTACTTCCATTTATACAGTATACGTAGCTCTCCATAACCATTTTCATATAATTTTCTCTACTTTGAAAACAAAACATCGAGCATAAGTTTAACTAAAGCCATTGAGATCATGGTCTTCTCATCTCAGAAAAGTTGATTAAATATTGTAAACTACTCCTGATAATGTACAACTTAACCATCTCAGTACATGAAGAAAGAAAATCAAGACCCAGATAAAAAATAAATAAATAAACCTTTGAAATCATACGCAACTGTCCACATGTCTGAACATTTTGTTTCTTCAACTTCTGCTCTAAAGTGTGTCCTATTCCTGGAAGTTCCTTGATAGGAAGTTGATGTAAATAATCATCCACCTGATGTACTAAAAAACAATGTAAGTGTGTACAGCAAAAAGCATTCCATGACTTGTCCATAATCCATATGACAAGCTAATAGTCATTTGAAATTCAATACAAAAGTTCAAAAGTTAAAAAAGAAAAATCACTGTTCCAACTTAGTATTAAAAGGTACATAGCATCTAAGTCCTTACTTTTTTCACCTACCTTTTTCACCAACACAAACAGAAAAGTTAAAGAGCTACATAAACATTCAAGGGTTTGTGACTGATGCGTGTATGTTTAATACAAGAATTAAATGACTAGGAGTCTACAGTCTTCCTTATTTACATATAAATATAGAAAAGAAAAAGAATATCTACGTTTGTAGTAATGCAGTTACAAGTTACAACATTAATAAACTACTACAATCACTAGAAAGTCAAAATAAAATCGACAAAACAAAACCATCACAGACATGAGCAAGGGAAAATACCTTGCCTGTTATTTATATCCAAGAAACCAGAAAGTTGTAGTGAAAAAGTTAACCAACGCAACCCCCACCCCACGTGGTATAAAAACTTAACCTCACTTATACACATCATTCATGCCTTACACCACCTTTTTCTCAGTATACTTAAGTGGATTGACATGCAAAGAGAGTTCGTAACAAAACAGGTTTCCACATACTATGCATTCAAATTTCATTTGATGTGTTGGCTAAAAATAATACCATAATCATATAATACGACATTCTAAGGAAAAAAATACATTGGTTTTTAATATGAAGCCAACAACACAAAAGAATAGAAGAAAGAGCACACCTTTTCAGTAGGAATATAGCATTGACCATCTGGCTTAGCAGTTTTAGTGGCAAGGCGAGCCATAAGCATATTTATGGCTATGCCAGCACTTGCAGAGCATCCAGTTGTCTCAAAGATCTCTTTTCTTACAATTGAAGCTAACACCTCAGGATCTACCCCTTCCACATCTGTGACATCTAAAAATGCTTCATCGCAGCTTACTGCCTAAATTCAAAATCTTCAATATTAACACAAAGGCAACTGAAAACTTAATGTACTTGTGACATCTAAAAATGCTTCATCGCAGCTTACTGCCTAAATTCAAAAACTTCAATATTAACACATTAACACAAAGGCAACTAAAAACTTAATGTACTTTAAGAATTAACTTCCACAAGCAAACATACCTGTACTTTATTGCAGTGCTTATGCAAGATGTCATAGAACTGATCAGCTACCTACAAAGCAGATCATATAGCTTATAGAATTTCAGTCAACAAGGTAAAATACAGTAAACAAACGACAGAATGAGTGCTGTCTCTGTAAAAACGTATCTAAGACAAAACAATGAGAATCTTCCAGAAACGTACCTCCTCATAAGCTTCAAAATCATATGGAATAATGACAAGGTTTGGACAAACAGCCTTGGCATCTCTAACAAACATCCCAGCCTTCACTCCTGCAAGTTAGAAATAAAACTATTAAATACAAAATATAACCTCCCAAGACAAAATAAAATTAAAAAAGTAAAAACCTGCTACAAACACATGTCACCAAAACCAACCATAATTTCGCGCAGGGTAGTTTGCAGATGAAATTTCAGCAGTTCCCTTTGGATTATCAGAATGGCATACAGCTACAGGCCTATCCTTAAACTCAGGACGTTTCCTGATGACCACTGACACGAAAAAACAGTCCTACAACAGCATATTGTTCATCTCAGTTACATTCTCAGTTGTACAGAAAACTTCATCTCTTCCAAGATATTCATATTGCTTATTACATATATGACCAATCAACTTTACACCTCTAACTAATCCATCAATAACATCCCTAGGGATTAAATGAAATTATAGGGATCATGTATTTTCAAACTTGGCCCTTAAGATAGAGGTTAAAACTTAGAAAGGGTTTGGAAAAAAATGACTTTGGTGTTGGAGATGAGAATTTAAAGTACAAGATTTAAGAATGACAGTCGTCTTGGTAATAATGGTCTGCGACCAATAGTGGAGAAGATGACAGTGATGAGTTGTCAACAGATAGCATGGCCAATGAAAATCAAAATTTATAACACACAAGGGATGCCCATCTGGTTGGCTGATAACACAGGGAGACCAGTAATTACCAGACAAGTATAAGGACATAATAAAAATTCAGGTTTAACAGCCTTGGATTTGGAAGGTACCATGTCAATATGTATAATGGCAGCCTTCTGAAAACTCGTTGAAGCACTAAGATTAGGCTCTGTGCTCTTAAACCCTTTAAAGGAACTCGGAAAACGTCTACGATACCGATTTCTCCATGTTCCTATGAAGTGCAGCCTTGAGCTCTGCAGTAACCAAAGACAACATGAAAATAAAAAAAATGCAAGTAAGTTTAACAAGTATGCTATACAACATCCATTAGAAGTTTAGAACCACATAACAGGTATAACTCAACATCAGAAAGTTCTGTAACTGAACAAGCAAATATACAAGTATCATCTCAACCACAAAGCCCAAACTGCCCACCATATGCAAATTCCATGGGTCCCTCCAAAAGATACCTTGTGAAGTTTCAATTGGCAACTGTCAGGATAATTGGTTTTGAAAATGGCAAAGATCAATTACATTTGAATTTCTAGAAAATCAATGCAAGGAGCATGCCAACAAGAGTCATGGAGTATGCCAACAAGTATCAATAGAAAGTATATACCCTTCTCAACAAATACATCGTAAGAAAAAACAAAAAAGAGGTGAAGGCATAAATAGCTTTTGAAAGCTAATGAAACCATTATTATTTTTAAGACGAATAGGAATTAAGAATCTTGATGGGACAAATCAAGATGAAAAAAAGTGGCACCAGTAGAGAAAGCACACAATTACTATCCAGTTCAGTACCTTAAAATAGTTTTCCACGAAATTGGAATCCCCAAGAGTTGAATGACTTCTACTAGACCCGACATTTGAAGAGCTTGGCAAGTGGTAGCTGCAATCGGAAGCTGATGTTTGGTGGGTACTACACTGAAGTTCATCTTTTACACTGTCATGCTCTTCTGCGTCAAAAGTAGTCATATCTGCAATTTGCACTTCACAATCTTTTTCACTACTTACATATGGCACCTGACCAGGTTCTCCATTGTCGTTCTCAAACATAATGTTATCAGATTCTCCACTAATTTGCCCTCTATGTTCTGTGGATCTGCCCACATCAGATCCGGTAGCATCTTCCACTATGGCTCCCACCAGCGATGTAACCTCACTTTCATATGTTACTTGATTAGCAGCATCTCTCAAAGGATCACCAGAGTCCGGGATTACTTTTGGGGAAAAGAAGGCTGACAGCAATGGTTGGTTGCAAGCAATCTGTTCAAGTTGGTAAGGAACCCCTGGAATGAGAAAATGAAAATCCCTCACAGTTAAAATTTTAAACTATCCATTCATGAAAATATATAGTTCTTCATGTCACCCATTCAAAAACAAAAAACAATGACTGCGAGTAGACATCTCCAAGGCATGATCAATAACACTGAGGGGAAACATGTCAGAATCTCCAACACAAAACATTCCTTCAATCAAATACCCCTCGTCCAATTTCACACAGCTACTTTTTGTTGCATTTAATATAATTAGCCCATGTATCAAGATACAACCCAATTTGTCAGTACATGGTAGTAACGCTTAGCTGAGTCCTAAATTTCATCAATTAAAAAAAAGACCAAATTAAAACTTTAAGGAAAATAAGACAGAAGAAAAGAGAAAAAAAAAACAGAAAAAGGGAGAAAAGGCCCATGAACTTACAACTCAAGAGTTTGTTAGCAGCAACTGAATCTAATATCCAGGAGGGTTTCACCACTGGGAGCCCTCCACTAAAAGACCTGTATTAGGATCAGGAACAGTACATGAAACTAATTGGAGAGTAATTAAATATCGATATTCACGATTTTATTGATGTGAAACTAATTAAAAACATACGAACCTCAAATTTTTTATTTTGCTGTCAGGAAGATTACTGCAAATGATATGTGTGACACGATGTCTGGAAAAATAATTTTCATATTTTCCACCGAAGTTCAACATGTAGCCTCGCAGCTCCTGAAACAGATTATCATCAACTCAAAGAAAACCCACATGTAGTAATGAAACAACTCCTCTCCCTATCACTGCCACAAATCATTGAGGAAAACCAGTAGAAAAGGAACCTCAAATTATACATTCTCCACTACTAAGTTGCAACAAATGTTAATGCTATAAATGGAACGTAATGAACTTGGAGATTCAGTTTTCCTTTTCCATTTTGTTTTTATTTCTTGTACATCACATCCGTTCTCAACAGCCAACAGTGGCGAACAGAAAATCACAAGAAATCAACCAAACCTGATTGGGAGGAACCGTGTAGCCATCTACAAATATCGAAACCCCGCGAAAAATATCCTTTCCGGTATTTGAACCACAGTGTGAAGAAGCTGAAGCTTCTGTACCGAACTGATTATGAAGTTTCCTGTTCTTCTCTACCATGTAACTGCACCCAATTTCACAAAGACCAATCAGAACATAACTCCAAATTACTAACAAGTACACAGATTCAAAAATTGAATGCAAAATTAAACAAAACTAGGTTTTATCGATCTCATCCAATTTCCCAAGCAGTTCTTAACAAAAATTGAAAATTGACGGCAATGAACGAAAGAGGAAGAGAGAAGTACCTGCCGAAATCGGAGAAGGGAGCTTTTTTGAAGGAGGAGCGAGAGGAGGAGAGAGAATTGGCGCCCCAAGAGGCGCCTAGGGTTTTCTGGTTGGCCGCCGTCTGCTGCTGCTTCTTCTTGGAGTTACTGTTCGAAGAGTTGGAATTGAAGCTCCGCTTGGAATTGGATCGCTGGCCGGACGTGCCGGCGGAGCGAGACGAATTCAAACTCATTTCTACGGAGGAAAGAGTGTTGGAGAAGCTGTTGGTGGATTTTAGATTTTATCATTCAAATGAAGAGGCAAATTAGAAACTGTATTTATATGTTTGGTGGGAGTAGTCGGTAACCGGTTTTTGCAACGGTTAAGACCCGGCCTGGTTTCCGGTTTTTCTTTCTCTTTTTAATTTTTTGGACTTCTTTATTGTTTTTTTGGACTTTTTTATTTCTCTCCACTTGTAAATGAAAGGTATTAAGTTCAATTCTCGCTAAAAGCGAATTTGAACCACATTATTATGGTTAGTCCATTGCGAGACTTAGCCCACACTCTCACCCCCTTAGACCAACTCCAACCTTTGGAGTAAGTCCTAAATTTTCCCTTCTATTCCCTCCATTTCTCTCCAACCCTTGTTCTAAAATTGGGTTAAGTGTTAAAACCTAAAAAAAAAACTCAAATTCTCCCCAAGATTTAGCCCAAAAAACTTGGTAGAGCCCAGATGTGAGAGTGGATAAAGGGAACTGAAGTGGACTTGCCAGCTCATACGTGCGCCACGGGCTGCACGTGCTAGGCCGACCCAGAGTATATGGCCCATCCACGTAGGGTTGTCTACCTTGATGTCCAATGGGTAACTGAGCCCAACGGCTCTTTTATGATCTGGCGACCACAATCAGTTGGGTTGTTGGTTCATCCAATGGTCGACATTCAAATTTTTTTTTTTAGTTTTATATTTATATATTTATTGAATTGAATCCAACGACTGAGATCTAATATAATCAAATCTAACGGTAAAAAAAAAGATCTAATGGTCCAAATTTCAATCCAACAACTAAAATAATTAAAAAAGTTATTTAACTCAAAATTCACCCAAAAACTCTATAAATACCTATATATTTGTTCAAACATCCACACAATACTCACTTTTCTCCTACAATTCTTCCAATTTTTCTTTCTACCATCTTCCGGTGAATAGCTCGCTATCATGAGGTAACTTGGGTGATATTTAATTTGAATTATTCTTTTGTATATATTGCATAGTTTAGATTGTTTTCGAACTCTCAAATAAAAATCATTCTATGGATTAATAAGGTTATGAGTTTGTAGTGTTTGTATTGCAATTTAATGAATTCCTTTTATGTTTTGATTTGAATTGATGTGTTCATATCATTAGTTTAAGGTAATTCTATAATTGGGTTTTCCGGGGTTTTACCCTAGTGGTATTTAATTTCGTTTCATTCGATTTCTCTTCGTAATTTAGTGCAATGGATTATAAGAACAAATAATTGGTTCTTGGTTTTCTTTTTAAACTATGTTGTAAAATCCTTTTGAAATCGATAGTTCATTTTTTAACTGATGTAATTTTGATAAGGAAACCATTCATGTCAAGAATCTGCGCCTGATACACATCCTATTTTTGATAGACTTTCACAATTCCAAATTGTATGAAATTTGGTCCTGTTGTAATATAGAATATATTGTATACACAGCTGGTATTTTTTTCACCTTTTTTTTGGACAAGAAATGAATTTATGGTAAAATGTTAAAAGTGATACCATGTTGCTAGAATTCTGCAGACATAGTCTGTTTGTGATTTTTTTTTATATACCTATGTAATTCCTAAATTCATGAACTAATTATATTGAACTAAGTCATGTAATTCCTAAATTCCTACTTTATATTGATTCCATTTGTGATATTCATGATCCTAATGTCTTGTTGTGATTTCAGAATATGTCTTACAAAAGAGAGATAGATTCTTGTAGGCTGGGAGAGAGCAGCGCAGCACGAGGGAGAAGAAGAAAAGAAAGGAGAAGGAGAAAGATAAGGCACGGACCCGTTTAATGGGGTTTTGCACAACAAAAAAGTTTGTCAGGCAAAATTAAGAACGTCGTTGAGTAAAAAAGTGTCGATGGGTTTTTATTTTACAAGTCATTGTGGGCCTTTTCTCAACGGCTAGTACATGTTGCCCGATGAAATGGTTCGTCGGGAGAAGTTCCATAAGCCGACGAACTAGAATTTCGTCGGGCAAAATGACACAATGTGTGCCAATTTTTCCTTTTGGCGCCAAAACATTGCCCAACAAAACATATTTTGCCCTACGAAATATTTTCATCGCGCGCAGTCTTTGAAAAATCCTAAACGTTGACCAAGTTTGCCGAACCAATGTTTTTTTCATCAAGCAAACTTTTATCGTGCAACTGGTAATTTCTAGTAGTGAATAACCCTAAAATATCAATAACATTTTGCAGCAAATTCTTCCCTGTAGAGTTAGAAAGATAAAGGGAGAGGGAAACACACACATGAATGTCACAGCTTAATCATACGTATATCACTCAAACAAAGAACATCATTGAACTTAAATTCATATTTTTATTTGATTAATTGGCTTCCTATTGAAATAAGCAGTGCGATATAATCAACGATCATAACTTACAATTCGAAAAGATTATACTAATATTGTTCGTTAAGAAAAAGTTATTCTAAGCAACATACGTGATCTTGCTAATCTCGTCTATAAAATCTTCAAGACTCCGGTCGGAGGAGCCACCCTCAGCCACCGCTTCCTCTGCCGCCTTCTTCCATTTCAAAGCGTTTTGCTTCAGTTCGTTTGCCTTCTCTCCCACGGTTGCCTCCAACAAACACTTCTCAACCTCGTCTCTAGTGATCAATCTATTTTCAGCTCTTCCACGACACAATCTGAGCCCCACACCAAACACATCCACCAAGAACTTTGAATTGGTGACTTGGTCGCCCCATTGAGGAAATGTCACAAGTGGCACGCCGGAAGTTAGTGCTTCGACTGAAGAGTTCCAGCCACAGTGAGTAAGAAAACATGCAACCGATGGGTGAGCTAGAACTTTCTCTTGTGGACTCCACTGCACCACTTTTCCCTTGTCACCAACTTTTTCCAAAAACCCATCTGGCAAAACATGTTTTTCCGATCCGAATGCTTTGCCAGGTGGCTTCATATCCCATAAAAACGAGACCCCAGAACTCAGTAGGCCAGGAGCAATCTCGTCAACTTGCTCTTGCTTTAAGTGCACGATGCTACCAAAAGATATGTACACGACAGATGTTGGGGGCTTTGAGTCAAGCCACTCAAAGCAATCATCGGCTTTCATTAAGTCACCTCCGATGCTTGTTTTTGGAGCTTTAGGGTTTTTGAATAAGGGGCCAACGGGCTTCACTATGCACACCTGGGACATTTGCTCAATTATTTCTGGCTCCAACTCCTGGAATGTGTCCATCAACACATAGAGTGATTTGGATAACTTCTTGAACTGTCCTAATATTGCCCTCCCCAAAACCTGAAACAAATTAATTAGTCAATAATGTCATAATTAGGGTTAATTTATTTTTTAACGGTGGAGGTTTGTATTCGAACATAAAATGTCTTCCAGCAAACTAATTAGAGAGAAACACCAATATAAATTACTGTTATATCCCTAATATGGGCTCTTTTTTTAACAAATGATATTATTTACACTAAGGGAGGGGGTGGGCGGCTAGCAATAATATGGTTCAAATTTGTCTTTGGTGAGAATCGAACTTAAAACCTCTTACTTACAAGTGAAAAAGAATATCACTAGATCGTAGTACTAAGTGGCCCTAATATGTTTGTTAAGTTTTAATTACCAATTAATGCCACAGTTTTAAACCTTTACTTACTAAAAAGTACGAAGCCTTCTCCAAATGTGCCAAAAGTGTTGTAATCTTATTATTATTTTGATGGTTGTTATTAGTACTTCAAAAATTTATTTTGCGATCTTCTCTTGTTCATTTTTTCTCTAATATTTATACAAACAGACATATTCGAAGTGCAGAATGACTTTTTTGAATACATCGCCCATGATTTTTCTTTCGGATGAAAAATGGATTAGCACAGAATTTCTTTCTATTTCTTTATTTTATTTTATTTTTATAAAGAAAAACAACTAGACCAATAATTATGGCAGGATGACTTTTTTGGTAAGTATATGTTATTCACCTGAAATGGATCAGAAGGGAGTAAGAAGCTGGGAATCTCATCATGCTTCAGAACAGGCATACCAGGAAGCTGAATATCGATAATCGGCTCAGCCTCTGTCGGAAACGGCACCGTCTTGTTGTTGTAATGGTAATAGGCCGAGAACACAGCACAAGATTGAATCCAAAGCGTGGCACGAGGGATCCCAAGCTCGGTGGCAACATCACAAACCCAAGGAATGAACGGATTGTTCACCAGGCATGAAACTGGACGACCTTCATTGGCATGTCGTTTGATCATCTGTGTTACCAGATCCTTGCCCACAAGTTCAAGCAGAGGCATATATTCGTCCAACTTCGAGAATTTCGGATCATCTTCCGCTAGCCCGTCGTTAAAAAACTCAAACCTGATGAAACCATTGCCGACGGGCGTAGGTTGGTCACTGATGCCGTCGTTGACCTTTCTCATCTCTTTGCCATAGTTTTCTGTGGTGGAGAAACTTACCAACATGCCCTTTGAAGCTAGGCGTTTGCCTAATCTGAGCATAGGGTTTATGTGTCCTTGTGCTGGAAAACACACAAGAAAAATATGAGGGAGAGGAGTTTGAGATCCCATATTTTGCTCGATCTTCTAATTCACTTTTCCCACTCAAACAAAGTTCTTGTTAAGTTTGTGTATTATTATGGAGAAGACAAATATATGTTGTGCGAATATACTAATTAAGAGGGAGTGATTGACGACAGATTAAACGAGCGACCACAATCAGAGATGGAGATTTCGTCAGAAGATACAAAAAGCGAAGGGGAAGAGAAGGACAAATGAACAAGTGGTTCTTTTGTTTGTCTAGTACTATCGACAATGATACACAGTACATACACACACATACACGAAGTGGTCTTGTTGTGTGTATACAGCAGCCTTATATTACTCTTATCGTTACGTATTTATTTTGGGTGGTTGTGTTCCATCCGCGTAATGCTCTTCCCAACGTTACATATACATTAATGAACAAATACCCATACCTTGGTACTCATTAACGTTTAGTTGCATGCTACAGAAAATAATGGTTGCCATTCACAACGGACCTACCATTCTGATAGGTTGCCAAGAAAAACCATATTGGTACCAAGTTTGCAAAAGATATTGCGGACCTTAAAAGAATATGGATATGTTGCTTTAATTTTGATAGAGGCTGAGCTGTTGTATACGAATATGCTGGAGAATTCATACATACATATATTGTATATGTATTTATATATACATGTGTGTATGTATGTATATGGGGAGAGGTACGGTTTACGTGGTAGTGTTAATATATCATAAGTCAGTAATTGGCATATCCTCGCAATGAAATCCATAAAATGATAAAGAAAGATGACTCCCAGTTCCCACCGTGCCGGAGTGGTAGGTAGCGGCATATATGGAAGTTTAGGTGGTGGTGGTGGTGGTGGGTGTTGTAAACTAACAAGTTTTGGACTATATCAAAATATATTTTTTAAAGATTTTGTTTTCACTTCTGAATAAGTATTGTTAGGTTAATTGTCAACTTGAAACTAATGTTGTGAGATATGCCACATCATTTCGGACCCAAATCTGATCGGTCTCTCCATATAGTAATTTAGAAAATGGAAAATTAGGTTCACATTCTTCTTTTTGTCACTTCATTGATTAAAATCCTATTCATTTTGCATTTTTTATCAAGGTCCTTGGGTATTAATAACATCATTAATTATTTGAATAATAAAATATTTTTATTTTTAAATATATTCATTTAGTGTTAAAAATGTTACAATTAGTATATTTATATTTATGGCTAAATTTTTTATCATATATTTTTATTTTTAGTTTGTACCTATTTTTTAATATTTTTTAATTTGTACCAATTTTCTTTTCATTTTTAATTTGTACCCATTTATTAGTTTCTTTTTGTGCCCATATTTTTTAAAGTTTTATTTGTGTTTGTACCCATATTTTTTAAAGAAGGACCAATTAGATGAAAAAGAAGAAAAGGGCAGTAGCCCAATCAGAAATCAGAAAAAAAAAAAAAAAAAAAAAAAAGGGGGTGAAAGCTGGGAGCTTTTCCCGTGGGTTTTCCGTCGGTACACCTCCACGACCACCCATCTTCCAAGGGCGATTCCGGCCAACTCCAATGGAGTTTCTCGACGCCACCATCACCATCTTGAAGCTCTCATTCCCCTCTACAAAACTGACCCAAGAACCACCTTGATTAACCATGGTATGTGGCGGTTGGAGGCCACGAAAGTTGACGAAAATCAACAGTGCTTCGGCCACTCTTTTCAATTTTTTCGACGAATCGGCAAAGCAATGGCTGATGCCACCACTTGGGCTTTTGTAGCCCATCATCCCAGGAGAAAATCCCAACTAACCTTAACCCTGTTGGACCACCGTAGACAACGAATTGAAGCCGGGAAGCTTTAGGCACCCGCCGGCTTTGTGGGCAAAATTGACCATCTTCCGTCCACTTTTGGACTTCGTGGCAGGTATGAAAGTTGTTCCTCTCTTTGAGATCTTCATTTCTGTGAAATTTGGTAATTTTTGGAAATAGTTGGATTTTCCCAGGAGTCGGGGTGGCCGACCGCCACCCACGGCGGCGCATGGCCAGTGGGCCACCAATGCTATTTTTAGGCTATGTCAAATGTCTTGAATTCATTTTTGATATTTGAATGACGTAGGTTGATCGTTGGAACCTAAATTCGTTACGATACGTTACTTGATAAAAATGTGAATCGACGATCCGACCGTTGGATCGTCACCAAATTGGATACATTACAATACGTAATATTTAAGGATCATAGGAATTTACGGATCGGGAATTCAATGTACGGATCTTCCCGAATTGGATTTGTAAGTTAGTAAAATAAATGTTAACCGCCACTTTGTTTTGGGCAATTGGCGGAGATCCGACCGTTGGATCGTAATGGAACTATAGGATGTTGTTCTAGAAGTATAATGGGGATCTTTAGAAGTAACGGATCGGAAATCCGTAATGCGGATCTTCCGGATTGAATCATAGGAGTGTGTTGTGTGTAAATTTTGTATTCTTTTGATAAGAATTCTGGGTTATGATTTGATAATTATTCTAGGCGCCAATCGTTCGTGACGCCTCTATGTGTGTGCTAGGGAGTTGTAGCGGGAACTCCAGGTGAGTGGGCTTTTGTTTTCAGTATAAATATGTATGCTTAGTATTTTCCCAGATAATGTGTTTAAATGAAATAATGTTTTGAAATGCCATGCCTTATGATTATAATTGGATTATGAATTGGTATAGTATGCATACATGTGATTTGACATTGCGGACGCTCATGTAAGTTCAGGTGAGTATCTATATCGATGGCAGAGATTGTTAATGTGAAATGATGATTATGTGAGATATGATGCGATACATTGAGAGCTCATAAACCTGCACCTCGGTGTTAGTGCTCCTGCCAGAGTTAGGGCCTAGCCTTCACGTGATCGTTCACCTCCCACACCACACGCTCATCTTGGATCCAAGTTAGGTGCACAGCCTGTCGTATAAACCACTTTTAGTGGGTTCGATTCGTAGGTGACCCGCGATCATTCGCATAGCCTTCACGTGATCGTAGCACTAGAGCGTATTGTTATACACCCAGCCTGTCGTATAGACCACTATAAGTGGGTTCGACTCGTGTGCAGGATATGATTTGATATGATTGAGATTGGTTATGAGCTATGAGTTCAGCCGTGCAGGCCACACGGCTGATATGTTATTTCTCATTGAATTATCTCACCTGATTTACCTTTGCTATATTAATGAGACATTTGGCATGGTATACTTGTGGATTTTGCTAATCTGAGCATGGTTTTAATATATGTTTATATATTCTATTTTCTGGGAAATGATACAGGTTTTACGGCGAGGGGTTACTATCTTTGATAAACAAAATGATTTTGAAAAGCTTTGTTTTTGCTCACTCACACTTTCTATTTTGCGTCCCTCCAGGTTTTAATTGCTAAAAGTTCATATCGACAAGGATTCTTGGAAAATCTCAGGATAGGTGGCTACCTCAGAGGGTATAATCTTTATCCTCCATGCTCTACATACTTAAGCTCTATCGTCACGTGTGAGGTGGGTTATTTCCCGCTCACCAGCGCATTCTGGTATTTAGGCACTCTTAAGTTTAAATTTATTCACATTTCTCCACATCAATACACTTTATGGTTTCGTCACCTTCCAGGTGTCGGCCAGCACAACTCGATTTGGAGTCTTAGTGGACATTCCGGGTCGGGGTGTGTCATATACCGTCACGTGACATTGTATATTTAATCAATGATAAAAAAATTACATATGGTATATTTATGTTTTATGCCTAAACTTTGTATCATATATTTATATTTTTAGTTTGTACCCACTTTTAATTTGCAACATTTTTTTTTTAAATTTGTAGTATTTTCTTTTAGTTTTATTTTTTAGCCATGTATTAATTTCTTTTAGCGCCTATATTTTAAAAAATTCATTTGTACTCATAATTTTTAATCTTTTATCTGTACCCATTCTTCTTTATTAATGTACCACTTTGTTATATGTGAAATGTACCAATTTTTTTGTAAAATGTACCAATTTTTTTAACACTATAGATACATTCTTTTGCCATTTATTATTTTTACATAGTTTTTATCCATTTATTCAATCAAAATGTTTGAATTTTTTTATTGTAACCGTTTCTAATAGTATTATAATGAGGGATTTTAAATTTATAGGATTATAAATCTCATAAAATATCAAACAATTAATGTCAAAACTATAAAAATATTAATATTAATAGTAATATAATATTAACGCCAGAAATCATCCACCACTCTCTGCCGCCTCTTTCCTTCACCATTCTCCATAGTTTCTGACCTAATTCACCCTCTGCCGTGCCATATCATCCACACAAACCCAGAAAACCCCTCTTGTGCCGCAGCTATTCAAGGAAGGAAGGAGAAGGTGCCACTCTAAGTCGTGACTATTGCTGGAGCGTTCTTAGGTGTTGTCTATCTTTGTTTTCAATGTTTCAATTCAGTTTTCTTTGTTTAATTGCTATCATGAGGAACTAAACCCCTATTAGTTAGAGGGGGAATTTGAAGCCATGAATATATGTTTCTTATGATTTGATTCACTCCAGTTACGATTTCATGAATTATGAATGTGGTTTACTTTTCTGTGCTTATTAAGAACTTGTTTATGTATGTGGGTTGGGGGTCGACACTTGATTTGCATGCATAAATTTGATGCTAGGATATAAGGGAATTGCACCTAATCGTTATGAACTTATATTCATGAGTAGTAAAGATCGCTAGTCACGATTATGTGAAGTAAACCCTAGGTTGGATTAACATGCGTCTTCCATAGTTATGAATGCCTTGTCAATGTTCATGATTTCCATTGAACTTAATGATCTTTGTTGAATGTCTCTATCATGCGTATTCCATAGTTAGGGAGTTTGAGAAAGAATAATTTGGTTGTGATGCGTTATCCATTCAATTCAATGAATCTAGGGAAATCTGGGAATTGATTAGTTCAATACAATTAATTCGGAACATTGTCATTCATGGTTTATCGAAAGAGTAACTGGGAATCAAGTTGTATGCATATGTTTATGTGTGGATAAGGATCCCTCTAACTAGCCATTCACCCATTTAAATCACCAATTTCGTGTTTTTTTAAGTTGTCTTTACAATTTTGTTTGTTTAAGTTTAAATTCGTTCAAAACCAATCCCCTGCTTTTAGTTTGTGTTAGTAGAGTCTAAATTCGTCACATCTTGAGTCTCTTAGTCTTTTGAGTCAATTTGAGTCTTAATTTCGTTCAAATAAATCTTAGGTGTTAGTTTTGAGTCTAAAGAATCTGTTCTGTGTGTTTTAAGTCTAATTTAGCTTGTTTTGAGTGTCTAGAATCCAGAAACTGTCTAGTTTGAGTTCTATTTGCTGTTTTCAGTTAATTGAGTCTAGTTTAGTGTTTTAAAGTTTATATAGTGTAGATTAGCATCCCTTCTAATCCCCGGCCTAAAACGATCCCTACTTTCATATACTACGTCGATAGGGTTTTAATTTGAGTGTCAAGTAATTCTCACATCAATGTCATAAATAGGGTGCCATATAAATAATATTTAGAGTTTAACGTAAATAGAAATTTCCTAATATTTTGCAGGTTAAGATTTCTCTTCTTTGCAACTCTTGTGTTCTGGATAGTGATCTCTTTAGTTGGCTGAATAGCCATCAGGCAACCAAACACATCTACATATAATATTTAATGGCAAGAATGAGTGCACACCGAAGCCAACAAAAAAATATAATTGATCATCTTAGTGGTTTGAGCGGCACTTGAAACTAAATTTGTTACTTGTAAGCTCAACATCGTTTTCGATTCTCCGATGAAGTTGATTAAGCTCAATTAAATTGAACCAGTGCATTGGGAGCTTTGACTTGTTTTGTGAACATGAACAATTGCAGTTTTCCAATTCAATTCAATCATGGCTGCATGAGGGACAACCTTGCTTGATCTCTTGTTGTGAACGACACGAAATTTGCTGATTTCATATGCATTGCCGACACTTAGATGGTCCAAAAACAATTGGATGTCTCGCCCGTTCATGGTTCCATGAACCACATCTCCCTTTTGGAAGGAGAAATTTAAAATCAAACATAATACTAAATGAGTGGGATAACATTTAACACATATAATTTAAGAATCATGTAAACAGGCAGTATAGTATAGTTGTGGCTACTTAGATAGCATTTAAGATCGTATGCAAGATAACAATGGAGTTTACTCCAAGAATCAAATCGGTAGCAGTTGAAGCAACCTTGCAAAATCACATTTAGTTTGATTTGTATAGGTTAAAAAACAATGAAGAAAAATTAAGGAAAAGAAGAATTAATAGTTCATACTTAGTTTTGTTTCTATAGTTATAAAAGTTTCCTCAAACAGAACAAAATATAATATCTGCAGTGAAATGCAAAGATAGGAAAAGTGTGCATGGTTCACTGTGATTTTTTTTTTTTTTTAAGAACGAAATTTATTGAAAGCCATGCCATCAAATGGAGAAAATGGGTTTTTCATTTGTTGCCTATCTGCATGAATTTGTTAACCCAGTAAAAAAATTAATGTTAAGGCCCAAGATTGTATCTAGTAAAATAATTAACCAGACAAACGTTAATTATGTAAGCAATGCATAATTGGGTAGCGAAGTGTATACAACAGTTTTTTCGTGAAATTTAGTATATGTTTGATTACAAAGTTTGTTGTACTAAGAAGATGGTGTGCATATTTGGATACGTAAAAATGGTAGCATTCAACGATAGGTAAAAAGGTGTAAAAATCTTACATCTTTATCAATGAAGACGCAATCAAGACTTATAGGTTGAGGATTATCTCCGATACTTTTCATGACCCATATTCTGCATACCCTGATGTGGAGTTTGTTTGCTGGCTGGTATGGCGTCAGAAAACGAATTGGTTGCTCCTCCATTAATCTAGATACATAAACAATTTATGAGCAAATTAAATTCAAAACTAAATAAGGTGATTTAACAAAGAAATGGTGGAGTCATGTTTACAAAAATATACAAATGGAATAAATAATAACGCAAAGTTATACCTTCATGTAAATGTCTTAAAACATCTTTATAAACGATGTTTTTTGTATAATTGTAGGGCATGTCGCTATCGTGAGCAATAACGATTTTCAGATCCTTTTTTGAGGTAACTCTGGATAGCGCAACATATAGTTGTCCATGTGAAAAAACAGTTTGCGATAGATATAGGCCAACAATTTTTAAGGATTGTCCTTGGCTTTTGTTGATTGTCATCGCATAACAAATTTTTAGAGGGAATTGTCGTCTTCGCAAAGTAAAGGGATATTTATGCTGAGATGATTCAGTAATTATCATGGGGATATAAACTTTTTCACAGATGTTGCTTCCCGTTATGATTGTTGCTTGTATAATTATGTCGTTCAATTGCATGACAACCAATCGTGTTCCATTACACAATCCACCGCTTTGGTTTAAATTTCTAAGCAACATCACTGGGGTGCCAACTTTCAAATCTAACTTGTGGTGCGGTAAACCAGGTAAATCAAGTTGGTTTAGAAATTCATTTGGATAAAGTACATCTAAATTTTTTAAATTTTCTATTGAAGAAGACACCTAATCAAAACTGAGATAGGTATGATTTTCGCTGGGCACCATACCCAACATAAAAGTGTTTATTTCCGTTGTTGTATCATTTCGTGGTGTGACAACAGCTCTTTCTTTCAAATATGGCACATCTCGGAAATTAGTTTTGAAATTCGTATACATAGCTGAAACCATGGCTTTGATGGGATCTTCATCAAAACGGATAAGGAATTGTTCTGGAATTTGAACCTAAGAGCTTTCTTCCTTAGTTGAAGGTAAAGAGTCGGTAGCAGTACCGTTTCCAATGTCTAATATCCACTTTGCAAAATGAGAGAGTTCTTGTTTTTCTCTTTCATCCAAACTTGTTTACGAAAGCCTCATGTTTTGGTTCAAATTTTTTTTTGTTAAATATGGCCAAAGGTATGAACTCGTCAATGAAGCTTCAACAATGTCAGCAACACTTCCCATTTGGAACAACATGAAGAATTTGCCTGAAATCACGTCCAATAAGAATTGGCTTACCTCCAAACGGCAAATGGTCAAAACCTGGTTTTGACCCTTTAAGAACATCACGAAGGGACCTATCTAGGGTTTCAAAACATCGTTTATGATTCATGGGGGCATTATCCCAAATAATGAGAGCAGCTTCAATGATTAGTTTTGCAAGATGAGTCCCTTTTTTAATTTCACAAACCGAACAATCTGTGATGTTGATAGGAATTTTAAATCTAGAGTGAGCTGTTCTTCCACTAGGAAGCAAGAGGGAGGCAATTCCAGATGAAGCCATCGCTAAAACAATTTGATTTTGGGATCTAATTCTAGCAATGATGGTGGTCCACAAAAAAGTTTTGCCTGTTCCACCATGACCATGTACAAAAAACAAGCCAGATTTGTTGTTGTGAATTGTTTGTATGACATTGTCGTAAACATATTTTTGCTCTATATTTAACTACCTGAATAGGTTTGAGTGCTCTTGTTTTAGTGAGTCAACATCGTAATCTAACTCTTCCCTCAAACTCCTATTTGTAACTTTATCCATCATCAATTTGTTTGGCTATGGTAGGTGATGCTTTGACAAAGAACTATTTGAAGCAGCAAACAATTTTTCTAACTCGTACAAAAGTGAATTTCTAAGTTGATCTTGGTATTTAGAGACATCTTGTAGGCTAAAAACATTGATCATGTTTTTTGAAATGTCATCGCACATCGTCTTCCAATGTGTTTCAAACAGTTGATGGATCAACATCATCACAAAAGAGAACCAATGTGACAAACAATTGCCTCAATTGAAAGGATGACGTAGTGACAACCGCTTCTAACATAGCGCTATTCCATTCCTTATCATCCCCCAATAAGCCAAGCGAGGTGCATGCAGCTTGGAATGTGGGCTCAAGAATGCTTTCAACAGTCCTTAAATCATCAAAACTAAAGCAAACTTTTTGGTAATTTAACAGCAACCTCAAATAGTATAATTCACCTGCAACAGGGTGAATATAGGCAACCCTTCCTAGAGATCTACCTCTTTCTACGGGTCCATTGGTTCTCATCATTTTTCCAAACATACTTGGTAGGAAACTCAACGTAAGCTAACATACGTGCATTAGGGTCTTGGACATTGGTTTGAAACCACTGTGTTAACATAGTGCTTTCAAGATTAGGGTGGTTAACAACATGGTTTAAATCATCAATCTATCTAAAAGGAACATTTTGGTCAGATGGAAGGTTTACAGCCAACCTCTCAACCGATGGTTCTCTAAAATGAATGTGAAACTCTAACAATCTCCACACTGCTTCGTATGGGCATAAGTATCTACAGTTTAGATAAGCCACAACCTCATCATCCTAAAAAACAGCTCTGGTTCGATCAACACCTTTAGTTATGTACTTAAAAAGATACTTAATGAGTGTTGATTGACAGCATGATTCAACGTTTATATGTGCTTGATACTTCAATAATAGCTCACGGTTGTAAGGGACAACAAATGTATTATCTAGCTTGATTCCATTTTTTAGAACAAACAGATTTTCTATATCTCGACGCTTATATGCAACGAAACCCTCTGTGGAAAAAGTGGTTTCACTTATGAAAGATTTAGGAAAGGGTAAATCGCCAAAATGGTCCCTGAGATTTGCATAACTCATCACTTTGGTCCCTGAGATTCCAAATCGATAAAAGTGGTCCCTGAGATTGTCCATCATCCATCATTTTGGTCATTCCATTAAAAACTCTGTTAAGTGTCCCGGAGCTCTTGACCGAAAGTTTGGGCAATTTTCAAAGCTTCGTAACTCAATCGTTTCTTAACCAAATTCGACCCATAATATATCAAAATGAAGATAGGAAACTGTAGAATAAGATTATACCTATTTTGAAGCCCAATGGTTGCCGGAGATGGCCGGAAAATAGCCTCAAAGTTGATTGGTCCGAGTGAAAACTTGAAAACTCGCCGGAAACTGGGTAAACTTTAAACGTTCATAACTTCTTCAATACTCAACAAAATCAAGTGATTCAAAAAGGTTTTCTCGATTTGAGGTATTTAATCAAATGGTCAAGTTTTGCTTTAAAAATTCTGGAAATTAAATATGGCCTGTCTTCAGCTTTACAACCAGGTTTATCACGTAGATCTTCAATAATTTCAGGCCATTTAGCATTGCAGGTGAAAGTGATAAATAAATCAAGATTTCCAAGGTGGCAACATATAGCCATGGCATCTTGATAATTATTTATCATGTATCTAACACTGCCAGTGAATGAAGTTGGCAAAATGACCCTTTTGCCAACAGAAGAACCGGTTACATTTCCTACTTTAAGCGCTTCGTGAATTCCTTTAAGACCTTCTGTTCTAAAAGAATCCTGATTTGTCCTAATGAAATCTAACCTATCTTCTTCAAGCGTCGCATATGCATCAACTAAGCATTGTTGAAACAATCTGCCGCCTTTTAACAGGGTGTTACTATGTCCTGGTCTATCTTGAATTTGATAACCCAAAAATGCTCTCATTGATACCCCTCATTCTTTGGTTTTTTCCCCCTAAAATTTGGATTCCAAGGAAGACCTTTCTTGTAACCATCTTCACCGTATGGGAAAAGAAGAGGATAGTGAAGAGCCATGTATTTAGGATGTAACTTTGTGATTCTCTGTAGGCCATTTGTCCTATGCTCCACAACAATATCACTTTCGGTGTGAAATTGGCCAATGTCCCCTACTATCAAGCCACCTATCTCGTCACATGTCGGAGATTGTACTGCACATCATGGTTACTCTATGCACCGTACAAACGTAGACATAAATTACTTGTGGACCTTTCATCAATTCCATCCCTGGCTTGCCTAAAAAGTTGAACAACCGCATTACACTCATCTAGCATTTTAATGAGGCCACTAACAACTTGTTGATCAAGTTTTTCAGATGCTTCTGATCTGTTCAAACATCTGATACGATTACTGACTTCATTTTGAGTGTCATACATGTAGAGTTGTGCAAATGTAGGATTGTCTCCTTCTGAAGACAACAAAGAACCCATCAAATGATGCATTTGACCATTAATTTTAAAAACATATGGACCTCGACCCTCGTTGATCAATTGATCAACTTTTGCCCCCATTGAAGTTAATGCCATCACTGAATTATATGATCTAACATTTCTTTTAAACTGTAAAAAGCTTTGAGAATTTGTGCAATTTAACAACTGATCCAAAAAAATGGGTGTGGGTTTAGCACGTGGGAGTTGAACTTTTTGACTCATGCAACACGCAGTAAACTACGGGGTAGAAACAGAAGAAGCACGCTCATGATGGTTCTTTGTCTGCTCTGCAGACCAAAATACAGCACTACAATACTGACATTGGAAATTCCTTAATCCAAAATCAACATATTATGGATCAATCCCTATAGAAACAAAGAATAATATAAGCATACATCAAACCAATTGATAGAAGTTATTTAACGAAGATAGGTCAAATTTTGAAATCAGCAAGAAAATGTAAACAAAGTTATATTGAAAGAGAGCATACTCTTTCTTTTTTTTTTGATAGGTGGCATGCCCAGTGATGAGCGGGTTTGTAACAGAATGAATGCTTGGAGCATCTCTGGCCAACAACCGGCGCACAGTGCCATGGTTAGCAAGAAAAAGGGGTACATAAATTTGATGAGAACTTGTTCCAGCTGCTGAATGTGAGGTAAGAAAACCTCCAACGGGAGTATGTTGTTCAAAACTTGATGCAAATGTTTGGGGAGGGTTGTTTCCATTGTTTAAAAATTGTAAAGAGGTTGAAGTATTGTTGTATTCGTCGTCATAAGTGATGGGAACATCTTGTAACACCATATCATCGAGATTAACAACCGCAATAGACGTAGGCGAAGCGGCACGCTCAGTTCTAGTAGCATTCCTAGATAGCCCTATTCTTCTAGACATAAATCTACATAAACGGAAAAAACCATATGGCAGTGGTTTACTTTCTAACAGAAGCAATGTGATGGTGAAACAACTATGTTAACCATATGAAATGAGCGGTGAACCACAACCCATTCAAGCAAGAGGTCTTCAAAATCGTAAACACTTTGTAAACGTAATAGTAAAGACATAATCGTAATCTATTTAGATTAGAATGAAGAATTGAGACAGTTGATTTGTAATGATTTCCTTAGACAACATGGTTTCTCAGTGCAGAGTGGAAAATCAATGAATAAAGTAAACGATGATTGCTAAAGACATGTGATAAAGGAAACCAGCATAAATATCGAATAACGATGTTATTATGATTCAAAAAAGCATGCATAGACGATTGAACATGTAAACCGAGAAAAGAGAAAAAAAATGAAAAAGGTGAAGGTTCTTTACAAGGACAGAAATCTAACCGTTGTAGAGACGAAAGCATACCTGCGTATGAATGCCACCAAAGAAGAATGCAAGACTTCAATGATCAAAACAGAACCTAGAGAAACAGGAAGACAAAATATAAACGCGTATATAATCGAAGAGAAGCCATAAACAGGACAAACATCGAACTATAAAAACTAATGTACGGCTTAACGGCATTAATATTGGAAGACATGCATTTATAAATTTGACAGAAACAAACAAATTATTTAGGTTTGATTCACTTTAGAGAGTTGCACCCCACGTACTTCATCAACAACGTACATAGAAAACATTTGTGATGCATCCTAAAGGATATGCATCATTTGAGAGTTCGAAGAAGCTTGCATTCACTATATGTCCGATCCTATAGACGTTGGAAAACATTTTCATTAAATATGTTTAGGGAAACATAGAAATCTATGATGCGATTCCATCATTCCGTTTCACAAAGTTCGCAAGTTGGACTCTTATTAAACGCTGAGTTTGATACAAATTATTAATAATAGAAATACTCTCGGATGTTTTGAGTTGAAGCACCACCACTTAAACATGTCAACACATCCATAAGTTGATTGGAACAATTTTATTTTTAAGAAAAAGAAATTTTAAAAGAATCATGAAAAATCCGTGATGGTGGAAAAAATGGATTGAAGTGACTCCAAGGTAAGTTAGCATATGAAACATATTGTCATGTTGTTAATTCAACTTGAAATTCCTCTTTAATGTGATGAACAACTTTTTTATCCACAGTTGAAGACCCTAAAAATGTAAACCCCTAATCTATACTTTAAATTGACACCCTCTAATAAAATTATATCCAACTTTATGAATCGTTCTGAAATAGTTAAAACCCATTAAGTTGAGAAGTCATTAAAGATCGAAACAATTAAATTATTGTAGAGGAACAGTGAGGCGACCAATGTCGGCAGTTTTCACGGCCATTAACATAACTAGGAAACCATGAGTATTAATCTTGCCACCACCATCTGACAATTTTTGCATTGTTTGCATGATAGCATGCCTTCCATATTCAAATAGTCATATACCAATCAAGAATAACAATATAAATTCGTCACTCACCCCTTTTTCCCCATTTGAAAAACCACCCGAAGAACCACATTACTTACCATAGTTTTTAAGAATTCAGATATGGCTGCAACGAAAGAACTAACACAGCATAAACATCCACAGTAATATATTTTTTGGAGGAACCAATTGTTATGCATCCTAAAGGATATGCATTATTAGAGAGTTTGAGGATTAAAGTTTGCGTTAAGTTTGTGTTTGATTTCATAGATGCTTCAAAACAGTTTCATTAAATATGTTTAGAGATTTATAGAAACCCGTGATGTGATTTCATCGTTCTTGTCCACAAAGCTATCAAGTCGGACTCTTATTAAATGTTTAGTTTGATATATATTAATAATGATAGAAATAGGTTCACTATGAATCTTTGGGTACCTATCATGAGATTTATGGGTACTATCTAATAGTAAGAAGTGTCAAAAAATAAATAATTTGTACATACGTTCGAACCACAGTTGGTCATATTTCTCTTTATCAAGAAATCGAAGAAGGTATCCAAGGGTTTTGCCGAGCCTACTCATAGAAGAGTTTAAAAAGAGAATAGAATTTTCTTAAATACCAACTAAAGTTGGAATTTAAAAACAATTTTTCTCAATTTCTCCATAAGATCACATAACGAAATAAACAATCTGTTTAATAAGAACGGCTTGTTCACCAAGAGTTCCAAAACATGAATATAACAACTGTTTTAAAAGTTTATACCTAGCAAAGAAGCATGAGTCAAAGGATGTTATTTACAACAAAAATGGAAAAACTATATAAGCAAAGAAACATAATCCCAGATCGATTAGGTTATTGCTAGGAAGAAACTTTAATTCGCAAGATAGGAGTGCAATAAAGAGGTGCAAAAAAGTGTAATGTCAATAGTTTATTTTTAAAACGGTAAAAAGGTTAATTGTTTACACATAATTGGCATCATGACTCAACAAAAAAGTTTACAAAGTCTTTATCTTATCTAACAACTGTTCTATCTTTATACAGTTAAAGCCCAAAAAGTTGTTACGGTGGAGGAAAGCAAGAGCAAAAAAATTCGAATCTTCTTGCAGTAACCAAACGTGTAGCTACCACCGAAAAACCTTTTAAACAAAAGCTAAACTGCCTCATCCAACAGAACTTGTTCTTTTGGTGAATTACTGCGATTTTCAGGTGAGTAGATAGTGTGCACTACCAATTTGTTTCTGTTTGGGCCCTTACCATAAACATGCAAACCGAACCTTGTTTTTTCTATTTTCACTGATTTCTTTGTACCAGGTCCTGGGGCAGTATCCATATATTTCACTATCATTCCTTCATTCTTTTCATTGTTTCGAGCCTGAATCAGTTCCCTTAAATTTTTTACCAAAACACCTCCTAGAATTTGTCGTTCACTTCAATCAATCTCTTTCACCATTTTATTAACCCTGAATGACAAATTAAATACAGCATTAATATTTATGTATTTTAGAAAGAAAAATGTGTTTAGCTTGTAGATCTTAAAATAACATTGTCGAAAAATTTTAAAACTCAAATATAGAAGCTGTGAGTTTTTTGGAAATAACTTAGGTTTGTTCAGAGAGCGTAGTTATTAACAACACTTATTAATGTACTTTGGGAGGGATGAGAGGGTTGACTCTTAGGAAAACCTAACGAAAATACCAACCAAGCAAAGTAACAAACGTGTGAAGAATGGTTTGAAAAATTGAAAATGCAACAAAGAAAGAAAGCAATTGACAAAAAAGACATAAAATGGCTAACAACATGTGACTAAGAATTAGGAACAGCTGGTTAAAGCAAAATCACAGATGACACCAATGCACCTTTGAACAATAATAGAATGGTTGGGACTAAGTTAAAACCAACAAAAACAAAGAAACCAATGAACTTGTGAAGTATCAAAAGATCACAGAGATAACCAAGAATGAGAAACAAAGCAACTAGCAAACGAATGACATAAGCCGATAAAACCAAACAATCGATTGAAACATGATAAATCTACATTAACTCAAATGGAAAGCACGGGGAAACAATGTATCTTAGTTTAGGTGACATACCAAAGCCTTGATTCAAATGCAATAGGTGTGGATCCCTAGATCAAAGGCAGCAAGAAGAGCAGATCACAACGTTGCAATAAGACTTTGATCTAAACTACAACAAATCAGTGAGATTGAGAGTTAGAATTTGAAGTGCAAACAAATGGATACAGGAAAAGTAACTAAATTTGAAATAGTGCAATGGACTCTAACTGGGTCAGTTCAATGGACTTAATGTACAACAAATTTACATATAACGAAAGAAAAGTTGCTAACAACGGGAATGCATCTTCTGTCACCATATTAATTTAAACTCCAGGAATTAAGCTAAAAGGCAGACTAATCAAATGATCACGCTTAGAATTATAATGTTGTTTGAATTTTTAAAAAGTGTTAACTAATTGAAAAATCACACCATTTAAAGAACCAGTGGAGATCAGAATAAGTATGAAATACCACAGAGGTAAATGAACAACCATTAATTATATTTTTTTTCTCAGCATGGCAACAACAATCAGAAAAAGAAAAGGAGAAAATCTATGGGATAAATTTAAAGTCTATTTGAAAAGTTCAATAAATTTGGTTGCCAAACTCAGATATCAAACTTCAACTGATGCTTTCCAAAAAGAAAAAAAACTGAAATCATTGACAATTCCAAACAATATAGCAGCTATTATTAATATCCAAAATGACTTGTGGAAAGTATGGAGACCAAACACTATTAGAAGTTGGAAAGATATGCCGATGCAGCTGTTTGAGAAGGCAGTTTGGGAAACTTTGGGTAGGAAATACGCTCGCAAGGAAAAGCGACAATGGGTGAGTGACTCTCAGAGCTGGTTTATGTTTAAATTACTACATTACAATAATCGTTGTTGGTTCGTTTTCACTGATGGTCTACTTTGTATTCAAGTTCTTGTAAAGAAAATTGGTCTTTTAACATGCTCTTTTCTAAATTTTAAAAAGGATCGTAATTTTGTAAATAAATTCAATTCCTAAATTGAAATTGCAAAGAAAGTAGATCCGTTAGATGCTCATGTCTTTCTTGGTACAGATGCTCATGTTGTGCTTAATTAGCATCACACATCATGATATTAAAGTTCTAATCATGTTAGAATGTTGAATTGTTATAATTCTCTAAAGTGATGTCTGGAGGAGTACAGAGGGATTTTAGATTCGGTTGTTAAAAATGTACAACAAAAATATTAGACTATAACTATGAAGCTACTATTAGAACACCACTACAAAAACACTAAACAAAGGTGTCTTGTACTGAAAGCTCTTTCAAATGTACTGGATCTAGTCCCTTCAAGCCTCTATCTAAATTTTCTAGTGTATTCCAAACGTATTTTAGCATAAGTTATATAGCACTTTAAAATCTAAATTCTATGGTCCAAACACACCATAGAGAACCAAAGATATAATCACGGACAAATTAGTATTGACATTAAAGAGCACTCAACTATTCATAAGATAAGTTTATGCAAACAATTAAATGCAAATAATTTTTTTGGGGTGATTAATTGTGGCAAAGATATCCTATACAGATGGCAGAAAATGACACTGGAATAGGAATCTCAACCCAAATATCATCACAGAAGCAAAACATCCCCCGTTTCAACTGTGAAACGAAGATCACGAAATTACATGGAAAGGACCTGAGTTTGTCCAGCTTCAAACGGCTGAAAAATCCCATAATTCAAATTCAGAATTCAAATTACCATTAGGGACAGAAACTGCACCATAGCAAAAATCTCAGCAATTACAACCCAAGGTACTGTTTGAATTTCTTCAATTACATACACCCACCCTTCTATAAAACTTAATCCAGCCCCAGTTAGTAACTTATGAATAAACGAAATGACACAAAAAGCTCACCATAGTTTCTAAAATAATTTAGTTTCGGTCATTGCACAAACAATTATCCATAACCTAGCCCAGCTGTTGGCGAAAACATCTACCGTTTGGTTCCATGATTCTCTCATTCCAAAAGCATGCATATTCAATTGACATTCTCACAAAATTCAACCCACATAAGAGATAAGTACTCTACCACTAATTCATACTCTAACGATAAGTGCATGGAGAAATGCTTTTGTGAAAATATAGCAGCACAAAGCATAACAGAATGTTTATGCTACCGTATTGAACTGTTAATCATAATAGCCTATGAGGAGTGTTAAAAACTAAATAAATCTCAAACAGAGACCACCAATTGGTATTTAACCTCACTGAAAAAAATCACTGAAAAACAATGAGATAAAGAGTTTGAAAAATATGATGCATATTTCAATCGAATTGATGCATATTTTAAGCGAGGCTCATTAACAACAGAAAACACAGCAGCACAAAGCATAACAGAAAATTCGAAATGGAAATGGAACCTGCAATAAGGTTTTTTCAGAAGCAAAAATGGCATTACGGAATACAGAATCACATGGAGAATCACAGAGACAGAGAGAGTGGAGTAAGCCGGTCTGAGCAAAAATAAAGAAAATGAGCTTTACAAAGTAGGAAGGGATGTCGTTCAACAAACTAAATAGTCAATAGACCATCTCTAAATTTGAGTCAGAGGACACACCCAACTGAAAACAGTGCATTACCATGGGGCACACAGCATGTATATACGATGAATCATTTTATTTTTAGCAAGCTAAAATAAGATCACACGTTAAAATCTCTATCATTTTTTCAATGAAGCAGCCTAAGTTGGAAAGGAGTAAAATTTAAATCGAAAAACATTAATCTAACAGGAACAAATTTAAAAAGAGAGAACCATGAGAATCTTTACAGAAACGAACTAAAATTGCAATTTGAAAACAAAACTGCCTCATCTTAGCAGTGCTGCTGCATATATTGGCTTTTTCAGAAATAAATGATAAAAAAACAGATGCACCCAATGCATTGTTTTTTCTTCTTCTGTCAGTAACAAAAAAAGATATCATTCCCCTGAAAACATATTACATACATATAATATTCCGTAGCCAGTCATTGATCATGCACAAAGAAATAACGTATGTCATTTAAGGCTCTACAAAAACACAGAAAAGAGGAAAAATTTGTTCTGTTTTAAAAAAAAAAAATTATCTCCCTGTACAAACACACAGAGAAGAGGATAAGGAGAAACAAATATGAACCTTGTTAAAAAGAAACAGACATATAACCACCTAAACAGGCACGCCAACATATATTTTCAAACAAACAAAACCAAGTCAGAAACACTAAATATAAATATAAAAGGTGATCGTCACGTAAAACTCAGTAAATTAATCAGCAAGGAACTACTTCCATTGAAAATTTTATTTGCTTTTGTATTTGTTGTATTTATATCAATGTTTAAACCTATACTAATGTTTGGTAATTCGTACACATTTTCACCGTTATTAGAATAAACACTGCGCATAAACACACGCAGATGTAAAATACATTTTTTAATTGCAAAAATGAAGAAAAACAGTGCAGAAAAGATGGATCAGATAGATGTGTTTTGGTGTCCCTGTTAACACAGGTATAATCGGCTGAGTCAAAAAAATAAATAAATAAACGCTGAAGACCCACATGCCTTAACTAAGCTAAAAAACAGCCTAGCAGCAGGGGGATTGTTAAATCTAACCAATCAGGGGCAGGAATGGTTGACAGATAGATTTAACAATCCTCCTGCCCGTAAGGTGTTCTTGCACGCAATTAAGGCAAGTGGAGGTGGAAAATATTCAGTGGGGTGTCTCAACATATACTTGTGGATGTCCATGTTAAGCCATCCGCGCGCAGGCAAGCAATTGGACGTGCATTCAGACCAAGTAAAACTAAACAACCACACGTAGAATCACAGGCTACAAACAAAACCCCCAAGAGAATTGCAAATGGAAGGAAAGGGTAAATGGAAGAAGAAGAGATGTGACAGAGAGGGAGAGATACAATCCATCAACCCCACCCTCTCTCTGCAGCCAACACACTCGTTCCCTCAACCCTACCCTCAAACCGTGCACCCAAAACAAATTCGATCAGGAAACAGAAAGTTAAGAACAGCCTTAATTAACTGAGTATACCAAAGAATCAAATTAACACAAACTCTTCAAATTTTGGCATCCCAATAATCAAATAAGGAAAAACAACAATGTGTGTACTGTGTCTGTGAGTGCATGTGCTGCATAAGTGTGTAAGAGTATATTGTATTGCTGAGGAAAAACAACAAAAGCTTCCAAGTGATAAAAAAAGGCATAAGCGTGTGAGTATATATATTGTATGTGTTGTGTGTGTATAAGTACATGACAGTGTTTGTGTGACATTGCATGTGCGTGTACTGTGTATGTACATAAAATGTACTTGGAAAATACTGCAGAAGCTATAATTCATAAGATGCTAAATGAAAAAAAACCTGGTATTTAACATATGGAACTCAAAAATATTAAGAACAAAGACAAAAGGTTGAAATTAACTCAAACCCAATAATAACAAACAAAATTAAAGTTAATTACTTACAAATTCTAAATTTTAAACCCACAAAACCCAAATTAAAGACAAAATTCAGAATTCATAAAAAAAAAATTATAAAAAAAATTATAAAAAAAAAAACCAAATTAAACACAAAATTAAGGTGCTTTCGTAGGCATAAGCTTAAGAACGCAGGAAATTGGAACCTTTCAAAAGCAGAGAGAGAGAGAAAGAAAATACAATTGGGGGTATATTTTGGAACACACCATAGGAGTTTTGAAGGAGGCACATAAAGAAGATCTGCGAGGTAAATTCAATCATGATGGAACAGAGTTGTACAATTAGTGTGAAAAACAAAACTCAATTAACAAAACATATATGATTGAACTTGAGCATTTCCTGGTGAGAAAACCACCGAAAGAAAAAGAAGATATTCACTTCCATAAACACATTCCTCTTATGAACTCTAAAACGATATTCAATTGTAAGTATAGTCTTGTATGATAGTTTCCTAAGGTCTCTTAATCTCAAAACATCTCTGCTGTAAGTAATGGTCAAGCATGTAGCCCAAAATTAGTAGTAGGATTCTAGGCATCAATCCATCAACTATCGAACGCTACCCGATCTACATAAACCGATAAAGAAAAAATATTGCTCTGAAATAAAAGAACTGATCATTTGAATTATTCATGACAGAACCAATTTTGGTTTGAAATATGATGGCCAAGAACAAAGCACACTTCTTTTCAATGGTGACCATAAATTTTCAGAAGTTACAGAAGATTTTTTATCAATTGAAAAGACAATGGTCACATATATCTACAATTAACCACCAATAAGCATGAAATAACAGCTATACAGGATGCCATTCTAGTAGTCATTGAGAACGATTCTCTTCATTCATTAGAAACTAAAACCAGAGAATGAAATTAAAATTGAACAAAACCATAACCCAACCTGAGTTTAAAACCAACCTAAGCACAGATTCAAACCATTATGCAAACACATCACAACTTGGTGTTCTCACGCGAAACACATGCAAAAGTCAATACATTTGGTTGTTTTTATTAAAGAATCAAGCTCAACTTAAGACATAACGATTGCACATTCCACCATAACAACTGCAAATAAATATACCTCCAAAGCCAAAGGGCGAAATGCTGTGTCCAACGATCCAAGTGCCTGAAATACGAACTTCGGGATTGAATGAAAAATGACCTGGTCAATAAATTTAATAAGTTTAGGGATTAGTATTCTGAAAGAGGATTGATATATTTAAAAAGTAATAAAAGGGGTAAAATTCTATACATCGAACAACAGTCAACCCTAAACCCTGGTTTTGAAGATCAATATATTCGTTGTTTTTATCATGCAATACGCATTGAAAGCCAAATTTGTTGATCATGTTTACGATGACAAACACTTTACAGCAACTTTAAAAGCATGCTTGTTCAAAGGCTTAGCTACAATCAAACCAAACAGAAAAATTAAATCTATTTCTAACAACAACAACCATAAAAAAATTATTTGCATCATCTGTCATTTGATGCCAGCTGGGAGAGGTCCTCAGAAAATAACAACCATAAAAAATAAATCTATTTCTAACAATAACATATTATTTTGAACAAACCTCCAACAACAACAACAACCATAAAAAAGCATAAAAAAAAACTGAGCATTTGATTCACAGGGTTTGTTCAAAGGCATAAAAAATTAAATCCATTTCTAACAACAACAACCATAAAAAAGCTATCCCTGTGAATCAAATTAAACAGAAAAGAACATATCTCAACATATTTGTTAGGAAATGATTAAGAGTGCATCATATGTGAATAAACAAAAACCAGATGCATAATGTATTTTAGAAGGATAAAAAAAAATTGAGCATTTGATTCACAGGGTGAGGACAACAACAAATAATAGGGTAATGAAAAAAAAGGGGCAAAATGCATACAGTTTGATTTCTGCAGAGAAGCTATGACACTGAAAGACCAACACAACACGAAGAAAAAGAGAAATGAAGAGGAAGTGGTATTATCAGACAGTGAAAGAGGCAGCACAAAATATCTGTTTTTCTGTTCCAATTTAATAATTTAAAAACAAATCTTTCACTCCTAACTAAAAGTTGAATAACCGAACCAGAACCAGACAGAAAACAAAGCAGGAAAAAAACAGGTTTCTAAGCAGGTTCAAACCAGAAACAGTGAAATAAGGGAAAATTCGGTTCAAAAGGGACACTTAGCTTTGAAAGGAATTCAAGCTGCCAGCTGGGATAGATCCTCATCAATGCTTGCAGAGATAGCTTCCAGCTGGAACCAAATCTCTGAAACCAACCCTAGGTTTAGGCGTCCATTCATGCCTCACCGCTTCTCTAAGCAGACCTGACCGAGAAAATCAAAACCCAAATTCCGGGCAGCCCTATCTATTGCTTTGCTCATCTTGCCCCTCATTTTCTCCTCCTCTCTCTGCCATCTGATGACTCCTCCTCTCTCTGCCATCGGACGACTCCTCTTCTCTCTTCTCTCTCGCATCACATGACACCTCCCCTCTCTTCTCACTGCCATCGTTGCAGGCTAGGCCTGCTCGTGTCGACCATCCATCCGAAAAGTCCAACCACAAAGAAAAGCCACAGCCCAAACCCTTCTCTCATCTCTCTCCCCGATGCAAAACTGAGATGCAACCCAAAGGCTGCAAATGGGTTTTTAGGCCGAAGTGGTGATTTTGTAAATAAAGTGAAAGTTTGCTAAAAGCATCCAAATGGCAATCCTGTAAATAAATTGAAATCCGGGCACAAACACTGTTCATTTCTACAGTGCGATTTCACCTCCTTCTTTAGACTAAAGTAATGTGCGGATCTATACTACATGAAGAGGAAAAAGAAAACCCAGGGTTTTGCTCAACCAATGAGAAAAAATAATAATAATAATAATCTATGATTAGAAATGGTTTGCTAATGTTAGATTAATCACTTTTTAGATTAAATTTATAAATTATGTGATGTGTTATCAATAAGAATAAGCAAGTTAACAAATTTAATTAATAATCAAATTACCAACTGTCATATTATATAAGATGGCAGAGAATCCATAAAAAGTCATATTTTGAAAGAATCTTTTAGCGTTTCTCAAACACAAGACAGGAAGTAGGGTTCTGAAAAGCGGTGTGTTTTATTTCTGTTACAATGTCAGATTCTGTAAAGAGTAGTAATTCATCCACGTGGCATTTTGTAGCTAGCTATTGCGTGCACACAGAAAGTGTTACAGAGAATCAACCGCATTCATGAACCTAAACCATAAGGACAACCCGAATATAAATAAACTTGCAGGTGATGAAACGTGATTGAGTTTGAAAAGTCAGTAATGCAGGATAAAATATGTGCTAGCACAATAGTGTTGACAAATTCTAACCGCTGATGTATTGCTGACCTAACATCCGTAAATTATTAGAAGAGAGGGACTTGGCTAAGGAAAAAATTTTTATTCACATAATTTTATTAAGTGTGATTTATAATATAAATAATTTTAAATATAAATATAAATTTTGTGAATCGGTCATGCAGTGTAGAGGTGGGCAAACGGGCCCTAGGCCTGCGGGGCGAGCCGGTTTCATGCGGTTCGGGTGGGTACGGGGCGGGTTTGAAATTTGTAAAGACAAAACAGGACGGGCCGGGGCGGGGCGGGTGCAAAAGCCTAAGAAAACGGGGCCCCGCTGGACCCATTTCTCCCAATTCTCACAAAAATATATGATGTGGTTTAGTGGTCCTACACTACTAGTACTACTGCATTTGTTTTCCCGAGTCGTAGTACATTGTACTACATTGCTTTCTTTTTTTATTTCATTTTGTTCTTTTTTAATTTTATTTTTTAGTTAGGGCCCCGTGTACATCAATCTCCATCACAACTCTCTCTCTCTCTTTCTCACTTCTTCCTCACCTCCTCACGAGAAAGAAAGCGAACTTGAGTGTTTCAAAAACCTGAGTTTTAATCCAAAGGTCTCGAAAACCCAAAAATGATGAGCAATCTTGAGTTTTTTATGGAGCAGGCCACTCTCCCTTTCCCTGATTCGTCTTCTCCTCTCCCTAACTCGTCTTCTCCTCTCTCTCTGACACATCTTTTCTGGGTTTTATTTTTTTATTTTTTATTTTTTTTATTTTTTAATTTATGGTTCGGATTTTGTGTTGGCTGGGTGGGTTTTATGGTTCTAGATCGATGAAGATGACAACTAAGGAAGACGACTTGAACGGTCCGAGCTGTATCTGGGTTTTTTGGCACCATCTAGCCATTGATGCATCTGGGTTTTCCGGCACCATCTGATTTGAGCATCTAGGTTGTGGTGGAGGAAACGGGGAAACAGTTGCTCAACGACTGAGGAAGACGACTTGAACGACGTCATTCCTTCTGTGATTGACGGAAAAAAAAAATGTAATAGGAACTGTGGACCCGGCCCGTCCGGTTATGTCCAGTTCCAAAACTCAAAAGCCCTCTACCCAGCCCGGCCCGACCAGTTACATTTTAAAATGAGTAGGGTCCGATTCCTCCCAATTTGAGCTCAGCCAGGCCCGTGCCCAGCCCTAATGCAGTGAATTGATGACCCGAGTTAATTCTTTTATAGAATTCACCCACCCGCATTGTCATCTAGCAGTAGAATTAGCCAATCATCAATCCATTACACTGGAAGCCAGGTACAAGGCTCTCCTAGACTATAGCAAAAGGAGAGTTTTAACTCTTAAGCTTAAAAATATTAATTTTTTTGGCTATTTTGTAATTTTAAATTGTCATATTCCTCTTAACAAATGAAAATGGTATGTTAAAGCTTCTTTTATAAAAAATAAGAGCTAATAAATGTTACATAAACGCATCCCTTTAACCAATATTATAATTTAATAATAATATACTAAAATTCTATACAACAAATGGTTCCTTATTTCATTCTTGAAAGTTTGGAAGACTGAAGCCTAGAAAACATATTATAAATTTCTTGCTTCAAATTATTACCTTCAAGCCACTCAGTACTACGGTCTAGTGGTATTCATCTTCACTCGAAAGTGAGAGGTCTTAAGTTCGAATCTCATAGATGGTGAATTCGATACCAAATTAGGCTGCCCATTGTGTGGCTTAGCCGAACTCTCCCTCTCCTTAGTGTAAAAATATCGATGTACTCAAAAAGTTTAAAAATAAATTATTACCTTCAAATTAATATCGATGTACAAAAAAAATAATAAAATTATTAACTTCAAATTGACTATCATATAACTTCATGTAGGAAACAAAAATCAAAAATTTGATTTCGGAATAATAATTTTAGTTTAGCTAACCCATTGAATAATTCCTGACTACACCATTGATCCATTAGTCAACTAACTTTAATTTGGCATTTTTTTTTTTTTTGAACAAACGATATTACCTACACTAAAGGAAGTGATGTGCTTATCCTCACAATAGGCTAGCAATAATGTGGTTCAAATTCGCCTTTGGTGAAAATCAAACCTATGACCTCTCACATATAAGTGAAGAAGAATATCACTAGACCGTAATCCTAAGAGACAACTTTAATATGGTAATTAAACGAGGAAACTAAGATAGTAAAGCCAAGTTTTCTTTTCGACAAAAAAAATACCAAGTTTGCAATCTTTAAGTTGAGTACAAGGATACAAGTACCAACAGTGGACCAAGAACATATGCCATCCATGCGACTGTCCTCCGTTTGCGGTTGGAGCCACCAGTCCGACGTTGCCATTGCACTTGCAGAAGTCCATCTTGAAGTGAGAAATTATCTCCTCTTCTCCCTTGTCTGCTTAATAGACAAACAATAAAGATAAACCTAATAAGATACCGGACACATTTTTCTACATAGATGATGTTACATACAATATATACACATCAACACTTCTACTGCAGCACATGCGTAAACACATTGATTACATGTTGCAGAAAGCAGTCGCGTTAAGAACTACTAGATTTTCCCCATGACCTAAAAAACCTAATCATGGGGTCATGGAGGTCTTCTTTGGCTTTAACGCTCACAATGAAGTCGATATGACCATAATTCTCGAGATAAAGCAACTCCGGAGTGGACTGCAATTCCTTGAGAGTGTGATGGAAATCTGTCATATCCGCTAAATCATCATTGCCCCCACAAGCCATCAACAGTGGCAATGATTCGGGTATGAGACTAAGATCAAATGCAGGGGGTTTCAACTGACCATACAACCTCAAATTTTTTAACAGGCCATAGTCGTATTGTGAAAAAGTTCCCTTACGGATCACTGCTCAACACAAAATGCAACAATCAGTGTACGAAAATAATAAAGAATGAGAGAGGGGGTGTGGGGCAAAAGGATATTTATGCAAGCACAAGCGGTATAGAGCTTACTCTGGAAGAGATGGTGCAAGTTCTTTGCGGATGTTGGGTGCGGTTCATAATCAAGATACAAGTCCACACGTGAGTTATTAAAGCAACAATTCTTCCCTGAAAATGTTACCAAAACGCATTAGCAACCCTTCTTCCCCAGATATTATCAGATAAGCTTTTCATGTACAAATTTAGTAATAAATACAAAATGAGATGAAAACATTTACATAGTAATATACAAGAATGTTCGGCACCACAATCATAAGGCTGTCTCGAATGCTTTCCGAAAGGCCAAAAGCGCTTACAGATCAAAGCATTTCTGTCAGTGTTTGGAAGAAATAACTATTAGTGTTTCTGGATTCTAAAAGCACTATTTGGGCTTTCTGGAGAAGTGCCTACCAGGTGCTTCCTTGAGAACTACTTCCAAGTGCTTTGACAGGAAGCAGGTAGACTTTTAATAAAAAAAATTTGTTGCGCTTCTGCTAATGCACTTATGAGCAAAAGTATTTCCTAAAGAAGCTTTCCCAAATGGGTCCTTAATAATACACTGCCAAAGTGCTTCCTCAAAATTTAATCATGTCTACTTTTGTTTTTTTTAACACCTGTACTCCACCTTTAATATTAATTCATACTTTGTGAATTATTATCATTAGGACATTCCTCCAATAGACAAATACAGTCACATAAACAATATCATAAAGAATATATGTTTCCTCCAAAGTTCCAAACTTTTGAACATGGACACTGCACAATGCATATAATAGATGCATGAGCACATGCATGCGCCCGTACGCACACAGATGGAGGGAGGGAAGAACCAAAGAAGTAGTATATATATGAAGTCGAACCTGTTATGGAAGTTAGCAAGTCGTTGCAGTCAACATGGCCATCACATATTGAATTCAAAAGGTTGACTCCCCATTCACTGCATATAATGTACAGAAGATGACAAGATTAATACTAATAACCTTACAACATTTGAGCACAAAGAATATTAGCGGAAAAAAAGGTGGACAGTGTGCAACAAAACCTTCTAAAGTTAAGTTGATGGATCCCCATAGCAAGAATCATCTGAAAAAAATGAACATATGTATCAATTTTATTACAATAGCCATTCATGCACTATACTTTGAAGCAGATAATGAGTACCTGATCAACATGCATGTTGACCATTCTAAGTGCAAATTTAGATGTGATATGCTCCAAGTATGATATTGGACAGAAAAGAGCGGCAGCTTCAACCAGTTCTGCGATTTCCGGCTGGGTGAGAGCAGCTAAAGACATAATTGTTCCCTGACAATATGAATAAATTGAGTTAACACCAAAGGTAGCAGCAAGGCAAGGAAGTTTGAAGTAGATGAAGAGATGTAAGACCTGTGAATGTCCAACAACAAAGACTTTGGAGCTTCTTGTTGAATATATGTAGCGGATCATTTCTGATAGATCAAATAGAGCCAATTCCTGCCAACTCCAATCCCAAAATTCCTACAATAAAGAATAAATCCATGTATTGTCAGATTCCAGATAAGCAAACTATGAATTGCTGAACATGAACATTCTTTTTTTCTGCTAACTTTCAAGTAGGCTCACATTACCAATCCCCCATATGAAGCTATGTTGAGTGTATTAAGACGAGTTCTCGAAATAAAAACCTAAATACAGATGTCTTTTATCAAGGCAAACAGGTAGCACAAAATACTGATATCCTAGCAAAGGGAGCCTATCGTTGAGTGTAATTTTCTTTAATCTGTTTTAGCTATTCCTCTTTCTAACTCAGTATTGTCATCTATCAAAGCATGAAACTGTGAGGAAGGAACAATGAGGTTGCTTTTCATATGTGATTATGTTTTTCCTTCAGAATATCAGGGGGACAATCCAGACTTTCAACATAGAACGAGTTTGATCAGCAGCCGATTGGAAACCACCAATAACTGGAGCCACACCTTATCGCTTAATGAAAGACAAAAAAATTGTGAGACGAATAGAAGCTATATAAACCTTATCCTCTTCTGATAAAGATACGTGTCCATGACTCCAACGTGTTCCACGCACACTCCCTACCCATACATCGAAACCTTCATCTGCAAGGACAAAGCCCAGCGATTCTTCTGGAGAATTTAAGAACCATGCATCACCTGCCTGTTTGAAATTCAAAACTAGGTAGTATTAGCATAAGATCAAGAAAAGGCGGTAACCAAGTTCAATTGAGTTTGAAGCACTTTAGAGCCTCATTTAAAATGTATACCATGGACGTTCATCTCTTTACCACATTCGTTCATTTCAAGAAATAAAATTTCAACGGAAACTAAAAACTTGAGATGAGGGAGCACCAAAAAGTGACTATACGGTCAAATTTTGAAATAATCAACTTAGTGGATCAATATGTTCAGATGTCTGCTGAAAAAAATTGGAAGAAACTATAAAAAGTTAGGCGTTTCACCAATTTAGGCGTCCAGGGAATCAGTAATACTCACGGATCAGTTATGAGGATCATCTCAGCAATCCTTCACATCTCAAAGCAAACGGAAAATGCACTAACAAACACGACTTATACTAATTCAGATAAACAGTCCAGCAGATGCGGCTCCAAATCACCCGTTTTTTCTACACTTCTAGATCGTGTTTAATGAACATTTACTAGATCTACATGTAAGGAAGTCATGCAATTACCAATCATATCATAAACCTATTGCTATTCCCCCGTAGTCCGTCCTATAAATGTATGATCGAAAGTGACATCCATGCAAAAAATCATGGGTTTATTCCCCTTTTATTGCACAAGTGCTTGTATCAACAGTCTCACATAATAGTCACTAAAAGTGTAAAATCAATGTCAAATTTTGCATTTGTTAAACTGTAGTTAGGAAATTTTAGAACTTCACCATGAAGAGTCCATGCTGAAGCAGCACAGGAGGACCCTGCTGTGTTCTCAAATCCCCGCTTCGCGACGACACGCGTTGAAGACCCAGTAAGTACCCATCTTTCGTTTGAATCTGAGCAAAAAACCAGAAGCAACGACTTTTAACAATCTGGGTACTCAAAGTTACACACTTTAATCACAAATTTAACAATTAAAGATACAAAGTGGGCAATATTTAGTGAAATAGTACTCACCGTGTGCTCGGAGCAAGAGTAACCAGACGGCTCAATGAGCTGCGCACAGAGAGACTGCGGCGGTGAACGACGGCGACCGATTCTGTAAAATTCGGTCGAGTTTTGGGCGATTTCTGCTGCGATTTCGGAGGTCAAGAGGCCGATAAGGAAAGCTACAACAACCACCGCAACTGCCGACGACCTCTCCATCTCTTTGTAGGTCAGTGATTGATTGAGTGAGGGGGAAGGGAGTGATCGGAACAGGGTTGCATGGCATTCATATGAATCATATCCAGTTTTTCTATGGGGGTTTGAGGTGTGTGATTTACGCGCGCTTTGGTGGAGTGATGCCAACAACCAACTCTCCACTGGTGGTGGGTCCTGGTGGGTTGAAGTTGACCCGGATGCGTTTTCATTTGGGCCTAATCGAAACTCGAACTTGCAATTTTGAAGAATGGGCTTAAGATTAAAAGATGGGTTTTATTATTGTTTCTTTTCTTTCTATTTTTAAGTTTTTCTCGCAAATGATTCTCAAAATTGGCAAAAACTCATGGTTTTAGTCTCTCATTTTCAAAATTGATAGTTGTCGTCACTAAGTTTCAATTCACACATTTGTGGTTCTTGTATAATTAGTTCGTCAATTTATACAATAAAAACATGCATGACGCTTACATGACTAATTTTTGATAAAAATGATAACTTTTCATTAAAGAAGGTAAACGAGGTACAACAATAGGAGTTGGGAAAGAACTCCGGCCAAATCTCCATAACAGAGAGAACCTAACTACTGCAGTCTTGAAATAATAAATCTGCAATAAAATTGGGAGGTTCCTCAAGCCAATAGAAAAGTCTACCAACGTGAAGAGCGTAGTGGGCAAGACAGTGGACAACGGTGTTGGCTTGGCGACAAACATAAGTAAAGTTAGCTTTAGTGACCTTCAACAGCAAAGATTGGTGTCCCCCACCATATTTCCAACAAGGGAGAGGTTAGTAGAGACATCACTTAAAGCTATGACAATCTAAAGCAAATTGCTCTCAAAATATATGTGACGATAACCCCTCGTCGTTGTCAAAACCAAGCCTTCCCTCACTGCAAGAGCCTCCGCCTTAAGCGTTAGAAGTATGCCTAAAGCCACTCATTTGATGTAATAGTTTTTGGAATACTTATTTTGTTAAACTCTTATTTAGTTTAATGGAAGACAATGTTTATTGTTAATCACTATTTAATGTATTATGGGTTTAAACCCATAACAGAATCCTAATAATGTAATCGACCAAAAAGAGAAATGATCCAAGTGTTAAATCAACGACCTTTCTATTCCTTCCGCTAAGGTTAATATGTGTTATGTGAACTTATTCGGTAGTATGACTTGTCTCAAAGTCATTAGTGTTAAACACTAAGACAAACACATAGTTGCTCCAAAGGTTGTTGATTACCATGAGCAACGATTAACAAAGAGTTCTAACATACATGTTCTGTAAGAACTCATTGGTTGCAAATTAATCCAAACCTGAGGCACTAGAGATGCCTTGTGGGTACGTCTTTATCATTACCAATGTATCAAAATGCATGCCTCATCTTGGCCATTTTCTAAACATTGTAGGGGTCATTGATTTATTCATAGAGACATGTGAGTGTACAACAAGGGATTTCTAACCTTCCATGGTAGAATGAGAATACTCTAAGATATGGTTCGAGAGTCTTTGGCTAAAGCATATGAATATAACCTCGGGAGAATTTTCGAAATCATATTCACTAGAATCATATAGAAAAGTATCACAATGGATAATAGACATGAAATAAACTATCAACAAAACAATGTGGTCAAGAGTATTGATTTAGAGAATGACTGTATTGCATTGTAGTTGTAACTGAATAAGTTCTTCAACCACTTCTACTTAGCTTAGGTAGCCATGATATACTGCTAGGTGTCACTCATGGTTTGTGAAATCCCTGAAGATTAGCAACCACTAATCTTCATCATAGGGAGAATTGAAATAAGTTTCAATTCACAATTGATTAGAAAGAGTTAAAATAACTCACTGCCTCGCTAATTAGAACCTAATGGATCGTACACTCCTAAGGATGAGTATGAAGAAATATAAATGAGATGGATAAGATCAATTAAATAGTTTAAATAAGCATAGTTAGGATTAATTAAATTGTTGATTTATCATATGATTAATTTTGCAATATGATTTAATTTAGTTTCAGATTTTTCGAGGCCTAATGAAATGGTCCATAAGGCCCATCAAGCCTAAGTTGTATGACAACTTAAACAAAATGGGCAATTAGCCTACTAATAATTGGAGGCCGACTATGCAAGGGAAGATGGCATAGTTTAAATTATGTCACTCAAGTTTGAGTGGGTATAAAAAGGAAGTTACAGCCAAGAGAGAGCTAACTCTACCCACTACTTGTTGAACTTGCCCCACTATTTTCCTCCTCTTGTTGAAATTGACAGCAAAATCATGAGCCAATTGCTTTGTAAGGATTCTTTGGAGAGATTCACATATGCTTAAAAAAAAGCTCTGAATCTTTATTGTTTTACTAATGTAGTCAAGTGGTGCCATCATAGTATGAATAGGGAGGTGCTCACAAGATTAAAGTATTTATGTTCGTATTATCAAATTACGAGAAATGACATTTTGAAAGTGAGAATAATGGATTGAGACATTGTTCAAACAATTATCACCCTCCCTTTTCGTAAAAGAAAATGAGATATTGGAACCTACATATTTCAATAATGGGAAAGACATCCAACTAGATTTGTGAATTGATCAAATTTGACCAGGATCGAATTCAACATGTAATTGGCATTCAGTGTAATTAATAGTATTTGGATCGTGACTTCCAATCATATTATCTGAATAGATCCGAATCCGATAATTCAATTATAAATGGATCCAAATATGGATCGAGGTTGATCCAATCTGATAATAATCCAGTCCGACTAAATATAACATATTATTAATTTTTATATATATTTTTATACTTTTGTGTAATGGTAGTTTATTATTTTTTATTATTTAACGCGAAAATTTTAATTAAAAGGAACCTATCGTAAAAGAACGAAGTTACTAATGATATTTTAATCTTTTAGGTTTTAAATTAAATTCGATAAGGTTCTGATTTGATCCAAATTTGGTGCTAATCGAATATGGATCAACAAGTCAGATCTGATTACCCAAATAAGTATCAAATTCGTTAATTTAATTATGGATCAAGGTTTATCCAATCTGAATCCGACTGTTTACATGTTTACATCCAACGGGTCAAACTTTACACATTTTATACGTGTTTGATCTATTCCCATTAGGCTTTTTAGCCAAAATAGTCACTGAGATTTGCATAACTCCTCACTTTAGTCTCTGAGATTTGAAATCAATAAAATTGGTCCCTGAGTTTGTCCATAAAATAAGGGTAAAATGACAAAAATATCCTCAATGTTTGTCAAATCATTTTGGCCTGTAGTTTATTAAATTAAGGGTAATGTTTTCATTTTGATCCTTATTTAACATAATTTTTCACCCAAGGACTAAAATGATTGATGATGAATAATTTCAGGAACCACTTATATTGATTTCAAATCTCAGGGACAAAAATGAAGAGTTATGCAAATCTCAGAGACCATTTTGGCTAAAAAGATTTCCCATTATATTATAATAGAGGTTATAGCAAAGGTTTTGTTAGGGCATACCCTTTATGCAAAGGGATCCCTCTTTTTTTTTTTTAAAAAAGGATTAGGTGTGGGGCCCACTCCACTTCGAACTTTAACGATCCGAATCGTCTATTTTATAAGTCTCAATTCATAGATCTTTTTTGCAAAAATTCAATTCAATTCGAAACCATTTGCCTATTTAATTATCAAGATAAAATTTCATTGTTTCTTATATAACAAATTATTCATTAATTTCTTTGAACTTAATTAGATGTCTTAAACATTTTCGATTTAACTAATATTTTGCAAAAATGATCTATGAGGTGCAACTTGAAAAATAGATGATTCAGAGTGTTAAAGTTTGATATAGTGTAGACTCTACAACTAATCCCATCCCATTTTTATAAAAAAATGAGGATTTCTTCCTTAAAGGTTTCCTTGTTAGAGAGTCTGTTTCAATTTGGAGAATCCGGTTCCACTCACGCCAATGACTAAAATATCGATAATATCGCCGATATTATCGTTTTTCAGAGAAACCGATATTTTCCCACGTATCCCCTAATTGTCGTCAAAATATCACGATATTATCGATAATATCGCGATATATTCGATATTATCGAAACAATCGTCGTGGCTCCGTCGTCGGAAAGGCAGCCGAGTCTGCGTCGTCGCAGCTGCCCAGATCTTTCTCTGCAATCCAGGCTCAGACCCAAGATCTGGGCCTCCGTCGTCGGAAATGAAAAATCCATTTTCTCCGGATCCCAAAACCCACTCGGGTTTGAATCAAACCGTTTGATGGATCCCCTTGCCTGATCGCGGTCGCCGGGAGGTGAGAAAGGGAGGAGGAACGGTCCACAGGTGGTGATGGTGCTCGCCGGAGTGTGCGCCACTGTGGTGCTCGGCGGGTGTGGGTGTGGTCCGTAGCAGCAAAACCTCAACAATCTTCTGCAGCTTGCCATCTATGAACAAGAGAGAGAAAGAGGGAGAGAGAGAGAGATAGAGAAGAGAAGAAAGAGAGAGAGGGTATATGACATTTAATCTGAAGTGGGCGAGTTGCAGATCCCTGATTTAGTTGAGGAATGACTTTGAAAGGGCTTAAGGAATAAGAAGAAACGAAAATGTAGAATAGAAAGGGTTTTTTCAATTTTCAAAGGATCAAAAGGTCCGAATCATGAAACCGTATGATGATATGGGGACTCAGCCCTTGGGAATGTGAAACAAGTGGAAGGGCACACGGTTTTGAATTATGAAACCGTGTGCTTTTTGTCTTTTCAATATATATATATGGGGTTTAGAATTATATATAGAATAAGATAAAACTATATATATATATATAAATGTTATATGAATTTTTTGGATAATGTTTTTTTCCCTTAGACCATCAAATTATGTAGATAAAATAAATAATATAAAAAAAATTATCCAAATCTGCCTAGGCGTCCGCCTAGGCGCTAGGCCTCAGCTCGCCGCCCGACTAGCGCCTAACGTTTTTTAGAACCTTGGTGTGGTGGTCTGTGCTTCGGGGGAGAAGAAACAAGGACATGAATGAGGGAGAAGGTTCAAGGGATTGAGGAAGGGGGAAACACGGGGAAGTGGGGTGTGTGTGTGTGTGTCTGCTTTAGGAAGAAGACTTGCAGAGAAGAGATGGGGGGAGAACCGGAGATGAATGAGGAGAGGAATGAGGGAGAAGGAAGTGGTCTATGCGTGTGTGTCTGTGGAAGTTTGGGGGGGGGGGGGGAAGGGGTGTGTGTGTGTGTTATCCGAGAGAAGAAAAAAAAAATCCAAACCTGCTTTCAAAATATCCAGCCCACATGTCAGTGATCGTGAGGTTTGATCTTCAATATATTCACCCTGCTTTTTGAAGCTACTGGAAACGTCTTCCATTTTGTTCTGTCTCTTTTCCTTTTGATTTGCTCTCTCTATCTCTTCGTCCGTTTGTTCGTTTCGATTTCGATTCCATCATCCATATGGGTGACATGTTAACAATTACATGCAAAATTATTTTGGGGATTTATCATTTGATGACTACTCTTCACAATACACTTACTCTACACATAGAGATGATGAAGATAGTCAAAATTTTGAACCTCATAGGAACTCTATGTGGTACTAAGTCACTCATGTATCTTACCATGCAATGTATAAAGTGTAAAATATTGTACTAATTCATTATATATAAATGATTATGGTGTGTTTAAACTTCTTTCATTAATTACTACATATTTTCTACACTCACAATGTTTGTCAGCTCGCTATATAATCAACTTAAATCAGTTAAATCCATCATGCAATGCATTTCCTTCCAATTTTTTGTGATAAACTAATAGATAATTGACTAAATAAACATTCTGCAAAGTTTCAATAAAAATTTCCAAGTTTTTCTTACAATTTCCGTGGTTTTTATTCAATTTTTATCGATATCGATAATATCCTGATATTTCCATCGAAATTTTCGTGTTTTTGAACTACCGATATTTCTGATACCATCGATATTTAATATCTCGACTCACGCCACATCCCAATTCCACCAATGAGAAAACCCACAAATGGACCAGATTCATTGCACCAATCCATACACAGTCTCCATCTTTCCTTTTCTATTTCCGGCGCATAAAAGTCCACAAATTCTCAAACCATCCAAATTCCAAATGAGCAATTTTGTTCACCACAATCAACTATGGTCAATCAACTATGGTGTATGCTTACAATTTCATTTATAGTTTAAATTTCGAGATTTGTATAATTAATTGTCACTCAATACTACGATCTGATGGTATTATATTAAGACCGCTTAGATTGCCCGTTGTGTGGTTTAACCGATCTCCTCTCTATTACCACCATTTGATAGTGAGCAAAAATACAATCCAATTCCAACGTTATTATATTCAGACCGCTTTTCAAACCTCTTCACTGTCACTTTCTTATTAAACCTACAAAAAAAAACTCTCCACTCAGCTCCATCGCCGCTGCCGCTGCACCATGGCCTTCTCCGAGTTCCGGCCGCTGGACGAGAAGGTCCTCATAGAGTACATAAAGGCCACGCCTTCTCTCGCTTCTAAGCTCGGCAACAAGTTCGACAACTTAACCATCAAAGAAGTTGGCGATGGCAATCTCAACTTCGTCTTCATCGTCGTTGGTTCTTCTGGTTCTTTCGTCATCAAGCAGGTAAATAATTTTTGACCATTTGGGTAGTAATTTGTTCTTGGTGTTTGATCAAATTGTACTAATGGGTTTGTGGGATTTGATCAAATTTTGTTGGGTCCTACTCCAAAGTGTTTAATTTGTGTTCTAAGATTTTGACTTTGATAGGGGTAAAATTAAATCAGTGAGCTTTTGATGTCCTTTGATGAAATATGTTAATGGGTTTGTGGTGTTAGATCAAATTTTGTTGGGTTCAACTCCAAAATGTTTTTCTTGGGTTCAGCTCCAATGGGGTCTTTGTTTTTTTTTTTTTTTGATTGGGTGAAAATGTAAAATTAGTGAGCTTTGGATGTCGTCTGATGAAATACGTTGATTGGTTTTGCAGGCTCTTCCATATATCCGTTGTATTGGTGAGTCATGGCCAATGACAAGGGAAAGAGCATATTTTGAGGCATTGGCACTTAAGGAGCATGGAATTTTGAGTCCTGATCATGTTCCTGAAGTGTATCATTTCGATCGGACCATGTCTTTGATTGGCATGCGCTATTTGGAGCCCCCGCATATCATACTGAGAAAAGGGTTGATTGCTGGAGTTGAGTACCCCTTGCTGGCCGACCACATGTCCGACTATATTGCAAAGACTCTGTTCTTCACATCCCTCCTGTATCACAATACCACAGACCACAAAAAAGCTGGTATGTAATGTTTTCTTTTAATTGATTTTGGTTTGCTTTCACATAGTTGTCATGTGCCTTTTTGTCATACACCTATGTCGCATGTGAAAGGATGTTTTTGTCCTGGATCTTGATTGGTTGAACATTTTGGTCCAATTCCAAAGTGGTATTGTTTTGTATCCTGCCAATAGTTTGATTTGGTTGCGAGAGAAGAGAATAATCATGCAGCATGTTCTCCAGTTGTGGTTCATAATTGGTTCGCTTATACGTTAGCCAAAATGATTAGGAAAGTCATTGAGTTTATAGAATCATTGTCTTAGATTGATAATCTCTTGTTGAATTCTGTTCAGTTTAACACATGCCGTGAGAAAAGGAACTCGACTTGAACCTTAGTATTCTAAAATTGATTTCAAAGTGTACAGATTCAATTCCATTTCAGTTTTGCCTCATGAACAATCTGCTTTTGTATATCTATCATAACTCATCTTCATGCCCACTTTCTGCAGTTGCCGAATTTTGTGGCAATGTGGAGTTGTGCAGGCTCACTGAGCAGGTTGTTTTTTCTGATCCTTACAAAGTATCTCAATATAACCGATGGACTTCTCCTTATCTTGATTCGGATGCTGAGGCTGTGCGGGGGGATAATGCTTTGAAGCTTGAAGTTGCTGAGTTGAAATCCTTGTAATGAAACTATTGAATCTTTGTAGCAGTATTACTCTCTGTCATGTTTTCATTTAATTGTCATTTGAACAATCAAATTGCCTCTTCTGTAGGTTCTGTGAGAGAGCACAAGCCCTAGTACATGGAGATCTTCACACTGGTTCTGTAATGGTGACTAATGATTCAACTCAAGTTATAGATCCAGAGTTTGCATTTTATGGACCAATGGGTTTTGATATTGGAGCTTTTCTGGGCAACTTGATTTTGGCTTTCTATGCACAAGATGGGCATGCTAATGACCAGAATGATCGAAAAGTATGTCCTGGTCCATGTCATCTTAAATCATTACCTTTAACTCGTTGCTTTCTACTATTCTTTTCTTCTTGATGAATTGTTTTCAAGTTTTTCAGTTCTTGTGACATTATTTTGTTTTTCAGTGTTATTTGTCTTTTGCATATAATTTGTTATGTTGTATTTCAGTGTGATGATTCTAAATTGTTGTTAAGTCATTTAGTTCTGTAAATGTATATTTTTATTGTTCCCGTGTCACCTATCAAGACCTTCCTAATCATCTTAGCTATCACATTAAATTGATCTTCAAGATTTCTCAAATAATTTCATCACCTTCATGTTTGTGATTTGTTTTTTCGTTTTTGAAATGTAACCCGGTGGAGACCGGAAATGTTGTATTTCGATAACCATCCATTGGATAGTTGTGGACTGGAAATGTTGGCAACATCTTCTAGATGTTTCAGCGTAAGAAGCCGTCTCAGTTTCTGTAGTGAAATTGGTTGTCACCTTGTGAGTGTTCAAGTTGAAGAACAGATTAAAAATTAGAGAACGCCACCTCTTCAGTCAGTACTAGTAAAGTTAAAAGCTTGATTCTCTTAAGAATTTTTTTAGAAACTTCTTAGGAAAGGTAAAAATCAGAGAAGAATGTGATCCCAATTCAGTTTTCAAAATATAAGCTGGATTATAATTTATTTGTAAGATCGAGATTTGAATAGAACGAATAGATGTAGAGTTTGTCCTCCACATTCGACAGCGGATTTGAGATTTGCTTTAGTTTCAATAGTAGAAAGAGCATTGCTGTTTCTGGAATATCACGTGTGGTGTTTTTTTAAAATACATTTTGAGTATTTGGAATTCTGGATGCTGTTTTGGTTGCCAGATAGTTTAGATTTAGTTATTGTTACTATTGGTATTTAAAAATGGTTTCCTATCGATGCCTGTGCCTGGCTTATGTGATCCAACAGCAGGGGTGTTTGTGCAACTAAAAGAAAACTTCATGTAGTTTCATTATAATTTCCGACTGTATATGGCCTATTCTATAACATGTTAAACCTGAGAGTTATTGAGTAATAGTTCCAAGGGCGGAGCTAGGAAAGTTTATATGGGTGGGCTATCTTTCCTTTTGTGTTAGAGGTAGGCTAATTTTATCTAAGAAGGCTGTGCTAATTTCAAAATTAGACAACTTTGGCTTATAAAACTACATGCTGTTTTCTAAAATTCCAAAATTTAGGCTATAGCCCAGCCTAGCCATACTCTACCTCCGCCTAGTTCATAGTTTGACTTGCTATTATTAGTGTTTAGTTGCGGTGTGGTGTGATGGTCTTGTATGAAATTTGTTTTATGATGCAGGCATTCAAGGCTTGGATTTTGAGGACAATTGAAAACACTTGGAACCTTTTCGACAGAAAATTCCTTGCACTATGGGATGCGAACAAAGATTTTGGCGACGCATATCTACCTGCAATTTATAACAACCCTGAGCTTGTACAGCTTGTACAAAAGAAATTTATTAAAGATCTGCTTCATGACACTCTTGGATTTGGTGCTGCAAAAATGATAAGGTGAGAAGGCAGACTGCATATTTCTTTAGTTCTCGCATTTGATGTTTTTGCACAAAAGAAATTTATTGGAAACTAATAATGAGATCTATTTAGAATCATGATCATGCATCGTTCATTTACTTTCATTTTTAACTGGAATCCTCTTCTCTGAATCGTTGGAATGGCCCATATGCACAGACTGCTTTCTTGTTTGTAGTTTTGTGCCATTCTTACGTGGTCTCTTAACCTCTTACCTGTGGCGTCTATGAGATTTTTGTTTTAGTAACTCGGTAGTCATTTTAAAACCAAGAGGGGAGAGCTTCTAGACCAGAAAACCCCGAGCTTAAAATAAATATTCCACGGTGAAGGATGGCCTACTAGAACAAACACCACAAAAACACACACACAGTGCATCAAGAAACTGTTGAATTAATTTCGATAATAATGCTTTTATTTTTGTTTTTGACAGGCGAATTGTTGGAGTTGCACATGTTGAAGATTTTGAGTCAATAGCGGATGCCAGCAAGCGGGCGGGTTGTGAGCGTCGAGCTCTTAAGTTAGCAAAGCTTCTTCTCAAGGAGAGGAAAAAATTTCAGGACATTAATGAAGTTATTTCTGCAATTCTTCAACACCAGTAACGTAATGACTTCTGAGACGGTTGTACGACAAATTGGCAGTATGTTTGATAATTTGAAACAGTGATTTCTGGGAAGAAATATACAAATTTGGTGTGGCTGCTTGTAATTTGATTTCGTATGGCCATGAACATACCTAATAAAAACATGGATTTTTTTTTTTGCTTCTTTTATGTCATATATATCACTTCTATGCTTTGATTATGTCGCCTGTGAATTCCACGTCATCTTAGTAATATCGTTCCGTTACTCGAACTTTAATGGAAAAAAACCTATTCTCCAACGATTTTTTGGCCAAAATGATTCATGAGATTTGCCTAACTCCTCACTATAGTCATTGAGATTTAAAATCAATAGAAGTGGTGTTTGAGATTGTCCACCATCAATCATTTTGGTTATTCAGTGAAAAATTATGTTAAATAAGGATCAAAATGACAAAATGACCCTTAATATAATAAACAATAGGCTAAAATTATTTGACAAAAATTTAGGGTTTTTTTTTGTCATTTTATCTTTATTTTATGGAGATTTTTCACGGAATGATCAAAATGATTGATTGTGGACAAACTCGGACTAATTCTATCAATTTCAAATCTCAGGGATCAAAGTGAGGAGTTATGCAAATTTCAGAAACTATTTTGGTTAAAAAGCCTTCTTCAACGACAAGTGTATATTGCAACTTGATTGGAATTTAACCATCAGTTTGTGGAAAGTTGGAAACCTATCCAATTGCAGTAGAATGATACTGTGCCCTGCTGCTAAAGTAACCATTTTGTTGCTCTTACTTTATATATATAGATAGATAGATTAGCATCACAAATTCCTCAAGCCTTGTGGTTAACTGGAGGATCAATTAGAGCTACTAGAAACCCCTAAATTAGCTAAAACCCAGATAAGTGTCAATATCCTACATATACAACACAAAACAACAATTGGTAAGTACCTGGGTATTCATAACATTGTGTTTTGAAAAGATCCAATTAATGAACAAGAATTATTAAGAAGAGTGAAACAAAAGTTAGCGGGGTGGAAGACGAATACTCTTTCTAAAGCAGGTAGATTAACTCTTATTAAGTCTAATCTAACTGATATGCCTAACCATATCATGTCTTGCCTTAAGTGTCCCCCTCGAGTAACAAAGAATTTAAACAAGGAATGTAGCGATTTCTTCTGGGGAAGAGATAGGAAACTTTATCCTTTAGCTTGGGATAAAGTTTGCATGGCCACAGACAGGGGGGGTTAGGAATTAGAAGAGTGGATCATTTCAATAATGTTTGTCTGGCTAAGTTAGGTTGGAAAGTTCTAAAAAATGAGAACAATTGGTGGGCGCAAGTGGTTAGAAGGAAATACTTAAGGAATAATGATTTTTTTTCGCCAAAAAAAAAGAAGGAATAATGATTTTTTAAGTTGTAAGGTTAGACAAAACTATTCTATAGCCTGGAAAGGAATTTTAAATAGTAGACATGTTATCCACATGAGAATGAGATGGGTGGTGGGTAATAGTAGGGACATCCTTTTTTGGACCCATCGTTGGGTTTTTCCTTATCTGCCTGCCCACCTCATTCCAGTTAATCAGCGTCAGAATATTAATTGGGAAGCTAAAGTTTGTGACTTTATTGATAATGGGAACTGGGATGAAGTTCGGCTTTCTCAAGTATTAGATTTAGATGTTGTGAAAAAAAATCTGTTTGGTAACTATTCCCTTGCAGAATAAGGAAGATTACTTCATTTGGAATCATTCATCAACTAGTGAGTTCTCAATTAAATCAGCTACTTGGATTCATAGTAATCAAAACCATGAAGTGAAGAGACAAAAGCTCCTTAAGAGGATGTGGATGTTAATCATTCCCCCTAAGGTAAATTATTTTGCATGGTTGCTTATTCAAGGAAAATTGCATACTAAGGTAAGATTGAGTAAATTCATTCAAAATGCTAACAAAGATTGCCTGTTATGTGGCAAGGAGGAAGAAACACAAAATCATCTTTTTCGGAATTGTGATTTTGCAAAAGAAGTCTGGAACCGATCCTCGTTAAATAGACGATGGAGTAATGTTGGTCATACAAATGAATTTTTAGATTGGTTAGAATTAAATAACAACGATGAATGCAGTGGTCTGAGTGAGCTTAGTAAGGCTCTTCTGAATTGTTGGCAAATTTGGAATGATAGGAATAATAAAGTTTTTAAAAGCATAAGTCCTCATCCTACTAGAAGTATTGCCATTGCCGCTAGAGTGGGTTTATATTATTTTGAGGCCAATTGTAAAAGGACTAACAAAAGCAACCTATGTAATCAAACAAACATTCGTTGGAAGCCTCCGCCCCAAGGTTTTGTGAAGTTAAATTTTGATGGCTCGGTTTGTTTAAATAAAGTGGCTGCAGGGTTTGTTTTAAGGAACGAGGCTGGACAACCTGTTGGAGCTGGTGCTTTCAATCTCGATGGGGCCACCATCTCGCTCGCGGAAGCCACTGCTTTAAAGGAGGGCCTTTCTTTTGCCAGGCACACTGGTGTGAGAAAGCTTATGGTGGAGGGGGATTCCAAGCTTATCATTCAGGTGGTGTAGGGGGAGTGGAACCCCCCATGGCATCTTATACCGATCATTGAGGACATCAAGTGGCTAGCGTCGGGATTTCAGTGTATTAGATGACATCATATTTTTAGGGAGACAAATTTTGTCGCGGACAAATTATCTCACGTGGGCCTATCAGTGACGAATCCATATTTTTGGGATTATTGCCTTCCTGCTTAGACTTTGGATGCTTTGAGATTTGATTGTTTGGGAATCGGTTGTACTAGATGCTTTTTCTATTTAATGAAATTTTTTTCCTATAAAAAAGACTTGAGATAAGTGTCATATCATAGAATATTATTTTTCTTTATAAATTTTGGCTTGATGTGTTGTCCGACTACAAACTATTGATTATATCAAAATTTTTATTTAATTTAATGGTAATGTAGAACACAAATTGACAGGTTGATAACATATGCAAATAATACTATTGTACAAATTAATTGGAACCATTTATATATGATCAATAGATTAATACAACATTTTATTTACTTAAATCAGTCCTGGCCCTGCACGACAGCTTTAAATTATGGGAAGAGATTCTCTTCTCATCTATATCTCCAGAGTCCGGGACCAAATGATCCTAACCTTTAAAATTTGATCTTACGACCAAAAGCAGAGAAATTAGTGAAAACTTTTAAAAGTTACAATAGTTTGTGGCAGTAGGATAAAATTTTAAAAGCCAAGATCATTTGATCCCTGGGCTGCCGATGTATAGATCTGGAGATGATCTCTTTTCTTAAATTATTGGGAGCATTTTTGCTCACCCCCATTTAGTGTGGTGTATGCTCACCACCATATTTATCACAGTTAGATGAGTTATTTATCACAGTTAGATGAGTTTGAATTTTAAGATTCGTGTAGTGGATATGCACAAATCTCAAAATTCAAACTTATCTAATGGTGATAAATAGGGTGATGAGCATACACCACACTAAATGGTGGGGAGCAAAAATGTACTCTAAATTATTGGCTACAGAAGCACTACAATTTAGTTTCCTGCATACTTGGCCTTGTACTCTCTCCAAAGCTGATCAACATTCTTCCCCAGCAAATCAACAAAATAATCAGCACTATAATCACTCCTCAATTTCTTATTCATTTCAGCCACAAACCCATTTTTCAAACTATTCAAATAGTCCAGAAACCTAGCAGTGACATCGTACCCCTGGTCCCATCTATCCCCCTGCCCGGGCTTAACCCAGTGACTTGGCGCGTACCCGGCCTTCAACCTCACGTAATCAGCTATACCCTCAATCAACCCCCCCGGGGCTCGAGCGTTCCCATTCCATTGCCAGATGTGCGTTGACTCATGGTAAAGCACACCGGTGATCTCACTCTTCACATTGCCGGAGTAACCAGCTATGTAGCTGGCGCTGACGTGGATCTCGTTGTTGATGGTGTACGCGACCCCGGTGATGTTTTCAACGATTAGGGTGACCTTGGAGACACTCTTTCTGTCATCGGTTGTTTTTTGCTGGAACAAGCTCCATATGAAGTCGGTGGCGGAGATTAGGGTTTGCCTGCTGTAGTCTGCTCCGATTTCATTGTTGAAGCGGATTCCGCTGGGGGTTCCTCTGGCGGTATTTGTGACGATGTAGTCGACTGCATGGGTGCCAGGAAGGAGGCCTGCTGCTAGTGTTATGAGCAAGGAAAGGAAACAAATATGGTGAAATTGAACCATGGTTTGTGACTAGTGAATTAAGTAAAGCTAGTGCCTTTGGTTTTTTAACTTTTGGGTTCTGTGCAAATGTGCCATTCTTTGGATGGTTTATATAGAGAGCTATGTGTACCGCTATATTCAACGTCAAATTTTTAAATTTATTTTAAAAGATATTAATTAACTTTTGAGTTTTCTCTTTTTCTTTCGTTCAACATTTCTTTGTAGATGCTAGAGAGATTATCTATTTAAACCATATTTTGTAGACAACATGATGTGATAGTTGATAATTGGATTACTTATTTAAATCATTAAAAGAGGTATTCAATTATTAACTGCCACATCACATAGTCTACAAAATATGATCTAAAAACATGATCTTACCTATCACACGAGATTGCTTCCTAGAAATGGTGGATCCGGAAAACCGAAAAAACCCGAACCGAAATGAAAATCCGAAAACAAAAAAAAAACCAAAACGAAACTGTAAAACCGAACTAAAATTGGTTAGTTCAGTTTTGGTAGTTTAGAAACCGAAGCGAATTGAACCAAACCAAAGATTTAAATCGGCGTCCTTTTGCAATTTTACTCAACCCCTGTACCTTTGGCTTGTATGCACTTGGCTTCCACAGAAAGAAAGGAATTTCAAAACTTTATCCTTGGCAGGTATCTTTCAAATTCGAATTAAGCCAATGCTAAATTATTAGTTGTGGAGGATTAGAGATTGAAGGCACGTTTGGGTGGTCTGCTGAGTCGCTGACTCTCCTCTCTTGATATTTGGGTGGACCTTCCATTTACTTCGTTTGTTTTGACATGTGATTAGGTTATTGTGGCTTTTTGTTTTTGTTGTTTGCCAAATGGAAACTAGGTCTGGGTTGTGTTTGATTCTTCTATTTGTTTTAACTATGATGGACAATGATACACCGTGAACTCTTCTTCCAGATTTTTATCTGAGCTACATACACTTAAAAATAAATTACTGTCTATGCAGTCAGGTTGCATGTTGTGGGATTTGGGATGAAAAATTAGAAATAGAGTTGGGGTAGATTTGGCTTGAGGAATCATTGTTATTACATTTATAAGTTACTGACTTAAAAAAAACATAAGCTGTTATGCCTTTAAGTTCCTCTTATTTGCCTTTAAGCATTGTGAAACGATGTGAATTATTATTAGCCAACTTCATTGCAAGTAATGCAAGTTTCTCTTATTTGCTAAGCTGCAATGTTGTGTGACATTAGACATCATATATGTTGTGTGACGTTAGACCAAATCGAACTAAACCAAACTGAAACTGAGAAAAAAATTAGATCGAACCGAACCAAACAATACTTTCGATTTGGTTTTTGGTTTCGTCAAAAAACTAACTGCCCCTACTTCCTAGAGTAACTAGCAGCTACCACACCAAAAAGCACTAAAACGTGGTAGAGAACGATTTCAAAGGGTGACCCCTAGTTAAACTTACAAACGCATCAACAATAAAATTAACTTTCTTCATCACATGGCCAAACATGTAGCCTTTACATGCACATAATATATATGTTATCCGAAATGTCTATTTCTTGTATCTTGAACTACGGAGAGGCTTTAATATGTAGGACGATACCTTATAATAAGGGATTTGAAATCCTTTCTAAATCTCACTGCATGGAGTTTGAGGACCAAAAATTTCGGACAGTGAGAGATGTGAGGTCGGCAAGTGGAATGAGTTAATGAAGACCGTGTAATTCAATTTAAGTAGTTTAGATTTCTTGGTCCTTGGACTCCGAACAATGAGATCCAGAAAAGATCTCAACTCATAATAAGGGAGCTTGCTATGTACCATTGACCTTGACTTGGACTCGGGCTTTTTTGCCGTCTTGAAACCCAGCTGGTTATAGATAGACATGGTCCGCCATATATTTTATATCTAGGTTGGAAAATTGCCCTGACCATTTTATTTTATATTTTACTATGATTACTTTAAATTCGAAGAACACTAAACAAAAGCCTGATACAAAAACAAACATAAAAACCAACAACAAAAAGACACGAAAATGTGTAAGCACTACCAAAAAAAACACCTTGCTAGACAGAAAACATTTGTCGGATAAAAGTGGATTCCGTCGCCCAAAACCTTAGACGATGGAAGTTTGTAGGAAAATGTTGGTCGCACAAAACCTGTCGCTTGAAGCCTTATTCGACGAAAATTGAAATTCGTCGGGAGAAACTAAGTTTGCCCGACGACTTTTGTGTCGAGTAAAAGTGTGTTGACCGTATTTATCCAACGAAAGTATCTTGACCGATGACGTGATTTTGTCGCCCCGTACCAAATTTAATACTATTAAAAACTAGACCTGACTGTATCTTCGTCGGGCAACTGTTTAAATTTAAACTAAAAAAAACTTTTTTATTTTTTTTTAAATTCGGTTTTAAAGCAACATTTATAGTAAATAATTTATTTAATTCTAAATATATTAATTTAAAAAGCTAAAATTTATTTAATTGCGTTCAAAATAAAATTGTTCGTACAATTTTGTAAAACAAACTAAACTAATTAACCTAAACTACTCGGGTGGGTGCTGAGGTGGTTGGGGGAATGGCACCTGAAGTTCGCTGGAGGGCTCGGGAATGCGAATGCTAGCAGCTGACTTGCTCGGGCTATCCCAGCAATGCACATGCATACTACTTCTTGGTAGCACGTAGCAACTTCTTGCTCGCGAGCAACTTCTTCTCTTAGGAGCGTTGCTTCTTCTCTTTGGTGCTCAACTTCTTCTTTTTGGCATGCTAGCTCCATCTCCACCTACTGAAGTTTGGAAGACATCTCGATCGAAGGATATGAGCTCGCTAAAGAAGAAGACACCTTCGGGTCTCGAATCGACCCTCTCAGAGGCCGTGAAGTTTCTTGCCTTTTAGTCGCCTAACCTTATCCATCAACAACTGTAGAGACACCTTTAGATCATGTGTCATCTCCTCCATAGGCACGTTCGGTTGCTGCTTAGAGAGGTTGGTAAGGTACTCGTCCTTGTTCTGCGTTGTAGAAGTCTTAAAAAAAAAAAACAAGAGAAATCATTTAAGATTATTGATCATAATTTAAACCTTTTTTTTTAATTGTAATGAAGTTTAAATTTAAAATGTAGAATGGAATACTTACATAAATGTCGTCCCCGACTTGGTTGCCATAATTGGCATGCATCTCATCCTAAACCTCCAATTCCGGGGAATACGAACCACTCGCCCGCTGTTGCTTGAGATTTGTGCGACAAGGACATTTTTTTTCAAGTTTTGAAGTTTTCTTCCATTTTAAAATTTTCATCGCACAACGGTGGCGCCAAAACCTAGTTTACTGCAAATTTTAAGGGTTTTGCAAATAATAGTTCGTCACGCAAAGATATAATGTTGTGGCTCAATTTTGTTTTAAATTTTTTGTGAAGGTTTTTTTAGCAACAATATTAGTTTTTCGTCGTGCAAAGCCGCCTTACATGACAAATATTTTCCCGCACTAAGTATATTGTGAGATCCCACATCGCCTAGGGGAGTAAATCCTGTGAGCCTTATATATATATTCCCATCTCTACCTAGCGCGAGGCCTTTTGGGAGCTCACTGGCTTCGGGTTCCATCGGAACTCCGAAGTTAAGCGAGTAGCGTGCGAGAGCACTCCCATGATGGGTGACCCACTGGGAAGTTCTCGTGTGAGTTCCCAGAAACAAAACCGTGAGGGTGTGGTAGGGGCCCAAAGCGGACAATATCGTGCTACGGCGGAGTTGTGCCTGGGATGTGGTGGGGGCCTGGGCCAGGATGTGACAATTTGGTATCAGAGCTTAACCCTGGCCGCAAGTGTGCCGACGAGGACGCCAGGCCCCTAAGGGGGGTGGATTGTGAGATCCCACATCGCCCAGGGGAGTGGATCATGTGAGCCTTATATGTATATTCCCATCTCTACCTAGCGCGAGGCCTTTTGGGAGCTCACTGGCTTCGGGTTCCATCGGAACTCTGAAGTTAAGCGAGTAGCGCGCGAGAGCACTCCCATGATGGGTGACCCACTGGAAAGTTCTCGTGCGAGTTCCCAGAAATAAAACCGTGAGGGTGTGGTAGAGACCCAAAATGGGCAATATCGTGCTACGGTGGAGTTGTGCCCAGGATGTGGTGGGGGCCCAGGCCGGGATGTGAGAATATAGTCGTCGCACAAATGGTGGAGCCAAACCCTAGTTTATTGCCAAATATTTGGGGTTTTGCGCAATTGAAAGGACAATCACACAAATAGTTCTCGAGCGACTAAGGGTTTCTCGCGCAAAGATACAATGTCATCGTGCAAGAGTTTTATTTTTCAAAGTTTGAGCGCGGCGAAGTTCATTTTCTCATCATGCAAAAATGCCTCACGTGACAAAATACATTTCGGCGCTCAAGGATTCTTCGCACAAGTAGTTTTTTTTACCAGTGAATGAAAAGAAAAACGGATCTTTTAGTGATAATGTGAAAATAATTACCTCTTCTATGACCCATAGAAGCATTTACTTGTGTGTATATTTTTCTTTTTCCAACTTCGATAGCGTTCGACGAGTTTAAACATGCATTTATAAAACAGTAATCTTACGTATGGTAAATTTGTGAGCCGAATTTGTATTTACATGTATGTATACTAGCACTTACCTTTTTTCTTTTCTTTTCTTATTATACAATCATCATTATCTTCCATCTAGATTATTAATGAATCTTATATAGTTGTTCTACTAGCATTTACCTCTGTATATGCGTGTTCTACAAGCCAACTCGTCATGATCAGCCTCATTATTGAAGACTTGCAACCCATGGATAATTTAAACTTTAGCCCAAGCAACATTTCTTCTAAACCCTAGCAGAACTAAGGAAATAAAATATAAAAAAAAAGGTTACCTAACAGGAACAGAAAATAATTGTTGATTCATATTGTAAAGAAATGCAGGCTCCAATATAGATATTGGGCAGTAAGCTTGAGATAAGCTATGACCAGAAAAGTCATTGGCCTGAGACAAAGTAGCTTTGACAAATTCTATCAATCTTTTACCCTTGAAAGTTCAAACCATATTCTGAAGACAGATCAAGAACCAAATCTGAATACTTACATTCTAGTTTAGCTGTTAGTCTTGTGGCATGTGTACAATTAAGTTTCTATCTCGCACAATGGTGGTCAGAAAAAAGTTGAAATGACTCTGTGAGTCTTCCCGATTTTCAAAAGGGCGGACTATCGTGGCGAGCCATGAGCTGGTCCACTTTTAAATACAAAAAGAGATGTATTAACATATTATCTCATTTTCTTCCCAAATATAAATAAGGGCAGCTTACTATATAATAGCATTGACCTTGACTTGGACTTGAGCTTTTCTCCCGACTTGAAACCCCAGCTGTTCTTAGATAATGTTTCAAATTCGCCTAGTCCATTTTATTTTATATTATGCCAAGAAAAAGTCATAATATATGTTGGTATAGGACGTCTGTCATTTTTTTATTTGAATCACGCAACGAAAACAATGAAACATAACTAAGGCTTGCCTACTGCCTAGATTAATTAGTAATCACAAACGACCGTAGCTCCTAATTAGGCTTCTCGATAGAACTGCACTATGTGGAGGTAAACAAGCCAAGCTTTACCCTCAGTATAATATCATTTGTGTAGTTACAACTTTATGAAAACATCGGTTTTTACAAAATTTTGCTTTTCAGCCTACTCACTTTTGTTTTCCGTCCTTCCAGGATCTAGTGGCAGAGTTCTTGTGACGACGATAATTTCTAGCAAAAGTTGACTTGTAAGAGGTTTCCCCTTACGGTATATACGTTCTCTACTTCTATTGCAATTTTATTATGCTCTAACATCATGTGTGAAATGGGTTTAATCCCGCTCACATACGTAATCTTATATTAATTGCCCTGTACCAAATTAAATACTATTAAAAACTTCACCCGACGACATTTTTGTCAGGCAACTGTTTAAAACCAAAACTAAAAAAATAAAACAAAAGTTTGCTCGACGAATATATTCGTCTAGCAAACCTTTTTAAATTTTTTTCTTTAAATTTGGTTTTAAAGCAATATTTATAGTAAATAATTTATTTAATTTTAATTATATTAATTTAAAAAGTTAAAATTTATTTAATTGCGGTCAAAATAAAATTGTTCGTACAATTTTGTAAAACAAACTAAACTAATTAACCTAAATTACTCGGGTGGGTGCTGAGGTGGCTGGGGGAATGGCACCTAAAGGTCGCTCGAGGGCTCGGGAATGCGAATGTTAAAAGCTAAAATTGCTTGGGCTATCAGAGCAATGTACAGGCGTACTGCTTGATCGCACATAGCAGCTTCTCGCTCACAAGCAACTTCTTCTCTCAGGTGCGCTTCTTCTCTTTGGTGCTCAACTTATTCTCTTTGGCATGCTAGGTCCATCTCCACCTACTAAAGTTTGGAAGACGTCTCGATCGAAGGATGCGAGCTAGCTAAGGAAGAAGAGACCTCCAGGTCCTGAACCGACCCACTCGTAGGCCGCGGGGTTTCTTGCCTTTCAGTTGCCTAAGCTTGTCCATCAACAACTGCACAGACACCTTTAGATCAGGTGTCATCTCCTATATAGGCGCGTATGGTTGTTGCTAGGAAAGGTTGTCGAGGTACTCGTCCTTCTTCTGCATCGTAGAAGTCTAAAAAAATAAAACAAGAGAAACCATTTAAGACTACCGATCATAGTTTAAACCTTTTTTATTTATTTATTGTAATGAAATTTAAATTTAAAACGTAGAATGGAATACTTACATAAATGTCGTCACTAACTTGGATGCTGTAATTGGCATGCATCTCACCCTAAACCTCAGTTCCAGGGAATACGAACCACTCACCCGCTGTTGCTCGAGCTTTGGGCAACAAGGGCATTTTTTCAAGTTTTTCAGTTTTCTTCCATTTTAAAATTTTCGTCGCGCAACAGTGGTGCCAAAACCTAGTTTACTATGAATGTTAAGGGTTTTGCAAATCGTCACACAAAGATATAATGTTGTGGCTGTTGCAGTCCTATTAAATTAGGAATGTGATTGTGTAAATCCTAGTGTATCTAGGGATATCTTTGAATATTTCCTTTAGTAGTTAATATCCTATTAGAGTTGTAATCCTAAAAGGGTAAGGAATTAACCTTCCCTACTACTATAAATAAATGCACAATGGGGTGGAATAGAACACACCTCACAATTACACATCTTCCTCTTCTTTCTCTATGTTCCACACCCTCTCTCTCTGGCCTCCATAATTGTTTAGTAAATTATGCCTACAGCACGTTATCAGCACGTTTTTGACGCTGGGCTAAAGAGAGTTTTGATCTTCATTCATGGGAGTATTACGTTTTAATCATTCTTTTTATGATTAAATTATTATTTTATTAAATTGATCGACATGCTATTGATTCAATTTAATTTTTCTGTGTTGAACGTGATACAATGCATTGGAGATGCAATTCTGGCTTTCCGAGAAAGATCTTTTACAAATTCAAAAACTTTTGTTGTTCTCTGCCAATCAGGTACGCTTAAAATAAAGGAAGATATTTGAAACGACCATGAAGCATGAAAACATTCCCCATGATGCATGAACCCCCTACATTTATATTTACCTTCCAATATATATATATATATATATATATATATATATATATATATATATATATTGTATATGTTTCATATATTTGTCAATATATATGTGTGTGTGTGTATATAAATATATATATATATATATATATATATATATATTTGTTCATGCAATACGCAATTATGCTATGTGGAATTTGTGAGTCAAAGAATAGAAAAAAAAGAAGTAATTAGGGTTTTTCAAAACCTAGACATCGAAAAAAAAAAAAAATTAAAAATCTAAAAAAAGGGAAAACTCGGCTGAGTCGTGCTGCCAAGTCACTTGAGCTGCGTTGGAGCCATGCGCTCCGCACCAAGCTCAAGCCAAGCCTGAAGCTTGGGTCAGCAACTAGGCAGCCCTCTGAGCTCATTGCTCGAATTAGGACCAGGCCTGCTGCTTGGATCCTTGGTGCATGGGCTTCATCCCTCAGTCCGTTCCAGAAGCTAGCAACCCTTGCTAGGCTTCTCGCAACTTAGTCTGCCCTCAGAAGCCAATGGGCTTCCTTCGCGCCTCTGCTAGCAAGCCTAGCACTACTGGGCTCTGCCTTCTTTCCTTGGCCCGCTAACCTGTAGCCATTTCATGTAACCTAAGGCCTATAACTTGCTGCAAGGTTGTACCTCACCAGCCAGCCCAAACGTGCTGCGCTGTGGTTATTTTTTTTTTGACCCAATGCCATATTTTGGCATCCCTTGCTTCTTAACCATACCCAAATATTTTTGGCACGTTTTGGTTAACGCTAATAAAGCTATAATTCACTTGTCACTTGGCCCACCACCAATTAAAGCTAATAAGACCAGCACATCATTATTTTGCTTCTACGATCGACCCCGTATGGTCTCAATCTATTGAATTAATTAAAAGTGACCAATAGTTCGTTAATCTGACAAGAAATCCAAAATTATTGACCTGAAAATCACTTTTGGACATTAACGATTCAATAATTTAATTCTCTTATTTGAACCGTTGACATCCTTTCGTAGTCTCGAAGCGCTCACACTTGAGTTCCTGAAGCAACTCAAATCCGCTACACTTAAATCAGCATATTGCATTCTATGTTCTTGTAAGAACCTCTCTTTTATGAACTAACCGTTCATAAACTAAATTGAACTTGTAGTTTCAAATTTAGTGTCTTTGAAACTTGAAGTTTTCATAAAACAAATACACCCATGAAAACCCGACGTTTTTCATGAAAACCACGTCTTAGAACTCGAATGTCCTAACTTTGATGCTTAGGGATGATTCATTCTCATAACACCAATCACAATCTTGTTCCTTCCAATTAAGTGGATTGTCAAACCGTCACAAGTTCGCTTTTCCTAATCTGGATGTTTCTAATAGAAACCACTTTATGTGGGTATAAGATGAGAATCTCCACTTGACTATCAAGAAGTTGAGAAACCATTGTAGCCAACAATGGCATGGAAGAGCTGAATAAGCCTCCACCATGATCTTTATTCGAAGACTTATGCCTAAAGCATTACCCACGGAAGTACCTCCCGGACGAGGATTCCAGTCAAAATTCCATGGCTTCTTGGTAAGAACATCAAGAACAATGCAAGAACATTGAAGAACATCCATAAAAACTCATAAGAGCTCCATGAATGTTTTCACTCAATAAAACTCAAATTTTCACTACTCAAAAGGGGGTTAACATCCTAGGGTACTTAGGGGCTCCAAAAGTCACTTTAAAACACTTTTAACAAGACAAACATGAACCCAAAAATCCACCCTTTGGATTTGGCCGAATTTCCCCATAAACATGGCACCAAATTTTAGGTCCAAAATTCATGCTCATATGAACTACATCTACAACATTTGAGATGACAAATTTTCATACAAAATTTACATTCAAAGAAGCAAGAATAAAGCTTGTAACAATTACAACATTCAAACCAAAGACTATGAACTAGAAAACCCAAAAGGATTCACCAACTACTAGACCTAGGCTCTAATACCGCTTGAAGGAAATATTTGTGAAAATTAGTTTATTTGAGCAACATCTATGCATGCTATTAACAATTAAAAGGGGGAGTCATGCTTGTATGCACTCAAAAAAAAAAAAACTTTACCCATGAAATTCTAAGCCTAGTAGTTGTGGTGAACCAAGATTCAACTCAAATCGTAAAGAAAAGAGTTGAGAAACTTTTATACCTTTGAAGCACGTCTTTGCTTAGCAAAGGATATTCACCCATGTAAGGGCCTTCTTCCTTAGTCTCCTTGCTCATTGGCTCCATGGATGTGGATGGTGGAACTTTGCTTCTTGGCTCTATGATATCTTGGATGGATGAAGGATTCGGATTCTCCAAGTTCCCACCTCTAAGCCTCCACACCAAGGAGAGCATTGATGAAGAGATAAGTGACTTAGAGGAAGGAAGATTGCTAGCTATGTTCCTCTAGGGTGGCCGGCCTTCATTAGAGAAAAGAGAGCTTTGTGTTCTCTTCTCTTCCCTTAGAAAACCCTAAGGATGAAAATGGCTATAAAGTTGCCTTTATACCACCTCACAATGGAGTGGCAAACTTGCAATTAACACAAGTTTGCCTACCCGTCACCCTATAGCCGGCCTTGATGGGTTTATTGGGCTTTGAGGCCTTTTGTGTTTTCAAGTTTTCATACAACTTGAGTTAATGGGCTTGACATTCAAATCCCATTGGGCCTTGTGGCCCAAAACTAACCCGAGGTTTATAACGAACTTATTCATTTGATTAATTAACATATTAATTAATCCTAGCCATAAATAATTAAACCATTTAATTATCCTTACTCATCTCCGTTGTTTCTTCAATCTCTACCTTACACGGTGTACGATCCATCAGGTTCTTTTTAGAGAGGTAGTGGGCGATTAGAACTTTTCAAATCGATTGTGAATCAAAACATACTTTCAATTCTCCTTTAGTGAATATACACCTTTAGGGCCTCCACAAACTAAGAGTGACACCTAGCAGTATGTCATGGCTACCCAAGCTAATCAGAAATGGTGGAGAACCTATTCAGTTTAGGATTACAATGCAATATGGTCATTCTCTAATACAATACTCTTGACCACATTGTTTGGTTTGATAGTTTATTCATGTCTACTATCCAATGTGATTCTTTTACTTATATGATTACCTTGAATGTGATTTGGAACGATTTCCTAAATCTCATTCATACTCTGGCCAGAGATTCTTAATCATATCATAGAGTATTCTCCTTCAAATGGTTTGAAGGTTAGAGATCCCTTGTTGTGCATTCACTTGCCTCTATGACTGAGTGGCTTAACCCTAACTATGCCGTGGACACCCTTTGACGAAGTGACTTTGACATAGTCAAAGATCAAGGACCTAACCACAAGACAACTCTGATGCCTCATGTCAAAAGACTACTTTGCATTATCCCAACCATGAGTTCTTATATGACATGAGTATGAGAACTCCTCGTTGATCGTGTTCAATGGACTCATTCTCTATTGAGCACCTACATGCTTGTCTTGGTGTCAATTACACCAATGACTCGAGACTAATCACTCTCCCTAAGAAAAGACATAGCACATACTGATCTTAATGGACTGTCAATGCCTAATGGGCAATCTTATGATTAGGAACTTTTAGAATATGTATACGAAAGAGAATGGTCTCATCAATCTAACTTCTTTAGATCTCATTCTCCCAATTACATATTTCTTGGACTTATCGTTTAAGCATATAACATTTATATGAGACAGCTTTAAACAATAATCTTTGCCCTTTATATTAAACTAGATCAGTTTTAACATGTGAAATGTCCGTAAAGTAGTATCATATGATTGGCTTTAGGGCACATTTCCAACATGGCCGGCCTGGAGGCGGGTGATTGAGCAGTTTACTTGCTTTGGCATGACCTTTTGGGACACTTAGGTCGAATAATGATGCCATGATGCATCTCTTTACCTAAAGTAAGGATTTTGTGCCTACAAGCACACTTTGCCAAGCCTGCTCATTAGGAAAATTGATTTTCTAAATCATACCTTGCAAAGATACGAAACGACCCTTTTTTCACAATGAATTCAAGGGAATATATGTGGACTAATCCAACCAAAATGCGGACCATATAAATACTTATAGTTTTGGTTGATGAATCGACAAATTAGTCACATGTTTGTCCACACACTTTGCTGTTGAACTCCTTGGCCGATTAAAGGTTCACCATCCTACTTATCCCTTACAGTCTAGGAGATTGGATAATGCGGGAGAGTTTATATTGATGATTTTCGATAACGTATTGCATGTCTTTTGGGTTTATAATTGAACATTGAATTCCCATGTTCACCCCAAATAGCCTAGCATAGTGATCATAAAGTGCAATTTAAATGATTGCTTGGACCTTGGTGAACGAACCAAGTTTTCGATTTTTCCCTAGGGCTATACAATCTTGTACATAGCTATGTTGGTTCGCCTTGAGACCCATTGCCACCCAACCTATTTGACATTACAGTTGGTTACTGGGTACGAACCTGACGCTTCATACTTACGCATTTGGGTGTGCATTCCATGTGCCAAGTTGCGTCGCCGCAACGTACCAATATGGGTCCTCAAAAGAAGGATGTGAATCTCTGTCAATTATGATTCTCCTTCACACTAGCTCTCTTAAAGCCCTTGCATGTGATCTCTTTATCGTTCATTTGTAGATTGTCACTTTAATAAGTCAGTCTTCTCGTCGTTAGGGGGAGATAAGAACGTCAACGTTCATGTAGAACGATGCGAATTTGCATGGACTTTGCCGACTATGTCTCATCTCGATCCTAATACCGCACAAGTTTGATTAGCAAGTGCAATGAATTTTAGCTTTCAGAATGTTGCTATAGACACATTCCTCTGATCTAGCTAAAGTGACGAGATCATATACCAGCTGCAAACATGCCTGCAAGGATAGACGTACTTAACGGACGTCGAGTTAACAACCCTGAAGGGTGTGCCGCCCTTGTTGGATGGTTTGGACACCCCTGTTAGACGGTCCGGTACACCGGCAGATAGCCAATCAATCTGTTTTGGCCTGGAGCATGACATATCACTCGGTTCATAAGATTCACTTCCCTAGAAGAGGAAGGTCATGGCACAACAATGAATCTATATTCGATCTCTGTCTCAAATCATTTTCATCTCATGAGATTAATCCGGATTACTCCCGAGACTTAAGTTCTTGGTCCAGTATACTAGTTTGGATGAGTTAATGGAATTGAGATGAGATTACCATCGATGATGTTTTCACTTATATGGTAGCTACCGACATAAATGAAAAGCAACGATATCGAACCATGTTCCGTTGATTAAGTGACAACGTAGAACTGATTGGACAATTGAAATTACAATCCAGGTCAAATTCCTTACCAAAGTGTGTTTTGGACCTATCGTTCCTACACTGCCCAAGGTAACCCTATTGTGTTACAAGTGGGAAAGAAAGTGTAATGAGATGAATGAAATATTCGATATGATGCACGCCTTATGGTGCAAGGTTTCTCTCAAACGTCATGTGATTGATAACAGCATTATGAAATGTGGTTAGTGCTTCTCCATGGAGATATTGATACAGAGATTTACATGTAAGTTCCTAAATAATTACATGGACTGGTTCAAATAGTTCCAAACCACGGAATACCTTCTTAACTTGTTTGAGGCATTCAATTATGGATTAAAGCAATCCGCCAGATATGGTATACCCGTCTAAGTGATTGTTTGAACAGTCAGGGATATGAATGAACGCCCTTGCGTGTTAAACTATAAAGTCTTATTCCGAATTGCTAGAGTTACAGTTTATGTCAATGACATGAATCTCACTAAGACTTTAGAAGAGCTTCAGAAAACTACCTCGCACCTGAAGATGGAATTTGAGATGAAGGATCTTGGGAAAACTCGTTTATGCCTTGACCTGAAGTTCAAGTGTTGTTCTAATGGTACTTTGGTTTACCAGTCGAACTACACCATGAAGGTGTTACCTTTGAGTATACCTGTGATCGTCCATACATTATATGCAAATGAGACCCTTGAAGAGGTTATGGAATCTGAAGTTCCATATCTGAGTTCAACTTTGCGTTTCGTTGTACTTAGCTCATTGTATTAGACATGACATCTCCTTCGCTGTTGATCTATTGGTAAAGATGCAGCACTGCGCCTACACGCAACCACTGAATTGGTGTTAAAGACGTACCTTGAAGATACTACGAATTTAGGCAAATCCTAAGCATCTCAAGCGGATTCGAGCCCCCTGATCCTCAGAATGATGCTTGTTTTGTTTGTTATGCTGACACTGGTTACTTATTAGACCCGCACAAGGCATATCCCCGAATGGTTATGTCTTTACCGTTAAGGGATATCACAATATCTTGGAGGTCCACTATATGACCTTAGTAATCTTCGAAACGTTCCAAGACTCACCTCACTTCACTACACCACAAATGAGACATGGTTAGGAGTTCTTGTTGAGTATATTCGAAGTACTTGCTATTTTTCATCCATCGTTGAGTCCCAACGACAATCCATGAAGATTATGCCGCATGTATCAACCCGATGAAGACATGATACATCACCGAAGTCAATGCCAAGACATATTGCGTCTACCTCATATTGCGTCTACATCTACATCAACAAAGCATCATGAGATTGAAGTCATACAAGCCTATCCCAGACAACCTTACCGACCTCTACACAACGTCATTGCCGAAGTCAACCTTTTAGAAGCTTGTTCGAGGAATTGGTATGCCTAACTATTCGTATGCAATGTTTGTAGTTCTCATTTGGAAGTTCTGTTAAACTCAGGGGGAGTATCCAAAAGTATACTCACTTGATCTTAATGTACTATTTTTCCATACGATTATGAGCAATTTTCCGATTGGGTTTTTCCTACCTAACTAGGTTTTGATAAGGCACCCATCCCGGGCTGATCATACCCTTGTGAACTCTTCTAATTGCGTCCAGAAGACGTATAGTTTTGACTTAATACAACTTCTCACTTTTCTCCTTAGTCTATGGGTTTTTCTCCCACCTTGGGTTTTACCATAGCAAGGTTTTGTGAGTTTTACCTTTTATGCATTCTTCTGTTGGTTTGAGACTCGCATTCGCTCATCGTGCTGACGACTTCATCAATTGTACTTACTTCATCGTTGAAGACCTGATGCGCCATTTAGTTGAGTATTTACACACTCAAGGGGGAGTGTTGCACTCCTATTAAATTAGGAATGTGATTGTGTAAATCCTAGTGTATCTAAGGATATCTTTGAATATTCCCTTTAGTAGTTAATATCCTATTAGAGTTGTAATCCTAAAAGGGTAAGGAATTAACCTTCCATACTACTATAAATAAAGGCACAATGGGGTGGAATAGAACACACCTCACACCTCACAACTACACATCTTTCTCTTCTTTCTTTATGTGCCGCACCTTTTCTTTCTGGCATCCATAATTGTTTAGTAAATTATGCCTACAACAATGGCTCAATTTTGTTTTAAATTTTTTGTAAAGGTTTTTTTAGCAACAAAATTTAGTTTTTTGTCGCACAAAGCCGCCTTACGTGACAAATATTCAGTGATAAAAAAAATTGGTCTAGTGGCACTTAGGTGCAGAATGGTCAGTAATAGCCACGATTAAGTCCTAATCGGTCACAAAATTGAAAAACATAATAAGCGGACGCCTGGGCCAGCCTAGTCTAGGGGAGGCTGGATGGGGGCTAGGCAGACGTATGTGGAGAATGCTGAAATAAAGAATTTTTTTTGTTGTAGAGCCCCACGTCGCGCGCGAGGGAAGAGATAAAGCCCTTTTGTCTGTTTAATTGCACGGTTTTACCTTTAAGATGGTCCCCACCATCTTCCCTTTTACTTATTTTTAAATTCTTTTATCGTGTTTCACTGTTGCTGCTAGGTGCAGGCCTAGGACTTTGTGGAGGACCTGCGTGAATAACTTAGCAAGCTTTCGTGTTAAAGAAAAATTAATGAAAAGGGCTTCAAAACTTTAAATTTTAATCAAAAACCATCTAATAACTTTATTTAATGAAAAGGACAAAAAAAAAAAAAAAACATAAAATATAAACGTGTGCCCAGCGCTCGTTAAGTTTCATAAACAGTGTGGTACCATTAAATTTCATAAACAGTGTAGCATCGTTAAGTTTCATAAACAGTGTGGTACCATTAAATTTCATAAACAATGTAGTAAATTTCATAAACAGTATAGTACCGTTAAGTTTCATAAACAGTGTAGTAAGTTTCATAAACAGTGTAATACCGTTAAGTTTCATAAATAGTATGTGTGACGACGCGCGGGACCTGCTCGCCAATTTTTTTTTAAATATTAAAATTATGTCTTTTTCATTAAAATTTAAGATCTTTTGTCATTTTTATTAAAGTTTAAGGGTTTTTCATTAAAATTTAAGTCTTTTTCATTAAATAAAGTTATAGCATAATTTTTTGTTAGAATAAACTTAATCCAAACTCTTTTCATGAAAGTTCACTTAATTTAATTGGATATAAAAGTAATTTACAATTTGCATGCCTTTTTTACAATTGGTAGGCCTTTTTGGAGTAGTACCGTGGGCTTTTTGGTTTCTTAATGGAATTTGTAAGGGTCTTTTTACATATGTGTACCAAAGCAATTTGCAATGTTACAAAACTAATTTATATTTTTGTATTTTGTATTTTATTTTTTTTAATTATAATACAATTATATGTTTTTGTATATGTAGATACTTATTCATATAATATATAATATATATATTTAAATCCACCTAGACCGCCTAAGTTCCTACCTTGCCGTCTAGGCGTTAACCTCAACTCGCCGCCCGACTAGCAGTTAGCGTTTTTTAAAACCTTACAAATATTTTCTCGCGCTAAGTACATTGTCGTCGCGCAAATGGTGGAGCCAAACCCTAGTTTACCACAAAACATTTGGGGTTTTGCGCGACGGAAAGGACAGTTGCGCAAATAGCCCTTGAGCGACTAAGGGTTCCTTGCGCAAAGATACAATGTCACCATGCAAGAGTTTTATTTATTTTTTAAGTTTGATAGCAGTGAAGTTCATTTTTTCGTCACGCAAAAATGCATCGCGTGACAAAATACATTTCGTCGCTCAAGAATTCTTTGCACAAGTAGTTTTTACTAGTTAATGAAAATAAAAACTGATCGTTTAGTGATAATATGAAAAGAATTACCTCTTTTATTACCCATAGAAGCATTTACTTCTGTGTATATTTTATTTTTTTCCAACTTCAATAGCGTTCGATGGATTTGAATGTGTATTTATAAAACAGTAATCTTACGTATGGTAATTTTGTGAGCCAAATTTGTATTTACATATATGTATGTTTTCTACTAGCACTTACCTTTTTTTTCTTCTTATTAATACAATCATCATCTTCCATCTAGATTATTAATGAATCTTATATAGCCGTTCTACTAGGCATTTACCCATGTATATGCGTGTTCTACAAGCCAACTCGTCATGATCAGCCTCATTGAAGACTTGTAACCCATGGATAATTTGAACTTTAGCCCAACCAACATTTCTTCTAAACCCTAGCGGCACTAAAAAAATAAAATATATAAAAAAAAAAACGCTACCTAACAGGAACAAAAAATAATTGTTGATTCATATTGTAAAGAAATGCATGCTACAATAAAGATATTGGGCAGTAAGCTTGAGATAAGATATGACCAGAAAAGTCGTTGGCCTGAGACAAAGTGGCATTGACAAATTCTATCAATCTTTTAACCTTGAAAGTTCAAACCATATTCTGAAGACAGATCAAGAACCAAATCTGAATACTTACATGCTAGTTTAGTTAGTCTTGTGGCATGTGTACAATTAAGTTTCTATGATTGTAGTAAGGGAAGGTTAAAATGCCTCCGTAAGTATTTTTCTCGAAAAAGTAGACTGTCGTGACGAAGTCACCAACTGATTCATTTTTAAATACGAAAAGAGATATATTAACATATTATCTCATTTTCTTCCCGAATATAAATAAGGACAGCTTACTGTATATACCATTGACCTTGACTTGGACTTGAGCTTTTCTGCCGACTTGAAACCCCAGCTGTTCTTACTTCTTAGACAATGTTTCTACTCCACCATATAAGTCGGAAATTTGCGTAGTCCATTTTATTTTATACTATGCCAAGAGAAAGTCTAAATATATGTTGGTTGGTATAGGATGTGTCACTTTTCTTATTTGAATCACGCAATGAAACAATGAAACAGAATTAAGGCTTTGCCTAACTGCCTAGATTAATAAGTAAACACAAACGACCGTAGCTCCTAATTAAGCTTCTCGATATAACTGCACTATGCGGAGAGTTTTACCCCCAGTATAATATCTTTTGTGTAGTTACAACTTTAAAACATCGGTTTTTACAAAACTTAGTTTTTCGGCCCACTCATTTTTGTTTTTTGCTCTTCCAGAATTTAGTGGCAGAGCTCTTGTGACGACGATGATTTCTAGCAAAAATTGACTTGTAAGAGGTTTCTCCTTACGGTATATACGTTCTCTACTTTTACGGCAATTTTACTTATACTCTAACATCACGTGTGAAATGTGATCAATCCTGCTCACATACACACTCTTATGTTAGTCACTTTCAGGTTTTAATTTATGAGCACTTTTCCACATCACTACAATTTATGACTTCGTCACCTTCCGGGTGTCAGCCATCACATCTCGATGCGGGGGTGTCCAGGTGGACACTCCAGGCCGACGTGTGTTACATTTTATTTTGTTGTTTCAAAATTTGCTTTGCAGGATTACCTTTTAGATTTTATTTAGAGGGGTTAGTGTGAAACCCCGCTCCTGGACTTCACCATTGGAAACTACGTATTATGTACTAGCAAGATTTTATATTATTTTCGGAAATTTATATGAGTTTTATTAAATTAATTACGAAGTTGGAATTTTGGTCAGTAATCGTTAAAAATCCGTAGACCTTACAAGGTCACACTAAATAAAATTGGACAGAGCTCGAGCCTACAAGTGCGTAGACTAAAATTGTTCGCAAATCGGAGATTAGAGACGTTTTAGTTGTTCAAATAAATAAATAAATAAAGAAGACTGGAAGCTACCAGATGGCAGTGGGAGAGATGGAGAAAATAAGAGAAATGAGGGAGGGAGAGGGACCAATCAGGAGGAGAAGAAAGGAGGGAAATGAGAGGAGGGAGGAGCAGCTAACCCGGATCCACCCTTGACCCGTTTCCCTTGCATAGCCCGACCCGGATTCCATGCTTGTTTCCGATGGATTTCCGTCCATCTCGCCGGCGTTTCACGATCGTCCACCACTCCCAAACAATTTTATGGCCTTCCTTCTTCAAGTTTCCACCTTAGCTTGACGGGATTTAATCCCGATTTTGTGAAGAACACACCCATGGGTCCGAGAACCCTTCGCCAGCGATCCACCATTTCTGAAATGTTTTCCTTCGATCACCACCACCAAAATACTCCTCTTGAGCTTAGTAACAAACCCAAACAAGTTTGGGGGTGGCGGTGCACCGAGGAAGTCGAATTGAAGAACGATCGAGGGTGATTTCAAGTATTTCCCAACTGAATTGGACTTCGGTCCATGTATGAAAGTTCTTCCCCTTATTGTTTTCTATAATCCTATAAAATTTGGTGAATTTTAGAGTTGGTCGGAATTCGTGGTTTCCGTTTGCTGGGAACCGCCGCATGGCCAATGGGCCGACTTTGTCTTTTTAGGTTAAATTTGATACTCTGATTACATATTTGACGTCCGCTCGATGAAATTCCATCGTTTGAACCTAGTTTTGTTAATGTCCGCCACTTGAATATTATAGTAAATAACGATCCAACCGTTGGAACATCACCAAAATTTAGTATATTGTATGTAATATTTAAGAACTTTAGGAACTATGGATTGGAAATCCGGTGGACGAATCTACCTGATTGGATTACTAGGGTTGACTTTGTTCAAAATGTTCTGAAGTGGTCTATAGTACTAAAAATTAGCATTACTAGAGACCCAGTGGGGCTTAGTGGACCATCTTAATTGGTGAGCTATCCCAAGTGATGTGCACCTCGCTTTATGTGCAAGTGGCACATTTTTGTGTTATACATGTTTATTGAACTTCTAGATGATACGAATGAAATGCACGATTGCTAGTATAGAAATGAGTGCCTAGAATCTTATTAAAAGTATTATATAGAACTTATATGTTGGTATGACAAGATAGTTAGTAATCGTGAGAAGTTGATAATGCAGATGCTTACGTTGTAAATCATAGGGGTTGAGATGGGGGTAAGTATGTTGTGTGTTGATTTAATTGCACCATATAACAGTGGTACATGGATGGTCCTGCTTAGTATATCCGCGAAAGGGGACCATACATGTTTCAGGGGTGATCATGCTTGGTATATCCGAGATGAGTGATCACTGCCTGCACGATTAGACTATGTATATGGTTCTGCTTGGTATATCCGCAATGGGGGACCATACCCATTGTAGGAGTGATCATGCTTGGTATATCCACGATAGGCGATCACTACCTAGGGCTATGAGATATAGTCCTGCTTGGTATATCTGCAATGGAGGACTATACATATGTTAGGGGTGATTATGCTTGTTATCTTCGTGAAGGGTGATCACTGATGTGGTAGAAACTAACACACAAATTAAACCCTATAAATTATGCAATCGTAGTATGAGTAAGTAGGGATCGTTCTATTCCGGGGATTAGAAGGGATGCTAATCAACGCAAATTAAACTTATAAAACTGAAAACTAAGTTAAACTAACAACAACACAGTGACTGGGGGAATTTTGGACGAATTTAATTAAAACAAAAGTAAATGGCAGCAAGTAAATTAAGTTGTGAATGAAATATGGATGAAATGATAGCTAAAGGATTCTTCTCCACACATGAAACATATGAATACAAATCGATTTCCAATTATTCTTCCTATAAACCATGAATGACAATGCCCCAAATTAATTGTGAACAACACTAATTAACTCTCAGATTTTCCTAAGTTCATTGAATTGGACTTAGCGACGCAACCAAATTATTCTTCTCAAGTTCCTTAACTATGAAAAGCATGATAGAGATACATCTTAAAGATCATTAAGTTCTGTGAAAATCATAAGCATTGACAAAGCATTTGTAACTATTAAAAGCATGATACTCCTGCCAAGAATTTACTTAACTTAATCATGACTAGTGACTTTTACTACTTCCAAATATAAGTTCATAACGATTAGGTGAAATTCTCTTATATTCTAGCATCAAATCCTTGCATGCAAACTAAGTATGCATCCTAAATAAACATACAAGAATAAGTTTTCTATAAAGCAGATAAGTAAATCACATTCATGTCTTATGAAACAATAACTGGATGTAATCAATTTATATAAAACATATGATCATGGCTTCGAATTCACCTCTAGCTAAAAAGAAACTTAGTTACACATATTCATCATAACTAAACAATAATCTAAAATAAACATTGAAACTTAAAACAAAGAAAGAAAGAACTCTGAAAATTGCAGCAACTTCAATGGACGAATGGTAGGAACAGTACACCCTAAATCGCTGCAGAAATTTCATATATATAGGGGGACCGACTGAATCAAAAAAGGAAGGGGTTTTGACGTTTTAAATTATTTTATAGCTCTAAGAATCAGGTAGAAAGTGTTGGGAATGTGATTAGGATCCCTCCTTGCAGCTAGAGATAAGATAAGATAATGTTGGATAAGATAGGATAAGATAAGATAAGATAGGATAAGATAGGATAAGATAATGTTCCTCTCCAACTAGGATTCCTCTTTCTTGTGTAATTCCTTGTCTTCCAAGCCTCAACTTTAATTCCTCCAGAGTTTAGCACATGTCTAACACCATTTAAATACCAAAAACGTCCAGCCCATATGCTATCCAATCCTTGTCCAAAACTACTCCAAATTGCTCCCTTTAGCTATTTATTGTCATCTTTACCAACTGGACTTACAATAATACGAAAATAACTTAAATTACCAAAATAAATGGAAATTAACTAAGTAAATGCAAAGAAATAAGATAACAAAGACGCATAAATATGCTCCTATCAATCATTGCCTACGTTATTAGACTATGCCTATGGTTCTGCTTGGTTTATCCGCAATGGGGAACCATACGCATATTAGGAGTGATCATGCTTGGTATATCCGCGATGAGTGATCATTACCTAGAGTAGGATGTGGTCCTGCTTGGTATATCTGCAATGGGGACCATACGTATTTCAGGAGTGATTATGCTTGGTATATCCGTGATGGGTGATCACTACCTGCACGCTTGGATTATGCCTATGGTTCTACTTGGTATATCCACAATGGGGGTCCATACGCATTATAGGGGTGATGAGGATTAGTTGTACTTGGTACATTTCGATAGGCGACCATATTTTAGTTGGATTCCGTTCAGTGGTCTGGAATCCTTACTCGTGCTCATTTCCATAAAGTTAGTCTGGAAACCTAGATTCGAGTGAATGGGAATTACCCACAGTAGACCTTGTAGTATAAATTAGATTTACCATGTTGTTACTCATAATCCAAGTAGGGAATTCCTTAGAGTTCTTTAATTAAATTCGTGAAATTATATGTTATCTTATTTATTAATGTAGTTAAATGATAATATCGTGCATCTTTGACTCGTGAATTTATTAATGGATATGTTTGTGGAATGGTGTTGGAAAGCATGTGATATATGTGAATGACGAAATGACAAATCTCGGGTTATATATAGTTGTTATATAGTGGGGTACTCTATGTTTTTTGCTAGAAAGTATATTAAGAAAGGTTTAGAGTTTAATAAATGGTGAACTACGAATGGTTTGATCTCTATTTAGGGTATGTAGGTAGTCTAACGCAAGGGTTAGATGCAGTCATGAAATGGAAGCAAGTTACTACGTGGTTGAATCATTGTTTATTTTTGGTCATGTCTCGGGGCCAGACATGATAGATAAATAGGAATTGGTGATGTCACGTGTCGATCCTGGATGCATCTTAGGATCGGGGCATGAAAACTTTAGTGGTATCAGAGCTTAGGTATTATGTTCTTGTAACTTTACCTTAGAGTAGGAAATGCTTTCGGGTAATGTAATGAGTAACTTTGACGGGACGCTATTTAAGCATTTGACTTTGTTTGTTTAAAGCCTTGTGTTGCTTCTGTGACATTGCTCTTGATTGGCATTTGTGTTGAGCTCATGTATTGTGCTAATTTACTCTGAAGTAGAGGTATTGTCTATGAATGTTGATCATGCATTGATTAAGTGGTTCAGTTAATTTTTTTTTTTTAATCGTAGAAAATGTGCTATGAAATTCACATGTATCATTATTACTTCGAATGGTAGTTATAACGCTTTTCATTTAAATCATGGATATAGATGATTGTGAATTGATTTGTGTTCGTATGATTGAATTATTGTTAGAAGTGGCATTTCACTTGTACAATGATTAGTGATGTTGTTGTGCTGGGATGACGATGTTGTGTTTGTAAGCAGATTAGTATTGTTGTTGCCTTGATTACGGCGATTGTACTTGGGAAATAGAACTTGGAATCGTTGAACTTGTTGGTAACTAATTGTGTGAATAGTTTAAAGGAACGGTACTGAAAATTTCAAGGACAAAATTTCTATAAGGGGGGAAGAATGTGAAACCCCACTCTTGGATTTTACTATTGTAAACTACGTATTATGTATTATCGAGATTTTATATTATTTTCGGGAATTTATATGAGTTTTATTAAATTTAGATTTTTATTAAATTAATTACGAAGTTTGAATTTTGGTCAGTAATTGTTAAAAATTCGGACCTTACAAGGTCACACTAAGTAAAATTGGACAGACCTCGATCCTACGAGCGTGTAGGCGAAAACTATTCACAAATTAAAGTTGAAACAAAGAAATTAGAGACGTTTTAGTTGTTAAAATAAAATAATAAATAAATAAATAAAAGAAGACTGGAAGCTGCCAGATGGTAGTGGGACAGACGGAGAAAATGAGAGAAAGGAGGGAGGGAGATGGACCAATAAGGAGGAGAAGAAATGAGGGAAATGAGAGAAGCCAACCCGGATCTACCTTTGACCCGTTTCCCTTGCGTGACCCGACCCGGATTCCATGCTAGTTTCTGACGGAATTCCGTCCATCTCGCCGGTGTTTCATGATCGTCCACCACTCCCAAACAATTTTTTGGCCTTCCTTCTTTAAATTTCCACCTTAGTTTGACGGGATTTAATCCCGATTTTGTGAAGGACACACCTACGGGTCCAAGAACCCTTCGCCGGTGATCCACCATTTCTGAAATGTTTTCCTTCAATCACCACCACAAAATACTCATCTTAAGCCCAATAACAAAACACAAACAAGTTTAGGGGTGGCAGTGCAGCGGGGAAATCGAATCGAAGAACACCCATTTTTGGGTCAGGCAGATCGAGGGAGATTTTAGGTATTTCCTGGCTGAATTAGACTTCAGCACAGGTATGAAACTTTTTCCCCTTGTTGTGTTCTATAATCCTATAAAATTTGGTGAATTTTGGAGTTGGTTGGAATTCATGGTTTCCGTTTGTCAAAAACCCTGCATGCAACGACGCTTGAATATTACATATTTGGCGTATGCTTGATGAAATTCCATCATTCAAACCTAGTTTCGTTAATGTCTGCCACTTGAATATTATAGTAAATAACGATCCGACCGTTGGAACGTCACTAAAATTTAGTATGTTATTGTATGTAATATTTAAGAACTTTGGGAACTACGGATTGAAAATCTGGTGGACGTATCTTCCTGATTGGATTACTAGGGTTGACTTTGTTCAAAATGTTCTGAAGTGTTCTTCAGTACTAAAAATTAACATTCTTAGAGACCCAGTGGGGCTTAGCGGGCCATCTTAAATAACGAGCTATCCCAAGTGGTGTGCACCTCGATTTATGTGCAAGTGGCACCTTATTGTGTTATACATGTTTATTGAACTTCTAGATGATATGAATGAAATGCAAGATTGCTAGTATAGAAATGCGAGCCTAGAATCTTATTAGAAGTATTATATAGAACTTATATGTTGGTAGTGGTCGTGAGAAGTTGATAGTACAGGTGCTTACGTTGTAAATCATAGGGGTTAAGATAGGAGTAAGTATGTTGTGTGTTGATCTAATTGCACCATATAGCAGTGGTACATGGATGATCATACTTGGTATATTAGCGATAGGGGACCATACATATTTCATGGGTGATCATGCTTGGTATATCCGCGATGGGTGATCACTGCTTGCACGATTAGACTATGTATATGGTTCTGCTTGGTATATCCGTAATGGGGGACTATACGCATTCTATGAGTGATCATGCTTGGTGTATTTGTAATTGGTGATCACTATCTAGAGATATAAGATACAGTCCTGCTTGGTATATCCGCGATTGGGGACCGTACATATGTTAGGGGTGCTCATGCTTGGTATATCCACGATAGGTGATCACTGCCTACATTATTTGACTATGCCTATGGTTATGCTTGGTTTATCTGCAATGGGGAACCATACGCATTCTTGGAGTGATCATGTTTGGTATATCTGCGATGAGTGATCACAACCTAGAGTTAGGATGTGGTCCTGCCTGGTATATCCGTAATGGGGACCATACGTATTTCAGGGGTGATCATGCTTGGTATATCCGCGATGGGTGATCATTGCTTGGACGCTTAGATTATGCCTATGGTTCTGCTTGGTATATTCTCAATGGGGGAACATACGCATTCTAGGGGTGATAAAGATTAGTAGTACTTGGTACATTTCAGTAGGCGACCATATTTTAGCTGGATTCCATCGAGTGGTCCAAAATCCTTGCTCGTGCTCATTTCCATAAAGTTAGTCTGGAAACCTAGATTCAAGTGAATGGGAATTACCCACACTAGACCTTGTGAGTATAAATTAGATTTAACATGTTATTACTTATAATCCAAGTATGGAATTATGTAGAGTTCTTTAATTAAATTTGTGAAATGATATGTTATCTCATTGATTGATTAACGTAGTTAAATGATAATATCTTGCATCTTTGACTTGTGAATTTATTGATGGACATGTTTGCGGAATGGTGTTGGAAAGCATGTGATATATGTGATTGATGAAATGACAAATCTCGGGTTATATATAGTTGTTATATAGTGGGGTACTCTATTTTTTCTGCTAGGAAGTATATTGAGAAAGGTTCAGAGTTTAATAATTGGTGAACTACGAATGACTTGATCTTTATTTAGGGTATGTAGGTAGTCTAACGTAAGGATGCAGCCATGAAATGGAAGCAAGTTACTATGTGGTTGAATCATTGTTTATTTTTGGTCTTGTCTAGGGGCGAGACATGATAGATAAACATGAATTGGTGATGTCACGTGTCGATCCTGGACGTATATTGGGATCGGGGTGTGACAGTTAGACTTTTCCACGTTTATACCTTTAAATTTTGTTTAATGGGGGTTAGACTTAGACCTGGCATTTGTGTCGTATTTTCTGTGTTCATGTCATTTTTGTGTTATACCCGATATCTTAATGGGTTGTGTCGTGTAACACCTGTTAAAATGAACTGGTAATATGACCCGACCCAAATTGGATCTGTTAATATTAATGGGTAATATGACCCGACCCGTTATCTGTCGAAGAAATAAACCAATAAATAATTTAGTGAAAAAATATAATACTAAATTAGTAAATACATACCACATTGTCACATAAATATTACTTCAAAACACTAAAACACATTTGTCTTTCAAGTATTACATAAATATTAATTAATGTATAAGTGTGAAAAATATAAAAGAAAATAAATAAAAGCTTGTAATGACAAGCTTTACAACTTTTGTGAAGGGTTCAACTTCAAAACTCACCACTATAAGCATATTAACTATGATCAAAATTTAACCGTTGATTGTTGTTTACATTTATGCTCCATTCTTCTCACCAATTTTTTTTTTTTAATAACAGTATCTTTTAGAGGATGCAGGAAGATGAACAGTTTGAGCATTCATAGTTTTACTATTAATGAAAATATTGCTTGGAGTTTACAAAGTCTCTAGAAACTATCTAAAGTTGAAAGTTTGTCTTTTTGCCTATACAAATAACAGTTGACTTAAATTTCAGACAACATGTCAAGTAAAATTTATTACAGTAATGATAATAAGAAACTATCATAACAAAAATAAATAAATAACTAAAACTTAATTTTTATTAACTTATATAGTATAATAATACAATAATACATATTTAATATATAATATATAACTATAGCTATGGTATTTTATAGTAAGTTTTAATAGTAGTTTAACTTTAAAATCATCAAAATAATTTTTTCTTAACAGGTCGAAATGGGTTACCCGCGTGTAAACTTGTTAAGGACCCGTTAATAACAGGTTCTTAACTGGGGACCCGCTAACGACCTGATTAATTATCGTGTTGACCTGAAACCTGTTACTTTTGTATCGTGTTAATCGTGTAAGAAATTGCCAAGTTTAGTTAAACTTCATGTCTCACCCCACCATAACCAGTTTTTTTTTTTTTTTTGATCAATTTTTTTTTTGTCCTTTACTTAGTTATGAAGCATTACAATTATGTAAATACATTTTAGTCGTCCAATACACAAATATGTAATAATAAGGAAAAGAAAATTAATAATTAAGTATTCAACACGTGGTCCATATTAGTGGAATATGAGACATCCCACTTGTATGAGTAATGCTATACAAATTTATTATATTATGTATTCATTTCATATTAATTACATATCAATTTCATGTTGTGTCAATTTTGTATTACCTTTAAATACGAACTTGAGATTAAAAAAAGGAAATTATTATTGGCACTCTAATATTCTCATTCGGCATTCCAAAATTCTCATTTTACACTCCAAACTTTCTATATTTAAGAAAGAAAAATACACTTCTAAGGAGTGTAGAATAAGATTTTTGAAGTGCCAATAACACTTTCCTAAAAACATCATAAACACAAACATGACGTCCTGCATACTTTTTATTTGAGCAATATTCTATCCAACCTGGCAATACCCAAAGACTGCATGAACTGTTGTATTAATATAGTTTCTGATTGTCAGTTCATGTACCAAAATACTACCATAATCACTAACTATTATGCTGATGTGTATCAAGGTTCAAAATTAAACCTATACAATATAATCAACGGAAAATGTTTCATGTGGCTTGACAATAGTCATTTCCACAGGCCAAAAAACAATAAAATAAAATTTACTGTGTACCGTGTGCAATATTTTGTTTGTGTTGGTTTATACGAGGAACCAAGGCTATATGACTACGTCTATTCTAAATTTCTAATGACTTCTCTCATACAAAATTTTCCTTAACCTCTCAGCTTGGCTTCTTCAACAAAGTCTCCAAGTTATATAAGAAAATGTGTTGAGCAGAAGCAGCTTCCATCGATCGATCAGTGACCAGGTCCCCTGCGGCTTGGCCCGGAGTAAGCTCGTGCTACAAGGAAACTCTTTATGGACTTAAAAGTACGTTTATCTTGAGCACCTATAAGAGGTCTCGAGGCCTCAACATGCGCAGAGTAAAAGAGTGGGAGGAAGAAGATGATGAACATGGAAATGGCATTGAAAGCCAACAGAAAAGAATTTTGAGATTTCATTTCAATGAATACAGGGGTTTGGGTGAGGCTCAAAGGATGTTGGGTTGAATTGGAGGCACAAATATAATATGAGAGGTAGCTGGTTAGTTTGCTTATATAGAGACTTGCTACTAGCTAGGGTAGCTTGGTTTGCCATTTATTCATTGACTTTTTGGTATTGCGGGCTGCCGCTGGATTGTGTTTTCTGTGCTATGACTTTAGAGTTTGAAAATGTTAACCTCAGCCTTTGACTATTAATCTGAAGCAACATCAAACGTCCGACTAATTTAGTCAGTACTATCTGATGACTGTATTTATCATATCCGACTGAAATAGTTAATACAATTCAAGCTGTCAAACGAGGCCTCAATGTTTTTAAAATACAGAAATAGGAATAGGTCAATTGTCGGATAATATTTAGTTAAGTTGGTCGGTTTTTTTTATTTGTTTTATTTTAAGAAGGATGGATATATTTTAAGAAGCTACCACATAAGCATATTTGTAATTGTATTGTATTGCAATGAAGAATACATATCCAATCACTTGTATTAAGGGATTCTTCAAATAGTCTGTGGTGCTCATTGCGTAACTTTTTATAATAAATTTTATAGATCATTTTTACCAAAAAAAAAAAAAAACAAAAAAAAAAAAAAACAAAAAAGAAAAAAAAAACCAAATTCAAAACCATTAAGACATCTAATGGTAGTGAAAAAGAAATACGAATACGATTCTTCAAAAAGACACTAAAATGACTACCATTTAATTCAACGTTCATATATATATGTTTCGGATTAAGATAGGTTTTCGTAGATATAATATTTGAAAGAAGACCTAAGAAATAGACAAATAGATTGATAAAGTATTCTGTAGAGTGAGCTATACAAATAAGGGTGATTTTGTATACAGTCAATTAAAAGTTATGATATTAACAATAGGTAAATCAAATTTATTGGAATTATAAATAGGTCAATGAAACTTTAAGATACATTAAAACACCTCAATCAAATTAAAATTACAAATGATGCCATTACCATTTAAAACACCAAACCTTTCCATCTCCTTCATTGTAAATCGCACCTACCACCACCTTCAAACTTCAACCTCGTCGCCTCCCACCACCTTCAACCTCCCCCGCCTCCCACCACCTTTAACCTCCATTTTTCGGACACTGCGTTGCAGTGTCTGTTTCCTGTTCTTTGATTGTGCATTCGAATTCAAATAGGTTTGTGGATTCAGACACTGCAACGCAATGTTTGTTTTGAGTTCTGTGGATTTAGACACTTTATTGCAGTGTATGTTTCATGTTTTGTGATTGTGTATTCGGATTCAAATAGGTTTATGGATTCAGACATTGCAATGTAGTGTCTGTTTCCTATTATGTGATTGTGCATTGAGATTCAAATAGGTTTGCAGTGTCTATTTCTTGTTATGTGAATTCAAACACTTCCCGACTCCGCCATCGAGATCCTTAACACCTGACTTAACACCTCCTTCAAATCCCCCTGCCTCGCCTCCGATTCCAAACCTTGCCCCCCCCCCCTAAAATCAAGTCCTTCCTCAACAATTCAATCTAGGAAATTCGAAATTTGATCCCCAATTCAATTTTTTGCAATTTTTCCAGAAAAAAAAGAAGAAGAAAACTTAAGAGAGAGAGGGAGAGGGAGAGAGAAAAAGGGGGACCTGTGGGCAAAGAAGATGCCGTGACAGAGGAAGAAGTGGGGAGGACGGCCGGTGAGGCGGTGGATACGGCCACCAATGATTGGCGTCTTCTTCTTCCTTTCTTTTTCTTCGGAGGGTATTTTTGGAGTTTTCATGGATTTTATAATGACTTAAAGCTTATGTGGCATTCATCATTAGCCTATACCTAATTAATAAAAATATATCATGGATTAAGTCCAAAATAAAAATATGTCATTGATATATGGCTTAATAGTAAAGTTTTTATTGACCTTTAGCTAAATTACCTTACAAATAATCCCTCAAATAAGCTTATTTAATATATAGTCCATCTTTCTCTCTTTTCCTTCATATAATATTTTAGTTTACTTTTTTTTTTTTTTATGGTTTATAGTTGATTTTATATGACTGAAGCAACGTACCCCAGATTCCCCTTCCCCGACCAAAAACCTACTCCACAATTACATCCAACTTATCTTTTTTGCATCATCAAGTTTTTTTCTTTTGAGCTATATATGGTCAAATGGAGATTCAAATTCGTATGCAACCTATAAGTGGAACGAGGCAACGAGTCGCGGCGGATTTCGTTGAGGACATTGGAGATGAAGGCGGATTCGCCGATGAGCTGGAGACGGAGGCCTTTGATTAGGTCCTCCAGTGTACCTAGGTGAGGGTTCTGTGTTTGGAACAAAGAAAAGCAAGGAAGCAATAATCAGAATCTGAATCCTACAGGAGAGAATTTGAATCCTCACAAACAATCCTATTTTCACAGTGCACAATAAAATCAACCAAAATCCAAACATATACATAAAATCCAAACAATCCAAAATCCAAAAATCCCAAACGAAACAAAAATTACAAATATAAGTAAATGCATGATCAGATAACCAGAGCTGGAGGACCAAACAGCCAAAATAAAGCTTAGAAAATAAGAATTCGAACAAGGCAAGGAGCTGGAATAAAATTACCCAGGATCGGAAGGGGCAAATTGTAATTACGCAAAAATTTCAAAAACCTAGAAATGTTGCTGACCAGAGTTAGCTCAGAGATATGGAAAGAGAGAAAGAGTGCTTACTGGTGAATGTATTTTTCGGCTTCTAGAGAGAGAGAGAGCGGGAGCGAAAGTGAGCGAAATATTTGGAGGCAGAGCGGATAGAGAGAGAGAGCGGTGACTGTGTGGTGGTAGGCTGGTGGATGGCCAGAATTCGACACAGACAGTCAGATCACTTCTAGATGAGAGATGGGGGCTTGGTGAGGGAGGGCTGGGTTTCGAGACTTCGAGTTCGATGGATGGAAACAAATGAACGGAAAGAGTACCATTTGGATCTGACCTAAAAACAAATCAACGGCACAGATTAAATCCAAAATAATCAACGGTTGAAATAATTCTCTTATAATTAAAAAATAATATATATATATATATATTTTCGGTTCAGTATGGAAATACCGAAAAATGGAGATGCAATACCAAATCCCATACCGAAAATTTATGTTTGGTTCGGGATGACATCTCGAAGATTTCGGGAATTTTGGTTTGGGATTGGAATTTTTTTGATTTGGTTTGGGATTTTTGGGATTTTTTTTCCAGCCCTACCCCCACGTAGCATGTACAATCAAAGGCCTACATCCGAAATGATCTTAGACATCAATAAAGTTGGCTTATCTTTCTATTTAAAGCATGTTTACTTAATAAAAATAGGAAAAATGAATGGACCGGAAAGCTTAATAATAGAAGGAATCAAAACTCGTAGTCGATCTGATTTTATATTTTCTTTCATATTTGATTACGGATTTTAAGAGAAAATTTGTAATTTTTCAATTCTTTAAGCGTAATGAAATGCAGGGAAAACTTAAGGAGTGAAATGATTTTTTTATCTATATTTTAGCAAACGCATGTCAAGAAATCAAAATAATTATAATTCGTATTTATGGGATTGGGTGAATCAAACATCACATTTCGAATGCATGTATGTATAAATATTCTTACCTATTTTATAGAATGACGTACGCTTGCAATATGTTTTGGTTATCTTTGTTTTGTCGATAAATGACTCGTTTAGAAGCGTTTTTTAAAATGCCCAAAAACGTTTTTAAAGAAAATATGTTTAAGCTTTAAAAGCACTTAAAGTGCATTACAACTTCTCCCTGTAATTTTTAATTTTTTTTAACAAATAATAAAATAATTACACTAAATTCATTTAAATTTAGAAAATGACAATCCAAATTGGGATACATTAAATAGTTTATAGCTTAGCTAAACTCATATATGCTTCTTCGAATAGTATATAGCTTTATAACATTTTGAGTTTGAAAAATGCAATTGGTCAAATCCAAATGTCAGCCAAGCGGAGTAAAAGTGCATTACAGTATTGTTGGTCTCCAATGACACGTTTGGTGACACCCAAAAGGAATCAACTTTCAACGCCGGGACATGTTCATACATTGCCTGCCTGGTAAGCTGTTTGCTCACTTTGCACGGACAACAATATCTGTTTAATTAAAATAATCTCTTTTTTTCTCTTCTTCTACAACTATGTTTAATTATGTTCATTGTATCTCTTTAGTTTAGTCAATCCAACAAACATATATAAAGAGCGGTAGTAATGACAGAACCATTGATATCTAGAGCAATACGAGGATAGGGAAAAACAAGAGTTGAATTCTGACCATAGATATAAAGGTAAATGTTCTATCATGAATAGAGCGAGCTTCAGTGAAAAATGATTTGTACACACCATGTTTGTTCTTCTGCATACGCTTGCTTAAAACGATTCATTTATTTTTTTTCCTTTTACTTTATTCGATATAAAGATCAAAACTATATAAAAATGTGCATGAAGAGGAAAAGGAAGTGTGAAAATCTTTTCTGCTATATATCTCCGTATCTAGTCAAACATGTGGTGCTACCAATTAACACCTGCCTTTGACCTGTGCATAATTAAAAAGATTAATTGGATTTCCATTTTCCACCAACTCAAGCTTTTTTAAGATTATGGACAGTTGCAATTGGTAGATTACCTTTGTCATTAGGTCATTCCTCTTGAATTTACTGTGTTGCAAATTCAAACCCTTCTTGTGCCTTTCGTGGAGAATATTGTAATGAGCTGATTGAGCAGTCAGTGGGGTGAGAGTTTTTTTGAGAATGAATCCGATATTGATGAGAAAATAAGCCTTGCATGTGCTTATAAGTAGTTAGGCTACTCCTCATATTGCTAATTGATCTTATTGTGGAACCTCAACTTTCTTCATGATATTAGAGCAGGTTATCCCACGTGTGAAGCTCAACAGCCACACATGCTCTAAGTCACTTGAGTTGTGTTATTCACGCATTAGACTTGAAATTCTCCACACGTAAAGGGGCGTGTTGAGAATGAACCAAACATTGATGAGAGGAGAGGCATTCTATGTGCTTATAGGTAATTGAGCTATTCCCCATATTATCAATTGATTTTATGGTAAAGCCTCAACTTTCTTGAATCTAAAACCGCAACAGACCGCAGAAAGTGGCCGACTTCCAACGACTTGAAAAAGTTTGAGGATGGAGACCATTTCAACTTTTTACTCCCATTGTATGTGTTGGCATGGCACATGTTCCTGAGTCTTGCGGTTCATATGCTTCAATTTTTATTTTTATTTTTTGTGGTCGGCTGCTTCTTTGAATGATTTCAATATTGTACCAATTGCTAAATAAGTGTATACAGTTGAATTCACATGGTCCAAGGAATTACCAAGTGTTTTTTTTTTGTAAACCAGGAATTACCAAGTTTTGCTTTGAAAATTTTGCTCAAACCTTACTTTCAAAAAGAATTGTTTTGGCGCTTTGAAAATAAGTATTATGCAACGTATAAAATTACAAAGAGAAAATTATGCCTTAAAAACTGCAAAATAACTTTTTATTTTTAGAACACTAATAACATATTCATTCGTAAGACTTTTTCAAACAATGTATAAAAGAATTTGACTTTTAAAATATGCAATTTTGAAGCAGACGACATTTATAAAGGATGCTATAATCATCTCACCTAAAAGTTTTAGCAATAGTTAAAAAGATGATTTATGCTGTCATGTAAGGGTGGATTCGAAAAACCAAAACAATAAAAGCTAGCCAAACTAAAGTTGGAAAAAAAAAACAAACTGAAGAAAAATCAAACCGAAATCTCTTTAAGCGATGTCATTTTACATGTTTAGATCTTAATCCTAATACACAACCGTTATATTGGTTAGATTGAATTGTCCCGTTACTAGTATGCATTAGTTGTGGAATGTCGGAAATGAAATCGGGTTTGAGTAGGCTTTTCTTGCCACAAATTTAGAGGTTCAGTTCTTTTGTTGTCTCTGATTTACAATAAAAGTGCTTTATGTGTTTCCTATTTAGTCATAAACCTTGCATTGTCTAGAAAAATTCTCTCTACTTTGATGGCAATGTTTCTCTTTGTCCTTTCGTAGTGGACCTTATTTTTATAGGGGAATTGCACATTGTTCTTTCTGGAGATCTTCTTGTCTTTTGTATACCACTTTGGATTATTAGTTATGTTTGTTTTTCTTATACTTCGTGCAGTGAAGTCTGATCACTTCTATTTGTCTCTTTCTTCAGGGGCAGTCTTAAATCACCTTGGTCCCGTAGGAGAAAAAAAACTTGCGCTTCTACCCAAACAATGGAAAAGTTTATTTACACCAGATGGGAAACTCACTGATGGGGGTCTCAAGTTTTTAAAGAAAGTTCGCAGCGGAGTATGTTCTTGACTTCTGTCAGACCTATTTTTCTATTTCCGTCTAACTGACTTTAAAATTGATGTATTTTTTACAGGTGTTAGATATTAATCACTTACTTTCTGATGCAGGGTGTTGATCCAAGTATTCGAGCTGAAGTGTAGCCGTTTCTTCTTAGAGTGTAACTGTGTAAGTATTTTCATATCTATGCGATTGCTTTAATGCTTCAAGTTTTGTATGTGTTATATGAAAATTAGTTAGTATATGATTTTCAAATTTTCACCCTGAACCTACACTACGTACATATTTGCTCTCTCCTAATTTAGAAACAAGCTGGTTTTTATTTGCTTTCTAGTTCAAATACACGATATATGCTCATATTTTTTAATGCTATGTTGAATGCTCAGATTTTTGAATGCTCAGATTTTTCTAAGCTCAGATTATTGATTGGAATTTGGATATATGCTGAACTGTGGTTTGTGATATATATTAATGTGCATTGTTATTTTATTTGTTAGGTAGGATGGACGGGTCTAGTAGCCAATCTAGTACACATACGGTCTCGGTATTAGGAAAACGAAAACAAACCCAACCTAGTGGTACCCTTTAGCTAGGCACTCCCTTACCTCAAGATTATTTGCATAATGATTATTATGTAGATTCTTGGGATGATGATCCGGATACGGAGGAGGATATTGCATTAGAACAAATAGAGGAAGAGGGGGAAGAGGTGGAAGAGGAAGTAGAAGAAGTAGTGAGACAATGGGATAGTCCTCCTCGGAAAAAGGGCAATAGGAGAAAGGGTCCAAGTCCGGCGTGGAATGATGCTAAGAGGGTAACGATCACCGATAATAATGGGGAGAAATCTTTCATGGCCGAATGCAAGCATTGCAAACTCTTAGTACCGGCACACCCTATAACTCATAGGACAACGGGAATTCTTAAGCATTTGTGGAAATGCCCGGGTTCTAGTCTCTTTGAGAATGTGGATCCGAACCAACCTACATTGACACAAGCGAGGATGGGAGGTCCGGTTGTCACTCACACTTTAATCAAAAAAGACTTGATAAGAGATGTGTGAGGTGGATTATAATAGCGGAGATGCCTTTTAGGGTGGTTGATCAAGAGGACTTTCGAGATTTTATTCGTGACTTGAATCCAAAGTACAAACTTCCTAATAGGCATAAGGTGGCGGCGGCGGTTTTGGAGTTGTATGTTGAAGAGAAGGCAAAAATAAAAAGTGTGATTGAGGGGTTGAGAGTGAGTATTACAACCGACACTTGAACGTCAATTCAAATGATAAACTACATGGTCATCATGGTCCATTTTTTGGACACTAATTGGGTGTTACATAAGAGGATCCTAAACTTTGTCCAAGTTACTTCTCATAAGGGTGATGATATTGAAAGATGTCTAGAGGTTTGCTTGAATGATTGGGGCATAGATAAGGTGTTTAGTATTACCGTTGACAATGCTAGTGCAAATGACACCGCTATTACATACATGAAAAGAAGACTCAAGTCAAATGATACTCTTTTACTTGATGGGGCTCACTTGCACATGAGGTGCGCTTGTCACATCCTCAATTTGATAGTTAATGATGGAATGACGGAGCTTAGTAGGGAGATTGATGCCATAAGAAATTATGTGAAGTTTATACACTCATCCCCGGCAAGGTTGGAGTCTTTTAGGGAATATTGTGTCTTGTTGAGATTTGATAGGATGTCAAGTATCCATTTTGATGTTGTCACAAGGTGGAATGCCACGTATCAAATGCTTAATAGTGCTTTCAAGTTTAAAGAAGTGTTATCTAAGATGGCCTTTGAGTGTGACTCTTTTATTGCTTACTTTAAAGAGGAGGTCTTGAAAGAGGTTGATGGGGTGACAAGAAAGGCCAAGTGGGTGGGTCCTCCGGAGGTGGATGATTGGGAAAGGTCGGTGAGTTTTGCTCATTTTCTCAAAAAATTTTATGATGCCACCTTGACATTGAGTGCAACCCTTACTCAAACGTCACACTTAATACTTAGCACGGTGATTGCCTTGCAAGTGGAGATAGAAGAACAAATTTCAAACGCCTCTAAAGCCACTTTGCAAAGTGTGGCTACCTCAATGAAGCTCAAGTTTGACAAATATTGGGGTGACATTGAAAAGGTGAATCCTATTCTCTTTGTGGGAGGGAGTGGTCCTTAGTAGTAGTGGTAGTAGTACTAGTAGTAGTGCTACCTCAAATGTGGAGCAAAGATCAAGTGTTGTACTAGATGATGGGGCGGGGGGTGTGATGGTAGATATTGATGTTGCTTCAAGGATGACAAACAAGATCCAAAGAAAGAAAACGGAGGCACAACAAAATGAGATAGCCAATGAAGTGGATATGTACTTCAATGATCCACATCAAAGCCTAACATATGAGGGTTTCAATCTTTTGGATTGGTGGAAAGGAAATTGTGGTCAATATCCAATTCTTAGTAAAGTTGCTAAGGATGTATTGGCCCTTCCTAGTAGCACCACTGCTAGTGAGAATGCCTTTAGTCTTGGTGGGAGAGTTGTTGATCCTTTTAGAGCTTCCTTAACACCTAAAACGGTTGAGGCTTTAGTGTGTACTAGTGATTGGCTTAGAGGAAAAGAATTTTGTTTCTACAAGGAGCCTACCCTTGAGGAATTATATTTCTACGAGGAGCTTGAACGCTTAGAAAGAAGTAAGTAAACAATTTAATTTCATCTTTTATTTTCTTAGTATTTAATATGTATTATCTATTAGACTATAATTCAATGTAAATGATTTGTGGTTTATTGTTTTAGACATGACTAATTTGGGAGGTGAGGATAATACAACACAAGAAAATGAAATGCCACCTCCACCTCCTCGACCACCTCAAGTACAAGTTCAACAATGTCAAAATCAATCACTACCTCCACGACCACGACCACCCATTGTAAGGGGAAGGGCTCAACCATCAACACCAAGGGGAAAATTACAAGTGCCAACAAGAAGGGGCCGAAGAGGTCAACAATCTTCATAAACTTTAAGCTTTGTTTTTTAGCTTTTGGTTTGTAACTTAATTATTAAAACTTTGGATCGTAACTAATTTTTTTGCTTTTGGGTTTGTTACTTTATTTATTTTAAAACCTTGGCTTGTAACTAATATTTTTGCTTTTGGATTTGGTACTTAATTTATTTTTATTTCATGCATGTGTAGTAGAACTTGAATAGGCATACGCAATTGTGCACAGATTGGCAATTGGCAGATTGCTTTTGAATAGGCAGTGTACATAGATTGGCAGATTGCCTACCCGGGCCAACATCAATTATCCTAATTTTTTTTTTATTTGGTTGAATCAAGTTAAGCCCATATGGGCTGTTACATTCAGTGGGCACACGGCCCAATACTAGGTTTTTGTCCAATTGGACTGATAGGTCCATTATTTGGTGTGATAGATTCTGGGCACGGCCCAATATTAGCTTTTTTTGTTCAAAAGCCCAAAAGCCCAAAACTATTTCGAGATTCCCGATTTGTCCAGAAATCCAGAAACTATTTCCGGATTCCCGAAAATTGGGATTCTCGAAAATTTGGTTTGGGATCGGTATTGAAATTAGGATTCCCGAAAATTTCAGTTTGGGAATCGGGACAAGGGTTTCGGTATGGGATCCCATACCAAACCACCCCTACGTGGGGTTGTTAGTACTTTTTTTTCTTGACCAGATTTTCTTCATGGGTTTTGTTATGGCAAGGTTTTAATAAGGCCACACCCACCACTTAGTACTACAGTCTAGTGGTATTCCTCTTCACTTGTAAGTGAGAGATCTTAGGTATGATTCTCGCCAAAGTTGAATTTGAACCTATTATTTGCTGCCCATTGTGAGGCTTAACCACTCCCCCACCCGTTTAATGTAGATAATATTGTTTGTTCAAAAAAAGAAAAAAAAATTTAAATAAGGCCACACCCTTTTCTTTTCTAACAATCCATTTTTTTAATGAAATTCAACCTTTGTGATAAAATGAAAAATCAATCTAAAATGAGGGAGGGAGGAGATTTAAACTTAGAGTTCAGAGGAAAACACCATTTGCTCGGCAATATAACTATATCCATATCTGCATATTTACTCAGATTTTTGTAGATTAACAAAAATAAAGCCTCAAAGTCAATTCACTTGATTGACCTCATTGTAGCTCTGCCACCATATACTTAAATATTACAATACCTAAACCTTATACTAAGAGGCTAGTAGCCATACACCAATTAGGCCAAAATCACCTCTGGTCGCTAAAGTTATGTTTCAATTCAGTCCATGTAGTTTCGATTGACCCAAACTTAACCTTGTAGTTTACCAAATGAAGCAGTTCAAGGAACAAAAATCTCAGAAGCTCCTTCATCATTTGAGTTCTGTTCAAGCTCATCTTGGAGTCCTTTTACTTTGCCTCTGCAAGTCTTTCACGAACTCAATCGCTCTTGAGGAGGGAAGCATTGCCCGTCTGAAAATCAAGATAACGAGTAGGTATCAAACAAATTTGTGGTCCATCTAGCACTATTCTTCGATGTTACCGTATATTGTCATTGTGTACCAAAATTGCTGTCAGCCCTAAGTTTAAGGCCAATTACCATAGTGTAGGGAACGAAGGCCCATTGGAGATAGATTCTTTTATTAAGCTTCTTCCTTCTCCTTATCTCTTCCCAAAATCTTTGGATAGAGGCCCTTCATAATATTTCATCAGCGTAATCTCACATCCTGTTGTGATCACACGTAAATTACCAAGGTCATATGTTAATCACGGAATCTCTTGAACGAAAAGCCATGGTTCTGTTAAAGATGGTTTGAGCCATTTAGCACAAAAACTTTAGGTCGACTGAATGCTACTCCATAACTGTATTTGGTCGACTCATCTGGTTCTGTTAAAGATGGTTTGAGCCATTTAGCACAGAAACTTTAGGTTGACTGAATGCTACTCCATAACTGTATTTGGTCGACTCATCCGGTTTTGTCAAAAACTTTCTGCAAGCACCAGTCAGAAAATTTCTGCAAGCGCCATACTTTCTGTAGTCTCTCTGCAAGCATCATACTTTCTGCAGTCTTTCTGCAAGCATCATACTTTCTGCAGCAGCATGCTCCTGCTCCTTGAAACTAGGGTTTTAGGTGACTTGTTGATGTAAAATTCCTTAATTCAAAGAGTGCCTTGTTTAGTCCTTAAATCAAGGAGAAGGTGGCGTGTCCCTTCTTCCTTGCCTTTTGTTTTGCTACCTTATATTATGCTTGCTGTAAACACTTTCTATCATATTATTGGAAATATATCAAAACTTATTTTCAACATGGTATCAGAGCAGTGTCCCTTTTAGGCCTGACTCTGTAATTATTTTTTTTTGCCGTGATTTTTCACTCTTCACAGCCAACAATATGGCACAAGAATATTCAGTTAATCAACAAGCTGAAAGCTCTCTTGCCTCATCGGCTACGAATTTCTCTGAGGTTGATATCAACCCAAATCAAATACTCAGTTCAGTTTTATTGAATGAGTTCAATTATCTTCCTTGGTCAAGGGCAGTCTCTTTGGCTCTCGGTGGAAGGGCCAAACTTGGCTTCATCAATCGAGTTGATAGGAGCATATTTAGGCGACTTAGTTGGCTTGTTCTTGTGCATTTATGTTGTTATTCTTTAGTTATTTTAGTCTTTTAAGCCATTTTCGTGTGTTTTCAGGTTCTAAGGGCAAAGTATGCAAGAAGGTGCATTTTGGAGCATTTTGGAGCAAAATTGGGCTTGGAATGATTATCACATGCTTGGAGCAAAAGGAATGGATGAAATTGAAGACCTGAAGAAGGATTCCTAATTGAAGAAGGATTCTTAATTGGAGATGGATTCCTACTCAAACAAGGAAGTAGGAAAGTTAAGCCTAGGTTTCCTATTTTGGTTTGACCTTTCCTAAACCTAAATATTCCTAAGTTCCAGCAACATTGAAGGTCTCCTATGCATTTTAGGACACAAAGTGAACTTTCCTTGCACCAAATCAACCTTTGCCGCACCATTCCTTTATTTCTCATCCTTGCCGTGCAAGGGATCTCTCACTTGCCTAATTTCTGGACCTAAATCAGCAAGGAAATCCTTTTTCCTTGCCTTGCAAGGCATTCCCTTACCCTTTCCACCCTTGCCGCACCTACTTGCCCAATTCCCTTAGGATTCTGACTTTAATTCTTATTTCCCTTAAAGTTTTGATTTAATTTATGTTTCCTAAATTGTTCCCTAGCTTTATTACCCTAAAGTCTTTAAATAAAACATCTTGGTGCCGCACAAAAGAGCATTCACTCATTCATTCATCCATTCACGCCAGAAATCATCCACACACATTTGCCGCAATCTCCATTCACCCTAAACACATTCCTGACCCCAAAACACATCCCATACACTTCACCCACCTTTGTGCCGCAGCAAAGAGGAAGGAGGAGAGCCCTTGGACGTGCCTGCCATTCAAGTTAGGATTGCTGAAACGTTTTAGGTGTAATCTTTCTTTTGTTTTCAATGTTTCAATTCAATAATCTTTGTTCTGTGAGTATGAGGAGCTAAACCCCTCTTAGCTAGGGGGAAATTCGAAACCATGGTTATACTTGCAATATGATTTGATTACATCCAGTTGTGATTCATAAGTTGTGAATTCAATTTACTTATCTGTTGAATTAAAACTGATTTGTGTGTGTTGGTTGAGAGGGCACGCTTAATTTTCATGCATAAATCTGATGCTAGGATATAAGGGAGTTTCACCTAATCGTTATGAACTTATATTCATAAGTAGTGAAGGTTGCTAGTCACAATCGCGTTAAGTAAATTCTTGGCATAAGTTTCATGCAATTCATAGTTACAAGTGCCTCGTCAATGCTTATGATTTTTAGAGAACTTAATGATCTTTGCTTGTATCTCTATTATGCAATTCATGTAGGGAACTTGTGGAGAATGCTTTGGGTTGTTGTATGCAATCATCCAATTCAATAAAATTAGGAAAATCTGAGGGTTAATTAGTGCAATTCACGGTTAATCTGGGGCGTTGAGAATTCATGGTTTATTGAAAAGCAACTGGAAATCGTTTTGTTTGCAAGTATGTCATGTGTGGAGAAGAACCTCCTAGCTAGCCCATCATCCATAGTTTTACCCAAATTCGTGCAGAATTCATTAGTTCTTTAGTTTTCTTGTTTTGTTTTCAAAATCGTCAAAACCCAATCCCCATTTACTTTGTTGAGTCATATTAGTTAGAAACTGATTTAGTTTGTGTTTTTAAGTGTTTTGAGTCTAGCCAAAACCTATTTTTGTCCAAATTTACTCTTAGTGGCAGATTCGAGTCTTTTAGCTTGTTTTGTGCTGTTTTGAGTCCTTTGAGTTGTTATATGTTTTAGAGTTTAGTTTTGCATTCTTTGAGTCTAGTTTAGTGTTTTTAACTTAGCTTTACGTTTTTGAGTCAGTTTCAAGCGTTTTAGCAATCCCTCCTAATCCCTGGTCTAGAACGATCCCTACTTGCATCTATACTACAATTGTCAAAAGAGGGTTTAATTTGAGTGCTTATATATTTCGCATCAGGAGTCATTAAAGCACCAGAAATTTTGTCTCCAAATTATGAAGCATGGTTGTGCAATGATCAATTAGTTATGTCATGGTTGCTAAATTCTATGGAGAGGAAAATTGCTGAAATTTTCAGCTATTCTAATTCATCACAACATCTATGGAACCAAGTGAAGGAAATGTATGGAAATCAAAACAACCCGGCCCGTGTCTTTCAACTCAAGAGAAACGTTGCAGCTCTTCAACAAGAAAACAAGTCTTTCGTGCAACATCTTGGCAACCTTACCACTATGTGGAATGAGCTTGATATCTATCGACCTCACACCACAGATGTGACGGTGTTGCTAAAAAGAGCCTAGGAGGACAAAAATTTTCAACTACTAGCAAGCTTGAGCTCGGAGTATGAAGGCTTGAGAAGTCACAGTTTGATGACTTCAGAGCTTCTGTCTTTCTCAAGCAGGGGTGCCACCATTCAACGTGAAGAGGTTAGAAGACGGGTCATGGGTTTAGATACCAAAGTTGCCACGCGAGAATCTCGAGCATATGCCTCGAATTATTAGTCACCTGAGGTGAAGGTTTACAAAGGTAAGCACCTCGACTTGAAGTGTGATCACTGTCTTGGAATTGGCTATCGCGGGATTGGTCACACCAAGGATTAGTGTTGGATACTTCATCCCGAGCTAAAACCAAAGTTCAACAAGGATAACAAATGACCATATGATAGGAGCATATTTATGCAACTTAGTTAGCATGTTTTCTTGCATTTACTTAGTTAGTTATTGCTTATTAAAGTGTTTTAAGGTATTTTCGTGTGTTTGTAGGTTCAAATGACAAAGTTGGCAAGAAAGTGCATTTTGGAGCATTTTAGAGCAATTTTGGGCTTGGAATGGATAACACATGTATGGAGTAAGATGGATGGACGAATTTGAAATTTAAGAGAGGCCAGGAATGTGTAAAAGAGATGGAGAAAGTAATTCAAGTCAAAGAAGGAACATTATCCAACCTTATCTTATCCAAACTAACCTTATCTTACCTTATCTTATCTTATCATATCCTAATCTTATCCTACCTTATCTCCAGCTGCAAGGGGGACTCTTTTCATATTAGGACACCTAAAACCTGTTTTTAGAAGGCCTTTTCCATCTAGAAACATGCCACAACACTCCTTTCTAGAAGCCTTAAAAATCTGGTGCCTGGACCCTTTCTAGAATGTCTAGAAGCCTGCTGCACTTCTCTATCCTTTTCCTACCTGGTTTCTGTCATACAAATCCCTTTCCCTCTTAGATTGGTCCGTGCCTTATTCTTGTCCTCCAAGGAATTGGTGCGGTAAACCCTAGCATATATGTACATCATTATATCACAAATTTCAGTTACCACCCCCTAGACCACACATAACATCCATATTTTCATCACAATTAGTAGCCACCACCACACATACACAGAAACACCCTTTTGCGCAGCCTTGGGAGAAGAAGAAGCTTTGCGTGGCTTCCATTGGAGGAGGAGGACCTTGTGCCACAACTACCTGCAACCATTGGAGACTTTCTGAGTTTTTTCTTCCCTTGTTTTAGTTTCAATGTTTATTTCAGATTGCTTTTCAATTGTTATGAACATGTGTAACTAAGTCTTTTCTTAGTTAGAGGTGAATTCGAAGCCATAGACATATGTTTAATATGAATTGATTACCTTCAGTTATTTATTCGTAAAACATGAATGCGATTCACTTATCTGTTTGATTAAAACTTATTCTTGTATGTTGATTGAGGGTGCACACTTAGTTTGCATGCATGAATTTGATGCTAGAATATAAAGAAATTTCACATAATCGTTATGAACTTATATTTATGAGTAGTAGAGATTGCTAGTCACAATTGTGTTAGGTGAATCCATGGCAGGAGTATCATGCTTTCCATATTTATGAATGTCATGTCGATGTTTATGATTTTCATAGAACTTAATGATCTTTGAATGTATCTCTATCATCCAGTTCATATAGGGAACTTGATAAGAATAATTTGATTGCTGATGCGTATTCCATCCAATTCAATGAATTAAGGAAAATCTGAAAGTTAATTAGTGCATTCACAATTAATTTGGGGCATTGTCATTCATGGTTTATAGAAAGAATAACTGGAAATCGATTTATGTTACATATGTTTCATGTGTGGAGAAGGATCCTCTAACTAGCTTTTCACCCTTGAATTCACCTTAATTTCGTTTTAACTTACTTTGTTTGTTGAAATTTACTTAGTTTTGTCAAATTCGTCCAAAACCCCCCTTAGTTCTTATTTGTGTTTTAGTTTTGTTAAATTCATTCAAATCTGTCCCCATTTAGTATTTTGAGTCAAGTTAGTTTAGAATTCGTCTAATTCACTCTCTAGTACATGTTTTGAGTCTATTTAACTTAGTTTTGTTGTTTTGAATCAATTTGGTCAGTTTTGAGTCATAAGAGTCTAGTTTAGTGTTTTAGAGTTTAAATTGAGTAGATTAGCATCCCTTCTAATCCACGGCCTATAATGATCCCTACTTTCATATACTACAATCATAGGGTTTTAATTTGAGTGTTAGAATATTTCACATCACCATACAAGGTCGCTGCTAGTTCACCATACAAAGTAAGTCATATGGCAAACCTAGTAGAGTCCACTTCAAATCATGGCGCTACAGACGGGCTATTGAATTTCACTTCAAGTCCTGTTGCTCTAATAAATGAATTTGCGTCATTTCTTCAACAAAGGAAAGGGAATGGAAAGGTTGAAGAGGCAGCAGTGACTGAATCCGAGAACCATTTTGCGATGCTTGGCAAGTTTGCGGGGTTTCTAGCAGAGGCTGAATGTGTATCACATGAAGTTGCCCCAGGTATTTTCCATGCTTTTTCCATTGCTCTAAAAAATAGTTGTGCCCATGATTGTTGGATCATAGATTCTGGTGCCACTGATCACATGACAAACCAAAGAACAAACTTGCATGAATTTCAAAAAGTGTCATCTCAAGTGTATGTTGCTAATGGAAAAGGAGTCTTCGTTATGGGTAAAGGAAAAATTAGGTTAATTTCGAACCACATTGAGTTCACTGCCCTATATGCCCCTGCCTTCCTTTTTCAACTTTTTTCCATTGGAAAAATTACCAAAACCTGAAACTGTCGTGCAATTTTCTCACCAAAAAAATGTGATTTTTCAGGATCTAGTCACCGGGAAGACGATTGGTGAAGGTTTCTTCCTCAATGGTCTTTACTATTTGCCAAGAAACGGCTCTTTGTCCAAAGGTCTCCAAGTTAGTGTAGCCTCAAGTTCAAAACAACCCCAAGATCCACATTTATGGCACCAATGTCTAGCACATCCATCCACCCCAATTTTGTCTAAGTTATTTCCTACTATGTGTCAAACTCTTATCAATTGTGACACTTGTAATTTCTCCAAATTCGCTAGATTACCTTTCAATTCTTCCTTGTCTAGAGCTAGTAAGCCTTTTGAAATTGTACACTCGGATATTTGGGGTCCAATTAATGATTCATTTGATGGCTACAAATATTTTGTGACATTTGTTGATGGTTTCACAAGAATTACTTGGATATATCTCTTGAAATTCAAAGGGGAAGTGTTTACTATGTTTAAAGGTCACAATCTTGTTACTACTCATTTTGAGTCCACCTTTCAAACATTGAGATCAGATAATGGCACTGAATACATGTCTAACAACATGACATAATATTTGAGCATGCATGGCATATTTCATCAAACAAGTTGTGTTGGAACACCCCAACAAAATGGGGTGGCCGAGAGGAAAAATAGAGACCTCATCGAGAAGACACATTCTCTGATGCTTTGCATGAACATTCCTAAGAAGTTTTGGTCACAAGGCGTGCTCACTGCCACATATTTGATAAACAGGCTTCCAAGTCGAATTTTGGGGTTTAAATCACCTTATGAAGTCCTTAAAAATCGGCCCATATATCTGTCACATTTAAAAGTGTTTGGATGTACATGTTTTGTGCATGTTCAAGCATTTCATTGTGATAAGTTGGATCCTCGATCTATTAAGTGTGTGTTTTTGGGCTACTCTTCAACTCAGAAAGGGTATAAATGTTTTAATCCTGTTACTAACAAGATTGTGGTGTCTCGAGATGCAAAATTTGAGGAGTCCATTCCTTATTTTCACAAAGGAACTGCAGATTCAAGTAAGGGGGAGACTTGGGATGATTTGATTTCGCTGCCTAATCATATTGGGGATATTAACTTGGACTATCTTCAAGTTGATGTCACTTATGTTCCTGCTTCCGATGCCTCTCATCCTCCTGATCCTTCAAGTCATCAAGAGGTTGATCAAGTTGATGCCTCTTATTCTTTTGATACATCTACTAGCCATCAAGAGGTTGATCCACTTCCAGTTAGAAGAAACCCTCTAAGAGCATGCCAACCCTCACCCAAACTGCTGGACTATGTTACCTATGCAGCACGGTATCCAATCCCTCTTGTATATCATCGCTACTCATCTTCCCATGCAACTGTTCTCGGTGCTATCTTAAACCACCATGAACCCAGTACGTTTTAGGAAGCCAACATTCATATTAAGTGGAGACAAGCTATGGATGAGGAATTGTGACCTCTTAATGACAACCATATTTGGAGTCTTGTTCAACTCCCTTGTAGAAAGAAAGCCGTGGGCAATAGGTGGGTCTACAAGCTCAAATTCCATTCTGATGGCTCTATTGAGCGTTATAAAGCATGATTGGTGGCTCGGGGTTTTACTCAAACGTATAGGGTGGACTACAAGGAGACTTTTTGCGCCTGTGGCCAAGATGGATACAGTTCGGGTCCTTCTTTCTGTGGTTGTCAACCAAGGTTGGTTCTCATTCCAAATGGACGTTAAAAACGCATTCTTGCATGGGGAACTTGAAGAAGAAGTATACATGCAACTACCTCTTGGACACCCTGAAGCCTCCCAAAATGGCCTTGTTTGTAAGCTCCACAAAGCCATTTATGGGTTAAAACAGTCCCCTTGAGCATGGTACTCTAAGTTAAGCTCGGTGTTGGAAGAGGTAGGATTCTCGAGGAGTAACGTATATTCATCCTTGTTTGTTCGCATAGGTTCATTGGGTAAATTGGTGGTATTAATTTACATCGATGATCTTATCATAACTGGCGACAGTATGGACGAGATTTCTCAAACGGTCTCTTCATCAGAAGTTTGCTATCAAGGATCTTGGTAAGCTAAACTACTTTCTCGGCATTGAGATGTTAACTTCCCAAAAGGGACTGTTTTTGAACCAAAGAAAGTACGTGTTGGATCTTCTTCAAGAGGTCGATATGCTTGATTGTAAACCAGTCACTACTCCCTTGGATTGCAAGCTCAAGTTAGACACGGCTGGGGAACTTCTCACTCACGTAAGTTACTATCAACAATTAGTTGGTAAACTCATTTATCTTACTATTACACGGCCCGATATTACTTATGATGTGAGTCTTGTTAGCCAGTTTATGCATGCCCCTACTATTACTCATCTACATGTTGTTAAGAGGATACTTCGGTATCTCAAGGGGTCCATTGGGCGTGGTATTCTCATGAGAAATAATGGTTCCACCCAAATACAAGGCTATACAGACGCAGATTGGGCGGGAAATGCTCTCGATCGCAAGTCAACCACGGGTTATTGTACCTTCGTGGGTGGAAATTTGGCCATTTGGAAAAGAAAAAAAAACAGAATGTCATTGCTCGATCCAGTGCTGAGGCGGAATATTGTGCAATGGCTTCCACTGCGTGTGAACTTATATGGCTCAAGAGTCTTCTTTTTGACTTGGGATTCCCTAGCAATGCACCGATGTCCCTCATGTTCGACAACCAAGCCGTGATGCACATTGCATCCAATCCAGTCTACCATGAACGTACCAAGCATATTGAGGTGGATTGCCATTATGTGCGAGCTTAAGTTTAGTCAAAAGTTATTCAAACTCTCTTTACTCGTAGTCATGATCAATTGGCTGATTTGTTTACCAAGGCGTTGCCAGCTACACATTTTCAGCACTTTCTTGGCAAGCTTGGCTCCATTAATCTTATGGATCCAGCTTGAGGGGGAGTCTTGAACGAAAAGCCATGGTTTTGTTAAGCCATGGTTCTGTTAAAGATGGTTTGAGCCATTTAGCACAGAAACTTTAGGTTGACTGAATGCTACTCCATAATTGTATTTGGTCGACTCATCCGGTTCTGTTAAAGATGGTTTGAGCCATTTAGCACAGAAACTTTAGGTCGACTGAATGCTACTCCATAACTGTATTTAGTCGACTCATCCGGTTTTGTCAGAAACTTTCTGCAAGCACTAGTCAGAAACTTTCTGCAAGCACCATACTTTCTGCAGTTTCTCTGCAAGCATCATACTTTCTGCAGTTTCTCTGCAAGCATCATACTTTCTGCAGTCTTTCTGCAAGCATCATACTTTCTGCAGCAGCATGCTCCTGCTCCTTGAAACTAGGGTTTTAGGTGACTTGTTGATGTAAATCTCCTTAATTCAAGGAGTGCCTTGTTTAGTCCTTAAATCAAGGAGAAGTTGGCGTGTCCCTTCTTCCTTGCCTTTTGTTTTGCTACCTTATATTATGCTTGCTGTAAACACTTTCTATCATATTATTGGAAATATATCAAAACTTATTTTCAACAGAATCAAATTAATACAGGTATCAATGACGTAAACAATCCTCGGAAACATACAAGCTTTGAAGCAACAGGAATGCAATCTCACCTGTATTGATGGAAAACGGGTGTGAATACCTAACCTGGACGTCGAACTTATGATTACAAGGTACACCTTACTGAGAAATGGAAGGCTATGCTCTTTAGATGTTAAAATCAGCACAATGTGTAGTCAAATGACAAGAAGCACAAATCTAGCTATATGTGCAAGTTTCCTCCATAACTCCCAGTGACAGATGCCTATAAGATTAAATCAAGACAACCGTGAGGAAGAATTAGCAGAACACAGGAAAGATTAAAACATGAAAATAGTGGATCATAATACTTAAAAGTGAAAACTCTATAAACCACGAGGTGGATGATAAGGAAAATCATAGGTCTGACAATATTAAACAGATTAAAATTGCAGTACGTGAATAAATTAGTCGCATGGCTCATGTCAAATACAAAAAAAATACTTCAGTTGGCTAGTGTTTTTTCTTTAGTCTGAAGTTAGCTGTTCTTGGCCATAACTTCTAGCTTTGCCCTAAATCTCATCAGTTAAAAGAAGACCAAATTAAAACTTTAAGAAAAATAAGACAGAAGAAAAGAGAGAAAAAAACACATATCGAGAATTTTGATTTTGTAAACACATGGACTTTGGGTATAAGAAATTATTATATTCGACTCTACAGTAAGATTTGATTGTTTCCATAAATGCACTACAAAATGTAAACATAACTACTCACCTGAAGGAAGGAAAGACATCGTTGTATACTTGTAAGAACAATTTTGATTTCATTGTAAACCTGATAGAACATATAAACTCCAATCAGTTAAAAGTAACTAATTAACGTTCAAAAATATAAAAGCAAGCAAAAACAGGTCACAAACAAACATAGATCTCAACCGGCATCTATATTTACCTTCTAAGAAGACGAAAACAAACATAGATCTCTTCAATATCTGAGGCAATCTTTAAGTTAATATACTCCCTGAGAAGCTCAGAGAAGCTGTATACAGCTTCAATCCAGCTGTCAGAACTTGAATCCAGAGGATGTTGAGATTCCAAAATAGTATTTCGCAGGATGGTGGATAAATTTTGACTTGACCCTGATTTGTAATACAACTCAGAAAAAACATTTAACACCATGCACTTGCTAGATTTGAACTCATCAACCCACCCAGGAGGACTTCCAATCCAAAGTTTGTCGTTCAAAGCAGGATCACTCGGTCCCGAATGATCCTTGTTACTCGGACCTAATAATTCCGGAGGCTTTTCTGCAGGAGGGCCCAAGGAAGCACTTGAAGATACGTCATTTTTCCTGTGTGCAGGAAGCTGCCCAAGTATGTCAATTCTCAGTTCTTGAGGCAATTGGCTTAAAGATGACGGCATTATATCAGTGTTACCAAGACCTGATGTAGAAACTTCCACATGACAGTACCCTCCCACAGAAGAAGGAATTGCTCCTTTTTGTACTACTGTATGCTGCGTCACGTAAGGAGAGATACCAATTATATAGCTATAGAAGTCCAAAACGTGGACATGACAACTAGAAAAAAAGATTCTTAATAACAATATCTTTTTTCTGGAATAAAAACATAGGCATCGAAAGAAAAAAAAACAAGATAGACTAACTGAACCTTCATTTAACATTAGCAACAGAAGAAAAAAAGAGGGATTTTTATATAAAAAAAAAGTTAAAAATCCAACCACTAGACAGACTATTTAGCACTGGAGTTTGAATACCAAGTGAATCATTGCCTATCGGGCCTGAAGTTCCATCACTTCTCCGATCCTCACAATCTGTAAGATAATCCGCTGTGAAATCTGTAAATATTTTATTCATAGATGTAGTTTTTCTACTAAACCAAATGTGGAGAACAAACTGTAGCTGAAAAATAAATATATTTTACCTACATTCACCTTTTCCCTAGGTATAGAATGAAAACTAAATTTCTTTTCTGTACTCCTTGAGGCTGATGTGAGCCACGACTTAAAAGATTTTGTGCCAAATCCTTCAAAATGAAGTCAAGAGAGCGGTCAAGATGATAATAAAAGAAAATATATGACACTTCCCGTATAGCCCAAAGACAAAACGTATAAAATTTAATGGCTGAAATGACTTGATTGAAAACAAATTGAATGCAATCTGCACCTTGCTTTGAAGTGTCTGTGCTATCAAGCTTGGAAACTTGCAAGCAAATACCACGAATATCTTTAACATCTGTGTACAAGCATTCAAAGGATTGAAATAAAGTTATAAGTTACTTGTGCATAAAAATTATCTCCTAGTAGTTGCTATACTTGAATTAAAGAGTTTCCAACAACAACATAAAGGGACATCAACTTGAACATGCTATGTGGTTCAAAATAAATAAATAAAAACTACAGTGAGAGACTATCAGCATAATCACAATGCTTGTTCTGTTCACCACCATACTCCAAACAAGATTTTCTCCAATGTCCAACCATAGGCCAGTTATATTTTGAAACTAAGATATGTACATTTTTCTTTGATTTTGCCTGAATTCTATAGCTGTTATAGCCATGCAAATCCCATTGCCCCTAAAACCCATCACCAACACTACTGCCAATGGATTTGCCACAAATACTTTATTGTTTCAAAAATTGGTAATTCTAATTAACATTTTCCTCTTACGTCGTTCTTTAGATACAGCCAAAATAAGTCATAATCCTACAAAACAAAAACCCAAGTCCAACCAACCATGACGACCACATCAAACACGAAATTACATGAAAATAATCTTCCCCGTGCTTTCCTAGGATTTCTTCCATCCATATGAAAACATAAATATTTTACGGTGTAACTCGAAAGCTAATTTACCTAGAGAGAAAGACCCAAAGAGCTGCTTTGCTATTCTTTGTAGAACTTCCACGTCATCAGTAGCATCTGGAACCTAATGTTATAAACAGCTTAGATATTGGGCCCCAAAAGCACAACACCGTAATATGGTGCATTATACAACAATTCTTACAAAAACATGCAAACATGCTTGCATGCCTGCTACTTGCACATATGTGTATATTTGTGGAGGGTAAATAGTGTATATGTCGCTACCGTTACAGAGTGGCTCAAGTTTTTACATTCTCCGCAGCCCATATACTTCACTGGCTCCCCCGCATCTTACTTCTTTTTATAATCTAGAACAATGTATAAAAAAGTAGATCAATAAAAAAGTAGATCAATGTCAAACTTAGTTCAGAGTACAAAATAATGCCCACTCAACCCCGCGACCCTACTTTGGACTAAACTTAAGAGAAGAAACCCACCTTAAGGGTAAAAGTACGGTCCACATCCTTGCAAGCCTAAAGAAACCTCTTTGCAGAGACTTGAGAGGAAGTGTTAACTCTAAAAAAAAAAATTAAACAGTCAACTCTTTACCTGCTGACATATAAAAGTCATGTTAATAAATATTTTTGAAGGGAATTGATTGGCACTCCAAAAATCTAATTGTGCACTTAAACTTTCTATGTTTAGAAAGAAAAATACTCTTATGAGGAGTGCACAGTTAAATATTTAGAATGTCAGAAATAGTTTCCCTTTAAAGCAGTTTAACAGACTACCGACATCTTTCCAATCCTTGAACCTCACGCCCCAATTCACTTCAGCACCAATAGACTTGCAATCCTGTGCAAAACCACACGTAAACAATGATGGTATGGTGGTTAAAACACCCAAAAAAATAAAATAAAAAACATGTCTAAAGTTAGAGAGTATTGGGAGAAGAATTTCTTCGCTGTATAGAATTGTAGTGTGAAACAGTCTTCTATAAATAATGCCAAGTTTAATGTGTTCATCCTCCCTCTCCCGCACTGGAGGATTTCGAAGTATCTACGGTCCACAAAGTTAGGTTCGAAAGAAATCGCTCGACATCTACATATGCCTAGTCATGTAAGCATGTGCAACCTACCAAGTGATACTAAAAAGAACTATTACATATAGAATTATCAACCACAATTGTCAATTACAATCATCCCTACAGCCAGCAAAAGGTTTCAGCCTCTACCAACAAGGCAAAATTAGTTTCCCGGGTCTAACTTTTGCAAAGTTAATCATATTCAAATGATTACCTCATTCAGGATTACCTCAGCTGTTAAGTAATAACAAATTACAATTGACCATAGCACTACCTAAGTTCCAGGAAATTATGAACTTGAAAAAGAATTATTTTGATAAGTAGCATGCAACAAAGAAAAACAGCACCGAAATAATCAGACAGCATGGAAAAGCACAACTGGAGTGGGGAATTCTATAGAAAAGAGGAGAGTTGGAAAGACTACAAGATTATGTGAAATATATTTATTGAATTGAATCCAACGGCTGAGTTCGAATATAATCAAATCTAATGGTAAAAAAAAGATCTAATAGTCCAAATTTAAATCCAACAGCTAAAATAATTAAAAAAGTTATTTAACTCAAAATTCACCCAAAAACTCTATAAAAACCTATGTATTTGTTCAAACATCCACACAATACTCACTTTTCTCCTACAATTCTTCCAATTTTTCTTTTTACCATCTTCCGGTGAATAGCTCGCTGTCATGAGGTAACTTGGGTGATATTCCTAAATTCATGAACTAATTATATTGAACTAAGTCATGTAATTCCTAAATTCCTACTTTATATTGATTCCATTTGTGATATTCATGATCCTAATGTCTTGTTGTGATTTCAGAATATGTCTTACAAAAGAGAGATAGATTCTTGTAGGCTGGGAGAGAGCAGCGCAGCACGAGGGAGAAGAAGAAAAGAAAGGAGAAGGAGAAAGATAAGGCACGGACCCGTTTAATGGGGTTTTGCACAACAAAAAAGTTTGTCAGGCAAAATTAAGAACGTCGTTGAGTAAAAAAGTGTCGATGGGTTTTTATTTTACAAGTCATTGTGGGCCTTTTCTCAACGGCTAGTACATGTTGCCCGATGAAATGGTTCGTCGGGAGAAGTTCCATAAGCCGACGAACTAGAATTTCGTCGGGCAAAATGACACAATGTGTGCCAATTTTTCCTTTTGGCGCCAAAACATTGCCCAACAAAACATATTTTGCCCTACGAAATATTTTCATCGCGCGCAGTCTTTGACAAAATCCTAAACGTCGACCAAGTTTGCCGAACCAATGTTTTTTTCATCAAGCAAACTTTTATCGTGCAACTGGTAATTTCTAGTAGTGAATAACCCTAAAATATCAATAACATTTTGCAGCAAATTCTTCCCTGTAAAGTTAGAAAGATAAAGGGAGAGGGAAACACATACATGAATGTCACAGCTTAATCATACGTATATCACTCAAACAAAGAACATCATTGAACTTAAATTCATATTTTTATTTGATTAATTGGCTTCCTATTGAAATAAGCAGTGCGATATAATCAACGATCATAACTTACAATTCGAAAAGATTATACTAATATTGTTCGTTAAGAAAAAGTTATTCTAAGCAACATACGTGATCTTGCTAATCTCGTCTATAAAATCTTCAAGACTCCGGTCGGAGGAGCCACCCTCAGCCACCGCTTCCTCTGCCGCCTTCTTCCATTTCAAAGCGTTTTGCTTCAGTTCGTTTGCCTTCTCTCCCACGGTTGCCTCCAACAAACACTTCTCAACCTCGTCTCTAGTGATCAATCTATTTTCAGCTCTTCCACGACACAATCTGAGCCCCACACCAAACACATCCACCAAGAACTTTGAATTGGTGACTTGGTCGCCCCATTGAGGAAATGTCACAAGTGGCACGCCGGAAGTTAGTGCTTCGACTGAAGAGTTCCAGCCACAGTGAGTAAAAAACATGCAACCGATGGGTGAGCTAGAACTTTCTCTTGTGGACTCCACTGCACCACTTTTCCCTTGTCACCAACTTTTTCCAAAAACCCATCTGGCAAAACATGTTTTTCCGATCCGAATGCTTTGCCAGGTGAAGAAGCTGCAGCTTCCGTACCGAACTGATTATGAAGTTTCCTGTTCTTCTCTACCATGTAACTGCACCCAATTTCACAAAGACCAATCAGAATATAACTCCAAATTACTAACAAGTACACAGATTCAAAAATTGAATGCAAAACTAAACAAAACTAGGTTTTACTGATCTCATCCAATTCCAAGTTTTCCAATTGCCCAAGCAGTTCTTAACAAAAATTGAAAATTGACGGCAATGAACGAAAGAGGAAGAGAGAAGTACCTGCCGAAATCGGAGAAGGGAGCTTTTTTGAAGGAGGAGCGAGAGGAGGAGAGAGAATTGGGGCCCAAGAGGCGCCTAGGGTTTTCTGGTTGGCCGCCGTCTGCTGCTGCTTCTTCTTGGAGTTACTGTTCGAAGAGTTGGAATTGAAGCTCCGCTTGGAATTGGATCGCTGGCCGGACGAGCCGGCGGAGCGAGACGAATTCAAACTCATTTCTACGGAGGAAAGAGTGTTGGAGAAGCTGTTGGTGGATTTTAGATTTTATCATTCAAATGAAGTGGCAAAATTAGAAACTGTATTTGTATGTTTGGTGGGAGTCGTCTGTAACCCGTTTTTTGTAACGGTGAAGACCCGGCCAGTTTCCCGGTTTTTTTACTCTTTTTAATTTTTTGGACTTCTTTATTTTTTTTAGGGTCAATAACAATGATGCTCTAATTTTCACGTCATTGTGTTTCATGTACATCTAAATATTAGTTATGGAGGTGAAACTATCAACACAAACATGAGTATTGACAAAAGAAAGCAAACACAACACGAGTCCACAAACGAGAGGCTTGTTTAATTTGAGACCGTTCATGTGGGAAACACTTGCATGTCAGTCAATACACATTTTCAATGAAATAAATTTTATTCAAAGCACAATAATTTTTACAAAAAATTCAAGTACTTGCCAGAAAATACACTTCTTATTTTTGTAACCTATAAGCATTTTGAAGGTTTATGGTTATTTGAAAATATTTTTTCCCCTTATACGAGATTTGTCTGTTGCTCAATTAGTTAAAATTCACCCAAGTTAGAGGTGTTGTGATCAATTCCCTCGTCTTTAAATATCACAAATATTTTTTTTTTTAAAGTAAACAACTTTTTTATAGTGATTTTGTACCATGAGGGAAGGGGATATTCCATGTGAGTTGAATCGAAAATCTCTCACTTACAAGTGAAGAAAAATACCATTATATCGCAGTACTAGTTGGTAAAAAGAAAGTAAACAGTTGTTCCAAATTGGGGTGGTCAGGAACAAATTATGACACGCCTTGCCCTCGATATCCCCATATACCAGGATGGGCATGTGCTGGCCGACACCCGAGGGTGACAAAGCCATTTCAAACATGCATACAAATAAAATATGTAATTAGAAAGAAATATGTCAATGCGGAAACGTGTTCGGATCGGGTTTGGGTCCAGTTATTGGGTTGGGCTCAGTTATGGGTTGGGGGTCGGGTTTGACCCGTTTGGGCTCGCGGGTCGCTAGATTCTGGAAAAATGGCAGGGAAACTCCCAAGCTCCATTTAGCTTCAAACCTCAACTAAAATTCACCATTTGAAAACCAAAATGAAGCTAGGAAGGTAGGAATTCGAGTTATACGATTTTGCTTCTCAGTCATGGCAGGAAAAAGCCTGCAAGGTTGCTGGTCCATTGCTGGAGAACTGAGTTATGCTCCATAGGTGTTTTCTGCATCCATTTTCCTTTAAACCAAGTACAAGGGTCAAAGCCAGGACTAGATCATCTTTAAAAGAAGCATTTGGATGGTCCCGAGGCTTACCTTGGTCAAGATTGTGGAGAACTTGTCGGATTCCATGGCAACTCGTCGGGAAGAAGAAATGCACAGTGACCTCGAAAGAGAGAGTGAGGTCGCAGAGAGGTGAGAGAGGGAGGAGGAAGGGTCCACAAATGGTGGTGGTTCTCACCGAAGATGCGATGGTGAGTGGTGGTGTATGTCCGTGCTCGAAGAGAGGGAGAGAGTGATGAGAGGAAAAGTTTGAGATAAGAGAGGTGAGGGAGAAGGTTCTAGAGAGAGATGAGTCATGGGAGGCGAGAAAAATGACACCCTAGAAATGGGGAGAAAATCTGCCACATGTCGCCACCCTGATGATCCATAATGGAGAAATATCTCCAAATGAAAAATTACCAAAATGCCCTTGTCGTTCTGAATCCTGTAAAATCTTCGTTTTAGCTCCAAATTCAATTCCTCTTGCGCCCACACGTCTGTAATGCTGAGTACTACAAAGATATGGCAAGGAAAAGAGCCTTATGCGACACGACACGGTAGTCAACAAAAGTCAACTTTTTTCACCTCGAAGGGTATTTTCGTAATTTCATGTTTTAAAATGATAAAAACCGAAATATTTGGGGACAGGTCATTACAAATTAGGCTGATCTGTTAATGTGAATTACTTATCTCCCAAGATAGGGAAATCTAATTTAAGTCAAATTAGGATATCTTGAAAATTAGGCGAGGTAATCACAATCCTAGGAAGATTAGAGATCTTATCTAGGTTTTCCTCCTAGATACTCTCCAGCTCTAATTTGGATTACTTTCCCTAAAATAACTCTGAACTGGCGCTATATATACCACAGTGTGAAGTCTAGGTATTTGTGTTTGACTTTTCTTGTCAATATTGTAAATGTACCACACTTGCTCTAATTAGTTTTTAGGTTACTATGTCATTGAGGTGTGTTGCTGCTGAAAATCTAGTCAAGGAATTGATTCTCGCACTTCAAAGGTTTGCTCATGCATATACATTTCACATTTAATTTACTGTTGCATTTCGACTAGTGACCTTGTCTCGTCAGAATTGCTCGTTGTTTTCCATCAAGCTAGGCACACAATTTAAGACAGCCTACATGGGTTGACTGACACCTTGTAGACAGTATTAAGCTTTTCATCATTGGTCCCTCAGATTACTTTTGCATTTGACAAGTGTCTTTTTGTACTTTGTTTGCAGCAATCAAAGGTTTTGCTTAATAGGGTTGGCGGAATTCATTTCTTCTTGGCTAAGATAGATTAATTTTATACAGAGTCTTTATCTCCATCTCAGATCCCCTAGGAGCATCAAGCATTTTTTTGGGTTTGTTCTTCATTGAATATTTATAAAACTATCCATGAAAATACTTGCGTAAATCTTCTTAAAAGCTCATTTGTTTTGGGTTAGAAAGTTTTAGATTTTTAAGAGTGCATTAAAAAGCTTTGACCTTTCTTTTGTGTTTTTCACTTGAAACCCTAGCTGCATATGTAAGATCCCACATCGCCCAGGGGAGTGGATCATGTGAGCCTTATATGTATATTCCCAGCCTTTTGGGAACTCACTGCCTTCGGATTCAATCGGAACTCCAAAGTTAAGCGAGTTCGAGCGAGAGCATTCCCATGATGGGTGACCCACTGGGAAGTTCTCGTGTGAGTTCCCAGAAACAAAACCGTGAGGGCGTGGTCGGAGCCCAAAGCGGACAATATCGTGTTACGGCGGAGCCGAGCTCGGGATGTGACAATTTGGTATCCGAGCTTAACCCTGGCCGTGTGTGTGCCGACGAAGACGTCGGGCCCCTAAGGGAGGGTGGATTGTAAGATCCCACATCGCCCAGGGGAGTGGATCATGTGAGCCTTATATGTATATTCCCATCTCTACTTAATGCGAGGCCTTTTGGGAACTCACTGGCTTCGGGTTCCATCGGAACTCCGAAATTAAGCGCGTAGCACGTGAGAGCACTCCCATGATGGGTGACCCATTGGGAAGTTCTCGTGTGAGTTCCCAGGAACAAAATCGTGAGGGCGTGGTTAGGGCCTAAAGGGGACAATATCGTGTTACGGTGGAGTCGTGCCCGGGATGTGGTGGGGGCCTAGGCCGGGATGTGACAGTATAACATTTTTTCATGCATTGAATCTGTGGCAACTCTGCACATGTTTTCTGAGTTAAGGTTTGCTTTGTTCATGGTCTAGTATTATAAGTGTCAAATCTTCAAATAGACCTAGTTTGGATTCGCGTTGGTGTTCTTCTTTCAATTGTTCGACTGGAGAAACGATTGGTCGTTAATCCACATTTCATATCATATACACCACAATATCATTTGCATTGGATATGTTGCTCTCGGTGCCACAAGGAGAAGAGTTTAAGGGTGGAGTTGCCTCATTGTGAAGACCGAAGAAGTCTCAATCTCGTGCAAAGTAACGTTGCACAAAGGTAAAGCTGCTCCATAGATTAGATCTAGGATTGAGCTTGATGTAGTACTTTGTATGAACCTTATTTGCACTAGTCGATTGGACTTCGTGGAATCTTCGATTTTTTAACCTAGATGTGGGTTTTTTTCTGGTAAAAAACTTTTATTAGCATATGTTACATGCATCCTATGAGTTGTTATTTGATATGTGTTTGTGACAAAGTTTACACTGCATATTATGAGTAAAGAATTGAATTGTTGTTGACTAGGATAACTTGTAGTAAACTAAGTTTGAGTAATAGATTTGTGTTTAGTTAACTAACGAATATCTACTAAGTTAGAGTTCAAGGCTAGTAACAACAAGGCAGAATAGAAAACATTACTTGTCCGGATCGCGGTGAGATTACAAGTCAATGAGCCATCAGTTCATTGCGACTCCATGCTGATAGTATATCAAGTCAATGGTGATTACGCTGTTCATCATCTGACGATGGGACTCTACCTTACCAAAGCCAAGGCATTACTCAAAGGCTTTACCAAGTAAGAAATTTCAGCACATCCCCAGAAGCAAGAATGGACACGCTGACGCTTTAGCAAACATCGTGTCAACCATCGATTATGCACTATGGTGAATGATTGATAACTTATATATTTCATATATTAGACAACCCATTTCTAGTCTCTTTGATGTTTTAGAGTTAAAACTAGTTGTGTTTTACCCTATTTTGTGTTAGTGTGCAATTACATGTGCTTTAGGATCTATTTGAAGTCAAAAGAAGTGAAAAGATGCCATTTTTCGAGCTAACCCTTATTCAACTGTGGAAATAAGTTTGGTGGCCTATTTTGAAGCCTAAATAAAGAATCCAAAGCGAATTTGGCTTGTTAGAAGACCAAGTGCATAATGGGAAAGGAATTGGAATCCTTAGCCTAATTTGGAGGAGCCAAATAAAGAAAAACATTCAAAACCTTAGCTTAATGGTTAGGACCACCTTGCAATTTGCTGCAGCCTCATTTAACATATAAATACTAAGGTTTCACATCATTTTTACACAAGCCCTCCTTGGGGACCTTCAAAGCTCTCTCTCTCTCTTTGGCCTTTCTTCCAAAAACAAAATCCTATTCCAGTTCACCATCCGCTACCACCAAAGAAACCATGCAACCACGCTGTTCTTGAAGGAGTTTCACATTAGAATTACTTCAAGGGGTTTCTTTTATGGATTTAATTTCAATCATGTTTCTCTTCATATCTATATATTATGTGATCATGTTGTGTAATTAAGTTCATGAAGGAGTTTCACATTAGAGTTACTTCAAGGGGTTTCTTTTATGGATTTAATTTCACTCATGTTTCTCTTCATATCTATATATTATGTGATCATGTTGTGTAATTAAGTTCATAGTTGGGGATTTTGATGTAGCTTTGCCAAAACCACTCCATGTTATTAAATTAAAGTGTTCAAATTACCAATATGTTTTCTTGTTTCATTCATTGATTTTATTGTGTAACTTTTTTTGTTAATCTTAATGTTTGATCACCATTAGGGCTACTTATGAATTATTTGATCAAGGTTATAGTACACATCATGCTTAATCTTGGTGGACATGTGAATGAATGAAGAAACTGCTATGCAAACATCTTGCCATGTGATTTCTTTGGTTCTTTGAAGTTTTCTTGTTCTTTATGAATTCTTAATTGGTAATCTAAGTTGAACATCACAACTAGGTTGCATATTAGGAGTACTTGATCACAACCACACATCAAATGGATGATCATAAATAAGTAAAACGAACCCTAGTTGCAAATTAGAGAGTTGTATGCGTTTTGACTTAATAAACATGGAATTGGCTTGTAATGTGAAATCGATATCCCTAGTTCCATTCCCATTGTTTCTGAATCAACCTATCATTCATCTTTATTTTTCTACCATTTTTAAATTATTTAAGTTTCCAGTTCAAAAATCAAATTCAACTTGTTATTTGAATTATTTAATTAGGGTCCACGAGTTAGTATTTGTAAAGGTCTAATCAGTCCCTATGGTTCGACGCCCTTACTTATGCCATTATACCATCCTTAGCATTCATCAGCCCAAGCCAAAGGTAGTAGCCGTTATCAACACTAGGGATAACTGGATGGACGAGATCATTGGCTACATCCAAGATGGGAAGTTACCTGAAGACCGCCACTTGGCTAGGAAATTGGTCCAAAAAGCCTCGAGGTATAAGGTCATATGCGGAAGATTCTACCTACATTCCTACTCCGGACCCCACACATTATTTGTTACTCCGAAGATGGGCCTACCAATTCTAAATGACATCCATTCTAGCGTATGCGGGAACCATACTGGCAGAAGATCACTCGCATAAAAGGCATTGACAACTAGATACTTACTGGCCCACCATGTGACAGAATATCACGGGTTGCACTAAGACTTGTGACAAATACCAAATGTACGCCCCTATGAAAAGTCAACATGCCGAATAACTTAATACTCTAACATGGGCATGGCCTTTCATGCAATGGGGCATCGATCTCATCGGACCACTGAAGAAAGCCCAAAAAAATAAGGAATACTTGATAATAGCCACATATTAACTCTCTAAGTGGATCGAAGAAGAGCCTCTTTACATAATCATTGGGGTAGTGGTAAAGTCCTTTGTCTGAAAGAATATTATTGGTCATTTCGGTATTCCCTCTACCATACTTACAAATAACGGGCTACAGTTCACTAGTTTCAAAGTCACATACTGGTATAAGGAATTTGGTTTTCCTCCGCCATCTTACCTCCACCCCGCGCTACATGCAAGGCAATGGGTAAGTGGAAGCTTAAAAATAAATAAATAAATAAAAATCCATAATGCTTGAACATAAGGTTGGAGAAAAAGAGCAAATGGCCAAAAGAACTACCTGGAGTCTTATGAGCATATTGAACAACCACTAGAAAAGCAATCGAAGAAACCTCGTTCTTTATAGCCTATGGAACATAAGTTGTCATCCCAGTCCAAGTTACTGTGATGCCCAACACCAAAGAACGGACTACCCTAGAAAATGGCAAAATTCTGAAGTTTGATCTCGACTTCGCGAAAGAGCGTCGAGAAAGTGCTCAAGTCTGATTTGTAGCCTAACAATAACAGATCAGGTCTTACTACAACAAGGGCGTCAATCCTCGAAACCTTTAGGTTTGGGATCTTGTTCTAAGAAAAGTCTTTGAGAACACTAAAATACTTGAAAAAGGCAAGCTCGGAGCAAATTGAGAAAGCCCCTACAAGATTGTGGGAGTATAAGGCAAATGAACTTACAACTTGGAATGTATGGATGGAACTCTGATCACCAAACAATGGAACATTGCGAGCTCAAATGATACTATGCTAAAATGCCCCCAACTGCGTGTAGACAAGTCCTTGGAGAACTCATCTCATTATCGCCTCACCATGAGCTACTTGCCAAAGTTGATCCCCAATGACATTTATTACATTATATTATCTTTCTTGAACTACACCAATGATTTTATTCTTCTTCCTGGAGATATGTAGGCAGTCATTTTCAGATTTATCACACTTGCTTTGTCAATCTATTTTTCTTCAATTCAACTTCAAATAAATGTGGATGATTAAATTATTTTGTTTAATTGGAATATTCCTAGTGGCTATTTATGATGCAAAATCTATTAAACCAACTGGTTATTTTGAAGGAAATATTTGTTAAAAACAAGTTCATTTGAGCAACATCTATGCATGCTATTAACAATTAAAAGGCGGAATCATGCTTGTATGCACTCAAAAACAAAACTTAACCCATGAAATTCAAAGCCTAGTAGTTATGGTGAACCAAGACTCAACTCAAGAACAAAGTGAGTTGAGAAATATTATACCTTTGTTGATTCCTCTTTGCATAAGCAAAGGCTAATCACCCAAGAGATAGGGCCTTCATTCCTTACTTCTTAGCTCCATGGATTTCTTGGATGGGGATGGCAGAATGGATTCTCCAAGTTCCCAAAATAGAGAACCTCTACTTTTTCCACACCAAGGAGAGCATTGATGAAGAGATGAGTGACCTAGGAAGATTTAGATGCTAGTAAAACCTTCCTAGGGTGGCCGGCCTCTTAGAGAGAAAATGGAGCTTGTGTTCTCATCTTTTCTCCAAAAGAAAACCCTAATGACTTTTGGCTATAAAGTCCTTTATATAGTCACTTCAATTAAGTGTCAAAATGAACCAAAAACCCTTTCATCCAAATATGGCCTGCCTTGTATGGTCTTTGGGCTGTTTGGGCCCTTTTGAATCTTTATTCATTAAGTTGTCATACAACTCAAGTCAATAGGCTTGACTTTCGAAGCCCATTGGGCCTTGAGGCCCAAAACTCACCCGAGGTCTATAACGAACATATTCATTTGATTAATTAACATATTAATTAATCCTAGCCATAAATAATTAAACCATTTAATTATCTTTACTTATCTCCATTGTTTCTTTAATCTCTACCTTACTCGGTGTACGATCCATTAGGTTCCTTTTAGCGAGGCAGTGGGCGATTAGAACTCTTCAAATCGATTTTGAATTGAAACTTACTTTCAATTCTCCCTTGAGTGATTATACACGTTTAGGGCTTCCACAAACCATGAGTGACACCTAGCAGTATGTCATGCTTACCCAAGCTAATAAGAAGAGGTGGATAACCTATTCAGTTTAGGATTACAATGCAATACGGTCTTTCTCTAATAGAATACTCTTGACCACATGGTTTGATTTGATAGTTTATTCATGTCTTCTATCCAATGTGATTCTTTTACTTATATGATTACCTTGAATGTGATTTGGATCGACTTCCTAAATCTCATTCATACTCTGGCCAAAGATTCTTAATCATATCATAGAGTATTCTCCCTCAAACGATTTGAAGGCCAAAGATCCCTTGTTGCGCATTCACTTGCCTCCATGGCTAAGTGACTTAACCCCAACTATGCTGTGGACACCCTCTGATGGAGTGACTTTGACATAGTCAAAGATGAAGGACCTAACCATAAGACAACTATGATGCCTCAGGTCAAATGACTACTTTGCATTATCCTAACCATGAGTTCTCATGTGACATGAGTATGAGAATTCCTTGTTGATTGTGTTTAGTGGACTCATTCTCTATTGAACACCTACATGCTTGTCTTGGTGTCAGTCACACCAATGACTTGAGACTAGTCACTCTCCTTATGAGAAGACATAGCACATACTGATCTTAACGGACTATCAATGCCCAATTGGCAATCCTATGATCAGGAACGTTTATGATATGTATACGAAAGAGAATGGTCTCATGAATCTAACTTCTTTAGATCACATTCTCCCAATTATATATTCCTTGGACTTATCGTTTAACCATATAACATTTATATGAGACGACTTAAAACAATAAGCATTGCTCTTTATATTAAACTAGATTAGTTTAACACGTGAAATGTCTGTAAAGTATCATCATATGATTGGTTTTAGGGTACATTTCCAACAATCTCCCACTTGCACTAGAGCCAATCAGCTTGGTCATCAGTGATGATACCTCTTCTATAGTCATTTCAAAAATGGCTGAGTAGTAGGCCTAGACAATGGATATCTATATGTTATCCATAAAAGCAACCTTGAGAATAACGACGTCACTATTATTCATGATTCTCAATCATGTGGTTTAGTCTCTCATTTGAGTTCGGATCTTGATGAGACCTTGATTCCCTGGCTTGAGCTTGAGCCCCATTAGTGTCGTAGTGTCAGTACAATAGAGACACTTTCTAGTTGGAACCGAATAGAGAGTTCATAAATGAACTTTCCCATCTAAACAACATTGTTGTAAGGTTCTATATGGCGATGTATTTTGCATGCATGATGGAACACACTAAAGTCATTACTTTTAATGTTTCCATCCAAATATCTCTTTAGTCATAATAATGAGATATCCAATTATCTCTTCATTCAAAATGAAGAAACATCCAGTTATGGATACGATATTAGATTCATAATCTAATTCATTTACGCTTCCAATGCGTTACTCTAATTCTTCCTCATTCTTGAGGAATCTATCCTTTAGTATTTTTTAAATACTTAAGGACTCACTTGACAGTTGCCATGGTTCTGATCCTGGGCTTGCATTGATATCGTCTTGTACCGATCTTGGTACAACTCATATCAACTTTTTTCATACAATATGAAATACATAAATCACCTTTCTGCGTATACATAAAGGATTCTATTTACGCATTATTTCTTTGGGAGTCATATGGTACATTCCGTTTGAGAAGAGCAACTTCCTAGTCTCACTAGAATTGTCTTTCTGATTGAAGTTTATCATCATATGAGAAACTTCCTAGCTTCTTTTGTCTATCATTAGGGATTGATATAATCCAATTATATCCTAAAATCTATCATTATAGATTTCCATCCCATGTATATAGACTATGTCTCCCATACACATTCTATCGTTATAGAATGTTTAAAGTCATAACTTTAACGAAGAAGAATTCCTAAAATTAATATATCATATATATGTTCAACTTTAGGAATATGATTAACTCCCATTAATCTTTTGTAAACCTAGTAAACAAAAGATTCATTTGCATCTTTATGATAAATAAAACGATTTGATCTTTTTCTCATAAGACGCTTATAGCTCCCACTAGCTCGCTAAAATTCATGATGGATGGATCTCTACAACTTACACGTCTTGTGATTCCTCGTTTTAGACATATATTATCAAGACTATCTTGATAATGGTTTCGGAAACCCATATTATGTCATAACATTGAATCACCATTTAGTTATAGCTAGCAATCTTCGAATTAATAGAAACCAAGACTACATCAAAGATGGTTTCTTCCAAGTCAACCAATCTCGTTGATTGTAGTCACCTTAAGCTACCAATTAGCTATGAAGGTTTCACTATTTTGGGTCAAATGGTACTATACCATTTCCTTGAATATATGTTGTCTATACACTCAATGTAGTCATAAGGCTTTTCATTCTTACTTCTTTCGAATTAAGAGGTGCAACTCTATGACATAGTCATAAAGTTCAAACCATTCAACTGAGACGGTCTATAAATCCTTCTCGACTACCTTGGAGCTTGTGGTGCAGGAACTAGGTTCTTATATTTGTTGATCATCATCTTGTCTCTCAAAGAACCCATTCTTTGAATTCTATCTCTTTTTCATTTGCTCTATCTTAGGCAAATTCTATTGTAGGATTATAAGAACTACCCAACAAATAACCTTTGTTAGTTGGTCCATAGATATGATATCCAAAGGTTAATTTAAGGATATGACACAAAATTGTTCTTAAACAAATATTGCTTATTAGCACAAAACCCCAAATTTTAACACGCTTAGGACTTGTCTTTCTTTCCAACTACATCCTATGGAGTCATGAAAATTTTGGAAGATCTTCTAATTGACAATCATATTGTCTTAGAAGTATATATCCTATATATGGGTAATTGATAACATCCAACGAACTACATCTTATTAGAGTTCGTTCTTCTCCCAATGGAGAAATCCATTATCTTATGATGCTACTTTCCTTGATATCTTTCAAGGAAACTCTTCTAAAGTTTTATTTTTCCTTGGATCAAATCTTAAGGAGGTAAATACTTTAGATGTCTTACTCATCAACATACATTCTTGAATACTTTGAAACCTTTTGCAAAGTATTCGGACTTGTGTTTATTCAAAATGCATGATAGTACAACCGAGAGCGATCTTCGGTGAATGTCAAACAACATGAGTAGTATTATGTTGTGGACAAGTGCCACTAACTTCTAAGTGAATTAACCTCAACAACTTTGTGATTCTTTATTCTTTCCAAAAGAATAAAGATTCGAACATTTCGCCTCTACACAGTTTTAACAAGAAGGCATTGGATTCGGATCTAACGATCCAAAGCATCCATTTATGACCAACTTGTAATTTATGTTTTAGAGGTGTCACAACTCAATGGGATTAGTCACTATCTTGCAACCTTTTGGGTTTTAAGCATCGTTATATTCTAAACAGTTAACATTACCACATTATCTCTACTATAGAGACAATCAATTAGATTACAATAATCCAATCATTCATTAATAAAGAAGAATGTTTTGTCAAACAAAACATTCATCCATCTCTTATAGTGACGGAATTAAGTTCCTTATTCAAATTGGAATGTAAAGATAATATTTGTTTTTCCAATTTCTTTGGTAGTTCATATGAGGAAGTAAGTACTATCTGCTTTCACAGAGATTTATATTTGATTCACGTTCCGGATGTGAAGTACTTTCTCTTCTCTCATTAATCTTCTACTTCTTATTAGTCACTCTTTTACAACGATTGTAAAACATAGTTACTAATACAGAATCAAACATTTAAGTAGAAGAACTAACTGTTTTGAACTATTCAAGAACATTTAGAACACCTTAGAAAGGTGTGTTCTTGACACTTGCAAGCCATTTCTTGCAAATACCCCTTCCAATGTCCATCATTTCATAAAGAAAGTTTGTTCCCTTGAAGTTTTTCGCCTTCTTCATTTGACTTCTCCTTTGACTACAATAGTCATGGTCCCTAAACTCCCACTATCTCTCTTGAAACTTATTTCAATTGTGTTATACACATCAAATGATTTGGAGAGCGTGCGGTTATTGTTCACTATATAGTTTACTATAAACTTAGTGAACCATTTGGATAGGGACACAAAGGTGAAGTCCTAGCCTAGTTTCCGTCTCGTGAAGTGTTTTAACACTTCAACACTTAATGATTCAAAATCATCTTAAGTCAATATTGATGGACTATTTTTGTCAACCAACCATCTTGTTCTAAATAAGATTACAAACTTTCAAGAGTTGTTCAAGGCAACTCTCATTTCTTCATACAAGAATTTGTAAGTGAAGAATCATGGCACATAAAGTGTCCATGCCCTTGTGCTTACTTCTCAAGTTCCTTGTTCATTTAACAAAGAAACAAGCACTAGTGTTTGCATTAACTAAGGGTTGTTCAAAGTAACTCTTATTTCTTCATACAACGATTTGTAATGAAGAACTATGGCACATAAAAGTGTCCATGTCTTTATGCTAATCTTCATAAGTTCTTTTGTTCATACAACAAAGGAATAAGCATTGGTTGTTTGTGTTGTCCTCTTTATGATAGACTTAGCTAACATATTCTTCTAATGATTCATTATCAATAGGAAGATTGTGAGGATGAGACTACTTAGGTACGTATACAATCCATTTAAGACAATCTATGGGATTGTGGTACCAAGTCTGGAAACTAAAGCCTTCGGCTTTTCTTTGTCAAGTTTTGGATAGCATTTGCAAATATATCGGTAAATAAATACATAACGAATCTCAATTGATTGATTTTAAGCCATTTGATTCGGGTCTTTAAATCAAATAGTACCACCCACTATTTTCGGCAAATTCCATATCCTTCATCGGAATTCGAGAGTTTTGGAGGAAACTCTTAGTAGGGTATGGGAGGCTTATTATTACCAAGCCCACCTCATAATTATATCATGTTGGCTAGCGTTAATAATAATGAGAGAGTACACTTACTCATTTACATCTCATGTAAGTACTCATCTAGTTTGGCCTCTAGAGAATGATGCCTCATAATTATATCATGTTGGCGTCATTGCACTTAGTTAAGTCATTCCCACCGTCCCAATTCGTGTAGGGGTTCAAGCATAGGCTCAGAATTATATCATGTTGGCTAAACTCGTTGCCTACCTCACTTCATCATGTATGTATATAGTACTCTTCCTGAGTGTAAGCACATACTTTGTACTCCCTCATGATAGGGTGAAGTCGGTGTACGAGACACAAACGATCGGAGCCTACCACGATTGAAGGCCACGAAAGAGTGTTCAAAACACTCTCACGCTTGTCAACTTAATAATGGTTTGGTTGAGGGTTTTTAGGTCTCATCACATATTATCACGCATTTTAATCTCATTAAAACAATTTGGTCCTATTACAACTATTGGTCCATGTGATTGATTTAGTAGTATATAATACTCCCACTATACTTGTAAAACGGTTTTTTTAAAGTAAGAATAAATGGTACTACTAACATAAGCTTTGCATTCTTTGATGGACTATATAGTTGCCTTAGGGCCTTAGGATGACTATGAACCTTTAGTTCGATCCAACACGAGCCTAGTGTTGGATCTCGGTCTAGGGATGGTGATTGATTTTAGTTACACGTTTAATCATATTAAGGTGTGTTTTCTTATTGGGCGTTGGACCCAACTACTCCAATTTCAAGCATATCAAATAAAACAAGAAAGGAGCACTTCAAAGTAAAGAAGAGCTTATGCTCTTTTACAACATTTGATCAAAACAAATTACTTTAAAGTAAAGAAGAGCTTATGCTCTTTTACAACACTTGATCATATCAAATTACAACCAAAGTCTAATCTACACATTCCCATGGTTCAAACAAATTTGATAGACGGCCTTTCACAGAGCTCAATTATCGTAGGCTTAGGTTCATAATCACCCTTTCTTTAATTAATTAACGCTTTAACTAATTAAACTTGAATGCAACATTGTCATTTGGTTTTTGCCATAGAATTGATTTAGATGGAGCTAAATGAAATGAAATCCAATTCTCATTTAAAGATACAAAACTATTTTGTTCTCAACTAATTTGGGCCAAAAAGCAACAACCTCAACCATTGGGCTATATTGCAAAACACAAACTTTTGAGGTTACTTTGTAAAAACACAAAAGTCCACTACTTCGTGTAATTACAACTAGAACCCAAAAATTTCTACAAATACAAAAACTTTAATAACAGAGCGAAACAATTTGTCCTTTAGTGTTTTTGGGCCTTTACGTAAAAACGTAAACTTTCAGGTCAAAGTACAAATACACAAAAGTATCAAAACTTTATGTAATTGCATAAAAGCCCCAAAAGTACTCCCATTGAAGGAGTGGTCGGTCATGGTAGTGTGAGGGAGTGGTTTTTGATGAAAGACAAAGTCAAGTAAGTTGAAAAATAGGTAAGGTGTTGAAATAAAATAGATATGGGTGTGGAAGCAAAGTACACACCAACTATGACTAAAATAATTTCAAACACAGTTGTTTGAAAGCAAAGACAAAGTTGTTCCATAAAATTGTTTTCTCTCTCTCTTGAGAGTCTTTCTCACCTCTCTGTGTGAGTTTTCATTGTTGCTTTTTCTCCCTAGCCGCCGCCCCGAGCTCCAGCTGCTTATTTTCCTTGTTCTTTTTCGTTTCTTTCTGCTTCAATTTTCCACCGCCTTTTTCCTTTCTGCCTTACTCTTCCACCCTTTTTCCGCTTTCGATCTTCTCTCACATCTGTTCTCCTTCTACTTCCATGGCTCTCATCTATCCCTCGCCCTCTGTTTTTCCAATTTCTTCCAGTCCCACTCCGGGTTGGCTCCATCCCTTCTCGATGCAACCTCTTTTTCGATTTGCAATCTCCTTTCTTCACAGCACTCAGCTGTGGTTTCTTTGGCATGTGTGTAGAGTTTTTACTCGGGTGTACACACCACCACCTTCCGTTTGTTTGCCTTTATTGGCACTATCGTCGATGGGTTCTCCACTGGCTTCTTTCGGATTCTGGTTGCGACCGGCACGAGGGTTGTTGCAAGTTGTTGGAGCCACCTTCTTCTTCGTTTCTGGGAGGTGGATGCTTGACGGCGGTACGGGGCGTTGGTTTGCGTTGGCAATGATGCTCTGTGAAGGCGGTGGCGGCATCTATAGGTGGCTAAGGTGCTTGGTTTTTCTGATTTTGTGTTTTCTGTTTTGGGCTTCCCAGTTGTGTTGGGCTCATTTTTGTGTTGCTATGGAGGCTTATACATTTGTTTTGTGCTTTTATTGTAAGTGGGCCTCCATCTATATAGTTGTGTGTGCCTGGTAATAATATTACCTTTGTCCAAAAATAATAATAATAATAATAATAATATTACCTTTGGCCGAATTTCCCCATAAACATGGCACCAAATTTTAGCTCCAAAATTCATGCTCATATGAACTACATCTACAACATTCAAATCAAAGACTATGAACTACAAAACCCAAAAGGATTCACCAACTACAAGACCTAGGCTCTTGATACCACTTCAAGGAAATATTTGTGAAAAACAAATTCATTTGAGCAACATCTATGCATGCTATTAACAATTAAAAGGTGGAATCACGTTTGTATGCACTCAAAAACAAAACTTAACCTATGAAATTCAAAGCCTAGTAGTTATGGTGAACCAAGACTCAACTCAAGAACAAAGTGAGTTGAGAAATATTATACCTTTGTTGATTCCTCATTGCATAAGCAAAGGCTAATCACCCAAGAGATAAGGCCTTCATTCCTTACTTCTTAGCTCTATGGATTTCTTGGATGAGGATGGTAGAATGGATTCTCCAAGTTCCCAAAATAGAGAACCTCTAATTTTTCCACACTAAGGAGAGCATTGATGAAGAGATGAGTGACCTAGGAAGATTTAGATGCTAGTAAAACCTTCCTAGGGTGGCCGGCCTCTTAGAGAGAAAATGGAGCTTGTGTTCTCATCTTTTCTCCAAAAGAAAACCCTAATGACTTTTTGGCTATAAAGTCCTTTATATAGTCACTTCAATTAAGTGACAAAATGAACCAAAAACCCTTTCATCCAAATATGGCCTGCCTTGTATGGTCTTTGGGCTGTTTGGGCCCTCTTGAATCTTTATTCATTAAGTTGTCATACAACTCAAGTCAATGTGCTTGACTTTTGAAGCCCCTTGGGCCTTGAGGCCCAAAACTAACTCGAGGTCTATAACGAACATATTCGTTTGATTAATTAACATATTAATTAATCCTAGCCATAAATAATTAAACCATTTAATCATCCTTACTCATCTCTGTTGTTTCTTCAATCTCTACCTTACTTGGTGTACGATCCATTAGGTTCCTTTTAGCGAGGCAGTGGGCGATTAGAACTCTTGAAATCAATTGTGAATTGAAACTTACTTTCAATTCTCCCTTTAGTGATTATACACGTTTAGGGCTTCCGCGAACCATGAGTGACACCTAGCAGTATGTCATGGTTACCCAAGCTAATCAGAAGAGGTGGAGAACCTATTCAGTTTAGGATTACAATACAATACGGTCTTTCTCTAATACAATACTCTTGACCACATTGTTTGGTTTGATAGTTTATTCGTATCTTCTATCCAATGTGATTTTTTTTACTTATATGATTACCTTGAATGTGATTTGGAACGACTTCCTAAATCTCATTCATATTCAGGCCAGAGATTCTTAATCATATCATAGAGTATTCACCCTTAAACGGTTTGAAGGCTATAGATCCCTTGTTGCGCGTTCACTTGCCTCCATGGCTAAGTGGCTTAACCCCAACTATGCCGTGGACACCCTCTGATGGAGTGACTTTGACATAGTCAAGGATCAAGGACCTAACCACAAGACAACTATGATGCCTCAGGTCAAATGACTACTTTGCATTATCCCAACCATGAGTTCTCATGTGACATGAGTATAAGAACTCCTTGTTGATCGTGTTCAGTGGACTCATTCTCTATTGAGCACCTACATGCTTGTCTTGGTGTCATTCACACCATTGACTTGAGACTAGTCATTCTCCTTAAAAGAAGACATAGCACGTACTGATCTTAACGGACTATCAATGCCCAATTGGCAATCCTATGATCAGGAACGTTTAGGATATGTATACGAAAGAGAAATCTAACTTCTTTAGATCAGATTGTCCCAGTTATATATTCCTTGGACTTATCGTTTAAGCATATAACATTTATATGAGACGGCTTAAAACAATAATCATTGCCCTTTATATTAAACTAGATTAGTTTAACATGTGAAATGTTCGTAAAGTATCATCATATGATTGGTTTTAGGGCACATTTCCAACATATTTATCTAATTTACTATTTTTTTTTAAAGCTTGAATATATTTCTATTGTTTTGGGAATCGGTCATCAAACTAATTGTGACACACCCCGTCCCGAAGGAGGGCGTGCTGGCCGTCACGTGAGAGTGACGTAACCATTTACACAGTTCGGAAGCTTAAAAAAAATACAATTGTGAATTCTGTCAGAACACCGTTGGATTCCTCGTGGCCACCAAAGCTCTGCTCTAACTCGAACCTGGAGGGGCGCAAAACAAAATTGAGTGGGTCAGTAAAACAAGTCTTTTCAAATCTTTTCTTTATCAAAGTTCTAACCCCTCACTGTAAAACCTGTATACTTTCCCAGAAAATAGCATATATAAATATATATAGCTTCAAGAATCTCAAAACACCATTCTTTATCACTTTTCAGAAAATATGCCATGCCATGCGCCAAAAACATAATGTGGATGCATCAACATAAATCAGGTGAAATAATAAATCAACCGGAGACCCTACAGTGGTCCTGTACGGCTGATTCTAAAGCTCAATATCCAATCCAGCCGGAGTCACCAACTGTGACCTGTACGGCACTGCCGGAGTCGCCAACTGCGACCTGTACGGCACTACGCTGCACATGAGTCGGAACTACCTGTAGTAGTCTGTACGACTCGGATGGTGTAATAATACGCTCTAGTGCTTCTCTCATCAATCATCTGTGCACATAATCTAGGGTCACCTACTAGTCGGAACCGTCTCTAATGGTCTGTACGACTAGCATGTCGGAACCACCTCCAGTGGTCTGTACGACTAGCATCTACTTGGATCCAAGGTGAGCGTGTGATGCGGGTGAATAACATAAGCACTAACACCAGGGGTGCAGGTTATGAGCTATCAACATAAATCACATCAAACAATTCAATGAACCAAATATAACTCACCTGATACTCACCTGCGCGTCCGCAGCACCAATTCACATATATGCATCATATAGTTATCAATTCACATATCTCATATCAATTCTATGCATGGCATTTCAAATCACATGATTCATATAAATCTATGCATGGCATTTCAAAATATACTTTCATTCAAAAATCGATTTCTGGGAAACCCATAAGTATATAGGTGTATAGGGAAAACAAAACTGCCCACTCACCTGGAGTTTGCCCTGCAACTCCCTAGCACAACACATCAAGGCGTCATGACGATCGGCGCCTAGAACAACCATCAAATCATGCCTCAGAATCATATCGATAGAATATATCACTTATATAAAACACGTCACTAAGTAGTTCGATCCGGAAGATCTGCAACTCAGATTTCCAATCCGTAACTTCCAGAGGTCCACAATAAATCTCTAGAACAACATCCTAAAATTTCATGACCATCCAACGGTCGGATCTCCGTCAATTGTCGAACTAAGTGACGGTTAACATTATATTTTATGAACTTACAACTCCAATTCCGGGAGATCCGTAAATCGGATTCTCGATCTGTAAGTTCCTACATTCTTCAAATATTATGTACTACTACGTATCAAAGTTTGGTGACAATCCAACAGTCGGATCGTCAATTCATATTTTGGCCTAACCATGCATCTTAACGAATTTAAGTCCAAATGATCAACCAACGTTAAGCCATTATCAAAACTGAACTCAGGACATCCAATATAGTTTAAAAATGACATTGGCGGCCCACTGGCCACGCGCCGCCGCACGCGCCGCCGTGGGTGGCGGTCGGCCGCCCCGGCTCGCCGGAAAATCCAACTATCTCCAAAAATTACCAAAATTTACAGGAATGAAGATCTCAATGAGTAGAACAACTTTCATACCTGTGACCAAGGCCAATTCGGTCGGCAAAGCCTCCAATTCCAACAAAACCCGTCGGAACCCTAGGTTTGGTGTGCTCCAATTCGACCTCCAAACTTGTTCCAACGCCTCAACCACTGCTTGGGCTTTGTTCTAGGCCTCAAGAGGATGCCATGGGTGGTGGTGATTGGAAGAAATTGCTTCACATCGTGGCGGAAATGAACCCAACCCGTGCGCCCCCTTTTGCACGGTTTCTTCCATTTTTACAACCAAATCTCTCCAAATTTGAGGTGGAATGGGTAGAGGAAGGGTCCTAGAGTGTTTCCCATGAGGTTTGTTGAATCAATTCGCCGGAAAAACGAGTGGAAATCGACGAACATGGACACGGGTGCCGACCGGGTCCGAAAACGGGTCAAGGGGATCCGGCCGATCCCCCGCGCCACACTCTCCCTCCTTTCCTCCTTTCCCCTGTTCCGATTGGCTGGGCTTCTTCCTCTCTCCTCTCCCCATTAGTCAGTCTCTCTCCCTTCTCTCCTGAAGCTCTCTTCTTCTTCCTCTGGTTGGGCAGATTTTGCCCAATCCCTTCTTCTTCCTTCTTCTTCCGCCAGCCACAACACACACACACACATAAACTCATTTCTTCCAATCCTAGCCATCCATTAATTCCTCATTAAATCTGGGCCGTCCATTTCCATAAAAGAATTCCATATTTTATTCTTATAATTCCCAAAATGCCCAAACTTCAAACTTTAATATCTTTTTCGTTATAACTCCAAATCACGAACCACTTGCGCCCACGCGTCCGTAGTGACGAGTACTACGAGGATATGTCAAGAAAACAAATCTTAGATGGCACGACACAACGATTAACCTCGAACAATGCGCGTGCCTCAAGGGCATTTTCGTAAAATCACTTAATAAATTATAAAATCAATATTTTCCGGGACGGGCTGTCACAATCTACCCACCTTATAGAATTTCGTCCTCGAAATTCAAACAACCAAACAATCCATTAGTAATCATAAAATAACCTGGGGTAGATCTCCCTTATTCGATCCTCTGTCTTCCAAGTAGCTTCTTCCGCTGAATGATTCCCCCATAAAACTTTAACCAAACGCACAATCTCATTTCTTAGAACTTTGTCTTTCCAATCCAAAATAGTCACTGGCTCCTCATCATAAGTCAAATCCGGATAAATTTCCAATGATTAAGGATATCTCACACGTGAAGGATTTAAAACATAATGTCGAATCATCGAAACACATCGTGCACTTACGACAACTCTAGAGGCAACTCAAGCCTGTAAGCCACTTCACCGACTCCCTCGGTGATCACATAAAGTCTGATGCACTTAGGACTTAATTTACCTTCATTCCCAAATCGAATCACACTTTCTAAGGAGAGAACGTCAAAAATACGAAATCATCCACAGCATACACTCGATTAATGGCACATCCATCTGCTAATCTCTTTTACCGCTCCTGGGCTACTTTCAGGTTAGACTTAATCACCTGAACAATCCGAGTAGACTCATCCAAAATCTTAAGACCCACAGAAATTCTTTCGTCTATTTCTGACCAACATAAAGGTGTACGGCAAGCTTTTCCAATAAATGCCTCAAATAGCGACATACTAATGCTCGACTGAAAGCTGTAGTTGTAGGCAATCTCCATCATAACCATCTCGTGTACGAGGAAGTTGTACACATAATCCATAGAAATGTTTTTCCCCTTTCCACTGAAGAACGGAAAGTGACTGTATCAATCCAAAAGACTTCTTTCTTTCCACTTCAACCTGCTGACCAATGATACACATACTTACCTACTCAGCAATTTCTCTTTTTATACCCAACCAATGATAAAATGATCGAATAGTATGATACATCTTAGTACTTCCGGGATGCATTGCATAAGCTGAATAGTGCGCTTTGTCCAAAATTATTTCCTTTAATTCCATCTCATTAGGCACCTACATCCAGGTCTCAAGAATAAGTACGCCATCTGATTTTCGAACTCTGAAGTCTTTCTTTTCTCGATATTCTTTGCATCAATTAATTCCTGGTTTCTTAATCAATCATCTGGGCATCGAGTATATGATCAATCAGAATAGGCCTAACTTGAAAACTAGTAAGCGAGGTTTCATCTCGTTCTTCTATTTCCAACTTTACTCCAGTAGATCTCAAATCCACAAGAAGAGGAACATAACAAGCATACAAGGCATTTATTCTCACGAGCGTCTTCGTATTAAGTACATCAGCCCAAACATTTGCACGATCACCCTGGTCGTGCAATCATAATCACTAAGCAACTCAATCCACTTTTGTTGCCTAAGACTAAGATCCCTCAGAGTAGACAGATATTGGAGACTCATTTGATTCGTAAAAATCTTGCCTTTCTCACCAATAATATAATGTCTCCATACTTCAAAGCAAGGATGATACCCATAAATTCCAAATCATGAGCAGGGTAATTCATCTCATGAGGTTCCAATTGCCGTGAAGAATAAGCAATCTCCCTATCTTTGTATCAATACACATCTCAAACCACTCAAAGAAGCATCCTTATAGACCTCATAATTTCCGTTATCATCTGAGAGTGCTAACACAAGTGCATGAGTGAGGAAATACTTCAACTGTCGAAAACTTTGCTTACCATTTTCATCCCACTCAACTTGACCTCTTTTCTCGTCTGTCTCGTCAAAGGCAAGGCAATGACAAAAAAAATCCTTCACAATCCGTCCATAATAGCCTGCTAAGCTAAGAAAACTCCGTACCTCAGTCCCGTTTTGGGGTTGTTCCAAATTATCCACCACTGTTACCTTTTAAGGATTCACTTGAATACTTCATTCGTCAAACTCATAAGATTCGTCAATCCGAATGACATTACCAAAAACTCGCAAGGACTATAACGAGTTCTGAAAACTGTCTTAGGGACATCATCACTGAAATCTTCAATTGGTTAATAACCAGACCTTAATTCAATCTTTGAAAATACACATGCACCTTTAAGCTGATCAAACAATCATTAATACGCGGTAATGGATAACGATTCTCAATCGTTACCCGATTTAATTGCTTATAATCAAAGCATAGCCTTAATGTCCACATTCTTCCTCATAAATAAACTGGGGCTCTCCATGATGACATACAAGGTTAAACGAAACCTTTATCAACCAATTCCTGTAACCGAATTTTCAATTCTTTTTGTTCATCATGAATCAATTTATAATATAAGCTCTACACCTGGAGACAAATCAATAGTGAATTCCACATCTCCGTCTAGTGGCAATCCAGGTAAATTCTCAGGGAAAACGTCAGGAAAATGTTTAACCACCTAGACCTCTTCCACACTACTCAGAGCAACATCTCATAGTACCGCATGAGCTAAATATCTTAGGTAGCCATTCGATAACAATCTATTTGCTCTCATAGCAGAAATAACGGCATACCTCACTCCACTTTGCATCCCCAAAAAGTAACCTCTGGTCATCCAAATCGATGGAAAGTAACTGATTTCCCGTAGCAATCTATCTTGCCACGATCATAATGCAACCAATCTGTGCCAAAAATCACATCAAATCCACAATATCCAATTGGATAAGATTCATAGGCATAACAACATCTTTCACCATCACTGGACACTCTGAATAACACCATACTAACGTAGGATGACCTACTTGTTTACTCGCTTAACGAATCCAACAATAAGTTATGGATATTACGGTCTGCAGCCCGCAATAACGATAACTCACTGTTGTCTCGATAAGTAAGCAATAATCCCCAAGGGTGCAATATTACCATCTTGTCTCTCATTAGAAATACATATACACGCCTCGATTGTGCTCCATCATTACTCTATTTGGCAACATCATCAATACCAAGAAATATATATCAGCCGGAGTCAGCTAGTATGACCTGTACGGCTGAATCTATAGCTCGTCCACCCAGCTGGAATCATCTAATGTGGCATGTGCGGCTGTACTCATAACTCATCGATCACTGCTAGTATATAAGTCGGAGTCACCTCTTGTGACCTGTACGACTCTAATCATGTACACCACGGCTCATCTAACCATAATTACTAGATCCAAGTACCTGATGGATCAGTGCTAGTGGTGGCAAAGAATACTACGGAAGCATTTACTGATTCTAGGGACAATTTACAGCTCTATGTTTCATATATCCACATGTAAAGCATCCATTGCTTTCTTGTCTACACTCTCCAAAGTGTCCATTATTGTACCTACGGCACAAAGGTACATTCCCTCTATCTGAATCACCAGTGAATCTACCACCATACCTCTGACCAGTGGCACTAAAACCTCAGCTGTAAGAACTAGAACTAGCCTTATTTCCTTTTGAAGTTCTGAGTCTTCGATTCTCAACAATATCTGTATGGTAACGAGACAACTCCGTAAACTTTCTATAATACTCATTTGCCGTCATCTTTCCTTGTCTCAAATTGTAAACTATCGCTTCTCACCATCAATATATGCCGAAGGACTAAACCTTTCCTTAAACAATTCTTTAAATAACTCTCGATTAGCTCTTTCCTCTGGTGACGTCATACAAGACTCCTGTCTCCACCCGGATGCAATTTCAATACTCAGAAACCAGGTAGTCGTCTTGACCTACCGTCAAAAGAAAGATTTCCTTAACTTGCATAATCTGAAACACCTTTTTCCAAATGATTAAGCCATCAACCTGCTCCCTCAGGTCATTCATTTTCCATAAAGTGATTCAGCATCAACTTATAACCAGTCCTAAGAGAAAAATCCTTTGGATAATAGATTCAGTCACATTAGTACTAGCTTCCCATAACAGAGCTAAATAGGGAAAACTAGACTCAACTAAACGACGTGGCTCTCTACGAGGCGGTATTGTTCTGACAGAAGACACTAGAGAATTCTCAAGATGTACAGGACTACAACCTAGGCTCTGATACCAACTGACACACCCCGTCCCGAAGGAGGGCGTGCTGGCCGTCACGTGAGAGTGACGTAACCATTTACACAGTTCGGAAGCTTAAAAAAAATACAATTGTGAATTCTGTCAGAACACCGTTGGATTCCTCGTGGCCACCAAAGCTCTGCTCTAACTCGAACCTGGAGGGGCGCAAAACAAAATTGAGTGGGTCAGTAAAACAAGTCTTTTCAAATCTTTTCTTTATCAAAGTTCTAACCCCTCACTGTAAAACCTGTATACTTTCCCAGAAAATAGCATATATAAATATATATAGCTTCAAGAATCTCAAAACACCATTCTTTATCACTTTTCAGAAAATATGCCATGCCATGCGCCAAAAACATAATGTGGATGCATCAACATAAATCAGGTGAAATAATAAATCAACCGGAGACCCTACAGTGGTCCTGTACGGCTGATTCTAAAGCTCAATATCCAATCCAGCCGGAGTCACCAACTGTGACCTGTACGGCACTGCCGGAGTCGCCAACTGCGACCTGTACGGCACTACGCTGCACATGAGTCGGAACTACCTGTAGTAGTCTGTACGACTCGGATGGTGTAATAATACGCTCTAGTGCTTCTCTCATCAATCATCTGTGCACATAATCTAGGGTCACCTACTAGTCGGAACCGTCTCTAATGGTCTGTACGACTAGCATGTCGGAACCACCTCCAGTGGTCTGTACGACTAGCATCTACTTGGATCCAAGGTGAGCGTGTGATGCGGGTGAATAACATAAGCACTAACACCAGGGGTGCAGGTTATGAGCTATCAATTCGCATGAGGTTTGTTGAATCAATTCGCCGGAAAAACGAGTGGAAATCGACGAACATGGACACGGGTGCCGACCGGGTCCGAAAACGGGTCAAGGGGATCCGGCCGATCCCCCGCGCCACACTCTCCCTCCTTTCCTCCTTTCCCCTGTTCCGATTGGCTGGGCTTCTTCCTCTCTCCTCTCCCCATTCGTCAGTCTCTCTCCCTTCTCTCCTGAAGCTCTCTTCTTCTTCCTCTGGTTGGGCAGATTTTGCCCAATCCCTTCTTCTTCCTTCTTCTTCCGCCAGCCACAACACACACACACACATAAACTCATTTCTTCCAATCCTAGCCATCCATTAATTCCTCATTAAATCTGGGCCGTCCATTTCCATAAAAGAATTCCATATTTTATTCTTATAATTCCCAAAATGCCCAAACTTCAAACTTTAATATCTTTTTCGTTATAACTCCAAATCACGAACCACTTGCGCCCACGCGTCCGTAGTGACGAGTACTACGAGGATATGTCAAGAAAACAAATCTTACATGGCACGACACAACGATTAACCTCGAACAATGCGCGTGCCTCAAGGGCATTTTCGTAAAATCACTTAATAAATTATAAAATCAATATTTTCCGGGACGGGCTGTCACAAATTGTCTATCTATTTTATTATGCAATTTATCTACTTGCTCAGTTACTATTTTTTACTAATTAATTTTTTTTATCTTCTAATTTTAGTTGCTTAATTTTCTCTAGTGATCTAATTTCTACTTGCTTGGGCTTACTATCTATAATATTAAAGAGCTCTTTTATTTCTTACTTACTAGGAAATCTTTGAATATTTATGAAATTTTTCTGAAAATAATCTAATAACTGGTTTAATAAATTGTTATGCTTATTATTTTCTAATTTTATATTTTCTACTTGACTAATAATAAGATTTATAATAGTATTTGCTTAAGTATTTTCTTAACTATGCAAAATATGGTTATACTTTCTTAATGGAAAATAACAAACTAAAATATATTGGTCTAGCGTAATTTTTCTCTTTTGTTGTTCACTATTTTCTAAATTAAGGTAATCTATCATAAATTAAAGTCCCACCTTTGTTTAAAGTTATTGCTAACTGATTTCTTAGATACTCTCTTTCTTCTTTCAAATTCTCTAAAGTATTATTACTTACCGCTAATATATTATGTAACAGCCCGTCCCGGGAAATTTGTACAGTTGATATGAATTGAAAGAATTGCCCTAAGCGTGGGTGTGTGAAGTTGTGAATTTCATTGAAGTATTGGTCCAATTATACAATTTCCTAAGTTTTGGGACCAATTAGAAATTAGGAAATGGATTAGTGTGATTGGTTGGTGGATTTTGGACCACTCATCTCCCACACTCTCTCTTCTCTCCCGTACTCTTCTTCTTTCACTCTCGGACCCTCTCTTTCTCTATCCCTCTTTCATACGGACAAACACCAAGGACCACCTAAACATGGTAGATCGAAGGTTTTGAGTGCACCATTGTGTTCATCTCGCCCATTCGAACTCATTAGTACCATTTTCAGGTAAGGTAACCTTCGTTTTCACGTGAAAACCCTAACCCCGAATGAGGTATTGTTCATGCACTAATTATTGTGAGGTTTTTAGGGGATTTCAAGCTCACAGAGAGCTTTAGAAGGTTGTCACGAAGCTCGGGGTGTATCGTTGGAATGATTCGGACGTCGGAGTGTAGAGAACGAAGCTTTTGGAGTTTGACTGAAATTTGGGGTGTTTTTCCGGTGAGATTTCGTGATCATTGGGTACCAAAATATGTATGGTTTTGTTCGTATTGTTGAGATCTTTAAAATGGTACAAATTTCATTGAAAATGGTGCAAAAATGAAGAAGAAACCATGTTTGGAAGCTGTTCCAGAAACCGGCGAATAGTTGCCGGCGTCCAGCGACTTCTCGGAGAAGACAAGGGGATATTCCATCAGTTTTGACGGAATATGCTAACGGCGTTAGGTGACGCCATTAAATTTCCAACGGAATATGCTGGGATTTAACGGAATATTCCTGACGGTGTTAACAGACGCCGTCAGTGTGCCTGGCACGTGCCTACGCTTAGGGACGCATCTGGCCGTGCCTTGGCCGGCGCGTGAGGGCGCGTGGGTGGTCAAAATTTTTTTCTAAAAATATGGGGATGATCTTGAGGCTGTGTAGGTCACTGTGGTATATTCATATACCCAAATTGAGCAAAGTATGAGAAGTTATTACCTATTGTTGGTTATGTGCGTTAAATAACGTTTATTCAGTTATTACGCATATAGGTGAGGCCTAACCTGAGGACGAGCGTCATCAATCGAGGCTTGGGGGTTATGACCCTTCTACTTATCTGTGAGTGGGCTTTTGTTTTCCGTATATACCTATATAAATGAGATTTCTTTCCCAGAAAATCAATTTAAGTTAAATGTGATATGAAATGTGATATGATATGCCATGCAAAGTATATATCTATTTTATTCATGCATTAGTAGCTGTATATAATGGTAATTGGTGCTGTGGACGCACATGTAAGTATCAGGTGAGTATATATATCGATGATAGAGAATGATTAATATTAAATGATGTTTATGTTGAGATGTGTTGAAAGCTCATAAACCTGCACCCTGGTGTTAGTGCTCTCGCCCAGGGCCAAGGCTCAGTCCTTCGCGTGATGTTCACCTCTCGCACCACATGCTCACCTTGGATCCAAGTTAGGTGCTCAATCCTGTTAAATAGACCACTATAGGTAGGTTCGACTCGTAGGTGACCCGCGATTAGCGCTCAATCTTCACGTGATCGTAGCACTAGAGCGTAATTATTTACACCCAGTATTGTCGGTGAGACCACGTGAGGTGGTTCCGACTCGTGTGCAGGATATATATATATATATATATATATATATATATATGTTGATGAGATACGATGAGATTGATTATGAGCTATAGTTCAGCCGAGCTGATCACTCGGTGAACATGTTATTATCTATGATGAGTTTTCACCTGATATAGTGATGTGATTGATGAGATATATCTGGCATGGCATATACCTTGCATATCACTACTTTTGGCATGATTTTGAGTTATGAGTTGAGATGAGTATATATGTATATATGCTATTTTTCTGGGAAATTTACTGGTTTTACGGCGAGGGGTTAGAACCTTTGAAAAGAGAAAAGGTTTTGAAAAGATTTGTTTTTGCCCACTCACGCGTTTTGTTTTTCGCCCTTCCAGGTTCTAGGTAGCAGTGTTTTGATGGCCACGAGGGACCCAACGGTGTTCTGACAGAATTCAAAAAAATAAGATTCACCTTCGGGTGTTATATCTTAGTAATTGTCCTGGACTGTAACTAGACGTTCTTATTGCTCTGAATGTGTATTTACATTTATCTTCTTAGCTTCCGTATTGTGCACATGGTTACGTCATTCTCACGTGACGGCCAGCACGCCCTCTTAGGGACGGGGTGTGTCAGTTGGTATCAGAGCCTAGGTTGCAGTTCTGTATATCTTGGGAATTTTCTAGTGTCTTCTGTCAGAACTATATCGCCTTGTAGAGAGCCACGTTGTTCAGATGAGCCTAGTTTCCCGATATAGCATAGTTAAGGAAAACTATTGCTACTGTGATTCAGTCTATTATCCAAAGGACTTTTCTTGAGACTGTTTATAAGTTGAAGCTGAATCATTTTATGGGAAATGAAGAACCTGAGGGAGCAGAGCGATGGCTCAATCATGTTGAAAAGACCTTTCATGTGATGCAAGTTAAGGAAATCTTCTTTTTGAAAGGTGGGTCGTGACGACTACCTGGTTTCTGAGTATTGAATCTATATCCAGGTGAAGATAGTAGTCTTATACGATGTCACCAGAGGAAACAGCTGATTAAGAGTTGTTTAAAGAATTGTTTAAAAAAAAAAAGTTTATTCCTCCGACATATATTGATGGTAAGAAACAAGAGTTTACAAATTTGAGACAAGGAAAGAGGACCACTAATGAGTATTACAGAAGGTTTACGGACTTGTCTCGTTATTATCCGGATGTTGCTACTAATCCGGCGGAAATGTTATGTCGTTTTAAGCTGGATACTAAAAAGAAGTGGTGTATTGTGGTGAACACTATTCATAGTATTTCTGACCAGGAATTTTATGAGATTTTGTTGAGAATTGAGGACTCGTAGAACGTGCCAGTGAGAGTGAGGAAAAAGAAAAGAATGGAAATCAAAGGAGAGATGATAAAGGTAAAGGTCAATCATCTCAGGGACATCGTCAGACTCAGAGTTTTAAGAAAAATGGAGCTAGTTCTAGTTCTTCAAGCTGAGGTTTTAGTGCCACTGGTCAGAGGCGAGGTGGTAGATTTACTTAGATTCCAGATTCCAGAGGCAGGGAGATGCTGGCAGAGGAAATGTACCTTTGTGTCGTAGGTGCAGTAATAGACACTTTGGAGAGTAAGAAAGAAAGCAAAGGATGTTGTACATGTGGACAAATGGGACATAGAGCTGCAAATTGTCACCATAATCAGTAAATGCCCCCGCAGTCTTCTTTGCCACCACTAGCGCCGATTCAGCAGGTTCCTGGATTAAGTAGTAATGGTCAGATGGGCTAAGGTGTGCAGGGGCAAGGTATTTAAACTAATAGAGGTCGTAGGGGATAACAACAAGCCCAGGGATGTGTTAACGTATCACCGCAAGATGCTCAGAATCATTTGGACTTGATTATGGGTACGCTAAACATTTTTGGTCACTTTGCTAGAGTTATTGATTGTGATGCAGAAATTATATGTTCTTGACAATGTTGTAAAGAAAGTATTGAAATAACACAATCCAGGCATATATATGTATTTCCCAATAAGGGGCAAAATGGTAATATTGCACCCTCAGGAATTGTTACGTACTTATCGAAACAACAGTGAGTTATCGGTATCGCTAGCTGCAGACAGTAATATTAATAACTTATCCGTTGGATTCGTTAAGCAAGTAATCAGGGAGGTCATTATATGTTAGTATTGTGTTTATTCAAAGTGTTCAGTGATGGTAGAAAATGTAGTTATGTCAGCGAATTTTATTTCGTTAGATATGGCAGATTTCGATGTTATTCTAGGCACAGATTGGTTGCATTATGATCGTGCCAAGATAGATTGCTATGGGAAATCAGTTACTTTCCATCACCTTGGATTACTAGCGGTTACTTTTGTGGTTGAGCAAAGTGAAGTGAGGCATGCTGTTAATTCTGCTATGAGAGCAAAGAAATGGTTATCGAAAGGCTGCCAAGGATACTTAGCTCATATGGTGTTGAATGGTGTTGCTCTGAGTAGTGTGGAAGATGTAAAGGTGATTAGACATTTTTCCTGATGTGTTTTTTGATAAATTACCTAGATTGCCGCCAGACGGAGATGTGAAGTTCATTATTGATTTGTCTCCGGGTACAGATCTTATATTATATAATGGCTCTTAATGAATTGAGGGAATTGAAGGTTCAGTTGGAAGAATTGGTTGATAAAGGTTTCATTCAACCTAGTACGTTACCTTGTGGAACCCCAGTTTTGTTGTGAAGAAGAAAGACGGGACATTAAGGTTATGCATTGATTATAGGCAATTGAATCGAGTAACGATTGAGAACCGTTATCCATTGCTGTGCAATGATGATCGTTTGATCAGCTTAGAGTTGCCTGTGTGTTTTGAAAGATTGATTTGAGGTCTGGTTATTAACTGTTGAAGATCATCAGGGAGGATGTCCTTAAGATAACATTCAGGAACCGTTATTGTCATCACGAGTTTTTGGTGATGCCATTCGGATTGACGAATGCGCATGCTGCTTTCATGGGTTTGATGAATGAAGTATTCCAGGAATATCTCGACAGGTTTGTTATTGTTTTCATTGATGATATTCTGGTGTACTCTAAGTTTAGAGCAGACCATGCTAGACATCTTAAATTGGTGTTGCAAAGATTGAGGGAACATCGGTAGTATGCCAAGTTCAGTAAATACCAATGTTGGATGAATCAAGTGGCATTTTTGGAACATGTGATATCTACTCGAGGTATTCAAGTGGATTCTTAAGAGGTAGCAACGGTGGAGAATTTGGAACAACCACGAACCGTGACTGAGGTTTGGAGTTTTCTTGGCTTAGCAGGCTATTATAGACGGTTTATTAAGGATTTTTCAATCATTGCTTTGCCGTTGATGAGATTGACGAGAAAAGAGGTTAAGTTTGAGGGGGATGAAAATTGTAAGCAAAGTTTTTAGCAGTTGAAGTATTTCCTCACTCATGCACTTGTTTTAGCACTTCCAGATGATAGCGGTAATTATGTGGTCTACAGTGATGCCTTGTTGGATGGTTTGGGATGTGTGTTGATGCAGCATGGTATAGTAATTGCTTACGCTTTGTGTCAGTTAAAGCCTCAAGAGATGAATAACTCTACTCATGATTTGGAATTAACGGCTATCATCTTTGCTTTGAAGATTTGGAGACATTATATTTATGGTGAGAAATGCAAGATTTTTACAGATTATAAGAGTCTCCAATATTTGTTTATTAGAGGGATTTTAATCTTAGGCAACGAATGTGGATTGAGTTGCTTAGTGATTATGATCGCACGACCAGGGTGACCGTGCAAACGTAGTGGCTGATGCTTGAGTAGGAAATCCCAAGGTCGGATTAATGCTTTATGTGCTTGCCATGTTCCTCTTCTTGCGGATTTGAGGTATATTGGAGTGGAATTGGAAATAGAAGAACGAGAAGTAGCCTTGCTTGCTAGTTTTCAAGTCAGGCCAATATCAATTGATCGAGTGCTCGACGCACAAATTAATGATGAGGAAATTCAAGAGCTAATTCATTCAAGGAATCAAGGGAAAAAGAAAGACATCAGACTAGAGAATCTGATGGCATACTTATGCAAGAGAACATGATGTATGTGCCTAATGACATGGAATTAAAGAAAACTATTTTTGGATGAAGCACATTGTTCAGCTTATGCAATGCATCCGGGAGGTACTAAGATGTATTATACCATTCGACCATTTTACTATTGGCCATGTATGAAAAGAGAAATTACTGAGTATGTAAGTAAGTGTATCATCTATCAGCAGGTTAAAGTAAAAAGAAGCCTTTTGGATTAATGCAGTCACTTCCCGTTCCACAGTGGAAATGGGAAGATATTACTATGGATTTTGTGTACAAGCTTCCTCGTACACGAAATGGTTATGATGGCATCGGGGTGATAGTTGATCAGCTTACTAAGTCAGCTCATTTTGTTCCAGTGAGGGATATGTATTCTTTAAGCCGATTAACTGGATTATCTATCTCAGAGATTGTGAAGTATCATAGAGTTCATGTGAGTATTGTATTGGATTGTGATCCCAGGTTTACTCCTAAGTTTTGGATTTCATGAGGCTTTGGATACAAGATTGCTTTATAGTACAGCATATCATCCTCACACAGACTGACAGTCAGAGAGGACCATTCAGATTTTGGAGGATATGCTGAGATCTTCAGTATTACAGTTTGGTGACGCTTGGCATAAGCAGTTGGATTTGATGGAATGTGCCTGCAATGACAGTTTTCATTCGAGTATTGGTATGGCACCATTTGAGGCGCTTTATGGCAGAGTTTGTTGTACACCTTTATGTTGGTCAGAGGTTGGTGAAAGAGTTTTGGTGGGCCCTGAGATTGTGGATGAGACTACTCAGAATGTTCAAGTGATCAAGTCTAACTTGGAAGCGGCCCAGTATCGACAAAAGAGCTTAGCAGATAGACTTGCCATTGATAGAATGTATTATGTAGGTGATTGAGTATTTTTGAAGTTATCACCTTGGAAAGTGTGGTTCGATTTGGAAAGAAAGACAAGTTCAGTTCTAAGTATATCGGGCCGTATTTGATCACTGAAAGAGTCGGTGAAGTTGCTTACAGGTTTGAGTTGCCTCTAGAGTTGTCGAAGTGCATGATGTATTCCATGTTTCCATGCTTCGTCATTATGTCTCAAATCTTTCACATGTGATACCTCCTCAACCTTTGGGAATCAATCCGGATTTGACTTATGATAAGGAGTTAGTGACGATGTTGAATTGGAAAGATAAGATTTTGAGGAATAAAACAGTGCATTTGTTAAAGATTTTGTGGAGGAATCATTCAGTGGAATAAGTTACTTGGGAAACAGAGAAACAGATGAGAGAGATATACCCAAGGTTTTTTTATGAGTACTAGTGGATGTTTTTGGTTATGTAAATTTCGAGGACGAAATTTTTATAAGGTGGGTAGATTGTTACAGCCCGTCCTGGGAAATTTGTACAGTTGATGTGAATTGATGGAATTGCCCTAAGCGTGGGTGTGTGAAGTTGTGAATTTCATTAAAGTATTGGTCCAATTATACAATTTCCTAAGTTTTGGGACCAATTGGAAATTAGGAAATGGATTAGTGTGATTGGTTGGTGGATTTTGTACCACTAATCTCCCACTCTCTCTCTTTTCTCACTCTCGGACCCTTTCTTTCTCTATCCCTCTTTCGTACGGACAAACACCAAGGACCACCAAAACTTGGTAGATCGAAGGTTTTGAGTGCACCATTGTGTTCATCTCACCTATTCAAACTCATTAGTACAACTTTCAGGTAAGGTAACCTTCGTTTTCACGTGAAAACCCTAACCCCGAATGAGGTACTATTCATGCATTAATTATTGTGAGGTTTTTAGGGGATTTCAAGCTCACAGAGAGCTTTAGAAGGTTGTCACGAAGCTCGGGGTGTATCGTTGGAATGATTCGGACATCGGAGTGTTGAGAACGAAGCTTTTGGAGTTTGGCCGAAATTCGGGGTGTTTTTCCGGCGAGATCTCGTGATCATTGGGTCCTAAAATAGGTATGGTTTTGTTTGTATTGTTGAGATCTTTAAAATGGTACAAATTTCATTGAAAATGGTGCAAAAATGAAGAAGAAACCATGTTTGGAAGCTTTTCCAGAAACCGGCGAACAGTTGTCAGCGTCTGGCAACTCTTTGGAGAAGACAAGGGGATATTTCGTCAGTTTTGACGGAATATGCTAACGGCGTTAGGTGACGCCGTTAGATTTCCAACGGAATATGCTGGGATTTAACGGAATATTCTTGACGGTGTTAACTGACGCCGTCAGTGTGCCTGGCACGTGCCCGCACGTGGGGGCGCGTCTGGGGATGATCCTGAGGCTGTGTAGGTCACTGTGGTATATTCATATACCCAAATTGAGCAAAGTATGAGAAGTTATTACCTATTGTTGGTTATGTGCGTTAAGTAACGTTTATTCGGTTATTACGCATATAGGTGAGGCCTATCCTGAGGACACGCGCCATCAATCGAGGCTCGGGGGTTATGACCCTTCGACTTATCTGTGAGTGGGCTTTTGTTTTCCGTATATACCTATATAAATGAGATTTTTTTTCCAGAAAATCAATTTAAGTGAAATGTGATATGAAATATGATATGATATGCCATGTAAAGTATATATCTATTTTATTCATGCATTAGTAGCTGTATATAATGGTAATTGGTGCTGTGGACGCACAGGTAAGTTTCAGGTGAGTATATATATCGATGATAGAGAATGATTAATATGAAATGATGTTTATGTTGAGATGTGTTGAAAGCTCATAAACCTGCACCCTGGTGTTCGTGCTCCCGCCCAGGGCCAGGGCTCAGTCCTTCACGTGATGTTCACCTCTTGTGTAACGACCCGTCCCGACATTTACGTCACTAGGGACGTGAAAGGACGAAAATATCCTCGCGGGGATTATTGACATGTGTGTATGTATGTGTGTGAAGTTGCCCAATGGTGCACTACCCTAAATAATTGGAACCAATCAAATTATTGGTCCTTGAATTTGATTGGTGACTAAGTGAACACACACACACACCTCACGTTCTCTCTCTTCCCGTCGCTCTCTTTCTGTCTCTTGAACTCGTCACTCTCTCTCTTCCTTCACGTACGGACCACACCCAAAGGACACCAAATCTTCACGGATCGATGCAGAAAAGGGTTCCATTGTGTTCCTGAGGTCCATACGAACTCGTCGACACCAGTTTCAGGTAAGAACTCGTACGATTTCACGTCGAAAACCCGAGGTCCGTTTTGAGCACTATTCATCAACTTTTTATTGCCTTTGTTTTAGGACAATCCAAGCTCACAGGGAGCTTTGTGAGACCCTCACGAACCTCGAAGTGTATCGTTGGCTCGAGTTGGACATTGGGAAACCCTAGTTCGAAAGTGGCCGGTTTTTGAGATTTTGCTCCGTCGTGATTCGAAGCTTTTTCGAGGTTTTTGAAGGTATAGCCTTCTTCCTCTCTTAATTTAGAGCACGTACGAAGAAAAATGAGTTGAAATGGTGAAGAAATGGCCGAGATATAGCGAGTTGCAGGTTTCCGACGACCAGTGGCCGGCATCGGCGACCCAAGGTTGAAGACGACACGCACCAGGTGCGTGCCATGCGCGTGGGGGCGCGTTTCACAATGCCCTGTTAGGCGCGTGGGGGCGCGTGAGCGACAGTAAAATTATTTTAAAAATATCACGACGCTCGTGACGTCGTGTAGGTCTCATTGGTATATTCATATGCCAAAATTGAGCTACGTATGAGAAGTTATTAGTAATTGTCGTTTATGTGCGTTAATTAACGTTATTTCAGTTACTTCTCATATAGGCAAAACCTATCCAGAGGACGAGCGTAGCCAGGCTAGGCACGGAGGTTACGACTCGTCTACATACCAGTGAGTGGGCAATTATTTTTCCGTATATACCTATATAAATGAGTTTTGCCCAGAAAATCAGTTTAAATGACATGTGATATGAAATGCGATATGAAATGCCATGCAAAGTATCTATTTGTTTAATTATATATTATTGATTGTTTATATTAATGTTGGTGCTGAGGACGCACAGGTAAGTGGCAGGTAAGCTTATATGCTAGTTATTGTGAACGAATGATGAAATGTGATGAAATGTGATGTGATGTGATATGATTAGAGCTCATAAACCTGCACACTGATATTAGTGCTCACGCCTAGAGAGGGGCTCAGTCTTTCACGTGTTGTTCACCTCCCGCACCGCATGCTCGCCTTGGATCCAAGTTAGGTGCTCAGTCCTGTCGAATAGGCCACTATAGGTGGGTTCGACTCGTAGGTGACCCGCGATTTATCGCTCAGTCTTCACGTGATTGTAGCACTAGAGCATATTAGTTTATTATCAGTGATATTGTGCAGACCACTAGAGGTGGTATTGATGTGTGTGCAGGGTATATATATGATTTGATTATGATGATTATGAGTTACATGATTTGATGAGTTGATATGAGCTATATACAGCCAAGGGCTAAGATGATATTTGAGTATTCAATCACATTCACAGAGTTGCTTTGGCATTCAGTTGATACTTTGGCATGGCATATGCATACTTTCATACATGTGTATTTTCCAGCGGGTTTTGAGAAATATATATATATATATATATATATATATATATATATATATATGAGTATATACTTTATTTCTGGGAAATTATACAGGTTTTACGGCGAGGGGTTATAACTTTTGAAAGGAAAGGTTTTGAAAAGAATTGTTGCTGACCCACTCAGTTTTATGGTTTTCGCCCCTCCAGGTATTAGGTAGCATTCGTTGGTGGCATACGAGGAGCTCATCGAACGTTCTGACATAATTCCATTTATGTAGGACCACCTTCGGGTGTTGTTTCTATTCAGTACTTCTGCTTGACTGCACGTAGACTATTATGCTCTGTATTATTGAAATTCACACTTCTTGTACACTAGTATTGCTAGTGTTTCGGTTTTAATTAGTTCGTATCCTTGAATTGATCCTGCTTCCACACAGTGCACATGGCTTACGTCACGTTCACGTGACGGCCAGCACGCCCTACCTTCGGGACGGGGTGTGTCATCTCGCATCACATGCTCACCTTGTATCCAAGTTAGGTGCTCAGTCCTGTCGAATAGACCACTATAGGTGGGTTGGACTCGTAGGTGACCCACGATTAGCGCTCAGTCTTCACGTGATCGTAGCACTAGAGCTTAATTATTTACACCTAGTCTTGTCGGTGAGACCAAGTGAGGTGGTTTCGACTCGTGTGCAGGATATATATATATATATGTGTGTGTGTGTTGATGAGATACGATGAGATTGATTATGAGCTATAGTTCAGTCGAGCTGATCACTCGGTGAACATGTTATTATCTATGATGAGTTTTCACCTGATATAGTTATGTGATTGATGAGATATATTTGGCATGGCATATACCTTATATATCACTACTTTTGGCATGATTTTGAGTTATGAGTTGAGATGAGTATCTATGTATATATGCTATTTTTCTGGGAAATTATACAGGTTTTATAGCGAGGGGTTAGAACCTTTGAAAAGATCTGTTTTGCCCACTCACGCGTTTTGTTTTTCGCCCCTCCAGGTTCTAGGTAGCAGTGTTTTGGTGGCCACGAGGGACCCGACGGTGTTTTGACAGAATTTACAAAAGTAGGATTCACCTTCGGGTGTTATATCTTAGTAATTGTCCTGGACTGCAACTAGACGTTCTTATTGCTCTGAATGTGTATTTACATTTACCTTCTTAACTTCCGCATTGTGCACATGGTTACGTCACTCTCACGTGACAGCCAGCACGCCCTCTTAGGGACGGGTTGTGTCATATTATGCCGAACTTCTTTATCATTTCTAGTAAATGTGGGGTGGGGTGTTTAATAACACTAAGAAAAAGCTTTTACTTCTTCACAGTCTTGTTAATTCTCTTATAAATTTATACTAATCTTCTCTTTGAGAATTGTTTGAATATTTACACTTGCTCTTTTGTTGATATACAAAAGATGTTTACAAAGGATGTTTAAAAGGATAAAAGTTCACAAAGAATGTTTAAAAGGATAAAAGCTTACAAATGATGTAAGAAAAGCTTTGGATGTTTTCTCTGTGGGTTGAGGAGTTAGTTTCGTGTAGGTATGTGTGTTGTGAAGGAAAGAAAACCCATGTGTATATATACATATTGATGTCAAATTTGACTCCTAAGACTAAATCTCTAAAGGAAATGTCGAATTATAGAGTCAAATTACAATTGATGACTGATATAGCTATCTGAAATTTTATGTCAAATTTGTACTTCTTTAACCGAATTGTCAAATGTTATTTTATTATTTAAATAGAGTTTTTAATGATTGAAACTAGTAAAAAAATGTTGAAACAAAATTTTTATTCGTTAAAATGTTAGTGGAATAAGGGACTCACCATTAAAATGAATTAAAAATAAATTTGACATTGATGTCAAAATTAGATTCCAAATCATAAATCCAGTCAGCAAATAACATTTCGATTGAAAAGAATTTGATGTCAAATATGCACAGTGGCATTCCACCTAAGTGTTTGACATCTCTTTTGGAGTTGTTCTAATCACAAAGCTTTCAAATTCAGTTAGCTCGGTTGGATAAACTTTTGATATCAAATTTACACAGTAACATTTCACCTAAAATTTAACATGCTCTAATTTGATATTTGTGTCTGAAAAAGCAACCAACAACAGCGAAAAGAAGACTACACAAGATAGCATTGGTAATTACTAATGGGTAAACCCAAGGATATTTACAGGTGTAAGACATGCCATAAACTAGCACATTTCCCTCCTTTTTCCACTTTCTTTTCTTTTCCAAGATTCCACAATTCCAAAATAACAAAGGCCCTTCTCACACCGACTACTCTTAACTTTCCTCCCTAAACTCAAAAAAGCCACTACCATCCAGAATCCATGTGATTTTTCAATTTCCCTGCTTCCCCCCTTTTCCCTTTTCCTCTTCTTCCTCTGTCTTCTCCTTTTCACCTTTCTACTCAAAACTTAACATGTCATATCATAGGCCTATAAAATACCAAAACGAGCAGGCACTCTCACTCTCAATAGGCCACCGACCATGTACAAAAGATAAGTTACCAACTCGCTTAACTAGCATAAGCTATACAGACTTGTTTCTTTCTAGTTTCTACTAGTCTTCCATTCAATATTTGGTTGAAGGAGATGACACATCATACATGTTGACCATGGCCGGTGACCAAAAGTCCGCACCGTTGCTGTTCCCCGCGTGCGTTGTGTACTCCATTGGGACCAGGCACAGTCCTCTGCTCCTCAGCTCCCTTCTTCTTCCTTCTCGTTTCACCTCTCCACCCTAAACATTTCAAATGCACAAACAAGTGACCAACATGAAAGGGCCAAAATTCACAAATGGTCAATGCAATTTTATCTATTATTCATTTTACCCTTGCCATTTACTTCTAGTTCCAATTTTGGTCCAATGTTCAATCTTCGTCAACAGCTTGCCCTAGTAAATACTTCGTACTAGCCTCATTAGACTGTACATCTTTCTTGGTATTCAAAGAAATGATTCCCCGAAATAATGAGTTACCATTAATATCGACACATCTGAGATCGCCAAATGTTCAGGAGTTCCTCTATTCAATCCTTTTTTGTATAACTTGATATCCGCATGGGATTCATGTGCGCGGGTGTCAATCTTTAGAACACAATTCTTTGAGCGAAATTAGGTACTTGAAATTAAGTTGCAACAAAGTTATTTCAAGTTTTAATTGGAGTGAAGTGACCAAGGCTGCTAAATTTTGTAAACTAAATAACATAATTGTTGATAATAAAATTATTATTTAAATATGAACATATTTATTTGTTATTAATGTTACATTATTTAGTTTATAAATTTAGTTAAAAATTTAGTCTGCTAGCTTACCCTTTATACATTGTGAAAAGTAAAACAAAATTGACAATTTTGGCACAGTCACTCCTTTGACTAAAATTTACCATGACTCAGACCAAATTCACTGAAGTCGCAATCACCGGGGGTCCCACACTAAGACTACTGTCCAAGTACACGTCCGTCATTAGATGACGTGGAAATACAAAAAAATATAAAGTTAAAAAAAAACCTGAAAGTGAGATGTGTGTTTGGTTGGTACTTACATGGACGGGTAGTGAAGGAGGCAGGTGTTGAAGGTAAGGCGAGCACAGCACCTGAACCTGCTCCTGCAGAAATCTGATGTATCCCATCGCTTCGTGAAGCACCGATGCCGTGTCCGTCTGCAGACACTCAATTGTCCAATCCAGAAGAACAAAAAAAAATCAGATTTTTTGGGTGAATTTTAGTAAAATATGGTTGAATAAAAGTAACAGGGGCTGGCTGATTTGGGTTTTTGCAATTTCACCTTGCCGTATGGTGAAACGAGCTGCTGCAGCGCTGTGATTCGTTCTCCAAGCTTCTCTTTCCTCTGTAAATTTGCAGAAAATCAGAACCCATGTGTAAAATCAGAGTGAGTTGTTCTGCTTTGCGGAAACGGAAGAGAGAGAGAGAGCAGAGCATGCAGAGAGTGGGTTTTGAGGAGGGGAGAGAGAGAGAGAGAGAGAGAGAGAGAGGCATGCAGTGATGCAGATGACTTTTTGGAGTTCTTTTTTGTTGAAAGGTCGGACCTTTCCGTTACCGGCCAATGTGGGATTCTTGGATTTCGTCTTTTTAGCGGCTCTCTGGGTTGGAGGAGTAGTTATGCTGCTGATCGGAGCCGAACCATTTTGCCTTTTCTGCCAATAAACAAAAAAATAAAAAATAAAATCAGCAAATTTGGAAAACAAATTCGAATTAAATTAAAAAAAAATGAGGATTAATGACTGACATTGTTGGACTTGGGCAAGGCGTTGATGCTGGCGGTGCTGGTGCAAGAAACGGATGAGGACTCGCTGCATGCGGCGGCTGATTTCTTGGCGGTTTCCGAAAACCCAACTTCCACGCCGTTTCCGTGGGTTTGGTCGTAGTTTCCGAAGCAGAGCATTTTGGGTGGCTTAATCTGCGTGGGATAAGTAGACGAGCGGGTGTAGTTAAAGGTCTGGTCCGAGTCCACGGCAAGGTTCACGACTTCGTCAGCCGGGAAGAGTAGCTGAGAGAAACCGGGGCCCTCTGTCACCGCCAAATGGTCCCCCTCGAACCCACCATTTTCCGGCATTTTCATTTCAGCCCCACCGAACCCAAAAGCTTTGAGCTTTTTAGTGAGAGAAAGTTAGAAAGGGAGAGAGAGATAAAGGGGGTTTTAGGAGAAAACAACGGAAGCTTCTTGTTGATAAGAGAGGGTGCTCTGGTTTTGTTCTATTGCTTTATGGTTGTGAGTGAGAGTGTCTACACTGTAGAGAGAGAGAGCTATAAGAGGAAACGAGGGAAGTTGCTTTGGTTTTCGGGGACTCTTGGTCAAACCCACCGGGCCCGAGAAAACCGTGGTTTCGAGCTCCAACGCGGTGTTGCCTGACCCCAAAGCTCTCAAACGTTTCGTCTTTCGTCACCTTTGTCAGGACTTCAGGGTCAGAGACTCAGAGAGCATTACAAGCCATGGACCAGCTTCGCCTATAACTCCACTCCATATATATACATAACCGATGTGATCCTAGATTTACATATTCGTACAAATTTTGGAGTGCATGTATGTCATGTACATATGAGTTTAACGGTTGATTGTCCGTTGAAATTTTTAGAGTTATTGTGCATTGAAAATTTTAAAGAGTTTTAACGGTTGAATCTGAATCACTTACTCAATTCAAATTTTGAACATATTCTTGTACGTAAAAAGTATAGTACTGTTGCACTAAGAGTTGGTTAGAGTCACGTATGTGATTACAGAAGCATTTCTCTACCTTGTGACATAGCTACTTAAATAAGGCAACTCTAACTAAATAAAGAAATACTTAAATTAGTGTTTCCATGATGCCAAATTGGCAACAATAGATAGGTTTTCAACAAATGCATTATATTGTGAGTTAATGGTTAAATACTCTCCTACAATTTGCATAGAGCATCTGTGCAATTACCTGATGAACAAGCCAAGCCATCTTAACTAAAGGTTCGTTTAGAAATGCTTTTAAGATGACTGAAAATGTTTTTTGAGAAAATATTTTTGAGTTTCAAAAGCACTTGAAGTGCTTTCTGCAATGTGCTTCTTCCAAGATTTACTTGCATTTTTATTAGAAATTGGTTCCAAAAATATTTTCATCAAAAGTTCTTTTAGTTTTAAAAGTATATACAAACGAACTCTAAGGTACTAGATTTTTTTTTATTGTCAAACACCCAACTTTTTTATTGTGGTATAATTATTATCATTTTGGTACAAAACTCAGTTCAAACAGTAAATTAAAACATCATTCAGTACATAACTTGCCTGTCAAACAACCAAAAAGAGAAACTCAAACTTCAAATGAAGTGGTTAAAAACCCTTTCCGGCATTACATCGTACACTTGACAGGCGCTCTAAGCGGAGCAAATTTTCTTCAACTTGTCGGCCACAGATTCGTCCGTTGAGTACTGCAATCGAAAGAAACCCCAATTGGGTTCACCAGAAACTCACACGAAAGTGTCGAAAACACAAAAAAAAAAAAAAAAAAAAAAAAAAAGAAGACAAATTTGTGTACCTTGTTGAGGACCTAGAGGGAGTGATTGTAGGCCCTGAGGAAGAGCTCGTGGAGGGCTTGGTCATCGTTGGCCTCCACCTTTCTGTAATTGACGAAGTTCTCGCGGGCGTACTTGGCGTAGTAAGGTTGAGAGTCCTTTGGCAACCTCCTCACCAATCTCAGAACTTCCGCGTAGATTTTCAATCTTTCTCCATTTCTCAACTTCCAACCCGCCGATCAGTGATCGCCGTCTCAAAACCTTCCACAACAACAAAAAGAGCTCTTGCTTGTTTGAAGAAAATACCTCCTTTATTTCATGAACTTGGATTAACCAATCTTATATTGGTCCTCACGTGAAGTGTGCAATAAGCCACAGATTAATAGCATGGCATTATTTTTGCCCCGGCAACTTCTTTACCCGTTTAATTTGATGTTTATATTATCCTTTTTACAAATACTGGCAGTACTGGTCTCCGTGATCGAATATATGAATCGACCAAGTTATATATATCCTTTCCTAAGAGGAACCAGCTCTCCATGCATAGAAAGTGTTTGATAGATAGTGCTATCGGATAGATAGTGCCATGATACGATTTTTACTAACTACAAAAATAGGAATAAAAACACTTGCAAGAGAATAAGGTAATTGTAGTATAAATGACTCAAGCAAGGTCGTTCTCCACATAAATTGATTGAATAATTTGTGTAAAAACCAAATCTTAATTAATTAATTGAAAACAAAGTTTGGAAAATGTTGATTTTATGACTTAAAATAATAAAAACGAATTTAAATAAAAACAATATAAAGAAATCAGAAATGTAAAGAAAACAAAAGAAAAAAGGTTTAAGAAAGCAATTTAAACACTAGAGTTCCGTCATCACCACTAACAATCTCATGCAATTTTACCAATTACTTATGAATTTCCACAATACATGCTTTGAAGGTTAGGTTTTCCTAATACATATTTTCCTCGCGATGTTCAAGTGAAAACATATATCTAACATGCAATCCGTCTGTGATGTTCAGATCAAATATAAACATGCAAAACCATGCAACCTTTTGAAAAACCATGCAACCCTTAAGAGCGTGATGTTTGCCTCAAGTGAACTTACAATTATTAATCACAAGAAGCCCTCCTCAATTTTAAGGTGATGTTCCAACATAATTTACATCAAATTACTTGTCTAAATATCCTAATGGTCATGAATCACTAAGACAGCTCGATAGTTTAAACACGGCGATCAATAATTCAAAGCAAGCATGCATCCATTCATAAGCAAATTAATAAAATCACATATTCATGCTAAGGCACATGGCCTCGCCCTAGCAAAACGACTAGTTACACATAATCATAATAAAAATTAAAGAAAAATATCATTAACTGGAAAAAGGATTGAAAACACCTTGTAGGTAAAAAGTTTGAAATTCTCCAAAGTTTTGCTAAGTTCTCTCAATTATGTTGAGTCGAGAACCCTAATGACTAAATAACCTTATTTGTACTACTACAATTAAAATCCTTGCTAAAAAAGGTCTTCTAAAAACTAGGAAATAGCAAATGGATAACTTAAAAACACAATATAAATCTGATAAGGAAATCTATTCATCAGAGGAATAGCCACGTTTCTGGATCTTCAAGACTGCAAACCAGGCCCAAAATGACTTGAATTAAAGATTAGGACCTCATCTTCAAGTTCCAAGAAGAGCCCAAGTCCAAAATCCATCATCTTCCAGCCCAAAAGTCGCGAATAAGCTCTACAGCCCAATCTGCTGGGCATAAATTAATTCACCATGATCAGATGCTTCGAGATAAAATTATGAAATTTTGACACAACCTTCTTGACAGACTCACGAACCCGCTTCAATTTGAATCACTCAAAAATTCTACCACTTGATTACTTTATGCCCAAAATGGATTCACACGTCCTACATTGAAAATACATAACAATGCGTCAAAATCTCACCAAAATAATTACTAAAATATACCAAGAATAGGGGAAAATATATAGTCTAAAAGCAATTCATCATGCCATATAGTATTGTCTAAAGTTTTTGGCTCCACAAGATATACTTATAGTAAGTAGAATAGAAAAATGATGTAAAATTTTGGCTTTACCATTGTCAAACACTCTGCTACCAACGTCCAGTGAAGAAGCCAATTTCGGTAAATCATCAAGCACGATGATGAAGCAATTAACTGTAGCCGTGAAGCAGATAGGTCGAATGATATACTTGCACACATCCTAATTTAAATAGAGGAACCAAAACAGATTCCAGAACAAGGTCTCCATCACACAGCTCGTAAGGTGCATAAATTTTTCTCTTTGGGAATTATTTTTTGAAATCTTTCAATAGATCTATAATAACCAGTGTTTGAAATTTCTTCGCTGTTGTCAATATTTCTGTGGAAAGATCTAAAAAATCCGAAAAAGATATGGAAATGGAAGTGAAGTCTCTTAAGATTAGACTAAAATCGACATATTTCGTCGATATTTTCGACATATTGGTTAAATATCCAAGAAACTTTTATATTTCGTCCAAACCAGTGTTTCACGTTCCATAAAGTTTCAATTTTAAATTTCTAACATTTCCACCAAAAGCAACCGATATCGATATTCGATATAGTAGTCGATATTTCCATAAATTTTTACATCGATATTTTCACGGATACCAATGTCGATGCAAATTTCCACCATCTTCAGTCTTGATGAAAATGCACCTACAAAACAATCAACACATTTGATCAAAGGCCTAAGCCTCATGCATCCATAGGTGGGGGAGGGGGGGTTTGGCCTATGGATCTCTGACGCCTAAGTTAGTTTCTCTTAAAAGAGTAAGTGTTTAGGGGTTTTAAGGGTAGCGAAAGCTTACTGAAATTTTGTAGAGATGGAGGTATTTATAGGAAGAGGGGTCGGCCATTGTGTTAGGGTTTTACCTTACACATGGCGGCATCCTATTGGCCAAGGTTTATGGAGAGAATATTCTCAAGATATTAAATAGGAAAAGATATCTTGAGATAATAATGTAGATATCCCTAATTGATTTAAATAGAGATTACTTGAATGGAGTTAATCTTCAGTTGGGAATGTATTAAAGATATGATTTGGTAATTAATCCTTATCTTTAGTGCCTTGACTTTTCCTTGCCATGGGCAAGTGAGCTGTGGGCAGTCATATTTAGTTGTTTAGACCTTCAGGGGTGCTGAATTGCGCATGGGAGTATATGAGAAGCCTGCCCATTTAATGAGGGCAATCTTGTCTTTCTTGAGCAAAAGTGCACGTGTCGTATCTAGGATTTTTGAGATTATTTTAGGCTCCACAAATGCCCCCACACCTGTTGGGCTGTATGTAGGAAAAAAGGGCAGTAGGTGTATAAGTCCCAAGCTGTATGGGTGTGCAGAGTTGTTTCCCAATTGGATGTATATCTCCTTCTTTGACTTGGAGATAGACTCTTCGAGGAAAAGGAAACCAATTGCCCACAATACCTATTTAATTCTACCTTAAGCGGAGGATTAAATAAATTTGGAGAACAATCTTCGTTCCAACAAGGAAGAAATATACTAGAGGAAATTTGTTCCCCCTCCCCTAGCTCTTTTCTTCTCTTGCCCTTGCAAAGAGTCGTTTCTCATTGTTCTTCTTCTTCTCTGCGCCACATCAAGGTACAAAAAAGGTAATTTTCTTTGTCTTCTTGGGTGATGCTGCTGCGGGGCAGCCGTCAGGATGGTGTGGGATGTCGGCTGGCAAAGACCAGGGGGTGAGCAGGTGGTAAGGCAGGGGCCACAGCTTGGACTACTCAGCTCGACTAGAGCTAAAGGTAACTGTGCAGCTTGGGCTGCGACTTGAGGTGATGAGGCATAGTGCAGAGCAAACCATGGGGCTCGACCTCCTTTTAGGGGCCTGAATTTGACATAGGCCAGTCAGGCATGCCGGGTGGTGTGGAGCAACTACGCTTTTGCCATAGGTTGCTTGATGCCTCAAGCAAAGGTGACCATGAATGGGTGAGGTGACTGATACATTAGGCGCGGAGCTGGGCGAGCCGTGAGGCTCTAGCCTTTCTAGATTTGGGCTTAGCGCAAGCAAAGTATGACAAGGAATGCTCGGGCCTAAGGGAGAGAAAGAAAGAGGTGTGGGGTGCCATATTTCTTGCTCGTGAGTTGGGCCATAGGCTGGGTTTCTTAGGTTAAGAATTACGTGGTTGTCGCCACAGTTTGGGTCCCTGGCGCTATGTTTGGCAGGCTGAGCACGTGTCCGTGCCATTAAGGAGAATGAGATATAGGCTGATGCCCATATGGGTCTGGCATCTGCTGAAGAAAAAAGAGGATCAGGTCGTGAGGCCTATCATATGCTACTGAAAAAGCTTGTCGTTTATCTGACTTCTCTCAAGAGGAAAGAAAAAATTATTGAGTCCGAGTCTGTGAAACCTGCTGTTTCAAAGGTGGCAACAACCATTGTTGAGAGAATTGCTTAGCGAAAGGGTTCGGTGATGCTCTAGTGTCTGGGTTTGATCAAAGCGCGAATCCAGAGCTAAGTTCGGTTCGGTTTTTGAAAGGCTCACAGCTATGAAGAGCAAGAAGGTGGAATCTGATGCTAAAGTGACGCTTGTGCTTGTTATTCCTTTTGCAATGACTGCTTTGTTTACTGAGAATGGGAAGTCTGCTCGCATAAGCAGTAGTGAGAAGTCCACTGAGTTTGGCTCTGAGGAATTTCCTGAGGTTTATGCGCTGCTGAAGGTTGACCTGCTTGGGGACATCGATGCATGCTCCAAGTTTGTTGATAGTGTCAGGAATGTGATCTGCTCAGACTCTTTTGTGAAGCGTTCTGCCTATTCAAGGAGGTCCTCTTTGCTTGCGACTATGCAGAAAAATTTGATCCTGGTAGTCGAGTATATGTGCATTGATCAAGATGCTGTCAAGGATGCTAAGAAGGTTGAAGTGGTGTTAACGGCTCAGCTTCCCTCGGCTGCTGAAAAAGATTAAAAAGCTCGAATCTAAACTTGCCATTTTGAAGGGGTCTGATGTCTTTACCCTCACTTCTGTGCAGTTGGAGATCGTTCATTTAGAGGTCTTCGATTTGAAAGCTAAGCTTAGTGCAACTCAGCCAATGTTCGAAGTTGTAGAATGAAGTCAATCGTGTTGCAGTGTGGCCCATGACCTTGAGCGTGTAATTGATAGGAGCATATTTATGCTACTTAGTTAGTGTGTTTTCTTGCATTTGCTTAGCTATTTGTTGCTTGCATTTGCTTAGCTATTTGTTGCTTAGTATAGTGTTTAAAGTCATTTTCATGTGTTTTTAGGTCCAAGAAGCAAAGTTGGCAAAAAGATGCATTTTGGAGCATTTTAGAGCAAATCTGGGCTTGGAATGGTTAGCACAAGCAATGGGCATGAAGATGGACGAATTTGGAGTCTAAATGGAGTTGGGAATATGTTTCAAGGTTGGAGAAATAAATTCAAATCATTGAAGATAAGGAATCAGCTCAAAAGAAGGAGGATTATCCAAAACATTATCCAAACAACCTTATCTTATCTTATCTTATCCAACCCTTATCTTATCTTAACAAACCTTATCTTATCCTAATCCTTTTCTAATTCAATTCCTGGTACAATGAGGGTTTATTTTCTGATTGGGGGACATTTAAATTAAGTTTCTAGAAACCCTAAGCCTTGCCGCACCTAGCCTTCCAGAAAACCTGATTTCCTTGCCTTGCAAGGCTTTCTAGAAGCCTTATCCCTCCTTATCCAAATCTGCCGCACCTTAGGCCCTTTCCCATTGGAAATCTGATTGTTTTGAGCCTATTTCTGGATGGATTTGGCTTTCTAGAAGTCCTAATCTGATTCACCTAGGCTTTTTGGTGCCTATATATAGATTAATCCACCCTTTGCCGTACACACCACCCTCCATATACATCATTCACGCCAGAAATCATCCACCACTCTCTGCCGCCCCTTTCCTTCACCATTCTCCATAGATTCTGACCTAATTCACCCTCTGCCGTGCCATATCATCCACACAAACCCCAGAAAACCCCTCTTGTGCCGCAGCTATTCAAGGAAGGAAGGAGAAGGTGCCACTCTAAGTCGTGACTACTGCTGGAGCGTTCTTAGGTGTTGTCTATCTTTGTTTTCAATGTTTCAATTCAGTTTTCTTTGTTTAATTGCTATCATGAGGAACTAAACCCCTATTAGTTAGAGGGGGAATTTGAAGCCATGAATATATGTTTCTTATGATTTGATTTACTCCAGTTATGATTTCATAAATTGTGAATGTGGTTTACTTATCTGTTTTATTAAGAACTTGTTCTTGTGTGTTGATTAAGGATGCATACTTAGTTTACATGCATGAATTTGATGTTAGAATATAAGGGAATTTCACCTAATCGTTATGAACTTATATTCACAAGTAGTAAAGGTTGCTAGTCACAATCATGTTAAGTAAACCCTAGGCTGGATTAACATGCGTCTTCCATAGTTATGAATGCCTTGTCAATGTTTATGATTTCCATTGAACTTAATGATCTTTGTTGAATGTCTCTATCATGCGTTTTCCATAGTTAGGGAGTTTGAGAAAGAATAATTTGGTTGTGATGCGTTATCCATTCAATTCAATGAACTTAGGGAAATCTGGGAATTGATTAGTTCAATACAATTAATTCGGAACATTGTCATTCATGGTTTATCGAAAGAGTAACTGGGAATCAAGTTGTATGCATATGTTTATGTGTGGATAAGGATCCCTCTAACTAGCCATTCACCCATTTAAATCACCAATTTCGTACAAAACTAAGTCTAGTTTACAATTCTGTTTTGCTCAAGTTTAAATCCGTTTTCAAACAATCCCTTGCTTTTAATTTGTGTTAAGATAGTCTAAATTCGTCAAATCTTGAGTCTTTTAGTCTTTTGAGTCAATTTGAGTCTAAATTTCGTTCAAATCAATCTTAGGTGTTAGTTTAGAGTCTAGATAACTTGTTTTGTGTGTTTTAGGTCTATTTAGCTTGTTTTGAGTCTTTAGAGTCCAGAAACTGTTTAATTGAATTCTATTTGCTGTTTTGAGTTTGTTTTGAGTTATTTGAGTCAAGTTAGGTTGTTTAAAGGTGTCTAGAGTTAAAATTCGTCCAAATTGATCATAGTACCTGTTTTCATTGTCTAGAGTCCAGTTTTAGTGTTTTAGAGTTTAATTTGTATAGATTAGCATCCCTTCTAATCCCGGCCTTAAACGATCCCTACTTTCATATACTACGTCGATAGGGTTTTAATTTGAGTGTCAAGTAATTCTCACATCAAATTTTGGCGCCGTTGCCGGGGATTAGCAAACTTGCTAATCTCTTTAGTTTCTGCCGTGCATTTTAACTTGTTTTTGTTTCTGTTTTGCTTAGTTTTCTGATTTGTTTTGTTTTCTTTGTTTTAGGTACTAGTGTATGACTCGAAGTTCTCAACCCGTTCACGCACATATCTTGGAGTTTAACGACGATTTTGAGCGAGATTTGAGAAGGAAAAGGAAGCACCCAGAACCTGATCTACTTAGTTCAAGTTCTAATTCCGAATCTGAAGTTGAAATTGAAGAGGATTTGGAAGAGGAGCACGACATGGCTGCAGATAACCGAACAATCAAAGAACTTTCAGCCTCGGGATTGGACAATGCGACCCCTTTATGCATTCAATATCCTAGGGCGGCTCAAGGCAAGACTGATGAGTTTGAATTGAAGTCTAGCTTGTTGCACCACATCCCCAAATTCCACGGGTTGTCCATGGAAGATCCGAACAAGCACTTGAAGGAATTTGAAGTGGTTTGTTCAAGCATGACCCCTGTCAATGTTGATGGGAGTATATTGAAGATGAAAGCCTTTCCATTCTCTCTTTTGGAAAAAGGCTAAGGATTGGCTCTACGAACTAGCACCTGGAACCGTTACTTCGTGGGAAAGCATGAAGCGCGCATTCTTAGAGAAATTTTTCCCAACTTCAAGAGTCATTCTCTTGAGGAAAAGGATAAGTGGCATTCAACAAAACCAAGGGGAATCGTTTTCAGCCTATTATGAGCATTTCAAGGCGCTTGTTGCTTCTTGTCCACAACACCAAATGAAGGAAGAGCTTCTCCTCCAATATTTCTATGAAGGACTTCTCCCTATTGAGAGACAAATGCTTGATGCTTCAGCGGGAGGAGCTTTGGTTGACAAAACACCCGTGGCTGCCAAGACTCTAATTGCAAATCGAGCCTTGAATGCGCAACAATACGAAGGAGTTGGACAGAGAGAAGGGCCACGGCAACAACAAGTGAATGAGGTAAATGCAATTTCAGAATTACAATCTCAAATGGCTAATCTCACTCTTCTTTTGTCACAGGTTGTGGATGGAACCAAAGCACAAGGGCCGGCCATATGTGGAGTGTGTTCTATGCAGGGACATCTCAACGATCAATGCCCTCAATTGATTGAGAATGGGGGATGGGAAACTGCCCAAGCCGTGGGTTTCCAAGGCCAAACCCAACAAAGACACGACCCATACTCAAACACATACAATCCAGGATGGAGAGATCATCCAAACTTCAAGTGGAGGGATTCTCAGCAAGCACAGCCACAAAGCGGATTTAGACAGCCCCCTGGGATGTTTCCAAGGCCGTATGCAGCCCCACAACCTCAACCAACTTCGGCCCAAACCAATTCAGGTTCGTCGTTAAATAATGATAAAATTCTTCAAGTACTAACCTCTTTGACGCAGGACGTGCAGAGCATAAAAAATCAAGCTAAAGAGGTGGATGAATTGAAGAAACAAATGGGGCAAATGGCTGAATTCATGGGCCAATTCCAAGAACAAGGCAGATTGCCTAGTTCAACCGTTGTTAATCCTAAGGGAGGATTTGAAACCGCCCAAGCAATCACGTTGAGAAGTGGTAAGCAGGTTGGAACTGATTCATAACCATCTAGATCAAGTCAAGAAGAGGACAAGAAGCTGCAACTGGAGGAAGATGAATCACCCAAACCCACGGCAAGGAATGCACAATCCTTGCCGCAGCCAATCCCCACTTCTAAACCGTCCTCAACCATCAAGGTAAGTTCCAATATGAATTCTTCAAGCTCTACTCCACTAATTGTGCCCTTTCATGGCAGGTTGCGGCAATCAAAGAAAGAGGATGCTGAAAAAGACATTCTAGAGACATTCCGGAAAGTTCAAGTCAATATCCCACTCCTTGATGCAATAAAGCAAGTCCCAAGGTATGCTAAGTTTTTGAAAGAGCTTTGTACAACAAGGAGAAGGATTTCTAACAAAGAAGTGGTTCAAGTAAGTGAGAATGTCTCTGCTGTTCTACAAAGGAAATTACCCCCTAAATGCAAAGATCCGGGTAGTTTTACAATTCCTTGCGTTATTGGTAGTACTAAGTTTGAACATGCTATGTTAGACTTAGGAGCTTCAATTAATGTCATGCCATACTCTATTTATGCATCTATGAACTTAGGTGAGCTTAAAAACGATGGTGTTATAATCCAATTAGCCGATCGTTCTAATGCATATCCAAAAGGAGTTTTGGAAGATGTTTTGGTGCAAGTTGGAAATCTGATTTTTCCAGCGGATTTTTATGTGCTTGACATGGAGGATACACCCCATTCCACCCCATTGCCGATCCTCCTTGGGAGACCTTTCATGAAAACAGCCCGCACCAAGATCGATGTGTTCAAAGGGACGTTGACAATGGAATTTGATGGGGAAGTTATTGATTTCAATCTTGCTGAAACTATTAAATTTCCTAAAGAAAATCATTCTTGTTTTGCTATTGATATATTCGATGAATTGGCGCAGGATTACCTTGATTCCTTGGAGAGGGATCCCCTTGAATCAACAATTGCACAAGGAATTGGGCAAAAACCCAATATTGCCGTGCCTAGAAGTGAAGAAGAGGCCGAGATGGTGGCTGCCCTAGAGTCACTACCTCAGCACCATGGTAAGCCTTCAAAACCAATTTCAATTCCAATTTCTACTAACAAGTTGTTACCCTTAGTGATTCAGGCACCCGTACTTGAGCTTAAACCATTGCCGGATCATTTGAAGTACGTCTTTTTGGGAGATAACGAGACGTTGCCCGTCATTGTGTCCTCCACACTCACGGCAACAGAGGAAGGAAAGTTAATTCGGGTGTTGAAAGAGCACAAAACAGCCATTGGGTGGACATTGGCCGATATTAGGGGGATTAGCCCTACAACATGCATGCATCGCATACTTCTAGAGGAGGGGGCTAAACCAACTCGAGAGGCTCAACGCCGACTCAACCCTCCAATGATGGAAGTTGTGAAGAAGGAGATTATAAAGCTTCTTGATTGTGGAGTGATTTATCCAATCTCGGATAGCCGTTGGGTTTCACCGGTGCAATGTGTTCCAAAGAAATCCGGAGTCACTGTGGTGAAGAATGCCGAGAATGAACTTGTGCCCACACGTATCCAAACAGGTTGGAGAGTGTGCATCGACTATAGGAAGCTAAACGCCACCACGAGGAAGGACCACTTCCCTTTGCTGTTCATTGATCAAATGCTTGAAAGGTTAGCCGGTCATTCTTTTTATTGTTTTCTTGATGGTTATTCTGGGTATAATCAGATTGTTATAGCTCCGGATGACCAAGAAAAGACCACTTTCACGTGCCCCTTTGGTACCTTTGCCTATCGTCGCATGCCATTCGGTTTATGCAATGCACCTGCCACCTTTCAAAGATGCATGGTAAGTATCTTTTCAGATTTTGTGGAGAAGATTATTGAGGTATTCATGGATGATTTTAGTGTTTTTGGGGATTCGTTTGATGGGTGCTTAGATAATCTCACTTTGATTCTAAAACGTTGCATTGAAACTAACCTTGTTTTGAATTGGGAAAAATGTCACTTTATGGTAAAACAAGGCATAGTTTTAGGTCATATCATTTCAGAAAGGGGAATTGAGGTTGATAAATCAAAAATAGACCTTGTGCGTTACTTACCCTCTCCTACTTCGGTTAGAGAGGTTCGTTCTTTTCTTGGACATGCAGGTTTCTATAGGCGATTCATCAAGGATTTTTCGAAAATCTCCACCCCCCTTTGCCGTCTCCTCCAGAAAGATGTGACTTTTGTGTTTGATGAGGAATGTGAGAAGGCATTCAAACACCTCAAAGAGATGCTAACTTCAGCCCCCATCATAGTCCCACCAGATTGGAACCTTCCTTTTGAGCTTATGTGTGATGCCTCGGATTATGCATTAGGAGCTGTTTTGGGACAAAGGAAGGACAAGAAGCCCTATGTCATCTATTATGCATCTCGGACCTTGAATGATGCACAATTGAACTACTCTACCACTGAAAAAGAACTTCTTGCTGTTGTGTTTGCTTTAGATAAGTTTCGTTCTTATTTACTTGGTACTAAAGTTATTATTTACACTGACCATGCAGCTTTGAAGTATTTGTTCACCAAGAAAGAGGCCAAACCAAGACTTATTCGCTGGATGCTTCTTCTCCAAGAGTTCGATACTGAAATCCGGGACAAGAAGGGGAGTGAAAACGTGGTGGCTGATCACTTGAGCCGTATGGTGCATGAGGAGGATGCCGTGCCTATCCAAGAGACATTCCCAGATGAGCAGCTGCTGTCCATCAAGGTAAGTGAGCCATGGTATGCTGATGTAGTAAATTATTTGGTGTCTAAACACATTCCAAGAGAGCTAAACAAGCACCAAAGTGATAAACTTAAAAAGGATGCACGTTCTTATGTTTGGGATGACCCATACTTGTGGAAATATTACCCTGATCAGGTTCTACGTAGGTGTGTGCATGATTCTGAGTTTAATTCAATTTTAACTTTCTGTCACACCTATGCATGTGGAGGTCACTTTGGTACTCAAAGAACAGCACATAAAGTTTTAGAATGTGGATTTTATTGGCCTACTATCTTTAGAGATGCTAGAACTTTTTGTATGACTTGTGATAGATGTCAAAGAATGGGCAATATAGGTCCTAAACAACAAATGCCGCAACACCCCATATTTAGTGTTGAAATCTTTGATGTTTGGGGTATTGATTTCATGGGTCCTTTTCCTTCCTCACATGGTTTCCTTTATATTTTGCTTGCTGTGGATTATGTGTCGAAATGGGTGGAAGCAAAAGCCACCCGAACTAATGATTCTAAAGTGGTTGCAGATTTTGTTAGAACTAACATATTTGCTAGATTTGGAATGCCAAGAGTCCTAATCAGTGATGGGGGTTCGCATTTTTGCAATCGAACCATTGAGGCGCTGCTCAAGAAGTATAATGTCACGCATAAGGTTTCAACACCTTATCACCCTCAAACCAGTGGGCAAGCCGAGGTTTCAAATAGAGAAATCAAGCAGATTTTGGAGAAAACCGTAGGGCCAACTCGAAAGGATTGGAGCTTGCGTTTGAATGATGCATTGTGGGCATATCGCACTGCCTATAAAACCCCAATTGGAATGTCCCCATTTCGGCTAGTCTATGGGAAACCATGTCATCTTCCTGTCGAGTTAAAACATCGTGCACATTGGGCTGTCAAAACATTCAACATGGACATTGATGCCGCAGGTCTTCATAGAAAGCTTCAATTGAATGAGCTAGAAGAAATTAGGAATGAAGCTTATGAGAATGCACGGATCTATAAGGAGAAAACAAAGGCATTCCATGACAAGATGATTCGTAGCAAGCTGTTCTCTATAGGGCAGAAAGTGTTACTTTTCAATTCTCGCCTTCGTCTATTTCCAGGTAAGTTGCGTTCTAAGTGGATTGGTCCTTTTGTGGTTACTAATGTTTTTCCTCATGGTGCAGTCCAAATTCAAAGTTTAAAGACGCAACAAGAATTCAAAGTGAATGGACATCGATTGAAGCCATATTATGAGCACTTTGAAGAGCACATTACGGAGGACATATCCTTTAATGCCGTGGGCCCCATTGAAGAATAGAGGGAAGGTTCGTCCGGCTGGAAGACGTTAAAGCAAGCGCTTCTTGGGAGGCAACCCATGCAAATAAAGACGACCTAGGAACTCTCCGGCTCCACAACCAGATTTGCGTTTCTAAACCGTACTCTTTATTGCTTTTCCTTTGCCATTTTGTTATGTTAGTTAGTTGTGTTGATTGCTGTTTGCTTTCTGTGAGTCTATGTTTGAAACATTGAGGACAATGTTTGGTTTAAGTGTGGGGGGGTAACAAAGTGTTTTTTGCATGAAATTCGTGGGTTTTTATCACCTATCACTTTGAATGTTGTTTTCAGTGTTTTTAAGTGTTTTTAAGCCGTTTTGGAGTCTTTTAGTGTGTTTTGACAAGAAAATCCGAAAATACCATAAAAATTTGAAAAATTGTTTTGAAAAACCCAAAAAGAGTTGTTTTTGTGTGTTTGTTTGTGTCTTAGGGTACCTTCCAACACAATGATGAGGATTTGGTTTTTAATTGCATAACTGTTAAAGAAAGTTACAAACTTGGATTGACGTTTGATATGCTCTTTTGTTTATGCTTGGTTATAGTTGACATTCATGAATTCACATGTAATCACAAAAAGGATAAAATCAGTTTTTGTAACATGCTTGAAGGAAGTAACTCAAACTAACGCTACAACCCTGAGAGATTTGAGCCTTTAACGTTCTTTGGAGAGTTAAAAATCTGTGCATTCTTTGTTTTCTAAAGTCGTTGCATGATCTCATTATTCTTTGCTTGGTTGCTACTTAGAAGGCGTTTCATCATTTAGTTCCAAATACTAGAACTCATACCCGTTTCATTCAAAGCATGAAATTGATTAGCATAACACATAATCAAGATGAAGTTGTTTAGTTTAAAACCAGAGCTAAAAAGCCTAACCCTTTGCATATGTATTGTAGGTTTAACCCTTTTGAGCCTTGTTTAGCCTATGTTCTTTGTTTACCCACATTATCCTTACCTAGCCTAGATTAGGACCATCCTTACCCTTGTTCTTAAGGCATAGTGAGCATGACCTAAGAATGAATTCCCTTTGTTCGTTATTAGGCAGAAAACAAGTGTGGGGGAAGGGATTTATGTGTCTGATTGTGTGCCAACAAAGTATCAAAGAGGGCACGGGTGAAGAAGCAGAAAAAAAAAGAAAAAAAAAAACAGAAGAAAAATTCGTGTGAAAAAGAGAAGAAGAAAAAAAAAGTTGTGAAAAAGTATGAAAAGTGTTCAAAATAAGTGAGATTAAAGCTCACAAGTGTTGATTGTTGAAGAAAGGGTCCAAAAAGTTGAATTCGGCCCTAAAATATGTGTAATCTTTCCCTTTGTGTATCAAAGTGTGCGGCTGCATTCAAGAAAGGGAGTTCTAAATGTCATATTCATTACTTTGCTTGCTATTGCTTTAAGAACGCTTGTTTTCCTTACCTTTCTTTGTTAGCCAATACCTCCTAGCCCCGTTATAACCCTATACTTCAATCTTGAGTGTTATGTGTTTCAATATGTGGAGTTTGGGATTGGTATGAGCATATGGTGTCCCTGGTTCTCGCATCTAAGTAGTAGTATTCCATTCATGAGATCATATATAAACATGTTTACTAGCTCCAGAAATTGCTTTCTTTGTCATAAACATATGTGAGTATTAGTTTCATATTTACATCAATCTTCTCACATATAACTAGTGTAGGGAGTGTAGTCAGAAAATCTGTGTGATTGAGTGCATATCTAGTAAGGAATTGGGGGATTCTCTAAGGCATGTTACTACATTCAAAATGTTGTTTTAATTGATTAAATGCGAGCTAATGTGTGGTAACTTTGATTAAGTATGTGCTCAAGGGTAGGGATAACTAAAATCTGTGGGAGTAATGATCTTTGGCATGTTATGTATCATTGAAGATCCCTGAGGTGAACGTTGGAAGGTTTAGGTTACGTTTTGTTTGTTTTGTTTTGCTCGAGGACTAGCAAAAGCTAAGTGTGGGGGAATTTGATAGGAGCATATTTATGCTACTTAGTTAGTGTGTTTTCTTGCATTTGCTTAGCTATTTGTTGCTTAGTATAGTGTTTAAAGTCATTTTCGTGTGTTTTTAGGTCCAAGAAGCAAAGTTGGCAAAAAGATGCATTTTGGAGCATTTTAGAGCAAATCTGGGCTTGGAATGGTTAGCACAAGCAATGGGCATGAAGATGGACGAATTTGGAGTCTAAATGGAGTTGGGAATATGTTTCAAGGTTGGAGAAATAAATTCAAATCATTGAAGATAAGGAATCAGCTCAAAAGAAGGAGGATTATCCAAAACATTATGCAAACAACCTTATCTTATCTTATCTTATCCAACCCTTATCTTATCTTAACAAACCTTATCTTATCCTAATCCTTTTCTAATTCAATTCCTGGTACAATGAGGGTTTATTTTCTGATTGGGGGACATTTAAATTAAGTTTCTAGAAACCCTAAGCCTTGCCGCACCTAGCCTTCCAGAAAACCTGATTTCCTTGCCTTGCAAGGCTTTCTAGAAGCCTTATCCCTCCTTATCCAAATCTGCCGCACCTTAGGCCCTTTCCCATTGGAAATCTGATTGTTTTGAGCCTATTTCTGGATGGATTTGGCTTTCTAGAAGTCCTAATCTGATTCACCTAGGCTTTTTGGTGCCTATATATAGATTAATCCACCATTTGCCGTACACACCACCCTCCATATACATCATTCACGCCAGAAATCATCCACCACTCTCTGCCGCCCCTTTCCTTCACCATTCTCCATAGATTCTGACCTAATTCACCCTCTGCCGTGCCATATCATCCACACAAACCCCAGAAAACCCCTCTTGTGCCGCAGCTATTCAAGGAAGGAAGGAGAAGGTGCCACTCTAAGTCGTGACTACTGCTGGAGCGTTCTTAGGTGTTGTCTATCTTTGTTTTCAATGTTTCAATTCAGTTTTCTTTGTTTAATTGCTATCATGAGGAACTAAACCCCTATTAGTTAGAGGGGGAATTTGAAGCCATGAATATATGTTTCTTATGATTTGATTTACTCCAGTTATGATTTCATAAATTGTGAATGTGGTTTACTTATCTGTTTTATTAAGAACTTGTTCTTGTGTGTTGATTAAGGATGCATACTTAGTTTACATGCATGAATTTGATGTTAGAATATAAGGGAATTTCACCTAATCGTTATGAACTTATATTCACAAGTAGTAAAGGTTGCTAGTCACAATCATGTTAAGTAAACCCTAGGCTGGATTAACATGCGTCTTCCATAGTTATGAATGCCTTGTCAATGTTTATGATTTCCATTGAACTTAATGATCTTTGTTGAATGTCTCTATCATGCGTATTCCATAGTTAGGGAGTTTGAGAAAGAATAATTTGGTTGTGATGCGTTATCCATTCAATTCAATGAACTTAGGGAAATCTGGGAATTGATTAGTTCAATACAATTAATTCAGAACATTGTCATTCATGGTTTATCGAAAGAGTAACTGGGAATCAAGTTGTATGCATATGTTTACGTGTGGATAAGGATCCCTCTAACTAGCCATTCACCCATTTAAATCACCAATTTCGTACAAAACTAAGTCTAGTTTACAATTCTGTTTTGCTCAAGTTTAAATCCGTTTTCAAACAATCCCTTGCTTTTAATTTGTGTTAAGATAGTCTAAATTCGTCAAATCTTGAGTCTTTTAGTCTTTTGAGTCAATTTGAGTCTAAATTTCGTTCAAATCAATCTTAGGTGTTAGTTTAGAGTCTAGATAACTTGTTTTGTGTGTTTTAGGTATATTTAGCTTGTTTTGAGTCTTTAGAGTCCAGAAACTGTTTAATTGAATTCTATTTGCTGTTTTGAGTTTGTTTTGAGTTATTTGAGTCAAGTTAGGTTGTTTAAAGGTGTCTAAAGTTAAAATTCGTCCAAATTGATCATAGTACCTGTTTTCATTGTCTAGAGTCCAGTTTTAGTGTTTTAGAGTTTAATTTGTATAGATTAACATCCCTTCTAATCCCCGGCCTTAAACGATCCCTACTTTCATATACTACGTCGATAGGGTTTTAATTTGAGTGTCAAGTAATTCTCACATCAGTAATTTCAGATCTATGATATGCTTGTTTTTCCAAGAGCGAGGAGCTTATCTTCATGCATGGTGAAATGTCTTGTCTCAATGATGTTGCCAGCAAACTTGAGTCCAAGGAAGTGGACCTGCAAGGTTCGCTGTCTACTAGCGAGAACCTGAAGAAGGAATTGGATAAGCTGCAGGATGCTCACATTGGGCTTGCTGGGGAGAATGCGCAGCTGAATAATGAGAGGGTTGGTCATGAAGTGGCCTTTGCTCCTTATTAGGTCGATTTCTCCAAGCTTGGCTATGTAGACCATCTCCAGGGTAGGTCGTTGCATTATGAGTTTCCTAAGAAGAACTTCGAGACTTACTCCATTTCTCTAATTGATTTGCTTGACTTCTCGTTTGAGGCTACCTTTGGTGAAATAACTGAGGGTCGTTCTCTCCAGGCAGAGGTGGCTGAAGATGAAATGATGGAAGCTTTAGCTACTGAGAGCGGTGTGGCTGCTGAAGGCATGGCAGTTGAGGAACCAGTGGTTACGCAAGCTGCCGATGAGTAGTTTTTTTTCTTAGACTTAGGAATTTTCTTCTTTTCCTTTTCGTTCCGCTTTGTTTGAACTTTCTTGGCCTTCGAGCCAATTTATCAATTTGCTAGTAATTTAATAAACTACTTTCTTTGCTTTGCTTCATTCTAGCTATTTCGCCATGTCTTTTGCAAAACTTTACCATAAGGCGACCGAGTAAGCTACTTCGGTGAAGCAGTCGATCCTACGTTGTCACTTTAGGTTTTAGTTTTGGCTTTGGGGCTTCGGGACTTCAGGAGCCTTACCACTCGAGGCGCTTGCAAAACTTTGCCGTAGGACGGGTCCTGGGTTGCCTATTTTGATGAAAATGTACCTGTAAAACAATCACCACCATTGATCAAAGACTTAAGCCTCACGTACCCAAGAAGTTGAGGGGGATGGGTGTTAGGCCTATGCATTTTTGATGCCTAAGTTAGTTTCTTTGAAAAGAGTAAGTGTTTAGGGCTTTCGAGGGTAGCAAAAGCTTACCAAAATTTGGTAGAGATAGAGGTATTTATCAGAGGAGAGGCCGGCCATGGTGTTACAGTTTAACCCTACACATGGAGGCTTCCTATTGGCCAAGGTGTATGGAGAGAATATTCTCAAGATATTAGATAGGAAACAATATCTTGACATAATGGTGTAAATATCCCTAATTGATTTAAATAGGGATTACTTACTTGAATAAAGTCAATCTTCAATTAGGAATGTATTAATCATTATCTTTAATGCTTTGACTTTTCCTTGCCATGGGCAAGTGAGCTGTGGGTAATCGTATTTAGCTGTTTGGACCTTCAGGGGTGCTGAGCTGCACGTGGGAATATCTGAGAAGTCTGCCTATTTAATGAGGGCAATCTTGTCTTTCTTGAGCAAAAGTCCACGTGTCATCTATAAGATTTTTAGGATTATATAGGCTCCACAACCGATATTTTAAACACTGATGGTAATTGGTTCAGATGCACCCAGATATACACCAATCATTTTTACAATTGAGCCTATGGTTTAACTTGTCCTTTAGTGATTCACTAAGGGATATCAAATTTTGTCTCCCACATACCACGCGTAAGCCATCGTACCCCAAAAACTACACCAAGATTCTACATCCTCAGTTGTTTGTGTGTCATGCAAACATTTCAAAATAAAGAACAATTGAACCAAAGAAAATGAAGTTCATCTCAAAAATTCTTTGGGCCCAAAATACAAGTTGGGCCAAGAGCAAGTAAAGTACAGTGGAAGGCCTAATATTCGGTCTAGTATTGGTTAGGTAAGTACAACGTGCTCTAGTCAAAGACAATAGTAGCCCAGCCGAGTCGTTATGACTAAAGGACTGTAAAGAGATTACATTTTGAGCAGGGTTCAACCGAGTTCGAAAAAGACTAAAACTGTTATAGGCTGGCAATCGATTCTGATAAGTTGAGGTTGTTCAAAGGATCATAATTCATGCTTAATCAGATAACAAGAACTTAAGTCTAGGTTCAGAATTCTTATTCGAATGAGAAGCCGAGACTGGATCAGGGTTAAGTTTCAGTTAAGAAAAGATGGGTTGGAATGTTTTCGGAAATGCCGAGGAGGCTCAGTCCCATCAAGACTCTACCTTGACAAACATGTTCATTCTTAAGGCCTTGCTTATTGTTGCCAAAATTAGATTAACCGAAATCAACTCAATTAAGTTCAAATTTTAATGCTTGCAAGTGTATTAATTGTAGTATAATGTAGTAGGCAAGCACAAGATTGTTCCAACTAAGATTGATATAATTCTAATTATCCAACTTAATTTAAATTGCACTTGAATTTCACATTGAAATTGAACGATTGATGATTAGAGAAACGTTTATGAAATTGTAATTGTAAATAAAAAGGAAATGAGATTAACAAGTGATTGAGAATGACGAACAACTAGAAGAAAAAAAAATTATAATTCGATTGTGAAGGACACTAGAGCATCTGATTCACTATAATCAATCAAACTCAATTCCACAGTTTATTATTAATGAATAAACATCCAACTTGACGGTCTAGTTCCTCTAATTCATATAGTATCCATGACATCTAGACTACTACGTATACTCATATAGGCTAACAATCTATGACATCTAGATTACTAAACACATACGAGTTCATTAACGATTTAGGAACTAAGGGGCCGGAAGAAACCTAGTGTATGACATCTAAATCAAGGAATTCGCTATATCATTTGCAGGACGCTAAAACCGAATTAACAACATGGCATCTGTGATAATTTGCATCAAATACACTCAATTTCAACCAAAGTGGTGGCCAATCACCAAGATCAAAACTAAGCTCATAAGCACAACAAAATAATACTCAAAGTGAATGAAAATTCAGTAATAAATAAACCGAGAAATTAAGCACCCATGGCTAGGCAACTGTAAGATCCCACATCGCCCGGGTGAGAGGAGGTGATGTGCCTTATATGTACATGCCCACCTCTCTATAGTAAGACGTGTTTTGGGTGAAAACCCAAGAACAAATCCGTGAAAGCGTGGCCCAAAGCGGACAATATCTTACTTTGCGGACTGGGATGTGACAGCAACTTCGTAACCCTACCGAAAAGAAATTAGTTCCCAAACATAAGCGGAAATATTATTGAATTCATGAAATTAAGAAGAAAATTAAATTCAGAAAAACTCCTGAAAAGTCCCCTTGCTCGCTGCCGCACCAAGCTTGTTGTAACCTTGTGAAAGTTGTGCGTCTGTTTTGTGGCTTTGTATTCTCCAATAAATGATCATCTTCCTTCTTCTTATTTGTCTTCTCTTTCATTTCTCCAGCAGCCTAATTATTGATAGAATAATGCCAAAACAAACTGCAGCTGTTTCTTTTTGTTTCTGTCTTCCCCCTTTGTTCTTCCTTATATTCTTCTCCCTAACCGATGAAAATTTAACGCAAATTTATTACTAACAGCAAAAGAAAAGAGGACAATTGAATTCCTTGATAGCCACTTTGTGGATTTACACACCATAATTGATTTCTCAATGAAGAAATGCATACTCTTGTGCCTCTTGGGTTGGGTTTACTCGCTGCAGCCATATCCTCCCAATTAACTTCTTCGACTCTCCATTTGATTTGCAGCGGACTCTGGAAATGATTAATCTCCACTGAAATTAATAAAATGAAAGGCCACAGATGCCTGATTCATGCTCTTGGTGAAAACTCATGAATTGAAGATGAGATTGGAAAGTTGATTCTCCATCCTTCTCTTTGACAAAGTATGTAGGCTGTGCCTCGGAAATGGGAGAGAGAAAAGCAAGACTTCGGTTTCTTTGTCTGTTCAAATGCAGGACAAAGATTAAGCCCCATGTGAGAGTTGTAAAAGTCACGTGCTAGATCATCACAATGTTATTCCACTGAGTTACCTACAAAGAGATTTAAAGTAAAGCAAATTTAAGCATTTTCTAAGTCCCAATGTGTACATGCATATTGCTAGCCTACACTTCAATCAAAAGCCATATGCAATTAAACATACCACCTGATTATAATAAAATTAAGAAATTAACGTGGTTTTTCCAAACTCATTAGTCCAACTGTAAAAACACAAATCATGTAATTTATTTCATTTAAATTCAACATATCACAAAAAAATATAGCTTTCGGGTCAAAATAATAGCAAAATATACGTTCAACAAATACCCCCAAACTTATATTTTGTTAGTCCTCGAGTAAAAGAAAGAAAAACATGAAAAAGTAATAGCATGGAGAACGTTAGTTTCCTCCTTGATAACCCTCAAAGAATCTCAATCAAGAGTACATAATAACCAAGAAGTTCGGTAAGCACAAAGCAAGTGAATCAACCATATTCCAAGTGTTAGCAAAAACCTTTCAATCATCCGTGAAGTGTAGTGTGTGTAATAGCCATGCCAATGCAATTCAAAGGTTCTTGAAATCATCACATGCAAACAAATGACATTCTCACCGGGCATACACTCATTCACCCATATTTTTGGGTTAACGTGTTTCACTCAAATGATCTCATTAAACATGCCGCCATATACTTGCTTGTCAACCTAACTCGAATTTCAAGTAATTCTTTGGATCAAAAGGTCTTTTGTTAAGATGTAATGGGGCTAAGGTTAATTGGCTAATGAAAAAAGTACACTTAACAAACCAAAAACGGTAGCACCCCATCTTCACTTCAGTTGGAAATATACGTTTTGTATCATAAGCTAACAACCCCAAGGGTATACAATTTCATACTCAAACATCTCCCTTATGATAATAGCGATTATGCAACATTTCCACATTTCAGAACTCTCCAGGTTTTTTTTTTTTTTCAATTTTTCTTTAATGAAATGATTGAAACTCATACTACCCACATAGAATCAACGAACAGCATGTAGCTTTTTAATCTCTTCTCTCTTTTTAAACATGCTCAAATCTACAAAGCTACAACGTCCCTCATTTTCACGTTTCAATTTAATACAGATTCTCCATCAATTTTTCTATATAAACAAAACCCCAGAGCACAACTTCTGTAATACTTTCTCAAAACAATAAAGGATATGTCTATGCATAAAAGCTCAACTCCAATCAGAGCATGGTAGGGAGATATAACTAAGCCCCAGTTTGGGGTTGAGGTGATTTTAAAAAAAGCTGCTGTGAAAAAAAGCTGGGACAGTTTTTGGTGTTTGGTAAACGTTCAGCTTCAGCTTTTTTTCACAGTTTTGGGTGAAAAAAAGCCAAAAACAAGAAGCTGGAAAACCCAGCTTTGAAAAACCGGCTTTTTTTCACATCTGTTTTACATAAAAGTTTACCAAACACTATAATACTGCTTTTTTTCTTTTCAAAAGCACTTTTACAGAAAAGTTTACCAAACACTCTACTGCTTTATTTCACAGCTGCTTATTCTCACAGCACAGCAGAAACAGCTTTTTTTCAAAGCACAGCAATACCAAACCAGCCCTAACAAAGAAAAGGCTTAATTTAAGGCTCAAAGGGGCTGCTATGGATAAAATTATCATATAAGGTAGGTATGAAAGGCTCAAACGACTCAAAAATAGCCTATATCCTTTCCAAGTTATTACATGAATTGACGAATGAATCGAGAGGTATAAAGAAACTTCTAGAGATACATGTAAGAAAAAAAAAGATCATACACACAAGAATAAATGTGATTGATGCATGATAGTTCAATCATAATAGACTCAAAAGCTCACAAGAGTTACATTTGGTCACTATATTCACATACGAAACGTTGAACCATGAGGCTATGTGCATTTGTGTTTTTCAAGGATGATAAAAAATGTACAAGCTAACAAGGGAATAAAGAAATTAAACTAAAGCATGCTTACTACTTTCTCAATCACCATGGTTCGAATTCAATCCAATCATATCGTTGAGTCAGAAAACTAACAAAAAAAAAAAAAAAAAAAAAAAAAAAATTCAAAACAAGACAACGTTTTTGGATTTTCAAAATTTATGAATTTTTTTTCTTTTTAAAATTTCATTTTTTTTTTTTTTTTTTTTTTTGTTTCTTTTTTCACCCCAACTTAAAATTAACATTGTCCCCAATGTTTTTTTTACTAAGGAAATAAAGAAAAGAAAATTGAAATGAACTAGTAAAAGCATTTGGACAGAACACTTCCCTGGTTTATGCACCACACGATAGTCATTGTGTTTTCCGAGAAGAAGCAACCCCCAGGCGTCAATTCGACAATCAGCTCCAAGGGTGGACAACATCAAGTTCTCCTACAATGAAAAATAAAATAATACAGTTTAGCACGCAAGAAATTTAGGGCAAATTTAAAACGAAAAATAAGAAACTAAAAATAAGAGAAAACAAGAATAGATATAATGGGTTGCCTCCCAACTACCGCTAAATTTATAGTCTGGCTGTAGTCTTTAGCCAGATTATGGAATGGGTTAAGTAGGATTGGTGAGAAGAGGTGCATAATTGATGGCGTCGAAATTGACATCCATATTCACCTCTTTGTTCAAAACATCGAATCCAAAACATTCTGCCTCACTTGAGTATATAATATATTAAAATCCTTTAAACGCCACATGCCCTCCTTGTACTCTCAATGTGACTAGGCCCTTTTGAACTTCAATTAGAGTATCCGCAGTGGCCAAGAATGGTCTACCAAGAATTATTAGGATTTCATCATCTTCTTCCATATCAAGAACCACAAAATCTGCAGGGAGAATTAGCTAGTCAACCTAAACTAATATATCTTCCATAATTCCTCTGGGTATTTGACAGATCGATCTGCAAGCTGCAAAGAAACCCATGTTGGTTTCATCTCTCCCAAACCTAATTGTTGAAAGATAGAGAAAAGCATTAGATTAATACTTGCACCCAAATCACATAAAGATTTATCAAAATAAGTATTTCCAATTGTGTAAGGAATAGTGAAACTCCCTAGATCATTCAACTTAGGTGCTAATATGTCTTTCAAAAAAATTTCATAGCTCAGGATTTGTTTCACTGCATCAAGCAAAAGATGTTAATATGCACTTTTTTAAAACAAATAAAAAATATCAGAAAAATGTTGATCTTTCTTAGCCTTTTGTAACCGTTGAGGATATGGAAGAGGTAGAGACAAGTTTTTCTCATGTACGTTCTTCCTCTTGCGGTTCACTAATATCATTCTCAGACTTTTCAAACCGGTCCACTTTTCCTTCACCCTTTGTCTTTACAACTTTCCTACTCCGGAGTGTGATGGCATTGACTTGCTCTTGTTTCTTGTGATTGATCTTAGTTTGCCTTGGAAACTTGCCCTTTTCTCCTCAACCATTGCAATGGGAATCTGACCAACCTGATCCTCTAACTTGTGTGTGGATGCCTACTGATTTTGTAGAGAAGTCTGAGTTGCTTGCATTAAATTGTTGGTGTTTTAAGTGAGAGTGTTGGTAGTTTGACCCAATTAAGCCCTCATATCTTCTGTTGAACTCTTTTTGGCTTCATTGTTCTGGAACGATAGTGGTGGTTTCACTTGATTTTGTTGATTATTCTTCCAAGCAAAATTTGGATGATAATGCCAACCAGGATTATATTTATCTGAGAATAGATCAAACTGTTGGCTGCGGAAGTTGTTCACTTGATTGACTTGTTATTGAATAAACTCTGGAAAAGAACTACTTATGGGACACTCGATAGTTGAATGTATACCTGCACAAATTTCACCAAATGACATCAAAAGATTTATCAAATTTGACGGTCATTAAATAATCAAACTTTTTATTTAAACAGAAATTTGTGCAGCCATAGTTGTCATGGCGTTAATCTCATGTACTCTGGCCTTCTTTGGTAATTCTCTATCGGTACCCCAACTTTGAGAATTAGCAGCCAATGTATTGAATAGTGCAGAAGCATCATCAACGGTCTTTGTCATTAGAGCACCCTCACTAGCAGCGTCTATCACCTGCTTCTTGTTAGAGCTTAAACCTTGATAGAAATTCTGAAGTTGCAGCCATTCCGATAGAACATAACGTGGGCACTTCAACAAGAAATCTCGGAATTGCTCCCAACTCTCATAAAAAGGCTCGTCATGGAATTGAGTAAAAGTCATTATGTCATTACTCAACTTAGTAATCTTGGAAGGAGGGAAATTTTTTTGCAAAAATTCCTTTTCCAAGTTATTCCAAGTTGTAATCGAGTTAGTTGGAAGAGATTAGAGCCAAATCTTCCCCTTCTCTTTCAGAGAATGGGAAAATCTGCAATATGATGGCTTCCTCCATCACATTATGGATATTGAGTGTCATAAATCTCCAGAAATTCATTGATATGCAAATTAGGATCTTCGGTTGACAAGCCATAGAATGACGACATCATTTGAATGAAAGATGGCTTTAACTCAAAATTGTTGGCAACAATTTACGGACGAACGATGCATGAAGGAGAGGTTGTCACATGAGGAACATAATACTCCATCAGTGTTCAGTTCTTGTTCGGATCAAGGAGAGCCATTTCGTTATTCGATTCTTGTGGCTTGGTGTGTCCTCTTCATAGGTGTCGGAAGGTCATCTTAATTTCTAAATCGTACGGTACAAGCTCTAGACTCTGAGAATGGCGACCATGGATGAACAAAAAGTACCTAAAAACAAAGAAAGAAAAACTAAATATTAAAATCAACACAAATAACAATAAAAATAAGCTAGAGATAGAATTAATTCAATCCCCGGCAACGGCGCTAAAAACTTGTTGCCAAAATTAGATTAACCGAAATCAACTCGATTAAGTTCAATTTTTAAGTGTACAAATTGTAGTATAATATAGTAGGCAAGCACAAGATCTTCCCAACTAAGATTGATATAATTCTAATTATCTAACTTAATTTAAATTGCACTTGAATTGAAATTGAACGATTGATGATTTCAGAAACAATTATGAAATTGTAATTGTAAATAAAAAGAAAATGAGATTAACAAGTAGTTGAGAATGACGAACAACTAGAAAAAAAATTTATAATTCTATTGTGAAGGACACTAGGGCATCCGACTCACCATAACTAATCCAACTCAATTCCATAGTTAATTATTAATGAATAAACATGCAACTTGACAGTCTAGTTCCTCTAATTCATATAGTATCTATGACATCTAGACTACTACATATACTCATATGTGCTAACAATCTATGGCATCTAGATTACTAAGCACATATGAGTCATTAACGAATTAGGAACTAACTAAGGGACCGCATTAAACCTAGCATATGACATCTACATCAACGAATTCATGGTATCATTTGCAGGACACTAAAATTGAGTTAACAACATGACATCTATGATAATTCGCATAAAATACACTCAATTTTAACCAAAGTTATGGCCAATCACCAAGAATTAAAGTGAAAGGAAATTTAGAAATAATTAAACTAAAAAAATTAAGCAATCGTGGGTAGGCTACATCATAACCTTAATGAAAAGAAATTAGTTTCGATATATAAACGGAAATATTATTGAATTCATAAAATTAAGAAGAAAAACAAAAAAGTCCCCTTGCTCTCTGCCACACCAAGCTTGTTGTAGCCTAGTGAAAATTGTGCGTCTGTTTGGTGGCTTTTTATTCCTCAATAAATGATCAGCTTCCTTCTTCTCTATTGTCTTCTCTTTCATTTCTCCAACAGCCTAATTATTAATGGAATAATGCCATAAAAAACTCCGGCTATTTCTTTTTGTTTCTTTGTCTTTCCCCTTTGTTCTTCCTTTTCTTCTCCGTAACCGACGAAAACTTAACGCAAATTTATTTCTAACAGTAAACGGAAAGAGGACAATTGAATTCCTTGATAGTCACTTTGTGCAATTACACACCTTTTGTTCGGGCAAGGAGTTCCCTCGCACAGCTCCCCAGGAGTTTGGCACTTGGTGTGTTGTCGGGTGGGCTTTTACTGCTTGGTGTGCTGCAAGATAGGTTAGTAGTTAGTTTGAAAGGTGCCTTTGTGGGGCCTTTGGTGTAGGCCTTGAGGCTCACAATCAAAACTAACAAGGATCTTGGCGTGCTATTGTTATCTCAGTATAACAGATGTTGAACAAGTGTGAATTAAGTTGATTACTTGCACCCCAAGTTACTTAAACTTTTTATTATCAAAGGATTGTCACAGATGGGTTAAGTCTGCATTAAGTTCTTTTTCTTGCCTTGTAAACAAGGACTTTTAGTTCATAATCTTGTATATCCAAAATGAGGGGAGTTCAGGGCCCTTTTAACCATTTCCTTGAACACAGCTTGTTCTTTAATTAAAACAGGTTTATTAAGTTAATCAGATTCAAATGCAAATGGGACTCTTAGGTAGAAAACAGTTAGAAATTACTTGAATACATGCTGAAAGGTACATTAAGCGACATATCTACTAAATAAAAGTACAAACAAAGAGACTCGAGGTTGAACTTCTTACAACCGCTTCTCTTTGAGTTTACAAAGTTTGTAAACTAAAAGGGATGAATGGTAAACAGGTTTTACACGAGGGAATCGATACTACAACGCTAAGGGAAGGTAGCAGAGCTTTTACACTAGACAAAAGATAGCTTTTCTAAGGGAACTATAGCTAAAAGGACTGAATCTGGACGAGTTTCAGCTTTTTGGGTACGAATTGGCTTGAGAGCAGAGTTTGTATGTCTTTTGATTGGTTTGTTGAGTGTCCTTGTCTGTGATATCTCTTTTTCCTTTTATAGACAATTTGGCCCAACTGCTTTGGCTTTGTTCTTGGCTGAGGGCTTTCAGGGGTAGTGAGTCATCTTTTATTTACACCTTTATGCCATTAGAAAGTGCTTTTTGGGCTAGTGGTGAGTTGGTCTTTGTCAACCATCACTTCAATCATAGGTACGTGGCCTATGCTTTCGCTAAAATGGTTTCAATTTGCTTCAGGCTTCTTGGCTGGGCTTCGGGCAAGTCTCAATTTGTTTTGGCATCCTTAGGCCTCCTTATCACAAAGCCCAATGTTAAATAATAACCCAAACAGTGCCCGCTTTAATCATTGTTAAGAGTTCTAATTGAGACATTAATAATGATTAAACACTAGCCGCATGCTTTAACTCAGGACTTGCACCATTTAAACAGCCATTTTCGAATAAACCTTTGCACTAACCCACAATCTCCAACGTTAACTAACTGCCCGTTATATAATTTCCTTTTAAATTTCTTGGCCAACACTTTTAACAATCCTTATTTTTCGAGCTTCCAGAATTCCCAGAATTTCAAGAATCCTCTTGCCTTTGAAGTTCTTCCTTGCTTTCAACCCTCTATTTTTCCTCCATTCCTACCCAGAAATCTAACCATGGCACCCAAAACTCGCCTCGCATGTGAGTCTGGTAAAGGCATCGTCACCGTGCGCCGCCGACTCAATGGTCTTCATCACCCTCAGGCTAGCCTGAACTCCTTAATATTCTTTGAGAAATGTGGTGTTCACTCTCTAGGAACAGCCTGGACTGCCCGAGTCCCAATTGTTATAGAGAACAACATGCCCGCTGCCAACTGGTTCACCCCCAGTCCTTACTCTACCGAGGCTGGCATCTCGGCCTCTAAATGGTCCAATTTCAGAAGAGGTTTCCCGCTAATGAAGGATGAGGCTTGGTTGTAGTGGGTGGACGAGCTCGAGCCCATCTGGAAGCAAAAGTGGATGGCTAATAGGATCTACAAGCTCATCATGATTTCCAAGGTCACTGTCATTGCCAAGCCCGAGCTTCTGACCATAGCTCTTCTTTTCTGGAACAATAGGACTAACACATTCAATTTTAGAATGGGACTCATGTCTCCCACGATCCTCGACATAGCTCAAGTTTTCTGGCTAAGGCCCTCGGGCAGGTGCGTGGACATTACCCATGATTGGTCATCGCCTTCTCACCCGACTACTGAAAGCTCGGGCGCCTTTGAGTCCATTACTTGCCTAGAGTACACCCCTTCCATATTCAAAAGCTATAAGACGTCATTCGCGAGCTTCATCACATTTGCCAAGAAGACCTTCAGCCCATCTTCCCCCACTGCAGATAGGGACCATAAGCACATGTACTTCCTTCTGTACTGGTTGAACAAGCATGTTTTCCTAAACAAATCCAAATGAGTGAAGTTGGAGTGGATCCCATTGGTAGAGGCCGTACACTCATTTGATGACTTCACCACAATGCCTTTCCTCTTCGCACACCTCCACCACCTCATCTACTAGATGACCAGAGGTGACTCATTTGACCAATCTCAACAGGCCAACCTCGATGGTCCAATTATAGCTTCAATGGTACTTCCTTGAGTTTCAGGCACCTAACCTGGAGTTCCCTGAAGGAGTGGCTCCAGCCCGCATCTTGGCTGAGGCGTCTCTCACCAATCATTCCACTCTAGCCTGCCTATACTTCTTCAAAGTCTATCGAACTCGGCCAGACTTGGAATGGGGTGCTTCCGTGCTCAAGAGGTACCCATGGTTCTCAGACCAAATCTTCCAAGATGCCTTCAGGGAAGATGCTAGCAATCTCTGCAAGGAGAAATTTATAAGTTGCATCCAGCAGCAGGACCTGGCTTAGGGAATGCGCAATGACCGCATGCGCTACGAGCGCGTGCTAGAGGTTTATTACCTCAATTTCTGTGGTAGGGAGCTAGGGTTTAAGCAGGCGATCCTAGTGCTATTCTTCGATTCTATGGATTGTGGAACCTCCTATCGTCTTCACTCTCCCACTGTTGTGACATTTCGGACAGCTTGACGCAGCTTAGAAGTGATGAGTCACATTGCGCACAAACTCGTGGCCCTTAATTTCGAGTGCACTTCATCCTTTGCCACGTGGTGGGAGGCCAAGTGGTTAAGGAAGTACGATGGAGACATTAGAGAGGCCTATGATCACCTTTTTGAGCAGGTTTTCTTCAAGTCTTACCTGAAGAAAGAAGAACTTGAGAACAGGAAAGAGGCGATCAACTAGAAGGACCGGCTTTTTCTCATAAGTTTACCCTATCGTTTTACTTCTCTTTGTGATGCTTTTGTAGTCTGTCATTTACTAAGTTTCATTTTGGTCTTGCAGCCCAAGGCAACACCGAAGAAGTTGATGTCGGGCTCGAAGAAGAAGCTGCAGATGCTCTGGTTTTCTAAGAAGCCGTGGCTGAGGTAGCGAGGCAAGAGGTTGGGTCCAACCAAGCTGCTGGAGATACTGGGGACATCTCCGAACTCTTCAAGGATTCAGAGGTCGAGGCTGGGCTTGAAGTTGAGACTCGAGCAAGTCGACGGACAAGGGCAACCATGGTATAGTCCTCAGAGTCCAAGCTTGAGGAAATGCCTCAGCCCTGACTCGCTTTGCCTGGCTCGAGGGCAGCTTCCATCAGGAAGAGGACTAGGTCACAGACTTCTTAATCCGCAAAGCCCTCATTTGCTAATGCACCTGAAGCGAACAGGAAGAAGCAAAAATCCTTCAGTAAGTGACTTTAACCTTAGTTTTCTTTCTCACTTTCGATTTTCTTGAAGTCTGAACTAACACTTCCCATCTCTTGCTTGAAATCAAGGCCTCCACTAACCAATAAATTTGCCCCTACTCCCAAAGAGGAGTAGTCGGGCGAAAAAGTTCAACCAGAAGATAAGGCAATCCTTCACTCTTTAAGCATTGAGTTATTTTCCAAGTTTTCTTTCTTTGATCCTTATGCTAATCCTTTGCTTGTTTTCTTGTAATAGGATACCAAAGGCGAAAGGATATCTCAGCCCGAGGCTTCTTTTCCCCTAACCCGAGTGGTGCATCTTTCCCTTCGTCGGGCTGAGCCCTCACAGGTATATTTATTTCTTAATATTGGTCAAGTTTTTTATTTTTCTAGCTTCAAAGCTAACGAACGTCTTTATTATTTTCTAGGCAAAGGTTAGGGCGTCTGCGCCTTCAGTCAGGCAAAGCTCAATCTCTACTTCTTCTACCTTTCCTCCGGTGATAGTGGTGACTCCCACTTCCTAGATCAATCTAAGGACTGTGGAGATGCTTGATTACATTGAAGATGATAGCATTTCAGTAAGTACCATTCTCCTTAAGCCCTTATGAATTTTAAGTCTTCTCTTAACTTGCACTTATACTTATTTTGCCCTTTTCAGTTTTCTCTGGTGCATGAGGCTACTAAGCAACCGTCAACAACTTTTAGGGAGCCCATAGTCCCCGAGATCTCTGTGGTCTCATAAGTGACTAGCCAGAGGGCTCCTTAAGCTGCTTCTCGGGCCAGCTCGCCTACTTCTCCCAAGGCAGCTGTGATCACAGAGGTGCCTCCTCCCAAAGTTCAAGGGCTAGCTCAGGTATAAAAGTCTTCTCACTTTTCCTCATTTTTTTATCTTAAGTATGATTCAGTTCTTTGATGTGATTTTTTCTTGTCTTGTGTAAAAACAGGTTTCTGGTGATGGCTCGAGCAAGTCTTATCCGCCTGCAGCACGCAAAGTGGTCATTCCGAGGCCTTCCAAGGCCTCTGGGGTCACAGGGATCCTTATCCCTCAGACAAATAAGACTACAGCTGCTGCCACCTGTACTTCTGGGCATCTTCCCTCACTTTTAACTGAAGCTGCTTCCTCTGCCGGTGCCTCCAGATGAGCTGAAGTGAGGCCTCCTCCACTTGCCTCCATTCCAGCCACGGCCTCATTACCCAAACTAGTCTAAGAGTCCGGGAAAATTAGGGCCAAGTTCAGGTCCCTAAGGCGTCATTCTGAGCCTCAAAATCTTCAACATCAGGGTCGGTTCTTCAAGGAATGGATGCAAAGGGACTTCACCGCTTCCTTCAGCCTGAAAGCCCACTAAGGGGCTGAAAAGGCTTTGAATGAGTCATACAAGGCTCAACAAATGTCAAAGGTCCAGCACGAGTCATTCCTCTCTTTCTTAGAGAACTTGAGGGCACTGGGATCAACACTAACGGGCAGAGAGGCATTCGAACAAAATCAAGTGCTATAAGGAGAAGCATGCTCAGACTTCAACTTCTCTGCAGTAGCTGGTAGAGGAAGGTTCAACTATGGAAGACCACATCATGGTGGTGGCCTCCGAGATTCAAAAGTTGGAGGAACAACTCTCTGATTTGAAGGCCGAACATATGACTCTTTCAAGCAAACTCTACCAGAAGATTTAAGAAGTTAAGAAAGTCAGTCTAGAAGTAGAGGACGCGGAAGCTCAACTAGTCAATAATAATACTGCCTTAGAGGAACCTAGCCAAATTTTCATAATCATGCAGACCTATCATTCTAAGATAGCTGCATTAGCTAAGGATGTAAAACTGTTGGGCTAGAATTTTGTAACTTTCCCCATTATGAATAAAAGATCATTTTTTTCTCCACTTGGACTTGTCTATTTACTTTTATATGTTTCAAAAAGCATCCAATACTTCTGCCATTGTTCAAACTTCATCAATATAACAGTTTCTAACATCCCACAGAGTTAAGTGATACTTCTTCAAAAACTTAGCATTGAATGGATGTCTTTGCAAGTTTCCTTTCAAATCTGACAAGTAGGACCCTTCTTTTTCTAACACTCTATTGATGTTGAAAGGTTTTTCCTAAGTGGGACTTCACTTCCCAAAACCTCTATCTTGGGCTCCTAAAGGTAGAACTACCTTCCATACCAACTCTCATTCCTTGAAGGTTTTTAATTTCACTCTCTTGTTGTATGCTCGGGCAACAGCCTTCTTCCCTTCTTGGATTTTATTAAAGGCTTCAATTCGGGCTACATCCAAATCTTCAATCCCTTGACACATAACCTAAATGTATTCTTCACTGTGTAGACCAAACTGGTTATGAAGCCTTACAGAGCTTGCATTGATCTCCATATGGAGTACAACATCTTGCCTGAAGGTTAAGGCATAGAGGGTAGTCCCAGTTCCTACTCTTTTTGAGGTTCTGTAGGCCCAAAGAGTATCTCCCAACTTCTCATGCCATTTCTCAGGATTATCTGCCACCATTCTCTTAATAATATTTACTAAGATCTTATTGCTAGCTTCTGCTTGCCCATTTGATTGGGGGTAGTACGGATTAGATTGGATCATCTTTATTTTAAACTTGTTTGCAAATTCCTCTACTTCTTTCGAGATAAAAGATGGCCCTCGGTCTGTAATAATTGTCTCGAGCACCTTATATCTGTGTAAGATCTTGGTTTCAATGAATTTCTTGACAGCCGCTGAAGTGATAGTCTTCACAGCTGAAGCTTCCATCCACTTGGTAAAGTAGTCAGTTGCCACAATTATGAAGGTGTGCCCCTTGGTGGAAGCTGGGTAAATCTGCCCAACGAAGTCCATTGCCCACCATCTGAAAAGCCAAGGCTTCACCACTGGATTCAAGGGTACTGAGTGTATGTGTTAGAGAAGTCTATGTCTTTGACACTCTTCACAACCTCGAGCAAAAGCCTTACAATCATTTTCCATATCGGGCTAGAAGTATTCATACCTTCTTAGCAACTATCTCATCTTGGTTCCTACTTGATGTGCACCACAAATGCCTCCATGCACTTCAACCGTCACCCTTATTGACTCTTTTAGGCCTAAGCACTTTAACAGAAGTCCATCTGGAGTCTGTCCCAGCAGAGTTTTATCCCACATGACAAACTTAGTTGCTTGCTGCCTGATTTTCTTACTTGTGGGAGAAGAAGGGTCTTTCAAGTACTGGATGATGGGTGTTCTCCTGTCTTCTATCTCAGCTTCTTTAGTCATTACATCTAAATTGAACCCTCTTTCAAAGATAGAAGGGAAATTTCTTCTTTGTACTTCCACATCCACCTTAAATCTTCTTTCTTGGATCTGTGCTCTAGAAGCCAACTGTGCCATCTCATTAGCCATTAAATTTGCTTATCTGGGAATATGATTGATTGAAACTTCAGTACCTCAATAACTTAATAGTTGAGTAGCTGCTAAATAATAACCAGCCATTGTGATATGTCTACACTTGTAGTCTCTATTCAACTGATTAATCACCAATTCTGAATCACCAAACAACTCAACTTCAGTTGCCCCCAACTTTATCAGGATTTCCAAGCCCATGATTAATGCATCTTACTCTGCCTGATTGTTGATAGTATCTTGATAGTCTAGAAGGAATGAGTAGCAATGTTAAATTCCTTTGGGATTAATGATGACAATCCCAGCTCCAGCAGCATGTTGAGAGTAAGATCCGTCGAAATACAACCTCCAAGGAGTGATCCATAGGCTTGTTATTCTCTTTATCTCTTGTTGAACCCACTCATCCTTGCCTGAGTAGTCTTTACATGGTGGGATCTAAAGACTGGCCATTTCCAGAGTTCTTGGGTTGTTGACAAGTTCATTATATGATTCTTGGTGCTCGGTTAAGAAGACTGTAATTGCCTGCCCCTTTATTGCTCTTTAGGGTATATGCGGGAAACTGAACTCTGATAATGCTAGAATCTATTTTCTAATTCTCCCAGTTAGCATTGGTTTTGAAGGCATATACTTGATTACATCGGTCTTAGCAATGATATGGATGTGGCAAGGCAACATGCAATGCCTTAACTTACAGGTAGTGAAGTATAGAGCTACACATAGCTTCTCAATTGGGTTATATCTTGTTTCTACCTCAATAAGGATTCTACTGAGGTAATATATTGCTTGCTTCTTCCCTCCTCATTGTTATAAGCTAGCAGGCTTCCTATTGACTTTTTAGAGGCAGAAATATAGAGCTTCAAAGGTTTCCCCAAGAGCATTAGTACTGGTGGAGAGGCTAGGCATGCTTTCTCTTTATCAAAAGCTTCTTGGTGTTATGGGCCCCATTCAAACTCTTCTTGATTCTTCAGTCTTAACAAGGGAGTCAACGACTGAATCTTCTTAAGAAGTTGATCTTCCCCTGTAGCCTTTGCAACTGCACTTTGTTGGTGGGAGAAGGTGACTCCATTATAGCCCGAGCCTTATTTTTGTCTACCTCCACTCCTCTCTGATGAACAAGGAATCCCAAAAAGTTGCCCGATCTAACTCCCAAAACACATTTCTTAGGTTTCATTTTCAACATATGGGTCTTTATTCTTACTAAAACTTGTTTGAGGTCTTCTAAGTGTTGCTCTTCAGTTTTAGACTTCACCATAATGTCATCAATGTATACCTCCATGTTATGCCCAATTAAATCATGAAAATTGGCATTTATTGCTCTCTGATAGGTTGCACAAGCATTTTTGAGCCCGAATGGCATGACTACATATTCATATGCTCCTACATGTCCTGGGCACCTAAAAATTGTCTTATGAATATCTTCTTTAGCCATTTTTATTTGATTATAACCAGGATTCTCATCCATGAAAGATAGAACTTTATGTTTTGCAACTGCATCTATAGATAGGTCAGCCATGGGCATGGGGTATTCATCTTTAGGTATGGCTTCATTAATGTTTCTATAGTCAACATAACATCTGATGGTGTTAGTTACAGCTTTTAATACAGGCACGATGTTAGCCAACCACTTCACATATTTTGCAAGCCTAATAAATCCAGCTTTTACCAGCTTCTCGATTTCTTCTTTGACATTTTCTTTTATCTTCTTCGACATTCTCCTTAGAGCTTGCTTCACAGGTTTGTACCCTTCCTTGATAAGCATTCTGTGCTCTACTAAACTGGGGTCCAATCTAGGTATCTCTATGCAATGCCATGCAAAGCATTCCTTAAACTCATGCAGAAGGTCTACTATTTTTGCTCGATCTCCAGCTTCCAACAAGCCACTGAGTTGTATTGGCCTTGGATCCTCCTCAGTTCTTAAATTAATGGTTTCCAATGGGTCTTGTACTTTTCGCGCTGGTTTATCAGACTCTGTACATAAAAATTCAACTGACTTTGGACCCTCGGGCACATTATCTGGACAGTCCAAGTTATATATACACTCAGCCATGTGAATGGCTGCCTCTATTTCTTCTCCCAAAAACTCTTCTTCCTATCTGTTCTTGGTGCTTAAAGCATCTTTCTCCCACTCTGCTTCATCTCTGACTGAGCTCTCTATCACTTCTTTTCTCTTTCTCTCATACACCAGTAGTCTCTTAATTAAGGACCTGACTGTGATCACTTGGTCTTTCCTCTTCTGTTCTGAAATCATTGGTGTTGGTGGGCTGGGATAATATGAGGCCTGTCCCATTCCTCCTTGGTGAGAGATAATCCTTATTCTAGAAGCTTTTGGGTCGTCACCTTAGTCTGGTGGCCATTCTCATTAGTTCTCAAACACGACAGAATTTCAATACTGGGGTTGTAGAAGTTTTTCTCTGCAACATTAGCTGTGGCGAGAAATGGCCCTGACTCGGCCTCCACAATCTCCCAAAATCCTGGTTCCTCTGCTCTGGACTCGTGGTAGATAGCAACTTGTTGATGTAAAGTGGATAGTACATACAGACTTTGGTGAATCCAATCTCTGCATAGTAATGCTCCATAGGTAAAGCTGTTATCCACCACAAAAAATGCCAGCATAATTTGCTTGGACCCCAAGTAAACCTCTAAGGGAAATATCCCATAAGTTCTGGTGATAGCTCCAGAGAAACTAGAAACTGTTAGATCAGTGGGAATAAGATCATCATCACTTCTTCACACCCTCTTCATCTGCTTAAGTGGGAGCACATTGACCGCTGCTCCACCATCTATTAACACCAGCTTGAAGGGTACTCCCTCCCGATGAGCAGTTACATATATAGGTTTGAGATGGTTGGCTAGGGCCAGACTTGGGCTGTTGAACACCATTCGGTCAGAATATACCCTCTTGCCTCCTTTCGTGCAAGTTCGGGCAAGTCTGCCATGCTTGATCCTTCTTTCCCAGCTTCCTCAACACTAACAAGTGCCATCATTGGTTCTGGTGCCAAATAATCACCCTTTATCGTGGCTGGCTGATCTGGCTCAGCCCAAAACATGGCTGGTAAAACATAAGTCATGTTTACGTGGAAGTTGCGGGTCTAGGTACCTCTTCTTTCTTTCCTTCAATCTGATACACAAACTCGTTCATCCAAGCCGGAGCATCTTTGGTTAACATCAACTCGGGCACCTCCTCATCTACTGCTATATCAAAGTTAAGCAACTACCTTGGGGCTTCATAGTGTGCATCTTCCAGTATAGGTGAAGGTATCCCCATTTCAAAGGAAATAGTCCCAAAATAGAGAGGCTCTGGTTTCCAGCCTGGTAGAGGCATCATCACTACATTTTTTTGAGCTCTTCTCAACACTCTGTACTTTCCTAGATGAGGATTCTGAGGTACATGATCTCTTCCACCCTCTATTATACTATTACCTATCTCTATCTCTTTTTGGCTCCTTCATTGGAGCTGTCTTCTTCCACCTTGTGTAACCTCCTTAAACTTAACATTCCCAGAAGCTTATGAAATAGTAGGGATTTTCATTGAGTTCATGTGAGCCTTATGCTATCTTTGGACTATTCTGATCATAGATGCCCCCATCTCTTTAATAGGTCTTCCATCCTTGCCAACTACATACCATTTTCGACCAAGTCGGGCTGAATCTTTCTTAGTAACTGAGGGCACTGGGTTCATGGTTCTCTTTCTCCATCCTTGCCTTGCACTGCCGTGATAACTTGGCTGGAGAGGTTTTACTTCGATCCACCTTCGCATCTGGCTTCCTTGTCTTCAGCTTCTTCAGAGGCCTCATAGTTCTTGAATACCTCAGAAAGACCTTTAGGTTCAGAATCCCCTCCTAATCTTTGGAACACACTTTTGGAAGTTTCCTTTTCTGCTGCCCGAATAACACTTCTGCAAGTATCTTCTTCTTTTATTTCTTTTCTTCTAACTAACTCTTGGTCAATAATGGCTGATGTGATTAAAGTTAAGCACACAAATTGAACCCTCTTGTTATCAATTGTAGTATAAACGCAAGTAGGGATCGTTCTGGACCGGGGATTAGGAGGGCTTGCTAATCTAACACAAACTGACTCAAATAAGCAAAAAAAGACTCAAAAGACTCTAAATAGACTAATAAGACTCAAAACAGGTTCAAAATACTCAAAACTGCTTAAAAACACTAATTGGACAGATTTTAGACACTAGACACAACTTTGGACGAAAATTGAACTAAACTTGACTCAAAACACACAAAGCCACAAACTAAGACAAATTCTAACTAATTTGACTCAAACAAGTGAAGGGGGATTGGTTTTAGAGTGAAACTAAACTAAAACAAACAAAGACTTTAAACTAAGCAGATTTAGACGAAATTGGGTTTTTAGGATGGATGGTGAACTAGCTAGAGGCTTCCTTATCCACACATGATTTATATGCATATAACTTGACTTCCAGTTACGTTTTCATTGAATTACGAATGACAATGCCCCAGATTAACCGTGTCAATCACTAATTAACCCTCAGATTCTCCTAATTTCAGTGAATTGGACGGACAACTCATCTACAACCAAATTATTCTCATCAATTTCCCTACATGACATCATAATAGAGACACAATCAGAGATCATTATGCTCAATGAGAATCATAAGCATTGACGAGGCATTCATAACTATGACATCATGTTACTCACACCAAGAATTGAACTTAACACGATTGTTCCAGCAACCTTTACTACTTGTGAACATAAGTTTGTAACGATTATGTGAAACTCACTTATATCCTAGCATCAAATTTATGCATGCCAATTAAGTGTCGACCCTCAACCAACAAACAGCAATAAGTTCTAATTCAAATAGTTAAGCCAATTGTATTCATACTTCAAGAATCTTTAACTGAAATTTATCAAGTCATATCACACACAAAATCATGGTTTCAAAGTAGCCTCTAGCTAAAAACGAATTTAGCCTCTCATGATTACAGCAAGACAAAGGAAAACTAATTTAAACATCGAAAACATAAGGTAGAAAACACCTAAGAACGCCCAGTACTCCAGATTGGGTGCAAAATGCTCCGAAGCTGCTCCTCCTCTTCTTCCTCCTTGCAAGGTTGCGGCACAGGTGGCTGTAGGGTTTGTGGATGGTGTTTGGAATGGCTGAGATATGTAGAATTAGTGTGGATGGGTGGCGTGTGCGGCACAACCCTAAAATATGTATATATATGCATCTCCAAACCCTAGGGAAATCAGATTAGGATTTGGACTTAGCATAAATTAAGGAATAAAGGCCTCGGGTGCGGCATTAAATTTGGAAAAGGAAATGTGGTCCAATTAGTCTCTGAAAAGGATTTGTAGAACCCAAATCCACAAGGAAAAGGGCCTAACAAATCAGAATCCAAGAGGGAAAGGGCTTGAGAGGCGGCACAATAAGATAAGGGCAAGGGAATGCCTTGCAAGGCAAGGCAAAGGATTCTAGCAGGGAAGGAGGTGCCAGATTTTTAGGGTTCTAGAACGAATGTGTTTTATGACAGATTTTGGGGCTTCTAGAAGGGTTTGGGGCGCCACTTTTGTAGGACAAGGGATAGAACTTCTAGAAAGAGTGTTTTGTGGCTGATTTCCAGCGTTTTTATCTTCAAATTCGTCCATCAACTTGCCTCCATGCTTGCACTACCTAATCTTGGCCCAAAAATGCTCTAGAATGCTCCAAATTGCTTCTTTTTGCCATTTTGACACTTAGAACCTACAAACACACAAAAATAGCTTAAAACACTATAATAAGTAGAAACTAACTAAGAAAATGCAAGAAAACTTGCTAACTAAGTCGCATAAATATGCTCCTATCAAATTCCCCCACACTTAGCTTTTGCTAGTCCTCAAGCAAAACGAAACAAAACAAACAAAACAAACACCAAACAAACTAGACCTTCCAACGTTCACCTCAGGGATTTCCAACACGCATGACATATTCAAGATCATCATAACCATAGATTTTAGTCATCCCCACCCTCTCGCACATACTTAATCACAGTCACCATTCATTAGCTCGCATTTAACCAATTAAAACAATGTTTTGAATGTAGGAACATGCCTTAGAGAATTCACTCAATTCCTCACTAGGTACACTCTTATTTTCACTCAGATTTTCTAACTACACTCCCTATTCTAGGTATATGTGAGAAGATTGATGTAAACATGGAAACGAACACTCACATATGTTTATAACAAAGAAAGCAATTTCTGGAGTTATTAAGCATGTATAGATATGATCTCATGAATGGAATGCTATTAAAACACACAACACTCAAGATAGAAGTATAGGGTTGTAACGGGGCTAGGGGTATTGGCTAACAAAGAAAGGTAAGGAAAACACGTTCTTAAAGCAATAGTGAGCAAAGTAATGAATATGACACTTAGAACTCCCTTTTGAAACGCAGCCACAAACTTTGATACATAAAGGGAAGATCACACACACTTAGGGCCGAATTCAACTTTTTGGACCCTTTCTTCAACAACCAACACTTGTGAGCTTAATCTCACTTATTTTGAACCTTTTTCACACTTTTTCACATACTTTTCTTTTTCTTTTCTTTTTCTCACGAATTTTTTTCTTCTTTTTTTTTTTTTTTTTTTTTTCTTTCTATCCGTGCCTCTTTTGATACTTTGGCACACACCCACACACAAAAATCCCTTCCCCCACACTTGCTTGCAACCTAATAACGAACAAAGGGAATTCACTCTAGGTCATGCTTCACCACACCTTAAGAACAAGGGTAAAGATGGTCCTAATCTAGGCTAGCTAGGGAACATGTGGGTAAACAAAGAAAATGGCTAAACAAGGCTCAACGGGGGTTAATCCTACAAAACTTAATGCACAGAGGTAAGGCTTTTTGGCACTAGTTCACTACACAACTTCATCTTGTCTATGTGTTATGCACTTCAATATCATGCTTTGAATGAAACAGGTATGAGTTCTAGTATTTGCAACTAAATGATGAAACGCCTTCTAACTAGCAACCAAGCAAAGAATGATGAGATCATGCAACAACTTTAGAAAACAATAAATGCACAAATGTTTAACTCTCCAAAGAACATTTTAAGCTTAAGTCTCTCAGGGTTGTAGCATTAGTTTGAGTTTCTTCCTTCAAGCATGTTACAAAAACTGATTTTCTCCTTTTTGATTAAACATGAATTGATGAATTATAACCATAACCAAGCAATAATTCAAACTTCCATCCATGTTTATAACTTTCCTTAATAGTCATGCAATTAAAAACCGAATCCTCATCATTGTGTTGGAAGGTACCCTAAGACACAAACAAACACACAAAAACAACTCTTTTTGGGTTTTTCAAAACACTTTTTCAAATTTTTATGAAATTTTCGGATTATCTTTTCAAAACACACTAAAATGCTTCAAAACACACTAAAAACACTTCAAAACAGTGAAAAGCAACATTCGAAGTGATAGGTGATAAAATCCCACGAAAATCATGCAAAAACAACTTGTTTACCCCCCACACACTTAAACCAAACATTGTCCTCAATGTTTCAAACATAAACTCACAGAAAACAAATAGCAAACAACACAACTAACTAATATGACACACACGGCAAAGTAAATGCAATTAAGAGTAGAGTTAGGAACGCAAATCTGGGTTTGATCCGGTTATTCCTAGGTCTTCTTTATTCGAATGCATGTGTTGCCTCCCAAGAAGTGCTTGCTTTAACGTCTTGCAGCCGGACGATTCCTCGGTTTAAGCTTCATTGGTACCCTTGGCATGGAAGGGAACTTCTTCCACAACCTGCCCCACAATGTTCTCGTAGTATGGCTTCAAACGGTGCCCGTTCACCTTGAATTCTTGTCCGTTCCTTAAGCTTTGCACTTGGACTGCACCATGTGGAAAAACATTAGTAACAACAAAAGGTCCAATCCACTTAGAACGTAACTTACCAGGGAATAAACGTAAACGGGAGTTGAAAAGCAACACTTTCTGGCCAATTGAAAATGTTTTGCCCCGAATCATCTTGTCATGAAACGCCTTTGTTTTCTCCTTGTAAATTCGGGCATTCTCATATGCTTCGTTCCTTATTTCATCAAGTTCATTCAATTGGAGCTTTCTATGCACTCCAGCCGCATCTATGTCCAATTTGAATGTTTTCACAGCCCAATGTGCCTTGTGCTCTAGTTCCACAAGTAGGTGACACGGCTTGCCATAGATTAGCCGAAATGGAGACATCCCTAGGGGTGTCTTGTAGGCCATACGATATGCCCACCGTGCATCGTCTAAACGCAAACTCCAATCCTTTCGGGTTGGCCCAACAGTCTTCTCCAAAATCTGTTTGATTTCCCTATTTGAAACCTCGGCTTGGCCACTTGTTTGAGGGTGATAAGGCGTTGCAACCTTATGCTTGACGTTATACTTCTTAAAAGCGCCTCAATGGTCCGGTTGCAAAAATGGGAGCCTCCATCACTTATAAACACTCTAGGCATCCCGAATCTGGAAAATATGTTAGATTTGATGAAATCTGCAACCACTCGAGAATCATTAGTACGGGTGGCTTTTGCTTCCACCCATTTCGATACATAATCAACCGCAAGCAAGATATAAATGAAACCATATGAAGAAGGGAAATGACCCATGAGATCAATACCCCAAACATCAACAATTTCAACATTGAAGATAGGGTTCTGCGGCATTTGGTCCCTTGCACCTATGCTACCTGTTCTTTGACATCTATCACATGTTATGCAGAAAGTTCGAGCATCTTTAAATAATGTAGGCCAATAAAAACCACATTTTAACACCTTGAGTGATGTTCTTTGGGTGCCAAAATGACCCCCACACGCATAAGTATGACAGAAAGCAAGAATTGAATTAAACTCAGAGTTATGCACACATCTGTGAATAATTTCATCCGGGCAATATTTCCACAAGTATGGATCGTCCCAAACATAAAATCTAGCATCCTTTTTGAGTTTATCACGTTTATATTTGTCTAGTGTGCTAGGAACATGTTTTGTGACCAAATAATTGACCAAATCAGCATACCAAGGCTCACTTACCTCTATGGACAGCAATTGCTCATCTGGGAACGTTTCTGGAATGGGGAGGGGTTCTTCATTATGCACCAATTGGCTTAGGTGGTCAGCCACCACGTTTTCACTCCCTTTCTTATCCCTAATCTCAATGTCGAACTCTTGGAGTAAGAACATCCAACGAATCAGCCTTGGTTTGGCCTCCTTCTTGGTGAAAAGATACTTCAAAGCTGCATAGTCAGAATATACAATTACTTTAGTGCCAAGTAAATATGAATGAAATTTATCTAAAGTAAAGACAACGGCAAGAAGTTCTTTTTCCGTAGTAGAATAGTTCAATTGAGCATCGTTTAAGGTCCGAGAGGTGTAATAGATGACATGGGGCTGTTTGTTCTTCATCTGGCCTAAAACAGCTCAAATTGCATAATCGGATGCATCACACATTAGCTCAAAATGGAGGCTCCAATCTGGTGGAGTGATGATGGGGGCCGAAGTGAGCACTTCCTTGAGATGTTTAAAGGCTGTCTCATACTCCGCATTAAACTTAAAGGACGCCTCTTTTTGAAGGAAACGGCATAGGGGTTGTGCAATTTTAGAGAAGTCCTTGATAAATTGCCTATAGAATCCTACGTGGCCAAGAAAAGAATGAACCTCTCTCACCGAAGTGGGAGAGGGTAAGTAGCGTACAAGATCTATTTTAGACTTATCAACCTCAATTCCTTTTTCAGATATGATATGCCCCAAAACTATACCTTGTTTGACCATAAAATGACACTTTTCCCAATTCAACACAAGGTTAGTTTCGATGCATCGTTTTAAAATCAAAGTAAGATTATCCAAACATCCATCAAATGAATCTCCAAAGACACTGAAATCATCCATAAATACTTACCATACACCTTTGGAACGTGGCTGGTGCATTCCACAAACCAAATGGCATTCGTCTATAAGCAAAGGTACCAAAGGGGCACGTGAAGGTGGTCTTCTCTTGGTCATCCCGGGCTATAACAATCTGATTGTAACCTGAATAGCCATCAAGAAAACAATAAAAAGCATGATCGGCTAACCTTTCAAGCATTTAATCAATAAAGGGCAACGGGAAGTGATCCTTTCTGGTTGTGGCGTTGAGCTTCCTATAGTCAATGCAAACTCTCCATCCGATTTGGATTCGGGTAGGCACAAGCTCATTCTCTTCATTTTTTACCACAGTGACTCCGGACTTCTTAGGTACAACTTGGACCGGAGAGACCCAACGGCTATCAGAAATGGGGTAAATCACTCCACAATCTAGTAGCTTGATTATTTCCTTCTTCACAACTTCCATCATGGGTGGATTGAGTCGGCGTTGTGCTTCTCGAGATGGTTTGGCTCCTTCTTCTAAAAGAATACGATGCATGCAAGTGGTGGGGCTAATTCCCTTGATATCGGCCAAGGTCCATCCAATGGCTGTTTTAGACTCCCTCAAAACACGCACCAATATGTCCTCTTCTTGTGCCGTGAGTGAGGATGAGATGATGACCGGCAATGTCTCATGATCTCCCAAGAAAATATACTTCAAGTGACTTGGTAACTGTTTAAGTTCAAGGGAAGGTGGCTGTATTACTTAAGGAAGCAACTTATTAGTCGAAATCGAATCTGAAATTGGGATTGGGGGCTTACTATATTGTTTTGGCAATGATTCTAGGGCAGCCACCATCTCAGCTATATCATCACTAGGGGGCACGGCATGGTGTTCTTCAATTGTGCCGTGGGTTGTGCTTGGTTCTGCCCCCTGGTTCTTGCATCCAATTCCATTTGTAAGAGCCGTTTCAAGCGCATCGTCATGCAATTGTTCCAAGTGCTCTTGCGCCATTGAATCAATTATATCAATTGCAAAGCAAGAATGATCATTATTAGGATATTTCATAGCTTCAGAAATTTTAAAATCAATAACATCCCCATCAAACTCCATTGTCAAGATCCCTGTGAACACATCAATCTTTGTGCGAGCTGTTTTCATGAACGGCCTTCCAAGTAGAATTGGCAGTGGGGTGGAATGGGCTGAATCTTCCATCTCTAGCACGTAGAAATCAGCCAGGAAGATAAGATGATTAACCTGCACTAAGACATCCTCCAAAACTCCCTTTGGATAAGCGTTAGATCTATCGGCCAATTGAATAATCCCTCCATCATTTTTCAATTCGCCCAAGTTCATAGATGCATAAATAGAATAAGGTATGACATTTATTGATGCACCTAGATCTAACATGGCATGTTCAAACCTAGTATTACCAATAACACACGGGATAGTAAAGCTACCTGGGTCCTTGCATTTAGGAGGCAATTTGCGTTGCAACACCGCTGAAACATTTTCACTTACCCGTACCACTTCCTTGGTCGAAAATCTCCTCTTTGTTGTGCACAGCTCCTTCAAGAACTTGGCATATCTGGGAACTTGCTTGATTGCGTCAAGGAGTGGGATATTGACCTGCACCTTTCGAAATGTGTCCAGAATGTCCTTTTCGGTTTCCTCCTTCCTTGATTGCATAAATCTGCGAGGAAATGGTGCATTGGGAAGGTTAGAATTAATCGAATTTGACCCCAACTTACCATTGTTGGACGATTTATGAGGTTTAGGTGCATTGGAAGGGTGCGGCAAGGTTAAGCACTCTTTGCCGTGGCTTCCTCTTATTCTACCTCATCTTGCAGCAACATTTCGTCCTCCTTTTGGGTAGATTTGGACGTTGGTGGATCGGTCCCAACCTCTTTGCCACTTCTTAATGTCATGGCCTTGACAGATTCGAATCTTCCATTCGGATTCACAATGGTAGAACTAGGGAGTTTGCCATGCTCTCAAAACTGCCCCATAAACTCAGCCATTGTCCCATTTGTTTCTTCAATTCAGTCACCTCCCGGGCTTGATTTTGCACCTCTTTGGCATAGTTTTGCATCTCTTTGGTTTGATTTTGCTGCCCATGTGCCAAAGTAGTTAGTAATTGAATAACTTGATCATTATCAAGAGACGAACCTGAGTTATTTTGGGCAGATTATGTTTGGGATTGCATAGGTGCATATGGCTTTGGAAACATCCCAGGGGTTGGTGGCTGCAATCCACCTTGTTGTTGAGGTTGTTGGGGCTCCCTCCAACGCATATTTGGATGATCTTTCCAACCTGAATTGTAGGTATTTGCATATGGATCATATCGGGGCTAATTTTGGCCTTGGAACCCAACAGCGTTGGCACTCTCCCATCCTCCATTCTCAATCAATTGAGGGCAACTTTCAGAGGCATGCCTTGTATGGTACACATGCCACAGATTGGTGGTGGTTGTGATTTTGGTCCTTTAACAACCTGAGACACAAGGAAAGTAAGATTAGCCAATTGTGATTGAATTTCAAAAATTGCCATTACCTCATTGACATGTTGCTGCCGTGGGGCCTCTCTTTGTCCAACACCTTCATATTGTTGTGCATTGAGGGCTCGGTTCGCAATTAAGGTCTTGGCAGCCACCAGCGTCTTGTCAACCAATGCACCACCCACTGATGCATCTAGCATTTGGCGTTCAATGGGGAGGAATCCTTCGTAGAAGTATTGAATGAGCTGCTCCTCCTTCATTTGGTGTTGAGGGCATAATGCAACTAGGCCCTTAAAATGCTCATAATATGCAGGGAAAGACTCTCCTTGATTTTACTGAATACCACTAATCCGTTTCCTCAAAAGAATGACTCTTGAAGTTGGGAAAAACTTCTCCAAGAATGCTCGTTTCATACTTTCCCAAGATGTGACAGTTCCGGGCGCCAATTTGTACAACCAATCTTTAGCCTTTTCTAACAATAAGAATGGAAAGGCTTTCATCTTCAAAATATTCCCATCAAAATTAATGGGTGTCATACTTGAGCAAACCACTTCAAATTCCTTCAAATGCTTGTTTGGATCCTCCATGGACAGCCCATAGTATTTGGGAATGTGATGCAACAAACTAGACTTCAATTCGAACTCGTCGGTCTTATCTGGAGCTGCCCTAGGATATTGGATACATAGAGGTACTGCACTATCCAATCCCGAGGCCGAAAGCTCCTTAATGGTTCGATTATCTGCAGCCATAACCTCTTCAACCTCGGCCTCCTCTATCTCCTATGATTCGGCCTCTTCTTGCTCCTCAACCTCGGCTTCAGAACTTGAACTAGGTGGGTGAGGTTCTGGGTTCTTTCTTTTCCTTCTCAAGGTTCGTTCAAAATCGTCGTCCAAATCCAAGATATGTTCACGAACCGCTTGAGAAGTACAAGTCATAAACTAGTACCTGAAAACAAAGAAAACAAACTAGAATCAGAATCTAAATTAACACACACGAAAAAATAAACAAAAAGAAACAACAGGGGATTAGCAAAGTTGCTAATCCCCGGCAACGGCGCCAAAAATTTGATGTGATTAAAGTTAAGCACACAAATTAAACCCTCTTGTTATCAATTGTAGTATAAACGCAAGTAGGGATCGTTCTGGACCGGGGATTAGGAGGGCTTGCTAATCTAACACAAACTGACTCAAATAAGCAAAACATGACTCAAAAGACTCTAAATAGACTAATAAGACTCAAAACAGGTTCAAAATACTCAAAATTGCTTAAAAACACTAATTGGACATATTCTAAACACTAGACACAACTTTGGACGAAAATTGAACTAAACTTGACTCAAAACACACAAAGACACAAATTAAGACAGATTCTAACTAATTTGACTCAAACAAGTAAATGGGGATTGGTTTTAGAGTGAAACTAAACTAAAACAAACAAAGACTTTAAACTAAGCAGATTTAGACGAAATTGGGTTTTTAGGATGGATGGTGAACTAGCTAGAGGTTTCCTTATCCACACATGATTTATATGCATATAACTTGACTTCCAGTTACGTTTTCATTGAATTACGAATGACAATGCCCTAGATTAACCCTGTCAATCACTAATTAACCCTCAGATTCTCTTAATTTCATTGAATTGGACGGACAACTCATCTACAACCAAATTATTCTCATCAATTTCCCTACATGACATCATAATAGAGACACAATCAGAGATCATTACGCTCAATGATAATCATAAGCATTGACGAGGTATTCATAACTATCACATCATGTTACTCACACCAAGAATTGAACTTAACATGATTGTTCCAGCAACCTTTACTACTTGTGAACATAAGTTTGTAACGATTATGTGAAACTCACTTATATCCTAGCATCAAATTTATACATGCCAATTATGTGTCGACCCTCAACCAACAAACAGAAATAAGTTTTAATTCAAACAGTTAAGCCAATTGCATTCATGCTTCAAGAATCTGTAACTGAAATTTATCAAGTCATATCACGCACAAAATCATGGTTTCAAAGTAGCCTCTAGCTAAAAACGAGTTTAGCCTCTCATAATTATAGAAAGACAAAGGAAAACTAATTTAAACATCGAAAACATGAGGTAGAAAAGACCTAAGAACGCCCAACACTCCAGATTGGGTGCAAAACGCTCCAAAGCTGCTCCTCATCTCCTTCCTCCTTTCAAGGCTACGACACAGGTGGCTGTAGGGTTTGTGGATGGTGTTTGGAATGGCTGAGATATGTAGAATTAGTGTAGAGAGACTTAATCTGTACAACACAATCACATATATATATAGGGGAAGGCTAGGTCACGGCTGGGAAGGTGTTTAGGTAGGTTTTGGACTCCTAACCCTTCTAGAAATCAGAATCCTTGAAGTTTTGGGGAATTAAATGGACCAAATCCCTCTAGAATAAGGAAATAGGTGCGGCATCCCTCTCTAGCTGGGAATTAAGTATCCTAAAGTGTTTAGGACTCCTTCTTTGTAGCTGAAACCTTTGTGTATATGGATTAGGAAAGTCAAGATAAGATAGGATAATGTTTTGGATAAGATGAGGTAAGATTTGGATAATGTTCCATATTTCTTGCTAATTTCTTATCTTCTTTATCTTTGACTTCTTTCCTCCATCTTTTGAGCTGATTTCAAGCCTTTTTATCTTCAAATCCGTCCATCAACTTGCCTCCATGCTTGTACTACCTAATCTTGGCCCAAAAATGCTCTAGAATGCTCCAAACTGCTTATTTTTGCCATTTTGACACTTAGAACCTACAAACACACGAAAATAGCTTAAAATACAAAATTAACTAAGAACTAAGGACATTAATGCATGAAAACAAGCTAACTAAGTCGCATAAATATGCTCCTATCACCTAGCATCAAGTGTATGCATGCCAATTAAGTGTCGACCCTCAACCAACAAATAGCAATAAGTTCTAATTCAAACAGTTAAGCCAATTGCATTCATACTTCAAGAATCTGTGACTGAAATTTATCAAGTCATATCACACACAAAATCATGGTTTCAAAGTAGCCTCTAGCTAAAAACGAATTTAGCCTCTCATGATTACAACAAGACAAAGGAAAACTAATTTAAACATCGAAAACATAAGGTAGAAAACACCTAAGAACTCCTAGCACTCCAGATTGGGTGCAAAACGCTCCAAAGCTGCTCCTCCTCTTCTTCCTCCTTGTAAGGCTGCAGCACAGGTGACTGTAGGGTTTGTGGATGGTGTTTGGAATGGCTGAGATATGTAGAATTAGTGTGGATGGATGGTGTGTGCGGCACAACCCTAAAATATGTATATATATGCATCTCCAAACCCTAGGGAAATCAGATTAGGACTTGGACTTAACAGAAATTAATGAATAAAGGCCTAGGGTGCGGCACTAAATTTGGAAAATGAAATGTGGTCCAATTAATCTCTGAAAAGGATTTGTAGAACCCAAATCCACAAGGAAAAGGGCCTAACAAATCAGAATCCAATAGGGAAAGGGCTTGAGAGGTGCGGCACAATAAGATAAGGGCAAGGGAATGCCTTGCAAGGCAAGGCAAAGGATTCTTAAAGGGAAGGAGGCGCCAGATTTTTAGGGTTCTAGAAAGAATGTGTTTTATGATAGATTTTGGGGCTTCTAGAAGGGTTTGGGGCGCCACTTTTGTAGGACAAGGGATAGAACTTCTAGAAAGAGTGTTTTGTGGCTGATTTCCAGCCTTTTTATCTTCAAATTCATCCATCAACTTGCCTTCATGCTTGCACTACCCAATCTTGGCCTAAAAATGCTCTAGAACGCTCCAAATTGCTTCATTTTGCCATTTTGACACTTAGAACCTACAAACACACAAAAATAGCTTAAAACACTATAATAAGTAGAAACTAACTAAGAAAATGCAAGAAAACATGCTAACTAAGTCGCATAAATATGCTCCTGTCAATGGCGCTCGATGTTGGCACCTCCAATTCACATTCACATTGGCATTTACTGCATAAAACCACTCCCTTGATTACAGGTGTTTGTGGTCTGTCGGGCAACCGTCTAACTCCTTCAAATGGCCTAACAGCTTGCATTCTCTCACCTTTCTCTCCCCAAGTAGCCATTCCCTTTCCTTTTTCAACCCAGTTAAGGTTGATCATGTTGATGGGGGCTTCTGGGAACGGATCAGTGTCAATCATCATGTTAGCTTGGGGTTTTTCTAACATCAGCTTCCCCTTGACTATGAGATCCTGGATCCAATCCCTAAACTGGACACAATTGGCTATGGAATGGTTGAAAGTGTAGTAAAGCTTACAATACGTTTTCCCTCTTAACTCTTCTAGTTTAGGCATCTTCTTGGTGCTGTCGGGCACAATCATTCTAGCCCTCACTAACTCTTCATAGATATCTACTACCTTGGTTAAATCAAAAGAATAAGTCTGGTACTTTGGGGGCTTCATAGGCACAAAATTTTCATCATTCATAACAACCTTCTGATCCTTGACAGGCTAGACAAATCTCTTCACCATCAAATGTTTGAAGGGAGTGGTTATCTCTGCTGCGCACAACTCTATTCCTTCTCCTACATTGTTGTTATTCTCCACTGGTTCTAAACTATCAAACTGCAATTGGTGTATTGGGGCTTTGTTCTTGTAGAATGAGGGCACTTTGGACGAATGCTTCACTTACTACTTCTCGGTCAACAACTTCTCATACTTAGTAGCAGCAATCACTAACTCTTGAAGTTCATTAAATTGCACATCATAGAACTTTTTCCTTCAAGGTAGCCTTAAAGCCTTCTGGGCAATAGCTATAAGCTGCGCATAATTGATTAGGAACTGGCACCTCATCCTTGTCCTCCTAAACCTCATCATAAAGTCCTATGTAGACTCATGCTTATATTGTTTCACCTACACTCGATCATTAATGGTCACCTCGAGCTTCACCCTATAAAACTGCTCATCGAAAACCAACTTCATAAGCCCAGTTGGCAATGGAATTGGGGGGTAACAGAGCGTACCACTAAGATGCTAAGCCCACTAGTGAATTCCCAAACAACCTCAACTTATAGTTAGGATTGTCTTCAAACGCCACACTGTAGTTGGAAAACTTGAAAATGTGGTCTCTAGAGGACACATTACTATCCTCCCCATTGAAGGTTGGGAACGCTGACATCTTGAAGTTAAGGGGAAATGGGTTCTGCTAATCAATATATTCTGGGTTTGGCTTCTGATATGTGATCCTGAATAACAGGCGAGACTGTAGTTGGGCATTCTGGACCACCATTCTTCTTAGTTCAGCTAACTCATTTCTAAGTTGCTGGTTAGCTGCATTGTCATGCGGGGTATAAGGAGGTCCCCATTTCAGGCTACGCTCATTGCCTGAAAAAGCCTCTATTTATGGTTCTAGCTATCCTCATCTGGCCTCTCTTCCCTTATTAGCCAACGGTGGTGGCCTATATGGAGGGTTTCCCGTAGTTGTGGGCATACCTTTTCCACTGCATTCTCCAACTTGCTGAGTCATTCCAAACTTCCTTCCTTTTAGCCTGATCTCCCCTATCTAGTGGGAATAGTAGAAGATAGGGTAAACTTGTTTTCAGGATCTCTTCTTCTTCTGGTCAACTAGTTCCAGGTTCCACCTTCTTCTTCCCCTTATCATTTTTTTCTTCAAGTAAAGGAAATAGAGGAATCACTGGTTCTTTCTTAGGGCTTGCTTCTCTGATCACCTCTCTGGCAAAACCATCTTTTGATGTGGAGTACTCTAACTCCAGCCTTCTCTGCAGAGTTCCTATTAAGCAACAGAGTTTGCTCACTTCTCCTCTGGTCTCCATAGTGATCTTCTCTATACTTCTCAATACTTGTACCATAGTAGCTTGCAAATCCTTATTAGTAACTTTTTTGCTCGACTTATCAGAAGAAGTTGGGCTTTCTAAGATCGCAAGACCTCGTAGAAAGGGGAAATCTTCTTGGTGGTCTGTCATATTTACTTATGTCGGACAATGGGTTTGTCGAAACTCTGTTTTCCACCAGAAAGTTCGCTCCTTCCTTCTTCTTGGCAAACAAGAATACTTATGTGATCCCACCGAGCGTGCCAAAACTATGTTTGGGCAAGAAGTTCCCTCGCACAGCTTCCCAAGGGTTTGGCACTTGGTGTGTTGTTGGGCGGGCTCTTACTGCTTGGTGTGCTGCAAGATAGGTTAGTAGTTAGTTTGAAATGTGCCTTTGTGGGGCCTTTGGTGTAGGCCTTGAGGCTCACAATCAAAACTAACAAGGATCTTGGCCTGCCACTGTGATCTCAGTATAACAGATGTTGAACAAGTGTGAATTAAGTTGATTACTTGCACCCCAAGTTACTTAAACTTCTTGTTATCAAATGATTGTCACAGATGGGTTAAGTCTGCATTAAGTTCTTTTTCTTGCCTCGTAAACAAGGACTTTTAGTTCATAATTTTGTATATCCAAAATGAAGGGAGTTCAGGGCTCTTTTGACCATTTCCTCGAACACAACTTGTTCTTTAGTTAAAACAGGTTTACTAAGTTAACCAAATTTAAATGCAAATGGGACTCTTAGGTAGAAAACAGTTGCAAATAACTTGAATACATGCTGAAAATACATTAAGCGACATATCTACCAAATAAAAGTACAAACAAAAAAACTCGGGCAAGGTCGAACTTCTTGCAACCACTTCTCTTTGAGTTTACAGAGTTTGTAAGCTAAAATGGATGGATGGTAAATAGGTTTTACATGAGGGAATCGATACTACAACACTAATGGAAGGTAGCAGAGCTTTTACACTAGACAAAAGATAGTTTTTCTAAGGGAACAATAGCTAAAAAGACTGAATCTGGACAAGTTTCAGCTTTCTGAGTAAGAACTGGCTTGAGAGTAGAGTTAGTATGTCTTTTGATTGGTTGGTTGAGTATCTTTGTCTATGATGTCTCTTTTTCCTTTTATAGACAATTTGGCCCGACTCTTTGGCTTTGTTCTTGCCCGAGGGCTTTCAGGGGCAGTGAGTTATCTTGTATTTACAGATTCTTGCCATTAGAAAGTGCTTTTTGGGTTGGTGGTGAGTTGGTCTTTGTCAACCATCACTTCAATAATAGGCACGTGGCCTATGCTTTAGCTAAAATGGCTTCAATTTGCTTTAGGCCTCTTGGCTGGGCTTCAGGCAAGTCTCCATTTGTTTTAGCATCCTTGGACCTTTTTATCACAAAGCCCAATGTTAAATAATAGCCCAAACACCTTCATTGATTTGTCAATAAAGAAATGCATACTCTTGTGCCTCTTGGGTTTACTCGCTGCAGCCATATCCTTCCAATTAACTTCTTCGACTTTCCATTTGATTTGCGGCGGGAATTTCATCTTGCTGTTGGACTTCCACTAACTCTGGAAATGATTAATCTCCATCGAAATTAATAAAATGAAAAGCCACCAATGCCCAATTCATACTCTTGGTGAAAACCCATGAATTGAATATGGGATTGGAAAGATGATTCTTTATCCTTCTCTTTGACATAGTATGTCGGATGTGCTTGGGAAATGGGATAGAGAAAAGAAAGACTTTTCTTTCTTCGTCTGTGCAAATGAGAGAAATAAAGATTAAGGGGTGGAGTCAAATTAAGATTTGAAAGAATTTTAAAATACTTTAAAATCAGCTTGTAGTCAATTAGGATTTTAAAGAACTTTAAATTCCTTGTGTAGTCAAAGTAAGATTTAACATGATTTAAAAAAAAAAATACATTCAAATCCAGGTGTAGTCAATTATGATTTAAAATCTAATGTACAAATATGTAGGTATTCGAAATGTTATAGATTTTGAAGGATTTCATTAAGGATTTTGTAGGATTTGAGAGCCAATTTATGCATAACAAAGGCTATGAAGAATCTCATCTCCAACCCTAGGATTTTTTTCAAGCTTCTCTTCAAACTGACTTATTTCTTATCACGCTCTCGTTGTCGTACTTCTGTGACACCTCGTTCTTTTCTGAGGCGCCTACCTTGGCAAAATTACATCTTCAGCCTTGAGCTTGGGAGCTGCCGTCGCGGGGTTTCAAGGCCTGGTAGTGTCTACACCACGACACTGGTTTTAGCAGGGGTTGATAGAGACTGAAGGAGTAAGGAAGGAAGATTAGAGTAGTCAAGGTGTGGTGCAACATCGTATGGGAGTGGTAATTTGCTTTACCGTTACAGTTGTTGCTGGATTTGATTTTAAAGCGTTAACAACATATTTCACATTGAAACATGGTCGTCGAGGGATAAAAGAAAAACAACTAACTATGGAAATCCATTGAAACATGGTCGCAGAGGAATCAAAGTGCAAGCAAGGGTAACCGACAACAAAGTAGAGACTTATGGCGTGTTTATGTAAGGGGAGTGGGACAAGAGGAATGGGAATTGCATTCCTCTCGGGTTATTCAAGTGTTTACCAATACTTGAGCGAATGAAATGTATGTGGGACCCATCTAATATGGGGAATCAGACTCCCAATATTACCTGGAATCAGTCTTTCAAACAATAGGTGGGATTTGAATTTCGGGAGAAAGCCTCTATCTGGAATCCTTTTTTTTTTTACCCAAAATACCCTTATCTCATCTCAGTTCCACCTCTTTCTCTACTTCTCTATGTCTCTGTGGGCAATGACCAATATCAAAGGAGAAGAAAAATCAGAAGGGAAGAAGAAGAAGATGGAGAAAAAAGATGGGGAAACTGAAAATAATTGGGGAATGGGGTGTGGTGCTGTCTTCACGAGAAAGAAAAAAAAATTGAAGGATGGGGAAGAAGAATCAGAAGAGAACTAGAAGAAGGGAAGAATCAGAAGAATGGGAGGCTGAAAATAGTTGGGGGATGGCTGAAAAGAATTGGGCGATGAGGTGCAGTTTGGGCTTCAGGGGAAAAAAATAATTAAGGGATGAGGAAGAAGAGGAAGGAGGCCTCTCGGTTTTTTTTTTATATTAACTACACGAATATCTTTTTTACATTTCCAAAAAAAATTGACAAACCACACAAATATGTTTTTAAAGTTCTTTTTGACATTACCAAAAATATGAAAACTATATTACTTGGAATATGGGCAATTTAGTAATTACATTAGTTTTCATTCTGCTTCTAAGAAATTTTAGTAAACTGTTTCAATAGGAATCTGATTCTGACTCCACCCCATTCCAATTCTCCCTCAATCTAATTCCTCCTCAAATCAACTCCTCTCATTTTGATTATGGATTAGTAAACGAGCCCTTAAAGTAAAGCTAATTTAAGCATTTTCCAAATCCCAATGCGTATATGCATAGTCTACACTTCAATCAAAAGTCATATGCAATTAAGCATTTTCTTGTACCAACTGTAAAAACACAAATCATGTAATTTCTTTCATTTAAATTCAACATATAACAAAAAATGTAGCTTTCATGTTAAAATTAATAGTAAAACATACGCTCAACACCTATAAATAGAAGAGGCTTAGCAACGAGAAAATGATATTCTCTTTAAATCAACACACCAATCAACGCCCTACGCAAAACCCTCTCAATCCTGAGAAAAACACTAACCCCTCCCCATTGGTAGATATTCAGTTTGGTTAAGCATCAGTTTGTCGACAATCGGCGAAACTTTCAATTTGGTTAAAGAGCACGGGAGCCATAGAACCTGCCTGACCTAGAAGACCTTCAATTGGCGACATCTATGACTAAGGTATGCCTAACCTAGGAGACCTTCAATCGGCAACACCTTTTCATGTAGACGAACACCTAGTGCTTTTTCACCACTCATTTTTGTTTTCAAAATCTCATTGAAAAGGTTTATGAGCCATGCTATACCCATCTCTCCTAAGACTTTCCATATTTTGATTGGTATATTATCTGGGCCTACTGCTTGTCAATGCTTCAGCATTTTCAAAGCTACAACCACTTATTCCTTCCTTATTCAGCGGTCGAAGGAGAAATTTCAATACTCTTCTAAGTTACTCAACTCCCCCAAAGAAGTGATCCTTTCATGTCCTTAATGCACATTACTTAGTTCAAGTCTCTTGTCTTCATCATTTCCCTTGCCCTAGCTAGTTTATAGATATCCAACTCTCCTTCTTTGGTATCTAATTGCTTATACATATCGTCAAAAGCCACTGGCTTGGATTCTCTCACGGCTTTCTTCATCTCATTCTTCGCTATTTTACACCTTTCAGAGTTTTCGTCAGTTTTATCTTTGTATAAGGCTTTACAACATTCCTTCCTCACCTAAAATTTCGCATGTACTTGTTCCTTCCACCACCAAGATTCTTTTAATGTGGAGCAAAACCCTTGGACTCTCTTAATACCCATTTTGCCACTTTTCGAATACAACTAGCCATGGAATCCCATATTTGGCTAGCGTCCTGCCCTGTGAAGAATTAAGTAAGTACTTTCTCTTTGAAAATTACTTGTTTTTCTCCTTTTAGATTCCACCATCTAGTCCTTTAACACTTCAAGGTTTTGTTCTTTCTTCTATCTCTTTTGATATGTTCATCCATCATCAATGACAGGAGCATATTTATGCGATTTAATTAGCTTGTTTCCTTGCATTTACGTTGTTAGTACTTAGTAATGTCGGTACTTTGAGCTATTTTCGTGTGTTTGTAGGTCTTAGTGACTAAAGGAGCAAGAAAGTGCATTTTGGTGCATTCTGGAGCAGTTTTAGGCATTGGAAGGATAACACATGCTTGGAGCAAGGTGATGGACAAAATTGAAGATCAAAGGAGGCTAGGAATGAATAAAGAGATGAAAGAAATGAAGAAATGAAAATGAAGAATGAGGAGTTCAAAATTGGAAGCCAAAGTTTCTAAAGTTGGAAGTTCATATTCTTGGAGGTTTCCATTCTTGAAAGTTTCTATTCTTGGCTTGGAAGTTTCCTAATCCTTCCTCACCTATGTTCCAGCCACAAGAGGATTCCAAAATATGTTAAGACACTTAATTACTTTTTCTAGATGCCCTAAACTTTCCTTAAAGTCCATACCGCACCACCCTTGCACATTCCCCTTCCTTCCTACACAAGGAGGTTGTTTCTTTCCTGTTTTCTGATCTTAAAACCGCATTCCCTTTCTTTAAAGTCAATGCCGCACCTTTCTCTCCTTTCTTATCTATTTTATGAACCACAATCACATTCCTTTTCCTATATAAATTCCTGCCACATATCATTTCCTATTCTCTTTAAATTATGTATCTTTCTTACTTATTTTGATTGATTTCTGACCTGTAATCTTTGTGGACAAAATAGCTAAGTTTCATTCACTTTCCCTAAACTTTTGCCATACCTTACCTATATAAATACATAACTTTCTCAGCCAAAATCATTCTCTATACAATCCATTATCCCTCTCCACTCTCTGCCATATTCTCTCTTCACGAACTTTCACACTTTCGGACCTTAATCCCTCCTTGCCGCACCACTCACCTATCCTAAATACCACCATACTTTCTCTCATCCATTCCTCTATACAAACAACCCTTCAAATCATCACCAACACCTTGTGCCGCAGCAAAGGAAGGGAAGGAAAGTTCTTGGACATGCTTGCTGTTCAATTTGGATCGCTGAAGCGTTTAGGTGTTTTCTTTCTTTTGTTTTCAATGTATAAATTTGTTTACCTTTGTTTTGCGATTATGAGGAACTAAGCCCTTTTGGCTAGGGGGCTATTCAAAGGCATGACTATGCTTGCAATATGAATTGATTACCTTCAGTTGTGATTTCATAAATTGTGAATTCAATTTGCTTAACTGTTTGATTGATAACTTATTCTTGTATGTTGATTAAGAGTGCAGGATTAGTTTTCATGCATGAATTTGATGCTAGAATATAAGGGAATTTCACCTAATCGTTATGAACTTATATTCATGTGTAGTGGAGGTTACTAGTCACAATCGTGTTAAGTGAATTCTTGGCAGGAGTATCATGCTCATCATAGTTACGAATGCCTCGTCAATGCTTATAGTTCTCATGAAGTTTAATGATCTCTGATTGTATCTTTATTGTGCTGTTCACATAGGGCACTTTTAGAGAATGTTTTGAATTGTTGTATGCGCATTCCCATCTAATTCAATAACTTAAGGAGAACTTGAAGGTTAATTTAAGCGTACCTAATTAATCTGGAGTGTTGAGTTTCATGGTTTATCGAAAGAACAACTGAAAATTGATTTGTATGCAAGTATGTCGTGTGTGGAGAAGAACCCTTTAGCTAGCCCATCTCCAAAAACACCCAATTTCGTGCAAATTTGTCTAGTTCTAGTTTCTGCTTTGTTTTTACATTAAATTCGTCCAAAACCCAATCCGCTTTACTTTTGTATGTCAAATTATTTAGAATCTGTCCAATTTTGTGTTTTTAAGAGTTTTCAGTGTTTGTAGTTCCAAATTCGTCCAAATTCATCCTTAGAGTCTGTTTTGAGTCTATTTGGCTATTTTAAGCTGTTTTGAGTCAATTTAGTTGTTTTGAGTCATTAGAGTCTAGTTTTGCATTCTTTGAGTCTAGTTTAGTGTTTTAAACTTAGTTTTAGGTTTTTAAGTCAGTTTCAAGTGTTTTAGCAATCCCTCCTAATCCCCGGTCCAGAACGATCCCTACTTGCATCTATACTACAATTGTCAACAAGAGGGTTTAATTTGTGTGCTGTTTTACATCGCATCAAATTTTTGGCGCCGTTGCCGGGGATTAGCAACTTTACTAATCCCTCGTTTCTTTTTCGTGTGTTTTTGTTTCAGTTTCTGACTTTGTTTTGTTTCTTGTTTTTAGGTACTAGTTTATGACTTGGAGTTCTCAAACTGTTCGTAAGAATATCTTGGACTTTGACGACGATTTTGAGAGGACTTTAAGAAGCAGAGAAACCAACAAGAATCTAATCCACCTAGCCCTGAACCTGAGCTTGAAGAACAAGTGCTAGAAGAGGAAGAAGACCCCACGGCAAGGAATTTAGAAGAACCACAAGCTATGGCAGCGGACAATTGAACAAGTAAGGAGCTTTCTGCCTTAGGATTGGACAATGCTACACCTTTATGCATCCAATACCCTAGGGCGGCTGAAGACAAGATCGATGAATTCGAATTGAAGTCGAGCTTGCTGCACCACATTCCCAAATTCCATGGGCTGTCCATGGAAGATCCAAACAAACATCTGAATGAGTTCGAAGTGGTGTGTTCAAGCATGACTCCAATTAATGTCGATGGCAACATTTTGAAGATGAAGGCATTTCTCTTCTTTCTTCTAGAGAAGACTAAGGATTGGTTATACAAATTAGCCCCTAGAACCGTCACTTCTTTAGAGAGCATAAAAAGGGCGTTCTTAGAGAAGTTCTTCCCCACTTCAAGAGTCATTCTTTTGAGGAAGAAGATTAGCAGAATCCAGCAAAGCCAAGGCGAGTCGTTTCCAGCATATTATGAACGTTTCAAAAGCCTTGTTGCATCATATCCTCAACACCAAATGAAAGAGGAGCTTCTACTTCAATACTTCTATGAAGGTCTTCTTCCAATTGAACGGCAAATGCTAGATGCTTCAGCAGGAGGTGCATTGGTTGACAAGACACATATGGCAGCCAAGACACTAATTGCAAACCGTGCACTGAATGCACAACAATCTGAAGGCATTGGGCAAAGGGACACCCCACGGCAACAAGTGAATTAGGTAAGTTCCACATCCCACATTTAATCTTAATTAGCTAATCTTACTTCTATTGTGTCTCAAATGGCCGAAGGGATGAAGATGCAATGACCAAGTGTGTGTGGCGTCTGTTTTATCCAAGGACACTCATCTAAGAAATGCCCTCAATTGATTGAGAATGGTGGATGGGAATCTGTCAATGTCGTGGGTTTTGGAGGCCAAAACCAGCCAAGGAACGATCCATTCTCTAATACCTACAATCCAGGTTAGAGAGACCATCCAAATTTCAAGTGGAGGGAGCCCTAACAACCCCAACAACAAGGAGGCTTTAGGCAGCAACCCCCGGGCTTCTACACAAAGCCATATGCACCAACACAAGCCCCACAACAATCTGCCCAAAACACTTCAGGTATTTCTTTGGATAATGACACACTTATTAAGTTACTCACCAATTTGTCTCAGGGGCAAGAAAATCAAACCAAAGCAATGCAAAACCAAGACAAAAGGGTGGATCAATTGGAAAAGCAAATTGGGCAGATTGCAGAATTTGTAGGACAGTTTCTGGACCCAGGAAAACTCCCTAGTTCAACCATTGCAAATCCAAATGGAGGTTTTGAAACTGCCAAGGCAATCATCTTAAGAAGTGGTAAGGAAGTCGGGGCAGGTTCATAACCATCAAAATCAGGTCACAAGGAAGATGAAAGATTGCAATTTGAAGAGGAGGAATTTACTCAACCCACGGCAAGGGTGGAAACATCTTTGCCGTAGGCCCCCATTGATCTTAAATCATCCAATCTGTCCAATAAAGGTAAGAACATGTCCAATTCAGTTCCTACTAATGTTATTCCTTTGGATGTACCTTTTCCTAGCAGATTCAAGCAAACAAAGAAAGAGGAAGTTGAAAAAGACATTCTAGAGACGTTTAGGAAAGTTCAAGTCAACATTCCACTCCTTCATGCAAGTGCCAAGGTATGCTAAGTTTTTGAAAGAACTTTGTACCACAAAGAGAAGAATTTTGAACAAAGAAGTGGTCAAGGTAAGTGAGAATGTTTCAGCCGTCTTGCAACGAAAACTGCCCGTTAAATGCAAAGATCCTGGCAGTTTTACCATTCCTTGTGTAATTGGCAATACTAGGTTTGAACATGCCGTGTTAGACTTAGGTGCATCCATTAATGTACCCTACTCTATTTATGCATCTATGAATTTAGGAGAGTTGAAAAATGATGGTGTGATTATCCAATTGGCTGATCGTTCTAATGCCTATCCAAAGGGTGTTTTGGAGGATGTTTTGGTGTAGGTTAATCACCTAATATTTCCAGCAAACTTCTATGTGCTTGACATGGAAGATTCAAGCAATTCTCCTCCATTGCCGATCCTTCTTGGAAGGCCATTCATGAAAACAGCTCGTACAAAGATTGATGTGTTCACAGGGACTTTAACAATGGAATTCGATGGGGATGTCATTAATTTCAAAATTTCTAATGCTATGAGATACTCTAATGATGATCATTCATGTTTCTCTATTGATATAATTGATTCTTTGGCGCAGGAATACTTTGAGGATTTACAAGATGATGTGCTTGAAAAAACCATTTCAAGAGGCATAGGAGTCAAAATCGAAGAAATTGGAGAGACATCAACCCACGGCAAGCATGATGCACTCCTTGCCGTGCCTACATGTGAAGAAGAGGTAGAGATGGTTGCTGCCCTTGAATCATTGCCAACGCGTGGTGGTAAGCATTCTAACATCGATTCAATTCTCGTTTCGACTAATAAGTTGTTTCCTTTAGTAATTCAGGCACCTACTCTTGAACTTAAACCATTACCAAGCCATTTGAAGTACGTTTTCTTGGGGGAACAAGAGACTTTGCCCGTCATTATCTCTTCTTCCCTCACGGCCCAAGAAGAAGATAAGTTAGTGCGTGTCTTGAAGAAGTTTAAATCTGCCATAGGTTGGACCTTGGCCGACATCAAGGGGATAAGCCCTACCAATTGCATGCATCGCATATTTCTTAAGGAGGGGGCCAAACCAACTAGAGAGGCTCAACGCCGTCTCAACCCTCCGATGATGGAAGTTGTGCAAAATGAGATAATCAAGCTACTTGACTGTGAAGTGATCTACCTCATCTCCGATAGCCATTGGGTTTCACCTAGCCAAGTCGTTCCCAAGAAATCTGGAATCACGGTTGTGAAGAATGAAGAGGACGAACTTGTGCCCACCCGTATCCTAACCGGTTGGAAAGTTTGCATCGACTATAGGAAACTCAACTCCACAACAAGGAAGGATCATTTTCCACTACCATTCATTGATCAAATGCTTGAGAGGTTAGCGGGTCATTCATTTTATTGTTTTCTTGATGGATATTCTGGTTATAATCAAATTGTCATAGCCCCAGATGATCAAGAAAAGACCACTTTCACTTGTCCCTTTGGAACGTTTGCTTATCGTCGCATGCCATTCGGTTTATGCAATGCACCTGCCACATTCCAAAGATGCATGGTAAGTATTTTCTTCGATTGTGTTGAAAAGATCATTGAAATCTTTATGGATGATTTTAGCGTGTTTGGTGATTCGTTTGATGATTGCTTGGCTAATCTGACTTTAATCTTGAAAAGATGTGTTGAAACTAACCTTGTGTTAAATTGGGAGAAATGTCATTTCATGGTTAAACAAGGTATAGTTTTGGGTCATATAGTCTCTGAACCTGGAATTGAGGTGGATAAATCGACAGTAGATCTTGTACGTCACTTACCCTCTCCAACTTTGGTTAGAGAGGTTCGTTCTTTTCTTGAGCATGCAGGTTTCTATAGATGATTTATCAAGGATTTTTCAAAGATTGCACAGCCCCTTTGACGTCTCCTCCAAAAGGATGTACCTTTCAACTTCAACAAGGTGTGTGAGGAAGCATTCAAACATCACAAGGCATTGCTCACTTCGGTACCCATCATCACTCCACCAGATTGGAGCATTTCCTTTGAGCTCATGTGTGATGGATCAGATTATGCAATTGGAGCTGTTTTAGGCCGAAGGAAGAACAAGTAGCCACATGTCATCTATTATGCCTCCCGGACCTTGAATGATTCCTAATTAAACTACTCCACAACTAAAAAAGAACTTCTTGCTGTTGTCTTTGCACTAGATAAGTTTCGTTCTTATTTAATTGGCACTAAAGTCATTGTTTGCACTGATCATGTAGCTTTAAAGTACTGGCTCACGAAAAAGGAAGCCAAGCCAAGACTCATTCGTTGGATGCTTTTACTTCAAGAGTTCGATATTGAAATTAGGGACAAGAAAAGGAGTGAAAACGTGGTGGCTGACCACCTAAGCCTATTGGTGCATGAAGAAGAGTCCATTCCCATTCCAAAAACGTTTCCAGATCAGCAGCTACTGTCCATTGAGGTAAATGAGCCTTCGTATGCCGATTTGGTTAACTATTTGGTGTCTAAACGAATTCCCAACTCGCTCAATAAGTTCCAGAGTGATAAACTTAAAAAGGAAGCTAGATTTTATGTTTGGGATGACCCATACTTGTGGAAATATTGCCCAGATCAAATTCTACGTAGGTGTGTGCATGAGTCCGAATTTCATTCAATTTTAACTTTCTGTCACACCTATGCATATGGGGGTCACTTTGGCACCCAAATGACAGCTTTTAAGGTTCTTGAATGTGGATTTTATTGGCCTACTTTGTTTAAAAATGCTAGAACCTTTTGCATAACATGTGATCGTTGCCAAAGGACAAGAAATATAGGCCAAAAAGACCAAATGCCGCAAACCCTAATCCTTGTTGTTGAAATTTTTGATGTTTGGGGTATCGATTTTATGGGTCCTTTTCCTTCATCTTTTGGTTTCAATTACATTTTACTTGCGGTTCATTATGTTTCGAAGTGGGTGGAAGCAAAAGCCACCCGCACTAACAATTCTAAAGTTGTTGCAGATTTTGTAAAATCTAACATCTTTTCCAGATTTGGGATGCCTAGAGTGCTCATTAGTGATAAGAGGTCTCATTTTTGCAATCAAACCATTGAGGCTCTGCTTAAGAAGTACAATGTGACGCATAAGGTGTCAACACCTTATCACCCTCAAACAAGTGGCCAAGCTGAGGTTTCGGATAGAGAAATCAAGCAGATTTTGGAGAAGACCGTGGGGCCAAATAGGAAAGATTGGAGCTTGCGTTTGGAGGATGCACTGTGGGCGTATTGTACAGCTTACAAAACATCCATTGGTATGTCTCCATTTTGGCTCATCTATGGCAAACCATGCCATCTTCCCGTGGAATTAGAACACAAGGCACATTGGGCTGTCAAGACCTTCAATTTGGACGTGGACAAGGCTGGAATTCATAGAAAGCTTCAATTGAATGAACTTGAAGAGATTAGGCATGACGCTTATGAGAATGCTCGAATTTACCAAGAGAAGACCAATGCATTCCATGACAAGATGATTCGAGACAACATTCTCCATAGGGCAGAAAGTGTTGCTATTCAATTCTCGTCTTCGTTTATTCCCTGGTAAGTTACGTTCTAAGTGGGTTGGTCCGTTTGTTATTACTAATGTTTTTGTTCATGGTGCAGTCCAAATCCAAAGCTTGAAAACTAGGCAAGAATTCAAGGTGAATGGGCACCGTTTGAAGCCATACTATGAGAACTTTGTTGAGCATGTCATGGAGGAAATACCCCTCCAGGCCGTGGCCTCCAATGATGCTTAATTGGAGGTATCGTCCGGCTGCACGACGTTAAAGCAAGTGTTTCTTGGGAGGCAACCCATGCATTCAACAAAGGAAGTTCTAGGAATCACCCAATAACCAGATTTGCGTTCCTAAACCCTTCTCTTTACTGCTTTCATTTTGCTTTGTTTAGTTCGTTATTTGTTGTTTGCTTTTTGTGACTTTATGCTTGAAACATTGAGGACAATGTTTGATTTAGGTGTGGGGGGGGGTAACAAAGTGTTTTTGATTCAAATTCGTGGGATTTTATCACCTATCACTTATAATGTTGTTTCTCACTGTTTTTAAGTGTTTTTAGTATGTTTTGAAGTAAAAATACGAAAATTTGAAAAAAATCAGTTTTTGAAGTGTTTTTAGAGTCGTTTTGGTGTGTTTGTGTCTTAGGTACCTTCCAACACAATGATGAGGATTTGGTTTTTAATTGCATGACTATTAAAGAAAGTTATGAACATGGATGGAAGTTTGATATGCTCTTGGTTTATGCTTAGTTGTAGTTGTTGTTTACGAATTCAAATTTGATCATAAAAAGAAAAAAATCAGTTTTTGTAACATGCTTGAAGGAAGGAACTCAAACTAACGCTACAACCTTGAGAGACTTGAGCCTAAACTTCATTTGGAGAGTTATGAATCTGTGCATTTCTTGTTTTCTTAAGTCGTTGCATGATCTCATTATTCTTTGCTTGGTTGCTACTTAGAAGGCATTTCATCATTTAGTTCCAAATACTAGAACTCATGCCCATTCCATTCAAAGCATAACATTGATTTGCATAACACATGATCAAGATGAAGTTGTTTACTTATCACCACAGCCAAATAGCCGTAACCCCTATTTCATTTGTGTTGTAGGTTTAACCCTGTTGAGCCTTATTTAGCCTATGTTCTTTATTAACCACATTATCCTCTCCTAGCCTAATATAGGATTATCCATACCCTTGTTCTTGAAGCATAGTGAAGCATGATTTAGAAGGAATTCCTTTTGATTGTCCTTTTGCAGAAAAAAAAGTGTGGGGGAAGGGATTTGTGTGTGTTTGTGTGCCAAGAAAAGAAATAAGGCACGGCTTTGGTAAATAAATAAAAAATTTTGTGGAAAAAAAAAGAAGAAAAGTTGTGAAAAGAATGAAAAAGAGTTGAAAAATAAGTGAGAATGAGCTCAAAAGTGTTGATTGTTGAAAAAAGGGTCCAAAACAATGAATCTGACCCTAAAATGTGTAAATCTTCCCTTTTTGGTCAAAAGTTGATTTCTGCATTCAAAAGTGAATTCTAAGTGTTGATTTCGTTGCTTTACTTACTATTTCTTTAAGAACCTTTGTTTATCTTTACCTTTCTTTGTTAGCCAACACCCTTAGCCCCGTTACAACCCATTGACTTCTATCTTGAGTGTTATGTGTTTCAATATGTGGAGTTTGGAATTGGTATGAGCATATGGAATCCCTGGTTCTTGCATCTAAGTAGTGACATTTCGTTCATGAGATCATATACATGTTGCATTAATAATTCCAGAAAAGTGCTTTCTTTGTATAACATATGTCAATACTAGTCTTCATGTTTACATCAATCTTCTCACATATACCTAGTGTAGGGTGTGTAGTCAGAAAATCTGAGTGAAAATTGAGTGCATATCTAGTAAGGAATTGAAGGATTCTCTAAGGCATGTTACTACACTCAAAACGTTGTTTTAATTGATTAAATGTGAGCTAGTGGATGGTGACTATGATTAAGTATGTGCTTAAGGGTAGGGATGACTCAAATCTATGGAAGTAATGATTTTTAGCATGTCATGTTCATTGGAAATCCCTGACGCAATTGTTGGAAGGTTTAGATTGTGTTTTGTTTCTTTTGTTTGTTTTGTTTTGCTCGAGGACTAGCAAAAGCTAAGTGTGGGGGAATTTGATAGGAGCATATTTACGCAATTTAATTAGCTTGTTTCCTTGCATTTACGTTGTTAGTACTTAGTTACGTTGGTACTTTAAGCTATTTTCGTGTGTTTGTAGGTCTTAGTGGCTAAAGGAGCAAGAAAGTGCATTTTGGTGCATTTTGGAGTAGTTTTGGGCATTGGAAGGATAACACATACTTGGAGCAAGGTGATGGACGAAATTGAAGATCAAAGGAGGCTAGGAATGAATAAAGAGATGAAAGAAATGAAGAAATGAAAATGAAGAATGAGGAGTTCAAAATTGGAAGCCAAAGTTTCTAAAGTTGGAAGTTTCTATTCTTGGAGGTTTCCATTCTTGAAAGTTTCTATTCTTGGCTTGGAAGTTTCCTAATCCTTCCTCACCTATGTTCCAACCACAAGAGGATTCCAAAATATGTTAAGACACTTAATTACTTGTTCTAGATGCCCTAAACTTTCCTTAAAGTCCATGCCGCACCACCCTTGCACATTCCCCTTCCTTGCCGGACAATGAGGTTGTTTCTTTCATGTTTTCTGATCTTAAAACCACATTCCATTTCTTTAAAGTCAATGCCGCACCTTTCTCTCCTTTCTTATCTATTTTCTGACCCACAATCACATTCCTTTTCCTATATAAATTCCTGCCACATACCATTTCCTATTCTCTTTAAATTATGTATCTTTCTTACTTATTTTGATTGATTTCTGACCTCTAATCTTTGTGGACAAAATAGCTAAGTTTCATTCACTTTCCCTAGCCGTACCCTAGCTATATAATTACATAACTTTCTCAGCCAAAATCATTCTCTATACAATCCCTAGTCCTTCTCCACTCTCTGCCGTATTCTCTCTTCACAAACTTTCACACTTTCTGACCTTAATCCCTCCTTGCCGCACCACTCACCTATCCTAAATACCACTATACTTTCTCCCACCCATTCCTCTATACAAATAACCCTTCAAACCATCACCAACACCTTGTGCCGCAGCAAAGGAAGGGAAGGAAAGTTCTTAGACGTGCTTGCTGTTCAATTTGGATCGCTGGAGCGTTTATGTGTTTTCTTTCTTTTGTTTTCAATGTATAAATTTGTTTATCTTTGTTTTGCGATTATGAGGAACTAAGCCCTTTTGGCTAGGGGGCTATTCAAAGGCATGACTATGCTTGCAATATGAATTGATTACCTTCAGTTGTGATTTCATAAATTGTGAATTCAATTTGCTTAACAGTTTGATTGATAACTTATTCTTGTATGTTGATTAAGAGTGCACGCTTAGTTTTCATGCATGAATTTTATGCTAGAATATAAGGGAATTTCACCTAATCGTTATGAACTTATATTCATGTGTAGTGGAGGTTACTAGTCACAATCGTGTTAAGTGAATTCTTGGCAGCAGTAGTTACGAATGCCTCGTCAATGCTTATAGTTCTCATGAAATTTAATGATCTATGATTGTATCTTTATTGTGCTGTTCACGTAGGGGACTTTTAGAGAATGTTTTGAATTGTTGTATGCGCATTCCCATCCAATTCAATAACTTAAGGAGAACTTGAAGGTTAATTTAAGAGTACCTAATTAATCTGGAGTGTTGAGTTTCATGATTTATCGAAAGAACAACTGAAAATTGATTTGTATGCAAGTGTGTTATTTGTGGAGAAGAACCTACTAGCTAGCCCATCATCCATCCAAAAACACCCAATTTCGCGCAAATCTGTCTAGTTCTAGTTTCTGTTTTGTTTTTACTTTAAATTCGTCCAAAACCCAATCCCCTTTACTTTTGTGTGTCAAATTAGTTAGAATCTGTCCAATTTTGTGTTTTTAAGAGTTTTAAGTCTTTGTAGTTCCAAATTCGTCCAAATTCATCCTTAGAGTCTGTTTTGAGTCTATTTGGCTGTTTTAAGCTGTTTTGAGTCAATTTAGTTGTTTTGAGTCATTAGAGTCTAGTTTTGCATTCTTTGAGTCTAGTTTAGTGTTTTAAACTTAGTTTTACGTTTTTAAGTCAGTTTCAAGTGTTTTAGCAATCCCTCTTAATCCCCGATCCATAACGATCCCTACTTGCATCTATACTACAATTGTCAACAAGAAGGTTTAATTTGTGTGCTGTTTTACATCGCATCAATCAACAAGGGATGTTGGTTAGCCAGACTCTTTCCTGATATAACTTTACAATCCTTACAAGTTATGTGTTGGAACAAAATTCGGGCACATCCGTGGATGGAGGTGAGAACCAAGTCAGAATTGTACATGATCACCAATGATGGGAGAATGAGATTGATTGGGGGGTGTGGTTGAATTCAGAAATGACTGCTTACATATCTCTGGGAAGGAGAATCAAACTACTGGTGTAGTTCTAAGAAAGAATAGTGTGAACAATCCTTCATGAATAGCCTATGGCGGAGTGTCGGCAGATAAGTTATCCATAGACGCGTATATGCGTAGACGGTGGCGTGAGGACCTTTGTTAGGCATAAAGAGGATAAGTGTATTGTGGTTCTGTATAGGGAAATATGTGAATGTAGGTGACTATCTATGGCAATCTTGTAAAGAATAAACTGATCGTCTCCCGATAAATACCCATGCTAATGTCTTTATCGGAATCTTGAGAGTCTTTGTAGAGAGAGTAATCTTCATCAAATTGGGAGACTAGGTCGAGAAAATCTAGGATAAGATAGCCAATCTTACTAGAATCTTGATTATGTTGCCTAATCCCTAAGATATCCTAATTTGACTTTAATTACGGTTTCCTTAATTGAGAGACAACTAATTTCTTCAACGAGCTTAAGCCTAGTCAGTCTGTCTACGGCCGTCTAACTTCGCTTGGTATTCTGACTTTGTCTAACTAAGGCTGGTCCAATCTGACTAAGATGAATATAAAAGTAACCTGTTCCTATCCAAATCAGTCATCTCAGCTTGTTCGTTTAATCATCATGGGCTATGGGCATTCTGGTCTTTCTTACCACCTAAGGTGCCACATGTATTGGGTCCAAAAAATCATGGTCCCACAATTACCCCTAACTATGTTTTTGAGAGTGCGCTCCACTTCAAAGATGGAGAGTTACCAATGGACCATGAATGAATTATCCCAAGATAATTTCTCCAGAATGCACATCGAAATGACCTTCAAAATTCTTATTGATCCGGAGCTACCCAAGTTTGGCTAGTCCTGCTTACTTGTCTTTCAATGGTTTAATCTTTTGGAGATCTAAACCATATTATAACCTTTGGTTGGAGTTTCAGATGCATAGGTAAAAAGCTGGATGCAAGGCAAAATGTGCTCATATATTCCTAGATGGACTTACATGCCTTAGGAATTTTTTTTTTTCTTTCAAGTTTATTCTATTCAATTCATTAAGTCTGTTAGAGTAAAACACTTGGAACTTTTCATCCTTTGCTTCCTAATCGCGGGATATAATTTAGGGCTAGTTTGGTATTGCTATGCTTTTATAAAAGAAAAAATGCTTCTGCAGTGCTGTGAGAATAAACAACTGTAAAATAAAATAGTTGTGTGTTTGGTAATTTTTTTTTTTTAAAGTGCTTTTAACAAAAAAAAAAAAAAAAAAAAAGCAATGTTCAACTGTTTGGTAAACTTTTATATAAACCAGTTTTATGTTAAAAGACTAAAAAGGGTATGATGTTTAAGTAATATAATTAATTATTTATAAGTTTTTTATTTATCTTCTCTTCTAGAATTCTACAGTCATTCTTTTTTTTTTCCTTTCCGTCTAACCTTTCCTCTCTCGTTCACTCTGCCTAACCTCTCATCTTCCCCACTGGATTTTTCTGCTTCGTTTTCTCCGTCTAACCTCTCATCTTCCTCCTTGGATTTTTCTTTCTCATTTTCTCCTTCTAACCTTTCATCTACCTCACTGGGTTTTGAAGTGTTTCTCTGGGAAAGGGAGAGAGTAAGGAGCGATGCAATCTGGGCTCTCCGAATTTGCAAAAATACAAAGATCAGTCACATGTAAGCGGTGCAATTTGGGCAAGTCCATTATGCCAAAACCGAATCCGAATTCGAATCATGTCTCGCCGGAAAAGATGATGGTGTTTCTCGGTGCGATTTCGTCAGTGTAGGAGTGAGATATGACAAACAAGAGATAGGAAGACAAACAGAGGCAAAAACGAAGCCGTAGGGTATGAATCAAAGTTGGGAGTGAACAACATTGTGGCGGGGTACAGGACCACGATCTTCCAATTGGAGTCGGCAACATCTTGTAGTTGGCATCGTATGTAAATTATTTAATTCCCTAAGGTCATTTTGGGATTTGAAAGTGTCATTAAAGGCCTCAGCGCCTTTTGGAAAATAGGTTTGCGCATATGTTATGGAAGCAGCAGAAGCCGCTTTTTCAAAGCTAGTTTTTGCTGCTTTGGATTTTTGGCTTTTTTCACCTAAAATTATGGAAAAAAAGATGATTTTGAATGTTTACCAAACACATAAACAAGGAGTACTGAGTAGAAACACAAGTAAGCTTGTAGCCACAGGATATAGTTCATTAAACTCCCTTCGGTGACGTTGATTAGCAAAAACATCAGCTCCGAAACTTAGTGTTTATAAATATTCCCACCGCGATGTCTGGAGTACCACCTTACTCCGTTACAGGTATTATATATTAAACCCATAGAAAACCATTTGCCCCGGACTTGCAGTAATGCATTGATCATAATAAGGATGAAAGGTGTCGAATTATACTTGGAATGGCCTTTGGACTTTTAATGTCATTCTGACATGTTTGAGTTGCCTTGTTTGTTGATTCCCTGTGTTTTTTCACCCTGCACTTATGCTAGGTTAAAGGATTCTAACGGTGCAACATGTAACCGAGAAGGGATTTCTTTCACAGTTTAAATTGCTGATTCATGAAACACTTTTTTAATTCATTTGTCAGACCATATGTGTCAAACCTGAGCATTTCTGATCATATTACACTTAGCTAGCTTCGCTAAGGCATTTCTGCATATCAGAGCTCCATTGAAATAAAATTCCTCTTGAGGATGTCCTAGTCTGGATGCCTCATTCAGACCTACTTAACACATGGTGTTGCAGAACGTACTTGACTTAGTACGCTGGTTTAGGATAAAATTAGTCGTACTCAGGGTCAGAGTTCAGAGTCACCCTCAGAAGATTTCTGGATCGCCCTCTTTCAACTATTCCCTCGAATGGTGTAGAGCCCAAGTTTGAATGTTAAACCCATAAACTTTTTGGTTGTATAATCTTTATGGAGGCCGGTGGGTGCACTGAACTTCAAGGACAGGGCACTATATGCCCGTACCCGTAGCCCGCCAATCGTGACTGCGCTTGTTATGACTTAAACCTTTCAAGCTGTTTACTATATCATACAGGATGGGCTTAACAGAGACTCATTTGACCACTTTGAGTTTTTAAACTTGCATTTGTGTGAAGTTTCAAAGTTTTTCGAAGTTCTAGAATTTAAGGTATTCCATGTGCCACAATGAACGATGTAAGAAAGAACAAACGATGGTGAGGATCTGAAAAGATCATTCCCAGTTTTGAAACAATACCAGGTTTAGACCAAGGTTGTTCACTCGTCAAATGGGCCTTCAACAAGTTCTTCTTGTTTATCTTTGATGATGCCTTTGAGAAATCCAGAAGTTATCTAGGGATTGATATTGCATCATCATATAAATGTGATTACTTGCGACGCACGCCAATTCTTAGATTGTAGGGACTCCAAGACTTATAGGAAACTTCTGATTCCTTGCTAGATTAGGTTTTTGTGTCTTGCAGAACAAGCATGATCATTTTAGCAAAGTTGCTCAAACTTCGCCAACTGCCCCTGAACATGATGATGGTGGCACCACTCCTCTGTTTGATCCAGCTCCACTCCGAGCTGTTAATTCCATAACCAGACTACAAAAGCACTTCTTACTTCGATCCGCCTTACTCCGAATGATTCAAAGTAATAGAAAGTAATTCGTCGTTCAGACTTCTTCAAGTGTAAGAATCTGGATTCATAACTGAGTCGTTCAGATTCATGAATTTTTTCTTCTTACTCTGTATGGTATGCCCCCTATCGTTTTCCATTACAAGCTAGTAATGGAGAAGGACAAATGTGAAGTTGTCATGCAATACTTAGTGGGTGACCTTCGATTTTAGCTCATCAGAGTGGACTTAAATTGGTTGGAACCCTTAAGTTAACCGTTGACTTGATCATGACTGCATACATCGTGAACTCATAGGTCATTATGGCACATTGACATTGTCTTATATGAATTCAGAGGGAGAAGAATCCCGAAGAAAATTCTAGCCTGTGCTATGAATGGTAAAATGACTATAACGTCTTCCACGTAACTTGGATTTAAGTTTTGCAAATTCTACAAAAAGCTGACTTCCATACCTTTGCGATAATATATGGCACGAAACCTAGTTTGCTCTGATAAGGTATTGTTTAATTTGGGAAGTTGGTAATGATCCTGAGATGTGTTGCTTGTGCTGGCTTGCTATTCAGCTGCTTTGTGTGCCAGATTTAAGATCGTTCTTTATTCTGGAAAATTCTGGAAAAGTAAGAATATTGTAGCTCGACTTCTTATCTTTCCAGGCATATGTAGCATGTCGTGGTGAAAAATCGAGAAGGCCTTGAAATCTTTGTTCACCATAGCTACGTAGTTCTGATGAGAATGCAGCTTCGACTAACTTCATAAGTATAACTGGAAAGATTGGCTTTGTAGAAAATTCTAAAACTTTGATACAATGATCTTGGGCGTCCTAGCTTTTGTCTCTAATGGTCCTTGTGTGAATTTGATATAGGAAGTTAACTTTTTGTTGAAAATCATTCTAGTGCGCATAATGGCTTTAGACACGATTACATTGCCCCCAGAGCTTTCCGTGAACACTTTCCCCCTGTCGAAGTGTTGATGGACTTGAACTGAGTTGCATGTAGGCTTCAGATGAGAGGTCCACGAGTTGAACTTGCAATGAGATGTGGGTCCGCATGGAACCAAATCGGCCTTCGCTTCTTGGCTTAGGAACTCTTTGTGAATTAGGTCCATGCTTGGCGAATTTGCTTAGGTACACCTCTCCCTAAGTTATGGTATTATCATCTTTTTATTAACTCTTCGTGTTATAACACGATCATGACACCGCGTAGTTGAACCGTCATGATTCATATTTGGGTTTGGAACCCCGAACTTGAGACTTAGTTCTGGAGTTGAAATTTATCTTTTCTAGGGGTTACCTGGCCCCCGTGTCCTTCTTCCCTTCTTGAGACTCTGCCATGCTTATCAGAGAGGTTGTGTAGTTGTCAGAGTTACTGTGAAATTGGTACTGGGCGGACTATCCTGCAAATAAAAGTTAACTATGCACAGTAGACTAGACAAATGAGCTAGTCAACTAGTTACAAGTTAGTCAATGATAGAAAGTGCAGTTGCAAGAACAAATCCTAATTGACCGGTACGTTCAACTAATCAAAGTCTACCCAAATCAGTTTCACAACAACAATTCTTAAACTTGAACACAATTACATATCAATTCATTATGTAAACAACAATAACAAATAAATTATGAATTAAAGTGTGTTAGATTGACTAGTTAAGCTCACTAGTCAACTAAGTACAAATTCGTCAGTTAATCAAACACAAATCTACGAATCAATCTTAGTTCACTATAAGTTATCCTAGTCAAGAACAATTCAGTTCATTGGTCATAATATGCAATGTAAACTTTGTCGCAAGCACATATCAAGTAACAACTCATAGGATGCGTGAAACGTTTGCTAATAAATAAGATATATGGACAAGCTTAAGAGCAAAGACCATAAGAAGTTTTTGGCCGGAAAAATCACCTCTGGGTTAAAAAACTGGGGACTCTCCACCGAGTCCAATCCACTAATGCGAATAAGGTTCTTACAAAGTACCACGCAAAGCTCAATTCATAGACCTAGTCTACGGAGCAGCTTTATCTTTGTGCAACCTAACTTTGCAAGAGTTGCGGATTCCTTCGATCTTTAAGAAGTGCAGCTCCTCTTGAGCTCTTCACCTTATGGCACCGAAATGTCGTCTCCAATCTTCACAATATGGCAGCTCCTCCATAGCTCTTCACCTTGTGGCACCAAGACCAACACCAACAAATGCACATGTTATGACAATGATGATAGTGTGCCATCCGGATTCAATGACTAGTCAGTTTCATCAGTCAAACAGTTGAAGGAAGAAACTAATGTGAGTCCAAAAATGGGTTCAGCTTAAAGATTTGAAACTTGAAGAACTTGACCACCAAATTAAAACAAAACCATGAAGAAAATGCTATCCTAATATGCAATGATTGAGTGTTTGGTGCATGAATATGGTTTTGTGGCTAGGATGTCAATGAAGAACACAAGTGATAGCTCAAAGCTAAAAACACTCTTTTCAGAAAATGTAAACTTCCTAGCCAAAACAAATGGGCATATAAACAAGATTTAAGAAAGCAATTTCAAAGATAGATTTGTAAACATTCAATGAAGAGCATTACCCATAAAAATTGCTTGATGCTCCTAGGGGATCTGAGATGGAGATGAAAAATAAAGCTCTTTAAATTTTTTTCTCTTTCAGCCCAAGACAAAATGAGCCCTAGCTCCACTTTTAAAGAGAGGCATGGATATTTCAGACAAAGGGAGCAAGGAGACACGTGTCAAAAGCCAAAGTAATCGTTTCAGATCAATGGTGAGAAAATCACACAGAAAAAATGTGCCAGTCAGCCCATATGGGTTGTCTTAAAGTGTGTGCCCAGCAAACTGGAAAACATTGAGAAGTTTTGATAGGACAGAACCACTAGACAGAATGAACTGGAAATACAAGCATGAAATGCATATGTGTGAACAAACCTTTGCTGTGAGAAGTCAAACCTTTGAGTGAATATTTCCAACAATGGCAACCCTTTAGTGTAGAGTATGTCCTAAGACTAATTTGAGCATGTGTGTTACATATTACATTATTGACAAGGAAAGCCAAACCTAAAAGTCTAGACTTCACAATCTCCCCCTTTAGCTTTCCTTGACAAAATATCCCAAGCCTAAAATAATATCACTCACCCATACTCAACAAATGAACGAACAAACGGATCCTAGAAAACAACAAATCTTGACAAGAACAAGTGAACTTTATCATGGGTAAAAAGATTGCAAGGTATGAAACATAACAAAAATTTTTCTCCCCCATTTTGTCATGGTAAATGAAAGTCAAGGTGGAAAATCACATGCAAGGGCAGGAAATAACACAATTAGATGAGCAACAAGTAAGCACAAGTCATAAAGATAATCCTGAGTAAAGCACAAGTTATGCAACTTCGCACAAAATCTTAAAAGGAGAACTACTCCCCTAAAATTAGTATTTTCCTAAAAATAACTCCCCCATAAGCAATACCCCAACAACTTTCAAGTTAAAACGCATGAAAGAAACAAAATTACGTAACTCCATTGAATAGAACTCGTCCTCGGAGATATAGGTACCCAACCCAAACTGACCCGAGATTAACTCAATCAAATTTCAATAGAATAGAGGTTCAAATACAACAAAGCTAAAATAGGTCAAGTTTGCCTAACATGGTAATGAGACAAGGATGAATAGTGCACCCACATTGCTGTTTTCCAGAAGGCTTGGTTTTGGAAAGTATGGACCAAAAAGTTAAATACCCAAAGGGCACATCAGAAAGAGAAAGCATATAATGCAAAACTTTCGTAGCTTTAAGAGTGAGAGTTCCATTGTTGGGTACAAAAATATTTCAACGAAGAAAGTCTAACCAATTACGATTGAACTTACTCCAAAATTCCTTCATTTGATCACCAATGAGGGGATAATGGGGTTGATTTGGGGGGAGGGGGTGTGGTTTAATCCGGAAGGACTGCCTACAGACCCAATCTTACTAGAATCTTGATTATGTTGCCTAATCCCTAAGATATCCTAATTTGACTCTAATTAGGGTTTCCTTACTTGAGAGACAAGTAATGTCTTCAATGAGCTTAAGCCTAGTCTGTCTACCTACGGATGTTTGACTTCTCTTGGTTATGAGATCCCATATCGCCCAGGGGAGTGGATCATGTGAGCTTTATATGTATATTCCCATCTCTACCTAGCTCGAGGACTTTTGGGAGCTCACTGGCTTCAGGTTCCATCGGAACTCTGAAGTTAAGCAAGTAGGGCGTGAGAGCAATCCCATGATGGGTAACCCACTGGGAAGTTCTCGTGTGAGTTCCCATAAACAAAAACGTGAGGGCGTGGTCGGGGCCCAAAGCGAACAATATCGTGCTACGGTGGAGTCGAGCCCGGGATGTGGTGGGGCCCCCAAGGGAGTGGATCATGTGAGCCTTATATGTATATTCCCATCTCTACCTAGCTCGAGGCCTTTTGGGAGCTCACTGGCTTCGGGTTCCATCGGAACTCCGAAGTTAAGCGAGTAGCGCACGAGAGCAATCCCATGATGGGTGACCCACTAGGAAGTTCTCATGTGAGTTCCCAGAAACAAAACCGTGAGGGCATGGTCGAGTCCCAAAGTGAACAATATCGTGCTACGATGGAGGTGTGTCGGGGATGTGGTGGGGGCCCGGGCCGTGATGTGACATTAGTATTCTAACTTCATCTGACTAAGGCTGGTCCGATCTGACTAAGATGCCGATAAAAGTAACCTATTCTGATTCACATCATGCCTCTCAGCTTGTTCTTCTAATCGTCATGTGGTATGGTCATTCCGTTGTTTCTTGCCACCTAAGGTACCATAGGTCTTGGGTCCAGAAAATCAAGATCCCACATTATACGATCCCTGTTCCTCAATGAAAGAAAATCTATTTGTGTTTTTGGAGACCCACTCTTGTGGGTGATCACATGCTCTTCTCTCTTTTTAAAGAAGGTGTTGTCTAAAAAGAGATTTTTCTGTTAAGGTGTCTATATTCCACGTTTCTAAACCCATTATACTCTCTTGAACCCTACCCTCATGTCCTAATTTTTTAGCCCTAGTACGGTCAAAATACTTCTCTATTATTATTTAGTTTTTTTGAATGTCAATTCTAATATATTTTTAACTGTACTTGGTGGGCAAAGTAAATGAGTGTCCAGAAAAGAATTTTGAGTGTAAAACAAGTGATTGGGCAAAGTACTTAGGTGTCCAGAAAAGAATAAGCCAAATCATTTCTTCTTGGCGATTACGAAAAGGAAACTTATATACTACCTTTTGCAAAACTTTCTTTTTTGGGAAAGAGATGAGTGCAAAATACTCTCCTTACTAAGAATGGACCAACAACGAGAAAGAGAGAGAGAGATTGTTTTAATAGGATTTTCTTCTTTCTTTTTTCCATCATCTTCCATCCCTTCCTCTTATATTCTTTATTTTGTCTTTCTTTTTCTATAAAAAATATTAATATAAAATATTAACGTGATTTAACCGTGACCGTTCAAATAAGAGGAAAATGAAAAAAAGAAAAAAAAATAGGTAAAAAAATCCTACTTCTTAATTTAAAATGTTATACTATTCAATAATATTGCTTTTAAATATCATAATCACCAACAATTTTAGCCGTGGGCCCGACCTGACACATTCCTTTTAACATATATATTCACAGCTGGGAGGACATCGGGAAGAAGTGAACACAAGACAAATCTTTCTGGGTTGGCTCGTGATTCTCGTCAGCTCTGCAACACGTGCAAACCGCGGCATGACAACCCACGTTCCACAAACCATAATTAATGCCACTCTAATGTCATCATTCGGGGATCATGGTCGTAGAGGTGGGCACGGGCCGGGCTCAAATTTGGAGGGACCCCGGCCGGGTATCGTAAATCTAATAACTGGAATCGGACATAATTCGACCCGTTTCAAAAGGGCCGGTTTGGGATAGGTCCATGGGTCCTTTTTTTTTTAATTTTTTTTTTCTGGTTTTGAACCCCTCCCGGACTCGAGAATCCTAGATCTTCGACTTGGACACCAAAACCAAAACCCAATTGTTTTAAAACCTCAATTCTCAAACCAAACAAACAAAAAAAAAAAATCAGAAAAATCAAAAAGTTGGGGGAGAGAGATCGAGAGGGAGGAGGTTGAGAATCGACATATCCAAGGTGTGAGAAATCGGAGACACATGCGTCAGGAGAGAGAGAGAGACTGAGGGAGGAGGTTGAGAATCGACAAATCCAAGGTGAAATTGAAGACAAAGGCGTCCGGAGAGAGAGACTGGGGGAGCGAGATCGAGACTGAGGAGAGGAGAGGAGAGTGACGAGAGCCTTCGAGAAGGTATGAGACACTGTGGTGGAGGTCGCGATGGGGTGTGTGGGTGTGGTGTGTCTTCTTCAGGAAGGAGAGTTGCAGAGATGGGTGTGGTGGAGATCGCGGTGGGGTGTGGGTGTGGTGTGTCTGCTCCGGGAATGAGAGTTGCATAGATGAGGGGAGAAGAAACAAGGAGAGGCATGGAGAGTTGCAAAGATGGGAGAGAAGGATCGAGATAAGAGAGAGTGAGTGAGACAAGGTGACAATGTTCTCGAGATTGAGAACTATCACGGGATGCCTGGGAGATAATAATCTTTTCAAAATTGGGATGTTACACAAACGGGTCCCCGGGTACCCTTTTTTTTTTTATAATTCTAGACTCGGCCCGCCCCTAAAATTCTAAAGCCCCGCCCCTGTTGACAATAATAACAGATCAACAGATTGCAATGCCACATCAGCTGATAATGCCACATCAGCTTAGCTAATAGACTATTGGTGGTTATGTTGGTTATAGAGGTTATAACTAACTAAGGTTGTTACTGATGTATGTAGTGCAAGCTATATAAGATGTGATTGTATTGCTGTAATCTTCAAGTCAAATGAATACATAAATCTCTCTCTCTAAACATTCATTCTCTCTCTAAAATTCTTCTTTCTTTCCTTTTCTTGTTAGAGTGTTCATTACAGTTTCTGATTTCTGTATACGTTAACAAGGTATCATCACCGTGTGCGTTCCTTGGTAGCTATCGTCTTCCGCTCATGCTGGTTATTGCCGAAGATTTGTCTTGGTGCTGAAAGTATATCAGAGGCGTGGTGCTTCAAATTACAGTATGTTTTCTGCATTCTATCTGTTTGTGAAAATGTCTCAGGGTTCTTTCTTCTGGGTTTGGTGAATTTCGTGCGAAAGAAAACAAAGCCGATGCTATCTTTCTGCAATCTTGATTTGAGATATAAGGCCGAAGCCATTATCTTGCTGTAAACTGTTTCCTCCACAAGGCCGATAGCCGGAGTGAAAAGTCTTTCAAGGCCGATTGCCAAAGACAGGGTATTTCTTGATTTCTGGGGGTATAAAACTTGTTGTTTGCAATCTTGGGTTGTACGTTTGATATTCTGTAGTGTGTGAAGATGGCTGAATCAAATGTTAAAATTGAGAATCTGTTAGGGATGTTGACAATAAAGTTGCAAGATGATAATTTTGTGAAATGGAGTTATCAATTTTCATCTGTGTTGAGGGGGTATGATTTGTTTGATTTCTTCACTGGAGAAGCACCATGTCCACCTAAGTATGTGATTGACACAGAATCTAGGGTCACAAATGAGATTAATGCTGTTTACAAAGATTGGGTGAAAAAGGATTTAGCTTTGTTAAGTTTGCTAATTGCAACTCTTTCGGATGATGCTATGGAACATGTGATTGGATGTAAAACATCTTATGAAGCTTGGAAATGTTTGCAAGAAAGATTTGCCTCTGTCTCAATGGTTCGGGTGAATCAACTTAAAACTGAATTGCAGACTGCTCAGAAAGGTGGTGACTCTGTTGATAAATTCTTAATGAGACTAAAGGGTATAAGGGATCAATTGATATCTGCAGGAGAAAAGGTTACTGATAATGATTTCATCATTGCTGTTCTTTCTGGTCTGCTTGCTAATTTTGAGATGATTAAGACAGTCATATTGGCAAGAGATTCTCCTATGTCTATCAAAGATTTTCGAGCACAATTGCTTGTAGCAGAAGGCAATATTGAATCTAGATTGCATTCTTTATCTAGTTCTATGTCTACCATGGTGGTTCAAGGTGAAGGATCAGGTTTCCAAGGCTATGAACATGGTGAGAGTTCCAATTCACAAAGGTCTCAGGCCAATCTCAGCAATGATCAGTTTGGTCATAATTTTCAGAGAGGAAATGGTTTTTCAGGAATTGGAAATGGAAATGGTAGTAGAGGTTTTCAGTCTTCACAGAGAGGAAACTTTAATAATAGAAAGTTTGGAGGTGGGAATCATAATTCCAGGTTTTCATCAGGATTTAATAACAGAAATTGGAATAATGGTTACTCTGGAAGTGGTAAGAGTGTTGTAGGATATGAATCTACAAGCACTGGTTTCACCTCAAATAATTCATCTGCTGGACATGGCAATTATAAATCTAATTGGAATGGGAATACCAATTCTAAGTACGCAGTATCACCTGAATGCCAGATATGTTCAAGAAGGGGACACACTGCACCAAATTGCTACTATAGAACTGAGAGTGAAGGTTCACAGTCTTCTGGTTCTGTAATTTGTCAGATATGTGGAAAGAGGGGACACATAGCTCTTGAATGCTTTCATAGGAACAACTTTGCATATCAGGGAAATCCTCCACCACCACCATCGATTGCAGCCATGACAGCTCAAGCCAATGTACCTCAGACTGAGAATTCTGGTGTTGGTTTTACTGCAGAAGAAAACTGGATATTGGATTCAGGTGCAACTCATCACATGACTGCAAATTTAAATCATCTTAATCATGTTATTCCTTATACTGGTGATGGCACAATTACGATTGGGAATGGTACAGGATTGGAAGTAACACATATTGGTTCCACAAGCATTCATATGTCTAAACAATCTTTGGTGTTAAGAAATGTGCTTTGTGTACCTAAAATCACCGTGAATTTACTTTCTATTAAGAAGTTATGCAGAGATAATGGATGTTGGTTTACATGTGATGATGTTGTCTTCTTCATACAGGACAAGACAACAAGGAAGATACTGTACACAGGAACAAGTAAGGATAGGGAGTTGTTTACAATTCCAGTCAATGTATTTGCAAAGTCCTTTGCTACAAAGTTGGAGCACTGTGCTGGCTTCATTGGAAAGAAGATTCAAGTATCAAAGTGGCATAAGCGGTTAGGCCACCCATCAGAAGAGGTGCTTGCTGCAATGCTGAAGAATCTCAATAATAATGTCGAAGTAGATAGTTGTGAGTCCATATGTTCTTCGTGTATGAGTGGTAAAATGAGAAGACAGTCATTTTCAGTAAGACAAAATACTGCTACATGTTTGTTTGAGAAAGTCCACACTGATGTATGGGGGCCATCTCCAAAGGTGTCTGTACAGGGTTATAGATACTATGTGAGCTTTGTTGATGAATACTCACGATTTCTGTGGATTTTTCCAATGAATAACAAGTCTGAAGTGTTTTCTATATTTGTTAAGTTCTGTGCTTTTATACAAACTCAATTCAGTACTTCCATTAAGTGTTTACAATCTGATGGAGGGGGAGAGTATACAAGTAGAATGTTTGTTGAATTCTTGGATACAAAGGTTATAAAACACATGATTTCATGTCCTTATACCCCTCAGCAGAATGGACTTGCTGAGAGGAAACATAGACATGTGGTTGAGACTGCAGTGACACTCATGACAGAAGCAAAGTTACCAGTTCAGTTTTGGTTTCATGCATGTTCACATGCTGCATTTCTAATAAACAAAATGCCATGTAGAATATTGCATATAACATCACCATATCAGGTGCTAACTGGACAAGAACCTGATGTTCAAAATCTAAAGATTTTTTGGTCTACAGTGTATCCATTCATGAGACCTTATAATGCAAATAAACTTGAACCAAGAACAACTCAATGTGTATTTCTGGGATATATGATGGGATATAAAGGAGTAATATGTTATAACATTGGTTTAGGGAAATTAATTCTGTCTAGACATGTTGTTCATGATGAAGAGATGTTTCCTTATCAGAATATACAAGTGTCCAAGGATCAACAGCCTAGTTCTTCATCTTCCCAGAATTCAAGGCCGAGTGTGATTCAATTCCCAAGGGATACAATTATTTCATCTCCAATGCATCAAGGTAGAGGGCCTGCACAAGTTATAGAAGTTCTTTCACATTCTCAAGGCTCAGACTCAGTAGCTTCAGAAAATTCTGATATGGCAGTATCTTAACCTTCAGGTTTTGCAGTAAGTCAGCATGCTGATACTCAGGTTTCATCTCCTCACCATCATTACTCAAGTCCTATAGATTCAAGGGTATTTATGTTACCAGTTCACAATACTTCACAACTGGAGGTAGTATTACCACATCATCCTCATGCACAGAATGGTAATGAACATTCAATGGTGACAAGGTTGAAGTCTGGTGCCATTCAAAGGAAAAATTATGCAGCCTTAACTGCAACATTCCCAGAGTTAAACACCTTGCAGATAACGGCTGATGATCCTTTTGTGGGAGGTTTCTCCTTTATTTCAGAGGTTGCAGATTCATTGGAACCTACATGTTTTAGACAAGCAGCATCTATTCCACACTGGCAACAAGCAATGCAAGAGGAGTATGATTCACTTCGAATTCAAGGTACTTGGGTTTTAGTACCTGTACCAGGTCATACAATAATAGGAAGCAAATGGGTGTATAAGGTGAAAAGAAATCCTGATGGCACTGTATCAAGGTATAAAGCAAGACTGGTTGCTCAAGGGTTTTCTCAAGAGCATGGTGTAGATTATTCAGATACTTTTAGTCCAGTTGTGAGACATACAACTGTAAGACTCATTCTTGCTTTGGCTACAATGAATAAGTGAGAATTGAAACAACTTGATGTCAAGAATGCATTTTTGCACGGTGAGTTACAAGAAGAAGTTTACATGAAACAACCACAAGGGTTTGTTGATTCAAGTCATCCAAATTATGTCTGCAAACTCCTAAAGTCACTATATGGACTCAAACAAGCCCCAAGGGCTTGGAATTCAAAATTTACAAGCTACTTGGTGACAATGGGGTTTACTGCATCAGTTTCTGATACCAGTTTGTTCATCAAAACTGATAACAATGATATCATCATATTGTTGCTCTATGTTGATGATATAATATTGACTGGATCATGTGTGACTAAAGTACAACTAGTAGTCCAGGAGCTCTCTTCTATGTTTGACTTGAAAGATTTGGGGAAGCTGACATATTTCCTTGGTTTACAGATTCAGTATAAGCCAAATGGAGACATTTTTGTAAATCAGTCGAAATATATAAAGGATTTACTCCATAAGGCAGGTATGGATTCTTGCAAGCCTGCCAATACACCATGTAAACCACATAATCAAATGATGATGACAGAAGGAGAGTTGCTTTCAGATCCTAGTTCATACAGAAGCATTGTTGGTTCCTTGCAGTATCTTACGTTTACTAGGCCGGATATTGCGTTTGCTGTGAATGCAGTATGTCAACACATGCATTCACCAACTGAGGTTCATTTTGGTGCTGTAAAAAGGATTCTTAGATACATCCATGGTACAATGCAATATGGCATAGTCTATTCTTCACAATCACAGATGCATCTCACAGCTTTCTCTGACTCTGATTGGGTTGCAGATCTTAATACCAGAAGATCAGTGACTGGATATATCGTTTTTCTGGGAGAAAATCCTATTTCGTGGCAATCAAAGAAACAAACCTCAGTATCCAGAAGTTCTACAGAAGCTGAATACAAAGCCCTTGCTCATACAGCTGCTGATATAGCTTGGGTAAGACATATCTTGAGAGATTTGAAGTGTGTTCTACTTCAACCACCTGTCATTAATTGTGATAACATGTCAGCTATTACTTTAAGTTCGAATCCAGTGTTTCACTCAAGAATAAAACACTTGGATATCGATTATCATTTTGTAAGAGAGAGGGTACAAAAAGGAGATCTTGAAGTGGCCTATGTTCCTACTGACGAGCAAGCTGCAGATGTTCTAACAAAGGGTCTTCACAGTCCTGCATTCATCAGACATTGTTACAATCTAAAGCTTGGCACCCCAAGCTTAGATTGAAGGGGGATGTTGACAATAATAACAGATCAACATATTGCAATGCCACATCAGCTGATAATGACACATCAGCTGATAATGACACATCAGCTTAGCTAATAGACTATTGGTGGTTATGTTGGTTATAGAGGTTATAACTAACTAAGGTTGTTACTGATGTATGTAGTGCAAGTTATATAAGATGTGATTGTATTGCTGTAATCTTCAAGTCAAATGAATACATAAATCTCTCTCTCTAAACATTCATTCTCTCTCTAAAATTCTTCTTTCTTTCCTTTTCTTGTTAGAGTGTTCATTACAGTTTCTGATTTCTGTATACGTTAACAGCCCCGACCCGCGGTTCCTGTACCCGTTTGCCCACCCCTACATGATCCTATCCGAATTCTTTTGATGAAGATTTTAGAAATCGGTTCATCTTATTCGTTCATCAATCATTGTGCAATCATGAATTATTTTAATTTTTTATTTAAAATTAAATACAAACAAGTTCCGACTATCTGGATGCCACACAAGAGAAACTTACATCGTATGTCATTGTGGAGTTCAACGCCAATAACTAAATAACATAACAATACGCATAAATGTTTTTCCACATCAATGATACCAAAATAAGAAAAAACTATCATCGATATAAAACACCACCGTGATATATACCTGTACTGTGAAAATCCTTCTCCATATCACACACTCACCCTACTTTAAATTTATCTCAGTCATCATAAGCGATATGAAACACCTAATCACAAATCCAAATCACAACAATCTATGTATGAGTTTGTTTGGAAGTGTTTTTAAAATAAATGAAAACGTTTTTAAAGAAAATACTTTTGAATTCTAAAAGCACTTGAATTGTTTCCTATAAGAAGCACCAGTTATTTGCTTCTTGTAAATATAAAAATGTTTTTTTTTTTTCCAAAACTCACTTGTATTTTAACTAACGATTGATTTCAAATATATTTTCATCAAAAACACTTTCAAACGAGCTTAATTTCTAGGCTATTAGTGGAAAAGTAAAAAGCTTGGCAAAGCCTTTTTCTTGCCTTTTCTTTTTCCTGAAGCTTTCCAAAGCCAAAACAGGAGAGTAGAAAACAAACAAACAAGAGTAAATTACATTTTCATACCTCAGGTTTAGGTTCTATTTCAATTCCTTACAACATCTTTAAAACATTTCACTTTCATACCTTAAGTACTATTTTATTTCAAAATAATACATCCGTTACATTTTCCATCCATTGATCCGTTAAATGCTGATGTGGCTGCCACATATATGCCACGTGGCTGCCAAATGTCTATCACGTGACAAAACTAATAATTTTTTTTTATTTTTAAAACTTGAATTTTTACCAAAAACAAAAAATTTGAATACCCAGATCTACAAGAAGAAGAAGGAAAAGGGAGAGGGAGGAGGGTCGCGTGGGGAGAGGGCTCCTGTAGGGGGAACGGGCGGAGGGCCCTTAGGGGACGGGAGGAAGGTCGCGAAACTGGGTTTCACGGGGATGAGGGGATGCAGAACTTGGTTCTCGCCGGCGGGGGGGGGGGGGGGGGGGGAATGGGTGCGGGAGGGCGCTGGGGGGACGGGAAGAGGGTCGCGGGACTGGGTTTCACGGGGAGGAGGGGGTGCGGGACTGGATTCTCACGGGGGGAGGGGGTGCAGGAGGGCGCTGGGGGGACGGGAGGAGGGTCGCGGGACAGGGTTTCACGGGGAGGAGGGGGTGCGGGACTGGGTTCTCACGGGGGGGAGGGGGTGCGGGACGGTGCTGGGGGGATAGGAGGAGGGTCGCGGGACTAGGTTTCGCGGGGAGGAGGGGGTGCGGGACTGGGTTCTCGAGGGGGGAGGGGGTGCAGGATTTCTTCTTCTTCTTCTGCAGACTGGGGTGCGGGACTGGGTTCTCTCAAACTTTTCTTCTTTTTTTTTTTTTTGTAAAAATTCAGGTTTTTTTTTTTAGAAAAAATATTATTATTTTTGCCACATGGCAGACATTTGGCAGCCACGTGGCATATATGTGGCAGCCACGTTAGCATTTAACGGATCAATGGATGGAAAATGTAACGGATGTATTATTTTGAAATAAAATAGTACTTATGGTATGAAATTAAAATGTTTTAAAGATATTGTAAAGAATTGAAATAGAGCCCAAACCTAAAGTATGAAAATTTAATTTACTCGACAAACAACGCCGTGATGCGTGGGACCCCATTGCTTAACTACATGCCGTGACAGTAAAAGCCTCAACAAACCAAAACGAACCCCACCTCTGTTTTCAGCACCGTCTCTGACCGACTCACTCTTCACTTCATCCACTGCACTTCAAAAATCCACTTCCTAAACCAAAAATCACAACAAAGTCACAAGCTCTTCTTCTTCTTCTTGTGCAATGGAGGATGATGGTGAGTGGGTTCTGGTGCGGAGCCCTGCAGAGAAAGACCTGTGGACCCCATTTTTAGTGGAGGAGGAGGAGGAGGAGGAGAGTTCTAGGCCTCTGAAGGTCACATTTTCTGGGCCTGCCAAGCACTGGACTGATGCTATACCAATTGGGAATGGCAGGCTTGGAGCCATGGTTTGGGGTGGTGTGGGATCAGAAACTCTCCAACTCAATGGTAATAAGTTGAAAGCTTTTGATGGCATTGTGTTGATTGTGACTTCTGTTTTGTTGGGTTTTTTGTGTTTTGTGTTTCGTTTGCTTCAATTGAAATGCTTGGTGTTTTGAGTTTTTTTTTTTTTGGTCCAAAAAAAAAAAAAAAAAAGAAAAAGATTAGAGAGACCAAGAATAGGAAGTTAGAAATCTTGGAATGATTTGGCATGATTAGAGTTAGCTTGTGAGAAGACTATGGCCTGTTTGGGCTCTAGAATTGGATTGGATCGGGTAACCTTCTGGATTCAGTGTATGTGGAAGGAAGAAATGGATGTCAGACATTCAAGATGTTCGTTTAAGTAGAAGGTAGAAGATGGATTAGTAATGAAGAAAACTTAAGGGCCTGTTTGGTATCCTATTCGAAAATTCATTATTTCTCAAAACATTTCTTGAAAACAATTTTCTTTAAGACTCAAAAACTTGATTGGTATGAGATTTAAAATTTTTTAAATCTAAATTGGACAAAGAGATCCAAAAAGAGGGGTCGCATGACAGGGAGAAAGGAGGAAGGCAAAGTAAGAGGATGATCGAAGGAAAGAGAAAGAAGAGAGAGGATCAAAGGAGATAGAGAGGAAGATGAGAGAGAGAAAGAACCAAGAGAATGAAGAGAGCGGATTGGAGAAGAGACAAAAAAGGAAAAAAACAAGAGGAGCAGAGAGAAAGAAGAAAAGAGAGAGAAAGAGAGAGACAGATTCAGAGTGAGAGTGGAGGAGGGAGAGAAAAGAAAGGAGTGAGTTTAAGTTTAAAAACTCACTTTTTGTGTTTTTAGAGAATATATATGTTTCCTTCGTGAATAAACCATCTTATACTCATTTAACTTTGACAGCATTTGGAAGTTTTGCATCCATTTCTTCATTCAACTTGTAATGAGTCTAGTGAGTTATGGGATCCAATCCTAGACATCAAACAGCCTATAGGTATCGAACATGATTTAGGAAGCTTTCTTCATTTGGCTTTGTTGTAATCAGACAGCATTATGATTGTAAATCTCCCGAGTTTGCGCGTATGAATTCTCAAACAGCTCGATCTTTGGTGGATGAGAAATATGAGAGCGCAACCAAAATTGAAAATAATGCTTAGGAAGTAGGATTGTTTTAAAATATGTTTTTTTTCCCTACTCATGAAACGTTTATTATATGTCTCCCTCTATCAAACACAGAGAGTAAGATTATAGTGAAACTCATTGCATGAAGTTTAAATTTCTGTAGAGGACACACTCTGGACTGGAAATCCTGGTAACTATACCAACCCAAAAGCTCCAGAGGTACTAACAGAGGTTAGAAAACTTGTTGACGATGGTAAATATGTCGAAGCTACTGAAGCAGCCGTCAAGTTGTCGGGAGAAGCTTCTGCTGTATGTAACTTCATTAGCTTCAGTTTATACTATCCTTCTTCGTTTTTGTTTTTTACTCATTACAATGAATTGAGATGACTATTTAAGCACATTGTAATACTGTAAAATGTGGTATGTGCAATTCAATGGAACTACGAATTTTTGCTGATAATTGTTCATGGTGGGATCTTAACTCAATAAGGTACATAGAGTACAAATATCTATCTTATAGACATCTGTTTGTAAATGTCATTAGTGCCCTGTACGGTAAATGTAGTTTTAATTAAGCAGTTAACGGCTTCTTTTAATTGTTATGCAAATGCAAGCTTTATCTCACCGATGGCACTAGATATTGGATGAGTTGCGTATCTGTGAGGGTGCTTATATCTGAGATTATTTTCTTGTTTGATGAAGGTTTATCAACTACTCGGTGACATGAACCTAGAATTCGGTGACTCTCATCTCAAATATGATGAAGAAACTTACAGCAGAGAGCTAGATCTGGATACTGCAACAGCAAGGATACATTACTCGGTGGGCGATGTAGAATATACGAGGGAGCACTTTACGTCTTATCCTAACCAAGTGATTGTGACAAAGATCTACCGCTAGCAAACCAGGGTCCCTATCATTTACAGTTTCTCTAGACAGCAAGTTACAGCATAATTCAAATGTAAATGGTAATAAGCAAATTATACTACAAGGAAGTTGTCCTGGCAATCCAAATGGGATTCTGTTTTCAGCAGTTCTTGATTTGCAGATTAGTGACGGCAGTGGTGCCATACGTGTTTTGGATGACAGCAAATTAAAGGTTGAAGATTCAGATTGGACTGTTTTGCTTCTTGTGGCCTCATCATCATTTTATGGACCATTTACTAAGCCCTCTGATTCTAAGAGGGATCCGACTTCAGAGTCTCTCACTGCATTGAATTCAATAAGAAATTTTTCGTATTCGGATCTTTAGGCTTTTCATTTGGATGACTATCAGAATCTTTTCCATCGTTTCTCGTTGCAGCTTTCTAAGAGCTCCAAGAACAATTTAGGAGATAAAACTTTGGAGGCAAAGAAACGTATGACCAATTTGAATATAAAGGGAAGTGATGATGCCTTCGTTTCAACTGCTGACCGGGTGAAATCCTTCAAAACTGATGAAGATCCTTCCTTTGTGGAACTTTTATTCCAGTATGGCCGGTATCTGCTTATTTCTTGTTCACGGGTTGGAACTCAAGTTGCAAATCTGCAGGGTATATGGAGCAAGGATCTTTTCCCTCCATGGGAGTAAGTATCTCTCTCTCTCTCTCTCCCCTCTCTACCTCCAAGGGTATCAGCCTGTTAGCATGTCATACATGGCACAACTGAACTCACCCTTCCGAGCATATTGCATAAACATATTACATTGACTAAGTAATTTGGCCCCCTTCTATTTGTCAGAGGTTTTAGTAATAATTTGAGGTGGTTTTTCATTACAACTTCGTACTTGCAGTGGCGCTCAGCATCTAAACATAAATCTTCAAATGAATTACTGGCCATCCCTTCCTTGTAACCTAAGAGAATGCCAGGAGCCCTTATTTGATTACACATCTTCTTTATCCATCAACGGGAGTAAAACGGCTAAGGTGGAAATTCTCCCTTTCTAGTTTAAATTCACAGCCTTAACTTTCGGTGCACTGTGCATTACTTTTCTTATTAATTCACATAGCACATTTCAGGTGAACTATGAAGCCAGTGGTTGGGTTGTGCATCAAGTGTCTGACATATGGGCGAAAACATCACCCGATCGAGGTCAAGCTGTGTGGGCTTTATGGCCAATGGGAGGAGCCTGGATTTGTACTCATCTATGGGAACATTTTACTTATACGATGGACAAAGTGAGCTCCTACGCCTTGTACCCTATTGCTGCCAACTGTCCAACTTACTGGTTATATGTGTTGCTTATCTTATTCGACTACAGTTTCTAGTAGGTAAATGATCACTGATTTTTCTACATCATTAGGATTTTCTAAAAAACAAGGCATATCCTTTGTTGGAAGGATGTACATCATTTCTGCTAGATTGGTTGATTGAAGGCCGTGGAGGGTATCTTGAAACCAACCCGTCAACTTCTCCGGAGCACATGTTTATTGCTCCTGATGGTAAGCAGGCAAGCGTGAGCTACTCATCAACCATGGACATATCAATCATCAAAGAAGTTTTCTCTGCAATACTTTCTGCGGCTGAGGTTTTGCTCCAATTTTGTGCTAGCAGTGATTCCTACTTAGCTATATAAACTATGGACTGTCTAACAGTAATTCTTTAAAAATCAGATTTTGGGAAAAACACAGGATGCTGTTGTTGGAAAAGTTCGTGAGGCTCAATCTCAGCTACCACCCACCAAAATTGCTAAAGATGGTTCTATCATGGAATGGGTAAGCTAGAGATCGCACATTCCATTTTTCAGGAATTCGTTTCCAGGTCTTATAATGTCTGATGACGCACTTGTATAGAATCGCCAAATTAATTGTAAGCTAATATTTATATCTGTAATATTGCAGGCACAAGATTTTGAGGACCCAGATGTGCACCATCGACATGTATCACACCTGTTTTGCTTGTATCCAGGACACAATAATCGTTGAGAAAACTCCAGATCTCAGTAAAGCTGTCGATTATACGCTCGTTAAAAGAGGTTTGTACATTGTAATTGATACCTGAATTTAGATGCAAATTGGAAAAACATGAAAAGTAGTTGTAATTGGTGTATCACGTGGAAACCAAACATCTTACGATTACATGAATCAGGATAACATTGTATGTATCGGTGACGCAGATACGTTACAAATGAAATTTGAAGAAAGGTAATGATATCAAACTGAAAGTAGGACTTTTGACATTCAACATTACCCCTGAGGTTTGGTTTTGTTCAGGCCTTTTGCGATAGTCCAATTTAATGGCATTACAAACTAATGTCTCCTACCTGGAAGATCACCCTACCCAAGAGTTCATCCAACGATGACTAGCTACATAAGACTCTTGTTTACTTCAGGAAACCCAACATGGTTCTAGCAAATGTAGAACAATAAATGAAAGTTGACATGGTTAGTAACTAAATACTGTCATATTTGTATACTTTAAAACAGGAGAGGAGGGTCCAGGATGGTCGACTACATGGAAGACTGCGTTGTGGGCACGTCTTCACAATAGTCAGCATGCATATCGTATGGTAAAGCATTTGATTGACTTGGTGGATCCAGATCACGAAAGCGATTTTGAAGGAGGACTATACAGTAACTTGTTCACTGCACATCCCCCTTTCCAGATTGACGCCAACTTTGGGTATGCCGCATGAGTTAATTTTCTATTGAATCAGTTTCGTGACAAGTTATCTCCTTCTTATGTCTCAATTCCAACTGTTCATATGCGTCAATAGACCAAACACTTCTGAGTGAAGAAGATTGGTAGCTTGACAGCGATGGTAATTCTCTATCTTTTGGTGCCAGTTTTTCAGCAGCAGTTGCAGAAATGCTTGTCCAAAGCACCGTCAAGGACCTGTATTTTCTTCCCGCTCTTCCACAGGATAAATGGGCAAACGGTTGTGTAAAAGGACTGAAGGCTCGTTGCGGGGTGACAGTCAATATATGTTGGAAGGAAGGTGACCTTCATGAAGTTGGTCTTTGGTCTAAGGACCATAACACCACGAAAATATTACATTATAGTGGAAGTACAGTTATAGCAAACATATCATCTGGCAGGATCTATACTTTCAACAGACAGTTAAAATGTTTGAGGACAACATATCTCTGAGAGCAGCATATTATCGTCAAGCTTTGAGGTTAAACTCATCCTATTGATTTATTCCCAATAAACGTGGAAACGAAGTCCCTTCTTCGTTTCTTCTTTTGTATCAGTGATTCAGTGTAATGTCCATCCATTTGTTGTGAGAAATTTTTTGAAGCTAATTTTAGTTTAGCAAATGAGAGAATAATCCAAAGTGTTTTACTTGTATTATCATTAGCAACACTTCAAAGAATTCTCTAAGAGTTTTATTTGTGAGTTGTCATTGAATTCTCATGTGACGCCCCGTCGCTAGTTTTTCATGTAATTTCCTTCTCGAGTGTGTAAAATGATGATTATGCCCTTGTTGGCAAAGTAGAACCTGATGTGGACGTTGTTATTCGGCTTTTAATTTAATTTTCCTATTACTGTAGTTAAATAGTACTCGTTATAAATGCGTGAGTGCGAGTTAGGCCCGAATTGGATTTGTAATGATAAAGTTACACTTACTTAAAATACGTTAACAACGGGTAGAATTGTACACATGTGTGCTAATTATTTAGTGTTATAAACATTGTTTTTGATAAGGAGACAGATTTTGTGTACATTTTATATTGTACAAATTTGATCTCTTTCCATTTTAAAAAGGGGTCCCGTGACCCTTTCTCATCCACCAATCAATTCACTCCCTCACTTTTCTCATCCAATCAGAAACTCTCTCTCTCTCTCTTCTCCTTCACGCCGAGTCTCTCTCTTCCCTCTGCAACAACTAAGAATAATCATCAAACCTCACGGATCGGACCTCAAATCACCACCATCGTACTCCTCTCACCTCCACGAGTCAATCCGTACGAGCCGGTTAAAAAATGATCGAGTTTTAAGCTTCCAACTCGGAGCTCCGACTCAGGTGTAGGTTCTCCGGCAACTTTCCGTTTGAGTTGCAAGGTTTTGGAAGGTCTAGATGCAACTACACAACTCCCTGAGGTCCCTAGCCTAAGTTTGAAGTCAAGCCAACGTTGGAAATAAGGCTGAGAATTTTGAGGCATTTTCAGTCCATTTCCGTCAACTTTTTGGACATTTAAAAGGTAAAAACTTGTTCTTCTCTTCCCAAGCTTCATTTCCATATAAAGTACGTCGAAAATGGTTGAGAAATGAGGAAGATATGAAGTTTTAAAGTTTTTACAAAAATCCGGCCAAATTTTCCAAATTCTGACGAACCAAACGGCGGCGACGGCAGTCGAGGTCTACCGAAGAAGAAGGAGGAATATTCTGTTAAATTAATGGAATATTCTGACGCAGTTAAGGTAACGCCGTTAACTGACGTCGTTATATTTAACGGAATATTCCGTCAAATCTGGCGGAATATTCCCTAGGGATCTGTCAGCGCGTGCAGGCACGTGGCCTGCGCGTGGGTGTGAGCTGGCGGTGCGTGGTGGCACGTGAGACCTCGTGGCAATGCGTGGTCGACGTGTACAGGTCCGTGACATCGCGTAAAATGTTTTCGTGTATTTAAATCCTCCGTTTGAGCAAACTATGGGGGATTTTCCTAGCCTTTTCGTGTATGTCCTAATGAATTAATTACTATAGTTGTTTCGCATATAGGAGAGAATTATCCCGAGGTGGTACGAGGGCAAGCAAGGGTAGGAGGGTATGATCCGACTACGTATCAGTGAGTGGGTTTTTGTTTTTATATATATTATATATAAAGTTTTATAGTTTCCACAAATTCTTTTGGATTGATATTATGCCTATCATGCCATGTTTTATTTTATTTTAAAAAGTGCTATTATATTGTTGAGATTTATAAATTGTCATGGCATGTTCATATACATTTTACTTGCTCATCATGCATGCTTGCACCGATGTAGTACTCGCGTCGAACCAGGGGCAGCCTTCACATGTATGTTCACATTTCACCGCACACTCACCTTGGATCCATTGTTGGTGTCAGTCCTGTCCTAGGTTGCAATAGGCAACTAGGACTCGTATGTGATGTGCCTAGCACTAGTTTTCACGTGATTGTAGTACTAGAGTGTATATTATGATACACCCAGTCTTGTTCATGTCAAAACTTATCTGCATGAGCTCTTGTGTTAGCATAGATTGATGAGCACTTGATTTTCTTATGCCACTGTTGAGATATTATGATTTGTGTATTTCTTGAATTATTGTTGAATTCCATTTGATTTCATACTTATACGTAGTATGATTTTCTAGAAACTATACTTGTTTTACGACGAGGGGTTAGTATGTTCAGAAAGAAATGTGTTTCATAAACCTTTGTTTTTGCCCACTCACACCTTCTGTTTTTTGCCCCTCCATGACTTAGTGAGCTGAATCTTCTATGGCGTACGAGGGCTCTTTGGCGATTCTGACATTCCCCTAAATAAATGTAGGAGCTTATTTCCAGTTGTGTAATAAGTACCTTAACTAGATTCGACTATTTTACTTATGTCATACTGTCATCTATGCTCTGACTACTTATGTTTATGGGTTCTTCCCACTATTGCACACTCTCTATATTAGCTTAAATAAATGCTAACTTTGGTTTAAATTTATCCATATTTTACACATCACCTTTCTTTTGGCTACGTCAACTTCGGGTGTCGGCCAGCATGCCTCGATTCCGGTTGGTGTGTGTCAGTTTTGTATCAGAGCATAGGTTTGGTAGTCCTGCATTCTTCATGTGTGTTATAAGTCCTAATAATTTTTCATCTCTATGTCAGAATCATGCCACCTCATAGGGAGCCACTTGTCGCACCTGAGACAAACTTTCCTGATTTTGGACAACTCGATGAGGCTATCGCCAACGCCATTCAGACAACAATCCGTCCTTCCCAAAAGACTACTTTACAGACCGCATCTCATCTTTATATAAATAATTTCTTGGGCAACGAGGGACCCGAGTTTTCTGAGGCTTGGATTGAGTATGTTGAAAAGACTTTTCACGTAATGCAGCGACAGAGGAATTTTCCAGCGGAACGATGGATCAAAACAATGACGTGGTTTTTTCATAAGGGAGCAGAGTCATGGTGGGCTCATGAGTCACGCCCGTTGTCTGCATAGGATGCCATAAGCGAGGTTGTTTTCATGCTCCTATTTATGGCCAGATTCACACATCCTGAATACAAGGATAGAAAGAGAGACGAGATTATAGAGTTGAAACAGGGTAAAATGTCAGCAACAGAGTATCACCGGAAGTTCACTAATTCATCTTGCTATTGTCGTACTATTGCTGAGAATCCCAGATAGATGCTTCCTCAATTTAAGAAAGAGACACGTAAGCAACTTCGTTCTTAGGCGACGTCTACTCCATGCTCCATTTATCAAGAATTCTTTAAGATTCTGCTTCGTGTTGAAGATTCCAAAAATGGCCCTGATGACGATGATGATAAAGAGGATAATAGTAACACTCAGAAGAATAATAGGGGGCAGTCATCTTTTGGTCCTCGAAAAACTCAAAATTTCAAGAGAAGTGGTAACAGTTATGGATCGTCTAGCAGGGGTTCAAATTCTAATACAACTCGAAGGGGCAGTAGATCCACTAGAAATTCACGTTTTCAGAATCAAAGGAACTTTAACAATTCCGGTGCTCAGTTATGTCACGGGTGCAATAATCGTCACTATGATGAATGTAAGAAGGGGAATCATGGATGTTACACATGCGGTCAGATGGGGCACAGGTCAAATCAATGTCTTCAGAATCCAAAAAATCAGCCTCCTGCACTACCACCTGCAGTTCCTCTACAGTAGAAATTAGTTACGAAACCTAGTGCCTACCAGCAAACAGGTTATGGTGGTGTTTTCCACTACCAGGGCGACGTATCCCAGTATTCGGGAAGAGCGTACCAGTACCCATTTGACGTTCCATATTACCAGGGTGGCTATTAGCAGTACCAGGAAGGTTATACACCGTATCAGAGTGGTGGAGATAAATGGTTTATTCAGCCGAGCACTTCCCTTTGGGGAGCTCCAGTCTTGTTCGTGAGGAAGAAAAATGGAACGTTGAGGCTATGTATCAATTACAGAAAGTTGAATTGGGTGACAATTAAAAACCATTATCCGTTGCCTCATATCAATGATCTCTTTGATCAACTTCGTGGTGCTTGCGTTTTCTCGAAAATCAATCTAAGGTCCGGTTATTATAAGTTGAAGATTAGAAGTGATGATGTTCTAAAAACAGCCTTCCAAACTCGATATGGCCATTACGAGTTTCTTGTGATGCCATTCGAGTTAACAAATGCTCCAGCAGCTTTTATGGACATGATGAATCGGGTATTCCGTCCGTACCTTGACAGGTTCATAATTGTCTTCATCGATAACATTCTGGTGTATTCTAAGAACGAGGCTGACCATGCTAGACATTTACGTTTGGTCTTGAAGAAGCTAAGGGAGAATCAATTGTATGCTAAATTCAGTAAATGCCAGTTCTGGCTGGATTAAGTGTCATTCTTGGGACACGTGATATCAGCTCAGGATATTCTCGTGGATCCTCAAAAAGTAGCAACAGTGGAAAATTAGGAGCAACCTTAGACTGTCACTGAAGTACGAAGTTTTCTTGTTCTTGTTGGCTACTATAGACGCTTTGTGAAAGACTTCTTAGCCATAGCACTGCCTCTGACAAGGTTGACCAGAAAATGAGTTAAATTCAAATGGAATGATGATTGTGAACAAAGTTTTCGACAGTTGAAGTACTGTCTCACTCATGCACCTGTTATGGCACTTCTCGATAACAGTAGGAATTTCGAGATCTACAGTGACGCCTCTCTGAATGGTCTGGGCTATGTGTTGATGCAGTATGGAAAGGTGATCACATATGCTTCATGACAATTAAAACCCCACGAAATGAACTACCCTACTCATGATCTTGAATTGGCAGCTATTGTTTTCGCTCTAAAAATTTGGCAGCACTATCTTTATGGGGAAACATGTTGAATCTTCACTGACCATAAAAGCCTTAAGTATATCATTACTCAGAAAGAACTTAATCTCCGGCGGCGTAGATGGATGGAATTGATCAATGATTATGGCTGCACTATTAAATATCACCTTAGTCGTGTGGTCAACGTAAGGGTGAGTGAGACCTTGTGGTGGCGCGTGGTCGACATGTACGGGTCTGTGACATTGCGTAGAATGTTTTCGTGCATTTAAACCCTCCGTTTGAGCAAACTATGGGGGATTTTTCTAGCATTTTCGTGTATGTCCTAATTAATTAATTAATTACTATAGTTGTTTCGTATATAGGAGAGAATCATCCCGATGAGGTACGAGGACAAACAAGGCTAGGAGGCTACGATCCGACTACGTATCAGTGAGTGGCATTTGTTTTTATATATATTATATATAAAGTTTTATAGTTTCCACAAATGCTTTTGGATTGATATTATGCCTATCATGCCATGTTTTATTTTATTTTAAAAAGTGCTATTATATTGTTGAGATTTATAAATTGTCATGGCATGTTCATATACATTTTACCTGCTCATCATGCATGCTTGCACCGGTGTAGTACTTGCGCCGGGTTAGGGCCAGGCTTCACGTGTATGTTCACATTGCACCACACGCTCACCTTGGATCCATTGTAGGTGCCAATCCTGTCCTAGGTTGCAATAGGTAACTAGGACTCGTATGTGATGCGCCTAGCACCAGTCTTCACGTGATTGTAGTACTAGAGCATATATTATGATACACCCAGTCCTGTTCATGTCAGAACTTATCTGCAAGAGCTCATGTGTTAGCATAGATTGATGAGCACTTGATTTTCCTATGCCACGGTTGAGATATTATGATTTGTGTATTTCTTGAATTATTGTTGAATTCCATTTGATTTCATACTTATACGTAGTATGATTTTCTGGAAACTATACATGTTTTACAGTGAGGGGTTAGTTTGTTTAGAAAATAAAACCTTCTATTTTTCGCCCCTCGAGGACTTAGTGAGCTGAATCTTCTGTGGCATACGAGGGCTCTTTGGCGATTCTGACATTCCCTTAAATAAATGTAGGAGCTTATTTCTGGTTATGTAATAAGTACCTTAACTAGATTCAACTATTCTACTTATGTCATACTGTCATCTATGCTCTGACTACTTATGTTTATAGGTTCTTCCCACTACTGTGCACTCTCTTTATTAGCTTAAATAAATGCTAGTTTTGGTTTAAATTTATCCATATTTTACACATCACCTTTCTTTTGGCTACGTCACCTTCGGGTGTCGGCCAGCATGCCTCTATTCCGGTTGGGGTGTGTAATCTCAGCTATTTCTGCTTCTGAGAAATAATAAAATTGAAAATATATGCACCATAATTAACATCTTTATTGTTAATCTGATTTTCATCATCTGCAAAAGCAGCGTTAAATCACACAGACTACTTGGAAGAGATCAAGGTTATTGTAGTATAAATGGCTCAAGCAAAGTCGATCTCCACAATTTATGCTTAAATACAATTCTTAGATAACTATTTAATAGAAGTTTTGAAAAGTTGGAATTTTGAATTGAAATAACAAGTGCAAATAAATTAAAGTATTAAAAGCAAAGGCAATAACAACAAGGGTAAATTACATTTCCATACCTCATGTTTGGGGTCTATTTCAATTCCTTACAACATCTTCAAAACATTTCACTTTCATACATTAAGTACTATTTTATTTCAAAATAATACTTCTGTTACATTTTCCATCCATCGATCCGTTAAGTGCTGACGTGGCTGCCACATTTGTGCCTCGTGGCTGCCAAATATGTGCCACATGGCAATTTTTATTTTATAAAAAACCTGAATTAAAAAAAAAAAAAAAACGCAGAAACCCACCCTACCTCTCTTCTCCCTCTATCTGTTTCTTTTGCTCCACCCAACACAAAAAAACACCAACCACTCTTTCTTTTCTCCCTCTTTGCTCTTTGCTATCCTTTTTCACTTTTTCTTCAGCCTTCCTCTGCTCTCTCTCTCTTCTCGGTGAGGCATCGTTCCATGGTTTGAGATTAACCCATTCAAAAATCAAAACTTTGACCGCATTCGTAAGCACCCCACACCCACCAACCAAGCATCGAAAAAATTCAAAATTTGAATACATACCTCGTTGTCAGAGCCGACCGACGAGACGACGAGCCCATTGAGCGATGCGTCGAGGAGCATTGGGTCTGGGTTTTTTGGGGGGGAGAAGGGAGAGGTTTCGGATCTGGGTTTGTTTGGGGGGGGGAGTTTTCTGGGTTTGGTTGCAGATTTTTTCGGGGTGGATGTTTCTAGGTTTGCTTGCGGCGCCGAGGGCGGAAGAAGAGAAGGTTGCGACGCGCGGGGGGGGGAGGGGTATGTGGGTTTGTATGCGGGGTAGGGGTGTGGGGATAGTGCTTCTCTTCTTTTTTTTCTTTTTCTTTTAATTCAGATATTTTTTTTTTGAAATTATTTTTTTGCCACGTGACACACATTTGGCAGCCACGTCAGCACTTAACGGATCCATGGATGGAAAATGTAACGGATCTATTATTTTGAAATAAAATAGTACTTAATGTATGAAAGTGAAATGTTTTGAAGATGTTGTAAGGAATTGAAATAGGTCACAAACCTAAGGTATGAAAATGTAATTTACCCTAACAATAAAGAGAGCAATCATGCAAAAAGAAATCAAATGTGAGAAACACTAGGATTTAGCCGTCACCTATAACAATCTTATGTTGTCCTACTGATTACTTATGAGTTAACACAAGCAAACTTTGAAGGTTAGGTTTTCTTTATGCATATTCTACTTGTGACATTCAAGTTAGAACATATATTTAACATGAAATCCGTTTGTGACATTCAGATCAAATATAAACATGCAAGCTCATTAAGTTTTGCGAAAACCTTTTGAAAAACTATGCAACCATTAAGAGTGTGATAGTCGTCTTAAGTGAACATACAATTTCAGGGTGACATTCCAACTTAAATTCCAAATAAAAAAAATTTAAAAAAAAAAATTGTCAAAAAAAAAAACCGGAATGGAACGCGCCAGCACGTGCCTGCAAAAATTAAAAGATCACCGCGCTCGCATTTCCTAGGGTTTTGTGGTGAGAGCGTCTGGTTTCCTGCCAACATTGAGGTCTTCGACTTTGAAGAACTTTCTGGTTGTCTCGCATTGGTGCCCAAGGTCTGTGCGTTTGATCAGCGTCTGTTTCCAAGGGTTTCTGCGTTTTGATCAGCGTGCGTTTTACTTCTCGTCAATTCCACTGATTTCTGGAATTCTGAATTTTTTGGGTCCCCAAGGTTTATCGGTTTTCTCTGCGTTTGAACCCCAAGGTCTTCATGCTGCTGCGTTTCGAAAAATTTGGAAAAATAGCCAAAACTTAAACCCCATATAGAATTATAACCAAAAGTTGATATGAAAGTACTAATATATTCTTAAAATAAGTTTTCCAGGAGAATTAAAATCTCTTCATCTTCCAAAGCAGACAACGACGGAATAAAAGACAGCGACGATGACAAAGATGTTAGAAGCTAAACAGCTTCTGACATCAAGGAATTGAAGGCAGCAAGGAGCTCCCGAGCATGGGTGTTGTCTGCATCGAATAAGAAAAGAAGAAGAAAGGTCTTTAGCCTGAAACGGCTAGTTTTTGTTTAAATGTATGTGAGAATGTGTGAGTGACAAGTGTACACTCCAGATTAAATCACTTAACCCCAAATGAAGGGTTAGGATTTAATCTGGTGTAGTAAGGCTTAAATGATTGTTAAAGTCTTTTGTTAATTACTCTTAGATCAAGTATGGGTCATGGCAATAAACCATACCCTTACAAGCATTCACCTACTTAATGAAATCAAGGTTGCTGCAATTTGACACATCTGGTATTCAATCTCTAAGTCCTCTCCATTCTCTGTCATTACAATCAGTGGAAACCCATCCAAACAATCAACCAAAAACACCAAATCAAACAAACTCTAATATGGCCTCAGAACTTAGTTTATGATGTTGCAACTTTCTGGGCGTAATCTGTGCAAGTTGAGATCTTTGGGAGCACCTACGTAGTGTCCTCAATAACAACAACCAACAAACAACTTGAAAATGAATGGATTCAGTAGTAGCAGTGAGCTAAAAGCTCCAGTCTTTGATGGAGAGAACTATGACTTTTGGAGAATAAGAATGACAACCATTTTCAAGTCCTATGATTTATGGGATATGGTTCAATACGGGTATAAACTACCTGAGATGAAGGTCAATGCTCTAGAGGAGGACCTCACAGAAACACAACTCAAAACACTGAAGCAGAACTGGATGGAGGATGCTAGAGCACTTAGAATCATCCAAGATGTTGTCTCAGACACCATTTTCCCGAGGATAGCAAATGAAGAGATTGCAAAGGGAGCTTGGGAAGTTTTATAGCAATAATACAGAGGAGATACCAAAGTCAGAAAGGTAAAATTTCAGTCCCTTAGAAGAGATTTTGAGTATACAAGAATGAGGGAGAATGAGCTGTTAAAAGACTACTTTACTAGGCTATTTGATGTTGTAAACAAGATGAAAACATATGGTGATGAACTGCCTAATGAAAGAATTGTCCAGAAACTGTTAATTAGTTTGACCAAACCTTATGATTCAATAGTGAGTGTCATTGAAGAAACCAAAGACACTGAAACTCTTAGGGTGTGTTTGTTTCCCTTCACTAGCCCTCATTGGACTGGACTAGACTAATAGTTAGTCCAGTCCCATGTTTGTTACTTCACGGGACTAGCTTTAATGGGAGTAAGCCGGACTCGCCTCGACTAAGGACCGTGCTAGACGGTCTTAGCGAGAGACGTCGGGAACCATGGGACTAGCTAATCCTTTCGTCGCCCTCTGCTCGCGTCCCCTGCTCTCCTCTCTGCTCGCGTTCTCTCCCTCCCTCTTCATCCCCAACCCTGAATCATGAACAAAGACCTTGATTCAAACTTCAATCGGGAACTCAGGAGCTCCGTCGGTCGCGCCCTGCTCATTCCAAGCTCATCGGTCGTGCCCTCCGATTGGGCTCATTCCTCCTAGACCTCAATTTTCGACGGCAAGGACTTTGGGCTCCATCCTCCTTCACCTCTTCCATTGCTACCTCTGCTCCGCTTTGCCCCTCACATCTCCTTCTTCCCTGCTTCCCACATCCAAAAAACCCAGAAAAATTGAACCCAGAAAAGGGAAAGGGGAAAGAGACAGTGGCACAGATAAAATGGCAGAGAAAAATGAGAGGGGAGGGATGCAGTGGGCGGAGAAAAAAAATGAGAGAGGGAGGTGAAATGGAGAGAAAGAACAGAGGGGAAGGATGCAATAGGCGGACAAAAAAATGAGAGGAAGATGAAATGGCATGGAAAGATGATATGATGTAGTGGGCGAACACAAAATTGGGAGATTCTAGAAGGGAAAATGATAATTTAATAATAAAATATGAGTATATATAGATTAAATTAATGATAAAATATTGTAAATATAAATTTAATAATATAATATATGAGTCCTGCTTTTTAGTCCGACACTGCACCAAACGCTTCACTAAATCAGTTTAGCTTAGTCTAGTCTAAGCCAGTCCAGGTTAGTCCCTGAAGCTAGTCCAGTCCGAGACAGTCCGGTGCAACAAACGCACCCTTAGTGTGCAAGATGTGATGGCATCCTTAAGAGCTTTTAACCAAAGGCTTGAGAGGCATGCTGATTTTGCACCTGAGAAAGCTTTTCAATCACTCAATGTTGGATCTAGTAGTCAAGCTAGTGCAAGCAAACAAAAACCACAGTGGAAGGGCAAGAACAAGAAATGGGAAGGAAATGGGTATCAAAACTCTAGACCTAACCAAGGCAGCTACTCAAATGAAGGTTCAAAAACCAAGCAACAATGCAAGTGCCTGAATTGGATGAGAATCTACTTAGCATGGGTCAAATAATGGAGCATGGCTATTTCCTACTCTTTGGGGGAACTGTGGTCGAGATCTATGATGACATGTCCCTATCAAACCTGGTGACTAGAGCGGAAGTGAAAAACAGAAGCTTTCCACTTATGTTGAAGTACCTAGAAGAAGTGGTAAGGAAAGCAAGCATAGCAGGTTCAATGAAGCTATGGCACAAAAAGCTTGGTCACTTAAACATGACAAGTCTAGAAAATCTGCAAAAGCATGAAATCGTACAAGGTATACCAAAGTTGGATCAATGCAGTGAAACTTGTGAAAGGTGTGTATTTGGCAAACATCCCAGAGATCCATTTGAAGCTAGAAAGGCTTGGACGGCAACAAAGCTACTCGAATTGATTCACACGGATGTGTGTGGACCAATGCAGACAACAACAATCAGTGGAAACAGGTATTTCCTAACCTTCATTGATGACTACTCACAAATGTGTTGGGTGTATTTCATGAGGTTCAAGTCTGAAGTATTCACAATATTCAAGAAGTTCAAAGCAATGGTGGAATTGCAAAGTAGATACCAAATCAAAAGACTAAGAAGTGATAGGGGAGGAGAGTACACCTTTCTTGAGTTCAATGCATTATGTGAAGATGTGGGGTTGGAGAAGCAACTAAATGTGGCTTATTCACCACAACAGAATAAGATTGCAGAAATGAAGAATATAACTATAGTCGAAATGGCTAAGTCTATGATGCATGAGAAAAACATGCCCTATACATTTTGGGGTGAAGTTGTGAACACCTCAGTGTACCTATTGAATAGGTGCCCTACTAAAGCATTGGACAAGAAGACTCCATTTGAAGTGGTCAGTGGCAGAAAGCCATCTGTGAAGCACCTGAGAGTGTTTGGCTCAGTGTGTTATACTCACATTCCTCGACAACTAAGGCACAAGTTGGAGAAATCAAGCAACAAGGGTGTTTTGTAGGCTATGGTACCAGTGAAAAAGAGTACAAAGTTTACAATTTGTCAACTCAGAAGATAATCCTATCAAAGGATGTTATCTTTGATGAAGACTCAACATGGAATTGGGAAACAAGGGTAGAAGAGAATGACAGTGTCTTTCTACAACTTAACCTCAACAAAAGACAAACAAGGGAGCCTATGGAGACCTCAATTCAAGAAGAAGTCACAGAGAATGGTGACATACAAGGGACTCCATAGCAAGTAAGCATTAGTCCACAACCGAGTCAATCACAGATAACAACTTCAAGTTCAACTCTAGTGAGGTTGAGAAACTTGGATGAGATCTATACTACATGTAACTACTGTGTAGTGGAACCAGAAACATATGAAGAAGCTGAGAAAGACAAAGCTTGGAAGAAAGTAATAAAGGAAGAGCTTGAAATGATTGAAAAGAATGACACTTGGGAACATGTCAATCGACCAAGTGACAAACCTGTGATTGGAGTGAAATGGGTGTACAAAGTCAAGGTCAACCTAGATGGTTATGTGCAAAAGAACAAGGCCAGGTTAGTGGCCAAAGGTTACTCACAAAAACCAGGTGTAGACTTTAATGAAACCTTTGCTCCAGTAGCAAGGTTAGACACCATAAGAACCATGATAGCCCTAACAGCCATGAAGGGATTGAAGCTGCATCAATTGGATGTCAAGTCTACATTTCTAAATGGAGTGCTAAAGGAGGAGATGTTTGTGGAACAACCTCAAGGGTACACAAGTCAAGAGTTTCCAGAAAAGGTGTACAAGCTAAGGAAGGCTCTATATTGCCTAAAACAAGCTCCAAGGGCTTGGTACAGTGAGATTGACTCTTATTTCACTGAGAAATGATTTCAGAAAAGTCCTAGTGAAGCTACACTCTACACCAAAATAGAAAGCAACAATAAAACCCTCATTGTTTCAATCTATGTGGATGATGTGGTCTACACTGGAAATGATGCTGTAATGATTGAAAAGTTCAAGGAAGAGATGATGAAGTGGTGTGAAATGACTGACCTAGGCCTCTTGCGTCATTTTCTTTACATTGGGGTAATTCAAGAAGCAAGTAGCATTTTCATCTATCAAAGGAAGTATGCTGAAACCTTGCTTGAAAAGTTTGGATTAAAGGGATGGAAACCGATCTCTACACCACTAATTGCAAATGAGAAACTTAAGAAGGATGATGAAAGTGAACCTGCAGATGATAGTCTCTACAAAAGCATTGTTGGCAGTCTATTGTACCTAACTGCAACAAGGCCGAATCTAATGTTCTCAGCAAGCCTACTTTCTAGGTTTATGCAGAATCCTAGCAAGATACATATGGGCACAGCTAAGAGAGTGCTGAGATATGTGCAAGGAACACTTGATTATGGGATCAAATATGAAATGGGGAAGTCAACTATCCTAATTGGATTTTGTGACATTGACTGGGGTGGCAATGAAGATGATAGCAGAAGCACATCAGGCTACGCTTTCACCTTTGGTTTAGCGGTGTTTTCATGAGCCTCTGTGAAGCAACAAAGTGTTGCACTGTCCACAGCCGAGGCATAGTATGTGAGTGCATCAGAAGCTACAACTCAAGCTATTTGGCTAAGGGTCATACTTAAAGACTTTGGAGAATTACAGGTTGATGCCACACCACTTCTATGTGACAACACCTCTGCAATCGCCATCACCAAAAACCCAGTATTTCATCAGAGAACAAAGCATATCAAAAGAAGGTATCATTTCATTAGAGAGGCATTGCATGATAACACAATCAAGCTAATCTATTGCAGCACAAAAGATCAAATCGCATACATTTTCACAAAAGCATTACCTAAGGAGAGATTCAATTACCTGAGGGGTTTGCTCAGAATGACTCCCAGAAGTAGTTTAGAAGGAAGTGTTGGAAGCTAAATAGCTTCTGACATCAAGGGATCGAAGGCAGCAAAGAACTCTCGAGCATGGGTGTTGTCTGCATTGAAGAAGAAAAGAATAAGAAAGGTTTTTAGCCTCCAACGACTAGTTTTTGTTTAAGTGTACGTGAGAGTATGTGAGTAACAAGTGTACACTCCAGATTAAATCACTTAACTCCAAATTAAGGGTTAGGATTTAATCTGGAGTAGTAAGGCTTAAATGATTGTTAAAGTCTCTTGTCAATCACTCTTAGATCAAGTATGGGTCATGGCAATGCACCATACCCTTACAAGCATTCACCTACTTAATGAAATCAAGGCTGCTGCAATTTGACATAGCTGGTATCCAATCTCTAAGTCCTCTCCATTCTCTACCATTCCAATCAATGGAAACCCATCCAAACAATCAACCAAAAACACCAAATCAAACAAACTATAATAACGGTGACGTCGACGATTATGGTGATGAGCTGGACGAGGAGACAACAATGGTGATAAGGGCAGCTATGCGAAAATTAAGGAGGGAGATAACGGTGACGGTGAGAAAATTAAGGAGGGAGATGACGAGGCTATCTACAACAATGTATTCCACTGTCTCCAAGGGATGTTCCGGAAACAATCACATTCTACTAAACCAAATCAAATTGGAAAAAACAATAAATCAGAAAAGGGGAAGCATTTTGATAGACTTTGAAGATGGACATTATGTGGATATGCAAAGCATAATGGTTTCTCTTAACATCAAGCAGTCATACCATCAAACAAATGACGATCAAAGCCTCCCAATCTTTTAGGAGGCATCAGAAATCAGCTCGCGCTAATATTGATAGTCCCAGCTTTTCATTCTCAGTCAGTCACTCGGATTCCTTACCAATGTTAACTAGAATTTCGACGTAGGAGTAAAGCTTTGCAGTTTAAACATGAACCTTTGAGATAGTGGATGACACTATTATAGAGAGCCTCATTGTCTCCCTCCTTAATTTTCTCATCATTGCCGACATCTTCCTTATTTTGCTCATCATCATAATTGCCATCGTCACCGTCACCGTCAACATGGTCGTCATCTTCTTCTTCACAGTCGTTGCCTTCCATTTCGTCATCTTCTACTTCAACAGACAGAATCATATAAAGGACAAAGAGAAGGGGTGGGACAGAGTAGAGAGAAAGAAAGAGATGTGTAATTGTAAGGTGTATGTTATATTACCCTATTTTGCCTTTATATAGTAGTAGGGAAGGTTAAAACCCTACCTTAATAGGATTACAACTTTTATAGGATAATAACTAACCCTAGATAATCTTCTAAAGATATCCCAAATATACTAGGATTTACACAATCACATTCCTAATCTAATAGGACTGCAACACTCCCCCTTTGAGTGTGTAAATACTCAACTAAATGGCGCATCAGGTGTTCAGCGATGAAGTAAGTACAATTGATGAAGTCGTCGGCATAATGAACGAATGCGAGTATCAAATCAACGGAAGAATGCATAAACGGTAAAACTACAAAACCTCGCAATGGTAAAACCCAAGGTGGGATAAAAACCCATAGACTAGGGAGAAAAGTGAAAAGTTACATTATGTCAAAACTAAACGTCTTCTGGACGCAAGTAGAAGCTCACAAAAGTATGACCAGCCTAGGATGGCTGCCTCGTCAAAACCTAGTTAGGTAGCAAAAACCCAGTGGGAAAAATACTCCTAATCGTAGGGAAAAATAGTACATTAAGAACAAGTGAGTATACTTTTGGATACTCCGCCTGAGTTTTACAAAACTTCTAAATGAGAAATACAAGCATTGCATATGAATAGTTAGGCATACCAATTCCTCAGAAAAGCTTTTAGAAGGTTGATGTCGGCAGTGACATCGTGTTGATGTCGGCAAGGTTGTCTGGGATCGACTTACATGACTTCAATTCCCTGATGCTTTGCTGATGTGATGTAGATGCAATATGTCTTGGTGTTGGCTTTGTTGATGTATCATGGCTTGTCGGGTTGATACATGCTACATAGTCTTCATGAATCGTCATTGGGACTCAACAATGGATGAAAACAGCAAGTACTTCGAATATGCTCAACAATAGCTCTTAACCATGTCTCATGTGTGGCGTAGTGCAGTGAGGTGAGTCTTGGAACGTTTCAAAGATTTCACAACTAAGGTCATATCGTGGACCTCCAAGATATTGCGATATCCCTAACGGTAAAGACATAACCATTTGGGGATATGCCTTGTGCGGGTTTGATAAGTAACCAGCGTCACCATAACAAATAAGGCAAGCATCATTCCAAGGATCAAGGGGGTTAGATCCGCTCGGGATACGTTGGGATTAGCCCAAATTTGTAGTACCTTCGGAGTAGCCAGAAAACGTCTTTAAAACCAATTCAATGGTTGCATGTAGGTGCGATGCTACATCTTTACCAACAGATCAACAGCGAAGGAGATGTCCTATCTAATGTAATGAGTTAAGTACAACAAAGCACAAAGCTAAACTCAGATATGGAACTTTGGATTCCATAACCTCTTCAAGGGTCTCATTTGCATATAGCGTATGGAAGATCATAGGTATACTCAAAAGGTAACACCTTCGGGGTGTAGTTCGACTGGTAGACCAAAGGACCGTTAGAATAATTCTTCAAATTCAGGTCAAGGCATAAACGAGTTTTCCAAGATCCTTCATCTCAAATTCCTCTTTAGATACGAGGCAGTTTTCTCAAGCTCTTCTAGAGTCTTAGTGAGATTCATGTCATTGACATAAACTGTAACTCTAACAATTCGGAATAAGACTGCATTTTAACACACAAGGCGTAATTCATATCCCTGACTGATCAAATAATCACTTAGACGGGTATACCACATCTGCCAGTTTGCTTCAATCCATAAGTGAACGCCTCAAACAAGTTGAGAGGGTGTTCCGTGGTTTGGAACTATTTGAACCAGTCCATGTAATTCTTCTGGAACTTACATGTCAATCTTCATATTACTATCCCCATAGAGAAACACTAACCACATTTCATAATGCTGCTGTCAATCACATGGCGTTTGAGAGAAACCTTGCGCCGTAAAACGTGCATCATATCGCATTATTTCATTCATCTCATTACGCTTCCTTTCCCATTAGTAACACAACAGAGGCACCTTGGGTAGTGTACGAACTACGGGTCCAAAAGACACTTTGGTAAGGAAATTAACCTGGATTGTGATTTCGGTTGTCCAATCAGTTCTATGTTATCACTAATCAACGGAACACAGTTATATCGTCGCATTTCATTTATGTCAGTAAGTGAAAGCATCATCGATGATAATCTCATTCCAATTCCATTATCTAATCCAAACTAGTATACTGGACCAAGAACTTTAAGTCTTAGGAGTAATCCGGATTAATCGCATAAGATGGAAATGATTTGAGATAGCGATCGAGTATAGATTCATTTTGTGTCATGTCTTCTTCTTTTAGGGAAGTAAATCCTATGAACTGAGTGATATATCATGCTTCACGTCGATACAAATTGATTGGCTATCTGCTGGTGTACCAGACCGTCTAATAGGGGCGGCCAAACCATCCAACATGGACAGAACATCGTTCGGGGATGTTGACTCAACATCTGTTATGTACATATATCCTTGCAGGCTTGTTTGCAGCTAGTATATGATCTCGTCACTTTAGTTAGATCAGAGGAATGATTCTGGAGCAACATTCTGATAGCTAGAATACATCGCACTTGCTCATCACACTTGTGCGATATGGGGATCAAGATGAGACATAGTGGGCAACGTCCACGCAAATTCACGTCGTTCTACAAGAACGTTGACGTTCTTATCTCCCCCTAACGGCGGGAAAACTGTCTCATTGAAGTGACAATCTATAAAATGAGCTGTAAAGAGATCGCATACAAGGGCTCTAAAGAGCTAGTGTGAAGAAGAATCATGATCGACAAAGATTCATAACCTTCTTTGAGGACCCATATTGGTATGTTGCGACAACGCAACTTGGCACATGGAATGCACACCCAAATGCATAAGTATGAAACGTCAGGTTCGTACCCAATGGTGACTTTTAATTCTATTTCAGCTGCTTTTTGGGATTCGTTAAATTTATCTGCATTTACTTTTAATTCTAGAGGAACTCTTTCTCCTAATCTTTGGTTACTAACATCTTCAACTTGTGCGGATTTTTTATTTATTTCTATATCTGAGCAATAGGTTACTGTTTGCTATACTTTTGATCATATCCCAAGTCAGTTCACCTTTGTTTATGCAAGCACTTCATCTATTAAAAGAAGAGATTTATCGGCTGATCTTATTACTCTACGCTCACAGAAAAAAGGTCCATGGATGGCTATTGGTGATTTCAACCCTATCTTTGGTGCCCACGAGTAGATGGAAGGAGGCAGGCCGTCGCACCCTGAGCCGCGTTTAGTAACATGTCTGATACTTGTAATTTTACTCACTTGAATACTTCTAGGGCATCTTTTACATAGTCTAATGGTTGGAGGTTTCGTGGTCGCACAGAAAGAAGGCTAGATCGTTCTTTGTGTGATATAAGTTGGTTTGATTCCTGGCCTCACTCTAAATGCATGTTGTTGCCAAATTTAGTCTTAGATCATAATCCTCTTTTCTTTTTTTTCCGCTTCAAGAGTTTTGAGTAGTGGTCATCGTCCTTTCCATTTTCAATAAATGTGGGTTCAACATTCATCTTTTCGAGAAACTGTAACTCAGTGGTGGATAAATACAGTTGCCTATGGTTGTCCTATGCTTATAGTAAAACCTCTAGCTCTCGTATCAATTGTGTTCATAATGGAAATAATCTTCTTATTGATCCGCATGCAATTGAGAACCATATTGTTAATTTTTATCAAATTTTGTTAGGTTCTTCTTTCATTCCTTCAAGTGTTGATGAGGTTTGTGAGGTCATTCAACTATTTTTACTAATTCTAAAAATAATCTTTTATCTACATTACCTACTGATGAGGAAATTAAGGAGGCAATTTTCTCTTTAAGTGCTTCTAATACGCCCAGGCCAGATGGTTTTCCAAGTTTTTTCTATCACTACTGCTAGGATATTGTTGACTTTGATGTCATTCAATTTGTGTAGCAATTCTTTCAATTAAATTGGTTCTACCCTCATGCTAATAGTAATTTCTTGGTTTTGGTATTAAAGGTAGAAGACGCTATTTCCATTACTCAATTTAGACCTATTGCCTTGGCAAATTTTCTTTTCAAGATTATTCCCAAAATTTTGGTAGCTCGTCTTTCTCATATTGTTCAACGCATTATATGTCCACAACAAGCTGCTTTTATACCTGGGCGACATATCACGGATTATATTGGCCTTGTTTTTAGAATGTTTCAATGTGCTTGACAAAAAATCTCGTGGTGGTAACATGGGAGTTAAAGTTGATATAGCTAAGGCTTTTGATACTTTAGATCGGTCATTTCTATTGCGGGTGCTTACTAACTTTGGGTTTTCCACTTGTTTTATGGACTGGGTTTCTACTATCTTAAGATCTGTTAAGCTGTCCAACTTAATCAATGCTACCCGTGTCGTTTTTTCTCTTGTTCTCGGGGAGTGCGCCCTCTTTGTTGCTTTTTTGTCTAGCTGAGGAGGCTTTATCAAGGGATCTGAGTCGATTTCAACTTGATGGGCTTACCAAGCCAATTTTTGCTCCAAGAGGTTGTATTTATCTTTCTCATGTTCTTTATGCAGATGACTTATTGATTTTCTTTAGAAGTGATGGTGTCACACTATGTAATTTAAAAGGTTTCTTCGATAGATATGGTAAGGTCTCTAGTCAATTCATCAATAAGGATAAAAGTACTTTCTACTTGGGCTCTACTTCAAGGCATCGCAAAGTTATGGTCGAGAGCTACTTGGGATTCAAAGAACGTAAAGTACCATTTGTCTATTTAGGAGTTCCAATTTTTTGTGGCAAGCCTAAGAGGTGTCATCTCCAAGCCTTGGCAGATAAAGCTAAAGCTAAGTTAATAGGTTGGAAGGGGAAACTTTTATCTACGGCTGAAAGAGTTCAACTCATTCAATTAATTTTTCAGAGTATGCTTTTGTATAGTTTTTCTATTTATCAGTGGCCTTCTTCCTTGCTGAGGTCTCTTTCGCGATGTGCTTGCAATTCTATATCGTCTGGTGAGGTGACCTCAAAGATGATTTGTTACCGTTTATTGGTCTCAGATATGTGCATCGAAAAATGAGGATGGGTTGGGATTGCGTGATCTTTGCTCTCTAAATATTACAGCTCCCTTAAACCTTGGAGGGTTATTATTACTTCTGATTCTCCCTGGAGTGTTTATTTTCGAGAACGATTTTAGCCACATGGTCGTTTATACTCTTCTTGTTACAAGCGATCTTCTATATAGCCTGGTATTAAATCCATTCTTCATATCTTGTTTCAGAATTGTCATTGGGTGATTGAGAATGGTTCTAGTACTTCTCTTTGGGTTGATAAATGGTTAGATATGTTAGACGTTGTTGGTGCTACTGAGCTTGCTCCTTCTCTATCTCATACTAAGGTCTCAAATATTATTTGTATGGGAAAATGGGTTATTCCTTTTATTTTTTTCTTCTACTTTTCCAGACTTGGCTAAAGAGATTTTAGAGATGCCTTTTCCAATTGATGAGGACAAGGACGTGTTAATTTAGGAAACTTCTACATTTGGAGTCTTTTCGTTTTCTGATGGCTATGAAATTATTCGGCATCGATTTCCTGTAAGAGTTGAGCTTCTATTATTTAGCGTCATTTCACTCCACCTCACTACTCTATTTTAGTTTGGAAGATTCTTTTCGAAAAGCTCCCAACAGAGGATCAACTTCAGGGACGAGGCATTCCGCTAGTTCCAATATGCTAATTATGTTACAAGAATTTTGAATCTATTACGCACTTATTTTTTAGTTGTGAATTTGCACAACATGCTTGGTGTTGGCTAGCTACCCAATTTGGGACTATTCATCCATTTACGAGTTCCTTCTCAGACTTATGGCTTGCTTTTGTGTCAAAGTGGTTTTCTCCACAACTTCACCATGTCTGGCTAGCTTCAGGGTTTTTCTTGCTAATGACTATTTGGAAGATGCGTAATAAAATGAAGTTTGAAAGTAAGCCCTCTTTATTTTCACTGGACATTTTGGATAAGCAACTTTTAGTCTCTCTTGGAATCTCAGCTGAGTCTTGTAAAGGTCATTCTATAGTCCATGTTCTTTGGCATCCCCCTCTATTTTCTTGGGTCAAAGTGAATATTGATGACCTTGCTAAAGGTAACTCGGGTCATGTGGCTTGTGATGGGGTTTCCGAGATTTTGCGGGTTATTTTCTTGGTCTTTTCTCCCTAAGCTTGGGGCATTGTACTTCTTTTTATGCGGAGCTTCATTTGTCATCCTTGCTATGGAGTTGGCTCAAGCGCGGGGTTGGCAAAATTTATGGCTTGGAAGTGACTCTTCTAGCGTGATATGTTGTTTTGCTTCTGGATCTTTCTCTCCTCCTTGGTCGCTCCAGACACGTTAGAAAAATTGTATTTTCCAATTGCAGAACATGGTATTTTGTTGCTCTCATACATTTTGAGAAAGGAATGCAATTGCTGACAAATTAGCCAATTTAGGGCTTCGCACTCAGATTTCTTGAGCTGCCAGCCTACAGATTTGTCTCCCCTTCTTAATGTGTGATTTTCTTTTTTACCTAATCTTTTTGGATTTTCCTTTTCGTTTTGCAGCTTGTCTTGCAGGTTCTTACCTTTTAGGTTTATAGAGGGGTCTGATGAGCCTATGTCCACCCAATCTTTTTCTTGTATTTTCTTTTTCAAGAGAGGTAAGGTCTATGTCCCCCCTCCTCTTTTTCTTGTATTTTCTTTTTCAAAAGGAGTAAGGTGTATGCCCTTTGCTCTTTTCTTGTATTTTGTTTTTCTTGCTCTATGAGAGGTAAGGTTTATGTCCTCCCTGACTAGGTTGAACTCTTTTTTCATATCAATAAAATTCTCACGTTTTAAAAAAAAAACAAAAAAAAAAGGAAAAACACTCTTGCAGTACAAAGTAGTGATCGCCAAAACTCTCTAGCCGAATTCTCCAATTCAAAACTTCCAACTCCTAGGGTTATAAAGCTCGGCTAAAATATGCTAAGTTAAGCATTAAAATCCTAGCTAAAATAGGATTCCCAAAATCTGGAAATACAATTAAATAAAATATCTTAAAGGCAAATCCTCAACTGATAGGAAATCAAATCTGTGAAGATTCCTCCCGTTGACTGACCAAATTAGCATAGAAAATGCCTAAGAGATATCACTGGAAAGATTAAGACGTTCTCTTCAATATTGTACAAGAAAATTTCTCCAAAATACGACATCTTCAATAACTTATGGCTCAAGCATGACCAAAAGGTTAATTTGTCCTGTGAAATTCAGTCCATGGATTTTACTATTTAAATTTCGTATTTTATTGTTGTTACGACGCTTTTTTATTGACACATCCCGACCGGAGTCGAGGCGTGCTAGCCATCACGTGAGAGTGACGTAGCCAAGAGTGCAAAAGAAGTAATTAAAAATGTGAACAAATTAAAACCGACTAAAACTTATTTAAACTAGAAATAAGTGAGTATGCTTAAGTGGTCAACCCAAGTTACAAACGTTCAAAGCATAGGTAAATTAAAGATGCAGTCAAACTGATTAAGTACTAAATACACAACCAAAGAGATGATCCATACATTAATCAGTGGAATGTCAAAATCCGCCGGGCAACCCTCGTGTGCCACAAAGAAGAATAGCTATCTAGTACCTAGAGGGGCGAAAAACAGAATGGTGAGTGGGCAAAAACAAAGCTTTGGAAAACACATTTATCTTTTCTGAAAGTACTAACCCCTCACTGTAAAACCCGTATAGTTTCCAGAAAATAATACTACGTATATGTATGAAAAACCAATGCACAAAAGCAGTGACAACAAAAGCATGCCATGCCACGATTTCTCAACGATAATCAATGTAAGTCAGGTGTGAATCAATCTAAACTATCATGCCAGTCGGAGTCACCTAATGTGACCTGTACGACTGGACCTATTGCTCATCAGTCTATGCTAGCACACAAGTAGCAATCACCTAGTGTGACTTGTACGACAAGGCTGGGTGTAAATATGTACGCTCTAGTGCTACGATCACGTGAAGGCTAGCAATAAATCGCGGGTCACCTACGAGTCAGAGTCACCTAATGTGACATGTACGACAGGGATGGCACTAAACTTGGATCCAAGGTGAGCGTGCGGTGCAGGAGGTGAACATCACATGAAGGACTGGCGGCATGAGCACTAACACCAGGGTGCAGCAATGAGGAGCTCTAAATGAATATATGCATGCCAGTATAATGCAACCATTTCAATCACACACAACTCACCAGAACTTACCTGCGCCTCCCGTAGGATCATGTGGCATCATCACAACTCACCTGGAAACCACAAAGTTTACATATATATATATACACACACACACACACACACACACACACACACATATATATATATAAACAAATGCCCACTCACTGATATGTCGAAGGATCGTAGCCCCCTAGCCTCACTTGTCCGCGTTCGTCCTCGGGGTATGTCTCCCCTATATGCGAAACAACTATTTTTAGTTAATTAAATAGCACATACACAAGAATCTAGGAATAACTTATCATAGTTTGCTTAAATGGAAGGTTTGAATATACGAAAATGATCTACTAGAAGTCACGAACGAGCACGTGAAAACCACTCCCTGACGTGCCTTCATGCGCTATCCAACCCACAGCCATACGCGTAGCCACGCGCAGGCACGTGCACGGCATCCGCGATGAAAACCCTAACGGACGTTAGGATTATTCCGTCAGAATAGACAGAATATTCCTTTAAATAGTAACGACGTAACCTAACACCGTTAGGATATTCCGTTAACTTTAATTGAATATACCTTGTCTTCTCCGGTTAGCCTTGTCGTCCGCCGCCGGTGCCATCGTTTGGTTGGCCGAAAACTGGAAAAAGTGATCGGTTTCTGTGTAAAATTCAAACCTTAATATCTTACTCATTTCTCAACCAAAATCCACAAAATTTATATGGATTTGAAGATCTTGAGGAGTAGAACAAGCTCGTACCTCCTGGGGGTCCAAAATCAAACGGAAAATGGCCTAAAAATACCTTGAAAGATTCGGCCAAAACTGAAACTTCTAAAACTCGCGTGCTCCGACGTCAACTTCACTCCAAACCTAGTCTAGGGTCCTTAAGGAGTTGAGTAGGAGTTGAGTAGAAGCTTTCTCGACCCTTAAAACCTCGTAACTCGATCGTGATCACGATGACCCAAAAACCATCAAGTCGGAGTTCACGAGTCAACGGTTCAAAACTCGTTAAAACGAGAAACGGTTGGTACGATTGAGTTTGTGAGGTCGAAATGAGCACGATGGTGATGTTTTTAGGCTTGATCCGTGATGGTTTGATGATGGTTAAAAGGTGGTGGTGGCTCGGGTGTGAGAAGAACAGAGAAGAATGTGCGAGAATGAGAGAGAGAGAGTCACGGGTGTCTGATTGAGCAGAGGGAAGAGAGAAATATATCTAATTGGTCCAAAAAGAAAGAGAAAAATATCTGATTGGTTTAGAAGAGTTAGGAACCACAATAATTCGTTCTTAATTTTACCTGTTTACACACTTAAATAACCGTAAATTCTTCGTTACGACCCCAATTCGGGTCTAACTCGAATTGATGCACTCGTGACGTCGAGGCTAATTTAATTACGGTAGGGAGAAAATAATTTAAAACTAAATATGTACATCCACGTCACTTAGTCAACCAGGGCATAACGATCACTTTACACACTCGGGGAGAAATTACATAGAAAATAGGGACGGGTCGTCACAGTCTACCCCCTTAAGAAAATTTTGTCCCCGAAATTCTAACACAACCACAAATCAATAATCAAAGAACAAACGTGGATACAAGTCTTACATGCATTCCTCCGTCTCCCAAGTGGCTTCCTCAACTAATGGTTCCTCCACAAGACTTTCACCATACGAATAGTCTTGTTCCTAAGAACTTTATCTTTCCAATCCAGAATCGTCACTGGAACCTCATCGTAAGTTAAGTCTGGGTTAATCTCCAGGGGCTGAGGAGGAATCATGTGTGACGGATCAGACACATATCTCCGCAGCATAGACACGTGGAATACGTTATGCACATTTGATAATTCTGGAGGTAGCTCAAGCCGGTAAGAAACTTCGCCAACTCGTTTGATAATCTGATACGGTCCAATGTAACGAGGATTTAGCTTCCCCTTCTTTTCGAACCGTACCACACCTTTCCACAGTGATAACTTCAAGAACACCCAATCACCAACCTTATATACCATGTCAGTTGAATGTCCATCGGCGATACTATTTTGTCGATCCTGGGCTGCCTTCAGGTTAGTTTTTATCACCTGAATGTTCTGCGTAGTCTCATCCACTATCTCAGGGCCCACTAAAACTCTCTCGCCAACTTCAGACCAACATAACGGAGTACAACATGGTTTCCTATAAAGCGCTTCAAAAGGTGACACACCAATGCTAGAATGTTAGCTGTTATTATAAGCGAACTCGATCAAAGCTAAGTGTTTATGCCAAGCATCTCTGAACTGCAACACCGAAGATCTCAACATATCTTCCAGTGTTTGAATAGTCCTCTCAGATTGCCCATCCGTTTGAGGGTGATAAGCCATACTGTAAAGCAAATTCGAACCGAGAGCTTCTTGGAAAGCTGCCCAAAATTTCGAAGTGAATCTGGGATCCCGATCAGAAATGATACTAACCGGAACACCATGATACTTGACAATCTCTGAAATGAAAAGCTCCATTAATCGACTTAATGAGTAATTTTGTCGAACAGGCAAAAAGTGCACTGACTTAGCAAGCCGATCAATTATCACCCAAATACCATCATAACCATTTCGCGTACGAGGTAGCTTGTACACGAAATCTATGGTAATATTCTCTCATTTCCATTGAGGTACCGGAAGTGGCTGTAGTAGCCCAAACGGTTTCTTCCTTTCTGCCTTGACCTGTTGACAAATTGCACAACGACTTACATACTCTGGGATTTCTCTTTTCATACCAGGCCAATAATAGAATGTTCGAATGGTATGATACATCTTGGTACTCCCAGGATGCATCGCATAAGCTGAAACATGCGCTTCACAAAGTATTTCTTTCTTCAATTCTACTATGTCCGGCACATACATCCGATCACCCTGCATAAGCATACCATCAAGTCTCCGGATCCTGAGATCTCCTATTTTCGCTACTGACACTGCTTGTACCAATGCTTGTGATTCTGGGTCATTCGCTTGAGCTTCGAGTGCATGATCCAACAAAATTGGCCTAACTTGAAAATTAGTAAGTAGAACTCCTTGGTGATCCGTTCCTAATGTAACTCCAGTACATCGTAAATCAATCAATAGTGGAACACGGCATGCATAAATTATGTTGAGTCGACCCTGGGACTTCCTGCTTAAAGCATTAGCTACAGAATTTGCACGACCAAGAAGATACTCAATCGTGCAGTCATAATCACTATCCGCTACCGGAGGTTGAGCTCTTTCTTGGGGAAAATGTATTTGAGGCTCTTATGGTTGGTGAAGATCTGACATGTTTCCCCGTACAAATAATGCCTCCAGATTTTCAAAGCAAAAACAATAGCTGCCAACTCGAGATCATGAGTAGGATAATTCATTTCATGGGGCTTTAACTGTCGTGAAGCATCACGATCACTCTTCCATGCTGCATTAATACACAACCCAAACCATTCAAAGAAGCATCACTATAGATCTCAAAGTTCCCACTGTCATCAAGAAGTGCCAAAACAGGTGCATAAGTGAGACAATACTTCAACTGCTGAAAACTTCGCTCATAATCATCACTCCACTCGAAATTAACTCCTTTCCTGGTCAACCTTGTCAGAGGCAGGGCTATAGCTGAGAAATCTTTCACAAAGCATCGATAATAGCCCGCAAGACCAAGAAAACTCCACACTTCCGTGACAGTCCAATGCTGCTCCCAATTCTCCACGACAGCTACTTTCTAAGGGTCCACAAGAATACCCTGGCCTGATATCACGTGTCCCAAGAACGACACTTAATCCAGCCAGAACTGACATTTACTAAATTTAGCATATAGCTGATTTTCCCTTAATTTCTTTAAAACCAAACTTAGATGTCTAGCATGCTCTGCCTTAGTCTTATAATATACCAAAATATGATCGATGAAGACAATGATGAACATGTCGAGATACGGCCAAAATACTCGATTTATCAGGTCCATAAAGACTGCTGGAGTGTTCATTAAACCGAATGGCATCACAAGAAACTCGTAATGACCATATCGAGTCCGAAATGCTATCTTTAGGACATCCTCACTCTTAATCTTCAGCTGATAGTAATCGTATCTTAGATCAATCTTTGAAAAGACACAGGCACCAAGAAGATGGTCAAAGAGGTCATCAATACGAGGCAACGGATAACGGTTTTTAATCGTCACCCGATTCAACTGTCGATAATCTATACACAGCCTCATAGTTCCGTCTTTCTTTCGTACAAACAAAACTGGAGCTCCCCAGGGAGAAGTACTCAGCTGGATAAAACCCTTATCAACAAGTTCTTGTAACTGGGTTTTCAATTCTCTTAACTCAGCAGGAGCCATTCGATAAAGGGTTAAAGAAATAGGGTTTGTACTTGGAATTAGATCAATAATGAACTCCATTTCACTATCTGGAGATAGTTCGGTAAGACATTAGGAAAGTATCTGACTACCCGAACATCCTCCACATGAGCAGAAGTATCCTCGTTCAGCACCACATGAGCTAGGTAGCCTTGACAACCTTTCCTCAACAATCGCTTCGCTCTTACGGAAAAGATAACGCCATGTCTCAACCCACTACAATCACCAACAAAAGTGACCACAAGCAAGCCCGGTCGATGGAAGGTAACAACCTTCTGATAATAATCCAACTTGGCATGATTGTAATGTAACCAATCCATGCCCAGAATAACATCGAAATCGACGATATCCAGTGGAACAAGATTAGCTGGCATGATGACATCCTTAATAAGAATAGGACATCCTCGATACTCCCAACTAACATAGCAAGTTTCGCCTCTAGGCATCGAGAACTCCAACTCATAACCGAAGGGAGTGGGGTGAGGTTGAGTCTTTTAAGCAAACATATGAGAAATAACAAAATGCGTAGCACTTGAATCAATTAATACACTAGCAAAATGACCAAGAATATTCAACGTACCCATAATCAAATCAGGGTTGTTCTGAGCCTGCTGCCGGCCTCCACGACCCCTATTTCCTTGGTTACCACGTCCCTGAGTACCTCATCCCTGATTGGTCAGATTAGGCTATCTAGTTGAACCACCACTACTAGAAGCGACATCAAGATTCTGAAATTATCCCCTAGCATACCACTGCGATCCGCCGCCTTGATACGGCGCACACGGCGTATAACTTCCCTGGTACGGTGGATAACCACCTTGATAATAAGGATCAGGTGGATACAAATATGCTCCTCCAAAATACTGAGCTACGTCCCCCTGGTAGTGGTAAGCACCACCATAACCTGTCGGAGAATAAGCGCTAGGTCCCCGAATCTGCTGGAGGAGAACTGCAGGTGGTAGCATAGGAGGCTAAAGTTTTTGCTGATTCTGCAGACACTGATTAGCTCTATGCCCCATATGACCGTAAGTGAAACATCCACTACTACCTTTTCTACACTCCCTAAAATAACGGTTATTGCATCTACGACACAGTGGAGCACCAGAACTGTTAGAATTCTTCTGATTCTGGAAACGAGAACCACTTGTGGAACTACCGCCCCTTCGCGGCGTATTAGAACTTGAACCACCACCGGATGAACCAAAACTATTACCACTACGCTTAAAATTCTGAGTTTTACGAGGACCATATGACGACTGCCCTTTATTATTATTTTTCCGAACATTACCTTTTTCCTCTTCATCATCACAATCATCCGGAGCATTCTCAAAGTCCTCGACCCAAAGCAAAACCTCAAAGAATTCTTGATATGTAAAACAGGGAGTCGAAGTCACCATAGAACGTAACCGTTTGCGAGTCACCTTCTTAAAACATCATAGCATCTCTAGAGGATTTGAAGCAATCTCGGGACAATACCAAGATAAATCAGTAAACTTTCGATGATACTCAGTGGCTGACATTTTCCCTTACTTCAATTATGAAAGTTCATCCCTCTTATGATCCAAATACTCTAGTGGTATAAATCTAGCCTGAAACCACTGGTTGAAAACCGCCTAATTCATGGCATCTTGAACTGACAACATGAGTGGTTCTTGAGTCCACCAGGATGCAGCCTCCAAATGTAAAAACCAAGTGGTTGTCTCGACCCACCTTTCTTCTAGAAGAGTTCCTTGACGCTGCATAACTTTGAAAGTTTTCTCAACATGATTGAGCCAAAGCTCAGATTTCTCAGGTCCCTCTTTACCTAAGAAATTATTGATCTGAAGGTGGGACACTGCTTCCAAAGTAGTCCTTTGAGGAGAACGAAGTGAGGACTGAATAGCATTAGTAATAGCTTCACCAAGTTGTCCAAAATCAGGAAAACTAGTCTTAGATGAAACACGTGGTTGTCTACGAGCCAGCATAATTCTGACATAAGAGATCAAAAATAATTAGGACTTATAACACAAGCAAAAAATGCAGGACTGCCAAACCTAGGCTCTGATACCAAACTAACACACCCCGACCGGAGTCGAGGCGTGCTGGCCGTTACATGAGAGTGACGTAGCCAAGAGTGCAAAAGAAGTAATTAAAAATGTGAACAAATTAAAACCAACTAAAACTTATTTAAACTAGAAATCAGTGAGTATGCGGAAGTGGTCAACCCAAGTTACAAACATTCAGAGCATAGGTAAATTAAAGATGCAGTCGAACTAATTAAGTACTAAATACAAGACTAGAGAGAAGATCCCCACATTAATCAGTGGAATGTCAGAATCCGTCTGGCAACCCTCGTGTGCCACAAAGAATAACAGCTATCTAGTACTTGGAGGGGTGAAAAATAGAAGGGTGACTGGGCAAAAACAAAGCTTTGGAAAACACATTTATCTCTCTGAAAGTACCCATCACTGTAAAACCTGTATAGTTTCCAGAAAATAATACTACGTATATGTATGAAAAACCAATGCACAAAAGCAGTGACAACAAAAGCATGCCACGCCACGATTTCTCAGTGATAATCAATTTAAGTCAGGTGTGAATCAATCTAAACTATCATTCCAGTCGGAGTCACCTAATGTGACCTGTACGACTGGACCTATTGCTTAACAGTCTATGCTAGCACACGAGTCAGAGTCACCTAGTATGACTTGTACGACAGGGCTTGGTGTAAATATGTAAACTCTAGTGCTACGATCACGTGAAGGCTAGCGATAAATCGCGAGTCACTTACGAGTCGGAGTCACCTAATGTGACCTGTACGACAGGGCTGGCACCAAACTTAGATCCAAGGCAAACGTGCGGTGCGGGGGGTGAACATCATGTGAAGGACTGGCCCTGGCCTAGGGCGGGAGCACTAACACCGGGGCACAGCAATGATGAGCTCTAAATGATAATATGCATGCCAGTATAATGCAACCATTTCAATCACACACAACTGACCTAAACTTACCTGCGCCTCCCGTATGATCATGTGGCATCATCACAAACTCATAATAATGCAACAATTAAATATAACACATTTATGTGATGGCATGTTATGCATAAAACAATTTAAAAATGTTTCTGGAAACCACAAAGTTTATACATACATACATACATACATATATATATATATATAAATGCCCACTCATTGATATGTCGAATGATCATAGCCTCCTAGCCTCAGGGTATGTATCCCCTATATGCAAAACAACTATTTTTAGTTAATTAAATACCACATACACAAGAATCTAGGAATAACTTCTCATAGTTAGCTTAAATGGAAGGTTTGAATGTATGAAAATGATCTACTCGAAGTCACGAACCCACATGTCAAAACCTCTCACCGGCCGAAGGCCAGACGCGCCTTCACGCGCCATCCAACCCACGGCTATACGCGTAGGCATGTGCAAAGAATGCGCGACGGAAACCCTAACGGACGTTAGGAATATTCGGTCAGAATAGACAGAATATTTTGTTAAATAGTAACAGCATCACCTAACACCGTTAGGATATTCCGTTAACTTTAACAGAATATACCTTGTCTTCTCCGGTTAGCCTTGTCGTCCGCCATCGCCAGTGCCGACGTTTGGTTGGCCGAAAACTGGAAAAAGTGACCGGTTTCTGGTTAAAATTTCAAACCTTAATATCTTACTCATTTCTTAACCAAAATCCAAAATATTATGTGGATTTGAAGCTCTTAGGAGTAGAACAAGTTCGTACCTCTTGGGGGTCCAAAATCAAACGGAAAATGGCATGAAAATCTTTCGAAAGATTCGGCCAAAACTGAAACTTCTTGAACTCGCATGCTCCGACATCAACTTCACTCCAAACCTAGTCTAAGGTCCTTAGGGAGTTGAGTAGAAGCTTTCTTGATCCTTAAAACCTTGTAACTTGACCGCGATCATGACGACCCAAGAACCATCGAGACGGAGTTCACGAGTCAACTGTTCAAAACTCATTAAAACGAGAAACGGTTGGTACGATTGAGTTCGTGAGGTCGAGATGAGCACGATGGTGATGTTTTTAGGCTTGATCCGTGATGGTTTCATAATGGTTGAAAGGTGGTGGTGGCTCGGGTGTGGGAAGAATCGAGAAGAATGCGCGAGAATGAAAGAGAGTCACGAGTGTCTGATTGGGAAGAGGGAAGAGAGAGATATATCCGATTGGTCCAAAAAGAAAGAGAAAAATATCTGATTGGTTTAGAAGAGTTAGGAACCACAATAATTGGTTCTTAATTTTACCCGTTTACACACTTAAATAACCTTAACTTCTTCGTTACGACTCCAATTCGGGTCTAACTCGCGTTGATGCACTCGTGACGTTGAGGCCAATTTAATTATGATAGCGAGAAAATAATTTAAACTGAATATGTACATCCATGTCACTTAGTCAACCAGGGCATAATCGTCACTTTACACATTCGGGGAGAAAATTACATAGAAAATAGGGACGAGTCGTCACATTTATTTTTGGTATAGAATTTTTTTTTTTTTTTTTTTAAATTTGCAAAAGGACAAAAATGCCTCTGTTGGTCTACACGGGTTCTACATAGACGTTTAAGATCTTTTCATGTTTTGCCTCTTTTAATAGCATATTAGAGTAACGACACGCATAAACGCAAGCAAAACGAAATTTATAGCTAGAATGAAGATTTTACAAACCGCGAATGCCAAGGGTATTTTGTTAATTTTACCTTTATTTAGAGCATATGTGGCTTGACTTTTCTGGCCTTATTTAGTGTGCCACACAAGACCCACTCTCATTTTCTAGATCCCTCCTCCCTATTTTTCCCTTGGTCTCTCTCCTCTCAACTTATTTCTCTCTCTTACTCCTCTTGACTTTTTCTTCTTGCTTGAGAACACAATCACCTACACCTCCAAAATTTCTGGCGAGTTTGATCTCTAAACAACACCATCGTGACCATATCTGCACCACGTCTAACCTTAGTTATTGTTTTTTTAAGTTCAAACCTTAAGCTCAAGTTCGAAGATCTCATATTCTAGAAGAATTTTTTGATTAGATTCCTTGTCTTTTCTAGTGAGTTAGATGAGTTTAGAGTCTTTTTCGAGTCACTACTATCCAAAAAGCCATATTTGAGCAATGGATGCTTGATTTTAACTCGAAGTACGAAGGTCCAAGAACCTTGGGTTAAGTTGAAGTTTTCAATCGAGTTTCATGCAATCTCTAGCCACTTCTTAGACTCCAACTAGGTACATATAAACTTGTCCTCTTCTTCTCTAGCTTCATTTTAACATAAGAATCGTCGAATTTGGTTAAGAATTGAATAAGTTATGGCTCTTCGAAGTTTTCCTAGTTTTTTGCCCATTTTTTGCATTTTTTGGCAAGTTCGACGGCGACGAAGGGCACGAGCTTCGGTGACTGGATGAAGGAGGAGGAGGAATATTTTGTCCTAACCCATCAGTTAATGACTTCAGCTTTGTTAAGTTTAACAGAATATTTCGTCATGGTGGTGAAATATTCCAATTGACTCCAACAGACGTGTGAGGGCACGTAGCGAGCGTGTGAGGGCGCGTAGCTAGCGTGTGGCGTCGGCCCGTGACCGACAACCTAAAATGTCTTTCTAGGCTAGTTACAGGGCCTCGAATTCGTTTTTGGCATCAGTTTAGCATATTTTCATTATTTTAGCTTAGTTTCGTAGTTGGCCGCCATTCTTGATATTAGCGAAACTCTGACTATCTGATCGTCATGAAATTTCAGAATGTTGTTGTAGAAGCTTAATAAGACCTTTAGGAAGTTATGGAATGGAAATTCGGTGTGCGGATTGTTCGGATTGAATGACGTAGGATTGTTGACCCTACCTTTGACCTTTGACCTTTGACCGAGGGTTAACTTTTGATCACCGTGTCCCATATCCATCTAGAATGTACGTGTACAAGCTATAATTATATGTTTTATCACTTGAATTCTGAGAAGGGGCTTGTGCTTTATTTTTGGTGGGGATGGTATATGAGCGCCTTAATCGTTAGGGCAGACTCCAGTTAAGTAACCTTTACTATATGTGATATTGGTTATTACCTGAAAATTTCAATTCTAGTATACTTAGTGGATATGGTACGGAGTTATAAAATGTTTTTCCTATTAAATTATGGCTTTTAAATTCACTTATCGATCTATTTTATGAAGTGTGGTTTGACATTTATTTGAATTGTTTGTAAAACGTGAAGGCTAATAGAGGGTTGTTAACCTATTGTCATAAGGAGTTGTAGCGTCGACTTGTGTTATGTCTCATATGTTGAGCCACTCTAAACTAAGTTTTGAATTCGACTCGGTTCCATTGAGTGGTCCATGTTCCGCCGGGGTTCCATTGAGTGGTTTGGAACCCTACCTCATGTGGGTTCCGTTGAATGGTCCAGAATCCCTCTTTCTATGTGGTCCTGTTAAGTGGTCTATAATCGTGTTTGCTTGGGTTCTATTAAGTGGTTGAAACCCTGCTTCTCCTGGATTCCCTTAAGTGATTTGCAATCCCTCTTCCTACGCTGTTCTGTTGAGTTGTCCGAAATTGTGTTCCGTTTCGATTTTGTTGAGCGGTCTAGGATCCCATTTTCTTCCAGTTCCGTTGAGTGCATCGGAACCCTTTCTTTGTTGGATTCCAATGAATGGTTCCAAATTCCTCTTCTTATTCAGCTCCATTGAGTGTTCTGAAATCTTATCCTTGTCTCCATTAGTCCTTTAGAGTTAGTCTAGAATGTGGAAGCTTAGGAGTTGTAGGCTTCGGCCGAATTGTGCCGCTCTAACCCTAGTTTTCAGCATATTTATGAACGATAGGTCTGAGAACCTTTGTGGTTTGATTTGGAAAAGTCAAGGGATGTCTATGTGATTTTTTCGGTATTTCTAATGAACCATTTATGATTTTATAAAGGGTGATTTTATGAATACTATTTATAAATTGAGATCGATGGACTTGTTTTCTTTATTCTCACATACGTTGAATTATTGGCGCTCACAAGAGCTTTGTAGCTTATCTGGGTTGTTGCTTTGTCCGATGCACCATTCCCACTTTGTAAGGGGCGATTGTCCAGGAGACATGTATGTGTACATACAAAGAGCTTTTGGTGTAGGAGCCAAAGGTCAGAGAGCTTCGATTGGAGAAAGTGTAGGGATTTCTCTGTGTTTATGATATTTTATTCTCTCTACACAGTGCCTTTATTTATAGTAGTAAAGAGGAGAGAATTACTCGTCCTCCAAGTAAATACAATTGTAGTAGAGAAAAAATAACTAATAACCAAATTTATCTAGAATTTACACAATCACATTTTAATATAATATCTGTAACATTCAGGTGTTTAACGTCAAATTTTGTCATAAGCATTAAATTAAGTAATTAAGATGCTTTTGATTAGAATTTAAGTTTTTTTTTTTAGTACATTGATATTTTTACACTAAAGAGATGGGAAGTTCAGTTAAACCACACAATTGACAACCTCATTTAGTATCGAATTCGCCATCTACGAAATTCAAACCTAAAACCTCTCACTTCCAAATGAAGAGAAATATTACCAGATCGTAATACTGAGTGACAAAATTTAAGCTTTTGTTTAGACACAAAGTTTTCATTCCTTTTTTTTTTTTTTTAATTTTTGTAAATATCATAATCACTAATCAATTTTAGATGTGGGCCGGACCTTACATAAACCATTAACATATTCACCGCTCGCCGGACATTGGGAAGATTAGATAAAAAAGAACGTAGGCAAATCTTTGTCGGTTGGCTCGTGATTATCGTCAACCTTACTTACTAACCGCCGCATGAGAGCCACGTACAACAATAATTAATGTTTTTAATTTTTAATTATTAAAAATGAGGATTCAAATTGCAAGCGATTCCTTCTTCCTTTAGTGTAGAAAATATTAATTGTTCAAAAAATTACAAGCGATAATTAGGTTCTCATAAGAGAATTGATGTTCTACACTAATCAATATTAAAGAAAAGGATAATGCTAGGATGATCAAATATTTTAAACTAAATTGTAAACTAAATATTTATAACAAACACGTTAATCGAGATTTAATTAATAATTCAGTCATGTACAACTACATCATTAGTTTACAACTTTGAATTAAAAATTTAATCTCTTTAACATTACGCTAAAAAAATAGTATTTAACCTATAATACAATAAAGAGTAAATCTCAGTTTACTGTCCTCAAGTTTCGTGAACATTTAGTACATAAAGTTTTTTTCGTTCTAGAGTCATACCTAAAATGTTAATTTTGGGACAGCCTCATACATATGTTAGTCTGGCTATTAAGTCTCCCGTTAACTGATGACGTAGCGCCCATATGGACAATGACTAGGTGCCACGTGTCATTAAGGGATCACATGAAAATTAAAAATTAAAAAAAAAATTAAAATTATTAATTAAATAAAAGTATTTTTTAAAATTAAAAAAAAAAAAAAAAACACTGCACTCTCCTCCTCTATCTCTCCCTCTCTATCTATGGCTTTTTAGACCATCTCTAAAGGAAATGTCAAATTTTAAACATCAAAATGATAGTTGATAACTTATGGGGCAATTTGATATTTTGTACAATATTTTGCTCTACCCGATATATTAAATAATAATGTCATTTAATAAATTTTTTATCTTTTTGTGGAGTCCAATGATTAAGGCAACCAATCAAATATTTCAAAAACATAACAACATTTATTATAGGGAAATGTTATTGACACTCCAAAAATCTCATTCTACACTTCTCACAAGTGTATTTTTATTTCCAAATATAGAAAGTTTGGAGTGTAGAATGAGATTTTTGGATTCTCAATAACAATTCCTTTATTATATATTATATTAATCTATTAAAAAATTATTTAATGAATTTGACATCTGTTATCAAATTTGACAGCAAAAAGCTTTACCTTTAAATGACTCAGCATTACGTAAGAAATTAAAGAATGGGTTGGAGACAGTTTGCTGCTATTTTTTACTGTTGCATGCCTACAATTTTGACATCTCCTTCGAGATGCTCTTATCTTCTTCTGTGTTGGCCAAACAATCGTTGATGATTGAAATCTTTCAAACCAACAAGACGACGAAGATTCTGAGAGGTTTTCGACGCCGACGATTCTCCTTCCTCTTTTCCGTTGGAGATTTTTTCTGCTGTGAACTTCCCTGTGGCTCAGAAGGAGCTTCGAGCTCTCGGTTTTCGCCGGACTTGGAAAGTAGGGGCTTGATCCTCGCCGCGGATCCTGAATTTTTCTCCGACGGCTGAGCTTCTGAGGGCTCGGCGGATTCGAATTTCCAGAAGAGCAGAGTGTTTCTTCCGTTTTTGAGTCTTGAGTGTTTTTTTTTTTTTTTTTTGAAAAAAATTGGTGGGTTCGGCTGGTTCAGTAGGGAGAGAGATTAGGGTTTTGAGATTGGGAATTCAGTGTTGAATTGAAGCTGCTTGGGGTTAGGGTTTTCTAGGTGGGTTTAATGGCGTGCCAGGGCAATTGAACCCCTTGAATTGACTGAATTAAGAAAAATAAAAGAAATGGATTTGAACTTTGAAGTCTAGGTTTTGTTGTTGGGAAAATTTTATTTCGTGAAGATTTTCTAGAGCAAACGTGGCAAGAAAGAAGCTTTCTTTTTCGGCTTTTCGGTTTCGAATTCATGCCTTCTTTATAAGGTAAGAAATATATGAAATGCACTTCATTTATGAGATTGATTGTTTCTGTTTTGTTGTTGTTTGTAAGGTTTGATTGAATTCTGTGAGTTGTATGCCTAATTTGGGTGGTTAATGTGGTTTGCAGCAGTTACTAAGAGCAGGAAGAAAAGGTTCTTTTTTTGCAAATTTGCTTATTTTAGTTGAAGAAATTGATATGATTACGTTTATGGATTCAAAAGAGAAACTGAAGGAGGGGGGATAGGTGCTTAGATCCTCAGCTATGGCATGCCTGCGCCGGCGACATGGTTCAAATGCCTCCGGAGAGGTGGAGAGCGTGGGATTCGGCGCCGACGAAGGCGGATTGGATGCCCTGGAGTCGTAGAGAGAGGGAGAAGGTGGTCCAGGGAGGTGAAGATGGAGGAGTGGATCGGAGAAAGGGTGGCTCGGGTGGGCAAGGGGTGGGTGATGGGGGATGGGAGAAGGGGGTGCTCGGGTGGAGAAGACGAAGGGGATGGAGGGGTGCTCAGGTGGAGGGGATGGAGGGGTGGGGAAGACGAAGGTGGTTTTGGGTTTCTTTTTTTGTTGTTTTTTTGTTTTTTAATAATTTTTTTAATAATTTTTTTGAATTTTTAATTTCTATATGAACCTTTAATGACACGGGGTGCACAATCATTGTTCATATGGGAATCATGTTATCGGTTAACGGGAGACTTAACAGTCAGACTAACGGATGTATGAGACTGTTCCAAAATTAACACTTTAGGCATGACTCTATGATGAAAAAAAACTTCAGATACTAAATGTTGAAAACGAAACTTGAGGGTAGTAAATTAAGATTTACCCTACAATAAATTAACTTAAAGAATTTCTAACCACTAGCATAATTCAACACTTGTCACGAGTTTCTCAGATTTAAACTACTTATATATATACCTGCTATTTTATAATTTAAAATAACTTAGAATTTCGTATTAAAATCAAAATTTTACTTAAAACTTCTATTAGAATCAAACTATCATTGATATTAACCACCACCGTAATATATACCTGTACTATGCCAATCAACATATGAGATGCTAAACAAATAATCACAAATACATATCACAACATTTCTGCATCAAAAATAAATGTGGCATTTTTGTGACCCTAATAAATATTTGACATATATTAAATATATGACAACAAAATTAAAACAAGTTAAAAAAATAAATACGTGTCAGTTACTTATTGAGACCACACAAAAATCACGTTGATGTGGAAGATTTCATATCATGGGCGTCTAGACTCTAGGCTTGTAGTAGAAAAGTAAAGAGAATTTCCAAAGCTTTTGTCTTTCCTTTTCATTTTCCTGAAGCTTTCCAAGCTAAAACAGGAGAGTAAAAAACAAACAAACAATGCCGTGATGCGTGGGACTCTCCTTACTTCACTACGTGCCCGACATTAAAAGCCTCAACAAACCAAAACGTTTTCGGCACCGTCTCTGACCCACTCACTCTTTTAACTTCACCCACTGCACTTCAGAAACCGACAGTTCCAAACGAAAAATCACAACAAGGTCACAAGCTCTTCTTCTTCTTCTTCTTCTTCTGCAATGGAGGATGATGGTGAGTGGGTTCTGGTACGGAGCCCTGCAGAGAAGGACCTGTGGACCCCATCTTTAGTGGAGGAGGAGGAGGGGGAGAGTTCTAGGCCTCTGAAGGTCACATTTTCTGGGCCCGCCAAGCACTGGACTGATGCTATACCAATTGGGAATGGCAGGCTTGGAGCCATGGTTTGGGGTGGTGTGGCATCAGAAACTCTCCAACTCAATGGTAATAAGTTGAAAGCTTTTGATTGCATTGTGTTAATTGAGACTTATATTCTGTTGGGTTTTTTGTGTTTTGTGTTTTGTTTGCTTCAATTGAAATGCTTGGTGTTTTGAGTTTATTGTTTTTTCAGGAACTTAGAAATCTTGGAATGATTTGGCATGATTAGAGTTAGCTTGTGAGAAGACATAGCCTGTTTGGGGTCTAGGATTGGATTGGACTGGCTCGGATCGGATCGGATCGGATAACTCTCTGGGTTGAAATGGATGTCAAACATCCAAGATGTTGGTTTAAGTAGAGGATAGAAGATGGATTATTCATGTAGAAAACTTTTCCCTCCCAACCCTACAATTTTTATGGGGATTGGAATATATAAGTTTCCTTCGTGACTAATCCATCTTCTACCCCCTTAACTTAGACAGTATTTGGAAGTTTTGCGTCCATTTTTTCATTCAACTTGCAATGAGTCTAGTGAGCTATCGGATCCAATCCTAGACATCAAAGATTTAGGAAGCTTTGTTCATTTGAATTTTCATGAGTTTGTTGTAATCAGACCGCATTTTGATTGCAAATCTGCATTTTGATTGTAATCGGACCGCATTTTACTTATATGAATTCTCCAACAACTTCATCTTTGGTGGATGAGAAATATCAGAGGGCAACCAGAATTAAAATTAATGCTTAGGATTGTTTTAGAATTTGTTTTTTTTCCTAATCATGAAACATTTATTCTCTGTCTCCCTCTCTCAAACACGGAGAGAGTAAGATTATAGTGAAACTCATTGCATGAAGTTTAAATTTCTGTAGAGGACACACTCTGGACTGGAATTCCTGGCAACTATACCAACCCAAAGGCTCCACAGGTACTAACAGAGGTTAGAAAACTTGTTGACGATGGTAAATATGTCGAAGCTACTGAAGCAGCGGTCGAGTTGGCGGGGGATCCTTCTGATGTAAGTAACTTCATCAGCTTCAGTTCTTCGTTTTTTTACTCGTTACAATGAATTGTGATGACTACTTAAGCTCGATGTAATACTGTAAAATGCGGTATATGCAATTCAATCGAACTACTAATTTTTGCTGATAATTGTTCATAATGGGATCTTAATTTAATAAGGTACATAGAGTAAAAATATGTATCTTATAGACATCTGTTTTTGAATGTCATTAGTGCCTTGTACGGTAAATGTAGTTTTAGTTAAAGCAGTTAACGGCTTCTTTTTAATTGTTATGCAAATCCAAGCTTTGTCTTACCGATGGCACTGGATATTGGATGAGTTGCGTGTCTGCGAGGGTGCTTATATCTGACATTAATTTCTTGCTTGATGAAGGTTTATCAACCACTCGGTGACATCAACCTAGAATTCGGTGACTCACATCTCAAATATGATGAAGAAACTTACAGCAGAGAACTAGATCTGGATGCTGCAACAGCAAAGATAAATTACTCAGTGGGCGGTGTAGAATATACAAGGGAGCACTTTTCGTCTTATCCTAATCAAGTGATTGTGACAAAGATCTCCGCTAGCAAACCAGGGTCCTTATCATTTACAGTTTCTCTAGACAGCAAGTTACATCATAATTCACATGTAAATGGTAATAACCAAATTATACTACAAGGAAGTTGTCCTGGCAAAAGGATACCACCAAAATCTAATGACAATCCAAAAGGGATTCAGTTTTCGGTGGTTCTTGATTTGCAGATTAGCGATGGCAGTGGTGCACTACGTGTTTTGGATGACAAGAAATTAAGGGTTGAAGATTCAGATTGGGCTGTTTTGCTTCTGGCGGCCTCATCATCATTTGATGGACCATTTACTAGGCCCTCTGATTCTAAGAGGGATCCGACTTCAGAGTCTCTCACTGCATTGAATTCGATAAGAAATTTGTCGTATTCAGATCTTTATGCTCACCATTTGGATGACTATCAGAATCTTTTCCATCGTGTCTCGTTGCAGCTTTCTAAGAGCTCCAAGAGCAATTTAGGAGATAAAACTTTGGAGGCAAAGAAAAGTATGACCAATTTGAATATAAAGGGAAGTGATGATGCCTTAGTTTCAACTGCAGACCGGGTGAAATCCTTCAAAACAGATGAAGATCCTTCCTTTGTGGAACTTTTATTCCAGTATGGCCGGTATCTGCTTATTTCTTGTTCACGGGTTGGAACTCAAGTGGCAAACCTGCAGGGTATATGGAGCAAGGATATTGAGCCTCCATGGGAGTATGTATCTCTCTCTCTCTCTCTCTCTCTCTCTCTCTCTCTCTCTTCAAGGCTCCAAGGGTATCATCCTGTTAGCATGTCATACATGGCACGACTATACTCACCCTTCCGAACATGTTGCATAAACATAGTACATTGACTAATTAATTTGGCCCCCTTCTATTTGTCAGAGGTTTTGGCAGTAATTTGAGGTGGTTTTTACTAAACTTTATACTTGCAGTGGCGCTCAGCATCTGAACATAAATCTTCAAATGAACTATTGGCCATCCCTTCCCTGTAACCTAAGAGAATGCCAGGAGCCCTTATTTGATTATACATCTTCTTTATCTATCAACGGGAGTAAAACGGCTAAGGTGGGAACTCTCCCATTCTAGTTTACATTCACAGCCTTAACTTTCGGTGCTCTGTGGATTACTTTTCTTATTAATTCACATAGCACATTTCAGGTGAACTACGAAGCCAGTGGTTGGGTTGTACATCAAGTGTCTGACATATGGGCGAAAACATCACCTGATCGAGGTCAAGCTGTGTGGGCTTTATGGCCAATGGGAGGAGCCTGGCTTTGTACTCATCTATGGGAACATTTTACTTATACGATGGACAAGGTGAGCTCCTGCACCTTGTACCCTATTGCTGTTAACTCCAACTTACTCTTTATATATGTTGCTTATCATATTCGACTAAGGTTTCTAGTAGGTAAATGATCGCTAATTTTTCTACATCTTTAGGATTTTCTTAAAAATAAGGCATATCCTTTGTTGGAAGGATGTACATCATTTCTGCTGGATTGGTTGATTGAAGGCAGTGGAGGGTATCTTGAAACCAACCCGTCAACTTCTCCAGAGCACATGTTTATTGCTCCTGATGGCAAGCAGGCAAGTGTGAGCTACTCGTCAACTATGGACATATCGATCATCAAAGAAGTTTTCTCTGCAATAGTTTCTGCTGCTGAGGTTTTGCTCCAATTTTGTGATAGCAAGGATTCCTACTTTAGCTATATGGACTATTGATGTCTAACAGATATTCTTTAAAAAACAGATTTTAGGAAAAACACAGGATACTCTTGTTGGAAAAGTTCATGAGGCTCAGTCTCGGTTGCCACCCACAAAAATTGCTAGAGATGGTTCTATCATGGAATGGGTAAGCTGGAGATTGCACATTCCATTTTTCAGGAATCCGTTTCCAGGTCTTATAATGTCTTTTGACGCTCTTGTATAGAATCGCTAAATTAACTGTAAACTAATATTTATCTCTGTAATGTTGCAGGCACAAGATTTTGAGGACCCAGAAGTGCACCATCGACATGTATCACACCTGTTTGGCTTGTATCCAGGACACACAATAAGCGTTGAGAAAACTCCAGATCTCTGTAAAGCGGTCGATTATACGCTCTTTAAAAGAGGTTTGTACATTATAATTGATAACTGAATTTAGATGCAAATGGGGATGACATGAAATGTTGTCGTAATTTGTGTATCACGTGGAAACCAAACAACTTACTATTACATGAATCTGGATAACGATAATGTTGGATGTATCGATGATGCAGATGCGTTACAAATGAAATTGTAAAGAAAGGTGATAATATCAAACTGAAAGTAGGACTTTTGACATTCAACATTACCCCTTGTGGTTTGGTTTTATATGATTGATGGGAACACACTTAAATACTACGGCTACAGGAATTTTGTTCAGGCCTTTTGTGATGGTCCAATTTAATGGTGTTACAAACTAATGTCTTCTACCTGGAAGATCACCCTACCCAAGAGTTCATCCAACGATGACTAGCTACATAAGACTCTTGTTTACTTCAGGAAACCCGGCATGGTTCTAGCAAATGTAGAACAATAAATGAAAGTTGACATGGTTAGTAACTGAATACTGTCATATCTGTATACTTTAAAACAGGAGAGGAGGGTCCAGGATGGTCGACTACATGGAAGACTGCGTTGTGGGCACGTCTTCACAATAGTGAGCATGCATATCGTATGGTCAAGCATTTGATTGACTTGGTGGATCCGGATTACGAAAGTGATTTTGAAGGAGGACTATACAGTAACTTGTTCACTGCACATCCCCCTTTCCAGATCGATGCCAACTTTGGGTAAGCTGTATAAGTTAATTTTCTGTTGAATCAGTTTCGTGATAAGTTATCTACTTCATGTCTCAATTCCAACTGTTCATATGCGCCAATAGACCTAACACTTACGTGAGTGACGAAGATCGGTAGCTTGACTGCGATGGTAATTCTCTATCTTTTTTGGTGCCAGTTTTTCAGCAGCAGTTGCAGAAATGCTTGTCCAAAGCACTGTCAAGGACCTATATTTGCTTCCCGCTCTTCCGCGGGATAAATGGGCAAACGGTTGTGTGAATGGACTGAAGGCTCGTGGCGGGGTGACAGTCAACATATGTTGGAAGGAAGGAGACCTTCACGAAGTTGGTCTTTGGTCCAAGGACCATAACACCACTAAAAAATTACATTATAGTGGAAGTACAGTTACAGCAAACATATCATCTGGCAGGATCTATACGTTCAACAGACAGTTAAAATGTTTGAGGACAGCATATCTCTGAGAGCAGCATATTATCATTGAGTTTTGAGGTTAAATTCATCCTATTGATTTATTCCGAATGAAAGTGGAAACGAAGTCCTTCGTTTCTTCTTTGGTGTCAGTGATTCAGTGTCATGTTCCATTTATTGTGGGGACTTTTTGAAGCTGAATTTAGTTTAGCAAATGAGAGAATAATCCAAGGTGTTTTACTTGTATTATCATTAGTAACACTTCAAAGAATTCTCTAAGAGTTGTTTTTTTTTCCCATTCTTTTCTTGAGTTGTCATTGAATTCTCAGCTCTCTGTTTCTGGGAAATAAAAAAATTGAAATTTTAAGCACCATAATTACCGTCTTTATTATTAATAGGATTTTTACCATATGCAAAATCGGGGATAAATCAAAGACTACTTCCAAGAGAACATGGTTATTGTAGTATAAATGGCTCAAGCGAGGCCAATCTCCACATGAATTGATATGAATAATTTAAGCTTAAATACAATTCTTAGATAACTATTTGTTATTTAATACAAGTTTAAGAAAGTTGGAATTTTGAATTGAAATAAAAAGTGCAAAAAAGTTAAACGTATTAAAAGCAAAGGCAATAACAATAAAAAGAGCAATCGGATTAAAAGAAATCAAATATGAGAAGCACTAGGGTGTAGTTGTCACCTGTAACAATTCTATGTAATACCTATAACAATTCTATGTAATCTTATCAATTACATATGAGTTAACACAAGCAAACTTCGAGGATTAGATATTCCTTATGCATATTATACTTGTGACATTTAAGCTAAAACGTATATTTAACATCCAATCCGTATGTGACATTCAGATTAATGGTAACTAACGAAAAGATCATCTCTCTCATATCAGTTAATATGTAACGTGGAAACTATATAATATTCCACCTTTTCGAGGTGTTAGAGTCATCCATGACATTAAGGAGACTAATCCCACTAATTAAAATAATGTTATTTCATATGTGGAAGAACTTGAAGGAAGGATATGGTGGTTAGCCCCATGATTAGGAAGTTGAGACCCTGTTTATTAATAATATCCCTATGTATGTTGTTATAAATGTTAGCTAAACTCCTGAAAGAAGGAATCTCTACCTGCAATAACAGAAACTAAGCAATAATAAGAAAACAATTTGCACTAAAAATTATAATAACAATAAAATAATAATTGTTGTATAGGAAAACATGCAAGACTCATTAAGTTTTGTAAAAATCTTTTGAAAAACCATGCAACCATTAAGAGCGTGACATTCAGTTAAGTGAACCTATAATTTCCAACCACAAGAAGCATTAACCAATTTCAGGGTGACATTCAAACAGGAATTGCACTCAGTTACTTGTCTAAACATCATAATGGTGATCAAGCATTAAGATATAATGATAGTTTAAAAAAAATGATTGAAAATTAAAAGTAAGCATTCATAATGTCATAAGTAAATTGAAAAGAAACTACAAATTCATGCTAAAACTCGTAACCCCATCCTAGCAAAGAGAGTTAGTTAGACACAATCATAATTGAATATAAAAAAAAAATTATTAAAAAGGAAAAATAGGAAATACACCTTGTAGTACAAAGAAGCAATTGCCAAAACTCTAGCCGAATTCTACAATTCTAAAACTTCTAACTCCTAGGGTTACAAAGCTCGGCTAAATATATACTAATTTAGAATTAAAATCCGACCTAAAATAGGTTTTCCAGAATCTGAAAATATAATTCGATAAGATATCTTAAACGTAAACACCTAAATTGATAGAAAATCAAATATGTGAAGATTCTTTCTATTGACTAACCAAATCAGCATAGAAAAAGCCCAAAGAGATCATCAGAAAGATTAAGAAGTCCTCTTCAATGTTGTAGAAGGAAATTTCTCCAAATACGACATCTTCAATAACTTATGGCCCAAACAAGCCCAAAAGGTTAATCAATTCAGCCATGTTCACGTTCATTATTTTCGTCGTCACAACCAAACGGCTTGGATTTAAGGGTTGTGATTTTGACACTATCTTAATGCTTTGAGAATCTACTCCAATTAGAGTTTCTCAAAAAATCCATCGTTTAGCCACTTTCCTACTAGAGTAGGTTATGCTGCACCTGTAATCAAAATACAAAATGTAAGTATCAAAATTCTCCAAAAGTATATATAAAACCCAACTAAGAATAGGATAATATATAGTGTAATAATGAATATGTTGTAATTAAATATTTAGCACATGTGTGATTGTATAAATCCTCGGTAGATTGGGTTTAAAATTACTCTTTATTTTATTGATTCTTTCATATTAGACTTTATATTACTTAGAGAGCAAGTTTCTCTCTCCTCATGGTCTATTATAAATATAAGGCACTGGCATAAGGGAAATATGTCCTGCAATTTCCCCTCACCTTATTCTCTCCACTCTCTCTCTCTTGCCAGGCCTTCTCTCCCTTTAGTAAATTGGCTATAATATGTTATCAAGCACGCTCATGGCGTTGTGCTAAGGAATATGAAGGTATTTTCTACTACAAACTAGTCCAAAATTATCATCACACAATCTAGAGATTGAAGGATGCCGCCATGTGTAGGGTAAAACCCCGACACAGTGGCCGGCCCTCTCCTCATATATATACCTTCATCTCTACTAAATTTCGGTAAGCTTTTGCTACCCCTATGAGCCCTAAACAAATACTATTTTCAAAGAAGAACAAGATGACCAACAAGAGGGGAAATTTGGGATGACAGAGTTATGGGTGTTAGCTTATATAACAGAACTACGGACCACCGTTGCAGTGGTTAAATGCATGATATGCGACGTGCAGGTCCGCTTGTTTTATTATATGAATTAACAAGTCAAATAATGGAAGTTAAGCTGCATTCATGGAATATAATTTAGGGTAAAATACAAAAAACTACCTCAACTATTGGTGTCACGACACTTTCATACCTCATCTTTTAAAATTAACAATGTCATACCTCATCTTTAGAATTTGGTCCAATGTTATACCTTCCGTTACTTGGCCGTTTAATTTTCAGTTAAATGTTGACGTGGCTTGATTCGGGATCCACTTTCTATTAAAAAATCATTAAAATATTATTAAAAACTAAAAAAATTATTTAATATTTTTTAAAATAATAAAGAAAAGTAATTAAAAAAAAAAAAACAACTCTCTGTCCATCCCTCCCCCTTCCCCCCTCCTCTCTCCTCCCCCATCTTCATCTTTTTCCCCCCACTCGCAACCCCCAAAAAAAATAACAAATCCAATTTATCTTCCCCCCGCACCCACCCTCAATTTGTCTTCCCCCCTCCCCACCACCCCCTCCCCCCCCCCTCTTCTCCCTCCTGCAACCCAGAAAAAAAAAAAAAAAAAAAAAAAAAAAAACAACCCAGATCCCGTCAGCGGAAAGATGGGTGCGCGGAGAAGGTGGAGGATGGGTGTGGAAGAGGATGTGGAGAATGGGTGAGAGTGGTCGATTTGGGGTTGGCAAGGGGTTGGGTTTTTTGGGGGGGGGGGGGGGGGGGGGGGGGGGGGGGGGGGGGGGGACGAACTGGGTTCGCTTTGGATATTTTTTTTTTCTTCTTCTTCTTCTTCCTCTTCCTTTTCTTCTTCTTCCTCCTTCTTCTTTCTAGGTTGCAGGGGGTTGGGTTTGTGGGGGTGGGGGCGAAACTGGGTTTGATTTGGGTTTTTTTTTTTTGTTCTTCTTCTTCTTCTTCTCCTTCTTCTTCTTGCTTCTTCTTCTTCTTCGCGCCGGGGGGGGGGGGGGGGGGTGGGGATTGATGGGTTTTCAAATTTTTTTTTTTGGGCGTTGCAGGTGGGGTGAAGAAGATGAAGATGGGGGAGAAGAGAGAGGAGGGGGAGGGGAGGGGAGGGGGAGGGACGAACAGATGGTTGTTTTCTTTTTTTTCTTTTTTTTTTTTTACTTTTCTTTATTATTTAAAAAAATATTAAATATTTTTTTTAGTTTTTAATAATTTTTTAATAGAAAGTGGGCCCCGGATCAAGCCACGTCAGCATTTAACTGAAATGTAAACGGCCAAGTAACGAAAGGCATAACATTGGACCAAATTCTAAGGATGAGGTATGACATTGTCAATTTAAAAAAATGAGGTATGAAAGTGTCGTGACACCAATAGTTGAGGTAGTTTTTTGTTCTTTGCCCTATAATTTATGTTTGGTAGCATGATATAATTGATTTATGTGAGCATGACACTTGGTTTAGCCTTGACAATTATCCTCGATAAGACTTATATCCATATTAAGCTGTGATTTCGCTCACCTTTTACATTTTAGACTTTTCAGGTTCGTTACAAGACTAACGAAGGGTTGACAAGCTGAGGTTGTGTTAAATGAGTGATTTAAGGATTTTTATTTATTTGTGTACACCCTGTAAGTATTTTGAAGTTATTTTTATATGAGAAGTTTATTTTTTTGTTTTATTTTTTCCTTATACTCGCATGCTGGGCGCAAAGTTATTTTTTGCCAACCTTGAGTCCAGGGCATGACACTAATGTTAATGCCATTGAGTAATGATCATGTAACTATAACAGTCCGTTCCGAAATGAAGTATCTTTTTATATGAAATGACGTTTTTACCCTTGCGGGGGTGTGAGAGTGGGTGAGTTGGGTTAATGTTTTTTTTTTATAAGGGTACCCATATTTTGGATTTTATGTGGATGGGATTGGATGAGAACTAAAAATACACACACACACTCATCTACACGTGTGCACCCTCCCATTTCACCCGTCTCTCTCCTTCATCTTCTCGAGTCTTCTTCCTTTTTCCCTGCAACTGTACGGACGATGTGATACTCCTTGATCTGGTCACGGATCAAAGCCCTAAGTGTCATATTCTTAACCCTAGTGACCTGGTGATCACAACCATACCTTTAGTTTAAGCTCAAACCCTCGAAAACCTCAGAACCCGTGAAGCACCGAGAGGATACTGTTCATGTGCTTGCAAACCGTGACGTTTTAGATTATTCTGATATCATAGGGAGGCTTAGAATGACCTTGTGAAGCTCGGAGGACAAAATTGGAGGCTTTTGGACGTCGGGATCACAAGTTCGGGGGTTGGCCCGATTTCTTGGTTTTGCTCCGGCGAGTTTCAATCGAGTTTTGGGATTTTAACAGGTATAAACCTCTTCTCCTTGTCCTAAGGTTCATTTTGGTGTAAATTTAGTGAAATTTGGTTGATAATTGAGCTAGAAAATAGGATTGGAAGATTTACCCAGTTTCCAGTGACGCAGCGGCGCCGGTGCCGTTCGCCAGCGAATTGAGGAAGAAGGTGACAGAATATTCCGTCAAAGTTGACGGAATATTCCTAACGGAAGGTAACGGCGTCAGTTAACCTTAACGGAATATTCTAGGGATTTAACGGAATATTCCTTAACGGCGTTAAGGTTCCGTCAGCATGCACGGCACGTGGCCGTGCGTGGGCGGCGCATGTTGCCGTGCCTTGGCCGACACGTGAGGGCGCGTGGGACTTCCAAAAATTAATTTAAAAATATGGGGGTGTTCGTGGGATTGAGTAGAGCATGTTTGTATATTTAAACACCCCAATTGAGCAATGTATGAGAAGTTATTATCTAATTGGGTTATGTGCGTAATTAACGGTTGTATAGTTGTTTCACATATAGGTGAGACGTATCCTGAGGACGAGCGCAGCCACGCGAGGCTCGTAGGCTACGACCCGTCTACTTATCAGTGAGTGGGCTTTTGTTTTCAGTATATATATATATATATATATATATATATATATATACACACACTTGGTTGATTCCCAGAAATACGTTTTAAAATGATTTTATGAAATTGAATGCCATGTCGAATGCCATATATATTTATTGCAATGTTTATATGATTATATGTTGAGGCACTGCGAGGGCCAGGTAAGTCAGGTAAGTATGTACTTCTGTTATGATGATTGTGGTGATATCGATGAGATTATATTATGGCTCATTTACCTGCACATCGGGGTTTGTGCTCCGCCAGAGTAGGGCTTAGCTTTCACGTGATCGTTCACCTCCCGCACCGTACGCTCACCTTGGATCCAAGGCAGGTGCCAGCCTGTCATACAGACCACATTAAGTGGTTCCGACTCATAGGTGACTCGCGATTCGTCGCCAGCCTTCACGTGATCGTAGCACATAGCGTTTTATATATATACCCAGCTTGTCGTACAGACCACTATAGGTGGTTCCGACATGGGTGCAGGTTATTGATTGAGAGATGAATTGAGGATTTGGTTGAGGAGCCATAGATTTAGCTGTACAGGTCACTAGAGGTGACTCCGGCTGACTTATATGCATTGCCGGCATAATATGCATTGAGATATCACCTGATTGCTTTTGATGATAATTGTTGCATGCTTGATATTGAATATGGTTCATTCGAACATGGCAATATTTGAATGATGGTTTTTCAGTGATAGTACGTATATATATATTTTCTGGGAAGTATACATGTGTTACAGAGAGGGGTTACAACTTTTGTATCGAAGTGATTTTGGTAAAGCTTTGTTTTTGCCCACTCACACTTTTGTTTTGCGTCCCTCCAGGTATTAAATAGCGTTGGTGGCAAGCGAGGTTTCAAGGCATATTTGACAGTGCACTATCCATGTAAATATTATGGCTTTCCTGTTCATGTCTTTCTGGACTGCACCTAGGATGCTCGAACCTTGTAAATTATGCTGTTAACTTTCACACTCTTTTATGATCTTGTATCACTAGTTGTGTTATTCTAGTACTTATTATCTATATTTATTCTTCCGCACTGCGCATATGGCTACGTCACGTTCACATGACGGCCAGCACGTCCCGATGTTCGAGTCGGGATGTGTCAATGACTGATCTACAACTTACAGAATAAACCCTTTGATTTTTAATTATAAGGACAAAATAAAGGGTAAAGTGAATAGTACCAGAATTGACTTTTTAGTGTAAAAATGTCATTAAAGTGAACAGTATTAAAAACTTTTTGTTAAAGTTCCCTTAAATATATCTATCAAATTTAAAGTGCGAAAAATCGACAGGGTTGATTAATTCGAAGATTGAACTAAATTGACACATTTTAAAAAAATTATGAGACTCGTAAAGTTAAAAAACTTCACAACAAAAACTATGCCTGTCAATCGAGTAGGTGATTTTGAATAGCTCTTGGGACAAAATTTTTTATTTAAAACAATCTAACGGTATACGATTAATCGCTAAGAATCCAACGGTAAATGTGGTTAACACACATCCGCTGTCGTGCACCTGCGCCACACCATTTCTCACAAAACAAAACCCTCCCCCGCCACTATCGGCAAACAGTAACTCGGAAAATGGCTTGGCGCTCAGCTGGTTCGCTTTCTCGTTCATTGGTGTCCACCGCTAGGGTTTCGTCGCTTCGCTTGGCGCCCCCTCTCCGTCGCCTCCGCCCGCCGTCTCTCTCTACTCCTCGTCGCCTCTTCGCCTCTTCGCTTCTCCCAGGTTCCCCTTTCAATTTCTCGTCTTTGTATATTTCTAAAAAAAAAAAATTCACCTTTGCGTTAAGTGGTGATTGGTCTATGGAAATTGGAGAAAATTGGATTTGAATCATTGAATTTTTATTTTCTTATGGTATCTGCTGATTTGTTAGATTTGTAATTCACAAGTTTATGTGGTGTAGTCAAATTAGGATTTGATAGAATTTCAATAGACTTTAAGATCAGAGTGTAGTCAATTAGATTTTTTTTTTTTAGTACAACGATATATTTTACACTAAGGGGAGGGGGAGGCTAAGTCACACAATGAACAACCTAATTTGGTATCGAATTCGTCATTTACAAGATTCGAACCTAAGACTTTTCATTTACAAGTGAAGAAGAATTCTACTAAACCGTAGTACTGCATGGCTAGTCAATTAGATTTTTAAAAGAAAGTTTAAAAGACTTTGAAATCATGGTTAGTCAAATTAAGATTTAAGAGGATTTTAAAGAATATATCAAATCCATGGGTAGTCAATTGAGATTTTAATGGATGATTTTAGAGTGATTATATCTATGTTTGTTAAAAATTCAAGGATTTGACAGTATTTTATTAAGTTGTGGATTTTGTGGGATTTGAGAGCAAGAGGTATATAACCAAGACCAAAAAGAATCCCACCTCACCCTGTAGGATTTTAAATCCGGCTTTTGTTGTTCTAACCTTGTCTCCTCATTCTTATAGCTTCTCAGCCATCATTGTCTTTAATCCCATCTTCCTCGAATCCAATTCTGCCATGCTCAACCACCATGTTAACTTACTGCCCCTCTTCTCCAACCCAGTATCAAAGTCACACGTCAAATACCCAACACACAAATCTTTTGCAGAAGATCAATAGGCAGAAGAATGGTTGAAGATGAGGAGTAAGGTGGTGACAAATATACAGCGGCAGAAGATTTCTGTTAGGCAGAAGAATGGTTCAAGTATTTTGTGCTGCCTTGTTGACGATTTCTGTTAGCTATTACCGGTGATGCTGTTCCAGCTACCTGTACACCCTTATTTTGTGAATGGCACAAGTTTTTGGTGCAAGGAAGAAGAGTAGAGGTTAAGGGAGATGTTGGGTGATGATTGTGTTTTGGGTAATTTGGTTGGAGGACATTGGACATAGGACATTGGAGGATGTTACTGACAATTGTACTGATTTAGTTTTGGTGGTGATTTTAGCGCTATTTGATCTACATTATGGCGAAAACAAGTGCATTTTTGGTTCACAATTAGTAAAGAAATGAAATTTAAAGTCAAAATCTTGGCTTTTGATTCGTCATTTTTAACAATCACCTGGATCATGAATTCTGTGGTTACATTTACCTTCTCCAATATCAAGTAGTGGTTTCTTAGGTTCCCGAAAAGAAAATAGCAGTTTCTTACATTTTTCAGAGCAAAAATGTGTTGTAGGTCCTTTCATACTTATTTATGGTATAGGTATAACTAATAAACTTCTGATTTTAGTGGCTTTTTTTTTTTTTAGGAATGTGGGAGAGCTGGGATGCATACAATCGCTTCTGCCAATGCACAACGTGACGGCTGCAACCTGCCTCACATCTCACCTGGCTGCCAATGCACCGGGGTGTTACGAGTTGTCACACGGTACCTTCTGCCGCACTTGTCAGGATCGCTAGTAGTCGCTTTGTGAGTCTTGCTGTTTCTAGGACACATGATGAAAGTGAAAGAAATGTTATTTATTTTTTATTTTTTATTTTTGCATTTTCTTTTGAATCCTTCAGCTGGGTCCCCAGGAGAGCCTTAGAGTAGAATAAATATTTTTGCCTCATTTACATCTAGACAGAGTGCGGTTGAATGATAGAATGATTCATAAACTAGGTAGGATTTGTAAGTATGTTAAGATTGATTAATGAGAACAAATTGCGATTGGGATTGATAGTGATGCGCAAGGACTTCCAATCATCTAAAGGCAGGAGAATGATCAATTGTTGTAGGTCCTCTTTCATTCCCTTTTTTGGACATTATAGATATTTAACTTTTCAATTGTGAATTTGAGTAAAAAGAGTGCCGTTTGGTCAAAATAATGCACTTCGGTAGCATGTTTTATATTCTTTTTTCTTTTTCTTTTTCCTTTTTAGGCTATTCTAAATAACTGCTTTGACCAATTGTTTCCATATTAAGTAGGAAACACTAGAGTAGTCAATTTTGCAAATGTTCCTGTACATAATTTGATTGCTAGTCTGAAGCGAGGAGTGGGAGTGCCTTATTGATTGAAGCTATGTATTTGTTTTTTCTTCTCTTGATTATCAGTTGGGACACCAGCTCGTACTTATTTATTTTTTATGTTTCACGGTATATATTTCTGATGCATTCTTAGAGAAGACATGCTTATTGTGACCGTTGGATTTTATAGTTCACACCTTCAACCTTGGTTGCTGGTTTCACTTATTTATTTATTACCAAATACTTGACTAGCAATGGTGTATGATTTCTTCCATCATTGTTACGAACTCAATAATTAAGCAAGAATGTTTTACGTTGAAATAAAGAAAATGGAAGAGTTTATGTGAGCTTGTATGGTTTTATTTTCAGTCTGTTGCATGCAACTTTTTAATCTTATACTGAAACATAAATGCTTTGCTGCACAAATGATTTTGACATTTTGTTCTCTGTTTTTTTGTTGGAACTTTTATTTTGGAAGAATATCATTCTCACATGGTGAACGTACAGTAGATGAATATAAATTTTTTAAGAATGTTATTCTTTTTAAATTTTCAGCATGAAGTTGGGGAATAACCAAATAAGTGTTTGCATATGTTTGAATTCTTACACAGTTGTGCACCTCTGCTATTCCATTGCAGGAACTTGAAAGGACTTTTGGATCAGCATAGTTGAGTGCATCTCAACATTGTGGGTGATCGTAGAGTTTGGATGTAACCCGTAGGAACAAGTGCTTTTGGATTAGGAAAGCTTAGTAGGAATGTCTTTTTATACTTCATAATAAGAAACTTGGTAGTTTAGCTGATTTCTGGATGAGGATGACGGTTCATAGTTGTCTGGACTTCTTTGCTTGTACGTGGTAAATTTCTCTGTCTCATAAGCTGTGACTGAATGTTTTAATGTTCATTTGTTGATTATCAACCTACATTAGTGTTTGCTCTTTTGAACAATAATGTCAGTTCTGATAACACTAGCATTTGCTATTACTTATTCGATGATAAATTTTCTGATGATGCTTCACGGTAAAGTTCTTGCTAATAAACGGTGTTTCAGAGGAACATTTCGTGACCATTTATAACAACTCCATCCTAAAGTGTTTGTTAGATTGAAGATTGTTATGCCATTTCAAAAGATCTTGCGTAGGTCATACACATCTGGGACTCATGATTCTGTTTGCATATCGAAATTATGCCGGGTTGTGAATGTCATAATAGACTAGAAATCACATGGGATGCTTAAGTTGAGGGAAGAGCACAAGTGGTGCTGTGAGTTTGTGCTGGCCTGTGGCCCCATTGCATTGACTTGTTTGTGGGAGCTGGAGAGGCTCCCACCTGGAGAAGCTGGTCCGTGAATCATGTGCCGAAATTAGTTGGTCTTTATTTTGGTTTTACTGTCAAATTTGGTTTAATCTTTGTGCCTGAGCACTACCTGAAACAATCCATTTTTCGCACATTTAAAAGATCTTGTAGCTCGCTTGAGCTGTAAATGGATGAAGTCAACAGCCCTCCTACCTGGTTTGGTCGAACGGCTACCCCGTGTTGGTCCCGAGGGATGGAGGAGGCTAGGTTAGCCGAAAGATGGTTATCGGTTCAAGGATGTTGGGTGCCCCTGATTTTTCAGGAAGCTTCTTCCAAAGCATACGGCTTTCTGGATATAGATGATGATATCTATACAGATGGATCTTACATATGTAGTATAATTCTTATATATATATATATATATATATATATATATATCATATAATGAAGTATATATCTGATCCATGCATAATATCATGAAAAATGGATACAAATTTTTGGCTGCTACATAGTATCGGCAATATGTGTTGTCGTAATGTGGGATATTGCTGGAAACGATTTTGCTTGTTGGAAACACATCTGAGCTACAACTCTCTTGCAAGTGTTTGCTTCTTTTAGGGTTTTCAGACTGAAGTACTTAATCGATTAGAATTAGTGACGATGTGAAAATCTTGAGTAGAATTTGAGATCAGATGTAATTATGTGTAACTAGATTGATGCTTTGATATGGTGTACAAACATTCCAAATTCTCAAAAAAAACGAAAGGGCAAATTAAATGTTATATGAATATGAATCTATACACTTTTTTTTTAGTTTGTCATGTGAATTAAAATTTTAATCAATCTGTCATCAACTTTCCGAAATCATTGATTTGTCATCTCACACTAACTCTGTTAAGTTTTTCAACCAAAATAAGTCATGAATTTATGTTCAAGGTTATTTTGGGCATTTCAGCACCTCATTAGTCCGTTAAGTTCATGGTCAATTTGTCATATCACTCTAACTTTGTTAAGTTCTCCCTATAAACCGTAGAATTTGAAGGAAATCAATTGAAAATGTTGTGAACTAAGTAATATTTTCTCATCACTTAGTGCTTTTGAATTTGAACATGACCAGGCAATAGACTCATTTTTTTATAAGGAAAACTAATGAAAATGGCTTCAAAACTTCAGAATTTAATCAAAAACCATATAATAAGTTTATTTAATGGTTAGGACAAAGCTCAATACTTAATCAGTCCAATCAACATGGCACAGCAAAAATAACCTAACATGTTTCCAATTTTACCCCTGACGATTTTTAATTTTTTCTGTTTGTTATTTGGCCGTTAGTTTATTCATGTCATGAAACTATAATTTGCGAAGCATTCGAAAATCTCATAGCTGGATCATTTAAGAGAGGGGAAAGATAACAACTGCTAAAATTGCTGCCGATTGGAACCAACCCATGTATGCAATTAAAGCCCTTTAACTCTTTCAGCATTGCCGTCATGATGAACGGCGCATTCTCAATCCTCTTCTTATGCAGCTTCCTCGAATTCCGCACCCGACCCGTTTACCCATTTAATCGGCGCATTCAGGAAGTGGGATGCCAAAGTGGGTTGCTCCCATTTCAAAGAGAAGCATAAACAGCTGCAGTTTTACAACAAATTCGCTGCGAATCAGAATGTGGGGAGGCGAAAATGGAGCATGTTAGCGTGTTGGTGAAGGGTTGGACTTGGATTATTGATAATTTGGATAATTTGTATTCGTGCCCATGTGGATTGAGCTGTTTGTGGACTAAATCTTATGTTCTTGTTAACAAGCCTGATGCTTTGCTGTTTGAGACCACTACACCTCCCCTTCAGGTACTCCATTTTGTTTTCTTAATGTTATGCAGTAGGTTTCGATTTATTCGTGTTATATATGTGTGTGCGCATTTCTACATGTTTATGGTTAGCTAGTTTTTACTCGGATCATGATTATTGGTACAATGTGGTTAAATCTCGAAAGAATTTCTTCCTTAGTACTCATTTATGGAGCAAGCATATGGAAAGTTGCTTCTTTGCATGAAGTCGAAATGATGCCCCAATTTTTCGCCTTAGGAAAGTTGCTTCTTTGAGCTGTTTTTTTCGAACAATTTGGAGGAAATTATTGAGAAACACACCAGCAATGAAAAGGAAAATACCCAAAATGTCAAATGTCTCAAATTTATAACAAAACTAGTATAGAATACGGACAAAGCATGGGTTTTTAATTTTTTATAATGAGAAGTACAAAAAGTAAAATTATATTTGCGCTTGAGGTAACGAGTTTGTTGCTGGAATATTTTTGTATCCTTTGAACCCCTTTATCTTAAGCTTGATTACATTATCTACTCTTTACTTACCAAATGTATTACTTGTTGAACCAAGCCAAACAACAACTGAGGCATATTTACTCATGAAAAAGTTTCTTGGTTTCGACTTTGTGTAGCTCAACGAAGGAAGGGATTGGAAGATGTGCATCAGTTGCATAATTGAATTGAGGAGAGAGAGAAACTGTTTTCTTGCCTTCTCCAATTCCTTCCTGGGATTTGTCTTGGTATTCTGCAAGGAAAGCTGAGATGGAAGTTATCAGGTCCGAATTGCTCGATAGGGAAGACATTCAAAAGTTTTGCGATGAGAAAATGAATGTAGAGAAAACCCGTGGTCTTGTTATGCTTGTAAATTCGCTATTATATATATAATAATTCTCCTTGTTTACACCTTTGTTTTACTCTTCTATACAGGTTTACATTATATTTGTGTTTTGTAGGTTGTAACAAGCAAAGAGTGCAAAAGGAGCTAAAAAAGGCTTTTACAATCCTATGTCATCAGCACAGCCTGTGCAGATCAGCTGAGTTAGTGGGTTAAACTGTATTGACTCGGGAAGAACCAGGAGATGTGCCATATCTTCTTGGAAAGCCACAGATGTCTATTTTCTGTAGAATTTTACGGTTCGTGAAGATCATTTTTCTAGAGGGAGTTATGGCAGTTTTAGTACATGAAGGTCGGGCTACGCACGAATACAAAGTTTTCTACAATTGTTATCAACCTGGCAGATTAAAGGAAGATTAAAATTCCTATTTATTAGAAGTTTTAACCAATTGAAGAAATCCAAAAAGTCTGAGAGAAAGTAAATAAAAAGTCTTTTTAATATAATGAGACTTTAAAGCTCATTAAGCTTGATAAGGAAAAGAAGGCTAATTGCCTTGTCGGTTACAACTAGAAGGGGAATGAAGGAGGATCCCTAATCAGACCAGCAGAGGGGGCGTGAGATATAAAAAAACAGAGAAAGAATAAGCCACGATAGAAGGGAGAAAAAGGAAGGACCAGAGCACCGTTCTGCAATTCATTATCGAAGAGTTTCTTCTTCTCCTTTTACTTTCTGTTTTGTTTGTCTTTGCTGCCCATTTACATTATGAATAACTAAATTTCGTAGTTGGGACTTGGTTGAAGTCCTAATCATGTTTCCTTGAGTATTTTCGATACACTCTTGTTACAAGGCAATTTGTTGATGCTTTAGTGATTAATTCCAGTTTTAATTCCAATCTTATTGAGTTATTTTATGATTGATCACCATAGAATAGCTTTGTAATTGAGTTCGTTACATGGGTAAATTTGGATGATCGAGTCTTGTACCTATGCCAAGTAACAAGAGAACTAGTTACAGTTCTTGGAATTCATTATCACGAATAACCGGAATAGATACCATGTTCTAGGATTCTTGTGTTTGTCGATTTCCATTGTATTTTGCTTTCTCGGAGTGCAACTTAGTAGATACCATGCTAAATACTTCAAGAATGAAAAGAGTTAGTGTAGACACCCATGCCTAATTCATTGTTTAGGGAAATCAATAGCTTAAAGAGTAGATACCATGCCTTTAGGTTGACAAACGTAAAGCATAAAAGATCTGTTTTGTATCATTGTGTGTATCGGTTGCTTGGGCGAAAAAGGTTAGAGATGGAAACCAAAGTCCTAACCGTTCAAACATCGTTTTCAAAACCCTTAATGCCAATTACTTTTATTTTCCTACGTTCTTTATATTGTGTTTTTATACTTAAATTTAAGACATCTCAAACTATTTTGTTAAACCTTTATGAGCATATTTGTTAGTTTTGTGAATTAATTAATTTAAATTGTTAGGAATCATACTCTAGATACATTTAGTGCAATCCTCGTGGGAATGATCTCGTACTTGCTTTCTATACTATGTGTTTGATCTTGTGCACTTGCGAGTTTAAAACGTGCGATTAGTAGCTTAATATTTAGGTTGCTAAATGCATAACAAGTTTTTGGCGCCGTTGCCGGGGATTGTCCCCTAATCGGTGGCTAGAATTTGTATTTCTAACGTAATTTTTTTTCCCCTTCTCTTCTTAGTTAGTTGTAGTTTAGGAGACATCATTTTTATTTTAATTCCTTTTAGTTGTTTATCATTGTTTTATTTTATTGCATAATCTTTTATGCATAGTTTCTAAAGTTTCTTTGTTGGTTTTGCAGTACATGCAAGGAAGACACTCATTCCATCCAGCGATTCTTCCCATTGACCACGAGCTTGATCATACTTTACGCAATTTGAAACAAGCATGCGGGCGTCCAAACCAAAAATGGCTGACAAATTGTCAATCCTAGAGTCCCAATGCAGGACAAGTTCCAGACCAAGAACATCGAATTTCCATCTTGTATTGCCTTCCAACCTAATGTTGAAGGGAACATGCATCTATCACTACAGCTGCTTAGCATGGTTCCCCATTTTAGTGGCAAGGCAGAGGAAGATCCTCATCTTCACTTGACAGATTTCTTTGATCTTTGCAAAACGCAAGGCGTTCAAGGCCTTACCCCCGAGCAAATCAGGTAAATTTTGTTTCCGTTTTCATTGAAATCTAATTCTAAATTGTGGTATAATTCTTTGGAACCAGGATCAATTCAATCATGGGAGCAGTTGGCAACCAAGTTCTTGAAAGAGTTTTTTCCTGCCCGAAAGACTAAGCAACTGAAAAGGGAGATTGAACTTTTTCAACAAAAAGACGGTGATTTATTCTTTGAAGCTTGGAAGGACTTTAAGAACAAGCTTCTTAAGTGTCCAACTCATAACATGCCCAAAGATGATCAGGTACAAGCTTTTTATGAGGGTTTAAATGATACTAATAAAGCTATTGTTGATTCAGCTTGCAATGGGATCCTAATGATAAAAAGTGGTGAAGAAGCCATTGAAATGTTCAAAGAGTTGAGTGAGAATTCACAACAATTCTCAACGAGAGGAAGAAGCACCACGAGGAGACAAGGAGTTTATGAAATTAATACCAATGATGGTATGCAAGCAGAGATGGCAGCTATGAACACAAAGATTGACATGCTTGTTAAAGCTATGTCTTCCCTTAGCGGCAAGCAAACTCCAAGGGATGAGGTATGTGCTATTTGTGCTCATTTTGACCATACAACTAAGACATGTCCTTCGTCTTCTTTTACAGATCAGGAGCATGCAAAGTATGTGGGACAAGACAATTACCACCAAAAGAACAATCCGTTCTCCAGTACATACAATCAAGGGTGGAAGCTTTACCCCAATCTTTCATGGAGGAATGAACAGAATGGTCAAAACACACAAGAGCAACAAATGAATTACCAACAAGGGAGCAACTTTCAAGTTCAACCACAAGTTCAACAATCGACTCAAACACAAAAAAAGCTAGACTTTGAAAGCACTGTACTTTAACTTTTGCAACAGCAACAACAAACAAGTAGCCAACAAGGTCAAGCTATTCAAAAGTTAGAAGCACAAATAGGGCAAATGGCTAAAGAATTGAGTGAGAGAAAGAAAGGAGAGTTCCCATCAAAAACTATACCCAACCCTAGAGGTCAAGAGCAACTTAAAGCCATTACAGTCCTAAGGAGCGGCAAAGTTGTTGACAACAAAGTGGGAGTAGACGATAAAGAACCAGAGTCTGAAGCTGTGGGTGCATCACCAACAAAAGTAATGGCTTCAAAGAAAGTCAGTGGGAAGGAGAAGGTGATATTGTCACCCTTCCCTCAAAGGTTAGTCAAGCAAAAGAAAGAACAACACTTACTTGATATTTCTAAAACTCTTTGGAAAGTAGAAATCAATATTCCTTTACTTGATGCTATTAAGCAGATTCCATCTTATGATAAATTTTTAAAGGATTGTTGTACTCACAAAGAAAGTTTCAGGAACATGAGAAAGTTGCATTAACCGAAGAAGTAAGTGCAATTTTGTTGAGAAAGTTACCTCCTAAACTAAAAGATCCAGGGAGTTTTACCATACCTTGCACTATTGGAAATTATCATTTTGATAAATCTTTGTGTGATTTGGGTGCAAGTGTTAATCTAATGCCTTTCTCCATTTTTAAAAATTTAGGTTTAGGGGATTTGAAGCTAACATCGGTTTCTTTGCAACTTGCAGATCGATCAATCAAATACCCGAGATGAATTATTGAAGATGTTTTAATTCGGGTTGACAAATCAATCCTCCCTGCTGATTTCTTGATTTTAGATATGGAGGAAGATAAGGAAGTTCCGATCATATTAGGTCGTCCATTTTGGCCACTGCACATACATTGATGACGTTGAGAAATGCACTCTTACTATGCGCGTTGGCGATGAGGCAACCGAATTTAAAGTATTTGGAGCAAGTCAAGATCTGCAAGAGATTAGTAAATGTTACATGATTGACTCTATTTATGAAGATTCGTTCTCTCTTCTTATTGAGTCTTCCAAAATGCCTTCTAGCAACCACCGGTTGGCTCATGAAGGAAAATCAAGTTCAATCGTCAAGGGTGAAGGGTGGTGGAACAAGAGATTCTTGAACAAAAATAAATTTGATGTGTTCCCCCATTTTAATGATCCGCCGTCTTCAACTTAATTCGAAGATGGAGAGCTTGCTGGTTTAATTCTTATGGAGATTAAAGATTGCATCTATGTAGCTAAGTCTCTCTACTTTCTCTTTTACTTTTGTTTTCATTTAATTTGTTTTGTTAGGTTGTTAAATTTTTTTTTTTCCTTATTATTTGTTTGTCCATTATAAATGCTAGTTTATCTTATAACATTGAGTACAATGTCGATTTTAAGTTTTGGGGAAGGGAAAACAATTCAAACTTGGTTTTTATATTTTCATTTTATTTAGAGTAAAAAAATAAAAAAAAAAACAAAGGAAACAAAAAAATTGTTTTGAGTCGCTTTCCGAACATCTATGATGACATTGAGTTAATTTATGAGATGACTTTACTACGAATTTGCCAAAATTGCGTATTTCTTTGCATCCTTCACTTGATAGCATGACCTAAACATGATTTTTTTTTTTGGAAACTTTGAATGCACGTAGCCATGGTTGATATGATGTGTTGTGGTCGAGATAAATATATGTAAACACTTGTGTAGACTTGCATGATCCTTGTGAGCTTTTGAGCCTATAATATGATTGAACCTTTATGCTCAATCACATTTGTTCCTATGTGTATGATCTCATTTTTTACATGAATCTCTAGAACTTGCTTTATACCATTCGAAATGTACATCAAATCATGTAACAAACTTGGAAATGATATAGGCAATTGTTTCTTTCATTTGCGCCTTTCTAGCCAACACTTATTATTATTTTTCCTAGTTAGCCACTTTGAGCCACTATGAGAGCCATTTCGTTCTTTAACCCTAATCTCCCCTACCTAGCCTTGTACTCAAGTTTCCTATCTTTTATCTAAAGAGCTTGTAGAGTAATCTTTTAAGAGGAAAGATTTCAAAGTTGTAGGGCCAAATATCGTAATTTCAATATTGCATTCTTCATAAATAAAAATAAATAAATAAAAAATAAAAAAGAAGTTGTTGCAAAAGTGTTTCAAAGATCAAGCCAAATGAAAGGAAGTCTAAAGTCTGGGTTTAAGCTTAGAAGAGTTTTGTGGGTTTGAATTATTTCTCTCTCAAATACAATTGAAAAGATCTACAAGTTATTTAGATTTTGAGTTCTCCATTCCTTTCTTTGTTTAGCTACTTAACCCTCAGCCCCATTACAACCTAGATCAAGACCTTTGATTCAAGAAGTTATGTGATTTGATCGCAGTCTAGGTGGACAAGCAAGCATATAGAGGCATGTTTTATGAGATCACTTGAGTGAAATATTTTATACCAGAAATTATGAGTGAGACACATGAGTAGTTACCTTGTAAGGGGTTGAAACAAATTTTGCATATGCCTTATTTAGACTGTAGTGCATTGTATTGACATTTGGCTATCACACACTACACTTTAAACAAACTGTGTCTAGAGTGTTGCTATCTTGCGAAGGAAGGTTAAGAATATGCATATTATTGTAAATTTTGACCCAAGTCATGTCCAAGAGTTAACCTTTTGAGAATATTGTTTGGAAAGATTGTTTTGCTTGAGGACAAGCAAAGGTTAAGTTTGGGGGAATTTGTTATGCTCGTAAATTCGCTATTATATATATAATAATTCTCCTTGTTTACACCTTTGTTTTACTCTTCTATATAGGTTTTACATTATATTTGTGTTTTGTAGGTTGTAACAAGCAAAGAGTGCAAAAGGAGCTAAAAAACGGCTTTTACAATCCTATGTCATCAGCACAGCCTGTGCAGATCAGCTGAGTTCGTGGGTTAAACTGTATTGACTCGGGAAGAACCAGGAGATGTTCCATATATGTTTGGAAAGCCACAGATGTCTATTTTCCGTAGAATTTTACGGTTTGTGAAGATCATTTTCTTAGAGAGAGTTATGGCAGTTTTAGTACATGAAGGTCGGGCTACGCGCGAATACAAAGTTTTCTACAATTGTCATCAACCTGGCAGATTAAAGGAAGATTAAAATTCCTATTTATTAGAAGTTTTAACCAATTGAAGAAAGCCAAAAAGTCTGAGAGAAAGTAAATAAAAAGTCTTTTTAATATAATGAGACTTTAAAGCTCATTAAGCTTGATAAGGAAAAGAAGGCTAATTGCCTTGTCGGTTACAACTAGAAGGGGAATGAAGGAGGATCCCTAATCAGACCAGCAGAGGGGGCGTGAGATATAAAAAAACAGAGAAAGAATAAGCCACGACAGAAGGGAGAAAAAGGAAGGACCAGAGCACCGTTCTGCAATTCATTATCGAAGAGTTTCTTCTTCTCCTTTTACTTTCTGTTTTGTTTGTCTTTGCTGCCCATTTACATTATGAATAACTAAATTTCATAGTTGGGATTTAGTTGAAGTCCTAATCATGTTTCCTTGCGTATTTTCGATACACTTTTGTTACAAGACAATTTGTTGATGCTTTAGTGATTAATTCCAGTTTTAATTCCAATCTTATTGAGTTATTTTATGATTGATCACCATAGAATAGCTTTGTAATTGAGTTCGTTACATGGGTAAATTTGGATGATCGAGTCTTGTACCTATGCCAAGTAACAAGAGAACTAGTTACGGTTCTTGGAATTCATTATCACGAATAACCGAAATAGATACCATGTTCTAGGATTCGTGTGTTTGTCGATTTCCATTGTATTATGCTTTCTCGGAGTGCAACTTAGTAGATACCATGCTAAATACTTCAAGAATGAAAAGAGTTAGTGTAGACACCCATCAATAGCTTAAAGAGTAGATACCATGCCTTTAGGTTGACAAACGTAAAGCATAAAAAATCTATTTTGTATCATTGTGTGTATCGGTTGCTTGGGCGAAAAAGGTTAGAGATGGAAACCAAAGTCCTAACCGTTCAAACATCGTTTTCAAAACCCTTAATGCCAATTACTTTTATTTTCCTACGTTCTTTATATTGTGTTTTTATACTTAAATTTAAGACATCTCAAACTATTTTGTTAAACCTTTATGAGCATATTTGTTAGTTTTGTGAATTAATTAATTTAAATTGTTAGGAATCATAGTCTAGATACATATTAGTGCAATCCTCATGGGAATGATCTCGTACTTGCTTTCTATACTATGTGTTTGATCGTGTGCACTTGCGAGTTTAAAACATGCGATTAGTAGCTTAATATTTAGGTTGCTAAATGCATAACAGGTCTTGAGGTGGAGAAGGCTTATCTTGCTGCCCTTAGTGATTTGGAACAGGAGAAGATTATCCAAGAAAAGAATTTTGCCGAGATTTAAAGGAGAAGTCAGCTATGGACTGCCAGAGGCAATTACTTCTCAGTCTCAAGGAAGAGTTCAATAAGATGTCTGAAAAGCTTGCATCTGAGAGTGTTTAATTTCATAAATAGCGTTGTTTCGATTTTATAAGTAGTGCTCAGTTTCATAAATAGTGTTAGTTTAGTTTCATAAATAGTCTTAGTTGCATTTGATTTGTAAATCCATGAAATTATATTTGCAATTTGATTTCGTTCAATTGACGCATTATAATACTATATTTGTTATATATAAATTATACTATATATTATATGTATTATTCGGGTTCAGTTTCATAAATAGTCAATTTTAGAAATAGCGTACACTTGTTCAATTTCATAAATAGTCAGTTTCAGAAATAGTGTACTCTTGTTCAGTTTCATAAATAGTGTTAGTTTAGTTTCATAAATAGTCTTAGTTGCATTTGATTTGTAAATCCATGAAATTATATTCGCAATTTGATTTCGTTCAATTGACGCATTATAATACTATATTTGTTATATATAAATTATATTATATATTATATGTATTATTCAGGTTCAGTTTCATAAATTGTCAATTTCAGAAATAGTGTACTCGTGTTCAGTTTTATAAATAGTCGGGTAAATTAACCTCAGGTTTGGGGTCTATTTCAATTCGTTACAACATCTTCAAAACATTTCACTTTCATACCTTAAGTACTATTTTATTTCAAAATAATACATCTGTTACATTTTACATCCATTGATCTGTTAAATGCTGACGTGGTTGCTGCATTTATGCCACGTGGCTGCCAAATATCTAGCACGTGGCAAATTAAATTTTTTTTTAATTTTTTTTTTTAAAACCTGAATCTTCTCAGGAAAAAAAAAACTGAAAACGCAGAACCCACCCCCACCTCCCCCGCAACCCCTCCCCACCCCTCTTCTCCCTCCCTCTCCTCCACTCTCTTCACCTCCCCTCCCATACAAAAACCCACCCCATCCCACCCCACCCCCACCTCCCCGGAGACCTAACCCTAGACTGCTCGCTCCCGAATCCCTCGAATTCGACCACGTCGACGACCTCACGTCCCTCAACCCCTTCCCTCCTCGAACTCCTTCCCGAACCTCCGCCAAGACAACGCTTCGCTCCGGCTGCCTTCGCGCCTGGACCTATCCCGCTCTGATCGAACCCCTTTCGGATTTCTTGTTATGCTTTGTTTGTTGTCTTGTTGCTTGATCCTCCTTTGGATTTCTTGTTCGATCGGATCTGAAGCTCTTCAGTGAAATCCAAAAGATAAAAAACAGAAACAGAGACTCCCTCAAAGTTGTTTCACTTTCTCTGAGAGCTCTCGCTCTTTGGGTCTCTCGCTTCTCTCTCTCATTGTGCCCACCAGCCATGCGAGATTGCTTGCTGTCATCTGCTTTCTCTCTCCTCTGATCAGGTAATTTTTCTAAGCTCTCTTTGGCTAATTGGGTTCTTTGCTTTGAGGTTCTTTTGCAGTTGTTCTGCTGTTTGGTTGCCGAGAAAATGTGGGAAAAGAAAAGAAAATGAAAGTTGGGTTTGGTTTTGAAAAGAATCAAAATTAGAACTTGGGTTCAATCACTGGAGAATTTGGGTTTCTGGGTTTTATAAAAAGATAAATTTGTGTTGACAATTTTGTCAAATGATCCTTTTTTGATATATTTTCCCCCTCCAACATGTTTTTGCCACCAAAAATGGCGTTTGGGGTATTGGCAGCCATGGATTGTCGAAGAAATGCATTTTTTTCCCCTTTCGCGCTGCCATTAATTAGATTGTGAATTAAAGCTTGTATCTTGAATTTCGGTTCATCTGAGATTTTCTTTGATTGTATATTGTTGCAGATTTTTTGTTATGCTTTCTTTGATTGTATCTTGTTTGTTGTCTTCTTGTTGTGCTTTGGGAGGGAAGATGAAGAGAGTGGAGGAGAGGAGGTGGTCGGGGGGAATGGAGGTGGGTCGCGAGTCGCGGCGGGCCGGGGGGTGGGAGAACTGGGTTTGGGGTTTTTTTTTTTGTTTCCTCTTCTTCCTCCCTCCTCTTCTTCTTCTTGCTGCTGCAGGTTTTTTGGGTTCTGGGTTAGGGATGTGGGTCGCTTGGGGGACATTTGGCAGCCACATGACATATATGTGGCAGCCACGTCAGCATTTAACGGACTAATGGATAGAGAATGCAATGGAGGTATTATTTTGAAATAAAATAGTATTTAAGGTTTGAAAGTGAAATGTTTTGAAGATGTTGGAAGGAATCGAAATAGACTCCAAACATGAGGTATGAAAGTGTAATTTACCATAAATATTCAGTTTCAAAAATAGTGTACTCGTGTTCAATTTTATAAATAGTCAATTTTATAAATAGTGTAGTTAGTTTTAGAAATAGTGTAGTCAGTTCTAGAAATTGTGTACACGTGTTTAGTTAGTGTAACCATGTTTAGTTTTATAAATAGTCAGTTTCATAAATAGTCAATTTCAGAAATAGTGTACTTGTGTTCAGTTTCATAAATAATCAGTGTACCCATGTTCTGTACATCTTTTTTCTTCTTCCGCATTCTATATTTTCGTTCTCTTTTACTTTATTCAATCTAAAGATTAGAGTTCTGCTCCTGCATCTATACTTTCATTCTTTTTAACTTTATTCAATCTAAAAATCAGAAATAAAACCATAAAAACCATAAGTCATTTCCCGATTAAAATAGAGAAAACCAAACCATCTTCCTATTCAAACAAACGTGACAAATGCGTTATTTTCTGTTACAAGTGTGCATTTGTCATGTAGCACTAATTCATAAAAAAATATCAATCGAGAGTGCACACCAACAAACAACTAGCATTCTTCCATTCCATGTCAAAACACCTAACCTTCTCTTTCTCTAGGTGAGTTTGAGAACAGACAAGAATAATGGGCAGCAAATCTTGGAAGCTCCACTCTTCTTTTTCTAGTTATAGTTTTAAATGTTGTAAACAATTAAGAAAAAACAAAAAGACAATCATCCATCTCCTCTTACTAAAAATCTGGTTGTCTCCTTCGTGATCCCTGATTCCACCACACCCACTACACAATGGCATCACATACACACTCGGCAAAGCAACATTACTGAAAATCTAGTTGTCTCATCTGAGCCTGTCGAATCTGTAGGACCTTATTGTGTCTGCGAACCGTTTGACTGGCGAAATACCCAAGCTTTTTTCGATTTTCCCCGTAACACTTTTGCTCAAAACCCGGTCTATGGGGGTCTCACGGAGCTGTAAGGGTTCATCAAACGACCCGACTCGACCCAGATCTGACACAGCCATTACGTCTCCTGTAATGCCTGCTGCTAACCCAACCATCATAGCATCGTCGTCGAGTTCATTGCCTGCAAACGCCGAACAAATCAGAAAATCCTCACTGAAGTGGTAGGGCGAAAATGAGAAGATCGTGTACTGGTCGAGCCCCTACTCCGGCCAACCCATGTTTGAGCGGGGTCGGATGGTGTCCTTCGTAGGAGTGAAGCGTTTCAAGCTCAAGGGCTTGCTCAGAGCCTCAGTGGAGATGCTGGGGAAAGGCGGGTTCAGGATGGAGTACGAGTCGGTTCTCTACGATGGCAATGTGGTGGCGGTTAAGAGGCTTAATGATGCTCAGATTGGCGAGAAGACTCAGTTCGAGCAGCACATGGCGGTGCTGGGGTGACTCAGCCATCCCAACATTGTGAGCTTGAGGGCTTATTACTTCGCCAGGGAGGAGAAATTGTTGGTGTAGGATTACATGCCCAATGGCTGCCTGTTCGGGTGACATAATTTTTAACGGAATTGGTTTTCTGTTAGGGGCAAGAGTTGGAAATTTACTTATTTTCGTGTTGGGCTTTTAACTCAGCCCATGTGTGTTCAGTATTTGTGGGGCCTCATATAGATTAGTTTTGTCCTTATGATTAAATATGAAGCCTTTTTGGTTAAATAATATTTTAGGGTGGTTTTGGTTAAATTAAACTTAGCACAAGCCCTTTTCATTAAAACTCCATTTTTTATGTGATAGCAATGAAATGAAATAGATTGAGATTGCCGTGATTGACCACTTTTTTCAATGGATATGATTGATCATGTTGAATTCGTAAAACTTACAATTAGCCACAACTCGATGTTAGTGAGTCTAATGTACCTTTTTGGTAGTTCACCATAAGTTTTTCAAAACGAATACGATGTGTTTTCTAACTAACCAAACTTTAAGGGTTTGTACTAAAGAGAAGTAAATAACTTATCAAAAAGAGGTTAAAAGTCTGAAATAACCTTGAGTCATGTGTGAGGCACATGACTTATTTCGCACGGCTTATTTTGGATGGAAAACTTAACGATATTATGAGATGACAAATTAATGATTTTGTAAGGTTGATATAATAAATTGCTTAAACATCTACTTCAGGTGACAAATTGAAAAAGGTGTATAAGTTCATATAACATTTCAAAAATTCCCTAACACTTTGTTTGGGTGAGGAAATTTAAGATTACTAAGGAATTTTAAAATGACCGAATTTTATTTTTTAGAATTTGTGAATTTTTTTGTTTGGTTAACCTAAAAGAACAATAGAATTTGAATACGAAATTTGTTATTTTTAAACTCACTCATGAAATTGGGAAATGATACCTATATACATGGAATTTAAACTTGGGAATTGGAGGTCCAAAATTCCAAGTTTATTTTCCACTCGGAAATTATAAATATTTATGTTTATGAATCAAAACAAGGGAATTGATGCATGTCAATTTATAGTTCTGATTTTTGTCAAAATTCTAAGTTTATTTCTCTCATTCAAACATAATGTAAATGAAATTATTCTAATTTAATCGAAATTCTGAAAATTTTGTAAACTTGATCAGCTTAAAAATTTTCTCATGTGCTCATGATTCTTATCGTCCTGTAATTTAGCTCAAAGTTTGGATTCTGATTACAAAATGATGAAGTCACTTTGACGCAACGTATAGTATATTGATTCTGCCAATTAAACTCTGTACGCTCGACGTACAATATTAGTCTCGTTCAGAACAGAAGTACAATTAAACTAAAACGTCTCGTTTGGAATAGAAATACAACGAAAGTAAGAGCTAGTTAATAACGCCACGTCTTTTGTACGTTTGTGCATGATCAACTAATGGAAAACATCATCTTTGTTATTCTTGTTTGCACTCATACCAAATGTTGATTAAACAAAAAAAGTGAAGGGCCCGAGTCAATGTCAGCAGAGGATGCAATTCTGTTTGCAAATGGGGCTACATTAAAGTTGCTAGTTGCAGCTCTCTCATGCATATTCGAAGAGAATCCAACTAGCAACTAGCAACTTTGATGTTAGATGCAACTAGCTCTCTCATGCATATTCTAAATGCCAGTTTATATACCATCTATGCAAAAAATATATCAAATGGTTAGGGTTAAGGTTCTAAAAGACGCTAGGCACGAGTCGAGCGGTACGCTGAGACTTAGCGCATAGGAGCCTAGATATTGTCTAAGCGATGGTCTAGGCGGGTTAGACGGATTTAAGTAAATTTATCATATATTATAAAATATAAGTATGTGTGTATTATTTTAATGCTTTTTCTATTAATTTGTAAAATATTCTAGGTTCATGTATTTTTCATGGGCCTTGTTTTCTATTAAAAAATAGGATAGTACCACACCCATTTTTACACCCCACAAATCCTTGTTAATTTTTTACTTTTGATCTTCTTTAATTCATTTAATTTGACAACAGGAAATTGAGAGGGGTGTGTGGAAAGTAAAATGAGTGTATGGATAACAATACCCTAAAAAATATTGAACCTTGCTTTCTTATATAACAAAAATAAAAAAGTGATGGATGATGCAGAAACATCTAATCTCTCTCGCTTCCCTCTTCTACGCACAGACCATTAGAAGCAGAAATTTCGCCGAGGCCCGCCGACAGTTGCAAATGGCTGACGGGAGATTCGAGAGTTGTATCGAGATTCAAGAGTCGCAACGAGATTCAATCACCTAATGCAAGATTCAATTGGAGTTCATTGCCATTACTATTCACAAATATGTGGTTCAATTTTCTAATGTTTTCTTCGTCTTATCCTCATGTCATTATTGTCGTAGATTTTTGTTAAGATTCTCGGCGATTCATGTAGTGCCACGTGTCATTAATAATTCATGTAGTGCCACGTGTCATTATCCATTATTAATATTCACTTAGAGTCTTAGTAAGATTCTCGATCATTCATGTAGTGCCACATGTCACTATTTAATCTTATGATTTCCTCATTTATCTCCATAAAAACCCTTCAAACCACCAGATCTACTCACACCAAGCCTCTTGCATCCTCCCCAAGGTCTAAAATATCGATGATATCGGAAATATCGGTAATCCAAAAACACGGAAATTTTGATGGAAATATCGGGATATTATCGATATCGATAAAAATTGAATAAAAACCACGGAAATTGTAAGAAAAACTTGGAAATTTTTATTGAAACTTTGCAGGATGTTTATTTAGTCAATTATCTATTAGTTTATCATAAAAAATTGGAAGGAAATGCATTGCATGATGGATTTAACTGATTTAAGTTGATTATATAGTGAGCTGGCAAACATTGTGAGTGTAGAAAATATATAAATATTTTAGCATATTTTCACAAAAATATAAGTGATATGGTGGTTAAGGTGTTGAAGGAGTAAAATGGGAGGGGTTTGAATCCCCTTGGTGTTTTTTTAAATATAGAAATTTAAAAAATACGGAAATTTCGATGGAAATATCGATGACATCGGAAATATCGGTAGTCTAAAAACACTGAAATTTCGATGGAAAGAACGGGATATTATGGATATTTTAGACCATGATCCTCCCAAGTCATCTTAATTCATAAATTTTACAAAACAAAGTTTTTTTAACAGTGGATAACCTGAGGAGGTTGCATGAGAAAGAAGCGCGAGAAGATGAACAACGAAGAAGGAGACGTGCGCAACACTGAAGGCGTAGAGAAGCATTAACCCTTTAAGTGGTGCAAGTGGTCGCAGCCAGTGGCGGAGGGATCGAAGGACCATAATAGTCCTTGGCCCACCCTGCCATTCAAAAAAATAAAAAATTAATAGTATCAACTTTTCATTCAGCCCATTTTCCAAAGTCAGCACATTAGCAATTTCTCAAATTCCAATCAGAATATCCACCACTCTTTTACAATTTTATATGATTATTATACATGGTCTTTTACTCAATCTAAAACTTAATTCTGCTTCCCAATATTTAAATTAATATTTTATTTGAAACAAAAAGATCTCATTCCTATTCCTTTCCCTATCATATCTCTTTGTTTTATTTGTATCTATTCACAGCTCTTTGTTTCTTTTGTTGCTCTTCATTGTGCAATTAGGAGTCTAGTATGAACTCCAAATACACAGGTTCTCTTCTTTAATATTTTGCAATTTGTCAATTTTATATAAGTTATCATCCCCCAAGTATAAATTAATTTAACAAATAATATTTGGTTTGCAGATTAGAAGATTAATTCCATTATTCCAACAAAGAAAAAAACATTGGAGTTTAGTTAATTGAATTATAACCCAAAGTATGCATTTTACTATCAATTCCTCTTGCAATTTTTGACACACCCCGACCTGGAAATCAGGGCGTGCTGACCATCACTCCCTGATTTCCAGGTCGGGGTGTGTCAATTTTTGTTTCTAAATTGTGATTATTTTCTTATTAAATTAATGTCTTGCAATTTCTTTTAATTAATTGCCTAATTTGTTTTAGTTTGTAAAATTTAGTATAAATGTTCATATTTATTATAATTTACAGTTAGTCAATCTATATTTTTCAATTTTCAGTTATGGTAAGATATTTCAAAAGAAAAACACAGCTTGAGATATTAGTGTCGTCATCTCCAAAGAGTCCAAGCAACAATGAAAAGTAATTCAAAACAAACGTGGGTGGATTCTATGGAAGTTAACTTGGAAACTCTCTAATATGATCCTGGATTGCGTAGACCGAATTTGAGTCATCATCCTAATGTCTGAGATCAAGTTTGAAGAGCCTATTTCTAAAATAAACCTTGTCAATCACGAACCATACATTTCCTTACACGAATTTCAGAGCAAAGCCTAGAAGATTCAATCGTGCTTGGTTTACTCAGTTTCCTACTTGGTTGGAGTATAGCATATCACAGGATGCTGCCTATTGTTTATGTTGTTATCTCTTCAAACCTGATTATGGAGATCAATCCGGTGGGGATACTTTTGTTGGAATTAGCTTTAAGAATTGGAAGTGCAAGAAGAAACTAGAAATTCATGTTGGAGGACCAAATAGTTGTCATAATAATGCTTGGAAAAACTGTGAGGCCTTACGTAAATCCGGAGCTAATAGAAAGTTCTGGGCGCCAGGGCTAAAAAGTCCATTGGATACGAGACAAGTTGGCATGGCTAAATGCAAATGCAAAGCTTAATGCCCAACTCCAGGAACATTGTTTTCCACTCTTTCCCTTGTCTGTGATCTCAGCTAGTAATTGATCTTAGCAACATATTGAAACAATTATTTCAAAATAAACTGACTAAGACCGAATTGATTATCGAACTCGATTAGATGCATCAGTTTGGGTTAGTAGGATTCTCTTACAACAAGGTCTTCCGCTTCATGGGCATGATGAATCTGAAAATTCACTCAACTAAGGAAATTTTCTTGAAATTTTGAGGTGGCTACGTCACTATAATGAGGGTATAAAGGCTATCACGCTAGAAAATGCTCCTGAAAATTTGAAATTGACATCTCAAGTGCTATTTCATATGAAATCATTAGTGCAATCACTAGTGATATTGATGATTCTGTATTTGCTATTCTTGTTGATGAATCACAAGACAAGTCTTCAAATGAGCAAATGGCCATTGTACTACGCTATGTGGATAAAGGCCTTGTGATAGAGCACTTTGTAGGTATTGAGCATGTTGCAGATACTAAAGCTTCCTCACTCAAGTTAACCATTGACGACTTCTTTTCTAGACATGGATTAAGCATATCTGAATTGTGTGGATAAGACTATGATGGGGCAAGTAAGATGCAAGGTGAGAATGGACTTAAAGCTCTAATTCTAAATGAGAATAAGTCTGCCTTTTTATGTGCATTGTTTTGCTCATCAATTTCAATTAGCTTTTATAGTAGTGGCAAAAAAGAATTCAGAAATTGAAGATCTCTTACTATGGTTTCTTCTGTGGTGAATGTTGTGGCGGCATCTTTTAAGCGTCGTGGTATTGTTATAGAGAAACATGCTCTTGTAGTTTTGGAAACACTAGAAAATAACGAGCTTTAAAGTGGACAAGGTTTGAATTAAGAAACTACTCTTAAGCGAGCCGGTGATGCACAATGGAGCTCTTACTATAGTTGTTTAATCAACTTGGCTCACATGTTCTCATAAGCGATAAAGTGCTTGAGATTGTAAGGAAAGATGGAACAAGTTCAGAACAAAAATTTGAAGCAAATGTTCTATTGACTTTTATTTAATCTTTAAACTTCAATTTTGGTCTACACGATGAAAAAAGTTTTAGGAATCACAGACCATTTGTCACAGGCATTACAAAAAAAGGATCAAGATATCATGAATGCAATGAACTTGGTCAATATATGCAAAGGAAGGTTGCAAAGGTTGAGAGAAAGTGGTTGGAAATCCTTATTTGATGAAGTTTCATCCTTTTGTGACAAGAATCATATTAAACTGCCTAGCATGTATGATAGTTTTCGAGTGGAGATCAGCCAAACCGAAAAGCTCAGCCGATCACAAACTTGCATCATTATCGTGTTGATCTATTCACCGATGTCATAGATAAGCAACTCACTAAGTTAACAATCAATTTACTGAGAATAATATTGAATTACTTCTTTGTTGGCATGTTTAAGTCCAAGTAATTCTTTCTCCGCTTTAACAAAGAAAAATTGATGTGTTTTACCCAATTTTATCCAAGTGATTTTTCAGAGCATGATCTTGAATTACTCAAAAAACAACTTAAGAATTACGTTTGGGATTAGCGATCTTGCACAAAAGATGGTTGAAGCAAAGAAAGATCAAACTACCATGTTTGTGTACTTGTTTTTTACACTAGCACTCATCTTACCGGTTGCAACTGCAAGTGCAGAGCGAGTCTTTTCTGTTATGAACATTATGAAGAACACCTTACTCAAATGAATGGGTGATTTGTGGATAAATGATTGTTTGGTTGCTTATATTGAGACAGATATTTTTAATAGTATTAGAGGACTAGGCTATCATGCAACGGTTTCAAAATATGAAAACTCGTCAAGGACAATTATTATGATTATTGGGATATGTAATATTTATCGATGCTATGTTATTTTGAATTTTGGTTACTTTTCATGTACATATTATGATGTTTTGGTTAGTTGTGTTGTAAATACTATCCGTTTATTTATTTATTTATTTATTTTAACATTTGTCAGATGTCTTTCCTAACCCAAATCCTAGCTCCGCCACAGATCCCAGCAAAATTCACTACAACGAAGAAGCAAGTGGCTCAAGCACAGCTGTATGCCTAACCTCAACCGACGCAGGGAACCCAAGGTGAGGATCTGTTGCAAGATTACTTTATTCCAAATTGTTTGTACCCAACAAATTATTTTCGTAAAGATTTAGAATGTGACCACAATTGTTCAACAAAATCATGATTTCTATTTGCAACCATGATAATTAGTTTGTTCAAAAGAAGGATGCTAAGCATAATTTAGGTTTTCTTGGTTAATCACCTGTTTTCAACAACGTGTTGAAAAGAGTTGCATCAAATCACGTATGAAATCAACGGTACAATGTACTTGTGAAATTGGTATTAGGTGGAATAACTTGCAATTTAAAATCTATGTATGTGCTTGTTTGACTAGTCAGCAACACTCATCAACTAAGCTCAGATTGTTAGTTCACTCACGATAGAAGAAGTCAAATTAAATTTCAGTTTACTAAAAAGTTCCCAGTTAACTAAGGTCCAATTGAGTGCACATTTTAATACTGACAAGCTTAGTTGCAAGGACTTATCATTTGTGGATAATGATGAGCATATACCACAACCAAAAGGAAGATAAGTAAACTAGTATAGCGATAAATTGCACGAGATGTTTTTGGCTGGAAAAACCCACCTCTGCGTAAAAAAACTGGGGACTCTCCACTAAGTCCAATCCACTAGTGAAAACAAAATTCTTACAAAGTAACCACACAAGCTCAATTCCTAGATCCTAATCTACATAGTAGCTTGTACCTTTGTGCAACCTTGCCTTTCACGAGGTAGACTCATTCGGTCTTCACGAAGTGGCAGCTCCTCTTGAGCTCTTCACCTTGTGGCACCGAAATCCAATCAACTTATGCAAATGATATTATGATGAAGTTCATGCAAATTTGGATTCAATGTCTAGTCAGTTTCACCAGTCAAACACTTGAAAGATGAAACTAACGTGAATCCAAAAAGAGGCCAGTTCAAAGATTTGAAACTTAGGAAAAACTTGGCCTAAAACAAATATTATAATCACAAAAGCAATGCTACCCTAATATGCAATGATGTGGGTTTTTCGTGCATGAATGTTATTTTGTGGCTAGGGTTTTCAAGTAAGAACCAAAGGGTAGCTCCAAGATGAAATCAACCTTTTTTTTTTTTTTTTTTTTTTTCAGAAAATAAACTCTCATAGCCAAATTGAAATGAAACACTAGATTGTGCTTTTATAGTAGACTGATGTTTCAGACAATGAAAGAGGATGGAAAAGCCACGTGTCATGTGCAAAAGCAATTAGAAAAGATCTAGGGTTGAAAAGCACTCTCGGGGAAAAACCGTCAGAAAGCCCATGTAGGTTATCTTAAAGTGTGCCCCCAGCTTGCGTGACAACAGCTAGAATATTTGACAAGACATTACCACTAGACATAATGAACTAGAAATATTGGCATGAAATGCATATGTATGAACAAACCTTTGATGAGAGAAAGTAAGCTCTTGAAGTGATATTTCCAGCAGCATGATTCCAGATAAGCAATTAAAACTCTAAAACTAACTAGAGCATGTGTGGTACAATTTACAACATTTGACAAGGAAAGCCACACAATAAAACTAGACTTCACAATCTCCCCCTATGGGTTTCCTTGACAAAATAACCTAAACCCTATAACTAAATTCACCTAACCACACTCAAGGGAACACAAAAGGACGAATCCTGCAAAGAAGTACTCTTGCCAAAGAACAAGTGAAAAGTTATCATGGTTAAAGCAATTGCAAGGAAGTAAATTGTTTAGCATTATACATGATTGCAACACAACACAAATTTTTTATTTTCTCCCCCACTTTGTCATGGCAAAGACAAAGGATGTAAAATGAATAATATGCCATTTTCATTAAACAAAATAAAAGGATATGTCAATTGAGCTCATCAAATAAATATCCAACCACCAACGAAGTAATAAGAACTAATAACAAGGACATAAAGTCAAACAACTTAGCAAAGATGTGCTTTCCTAACAGCCTATATTCACAAACTACACTCTGCCATCAGCTCACACCCCCATAAGCTATAACTCCTTGGATTGAGACGATGCAGTCGAGTGATGTGGTGAACTGATGGCCTCGATTTTGTCAATAGGGTCTTCCACAAGGTCTTCTTCAGGATCATCTTCAGCTTCATCCTTCTTATCATTTGAGTACGTGAACCTGATATGCTTGTCCATTGAGATAGGGTGAGAGGATAGGTTCAATGTTTCAGGAGAGGCAATACATTTTCCTTTGGCAACATATGCTGCAGCCATCTTTGCAGCAACATCCCGAGAATGAGCAGAGATTTGGTAGTGAAATAGGATAGGGATGATGGTCCAAATTGAGGTTGAGGGACGACTATGGGAGATGAGGGAATCATTGAGCATTTAGGAGTCAATTTTGGAGGACGTATAGTGGTCTCAAGCACAAATGAAGATGGATTTTGGGAAGACTGACTCAAAGACTGTGCAGGAATAGTGTGACTGACATAAGGTAAGGATGTAGTTTGACCCATTGACGATTGAAACTCAAGGATGTAGTTTGACCCATTGACGATTGAAACTCAACAAATTGTCTACGAAAAGAGTTAATCTCATACTCTAGATAAGCAATTTTTCCGTTCTTGAGAAACATTTGGTGGTGGAGGACGACGGGCTCCACCATGAGCGACAGCACACATCACGTCACTTAGGTTCATAAGTCTTATCCAAATCCTTTGTGGATCGATGACACAAATTATCAGAGGGAGAAGGAACACCTGATAAGACACGGGTGAATGGTAAAGCCTCTTTATTGTTTACTAGAACACTTGGTTTTTGACATAATGGACCTAAATATCAAGTATCCCAAAGAAACATCCGACAGTTTGAGCATATCATGCAATATTTTGGCTGACTCTAAAGTAGGATTGCCATTGTTTGATGACCCCAAAATATTTCTACAAATAAAGTCAGACCAAATCCTGTAAAACAGTTTAAGACGAGATTTCGACACTTGATTTTTAACTAGAGGAATGGAGGGGTCCAAATAAGCTTCTCAATGATAAGCTTTCATGTCATAGTGACATGTCAGAAGATCAAAGTTATACATAACATAAGCATAGGAATGCTCAAGACCTAAGACAGAGCTAGTGACAAATGAATCAAAGGGGACAAGGACTCTATGGACATACACTTCACCACCACTATCAGGAAACTTAGACGAAACATTTGCATAAAATTCTTGAAGTATTGAAAGATTGAAGGTCGAAGGAGGTGAGTTTACTTGATTAAGTTTGTACCTTTCAATGAGATATTCGGACAAGATGGCATTAGTTACAGGCAGGTCATCCTAGACAATCCTTCTCTTAGGAACAACTTTTCTGGCAGCCACAATCGCAAAGAATTTCTTGGCATGAGATGTGGGAAACATGGGAGGCAGAGTGTCTGAAGGCTCAGTGTTGGCTTCTCTCGTGGTTGGCTTTTCTCGCAGTTTGAGAACAGGTTTTGCAACAAGGAGGATTAGGTTGCATTCTGGAGTGATGAGATGAAGTTCGGCTTGAAGACATGATTGAAGTTAAAAATTGGAAGCATAGTTATTCAACCTATTCAATTGATTGCACAAAGGACAACATACCATTGAAGATTTTTATCTCCTTGATAGACAAGAGTGCTTGTGAGATAGTTAACTAGCTGTTTCTTAAGCGGTACTAAGATTAAACCACTTGTCATTCTTTCCAATACTTCATCGAAGAAATGAGATTCAGTTTCAAAACAATTTTTTGACAATTGTTGAACAAGATTCATACAACCGTCAATATTACATGCAAGATCACAATGAAAGCACGTAGCAAAACATTTCGCACCAAGATTATTCACTATACACAACACCCATAACAAAATATCACAAGAGACAAAACAAGGTCGCAAAGTGCAACAGTATGACAGAGACAAACGTACCTTTGGTTTTCAATGCAAAAAGAAATTGAGATTGTCATTATCTTTCCATGAAACATCAATAGATTTTGGTCATTTGAGATCCTTTTCAACCAGATGTAGAGTTTTGGGAATTTCAGAGTAGGTGACTTCCATATGAAACATCGTAGAGTGCTTTTTCACATTACGAGATTCGCATCAGTGGCATTAAGAGAAAAAGAGCAGTGGCAGCCTGCTTATGATAAAAAATTTCGTTAGTTTCTTTATACCACAAAGACCGTTGCCTACTTTTAGGAACCATAAGAGTAGCAATTTTCCTCTGATCTAAGGATAATAAGCAAGTTATTTCCCTTCTTATTAACCACTCTGCAATCTTTCTTGGAGAAACAGATATTATCAGCAAAGTCATCACAAATTTGGCTAATGCTAAGTAAGTTTGAAGTCAATTCAGCCACATGATAGACATCTTCAAGTTGAGGAAGACCGGGAATCTTGACTACCCCCTTTCCACTAATCTGAGACATGTGTCCACCGCCAAACTCAATAACATTGCCATTATTCAGTACAAGTGACAAGAAAACATCTTTATTTCCCTACATATGACATAAGCAACCACTATCAAAATACCAAACATCTGATTTTGGAACAAAATGAGCACAATGAGTAACTAGATATTTACCAGAACCACTTTGATGCCTCATTGAAACAGACTCGGTATTGTTTGAGCTAGAAAAACCAATAACTTGTGCCATTCTGTTGACTTCTATAGCTAGTCGATCAACCAGATCCTTTAAGTCATCCTTCTTTTCCACGAATTTTTTTCTGCACAATGGTCGAATATGACTAAGTTCACCACATCAATGACATGTGGGAACAAATTTTTTCTTTAAGGAAGATTTGGCCATAGAGGTTACAGGTAATGAATTTTCCACAGAATCAATCTAGGTGCACACAGAGCTTGAACCTGCTTCGAATGAACCTACATCACACAAGTCATGAGCTAGTTTTCCAATACCCAATAAATCATTGAACTTCTCATCCCCACTGATTTACCACTTTAAGCGGTGGTTAGCCACTTTAAGGTTTGACATTAACATCAAGTTAGCATCACAATATATTTCATTATTGGTCCTTAACAGATGAAGTTAATGCAACAGAGCTTCTTGAGAAATCATTAGCTCTTGAGCTTGAGCTTCAAGTGCAGCAATGAGATCATCTCTTTCATCTTCATCCCCACAAATAGAACCCCTTTCATTGAGTACCCTAATTTGAGCCTCAAGTGAGATAACCTTTTTCACTCAGATCAGTTCTGACCAATCAAAAAGACTTAACTTCTTCTTGTAGATCAGTAATCTTTAGGTTTAGCTCAATGTTGTCCAATTTTGCAATACACTTCTCATTGAAAAAAGATTCATACATGGTGGACAGTTCCTAATAAGACATATTCTCATCATCATTTAAAGTTACCTCATCATTGTCAGAAGACACTTCTTTAACGGATGCAACAAAATCAACTACATCTTCTTCAACATCTGATGAGAAACCTCATCTTCACTATCACTCCATGTAGCCATCATGGCCTTATCACATTTCTGACTTGACACTTTGTTGTTTGCACACTCAACCGCACAATAACTATTACCACCACATGCAAAGCAAGGTCAATGTACATTTGAGAAAGACTTGTCCCTTCTATCTGTAAACTTCTCTTGTTTTCTTCCAAGGTTGAGCATTTCATAGGGTTAAGTCATATGATTTGTTGATGATTTTCTATTCCTTTTGACCTCTTTGCCCTTGGTTTTGAGTATCCTCTTGAACTGTTTAACAAATAAGGCAAGATCATCTCAAAGGATTGATCACATGATTCATTTTCAACACAACTATGTCTCACACTTTGACGAGCAACTTCTTTATTTTTCTTGGAATCACCTTCTTCTATGTCAACCTCAATTTCATAAGTTATGAGTTCACCCACCAATTTTCCAAGCTTAATCTCATTTAAGTCTTGAAATTCTTGAATTGTTGCCTTCTTTGCTTCAAATCTCTTGGGTAAAGTCCTCAAGATCTTTTGAACAACAATTGTCTCATCACTAGGCTTTCCCAACCCCAAGGCCTTATCTGCTAACATTTCTACTTTTCCATAAAAGGTCGAGAAAGTCTTTGACTCAAGCATTCTTACATCCTCGAACTTAGACAAGATCATCTAAAGTTTAAGCACTCTTACTTGTTTGTCTCCTTCATGCAAAATTATGAGTTTGTCTCAAGCTTCCAGAGATCACTTTATGTATATCTAGAGCAAAGCTCTGATACCAATTGAAATTGGTACTAGGTGGAATAACCTACAATTTAAAATCTATATACGTGCTTGTCTGGCTAGTCGACAACACTCATCAACTAAGCTCAGATTGTTAGTTTACTCATAATCGAAGAAGTCAAATTAAATTTCCGTTTACTAAAAAGTTCCTAGTTAACTAAGGTCCAGTTTAGTGCACATTTTAATACTGACAACCTTAGTTGCAAGGACTTATATATTTGTGGATAATGATGAGCATATACCACAACCAAAAGGAAGATACATAAACTAGTATAGCGATAAATTGCTCGGGATGTTTTTGGCCGGAAAAACCCACCTCTGGGTTAAAAAACCTGGGACTCTTCACTAAGTCCAATCCACTTGTGAAAACAAGATTCTTATAAAGTAACCACACAAGCTCAATTCCTAGATCCTAATCTACAGAGTAGCTTTTACCTTTGTGCAACCTTGCCTTTCACGAGGTAGACTCATTCGGTCTTCACGAAGTGGCAGCTTATCCTGAGCTCTTCACCTTTTGGCATCGAAATCCAATCAACTTATGCAAATGATATTATGATGAAGTTCATGCAAATCTGGATTCGATGTCTAGTCAATTTCACTAGTCAAACACTTGAAAGATGAAACTACTGCGAATCCCAAAAGAGGTCAGTTCAAAGATTTGAAACTCAGGAAAACTTGACCTGAAATAAAGATCATAATTACAAAAGCAATGCTACCCTAATATGCAATGATGTGGGTGTTTAGTGCATGAATGATTTTGTGGCTAGGGTTTTCAAGTAAGAACCAAATGGCAGCTCCAAGCTAAAATCACCCTTTTTAAGAAAATAAACTCACGTAGCAAAATTGAAATGAAACCCTAGATTGTGCTTTTATAGTGGGCTAATGTTTCAAATAATGAGAGGAGATGGAAAAGCCACGTGTCATGTGCAAAAGCAATAAAAAAAAGGTCTAGGGTTGAAAAACACTCTTGGGGAAAAACTGCCAAAAAACCCATGTGGGTTGTCTTAAAGTGTGTGCCCAGCTTGCGTGACAACAGCGAGAATATTTGACAAGACATAACCACTAGACAAAATGAACTGGAAATAATGGCATGAAATGCATATGTATGAACAAACCTTTGATGAGAGAAATTAAGCTCTCGAAGTGATATTTCCAGCAGCATAATCCCAGAGAAGCAATTAAAACCCTAAAACTAACTAGAGCATGTGTGGTACAGTTTACAACATTTGACAAGGGAAGCCAAACAATAGAACTAGACTTCACAATTTGGGGTTATATTGTCTAGCCGATGAAATTTATCCCTCATGGTCCACTTTTGTCGACCGTGCCAAATCCACACCTAGCGAAGGAAAAACACTTTCTAGCAAAGCAAAATGGGTACATGAAGGTTGTGAAGAGGTGTTTTGATATACTCCAAGCTCGTTAGGCAATCAATAGAATGCTTGACTATGGAATGATGGGGCACTTCGAGGCATCATGATGACGTGCATCATCCTCCATAACATGATTGTGGTAGTAGAAATCCGCCATCTTCAGTCTTGATGAATTTGTAGTTACAAAGCAGTTAACACCTTGAATCAAAGATCAAAGCCTCACGTGCCTACAAGCTGGGGAGAAGGGGTTTGGCAAATGGATCTCCGATGCCTAAGTGTTTAGTGCTTGTCTGCGTCCCAAAAGCTTACTAGGAATTTGGTGGAGATGAGGTATTTACAAGGAGGAGTGACTAGCCATAGGGTTAGGGCTTTTGCCCTACACATGGCGGCATCCGATTGGCCAAAGTGTGTCATCCTTTGGATGAATGTGAAAATAATATTCCCAATATATTAATTAGGAGATAATATCTTGGGAGAAACGAATGAGGCTCATTCTCATGCTTAAATGTTAATTTGCAGTGTTTTATTTTAGTACTTTTGGTGTGTTTTATTTTATTATTTTTGGTGTGTTTAATTTTAAATCTTTAATTTGCAAGTGTGTTCAACTTTGTAAGCTTTTTTAATTTTTCAGATTTCTTGTGATAGTTTAATATATTTTTTAGAGTTGGATTAATTATGGCCGTTGAATTTTTCAATTTTTTAAAATCTGACGCGCCACTTGGCGCAGCCCCAAAAATTTTAATTATTTTTACCATTGAGTTTAGGGTTTAAGATTTAGACAAGAAGTAAACCTTGGGACGGACGCAAGCGTTGTTCATCGTTGTTTCATCGAATATTAATCAACTATGCCCTTTACTCAAAGTTTCAAACATCTAAGCACAAAATAGATAGATTGTATTTTCTCGTCATATTGGTACATATAGCTTTCAATAAGCATGTGAGTAGGAGGAGGCATTGTGCAAACTATTTCTATTTCTAAAGATGCATTATCTAAAAGTAGGCTTTTGCTTTTTTATAATTTAGACGCTTCAAGAGAAGTGCTCTCAGAAGCCAAGTTGGGAAAAGTGGTGACTTCCAAAAATAGTTGAACCCAACTTTACCACTTTCACCATCTCATCTCATCTCACCTTCCTTCCTCCAAAATTCTCATCTGCGCTTGCGGGTCGTGCGCATGGGTTGTGCATCACCTCAAAACAATGTAAACGACGATATTGTAATTGAATATCAACACTATATGTTAGCAACATTCATTTTTAAATGATATTTCATCAATATTTAGTATATGTAGTTGTTAATACCAATACAACACTGTTAATATGGCATTGGTGTTCGGCTGCAATGTCAAATATTGGTTTGCCGAAATATAAAAGTTTATCCGATATTTAACAGATGTATCAGAAATATTGACGATATATGTCGATTTTAACCTAAACTTAAAGACTTTCTCTGATATGAGATGAAGTTTACACTAAACCCCCATTTCCATATGTTGCTCTGATTTTTTGGATATTTCCATGGAAATATCGACCGTACCAAAGAAATTTTAAACACTGATCGATATGCGCAGGGGAGAATCACTCGCTTGCCACTAAATCCTCGTATTCTTTTAAGTTTTCCCAATTGTTCGGGTTAGAAATAGAAGTAGCCAGCCCACCATCCACTAAAATCATACCAAACTTTGAATCTATTAGCTTTTCATGTGTAAATGCTTCACATGGAGATGGAAGTGGTATCCATACACATCTTTCACCTTCCAAAAGGGATATCTAAAAGTTTTACAGACAAGCTAAAGTGGGCACTCTTTGCCATTTGCAAGTAAAAGTAGGACGGAGAATATTTTTGTATGGAGAAACGTACACCCGAATTTTACTACGCTAACAAGCCCTTGAGGTTAGCCCGATGGATTCAGGTTAGCCAGTTAGAACTAAGATTCAGGCTCGGTTCTCTCCAACATAACAAAAAAATAGGGTGAAGCGCGGATTAGTCTCTAAATTACTAAATTACCATCTCAGTGAAAATTAAATTCCTGAATTATTTTTTTAGTAAAATAAGTCCCTAAATTCATTAAAATTTGCTAATTTCATCCCTACTATCATATTCAAAGCTATTTTATTCAAATTTTCGTCAACTTAAGTCACTTAACACATTTTAGAGTGTAATACCATCATTTTCTCGCCTATAAGCCAACACTTTATAAAGGTTACGACTCTAACGTCTAATTTACCCTCCAAAGTTAACTTCAATTATCATCCAAAGTTAACTCCATACACTATTTCTTTATGTAAAATTATCAATCTACCATTCAATGTGTATCACATGCAAGTAGCTTGACTTAAATTGACGAAAAATTGAATATAGTAGCTTCGAATATAATAGTAGGGATGTAATTGTCATATTTTTATAATTCAATGACTAATTTTTTTGAAAAATTAGTTTAAGGACCTAATTTTCACTCATGTGATATTTCAGAAACTAAATTAGCAATTCACCCAAAAATATATACTACTATCTTGACCTAGATCTAGTCTTTAAAGGCTTTTGATGCCGTTTGGTTATGCAAAACATCTACCCACATGTATGAATGACTCATTAATTCAGCATCACATTTGTTTATTATGTTCATCAAAACTCTCTTTCCTACCAGCAGCATTATCAGAGAGAGAGAGTCTTACACACTTTAATAAAGCTCAGAAATCATGTCTTATTCACTTTTTATGAGTGATTAGTGTGTGAAAGTGAGAAGTTTAAGGGGACAAAACTCCTTCCTCTTGTACTCTTGTGCTTGATTTACGTCAGAAATAAAAGGCTAAATACGAGTGGCTCTCTCTCCTATTGTGTGTGTGTGTGTGTGTGTGTGTGTGTGTGTGTGTATTATGTGCATCTCCCACTCCCAGTTCCAACAGGAAGAGACCCACATCCACATAGATACTATTGTCCCAAAGAGAACACCAAAAATCTTTGCTACCTAAGATACCACTCTATCTGGTTTTCTATTTCCTTACTTTTTTAAACCATTATTGCTAACTCTGTAGGCCCCAAATCTACCCCACCGCAAATTAAAAACCAATGGGCAATCAAAACTAGAGTAACCATATCCCCACTTCCAAGACAGTCACTTAATATATTTTTTTAGCTGCATTCATCTTTCTGAAGCTCATCATTCACTCATCTCCACTCAGCATTCGCATATTTTTACTGGTAGGTTGGTTCTCTATCTTTAATGCCATTCATACCTACTTGACATGAAAGGGTTTACTACTTACTGCAATTTTCTGGTGGGTAACTAACTTATCTCCTACATGCTAATAGGATATTCCAATCTAATCTTAACTACAAGAAGAGGGATTCGAACATGGGTTCGAGGTAAGAGTGAGCAAACTGCTCCAACCAACTTGGCTACACTCAGGTCTGCAATTACGTTTTGAAAACTAAGCAAGGTGAAGTTCTGAGTTACTGCTACATGCTAATAGGATATTCCAATCTAATCTTAACTACGAGAAGAGGGATTCAAACATGGGTTCGAGGAAAGACTGCACAAACTGCTCCAACCACCTTGGCTACGCTCAGGTCTACAACTACATTTTGAAAAGTACTAAGCAAGGTGAAGTTCTGATTTACTGCTGATGCCCTTCGGATTATTCCAGAACCGGCCTTTCATTTGTCAATTCATGCTCCATAACCTACAGATTCCTACTGAGAATAAGAAGAGTTGTATAGTTGGTGGATAAGAAGCAACGGTGGCAGGCACTTGAGATAAATGGTTAGCATAATGTTTTTGACTAGTTATGAATTGTTGTAGGACTGTCAACTCTGTAACTCTTCAATTACTCCAAAAGGAAATATAAAGTTGGTGCCATTTGAGGAACAGAGAAAAGGAGGAAGATGAAAGTGGAGAATCCTAAGCTTTACAGGGGCAACAGTGAAGATGACATAAGCAATGTCCCCTAGAGCACAAAGCATCACAAGGTGGGTCCACTTCATTTAGATGAGATAAAATAAAACACAGGCTTTCTCCACTTTACCTTCTAATGCTTCTCTCCATTTCTTCATCTCTCTTCCTCTTTGATCTAACCCTTCAACCAGTCATCAACTTCCTTTCGACACCCGCACTTGATTTGAAATTGAGAAATGATCACCGAGGAAGAAAAAGAAAGTGAAAAAATGTTAAATAAAGAGCGAAATAGAATTTCGATAAGCAACGATGACAGAGAAGAAACTGAAGATCTTAATCGAGGAGAGTGGCTGAACCTGAGCCTAGGTAGCCTCCTTTCAACAGAAGGAGAGATGGACTCACAGGCAAGACCGAATTCCGGTAAGGTTTTCTCCTGTAACTTCTGCATGAGGAAGTTCTTGAGCTCGCAGGCGTTAGGAGGTCACCAGAACGCCCACAAGAGAGAAAGAGGTGCAGCAAGAAGATACCAGTCCCAAAGAATGATGTCAATGATGGGTTTTCCCTTTGCTACTTCTACGGTTAGATCACTCAGCGTTCAATCCCACTCACTTGTGCACAAGCCAAGCAGAGATGAAACTTCACTTGTAGCAAGATTTAGTGATGCCAATGCAAGGTTTAGCATGATGCCTTTCACACTGGATGATGTAATGGATTCTATGTGGCCAGGCAGCTTCCGCTTGGATCCACAAGTATTAGAGCCGCAATCAGAGCCATGCAAGCTTGACTTAAACCTCCGACTCTGATCAACCCATCCTACAACCTCTATGACTTCTATTTCAAAGAGGTGTTAATTATTTCATCTATCAAGTACAGAACTAGCATAGGTTAGAGGCCTACCTGGAGAGTCACCTCTGTGTACTACCTAATGAACTAGGAAAGATACTGAGAAGTTCCTACTTTAGGCATGTTGTAATATTCAAGTTATTTCCTATTCAATGACGCATGCAATAATCTCAAGAGCATTATATTTCATGGCAATGAGTTCTTTTGGGGTTTGTTTATTCTTCTCCTGATTATTAATCTCTAGTTTTGTTATATATATAGTGCAAACAATATTATGGTTTTTCTTATTTGAGAGTAAGATTCTAGCCTAAAAGCTACCACAACCCAACCAGCTTTTACTTCTCAAAAGCTACATCCCTGAGGCCTTGAGAAAGGTCAAAGTCTAATCATATTACCAACTTTATAAAATCAGAGAATTTGAAAGTAAATACATACTTCTGACAAATTTTGCATGCATGTGAAGTTTCAGTAGCTTGTAGACAGGGTCAAGACAATACACCTAGATTGTAATCCAATTATCCGAAAGATAAGAGTCTTGCACTTAAACAACTTTATTCCCTTACCCTCTTAATATGAGAATGAGGAAATTCTTCGCTCTTAACATGTACGCTACTTCTCTCAATCCCACCCAAATCAGTGCCTCTATGTGGTTCCTAACATTTCTTTTCTAACTGATTAGATGGCTAACGACTAATTCTTACATGATATCATGCCAACAGCAGAGAGAAGGAGATCCCGAGCGATACCTTTCCAATGGAGTTTATCCTGCTGGATACAGCAAAGGTGCTTACAAAGACATAAAAAATCCCAATTTCTCTTTTTCTATAGGGACTATTATATGTCAAATACAACATAGTATCTATTTGTGATGCCTACTAGTTACATGCATTCCCTCGGTTATCAGGTATCCTATACCATTTTCTTCAATTGATTAACAGAAATTATTTGCACACCCTCTCCTGATTAGCACCTATATTTATTTCTGGCCTTTCGATCAAATAAAGCAAAGTAGAATCAATGGATAGAAATAAACAAGGGTGTGCAGAAGTGAAAAAAGGGTGCGCGAAAATCATTTCCCTTGATTAATATTTAATCAAGTATAAAATATAATACGGTGCTAAAGTTATTTCTTATGATAATATAATATGATATGAAGCTAAAATTATTCTTATGATAATCTTTCTCAATTATTCTTATGATAATAAAAAGGGGATAATCATTTGGAACTTCCTTTACATTACGATAAAGGGGTTGCAGTACATTTAGTTCCGCTTCTACTAAAGCTTATCTCCAACTCCTCACTAAGTATGAATTAATGAACTATAAAAACACGAGCAATTGTAAGTGGACATTCTGTTTGTGGGTTAAGCTAAGATCTAAATGGACTCATATCAAAGTTTCAATTTTGCAAATATATTGCTAATTCATGTGCTATCGCTTTTGCTTTCTGGTATCAACAGAATAATAGAAGCATTGTATAAAGATAGTAAGACGAATTTAGCATAAAGTACAAGTTTCTCTCTCTGCTTTTCCAAATTAACTGAATAATAGAACTTACTAAACATGACAAAGAGTAAGGAAATATGTGAATTTTAAAAGAAGAGTTTACATTCAATAGAACCCAGCAAAAAAGGAACAATAACTCTTGCAGGGAGACAATTTACAACCTTACATATTACCAGGTACCTTTAGCTTTTGGGTCTTATGCATGATCACAGGAAGCCTTTGGCTGATGATGCTTGGATCATTGTAGGCAGAATCTTCAGAAGGGTATCCTTTCTGCACCATTAATTATGAAATGAGAAAAGAAAACACTTTACGAAAGACATTAAACTAAGAAAGGCGCCAACAGGAAGAATGATAAAGTCACTAGCAGGAACTGTTGGAAAACAAATAGCCTTCAGAGGAAAAAAGCATTGGTTAGTTTATTAAGAAGCAGTTAATTATCTCAAGTCTATAGGATACGACAGAAATGAAGACAATTACCAGTGAAAGAAACAAGATTGGATTGTCCACGACAATAAACTTACAAGTGAACACAGGGTAAAACAAGAAAACACACAGAAAGCCAAAAAAAATCCCCTAAAAAGACAGCTTTTCAATCAAGCCGAAAAACTGAAAAAAAAAAATCAAGTCTTTACAATCTGTAGAAACCAAAGCCCATAGTGAAGACCATAAACGAACTTTCTCCTATTGCTATTCAAAGTCTTTGACCCAAAATATTAACTTATTTGAAGGAAAAAAAAAAATCACTCCTTTTTGTTACCACAAGGCACCTGAGTAGCCATGAAGCACAGATACTTATACGAATATAACGCTACAATACGACATGACATGGCGATACAGCTAATTTTTGAAAACTAGGACACGATACGGCTAAAAAAAAAATATATATATATATATATTTGGAACATATTTTTAAGTGAGATAAAAATTTGATTTTATTCTGGTCGTTGGGCTTTAGTCCCCATTTAAACCCAAGAATAGAAAGATTGTGGTGTCGTTTTTGTATACATAAACAAAGGAATGGCAGGTCGTATTTAAAAAGCCTGGACAACTACACAACGATGACGTTTAGTCTTGAAAAGGGTTTTGCTGGTGATCTTCTTCACAAGGCCTTCCACATACGGATACCCAAATCCGCTGTCAGACATGGGGATACCTATATCCATCAGTCAACGCCGTATCTATTGACACAGATACATATACAAGGCATATCGTATACAATCGAATATCCGATTCGGGATATGCAACAAAACTGCCGTATCCATGCTTCTTAGCGTAGTAGAAAACAAAGCTTGACATGAAGACAATTTCATCCATAAGTGAACGGGATAAAAGCCCTAATCAGAATTTCATAATACTACATGATAGAAACTGATACTGTATTTTAAATTCCAGCAAACTGCTACGCATAATCTTGTAAAAACTTTCATACAATTACTTTTATTTTCGGCTATTTATGAACACGTGACAAAATCTAATCAAGTTAGAAGCTCAAAACCTACAGGAAAGGATTGTATGATAAAAACTGCATCTACCAATGAAGAATCTAAATGATTGAACCTTGGCGAATTTCTTAAGCAAAACACCTAACGGATAGACTGAAATCAAATTCAGAAAAAGTTTACTTGATACGCTGAAAAATTAGAGGATGGTGTTTGTTTATATCTTTTTAGTTGACACCTTAAAATTTTGAAGAGCAGAAAACGCCTCTTCATTTTCAATAAGCCACATAACTTAATTGTTGGGAAGTTGGGGAGGTTCACAAGCATCTCTTTCACTCCCGAGAGTAAACAAAACAACTAACTTATGTGAGATAGTGTCAGAAAGAAAGGTAGTAACATAATTTGTGTGCAATAACAGATTTGAACTTACTGCAGCTAAAGCCTGAAATGTGGCTTCTCTCCAGCAGCTTTCTCGAAGAATAATGGGATTTGCATCATCACTAAAAGAACAATGCATTCGAGTGTCTCTTAGCCTCATTAGTGCCCCATCAACTCTAAGCTGTAAGAAGATCTCAATCAGTAAGTTACAGCATTAAGGAAACATAGGTGACTGATATTATCACAAAGATCCCAACGAAGTATAATTAGTTAGAATATTTCTTCAATAAGCCCCAGAGGTAACCAATTAAGATCTTGTGCCAAAACGATTATCTACACAAAATATAAATTGATAAACTGTGTTTGGTTAGTATCATTTAGGAGGGACAGAAGTCAATTCAGAGAAATTAAACTCACCCAAAATCGCAAGAGGAGAAACCAAGAACTCGGCATGACTCTCTAGAAAATCAAAACGTAACATGATAAGTCCTTCCAGCCACCTCATACCATTGGAAAAGCAGATTAAGACACAACAGAAAAATAGAGATCGATGACTTACCACTTTTACAGTTAAAAGTGACACTCCACTATCAGCCAATTCATCTTCATACAAAACCACCTGTTCAGTTACAAGGACGAGTTTGGTCATCGCAGGTATACATATAAGGAAGAGAATGTAGGTACACACGTCTGCTCAGGCACAGCCTATAAATGTTAAAGTTATCAGCCAGGATACCCACCTCGTCATAAAAGAGAATAGGCTCTTTCGAAGCCAATGCAACTACATCAATTTTTTCTTTGCAGTCCTCCCAATGAAGATTTCCAGTCTCCGTAGAGATCTCTCCTCTTTCAAGCTGCCACATAAAATAACAATTAAACATGTTATAACACTAGCATATTTCATAACCAAACAAATAATGGAAAGGCACCATTCAGAAGCCCTGTAGTTCCTTCTTTTATACAAAGGTTGTTTTATACCATAATGCAACTGCAAGTTGCAAGAGAAATTAAACAAATAGTACTCATTTAGCCCGATGTGTAGGAGAAACTTGGCCAACTACTTGTGGAATAGTCCCAACTTCAGGCACAAAATTATAACAAAACAGAGAAAATTTTTGAAAATGCTCAATTATAGATAAAGAGAAAAATATGCACCTTGTCCACATCAAACTTAATGGTTTCACTTCCAGAGTATGGCGTTGTGAATGTATAATCATAGTCCAGTATAACTTGCTGGGAAGGTTTACTGCAAATTCATAATAGGAATGTAAGACCGAAAACTTGTATCTCTATCAGTAAGAAAACAACTTACTCCATTCCTCAAGCAAGTTATCGAAAAGATAAAAAATACCCAAAAATCTCCCTCCCAAAACCTACAATTTAGATCCATGACCAACATGATTCGACTGGAGTTTAAATCACAACATAAATTAGAGAAAACTAGTCGAAATATATTTCTATCCTGTCTATTGAACTTATCATTCCCATTTGGGGTTTTTTGCTCTCATCCCTTAGAGGTACAAATCATAAGAAGGGCCTCCCAAGGCATCAATCATCCTTGAAACCGAAAGAGGTAGACATTTCCAATTGAGTGCCACAAAACTACCCACCAAAGAACAAAAATAAGAAAATCCCATACAAATACATAAAAGTAGCATATGGTGAACAATGTGCTTACGTTCGGAATTTCCATTGAGCCGCAGCAGGAACTTCAACCGGCGGCAGAGCTTCCTTCTTCCACCCCACCAGAGCATCAAATGCATTGAAGTGAATCGTGGCGCCGCTCTTCACATGCTTCAGGAACAATCCACTGTCCCCAAACACCATCTCCGGCATGTGACAAGTTTGAAGCTTTTGCTCCCATCTGCAACAACCCACATCACCAAAAATCCCTAAAACAACATAAACCTTGCAAAACTTGAAATTAAGAGTAATTATCGAAAACCCAATTGGAAATCAAGAGCGTACAGTTCGGTATTGGAGGAGCTGAGGATGGAGCGCTTGCGGGACTCGATTGCCCAGCCATGGATGCGGAGACCGTGTCGCCCGTCGGTCAACGGCTCGGCTCCGGCGGCTTTCAGCTCCTTCTCGTCGACCTCCACTTCCATTTTTCAGCTCACGGATTCGAGTTGCTCCCGTTTGCTTCTTTTCGTTCTTCTCGCTCGCCTTTTTTGCTCTCTCGTGTGATAGTAATGTCGAGTGTCGACGACGACTTGGGTGGGTCTAAATTGTGTCTCGGACTTTGGACCTGATACTTTCCGGGTTTGGTTGAAGGCAATGGTTTTTTTTTTTTTGTTTTTGGGTAAAAATAAGGGGGTTAAATACTGAAAAACTTTTGCTCAAAAAAGAAAAAGGAAATTTGACCGTAAATCAATAAAATGTTTATTAATTAATCATACAGCAATGTGCAAGTTTTCTTCTGGACAATTAGGGCTATTTACATTATTTAGGTATAAGACAATAAAGAAGGCCCAAGTCACTATAAGTCATTATAGAATTACGTTTTTACCTGTACACAATTATTAGTTAACTTCCAGTTTTCTCGCACGCAAGAAGCATCGCGTTCAACACACCAGAGCTTCAATGGCGATGGAATTTTTTCTGTGATTGTAACTCCGAGTTCAAGCATGATGCTCGATTGATACATACAATTCAAAATCTTCTAAGATTTTTAGATTTAGGTGGTGTTTGGAGATCAATCATATATGGAGCTTTGTAGATTGAGTTATGTGTGTTTTTTTTTTCGATTATATTTCTATGATTCAATTATTTATGCGTTTTCTTTGTTTCTTTGCATTGAACTGATGTAGTTTTGTGATTTTGTATTACATTGAATTTTGAATTTTTAAAATTTTGGCTTTGCCTATGGTTGTGGATTTGATTTGATAATTTTGTTGCTCTGAAATTTAAGCTCACATCGAACTCTCAGTTAACTACAACTTTGATGTTCGTTGGGTGGAATTTTGGTGCTTGTATTGCACTTGTTGGAAGGCATTTGAAAGAAATTGAGGGTGTCAAATGCTAATCACAGATTGGAAGTTGAGAAGTAGACTATTCTTTGTCCGGAGACAGAGAAGACTTTGAAGGGTGCATTAGAGGTTGGTAGGTGTTGGTCTATTCACCGTTCGACTACGACAATTTTAGAAGCGATTGGGGATTGGTCTCTAATGGTTCATTTAGAGTCAAAGACTTGTTCTCGTTGTCTTTGGCAGATTGATGGGTTTCTGGTGTAGAAAATAGAATCTTAGCAAGTAAGGAATTAGAGTTTTAGAGAGAGAGAGAATTGTGTAAAAATGATTTTCCATATATGAGACACTGTGTACATTGAGTATTTATACATAAATACTGAGGATAACTAATTATGCTGACTAAGCACTCCCTTAACTATCAATAAGACTGAATACTAATCTGGTGCTTCACATCTATTACTCTTATCACACCCCCTCAAGCTGAAGGTAGAGGAACGAACCGAAAGCTTGTCAGCCAAAGAGGCAAAACGTTCAACAGGAAGAGACTTAGTGAAGATATCAGCAATCTGTGACAATATGCCAACATGATGTATACCAATCTGCCCCAAAAGGACTTTCTCTCGGATGAAATGATAGTCAATTTCAACATGTTTGGTGCGAGCATGGAAAACCGGATTGAAAGCTAAGGCTATAGCACTCTTGTTATCACAGAAGATGACAGGTTTGCTGAGTAGAGGGAATGAAATATCAGAAAGAATTTTACAAATCCATGTAACTTCTGCGGCAGTATTTGCAAGGGACCTGTATTCAGCTTCAGTGGATGACCGAGCCACGGTGTTTTGTTTCTTAGCACTCCAAGATATCAAATTCGATCCCAAAAAGACACAATATCCACTTGTAGACCGTCTGTCAACGGGGCAGCCAGCCCAATCAGCATCAGACCAAGCCGTTAAGAGCTAAGCACCTTTGGTAAACCATAGTCCGGAGTCAAGAGTACCTTTGAGATAGCGTAAGATACACTTGACAGCCTGCAAATGAATGGTTCTAGGAGCCTGCATGTGCTGACAGACTTGGTTAACAGCAAAAGCTAGATCAGGTCGAGTCCAGGTAAGGTATTGCAAGGCACCAACAGTGGACCTGTAGGAAGTAGGATCTGGAAGTAAAGTACCAGAGTGATCCAGTTTTGAAGAACTGACTGGAGTGTTGCAGGGTTTGACACCCAACATATCTGTTTTCTTGAGCAAATCCAAAGCATACTTGGATTGATGAAGAAATAAGCCTTTGGAAAATCTTTGTACTTCAATCCCCAGAAAATAGTGAATATCACCAAGGTCTTTAACTGGAAACATAGTTTGGAGCCGAGAAATAATGGTTTGACAGACCAAAGAAGAGCTTCCTGTGATGATTATATCATCCACATAAACCAAGATGAAGGTAATAATGGTGTCTTTCTTAATGAAGAGACTAGTATCGGATGCAGAAGAAGAAAATCCCAAAGAAAGAAGAACTCTATAGAAAGCTTCATACCAGGCTCGAGGAGCCTGTTTAAGACCATATAAGGACTTCCTTAGCTTGCAAACATGTGTAGGCTTGGAGGCATCAACAAAACCAGGAGGTTGTACCATATAAACATCCTCATTTAAGTGACCATGAAGGAATGCATTGCTAACATCTAATTGATGTACAAACCAATCATAATGAACTGCAAGGAAGAGAAGAATCCGTATGGTTGGTGGTTTAGCCACAAGGCTGAAAGTCTCTGAAAAATCTAAACCTTTTTGTTGATGGAAGCCTTTAGCTACTAAGCGGCTTTATACCTTTCTATAGACCCATCAACCTTGTGCTTCACTTTGAAGACCCATTTACAACCTACAAGATTGTAAGAAGAATTATGAGGTACCAACTCCCATGTACCTGTGGATTGAAGGGCCTGAAACTCAGCTTGCATAGATGCCCTCCAAGGGGCATGTTTAGAAGCCTGGAGATAGGTGGTTGGTGTGGATGGAATCTTGGTGAGAGGGTCCACAGAGGAAGGAAGATGATGCTTAGTAGCTGTGAAGACCTTAGGTTTGGAGAAACCAGATTTTGCCCGAGTAATCATAGGATGCATGTTGTGAGGTGCTGCTGGTAAAACAAGTTCATCAGCACTTGAATGAGTGACTGAAAGTGTTGGTGCAGATGGTGAAGCAGGCATTGGTGGTGTAGGGGAGATATTAGGACTAGCAGATGCTTGAGATTGAGATACTGCACTAGAAGAGTGGACTGGTATAGGTATAGTCACTGAAATTGGAGAAGTTGCAGTAGTGGAGGTGGAGACTGCAGTAGATTAAGAAGGTGAGAAACTGTGATGAAGATAAGGAAAATAACTCTCATCAAAGACAACATGCCGAGAGATGTAAAGTTTCTCAGTTATAGGATCATAACACCTATAACCACTGTGATTTAAATTGTATCCCAGAAAAATACACGGTTTGCTCTTGGGTTCTAACTTGTGACTGGAATAAGGTTTAAGCCATGGATAACATGCACAACCAAAAGGTTTCAGTATGTGATATTTCGGTGAAGCTTGAAACAATTTTTCCCATGGACTCAAGGAACCAGTATGTGGAGGCAACCTGTTAATAAGGTAAACGGCTGTCTGAAAAGCTTCAACCCAAAACTTAGGCAGTAAACCACTCTGAGAGAGTAAAGTCTTGCCCATTTCAACAACATGACGATGTTTCCTCTCAGCACACCCATTTTGTTCAGGTGTGTGAGGACAGCTTAACTGATGTGTAATACCATGAGCATTAAAGAAACCCTGAAGTTCTGTGTTTAAAAACTCACCCCCTGAATCGGATCGCAAACATTGAACTTTAGACGCAAACATGGTTTGAACTATGAGAATAAAAGTCTGGAGAACTGAAGCAACATCTGATTTGAGATACAAAGGATATAACCAACTGTATTTTGTGAAACCATCCACTAGGATTAAGTAGTATTTGTAGCCAGTACAAGAAGAAGTAAGGGAAGGGCCCCATACATCAGCATGAACCAAATGAAAAGGTTTGACTGAGATATAAGGCAACACAGAGAATGGAAGCTTAGAAGCTTTACCCATTTGACAGGCTGCACAAATGGACAATTTATTTTCTGAACCTACTACAGGTAAATGATGAGTATGTAAGACAGAATGTAAAACTGCATTAGAAGGTTGTCCAAGCCTTCTATGCCAGAGAGGAATGTCAGCCTTTGTAACCATCAACGCATGAGGAGACACTGTTATCCCAGAAGATCCATTAGAAGCTGTCCAGTAGAATGGATAAAGACCACCTTCACTGGGGCCCTGGAAGAGCATCTTCCCAGTTTGTAGATCCTTGATATAAAATCCAAAAGGATCAAATGTTAGAGAGCACCAGTTATCATGAACAAACTTGTACACGGAAAACAAATTATGAGATGCTTGAGGAACAATGAAGACGTCTCGAAGACGAAAAACAGCATTAGATGTGCGTATAAATGCATGACCAATATGAGATATACACAGACCTTTACCATCACCAACAAATAACTGCTCACTGAAAGTGTAGGGAATGGCAGAATTGAGAGAAGAAAGATCTGGAGTAACATGATGAGAAGCCCCACTGTCTGTGATCTAATAATTTGGTGTATGATGAGGTACTGCAGTCATAGCCATAGGGGAATAGCCTGAAAACTGAGAATTACCTGAGGATTGAATGTTGCCAGAAGTCATTGAAGAAGCAAATTGAGATAGGGGACCACACTGGAGAGCTTGATGACCATGTTGGTGACATAGTTGACATGGAATTGATTTCCCAGATAAGTTCGATTGACCAGACTGAAAGCCAGTTGATCGAGATGGACCAGCACCAAGAATGCCACCAGTTTGGTTATTAAAGCGATTTCCCCCAAAATTACGATGTGAATTGAATCTAGAGCAAGTCTGATTACGGCCGCGATAATTCCCTCGGAAGCTAGAGTTATGACCAGAATTATTGGATGATTGAGCAGCATAAGCATGAAATGGAGTAGATGTATTAGATGCAGTCAATCGAGTTTTACGTTTTTGAAGAGAAATTTCCTTGCTCAAAAGTAAACCATGAAGTTCATCAGAAGTAATTGACTCATTTTTGGTTTCAATAGAATCAATAAATGATTCATAGGCATCAGGAAGACCAAACAGAATATATGCTACCAAATCAGACTCAGAGATCGGTTCACCCGCAGCAGCCAATTTATCAGAAATTTCTTTAATGGAATTGAGGTAATCAGTCATCGAAGAATCACCTTTTTGGACCATCTGAATCTTAGCACAGAGGCTATGAATATGTGTGCGAGAAGATCCAGCAAAGCGTTTTTCCAGAGAAAGCCAAAGAGATCGAGAATCATCCATTCCAACAGTTAGAGGAAGAAGATCTTCAGAGAGAGTCGAATTGATCCAAATCATCAAGATTTGATCTCGCTCACACCAAATGTCATGTGCTGGATTAAGAACACGAAGACCAGCAGAGTCACGAACGAAGGGAGAAGGACATACGTCGGTGCCATCGATAAGCCCTAAAAGCTTAAATCGCTTCAGAACTGGAAGAAATAAACTGCGCCAGGTGATGAAGTTATGACGATTCAACTTCGTCGGAACCATACCGGCGATGTTCTAAACAGTAACAGAGGCAATCGAAGCAAGGAGATGATTAGAAACTTCAGCGTGAGGAGCAGAAGCTGAAGAATTCGCAAGAGAAGAAGAATTGGAGGAGTTCGCCGCCGTAGCCATAGCGAATCACACAGAAACTCAAGATTTGTTAAGGCAAGACCTGTTTGGTAAGAGAGAAAAAGGCAAGAAAATCAAGAACGTAGAAGCGGGAGATCAACGTCGGTGAACTCCGGCGATGATACCACGTAGAAAATAGAATCTTAGCAAGTTAGGAATTAGAGTTTTAGAGAGAGAGAGAATTGTGTAAAAATGATTTTCCATATATGAGACACTGTGTACATTGAGTATTTATACATAAATACTGAGGATAACTAATTATGCTGACTAAGCACTCCCTTAACTATCAATAAGACTAAATACTAATCTGGTGCTTCACATCTATTACTCTTATCATCTGGGTGCACATGCGTTAACTGCCTTTCTATCAATTAGTGCTTGTGTTTATGATTGCATTGAAGATTATTTCTAGGCAGAGTTTTATCAAAAGGTATATGAATATCTGATTTTTCTTGTACCGACAATTGGGAAAAGGAATGGAAGATGATGGTTCAATTGATCAAGATCAAGTTGTGCTTCCTCCAATTACTAAGCGGCCTCTCGGAAGACCCATTTGAATTCAAACATTGCAATGTAGTGTCCATTTTGTGCTTCTTTTTGCCTTTGAATTCAGACACTGTGCTCAGTGTCTGTTTCCCGATCCTGTTTTTACCATTTAAATTCAGACATTATAATACAGTTTCCTTTCTGTGCTTCTGTTTATGCCTTTGGATTCAGACACTTCAACATAGTGTCTGTTTTCTAATTTAGTTTTTACCTTTAAATTCAGACTTTACTTTTCAAATGTCTATTTTGATTAACCACATCCAATATTGGATTTTTGTTTGGATATTCAGAATAATTTTTTTTTATAGATAAATTGATTTGAATTCATGGTTTTGGGGTGGTTTAGGAGTATGGGTTTAGAACTTTTTGGGGTGTGTAGTGGAGCTTATAGCTTAGAGTTTACGTCTCTGGCTTCAAGCGGAGCCCAAAACTCAGGAGTTAAACCCTAAGCCATAAGTGATAGACCTAAGACAAACTATGAAGTGAAAAAAAAAACAAATTGGATTCTAAAATATGCATTGCATTTTCTGTCTTGTCTAAGGAATTTTCATATTCAAACTGGAACAAGACATGCATCAGATAAACAAACACATGATAATTATCAACAAAAAGTCATCTAATTTTTAGAACTAGCCATATATCCAATAGTGTGATATCATATAATCCTCCTGATGTCATACCTAGAAACATATCATCATACTTCAAAAAGACTAACAATATCGTCTTAGAAGCCTCTTGACCAATAACATTCAAATGAAGTCATTCTTCAAAAAGACTAACAAATTCAAATAGTTAACAAAATTTACATAATATTGTTTTCAAATGAAGTTATTCTTCAAGCTCCAAAGTGCAGTTCTAGTGGTGTAGAAGCCTTTGGATCATCAATGCTCTATGACTGTATTGGCTTTATTAAGGGCCAAAATAGAGTTTTCCTTAGCAAGTCAATTTTCTTACTATTAAGGATGCCTTTCACCTCTTGACCAATCTTGTTAAAGGCAGTCATGTTGTTCCTTAATTGCGCATGGTTCGGGTGCTTAACTTTTCGACCATATGCCTTTCTATTTTTTTGCCTTTAACTTTTTACGGGGACATGTTTCAACTATAAAAGAACAAAATATAAAGTTTGTGTTAGCTATATTAATATTGTATGTATGAATCCATAACGTAAAAGCACAGAACATGAAAGAGTCACTGCATTGCAGTGTTTGAATCTAATTGAATATCAATGTAAAAGCAAAGAACATGAAATAAACACTACAACGAAGTGTTTGAATCCACAGAACAGGAAACAACACAGTGTCTGAATCACATAAACTTTTGAATATCAATGTACAATCACAAATAGGAAACAGACATTGCAACGTAGTGTTTGAATTCACAAAACTTAGAATTTGAAATGGAGCACATAACCTAAGAAAAAGAGACAAGGAGTAGCGATTAGACCAAACGACATAACCACCATGAATAAAGATACACAGAGCCAACAAATATATTGAAACATACTAAATTTGTGATATGCCCAAACCAATTTTAACATCCAAACGAGCTCAAATTCAAAACCAAAAGGGGTAGTGTGCAAAATTATACCAAATATCTTAGAAACACAACTCAAATAACCTAAAACATAAAAATTGAAGAACAAGAAGAAAATAGGAGGGAAAAAAAACCTTATTTGTGTCTCAAGCGGAAGTGCGAATTGTTTGTCAAAATTAGGGGAAAAGTATGAAATCGTTCGGAATGGCACAAAGTTGACAAGGCTGGTGTTAGGGATGGCAACGGTTCGGTTTGGGGACGGAAATGCTATATCCATCCCCATAACCACGAAAACTAACCATATCCATAACCGCAAATTAACCATCGGGTATTATCCATAACCATACCCACCGGGTAACGGATTCTCCATCGGTTAACAGGTATATCCACCTTCGTCAAAACAAAAAATATATTCATTCAATTGAGAAATTATAAGTTAGTAGATATCAATTTCGTCATTAAACATTTGATGTATAAAATGATCCAATGAATGGATCTTGTTGAGTATAAAAATTAAAACATTGATGATGTCGGCTTGTCTTTGTTATGTCCTAAAAGCACCATTGAGTTCGCATTGATTTTGATTCAAAACTTTACTTTCCTACAAAATGCAACTTTTGTATTCTCAAGCTAATGGTTTGGTGAATAATGGATATACAAATACATATATATATATATATGTATTATACTATTATATTATATATATATTATATTATTTACTAATCGGATCGGATTCAGTTATGGATACGGTTTGGGGACCTCTATAACCATATCTAAAACCATAACCGAATAATATAAATGGTTTTTCCCCATATCCAAACCATACCCGAATTTTCATATCCAAATCCAATCCATTCGGGCGATTATCCACGGTTATCAGATTTAACGGTTAGAATTGCCATCCCTAGCTGGTGTTGTGAGGCCAAAAATGGAGGTTGAAGGTGGTGAGAGGCAATGGGTTTAAGGGTTTTGGGGGATTGAACTGTGGCAACGTGGGTTAGAATGAGGTAAATGGAAAGGTTGGGGGTTATAAATGACAATGGCATGAATTGCAATTTTTATTTGATTGTTGTGTTTTAGTGCACCTTAAAGTCTCATTGACTTTTTATAATTGATATAAATTTGATTGAAATACTGTCAATATCATAACATTTGATTGATTTTATATAAAATTACACAAAAAATACCCAAAACTATTATAAAAGTGGATGACCCACATGAGGAAACAAGCACCGTCCACTGCTTCTTGTTAGCCAACAAATGTTGAAAGTGTGCTGCTTGTCTCGTGTAGCATGTGCTGCTTTCACTTTTCTTGGTCTTCACAAGGAACTTTATGTTTTCATATATAAAGGTATGTTAGCTCACAAATGTCATAGAGAAAGAATATATGGAATCTCTTGTTTCTATTGCTTTGTAATTTCCATTTGATAATAAGAGAGATTGTAACATCCCACATCGTCCAAGGGAGTGATCCTTAAATGTATATTCCCATCCCTACCTAGCATGAGGCCTTTTGGGAGCTCACTGGCTTCGGGTTTCGTAGGAACTCCGAAGTTAAGCGAGAAGGGGGCCAGAGCACTCCCATGATGGGTGACCCACTAGGAAGTTGCTCGTGAGTTCCCAGAAACAAAACCGTGAGGGAATGGTAAGCCCAAAGCGAACAATATCGTGCTACGGTGGTGGAGCGGGCCCGGGAAGTGATCCGTCCCGGGCCAGGATATGACAATTGGTATCAGAGCCAATCCCTGGCCGCGTGTGTGCCGATGAGGACGTCGGGCCCCTAAGGGTGGTGGATTGTAACATCCCACATCGCCCAAGGGAGCGATCCTTAAATGTATATTCCCATCCCTACCTCGCACGAGGCCTTTTGGGAGCTCACTGGGTTCGGGTTTTGTAGGAACTCCGAAGTTAAGCGAGAAGGGGGCCAGAGCACTCCCATGATGGGTGACCCACTGGGAAGTTGCTCGTGAGTTCCCAGAAACAAAACCGTGAGGGAATGGTAAGCCCAAAGCGGACAATATCGTGCTACGGTGGTGGAGCAGGCCCGGGAAGTGATCCGTCCCGGGCCAGGATGTGACAGAGATTACTATTGCTACCCCGAAGGCGTATGCACACTTGCTGAACCTGGTAAATATTGTGTTTTATTTACTTTATATTCCATTGCACACATATCTTCAATTTCACATCATATTCAGCGAGAGAAGCTCTCGTTTCAGTGAAAGCACAATGCCACAGATCGTATGAAGCACTACCTACCACTCACCTATGTCGGTCCGAACATCAAAGATAAGAAATTTTCTCATTTTTAGCCTCATACCTTAGTACGACTAATCTTCTTAAAGCCAATATATATCTTGTTGTATGATTGTATTTTATTATTAGCAGGAGCAAAGAAAGGTACGAACATGGTGCAACCTTAACTTGGAGCAGATGATGTCTTAAACTCTGTAGAAAATTCAACAATCGTGTTACGAGCTTTTAAACTCCAGCTTCCTGACCTCGGATGAAAGCACGTTTTTCATTGAAGTTGTTCAAACCATTTCAGCTTCTTTCAGAACTCACCGGAATGGAGACAAGGAGAAGCGCGAAATGAAAGTATGGAGAAAGTATGGGGGAAGTGAAGATAGAGAGGTGGTGATGACTGGTTTCACAGAAGGAGAGAACATGCCAAGTGAGTGACATGTAAAAAAAAATCACATGATAGTGGACAAAAGGTTGGGATTAAAGAAAGAAAGAGAATTGTAGAAGAGAATGAAGGCTTTGCAAAGCCCATTCCAACTTACCAATTCCAACAAAAACAAAGAAAAAACAAAGAAAAAAAAAGAAAAAAAAAGGGAAACAATGCTAATGAGCAACAAATTGGCAATGAATGGCATGTGAAAAGAAAATAATTGATTCAAAGTTAAGTGGCACAGGTCTATACAAAAGTCAGTGGCTTAGGACTTGTACAAAAATCTCACCAGATCTCCTTTATGTAAAATTCAAAAATTGGAAATCATGTTGCCATGAATCCTAGGAAAAAAGAAAAGAAAAATTGGGAGTACTAAAGTGTCGATAAAAGAGAAAGAAAGGAATGATAGTAAGTGAATATTTATTTTCTTTTTATTATCATTAATTTTATTATTAATGTGATTGGTATAGTATAATTACATAACTTATATTATAATCTGAATGGTGCGGATTGGTTACCCTTACCCTTCTTATATTAATATATACATGTGAATGGTGCGGTATTGTCACCCTTCTTGTAATAACAATCATTATCTTTAAGTTTTGATATTTATGAGAATGATGCTAAATTAAAGCCCTTGTCACAATTTTTACTTATTTAAAGAAATTTATTTATGTAGCGATTTGTGCTGATTATAGCAATTGTATTTGATTAGCATGATATTAGGGATTTTATTTGTTTCCCTGTATAGTTGATTTACTTGTATAGGACTCCTTGTAAACCTATATATACTCCATTTAGAGAGGAATAAATATATATTTGCCCATATACAATATGACTTGGTATCAGAGCATTGAAATTGTGGTGACCTTGAGTGCCCACCAAAACCAAAAGACCCCTACCCGTGAGAAACCCTAACCTTGCTGTGAAATTTCTCCTGCGTGAAAAATTTTCTATGTTCATGTCTTGCCTAATTAAATTTGGGGGTGTTATTTGTTTACGCAGTAATTTGTTTTGTGTGTTCTACAAGCATGGCTGGTGATGAAGATGTCAAACCCAACTCTGGTACCAAGGATGAGCGAACTTATCGTGATTACTCTGCTCCTATTGCTCAAGAAAAATTGGATTGCTTCGACATAATCAACATCCTTATCAATGGCAAAAAACATGCTCCTAAGGATGTTGATTATGTGGAATTCTCTGAATGGGAGGAGGATAATTGTTTAGTGCAAATATGGCTTCTCAACTCTAAGACTCGAAGTGTGAGAAGTCTATTTGAACGTTGTACTTCAGCGTATAATGTGTGGGAAACTGCAAGAAAGACTTTTACAGTCACCCAAATAGTTCTCATTTGTTTCAACTTCGAAGACAATCAGTGACTACAACCTAAAATAGTGAATATGTTGCAATGTTTTATGAGAAACTTCATGTTATTTGGGAGGAGATTGACAATCTTCGCCCTAATCCACATACCAATCCTAAAGATGTGGCTCTTCGGCAAAAGGAAATTGAATCTGAAAGGGTTTATGATTTTCTTGGAAGGCTTGATCCTCAATTTGATGGTGTTCGTAGTTGTATCTTGGCTATGACTCCGGTGCCCTCTGTCTTGGAAGCGTATGCTCTGGTCGTGGAAGAAAGCACCCGTCAAGTCACTATGCTCGGGGGTGTTGTTGCTTTAAAGACTATTACAACCCAACATCGACCAAGTGGCTCCTTCCCGACTAACGGTCGTTAGTCGTCTTTTGCGAGTTCGCGTTCCGAAGGATTTTTGAACTCCAAATATGCTCTCTCCCGCTCTCATGCAGCAAAGGTTCCTTCTGGTTCTTGTGAGTGTGCTCATTGTGAAGGTGACCACCTGTTTGAGAAATGTTTTCAGCTCCATGGTGTTCCAGACTGGTTTCCTGAGTACAAAACTCGTAAGTACGGACCTAAGGCTGCTCATACAGTGGCTTCGGGCGAGATTGAGCTATCTTCTATTTCCGTGAATTTGAGTGTGACAAATTCTATACCAGGTCACGGTTCCAATACATGGATAATTGACACTAGTGTTACTGATCACGTGACTTATAATTTTAAGGTTTTTGATGAGTTATCTAGTTGAACCCGTGACCCATTTATCACATCTGCCAATGGTATGGCTTCAATTACTGGAAAAGGCACAATCACACTTACTCCTACCTTGTCGTTGGCACATGCATTATTGGTACCCAATATTAATTGTAATTTTTTATATGTGGGGTGACTACTTAGCTCACTTAATGCCTATGCTACTTTCTATCCTACATGGTGTATTTTCCAGGATCTAAAAACTCACAAGACGATTGGACGTGGTAAACGGATAGGGGTTATACTACTTGACTCTACCAACAGAAGCAGTTCGTAGTTGTATTGCTAATAAAGTTCAAAGTGGTAGTGACAAAGACAAGCATCAGCTGTGGTTATGACATCGTTGCTTGGGACACCCTTTTTTTGGATATCTTAGGCATTTATTTCCTTCTCTATGTCGTTCATATGATGAGACTTGTTTTAAGTGTGAAACATGTGTATTGGCCAAAAGTCATCGTACTATTTTTCTCTTAAGTGATAATAAAGTTATTTAGCTTTTTGATTTGGTACATTCCGATGTATAGGATCCTACTAAGATTACTTCAAACTGGTTTCGTTGGTTTATCACATTTATTGACGATTGCACATGTTTAACTTGGGTTTTCCTGATGAAGAATAAAAGTGATGTGACATTTATTGTATACTAATTTACTACAATGGTATCTACTCAGTTTCAAACCAAAGTCAAAGTGCTCTGGTCTGATAATAGAGGAGAATATGTTAATACTACCTTGAGTTGTTTATTTCGTGAACAAGGTATTATTCATCAGATGACTACTCCATTTACACCCCAACAAAATGGTGTGTCTGAGCAGAAGAATCGTCATTTACTTGAAGTTGTTCGTGCTTTGCTCTTGGGAATGTCGATTCCTAATTACCTTTGAGGACATACAGTTTTAGCTGCATGTTATTTGATTAACCGAACTTTCAGCTGAGTCCATGATTTTCGTACTCATTTCGAAGTTTTACAAGAACACATCTCACTTATTGCTGTCTCCAAACTTCCTCCCAAGGTGTTTGGATGTGTTGTGTATGTACATATTTATTCCCATCAATGGAGTAAGCTGGATCCATGTGCTCTTCGATTTGTGTTCATTGGGTATTTGAATACTCAAACATGTTACAAGTGTTATCATCCTCCTACTCAAAAGACTTATGTTTCTATGGATGTCACGTTCCATGAAGAGGTCATGTATTTTGCCTCATCTTCTCCTGTCTCTCTATTTCCAGAGGAGAGGGTTAATGAAGTGCTAAGTCAAGAAGAAGAAGAGAGTACAGAAAATAATGATATTATGAGTTTGCTCGAGCCGACTCGTCGCCCTTCTTCCACCAAGCAGTCACCATGTACTAGTGAAGAAGTATCATGCTTTGATAGTGAAATTGTGCATGAAAATGTTGATGAAGATGTGCCAAGCAATAGTATTCCACCCCCCTCTGCCCTGTTCTCAATCAACTTGTGAAGATGGAAATGATGCAAATGAGGTAGTTTACACTAATGTGCCTATATCTATTTATGAGTTGCCCCTACGAGTTAATCGTGGCAAACCTAAAGTCCAATATTCTCCTGATATACATGCAAAGTCCAAATATCCCATTAGTAATCATGTGTCAACTCATCGCCTCTCTAAGTCACATAAGTCATATATATGTCAATTATCTACAGTGTGTGTACCGACTAAGTTGCAGGATGCCTTATCTGACCCTAAATGGGTGGAAGCCATGAATGTTGAGATGAAGACTTTGAACAAGAATTCCACATGGGATTTGCTGCCTTTGCCAAGTGGAAAGAAGATGGTTGGTTGTCGATGGGTGTTTACTTTAAAGCATAAAGCAGATGGTTCAACTGATCGTTACAAAGCCTGATTAGTAGCAAAGGGTTATACACAAACATATGGAGTGGACTACCAATAGACCTTTGCTCCAGTTGTTAAGCTTAATACGGTCCGTGTCTTTATATCTCTTGCTACTAACTTGGACTAGCCCTTGTTGCAATTTGATGTTAAAAATGCTTTTTTTGCATGGTGATCTCAAAGAATAAGTGTATATGGATTTACCTCCTGGTACTTCTATTGCTTCTCATAAGGGTGTTGTGTGCAAGCTACGAAAAGCTTTATATCGCTTGAAGCAATCTCCTAGAGCATGGTTTGGGAGGTTTACTACGTCCATGAGAAAGTTTGGTTACATGCAAAGTCATTTGGATCGTACCTTATTTTTGAAACGGAAGAAAGGTAAAGTGACAACATTGATCATATATGTTGATGATATAATAGTGACATGTGATGATCATGAAGAGATTAGTTCTTTACAGCAATATCTTGCTTCTGAGTTTGAAATGAAAGAGTTGGGAGAGTTGAAGTATTTTCTTGGGATTGAAGTCGCTCGATCCAAGCATGGTATATATCTCTCACAATGAAAGTATGTTTTAGACCTATTAGCTGAAACCGGTATGGTATACTGTAAACCTATTGACATCCCTATGGAACAAAATCATAAATTGGGATTATATCCTGATCAGGTTCCTACTAATAAGGAGTGTTATCAGCAACTTGTGGGAAGATTAATCTATTTGTCTCATGCGCATCCAGATATAGCCTACGTTGTAAGTGTTGTGAGTTAGTTTATGCATCTGCCTAGTGTGACTCATATGGATGATGTCGTTCGTATTCTCAGGTATCTTAAATCAGCTTCTGGTAGAGGTTTAATCTTTTCCAAGAATGGACATTTGAATATTGAAGGATACACAGATGCGGATTGGGCTAGTTCAGTTACGGATTAACGCTCTACTTCTGGCTACTTTACTTTTGTTTGTGGTAATCTCGTCACCTGGAAAAGTAAGAAATAGAAGGTTGTTGCTCGATCGAGTACGGAGACTGAATTTCGTGGAATGACGCATGGGTATGTGAGTTACTGTGCAACATGACCATACAAAAAATGTGGAGGTTAATCTGCATTTTATTAAGGAAAAGTTGGATGCTGGAGTTATTGCTTTTCCTTTTGTATCGTCTAAAGAACAGTTAGCCGACGTCTTCACTAAGGCTGTCTCTAGTAGCGCTTTCTCCAACTCGCTCGAAAAGTTGGGCATACGAGATATCTTTGCTCCAACTTAAGGGGGAGTGTAGCGATTTGTGCTGATTATAGCAATTGTATTTTATTAGCACGATATTAGGGATTTTGTTTGTTTCCTTGTATAGTTGATTTACTTGTATAGGACTCCTTGTAAACCTATATATACTCTATTCAGAGAGGAATAAATATGTATATTTGCCCATATACAATTTGACTGAGTGGTAGGAATTACCACCCTTTGCTTTAATTTATTTATTGTACTACATTTTTTTATGATGAGTATATACCAGGACCCGAAGTTCCTTAGTCCTCGTCAAAAAAAATTGGGCATCGAAGTTCCTTGATCAAAATTAAAACCTGAAGTTTTTAAATCAATTGAGAAACCAGTAGTTTCTTAACTTAATTGAAATGATGGTCATAAGCACCTCAATCCACAGACTGTTTAATGAGGACCAGAAGTTCTTTGATTCATGTAAATGAGAACCATATGCCCTATTCCATGTACATATTAAGTACAACCATGAATTCCAAAAATATGAACCTGTTCTAATAATGTCGATATCAAGAATAAATTTCGAGTACAGATGTATAATGTTTTGACCTAAAGTTCAAAATATAAATAATGTTAAGGACTTGAAGTTCTAACACTTTGTTTAGACATATGTTTATATGGAATGAATTAATTATCGAAAATTTCGTCATACCTCATTTTCTTCCTTTTTAAGAACAAAAAAATGATGAACATAGCAAAACTTGATTTTGTTACCAACGATATCTCAGGCAAGAAATGCATTCGTGGATTCATGATGCTCGAGAATTCATGTGAAAGCATATGATATTAGGAAGACATCCTTGCTTAAAAACTCATCAATTCATATTAAATGAACCAGAAGTTTCCAGTTTCTTATATCTAACAACCTGAACTAGAAGTTTCATGCATGTATAAAATCAAAAGAGATGGAACTTTACACACACACACACACACACACACGTGTATACACATGAGTTACAACTACAAACATAAACAAAAAAAAGGGAGCTTTCACAAAGGTTGACCATATGAAACCTCAGTATTTGGCAGAACTCTAGAAGGGGGAGGTACCGAAAGTTGATCATGTGATGCCTTAGTATTTGGCAAAACTCCAGAAGATGAAACACCAAATGCCTCCAGAATAAAGCCACAAACCTCTGGTGATCACTTTGAATTTGACTTTTGGATTCCTGCAGCTGGTTGAGCTTTCTTTTCATGTTCGTCGAGTAATTATTTGCAAGTATGTGCAACTTTTTATTCTCATGCTTGAGTCCTGTAATCTCTTGTCTAAGACTTGCCACTTTAGCCACTAATGATTCAACTTGCCGAGTTCGAGCAAGTAGGCGTTGGCCCATGTTGGATACAGAACTCGCGTACTTAACACTTAAAGCCAAAGAGTCTTGAACAACCAATTCATCAAACCGTCTTGAAAGTATTCCTTTATCTTTGGGAGTGAGAAGGTTCCTAGCTACTAGTGTGGTGATTATATCATTCTTCATCACAGAATCTCCAACCGTAAGAGGATTATTAGAAGATAAGAATGACATAAGCAAGGCCGGTCCAGAGATTTTTGAGGCCCGGGCAACGCAAAAAAAATGTGCCCTCACTTCATATAAAAAAAATATTTGTTTTTGCACGTAAGACATCGATAAAATTATATTTAGAAAAGCACTTCAAACTCAGTAATTTATAAACACAGAAAAACTAATTTATGTTGTATCAAGAGAAGGAAACCAAAAAACTTCAAGCTTACAAGTACATAGATTATGAGTTTTGTCTTCCATCTAAACTTTTAAAGTGTTTTTGCATAAATCGTGAGGTGTTTTTTCTTATTTACTAACCTTGTCAATATAAGACTAAAAAAATAATGATATTTTCGAGTCTTTAAGGATATGTATAAGTAATGAATGGGCACCAAATTAAACATTTTGATGACACGTCATATGAATTTGGTCTAAAAATTTAGTCTACGCATTACCCTTTGTTGAAGATTAGACTTGAATTGGAACGAATGTTTAAAAATAGCAACCCACATAGTTACTAGCTAGTAAGTAAGAATAAATTAACAACCAAACAAAACTTCGTAAAAATTGAAAAAAAATAAACATGCACATAGCATTTCGAACTTATGACCTCTCATTAATTTTAAATACAAAAACCATTGCTTCTAACTAAACCTTTTATCATTTAGCCAAATTTTATAATTTATACTATTATGAAAAGAAATTTGTAAAAATTGGAGTTTAAATAAGCACACATGGTGTTTTGAACCCAAGACCTCCTCATTAATTTCAAACAACAAAATCATCGGTTCTAGTTAAATTTATTTGTCATTAAACCAAATTTTATAAATTTATACTCTGATGAAAATGTATATAAATATGCCACACTAATAATTTTGGTGCCCTTAATTTTTTTGGGCCCCGGACAGTCGCCCTGCCCGCATTGGGCCTGGGCCGGCCCTAGACATGAGTTAGATATTGTCCAGAAGAGGCACGTCAACATATTTCACAACATTTAAATCAAAACAACGGTCAGATGGGCAAGCTATTTTCAAAAAGGATGAAAGAAAAGGAAAACATATAAATTGAAATCTCATAAGTGCAACATGGGCAATTTCCACAGACAGACAGCTTTCCGAGCGTGCTTTTGGATACAATTGATGCCTCTATAAAATGAGAGGTAACACGACCACTTGTTCAAAAAAATCGAAAAGATGCCGCTATCCGAATTTCAAAAGCCAGACTTTTTTCTTAGACGCAATCTTAGCTTTTCAGATGTCAAGGACAACTCTATCAAAATATCTCTAACAAAGCTGAAACACGCGAACTTTACTATTCCAACTACACCATTATTGCCGACAAGTGTGAATAAAATGGTCCTAACAGCACCATTACCTGTTATTGGGAAATCCCTATATATGTCGACATTCGTCCTCCATGGCAAAGCAGATCTCAAAAATACCTAACTCTTCTTCCTTGCCGAGAATGCATCTTCAACCAAGCCTCTCAAAATACTCAGCCTTCCTCATCTCCGAGAATACCTCTTCAACCAAGTTCCCTCAAAATTCTGAACTCATTTCCTCAGTAAGGAAATATTTTTTATCGAGAAGTTTTACGTCAGCATCAAATTATTCTGCCATTTTTCTTCAAGAGAAAAAATGTCTTATATTATTTGGGTCGAGAGCAAAAGTATCACATATCATGTTCTTTCCCTGTCTTTTCTTTTGTCCTTGCTCTTGCCTCAAGACAAGGAGATAAAGAGTAATCAATCTGAACCTGAAATCAAATATTCGGTTTGGAACAGATTGTCTGGAACCTTTGCCTGATTTCTTACCTTGCATTGCTCTCAAGTAGTCATCTTCAACTATTGTTGGAGCCAAGTTTCAAGTCACCAATGCTACAGAACAATTGGTACGATGTTGGCTCTTTACATTAAAGCTGCCAAGCATGGATGAGTCACCAAGAAGTGGTGTTTTGAAGGATCATTCAAAGGTAAAGGTTGCACACCACTTCTGTTGTGCATGAGGTTGAAGCTAAAGGATCAATGATGGACCCATTGAAGTTCAAATGGAGAAAATGAGTGGTTGACTAAGTGAGTGGAAGACCGAAGTTCAATGATGGGAATCCTACTCACAACCCTAACAAACTCTACATGAACCTATGATGAGCAAAGGACAAGAACAACTTCATTTATTATTCTATCTCACCAGTTTATATCATTCCAATGATGTATTGAAGGTAATACAATCTTCACGATTACTAATAAACTATGAAATACATTAACAAGTTATAAATGTGCCTTATGGATTGAAGTCTCAATAATATTATCCATGGACTTGGCACTACTAAACTGTTGCATGCCTTAAGCATGACAATCACCGCATGGATTCAAGTCCCAAAAAGGACAATATATTGGCATGACAATTTTACCATGCACTGTGTCTCATGCCTAAAGCATGATACATGTATAGGTTTCAATGATTCAACTCCCTAGAAGTGGAGATTAAAAATCCAAGCTCTATAACACTCTAGAGGAGGTTATGATCTAAATTCTCCAAATATCTAATAAGAGATGATTGTCCTAGAAAAGACAATGTAAAGCCCCTGAAGAGGCAATGACACCAGTAGTAATGAAATGCTTATAAAATATGCATGTGAATGCGCATACACATGAGAATTATGGGATCACGAATTGATGATAACCAATGTTAATTCTAGTTTTAACCAATGTTAACTCTGGTTTTACAATAGCTACTAGATTCATCAAAGAGTTGATATTGAGCTACATTATTTTGTTCGTCGACAAAAAGAAAAATTATTGGCCAAAATAGAGAAGCAATTCCATTACAATTTAGTAAGAACGTGGAAAAATAGACCTATAGTATAAATCGCCATATGATGGTGAACCCAGAAGGTTCCATATGTGCATTTACAGTGAAATACACTCACATGATATGACATATGGTTCCTAGTTGAAACCTGATGTTGTGATAATGCCCAAAGCATATCTCCATAAGTAAATCCCTCAATTATACATAGAAGCAAATTACTCTGTACCAATTCAAAAGGTTAATGTGTTATGAAATGTAGAAAATCCATGAAGGATTCAAATTGCTTAAAGTAAGCCCTGAAAGGGTAAAGCAAAAATTATATACTCAATCTCAATTGATGGTACAAATTGTCTTAATGAGTACTATCAATATGATATTGTTGCAACATACTAAATCTCTTACAAGAGTTGATATTAGATTGGGACTCCTAAAGAGTCTAGAAAGATTATAAAATGTTGAAGGATATATTGTCGCAAGTTGCATATTGAACAATATGTCAACATAATTCTTATTTATCAAAAAGCTTATGGTATTAAAGAACCATGTGGATTGAGAATCATGGGTTGAACACTCAAGTGATTGATCAATATTTAGACACTAAGAAAGATCATTCATCCTCGTGAGGGAAATGATGAACTGATAATGCCTTACTTTATTTAGCACAATACACTGAATCAGATGTTATATTTCCAGTGAATCACAATACCAACGTATGAGTATTGGAATGAAATAAAGTTTATCTATTGTTATCTCTGGGAAATTATAAACATGTGCTTGTTCTATTCCAATTAACTCACTAATAGCCATGGTCTTATTGGACAAGCAAAATCTAAATATTTCTCTCGCTTGCATAAAGATCGCTCACAAAAAGGAACTAAGTAATGGAAACTGGATAAACGCGTTCAATGCTAATATGGTACACAACCTCACCAACTATCTGCCAAAGTTTTCGCTTCAGAAGTTCAAGAATTACACCAACATGCATTGGCCTGATGACAAGTTAGTTAATCTAAGCTTATTCTAATCATGAGGATATATCATCAGGGGAGAATCTAACAATATGCTACATTGGCCATATGAGCAAAGTACTTTTGTTTCCCTTAGACCATCCATTCATCTCAAGAGTAATTATTGGAGAAATTTTAAAGACGGTCAATCAAAGACTTGTGGTCATCCAAGGAGGAGTGTTATAAAAGTAGATGACCCACGTGAGGAAATAAGTTTCGTCCACCGCTTCTTGTTAGCCAAAAAATATTGAAGGTCTTGTCAACTAATAAATGGTGAAGGTGTACTACTAGTTACACGACACGTTAAGATATCAGGTATGCCACGAAAACGACACAAACATGGAAAACACAACACGAATATCAGGTCTACATCCAATACCTAAAAATTAAGAGTAAGATCAACTAAGAGGTAGTAGTTGTGCAAATGGAGGTTTACCGGAATGGCAAAAAATAATGACATCTATAGACGCTGGTGCGCATTCGATTCTACCAATCACCCTGTCCCGTAACAATTAACAATTTAACTCACGCTATTATTTGTAAAAATTTTAAATTTTAAATTAAAAAAAAAAAAAAAAACAAACAAACAAACAAACAAACCTAAAATTCAGTTGTGATACGATTTCTATTCTTTGCTTATCCTACGCCTAAAGCATGAATAGATAGGATAAAAAGTTGAAAACATATATAGCTTGATGTGCCTCAACAAAAATATGCTTTATTTCACATCCATGGAAATTTACAAAATATTACAAACATTGTGTTTTCTCCCAAAAAAAGAAAAGAAAGTACAATCTCCAGAGCTGAGGTAATGTCCCCTCTGCAATCTGCATCTAACTGTGTAGCAAGCACTGTCTTTAGCTTGCTCTTACTAGGAAATGTGGTGTTGAAAACTCGAATGTTATTTTTCAAAACTAGGTCAAGTCAAATGTCATCTTCCTCCTTCAAGATCTTGGAGATTTTCATGGGTAGATGGCCTCAAAATAAGTTGCAGGAATTTCCGAGAGCGAAGACAGTTTTGCCACGCTCTTATTCTGTAAAGAAAAAAGTGGAATCGTCATGGTTAGATAAACGTTTATGGAAAGCAGCGATTACAAGTCCTACAAGTCGGGTAGGGTTCCAGAAATGCAAAGAAACTATAGCTCTTTGGAAGTTAAATCCATAATATAACCAAATTCGCAAGACGCATAGTTATCAGAAGGTAAAACTGCATTACCTTTGGTCTCATGTATTTTTCTCTTATCGCTTGCAGAGAGCTTGATTTTCTGTTCAACTGCAGGTCATGTATCGCAAGGACACACATATTCAAGTCGGATGGTCTATAACCAGAATACAATTGCAATGCCAAGCTCTGCCAAATATATAAACTAATTAGTGATCCAAAAATTCGTTCCAAATATTTCTAATAGCCAATCAACAATCTTCCTCAAGCTACAAGATTCTAATTTTACACTGATAACTTATTCCACAAGATCTCTACGCCTTGCGTTCTGATGTATTTATCTTCCCTCACTAACTGTACTCGTGAATTTTGTACAATTTACGCCTAATGTTTATAACTTTTAAAGTTATCACGACCTTCTTAAACTGTATAGAATAACCTATCTTTACTGGCTTTGGAATGCCAAACCTCAGTTGATTACTACACTCCATCCACTCCGTTATCTCTTACCCAAGGATGCACATTAGGTTGGATCGTGAACCTCGAAAGGAAAGTAGCTGATGCAGCAACAACTGATGGTAGGAACTGGACACAGCTGTAGTCTAACAAACTTAGCTCCAAAAGATAGCAACTCAAGAATTCGAACATACCAGCAGACTGTAAAAGGAAGTAAATAACAGAATCAGTGACAAACAAGGGAGAGTATATAAATCAGCATCAGAACAGTATGAAGTGGTCGCCGTACTTTGTTGTTCTCCAGGGCAGCTCTTGTAAAGAGCCTGGAAATCCAATGTGTTTGGATTAATATTTGAACTTTGGGCCTAAAGAAAGAAAGAGAAAAAGGAAGGCCCAAAAGGGACTAAAAGTGAGACTCACCCGAAGCCTAGCGCCAATCCCAAACCAACCCTCTCAAAAGACAAAGTGGCGGCTTCCCATTAATACATAGGCTATTTGCCTACAATCTAATATGACAAGTGATGGAGACCAATCAGCTATCAACCAAAAAGCACATTACAGTGGCAATACAAGTAAAAAGCTAGTGAGTCACTACCCTCCAATTGCTTTCGGGCAACAACAGAACTGTAAGCAATCGGGCTAATTCGTCCATAAAAGGAGGAAGAGGGCCCAGAGACAATGACACTCAATCAAACAAACAAACATACAACTTGCCTCTCAGTCAAGCAAATACCCAAAAAACTGCGCTTTGTCCAGATTCTGCACCCTTTTTAGCCTTAGATTTCCCTTAGAAAGACATCTTTTGTCTATGTAAAAGCTCTGCTACCCTTCTTTGAATGCTGTAGTATCGACTCTCTCTTGTAAACTCGCCTACCTCCCATTCCCCTTTAGCTCCTAAACCCTTGTAACTGCAAGGAGAAGAAGCTGCACAAGATTCAACCTTGATCGACAAGGTTAAATCCTGCCCGACTCTCTTTGTATTGTCTTTTAATTAATAGATCTAGTGTTATAATGTATTCCTGAGTATATTCAAGTCATTTTCAGCCCCTTAATGATTTAAAGTTCCATCAGCTCTTAGATCTGGTTCATCTAGTGGTTTTACTATCATAAGAGGATCAAAAGTGAACTAAAATGGATGACTTAATTGGATCTGGACCTCCACTCTTTAAACATACAAGATAAATAAAAGTCCTTCATCTCAAGGCATAGAAAAGAACTTAATATAGACTTAACCCATCTACGACAATCATTTGATAAACAAGTTAGAATAACTTGGGGCGCAAGTAATCGGCTTAAATACACTTGTTCTACATCTACCATACAGAGATGGCAATGGCACGCCTCCGCACTCAGTTGGTTTTGATTGTGAGCCTCAAGGCCTACACCTAAGGCCCCACAAAGGCACCTTTCAGAACTGATTGTGTTCTCCTCTTGCAACCTCTTAATAGGCAGGAGCCCGACAACCAACCAAAGTGCCAACTCCTCGGGGAGCTGTGTGCTTAAGCCAGGAACGCCCACCATCCGAGATTTCCTGCCCGAACACAATGCATTAGTTAACAGTTGTATGACACAATCACATCAGTGCAAGGAAAAGAGAAGCAAAAACAACATATAACAACTAAGATGACCAAAAAGACGTCAAACCATTTTCTTGCCTGAGGAATTTCTTTGTTGTAGGAGGACCCGTGTCAAAGTTCAAAAATTTGACCACATCCCTCTCCATTTCCAACATCTAAATTTTAATTACAAATTCAACATTAAGTTTTAAAAACTCACGAATAGAAATCAACTAACACAAAGGCACTCAAATTGCTCACCTCTTCCACCATGTAAGTATTATCTGTTACATATCAGAAGTCTTCAACACGTGGAGGGCAAATCTCTTCATATTTTCTGCATCACAAAACCATACTCAAGTTACCATTTCAAGAATTTCCAAACAACTTTTAAAGTTAGAACAGAGCTAGTATAAGGTATGCAAGTTCGTACAAGGCAACAAACATGCAAGAAACACCAAGAAGCTGTAGCTTGCTCCTGCTGACAGCATATGAAGAAAGGTATCTGTCAAGATATGATACAGTGAGATAAAGGGTGTCTGTAGCAAGCTGGTATTCCTCTGCAACCTCCACCAACCAATCCACCAGAATTTCACGCATGTTTGGTGAAATATCATTTTGCGCCCTACCCATGTAACTGGGTGACGGCCTCTTGTTCGCCTCCATCTGAACCACACTACCAGTGTCAACCATTAACTTAGATACACCATTATTCTATCTATCTACAGATACAAGTGTGTTTGCTGATGCAAAAATGAAGGTAGAGAGAAAATAAAAAGTGGGATTATGTTGGTTTCATTGTTATACTGAAAAAGTAAAAATTTACACCTACTTAACTATATGTCTTACTTGAGCTAAGCTTCTGTTGATAGCACATTAATCCTATTGATTTTTCTTCCATACAACCACCTAAAATACACAGGCCGATGGTGCAAAAACGGGTACAAACAGCTTCTGAACAAATTAAATGGATGATATGGAAAACCAAACTATTTTTAATCATAACCGTAAGCCAAACAAAACTGCCACTTGGTTTTGTGAATCTGAAATCACATCCAAAAGCTGATTTCCCAAATCAAATGTCAACAACAAATCAAAATTCTTAACATATGATGGTAACCAAACAAGGTGAAGAACTCACAAAAAGGAAAATCACAGATCGAAAATCGATTTTACAAGCAAAAATAAAAGCTTGAACCCACCACATCCCAAAAAAATTGTAAACCTATCATATCTTCAACAAAAAACCCAATCTTAATAATGGGGATTAGATTTCATAACTCCAGATCCAAATAACAGCAACAACAACAAAAACCCAACTCTCAGAACATTATGCAAATCAAACCCCACAAACCCAAACATCAAATTTCAAATCTTTACTGGAAGAGCAATACCATCAAGCATAAATTAAATCAGAAACCCAAAAGTTCCAAATGATATACCTCCAAGGGTGAAGATGCTGATATATAGAAGACGAGTTCTGAATCGGCGAGTTGGTGAGTTGGCCCAGGATGAATCGGCGAGTTGGTGAGTTGGCCCAGGACAACTCGCCTCTTGGGAGCGGGAATCTGCAGGGACGGAGAAGTGGAGGAGGGTCGCTTATTAGAGGAGCGGTTGGTGCTGACGGTGTCGTCCATGATTGAGAAATACAGAGAGGGTCTGGTTTTTCTTTCCTTTTTATGCTCTCAGGAAATGAAAGCAGCGATTGGAGGATAATGTGGCTGCAGGTTTATCAAGCTTTTGGGAAGACAAAGGAATGGAATGGCGGTATTTTGCCATTTCGAAAATCGTTGTTTCCCGCTCTGTACAGTAGGTGGATTTCTTTTCTTTTGTGTGCCCTACGCCTTCACCTTGTCGCCTCGCCGCACCACCAACTAGCCTTTCTTTTATACTTAGGCATCTCCAACCGAAGAGGTTATGCTCCGTTCATATTATAATCATACAAGAAATTATTTTTTAATAAACAATATCATATCATATTTATATACCCTTTTCAACGGAATAGGGTTATTCTATAGCCCCTTCAATAATTTATTATTTTAAGTTTGTTTTTTAATTTTATTAGTTAATTGAATTAAACTACCATATTAAAATAATGTTTTCAGACATATTTTGAGTGCTACTTGAACATGTGGCCATTTGAAAATTATTGAAAAAAAAAATTAAAGGAAAGATTATTGGAAGAGGTAAGAGAGGGGTGTGTATGAAAATAGTGTTTGAGGTGAATAAAATGTGAAGAATTGAAAAAAAAATGACGTAAGATAGTATGGAAGGGTGAGAAGGATGTGAGAAATTGTATAGAAATGTCTTAGGTATTTATAGGAAACAAATTAGAACTTTTTATTTTGTCATAAAAGAAAAAAAAATCAAGTTGGGCCCAACTGAACGGGCTGGCTAAAAACGGCCAGCCCGCTAGCCATATGGCTAGATTTTGGCCCGATGGGTCCCAAGAATTTTTGGCCCAGACCTTCATTGGAGATGGGTTTTGTGTCAAAAAGGGTTATCCCCCATCCAAATTATAAAAATTATTTTTTATTGAACACTGCTTGGCCGTATTTATATATCATCTCCAACCGAAATGGACTATTTTTTAGCCTCCTCAATAATTTATTGTTTTTAAGTTTGTTCTTTACCTTTATTGGTTAATTGAATTAAACTACCTATTTATAAATGAGTAACTCTTCCTATTTCATATCTTTATGTAATCTTACTAATTTTTCGGAATGCAATGTTTGTTTTGCTTCAAAAAAAATATAATTTTTCGGATAGGAGTTTAAAGAATGTGAAGAATTGAAATAAAATAAGGTAAGATAGTATGGAATGGTGAAAATGATGTGAGAAATGGCTTAGATATTTATAGGAAAAAAATTAGATTTTTTTTTTAATTTCATCTTAAAAAAAAAATTCAAATCTAACAGATAGCTGACGTCAGCTAGCATGTGTGTTGTTGACAGCTAGGCCTAGCTTTCGAGTTGGCTGGGTGGCTTCAAATGCCCAGCTTGATGGCCATGGGCTAGAGTTTGGTCCAGTGGGTCCCCTTTCTCCTTTTGCCTAAACCTGCATTGGAGATGGTTTTTTCTTCATTTCGGGCTATAAAAAAGCCTATAGCCCTATGGCCTAATCCATTGGAGATGGCCTTAGGCGATTTCTAATGAAAAGGGCTAAAAGTCCAAAAATGAAAAAAATGATCTGATTTGCTCAAAAACTCATCTCCAACTGATGACTCATAATTATATGGAGCCCAAGCCATTATTTGGCCAAGGGGCATCAGGCTGGCTAAATGTAGCCCCCTCGTAGGCCGTCTCCAACCAAAAGAGCTAAACATAGCCCCGTCTAGAATTATAGCCCCCTAAAAATTATTTTTAAATGAACAGTGTCATGTCATACTCATATATCATCTCCAATCGAAGGTGGTAAACATAGTCCCTTCAATAATTTATTAGTTTTAAGTTTAAATTTATTGGTTAATTTAGTTAAACTACCGTTGAATGTTTTCAAATCTAGTCACTAAATTTGAATCAATTATTACAACTAAGAAACTAAGCTCCAAAAAAGGGCTAAGGCTATCTCCAATGGATCAGGTCATAGGGCTATAGGCTCCTTTCCAATGGAGGTCCAGGCCAAAGGAAAAAGGGGACCCACTAGGCCAAATTCCAGCCCATGGCTATCAGGTAGGGCAATTGAAGCCAGCCAACCAGCCCGAAATGCTGGGGCAGCTGTCAGAAACTCACATGGGATTGTACTTCTTCTTTTTTAAGACGTAATTTTTTTTTTAAATTAAAAATTCTAATTTTTTTTTCCTATAAGTATCTAAAGTATTTCTACACCATTTCTCACATCTTTTTCACCATTCCATACTATCTTACCTCATTTAATTTCTATTCTTCACATTCTTAAAACTCCTATCCGAAATTTTTTTATTTTTTTATTTTTGAAGCAAAACAAACATAGCATTCCAAAAAATTATTAAGATTACATAAAGATAAGAAATTTGGAGAGTTACTCATTTATAAATATGGTAGTTTAATTCAATTAACCAATAAAGTTAAAGAACAAATTTAAAAATAATAAATTATTGAGGGGGCTTAAAAAATAGCCTCTTTCGGTTGGAGATGGTATATAAATATGGCCTGGCAGTGTCCGTTAAAAAATAATTTCTTGCAGGGCTATAATCTTGACGGAGGCTAAACATAGCCCATTCGGTTGGAGATGACCTAAGATGGAGAATACATTTGGCCAGCCTGATGCACTTTTGACCAAATAATAGTATGGTGGGCTCCATAGAACTATAGCCCAACCATCGGTTGGAGATGAGTTCTGAGCACATTACGCCGTTTTTTGGCTTTTAGACCTTTAACCCTCTCCATTGGTATGGCCTTAGCACTTTTTTTGGGGCCCAGCTCCTCAGTTGCAATAATTGATTCAAATTCAACGACTAGATTTGAAAACACCCAAAGGTAGTTTAATTAATTAACCAACAAATTTAAAAGTGTAAACTTAAAGCTAATAAATTATTGAGATGCTATGTTTAGCCTATTCAGTTGAAGATGGTATATGAGTATGGCCTTCATTTAAAAATAATTTTTTGGGAGGCTATAATTCTAGACGGGCTATGTTTAGCTCTTTCAGTTGGAAATGACGTAAGTTGTGGATAACCCTTTGCAATTTAATAGTTTTGTCGTAGCACGGTTTCGGGTTTAGGTTTAATGTTGTTGACCTTAAATACTATTAGTTACTCTTTAATATCTAGGTGTGGCTAATCTACAAGGCCGGTATTGAGATTTTGGAGGCCCTATGCGGGACTCAAACGAGGGCCCTTACATGGTTTAAAATTTTGATTGCTATATTTTCTTTTATAGTTTATATTTTTTTGGGTAAATGACAAAAAACTACCTCAACTATTGGTGTCACGACACTTTCATACCTCATCTTTTAAAGTTGACAATGTCATACCTCATCTTACGAATTTATGCCAATGTTATACCTTCCGTTAATTGGCCGTGAATTTTTCAGTTAAATGCTGACGTGGCTTGATTCAGGATCCATTTTTTATTAAAAAATTAATAATTTATTATTAAATATTTTTATTTAATATTTATTAAATATTAAAATAATAAAGAAAAAAAAAAAAAAACCTCAAGTCAGTTCGTTCCTCCCCCCTCTCTCTCCCCATCTTTCTGCAACCCAGAAAGAAGAAGAAAAAGGAAGAAGAAGGAGGAAGAGAGGAAGAGGAAGAAGAAAGAAAAAAAAAAAAGGAAACACCCAGTTTGTGCGCCCCACCCCACCCCCACCCCCACCCACCCAACCTGCAGAGAGAGAAAAAGAAGAAGAAAAAAAGAAAAGGAACACCCAGTTCATCCGCACCCCCTCCCACCCCCACCCCTCTTGCAGAAGAAGAAGAAGAGAGAAGGAAAAAAAAAAAAAAAACCCAGTTCGTCCGTCTCCCCCCCCCCACCCTCTTCCCTCCACACCCATTCCTCCCATTTTCTCTGCACCCAGGTTCTCAACCTTCAGAATCGGCTTGCCGAAGGTTTCCCGATTCCACCTCAATGAGATCCGAGTTTTTTTTATTTTTTATTTTGGGTTTTAGGTAATGGGTGCGAGGTTGGGTGCAGAGAGTGGGTGCGGGGAGAAGAGGGGGTGGGGGGGGTGGGGAGGGGGAAGACAAATTGGTTTTTTTTTTTTTTCTCTTCTTTTTTCTGGGTTGCAGTTGCAGGAAGGGAAAGGAAAGATGGAGATGGGGAGAAGAGAGAGAAGGGGGGGAGGGGACGAGTGTTTTGGTTTTTTTTTATTCTTTATTTTTAACTTTTCTTTATTATTTAATATTTAAAAAAATATTAAATGATTTTTTTTAATTTTTAATAATTTTTTAATAAAAAAAAGGTTCCGGATCAAGTCACGTCAGCATTTAACTGAAAAATTCACGGCCAATTAACGGAATGTATAACATTGGCACAAATTCGTAAGATGAGGTATGACATTGTCAACTTTAAAAGATGAGGTATGAAAATGTCGTGACACCAATAGTTGAGGTATTTTTTGTAATTTACCCTATTTTTTTTCATTATGGATTAAATTGATATAAAGAAAAAAGGGAAAATTTGAAATAGGTCCAATTTTATAGCATACCTTTTGAAATAGGTCCAATTTTTAGTGACTTTGGACCCATATCAAAAGACCCAAAGAAAAAAACAACATGAAGCATAATGTGGTGCTATGCACGTATCTGAAACCCTATGTTTTTTTGTTTGAAACTCCTTAATTTTTAAATACAACAAGCATGGAGTGATGGCTATGTACTTATCGTATCACCGTACAAATACCATAATCATAACCATTAATGATCTTTATTAGCATCTAGAGTTCATCTCATGAAAAATTTGTATTAAACGAATCACTGGTTATGATATTGATAGCATCTTACAATGAAATGTTATTTTTTATTGCATTTTTGCTCACGCTCTAAAGCAAGGATTATTCTCACCACCCCCCACCCCCACCTCTCGGTTGGTTGCCGTTAGATTAGTTGAAAATTCGAGATTCGAGATTCGTGTCTCTAACGGTAGGTATGAGCAAAGTTGTATTATAATTTTCTTTTGATATATAGATGACTAAAGTCTTCAAATGGATGAAACTTATAATTTGATAACTTTTGAACGGTGATCAAAAGAATAAACGATTCTTATTATTACATGTATTCTATTAAATGGTGTCATATAAGGAAGGGGCTTTTACAGATTATATTTTTAAACTTTTAAGAATTTTAATTTATTATGATATTACTAATTGCAGATTTATTCGCAAAAGTTATGTTACATAATGAAAGAAATGTTTTTTGTTTTTTTGAATAAACAATGAAAGAAATTAAACTACAAATATTCCAAAAAAGAAACAAATAGTCTAGCTTAAAAAAAGGCCCAAAATGGTTAGCCGGACAATGCCCAATAGGAAAGAAATCAAAATTAATAAACATGAGCAAGTGTGGAGTCAAACCCGTGAACAAGTAAATGACAGTACCGCTGATTGACAACTCTGCCAAGAAAGCATTGTGATCTTAATCACGGTTATATATATATATATATATATATATATATATATATATATATAGAATTTTAGAATTTGGGGGCCCCAAAAAATCGAGGGCCCTTTGCGGTCGCACATTTTGCATCCCCTCAGGGCCGGCGGTGCTAATCTATACCAAAGTTAGATTTACTTTTTGAAATAAATTGGACTTCAACTCTGCTCAGTTCGTCAAGCTTGTGAGCAGCTCAATCGTATTTACGACACAAGTGAAGTTTGGTTTGAGCTTCCGTTAAACATGTGTTATAAAGACTTTTTTAGTGACATGTCTTCTTAATTGGATCTGAAAAAAATTATGGAGATGATAGAATAAAAAAGAATGAGACCAACTATTCCTCTAAACAATATAATACCTAATTTTCAAGTAATGAATTTCATATTGAAATGCAGGCGCTTCATATATTTTGATTCCTTATATGTTAGTAATATAGAGCACGTATTAGTACACATAGTGCCTTAGAGAGCAGAAGTTGGATTAATTTCTAAATTCTTATTTGAATAAGTAAACTTGGTATAAATTTTAGGAAACTTTCATGAAAAAAGGCTTGGGCTAAGTTTATTTTAACCTAAAATCATGCTATAACTTTATTTAATAAAAAAGAATCAAATATTAATAAAAAAAACCCTTAAACTTTTAATAAAAATGACAAAAGAACTTAAATTTTAATGAAAATGACACAATTTTAATATAAAAAAAAATTTAAAAGCCAAGACCTGACGCTCGAGACCCTGCGCATCCATCATAGATATTGTTTATGAAACTGAACATTATTTATGAAATTGAATACTATTTATGAAACTGAATACTATTTATGAAATTAAACACTATTTATGAACATGGGCGAAGCCAAGTACAAGGCTCCCTAAGGCTATAGCATAGGGAGAGTTTGGTTCTTCAAGCTTAAAAATATTAATTTTTGGGTTAGTTTGTGATTTTTAATTGTCATATTCCACTTAACAAATGAAATTTTTTATTAGTAAGGCTGTTTTTAAGAATAATAAGAGCTAATAGATGTTAAATAAACTCATCACTTTAACTAATATTATATTTAATAGTAATAAATTAAAATTTTCATACCACAAATGGTTCCTTATTTTATTCACTTGAAAGCTTTGAAGTAGGGATGGCAACGGTTCGGTTTGGGGACGGAAATGCTATATCCATCCCCATAACCACAAAAATTAACCATATCCATAACCGCAAATTAACCATCGGGTATTATCCATAACCATACCCACTGGGTAACGGATTCCCCATCGGTTAACGGGTATATCCATCTTCGTCAATACAAAAAATATATTCGTTCAATTGAGAAATTATAAGTTAGTAGATATCAATTTCGTCATTAAACATTTGATGTATAAAATGATCCAATGAATGGATCTTGTTGAGTATAAAAATTAAAACACTGATGATGTTGGCTTATCTTCGTTATGTCCTAAAAGGACCATTGAGTTCACATTGATTTTGATTCAAAACTTTACTTTCCTACAAAATGCAACTTTTGTATTCTCAAGCTAATGGTTTGGGAATAATAGATATACAAATACATACATACATATATATATATGTATGTATGTATTATACTATTATATTATATATAAATTATATTATATACTAATCGGATCGGATTCGGTTATGGATACGGTTTGGGAACCTCTATAACCATATCCAAAACCATAACCGAATAATATAAACGGTTTTTCCCCATACCCGAATTTTCATATTCAAATCCAATCCATTCGGGCGGTTATCCACGGTTATCGGGTTTAACGGTTAGAATTACCATCCCTACTTTGAAGGCTAAAAACCTAGAAAACATAGCATAAAATTCTTGCTTCAAATTACTACATTCAAGTTTTTACTATTATATAACTTTATGTAGGCAACATAGGATTAAAAATTTGATTTCGTAGTAACAATTTTAGCTTAGTCCACCCGCCGAATAATTTCAGGCTACGCCATTGTTTATGAAAACGATACTACACTATTTATTGGTCAAGTTTCATAAATAGTGCCTAGTTCTTGATCTACTTTCATAAATAGTGCCTAGTTATTAGTCATGTTTCATAAATAGTGCCTAGTTATTGGGTCTAGTTTCATAAATACTGTATAGTAATTAAACATTTTCATAAATAGTGTCTCTTTCCTAGTCTGGTTTCATAAATATTGCCTAGTTATTGGTCCACTTTCATAAATACTGCCTAGTTCTTGATCACGTTTCATAAATAATGTCTAGTTATTGGTCCACTTTCATAAATAGTGTATAGTCTAGGTTCATAAATAGTTTCCACTTATTGGTTTAGTCTTAGAAATAGTACCTAATTCTTGGTTTCGTTTCATAAATAATGTATACTTATTGGTCCAACTTCATAAATATTGTCTACTTATTGATCCAGTTTCATAAATAGTGTCTACTTATTGGCCAAGTTTTATAAATAATGTCTAATTCTTAGTTCAGTTTCATAAGGTTTGAAACTTAGACCATGTTTGGTCCTATAAAAGCACCCATTGTGCCGACAACGATGAACCCAAAAGTGATCCTTTAAATCAAAACCTTGAGAAATTATGTTCTCAGTAATTATATCTAAAAAGTTGTTTTTAATAGGGGTGGGCACGGGCCGAACCCAATTTTGAAGGGACCGGACCGGACCCGGGTTCAAAGGAGATGGGTCGGGCCGGGCCGGGGATTACATTTTCTAATATAGGAACCGGACCTTACCTGGCCTGGTTGAAACGGGCCGGGTCCACGGGTCCTTTTGTTTTGTTTGAAAGAGTAAAAAAAACTAAAATTTGCATAGATTGCACAGATTCACTACTAGTAGTAAGGGACGACCTCGTTGAGGTCGTCTTCCTTAGCACAAAAGAGAATAAGCAGCACAGAGGCTACACAACAAGCAAAAAATCAAAGCAAACCCAGATGCAAAAATAAAAAATCAAACCCCTTTGATCATGCACACAGACAAAACCAACCAAACAATGATCAAAACATCAAAACAAACAGCGATCAGCACATAAACAGCAAAAAAAAAAAAAAAAAAAAAAAATGAACAGAACCCAGAACTCGAAAGCATGATACTCTCCTCGATGGAGGTGGTGGGTGGTGGTGGTCGCGACGGGTCCACACGTTCCTTTTCAAGTCAAGTCCACGGGTCAAAAACCACAGATTCCTCTTCAAGTCGAGTCGACAGGTCCAAAAACCCACCTTCAACACGGTATTTTCCGAGACCATCGTCGAAAAACTTGTCCCTCGCGCCATCTTCGTCGATCTGGAGCCCACCATCATCGACGAGCTCGCTATCTTCGTCGCACCATCATTGTCCATCTTCAATCTCTACTATCCCTTAGGTCCCTCGGAGCATCTCCGATCTGGAGCCTCATGTCATCGTCGACGCCAATTTCGACGACCGGAGTCGGGAAAAGACATTGAGTTGGGATTCGGAGAGATGAGCGCGAGAGATAGGGACAAAGGATGAACCAGATCTGATAAATAAGGTGTTTCATATGTCCATAATGCATAATAAGGTATGTATGTATATGTGTGTATTATATATATATATATAGAGAGAGAGAGAGAGAGAGAGAGAGAGAGAGAGAGAGAGAGAGAGAGAGAGAGAGAGAGAGAGAGAGTATAAATATATAGAAGCAGCAGGCATTTGATAATGATGAACAAAGGAATTTGATGAACAAAGCAGCAGCGAAGGAGGAGCACCTGGTTTTTTTTTTCCTTTGTTTTATCCTTATTGTTAAATAAAGATATCAAATGAATTTTTTCTTAAAATTAAAGTTTTGAAGACTTTTTTCATTAGTTCTCTTTAAATTTAAACATTTAGTTTGTACTATGAGATTTCTATTTCAGGTCATATTTTATTCTCGTTCAATAGTGTGAGTTATGTGAGAAAATAATTTTGCCACCTAAGCTCATAATTACGTATGTTTTCCTTTTTTTTGATAAAAGGTAAGTTCATTACCAAGACGACATAATTACAAGACCGAGACCCAGTTACAATATCCACACAACACAAAAGTGGATCTCCAAAGTAAAGCAAAAAAACCCAAAACCATGTTCTGGGCCCAACACCAAAAAAACTGAAACAAACCCTAACAACTTGTAGCCTCCATCGTCACCGGAACGCCTCCGACCCACCATCTCGGACCATCACCCCAATGGACGCCTGAGATTAGGCCAAACATGGTCCCCATACTGGATGAAAAGAAAACACCAACATCCTCCAAAGAGCACCATCGAAATCTCCACCACAAATTGAAAGAAACATGCGGGAAGAACTAGCCCGTAAGTACCAGTGCCAACAAAGGCAAAGAGAAGGGGTAGGTGGTGTGAACACCGGAGCCGAAGCTCTATGCACTTTCCGAAGAGATTGCGAGAAATTGAGTTGAAGATTTGTGTGTGCAGATCCGGACGAGATCGATGAAAGGATTGACTTTACAAAGAAGGGTATGGAGCAGATCGATCATGAAGGTGGGTGAAAAGGAGATTGGGCCAAAAGGACAGTGAAACCAGAAGAAAGCAGGGGTGATGGAAGAGACCAATCCAGCCAACAAACAGAAGAAAAAACAAATTGAGGGAGAAAGAAAGGGAAAACAAAAGAAATGAGAAACGAAGGACTGCCACCGACCCCAGACAGAGCTAGGATCGGCGGTTGCGAAAGCGAGGATGAACGGCTAGCTAGCTGCGATATATGAATCGGGATACGCAACTATATATTACAAAGATTAATGATAATGTTAGAGAGACCAAATTTTTAAACTAAATTTGTAAATTAATTATCATTAATAGAAAATAAACACATTAATTAATATTTAAATACTAAACTAATCATCTTCAACCATATCATTTGATTTACAAAATTTAATTTAATTTAAAATTTTGATCCCCTGACATCATCTTATTAGACAAGTACAAATTGATAGACAAGCAACGCATAGCCAACAAGTTCTAAATCTAATAAGGGCATTCGACACCTAGCACTAGCAGGGTTAACTCTTGAGAAGCTTCTACAATGTGACGCTTTTTGCGGGAGTTTTTAACAGTAAATTGTACGAATGGTCCTTTAATTTTAATCAAATTGGAGCAATAGTCCCTCAACTAAAAATCCATTACAATTGGTCCCTCAACTTATCAAAATGTGTAGCTATAGTCTTTTTCATAAATTTTGTCAAAATTTTGTCAAAATAAGTTATATTGGATTGACCATTTATACAATTAGGGTCCCTCAACTCATCAAAGTGTATAATTATGGTTCTTTTTGTCAACTATGTCAAAAATTTTGTCAAAACGAGTTACATTGGAAGGACCATTGCTACAATTGGGTTAAAGTTAAGAGACCATTTCTCCAGTTGAATTAAAATTGAGGGACCAATGGTAATGGATTTTTAGTTGAGGGACCATTGCTCCAATTGAGTTAAAGTTAAGGGACCATAGCTACAATTTACTCGAGTTTTTAATGTTGTTTGATTCTTTGAAACATTAAAATAAAACTACTGTACGACCGGTAAACCCTCCAACAAAGACGATCTGAATACCAAAATATTTTTCAGCCTAATAGGAACGCGGTCAGAAACACCAAGTATAATAATTCAGTTGGTTAGAAATTTGAAGAAAGAAAAAATTCAACTAATTGTATTATAAAGACAATACTTGATGTACTTGTCCGTATTTTCAACACATTAAAAAATTTTCCCTAAATATCATCACCTTATTAACATCCTTATATAAATATATTGATACTAAATATGAATACCATATCATAATATCTACGAAATATCCGTGAACAATATCCGCTAAATATGAACACTTTCGCCGATGAAGACGACGTCAATCAAGTATAAGATGTCAGAAGAGGCCCCAGATAAAAGACAAATCTTCAAGGCATCCATTCTTGTGGTGACGGATTTTGTGGAAAGCAAGGTGCCCAAGATCTCCATCGTCTCCACCATCTCGAATCTATTCTGTCACACACACATTCAAATATGTAAACCCAAGGCACTTTGTACTATTTTTTTTATATTTGTGAGTAAGAGGTGTTAGGTTCAATTCACGTCAAAGACGAATTTGAACTACATTATTACTAGCACATTGTGAGACTTAGCTCACTCTTCTACCATCTTAATTTTCAAAAGCCTAGAAACTAATTGGGATGATGGCCCGCCAGCTAGCACCTAAGCTGCGCAAGGCAGGGATTTTTAGATCAATGCCAACAAGGACCAAGTTTAATAAAGTAATTGACTTCATCACATTACTAAATGCTAAACAAAGGAGTAACCGTAACACGAGTCGAGCCAAGCCAAGCAAAGCAAAGCATAAACTTGAGCTCTTTCCACAAACAAGCCAGGCTCAAACTCAACCGAACGGATCCAAACTTTAGCACCTTGTCATTTTTAATTGAAATAGAATCCTTGAGGTTATAGGAAAGGAAAACAAAAATTCACAAATGGAACACCGGTAAGAAGACGGGAGCTGTTTGATAGCAAGAACAACAATTCAGTAATTAAAATTCACAAACTCATTATACATGAGTATAGGGGAGCAATTTCTTCTGACCCACCCGAAACAGGAAACAACCCAAGCTCATCACCAAGGTACATAAAAAATTGGCCAACTTCTTGGATTATCCTTCAGGATTTTGCCAGATTTTCTCGCCCCACAAGAGATCTCTCTTGCAAGGCGTAAATGGTTAAAATTATTCTCCTACAAGACCAAAATTTGAATCAAGCAATCGATTTCCTTCGTCTAGTCATAAGTCGGGTACCCTTTCTATTAGTTTCTGGTGTCTCGTTTTCTGGATCAAGATCATCTGATTTATGCTCCCTCTTTCTATTGTTTGGAGTAATAGCCTTTCGTTTACTGCTTTTCGGAGTCACCAATTCACCATCTTTCACATCCCCGCTGCAGGAACCTGCCATAGGATCATCCGTCCTGGGTAATTCCTTGTTTTGAGCTCCAAAAGTTGTATCATCTTGTTCAAGTTGTTTTCCATTTGTTTGAGGCAAGGGAGTGCCATTTCCTGCAGCACTCTTATCCACACTCACTTTCAAACAGTGGCGAGCGTTTTCAAACCATTTGCTTACCTGCAATCATAGACCAGGATGAAGAAATTATGATATCACGTTAACACATTTACAAAAATAAGGGAACCTGTAATTCTGATGCCGAGATAAAAGGTCTGACCTGCTTAGCCATTATTCCTAGTTCTTGGGCCAGACTTTCCTTCATAGATCGGTCTGGATAGTGGTTTTCCTTGAACGATTTGGATAGCCGCTGAAATAGCAGTTAACAATCATTTCAAAAAACGTCTATGATTTTGGCAAATAAATAATAAATAAATAACCTTTATGATATTCTTTTCTTCACAAAGAGAGAGAGAGAGAGAGAAAGAGAGCTTCAAAATCATAGAATAGGGTAATTTTCTCTTCCTAGGTACCATTTTATGTTGTTTGATTTTCAATTTAGACTACACATTTTGACAAGACTAAACCTGATAAGATAAAGTAAACACAACTTGTAGTACATCCTGAAATTTATGTCCAATCTTTCATTCAGACGCATTTGCCAATTGCCTGGCTCCTGAGGCTGGTTGACCAACGATGTTTTCTTTACTCTCGATTGACTGACACAGGTTTCTCACCTAGAATTTAGTTTAAACTTTTAAGTTTTGCTACATTTTAGCTTTTAACTCTCGAGTTCTGAGTAGTAACGCAAATATTCAGTGTTCGAACCTAAAATCTAAGCTTGTATGGATACTCAACACCTTAAACTAAGCAACACTGTCAAGAATGGGATCTTAAATTGGATACTTCTGCTCAAATTTGTTGTTGTCAGTTGACAGGTGTAAGCCAAATGAAATCCAGAGATTGACATTTGGATAAGAGTATATTATATGTAAGTGCATGTGCATGTACACAGAAGAACAATATACACAAACACAAAAATTTCAAATAGGGGCTAACTGCATACTGATGAAAGATTGACCGATCGATCAATGGCCCCCGTTGAGTACCATAAGTACCCATCTTTTACAGGCTGCGTTTTATCAATTTTTGAACTCGTTCTCTAAATGGTTAATTCCCTTAAGGTGGAGAACCGCTATCTAGAGCTTGGATTTTTTTATCTTATCATCAGGTTGATAACATTATAGTTTAATGTGTTGAATCTGTTGATCAATCAACATGGAAGCATATCAACCGACGAGGTTAATGACAATTTTGGTTAACCATACAACCGGACTCTGCAAACACATAAGAGTTGCACAAACAATTGTGACAGCTTACTTAAATAGGAAAAAAAACCTAGACTAACAGAACCAAGGATAAGATGTTATAATATAAGAAAGGGGAAAAAAATAAGGACAAGTTTCGACTTCATATGCTAGAAAGAGTTAGAAAAAACTTGGACCATAATACCTGAGTTACAGCTTCCCCAAGTTTTCGATATGTTGATCTTGACGATCCACCTTTCTCACTAGTAGAAGCGGACTGAGTAGAGCCGTTACGTGATTTGTTCAACAAATCACTTGTATCTTCAACCTTTGACTTTCGACGAGCTCTCTTAGGAGTATTTTTATTTCTGCGAGGAGTCTTTTTAGGAGTATTCTCATTCTCATCTAGATCATGTTTTATATCGTTTGTGATCACTCCATTGTTAATGTTTAACGAGTCTCCATTTGGTGACACCGTAGGAGCTTGTCCAGTACCTTTCTTCCTTTTCCTTGGTGCAGCAGTATCATTCCACTCTTCATCATCACTTGAATCAGTAGGAACATTTCCATATGTTTCCTTTAGAATTCGTGGTAAATAGAGCAAACATAAGCAAACTGGTGACTCAAATAAAACAAGAATAAAAGAGAAACATAGTAGAACTACGATACACAGTACTGAACTACTGATAACCTAGCTATAGAATAATGCATTTGATCTTTCAAGCACAGTACAAACATTACCAACAAGGGAATGAAACACAGAGACGGGAGTTAAAATTTATATCCTATTCATACTGCATAATAGATTTCAGTCACTTATTATTGAACTTTTTAAGGTAAAGGGCCATGGATTTAAAAGCACTGAATACTACCAGCCATTATTACAGGAGTCTAAATTTTCAGATTCACATGTGTAGTTTCGCAACACCGACTACACCACAACCAAATCTTAAAGTTAGACAGGAAGAAAAGAAACCCTGAATGCTGACACAGTTTTAACAATCAAAGTTGTGAGGCCTAAAGTATCAATTATTACTACGTCTAAGGGAGAAAAGATCGTATTCTCCAATTCAAAATAACCAAGCATACTGGGAAACTTGTGGAGTAGAAATAAATACCATACTACGATATTATAGAAGGGAACAAGTGCAGGTGGTATGATCATAGAATCAAGATGCACTTAGAAAAGACACTCACATCATGCAGCTTTTTGTAGTCCAACCTTTCTATGCGCCTTTTCCCAGAAACAGGAGCTGCACCACCTTGGCCAGGACCCGACTCTAATAAAGATAATAACTCATCTTTTAAAGGTTGTTTCTTTTGCCCATGTCTAGAACTTTGTTTGCTGGAGCCTCTAAGAGGCCCACTTTCGTCCAATGACGTTGACTTGGGACCTTCAACATCTTCAGCAGACATATTATTGTCGTCAAGAGCAGCTCCTAGATCCTCAGAGTCAGATGTAAAATCAGAACTTGAACTTTCCTTCTTATCATCCTCAATGACTTCAGGAGCATCAGGATTATAGTCATCATCTCCTGAACCATCAGAAGGAAGTCCTAAGTACTGCTCGTCATTAGTTTTTGGAGTCTTAAGTCCATCAGACGCAGATGCATATTCAGATTCATCAGAGCTTGATTCTTCTCCCTGAACTTCATCATCTGTTTCTGGACCATCAGGGTCATAATCATTATCATCAGAATCATCTGATGGAAGTCCATGGGTGTGATCCTGATTATGTCCTGATGCTGCGGCAGCCGCTTCGGGAAATACTTTCTGCACATGAAATAGGAGTGCGATAAGAGATCAGAGTGTTTAAGCGAAAAAAAAAGAAAAAGCATAACAGCTTTTGGCATTGACCTCCCAGCTGTCAGTGACAGAAAGATTTGTTCCTTGAGAGTCATTAAGCAAATCAAAGCAATCAACTTTGCAGTCACATCCAGGGCATAGCCAACCCTCGTCGTCAGGTGGAACTGCCAAATGAATAATTAAGCAACTAAGCATAATAAGTAACAAAAAACAAGGGAGTGCTTTGGACATTACTGTCTTCACTTAATAGTGGTGGTTCTAAGCAGAACTGGTGGAACCCCCGGTCACAAGCACCATCACAGAGTATAATATCATTCTGGAGAGAAACGTCTTTGGATCCGCATTTTGCACAGAATATCTGCCCAATGATATAAGTTTTTAAAATACAGTTACACTTTACGTGCGAAACAGAAAAAATCAAAACCCATTCGTAAAAAGCACAAGTAGAAAAACATAACAGTATTGTCATGCGACTCATGCCAGAGGAAAAGTAAATCGGACGATAAATCACGACAAAGGAGAGAAATATAATTTTCTTAACAAGTGGAACAACTTAAAATTGAAGAATTCTCCTACATCCTCACTGTCAATCTGTCCTTCGGAATCAAATAAAGATTCTGGAAACATTCCTTCAGAACATAGCGAATCAAGACGTTGAAATAGATCTCTTATCTTCAACTTGCGTCGAAGTATCTCAAAAGTCGCTCTTTGAAGCTCCTTCTCTGGCTTCAGTTTTTCTAGGCTGCAAAATTACAAAAGCAGTCAGAACTCAGAACTCAGAAGCCAAAGCCAAAGATATTACTCACCATAAAAAGTAGAAAATTAATCATGACCAAATTGCCGACAACAAAAAAGCCATACCACAAGACCCCAAGTATTAAAAAAAAGATCATTCTGAAACATAAATATCTAAATCCTCTAGCATCTGATAAATAAAGAAACCAAATAGACATCCAAGTTACAAATGACTCTCTTCATAAAGAAAACGATATAGGAGAACTTATGCACCTGGATCCTTTCCAACCTTCACCGGAGTAAGCATCAATCAGAGATTTCTCATAGCTTATCCGGTTCAGCAAATATCTCAGATGTTTCCTGACTCTTGAAAATTCATCATCTATGACTCTATTCCGTTGTCTCTGCTTTCTCTTCTTCCTTCTTTCGTGTTCAACATTACTTACATTTGCAACGCTATTACTTGATTCAAGAGTTGCATTATTACTTAATTTAGGATCTCTAGGCTTCTCCCCGGTCTTTGAGCGCAGAACTCTGTCACTGCCAAGGGAAGATTTTGACATATATTTCTTCTTTCTTGATTTTGGATTTTGCTTATCCTTGGGTCCATTCTTAGATGGCGTTTCTGTCTTTTCAAGACTAAAATTTTGGGTCACATCTTCTGGAAGTGGTTCCATTTCTTTATCATTAGGAGGACTCTTGCTTGCGTCTTCAATGGGTAGTTCCAAATGTCCAGTAGGAGGATCCTGGGTCACAGCTTCAATACAAGGCCTCGACTGTTCAAAATAAATAGAGCTGGGTGTTGCTTCGGTAGTTGTAACTTCATTATTATGAGCAGGTACAGAGTCAAGCTGATCTTTTTGTGTTTCTGATTCGCTATGTACACTTCCACATGCAAATTCATTGATCTCCTGTAATGTAGTCTGGTTAGAGCATGAAACTTTGCCAGTCTGACAAGTCTTTGACAGATCTTCAGGAGGCAGTCCTGCTTGTTCGTTAAGAGAAGTCATGTTCACATTTTCACTAGATGACTGCAATTGTTCATTGCTACCACAAATGGGTACTTGATCATTTTGTACACGATCTGAGGCAGAAGGATGCTTTTCTTCAGCTGGTTCAGTAGATGAAGTTCCAAAAGCACAAAAACTTTCCTGTTCCAACGGCATTTGTTCAGAGCACGAAGTTTTATTGGTCGGGCTGTTCACACCCAGATCTTCACAAGGCATTTCCATTTGGTCAATAAGAGAATTCTTGCTCACATTTTCAGAAAATGGTTGCAGTTGGTCCTTCACGGTACAGGGAGACACCGCAGTTACGGTTTGTAACGATTCATCTTGTTTGTATCCCAAACTGGAATGAGATCCCTGTGTTGCAAAAACATTTTCAGCTCCAATTTGACTACTCTTGCTCACATCTTCAGAAGGCTGTCCCAATTGTTCAAGATGAGAATTCTCAGTCACATTTTCAGATAATGACTGTGACTGTCCACCGGCATTGCAGATTTCCCGTAGCTCTTTACGAACAATGGCACAGCCAATGTTTTGTTTTGTTGGTTCACTACATTGACTTTCAGAACCAATTTCACGCATCTGTCCTGATGAACCTTCTTCTTGGCATTTTGTTGCATGACTGCTATCACGTTCTGGAGGAATATCCAGTTGTGTAGCATCAGCCATATTAAGATGATAAGAATATCCACGGATAAGTATCAGTAACTCTGTCTGTTTGATACCCTGTGAAGAAATTGGTTTTATTTTTCCGAGGACTCGGCGTAGCAATGCTATTCAAATTTCTAATCAGGATAATAACTGACCAACACCTCTTTCCACTCTGCTACCCGATCATATTTAACAAATAAAAAATCTTTAACATACAATACGCCTCACCCAAAAATGACAATGCAAATACGATTTCCAACCATACAAAGACTCTCGATGCTGTTGCATTGAATGAAACCAGACGCCTGCAAGCAAGAGTAAAAAATTATAAGATTGCTGACACCAAGCATACCATCCCACCCTCATTAATAGAGGGTGAAAAGAGAACAAGATAAAGATGTTTCTCATCCTCTTGACAAAAGGTTGAATTAGACACAGGTACCCGTAACATACCAGCGAAAAAATCGTACTTAAGTATGTATGAATGGGGGAGTACAAGGCAGAAAGTAACAGGAAATAAGTAGTGATGAGAGAGTTGGGCGGAACATAAAACTAGCTACGCAATGCAACACCATCCACACAGATCATGAGAACAAGGATTCCACTGAAACTCCGAAAAATCTTGTATTTGCAGTAAAGATTACGCAACCTAGACTATCATAGCCTCTGATCCATTGTCCTAAAATTTTCTAGCGTGAGCTTATTCGGCACCACAAAACTCGCCGAGTGTGTACATACCTATATCTAATTTAACAGTCAAAGAGACAGGTTCTAATTTAAAGACAACATTGTTAGAGAACAACTATTTATTAGAGAATAAAAATAAATAAATGTTTCTTTCTACCTCAACCTCTGTTTGGTTGCCAAGAAACGCCGAGAAAATAACGAAAACAAAACTGCTTCAACTTATCCGCAGCTGAGCTCAATTCTTCCCCCACCGAAACTCAGTGAGTTCAGGCAACTTCTCCAACAATAACCAAAATTGGAGAAGAAGAAGAACAACAAGACCTAAAGCAAGAAGCTATTTTCTCAGAAACCTAATTTTTCAAAAAATAATAATCAAAGTAAAAAAGTAAATTAAGCTAAAAAGTTACCTGGTGAATCTAGTGGTTTCCCCCACTGCAGAGAGAGAGGGAGGAGAGAGAGGGAGAGGGAGGGAGGAGGTTGGGATGGTAAGGGAATTGGATCTGTGTTGTGTGGTTGTGCGCGGTCCCCAGAGTTGCTGACGCCGCCGAGGGAATAGAAACGGTTCCCACTAAACACAGCCGTCTATAAATCTGGGCCACCGTTGCGCGCTCGCTCTCTCTTTCTCTCTCTCTCTCTCACTCTCTCTGCTATTTTGTGCTTGCGGTGTCTTTGGCGTGTAATAAGTGGGCTGGGCCTTGATGAATAGAGAAAAGTGTTTGCTTAGGTTGCAGGTGTAGACTGCTATGAATGTGGTTACTTGATTAGGCCCAAAACCAAGCATTGTATGGGTTTCCACCACAACTTACTCAACTTACGTATTCATATACCATCTCCAATCGAATGAGCTAAATTTATACAACTTACTCAATTTACGTATTCAAATACCTCTCAATAATTTTATTAGTTTTATTTTATACTTTAAATTTATTGATTAGTTTAATTAAACTACCGTTTGATATTTTTAAATCTAACCATTGAATTTGAATCAATTATTACAACTAAGGAGCTGACCCCCAAAAAAGAGGTAAGCCGAGGGCTACATTTGACCAGTCTAATGCCTCTTTGATCAAATAATGGTCTTGTGAGCTCCACAAAATTATAGTCTAATCATCGGTTGGAGATTAGTTTTTGGACAAATCAAACCATTTATTTGCTTTTGGACCTTTAGCCCTCTCCATTGAAGATGGCAAAATACAATGTGGTGAAGTAAAGAGTTTGGGTTTGATTAACATGAAAATTCATTAGGTTGCCTTCATGTCAGTCCCTTGTCTGTACGACAGAACCAAAAAATTCTTATTCATTACCGGAAACAAAAATCTTTAGTCTTTTAACTGGAGTTTTGTCCTTGCAGATAACGGAAACAAAAATGTTTTGAGTTTCTTTTCTTATTTCCAAGTTGAGTTTACATTAGCATTGTTAGAGATTTTCTCCATTTTTCTCATCTTTATATATAAAGTCAATGGCCAAATGAATAGTATTTTTTAGTGTCACAAGCTTCATAAAATAAATAGACAAAATGCCCCTCAAACAAAAAACTTCAAAAGCAATCTAAAATAATGCATCAAATGTATATATCAAGCCAATGCCCCAATTAATAGTATTTTTTGGAGTCACAATCTTCACCAAAAAAAATTGGACAAAAACACCCCTCAAACAAAAAACTTCAAAAGCAATCCAAAATAATGCATCAAATGTGGCAGATGTATTTTCATCATTTTAACAGTGTTTTTTAATAATTAATTTTTTTTGTACAGTTTATTTTTTTAAATAATTAGTATCTCACAACAGGCTAGCAATAATATGATTGAATCAATTGTTCATATTTTCTCTATTTTTAAATATGTTCAAAACATCTTAAGAGGCGTGTAATATCGGTTATAAAAAAGGTCTTTCGCACGCGGATAATAATGTGATTAAATTAGTTGTTAAATGATTATTATTTTTTAAACAAACGATATTATCTGCATTAAGGGGGAGGGGGTGGGCTTAGCCTCATAATGAGCTAGCAATAATGTGGTTCAATAAGTTGTTTATTAAATATTATTTTCTCTATTCTTAATATAAATTCAATAGAGACCGATTTTATTATGTGGATTCAGCTGCTTTAATTGGTTTATGAGGGATTTCTTCTAGGCCCAATGAATAGTATTTTTTGGTGTCACAAGCTTCACCAAACAAAATTAGAAAAAAATGCCCCTCAAACAAAAAACTTCAAAAGCATTGTACAGTTTTTATTTTTAAATAATTAGTACTTCACAATAGGTTAGCAATAATGTGATTCAATCAGTTGTTCACTAAATATTATTTTCTCTATTTTTAAATACGTTCAAAACATCTTAAGAGGCGTGTAATAACGGTTATAAAAAAGGCATTTCGCACGCGGATAATAATGTGATTAAATTAGTTGTCAAATAATTGATTTTTTTTTTTTTAAACAAACGATATTATCTATACTAAGGGGGAAGAGGTGTGACACACCCCGACTGAAGTTAAGGCATGCTGGCCGTCACATGAGAGTGACATAACCATGTGCGCATTGCGGAAGCGATAAGAATATAGAAATTACGAATAATTAAAGACCAAACCACTAGCAATACTAACTAAGATAATGTGCTAGTGCGAATAAGCGTGAATCCCAATAATTCAGAGCATAAGTAACCTAGTGCAGTCTAGTAGGACAATTATTAATAATACAGCATTCGAAGACAATCCTGCATGGAAAGTGAACTTTCAGAACCTTCGTCAAGTCATCGTAAGCCACCAACGAACAATTCCTACTTAATACTTTGAGGGGCGAAAAACAGAAAGCGTGAGTGGGCAAAAAAAAAGCTTTTCAAATCATTTCATTTCTCAAATATTCTAACCTCTCGCTGTAAAATAAGTATAGTTTCCCAGAAAATAGTATACATACGTATATATCTTGAAACCATGCTCAATATATCCAAATCCACATATATGTATGCCATGCGTATGCCATGTCCAATATCACAATATAACTATTGTAAGCCAGGTGATGTAATGTATTATAAATCATCTGCTAGCCGAAGTCACCTCACGTGATCTATGCGGTGAAATCTAGAGCTCATTTCAATCATATCTCAATCTCATAATTCATCAAGTATATACGTCACATATCTCATCATATCTCATCATGTATATACATATTTGCACACGAGTCGGAACCACCTCACGTGGTCTGATCGACAAGACTGGGTGTAAATAAATATGCTCTAGTGCTACGATCACGTGAAGACTGTGCGCTAATCGCGGGTCACCTACGAGTCGAACCCACTTAAAGTGGTCTATACGACAGAACTGTGCACTTAACTTGGATCCAAGGCGAGCGTATGGTGCGGGAGGTGAACATCACGTGAAGGACTATGCCCCTAACTCTGGGCGAGAGCACTAACAACGAGGTGTAGATTATGAGCTCTAATATATCTCATCATCATCATCATCATCATATCTCATAACCATTACCAACATAATATACTCACCTGTAGCTTACCTGGGCATTTGCAGCACCATGCAACAATATGCATAATCATGATAATGCATATACTAAAATATGATGCAAGTATGACATGGCATTTAAATCACATTTCCTTTAAAGTACGTTTTCTGGGAAAAACGTCAAGTGTGTGTGTGTGTACTGAAAACAAAAGCCCACTCACTAATATGTAGACGGGTTGTAACCCCCGTGCCTAGCTTGGCTACGCTCGTCCTCCGGATAAGTCTCGCCTATATGAAAAACAACTATAAAAACGTCAATTAACGCATATAACCAAATCTAGCTAATAATTTCTCATATATTGCTCAAATTGGGTATATGAATATACCACCGAGACCTACTCAACCTCAGGAACATCCCCATATTTTTAGAAAAATTTTCCGACCACCCATGCGCCGGTTAAGGCACGGCCAGATGCGCCCCCACGGGCGGCCAGAACCTGACGACATCCTAATTGCCGTTAGGAATATTCCGTTAAAGTCAACTGATGCCGTTAACGTCGTTAGGAATATTCCATCAACTTTGACGGAATATTCTGTCATCTCCTACCTTCAAACTCCGGCGACCGTCGCCATCGCCGGAAACTGGGAAATATTTCAAACCTTTATAACTCTCCTATTTTCCAACCAAATTTCTCGAAAATTGAACCAAATTGAAGCTTAGGACGAGTAGAACATAACCATACCTGTTTTAAGGCTTGAAATCCTTGAAATCTCATCGGAGAACTTATGAAACTCCGGCCACCTCTGCAACTACTTGATATTAGGCTTCCCGACGTCTAATCTCTTCCAAAATGCTTCTCCGAGCTTTGTGGTAACGTCCTCAAGCTTCCTATAAGCTTAGAATTCACTAAAACGTCCACAAATACGATCTCATGAACAATGACTCAAATCGGGTTCTTGGTTCTCACAATTTCGACGCTCAAACTTAACCAAAACTGCCTTAAAATGCTAGGAATGATTAAAGCTTACCTCTTTGAGCCTTAAAATGTCTTAAAATCTCCGCGATCACGTCGGAGTTACTGTGCTCCATAATCGGGGTTTCGTATAACCCGAGATCTCGACGTCCACACGTCGAACCAAGGATAGTGACGAGTTCCTGGGCCTGCTAGGAATCCAAAACCAACCTCCGAACCTTCGATCTATTCAGGAAATGGAAAGTTTGGGGTTCGTCCATACGGTTGTACGAAAATGGCAGAAAATCCCAGAGGGAGGAGAGAGAGTGTGAGTCTAAGAGAGAGAGCACATGAGGGTGAGAACGAGTGTGTGTGTCTGTGGGGGGTCCAAATGTTCCCAACCAATCACCACTAAGAAAATATCTTCCTCTTATTAGGTCCAAACTAGTTGGATTTAAAATGATTGACCAAAAAATAAGGCTTAAACCACACCACACAATTAAACGTCCAAGGGCAAATTCATCTTTTCACATTATGGATACGAAAATTCGGGGACGGGCTGTTACAGTCTACCCACTTTAATAAAATTTCGTCCCGAAATTTCATACAACAAATATAATCACTAGTATCCATAAAACAAACGTGGATACATCTCTTTCATCCTGTCTTCCGTTTCCCAAGTAGCCTCATCCACTGAGTGATTTCTCCACAAAACTTTGACCAATTGCACTGCCTTATTTCTTTAAACCTTCTCTTTCCAATCCAAAATAATCACTGGCTCCTCATCATAAGTCAAATCTGGATTAATTTCCAAGGGTTGAGGAGGTATCACATGTGAAGGATCTGCAACATAATGTTGAAGCGTCGAAACATGAAACACATTATGTACCTTAGACAGTTCAGAAGGCAACTCAAGTCTATAAGCAACTTCACTAATTCTTTCGGTGATCTGATACGGTCCAATGTACCTAGGGTTTATCTTACCCTTCTTACCAAAACATACAACACCTCGCCCCGACGATAAATTCAAAAATACCCAATCACCAATATTATACTCTTGATCAGTGGCACGCCTGTCCGCTAAGCTTTTCTGGCGATCCTGGGCCGCTATCAGGTTAGACTTAATAACCTGAACATTCTGAGTAGTTTCCTCTATTACCTCAGGGCCTACTAAAACTCTTTCGCCGACTTCTGACCAACACAAAGGTGTACGACAAGGTCTGCCATAAAGTGTCTCGAATGGTGACATACCAATACTCGAATGAAAGCTGTTGTTGTAAGCGAATCGCATCAAATTCAACTACTTATGCCAAACGTCGCCAAACTGCAAAATCGAAGATCTGAGCATATCCTCCAAGGTCTGAATCGTCCTCTCTGATTGACCGTCTGTCTGAGGGTGATATGCCGAACTATAGAATAATTTCGAACCAAGAGCTTCCTAGAAGGCTGTCCAGAACTTAGAAGTGAATCTAGGATCACATTCCGAGATAATACTAACTGGAACGCCATGGTACTTCACGATCTTTAATAAGAACAACTCAGCTAATCGGCTTAAGGAATACTTTTCCCTCACAGGAATGAAATGCGCTGACTTAGTAAGCCAATCAACGATCACCAAATTTCCATCATAGCTATTCTGAGTACGAGGAAGCTTGTACACAAAATCCATAGTTATAATTTCCCATTTCCACTGTGGAACGAGAAGTGGTTGCATCAATCCAAACAGTTTCTTCCCTTCAGCTTTAACTTGCTGACATATGGCACACCTACTCATATACTCGGCTATTTCTCTTTTCATACCCGGCCAATAATAAAATGGTTGGACGGTATGATACATCTTAGTACCTCCTGGATGCATCGCATAAGCTGAACAGTGCGCTTCGTCCAAAATTTCTTTCTTTAATTCCATATTATTCGGCACATACATCCTATTCTTTTGCATAAATATGCCATCAGTCTCTCGAACTCTGAGATCTTTCTTTTTCCCTTGATTACTTAACTGAATTAACTCCTGAATTTCTTCATCAGTAATCTGTGCCTTGAGCACTCTATCAATCAAAACTGGCCTAACTCTGAAACTAGCAAGTAAGGCTACTTCTCGTTCTTTTATTCCCAAATCCATTCCAGTATACCTCAAATCTGTAAGGAGAGGAACACAAGAAGCATACAAAGAATTAATCCGACCTTGGGATTCCCTACTTCAAGCATCAGCCACTACATTAACACGTCCAGGGTGATACTCAATCGCAGTCATAATCACTAAGCAACTCTAACCACCTTCGTTGCCTAAGATTAAGCTCTTTCTGGGTGAAAAGATATCGAAGACTCTTGTGATCTGTGAAGATCCTACACTTTTCACTATAAAGATAGTGTATCCAGATCTTCAAAGCAAAAATAATAGCCGCTAATTCCAAATTATGAGTAGGATAATTCATCTCATGAGGCTTTAACTGACGCGAAGCGTAAGCAATTACCCTACCATGTTGCATCAACACACATCCTAGACCATTCAAGGAAGCGTTATTGTAAACTTCAAAATTATCGCTATCATCTGGGAATGCTAAAACAGGTGCATGAGTGAGATAATACTTCAACTGCTGGAAACTTGCTCATAATTATCATTCCACTCGAATTTAACTTCCTTTCTTGTCAATCTCGTTGACGGCAATGCAATGACTAAAAAATCCTTAACAAACCGTCTGTAATAGCCTGTCAAGCCAAGAAAACTCCATATCTCAATGACGGTTCGTGGCTATTCCCAATTCTCCACAGCTGCAATCTCTTGAGGGTCTACCTATTCACTTACTTAACGAATCTAACAAATATGTTATCAATATTACGGTCTGCAGCCCGCAATATTGATAACTCATTGTTGTTACGATAAGCAAGTAAATAATACCCGAGGGTGCAATATTACCATCTTACCCCTCATTGAGAAATATACACACACCGTCTAAACAAATCCTCGATCGTGCTTTTGCACTACTCCTCAGGCAACATCATCAATAAAACAATGACAAATCAATCCAAATATTGTTGAAATACCTTATTCATCAAACCCATGAAAACTGCTGGTACATTCGTCAATCCGAATGGCATCACCAAAAGCTCATAATGACCATAATGAATTCTAAAAGCCGTTTTATGGACATCGTCAATCCTAATATTTAACTGATAGCAGCTTGACCTGAAGTCAATCTTAGAGAATACAAAGGCACATCGAAACTAATCAAACAGATCATCTATACGCAACAATGGATAACGATTCTCAATTGTTACCCGATTCAATTGCCTATAGTCAATGCATAGCCTTAAAGTCCCATATTTCTTACTCACAAATAAAACTGGAGCTCCTCATGGAAAAGTACTAGGCTGAATAAAATCCTTATCAACCAATTCCTGTAAATGAATCTTTAATTCCCTCAATTCAGCATGAGCCATTCTATATGAAGCTAAGGATATAGAATCCATACCTGGAAGCAAATCAATAATCAACTCCACATCTCTGTCTGGCGGCAATCTCAGTAAATCATCAGGGAATACATCAGGAAAACGTCAAACCACTTTTACATTCTCCACATTACTAGGAGCAACATCATTCAATATTACATGAGCTAAATATCCTTGGCACGATAATAACCTATTTGCTCTCATAGCAGAAATAGCGTCATGCCTCACCCCACTACGTTCACCCACAAAAATAACCTTAGGTAATCCAGGACGATGGAAAGTAACTGTTTTCCCATAACAATCAATCTTGGCATGATTGTAATGCAACCAATCTGTGCCTAAAATAACATCAAAGTCCACAATGTCTAACGGAGTGAGGTTAGCTGGCATAACCACATCTTCTACCCAAATAGGACATCTTGGGAATACACAATCAACATAACATTTCTTTCCTCTAGGAATAGCAAACTCTAAATCATAACCTAGAGGTGTAGGATGAGGTCGCGTCACTTGAGCAAATACATGAGAAATCACAGAACGCGTAGCACCACAATCAATCAAAACTCTATCAAAGTGACTAAGAATGTATAACGTACCCATGATTAAGTCAGGATTGTTTTGAGCATCGTGTGATGTCATGTGGTGAATACGTCCCTAATAATGGTAAGCACCATCACGACACATCTGGCCAGAACTACTAGATCCTGGAACTTGCTGGATCAGCATTGATGGTGGCATAGAAGGCTGCTAGGGCCTCTGTTGATTCTGGGGACAATTTATAGCTCAATGTCCCAATCACCCACAAGTATAGCATCCATTGCTACCTTGACGACATTCTCCAAAATGTCAATTATTACATCTCCTACACAAAGGAGTACTAGCACCACTTGAGTCTCCATGCCTCTGAAATCTAGGGCCTCCAGAAAATCTACCACCTATCCTCTGACCAGTGGCACTAAAATCCCCGCTGGAAGAACTCGAGCTAGCTCCACTTTTTTTAAAACTCTGAGTCTGGCGAGATCTCTGAGATGATTGACCTTTACCTTTATCATCTTTCCTCTGATTCTTATCCTTTTCTTAGTCCTCACTCTCACTGGGCATCTTCTCAGAGTCCTCAATTCTCAACAAAATCTTATAAAATCCCTGATATGTAGCACAGTGAGTAGTGATCGCCATAGAACGTCATTTCTTTTTTATACCTAACTAAATCGACGAAGCACCTCAATCGGACTGGTAGCAACCTCCGGATCATAACAAGATAAATCAGTAAATTTCCTATAATACTCATTTGCTGTCATCTTCCTTTGTCTCAAATGAGTAAACTCTTGCTTCTGACTATCAATATAAGCTGGAAGAATAAACCTTTTCTGAAATAATCGCTTAAAAAACTTCCCAGTCAGCAGCTTCCTCTCGAGTTAATCCAGAAGCCTCAGGTTCCCCCCAGGATGCAGGTTGCTTACCTAAGAACCAGTTCGTTGTCTCGACCCATTTATCAGGTAGAGGATTCCCTTGACTTTGCATTACACGGAACGTTTTTTCCACATGATTGAATCATTTCCCAGCTCCTTCAAATCTTTCATTTCCCTTTAAATGATTCAGCTTTAAATTATATACAGTCTCAAGATGAGTCCTCCGGGAAGGTCGAAATGCAGACTGTATAGCACTAGTTATAACTTCCCCTAATTGGGCGATATTAGGAAAACTAGGTTTAGCTGAATGACGTGGCTCTCTACGAAGTGGCATAGCTCTAACAGAAGACACGAAAATAACTAGGGAATTCACTAAATATGCAAAACTGCAACCTATGCTCTGATACCAAACTGACACACCCCGACCGAAGTCAAGGCATGCTGGCCGTCACGTGAGAGTGACATAACCATGTGCGCATTGCGGAAGCGATAAGAACATAGAAATTACGAATAATTAAAGACCAAACCACTAGCAATACTAACTAAGATAATGTGCTAGTGCGAATAAGCGTGAATCCCAATAATTCAGAGCATAAGTAACCTAGTGCAGTCTAGTAGGACAATTATTAATAATACAGCATCCGAAGACGATCTTACATGGAAGGTGAACTTTCAGAACCTTCATTAAGCCATCGTAAGCCACTAACGAACAATTCCTACTTAATACCTGGAGGGGCGAAAAACAGAAAGCGTGAGTGAGCAAAAACAAAGCTTTTCAAATCATTTCATTTCTCAAATATTCTAACCCCTCGTTGTAAAACAAGTATAGTTTCCTAGAAAATAGTATACATACGTATATATCTCAAAACCATGCTCAATATATCCAAATCCACATATATGTATGCCATGCGTATGCCATATCCAATATCACAATATAAATCATCTGCTAGCCGAAGTTACCTCACGTGATCTATGCGGCGAAATCTAGAGCTCATTTCAATCATATCTCAATCTCATAATTCATCAAGTATATACGTCACATATCTCATCATATCTCATCATGTATATACATATCTGCACACGAGTCGGAACCACCTCACGTGGTCTGACCGACAAGACTGGGTGTAAATAAATATGCTTTAGTGCTACGATCGCGTGAAGACTGTGCGTTAATCGTAGGTCACCTACGAGTCGAACCCACTTAAAGTGGTCTATACGACATAACTGTGCACTTAACTTGGATCCAAGGCGAGCGTACGGTGCAGGAGGTTAACATCATATGAAGGTCTATGCCCCTAACTCTGGGTAGGAGCACTAACACCGGGGTGCAGGTTATGAGCTCTAATATATCTCATCATCATCATCATCATCATATCTCATAACCATTACCAACATAATATACTTACCTGTAGCTTACCTGGGCCTCCGCAGCACCATGCAAACAATATGCATAATCATGATAATGCATATACTAAAATATGATGCAAGTATGACATGGTATTTAAATCACATTTCCTTTAAAGTACGTTTTCTGGGAAAAACGTCAAGTCTATATATACTGAAAACAAAAGCCCACTCACTGATATGTAGACGGGTCGTAACCCCTATGCCTAGCTTGGCTACGCTCGTCCTTCGGATAGGTCTCGCCTAAATGAAAAACAACTATAAAAACGTCAATTAACGTACATAACCAACTCTAGCTAATAATTTCTCATATATTGCTCAAATTGGGTATATGAATATACCACTGAGACCTACTCAACCTTAGGAACATCCCCATATTTTTAGAAAAATTTTCTGACCACCCACGCACCAGCGAAGGCATGGCCAGACGCGCCCCAACTCGCGGCCAGAACCTGACAGCATCCTAATTGCCGTTAGGAATATTCCGTTAAAGTTAACTGACGCCGTTAACGTCGTTAGGAATATTCCGTCAACATTGACAGAATATTCCGTCATCTCCTACCTTAGAACTCCGGCAACCGTCGTCGTTGCCGGAAATTGGGAATATTTCAAACCTTTATAACTCTCCTATTTTCCAAACAAATTTCTCGAAACTTGAACCAAATTGAAGCTTAGGATGAGTAGAACATAACCATAACTGTCTTAAGGCTTGAAATCCTCGAAATCTCATCGGAGAACCTATGAAACTCTGGCCACCTCTGCAACTACTCGATATTAGGCTTCCCGACGTCCAATCTTTTCCAAAATGCTTCTCTGAGCTTTGTGGTAACGTCCTCAAGCTTCCTATAAGCTTAGAATTCATTGAAACGTCCACAAATACGATCTCATGAATAGTGACTCAAATCGGGTTCTTGGTTCTTATGATTCCGACGCTCAAACTTAACCAAAACTGCCTTAAAATGCTAGGAAGGATTAAAGCTTACCTCTTTGAGCCTTAAAATGTCTTAAAATCTCCACGATCACGTCAAAGTTACTGTGCTCAACAATCAGGGTTTCATATAACCTGAGATCTCGACGTCCACATGTCGAACCAAGGATAATGACGAGTTCCTAGGCTTGCTAGGAGTCCAAAACCAACCTCCGAACCTTCAATTCATGCAGGAAATGGAGATTTTGGGTTTCGTCCGTACGGTTGTACGAAAAGGGCAGAAAATCCGAGAGGGATGAGAGAGAGTGTGAGTCTAAGAGAGAGAGCACGTGAGGGTGAGAGAGAGTGTGTGTGTGTGTGTGTGGTCCAAATGTTCCCAACCAATCACCACTAAGAAAATATCTTCCTCCTATTGGGTCCAAACTAGTTGGATTTAAAATGATTGACCCAAAAATAAGGCTTAAACCACACCGCACAATTAAACGTCCAATGGTAAATTCATCTTTTCACATTATCGATACGAAAATTCTGGGACGGGCTGTTACAGGGTGGGCTTAGCCTTACAATGGATTAACAATAATATGATTCAACAAGTTGTTTATTAAATATTATTTTTCTCTATTCTTAATATAAATTCAATAGAGACCGATTTTATTATGTGGTTTCAACTGCTTTAATTGGTTTATGAGGGGTTTCTTCTAGCATAATATAAGATTATTCATTTACTTCAAATATTTGACTTTTCTTTTATCAATTTACGCATATAAATACATTTAAAACGTGTAAGTCGCATGTAGCACACTGTGATTCAAAAAATGTCTTTTGCACGCGCGTGAATGCGTATATGAACGCTAGTCAACTCTTATTGTTTGTGCATGTCTATACTTTATTATCATGTTAGTTTTTCACTTTCTTGAAAGAACTCCATGAAGTCAAGAGGAAAAGTGCTACTCTTCAAATGCAACAGTTTGTTGAGGAAGAAAATAATGATTTGTTGGACTATTTGAGATCATTATAGCCAGAAAAGGTTACTATTTCTTCAACATTGAAAGCTCTCCTAATTTTTTATTTTCCGAAGTCAAATATTTAGAAACTATATCACGTGTACGGGGGCGCTTCAGAAGAAACCCTAAACTTCATAATCCTCCAACATACATGACATATTTAAGATCATCATAACCATAGCTTTTAGTCTTCCCCACCCTTTAGTACATACTTAACCACAGTCACCATCCATTAGCTCTCATTTAACCAATTAAAACAATGTTTTGAACGTAGTAACATATCTTAGAGAATTCACTCAATTCCTCACTAGGTACACTCTTATTTTCACTCAGATTGTCTAACTACACTCCCTATACTAAGTATATGTGAGAAGATTGATGTAAACCTGCAAACGAACACTCACATATGTTTATAACAAAGAAAGCAATTTCTGGAGCTATTAAGCATGTATATATATGATCTCATGAATGGAATGCTACTACTTAGATGCGAGAACCAGGGATACCATACGCTCGTACCAATCCCAAACTCCACATATTGAAACACACAACACTCAAGATTGAAGTATAGGGTTGTAACGGGGCTTGGGGAGTGTTGGCTAACAATGAAAGGATAGGAAAAACAAACGTTCTTAAAGCAATAGCAAGCAAAGTAATGAATATGACACTTAGAACTCCCTTTCTTGAATGCAGCCGCACACTTTGATACATAAGGGGAAGATCACACATATTTAGGGCCAACTTCAACTTTTTGGACCCTTTCTTCAACATCCAACATTTGTGAGCTTATTCTCACTTATTTTGAACACTTTTCATACTTTTTTTTCACAAACTTTTCTTCTTTTTCTTTTGCACGAATTTGGCACATATAAACGCACAACTTTCTTTCCCCCACACTTGTTTGCTGCCCAATAACGAACAAAGGGAATTCACTCTAATTCATGCTTAGCTATGCCTTAAGAACAAGGGTAAGGATGGTCCTAATCTAGGCTAGGTAGGGATAATGTGGGTAAACAAAGAACATAGGCTAAACAAGGCTCAAAAGGGTTAAACCTACAAGACAAATAACATAGGGAGGTTTGGCTATTTGGCACTGGTTCACTACACAACTTCATCTTGTTTATGTGTTATGCTAATCAATTTCATGCTTTGAATGAAACGGGTATGAGTTCTAGTATTTGGAACTACATGATGAAACCGCATTCTAAGTAGTAACCAAGCAAAGAATGATGAGATCATGCAACGACTTTAGAAAACAAGAATGTCAAGATTAATAACTCTCCAAAGAACATTTTAAGCTCAAATCTCTCAGGGTTGTAGCGTTAGTTTGAGATTCTTCCTTCAAGCATGTTACAAAAACTGATTTTTTCTCTTTTTGATTAAACATGAATTCATGAACTATAACCATAATCAAGCATAAACCAGAGAGCAATTCAAACCTCCATCCATGTTTATAACTCTCTCAATAGTCATGCAATTAAAAACCAAATCCTCATCATTGTGTTGGAAGGTACCCTAAGACACAAACAAACACACAAAAACAACTCTTTTTGGGTTTTTCAAAACAATTTTTCAAATTTTTATGGGATTTTCGGATTTTCTTTTCGAAACACACTAAAAGACTCCAAAACAGCTTAAAAACACTTAAAAACACTGAAAACAACATTCAAAGTGATAGGTGATAAAAACCCACGAATTTCATGCAAAAACACTTTGTTACCCCCCCACACTTAAATCAAACATTGTCCTCAATGTTTCAAACATAAACTCACACAAAAGCAAGCAAATAACACAACTAACACACATAACAGATATGGCAAAACAAAAGCAATAAAGAGAGAGAGTTTAAGAACGCAAATCTGGTTTTGGAGCTAGAATTCCATTGTTCTCTCGTTTGAACACATGGGTTGCCTCCCAAGAAGCGCTTGCTTTAACGTCTTCCAGCCGGACGATTCTTCCATTTAAGTTCCCATGGTACCCACGGCATGCAGAGGTAGTTCTTCCACCACATGCTCCTCATACAGCTCGTGCATTGGATCTTTGAATGGTAAGGGATAGTGATCCTTCCAGATTGTGGCATTGAACATCCTAAAATCATTGTAATCATGCCCACCAGCTTGGATTTGATTGGGAATCTGCACCATACAAGGTAACAACCTATTAGTTGAAATGGGAATCGAATCTGGAATAGATGGCTTACCCATGTACTGCAATGAAGTGGCAGCATTATGAACATTCTTCCCCATGATATTTTCGACCAATTGGGGCATTTCGAGGGCAGTGGCTGTATGGTCCTTGTGCTCCACTCCAATTCCCTCGTTTTGTATGGTTCTTGATGTATCCTTTGTGCTTGAACGGTCCGGCCCTATCTTTTTTATTTTATCCATGGCAAAACAAGAACGAACAACGTTAGGATTCTCAACAGACTTAGAAACATTAAATTTAATCTTATCACCACCAAACTTCATAGTTAACGTTCCCTTGGCCACATCAATCTTGGTTTGGGCTGTTTTCATGAATGGTCGGCCAAGTAAGAGTGGTAATGGATGGGAATGGTCTGAATCCTCCATGTCAAGCACATAGAAATCTGCAGGAAAAATCAAGTGGTCTACCTGCACCAAAACATCTTCCAAAACTCCTTTTGGGTATGCATTAGATCGATCGGCTAATTGGATAATAACACCATCATTTTTAAGCTCTCCTAGATTCATAGATGCATAAACAGAATATGGCATGACATTTATTGATGCACCTAAGTCTAACATGGCAGATTCAAAATGAGTATTTCCAATAACACACGGAATTGTAAAACTACCCGGATCTTTGCATTTAGGGGGTAATTTCCTTTGTAAAGCAGCAGAGACATTCTCACTTACTTGAACCACTTCTTTGTTAGAAATCCTTCTCCTTGTTGTACAAAGCTCTTTAAAAAACTTAGCATACCTTGGGACCTGCTTTATTGCATCAAGGAGTGGGATATTGACTTGAACTTTCCGGAATGTCTCTAGAATGTCTTTTTCAGCATCCTCTTTCTTTGATTGCCGCAACCTGCCAGGAAAGGGCACAATTAGTGGAGTAGAGCTAGAAGAATTCATATAGGAACTTACCTTGATGGTTGGGGATGGTTTAGAAGTGGGAATTGGCTGCGGCAAGGATTGTGCATTCCTTGCCGTGGGTTTGGGTGACTCATAATCCTCCAATTGCAGCTTCGTGTCCTCTTCTTGACTTGATCTATATGGTTGTGAATCAGTTCCAACCTGCTTACCACTTCTCAACGTGATTGCTTGGGCGGTTTCAAATCCTCATTTAGGATTAACAACGGTTGAACTAGGCAATCTGCCTTGTTCTCTGAATTGGCCCATGAATTCAGCCATTTGCCCCATTTGTTTCTTCAATTCGTCCACCTCTTTAGCTTGATTCTTTATGCTCTGTATGTCCTGCGTCAAAGAGGTTAGTACTTGAAGAATTTTATCATTATCTAACAACGAACCTGAATTGGTTTGGGCCGAAATTGGTTGAGGTTGTGTGGCTGCATATGGCCTTGGAAACATCCCAGGGGGCTGTCTAAATCCGCTTTGTTGCTGTGCTTGTTGAGAGTCCCTCCACTTGAAGTTTGGATGATCTCTCCATCCCGGATTGTATGTGTTTGAGTATGGGTCGTGTCTTTGTTGGGTTTGGCCTTGAAAACCCACGGCTTGGGCAGTTTCCCACCCCCCATTCTCAATCAATTGAGGGCATTGATCGTTGAGATGTCCCTGCATAGAACACACTCCACATATGGCCGGCCCTTGTGCTTTGGTTCCATCCACAACCTGTGACAAAAGAAGAGTGAGATTAGCCATTTGAGATTGTAATTCTGAAATTGCATTTACCTCATTCACTTGTTGTTGCCGTGGCCCTTCTCTCTGTCCAACTCCTTCGTATTGTTGCGCATTCAAGGCTCGATTTGCAATTAGAGTCTTGGCAGCCACAGGTGTTTTGTCAACCAAAGCTCCTCCCGCTGAAGCATCAAGCATTTGTCTCTCAATGGGGAGAAGTCCTTCATAGAAATATTGGAGGAGAAGCTCTTCCTTCATTTGGTGTTGTGGACAAGAAGCAACAAGCGCCTTGAAACGCTCATAATAGGCTGGAAACGATTCCCCTTGGTTTTGTTGAATGCGCGCTTCATAGAAATTTCTCTAAGAATGCGCACTTCATGCTCTCCCACGATGTGACAGTTCCGGGAGCCAATTCATACAACCAATCCTTCGCCTTTTCCAAGAGAGAAAATGGGAAGGCCTTCATCTTCAAAATACTCCCATCGACATTGACGGGGGTCATGCTTGAACACACCACTTCGAATTCTTTCAAGTGCTTGTTCGGATCTTCCATGGACAACCCGTGGAATTTGGGGATGTGGTGCAACAAGCTAGACTTTAATTCGAATTCGTCAGTCTTGCCCTCGGCTGCCCTAGGATACTGAATGCATAAAGGGGTTGCATTGTCCAATCCCGAGGCTGAAAGTTCTTTGATTGTACGATTGTTCACAGCCATGACTTGTTCTTTCTCTTCTTGTTCTTCAAATTCAGATTCAGAGCTAGAACTAGTACCTACAACTAAGAAAACAAAACGAACTCAGAAAACAAAGAAAAACAAAAACAACTAAGACACACGGTAGAAAATAGGGAGATTAGCAAGTTTGCTAATCCCCGGCAACGGCGCCAAAATTTGATGTGAGAATTACTTGACACTCAAATTAAAACCCTATCGACGTAGTATATGAAAGTAGGGATCGTTTAAGGCCGGGGATTAGAAGGGATGCTAATCTATACAAATTAAACTCTAAAACACTAAACTGGACTCTAGACAATGAAAACAAGTACTAGTGATCAATCTGAACGAATTTTAACTCTAGACAACCTAAAACAACCTAACTTGACTCAAACAAACCAAAACAAACTTAAAACAATAAATAAAACTCAACTAGACAGATTCTAGACACTAGAGACTCAAAACAGGCTAAATAGACTCAAAACAACAAAACTAACTTAAACAGACTCAAAACAGGTTCTAAGGGGTGAATTGGATGACTTTTGGACCAGTTAGACTCAAAACACTAAAAGGGGACAGATTTGGACGAATTTAAACAAACTAAGACTCAATTAAGAACTAGGGGGTTTTTGGACGAATTAAGCAAAACTAAGCAGTTTTAAGCAAACAAAGTAAATTGAAAGAGATAAAGGTGAATTCAGGGGTGAAAACTAGTTAGAGGGTTCTTCTCCACACATGAACATATGCATACGAATTGATTTCCAGTTATTCTTTCGATAAACCATGAATGACAATGCTTCGAATTAATTGTATTGAACTAATTAATTCCCAGATTTCCCTAAGTTCATTGAATTGAATGGATAACGCATCACAACCAAATTATTCTTATCAAGTTCCTTAACTATGGAAGACGCATGATAGAGATACATATCAAAGATCATTAAGTCCCATGGAAATCATAAACATTGACAAGGCATTCATAACTATGGAATACGCATGTTACTCCTGCCTAGGATTTACTTAACACAATTGTGACTAGCAATCTTTACTACTTGTGAATATAAGTTCCTAACGATTAGGTGAAATTCCCTTATATCCTAGCATCAAATTCATGCATGTAAACTAAGTAGGCCTCCTTAATCAACACACAAGAACAAGTTCTTCATAAAACAGATAAGTAAATCACATTCATAATTTATGAAACAATAACTGAAGGTAATCAATTCATATCAAACATATGTCCATGGCTTTGAATCCACCTCTAACTAAAACGAAATTAGTTCCACATGTTCAACATAATTGAAAAACAAATTAAATTAAACATGGAAACAGAAACAAGAGAAGAAAGAACTCCTCCTTCTCCAATGGAAGCCACGGCACAGCCTGGTCTTCCCTTCTCTGTGGCAAAATATGGATTTCTGAAGGTGGGTGGTGTAGAATTCGTATGGATGGGTGGTGTCTGCGGAAGGGCTTGGGAATATGTATATATAGCATGGCAAACCCTAGGGAAATCAGTTTAGGACTTGGACTTAGCAGAAAAATAGGATTAGGGTGCGGCAATTAATTTGGAAAAGGAATTGTGGTCCAATTAATTTCTGAAAAGGATTTGTAGAACCCAAATCCACAAGGAAAAGGCCTAACAATCAGAATCCAAGAGGGAAAGGGCCTGAAAACCCACGGCACAAAGGGATAAGGGCAGGGAATGCCTTGCAAGGCAAGGAAAAGACCTTCTAGAAAGGAGGGAGACGCCAGATTGTTAGGCTTCTAGAGAGAATGTGTTTCTGGGCAGATTTTGGGGTTTCTAGAAGAGTTTAAGGCGCCACTTTTGTATGGGAATGGATAGGACTTCTAGAAATCAGGTTTTAAGTCCCCTAAACTAAAGAAAACAGGTTAGGATAAGATTAGGATAAGATAAGGTAAGGATTGGGTAAGATAAGATAAGATAAGGTTGTTTGAATAATGTTTTGGATAATTCTCCTTCTTTTGAGTTGATTCCTTATCGTCTTTATCTTTGACTTCTTTCTTCCATCTTCTTAGCTGATTTCAAGCCTTTATATCTTCAATTTCGTCCATCAACTTGCCTCCATCCTTGCACTACCCAATCTTGGCCCAAAAATGCTCTAGAATGCTCCAAATTGCTTCTTTTTGCCATCTTGACACTTTGAACCTACAAACACACGAAAATAGCTTAAAATACAAAATTAACTAAGAACTAACAACGTAAATGCATGAAAACAAGCTAACTAAGTCGCATAAATATGCTCCTATCAAACCTAAGACTTCTCACTTACAAGTTAAGAGAAATACCACTAGACCGTAGTACTAATGACCTGTTAGTTTTTGTCCTTCGAGTCTTTTCACTTATTTTGATCCGATGACTATAAATTGAAGGATAATGTTAAGGAGATCAAATTTTTAAAACCAAATTTGCAAACAAAATGATGTGTCACCAAGAGGAAATAAACACGTTAATCAACACTTAAGTAATAATCTAATTATCAACTTCCACATCAATTGATTTATAAAATTTGGTTTAGAAATTTAGTCTCCCTAACAATACCCTAAATTAAAATAACAAGAGTAAATTACACAAATGACACACCCCGACCCGGAATATCCACTTGGACTCCGAATCGAGCTGTGCTCGCCGACACCTGGAAGGTGACGAAGCCATAAAGTGTAGTGTAGTGGAATATGTGAATAAATTTAAACCTAAAAGTGCCTAATTTTAAGAGTGCGCTTGTGAGCGGGAATGAACCTATTTCACACGTGATGTCAGAGCATAAGTAAAGTACAGTAAGGTATGATAAGAATTATACCATCAAAGGTAGCCACCTACATCGAGATTTGCCAAGAATCCTCGTCAACACGGAAGCTCAGCACTAAAACCTGGAGGGGCAAAAAACAAGGGTGAATGGGACTGAAAATAAAGCTTTGTAGAAAAAAACCTTTTCGAAAACGTAATAACCCCTCGTCGTAAAACAAGTATAATTTCCAAAATATACATACTACATATAGTAAGAAATTACTTACCGTAGCCTGCAAAATCTCAAGAATTCGATATGGCACAATATTTCGTAAGTAAGCACATGATGTCCATAATCACATATTCTCACATAACTAAACATATCACATTGAGTGCTCATCGACACATGCTGACACACGAGTTCATGCAAAGGTAATCTGACATGAACAAGACTAGGTGTAATCATAATATACGCTCTAGTACTACAATCATGTGAAGATTAGCGCTAGGCGCATCACATACAGGTCGGAGTTGCCTATTGCAACATGTACACATGAAGCCTGGCCCTGGCTCGGGCGAGTACTAACACCGGTGCAACAACGATGAGCAAATAACACAAATATAATCATGCCACAGTGATTCGATAATTCTAGTCGACATCACATTATTCATTAACATAAATATAATTAAGGCATCCCCTTATAGTAAGCTTACCTGTGCATCTCGTAGGATTATTTCACAATTTTCCAACAATAAGACATTTCTTATAAACATTAATTTAATTATGGCAATCACTTAGAAAATTCATTGATAAGTATATATTTGGAAACTAACCAATATATATATATATATATATATATATATATATATATATATATAGACACACACACACACATACACACTGTATGAAAGAAAAGACCCACTAACAGTTACTTGCGAGGTCGCAGCCATTCAAACTAGGATAGCCGGAGTCTCCGATAATAATTGCACCTAAGCATAATATTGAGACCCATTAGTAAACCTCAATTAAAATGTTTGAATTTGGAGAAATGGACGGCGGATTCGGAATCAACGAGTCAAAATACGCTAAGAAGGGTCCCAGGTAATTTTCGTAAAATGTCAACGGTCAACCCTAAAAGTCAACCGAGACACCCTGCTAGTCAACTATGTTTAAACTTTGGAATTTCACTAAATGGAAAAAACGGATTCGGGCCGTCAAAATTAGCCTAGGAGGGTTTCTGAGAAATTTTGAAAAAGACAACATAAGGAATATTCTAAGAAGGCTTTTTAGCCAAAATGGTCCCTGAGATTTGCATAACACATCACTTTGGTCCCTGAGATTGAAAATCAAAAGAAATGGTCCCTAAGATTGTTCACCATCCATTATTTTGGTCATTCCGTTAAAAACTCCGTTAAGTGTCCCGAAGCTTTTGGCTGAAAGTTTGGGCAATTTTCAAAGCTTCGTAACTCAATCGTTTCTTAACCAAATTCGACCCATAATATATCAAAATGAAGATAGGAAAGTGTAGAACAAGCCAATTTGGAAGCCCAATGGTTGCCGGAGATAGCCGGAAAATAGCCTGAAAGGTGACTTGTCCGCGGGAAAACTGGAAAACTCCCCGGAAACTGGGTAAACTTTAAACATTCATAACTTCTTCAATATTCAACGAAATCGAGTGATTCACAAACGAAAATCATATTTCTCGATGAGACGAAGAGAATGGTACCTTTCTTGATAGCTAACTCGCCATGGTATGGCCAAAAAAAGCTCGAAAGTGGCTGTCTTAGTGTCGAGTTAGCCACTTTAGAGCAGTTTTCCAGCCAAAACATGACGAATTAGCCGATGAGAAAGGTACCATTCTCTTCATCTCGTGGAGAAATATGATTTTTGATTTGGAATCACTCGATTTCGTTGAGGATTGAAGAAGTTATGAATGTTTAAAGTTTACCCAGTTTCCGACGACTTTTCCAGTTTTCCTGCGAACCAGTCACCTTTTAGGCTATTTTCCATCCATCTCCGGCAACCATTGGGCTTCCAACTAGGTATAATCTTGTTCTACACTTTTCTCTCTTCATTTTGATATATTATGGGTCAAATTTGGTTAAGCAACGATTAAGTTACGAAGCTTTGAAAATTGCCCAAACTTCCGGCCAAGAGCTCCGTGACACTTAATAGTGTTTTTAACGGAATGACCAAAATAATGGATGGTGGACAATCTCAAGGACCATTTCTATTGATTTTCAATCTTAGGGACCAAAGTGATGTGTTATGCAAATCTCGGGGACCATTTTGGCTATAAAAACTTCTAAGAATATTCCAAAGAATATTCTCAGAATATTCCAAAGAATATTCTCAGAATATTCTGGTCCAATTGCAACCGGGTTGGGCTGGCACATCGGCCCAAAGGTTTGGGGCTGGTTGGGCTTAGGATTTGGGCCTAAGGCCCTTTTCTTTTTTATTCTTCTTCTTCTCTGGCGGGTTGCCACTGCAACCGCCGGATTTTGGGAAAATGGTGACGGGACTCCAACCAACCCAAATACTTAACTAAAAATAGCCTTCCTATATATAAAATTGAAGCTCGGAGAACAAGGAATCGAAATATACCATTGGATTCCTCGACTGTGGCCTGGACTGGTTGGAAAACAGCTCGAAGTCGCTGGATTCCTCGCCGGAAAACTGGGAAACTTCCCCGAGTTATATCTACCATAAAACCAGTCCAAGAATCACCTACCATGTCTAAAATTGAAACTAAACGACGAAAGAGATTCATCCAAGGTATTTTCGAGACTCACCTTCATCGAAGAATATGGTGGACAGTGGCCATGGTTGCCATTTGCAGAGAAATGTTTTAGGCCTGGTATTGTGAGTAAAACAAGGTGATGATTGCAGTGGTTTGCCATGAAGCTGGGTGGAATAGCAATGGTTCTGTGGTGGCACAACTCGTTAGAGTTGCGAGAGATGGTGGTTCGGTGTTGGGTGTGCGAGGGGGGAACGAGAGGGACAGTTCTGAGAGAGAAAGAGATAAGTGAAGAGAGAGAAAGTTTAAGTGATGAGATCCGGAGAGTGAGGAGGAAGAGGAGAAGGGACACATGGCACGAAATGGGTGGATAGCCTCAAGTTTCGTAGTTTCGTAAAATCTTAGTCATAGCTCCAAATTCGATCCCCCTTACACCTACGCGTTCGTATCGTCGAGTACTTCAAGAATACGCTAAAATAGTAGCTTATACACGTCACGAAAAGACGGTCAATGAAAGTTAGCATCCTCGCCTCTAAGGCCATTTTCATCAATACACTCATTTAAAATTTATAAAATCGTAAAATTAGGGACGGGTTGTCACAACAAAACTACCTCAATTATCGATTGAACCACAATCTCATACCTCATGTTTTAAAAATTGCAATGTCATACCTCAACTTATGAATTCGTTGTAATATCAGACCTCGTTAAATTTTCTGTCAATTTGGTGTTCAATGATGATGTGGCAAGTCCAAAGTCCATTCCTCATCCAATTAGAATAAAAAATCAATTAATTACTAAAAAAATATTAATTTTTTATTTAACAATTAAAATTAATTAAAAAAAAATATCTCCATCCTTTCTCCCAAAATGCCTCCCTTCTCCCTCGAACGCCGTTGTCCCTTTGACCTCCCCACTCCCATTTGCCAGAAAGGCATACAAATTCAAACCAAGGGGTGTAGTCAATTTGGATTTCAGAGGATTTTAATGGACTTTTTTTAAGTGACAGATTTCAGAGGATTTTAATAGACTTTATAATCTTATATGGATTTGGCAGATTTACATAGATTTTCATTACGATTTTTGTGGATTTGTATGGATTTCTTTCATGGATTTCTAAGAATTTTTGAAAAAATTGAAAATCACACACAGAACCGTTGGATCATTTTTAATGAAATCATATGGCTGAGACTAAACAACTCCAATGCGTGTTCAATTATGGGTCTCCTCTGTTTGACCTTCCTTCATTCCATCTAGCATACCAATCACAAGCTGCAAGCATATTCACCATGATACTTTCTTTCCCCTTCAATCCCATGCCCAATATTTTCCTAAACTTCAATGCACACTCTGGCTTCCCACCCTTGCAATACCCTCCATGCATTACATTCCAAGAAACCATATTTCTCTCATGCATTTCATCAAACAACCTACATGCAACCTTCAAATCACCAAATCCAGACACTTATGTACAATCATCTAAATCTACAACTCAAGCCATAAATATGAAATTACATAAGTTTATGTGAAATCATCCAAAGCTCCCATATTTTCTATTAACTGAACTGAACGTTTAAAACCCTAAAAAAAATTAGGAATTATGTGAAATCAGAAATTGGGCATTAATTAAAATCCTAAAACCCATCAACATTGATTCCTAAACATCAGAACCACAGTTGCATCATCGCTCACTTTGCCTCTCATTTTCCTCTCCATTTACAATCTCAACCTTTCTCACTAGAACTTTTCTCTTCTTCTTCTACTCCCTATCCGCCCTCCACCTCCTTCAAATCTAGCTTCTGCAACTCATCAGGTTCTCCATCCCTCTCCTCCACCTTCTCTTTCAAATCCATTTACAGTGGCTAAAATGTAGCACCCCTTATTATTTCCCACGACGGCAGCCCCAATTATAGTATGAGAAACAGACCAAGCATCAGAACCATGGTAGATATATCCTCAAATATGCGGAGGAAGGACAAAAAGAAGTGAAAGAAAAAGTGGAGAAGAATTCATGGTAGGACTGTTCATCTTCTTTGCTCGTGAAAAGAAATCATAGGGGGGATGGTTGGATTGTTGATGACATTTTGTATTTATACTTCTCACCCTCAAATCCATCAAAATCCTTCATTTACAAAAATCTTAGCAAATCTTTGGTATTCTGACTACACCTAGATTTGTATGGATTTTTTTTTAAATTTTAATTGACTACCCATGGATTTGGATATATTCTTCAAATCCCCTCAAATCCTAATTTGACTACACCAATTTTCAAATCTTTTAAAATCCTTTTTCAAACTCCTAATTGACTACACTCTAATTTTAAAATCTATTAAAATACTATCGAATCCTAATTTGACTACATTCCCAAATCTAGAAAATCCTAACATCCCATCCTAAACCCAGAAGAAAAAAATACATCGTATCCCCACCTTCCCTGTCTCCTCCACCTATTCTCCCCGGCCAATTCCGCGTCCTCATCTCACTCTCTTAGTCCCAGTTTTGATCGGAATGGACACTGGCGATGACAGAGAGACCCTACAGTTTTGAACTACAACGACAATCAATCGGATTCCCATGCTCATTGCCGTTGAAAATGGCTTCCGTTGATTTTAAAATCAAAACAATGATCGAAACTACGCAATCATCAGGAAAGGTGATGAACTTCGGCAGCAGGCTCAGAGTGTGACGGGGGTAGAGTGTAGAGGTCGAGGACGACCATATCGTCATCGTTTTCGTCTCCAGATCCGGCGAGATTCGACTGAAATCTCGCATTCAGATCGTCGATGGACCGCCAATCGGTGTCGATGTAATCTGGGTTGGATCAGCGGGGTGCAAATTAGATGGGGAAAAGGCCCTTTGATGTCGTTTTGGAGGATGGCAAGATGGGGTTTTCCTTGCTTGAGGGATGAGCAGATGAGAGAGTTTTGTGTTTGAGGAAGAAAATGGTAAACTGGGTTGGAGATTGGTTTGGAGGGAGAGTCTTGGATTTTGCAGAGCTTAAGAAGAAGAAGGGTGTATTCAATTAGATTTTGATGGATTTTAATTATTTTAATGAATCCAGAGGTATTCAATCAAGATTTTAAATGATTATCTGAAATTCATTGTGTATTGAATCAGGATTTTAAGATAGTTTATTAAAATCCTTAGAAATCCGGGTGTATTTCAATTAGAATTTTATAGAAGTTTATAACATTTTAGATGTATTCAATTAGAATTAGAATTTAAAGAATTTGGAAAAGCTGAGGAATTAGAGGGAATTTGAGAGATTTTGTAGTGTATTTTAAGTATTTACAAATCTCATATCTCCCCATGAGATTTCGAGGGAATTGAATCAAAATTTTACATGGAATCTTTACAAATCAGTTAAACTCCATAAAAATCCATTAAAATCTCTTAAATTCTCAACTGAACACACATCCGAAGATTAGAAAGCTGAGATTTTTGGTGAGAAATTAATGGGGAAAATGATAACGGGTGAGGAGTGGACGAGGGAGAGTAGGGAGAGAGACCTGAGGAGAGAGTTTTTTTTAATTAAATTTTAATTTTTTAGATTAAAAAGTTTAAACTTATTGATATTTAATTAATTTTTAAATTTAACTGCGAAATTGATAGAAAATTTAACAGAAGTATTACATTGCAACGAATTTATAAGTTAAGGTATGACATTACAAAAACAAGAGATATGAGATTGTGATTCGGTCTATAATTGAAGTAATTTTATATAATTTATCCAAATACCAACATTTAAGTAAAAAGAAGTGTGTAGATTACACCACCACTAAAACCTTTTAACACACAGCTTACCGCACCAAACAGCCAGACAGACCAAAAAGACAAAAGGCCCTTCCCGTCAGTAATCAATGACTGCAATTGAGTTTAAAAAACCCTAAAAAAATTCCCCCAATTCCGAGATTCAAAAACCCTCAAAAGTCAAAACCCTCTCTCTCGTCATACTTCCCCTCTTTCCCTCTGACAAACAAAGAAAATAGAGAAAGAAAATATCCTCTGAAATGCATAGCAGTGATGCAGAAACTGCTTCGTATAATAAGCTCATCAGGTCCCATTCTCTGCACTTCGGCTAAGGCCGCCCCTCTTTCTTCTCTCCCCTTTGCCTCTGACCTTCTATTGAAAGCTCTCAGCGTCTTACCCAATAAACCTCCAACAATGCACGCTGCTGCAACTGCAGCTTTTCCCGCCGGCGGCGGCGGCGGCTCGGCCCTCGCCTCTACTATTCACAACAAACCCACTTCCAGTACTCCCTCCTCTCGCTCCAACTGCGGCCTCTGCCGCTGCTCTGTCTCTGTCAGCGGCAGAACCTCATCCCGGGCTTGGCTTGTCCTCCAAGACTCCGGCTTGGGTTTTCGCCGGGCGTGGCTGCACACGAGCTCTGATGGGTCATTTTCTGTTTCCGCCGTGGAGGGTTGCAAGATTTTAGAGGAGGGTTTTGAGGGTTTGGGCGGTGGCGCTGGTGAAAACCCTGAAAGGGGTTCGGGGGACGAGAAGCCGAATAGGTTGAGTCGGCGACAGAGGAGTTCTGTAGACGGTGGTTTGTTGGCCGGAAGCCCGGACTTGTTGGCGATTCCTGGCGTGGGGCCGAGGAACTTGAAGAAGCTGGTGCAAAAGGGTATTGGGGGAGTTGCCGAGCTCAAGCAATTGTACAAAGATAAGGTATTGTGTATGTATTGTACTTATTCTTAAGAGCTTATATGTTGTGAATGTTATGTTCTGTTGCCATGCAGGTTTGGGATTGATGATAATTTTTTTCCTTGAATTTTTAGTGGTTTAGATTATTCTAAATTTTGGATTTCTGGAATGAATTTGACTAGATATTCAAGCCTTTTTCGGATTAGTTCGGGAATCGGTAAGGATGATTTAGAATGCTTACTTTTATGTAGCATGGATTTTGGAAGCTGTAAAGAAACCAATTCTCTTTCTCTAATAGTTACATTATAGTTGATATATGGACACCTATGAATCTATAATGACAAGGAGTTTTGAGCTGCTGCTTGCAGTTCTTCGGAAAATCTAGTGAGAAGATGGTTGAGTTTTTACGAAGTTCAGTAGGAATCATCCACAAAAACCATGCTGAGAGTATCACTACTTATATTAAAGAGAGTGTTGATGAAGAATCGAAGGAGGACGGCTCGAACTCGGAACTGAAGCTAAAGCAGAAGAAACGACTTACTTTCTGCGTTGAAGGAAACATCAGTGTTGGAAAGTCAACATTTCTTCAGAGAATAGCAAATGAAACACTTGAGTTAAGAGATCTTGTTGAGGTGGTTCCAGAACCTATTAATAAGTGGCAAGATGTTGGTCCTGACCATTTTAATATATTGGATGCTTTCTATGCTCATCCAGAGAGATATGCCTATACCTTCCAGAATTATGTTTTTGTTACAAGGTTGATGCAGGAGAGAGAATCCTCTGGTGGTATGAAGCCCCTCCGGTTGATGGAAAGGAGTGTTTTTAGTGACAGGATGGTAAGATCCTGTTTTTCTTCAGTTACTTAACTTGAATTATTGCATCTTTGTTTCTTTAAATTTGTCCTTGGAGTTGGGGAAAACTGTTAACTCCACTTCTTATTCTGTTATATCATTATATATAACTGTAAATGCTCCTCCATTAAGAGAAGGAAAAAAACTGTTTTATTTGGAAATGGATTTTGAATTTTTGTAACCTCATCTAAATTCCAACAGTGTCCAAAATGGATGGAATTGAAACTTTGCAATTCTTTCATTTTCCTGTTTGGTTAATAATTCAAGGGGAACCAAACCTGACTTAAAGTTTCAAGGCTGATGCATTTATTTCATTTTACATAATAAAGGTTTTCGTTCGAGCGGTTCATGAAGCGAAATGGATGAATGAGATGGAGATCAGTATCTATGACTCCTGGTTTGACCCAGTTGTATCATCCTTGCCCGGGCTTGTCCCTGATGGTTTCATATATCTGAGAGCAAGTCCTGATACTTGTCACCAGAGAATGAAGCTACGCAAGAGAGCAGAGGAAGATCAAGTCAGCCTAGAGTATCTCTGCGGCTTACATGAAAAACACGAAAGCTGGCTTTTCCCATTCGAGAGTGGCAATCATGGTGTATTGTCCGTTAGTGAGCCTGCCTTACAAATAGACAGCTCATTACCTTCTGATATCAGGGACCGTGTCTTCTATTTGCAGGGTGATCATATGCATTCCAGCATTCAGAAGGTGTCATATTCACAATTCACATTAATCTGGTTGGCCTTCTGTTACCTCATCTCCCTGATAATATGATTCGTTTTTCTTTGATGGTCTGCAGGTTCCTGCTTTGGTTCTTGACTGTGAGCCAAACATTGATTTTAACAAAGACATTGACGCAAAGAGGCAGTAAGATAGCCTATCCTTAAGAAGCTTGCACAAGAATTTTACTTGTTTCTGACTTTTTCTTGGAAATATGCTTTGTTATATTGTTGTTTGGAGTGTCTGCTATGATTATGACTCAAAGTTGCATATTCTTTGTGTATATTATTAATGGTTAATCACTTCATGTCCCCGAGTAATCTGGCTGCTAAGTTTGTTATACTCATCATGTAAAAACATCATTGAGTATTGGTTAGGTTTAACTGTTATGTGATAAGCATAGGCACATATGCAGATTGCCCCAGTTGTAGTCAAAATATATCTAAGAGAGATTATATTCATTCACACACCCCAAATTACTTCCCCCACACCCTTTTTAATTTTTTAATATTTTCCATCAAGTGTTAGTGGTGTGTTAAAAAATATTAAAAAAATAAATAAAAAGGTGTGGGGGAAGTAATTTGGAGTGTGTGAATATAATCTCTCTATATCTATTTATGTCTCATATATGTAAAAGTATCCATATGCTCTTGGATTGACTTAATTGTTTGAAATCTTAAAATGAAAACAGCTAACATGTGTTGTGTTTGGCCTTTGTTGGGCTAATCATATTCTAATATTTGGTAGGAGTGATCTCTGAATAAAGTGATGGCTTTTGTGAAAGAAATGTCAGCCTGAACTAGACGTTCTGAACCCGTCACATTCTTGTGGATGACAGTACGGGATTGTGCTAATGCTTAAGAAAATTACCTCCTGACCAGTTTTATTGATGACATGGTCAGGTGGCTAAAACGATAATCACCTGTTAGCATTACTATGGTGTTGTTTGGGTACTTAATTGTTTTGCATTCCTTTATATTTATTACATATTAGGACTGATCTGTTATCTATTGGTGCTATGCTGATAAATCTCTATCATGTTTGTTCTAACTGCCATTCTAATTTGTTTTGCAATTTGGATTTTGAAGGTATGCTCGACAAGTAGCGGAGTTTTTTGAGTTTGTGAAGAAAACACAAGAAGTTCCATCTGCAAAAAGTTGTGCAGAAGCCAAGAAGACTAACCAACAACAAATACTGCTGCCACGAAATGGAGAATTATGGGTTCCTGATAAGCATTTTCCTGGGTCAGCCCTCAAATCTTTGAATTTTAGACGAGCCATGTCTTTCATGTCTGGCTAGCGGGTTTGGTTCCTCTACTCTAGTTTCTGTTCAAGCTCTGCCAAGATTGATGTCATGGGTCATCAGTTCCTGTCTCATTTGTGTCTGGGTGATGATGTGTCTAGATCTTTTGTGCTTGTAAAAATAGATTTTTTTCTAACCCTAGAGATGTTGTACAAAACCTTGCGCCGTTGTTTAATTAATCGGAGTGTTGGTTGAAACTTATGTTAATTTGAATTGAAACACTATCAATGTCTACCTAAAAACGACAACAGTGTTGAGTTCGACCATTGACAAACTCAGACACCCGTGAGTTTGGACCCATCTCGCTGCCCAACTCAGTGTTGACATGCTCGCAATGAGCATCGACTTGAATTGAGTGCACGCACGCTCACTCTAATTGCAAAGTCGTGTATAACATACATTCACAACGGTCACTTAGCCCCAGTTTGGGGTTGAGGTGATTTTAAAAAAACCTGCTATGAAAAAAAGCTGGGAGAGTTTTTGGTGTTTGGTAAACATTCAGCTTCAGCTTTTTTTCACAGTTTTGGGTGAAAAAAAGCCAAAAACAAGAAGCTGCAAAACCTACCAGCTTTTTTTCACATCTGTTTTACATAAAAGTTTGCCAAACATTATAATACTGTTTTTTTTTTTTCAAAAGCACTTTTACAAAAAAGTTTACCAAACACTCTGCTGCTTTATTTCACAGCTGCTTATTCTCACAGCACAGCAGAAGCAGCTTTTTTTCAAAGCACAGCAATACCAAACCAGCCCTTAGTACAATGGTATTGTGGTATTTCACTTCACTGGTAACTGAGGTTTTAGGTTCGATTATTGTCAAAAACTAATTTGAACCACATTAGTAAGGCTTATAGCTGGTTTGGTATTACTGTGCTTTGAAAAAAAACTGTTTCTACTGTGTTGTAAGAATAAGCAACTGTGAAATAAAGCAGCAAAGTGTTTGGTGAACTTTTTTGTAAAAGTGCTTTTCGAAAAAAAAAGAAGCAGTATTATAGTGTTCGGTAAACTTTTATGTAAAACAGCTGTGACTGTGTGAAATGACCAAAAATGATATAATGCTAGATGTGCCATTAATTTAGTTTTCTTAACAAATAAAGGTGAATTACTAAATGTAATTTATTTTTAAAAGAAAAATATTTATAAACTTTATCTTAAATATTAATTAGTATGACAAACTACTTCAATTGAAATATTTACACACTCAATGGGAGTGTTGCAATCCTATTAGATTAAGAATGTGATTGTGTAAATCCGAGTAGATCTAGGAATATCTCTTACATTCCTATTAGGAGTTGATTACCTATTAAGAGTTGTAATCCTAAAAGAGTAAGGATTTTATCTGTTCTACTACTACAAATAAATGCACAATGGGATGAAATATAACACACCTCACAATTACACATCTCTCTTTCTCTTTACTATTGCCGCATCCCTCTGTTCAATAAATTATGTCTACAATAATATCACAATTTTTTATTTTTTTTATTATGTAATATAACAATATTTTTATTTTATCTATAATCTGAATCTTTCTAGAACTCTCATCTCCCTCAATTTCTCAGTACTTGTTTTCCGTCTACTTCATCTTCATTTACCAAAAAAAAAAGGGAGTTCTAATAAAACACTACACTACGGATACTGTTGACTTTTAACGAAAAATCACATTTTCACTTTTAACTGGTACTATTCACTATACCATTAAAAAAATCTTTTCATTAAAAGATAAGTTTAGTTTTCCTAAAGGCGTCATTTACCCAGAATGTTAATTCTTCGTTCCCTCCATCCATAGTATAGAAATGGCGAATTCCCTAACTAAAAATGGGGTTTTGGGTGAGGTTGCATCCACGCCGGGGTATCGGTGGGATGTGGAGGTCATGCCACTCCAACCCCAATTCCTCCATCATTACGTGTCTCTCCCAAGCAACCATCCATCCCTGTCTCTCCCCACCCACTCTCTCTCTCCTCTCTGCAACACACTGAACCAAATTCAAGTTGTTACCAACCCTGTATCCTTTCCCTACTTCTGTGTAATACAAAAACAGAAATCCAATTCAAATTCTTCATTGCCGCAGCTCTTTCTCGGCACATTCGTTAAAATTTAGGTAAGTTCAGTTGTGGGTATTTGAAATATATCAATTTTTAGCTTGAATTTATCGAATTGGATTCTGGGTACCTCAACTTTTCAGCCATGCCAGGTTTAGGAGGAGATTGGTTCAAGAGGGTAGGTCGGGGTTCAAAAAGGGGTTGGAATCAAATTATATAGGAGTTTTGATGTGGCAGGAGGTGGAGGCTTGAGATGGGAATGAAGTTGCAGGTTGAGGATTGGGTTTGGGGCGACGAGTTGGGAGCGAACGAGTGAGACGGGAGGGAGAGCAAGGAAGAGGACGACGCGAGAGGTGAGGGTATGATCGGCATTTGCAAACTTTCATTAAACATTACTGTTCACCCGTATTTCTAAGATAAAAAGCTAGTGTTTGAAAGCAGCAAATGGCTGCTTCCACTTTTCAGCTGTTTCTCGCAGCAATTTTGAAAATAAGTGCTTTGTTGTTGAGTTATCAAACACAATATTAAGGTCAACTTTTTTTAATCCCTGCTTTTAAAAAAATTTAAGCAGTACCAAACTGGTACTTATCCTGTCTTCACTTCCTTAGATAGGTCCAAAATAATTTAAGAAAATTATTTAAATCAAATTTAACTTAAATCTTTTTACATACTTATGTGTTTATTTGATTTTTAATTACTTATCGGAATTTAAATATTTTTAGATTTAAATGTTCATAAAATAAATTAGAATAATCTACATAAATTTTAAGATAAATTACATTTTATCTCCTCAGGTTTGTGGTCGATTGCAATTTCTTACATCTTTAAAACATTTCACTTTCATACATTTACTTATCATTTTATTTCAATTTCATACATCATTTAGAAAATCCGTTAAGTAAACCGTTAAGTGATAACGTGGCAAATATGAGATCCATATTTGTGCTGACGTGGCTGCCAAATTTGTCCCACATGGCAAAAAATAATTTTTTTATGCATTAAAAAAACAAAAAAACCCAGAAACCCATCTTCCCCCCCCCCCCCGACCGACCTCCCTCTCCTCCACTCTCTTCACCTCCCCTCCCATCCAAAAATCCACCCCATCCCACCCCACCCACCTATTTCTGGCGACCTCCATCTCTTTCTCTTCCTCCCCTCATTCTCATCTTGAATTGGAGTCGATCGGACCCACGAGATGCAACCAACAATGACATCGGAAGGGGATTTTGGTATTTGACAACTGTTCTTCCTGCAAAAAATTTGGGTTTTATTAGGTTTTGGGTGGGGTGGGGGGGGGGGGGGTTGCGGGGAGGCGGGGGTGGGGTGGAGGGGTTGCGGGGGAGGGGGTGGGTTTTTGGATGGGAAGGGAGGTGAAGAGAGTGGAGGAGAGGAAGGTGGGTCAGGGGGAAGATGGGTTTCTGGGGTTTTTTTTTTAATGCATAAAAAATTATTTTTTGCCACGTGGCACAAATTTAGCAGCCATGTTAGCATAAATGTGGATCTCATATTTGCCACATCATCACTTAACGGTTTACTTAACAGATTTTCTAATGGATGTATGAAATTGAAATAAAATGACAAGTAAATGTATGAAATTGAAATGTTTTAAAGATGTTGTACGAAATTGCAATTGCCTCCAAACCTGAGGGGGTAAAATGCAATTTACCCTAAATTTTATTTTAAAAAAAGTATTAAAAAAAAGCGCCAAAATCATTATTTAATAGTCTCAGACTAAAATTTTAAGCTATAAGGGTTAGAAGAGAAAAATAGTTTTTGGGTTATAATTTAAAATTTAAGTTATAAACTTTTACGCTTTATCCCCAAGAATTGGAGATGGTACATATAATATCGTTTGTTAAAAAAAAAAAAAAACAAATAATGCACGTTTTGTTAAATTTAGGAGCTTCAATTAATGAAAGTTTAGTTTAAAAACTAATTGTAAACTAAGATGAATTAGTCAAACTACAAGCATCTAGAAGACACTCTCAAGAGTATGCTTCTTCCACACTTGAACAATTTTCATTTCCTCAAAAGCTCAGAACTTGCGTCTGTTCATCATCTTACTCTGCTTTTCATCTTCACACACTCTCATCCTATCCACTTCCCAATCCCTCCACCGACTTAGCTGTTTTTCTCCAGGGTTGTATTTCACACCCTCTCCTCCTTCAAATCCACGCTCATGTCTTTCAGCTCGGTGCTCACCAGGACAACCTGATCGCCACTCGTCTCATCGGCCATTACCAGTTTCGTCTCGCTCTTTGAGTCTTTCATCAGCTCCGAAAACCCAACATTTTCCCTTTCAATGCAATCATCAGGGTCTTGCCTGAAGAGGGTCTATTCTCCCATGCATTTTCCTTCTTCAAATGCTTAAAATAAAACTCTCTTTCGCCTAATGACTTCACCTTCTCGTTCCTTCTCAAGGCCTCGAAAATCCTCGTTATGTCAAGCAGATTCAAACCCATGTTACCAAAATGGGGTTTCTTTGCAATGCATTTGTTTGCAATAGCATGCCTTAGGTGTATGCTCGCGGAATTAAAGATTTAGCTTCTGCACTTTTGGTGTTTGATGAAATGCCTCAGAAGCGTAGTGTTTACTGTTGGACATCGTTAATTGCTGGTTATGCTCATTCAGGTCAGAGTGAGGAAGTTTTGCAGCTTATCTTAATGATGGTTAATGAAATTTACGGCCGGAAGATGATACAATGGTCAGCGTCTTGTCAGCGTGTTCAAATCTTGAGATGGTTGCAGTTGAGAAATGGATTGAGATCCTATCAGATATTGTCGATACTAAGAATTTTGGTTGTGACTTCGTCGACACTGTCCTTTTATATTTGTACGGGAAATGGGGAAAGGTTGAGAGAGTAGGGAAAAATTTGATGAAATTGGTGATAATGGAAAGCAAAGCGTGCTTGCTTGGAATGCCATGATCGGTGCATATGTTCAGAATGGTTGTCCTCTGGAGTCTCTGAGTCCTCCCGCTTAATGGTAGAAAACCCCAGTCATGGGCCTAACCATGTTACGAAGGTCAGCGTGCTTTCAGCATGCGCTCAAATTGGCGATTTAGACCTTGGTTCATGGGCTTACCAATACCTGAAATCTAAAGGAAGCAAAGGGTAATTGGGTCAAACAGAATCCTAGCCACTGCATTGAATCATTGATCGACATGTATTCAAAATGCGGGAGTTTGGAGAGGGCAAAAGAAGTATTTTATCAGATGCTCACGAAAGATGTTGTTTCAATTGAGTGGAAAGATACTTAATGCACAATTCATCATAAGTCATCTCCTCATTGTCATTAAGAACAGAATCATCATTACTTAGAGACACTTTCTCAATTGGACCAACAAAAGCAACAACCTTTTCTTCATCATTTGACGACTCATCAGACTGCACAGAACCTTGTTCATTGTCATCACTCCAAGCACCCATCATTGCCTTCTCGCACTTTTAACCAAGGAGTTTGGTGTTAGCACAATCAGTAGCACGGTGCCCACTTCCACCACATGCAAAGCAGGGACTAGGTATCTTCAATAAACCTTTGTCTCTTTTCTAGTGAATCCTTTATTCTTCACTCCAGTGGGTTGTTTTTTCCCAACTGCTTGATGTCTCACTAAACCATTTATAATCGTTCCATTTGTTTTTGAGAATTCTTCTGAATTGTTTAACGAACAGAGCAAGGCATGTCTACACACATCACCAACAGCCTCACAATTCTGAACACCATGAAAGGCCACTTCTTTTTTCTTCTTGGAGTCACTTTCATCCATGTCAAGCTCCATCTCATAGGTAACAAGTTTCCCAACCAATTTTCCAAGCTTGATCTCATTTAGGTCCTGAAACTCTTGAATGGCAACCTTCTTTGCTTGAAATCTCTTGGGCAAGTATCTCAGAATCTTTTGAACAATGGTTGTTTCATCAATAGGCTTCCCTAACCCCAAGGCTTCATTTGTTAACATTTCAACTTTCTCATAGAAGACCGAGAAAGTCTCAGACTCGAGTATTCTCAAATCCTCAAATTTTGAAAGGGTCATTTGGAGCTTCAGATTTCTCACTTGTTTATCACCCTCATGAAGAATTCGGAGTTTGTCCCAAGCTTGCTTGGCAGTAATGCAATATCAAACATGAACAAACTGATTAGACGAAATGGCAGAAACAATTGCATTCTTTGCTTTCCTATTTGCCATAGCCGAAGCAATTTCTCCTTGAGTCCATTCACCTTTTGGCTTAATCACAGACCCTTCATTAACTAGCCTCGATGGAGCCTTCCACTCAAGAGTGAGATAATCAACAACAATAAGATCTTGTGCCTCAAGAAAGATTTGAAACTTTTCGTTCCAAGCAGCATAATTTGTACCATCAAAGAATAAAGGTGTATTACATGAGCTACCGAGACGATCACGGTACAGGGTGAGATTTCACCCAATACCAGCCAATCCCAGAGATCACTCTACGTATATCTAGAGTAAGGCTTTGATACCAATTGAAATTGGTACCAGGTGGAATATCATGTATAGAAAAATTATAATCTGTTGGACTGACTAGTTAAGCCCGCTAGTCAACTAAGATATATTTGTTAGTCAATAAATCCAAGATTCAAATATCAATTTCAGTTTCCAAAAACTATCCTAGTCAGTAAGGCTGTAGTGCGTTGAAAGTTATCAATGTGTTAAGTGAGCATAACAGTGAACACATACTGAAGGAAAGATTTTGTCCTAGCTAAGAACATGTGAGAATATTTGAACACATATGCAAACTAATAACACTTTAAAGTAAGCATGCATTCAAAAACAATTCTAAAACCCATGACTTTCAAAGCCTAGTGAATGGTGAATCACAAGACTCTTTAACAACATTAAAAAGAAGAAAGGATTTTGAGATTCATTACCCGTGAAGCTCATCCTTGTTTACACAAGGGATTCACCCAAGTGGAGGGCCTTTAAGTCACCTCCTAGCTCCTTGGATCTTCCTTGTGATTTACTTCCTTTTGTTACTCCTTTGCTCCTTGAGGATGTGAGGAAAGGATCTCCAAAAACACCAAAGGTTTGGTGTCTCTAAGTCTCCACACCAAGGATGAGGTATGAAGATGAAATGGATGACTTAGAGGAAGAAAGATTGCTAGCTATCCCTCCCCTAAGTGGCCGGCCTCTATGGAGAAAAAGAGAGACAATATTTCTCTTCTTTGTCTCAAGAAAACCCTAATGAGGTAAAAGCTATAAAGATGCTTTTATACCACCTCACATGTGAGTGGCAAACTTGCAATTAACCCAAGTTTGATAACCCTCACCCTAGGCCGGTTTTGACTTTGTTTTTGGGTTAATTTCCATTTAGTTTTAGTTGTCACACAACCTAAACTCAATGGGCCTTGTGGACCAAAAACCCTTTTGGGCCCCGAAACCCAAAACCAACTTAAAAGCCCAATATGAACCTTTCGTAAGATTAATTAACTAATTAATTAATCTTGACCATTCTCAATTAAACTATTTAATTGCTTATCCATCTCATCTATATTTCTTCACTTTCACCCTTACTCGGTGTACAATCCATTAGGTTCCAATTAGCGAGGCAGTGGGCGATTGTTACTCTTAACGATCGATTGTGAATTGAAACTACATTTCAATTCTCCTTTTGATGAAGACTAGTGTTTGCTAATCCTCAGGGCTTCCACAAACCATGAGTGACACCTAGCAGTATGTCATGGCTACCCAAGCTAAGTAGAAGTGGTTGGAGAACCTATCCAGTTACAATTACAATGCAATACGGTCCTTCTCTAATACAATACTCTTGATCACATTGTTTGAGTGATAGTTTGTTTCATGTCTACTATCCAATGTGATACTTCTCTATATGAATCAATTGAATATGATTTGGAACATGCTTCCTAAATCATATTCGTATGCTTTGGCCAAAGACTCTCGAATCATATCTCAGAGTATTCACCTTCCACCATGGAAGGTTAGAGATCCCTTGTTGTGCATTCACATGCCTACATGACTAGATAGCTTGACCCCAACAATGTCGTGGACACTCTCAATGGAATGCCTTTGACATAATCAAAGATCAAGGACCTAACCATTAGACATCGATGATGCCTCAGGTCAAAGGACTACTTTGCATATTGCAACTTACGAGTTCTTACATGACATGTATGTTCGAACTCTCTTTTGATCGTTGTTCAGTGTACTCGATTACCTTTTGAGCACCTATGTGTTTGTCTCAGTGTCCAACACTAAATGACTTGAGATTAGTCATACTCACGCTTGAGTTAACATAACACATACTAACCTTAGTGGATTGTCAATGCCTAATTGGCAATCCTATGGCTAGGAACGTTTTAGGAATGTTCATAAGAGAAAGGTCTCGTTAATCTAACTTACTTAGATCACTTCTCTCTTAGATTAAATATATTCCTTGGATTCCCTCATTACTTAAACACATGATACAATAAATAGTGATTAACAATAAGCTTTGCCCTTCATTAAACATATAATAGTCTAATACAATAAGTATTCCAAAAGCTATTACATCAAATGAGTGGCTTTGTGGGCATACTTCCAACAATCTCCCACTTGCACTCAAAGCCACCTTCCCATGTATCAAATACCCATCTTTTCCATATGGCGGTCAAGTTGGATTTGAGACATTGGCTTCGTCAGTGGATCTGCTACGTTATCGGCTGAGGCAACCTTGAGGATGTTGACTTTCCCCTCGGCAGCATATCTTCTAATGATATTAAAGCGTCTGTCAAAATGCTTGTTCTTTTGATGAGCCCTAGGTTCCTTGGCTTGAGCTATCGCCCCACTATTATCACAGTACAAAGTTACTGGTGATGTAATGGTTGGAACCACTCCAAGTTCAGTAATGAACTTCTTCATCCAGAACGCTTCTTTGCCTGCTTCAGCTGCAGCGACATATTCAGCCTCTATCGTGGAATCAGCAATTACAGATTGTTTCTTGCTTTTCCAGCTGACAGCCCCACCATTTAGAGTGAACACATATCCGGAGTTGGAACTTCTATCGTCGACGTCAGATTGGAAATCTGCGTCTGTATAGGCTTCTACTCGCAACTCTATCGCTCCTCCGTAAACGAGGAACATGTCCTTAGTTCTTCTTAAGTACTTAAGGACCGTCTTGACAGCTGCCCAGTGTTCTGATCTTGGGTTAGATTGATATCGACTAGTAATGCTCACAGTATATGCGATATCAGGCCTTGTGCATATCATGGCATACATGAGACTTCCTATGGCGGAAGCATAAGGAATAGCACTCATCTGCCGTATTTCTTCAGGAGTTTTAGGTTCCATGGACTTAGAAAGGTGAATTCCATGTCTGACAGGAAGAAAACCTTTCTTAGATTGTTCCATCTGGAACCTACTTAGCACCTTATCTATGTACATAGATTGGGATAATCCAATTAATTTTCTAGATCTATCATGATAGAGCTTTATCCCAAGCACATAAGATGCATCTCCCAAATCTTTCATGTGGAAGGTTTTGGACAACCACACTTTTACAGAAGAAAGTACTGCAGTGTCATTCCTGAATAGTAATATGTCATTTACATATAACACTAGGAATACAACTGCATCCCCAACGACCTTTTGATAAACACAATTGTCGTCTTTGTTTTGAGTAAAGCCAAACGATTTGATTTTAGTGTCAAAACGAATATTCCAGCTCCTGGAGGCTTGCTTAAGTCCATAAATGGACCTCTGAAGCTTACATACCTTAGTCTTTTCAGACTTGGACACGAAACCTTTGGGTTGAGTCATATAGAGCTCTTCCTCTAGGTAGCCATTCAGAAAGGCCGTCTTCACGTCCATTTGCCATATCTCATAATCATGGTACGCAGCTATAGCAAGCAAAATCCGAATGGACTTAATCATGGCTACAGGAGAGAAGGTTTCTTCATAGTCAATCCCTTCTCGTTGCCTGTAACCCTTGGCTACTAATCTAGCCTTATAAGTCTCCACGTTCCCATCAACGCCTATCTTCCTCTTGAATACCCATTTGTTTCCAACAGGTACTATACCTTCTGGAGGGTCTTCAAGAGTCCAGACCTGATTTTGATACATGGAATCCATCTCGGATTTCATGGCCTCTTGCCATCTCTTTGAATCAACGTCGGACATTGCTTCAGTGTAGTCTCTAGGGTCCTCCTTTGTGTCATTGTCACCTAGAAGGTGCAATTCCCCAAAGTCATTATCCAAGCCATACCTTTGAGGTGGCCTGCTGACCCTTTCAGATCTACGTGGAGCTAGGGGTTCAGGAACATGGTTGTCCGTCTGTTGAATACTTGTTTGTGGTTCATTAGGAATTTCCTTTAATTCTATCGTTTTCTTGCTACTTCCATTGAGAACGAATTCGTCCTCAAGGAACATAGCTGTTCTGGCGACAAAGACTTTCTGGTCGTCAGGATGATAGAATTCGTATCCCAAAGTCTGTTTGGAATACCCCACAAAATAGCACTTAACAGACCTTGCTTCAAGCTTGTCTGCTTCAAGCCTTTTTACGTAAGCCGAACAACCCCAAATCTTAATATGATTAAGATTTGTTCTTTTGCCATGTCATATCTCATGTAGCGTTTGTGGAACTGACTTGGAAGACACTCTATTTAGCAAATAAGCTCCTGTTTGTAGTGCATATCCCCAGAATGAAACTGGTAAGTCAACGGAACTCATCATAGAACGAACCATGTTCATCAAGGTTCAATTTCTCCGTTCAGAAACTCCGTTATGTTGAGGAGTTCCTGGTGGAGTCCATTGTGATACTATTCCACACTCCTTGAGGTAGTCTAGGAATTCATTACTCAGATATTCACCCCCTCGATCTGATCTTAGGGTCTTTATCTGTTTCCCAGTTTCGTTCTCCACTTCATTCTTGAACTCTTTGAACTTTTCAAAGGATTCTGACTTGTACTTCATAAGATACATATAGCCAAACCGAGAGTGATCATCGGTGAATGTGATATAGTAGGAGAACCCTCCTCGTGCTGCAGTGGACATAGGTCCGCATACATCTGTGTGGATTAACCCTAGTAGTTCTTTGGCTCGCTCTCCTTTCCCAGTGAATGGAGATTTAGACATCTTTCCCAGTAAACAGGATTCACAAGCGCCTATTTGGTCATTACCTAATGAGCTGAAATATCCGTCTTTCGACATCTTGCGAATCTTATCTTGGTTTATATGTCCAAGTTTAAGATGCCAAAGCTTAACTCGGTTAACTTCTTCTCTAGCCCTTTTGGGTTTTGAGGTATTCCCGCTGTCAATATAGTGCATCCCACTACTTGTCTCTAGGTGAAAAAGTCCCTCTATCATATTACCATGAGAGATAATACGACCGTTCAAGTATAAAGTGCAACTCATTTTGTCAAACAATACTGAGTGCCCATCTCGTAAAAGCATAGAGATAGAAATCAAATTCTTTATACATGAAGGAAAATATAAACAATTTTTGAGTTCCAAGACTTCCCTAGAGGGTAGTTTAAGCATGTAGGTGCCAATTCCTTTTGCAGAGATCTGAGTGCCGTTCCCAACTCGCACAACCATCTCCCCATTGCTCAGTGTCCTGCTCCCTGTTAGTCCTTGCAACGAATTGCAGATATGTTGACTAGCGCCTGAATCAAATATCCAGGAATTGGAGCTCACTGTAAAAGCACTCTCTATGACAGAAATAGTCCCTTCAAAAGTTCGTGTCATTAGGCTCGCAATGCGCACCCTGTATTTCTTCTTCCAACGTTCATCCTTTCCACAATGAAAGCATGTTCCTTTGGATTTTCTTACCTTCTTCTTATGCAACCTTTTCCTTGTGATTGCATTCTCACTCCCACTGTCCTTTTTGAAACTTTGTTCAAACTCACAGCACATGTCAATCATCTCGGTAAAAGTATGATCGAATCTATTCATTTTATAGTTTACTATAAACTTAATGAAATCATCCGAGAGAGATGCAAGGAAAAAGTCTTGGGCCATTTTCCCATCGATGGAAGTTCCTAAACTCTCAAGATCTTGAAAGATCCTTTCCATCTTTTGTCCATGTTTTTGGACAGATGTCCCCTTTGCCTTTTTGGCATTCAATAGACTACAAACATTTGAGAATCGTACATTACTTGTCTCAATGTCATGCATCTTATGCAAACTTTCAACCATGGCACAAGAAGTGTCCATGTGCTCATGTAGCTTCTTAAGCTCCTCACTAAGTGAAGTAAGGATTAAGCATTTGGCTTGTAAGTCATCCTCATAGTGTCTAGTATAATTTTCACACTCCTCCTTTGAAGCTAGTTTCGTAGGAGGTATATGAGGAGAGGATTGCTTGAGCACATACGATATGTCATTCATCTTTGAGACATTCTCAATGTGATGATACCAAGCAAGGAAACTTTGGCCCATAAGGCCCCTTTTGTCAAGTATAATGGTAGGTGTAATTTTAGGCATGTCGTTAACTACATAACATAACAGAAATCGTATTAGATTGTTGATTTTAAAACTACTTGATTGGGTCTTAAATCAAATAGTACCACCCACTATTTTTGGCAAATTCCACATCTCTCGTTGGAATCTGAGAGTTATGTTGAACTCTTAGCGGGTTATGGGAGGCTCACCATTACCAAGCCCACCTCAGAAGAATATCATATTGGCTAGCAACAATAATGATGAGAGGATAACGCTTTACCCATTTACAACTTTTGTAATTACCTATCTAATTTGGCCTCTGGAGAATGATGCCTCAGAAGAATATCATATTGGCACCATTGCACTTAGTTAAGTCATTCCCACCATGCTAGTTAAAGTAGGGGTTTAAGAATGGCCTCAGAAGAATATCATATTGACCATACTCGTTGCCTACCTTCACTTCATCATATGTTTATAGGCTTCTCCTGAATGTAAGCACATACTTTGTATACCCCAGAACTGGACGAATACGGTGCATGAGTCACAAACGATTGGAGCCTACCACGGTGGAAGGCCTACGAAGAGATGTTCAAAGCATCTCTCGCTTATCAACTTAATATTCGTTTTGTTGAGGGAGTAGTGTTGGGCTACATCAAAATTCATTTTAATCTTATTAAAAGGACTTAGGATGATTATGAACCGTTTGATTTGATCCAACACGAGCCTTGTGTTGGACTTTGGGTCTAAGGTAGGTAGTTGTTGATTTTAGTTACACGTTTAATCTAATTAAACCGTTATTTCCTATTGGGCGTTGGACCCAACTATTCCAATTTGCATACATATAAACAAAAAGGAATACATGAAATAAAGATAAGGGCTTATGCCCTTTTACAACACATTGGAAGGACTTATGCCCTTTTACAACACATTTGAACTAATCAAATTACATTCAAATCTAAACTACTTAACCCAAACATTCATAATGTAAAACGGCCAATCACATAGCTCAATAATCGAGGCCTTTGGTTCATAATCATCCTTTTCTTAATCAATCACATTAACTAAGAAAGCAACTTAAACAATTGGTTTTCGGATTCATAGAATTGATTTAAATGGAACTAAATGAAATGAAAATCCAATTCTCATTAAAGAGACAAAACCATTTTGTTCTCATCATCATTTGGGCCGAAAAACAATGACCACAACTATTGGGCCACAATGTTAAAACACAAACCTTTTGGGGTCACTTTGTAAAAACACAAGAGTCCACAACTTCATGTATTTACAACTAGAACCCAAAATTATTTCAACTATCACAAAAAACTTCATTAAAGGAGCAAAACAATTTGTCCTTTAGTGATTTTGGGCCTTTACGTAAAAACGTAAACTTTTGGGTCAAAATGCAAATACACAAAAGTATCAAAATTTTATGTAATTGCATAAAAGCCCCAAAAGTACCCTACTTTATAGGGTGGCTGGTTATAGAGTGATGTAAAGAGTGTGTGGGTGATTGAAGTGTAAGTTTTAAATTTGATAAAGTGATTGGTATGGTGGTGATGTGTGAATAGTGTGATTGAATAGTGAAAAGTACAAATCAACTTACATCACCAATCACAAACAAATTTCAAACAAATCTTTGAGAAAATTTTGAATCAAAAACGCCCAAACTTTGTTCATGTTATGAATATGAAGAACACAACAAGAACATTGAAGAACATTCATGAAAAAACCCATAAGAGCTCCATGAACATTTTCACTCAATAAAACTCAAATTTTCACTACATAAAAGAGGGTTAACATCCTAGGGTACTTAGGGGGTTCCAAAAGTCACTTTAAAACAATTTTAACAAGACAAACAAAAACCCAAAAATCCACCCTTTGGATTTGGCCGAATTTCCCTACATTCATGGCACCAAATTTTAGTTCCAATATTCATGCTTAAATGAACTACATCTACAACATTTGAGATGCTAAATTTTCAAGCAAAATTTATATTCAAAAGCAAGAACAAAGCTTGTAACATTTACAACATTTAAGTCACAAACCATGAAAAACACAAAACCCAAAAGGATTCACCATAAACTAGACCTAGGCTCTGATACCACTTGAAGGAAAGATTTTGTCCTAGCTAAGAACATGTGAGAATATTTGAACACATATGCAAACTAATAACACTTTAAAGTAGGCATGCATTCAAAAACAATTCTAAAACCCACGACTTTCAAAGCCTAGTGAATGGTGAACCACAAGACTCTTTAACAACATTAAAGAGAAGAAAGGATTTTGAGATTCATTACCCTTGAAGCTCATCCTTGTTTACACAAGGGATTCACCCAAGTGGAGGGCCTTCAAGTCATCTCCTAGCTCCTTGGATCTTCCTTGTGATTTACTTCCTTTTGTTACTCCTTTGCTCCTTGAGGATGTGAGGAAAGGATCTCCAAAAACACCAAAGGTTTGGTGTCTCTAAGTATCCACACCAAGGATGAGGTGTGAAGATGAAATGGATGACTTAGAGGAAGAAAGATTGCTAGCTATCCCTCCCCTAAGTGGCCGGCCTCTATGGAGAAAAAGAGAGAAAATATTTCTCTTCTTTGTCTCAAGAAAACCCTAATGAGGTAAAAGCTATAAAGATGCTTTTATACCACCTCACATGTGAGTGGCAAACTTGCAATTAACCCAAGTTTGATAACCCTTACCCTAGGCCGGTTTTGACTTTGTTTTTGGGTTAATTTCCATTTAGTTTTAGTTGTCACACAACCTAAACTCAATGGGCCTTGTGGACCAAAAACCCTTTTGGGCCCCGAAACCCAAAACCAACTTAAAAGCCCAATACGAACCTTTCGTAAGATTAATTAACTAATTAATTAATCTTGACCATTCTCAATTAAACTATTTAATTGCTTATCCATCTCATCTATATTTCTTCACTTTCACCCTTACTCGGTGTACAATCCATTAGGTTCCAATTAGCGAGGCAGTGGGCGATTGTTACTCTTAACGATCGATTGTGAATTGAAACTACATTTCAATTCTCCCTTTGATGAAGACTAGTGTTTGCTAATCCTCAGGGCTTCCACAAACCATAAGTGACACCTAGCAGTATATCATGGCTACCCAAGCTAAGTAGAAGTGGTTGGAGAACCTATCCAGTTACAATTACAATGCAATACGGTCCTTATCTAATACAATACTCTTGATCACATTGTTTGAGTGATAGTTTGTTTCATGTCTACTATCCAATGTGATACTTCTCTATATGAATCAATTGAATATGATTTGGAACATGCTTCCTAAATCATATTTGTATGCTTTGGCCAAAGACTCTCGAATCATATCTCAGAGTATTCACCTTCCACCATGGAAGGTTAGAGATCCCTTGTTGTGCATTCACATGCCTACATGACTAGATAGCTTGACCCCAACAATGTCGTGGACACTCTTAATGGAATGCCTTTGACATAATCAAAGATCAAGGACCTAACCATTAGACATCGATGATGCCTCAGGTCAAAGGACTACTTTGCATATTGCAACTTACGAGTTCTTACATGACATGTATGTTCGAACTCTCTTTTGATCGTTGTTCAGTGTACTCGATTACCTTTTGAGCACCTATGTGTTTGTCTCAATGTCCAACACTAAATGACTTGAGACTAGTCATACTCACGCTTGAGTTAACATAACACATACTGACCTTAGTGGATTGTCAATGCCCAATTGGCAATCCTATGGCTAGGAACGTTTTAGGAATGTTCATAAGAGAAAGGTCTCGTTAATCTAACTTACTTAGATCACTTCTCTCTTAGATTAAATATATTCCTTGGATTCCCTTATTACTTAAACACATGATACAATAAATAGTGATTAACAATAAGCTTTGCCCTTCATTAAACATATAATAGTCTAATACAATAAGTATTCCAAAAGTTATTACATCAAATGAGTGGCTTTGTGGGCCTACTTCCAACACATACCATTTAGATGCTCAACATATATATGTACCATGTACGTGTGTGTGGGATGTGAGACACAATAAACATAACTTGAACTCAATGAACATAACTTGAACACAAGATATTTTTGGTCGGAAAAACCCACCTTTGGGTTAAAAAACCGGGGACTCTTTACTAACTTCAATCCACTAGTGTAAACAAAGATTCATACAAAGATCACACAAGCTTAATTCCTAGATCCTTATCCATGGAGCAGCTTTACCGTTGTGCAACTTTGCCTTACAAAAGATGGACTCCTTCGGTCTTCACGAAGTGGTAGCTCATCCTAAGCTCATCACCTTGTGGCACCGAGATCAACACGATTAATGATGTGATATGATTTTATGATATGCATATGAAATCTGGATTCAAATGACCAGTTAGATTCTTTAGTCAAACAGTTGAAGGAAGAATCTAACTTGAATCCAAAAGCTTGGTCTAAAACGAATTTAAAGCTTAAAACCAGAACAAGACATAAATGCAAAACCTTAAAACAATGTAACCTTAATATATAATGATTGGGTGTTTAATGCATGAGGAAGGTTTGGTAGTTAGGGTTCATAAATGGAGAAGATGCAAGCTTCAAGCCTTTAAGGCAACTTTCTCTCTCTAAAACTAAGTTCTAAACCCCCAAAGAACAATCTGAAACCCTAGAAGTAAATATACCCAAGGAAATCAGATTTTCCACCAGCCAACTTGTCCTAAGGACACTTGTTGTTTGCAAAAGAGATTTAGGTGGATCAATGGCTAGAAACTGATTGTCATCAGAAAGGTGTCAGTCAGCACATGTGGGCTGTCTTAATCTATGTGCCTAGACAGCTAAAAGTCAGTGCACAAAACTTACTAAACAATTAAACTAGACAGAATGCAACACAAATAGAGATATGAAATGCACATGCATGAACAAACCTTTGAGTTGAAATGTGCCACTTCTTGAACATTTACTCCAGAAGCAACATCCCATAATCTGAGTATATTATAAAGCTAGATTGAGCATGTGTGATGGTTCAATTACAATATTTGACAAGGAAAGTCAAACACTTAAAGATAGAATTTACAAAGTCTATTGTGGCCAATTCTGGGAGCTGTCTGGCGCAGGTAGTTGATGCATTTAGGGGGAATGAGCAGTCGAACAACCCATCCACGTCTGGATATCCCGGATTAGTTTACTATCTTTTGATGGGAGAGCACAAGCCATGCCTGCAAGGGTAGGGGTGGTCAGTTGGGATGTTTATGCGTTCCGCCAAGGCTTGTGAATAATTCCTTCAATCTTCATTGAAAATAGAGAAATGTATTAACTTTGCTTGTAGGCAGAAATAGCATAACAACTGATAATCCTCAACATGTGAGGTCTTGTTCGCCGAGCTGCTTGAGTCTTCGAACTTTATTTGTCTTGGATAGGGTCCAAAGAATGGTAGGAGGTCACACGTAGTACTCTCAGGTTGTATGCATTCCACTACTTTTCGATCTTTTTGTCGCTCATATTGGTAAAGGTGTAGCTGCCATTCCTGCCTACTCGGCTGATTTTATACGGATCTTCCCAGATGGTAGCCAACTTTTTGGAGCCTTCCTGGTGGGCGGTTACGAAGGCTTTTTTGAGGACTAAGTCTCTTGGCTGGAACTGCTGGATCTTCGCCTTCTTGTTGTAGCTAGAGAATAGTTGCTGTTGATAGGCCGCAATGCGGGTGATAACCTTTTTGCGTTATTCCTTTGCCAAGTCTAAGTTTGTGGCCATCTCCTTCTCTTTTTGCTCATAATTTGGCAGTACAGTGCAGATGCTGGGCACCACGACATTGGGAGGAATGATTGCCTTAGAGGCAAACACCAGGGAGAACAGAGTTTTGCCGGTTGCTCGTCTCTTGGTGGTACGATACGTCCATAGAGCACTGGGGAGTTCGTCTGGCCACTTGCCCTTCTTGTCCGAGAGGGACTTCTTGAGGTAGTTATTGTTGGACGCCTCGACCTGCTTATTGCCCTGCGGATTTCAGGGTATGGACATTTGCTGCTTGATGCTATATTTTTCGAAGAACTTTGCCAAGTCTTTGCCCACGAACTATGGACCAGTGTCTGTGATGATGGAGTGAGGGATGTCGAAGCGGCATATGATGTTCTTCCATAAGAAGTGCTATATATCCATAGTTGTAGTCATGGGTTCGGCTTTGACCCATTTCGTGAAATAGTCGGTTGCTACGATCATCATGCCTTTGCCCCCAGTGGCAGACGACATTAGTCCCATCAGGTTAATCACCCACTATATGAATGGCCAATGGCTCGTCTGCCGGGGGAGTTCGCTTGCAGGTATTGCGGGCATGGGCTTAAAGTGCTGGCAGCTGTTGCACCATTGTACATACTCCTTGGTGTCTTGATGCATGGTTGGCCAGTAGTAGCTTGCATTAAGAGCTTTTTGTGCCAAGGAGCAACCTCTAGAGTGGTTTTCACATACGCTTCGTGGATTGAAGTAAGAACCTTCAGGTCACCGGAAGACGATAGGCAACAAATATGTGGTCCTGAGAAAGATCTGCGAACGAGCATTCCGTTCCACATGTAGAAGAGTTCTGCCTTCGAGCGTTCCATTGACTATGTAGTTGATGATGAGATCTTACCAACTCGGAGTTGTGTTGATTTGTGCCACCTCAATTGCTGGTTTTGTATCTATGCTCGGCTTCTCCAAGTACTTGACTAGGATGAAACGTTTGAGCTGATGGTTTAAGGTAGAGCCTAGGCCTGCTAGTGCTTCTACGAGGGCATTTTCTGCTCGTGGAACCTGAGTGAGTATGTATGCCTGGAATGTCGCTAGCTGTTCTCGTACCTTCTCGAGGTATCGGGCCATCCTTGGATGTTTTACTGCATACTCCCTTAAGGTTTGGTTAGTGATCAGCTAGGAATAAAAAAAGATCATGAACTTTTTCATACTCTGCTACGTTGTTTGACGTTATGAAGCTTATAGTGATTGCATGCTCGAGCATCGAACAATTCGGGGTAGTGAGAACTAGGCCAGCTTCTGATCCCTGGTAGTTGGATGATGCGTTGATGTGTAAGTGCAAGAAATCTTCTGCAGATGGGGCTAATGCAGCTACGGTGTACTCGGCTGCCCCGAGGGTGTTTTTGGGCTTAGTTACTGTGTCATTCAGGCTTGGGGTGAATTCTGCTACGAAGTCGGCCAATGCCTAGGCCTTTGTCACCGTGCGGGGTTGGTATGCTAAGATGTACTGGCCAAGTTCCAACACCCACTTCATCATTCGTTGAGAAGCGTCTAGACTATGCAAAATTGATCGCAATGGGTACTAGGCCATGACGATGACTGGATATCCCTGAAAGTAAGGTCTAAGCTTTCGAGTTGTAATAACTAGCATCAAAATTAGCTTTTCAATCTTCGGGTAGGGGTGGGCACGGTGCGGTTCCACCCCTAAACCGGAACCTTAAAATATCAACGGTTCGGTTCGGTCTACAACGGTTCTGATTTGGTTCTTGCCGGTTTACGGTTCCGAATACTAAATTAGTTGGACACCAAATCATCATGTATTCAAATACATCTTCTTAAACTGATTATATAAAGTTGCACTCAACATATATTTTTTTTAATGCAGATGTCTTTGGTCAGTGGCACTAAGTCAATAAAAAGAGACAATTAAAAGAAATATGCATCGGTTAGTCAACAAACAAAAAATGAAGAAATCAAGCAGAATTACTGAATTAGTCTCCTGATATTGGCAGTAGCAACAACAGCAAATGACCTGACTGCATCATGTAACGCACAACAAAGCCGTATAAAACCCGAATACAAAACTTAGAGCAGATTCTAACAATAAAACAAAAGAATAACACTCACATAGTAAATGAAGAAAGATAAGTTCAGAAATCACACGACTCGGTACAGCGGAGCCTTCAAATGACCTGACTGCATCAAGTAACCCACACAAAAAATATCTCAGATACCCAGGTCAAAAAATTGCATAACAAGATACAAATCACTAAACAAAATAGCAACAAATCCAACACCAGTGACCATTCTTGTTTTTGAATTACAAATTACAAGCATTAGATCTATCAAAGACACAAATTAGTACAATTAATTACTAAATTATTTGTATGCAAGTTTAAAGAGAAAGATACTCCAAAATAATCTGAAACAAAACAACCCAATAAAACCTATCAATTCTTATAATCCCAAAACAATTCCACATATCCATCCACATCTCGCATGAACAAATACACGTTTAATTTAACTTCATTTAATTGTTTTTTTTTTGGGGATTAGAGAGTACAACATATCTGATTAACAATTATAACAAAAATTAAAGGTTGGTCTAAAGATATCTCGAAACAGGTGGAGAAGAACATGGAGTTCTACCTCTGGAAACCGAGTCCACGACAAGTCTGTGCTGCGGGAGTTGGCGTTATGGGCGAACCAAAGCTTAATTCAGGTATAAAAAAATTGAAACAATCTAACCATGAAGTGATAGAAATTAACCCAACTCGAAAACTCCAATTATCACCAAGAAAAAGAGCCAAAGAAATACAGTGGACTTTAGAGAGAGAGAGAGAGATAGAGAGAGAGAATCTTTACCTTTGAAGAAACAGTAACTGAGAGATGAAATCAGTAGAAAGCAGCTTCTCTTTCCGTGGAGAAGTGTTTTTGGTGTGATTGCAAAAGCAGTGGATGATGAAATGGATAAATGGGTTTTTTCCTTACAAAAGTTTGCCTTAATTGCTCTCTCTCTCTCTCTCTCTCTCTCTTTTCAAAGGTGAGGACATTTCTCTATTAACGAAGAAATCAACGAAGAACGTTGACAAGTAAAGGGGGTCGACTGTGTGAAATGGGGGAATGGGGATGTGAGGTCGTGAGTGAGGTGATGGTGAGGTGAGTGAGCCCTAATTGGGATGAGATCCACTGCTTTGCAACTTGGTGAACCTAATTTTTCAACCTATTATACCATGACATGTGTGTATATGTATAATTAATTAATTTATTATTAATAAAATGGTTCGGTTCGATTTTGGCCCGTTTTTGTTCATTCGAAACCGGAACTGGAACCGGTTTGAACGGTCCTGTTCTGTTTTTGACTCAAAGTTGACTTTTTCCGTCAACACGGTTCTTTTCAATTTTTTTTTCATATGGTTCGATGCGATTTTACGGTTTGGCGATTTTTATGCCCACCTCTATCTTCGGGTATATGGCTTTCGCATCGAGTAGAGCTTTGGATGTGTAGAATATAGGCAGTTAGGCCCCCAACACTTCTCTTATGAGGGCAGAGCTCACTGCTACCTCTGATACCGTCAGATAGATGTATAAGTTCTCCGCTGCTTTCAGATTGGATAGTAGTGGAGGTGATGTCAGGTACTGCTTCCGGGCAAAGCTCAATGTTTTTTTGCACTCGTCGTCCCATTAATCTTAAGCTGCGCTTTCTTGATCACCTTGAAGAAAGGCTTGAATCGGTCAATGGATCGCTAGAGGAAACGATTGAGTGCAGCTGCTCGTCGGGTCAGATTTTGGATCTCATTCAGAGTCGTGGGAGACTTCATGTCCAGGATTGCTCTGATTTGCCTTGGATGAGCTTCGATTCTTCGCTAGGTTACAAGGTACCCTAAGAATTGGCCTGATGAGACTCCGAATGTGTACTTAGCTGGGTTGAGCTTCATTTTGTACTCTCGGATGATGTCAAAAGTCTCTGCCAAGTTGCCCATGTGGTATGACAGCTGCTTGCCTTTCACCATGAAATCGTCGACGTAGATCTCCATGGTTATTCCGATCTGCTTCTTGAACATCGTGTTAAACAAGTCGTTGGTAGGTAGCTTCCTTGTTCTTGAGGCCAAATGGCATGACTTTATAGCAGTATGTGCCTCGCACGATCACGAATGCGGTTTTCTCCTTGTCAGGCTCGTGTATGGTAATCTGATTGTAGCTTGAGTATACGTCCAAGAAGCTGAGCAGCTGGTTCCCAGATGTTGAGTCAACGAGCAGGTCGATTTAGGGAACCAGATAGTTGCTTTTAGGGCATGCTTTGTTGAGGTCAGTGAAATCAATGTATACTCTTCATTTGCCATTCTTTTTTTTTCATCGCTACCACGACATTGGTCAACCATGCTGAATGCACCATTTCCTCAATGAATTCGGCCTCCAGTAGCTTGTTGATCTCCTCCTCAATAATTGTTATTTGCTCGGGTACGAAATGTCGTATTTTCTGAATCATAGGTTTGGCACTGTAGTCAACGTCCAGCTTGTGGCAAGCTATCACTGGATCAATGCTAGGCATGTCAAATGGTGTCCATGCAAAAATGTCACGATTCTTTTTAAGGAAAACCGTGACTTCCTCCTTCTCCGTTGGGCTCAGACGTGAGCCAATCCTAGCTGTCTTCTCCGGCTGATGGGGGTCAAGAATGATGTGCTATGCGTCTTTTTCGAGTTTCCATCCTAATTCATCTGCCAGGGCATTGTTGACCTTGACGCCATCTTCTTGACCCGTCTGCTATGATTGCTATTTGGTGGAGGTAAAATCGTATTTTTGCACTTCAGCTGCTATTGCTGGTGCGAAATACTTCTTCTTCGACTCCTTCAGAACTTGTACAGTGCATCGCCGAGACATGGCCTAGTCACCTTTGATCCCTCCAACTGTTCATCCCGAGATGCGAAATTAAATTTTCTGATACTCGATCGAGGTTATAGCTCCAATCTTCATTAGCCAAGGTCAACCCAGAATCCCGTTATGGGAGGATGGGTCGCTAACGATCATGAAGGTCTATGATAAGACAATTGGAGGGCTGGTTACGTTGAGCGTGATTGTGCCAATTGGAGTTGAGGTAAATCCATTGAATCCGGTCAAGACCTTCATTTTACATTTGATCATGCTTTCTAGGCCTATATTCTGGATGACTAACAGTTTTGAAATATTGACTGAGTTGTCACAATAATTTTATCAACGATGGCATGGGCTAGTTGAACAGAAATCACCAAGGCATCGTCGTGGGAAAAGTCTACTCCCTCAGCATCCTGCTCGGTGAAGTCGACGATCGGTCCAGGTACAACATCTATGGCTTGAACTTGAAAGATCGATCTTAACTGCTGGATCTTTTTTTTTTTTAGAACTGTTAGTGGCCCCCAGATGCTCGGATTTGGCAAAGATGCGTTGATTCAGATCGTCTTAGCTGGGGGTTCGACATCAGCGTCTGCTTCTCGCCTTGGTCGGGCAGCTGGTCTGTCGACATACTGGTCGCCCTTGCCTTCCCTCACGAGCCTTTCAAGGTACTTCACCCATGTGATGCAGTCATTGGTTGCGTGCCCTGGACCTCTGTGGAATGTACAGTATTTTGTCTGGTCCATTTTGAAAGTATCTTCCTTCATGAGTTGCGGCATCTTGAACCACGGCTTGTTTTTAAGGTCGTGAAAGATCTGGTTATTCGGGATTGAGAACTTGGTGTACACCTTGGGCGCCGAGCCTTATTTCGCTGGGGATTGGTCTCTGCGTCTGCTTCCTGGCTCATTTTTATCATTGAACGGTTTATCGCCCGCCTTCTTCTAAACTGGCTCAGTGTCTTTGTGCAGCTGCTTAGACGATTTCTGGGAGTGCCTAGCCTCATCCTAGAGGGAATGCTTTTCTGCTAAAGCATAATAATCTACCAAGGTCAGGTTCTCGCCCATGAATAATTCTCTGAAAAGTAAGTGATCTGCTGGGAGCATCTTCTAGAAGGCTGAGCTTACAATGCTGTCATAGCATCCGACGATCTTTGCTTTCTCCGCCTTGAACCTCTTGACGTTCATGCGAAGTGACTTCTTCAGGTTTTTCTTCATGTTGAAGAGGTGATCAGACTTCTTCTTGATCGAGCGGTATGATGAATATTCCTTAGTGGAAACCAAGGAAAGTTCGCTGAAGTTTTGGATTAAGCGTGGCAGTAGGGTGTGGAACCAGTCTTGTGCCTCGTCTTGGAGCGTCTTGGCAAAGATTTTGCACATGAGAACGTCATTGTTGCCATAAATGGTCATGTCGATTTGGTAGTGCATCAGGTGCCTGTCCAGATCTTCATCTTCTTTGAACAAGGTGAAATATGATGGGCTAAACTTTTGTGGTGGCTCTGTCTGCTCGATCTCGTTTGTAAATTGTGACCTGCTCATGTTGGCCACGTGTCTACGAAGGGCATCTTCGGTAGTCTCAATGCGCTGGAATCCACGCAGTTGCTTTGCTATGAGCCTTTGTACTTTTCCCTGGATTTGCACCTGGTTAGGCAGCAGATCTTCTAGCTGCCCTCAGTGTTGACCTGTTGGTCTACAGTGCTCTTTTGCATGTCCTGCTCATCCGTGCTTCGGTCGTGGTGCACGTGGTTCATTCTATGCTGCTCGCCGTCGCTCTTGGTGGGGGCTTCCAGTGTAACTCGAGTTGGACTGCTTTCATGCTTTCCTTGGTCCATCATGTGGTTGCCTACTTCGGTGCCTTGTAAGAGGATCTCCTTCTGGGCCTAGCCTCGTGTGGACGCTTCGCCTGGAATGTCCAGAGTGCTTGTCAGAGTGTGGACCCAACCTCAAATGCACACTAACTCGTGAGCCTAGTCCAGAATGAACGTTTCTCTGCGCATTGAGGCGGGAGAAGACATTTTTTTGAGGGCTTAAACGAGAGTGCACACTACCCGAAATCATGGTTCGTGACGGACTGATCAACTGTTTGCTTAGGCGTCATTGGAACGAGTCACGATCATCTGCCCTTGTCCTGCTTCGGGACACTTCATCTCAAGTGCGTTGCCTCTCGATGCGCTCAAGGAGCTGGTTCACCAGAGTGGTCTGCTGCGCGAAGGCACTGGTCAAATTGGCGACCTGCTAAGGCAGGTGATGCTCGCCGTTTGGGTTGGAAGAGTTTGGATGATGGGCATCTCCATGTGTGATGGAAGTGTAGTGGACTGTAGGTACAAAGCTTGAGCTCGAAGTGAGCATTCCTGCAAAAAATGGGGTGAAAATAACTCTGGGTCGATCGCGGGACTGGTGGCCTCAGATTGGATTGGGTTGGGGGCCTGGCCACCAGAGCGGGTTGTCGGCCAGGCCAACCCGGCAGGGTGGACGGAGCACGTGCAGGGGCGCGCTGGGCATGCGAGTGTGGAAGTTGGTTTTGGGCCTCGGCTTGGGCCATTATTACTGCAGTGGTCCTTGCCGTGGGTTGCAAAGTGGTGACCGCGGCAGTGGTGTGGCTCCACGGCAATAGGGCTCGTCCCGCCATTGCGTTGAGTCTTGAGGATCGCCATCGTGGGGCTATGTCCTCATCTCCTCTCTCTGATCTAAATCCTTGTACGTACGGGGTTCCGTTCGTTGTGAATTTTGAATTTCCTACCATTGTATCCTTTCTCCAGAGATTGATCAAGAAACTTTTCTAGGAAAAATTAATTGATACGACGTGTGAGAAATTCAACGTAACAGAAAATTCAAGAAACCAAATGCAAGAGGCTTATTGATAACTCATATATTTCATACGTTTATAAAATCCATTCCTAGTCTCTTTGTGATATTTTTGAGTTAGGGTTTTACTCTCTTTTGTGTTAATGTGCAGTTAATTGGATTTTAGAGCCAGTTGAGGGTAAATAAGGCAAAATGGAGCTGAAAGTGGAGAATTGAATAAGGATTCTGATGTAGAGAAAGATTCAAAGTGTACAATTGAATACGGTGATGAATATGGCCCTTTAATAGACCAATAACAGCAAAAAAACGTGGGAATTAAATGCCCAATTACTAGGATGTATTGGCAATCTGTAGCCTTTCTTCCAGAAACCAAACTCTATTTTCCTTCACCATCCGCTGCCACCAAAGAAACCACGCAGCCGCGCTGGTCTTGGAGAAGTTCAACATCAGAATTGCTTTAAAGGGGTTTCTTCTATGAACTTTAATTTCACTCATGTTGTTCTTGATATTTATTTATTCTGCAATCATGTTGTGTAATTAAGTTTATTGTTGGGGATTTCGATGTAGCCTTGCAAACCTATTCTACGTTATTAAGTTGAAGTATTCAAATTACCAATCTGTGTTCTTGTTTCATTCACTGATTTTATAGTATAATTTGTTTGTTAATTTAATGTTTGATCACCATTAGGGCTGGCTATGAATTATTTGATCAAGGTTATAGTACACATCATGCTTAATCTTGGTGGACATGTGAATGAATGAAGAAACTGCTATGCATACATCCTGCCATGTGATTTCTTTGGTTCTTGGAAGTTTTCTTGTTCTTAATGGATTTTTTTTTGGTAATCTAAGTTGAACATCACAACTAGGTTGCAGATTAGGAATACTTGATCACAACCACACATCAAATGGATGATCATAAATAAGTAAAACGAACCCTAGTTGCAGATTGGAGAGTTGAATACGTTTTGACTTAATTTTCATTGAATTGGCTTGTAATCGTGAAATCGATATTCCTAGTTCCATTCCCATCGTTTCTGAACCAATCTATCATTCATCTTTATCTTGTCTTGCATTTTAAGTTACTTTAGCTTTCAAAACAAAAACCTAAAATCAGCTTTCATTTGCATTTTCTTTAGGGTTCACATAAAGCTAGTAATTGTAGAGGTCTAATTAGTCCTTGTGGTTCGACACCCTTACTTGTGCCATTATACTATCCTTATATTTGCAGTTGAAAGGAACACAACACTTATTCGAGTTTTTGAATCAGCTCTTAATGAAAACACCAATTTGTTGATGCAAATTTCTGCCATCTCTAGCTTTGACGAAAACGCACCTGCAAAACAATCAAGACCTTTGATCAAGGACCTATGCCTCACGCACCCACGAGGCAGGGGTAGGGGTTTGGCCAATGGATCTCCGATGCCTAAATTAGTTCATCTGAAAAAGAGTAAGTGTTTAGGGCTTTTAGGGATAGCAAAAGCTTACTAAAATTTGGTAGAATTGGAGGTATATATAGGGGAGTGGCCGGCCATGGTGTTAGGGTTTTACCCTACACATGGCGGCATCCTATTGGCCAAGGTTTTATGGAGAAATATTCTCAAAATATTAAATAGGAGATAGTATCTTGAGATAATGGATTAAATATCCCTAATTGACTTAAATAGGGATTACTTACTTGGACGGAGTCAATCTTCAATTGGGAATGTATTAAAGATAGGATTTAGGTAATTAATCCGTATCTTTAATGCTTTGACATTTCCTTGCCAAGGCAGGTGAGCTGTGGGCAGTTGTATTCAGCTACAGGGTCATTTACGGGTGTGAGCTGCGCGTGGGAGTACCTGAGGAGCATGCCCATTTAATGAGGGCAATCTTGTCTTTCTTGAGCAAAAGTTCACGTGTCGTCTCTAGAATTTTTGAAATTATTTTAGGCTCCACATGTATTATGACTCTAATTAGTAATATTATCTTGCACAAACTACATAATGTGTAAGTTTCAATCTACTAAAAACCCGAAATGAAGGTGGGTATAACCAGTAAGATTTGTCATTCAGAATTTGCACCACTTACCTGGAAATAAAAGAGTTGGAACTGCAAATCACGGCCCAAATGGTAACAATATCAAGTCGATACCATTAATTACATGGGGGAGAAGAAAATTATCGAGGCGACAAATGAATGAAAGCAGAATGGAACGGTTGATAGCTTTTCTCATATCACGAAGTTCGCATGATGGGGGGCTCTCTCCGAATTTTGAGTCTTTCGCTTTTCTTTATTTATTTTTTCGGACAAAATTACCTTGCGAATTTGCATCTATCATTTTCAGTCAGTTTAATATATATATATATATATATATATATATATATATTTTTTTTTTTTTAGCAGCTTTTATGTTCAATATTTTTTTGGCGAAGTCTTGTGACCTTAAAGTAGGATTCTGACTTTCTAATAGTAAAGATTATCTAACATTGGTTTGGTTGGTTTCTATTTCACAACATGGTTTCTATTAAAATTGATTCAAATTTTTTTTAACTGTAACTAGTGTTAAAACAGAGTACTTAGTACTTGTTTAATACACACACGAATTGGGAGAATAGTCTTATTTAACTGAACAACTGGGTTGGCTTTAAATAGCCTTACGAAATAATTGAATCAGCAAATATTGCAGCCCATGTTTAACAAACCTATTAACGTGGTACATGACTAAGGAATATGTCAAACAAACAAGTAGTGCCTTAAAAGTAGGGATTATTAGTAGATTGCCGGCCTAAACTCTAAAGACTAGGAAACACTAACAACTTTTAAAATCCTCCATTAAACTGAATGCCATTAGCAGTCAGTCTATGCCTAGATACAGACACACACCTATTTAGATCACGCATCGTCAAGAACACATAAAGCTTTAAAGGATTTAGTTATCAAGGTTCTAAAAGACGCTAGACGCTACACGGGTGGCAGGCTGGGGCCTAGGGCCTAGGCAGACTAGGCGGATTTAAGTAAATCTATTATATTTCGTGTAAATAAGTGTCTGCTTATACTTAAAATATATATAATTTCATCATAAACTACAAAATAGAAGACATATATATATATATATTATGAAGTATTGGAACATAATGAAAATGTGGGGACCAAGGATATAATGTGTGTTCATTTGAATATGCAACAAGTCTCTTACAATTTATTGAGAAAAATAAAATACAAAATTAAAATTATATATTGTCTGTCTAATTTAGTCGCGACCTAGGCGGGTCTAAGCTCCATTTCTTAATTTTCAAACGCCTAGGTATTAATCGGGGTGGTGGCCAGCCGCCTAGTGCCTAGGCAGCGCTAGGTGAGGATTTTTAGAACAATGTTAGTTATAATGTTACAACTTGCTCCTGAGTATGACAATGAACCATATTCACAATTTCATCATTTATGAGCTCATGAAGAAAAGCGAAACGAATATCTATGTGTTTGTTGCGACCATGCATGACTGAATTCTTTGAAAGCTTAATTTTTGAATTGTTGTCGCAATAAACTATTGCGAACTTGTGTTGAACGACATGATCGAGTTGCACTAATTATCTCATTAACCTTACTGCTTGATGGACACCTGAAGCTGCCCAATGAACTCAGCTTCAGTGATTGACACATCCCGTCCCGAAGGTAGGTCGTGCTGGCCGTCACGTGAACGTGACGTAAGCCATGTACACTGTGCGGAAGCAGGATCAATTCAAGGATACGAACCAATTAAAACCGAAACACTAGCAATACTAGTGTACAAGAAGTGTGAATTTCAATAATACAGAGCATAATAGTCTACGTCCAGTCAAGCAGAAGTACTGAATAGAAATAACACCCGAAGGTGGTCCTACATAAATGGAATTCTGTCAGAACGTCCGATGAGCTCCTCCAACGAACGCTACCTAATACCTGGAGGGGCGAAAAACATAAAACTGAGTGGGTCAGCAACAATTCTTTTCAAAACCTTTCCTTTCAAAAGTTATAACCCGTCGCCGTAAAACCTGTATAATTTCCCAGAAATAAAGTATATACTCATATATATATTTCTTCAAAATCCGCTAGAAAACATGTATGTATGAAAGTATGCATATGCCATGCCAAAGTATCAACTGAATGCCAAAGCATCTATGTGAATGTGATTGAATACTCAAATATCATCTCAGCCCTCGGCTGTATATAGCTCATATCAACTCATCAAATCATGTAACTCATAATCATCATAATCAAATCATATATATACCCTGCACACACATCAATACCACCTCGAGTGGTCTGCACAATATCACTGATAATAAACTAATATGCTCTAGTGCTACAATCACGTGAAGACTGAGCGATAAATCGCGGGTCACCTACGAGTCGAACCCACCTATAGTGGCCTATTCGACAAGACTGAGCACTTAACTTGGATCTAAGGCGAGCATGCGGTGCGGGAGGTGAACAACACGTGAAAGACTGAGCCCCTCTCTGGGCGTGAGCACTAATATCAGTGTGCAGGTTTATGAGCTCTAATCATATCACATCACATCACATTTCATCATTCGTTCACAATAACTAGCATATAAGCTTACCTGCCACTTACCTGTGCGTCCTCAGCACCGACATTAATATAAACAATCAATACTGCATAATTAAACAAATAGATACTTTGCATGGCATTTCATATCATTTTTCATTTAAACTGATTTTCTGGGCAAAACTCATTTATACAGGTATATACGAAAAATAACTGCCCACTCACTGGTATGTAGACGGGTCTTAATCTCTGTGCCTAGCCTGGCTACGCTCGTCCTCTGTATAGGTCTCGCCTATATGAGAAGTAACTGAAATAACGTTAATTAATGCACATAAACGACAATTGCTAATAACTTCTCATACGTAGCTCAATTTTGGCATATGAATATACTAACGAGACCTACACGACGTCACGAGCGTCGTGATATTTTTAAAATAATTTTACTGTAGCTCACGCACCCATATGCGCCTGACAAGGAACTGTGAAACGCACCCCCACGCGCATGGCACGCGCCGGCGCGTGTCGTCTTCAACCTTGGGTCGCCGGCGCCGGCCACCGGTCGTCGGAAACCTGCAACTTGCCATATCTCGACCATTTCTTCACCATTTCAACTCATTTTTCTTCCTACGTGCTCTAAATTAAGAGAGGAAGTGGGCTATACCTTCAAAAACCTCGAAAAAGCTTCGAATCACGACGGAGCAAAATCTAAAAAATCGGCCACTTTCGAACTGGGGTTTCCCGACATCCAACTCGAGCCAACGATACACTCCGAGGTTCGTGAGGGTCTCACAAAGCTCCTTGTGAGCTTGGATTGTCCTAAAACAAAGCCAATAAAAAGTTGATGAATAGTGCTCAAAACGGACCTCGGGTTTTCGACGTGAAATTGTACGAGCTCTTACCTGAAACTGGTGTCAACGGATTCGTATGGACCTCAGGAACACAACGGAACCCTTTTCTGCGTCGATCCGTGAAGATTTTGGGGTCCTTGGGCGTGGTCCGTACATGAGGGAAGAGAGAAAGAGAGAAAGTTGAGTATGAGAGAGAGAGAGTGAGAGAGTGAGTGTATGAGGTGTGCTCTTAGTCACCAATCAAATTCAAGGACCGATAATTTGATTGGTTCCAATTAATTAGGGTAGTGCACCATTGGGCAATTTCACACACATACATAGACACAGGTCAGAAATCCCCGTACGGGTATTTTCGTCCTTTCACGTCCCTAGTGACGTAAATGTCGGGACGGGTCGTTACAATCTACCCACCTTATAAAAATTTCATCCCCGAAATTTACATAACCAAAACCAAAACCACTAGTACTCATAAAACAACCTCGCGTACATCTCTCTCATCCGATCCTCCGTCTCCCAAGTAGCTTCTTCCACTGAATGGTTCATCCACAAAACTTTAACCAATTGCACTGTCTTATTCCTCAAAATCTTTTCTTTCCAATTGAATATAGTCACTGGCTCCTCATCATAAGTCAAATCCGAACTAATCTCCAAGGGTTGATGAGGTATCACATGTGAAGGATCTGAGACATAATGTCGAAGCATTGACACATGAAACACATTATGTACCTTAGACAGCTCTGACGGCAACTCAAGTCTATAGGCAACTCCACCAACTCGCTCGGTGATCTGGTACGGCCCGATGTACCTAGGACTCAACTTTCCTTTCTTTCCAAATCGAACAACACCTCTCCAAGGCGATAACTTCAAAAATACCCAATCACCGACCTTGTACACTCTATCAGTGGCATATCTATCTGCCAAACTCTTTTGGCGATCTTGGGCCGCTTTCATATTAGACTTAATAACCTGAATGTTCTGAGTAGTCTCCTCCACTAACTCAGGGCCCACTAAAACTCGTTCACCAACCTCTGACCAACATAAAGGTGTACGACCAGGCTTGCCATACAATGCCTCGAATGGCGCCATACCAATACTCGAGTGAAAGCTGTTGTTATAGGCAAATTCCATCAAATCCAACCACTTATGCCAAGTGTCACCAAACTGCAACACCGAAGATCTTAGTATATCCTCCAAAGTCTGAATCGTCCTTTCAGATTGTCCATCTGTCTAAGGATGATATGCCGTACTATACAGCAATCTCGAACCCAAAGCTTCCTGGAATGCTATCCAAAACTTAAAAGTAAATCTCGGATCTCGATCTGAAATAATACTCACAGGAACTCCATGATACTTCACAATCTTCGTGATGAACAATTCCGTTAACTTGTTCAAAGAATACTTTTCCCTCACAGGAATGAAATGCGCTGACTTAGTAAGCCGATCAACAACCACCCAAATTCCATCATAACCATTCCGTCACGTTCATGTGATGGCCAGCACGCCCTACCTTCGGGACGGGGTGTGTCAGTGATGGATAAGGTGACTACAGGTTTTTCATTTGAGGAACATGACACTGCTCATGAGCTCATCATAAATAAATATCTCGAAGTGTTTTTATGTCTTCTTGATCTCTTGCATAATCACTATCTGTATAATCAATAGTGAAGTTCAGTAGGACTTTCCATGTATATGCTAATTAGATTCACTACAAACATCTTATCAGGTCGAGTGGCAGTTAAGTACATTAGACCCACTTCCCATAATATGCTTATAGAGAGTGATGCCAAGAAAGCATCTCAATTTTTCAAGATCAATCATATCGAACTCGACCACCATGGATCGTTTAAACTCAGTAAACATAAGTTCATGATTTCCAGTAAAGTTGAGATCATCGACATAGAGACAAGCAATTAAGATCTTACCTTCATCTGCTACTTTGACGAACAAGGTATGTTCATAAGGACACTTCTTGAAACCTTCTTTCACAAAATAAGACTCTATGAGACTATACCAAGCTCAAGGAGCTTGTTTAAGGCATATAGTGCCTCTTTTAGTTTGTACACCTTCTGCTCATTACCCTTTCATTCATAACCAGCTGTTCAATAAATACTTCACTCAGTTCACCATGCAAGAAGGCTGATTTCATGTCTAACTGATAGATCGTCCACTTCTTCTGGGCTGCAAGTGAAATAACTAGTCGAATTGTATCCAATCGAGCTACAGGTGTAAAAACTTCAGCATAATCCACTCTATATTGCTGACCGTATCCTTTTGCTACCAGTTGAGCCTTGTACTTATCCATTTCTACATTCTCATTGATCTTTGTCTTATAAACTCATTTTACTCCAATCTTCTTTCCTCCAGCTAGGTATCTGTCGACTCTATGTATCATTTATTTCTAGGGCTTATATCTTCGAATCCATTGCTATTATCCACTTTGCACTCTTCACAACATCTGTATATGAAGTAGAATCACTGTCTTCAAATATGGCTACTCCATGTCCTCTTCCTCAGAAAGACCTTGTCCACTTTCATAATCCCTCATCGAAACTGGTTCCCTTCTAATTCGTGCTTTATTTGGAACACCATTCTCCATTTCTTCTTCTATAGTGCCATTGGATCATTCGGTTTCTCCTTCATTGTCATCAACTATTGTGCCTTCTTCGTCACTCATGCCCCAGTACAGATCAACTATAATTACTTCTTTGTGACTACCATCCCAGTTCCAACTTTTATCTTCTTCAAACACCATGTCTCTGCTTACAATTCTCTTTTGAGAAATTGGACCATACAACCTGTATGCCTTCAACTCCTCACTAACTCCGAGTAGAACACATTTCAGCCTCTGGTCATCATGCTTTGTTAATTTGTTATCTGGAATGTGAGCATGAGGTACACAACCAAATAACTTGAAATAATCAACTCATTGTTTGGATCTACTCCAAGCTTCTTCTGAAGTCATTTTTTGCACTGCAAGGTTGGACTTTTATTCAGAACATAAACAATCCATTTGACTACCTCAGGCAGAGAGTCTTTGGGATCTACTTCTCCGAACGCATTCTTTCGAACCATATTCATAATAGCCTGATTCTTCCTCTTTGCAAGATTTTTTTTTTTGTTTTTTTGTTTTTTTGGTTTTTGTGGAGTGTATACGGTTGTCAACTATCTACTAATTTCATTTACATTACAAAAGTTGGTGAACTCTTGTGATGTAATTTCACCTCCATGATCAGTACGAAGACCTCTTATATATGCACCAGTTTCTTTCTCAACACGAGTCTTATAACTTTTAAGGGTGACAAAAGCTTCTGACTTCTCAACCAAGAAATACATCCAAGTTTTATGGCTAAAATCAGCGACGAAGCTAATGAGGTACCTTTTATTGCTGTTTGAAATGGGATTAATTGGTCCACGGATGTCGGCATGCATTAGTTGAAGAATTTTGGAAGCCCTTTATGTGCTCTCCTTTAGAAATGGATCTCTCTGTTGTTTTCCAGCAATTTTCACACACATTTGAAGGAGCTTTAAGCTGTAGCAATCCATTCACCATCTTTTTTTGCTGAAGAGTTCTTAAGTCGTTGAAGTTAAGTGTCCATATCTACAATGCCAAAGTCGAGCTAGATCTTGTGTAAGAGAGGCTTTGGTCTCTTGGCAAAGATCGAGCAAGCACAATGAACATTCTATTTGAAGACGTTGCAATCTCTATAATCAGTCATCTCTCAGGGATTTGATAAGTGTATTCTTGAGTGCTACAACTACCATGAACTTGGACATTTACAATATGAATGCCCGAAGAAGGAGAAAGACACAGGCTAACTACGTAGAAGCAAATGAGGAGATTCTATTGATGGCTTACGTGGATATCAAGGAAGCTAGTAGAGAAGAGTTATGATTTCTTGACTCAAGTTGTAACAATCATGTATGTGGCTAGAAATTTTTTTTATTTTTTATTTTGATGGAAGCTTCAGACATTATGTGAAACTGTGAGACAATTCAGGCATGGTAGTGCTTGGGAAAGTTAACATCCAAATGCAAGTGAATGGGATTATATAGATAATCATTGGGGTGTTCTATGTACCAGTATTAGTCAGCTACAAGAGAATGGGCTTGCATTTCCCATGTTGTATGAGAAATGCAAGCCCCTTATCTTGTAGTTGAATGATTAACAAATTGTTCTTTAGAACTAAGTACATAGAATACCCCAGTGATTATCTATATAATCTCATTCACCTACATACAGATGTTGCTTTTCCCTAGCACAACCATGCTTGAATTATCTCCCAGCTTCACCAACTCTCTGAAGTTTCCATCAAAGTCAAAGAAAAGGTCTTTCTTGTCACACATATGATTACTACAGCTTGAGTCAAGAAACCATAACTCTTATCTGCTAGCTTCCTTGATGTCCACGTAAGCCATGAATAGCATATCCCCAGTTTTTACTCAGTTAGCCTTTGCGTCTTTCTCCTTCTTGGGGCATTCATCTTGAAAATGTCTAAGTTCGTGGTAATTGTAGCACTCAAGGATAGACTTATCAAATCCCTGTCTACCCCTTCATCTTCCTCTTTCTCTAAATCTATCACGTCCCCGTCCTCTTCCTCCTGGTTGGTCTTCATGAGTAACTTTTAAGGCTTGTTCGTCCACAACATGGCTATTCATTTGTTGTTCATGCACAAGGAGACTGCTTTATAACTCATCAATCAATCAAATATATAGATCATTAGACTTCTCGATAGGGCACACAACATAATTAAATTTTAGAGTCATAGATCTCAGGATTTTTTCAATGACAACAACATCTGCCATTTTCTCTCCACGAATAATCTTCTTGTAGGCTATGGTGAGGGTTCGAGCTAAATCGTCATTCACAGATCATTCCCCTAATTTCATGTGAAGAACTTCACACTCTTTGCGTAGAGCTTGTAGTTGTGCACATTTTACTTGTGTCCTTCCTTGGTACTTCTACTTCAAAGAGTCCCAAATGTCCTTTGTTGTGTCTTTCTTCAAGACGGTCTTCAGAATTGATCGATCAATTGCTTGGAACAGATAGTTCTTGGCCTTCAAATCTTTCAGCTTTTGATCATCAATCTTCTTCTTTTGTGCGTTAGTGAGATCAGCCCCTTCTGCTGCTGCAGAGATCCCAGTTTCCACCCGCTCGAATATTCTTTTGAATACAAAAAATTATCCATGAGCACACTCCAGTAGTGTCCATAAAACTTTCAAATCACTTGTTGCAAAAAACTGATTTCAGTCGCTAATACCTTTGCTGCTACACACATAAAAGACTGTTGCTTCCCAAGTTTTTATCACGCCCCGTGATGGGGCTTTGATACTAGATGTTAAAAATACACACACGAATTGGGAAAATAGTCTTATTCAACTGAACCAGAAAATATTGCAGCGCGCGTTTAATAAACCTAATAATGGGGTACATGGCTAAGAAATAGGTCAAACAAACTACTAGTCCCTTAAAAGTTGACATTATTAACAGACTGCCGAATCAAACTCTAAAGACTAGGAAACACTAACAACTTTAACAATTAGTTCAACCACGATTTCAATGTGAAACTAGACTAAATCGAAACCTCATAAAAATATAACGTAGAATTGTTATTATCCCTTGTCATAGGAAAACAAATAACAAGTTCTTAACTTGCTGTTACGACCACCGTAGAGCCCAAACATGCTTGTTGCTTTCTAAGTGCCAACTTTGAATCCCAAAAGCCCTTAACGGGAAGCCCAGTTAGGCGTAGTTGGATGATTTTAGTTTCAACTTTTACTTTTAGGTACCAACTATATATTTGCGTTCTGTTTGTCTAGCCGATACATTTTATTATGTTTTATTATAAGCGATAACTAAGTTACGCTAAATGTTCAATAAAGACAAAAAAGTTATGCTAAAGGGAAAACAGGAGAAGATTTATACTCGAAACGCGGTGTGAAAAAAACCTTAACAAATTACCATGACAATTCACCAATTGAAAAAACAAGTCTTGATTTTTATGTTTTGTTTTCAGGCAATCAATAATTTGTATGAGAAACCACCTCACAAATAATCACTTCATTTGATTCAAAGGAGTTGTGGAGCAAAAAATAATAGAGAAAAATATGGAGGCGACACGTGGATTCTAGGGTTAAAAAGACAAAATTACCCTCGAGGCACACCGAAGCTTCTACACGCAAGCAGCGGACAATCATGACTCAATCAAGGTCAAAAGTGATCAAAATAGGTATTTATTCAAAACCTATTTCATCCATCCGTATCAAATCTCCTTCACAAGGTAACTCCCACATTATTTCTCCTCAATTATATTAATTAGCTAATTAATTAATTTATCACTCAATTAAATTATTAATTAGCTAATTAATTGTAAATTACACCAAAAAAACCACTAAATGTGGCCGGTTCCCATCTCTCCCAAAGGGGCCGGCCACACCCCTATAAATACCACCTCATTTCTCCAAAAACCTAATTCCAACCATCTTGCAAAATTCTCTAAACACTTTTCCTTCAAAATTCTAACTTTGGCATCAGAGGTTCTTCGGGCAAAGCCACCCCCCCCCCCCAATTCATCGTGGGCACGTGAGGCTCTTGGCCTTGACCTAAGGTGTTAATTGTTTTGTAGGTGCAATTTTGTCCAAGAAGAAGAAGGCGGAAATTTGCATCCACAAATTGGTGCTTTCATTAAGAGTTTGGTTCACACGCTCGAAGAAGACTCTCGCATTCAACGTTTCTAATTTCTCGTTCATTTGTAGATTTTTTGTACATTTTACTTCCTAGAATTTTTTTTATAAAATTCTTTGAATAAACGTAAAAGAAAAATACAATGACAAGAAATTTGAAAACCACAACGAACGAAACTTTCTACGTTCAAAGATCCGGATCAAGTGATGGAGATTGCAATGTAGCCCCACCATGACGATCCACAAGGCTCAACACGGCGGCAAGATGAGCAACTTTGCCACCACGGAGCACCACCACCATGGCAGCCATGGGTACCACTGTGGCAGTGGGAAGTGGGCCAGCTCTATGGCTACAGACAATGGCCGCCTTATACGCTGCCACTACAGCAGCCCAAACCTAGGAGCAAGCTAAGGCCCAGGTGCTAGCAGCATCTGCGCAAGTAGCCCAACAGGCGGCCCAATCTGCAGCTCACGTTGCAAGGCAACCGAGCCAAGCCCAGTGCGAACAGGCCCAAACAGTTGCCCAAGATGCATCGCAGGCCCAATCTGCGCTGATTATTCCCTATATCCAGATCCAATGTGCTTTCAGCGCAGCACTGCACCCACGGGCCTAGCACGTGGCTCGGCCTAATCCATTCCCATGGCTCACTTGGCGATCCCGACCGGTCCAAGACTGGTTCAACTATCTCGGATTAATATTTATGGACCACCGATCGGACCGGGGGCATTTTCACCCCATTTCTCCCCAGATTTGACGTTTTCTATCTCAAATCTCATTCCTTGAGTCCATTACACTTCCATTACTCAAGGAGACGCATACTGTCCAAGCTCTTCCAACCCGAATGGCCAACTACACTTGTCTCGACAAGTCATAGAGTTAACAAACGCCCTCGCACAACAGATGACCTTGGTGAATCAGCTTTTGCAGCACACCGAGATGTAACGTGCCCTAGACGAGGTGCCTCGAAGCATGACAAGGGCATATAATGAACTTCTCCAGCAGCGTCCCAGTAAGCAGCCCCTCAACCAGCCACGATCCGAGTGTTCTAGCAGTTTACACTCCCGCCTGGGTCTTCGGGATAACGTATACTCTCGTCTTAGCTCGAGGATGAGCGTGCATTCTTGATCAAGCCCACAGACGAGCATACGTTCACGGTTAAGGCCACACTTCGATTATCAACATGGACAACCTTCCAAGCGAAGTGATCATTCATAACTAGGCTCGCAATGAGCGTTCTCCACCTCACATCGGAGTAGGCAGCATGGAGGATGGAGATAAGTAGTCACTCAATCCGGCTCAAGTTCAACCGCCAGCCTGCAAACAGCCCGCTCGCTTGCCAGGAACGTGCCACATGCATCACAGTCACGACATAGACAAGTTGAGCATAAGTAATAGCGACCTAGACCAATAAGCCATAACCGGGGGCAGTGAAAGTTCCACTGCCCCAGTAGAGGCAAATTTAAGAAGAAGTTGACAGGCTTATGACTGAACGACTGCGTAATTTATAGCGCAACGAGGCTGCTGACAATGCGCTTCGTGAGACATGACCAACATAAGCATGTCACTATTCATAGATGAGATCGAACAAATAGATCCACCTTACGGGTCACTATGCCTCACTTCACTCCGTAGAAGAGAGACGAGGATCCGGATCGACATCTCAAGCATTACCACAGTACCATGATCTTCTACAGGAACAACGACGCACTTATGTTCAAAATTTTTACCATAACTCTACAAGGCGAAATGCAAGATTGGTTTCACATCCTACTGCCGTAGTCGATCTGAAGTTTCAACGAACTTTCCTTAGTTTTCACTAAGGAGTATTCATCTAACCGCTTAATCAAAAGGACATCCGATCATATCTTTAGCATCGTAAAAGGCCCTTAGGGGACAATTCACGACTATGTCAAGAGGTTCAAAGTGGAGAAGGCCAAGATTATTGGCTGCAATGAAGACATAGCAATGGCAGCATTCAGAAATGGGCTTCCCACCGAACACACTTTATTCAGAAAATTGATCATGGGGGAAGAACTGACCCTGGCAGCTTCGTATGCTTTGGCGGAGAAGCACGCACTATGGGACGATGCCAAACAGTCCAACAAAAACGAGTCAGAAAAGAAATGCATGGAATGTTCCCCAACCAGAGAAGACTCAATGCCCGAAACATTCACCAAGTTCTCAATTCCAATTGGCCAAATTCTCCGTAAGCTCAGGAACTAACCTTGGTTCGAGCTACCGCCACCTATGAAAGGCAATCTTACCGGGCTAAATCATACAAAGTATTGCGTATTCCATCAAGGACCAGGCCATACTACCAACGGCTTCCAGAAGTGGAAGCAGTACCTTAAGAAGCGGACAAATGAGGGTCGGTGTGACAAGTGTCTTCACAGGTCAACGACACGGCCTACACAAGCAAGGGAAATCTCCATCACCCCTTGAACCTCGTCAGGGCTTTTCCAAATAAGTTCGAAAGCTCAATGAACAAGACCTTGCAAGCCGAGGATTATTCAGTTTGTTATGCACTTTTTACCTTCCAGCATAGTTGATCCATTTCTGTATTCTCAATGAAGATTCAAGAAGTTATTCATAAGCCAGGCTCCACTACTGTCTACAACGACTGCTCAAAGGCAAGTGGCACTCAAAATATGTCTGAAAACCTTATTTAATATGGTAGTTTAATTTAAATAACTATATTAATTCAATTAAAATAATAATTATTGAGGGGATTATGTTTCGCCTATGGCCCTTTGGCCCCCTCGTTTGGAGATGGTATAAAATATGGAAAGGGATCATCTCCGAATCTCTTCCTCCTAATCCACCAAGTCCGGGGATCCGGGCTATTGAAATTTGATCCAACGGCTACAAATAGGGGCCCACTTTAAAAGTTATGGCCTCACACTGTTCATTAAAATATAATGAGGAAGGGATCCGGAGAGGATCCCTTTCCATAAAATATGGCCTTACACTATTCATTAAAATATAATTTCTTATAGAGCTATAGGGCTAAGGCCATCTCCAACCGAAGGGTCCAAAAGGCCAGATGGCCTAAAATAACCCAAAAACCGTCTCCAAAGGGCCCGTGGGCCTCACGGGACAAAAAAGAGCAAAAGGGCCAACAGGCTGGCCCAACCCAGCTAGTCTCGGGCCATATTTCTTAGGCCATCTCCAATCGAAGGCTGGCCAGAGGGCTTGTTTTAGTCCTTTGGCCATCTAAGATATTAATATTTTAATAAACAATGCATGGCCATATTTCTTACCATCTCCAACCAAGGGGCCAGAGGGCCATAGGCCAAACATAGCCCTGTGACAAAAAACCATCTCCAACCGAGGGCTAAAGGGCCATAGGGCCAAACATAATTTATTATTTAAATTTAAAAACTACAACAACTTAAATTTAAAAACTACAACAACTTGAATTTAAAAAGGGTGAAAATTATGTGAAAAATGGTGTAGGAATGGCTTAGGTATTTATAGGAAAAAAAGGGGAATTTTTTTAAAAAAAAATTTGAAAAATTTGGCCCAAAAAAAAAAGAGAGGACAATACTGTCGGATGTATCCAACAGAAAATGTATTAATAATGAAAAATCCAGCCCGGCCCGGGGCTGTTTGGCTAGCTGAGTTGGGCCAGCTGGTTAGCCATTTGGCTCTTTTTTGTCCAGTAGGGCCCACGAGCCATTTGGCCTAGCCCTCAGTTGGAGACTGTTTTCGGGCGATTTTCGGCCCTCTGGCCTTTGGAACCCTTCGGTTAGAAATGGCCTTACCATCTCCAATCGAAGGAGGGCCAGATGGCTTGTTTTAGCTTTCCTGCCCTCTGAGAAATTAATATTTTAATGAACAGTGTAAGGCCATACTTCTTACCATCTCCAATCGAGGGCCAAAGGGCCAAACATAGCCTTGCGACAAAAAACCATCTCCAACTGAGGGCCATAGGGCCAAACATAATTTATTATTTAAATTTAAAAACTACAACAACTTAAATTTAAAAACTACAACTTAAATTTAAAAACTGCAACTTAAATTTAAAAACTACAAATTAAATTTAAAAACTACAACAACTTAAATTTATAGGAAAAAATTAGAATTTTTTAATTTTTTTTAAAAAAAATTTGGCCGAAAAAAAAAATCAAATCCAACGGTAATTGACGTCAACTAGCCGTTGCTAATGTTATTTAATGTTGCTTAATGTTGTTTCATGTTACTTAATGTTATTTAATGTTGCTTAACGGCTTAGGAAGTTATAGGGAAAAAAAAATAGAATTTTTAACTTTTAAAAAAAAAATTTGTAAAAAAAAAAAAAACTGAAAAAAAAAAATTCAAATATAACGGCTAGATGACGTCATTCAAATTTATGGCGTGGCCCGAGGTTGGCTGGCTGGGTTGGGCCAGCTGGTTGGCCCTTTTTTGTCCCGTGGGGCCCACGAGCCCTTTAGCCTAGCCCTTGGTTGGAGATGATTTTCGAACTATTTTCGGCCCTCTGGACCCTTGGGTTGGATGACACACCCCAACCGAGATAGAGACATGCTGGCCGTCACGTGAGCGTGACATAAGCCATGTGCACGAAGCGGAAGCGTTAAGATATGGAAATTTCGAATGAATAAAACCAAACATCCAAAATGGCTAGAAAGGAAATAAGTGTTAATACACCTTCAGAGCATAATTAAGTCTAAGTGCAGTCAAGCATAGAAATTACTACAGTATCCAATATTCCTACATGGATGATGTACTATCAGAACTTCCACCAGAATCATTGTGAGCCACCAACAAAAGCTACCTAATATCTGGAGGGGCGCAAAACAAAGCTGAGTGGGTCAGTAAAACAACGTTTATATAAAAACTTTATTTTCCTTTGAATATACTAACCCCTCGCCGTAAAACAAGTATAACTTTCCCAGAAAATATGATACGTAAATATAAGTCAAATCATGCTCAGTATATCAAGATTCATTTGTATGTATACCATGTATATGCTATGCCCAATATCACAATATAATAAATAATAAGCCAGGTGATGCAATTCAATATAAATCATCTAATAGCCAAAGTCACTTGACGTGATCTATACGGCAGAAACTAGAGCTCATTCCAATCATATCTCAACCTCATATCTCAACATATTTATACATATTTGCACACAAGTCGGTACCACCTCACGTGGTCTGACTGACAGGCTAGGTGTGTAATGAATACGCTCAAGTGTTACAATCAAATGAAGGCTATGCGTTATTCGCGGGTAACCTACAAGTCGAACCCACTGAAAGTGGTCTATACGACAGGCTATGCACCTATCTTGGATCCAAGGTGAGCGTGTGGTGCGGGAGGTGAACGATCATGTGAAGCTATGCCCTGACTCTAGCGGGAGCACTAACATTGGGGTGCAGATTAATGAGCTCAATATGCATCACAACATCACCAACTATTTCATAATCATTACCAGCATAATATACTCACCTGGGCCTCCGCAGCACCATGCAACAATATGCATAATTATGATAATGCATATGCTAAAAAAATGCAGGCATAACATGGCATTTAAATCACATTCCATGAAATACGTTTTCTGGGAAAAACGTCAAGTATATACATATATATACTGAAAATAACTGCCCACTCACTGGTATGTAGTCGGGTCGTAACCCTCACGTCTACCCTGGCTATGCTCATCCTCCGGATAGGTCTCGCCTATATGAGAAATAACTATAACAATGTTACTTTAAGCACATATACAATTCTTGCTAATAACTTCTCATACTTTGCTCAATTTGGGTATATAAATATACCACAGTGATCTACACAATCTCAGGATCATCCCCATAATTTTAAAATAAATTTTCGCCTTCCCATGCGCCCTCACGCGCCGATGAGGGTACGGACCTACGCGCCCCCACGCGTGGCCACATGACAATCACACTGACGGTGTCAGTTAACGCCGTCAGATCCTAACGGTAACTGTTAAACTTAACTAACGGCGTTAGCATATTCCGTCAACTTTAACGGAATATGCTCCTATCTTCTCCGGCGAGACGCCGATCGTCGGTGACTTTGCCGGTTTCTGGGTAAAATTTCAAAACCACTATTCTCCTTCGTTTCTTCACCATTTTCCACAAAATTGGTACCAAAATGAAGCTAATAACATGTAGAATCACATTATATAAGTTTTAAGGCTTAAAATTTACCAGATTTTCCCCGAGAAAGCTTGATAGTTCAGCTTACTTAGAAACACGTCGATCTCGGCCCTCCGACGTGCATTTCCTTCCAACGAAGTACCCCAAGACTTGTGAGGACCTCCTTAAGCTCCATGTGAGCTTGAAATTCCCTGAAACAAGTAGTTTTACGTCCATATGAACAGTGCATGAAAAATCGGGGTTTCAGTTTCATGAGATTTCGAACACCAATCAACTTATCTGAGCTTCACGAACACAATGGTGTCCTCTTTGACCACGATCTGTAAGGTTTTGACGGGTTTTGGTGCTTGTCCGTACAAAACCGAGAGGGAGAGAGAGAGAGTCTGAGAGATAGAGAGAGCGTGCAGGAGTGAGAGAGAGAAAGAGTGTTACTCTGTGTGTGTGTGTGGGGTCCAAATACCACCAACCAAACTCCCAATGTAGATACACACACATACCTTAAGTAATGCCTAGGGGCATTTTCGTCATTTCATGTCCGTCGTACAAAATCTCCGGGACGGACTGTTTCATTGGAGATGGCCTTAGGGGTCACTCACTCACTAATCATGTTACTTAGTTTAACCTATCTTTACTATTAGAAAGCCACAGGTGAATTTAGGGGTCACAAGCTTTCACAAGAAAAATTGAATATAAGTCCCCCAAACAAATAAAATCCAAAACTAGTAAAAAAAAAAAAAAAACCACAGGTAATTTTGTAAAAGAATCATAAATTTAAAATCCCTTTTATTGGAAATAAAAAAAAGAAAGACAAAAAAGGGGACGTGCTAAACACCTCAAATGGAGTACGACGGAGTTGCCAAAGTTAAAGCAGTTTTCTCCAACTATCCCATGATCTAATTTTGGTGGGAGGTTGTACAGTAGCGCACTCTTCCAAAAAGTCAGAAAAAATAATCGGATAAAAGAAATTGGGTATTTCTGTAAAACAGGTTCAGGATTTCCTCCACGTCTTTGCTTATGCAAACAGAGCTGAACGTTTATATAGAGGAAATAAACTGTCAACTAAAAAATGGGTACAAAACTTCAACGTTGTGGCCGCATAAACTCGACTAGAAGCTTTCACGAGGAGCAAATGAATTTCCAACACAAAAACGGAACAGTTGTATTGGTTTTTATTTTATTTTTAGTTTTACTTTCTGAATCCAAAAGTTAAAAAACTTTTTGATTTTTTTTTTCTCCCATTGTATAGTGGGTAGTTATGCTTTTTTATCTTGCAGATTTATGACAAAGGATTGTGTATTTGATTGAAAGTGCACATTCATTTATTTGCTCGACGTTTTAAGGTTTTACGGAGTCAAAATCGCAATGCGATTTCACAAGTAAAACTGCATGTTTGTATTGTAGCTTAAAGTATTGTCGTTTCTTTGCTCTTAAAAAATTACGACTGGCATTTGATTGTATTCTTTATTAGCATGTGATTTGCAACTATGCTAGTAGTTTTTGGGGTGCAATTGTATTACAAGGGAATGTGGCAATCTATGTTGTTGCAACCGAATGAAATCCAATATGGGCAGGGCTGTCTTTTGCTGCTTCTAATGGGTTCTCAACTTTGGTGGTGGAATTACTATTTTGGAGGTGTTGGTTCTGTCGAAGAATTAGGGATGAGAATGCTGGGGTTTATTACTAATGTGGTTGGTCGTATATTAAAGATCTTATGCAGCTGGTAGGTTTCATGGATTTATTATATTGCCTAAGGGAGTGTTACATGGTGGCGAGCGAAGATTTCAAGAGAAGGGACACTGCCAATGGTCGTTCGGTCCCTTGACATTAAGAAAGATTCATTTCACTTGAAAGAAAATGACGAAATGGTTTTTGGTTCAGAAGTACTATATCTAAGTGCATGTTACACCTCACCCCCATTTTTATTTCAAAATGATTTTTAATTCTTAATTGGTGTGCCCAAGGGGCCCACCTTCTGTTTTTGTGTCCCCCATTCCCGTCACTCTTCAATCTCTCTCAATCCTCTCTCTTTCTCTTCTCTGTACCCCGTGACCCCTCTTCTCTTTCTTTCAACTCTCTGCACTCTTTCCCGTATCTCTCGAAACCCTCTTACCCCGCGACCCACAACCGTGTTCACCCATCACCACACCACCCTCCCCGGCGTCAACGGCGTCATCATCATCATCATCATCATCATCATCATCATCATCTCGTCGTCTCTCTCTCTCTCTCTAACTCTTGACACTCTTCTTCTCTCTCTAAGCTCTGAGAGCTTCACCTAGCCTCACCTTAGCTCCCTCACAAATCAAACAAAAGAAATTCACATATTTGGAATCTCTGAGACTTGAAGAACCCTACAATTCACTTGCATGTGCCATCAAAGCACCGTGAGATGATCTGCCATGATACCCGAGAGCTTTGAGCTCTAACCGTCAATCCCAGGTGAAATTCTTTCCTTTTATTTGAGTTCTGGGTATCTATCTGTGATGAGGATTATGTTGAAAATCTCTGGGGTTAATCTCTCTGTTTGGAATATGTGCATGCATGTCATTCCGGCGACGAATTCCGGCGACTATCGTTGAGTTCGAAGCTAGGTGGTGACTGTCTTCTTGGCGTTTAGCTCGATTTAGACTTTTAATGTATTGTTGGGCTAACCTAAGCTTGAATTCGTGGGTTTAACTCTCTGCATGCACTCATTCTCTTGGTCTCAGTTTTCGACGGTGAACCCCGTGCTTTTTCTGGCGAGTTTGAAGGTGTTGGCACTCGAACTCGTTTGAATACTATTCCAGGTAACTAGATACCTATTTGCATGTGAGTTTGTGATAGGAGCATATTTATGCGACTTAGTTAGCTTGTTTTCATGCATTTACGTTGTTAGTTCTTAGTTAATTTTGTATTTTAAGCTATTTTCGTGTGTTTGTAGGTTCTAAGTGTCAAAATGGCAAAAAGAAGCAATTTGGAGCATTCTAGAGCATTTTTGGGCCAAGATTGGGTAGTGCAAGCATGGAGGCAAGTTGATGGACGAAATTGAAGATATAAAGGCTTGAAATCAGCTAAGAAGATGGAAGAAAGAAGTCAAAGATAAGAAGATAAGGAATCAGCTCAAAAGAAAGAGAATTATCCAAAACATTATCCAAAACAACCTTATCTTATCTTATCTTATCCAATCCTTATCTTATCTTACCTTATCTTATCCTAATCTTATCCCAACCTGTTTTCTTTAGTTTAGGGACTTAAAACCTGATTTCTAGAAGTCCTATCCATTCCCCTACAAAAGTGGCGCCCCAAACTCTTCTAGAAACCCCAAAATCTGCCCAGAAACACATTCTTTCTAGAAGCCTAAAAATCTAGCACCTCTCTCATTTCTAGAAGGTTTTTTCCTTGCCTTGCAAGACTCCCTGCCTTATCCCTTTGTGCCGTGCCTTCTCACTCCCATTCCCTCTTGGATTCTGACTTATTAAGCCTTTTCCTTGTGGATTTGGGTTCTACAAATCCTTTTCATAAATCAATTGGGCCACAATCCTTTTTCCTAATGGATTCACAATTTCTGCCGCACCTAGGGCCCTAATTCCTTGTTTATGCTGAGTCTTAGCCCTAATCTGATTACCCTAGGGTTTGTGGTGCCTATATATACAAGTTTAGAGGGTTGCCGCAGGTTTCACCACCCTCCATATACACCATTCTCGCCAGAAATCACCCACCACTCTCTGCTGCACCCTTCCCTCACCATTCTCCATAGTTTCTGACCTAATTCACCCTCTGCCGCACCATACCATCCAACCACCCCCATATACATTCAGAAAACCATACTTTGCCGCATAGAAGAGAAGAGAAGGCTTGTCGTGCAACCATTGGAGTTTCTTGGAGTTCTTTCTTCTCTTGTTTGATCTTCATGTTTAATTTAACTTGCTTTTCAATTATGTTAAACATGTGGAACTAATTCCGTTGTAGTTAGAGGTGGAATCAAAGCCATGGACATATGTTTGATATGAATTGATTACCTTCAGTTGTTGTTTCATAAATTGTGAATGTGGTTTGCTTAACTGTTTTATTAAGAACTTGTTCGTGTGTGTTGATTAAGGATGCATACTTAGTTTGCATGCATGAATTTGATGCTAGGATATAAGGGAATTTCACCTAATCGTTAGGAACTTATATTCACAAGTAGTAAAGATTGCTAGTCACAATTGTGTTAAGTAAATCCTAGGCAAGAGTAACATGCGTTTTCCATAGTTATGAATGCCTTGTCAATGTTTATGATTTCTATGGAACTTAATGATCTTTGATATGTATCTCTATCATGCGTATTCCATAGTTAGGGAACTTGATAAGAATAATTTGGTTGTGATGCGTTATCCATTCAATTCAATGAACTTAGGGAAATCTGGGAATTGATTAGTGTAATACAATTAATTCAAAGCATTGTCATTCATGGTTTATCGAAAGAATAACTGGAAATCAATTCATATGCATATGTTCATGTGTGGAGAGGAACCCTCTAACTAGTTTTCACCCCTGAATTCACCTTTATCTCTTTCAATTTACTTTGTTTGCTTAAATCTGCTTAGTTTTGCTTAATTCGTCCAAAAACCCCCCTAGTTCTTAATTGAGTCTTAGTTTGTTTAAATTCGTCCAAATCTGTCCCCTTTTAGTGTTTTGAGTCTAACTAGTCCAAAAGTCAACCAATTCACCCCTTAGAACCTGTTTTGAGTCTGTTTAAGTTAGTTTTGTTGTTTTGAGTCTATTTAGCCTGTTTTGAGTCTCTAGTGTCTAGAATCTGTCTAGTTGAGTTTTATTTGTTGTTTTAAGTTTGTTTTGGTTTGTTTGAGTCAAGTTAGGTTGTTTTAAGTTGTTTGAAGTTAAAATTCGTTCAGATTGACCCCTAGTACCTGTTTTCATTGTCTAGAGTCCAGTTTTAGTGTTTTAGAGTTTAATTTGTATAGATTAGCATCCCTTCTAATCCCCGGCCTTAAACGATCCCTACTTTCATATACTACGTCGATAGGGTTTTAATTTGAGTGTCAAGTAATTCTCACATCAAATTTTGGCGCCGTTGCCGAGGATTAGCAAACTTGCTAATCTCCCTAGTTTCTGCCGTGTATTTTAACTTGTTTTTGTTTCTGTTTTGCTTAGCTTTCTGATTTGTTTTGTTTTCTTTGTTTTAGGTACTAGTGTATGACTCGAAGTTCTCAACCCGTTCACACACATATCTTGGAGTTTAACGACGATTTTGAGCGAGATTTGAGAAGGAATAGGAAGCACCCAGAACCTGGTCTACTTAGTTCAAGTTCTAATTCCGAATCTGAAGTTGAAATTGAAGAGGATTTGGAAGAGGAGCACGACATGGCTGCAGATAACCGAACAATCAAAGAACTTTCAGCCTCGGGATTGGACAATGCAACCCCTTTATGCATTCAGTATCCTAGGGCAGCCGAGGGCAAGACTGACGAATTTGAATTGAAGTTTAGCTTGTTGTACCACATCCCCAAATTCCACGGGTTGTCTATGGAAGATCCGAACAAGCACTTGAAGGAATTTGAAGTGGTTTGTTCAAGCATGACCCCTGCCAATGTTGATGGGAGTATATTAAAGATGAAAGCTTTTCCATTCTCTCTTTTGGAAAAGGCTAAGGATTGGCTCTACGAACTAGCACCTGGAACCGTTACTTCGTGGGAAAGCATGAAGCGCGCATTCTTAAAGAAATTTTTCCCAACTTCAAGAGTCATTCTCTTGAGGAAAAGGATAAGTGGCATTCAACAAAACCAAGGGGAATCGTTTCCAGCCTATTATGAGCGTTTCAAGGCGCTTGTTGCTTCTTGTCCACAACACCAAATGAAAGAAGAACTTCTCCTCCAATATTTCTATGAAGGACTTCTCCCCATTGAGAGACAAATGCTTGATGCTTCAGCGGGAGGAGCTTTGGTTGACAAAACACCCGTGGCTGCCAAGACTCTAATTGCAAATCGAGCCTTGAATGCGCAACAATACGAAGGAGTTGGACAGAGAGAAGGGCCACGACAACAACAACTAAATGAGGTAAATGTAATTGCAGAATTACAATCTCAAATGGCTAATCTCACTCTTCTTTTGTCACAGGTTGTGAATGGAACCAAAGCACAAGGGCCGGCCATATGTGGAGTGTGTTCTATGCAGGGACATCTCAACGATCAATGCCCTCAATTGATTGAGAATGGGGGGTGGGAAACTGCCCAAGCCGTGGGTTTTCAAGGCCAAACCCAACAAAGACACGACCCATACTCAAACACATACAATCCGGGATGGAGAGATCATCCAAACTTCAAGTGGAGGGACTCTTAACAAGCACAGCCACAAAGCGGATTTAGATAGCCCCCTGGGATGTTTTCAAGGCCGTATGCAGCCCCACAAAACCAACTTCGGCCCAAACTAATTCAGGTTCGTCGTTAAATAATGATAAAATTCTTCAAGTACTAACCTCTTTGACGCAGGACGTGCAGAGCATAAAAAATAAAGCTAAAGAGGTGGCCGAATTGAAGAAACAAATGGGGCAAATGGCTGAATTCATGGGCCAATTCCGAGAACAAGGCAGATTGCCTAGTTCAACCGTTGTTAATCCTAAAGGAGGATTTGAAACCGCCCAAGCAATCACGTTGAGAAGTGGTAAGCAGGTTGGAACTGATTCACAACCATCTAGATCAAGTCAAGAAGAGGACAAGAAGCTGCAATTGAAGGAGGATGAATCACCCAAACCCACGGTAAGGAGTGCACAATCCTTGCCGCAGCCAATTCCCACTTCTAAATCGTCCCCAACCATCAAGGTAAGTTCCAATATGAATTCTTCTAGCTCTACTCCACTAATTGTGCCCTTTCCTGGCAGGTTGCGGCAATCAAAGAAAGAGGATGCTGAAAAAGACATTCTAGAGACATTCCGGAAAGTTCAAGTCAATATCCCACTCCTTGATGCAATAAAGCAAGTCCCAAGGTATGCTAAGTTTTTGAAAGAGCTTTGTACAACAAGGAGAAGGATTTCTAACAAAGAAGTGGTTCAAGTAAGTGAGAATGTCTCTGCTGTTTTACAAAGGAAATTACCCCCTAAATGCAAAGATCCAGGTAGTTTTACAATTCCTTGCGTTATTGGTAGTATTAAGTTTGAACATGCTATGTTAGACTTAGGAGCTTCAATTAATGTCATGCCATACTCTATTTATGCATCTATGAACTTAGGTGAGCTTAAAAATGATGGTGTTATAATTCAATTAGCCGATCGTTCTGATTTTTCCAGCGGACTTTTATGTGCTTGACATGGAGGATACACCTCATTCTACCCCATTGCCGATCCTCCTTGGGAGACCTTTCATGAAAACAGCCCGCACCAAGATCGATGTGTTCAAAGGGACGTTGACAATGGAATTTGATGGGGAAGTTATTGATTTCAATCTTGCTGAAACTATTAAATTTCCTAAAGGAAATCATTCTTGTTTCGCTATTGATATATTTGATGAATTGGCACAGGATTACCTTGATTCCTTGGAGAGGGATCCCCTTGAATCAACAATTGCACAAGGAATTGGGCAAAAACCTAATATTGCCGTGCCTAGAAGTGAAAAAGAGGCCGAGATGGTGGCTGCCCTAGAGTCACTACCTCAGCACCGTGGTAAGCCTTCAAAACCAATTTCAATTCCAATTTCTACTAACAAGTTGTTACCCTCAGTGATTCAGGCACCCGTACTTGAGCTTAAACCATTGCCGGATCATTTGAAGTACGTCTTTTTGGGAGATAACGAGACGTTGCCCGTCATTGTGTCCTCCACACTCACGGCAACAGAGGAAGGAAAGTTAATTCGGGTGTTGAAAGAGCACAAAACAGCCATTGGGTGGACATTGGCCGATATTAGGGGGATTAGCCCTACAACATGCATGCATCGCATACTTCTAGAGGAGGGGGCTAAACCAACTCGAGAGGCTCAACGCCGACTCAACCTTCCAATGATGGAAGTTGTGAAGAAGGAGATTATAAAGCTTCTTGATTGTGGAGTGATTTATCCAATCTCAGATAGCCGTTGGGTTTCACCGGTGCAATGTGTTCCAAAGAAATCTGGGGTCACTGTGGTGAAGAATGCGGAGAATGAACTTGTGCTCACACGTGTCCAAACAGGTTGGAGAGTGTGCATCGACTATAGGAACCTAAACGCCACCACGAGGAAGGACCACTTCCCTTAGCTGTTCATTGATCAAATGCTTGAAAGGTTAGCCGGTCATTCTTTTTATTGTTTTCTTGATGGTTATTCTGGGTATAATCAGATTGTTATAGCTCCGGATGACCAAGAAAAGACCACTTTCACGTGCCCCTTTGGTACCTTCGCCTATCGTCGCATGCCATTCGGTTTATGCAATGCACCTGCCACCTTTCAAAGATGCATGGTAAGTATCTTTTCAGATTTTGTGGAGAAGATTATTGAGGTATTCATGGATGATTTTAGTGTTTTTGGGGATTCGTTTGATGGGTGCTTAGATAATCTCACTTTGATTCTAAAACGTTGCATTGAAACTAACCTTGTTTTGAATTGGGAAAAATGTCACTTTATGGTAAAACAAGGCATAGTTTTAGGTCCTATCATTTCAGAAAGGGGAATTGACGTTGATAAATCAAAAATAGACCTTGTGCGTTACTTACCCTCTCCTACTTCGGTTAGAGAGGTTCGTTCTTTTCTTGGACATGCAGGTTTCTATAGGCGATTCATCAAGGATTTTTCGAAGATCTCCACCCCCATTTGCCGTCTCCTCCAGAAAGATGTGACTTTTGTGTTTGATGAGGAATGTGAGAAGGCATTCAAACACCTCAAAGAGATGCTAACTTCGGCCCCTATCATAGTCCCACCAGATTGGAGCCTTCATTTTGAGCTTATGTGTGATGCTTCTGATTATGCATTAGGAGCTGTTTTGGGACAAAGGAAGGACAAGAAGCCCCATGTCATCTATTATGCATCTCGGACCTTGAATGATGCACAATTGAATTACTCTACCACTGAAAAAGAACTTCTTGCTGTTGTGTTTGCTTTAGATAAGTTTCGTTCTTATTTACTTGGTACTAAAGTTATTATTTACACTGACCATGCAGCTTTGAAGTATTTGTTTACGAAGAAAGAGGCCAAACCAAGACTCATTCGCTGGATGCTTCTTCTCCAAGAGTTCGATATTGAAATCCGGGACAAGAAAGGGAGTGAAAACGTAGTGGCTGACCACTTGAGCCGTATGGTGCATGAGGAGGAGGCCGTGCCTATCCAAGAGACATTCCCAGATGAGCAGCTGCTGTCCATCAAGGTAAGTGAGCCATGGTATGCTGATTTAGTGAATTATTTGGTGTCTAAACACATTCCAAGAGAGCTAAACAAGCACCAACGTGAAAAATTTCAAAATGATGCACGTTCTTATGTTTGGGATGACCCATACTTATGGAAATATTGCCCTGATCAGATTCTTCGTAGGTGTGTGCATAATTCTGAGTTTAATTCAATTTTAACTTTCTGTCACACTTATGCATGTGGAGGTCACTTTGGCACTCAAAGAACAGCACATAAAGTTTTAGAATGTGGATTTTATTGGCCTACTATCTTTAGAGATGCTAGAACTTTTTGTATGACATGTGATCGTTGTCAAAGAACTGGTAATATTAGTGCAAGAACCCAAATGCCGCAGCACCCTATATATTCTGTTGAAATCTTTGACGTTTGGGGTATTGATTTCATGGGGCCTTTCCCTTCTTCACATGGTTTCCTTTATATTTTGCTTGTTGTGGATTATGTGTCGAAATGGGTGGAAGCAAAAGCCACCCGTGCTAATGATTCTAAAGTGGTTGCAGATTTCATTAAAACTAACATATTTGCAAGGTTTGGAATGCCAAGAGTACTAATCAGTGATGGGGGCTCCCATTTTTGCAATCGAACCATTGAGGCGCTGCTCAAGAAGTATAATGTCACGCATAAGGTTTCAACACCTTATCATCCTCAAACAAGTGGGCAAGCCGAGGTTTCTAATAGGGAAATCAAGTAGGTTTTGGAGAAGACAGTTGGACCAACTCGGAAGGATTGGAGCTTGCGTTTGAATGATGCATTGTGGGCGTATCGTACTGCCTACAAAACACCAATTGGGATGTCCCCATTTCGGCTGATTTATGGGAAACCATGTCACTTACCTGTTGAGTTAAAGCATCGGGCACATTGGGCTGTGAAGACATTCAACATGGACATTGATGCCACTGGGATTCATAGGAAGCTTCAATTGAACGAGCTTGAAGAGATAAGGAATGAAGCTTATGAGAACGTTCACATTTACAAGGCGAAAACAAAGGCTGCCCATGACAAGATGATTCGTAGCAAAGTGTTCTTTGTGGGGCAGAAAGTGTTACTTTTCAATTCTCTCCTTCGGTTGTTTCCGGGTAAGTTACGTTCTAAGTGGATTGGTCCTTTTGTTGTTACTAATGTTTTCCCTCATGGTGCAGTCCAAATCCAAAGTTTGAAGACGGATCAAGAGTTTAAAGTGAATGGACATCGGTTGAAGCCATATTATGAGACTTTTGAGGAGCATGTTGTGGAGGATGTACCCCTCCATGCCGTGGGTTTCATGGGAGCATAAATGGAAGAATCGTCCAGCTGGAAGACGTTAAAGCAAGCGCTTCTTGGGAGGCAACCCATGTGTTCAAACGAGAGAACGATGGAATTCTAGCTCCAAAACTAGATTTGCGTTCTTAAACTCTCTCTCTTTATTGCTTTTGTGTTGCCATATCTATTATGTGTGTTAGTTGTGTTATTTGCTTGCTTTTGTGTGAGTTTATGTTTGAAACATTGAGGACAATGTTTGATTTAAGTGTAGGGGGTAACAAAGTGTTTTTGCATGAAATTCGTGGGTTTTTATCACCTATCACTTTGAATGTTGTTTTCAGTGTTTTTAAGCTGTTTTGGAGTCTTTTAGTGTGTTTTGAAAAGAAAATCCAAAAATACCATAAAAATTTGAAAAATTGTTTTGAAAAACCCAAAAAGAGTTGTTTTTGTGTGTTTGTTTGTGTCTTAGGGTACCTTCCAACACAATGATGAGGATTCGGTTTTTAATTGCATGACTATTGAGGAAAGTTATAAACATGGATGGAGGTTTGAATTGCTCTCTGGTTTATGCTTGATTATGGTTATAATTCATAAATTCATGTTTAATCACAAAGGACAAAATCAGTTTTTGTAACATGCTTGAAGGAAGAATCTCAAACTAACGCTACAACCCTGAGAGACTTGAGCTTAAAACGTTCTTTGGAGAGTTAAAAATCTGTGCATTTGTTGTTTTCTAAAGTCGTTGCATGATCTCATTATTCTTTGCTTGGTTGCTACTTAGAAGGCGTTTCATTATTTAGTTCCAAATACTAGAACTCATACCCGTTTCATTCAAAGCATGAAATTGATTAGCATAACACATAAACAAGATGAAGTTGTGTAGTGAACCAGTGCCAAATAGCCGAACCTCTCTATGTTATTTGTTTTGTAGGTTTAACCCTTTTGAGCCTTGTTTAGCCTATGTTTTTTGTTTACCCACATTATCCCTACCTAGCCTAGATTAGGACCATCCTTACCCTTGTTCTTAAGGCATAGCTAAGCATGACTTAGAGTGAATTCCCTTTGTTCGTTATTGGGCAGCAAATAAGTGTGGGGGAAAGAAAGTTGTGCATTTATATGTGCCAAAGTCACAAAAGAGGCACGGGTGGAGAAAAAAAAAGAAACAAGAAGAAGAACAATTCGTGAAAAATAGAAAGAACAAAAGAAAAGTTGTGAAAAGATGTGAAAAAGAGTTTACAAGTGTTGATTGTTGAAGAAAGGGTCCAAAAAGTTGAATTCGGCCCTAAAATATGTGTAATCTTCCCCTTATGTATCAAAGTGTGTGGCTGCATTTTAGAAAGGGAGTTCTAAGTGTCATATTCGTTACTTTGCTTGCTTTTGCTTTAAGAACGTTTGTTTTCCTTACCTTTCTTTGTTAGCCAATACCCTAAGCCCCGTTACAACCTTATACTTCAATCTTGAGTGTTGTGTGTTTCAATATGTAGAGTTTGGGATTGGTACAAGCGTATGGTATCCCTAATTCTCACATCAGTTTAGGCTAGAGATAACTATGTATTGACATGCATACTCTCTGCCTACTATTTCCAGAATCTGGCGCAGCGGAACCGTGTATGGGTGTATGCGTGAGTGTGTGTGTATGTGTTTGTGGGCTGCGTGTGTGTGAGTACTGTGCACGTGTATGTGTGTGTCGAGTGTATAGTGTGTGTGTGTGTGTGTGTGTGTGTGTGTGTGTGTGTGTGTGTGTGTGTGTGTGGGTTTCGGTTTAAGCCCAAACCACCCCTTTTCACCCTAACCCTTGTTAACCAAAAACCTTAGGACCCAAAACCCAAAATCTCTCCTAGGCCAATTTCGATGTTCTGAATCCGTTTTTGGAGTCTATTCCCTGGAATTCTATCGTTTGGGCATAGTTTGATAAATTGTACATTTTTGTGCTTAGGTGAAGTTGCTAGTGGGGATTTCCTTAATCCTTTTTTTCCGCACAACTCTACTGCTACGGAGTATCTGTGAGTGGACCCCTTCTAAAATTGCATGATTTTATAGTTTAATTGCATAATTGAATAGCATGCCTTACGAGTTTACAAATTGATTTTATGATAAGCATGTTTATTGAATATGTTGATTATCGTTTCATGTTTTTGTGAGGAATTAATTGTTGGCCTATATTGAGCTATATTTTGATATATCGTTTTCTTTTTCTATAAAAACCATGAACTGGTAGACTATCTGATGGATGACGGTAGGATGCTGGAACATGTTTTAGAAACCCCTCTTTATAGTATAGATGATGGATGACTTTATACTATGAAGTGGGTATTTTGAGAGATGCGTAACTATTTGTGCGTAACTAGTGGACACTATGCCACCTGGGGCAAGGATCTGTTGTTGGCAGTTAGGCCGGGGGAAATAATCCTTAGCGAAAGGCTGAGGGACACAGAGACAGGCATTGGGCCGTGAGAGAGTTATCTCTGGCTACGGGCACAGAGACTTAGGTGCAGGCATTGGGCCGGGAGTATTATTATTCAGTGATTTTACTGGCAGCACATTGCGTTTACGAGACGATTTGTGAGATGATTCATGCTTTGATTTCCGTGATGTTTTTCCACGTTATATCTTTCAAGATGTTTATGGCATGCTAGGGTTTTCAGTAAACCTATCTCTTTTTATGTTTGTAGTTTCCTTTATATAAACTGTGGGGGTTAGTATGTTGATAACTATTTTATTATTATTGTATATATGAACTTGGTCCACTCACCTTTGTTTTGCGCCCCCATTCAGGACTTAGAATCGAGGCAAACAATCTCGGCGTCAAGGCACTTCCGCATCGGCATCTTCGAGTCCTCTCGGTGTAGGATCCATCATTTGCTTCATTCAATTTTATATTATTTCTTTTAGTGTTTTAGTTAGTTGTATGCTTTGAACACGTTCCTGAAATGCATATTCTTTATTCCTTTATATTTATAAGTCTTATCTATCCCTTGTTTTCAACATTTGCACTAAATAAATGGCTTTCGTCAGCCTCGGGTGTCGGCCAGCACATGCCTATCCTAATATTCGGGGAATATCGGGATCGGGGCGTGTCAGTGCAACATGTGATTTATTGTATATAGCATAATGTACTAGATTAGATATGACTTTTTCAGTAAACTTGTTAGCAAGATATAATTATGCTTGATGTTTTATAATATCCTTATAGGATAACAAGCATGGGCCTACTCTATTATGAGAAACCCATAAAATAACCAGAATCTTGTTGGATATGCAGATGCTGATTTTCTCTCTAATTTGGAAAAAGCTCGCTCACAAACTCCATATATGTTCACTTATGGAAATATAGCAATCTCATGGCGCTTAACAAAGCAAATACTAGTTGCTACATCTTCCCATCACTCAGAAATACTTGTTCACCATGAAGCCAACCGTGAATGGTTTTTGTTAAGATCAATGATCCACCATATCCAAAATTCACGTGGTCTATCTTAAAGAAAAAAACCCTCCAACTATTGTTCATGCAGATAATACAGCTTCAATTGCTTAAATGAAAGAAGGATTCATCAAAGGCGATAAAAGTAAACACATATCTCCAATGTTTTTCTATACACATGAGCTCAGAAGGTTAAGGTTATTGAATTCAAACAATTCGTTCAAATGATAATCTGGTAGACCTTTCACTGAATCTCTACCATAGTGTACATTCTAGAAGCTGGTGCATGTTGTCAAATTACCCTGACTTATTAATCAGTTAGATTGAAGTGCAGAATCAAAGGGAGCATTCAAAACACATGCGTGTTGTACTCTTTTTCCTTTGACTATGACTTTTTCCATTTGGTTTTCCCTAGCAAGGTTTTATGAGGCATCAAAAGTGCAGTCAACACTATATCAATGATCCAAGCAAAGTTGTACTCTTTTTCCATTGACTAGGGTTTTTCCAACTAGTTTTTTTCTAACAAGGTTTTAACGAAGCAACTATAACTGATGCGTGGACATCCATGGGTGAGTGTTGTAAATATACATGCCCCACGCAGGTTGGAGAAGCCTTTACTATTCACTGAAGACTTTTATATAGGATAAGTAGTTCTCAAGCTTTCACCTTACTATTTGCTACAACATTCTTTGCTTTGTTATTGTCATAGTTGTAAGATTAAGATTGTTTGTCTCTGCAACTTTTACCCATATAAGGAGTCATATTGTAACTTTGAAGATACATAGAAACAACTTCGTTTTTTTCTTACAACCAACAAAAGATGAGAGCAGAAAGCAGAAATTATACAAGTTTCTCTCACTTCTTTCCTTGTGCCTTCATTTCCCTTATCAGACACAAGTAAAGAGAACAAGACAAAGTGATACATAGATCCCATTCCACTTCAATCTCTAACAAAGATTATCTCTCTTTTACCTATATATAACATATTTCACAAAATTCTATATTCATCACCTAATTTTACATTTACAAATTTACAAAGTAAGAAATGAAAATTTATTGTTGCTATTTTTTTTTGGCTGAGTGGGGACCAAACCAGTAATTTACAAATTCAGGTACAAAAAAATGATCTCTTTTTCCTCTAATAAATTAAAAATAAGAAAAATATAATAAAATGGTGGATCCTTCCCACAGTACCACCCAAGGAAGCATTCAAATTTGGTGTGGTCTTTCTGTGGTTCAAATGAGTGATTGATACATATTAAATTCATAGTTATTATCTTAACTTTTCTAAATTTTATTGTTATGAATTTAATATATGTCAATCACTAAGTGAGGCCACATAAACACCACACCAAATTTGGATGCAGAAGATTTGATCTCCACCCAAGGTCACGCTCTTGAAAACATTTTTGCTCGCAAATGCTTCAGTTTCCCACTACTCCGCTCGCGCGCTCTCTCTCTCTCTCTCTCTCTCTCTCTCTATGAAATGAAGAACCAGTCTCACTATTACTCTCACTCTTCTCCTTCTTCAACAACCACCACCACTCTCCACTCTCTCTAGCCCTCCTCTCTCTCTCTCTGCTAACTCCTCCCTACCCATTTTCTCTTAGTCATCAAAAACCCACCCGCCACACGACGTTCTCGGGTCGAGAAAAAACCGGGTCAGGAGGAATCAGGAGTTTTGCAACCGAAAAATGGAGAAGAAACAAGGCTTCTTCTCTGCTCTCAAGGACGAGGTGGTTCGGGGTCTCAGCCCCTCGCGGTCGCGGGCCAGCAGCCCGGCCCGGTCCGGGTCGCCCATGATGGGTCTGCTCCGGAGGAAGAAGCAGAACCATCACGGAAATGGGCACGGCGTCCAGCTGATGGCGCAGCCGGACGCGTTGATTGGGAGGTCCGGGAGCCTGAGGCCGGTGATGGAGGGTCCGGATCCGGACGAAGGGGAACTTGGGGATTCGAAGCGGGTCGGGTCGGGTTTGGGCCAGTGGATGCGAGGGCAACTGTCGCGGACTCCCTCCGTGAGCTCCGTCGCGCGTAACAACAGCAAGAGGTCTGATCTGAGACTGCTGCTTGGAGTCATGGGTGCTCCTCTCGCCCCCCTCTACGTCAGTACCTCCGACCCTTTCCCCCATCTCAGCATCAAGGACACTCCCATCGTCAGTCTCTCTCTCTAACTTTCCCTCTCTAGCTCTCCCTCTCTAGCTCTGTTCTAAGTTCTTCTGGGGCTTTTGCGCCATTTTCTTTGAACTTTTCTGTCTTAGTTTCTGAGATGGCAACTGCAAAATAACAACAAAATAATTGCTTTCATGCATTTTGTTCGTATGCTGCTGGGGACTGCGGTGGTGGTATTTCGAATTTGTATAAATTTTGACCGCGACAAAGATTTTAAGATTTGGGTTTTGGATTTATTTTACAGAAATGGTTGGATTCTTCTTGCCTTTTTCTCCCAAAAAAAAAAGTTTGGTTCTTTCTTTGCAATGGGTATGATTTGCTTCTTACGGTATAGGTTTCCACTGATTAGTTTTTTATTTCTTTCTTCATGTTTTGCTTAAATTTGAAGAACATCATTGTTTGTATTTGCATCCAGAATCCTTGTTTGTTTAATCTTTTGTTTTAAAAATTGGTTTTCTCCAATTTCTTCAATTGTGATGTAGACGTTGGTGATTCTTTTTTAATTACTTTTTACAATCTTGGTCTCTTCCAGTTTGGCAAGCGAGAAAGTTAGGTGTGAAAATTAGACCCAATGGAATCTTAAGCAGCCGATACATGTTGCTGGAAGTTGAGCTCAGCAGGCCAATGGGATTCACTGGCTGGTTGAATTTGTTTTCTTAGTTTCCAGATACAGAACAATTTTTTTTTTCAATCTTGCCTGTGTTTTCACATTTTCTCACCAACCTAACAGATCAAGACAGCTAGTAATTTTATTGTAGAAGATTTTTCTTTGGCTTGCACTTTAGATTCGGATTTGTGATGAAAAATTACGCTAAAATTGATTCGGGATTGTAGATGTTGGGTTGGTTTTTGATGTGTGATATCTTTGCAGGAAACTTCCTCTGCCCAGTACATACTGCAACAGTACACAGCGGCATCTGGTGGGCAGAAGCTGCAGAACTCGATAAAAAATGCTTATGCCATGGGAAAGGTTAGGATGGTTGCTTCTGAGTTTGAAACGGCAACGAAGGTGATGAAGACCAGAAATGCCTCTAGATGTGCCGAGTCAGGTGGGTTTGTGCTCTGGCAGATGAGTCCGGACATGTGGTATGTAGAGCTAGTGGTGGGTGGCAGCAAGGTTCATGCCGGCTGCAATGGGAAGCTTGTCTGGAGGCACACACCGTGGCTTGGTGCTCATACTGCAAAAGGACCAGTGAGACCCTTGCGTCGGGCACTTCAGGTGAAGTTTTATGTGGTTATTGGTGCTTCTTTTCGTTGGCCATGAAATTAGTCATCCAATTCATAAATGTCTTCGCATTTTCCTTTTCAGGGTCTAGATCCAAGATCTACGGCTAGTATGTTTACCGATGCAAGATGTATAGGAGAGAGGAAGATCAATGGTGAGGATTGCTTCATCCTCAAGCTTTGTGCTGATCCTCAGACTCTGAAGGCCAGGAGTGAAGGCCCTGCCGAGATCATAAGGCATGTGTTGTTTGGTTACTTCAGCCAGAAAACAGGGCTTCTTGTTCATATGGAGGATTCGCATCTGACCCGCATCCAATCCAATGGTGGCGATGCTGTTTACTGGGAAACCACAATCAATTCATTCCTTGATGATTACAGGCCTGTTGAAGGAATCATGATTGCACACTCAGGGCGTTCCGTGGTAACCCTATTCAGGTTTGGTGAAATGGCAATGAGCCATACCAAAACAAGGATGGAAGAAGCTTGGACAATCGAGGAGGTTGCATTTAATGTTCCAGGTTTGTCAATGGATTGCTTCATCCCCCCAGCTGACTTAAGATCGGGGACAATCAGTGAAGCGAGCGAGCTTCCACATGATGAAAGGGGAAAGGGTGGTGGGATTGCAGTAGCTGCACATAGGGCCAAAGTTGCTGCGCTGGAGAAAGAGCACAATGCTAATGTTGATAGCCTGACCTGGAAGATGGAAGTCTAACAAGAAGGGGCTGCACTTAATTAGGGCAATTGTTCATTTGTTTATACTGGTAGCGAGTTTAAATCAGCTAACACCTTAGAAGTTTACAAAGTAGGAGTTGCGTCGCGTTTTTGGACGTTGGTTTTATGCCTCTTAATCTGTAAATAGAGCATAATTATTCACAGGGTTCACTTCGGCCTGAATGAATCTTTATACTCTCAGTGCAGAATCCAACAAAGGTGTTGGAGCTCGATTTTTCCAGCTGGGGATAGAGCAAATGGAGGTTTAAGTTTTAGTTTACCTTCAGTGCATGAGGGAAGGTGGCAAAGTTCGTCTTTCTACAAATTCAGGAGCAGCGATATTAAGGAGATTGCCGGTTTCTGGCATGGAGTTTGAAGCCTAATGCCAGTAGTTCGATAGTCTTACTGTTTTCGGGTGTGCTAATCGTTGTGGTTGTGATTGATGCAGAAGTTGTTTCTAGGGTTTGTGAACGGAAAACAGATGGATTTTTCAGTAGTAGAGATAGAAGGCATGGGGAGAAAAGGTTGTACTGACTTTTTATTTCTTTATTATTAACTGGTGTAACCAACATATGGGTCTCTAGATTTTTCGGAAGTATTTTCCGCCTACTTTCTCTGTGTCCAAGTATTTAATGTTCATGAACGTGTAGGAATCACCATCCTTCCTTCTCTTTCTCGAGTTTCTGCACAAGTTCTGCAATTTAAATGCCTTAGATTTTGTTTTATGTCCATCAAGAATTTGATTTAATGGTGCAAGTGATCTTTTACTACAGTGGTAAAAAAATATTGAGTTCTTTTATGAAGGCGTAGGTTTGAACTCTGTCGGTGGTTAATCTAACACTAATCTAACAAAATGTATTGTATAACAAAAAAAAATGAATTTGTTTTAATGTTCACCTGCTTATTACATGATGGTTTGCTGCTTTTGTTTTAATGTTCACTTTCTTGAGTATTTACATAAATATATATAACCGGTCATGGATGGCATGATCTTTTGATTTCTAGGGTGTTTGACACCATCTAGGGTTTTTGTTGGTCACCTGTGGCAAATTATCTTTATGTAATGGTAATTAGAATCAAAATGCAGAATTGAATTTCAATTACGAATTACTCCATTATTTATCGAATATTGGGAAATCAAAAAACTGGTATATAAAATAATTTATCTTAACTAAAAACATTTTAACAATTACATTAATTTTCATTCCGATCCAAGTAAATAATTTATATAAAATTTAATACCTATTTTATTCTAATTCCAAGAATTTTTAATAAACAACTCCAAAAACAGTCTAATTCAGGCTCTTCTTTATTCCAACTCTTAATTCTCCTCAATCTAATCCTTTCCATTCAAAAATTACGAACTGGTAAAAGTCTTGGGTGCTTGGCACTTTTCTTCTTCCCACTGCCCCAAAGTGATAAAGATTAAAGAAGGTTTCCAGTGGTGTGGGGTCTCCGCAACTTTATCGAGGAATATCAATTTTTTAAACCCTACTTTGACCGTTGGTCGATCCAAACCCAGCAAATTAAACTAAAACCCTGAGTGAGCGAGAGAGAGAGAGAGAGAGAGAGAGAGAGAGAGAGAGAGAGAGAGAGTAAGAAGTTATGCCAGTTGGGTTTTGCATGGTTTGCTGCAATGCTTGCTAGAATATGATTACAGCAAGGCACTCTCACTGGGGTAAAATAACAATCCCATGTGGTTAAGTCCCTCCAAACCTCCTCACTTTCCTTATGTCTTAATTTCACTTTGTAGGGAAAATGAATATCTCTTCCACCAAATCCATCCAATCATCTAATCCGGGCCCTTAAAATTTGATCCAACGGCTAAAATTATTATAACTTTTAAAAGTGCCCATTGTTTGTGGCCATTGTATCAAATTTCAAGGGCCCGGTGAATTTGGTGGAAGGGATCCGGAGAGGATCCCTTTCCCTTTGTAGGCATTGTCTTTTTATTTTGTTCCAAAGATTGTCTTTCTGTTTTAGTTTTAAAAAGTAGTTTCCGCTTTTATATGTGAGAGGTCTTAGGTTCGATTTTCGCTAAAGGCGAATTTGAGCCACATTATTGCTAGTCCATTATGAGACTAAGCCCACTTTCACTCTCTTATTATAGATAACATATTTTGTTAAAAAAAAAGTAATTCCCACACATCCTTTTTTATTTTAAAACACTTTTACTTGTTTATGTTTTTTTTATCTATTTTTTAATTATTCAATTTAAAGGTCACAAGTAATAACTTTTTCTTTATGGTCCGCAAAATTAGCGTTTTAAATCGTGTATATAAAAATTTAATAACTATTAGATTTTACATAAAATTCGTACTCATAAGTGGCAGGATGACAGAATAGACATAAATATGAGGGGGAAAAAATGTGTGCTCACTTTCTTTAATTGCTTACTTGATTGCCATAGTTGCGCCACTTGAGGTTGAAGGTTCCACCCAATCATGGTGTTTCTGAATGGTCAAAGTCTCCCAATTGATGACACGAGATATGTGAGGTTTTTTGTTTTTGTTTTGTTTTGTTTTGTTTTGTTTGGTTTGTTTGGCATAGTGGAGCAGGAGGACCTACTATCCTTCTTAGGATAGGCTCCATAAACACATAGCATGCACCAATATCAATATGCCCATATAGTTTAGAAACCAACGTTAATATTATTAACCAATATGTAAAGGCCAAGTGTCATGATTTTGTGCTCTCGGTCGTTAGGCGGTTGATAGTTTTACTTAGCTATTAAGTCTTGAAGGTGTATATATAGTGAGCAGAGAGATATTGTTTGTAATGAATGTTTTACACTCTCTGCAGTAATAAAACTTCCAGTTTCTCTCTCTACATTTTCGATCTTCATCTTTCTTGCTTCCATTGTCAAACTGTTATGATGGTATCGAGCCTAGGTTTTTTCTGGGAGCAGTGCTGATCTCGGCATTTGTTGGTGCTAATCGGAGTGATAATTGGGGTTTCTTGAAGGCGGTTGACGATTTTTGCAGTTGTTTCTTTTGCGGAAGGTTTTATGTTGCAAGCTTTGCAGCTATGGCAGTTGAATGAATCAGGTGTTGTTCTTCTAAATTGAGAATCTTTAACTGCAGTTTCTTGAAATTTGTTGAGGCACGATGCCATATGTGAACTATTGATAGATCACTGATGTTAAATCTTGGAAAATTTCTGGAAGCACGAAGCCATATCTGTTTCTTATTGATTGATGAATGATGTTCAATCTTGGAAAATTTCTGGAGGTACGAAGCCATAACTGTTTCTTTGCTAAAATTTTGTTGTGATCATTCTGAATCTGTGTGAAAGATTGATTGAGCACGAAGCTCAGATTTGTGTATTGCGTTTTACAAACAAGATTTGTGGCACGAAGCCTCTATTTTGGTGCACTTAGGGCACAAGGCCTACTGATTTCACAGGTTGTGATAATTACAAGCACTAAGCTCTCTTGTTGAGTTGTTCTCAGAATATTTTTGTTCAGTATTACATTGGGTATTTTTGCGAAAATGGGTTCTACACCACTCAAGATTGATGGGTTACTAGGGATGCTTACAATTCGATTGTTGGATGATAACTATGCCAAATGGTCTTTCCAATTTCAATCTGTTTTGGAAGGCTATGATTTGTTTGACTTCTTTGATGGTACGAATGTGTGTCCGCCAAAGTATGTGGTGTCCTTGAGAGTGGAGTTATTAAAGAAATTACAGCAGCTTATTGTGAATGGATCAAGGCAGATAAGGCTTTACTTAGTCTTCTTATTGCTAGTCTTGGAGATGAAGCTATTGAGTATGTTGTTGGCAGCAAAACTGCACATGAGGCCTGAACTCAACTTAATGATCGTTATGCAACGGTGTCTCGAGCAAGGATCAATCATCTGAAGACTGAACTCCATACTATTAAGAAAAGAACTGATTCCATTGAGAAGTACTTACTACGACTTAAACACTTCACTTGAAGGACCAACTACTTACTGCAGGAGAAACCATCTCAAACAATGATCTCATTGTTGCTGCTTTGGATGGGTTGCCATCCGAGTATAATATGATACGAACTATTATTGTAGCCAGAGAGACATCTATCACTTTGAAGGAATTCCGTGCACAGCTTTTGAGTGCAGAAATGATTGCAGAAGAGTATCAGTCTACTATGCAGTTTCCTATGACAGGAATGTTTACTCAAGGGGAAACTTCTTCAACTAGTTCTCAGCGACATTTTTATCAAGGAGAGTCATCTGGGATAGCAACTGGTCAACAATATTATCAAGGGGATAATTCATTTGGTAGGTCTAATGGTCAAAATTTTACTCATGGAACATGTTTTGTTGGTCAAATTTAGCAGTCTAATGGCAATGGTCCCACTAGAGGACACTATTCTTAGGGGAGTCTACCTCAACAATTTCAATCTCAGAGGCATAACAATGGCTATAATGGTCCTCGGTTTAACAATCGACCAAGGTATAATGGCAGTCATTCTGGTGGGTAGCTATTCAGGTAATAATAAAAGAGGATCAAGCTGGGGAAGTTGGAATGGAAATAGTGGTCAGAAATCAAATATAATTCCTGAGTGCCAAATTTGCAACAAGAGAGGCCATACTGCACCTAACAGCTATTACAGAAATGAACAACCAACATCTTCTAATCATGTCATCCCAGAATGCCAGATTTGTGGCAAGAGAGGCCATACGACTCTTAATGGTTTCCATAGGGCTAACTATGCATTTCAAGGTGCACAACCATCTTTGTCACTTAATGCCATGACTGCTCAGTCCTTTGCTGACTTTAATCATAATCAATCCTAGATTATAGACACCGGCGCAACACATCACATGACTGGTGATGTTGGGGAGCTAAACATGATTGCACCATTTGAGGAAGATCAAAAGATCACTGTTGGCAGTGGAAAGTGTCTTCCTGTCAAGAATACTGGTTCATCTTCTATCAAAACTCTCTCCAAACCTTTAAATCTATATACTGTATTACATGTACCTGATTTAGCTGCAAGCCTTATATCGGTTTATACCTTATGCAAAGACAATAATTATTATGTTATTCTTGATGAATTTGGAATTTGGGTGCAGGACAAGGTAACCAAGACAATTCTCATGAGAGGAAAGAGTAGTGGAGGTCTCTACCACATTCCAAAGCAATTATTTTTCAAGTATAATCAGCTACTACAGTCTACACCAAAGGCTTTCCTTAGACAGCTAGTGAAGGCATCTCTATGGCATCATAGGTTAGGACATCCAACCAATGAAGTTCTCTATAGCATGCTATCCAACTCTCAGATTTTGTACAAGTCAGATATAAATAAACATGTATGTAGCTATTGTCTTAGAGGGAAAATGTCTAGACAAGTATTTGATTCTAGAACTGAGAAGTTTGTAAACCCTTTTGAACGAATAAGTAGTGATGTATGGGGTCCATCATCTGTTATACATGTTGAGGGCTACAAATATTATGTGAGCTTTATTGATGATTGTACCAAGTTTACATGGAATTTTCCATTAATGTACAAATCTCAAGTTTTGGAAGTATTTGAAAGATTTGCTGCCTTTATTCAGAATCACTTTCAAGCTACACTTAAGTTTTTTCAGTCAGATGGTGGTGGATAATATATGAGTCACGCTTTTAAGAAGTTTTTGGGAGCAAAAAGAATTATACACTTGGTTTCATGTCCATACACACCTCAGCAGAATGAAACTGCTGAAAGAAAACATAGGCATATCTTAGAAACTGCAATAACCTTGTTAACAAGTGCTGGTCTACCTCATAATTTTTGGTATCATGCATGTGCCCATTTTGTGTTTCTTATAACCATGATGCCATGTAAATCACTTGTCATGCAATCCCTATTTTATAAACTGTATGGTGTTTAACCAATGTTAAATACACGAAAAGTGTTTGGAACTTCTGTGTATCCCTCACTTAGGCCATATAACTCTTCCAAACTAGATGCCAAAACAGATCAGTGTGTTTTTCTAGGATATACTCTTGGATATAAGGGGGTCATCTGCTATCATAGATCCAAGAAGAGAATGTTGATATCTAGACATGTCATTCACGATGAACAAAGTTTTCCTTTTCAACATAGACCTATTGGTTATGATTCACTAAGGGTTATTGGAAGTCAAATATCTAATCATCCAATTAATGTTCCTTATGTCCTTTCTACACCTACAAGGACCACTAATTCATCTCCTATTATTTCTGGAAGACACTCATCCAGAGAAGAAGTGGATCAGATAATAATTGATAGTAGTTCTTCACAGATGCATCAATCTACTGGTATATCAGGAAGTTCACAGAATTATTCCACTTCTGCAAGTCAAGATATGTTTACAACTGTTCAATTGCAGACCTCTCCACTACACACTACTCTCCTCGCTCCATCAACATCAAAGTCTTTGTTACCTGTCTATGTTCACACTTCACTAGAGGTACATTCTCCTCATAATCCAAATAATGATTCAATTGTAACAACTAACTCTGATCTGCCATTGTCTTCTTCTACTCATTCTAAGCAAACAAGACTGAAGACTGGAGCTATTCAGAGAAAAGGTTACAGTGCTTTTTCTACAAATGCACTTGTTGTTCATATGTCCGAGTTTAATTCTGAAGACTTGGTATTTTGTGGCTACATTGCACTTTTGAGTATTTCTGATTCAAGTGAGCCATCTTCATATAAGTCTGCTGTTATACATTCTCATTGGAGAGATGCTATGGTTGAGGAGTTTACTGTGTTACAGAAACAACGAACTTGGGAATTAGTTCCTCCTCCTTTAGATAGGAATATAATTGGAAGCAAATGGGTCTATAAGATCAAAAAAGATCAACTTGGACAGGTTTCTTGATACAAAGCGCACTTGGTTGCTCAAGGTTTCAGCCAAGAGCATGGTTTGGATTATGAGGACACTTTCAGTCTTGTGGTGAGACACAGTACGGTTCAAATTGTTCTTACTCTTGCATTATCTCAGAAATGGTCTCTGAGGCAATTGGACGTTAAGAACGCTTTTTTACATGGAGATTTGCAGGAAAAGGTATTCATGAAGCAACCTCAAGGATTTCAAGATGCTGAGTATCCAGAGTATGTGTGTAAACTTGTCAAATCCTTATATGGACTCAAACAGGCACCACGAGCCTGGAATTCCAAGTTCACCACTTACTTACCTGCACTAGGATTCATAGTTTTAGAATCAGATCCTAGTCTCTTTGTCAAAACATATGGAGTTGATGTGGTTATTCTTCTTCTTTATGTCGATGACATAATTATTACAGGTTTTAACTCTGTCCTTGTTCAACAAGTGATTTCTGCTTTGGGGGAAGTGTTTGATATGAAGGATATGGGCAAACTTACATTTAGGTTCTAACTCTGTCCTTGTTTAACAAGTGATTTCTGATTTGGGGGAAGTGTTTGATATGAAGGATATGGGCAAACTTACATTTTTCTTGGGATTAAAAATCACTTATAGAGATAATGGTGATCTGTTATATCTCAATCAAAATATGTAAAAGATCTGTTGAAGAAAGCAGGTATGGAGTCATGTAAATCTTGTCTAACTCCTTGTAAACCACACATTCAGCTCCTTAAGGATGAATGTATACCTATGGTTGATCCAAAACTATTTCAAAGCTTGGTTGGAGCACTTCAATATCTTACTTTTACTCGGCCTGACATAGCCTTTGCAGTCAAATATGCTTGCCATTCATGGCTACCCCAACTGATGCTCATTTTCATTTACTTAAGAGGATTCTTCGATATTTACAAGGAACGATTAATTGTGGCATTACATATTTTGCAATTCATCAGTTGGATCTCACGACTTACAATGATGCAGATTGGGCCTCTGATAACACTTGGCGATCTGTGACCGGTTATGTTGTAATTCTTGGTCAAAATCCCATTTCTTGGCAATCCAAGAAGCAAGGCAGCGTGTCTAGAAGCTCCACAGAAGCTGAATACAAGGCTTTGGCAAATGCTGCAGCAGATGTTGTATGGGTTCGGCTTATCTTGAGAGACTTGAAAGTAGTATTACCTATTCCACCAGTTCTGTTTTATGATAACATTTCTACTCTTGCATTATGTTCCAATCCAGTGTTTCACACTCGAATCAAACACTTGGATACAGATTTTCACTCTGTTAGGGAACGAGTGCAGAAAGGAGATTTACAAGTTGAGTATATAGCCACTGAAGATTAAGTTCTGATGTTTTAACAAAAGGTCTTAATGGACCTTCCTTCCTACATCATTGTTACAATCTCAAACTAGGTTTCCCCAGTTGAGATTTTTTTGGGGGGGGGGGGGGTATTAACCAATATGTAAAGGCCAAGTGTCATGATCTCTGTGATGACATGTGTCATGATCTTGTGCTCTCGGTTTCCCCAGTTGAGATTTGGGGGGGGGGGTATTAACCAATATGTAAAGGCCAAGTGTCATGATCTCTGTGATGACATGTGTCATGATCTTGTGCTCTCGGTTGTTAGGCGGTTGATAATTTTACTTAGCTATTAAGTCTTGAAGGTGTATATATAGCGAGCAAAGAGATATTGTTTGTAATGAATGTTTTACACTCTCTACAGTAATAAAACTTCCAGTTTCTCTCTCTACATTTTCGATCTTCATCTTTCTTGCTTCCATTGTTCATCTTTCTTGCTTCCATTGTCAAACGGTATGAAATATGGCTATTTACCCATTTGGTTTTTATCTTTGTTCTATGTCTAGAACAAGTAGCTAACAAAGTAGCAATTTTTGAGTTTTGCACTTGTTCATATGATTGAGTTAGGAGAGAGATGGAGAAAGAAATGGCCTCGTCACCTCGTCAATTTAATAAATGATTGAATAGTCAAACTGGTTGAATGAATAAACTGATATGGGTCAATATGAGAAAATTGAAACCTCGTGAATCCTTTAAAAAACGCTCCAATTTGAGAAACTTGAATGATTTCTCTTGTTGTATGTGTAGTTGAAAAGCATATGAGAAACTTGAACGCTTTCTTTTGTTATAATTGAGAGAATCAAACTCTTAACTTAATATAATCCCGACTCACTTTCTCGTTCATGCTCATGAGCTGGACAAATCTCAAAAGTAAAACTTACAACACAATTCAATCAAAAGGATACATGTGATTTTGTAGCAGCTTTTGGAGTATAGGTGTGTATGACATGCAAACCACAAGAAAAGCCAACCTATGGGACAAGTACCTATAGCCTTGAATTAACACTTTTGTTTTTTGGCAATCGGAACTCCCTATATTTTATCAGCATATGATTCATCTCATCTATTTGAGACATCTATTTGAGTTCAAAGAAATTAATGAACACTTTATTTCATAAGAAATAATGAGATTTCATCGTGATAATTAAATTGGCAAATGGTTTCGGACTAAATTGAATTTTTGCAAGGATGATATGTGAATTGATACTTACAAAATAGATGGTTCGGATCGTTAAAGTTCAATGTAGAGTGGGCCCTACAATTAGTCTTCATTTTTACCCAAAAATGAAGATCACTTTTAATAAAGTGTCTGTATATATACATATGTGTGTGTGTGTGATAGGATCAAGTGACAAATTTTTTTACAAATATTTTTACACATTTTTAAGCCTTTAAATTAAATTTTTTTTTTGAGCAAACGATATTATCTAGCAATAATGTGGTTCAAATTCGCCTTTGGCGAGAATCGAACCTAAGACCTTTCACTTACAAGTGAAAAGGAATACCACTAGACATTTAAATAGCTAAGATTGCATTGGTTTATTTACTAATTGGAAAAATGAAAAGAAATTATTTTCATCAATAGTGAAAAATTATTACTAATGTCTCTCTTTGCTCAGTATATCTTAAAAAATTTAACGTCATTAAATATTATACATTCAGTATCAAAGTATGTAGACTTCCCTTCGATCAAATAGAAATATACGGCTTAATTTTCATGTATTGCATAACTTTTTATATAAGTACATACAATCCTTGTTCTCAAAGGAAACAATAAGGGAGACAAATATATCCTTCCTAATAAAAGACTCTAATATTTACACAATATTTGCATTCCCTTTTTCCTAAAGATTGACTCACGCCAATACTCCCCCTCAAGTTGGTGCATAGATGTCACAAATGCCCAACTTCATAAGTGAGTCACCAAAGTTCCTACTACGCACGGCATGAGTAAGAACATCCACAAGTTGCTCTTCCGAGTTTACGAACGATATGGACACAATCTTCTTCTAAAGCTTTTCTTTAATAAATTGTCGATCAACCTCAACGTGCTTCGTTCTGTCATGTTGTACTGGATTCTCTGCTAATTCCCTCGTCGACTTATTATCACAATACAATTTCATCGCCTCTTTTGCTTAAACCTAAGACCCCAAAGCAGCTTTTGCAACCAAAGAATCTCACACTCCATGCGCCATGCCTCTGTTTTCAGCTTCCGCAGAAGACTGTGACACAACCTTTTGTTTCTTACTTCGCCAAGTAACTAAATTTCCTCCAACGACCGTAAAATACCCAGACGTAGAACGCCTATCAGTCACATCACCTATCCAATCAGCATCCGTAAACCCCTAAATCCTCATATGACTGTGATGCTCATACAAAATTCTCTTTCCCGGAGCAGACTTTAAATATGCTAAAATCCGCATCACCACAACCAAATGATCCACACTTGGTGAGTTCATAAATTGCCTCACCACACTCCTTGCATAGGCAATATATGGACGAGTATAGGCCAAATAAATTAGTCTCCCTACCAATATCTAATATATGCATTTGTCAACCGGTTTCTAATTCGGATAAATTCCTAAGCAATGTTTCTCCACAATAGGAGTATCCACAAGTTTACACCTAAGCAAACCTATTTCCTTTAATAAATCTAGAACATATTGACATTGAGACAAGAAAATATCATTGGATGAGCGAGCAACTTTGACTTTAAGAAAATACTTTAAATCTCCCAAATTCATCATCTCAAACTTGGCAGCAAAGTTTTTTTGTTTTTTGTTTTTTTGTTTTTTTTTTCCAATTTTACAATCTCATCTGAATCATCACTTGTTATTATCATATCATCCACATAAATAATCAAGACCGTCACTTTACCACTTCTCTATTTCACAAACAACGTGTGATCGGAATGACTCTGAAAATATCCGTTCTTTCTCATGGCTTGAGTGAATCTACCAAACCATGCACGAGGTGACTGCTTAAGTTTATAGAGTGGCTTTCGCAATCGACACACTCCGGTTTTCCCTCAGACATCATATCCAGGAGGAAAGTCCATATATACTTCTTCCTCCAGATGCCCATGAAGAAAAACATTCTTTACATCAAACTGTTTCAGTGGCGAATCCAAATTTGCAGCTAATGAGATAAGAACACGTACCGTATTCATCTTGGCTACTGGAGAAAAAGTTTCCTGATAATCAACACCATACGTTTGAGTATATTCTTTTGCTACCGACCTTGCTTTGTACCTGTCAGTTGATTAGTCAGCCGTATATTTAATTGTAAAACCCATCGACATCCAACTATTTTTTTTTCCTTTTGGTAGTTCTATTACTTTCCATGTATTATTTTTCTGTAGTGCCATCATTTCTTCATTCATTGCTTCAACCCATTTTGGATCCTTCAAAGCTTCCTCTACTCGAGTTGGTACTTGAGTTGACTCCACATTATTCACCCATGCTTGACATTCAGGTGCAAGATTTTTGCATGACACATAATTGGCTATAGGATACTTCACTTTTCCTTCTGGAGAAAACCTGTCAGGAGGTACACCACGATTTAGCCTTGGTGGCAACTTATATGCACTTACAATATTATTTGGATTAGTTACATGAGCATCTATGGTACATACTTACCTCAGGGATATTCAAAGAAGATGTATTGGACGACACTATCGAGCTAGAGAGAGGGGTGATGTAGGCTTAGCAAGAGTCTGCATATTCTCGGTTGTACTAGGTTCGACAACAACCTGCTGCTAGGCTGTTCTGTCTTCAGCAGAAGTTGGCTGGAAACCAGCACATTCCTCGATAGGGCCTTGTAGATAGTATGCAACATTCTCGGTAGATGGCAGCTGAAAGCCTGCAGCAGTCTTGGCAGGAGCTGGCCGAGACACTGTTACACCAGTTTAATTGTTTTCTTCAATGCCCACTCCCCCGGAAGCGCAAATCACATATTCTCGTACATTTAACCAACCAAAATCACCAAGATCACCACTAATGTTCTCCCCCTAGTGATCTGGATGTGATGGTAACGGAGTATAAAAATTTTCGGATTCCGAAAAAGTAACATCCATCGTCACATACATATGTCGGGTTTTGGAATGGTAGCATTTTTACCCTTTCTGTTGGATGTAAAACCAACAAAGACATACTGAAAGGCACACAAATTCAGTTTACTACAATGAATCTTGTGAATATGAACATAAGCTACACACCCAAATACCTGATGAGTAAAAGTATTGGTAGATACAACGAGAACACGTTCAGTCAACACTTGAAGAGGTGTACGAAATTCCACAACCCGAGATGGCATGCAATTAATCACATAAACTGTTTAGGTAACGACTTCAGGCCAAAACTGTATAGGTACAGATGCACAATAAGCAATGAATGAGTGGTTTCCAAAATATGACAGTTCTTTCTCTCAGCAACCCCATTTTGTTACGGGGTATGGGGGCACATTGTTTCATGGAGAATTCCTTGATCCCGATGAAAACCAGACAACTCAAAATTAATATATTCACCTCAATTATCATAGCAGAGAACTTTAATAACAAAGGAATATTGTGCTATAATCATCTGAAAGAAAGACTGAAACACCATACTAACATCACTTTTTATTTTTCAACACATATATCCAAGTCATACGGGTGCAATCATCAACGAATGTAACAAACCATCTAATTCTGGAAAGAGTACTAACAGGAGAAGACCCTCATACATCTGAATGCACAAGATCAAACGGAAACAATCTTTTATTCATACTAGGAGAGAACAAAGCACGATGGCTCTTAGCAAGAATACACACTTCACAATGTAAGTCTAATTATTTTATTTCATGAAATAAACTAGGCAACATACGCCTTAAATAGCCAAACAAAGCATGTCTTAACCAACGATGCAATAACCAAACTTCTTGCAAATTACTAGTACGAGATACTCGAGCTGCATTAGCTCTGCCAGAAATGACATCATCCACATAATACAACCCCTTTCTCTTAGTGCCATGTCCAATTATCTCCTTAGTCTGAATATCCTGAAGTAAACAAAAGAGTGGATACATAAGTACAACACAATCCAATTGCTCAGTAACATGAGGTATAAATAATAAATGCTAAGAGAACAACGGAATAAGTAAGCAGTGGTGAAGGGAAATAGACGGCGTGAGGTCCACAATGCCAGCCCTAATAACTTGGGCAGTGGTGCCATTAGCCATTGTTACACACTTTCGATGAATCGTTGTCATAGATGTAAACAAATTTTTATCGAATGTCATATGATTTGTTGCCCCAGAGTCCAGAGTCCAACCTGTATGATGCTTAATGTCGGAGGCTAAAAGAACACATCCTATAGTACCTGTATTGGATGATTCAGATTAGTCCTAGTAAACAAGGTTTGACTCGGATCTCCAGGGGTGGGCACGACCTTCTTAGTACTAGGTGCGGCAACAACTATGAATGCACAGCTCCCACTTTCTCCATTAGCGGTTCACTCATTTGCATGCAGTTTTTTCTTCAATTCAGGTAACCATTCAGGGACTCTGTGCCTTTGAAAACAAGTATCTTCAGTATGACGGTTTTGACCGCAGAAAGTACACATCAAATCATCTTTATTTTCTTAGGTAAAAGGATGAGAAGTTGCTGATGAGGACGAGACATAAGGCTAGCCAACAAAGGGTAGTTGTGACATCATGGCCACTGATGGTGTCGGGATTCCTCCATGGCTGCCTATATTACCTCCTCCTATCATGGTAGCATGACGTTGTGCTTCACGCCTAACAACATAAAACACCACCTCGACAGATGGTAAGAGTTGAGTTCTCAAAATATCACTACGTACCTTATCAAATATGTCATCAAGTCCCGCTAAGAAAGCATAAACACGGTCTAGTTGGATTTCTTCTCGAAGCGTCTTCAAGTCAATAGCACACTCCATCTTGATTGGCCTTTTTTGATCCATTTTTTGCTAGACAACTTTGAGATCGGCATAGTACACGCCAATAAGACGCCCTTATTGACAAAGTCGAAATGACTTTACCTTTAACTCATAAATCTTAGAGATATCATAACCATCATAATACGTTCGACCAACCTCTTCCCATACTTCCTTAGCGGTAAGAAGAAGGATGAAAAAACCCATGATGGTAGGATCCATGGAATTAATCAACCATCCTTTCACAATTGCATTCCCAGTTTCCCATGTTTCATACTTAGCACTCTCTTCCTTGGGTTCCTTGATATTTCCTGTGACAAACCCTTTTTTACCACACCCAGCAATGTGCATCTCTAATACTTTGGATCAATGTATAATTTGATCCATTGATTGGTCTTCTTTGATATAGTTTTTGCTAGACAACTTTGAGATTGGTATAGTACACACCAATAGGACGGCCTCCTTGACGAAGTCGAAACGACTTTACCTTTAACTCATAAATCTTAGAGATATCATAGCCATCATAATAGGTTCGACCAACCTCTTCCCATACTTCCTTAACGATACAAAGATGGATGAGAAAACCCATGATGGTAGGATCCATGGAATTAATCAACCATCCTTTCACAATTGCATTCCCAGTTTCCCATGTTTCATACTTAGCACTCTCTTCCTTGGGTTCCTTGATATTTCCTGTCACAAACCCCTTTTTACCACGCCCAGCAATATGCATCTCTAATACTTTGGATCAATGGATAGTTTGATCCATTGAGTTTTACAATATTCCATATGCTTGAAGCATCGTTCTGTATCACTCTGAGACTCAAAACTAAATTGTTTGTTGTTGCACGTGAACCACCCTCCAACTTCAGCCTTAAGCTTTCTTCAATACTTGCCATCACGACAATGTAGCCAAGCACGCAGCACAACAACACATTCCCACAGCTTCGGCTCTCTACAGAGACACAGCGAAGAACAAAAAACTACGAGTTTTGAATACAGCAGCAACAGCACGGTGAAAAAAATGTTTTTCTGGTTTAGGGTTACGATGAGGCTCGAATGCCAAATAGAAATATACGGCTTAATTTTCATGTATTGCATAACTTTGTATATAAGTACATACAATCCTTGTTCTCCAAGGAAACAATAAAGGACACAAATATATAGTTCCTAATAAAGGACTCTAATATTTACACAATATTGACATTCCCTTTTTCCTAAACATTGACTCACGCCGGTTTGCAAGTGGCGGCTTCCCTCGAGCAAAAAATAAAAAAAATGAGCATTGTTGATCTAAATATAGGTGAAGGTCATTAGTTTGATTTGGAACGTTCTGGTGCTATTCTAGTTCATGGTGGTGGTGCCAGTAATTCCTCCATTTCACCCCAATTCAAAAACGTGTTTTAAAAAAGTTTTGTACACATATCAAGCTAGTTCATTTTTCAAGCTTAGGGTTTAATGCTTATTATATTGGCGCCTTGGCGGTGGTGTTAAATTAATTCACAAGGGAGAGTTCCACTAATTTGTCCCAGTAGAGTTCCATTTAGTTTGGTGAAACTTAGGATTATATAGTTTTGTTCCTTAGAATTAAATATGCCTCCACATTTTTTTTATATAGGGAATGGAATCTAATCATTTTTTTTTAATACATGCTCATGTGTTTCCTTCTCCTTTCCTAGGATGTCATTGATATTGTTTACTTACTAAGTTTGATATGAAAAATGGGACATTCACAGACACTGAATATTAAATATATTTCGACTCCCATTCCAACAACCATGTGCTGAGGAAGGCAGTAGAGCAAGCAATGAAATTAGTGCATAACCCAAGTTTCGATTCTTGAGAAGAGATGGTTTGAAACTTTGACTTCCACGCCACTTGGATCATCTCTCTTTGGAGTTAGGGTTCTTCAATTTCTAAGTTTTAAGAAGTTATATTCGTTTATTTAACACTAAGCACATCTTAATTTCTATTTCTACCGTCTACCTCATGTTTGGGAAGCTAAAAAAACATGCACCTTGATCATTTCGCAACAATTTCAAAAAATGAGACTACTGTCACTTATAAGTTTATATCTATCTATAATTCATGAAGTTTTGGTATATCATCAGCTAATCTTCAACACTCTAATTAACTGTAGAATCTGGACATATTTACTTGGGTCTCTCACACTCTGATTGACTTTGATAAAATATGGAATTTCATCCGGCAAGAGAGCAGAGTTTATGGAGGTGTCCTTAATTTGGATGGCAAGTTGAGCACTCCAATATGATGGAATTAAATAGGTACGTGGGAATATGTCAATGTTACTTTAGAAAAATAAAATATATATTTATATAAAGTTATAAAAATAAAAAATAAAAATCTAAGGTAGTGTCGGCAAAGGAACCTTCTTCCCCTTCTTATTGGAGAAAATAAATGGAGTCGAATCTATGCTAGTGTGTACCAAAGCAAATATGCACTGCAATGCCCCAATAAATGAATGCAAATAAGTGTTGATACTCTCTCCATTTCTCTATTGGAGAGACTTTGAGTCATTCTTTATTGTTAGAAAAATCTAATATCTCATCACCAATACAAGGACATTTATTGGGCAATCACGTGCATGCGTAAATATTGCCTGGTCTACTAGGCATTGATTTAGGGTGACATTGGAATAATTTGGGTAAAGAAAGGATTAGATTCCCAAATTTTATTCAATTTGAAAATTAGAAAAAAAAAAAAAAAAACCATGTACAATATTAGTCTATTGACGAGAAATGCTAGGATGGGTTGCTTTCGCTCCAACGAAATTCAAATTACATGTTGTCGTATGTCTAAGAATGCCTTGAACGCAGAGTATCTCAAGTGCATAAATAAATGCTCTTAACCATTTGAGAAACACATATAACGTTATACAAGGAATGATACAGTTAGTAAAATAAATAATGTATGCATTGACACATATGCGAATGCCTTGAAATGCATACAAAGTGTAAGATCCCACATCGACCAACAGAGAGTGGGTGATGTGCCTTATATGTACACGCTCCCCTCCCTATAGCACGAGGCATTTTGGGAACTCGCTGGCTACGGATCGCATAAGAACTCCGTAGTTAAGCGAGTTTGGGCGAGAACACTCCTAGGATGGGTGACCCACTGGGAAGTTCTCGTGCTGAAACCCAGAAACAAAACCGTGAGAGAATGGTAAGCCCAAAACGGACAATATCGTGCTGCGGCGGAGTCGAGTTTGGGATGTGACATAGAGTACCTCAAGTGTATAGATAAATGTTCTTAATTAATTGAGTTATAACTCTCACATTAGAAACTTGCTATATATGATATCTACCTTATTAAGTGATGAACTATAGAGAAATTCTTAGATTTTTCTAACACCACATCCTCGTGTATCCAAGCACTAGAAAATTTGACATGTGTCATATTATAGATGCTAATTAAAATTGTTTTACAGCAGCCTCTTAGTACTACGGTCTAGTGGTATTCCTATTCACTTGTAAATGAGAGGTCTTTGGTTCGATTCTCGCCAAAAACAAATTTGAACCACATTATTGCTAGCCCATTAGAGCACCCCTAATGGGAGCTTTATCCTCATTGAGACTATCACATTTGTTAGCTCTAACGAAAATTTTCATCCCCAATGGGCTGGAAAATTGAGCTACATACACCACATGGGCTAGCAACTTCAATCCTTGGGTAGTAAAAATTTAGGCTACATCTAGCCCCAAAAAGGAAGGGGACCCACACCAAATTGAGGGTCCAATCTTGGTTTTATTTTTTTTATTTTTTTTTTAGTTTAGAAATGGGTGAGCCCCATTTTTAATTCCAAAACAAGATTTTAAGGGTTTATTTTTCAACCGTTTAGGATTTTAAGGGTTTATTTTCAACCATTTGTTTGATTAAGAAAACATATACAAACAACGACTATTTTTTGTGTGATTGATTAGAAAAAAATGTAATGCTTTGTGTTCAATTTTGTAGATTGAAAAATTCATAAAAAAAAGTGATCAAATTTAACATTGGTAGTTTAGAGACCTAAACCGAAAATATAAACAAATAACATAACTAATTTGCGATAAGATAATCCAATCCAATGGTTGCTATGCACTGTTATAAAAATCCCTGCCTAGGCGCCACTACCCCGATTAATGCCTAGGCGTATGAAAATTTAGAATGAATGCCTAGACCTGCTGAGGCGCCCACGTAGATCGCCTAGGCATCCGCCTAGCCCGCCCAGACATGCCTAAACACCCGCCTAGGTTGTGACTCACTTAGACAGAAAATAGATAACTTCCATTTTGCATTATTTTTTTAATAAGTTGTAAGAAACTTGTTGAATACTAAAATGAACACTAATTATATGCTTGTTCCCCATGTTTTCATTATGTTTCAATACTTCATAATATATATGTCATTCTATTTTGTAATTTATGATGTAATTATATATAATTTAAGTATAAACAGACATTTATTTACACGAAATATGACAGATTTACTTAAATCCGTTTAGTCTGCCTAGGCACTAGGCCCCAGCCCACCGCCCGACTAGCGCTTAGCGTCTTTTAGAACCTTGTTGTTATGAAATGAAATTTTGTTTGATTTCGGAGAATGTGTCAATCAGAGAAATAAACCAACGGATGAGATTGAGATAAGATAATCAAATCCAATGGTTGTTATGAAATGAAATCTTATCTTGTCTGATTTTATTGGAAACAAACCAGCAGATGAGTTTGAGACAAGAGAGCCTACAACAGTGCATAAGTGATGAAATCTAACTTTATCAAAATTCAAATTTTTTTAGGTTGAAAGGTTCATAAATTAAAATTTAAGATAACACGTCCAAAAATCAAGTTAAGAAAAGTTAAAAACAAAAATAAATTTACCGTATAATCAAATTACTACATAAATAAAATATTTAGCCTCATATAGAGCCTGGAAGATATATAGCCCCTTATTGGGAAATATTATTTTTTTAAAGCTCCAAAGATTCCTCGGAGCTCTAAATTGGGCTATATCCATCATTTTTCTAGCCCCATATAGAGCCCCTCATTGGGGATGCTCTTATGAAGCTAAGCTCACCTTTGATTTGGTGTAGATTATATCGTTTGTTAAAAAAAAATTGTTTACATAAAAAAATGGTATTCCATTTTTATCCTCTCAAATATATAAAAATAAATAAAAATTGAAAACTCAATAAGGAAACAGAAGTAATCCAGCTACCCCCCTCTGTCACTGCCCACCGCCACCTCATTTTCTGCCACAGCTACTGCACCATTTTGGGAGGAAACCCTAGCAATTGGTTGAATCAGATATATACTAAACCTCATTGACTGCGATTCTGATTTTGATTTCCAGTTCTTGGTCCTCATTCATTCCAAGGTTTGAAAAAAAACGTGTGATATTATGCAAATCGCGCGATAAAGAATTTTTTTTTTTTTTTTGGTGATGTAGTGCAAAAATATAAGGGCGTGCTATCCACACATTCCGTTTTACTTCTCACACACTGTTTGTTAATTTCTGTCTGTTATTCTTCTTCAATTCATTCAATCCGACGGCCGAAAATTAAAAAGGTGTGTGAGAAGTAAAAAGGGATGAGTGGATATTACATCCCAAAATATAATGAGGTTTCTCTTTCACTTGCATCAACCCTGAAGGCAGGGCCGGCCTTAGCCCAATGCTACCATGGCCTCTGTTAGGGCCCAAAATTAAAGGGTGCACATATATAGGTATATTAAAAAAATTGCCACAGTGGATTGTTCTTTAGTAAATTTGGCAAATTTGACTCTTCGCCTTCAGTGAATTCTTCTCGACAGACTCGAGCACTGACCTTCTCTTCGATCTTTAATACGTGAGGTTTTCCAAGTGTGAAATCCCAAGTTCCAAGCCTTCTCAGTCTTCGTAAATTCGTCTGGCAGACTCTGAAACTCATAGTCACAGACCTCCAGAGCTACTGGCTTAACCGTCCGGCGTCCGTCCACCCACACCCAGAATCCCATACGGCCTAGACCCAGTCACCTAGTTTACCACAAGGGTCACAACTAGACCCAACGGTTCACACAGACAGACCCAACGTTTTAAATTTCGTATATAAAGATTTAATAAATTTTGTAATGGTTAGATTTTACATAAAATTTGTACTATGAGTAGCCTGGTGACAGAATCGATATAAATATGAGGGAAAAAAAGTGTGATCACTTCCTTTAATTGCTTACTTGATTGCCATGGTTGCCCCAGTTAAGGTTGAAGGTTCCACCCAATCATGGTGTTTCTGAATGGTCAAAGTCTCCCAATTGATGACAGGAGATATGTGTTGCTTTGTTTTGTTTGGTTTGTTTGGCATGGTGGAGGAGGACCTATATTAGTTCCTACTAGCCTTTTTAGGATAGGCTCCATACATGATAAATACAGATCCCATGCATCAACGTCAATATGCCTATATAGTTTAAAACCAACGTTAATATGGCTATTTACCCATTTGGTTTTTATATTTGTTCTATGTATAGAACAAGTAGCTAGCAAAGTAGTAGCTTTTGAGTTTTGTATTTGTTCATATGACAACGTTAGGAGAGAGATGGAGAAAGAAATGGACGGCTATGATAGGTTAAAGACTAATAGCATCACCTCGCCAATTTAATAAATCATTGAATAGTTAAACTGGTAGAATGTATAAACTAATATGGGTCAATAAGAGAAAATTGAAACCTCATGAATCATTTAAAAACCGCTCCAACTTGAGAAACTTGAATGATTTCTCTTGCTGTACATGCAGTTGAAAAATGTATGAGAATCTTGAACGCTTTCTTTTGTTATAATTGAGAGAATTTGATTTAATCCTTGTCACCAGGTGGATTAGTCTCAAAAGTAAAATTTACAACATAATTCAATCAAAAGGATACATGTGATTTTGTAATAACTTTTGAAGTATAGATGTGTATGACATACAAACCACAAGGAAAACCAACCTACGGGACGAGTACCTAGAGCCTTGAACTCGCACTTTTGTTTTTTGGCAATTGGAACTCCCCTCTGTTTTAGCAGCATATGATTCATCTCATCTGTTTGGCCATTATCCCAACTTGGAGTTGCGCATTCAAGAGTGGACTCATATCCACAACCACAACGGAAATTTCCTCACCTAAAAATATTGATGCATACCAATTCTACCCTAGTTTTCTTTGGTACCAAAATTGTTTACATTTGGTGTAAACCAGGAATTCTTATGAAGCTTTCTATATTTTGTTTCTATTTATTAGGAAGCTAATAGCCTAATAACAATACAAATTCTACCAATTTTTTTGGAGTTTTTATCATTAATTTTGTGTGATCCTTTCTCGCATTTGGATTAATTTCTAAGTTACTATAATTTAGGGGATAACTGCAGCAGGACCATCAATTGTTCCTCTCCTTCTCTTATCTTTCGATTGCAGATTTACTTTGAAAAACTTGATCTATTATACATGGGTCACAATTAAGCTATGTGCTTAATTAACTAATTGATTGGGACCATCCAACTAAGTTAGTTGTAGCTAAACCCTAACTAGTCACTCGTCCATATCTCCATGGATCAGCTTGAAAGATCTAATATGGTGAAACTTCGCACAAAAAACTACATATGTTATGATTAGCCTTCAGATTAAACCTATTTTAAATGGCTAAGATTGCATTGGTTATTACTAATTGGAAAAATGAATGGAAATTAAATTCATCAACAGTGTTTCTCTTTCCTCAATATATCTTAAAAAATTTAACGCCATTAAATATTACACATTCAGTAGCACATTGTGTAGAATTCCCTTCGATGGTTTGCAAGTGGTGGTTTCCTTCGAGCAAAAAAAAAAAAACAAAATATATATATATAGGGATAGGATCAAGAGACAAATATTTTAATAAACATTTTTATGTTGTGAACTTTCCTAGTTTAAGTGTGATTGTGTAAATCCTAAATTAGATTTGATTCTAGTTATTTTTTCCTATATGGACTTGTATTCCTTTGGGATGATAGATTTCTTCTCTCCTTTTACTACTATAAATAAAGGCACTACGTCGGGGGATAACACACATCCTCAATACACAATTCCCCTACGATTCTACAAACACATCTCTCCTCTTGCTCTACCCTTGTCGCTGACTCCCTTCTCCTTGTCAGATAAAATAGGCTACAACACGTTATCAGCACGCTCCTACCGCTGCGCTTAGGAATCTAACGTTGAAGCTTTTTATGCATCAAACTAGTTCATCCATATCATCACACAATTAGGTTCTTCCAAAACAACGGTTTTTATCTTGATATTTTTGTAGCCATGATAGCATGAACATTCACCATAATGCATAACCTAACTTTACGTTTTTCGAATATTAGGTTCTACATAAATTGTGTATGCATTATATTCATAATTGTTGAATTATGTGAATTTGATGTTTTCCATGATGCAATCCATGAATTGCATCAAATATATGTACATGCATTCAAATATTTGAATTGATTATACATTGAATTGAATTAAAAAAAAAAAAAATTTGTAATCGAGAAACCTAGGGGTTCTTTCGAACCCGTGACCTCCATCACCCATCCATGTAGATGGGCCCCCGAGCCAAGAACCCAGATTGGAGCTTTTGCTCCTAGCCCAAAACCTAGAACCCGACACCCAGAAGGTGTCACCACCCTTCAGCCACCATTCTGCATGGCCTGCAGCCATGCCCAACCACCTCGGCTACCTCTTCGACAACCTAAAGATCATCAACGGTGTCCCTTGGTTGAAGATTCCTTCGAATTTCTCGAAATTTTGATTTTAATTTCTAGGGTTTTGGTTGAATCGTTGAGATTTCCCAATCTCCGATTCGTAATTGTGGTCAAAAACACCCAACATGGGTGCCCCGAGTCCCCCCGTCCAAGAATTAGCCACCTGTAGTGGCAGTGCCGGTCACCTTCTCCCGCGACACCTCCTAACTCTGCTAGGACTTCTTGGTCCAACCCAACCCCAATTTGGGCCTGGTATGATCTCGGGCCAGAAAAAAAAAAGTTTTTTTCTTTGGGCTTGTTTTTTGAAGCCTAACCCTACCATATAAACAAAAACAATATTTATGCAGCGACCCGTCAGCTTGGCTCTGCCCAATTCCCGACACTAGCCCACACGGCTTAGGTGTCCCGTATCCCCACCGTACCAGATATGTGCCCTCTCTGTTTGGGCCTGCAGCCCAGCCGAGAAAAACCCAGCCCAATTTTTGGGCTTGGGCCGCACATCCCTCATTACTCAGCCCACATGTGGCTTAGGCCTTATTTTGGGCCCCAAGTCTAATTGCCTAATTATTTTTAGGCCCAATGGGTTTTATACTTTTTCACCCACATTTTAAATTTGGCCCAACGTCCAAATAATTAATTCAATTATAATTGTAGACCTGAAGTTCTATTTGCATATTTTCTTGTTGCATATTTTTGTGTATATATTTGCATATATTTGCGTTTGTCTGCAGGAACATATGAACCTGAAGTTCATAATTATTTTGAAACCTGAAGTTTCTATAAACTTGCCTTGTTTGAAAACCTGAAGTTTTTCACTTAAAAATATCACCCATGAAAACTCGAAGCTTTTTCATGCGAATATTAACCAATACATGTCTATTAGAACCTGAATGTTCTACTCCTATGTGAATGTATTGATTATTTTTCTCCATTGCACTAATCACATCTTGTCCTTTATTTTGTAATAGGAATATGTCGAATTTGAACAAACTCGACTTCACCACTTTGGAGGTCTCTGGAAGGAACTACCTCAAGTGGGTCCAAGATGTGAAGCTCCACCTCACTGCAAAGAATTTGTGTCCCGCCATTAAAGATGAGACGGACAACCCTGTTGGCAAAGCTGAGAAAGCCACCACTATGATCTTCATCCAAAGACATATCCATAACGCCTTGCAAACTGAATATCTTGCTGAAGATGATCCATGAGCACTATGGGTCGCTTTGGCTGATCGTTTCGATCACCAAAAGAACATCTTCTTGCTTGAAGCAAGTCATGACTGGCAGCATTTGCGCTTCCAAGACTTTAAGTCTGTGAATAAATATAATTTTGAAGTTTATCGAATCCGATCACTTCTGAAATTTTGTAATGAAACTTTGACCGAATATGATCTCCTGGAGAAGACCTATTCGACCTTCTCTACTACTAATATTGTTATACAACAACAATATAGAGCTCAGAAGTTCACTAAGTTCTCGGATTTGATCTCTGTTTTACTTCTTGCTGAAAAGCAGAACTAGCAGTTGACGAAGAATCATCAAGCTCAACCTACTGGGGCGACTGCTGTGCCTGAAGCACACTATAGCACAAACCAATGCCCAAAACGCCAAAAGAGGCATGGTAGGGGCAGCCAGAAGCCACCTCACCAAGGTCAACAGAGTCAAGGCCCATCTAAGGGAGGAAACAAAGCCCAAAAGCGCCCAAACCTTACTCTCAAGGCCCCAAACTTCAAGAATAAGGGCAAAGCACCTGAAACCATGGATGCGAATGTGTGCTATCGCTGTGGTTCAAAGGACCATGGGTCTCATGTTTGCCGAGCTCCCCAGAAGGTTGTAGCTGAATATCCTTCTAGTCATAAGAAGTTTGAATCCAACTTTGTGCAAGTGGATGATCCGGAGAGTACAAAGATGGCGGTTTCTGACTTTCAGGAGGCTGTCACATCTATGGAAGACTAGAATCTTAGACATAGACTTATTTTTTAGTTGAAATAAAACCATGGGACCGAATTCCACAGCAGTGGCCAAACCCCCCTTGTTTTTTTGGTTAAATTTTTGAACAATTTTCCTTTATGTTTGGATTATTTGTTGGTGATACGTTTTTTGGATATTAAGTTTTTAATTAATTTCCGTCCTTGAATACTTAAAATTATTTTGAATGGATATTTGTTTTTTAGAACTTTTATGCAAGTGATCGATTCAAATTAATTTTTCATTCTAAGTATAACTAGTGGGGAAGTTAGTTGTCTAGCAGATAGTGCAACCACGCACACCGTTTTGCGTGAACGCATCTATTTCTCTAACTTCGTACCTAATTATACACATTTGACAACCTTCTTAGGCCCATCCAACCTAATCGAAGGATACGGTAAGGCACGTATAATGTTGTCCAATGGTACAATCTTGACCATTGATGAGGCTCTTTATTCTCCACATTCCGGAAGAACGTTGTTGAGCTTTAGGACATTAGAGATAACAATTACCACGCTGAAACCCACGTAGAAAACAAAGTTGAATTTATGTGCATAACTTCTTATGAATATGGCCAGAAGCGTATTCTAGAGAAGATTGAGCGTATCCCGAGTGGTCTGTATACCAAGACCATATGCCTCATAGAATGTCACTATGTGGCCAGCCCTACCACTGCAACCGCGCATGAAATTACACTTTGGCATGATCGTTTGGGACATCCTGGATAAATAGCGATGCGCCGTATCCTCAAATCATCACACTGGCATCCACTAACCCGAAGTTTAGGTTCGATTCAAGGAATTGCTAGTTAAACAAGTTCTATGGGAAAGCTTATTACTTAGCCTTCTTATGACAAGATTCATTTAAATCCTCACATTTTTCTACAACAGATTCAAGGGGATATTTGTGAACCGATTACCTTCCATGTGGACCATTTAGATATTTTATGGTTTTGGTTTCTGCTTCCACATGTGGGTCACATGTGTGCTTGTTGTCCACAAGGAACGCTACAATCCCCAAACTGTTGGCTCAGATTATTAAGCTCAGGGCTCACCAGCCTGATCCGATCAAATCTATTCGATTAGATAATGCTAGAGAATTCACATCTAAAACTTTTGATGACTATTGCATGTCAGTTAGGGTTAAAGTTGAACATCCAGTACCCCATGTTCACACCTAGAATGACCTGGCAGAGGCATTCATTAAGCACTTACAAATGATTGCTCAATCGTTGGTCATACGTACCAAGCTCCCGATCACTGCTTAGAGCCATGCAATATTGCACTTAGCCATGTTGGTCTGCCTAAGGCCTGTTGCGACCCAACCATATAATGCCCTTCAGTTGGTTACCGGATACGAACCCGACATATCACATCTACATGTTTTTTGTTGTGCGGTCTATGTGCCGATTTTGCCGCCTTAGCGAATGATGGGAATCTATGTCGGATATGATTCTCCTTCGATTATTTGTTACTTACAACCTTTGGCAGACAATCTGTTTACCGCTCGTTTCGCGGATTATCATTTCTATGAGACAGTATTCCCGCACCGCTCATTCTGAAACTGAAGTGCAGCACATATTAGATCTCCAGAGCATAGATCAAAGCATGCCAGATGCTTTCACTGATCTAGCGCGCGTGACAAGATCACATATTCCAGATGCAAATGTGCCTGCAAAGATGGATGTACCAAATGTATGACGGACTTCCCTCCTGGAGGCCCGGGACGCCAATCTTGGTGATCCACGTACATTAGCGGCTTGCCAATCCTCTACCCCTACACAAAAGCATGGCAGACCTTTTGGTTCAAAGAATTCACACCCCTAGAAGAGGAAACCCATGACACAGGCTTCTAAAGAGCCTATCGTGAATTCGATTCTCACTTACTCACTCTATCTAACTCATGAGGAAATTTTAGATTATGGAAGCGTCCTTGAAAAGACGAATCCTTATCCCGAGAATCGTGAGATTTTGATCTATCATGCTAGCTTAGATGATGTGTGGTGTAGAAATGAGATGATCATCGATGATGCATTAGCATATGTAGTAACTACTGAGATCATAGTGAGTGATGACATTGAACCGTGTTTCGTTGATGAATGTCGACGTAGAACTGATCGGTCAAACTAGAAACAAGCAATCCAAGTCAAATTCGATTCGTTTGCGAAACGTAAGGTGTTTGGACTTGTAGCTCCTACTCCTCCACATGTGAACCCCGTTGGCTACAAGTGGGTTTTCATTCGGAAGCATAATTAGAAGAACAAGATTGTGCGTTACAAAGCTCATCTTGTTGCACAAGGTTTCTCACAGCGCCCCGGGATTGACTATGATGAAACTTATTCACCCGTTATGGATGTGATTACTTTTCACTACCTTATCAGAAGGACTTACATTGACTGGATCAAATATTTCCAAACCCCAGAACACGCTCTCAATTCGGCTGAGGAATTCACTTTACGGTTTGAAGCAATCTGGAAGAATGTGGTATAACCGTCTTAGTGAGTATTTGACTAGTCAATGATATGTGAACAATGAACTATGCCTTTGTGTGTTCATTAAGAAGTCACATTTTGGTTTTGCAAAAGTTATAGTATATGTCGATGACATGAACCTTATCGGAACTCTTGAAGAGCTCGCAAGAATAGCCGCGCACCTGAAGTCAGAATTTGAGATGAAATATCTAGGTAAGACTCGATACTGTCTCGGTCTTAAGATAGAGCACCGCTCAAATGGAGTCTTAGTACATCAAACGAACTACACCCAGAAGGTGTTATGCCGCTTTAACGAGGATAAAGCGAAGCCTTCAAGTACTTCTATGGTCGTTCAATCGCTAGATGCAAAACGAGATCCCTTTCATCTGAAGGAAGATGATGAAGAGATTTTGGAGCCTGAAGTTCCTTATCTAAGTGCGATAGCGCTTTATTGTACTTAGCTCAATACACTAGACCCGACATCTTATTCGCTGTTAATCTTTTGGCAAGATCCAATAATCCACCAACACGCAAACACTGGACTGGCGTGAAAGACATCTTTCATTACCCTAAGGGTACTACAGATTTGGGCTTGTTCTATCCCTATGTATCCTCGAGTGATGCCACACCCTCTGCTTCTCGAGTCGATTCTCGCCTTGTTGCTTATGCCGACGCAGAATACTTATCTGATCCGCACAAGGTGCGTTCTCAAATGGGTTATGTCTTCACCGTTGAAGGCATCGCAATCTCTTAGAGGTTAACTAAACAGACCTTAGTTGCCACTTCATCTAACCATGCTGAAATTCTCGCCTTACATGAAGCAACTCAGGAATGCTTTTGGTTGAAAGCAGTTGTGGGCCATATTCAAAGCTCCTGCGATCTCAACTCTGCCGTAGATGTCCATACGACGATCTTTGAAGACAACGCAGCATGCATCGAACAACTCAAGAAGGGTTACATCAAATGAGACAACACCAAGCACATTGCGTCGCAGTTCTTCTTTTCACATCATTAATAAGAGCATCAGAAGATTGAAGTCACACAAATCCATTCACAAGATAATCTGGCCGACCTCTTCACCAAATCACTACCGAAGGCGACATTTCAGAAGCTTGTTCAAGGAATTGGTATGCGTAAACTTTCTGAATTATAACATTGCTATTTCTCTTTGGAATTATGTCAAACTCAGGGGGAGTATCCTGAAGAATGCTTGCTTGATCTTAATGTACTCTTTTTCCCTACGATTAGCAGCATTTTTCCCACTAGGTTTTTGCAACCTAACTAGGTCTTAACGAGGCACCCACCTTGGGTTGGTCATATCCCTGATAACGTCCCTTAGACGTTTCTTTTGGCTTTGCATTTCTCACACATTTTTCCTTAGACTATGGATTTTGTCCCTACTCGGGTTTTTTGCCATAGCCTTAGGGTTTTTTAGTGAGACTTACTACTTTATGCAAGTTCCTACCGTATTGAGAATAAGCGTTGTTCTTTAGAATCAGTGTCGACAAGTCCACTTCCTCAACTTTTGCATGATGCTGAATCTACCTTGAGTATTTACACACTCAAGGAGGATTGTTGTGAACTTTCCTAGTTTAAGTGTGATTGTGTAAATCCTAGATTAGATTTTATTCTAGTTATTCTTTCCTATATGGACTTGTATTCCTTGGGGATGAAGGATTTATTCTCTCCTTTAACTACTATAAATAAAGACACTATGTAAGGGGATAGCACACATCCTCAATACATAATTTCTCTACGATTCTACAAACACATCTCTCCTCTCGGTCTACCCTTGCCACCGGCCCCCTTCTCCTTGTTAGATAAAATAGGCTACAACATTTTACACTTCTTTGTAGTCTTTAGATTTTATAACAGTCAACGGTCAAGACTAAGAGTGAAGTGAAGAATTTTAAACTTGAATGATGGTGTGGATAATAATTAATAAGGAAAATGCTAATCTAAATTAAAAACAAATATCTAATAGAATAAAACTGAAAATATATATATATATATATATATATATATATATATATTTGAACCCTAATAACAAAAAAAACATGAAATCTCTCCTTTGCCGATGAAGTTTGCAGTACCTCTCTTCTTTCATTTTATAAAAAATAATCCTAATAAGAACAAAAAAAAACACGATTTAATAGTTGAAAAATCATGACTCACATGAACTGACAAAACTTAATTTTATCACCTTGCATATATGAACAATAATTTAGAATTTAGGGTTTTATTTTGCTTACGTAATGAAGATTCAAGGCATGAAAGTTGCGAACCTGGGGGAGATGGAGGTTGCGGACCTCATTTCTTATTTTCACGATTGTAGCTAGGGTTTCTTCCCCTTTTAATTTTAGTTTTAATTTCTTCCAGATTTTATGTTTTTTCAATTTTATTTTTATTTTTAATATTAGTTAAAATCCACATTAGTATTCAAGTCATTTAATGAATAAATAAGGACCCTTGGATGTTATAAAATCTAAAGGCCACAAAAAGGTGTAAAATATTTATCTCTTGATCATATATATATATATATATATATATATATATATATATATATATATATATATATATATATATATATATATATATATATATATATAACATTCTGGTGTTGTTCTAGTTCATAGTGGTGGTGCCAGTAATTCCTCCATTTCACCCAATTCCAAAACGTGTTAAAAATAAAAAAGATAAAAAATACAAACTGTTTTCGATGTTTCTAATATGAAATCTGATCTTTTATTTGTCCTTAAATGCCTAAAGTTTATAAAAGAAAAAAAGATAAGTGATTACAAGAACTCCATGAATCAAACAAGTTGAATCCCATCTGATTTCGACTCTCTTCCTATTTCTTCTTTCTTCTCCACACCGACAGCATGTAGGAAGACAAAGTTTTTATTTTCGGATGGAAGAGTTTTTTTTTTAACAAACGATATTATCTACACTGTGGGGAAGTAGACTAAGCCTCACGAATAACAATAATGTAATTCAAATTTGCTTTTGGCGAAATCGGACTTAAGATCTCTCACTTACAAGTGAGGAAGAGTACTAAGTGGATTGTAGTACTAAGTGACATTTTCGGATTTGAAGAGATAGAGAAAGGCTTTTTATATTAGCACCCTACAAAATGTTGAATGTAACCCACATTAAAATTTAATATTAAATGATGAGTGGTACTAAGCCCACCCAATTGTCTTATCTTTCCACCCACATTATATTCTCACCCACTATAAAAAGGTAAATAATAACATCACTCTTTTCCCACCCACCATTATTCTAATTATAACCTTTTAAATATCTTTAAGTTCTTTAAATTTTATTTTCTGTAATATGTATATATAAATATATATATATATATATACGTATATATAAAATGTAAATATATTTATCTCTAGAAAAAACACCAACCATGGGACATATTCAGCAGTAATTCAAACAACAAACAAGAATCCATCAAGGTAGACATGGAAGGTCCACAGTCACCTCTTTTCTAGGTTAAGCTCGAAGAGGGACGGAGATGGAAAAAGATGTACTGATACATATATATCATCATAAAAAACCAAGTCAGAGTGCCAATTAAAGATTGAATATCAGACTATGGACAAGAAATATGAGTATGTCAATGCATTGCTGCACTTTGGTACATGTGCGGTGAGAATTACTTTGCTCGCTCCCTTATTCTATTTGTTGGATTGAGGGTTGTGTTCTGAAGATATTTGAGAGAGAAAAAGGAACCAAAAAGAGGCAGATTGACTTTCAAAGATGGAACTCTCGCCACTCGCTGCAAAAAAAATCAAACCTCCAAAATCCCGACAACACCACGACCCCCAAAATCTCAGTCGTGCCAACACCTATTGACATACCCCGACTGAAATCGAAGCATGCTGGCCGTCACGTGAGAATGACGTAACCATGTGCACAGTGCGGAAGCAATATAAAATAGAAATTACGAATGAATAAAAATCGCAACACTAGCTAAGGCAAATACTAGCGTGAGAATAAGTGTGAACACATAATCAGAGCACTAATAGCCTAAGTGCAGTCAAGCATAGGAATTACTAATTAAATAACACCCGATGGTAGTCCTACATGAGTGATGGTCTATCAGAACTTCCGCTGGAAACCTTGTGAGCCACCCACAAAAGCTACCTAATACCTGGAAGGGCGCAAAACAAAAGCGTGAGTGGGCAAAAACAAAGTTTTTCCAAAACCATTTCATTATCAAACTTCTAACCCCTCGCCGTAAAACCTGTATAATTTTCCCAGAAAATAGTATATACATATACTAAATCTCAACAAAATTCATCATCAAAATACGCATTCAAATCATGAATATGCCATGCCACATTATCAATTATCTAGGTAAGTAAACCAAAAGCAATGATAACTACAATTATCTCATCAACTGTACTCTAGCTCATAGATCATGCCTGCACACAAGTCGAACCCACCTATAGTGGTCTATACGACAGGCTGGGTGTATAATAAATAATTACGCTCAAGTGCTACCATCACGTGAAGGCTGTGCGAATGATTGCGGGTCACCTACACGTCGAACCCACTAAAAGTGGTCTATACGACAGGCTGTGCACCTAACTTGGATCCAAGATGAGCGTGTGGTGCGGGAAGTGAACGATCACGTGAATGCTAGGCCCTAACTCTGGCGGGAGCACTAACACCGGGGTGCAGGTTTATGAGCTAACAACGCATCTCAACAATCATCATAAAGTAACACATAGCTTACCTGAACTTACCTGAGCGCTGCTGGCATCGAATCCCAATACGTGTATATAAATATATATCACAATGCATACATATAGCATAAACATATTTGGCATGACAATTCATTTAATAAAATTGCTTAAAACATATTTCTGGGAAAACTACTCATTATATAGGTATATACGGAAAACAAAAGCCCACTCACTGATATGTCGAAGGATCGTAGCCCCCACGTCTAGCCTGGCTATGCTCATCCTCCGGATAGGTCTCGCCTATATGAGAAATGACTATATAAACGTTATTTAAAGCACATAAACGATATTTGGTAATAACTTCTTATATATTGCTCAAATTGGGTATATGAATATACCACAGTGACCTACTTAACCTTAGAAACATCCCCAAATTTTTAAAATATTTTTCTGAGGATCCACGCGCCGCCACGCACCGGCCAAGGCACGGCCAGATGCGCCCCCACGCGCCTCCACGTGCCTGGCACACTGACGGTAACAGTAACGGCAGTGAGGGAATATTCCATCCACAAATAGAATATGCCGTTAAAACTAACCTGACGCCGTTAACTTCCATTAGGAATATTCTGTCGACTTGACGAAATATTCGCCTTTCTTCCCCGGCGAACCTCCAGTCACCGTCGCCGGAAACTAGAAATTCGAAAAACCTTCATAACTTCTTCATTTCTTACCAAAATCCATGAAATTTGTACCAAAATGAAGCTTACAACGAGTAGAACAAAACCTTACCACTTTGAAGCTCCAAAAATCACGGGATCTCGCCGGAAAAATTCCACGAAAACCGGCCAACTTTGAAACTCGACTTCCCAACGTCCAAATCACTCCATTTTTCTTCTCCGAGCTTCGTGAAGACGATCTAAAGCTCACTACAAGCTTAGAATGCTCTGAAACCTTCACATTTACGTGTGCATGAACAGTGCACAAAATCTGGGGTTAGGGTTTCTCGGGTTTTTTAAGGTTTCAAGTCTCAAAAATGGTATATATGAACTCAAAAACTTGCAAGGAGTTCAAATCTTACCTTCTTGACATCAATCCGTGCGTGAAAGGTTGGTTCAAGGTTTGTCCGTATGAGAGAGAAGGAAAGAGTGAGTCTGAGAGAGAGAGAAAGCACGAGAGAGAGGAGAGAGAAAAGAGTGTCTTGTGTGTGTGGTCCAAAATGCACACTAACACCTCACCAAGACCACAACCACAACCATACAAAAATATCTAAGGGCAATTTCGTCCTTTCACACCTTCGAGAATAATTTTCCGGGACGGGCTGTCACGCCTATGCCCTACCCTATGCTACCCTTCGTAGCACGATCATAGCCTCACAACCACCTACCTGCACGGCTCCACCCATATATTCCCCTTCGCTATACACAATCTCTATTCTGTTGGAATTAAATTAAGGCTGTCATTCGTCGTGAGAGAAAAGGAATTTGAAGAGGGAGGAGCTGGCATCGATGCCACCGTTAGGGAGGCGTGCGGGTGCGGACTAGTTGGGCTTGTATAGTAGTGTAGGTTTTTAAATTTTTTTTTTCTTTTTTTTCAACTAGTGATGATGTGGTAAAATGTTAGTAGTTATTGTTTAAGTCCTTAAATGTCATTTTATAAGAGGAGATATTTGTCATTGGCATTTATATTTTAAAGTGGGTGGAGTGATAAGACAATGGGGTGGGCTTAACACCACTCTAAATGTTACCCTACCATGCAATGGCAATTTTGACCTTATTGGGTTAAAAAAAAAAATTTCTAAATACACCCCAAATCACTTTTAACATATTATTTATTTTCTTCAACTATCAAAATCCCTCCGACCCTCCATTGTTGAACAAAACCCTAACCAATGAAACTACAAACATGTTGATTGAGAAAATTTATTTTTGACGAATGAAACATGAAATCGATGTTTCGGAAGCTTCACATGAGGTAAGACTTCATATTTTTTTATTGTTTTAGTGATTTTGACGACATCTATAATTATTTAATCTTGCTTTTGCTGCGTTATTCAAGGTTCTATGTTCGTATTTATCTTTTAGGGATCACATGGATTACATGGGTTTTAAACCTGAGGCGGCATCTTTTGTCAAAATTCCAGTTAGCATTTTTTGTCCAAATTAAAAGCTTTATAAGATTTGAGAAATGTGGGGTGTATAGAAAATATGGGGTGCATGTAGAAAATGTAAGGTGTATATTGAGAATGTGAGGTGTGAGGTATTATGGGGAAGTATGTAGGGTGTATTAAGATAATTTTTCATTGAAAAGAAAATGTGGGATGTATTAAGTATGTGAGATTTATTCAACAATTTGTGAGGTGTTAATATTATAAACCTTAGAGAAAAATCAAAATACTATAATAATTTTCATTATTGCAGAGGTATAATTTCCTTCTTTTTTTTTTATAATCAAAACAATCAATAGATCAATGCAAACGTAACCATTAAAATGGGTTTAATCTAAGGGCCTAAATGAAGTTTAAAAATATTTGTTTCTTAATCTAATTTCATTTATTTCCTTTTAAGTTCAAAAGAAGTCTATGACGTAACGAAATATACGTTAGGCGGATGGATAAACATTGCATCCGAAGGGATGAACAGAAATCCATCATTAACTCGAAATCCAGAAGAGCAAAGAAAATATTTTAACCTTTGACTGACAATATGAATAAAGTTGATAAATACAACTAAAATTAAAAAAAAATTAAAAACTAAAAACCTTAACTCATGAAAACATTACAAATTCAAAAATATGTCAGACTACTTGTTCATGAACTAAACAAACCTAATTCAATTTATTTATAGGTGTTTTCGTTATATGTAAATTCTTACGGTTATTTTCATATTTTTCGGCAATTGACACACCACATCAAAATTATATTAACTCGAAAAATCTAAAAAATTCCAAAACAAAAACTTTCAAGATATAACAACTACAAATAACTCTTAATCAGTGATTATCAGTTACTCAATCATTTTTGTTGATTAGATGTCTCTTAAAATAACTCAAGTTTGGGCCTACGTCAATCTAATACTTTAAGAGGTAAACGAGGATGTATAATAGGAGAGACTGCTTAACTCATGCAAATTACAATCTAATACATACAGTTTTGTCCACATATCAAACTTTATTTCACCTGTAAAAAAAAGAATTATAACTTATACGTAAAAAGCGGAGTATTTTCTTAAAATATTCTACAACACCATCCAGTTCATTTTTCAAGCTTAGGGTTTAATGCTTATTATATTAGGGGTGGTGTTAAATTAATTCACAAGGGAGAGATCCACTTAGACCTGACATTCGTGTCGTGTTTCCCGTGTTCGTGTCGTTTTTGTGTCATACCTGATATCCTAACGGGTCGTTTCGTGTAACACCCGTTAAAATAAACGGGTAAAATGACCCGACCTGAAATCGACCCGATAATATTAATGGGTAATATAACTCGACCCGTTACCCGTTAAGAAAAATATATTTTAAACCAATAAATAATCAAATGAAAAGCATAATACTTTTTTTGAGTGAAATAAAGGTTGCACGCCCAGTGGGACTCCTGAACCCACAATTGCTAGATTAGAACCAAAACACAAATCAATCTTCTAGCCGTGCAAGAATGGTGTAGGCCACCGACGAAGACTACTCTTGCTATGTGCCATGCCTATAGGCACTAACAATGAAGGAGATCAGACGAGACTATATGCAAGGGATCCCACCTTATTGCGAGTGTGATGCCTAGACTTTCTCACATCAGCTAGAGCCAATCTGTGTACACCAATTAAATTACATGACTATTACATAACTTTAGATCTCAGAGCTCACAATGTAATTATGCAATGCAGATTATCTCAGGGAGCTATAAATAGGTTCCACATCAAATTCACCAATGCATATTTGAAATGATAAGAAATTCTATCTGATAAAATTGAGACTGAACATTCAGGAAATTCTACCTCAAGCAGTCTACAATAAATTGGCACACAACAGGATGGTTGCAATTGAATGTGTTACCGTATCCTGAATAATTATAGAACTCTCCCTGTTAAAAAAAAAGGGACAATAAATTGAGTTCACAGCGTATGGATGAACAGATGTCAAATCAAAAAAGATGGCTCGAGAAAAATGTCACAGAATTCTTTAGTTTACAACACAAACGGGACTCTAGGTCTGGGGCATGCAACACAAACCTAACCTTGTTATGGTCTTCCAATTCAATACTGCATATAAGGTAAATGTTTAATGATCAATATCCATAGGCAAACAAAATATAACAACACTATAATGTTCTGCTGCTTCATTTCATATTGACCACATAACAGCTATGTAATTCATGAAAAATGTACTCATAGAAAGAAGAAATCTCTGGAATGAAAAACCAAATAAAGGGATAAGTATAATACTGATAAAACTAAACGAGCTACTATGCACATAGAGGTGCAAATTGGTCCAACACAAGATTGTGAGACTGGTAAAACACTTGTGTTTTAAACAAATTTACATCAAGCAGTAAGGTGCACATCATGTACTTAACAAGCAGTAAACACACTCAGCAAATGAAATGTAGAAACTCAAATACCCCCTGAGCAGATTTCAACAGAAAAAGTAAACCAGATATCAGTAGGTAAAATCCAGAATCCCCATATCAGTTAACAAGTCATATAATCCAAAGTTAAATCACTGCATATTGGAACTCATCAAAGATTGTCAAATTTTAAAAACAAAACATGGGTTTTTTTCAAGAAATGAAAATTCATAATTTCGAATGAAAAATAAGAAACAAAAACATACGATTTATGAAGATACAACATTAAACAAATGAAAAGAACAGAGATGTAGAGATGTAGAAACAAAATCAAACCTGGAGTGGAATCTGGAGAATGCAGATATGTAGAGACAACCAGAACAGAGATGACAAGATCAAGAATGATTCCGTCCAGGCGTCCACTGCACGAGGGAGGAGAAAAGAGATACTGAGATAGGCTACTAGAAGAACATACGGCGGGAGAGATGGACTAGGAAGAATAGGCGACGGGTCGGGATAGAGGGTTACGGAAGTAGGGAGATAGAAAGGGATTAGGGCTGGCTTTTGTTTTGAATCTTTTGATCATATCAGATGGTAAAATTGGAAAATACAAGGGGTTTTTTTGTCCCAAAAAGTTCAAATAATATAAGTGAAATAGAATCCAACGGTACAGATTTACTCTCATTTATCTTACGGCTGTTATTTAAGTAAAGTGTTTAATAGTTTTCTAATTAATGTAGAAGTGTAAAAAATATAGAAAAAATATATAAACGCTCGTAATGACAAGCTTTACAACTTTCGTGAAGAGCTTAACTTCGAAATTCGCCACTATAATCATATAAATCATAGATCAAAATTTAACCGTTGATTGTTGTTTACATTTACGCTTCATTTTTCTCATCAAATTTTGTTTTTTCATATTTTCTTTTTTGAAAACATGATCTATTAGAGGATGCAAGAAGATGAACAGTTTGGATCGTTGATATTATGTTCAGAGTTTTACGGTTAGTGAAAAATTGCTTGATGTTTATAAAGTTTCTGCAAACTATATGACATCGACTCGTATTTCAGTTAACCGTAAATATCGAAACGTGATATCAAAGATCTAAACCGTTCTTCTTCTTACATCTGCCAGATGATAATGTTTTCAGAAGAAAAAAAAATTTAAAATGAAATTCAGTAACAAGAATAAAGCGTAAATGACAATCGACGGTTAAATATAAATTTAAGGTCTATGGATTATAATGTTGGATTTCGAAGTTGTCCTCTTCATGAAAGTTGTAAAGCTTGTCATTATGAGTGATTGTATATTTTTTTTACATTTTTTACGCTTCTACAATAATTTTTATTAATTTTTCCCTCAAACAAAAAACATTATTCATGAGGGTTTGGAGGATTTTAAAAATCTAAACGATAATGTAAGTGTAACTACTATCTACTCATGGAGAAATAATGATGAATCACGAGTGTTTATATATTTTTTCACATTTTTCATACTTGTATTGTATGTATGTCTTCTTAGTTCTTGCCTATACAAATATTATACTAGTTTATTTTAATTTTGGACATGTTAAGTAAAATTATCATAGTAATGATAATAAGGAACTCTCATAATAAAAATAAATAATGACCAAAACTTTTTTTTAACTTGTATAGAATAATAATACAAAACTATGTAATATATATTTAATATAGAATATATTGTATATATTAATATGGCTATTGTATTTTATAATAAATCTTTTAGTAATTAAACTTTAAAATTATCAAAATAATTTTTTTTCTTAACGGGTCGAAACATGTTACTCACATGTTACCCGTGTGTATATCCCTGATTAATTATCGTGTTGACCTGAAATCCATTATTTTTGTGTCGTGTCAGAAACTGTCACGTCTAGATCCACTAGTTTGTGAGTCAAAAGTCAAAACCATGTTATGGCCGGTCTTAAGCTGTCTAGGGACTGGGAAGTAGGATTCTATTGGGTTTGGTGAAACTTAGGATTATACAATTTGTTCTTTAGAATCAAACATGCCTCCAAATTTTTTATATAGGGAATGGAATCTAATCATTTTTTCAAGGGTACTTTAGATTTTGGTCCTTACAATTTATGATTCTTAGATAAAAACTCATCTACATAAAAACGTCTAATAAAAGCTAATATTTAAAATCTGCAGCCACATCGGACCTACTAATACTATTTATTTACACTCATGCAACTTTTCCAAATCCCTAAATTTATTCCAAATTAAAAGTTGTAGAAAAAGTGAAATAAAGGACAATACTTGGGTACAGACTGTTCAGTACCCAAAATACTAACCCAATGACATGGCCCAGTAATATTAAAACACTTGTCATTTAAAACTCTTCCCAAACACTTGTTATCTTGTTAACCAAACACCTGAACTTTATCTTCGACCCACATCCAAACACCCATCTTCTTCCTTCTTTCCCAGACCCAGCACCCCAACCGCTTTTCGTCAATCTCATCCCCACAACTCCTCCCTCAACCTCTCATATGTCCATCCCAGCCGCATCTCCTTCCCGTCGATCCCACTCCCACCCCCTTCCCCATCGATCCCACTCCCACCCCCTCATTTATCGTCTTGACCGTAATCCCTTCTTCGAGTCTCCTCCGGACCTCTGTTAATCCCATCCCAAACCACAAACATGGAGAAAAGAATACCCATCTCCATGGATCTAGAATTATAGGTTATTGATTGTGAATGAAAAATCTGTCAGTAGTAAAGAGATCTAAGGCCCCTGGGGTTGTAAGAGCAGGATGTTGCATAAAGGCAACAAAAAGAAAGGTTCAAAACTTGCCTTCTGGGAGGAAGCTCATTAAAATGGTCTGTAAAAATGGGTCTGTGTTTCTCCATGGTTGAAGTCAGAGAGATGATAGCTATTTGATTGCAAGAATAGTAGATATTTTACAAACATATACGTGTATGTTTGTTAGTGGGCCACGTCAGAGTCAATATACTTGTGGTACTGAATAGTCAGTGTCTAAGTATTGTCCTGAAATAAAATATATAAACTGTTGTATTGCATTAATTGTATCCATATCATACCAAAAATTTACCTTTTTTGTGATATATATATATATATATATATATATATATATATATATATATTTTGCATTAATTGGGAAGTAAATTAATTTGTTCCAATTATTAAAAAAAATTATACTAAATCCATGTTATATATTTTGAATCAAATAACACTTCTCTAACTTGTAGGTAAATTATTTTTCATGTATTGTTACATGTATTAGGCACGTTTTATTGTTGTATAAATATAGGTATGATGTCACATCCCGGCCCGGGCCCCACCATATCCTAGGCACGCCTCCACCGTAGCACGATATTGTCCGCTTTGGGCCCCGACCACGCCCTCACGGTTTCGTTTCTGGGAACTCACATGAGAACTTCCCAATGGGTCACCCATCATGGGAGTGCTCTCGTGCGCTACTCGCTTAACTTCGAAGAGGAACTCTGAAGCCAGTGAGCTCCCAAAAGGCCTCGCGCTAGGTAGAGATGTGAATATACATATAAGGATCACTTCCCTAGGCGATGTGGGATCTCACAATCCACCCCCCCGTAGGGGCCCGACGTCCTCATCGGCACACACGCGGCCAGGGTTAGGCTCTGATACCAAATTGTCACATCCCGACCCGGGCTCCACCACATCCCAGGCTCGACTCCGCCGTAGCACGATATTATCCGTTTTGGGCCCCTACCACACCCTCACGATTTTGTTTATGGGAACTCAAACGAGAACTTCCTAGTGGGTCACCCATCATGGGAGTGCTCTCACGCGCTACTCGCTTAACTTCGAAGTTCCGATGAACTCCGAAGCCAGTGAGTTCCCAAAAAGGCTCGCGCTAGGTAGAGATGTGAATATACATATAAGGATCACTCCCCTAGGCGATATGGAATCCACATATGACATAATATTATTCAATATAATATATAAAATTACATTTCTTCTTGTTATGGGTAAATTATTCTCTAGGTATTAGTGAAAAAATATATTATATTACACACGGGGTATAACTTTTTATAGGTAAATTATTGGAAATTAATTTGTAGGTAGGTAAATTAATTTGTTCCAATTATATAAAAAATATATATACTACACATAGATTATATATATGTATATTAATTTTTTGAGAAAACCTAGATTATATATTTTGAATCAAATAACATTTTTGTATACATGGTAGGTAAACTATTTTTCATGTATTATACATATATTAGCCTATTAGGGACGTTTTTTGGTAAAAATATATAAAGTAATATGTATGTGATTGTTTGTAGGTAAAAAGCTAAAATCAAAACCATGATCCAATTCCTAAGTTTATGCAATATTTTGTTGTTAGTATACAATATTTTGCATTGACACACCCCGTCCCGAAGGAGGGCATGCTGGCCGTCACGTGAGAGTGACGTAACCATTTACACAGTTCGGAAGCTTTAAAGATACAAATACTAAGATGTAACACCCGAAGGTGAATCCTACATTTGTGAATTCTGTCAGAACACCGTTGGATTCCTCGTGGCCACCAAAGCTCTGCTCTATCTCGAACCTGGAGGGGCGAAAAACATAAAACTGAGTGGGTCAGCAACAATTCTTTTCAAAACCTTTCCTTTCAAAAGTTATAACCCCTCGCCGTAAAACCTGTATAATTTCCCAGAAATAAAGTATATACTCATATATATTTCTCAAAAATCCGCTGAAAACACGTATGTATGAAAGTATGTATATGCCATGCCAAAGTATCAACTGAATGCCAAAGCATCCTTGTGAATGTGATTGAATACTCAAATATCATCTCAGCCCTCGGCTGTATATAGCTCATATCATACTCAACAATTCATATAACTCATAATCATCATAATCAAATCATTTATATACCCTGCACACACATCAATACCACCTCTAGTGGTCTGCACAACATCACTGATAATAAACTAATATGCTCTAGTGCTACAATCACGTGAAGACTGAGCGATAAATCGCGGGTCACCTACGAGTCGAACCCACCTATAGTGGCCTATTCGACAGGATTGAGCACCTAACTTGGATCCAAGGCGAGCATGCGGTGCAGAAGGTGAACAACACGTGAAAGACTGAGCCCCTCTCTGGGCGTGAGCACTAATATCAGTGTGCAGGTCTATGAGCTTTAATCATATCACATCACATTACATTTCATCATTCGTTCTCAATAACTAGCATATAAACTTACCTGCCACTTACCTGGGCGTCCTCAGCACCGACATTAATATAAACAATCAATAATGCATAATTAAACAAATAGATACTTTGCATGGCATTTCATATCGCATTTCATAACACATTTCATTTAAACTGATTTTCTGGGCAAAATTCATTTATATAGGTATATAAGGAAAATAACTGCCCACTCACCTGGAGTTCGCCCTACAACTCCATAGCACAACACATCAAGGCGTCATGACGATCGGCACCTAGAACAATCATCAAATCATGCCTCAGAAATCATATCGATAGAATATAAAACTTATATAAAACACGTCACTATGTAGTTCGATCCGGAAGATCTGCAAGTCAGATTTCCAATCCGTAACTTCTAGAGGTCCACAATAAATCTCTAGAACAACATCCTAAAATTTCATTACCATCCAACGGTCGGATCTCCGTCAATTGCCAAAACTAAGTGACTGTTAACATTGTATTTTATGAACTTACAACTCCAATTCCAGAAGATCCGTAAATCGGATTCTTGATCTGTAAGTTCCTATAATCCTCAAATATTACGTATTACAACGTAACAAAATTTGGTGACGATCCAATGGTCGGATCGTCAATTCATATTTTGGCCTAACCCCGCATCGTAACGAATTTAGGTTCGAATGATCATCAAACGTCATTCATTCACCAAAACTGAATTCAGAACATGAATTATGGCCCAAAAATAGCATTGGCGGCTCACTGGCCACGCGCCGCCGTGGGTGGCGGTCGGCCGTCCCGGGTCGCCGGAAAATTCAACTTTCTCCAAAAATTACCAAAATTTGCAGAATTAAAGATCTCAAAGAGAGGAACAACTTTCATACCTGTGACCAAGGCCAATTCGGTCAATAAGAGCTCCAATTTTTCCAAAACCATACGAAACCCTTGAATTTGGTGTGATTCGATTCGACCTCCCAACTTGTTCCAACGCCTCAACCACTGCCTGGGCTTTGTCCTAGGCCTCAAGAGGATGCCATGGGTGGTGGTAATTGGAAGAAATTGCTTCGGGATTGGGTGATTCGAAGCCAAAACCGCCGCACCCCTTCTTGCAGTTTCACCCATTTTCAAGGCCAAATCTGTCCAAATTTGAGATGGAATGGATAGAGAAGGGTCCTAGAGTGTTTCCCATGAGGTTTCTTGAAGCAATTCGCCGGAAAAATGGGTGAAAATCATCGAAAATAGGCATGGGTGCCGACCGGGTCAAAAACGGGCCAAGGAGAACCGGCCGATCCCCCGCGCCACTCTCTCCCTCCTTTCCTCCTTTCTCTATTCCGATTGGCCGGGATTTTCTCTCTCTTCTCTCCATTCGTCCAGCTCTCTCTCCTTTCTCTCCCGGAGCTCCTGCTCTCTTCCTCTGGTTGGGCAGTTCTGCCCAATCTCTTCTTCTTCCTTTCCTTCTTCCACCAGCCACGCGCGCGCGCACACATACACACATAATCTTATTTCTTTAAATCCCAGCCATCCATTTATTTCTTTATTAAATCTGGGCCGTCCACTTTCATAAAAGAAATTCCAGATTTTACTATTATAATTCCTAAAATGCCCAAACTTCAAACATCAATATCTTCTTCGATATAACTCCACATCACGAACCGCTTGCGCCCACGCATCCGTAGTGACGAGTAATACGAGGATATGTCAAGAAAACAAATCTTAGATGGCACGACACAATGATTAACCTCGAACAATGCGCGTGCCTCAAAGGGCATTTTTGTAAAATCCTTTATTAAAACTTTAAAAACTCTTAAAATCAAGGACGGGCTGTCTCATGCATCATTGGAAATGAACATTTCAAATAGTAGGTAGGTAAATTAATATGGTCTAATTATATAAATACACACACACACACACACACACACACACACACACACACACACACATATATATATATATATATATATATATATATTTATTTATACACATTTTGAATCAAATAACATTTTTGTACATGGTAGGTAAATTTTTTTTTTTGTATTATGTATTATTTCATATATATATTAGGCTTTTCTTTTTTGTGAAAATATATATATATATATATATATATATATATATATATATATATATATATATATATATGATGTCACGCCCCAGACCCGGGTCGGTAATAAAAATCTCAAACCCAAATCCGATGCACAAGCTAAAAATAAAATTAAACAAAAGGAAAGTGAAACTGGGTGGAAAAATTATGAAATTCCTCTTATAAAAGAAATCCAGAATTCTTTACAAGGCTAAAAATAAATGAATACAATTCTAGCCTCACATCTAATTCGTTCTCATCCCATCTACCCTCTTAGATTGTTTAGTTCGTAAACCTGCATAACAAGAGAGGGGTGAGCTTCAACAGCTCAGTAGAGACATAACCTTATCACAGTAAATTGACAATACTAAATTACATGTTATAAAATCATGTAATCAAGTACCAAATCATTGTCAATAACAATGCATGAGTGCAATGCAATACTCTTCATCTCTACCCGTTAATTCATATAATAAAACACGTGGACCTACACGTCCCATACTGTGCATTTTACCTCTGCAGTGGTGGTTCGAATGTTTTATGTCACATCCCGCCCCGGGGCGGATCACTTCCCGGGCCCGCTCCACCACTGTAGCACGATATTGTCCGTTTTAGGCTTACCATTTCCTCACGATTTTGTTTCTGAGAACTCACGAGCAACTTCCCAGTGGGTTACCCATCATGGGAGTGCTCTAGCCCCTTCTCGCTTAATTTTGGAGTTCCTACGGAACCCGAAACCAGTGAGCTCCCAAAAGGCCTCGTGCTAGGTAGGGATGAGAATATACATTTAAGGATCACTCCCCTGGGCGATGTGGGATGTTACAATCCACCCCCCTTAGGGGCCCAACGTCCTCGTCGGCACACTTCCGGCCAAGGATTGGCTCTGATACCAATTGTCACATCCCGGCCTGGGGCGGATCACTTCCTGGGCCCGCTCCACCACCGTAGCACGATATTGTCCGTTTTGGGCTTACCAGTCCCTCACGATTTTGTTTCTGGGAACTCACAAGCAACTTCCCAGTGGGTTTTTGGGCTTACCATTCCCTCACGATTTTGTTTCTGGGAACTCACAAGCAACTTCCCAGTGGGTCACCCATCATGGGAGTGCTCTAGCCCCTTCTCGCTTAACTTCTGAGTTCCTACGAAACCCGAAGCCAGTGAGCTCCCAAAAGGCCTCGTGCTAGGTAGGGATGAGAATATACATTTAAGGATCACTCCCCTGGGCGATGTGGGATGTTACATTTATATACAAATTAACCCCCTAAACTCAATCATCCCAATTTCCCCTTTTGTTAGTCATCTTGCCAAAAACCCTTCGTCGCCAATCCCGAATTACCCAAAAGAAACTGTGCACTGTGGGCTCGCCTGAGACTTGGTACCTACTAAGAGTTTGGCTCAACTACACAAAAGATATTTCCAACTACCCTCATTTCCAGAATTCCTTCCTCAACACAGAACTTCCAACTATTCTCACACGTGAGTGATGCACAAATAATCTCATTTCATCATTCACATGTACCACAACATATTCTCAGCGAATAGCATTTCACCAATAATTCCATAACCAATAATAAGTAAACACCCAAGATAAACATTTATTCAGTGAGCATCAGATCACATTAATCAACCAATAAGATCAATAATGATAATATCACACTTCACTAAATTTAATAAAGCCAATCTCCGTAAAGGTCTGCCGTATTTCCCCTACCTAGATTCCAAAGCATTGCTCCAAGGTAATAATACAAGAAACCACAACTGTGATAAGCTCCTATTCACAAGTACAAGAAAATTACCAAATGCCTTAATATGAACTTTAATACTAATCAACAGACTTAAAACTCATCAGTTCCACGCTACTCAATTCAAAAGTCATTTGGTTGAACTATAATGCTGTACAAAATAGTTTTGTATATAGCGAACATGTATAGTGCTTATTCAAAAGTCTTTTGCCTTCAAAATCATTCAAGTAATATGTATAAATTAAACTGTACATAAAACCATTTACCAACATGCTTATTCATCTAACAATAGACATACATCCATACACATACATACATACATACATACATACATACATATATATATATATATATATATATATATGCAGTACATGCTTCGACTCTTCTCTTTGCAATAGAATCCAAGTCTCCTAAAGTTAAGTGCCTTTCCAAGAATAGGAATCAATATGGTATTGTTATGTAACATGCGAAATACAGAACATAAGAGGCTATCACTAAAGAAAAATATGAATAGAAAGACTTTTCTATAAAACTAAATCAGCAGTATGAACGAATTCAAATACATATGCATAACGATGCCCAGCAGCCCCTTTTTAGTTTAGATACAAACATTTATAATTTATTAATAACATACAGAGATATGAGACAAATAACTAAGAGGAAAACCTAGAAAGGAAAACTCTTTAAACCTGAGTGAGAGTAGACCCCGATAGAAAACGTTTCATCTAGCCAGCGAAGAAAACCGAAGCAATAACATTCTATTTATAAGAGAGGGAAGTCGGCACAGAGGAAGGTGAGATCAGACCAAGCAAACTTACACCGCCTAAAAGCTATCGATAGGTAGTAAGAATATAAGATAAAATACTCAGATATTTATCAATCCTTTCAGGCTAAATATTTAATCAATATCGTAAAATATGATTTTAGGAAATATATAATACGCATAATCACAATAGAAAATAAATATTATTATTAGTATGTTTTTTTTGTAATAATATTATATGCATTTTAAAATACTGGTCTTTACATGTGAACTCATAATGCAAGATACATAGAATTAAGCCAACAATTCTCATATTTGATATTAATATGCAATGAATTTTTTAACATTAATGTCTTATTTTTCTTTTTGCAAAATCATTAACTCTCTCATTCCAATCTGTATATAATTAATTGTGCACATCAAATATGCAATAGGGGTATTTTAGGCATCTAAAAATGTAAAATGTGTAAAGTAATATGTAATTAATGAATTCACTTAGGTGGATCCAAGTCACTGGGTTTTTTTTTGAGTAAAAAAATTATGTCAGGTTTTATACGAAAACAATTGAATTTGAGGGGTTAAAGTCATATTTTCAGTTTTTTAAAATACAAGCTCATATGTTTCCTTCTCCTTTCCTAGGATGTCACTAATAGTGTTTACCTACTAAGGTGCAGTTCGGGATTGAGGTGCTTAAAAAAAAAGCTGGGATGAAAAAAAGCTGGTAGGGGTTTTGATGTTTGGTAAACTTTCAAAAACAGCTTTCTTTCAAAGTTGGGGATGAAAAAAAGCCCAAAACCTGAAGGAGCGCTGAAGCTGCAAATAGCAGCTTCCAAAAACAGCTTATTTTAGAAAACACGAGTGAACAGTGGACGTTTAATGAATTTTTCAATAACCCAAAATTGCCCTCCTTTCCCTCTCGCCTTCAGCTCTCGCATACCCGAACCCAGACCACTCTCTCGTTCTCTCGTTCCAAAAACCAGTGATCTCTCTCGTTTTCTGGTTCTCTCGTTCTCCAGGTTTCTCCAGGTTCCCTTGGTAAGCTGCTTTTGTAAAAAATTGTTATTTATTTGTTTGGATTTTTCAATTTGGGGATGGGTGTCGGGAAAAACAACTGGGGATGGAGGGGTGGGAAGAGCAAAGGGATGAGGGTATGGGTGTCTGGAAAAACAACTGGGGATGGAGGGTGGGGAAACAATTAATTGGGGAAGGTGATATGGTTGGTGGAAAAAATTAATTAGGGAAAAAATTAGGGTTTGTGGAGGAAACAAGAAAAATTGAGAGAGAAGTTTGATTACTTCTCTATTCATTTTTTTAGAAGGTCTGCTTCTGATTTGGGTTTAGGTAAGGGATAATTTCTTATAAATTTGCTCTGCTTCTGATTTGGCTTCATGTTTTCAGCCCACGGAGTTTTCAATCCCTGCGCTCCTCTATTTTCCCTCTGAAAATCGCAGTTTCATTTCAATCATCTTCACCCAAACGTTTATTGCCCCTCACTGCAACTCCTTTGAGATCTCTCTCTTTGAGCAGTTCGTCTCCAATCCAACCAATCGCGCGCGCTCTCACTCCCTCTCAGACCTGTGAGATTTCTCTCTCGTTTTCTCCATCGCTTTACGCTGATTTGTTTAGTTGATTCTCTCTAATTCGTTTGTTAATTGTTGAATTGGCTACTGATTATATTTTTTTGCGTGTTTGTTTACTGAGAAATTGATGAAATTAGGATGGAAATTGGAAAGTCATTTATTTGGTCAAAATAGTTGAAAATTCACATTTACTTTTGTATATTTGGGTCGTTTGGTGAATTGAATTGAGTTGTGTTTGTTTTGTTGTTTTGGTAAATAAAAAACAAAGAGAGAGAGAGAGATATAACTATTAAGAAATAAGAATCCCACGCAAATGCTGAGAGGAGAGGGAGAGGGAGCAAAATGGGAGGTTTGGCGAAAATGGTAGCAGAGAAAGCGAATGGAATGGTTGCAAATCTGTGATTTTTTTTAATTGTTGGTTGTTTTTTGTTGGTGAGATCTTAGGGTTTTGATTTGGTAGAGTGGGAGTGGGTGATTTTTGTGATTTGGGGAAGTGGGTAATGGTGGGTTTGTTGTTTAGGTGAGATTTATGAGCTGGGATTTGGTAATCTGAGTGAGTTGGGGTGGGTTTGCGGGGTTTCTGGGATGGTGTGTTTGGGGGTGAGATACCATTTGGATCTAAGACTTATAAAAAGCAAGTGAGAGAAATGGAGAGAAAGGTTGGGAATTCAGTTTGTCTCTGGTTGATCTTGGTAGCTCATCCACTATGGATGACAATGGTGCTTGTTAATTGTTGAATTGGCTGCTGATTATATGTTTGTATTGATATTGAATTTGCATATTGCTACTTCAGTTGACTGGTTTGATCAATTCCCCGCTGATACTTTTTTGTTGTTGTTGTATTGCCTCACTTGCTATACTTCCTTTGTTTTTTACATGTTGCATACTTCAATTGACTGGTTTTAATCAAAACTATGTTGCCTATTCCTCAGTTTGAATTGATTGAATGACGACTGACTGAAAAATTTGGACTGCATTGTACACGTTGTTTCGGGTATTTTTAGCAAATTCAGGCCACCTATAATACTGGCTCACGTTATCCTTCTTTTTTCTTTGCCATTAGTAAGATTATTGTTTCTTACCAAGATCTGAGTTTGTCATTCACAAGATATGAGTTTGGTATTTTTTAGCTGTTATAACCTTATGTTTCTTCATTCTTATTTTGTGGTCATGGAAACCTACTTTCCATGTTGAGACTTGAGATATTAATGAGTCTTCAATTGCTTAGTTTCTTGCTTATCCTTGTGAATTTGCATTTGGTTTTGATACCTTACAGAAGCATAAATAGGCTTTTTGGTAACTAGGAAAAAGGGCACTCTTCCGAATTTAGGACTAGGGTCATGTAGATTTTTGGCAAAATTCAACGACACAGGATCATTTTGATAAACTTTTTATTCGGCTCCATTGAGAGAACAACTTGACTTTTTGTTTTTGTTTGATTAAAGATATATAAGGAAATGAGAAACTCCCAAATTAATGATTAGTTTTCGACAGCAATTGTTACATCAATTTTTCTTTTGTTCTCTGCTACTTGGTGATCGCGAGATGCGAATTGGGAATTTGAATTTGTTTGTGTGTTTGTGTGTGAGAGATATTGGAAGCTTTGTAGGATGAATTTCTCGCTCATTGATTTGAGCGATATTCTAATAATCTAATCTTGAACTACGGGGAGGGGAATTCGAACATAGGTGCAGAGGGGGCAACAAACTGCTGTAATGAACTTGACTATTTCAGCTAGCAAACGAAATCATTTGTTTCTCCTTATTTCGATTGTTGTTGGAATTTTCTGCTTGCATTAATTGAATATGCAGCTTTAAGCACAGATCGAAGCTCAAACTTTCCCCAAATGATAACGATTGCTATCGTTTCTATATGCAGTTAGGTTAGGCCTTATGTATTTCAATAAACATTGATCTTTATGGGTTATAACCGGTTCTGAAATTAATCTTGTGATTAGTGGTCCAGTTTTTTTCCTTAAAAAAGTCATATGAACATCGATTTTACTGCTTGATAGGCGAAAAAATGCTTTCAAACCGGGATGTCCTTGCCCATTCTCATACAGACCTGCTATTTCTCACGAATTATGCTGCCAAATCTTGCTCTTTATGGTAGTATACATACTCTCTCCATATGGTTTATTGATTACTCATCCTCAATTGAATATGTTTTCACTATCTTTCTTTCACTTATCCATCACTTGATGCATGAGATGTTTCAAAACCAAATTGGACAGCTATTTAACTAACTTTTCTTTTGTATGTCATGTACGACTTGTGCAAAAGAAGAACGGAGAGTTGAGAGCTCAATGGGTTTGCAAAAGGAGAATGAAGATGTTATCCACAATTGAAGGTTTTTTAGCTGCAAGTCAGTGGTAGACAAAATGCATAGGGTAGACTTTTTGGTTAGCACCTCAATATGTCTAGAGGTGTCCAATTGCTGTTAAGTTGAGATGAGACACCATATTCGACTTGTTAGCGTCTAGGATGTTATGTTATTTTTGAGACTTCACTTGGTGTATGTATTCAACTTATATGATTTAATTCTTGATTAATGAAAATGTGATTAACTAAAGTATTACATTACATTTGTAATCAGTTCTAATTTCAAATTATGAACAAGGATTATGTGGTAGTTGGTTCATCACATACTAGAAACAAATAGGTATTGGATTTTGACATATGTGATGCACACTACATCACATGTCAAAGGAATAAGTGATGATTTTAGGGTCACTCACATATATGATATGTGACGAATTTATAGGTTATTGATTTTAGTGTTTTGTGACGCTTACTTCGTCACATATCTCCTTGAACCAGGTATTCTAATCAATTATAGCGGCAAGTTTGATGAATGCATTTAATTAGACTACTTTCAAGTACATTAACAATATTGCACTAATGAATCCTAGCTATTCAGTCTAAAATATTTCAATTGAAGTAGTTTGTCATACTAATTAATATTTAAGATAAAGTTTATAAATATTTTTCTTTTAAAAATAAAGTATATTTAGTAATTTACCTTTATTTGTTAAGAAAATTAAATTAATAGCATATATAGTATTATACCCTTTTTGGTCATTTCACACAGTCACAGCTGTTTTACATAAAAGTTTACCAAACACTATCATACTGCTTTTTTTTCCAAAAGCACTTTTACACAAAAGTTTACCAAACACTCTGCTGCTTTATTTCACAGCCGCTTATTCTCACAGCATAGCCGCTTATTCTCACAGCAGCTTTTTTTTCAAAGCACAGCAATACCAAACCAGCCCTAAGTTTGACATGAAAAAGGGATTTTCAAACTCCCATTTGCTAAACTATCCTTCTAAACAAATCACAATTAGAATTTCGATTCCCATTGGAACAACCATGTGTTGAGGGAGGCAGTAGAGAAAGCAATGAAATTAGTGCATAACCCAAGTTTCGATTCTGGAGAAGAGATGGTTTGAAACTTTGATTTCCAAGCCTAGATGGTTTGAAACTTTGACTTCCAAGCCACTTGCATCATATGTCTATGGAGTTAGGGTTCTTTAGTTACTGAGTTTTAAGATGATAGCAACGGTCATAAATGTGGTAGTAAAAATCTACCGTCTTTAGTCTTAACGAATTTGTATTTACAAAACAATCTACACCTTTGATCAAGAACCAAAGCCTCATGCGCCCACGAGGTTGGGGGGAGGGGGTGGGGTGTTTGGCCAATGGATCTCCGATGTCTATGTTAGTTTCTCTAAAAGAGAGAGTGTTTAGGGCTTGTATGCATAGAAAAAGCTTACCAAAATTTGGTGGAGATAGATGTATTTATAGGAGTGGTGGCTGGCCATTGGGTTAGGGTTTTGCCCTACACATGGCGGCATCCTATTGGCCAAGGTGTGTCATCTATTGGATGAATGAGGAAAGAATATTCCTAAGATATTCTAATATCTTGGGATACTGATGGAAGTATCCATGATTGATGGTGATAAGGGTTCCTTACTTGATGAAGTTGATCTTCAATTGAGAATGTATTAAAGATAGGATTAATTACTAAATCCTATCTTTAATGCCTTTGACTTTTCCATGCCACGAGCAAGGGAGCCTTGAGCAGTCGTTGTCAACTGCTTGGACCTTCAGGGATGCTGAGCTGGGCGTGGGAGTATTTGATAGCCTTGCCCATTTAATGAGAGCAATCTTGTCTTTCTTGAGAAAAAGTTCATGTGTCACCTTTTGGATTTTTGGGATTATTTTTTGTTCCACAAACAGTCCCACACCTGCTAGGCTATAAGCAGGAAAGGGCTTAGGTGTAGAAATCACAAGCTGCTTAGGCGTGCGAAGAGTTGTTTCCCACTTTGATGTAGATCTTCTACTTTGACTTGGAAAAAGATTCTTCTTAGGAAAAGGGAAACCAACTGCCACCAAAACCTATTTAAGCATGTCTTAAGCAGAGGGCTACATAAATTTGGAGAACAATTTTATCTCAACAAGAAAGAGAGAAAAAAGCTAAAGGATATTGTAAACCCCTCATCTAGTTTTCTTCTTTGCTTGCTCTTACGGAGAGTTGGTCGTTGTTGTTGGTTTTGTTCTCCACGCTGCACCAAGGTAAGAAATATTTTTTCCTTTTTCTTCTTAGGTTGTTCTGCCATAAGGCAGTCGTCTAGGTGGTGCAGCGTGTCGGCTGGCATGAGCCAAGAACTCGGCTCGGGCCAAGGGGAACGACACGCTGGGGCGCGGTGCTAAGCGAGCCACGAGGTTCAGCCCCTTGGGCTTGGCACTAGGAACTATTGATGGTAAGTTGGCCTATTTGTTAGACCTTTAGTTAAGAAAAAGTCAAGGACTTTCCTTTCTGATGTGGAAGCTTTGCTGCTTCTGGAAAGCTTGTTATCGATCTGTTTCCAACGTCTAGATTTGGAGGTAGAGTGAAGCCTCCATTTATGTCTAAGTCTGGATCGGGTTCTAAAAGGCTCGCCACTATAAGAAGTGGGGATGAAAGTTCGTCGATTGGGAAAATGGGCGTCAAAGCCTGCTCCTTCTACTGCTGCCATGTCTGTGTTGCCTGCTAAGAATGAGGAAATTGCTTGAGTTTGATTTCTCATCTGTTATAGATGAAGCAGTTGACGATGGAGGTGCCAAGATCGAAGCTGCTGAAGATAAGGTATTGGATGACCAAACTGTTGAGTGTGAAGTGGTTGATGGAGAGCCAGATATACCTTAGCCGAATGCCGGGGGTTGCTGGAGAATCAAATATATCCAAGCTACTAATGAGTAGTTTGCGTTGTTTAGCTTGTATCAGATTTTGGTAGCCTTCGTGAAAGTTTATCATCTTGCTAGAAATTTAATAAACTACTTTCTTCACTTACTCCAACTTTGTAACTTCACTTTGTCTTGCGAAACTTTGTTGTATGACTGGTAGCCGAGCATGCTGCTTTTAGAGAAGCAAACGAAACCGCGTAGCCCCTATGGCAGTGAGTCTTGGCTTCTTGGGGCGTTAAGCTGCTGAGCCTGTCGTGAGCTGCTGCCCCCTAACTATGTGATGTTTAGCTGGTCTTTGAATCTTCGATTCTTTGAGCTACGTGGCCTGTATCCAATGTTCTAAAAATCGGCCTAAGTAGCCGCCTAGGCGGTACTCAGTGGCCAGCCGCTCTTATTAACCCATAATCTAGAGGAAAATTAGCGGAGGAATTAGGCGGGCGTCGAGGCGACCTAGGCAGTGGATGGGTAGCCTAGGCGGGCAACTGGGTAGCCTAGGCAATCAGGTGTTTCAGATATTTTTTGGAGATCAGCTGAGTTCTTGTTCTGGGTTTCATTATGGTTCTGGGTTCTGGTTGTGGGTTCATTGAAGAAGACGAGAGGAACACGAAGAGAGAAATGAGTCTTTCTCTATCTTTTCAATTATCACCCACGTGATAAACGTGACCAATAACCATTCCACTTTTTTGTTTAATTTTTTATTAAATTGCTTCCACTAAATTTTGACAACTAACATCCTAACATATTCAATATTAGTGTGGTGGCGCCTCATCCCCTTTTTAGGTGGCCCAGTATCCCCTACCCTTACAAGTTTATAAGACTATAAGACTATAACACATATTTAACCCTTTTACTTTTCTTTTAAATTCACTATAAATTCAAAGTCTTTGAAAATATTTAGTAACTGCTATGGACTTATAATCATTTGTACTTTCATCTCATACTATTAATTCATTCGTACTAAAGATATATAATTAATCCATCTAACTAATCACATTAAAATTGCGTAGTTGTATGAAAATTCACAGGCCATTCAAGGAATGCGCTGCACTTTATGTAACTAGTATTGTAGGTTGCGTAGCTAGCATCACAGCATGATAAGGACTAGTGTGAACATGAAAATCGCTAACTAGTCACAGCAAAAATGTGCAGTCGTGTGGAAATTCATGGGTGGTTTACCCTCTCCCAAGGGGAGAGCATACCCCAAAGAGTGTCAGGGAGTTAGTTTACCCTCTCGCATTAGAGAGCAGAACCAAATGGGTGTCGGGGAATTAGTTTATTCTCTCGCGCTGGAGAGCAGACCCAGATGGGTGTCAAGGAATTTGTTTATCCTCTAGCGATAAAGAGCATTTCCAAATAGGTGTCGAGAAATTAGTTTATCCTCTCACGCTAGAAAGCAGACCTAGATAGGTGTCAGGGAATTAGTTTATCATCTCGCACTAGAGAGCAGACCCAGATGGGTGTAAGGGAATTAGTTTATCTTTTTGCGTAAAAGAGCTAACCCAAATGGGTGTCCGGAATTAGTTTATCCTCTCACTCTAAGTGTCGGAGAAATAGTTTATCCTCTAGCGTTTGAGAGTAAAACCAGATGGAATGTCGGGGAATTAGTTTATTGTCTCGCGCTAGAGAAAATACCAAGACGGGTGTCGGAGAGTCAGTTACCCTCTTACACTGTAGAGCATAGAAGAGCATACCTAGATGGGTGTCAGGGGATTGGTTTACCTTCTAGAATTGGAGAACATGAAAGTAGTTGTTGTGAGTATAGCTAAAGACAGCTAAACTGCTGGACAACTAAAGTAATCCCTAGCTTGTGAGGTCTTGTTCGACAATTTGCTTGAGATTTTGAACTGTTTGTGGAACCCACGTAAGGGTGTAAATAGAGAGTGCAATGAGATGCTCTTTGACCTTTTCTAAGAATTACGCCATCTTTGGATGTTTCTCTGTGCGCTCTCACGAGCTTGGTTGGTGATTAACTGTGATTTTGAATGGATTGCAAGCTTCTTTAAGTTTTTTGCTAACAGGGGGCTACTTGTTAAAACCTCGTGTTCTGTTTCGTCGTTGAATTCTTTCAAGCTTAGAGTGTCGTGGTTGGGAGCCACGAGGCAAAATTAGCACGATGAGAAACCATGGAGCAAGATTGGCACGGCTGGAAGCCGTGGTACAAAACTGGCATGGCTGGGACCCGTGGTGTGAGATCGAGTGCGGCCGGGACCTGCAGAGAAGGTTTCGGCACGGCTGGGAACTGTGGTGCAAGATAGGCGATGTTGGGAACCATAGAACTAGGGCCGGCTTTGGATAGGTTATGTGTAGTAGGAGAAATTAGGCTTGTAGGTTCGCGGTGCTCTGCTGGTGGCGATTTGCTACTCCAGCTTTGAACTGTCAGGGTAATGAGAACAAGACCTGCCCTCATTCTTTCGTGGTTGGAGAAACTCTTTTGTAGGTTGGGCTTGTACGTCATTCTAGTACTCATGTTGCCCTGGCGTGTCATTGGGTTGGGTTTTGTCGAAACAGAAGTAACATATGCATCTTCCAATGTATGTAGGGTGGTTCCATCTGCTCGATCTTATCAATGAAATGTAAGCTGCTCATGTTAGTCACGTTTCTCCAAGGGGATTCGTCAATGGTTTTAATGCGCTGGAATCTGTGCAATGGCTTTGCTACGAGTCTTTGTACTTCCTCTTGGATTTTTCTCTACAGGGGCAACAAAACCTCAACTACCCCCAATGTCAATTTGCTGGTATGTGCTACTCTTTCGCTTACCCTCCTCGTCTGTGTCGCAGTTGTGGTGCACGTGGTTCTTCTCTAGCTAGTAAGCGAGCTACTCGCTGTAATCCTTAGCGTGGGTTGCCAGTTGAACTCAAGTTGGATTGCTCTTGTGCTTCCCTCTGTCTGTCGTGCTGCCTACTCTGGTGCAAGGTAGGAGGAACTCCTTGTGGGCCTAGCGACAAGTTGACATTTCACCTAGGATATCCGAAGTGCTTGTCGGATTATAGACCCAACCATGAATACGTACTGACTCGCGGGCCGAGTTCAGAATCAACGCTTCTCTGCGTATTTAAGCAGGGAAGACGTTTTCATAAGGGCTAAACCAAAAGTGTACACTCCTAGAATGCTCATTTCTTTATGGATTGAGCGGTTACTTATCGAGACCTCGGTAGAAAGAGTCACGATCATCTACCCTTGTCTTGCTTTTGGACGATTGTCGAGGGCGCGCTGCATGTCGATGTGCTCTAAGAATTGGTTCACAAAAGTCGTTTAATGTGCAAGGGCACTGGTTAAGACTGCGACATGCTGGGACAGGTGTTGATCACCATTTGGGCTGGAAAAGCTCAATTGATGGGCATTTCCATGAGAAGTAGAAGTGTAATGAGCTGCAGATACAAAACTCGGTCTCGAAAGGGGTTTACATATGGAAAATTAGGGCGAAAACCCCCCAGTTCAGTTGCCCGTGCGGCGGTCAAAATTCAGGACGGTTAAACCGGTTTTAAACCAGCTTAAAGCGAGAACCTGGTTGGCTTGACCTGCCTGGCCGTGGGTTGAGAACACTAGGCTCGCTCGTGGACCACCTGCCCGTTGGCTTGGAATGCCTGTAGGGCAGCTTAAGCTTGGGCCTTCTGGGCTGCCTGGCTGGCAGTAACTGTTGTTTGGGCCTAGGCGTCCTTTGCTCCAGTGGCAGCTACTTCTCTTTGGGCCTCTGCTTGTGGTTCACCTCATGGACCTAGGCCTCCTCCTAAGATTTGGTAGGCCTGCTCGTCGCAAGGGCTGCTAGGCAGTGTGTTGCATCATCGCTTGGTGGACCTGTGGTGGAAAGTGGCCGTGGTGGTAGCGCTGCTCCACATGGGTAGGGCTCATTCTATCGTCGCGTTAAGCCTCGAAGATTGTCGATGTGGGGCTATGTATTGGTCTTCATTATCCGATCCCAATCCTTAAATGTAGGATGTTCGTTCATCTTGGTTTTTGAATTTCCCGCCATTGTATTTCTTCCCCAGGGTTATTCAAAGAACTTATAAAAAAAAATTTTAGGAATATGAACGTGCAAGAAAATTTACGTATATAAAGGAAAAATTCGAAACATGAATGCAAAAGCCTTCTTTGAGGGTTTGAATGAAAACACCAATTTGTGGTGGCAAAAATTCATTGTCTTCAATCTTGACTACCTACAAAACAATCCATACCTTTGATCAAGGACTAAAGCCTCACACGCCCAAGATGTGGAGGTGTTTAGCCAATGGATCTCCGATTCCTAAGTTAGTTTCTCTAAAAAGAGTGAGTGTTCAGGGCTTGTATGCATAGCTAAAGCTTACCAAAATTTGATGGAGATGGAGATATTCATAGGAAAAGGTGGCTGACCATTGGGTTTAGGTTTTTCCTACACATGGCGACATCCAATTGGCCAAGATGTGTCATTTATTGGATGAATGAGGAAAGAATATTCCCAAGATATTAATTAGGAGATAATATCTTGGGAGATAATATCTTGGGATAATGATAGAAGTATCCATGATTGATGGTGACATGGATTCCTTACTCGATGGTGTTGATCTTCAATTAAGAATGCATTAAAGATAAAATTTAGTAATTAATCTTATCTTTAATGTCATTGACTTTTACATGTCACGAGCAGGGGAGCCTTGAGCAGTCATAATCAGCTACTTGGACCTTAAGGGATGTTGAGCTGGGAGTGGGAGTATTTGAGAGTCCTGCCCATTTAATGAGGGCAGTCTTTTCTTTCTTAAGAACAAGTTTGCGTGTCATCTTCTGAATTTTTGGGATTAATTTTTCGCTCTGCAATAATATTTTTTTTTTTTTTTAACAAACGATATTATCTACACTAATAAGGAAGGGATAGGCTTAGCCTCACACTTAAAATAATAATATCACTTAATATTACGGTCTAATAATATTTTATTTTAGAGTCTTCACTTATAAATGAAATGTATTTTAACACTTGAATCTCATAGATATCGTACGAGTTCGCAATCAAATTATTTCTCACACTTTTTCATAAAAATATATCCTTATATAATTAAATATTACTTTTTTAATTTTATATTAATTTAATGAGTGAGTGAGTGAAGCATGCTTGCATGTATGAGGCGTGCATGAAATATGACAAGGGCCATAAACTCCCACCTTCAATAGAAGGGTTTCGAAGATCCTCAACCTCTCAAAAGTGTGAGAATTTGTGAGTTATATTAGGAGATGCCATCTACAAAATGAATCTTAGAGATAATTAGAATTGACTTGTAAGCAGATGTGCCTTTTAGGAGTGGAGCACTTAACTTTACATTCGTATTTGCATACATGTGAGTTATATTAGTTGGTTAGAAAAGTGTATTGATTTTCTTGCACTTAAACTCGAATCATTCTTCTTAAATATTTGATAATATTACATTGTAAAATATATATTTCCATACAAGGATGGGGAATCACATGTTATATTCGTCTATTTAAGACAAAGTACATCTTAAGAAAAAAAACAATATATATAGGTTCTACCTTCTGCCTCATGTTTGGGAAGCAAAAAAACATGCACCTTGATCATTTCTCAACAATTTAAAAAATGAAACTACTGTCACTCATAAGTTTATAACTATCTATAATTCATGAACTTTGGGTATATCATCAGCTAATCTTCAACACTCTAATTAACTGTAGAATCGTGACATATTTACTTGTGTCTCTCACACTCTGATTGACCTCGATTTAATATGAAACTTCGCCCTGCAATGGAGCAGAGTCTTGGGAGGTGTCCTCAATTTGGTTGACAGGCTGAGCACTTCGATAAGATGGAAATAAATAGGTACGTGCGAATATGTCAATGCGACAAGATTTAATACTGGTTTGGTACTGCGTTTATAAAAAGTAAGTATAAAAAACAAACTGAGCTCAAAAAGGTATTTGGTAAACACTTAAAAACAGCTTATTTTCACAGTTTTGGGTTAAAAAAAGCTGAAAACGTGAAGTAGCAAAAATGAGCTTATTCTCACAACACAGCAGAAACAGCTTTTTTTTTTTTTTTTAAAGCACAGCAATACTAAACCAGCCCTTACTTTAAGAAAAATAAAAAATATATATAAAAAAAATCAAAGGCAGTGTCGGCAAATGAACCTTCTTCCCCTTCTCGTTGGAGAAAATAAATGGAGTCAATTCTATGGTGGTGTGTACCAAAGCAAATATGCACTGCAATGCCGCAATAAATGTATGCAAATAAGTGTTGAGACTCTCTCTCTCTCTCTCTCAAAATCTCATCACCCCTACAAAGACATTTATTGGGCAATCGCGTGCATGCGTAAACATTGCCTGCTGTATTGGGCATCGATTTAGGGTGACTTTGGAATGATTTGGGCGAAAGAAAGGATAGACTCCCAAATTTTATTCAATTAAAAATTAGAAAGAAAAAAAAAACACATGCAATATTTTAGTCTATTGACGAGAAATGCTATGATGAGTTGCTTGTGCTCCAACGAAATTCATATTACATATACTCTGACATGTCTAAGAATGCCTTGAATGCAAAGAGTATCTCGTATAAATGCTCCTAGTCACTTAAGAAACATATACATGAGGAATGATACAGTTAGCAAAATTCATCTTATATGCATTGACGCATATGAGAATGCCTTGAAATGTATACAGAGTATCTCAAGTGCATAAATAAATGTTCTTGATCACTTGAGTTATAACACATTAGAAACTTCCTATATAAAATGTTTACTTATTAGGTGTCGAACTATAGAGAAATTCTTAGATGTTTCTGATACCACATCCTTGTGTATCCAAGGTATGAAAAAATATAACAAGGCTTCTCTTTCGCCTGCATCCTCATTCCAAGGTATGAAAAAACATATTATGCAATATCGCTCCATATCTCGCGTTGCAGAAAAGTTTTTATGATGTAACGCAAAAATATAACAAGGCTTCTGCATCTACCTTGAAGGCAGGGCCGGCCCTAGCCTGATGCTAACATGGCCTCTATGAGGGCCCAAAATTAAAGGGTGCAAAAATTGTGCAATATATAGGTATATTAAAAATTAAAAACTTAAAAAAAATTAAATTAAAATTTAAAATAAATAAATTGCTACAGTGAATTATTCTTTAGTGAATTTTGCACGTTTGACTCTTCACCTTTGTTAAATTCTTCCGGGCAGACTCAACCACTGACCTTCTCTTCGATCTTTAATACGTGAGGTTTTCCAAGTTTGAAATCCGAAGTTCCAAGCCTTCTCAGTTTTCGTAAATTCGTCTCACAGTCACAGACGTGCAGGGTTGCTGGCTGCACTGTCTGCCTCCAGCAATACTTGGCTCCGCCGCTCCGGCTTTGCCCGTTGGCCTCATTCGATACTCTCTCTTAGGTCTCACCGCCGCCACCTCTTTTCAGTTTCAATTTTGTCAATTTTTTTCACCTTAACCATTAAAAAAAACAAACAAATCCCGCACAAAAAATCCATTTTTTTGGCTCCCAATCATCCTTAGATGTCGTGGTTCGGTCCAAAAAACAACCAAAATTAGGGATTTTTTTTAATGAAGAACAAGAGAAAAAGAAAATTAAGATTTTTATTTCAGCTTTGCGGTTTCCAATTTCCAATCTCTCCAGGCAGAGGAACAGCGAGAACGCAACAACAATAGATTGAGTAACGGGGAAGAGCAACGGAGGTACTTGCAAAGCTCAAATGTTCGTGCATGCAAAGATCGAATGATGGCAGAAAGAATAATGGTGTTGTGGTTCGTGGTTTTTTAGCAAGAAAAATGGGGGCATGATTATGATTTCTGAAAGAGATAGATTACCACCTGTCGCACATAGCACGTGTCCGCATCTTAACCAATAGGTTGTTGAAGGGCAAAATTGTAAATTTATTGTGTTACACTTACTAAACCGCCTGAAATGGATAGCAACTAAAGGGCTTTTAGGTTAAAACATTGTTAAATGAACCATGTTTTTCACCTCAATTTTAGTATAAAGTAATATTGAGACGAATCTGTGACACTACTTTTTAAACAACTTTTGACACATGTTTTTGTGGGGCTCGTTTCGTAATGTATTTCAATGATCTCAATCTTCTTTCTTTGGGGTCTTCTCTCAAAGATCATTTATACCAAAAATCATCCAAATTTGAAACTATATGACCATTGGATAGAACCGTATTCGTCCATTTTCTTCACTACAAATGAATATCTTAATGATTTTAGATTTGTGTAATTTTTTGTAAGTGTAATCTATGAATAATGTTCTAGAATATTGATTATTTGGATCGTTAAAATACATTATAGAATGCGTCCTATAAAAACTTGTGTAAAAAAAAAAGGTGGCCGTTTGCCTTACCATAGCAGTCAATGAAGATGACCGGATCGGGAATAGGGAGGAAGATGGTTGCTAGTTTAGATTTTTTTTTTTTTTTTTTGGGAGAGTAGAGGGGGAGTTCTTTTTTGTTATTGTTAGTACAGTTCTTTTCTATATCTTCTTAATTGTTGTGGTCTCATTAGATTAAGAATGTGATTGTGTAAATCCTAGTGAATTTAGGAATATCTCTTACATTCCTATTAGGAGTTAATTACCTATTAAGAGTTGTAATTCTAAAAGGGTAAGGAATTAACCTTCCCTACTACTATAATAAAAGCACAATGGGATGGAATAGAACACACCCACAATTACACATCTCTCTCTTTCTCTCTCTATGCCACACCCTCTCTCTATGGCCTCCATAATTGTTCAATAAATTATGCCTACAACACGTTATCAGCACGCTCTTGACGCTGCGCTAACAAGAGAATTTATTCTTTAATCAGGGGAGTATTACGTTTTAATCATTCTTTTTATGATTAATTTATTATTTTATTGAATTGCTCTACATGCTATTGATTTAATTTAATTTTTCTGTGTTGAACGTGATACAACGCATTGGAGATGCAATTCCGACTTTCTGAGAATGATCTTCAACAAATTCAAAGGCTTTTGTTGTTTTTTGCCAATTAGGTACACTTAAAATAAATGAAGATATTTGAAACAACCTTGAAGCATGAAAACATTCCCCATGATGCATAAACCCCCCTATGTTTACATTTTCCTTACGATATATATATATATATATACATCATATATTTGTCAATATATATATTTGTTTCATGCATTACGCAATTATATTTGCTATGTGGAATTGTGAGTCAAAGAATCGAAACCCTAGATTCGAAAAGAAAAAAAAAACAACAAAATTGGGTAATTTCTTGCGACATCACCGTGTGACAGACCTTGGGACATTGATTTGGAACTTGTGCAGCCCTCTGGGCTTGCTGCCTTCCCTCAAAACTCGATCAGGCCTCGACTTGGGATGACAATCACATGGCCTGAAGTCCTTAGTCCAAAACCAGACCCAATCCGCATGCCAGAAGCATGCTGGACCGATTCCCTGCCATGACCCAACTCGCCAGCAGCTTAGGCTGCTGGGCTTACGCTGCTCCGGCCCAACCAAGAAGCCAGCCCACAGCTAGGCTTCCCGCGCCACACTCAGGCCAACCCAGTGCTGGGCCCAAGTCTCCCACACCCTTTTTTAGGCCCAAAACTAGCAGCCATGCTGCTAGGTTTTTTTGTTTTACACCTATGCCCAAACCTTTTTGGGCCATGTTTTTTGAACCAAATGCTAATTTTTGGCATTCTAAATAATTTTAAACCCACAAGTTATAATTATTTTTGCTTATACGATCGACCCTGAATGGTCCCGATCTATTGAATTAATTAAAAGTGACCATTAGTCCATTAATCTGATAATAAATCCAAAATTGTTGACCTGAAGATCACTTTTGGACATTAACGATTAAATATTTTATTTCTCTTCTTTGAACCGTTGACTCACTTTCGTAGTCCCGAAGCTCTCACACTTGAGTTCTCGAAGAACCTCAAATCCACTACACTTAAATCAGCATATTGCATTTTGTGTTCTTGCAGGAACCTCTCTTTTATGAACTAAACGTTCATAAACTAAATTGAACCTGTAGTTTCAAATTTAGTGCCTTTGAAACCCGAAGTTTTCATAAAACAATACACCTATGAAAACCTGATGTTTTTCATGAAAACCATGTCCTAGAACTCGAATGTTCTAACTTTGATTCTTATGGATGATTCATTCACATAGCACCAATCACAATTTTGTTCCCTCAAATTCAGTAGATTGTCGAACCGTCACAAGTTCGATTTCCCTTATTTGGACGTTTCTAATAGAAACCACTTTATGTGGGGTATAAGACATGAATCTCCACTTGACTATCAAGAAGCCGAGACACCATTGAAGCCAACAATGGCAAGGAAGAGTTGAATAAGCCTCAACCATGATCTTCATTCGAAGACTTATGCCCGAAGCATTACAAATGGAAATACCTCCCGAACGAGGATTCCATGGCTTTTTAGCTTGCTTCCATGAACCGTTTAATCATGAAAGACATTGCCTGAAGCACACCATGATTACGTCCATGAATGAGTACAATTCTGAAGTTTATAAATCCGATCGAATTTTAACTTGAGAATACTTTTCTCGGTCTTCCATGTTTCTAACTTGCTCCTGAAGCAGCAATGTAGAAAGCAGAAGTTTACCAAATTCTTGGATCTGATTACTACCACAAACGTGAGAGAAAGGTATAGACCCAGTTCGGCTGGAGTCTACCGAATGACTCGACCCAATTCGGTCAAAGCTTATCGAATGGTGATGCACTGCTTCGGCAGGGATACACTGAATGGCATACTCTCTCACAATCCAATTTCGAGTTTGTTTATACATCCTATGATAGAATTAGGGCCTGCCAATGTGTGGCATCATGCCCAAAGCATGATCCTTGTCACCTAAGACCTAAAACTTCAAAAATAAGGGATGATATTCTCGAACCTCAACCCTGCAGAATCTATTTTCGTCTCGATGGAATAGATCATTGGTTATACACCTGTTCGTGACTCTACCAATGTCGTTGAGGAGTACCATTCTCGTAGTCAATATGTGAGACTAATTTTACTCCACCAAACACCGTTGGAAAAGTAGAATTTTGACATGGATGGCCTTGTTGGCCGAATCCCCGTAGTAAACCATTTACTTTGTGAACATTTTTTGATGTTCTTGGATTCAAGTTTGGTGTATGTTTTACTTATGAATATCTTATTGATATTGTCCTCGAATATGAGTTAATTGAATCATGTTTCTTAATACATGTGACTGATTCAATTAAACACGTGATTAGGTAGGAATGTGGGAAAGTTAGTTGTCTGGATGAATGCGATACTACGCAGACTAACTTTACACCTAAATCACATCTCTAGCAACGACTTCAGGTCTATCCAACCTGATTAAGAGCATTGGCACGTTCTTCGTTGTATGAATGGTACTGCATTACCATTTAAAGGACCTTAAATTCTCATTGTCGTTGAGTTTTTAAAGATATTCGAGAGAACAATGATCATAAATGAAACCACTGAAGAAAATAGAGCGAAATATCTTTTCACCACCTCCAAAAATGAGCCTGAAGCTTTGATTTGGGGCCAATGGGCTATCTCCCAACTGGGAATACGCCACATGTGGCCGGCCTGGAGCCGGGTGATTGAGCAGTTTACTTGCTTTGGCACGACCATTTGGGACACTTAGGTCGAACAATAATGCTACGACGCATCTCCTTACCCGAAGTAAGAATCTTGTGCCTAGAAGCACACTTTGCCAAAACCCGCTTGTTTTGGGAAACTTGATTTCTAAATCATCCCTTGCAAAGATACGAAACGACTTGATTTCTAAATCATCCCTTGCAAAGATACGAAACGACTCTCTTTTCACAGTGGATTCAAGGGAATATATGTGGACTAATCCAACCAAAATGTGGACCATATAAATACTTATGGTTTTGGTTGATGAATCGACAAATTGGTCACATGTTTGTCCACACACATTAATGCTAAACCTTCTGGCCGATTAAGGGCTCACCACCATGCTTATCCCTTAAGGTCTGGGAGACTGGATAATGCCGGAGAGTTTATATCGACGATTTTCGATAAAGTATTGCATGTATTTTGGGCTTATAATTGAACATCGAATTCCTATGTTCATCCTAAATAGCCTAGCCTAGCGATCATAAAGCGCAATTTTAAATGATCACCCGGATTTTGGTAAACGTACCAAGTTTTCGATTTCTGCCTAGGGCTATGCAATCTTGTACGCAGCTATGTTGGTCCGCCTTGAAGCCCATTGCCACCCAACCTATTTGATGTTACAGTTAGTTATTAGGTATGAACCTGACGATTTTCATATTTACGCTTTTAGGTGTGCATTCCATGTGCCAAGTTGCGCCGCCGCAACGTACCAACATGGGTCCTTAAAGAATGATGTGTATCTTTTGTCGATCATGATTCTCCTTCACACTAGCTTTCTTCGAGCCCTTGCACGTGATCTCTTTACCTCTCATTTGCGGGTTGTCACTTTAATAAAACAGTCTTCCCGCCGTTAGGGGGAGATAAGAACTTGAATGTTCTTAGAGAACAGCACGAATTTGCGTGGACGTTGCCCATTATGTCTCATCTTGATCCCTATACCGCACAAGTGTGATAAGCAAGTGCGATGAATTCTAGCTTTTAGAATATTGCTCCAGACGCATTCCTCTAATCTAGCTAAAATGACGAGATCATATACCAGCTGCAAACACGCCTGCAAGGTTAGACATACTTAACGGACGTCGAGTCAACATCCCTGGAGGGTGTGCCTCCCCTGTTGGACAGTCTGGTACACCGGCGGATAGCTAATCAATCTGTCTTGGCCTGAAGCATGACAGATCATTCGGTTCGTAAGATTCACTTCCCTAGAAGAGGAAAACACGACACAACAATGAATCTATGCTTGATTGCTGTCTCAAATCATTTCCATCTCATGAGATTAAATTAATCCGGATTACTCTCGAGACATGAAGTTTTTGGTCTAGTAAACTAGTTTAGATGAGCTAAATGGAATTGAAATGAGATTACCATCAATGATGTTTTCACTTATATGGTAGCTACCGACATAAATGAAAAGCGACGATATCGAACCGTGTTCCGTTGATTAAGTGACAACGTAGAACAGATTGGACAACTAAAATTACAATGCAGGTCAAATTCCTTACCAAAGTCTGTTTTGGACCTGTCGTTCCTACACTACCCAAGGTAACCCTGTTATGTTACAAGTGGGAAATCGAGCGTTATGAGATGAATGAAATAGTGCGATATGATGAACACCTTATGGCGTAAGGTTTCTCTCAAAACGTCATCTGATTGATAGCAGCATTATGAAATGTGGTTAGTGTTTTCTCCATGGGGATATAGATACGGAGATTTACATGTAAGTTTCCGAAGAATTACATGGACTGGTTTAAATAGTTCCAAACCACGGAACACCTTCTTAACTTGTTTGAGGCGTTCACTTACAATCCGACAGATGTGGTATACCCGTCTAAGTGATTATTTGATCAGTCAGGGATATGAATTATGCCCTTGCGTGTTAAACTATGAAGTCTTATTCCGAATTGCTAGATTTATAGTTTATGTCGTTGACATGAATCTCACTAACTTACTAAGACTCTGGAAGAGCTTGAAAAAACTGCCTCGCACCTGAAGATGGAATTTGAGATGAAGGATCTTTGAAAAACTCGTTTATGCCTTGACCCGAAGTTGAAGCATTGTTCTAACGATATTTTGGTCTACTAGTTGAACTACACCCCGAATGTGTTACCTTTGAGTATACGTTTGATCATCCATATGTTATACACAAATGAGATTCTTAAAGAGGTTATGGAATCCGAAATTCCATATCTAAAGTTCAACTTTGCGCTTCATTGTACTTAGCTTATTGCATTAAGAAAGGACATCTCATTTGCTGTTGATCTTGGTAAAGATGCAGCACCGCGCCTACACGCAACCACTGAATTGGTATTAAAAACGTACCCTGAAGGTATTAGGAATTTGGGCAAACCAAATCCCAACGCTTCTCGAGCGAATCCAACCCCCCTGATCCTCGAAATGATGTTTGCCTTGTTTGTTATGCTGACGCTGGTTACTTATCAGACCCGCACAAGGTAAAATCCTCAAATGGTTATGTCTTTACCGTTAGAGATATCGCAATATCTTGGAAGGTCCACGATATGACCTTAATTGCGAAATCTTCGAAACGTTCCAAGACTCACCTTACTTCACTACACCACAAGTGAGACATGGTTAAGAGTTCTTGTTGAGCATATTCAAAGTACTTGTTGTGTTTTCATCCATCGTTGAGTCCTGACGACGATCCATGAAGATTATGCCGCATGTATCTACCCGACCAAGCCATAATACAACAATAAAGTCAACGCCAAGACATATTGCATCTACATCTGCATCAGCAAAGCATCAGGAGATTGAAGTAATGCAAGGCGATCCTAGACAACCTTGCGCGATCCTAGACAACCTTGCCGACCTCTACACGATGTCACTGCCGAAGTTAACCTTTCAGAAGCTTGTCCGAGGAATTGGTATGCCTAACTATCATATGCAATGCTTGTAGTTCTCATTTGGAAGTTATGTCAAACTCAGGGGGAGTATCCAGAAGTATACTCACTTGATCTTAATGTACCCTTTTTCCCTACGATTAGGAGCATTTTTCCCACTGGGTTTTTGCTACCTAACTAGGTTTTAACGAGGCACCCATCCTAGGCTGATCATACCCTTGTGAGTTCTTGTACTTGCGTCCAAAAGACGTATAGTTTTGACTTAATGCAACTTCTCACTTTTCTCCTTAGACTATGGGTTTTTCTCCCACCTTGGGTTTTACCATAGCGAAGTTTTGTGAGTTTTACTTTTTATGCATTCTTTCGTTGATTTGAGACTCGTATTGGCTCATTATGCCGACGACTTCATCTACTGTACTTACTTCATCACTGAAGACCTGATGCGCCACTTACTTGAGTATTTACACACTCAAGGGGGAGTGTTGTAGTCCTATTAGATTTGGAATCTGATTGTGTAAATCCTAGTGAATCTAGGAATATCTCTTATATTCCTATTAGGAGTTGATTAGCTATTAAGAGTTGTAATTCTAAAAGGGTAAGGAATTAACCTTCCCTACTACTATAAATAAAGGCACAATGGGGTGGAATAGAACACACCCACAATTACACATCTCTCTCCTTCTCTCTCTATGTCGCACCATCTCTCTATGGCCTCCATAATTGTTCAGTAAATTATGCCTACAACACTAATTTGTTTTTAGTTTTGTCTTGAGTTTTTTTCAACTTATTTTGAGGGGTAATTTTATTAGAGTGATAAATCCAGCAGTAATTTATAAATTTTGATAAATGAAAGACACATGTCAAATTTTTAGTGTTTGGATACACGGCTAACGTGGTGTATAGGATACACTTAGAATTTCTTCAATCTATGAAAGTAGAACATAAGACTTTCTAGGGTTATTTACACTAACACCCCTTAGGTTTTGATTCACACATAACCCGTCAATCAAAAATTGACAATTTTACCCTTATAACTAAACACTTAAACAATAAAAAAAATATTTACAATTATATAAAAAAAATATTAAAAAAACAAATTAAACATTAAAAAAAACCCTAAACCCCAAAACTTGGATTCTTCACCACCAAAACTCCTCGTCGTCCTCATCGAGCTCAAGAGGAAGCACCTGGTCGCTCCCTGCCAATTAGCTTTGCCATTGGCGACTTTTTTGAGTAAAAGTTTGATAGGTGCAGTAATCGAAGAAGTGCAGTTGGTAAGGAAAAAGAGGAAAAAGAATAAACTAAGACATTTGATTTTCATTCATGCCTTTCCCAAAGGGTGAAAGGAAACTTATATACAACCCTAAAGGGGGAAGTGCTCACGATTGAAACATATCTCCACTCACCCTACCGTTGGATGAAACCAACTCTTACAAGGAAAAGACAAAATACCATAAAAGATAGACTAGCAGCTATCTAATATTCCAAGGTCCTAACAATTTTGCCCCCTAAGAAGGAGCTTGCCCTCAAGCTTTGAAATCAGGAAAGTGTTCGAGAATGGTATCCGCATCCTCCCAAGTAGCATCATGTTCTAGTAAGCTCAACCATTTGATAAGCCAACGCGTGACAACGTGGTTCCGATGCTTGAACATTCCGCACTGCATAATTATTTCCGGTGTCTAAGCCACAAGTCCCTTGTCTAACATAGGAGGAAGTGCAGATAAAGCAACAACATTAAAGCCCAGCTTAGGCTTGAGGAAAGAAACATGGAAGGTGGGGTGGATGTGGGAGTCCGGAGGCAAGTCCAAAGTGTAGGCGACCTTCCATACATAAGCAAAGACCTTGTAAGGGCCCTAAAACCTGGGTGCTAATTTGGGATAGTTGTTGTGATTGAAAGAAGATTGGCGATAAGGTTGTAGGCGAAGGAATAACCAATCCCTTACTGTGAACACGCGCTCAGAGCGCTTTTTGTTAGCATAGTGGTGCATTCGATCTTGAGCGAGCTGCAGATTTTCACGAAGAAGGCAGAGCAATACATTTCTGTCACGAAATGTGGTGTCCACGAAGGTGGATTAGTGAAGAACCTGAAAATACGAGAAGACGCACGGTGGAAGGTATCTATAGACAGCTTTAAATGGGACTATTTGGGTGGCCGAATGAAAGATGGTATTGTACCACCATTCCTCCCACAGCAGCTATTCAACACAAGAGCTGGGTTTGTAGCCCTTAAAGTTACGCAGATAGTGTTCCAAGGTGCGGTTCAAGACTTCTGTTTATCTATCAGATTGAGGGTGGTAAGCCGAGCTACGACAAGCTGAGAACTGTGTAGCTTGAAGAATGACTCCCAAAAGTGGTCGATGAAAATGGGATCACAGTCGCTTACAATTGTCGCGGGTATGCCATGGAGGCGGAACACCTGACGAAGGAAAATATCAGCCACCTTTGTTGCCAAATAAGGGTGTTTGATAGCATTGCATCCCTGAGTAAAAGAAAGTCCTTCAATAAAATTCATAGCAATATCGGTCCAAATTTGAGAGGGAATAAGAAGTGGCTGAAGCAAACTCGGTGGTTTAATAGATTTGTAGTTGGTGCGCTAACATGTATCACAACTAGAAAGAAATGACTTAACCTCCTTTTTTAAACCCGGCCAATTGAAAGTTCAACGAACCCGTTTGTAGGTGCGGAAGAACCCCGAGTGTCCAGCAATGGGTGAAGAATAAAATTCTTGTAAAATTCAATGACGCCATGAAGATAAAGCCATAACAAAAATGCCATCTCTGTAATATAGAAGATCCCTACAAAGAGAAAAATGGGAGTGTGTAAGGCTTGGGAGAATAGCAGAAGCCTCTTAATATTGGGCATATTCAGCTTGGATCTCCGAGATACTATCGAAGATAGGTTGGGAAAAACCCATAAGGGCCAAGCACTCATGTTTCCGGGATAAGGCATTTGCAACTGTGTTCGAAAAACCCGGGTAGTATTCAAGTATATAGTTGTAGCCCAACAGTTTGAGAAGCCATTTCTGTTGAGTGGGTGTGGTGATCCTCTGGTTAAGAAAGTACTTCAAAGTTTGGTGGTCGGTCAGAATTTTAAAGGGGTGTATGAGCAAGTAAGGATGCCATTTTTGTACCGCGAACACAATTGCCATCATCTCTTTATCATACACTGATAAAGCTTTATGTTTCTCCCCCAAAGACTTGCTCAGGAAAGCAATTGGGTGTTGGTTTTGTAAGATGATAGCCCCAATTTCGGTGTCGGACACACCATATTTGATGGTAAATGGCATGGTGAAGTCTGGGAGAGCCAAAACAAGGGTGGAGGCAAGGGCATGCTTGAGAGTTGAAAAAGCATGGTCTGCTGCAGTGGTCCACTTAAAGTTATCCTTCTTCAACAGCTCAATCAATGGACGAGCGAGTAAGCCAAAATGACGTACAAATTTGAGATAGTAACTCGCAAGGCCCAAAAATCCCCTTAAGCCTTTAAGTGTGTGAGGCTGAGGCTAATCCAAAATACACTGCACTTTTTGAGAGTCGACTGCCACGCCCTCGGCCAAGATGACGTGCCCAAGGTATGCCACTGTGGTTTGTCCAAAATAGCATTTAGAGGCATTGACTTTCAAGTCGTGATCACGCACAACCTCAAACACAGAGACTAAATGTGTGAGGTAAGTTTGCAAGTTTGGATTAAAGATGAGAATATCGTCGAAGAAAACCAGGACAAACTTCGGTAGAAAGGGCTTGAATATAGAATTCATTAAGGCTTGAAAAGTGGAAGGGGCATTGTAGAGCCCAAACGGCATCACCAAAAATTTGAAATGTCCATCATGTGTGAGCAACGCGATTTTGGGAATGTCGGGATCATACATTCTGATTTGGTGAAAACCCATTATGAGGTCCAATTTAGAGAAAATTGTAGCACCTCGGAGTTCATCTAACAGTTCATCAATGATCGGGAAAGGAAAAGGAAACTTGACCGTAACAAGATTAAGGCCTCAGTAGTCCACACAAAATCGCCAAGTACCATCAGCCTTGTGGACCAATAAAGCAGGAAAAGAAAAAAGACTCGAGCTGGGGCGAATAATGCCAGCAGCGAGCAAGTCTTCCACCTGACGTTCAATCTCCACTTTCTGAATATGGGCGTAAGGATACGGGCTGGCATTCACCGATTAGGTGCCCGACAACAAGGTGATGTGATGGTCAGTTGTTCATGGAGGGAGGAGACCTGTGGGAAGCCCGAAAAGATCCTAATAGGTGTTCAGAATTGGCTCAATAGGCAGTGGGGTGGGAGGGACACCCTCAAGAGGTGAATGAGCATGCATCAAAGAAGCTACCAAGAGACCTATGTCCACCCGTGAAGAGATGTATAAGGGCGAGGGCAAGTTGGGTAATGTATCTGTGGATCGTAGGCCCACTAATCGATAGTTACTGCCATTAACTTGGAATTCCATGATTTTGTTCTTAAAGTGCCAGCCAATGTAACCTAAGGATTCCAACCATTCAGCCCCAAGAACCATGTCATACCCCATAACTGATAAAAGGCGTATATCCAAGGAAAAAACATATTCTTGCAATTAGACCGAGACATTGTAAGCAAAACTTTTGGTGTAACAGATACGGCCATTAGCAATCGTGATGGGTTCTATATGAGAATTATCAATGCGGAGGCCAATGCGGATCGCTACGAAGGGGTTGAGAAAGTTAAGATCGGCCCCGAGTCCACAAAAACCTGAATAGGCAGAGTCCCAATGTGACCAACCAGGTGCATAGCACAAAACAAGTGCGTTTGGGAGAAGCCAGCGCATTTAGTGTGATGGGAATAGGGTCCTCCAGCGGAGTCTCGTCAGGTGCCGACAGAGGGTCATTGATAGGTGTCTTGGAGGAGGCCTCGGAGATGGCATCTATGTCTAAAAGTAGCAGGTGAAGGGTGGCACATGTATGGTCTGGGTAGTATTTATCAAGACAACAAAGACATTGGCTTCAAAAACGGCGTTCACAAACCTCAGCAAAGAAGAGGCGCAGTGGTGGCCTAGCTGGAGAGGAAGATGTTGGTTTGAGAGGTAAAGGTGAAGATGACGATGATAAGGCAGAAGATGTAAATGAGGGGTGGGTGGGGAAGGGGCGGAATGGACCACGACGTCGTTGGTGCTTATTGTCATAGATACAGGTAAGTTCGATGGCACAGGCCAAAGAACGAGGGGCCTAGGCTAAAATGTCATCCTGAAGTTCCAATTTAACCCACCAATGAAAACCCCTAAGAGTTGTGAATCAGACCAACCTTGGGCCCGACATGATAGATGAATAAAATCGTTGATATAGGCCTCCAGCGAGCCTTTTTGAGAAACATGGAAAAATGACATGTTGAAGTCCAGTTGGTCGCCCAGCCCAAACCGTTAGAGAAGTGATTCGGTAAAGATGGCCTATAGCCTAGAAAGCTCTAATACGTTGAACACGATGTTGTGAATTTCACACACTCAAGCTCTAATTTGTCCTCCCGATAAGGCCGTCTTGGTAATGTCCATTGTCGGAGCAGTTGACGCTCTGAGTAAAATTCGACAATATGTGACAAGCTCATCGTCGCGATTCAAGATGAGCAGTGATCCCGAAGAAACATCATGGCTCTAATCACCATCGCTGAGGAATTGAAAGCTCTTATCGGTGGCTGGATCTTCAATCTGTCGAATTCAACGAGCAACTTGTTGGCGTGCAAATTGTCTGTTACACTTCCAGATCTTATACATGTTGAAGGGAACAATCTTTCCAATGAAGGGAATTACGGAGCTCTCGAAGTGGAACGAGACCTCCATGTAAAAATCCCACATTCTGCAAAGCACGGGGATTGTACAGGGCAGGCGGCAGCGCCACTTAGCCCAAGCGGAATTGTGGTGGAGCCGAAGAAGAATAAATGCAATTGTGGTATTTTTCTAATGTTTTATTTATTTTATACAATTGTAAAAAAAAATTTTATTGTTTAAGCAGTTAGTTATAAGGGTAAAGTTGTCAATTTATTAGCAAAATTTTGAGTGAAGTGGTTATATGAAAGTGAACTAAAACCTGAAGGAGTGTTCGTGTAATGTCTCAAACGTGAGGAAATTTTGTGAAAACTCGATAAATTCAAGAGATGTTAGTGTAATTAACTCAGACTTTCAACTAACAATTAAAAAAAAAATCACCAAATCATAGTGCTAATGGCAGAGTTTGTTATCGATTTGGATTTGAATCATTTTGGAAACTACAATAAAGCACTACTTGAGTCAAAGGTTATAGCACTTTTGGACCTTAACTCTTAACAGCAAATCCATGTTTTTGTCCATTAATCCAGAAAGGCATAAAGCCTTGTGGCCCAACACAAGGACACGAGCTCAGTTGAAGGCCTTTCTCATTTCTTAGAAAAGAAGTCCAAGTTTCATATTACATATTTGTATGGCAAAGTGAGACCTTTTAATAGCTTGCAAATTGTAATTTCAAAGTTGCAGTGCTCAAATCTTTGGAAATTACAACTGAAGAGAGCCACTTGGCCATGGGCTTCCATATTTTTTGTTTGTTTGATGTTTTGGTCTAATATATGGCATTGTTGGTGGGTAGAATAAGTAGTAGAAATACATTAGTTTAATCCAATTCCATGTTTGCTACTCAAAATTAGGCATGGATTGGATAACAAATATTCATGTACTATTGTGACATATGTTCTTATCAATATATGATTGTGTAAATCCTAAGTAGAGATAAAGTAGGAATCCTTTGGGATCTAGAAGATCTTTCCTAATATACTTTGTATTACTTGGAGAGCAAGTTTCTCTCCTCCTAATTACTATAAATAAAGGCACAAGGACTGGGGAATAAACACACAATTCATCAAGTCTATTCTCAATCTCTCTCTCTTCTCTTTGACACTCCTCTCTATTAAATATAGGCCACAACACGTTATCAGCACGCTCTTCACGCTGTGCTAAAGAGAATTTATTCGTCTTCAATCAAGGGAGTATTACGTTTCAATTATTTTAATTGATTAAATTTTATTTTATTGAATTCATACACTTTTATTGATTCAATTTATTTTATGTTGAACGTGATACAAGCTTGAAGATGAAAGCCGAAATTGAAGAAAGAACTCCTACAAACCCGTTCACAATATTTATCACGCAATCCAGGTTCTTCTAAAACAACGGTATTTATCTCGATATTTTTTCAGCCTTGAATGCATGAACCTTCACCATAATACATGACCCAACTTTACGCTTTATGAATTTTAGATTCTACATAAATTGTTTATGCATTATAATCATAATATTGCTATTATATGAATTAAATATGTGTGAATACAGAAACAAAAAGAAAGAAAAAAGGGTTGTTGAAACCCTAGAACTCGTAATGGGCTTAGATGCCCTAGTCTCTTATAGACTGGGCTTGATTAACAAATCCCCAGCTTGAGCATGCAGCTTGTTCTGGAGCCGCGAGCCACGTGCCGTGAGCTGTGAGCAAAGAGGGCCTGCAGCCCTCTGTTAAACCCAGAAACGCAACGTCGCATGGCGTCGTCCCTGTCATTAGACTCGGACCTATGCACCACCGCCATGAACGCAAATTTGGTGTAGCCTAGACCAACTCTGATGACCTGCAGTCACTGTTGATGAAGGATATGACCGAGAGTTCTTCGAAATCTCACTTGATTTTTTTTACGAAATTACGTTTCAACTCTACTGCGTTCATTGTTCGTTGTTGTCGAGGATGCCCCTCCGCCAACCTATGATGGTTCTTCGATGAACCATCAACTCACGGACTCATCGCCAAGGACTTCTGACCAAGACACCATCACTAAAACTGATAGCTATGGTTTTCTTCTCCGGAGAGCACACCCAGCCGCGGCTGGGTTGCTTTCTTAGTCCATATGAGCCCTATTTAGGCCTTGGTAACCCAGCAGCGGCTGGGCTACTTTTTTCCTTTCATGGGCTTGCTTGCAGCGGAGTGCAGCTATTTTGCTCGGCCCGCATGGCTATGGTGCTCCCATCCCATTTGTTTGTGTTTTTTTCTTTTTTTTTTCAGTTGGACCTACAGTCCAATTCGTGTGAAAAAAAAAAAAGTTTTTCTTTTGGGCCTATTTACTTAGTCCATATGAAACCTTAAACCCTATTATCGGGATTTGGTTTTCACTTTTTCTTTCTTAGCCCATATTTGGGCCTGGGTTTTGATAAACCAATTTTTCTCACTGGCCCGCAACCCAGCCAATTAAAATAATAATTTTTTGGACCCGAAGCTCCACATATATTTATTTTTAGGGCAATTTCCTTAAAACTTTCACATAAAGGGTCCCGCAGCCACCCACTATAATATATTTGTTTTCTCTTGCTTTATATATTTCTATCTTGTATATACATTGCGTTTGTTTGCAGGTATTATGAACTTAAAATTTATACTTCCGAACCCGAAGTTTCGGAAAAGTGCCATAGAAACCTGAAGTTTCTTAATGCGCAACACTCATGTTCAGACTCGAAGTTCTCCATGCTTAAATCCGTTTAAACCAAACCATGTCTTAGAACCTGAATATTCTAAATTTGTTGTTTATGGAAATTTTATTTCCTAAAACACCAATCACATTCTTGTTTCCGCCATGCAATGTATTGTCGAACCGTAACAAGTTCGATTTCACTGATTTGGAAGTTTCGAATAAGAAACTACTTTCTGTGGATACAAGACGTGACACCCCGCTTGACTACGACTAGCTACGAAATCATTGTAGCCAGTTATGGTGTGGAAAAGCTGAATAAGCATCCGCCATGATCCTTATTCGAAGACTTATGCCTGAAGCATATCAAATGGAAGTATCTCATTTCCGAGGACTCCATGGCTCTTTAACTCGCTATTGATTGCTTCAAATCATGCAAAGATAAATTTTTGCCTGAAGTAAAACATGATTGAAACCTTTACGTCCATGAATAGGTACAATTCTGAAGTTTATATCCAATCGAATTTTGACTGGAAGAAAGCCTTTCTCGTCCACTTAAAAACTTCAAGAATAAGGGATAGTATTCCCAAACCTCAACCCTACAGAATCTAACTCCGTTTTGACGAAATAGATCATTGGTTATGCACTTTTCAATGCTTCTACCAATGTTGTTGAGGAATACCATTCCCGTAGTCAATTAGTGACACTAATTTTGCTCCACCTCACACATTTGGAAGAGCGAAATTTGACATGGATGGCCTATTGGCCGAACCCCTTTCTATTTTTGGTTTATTTTGTGAATAATCTATTCTTGGTTTTAAGATTGGTGTTTGGATGTCACTATTATTCTCGAATAAAAGAGTTAATTAAAGAAGATTACCACATGTGACTACAATTAACTCATGCTTAGGTATGTTTTGTGGGGAAGTTAGTTGTTTGGTCTATGCTAACTTCATACCTAATCATCCCCTGACAACCTTTCAGGCTTATCCAACCTGATTGTGGGGCACGGCACTGCCCTATATTGTTCAATGGTACAAATTTTACCATAAAGGGAAGCCTTATACTCACTTCGTTCCGAAAGAACACCTTTTTGAGCTTTAAGGATATTCGAGAGTATATTGAAACCAATGTAGAAAAATGGAGTAAAATTCCTTGGCATATTACCATTTTGCACTTCCTACGAATATAGCCAAATTCTAGAAAAGATGGAACGCTTAACGAGTGGATTACATCCATTCAGGCCACTATGGGGCCGGCCAAAAGCCCGCGATTCCTAAGGAATTTTCGCTATGGATGTACGTTTGGGATATCCAGGATGATCCATGATGTGCCATTTTGGGCATCCTTTTACCATAAGTAAATACATCATACCTGGACGCGTACTATACCTTAGCACCCTTCATCCTTTCTATAAAGGATTCAAAAAAGAACATTTGTGGACTGATTCAACCACCCTACGGACCATTTAAATACTCTATAGTATTGGTTGATGCTTCTACACGTTTGTCACACATGTGGTTGTTGTTCATAAGCTACATTCTCCACACTGGTAGCTCAAATTAACAAGCTCAGGGCTCACCACCCTGATTATCTGATCAAATTTATTTGATTGGATAAGTTGGAGAATTTACATCGAAAACTTTAATTTTCGATGGATATTGCATGTCGGTTGGAAGTTGAACATCTAGTCCCATGTTCATACCCAGAACGACCAAGCAGAAGCATTCATTAAACACTTTCAAATGATTGCGTGATCGATTGGTCATACGTACCAAAGTTCCCAATCTTTGCTTGGGGCCATGCAATATTGCAAGCAACCATGTTGGTCCGACTGAGGCCCGTCACGACCCAACCTTATAAAGCGCGCGTCAGTTGGTTACCAGATATGAACCCAACATATCACATCTGCGCGTCATTGGTTGTGCGGTCTATGTGCCATTTGCGCTGCCTTTACGTACACAAGAACAAAGGGGTCTTCAGGGAAGGATGGAAATCTATGTCGGTTATGATTTTCCTTCTAATATTCGTTACTCAGAACCTTTGACAGGCGATCTCTTTACCGCTCATTTTGCGGATTGTCACTTTTATGAGACAGTCTTCTCGTCGTTAGGAGGAGATAAGAACGACGCGAATTATTGTGGACGTCCCCACTATGTCTCATATCGATCCCAATCTAGATTGTCAGAGTTTAACCAAACACTTTCTCTGATCTAGTAAAAGTGACGAGATCACATATACCAGCTGCAAATGTGCCTGCAAAGATGTGTACCACATATACGACGGACCTTCGTCCTAAAAGCAGGAACGCCACTACTATGGCCAACCCTCGTACATTGGTGGCTAGCCAATCAATCCACCCTACGCCAGAAGCATGGTAGATTACTCGGTTCGAGGATTCACTTCCCTAAAATTGGAGGAATACGGCACAAAGAATCTGCCCCTCGATCGCTATCTCAGACCTTTTCATCTTATGAGGTTAAATCCAGATGACTCCCGAGACCTAAAGTTCTTGGTCTAGTGTACTAGTTTGTATGAGATATGGAATTGGAATGAGATTATCATAGATGATGTTTCATTTATATGGTAACTACTGTTATAAATGAAAAACGACGATAACGAACCGCATTTCGTTGATTAATATCAATGTAGAACTGATTGGTCAACTAAAAGAATCAATCTATGACGAATGAGACGAATGAAATAGTGCAATATGACGCCTTGTGTCGCAAGGTTTCTCTCATACGCCATGTGATTGATTGCAGCATTACAAACGTAGTTGTAGTATATTTGGGATCGTGATACGAACCTACATGGAGTTTCCAAAAGACTTACATGTACCAATTCAAATAGTTCTAAACCACAAGAACACCCTCTCATTTCTGATGAAGTCTTCACTTTACAGATGCAGAACTATCCGGGCGAATGTGGTATACCCGTCTAAGTGAATATTTGATCAGTTAGGGATATATGCCCCTACGTGTATAAAATCAGAAATTGCTAGAGTTGAGCAAATTAACTCACATGTCGGACTATAAGGCGAATGATCTTGGGAGAACTTGACATTACCTCGACCTTCTAGCTAGTTATGATGGTATTCTGGTCCACTACTCGAACTAGACCCAGAAGGTGTTACGTCTGAGTATATCCTGATCATCTGTATGCTAGATGCAAATAAGACCTTTACGGAGGGTATGGAGCATAAGGTTCCATATTGGAACGTGAGGCAGCCATATCTAAGTACGATAGACGTTTGTTGTACTTAGCGCAAATGCACTAGATCAGACATCTTATGTGCTGATAATATTTTGGCATAAAGCAGCACTGCGCCTAACACGCCACCACCAAATTTGGTGTTAAAGATGTTTTTCCGTTACTACGGATTTGGGCTTATCTATCCCTATGCATCTCAGAATAGATCACACCCTCTTGATCTTTGGAATGATGCCTACCTTGTGGGATTCGCTGAATCAGACCGTTCTGACCGCACAAGGTACGTTCCCGCATGGTTATGTCTTTACCATTAAGGAACACCGCAATATCTTGGAGGTCAACCAGATAGACCTTTTGTTGCAAAACCTTTGAATCGTTCCAAGACTCACTATGTCTCATCACGTGAGAGATATGGTCGAGAATTCTTGTTGAGCATATTGAAATTCTCGGCATTTTTCATCCATCGTTGAGTCCCAACAACGATCCATGAATACAACATTGTATGTATCGACCAGATCATGATACATCAACAAGTCAACACCAAGCATATTGTGTCTACATCAGCATGAGCATCAGAAGATTGAAGTCAAGCAATCCAATCCCAGACAACCTTGCCGATATCTACATGGAGTCACTGCCAAAGTCTACCTTCCAGAAGCTTGTCCAAGGAATTGGTATGCGTAACTTTCTCATTTGCAATGCTTGTAGTTTCATTTGGAAGTTTTGTCAAACTTAGGGGGAGTATCTAGAAGTATACTCACTTGATCTTAATGTACTCTTTTTCCTACGATTATGAGCATTTTTCCCATTGGGTTTTTGCTACCTAACTAGGTTTTAACAAGGCACCCATCCTAGGCTGATCATACCCTTATGAGCTTTTCTACTTACATCCAGAAGACGTATAGTTTTGACTTAATGCAACTTCTCACTTTTCTGCTTAGCCTATGGGTTTTTCTCCCACCTTGGGTTTTGCCATAGCGAGGTTTTGTGAGTTTTACTACCCATGCATTCTTCCGTTTGTTTTGAGACTCGCATTCGCTACTTGTGCCGACTAAACGAGACGACTTCATCAATTGCTTCTACATTTGCCTGAAGATCTGATGTGCCATCTACTTGAGTATTTGCACACTCAAGGGGAAGTGTTGTGACATATGTTCTTATCAATATGTGATTGTGTAAATCCTAAGTAGAGATAAAGTAGGAATCCTTTGGGATCTAGAAGATCTTTCCTAATATACTTTGTATTACTTGGAGAGCAAGTTTCTCTCCTCCTAATTACTATAAATAAAGGCCTACGATTATGAGCATTTTTCCCATTGGGTTTTTGCTACCTAACTAGGTTTTAACAAGGCACCCATCCTAGGCTGATCATACCCTTATGAGCTTTTCTACTTACATCCAGAAGACGTATAGTTTTGACTTAATGCAACTTCTCACTTTTCTGCTTAGCCTATGGGTTTTTCTCCCACCTTGGGTTTTGCCATAGCGAGGTTTTGTGAGTTTTACTACCCATGCATTCTTTCGTTTGTTTTGAGACTCGCATTCGCTACTTGTGCCGACTAAACGAGACGACTTCATCAATTGCTTCTACATTTGCCTGAAGATCTGATGTGCCATCTACTTGAGTATTTGCACACTCAAGGGGAAGTGTTGTGACATATGTTCTTATCAATATGTGATTGTGTAAATCCTAAGTAGAGATAAAGTAGGAATCCTTTGGGATCTAGAAGATCTTTCCTAATATACTTTGTATTACTTGGAGAGCAAGTTTCTCTCCTCCTAATTACTATAAATAAAGGCACAAGGACTGGGGAATAAACACACAATTCCTCAAGTTTATTCTCAATCTCTCTCTCTTCTCTTTGCCGCTCCTCTCTATTAAATATAGGCCACAACATGTACATTATTATCTTCTACAAGAAAGTTTGAATACTTAATTACACTACTCTGATCACGTGACCCCAAACCTAATACATGGGACGTAGATCCATGATTCTCGGACTCGAGATCTAGCCTAAAATCGTAGCTCCCATGATCCTACTCGAGAGCCTCATTGTCCTAGACTCTGTTGTGTAGCACCAAATACAACATTGGATCAATGTTTCCCTCCTCTAATCTTATATCATAATCGAATCCAATCAGTGTTTTCGGATTACAAAAGTACTTTCAATTTTTTTTACTTTTATTTCGTACACTTCTATTGTTTATGAACATAATTACTTCCTACAAAAGGACTTCCAGTCAAGGCATTAATCTCTTAGGCTTTGTTTGGTGTCTAATATTGGAAATGATTAGATAACTCTCCAGTCCAATGTAACTTGAATAAAATAACAGATGCCAACTTCCAAATTGTGTCCAAGACTCCAAGTTAAGAGAGATTAGTTATGAGGAAAACTTCTCCCCTCCAAATCTCCACAACAATAGTAGGTTTGGAAGAGTGAAGTTTTCTTCATGACTAATCTCTCTTCTACCTTCAACTTGAACACAATTTGAAAGTTAACATCCACAATTTGATAGTTATTCAATTCACTTCGATCCTAGATACCAAATGAGACAGACTGGATCATTATGATCTAACGACTAAAAGCTCTGCAGTCTAAATAACATATCCCAAAGCACAATAGAATGTCCGACTAGAAAGAACTAGTTAGCAAAAGTAAAAGATAAAGCATTGAAGAAAATATATGTATATATAATCTAACTACTAGTCATCTCAATACAAAACAAAAACCCCTCTCAATAGTGACAAGCTCCCCTCAAAATCTCCCAAAGAATTCAACAGAATTGTAATGTGTATAGTTCAAATACAAGTGGTGTATAGTTCAAATACAAGTGGTGATCAAGTCCCCATTCAAACATGGGCTAACAATATTAATATATCAAAAGAAGAAGAAACAACCACATATATGGTAGAAGAGATCAAATACAAAAAGATTAGAACTTGAAGGCCTGCAGGCAGAGAGAGTGATCATCTCCTCATCTAAAGCATCAAGCTGAGGAGTGCCCACCCAAACAGGAAGTTCCCAACCATCTTCTGCATCGACCACATCTTCTCAACTCCACTCTGCACATTAAATAAAATCAATTTTGTCAAAATTCATCGGACAAAATATCTAAAACGCGAGCATCCAACTTAATACCAATTGACAATAGAAGGGAGAGACACAAAATTACTTGGCAACTAAAGCAAAGCTTGCCTTTCTTTTAAACGTGGAACAACTATCGATGATATAGTTAGTTAAATTGAAGGTTTTATTAACCATCGCTCGTGTGTGATGAATTGTTGTTTTTCGTTCATGCTAGTTAGATCTAACAATAAATTTAACAAACATAAAAAAAACTGACAATCACCCAATTCAAAATGCAAAGATCAATACTGTTTGGGTATGCATTATTTTTTCCATGAGTGTGTCGAAAATTTTTGATAGTTGATGCATTGTGTTATCACGTGCATCAACCATCAATAATTGGTAATTTGTTCATGCACGCATAGGCGACTACATAATAAGAGTAAGTTCGGTTCCAATCGGTTTCATTTTTTTGTTAAAACCAAAATTACTGTTTGGTTCAGTTTAGTTCAATTTTCTTCCAGTTTTTTTTTCTAGTTCGATTCGACTTCAATCTGCATTTTTTTCCGTTTGGTTTGGGTTCGGTTAGTTTTTTTTATTTTTTATAAAACTTGAAAATTGGTTTTTTTTGTTTTAATCGTAAAATTGGGTCCTACCCGAGGTCTGAAGACAGTGGCGCTCCGGAAGACGGTTGGCCCTGCGACGCCGTTGTCCCGTCGTAGGTGCTTGCATCGTCGTAGTCGTATGCGGCCATAGTTGATTGGGTGGTTGTTAGTTGGGAATTCGAATGTCGAAAGCGTCGAGAAGGGGATGTGCTGCTCAACCACAACCACTGCGGAGAGAGGATGAGAGGATGAGAGACAACGAGAGAGTTGAAAGGACGATTTCGGATGGCGTTCCTCTTGGGCGGTGCAGTTGGCGGCGAGGAATGGGGAGATGGAGCGGCGGAGGGAGAGGTTGGTGATGGAGTCTAGCAGAGCTTGTAAATGCGGCGGGGAGATAAGGAAGAAAGAAAAGGTAGAAATAAAGGAAGAAAGAAGGGGAGATAGGGAAGATGCGGGCTAGGGGAAGGAATTGGGCTTGAAGTTCGGCTTTGGGCCTAAAATTGTTAAGGGTCTTGAAATTGGGCTTCTAAAATAAATAAATCAGATCAATATATATTCAATTCGGTTCGGTTCAGTTCGTTTCACTTCGGTTTTGAACCATTGAAATCGAAACCAAACCAAAGAATTTTGATTTGGTTTGATTTTTTTTAATTCGGTTTTTTTCAACTTCAATTCAGTATTTGGTATTTTTTTTTTTTTTTCCGAACCCACTCATAAACATCACACCTCAATTTAGAGATTATAGATGAGATTTTGAATTCGGGATTTGGGTGGATGAACGGAAAAAAATTGAAGAGAAGGAAAAATTAGATGTGACATTCTAATCAATATGGTCTTGTTCATTATATTAGCCTTGGGCATGGATATGTTGTGGGTTAGTGTTGGGTTCGCCTTTGTTGGGGAAGAGATGAGAAGAATTAGGAGTGGGCAGCGAACGGGTCGGCTCAGATTTGACCTCAACCCATTGGTCGATCAAAGGGTGTTGGTTTGACAATCATCCAAACCATTGCCAGGAAAATAGGTTGACCAAAAAAGAAACTCAAGTGGTAGATAATTGACATATGAAGACGGGTTGAGTTGTAATGTGTTGTTAATGTTGAAAACCAACTTCAACCGCTCCCTCCAACGGGTGGGCAGGTACTGCCCCATGTTTCAATTTTTAAGAGTGTAAAACTGACCCGGTCCAATTTATCACGATTTAGGTTGGTCGGTTTGGGCTGGTGACCCATGAAAAGTGCCCACCCCTACAGAAGAATGACTTAGTTTGGGTGGAGAAGAAAGGTGAGAGGAAGAGGCAGAAGGCACTTTTACTTGTTGCCAACGACTGGGTGCGGTGGTTCATGGGGTTGGATCGGTGTATGCTTAGTGAATGCTGGTTTATGAGATCGAGAGAGCAGAGAAGGGGTGAGTGTTTGTGAAGGAGATCGATGGAAAAGATGACACGTGAGGGAAAACAGGGTTGCGGGTCTGCTGTCCCAATTGGCGTCTCGTTTATGTCTCCTTATTTGATTGACATGTGTCCATTATATTAACCTGAAACTAACATTGTTTACTTTTATTATATTCAAATAAAAAACTAAACATAAAATAAAAGATAAAGAAACCCAAAAATTCCTAAGTCACCATCCTCTTCCCCTCATACTCCCTCTTCACCACCGGAACCGTGATGACAATCTTTTCGCCTTCTGGTTTTTGGGCTTTTGCTTTTTAGGTTTTAGCATTCTCTTCCCCCAATTCTCTCCTCTCGAACGAACCAATCAAATTTAGAAATGGCAAACCCTAATGTTTTCTTTGAAATGATGATCGGAGGCCAGTCGGTCGGCCGCATCATGATGGAACTTTCTGCCTACACCACCCCTGCACCGCCGAGAACTTTGGGGCTCTCTGCACCAGAGAAAAAGGCGTCGGCCTCCCCGGCAAGACTATACACTACAAAGGATTTCCCTTCCACCGCGCTATATCCAGGTTCATGTGCCAGGGAGGCAATTTCATCGTCAGAAATGAAACCGGAGATGACTCGATCTACGGTGCCAAGTTTGCTGACGAACGCCAGACCCGAAATCTTGTCCATGGCCAACGTCGGTCCTAGAAAGCGAAAAGATCAAAACCCCCATCACCGCTCCAGTGGTGACGAGGGAGTAGAAGGGGAAGACGATAGTGAGATGGAATTTCTAAGTTTTTCATCTTTTATTTTATGTTTAGCTTTTTTATTTTAATATAATAAAAATTAACGACGTTAGTTTTGAATCAATAGAATGGACACATGTTAATCAAATAAGAATGAAACATAAACGAGATATCAAAATTAGGACAACATATCCATAACTGGAAAACAAGGCTTTTTATGGTTTATTATTATTTTACAAAATAAAGTAGAAGATTTAACAAAGTTAACCACTGTTAATTGAAAAAAAAAAAAAAAAAAAAAAGGACACGAGGCTGGGCGGAGGAAGATTGGGCACAATAGATCTGAACCCCGACATTGAACCGCTGACTGGACTTGTGTTGCCACGTGGCAGCAACACATTAGAAACAATCAAAGTCAAACTATCGGCTGATGTTAGAAAGATCCCACGATTTTAACTACAGTACGCCATACGGGCCATCAACTTGAGACATGTCAAATTTCATTTTTATATCTAATGTGGTAAAATAATAATTTCTAAAGCATCTTATTTGTCAAATCAAAATATTTTTTATTTATTTATAAAATCAAGTAGGCCAAAATATAATAACAAAATAATCAATAAGTAAAAAATATATAAATAATTTGTGGTCTTAACATTAAAATAAAAAATAAAAAATTGAACATTGCTTTCAAATTTGATGGCAACGTGAAGAATGTCAATTTATATAGAATCTGGCCTTTTTTAAAAAAAAAATTAGAAAACTACGTTTTTTCTGTCAAAATAGTGCGCACGTAGAACTTTTAACTTTTGTTTTTTGAGATGCATTCAGAAATGTAAACAAACTGGAGTGGGACTGAAAGCTCACATCCGTACGGCAGCGTACGTTAGAGATGTCTCTAAAATGGAAAGTAAACAGAAGCGCGAAAAGTACCTGATCATCTGAAGATGATGGTCCCGGAGCACCGGCCTCCAGGGCCGGCGCTGGAGCTCCGACTGGTGGCGCCGGTGGTCCTGGGGCCAGTGCGAGCGGAGAAGGCGCCAAGGCTGGAGATGTTACGGTGGGAGCTGGAGCTGGTACCTGAGCTGGCGGAGATGCAAGAGGGGCCGGTGGTGATGTTGCTGGCGGTGGAGTGGCGGGTGGCGGAGTGGCTGGTGGTGGAGTGGCCGGTGGTGGAGTTGCAGGTGGAGGAGTGGCGGGTGGGGGGGTCGCTGGAGGTGGAGTTGCGGGTGGAGGAGAGCTGACTGGAGGCGGGCTGGCCGGCGGGGGTGCAGAGACAGGGGGAGGAGTTGATGGAGGTGGAGACGTGGTAACTGGGGGCGGTGACGTGGTAACGGGAGGTGGAGCTGAAGTGGGAGGAGGGGTGGCGGCGGGAGGTGGAGTGCTGGCGGGGGGAGAGGGTGGTGGCTGGTTGTTGGGTGGCGGAGTTGTGGGTGTAGCGGGGGGAGCAGTAGTGGTGGTGGGTGAGGTGGCGGGGGTAGATTGGCCTCCGACACCGGCGAAGACAATGCAGATAAAACCTAGGAAGAACAGAGTCTTGCGAGCCATATCTGAACTCTCTGTGTGATTAACAGAGAGAGAGAGTGAGTCGACTCGGTCGAGTTATGCAGTTTTGGGTTTAGAGTGAGAGAGACAGAGAGCAATTGGAACTGGTTAAATAGGCCCTTCTCGTTATTAACGTGAGCAACTGTTAGCTGGTTCGAGCCTCCGTTGGCTTAATTGTAATTTTAAGAGGGGGATTTATATCCACGCGGTGCTGCCAAACGCATCTGGACCGTTAGATCTAGGTGTTTTGGGTGCGTTTTACGTTCTGTACATTTTTCAGCCCTTCCGGTTTCGGTTGGTAGAGGTGAAAAACAGAGGCACTCATGTCTCGTGCCGTAGTAGGACCATACATGTTTGCTTAAATACTAATCTTCGTTTTGTTCTTTTGCAATTGCAATACCACATGTGGCATATCATATGACAACTTATACATGTCTTTTATAAATGCATTATTGGGTGATTCAACATTTTTCAAAGTTTCACTCTTTAAGTTTTCATTCGACGACCATCGATATTGATATTTTTATAAAATTGGTATTTAAAACTTTGGTAGCGATCTTAACTCCAACCTCCACAGCCTCTCTTCACTAGTTGTGGATACACTATTTTTGTTGTCTCTCCCTCTCATCATGATTAATCGTGTAACGAGAAAGATAAAGAAATGGAGTATGGGTAATGAGAGTTTCTCTCCATGGACCTTTTATGGAAATAGATTGAAGAATATATGGTGCTTGTGATGTATCTTATGTATCACTAGTTGTGTATATCATCTTCTTCTTTTTAAATTTTATTTCTATTTTTTTTAAAAGAATACTAGGGAAATCAAATTTTTTAAACCAACTTTGCAAACCAAATGATGTGATAATTGATTATTAGATTATTACTTTAATGTTGATTAACGTGCTTATTTTTTATTGGTGACACATAATTAGGTTTGCAAATTTAATTTAAAATTTTGATCTCCCTAACATTACCTTTTTTTTCAAATAAGTACAATAGCTTTGTTGAATTTTGATAATATTTTTTTGTTCATAGTGACTCTAGTTGGGCTTAGAATAATCTTCTAACTCGCTAAAATTATACTAGTAACTCTACTGTAGACACTTTTGATTCACATATACGCAAGGTTCTAAAAATCGCTAGGCGCTAGTCGGGCGGCGGGCTGGGGCCTAGCGCCTAGGCCGACTAGGCAGATTTAAGTAAATTAATCATATTTCGTGTAAATAAGTGTCTGCTTATACTTGAAATATATATAATTTTATCATAAACTACAAAATAGAATGCATATATATTATGTAGTATTGGAACATAATGAAAACATGTGAAATAAGGATATAATGTGTGTTCATTTAAGTATGCAACAAGTCTCTTACAATTTATTGGAAAAAAACAAAATGCAAAATGAAAGTTATCTATTTTCTGTCTAAGTGAGTTGCGACCTAGGCGAGTGTTTAGGTGGGTTTAGGCAGTCTAGGCAGGTGCCTAGGCGGTCTAGGGGGTGCCTCAGTAGGTCTAGGCGGCCTTAGCATTAATCGGGGTGGTGGCCAGCTGCCTAGCGTCTAGGAGGCGCTAGGTGGAAATTTTTAGAACAGTGCATATACGATCATCCTATACACTATTATCTCATTATTTACAAAATTCTTAAATTCTACCCACATTTTCATTGGCAACTAATAAAAGTGAGTTATTTGGTATGTTCCCACCATAGCATGTTATCACTTGAATTATAGAGTTGATCTCCATGTGATTGAATCATTGTTGTAGTGCGTGGTGGATGGACACTAATAAGGTAGTTAGCCACTTAAGCATGATTACCGTTGAGGAGTATCAATGAACATTATGACGAGTGGGCCTGGACTTATTCTTTATATATGGTGTGATCCACACAAAATGAAAATATTTTTGTTCATCACATTTAAGTGATGGTAATGTTTAATATCCTATTTATCATAGTTAGATAAGTTTAATTTCTAAATTTGTATAGTGAATAGACATAAATATCAAAATTTAAATCCATCTAAAAATAATAAATAAGATTGTGAACACTATCACAGTTGAAGGTGGTGAGCATGAACACTTGTGATTTGTAGGCTAAGTATTTAGCAATTACATACGAGCTCAACGTCCAAACCATCAAAGTGCGGAACCTTAGGGCTACGAACTGTCACGCCGTGATCAGTGCCTTCAACTGTAATCTTACTACTACAGTCTACAACTAGCTGATTATTATTAAGAATTTTTAACGAAACACTTCCCGTACTGTTCACTTTTAACGAAAATGACATTTTTACTCTAAAAAGTCATTCTTGGTACTATTCACTTATAACACATTTTTGTCTTTTTGATTAAAACTCAAAGTTTTCAAATCATTTTCATTAGTTTTCCTTTATTATTAGGCCTTTTAGTTAAACTGGTATTTAGATTGACATAACTTTTCAATGTGATTCTTGATGACAATGAAAATCGATGAAAGTGGGTTTTCCGAGTTTGTCACTACTACAATATTAGCTTTAAGTGGCGGATGATGGTGGCGGATTTAGAAAAATACTGTCGGATAAATTATGTCCGACACATTATTTAATTACTGGCGGATATTAGAAAATTTATGTCGGTTATAGCCGACATAAATTCCTGACGGATAATTACTGGCGGATATTATAAAACTCCTGTCGGTTATAACCGACAATATTTTTGAATTTAAAAAAAAATATTTTTGACATATTCTGGCGGTTTTTAAGTTACTGGTGGCGGTTTTTAAGTTAATGGTGGCGGTTATAACCGACAGAAATTTATTATTTTATTATTTTAGTATTATGGCGTTATTATTTTATTATTGTGTCGGTTATAACCGACAGAAATTTACTTTACGCCAAACGCTTTTAAAATTTTGGGGGCGAATTTGAAATTTTGGGAGCGAATTTTGGGGGGAATTTTTCCGCCTTTTTTTTTCTGTCGGTTATAACCGACAAGAGTAAGAATTTTCTGTCGGTTTATATTAAAAAAAATGTTTCTGTCGGTTTTAATCGACAATAATTAAAATTGTCTTATAACCACATCCGGCCCCCACTCATCTCCTTTATTTTTCTGAAACCTCCACTCTTCTCCTTTATTTTGCTGAAACCTAACTCTCGACACTTTCCCTTTCTCTAAGCTCCGAGAAAGAACCCCCACCATTCCTCTCAATTCCGACCCAATCAACCCTAAAAAATCTGAACCTTGAACCTTTGGGACATGGGGAATCAACCTGCAGCGTTGCATGTATCATCGATGCATCATCGTGTGCTCTGCCATTAACGCTGAGAGCTTCAGCTCTCTCGATCTCCATCTCAGGTATGAATTATTTTCCCCTCTTGGTTGTGTGGGTTCTAATCCATCTGTGATGAGTATTATGTCAAAAATCTCTGGGGTTTAATCTCTGTTTTGAATTTGTGCATTCATGTCATCACAGCGACGAATTCCGGCGAATGTCGTTAAGTTCGAAGCTAGGTGGTGACTATCTTCTTGGGAACCCACTCATCGTCTTCGTTTCTCTTCAAAGATCCGAGCTTTTCTACATGTCAGTGAAGTACAAATTTCTTCCATCCTTTTTTCCCTTATTTCTTCTTCCTCTACTTCATTTTTGCTGCTGCTTCTTCTTCTTCTTCCCCCCTTTTGGTTCCCCCATCTTGCTTCATTTCTTCTGATATTTTCTCTCTCTCTCTCTCTCGCTCTCTTCAAAATCCCACAACAATCTTTGGAGTTGGAGGCTTTTGCTCTGTTTGGTTTTTTTACCAATAACTCAAAGGGCCGAAAGGTATTCCCTTTTCATATCTTCTCTCCCAATTTCTTTAGGGTTAATTTCGATTTTCTTATGCTATTTGTTGTGGTGTTTTTTGGGTATAACTATTTGATTTCACAACAATGGCAGAGCATGGTGGAGAACTTGCAGCTGGCGCACCAGGGGCTTTCCATTATCATAGATCTCATCAACATTGTAAGTATTTCGATTTTCATTCGATTTCGGGGAGAGATTCAATTGAATGAGCAATGCTTGCTGCGATTGAGGGATTCTAATGGAATGTGAATGTCTGATCTTCCTGTGAATATAGAAAATGCAGGGGATATGGAAAATGCAGTGAATGCGGGGATATGGAAAATGCAGTGGATGCGGGGATATGGAAAATGCAGAAAGCGGTTGTTATATTTTTTTAATTATATAAATTCTCTGTCGGTTATAGCCGACAGAATTCCTGGCGGTTTTAGATTTTCTGTCGGAAAATTCATTTCCTGACGCAGGCAATTCTGTCGCTTATTATATCCGCCACTGCATCCATTTTCTGTCGGATTTTGCTTAAAATCCGACAGTAATATACGTTTTTTGTCAGTTTTTGAACCGCCAGTTATAGATAATTTTGTAGTAGTGTGTCCATCGTAAATCATTTTGGTTATTCAATGAAAAATCTATGAATATCCTCGTTAAATGGAGGTGTTGGTTTGACAAAAATACCCTTAAAAAGTGTTGGTTTGACAAAAATACCCTTAAAAAGATATTCACGTGGTCGTTCACATGACAATTTAACGAGAGTATTTAACAGATTTTTCACAGAAATGCCAAAATGAAAAACAGTGGATAAACCTAGGGACCACTTTTATCTATTTTTGTTAGAGACTAAAGTGAAGAATTATGTCAATCTCAGATACCGTTTTAGCTAAAAAAACATTATTATTAAGAGAGTAATTATTTGAAAGTGAAAAATTATGAAATAATATATATCGATAAGTAAATATGGCTGCGATGAATGTGCAAATCTAAAACATGTCTACACTCTACACACAAATTTGTACATAGCAGTAATTTTTGCTTTGCTATATGTAAGGATGTAAGATCCAAAGAGAAACCTCGTAGTAATGGTTTTTAAAATGGCTTTTAAATTTTAGGGTTTAAATAAGATTATTTTTCAATTTTAACCTAAATGGTTTTTTAAATCTAATTTAAGTCTCTATTTTTAAAACCTTCCATATTTAAGTAATTATAGCACATTTATTCTTTATGAATTTACCATATCGAATTGATTCAAAATTCAAAATTTTATATTTAAAAAAAGTTAACAACAAAACAATTTATATTTGAAAAACAACATTGTTACATAAGTATTAGTACGTAAGTTTCGGTACAAATATATCGGTACATATGTATCAGTATGAATGCATTGGTACTTAAGTTTCGAAACGAATGTATCATACATATATAAGTTTTGATATGAATGTATCGGTATGTAACTATAATATCTGAACATACATAAGTGCGTAAAATGCATATACGTATATATATAGATAAATTCAAGTACAATGAAAACTAAATGAGAATATATGACTTTTCTTAGTATGGGAACTTAATTATAAAGGTAAATTACATTTTACCCCCTCAGGTTTGAGGTCGATTTTAATTCCTTACAACATCTTTAAAACATTTCAATGTCATACATTTACTATCATTTTATTTCAATTTCATACATCCGTTAGAAAATTCGTTAAGTAAACCGTTAAGTGATGACGTGGCTGCCAAATTTGTGCCACGTGGCAAAAAAATAATTTTTTATGCATTTAAAATATTATAATAATTTATCCTAAAAAAAAAAAAAAAAAAAAAACCTCTCATCTTCTTCCTGAGCACACCCCATCCCACCAACAACCCCCACCCCCCAACCTCCTTCGAAAAAAATAAAGACGAGAAAATACAAATTAATGGTGGGAATGTTACCAAAAGCTTGGAATATGTCTTTGAGAGAGGAGGTGGTGACGGCCGGGTCCAAATTGAAAATGATGATTGTGCCCTGGTTGTGGCCATCTGGGACGGGGCCGGAATGACGAACTGGGCCCACACGGCCTGCCCGAAGATGAGCCCGCGACCCGGAAGAAACAGAAGCGGGAAAATAGAAAGTGGCGGAGCTGATGTAGCCGTCGTGAACGACAAGGCGGCGTAGTGGTTGCGAATCCTGTCTTCCTGCTGCATGTGATACTGCCGAATCTCGCGCAACGCCCTCTCTGCATGCCTGAGATCGTAGAAGTGGATGGTCACGAATCCCCTTTCCGGGGATCCGGAAGTCCATAATCCGGTGCCCGAGGGTGGGTTTTGGGTGGGAGTGGGGGGTTGCGGGGGAGGTGGGGGTGGGGGTGGGGGTGGGGCTGTTTGCAGGTGGGGTGGGGGGTTGTATATTTTGAAATCGACTCCAAACCTGAAGGGATAAAATATAATTTACCCTAATTATAATGATCAATGATAAATAACATTTTTATTGTTTATAGGAATCAATATATCAATATATAACCTACACACTTTGACAAAATATACATACATACATACATACATACATACATACATAGATATATATATATATATATATATATATATATATATATATATATATATTCAAAAATTACAATTAAATGGCAAGGAATATAGTTAATTTTTTATCCTAAACAAGATTTTATTCCAAAAGCAATCTTTTTCAAGGATTAGAATAGAATTTTCCGTTTGAAAAAAAAAAAGGCTATGCTTTACAGATTCCGTTTGGTATTGTTTTTTTTCTTTTTCTATCAACTGCCACTTCAATTTAAATTTAAGCAATAACCAGTGTTTGATAAATATAAATGATCTTGCTTATTTTAAAAGTAATGACATTCAGACAACAACTTATAAAATTAAGCAACTAGCAGGTTGCTTTCATTAAAAGCAGAGTTATGCTTTTAATATTTTAATTCATGTAATACCCTCATTAGTTTTTAAATAACATATTTGTCCTTCTATACATACTTTCTTCCTTGGGGAACAAAATGACCACCACCACCTACCATTAAAACCACTACCTTATACCACCACCGCCATTACTGCCATTAAAATCATCACCATCAACATCACCACAACCACACTCACCACAACCACTACTCTGACAACCTGTCCCTAATTTTACGATTTTATAAATTTTAAAAGTGTGAATTGACGAAAATGTCCCTAGAGGCAAGGATTTTGACTTTTGTTGACCATCTTTTCGTGACGCGTTCGAGTTACTATTTTACAGTATTCTCGAAGTACTCAATGGTACGAACGTATAGGCGCAAGTGAAATCGAAATTGAAGCTATGATGAAGATTTTACGGAACTACGAATCCGAAAAATACCTTTTGTAAACACTACTATTTTATATTTTTATTTATTTATTAAAATTTATATTATTATGTAATTATTTTATTACTTTCTTATTAGATTTTATTAGCTTTTGGGGCCCACGCTGACCTCTCAACCTCTCCCGTGTGTTCCTTTCCCCATAATCTGGAGACATTTTTCTAGGTACTGGGAATACCAACTCACTAGTGATAGTTGGTGTTCCAGACCAATGAGCATCAAACACCTGGCCTTCTTCCTTTTAGGGATAGCTGAAGTAATTCATTTTTTTCAACTTTCAATTTCACCCCTGTGTAACTTTAATTAAAAAAAAAAAAAAAAAACTTAAGTAAAAACAAAACAAAGTTTACCCAGATTCCAATCCTCTACGCCCAACACCTTCACCCTACCCATCCCTCTTTTGCTCCTCCAGGCCTCACATATTTCTCTCTCTCCCTTTCCCTTTCTTTCTCCTTTTCTCTTCCTTTTTTTCTTTCGTCGGATAAGAACATATGGGAGGTTAGCGACCTCACTGATTCTTAGATCAGAAATCGAAGATAGCAGATTTAAGGATTGCAGTTGTCGTAGACGATCTTGGGTCCCATGCTGAAGAGAAGGAGAAAACGGAGGGAAGATGAAGAGAAAACGAGGAAATAAGTGAGAAGAGAAGGGATGTTGCGGATGAATTCGTCGAATGTCGGTAGAGGTGGGTTGTTGCTGGTATGGCGGCGGCGTAGAGGGTTTTATGTGTTTGCTGGTCTGAGTTACTGAGAGTTCTTGATATTAGGGTTAGATTATGAATTGTATTGACATAGGATTAACATTTGGCATTTTTTTTATTCCAAAAAAATGAAAGAGCTAGGTGGCAAATTGTTATTTGTTGGGAATGCCAACTCATTTAGTGTGTCGGGAATGCCGAAAAATTTCTCCACAATCTCGGGCACTCTCTCTTTTCCCCCAATCTCCTCCCTTACTCATGTGTCTCACTCTCTCTTTTACTCTTTAACTCACTCTTTTGAAAACCCAGCGAGTTTTATCTCGCTTTCTTCCTCAGCTCTGTGCACACTGCATAGAATACGCAGCAACATCAATCCAACATCATCATTGCTACTCCAGTAAGCTTCATAGGAAATGTTAGGCCACACCAAACCACCATGTCTTATCCCTATCTGTTTCTCTCTTGTTCTGCATCTCTCTCCCTCAACCTTCATGTCTTCCCTTATCTCCACAAACACGAGACAACCGTGAGTTGAGGTCATCACCGTCGCATCTTCCATGGTAGATGACCATCAAACCAACGTTCCCATGATATCCTCTCTCCTAGGTTTAGTTCCAGGCATCCCAACGGGGATGGCTCTCAGACCTTGGAGCTTTAACACTGTGGAGACTTTTTGGCGTGGATCTTACCATTTTCTGTGAAGGTAAGTGTCGATTATGCTTTGAGTGATCTCCCATCGTGGTTGAAAATGACTTTTAGACTTAATGAGTAAGGTTTGGATTGGTTTCATGACAGAAATGGCGAGGGAGGAAGATTTCTCAGAACTCTGGAAATCTGGACTATGACCAACATGCCACTTTTAGGCCGTTCCTCTGGCCAACTCTGGCAATGATTAAACCTATAACTGGTATATACCTCTTCTCCACATTCCTAGCTTCTAATTGGCTTTTGAATCATTGCATTTGGTTGAAAATCGAGCTTGAAATGAGTTCTGAAAGTCGAGGGAAAAAACCAGCAAGAAAATCTGGAAATCTTGTGACTGTGTGTGGACGCGCATGGTGGCCAGAGCGTGCAGCGCATAGTTGCCTGTGCAGCCACCTTGTGGCGATGCGTGCGGCGGCACGTGGAGGAACCCAAGTTCTTTCCTTAGGTTTCTCGACGTGTCGAACCTGAATCAGCTGTTCGTTTTTTGAAATTCGACAGTTTTAAAATAGTCCCTTATTAACTGTACTTTTTACGAAAACACGTTTTTTACATTAGTACGTTACATATTTACGTAAATGGTTTCGTTTCCAGGCGAAACGCATCGCAAGGATCTTCTATGCCCGCGAGGCGGGTTCGACTTGACGACATGATTTGTGAGTGGGTCTTTTCTTTGATATATACTTATATTTGTTTAGTTTCCATATGTACATCTAATAATGAATTTCCTATATGATTATCATAGTTAAATTAACATTTATAGAAAATGACGTAATGTTGAGAATTAGGAAATCACTATGAATCTTATAGGATGCCTTAATTAAATTTACGGTTATGAATGATATTATGTTGACTAGAATTATCGAATCACTGTGGCATGACTATGCTTATGTTATCTGCTTATCGTTTACTGCACCGGCATTAGTACTTACCCGGGCCAAGGCCAGTCTTTCACATGTATGTGCAAATCGCACTGTACGCTCACTTTGGATCCATTGTAGGTGCCAGTCTTGTTCTAGATTGCTATAAGCAATTAGGACTCGTATGTACTGCGCATAGCGCCAGTCTTCACGTGATTGTAGTGCTAAAACGTATATCATTGTTACACTCAGTCCTGTTCATGTCAGAATATCTCTTCATGAACTCGTGTGTCAACATGTGTCGATGAGCACTTGATATGATATGTTTGCTTATGTGATATTATGTGATTACGGACGTCATGTACTTATTTACAAAATATTGTGACATATTGAATTCTTGAGATATTGCAGGCTACGGTAAGTATTTTCTTACTATACATAGTATGTATATTTTGGAAACTATACTTGTTTTACGGCAAGGGGTTATTATGTTTTCGAAAAGGTTTTTACAAAGCTTTATTTTCAGGCCCACTCACCATTATTTTTCACCCCTCTAGGTTTTAGTGACAATGTTCGTGTCGACGAGGATTCTTGGCAAATCTTGGTATTGGAGATTTCCTTCAATGGTATAATTCTCATCCTATTTTACTGTACTTTACTTATGCTTTGACATCACGTGTGAAATGGGTTCATTCCCGCTCACCAGCGCACTCTTATATTTAGGCACCTTTAGGTTTAAATTTATTCACATTCTCCACATCACTACACTTTATGGCTTCGTCACCCTTCTGGTGTCGGCCAGCACAGCTCAATTCGAAGTCCAAGTGGACATTCCGGGTCGAGGTGTGTCAACTACCACCGCCCCTGCCACCATCGTTCCATCTGCACTCCAACTACCACAACCCATTATTACCACAATACCCCACCACTACTGCTTCCATTACCACTGATGCTCCTACCATCAACATCACCACCACCTGCAACTGGAACCACTAGTCTTACATCACCGTTACTATCACCGCAACTGCCACCGCCAACAATGCCACTACCATCACCGTTGCCGTTGTCATCATTGTTACCTCTACACGCCATCCACCACACCCTATTGTTGGCACTGTAACATACCCTACCATTGATGCTGCCATCACCACCATTGCCTATGCCACTGCTATCGTCACCAATACTTCTAACACAATGTCCATTCTTGTCAATATATACAATTATATCACCTTTACATTAAAATTTACCAAACCCTTTTACACTGTTATTTTTTTTTACTCACTACACTGTTAAAATTTTAGTTTATTAAATGCTCAATTGCTTTATTTTACAATTGATTATTACACTACAAGACCTTAAAAAAAAATTAAATTGGAATGAAATCAATTTTTTTTAGCGAAAGAAATTTCATTAAAAATAATAATTAAAAAAAACATAAACATGCCTCTTAGAACAACTCAAGTGACTACATATGTTATAAGAACATCACAACCCTACAATTATAAACACATAAGAAACACAATACGATTCTTCAATCATGGAGGACCCTTAGTCCTAAACCTTAAAACCTAGTCATGAGGACTAAAACGTTGCAAGCCTGAGAACTATCGTACAGGCTCCACGAGATAAGACCGTACCAATATCTGATGGTTTTGCAATTGTTGGCAAAGAAGCCCTGCTATGAGTCCCCCCTCCAACAAACGTTGAGTTTCCTTGTCACGGTTTTTTGCTGAGCGCACAAACCATAAACACCACCACCTCATATTTGAACAACAATCGCTGCTCTAGAATCCAAGATTAAACAAACCGTGACCATGATCACAACCACAAAAACTTTCCTCGTTAAAGCGAGAGATCGACCAAAACCACAAACTGAAGGCTCTTCTCAACAGAGCAGGAGAGTGAATAAAACTAAAAACAAAGAGGAAAAAAGGAAGAAATCAAAAGGATCAACGTCAAAGGCAGAAGTCGGCAATTAGGATTTTTTTTTCTCTTGCTTTTCTCTAGCGGCAAAAGGAATGAGATCAATTTTATAGACTTTTCTTGATTTTTTGTGTGTATATACTTTAAAGCTAAAAAGGGAAATGGGGAAGAATTTGTTTCTTCCAAGATCAACTAATTTGGTGATACTTATCACTTTTAATTTTTAGAGTGAAAGTTTTTCTCCATGCCTACTAATGGTTAGGGTCTTCATCCTAAAACATTCTAGGGCTTCCTCCATTGATAAGAAAGAACAAAATTTACAAAGACCAAACGAGACACATTACATTTTGATTTAAACTAAGTCTAAACTAAATCATAAGCTTAACGAATAATGTTACACCAAAAACACTTATAAATAAATTTATTAATTTATTGTATAGTGTTTTCTTTCTTCTATCAATGAGATAGGAAAGATTTGAATATCGAACATTCTTCAACAATAAGATGATAAATTCCATTTCATCCACAGCAAGTTAATTATTGAATGAAATTTTATTACTTTTTGACATTATTGTATTATATGCTTTCAGCTTGTTATTGATTTACAATCTAACAACATAATATTTTAAAATTTACGATAAAAGAACAGTTGTCATAATCTAGTCTTTCTTAGTTTAGTCGTATATCTGATATTGTAATGCACGGCATGGGACCAGTAGTTGTGATTTTTGGTTCATGTTAACTTGCGACCCCCTCTTAGGTTGGCCCATTTCTTTCCTTTCCAGTTTCCACAACTCAACAAAGCTCAGGTGCTCAGGTGCCGTCTACTTCCCCGTTGGTTGAGCTCACTTTTTTAAGGGTTTATTTTTTTATTTTTTATTTTTTTATGAACTGGTTCAGAAGCGACAAACTGTATATATGACGTTGTTGTGCGGTGCATGCATGGTTATATAAAACCGTAAATTATGAGACGCAATATATAAGCATTATATATATATGGAAGTGTCATGAAGAGGCATTATAAATTTCTCTATCCGTTTTCCCACTGCCATTTTGATACTCATTGCCAAAGGAATTGTGCCGCTTAATCATTAGATTGGTCCAGCATTATCTATGCTAGCTACAATGCTCCACAGGCTTGAGTAACAAGTTTGTATCATTCCACTTTATTGGTGATTTGTTGATGGTATCAATTCATCAGTTTTGTTTCTTAAGGTTTAGGCTGGCAATGTTCTTTTCAAATCTAGTACAAAATGTCTGCTTATAGTAATTTTGTATGTGTTTCTCCGGATTGACATTACTTTTACGACCCTATAAGTTAGTTATAACGTCATTTACAGAGTATTTTACCTAACTTATTTGTGACAAGAGTTCAGCTCTCATCATTCTTTACTTTATGGAAAGAAAAAATAGAAAAGCGCTTTGTCAAAAGTTCTATCTAATTCCTATGTTAGAGCATTGTGGGAAATAAATTCCACACGATTTTAAAATATAGTTTGTGTCCCTAAAATAAGAAGAGACAAATGAGTAGTAATCACACTACTGTGACGTGAGCCAAAAATTTTCCTATGCCCAAGTTACACTTGTTGAATGAAAAAATATTGAGAATCAAAGTTTATATAGTTTAGGAACAGTTATCTCTCAAAGGTTCAAGGTGAAGATCTTTTATATTGTTTGAAATTGAATATGACTATTGTGGATACATAAATTAACCACATCAAATAAAGAACGACACATGGACTATTAGCTCAATAAAACGATTTTAACCTTTACGTCGTAGACAAACCACACAAGACGTTAAGGGGCTAAGCATCTGCATACCTCCCCACCATGTTTTGGGCCTTCGGGCTCATACACATTTCAAGGCGTCCTTCGGGTCCATGATATCCCTACTTCTGCCACTGTGTCTTTCCCGGCTTAAGGGGGCAAGGTTAACTCTTCGAAGTCTCCTTATGTGTCCTGGATTCCGACTTGGCCTGACAATTTTTTACACAACCCGTTAATCCAACATGAAGCGACACAAAATAACAAGTTCCAGGTCAACCCGTTAAAGAGTTAGGTCGTTATCTGGTGACTCATTAAGAACCCATTAACAAGTTAGGTCGTTATCGGATCACACATCCCATTAAGATAACGTGTATGACACGTAAGCGGCACAAACACGACCTGTTTACTAGGTCTAGACATAAGGCATGACAATTTCTTGCATGAACCATTAACCCGACACGAAACGATATGACCCGTTAACGAGTTGGTTCGTTACCGGGTCACCTGTCAAGAACTTATTAAAATAACGTGTTTGAAACGACATAATCCTTTAAGATAACGTGTGTGAAACGAAAACAATAAATACGACCCATTTTCTAGGTCTAGCTTTGGCACATCAACCTGGCAAACACTTACCACCGTGGATTTTCCTAGTAGCTTTCGGCGCATGGTATGCACCATGCTAGTAGAACACAATGGTCTGCCTAGCATGACTTGATATTTCACCTCCCAGAAGAATCTCTCCTATAAATAGCCAAGTCAAATAGAGAAATTGGTAATTGCCACTTACTACTCAAAATTCTCTTTGTTCAATGTCTCTTAAACTATTTCTAACTTAGGCATTAGAGGCCTTTTGGCGGACACTTCCCCCATTTTTCTTGAGTGTTCGTCACTTAGGCTAACGATGCTACTTGATTTGCAAGTTTGATTTCGTCAATTCACCCATGGACAAAATTTGCTTCCATAACTATTGCAGGTAAAGGTACACGTTGATACACACTAATTATTTATAGTTGATACATTGATATGTCCATCAAGTCAACTAGTTGTTTAACTTCAGAGTTTATGGTAATTGGAGTGACTAAAGGCCCCATATTCGTTAAGTCACTAATTATATCGTGGTTGTAAATAGCAAATGTGTAGGTTTAAGGAATATTTAGGCTAAGTTTGAGTGAGGGATTTCCTAGCTTTAAGGAATTCAGGTCAAGTTAGCAAGGAATGGATCACATAAATTAGATAAAAGGGAGTAGAAACTCCCTTCATATTAGAAACGTATGTGAGAGGGATTAACAAAACTCTACTTGGACGGTATCGTTTGCAAGTCCATCGTACATTCCTCTGTAATGCTCATGAGGGGCTTTTTTAATCACTTATATCTAATTTTTGTAATCCATTTACTACTTGAGCTCAAATGCTTGGAACTTAAAAATCCCTCACCCAAAAATAACCATCAGGGTCCCCCATTTGGTAAGAGATTTTCTCACCGCCTATATGTGAGTGTACATCCAGCTTCTGTTCTTCTCCTCCTCGCAGTCGTCGATCCTAGCTATAGCTAGGGTCGGTGGCAGCCCCATGCTCCTCCTCTCGTTTTCCTTTTCTTTCCTTTTGTTCATGCTTGTGTTTTTCTTTGCCCTTTTGCTGGATCGACCATTTCTTGCCTCTGTTTTCACTATATTGATGCCCCTTTTTGATCTACTTTTCCCTCCACCTCCTTAATTTCTAACTCTCTATTGCCTACCTTTTCCTATTGGCTCATTCTTCCATTGATCCTGCACTATGGATCCGCTTCCACTAATTAACACTATGAATGCAATACTTAGCGATTTCCGTTTTCAAGGAAGGTGCATAGAGCTTCGGGTTCTCTCAATGCTAGGGTGTTTTCACCACCTCCTTACCTCTGCTTGCCCTCGTTAGCTCTGTTGCTTGTGGGTTGTCTCCTACGATTTTCTTTCGATTTGTGTTGTGATATTTCGTGTGCTCTTTGGAGGACGTTGGAGTCTCCTTTTTATCCACTTTAGGGGTCCGATTTGTCTTGATTTTAGGCGACTGGTTTGAGCTGGGTGGTTAGGGTGCTTTCGATGGCGGCAACAGATGTAGGCTGCTAGGGGTTTTAGGTTTCTCTTTCGTTTTGGGCTCTTAACTTTTTGTTGGGCTCGTTTTGTTGTACTTTGGAGGTCCATAATGTTGTTGTTGTGTGTTTATTGTATGTGGGCCTCTATCTTGTAAATATGTTTTGTTGGTAGTATTATTACCTTTCTACCAAAACAAAAAAACATGGACATCAGGTCTCACCAGGCTCATTTGAGTTATAGGCCATGCTTGGCATATGGGATATACGATCCCAGCAGACCGTACTAGCCTTTACAGGCATACAACACAATGTTGTTTAGGCATATTCAATGAACAATGAGGTATGATGATACTTCAAGCATATAAGACGGGCAAATCCATGTTGACAAACTTCACATAGTACACATGTCATCTTCTAATTGATTGATGAAAATGTACTCAACAAACATCACGTTAGAGTTAAGCACAAAATTTAAGAGCATCTCTAAAGGAGATGTCAAATCTTAAGTGGACCATGCAATCAAATTTGAAGGTAAGAATAAGCTTTAACCGATGTGCCAAACCTATGTGGATTGACATATGAATTTTTGTAGCCAAATTTGACATATGAGAAAAGGTGATGGCAATTATTTTTTAAATATTTGTGCGAGTCTCATTAATGCACCAATTATAAATCTTGAAAAGTTATTTTAATTGGTTTCTTTTTTTAAAATGGGTCCTACAAATATCACTTATATAAAAAAAAAATATGGGTTGGAGGAAGAGAAAAACCAACATTACCACGTCAGCTATCAAATTAACATTTGACGTTTATCTTCTTTTGACATCTCCCTTGGAGATGCTCTAATAGGAAAGAATGTGTGATTTACTCAAGGCTTAACACCTAAATATCTTACGTCACTAAGTTGTTTGCATTTGTCACAGTCTAATCTAAACTACATAATAATAGAACCCTGATAGTCAACCAAAACTCGATAAGATTACCATTATATCCCTCTAATCAAACCTGAATAGAAATAAAAAAACATGGGTTATGTAATTTCACATGAACCAAATTTTATTTGTTTTTTCCTTAAGCCCCACCTACATGTGATTCTAACATATCTCTAATATTAAAAAATAAAAATAAAAATAAAATAAAAAAACTTGTATCCCTTCTTTTTGCACTCGCACGTTCTCTTCACTTGTAAGTGAAATGTATTAGGTTCGATTCTCGCCAAAGGCGAAGTTCAACCATGTTATTATGGCAAGTCCCTTTTAAGGCTTAGCCCACTCCCATACCCTCTTAATATGGATACTATCGTTTGTTCAAAAAAAAAAAAAAAAAAAAAAACAAAATAAATGTTCACACACTTTGTGTGTAGGCATATCCTAATATAATTTTATTATTTCCCCAAATGCCAATCAATTTAAAATGTGAATGAATAGATAACTGTCTCCCCTTCCCCTCTTAGGTAAAGGAAAATTGAATAGCTCCAAAGTCCAAACTCAATAAGGGACCAAGGCAGATGAAGACCCTAGATGCAAGGACACAAATGCATAAATCTTCTTAAATTTGTATATGTATTTATCAATTTCTATAAACTTGTAGATTAATCCTTTAGTTTTCGATGACCGATGATGACTAACCTATTGAAGCAATTGATAACAGAGAAAGCAAATAAATGTAACAGTATCAAAAATATAAAGAGATAGTGAAGAGAGAATCTTGTTAAACAATATTTTCATTACAATTGCATAACGATTACAAGGCATTGACTTGTCTTGGCAATATGGGAGTAGCCCAACCTCTTATAAGTCCTTGCAAGGTTTCTCATTTCACCAGTGTGATACTCTTTTACCTTCACATTTTCTCACGCCCCCTCATGTGTGGTGAATTTTCAAGCCATACACGTGGACAACAAGAATTGGGTGACGTGGAGCACTTTTGGCCGTTGGGCTTCACACATGATCCAACCTGCTCTTATACCATGATGAAAGTTGAGGTTCCACCATAAACCAATTGGTAATATGAGGAGTAACTCAACCTCTTATAAGCCCTTGCAAGGTTTCTCCTTTCACCAATGTGGGGTTGTAACCAAACAATTTCAACAATAGTTGTAGCCATTACCCTGTACTCAGCCTCAGTTGAGGACCTACTAACAGTATGTTGTTTCTTAAAACTCCAAGAAACATGATTATTCCTATAAAAATGACAAATACTGTTGTAGATCTTCTATCATTGGGATCTCCAACCCAATATGCATTTATGTATGCTTTCAATGTTAAAGGACCAAGACTAAAACAAATTCCCCAATCCAAAGCACCTCTGAGATATCTCAATATTCTCTTGACATCAACAAAGTGAGACTCCAAAGGTGAGTGCATAACCTGGCATACTTGGTTCACATAATAGACAATGTCTGGCCTTGTGAATGTTAAGTATTGTAAAGCTCCCACAATACTTCTATAGGTTTTAGGATCTGAGTAAACTGAACTGCCATGATTCAATAACTTTTTATTATGATGACAGGGAGTAATACAAGGTTTGCAGTTGAGCATATCAGTCTTGTGCAATAAATCTTTGACATACTTGGACTGATGAACAAAGAATCCCCATGACTGATACTCAATTTGAAGTCCAAGAAAGAAATGAGGATTCCCTAAATCTTTCATATCAAACTCCTGTTGAGCTGAGATATCATAGATTGAATATTGAGATTACTAGCACCATTGAAGATGATATCATCCACATATAATAGTAATATAACAATGGATGTGCATAAGAGGACTTAAAACCCAAAGAGAGTAAGAATTTGATGAACCTATCATTCCAAGCTCTGGGAGCTTTTTTAAGACCATACAAAGATCTCTGTAACTTACAAACATAATCTGGATGTGTCTTGTCAATAAAACCTTGAGCCTGAGACATGTACACCCATGTAAAAAAAGCATTTTTTACATCAAGTTGCTTCAATTTCCAGCCATTTGTAGTAGCTAATGACATCATTAATATCACTGTGGTTGGTTTCATTATAGGATTGAAAGTCTCATAGTAATCTAAACCTGCCTCTTTGTGAAAACCCCTTGGCCACCAATTTGCCTTATATCTAGCAATAGACCCATATGAATTCCTTTTGTTGTTAAAGAAGTGTAGTCATTTCCTCATTCATAGCACTTTGCCAATAAGTGGAATTAAAGGCAACACTGAAAGATTGTGGCTCTATGTCACTTGTAGACTGAACCTGAGCATAGAAAGCCTTTTTCTTCTTAAAGATCCCAAATTTAGACCTAGTCTGCATATGATGAGTATTTTGAGCTGGAATAGGCATAAGATGCAATTCTGATACTTAAGAAGTAATAGTAGTTGGACGCAACTCTGAAACAACTGAGAACACTGAATTTGGCCTTGAGGTTGAAAAGGAACCAGTGAGGATAAGATCACCAATATTGCAAGAATGATACTGAGTAACAGGAGAGGATGTAATGTAATTGTGTTCAAATACAACTAGTAAAGGTACAAGAATAACTGGGGTAGACACAAAAGTATTATTATGAACAACTGAAGTAGGCACAAATGACTTGGATCTTGTGGAAATAACTTTTGGTAAAATGAGAAATATATCTTCATAAAAATAAACATGTCTGAAGACAATTAATTTGTGACCTTTGACAGAATAACAAATGTATCCCTTGTATTGAGCTGCATACCTTATGAAAATACACTCAGTGGTCTTAGGTTGAAGTTTATTGGATCTGTAAGGCTTCATATAAGGATAGCAAGCACACCTTAACACCCTTAAGTGATCTAGCCTAGGTGGAGAGTGATACAAGGACTCAAAATGAGATTTCATTCCCAAAGTAGGTGTAGGCATCCTATGATCAAATAAGTGGCAGTGGCACAACCATGAGACCATAACTTAGAGACTAGAGAAGCTTTTTAAAGTAGGGTATTAACACTTTCGGTAACATGTCTATTTTTTCTCTCAGCTAAACCATTTTGAGCTAGTGTATATGGACAAGATTTTTGGTGATTGATATCTTTTTTTCTAAGTAAAGATTGAAATTGATGACTAATGCACTCTCCACCTCCATCACTTTGAAGAACTTTAATATCGGAGTTGAAAAAATTGTTAACAAAAGCTTGAAATTGCAAAAATACTCCAAACACAACAGCTTTATTGATTGTTGGAAAAATCCAAGTATATCTAGTACATTCATTTATAAATGAACATAGTACTTATACCCTTCTATAGACATTTGAGGTGCAAGAATCATACATCTGAGTGAATGACCTCAAAAGGTATTATAAACTTGGATGCAATGGACGGAAAAGGTATCGCAAGCAAGCCGTACATGTTTGAGGGTGTGAATTATTAGTGAAAGGTATAGAAGACTTACTAATAGCTAGTTTAACAACTGAATTAGTTGGATGACCCAACCTACAATGCCATAAAGTAGAAGAAACTTTTGAGCTAAGTATGCTGCTGGAGAATTATGTGAAGATTTAAACACAAGAATGAGATAAACTGCATTGTTACTCAGGCTTTGGAACATAACTCTTTGGGTGACCTTGTCCTGTACACATATAGAGGATTCATCAATAATACATCTGCAATAGTTATCTCTACATAATTGATTCATTGACAGCAAATGTTGTGATAACTAAGAAACATGTAGGACCGAATCAATTTAAAACTATGAAACTTAGTATGAAGAGTAGAGTGGCTATATGTGAAATAGATAAATGATGTGAAAATTAACTTGACACACAAATTAAACCCTCTTCTTGACAGTTGTAGTATATGTATAAGTAGGGATCGTTCTGGACCGGGGATTAGGAGGGATTGCTAAACACTTGAATCTGACTCAAAAACGTAAAAACAAAGTTTAAAACACTAAACTAGACTCAAAGAATGCAAGACTAAATTCTAAAACACTAAAACAACTCAAAAGACTCAAAACAGCACAAAAACACTCAAAACTGCCTAAAAACACAAACTGGGCAGTTTTGAACTCTAAACACTACTTTGGACGAAAATAGATTTTAACTTGACTCAAGACACTTAAAAACACAAATCAAAACAGATTTTAACTATTCTAACACTTCAAAATAAAGGGGGATTTGTTTTTGAACGAATTTAAACTTAAACAAACAAAATTGTAAAGACAACTTAAAAAGGCACGAAATTGGTGATTTGAATGGGTGAATGGCTAGTTAGAAGGATCCTTATCCACACATAAACATATGCATACAACTTGATTCCCAGTTACTCTTTCGATAAACTATGAATGACAATGTTCCGAATTAATTGTATTGAACTAATTAATTCCCAGATTCCCCTAAGTTCATTGAATTGAATGGATAACGCATCACAACCAAATTATTCTTATCAAGTTCCCTAACTATGGAATACGCATGATAGAGATACATATCAAAGATCATTAAGTTCAATGGAAATCATAAACATTGACAAGGCATTCATAACTATGGAAGACGCATGTTAATCCAGCCTAGGGTTTACTTAACATGATTGTGACTAGCAACCTTTACTTATTGTGAATATAAGTTCATAACGATTAGGTGAAATTCCCTTATATCCTAGCATCAAATTCATGCATGCAAATCAAGTGTCGACCCCCAACCCACATACATAAACAAGTTCTTAATAAGCACAGAAAAGTAAACCACATTCATAATTTATGAAATCGTAACTGGAGTGAATCAAATCATAAGAAGCATATATTCATGGCTTCAAATTCCCCCTCTAACTAATAGGGGTTTAGTTCCTCATGACAGCAATTAAACAAAGAAAACTAAATTGAAACATTGAAACCAAGGATAGACAACACCTAAGAACGCTCCAGCAATAGTCACGACTTAGAGTGGCACCTTCTCCTTCCTTCCTTGAATAGCTGCGGCACAAGAGGGGTTTTCTGGGTTTGTGTGGATGATATGGCACGGCAGGGAGTGGTGGATGATTTCTGGCGTGAATGGTTGTGTATGGAGGGTGGTGTGCACGGCAAAGGATTGATTTGTATATATATAGGCACCAAAACCCTAGGTGAATCAGATTGGGACTTCTAGAAAACCAAATCCATTCAGAAATAGGCTCAAAACAATCAGATTTCCAATGGGAAAGGGCCTAAGGTGCGGCAGATTTGGATAAGGAGGGATAAGGCTTCTAGAAAGCCTTGCAAGGCAAGGAAATCAAGTTTTCTGGAAAGCTAGGTGCGGCAAGGCTTAGGGTTTTCTAGAAACTTAATTTAAATGTCCCCCAATCAGAAAATAAACCCTCATTGTACCAGGAATTGAATTAGAAAAGGATTAGGATAGGATAAGGTTTGTTAAGATAAGATAAGGATTGGATAAGATAAGATAAGATAAGGTTGTTTGGATAATGTTTTGGATAATCCTCCTTCTTTTGAGCTGATTCCTTATCTTCAATGATTTGAATTTATTTCTCCAACCTTGAAACATAATCCCAACTCCATTTAAACTCCAAATTCGTCCATCTTCATGCCCATTGCTTGTGCTATCCATTCCAAGCCTAGATTTGCTCTAAAATGCTCCAAAATGCATCTTTTTGCCAACTTTGCTTCTTGGACCTAAAAACACACGAAAATGACTTTAAACACTATACTAAACAACAAATAGCTAAGCAAATGCAAGGAAACACACTAACTAAGTAGCATAAATATGCTCCTATCAAATTCCCCCACACTTAACTTTTGCTAGTCCTCAAGCAAAATAAAACAAACAAACGTAACCTAAACCTTCCAACATTCATCTCAGGGATCTTCAATGATACATAACATGCCAAAGATCATTACTCCCACAGATTTTAGTTATCCCTACCCTTGAGCACATACTTAATCAAAGTTACCACACATTAGCTCTCATCTAACCAATTAAAACAATGTTTTAAACGTAGTAACATGCCTTAGAGAATTCACTCAATTCCTCACTAGGTACACTCTTATTTTCACTCAGATTTTCTAACTACACTCCCTACACTAGTTATATGTGAGAAGATTGATGTAAATATGAAAACTAATACTCACATATATGTTTATGACAAAGAAAGCAATTTCTGGAATGCATGTATAGATATGATCTCATGAACGGAATGCTACTACCTAGACGCGAGAACCAGGGATACCATATGCTCATACCAATCCCAAACTCCACATATTGAAACACATAACACTCAAGATTGAAGTATAGGGTTATAACGGGGCTAGGGGTATTGGCTAACAAAGAAAGGTAAGGAAAACAAACGTTCTTAAAGAAATAGCAAGCAAAGCAATGAATATGACACTTAGAACTCCCTTTCTTGAATGCAGCCGTACACTTTGAACACAAAGGGACAGAAAACACATATTTTTAGGGCCGAATTCAACTTTTTGGACCCCTTCTTCAACAATCAACACTTGTGAGCTTTAATCTCACTTATTTTGAAAACTTTTCATACTTTTTCACAACTTTTCTTTTTTCTTTTCTTTTTCACACGAATTTTTCTCTTTTTTTTTTCTTCTTTTCTTTTTTTTTTTTTCTGCTTCTTCTACCCGTGCCCTTGTTTGATACTTTGTTGGCACACAATCAGACACATAAATCCCTTCCCCCACACTTGTTTTGCTGCCCAAATAACGAACAAAGGGAATTCATTCTTAGGTCATGCTCACTATGCCTTAAGAACAAGGGTAATGATGGTCCTAATCTAGGCTAGGTAAGGATAATGTGGGTAAACAAAGAACATAGGCTAAACAAGGCTCAAAAGGGTTAAACCTACAATTCATATGCAACGGGTTAGGCTTTTTGGCTCTGGTTTTAAACTAAACAACTTCATCTTGATTATGTGTTATGCTAATCAATTTCATGCTTTGAATGAAACGGGTATGAGTTCTAGTATTTGGAACTAAATAATGAAATGCCTTCTAAGTAGCAACCAAGCAAAGAATAATGAGATCATGCAACGACTTTAGAAAACAAAAAATGCACAGATTTTTAACTCTCCAAAGAACGTTAAAGGCTCAAGTCTCTCAGGGTTGTAGCGTTAGTTTGAGTTACTTCCTTCAAGCATGTTACAAAAACTGATTTTATCCCTTTTTGTGATTACATGTGAATTCATGAATGTCAACTACAACCAAGCATAAACCAAAGAGCAATTCAAACTTTCATCCATGTTTATAACTCTCTTTAACAGTTATGCAATTAAAAACCAAATCCTCATCATTGTGTTGGAAGGTACCCTAAGACACAAACAAACACACAAAAACAACTCTTTTTGGGTTTTTCAAAACAATTTTTCAAATTTTTATGGTATTTTCGGATTTTCTTTTCAAAACACACTAAAAGACTGAAAAACAGCTTAAAAACACTTAAAAACACTGAAAACAACATTCAAAGTGATAGGTGATAAAAACCCACGAATTTCATGCAAAACACTTTGTTACCCCCCCACACTTAAACCAAACATTGTCCTCAATGTTTCAAACATATACTCACAGAAAGCAAACAGCAATCAACACAACTAACTAACATAACAAGATGGCAAAGGAAAAGCAATAAAGAGTAGGGTTTAGAAACGCAAATCTGGTTTTGGAGCCGGAGAGTTCCTAGGTCGTCTTTATTTGCATGGGTTGCCTCCCAAGAAGCGCTTGCTTTAACGTCTTCCAGCCGGACGAACCTTCTCTCTATTCTTCAATGAGGCCGACGGCATTAAAGGATATGTCCTCGGTAATGTGCTCTTCAAAGTGCTCATAATATGGCTTCAATCGATGTCCATTCACTTTGAATTCTTGTTGCGTCTTTAAACTTTGAATTTGGACTGCACCATGAGGAAAAACATTAGTAACCACAAAAGGACCAATCCACTTAGAACGCAACTTACCTGGAAATAGACGAAGGCGAGAATTGAAAAGTAACACTTTCTGCCCTATAGAGAACAGCTTGCTACGAATCATCTTGTCATGGAATGCCTTTGTTTTCTCCTTGTAGATCCGTGCATTCTCATAAGCTTCATTCCTAATTTCTTCTAGCTCATTCAATTGAAGCTTTCTATGAAGACCTGCGGCATCAATGTCCATGTTGAATGTTTTGACAGCCCAATGTGCACGATGTTCTAACTCGACGGGAAGATGACATGGTTTCCCATAGACTAGCCGAAATGGGGACATTCCAATTGGGGTTTTATAGGCAGTACGATATGCCCACAATGCATCATTCAAACGCAAGCTCCAATCCTTCCGAGTTGGCCCTACAGTTTTCTCCAAAATCTGCTTGATTTCTCTATTTGAAACCTCGGCTTGCCCACTGGTTTGAGGGTGATAAGGTGTTGAAACCTTATGCGTGACATTATACTTCTTGAGCAACGCCTCAATGGTTCGATTGCAAAAATGGGAACCCCCATCACTGATTAGGACTCTTGGCATTCCAAATCTAGCAAATATGTTAGTTCTAACAAAATCTGCAACCACTTTAGAATCATTAGTGCGGGTGGCTTTTGCTTCCACCCATTTCGACACATAATCCACAGCAAGCAAAATATAAAGGAAACCATGTGAGGAAGGAAAAGGACCCATGAAATCAATACCCCAAACATCAAAGATTTCAACACTAAATATGGGGTGTTGCGGCATTTGTTGTTTAGGACCTATAGTGCCCGTTCTTTGACATCTATCACAAGTCATACAAAAAGTTCTAGCATCTCTAAAGATAGTAGGCCAATAAAATCCACATTCTAAAACTTTATGTGCTGTTCTTTGCGTACCAAAGTGACCTCCACATGCATAGGTGTGACAAAAAGTTAAAATTGAATTAAACTCAGAATCATGCACACACCTACGTAGAACCTGATCAGGGCAATATTTCCACAAGTATGGGTCATCCCAAACATAAGAACGTGCATCCTTTTTAAGTTTATCACTTTGGTGCTTGTTTAGTTCTCTTGGAATGTGTTTAGACACCAAATAATTTACTACATCAGCATACCATGGCTCACTTACCTTGATGGACAGCAGCTGCTCATCTGGGAATGTCTCATGGATAGGCACGGCATCCTCCTCCTGCACCATACGGCTCAAGTGATCAGCCACCACGTTTTCACTCCCCTTCTTGTCCCGGATTTCAATATCGAACTCTTGGAGAAGAAGCATCTAGCGAATGAGTCTTGGTTTGGCCTCTTTTTTGGTGAACAAATACTTCAAAGCTGCATGGTCAGTGTAAATAATAACTTTAGTACCAAGTAAATAAGAACGAAACTTATCTAAAGCAAACACAACAGCAAGAAGTTCTTTTTCAGTGGTAGAGTAATTCAATTGTGCGTCATTCAAGGTCCGAGATGCATAATAGATGACATGGGGCTTCTTGTCCTTCCTTTGTCCCAAAACAGCTCCTAATGCATAATCCGAAGCATCACACATAAGCTCAAAAGGAAGGCTCCAATCTGGTGGGACTATGATGGGGGCCGAAGTTAGCATCTCTTTGAGGTGTTTGAATGCCTTCTCACATTCCTCGTTGAAGTCAAAAGCCACATCTTTCTGGAGGAGACGGCAAAGAGGGTTTGAAATCTTTGAAAAGTCCTTGATGAATCGCCTATAGAATCCTGCATGTCCAAGAAAAGAACGAACCTCTCTAACCGAAGTAGGAGAGGGTAAGTAGCGTACAAGATCTATTTTTGATTTATCAACCTCAATTCCCCTTTCTGAAATGATATGACCTAAAACTATGCCTTGTTTTACCATAAAGTGACATTTTTCCCAATTCAAAACAAGGTTAGTTTCAGTGCAACGTTTTAGAATCAAAGTGAGATTATCTAAGCACCCATCAAACGAATCCCCAAAAACACTAAAATCATCCATGAATACCTCAATAATCTTCTCCACAAAATCTGAAAAGATACTTACCATGCATCTTTGAAAGGTGGCAGGTGCATTGCATAAACCGAATGGCATGCGACGATAGGCAAAGGTACCAAAGGGGCACGTGAAAGTGGTCTTTTCTTGGTCATCCGGAGCTATAACAATCTGATTATATCCAGAGTACCCATCAAGAAAACAATAAAAAGAATGACCGGCTAACCTTTCAAGCATTTGATCAATGAACGGCAAAGGGAAGTGGTCCTTCCTCGTGGTGGCGTTTAGCTTCCTATAGTCAATGCACACTCTCCAACCTGTTTGGATACGTATGGGCACAAGTTCATTCTCGGCATTCTTCACCACAGTGACTCCGGATTTCTTTGGAACACATTGCACCGGTGAAACCCAACGGCTATCTGAGATTGGATAAATTACTCCACAATCAAGAAGCTTTATAATTTCCTTCTTCACAACTTCCATCATTGGAGGGTTGAGTCGGCGTTGAGCCTCTCGAGTTGGTTTAGCCCCCTCCTCTAGAAGTATGCGATGCATGCATGTTGTAGGGCTAATCCCCCTAATATCGGCCAATGTCCATCCAATGGCTGTTTTGTGCTCTTTCAACACCTGAATTAACTTTCCTTCCTCTGTTGCCGTGAGTGTGGAGGATACAATGACGGGCAATGTCTCGTTATCTCCCAAAAAGACGTACTTCAAATGATCCGGCAATGGTTTAAGCTCAAGTACGGGTGCCTGAATCACTGAGGGTAACAACTTGTTAGTAGAAATTGGAATTGAAATTGGTTTTGAAGGCTTACCATGGTGCTGAGGTAGTGACTCTAGGGCAGCCACCATCTCGGCCTCTTCTTCACTTATAGGCACGGCAATATTGGGTTTTTGCCCAATTCCTTGTGCAATTGTTGATTCAAGGGGATCCCTATCCAAGGAATCAAGGTAATCCTGCGCCAATTCATCAAATATATCAATAGCAAAACAAGAATGATTTTCTTTAGGAAATTTAATAGTTTCAGCAAGATTGAAATCAATAACTTCCCCATCAAATTCCATTGTCAACGTCCCTTTGAACACATCGATCTTGGTGCGGGCTGTTTTCATGAAAGGTCTCCCAAGGAGGATCGGCAAAGGGGTAGAATGGGGTATATCCTCCATGTCAAGCACATAAAAATCCGCTGGAAAAATCAGATTTCCAACCTGCACCAAAACATCTTCCAAAACTCCTTTTGGATATGCATTAGAACGATCGGCTAATTGGATAATAACACCATCATTTTTAAGCTCTCCTAAATTCATAGATGCATAAACAGAATATGGCATAACATTTATAGATGCACCTAAGTCTAACATGGCAGATTCAAAACGAGTATTTCCAATAACACAAGGAATTGTAAAACTACCCGGATCTTTGCATTTAGGGGGTAATTTCCTTTGTAAAACAGCAGAGACATTCTCACTTACTTGAACCACTTCTTTGTTAGAAATCCTTCTCCTTGTTGTACAAAGCTCTTTCAAAAACTTGGCATACCTTGGGACTTGCTTTATTGCATCAAGGAGTGGGATATTGACTTGAACTTTCCGGAATGTCTCTAGAATGTCTTTTTCAGCATCCACTTTCTTTGATTGCCGCAACCTGCCAGGAAAGGGCACAATTAGTGGAGTAGAGCTTGAAGAATTCATATTGGAACTTACCTTGATGGTTGAGGACGGTTTTGAAGTGGGGATTGGCTGCGGCAAGGATTGTGCATTCCTTGCCGTGGGTTTGGGTGCTTCATCCTCCTCCAATTGCAGCTTCTTGTCTTCTTCTTGACTTGATCTAGATGGTTGTGAATCAGTTCCAACCTGCTTACCACTTCTCAACGTGATTGCTTGGGCAGTTTCAAATCCTCCTTTAGGATTAACAACGGTTGAACTAGGCAACCTGCCTTGTTCTCGGAATTGGCCCATGAATTCAGCCATTTGACCCATTTGTTTCTTCAATTCATCCACCTCTTTAACTTGATTTTTTATGCTCTGCATGTCCTGCGTCAAAGAGGTTAGTGCTTGAAGAATTTTATCATTATTTAACGACGAACCTGAATTGGTTTGGGCCGAAGTTGGGTGAGGTTGTGGGGCTGCATATGGCCTTGGAAACATCCCAGGGGGCTGTCTAAATCCGCTTTGTGGCTGTGCTTGCTGAGAATCCCTCCACTTGAAATTTGGATGATCTCTCCATCCCGGATTGTATGTGTTTGAGTAGGGGTCGTGTCTTTGTTGGGTTTGGCCTTGGAAACCCACGGCTTGGGCAGCTTCCCACCCCCCATTCTCAATCAATTGAGGGCATTGATCGTTGAGATGTCCCTGCATAGAACACACTCCACATATGGCCGGCCCTTGTGCTTTGTTTCCATCCACAACCTGTGACAAAAGAAGAGTGAGATTAGCCATTTGAGATTGTAATTCTGAAATTGCATTTACCTCATTCACTTGTTGTTGCCGTGGCCCTTCTCTCTGTCCAACTCCTTCGTATTGTTGCGCATTCAAGGCTCGATTTGCAATTAGAGTCTTGGCAGCCACGGGTGTCTTGTCAACCAAAGCTCCTCCCGCTGAAGCATCAAGCATTTGTCTCTCAATGGGGAGAAGTCCTTCATAGAAATATTGGAGGAGAAGCTCTTCCTTCATTTGGTGTTGTGGACAAGAAGCAACAAGCGCCTTGAAACGCTCATAATAGGCTGGAAACGATTCCCCTTGGTTTTGTTGAATGCCACTTATCTTTTTCCTCAAGAGAATGACTCTTGAAGTTGGGAAAAATTTCTCTAAGAATGCGCGCTTCATGCTTTCCCATGAAGTAACGGTTCCAGGTGCTAGTTCGTAGAGCCAATCCTTAGCCTTTTCCAAAAGAGAGAATGGAAAGGCTTTCATCTTCAATATACTTCCATCAACATTGACAGGGGTCATGCTTGAACAAACCACTTCAAATTCCTTCAAGTGCTTGTTCGGATCTTCCATAGACAACCCGTGGAATTTGGGGATGTGGTGCAACAAGCTAGACTTCAATTCAAACTCATCAGTCTTGCCTTGAGCCGCCCTAGGATATTGAATGCGTAAAGGGGTCGCATTGTCCAATCCCGAGGCTGAAAGTTCTTTGATTGTTCGGTTATCTGCAGCTATGTCGTGCTCCTCTTCCAAATCCTCTTCAATTTCAACTTCAGATTCGGAATTAGAACTTGAACTAAGTAGATCAGGTTCTGGGTGCTTCCTCTTCCTTCTCAAATCTCGCTCAAAATCGTCGTTAAACTCCAAGATATGTGCGTGAACGGGTTGAGAACTTCGAGTCATACACTAGTACCTAAAACAAAGAAAACAAAACAAATCAGAAAACTAAGCAAAACAGAAACAAAAACAAGTTAAAATACACGACAGAAACTAGGGAGATTAGCAAGTTTGCTAATCCCCGGCAACGGCGCCAAAATTTGATGTGAAAATTAACTTGACACACAAATTAAACCCTCTTCTTGACAGTTGTAGTATATGTATAAGTAGGGATCGTTCTGGACCGGGGATTAGGAGGGATTGCTAAACACTTGAATCTGACTCAAAAACGTAAAAACAAAGTTTAAAACACTAAACTAGACTCAAAGAATGCAAGACTAAATTCTAAAACACTAAAACAACTCAAAAGACTCAAAACAGCACAAAAACACTCAAAACTGCCTAAAAACACAAACTGGGCAGTTTTGAACTCTAAACACTACTTTGGACGAAAATAGATTTTAACTTGACTCAAGACACTTAAAAACACAAATCAAAACAGATTTTAACTATTCTAACACTTCAAAATAAAGGGGGATTTGTTTTTGAACGAATTTAAACTTAAACAAACAAAATTGTAAAGACAACTTAAAAAGGCATGAAATTGGTGATTTGAATGGGTGAATGGCTAGTTAGAAGGATCCTTATCCACACATAAACATATGCATACAACTTGATTCCCAGTTACTCTTTCGATAAACTATGAATGACAATGTTCCGAATTAATTGTATTGAACTAATTAATTCCCAGATTCCCCTAAGTTCATTGAATTGAATGGATAACGCATCACAACCAAATTATTCTTATCAAGTTCCCTAACTATGGAATACGCATGATAGAGATACATATCAAAGATCATTAAGTTCAATGGAAATCATAAACATTGACAAGGCATTCATAACTATGGAAGATGCATGTTAATCCAGCCTAGGGTTTACTTAACATGATTGTGACTAGCAACCTTTACTACTTGTGAATATAAGTTCATAACGATTAGGTGAAATTCCCTTATATCCTAGCATCAAATTCATGCATGCAAATCAAGTGTCGACCCCCAACCCACATACATAAACAAGTTCTTAATAAGCACAGAAAAGTAAACCACATTCATAATTTATGAAATCGTAACTGGAGTGAATCAAATCATAAGAAGCATATATTCATGGCTTCAAATTCCCCCTCTAACTAATAGGGGTTTAGTTCCTCATGACAGCAATTAAACAAAGAAAACTAAATTGAAACATTGAAACCAAGGATAGACAACACCTAAGAACGCTCCAGCAATAGTCACGACTTAGAGTGGCACCTTCTCCTTCCTTCCTTGAATAGCTGCGGCACAAGAGGGGTTTTCTGGGTTTGTGTGGATGATATGGCACGGCAGGGAGTGGTGGATGATTTCTGGCGTGAATGGTTGTGTATGGAGGGTGGTGTGCACGGCAAAGGATTGATTTGTATATATATAGGCACCAAAACCCTAGGTGAATCAGATTGGGACTTCTAGAAAACCAAATCCATTCAGAAATAGGCTCAAAACAATCAGATTTCCAATGGGAAAGGGCCTAAGGTGCGGCAGATTTGGATAAGGAGGGATAAGGCTTCTAGAAAGCCTTGCAAGGCAAGGAAATCAAGTTTTCTGGAAAGCTAGGTGCGGCAAGGCTTAGGGTTTCTAGAAACTTAATTTAAATGTCCCCCAATCAGAAAATAAACCCTCATTGTACCAGGAATTGAATTAGAAAAGGATTAGGATATGATAAGGTTTGTTAAGATAAGATAAGGATTGGATAAGATAAGATAAGATAAGGTTGTTTGGATAATGTTTTGGATAATCCTCCTTCTTTTGAGCTGATTCCTTATCTTCAATGATTTGAATTTATTTCTCCAACCTTGAAACATAATCCCAACTCCATTTAAACTCCAAATTCGTCCATCTTCATGCCCATTGCTTGTGCTATCCATTCCAAGCCCAGATTTGCTCTAAAATGCTCCAAAATGCATCTTTTTGCCAACTTTGCTTCTTGGACCTAAAAACACACGAAAATGACTTTAAACACTATACTAAACAACAAATAGCTAAGCAAATGCAAGGAAACACACTAACTAAGTAGCATAAATATGCTCCTATCAATAAACCTTCACCATTTTCACCAATGATAGTCTCTATAGAAGGATAAGGTGTTGCCATTTGAAGATTTGATAGCTCAGATGTCATGTGATTGGTTGCCCTAGAATCAAGTAATCCAAACTCTTGTTATGGAGCTGAAGGTGATCCAATGGTTCTAACATTCATTGTAGCATGAGAGTAAGTCCAAGGGACACTACCAAATGAAAAGTATTGATGAGGAGAAAAACCAACTGAAGGTTGATATTGAGATGGAATTCCAAGGGATTGAGCATACTGAGAACAAAAGCTTGTGGAGCTTGATAACCCTGTGATGGAATGAATGACTGAGAGTTAGAGTTATTCCCGTCAAAACATGTGGCAGTTGTATGACCAACACAATGGCATATTTGACAACCGTTTTGAAAACAATTAAGAGCAGAATGCCATTTCTTGTCACAAATTTGACATATCTGAAGATACTGATAAGACTGATAGGGTGGCATTTGTTGTCCTGAAGATTGAAAACCAAGTTGAAATAGTTGTTGAAATTGATTTCCTCCATAGAATTGTGGTTGTGAATACTGAGGTTGAGATCTAAAGAAAACCCTCTTGCCTTTGCCTTTGTTCTGAAAATTGTTCCCCCTGAAATTGTTGTAAGTTCCTAAGCCAATTTGAGATACAAATGCAAATGATCCAGGAATATTCATTTATGGGAATTGAGTTGGAAATGGCATTTGATGAAGTTGAGGAAACGACTGAAAAGATAGTGGAGGACCAGATGAGTCACTAAATGCATGTGTTGCATGGTACTGTGTTATATTAGAAGAACTTCCCATATCAATTCTTGGATTTGAGGAATAAGCAAGCATAGTAGACATTAAAGGAACTTGCTTTCTAACTTCTTTTAGAGTAGACTCCTCAGCCCTAAGTTGTGATCTCAACTCCTTTCCATGACATAAAATTTTCATAGCCGCAAATCACAACCTTAGTTGTGTTGTACTAAGAAGAAAGTCCTCTAAGAGCAATAATCACAATGTCCTCATCAGAGATAACAACCCCAACTGTAGCTAGTTGATCTCTAGCATCCTTAATCCTTTGAAGATAATCATCAATTGTCTCAGGTCATTTCTTGATATTTTGCAAATCAATTTTCATTTGAACTATACTAGTTCTAGTCATATTAGCAAATCGTTCTCAAAGATTAGTCCACGTTTCTTGAGAACTCTAACAACCAATTACACAAGATAATGCAACAATGGGCAATGTAGTAATAAGAAGGGTCATCAAGGCTCATGTATTTTTCACACCTTATAAGCATCAGAAATAACTTGTGTATTGTCATCAACTTCTCCCTTAGAATCAGAATCAAAAACATTTTCAAGGCAAGGAATATATCCATCATTGAATCCACGAATTCCAGCACCATCTAATAACAATTCCATTTGAAATTCCAAGTCACATAGTTCGAATCATCTAATTTCACAGTGACTTTGTTTCCCACACTTAGAACCAGTGAAGAAATGCGATTGTGTAAGAGTTAACTGAGCAGGGGTAACCATCGTGAATATGCAAACATAGATCAATTACTTAACAGTTAAGCAACTCACAACACCGATAAATTACAGAACAAAGAATCACAGTTCATAATAGCAATCAACAAATCAGACAATAATCCCCAATTTCTAGGGTTTATATGCAGAAAAGACCCAACCAACCAAGAATCAATAGATATGTGCAAGAACAAAAGGAAGAATATCGCCTCTTTAAAGCAAGAAAAGAGATTGACAGTAGCGACGAAACGAAAAACCCCAATCGCTAGGGTTTCAGACGAACTCCGACGACAACATCGACAGGTAACACCTGAGCAAACTACGCCAAACAAACCTCAGCAAATTAGCTGATGCAAAATTCTTATCAACTCTAACAAGAACTAGACAAACAGAAGTAGTATGGTCGTCAATCAACGCCGCGAGCCTCGATCGGCGAAGATACCATAATAACAAAGAAAGCAAAGAAATGTAACACTATCGAAAATGTAAAAAGATTGAAGAGAGAAAATCTTGTTAAACAATCTTTTCATTACAATTGCATAATGATTACAAGGAATTGACTTGTCTTATAAATACACAGCCATAACTAACTCAAGGCTTATTACAAGAATCAATGGTACACGACACATGACAAGCTATACATTTAACACCTGGCACTACTGAAACCTGTATATTTAATAGCAATTACCCTACGTTTGAAGCCTCATGAAATTATCCCTTATGTTGAATGCTTAGGCCTTTTATTTAAAATTCTACACTTATTGGATTGTACATGTGATTAAGTTGTATGTAGTGGGCCACTAAATCATCTTTGATACTCTTTGATACTCTTTAACAGTTAACTTGGTATCAAAGCAGCCCAATCTTGGGAGCCGGATTGTATAAAAAGCCTTACCTGTTTAATTAATTAAACAGGTGCTTGGTGCTCCCTAAAACACAGTTTGTATCTCATTAATCAGAATAGCAACAATGGGCCAGAACTGATAATAGTGAGCATCACCCATTGTGGTACTCACTGTTAGAAGAGATTAATCACACTCATTTAACTGCATTTATTGCGGTGGTGATGTTAATGTCACTTTAGGATAGTAAGCAAAAATACACTCGTCTGAGATGGATAGAGAGAAACAAACTTGTTGCCCAAGGAGCGAACACATTGTCCTCATTTCTACACACACTTGTTTGTTCCTATTTCTTTCAATTTAATTCAAATGTCATAAAACTAGAAGAAGAAAAAAAACCACTCAGTATTATGGTCTGGTGGTATTCCTCTTCACTTGGAAGTGAGAAGTCTTGGGTTCGAATCTCGTAGATGGCGAATTCGATACCAACGATATTATTTACACTAAGGGGGAAGATGTGGGCTTAGCCTCACAATAGGCTAGCAATAATGTGGTTCAAATTTGCGTTTGGTGAGAATCAAACCTAATATCTCTCTTCACTTATATGTGGTTACTATTAGACCGTAGTATTAAGTGGTTGCAATTACAAAAAATTAAAAAAGAAAATTTATTCTTGCAATTACAAAAAATTAAAAAAGAAAATCTATTCCAATTGAAGGTCAAATAAAGACGAGCCAAGATAAAACGGAATAAAGCGGGCTCAGAATACTCACTCTCCACTCTACAAGACTCCCAACTCTCAAAACGCTATCCCTGTAGCTGACTAAACGACATGGCGGCGACCACAGGCCTCATCTCCTCCACCTTCTTCTCCAGCGAGACGTCGTTGTTCGTCAGCCTTCCTTTCTCTTCCTCGTCTTCCTCCCTCAGGTTCGCCCCCGCTAACTTCCCCGCTAACCTGCGCATGGTGCGCATCCCAACCCTTGCCACTGCCTCGAAGCCGGCCACCACCACCCCCCGCGAGCCCCGCGGCATCATGAAGCCTCGCAAAGTCTCGCCCGAGATGCAAGCCCTTGTGGGTGCCTCTGAGATTTCTCGCACCCAAGCTCTTAAGCAGATTTGGGCCCACATTAAGCAGAACAATCTTCAGGTTTACTTTGATTTTTTGTTTTTTGTTTTTTTGTTTTTTAAGTTTGCATTTTTTCACTTTGTGGTTGAATTTTTTAAAACCCTTTTGTCCATTTGGGGTTTAATTGGTATAATTATTATTTTTTTGGAGAAGACAAGTGAGGATAAGGTTATGTTGGTATGCAATGAACAGTAGGTTTTGTTGTTTTTGTGCTGAAATTGCTTGATGTTGTGAATGTGAGTGGATTTTTGTTCGGACAAGGTTACGGCGGCATAGATAAAATGTGGATTTTTAAAAGTTGGTTTGCTTACAATAAGTTTTCAACCGGTTTAGCTCAAATTCTTGGATGTCTTGTGCTTGTTTGAACTTGGAATGGACTATCTTGATGTGTATGAGAATTGGGTTTTTTTTAGTTCTGGATTCGAGAGTTCATTTCTGCCGTGTGTTTAGGCGGGTTTATCCTGTCGCTATTTTGTGGGGTTTTATATGTAGGATTTAGGCAATGTTTGAATGGAAAATGAGGAGTGCTGTTATAGCTTAGGTTGGTACTCAGGGTTTCTGGGGTTTGCTATGCTTGTTATTTTGTTTAGATAGGACCGGATAAGGCTGTTCTAATGTGATATGTGAGGAAGTTTGTTTTTTTATTCTTAAATTTTTCTCTATGTTGTTTTCTGGATGCTTTTATGTTTGTTGGAGTTCAGTGTTTCTAGACTGATAGTTGTGTTCGTTAGCTACACTTGTGGAAGTTGTTTGAACTTTTGGGTGATTGGAATTATTTACTACCTCTACTTTTTCTTTCCATACTGTTTTTTTTATATTTAAAGTTTTCTTCCGTAGTACTAGTAGGATGGTGGTGTTGCTCAGGTTCAGTTCATATATGTAAAAGAGGTCAAATATTTTGCACAATTTCATTGGCAGTCTGCACTTCTATTTTATTTTAATCGCAAACACTAGTAAAAATTTATCTGCACAGTACATGTGTTCAAAACTCTTGAATGCGTAGATAAGATGTTTTGGAGTTCCAACTTATAAGTAATTGAGATTCACCTGTAAAAATAGAGTGGAAATTCTTGGATTACTCTGGTGTTTGATTACATGAAGTCTCTAAAAGATTACAGACCAATTTTCTTTTGGTTGTATTTGTTTTATTTTCAACCCACGTGTCTGTTTTGCTATCTGTTAAGTTATTGCTGCATTTGCTAGTTTTGCTAATTCATCGCCCATCAGTCATCTGCCAATGGGCTTCATTTTCACACATATATGAAGCAATTGACTGATTGCGCACTTGTTTGCTGATGTCGATTCAGGGAAAAAACATCTGGTTGATAAATTAGTTTTTCTTTCGTACATAAATTGCTGCATTTTTCCCCATTTCCATTCTGAATCTGGTGTTTCATGTACTGGTTATACAGTTTAATTCCTTTCTTGTGACTATCTAAAGATTCTATTGGGGGCTACATATATATATATATATATATGTATGTATGTATGTATGTATGTATGTATGTGTATGTATATATATATGTATATGTATATATATATATGTATATATATATTGTACTTAGGATTCAAATAATAGATGTTTCCCAAGTTCGTTTAGGGGTGCGATAAAGTGAGTGTACTTGCCTGTGGTTTTGATTCCTATTGTGAACCTTTGATTAGGGTTGTATTCTGTTTTATTAATGTTAAACTATCTTATTATCTCCCCGTATGCTGCTTAAAATGTCTACGTTTTGTGGTAACTGCCTTTAAGTTTTGCTGACTTTGTCCTTTGATATAATTCTTCTAGGACCCCCAAAACAAGAGGATCATAGTCTGTGATGAGAAGCTGAAGCAGATCTTTGCCGGGAAGGACCGTGTTGGATTTCTTGAGGTTGCTGGATTGATCACCCCCCATTTCCTTTGAATGAACCTTATGTCGGAGGAAAGAATTCAGAACTGCAGATCATATAAGAAGCAAAATGTTTTTGTATGTGGGGGTAGTGTTTTGGTACTGGTGAAAAGTCATGCTTCTGCATTGTGCTTCTCTAAGTGTTTAGTTTTTGTACTTAAGGAACTTTAGCTATAGTTAGAGTTTTGCTTTTGGATTCCTTTTTATGTGTAGACTTTCTATAATAAGCAATGTCACTTCTGGGTCTGCATTGCTTAAAAAGGTTTAAATTTTGTGGAACTATTGGGGTCCAAGAGTTTTACTTCATGCTGTTATATTTCCTCATAGAGGGGTTAGTACTCGGATAAGGACTTACATGCAATAGAGTTACCGCCACGTAGCGTTTTGGTCAAATAATGCATTGTCATGTGTAAGATTTTCTCCATGTGATAAAACATTATTGGATAGGGACACCATGGTGGCAGTGAATGCTCTCCAGTACTTGGGGCAAAATGTGGTTCTATTTGAATTTAAGACTTAAACATGAGGCTCTTTTTTCATTGAAATTAACCTCCATATAAAATTGAAAATAAAAGAAAAGAGGAAACTCCATCCCTTTCCTAAACCCTAAACCTCGCGCAATCATAGGGCCATGGCATTTAAAGGGATTGAGATCATCTCTAGATGTCACACTTTGGGCTCGATTGACCCAACAATCCAGACCATTCAAGAGATAGAGAGATGAGGGTGTGGTTTTATGTGTGAGATGGGCAAGTGGGATGGTTGCAAGATTTCCGTCGGCAACTACGTGTGAGATCCGGAGGTGATCTCAATCTCCACTTGGTGAGATCCGGATCTCAATCTCCACTTGGTGAGATCCGGAGGTGATCTCAATCTCCACTTGAGATAAGGTTCATAAGCAATTATTTCAAGAGTAAACTGTGGTTTACCCTCGTGACATCTCCTATCCCAAAAACCAAGTCCAATCTCATCCGGCCAGCCAAATGTGCTATGAGAGTGATAGTTTGGAAAGGGGAAGAGAGATGGTTGTAACGCTCCCCCCACCCCCACATACCGCCAACCACCAAAGTATTCTAACCCTCACACTTGGGGATCTCCCAATTTTCATTGAATTTTTTTATTTAATAGTTTTACAAAAATGTTATTTATCATCTACCTTCATTACCATCTCTCTAATAAAGATGAGACCCACATGCGTTGGCAGACCTTACCTCTCTATTAGAGAGATGGTATAAGTAATGGTACAACTAGATGGTAAGTATAGTATTACTCATAGTTTTATGAAGTGAATTTCTTCATTTGTCTGTACGTTTAATGGAAAAATATAACATGTCAAGATACAAGACTAATGATTTAAAAGGTGGTCGAGCTGAAAGACTACATGAGTTGGAGGACTAAACTGTAACCAGTGGCGAAGCCAGGAATTGTCGCAGGGGGGCAGGGAGGGGAGAGTAGCAAAATTTAAAACCGTAAACGGTTCAAAAAAACATAGCCAACCTTTTAGATAGTAGATAATATTAATGTCGTTCATTATTTATCAATACAAACATATTACAATTGTTGCCAGCGAGGTTTCATGCTATGAAAACATCGCATATAGGTTCATTATCAATAAAAGAAAAAAATATCTCTCTCAATTAAAATCTTGAGGATAAAATTGGGCGAAGCGAACTATGTTTTTGTTGGTCAAAAGATGCAAAATTATTCACCGGGCTCAAACATGCCATACAAAGAAGCAACTTGGTGTTTACCTTATTTAAGCGATCATTCACTTCTTTGAGTTGCATATGAAGCGATTGAAAATAGAGTCACACGATAGTAATGGAAGTTTGTGAGTCTTGGAGCTTTATGCTTTCATTTTCCGGTTACGAAATGCAAATATTCCATATTAAGAACATAATCATTTTTCTCACAAAATTTTTGTACATCATAAAACAAGTCTTCAAAATCATCACCTCTCAAAGATTTAAAAAAAAAGATAAAATAATTTAAATTTTGAAAATGCAAAACAAGATCCTTTCCACTCGAAGGAGGATGAAGAAGAGATTTTGGAACCCGAAGTTCTTTATCTAAGTGCGGTAGGTGCTTTATTGTACTTAGCTCAATGCACAAGACCCTACATCTCCTTCCATGTTGATCTTTGGCAAGATACAATAATGTACCGACACACAGACATTGGATTTGGGTTTGTTCTATTCCTACGAATCCTCGAGAGGTGCCGCAACCCCCTTCAGTTCTCAAGTCGGTTCCCGCCTTGTTGGTTATGCCGACGCTAGGTACTTATCTGACCCGTACAAGGCACGCTCTCAAATGGGTTACGTCTTTACCGTTGGAGGTACCTGTAGATATCGAAATTTCTGTGAAATAAATATTGACCAATGCATTAAAATTACAACCTCCATTCATTTCACTACATCATACACTCACTTCACCTACAACCTACACTCATTTCACCAATAACATACACTCACTTCACCTACAACCTCCACCCATTTCACCTACAACCTCCACTTACTTCACCAAGAAAATTTGTGGTGGTAATTCATTCTCAAAGCCTATAAATAGGCTTCTCCATCACAAGACAAAAAAAAAACGAATTTACATCACACCAAAACCTTGAAGCTTTGAAACTCTAAAAGCTCTCAAGCAAATCCCGAAGGATCAAGAAAACTCTCTTCGTTCTTCGTTCATCGTTCTTCCAAGATCAAGCCCCGATGGCCCTTGGATCAACACACCTGTTCCTCCAAGATCAAGCCCCAACGGCCCTTGGATCAACAACATCCGTTCCTCAAGAATCAAGCCCAAAAGCCCTTGAAGATCATTCATCGTTCGTCGTCCATCCAACCTTCAAGATCAAGCCACCAACCCCCCTTGAAGAAACTTCCCGTTCATCCAAGATCAAGCCTTGACGGCCCTCGGATCAACAACATCCACAAACCAACATCTTACGGAGATCGAATCAGAGGAACAAATTATAAAAGAGATTGTAACCCCAAAATTAAATACAAATATTATTTTGTACATGTGTTCTTGTTTCGTTCATCGCAGGAATATTTCGTGTTCACAGTACCGTAATATCTTGGAGGTCAACCAAACAGACCTTAGTTGCCACTTTGTTAAACTATGCTGAAATACTCGCCTTACATGAAGCTATTAGGGAATGCTTCTGGTTGAAAGCAGTTGTGGGCCATATTCGAAGCACTTGCGATCTTTACCTCGTAGTTGATGTCCTTACGATGATTTATGAAGATAACGTAGCATGCATTAAACAGCTCAAGAAGGGTTGCATCAAAAGAGACAACACCAAGCACATTACGCCGAAGTTTTTCTTCTCACATCAACAATAAAAGCATCAAGAGATTAAAGTCACACAAATCCGTCCCAAGACAACCTGGCCGACCTCTTCACCAAATCACTACCGAAGACGACGTTTCAGAAACTTGTTCAAGGAATAGTTATGCGTGAACTTTCTGAGTTGTAACATTGTTAGTCATTTTTGGAATTATGTCAAACTCAGGGGGAGCATCCCAAAGTATACTCGCTTGATCTTAATGTACTATTTTTCCCTACGAGTAGGAGCATTTTTTCCTTTGGATTTTTGCTACCTAACCAGGTTTTGACGAGGCACCCATCCTAGGTTGGTCATATCCTTGATGCACGTCCCGTAGACGTTTCATTTGACCTTGCACCTTCTCATGCACTTTACCTTAGACTATGGGTTTTTGTCCTGCCTCGGGTTTTACATTAGCCATTGGCTTTTTGTGAGACTTAGTTCCATACGCAAGTTCCTTTGTTTGAGACTAGCGTATTCCCAAAATCAGTGTCGATGAGTCGACTGTTGTGCTTTGCCCAGTCAGTGCGAGATTTCAATTACAACTTCACCAAAATACGAATCCACAGTTGAACAGAATAAATTACAAGAAATAAAGACACCGAGAGATTTACGAGGTTCAACAAACTCATGCCTATGTCCCTAGAGAAATATTGCTCATTACTATGAGAATAACAAGTACAAGACACACTAGAGTTAACATGGCATATTTAACACCCTTTTGTTGTACTTAGCTTATAGAGTGCAACCCTTTTCTCCATTTGCCATTTAATGCATAGAAAACAAAACATGCACAATTGCATGCAAGCAAACACAAAGTCAAGACTTATTTGCTTCCAACTTTGCTTGTGGCAGTCACCATGTCTTCTCTTGAACGAAGACTTCCATGCCACAACCAAAAGCAAAACACAAATTCACCAATGGCTATTGCTATTTCATTGTAGCATTCACAAAGTTATACACATGAAAAATTGTTGCCAACTCATAAGTATATGAGCCAACCACAACAATCTCCGCCTTGGCGAATATACCATGCAAAAATCCTTGCATCCATCACCAAAGCCTTCATTGGCCTTACTTACCAGCATGCACACCCTGAATCAACCTCGTTGGTTCTATACTAATTCAGTCACTGCCTATGCATGTGCAGCTGCTGCAAGCTAAAAATCGCCATTTAGCTTCAGACAGGATCTGGACACATCCTCGTCTCCTCCAACAGGATTTCCCCATCTTCATTGCCTGCAACCTGGAAGCTTGTCGGCGTGCCTATTTTGAGCAACAACCTGTCGAGCCAGACAAAATTCCCCACACTTCCTCTTTCCTCAGGATCATCTGATCACCTGTGAATCTCATAGCCCCGCCTACTGCAAAACCCCTGCAATACTTGAGTCTATACATCACAAAGAGAAGTGTTGCTTCGAGTACCTATAAGGCATACTCAAAGTCTTCCGCCACATACTTGCTACAACCTAGCCTTGCACTCGTAGCACTATGAACCCTTACCTCCGTAACCGGATTTGAACATGCTGTCTCTCTCAGATCATTTTTCCAATTTTCTTCCACGATTTCAACCTTGAACAGCTAAAGCAGTCTTGTGCCCACCATCATCCATGGCCTCCATTTGTGTATTATTCCACACCAAAGAAGCCTGCACTGCTCCAAACTTACTGTATCTTTCCATGAAGTAAGGTTTCATAAGGTTCTCGTACGAATCTGGAAGTGAGGTAAGAAGAAAGAGGCCTTTGTCTTCTTCCTCAACATCAACTTTCGCAGTTGATCCAAGTATCCTTGCACATCTTCCATTTCTTCAGGCTTCCATTACCCTCATATGCCAAGAGTAAAACCGCATCTCCTATTAAATTTCTCAACTGAAATTTCCATGGTGAATAACAAATCTGGACCTAGAATGAGCCAAAGCCCCCAACGATGCTCTAATACCAATTGTTGTGCTTTGGCTAGTCAGTGCGAGATTCCAATTACAACTTCACCAAAATACAACCCCACAGTTGAACATAATAAATTACAAGAAATAAAGACACTGAGAGATTTATGAGATTCCTCAAAATCCTGCCTACTCACTAGAGAGATATTGCTCTTCACTATGAGAATACCTAGTGCAAGATATACTTGAGTTAAATCGACATAACCCAAACCCGAATCCTAGCTCACTCTACCCCAAGATTTTCTCACTCTCACTTTCTGTTTTCTCTTCTTTGTGTTCTCCTTCGAATGCTTATATAATGCATGAATATTGCCTTCACTTATAGGCATACACAAGGAATTATGCCAACAACCAAGACCAAGAAAATCTTAAGTTCACATGGCATGTTCAACACCCCTTTGTTGTACCTAGCCTATAGAGTGCAACCATTTTCTCCATTTGCCATTTAATGCATAGAAAAGAAAACATGCACAATTCCATGCAAGCAAACACAAAGTCAAGACTTGCTTGCTTCCAACTTTGCTTGTGGAAGTTACCATGTCTTCTCTTGAACGAAGACTTCCATGCCACAACCGAAAGCAAAACACAAAGTCACAAATGGGTGCTGCCATTTCCTTGTAGCATTCACAAAGTTATACATGATAGGGATTTTTACCACCTGCAAAAGTAGGGATAAAAACACTTAAAAATACTTGCAAGAGTGCAAGGTTATCGTAGTATAGCAGCTCAAGCAAGGTCGTTTCCATAGGGATTATTTAAAACAATTTATGCAAAACCAACATCTTAGTTAATTTTTTGAAAACAAAGATTGGAAAAGGTTGATTTTGAATTTAAAAATAATAAAAACGAATTTAATTAAAATGATTAAAGAAATTAGCAAAGTAAAGAAAACGTTTTGAAAACCAAATTGTAAAAGCCTAGGATTCCGCCATCCCCTTAACAATCCTATGTAGATTTACCGATTACTTATGAATTACCCATGCAACTTTGAAGGTTAGGTTTTCCTAATGCATATTCTACTCGTGGTATTCAAGCTAAAACATATATCAAACATGCAATCCGTCTGTGGTATTCAGATCAAATATAAACATGCATGACTCATTATGCTTTGTGACAACCCTTTGAAAAACCATGCAACCCCTAAGACGTGGTACTCACCCTAGGTGAAATTACAAATATAAATCACAAGAAGCAATACTTAATCCCCCAGTGGTATTCTAACCGAGTTGCATCCGATTACTTATCTAAACATCCTAATGGTAGCTAAGCATTAAGATATAGAGACAGTTTAAACACAGTGATTAATAATTCAAAGTATGAATGCATAGTATCATAAGCAATTAAATAAAAACTACATATTCATGCTAAGGCTCAAGGTGTCGCCCTAGCAAACGGAAATTAGGTATGAACAACCATAAAACAAAAGGAATTTTATTGAAATATAAAAAAGGATAGAAAACACCTTGAAATACAAAACGTCAAAGCCTAGCTAAGGTCTCCAAATTAATGCGTTCATCCTCCCCCTAATGGCTAAAAAGCCTTATTTATACTACTAAAAATAAAATCCGACTTAGAAAAGGTCTTCTAAAAACTAGGAAACATAAATAGAATAAGATAACTAGGAAATAAAAGGTTTCCTATTTGAACTGAAATTCGGACTTTTAAGAAAATCAGACTTTTGAACAAGCAAATCAACTCTGATTTGGTCTCAAAATGTCTCTTTTTGAAGCTTAAGCCGTCCTTAACAAATCTTCAGATGGAATCTTCCTTAAAATATGCCATCTTGACCTCCAAAATACCTAAAATGTCCAGAAACATCAATCTGGGAAAGCTGCGCTGAGAGTGGACCACCATATTCCATGTCATCATTTAAATTTGACGGAGGTTTGACAATACAATGAATTCGTAAGTTGATGTATGACATTAAAATGGTTAAAACATGAGGTATCAAATTGTTATGTGATCCAAAATTGAGGTGCTAAAATGTAATTTACTCGAACGTTTATTAAAAAAAAAGTATTTCTTTTCATTTTAACAAAGTCCTCACTCCTCATTAGGGGTGGGTTCGGTACGGTTACCGTACCAAAACCCTCGTACCAATTACCATACCAAACTTTCGGTTTGGTAAAATCTATTACCATTACAATACCAAACTTTCGGTAAACCGAAGTTCGGTATTGCCAAAAGTTCAGTTGGCATGGTATGGCAATGGTAATTGCCATTTTGTTTTGGGACAAAATCTGTTTATGTTTTTTTTTAACCCAATTCAAGGGCAAAACCTTTTTTTTGTACCTTTATCTCATACATTGTAGCTTAAATTCATCTATTATTCATCGTTCATAATTCACACACACAATAATTTAAATGATGCATCAAGATTCATGATGAAAGTTAAGCTTACAATCCAAATAGAAGTTACGAACCAAAACAAATAGAAATTAACAATCCAAATAGAAATTAAAGTTTCAAACCAAATGAAAATTGGAACTAAACTTCAAAATGTAGAATTCATTGATCAATTATTCAAGCTTGAGATGTCGAAGCTTTTGGAGAATGCATTGAACTTGTAGAAGATTAAGCTTGTGTCAAGCCTACATTGCAAACAAAGAAAACATATTAATTAGTAGCAAAAAGAATTAAAGTTGAAAACCATTTAATAACAAATTTACTAAAAAAATTAAAGCATATCTTTCTTGTTTCCTCTTCTTCCATTTCCTTGTAAAATTGATGCATATCTTCCGTTGGTTCGTTGTAGAAGTTTACTCCATCTGCCCTAATCCAACCACTAGTACACACTAGTGCCTCTACTATTTTAGGAGTCAATGATGCCCTAAAGGGGTCTACAATCCTCCTCCTTAGGCTAAATGCATTTTCACTAGCAACGGTAGAAGTGAGGGTTATAAAGATATCTGGGCTATTTGTGACAGAATTAGGAACTCTTTTGTGTTTGATTTCCACCATTTCAAGATATCAAAGTCACCAACAACAATGCTAATATAAGTAGGGTTTTATTTTCAAATTATTGGGATATTATAAATATGTGTTATATAATTATCTATTATAAATATGTGTTATATAATTATCTATTATATAATTTATAATTTATATATTATATTGTATTTTCGGTACGGTATCCATTACCAATACCGTACCATGAAATTTCGGTACGGTACAATACCGTACTATTACCGATTGACACAAAAAATTTAGCACAAAATCGGTATGGCACAGTTGGCAATTTGGCAAAAAAATACACCCCTACTCCTCATACTCCAATCCATGTCCAAAAAAGGTAAGCAAAAATATCTTTATTTTTTTGTCAAACAAAAAGAAAATATTGTTATAAATATGTCAAAGTTAGAGAGATAACCTTTTAGTGAATAGAGCGAAGCAGAGGTAAAATATCACACTGTAATTAAAAACACAAGGAGATGGCAAATTAAAGAGGGAGGAATGTATACTGATGTTCTTAATCTTTCTTTCCTTCTGTCTGTATATTCTCTCTGTATCTTTTACTGCAGTCGAAGCGCTCTATTTATAGAGCGGCTTCATACAAACAATTTCTTACAATTTGAAAACTTACATCACATGTTTTGAAAGAACACTCCTTTTGTTCCCAAAGTCCATTCCAATTTTCATGGACATTGAAAATGTCTGCATGTGGCATTGAAAACTTTACCAAATGTTTTCAGTTTCTACGTGGGCATTCATTGCCCACTATTATTTTCAACACTCCCCCTTGGATGCCCACATATCAACATTAGTTGCCTCGTTAAAACCTTGCTTGGAAAAACCCAGTGGGAAAAAACCATAGCGAAGGAAAAAGAGTACAACTTTACCAGAATTGTTGATGTAGTGTTAAGTATGCTTATGTTGCCTCGTTAAAACCTTGATAGGAAAAACCCAGTGGGAAAAATCCTAATCGAAGGAAAAAGAGTACAACATGCATGTATCATGGATGCTCCCCCTGATATGTATCTCCCCCTGATTCCGCATTCTCCAAACTTAGCTGTTTGGTAAGTCGACGTAATCGAATGCTTTGCACTAATTTCTGAAACGTGCACTTTGGTAGAGACTTGGTGAACAAGTCTGCCAGATTTTCATTAGAACGGATTTGTCTGACTTCAATAACTTTAGCCTTCTGAAGCTCATGTGCGCTGAAAAACTTTGGAGATATGTGTTTAGTTTTATCGCCCTTGATGAATCCTTCCTTCATTTGGGCAACATAGGCTGCATTATCTTCATGAATGACAGTTGGATTGTCTGTCTTCGAAGTTAGACCACATGAATTCCGGATATGATGGATCATTGATCTTAACCAAGAACATTCACGACTTGCTTCATGTAAAGCAAGTATTTCTGAATGATTTGAAGATGTAGCAACTAATGTTTGCTTTGTTGAGCGCCATGAGATTGCTGTATCTCCATTCTTGAACACATATCTAGTTTGTGAGCGGGCTTTATGCGGATCAGAGAGAAAACCAGCATCTGCATATCCAACAAGGACTTGGTCATTTGTGGAGTTCTTTGAGTAGAAGAGACCCAAGTCTGTTGTCCCACGAAGGTATCGCAATACATCTTTGATACCCTTCCAATGACGAACTGTTGGAGCAGAGCTATACCTGGCTAACAAGTTAACTGAAAAAGCTATATCTGGTCTAGTACATTGTGCTAAATACAACAAAGCACCTATTGCACTCAGATATGGTACTTCTGGACTAATGACCATTTCATCCTCTTCTTTTGGACGGAATGGATCTTTCTTAATGTCCAGAGAACGAACGACCATTGGCGTGCTGAGTGGATAAGCTTTGTCCATGCCAAATCGCTTCAGAATTTTTTCAATGTAAGCTGATTGGTGGACCAAAATTCCACTAGCACAATGCTCGATCTGCAGGCTGAGACAATATTTTGTTTTCCCAAGGTCTTTCATTTCAAATTCGTTTTTCAGATATTCAGCAGTTTTATGGAGCTCTTCAGGAGTTCCAACTAGGTTCATATCATCAACATATATTGCCACTATAGCAAATCCAGAATTGGATTTCTTAATGAACACACAAAGGTAAATGACATTGTTGATGTATCCCTCTTTGATCAAATATTCACTGAGACGATTATACCACATTCATCCAGATTGTTTCAGACCATACAATGATCGCCTTAATTTGATCGAGAGCATACCTCGTGGTTTCTTACTTGTTTCAGGCAACTTAAGTCATTCTGGGACTTTCATGTATATGTCAGTATCTAATTCTCCATATAGATACGCAGTGATGACATCCATGAGTCGCATGTCAAGTTTTTCTGAAACCACTGAACTTATTAAGTAACGAAACGTAATTGTGTCCATTACAAGAGAGTATGTCTCCTCATAATCAATTCCAGGTCTTTGCAAAAAACCTTGTGCAACGAGTCGTGCTTTGTATCTAGCAATCTCGTTTTTCTCATTGCGTTTCCTTGTGAATACCCATTTGTAACCCACGGGATTTACATCAGGCGGGGTTTGGACTACTGGTCTAAAAACACTTCGCCTTTCCAAGGAATTTAATTCTGCCTGGATTGCATCTTTCCACTTAGGCCAATCCTGTCTCTGTTTGCATTCATCAACAGAGCGGGGCTCAATATCATCACTTAAGATGATTTCAGTGGCTACTACGAATGCAAATATATCGTAAATGATTATTTCATTTCGATCCCACAATTCATCAGTACATGCATAATTTATGGAGATTTCTTTGCTTTCATGTACTTCTGTCTCTTCAGGGACATGTGTCTCATTAAGGACATTTTCTTTTTCTGGAAGTCCAGAATCATGAATTGTGGATTTGTCATTCATTCTCTCTTCATGAATGAGTTCATTTGGATTCAGTTGTGCCCTCGTCTTTCTCTTTCGAGGGGCTGAATCTTTTGAACCTGGTGGTCTACCACACTTCAGGCGTGCACCAAATAAATCATTCGCTGCCACTTTATTTTGTCCAACAGGGACATCAATTCTTGCATGTGCATTTGCAGCTGGTATATGTGATTTTGTCACTTTCATAGCATCATTAAATGCATCTGGCATTTGATTAGCAATGCTTTGAAGATGAACGATCATTTTCACTTCATTTTCACATTGAATACTTCGAGGATCAAAATGAGACAAGGTGGGAACAACCCATGTCAGCTCTTTCCGTTCTTCTGAAACGGTCTTTTCTCCCCTAACGACGGGAAGACTGTCTCATCAAAGTGACAATCAGCAAAACGAGTTGTAAACATATCACCTGTCAGGGGTTCCAAATATCTAATGATAGATGGTGAATCAAAACCCACATAAATTCCCAGTCTACGCTGAGGTCCCATTTTAATGTGTTGCGGCGGTGCAATAGGCACATAAACAGCATAACCAAAAACTCGTAAATGTGAAATGTTTGGCTGATGTCCAAACACGAGTTGTACCGAGGAGTATTGGTGGTTGGCTATAGGCCTCAATCGAACCAATGATGTAGCATGTAAAATGGCATGTCACCATGCAGAGACTAGCAGTTTTGTTTTCATAAGCAGAGTGCGGGCTATTAACTGAAGCTGCTTGATCAATGCTTCTGCTAGGCCATTTTGAGTATGGACATAAGGAACAAGGTGTTCAACATCAATGCCCAATGTCATGCAGTAATCATCAAAGGTTTGGGACGTAAATTCACCAGCGTTATCAAGTCGGATTGACTTAATGGGATAATCTGGGAACTGTGCTCGTAATTTAGTTATCTGAGCAAGAAGTCTCACAAAAGCTACATTCCGAGTAGACAAGAGACAAACATGTGACCATTTGGTAAATGCATCAACCAAAACGATAAAATATCGAAATGGTCCACAAGATGGTTGAATAGGTCCACAAATATCCCCCTGAATTCTTTGGAGAAATGATGGGGATTCAGCATCAACCTTTAGTTGTGATGGTCTAATTACCAACTTCCCTTGAGAACAAGCCTTGCAAGGGTTATCATTTGAGATAGCAATATCTCAGCTCAATAATGAATGTCCATTAGAGTTGGTAATGATCCTACGCATCATGGTGGATCCTGGATGACCCAGACGGTCATGCTAAAGCATGTAAACCTTTGAATCAATGAACTTCTGGTTTATGACAGTATGTGATTCAATTGTCCTTATGTATGTATAATACAATCCACTCGACACACCACGCAACTTCTCCAATATACGCTTCTGGGTATCATTGGAGGCAATGCATAGATACTCCACATTTTCTGCACTTTTCGTTTCAATGTGGTATCCATTTAGACGTATGTCTTTGAAACTTAACAAATTTCGAGTAGATCGAGTAGCGTACAACGCACTCTGTATGGACAATATTGTTCCATTTGGTAACATAATCAGGGTTTTCCCTGAGCCTTCAATTACATCTGAAGGTCCTGATATTGTTGTTACCCCTACTCTTGTAAGCATTAAGCTTGAGAAATACTTTCAATCACGAAGTATTGTATGTGTGGTTGCGCTATCTGCAAGACAAATATCTCTGCCATTTCTCATGTTCAAAGAATAACCACAGTTTTTATCCATGCTTTCTGAGTAAATGGAATCACAGTTAACAAACAATTTATAACAAGAAATTTACATGCCACTTTTATTGAATCTGAAACACTAGTTTTAAACTACAAGTTCAGCATAATAAAAGTACATTAAACATAAATGATTTAATCGGACCGGTAGGCTTCATTTCCCCTTTTCACAATAAAGTCTGAAACATCTAGGTGGGTTGTGTTCAACTGTCCTGATAAGTCACACACAGGATCAGGTATATCCACTAGCCTAGCCTGGTCGAGAAAATTAGTCTCGACACCCTTCTTCTTGAGGGAGGCTTGATATAGATCCACCATATGTTTTGGGGTACGACAGGTACGCGCCCAATGCCCATTGCCACCACATCTATGGCAGGCTCCTTCAGAGTTTCTAGGAGCATTGTTTATATGAACTTTGCCTTTATGGCGATTCACATTTTTGAAGTTCGGGCCTGAATTATGCCTTGGAACCTGGTTGTGAAACTAACCACCATGGTTCTTGCTTTTCCTGTTCCATCGACCTCGCTTGTGGCCACGTCCTCGTTTATGATTATCGCCACCAGAGGATGTGGAGTTCACTTCGAGGGAAGCAGCATTCACTTCTGGGAATGGTGCAGATCCAGTAGGTTTGAAATGATGGTTTCTCATCAGGAGCTCATTGTTCTGTTCAGCTACCAAAAGCACAGATATCAGCTGGTTGTACTCAGTGTAGCCTCGCGCTCTATACTGCTGCTGCAGGAGCACGTTAGAGGCATGAAATGTGCTGTAAGTCTTTTCCAGCAACATTTCCTCAGTAATGGTATCCCCACAGAGCTTCATCTGAGAGGTAATCCTGAACAACGCAGAATTGTACTAAGCCGCGGACTTGAAATCCTGGATCCTTAGGTGAGACCACTCATAGCGAGCTCTTGGAAGAATCACCGTTGTCTGGTGATTATATCTGCTCCTCAAGGCATTCCAAAGAGCTAACGGATCTTCAACCGTTAAGTACTCGCTTTTTAATGCCTCATCAAGATGGCGGCGAATAAAGATCATTGCCTTCGCCCGATCTTGAGAGGATGAGTTACTCTCTTCCCTGATGGTATCTCCAAGATTCCCTGCTTCCAAATGGATCTTGGTATCCAGTACCCAGGTAAGGTAATTCTTCCCAGTAATATCCAGGGCAGCATATTCAAGCTTCACCAAGTTCGCCATTTTCTTTTTTGAAAGAAAATGAGATGTGTAAGAACTTGCAATAATATGTATTCCTGGAGGAATATAGTGTTAGAACTTCTGGTTCTTACAAATTTTTCATTTTGATCTTCAGGCCAAAATGACAAGCACTCGAAACTTCTGGCTCGAGATTTTCAAGGTGAATGAGGAGGGCGATTGTACCACACCACTCTCATTGAAATAATGTAACATAGAATGGGCGATTATTCCGCACCACTCAAGTAGCAAGAAAATTAAAATACGCAGAGCAGCGTGGGCGATTATACCGCACCACCTAAAATTGTAATGAAATTAAATAGCAGGTAAATTTAAATTTGCAGGGCAAGATGGGCGATTATACTGCTCCACCTAAAATTTGTAGTAAAATTAGATCTGCAGTCCAAGATAGGCGATGATACCGCACCATCTTGGATCGCAGTAAGATTAAATTTTGCAGTTCAAGATGGGCGATTGTACCACACCATCTTGAATCGCAGTAAAATTAACATAAATAAATACTGGGTTAATAATCAATATCCAAACCAAACAAGAAATCAAAGATGTATGTAACCGTTAGTTGGAGAACTAGAAGCATGCATGGAGCAAGCAGTTCGTCGCAAGGGTATACCACGTAGTTGAGGCAGAGGAAGAAGATGAACAGTAAAAACCTTAGAGGAAACATTTTTTTTTTTTCGTTCGGCTGAGAGAAATGAGGGAATGATTTCTTTTGGCTTATGTAAATGAGACATGGTTATATTTTGAGACTCGTGCTGATAACGTGTTATAAATATGTCAAAGTTAGAGAGATAACCTTTTAGTGAATAGAGCGAAACAGAGGTAAAATATCACACTGTAATTAAAAACACAAGGAGATGACAAATTAAAGAGGGAGGAATGTATACTGATGTTCTTAATCTTTCTTTCCTTCTGTCTGTATATTCTCTCTGTATCTTTTACTACAGTCGAAGCGCTCTATTTCCCCCAACGCCACCGCCGCTTCCACCTCCTCCACCGCCTCCCATAACCCCTCTCCTCCAAGAGCTCCTTCTCCACCCAAACCCCTCCACCCCACATACCCAACTCCCCACTTCCCCTCCCACCCTCCCTAGAGCTCGCACTCGCATCGGCAGGTCACGCGATTCCAACCGCGGCAAGCCCTGGTCCCACCACCGCCTCTCCTCCCAAGGTCAGCATATCCTCCACTCCTTTCTCGACCCACAGTTCGATTCCTCAGAATTAGGTGAGAAACTTGTTGGTTTAGTTGAATTGCATAGGGATGAATTTGGGTCTAGCTTGGACTCTCTGGCTTTGGATTTACTGGGTATTGTTAAAGGTTTAAGCTTTCATAAGAAATTTGACTTGGCTATTAGTGTTTTCGAGTGGTTTAAGAAACGTGAGGATTGCGATTTGGTTTTCAATGGCTCTGTTGTTGCTGTGATTATTAGTATTCTGGGGAAAGTGGGTCGGGTATCGAATGCAACTTCGTTGTTTCAGTGTTTGCACAATGAAGGTTTTGCTCTTGATGTTTATGCTTATACTTCTTTGATTACTGCTTGTGCTAGTAATGGGAGGTATCGGGAGGCGGTTTTGGTGTTTAAGAAAATGGAGGAAGAGGGTTGTAGGCGGACTTTGATAACTTACAATGTGATTTTGAATGTGTATGGGAAAATGGGTATGCCTTGGCATAAGATTAGAGCTCTTGTGGAGGGTATGAAGAGTTCTGGGATTGCCCCGGATTCTTATACTTATAATACGCTTATTACTTCTTGTCGGCGCGGGTCTTTGTATTTGGAGGCTGCTGAGGTTTTTCAGGAGATGAAAACAGCCGGGTTTGTACCTGATAAGGTTACGTATAATGCGCTGTTGGATGTGTATGCGAAGTCTCGGCGGACAAAGGAAGCAATGGAGGTGTTGAAAGATATGGAGTTCAATGGGTTTTCTCCGAGCATTGTGTCATACAATTCGTTGATATCGGCTTATGCAAGAGATGGTTTGCTGGAGGAGGCAACAGCCTTGAAAACCCAGATGGTGGAGAAAGGGATTAAACCTGATGTTTTTACCTACACCACCCTTTTGTCAGGATATGAGAAGGCTGGGAAGGATGAGCTGGCAATGAGGGTTTTTGAGGAGATGAAAAGTTTTGGTTGCAAACCAAACATCTGTACCTTTAACGCCCTTATTAAGATGCATGGTAACAGGGGAAATTTTGCTGAAATGATGAAAGTTTTTGAAGAGATCAAGATATGTAAGTGCACTCCAGACATAGTTACTTGGAACACACTTTTGGCAGTGTTTGGCCAAAATGGGATGGACTCAGAAGTTTCAGGAGTGTTCAGGGAGATGAAGAGAGCAGGGTTTGTACCTGAGAGGGATACTTTCAACACTCTAATCAGTGCATACAGCCGGTGTGGTTCTTTCGACCAAGCTATGGTTGTGTATAAGAGAATGCTAGAAGCTGGTGTTACTCCAGACCTCTCCTCCTATAATGCTGTTTTGGCAGCACTGGCGCGAGGTGGGCTTTGGCAAGAGTCTGAGAAAATGCTTGCAGAAATGCAGAATGGTCACTGCAAACCCAATGAGCTTACATATAGTTCTCTGCTCCACGCTTATGCCAATGGCAAGGAAATTGAGCGCATTCATATTCTTGCTGAAGAAATATACTCTGGTGTAATTGAACCCCACGTTGTTCTCTTGAAGACACTTGTTCTCGTCTTTAGTAAGAGTGACCTTTTGATGGAAACAGAACATGCCTTCTTGGAACTGAGAAAAAAAGGGTTTTCACCTGACATAACTACCTTGAATGCGATGCTATCAATATATGGCCGGAGGCAGATGTTTTCGAAGACAAGTGAGATTATGAAATTTATGAATGAGATGGGCTATACTCCTAGCTTGACAACCTACAATAGTATGATGTATATGTACAGCCGCTCAGAAGATTACGAGAAATCAGAACAGTTTTTGAGGGAGATTATTGAGAAGGGAATAAAGCCTGATATAATTTCATACAACACTGTCATTTTCGCCTATTGTAGAAATGGTCGTATGAGAGAGGCTTCACGGATATTCTCAGAAATGAGGGACGCTGGGATTTCTCCTGATGCAATCACTTACAACACCTTTGTGGCAAGTTATGCAGCTGATTCACTGTTCGACGAAGCTATTGATGTGGTCCGCTACATGATTAAGAACGGCTGCAAACCAAACCAGAACACATACAACTCCATTGTAGACTGGTACTGTAAGCACAATCGACGGGACAATGGAGTTAAGTTTGTCAATAACCTTCTCAATCTTAATCCGCATATTTCCAAGGGGGAGGAGTCCAGATTACTAGACCGTATTAAAAATAAGTGGTCGTAGTTAGTTTTTCCTCTATGAATGGGGTTGTTGCTCAATTGGCATAGTTTTAGCCTCGAACACTTATATACATCAAGTTGTTCATTACCTCTTGCTATGCTCATGTTATATATATTTTGTTCGGGCATGGAGACGAGGAGGATGTAATCTCGTTGTACATGATTTTGTTGTTTCTCCGAAAGGCTAGCTGTACCAGAGAAAATTAACCTATATATTAGTTCTATTTCAATTTATATGGCCTGCAGCGTATGTTGTATCGATGAGCTGAGATGAAGCAGTGGGATGCTCGGTAACTTTCGAGGTATGTACAATTAACTCTTCCTCATCAACCAAACTTGCCAGTAACTGCAGCAGCTTTGTTAACTTTGATAATTAAGTTGTGGAAATTTCAGTGCTGTAACAATCTTTTGTATGATCAAAGGTTAAACTTTTCTATATGGGATTTTAGAGTTATGCCGAGGTTATAATTAAACCTTGTAAAACGAATCTTATACCATCAATTACAAATCTAATTATGTATCTTCCTTATCATTTGCTTTCTTATCTGTTTATTAGCCGGTATTAAGTTTTGAGCGATGTTATTTGTATCATGTTTATTGATCACATTGCTTAGGTGAGTTTTGATGAATAAGATGGTTTCTTTCAAGTAATATGTAGATATGGTTGCCCTTGGAATTACAGGTAATCATGCATATGACTGCATCCTGTGCATAATTGCCTACAATTTGGCCCATTGCTATTGGTGAGAAAATGAGTGAAGAATAAGGCCCTGTTTAGTATTACCGTTTTTTGGTAAAAAATTGCTTCATTTTAAAGTTGAGCAATAAAAAAGTGAGATAAAATTAAAATATCTTGCTAATTTAAAAAAAAAAAATACAAAGTTCTCCCAATAGCAGCTTTTAAAAGCAGCATGTAGGTTGTTTTTAAAAGTTGCTTTAATAAAAAACAGAGTTGAGTCTTTAATGAATATTTCCAATTCTCATAATCTCCTCATTTGTTTTTTAAAATTTACATTGTTTAACCTTCTATACTCACTTTATCTCTTGGAGAATAAAGTGATCGCTACAACCTACTACTACAAATACTAATTTTACACCATCATTGCCATGACCACCACCACTGCCGCCGCCGATATTGTAGCCGCCACCGCCGCCATCACCACCATAACTACAGTCGCCACCATTGCCACCACAACAACAAACACAACCGCCACTCTTACTGTTAAAGTTATTAGGGTTTTCTGTTACTGCTAGGGTTCCTAGCTTTTAGGGTTGTTATTCAATAATTCCTATTCTTAAGGGACAAGTATGCATTTTCTGTTTTGACGTAGTCTTTACCACGATCCTAGGAGCTGTAAAATCGTGGGCAGTTGTTATTTCTTTTTCAGTTTTATTGTAAGGCTATTTAATAGCCATAAATGTTATTCAATCTAATAAGAATTCTCCTTGAATTGTGAAAGCTCTCTAGTGTTGCATTGCAGAAATTCTTGTGTTTTTCTTTGGTTCTAACATCTGGTATCAGAGCCCCGTTACGGGGCCTGATCAAAAGCTTGCAACCTAGGTGCTAGAGTGAAGAAACAAACATGGCGTCTGAGAACAGTTTCGTGCAACCAGCTATTCCAAGGTTCGATGGTCATTACGACCATTGGAGTATGCTGATGGAAAACTTTCTTCGTTCCAAAGATTATTGGAACCTGGTGGAGAATGGGATTACTGTTGCAGCAGAAGGGTCAGAATCCAGTGAAGTACAGAAGAAGACTCTGGATGAACTGAAGCTGAGGGACTTGAAGGCGAAGAACTATTTGTTTCAAGCCATAGATCGATCAATATTGGAGACTATCCTGAAGAAGGATAATGCGAAAGATATATGGGACTCCTTGAAGCAAAAGTATCAAGGAACTGCACGTGTAAAACGTGCTCAGTTGTAGGCTCTGCGCAAGGAATTCGAGGTACTCCACATGAAGAATGGAGAAACAGTCAATGATTATTTTGGGAGAACACTTGCCATAGCAAACAGGATGAGGACTCATGGGGAGAAGATGGATGATGTGGTAATCATAGAGAAAATTTTGAGATCCATGATTTCAAAATTTGACTATCTTGTTTGTTCCATTGAGGAATCTAACGATCTGGACACTTTATCTATTGATGAGCTTCAAAGCAGTCTACTGGTCCACGAGCAAAGGATCAGCCGACATATGGTAGATGAACAGGCTCTCCAAGTCACTCATGGAAGAGGAAGAGGACGGGGTAGAGGGTTTGACAAGTCAACCCTAGAATGCTATAATTGCCATGAACTAGGGCATTTTCAGTGGGAGTGCCCTAAGAAATCCAAGGAAGAGAAAGCAAACTTTGTGGAGACAAAAGAAGCGATGCTGCTGATGGCACTCGTGGATATCAAGGAGACAACAATGGAGCACATATGGTTTCTGGATTCCGGGTGCAACAACCATATGTGTGGCAAGAAGGACCTGTTTTGTGAGCTTGATGACAGCTTCAGAGAATCAGTTAAGTTGGGAAATGATTCAAGTTTGACTGTGCAAGGCAAGGGAAGTGTGCGAATGGAGGTGAACGACATCATACATGTGATCACAGGTGTTTTCTATGTGCCAGATTTGAGAAACAACTTGTTGAGCATCGTTCAGTTGCAAGAGAAGGGGGGGCTTACAGTGCTCATTCAACATGGAAAATGCAAGATCTTTCACGCTGAGAGAGGATTAATTATAGAAACCACGATGAGTCACAATCGAATGTTTGCAGTGTTGACTCGCTGTTCTCCAAAGGAACAAAAGTGTTTTTCCTCTCTCACCATAGATCTAGTAAACCTATGGCACCGTCGCTTTGGGCATCTCAGTTGGAACGGGCTGAAAGTACTACAACAGAAGAACATGGTGAGAGGATTGCCTCAGTTCATAGCCTCTTAAAGGGTGTGTGAAGATTGTTTGGTAGGAAGACAACATTGAGATCCATTTCCCAAAGAAAGCCTATGGAGAGCCTCCGAGATCCTTCAACTGATTCATGCAGACATATGCGGGCCAATAAACCTTACTTCAAACAGCAATAAGAGGTATCTTATTACGTTTATTGATGATTTCAGCAGAAAAACATGGGTTTATTTTTTGGTAGAAAAGTCAGAAGCTTTTGGTGTATTCAAATCCTACAAGGCACGGGTTGAAAAAGAGACTGGAGTATTTATAAGAAGTCTGAGGACAGATCGAGGAGGAGAATTCATCTCGCATGAGTTTGCAAACTTCTGTCTTGAGAATGGAATTCACAGGCAACTAACTGCAGCTTATACTCCCCAACAGAACGGGGTTGCAGAAAGGAAGAATCGCACCATCATGAACATGGTGCGAAACATGCTGTCAGCAAAACAAATCCCTAAAACTTTCTGGCCTGAAGTGGTGAATTGGACGGTGCATGTGTTGAATCGATGCCCTACTCTTGCTGTAAAGAACAAAACACCGGATGAGGCTTGGAATGGACACAAACCATCTGTGGATCATTTCAGGATTTTTTGTTGCATTGCACATGCTCATGTACCTGACAATAGAAGGGTGAAGCTCGATGCCAAAAGCTGTAAGTGTATCTTGCTTGGGGTAAGTGAAGAGTCTAAAGCATATCTACTGTATGAACCTGTTTCGCAGAAAATAATTATTAGTCGAGATGTTGTGTTTGAAGAGGATTAACAGTGGAAATGGGGAGATAGTCACAAGGAAGCCATAGTGACAGAACTCGAGTGGGACACTGAAGAAGAGAATAACTCATCAAGGGAGGAGAATGACCCCGAGTCTGATGAAGATGAAGTTGTGGGAGAAGCTAAACCCGATTCGGATTCAAGTGACTTATTGGTTGAACGGGACATGCAAAGTGATGAGAGTTCACCCCACGTGGGACGAATTCAAAGACCACTAGTGTGGATGAGAGATTATGAGACGGGTCAAGGCTTATCTGATGAGGAGGGTGCTAGCATGGCTCACTTGGCGTTATGTATTACACAAGATCCCACTACCCTTGAAGATACAGTGAAGTCTGAGAAGTGGAGACATGCTATGGATCAAGAAATACAGGCCATAGAGAAAAACAATACGTGGGAATTGATAGAGCTACCACCAGGAGGGAAAACTATTGGGCTGAAGTGGGTGTTTAAGACAAAGCTGAATGAGAATGGCAAAGTGGACAAGTACAAAGCTCGTTTGGTTACCAAGGGCTACTGTCAATAGTATGGAATTGACTATGCAGAGGTGTTTGCACCAGTAGCTTGCCTAGATACCATTCGAATCGTCATCTCTCTCGCTGCATAAAGGAATTGGGTGATCTACTAGCTTGATGTTAAAACTGCATTTCTGCATGGGGAGATTGATGAAGAGGTGTTTGTTGATCAGCCACCGGGATATGAACAGAAGGGCCAAGAGTCAAAGGTGTATCGACTCAAGAAGGCTTTATATGGACTGAAATAGGCCCCCCGAGCCTGGTATAGTCGTATAGAGTCATATTTCATCAAGGAAGGATTCAACAAGTGCCCTTATGAGCATACCTTGTTCATAAAGTCAGCAGAATGAGGTAAGATCTTAATAGTATGTCTCTACGTTGATGATCTCATCCTTACTGGCAATGATTATGCAATGTTTGAACAATTTAAAAAATCGATGATGGATGAATTCGACATGACTGATCTTGGAAAAATGAGATATTTTCTTGGTATTGAAGTAATTCAAAGTTCAGGAGGGATCTTCATCAGTCAACGAAAATATGCTCAGGAGGTCTTAGAAAGATTCAACATGGATCAATGTAACCCAGTACTAAATCCTGCGGTTCCTGGCTTTAAACTTACGAAGGATGAGAGAGGTATTGAGGTGGACATCACTGTCTATAAGCAGATGGTGGGGAGTTTCATGTACCTAACAGCTACACGACCTGATCTGATGTTTATTGTAAGTTTGATAAGTCGATACATGGAACGTCCAACTGAGTCTCATATGCAGGCAGTAAAAAGAGCTCTGAGGTATGTAAAAAGGACTGTTGATTTAGGGATATTCTACAAAAAGGGAGGAACTAAGGGGCTTATTGGATATACGGATAGCGATTATGCGGGTGATCAAGACGATAGAAAGAGCACCTCAGGTTATGTGTTTATAATAAGTTCAAGGGCTGTTTCTTGGTCCTCAAAGAAACAGCCAGTTGTAACCTTATCCACCACTGAAGCGGAGTTCATAACTGCAGCATCGAGTGCTTGTTAAGTCGTATGGTTAAGAAGAATTCTGAATAGTCTTGATCAGGAACAAAATGGTCCCATTCTAGTGTATTGTGATAATGTCTCAACAATCAAACTTTCAAGGAATCCTGTGATGCACGGTCGTAGTAAGCATATTGATGTAAGGTTTCATTTTCTTCGAGACTTAGTTAAAAGTGGAGTTCTGGAGCTGGTGCAGTGTTCAACTCTAGAACAAATTGCAGATATTTTCACAAAACCTTTGAAGGGTGATGTTTTCTTGAAGTTGCGAGGATTACTGGGCGTCTGCAAGTTTTCAGAAGTAAACTGAATGTTTGAGGTATTCAGTTTAAGGGAGGATGTTAAAGTTATTAGAGTTTTCTGTTACTGCTAGGGTTCCTAGCTTTTAGGGTTGTTATTCAATAATTCCTATTCTTAAGGGACAAGTATGCATTTTCTGTTTTGACGTAGTCTTTACCACGATCCTAGGAGCTGTAAAATTGTGGGCAGTCGTTATTTCTTTTTCAGTTTTATTGTAAGGCTATTTAATAGCCATAAATGTTATTCAATCTAATAAGAATTCTCCCTGAATTGTGAAAGCTCTCTAGTGTTGCATTGCAGAAACTCTTGTGTTTTTCTTTGGTTCTAACACTTACCACTACTGTTACCTCTACACTCCAACCACCACACCTCATTATTGGCACCACCACCATACCCTACCTTTGTAGTTGCCATCACCACCACTGCCCTTACCATTGCTATCATCACAACCGCACCCACTACCATGTTAATTTTTGTCATTATATACAATTATACCACTTGCATTAAAATTTGCCAAACGCTTTTACACTACTTTTTATACTTACCATTTTTAAAAGTAGAGTTTATCAAGCGCTAAATTGCTTCATTTACAACTGATTATTCTTAAAGCATGGCAAAAGCAGTTAAAAAGATGCAGCAATTCCAAACTGGCTTAAGAGTAGAAATTTTTATTCGAAATGATTAGGAATATACCATAAAACAAATAGCACATACCTGTATTTGATTCACATTATCTGTAATATGGCTTGTATGAGACTAGCTACAAGCAATTGTTTGTTGCTCAATGATACTAGAATCATCCATATATTTGGATTATTCTACCGTATGTACTTTGTTCCGATTAAATACAATTTGTAGATAAGATGCAGCCGAAACATTTCTTGAACGAGTTCATAAAGGGAAAAAAAAAATGCACATTTTTTTTAAACTTTCATATACTCGTTTAATCTTGTCATTTGTTTTCGTTTAATTTAATAAATTCTCAAACTTTCACATAAACACTTTTCTATTGGAAAATTAAGGACTCAAACTAATTTTTTAGCCGATTTCTCCTCTACTGTTAGTTTTTCATATATTCTATCTAAATTTCAGTTAAATGGAAGCATGTGTACAACATCTGACAATTTTTTGTAGCCAGAAACGTCACTCCGCAAGCCCTTCACACAATATATCCTCTTCAGTCGCATATTTGCAGAGTCCCCGTTTAGACATCTAGGGTTTTCACGCGATTTGCAAGGAGGGTGTTCACCGAAACTTGGGGAAAATTGAGGTTGCCTTTGTCGATTTTGATGGTGGATTCGACAAAATCAGTGAGATTACAAAGAGTTTTGAGAGTTGAAGATGCCTCTGGGGGTGCGAAACGGGGGGAATTGTCCAAAGTATTGCAAGTATATTTTATTCCTTTTGTAATTGTTTGTTTAATAGGTAGATGCCGACTTTACGTGGGTTTTTTTTCTCTTCTGTAGCTTTCTATGAGATTTCTTTTTGGTTTTCAAATGGTAGTCAAATGTATATGTGGTCTTAAAGAAATTATGTCCATATCTGCGCATTGGTTCAAAGTAAATTGTTTGATGACCGAGGTCTCATTTTTATTTAAATTGAAATAAACTATTGTTAACATCATTGATTTACTTCAGGGTTTAGGAGGTAAGCAAGATCAAGGTGAAACTCAATTTCAAGTTCCAATTCAAGCTCAATGTCAAGGACGACCTAAATGGGTGAGGGTACGACACTACAAGGCAACGAAGTTAAGAATAAGTTCTTCTAGCAAAGATAGGTGATAAAGTGCTAAGATAAGATGTCAACCACGGGTTTGGGCAAGGTGAGGCTTTGCCTTTCCCCTAGAATCCACTCCAGGTCACAGAGCTCTCAACTACGTTGTTTAGGTTCCCTTTTTTTTTTTTCTGTCTTAGCTTTCACCTTTCCAAGTTGCTGCTTCTACATTACAACCTCAACCTTACGCAGCCACCAGAAATGAAAATGGGTTTAGGTACAAGTTTCCAACCAAACGAGAAAGGCCATGGAAAGTGTAGTTGATCTCACCGTGTCAGGTGCGTTTTGAACAGAACATTTGTGCTCTTGTTTTAATAACTAAAACCTCATTTTGCTTGTGTTTGGTTGAGTGGAATGCCCATATATTTTTTTAGAAGTATTATGAATTATTATTTGTTAGAGAAGAAAAACAAAAGATGGTAGTAGTTCATGCTCCAGGAACAAGAATAATTCAGCTAAACATGAAGACATAACACCATATGTCATTTCTCATGCCATAGCATGTGTTGATTGAAAAGGAGGGGAAAATGAAATTTAGCGGGGAAAAATAGATGGAAAAGTTTTGTTTTTGTTTTATTTTCAGCTTTTTAATTATTTTTAAGAGTGAAATAACTTAACTACACTCACATGTCGTGCACATGCTCTCATTTAATGGAAATATGAATGTAATATATGAAAAACTAACAGTAGGGGGAAATCGGCTAAAACAAAAATTAGTTTGAGTCCTTAATTTTCCAACAGAAAAATTCAGGGGAAAATTGAAAGCTAAGTGAAAGTTTAGAGGATAAATCGGCAGCTTACTAAAAAAGATTAGACTCAAGACCAGAGGGGGCGTTGGGGGTGTGAAGGTGCAATGGCACAGGGCTTCGAATTCCTTAAGGGTCCCAAAATTTTGGTCCTCCTATATTACATATGCGTATAAATTTTCTAATAAAAAAACTTTTTTAACAGAAAAGAAAAATCATCATCATCTGTATTACAATTGGTTAAGTGGAACTTATACTTAATATATTAATTTTTCACTTTTCTATAGCAATAAAAAAACTTGTGTATTACATTCTTCCACTTTTCTTTATCAATAAAAAACTAACTTGTATATTACTTTCTTTCACAAACACAAATGTATTTCCGTATCTCTCTTTTAGTTGTGCTCCATTTTTCATGGATGAACCGTAACGGTAATTGCAGATTATTAAATTAGTAAGAGTGAGATACTGATTTCAATTGAATTTGAATATTGATTGTTGAATTCTGTATAAATGTATTGTCTAAAAAATTATTATTTTTGCAGAAGACCTTTTTATTAAATCGCACTTGACCTCCAAAATATCAGAAACGGCCCTGCTCAATCCCGACTAAGTGTGAGTCCTGACAGCCTCAAATCCAGACGCACGTAAAACGTGCCAATTGTCCACCGAACTGATATGACAACAAACCCATCTCCCAAATATATGCGAACAAGAATTCCTCAGCTCTTACAGCAAACCGGAAAATTTGATGTGAAAGTGATGAGTAAATTCAGGTAAAGGGAAATATTTTGCGTGGTATTTAATATAAGTAGACGAAATGGTTAATATTTCATAGACTGAAGGTACAAAATCAATAATTAGATACACGTGCTACAACATGACGGATTGGCTACAGGAGAAGATATACATACTTGTGATGTTAAACAAGTAGCCATGCAAAACAAGTTCAATTGTGACCTGTTCTTGCAGTAGCCAGTATGTATTCTTCAAAACTTTGGATGTCCAATTATATCAGAGTTTGGAAAGCAGTAAAGCCAGCTGCTCATCAGAGACCTTAACTTCAATGCATGCTCCCAATGATGCAGCAAGTCTTGCAGCTAACTGATGCTTACACTGGACAACAAGAAGCATAACAAAAATAAGAACGCTTTCCTACTTTTTTCGTTTTTTATTTTCAGAGAAACTTTAGAATGGATGAGCAAGTTCAGATTAATTAGAACACCGCTCGAATGGATTAAAAATTGGATGAGCAAGAGAGGAATCTCACTCACACAAAGCTGCTCTCCTCTGTTCACAATGTCATAGAAGAATGAATAACAAGCACAATACTGCTCAGCAAAACAGAAGTACTCCTCCTTCCTCTGCGATTCTCCGACGACCTAACCACACAACGTAAATTGAGAATTGGGATTTCATTTTTCACTTCACATCAAATATATTTACAATCATTTAGCCCAAATGAACATGATTCATATCCCAGATTTGATTTCCATGAATGACAAAGTTTCTTAATCTTTTTGGCTAAACAAGAACATAAAACAAACAAATTTCTGCCCAATTCAAGCAATGTTCATCCAAATTCCAAATTTTCAGATAAAATTTAGCCAAATTTCAACAAATTTTCATCCAAAATTGTGTCCAAGCTACTAAATCCAGTTGAAAACAAGTATACAAAACAAACCCAGAAGTTTTCCCAAAAACAAAAAAAACAAACCCAGAATTTGATTTGATAAAAAATTTCAAACCTGAAAGATGGAACGACCACTGGGCTCACCCAAAACCCTCTTCACACCTCTCTGATCCACTATCCTTGTTGCTCTCTCCAAGTTCTTCCCAAACAAGAAATGCAGGCTGCAACTTTCCCAGTAACCAAACACTCAATAACACAATTGGAACAATTAATTCAAACGAAATTTGAAATGGGATGAGTGGACACTAACACGGAGAGCTGATCGTCGGTGACTGAACGAGTTGACTCAATCGCCTTCCACACTACGTCTGCAACCAAGCTACTTGCATTGCTCATCTCTCACCTTTTCACTCTCTACAAAAAAGGGGTTTGATGGTAGAGTTGCTTGAGGAAGGTCAAGAAGTAGGGTTTGTAGTACCTGTATCTGACTGGGTTCCCTAGAGAATGTTTGACTATAGCTACTGGCATTCTGTGGAGATGAAGCATCCTTTCCCCACGAATGAACATTTTCCACTATTTTTTAACAAGGGCAGATTTCGCTTGTAAATTTTATCAAGTTATTGTTGTGAAAAAAGTAAAACTTGTTGCAGTTCTATTAAATTAATAATGTAATTGTGTAAATTCTATTATATTTGATATATCTCTTATGGCGTGCTTACCAAACGGGAGAAGAGTAAGAGGAAACGGAATTACACTCATTTGGAAGGATTCCGACGTTTACTAACACTTAGGGAATAAAAAAAAGCGTGGGGTCCACCTAAAATCCGGAATCGAATTCCGGAATTACGTGGAATTGAATTATCGAGATGGAGCTAGTATTTGGATTCTGGGGAGAAGCCTCCATCCGGAATCAAATGTTTCTTTCCAAAATACCCTTGCATCTTGTGGTTGTCCTCTGCCATCCTCTCCAGCAGCTCTCTGTTGTCTTTCATAACCCTTTCACTGAATCCAACCTCAACAAGAAGTTATAAGGCCTCAATTCGTCCATTTTGCCTAAGATAATCTCCAATCGTTTTGAACTAGCTTTGTAATCAATCCGCGCTAGACCATGATTTGCTGACGAGATTGCTCTGCGCTGGACCATGACTTGCCGATCTATGGGCGGTGGCTATAAGGGTAAGTGGGGTGGAGGGCAAGGAAAGGCAGGGATGGGGGAAGGCTATTGCCGGTGGGAAAAGGATCAGAGGGGTGGTGTGGGGAAGACAGACAACGGGTTTTTTGTGGTGGGGAAGACAGTAAATGGAAATAAGTTAAATAACCATCTTCTAATAAAAAGAAACCTCTTTAATTATTTTTATTGTAACAGCCCGTCCCAGAATTATTTTATCGATGATGTGAAATGACGGGATTGCCCTTAAATTGCTATGGTATGTGACATTATCTTTGGTTTTATTGTCCTATCCTAAGTTTTGGAAAAATTTATTTGGAAAATAATTGTTAGGGTTTTGTGTGGCTAGGGTTGCTGACCACACACCTAACTACCCCTCTCCCTCTCTCTCTCCCCCGTAAGCTCTCTCTCTCTCTCTCTCGGAACACTCTCCCCGTGCACTGTGCACGTACGGACGGAGTTGGAACTCGTCCATTTCTTCACAGATCGAAGCCCAAAAGGTAAGATTCTTGATCCTTGTTAACCCCTGAGTAGTTTGGTACCAAATTTGGAGCTTGTAACCCTCGGATTAGGCGTGAAATCCTAACCCCGAAAATGTGCACTGTTCATGCACACGTAAAATCTTGCATATCAGGGAATTTCAAGCTCACAGTGAGCTTAAGGAGGTCCTCACGAGTCTCGGGGTACTTCGTTGGTAGAGTTTGGACGTCGGAGGACCGAGATCGAAGGTTTTTAAAGTGTGCCGAGCTATCGAGCTTTCTCAGGTAAAATCCTGTGATTTTCAAGCCTTGAAACTTGTTTAGATGTGTTCTACATGCTTAGAGCTTCATTTTGGTACCAATTGCATGAAAAATGGATGAAAAATGAGTGAGAAACCATAATTGGAAAATACCCAGAATCCGGCTAACCCACCGGCGGCCGGCGAGTCGCCGGAGAAGACGACGGAATATTCCGTCAGTTGGACGGAATATTCCTGACGCCGTCAGTCAAAATTAACGGAAACCGTTAGGAGTTAACGGAATATTCCTGGAATATTCCTGACGGCGTTAACTGACGCCGTCAGTGTGCCTGGCACGTGCCCGAGCGTGGCCGGCGCGTCTGACCTTGCCTTCGCCGGCGCGTGGCGGCGCGTGGGTGGTCGGAAAATTTTTCTAAAAATATGGGGATGTTCCTGAGATTGTGTAGGTCACGGTGGTATATTCATATACCCAATTTGAGCAATATATGAGAAGTTATTAGCGAAAGTTGGTTATGTGCTTAATTAACGTTATTTCGGTTACTTCTCATATAGGCGAGGCTTATGCGGAGGACGAGCACAGTCGAGAAAGGCTAAGGGGTTATGACCCTTCGATATAACTGTGAGTGGGCAGTTTATTTCAGTATATATATATACTTAACGTTTTCCTAGAAATCGATTTTTGAATGAAAGTATATTTTGAAATGCCATGCATAGATTTATATGAATATGTGATTTGAAATGCCATGCATAGAAATTACATGAATAATGTGAATTGATATTTATATGATGCATATATGTGAATTGGTGCTGCGGACGCACAGGTGAGTATCAGGTGAGTTACATTTGGTGCATTGAATTGTTTGATGAGATTTATGTTGATAGCTCATAACCTGCACCCCTGGTGTTAGTGCTTATGTTATTCACCCGCATCACACGCTCACCTTGGATCCAAGTAGATGCTAGTCGTACAGACCACTGGAGGTGGTTCCGACATGCTAGTCGTACAGACCATTAGAGATGGTTCCGACTAGTAGGTGACCCTAGATTATGTGCACAGATGATTGATGAGAGAAGCACTAGAGCGTATTATTACACCATCCGAGTCGTACAGACTACTACAGGTAGTTCCGACTCATGTGCAGCGTAGTGCCGTACAGGTCGCAGTTGGCGACTCCGGCAGTGCCGTACAGGTCACAGTTGGTGACTCCGGCTGGATTGGATATTGAGCTTTAGAATCAGCCGTACAGGACCACTGCAGGGTCTCCGGTTGATTTATTATTTCACCTGATTTATGTTGATGCATCCATATTATGTTTTTGGCACATGGCATGGCATATTTCTCTGAAAAATGATGAAGAATGCTGTTTTGAGATTTCTGAAGCTATATATATTTATATATGCTATTTTCTGAGAAAGTATACAGATTTTACAGTGAGGGGATATATATATGTTGATAAAGGAAAGATTTTGAAAGACTTATTTTACTGACCCACTCACCTTGTTTTGCGCCCCTCCAGGTTCGAGTTAGAGCAGAGCTTTGGTGGCCACGAGGAATCCAACGGTATTCTGACAGAATTCACAATGGTATTTTAAAGCTTCCGAACTGTGCAAATGGTTACGTCACTCTCACGTGACGGCCAGCACGCCCTCCTTCGGGACGGGTTATGTCAGTTGGTATCAGAGCTTAGTTTACAGTCCTGTACATCTTGAGAATTCTCTAGTGTTTTTTGTCATAACTATACCGCCTCGTAGTGAGCCACGTCGTTTAGTTGAGTCTAGTTTTCCATATTTAGCTCGGTTATGGGAAACTAGTACTAATGTGACTCAGTCTATTATCCAAAGGATTTTTCTCTTAGGACTGGATATAAGTTGATGCTGAATCACTTTAGGGAAAATGATGACCTGAGGGAGCAGGTCGATGGCTTAATCAGTTGGAAAAGGTGTTTTAGATTATGCAAAGTCAAGGGAATCTTTCTTTTGACGGTAGGTCAAAACGACTACCTGATTTCTGAGCATTGAATTTGCATCCTGATGGAGACAGGAGTCTTATATGATGTCACCGGAGGAAATAGCTATTTGAGAGTTGTTTAAAGAATTGTTTAAGGAAAGGTTTAGTCCTCCGATATAAATGGATGGTAAGAAGTGAGAGTTTGCAATTTGAGGCAAGGAAAGATGACGACAAATGAGTACTATGGAAAGTAGCGGAGTTTTCTCGTTATCATACGGATGTTGTTAATCCGGTCGAGGTGTTATGTTGTTTTAAGCTGGATAATAAGAGGAATTGGCGTTCTTTGACGACCACTATTTATTGTGCTTCTTACCAGGAGTTTTACGAGATGTTGTTGAGAATTGAGGACTCTGAGGTTATGCTCAGCGAGAGTAAAAAGGAATAAGAAAAGAATGGGAATTGGAGGAAAGACGATAAGGGTATAGATCCGTCATCTCAAGGACCTCGTAAGACTCAGAGCTTCAAGAGAAGTGAAGCTAGTTTTAGTTCTTCCAGCTGAGGTTTTTGTGCCACTGGTTAGAGGTATGGTGGTAGATGCACTGGTGATTCCAGATTTCAGAGACAAGGTGATTCAGATAGAGGGAATGTACCTTTGTGCTGTCGGTACAATAGCATACACTCTGGAGAGTATAGACAAGAAAGCAGTGGATGCTTTATATGTGGATAAATGGGACATAGAGCTGCAAATTGTCCCCAGAATCAGTAAATGCCTCCATAGTCTTCTTTGCCACCACTAGCGCTGATTCCGCAGGTACCTGGATCTAGAAATTTTGGTTAGATGAGCCGTGGTGTACAGGATTAGAGTCGTACAGGTCACTAGAGGTGACTCCGACTTATATACTAGCATAGATCGATGGGTTACGAGTACAGCCGCACAGGTCATATTAGATGACTCCGGCTGGGTGGACGAGTTATAGGTTCAGTCGCACAGGTCACACTAGCTGACTCCGGCTGATATATTCCTTGTTATTGATGATGTTGCCAAAGAGAGTAATGATGGAGCACGATCGAGGCATGCATATGTAATTCTAATGAAGGGCAAGATGGTAATGTTGTATTCTTGAGGATTGTTGCTTACTTATAGAAACAACAGTGAGTTATCGTTATTGCGGGCTGCAGATCGTAATATCCATAACTTATTGTTGGATTCGTTAAGCAAGTAACAAGTAGGTCATCCTACGTTAGTATGGTGTTATTCAGAGTGTCCAGTGATGGTGAAAGATGTTGTTATGCCTATGAATCTTATCCAGTTGGATATTGTGGATTTGATGTGATTTTTGGCACAGATTGGTTGCATTATGATTGTGCCAAGATAGATTGCTACGGGAAATCAGTTGCTTTCCATCGACTTGGGTGACCAGAGGTTACTTTTGGGGGATGCAAAGTGTAGTGAGGTATGCCGTTAGTTCTGCTGTGAGAGCAAAAAGATTATTATTGAATGGTTACCTAAGATATTTAGTTCATGAGGTACTAAGAGATATTGCTCTGAGTAGTGTGGAAGAGGTCAAGGTGATTAGACGTTTTCCTTGAGAATTTACCTGGATTGCCACCAGGCAAAGATGTGGAGTTCTCTATTAATTTGTTTCCAGGTACGGACCTTATATTAGAGATTGGTTCATGATGAGTTAAGGGAATTGAAAGTCAGTTGCAAGAATTGGTTGATAAAGGTTCCATTCAACCTAGTATGTCGTCGTGGAGAGCCAGTTTATTTATGAGGAAAAATGTGGACATTAAGGCTATACATTGACTATGGAAAATTGAATCGAGTAACGATTGGGAATCGTTGTCCATTATCGCGTATTAATGATTGTTTGATCAGCCTAGAGGTGCCTGTGTATTTTCAAAGATTGATTTAAGGTTTGGTTATTAACCAATTGAAGATTTAGTGAGGATGTCCCTAAGATAACTTCCAGGACTCGTTATAGTCTAATGAGTTTTTGGTAATGCCATTCGGATTGACGAATGCGCTTGCTGCTCTCCTGAGTTTGGTGAATGAAATATTTCGAGAATATCTCGTCAGGTTTGTGTTTGTTTTCATTGACGATAATCTGATATACTCTAATACTAGAGCAGGACGTGCTAGACATTTTAAAGTGGTATTACAAAGTTTGAGGGGTCGTCGATATATTCTAAGTTTAGTGAATGCCAATGTTAGATGAATCAGTTGGCATTTCTGGGACATGTTATACCTACTTAAAGTATTCAAGTGAATTCTTTAAAGGTAGCAGAAGTTGAGAATTTGGAACAATCGCGAACCCTGTCTAAGATTCGGAGTTTTCTTAGCTTAACAGGCTATTATGGACGGTTTGTGAAAGATTTTTCAGTCATTACCCTGCCATTGACGAGATAGACGAGAAAAGAGGTTAAGTTTGAGTGGGATGAAAATGGTGAATAAAGTTTTCAACAGTTGAAGTATTTCCTCACCTATGCACTTGTGTTAGCACTCCCAGATGATAACGGAAGTTATGAGGTCTATAAGGATGCTTCTTTGAGTGGTTTGAGATGTGTATTGATACAAAGATAGGGTAATTGCTTATTCTTTGCGGCAATTGAACTTCATGAGATGAATTACCCTAACTATGATTTGGAATTAATCGCTATCATCTTGGCTTGAAGATTTGGAGAAATTATCTTTATGAAGAAAAGTGTAAGTTTTGTATGGATCGTAGGAGTTTCCAATATCTGTCTTCTCAGAGGGATCTTGATTTTAGATAACGAAGGTGGATTGAGTTGTTTAGTGATTATGATTGCACGACCAGGTGATCGTGCAAATGCTTAGGCTGATGTACTTAGTATGAAGACTCTCGTGAGAATAAATGCTTTGTATGCTTGTTATGTTCCTCTTCTTGCGGATTTGAGATCTACTGGAGTAAAGTTGGAAATAGAAGAACGAGAAGAAGCCTTGCTTGCTAGTATCCAAGTTAAGCTTATTTTAATTAATCGTATACTCGATGCCCAGAGAATTGATGAAGAAACCAGGAATTTATTTAGGCAAAGAATATCGAGAAAAAGAAAGATCTCAGAGTTAGAGAATCAGATGGCATGTTTATGCAAGAGAACAAGATGTATGTGCTTAATGATGTGGAATTAAAGAAAGCAATTTTTGGACGAAGTACACTGTTCAGCTTCTACAATGCATCTCGGAAGTATTGAGATGTATCATACCATTTAACCATTTTACTATTAGCCGGGTATGAAAAGAGAAATTTTGGGTATGTAAGTAAATATATCATATGTCAGTAAGTTAAAACGGTAAGAAAGAAGCCTTTGGATTATGTGTACAAACTTCCTCGTTCACGAGATGGGTATGATGGAAATTGAGGTGATAGTTGATCGGTGTACTAAGTAACGTATTTTACTCCAGTGAAGAGCAGCAACCTTTCCAGACAAGTGCAACGGTTAATTATTTGTTTTAATTATTTGTTTTTTGGACTTACGAATCTGTTGAGCTTTTGGGTATGTTAGTCACTTTTAAGTTCTAGGTAACTTTTCAAGAAACTTCGGATACAAGATTACTTTATAGTGCAGCATATCATCTTCAGACAGAGACAGGACCATTCAGAATTTGGATGATATACTAAGATCTTCGGTATGGTAGTTTGGTGATGCTTGGATTAAAAGTTGAATTTAATGGAATTTGCCTACAACGATAACCTTCATTCGAGTAGTGGTAGGACACCACTTGAGGCATCTTATGAGAAAGCTTGTTGTACATCTTTATGTTGTCAGAGGTTGGTGAACGAGTTTTAGTGGGCCCTGAGTTAGTGGAAGAGATTACTCAGAACATTCAGGTGATTAAGTCTAACCTGAAAGCAGCACAAGATCGACAAAAGAACTTAGCAGTCAGGCATGCTACCGATAGAGTGTACAAGGTCGGTTATTGGGTATTCTTGAAGTTATCGCCTTGGAAGGTGTTGTTCGATTTGGGAAGAAAGGAAAGTGGAGTCCTAGGTACATCGGGCCGTACCAGATCACCGAGCGGGTCGGTGAAGTTGCTTACAGACTTGAGTTACCGCCAGAGCTGTCTAAAGTACATAATGTGTTTCATGTGTCGATGCTTCGACATTATGTCTCAGATCCTTCACATGTGATACCTCATCAACCTTTGGAGATTGGTTCAGATTTGACTTATGATGAGGAGCCAGTGACTATATTGGATTGGAAGAGAAGGCTCTGAGGAATAAGACGGTGCAGCTGGTTAAAGTTTTGTGGAAGAACCATTCAGGAGAAGAAGCTACGTGGGAGGCGGAGGATCGAATGAGAGAGATGTACTCGAGGTTGTTTTATGGGTATTAGTGGATGATTTTGATTATGTAAATTTCGGGGACGAAATTTTTATAAGGTGGGTAGATTGTAACAGCCCATCCCAGAATTATTTTATCGATGATGTGAAATGACGGGATTGCCCTTAAATTGCTATGGTATGTGACATTATCTTTGGTTTTATTGTCCTATCCTAAGTTTTGGAAAAATTTATTTGGAAAATAATTGTTAGGGTTTTGTGTGGCTAGGGTTGCTGACCACACACCTAACTACCCCTCTCCCTCTCTCTCTCCCCCGTAAGCTCTCTCTCTCTCTCTCTCGGAACACTCTCCCCGTGCACTGTGCACGTACGGACGGAGTTGGAACTCGTCCATTTCTTCACAGATCGAAGCCCAAAAGGTAAGATTCTTGATCCTTGTTAACCCCTGAGTAGTTTGGTACCAAATTTGGAGCTTGTAACCCTCGGATTAGGCGTGAAATCCTAACCCCGAAAATGTGCACTGTTCATGCACACGTAAAATCTTGCATTTCAGGGAATTTCAAGCTCACAGTGAGCTTAAGGAGGTCCTCACGAGTCTCGGGGTACTTCGTTGGTAGAGTTTGGACGTCGGAGGACCGAGATCGAAGGTTTTTAAAGTGTGCCGAGCTATCGAGCTTTCTCAGGTAAAATCCTGTGATTTTCAAGCCTTGAAACTTGTTTAGATGTGTTCTACATGCTTAGAGCTTCATTTTGGTACCAATTGCGTGAAAAATGGATGAAAAATGAGTGAGAAACCATAATTGGAAAAATACCCAGAATCCGGCGAACCCACCGGCGGCCGGCGAGTCGCCGGAGAAGACGACGGAATATTCCGTCAGTTGGACGGAATATTCCTGACGCCGTCAGTCAAAATTAACGGAAACCGTTAGGAGTTAACGGAATATTCATGGAATATTCCTGACGGCGTTAACTGACGCCGTCAGTGTGCCTGGCACGTGCCCGCGCGTGGCCGGCGCGTCTGACCGTGCCTTCGCCGGCGCGTGGCGGCGCGTGGGTGGTCGGAAAATTTTTCTAAAAATATGGGGATGTTCCTGAGATTGTGTAGGTCACGGTGGTATATTCATATACCCAATTTGAGCAATATATGAGAAGTTATTAGCGAAAGTTGGTTATGTGCTTAATTAACGTTATTTCGGTTACTTCTCATATAGGCGAGGCTTATGCGGAGGACGAGCACAGTCGAGAAAGGCTAAGGGGTTATGACCCTTCGATATAACTGTGAATGGGCAGTTTATTTCAGTATATATATATACTTAACGTTTTCCTAGAAATCGATTTTTGAATGAAAGTATATTTTGAAATGCCATGCATAGATTTATGTGAATATGTGATTTGAAATGCCATGCATAGAAATTACATGAATAATGTGAATTGATATTTATATGATGCATATATGTGAATTGGTGCTGCGGACGCACAGGTGAGTATCAGGTGAGTTACATTTGGTGCATTGAATTGTTTGATGAGATTTATGTTGATAGCTCATAACCTGCACCCCTGGTGTTAGTGCTTATGTTATTCACCCGCATCACACGCTCACCTTGGATCCAAGTAGATGCTAGTCGTACAGACCACTGGAGGTGGTTCCGACATGCTAGTCGTACAGACCATTAGAGATGGTTCCGACTAGTAGGTGACCCTAGATTATGTGCACAGATGATTGATGAGAGAAGCACTAGAGCGTATTATTACACCATCCGAGTCGTACAGACTACTACAGGTAGTTCCGACTCATGTGCAGCGTAGTGCCGTACAGGTCGTAGTTGGCGACTCCGGCAGTGCCGTACAGGTCACAGTTGGTGACTCCGGCTGGATTGGATATTGAGCTTTAGAATCAGCCGTACAGGACCACTGCAGGGTCTCCGGTTGATTTATTATTTCACCTGATTTATGTTGATGCATCCATATTATGTTTTTGGCACATGGCATGGCATATTTCTCTGAAAAATGATGAAGAATGCTGTTTTGAGATTTCTGAAGCTATATATATTTATATATGCTATTTTCTGAGAAAGTATACAGATTTTACAGTGAGGGGATATATATATGTTGATAAAGGAAAGATTTTGAAAGACTTATTTTACTGACCCACTCACCTTGTTTTGCGCCCCTCCAGGTTCGAGTTAGAGCAGAGCTTTGGTGGCCACGAGGAATCCAACAGTATTCTGACAGAATTCACAATGGTATTTTAAAGCTTCCGAACTGTGCAAATGGTTACGTCACTCTCACGTGACGGCCAGCACGCCCTCCTTCGGGACGGGTTGTGTCATTTATATAGATAAATTTTGGTATATAAAATTAGTTTGATTAATTATTATTTTTTGAACAATAAATTAGTTTGATTAATTAGTATAAAAATAATTTATTTATATAAGGGCAATTTAGTAATCAAGCTAGTTTTAATTTCGATTCCAGTGAATTAGTAAACAAGTTATATGGAACCAACATCATTCCTCTCCGATTCCAGACAGTTTTAGTAAACAACTTCAACATGAATCTGATTCTGCTTCCACCTTATTCCAATTCATCTTCAATTCAATTTCTCCTCAATTCAATTCCTTTCAATCTGATTATGGATTAGTAAACGCGCCCTTAAATTAGATATTATTTTATTAGAATTGTAATCCTATTGGGCTAAAGAATTTACCTTCCCTACTACGCACAATGGGTTGGCATAACACACACCTTACCAATACACTTCTCTCTTTTCTCTCTCTGTCCCACCGACCCCCTCTCTCTGTCCTTTATATTGTTCAGTAAATTAGGCATACAATAAGTTATGAGCACGCTCTAGGCGATGTGCTAAAGAGAGTTTGATCTTCAATCAGAAGAGTATTACGTTTTAATCATTCTTTTTATGTTTTATTGAATTGATCTACATGTTATTGATTTAATTTAATTTTTCTTTATTGAACGTGATACAACACCCTGGAGATATAATTCTGGCTTTCCGAGAATGATCTTCTACAATTTCAAAGGTTTAGTTGTTTTCTGCCAATCAGATTTTTTTTTAAAATAAATTAAGATATTTGAAACGATCAAGAAGCATGAAGACATTCTCTATGATGCATGAACCCATACATTTATATTTTCCTTCCGATATATATTTTACATGTTCATATAATTGTCAATATATACACACACACACGTTCATGCATTACGCAATTATAAAATCGCTATGTGAAATTTGTGGATCAAGGAATTGAAAGAAAATATAAGCAATTTTGGGTTTTTCCAAACCTTAGAATTCGAAAAAAAAATAAAAAATCAAGGAATTCGCGTTGAAGATGTGAACAAAGCCGCGCTGGCACAGACGGCAACCCTTTTTGGGCATAGTTGTGCACGGAACCCAAAGCCCACTTGCATGGGATTCTTTCCCTGTAGATCTCAGCCCGTATACCAGCAAGCTTTTTGCTTTGCTGGGCTTCCTCTCGGCCCGCCTTCAATCAGCCTTCAGCCGCTGACTGGGCTTGTCTTCCTAATTTTTCCCTCGGCCCTCATTGTAGCAGCAGGCCTGCTACTGTGGATTTGTTTTTTTCTTTTCTCTTGGCCCGTGACTGCAGCAAGCCTACAAGCTTACTTTTGCATGTTGTTGGGCTGCTTGTAGCAGCCTCACACAAGGCCAACCCGCAGCCTGCAGGTGCTGCGCTTTGCAGATTAGACAGCAGCCAGCAATCCAATGTTGGGCTGCCTCTTTTCTCGGCCCAAAGCCAATTTTGGGTTTTTTTTTAACCGCACTCATATTTTTTTGGTGCCCGATTCCACGACCTTAACCAATTTTTAGGGCTTTCCTTTTGCATGGCCTGTAGCCATCTAGTCGCCATCTAGTCCAAACTTTGTTCTAAAATTTCGTAATATTTTGCTTCTACGATCAACCCCGAATGGTCTCGATCTATTGAATTAATTAAAAGTGACCAGTAGTCTATTAATCTGACAAGACATCCAAAATTATTGGCCTTAAGCCCACTTTTGACATTAACGATTCAGTATTTTATTTCTTTGCTTTGAACTGTTGACTCCCTTTCGTAGTCCTGAAGCATTCACACTTGAGTTCTTGAAGCAACCCAAATCCACTACACTTAGTTGTATATTGTATTATGTGTTCTTACAGGTACCTCCTTTTATGAACCAGAAGTTCATAACTAAACTCGAACCTATAGTTTCGAATTTAGTGCCTTTGAACCCTGAATTTTTCATAAAACAATACATCCATGAAAAACCGACGTTTTTCATGTAAACCATGTCTTAGAACCCGAATGTTCTAACTTTGATGCTTATGGATGTTCATTCCCATAGCACCAATCACAATCTTGTTCCTTCAATTCAAACCGTCACAAGTTTGATTTCTCTGATTTGGATGTTTCTAACATAAACCACTTTATGTGGGTACAAGACGTGAATCTCCACTTGACTATCAAGAAGTTGAGAAACCATTGAAGCCAACAATGGCATGGAAGAGCTAAATAAGCATCCGCCATGATCTTCATCCGAAGACTTATGCCCGAAGCATTACAAACGGAAGTACCTCCCTAACGAGGATTCCATGGCTCTTTGGCTAGCTCTTACATACCGTCTAATCGTGAAAGATATTGCTTGAAGCACACCATAATTATGTCCATGAATAAGTACGATTCTGAAGTTTATAAATTCAATCAAATTTTAATTGGAGAATACCTTTCTCGTCCTTCCTTGTTTCTAACTCGCTCTTGAAGCAACAGTGTAGATAGCAGAAGTTAACCAAATTCTTAGATATAATTACTACCACACATGTGAGAGAACAATATATACTTAGCTTCGCCTAAAATCTATCGAATGGTGACACCCAGTTTCAGCTGGGGCCCACCGAAATGTATGCTCTGCTTCGGCAGAGGCATACCGAATAAACCTCTCCAACTTTGGCTGGAACCTTTCTAACCCAAATCTGGGTTTGTCTCTCTCACAATCCAATTTCAAGCTTGTTTTTACAACATATGGTAGAATTAAGGCTTGTCAAGGTATGGTATCATGCCCGAAGCATGGTCATCGGCACCTAAGACCTAAAACTTTAAGAATACCAGATAATGTTCCCGAACCTCAACCCTGCATAATCTACTTCCCTTTTTTTTACGGAGATCATTAGTTATGCACCTATTCGTGCCCCTACCAATGTTGTTGAGGAGCACCATTCTCGTAGTCAATATGTGAGACTAATTTTGCTCAAACGAACACCGTTGGAAGAGTAGAATTTTGACATGAATGGCTTTGTTGGCCGAATCCCTATAGTAACTTTGGTTTACTTTGTGGTCATTTTTCTATGTTCTTCGATTCGCATTTGGTGTTTGTTTTCATTATGGATAATCTTATGGATGTTGTCCTTGAATATGAGTTATTGAATGATGTTTCTGATAAATGTGACCGAATTTAATTAAACACGTGATCAGGTACGAATGTGGGAAAGTTAGTTGTCTGAATGAATGCAATACTACGCACATTAACTTTATACCTGAATTGCATCACTAGCAATGACTTCAAGTCTATCCAGCCTGATTCATAGTACTAAATTACCATTTAAGAGACCTTTCCTGTTTTGAAAGAACATCGTTAAGTCTTAAGGATATTCGAGAGAACAAAGATCATGAATGAAACCACTGAAGAAAATAGAGTGGAATATCTTTGCACCACCTCCAAAATACAAAGCCCGAAGCTATATTTTTGGGATGGCCAGCCTAGAACCGGGTAGTTCGAGCAGTTTACTTGCCTTGGCATGACCGTTTGGGATACTTAGGTTGAACAATGATGCCATGCCTCATCTCTTTACCCGAAGTAAGGATAATATGCCTACAAGCACACTTTGCCAAGCCCGCTCGTTTGGGAAATTTTGTTTCTATAACATCCCTAGTAAAGATACGAAACAACCCTCATTTCACAGGATTCAAGGGAATATATGTGGACTAATCCAACCAAAATGCGGACCATATAAATATTTATGGTTTTGGTTGATGTATCGACAAAATGGTCACATGTTTGTCTACACACATTGCTGCTACACTTCCTGGCCGTTTTTAAGAGATCACCACCCTAATTATCCCATAAAGTCTAGAAGACTAGATAATGCCAGAGTATATCGAAAATGCTTCGATAAGTATTGCATTTCTCTTGGGTTTATAATTGGACATCGAATTCCCATGTTCATCCCAAAATAGTCTCGCAGAATGATCATAAAGCACAATTTAATTGATTGCCCGGGCCTTGGTAAACTCACCAAGCTGTTGGTTTTTACCTAAGGCTATGCAATCTTGTACATAACTATGTTGGTTTGCCTTGAGGCCCATTGCCACCCAACCTATTTTCAACGTTACAGTTGGTTACTGGGTACGAACCTAACGTTTCATACTTACATGTTTTGGGTGTGCATTCCATGTGCTAAGTTGCGCTATCGCAACGTATCAATATGGGTCCTCAAAGAATGATGTGAATCTTTGTCGATTATGATTCTCATTCGCACTAGCTCTTTAGAGCCCTTACAATCGATCTCTTTATCGCTTATTTTGTGGATTGTCACTTCAATCAGATAGTCTTCCCGCCATTAGGGAGATAAGAACGTCAACGTTCCTGTAGAACGACGCGAATTTGCATGGACGTTGCCTACTATGTCTCATCTCGATCCCTGTACTGCACAAGTTTGATAAGTAACTGCATGTATTCTATCTTTCAGAATATTGCTCCAGACGTATTCCTCTGATCTAGCTAAAGTGACGAGATCATATACCAACTGCAAATACGCCTGCAAGGATAGATACTTAACGGACGTCGAGTCAACATCCTCGAAGGGTGTGCCACCCCTATTGGATGGTTTGGCCGCCCCTGTTGGAGGTCCTGTACATTGGCGGATAGCCAATCAATCTGTCTCGGCCTAAAGTACCACAAATCACTTGGTTCATTGGATTCACTTCCCTAGAAGATGAAGATCACGACACAAAATGAATCTATACTCGATCGCTTTCTCAATCATTTCCATCTCATGAGATTAATCTGGTTACTCCTGAGACTTGAAGTTCTTGGTCCAGTATACTAGTTTGGATGAGATAATTGAATTGGAATAAGATTATCATCGATGATGTTTTCATTTATATGGTAGCTACCAACATAAATGAAAAGCGACGATATTGAACTGTGTTCCGTTGATTAGTGATAATGTAGAACTGATTGGACAACTGAAATTACTATCCAGTTTAATTCCTTACCTAAGGTAACCATATTGTGTTATTAGTGGGAAAAGAAGCGTAATGAGATGAGTCAAATAATGTGATATGATGCATGGTTTATTGTGCAAGGTTTCTCTCAAATGCTCTGCGATTAATTGCAGCATTATGACATGTGGTTAGTGTCTCTCCGTGGAGATATTGATACAGAGATTTACATGTAAGTTCCCGAAGAATAACATAGATTGGTTCAAATAGTTCCAGACCACATAACACCCCCTCAACTTGTTTGAGGCGTTCACTTATGGATTGAAGCAATCCGGTAGATTTGGTATACCTGTCTAAGTGATTATTTGATCAGTCAAGGATATGAATAAATTATGCCATTGCGTGTTAAACTATGAAGTCTTATTCTGAATTGCTAGAGTTATAGCTTATGTCGTTAACACGAATCTCACTAAGACTCTGGTGGAGCTTGAGAAAATTGCCTCGCACTTGAAGACGGAAGTTGAGATGAATGATCTTGGTAAAACTCATTTATACCTTGACCCAAAGTTCAAGCGTTGTTCTGACGGTACTTTAATCTACCGGACGAACTACACCTTGAAGGTGTTACCTTTGAGTATACTTGTGATCTTCCATACGCTAAATGCAAATGAGACCCTTGAAGAGGTTGTGGAATTTGAAGTTCCATATATGAGTTTAACTTTGCATTTTGTTGTACTTAGCTCATTGCGTTAGACGGGGCATCTCCTTCCCGTTGATATATTGGTAAAGATGCAGTACTGCGCCTACGCGTAACCAATGAATTGGTATTAAAGATGTTTTTCCGTTACCTTGAAGGTACTAGGACTTGGGCTAATCCCAACGCATGCCGAGTAGATCTGACCCTCTACATCATCGGAATGATGCTTGCCTTATTGTTATGTTGGCACTGGTTATTTATCAAACTCTTACAAGGCACATTCCCAAATGGTTATGTCTTTACTGTTAGGGATATATCAATATCTTGGAGGTCCATAATATGACCTTAGTTTCGAGATCTTTGAACCATTCCAAGACTCACCTCACTACGCCACATGTGAGACATGGTTGTTTTAGTCTATCGTTGAGTCCCGATGACGATCCTTGAAGACTCTATCGCGTGTATCGACCCGACCAAGACATGATACATCAACGAAGTCAACGCCACGACATATTGCGTCTACATCACATTAGCAAAGCATTAGGAGAATGAAGTCATGCAAGCCGATGTCAGACAACCTTGCTAACCATTTCACGACATCACTGTCGAAGTCAACCTTCCAGAAGCTTGTCCGAGGGATTGGTATGCCTAACTATTCATATGCAATGCTTGTAGTTCTCATTTGGAAATTTTGTCAAACTCAGGGGCTATCCAGAAGTATACTGACTTGACCTTAATGTACTATTTTTCCCTACGATTAGGAGCATTTTTCCCACTGGGTTTTTGCTACCTAACTAGGTTTTGACGAGGCACCCATCCTGGGCTGGTTATACCCTTGTGAGCTCTTCTACTTGTGTCAAGAAGACGTATAGTTTTGACTTAATGCAACTTCTCACTTTTCTCCTTAGTCTACGAGTTTTTATCCCACCTTGGGTTTTAACATAACGAGGTTTTGTGAGTTTCACCTTTTATGCATTCATCCGTTTATCTAAGACTCGTATTTGTTCATTGTGCCGATGACTTAACCAATTGTACTTACTTCATCACTAAAGCACTAAAGACCTGATGCGTCATTTACTTGAGTATTTACACGCTCAAGGGGGAGTGTTGCAGTCCTATTAGATTAGGAATGTAGTTGTGTAAGTCTTATCATATCTGGGATATCTCTTAGACTAGATATTATCCTATTAGAGTTGTAATCCTATTAAGGTAAGGAATTTACCTTCCCTACTACTATAAATAAAGGCACAATGCGGTCCCATAACATACACCTCACAAATACACATCTCTCTGTGCCACCGGCCTTATCTCTCTGTCCTTTATATTGTTTAGACAAAACTATATTTGAAAAAAAAAATTTAGGAATACTTTTTATTTTATAATAAAAGAAGAAAAAAATTTAGGAGAAATAAAAGGCTAAATTGTAGCAAAGGTCCTTAATCTATATCACGAGTTTAGTTTTTGTCCTTGAACTCTATTAATAGTTACTTTCGTCCTCAAATTATGTCATTTGTTGCACTTGTAGTCCTTTTTGTTAACTCCATCAACTTTCCCATTAAGTTGAGGGATAAAATAGGAATTTCATTCAAAGAATAAGAAATATATTTTTTAAAGAGAAAGACTTGGCTCCTGAAAGATTGAGGAGGAACCCTCCTTAAACTACTTTGTCACCTATTCACATAACTTTATGCTTTTGATCCGAACTCTTTAAGGATCGACTAAACGATCTTATTTTTAACTAATTTTTTGCGGATATGATCTTTACATAGTTAATTATAATATGAATGACTCCGTTCATAAGCACGAAATTCTATGAATAGGCTACGAAGTATATGAGGAGGAACTCTTCCTTACCCCTAAGGAGCCAGCTCTTCTCTTTTTAAAATAAATTAGATATTTTTTTTGTAGTGAAAGACCACTATATACCCCTAAATTTAAACAAAAGAAGACAAATTTGATGGAAGGATCACTCATGCAAAACACAATTAAGTTGGAGGATGAGAGAAACTAATATGAGAGTGTAGACATCAAAATTTTGAAATTTCGATGTCTACAGAGAGTTCAAGGACGAAAACTAACATGACATAAAGTTCAGGAACCTTTGCTACCACCCACTCGAAATAACAAAAACTGCACTATTGGAACATCTTAACGTTGTTGTAAGTATGGATGCCCATGTGGGTTGGATAAGTTTTCATTGTTCATTGAAGACTTTTGTATAGGGTAAAATAGTTCTCACTATTTTGCCATAGCATCATTTGTCATCCTGTTTTCCTTAAGTCTTTCTAGTCTTTTAGACTTACGACTCGTTTGAAGTACTTTTAAAATAACTGAAACTACTATTGGTGAAAGTATTTTTGGGTTCTAAAAGCACTTGAAGTACATTTTATAGAAGCACCAGTTATGTGCTTCTTCCATAAAGCACTTCAAGTGCTTTTCTAAGATTCACTAGCATTTTTCCTGAGAATTGGTTCAAAAAATAGTTTCAAACACACTCTTATTTCATCAGACATCAATAAACCTATTTGTATAAAATAAAAAAAATAAAAAAACTGACAGCCTAGTGAAGCATTAAGTTAGAATGCTTTATTGTCTAATGGGATATAGAGACTCTAAAACTATCACAAGAGAATAGAAAAAGTTTCTACTTAAGAAGAATGACCTTTATGGACTGCAATTCAGATACAACATCACTGATACCCTTTCGGTCTCTTGGGGACTCGATGGAACATGCTATTCCAATTTGAAAGATGAAATGCAGGCACTCCAGCATATTTTGAGTGTCATTCGGGCTCATTCCGATGTTCTCTCCTTGAAGAAGTTGTGAATCTGCAATATCTGTAACTTCATCCGGGAGTACCGCCTTCACGAAATTATGAAGGTTCAAGCCGTCACTAAACACGTAATCAGTGGGTCTCTTGTGTGTAAACATCTCTAACAAGAGAATGCCGAAGCTGTAGACATCCTCATACGTCGTCACCTTACTTCCCATACCATACTCTGCAGTTCAAAAATCACAAATCATAAACATAAATTCATGAAATCATTCTCTCAGGTTACACTAGTTTTAAACTGAGAAGCATATGAGGACATTAATAGACCTGGAGCTGCATAACTAACCGATCATTTTATTTCGATGGAACTTACTTGATTTCCAGAAACGTTACTAGTTACTTTAGAGAGAAATCTTGCAAGTCCAAAGTCAGAAACGTGTGCAGTCAATTCGTTGTTTAAAAGAACGTTGCTTGGCTTGAGATCACAGTGAACTATCGGTGTTCCACAATGATTGTGAAGATAATCCAGTGCAGAAGCAACATCGATGGCTATGTTTAGCCTCTGAAGAATACTTAGACTTTTGGGTGTTTCTCGTACCTCATCTGTTTTAGTAGTTGGATGTAAGCACTCCTCTAAGCTCCCATTGTTCATGAACTCATACACTAGAACCATGAAATCATTGCCGCCAAAATCAACACTCGAACATGTAGTTATGATCTTGACAAGGTTTCGATGCCGGATATTTCTCAAGGCCTCACATTTGGCTATGAAGCTCTTGGAAGCTCCCCGACGTAACATGTTAAGCACCTTTATAGCAACAATCTATTCTCTATCATCGTCAAGAAGTACACCTTTGTACACAGACCCAAAACTACCAACACCAATCAAATTTGCTGAAGTGAACCCATCGGTAGCTTTTAGGAGAGCGGAAAATGACAATTTCAAAATAGAGTTTGACATTGTTGGCATTTCCATTTCTCTTATTTTCTTCTTTCTTGAGGGAAGAAGAAATACAAGAGACAAAACCATAGCTATACCTATAACCCCAGACATTGAAATTATTAGAATCAAGCTATGAGATAATCATCCACCACCCTTGGATTTTTTAGTGTTGCACTCGGGCAGCTGAAGATCAGCAATGCTGCCATATAGCTTGGTGTTTCCAATAATTGAAGTCACACTTAGATGTTCAAAAACACCTTCAACTGGCACTGCCCCATGAAACTCATTGAAAGATAGGTTCAACTTCTTCAAGAAGAAAAAGCCCTCTAGAAAACGCGGAATTTCACCCCACAAATTGTTACGAGAAATATCAAAATCTTGAATCCGTTCCAATGAGACAAAAGAAGAAGGAATCTGTCCCTTGAATAAATTGCCTTGCAAGTGTAGGACTTCCAGACTCACATAACTGCCAAGACTACCAGAAAGTTATCTAGATAACATGTTATTGGAGACATCCAATTCATGTAGATTCTTCAAGTTTCCATCATCCAATGGAAAGGGACCAACAAAGTGGTTTCTTGACAAGTCCAAAGAAATTGACAAGGAGGAGAGGCCAATAATTTGTTGAGGTATTACGCCGCCAAGGTTATGTTGAGATAGATTCAAAAATAGGAGCCTGTGACATTCTCTTAAGCTTGAAGGGATTCTGCCTTCAAGATTATTTCCTTGCAATAAGAGTATTGTTAACATTTTCAAATTTCCTAGAGAGGATGGGATGCTCCCTGATAATTGATTGTTTTGAAGACCTAATTGCCTAAGCTTTGAGAGTTTCCCAAAGTCGGTTGGGATGTTACCTGTGAAGTGGTTGTTCCCCATACCCAATGATTCTAAGTTAACGAAGTTCTGCAAATTTGGCACTTGTCCAGTGAGTTCATTCTTTGAAACATCGAATTCCGCTAGAGTTTTGACATTGGATATCGAGAGAGGAATGGAACCAGTAAATTTGTTCCCATTGATGTAAAAGTACTGGAGATTAGGAAGAGTGTTGCCCAAGTATGAGGAAATACTCCCTTGAAGTTGGTTTGGGGCTAAGTCAAAGCCAACGAGAGTAGAGATGTTATAAATAGATGGAGGAACAACACCAGATAATGCACATGAAAACAATGAGATATAAGTTAAATTTCTCAATTGGCCTAGAGAACTAGGGATGCTTCCTTCCAAGTTATTATCATTCAAACGAAATGTTTGGGCATGGAATATTGCTGGCGGGTGTCCCTGGCTCGAGCACACAGCTCCCCGAGGAGTTGTCATTTTGGTTGGTTGTTGGGCTCATGCTTGTTAAGAAGCTGCAAGAGGAAAACATAGTTAGTTCTGAAATGTGCTTTTGTGGGGCCTTAGGTATAGGCATTGAGGCTCACAATTAAAACTAACTCAATGTGAGGCGTGCCACTGCTATCTCTGTATGGCAGATGTAGAACAAGTGTGTTTAAGCTGATTACTTGTGCCCCAAGTTATTCTGACTTCTTGTTATCAAAGGATTTTCGTGGATGGGTTAAGTCCACATTAAGTTCTTTTCTATGCCTTGAGACCAAGGACTTTTAGTTCGTTATCCTGTATGCTTTAAAGGGTAGAGGTCTAGATCTGATCAAGTCATCAGTTTAGTTCACTTTTAATTTTCTTATAACAGTAAAAACACTAAGTGAACCATATTTGAGAATTGATGGAACTTTGGGTTATCAAAAGACTGGAAACAGCTTGAATATATACTGGAGAATACATCATGATACCAGATCTACTAATTGAAAGACAAAACAAAGAGAGTCGGGCAAGATTTCACCTTGTTGGGCAAGGTTACACGTCTTATAATCTCTTCTTTTTGCAGTTACAGAGGGTTGAGAGCTAAAAGGGGTGAGTGGTAAAAGGGTTTACACAAGGGAGTCGATACTACAACATTCAGAGAAGGTAGCAGAGCTTTTACAATAGACAAAAGATGTCTTTCTAAGGGAGAATCTATGGCTAAAAGGGTGTAGAATCTGGACAAAGCACAGCTTTCTGGGTATTTGCTTGACTGGGAGGCAAGTTGTATGTTTATTTGTTTGATTGGTTAAGAGCTAAAAGGGGTGAGTGGTAAAAGGGTTTACACGAGGGAATCGATACTACAACATTCAGAGAAAGTAGCAGAGCTTTTACAATAGACAAAAGATATCTTTCTAAGGGATAATCTATGGCTAAAAGGGTGTAGAATCTGGACAAAGCACAGCTTTCTGGGTATTTGCTTGACTGGGAGGCAAGTTGTATGTTTATTTGTTTGATTGGTTGAGTGTCCTTGTCTTTGGGCCATCTTCCCCCTTTTATAGACGAACTAACCCGACTGTGTTGTCTTTGTTCTTGCCTGAAAGCAACTGGAGGGTAGTAACTCATCAGTTTTTTACTTGTATTGCCACTATAAAGTGTTTTTTGGCTGATAGCTGGCTGGTCTCTGTCACTTGTCATTCGAACCATAGGTACATGGCCTATGCATTAATGGGTAGATGTCAATTGGCCTCTGGGCCAAGTGTTGGGCTTTGGGCAAGTCGTCTTGAAATGGATGATCTAGGCTTGGTGCTAGGCCTCGGGCAAGTCCCTTTTCTTGATCTCTTTTGGGCTTCCCTTTCTTTAAGCCCAAAGTTTAAATATTAACCCAAACACGAAATATCTTTAAAGACAAGAGGTTGGCAAAAGAAGGAGGGATTTCTCCAGTTAAATCGTTCACTTGCAACACAAGTAATTGAAGCTTAGATAAGGTGGAAATTTCTGATGGAATTTTCCTCACCAGGTTGTTGTAACCAACATTGAGATTAATGAGGTTGAAGCAACTAGATACATTGACAGGAATAGGGCCGGTAAGCGAGTTATTGTCTAGACGCAGTACTTGCAATTTGCGCAAACGGCCAATTTCTGGAGGGATTTCATCACTGAAGCTATTGTTTTGGAGGTGAAGTGCCCTCAAGAAGCTTAGGTTCCCTATCTGTGGGGGTATGGACCCCACTAAAATTTGAGACCTTAGGTCTAACACGGTGACCCTCTGGTGCTGTTGTGGACTGCAGGCGACTCCATGCCATTGGCAAAAGTGAACGGAATCATTCCATGAGCTCATGACCCTGTGAGGGTCCTGCTTTATTTGAGCTCTGATGGCTAGCAGTGCTAGCCTATCTGTCTCATTCCCTTGCTCTGAGCTCCAACGGCACAATAGTGCAGTGAAAAATGAGCATGTTAAGATCAATCTGTGAACAAAGGTGACCATTTTAGAGAGAGAGGGAATGGGTTGAGATGTGAAAATGATAAGTTTGATTTCAAACTGGGCATGAAATACTAATTTGGACCGTCTTGTTCTCTGTGTCACTTAATGCCTAATGATTCATGCCTACTCAGTCAATGGTCTACTCGCTAGTCTTTTTCTTCTACTACTGTTGTTGGTCTTTGAGTGCTTGACTTTACCAGTCAACAAATTATGGTGTGTTTTCTTACTTTCGAATTTTCCAAGAAAGTGAAAGAAAGACGATGACTAGGTTGAACAAAGACCGACCCCAACGTGTTGTATACGGAGTAATAGTTGGACTCGTGATATGAGTGGTGGCTTGAAGGTTATTAGAGAAATTGCTGGCATGACATTAGGTGCTTTGAAAATTTACGAAAATACTTGACTCGTTTTTTACAGTTTGGTACATAGGCATAAATTTCTTTTGCGCTGATTTTTTTTAGGATTCTAGGTGCTTTGAAATTGTTTTTTCGTTGTATGCCTATGCTATTACATTCTTCGTCTACTATACTGCAACCATTTCAGAAACGAAAAAAAACATAACCTTATTCACATGGTTTTCCTTCATTGCAGCTACTGAACTAAACTATGCTAATGGTATCGACCGTTTATAGTTTTCTTCGGTTCATGGGATCATGTGATGCAGATCCTGCTCCGCTTTATCTGCACTGACCGAGAAAATATCAGCAGGTGCTCTGGTAGAGCCAAGAATGATATTCTTAGATTTACATTTCGAGGAGCTTTTGTGGTCATCAAGGTAGACTACTATAACAGTGATGTCATCATGAACGTGCCGCCTTATTCCCTTTTTGATTTTCGTTATGTCATTGTATCTCATCTCCCTCTTCCTTGCAGCTTCTTGAAGAGCAGCTCTTACTAATCTCTTTGCAATACCCTGCAATTGTTAAGCCGATTTTGTGTCACAGAGATGTCCGGAATATATTTTTACAAATTCAGATTATTCATGTCCTACTGTTATTCTTACTGTAAACATTTATATCTAATTAGCGGAGAAATGAAACTTGGAGTGGCATGTTACTGTATACAATAGGTGAAGTACGGGAACTTACAGCTCTTGGGTTTTTGAAAACAATTTCTACTGCTGCGTCATCGCTCAACTGTTCCCATAGGCCATCTGAGGCAAAGATCAAAAACATATCCTGTGGCTTAAGGTTCCTTGTAATGATTGAGGGCTCTGCAGTCATCACTGGCCGTTTCATAGGAACAGGGTTCGCAAATTGCTGGTATATGGGGTCTCTGTTAAACTCCGGCTTCTTTAAATAAACATCACCAATAGATCTTGACACCTGACATAAAAGAACATTTAGACCATATCCTCCATAACATTTAAGTTTTAACTCCTACAGTGCTATCTCTAAACCCACAAACAAAATTGAAATACGTAATTAGGAAATCTTTTACGCCTGAAAATATGAAACCAAATATTCACAAGCTCAATAAAGTTTCATAGAGATAAACAAAAGTAACCGCGCTATAATTACATTAGATTCAGTTCTATGCTTCTGGGGGATCCGTGTACATCTCATGCATCGAAAACAATCACTTCTAACTAACCTGCATGAGATGCCGGATCAGGAGGTGGAGGATAAGGTTCCTGGAACATACAACCCTCTTTAGAAATCTAAGAATACAAGGAACAAGTTGAACAAGTTTCATTCACTAAAGACATAAAACAATGTTTCGGATTCACAGTCCGCAAGTTTTTCTAAGGCCACAATGCTTACTCCTAGATTACCAAATCGAAATTCACTACTTAAAAACTCATAATTTCGCAACAAACATGAATTGTTTCATTAAAAGAATCCCACTGTACCTGAATTATGCCTTTTATCCTCCAAACTCCATGAATATACACCACAGCATGTGAATCATCGGGATGTAGTGCTTCAACCTCCTTCCTGACCTCCTCAACTCCCACATTGTGATCAGTGGACAAGCGTTCAGCCACCACCGGACTCCTCTTACTATCCGAAACTCTCCGGCCAAGGACAGCTCTCGAGTCCCCCAGATTGGCTACATATAGAACATCATTTGATATTGCTCCCACAAGGCAACACGAACCAACGGAAGCGATTTGGGGCATCATTGGCAAAGATCGCTTCACCAAATGCAAAAAATCCTCTTCAGTGGCACTGAATGCCTTCTTTATCACATCTGTTGACAATCCCCCTTGTTCCATCGCAAATTCTATTAAAAACCCACAAAAAAATCTCAGAATTTAGAACCAAAAAACACAATCAAATTTAAGTCTTTGAACTACCAACCCAATTTCATCATATACCCTTAAACCCAATTCAAACATTCTCATTCAAATATTGAAAATTCAAGTCTTTTGCTTAATATACAGCAGAAAAAGAGCCATACTGTGTAAATATGGGAGGAGATGGTTGTTGACGAATATAGAAGCTTGGGGACCGCCATGGCCATCATAAACACCAACATACGTTGCAGAGGGCGAGGTGAAGACCTGACCTTGATCCTCCAAATTCGAATTGGCCTGAACCACAGCGATAGAGTAGTCACCGGAGGCGTGGGGCTTCAAGTCCATGTGCCAAAGGCCATCGCCTCCGCCCCCAGCACCACATCGCAACCCCAAACAGCGCTCGAGCGGCCTGTAGCACGAGCGCAGCATTGTGTCTCAGTTCGTCGTCTCCGTTCGTGTGTTCTGGGTTGCGCTTCGATTTGGGTTTTTAGCAGTCGATGCGTTTGAATTTGATGGGAAAGATGACTGAAATTCGAGAGGTTTTTAGAGAGAGAGAGAGAGAGAGATGACCGGGAAATCAAAGTCGTGGGGAGACGCGTGAAGAGGAGGGAAGCAGAGCTTGCTGACTATGAATCAGGAATCGACGAATCCTACCTTTCATACGCTCCACTCTGCCGCGTTTTTTTTTTTTCATTGGTTACGTTTTTCTTTTTCATTTTGTTATTTTCTCCTTATATTTCGGTCAAAAGAAAAATCTCATATTTCACTCTGTCATTTAGACCTGGCATTCGTGTCGTGTTTTTCGTGTTCGTGTTATACCCGATATCTTAAAAGGTCGTGTCGTGTAACACCCGTTAAAATAAACAGGTAAAATGACCCGACCCGAAATTGACCCGATAATATTAACAGGTAATATGACCCGACCCGTTACCCGTTAAGGAAAATATATTTTAAACCAATAAATAATCAAATGAAAAACATAATACTAAATAAGTATATACATACCATATTGTCACATCCAAAACATAAAAACACATTTATCTTTTAAGTATATTTTCACTTACCTAAAATCTTTAATAGTTTTTTAATTAATGTAGAAGTGTAAAAAAATATAGAAAAAATATATAAACGCTCATAATGACAAGCTTTACAACTTTCATGAAGAGTTTAACTTCAAAATTCGTCACTATAATAATATAAATCATAAATTAAAATTTAACCGTTGATTGTTGTTTACATTTACGCTTCATTGTTCTCATCAAAATTTTTTTTTCTTCAGATTTTCCTTTTTGAAAACATGATCTATTAGATGATGCAGGAAGATGAATGGTTTGGATTGTTGATATTATATTCAGAGTTTTACGGTTAGTGAAAATATTTCTTTATGTTTATAAAGTTTCTACAAACTATATGACATCGACTCATATTTCAGTTAACCGTAAATATCGAAACGTGATATCAAATATCTGAACCGTTCATCTTCTTACATCCGCCAAATGATTATGTTTTCAAAAAAGAAAATTTTAAAAATGAAATTCAGTAAGAAGAATAAAGCGTAAATGACAATCGACGGTTAAATATAAATTTAAGGTTTATGGATTATAGTGTTAGATTTCGAAGCTGACCCCTTATGAAAGTTGTAAAGCTTGTCATTATGAGTGATTGTATATTTTTTTTACATTTTTTACACTTCTACAATAATTATTATTAATTTTATTAATTTTCCCTCAAAGAAAAAACATTATTCATAAGGGTTTGGAGGATTTTAAAAATTTAAACGATAATGTAAGTGTAACCATTATCTACTCGTGGAGGAATAATGATGAATCACAAGTGTTTATATATTCTTTCACATTTTTTATACTTGTATGTATGTCTGCTTAGTTCTTGCCTGTGCAAATACTATACTAGTTTATTTTAATTTTGGACAACAACATGTTAAGTAAAATTATCCTAGTAATGATAATAAGGAACTCTTATAATAAAATTAAATAATGACAAAAACTTTTTTTTTTAAACTTATATAGAATAATAATACAAAAGTATATATTTAATATAGAATATATTGTATATATTAATATGGCTGTTGTATTTTATAATAAATCTTTTAGTAATTAAAAAATTTTAAAATTATCAAAATAGTTTTTTTCTTAACGGGTCGAAACGGGTTACCCACGTGTTACCCGCGTGTATACCCGTTAAGAACCCGTTATTAACGGGTCCTTAACGGGTCACTCGATAATAACCCGATAAGTTATCGTGTTGACCCGAAACTCGTTATTTTCGTGTCGTTTTCGTATCGTGTCACCGTGTCGTGTCAGAAACTGCCGGGTCTATTGTCATTATCTAATGTGTACAGATTGCGCAGTAAATGCGAATATTTACATTTTACTAATAAATTATGGTTTCGGGAAAATTCGTCTTTGTGTATTGATAAATTTAAACGTTGAACGTTTGATTTTACAGCTCGTTCTATGTTCACGCTCTTATCACCTACAACTTCTTTTATGTTCACACTCTTATCAATGACAACTTCTTTTATACTTGCACTTTTATCAATGAATTACAAAATTACTCATGAGTGTAATTTTCATTTTTAATTTGTTTTTGCCATTTTAATTTCTTATTAAATTATTAATTTTTTTACTATATTTTAATGACTCACTTTTCGAACTATTGGAGATTCATTTTGTTCTTGTATTTGTTTTATACTGATTTTATATGATGGTTGTTCCTATTTAAAGACTCCACTAAAAATGCTCTTAGCTAGGCCATAGATACATCGTTTAGTTAAAATATGTATGACTAGGAACAAATCAAATCTTGACATGTATTGTAACAGCCCGTCCCGGAATTTACGTACGGAGGACGTGAAATGACGAAAATGCCCCTAGGCATTTAATTGAGGTATGGGTGTATTGTACTTGGGATATTTTGATGGTTGTTTTTGAACCACACACTCACATAATCTCTCTCTCTTCCCTCACTCCCGTGTGTGTCTCTCTCTCCCCTTCAGAAACTCGACTCTTTCTCTCTTCCCTCACGTACGGACCACGCCCAAGGATGCCAAAATCTTCACGGTCGAAGCAGAAAAAGGTTCCATTGTGTTCTTGAGGTCCATACGAACCCATCGACACCAGTTTCAGGTAAGAACTTGTACGTTTTCACGTCGAAAACCCGAGGTCCGATTTGGGTACTATTCATCAACTTTTTATTGGCTTTGTTTTAGGACAATCCAAGCTCACAGGGAGCTTTGTGAGACCCTCACGAACCTCGGAGTGTATCGTTGGCTCGAGTTGGACGTCGGAAAACCCCAGTTCGAAGGTGGCCGATTTATGACATTTTGCTCCGTCGTGATTCGAAGGTTTTTCAAGGTTTTGGAAGGTATAGCCCTCTTCCTCTCTTAATTTAGAGCACGTAGGAAGAAAAATGAGACGAAATGGTGAAGAAATGGCCGAGATATGGCGAGTTGCAGGTTTCCGGCGACCGGTGGCCGGCGCCGGCGACCCGAGGAAGAAGACGACACGCGCCAGCGCGTGCCATGCGCGTGGGGGCGCGTTTCACAGTACCTTTTCAGGCGCGTGGGGGCGCGTGAGCTACAGTTAAATTATTTTAAAAATATCACGACGCTCGTGACGTCATGTAGGTCTCGTTGGTATATTCATATGCCAAAATTGAGCTACGTATGAGAAGTTATTTGTAATTGTCGTTTATGCGCATTAATTAACATTATTTCGGTTACTTCTCATATAGGCGAGGCTTATGCGGAAGACGAGCACAGTCGAGAAAGGCTAAGGGGTTATGACCCTTCGATATAACTGTGAGTGGGCAGTTTATTTCAGTATATATATATATATATACTTAACGTTTTCCTAGAAATCGATTTTTGAATGAAAGTATATTGTGAAATGCCATGCATAGATTTATATGAATATGTGATTTGAAATGCCATGCATAGAAATTACATGAATTATGTGAATTGTTATATGATGCATATATGTGAATTGGTGCTGCGGACGCACAGGTGAGTATCAGGTGAGTTAGATATGGTGCATTGAATTGTTTGATGAGATTTATGTTGATAGCTCATAACCTGCACCCCTGGTGTTAGTGCTTATGTTATTCACCCGCATCACACGCTCACCTTGGATCCAAGTAGATGCTAGTCGTACAGACCACTGGAGGTGGTTCCGACATGCTAGTCGTACAGACCATTAGAGACGGTTCCGACTAGTAGGTGACCTTAGATTATGTGCACAGATGATTGATGAGAGAAGCACTAGAGCGTATTATTACACCATCCGAGTCGTACAGACTACTATAGGTAGTTCCGACTCATGTGCAGCGTAGTGCCGTACAGGTCGCAGTTGGCGACTCCGGCAGTGCCGTACAGGTCACAGTTGGTGACTCCGGCTGGATTGGATATTGAGCTTTAGAATCAGCCGTACAGGACCACTGCAGAGTCTCCGGTTGATTTATTATTCCACCTGATTTATGTTGATGCATCCATATTATGTTTTTGGCATGGCATGGCATATTTCTCTGAAAAATGATGAAGAATGGTGTTTTGAGATTTCTGAAGCTATATATATTTATATATGCTATTTTCTGAGAAAGTATACAGATTTTACAGTGAGGGGATATATATATATGTTGATAAAGGAAAGATTTTGAAAGACTTATTTTACTGACCCACTCACCTTGTTTTGCGCCCCTCCAGGTTCGAGTTAGAGCAGAGCTTTGGTGGCCACGAGGAATCCAACGGTATTCTGACAGAATTCACAATGGTATTTTAAAGCTTCCGAACTGTGCAAATGGTTACGTCACTCTCACGTGACGGCCAGCACGCCCTCCTTCGGAACGGGGTGTGTCAGTTGGTATCAGAGCTTAGTTTGCAGTCCTGTACATCCTGAGAATTCTCTAGTGTTTTCTGTCAGAACTATACCGCCTCGTAGTGAGCCAAGTCGTTTAGTTGAGTCTAATTTTCCCTATTTAGCTCAGTTATGGGAAACTAGTACTAATGTGACTCAGTCTATTATCCAAAGGATTTTTCTCTTAGGACTGGATATAAGTTGATGCTGAATCACTTTAGGGAAAATGATGACCTGAGGGTGCAGGTCGATGGCTTAATCAGTGGGAAAATGTGTTTTAGATTATGCAAAGTCAAGGGAATCTTTCTTTTGACGGTAGGTCAAGACGACTACCTGATTTCCGAGCATTGAATTTGCATCCTGATGGAGACAGGAGTCTTATATGATGTCACCAGAGGAAACAGCTGATCGAGAGTTATTTAAAGAATTGTTTAAGGAAAGGTTTAGTCCTCCGGCATATATGGATGGTAAGAAGCGATAGTTTACAATTTGAGACAAGGAAAGATGACGGCAAATGAGTATTATAGAAAGTTTACGGAGTTGTCTCGTTACCATACAGATATTGTTGAGAATCGAAGACTCAGAGCTTCAAAAGGAAATAAGGTTTAGTTCTTCCAGCTGAGGTTTTTGTGCCACTGGTCAGAGGTATGGTGGTAGATTCACTGGTGATTCCAGATTTCAGAGACAAGGTGATTCAGATAGAGGGAATGTACCTTTGTGCTGTCGGTACAATAGCGTACACTCTGGAGAGTATAGACAAGAAAGCAGTGGATGCTTTATATGTGGATAAATGAAACATAGAGCTGCAAATTGTCCCCAGAATCAGTAAATGCCTCCATAGCCTTCTTTGCCACCATTAGCGCTGATTCCGCAGGTACCTGGATCTAGAAATTTTGGTTAGATGAGCCGTGGTGTACAGGATTAGAGTCGTACAGGTCACTAGAGGTGACTCCGACTTATATACTAGCATGGATCGATGGGTTATGAGTACAGCCGCACAGGTCATATTAGATGACTCCGGCTGGGTGGACGAGCTATAGGTTCAGTCGCACAGGTCATACTAGCTGACTCCGGCTGATATATTCCTTGTTATTGATGATGTTGCCAAAGAGAGTAATGATGGAGCACGATCGAGGCATGCATATGTAATTCTAATGAAGGGCAAGATGGTAATGTTGTATTCTTGAGGATTGTTGCTTACTTATCGAGACAACAGTGAGTTATTGTTATTGCGGACTGCAGACCGTAATATCCATAACTTATTGTTGGATTCGTTAAGCGAGTAAACAAGTAGGTCATCCTACGTTAGTATGGTGTTATTCAGAGTGTCCAGTGATGGTGAAAGATGTTGTTATGCCTATGAATCTTATCCAGTTGGATATTGTGGATTTGATGTGATTTTTGGCACAGATTGGTTGCATTATGATTGTGCCAAGATAGATTGCTACGGGAAATCAGTTGCTTTCCATCGACTTGGGTGACCAGAGGTTACTTTTGGGGGATGCAAAGTGTAGTGAGGTATGCCGTTAGTTCTGCTGTGAGAGCAAAAGAGATTGTTATTGAATGGCTACCTAAGATATTTAGTTCATGAGGTATTAAGAGATATTGCTCTGCGTAGTGTGAAAGAGGTCAATGTGATTAGACATTTCCTGACGTTTTCCTTGAGAATTTACCTGGATTGCCGCCAGGCAAAGATGTGGAGTTTTCTATTGATTTGTCTCCAGGTACGGACCTTATATTAGAGATTGGTTCATGATGAGTTAAGGGAATTGAAAGTCGGTTGCAAGAATTGGTTGATAAAGGTTCCATTCAACCTAGTATGTCGTCATGGAGAGCCCAGTTTATTTATGAGGAAAAATGTGGACATTAAGGCTATACATTGACTATGGAAAATTGAATCGAGTAACGATTGGGAATCGTTGTCCATTATTGCGTATTAATGATTGTTTGATCAGCCTAGAGGTGCCTGTGTATTTTCAAAGATTGATTTAAGGTTTGGTTATTAACCAATTGAAGATTTAGTGAGGATGTCCCTAACATAACTTCCAGGACTTGTTATAGTCTAATGAGTTTTTGGTAATGCCATTCGGATTGACGAATGCGCTTGCTGCTTTCCTGAGTTTGGTGAATGAAATATTTCGAGAATATCTCGTCAGGTTTGTGTTTGTTTTCATTGACGATATTCTGATATACTCTAATACTAGAGCAGGACGTGCTAGACATTTTAAAGTGGTATTACAAAGTTTGAGGGGTCGTCGATATATTCTAAGCTTAGCGAATGCCAATGTTGGATGAATCAGGTGGCATTTCTGGGACATGTTATACCTACTTAAAGTATTCAAGTGAATTCTTTAAAGGTAGCAGAAGTTGAGAATTTGGAACAATCGCGAACCGTGACTAAGACTCGGAGTTTTCTTAATTTAACAGGCTAGTATGGACGGTTTGTGAAAGATTTTTTCAGTCTTCGACTTGCTATTGACGAGATAGACGAGAAAAGAGGTTAAGTTAGAGTGGGATGAAAATGGTGAATAAAGTTTTCAACAGTTGAAGTATTTCTTCACCTATGCACTTGTGTTAGCTCCCAGATGATAACGGAAGTTATGAGGTCTATAAGGATGCTTCTTTGATTGGTTTGAGATGTGTATTGATACAAGATAGGGTAATTGCTTATTCTTTGCGGCAATTGAACTTCATGAGATGAATTACCCTAACTATGATTTGGAATTAATCGCTATCATCTTGGCTTGAAGATTTGGAGAAATTATCTTTATGAAGAAAAGTGTAAGTTTTGTATGGATCGTAAGAGTTTCCAATATCTGTCTTCTCAGAGGGATCTTGATTTTAGATAACGAAGGTGGATTGAGTTGTTTAGTGATTATGATTGCACGACCAGGTGATCGTGCAAATGCTTGGGCTGATGTACTTAATATGAAGACTCTCGTGAGAATAAATGCTTTGTATACTTGTTATGTTCCTCTTCTTGCGGATTTGAGATCTACTGGAGTAAAGTTGGAAATAGAAGAACAAGAAGAAGCCTTGCTTGCTAGTATCTAAGTTAGGCTTATTTTAATTAATCGTATACTCGAAGCCCAGAGGATTGATGAAGAAACCAGGAATTAATTGAGGCAAGGAATATCGAGAAAAAGAAAGATCTCAGAGTTAGAGAATCAGATGGCATGTTTATGCAAGAGAACAAGATGTATGTGCTTAATGATGTGGAATTAAAGAAAGCAATTTTTGGATGAAGTACACTGTTCAGCTTCCACAATGCATCCCGGAAGTATTGAGATGTATCATACCATTTAACCATTTTACTATTAGCCGGGTATAAAAAGAGAAATTTTGGGTATGTAAGTAATTGTATCATATGTCAGTAAGTTAAAACGGAAAGAAAGAAGCCTTTGGATTACGTGTACAAACTTCCTCGTTCACGAGATGGGTATGATGGAAATTGAGGTGATAGTTGATCGGCGTATTTAGTAACGTATTTTACTCCAGTGAAGAGCAGCAACCTTTCCAGACAAGTGCAACGGTTAATTATTTGTTTTAATTATTTGTTTTATGGAAAAGAGATTTGGACTTACGAATCTGTTGAGCTTTTGGGTATGTTAGTCACTTTTAAGTTCTAGGTAACTTTTCAAGAAACTTCGGATACAAGATTACTTTATAGTGCAGCATATCATCTTCAGACAGAGACAGGACCATTCAGAATTTGGATGATATACTAAGATCTTCGGTATGGTAGTTTGGTGATGCTTGGATTAAAAGTTGAATTTAATGGAATTTGCCTACAACGATAACCTTCATTCGAGTAGTGGTAGGACACCACTTGAGGCATCTTATGAGAAAGCTTGTTGTACATCTTTATGTTGTCAGAGGTTGGTGAACGAGTTTTAGTGGGCCCTGAGTTAGTGGAAGAGATTACTCAAAACATTCAGGTGATTAAGTCTAACCTGAAAGCGGCACAAGATCGACAAAAGAACTTAGCAGTCAGGCATGCTACAGATAGAGTGTACAAGGTCGGTGATTGGGTATTCTTGAAGTTATCGCCTTGGAAGGTGTTGTTCGATTTGGGAAGAAAGGAAAGTTGAGTCCTAGGTACATCGGGCCGTACCAGATCACCGAGCGGGTCGGTGAAGTTGCTTACAGACTTGAGTTACCGCCAGAACTGTCTAAAGTACATAATGTGTTTAATGTGTCGATGCTTCGACATTATGTCTCAGATCCTTCACATGTGATACCTCATCAACCTTTGGGAGATTGGTTCGGATTTGACTTATGATGAGGAGCCAGTAACTATATTGGATTGGAAAGAAAAGGTTTTAAGGAATAAGACAGTGCAGTTGGTTAAAGTTTTGTGGAAGAACCATTCAGTGGAAGAAGTTACTTGGGAGACGGAGGATCGGATGAGAGAGATGTACCCGAGGTTGTTTTATGAGTACTAGTGGACGGATTTGGTTTTGGTTATGTAAATTTCGGGGACGAAATGTTTATAAGGTGGGTAGATTGTAACAGCCCGTCCCGGAATTTACGTACGGAGGACGTGAAATGACGAAAATGCCCCTAGGCATTTAATTGAGGTATGGGTGTATTGTACCTGGGATATTTTGATGGTTGTTTTTGAACCACACACTCACATAATCTCTCTCTCTTCCCTCACTCCCGTGTGTGTCTCTCTCTCCCCCTCAGAAACTCGACTCTCTCTCTTCCCTCACGTACGGACCACGCCCAAGGACGCCAAAATCTTCACGGATCGAAGCAGAAAAAGGTTCCATTGTGTTCCTGAGGTCCATACGAACCCATCGACACCAGTTTCAGGTAAGAACTTGTACGTTTTCACGTCGAAAACCCGAGGTCCGATTTGGGTACTATTCATCAACTTTTTATTGGCTTTGTTTTAGGACAATCCAAGCTCACAGGGAGCTTTGTGAGACCCTCACGAACCTCGGAGTGTATCGTTGGCTCGAGTTGGACGTCGGAAAACCCCAGTTCGAAGGTGGCCGATTTATGACATTTTGCTCCGTCGTGATTCGAAGGTTTTTCAAGGTTTTGGAAGGTATAGCCCTCTTCCTCTCTTAATTTAGAGCACGTAGGAAGAAAAATGAGACGAAATGGTGAAGAAATGGCCGAGATATGGCGAGTTGCAGGTTTCCGGCGACCGGTGGCCGGCGCCGGCGACCCGAGGAAGAAGACGACACGCGCCAGCGCGTGCCATGCGCGTGGGGGCGCGTTTCACAGTACCTTTTCAGGCGCGTGGGGGCGCGTGAGCTACAGTTAAATTATTTTAAAAATATCACGACGCTCGTGACGTCATGTAGGTCTCGTTGGTATATTCATATGCCAAAATTGAGCTACGTATGAGAAGTTATTTGTAATTGTCGTTTATGCGCATTAATTAACATTATTTCGGTTACTTCTCATATAGGCGAGGCTTATGCGGAAGACGAGCACAGTCGAGAAAGGCTAAGGGGTTATGACCCTTCGATATAACTGTGAGTGGGCAGTTTATTTCAGTATATATATATATATATATATATATATACTTAACGTTTTCCTAGAAATCGATTTTTGAATGAAAGTATATTGTGAAATGCCATGCATAGATTTATATGAATATGTGATTTGAAATGCCATGCATAGAAATTACATGAATTATGTGAATTGTTATATGATGCATATATGTGAATTGGTACTGCGGACGCACAGGTGAGTATCAGGTGAGTTAGATATGGTGCATTGAATTGTTTGATGAGATTTATGTTGATAGCTCATAACCTGCACCCCTGGTGTTAGTGCTTATGTTATTCACCCGCATCACACGCTCACCTTGGATCCAAGTAGATGCTAGTCGTACAGACCACTGGAGGTGGTTCCGACATGCTAGTCGTACAGACCATTAGAGACGGTTCCGACTAGTAGGTGACCTTAGATTATGTGCACAGATGATTGATGAGAGAAGCACTAGAGCGTATTATTACACCATCCGAGTCGTACAGACTACTATAGGTAGTTCCGACTCATGTGCAGCGTAGTGCCGTACAGGTCGCAGTTGGCGACTCCGGCAGTGCCGTACAGGTCACAGTTGGTGACTCCGGCTGGATTGGATATTGAGCTTTAGAATCAGCCGTACAGGACCACTGCAGAGTCTCCGGTTGATTTATTATTCCACCTGATTTATGTTGATGCATCCATATTATGTTTTTGGCATGGCATGGCATATTTCTCTGAAAAATGATGAAGAATGTTGTTTTGAGATTTCTGAAGCTATATATATTTATATATGCTATTTTCTGAGAAAGTATACAGATTTTACAGTGAGGGGATATATATATATGTTGATAAAGGAAAGATTTTGAAAGACTTATTTTACTGACCCACTCACCTTGTTTTGCGCCCCTCCAGGTTCGAGTTAGAGCAGAGCTTTGGTGGCCACGAGGAATCCAACGGTATTCTGACAGAATTCACAATGGTATTTTAAAGCTTCCGAACTGTGCAAATGGTTACGTCACTCTCACGTGACGGCCAGCACGCCCTCCTTCGGGACGGGGTGTGTCATGTATCGAGTTCGACTTTTACTCTCTCCTAATGACATGTTTACTTATTTATGATAAAAAGTTGTAAATTGAGGAAGTTAGAAATGTGCAAGACAAAAAATAAGAATGCGACCAACTACGCCTCAAATCAACATAATTCTTGAAAATTTAGCTATTAGATTACAATAAATAATGTGGAAACAACATATATTTTATTTTGTATGCATTAGTAATCATAAGGCGAATAATTTCAGAACTTGCTCCATGAAATTAATTAGGACTTTAACACCTAAATATAAAAAAATTATTCACAAATTTTTTTAAATATTTTTTGAAATTATAATTGGTTTTTTTTGTGTGTTTACCGGGAGTTTATTGTATTCTGCTTTATTGAATTAGAATACACGCACACTATAACAAAAATGAGCTTTGGGTACAAAACAAAGGGCACAATTGAGAGTTTTGTGTCAATTTGACCACCAAAAATCTTAAACAGTTCCCATTTCATAGAGGGCACCACTATTGTGCCCAATGTTAAAAAAAGCAGACACAAAACGGTAATGGGCACGGAAACCGTGTCCAGTGGGGCTAGATGACAACTTTTTTTATTGAAAATGGGCATAAAAAAACATTTTGTCTATACAAATTATTTGTCAGAAGCACTATATGTTCTCTCTCGTTTGTCTTTACCTCCTCAAGCACACCAATAATTAAAATTTATAAAATTGTGGTAAATAATGATATGGAGCTGTTTATTACTATGCAATATTTTAGCCTCAAAATAAGTTAGCAATAATGTTGTTCTAATTTGTTTTTCGCGAGAGCTGAACCTCAGATCTCTCATTTATAAGTAAAGAAGAATATCACTATACCGTAGTACTAAGTGGCGTGTTTTAGATTGACAATGAATCATTTCCAGGTGCAATGAATGTTTGTTAGATTTGTATATTTTTAACAACTTTTTAGATTGTTATCTTACAGCAGGTTAGTTTTTTTATACTTGTGATATGGTTTTTGGTTTTATAGTAAGCGTTAATTTCTTCATGCAGTGACACATAACCAACAATTGTGCCCTTAGGGTCCATGCAAAAGTTAGTGGACAAATGAGTTAATAATTATAAATTTCTTTTTATGACACAAATGTTACAAATTGTGTCCATTAAATATTAATAAATAATGAATCAACCTATTTCCCTTTCGGTCTTCAGATAGACAATATATTTTAATAATTATAAAATTATTTTTATGACACTGATGTTAGAAATTATGTCCAGTAAATATTAATAAAGAATATGTTGGCACAATTATGGATTTGTGCCTGTATTCTAATATAAAACATCCACACTCCTTTACTAATTTGTCTATGGAAAATAGAAGGTTGCTTCATACACTTGTGTTTCTTTAAATTTGATCAAGTTCTACATCATTGAGAGGCGACGTTGCGGAGTTAGAATAGGAGATGTTTGCTAGATTCTTAACTTTTTCAACTGCTTTTTAGATTGTTATCTTCATGCAGGTTTGTTTTGGATACTTGATGATATGTTTTTGGCTTTATCGTAAGTGTTTAATTTTTTACTGTATTAAAAGTCCTTCATGCAATGACACAAAACCAACAATTGTACCCTTAGGGTTATCATCCAAAAGTTAGTGGGTCTTCAGACAAATGAGTTAATAATTATAAATTCGTTTTTATGGCACAAATGTTAGAAATTGTGTCCAATAAAAATTAATAAATAATAAATTAGTCTGTAGCAAAAGAATATGTTGGCACAATTATGGATTTGTGCCTGTATTCTAGTATAAAACGTCCACACTCATTCACTAAGTTGTCTATGGAAAATAAAAGGTTGCTTCATATATACACTTGCGTTTCTTTTGAATTTAATCAAGTTGTACATCATTGAAAATGGGGGACAGGTGACGTCCCAGAGTTAGAATTGGAACTGAATCTCCAACATCACATTCGTCTAGTGCTTCAAACATTACAATAGCAAATTCCACAACGAATCAGCCAGCTCAACGTCCACGACAACCTGTTAATGTCGGGCGCATACCTTGTTCTATTGATAATTAATACATTCTTACTACTGTTGCCGATGGTCGTCTTGGCTACGCATTACCCTCCAGTAATGGATATGTACGCGCACCTCAAGGACGTGTGTTGCCACCATGGGCATACCCGGGTAGGACAGAACAATACCCTATCAATTTGGTTTCTGCATAAATAACAACTGAAGAGTCTACTAGTTCTGTTGTTATTGTTGAAGAACCACACACTTATCAAGCACAAAGTCATCCTATAGGCCTGTCTCTCCCACATCAAGCACAAAGTCATCCTATAGGCCTGTCTCTCCCACATATGAACTCACGAAATATGCAGAATGTTACTGTTGAAATTTTAAGCAGTGACGACAAGGACAAATGATCTATTTTGTATTATGTTATATTTCACTAGTGTGTAAAAATATAATTATCTTATGCTATGCTGGACTCCTCTTCGGTCTTTTTATCAACTTACGTCGTATTCCAATATAATAATGTTTTCTTTCTAATTAGCCCTTGTAGATTTACTCCTAGCATTATATATTATTTTGGGTTATAATTATGTTTCCTGTTTGGTTCATACCGCAGAATTCAGTGAATTCACAGCGTGGCAACGCAAACCTTATGACACATTACCAGTAAACTAAAAGAAAAAAGAAAAGAAAAAAGAAACAAAACACGAAAATAAAAAAGGAAAAAAAAATTGCTTGCTTTAATACTTCCGGATCCCCGATGCATATGACTAGTAAACTAAAAGAAAAAAGAAACGAAAAACGAAAATAAAAAAGGAAAAAAAAATGCTTGCTTTCATACTTCCCCAACGCAAGCCTTCATACTTCTGCTTCACCAAATTGCACATCTGGGCAAAGGAATCCTAACTAGAAACACAAAATTATCTTTATCCAAATCCTCGTTTTCCTCCAAATCTCACATCTGGTGTGCCTTTCTTCAGGTAATTTCTGAACGGCCGGTGCCTGAATCGTACTCAACTCCTCGTTTTCCTCCAAATCGCACATCTGGTATGGCTCTTTTCAGGTTATTTTTGAACGGCCGGTGCCTGATCGTTAAGTCCTCGTTTTCCTCCAATTCGCACATCTGGTGTGGCTTTTTTTAGGTATTTGATTTTTATATATGTTTTTTGTGTGTTCTTATTTGGTGGCTCGCTTGGATAATGGAAAACCATGTGAGACAGATTGAACCGTTTGCTGGTACTCAATTGTTTTTTGTGTTCTTAATCGTTTCTACGATTTGTTGGTACTCAATTGGTTGGTGGAATTTTCTGTGTGGTCAGATATATAATAGGAATAAAACAACAAGTAATCGAAAAACATGGGAGAAAGATTGAACTATTTTGTTTCTACGATTTGGCTGGTACTCAATTTGTTTGGTGAAATTTTATTTATGGTCTTGAGGTAACGTTAGGGACAATGTTTAGGCTTGTGACCCTTCCCAAGGCTGCTTATTGATTGGAAGTTCACAATAGAAACTGTTTTGAAGCTAACACACTTGCAGGTTAAGAGGGGTGTAATGCATAAGTGTAAGTCATGAATATCAGCTTATCATCCTTCCAATATTTATCAACTGTAATGGAGCCAGCATGAAAAAAGTAAATTACTCACCAGTATGTGCTGTTTTTTTTACAGAACTGTGTAATTAGTTGGTTTGTGAATTTTGGGATATTAAGTTGGATCTTTATGAAAGTTTTTGTTTGATTGTCTCAATTAACTAATCTTATCGTGTAATCATATGTCTTATAATTTCATACATGCTTGTAGGTAAAGATGAACAAAGAATGGGTGCATCTGAATAGGACGACCAATGAATACTTGATTGGCAGGCTTGCATTCATCGGTAACGCTTTAGACATTGCTGCCTTTCAAGGAAAAATTAAGTGCCCCTGTCGGCGCTGTTGCAATATGTTTTATCGTGATCTATTTGAAGTCGATGAACACCTCTATGTCGACGGTATGGATCCCCATTACATGGATATACCTTGGGTTGAACATGGCGAATAGGTGCATACTTCTGATAACATATCAAGTCCAACTACAAATGGATAATGATAAAACATGTTGGGGGTAACAGAAATAGTAAGCAACAAAAACACAAGATTAATTAGGACGTGGAGACCGGAGGAAGCATGGTCAACTGATGGACAGTCTAGTTTTGGTCCAAGTCATAACTTAGTAGGGGCAAAGAAAAGAGAGTAACTTCACAAAGCAAACAATTATCAGTTAGGGGTAAAAATCAATTGAAAAAATAGGGTCCCAATATATGCATCCAAGAGAGTCCCGGGTTCACTATATATGGTGAGAATGAAAAGAATATTTTCAATCATCACAAGGAAAAACAGAAAGAGTGAAATCCTTCAAAACAAATAGGGACCATTCAAAACATTATGAACCATGAAACATTGGAAAGTGAAACTAAGCATCATTCTAAGCCAACAACATCAAAGAAGGGTGAGCTTCTTAAACGACATAAATTCAAGTGTTAACTTTTCTTCTTAGCAACTTGTAGCTTGGCTTCTAGTCGCTGGCCAAGGTCTTCCTCTTCAGATAAAGATCAGGATGGACTCCTCGGTTTCGCCCGTGCCACGCTTGATAACTTTTCATAGTGTTCCTGTACCCAAACCCATTAATGAAAATCGAAAGGTTAGATTTAAACTATAAACTATATACAAACTATAAACTATAAACTAGATACAAAAATGTCAGGCAGAAATTTTGGGTGCAGGTAGAGACGTAGAATAACCATTTTATTAGTATTTATTTAGAGATTTTTAGACAAAAAAAAGATACAAAAATTAGTAGTTTTCCCACCACCAAATTCAAAAATTTGGGTTTCCACCACTGTAATACACAATTGTGCCCACTACCTCTTATAATAATAATAATAAATAGTTGTTATAATAATAATTGTGCCCACTAACTCATATAATACTAGGGTTTTTATCACAAATGGTCCCTGACATTGATCAAACACATCATTTTGGTCCCTGACATTGAAAATCAATAGAAATGGTCCTTGAGATTGATCAAACACATCACCAATGGTCCTTCCATTAAAAACTCTTTGGGCAATTTTCAAAGCTTCGTAACTCAATCATTTCTTAACCAAATTCGACCCATAATATATCAAAATGAAGATAGGAAAGTGTAGAACAAGATTATACCATTTGGAAGCCCAATGGTTGCCGAAGATGGCTGGAAAATAGCCTCAAATGTGACTGGTTCGCGGAAAAACTAGAAAACTCGTCGGAAACTGAGTAAACTTTAAACGTTCATAACTTCTTTAATAATCAACGAAATCGAGTGATTCAAAAATGAAAATCGTACTTCTGAACGAGATGAAGAGAATGATATCTTTATTGATGCTAAATCGCCGTAGTTTGGCCGGAAAACGGCTCAAAATTGGCCTCCAATTTCGAGCCCTTTTTCGGCCAAACTACGGCGATTTAGCCCTTAAGAAAGATACCATTCTCCTCGTCTCATTGAGAAGTATGATTTTCGTTTTTGAATCACTCAATTTCGTTGATTATTGAAGAAGTTATGAATGTTTAAAGTTTACCCAGTTTCCGGCTAGTTTTCCAGTTTTTGGGCGGATTAGTCACATTTGAGGCTATTTTCCGGTCATCTCCGGCAATCATTGGACTTCCAAATAGGTATAATATTGTTCTACACTTTCCTATCTTCATTTTGATATATTATGGGTCGAATTTGGTTAAGAAACGATTGAGTTACAAAGCTTTGAAAATTGCCCCAAGAGTTTTTAACGGAATGACCATTTGTAATGTGTTTGACCAATCTCAGGGACCATTTCTATTGATTTTCATTGTCAGAGACCAAAATAATGTGTTTGATCAATGTCAGGGACCATTTGTGATAAAAACCCATAATACTAATTAAAATTCTACCCTATATCTATTTTGGTCCCTTGTATCTCACTCTCCAAAAAAGCAAACACCGCTCATCCTTTCTCCTCCATCCAGTTCGAACCCACTCCTCCGTCGAGTCCTTCAACTTCAACGCTGCTCATCTGTCCAGTTCAAAGGCATTCATCCGGTGACACACACAGAGATACAGGAGGCCCACAGGTAAGGTTTCTTAAATTCAAATTTTCAATGGGTTTTTGTTCTTTAGGGTTTGAGGTCAAATTGGATGTTCATTGTCAAATATGGTTTATGGTTTGAGGACAGTGAGTTTGGGATTAGGAATCTAGTATGGGTGCAGGTCTTTGGGATTGGAAGGGTTTCAACTTGGGTGTGCTCTGATTTTGCAGGACCTGGGCGTTGTTGGGAGGGGTGAGTGGGTAAAGGTTCATAGGTTTAGGTTTAGGGTGGGTAGGTGAAACGGCTGCAGCTTTTTTGCTTGGTATGAATTTGACAAATAGAACCAGGGCTCATTATGTTTATGTTTATGAAATTGACAAATATGATTGATTATGTAGTTTGAGTTTTCTCCTGTCGTTGATGTTATGGATAAATTAGAACTTCGCTCTTATAAATGTCAGAAAATGATTCAGTTGCAGTTTGATTTCCATCGAGCAATTTACAATCTTGGAACCGTATTGGTTAGCTTGTTACTTATCTTAATAATTTTAGGATAATGTGACACTCCATTCATAATTTAAATGGACTATCAGTTTCCTCTATACTGGATAACAAGAAACCACTGGTTCTCTTATCTAATAATCCCTCGTAACTTGAATTACCAAACCTTGGTCTTTTTCTTGCAGTACGGATTGGCTGAGGACACACTAAGAACTGGGGGATCTGGACACCCCAAAGAAGTTTCACCTAATGAGTTGTATAGTTAATCGGCTATCTACATTGCAGCTGCTCATGCTTTGAAACCAAATTACAATGTAAGGTTCCCATAGTTTTCTTTCTCAACCAATTTGATTTGATAATTATTTGGAGAAAAGGATAGCCCTTCAGTGAGAGAGAGGTAAAATTTAGTAGGTTTTATTTTTCCTTTAAAGTTTAAGGATATTCACTTTGATTGTGTATTTGCTTGGTAACGTCAAAAAGAGTCAACCTCCAATGCGATGGGCCACCCTTCCGCCACCAAAGGCCGCAATTCTCTCTCCACACTTCTGGTTTTGCTCCAACTCAAATCCCTAGTGACCACACAATCTGTCATCAATTCCTACCCCTCACACTCTTCCTAAAAGGGTTATTTGTTGTGGTTTATTTTGTATATGATACTTCATCCAATTTGATACTTATCACTGTTTTATGTTTTTAAACTATTTTTTATATAATTATAAGTATACGATATTTATCAGCTTACTCTCTCGTATTTGCCACCTCAAGTCAATCATATTGTCTCTCTACTTTTTTTCTAGACTCTTCCATTTCCCTCAGTCCCCAGACAGTTGCTTCGCCAATGGCTTCCAATCTCGAAAAGAGTGCCAAGAAGGCGTTAGTTGGCCGTTGACCTCTACACCCAGGCCATTGCTCTCAACCCTCAGAGTGCCGAGCTCTACTCCGACCGCGCGCAGGCCAACATCAAATCCGGCAATTTCACTGGTACCATTTTTTCCTCTTGCGATTTCGCGCCAACCTTTTTCTTTGTTTCTTGTTTGGTTCCCAAGAAAGCCTGAGAAAATTGAAATAAGTTCAAGAAAATGGTCAATTGGGTTTTCTAATTCTCTTGTATCTGTTGTGCTTTTTTTTTTTTTGTTCAGGGGCTGTTGCGGATGCAAACAAGGCAATTGAGTTCGATCTATCACTGTACAAAGCGTATTTGCGCAAAAGGTGAGTTCGAATGCACCAACACTGAAAACCCGTAATTCTGTTTGTTGTTTTTTTATCACCTGTTTGTTGTTTTTTATCACCTGTTTGTATTGGATACAATAAAGATTGTAACTTTCATTTGATATTTTAGGACTGTAATCTAATAGGGTGTTCAATTTTTTCTAAGCTTGTAACCATCAACCTGAAAATTAATACAGGTCATGCTGATCGTTGATATTCGTTGTGGATCTTCGCCCTTTGCGAAAGGGAAAGGCTTTTAATGCTAATTTGAGTGTTTCAAAACTTTTGATTTTGTTTTTGGCCAAAATCTTGGAGGGCTCATGACTGGGATACCGTGTAGTCCATTTCTGAAACTCGTTGTGTACTCCGTGTGGGGTTTTGGTTTGGTATCAGTTATGTTGCACTTGCTACATGTGATTGCCAATGTCATCGCTAGTTTTACAATTTTTGTTCTTTGTTGTTGTTGGTTACAGAATTGGCTGCATCAAGCTCGAGGAATATCAGACTACAAAGGCAACCTTGGAAATTGGTGCTCCTCTGGCCCCGCATGAGACAAGATTCGCTGAATTGATAAAAGAGCGTGATGAGAAAATTGCAGGTGCGTTGTTTGCTTGTTACAAGTTTGCACATTTTTAGTGATTCATGGAAATGACGGGCCTTTTCACACAGTTAGATATTTAGCTTTCTTTTTTGGTCTGATTTATTTTGTTTCCTTCCAATCAGAGGAAACTGGTGTTCTACCAACGCCTTCATTGGAGAAAAACATTACATAGAATGTTATACCTGCAGAAGATGTTCAGCTTGTGAGTCAACCTTCCAATCAGGTGACCGTAGCAACTGTCAAACCAAAATACAGGTTAGTCGAGATCAATTTAATTTCTGTTGCAGCAAGTGTTTTAGTCTTGATATTTTTAAGGAGCATCACCAAAACATTCTATTTGCAGTTCTTGTTATTTTTTTTTTACCTTTTTGTACTGTCTATGTTGAAGCTCCATGCTATCTATGCATGCTTGGGTAATACCCTCTTATTTGCTTTATGTATCTTTATTCCTTAGTCACTGCATGATTTGGTGGAAATTTTTTCATGCAGGCATGAATTCTACCAGAAGCCAGAAGAAGTGGTTGTGACAATATTCGCCAAGGGCATACCGGCCAAAGAGAAGGCGGAAAAGATGAAAAGAGAGCAAGAAGAAAGCATACAAAGGCTTGGGGCCGAACAAGAGGAGAATTTAAGGTTAGCAAAGGTGCAAATGGCTGAGCATTTGAAAGCCATATTGGCATATGTAGGCATCAACATTGGTTCATTTGGAGTGGGTGCTCTTCAAAGTACTTCAACTCAGCAGCAAGGGTGTGGAAGCTCACACGATCAGATTTCAACGCTTTTCAAAGGTGGAAATGAGAAGAATATGCAGTGTGGACCTCTGGTTTCTAGTGCTATGATGCATGAGGATTGCCAAAGTGAGAATACAGGTTAGTTGTCATTAAGCAGCCCTTGTAGATGTGTATTTTGTTTATATATTGCTGGTTTAACCGTTAGTACGTTTGAATTGGGGATACAAGCTTGGATATGTTATATTTTGTTGTATATAGAGAATCTCGGGTATGTCCATCATAGGATATATGTATTTTTTGGTTTAACATTTGGATGGGTTGTATTGTTAGGTTGCATGAATCGGTCTTAGCCAAGAACATGGGTTATGTAATATATTAACTTAACTGTTTTAGTGCTAATGTTAATGAAGCTAATGTTGATTTATGTTTAGCTTGTAATGAATGATTTGTAAGTTCCTAAAATTTGGTGGAAATTAGGTCCTGTGAGCAAGCCTGATGATTTCTATATTTAAATAAAAATATCCAATTGTGCCAAACTTTTACAATTGTGCTGGAACTTAATTTTATTTATTAAAATATAATAGAGTGGCACAATTTTAAAGTTGTGCTGGAGCTTAATTGTATTTATTAAAATATAATAGAGTGGCACAATTTTAAACTTGTGGTGCCTTTGCTTTAACATCTATACAACAATCTAAACCTTTAAAACAACAATTGTGCCCATCTTACACCATACATTCAATAGCCTTTATTAGAGGTGAGACACGAAAAGGGTTGTATTTGTGCTTAGCCTTTGGGCACAAAACATCATATTGTGTGCTATCAACAATGGTAACGCCCATAAAAGGCACAGATGGAAACATAGTTGCTGCTTTGTTGCCATTGACCTATGAGCACATATGTTGGTGCCCTTTGGCATTAAAGGGCACATATAATTTATTGTGTGCAGCGCCCAGTTTTGTTGTGGTGGCACTACAACGTACAAACTGAAGCAACTCAATATTTTTTAAATGGAGTGGAATTGACTATACAGTTTGACATATTTTTTTGAAATTAATTTATATTTTAGCGTATGTTTTATCTAATGAAATTAAGGACCAGAATAAACAGAGGTATGTAACAGGTTAAAAAAATGTGTGGAAATCACTTCCTTAAACCAAATTGATGTAAAACTTTTGCTCCTATTGTAAGAGGTGGATATGGAACTTCAAAACTTTTTAGCAAGGGTAGTGTGGTAGCAAAAATCCGCTGTCTTCAATCTTGATGAATTTGTACCTACAAAACAATTTAAACACCTTTGATAAAAGATCAAACCCCATTGGATATCTGATGCTTAAGTTAGTTTCTCTAAAATGAGAGAGAGTTTATGGCTTAATTGTGTAGCAAAAGCGTACCAAAAAATTGGTGGAAAATGGGGTATTTATGCGGAGATGTGGTCGGCCATGTGAAGGAGAAAAACTTGTGTGAGGCTTGGCTTGCCACTGGACAATATTCATTGACACTACCATCCACTCAAAACATGTCACTTAGTAAGTATTATGTATTTTTTTTTTATAATTTTATATTTAAAATTTACATAATAGAATTTTCTACTAAATAATTACAACATTAAATTTATATAATGTCCAATTCTTTTCCTCAATTCCTCTCCTTTTTCTGGTCAGGTTTTCTACTTTTCTTCCCAACCGCGTATTGCCTTCTCCCCCTTCCTTCGTTTTGTTGCTTTTCTTTGAAAAATCTGAAAAAACATTAAGAACCCATCTTCTCTAACATTTCATATCATATAATCTAGAAAGCAACCGATTTTGTCCTCTTTTTTTTTCTTTTTTCAATTCAGTAGCTGATTTCTTCATATGAACTTGACTTGATTAACTCACGAATCTCACAAATCCAATAAAGATGATACAAATTGAATCTACCATTTTCAAGCAAAAATTCTCATAATTTGCTGTACATAATTTCAAAACCCATAAGAAGATAACAAAATATATAGATAAAGATGCTTCTATGGTTCTATTGATCTATTCAAAATGTACATAGGCGATGATTTTATAGGGTGATTGATTTTCTCAACCACAACACGGTTGATGAAAGTGGTTGTTTGGTACAAGCTGAGAAGAAAATGAGACAGAGAAAGAAAGGAAAATTATAGAATATTAGATGAATTAAACTATTAATTAGGAATAATATTTATTATGAAAGCTTTAATTATAAAATTATAGTTAAAATATATTTAAAGTTTACCACATGGCATGTTTTGAGTGGATGGTAGTGCCACTCAACATCGTCATGTGGCAAGCCAAGCCCCACACAAGTTTTTCTCCATTGGGAGAGGAATCTCGCGCGATGTGTTGATGTCCAGTTGACAGCAGCATGTCATCCGTTGGATGGAGGAGAGAAAAATCCCGAAGATATTATTAATTAAATAATATCTTGGGATTATCTCGTTGAATCCTTGATTGGATTTGGTGGTGATTTCTTTCTTGAATGAGTTGGTCTTCTTAGGCCGGTCATAGGAACAAATAATTCACCAATATTGATAATCAGTTTTCTCTACATTATTTAATGATTATGATTTCTGGTTGCATCAAAAGTATTCGTATGCGTCAATCCTCTATGGCATCTAGACGAATTTAAATAAGAACCTATTAACCGTTATGGAAATCGTTGGAAAATCACATAAACCCTAATTGCATGACATTTGCAAATAAATGTTTATATCAATTGTACAAAGCTAATCCCAACTTAAGTACGCAATCTACTCTTAACTTGCGTCAAATCAACTTTTTTTTTTTTGGTCAATTGCGTCAAATCAACTTAATTGAAACCTAGATAGTGATCAAGCATGTAAATAAAAACCAATCACATTACAAATAGCAAAAAATAATCAATATAGAATAAAAACTTGATAGTAAAAATACTACAAGAAAATTAAATCCTTTCAAATCTATCACTGTTAGGATCCTTTAATATACTCATTATCAGATTACATCATAGCCTTAGCAAAGAAAAAAAAAATTCTAAATCTCTTCCTCATTGCCTCAACCTTCATTTTCACAATGATGTGTTTTGTGATTTAATAACGACAAACAAGGAGAATGAATCTCCTTACAAAACCCTCGGCAATAAGAAGGGTATCAAAAGGGAGTTTCACCTAAGGCTATGATGTACTCATTATCAGATTACTTCATTTTCAAAAGGGAGTTTCTCCGATGCCTAAGTTAGTTTCTCTGAGAAGAGTAAGTGTTTAGGGCTTGTTAGGGTTGTAAAAGCTTACCAAAATTTGGAAGAATAAGGGGTATATATAGGGGAGTGACCGGCTATGGTGTTAGGGGTTTACCCTACACATGGCGGCATCCTATTGGCCAATGTTTATGGAGAAATATTCTCAAGATATTAAATAGGAAAGAATGTCATGAGATAATGGAGTAATTATCCCTAATTGTTTTAAATAGGGATTACTTACTTGAATGGAGTCAATATTCAATTGGGAATGTATTAAAGATAGGATTTGGGTAATTAATCCTTATCTTTAATGCTTTGACTTTTCCTTGCCAAGGGTAGGTGAGATGTGTGCAGTCGTATTCAGCTACAGGATCCTTCAGGGGTGTGAGCTGCGCGTGGGAGTATCTGAGAAGCCTGCTCATTTAATGAGGGCAATCTTGTCTTTCTTGGGCAAGAGTCCACGTATCGCCTCTAGAATATTTGGGATTATTTTAGGCTCCACAAATGCCCCCACACCTACTGGGCTGCTCGTAGGAAAAAGGCAGTAGGTGTAGAAATCCCAAGCTACATGGGCTTGTAGAGTTGTTTCCCAATTTGAACTAGATCTCTTTTATTGATTTAGAGGTAGACTTCTTCTAGGAAAAGGAAACCAATTGCCCCCAATACCTATTTAATTCTGCCTTAAGCAGGGGATTAAATAAATTTGGAGAACAATCATAATTCCAACAAGGAAGAGAGAAGCCAAAGGAAATTTGTTTCCCTTCCCCTAGCTTTCTTCTTTTCTTGCCCTTGCAAAGAGTCATCTCTCTTTATTGTTCTTCTTTTCCGTGCCGCACCAAGGTAAGAAAAATTTGACTTTTTCCTTCTTGATTTTTTTGGAGTCTTGGGACTTGAAAAATTGGCTTGGCGAGGCCGAGGTGGCGTGAGGGACGTGGCAAATGTGCCATGAGGTTGCTGTGCATATGTGGTGCGGCGGTGGAGCTCAGCTGGCATGGGCCAGGTGCTCGGCTCGGCTCAAGCCCAGGTGACAGATGCGCTGGGTGCGAAGCTGTGTGAGCCGTGAGGCTCTAGCCCATTTGGGTTTGAGCTTGGCGCATGACAAGCATGGAGGAGCAGGCTCGGGGCTGCAATGGAAGGTGGAAGGGAGAGAGAGACCGGCACAGCTTGGTTTCTTCTGCTGGCAGATTGGGCCGAGATGCCTTAGACCTTGTTAGGCGCATTGGGCGTAAGATAGAGGTGGCAGGGGTCCGGGCCGTGAAGCTTAGCGTGCTGCTGCGCTCCAGCAATTTGGGCCTGCACTGGATGAAAGATAGAATGAGGGTTGAGCCCTCTATGGCCTGGCCGTGTGAGCTAGGCCGTGAGGTCTAGTGCTGGGGTGCTGGGCTCTGCAATCCTCTCCTTTATATATATATATATATATATATATTTGCTTTTCTTCTCACGAGCTACCTTTTAAATATTTTTCTTCGTACTTTTTTGCAGGAATTTTAAGATGTCTTCCTCCGATCGCAAAAGTGATGAATATCCTTCATTTTTGTACAGTCAAGGTGGTTCTTCCGGCAAGGTGGGCTACTTTAAGGCTACGCATGTCAAGATCAATTTCGATGAGCTATTTCGAGATTTTCTTGAGACATACAAACATGCGATTCCGTCAAGGGTTGGCGTCAGACGTACAAGCATACAGCGATGGTGTCACTGCTAGGAAGAGAGCTATCAAATTCCATCCCTATTACTTTGTTTTGGGATTTACTTTTCCCATGCCGTGTCTTTTTCAGGAGGTGGTCTGCTCTATGAAATGCGCGCCTGCTCAGTGCTCCCCAAATGCAGTTCGTGCGATGGTAGGGTTTTTGAACTTGAGCAGGTTCTTTGATCTTGGCTTGACCATAAATGAATTTTGGTACTTCTTTGAAATCTGCCACAAAGAAGGTGTGGGGCAACTGAGGTGTTGCCATAGGCTGCTTGATGCTTCATGCAAAGGTGATCTTGAATGGGTGAGAGATACCTTAGAGGTAAGTGGAGAGTGGGAGTCTGACTCCTCTCCTGAGCTGCGTGTTCCGACTGTCTTTATCAGTGGTAAGTGAACTACTTCATTCTTTGCCTGCTTGAATTTTTGTTAAGCTGCTCCATGACTTCAATTTATTGATCATCCTTCTTACTTTGTGTAGATTTGGAATTTGTCTCAACTCCAAGAACTTCAGCGGATATAAAGAAAGTGCACATCACTTTAGGCATTCCTGCTGAGTACCGTGAGTGGCACTGGCTGCTCAGTCATGTTCATCGGGAGGAAGGCGACCTACCTCTAAAGAAAGAGATCAAATGGATAAAGAGTGAGGCGTTTGCTCGTCTGATCGCTGTTGTAAAGCCTGCTGCCAATGAGAGTGGAAAGAAGAGCCATTCCTCACATTCTTATGAGCTTTCAACCGAGAAGAAGCCGATGAATTTTTGTTGCTCACGGAGGATCGTCTGTTGCTGAGAAGCTTGTCATCGATCTGACTTCTCCTAAGGGGATGAAAAAGACCTTTAAGTCTAAGCCTGTGAAACATGCTGCTCCGAAGGTAGCCATAACCATTGCTGAAAGGATTGCCCAGCAAAAAGGTTCTGTGGGGCCCTTAGTGTCTGGGTTTGTGTCGAAGTGCGCGTCGGGAGCTAAGTTCGGTTCGGCTTCTGAGAAGCTTGCTGCTATGAAGAGCGAGAATGTGGATTATGCTACTAAGGTGGGGCCTGACCTGTTCCTTATTCCATTGCGATTGATTCGTCTACTGAGAAAATGAAGTCTGCTCGCACGGGCAGTTGTGAGAGATTCACCAAGTCTGAAGCTGGGGAGTTTTCATAGGTTTGTGTGCTGCTGAAGGCTGACCTGCTTGAGGACATTAATGCATGTGCCAAGTTTGTTGATAGTGTTGGGAAAGTTGTCGTCTGCTCAGACTCTTTTGTGAAGCGTCATTCCTGCTCGATGAGGTCTTCCCTGATTGCTAAAATGCATAAGACTTTGATCCTGGCAGCTGAGTCTATGCGCGTCGATCAAGATGCTGTCGAGTGTGCTAAAGAGGCCGAAGTGGCGTTGACAGCTCAGCTTCGATCGGTTGTTGAAAAGATTGAGAAGCTCGAATTTAAACTCGCCGTTATGAATGGGTCTAATGTCTCTGCCTTTACTTATATGCAGCTGGAGACCGTTTATCAGAAGGTCATCTATTTGAAGGCTAAGCTTAGTGCGACTCAAGCAATGTTGTAAGCTGCAGAGAAAGAAGTCAGTCATGTTGCACTGGTGGTCAAGGACCTTGAGCGTGTTAATTCGAAACTACGATCTGCTTGTTTCGCCAAGGATGAGGAGTTTATTTTCATGCATGCTGAAGTGTCTCGTCTCAAGGATGTTCCCAGTAGGCTTGAGTCTAAGGAAGTGGATCTACAAGGTGAGCTGTCTACTAGCGAGAACCTGAAGAAGGTACTGGGTAACCTACAAGATGCTCACATTAGGCTTATTGAGGAGAATGTGCAGCTGAAGAATGAGAAGGTCGATCATGAAGTGGCGCTTGCTTCTTGTCAGGCCATGATATGAGCATATTTATGTGACTTAGTTAGATTGTTTTCTTGCATTTATTTAGTTAGTTATTGCTTATAAGAGTGTTTTAAGCTATTTTCGTGTGTTTTTAGGTTCAAATGACAAAGTTGGCAAGAATATGCAATTTGGAGCATTTTAGAGCAGTTTTGGGCTTGGAATGGATATCACATGCATGGATCAAGGTGGACGGACGAAATTGAAGTTCAAGAGAGGCTAGGAATGTGCAGAAGAGATGGAGAAATTAATTCAAGTCATTGAAGATAAGGAATCAGCTAAAAAGAAGAAACATTATCTAAAACCTTATCCAACCTTATCTTATCCAAACTAACCTTATCTTATCTTATCCTACCTTAATTCGAGCTGCAAGGGGGACTCCTTTTCATATTAGGACACCTAAAACCTGTTTTTAGAAGGCATTTTCCTTCTAGAAACATGCCACAACACTTCTTTTTATAAGCCCTAAAAATCTAACGCCCCAACCTTTCTAGAAGGCCTTTTCCTTGTTGGATTAGAGTCCTAAATTCTTTTCCTTGACAACCTACGCCAAGTAATCCCTAGGCCTATATATACCCCAATCTGCTGCACCATTCAAACCACCACCCTCTACCATAACTCACCTACAACCATCCACCACACCATCCACCACACAACCTCTTATGCCGCAGCTTTGCAAGGAAGGAGAATGAATGAGCCATCTGGAGCCGTGCTTGCCATTCAACACGTTGGATTATTGGAGAGTTTCTAGGTGTATTCTATCCTTTGTTTTCAATGTTTAATTTAAGTTATCTTTGTTTAATTGGGAACATGAGGAACTAAACTTGTTTTAGCTAGGGGAGAATTCAAAGCCATGAACATATATGTGACATGAATTGATTACATCCAGTTATTGTTTCATAAATCGTGAATGTAATTTGCTTAACTGTTTGATTGAAAACTTATTCTTGTATGTTGATTAAGGGTGCACACTTAGTTTGCATGCATGAATTTGATGCTAAAATATAAGGGAGTTTCACCTAATAGTTACAAACTTATATTTACAAGTAGTGGAGGTTGCTAGTCACGATCGCGTTAAGTAAATTTCTGGCAGGAGTGTCATGCAGTCATAGTCACGAATGCCTTGTCAATGCTTATGATTTTCACGCAGCTTAATGATCTTTGATATATATCTCTAGTATGCAGTCATATAGGGAATTTGATAAGAATAATTTGGGTTGAAGATGCGTATCCCATCCAATTCAATGAATTTAGGAAAATTTGAGAGTTAAAACAGTGCTGTCACAGTTAACTTGGGGCATTGAGGTTCATGGTTTATGGAAAGAATAACTGGAAATCGACTTGTGTTGCGTATGTGTCATGTGTGGAGAAGGACCCTCTAGCTAGCCATTCACCCATTCATTAACCCAAATTCGTACCAACCTTTGTTTAGTTTCTTAATCAGTTTGTTTTTACTTCAAATTTGTCCAAAAAACCAATCCCCCTTTACTTGGTCGTGTCTTTAGGTTAGAATCTGTCCAATTTTGTGTCTTTTAGCATTTTGAGTCAAGTTAAAGTTAGAATTCGTGCAAATAACTCCCTAGTGTTTGTTTTTAGTCTATTTTCTTGTTAAGCTGTTTTGAGTCATTCTAGTTTGTTTTAAGTCATTAGAGTCTAGTTTTCTGTTTTTAACTCTAGTTTAGTGCTTTAGAGTTTAATTAGTGTAGATTAGCATCCCTTCTAATCCCCGGCTGGAACGATCCCTACTTACACATACTACATTGATAGGGTTTAGTTTGTGTGTTAGAATATATCACATCAAATTTTTGGCGCCGTTGCCAGGGATTAGCAAATTTGCTAATCCGCCGTGTTTCTGTTTGTGTCTTTTGCTTTTATGTTTTAGTTTTTGATTTTGTTTTGTTTTGTTTTCTTTGTTTCAGGTACTAGACATGGCAATTGCTAACATTCAAGCTCAATTGGCGAATCTTACTTCTCAATTGTCCCAGATTACCGAAAGAACCATAATGCACATTGCCCGTACATTTGGGGTGCTCTATGGGCAAGTATATCAAACTCATCAACGTCCTCGATTCACTGCAAAGGGAGGTGCTTAGGGTTATCAAAGCCATAACCAATCAAGGGACAACATGTTTTCCAACGCTTACAATTCGGATTGGAGAGATTATTCAGATTATATGTGGGAGGAACCTCAACAAATTCAACAAGGTGGATATTGGCAGCAAGATGAGGATTTCTATTCAAGATCTGCGCAACCACCACAACCTCATATACAATATGCCCAACCCAACTCAGGATCGTCAATAGATTATGATCAAATTCTTGATGAATTAAATTCTTTGGCGCAGGGTTCACAAAATCAAGCTAAGGAAGTTCAACAAGGAGAATATTGGCAACCATATGAGGAGTTCTATATAATGCCTATGCAACCACCACAGCCTCCCCCACAACAATTCCAATCGAATTCAAGTATGCCTATGAGTTATGATGAAATTCGTGACGTACTAACCTCTTTGACGCAGGGCTCACAACAAGAAGGATATTGGCAGCCATCTGAGGAGATATATCAAAAGCCATATGAACCATCACAGCCTCAACCATACTCGGCCCAACCAAGTTCAGGTTCGTCCATGGATAATGAACAAATTGTTCAATTATTAACTACTATAGCGCATGATATGCAAGACCAAACCAAGACAATGGGTGAATTGAACAATCAACTTGGAGATATGGTAGAGTTCATGGCACAAATGCAAGAACAAAGCAAACTCTTCAACTCAACTATTGTCAATTCGATGGGAAATGTTGCAATTACTGAAGCTATCACTTTAGAAAGTGGTATGGAGGTTGGAGATGAACCCAAGATGTCCAAACCAAGCCAAAACATGGATGAACAGATGCTGCTGATCAAAGAGAAAGAAGAAGACATACCTACGACAAGGGTAGAACCACCCTTGCTGCAGGCCCCTAGTGTTTCTAAGCCATCCAATCAAGGTAAGTTGGGTTCAAATTCAGTTCAATCTAATGTTATTCCTCCAAATGTACTCTTCCCTCGCAGGTTTTTGATTCCAACAAACAAAGAAAGTGAAAAAGACATCATGGAAGCCCTTTCTAAAGGTGCAAAGTACTATCCCAATTCTTGGTACAACAAATCAAGTTCCAGATTATGTTGAATCGTTCAAAGAAATTTGTACACCAAGAAGAATGATTCAAGAGGAAGAAGTGGCTAAAGAATATCAAGAATGCATCAAAGAGGCTGTACATGAGACAACAAAGCCCAAAGAAGTTGAGTTTGATGACACGGGACAAGTCACAACTATCATAGTAAATCTGGCCAAGTTCAAAGTCCCTGAAACTTTCAAAGAAGTGGTGTTCGTCCTTGAGTTCTTATCGGAGCAAGCAAGTAAGCCATCTTCTCCAATTTCAATTTTGTTTTCTACTAACTTGCTGATTTTAATGATTCAGGCACCCACACTAGAATTTAAACCATTGCTGGATCATTTCAAATATCACCTCCCCTTCAAAGATAAATTCCATGCCGTGAGGCCTATTCAAGCTTAAACGGAGGTATTGTCTGGCTGGAAGACGTTAAAGCAAGCGCTTCTTGGAAGGCAACCCATGCGTTCAAATAAAGAAGACCTAAGAATCTCCAACTCCAAAACCAGATTTGCGTTCCTAAACCCTACTCTTTATTGCTTTTACTTTGCCGTAATTGTCATGTTTGTTAGTTGTGTTGTTTGTTTGTTGGTGTGTGAGTCTATGTTTGAAACATTGAGGACAATGTTTGGTTTAAGTGTTGGGGGGGGTAAACAAGCTGTTTTTGCATTATTTTCGTGGGATTTTGTCACCTATCACTTCTAAAGTTGTTTTTCACCGTTTTAAACATTTTAGTGTGTTTTGAAGTATTTTAATATGTCTTGAACAGAAAATACGAAAATTTGAAAAAAAAATTCGAAAAAGTTTTGAAAAATACCAAAAAGAGTCACTTTTGTGTGTTTGTGTCTTAGGGTACCTTCCAACACAATGATGAGGATTTGGTTTTTAATTGCATGACTGTTAAAGAAAGTTACAAACATGGATTGAAGTTTGATATGCTCTTTGGTTTATGCTTAGTTGTAGTTGTTGTTGACGAATTCACATGTAATCACAAAAGGATAAAATCAGTTTTTGTAACTTGCTTGAAGGAAGAAACTCAAACTAACGCTACAACCTTGAGAGACTTGAGCTTAAACATTTATTTGGAGAGTTATTAATCTGTGCATTTGTTGTTTTCTAAAGTCGTTGCATGATCTCATTATTTCTTTGCTTGGTTGCTACTTAGAATGCATTTTCATCCTTATAGTTCCAAATACTAGAACTCATCTCTGTTTCATTCAAAACATAAAATTGATTAGCATAACAAATAACAAGATGAAGTTGTTTAGTTTAAACCAGAGCCAAAAAACCTTACCCTTTGCATATGTATTGTAGGTTTAACCCCTTTGAGCCTTAGTTAGCCTATTTTCTTTGTTAGCCCACATTATCCTTACCTAGCCTAGTCTAGGACTATCCATATCCTTGTTCTTAAAGGATAGTGAAGCATGACTTAGAGGGAATTCCTTTAGATCGACATTATGCAGAAAAACAAGTGTGGGGGAAGGTCCTACGGTTTTGTGTGCTAAAATAAACAAGAAGGGCACGGGTAGAAGAAAAAAAAAAGAAAAAAAAAAGAAAAGAAAAAGTTGTGAAAAAGAAAGAAAAAGAGTTCAAAATAAGTGAGAATGAGCTCACATGTATTGGTTGTTGAAGGAAGGGTCCAAAAGTTTGAATCCGACCCTAAGTGATGTTTGAATCTTCCCTTTGTGTTTAGAGTTGATTTCTGCAATCAAGAGTGAATTCGAGGTGTTGATTTCATTGCTTTGCTTACTATTTCTTTAAGAACCTTTGTTATCCTTTACCTTTCTTTGTTAGCCAATACCCTTAGCCCCGTTACAACCCTTGACTTCTATCTTGATTGTTATGTGTTTCAATAATGTGGAGTTTGGGATTGGTATGAGCATATGGTGTCTCTGGTTCTCGCATCTAAGTAGTAGCATTCCGTTCATAAGATCATATACATGTTGTATTAATAATTCCAAAAAGTGCTTTCTTTGTTATAACATATGTGAGTGTTTAGTCTACAAGTTTACATCAATCTTCTCACATATACTTAGTGTAGGGAGCGTAGTCAGAAAATTTGTGTGAAAATAGAGTGTATATCTAGTGAGGAATTGAGGGATTCTCTAAGGCATGTTACTACATTCAAAATGTTGTTTTAATTGATTAAATGCGAGCTAGTGAGTGGTGACTATGATAAACTATGTGCTCGAGGGTAGAGATGACTAAAATCTATGTAATTATGATTTTTAACATGTTATGTTGCATTGGAAATCCCTGAGGTAAATGTTGGAAGGTTTAGGTTTTGTTTCGTTTGTTTTGTCTTGCTCGAGGACTAGCAAAAGCTAAGTGTGGGGGAATTTGATAGGAGCATATTTATGCGACTTAGTTAGCTTTTTTTTTTGCATTAATTTAGTTAGTTATTGCTTATAAGAGTGTTTTAAGCTATTTTCGTGTGTTTTTAGGTTTAAATGACAAAGTTGGCAAGAAGATGCAATTTGGAGCATTTTAGAGCAGTTTTGGGCTTGGAATGGATAGCACATGCATGGATCAGGGTGGATGGACGAAATTGAAATTCAAGAGAGGCTAGGAATGTGCAGAAGAGATGGAGAAATTAATTCAAGTCATTGAAGATAAGGAATCAGCTAAAAAGAAGGAACATTATCTAAAACCTTATCCAACCTTATCTTATCCAAACTAACCTTAACTTACCTTATTTTATCTTATCCTACCTTAATTCGAGCTGCAAGGGGGACTCCTTTTCATATTAGGACACCTAAAACCTGTTTTTACAAGGCCTTTTCCTTCTAGAAACATGCCACAACACTCATTTCTAGAAGCCCTAAAAATCTGGTGCCCTAACCTTTCTAGAAGGCCTTTTCCTTGTTGGATTGGAGTCCTAAATTCTTTTCCTTGACAACCTAGGCCAAGTAATCCCTAGGCCTATATATACCCCAATCTGCCGCACCATTCAAACCACCACCCTCTACCATAACTCACCTACAACCATCCACCACACAACCTCTTGTGCCGTAGCTTTGCAAGGAAGGAGAAGGAATGAGCCATCTGGAGCCGTGCTTGCCATTCAAGACATTGGATCGTTGGAGCGTTTCTAGGTGTATTCTATCCTTTGTTTTCAATGTTTAATTTAAGTTATTTTTGTTTAATTGGGAACATGAGGAACTAAACTTGTTTTAGCTAGGGGAGAATTCAAAGCCATGAACATATATGTGACATGAATTGATTACATTTAGTTATTGTTTCATAAATCGTGAATGTAATTTGCTTAACTGTTTGATTGAAAACTTATTTTGTATGTTGATTAAGGGTGCACACTTAGTTTGCATGCATGAATTTGATGCTAAGATATAAGGGAGTTTCACCTAATAGTTACAAACTTATATTTACAAGTAGTGGAGGTTGCTAGTCACGATCGCGTTAAGTAAATTTCTGGCAGGAGTGTCATGCAGTCATAGTCACGAATGCCTTGTCAATGCTTATGATTTTCACGGAGCTTAATGATCTTTGATATATATCTCTAGTATGCAGTCATATAGGGAATTTGATAAGAATAATTTGGGTTGATGATGCGTATCCCATCCAATTCAATGAATTTAGGAAAATCTGAGAGTTAAAGCAGTGATGTCACAGTTAACTTGGGGCATTGAGGTTCATGGTTTATGGAAAGAATAACTGGAAATCGACTTGTGTTGCATATGTGTCATGTGTGTTGAAGGACTCTCTAGCTAGCCATTCACCCATTCATTAACCCAAATTCGTACCAACCTTTGTTTAGTTTCTTAATCAGTTTGTTTTTACTTTAAATTCGTCCAAAAAACCAATCCCCATTTACTTGGTCGTGTCTTTAGGTTAGAATCTGTCCAATTTTGTGTCTTTTAGCATTTTGAGTCAAGTTAAAGTTAGAATTCGTGCAAATAACTCCCTAGTGTTTGTTTTGAGTCTATTTGCTTGTTTTAAGCTGTTTTGAGTCATTCTAGTTTGTTTTACGTCATTAGAGTCTAGTTTTCTGTTTTTAAGTCTAATTTAGTGCTTTAGAGTTTAATTAGTGTAGATTAGCATCCCTTCTAATCCCTGGCTAGAACGATCCCTACTTACACATACTACATTGATAGGGTTTAATTTGTGTGTTAAGTTAATTCTCACATCAGGCCGATTTCTACAAGTTTAGCTATGTAGACCATCTTTAGGATAAGCCGTCGGATTATGAGTTTTCCGAGAATGACTGCGAGACTTTCTCTATTTCTTGAATTGTGAATGCAATTTACTTAACTGTTTGATTCATAACTTATTCTTGTATGTTGATTAAGGAGGCCTACTTTGTTTGCATGCATGAATTGGATGCTAGAATATACGAGAGTCTCATATAATCGTTACGAATTTATATTTGCAAGTAGTGAAGGTCGATGGTCACGATCGTGTTAAGTTAAATTCCTGGTAGGAGTATCATGATGTCATAGTTACGAATGCCTTGGCAATGCTTATGATTTTCATAGAATTTAATGATCTCTGATTGTATCTCTATTATGTTGTTCATGTAGGGGACTCGATGAGAATAATTTTTTTGTGATGCGTTGTCCGTCCAATTCAATGAACTTAGGAAAATCTGAGGGTTAATTTGTGATGACATGGTTATTCTAGGGCATTGTCATTCATGGTTCAATGAAAGAGTAACTGGAAATCAATTTATGTGTATATATGTCATGTGTGGAGAAGGACCCTCTAGCTACCCCATCATCCATCCAACACACCCAATTTCGTGCAAATTTGTCTAGTCTTTAATTTCTGTTTGTTTTAGCTTAATTTTGTCATAAAACCCAATCCCTTTACTTTGCTATTACTTTTAGGTTAGAATCTATCCAATCTTGTGCCTTTGAGTGTTTTGAGTCAAAATCAATTCAATTTTTGTCCAAAGTAAGTCCTAGTGTTTGTTTTGAATCTGTTTGATTGTTTTGTGCAGTTTTGTGTTTGTTTAGCTTGTTTTGAGTCATATAAGTCTAGTTAAATGTCTTAGAGTATAGCTTTCTGTTTTTAAGTCAGTTTTAAGTAGATTAGCAATCCCTCCTAATCCCCGGCCTAGAACGATCCCTACTTACATCTTTACTACAATTGTCAACAAAAGGGTTTAATTTGTGTGCTTAATTTATATCACATCACAAAATTGATCGCAGTGGGTACTAGGTCATGACGATAATCGGATATCTTTGAAAGTAAGGTCTGAGCTTCCGAGTTGTAACAACTTGAGCCAAAATTAGCTTTTCAATCTTCGGGTATCTGGTTTCTGCATTGAGGAGAATTTTGGATGTATAGAATACAGGCAGTTGGGCCCTCAACTGTTTTCGTATAAGGGCAGAGCTCACTACTATCTCTCATACCGCCAGATAGATGTACAGGTTCTTCGCTGCTTCCGGCTTGGATAGTAGTGGAGGTGACGTTAGGTACTACTTCAGGTCTTGAAATGTTTTCTCGCATTTGTCGCCCCATTTGTCTCTATGCGCCTTCTTGATTGCCTTGAAGAAGAGCTTGCATCGGTCGGTGGATCGCGAGAGCAAACTATTGAGTGTAATTGCTTATCCGGTCAGACTGTGGATCTCTTTTATAGTTGCAGGAGACTTCATGTCCAAGATTACTTTGATTTGCCTTGGATGAGCTTCGATTCCTCGCTGGGGTACAAGGTACCTTAAGAATATGCATGAGGAGACACCGAAAATACACTTGGCTGGGTTGAGCTTCATTTTGTACTGTCGGAGGATGTTAAAAGTCCCTGCCAAGTTGCCAATGAGTTCTAATCACTGCTTGCCTTTCACCACGATATCGTCGACGTAGACCTTCATGGTTACTCTGATCTGCTTCTTGAACATCGTGTTTACTGGTCGTTGGTAAGTTGTTCCTATGTTCTTGAGGCCAAATGGCATGACCTTGTAGCAATATGTGCCTTGCTAAATCACGAATGCGGTTTTCTCCTTGTCAGGCTCGTGTTTGGCAATCTGATTGTAGCTTGAGTATATGTCCAAGAAGTTGAGCAGCTGGTTCTCGGATGTTGAGTTAATGAGCAGGTCGATTCGTGAAATCTGGTAGTTATCTTTAGGGCACGCTTTGTTGAGGTCGGTGTAATCCACCCATACTCTCAATTTTCCGTTCTCTTTTTTCATCAGCAGAACGACGTTGGCCAGCTACACTGAGTGCGCCACTTCCTCAATAAATCCGGCCTCCAGTAACTTGTCAATCTCCGCCTTAATAATTGTTACTCTAAGGAAAATCGTGAGTTCCTTATTCTCCGTCAGGCTCATACGTGAGCCAATCTTAACAGTCTTTTCTGGCGGGTGGTGATCAAGAATGATGTGCTCAGGGTCATCTTCGAGTTTTTATCCTGATTCATTTACCAGAGCATTATCGACATTGATGCTATCTTCCTGACACGCCTGCTGTAATTACTATTTGGTGGAGGTAAAATCGTCTTTCTGCATTTCAACTGCTACTGCTGGGGTGAAAGACTTCTTCTTCGACTTCTTAAGAACTTATACAGTGCATCACCGAGACATGGCCTAGTCGTCTTTGATCTCTCCGACTGCTCATCTCGGGATGCAAAATCAGATCTTCTGATACTCGATCAAGGTCACAACTCCAATCTTCACTAGTCAAGGTCGGCCCAATATCCAGTTATGGGGAGATAGGTTGCTGATGATCATGAAGGTCTGCGATGAGACAATTGAAGGGCTGGTTACGTCGAGCATAATTGTGCCAATAGCAGTTAAGGTAAATCCGTTGAATCCGATCAAGACTTCTGCTTTGCATTTGATCATGTTTTCCAAAGCTATCTTCTGGATGACTGACAGTTGTAGGATATTGACTGAGCTGCCGTTGTCCACCATAATTTTGTCAAAAATGTCGTGGGCCAGTTGAGCATAAATCACCAAGGCATCGTCTTGGGGAAAGTCTACTCCCTTAGAGTCCTGCTCGATGAAGCCGACGATTGGTCCAAGTACAGCATCTATGGCTTGAACTTGAAAGACTGATCTCGCCTGTTGGATCTTCATCTTCTTGGAACTGTTGGTGGCCCCAAGATGCTCGGATTCGGCAAAGATGTTGTTGATTCAGATCCTCTTGGCTAGGGGTTCGACATTGACGTCTGCTTCTCACCTTGGCCGGGGTAACTAGCCTGTCGACATACTGGTCGTATTTGCCTTCTTTTATGATATTCTCTAGGTACTTCATCCATGTGATGCAGTCGTTGGTCGCGTGCCTCGGACCTCTATGGAATGCACAGTATTTCGTCTGGTCCATCTTGGAGATGTCTCCCCTCATGGGTTGCAGCATCTTGAACCACGATCTGTCCTTGAGGTCGCGAATGATCTAGTTGATTGAGACCGAGAACTTGGTGTACATCTTGGGTGCTGAGCCTTCTTTCGCCAGAGATTGGTCCCTGTGTCTGCTTCCTAGGTTATTTTTATCATTGACCGGTTTATCGCTCGCCTTCTTTTGAGCTAGCTCCGTGTCTTTGCGCGGCTACTCAAGCGGCTTTTGGGAGCACTTAGCCTCATCCCAGAGGGAGTGATTTTCTGCCAAAGCATAAGAATCTGCCAGGGTCAAGTTCTGGCCCATGATCAACTCTCCGAATAGTGGGTGATCTGCTATGAGCCCCTTCCAAAAGGTTAAGCTTGCAATGTTATCATCACATCCGACGATTTTTACCTTCTCCATTTTGAACCTCTTGACGTACGTGCGGAGCGACTCATTCGGTTCCTTCTTCATGTTGAATAAGTGGTCAAACTTCTTCTTGATCGAGTGGTAGGACGAATATTCCTCAGTGAAAACCAAGGAAAGTTTGCTGAAGTTCTGGATTGAGCGTGGCGGCAGGGTCTGGAACCAATCTTAGGCTGCCGTGGTCTGTGCTCGGGGTCTGGGCCTGCTGCTGTAGTGGTCTGGGCCTGCTGTGGCGGCTAGTGTAGGCTAGGCCTCCTGCATGTAGCCCGTTCGTGCCCTAGTAGCACGGTGGGCCGCTGCAACACGCACCTAGGCCTCGGCTTGGGCTAATACTACTGCCGTGGTCCTTGTCGTAAGCTGCAAGGTGGTGGCCGCGGCGGTGGTGTGGCTCCGCAGCAATGGGGCTCCTCTCACCGTCGCGTTGAGTCTTGAGGATCGTCATCATAAGGCTTGTACGTAACAGGTCCCGTTCGTCGCGGTTTTCAAATTTCCTACCATTTTATCGTTTCTCCAAGGATTGATCAAGAAACTTTTCTACGAAAAATTAATTGATACGACGTGTGAGAAATTCAATGTAATAGAAAATTCAAGAAACCAAATGCAAGAGGCTTCTTCGAGCATTTGAATCAACTTTCAATGAAAACACCAATTTGTCGATACAAATTTCCACCATCTCCAGCTTTAACGAAAATGCACCTGCAAAACAAAACCTTTGATCAAGGACCTAAGCCTCATGCACCCACGAGGTGGGGGGGTTAGGCCAATGGATCTTCGATGCCTAAGTTAGTTTCTCTAAGAAGAGTAAGTGTTTAGGGCCTTTTAGGGTTGTAAAAGCTTACCGAAATTTGGTAGAATATGGGGTATATATATGGGAGTGGCCGGCCATGGTGTTAGGGTTTTACCCTACACATGGCGGCATCCTATTGGCCAAGGTTTTATGGAGAAATATTCTCAAGATATTAAATAGGAAATAATATCTTGAGATAATGGAGTAATTATCCCTACTTGATTTAAATAGGGATTACTTACTTGAATGGAGTCAATCTTCAATTGGAAAGTATTAAAGATAGGATTTGGGTAACTAATCCTTATCTTTAATGCTTTGACTTTTCCTTGCTAAGGGCAGGTGAGCTGTGGATAGTCGTATTCAACTGCATGGACCTTTAGGGGTGTGAGCTGCGCGTGTGAGTATCTGAGAAGCCTGCCCATTTAATGAGGGCAATCTTATCTTTCTTGGGCAAAAGTCCACGTGTCGCCTCCAGAATATTTGGGATTATTTTAGGCTCCACAGCTACAACATAACTTTTTTGTTCTCACCAGCAGTCTGGGAGCCATGCTCTTCTCTGAATCCTACGGTAAGTGTTTGCTATTTCACCCTCTTTAAAATGTTATCACTTTAATCTTGAAAAAGCATATATGATGTTTTGATGCTTTTTGTCAATTAGAATTCATAGATAATAACAGCATATATATGAATATGAATTCGAATTCGTTATATCACTATGTTTTCTTTTATTTGGATTCATAGTCCATGTCAATTAGACTTCGAAATATCAATTAGAATTCATAGTCCATGTCAATTAGAATTTGAAATACAATTATCACTAGTCATTGCAGTTTTACTTTTGATACTTATGTTTATATAAGCAGATGTGAATATGATTACATACTTATCCATGCATCTTTCATTTCTAGTCAGAGAATAGATGATTTGTGTTACCGGGTGTGCATAGTTTCTACTTTCTATTTTATGAATTGGATATGCATATTTTTACATATTTTAATTGGGCATTGATTGATATGAATTTGGTTGTCTATTACAAAGATCATATATGTCGATTAATTTGATTGGGTGAGCATAATTTGAATTAGTTGGTTAATTATGTTTAGGAAAAATGAGTAATACCAATGAGGATTTGTCTTCTCAACCTCAATTCTATGATGATAATGCTCCTCTATGGAAAAATATGTTACAAAAAAATGAATCAAGTGTGGTGGAGGGAACCTAAGCTTCAAGTGTAATTATTGTAAAGAAGACTTTACTGGGTCATACTCTAGAGTCAAATATCATTTGTTGAAAATCAAAGGATGTGTGGGTTAGACCTTGTTGCCATAAAGGAATTTATTGAACATGAAACGAGTGGTTGATGAGGCGGAGGTGAGGGTAAAAAATGTCAACGCTAGAACTGTTTCTTTGCCTACTAAAGCCACCACATCAAGCAAAGTTGGCTCTCAAGTGCTACTGCCTTTGATTTGGAATTTATTCATTGGGTTCCACAATGGACAATGGACTTAGTCAAAAGAAAAGAAAGGGAGCTACTAGATTTATTGATGAAAACTTCCATTTGATGCATAGAGAGAATTTGGATGCTCTCATTGCTAGAATGTTTTATACAAGTGGGTTGCATTCAATCTTGCTAGGAATCCATATTATGTCGAAGCCTTTACATATGCTTGTAGGTATCCAGTTCTGGGTTATAATCCATTGAGGACTACACTTCTCCAAAGGGAGAAGAGTCACATTGAGATAAAATTAAATCCAGCAATGAGTTCGTGGAGAGAAAAAGGTGCAAGCGTGTGTAGCGAGTGTAGCGATGGATGGTCAAATTCTCAAAGAAGACTACTTATCAATATATTATGGCCGCTTGTGAAAGTGGACCTATGTTAATTGTGAAGGTGAGATGAATAATGCTCAATTCATTGCTAATTTGCTCGATGAGTGCATTCGTGAGATTGGACCACAATATATAATTCAAATAATCACAGACAATACAAGTGCTTGCAAAGCGGCGGGACAAATAATAGAGGCCAAATATAGACACATATTTTAGACTCCATGTGTAGTGCATACGTTAAAATTTAGCTTTGAAGAACATGTGTACACTGACGGCAAGTTCATCTAAAGATGTGTGTGGTCAATGCTTTTGGATTGCCGATGTTTGTGATGAGTTTTCGGCAATTAAAAATTATATTATATTTTGAACCACCGAATGAGGTTGACCTTCTTTAATTCTTATTTAAAGTTGAAGCTTCTTGCAATTGCCGACACACGCTTTGCTTCCATAATTGTGATGATGAGGAGATTTAAGGAGATAAAGTGTGACTTACAAAGAATGGTGGTTAGTGAGGAATGGTATTCATATCAAGAGGATTGTGTGGAAAAAGAAGGAAGTATCCAAGAGAAAATATTAAGTGACTAGCTTTGGTGTGACCTTCAATACATAGTTTTTCATCTCCTATTTATTCTATGCTTGGAAAGTGTGACATCAATATTCCGTCTCTTCATTTGGTTTATGGAAATTGGAATTCATTGATAGTGAAGGCGGCTATTTATAAAAAAGAAAACAAGGAGCTTGATGAGCAATCGAAATTCTTTGATGCCGTGTATGAGGTGCTCATACAAAGATGGACCAAGAGTAGCACACCACTCCATTGCCTTGCACATTTCTTTAAATCTAAGATAACTTTCTTGAGAGTTTTACTAAATTTATGTAGTTAGTTTTAATTATTATAATCTTTTCAGTTATCACTTATAGGTACTATAGCAATGAGTGGCTTGATAGTGCTCCAAATCGTGTTGCTCCACATAAGGATAAAGAGATCTCAATAGGAATAAAAAAAATGCTTTGAGCGATACTTTGCTAATAATGTGGAGAGAAGAAGTGTCAATGAGGAGTATGTTGCTTTTTCGGTTAATCTAGATGTCTTTTCAAGTAGTGGTGCTATGAGTTATAGTTTTCCAATGGAACCGGTGAAATTGTGGGTTGTTCATGGAGCTTCCACTCCAACTCTTCAAGGTTTTGCTTTGAAGCTTCTTGGACAACCTTATTCCTCATCATGTTGTGAAAGAAATTAGTCAACATATAATTTTATACATTCCTTGAGGAGGAATAGGATCACACCACAAAGAGCCGAAGACTTGATATATGTTCATAATAATCTTCGTCTTCTATCTAGGAGTACCAACCTTTATTAAAAAAAAAGGTCAATTCAAGATGTGGGATTGGGGTGGGGATGGATTGGATTCTTTGAGTATGGAACATGCGGGTGTGCTCAAAATTGCAACCCTTTCACTTGATGAACCGGATTTGGAGGCCATGACCTTTACTAATGACAACGATGAAGTTCAAGAGGAAATATAAAGAGAGATTTGAAGATCATTGAGACTTGAATCCTATGTTGCTTTAATTATAATGTTTATGTTTCAATTATTATGTATGGTGAATGTATTTGATGAACATGAGTAGTTTGTTATATTATGAATTGGATGTATTGTTTTTAATAAGATGTAATATTTGTTATATTTTAATCGCCATGTCCTAGCCGTGTCCGTGTCCTTATTTTTTTAGTTTTGCCGTGTTGCCATGTCGCCGTATCCGTGTTTGTGTCCGTACAACCTAGCCATCACCAATGCTTATTCCAAAAAAGTTGGCAATCTTCATGTACATCTTAAATTGCAATTTGCTGTGATTTCAATTCTCGTTCTTGTGGATCTTCCCGTACCATCTCAAAGCAACCAGGGGCTTAAGGTTTTGAAAGATGATTTCGTTTTCTCCTTGGCAGCATAATTGGCCTTCTTTGGCGATAACTTGAGAGCTTTGCGCAGGGCAATAAGTACGTGTTTTCGCAAACACTCACGAACCTTGTAGGCTTAATGTGGTTCTTCATCATATTTGTATTCGTTGTATCATAGCGTGTAAACATTCTCTTTGCGATGTTTTCACCTGTGCAAATAAGGTTAAAATCACTTAAAATACTTGCAAGAATACAAGGTATTTGTATTATAAATGCTCATGCAAGGTCGTTGTCCCCAAAGATTGTTTGACTAATTTGTAATTAAACTAACTCTTAATTAACTATTAAAACAGATTTTATCAAAGATTTGAGATTTATGAATCTGAAAAGATTAAATTAACTATAAAAGAAATATGAAAGATTGGAAATAATGGTAGCAAAGAAGAAAAACGTTTTTAAATTAAAATCAATTTAGAGAAATCTAGGGTTTAGCCGTCACTGTCACAATCCTATGCAACTCTATCAATTACTTATGAATTTCCACATACATGCTTTGAAGGTTAGGTTTTCCTAATGCATATTTTCCTCGTGATGTTCAAGCGAAAACGTATATCTAACATGCAATCCGCCTATGATGTTCAGATCAAATATAAACATGCAAGACTCATTAAGCTTTGTGAAAACCCTTTGAAAAACCATGCAACCCTTAAGAGTGTGATGTTCGCCTTAAGTGAACTTACAATTACTAATCACAAGAAGCCCTCCTCAATTTCAGGGTGATGTTCAAACAGAAATTGCATCAAATTACTTGTCTAAATACCCTAATGGTGATCAATCATTAAAATATATAGATAGTTTAATCACAGTGATTAATAATTCAAAGCAAGCATGCATCCATTCATAAGCAAGTTAATAAAATCACATATTCATGCTAAGGCTTATGGCCTAACCCTAGCAAAAGGAATTAGTTACGCATACTCATAATAGAAATTAAAAATAATATCATTAACTAGAAAAAAAATGAAAAACCTTGTAGGTAAAAAGTCTGAAATTCTCCAAAGCTTGCCAAATTCTCTCAATGTTGCGTCCTCTCCACCTAATGGCTAAAAAGCCTTATTTATACTACTCCTAATCAAAACCCTCATAAGAAAAGGTTTTCTAAAAACTAGGAAATAAAATAATAAAAGGATAACTAAAAATTACATTCATATTTTGACTAGGAAATCTGCCCATCAAAGGAGAAGTCACGTTTCTGGACATTCAGGGCCCCAAAACGACTTAAATCAAAGATTAAGACCTCCTCTTCAAGTTCCAAGAAGAGTCCAAGTCCAAAATCCATTATCTTTCAGCCCAAAAGTCGCAAATAAGCTCTGCAGCCTCATCTGCCAGCACTGCACGCTGGGCATAAATTAATTCACCACGATCAGATGTTTCGGGATAAAATTATGAAATTTTGATACAACCTTCTTGACAGAGTCACGAACCCGCTCCAATTGGAATCACTCAAAAATTCTACTGTTTGATTACTTTATGCTCAAAACAAGTTCGCACGTCCTATATTGGAAATACATAACAAATCATCAAAATCTCATCAAAATAATAACCTAAATATACCAAAAATAAGGAATAATATATAGTATAAAATCGATTCATCACAATTCGTTTTGATACTTCTCAACCACACTTTTATCCCTCACAATGCGAACATCAGAATCATAGCCTTAGCGCGTTGGATTCTTCTTTGTTTTGGGTAATTTTATCGAATCCTCTAAACCCACATAAAGAATCCCTAACAGATCTTTGAACCACCCTAAATCCCTGAAAAACCACGGTATTCAAAGATAAGTTAAAGGATGGTTTTTGTGAATCCAATACAAGGCTTTTTGAAACCCTTCTTTATCAAGCTTCCCCTCCATTCCAAAATCACATATGGTTTTGAGATTGGTGAAGGGATTGTGGGACCATGATTTTCCAAGGCCGGAGTAACGGGATCGGAATACACTTACCTCAAAAGTTTAGAATACACTTGCCTCAAAAGTTTGGTCATGGACTCAACAGCTCTAATTGAATTGAGCTGCACAAACGGGCTAGCGATGCCACCATCATCATGCGCTCCGGAAAGGTAGGTAAAGTCTGATGACTTTATTGAGATTGGCCATTCTTGTTCTGCTAGAACGGAAACCTGATCCGATTAGTTATAAGTTTCCCATATTCTTGGAGATTTCTACAATTTAGGAATTGGCGTGCACCGCAAGTAATTACACTCCTAGCCTAGATATCCTTTAGGATTCTTCCAAATTTAATACGAGGTTGCATATCCTACAAGTCTCTATCCCGACTAGTATAAATACCCTCAGTTAGGGCATAATATGCTAAGAACTTTGTAAATTAGCCATACTTACCTTCTATGTAAACACAAAAATCCTTTCAGGCATCTCTGCGTCACTTAAAGTTTTCCGCGATGGCAAGGTTAGACCTGTAAACGAGTCGGGATTCTTGGGTTTGAGTCAGGTTCAACCCGACCCGTTAAGTTAACGGGTCATCCGAACCCAACCCGTTAAGCTAACGGGTCACCCAAACCCGACCCGTTAAGCTAACGGGTCACCCGTTTCACCCGTTAACACCCGTTAACAATTATTATTATTTTGCATAGAGTTTATTTTTTGTTATTAAGACTTTACTAAAATTACTAAAATATCCTTAACTAACGGATGCTAACGGGTCTAACGGGTTGACCCAAAGTGACCCGTTGTTTAACGGGTTGTTAACGGGTTCACCCGTTAGCGACCCGACCCGTTAAGCATCCACCCAAATACTAATATTAACGGGTCGGGTCGGGTCGGGTCCAAAATGCTAGGTCTGGGCAAGGTGCAACACTCGGTTGTAAATGTAAATCTTCAAGAAATCCAACTTCTCAGCACATTCCATCTGCCTCATGAACTCACATTTGGAGCGAATATTGTCTCCTATCTTGTGAAGCTCAGGAGAATCACCGAATGAGAATACTGTTCATTTCCATGGTTTGTCACTCAGTTCCGAAATTAATAACCCCATTGCAATACAAACCTTTTCCTCCAATGTCCCTATGACGCTCTTCTGGATATCGCATACTAACTACAACACAATTCTGGAGTTTCCCTTTGTTTGAAAATCTTCCTGTAGTGTTTCAAGGCAATCAGAACCTTACGGTTTTGCAATGGTTGCTTCTTCATAGGCATCACCATCGATGATGACTCCAAGGCTTTCTGCAGCGGGACAAGTACTTGTTTCCTGAAACGATCATGAACCCTTTATGCGTAATGAGCTTCTTCAACATCTTTGTACTATCTGTAACCATGTCGTGGGAAAACTCTTGTCGCTATACTTTCACATAGCAGGGTTGCTCTCGTATTTAGAATCAATTGGACAGAATATGGAAGCAAAACTGATTGTTTTTCAATCTCACTGGACTTTAAAACTTGCGATCTGATGTAAAAAACTCCGCAAACATCTTGGATATTCGGTCATGCAAGTTTCGGTAATCATGGTCTTTTTGGTACCAATAAACCACGCTTTTCGATTATCATCCTCCCCTTCCTCCTCTTCCTCCTTATGCTTAATTTCTTCCCCATATTTCCACCGAAACCTTCCCCATCTCGCCCTCCGGGATACTTGCCCACCATCCTAAAGCCCCGTAAATTTTGACGTTCAAAGTCAGGGATAAAGGGTGATTCTTGTGCACCCACAACATGGCTTTGTAAGACTCGTCGTTATTCCCCTTCAATCGAAGACTGCATGACCTTGAAAGTGGTGGGAGGGTCAGCCATCCAGGCCTTCTTTGCATAGTCATCCACATTCCTCGATCAATCATCGTTGCTTCTGGTTGCATCGAAGTAAAAATGAAGGCATGGGTTTAGTTCATCAGACTGCAGATCTTGATCGCGTGGTAGATGCTTATAGGTTGTGAATCCAATCAGGCCTTGGTGGTCTGTGGAGGGGCTAGGCCGATGGAGCTGCAGCGGGACTAATAATAGGCAAAGAGGAGACATCACTGGGGTATTGAGAATCAGGATTAGATGCGGTCTTGTTTGAGCCTTATTTATAGGATGCGGTTTCTTGGGGACGAAGGTAATCACTATGAGATACCAGAAGATAAACTTGTATCAGGTTACAAAATCAAATCATAAACCGCGCTACAACATTCAATTTGAAGAGAATCAAACCTGGAAAATAATCTGAACGCTTTACCCCACCTCATTCAGAGATTCTTTCATGCAATCAACTCATACTTCCATTGGCGTCACCAGGCCATCAATATTTGTCAAATATTTATAATGGCGAACCACCAGCCCAATAAGGACTTGCCACATGGTGAAATAGTGACAAGAAATTATCCCTCCACCCCATCACCACTTGCGCTAACCCCAAAGGCTTTAAATTATTTTGCTTAGTTTACGAGTACGATGCAAACGAAAGATTTATATCGAACAACTTACATACCGCAAACATATGTTATGAAGGCTTTCGCAGTTTTCAAGTAAGGAAGACATCCAGCTGACCATTTCACATGCTTTACAACTGCTGTAGAGTTACATAACACAGATTATAAGCATCCACCAGTACACAAGCCAAACAAAACGATGATGCATCGCACCCAATTTGAAAGCATCGCCATAATTTGGCAGTCGAGTTTAAGAACTTTTCCTATAACACGAGCGCAAGTCAATAAAACATCTCAATGGAAACTATGTAGTCCTTTTAGCATTTTGACTATCTACAACTATAACTCTCCGGCAGTATGGGCAGTCCCCTCGAATACGAGCCCAGGGACTCAAGCAGGCAGCATGGAATCTATGCTCACAAGGCAAGCAAATAAGCTTATCTCCATCGGTAAAACTCTCCAGGCAAATACTACAATCTCCAGAAGCCCTTAACACCAAGCCGTCGACACCCACTTCTGCGCTGCTGAAAATCTCAGGGCTCAAACAATCAAGAACCTCTTGACTAAGACCTGGAGGCTTCTTGTTCGCTTCTTGCAAGAGATGTAGCCTTTCAATTTGGGAGCCCAAGTTAGTTGAAGAGTAGGCACTGGCTGGCTGACTTGTCAAGATTTCAGCGTCCCAATCCCTTACAAGGGGACTCAAGTCATCAACATGCAGTAGCCCACCTCCGTAAAGATGCAATGCTCTACGCCGCCTAATAAAACGAATTAGGTAATTTCAAGAGTCGATATTAGGGACTGTTTTCAATTCAAACAAAGACTTTGTTATCATTGCTACGTGGGTAATTAACGTATTGATGGTTACATCAATCATTAAGTTCAAAGTGCTAAGTGCATACGACTAACAGTTGCTAATTAGTGTGCACCAACCAAAACCGAAACCCAATTCGTAATTGGTGGTAACTTACGGAGAGTCTCTTAATTTCATGTAATTGACATACACAGCTTAGAATATCCAATTTGGTAGAATTTCACAGCTAGGTGATAATTATGAAATCTAATCTGAACTCTGAATTCTCCAATACAAGTTTTCGCAGAAAAATCACTGCAGGCATTAATGTGAAGCCAGCATCCAAATTCACAACTCCTAATTACATATCTAATCAATCAAACTGCTAATATAATTGCTAAGCAAGTGATAAAGCCAGCTAATTGCATCAAAAGATAATTGCTAAGCAAGTGATAAAGCCAGCTAATTTCATCAAAAGATAAACAATTTGGAGACATTAAGACGCAGAGCAGCAGGAAACTGACCTGGTTTCTGAAGGAGGCATCCCTCTCAGCCTCTCCAGCAGCCTTTCCCTGGCGAGCAAAACAGACCCGGGAAGCCTCTCGTTCCCGCTCAAACCAGCACTGCTTCCGGCGACCCCATTTCCAGAACCCTGGTGGGTCCCACCCTGCTCGAGCTCAACCGCCGCCCGATCCTGCAACCAAACCCAAACGCAAGATAAGCCTAAACCCGAACACACGATTCAATCAATTACCGAATTGAATTGCAAATTACGAAATACCGGGAGGGAGGCGCGGTGGCGGAAATGGCGCGGGGTTCGGCGCAGGAGGGGATCGCAGCCGTCGGAATTGTGGTGGCGGCGACTGTGATTGTGGTTGTGACTTCGGTCAACGGTGGGAGGAGGAGGGAGGGAGTCGAACCCTGGATCGGTGGCGGTTCGGCTGTTGTAGCGAGACCTCCGGTTGTAGAAAAGCTCCGAAGCGCTCGTCATACACACCAATCGCCTTGTTTTTTATTTTTCACCTTGTCCTCTTCGAAACGTGTCTATTTGTTTCGGATTTTTTGACGAATTTACAGTGCTTTTGGCAGAAACGGTTGGCAAGGGACGGGCTCGCAAAAGCTGTTACACCTGCAAAACGCGGTGGGTGATGAGTGACTGAAGTGCTTTTTCTAATAGTGGCTTTTGCTTTTTTGTTGGAAATCACTTTTTTTGGACTTTTGGCTTTTCGGCTTTTTTTAGTGCCTTTTTTCTAATTTGGGACGGATTGGGTGACGACGCGGACAGGGAGGATGTTGGTTGGGCGTTTCTATTTTTCGTCAAAGATATTTTCTTGGTAAATTACAAAAAACTATCTCAACTATTAGTGTCACGACACTTTCATACTTCATTTTTTTAAATTTACAATGTCATACCTCATCTTATGAATTTGGTCCAATGTTATACCTTCCGTTAGCTTGCCGTGAATTTCTCAATTAAATGTTGACGTGGCTTGATCCGAGACCTACTTTTTATTAAAAAAAATTAATAAAATATTATTAAAAACTAAAAAAAAAATCATTTAATATTTTTTAAATATTAAAATAATAAAACAAAGTTAAAAAAAATAAAAAATAAAATTTAACCGTGCCCTTCTCTCTCCTCCCCCATCTTCTTCTTCCCCCCCCCCCCTTCTGCAACCCAGAAAAAAAAAAGTGGAAAAAAAAAAAACCAATTTGTCTTCTCCCACCCTCAGTTTGTCTTCCCCACCCCCTTTTCTCCCTGCACCCACCCTCCGCACCCAACCTCGGCACCCACCTTCGCACCACCCTCCGCACCCAACCTCGCACCCACCCTCTTCCCTCCACACCCATTCCCCCCATTTTCTGCTCACCCAGGTTCTCCACCCTCGGAATCGGCCTAGCGAAGGTTTCCCAATTCCACCTCAACGGGATTTGGGCTTTTTTTTCTGGTTTTTTTCTTTTCTTTTTTTTGTGTTGCAGGTAGTGGGTGTGAGGTTGCAGATAGTGGGTGCAGAGGGTTTAGGAAAGACAGGATGGGGAAAGAAAGAAAGGGGGGTCAGGGAAAATCGTGAACCTTCTTGTTTTTTTTTTTTTTTTCCCTTCCTTCTGTTTTCTGGGTTGCAGGAGGGAGGGGAAGAAGAAGGTGGGGAGAAGAGAGAGAAAGGGGGGGGGAGAAGGGCACGGGTTTGTGTTATTGTTTTATTTTTTTATTTTTTTATTTTTTAACTTTTCTTTATTATTTTAATATTTAAAAAATATTAAATGATTTTTTTTTTAGTTTTTAATAATATTTTATTAATTTTTTAATAAAAAGTGGGCCCCGGATCAAGCCACGTCAGCATTTAACTGAGAAATTCATGGCAAGCTAACGGAAGGTATAACATTGGACCAAATTCGTAAGATGAGGTATGACATTGTCAATTTAAAAAAATGAGGTATGACATTGTCAATTTAAAAAAATGAGGTATGACATTGTCAATTTAAAAAAAATGAGGTATGAAAGTGTCGTGACACCAATAGTTGAGGTAGTTTTTTGTCATTTACCCTATTTTCTTTGTTTATTTACGTCAATTCGTCACTCGTCAACCAGTATTTTCCGGGAGAATTTATTTTGTATGCTCCGGAGAATTTATTTTTCACTATCCTTTTTACACGCGCATTTATTTATCAAGAGCGTGCTGTGCGCTCCTTTTTTAAATGTGTTTGATAAATATATAACAAAAATTACATTAACTTTTAATTGTACAACGTAGATCACATTTTTTTTCAAGCTGTCATGACCAAATAATGATTATATGTTTTGATACATTGGTCTAAAACAAAGATGAACAATATTTACATACAAAAACATAAAGTTACTTGTAAGTGAAACATCGTTATCAAATCATGGTATCTATAATCACGAATGCTAATTTTCAAACACAATGAATTTTCTTCTTAAAATTGAAAACCCAAATCTGCTTAAAATAAAACAAAATGACATCACAGGCCATGAGAAGATAGAAATGGCTTTACATTAAAAAATGACTTCAAATATCTGAGCTACAGCACTCCACCTATTCCTCTTCCGATGGGGAAGCCCTGAATTGGAGTTCTTTGTAGTTCTTTTGTTTCATTTTCTTGGGTTTCTTTTATTCTTTTTAAACACAAAATGCTTTTCTACTGGCTGTTTTGACTATTTCATACTTGCTGAAATATTTTCTTTTTTCACCTATGAACCGAATTATAATTTTTGAAAAAAGAGGAAAGTGTAAACATAATGTAGAAAGAAAAAAAGTTCAATTTTTTTTTTTTGATAGAAAAAGAAAAATAAATTAAAGAGAGAAGCCCATGGGGCAACCAGTTTGGGTACAATAAAAAAGAAAAGCCTAAGAGACTTTCACAGGATTAGAATTATCCCAAACATGAAAATCAGCAACCGAAAAACCTACTCTAATACATCTGCCAGAAAGTTCGATTCAACTCCTTGTGAATTTCAGAAAGTCCATTTAAAGTCAATTTTAATTGACGAAGAGCGGAAGAGAGAGCGTAACCTTGTCCACTGGGATGAATCCTAATGTACTCTACAGTTTTGCTAATCTGAAAAGTAGCAACTTAACGAATATAAAGGCAAAAAACTGAATGTCAACAAATATACAATGTTAAAAAATCGAAACTCTGAATGTTTAGAATCCATGTCAAATCAATTATATTGACAATCCAAATATAAGAAAATCGAAAATTTAATAAGTGGGAGAACCGAAAATTCGAACAATTAAGAGAATAACCTGTCAAGATGATTGTATCGACAAAGCTCCGCGGAGTTGAAGATAGAGCAAACTTGTGGAGCCAAAAATAATCAAGAAAATTATGGAGACGACACGTGGACTTTTAGGTGAAAAAGATAAAATTACCTTTGAGGCACACCGGGACTCCCACGCGCATACAATGAACAATAACGGCTTAATCGAGGTCAAAGGTGATCAAAATGGTATTCTTTTAAACTCTCTCATCACTCCTCATCAAATCTTCACCCACAAGGTAACTCCCAATTATTCTTTTCAAATTGGGATTAATTGCCAAAATTAATTGATTAATTTCCAAATTAATTGCAAGATATTATTTTACGTAATATTTTGCAATCAATCACACAAATCAACCAAATGTGGCCAGTCCCAATTCTCCTAATAGGGCCGGCCACACCCTTATATATAACCACTCATTTTCTCCAAAACTTAAGTCCAATTCTCTTCTAAAATTCTCTAAACTTCTCTAAACACTTTTCCCTCAAATTCTAACTTTGGCATCAGAGATTCTTCAACCAAAGCCCCACCCCCATTCATCGTGGGTGCATGAGGCTCTTGGCCTTGATCTTAGGTGTTAATTGTTTTGCAAGTGCATTTTCGTCCAAGAAGAAGAAGGCGGAAATTTGCATCCACAAATTGGTCCTTTCATTGAGAGTTTGATTCACAAGCTCGAAGAAGACTCTCGCATTCAAAGTTTCTCGTTTCTCGTTCGTTCGTAAATTTTTCATACTTTCTTATTCCTAGAACTTTTTATTCTTTGAATAAAGGTGAGGAAAAAATACAATGACGGGAAATTCGGAAACCATGATGAACGGAACTTCCTACGTTCAAAGATCCGGATCAAATGATGGAGGACGAGACGTAGCCCCACCATGACAATCCTCAAGGCTCAAAGTGATGGCAAGATGATCAACTTTGCCACCACGGAGCACCACCACCATGGAAGCCACGGAGGCCACCGTGGCAGTCGGGAGTGGGCCAGCTCCATGGCAACAAGCCCACGGTGAACATAGAGCAACGAGGTAGCCACAAGCCTAGGCCTATACCACTTTGCAGCAGCAAGCCCAGGCACTAGAAGTAGCCAAAGCCTCTACCCCAAGCAGCCCAAGCCGCTGCCCCAGCAGCGTAGGCCCAAGCCTCGTCTACTTGGCACACGACCCAATTTGCAGCCCACGCTGCAAGGCAGTTGAGCCAGGCCAAACGCGAGCCAGCCCGAGCCACTACCTCACCAGCGCAAGCCCAAGCAGCTGCAGCAGAAGAAGCAGCCCAGTGCTTATAGGCTCAAGGCCTGTACGAGCCCAGCATGCTTTCAAGCCAAACCCAAGCCTAGCGCCCATGCGCACCGCACACGGGGCAATCCATACCAGTGACACGACCAGCTTCGGCGATTCAACCTGCTCTCGCGGTCCAATACGAGGTCTAGTCCACAGCCCAATCCACTCATGTGGCCCACCAAGCAATCCCAATCAATCCAAGACCTGTTCAACCGTCCCGACTTCAGATTTTTAGACTAACAATTGAATCGGGGGTATTTTTACCCCATTTGTCCGCATATTTGACATATCCTAACTCAAATCTCGCTCCCAGAGTCCATTACACTTCCACTACTCAAGGAGACGCATATCGTCTAAGCTCTTCCAACCCAAATGGCAAACAACACTTGTCTCGATAAGTCATAGAGTTAACAAGCTCCCTCGCGCAACAGACAATCTTAGTGAATCAGCTCTTGCAGCTTACTAAGATGCAGCGTGCCCTAGACGAGGTGTCCCGAGGTAGGACAAGGGCAGACGACGAACTTCTCCAACAACGTCTCGGTAAACAGCCACTTGACCAGTCACGAACCGAGCGTTCTGGCAGTATACACTCCTAACTGGGCCTCCAAGATAGCGTATACTCTCGTCTTAGCGCACGAAGGAACGTGCACTCTCGATTAAGCCCACGGACGAGCATACATTCACGATTGAGGCCACACTCCGATAATCAACATGAGCAACTTTCCAGGTGAAGTGTTTATTCGCGGCTAGGCCTGCAAGAAGCATCATCCACCTGCTCAAGTTCAATCAGCAGCCTACGAGTAATTTGCGCGTCTGCTAGGAACGTATCATATGCACCGCAGCCGCGACATAAATGAGCCGAGCACATATAAAGGAAGCCTAAAACCAACAGGTCACGACTAGGGACAGTCGAAAGCTCCGCTGCCCCACTAAAGGAAAATTCCGGAAGAAGCTAAGAGGCTCCTGACCGAACGATTGCGCGATTTCCAGCGCAACAAAGCTACTAACGAGGCCTTCCAACGAGACATGACCAACATAAGTGGGTCACCTTTCATTGACAAGATCGAGCAGGCAGGACTATCCCACATAAATTGTCGAATATAAAGTTTACTTCTGTTCTGACAAATGCAGAAACTTAGCCTAATGGCACGATGGGGGCATACGAGTACCAAAATGACACACCAGCCCAACCACCAAGAACCAGGGCAGGCCTTGTTCTTAACACTCCAGAAGATTCAATATTGAAGCAGCACATCACCAGTAGCCAAGTATTACGGACCTAGTGGTCCAATTCATCTTGTTGCGCACAACCTGGCCCAAGCCAGCCCCAACTCTACTTTCATAGCAATACATACCTGATCCACGGCTCCCAGCAGCCATTGATCTGTCACCATAGCTCCTAATTGTGCCTACATGCTCCATGACTCTCGGCAGCCTTTGATCTGTCACCGTGGCTCATAACCATGCTGATCTTGCTCTATGGCTCCCAGCTGTGCCGATCTTACCCTATGGCTTGTGTCGACCAAGCCTATGAGGCTTCAAACTTCAAAGCATCCAATGATGGAGCAGAATACAAGGCTTTATTAGAAGCCCCTGGTAGCGAAAGACTTAGCGGTGAAGAAGCTTGCTTCTTAGCTGACCACCAACCAAGCCTCAGAAAGGCACACGACAAAACATCTAACGATGGCACAATACTTGAAGAAAGTTCGGGAGTAGCTCGATGTGCTTCCCACTCACACCCTTACGCGAGTTCCACAAGCATTTCAAAGTCTCAAGCAGATCGCCAAACAAGACCTCGCAGGCTGAGGATTATTTCAATTGTCTAGCAGTCCAGCTTTTCTCAGCTGCACTCACGACAACGACTTTAATGCTCTCCAGGGCAAGAGGGTAAACCAATTCCCCGACACCCATATAGGTCTGCTCTCCAGTGCGGGAGGATAAACTAGTTCCCTGACACCCATATGGGTATGCTCTCCAGTGCGAGAGGATAAACTAATTGCTCTCTAGTGCGAGATGGTAAACTAATTCCCGACACCCATTTGGGTCTGCTTCCCAGTGCGAAAGGATAAACTAATTACTCTCCAATATGAGAGGGTAAACTAATTCCCCGACACTCATACGGGTTTGTTCTCTAGTGCGACATGATAAACTAATTTCTTTCCAATGTAAGAGGGTAAACTAATTCCCCGAATCAAAGTCAAGCACTTTCATCATATTTGGCAAACAACCTAGACGTGGCAGCCCAAACCGTGGCCCATGCCACGCCACTTCCTCGGCCCATGCCGAGCCAGCCCTTAGCTTCAGTCAAGCCGAGCAGCACAAGTAGTGGCCCCTGCCACACCACTTCCTCAGCCCATGCCAATCTGATTCTTGGCCCCTGCCAACCGACATGCCGCACCACCCCCAATAGCTTCCCTGTGGCATCAACACCCAAGAAGAAGACAAGGAAAATTTAGTTTTTCTTACATCGGTGCGGCACAGAGAAGATAAAGAAATCAATGGAAGACGGTTCTTTGCATGGGCAAGCAAAGAATAGTGCTAAGGGAAGGGGAACAAATATTGTGGATGCAAATTTCTTCCTCCTTGATCTTGGACAAAATTGCACCTACAAAACAATTAACACCTTAGGTCAAGGCCAAGAGCCTTACCCGCCCACGATGAATTTGGGGGGGGGGGGGGTTTTGACCTCCGATGCCAAAGTTAGAATTTAAAGAGAAAGTGTTTAGAGAGTTTTTGGGAGTTTTCCAAAAGTGTGGAACTTAGCTTTTTAGAGAAAATAGGGTCCAATATATAGAGCATGGCCGGTCCCCTTGGGAGAGAGGGCCGGCCTCTTGGGTAATTTTTGAGTGTAATGGGTGATTTAATTGGTAATTAATGGATTAATTAGGAATAATTTCATTAATTAGCCAATTAACTCAATTTATATGGAATGTTTTGAAGGTTATAAAATAATTACCTTGTGAAGAATATAGAATGAGGATGGATGTAATAATTTTGAATTTGTTACCTATTTTGGGCACTTTTGGCTTGATTGAAGGATGATTGTCCACTGCTTGCGCGTAGGAAATCCGGTGTGCCTCGAGGGTAATTTTGTTCCCAAAAATCCACATGTCGCCTCTTGATTATTTTTGGCTCTACAAATATCCTCTAGTTTTCTCTCTTTCTTGTAGGCATAAATAATTGCCCTTCGAAGTTGATTTAACCCCCTACTTAAGGTAGGCTTTAATAGGCTTTGGTGGCGATTTATTTCCCTTTCCTAGAAGAATCTAATTCCAGGTCCAAGTGGGAATCTGCATCAAAGTTGGAGATCTCTATGCCTGATGCCCTTTCCTGCGAGCAGCCCAGCAGGTGTGGGGTCATTTGTGAAGCCAAAAATAATCAAGAAAATTATGGAGGCGACACATGGACTTTTGGGTTAAAAAGATAAAATTACCCTTGAGGCACACTGGGACTCCCACGCGCATACAACAGACAATAACGGCTCAATCGAGGTCAAATGTGATCAAAATGGTATTCTTTTAAACTCTCTCATCACTCCTCATCAAATCTTCACCCACAAGGTAACTCCCAATTATTCTTTTCAAATTGGGATTAATTGCCAAAATTAATTGATTAATTACCCAATTAATTGCAAGATACTATTTTACATAATATCTTGCAATCAATCCCACAAATCAACCAAATGTGGCCGGTCCCTATTCTCCTAATAGGGCTGGCCACTCCCCTATATATAGTCACTCATTTTCTCCAAAACCTAAGTCAAATTCTCTTCTAAAATTCTCTAAATTTTTCTAAACATTTTTCCCTCAAATTCTAACTTTGGCATCAGAGATTCTTCGGCCAAAGCGCCTCCATTCATCGTGGGTGCGTGAGGCTATTGGCCTTGATCTTAGGTGTTAATTGTTTTGCAGGTGCATTTTCGTCCAAGAAAAAGAAGGCGAAAATTTGCATCCACAAAACCTACCTCAAATTAGACAAATAATACAATAAAAATTAGTTCAAGCGCACTCTTATAAACAAAGTAGCAAAAGCTTGATGATAGGCAAGCGTTCATGGTTGCGATGGCTGGTGATAATACTGAATCATAATGTCTTATGTGAAGTTGAGATTATTGTAGCTGTGTAATTAACAGGCAGGTTTATGGTTAAAACCTGCTTCTATGAAATTTTCTGTTCTGCACGTTGCTCGCTGGAGTTTTGTTCCGTTACATATGTTTGGTTTAGTTACTTTGGTTACCCGTACATTTACACTTGATACAAAATTCAATGAGAAAAACGTAGGAAAGTAAGTATGAAATTCTTCAATGGAAATTTAAATTGCAGAAAAAACTTTTCCAAACTAGAGTGAAGAAAGAGAAAGGAGAAGTCGTCGAGAATTATCGTTGTGTTCCGTTTAAGGTTTCAAAGAGCAAGGGAGGAGGTCATCATGGCAACAATTTTATTGCCGTCGCTATAAATCGAAGCATAAACCCTACAAACTTCCATTACAGGTAGGAGGGGTTACATGTGCCCTGTAAATTTTGACAGTGAAATTTTTTTTCCTTAAAATTGAGAGGAAAACAGGTGACTGAATGGAAGAAAGAAAAAAGGCCAATCCAATATTCAAAAGGAAACGACATTTAACGTACCTTTGTCAACCCTCCCATCTTTGAGCTTTAGGAACCGGAATTGCATTTACTTTTAGACCAAACTGCGATGAAAACCCAATGAGGGGAATCACTGATCAAAAACTTTTTTTATGACGAAGATCGGAATATTGTAACTGACTAAATGCAGCCGGGTAATTTATGATAAATTGTTGTGGGAGTTTAAACTGAACGTGGTGAACGGGTGATTCTTTCTCCTACGTTTTTATTTCTTTTCTCTTTTTCTTTTCAATTTTTCCTCTTTGAAGTAAAATAAAATTCTCCACGGTTTTCCTGTTTTATCTAAAATTATCCCCTCTCTCTCTCTCTCTCTCTCTCTCTCTCTCTCTCTCTCTCTCTCTCTCTTCTTTTAGCATTCCCAATAATGCTTTTTTAATTTCGTTTTTTTCTTTCAATTAAAATTCTTTTTGACTTTTCCAATAATTTGGATTTTTAATTATGTTTTTTTTCCAAATTATTTTGTGACAAAAGTATCTTTGTCCTGAGAATGTTCTCGCGCGCTACTGGCTTAACTTCGGAGTTCTGATGGAACCCGAAGCCAGTGAGCTCCCAAAAGGCCTCGTGCTAGGTAGAGATAAGAATATACATATAAGGCTCACAATATCCACAACCCCTGGGCGATGTGGGATCTAACAGTTGTAGATTTTTTTTTTTTGTTTAAGGGGCATTGTTGTCCAACTATTTTTGGTAAAGTTTGGGACACCAAAGTTGGCTTCTCATATTCTATTAGTAAATACTAGCCTTCATGCAGGGGCTTACTCGCGAGCAAAAGGCATTTTTTGAATCACGGAGTACTACGCATGACTTACACATTTTAAATGTATTTATATGCATGAATTGCTTCAATATTTTTTTTATGACAAAAAGAAAGTCAAATTATTGTTATGGTTGTGTTGGTTCGAAATCATACAAGGGGGAGTATTGTTTGAGTGTCGTTGTGGCGCCATCAGATTGTTGTTATGGTTGTGTTTGTTCAAAATCATAAAAGCGAGTATCGTTGCAGTGTTGTTGTGGCATCATCATATTGTTGCAATGATGGTTCAGAATCATAAAAATGTTGGTTTAAATAAATTGAAAATGTAAAGTCCTTTTTTATTAAATGGGGTTCTTTGAAAATGATTTTTGGTTGTTTAAAAATCATTGGAGTCTAGTTGTGGAGTTGTTGTGATATTGTTGTCTGAGTGGTGGTTCAACATCGAAAAGGGAGAGTGTCGTTGGGTGTCGTTAGGGTGTCGCTGCTATTTTGCTCCCTTTCTGATTAGGGAAAGGCAATATAGACTTTTCACAAACAAATTTGATCAAAAGAATTTTTAGAAAGTGTGGTCAAAAGTGCAACCAAATGTCAAAACATGTCTATTTAAGCTGATTGCCCTATTTTTTAACTACTTAAGCTGAAAATTCACTATGAAATAACTCATTTTCCGTGGTTTTACAGTTTACTCAACCTCAAAAATACGATAAACATACATGTGAATTGTGAATGTAGTATCAATGATTTGAATATGTTTGAGTCTTTGCAAGAAACAACATTAAGATGTATATCACACAAGGGTAATGTTAGGAAGACTAAATTTGTAGATAAAATTTTATAAACTAAATAACATGAAAGTTGATGATTAGATTCTTACTTAAGTGTTGATAAATGTGTATATTTCTTATTGGTGACACATTATTTAATAATTTACAAATTTAGTCTACCTATCATTAAGGATCACCATACAAAATAAGCTTGCAGCGACGCTATGAAGTTTGTACGCTCCATTTTTCTTAACATGTATGAAAGAAAATCTGTACGATGAGAGAAATATGGAACACTGATTGACCAAAAACTAGCCAAGAAACATTTTACAAGGTAGGTCTTATAGCACTCCGACTTAAAACCCCATTGTGGGTGTGTAAACATTATAATTTTGTATTAAATAAATATATATTTTATGACCTTAATTACAAATGGCTAGCACCATGATGCAGCCAAATCATTAAGTCAAGCTTATTACGCTGCTATACAGCCTACATAGTCGTGAGACCCTTCCGGGCTTCAAGTTATATGGCCATATTATTCAGAATAGCTAACCCTCTACTAATTTTGATCATCTTTAATTAATTACTCGGCTATAAAACTTGATCACGATCACGATGAGTTGAATCAGGTTCCATTTGTCACATTACATATGCATCTAGTGATAGTAATGCTCGGGAAGAGTATCCAGGTCGGGTTTCTCAAGTACTCCGTCGACATTCCGGAGCCAGAAAGTCTGGTTAAAAGAAGCAGCTCCCTTAGGCACATCATCCATCACCTTTTCATGCCCTTTCGGAACATATATTCCTGTTTTTGGATGCGGCACCCAGCTACACCTCCATGACGATGAACTATTACTGCCAGTCTCCCTTTCCATCATGTCAGTATCCTCACTATCACTCTCAACCATTCTGCTTGATATGTTCTCTGCAGCTCCCCTCAGCTTGCTGCTGAAATGGCGTCGATGATCTCCTTGCGCTTGCTTAGCTTCCCTGCAATATGAACCGTGGCATACATGCATATTATTAACCCTATGGATAAAACTATCAGTTAAGATAATACAAATAAAATAACTTTTAAACTCTCGTATTGTGAATACTATTGTCCATAATAATGGACTCAAAGCAATATTTGGTTTTAACTTTGAAAATATATGTACGCATGCAGTCTATATATATAATAGATGGAAGAATATGTTCTTTCGAGCATTAGCTTTACGACCTAGTGATGGTTCGTATTGGATAAGTATATAGGAGTAGATAGGCTGTGTCATTACCACTACACGTGCAAAACATGTGCACAAATGGCTTACTAGATAGAATAGTATAAATAGCCTTTTCTTTCCTTTATTTTGGTAATCTGTTGTAATACCGTTATTCTTTTGGCTTCTCCCCTAGGCTTTCTTCTTCAGTGTATTTCTTGATTTCTATGGAATTCATCCCTACTGTTAAGATGGTATCAGAGCCGGTATTGCTTACGCAATGGTACTGGTTCATCATTTCCGCTGCTTCGACTGGTAAGAATGTGATATTGTTTCTGGGCTTTGTCTCTGGAAATTTGTTCTTTGCGTCGTAAACCCTAAAGAATTTAGTGTTCTTCTTCTGAAATTTAGTTTGAATTGAAGTGTAATTGAAGGCCGATGCCATAGTTTCTGGTTAATTGAAGAGTTATATGTTGATTTGATGAAAGGCCGATGCCAAAATTTGTTGTGATTTTTTAATTTCTTGAAGTGATTTGAGTTGATTGAAGGCCGATGCCGTAGTTTTCTGGATAATTGAAGAGTTATATGTTGATTTGATGAAAGGCCGATGCCAAATTTGTTGCGAATTTTAGTTTCTTGAAGTAATTGAATTGATTCAAGGTCGATTGCCATTGTTGAAGTATATATGTGATTCTTGCTTCTCTGCGATCATATAGTGATTGTCTTCGTAGTTGGAAATCAGATCTGCAACTCTTTTTCATCTGGAGTTATCCACCGACTCATCTTGCATCTGGGTTTTTCTGGGTAATTTCACACCGACATAGTTTTTGATTGCTTCTCTCTGTTTTTCATATCATGGCAAATCAAGTGAGGATTGAAAGTTTGTTGGGTATGCTCACTATTAAACTGAATGATGATAATTTCATTAAATGGAGTTACCAATTTGGCTCGGTTCTTCGTGGCTATGATTTCTTTGATCATTTTACTGGTGATTCTGTGTGCCCTCCCAAGTTTGTTATCACTTCTGAATTAGGGGTTACCAATGAGATAAATACAGCTTATAAAGAATGGGTTAAGATTGATATGGCATTGTTAAGCTTGTTAATTGCTACACTTAGTGATGATGCTATATAACATGTGGTAGGATGTAAGACCTCTCATGAGGCATGGACTGCTTTACAGGATAGATATATGTTTGTGTCTAAAGCTAGTGTCAATCATCTCAAAGTGGAATTACATACTTTGCAGAAAGGGGGGGACACTATTGATAAATATCTGTTGAGGTTAAAGACTATTAAAGATCAATTACAGGCTGCTGGAGAGAAAATGTCAGACAATGATCTCATCATTGCTGCACTAACTGGCTTACCTTCTGATTACGATATGATTCGGACTGTTATTTTGGCTAGAGAATCATCGATTACACTTAAAGAGTTTCGGGCTCAGAGAAGATAATTGAAACTAGAATGCAGTCTTTGGTTCAGAGTATGTCTGCCATGTATGTCAATGCTAATGTTTCTAATGATCATACTGGGAGTTCTTCCTCTCAGTTCCCTGCATCTTCAGTTTCATCAGGCGGATCTTCTAATGCACAGTTTTCTCCAACTGTTGGTTCTAGATTTTCTGGAAGTTCATCATCTGTTACAGGTTATCATGGTAATCAATTTCAGTCAAATGGCTACTTAGGAAATAATATGACTGGCAGATCATTCAATGGAAACAATTATCGACCAAAGGGAAATAGGGGATATAGGCAGAACTTTAATGGATCGATATCTGGAAATACTTGGCAACAGTGGTCAAGAAATACATCCAATCGGTTTGAGCTTATTCCTGAGTGCCAGATCTGCTCGAGAAAGGGTCATGTAGCAGTTACATGTCTTTTTAGGAATGAAAATGGTTCAACTGTACAAGAATGTCAAATATGTGGAAAACGGGGTCATATTGCCTTGAACTGTAGGCATCGGAGCAATTATGCCTATCAAGGAACTCAGCCATCTCCTTCCTTATTTGCCAATTTTGCATATCAAGGTTTTCCTATGTCTCCTCATGCTGTTGAGATGGGAATGGTCACTACTCATTCATTCATTTCTCAACCTATGCCATCCTCTTCTACTGGTTTTCCAGCTATGAATGCTCAAGCTTCTGCAGGCACTTCAAATGGAGAGTCTTGGATTCTTGATACCGGTGCTTCTCATCACATGACCCCAGATTTAACAGTTCTTGCTCACTCTACACCATATGAAGGCACTGAGAAGATAATAGTTGGTAATGGTGAAGGTTTGAATGTACAAAATATTGGTCATGGCACTCTGCAAACTCCATCTCATATTTTGCATCTTAAGAGTGTTTTACACGTGCCGATGCTAACTGTTAATCTTTTATCTGTTAAGAAACTATGCAAAGACAATCACAGTTGGTTCATATGTGATGACATTCAATTTTTTGTACAGGACAAGGCAACAGGGGCAATCCTCCACCACGGAAAGAGTAGCAATAATGAGTTGTTCAGAGTACCTGTGCATATTTTTCCAACACTGTTGAATAAAGGTGCAATTCCTTCTGCTTATTTAGGACATACAGTGCAATCTTATTTGTGGTATCAGAGATGTGGTCACCCTTCAAATGCAATCTTAGCTGGTATGCTTAGGAACTCAAATATAGCTTGTTCTTCTGATGAAATTAGTAAAGTTTGCTCCCATTGTCTTGAGGGAAAAATGAGTAGACTTTCATTTTCTGATAGAGTTGATACAGTAGACATACCTTTTCATAAGCTTCATAGTGATGTATGGGGACCTTCTCCAGTTGTTTCAGTTGAGGGGTTTCGCTATTATGTGTCGTTTATAGATGAAGTTACTAGGTTTGTATGGATTTTTCCTATAATGAATAAATCAGAGGTTTTCAGTTCATTTGTCAAATTTTGTGCTTATGTTGAGAATCAATTTCAGTCTAGAATTAAAATATTACAATCTGATGGTGGTGGAGAGTTTCTCAACAACGCATTTAAGGAATATGTGGCCACGCATGGTATTTTACATCATATTTCATGCCCATACACACCCCAGCAGAATGGTCTAACTGAGAGGAAGCATAGACACCTAATTGAGACAGCAATTACATTGTTATCTGTTGCTAAGTTACCCCATAAGTTTTGGTCTTATGCCGTAGCACATGCTGCTTTTCTGATTAATAGGATGCCTTGCAAGACTCTTCATGTGGACTCCCCATTTGGAAAATTGTTTGGCAAGCATCGTGACCTAGTTAATTTGAAGGTTTTTGGTTCTGCAATCTATCCTTACCTCAAACCATATAATACTAATAAGTTGCAATCCAGATCCACTCAGTGTGTTTTCTTGGGATATCCACAAGGTTATAAAGGTGCCATTTGTTATAATTTGTCAACTGGGAAAGTTCTCATTTCTCGTCATGTTTATCATGATGAGACTGTGTTTCCTTACAAGAATGGTATTAATATAGCTGCTGGGACTACAACTTCTTTTGGTTCAAATAGTCACGTGAGACCTATTCTTGTTCAGCTGTCAGTTCCAATGGAACATGCTGTTAATGATGATCTTAATCAGGATTTCCAGAATATTTCAGCTTCACAACCTCTCAGCTCTACATCACGGCATCTCAGCTCTATTTCTCCAGGTTCTTCAGGTTCTTCAGGTTCTTTGGAAAATGCACAGGACTCTGTCTCACCTGCTACTCTTTCCAACCCTACTTCTATGTTACCTGTCTTCCAATCACAACAGTTACAAGTGGGGTTACCTACTATTATTTCATCTATTTCTCCTACCACAGAGAATGTGTCTATATCACAAGGTATTCAGACCAGATTGAGAACAGGTGCAATTACCAGAAATGACTACTCTGCTTTGACTGCTATATTTCCAGAAGTGGCATCCTTAAATCTTGCAAATGATGCTCATTTTTCAGGGGGTTTCACATTTATTGCTGATATTTTGGATGCATCTGAACCATCAAGTTTCAAACAAGCATCTCATATTCCTCAGTAGCAATCGGCAATGCAAGAAGAGTTTGATGCTCTTCAATCTCAAGGCACATGGACTCTTGTTCCTAATTCTTGTGATAAGAATGTGATTGGAAGCAAGTGGGTGTATAAAATTAAAAGAAACAGTGATGGTTCTATATCAAGATATAAAGCTCGGCTGGTTGCTCAAGGGTTTAACCAAGAAAATGGGTTGGATTATACAGAAACATTCAGTCCTGTTGTTCGGCATACTACAGTGCGTTTAATTTTAGCATTGGCTGCAACACATCACTGGGAACTTAGACAACTCGATGTAAAAAATGCATTTCTTCATGGAGAATTGCATGAAGAAGTCTATATGAAGCAACCTCAAGGTTTTGTTCATCCTCAATTTCCTACACATGTATGCAAATTGGTTAAGTCTCTTTATGGCTTAAAACAAGCTCCACGAGCTTGGAATGATAAATTTACTAGTTATCTGCAAGCAATTGGATTTGAAGCCTCTATGTCAGATTCTAGTTTATTTGTTCGAACTGCTGGATCTGATGTTGTCTTTCTACTCCTCTACGTAGATGATATTATCATTACAGGTTCTAATTCTCAAATGGTTCAGTCTGTGATCACAACTCTCAATGCAGTATTTGATCTTAAGGATATGGGACGATTGGCTTATTTCCTCGGGCTTCAGATTACATATAAATCTAATGGGGACTTGTTTATTAATCAAGCCAAGTACACTAAAGATTTGATTCACAAGGCTGGAATGGATGACTGTAAACCATGTTCCACACCCTGCAAGCCTCATAATCAGGTTCTGTCCAATGAAGGTACCTTATTATCAGATCCCACATTATATCGTAGCTTGGTTAGGGCTTTACAATACCTCACCTTTACACGTCCTGATATTGCATTTGCCGTGAATAATGTGTGTCAATATATGAATGCTCCCACTGACATTCATTTTGCTATGGTTAAAAGAATACTCTGATTTCTCCAAGGTACTCTTTATTGTGGCTAACATATATTTCTAGAGGTTCAGTTACAGTCACTGCATATAGTGACTCCGATTGGGCAGCTGATTTGAACACTCGAACGTCTATAACTGGGTATGTTGTTTATCTTGGGCAAAATCCTGTTTCATGGCAATCTAAAAAGCAGTCATCTGTTTCTCGGAGTTCAACGGAGGCCGAATATCGTGCCTTAGCCCATACCACTGCCGATATTGCTTGGATTCGGCTTATACTCAAGGATTTACATGAATTTGTGCCTTCTCCTCCAGTGCTATATTGTGATAATCAATCCGCTATAGCATTGAGTTTAAATCCAGTTCAGCACTCTCGGATCAAACACTTAGAGACTGATTTTCATTTCGTTCGTGACCGAGTTCAAAAGGGAGATTTATCAGTGGAGTATCTGTGTACTAAGGATCAAATTGCTGATGTGTTGACAAAGGGACTGCATGGACCAGATTTTCTACGCCATTGTTTCAATCTCAAGCTTGGGTACCCCAGCTAAGATTGAGGGGGGGTATTGGATAAGTATATAGGAGTATATAGGCTGTGTCATTACCACTACACGTGCAAAACATGTGCACAAATGGCTTACTAGATAGAATAGTCTAAATAGCCTTTTCTTTCCTTTATTTTGGTAATCTGTTGTAATACCTGAAACGGTTAGAGAAATATATTGTGATATTCTTTTGGCTTCTCCTCTAAGCTTTCTTCTTCAGTGTATTTCTTGATTTCTATGGAATTCATCCCTACTGTTAAGAGTTCGCACATGCAATATTTTCATTTGTTAGATAAAGCAAAAGTAGAACTCCAACAATGTCTTTGCATTATTGGGAAGAAAATCGGGTTCCAAGCAACTGTGAGGCTCTAAATCAATGGTAGACCGTCATTGTGAGATACTCTCAAAGAATGGTTAAATAAGTGCACATGGTAAATGTGCTTTCCGTTGATATGCTGCTCTTCGTTTTTTAATACTTGAGAATATATTGCATGATTTATTCTTATTAAAGCACATGATTTGTACATACTTTTTTCTCCAGATATGACATCTGGTCGTTGCTCAAGTACTGTACGTGGCAATCTGTCTTTGGTGAGTAACCCTAGCTTCCTTCTAAAAGGTTATGCGCAATGGTGCTGGCTTAATCTTGCACGATAAGGACCTCTAGCTAATAGGTACTTAGATCTACGTACTATACACGAGTTAACTTTAAGGATTTTCTGCGACTGTAGCACCGTTTCCTGTAATATATACAAGTTATTGATAATAATTTTGAGTATTTGTGAATAAATATACAATGTGTTATGCATATATGGATGGTAGGGACTAAAATTTCTGCATTATTTATAATTTTCTAAATTTTTTTGTGTATTATTAAGAACACTTACTCATGATGAGTCGATTTTATATTATATATTTACCCTATTTTTAATATTTTTTGGTAATTATTTTGGTGAATTTTGATACTTTAATTTAAATTTCGAATAAAGGACATGCAACTTCCTCTTGAGCAAAAAGTGATCTAACGGACGAATTTTGGAGTGATTCCAATTGAAGGATGTTTGTGACTCTCTCAACTTGTTCATGCCAAAGTTTCATATTTTTCTACCAAACCGTTAATTTATGGAGAAGAAATAAAGGACCAGCGGGCGAAGCTGTCATAGTAACGTTTTTGGTTCATTTGGTTTTTTGGTTCTAGGCTCGACACTAGAGAGACAAGTGTGAGAAATGAGAAATGAAATTATAATTTTATTACACAGAGATTGTTTTTTGGTTTGTTAAAAGTTTGAATAGATGGTGGAACACGTTATCCAAATTCTATAAATTTAATAAAACTAATCAGTAAATTTAAAGAATGAACTAAAATCTAATAAATTATTGAGGAGACTATTAGTCCTTTAGGTTGGAGATGAATGTAGACATCGAAATTTCGGTAAAATGTTCACCAACATATTAAATTTTGACATGTCAGGACTTACAAGGCATGCACTGTGTATCTCACAAATTGTACACATGACATGTAACTCATCAAAACCGGACGAGTCATCAAGAGTGACACGTGTCGACATTTGGTGGAACTTAATTAATCAAAGAATTAAAGATAATATTTTGATTAATTTAAATTTATATCAAACAAATTAATTGATTTAAATTTAAAATGTGATTGATTATTTGATTATTTGGTGAAGCCAAATCACGAACCAAGCACAAAATCAAGTCTTGATTCTTTCGTCAATTGATTAAGTCCACAATCAAGGCCAAATCTAGCCGTAGGCAAGAATTGGAGAGCTTATAAATAAGAGGCTTCAAGACAAATAAAAATGCTGAGAAATTTATTGCCACACTCAAATGCTCAAACTCTCAAGACCATACGCTCTCAAACACTCAGAAGACTCAGAAATCTTTATGCATTCTTCGTCACACCTATGAAGTATCATCAAGCACCACTACACGTGTCGATTCTTTCATTGCGACAAGCCAAACACTTGCGGCATCCATTCATACGAGGTCATGTCATTGTGTCCCTTGGATCAATGACCATACACATACATCTTATAAACCCGGAGATTGAATCAAAGGATTGAAACTTTGTAAATAGAGATTGTAAACCTTAATCTTTCATTAATACAAATCATTTATTTTGTGTAGTGTTCTTGTGTTATTTGTCCTAGGAATTTTGCGTTTACAAATTTTGCATGCTCGGTGGGATCATATATGGCTCTCATATTTTTCTGCCTTCAAAATCCAAACACACTGTCAAAATCAATGGCTTTGAAGAAAAGTCAAGTTGTTATTGCCGCCAAGGTAAAGACTATGAGTGCCTCAGCTGTAAGCAGAGACTATCGTCGACACGACTCGGAGCAAGGCAAAGGCGATAACCATGATTCAACACACCACTTCCTAGCCGGTGCCACTAAATGACCAAAGTGAGCATCAGAGGCGCGAGCTTATCATCAGCCTAGCCTCGTTAGAATGAGCAGCCAAAGCATGATTCCGCTTTAGTGGCATCTTTGTCAATCTAACAACTCCAAGACGTGATTACCAACACTATCAAAACACAATATAGAGGTTCTTATCGAGATTCACTCACATACTCCAAGTTGTACATGAAGAAGCTTGATAATCTCTGAATGCCAACTAGGTACTATCCTCCCAAGTTCTTGCAGTTTGATGGAAAGGAAACCCTAACCAACACATCACTCATTTATCGAGACATGTAGCTGGCACCGATGGTGATTACCTTGTGAAGCAGTTCATCTCTCACTTTGAGGCACTGTATTCGATTAGTAAACAGACTTGTAAACATAGTCAATCTACAATTGGGAATAGATTGAGAGATATAGAGTACCTCAACCACTTCTTTAGCACACATCGTATAGTAAGCATAATGGAGCTGACCAACACAAAGCAACGAAGGGATGGGCAAGCAGTTGACTACATCAGCGTTGGCAAGCATTAAGCCTTGATTGCAAAGATCATCTCTCAAAGTTATCTTCTGTGGAAATGTGCATACAATTGGTGACAATATGTCATCTTTAATGAAACTCATCCTAGAGTCCATGCCAGTAAGTAGTGGTTCATTTAAGTCCTCGATACGAGATATGAAATGTGTGAAAAAGGCTAAGTCAAGTCTAAGAAAGGCCACAATAGACACTGAAAAAAAAGGGAAGAGAATAAGTATCTTTTTCCCGACTCAGATGTCACTACTATGTTGGAGGACTTCCTCCAAAAGAAGGTGATAGATTTGCCAGAGTACAAGCATCCTGAATAAATGAATCACATCAACAACCTAAGATCTGCAAGTACTATCATATCATCGGTCATCTGGTCGAAAATAACTTTGTGCTGAAAAACCATGCAAGAAGCTAGCCCAAGAAGGAATCAATGAGCTTGAACTTGATGATGTGGTTATACCACTATCATTTTTGGCTCTTTTTACTCAACATCTTCACCTTGATCGCTGGGAGCATATGCCCTAAAACCATGCAAGTCAAGCCAAGTGAAGTTGAAGGATGGACTCAGGTCACTCCGAAGAAACTGCGCAAGAAGCATACGCCTCGTCGACAAGTTGGTCAATCAAAGAGGAGGCAAAGAAGCTCTGGTCAACCTCTAAAGCGACATCGAAGTGTTGAAGATGATGAAATTTTGACACAAAGATCATTCATCCCCATCATGATTCGTGAATTCTTCCCTGAAGACTTCTTCGATCAATCGATCAAGACTCTTTGCTATGAAGTTTGCGAGGAACACCTCTCCAAGACCGCTTGACATATTCACATCAACACCTTCCTCACCTGCACGAGTTAAAACTGCAACACACCAAATGCTCCTTGCCTGCACGAACTAAAACTGCAATGCAGCACCAAATGCTCATTGCCTACACGAGCTCAAACTGCACTAGGCATAAACACTCATTACCTGCATGAGTTGAAACTACATAAGGCACCAAATCCACACCAAATGTTTCTCGTCCAAACGAGCATAAAAGGCGACACCAAAACCCTCTTTACTCACAGAAACCTAAAAGGCGACACCAAATGCTCCTAGCCCGCATGAGCATAAATTGTGTACGACAAAAAAAAAAAAAAAAAAAAAAAAAACATGAACTACGTTATGACTTGATCTTTTTCTCGGAAAGGTACATAGGCAGCTCAGAAACAAAATTTGAGTTCAGTTACATCAAAACAAAATAAGGGCTTTTTCGAATTGATACTTCATTGCTAACAAGTTTCGACTAGTAAGTGTTAATTTTACTACAAGGAAAGTGGCAATAAAAGGAAGAAGTACAATTTCAAGCATGCCACTCAACAAATGCAAAATACAATGGAATCTTTCATTAACAAATTCCTTGCAGCCGTTGGAAAAAGCAAACAGCCCTCGCAACAAGCAGCAGCGGTAACAGTCGCGGCAGTAAGCAGCACAACACCTTCGCAACAATGAGAGGCAGCAAGCAACACATCACCTTCACAGCAAGGACGCAGGCGACAACAGCAAATAGAACAATGTGTGCAATAGTGCAGTCCAGCAGCGACAACAGGCACTGCAGTTCGATGGTGACAACATGAAGCAACGCAGCAGGCGTCAGGCAACAAGCAGTATCAGCAGTGCAGAAATTGTTTAGAAATAGTAACGGCAATGCAAAACTGTCCAGAAGCAGTGGCAGTGCAGAAAATGTCCAGCAACATACAGAACGTAGCAGTGGAGGGCAGAAACTTGCAGAAAGTAGGGACAAAATCCAAAAAATAAGCTGTTACTGACTTAGGAGAATCCGTAAGTGTAGGCAGACCCAAGTGCAGCAAATATTGACAAAACGGACGAAAACGACGCTATGCTTTACCTGCAGAAGAATGAAAAGAATGCATTAGGTTGCAGTGAAGAATGTTAAAAAAAATGAATAATCATCGCCTTCGAGCTAAGTAGCAGGCTACGACAGAAACGTGGAATAGGGTATGATACAATTGTGCAATTTATAGGTAACATTCGCTTGAAATTCAAGCAATCAAGGTTTTGAAATCAAGCAAATTTGCCCAATATGAGAAATTGAATCTTGTAGAAAGTCAAAATTGCCCAAATGAGAAAAAGGAAATCAGGAATAAGAAAATCAAGGGTGAGATGGAAAAAGAACAATGTGATCAGAAACAAATCAAGAAACGAAGAAAAAACTTGAAAAAAAAAACCATAACAAATGCAAAAATGATGCAGTTGGAATTAGTGGGAAAGTCGTCCAAACTTCAATGTGGGCCCACCAATACCTTTTCGGAAAGAGAACGATGTCCCAATTCAATATCAAAACAAAAGTCATGATAGAGGGGGTTTTGGCCATCCAAGGTCGTTTAGACCCTTCAAACTGCGTTTTATAGTTTTGCAAAATTCTCGGTCGTCCAATTCACTTTCACTACACTCCTTATGGCTCCCCCACATTCCTGGGGTAGTGTCGAGTCATTACATACTCTATAATCTACTACATTCACAAGGATATAGCTAAAATCCACGAAAACCTTAGGGTGCGAAATGTGTAAAGTTGCGTGGATCTTGGCCAAAAGAAAATGTGAGGCTTCAAATCACAAGTCCAAAAGAAAAGGGAGGCTTCAAATCAAGTTACAAATCCATCTGAATTGGCCCTCCTACGTCTGCTAGCTCACTTTGAGGGAAGCTTCAAACCACAAGTCCATGAACCATGTTTCAAGGCTCACCCTCGTGCTCTTCATCAAGCTCGTGAAGAATCACTATGCACAACAAATACACATGTCGATTCATCCACATTAAAGTTAAAGACCACTCACCACATGCCACTACTCGTGGTCCCAATTTTTTCAAGATCAAGCATCGATGACCCTTAAAGGAATCACAACTCTAATTCAAGATCAAGTATACACCACCCTTGAATTAAATTTTTCTCTAGAGAAATGAAGTAAATCCAAACCTTTGGAGGAAACCAAAAAGCTCTCTGACCAAAGCAAACACCAAACACTTGTGTTCTTCATCAAGCCGTGGAGAATTAACAAGCGCAATAAACACGTGCCGATTCATCCACCACCAGGTGAAACCATTCGTGGTCCCGTTTTGTTCAAGACTAAGCATCGACGGCCCTTGAAGAAACTTCCAGCTCAATTCAAGATTAAGTGTTCATCGCCCTCGAATCGAGTCCTATGCAGAAGGACCTCAAAGCACAGTGGTCAGAGTACATTCACTATGCGGAGGGACTTCAAAACGCACTCTCTAAATATGACAAACACATGTACACACCGTGCCTTGAAGTGGAGGCATTTGTAGACACTGAATTCAGTGAAGTAAATGTTCATCAACACATTAAATTTTGACATGTTAGGGCTTACGTGATATGCACCATGTATCTCACAAATTATACATAGGACATGTGACTCATTAAAGTCGGACGAGTCATCAAAAGTGACACGTGTCGATATTTGGTGGAAATTAACTAAAGAATTATCTTTATTAATTCTTTGATTATTTTTAATTCAAATTAAACAAATTAATTGATCAAATTTAAAATGTGAGTGATTGTTTGATTATTTGATGAAGTTGAATCACGGAGCAAGCCCAAAATCAAGTCTTGATTCTTTCGTCAATTAAACAAGTCCACAATTAAGGCCAGATCCAACCATAGGCAAGACTTGGTGAGCCTATAAATGTGAGGCTTCAAGACAAAGAAAGAGGCTGAGAAATTCATCCTCACACCTAGACACTCAAACTCTCAAGCCCCAAACATTCTCAAACACTCAGAAGACTCAGAAAGCTCTTTGTATTCTTTGTCACACCTATGAAGAATTATCAACCACCACTACACATGCCGATTCTTCCATCCCCATAAGCCGAATCTTGCGACATCTGTTCATCGGAGATCAAGTCATCGTGACCCTTGGATCGACTACCATAGACATACATCCTACAAACTTGGAGATTGAATCAGAAGATTGAAACTTCGTAAACAAAGATCGTAAACCCCAATATTTCTTTAATACAAAATCATTTATTTTGTACACGTGTTCTTGTGTTATTTGTCGTAGGAATTTCGCGTATACAATGATATATGATATAGTTTGATATTATTCATTAAAAAATAAATTTCACATATCAATAGTTTTGGTTGGAGCTATGTTGACCCAAAGATGGCCTTATCCAATAAAAACTTGCCACATGGCAAGTCATAAATATATATTTTTTTCTATATTTAAAACTCTCTTAAGATTTATCTAATGGTTTTTTTTTTTCTCTTCTTCTCTCTCTCCTTTTTCTTCCCCAATTCTCTCTACCGTCTTCTTCTCCACTTTGTGTCGTCCTTTTCTTCATAAAAATGTAGGGAAAAACAATTAAAGCCATCCCCTTCAACTATCATAAAATGAAAAAAAAAAATTCCAACACATATTTCATTTTGTACAAAAGTTGTTTGTTCATTTTTTTTCATTTATGAGCAATATTTCATTGCCCAGCACGTCACTAGCATATATTCTCAAATAATTAAAAAAATTACTGATACATTTTTTCGAGGCTTTTTATCTAAATTGATCCCTGAGATTTGTATAATTCTTCATTTTGGTCCCTAAGATTTGTATAAGAAAGTGGTAGTTAGTGGGATCGAATCAATGATCTCGGACTCGTTCCCGCTGAGGAAATTCGTGTGGATCCTTAGAACAATTCCCGAAGATTGTTCTATCGATAACCTTCTCGCTTACTCCAACAACGAAGTCAAGTTCCCTAACCATCGACTGTTAGCTTCACACCAAATCCTTCGAGCGTTGACTTCGTTTAGATTAAATACTTTCTTGGGAGACTCTTTGATAGCTGACGCTATTCTCATCAACTTCCAAAAAAGGTTGGACCGTTGGAAATTGAAAATCTTCACAAAGTGTTGAGAAATGCGAAGTATCCTTGGTCTTGCACTCTAGTTTTGATGGACTTGTTTTGACCCTCAAATTGTTGAGTGTTCTTTTAGCCTTCTCGACATGGTTTCTCGCTTAATCAGTGAGGAATTCACGATAGATCGATTCGGCAGAAGTGCCCAATTCATATCGATTCTGACAGGAATGTTAGAAGCATAACCTTTTCACAAGCTTACCAGTTTTATCAGGAAGAGTTCCACGTAGGTATGAGGTTTGAGCCGTCTTTTACTAAGAGATTGATGAAGGTTGTAATGCAGGTGGTCAGCGGACTGCATCACCAATCACTATCTTCACGCAGAAATGAATAGTCACCTCTTATTATTTTGCTACAATTCATAGGCATCACATCGTACTCTAGTATTTATTTCCCAACAATATACATATAAGTTCATTGCCCAAATATTTGGAGGATATTATCCATGAATTATCTAGACCTTGGAAGACGCATTGTGTTCACTGGTCTTGTGGCTTAAGCACATTTAGAATTTACACTTCTTTCGAATGGTGTGTGCTCTCATGGGGTTTTTAGGTTGATCACTTGCGAGTCCTTCTTCTTTTCACCAACATTGACCTTGTTTGACTAGAAATCTGTAACTAAGCAAAAATGGAGAGGTGGATTAAGCACTATAACAGCTCCCGAGAGATGCTACTTGTTGGGGAAGGTGACTTCTCATTTTCGGCTTGCTTAGCTCGAGCTTTTGGGTATGCTACTAACATGGTAACCACTTATCTTGCATCCCAAGGTACAGTTTTCAAATGGATTCTTTGTCGGCAAAACACTGGAGTAGTTGATCACATTTGGAAGAACTGAGGAACATGGGGTGCTTGGTGCTGGATGGAGTTTTTACGACGATAGTTTGTATTTTGTTCAATTTGGGCATGGCACTTTTGCAACATGGTACGAGAATTTCTATAGGCAACATTGGTTGATATAGGAGTTTTGCAAACTTGTATTCGGAGTATCAAATTTACGATACAAGAAATTATACACTCTTGGGAAGTTACTACTTGTTTATCGAGACAACAATGTGTTGTCGATATTGCGGGTTGCAGACTATGATATTGATTGCTTATTCGTTGGGTTCGTTAAGTAAGTGGGTAGGTAGACCCATCTACGGCAGTTGTTATGGATTTGTTATTGTTGGGGCTCGACCCAAAGATAACTATTCTCGAAGTACGTGACGTTACGTATGCTTGGGCGAAACCCACTTTCATTTTCGGTTTTGGATTTTCAGTGCAAGTATTTTAAATTACCTTATTATAGTTATATATTTGTTTTCAGACGTTACAAATGGTAGGTCGAGTCATCTCCACTTTCACTATTGTGTTCAAAATGAAGTTTTCGACCTATGTGTTATTACATAAAAATTTTGACGTTATCGTATATTATGTTCATACTTTCGACCTTACGTTATTATATATTTTATAATTTATATCCGTATAAAGTATATATATTTCTACTTTTACAATGATGGGGGAAGAAGGTATGGGCATGGAGGCACAAAAGATGGAATCATTGCAACCCGATTGCGACGGGGTGGCATTTTCCCTTTTGTGCAACCGCTTTGACTTGATTTCTTCGTTACGTATGTATATACTTTTCTTCTTCCTATTTTCGAGTATTTTAGTATAGTAAGTTATTTCAAATTTCGGGATGAAATTTTATTTAACGGGGGTAGATTGTAACAACCCGACCTGGTTTTTCTACAAAACAAAAAGGCAATTATGTAATTTCACTTTAGTTGGGGTACTTAGTTTTAAATGTTTCTTTTTTGGCCTTATTTGGTGTGCCATGTGGGGACACCCTTGCTTTTTGGTTCCCCGGTTTCTCCCTCCCATTTCCTTTGGTTGCCACGTGTCCTCCCAAGGAAGACTCTTGGATTCCTCTCCTTCTCTCCGTCACTTTTTTCCCTTCTCTCATCTTCCCCGTGCTCCATCTCGATGCTCTCAGCTCCTCAAGCTCCCACACACACACACTCATGCACACTTACATAACACGGCGACCTCACCACCCCCACCAGACCCACCCCATGTCGAACCCAGCTGCTACCGTTGAGCCAGGGAGCTCCGGCAAGGAGCTATGGTTTTCCCAGCGAACACCTCGTCGATTCTAGTGAAGGTAACGTTCCAAAACCCTTTAAAACCTAGCATATCGTGTTTTAGAGTGAGTTTGGGATTTTTTTTAGTAGTGTTTGTATGTTTTTGGACTGGTTTAGGACAGAGTTATGGCTCGGGAAGGAAAACCCAGTTTCCGACGAGGAAACCGTAGCATTCCAGCCACGGCAAGAGACCCCAAAGGTATGGAACTCTTCCCCTCGTCTCACTCTTCATTTTGATACTTAGATCGTGCCCTAGGGAGTTGGTTTGCCGTCGACTGAAGCTAGGAAGGCTCCGACCTTCTTCCCCGATGAGAAACGAGCTAGGCCTTAAAACCTAACCCCAACCAGGCCTTTAGGGCCTTAGCACCGACCCAATTTACTAACCCAAAACCCTAGGCCCGGATCCATTAGAACCCCAAACCCAAACTAGGCCTTCGAGCCGTATGAAACGGGCCTTCGGCCCAGTGAACCTTGCAGCTCGGTTCCTTGGAACCAATGCCTTTGGGCCTTAGAACCCAGCCCGTTAGACCCAAGCCCAAAGCTTAGGCCTAACCCAGATCTAACCCAAGCCCAGACCCAGTTGACTTGACCGGGACCCGTTGACACGATCTGACCTTTGACTTCAGTCAACGCTGACTGTTGACTCGGTCAACGTCAACGTTGACTTTTTTGGGTTTCAGTCGAGACCCTTCCCAGGCTAATTTCGACATCTTGAATCTGTTTTTTATGTCCTTTTTCCCAAATTCAATCGTTTGATTAGACTTTTATTAATTGGACCCTTTGTGTGCTTAGGGGTAATTATTTGTGGCGTTTCCGTCTTCGCTAGTTTGCGTGGCTCTTCGGTGGCAAAGTATCTCTGAGTGGGTCCCTTCTAAAATGCATGTTTTAATAGTAGAAATTCATAGATGAAAAGCATGATTTAATGGTTACGTTTTATGAAACTTTTTTTAAGTACATTGAATTTACATTATGTGATTATCATGTTTTACTGAGAATATTTTGGAATATCATATTTTATCAAACTTATGTTCTTTGTAGTATATATGATGGATGACTATATACTATTTATGAACATGTTTTTACACACTCTTTGTAGTATATTTGATGGATGACTATATACTACGAAGTGGTTTTGAGATATATGTATTTATGTTGGAAATACTATATTCAATGTTTTTGTGCTTATCTAGTGGTCACTGTTCTGCCTACGGGCGATGATACTTGTATTGCCTTCGGGCGGGCATGTGTTGGGCACTGTTCAGTGCATATGGGAGATGATACTTTATTGCCTTCGGGTGGGCGTGTGTAGTCTGCGCGTATGGGAGATGATACTTCTATTGCCTTTGGGCGGGCGTGTGTAGGGCATTGTTCCGTGCGTATGGGCGATGCTGATACCACTAGTTAGCACATTATATACGAGATATGTTTTATGAAAGGTTTTATGGCATGCTAGGGTTTTCGGAAAAACCTATTACATATTACACTATTGAATTTCCATAAAACTTTGGGGGTTAGTACGTTATTGAATAACTGTTTCAGTATTATATATATCAACTTGGTCCACTCATGTTTGTTTTGCGCCCCCTCAGGATTTAGAATCGAGGCATACAATCCTGGCGTCAAGGCACTTCCGCATCGACATCTTTGAGTCCTCTTAGTGTAGGACCCATTCTCTTATTCATTCAATTTTATATTATTTCTTTTTAGTGTTCTAGTTAGTTGTATGCTCTGAACGCGTTCCTCTTTTGCTTAATCATTGTATTTAAATTCATAACTATATTCTTATTCATTGTTCTCATGCATCCTAATATGGCTTCGTCACCTTCGGGTGTCGGCCAGCACGTGCCTACCCTGGTGTTTGGGAGAATATCAGGGTTGGGCGTGTCATTAAGACTCTTATTCTCCTATGAGTCAGGGCATGTTGTGTTCTGTGACTTGCAAAGTGAACTACAATATCATTTGAGTTCATGTTTTATGTTTCTTCAAACTACCAATACAAATTTCTAGAATTCTGCTATACTAGCTTATTTAAGTGCCTTCATCTTTGTAAAGTTTGTAAAACTATCAGTTTAATGTTTCCAGAAACCCGTTGACAAGAAAAAAATTTGGCGGGCAAGTTATGGAAGATGATTTCTGAAGGGTCCTTGCCACTTCACCTTTTGTATCATAACACTCTCTTACCTTCTTTCATCAAGTTATGTGTTGGATGTTGCTTTGGTTATATCTCATAGAACCCAACAAATCGCCATTGGTTTTAAGGTACTTTACAGAGGACTTTTTCTCAGCTCGTTACATGAACTGTCAGTTTATACTTGATTATAGTTCAAGCACATTTATTAGTGCATCAGAAGACGATAGTGGAGTCGTGCATATTATTGAGGAAAAGATAGCCAGGGAAACAATGTTAACCTTTCATTACAGGCTAAATTAATGTGAGTAATGCGGCGGTATCATCATATTGCAGGCATTCAACGTTTTGTGGTATGAGATTTTATTGGCAATAATGGGTAACCATTTTACTTCCGAAGAAAAAATCAGTTGTGCCTATCAACTTATGGTTCTTTTTGTATTTCATCTTCTGCAATTCATATTTTTAAATGAGGCTTGTTTTGTTTCACTTGAGGTGGTGAACAAACTTATAATGAGGGATTATCAAATGGTATTTCCATTGAGCCAAGCTTGCAAAAGTGTATTCATTAGGACTCACACTTATAAGAATGAGTGTGAGTCCTAATGAATACACTTATGCATGAAGCTTGTGTGAGTCCTAATGAATACACTTTTGCAGGCATCATCTCTAGAGTTGCCAATCTTGCTAGAGTTGAATAGGGTGAACAATTGCATGCCCACGTTTTACCTAGGGGTCTTATCTCTTTGTTAGGGGTGGTTCGGTATGGGATCCCATACCGAAACCCTTGTCCCGATTCCCAAACCGAAATTTTCGGGAATCCCAATTTCAATACCGATCCCAAACCAAATTTTCGGGAATCCCGAAACTCCCATACCGAAACCCTTGTCCCAATTCCCAAACCGAAATTTTTCGGGAATCCCAATTTCAATACCGATCCCAAACCAAATTTTCGGGAATCCCGAAATAGTTTCAGGATTTCTGGACAAATCGGGAATCCCGAAATGGTTTTGGGCTTTTGGACTAAAATTTGACATATTATGCTTTTGGGCTAAAATTCAACATTTTATATTGAAAAATTGACATATAGGCATGCCCAATCTGCCAATTTGTTTCTACTAATCTGTGCACACAAATCTGCCAATCAAATGGCAAGGCCCAGTTAGTATTTGCCTATTCAAAAACAATCTGCTAATACGAAACGTTAATGTATGCTTGAGTAAACTAGTAAATCTATCTATAATCATGCTAGTCCCCAAAATTCCGTCTAAAACGTTAATATATGCTTGAGTAAACTTCTGTACATATATAATATAAATATTATAGATAGATGTAAAGTTTTCTCAAGCAAATTGTAGCTTATAATCTATCCATGTATACATCTATCAATCTCCCATGTTTATTCTGCATCTATGTATTCATTTATCAATCTTCTGTGATTTAAAAATTCTGCATATGTTCCACTATCTATCTTAGGGCTCCTTCCTGTACATGTTCCATCATCGATTTCCAGTGCTCCTTCAGTATTTCAATTTTCACTATTGTAGGTAAATGATGTTCCCCTTAAAGATGTGATCCTACATATTTAAAAATTAAATAATATATATATATATATATTTTTTTTTTTCGGTTTGGTTTGGGAATACCGAAATCCCAAAAACTTGAGACCGATTCCCGTACCAAAATTTTGGGATCGGTTCGGTATTGGGTACCAAAATTTTCGGGAATTTCGGTTTGGGATTTTTTCGGTTTGGGATTTTTTCGGTTTGGTTTCGGGAATTTTTCGGTTCGATTTGGGATTTTTGGGATTTTTTTTCCAGCCCTACTCTTTGTTGTCGGTGGGAAATTTCATTGTAACCATGTATACCAAATGTGGGCGTTTGGCTTCAGGTTCTAAGGTGTTTCATGAGATGAGCAGGAGAGAGATTGTTTCATGGAGCACTTTAATTGCCAGGTATTCTCAAGGAGGTTACGGGAAATAAGCTTTTCAGTTTTTGTCATGGATGAGAAGGGACGGACCAAAACCAAATGAGTTTGCTCTTGCTAGTGTATTGAGTGTTTGTGGCAGCATGGCAATGCTTGAACAAGGGAAACAACTGCATGCTCATGTTCTGTCTGTCGGTTTAGAGTTTACATCTATGGTACAAAGTGCTCTTGTGAATATGCATTCAAAATGTGGAAGTATAAAAGAAGTTGCAAAAATCTTTGATGTGACAGAACTTAGTGATATTATTTCATGGACGGCGGTGATTAATGGATATGCTGAACATGTTGCTTGTTGCCATGCTGGACTGGTTCATCTTGGTTTCCACTACAATTCAATGAGTAATGACTTTGGGATTAATCATGCAAAAGAACACTGTGGCTGCATGGTTGATCTCCTCTATCAGGCTGGACGGTTAGGTGAGGCAGAGGATATGATCAAAAGTATGCCATTTCAACAGGATGATGTTGTTTGGTCTACTCTCCTTAGCGCTTGTAAGCTCCATGGTGACGTCGACTGTGGAAGACGTGCTGCAGATGAGATCCTTAAATTGGATTCGAGTTCTGCAGCGACTCACATAACCTGGCTCTGATACCAATATTAAGACCTACTCTACATCTTCCACAATTGCACAAAGAGAGAGTAACAGAAGAACAATACAAACAATACAATTTCATTAACTGCCTTTCCATCTTTACAATCTCCTATTTATCTGTTAACAAGTAACTAACTACTAACAACCTTGTACAAATGTCATCATCCTAATATGCCATCTGGCAGTATCCTAACAATGCACTTGCATATTTTGTTCAGGTGAAAGTTGGATTGGCCATGAAGAAAACTTCTCCGTCCTAATCCTACCTTTTTGTGGGGATTGGGAGGGATATGATTCCTTCATGGCTAATCCATCTTCTACCTTCGCTCAGACAAGGTATGCAAGTTGGCATCCCCTTTTCATTCAACATTTATGGAATCCATCCGAGCCATTCCTAGACACAAACGAGGCGCCCAGTTTTAGCTTTATTTTTATTTTGACTCAAAGGTCTAACCATCATTGCTTAATTGCATATGGCTTGCACTTGGTAAGATATCTTTATCTTTACAGTCATTCAATGGATGTTGTAAAGAAAGAGGTAAATATTTGTTTGGCTGAAGAGTGAAGAGATGAAATGATTTACCGTGCTGGTAAATCTCTCTACATTTTTGTGATGCTGAACGTGTTTATTTGTTTATTTAACTTGACATTTGAGTCGGTAAGCCTTACAAATTGGTGTTTGTGTGTCTATATTTCCGATACCAAATAGCAATCTTGTTCCAAGTCCTGTTGTTTCCGTTTCGTTTAGCTTTACATCCCTCTTTTCTTCATTCTTTTCAATACTGCAGATTAGAAGTTTGAAAGAGGCTAGCCTATCAACCATGAATTCTGTTAACAAATCCTCATCACAAATTAAGAAGCCTTCTCGTCGTAGAACCTCTCCGCTGAACTGGTTCCCGAGAAAAAAAAACGCACACCTACCTCAACAGGAAGATCAAAATGCTGCAGGTTTCGCTTCTCTCTTTAACAAACACTCGCGTTTTAGCTGGATTAACTTCCATGTTAATCAGAATACTAATCATTGGCTTTTCACAGGAAGTAGATGCGATGAATTTAACTCTCGACGAGACTCTAAGCGATTCTAATCCACATTACTCAAAAGTCCTAAGGGCGAAAATGGCAGCAAAAGAAGCTGCACAAAAAGCAATGGAGTCACGAAAAGCCGCGTTGGTGGAAGCATCTTGGTGTCGAATACTTAAGGCAGGAAGGTGATTGTTGGGTGCATTGTAAGAGGTAATTTCGTACTTACAACTTTTTGTGTTTTTCATTTCAGGATCCAAAGCAAAGAAGCTGAAGCGCAGCTGTTGGAAGCAGATAAAGCTGAAGCTGAAGCTTTTGAAGAGGCAACTGCCGTGGGAGTTATCACGTATGACAAGCCAAATTGTCCTCGGAATCCCTGTAAAATAGAAACATCCACTGTTAATGGCGGAGGGTCTACTATTCACACGGTCACAGCATCTTTTGAGACTGCATTTGAGGTTGATAAAGAAGTAGCTGCAGCTGTAAAGATTGCACTAGTACGGCTCGGAAACTGCCCATCTTTTGATAAAGATGAATTTAAAGAACTGCTTCAGAAGATTAGCGAGAACCCTGATACCGATACAGTTGAAAATAATCGTCAATCGTCTGAATTTACTTCAGAATGTGAATCAGAATCTGGTTAAGAACTTAAAGCAGTGTCTCAGAAAGATAATACCATTTCCAAATATTTGAATCAGAAAAAGGTGGCAGATTTAGAGGCGAGACAGAGGAAAAACAGAAGGCAGTCTTTTGGTAAACTTAATATGGCAAAGATAGCGGACATGATGCTCGAGAGACTTCAATGTTTGCAAGAAGATGAACTCTCTTCTCTTGCCACTTTAATTGCTACTTGTCGTTTAAATGCTGCCTTAGCGGAAAGCAAGCTGCATGATTCAGGCTCTACTGCTGAGACCCTTCCACAAAGAATAGCAGGGGCGAAGTCTGAGATTCGAAAGAAGCAACCTGCATCAGAACTCCCAAGTCTAGACAAGTTTTTGGTTAAGCACATGACTAAACTTGAAGGGGAAGTGCAAGAAGCCAAGGATAAAAGGAATAAATCAAGGGAAGGAGCTGCAGAAAATTCTGACAGAACTGTTGATGAGAAGGCCAGTTCAGAAACCACTCCGGGCTTGGGAAGCATCCGTCTGAAGCATGGTTCAGAGTTTGAGAGAGAGATTGAAGAGGCAAAGAAAAATTCAAGAAGAGATTTTGAGATGCTTCATAAGAATTCACAGGGACACAAAGTATCATCTGAGGCCGTCCCTGACTTGGAAAGTACACTGATTAAACGTTCTTCGAAGCTTGAAAAGGAAGTTGAGGAGGCCAAGAAGAACTTTGTGAAAACATCTGCTTTGAATCACAAAAAAAGAGAATGACTCAGAACTCCCCAGCCTTGATAAGTTCTTAGTGAAATGTGTCATGAGACTTGAGAAGGAAGTCCAGGAAGCAAAGAACAGAAGCAAGCTGACACACATGAAGGAGTTAGGTTCCCTTAGTTGAAGAAGAAAGTTGAATCATCTGCTTCGGTTGCACAACCAAAGGAAAACGCTAGTTCTTATTCTGACGAAGGATCAGTGGGGAAACAAAATATCGATTTAAATAAGGATGTTGAAGAGAATTCTAGGATGGAGCAAAATGGAACTGGATCTTCATTGCAGGTTGGAGAAGTGAACCTAGTGCAGTGGAAACAAACTCACTTCACAATTTGACGTCTGAAGCTAAAGAGACTGAAGATGGCTTAGACAAGATCTTTGTCAAACCAATGCACAGGTTGGAAAGGGAGAAAATGAAAGCCTTGGAAATGGGAAACAATTATGAATATCGTACACTTGAAAAGAAAAGGGGGGAAAACAGTAATTCACAGTGCGAGGGATTGGACAAAGTTTTGGTAAAACATGTTTCCAGACTGGAGAAAGAGAAGATAAAGTTCTGTGCAGAGGAACAAGCAAGTGAAGTGAAGAGAAGTCATGCAAAATTGCATTCATGTGCAGACGAAGCATGTGGTTTGGACCAAATTCTAGTTAAACACAAATCAAGGCTCGAAAGAGAAAAGGATGGTGCTGCTCAGCAACCAGAAGATCAAGTTAGATACTTGGTAAATCGCAAAGAAGCAAGGAGAGAGAACTGCAAGAACAATGGGGAGATTTAAGCTTAGGAAACTCCATGAGACCAAGAGAGAAGGCAGCAACCAGAAGACCTAATTAAATTCTGTGTGACTCAGAAAGAAGCAAGGGACCGAGAACTGCAAGAACAATGGGGTGGTTTAAGCTTAGGAAACTCCATGAGGCCACATGTTTCGAAACTAGAAGGTGATAAGGTAAGTTCTCCAACTCTTGTACTTATTGTATTGTTTGCAATGCAATGCTTTGTTCCTACAAAAGGAGAGTTTAATTATGATTGTTCTGTTGGCATTTTCATTTGCGTAGGCCGCTCAGATTAAAGCCGAAAACTAGAAAACGAGGGAAGATTTGGAGATATTACGGTTATTTTCATTTTCTGTTCATTGAAAGCTCTTGAACTTTATAAGAAGCAAAGCAAGAACCATTGGCAACAAAATGGATTGTAGAATCAACATTTTTAATCTTTACTGATCGTAATTTGTACACGATAGAGTTGAATTGCAAAGGATGTTTAAAAAGAACACAGGGAATCTTTACGGATGCTACAAATTGATCGACCAACAAACGGAATCCCGTAGATTACTACAATTGTATTGCTCAAGTAACTAAACCCTCTCAAGCTCAGTGTTGTGCTTGTCCAATTGGTCTTTCAGCTCCTTTTTCCACCCTTGGATCAACCTTTCATGCTTCTTGATGATCTCGGTCTTTATCCTCAACTCCTCTTCCATTGCATCAATCTCCTGCAAAAATGAAAATGCACCAACATTAAGGAAACAGTGATAAGTAGTCCAAGGACAAGCTAAACAACACAGCCTTCAGATGACCTTTCTTAGTTGTTCAGCCTTCGTTGGATGATCCTCACGTTGCAGACCAATAAAGTACAGTTGAAGCTTTTTGCCAGCTTCCATAAAGTCTCTGGCATGCCTCTCCACATCAACTGGAGCAGTAGCAAAATAAACGCCATTAGAAGAAATGCAAAAGAGAAGGTAATAACATTGGTGCACCGTCGTTTGGTGTGCAAGTCAGGATCAGAGAAGACGCTTCACCTTCGTTCACTAATTTAGAGAGAGTGACAATCATAAGGATTGATAAAATGATTGAATTAAAAAACTCTGCTTATGCATGCGACTACTTGCATCTCAAACATCAGGTAATGTCAACCCTGTTACAAAGGTAAGATTAAAGATCCATGGAACTTTGTAGCCAATGAAAAAGATGACTTTTTCAGGTGGGTATATAAGATTTACGCCAAATCATAACGAATAGTTCTGAAACAATCCTAAACACTTGTTACACAATATCAGATTAAAGGAACAGAAAGTTTCATCGAAGAGAAGGATCTCATGTACAGACAGTATTCTTGAACCTAATTTTTCCATCATAAGATATGCACAACAGACAGAATTGAAGCTCTCGTGGTACTCATGAGTGAATTTTATTCCGGGCAGAATTATATTATGTTATCTTCAAGTTCTATCACTATTTAGAACTAAAGAGCAAAGGCTAACACTCAGTTATCTGAGAGTGATTTCAACTATGGTTATTAAACAAAATGAGAGTTTTCAAATACCAAACAATTGGTCTCCCTGCATCACAATTATTTGAATAAACTATCCATCCTTCTCTTCCAATCACCCAACTCCTCTGTTTCAGTATAAGCTCCTATGCCAAAGCCGAAGCAAGATACTCCAAAACCGAGTGAGCCAACCAATTTAATACATATGATATTCTCGCCCAGGGCCAACACAAATGCATACGATGTTATCTATTTTGGACCTAACACATCCCCCGTTGTGATCCCAATTCTAAATCGTTACACAGCTATCTTACAAGGTTCATTTTCTCCAAGTTGATCAACGTAGAAATCAACAAACAAAAATTAGCTGAAATGAACATGAATGCACCCAAAAATATAACGTTTCATCAACACAGCTTGAAAAAAAAAACCTCAGAAAACATGTAGAGCTAGGTATTGGTACTAACTTTGATGGGACGGGTGTGGAGAGCGGTCAATCGCTTGAAGCTCTCTGGCCGGCAAGCATGGAAGCAAAGCCGCCTCCAGCGCCATTACACACGAAACCATGTCTTCCCTCGGAGCCATTTGAGGTTGCATCTGTGCATCACTTTGGTGCTGTTGACCTACCACTTGTCTCTCAGCCATGTCAAAATACAACAAAAAATACCCAAAACCTGCATCATACCCCAAACCAAAACAACAGAAGAAAGGAAATTGAAGCTTGAATTAGATATGTAAATGGACATAAAAAACCCAGGAAATAAAAATCAAATGCAAAACAATTAGAGATGATTTGGTGGGAAAATAAGTACTTTGAGCATCTGGGTTTGACCAAACCAGCATGAAATTTCAATCTTTAGGTAAAAGTGTGAGCCTTTTTCGAATCAATTAATCATACAACTAAGCATTATATAACAATTTCAGACAAATTATTCGAAATTTCTACCTGTAGACGTGGGTGAGACTGCAAGCTTCAATCAGAACTCGATTCGACGAAACAGTCTCTCGTTCAGTGTGGAAGTTGAGCCTTTCTCGTCTTCTTCCTTCTATCAATTTTGAAAAAATTAGAGCAATATACTTTAATTTTAATCCAATATCGTGCAATTATCATCATTTTCGTTACCTCAAATGAGTTATGTTAGAAGAATCATTGCTATAATTGGATTAAAATTGAGGGACATTTGCTCTAATTTGGTTAAAATTGAGGGAGTTCAGTTAAAATTGAGGGACTATTGCAATAATTTTTCTCATTTGATTTTTTATATTTGTCCATCAATTCAGTCTTATATGAGTGGCAAGTTATTCATTTTGAAGGAACTTCTAACAGAATTAAAGAAAATGATCCTAATTGCACTTTTTAAAGAATTAAAAGATTAATGGTAATAAATTTTTAATTAAAAGACTATTATTCTAATTTGGTTAAAATTCAAGGACCATTGCTATAATTTTCCCATCAAATTTTGTTTATGTATTGGTTTCGCTCCTATTTTCCTCTCTTCTACCCTTTTTTACTTTTCGGTCAAAAGCGTAATTACAGTCTAGTACTACAGATTCAGCAAGAACAGCCCAAAAAGAGAAACAGCGCAATGCTATCAAGAAGCCCATCACACCAACAGTCAAACATCACCCAATCCCTTCAAAACAATTGGTTACATGAGGCTGTTGAGTTTGGTATTAGACCCCATAATTCGATTGTAACATGACAAGCTTGTTAAACCCTTTCTTTCAGAATGATCACTATATAAGGAGGTCAATGAGAGAAGGGTGCACACCAATCATGGCCAAAAATCCCATTCCGTAGCTCATACTTCCTTGAAATCGAAGTGATGATGAGATCATAATTGTCGGATTCTGATTTCAACATGCATTAAAGGTACTTAATTGAAATCAAAACCGCGCAACTTCATTGTCTCATCTTCACTTGAACTTCATAATTTCACTATATTTTGAGGGAATTTTAATATGCACCAGGTATAATACACCAAAATATTTAACCGTTAAGACTTTTATGCATTAAATCCTTTACCAAACGAACAGCAAAACATCCATTACAATGATTAATCCGGTGTATAATAGAATTTTTGTAATTTGAGTTGACACATTTGTTGAATCCCACATCGGCCATACAAAAAGAAAAGTAATAGTTTAAATATCTTAACCCAACTCTAATTAAAACGAGGCATTTTGTGATAAAACCCCACACCTGACGGATTGTGCAGGTGATAATTACCAAGCTGGGGACAATATCGGTGTTGTTGGAAGTGGGTCGTATGGCCCGTCTCTCTAATAATTCTCCATGGTACGGAGCCAGGGAGCGAGCCCGTACTGTACTGCCACGTGATGGGTGTGTCCCTTGACCCCGGGCGATGATGGTGGGTCTCTTAGCCCCGCGTGTAGGGTGAGTCCCCTTTGCTCCACGTGGTTGCGATGTGTGGATCTCCCACGTGTGACCCACTAATTGGGTTCCACGTGAGGGGGCGTGTTGAATCCCACATCGGCCATACAAAAAGAAAAGTAATAGTTTAAATATCTTAATCCCACTCTAACTAAAACCGAGGCCTTTTGTGATAAAACCCCACACCTGATGGATTGTGCAGGTGGTAATTACCAAGCTGGGGACAATATCGGTGTTATTGGAAGTGGGCCGTATGGCCCGTCTCTCTGATGATTCTACAACATTAAATAACGTTAGGGATGGCAATGGGGAGGGTTGGGGCTGGAGGTGCCACCTCCATTGGTGATTTTTTTTCTCCATAACCGCATGCATAATCAATTCTTTTAAACTGAAATAGAAAGGAACAAAGTTACCCGAAAAAATGTATAAGCCTTTAGTGGTGAATGATTCTTGGGATGAGTCGCAGACTAAGTCGCTCTCTTTAAGACGTTTCGTAGCTCTGCCCAAAGTGTGCAAGCAGTTCACAAACACCACATCGTCCTCAGGATAAAACAGCCCAGAACCTTCTTCTTCTGATAAAGTTCTTCCTTGCACAGTGGAAGAACCTTCGAACTCACGCCCTCTCAATATGTTGCTATTAAAAAAATATATGTAAAACTTTTTTTTTTAATTTCTTCTATTTTCTTTCTACAAATCGCATGACCAATCTTTTTATATCTCAATGTTTATGTGTGTGTGTGTGTGTGTGTGTTAAAGAAAGAAATGTTGGGGGGTAAAACTGTAGAAATCCAAGGAGTTAATGGGGATTTTATGGGGTGCAAAACCGTCTGCAATCAAATGCAAAACCGTAGGGAATTTGTCTGCAATTAAAGGTTGATAACAATTTATGTTTTATATTTAATGTTTGTAATAAATCAAAATATAAATATATTTAAAATATTTAAATAAAAACATAACTGCTCCAACAATCCCCCACTTGTTTTTATTTAAAAAATATATATCAAGCAACATATCATAAAGCTATGCATAAGTAAAGATGTTTCTCAACTTGAACCTGTACATAGTGTTAGTGATCCAGATTATATTAGAGTAACTTATAGTTTTGAACTCTATCTCTGACAACACAACACACATAACTTTATTAAGGTGAAGTTCAAAAAGCCAGCACATTACGACCATGTGCTTGTATCCCAGTATAGTGAACACTCTAGAAACTTGCCCAAGATTTCATAGGAAGCGGCCTCACTTCCACATTCACATAGGTAAGACTATCAAGGATATTCCTGTAGCTAGATATCCCACTTAACATAGAGTATAGACCTTACTAAGAGAAAAAAAATCTCAACCTAAAAACGTTTCAGGATGTCATGCTTCTTAGGGATGGACATGGAATAATATTCCAACTTAAAATTAGCAAGACTTCACTCATATCACTTGTGACTTGTTATTACCCTTTGAACCTATTTTTTGGGATCTCCAGTCTATAGGTTGGGTTGCTGTCACAAATGACTCAATTTTCTACGGGCTTTAGTCCCATCCCTTTCGAGGTTTTTCAAACCTTTTCTTGTGCTAGTCCTTTCGTCAAAGGATCAGCCAAATTTTCTTCATATCGTATATGATCCACTCTTACAGCTCCATTAGAGAGATAATCTCTTACAATGCTATGCTTACGACGTATTTGTCGCCTTTTCCCGTTATAATAACAGTTTTGCACTTTAGCTTTTGCCGTTGTGCTATCACAATGGATCAAAACTGCTGGAATCAGTTTCTCCCATAAAGGGGTATCTGACAGTAGGTTTCTCAACCATCCTGCTTCTTCTCCCATAAAGGGGTATCTAACAGTAAGTTTCATAAATTTTAGAAGAATTAGAACCCCCACTATTTCGAAGATTGAAAAGAAATTTATTCTCATAAAAATCAGTATCAAGTGACTCTATTATGAAATGATTTTTCAAATCATAAAATCTATATGCTTTGCTATTACATGCATAACCAATAAAAACACATTCATATGCTCTACTAGCCAATTTCGATCTTTTTGGATCAGGTTTACGAACATAAGCTAAACAACCCCAAGTTCTGAAATACAATATATTTGGTTTCTTATTTTTCCAAATTTCATAAGGAGAGATATTCGATTTTGAGTTAGGAATTCTATTTAACACATAACATATAGTCAACACAATTTCATTGCAGATTGATATCGTCTTAAAATTGTTGTAAACTGAAATAGAAAGGAACCAAGTTACCCAAAAAAATGTATAAGCCTTGAGTGGTGAATGATTCTTGGGATGAGTCGCGGACTAAGTTGCTCTCTTTAAGACGTTTCGCGGCTCTGCCCAAAGTGTGCAAGCAGTTCACAAACACCATATCGTCATCAGGATAAAACAGCCCAGAACCTTCTTCTTCTGATAAAGTTCTTCCTTGCATAGTGGAAGAACCTTCGAACTCACACCATCTCAATATGTTGCTATTAAAAAAATATATGTAAAACTTTTTTTTTTAATTTCTTCTCTTTTCTTTCTACAAATCGCATGACCAATCTTTTTATATCTCAATGTTTATGTGTGTGTGTGTGTGTGTATATATATTAAAGAAAGAAACGTTGGGGGGTAAAATCGTAGAAATCCAGGGAGTTAATGGGGATTTAAGGGGTGCAAAACTGTCTGCAATCAAATGCAAAACCGTAGGGAATTTGTCTGCAATTAAAGGTTGATAACAATTTATGTTTTATATTTAATGTTCGTAATAAATCAAAATATAAATATATTTAAAATATTTAAATAAAAACATAACTGCTCCAACACTCATCCCGACCTCCACATGGAAAGATACCTTCAAACCTGCACCACCAACTTGCCTATTATGAAAGAGAGTGTGATACTAATATATAAGCATTAAGCAGCCTAAGTTGAATACCTATAATACTATTGCTAAACTAGTGTGTGTCCAATATATTGTTTCGTAAGTTTAATATATTAAACTCATGAGTCCAATATATTAGTATCACGCTTTTTTTGGCTTACAATGTAAAGTCTTATATCTGCATGTGATTATTTCAATTTTTGAACTTTCTGATCAATTGGGTTTTCCATTTTTGTTGATGTTTCATTTAGGAAGCCAGCTCGAGGCCAACAAGAAGGCGAAGAACATCCAGGTAGTCTCTTTGCAATCCTTGGCTTTGAATTGTTTTAATTTAGATGGATTTTTCTGCTTTGTTTATTATTTCAGCTACATTATTTTGATGCTTAAATTTCATTTGGAACAAGGATTTCATTGAAATTGTGTTTTAGTTTTACCCTATTTGGTTCAGAGTAATGAATAGTTTCATGGGATGGATTAGATTTAATCATTTAAGATTTAATGTGTGCGCTTAATCAAATTTACTTTTCTGGATACGCGATACGCGACCTAAAAGATGTATTCATGCTTTGTAGTTTGAGATGAATTTTTACACTCAATCACAAAGTTTGTGACTTAGTTTGCTCTTGACATATTTTGTCGTTGGTGTTATCACGCGACAATGATGCATTTTGGTCAATGCAGTGCGAGCTGTGCATGCAGACATTTATATGTACCACATCAGAGGTGAAGTGCCGGGAGCATGCCAAAGCAAAGCACCCTAAGGCTGATGTGACGCGTGTTTTCCTCATCTGAAAAAGTGATCCTAGAAGCTGAAGAAGTTGCAGATTGGGACTGATTGTAGATTGTGTTTCATATCGTGTGTTTTTTGTTACTCTGTTCATGAACTTCTTAGTTAATGAAGTTGTTTATTCAAGCACCCAATATGCCAAAAGAAAATAATGTCTACTGATGACTAGGAAAATGGAGTTGATTTCTGAATAATGAATTGTACTTTTTGAAGAACCCATTTTGGCGTCGGTCACGCATATTAACGGCTGTGTGTTTGTGACGCTAGCTCCTGTGATCCTTGTGGATAGTTTGTGGGACATCATCATGACTGAATGCACTAATTGCATTAGAGCTAGCCTTTGAAGCCAAGTCTTGTAATATTGGTCAGGCAAATTTGTTGGAAATATACTTAAACCAAAGGACAGTACCAAATCAAATAAAGAATAAATTTCCAACTCCGCTCAAGTAGCCTTTTACCATAGTGATGAAAAGGTGTTGAGCCTTTACATCCCGGCGTGGATTCGAAATCCATCTGTATAGCCAAAAATAATCCCAAAAATTATAGAGGCAACACGTGGATTTTTGCTCAAGAAATGCAAGATTGCCCTCATTAAATGGGCATACTCCTCAGATACTCTCATGCGCAGCTCACACCTCTAAAGGTCCCTGCAGCTGAATACGACTACCCACAGCTCACCTGTTCTTAGCAAGGAAAAGTCAAAACATTAAAGATAAGGATTAATTACCAAAATCCTATCTTTAATACATTCCCAATTGAAGATTGATTTCAATCAAGTAACTAATCCAAATTTAAATCAATTAGAGATAATTACTCCATTATCTCAAAATACTATTTCCTATTTAATATCTTGAGAATATTTCTCTATAAACATTGGCCAATAGGATGCCGTCATGTGTAGGGTAAAACCCTAACATTATGGCCGGCCCTATCCCCTATAAATACCCTATATTCTACCAAATTTCACAAGTTTTTGCTACCCCTAAAAAGCCCTAAACACTTTACTCTCTCAGAAAAACTGACTTAGGCATCGGATATCCATTGGCCTAACCCCCCACCCACCTCGTGGGTACATGAGGCTTAGGTCCTTGATCAAAGGTGTTAATTGTTTTGCAGGTGCATTTTCGTCAAGACTGAAGACGACAGAAATTTGCATCGGCACCATCGATGACTAATCTAACATCTTATCTATTTTTTGAACAAAAAAAAAAAGTTTTTGAATGAAAAGGTGTTTGATACTGGTCGCTATACCAACATGCCCTTTTAAATTAGAGGTTTTTGTTGATTTGCCCCCTGAACTTGTATACAGCTGCCAATTCCCCCTAGACTTTAATTTTAGCCGATTACCCCCTTGAACTTTTTTAATTAGCCAATTTCCCCCTTGAACTTTTTTAATTAGCCAATTTCCCCCTTGAACTTTAATTTTAGCCGATTACCCCCTTGAACTTTTATAAATAGCCAATTCCCCCCTGACGTTAGATTTTAAAATACTTTCATTCAATTTTTCATCCATTTTGCCCTCATACAGTTGTCATGTGTTGTTTCCGTGATCAAGATGAATGGAAAATTGGATGAAAATTTTGAAAATCTAACACCAGGGAAAATTGGTTATTTAAAAAAGTTTAAGGGGGTAATCGGCTAAAATTATGGTTCAAAGGGAAAATTGCCTAATTATAAAAGTTCAAGGGGGTAATCAGCTAAAATTAAAGTTTAGGGGGAAAATTAGCAGCCTCATACAAGTTCAGGGGGTAAATCGACAAATATGCCTTTAAATTATGATAGTTAAAGACGTTCAAGACGTATGTAATGTAATGAGAAACACAATTGTGTCCATCCCATTGATCATGTAATGGAGACAACCACACACTGATACAATCTGATATGAAATTTGACATGAAAGTTATATTTTACACGGTGATTAAACCGACGTGAGATGGAAAATATCATAAAAATTGGGTTATGTGATGCATTTAGAAAATATATAGCATTATTGAAAGGAATATACTTGGCATCTTTCTTCGGAAGTAGTCAGTCTTACTTACCTATGAATCACAAGTTGAAATTGCATAAGTTTTTAATTTTTTTCGTATAAATTATTTTTTCGTATGTATCAAATTGTGTGAAAATTATCATATGCTTAGGTTTATAGCATACACTAAAGTAATAGATGGTTGGATGTGCGGTCAATAATCCAGTAGGAATTCAACGACCAAGAATCCTGGTATGTACTAATGCATGCTAGGATATTCCAAAACTGTGATTTACATGGTACGAACAACTACCATGACAGTATATGCGTGCAATATATATGGTCATCATCTTCAAATAGGGCACTTATAAGTAGGGGTGTGTTCGGTTCATTTCGGTTTGATTTTTAGCCAAAACAAAAAACCAAACCGAAATTACTATTCTGTTTGGTTTTTGCAATTTGTAAAGGGAAAATTGAATTCTTTTGGTTGGATTTTTCAGGGTGATTTCCCTTTTTTTAAATTTTAAATTTTAATTTATTAAACTTAAAAATTGGAGAGAAAATAAAGAAAAATTAAGTTAATTGTTGATTTGGAATTGGGCTTGAAAACTGAATACCCAAACATAAATAAATAAAAAATATTAATTATATCTAATTCATTTTGGTTCAGCTTTCAACCACCAAAATCGGAACTAAACCAGTAGTTTTGGTTTTGGTTAGAGTTTTTTAGTTTCGGTTCCACTTTTTATCGAATCTGGATCCTCACTAGACCCTCTTTGTGAGGATTCCGGAGATCCGTAAATTATATTTGTTTATTGTACATCGTGGGATCAAAAATCATTTTAAATATTTTTTTTTAAAATTAAGTACAAACAGTATCTGACAAAAGCTGACCGTACGATGCACGATAAATGAACGCGATTTACAAATTTCCATGATTCTTACCAAAAGAATCCGAAAAGAATCCTGTTCATTTTTTATCAGCCCTTTTTTTTTTTCAATTTCTTTTCGTTTGGAGTTTTCGATCGGCTCGGTTTTTCTGGGTTTCGGTTTTCCAAACCCACACCTACTTCCAAGAGAGATACCAGGAAGTACAGCATCTGTAATCTTTGAATCCTTTGAACATGGAAATTTACCAGACATGATTGGGTCAGTCTGTCAGGCATGCCAAACATGGCTGGACATTATTCGTCCATCCCCTAACTTTCTCACAGACTCCCCCAGTCCGCAAGTCAGCCATGGCCATTGCATGAGTTTCCCACTTGTTTCCAATTGCCCTTCACTTCACGTCCCACTTTGTTTCGTATGGACAGGTGTAACTAAAGTCTTAACTAAAGATTAAGTAACTATGAATTTGGATTTATGTTACCCGTCTATTCCAAAATTTTCGCATATTTTGTGTCGAATTATTAAAGAGACGGGCCAAAGGTCCATTGCCAACAACATCGATCTTATTTCTAACTTGATAATTACCGTCTGCACAATCGATATTAGTTGAAATAGGGTTGCAATATTTGAACCTTTTTTTTTCTCGAGATACGATTGATGTGGAGTATTTCAGCATTCTAAACACTCTCACGAGTCATAAGACTAGAAATGCTATTGTGTCATTCAAACCAATCGCGTATCATTATATACTGTAATTATTTGCCTACAGTGTATGATTAATTATTTTGAAACTTCTTAAAAACTACAAAGAAAATAGCATTAGTGGTTGCATGAAAGTCCAACCGGAGCCTCTCTGTTCCTAGTCTGAAGTCTAAAACACTGTAAACTATAAAATATAGGAACTTTAACGAAAAGCTTATGTTACTGTTCATCTTAACGAAAAACCACATTTTTACACTAAAAAGTCAATCATGGTACTATTCATTTTACCTTTTATTTTGTTATTATCGTTAAAACTCAAAGTTTTCAAACAATTTTAATTAGTTTTTCTTGTTGTGGTCTATTTTTATCTGACAAAGGGAAAGAGGCTGGCGGTAGAGAAAGAGAGAAAAGAGAGATGTGTGTTTGTAGAATTGTAGGGGAATTGTGTGTGTTTCCCTCCTACATTGCACCTTTATTTATAATAATAATAAGATAAGGATATTCCTTGTTCTCCAAGGAATATGAGATACAATAGGAGAAGATAAACCCTAATCAAATCTAATCTAGGATTTACACAGTCACACTTAAACTAAGAATGTTTACAACACTCCTCCTTGAATGTGTAAATACTCTAGGTAGATTTAGCATAATGCAGAAGTTGATGAAGTCGACTTGTCAGTGCTGATTCCAAGGAACAACGCTTATTCTCAATAAGGTAGGAACTTGCATAAGTAGTAAGTCTCACTAAAAAACCCTAAGGCTATGGCAAAAACCCGAGTAGGGACAAAATCTATAGTCTAAGGAAAAATGCGTGAGAAATGCAAAGTCAAAAGAAAAGTCTACAAGACGTCATTAGGGATATGACCAGCCCAAGGTGGGTGCCTCGTTAAAACCTAGCTAGGTAGCAAAAACCCAGTGGGAAAAATGCTCCTAATCGTAGGGAAAAAGAGTACATTAAGATCAAGCAAGTATCTACACGATACTCCCCCTGAGTTTAACATAATTCCAAAGAGAAATAGCAAAGTTACAACTCAGGAAGTTTACGCATACCAATTCCATGAACAAGCTTCTGAAACGTCGTCTTCAGCAGTGATTTGGTGAAGAGCTCAGCCAGATTGTCTTGTGAATGGATTTGTGTGACTTCAATCTTCTGATGCTCTTGTTGTTAATGTGAAAAGAAAAACTTCGGTGCAATGTGCTTAGTGTTGTCTCCTTTAATGTAACCTTTCTTGAGCTATTCGATGCAAGCTGAATTGTCCTTAAAGATCTTCGTCGGGGCATTAACGGCGGGATGAAGATCGCATAAGCTTCGAATATGGCCCACTACTGCTCTCAACCAAAAGCATTCCCGAGTTGCTTCATGTAAGGTGAGAATTTCAGCATGGTTAGACGAAGTGGCAACTGAGGTCTGTTTAGTTGACCTCCAAGATATTGCGGTGCCTCCAACGATAAAGACATCACCCGTTTGAGAACACACCTTGTGTGGATCAGGTAAGTATCCAACGTCGGCATAACCAACAAGGCGAGAATCAACTTGAGGAACATAGGGTGCGGCACTACTCGAGGATTCGTAGGGATAGAACAAGCCCAAATCCGTAGTACCCTTAAGGTAACGGAAGATGTCTGTATCTTGCCAAAAGATTAACAGCGAAGGAGATGTCGGGTCTAGTGCATTAAGCTAAGTACAATAAAGCGCCTATCGCATTTGGATAAAGAACTTCAGGCTCCAAAATCTCTTCATCATCCTCATTCGGACGGAAGGGGTCTCGTTTTGCATCTAGCGTACGAACGACCATAGGAGTACTCGAAGACTTCGCTTTATCCTCGTTAAAACGGCGCAACACCTTCTGGGTGTAGTTCGATTGATGTACCAGGATTCCATCCGAACAATGCTCTATCTCGAGACCGAGACAGTATCGAGTCTTACCTAGATCTTTCATCTCAAATTCCGACTTCAGGTGCGAAGTAGTTTTCGTGAGCTCTTCAGGAGTTCCAATGAGATTTATGTCATCGACATATACTGCAACAATCGCAAATCCGGAATGTGACTTCTTAATGAACACACAAGGGCATAATTTGTTGTTCACATATCCCTGACTAGTCAAATACTCACTCAGACGGTTATACCACATTCTTCCAGATTGTTTCAAACCGTAGAGTGAACGCCTCAGCCGAATTGAGACCGTGTTCCGGGGTTTGGAAATATTTGAACCAGTCAGTGTAAGTCCTTCGGGAACTTTCATATAAATTTCCGTATCAAGATCCTCATAGAGATACGCGGTTACTACGTCCATCAGCTGCATATCCAGTTTTTCGAAAACTACCAAATTGATAAGGTAGCAAAAAGTAATCACATCCATAACAGGTGAATAAGTTTTGTCATAGTCAATCCTGGGGCGTTGTAAGAAGCCTTGTGCAACAAGACGAGCTTTGTAACGCACAATTTTGTTCTTCTCATTACGCTTCCAAACAAAAACCCACTTGTAGCCAACAGGCTTCACATGTGGAGGAGTAGGAACTACAAGTCCAAACACCTTACGTTTTGCAAGCGAATCGAGTTCGACTTGGATTGCTTGTTTCCAGTTTGACCAATCAGCTCTACATCGACATTCATCAACGGAATGCGGTTCAATGTCATCGCTCAACATGATCTTAGTAGCTACTGCAAATGCTAATGCATCGTCGACAATCATCTCATTTCTACGCCACACATCATCTAAGCTAGCATAATACACGAAATCTCATGATTCTCGGGAGGAGGATTCGTCTCTTCAAGGACGTTTCCATAATCTAGAATTTCCTCATGAGTTGGGTAAAATGAGTAAGCGATAGTCGGATTCACGGTAGGCTCTTCAGGACCTTATGCCGTGGTTTTCCTCTTCCGGGGGTGTGAATCATTTGAACCAAGGGGTCTGCCACACTTTTGCGTAGGGGCAGTTGATTGGCTAGCCGCTAATGTACGTGGATCACCAGAATTGGTGTCCCGGGCTTCCAGGAGGGCAGTCCGTCGTACATTTGGTACATCTATCTTTGCAGGCGTATTCGCAGCTGGAATGTGTGATCATGTCACGCGCGCTAGATCGGTGAAAGCATCTGGCATGCTCTGAGCTATGCTCTGAAGATCTAATATGTGCTGCATTTCAGTTTCAGGCTGAGCGATGCGGGGACCTAAATGAGACAAAGTGGGAGTCGTCCACGATAATTTGCGTCGTTCTTCAGGAACGTTGACATTCTTATCTCCCCCTAATGACTGGAATACTGTATCATAGAAGTGACAATCCGTAAAACGAGCGGTAAACAGATCGCCTGTCAAAGGTTCTAAGTAACGAATAATCGAAGGAGAATCATATTCGACATAGATTCCCATCCTTCGCTGAGGCCCCATTTTTGTACGTAAGGGCGGCGAGATCGGCACATATATCGCACAACAAAAAACGCACAGATACGATATGTCGGGTTCGCATCCGGTAACCAACTGAAGGGCACTAAATGGTTGTGTCGCTACAGGCCTCAGGCAGACCAACTTTGCTGCGTGCAATATTGCATGGCCCCAAGCAGGGATTGGGAGCTTGGTACGTATGACCAACGATCGAGCAATCATTTGTAAGCGCTTAATGAAAGCCTTTGCCAGGCCGTTCTGGGTGTGAACATGGGGTACATGATGTTCAACTTCAACCCCAACCGACATGCAATAGTCATCAAAAGTTTTAGATGTGAATTCTCCAGCATTTTCCAATCGAATAGATTTGATCGAGTAATTAGGGTGGTGAGCCCTGAGCTTGATAACCTGAGCCAACAGTTTGGAGAATGAAGCGTTCCTTGTGGACAACAAGCACACGTGTGACCAACGTGTGGAAACGTCAACCAAAACCATAAAAATATCTAAATGGTCCGCAGGGAGGTTGAATCGGTCCACAAATGTGCCCCTGAATCCGTTGTAGAAAAATGGGAGGATTCGAACAAATCTTAACATAAGAAGGCTTAGTAATAAGCTTTCCCATTGAACATGTTTAACATGTGATTCCTTGGATCGAACCTAAACTTCTGGTTAGTGGATGCCCATGTGAAGATTTGAGGATAGGGCGCATCGCTATTCGTCCAGGATGTCCCAAACGATCATGCCAAAGTGTAATTTCGTGCGCTGTCCCAGTAGTAGGGCCGGCCACATAGTGGCATTCTATGGGGCGTATGGTCGTAGTATACAGACCACTCGGGATACGCTCCATCTTCTCTAGAATACGCTTCTAGCCATATTCGTAGGAAGTTATGCACAGAAATTCAACTCCGTTTTCTATGTGGGTTTCAGCGTGGTAATTGTTATTTCTAATGTCCTTGAAACTTAGTAACATTTTGCCGGAACATGGAGAATAGAGTGCCTCAGCAATGGTCAAGATTGTACCATTGGACAACATCATATGTGCCTTACCGTATCCTTCTATCAGGTTGGATGGGCCTGAGAGGGTTGTCAGAGGTGTATTCTTAGGTATGAAGTTAGTGAAATAGATGCGTTCACCCAAAACAGTGTGCGTGGTTGCACTATTTGCCAGACAACTAACTTTCCCACTAGTCATACCTAGAATGAAAAATTAATTTGAATCGGTCACATGCATAAAAGTTTATAAAAACAATTATCAATTCAAAATAATTTCATTTATTCAAGGATTAAAACTTAATATCCAAAACAAATCACCAACTAATAATCCAAAACATAAAGGAAAATTGTTCAAAAATCAACCAAAAACAAGGGGGGTTCGGCCACTAGGTGGAATTCGGCCCCATATGTCTTATTTCAACTAAAAAATAAGTCTATGTCTAAGATTCTAATCTTCCATATGAGTGGTATCCTCTTAAAAGTCAGAAACCTCCATCGTTGTAGTCTCCGGTTCATCCACTTGCATGAAGTTTGATTCAAACTTCCTACAATGAGAATGATATTCATCTACAACCTTCTTGGGAGCTCGGCAAACACGACACCAATGGTCCTTTGAACCACAACGATAGCACATATCGTCATCCATGGTTTTAGGTGCTTTGCCCTTATTCTTGAAGTTCGGGGCCTTGGGAGCGAGGTTTGGACGCTTCTGGGCTTTGTTTCCTCCCTTGGATGGGCCTTGGCTCTGTTGACCTTGGTGGGATGGCTTCTGGCCGCCCTTACCACGCCTCTTTTGGCGTTTTGGGTGTTGGTTATTGCTATAATGTGCTTCAGGCACAACAGTAGCCCCAATAGGTTGAGCTTGATGATTCTTCATCAACAGCTGGTTCTGCTTTCTAACAAGAAGTAAAACAGAGATCAAATTCGAGAACCTGGTGAACTTCTGAGCTCTATATTGTTGTTGCAGCACAATATTAGAAGCAGAGAAGGTCGAATAGGTCTTCTCCAGGAGATCCTCTTTGGTTAAAGTTTCATTGCAAAACTTGAGAAGTGATCGGATTCGATAAACATCAGAATTATATTCATTCACAGACTTAAAGTCTTGGAAGCGCAAGTGCTGCCAGTCGTGTCTTGCTTCAGGCAAGAATATGTCCTTTTGGTGATCAAAGCCATCAGCCAAAGCGACCCATAATGCACGTGGATCTTCCTCAGCAAGATATTCAGTTTGCAGAGCGTCATGGATATGTCTTCGGATGAAAATCATAGCAGTGGCTTTTTCAGCTTTGCCAACAGGTTCATATGTTGCTTCTTCAATGGCAGGACGCAATTTCTTTGCAGTGAGGTGGAGCTTCACATCTTGAACCCACTTGAGGTAGTTCCTTCCAGATACCTCCAAAGTGGTGAAGTCAAGTTTGTTCAAATTTGACATGTTCTTATCACAAAATGGATGGACAAGAAGTGGTTAGTGTAATGGAGAAAGATTTGTTCAAATTTGACATGTTCTTATCACAAAATGGATGGACAAGAAGTGGTTAGTGTAATGGAGAAAGAATCAATCCATTCACGTATGAGTAGAACACACAGGTTCTAATAGACATGTACTGGTTTAATTTTGCATGAAAAACTTCGGGTTTTCATGGGTGATATGTTTAAGTGAAAACTTCAGGTTTTCAAACAAGGCATGTTTATAAGAAACTTCAGGTTTCGAATTAATTATGAACTTCAGGTTCATATATTCCTGCAGGCAAACACAAATATATATGCAAACAAATATGCAACAAGTATATGCACAAATATATCTTTTAGGTGTATAATTATAATTGAATTTTAATTTATTTGGACTTCGGGCCAAATTAAAGTGTGGATGAAAAAATATAAAACCCATTGGGTCTAAAATAATTTAGACGAATAAAATTCGGGGCCCAAAAAAAAAAAATTAAGCCTAAGGGTGGCTTGAAAAAAATGGTGCCGTGTGGCCTAGGCCCATAATTTGGGCTAGGGAGGGTCTCGGGTAGGGTTGGTTCGGTATGGGATCCCATACCGAAACCCTTGTCCCGATTCCCAAACCGAAATTTTCGGGAATCCCAATTTCAATACCGACCCCAAACCAAATTTTCGGGAATCCCAATTTTTGGGAATCCCGAAACTCCCATACTGAAACCCTTGTCCCAATTCCCAAACCGAAATTTTTCAGGGATCCCAATTTCAATACCGATCCCAAACCAAATTTTCGGGAATCCCGAAATAGTTTCGGGATTTCGGGACAAATCGGGAATCCCGAAATGGTTTTGGGCTTTTGGACTAAAATTTGACATATTATGCTTTTGGGCTAAAATTCAACCTTTTATATTGAAAAATTGACATATAGGCATGCCCAATTTGCCAATTTGTTTCTACTAATCGGTGCACACAAATCTGCCAATCAAATGGCAAGGCCCAGTTAGTATCTGCCTATTCAAAAGCAATCTGCCAATATGAAACGTTAATATATGCTTGAGTAAACTAGTAAATCTATCTATAATCATGCTAGTCCCCAAAATTACGTCTAAAACGTTAATATATGCTTGAGTAAACTTTTGTACATATATAATATAAATATTATAGATAGATGTAAAGTTTTCTCAACCAAATTGTAACTTATAATCTATCCATGTATCCATCTATCAATCTCCCATGTTTATTCTGCATCTATGTATCCATCTATCAATTTTCTGTGATTTAAAAATTCTGCATATGTTCCACTATCTATCTTAGGGCTCCTTCCTGTATATGTTCCCTCATCGATTTCCAATGCTCATTCAGTATTTCAATTTTCACTATTGTAGGTAGATGATGTTCACCTTAAATATGTGATCCTATATATTTAAAAATTAAATAATATATATATATTTTTCGGTTTGGTTTGGGAATACCGAAATCCCAAAAACTTGAGACCGATTCCCGTACCAAAATTTCGGGATCGGTTCGGTATTGGGTACCAAAATTTTCGGGAATTTCGGTTTGGGATTTTTTCGGTTTGGTTTCGGGAATTTTTCGGTTCGGTTTGGGATTTTTGGGATTTTTTTTCTAGCCCTAGTCTCGGGTGATCTGCGGGCTCACGGGGAGATATGGGCAAGGGGAATGGGCTGCTAAAATTCTTTTTTTTTTTCGTGGGCCGCTTTAGGCGAGCCCAAAAATATATATTTTTTTTCGCGGGCCGCTTCAGGCGAGCCCAAATTTTTTTTTTTTTTTTTCGGGCTGGGCCGCTGTATGCGAGCCCAGAAAACAAAAATATTTTTTTTCTTCCATTAATTCAATTAGATGCATATATAATTCAATGAATCACATATTTACTTTGATGCATATGCAAAATAATATTTTCAATGCATGTACATATGTAAGATTCAATTCATGAAAAATATCAAATTCACATAATTTCAGCAATTATGGTTATGAGGCATACACAATTTATGTAGAATCTAAAATACGTTAAACGTAAAGTTGGGTCATGCATCATGGTGAATGTTTGTGCTATCAGGGCTGCAAAATATCGAGTTAAAAGCCGTTGTTTTGAAAGAACCTGATTGCATGATGATATGGATGAACTGGTTTGATGCAGAAAAATTTTCTCCAACGTCAGATTCCTAAGCGCAGCGGCAGGAGCATGCTGATAACGTGTTGTGGTCTATTTTTATCTGACAAAGGGAGAGAGGCCGGCAGTAGAGAAAGAGAGAAAAGAGAGATGTGTGTTTGTAGAATTGTAGGGGAATTATGTGTGTTTCCCTCATACATTGAACCTTTATTTATAATAATAATAAAATAATGATATTCCTTGTTCTCCAAGGAATATGAGATACAATAGGAGATGATAAACCTAATCAAATCTATTCTAGGATTTACAACATTTCTTAAAATATAATATTCAAAGCGCACACCACAAATCATATTTGACTTGACTAAACTTTGAACCAAACCCTCTTCCACTTCCTCTTCTCTCTCTTTGTTTTTGTTTCTTTGATTTTTCTACTCTTCTCTAAGTTCTTGGCATTTCCTCTGCTTTTAATTGCTCCCCAATGGATCGTCTCTCCTTACTAACTTTCTCTCTCACCTTCCTCTTATTGCTCTCTCTTGCCCTCTCCACAAACTCCGAAGGTACTTCCTCCTCCGACCCATCTCGCAGAATCTTTTCTGGGTTTCAAATTTCCCCTCTTTTCCTCCACTGGGTCCATCTCCGTTTGGCTGCTGAGAAACCAGAGAGGAAAAAATCCGGGAAAATTCCCCCAAAACCCATATTGCATCAGTTTCGGCTTTCTTTCCCTAATCTCTTTTTCTGATTTAATTTTCTTTCAGGAAATGCTTTGCATGCTCTGAGAAGCAGACTCGTCGATGCCAACAACGTTCTGCAGAGCTGGGACCCAACGCTGGTCAATCCCTGCACCTGGTTCCACGTTACCTGTGATTCCAATAACCATGTGATCCGATTGTAAGATTATTATTTCCTTAATCTTTTTTTTTTCTGGGTTTGTTTAAATTTTGATTTCATGAATTGGGTTTTTTTTCTTCAAATTGGCTCGATTAACTTTCTTGTTTTGGGTTTCAGGGATTTGGGTAACTCCAACATTTCTGGGAGTTTGGGGCCAGAGATCGGGCAGCTGAAGCACTTGCAGTACTTGTATGCTTCCTTTTCTCCTACCAAGTTTCTCTTATGATGTGTTTGGTTGCTCAGAAAATCCAGGAAATAAAAAGTTTCCATGTTTTTACTGTTTTGAACTTTTAATTAAAAAAATCTGACTTAATTAGACCTAATTAAGTGATTGTGGAGAAAGATTGATCCAATTTTGGCTTAATCAAAGTATTAGAGAAGTGATTGTTAAATTTTTTGAATGAATTTCAGGGAACTTTATAGAAATGACATAAGTGGTAAAATCCCAGAGGAGTTGGGGAGCTTGAAAAACCTTGTTAGCATGGATTTGTATGGCAATAGATTTGAAGGGGAAATTCCGAAATCTTTTGCCAATTTGAAGTCACTCACATTTCTGTAAGTACCTTTAAATTGAGTTTCCAGAACTTTTCAACATTGACAATTCACAGATAGTAACTAATTTGCATTGAATATGGTTAAATTGATGAGGCAGGCGACTAAACAACAACAAACTAACAGGATCTATTCCGAGGGAACTCGTCGGCCTCTCTAACCTCAAAGTTTTGTAAGTCCTAATTTTCAGATAATTCGAAACGAATATCTGGAATCTGAGTTTAATGTTCAATCTAAGATACCCTGTTTTGTAGTTTACTGTTTTATTAGCAGTCTTCTTATGAAATTTTAATGTGGCAGTGATGTATCCAACAATGATCTGTGTGGAACAATTCCGGTTGATGGCCCATTTGGGATTTTCCCAATAGTAAGGTACCACTTCTATCACTTTCTTCCCTTTGTTCCCCTCAATCATATGCAGTATGCATCGGGTCACATAAACAAAGTGACTTGTTACCACGTCTCTTACTAATTTATAGAAATCAATCGTTGACTGAAGATCAACAAAATGTTTGTAAATGAGTTTTGAGTTTTCCAGTTGGTATATGGGATAGGTTTAGCTGTCTGGGGACACACTTGTTTCAGCCTTCGGAGAACATGGCCATTGGAAATGTGTTGTGTCTAATAGGTATTATGCATTTTAGATGTTCTCCGAGAAAACCAAAGATACACGAAACCCATGGCCATCTCATTCAGGTCCAACATTATGAGACAGGACAGATGGTAAACGTTTGCCTAGACATGGTCTTAATTAGTTTGGCCAATTTTAATGGCACACGAAAATTATCATAGTTGTGTATTGACATAGCTAATCAATAGTAAGTCTTAGAGTGATTCTGGAGCGTGGGAGGCACGATGATTTGAATGAATACTCATAAACTAACTCAAACTCTACTCTAGAGTCTAGATTATTTTACAAAAGTAGTTCCATGGTTCTTTTCAGAAACCAATTACTCATTTACGAATCTTGTGAGAATTTATAGTGTGTAACAGTGATTCTCCATGTCCCCGAGTCTTTAACAAACAGTTCCTCGAGTCTCATGCTCTATAAATCATTGTTTACCGCATTGCAAGTTCTAATGTGTTTGCGTCGTGATATTCTGTTTCAGTTTTGAAAACAACAGACTTAACGGCCCAGAGCTGAAAGGACTGGTATCCTACGACTTCGGGTGCTGAAGAAGGGGGGTCGAATTCGTCGATCATCCTTTAAAGAGATGGTAAAGATTGTATGATAAAGAAGCAGAGCATTGTATCTCTAATTATGTTATGTATCTGAAAACAGCACACCCTTAATGTTATGGATATTGAAGTAAACACACGAGCCAGCAAAAATAAAATGATTCTGAGATTGGATTTTATCCCTTGATTTTGATTTCCTTTGTATTAGGCAACGGTATATTTATTTGGCCAGATTTTGTAAAGCAAGGCAGCTGCTGAGGCTCCATATTACAAAAGCCACAACTATTAATTCTAGGCTAAATTATATTTTACCCGCTTAGGTTTGAGGTCGGTTTTAATTCTTACAACATCTTTAAAACATTTCACTTTTATACCTCACTTACTATTTTATTTCAATATAGTACCTCTGTTACATTTTTCATTCATTGATCCGTTAAGGGCAGACGTGGCTGCTACATTTGTATTGACGTAGCTGCTATATTTGTGCCATGTGGCAAAATTTTTTTTTTTTTATTCATTTAAAATATTATAATATTTACCCTATTAAAAAAAAAAAAAAAACCCAAACCCAAACCCAGAAATCGTCTTCCCCACCCAGAATCCCATGGAGAAGGGGAAGCCCTTCTCCATCCCCAGCCGCGTTCACCCAAATTCCTTTCCTTTCTCCATTGTACTTCGCCGCCTTTCTCCATTGCCAAATTCCTCTCCTCTTTAATCTCATCATCCCCATCATCAAAATTATCATCATCTCCATCATCAAAATCCAAAATAAATTGGCTCTGATTATCAAACAATTCAAGAGGAACATCGACGAAAAAATGGTCGCACCGCGACCACGACCCACATCCATGCGACTGCTCTGCCCAGATCAGTTCTTGATCTGTTGAAGGCTTGAAGCCAAGAAACCCGCCCCTGGAGCCTAAAATCCGACGACCCGGTAAGCGCCAGAAGAAAAACAACAGAGAAAATAGGGAATAAAAAAGGAAAAGGGTACAAAGAGAGACGGAAGAAAGAGAAACTGTGAGACTGAAATGTTTTAGAGAGAGAAAGTAGAGAAGAGCGAAGAAGGAACGAGATCTGATCGTAGAGAAAAGCAAACAAAGCTCAAAGCTCTACCCTTGTGGTTGTCGATGTTGTAAGCCTAACTCTCTCTAGCTGATTTGCTGTGAGGAAGCCCTAATTGGAGTTTTGTGTTTTTTGTGTGAGATTTGGGGGAAAAATTAGGGTTTTGTTAATTTCTGTTTTATTTTGTCGGAGAGGGGAATAAGGGCTGGTTTGGTATTGCTGTGCTTTGAAAAAAAGCTGCTTCTGCTGTGCTGTGAGAATAAGCAGCTGTGAAATAAAGCAGTAGAGTGTTTGGTAAACTTTTTTGTAAAAGTGCTTTTGAAAAAAAAAAGTAGTATTATAGTGTTTGGTAAACTTTTATGTAAAACAGATGTGAAAAAAAGCCGGTTTTTCAAAGCTGGGTTTTGCAGCTTCTTGTTTTTGGTTTTTTTTCACCCAAATCTGTGAAAAAAAGCTGAAGCTGAACGTTTACCAAACACCAAAAACTGTCCCAGCTTTTTTTCACAGCAGCTTTTTTTAAAATCACCTCAACCCCAAACTGGGGCTAAACCCTAGGATTTTGTGACTTTTGTGTGAGATTTGGGGGGAAAATTAGGGTTTTGTTAGGCTTTTAGGTGAAGGAAGGGAGAAGAAATTGTGGGTGAATGCGGCTGGGGACGGGGAAGGGGCAGACATGGGATTCTGGGTAGGGATGGCAACGGTTCGGTTTGGGGACGAAAATGTTATATTCATCCTCATAACCACGAAAAATAACCATATCCATAACCGCAAATTAACCATCGGGTATTATCCATAACCATACCCATCGGGTAACGGATTCCCCATCGGTTAACAGGTATATTCATCTTTGTCAATACAAAAAATATATTCGTTCAATTGAGAAATTATAAGTTAGTGGATATCAATTTCGTCATTAAACATTTGATGTATAAAATGATCCAATGAATGGATCTTGTTAAGTATAAAAATTAAAACACTGATGATGTTGGCTTGTATTTGTTATGTCTTATAAGCACCATTGAGTTCGCATTGATTTTGATTTAAAACTTTACTTTCCTACAAAATGCAACTTTTGTATTCTCAAGGTAATGGTTTGGTGAATAATAGATATACAAATATATATATATATATATAATACTATTATATTATATATAAATTATATTATTTACTAATCGGATCGGATTCGGTTATGGATACGGTTTGTGGACCTCTATAACCATATCCAAAACCATAATCGAATAATATAAAAGGTTTTTCTCCATATCCAAACCATACTCAAATTTTCATATCCAAATCCAATCAATTCGGACGGTTGTCCACGGTTATCGGGTTTAACGGTTAGAATTGTTATCCCTAATTCTGGGTGGGGAAGACGATTTCTGGGTTTGGGTTTGGGTTTTATTTTTTAAATAGTGTAAATATTATAATATTTTAATGCATTAAAAATTATTATTTTTGCCACGTGGTATAAATTTGGCAGCCACGTGGCACAAATGTGGCAGCCACGTCAGCTCTTAACGGATCAATGGATGAAAAATGTAATGGAGGTACTGTTTTAAAATAAAATAGTAGGTGATGTATGAAAGTGAAATGTTTTAAAGATGTTGTAAGGAATTGAAATCGACCGCAAACTTGATGGGATGAAATGTAATTTACTCTTAATTCTATTTAAAAAGCACGTTGGCAAGAGGCTTGTAGACTTGTAGTTCAGTTGATTAAATTTTTTTTGCACCCGAAGTCCAAAGTTTAAATCTCTCTTCCTCAATATCTCTTGTATCATGGTATGCCTTGCGAACCCGTCATTCCTAGAGCAACAAAAGTGGGATTAGCCCCAAAAAACATCAGAAGTAAGGTTCACAAATCCAGCCTGGATATTTTCGACTTCAGCAACAAGCCGGATGAGCGCGAAGGTGTGTGTTCGGATTTACCCATTTATACCCATGTCATGTCCGTCTTAACATGTTAATAGATCAACATGCAAAGCGACATAAAATAGTCATATAATAATACATTAATTTACGCAAGTGGTGGAATCACTCTGGTGATTAGAACTTTCCTATTCAACTCACTGCATGTAATTTCCATATTGTATATGAGAAAAATGAAAATCGTTATAATTTCATTAGAATAATATTATTGACAGCATTAATTGTGTTCTAGTAATGTACACATAGAGTTATACTTGTACGAATTTCAAATCATATAATATGCTGTATTCATAATGTCATATATCCATAACTAGAGATCACATGGTGCTACGATACCCATGATTAATAATATCATAATATGTGCAAGCGTACCACATGACATTGTACGATTAAAAAACGTTACACTGACAATATAGAACTCATTCGAGAGGGTTTGGTGGTCTTAAGAAGGGTTCTGGTGGGGGGTTTCCTTAGAAATAAAGAAGACAAATAGAATCAAATTCATGTTCATACTAATATAAGAGTGGATCCAATACTAGAAAAACGATTTCCCTCTCAGATAGCGAAGAAAATAGTGAGGAATTTTGAGATATCATACTTCTTTTCTATCATTAGAAGACCTTTATTACCCTTATTGCCACTCTATTGTTCGTAAATGGCTGGTCGCGTCGTGACCTTCTCCGGTTTCGGTCAATGTGAGGAGGAACCCCCAACGTGTTATATAAAACCCTCGATGCTAGACATTCGCATATAGACAAACGAAGAAGCGTATAGGAGAAGCTGCTACAAGCCATACTAAAGGGACTGAAATGAAAATAGGCCGATGTCCAAGGGCATCACTGCAAGTGTAAAGGCAACGGGTAGAATTGCCCACACGTGGCATGACAGAGAAGGACGTGTCGGCAAGTCCGCGGAACACCTAACTTTTCTGGAAATTGATCCAATTACATTTTGGTGTTAGGGAAAGGGAACAGCCCTTCAAGTTTCAACAATGTCGGCCACGTCTATGGCGTATGCAAGTGCGACGCTCTTCACCTACTCTCTGCGTTTCTGGGAAATCATAAACTCGCTTTAACGTTGCTCCACGTGTTTCTCTCAGTGTCTCTTCCCTTTTGTTAAAACCCCCCCTCCCTAAAACCCCCACGTCACAGCCTCAGAATCTCCGCGACCAAGGAAACCACCAACCGCCACCATGACGGCTGCTTTCCGCCGGAGCACCAACCTCACCCGCCTGTTACACAAGAACTCCATCACCGACCCGATCGCGGCCCCGACACTGCTCCAAACCCAAACCCAGACCCCCTCCAAAGCCTACCTCCGCTTCCCCCAAGTCTTCCGCAAAGCCAGAGACTACGACCTCTCCTCCTCCGTCTTCTCCTCCGCCTTCTCCTCCTCCAAGTCCTCCGTCGAAACGCCGTCGGCTTCCAAGTTCGGGTTCGTGGGATGGTACCTGGGTATGATCCAGTGCCGCCCCATTTTGACCAAGAGTGTGACCGCGGCGCTTATTTACACCGCCGCCGATTTGTCCTCCCAGGTGGGTCGAACTGTAATTATATCGTCACTTTTGGGCATTTTGTAGCTACCCACTGGGTCAATTTGGCTCTGGTTGTATCTAATGAAGTGATGATCTTTATCAGACATTAGCAAAATCATCCTTTTCAGAATCTTATGATCTTGTAAGGACAGCGCGCATGGCTGGCTATGGGATGCTGGTTTTGGGTCCGTCGCTGCATTTCTGGTTCAATTTCATGTTGAAAGTTTTACCGAAACGAGATATGTTTTCGACATTGAAGAAAATGGCAATGGGGCAGCTGCTTTACGGACCTACAATGACGTTTGTTTTCTTCTCCTTGAATGCATGTCTACAAGGTATGCATAAAGCTTCTTTCTTAATGACACATTGTGTACGATGAATGATGCTTGTACGTTCGATTTTGTCGAAATTTTGTATTTTGCAATTGTTTATGATGAATGATGTATAGCGTGTTAAATTTTTTGTTATAATTTTGTTTGGGAAAGTTGTGAATTCACCATGCACATTTTGAAGGTTCCCGTGTTGAATTAGGCGGAAATTAGGCTGGTTTGTCAATGATTGTGAATTAGGTTGCTTTAGATTTTGTTCGGTGACAAAATCGTGATTGAACCTGCTACACTTCATAGTAGCAAGTTCCTTTGGTAATTGGCTCTCCGGTTCATATACTTGAGTATCACTTTGACCAAGAGTTCATCACAAGATGCTGAAACCGAAAGTACCGAATTTTTGTAAATATGTTATACAAGTCCAGTAGTTCACCACAAAAAATGCTCTAGATGGATTGAGTTTCAATCTTGAGATTTTCGACATTTGTATTCAACTTCTGGGACTCAACCCGTTTGTAGGCAAGACTTTGATGCATAATGAATAATTGTATAAACACATCTCTGTGTTAATTGATTCCTCAAGGAAAACATTTACATTTACTGCTGCATAAGAAATTTACCTGTTGTGAATTTTGAAAAATAGAGCGAACTTGTGTCTGCAGAGAGATGTGTGGATACTATACGGTGCTTCATATTAATTTCATATGGTCTAACTAGTTATAGTTACCATGATTGCCAATTCCAGGTGAAAGTGGTGAAGAAATTGTTGCCCGCCTACAGCGAGACTTGTTCCCTACATTGTTAAATGGTGTTATGTACTGGCCAATATGTGATTTTATCACATTCCGATTCATTCCTGTCCATTTACAGGTATGTGGAAGGCTCTCTTTTATCTTGGTTTTTCTCAGTTTTATTTTGGATTTTGGAATTACGTGAAATTGGGATTGCTTGGGCTACTGAGTTTTTACAAAACACGGGTTAAGAGCCTAAAGTTTGGCTCTTGACAAGCGTAGGAAATTTCCGACTTGATCGGTTCACCTGGTTGTATGTCCAACCTGCATATTTCACACGATCTGGAAATTTTGTTAACTTTGTTTTTGATGCTCTCATTTTGAACAGCCATTAGTGAGCAACGGATTTTCGTATCTGTGGACCATTTACATGACGTACATGGCAGGCTTGGAGAAAGCTGGCACAACGTCCTAGCTGATTGACTGTAGGCGCCTATTCTTTTTACTAGTCTCGTCTTTAAGATTTAGACATGTCTCAACAACCCAGCTTGGAAGTTGCTCGTGACGGTGAACCTTCTGGATGCCTTGGCAGAAACGCTAGCATGACATCCACAGCCGAACTATGGTTGAAGCACAGGCTATGAATCTCGCTCTCATTGTGAATTTTAGAACGAGCTACACTAATTACGAATTCGATTCATTGGTCATTGGTAATTACATTCGGATCGTGTCTTTTCACCAGTCGTGTAAAACATTCAGACATTGTATGAGTTACTGCTACTGTCAACTTGGCTATGAATTCTTTTAAACCAAGGCAGAACATAGAACATGCAAGAGATGTAATTTTTACAGTGCCCACATAAACATCTTTACAACAATTACAACGGTAAAACGCCAACAATGGACTGGTTCATCAGGGTTGTCTTCAAATTTGAACTGATCCCCTAGTTCTTGATTTCGACGGCCATTGACAACAGTTGAGCGCGCATACAGATACAAAGAGATGCATGTTTTACATACAAGGCAACGAATAATGAGCTCACAGTGATGTTACAGCTTGCTTTGAACAATTTAGACGATTAACATTTCATAACAGAGCTTGCAACCGCCTTTCTATGAGCGTTTCCTCAATAAGAAGAAATTGAAGCAATCACTCGGTCAAAGCCATGCCTCCGAAGAACCTTGCTATATAAAAAGCCGAGGCACCTTATTGTTCAAGGACTGCACACACCATTTATGTCAGCTGAGATGAGTAATAACTATTTACCAGTGTCACCAAGCAGCAATGGACATAGAGGCAAGAACTACGTAATCAAAGACAGAATTAACGCAAGCAAGAAAATGAGATTATGTAGTAAGTCACTGTCCAACTGCAATAATTTGAACACTGGATAATGCATTTTTCGCATAACTTGGTAACAATAAACAGGGGAGCAGAAACAATTTCCGTTCAATGATAGTGCGAAGAATTCTTCACTCTTTTGATGTCTCGCTTGTATTGAAAAGTTTACATCCTGTCGTATTAACATGCCCCCTCCCCCCATAACAATTATCAAGCCTACATCGAAACGCAACATAAACCAAAACTTCTCACATAATCTACAACTAATTCCCTATTGCAATGCTTCAAAACTCCGTACACAGGCAAAGGCTAAGAGTTGATCGTGTTAAAGAACTGACTCAAAACACTGAACTGTGAGTAAGTGAGGGTGCAATTTCATGTCTCGTGAACTCATCCATTGTTGATTATGTATAAGGTTCTGCTCACTCTTCAGATGCACGCAAGACAATCTTCTCGAGCTGTATGGGCCAATCTACACCAAGCATTTGGGGATTTAGCTCCACTGATGCAGAAAAATCTGACATGGTTGCATACGTAGATTTTGTTTCTCTTTGCATATGTCTTCCACGCAACATCCCATTTGAACCATCGTTGTACGGATATGAATCACTTAGTTGTTTTAAGTGATCATTGCCATGCCTTGTCCCGGCTAGCCGAATACAAGGTTCCATTAACCTCTTCAGATAAGCATCCAATCCATTATTCAAGAGGTTAACAGAGTCTATAGAGACATTAATACCCTCCTTCTCCAACTTCCGCTCCAAATGATTTCTTAAGGATCTCGTATCAGGTAGCTCACCACTGTTTTGACAGGTCACAGGGTGGTAAGCACCACTTACTGATACATTAGGAAGAGATTTACGCGATCCACCCAAATATATACCGAGCGGAGCAGTTACTGGGCTTCTACTTTGAATAGCTGGGCTTCCTGCATCCTGTTCGACCTCTTCTCCATCTTCTACAGAGGCAACTTCAACAGGCGGCCTGCTTCCAAGAGAAAGCAATTCAGTAGCACTTTGCTGCTCTTGTGCTTTTAAAAAATGTTGGGACTTTCCATTTGGCCCCAAAGGACTTGGGTGGTCCTGAAACTTGCGTTCTCGATTAACTGGAGACAGGATCTTGTGAGGGGATGGAGAGACTGCATCTGCATTACTCGAGTGAAGACCATCCTTCTGATAACCATTTGCTACTTTAACATTAAGGGTGCAACCCCTTTTCCGAACACCGGTCAAGGGCGGAAGTTTTGCAAGGCAGGCGTTCTTGAGGATTGATTTAATAAGCTGGTTATGAAGATAGACGTTTTCCCTCCCAATAATCCGATTGCAAAATTTGTCGAATTCGCACTTGCTAATCTTTGAACTAAACAATCTTCTGATCAGATCAAAGTATTTGTCAGCTCTCTGATGCCCAATCTTTCGCACAATTAGAGCTTTCAGCTCCAAAGTGTCGATACGAGAAATGCTCTGATTGAGCACCATTTTCCCCCAACTCCACTTCCCAGAATTCACCAAAACCAGATCCTCATCGAAGCCTCGAATTCTCCAGCAAAACCCAGATCACAGAAGACATGATCTTCAAACCAAAACCTAAAACCCTAATTTTCAGACAATGCTTTCACCTGTATGTTCACCAGAATTACAGCATCAGAAGCAAATTTCTCAATTTCTCAATCCAAACGAACGAGGGTATTCAAAGTTTGCTCAAATTACTAAAATTAGAAAGACAGAAATCATTGGGAACGAAACGTTGACCATATCAAGAGCTCGCAGACACAGAGATCAATATATCATCCTTGAAATTCAAAAAGTAGCAAGAAAGAGTAGCGGAAGCAAAAAACGCAAACAAATTTGACAGATTTCAGCAACAATTTACAGATATGAAAGAAATCCAGTTGAGATTTGGGCGTGAATTGAAAACCCGACAAGCAAATTGACCAAAGAACGAGGAGGGAGAGAGAGAGAGAGAGAGCACCTGAGTCGAAGGTGGCCGAGGTTAGATTGACCCCTTTGAGAGTTGTAGTGTGTTTTTTCCTCTCTTTTTTGGTGCTTTTGGTTTGTGTGTTTAATTCGAGAGATATTTCTGTTTTTTTTTTTTTTTTTTTTGAAATTTTTTGTGGGGAGAACTATTTGTGTTCTTGTTATAACAAGGACAGACCAAACAGGGCTAACAAGTAAAGGGCTTTTGTGTGCTTTCAGAACCTTCTTATCTGAAATACACGTGCGTTTTTGTGAGTTTGGGAAACTCGGGTGTGAAGACTTGTTAAGGGCCTGTTTGATTGTGTTCATTTTTTTGATTTGGTACTAAGGTCATCTCTAATCAAAGGAGGGTCAGAGAGCTCTTTTTGACCCTATAGTCATTCAAGAAATTAATATTTTAATGAACAGTGTCAGATCATTTTTTTTACCATCTCCAACTGAGGGACCAAAGGGCCATAGGCCAAACATAGCCATGTGACGAAAAACCATCTCAAACCGAGAGGGCCAAAGGATCATAGGGCCAAACATAATTTATTATTTTAATTGAATTAATATAGTTACTTAAATTAAATTGCCTCAATGATTTTACGTTATGAATTGTCAATAATTTTTAGAGATGGAATCTCAATAATTTTACATCTCGGATTTCGAGTGCCACGTGTCGATGTGTGAGTAACTTTGCATATTTCTTGTCGATAAGGAATCTCAATAATTTTACGTCTCGGATTTCGAGTGCCATGTGTCGATGTGTGAGTAACTTTGCATATTTCTTGTCGATAAGGAATCTCAATAATTTTAGGTCTCAGATTTCGAGTGCCACATGTTGAGATGTAATTGGTTGTGAGAATTTTTGATAGGATTTTTATCTGTGTGGCACTTCTTATCTTCAGCTTCCAATGTCCATAAATAAGGTGGATATTGGCCTATAATTCACACACCTTCAGCTTTGCCCTCTCCAATATCTCTTTCAATTCAATCTCTTCCAATTCAAGTTTGCAATGAATTCCAACTTTGGATCATCTTCTGGTTCCAACTGAGGGTCTTCTTCCAATTCCAAATTAGAAGATAAATGGGCGCAGATGAGGCGAGAAGATGAGAAGTCCAATGAAGAAGATGAAGCATGGCGTAATACATCATATATGGTAGCCATGGCTGAGGTCATGGGCAACTGAGGAATAACCTCAATGTGGTGGCTATATTGCTGGTCACGGTTACAAGCCACGAAATAGAGAGATGGCGCATCAAAATCTGATGAACAACTACTTCAACCCCAACTTGGTGTATAACGACGAGGATTTCAAACGTTGCTTCCTGATAAGGCGTCATGTCTTCGAGCGTGTACTTCATGATGTCCAACATGTCAATCCATACTTTTGACATAAACTGGACAGAGCAGGCCGCCCTGGTTTTTCACTTCATCAGAAGGTTACTATTGCACTCCGAATGCTGGCCTATGCCTCCCCAGCTGATGCGATGGATGATATATACGATATGTCTGAGTCTACATGCCTTGATACTCTTGCTGAATTTTGTCAAACAGTTGTTCAGTTTTACAAAGAGGAGTACCTCCGTCAACCAAATTAAGCAAATCTAGAGCGGCTCATTCGCAAAGTTGAAGATCGTGGCTTTCTGGGCATAATAGGGTCATTAGATTGCATGCATTAGCAGTGGAAGAACTGTCTTACCATATGGCAATGAGGCTTTAGCGGAAGATCAAGAAGGCCAACAATTGTGTTAGAGGTGGTTGCTTCATTTGACACATGGATCTGGCATGCTTTCTTTGGAGTCCCATGATCCCAAAATGATATTACAGTTCTTGGTCATTCACCCATCTTCAATAACCTGATGGAGGGTAAATCACCTTAACTTGACTACTACGTCAACGGGCGTCAATACAACATAAGGTATTGCTTGGCAGATGACATCTACCCAAAGTGGGCGATACTTGTCCAAGTAATTGCAAACCCTGTGAAAGACGCTGAAAAGTGGTTTACCTTACATCAAGAGGCATATCGGAGAGATGTTGAGAGAGCTTTCGGTATTCTACAAGCACGGTTGAAGATCATTAAGGAACTGGCAAGATGGTGGAGTAGAGAAAATTTGGACTCCATCATGATGTCTTGCATCATATTACACAACATGATTGTGGAGGACGAGCGAGATGGGTATATTGATGGAGAGTCTGATGACGACCAAGAGGATCCAAATAGGTCAAGAAGGGCTCATGCAAAAATATATGATGGGCCTAATTTGCCTTTGTGTCACACCCTGTGACACACCCCGTCCCGAAGGTGGGGCGTGCTGGCCATCACGTGAGAGTGACGTAACCATGTGCACAGTGCGGAAGCAATAAAGAATAAAAATTTACTGATCAATTAAAACCGAAACACTAGCAATACTAGTGTAAAAGAAGTGTGAATTCCACTAATACAGAGCATAAAAGTCTACGTGCAGTCAAGCAAAAGTACTAAATAGAAATAACACCCGAAGGTGGTCCTACATAAGTGAATTCTGTCAGAACGTTCGATGAGCTCCTCGTATGCCACCAACGAACACTACTCAATACCTGGAGGGGCGAAAACAAAGTTGAGTGGGTCAGAAACAAATCTTTTCAAAACCTTTATTTTCTCAAAAGTTATAACCCCTCGCTGTAAAACCTGTATAATTTCCCAGAAACAAAGTATATACTCATATATATAATTCTTAAAATCCTGCTGAAAATATGTATGTATGAAAGTATGTATATGCCATGCCAAAGTATCATAACTGAATGCCAAAGCATAACTCTGTGAATGTGATTGAATACTAAATAATCAACTCAGTCCTCGGCTGTATATAGCTCATAACAATCATCATATCATACAGCTTATACTTATCTCAATCATATCATCATATATATACCCTGCACACACATCAATACCACCTCTAGTGGTCTGCACAACATCACTGAATATAAACTAATATGCTCTAGTGCTACGATCACGTGAAGACTGAGCGATAAATCGCGGGTCACCTACGAGTCGAACCCACCTATAGTGGCCTATTCGACAGGACTGAGCACCTAACTTGGATCCAAGGCGAGCATATGGTGTGGGAGGTGAACATCACGTGAAGGACTGAGCCCCTCTCTGGGCGGGAGCACTAATATCAGTGTGCAGGTTTATGAGCTCTAATCACATCACATCACATCACATCACATCATTCGGTCACATCAACTAGTATATAAACTTACTTGCCACTTACCTGTGCGTCCTCAGCACCAACATCAATATAAGTAATCAATAATGCATAATAAATTAAATAGATACTTTGCATGGCATTTCATATCGCATTTCATTTAAACTGATTTTCTGGGAAAAACTCATTTATATAGGTATATATGGAAAACAAATGCCCACACACTGATAAGTAGACGGGTCGTAACCCCCGTGCCTAGCCTGGCTACGCTCGTCCTCCGAATAGGTCTCGCCTATATGAGAAGTAACTCAAATAACGTTAATTAACGCACATAATCGAAACTTTAGAAATAACTTCTCATACATTGCTCAAATTGGGTATATGAATATACCACTGTGATATACACAAACTCAGGATCATCCCTAAATTTTAGAAAAATTTTCCGCCCACCCACGCTCCTCCACGCTCCGGCCACGCGCGGCCGCGTGCCTGGCACATGTAACGGTACAGTAACGCCGTTAGGAATATTTCATGGAATATTTCGTTAATTAACTAACGGCGTCAGTTAACGTTTTTAGCATATTCCGTAAAAAAATGACAAAATATTCCCCTGTCTTCTCCGGCCGGCGACTGTTCTCTGGTTTCTGGAAAAACTTCCAACTATGGTTTCTCCTTCATTTTTGCACCATTTTCTACATACTTTATACCAAAATGAAGATCTCACAAAGATGAACACAACTATACCTGACTTGACCCCCAACTTGCCGGGGATTCGCCGGAAAAAGCCTCGGTAATTCCGGCCAAAACGAAAACTCCCCGATCTCGCTATTCCGACATCCAAAATCTTCAAACGAACTACCCCAAGCTTCCTTAGGACCTCATAAAGCTTCCTATAAGCTTCAAATTCCCTGAAAAACAATATTTCACGTGTGCATGAACAGTGCACAAATCGGAGGGTGAGGTTTCTACGTGAAAACGAAAGTATTTGAACCTGAAAATGGTACCTTTGAACTCACCACATCACGAGGAACACGATGGTGTCTTTGGTTCCTTCGATCTGTAAGGTTTGGGGAGGTTTTGGGTTTGTCCGTATAAGAGAGAGAAAAGAGAGAGTGAATATGGGAGTGAGAGAAAGGAAAGGTGTGAATGTGTGAGTGTGTGTGTGTGGTCCAGGTACAACCAACCAATATAATTGGACCCACTTCCAAACTTAGATTCACACACGTACCTTAATTAACGTCCAAGGGCATTTTAGTCTTTTCACGTTCGTCGTACGAAATTTCCAAGACTGGCTGTTACAATCTACCTACCTTATAAAAATTTCGTCCTCGAAATTTATACAACCAAAATCATCCACTAGTACTCATAAAACAATCTCGGGAACATCTCTCTCATCCGATCCTCTGTTTCTCATGTCGCTTCTTCCACTGAATGGTTCATCCACAAAACTTTAACCAAATGTACTGTCTTGTTCCTCAGAACATTTTCTTTCCAATCAAGTATCGTCACTGGCTCCTCATCATAAGTTAAATCTGAACTGATCTTTAAAGGTTGATGAGGTATCACATGAGAATGATCTGCAACATAGTGACGAAGCATCGATACATGAAACACATTATGTACCTTTGACAGCTCTAACGGCAACTTAAGTCTGTAAGCAACTTCACCAACTCGCTCGGTGATCTGATAAGGTCCGATGAATCTAGGACTTAGCTTGCCTTTCTTCCTGAATCGTACTACACCTCGCCATGGTGATAACTTCAGAAATACCCAATCACTAACCTTGTACACTTGATCAGTGGCGTGTCTATCTGCTAAACTCTTTTGGCGATCTTGGGCCGCTTTCATATTAGACTTAATAACCTGAATGTTCTGAGTAGTCTTCTCCACTGACTCAGGGCCCACTAAAACTTGTTCACCAATCTCTGACCAACATGAAGGTGTACGACAAGGCTTGCCATATAATGCCTCGAATGGCGCCATACCAATACCTGAGTGAAAATTGTTGTTGTAGGCGAATTCCATCAAATCCAACCGCTTATGCCAAGCGTCGCCAAACTGCAACACCGAAGATCTTAGCATACCCTCCAAAGTCTGAATCGTCCTCTCAGATTGTCTGTCTGTCTGAGGATGATATGCCGTGCTGCATAGTAATCTCGAACCTAAAGCTTCCTGGAATGCTATCCAAAACTTAGAAGTAAATCTTGGATCTCGATCAGAAATAATACTCACAGGAACTCCATGATACTTCACAATCTTCGTGATGAACAACTCGGCTAGCTTGTTCAAAGAATACTTTTCCCTCACAGGAATGAAGTGCGATCACTTAGTAAGCCAATCAACAACCACCCAAATTCCATCATAGCCGTCTTGTGTACGAGGTAGCTTGCACACAAAATCCATAGTGATATTTTCCCATTTCCACTGTGGAACGGGAAGTGGCTGTGACAACCCAAAAGGCTTCTTTCTTTCGGCTTTAACCTGCTGGCACACGATACACCTACTTACATACTCAGCAATTTCCTTTTTCATACCTGGCCAATAATAAAATGGCCTAATGGTATGATACATTTTTGTTCCTTCTGGATGCATCGCATAAGCTGAAATATGTGCCTCATCAAGAATTGCCTTATTTAATTCCTCGTTATTTGGCACGTATATCATATTCTCTTGCATAAGCATGCCATCCGTCTCTCTAACTCTCAGATCTTTCTTTTTCACCTGATTCCTCAAATGAATTAACTCTTGAATCTCTTCATTATTCATCTGAGTCTCGAGTATACGATCAATCAGAATAGGCCTAACTTGGAAACTATCAAGTAAGGCTCTTTCTTGCTCTGCCACCGTTCTTTCTTCTCGTTCTTCCAATTCCAATTTCACTCCAGTAGACCTCAAATCTATAAGAAGAGGAACACGAGAAGCATATAAATCATTAACTTAACCTTGAGCTTTCCTACTCAAAGCATCAGCCACCACATTAACACGTCTAGGATGATACCCAATCATGCAATTGTAGTCACTTAGCAACTCAATCCATCTCCGCTGACGAAGATTCAAATCTTTCTGTGTGAACAGGTACTGGAGACTCTTGTGATCTGAGAAAATCCTACACTTCTCACCATAGAGATAGTGTCTCCAAATCTTCAAAGCGAAAATAATGGCTGCCAATTCCAAATCATGTGTAGGGTAATTCATCTCGTGAGGCTTTAACTAACACGAAGCGTAAACAATTACCTTACCATGCTGCATCAACACGCAACCCAAGCCATTCAAAGAAGCATCGCTGTAAACCTCAAAATTCCCAATATCATCAGGAAGAGTCAAAACAGGTGCATGAGTGAGATAATACTTCAACTGCTGGAAACTCTGTTCACAATTATCATCCCACTCGAATATAACTTCCTTCCTAGTCAACCTCGTTAGTGGTAAAGCCATAACTGAGAAATCCTTAACAAACCGCCGATAATAACCCGCTAAACCAAGGAAACTCTGTACCTCGATGACGATTCGCGGCTGTTCCCAATTCTCCACAGCGGCTATCTTCTGAGGGTCTACCTGAATACCCTGAGCTGAAACAACATGCCCCAAGAAAGCAACTTGATCTAACCAAAATTGGCATTTACTGAACTTAGCATATAATTGATGTTCCCTCAGCTTCTTCAACACCAAAGTAAGATGTCAGACATGGTCTGCTTTTGACTTAGAATACACCAGAATGTCATCAATTAAGACAATGACGAATCTATCCAAATACTGCTGAAACACCTTATTCATCAAACCCATGAAAGCTGCTGGTGCATTCGTCAATCCAAATGGCATCACAAGAAACACATAATGACCATAACGAGTCCTGAAAACAGTTTTGGGAACATCGTCGTTCCTGATCTTCAACTGATAATAACCAAACCTTAGATCAATCTTAGAAAATACGCAGGCACATTTGAGTTGATAAAAAAGATTGTCAATACGAGGCAAAGGATAACGGTTTTTAATTGTCATTCGATTCAATTGCCTGTAATCAATGTAAAGCCTCAAAGTACTGTCTTTCTTCCTTACAAACAAAACTGGAGCTCCCCAAGGTGAAGTACTAGGTTGAATGAAACCTTTATCAACCAACTCTTGTAACTGAATCTTCAATTCTCTTAACTCCGTAGGAGCCATACGATAAGGAGTTAAAGAAATAGGATCAGTACCTGGTAGTAAATCAATAGGGAACTCCACATCTCTGTCTGGTGGCAATCCAGGTAAATCATCTGGGAAAACATCAAAAAAGTGTCTAACCACCTTGACATTTTTCACGCTAACCGGAGCATCATCATTTAGTACGACGTGAGCCAAGTACCCTTGACAACCTTTCTTTAGTAACTTTTTAGCTCTCACGGCTGAAATGATTCCATGCCTCAATCCACTAGGTTCACCAAAGATTGTAACCTCAGGTACCAGGACAATGAAAGGTCACTGATTTCCCGTAACAATCAATCTTAGCATGATTGCAATGCAACCAATCTGTGCCTAAGATAACGTCAAAATCCACAATGTCTAGCGGAGTGAGGTTAGCAGGCATAACCACATTCTCCACTATTACGGGACAACCTGGGTACACATAATCTACATAACACTTTTCCCCTTTAGGCATAGGAAACTCTAACTCATACCCAAGAGGTGAAGATTGAAGTTGTGTCAATTGAGCAAACGTATAAAAAATCACAGAATGAGTAGCACCAAAGTCAATCAACACTTTAGCATAATGACCAAGAATATTTAATGTACCTATGATCAAGTTCGGATTATTTTGAGCATCCTGCAGCAAAAGATTGTTGATACGTCCCTGGTTCTGCTGCCTTCATCTCCCTCTGCTGGCATGAACTCCTCGCCTCTGAGGATTACGCCTTTATCCTGACTGACTATACTGTCTGGAAGACCCAACTCCAATGGTAGTAGCATCAACCTACTGAGACTGTCCTCCAGAATGCCACTAGGATCCACCAGCTGAAAACTGCTGATGAGGCATATATCCTCCAGAGTACTGCTGTGGAGGCATATATCATCCTGAATACTGACCATGACTGCCCTGCTGATAGGGATCCTGGGGGTACTCGTACTGTCCTGAAGAATAAGGAACGGAATCCCCCTGATAGTGGTATGCACCACCACGACCCATCTGGGTATAACCACCCTGTCCTGAAAACTGCTAAGCTGGAGCTGGCGGTGGTAAAGGAGGCTGCTGAGGTCTTTGCTGGCTTTGAGGACAAAACTTAGCTTGATGTCCCTCCTGATCGTAAGTAAAACAACCACTGCTACCTCTTCGACATTCCCCTAAATGTCGACTACCGCACCTAAGGCACCAGGGTGCATTTCCTTGACCAAAGTTCCCCTGCCTCTGGGATCTGGAATCTCTGAAGAACCTACCACCTCCTCTCTGACATGTGGAACTGAAACCTCAACTGGAAGAACTAGAACTAGTCCCACTGCACTTAAAGCTCTGAGTCTGGCGAGGCCTTTGTAAGAAATGACCTTTACCCTTATCCTTATTCTAATTCCCATTTTTCTCTTCCTCTTCACTGTCCCTGGGCAAATTCTCAGAATCCTTAATCTGAAGTAAAGCTTCATAAAACTCATGATAAGTAGTACAGGGAATCGCAGTCGCAATGGTAAACCATTTCTTCTTAGTGCCCAACTTAAAACGACGTAGCATCTCAACCAGGTTAGCAGCAACTTCTGGATGATAACGAAATAGAACAGTAAATTTCCTGTAGTACTTATTAGCTGATAGCTTCTTCTGCCTCAAACTAGTAAACTCATGTTTCTTACAATCAATGTATGCAGGAGGAATGAATCTCTTATAGAACAACTGCTTAAATACCTCCCAATCTCTAGATTCTTCTTGGGGTAACTCATCAGCCAACTATCCCCACCATGAAGTTGGTTCCTTACCCAAAAACCATGAAGTTGTCTCAACCCATCTGTCCGGAGATAGACTCCCCTGACTCTGCATCAGCCTGAAAGTCTTCTCAATATGCATCAACCATTTCTCTGAACCCTCGGGGCCTTCATTCCCCACGAAAGTGGTTATCTTCAAATTATGAACCGACTCCAGAGGGGTCCGCTGAGGCGGGGGAATAACTGACTGAATAACATTCGTTATAGCTTCCCCCAACTGAGCTATATCAGGGAAACTAGGATCATCTGAACGACGTGGCTCTCTACGAGGCGGCATAGTTCTGACAGAAACACCAAGATAATTAGAATATTCACAAGATGTGCAGGACTGCCAAACCTATGCTCTGATACCAATCTGACACACCCCGCCCCGAAGGTGGGGCGTGTTGGCCGTCACGTGAGAGGGACGTAACCATGTGCACAGTGCAGATGCAATAAAGAATAGAAATTTACGGATCAATTAAAACTGAAACACTAGTAATACTAGTGTAAAAGAAGTGTGAATTCCACTAATACAGAGCATAAAAGTCTACGTGCAGTCAAGCAGAAGTACTAAATAGAAATAACACCCGAAGGTGGTCATACATAAGTGAATTCTGTCAGAACGTCCGACGAGCTCTTCGTATGCCACCAACGAACACTACTTAATACCTGGAGGGGCGAAAAACAAAGTTGAGTGGGTCAGAAACAAATCTTTTCAAAACCTTTCTTTTCTCAAAAGTTATAACCCCTCACCGAAAAACCTGTATAATTTCCCAGAAACAAAGTATATACTCATATATATAATTCTCAAAATCCTGCTGAAAATATGTATGTACGAAAGTATGCATATGCCATGCCAAAGTATCATAACTGAATGCCAAAGCATAACTCTGTGAATGTGATTTAATACTAAATAATCAACTCAGCCCTCGGCTGTATATAGCTCATAACAATCATCATATCATATAGCTCATACTCATCTCAATCATATCATCATATATATACCCTGCACACACATCAATACCACCTCTAGTGGTCTGCACAACATCACTGAATATAAACTAATATGCTCTAGTGCTACGATCACGTGAAGACTGAGCGATAAATCGCGGGTCACCTACGAGTCGAACCCACCTATAGTGGCCTATTCGACAGGACTGAGCACCTAACTTGGATCCAAGGCGAGCATATGGTGCGGGATGTGAACATCACGTGAAGGACTGAGTCCCTATCTGGGCAGGAGCACTAATATCAGTGTGCAGGTTTATGAGCTCTAATCATGTCACATCACATCATTCGTTCAAATCAACTAGTATATAAACTTACCTGCCACTTACTTGTGCGTCCTCAGCACCAACATCAATATAAGTAATCAATAACGCATAATAAATTAAATAGATACTTTGTATGGCATTTCATATCGCATTTCATATCACATTTCATTTAAACTAATTTTCTGGGAAAAACTCATTTATATAGGTATATACGGAAAACAAATGCCCACTCACTGATAAGTAGAAGGGTCGTAACCCCCGTGCTTAGCCTGGCTACACTCGTCCTCCGGATAGGTCTCGCCTATATGAGAAGTAACTGAAATAACGTTAATTAACGCACATAATCGAAACTTTAGAAATAACTTCTCATACATTGCTCAAATTGGGTATATGAATATACCACTGTGATCTACACAAACTCAGGATCATCCCCAAATTTTTAGAAAAATTTTCCGACCACCCACGCGCCGGCCACGCGCGACCACATGCCTGGCACATGTAATGGTACAGTAACACCGTTAGGAATATTCCATGGAATATTTCGTTAATTAACTAACGGCGTCAGTTAACGCCATTAGCATATTCCGTCAAAACTGACGGAATATTCCCTTGTCTTCTCCGACGAGTCGCCTGTCGCCGGTGACTGTTCGTCGGTTTCTGGAAAAACTTCCAACTGTGGTTTCTCCTTCATTTTTGCACCATTTTTTATGTACTTTATACCAAAATGAAGATCTCACAAAGATGAACACAACTATACCTGACTTGACCCCCAACTCGCCGGTGATTCGCCGAAAAAAGCCTCGATAATTCCGGCCAAAACGAAAACTCCCCGATCTCGCTATTCCGACGTCCAAAATCTTCAAACGAACTACTCCGAGCTTCCTTAGGACCTCATAAAGCTTCCTATAAGCTTCAAATTCCCTGAAAAACAATATTTCATGTGTGCATGAACAGTGCACAAATCAGAGGGTGAGGTTTTTACATGAAAACGAATGTATTTGAACCTGAAAATGGTACCTTTAAACTCACCACACCACGAGGAACATGATGGTGTCCTTGGTTCCTTCGATCTGTAAGGTTTGGGGAGGTCTTGGGTTTGTCCGTACAAGAGAGAGAAGAGAGAGAGTGAGTACGGGAGTGAGAGAGAGGAAATGTGTGAATGTGTGAGTGTGTGTGTGTGGTCCAAGTACAACCAACCAAAATAATTAGACCCACTTCCAAACTTAGATTCACACACGTACCTTAATTAACGTCCAAGGGCATTTTAGTCTTTTCACGTTCGTCGTACGAAATTTCCGGGACGGGCTGTTACACCCTAACCCGCGAATAAAGACTATTCATGAACTAGGGTGTGAGCCATATCTTAGTTATAGAAATAAATTCTACAACCAAGACATGGTGGAAAAGTTAAAATAAAATTATTAAAATTTATTGAATACGCAACGGAAATAGAATAGTACACAAATTAATTCACAACAAAAACTACCAACAAAATAATAATTAAATTGTAACAATTCTTTCAAATGCATGAAATATATGGAAATGAGATGGATGAATGTACTTACTCCCTTCTAATCGCGCTAACACATACCCAAGCCTGCACGTCCCATACCATGCGTATACCACTTGGCTCCGAATACCTTATAATATGAGTTAACTCCTATTCATCCCTTAAACCCAGTTTTTGTAATTAAATTCTTAGTTTCCACTTTATTATACATGCACTTCCCCTGACCCCCAATTATATATTCAAGCCCTTCCCCCGACACTTGACATATACAAGATTTTATTAATTTATAACCAACCGGTTGTATACTCAAGCCCTTCCCCCGACGCCAGACGTATACAAGGTTCATTATTTTAAATTCAAGGCAAACTTCAGCCCTTGAATATCCTCACAACTCAAACACGACTTAACTCTTTTTCTTACTTTACAAGAACGCTTATGTATATGCCATGTAACAAGGATATCAATAATCACATGCACACTGCAACACTAATCAAACTGTTAGTAGCCAAAATCATATTATATTATCAATAATATATAGTGTGGATAACACACAACAATCTAATTGAGAAATATTACTTTACCATTTTACTCCATCTCTCTCTAGGTGATATTGATGCATGATTCCATTTGAGTTCCATAGAGCAATTATGTTGGGTAAGCTCTCATGCATTTTCTGGGATTTGTCCCCCTTATTTTACAGCATTCTCAAGGGAAGTAAATGGATATTTTTGATGGTTTAGTGGGAGTGCTCTCATAACAATGACCTTAAAATATAAATGCATAAACAACACAAGATTTAAGTGGTTCGCCAAATCGACTACATCCAATGGGGTTTTCTTTCATTGTATTTCACTATATATGAGAAGCTTACAAATACAATGAAAGATGGCTTAAAGCCTTAACAATATGTAAAAGAAAGATAAAGAGGTAATATGAAGGGGAGGATGGCTTTTTGTTGGAGTTGTTCTTTTTCTTTTTTCTTTTTCTTCCTCTCTCTTTTCCTCCATGTCCTCCGTTGGTTCTTGCTCCTTCTTTATAAAGATTGCATGGCATCTTCCTCTCCAAAAACCTCAACAAGTGTGTCAATAGAAAGAAATCAAGTGTTGTGCCAATCAATAGACAAAAAATGTGTTCCAATAACAAAGCAATAATTGTTGTCCTAATCGTTAAGAATGAAATGTGGTCCAATAGAAAAACAACAAATGCTTACCTAATCATGAACTAATGAATACGATGCAAGATGTTCCTTGCATCAAAGGCCACGTGAAATGTTCTAACCACAATAAGTTGTCATCTTCCTCTATTTAGAGTGGTGAATATCATCCTAATGATTATCAACTTTGCCAACTCACCCTTATGTAGACTTCCACCGCTTCACCCTAATTATTAGCTTCTATTAATTACCAACTTCCACCTCATTCTTTGGAGAAAAATCAAGCTAACTCTACTAGAAAATTCTCACCTCTCGGAGCTTAACTCTCCAACCCTTTTATACTTCATTAATTAAAGATAAAAAAGGCTAGCAAGGGTAACTTAGTTACTATTGGCACGAAAAGGGTAAGTAGAAACCCTAACAAATCAAACTAATGCATATATACATATAAGATACATAGTTACTGGACAAAGTTACAAAATTATGATGAGGATGCCAAAAAAAATGAAAACCTCTCTAGTTGGAGACATTTGAGTATAAAAGTATTAGTTAGGCACAAAATATATTTTTGTAGTGAAAGAATCCCTACTAACTTACATGCCAAAAATACAAGTTTTTTTGTAATCATAGTATATATAAAGAAACTCAATAAAATCATTGCATAAAAATAATTACTTATACACACACATATATATATCGTCATTTTTTATATACGAGGTATTACACTTTGAATCCAAGAACTGGTAATATCTCTTTAAATGAGTACATGAGGGGCACCATAGGATGATACGTTCTTGTGCCACAAACAAGTACCTACAACAGGATCTTGTTGCACATCTTTGGGCCAAAAGAAGCATGGAGTAGGCGTTTAAGTTTTATGTTGTTAAATGTTTTTAAAAATGTTGTTTAAGTTTCATGTTGTTAAATGTTTTTTTTATGTTGTTTAATGTTACTTAATGTTGTTTAATATTGTTTACTGTTGTTTCATGTTACTTAATGTTATTTAATGTTGTTTAATGGCTTAGAAAGTTACAGAAAAAAAAATAGAATTTTTAATTTTTTTTTAAAAATTAAAAAAAAAATTCATATATAACGGCTAGCTGACGTCAGCAACTAGTCGTTGGTTTCAAACATTTAGCCCGACTTGAGGCTAGCTGGCTGGCTGGGTTGGGCCAGCTGGTTAGCCCTTTTCTCCTATTTTGGCCCAGTAAGGCCCACGAGCCCTTTGGCCTAGCCCTCTGTTGGAGACGGTTTTCATGTCATTTCAGGCTATTTTCGGTCCTATGACCCTCTGGCTAGATCGGTTGGAGATGGTTTAAGTTCCTAACCGGCTCACTACCAGCAACGACACGTCTAGTGGCAACCAACCAACGTGGCTGCAGTGACCGTCCACACAGTGGCGTGTAGGGATCACATACCTATCTTGAGGTTATTCAACGTCCCGAATCACGTGGTGCACTCTGTTTTAACTAATTTGAGGTCGTTTACCATGTTTGAATGAGAAAACTTTAGAATTTACTTAGACGAGTACTAAAGGAATATTTTTCAGGTGCGAGCTTGAGTAATGTAGACAAAAAGCAAGGCGTTCGTTGAAGAGGCACGCTCAAAATTTCTGTGAGCGAATCCCTTCGAACTATTTTTCATTAAATTTTTTTATAAAACTTAATTGTTTTAATGGAAAACTAATGGAAACACCCAAAAAAGTTTTCTTTTAATCATTAGGACTAAATAATTTGATAATACCCAAATTGGGCATAGGAAAGAAGACAATGGAGACAAGGCATTCAGAAAGATTACATATATTCAACAAGGCATTCAGACAGATCATTGATAGAGACTTTACCACCTCAAAAGTGGGATAAAAACACTAAAATACTTGCACGAGTACAAGGTAATCGTAGTATAGTTGGCTCTAGCAAGGTTTTTCTCCTCAGGGATTGAATGAATAATTTATGAAAAATCAAATCTTAATTAATTACTTAAAACAAAGTTTTGGATAAAGGTGATTTTGTGATTTAAAATAATAAAAATGAATTTAATAGAAAATAATTATATAAAGTAACAAAATAAAATAACGTATGGATGCTTACCACATGACAAATATTACAAAGCTTCTAGTTGTAGTATGCAAATAGTTCTTAGACCTGAGGCATCATATGTATCTTATAATTGTAGATATGAACTTTGGTTTCACCTTAAAGCCTTCAATGAGACCACAGGCCCAATAGTGTGATATTCGGGTTCATATGTACGAGTATGAAGATACATGAATACGCAATAAAGAATTTATCAACTTCTAGTAATTGTTTAATAGAAGGAGATATCCCTCAAAGCCACTTGAAAATCCATCTTAGAAATCTTTGGCCTTATGGCAATCATATATTACAACATGTGATTTGACATAAATCCATGTCACATAAATCTTGGTCTGGATATGGACGATAGAAGAACCGAATTGCATTGTAACTACAATCAAGGTTTGAAAAAAATATCATAACTTGTTTGTGTATAATTCTATATAATCCGAGTAGCCATAACATGCTGCTAGGTAACACTCATGGTTTGTGAAATTAAATTAATTCATTAATTAATTTTACTGTCGGCTTTAATTAGAACCTAAGAGGTCACACAATATGATAAATTATCATAACGTTATATGGATGATGATAAGATATATTAATTGTTAATTATATTGGGTTTTATTTAATTAAAGGGGTCCAAGTCACAAACCCAAAGTGGATAAGTGAGTAGGCTTGGCAAGAGGCATAAATCATGAGGCGCCAAACCTAGGGGATGTATGACAAAGGGGTGCGGCAAGGAGTCTATAAATACTTCTTGTGTTTCTCTCATACATAGTAAAAGTTGTTTAGTTTTGTCCCTAAGAGAAAAGAGAGAAACCCTCTAAGCAAAAACACCTTGTGTGCCTCCCATTCTATATTGATCTAAGTGAGATATATTGCTAGCACATCAAACAATCACTCCATTCGTTGCTAGTTTTATTAGTGTGGATACTCTTAGAAGCTCAACAATTGGGGAGGTTCAAGTGGTCAATCATGAAGAGAAAGATTGCAAGCGTAGGGATGATCCAATCAAGTAGCATGCACGTGGCTAGAGATTCAAGTAAGTCAATCTCTAAGACTTCTTAATTTGTTGCTTTATCAATTACAACCAACTGAATATATAACTGGGATAACATATTGTATTCCACTGCGTATTTAATTATTTGAATTAAATATCCTAATAATATGACTGCAAACCCAACACTTGGGTCATGCCAGTTCTGGAGAAATCGGTTATATGTCATATACATATGACACCGATATGTTTTATATATCATATGCAACAAAAATATTGAGCCCAAAGTGACCCTGAAGCTTTCTCTCTCCCCCTCTCACCCACATATAGACACAAGTTTTATGTATCACATTCATAAAGAATATCGAGCTCAAAGTGAGGTTGTAGCTTTATTCAACAATCAATATGCTTCATAGCATTCAAATTATCACATGTAAAGATTACAGTTAGCTCGATCAAAACTTCAAACGAAAAGATGCTTTTCGACAAACTTTGCTCCAATTGGAACTAAGTTGTAGCGATATGCCTAAGCATTTAATCATGCCAAAAATTGCACATAAGTGTGTTAGTTCACACAAAATAAAAACAGTAGGTGCATAAGGGGACAAAATAGAAAGGGGAAGGGGCGACAAAGAGGGCTGAACATTGAAGAACATCCATGAAAACCCATAAGAGCTCCATGAATGTTTTCACTCAATAAAACTCAAAATTACACTACTCAAAAGAGGGTTAACATACTAGGGTACTTAGGGGGTTTCTAATGCCACTTTAAAACTCTTTTAACAAGACAAACATGAATCCAAAAATCCACCCCATGGATTTTGCCGAATTTCCCCATAAACATGGCACCAAATTTTGGCTCCAATATTTATGCTTAAATGAATTACATCTACAACTTTTGAGATGGAAAATTTTTAAATGAAATTTACATGCTTGTAACCATTACAACATTCAAATAGAAATATATGAACAACAAAACCCAAAAAGGTTCACCAACTACTAGACCTAGGCTCTGATACCACTTGAAGGAAAATATTTGATTTTACGAAGTTCATTTGAGCAACATCTACACATACAATTAACAATTGCAGGGGAATCATGCTTGTGTGTACTCAAATCTAAACTTTACACATTAAATTCAAAGCCTAGTAGTTGTGAACCAAGACTCAACTCAAATCTTAAAAAAAATGAGTTGGGATTTCTTATACCTTTGTTGATTCCTCTTTACATAAGCAAAAGCTAATCGCCCATGTGAGAGGGCCTTCATTCCTAGTTTCTTTGCTCCATTGATTTCTTAGAGAAGGATGGAAGAATGAATTCTCCAAGTTCCCAAGAGAGGGAACCTGTAAGTCTCCACACCAAGGAGGTGAATGAAGAAGAGATGAGTGACCTTGGAGGAGGATTGATACTAGTAAATAAAAAGAGAAAGATAGAGCTCTCTTTCCTTTTTAGAAAACCCTAATGAATTTTGGCTATAACTTCCCTTTTATACCACCCAAATTTGAATGGCAAACTTGAAACTAAAGCCTAATTCACTCTATGGCCGGCCATAAAAGGTCTTTGGACTGTTTGGGCCCTTTTAAAATCTAATTGTAGTCACTTGATACATTAATAAGCTCATTTATTAATTATATTTTGATTTTTTAATTATTTCTCTTTTTCTTCCTAATTTTTAATGTATTAATTTTATGTCATTATAATTATAATTTTCATTTCATTTATTGTAATATATTTTGTTGTAAACATTTAGATAAATTAATTTTTGTTATACAATATATTTCAATGTACTTTGTCTTCTTCATTTAGGTACATTAAATTCATTATAATACATTTCAGTGCATACATTTAGGTACACACATTTCCGTACATACATTTTGATACAAACATTTAGGTACATTAATTTAATATAATACATTTCGGTGCATACATTTCAGTACACACATTTAGGTACATTAATTTAATATAATACATTTCGGTGCATATATTTCGGTACATACATTTCGGTACTAACATTTAAATATATTAGTTCAGTATAATACATTTTGGTACTAACATTTAGGTACATTAATTGAGTCTTTCAAGTTTGAAGAATGTTAAATAAAATTAATAAATTAAAAAACTCTTTTTTTGGTCAAAAAATAATTAATATTTGTATATTAATAAATTTAAATATTTAATGGGAGACATTAAATAAAATGCACATTAATTATTTTGAATTAAGGACACATCAAGGGATTATAGTCAATATATAATCTAACACCAGGTTTATTTTAAATTTCAATCTTCTTAAAAGATTAAAGTTAAAAAAAACCCTTATTTATATTGTGTTTGGCACTGTACCGGATAATATAATTTGTAACTATTATTATTTGTAAGAGAAAAACTAAAGATTAATGAAAAATAAAGATGAAAAATTAACTTCAAGTCTGCAAACAATTTAGAAATTGTTATAAACATTGTATTTAAGTGTGATTGTGTAAATCCTAGAATAGATTTGATATTAGTTATTCTTCCCTCTTAGGACTTGTATTCCTTGGAGGAATAGAATTATTCCCTACCTTATTCCTATAAATAAAGACACTGCGTAGGGGAATAACACATCCTCTACACAATCCTACAAACACATCTCTCCCTACTCTCTCTCTCTCTCACATCTCCCCTCTCTCCCTGTCAGATTAAAATAAGCCACAACAGAAATTTAATTATTTTGATTTTTATAGGAACCAATCAAATGGTAGTTCCTACATCATCTGGTAAAATCAACGCCCCTCAAGGGTTGTGTAAACAAGCACCAACGAAGCTACACTCACTGCTAAGGTGGGCTCTAGCCTAGGTACGTTTTGCGCAAAATACAGGTTAATGCATATCAATTAATATACAGCCAATTCCACTACTATCATATGTATGTAGTGCATCATAAGTAATAAATAATATTTTAACCAACTTGATATATCTATTTTTATTGCATTTATATATATATATATATATATATTTTTTTTCCTTTGGAAAAAAATTAGAGTACAGGTTTATAGATTTTGATTCAAGTGGACTTTTGGTATCTAAACTAAAATATGCGGATAGTAGTCCTTGAACTCATCACACTAGAGCAACAATTAATTTGAACAACATCATTAAAACTTTTATCCAAAATAAAGGGTTTTAAAGGGTGAAAAGAGGCTAAAGTTGTAACAGAGTAACACAAAAGAATCATGGCTCTACATTGTGATAATTCAAGGATCAATACTAATGGTTTTTAGTTCAAAGATCAATACTAATGGATGTTTAGTTCAAGGATCAAAACTTCAATTGGATAATATATCAGGAATCAATGATCCAAATTTTTTACTTTTACTTTTATATATATTTAAGTTGGATGGAAATTAATTAATGGAAGGCTATAGAATTGTTTGGTTTACTACTTGAAATTTTTTATTTTCAGGTTGATTATATTGTAACTTTATGTAGACAAAAAAAAAAAATTGATCACATTATTTTATGGTAATATTTTTTGCTAGCCCACCCATAGAAGAAATCCTAGCTCCATCCTTGTAAACAAGCAGTGGCATCTCAACATGTTCTAATTAACAAAAATAGGACGGCAACGTCTGGTTCCCTGATGCTCAACAACCCAAATGAAAAACAGGAATAAAAAGGGATGGCAACAAGTTTCCGAGAAATTCTCCAACTTGGCTCTTCGAATTGAGTTTAGCAACCCATTTGAAACCTAGGGAAAAAAAAAGACAGCGTGCGTAGTCAGAGAAATTGGTCAAAGGAGTGCGCAACCCAAATGAAACCAAGGAAACCCTAGTTCTTGAATCCAACCAAAACTTAAAACTGAATTCTTGAAATCTTGAAAGATAATAAAACCAATCAAATCGTTGAAAATCTTGAACACAAAGGAAATCCAATTACTACTGCCATCGCCATAGATACTAAGGAAATCATCATCGCGGGAGGGACTGAGAATGCGAAAAAGATTTTGGAGGTTAAGGGAAATCGAGACGATTGCTTAAGCGGGAGGAAATTCGTGAAACCCAGGACGAGACGATGAGCATGGTTGTTTAGCATTTCACCCGACTAATAATACCGATCTTTTGGGTGGGATAAGGAAGTGGGTGTGAGTTGCACTAAATAGATAGGAGCATATAAATTAGTTCGAGTACTATTAATACATAACATCACCAAATAACTAGGTCGATATTATTAATCCTATTCGGTACTTTATATGAGCTGCCAAACAAAGCCTAAGTCTTTCATAATAACTGATTAATTAGTACCTTATACTAATAACGTGCCCACTCCCATGACCACTAATTTCTCTCTAAGTATCCCTTTACGTGCCTCTCCATATATATTAATGTCATCAAAGACAACAACTGATTGACTTAAACTAAAGGTATGTCGTAATTAGTTTGACGCTTAACAAAAAATTTGGAAGGGATCCAACTACTAGCACATTATAATTCCTTAATGTGAAATGCTAAGGAGACTCTCTCAAAAGTGGAACTTTTCATGGACTCTCTGCCACCTCATGTTTTTGGCACAATATTTTATAATGTTGGCATGAAAATTGACTTTAAACTGTGAGGTTACATAGAGTCCATAAAGAGTCTCACTTTAACAGGGCCGTCTTTGATATTTCCGGGGTCTTGTGCCAAATTTATAAAGGGGGCCCTTCTTAAGACAGTCTTAAAAAAATTTGAACAAAGTATTGATGCTAAAAAGCAATGCCGAAACAAACTTTAAAAATCAAACTAATCATCGGTTTCGAAATATCATTAAATGTAAGAAAGGTACAAAAATAACCATATTACTAAATAATCAACAACTAGTTCAATCTTAAGAAAACCAAATGAACTAAACTTAATCAAGTCTAGCTTTCAAGTTTCACTTAAAGATGCTTCTTCGTGCACTCTTTGCTGCAAAATCATGAATTAAACCTTCATAATCAATTTTGTCAAGAAAACCACTTTCAATCGATATCAAAGCAAGTCCATTTAACCTTTCCTGCAACATGGTTGATCGCAAGTATGATTTTAATAACTTTAACTTTGAAAAACTTCTTTCCGCAGATGCAACGGTAACATGTACAGTAAAAAAATATATGTATGCAATGCTTGTAGTCGAGAAACAAAGCATCTTCTTCAAGTAGTTCAATATGTCAATGGATGTCTTTATTTCTTTCGGAAAACGCTCTTGTAAAAGCTTCAACTCTACAAATAATGCATCCCCATCAACATCAAAGAAGTCACCTTTCTTGAGAAAGTTTTGACGATGATCACAACAATCTTTCAATTTATCATTGTCCATCGGTTTCAACCTTTCTGAAGTGAACAAAAACCCAAATATATCATCATATGCTTGAAATTCTTCAAACTTTCTCTTTAGTGAACCAATAGCTTGAACTATTATATATAAGAAGTAATGAACTCTAAAAGATTCCTCCACTGATTGTTCAGTTGATTGAGATGATTCATCATCACTCTTATCAAAGTGTCGTTTTCTACTAACTTGACGCTTTTCTGGAAACACGGAATCAATTTCCATTTCAATAGCAAGTTTTTTTAGCATTAATCATAGCCTCCGCAAACCCAGTTTCTCTATACTTTTCAAAATAAGCGATCAATCCTTATACTTGTTCTATAGCAACAACAATACGCATGTCTTTAGATTGCAAGTCTTTGCTAACCTCATTAACAGCAGCCAATATTTTGTACCAAATAGTAATGCCCAACAAAAACTCAAAATTCCCAATCTCATAAGTCGCCAAAGATTTAGCTGCACTTCGTGTTACTAGGTCATTGTCACTTTCTGCTAGTTGGAGTAAAGCTTTTTTTTATTTGTAGAGGTTGGGATTGAATTGTTTTAACACTCGCAACACGGCTTTCCCATCGTGTGGCCGACAATGATCTGAGAGTAAGTCCTTCTATATTTTGTTTCAGAATCTGCCATTGTTTTGTAGAATTAACGAGCAAGCTGTAAATATGTTTTACTATTAAAAAAAAAAAAAAAGTCTTTAGCTTTGCCACAAGAATTTTCCATATCACAAAGTGTTAAGTTAAGACTATGGCAACCACATGGAGTGTACATTGCCCTAGGATTTATATCCAAAAGTCTCTTCTGCACACCTTGGTGTCTCCCTCTCATATTTGATCCATTATCATATCCTTGCACACATCATCAGTATCAAGATCAAGAGCTTTTAATACATTATGTAACTCTTCAAACAGTCCTTGTCTGGGTGTGTTATTCACATTCAGATACTGCAAAAAATATCCTTCTACTTTTACTGGAATACTATTCACATCCACACATCTTAAGATCAAAGTCATCTGGTCTTGGTGGCTAATATCAGGAGTACAATTATCATAGTAAAATATTTAGCTTCTTTTATTTTCAGAATGATTGTAGCTTTGATTTCACAAGATATCAACAATATCAATTCATTCTGGATGGTATGACTAAGACAATGGCAATGAATCCCATTATTTTAAAAACGTTGAAGATGTTTCTTTATCAATGGATCAGATTCAGCCATCATTTGAACAAGGCCCATAAAATTTCCATTACTTTCTTGATAAAGCGTATAGTTAATTCCACGAAATGCCAAAGTGTATTTAGCTAGATATTTCACAATGATAATCAACCTTCGTAATAACTCCCTCCAATTTTCTTTTTCTTTCTTGATCTGATCTTGCACAACTTTGTCAATTGTTTCATTTTTTTCCAATCTAGGACCCAAATAAATCCAAGTGGTCATGTTCGAGATGTGATCAGAACTGGTTTCATGCTCTTTAAGCCTCACACTGAGATGTGTCCAATCTTTGTAGCCCTCATTTGCTAATTGACCCTTGAGAGGTGATAGGAGCATATTTACATCACTTAGTTAGCTTGTTTCCTTGCATTTAGGTTGTTAGTTCTTAGTTATTTTAGTCTTTAAAGCCATTTTCGTGTGTTTTCAGGTTCTAAGGGCTAAAGGAGCAAGAAAGTGCATTTTGGTGCCTTTTGGAGCAGTTTTAGGCTTGGAATGGATTGCACATGCTTGGAGCTAAGTGGATGGACGAAATTGAAGATCAAATGAGCTTAGGATTGAATGAAGAGTTCAAAATTGGAAGCCAAAGTTTCTAAAGTTGGAAGTTTCTATTCTTGGAGGTTTCCATTCTTGAAAGTTTCTATTCTTGGCTTAGAAGTTTCCTAATCCTTCCTCACCTATGTTTCAGCCATAAAAGGGTTTCAAAACATGTTAGGTTGCCTCATTACATGTTTCTAGAAGTCCTAGAATCTTTCCCTACAATTCGAAAGATGCAAGTAGGGATCGTAAGGGACCGGGGATTAGGAAGGCTTGCTAAAACCTTTAAACTGACTTTAAAACATAAAAACAAAGTTAAAAACGTTTGAATAGACTCAAATGACTCAAAACAAGCTAACAAGACTCAAAACAACTGAAAAACACTCAAAACTGCCTAAAAACACTAATTGGGCAGTTTCTGACTCAAAACACAACTTTGGACGAATTTAGGGTTTTGGCTTGACTCAAAACACTCTAAAACACAAACAAAACAGATTTTAAACACTTAGAAACAAGAAAGTAAAAGGGAATTGGGTTTTGGACGAAATTAAGCTAAAACCAAAACAGAAACTAAAACTAAACAGATTTGCACGAAATTGGTGAATTGGATGGATGATGGGCTAGCTAGAGGGTTCTTCTCCACACATGACACACTTGCACATAAACCAATTTTCAATTGTTCTTTCGATAAATCATGAAACTCAACACCCCAGGTTAATTAGGTCCGCTTAAATTAACCTTCAAGTCTCCTTAAGTTATTGAATTGGATTGGAAAGCGCATACAACAATTCAAAGCATTCTTCAAAAGTCATTTACGTGAACAACACAATAACGATACAATCAAAGATCATTAAGCATCATGAAAACTATAAGTATTGATGAGGCATTCGTTACTATGATGAGCATGAAACTCCTGCCAAGAATTCATTTAACGCGATCGTTTATAAGCGACCTCCACTACTTGTGAATATAAGTTTGTAACTATTAGGTGAAACTCCCTTATACTCTAGCATCATATTCATGCATGCAAACTAAGTGTGCACTCTTAATAAACATACACAAATAAGTTATCAATCAAGCAGTTAAACAGATTGAATTCACAACTTATGAAATCACAACTGAAGGTAATCAATTCATATTGCAAGCATATTCATGGCTTTGAATAGCCCCCTAGCCAAAAGGGCTTAGCTCCTCATGTTCACAGCAAAACGAAAGGAAAAGAAATTAAACATTGAAAACAAAGATAAATTACACCTAGAAACGTTCCAGCAATCTAACGTCTTGAATGGCTAGGCACAGCTTCAAGTTAATCCTCTCCTTATTCCTTTGTAGAGCTGGGGCACAAGGGGTTAAGGTGTGTAGAATGGGTGGTGATGGGTGGTAGAGGATGGATAGGTAGATAGGTGGATGGAATGGATGCAGAGAATCTGTTCCGAGAGAGAGACTAAATGGTGCGGATGACTTTATTTATAGGGCCAGGGTTGAAAAGCAATCAGAAAATAATAGGAAAGGTTCATAACTTAGCTAATTTGTCTCACAATTTAATAGGTAAGAAAGAATCAGAAAATCAAAGAGAATAAGAAAGTGAAATTCGGCAGAATATGTAAGACAGATTTAGGAGCCAATCTCTATTATGTTTCTCTCAATTGGACAAGTATTGAGTGTAACAGGCTGCATTAAAACGCCTATTAAACTGATCTTTGGGACCTTTCTCAATTGATAGATCTCTTACATGACCTTTTTCTGCTAACAAATCAATCCATTTGGGATCAAGACTATCCCAAATTTGAAGATCATAAATGTTCGAGGCAATGGACTCACTCGATCGTCCAGTGAAGACATTAAGAGCATCCTCATGATTACCATTCTCTTTAAGGTTGTCATCAATTTCATCATGGCCCAAATCATCAACTAATTCTCATTGTCAATGTGTTGTTCATTAACTAAATCATCCATTGAACTTTGTGGTTTTTTCCTTTAACAAAGAACCTATCAATAGCTCCTTTTTGAGACTAAGTCAGTTGTTCAACCTTTCTTTTTCTTTGACGCTTCAAGTAAGCCAGATGGATATTTTCTAGTAGGTGTCATCTTTTATATCTCATACAAGATCACAATTAAATTATGGTAAGTAAGAACAATAAAACCTGATAGTCGGCAATGCGTGAGCGTCTAGTAATTTTTGCGATTGCTCCTTCTTGTTGTGATGATTACTTGATTAATTTCTATAAGTTTTGCCCTGAAAAGTATAAAAGGAAAAAAAATTCATTGTAGATGAAATACCTAAATTTCAAATTCAAACTTCATATACTTAAATTTGTAAATTATGTTCTTTAATCGAAGTCTACATCACTCTAATCACTTGAATTGTCTTCGTAATTTGAAAATTTCTATTCAATTGACTGAAATTATGAACTAGGGTTTAATGATTTGAAAAAGGCAGTGGAGAGGGGACTACAGAAGCAGCACTATGAGATGGAGACGTTTGAGAGAAAAGGGACTGTGTTTACTTTGGCGTGAGAATTAAGAAAAAAAGTGAGATTATAGTTTTATAAAATTATATAATTTTGTAAGGAATTGATGGGTGGGATTATGGCGTGAGAATTAATATATATATATATATATATATATATATTTTTTTTTTTTACTAGATTTTTATATAATATTATTTTATTATTACTACTTTTGATATAAAATTGTTTTGGGGGCCCCTTAAATTTTGTGCAAAAGAACCTGCCACACTTTCCCAAAGTTGACATTGCACTTTAAGAAAATCTCCTTAACATTTAAGTTCCTCAATTCATCAAGCTAGTTAGCCTGCATCAAATCATCGTCTCTACCATATCTTCATGCTTCCCTGCACTATGAGGCAATGCTAATATTTCAAAGGGACACATTTTTGTTTTTTCTATCAAAGAAAGTGAAAAAGAGAGAGTTAAGACTGAATCCAAATGGTGGCTAAAACGTTAGCAGATGTCGAATCAAGGAGATCAAATCGACTACTGCTGAACAACATGACAAGAAACCTTATTAGCCAACAGAGTTTGCAAGTTCCAATAACAAAAACAACTAGTCAATATCACAAATTAATTGTTTGTAAAATGAGGTTCAAATCAACTGGTGCGACTAGACACTTTGAAGGATGCATGCAAAAGGAAAATCCGAATAGTCGAGCTGGGAAGATGAGAAAGATGTTGATGACGACGCTGAGGGTGGTCTGGGCAAGAGTGCAATGCTTTGTCTTCAAAGTAGTTTTTGCCTTTTCCATTTTTGTTCATCTGTAGTAATGCACATTTGTGTGCTGGGATGACGAGTAATGTGATATAAAATAGCACACAAACTTAAACCCTTTTCTTTTATAGTTATAGTATGCGCAAGTAGGGATCGTTCTAGGCCGGGGATTAGAAGGGCTGCTAATCTACACAAATTAAACTCTAAAACACAAAACTAGACTTAGACTACTCAAAATAATCCAAACTGACTCAAAACACACAAACTAAGTTCTTATGACTCAAAACTAACACTAAAGGGTGATTTAGACGAAAATTAAACTAAGAAGACTCGAAATACTAAAGGGGGATTTGTTTTGACGAATTTAAAACTTAAACAAACGAACTTGTAAAACAAACTTAAAGGGTACGAAATTGGGGTGAAAGGCTAGCTAGAGGGTCCTTCTCCACACATGACACATATGCAACATAAATCGATTTCCAGTTATTATTCCTATAAACCATGAACGACAATGCCGCAAGTTAACCGTGAACAGCACTAATTAACCATCAGATTTTCCAAAATTCATTGAATTGGACTCAGCGACGCAACCAAATTATTCTTATCAAGTTCCTTATATGAACAGCATGATAGAGATACATATCAAAGATCATTAAGTTCTATGAAAATCATAAGCATTGACATGACATTTGTAACTATGAACAACATGATACTTCTGCCAGGAATTTACTTAACGCGAATCGTGACTAGCAACCTCCACTACTTGTAAATATAAGTTTGTAACTATTAGGTGCAACTCATTTATATTCTAGCATCCAATTCATGCATGCAAACTAAGTATGCATCCTTAATCAACATACAAGAATAAGTTCTCAATCAAACAGTTAAGTAAATTGCATTCACGATTTATGAAATAATAACTAGATGTAATCAATTCATATTACATATATGTTCATGACTTTGAATTCACCTCTAGCTAAAACGAGTTTAGTTCCGCATGTTCGCAATTAAACAAAGGCAATTAAATTTAAACATTGAAAACAAAGATAGAATACACTTAGAAACGCTCCAACAATCCAAAGGTCTTGAATGGCAAGCATGGATCTAGGCTTCTTCCTCTCCTTCCTTGCAAAGCTACGGCACAAAGGGTTTTTCTGATTTCTGGCTCTCTTGTGTGTGGTGGTGATTTATGCGGCAGAAAGGTGGTATGTATAAGGCAAACCCATGGCACAAAGACTGCTTTTTGGAGAAGGATTTAGCATTCCAAATCCACAAGGAAAAGGTTAACTAAAAGTCAGAAACCAAGGAGAACAAGGAGAGGGGGTGCGACAGATTTAGGCTTCTAGAAAGGGAGTGATGCGGCACCTTTTTAGGAGAAGGGATAGGCCTTCTAGAACTAGGTTTTTATGTATCCTAATATGAAAATAACTCCCCCTTGCAGCTGGAATTTAGGTAGAATAGGATTAGGATGAGGTAAGATAAGGTTAGTTTGGATAAGATAAGGTTTTGGATAATGTTCCTTCCTTTTAGCTGATTCCTTATCTTCCAAGTCTTGAATTAATTTCTCCAGATCTTTAGCACATTCCTAGCCTCTCTTGAACTTCAAAAACGTCCATCCACCTTGCTCCATGCATGTGCTATCCATTTCAAGCCCAAAACTGCTCTAAAATGCTCCAAATTGCACTTTCTTGCCAACTTTGTCATTTGAATCTACAAACACACAAAAATGGCTTAAAACACTCTAATAAGCAGAAACTAACTAAGTAAATGCAAGAAAACAAGCTAACTAAGTCACATAAATATGCTCCTATCAACGAGATGCGTCATGGCTTTCATGGTCTTGAACAAAGTTGAGGTTCCACATATTTTTCTTCAAAGATTTTTCTTATGCTAGATTAACCCCTGTTTTCTCCACTCTCACAAAACTAGTGCTTCTTGGACATCGGTTCACTAGAATAATGATTTTGACCCTGCCTACCAAATTGAGTTTATCGTTCGACAATTGCATGCCTCTGTTGAGAATGAATCTCACATTGATGAGAAAATAGACCTTGCATATGCTTATAAGTAGTTTGGCTATTTCTCATGAAACCAATTGGCAATATGGGACTACTTATAAGCACATGCAAAGTCTCTCTTTGTTGCCATGTGTCATATATATACCCTTAGCATTTCTCATATTTTATTGCCAAAAAAGAACACCAAATTGTAGGGCAAAAATGCTGGCATCCAATCATTGGAAGATAGCTCATCAAACATCATTATACTGTAAAAATTGAGAAACAAAGAGAGATTAAGCATTATTAATAGGCCCCTTGTTTGACTAGCGGTACAACAAAACACAACATTTCCTTCAAGTCCTCACATGCACGTAATGATATCCGTTATATTATTATATTTTTAAATAATTGAAAAAACAGGATTATGTTGTGGCCTATATTTAACTGAGGGGTGCGGTATGGAGAGAAAGATAGTGGAGAATAAACTTGAGGAATTGTGTTTTAATTCCCCAGTACTTATGCCTTTACTTATAGTAATAAGGGAAGAGAGAAACTTGTTCTCCAAGTAATACAAAGTCTATAAGGAAAGATCTTATAGATCCCAAAGGATTCCTAATCTATCTTAACTTAGGATTTACACAATCACAATATGTACTAAAACATATGTCACAACACTCCCCCTTGAGTGTGCAATTACTCAAGTAGATCGCGCATCAGATCTTCAGGTAAATGTAGAAGCAATTGATGAAATCGTTTCATCTAGTCAGCACAAGTAGTGAATGCGAGTCTCAAAACAAACCGAAGAATGCATAGGTGGTAAAACTCACAAAATCTTGCTATGGCAAAACCCAAGGTGGGACAAAAGCTCATAGTCAAAGGAGAAAAGTGAGAAGTTGCATTAAATCAAAACCATACGTCTTCGAGATGCAAGTAGAATGTATACAAGGGTATGACCAACCCAGGATGGGTGCCTCGTCAAAACCTAGTTAGGTAGCAAAAACCCAGTGGGAAAAATGCTCATAATCGTAGAGAAAAAGAGTACATTAAGGTCAAGTGAGTATACTTCTGGATACTCCACCTGAGTTTGACAGAACTTCCAAATGAAACTACAAGCATCGCAAGTGAGAAAGTTACACATACTAATTCCTCGAACAAACTTTTGGAAGGTAAACTTCGATAGTGACTCCAGTAAAGGTCGACAAGGTTGTCTAGGATTGGACTGTGTGATTTCAATCTTCTGATGCTCATGATGATGTTGACACAATATGCTTGGCGTTGACTTGTTGGATGTATCATGATCTGGTCGATACATACAGTGTTGTCTTCATGGATCGTTGTTGGGACTCAACGATGGATGAATCGCATGGACTTCGAATATGCTCAACAAGAGTTCTCGACCATATCTCTCACGTGATGAGATATAGTGAGTCTTGGAACGATTCAAAGGCTTCGCAACTAAAGGTCTATGTCACGAACCTTCAAGATATTGCGGTGTTCCTTAATGGTAAAGACATAACCATTCGGGTCAGTAAATCCCATAAGGTAGGCATCATTCTGAAGATCAGGGGGTGTGATCTATTATAAGATGTATAAAATAGATAAGCTCAAATCCGTAGTAATGGAAAAATTTCTTTAACACCACTTTGGTGGTGGTGTGTAGGCGCAGTGCTGCTTTATGCCAAAAGATTATCAGCACATAAGATGTATGATCTAGTGCATTGAGTTAAGTACAACAATTGTACTTAGATATGGTTGCCTCACGTTCTAATATGGAACCTTATGCTCCATAACCTCCGTAAAGGTCTCATTTGCATCTAGCGTACATACAATCAAGGTATACTCGGACATAACACCTTCTGGGTCTAGTTCGAGTGGTGGACCAAAATACCATCAAAACTAGCTCGAAACTTCAGGTCGAGGTAATGTCGAGTTTTCCTAAGATCGTTTATCTTAAAGTCCAACTTTAGGTCTGAGTCAGTTTTGTCAACTCTAGCAATTTCAAATTTTGTACACACAAGGGCATATAACCCTAACTGATCAAATATTCACTTAGACGGGTCTACCACATCGGCCTTGATAGTTCTGCATCTGAAAGTGAAGGCCTCATCAAAACTGAAAGAGTGTTCTTGTGGTTTAGAACTATTTGAACCAGTACATGTAAGTCATTCGGAAACTCCATGTAGGTTTCGTATCAGGATCCCAGGTATACTACAACCACGTTAATAGTGCTGTAATTAATCACAGGGCGTATAAGAGAAGCTTTGCTCCACAAGTCATTATATCGTACTATTTCATTCATCTCATTCATCATAGATTAATTCTTCTAGTTGACCAATCAATTTTATGTTGCCACTAATCAACGAAACGCAGTTCGTTGTCGTCGTTTTTCATTTATGTCGGTAGTTACCATATAAATGAAACATCATTTATGATAATTTCATTCCAATTCCATATCTCATCCAAACTAGTATATTGGACCAAGAACTTCAGGTCTCAGAAGTAATTTGGATTTAATCTCATGAGATGGAAAAGATTGAGACAACGATTGAGGAGCAGATTCGTTCGTGCCATGTTCCTCCATTTTCAGGGAGGTGAATCCTTCGAACCAAGTGATCTGCCATGCTTCTGGTGCATGACATATTGATTAGCTAACCGTCAATGTACGAGGGTCGGCCACAGTAATGGCGTTCTTGCTTTCGGGGATGAAGGTTTATCGTACATTTGGTACATTCATCTTTGCAGACACTTTTGCAGATGGTATATATGATCTTGTCACTTTTGCTAGATCAGATGAAGTGTCTGGTTATACTCTAATGATCTAGATTGGGTTCGAGATGAGACATAGTGGGGACGTCCAAGATCATTTGCGTCGTTCTTTAAGAACGTTGACATTCTTATCTCCCCCTAACGATGGGAAGACTGTCTCATAAAAGTGATAATCCGCAAAATGAGCGGTAAAGAGTTCGCCTATCAAAGGTACTAAGTAACAAGTATTAGAAGGAGAATCATAACCGACATAGATTTTCATCATTCTATGATGACCCATTTTTGTACGTAGATGGCGCAATCGGCACATAGACCGCACAACCAAAGATGCACATATGCGATATGTCGTGTTCGTATCCAGTAACCAACTGACACGTGCTTTATAAGGTTGGGTCGTGACGGGCCTCAGGCGGACTAATATGGCTGCTTGTAATATTGTGTGGCCCCAAGCAGAGATCAAGAACTTGGTACGTATAACCAACGATCGTGCAATCATTTAAAGGCATATAATGAATGCTTCTATTGGGCCGTTTCGGGTATGAACATGGGGTACTGGATGTTCAACTTCAAAACCCAATTTGATGTAAATTTTCCAACTTATCTAATCAAATATATTTGATCAGATAATCAGAGTGGTGAGCCTTGAGCTTGTTAATCTGAGCCACAAGTATGAAGAAGGTAGCTTGTGGACAACAGTCATACGTGTGACCAATGTGTAGAAAGCATCAACCAATACCATAAAGTATCTAAATGGCCCGTATGGTGGTTGAATCAGTCCACAAATGTCCCCTTGAATCCGTTGTAGAAAAAATGGATGGTGCTAAGGCATGGTACACTTTCAGGTATGATGTCTTCACTTCTGGTAAGAGGATGCCCAAAACTGCACATCACTTATCATCCTAGATATCCCAAATATACATCCACAGCAAAAATTCCTTTAGAATGTCAGGCTTCTGGACCGACCACACAGTGGGCCTAAATGGGTGTTATCCACTCGTTAGGTGTTCCACCTTTTCTAGAATACGTTTCTGGCTATATTCGTAGGAAGTGAAAATGAATTTTACTCCATTTTCTACATTGGTTTCAATATGGTAATAGTGTTCTCGAATATCCTTAAAGATAAAAAAGGCGTTCTTCCAGAACGAAGTAAGTATAAGGCTTCCCTTTATGGTAAAATTAGTACTATTGGACAATATAGAGCAGTGCCATTCCCCATAATCAGGTTGGATAAGCCTGAAAAGGTTGTTAGGGGGTGATTAGGTATGAAGTTAGCATAGAACTAGACAGCTAACTTCCCCACAAAACATATCAAAGCATAAGTTAATTGTATTAGTCATATGTATTAAGTTTCCTCAAGTAACTCTTATTCGAGAATAATAGTGTCACCCAAACACCAATCTTAAATCCAAGAACAAAATAAATTGTTCATAAAGTAAACCAAATATACAAGGGGGTTCGGCCAATAGGCCTTCCATGTCAAATTTCGCACTTCTAAATGTGTAAGATAGAGAAAAATTAGTCACACGGATTTACTACGGGAATAGTGCTCCTCAACAACATTGGTAGAGTCACATACAAGTGTAAAACCAATGATCTATTTCGTTAAAACTGAATTAGTTATGCAGGGTTGAGGTTCAATAATACTATTCCTTATTCTTGAAGTTTTAGGTCTTAGGTGCTAAAGATCATGCTTCGGGCATGATACCACCTTTTGGCAGGCCCTGATTCTATCATATGTTGTAAAACAAACTTGAAATGAGATTGTGAGAGAGAGACAAACCCAAACTTGGGTTTGGTAGGCTTTAGCTAAAACTGGAGGGGTCCGTTCGGTGCACCTATGTTGAAGCAAAGCATGCCCTTTGGTGCACCTCTACTAAAGCAGAGCATGCATGTCGGTGCATCCCCGCTGAAGCAAGGCACCATCATTCGATAGATTCTAGCCGAAACTAGGTCTATACTGTTCACTACCTCTCAGCCGAATTGCTGGGGTACCTTTCTCTCACGAGTGTAGTAGTAATCAGATTCGGGAATTTGTTAAACTTCTGCTCTCTATACTGATACTTCATGAGCAATTTAGATATAAAAGGATGAGAAAAAAATTTCTTCCGGTCAAAATTTGATCAGATATAAACTTCGGAATTGTACCTATTCATGGACGTAAAGGTTTCAAACATGTTTTGCTTCGGGCAATAATTCATCTTTGCATGATTTGAAATGGTCCATAGCGAGTCAAAGAGCCATGGAGTCCTCGGCAGTGAGGTGCTTCTATTTGATATGCTTCAGGCATAAGTCTTCGAATAAAGATCATGGCGGAGGCTTATTCAGCTATTCCACCATATAACTAGCTACAATGATTTTGCAACTAGTCGTAGTCAAACGGGGTGTCACGTCTTGTATCCACATAAAGTAGTTTCTTGTTCGAAACTTCCAAATCAGTGAAATCAAATTTGTTACGATTTGACAATACACTGAATGGCGGAAACAAGAATGTGATTGGTACTTTAGGAAAGAAAATCTCCATAAACATCAAAGTTAGAACATTCAGGTTCTAAGACATGGTTTGGTTTAAACGGATTTAAGCATGGAGAACTTCAGGTCTCAACATGAGTATTGCGCGTTAAGAAACTTTAAGTTTCTATGGCACTTTTCCGAAACTTCAGGTTCAGAAGTATGAACTTCAAGTTCATAATACCTGCAAACAAACGCAATATATACAAGATAAAAATATGCAACATATAAATGCATGTAGGTCTTCAAGGCCTACAATAGTGATTTAATTAATTATTGGTCTTTGGGCCAATGGGAAGAATTGCGAGAAAAATATAAACCCAGTAGAGCCAAAAAAATGTGGGCGATTAAATTTGGTGGCCCAAAATGGACCAAAGCCCACGATAGGAACATAAAAAATATGTGCCTTGAGGCCCATGCCCAATCTAGGCTAGACAAGAGGTAAGCTGAGCCAAAGAAGAAGGCATCAAGACTTTCTAGCATTGTTGGGCTGCTGCAGGCAGACCCAAGGTGCGGGAAAAATATAAAGCCCAAAAACAGGCACGGAGATCCTATGTGATGCAGCACAGGGTAAACCGAAGGCCTACCTAGTGAGCGTGATCTAGTGTGGCGAGCCATATGGGAGCACCATACACGCGGGCCGAGCAAAGCAGTTGCACTGGGCAGCTGCAAGCGAGCCAATGAGGAAAAAAATACTTGCTTTCTTTGAAGTTGTTGTGAACCGAGTAGCCAGGGCTTAATTAAGGCGCTGGTGGACCAAGGAAACATCCTAGCCACTTCTAAGTGTGCTCGCTGGAGAAAAAGTCGGTAGCCATGTTTTTGGTCGGGAAAACTCGGGGCAAGTTCATGATTCAACGACGACTACGATGGTCGATGGAAAATAGGTGTCGACGTTCAAAATCAAAAACCCTAGAAAAATTGAATCGGGATTTCGAAAAAATCGATAAGATTCAAATTAATCTCGACCAAAAATCCGTCGTGGATGATCTTCAGGTCGTCGTGGACGTTGATCCATAGCGGTAATGTGGCTACAGGCTAGACTTGGCCGTGGTTTTAGTGATGACGACGCCATTCATGGCATCAGGTCTGGGTTCAGGCCTGAAGCATTTGCTCTATGGCTTAACTCAGCTCCAGCGGCTCATCATGCTGGCCTAACATGCTGGGCTCAGCGACTTGGCAGCTCGACAGCTGCAGCTCGTTCAATGAGAGGGGTTTCAAACCCTAATTTATATTTATTTTTTTTTTCAAAATTCAATTATGCATATATAATTTAATGATGATTTATATATAATTTTATTCAATATCAATTCACATAATTTAAAATTATGAGTATAATGCATACACAATTTATGTAGAATCTAAAATTCGAAAAACGTAAAGTTGGGTCATGCATTATGGTGAATGTTCATGCTATCAGGGCTGCAGAAATATCGAGATAAAAACCATTGTTTTGGAAGAACCTGATTGCATGATGATATTGATGAAGTAGTTTGATGCAACAAATTATTTCTTCAATTTCGGCTTTCCATCTCCAAAGCTTGTATCACGTTCAAGAAAAAAATTGTAATTTGAATCAATAAAAGTATATGAATTCAATAAAATCAAAATTTAATCAATTATGAATAATTGAAATATAATACTTTCTTGATTGAAGAATAACCAAGTCAGATTCCTTAGCGCAACGGAGGAGCATGCTAATAACGTGTTGTGGCCTATATTTAACTGAGGGGTGCAGCATCGAGAGAAAAAAAGTGGAGAATATACTTGAGGAATTGTGTGTTAATTCCCTAGTCCTTGTGCCTTTATTTATAGTAATATGGAAAGAGAGAAACTTGCTATCCAAGTAATACAAAGTCTATTAGGAAAGATCTTCTAGATCCCAAGGATTCCTAATCTATCTTTACTTAGGATTTACACAATCACAATATGTATTAGAACATATGTCACAACAATTAACTATTTTCATTCTTTAATAATCCTCACCCAATTAAATTTATTAAATAAAAACAAAATATTTAAAATGCAAAAAATACATAGGAATAGAGAGCAGGGATAGAGAACCGCGAGATTGTGAGCTTCTCATTCAGGTGGCCGACTTCGGCGATGAAGATGCATCATCCAAACCTTCCTCGTCTTCTTCCTCCTCCCATCACACAGGCCCTGAGGTGAGTTTTGATTTCTATTTCAAATTTCATTGCTTTGTGTGTTGTGTTGTGTTTGGTTGCTAAGAAAATGGAGGAAAATTCGAGGGAAAAGCTGAAAGTTTTTGCATAGGTTGCGAATTGAAGTTAGTATGTGTGTGTTAATTGTGCTTTAAGGGTTGATTTTTGTGATTAAGTTTGTAATTTTGTGTTTGACATTGTCTGATTTAGCGTTTCCGAGTAAATTGTAGCAATGGTCCCTTAACTTTAACTCAATTGGAGCAATGGTTCCTCAACTAAAAATCCATTACCATTTGGTCTCTTAACTCATCAAAACGTCTAGCTATGGTCCCTCAACTAAAAATCCATTACCATTGGTCTCTCAACTTTAATCCAACTAGAGAAATGGTCAATCAACTTTAATCCAATTGGAATAATAGTCCCTCAACTTTAACCCAATTGGAATAATGGTCCATTAACTTTAACCCACTTGTAACAATAGTCCTTCCAACATAACTCATTTTGACAAAATTCTAACGAAGTTGATGAAAAGAACCATAGCTACATGTTTTGATAAGTTGAGGGACTGCAATTGTAGCAATGGTCCTTCCAACATAACTTATTTTGACAAAATTCTGACGAAGTTAATGAAAATGACCGTAGCTACATGTTTTGATGAGTTGAGGGACCAATGGTAATGGATTTTTAGTTGAGGGACCATTGCTCCAATTTGATTAAAGTTGAGGGACTATTGCTACTATTGTTACACTATAAAACAAGAACAATATTACCAGAGAATGAACAACAAAAGAATGAAGAACTGTCTTAGGTTAAGTCGCTAAGTCGCTTTCTTTAAGACGTTTCACGGCTCTGCCCAGTGTGTGCAAGCAGTTCACAAACACCACATTGTCCCCAGGATAAAACAGCCCAGAATCCTTCTGTCTAAACCCTCAATTGCACTGAGGAAGATTTGAATACTATCACCCTATAGTTACTCAGAATGCTTAGTGTTTATAGCTTTAGTTTTCACACTTTTCTCATATCTTTCGACTAATGAAAGACCCTCATATTTATAATAGAAAAACCAAAGTTTAATGTTGAAGAAGTTGAGGAAAAGGTGGCCTTAGAATCAGGTCAAAAAATTTGGAAATGATCACTTAGTTGAGAAAAACCAGGTCTTTTCTTTTATCTTCAATACAAAATATGTTTAGCAGAAAAAAAATGGTCTTCTATAAAAATAGGAGAGATACATTTCTGATTAAAATGATAACTCGGTTTTTAAAATAAACACAAAGTTCCAACAATCCCCCACTTGTTTATTTAAAAACAAAACTTGTTTATTAAGCAACATGTTATAGAGTTGTGCATAAGCACATGTGTTATACAACTTGAACCAGTACATAGTGTCATTGCTTCAGGACAACAAGAGTAACGCTTGGTTTCAAACTCTATCTCTGACAACAAAGCACACACAACTCTTTTAGGGTGAAGTTCGAAGCCAGCACATTTCGACCTTGTGCTTGTATTCGAGTTTAGTGATAACGCTAAGAAGTTTGCCTTTAAACTTCATAGTAAGCGTCCTCACCTTCACCATCACATAGGTGAGACTATCAAGGACATTCTTACAGCTAGATATCACACTCAACAAAAGAGTATAGCTCCCATTAAGAGTATCATAAACTCATCATTTCAATCGCTATCGAATGTCATGCGTCTGTAAAGAATTAAATATTACATCACCGAGTAATATACCATGATTTCATTTCACTTCATGACTTGTTATTACTTATTGAACCTATTTCTTGGGACCACCAGTCCATATGTTAGGTTACCATCACAAGTGACTCAACTATCCAAGAGCTTTAACCCCATTCCCTTGGAGGTTTTCCAAACTTTCTCACGAGATAATCCTTTCGTCAAAGGATCAGCAATGTTGTCCTCAGACCTTATATGATCCACTCTAACAGCTCCATTAGAGAGAAACCCACTTCATCTCTTCTCCTACAACCACTCCCAATCTCTCTCTTTTCTAACGACCCACCCCTACTCGGTAAAATTCAATTATGAAAATCTCCGAAATTAGAACTTGTGGAAGATAATAGGATTTGATGTTTGAAGTTTTTTTATTTAGAATTGCAAACTTATGAGAGAGAGAGAGAGAGAAAGAGAAAAAGAGAGAGAGAGAGAGAGAGAGAGAGAGAGAGAGAGAGAGAGAGAGAGAGAGAATGAGATGAAGGGGATGAAGGGTGGTGGAAGGGGTGGGGTGCCGATCGGCAAGGATGATGGTGAAGAGGAAAGCCTGACAATGGTTGGAGAGGGAGAAAAATGACATTTAGATACTAGAATAGTGAATGTTTGGCAACTAGTTTTAGTTAAGTTTTTTTGTGAGTTAAAAAGAACTCGTGTCGTTTTCTAATTGCTCCACATAACAAAGTCAGTATATTGGGTACTCCCCAATGAGTACCCAAGCATTCCCCTTCTTGTAACACTCATCATTTGTTAATAATGTGTGCTTTGGCAAGTTTGTTGCATGATGGATCTAGGGGAGAAACGTCTTTCAAATAGTCTATATGAAATGGTGATTTTATCCTAATGTGCAAGTCACAGGAGTAAGTTAACAGAGAATTGGATGAAAAAACTTGAAATCTAATGGCAATGACGGAATTGGCTGTTTGTAATGAGTGTATGGACTTTTTTTTGGCTTATTATATTAACACCCCACAAATTGTTGAATAAACCCCACATACTTAATACACCCCACATTTGCTTGTTCACTTAAAAATTATCTTAATACACCCCACATACTTTCCCATAATACCCCCACACCCACATTCTTAATATACACCTTTTATTTTGTACATACACCCCCACATTTCTCAAATCTTATAACAATCATTTTTAATTTTCAGGGACTGAATCTAACCATTTGAACGTTTAGTTTGCCGAAAGATTTCAAATCAAGTGATCAAATTGGTTCCATTACCTTAGTTGGACAAGTGCTCCACCATCGTCTTCTAGTGAATCTCAGCAACGTTACCCACATTCAAATCATCCACATAGAGGAAGATGACCATACTTGCTAACAAGATGATGGTCACTTGTAGTAGAATAAGGAGCCCTGGATGATATTCTTGCGGTAGGGTTTTTGAGATATGAAAAATTAGGAGCAATAATTTTTGGCTTATTATATTAACACCCCACAAATTGTTGAATAAACCCCACATTTTCTTTTTCAATTAAAAACTATCTTAATACACCCCACATACTTCTCCATAATACCCTCACACCCCACATTTTTAATATACATCTTACATTTTCTACATGCACCCCATACTTTTTATACACCCCACATTTCTCAAATCTTATAAATTTTTAATTTTGACAAAAAATGCCGACTGGAATTTTGACAAAGGATGCAGCCTGGGATTTAAAGCATATGTGGGTTGTTTTCAATTCCACCATTAAAGCCCATGTCGTCTGTTTTTAATATTTGGTGGTAATTTTATGTGTTTAATTCTTCATGTAATCCCTATAATCCCTAAAAGATGAATACGAACATAGAAACTTGAATAACGCATCAAAAATAAGATTAAATAATTATTGGTGTCGTCAAAATCACTAAAACAATAAAAAATATGAAGTCTTACCTCATGTGAAGCTTTCAAAACATCGATTTCGTGTTTCATTCGTCAAAAATAATTTTTCTCAATCAACATGTTTGTAGTTTCATTGGTTAGGGTTTTGTTCAATAATGGAGGGTCGGAGTGGTTTTCATAGTTGAAAAAGATAAATAATACGTTAAAAGTGATTTGAGGTGTATATATAATTTTTTTTTTTTAAAAAAAAAAACCTAATAAGGTCAAAATTGCCATTGCATAATAGGGTAAATAAGTCATTTAATATTAAATTTTGATGTGGGGTGCATTCAACATTTTGTGGGGTGCTAGTATAAAAATCCTTTTTTTTTTTAAACATAATACATAGAACTTAATTGTAACATCCCACATCGCGTAGGGGAGTGATCCTTAAATGTATATTCTCATCCCTACCTAGCACGAGGCCTTTTGGGAGCTCACTGGCTTCGGGTTCCGTAGGAGGGGCTAGAGCACTCCCATGATGGGTGACCCACTGGGAAGTTGCTCGTGAGTTCCCAAAAAGCCTCGTGCTAGGTAAGGATGAGAATATACATTTAAGGATCACTCCCCTACGCGATGTAGGATGTTACAATCCACCCCCCTTAGGAGCCTGACATCCTCGTCGGCACACCTCCGACCAAGGATTGGCTCTGATACCAATTTGTCACATCCCGGCCCAGGGCAGATCACTTCCCGGGCCCGCTCCACCACCGTAGCACGATATTGTCCGCTTTGGGCTTACCATTCCCTCACGGTTTTGTTTTTGGGAACTCACGAGCAACTTCCCAGTGGGTCACCCATCATGGGAGTGCTCTAGCTCCCTTCTCGCTTAACTTCGGAGTTCCTACGGAACCCGAAGCCAGTGAGCTCCCAAAAGGACTCGTGCTAGGTAGGGATGAGAATATACATTTGAGGATTACTCCCGTACGCTATGTGGGATGTTAGATTAATTTTCACTCAAATAATAATTCAGAGACTAAATTGACAACTTACACACAAAAAAATTAAAACTAAAAACTTAACGTACGGTTTCGCATAAATTAAGAAGAAAATTAAGGTTGACAAAAAAAAAAAAAAAAAGAACGTACCAAAAAAATTGAAAACATACGTAGAGAGAGCCGTCATTACAAACCCTAGAAACAATGAGAGCAGCCTTACTTCCCGCCACATATTCCCCCTGTCGATGTGTATGAATATGTCGGAGCATCCATTCCACGCCCTCTTTCAAACTTTTGCAAAAGTCTCCAATTCGATTCAAACCCAACTCTCGAATCTCGTCGCCCACTCTCTCGAGCCATCACCCACGGCCCAAAAACGCCTCCTCTCCTCCTCCTCCAAAGTGGCAGGCTCATCAGACAATGGCTCCACCCAATCCCAACCTAAAGATATCCTCAGCACGAAAATGGTACTATTGCTCGTCTATAATCTTTAAACTCACTGATTTGCAGTGTTTTTGTTCTTAAAGTTGCAGCCTTTATTGGATATCCATGTTTATCTTATGTGCTAGAGAGATGGGTAGTACGGAAAGTATTCGATAAAAGTCCTCAACGAGAGTCTGATGCGGATTTGTATGTATCAAATACAAATATCAATGCATGTGGCTTCTTCTCTAATTCGCATAGAGTGAATCCTATTGAAATATGATTTTATCTGGCGCTTTTGTTCGGTGGATTGTGTACGTAAATGTAGGGTTCGGGTGAGGTTTTGTGGTTGCAGCAACTTAGGATCGGCTTAATCGCTGACCGGGTTGAATCGTTTTCTTGTTATTATCATCATTAATTCTATAGATAAAGGGAAAGATGGTGTAGTTTTTATTGGGGAATGTATGCAGGTTGGGTTTAGGGTTTAGGTTCTGAGAAGGCCACCTATATTGTGACTCCTCTTTCACTTCTTGCAGTCCATTGTTAGCTTCCATGACGTTTTCAAGCCATATTATTCAGTCAAAAGTTATTTAGGATTTCAAAACGAAATTGAATTGTTGGTAAATCTTATTCGATTCCTTATATTCAGGGAAAATCGGTTTCTCCTTCGACTAAAGAAGAACTCGGAAGATCCACTTGGACATTTCTTCACACTCTTGCTGCTCAGGTAAAGGAAATAGTTTGTAGTAATTATCCAACGTGCTGCAAATTTGTTTAGTATTGTATGTGTGATTACTGTCATCTGGGCTAGGTACCTAGTCTAACTACTTGCTAAAAAAACCAGATTGCTAGAAAATTACTATCGTACAACTGCTTCTTCTGCACTTGATCACAACACTTCTTAAACAATTCCCCGAGAGGGCTTCGTTGATCCACAATTTATGTTTCGTCTTTCGTTCCCTTTTCGTTTGTTTTGAGAAATATATCGATCAATTCCAATTCTTTCTTTTCTTTTGATTCTTTTCCGATCGAGATGTTTGGATCCTTGGGTCTGTGTCTATATAGATCTTGTTCATGGATTAACGAAAATGTGCAAAAGCTATATTTGCCTCTGCCATTCTCTGAGTCTCTTCCTTTTTGCGCATGGCATTGCAACTCCCAAAATGATATTTAGTTATTAGTTGTTTAATGTAGATTAACTTCGTTAAGACTTCTTCGAAATTTTCAGTATCCAGATAAACCGACAAGGCAACAGAAGAAGGATGTAAAGGAACTGGTATGCTATTCTCTCTCTCTCTCTCTCTCTCTCTCTCTCTCTCTCTCTCTCTCTCTCTCTCTCTCTCTCTCTCTCTCCATATAAATATACACAGAATTTTATGCACTCTTACATTCTTATTTCTTTTGGATGGAGTCTCATCAGAATTTTAAGTGAGTTATGCAGAGAAAAACAAAAGGAAATTTCTTCATACATTTTTGCAGTTAGTTTTGTTTACTATTTCATTAGTAATACACGGGCATGTTTAGTTCTGAAACTGATATTACACAATGTAGAAGAACTAGATTAGGCAGTCGGACCAACTCATTTTGATGGCGTTTACCATGCAGATGTCGATACTATCACGGATGTATCCCTGCAAGGAATGTGCAGATCACTTTCAAGAAATTCTGAGGTTCACAATTTCATCTTCGTTTCAACTTTGCTCATCATTTTCGTTTTAATCTAGTTTCACGTAGTAGTTCTCAACTATGTCATAGGGTCATTCGCTATTAAATAATTATATGTGTGATTCAAATGCTGCAGTCGTACGATGCTCCTCTAGTATAATTGTGAACTTATAGATGTTTACATGTTTGGCAGATCAAATCCTGTACAGGCTGGATCGCATGCTGAGTTCTCCCAATGGCTATGTCATGTGCATAATACAGTTAATAGAAGGTAAGTTCTGTAACTGTCCTGGTTTGTAATCCCAGAAACCGGATAATGTTTATATTCTAGCAAATTATATTCTTTTGAGATCTAATATGCGGAGTTGATGCAGCCTTAACAAACCGGTTTTCCCCTGTGAACGCATTGATGCACGCTGGGGCAAGTTAGAGTGCGAACAGCGTGCTTGAGATCTACTAGGAGTTACCGGAGATTTTGGCGACAATCCATTTTAAGTACTTTGTGGACTAGGGTTGAATGATTAGAGTTGATGGTATTATTGCACAAATCACTGATTGTAATCAACTTCCATATAAGGAATTTCATGAGTTGCAGATAAATTTCATATTTATAGGACCATTTACATCTTTTTAATCCTTTCATTATGAGCAAACATTGTCATGCTATTATCAAGCTATGCACAAAGAATCCAACAAAGCGAGATTAGTCGAACTTGATCTCGCTACATGTCCTTACAGTTGATTATAAATAGCACAACGCATACTTTGCGGTTTTAGTAGTTATGCTCTGATGGGTGTGACATCTCATAAAAATGGAACTTAGTTTAAAAACACCTGATCCGAGACCATCTGCTCCTTCGAAAACATCCATTCATATGGCAATCAATAGTAGCATCCATTCATATGTTTCACAAACAGCTTATAAATTGAGAAAGCAAACCCACAAGGATGGGTTGTGAAATTTTTGAAAAAATGAACACCTTGACCAAGCTAGCAGCCAAGTGGGATCGAACTCGGGACTTCGGGTGCAAGTGTATATGCTCTTAAGTAAAAATATTAAGTGATCAAAAGCTGAATTAAGAACCGGGCAAACTTGGTACAAATCAAACAACAAACAATTCAAAAAAGATCAAATCTCTGAGAAGAAAAAAATAGGAACCTGTTGCAGGCAGTATCAGGAGTGGGAATGTGAGCGAGGTCAGAGGACAGGGAAGCAAGGTGATAGCATGATGTTCGGGCTTCGACCCAAGTTTTTTTTTCGTCTTTGATATTTAGTCCTTCAAATATACTTTTCGGCTTAAGTTTGTTTTTTTTGTTTTGGAGAAACCGGAAATGCATTCCAGAACACAGCAACAGCTGAAGTACATCAGGAAAGCCAGACAAGGCTAACAGGACCAACAAAACAAAAAGGAGTAGCTAATACAAGTAGACGCCAATACTACAAACCAAGCGTCATTCCCCACTCCAACAAACCACTTAAGAAGGAGGACATGGCAATCCATCCTTGTTTAAGATTCTAACCAACGAAGTAATGAGGAAAATAGTGGATTTTTCTACATACGTTGACAACCCCATCACGAGAAGGTCCTCCATAGGGGAACCAGATTAAGAGGGTTGTGAGAGGAGGATGAGAGAAAAATGCCTCAGGATGAGCATGATAAATTAGGAGAGAGCAATACGTGAGCGTTTTTATGTTTGGAGCTGCATAGACCATTAAACTTTTCTCCGATCATATGCCTGACGCTCATGAATGTTGCATGAGTTGGCTATGACTTAGGGCAAAGCTGCATACCTCATCAAACTATCTATTTGAGACTATTTTAGGACGGACGATCAATAGCCGACAATGTAAAACGTATTATACATGTTAAGGAGGAAGAGATATGAGTGATTTAGTTGACCCCAATGAATTAGTTCAATTTTGAGCAGCTTATCAATTGTTAGAATCAATAACTAATTATATCAATTGATTTTCAGTTCTTCTCAAACAAATATTGATTTGAGAATGAAGAAAAATCTAACCAATAGGTTTGAATTCGACGGCTTTTCAATTTTTTCAATAAGTGACCTAATGGCTGGCCTATACCTATACTTAGCATGCGATTACTACTTATGTCTACTTTTGTAACGAAAGTCACTAGTTTACCTCGATTGACACTCCTTAAAGATTTTAATAACCAGTTTGAAATTAATAAAAAGTTTTCAAGGACTAAAGTGAAAAAATCCCTCAGTTTCGTGCTAAAACTTGTAACTATACCTAGAGGTGCTAAAACTTGTAACTATACCAAGAGGTGGGTTCGGTACGCGGACCGTACCAAAACCCCCACACTGATTACCATACCAAACTTTTGATTTGGCAAAATCTATTACCATTATCATACCAAACATTCGATATGCCAAATAATTCAGTTAGCATGACATGGTTTGCCACTTTGTTTTGTGTCACTTTTTTGGGCCAAAATTTGATTTTTTTTTTTTCCAACCCAATTTAATGGCAAGACTTTTTTTGTACCTTTATCTCATATATTGTAGCCTAAATTCATGTATCATTCATCATTCACAATTCACACATAATAAATCAAAGGGTGAAGTGCCGATTTAGTCCCTGAACTATCATCTCAGTGAAAATTAGGTCCCTGAATTATTTTTTCGGTAAAATAAGTCCCAATATTCATTACAAATTGCTAATGTCATCCCTACTATTATATTCAAAGCTATTTTATCCAATTTTTTGTCAACTTAAGTCACTTGACACACTTTAGAGTGTAATACCATCATTTTCTCTTTTATAAGCCCTTAACATTTCATATAGGTTACGAATTTAATGTCTAATTTACCCTCAAAGGTTAACTTACACTATTTCTTTATGAAAGACTATCAATTTATCCTCCAAAGTTAACTCCATACACTATTTCTTTATGAAAAACTACCAATCTACCCTTCAATATATATCACATGCAAGTACGCGACTTAAATTGACGAAAAATTGAATATAGTAGCTTCGAATGTGACATTAGGGATGTAATTGGCAGATTTTTATAATTTAGGGACTAACTTTTCTGAAAAAATAATTTAGGGACCTAATTTTCACTAAGGTGATAATTCAGGGATTAAATTGGATGTTTACCCTAAATCAAATGATGCATCAAGATTCATAGTGGAAATTAAGGTTACAAACAAAATCAAATATAAGTTTCCAATCCAAATAGAAGTTAAAGTTTCAAACCAAAACAAAATTGAAAGTGGGTCTAAACTTCAAAAAATAAATTATGAGTTTTGTAAAATCAAATCAACGGCCTAGATTTTATTTAAAGTGTGATCAAATCTTAGAACAGTCTACCAAATTTTAGAGGCCAAACACTTCTTCAAAGGCAAGCTAAGGGTGATAAAGTAAAATATAGATATATCATATATTAAGGATGAAGTGCCGATTTAGTCCCTGAATTATCACCTCAGTGAAAATTAGGTCCCTGAATTATTTTTTCGGTAAAATAAGTCCTTAAATTCATTAAAAATTGCTAATTTCATCCCTACTATTATATTCAAAGCTATTTTATCCAATTTTTTGTCAACTTAAGTCATTTGACACACTTTAGAGTATAATATCATCATTTTCTTGTCTATAAGCCCTTAACATTTCTTATAAGTTGCGAATTTAATGTCTAATTTACCCTCAAAAGTTAACTTACATTATTTCTTCATGAAAAACTACCAATTTATCCTCCAAAGTTAACTCTATACACTATTTCTTTATGAAAAACTACCAATCTACCGTCTAATGTGTATCACATGCAAGTAACATGACTTGAATTGACGGAAAATTGAATATAGTAGCTTCGAATATAATATTAGGGATGTAATTGACAGATTTTTATAATTCAGGGACTAATTTTTCTGAAAAAATAGTTTAGGGACCTAATTTTCACTAAGGTGATAATTCAGAGATTAAATTGGCAGTTTACCCTTAAAAATATATTATATAATTATATATCATTTTTCGGTACGGTACAGTAGTAATACCGTGGTAATGATATCGAATACCAATATCGTATCATAAAATTTCGGTTTGGTACAATACTGTGCCGTTACCGATTGGCACAAAATCGGTATGGTATGGTTGGCATGGTAATTTGGCAAGGCTTTTTAGCCAAAAATGGTCCTTGAGATTTGCATAACACATCTCTTTGGTCCCAGAGATTGAAAATCAATAGAAATGGTCCCTGAGATTGTCCACCATCCATTATTTTGGTCATTCCGTTAAGTGTCTCGGAGCTCTTGGCTGGAAGTTTGGGCAATTTTCAAAGCTTCGTAACTCAATCGTTTCTTAACCAAATTCGACCCATAATATATCAAAATGAAGATAGGAAAGTGTAGAACAAGATTATACCTATTTGAAAGCCCAATGGTTGCCGAAAAATAGCCTGAAATGTGATTGGTCCGCAGGAAAACTGGAAAACTCTTCGGAAACTGAGTAAACTTTAAACGTTCATAACTTCTTCAATACTCTACGAAATTGAGTGATTCAAAAATGAAAATCATAATTATCGACGAGACAAATAGAATGGTACCTTTCTTGATGGCTAATTCGCCGTGTTTTGGCCAGAAAACGGCTTGAAAGTGGCTAACTTGAGACCAAGATAGCCACTTTCGAGCCATTTTTCGGCCAAACCACGGCGAGTTAGCCATCAAGAAAGGTACCATTCTCTATGTCTCATCACGAAGTATGATTTTTGTTTTTGAATCACTCGATTTCGTTGAGTATTGAAGAAGTTATGAACGTTTAAAGTTTACTCAATTTCTGGAGAGTTTTCCAGTTTTCAGGCGGACTAGTCACCTTTCAGACTATTTTCCGGCCATCTCAGACAACCATTGGGCTTCCAAAGGTATTATCTTATTCTACACTTTCCTATGTTCATTTTGATATATTATGGGTCGAATTTGGTTAAGAAACGATTGAGTTACGAAGTTTTGAAAATTGCCCAAACTTCCGGCCAAGAGCTTCGGGACATCTAACGGAGTTTTTAACGGAATGACCAAAATAATGGATGGTGGACAATCTCAGGGACCATTTCTATTGATTTTTCAATCTCAGGAACCAAAGTGATATGTTATACAAATCTCATGGACCATTTTAGTTAAAAAGCGATTTGGCAAAAAAATCCAACCCTAAGTATACCATTTCTCTACAAGGTCCGGGTCGGATTGTTTAAAGTAGGGTTACCCAAGCTCTGACCCGGCCAGATTAGCTCCGTGCTTTCTGAAGCCTAGGGTTTTGACTCTCCCTACTATATACACCAACTGCAAACCAAAGTCCTCCTCCTCCTACACGCCCCCCCCGAGTGAATCCGCTGCGACCGCCAGAGCTTCTGCTTCCGCCGACGAAATCATGGGGCACTCGAACGTCTGGAACTCCCACCCTAAGAACTACGGCCCTGGATCCCGTACCTGGTAACTCATTTTTCAACCCTACTAATTTGATTCATGATATCAACTTTCTTTGTTAGTTTTTTGAGATTTATCTGTGTTACTGCTACGTATTCAGTTTGCCGAAAAGATTGTGTTTTCTGGGGTATTTGAATCTCATCATTTTTGGGTTCTAAAATCTTTCATGCTGCTTTGTGGGTTGCGGATATTGATTTACCAATTGGATTTAATTATCATCCCTCTCCTATGTCTAAAGAACAATTTGACAAAGTTTGATTCTGTTTTTTTGGTGTGGATGTGTTGAATGCTTTGAACGTTGTTTTGTGTATCTACATTTCGGATTGAGTTCCGATTCGATGCATTTTTGTGTATTCGTGCATTTTTGTGCTCTGATTTGATGCTTTTTTTGGGTTTGCTTTTGTTAAAATTGTTATTGAGTATGCTTACTTTGGTTCCTTTGTACAGTCGCGTGTGTGGAAACCCTCATGGTTTGATCAGGAAGTACGGCCTCATGTGCTGCAGGCAGTGCTTCCGCAGCAATGCGAAGGAAATCGGCTTCATTAAGGTAAAGGCTTCGAGAACCGTTAGCTACCGATTGTGTTCTGATTCCGTTTACTGAGCTGAGATTACACCGTTTCCACAATGTAATTGGGTTTCATTTTTCAAACTTTTTGGTTGCAGTACCGTTAAGTGGTTGATATTCAAACATTCCAGGAGTCGATGATTTGGCCCAAGAAGAGTTTCTGAGTTCTCATGAACTTTTAAGAAGATATTTTTGTTTTAGCTGATCTGCTGTTGAACTTGAATTGGTTGTCAGACTAAGAATATTGAGTTATTAATGAATTAAAGTTTGATTTATGTTCTCTTTTGTGTGGCTGTTTGTTGTTTCTCTTGTTCTTTTCTTGGTCATCTCGATTTGCTTGCTTAGCATTCCTTGGTTCCGAATAGATTATTGCTTAACAATCTATCTATTATTGAACTTGAAACTGGCCGGCAGTGCTTATCAACATTCTATCTGTAGTGTTTGTTTTGAAAGCGATGTACGGTGTTCTTGCTATGTTCTTTATGTTGTAGTTATGATGCAGAATAAAGTAGTTTAAGCAGATGGGAAGGCTTGAGGAAACACATGAGGATTTGACATATGATCACCCCCTGCACTTGCTTTAATTGCAGAGGAATTCATTGCTTTAATGGTTGCCTCTACCAAAATTTAGTAATCTATCAGCAGTGGCAAGATGATTGACATTACCATTTCATTTCTTATCAGATTATTTGGTTGAAATTTTAGATTATTTGGTTGAAATTTGAAATATTTTTTAGATTGCATTGGTGAAGATTTGTAGTAGTCCATAAAATGAATACTAATCTGTAGGAAGTGAAATTAAAAAAACTGTTATGTTGATTTAGTAAGAAATGTTTTGAAGTAAGATAAGTTGAGATTTCATGTGCTGATTTGGTTTGACCAAAACAAGTTTGATTAACTAGCGAAGCGAACCCAGTAGACCATGGGTGGTTCTATTGTGAAAGAACTTTTCACACGTTACATAGGCACTCGAAATATGTTCTAGCAAAAGAAATGTGCTTTTACAAAATTGGTGCATGAAATATTTTGGAGCGTCTGATAGTTCTTTTTTTATATATTTGTTTGGACTTAATATTACACCATCAGCACAAGGCTGTTATGTGAGAGTTGGTAATTTTCAACAATTGTTGAAGGATAATATTGTGATTTTAAATCATTTATCTCTTAGACCATCTCCAACTTTTAGGTTAAAATCTAAAAAAAATTTCTTCAGAAAATTTAAGTTTTAACTCAGAAACAACTTTTTAGCTTCAATCCTTCAAGGTTAAATTTAGCTTCAGATTATTAAAGAATGAATTTAGGCTTTTTTTTTTATTAACTTTAAAAAAATAAAATTATGTAGACTATCCTAAATTAATTTTATGAACATTTTAACCTAAAAATATTTAAATTTGGATAAATATTGAAAAATCACTAAACCGACACACGAAGCTCATGAAACACTATGAAAGAATATGAAACACATGAGTTAAATTGGAAGAAATAGTTTTGGAAGATGGTAGAAAGAAAATTTGAAGAATTGTAGAAGAAAAGTGAATTTTGTGTGGATGTTTGAACAAATACATAAGTATTTATAGAGTTTTTGGGTGAATTTTGAGTTAAATAATTTTTTTAATTATTTTAGCCGTAGATTTAAATTTGGGCCATTAGATCTTTTTTTTACCATTAGATTTGATCATATTTAATCTCAGCTATTAGATTTAATAAATTTATAAATATAAAACTCATGAACGATCCCTTGGAATTTTTTTTTATTGATCCCTATCAAAACGAAACAATTTGAGTATGAGTAAAAGGTCTAACAAAAACATTACCTAAATTAAATGTGGACCGTTGGATAAACAATGACCCAGTTAAATGTGAGCCGTTGATCACAAAAAGTGTCGTTGGACTTAACTTTATTGCCGGACAAGTGGCCGACACAACTCACATGGGTGAGTGAAATCCCTTCTCTCCCACTTCACACCTCGGAACACACCGTTCTTATATAGAGAGAGGCGCTTTCACATCTTCTTAACAGGAAACGGCTGGGGAGAGGAAGGGTTCCTTTTTTTTAGGGTACTCTCGGGAACAGATCCAGTGGAGACGGGGTGGGGCCTGTAGCTCAGAGGATTAGAGCATGTGGCTATGAACCACAGAATAGAAGCCAAATTTTGAGATTTACTCCAAGGGTTGGAGTTAGCCTTAAGAGCGTTTGTTTACCCTCACTAATTTTCATTGAACTGGACTGGATTAAATATTAGTCTAGTCCGTGTTTGTTGCCTTGCAGGACTAACTTTAGTGGGACAAACGAGGACTCGCTTCGATGAAACACTTCACTAAACAGTCTTAGCAAGAGTTCCCACAAACCATAGAACTCTCTGCTATTTCGGAACCCAATCCGTCTACCTCTTGCGTAATTTTTTTTCTTTCGTTTTCCCTTTCTATTGTGATGTCTTTGTAATAATTACAGTTTCCTTACACAGGCAAGCCAAGCAGCTCAGCTATTCACCCCAACTTCAAATTTTACGTCGTCGTTTACAAGCGAGAAAGAAATGAATCACTGCACGATTCAGCAAGGAAACGCCTAATCACGAACAAGATCTCATATTCGAACCTACCTACAAGCTCCGTCGTCCGATTCACCTTAGACTTGACCTCGATTTTCGATGGCACGGGCTTCGGGCTCTGTCTTTCTCGACCTTGTTGACTGCTTCATCCTCAACGAGGACCTCGTTGACGACATCATCTCCATCGTATGCTTCGCTTTTTGGGGTTTTACAGAAAAACTTGGAAAAAAATCAGGTACTTTATTGAATTTTCTCCATGTATAATAATTTTTGTTTTGAAATTCGTTTTTTGAGAAAATTATAGCAATGTTCTCTCAACTTTAACCTAATTAGAGTAATGGCCTCTCAACTTTTGATCATTGATCTTTTAACTCATCAAAACGGGCAACTATAGTCATTTTCATTAACCCCGTCAGAATTCAATTCCGTCAAAATGAGTTATGTTGGAAGGACCATTGCTACAATTGGGTTAAAGTTGAGAAACCATTGCTCTAATTGAGTTAAAGTTGAGGGACCATTTCTCCATTTGAGTTAAAGTTGAGGGACCATTTCTCCACTTGGGTTAAAAGTTGAAGGACCATTGTTGCAATTTTTCTCATTTGGTTTTCCATATTTGCCTCTTAATTCAACCTCATGTGCATGACACGTGACTCATTTTGACGGAAGTTCTAACGGAATTGAAGAAAAGAACCATAGCTGCATGTTTTAAGGAGTGAAGAGACTAATGGTCATATATTTTTTATTGACAAACTATTACTCCAATTGGGTTAAGTTGATGGACTATTGCTGCAATTTCTTCGTTTTATGTTTATTTTTATTTTTATTTTTTAGAACTTTATCATGGAATTTGGTGTTAGAATTTGTGTAAATTGTTGCCATTGTGTTGTGGGTGTGTTAGCAAAATGGGTATCAAATAAACATCAAGAATTGCAGTTTTTGCAATTCTTTTAGCAAAATGGGTATATATTTTGATGTGCTTACATATTCATGACCGAGTCAGATTTTTTCAGTGGATACAAACTCTTCACTTAGTCAGCAATCTTTATCCAATAGGAAATCTGTTAGGTCTGTTTGATTTTTGAACGTGTGTTGTTAACTGATCTGTGGTTGATCATGTGGTTTGCCTGTACTTCAAATATGTACCTTGTAAATAGGTATTCTCTAATCCTAATGTAATCTTGAATATAGTATAAATATATTGCAGCATTCAACTTGGAAGGTATGCAATTGATGTCAAACTTGCCGTCTGTTCTAAACACTTCCCAGCATTCTTGAATTTGTACAATTCATGGCCAAATTGTTATTAGGTTTGCTTCTGTTTTGTATCCAATCTCAGAACCCAGCTTGTTTCATGCACAACATATGTTGCTGTATTTGCTACCGCCCCAAATCTCACGCTTTCGTGTCATCGCAGCCAATCGGGGTTGTTCTTGTGAGCCCAGAAGATGTCATACACTCTCAGAGCAGCAAGCTTGGCTCTTTTTCTCATGCGTTTACATGTTGTGGACGCCCCGTAGCCTATGCAGTTGCAATTGAAACACTCAAGATCTACACAAGTAGTTGAAGGGCACTGAAGAATATGTGAAGGAGCTTAAGTTCAAGCACAAGTGGTTGCAACTTGTAAATGTATTAATAGCCGATGATGGTGAAAAAATATGTAGACTTTCATGTAAACCAAATTCCCTTTCCGGTTGTGCTTTCTGAGATGAATGATATTCTGAATAAAGCATTTTTTTTCTCTTAAAAAAAGGTTTTTTAGACAAGAAAGTAGAAGTTCCATAAGAAAATAAAAAATAAAAATTTAGTCCTAACTAGTCCAACACTGCACCAAATGTTTCATAATTCTAGTACTGCTTAGTTTATACCAAGCCAATCCAGCTGAAATTAGTCCGGTACAACAAACGCACCCTAAGAGTATAAAGTTATCTTGGCATTTCCTTATTTAAGATAAATGGGAAGCAAACTATATCTCCAATTTGGAAGTAAGCAAATGATTTGGGATTTTTTTATGGCACGGGGCCTATTTTACTAAAAGAAGAGGTGTGGCAAGAGAGAGATAATGGATAGAAAAAGACTTAGGAAATTGTAGGATGTTATTCTCCTGTGTCAGTACCTTTATTATGGCAAACTATAAGGAGAGAGAAACTTGCTCTCCAAGTAATACAAATGTAATAGGAAAGAATCATTAGAATAAAAAGTAATCCTAAACCAAATTTACCAACGATTTACACATGCACACTATGTGAAATATTAATTACAATACTCTCCCTTGAGTGTGTAAATACTCAAGTAGATATCTCATCAGATTCTGCAGAGATAGTTGATGAAGTCATATCGTAGACACTGATAAAGTAACATGCATAAGAAAGTAGGTCTCACAAAACCTGGCTATGGTAACATTCATAGAGTAAAATGAAGTTGTCTTAAATAGGGGTAACATGAAGTCGTCCTACTGATAAAGTAACATGAAGTCGTCTCAAACAAGGAACATGCATAAGAAAGTAAGTCTTACAAAACCTGGCTATGGTAAAGTCCAAGGTGGGACAAAAACCCATGGCCTAAGGAAAAAGATGAGCTAATGCAAAGTCAATAGTATACGTCTGCAAGACACACACAATGGTACGACCATCTCAAGATAGGTGCCACATTAAAAAATGGGTAAATTACATAAAACTACCTCAACTATTGGTGTCACGACACTTTCATACCTCATCTTTTAAAATTGACAATGTCATACCTCATCTTTAGAATTTGGTCAATTTTATACCTTTCGTTAGCTTGGCCGTGAATTCTTCAGTTAAATGCTGACGTGGCTTGTTTCGGGACCCAGTTTCTATTAAAAAACTAATAAAATATTTAAAAAAAATTACTTAATAGTTTTTAAATATTAAAATAATAAAGAAAAGTCAAAAAAAAAAAAAAAAAAAAGCCACAACCTCAGTTCGTCTCTTCCACCCCCCTCCCTGTCTCTCTCTCTCTTCTCCCCCATCTTCATCTTCTTCCCCAGAAAAGAAAAAACAAAAAAGCCCAAACTTCCCCGACCCTTTCCCCTTCCCCTCATCCTCTCCTCTCTTCTCCCCCATCTTCATCTTCTTCCCAGTTTGTCTTCTCCCCGCACCCACACTCCGCACCCAACCTCGCACCCACCCTCTTCCCTCCTCAACACACCCCACTCCTTAAATCCACACCCATTCCCCCATTTTCTCCGCGCCCAGGTTCTCCACCCGCGGAATCGGCCTTCGCTGGGGCAGTCAGGATCTGGTTTTTTTTTTTTTTTTTTTTTTTTTTCTGGGTTGCAGGTAGTGGGTGTGGAGGGTTTAGGGATGACGGGAGGGGGAAGAAAGGGGTGGGTTGCAGGGAAGGGGGGTCGGGGAAGATGAAGATGGGTTTTTTTTTTTTTTTTTTTTTGTTCTGGGTTGCAGGTTGGGCTCAGGTGGGGGAGAAGAGGGGGGTGGGAGGGGGGAAGACAAACTGAGGGGGGTGCGGGGGGAAGACAAATTGGTTTTTTTGTTTTTGCCTTTTTTCTGGGTTGCAGGTAGAAGGAAGAAGATGAAGATGGGGAAGAAGAGAGAGGGGGGAAGAAGGGACGAACTGAGGGTTTTGTTTTCCTTTTTTTTTTTTTTTAAGGGTAAATTATTATTTTTTAATATTTTATTAATTTTTTTAATAGAAAGTGGGTCCCGAATCAAGCCACGTCAGCATTTAACTGAGAAATTCACGGCAAGCTAACGAAAGGTATAAAATTGACCAAATTCTAAAGATGAGGTATGGCATTGTCAATTTTAAAAGATGAGGTATGAAAGTGTCGTGACACCAATAGTTGAGGTAGTTTTTTGTCATTTATCCTTAAAAAATCTAGTTAGGTAGCAAAAGCCCAAAAGAAAAATGCTCATAATTGTTGGGAAAAAAGTACATTAAGGTCAAGTGAGCATACTTCAGGATACTCCTCCTAAGTTTAACAAAATTCCAAATGAGAACTAACAATGTTGCAAATTAGAAAATTTACGCATACCAATTCCTCGAACAAGCTGCTCGAAAGTTGACTTCGGCAATGACCTGGTGAAGAGGTCGGCTAGGTTGTCTCGAGATCAGATTTGCTTGACTTCAATCTACTAATGTTCTTGCTGCTGATGGGAGAAGAAGAACTTCGGCCCAATATGCTTGGTGTTGTCTCCTTTGATGTGTCCCTTCTTGATCTGGTCGATAATTACGGCATTATCTTCATAGATTGTTGTAGGGACATCAACGACAGAAGAAAACCCACCATTGCTTTTCTTTTTCTTTTTTTAATGCTCAACAACAACTCTCAGCTAGAAGCATTCACGAGTAGCTTTGTGTATGGAAAAAATTTCAGCATGGTTTGAAGAGGTCTGTTTGGTTGACCTCCAAGATATGCGGTATCTCCAACAGTAAAGACATAACACATTTGAAAACGTGCCTTGTATTGTTCAGATAAGTAACCTGTATCAGCATAACCAGTAAGGCAAACATCATTCCGAAGGCCAAGAGGTGTGATCTATTCTAAGATGCATAAAGAATAAACCCAAATTTGAAGTACCCTTGAGGTAATGAAAGATGTCTTTAACATCAGTTCAATATGTGCCTGTAGACGTGGTGCTATACCTTGCTAAAAGATTAATAGCGAATGAGATGTCTGGTCTAGTGCACTGAGACAAGTACAATAAAAGCGGTAATTGCACTAAGGTAGGGAATTTCAACCTCCAAAACCTCATCCTTATTGTCTTGAGGACAGAAAGGTTCTTGTTTTGCATCTAGCGTTCGAACAACCATATGAGTACTCGAAACTTCTCTTTATCCTTGTTATAGCGCCACAACACTTTGTGGGAGTAGTTCAATTGATGGACCAAAACACCATCTGAACAATGCTCAAGCTCTAGGCCGAGGCAGACTCAAGTTTTCCAAAGATCTTTCATCTCAAATTCTGACTTCAAGTGCGTTGCAGTTTTCTCAAGTTCTTTAGGAGTCCCAATAAGATTCATGTCATCAACTTAAACTCCAACTATTGTAAATTCGGAATATGACTTCTTAATAAACACGCATAAGCATAATTCATTGTTCACATATCCCTGGTGTGGACCATGAATTTCCAAGGCCGTAGTAAGGCGGATAGGAATATGAATACCTCAGAAGTTTGATTATGGACTCAACAACTTATGCAGTGGAGCTGCACAGATGGATCAGCGATGATGATGAACTGCTGTTTGAAGATGAGTGGATCGGGAATCTAACCCAGTGAAGAAAACGCCTACTTATTAGTCAGGCACACTAGCGCACCAAGCAAGAAAACGGCTGGATTGACAGGCTAGCTCATGCAATCAACGAAAAATTCCTTCGCATTAGTAAGCCAAGCAAGCCAAGTTTTGTTATTCATTTTGGCATTCATTTTCAAACTGGTACTTTAGATTTGAGACAGAAGATCAATTTCTGATTTTGTTTTTCTTTTCGATCTTAATCTCAATTCTCGGTGCTCCAGGAAACAGCATACGGTCTCTAATATCCTCTGTTCTTCTCTATGATTTTTGGTTTATGATCGTTATCAGCGTGGACTGTGGAAATAAATGATCAACCACTAGAACTATAAGTTGGTAATTCATAACTTGTATTTTGATCCTTGTACTAGCGTCATATTTTATATCGATCCCAACTCCTGAACTACTTTGTACATCACAACTGAGGCTATACATCTTGAATGATAGGGAGAGATCAGATCACCAAAACTAAAGAAAACAAAAGCAAAAAATTAAGTATCTGCCTGCATAATAATCTACTTCACCAACCAACTTGACTAAAATTTCTTCTTCTCCAAGTTATTTTCCAAATCCTCTTTTTCAGATCCCTTTTTCCAACATCAGTCGATTCTCTATCATTCAGGTAAAAGCTTCTGCAAGTCGTACAATTACTCAATCTCAGCAGTGGATTTATTCAAGATAAAAAATTAAAACACTATCTATTCTTTTTCATGTAAAATTTGTTGTACATGACTGACATGCAAAACACCCGGAGAGAATTTAACCAAGATGATGATTGAATGTAATACAATGAATGATTGTTGCCAATCATAACGAGTAGTGGGAGCAAGGCATTTAAAAGAATTGGTTATACTAAAATTTAAAAGGGCCAAAATAATTTATGATTTTATAATGATTCTTTCTTAGATTCTAAGAGAACTAAAATTTACATATAATACACACATAAGGCAGGAAATGTAGCCCTAACAAAAAATTTACGTATAATACACACATGTTGGATTAACATCCGAACACCACCTTAACCGCACTTGTTCTAATCGTATCTCTCTTCTTAATGTTGGAAAATGTTCTAATCAACTTCAAAACTCTCATTCACTGTTGATAATAAAACTAGACATTGTTAAGATTGCATATAGGTTGCCCGACAACATCCCACTACTAACTAGTCTAAAACTAATTTTGTCTCTAACTTAACAACTTGCACAACTTGTACTCCATCATATCCGCATTTTAGGGCAAAATTAGTCACAATTGCTTCTTTTTTTTGTTTGGAGAAGAAATGGTCACACTTGTTTTATTAGTGGGGTTGGAGAGGAAAGGAGAAGCAATGTTTTTGGAAAGCTATAAGGAGGTGCGGACAAATCATTCTTCTAGTTTATAATCACTTTCGAAACAAACTAACTAATACACCATAAAACAAACATCACCTCTAGTGGGTGTGTTACTTTAACTAGTTATTCAACTGGAGTGTACCTTAAGTCACATGGCTCCAAAAAAAAAAATTTCAAAGCTATCATCATTTGAGGATATATAGTAGCCTTAGCTAAAAACCAAATTATGCTATTCCATAATTGGTGAATCCATATTCTATAGGTGACAGGGGATTCTTAACAGATTTGTTTTGTAACAGACTTGTAATTCTAGTAACTAAGAGTATTTATTCATGCTCTTGAAACTATGTATTCGATTTTCTCTTCCCAATATCGCATTTATATGAATGAAAATAAAAAATCAAGTATTTTCTTTGGTTAATCATTGCTAAAGTTACAAACCACTTTAAGTGTAAAGTTTATATTTTAGTCAACAAGGTTAAATAGTAGTGGATGCACAATTATGTACGGATCATACCACTTTACTAATTTTTAATTAATAAAAATGAATATGATTAATAAATCTAACCCGAGTGGGAAGAGTTCTGAATTTACAAGTTGGCTTGAGAAAATATTATGTCTGCCTGATGGCAAGCAAACTAATTTGATAATTAAATTTCTAATAAAATCTTAATTATTATGCAGATGGATTAATGAGTTTCAATGTGTAGGGTTCATCTCCTCTTCTTTCTTTTTTGCCCCTTTTCTATTTTAAAATGTGAGTCTGGATCAGTAAGATTTGTATTTGGTCGGATCACGGATGGTATTGTCTTTTTATTTTTTCGTAAATGACGAAGTCCATGCATGGAATCAAAGAAAAAAATATTACATACGTCCTGCATTTTTAAAATAATTTCCGATATAATATGAAACAGAAATGGGAGGTGTTCCGAGAGGGTCACAATGGAGTAAAATTATGATTTGAATAGTTTTGAATTTGTTTAATTTTTTACAAGGATGAATAATGATTTGACATAGGACAGTTCGGATCCTTAAAATAAATTATAGATTGAGCCTTAAGAAAGTATGTCAAAATGTATGTCACAAAAATATGTGTCTCCCGATCTTGATCCTGTATATATTGTTATGTTTCTAATTAAACCGTTTCGAGCATAAACGTTTAGGAACATAAGTCATCTTCTTCCATAAACAATCTCGAAAGGCATTAGCAAACTACAGCAAAGTTACCAAATGTAACTTAACTTCTTGACCACAGTGTAAAAGGCTTTTAGGGTTATATGGCCCCTTGACCTAAATAATTCTGCATAGTGCATATAGCTTTACAGCCAAACTAAGTTAGATTTCATTATCAGAGTAAGAATGTTGGAAAGAGAAGTTAAAAACAACTTTCCTTATATATAAGAAAGTTGGTTACACTAATCATGTTTTGTTCGTTGCTTTTTTCAATTAAAAAAGGAAATTATTAGGTAGTTGGGATAATTTGACCACAAATTATTAACTAATTTCCCAATGGACCATCCAAGTTCTTCTGAGATCTAATGTAGTGCTTGTGATTTGGGGATAGCAATATTTAGCCACAAAAAAGTTAGGGAGTGGGCTTAGCGTCACAATAAGCTAGTAATAATGTGCTTTAAATTCACCTTTGACGATAATCAAATCTAAAACTTCTCACTTACAAGTGAAGAGGAATACAACTAGATCGTAGTACGAAATGGTTGAGAGAATATGTTGAAAGCAATGGCATAACTATAAAAATAGAGAGTGAGTGAAAAAGATGTGGCAACTCTATACACAAAACTATTAAAATTGAAAGCAAAGGCATAACTATAAGAATTGAGAGTGAGTGATAATGACTTAGCTTGCAAAAATGACACAATGCTGTTTAATCATACTTTAATTTTTTTTAAGCTTAAGGCATCATTAATTGATGTCGTCAACCACTTTGTTTGCTTGAATGCTTGTTTTCATGGAGGTTAGCTCATTCCTATATGTATGTATTTACCTCATGTACAAAATTCTGCAGCTTATGTATTCATTATACATTATTATTTTATAACCGATAAGGAGAATTGTCTCTATCTCTCTCCTTTTTGCTAATGTGAATCACATTATTTTGTTATTAATTGACAATTATGAAACTTATTTTGCTCCACAAATAGATACTAAGATCATCTTCAATGAAGATGACTAAAGGTTCAAAAGCTAAAAAATTGATTTGTCCAAAAATTCATTTCCAATCCATGACTGGAGTATAATTATGTGGAGCCCACCAGGCCATTATTTGGCCAAAATGGCATCAGGCTGGTCAAATGTAACCCTCATCTTAGCCCTTTTTTTGGGACTCATCTCCTCAAATGCAATAATTGATTCAAATTCAATTGTTAGAATTGAAAACATCCAAAGGTAGTTTAATTAAATTAACTAATAAATTTAAAGTATAAACTTAAAACTAATAAATTATTGAGTGGACTATGTTTAGTCATTTCGGTTGGAGATAATATATGAGTATGGTCTGACACTGTTCATTAAAAATATAATTTTTGTTAGGGTTATAATTCTGGACGGACCTATGTTTAGCCCTCTCAGTTGGAGATAGTCTAACTAATTGTTTTGTGCAGTTGCCTGAATCATTATGGGAGCTTTTGTTTTGTAGAGTTTAAGGCCAATACATCAGGATGGGAAAAAATTAGAGCCAACAAGCATCGGCTGGAAAATAAAGGATCCTTTAATCCATCGAACATGTATGTGGGGGGGGGGGGGGGGGGGGGGGGGGTTTCTTTAAATTGGATTTTCCACATGCATCACATCAATATATAAAAGATATGATAGCAAAATGTGCAATCTAATTAATAAAAAGTAATTTTTTTTTTTGAACAAACAATATTATTTATATCAAAGAGGTGGGAGAGTAGGCTAAGCCTCACAATGGATTAACAGTAATGTAGTTCAAATTCGCCTTTGGCAAGAATCGAACATAAAACCCTTCACTTACAAGTGAAGAGGAATACAACTGAACCGTAATACGAAGTGAAATAAGAGGAAAACCATAAGATGAGGAGAATTGAAGGCCGAATTTATACATAATAAGGAAAAGTTAAAGTGAAGAACTAGATTAATAATAGCATCTAGAATCAACGTCTAAAATATCGATATTATCGACGATATTTCGTCGATAATATCGTTTTTTTAGAAGACGATATTTTCACACTTATCCACGGAATTATCGTCAATATATCGATATTTTTGTCGATATTATCACGATAATATCGGAGACGATATTTTCAGCATTTTAATGCATTATTTGGGCAATATATCGCGAGATGAATCCCAAAAATACTTGAAAGAGCTGGAGCCGCTGTCGTCGTGGCAACTGATGAAGACGGACCAAGCCAGGTACATAGTGGCGGCGGTGAGCGAGCCGCAGCCAACGCCGAAAAGCAGCGAAATGACGACGCTCAAGATGTCCTTGGTGCAATCGCGCAGGGAGTTGAGGTCATAGGACGACGACGAAGAAGCCGTTCCAATGAAGGGAAAGAGCGGTGCCGTCTGAGGTCGCTTCTCGCTATCGTGGTGGTGGTGTGGGACAAAGACGTCTTTTGAGAGGGTAGGGTGGATGTGGACGGGGCAGAGCTGGCCGATTTCGGTGACGACGGTGATGAAGCCGGAGGGGGAAGAGGAGGAGGGGAGACGGTGGAGGGAGAAGGAGTAGGAGGAAACGAAGAGGGTTTTGCAGGGCCTTGATGCGGTGGCGGAGATGGCGAAAAGGGAGAGGGTGAGGAGAGCGATGAGGTGGTGTCGCCTTCGTTGATGTGGTGTGGAAGTGAGGGTGTGTGGGTTGGTTCACGGGGAGAAGGAGAGAGTGCAGAGAGAGAGAGAGCACGGGTAGAGATGAGAGAGTGAGGGAAAAGAGAGAATTGAGAGAAAAGAGAGACCGGGGACACAAAAGCAAGGTGGGCCCCCTGGGCACACCTATTAAGACCCAAAAACAATTTTAAAAGCAAGATAAACTCAAACTTAGTGAAAATACAATTTAAACTGGGGGTGGGTGTAACAATCTACCTCTCTTAAAAGAATTTCGTCCCCAAAATTTAAAATCACTTACTAAACTGAAATACTTGAAAATAGGAAGAAGAATATATGTATAAAGAGAAATCAAGTACAAATAATTACATCATATTAAAATTTGATTAATTTTTTTTTTCAATTACATATATTATATATGATAAATTTCTATATTTAAAAAAACACCAAGGGGATTCGAACCCCTCTCATTTTACTCCTTCAACACCTTGACCACCATATCACTTATGTTTTTGTGAAAATATGCTAAAATATTTATATATATGGTTTTGTTTTGAATTCTTTTTGCAAGACACAAATTTGCACATGACAATGAATCTTTGACAACGTCAACCAATCTCGGATCCATATGGGTGACATGTTAACAATTACATGCAAAACTATTTTGAGGATTTATTATTTGATGACTACTCTTCACAATACACTTACTCTATACATAGAGATGATGAAGATAGTGAAAATTTTGAACCTCATAGGAACTCTATGTGGTACTAAGTCACTCATGTATCTTACCATGCAATGTATAAAGTGTAAAATATTGTACTAATTCATTATATATAAATGATTATGGTGTGTTTAAACTTCTTTCATTAATTACTACATATTTTCTACACTCACAATGTTTGCCAGCTTGCTATATAATCAAATTAAATCAATTAAATCCATCATGCAATGCATTTCCTTCCAATTTTTTGTGATAAACTAATAGATAATTGACTAAATAAACATCCTGCAAAGTTTCAATAAAAATTTCCAAGTTTTTCTTACAATTTCCGTGGTTTTTATTCAATTTTTATTGATATCGATAATATCCCGATATTTCCATCGAAATTTCCGTGTTTTTGGACAACCTGTAACAGTCCGTTCCGAGTTAATGCATATATTAATTATGAAATGACAATTCTACCCTTACGGATGTGAGAGGACGGGTGAATAAGGAGTAATGGTTATAGGGGTGCCTATATATTTATATTTGTGTGTGTGTGTGTGTGTGTTATTTATTTTATTTTAATTTTAATTGGATTAAATTTTGTGGAGGGGATTGATTGAGGATGATATATACACACACATGCACAACACGTGTGCATGTTCACCCCTACCCCGTCACCTTCTCCCTCATTTCTTCTCGAACTCTCTACTCTCTCCCCTGCAACCGTACGGACAACCCGTGTTCTTAGGGTTTTGGTCACGGATCAAGGCTCTAAATAGGATATTTAGAATCCTTATAACTTAGTGAGTCCAACCGTACCACTTATGTAGTGTGAAACTGCCTGGAAACCTAGAACCCGTGAGGTACCAAAAGTGGCACTGTTCATGTGCTCAAAATCTATGGACTTTTAGCTCATTTGGAGATCATAGGAGGGCTTAGAATCTTCTTGGAATGCTCGGAGGACAAAATTGAAGGAAGTTGGACGTCGGGATCGGTGGTTTGGAAGTTGGCCGGAATTTGGAGAATTTCTCCGGCGAGATTTGCTTGGATTTTGGGTTCAAAACATGTATAAACCTCTTCTCCTTGCTCTAAGGATCATTTTGGTGTAAATTTCGTGAAATTTGGTTGAGAAATGAGCTAGAAATATAGGTTTGAAAATTTACCCAGTTTCCGGCGACACAGCAGCGCCGGTGCCGGTCGCCGGCGACTGAAGGTTGAAGGTGACGGAATACTCCGTCAACTTTGACGGAATATTCCTAACGGAGGTTAACGGTGTCAGTTAACTTTAACGGAATATTCTGGGATTTGACGGAATATTCCTTAACGGCGTTAAGGATTCCGTCCGTGTGCACGGCACGTGGCCACGCGTGGGTGGCGCGTGTTGCCGTGCCTTGGCCGGTGCGTGAGGCTTCCAAAAAATTATTTTAAAAATATGGGGGTGTTCGTGGGATTGAGTAGAGCATGTTGGTATATTCAAACACCCCAATTGAGCAACGTATGATAAGTTATTACTTGGTTTGGATTATGTGCGTAATTAACGTTTATATAGTTGTTTCGCATATAGGTGAGACGTATCCTGAGGACGAGCGCAGCCACGCGAGGCTCGGGGGCTACGACCCGTCTACATATCAGTGAGTGGGCTTTTGGTTTTCAGTATATATATATATATATATATATATATATATATATATATATATATATATATATATATATATATAATTGATTGATTTCCCAGAAATGCGTTTTAAAATGTTTTTATGAAATGAATGCCATGTCGAATGCTATAGTTATATTTATATATATATTTGTGTGAATATACATTGATGCACCGCGGGCGCCAGGTAAGTCAGGTAAGTATGTATTTGTGATGTGATGATTAAGGTGATATCAATGAGATTGTTATATGGCTCATTACCTGCACATCGGGGTTGTGCCGCCAGAGTAGGGCTTAGCTTTCACGTGATCGTTCACCTCCCGCACCGTACGCTCACCTTGGATCCAAGGCAGGTGCCAGCCTGTCGTACAGACCACATTAGGTGGTTCCAACTCGTAGGTGACTTGCGATTCGTCGCCAACCTTCACGTGATCGTAGCACAGAGCGTATATACCCAGCTTGACGTACAAACCACATTAGGTGGTTCCGTCATGGGTGCAGGTTACTGATTATTGATTATTGATGATTGATTGAGAGATGGATTGAGGATTTGATTGAGGAGCCATAGATTCAGCCGTACAGGTCACTAGAGGTGACTCCGGCTGACTATTATATATATATATATATATATATATATATATATATATATATATATATATATTGCCGGCATGATTTGAGTTGAGATATCACCTGATCATTTGATGGTATTTGGTATATGTTGATTTTTGGTTATGGTTCATTCGGACATGGCATTGCTTATTTGATGAGATTGATTAATTAATGGTTCTCTGTATTAGTACGTATATATATATTTTCTGGGAAGTATACTTGTTTTACAGAGAGGGGTTACAACTTTCATATCAAAATGGTTTTGATAAAGCTTTGTTTTTGCCCACTCACACTTTTGTTTTGCGCCCCTCTAGGTGCTAGGTAGTTTTGGTGGTAAACGAGGCATCAAAGGCATATCTGACAGTACACCATTCATGTAAATATTTTTATTTCCTCATTTATGTCTTTTGGACTGCACCTAGGATGCTCGAGCTCTGTGTATCATGATATTAACTTTCTTACTTTTCTGTGAGCCTGTAGCACTATTATGGATACTCTAGCACTTATTATCTATATTTATTCTTCTGTACTGCGCGCATGGCCTTGTCACGCTTACGTGACGGCCAGCACGTCCCGATGTTGAGTCGGGGTGTGTCACTACCGATATTTCCGATATCATTGATATTTTAGACCTTGTCTAGAATTCATAGGATTTTGATTCAAAACCTCTGTTGATAAAGCGGAAATTTAGTGTCACGTAACCAACCAAATATATTTATCAAGCAAAACAAAAGGACTATTTAACCTCTTCACATAAATAATTAAGGGTGATGACCATCTTTTCAGATTATATTTGTAGACAACATGATATGGCGGTTGATAGTTGAATTTTTCTTTAAATCATTACAAATGGAATTCAACTATCAACCACCACATCATTTAATTTATAAAATTTAGTCTAAAAATATAATCTCTCTAAATTAATATATATATATATATATATATAACAATTTTTGAATAATTAATATATATATATATATATATATATATATATATATATATATATATATTCAAAACCTCTTTTAATAAAGTGGAGATTTAGTATCGCTATAAACAAGACTACTCAACCTCTTCACATAAAAAAAAATAAAAATAAATAAAAATAAAAAAACCTCTTCACATAAATAATTAATCCATACTAGTCGTGTTTCACTAGTTGTAACTTGTGATTACCGTCTATTATGTTGCTCATCATTATCTATATATCACCATTTTACTTTTGATCTAAAACCTCTTTGTTTAATTCATGATTTACGAAGAAGCTCTCATACCACATCATAATTCCCTATAGTAATAATTTGGGTTAAATGATGGATTTATTTCAACAATGTGATATATTTAACCATCAAAGAAAATTATTTGTTTGTATTTAATAGCTAAATGAGTAGGGTTTCAATTTTGTTAGCATCACCCTTATGATTTACACTCAATATTAATTTTGGCCGAATGTTTTTTTTTAATTATCAAAAGGTGGAATTTATTATAATGTAATTGAAATGTTTACATCTTCTATCAAAATATTAAAAATAAATTTCAGACCCAAAGCATCCCTTCAGAAGACGCCACCATGTAAGGCAGGCAACATGGGTCGCCACGGCATGGGCAACAACATAGCAGAATTCCACCTCCCTCAGTTGAGATGCGAGGTGCCAAATATCAAGGACATTGTTTTAAAAATCCTCGTCTAACGCCGCTTAGGTTCTGCATAGGTGCTAGGTGGCTAGCCACTACCTCAATTAATTCCTAAGCATTTGAAAGTTATGGGTTTATAGAATTGTTTTTGAGTGTATGCTTACTTTGAAGTTTTATATGTATGCTTGTATGCTCAAATATTTTTGTATGTTCTTAGTTAGGACAATATTTTTCTTTCAATATGACCCGACCCATTAGCCGTTAAAGAAAATATATTTGAACCAATAAATAATAAAATAAAAACGTAAGTGAAATCAAAGAATTCAATGATAAGAATGTGAGATCTTATGGCTATTTTTATAGTAAGGTTTTTTTAATAGTTTTTGATTAATGTAGAAGTGTGAAGAATATGAAAAAATATTCAAACGCTCGTAATGATAAGTTCTACAACTTTTGCGAAGATGTCAACTCCAAAATTCAGCACCATAATCCCATAAGCCATGTATTTAAATTTTACCGTTGATAGTTGTTTACGTATAAGCTCCATTCTTCTTTCAGATTTTCATTTTTTTTTTAAATTTTTGATCTTTTCAAATTTCGTTCATCTTTAGTGAATGCAGAAAAATGAAATGTTTGGATCGTTGATATCACTTTCAGATTTTTACGATTAGTGAAAATATTGCTCGAAGTTTATAAAGTGTCTAGAAACTATTTAGCAACGACTCATATTTTAGTTAACCGTAAACATCGGTGATATCAAAAAAGAAAATCTGAAAAATGAAATCTGGTGAGAAAAATAGAGCGTAAACAACAATCGACGGCCAAAGCATAAATACTATGGCTATTGTAGTATTTTAATCTCACTTATGTGAGATAAATACTATGGCTATTGTAGTAAGGTTTTTTAGTATTTTAAAATTATAAAGCTAACTTTTTTCTTATCCGGCGGGTAAACCTGTTAAGAACTCATTAATAACAGATTCTTAACTTATGACCTGATAATAACCCGATTAGTTAACATGTTGACCCGAATCCCATTATTTTCATGTCAATTCGGGTCAAGTTAATAGGTCGTGTAAGAAATTGTCAGGTCAAGAGGCATGTACTCATTAGTTTAATCCGCTCTTTTTATATTTGGTGTGTTAACAACTTAGTGAGCAACAAAAGGAGTTCCGTAAAACAAACGTCCATCAATAAAGCAGAAAATGCATGAACATAAACACAAAAAAGAAATCGGTGTTGTTAAGTAAATTTATTATATTTCGTGTAAATAAGTGTCTGTTTACACTTAAAATATATATAATTTCATCATAAACTACAAAATAGAATGACATATTTATTATGAAGTATTGTAACATAATGAAAACATGGGGAACAAGCATATTATGTATGTTCATTTAAGTATTCAACAAGTCTCTTACAATTTATTGAAAAAAAATAAAATGCACAATGAAAGTTATCTATTTTGTGTCTAAGTGAGTCGCAACCTAGGTGTCGCATCCCGGCCCGGGGTGGATCACTTCCCTGGCCTGCTCCACCACCGTAGCACGATATTGTCCACTTTGGGCCCCGGCCACGTCCTCACGGTTTTGTTTCTGGGAACTCACGAGCAACTTCACAGTAGGTCACCCATCCTAGGGTGCTCTGGCCCCTTTCTCACTTAACTTCGGAGTTCCTACGGAACCCGTAGCCAGTGAGCTCCTAAAAGACCTTGTGCTAGGTAGGGATGAGAATATACATTGAAGGATCACTCCCCTGGACGATGTGGGATGTTACAATCCACACCCTTAGGGGCCCGACGTCCTCGTAGGCATACTTCCGGCCAGGGATTGGCTCTGATACCAATATTGCTAGTGATTTGGTCTTTAATTATTCGTAATTTCTATATTCTTATCGCTTCCGCAATGCGCACATGGTTACGTCACTCTCAAGTGACGGCCAGCATGCCTTGACTTCGGTCGGGGTGTGTCACTAGGTGGGTTTGGGCGGGCTAGGCATGTGTCTAGGTGGTCTAGATAGACACCTCAGCAGGTCTAGGTGCTCTTTCTTAATTTTCAAACGTATAGGCATTAATCGGGGAGATCGCTAACCACCTAACGCCTAGGTGGGGCCTAGGCGGTGCTAGGCGGAGATTTTTAGAACAGTGAACACATGAGAAAGCTTGAGTGATAGTAAGGTTTTGATTATTGAGTGTGAGTTTATTAATACATTTTAGTTTTATTGTAAGTTTTATCTTGTACTTTATGGTAATTACTCATTCACAATCATAACTATGTGGAGACATGTTTCCTTAAGAAGGACAATAAAAAATTATAACTTATTTTTGGACAATATGTGTATTACTAATAGTAGAAGTAAACCAATAACTTAATATTACGGTCTAATGGTAATTACTTCTTAAATAATATCGTTTTTTTAAATAAAAAAACAGTAGAAGTAAACCCATTAGTAAAGCAAACAAAACTGAAACCACAGTAAATCGCTGTATGAAAAAAAAAAAAATACTAATTTTGAAATTTTTGGCCTTGGACAAAATATATCCATAACTGTCACATGTGGAGAAAATTGTTGTAACAAAAAAAAAAAAAAAAAAAAAAAAAAAAAAATGAAGTGTATAACGTAATTAAATCAACATAAACGCATAACGTTAACGTTCCTCTAAAGTTTCTCAGAAAACGAATTTTCCAAAACGCGGAAAAGAAAGCCCCACCTCCTCAACTCTTATTTTTTCGCCCGGACACTCACTCTCTCTTCTCTACTCTCTAATAGACTAATACCGTACTCTCACTCATACACTCCCAAATCTCACCTCTCCCATTTACCTACTCTCTCTCTCTCTCTCTCTCTCTCTCTCTCTCTCTCTAAACCCACCATCTCAGAGATAGCAAAGCTCGTTGCTTTTCCCTCTCTCAGATTCTCCTGCAATTTCTTAAATCTGCATTGCTATATTTGGGGAATTTACATGGCGGGTTCCCAAATATTCAGTCTCTGAGACGCAATGTGAAGAGGATTTGAACTGCCCCTATCATGGTGGCTGCCGTTTCTGAAGCAGCTCCGACCGGCCCACCGCCCAACCCCAAAGCCTCATCGGACCACCGCTCACGGCCCCATCTCCAAAACCCATCGAGGCCTCCTCTCTTACCTTCCGAGAAAGACAATGGCTTCGTTCAGAAGCGACCCAGAGGCCGGCAAGTCTCTTCGAAATACATGTCTCCTTCTCCTTCTTCTTCTTCAACCTCGACTTCAACTTCTACGGTCTCGTCCTCTGCGTCTTCCAGAAGATGCCCATCTCCATTGCTCTCAAGGTCCATAAACTCCGTTTCGAACTCGACCCCGGTTCCGGCTCAGAAAAGGGCTCAATCAGCGGACCGGCGGCGACCCATTACACCTCGGACCTCCGGCGGCCTCCCCGAGGCGAGGCTGAGCAATGCCGGTTCTGAAGTCTCTGCCGCCACTCGGCTTTTGGTCACTTCCACTCGGAGCTTATCGGTTTCGTTCCAAGGTGAGGCCTTTTCGCTTCCGATTAGTAAGACTAAGGCTGCAGCCTCGCCGAGTGGGACTGCGGCGAGGAAGGCCACGCCTGAGAGACGCCGGTCGACCCCTGTGAGAGGAGATCAGGCTGAGAATTCTAAGCCCGGTGATCAGCACCGGTGGCCGGCCCGGACTAGACAATTGAGCTCGGGTGGGACTAATAACTTGTTGTCCAGGAGCATGGACTGCAGCTCGGACAACAGGAAGCTCAGTGGGATTGGATCTGGGATTGTGGGTCGAGCATTGCAGCAATCCATGATTGATGAGAGCAGAAGAGCTTCTTTTGATGGTAGATTGAGCTTGGATTTGGGGAATGCTGAGCTTTTGAAGGATGCTAGGCAAAACCCAGATGCTAATTCGGCCCATGAGTCTTCTGTGCTATCTGATCTCACTGCTTCTGATACAGACAGTGTTTCTTCTGGTAGCACCTCAGGTGTGCAGGATGCTGGTGGTGCCGAAAAGGTTCGAACCTTACCTCGTGGCATTGCTGTGTCAGCGAGGTTTTGGCAGGAGACTAATAGCCGGTTGAGGCGGTTGCAGGATCCCGGTTCGCCTTCATCAACAAGCCCTGTGTCTAGAGCAGGAGCAAAATTCGTTCAATCTCAATCGAAAAGGTTTAATGGTGATGTCCCATTATCATCATCTTCCCGGACAATGGATTCCCCCACTAGGGTACCAACTCGGCCTGCTTCGCCGGGTAAGCTTTGGTCTTCTTCATCATTGTCACCATCAAGGGGTTATAGTCCTTCTCGGAGAAGTAGTGTTGAAAGTACCTTGAATAGGAGTTATTCTGGTCCTGCACCTTCAATTCTCAGTTTTTCTGTTGATACTCGGAGAGGGAAGGTGGGGGAAGACAGGATTGTCGATGCACACGTGCTCAGGCTTCTGTATAACCGTTATCTGCAATGGCGGTTTGTAAATGCAAGATCAGATGCTACGTTCATGGTGCAGAGGCGAAATGCCGAGGTATAATCTCTGTGCTATAAGTTGCATTGCTTTCTATCTTTTGATTTCAGTAATGTTTGTCCATGAATTTGTTGTGTTGTATGGTCATAGACTCCTAGATATTGTTATCCATATATACTTAACCTCGTTATGTACTGAACTTTATATCCATTTCTATCTATGTAGCACGCTTGATGTTTGTGGTCTATGTATTCCATATTAGAATGTGAAAGCATCCAACCCAAAACCAACTGGCAATAGGAGGGAGAGGCTTAAGATCATTAAACTATTAGGCAAGGCTTTAATTCCCCGATGGGGAAATTCACACACTCAATCTCGCCCCGCCAAGTGTGGGGTCATTTAAGTCTAGCATGTGGACAACATATATTAGGTGACGTGGGTTGTTTGGCTCAACACATGGTAGCCTGGTTTGGTACCAGAGTAGAATGTGAGCATTTAACCCAAAGCCAATTGGCATTAGGAGGGAAATGCCCAAGATCTTTAAACTGTTAGGCAAGGGTATAATTCCCCAATGTGGGATTTGTACTCTCAACATTGTATATACTCCTGATTAGTGTTTCGTTTCCCCAGTAATTACAATGAGAAGGCTAACTTCTCTTTCAGCTTAATTATTTTGTGGCAGGTCTCTTTTGTTTTTTCTTTTTCTTCTTGAGGAGTACGTCTCTTTATTCAGCTTGAGCATGCCATTATATTAATTCATTTCTGGGTAATACAAGGAATGGAGATCAGATCTTAAATGAGGGGTGTCACTGTCATTGGTTTTTACTTAAAAGGGAAAAAACTGTGTTGCTGCAATTGGGAACGTGTGGAGTTAGTTAGGAAAGTGAAAATAGAAAGGTGATTTGTGTAGTCTTTGAAGTGATTTTTAGTTTACCAATTGGTCTAGAATGGAGATAAAACTATGGATGGCTCTTGCCTAGCATGCAATGAAGAATTCTCTGCTTTTTCAGTTTCATAGACTCCATGAATTGGAGTGTTGTCATGTTTGGGGCTTCATTGGTGTCCTTGGTACTTTTTGCGAGATTGATTCATATCCTAAACTTACATCAAATAAATATCTTGAACTCATGGCATCAATTTCCCATGTGCTTTCTCATTCAGTGAAACTTGAAAAATTTCTGTTGGATGAAGTCAAACGAAGCACTTATCTGACGATTTGTTATGGATAACATTATAAGCTTTACTTCTTGGCTTGGTCATGCAAACCAATCCAGAACCAATGTCTTGTGAATAATTTTGGTTTCCGGAGAATCTTTCGCTTGATTACTTCATTCTAGTAAAAGTCACTGTGGAATTGGACAGACTCAATATTAGGAGTGGAGCATAAGGTTATGGGGTTGTTTTAGTGGTTTCCTCTGGTTCCAGCTCTTGTTAATGCTGTGAACTCATTGCAGAAGTGATTGATGCTGGTATATGTATGGAGAAGAAGCAGATACATTTAAATAGCCTTGTTATTGATGATAAGAACTGTATGATTCATGCTAGAAAAGTGAAGTTAATGTATCAAATTGGTGAGCATCTGTCATATTGCATCTCAACTCATTTTAGAAACCAACAAAGTGTGATCTATTTTTTAATTGGTTTGCTTTTGGATATTTAGATCTCTGTCCTTTGCCCTCATACCATTACATTTATTAGAATAACTTCTATGGTTTTAATTTTTCCTTTTTTTTTTCTTTTGGATTAGGTCCCTCATGTAATTATCTTTCTGCCGATTTTATGGGTTTCTTGTACATTTGTTTGAAAATGGCGTTCATACCCTACCTGGCGAACTATTTTTCTTTTATATAACTGTTTTAACTTGTCTGACAGTTTGAACTTTTCAAATGTTTGATCTTGGCTGAATGTAAGATTCTACAAGCCAGTATGCTCTTTCACTTCCATTTTGTGATTTCTTTGTTTCTGTATGAACCATCCATGTATATGAAGTGACTTGATACATTGCGTCAGGTTTTGATATTTTGACAGTTTGCATGTGTCTTGTGATGAAATAAGTTAGTTGCAAAATGGTCAGGTTGGTTTCTGTTTACATAAATTTTCTTATATCTAAATTTGTATTTTCTTGGGTGCCAGAAAAACATGTGGAATGCATGGGTAACAACTTCAGAGCTCCGGCATTCTGTCACACTCAAAAAGATCAAGTTACTCTTGTTGAGGCAAAAATTGAAGTTAACTTCTATTCTCAGAGGACAAGTAAGTTTCAAAGATTTTTTTTTTAATCTTCATAGCACTTACTTTATGCTCCAATCTAACATGTGATATTGACTGGCATCCGCAATGTAATAGTACATAATATGGTGGTGGTAGCAATTTTTTCTAATCATTTCTCCAATAGATTCATGTTTCTGAGATGTAACTAAGTTTTGTGCTGGCCTTCAGATAAACCTTTCTTCCACTTTGTTGACTCCTTATTAGAACTTTTGACTGTCTATGTTCAAAGAAGAACTGATACCATCAATGTTGCTACCTTTGCCCTCTTCTGGATTAGTTCCACTCTCTTTCGTTAATCTGCATGAATGTCCAAAAAGCACTATCAAGACAGTGTTGATAAGATTGCCACTAATAAATTCTTTGTAACTTGTATCCTGATTAGTCAAGTTCAAATGATTTGTATTTAGGCATCCAATAAAAGGAAAAATGTTGAAAAGAATCTTCCTCCAACTCCAAATTCCTATGTCCTACTATGTGAAGTAGCTGTTTGGATAGAACTAAACGTGGTGTTTATATGGAACCTTTTTGTATGTGTTAGCTTCCAGATTTCCGATAACCAAATAGGAGGATTAAAATTTCTTAAAAATGCTCATGTTGTCATAACTTTATAATCATAATAGTATTAAGGATGTTATGGGTTATTGTTTATGGATAATGGTGATGGTAGAAGGTGTTATCTTATTACTTTTCTTACTTGAAACCTTTTATTGTAAAATGCTTGTCCTGGATAGCTTAGGGCAATCAGGTCTCTCATATAAGACGGTCTTGTTTCCAATAAAAAAAGAGATGTTTAGGAGTTGGGGCACACTATGGACGAGGGCAAGTTCTTAATGAAGTAATATGTTTTCTACGAAGACAATGTGCTACATCTTCAGATCTTCTGTAGGAAGACATGCAAATCTCTTGTCTGCAAAGGCATTGTGAAAAATCAGAAAGTGAGACTCTGTTTTGGGAAAAGAAGGGCTTGCGTAGTTACTAATACTAACCTTGGTTGAGATCCTGGTTACCTCAATTGATTGCCACTAAATTATACTTATATGCTCTAGACCTTGTGTTCTTGTCAGAGCTACAGAGTTTGAAATGTCAATCTCAAATCTGGTCCATCGAATGCAGAAGATGGACACAAATAACTCATTCTACTACTATCAATGTAGGTGCTGGTGAAGGGAGCATCCAAACGTCCTCATGGATGTTCCCTGTGGGTGTATGTCTGCGTGTAATATAGTTAAATGTCTTTCCAAATAAAGCTCATCTTCCCGAGTTTGTATGTCCATTCTTACCATGAGATACTGTTTATTTTCTTACCAAATGATTTCCTTGTTGAGATTACAACTGATCTTACCATGAAATACTATTTATTTTCTTTCTAAATGATTTCCTTGCAGAGATTACAACTGAATACATTGTATTATCCTTTGATAGCTATATCATGTAATCATACCATGAATTTGCGAGTGTTGTATTAAATACATGCATCCTCTCTTTTCTTTGAGTGTCTACTGTTTGTTTTGTTATTTATCTTTTCCTTCATAATGAATGAAGATTTGTTGTGCTTGGTGATTGTAGATTAGTTATTTGGAAGAATGGGGTCTTCTGGAAAGAGATCACTCTAGTTCTTTGCTAGGAGCAACTGAAGCTTTGCAGGCCAGTACTCTCCGTCTTCCGGTTGTGGGAAAAGCAATAGTATGAACTTTTTATTTTTACCCTTAATTTAATCAAAGGGCATGTCAAAGGCCTAAAGGAGCCATTACTGTTCAAAAGACTGACAATGCTTATTCTGTGTTAGGTTGATTTTCAAAAGCTGAAAGAAGCTGTGGGTTCGGCAGCTGATGTGATGCAGACAATGGCATCCTCGATATGCTCTCTTTCGTCAAAGGTAACCTATTTCTGATTCTCTTGAATCTTACTTTTCTTGGTTGATGTCTCTGTTCATGTAAAACACTTCACAGAAACATTACATTAACATCCTGTTCCTCAAGCAGGTTCATTTACTTATAGGTTCTAATTATAGAAGTAAATGAGGTGATAAATGAAGTCACTGTTTCTGAACATTAGCGCCGTTTATTAAACAAAACCATAAAAAGTCGCTCTTCTCCATTGCAACACCTAGGTCATTTATTTTATTTTTCGAATTACAAAACATAGCAATTGGATTGAGCTACAACAGTTGCTTCCTGATCTGATCTGATAGAAAGTTATTGACGTCCACACCCCCACCCCGATCACTCTTGTTTTTTGAGAGCGTATGAGATTTGATTCTGGCATGTCACCTAGCCTCTATGCATGTTATCTATTGATGCCTGGTAGATGTGACTACTGTAACCTCTTTACGAATAGCTTAACAATCTGCAAAGAAGTTGAAACTGTTTGAAGGAAGTTTCTGAAGCACTTCCCTTTTACAGGTGGAGGAAATGAATTCCTTGGTGTGTGAACTTATGAAGGTTACCACGACAGAACGGGTTGTGCTTGAACAATGCAAAGATTTTTTGTCCACGTTATCTGCATTGCAGGTAATCTGCCCGTCTTTTTCATTCTCTCACTTTTATCCTCCGTTTTTCAATTGCTTTCTTATCCAACGTAACAGGTCAAGGATTGTAGCTTGAGAACCCATTTAATACAATTACAACGTGTACCAACTATTCGAAGCCTGACAACACGTGTGTAGAACTGATCTTATTTGACTACTCACTCCTAATGCTAACACATTACACGGAACCTTTCTTTTTCCACCGGGTGGAGGCAGCAGAGGTATCAAGTAGCTAGTTTTGGCTTCCGATATTCGCATTTGGCATTTTTGGAACCTGGTTGTGGTCTTCGGTGTCAAGTATCTCTTCTCATGTGTCTTTGTGTCTGAAGAATACAGAAGAGGGCTTTTCCCTCTCACTAATTAGCTGTATGCAAGCACTCTTTTCTTTCCTTTGGGCCAAAAGGAAATGTATATGTATATGTGTATGTAATGTTCTCCTGATTACACTCGAAGTAGTTTGTGGTAATTCTTCATTCTACCCTCACAATGTGCCTCTTCTTTTGCTCGTGTATTTGTTATTTCGCCAATCCCGTCATTATATGTCGCACGTCATTATATGTCGCACGTATGAGCTGATCTTGATTATTCAAGAATGTTATCTAGTAAGAATGATCGAGATTAACTTAGGTGATGATACGCGACTGATCCTATCATTCCTCTTTCCTCGAGCTCTTTTATTTAAGTAAATGCACCAACATGAGATTGAAAATTTACGAACCAACTTGGCACATGCATTTGCCTCCATTTATGGAAAAGGGGTCAAGTTGGTAATGAGAAAAGAAGAATATTATTAACATCACTCACTCACCGTTGATTGACTGAGCTCGTCATATCCGACGGCTTAAGATCATCCACATATTCACAAAGCTTCTAAAAAGAAATGGGACGGTGGGAGTCAACGGGAAAGAAGACTTTGACTTAATCTGACTATTTTGGTCTATGACAGCCCTTTTGAAGATCCACCTATGGATGGTTTCGTTACGGCTACCGTACCAAAATTTCTGTACCAATTACCATATCAAAATTTTGGTATGACAATCTATTACCATTATCATACCAAATTTTTGATCTACTGAATTATGGTATTGTCAAATAGTTCAGTTGGCAGGTATAGTAATGGTAATTGCTAATTTGTTTTGGGCCATTTTTTGGGCCAAAATTTGATTTTTTTTCCTACCGAAGTCAAAGCCCAAACATTTGTTTTTTATATTTTTATGACTTTATCTCATAAAGTGTAGCCCAAATTTGAAAACCCAAATAGAATCCTTGCGGTAAGAAACCACAAGCAGCAAGCACATGCAAGAACAACACCAATCCTTGTGGAGTGACAGAGAATGTTGAAGAGAGAGAGTGTAGAAGGAATGAGATGTAATAAAGGGTTTTTCCTAAATATTATTGAAATATTATAAAATCATATATATATATATATATATATATATATATATATATATATATCTATATCATATAATATATTTATTTTTCGGTACTGTAATACTATTGTAATGATATCGAATACCAATACCGTACTAAAAAATTTTGGTTCGGTACGTGTCATTCCTAATTGGCACAAAATCAGTATTGTACGTTTGACAATTCGACTGACATGGTAATTTGATAATAAATTCCAACCCTAGTTCCACCACATGAGGATGTGATGACCAACCATTAACACCCAATTGAAAAGACAAACTGAAAGTGAAACTGTCGGTTTTATAACCTTCGACTGAGGGTTAAGAAAATCCGATTCAGATCGAGTTCAAAATATTTTGTCCGATTTAAATTCGAAATCCAAACACTCCAAAAAGAGTTTGATAGAATTGGAATGTATTTGAATATTTCAAATTCCATCTAAAAAATTCCAAAATTTGCCTAACTGTTTTCAATTTTTTTTCACATTGTATCATAAAATTTTAGAATTATATCAGTTTATGTCTTCTATCTATTTGACTATATGATCCTCTGTTAAATTAACAATATGGTTGACGTCAGACTCATATCTAGGTTGCGTAGAAGTCACACTTACATCATCTAGACCAACATCATCTAGACCAAACTATGTCATTCATTGTCGTTTTGAAATATGAAGCATTGGTTGAGAAGAAGTTGAAGCTCCATGATAATTAGTTTTTCTCGATGTTGTGCAAGCTTAGCTACCACATCAACTGATAAATAAGCACACGTTGTTACGCATGATTAGACAATCAATTAGATTGAAGACATAAATTGATACGATTTCAAAACTTTATGGTGCAATATGAGAAAAATTGAACCTTCTTGACTCATTTTATGTTTCATTCCAAACATTATGAATGTAGTTAGTCTTTATATTATTACTTCCTATTTTTAAATTAAAATTCTCCTTCTCATTCAAAATCGAGAATCTAGATATGTTTATAAGTGGTTCAATTTTCACAATGTTATTTTTTTAGTACAAACTATATTTTACACTAATTTATAGTAAGAGGAAAGGGGAGGGCCCTCATACAGTGAGTTTAAGAGGAAAATGGGCTAACCACCAGGGGGATCCACAATTTTTTACAATATTTTTTTAATAAACTGTATTATCTACATTAAGGGGGAAGATGGGTGAGCTTAGCCTCACAATAGGCTAGAAATAATATGGTTCAAATTCACATTTGGCCAGACTCGAACCTAAGACTTCTCACTTACAAGAAAAGAAGAATATCACTATATCGTAATACTAAGTGACAATTTTTCACAATATTATTAATTCACCTTACAATGTACAAGTACCATACAATTGTTAGGAAGTTCCAATTGAATCCACTCTCAAATGTGTCATTTTATTTAGAGATGTTGTGTGTGACAGCCCGTCCCTGATTTTAAGAGTTTTTAAAGTTTTAATAAAAGATTTTACAAAAATGCCCTTTGAGGCACGCGCATCGTTCGAGGTTAAGCGTTGTGTCGTGCCATCTAAGATTTGTTTTCTTGACATATCCTCGTAGTACTCGTCACTACGAACGCATGGGCGCAAGCGGTTCGTAATTTGGAGCTATATCGAAGAAGATATTAATGTTTGAAGTTTGGGACATTTTAGTAATTTAATTATTCGTGGTAGAATTTCAGTTTAGAAAGGGGAATTAAAGGTTGGGCGCTGCCCAGTTAGAGAGCAGTTAGAGAGGGACTGCCAATCAGAAACAAAAGAAAGAAGAAGGGGGATTGGCTGCCCAACCAAGGAAGAAGGAAATGGACCAATCGGAATAGTGAGAGGAAGGTCAGTGACCAACCAGATGAGGGAAATGAGAGAAAGGAGAGGAAATGAGGAAAGGGATCGGCCGGATCCCCTTGACCCGCAAACCCGGTCACGACCCATGAGCATCTCCGGCGAAATTCATCAATTTTTCCGACAGATTGAGCCGAACTACCACTCCCAAACATCATCTAGCCCTTCCCTCTATCCATTCCACCTCAAATTTCAAGAGATTTGGCCTTGAAAATGGGTGAAACCACAAAGAAGGGTGCGGCGGTCTTGGCTTTGAATCGCCTAATCCCGAAGCAATTTCTTCCAATTACCACCACCCATGGCATCCTCTTGAGACCTAGAACAAAGCCCAAACAAGTTTGGGAGCGGCGGAGTTGTTTTGGAGTCGGATCGAAGACACCCAAATTCAAGGGTTTCGTACGGTTTTGGCAAAATTGGAGCCTTTCTAGGCCAAATTGGCCTTGGTCACAGGTATGAAAGTTGTTTCTCTCTTTGAGATCTTTACTTCTGTAAATTTTGGTAATTTTTGGAGAAAGTTAAATTTACCGGTGAGCCGGGGTGGCCGACCGCCACCCACGGCGGGGCGTGGCCAGTGAGCCGCCAATGCTATTTTTAGGCCATAATTCATGTTCTGAATTCAGTTTTGGTGAATGAATGACGTATGATGATCATTCGAACCTAAATTCGTTACGATGCGAGGTTAGGCCAAAATATGAATTGACGATCCGACCGTTGGATCGTCACCAAATTTTGTTACGTTGTAATACGTAATATTTGAGGATTATAGGAACATACAGATCGAGAATCCGATTTGCGGATATTCTGGAATTGGAGTTGTAAGTTCATAAAATACAATGTTAACAGTCACTTAGTTTTGGCAATTGACGGAGATCCGACCGTTGGATGGTAATGAAATTTTAGGATGTTGTTCTACAGATTTATTGTGGACCTCTGGAAGTTACGGATTGGAAATCTGAGTTGCAGATCTTTCGGATCGAACTACATAGTGACGTATTTTATATAAGTTATATATTCTATCGATATGATTTCTGAGGCATGATTTGATGATTGTTCTAGGCGCCGATCGTCATGACGCCTTGATGTGTTGTGTTAGGGAGTTGTAGGGCAACTCCAGGTGAGTGGGCAGTTTTGTTTTCCGTATATACCCATATAAATGAGTTTTTCCCAGAAAATCTATTTAAGTGAAATGTGATTTGAAAGTATGATTTGAAATGCCATGCCTAGAATTTATATGAGATATGTGAATTGATATATGATGCATATATGTGAACTGGTGCTGCGGACGCACATGTGAGTATCAGGTGAGTTATATTTGGTTCATTGAATTGTTTGATGTGATTTATGTTGATAGCTCATAACCTGCACCCCTGGTGTTAGTGCTTATGTTTTCACCTCGCACCACACGCTCACCTTGGATCCAAGTAGGTGCATGTCGTACAGACCACTAGAGGTGGTTCCGACTAGTAGGTGACCCTAGATTATGTGCACAGATGATTGATGAGAGAAGCACTAGAGCGTATTATTACACCATCCTAGTCGTACAGACTACTACAGGTAGTTCCGACTTATGTGCAGTGTAGTGCCGTACAGGTCACAGTTGGTGACTCCGGTTGGATTGGATATTGAGCTCTAGAATCAGCCGTACAGGACCACTGCAGGGTCTCCGGTTGATTTATTATTTCACCCGATTTATATTGATGCTTCCATATTATGTTTTTGGCGCATGACATGACATATTTTTTGAAAAGTGATAAAGAATTGTGTTTTGAGATTTTTGAAGCTATATATATTTATATATGCTATTTTCTGGGAAAATATATAGGTTTTACAGCGAGGGGTTAGAACTTTGATAAAGGAAAGATTTGAAAAGATTTGTTTTACTGACCCACTCACCTTGTTTTGCGCCCCTCCAGGTTCGAGATAGAGCAGAGCTTTGGTGGCCACGAGGAATCCAATGGTGTTCTGACAGAATTCACAAATGTAGGATTCACCTTCGGGTGTTATATCTTAGTCATTGTATCTTTAAAGCTTCCGAACTGTGAAAATGGTTACGTCACTCTCACGTGACGGCCAGCATGCCCTCCTTCGGAACGGGGTGTGTCACTGCGACACATGCAAAAATCCTTAGGGCTGGTTTGTTATTGCTGTACTTTTAGAAAAAAAAACTAATTCTGCTGTGCTGTGAGAATAAGCTCATTTTTGTTGCTTCACGTTTTCGGCTTATGTTCACCAAAAACTGTGAAAATAAGCTATTTTTAAGTGTTTACAAAACACATTTTTGAGCTCAACTTTTTTTTATACCTACATTTTATAAAAGAGCCTCAGTACCAAACCAGTCCTTAATCTTTTCCCATCTCCAAGCATGCATGACCTGCAATTAGGGTGGTTCGGGTTGGGATCTCGAACCAAAAAGCATAACCCGAATTCAGAACCAATCCTTTACGCGACGGGATTTGAAAAATCGAAACTGAACCGAAATTTTGGGATTCCCGGAATTTTTTTGTTATTTCGGTACGGTTTGGAAAAATTAAAGAAGCAATGAAGATATACAACGTATACAAAGAATACCCATTTGAACAAAATACAAAACTAAAGCATGAAAACACAAAAAGCAATAAAATTTATACAGATAAAGCTTACAAAGTAACGGTAAGCGGAATTAATCAAACACGAAGGCCAGAAATCTGCAGAGATGGAATGGAGTAGCGATTGAGGCAATTGTTGGAAGAGAGTAGGTGTTGATGTAGCTGCAACGACTGGGCAGAGGAGTTGAGGCAGGTACCGGGGGCAGACCACGCCCTAGGACAGAGGACAGTGAGGGAAGCCATTGGAGTGGCTGTGAAGCAAAGCTCGATTTTACGTGGCGGAGAACGAGGCGAGTCGAGACGAGACAAGAGAGAGAGAGTGTGTGACTGTGACAGTGAGGTGACTCAAGTGAACTCAGGGAGTTAGGGTAATGAATGAATGGTTGAGATTTAATCTCAACCAAATCCAGTGGTCCACATAATTCTTGAATTTAACTTAAAATTAAATATAATATTATAAAATATGTTTCGGTTTGGTTCATAATTGAGATCCCGAATCTCGTACCAAACTTCTCGAGATCGGTTTAGTTTCAGGTGCCAAACAATTTGCCACATTTTCTTACGGTTCGGAATTCAGAGGAATTTTTTTCCACCCCTAACAAGAAGTCTACAATGAAGGGAAGTGGGTTGGATTTTCAGTTTTGGATGACTAACCACAACCATCAAAATGAGCTATATGAGTGCTGACATGCCATCCACCAAGATGTCACTAGACCAATACCTTAATCATGTAGATTTTCATACGCAGGGCCGGCCTTGAGGGGGTGCGAGAAGTGCGACGGCACATGGCCCCCATTTTTTTGGGGCCCCTAAATTTAATAACCTTTGTAATATACTAGATATATACTATAAATGTGACCATATTAAACGAAGTTGTCATAGCCGATTTGGCAAGCGCCGCTTTTGCTATCTACCTGTGCACGGGTTTGAGTCCATACCTGGCTATTTTTTTAATCATGAATTTTTTCAGCTGTGTTTATTTCATATTGGGCATTTTCTAGTGTTTTTTTTTCTTCTCCAAAGCTAGATAAATATTATTAAATACGAATGGATACATTTATTTTTAATTATGATTTTTTTTTCAACTGTGTTTATTTCATATTGGGCATGTTTTGAGGTTTTTTTTTTCTTCAAAGTTAGACAGATATTATTAGATACAAATAGATACATTTACATCCTCAGAGTATTAAACAAGATTTGAGGACCAATACATGCCCAAATATACTTCCCTCCATTTTTGAATGCAAAAGATGCCACAGAGTGTGCCGTACGATTACCTTCTTTGGGCTTTTTTAGCAACACTATTGTTTTCTTGTTTTAAATATATGTAGTTAGTTTCTTTCATTATAAAAGATGACTTTTGCTAATAAATCTATAATTAGGAATGTTATAATAAATTAAAATTTTAAAAGTTTGAAGATATAATCTTTAAAAGCCTCATTTTCTTTTCTTATATGATATCATATAACCATTTACTTTCTAGTCACAATTTGATGGTCATCTAATTTTCATTTTATTTGAAAACCATTTTGTCATCCATATATCAATGATTTGTTTAACACATAAATTTTTCTTGAGATGAACTCTTGATAATAAAGAGCAAGAATGGTTCTAATTATAATATTTGAACGGTGATATGATAAGTACATATCCACCATACCATGCTTTTTCTATTAAAAAGCAAGGAGTTTCGAACCCAAAAACATAAGAGATGCAGATAGATACACAAACCCAACAAACTATGTTTCATTTTTATTTATTTCTTTGTGCGTTATATCAATTTGTACACATAAAAAATAAAAAGTGTAAAAGAAAATATAGCAACCAAAATTTTAGGCTATGTAAGGGCCCCCGTTTAGGGATGACAATTTTAACCGTTAAACCTGATAACCGTGGATAACCGTCCTAATGGAACGGATTTGGGTATGGAAGTTTGGGTATATTCTGGATATGGGGAAAAACCATTTATATTATTCGGTTATGGTTTTGGATGTGGTTATAGAGGTCCCCAAACCGTATCCATAACCGAATCCGACCCAATTAGTAAATAATATAATTTATATATAATATATATATATATATGTATGTATGTATGTATGTATGTATGTATGTATGTATGTATGTATGTATGTATGTATATGTATTTGTATATCCATTATTCACTGAACCATTATCTTGATAATACAAAAGTTGCATTTTGTAGGAAAGTAAAGTTTTGAATCAAAATCAATGTGAACTCAATGGTGCTTATATGAGATATCAAAGACAAGCCAACATCATCAGTGTTTTAATTTTTATACTCGACAAGATCCATTCATTGGATTATTTTATACATCAAATGTTTAATGATGAAATTAATATTTATTAACTTATAATGTCTTAACTGAATGAATATATTTTTTGTATTGACGAAGATGGATATACCCGTTAACCGATGGGGAATCCGTTATCCGGTGGGTATGGTTATGGATAATACCCGATGGTTAATTTTTATGGTTATGGCGATGAATATAGCATTTCCGTCCCCAAACCGAACCGTTACCATCCCTACCCCCGTTTGGACCTTGCATAGGGCCTCTAAAATCTCAGGACCGCCCTGTTCATACGTTATTTTCTATTGCCACGTCAAGGTGACAAAGACTATGGCCCTCTCTACCCAACTCAGATGCGTTACACTCCGCGTCTCATCCAATCGATGAACACTTCAACCGAACTCACAAATTGTTTTGAGCTGAGAGGCGAGAACTAATCCGAGACTCCAAGTAATCAACTGTTTCTTTTTTCTATATCGAAAATATGCCTCCTACATTATACAGCCAAAAAGAAATTGACTCATTAGATGGGGTAAGAGAACTAGGCTAAGTAAGAAAGCATTTCTAGCTATAAGAGAGCAAAGTTACATCAACCGAACTCGTCTCCTAAGATTATTCCTCAGATTTTGACGTTTAAGACTTGCATGTATAAACACTAAGCGCTACATTGAGCTTTACGTCAAGAATTCCCTTACGGTGTACTAGTTGTATAGTATAATACGATATACATATTGTCGAGAATTTCCATATTTTGTACTACTTCTATATTATAATACGATATACATATTGGTTGAGAATTCTCATGTTTGCTACACTCTAACACTACTACAATATTAGTTTTAGGTGTCGGATATTAGAAAAATCCTGTCGGTTATATCTGACATAAAGTCCTGTCGGATATCAAAAAAATCAAGTTGGTTATAACTGACAATATTTTTGAATCTTTTTTTTAAAATATTTTAAACATATTTTGGTGGTTTTTAAGTTAATGGTGGCGGTTATAAATGACATAAATTGACTATTTTATTATTTTACTTTCTGGCGGTTATTATTTTAGTAATCTGGCGGTTATAACGAACAGAAATGAAAATTTTATTATTTTAAAATGTTATATTGATTAAAAATAAATAAATAAACACATATTTTAAATTTTTTTTTTTCACTCATGACCCTAAAGTTTAATGAACCCATTTCCCACGAGCCATAAATTTTCTGAGAGAATAATAACAACAGACTACAATTTGAAGCTCTATCATTTTTGTAATAAGGATTATGCTCCCTCACAGGCAAGCAACAAGATACAAAGAAATTTAAACAATTTTTTTCAATGTGTCACAAAGCACATTGTCTGGCACATAAACACACATGAACATCTGGTGTACTCTATCATGTCTGATTTTATTATTTTAAAATGTTATATTGATTACAAATAAATAAATAAATAAACACATGTTTTAAATTTTTTTTTTCACTCATGGCCTTAGTGAAAATAACCGACACGAACAAAGCAAAATTTTGGACGGCCGCCAGAATAATCTCTGAATGTTTTTTTTTTTTTTTTGTGATTTTTTACACATGCTATCTCGGAGTATATACAAACATATTTGATGGTTGGATCGTTGAAACTAGTTTCGTAGAATGCATATCCTATCAAATTGATAGATTTAACAAACACTTAAAAGTTAATGTTATACTTCCATTAAGTATAAAATAAGATTCATCCACTAGTGTAAATATTTTAAATTGAAGATCGAATTCATTCATTGCACTCTTATAGGGTTGAGGAGTGTAGTTGTAAAAAATCATCAAAATTGGAGCTAAAATAACCGTTAAATTGTGATTTTTCGTTTATAACCATCGAAAACTTTTGTTCCGATACCTAATCTCTGAATGTTTGTTTTTTGCGATTTTTAACGTATGCGATCTTGGAGTGCGTACAAACAAGTTTGACGGTTGGATCATTGAAAAAAGTTTCGTAGAATGTGTATTGCATCAAAACGGTAGATTAAACAAACACTTAGAGTTAATGTTATACTTCCCTATCAAGTATAAAATAAGATTTTGTGGTATCCAATAGTGTAAATATTTTAAATTGAAGATCAAATTCATTCAATGCATTCTTATAGGGTCGAGGAGTACAGTTGTAAAAAATCATCAAAATCGGAGCTAAAGTAACCGTTAAATTGTGATTTTTTGTTTATAACCGTCGAAAACTTTTGTTCTATTACCTAATCTCTGAATGTTTGTTTTTTGTGATCTTTTACATATGCGATCTCGGAGTGTGTACAACAAGTTTGACGGTTAGATCATTGAAAAAAGTTTCGTAGAATGTGTATCGCGTCAAAACGGTAGATTAAATAAACACTTAAGAGTTAATGTTATACTTCCATTAAGTATAAAATAAGATTTTGTGGTATCCACTAGTGTAAATATTTTAAATTGAAGATCAAATTTATTCATTGCATTCTTATAGGGTCAAGGAGTGTAACTATAAAAAATAATTAAAATCGGAGTTAAAATAACTGTTAAATTGTGATTTTTCGTTTATAACCGTCGAAAACTTTTGTTCCGTTACATAATCTCTGAATGTTTGTTTTTGACAATTTTTTACGTATGCAATCTCAGAGTGTGTACAAATAAGTTTGACGGTTGGATCGTTGAAAAAAGTTTCGTAAAATGCATATCGCATCAAAACGGTAGATTAAACAAACACTTAGAGTTAATATTATACTTCCATTAAGTATAAAATAAGATTTTGTGGTATCCATTAGTGTAAATATTATAAGTTGAAGATCGAATTCGTTCATTGCAATCTTATAGGGTCGAGGAGTGTAACTGTAAAAAAATCATCAAAACCGGAGCTAAAATAACTGTTAAATTGTGATTTTTCGTTTATAACTGTCGAAAACTTTTGTTCCGTTACCTACTCTCTGAATGTTTTTTTTTTTTTTTGCAACTTTTTACGTATGCAATCTTGTAGTATCTACAAACAAGTTTGACGGTTAGATCATTGAAACTAGTTTCGTAGAATGCATATCTCCGTTAAATTTGCCTAAATTTTGAAGTGGGAAAAGTAATTTGTGCTAAATTTTTATTTATGTTTTTCAAGTATTGATTGGACAATATTTAGTTTGTGTGATGACATTTTCATTGTACAATTATGTTTTTGTTTCTTTGTTGCATATTTTACATGGGTTATTATCTATTAAACCAAACAATTATTTATTTAATTTTTAAAAACGTATTGTATTTAAATACATATTATTTATTTATTTATTAAACCAAACAATTATTATTTTATTTTTTAAAATTGTAACAAAATTTTGGGAGGGAATTTTGGGGATATTTTTGCCATCATTTTTTTTTCTGTCGGTTATAACCGATAGGAATGAAAATTTTATGTCAGTTTATATTTTAAAAAATATTTCTGTCGGTTGAAATCCAAGGGATCGAAATGGGCTCGTCTTCTAAGACCTGGCCTCATTTTGGCTTACAAGCATCCAAACGCCCAATTCTCTTTCCCTGCTATTATAGCTCCCAACTGAGCAAGCAACCATGGACGTTCTCTCAATCTCATCGCCTACATTCCTCCCCACCCCAACCTCCAAGCTCTCTCACTCCTCCCGCCCTAACCCCACCTCCTACTTTCCCACTTCTTCCCCCAAAACCCCTTCAATCAAATCTCTTCCCCTCCAAACCCCAAAACCTACTTTCGCCTTCAGGTCCTAGGCCCTCGACTCCTCGCTCTTGATTTCCTCGGCCCCTCAATCAAATTTTCCAACATAATACCCCTCCATCTTTTACTTGCGCCGGTGCCTTCTCCCTTCCCCCTTCCTTCATCCTTTTCTCCTTTCCTCATTCCCTTCTCATTCTCTTATCTCCTCATTTACTTCCAGTTCAACACTTGCAACTAAGAGCCTTTGGGAAAGGACAAGGTGAAATAATTCATTCACTTTTAAAATTCTGGGTTTTATTTTTAAGCCACGATTCATTTCCAATTATTGTGATTTAGTTTTACCTTGTTTCTGATCTTGTGGTGATTTTTGAAGTTGGGTTTTTGTGCAATTATTGGCTTAATTGATCACCATTAATGCTCTTAATCATTGGCTTAAGTTGTTTGATTCTTCACATAATCACTTTCATGTTTTGTTCTATCAACAGAAATTGCATAATATATTATGTGATCTGCACTTCAAATACCATAACATCACCGCTCCAATTTCTTTCAATCTCTCCGTTCGAAGAACAGATGCAGTGTTCCTTTGCTCCTGATGAACAGACCAACGACACATGAAGATGCTAAGAAGTTATCCTGATTGCGGGATGCTCTGTAAGGAGAGGGTCTTGATTTTGTATATTTTGGCTTTAAGGGGTCTGCTCTCGTTCATAATAATCTCGATTTTCGATGGCAGAATTGGTTGGGCCGAGGTTGTACAGTTGCTACAATTGCCGAAACCATGTTGCCCTTCACGACGATGTCATTTCGAAAGCCTTTCAGGTGAACATAGGTTGAGTATGGAAACATAGGTTGAATATGGAAAATGTAGTGAATGGAGGGGTGGGGAAAGAAATGATTGAAAGTGGTTCATATTTTTTTTTTTTATTAATATATTTTCTGTCGGTTTTATTTGACAAGAATGCTTTAATTTATGGGAACTTTAACAAAAAAATTCCCGATACTGTTCACTTTAACGAAAAACCACATTTTTACACTAAAAAGTCAAACTTGGTACTATTCACTTTACCCTTTATTTTGTCCTTATCGTTAAAACTCAAAGTTTTCAAGCTCTTTTCATTAGTTTTCCTTTTATTTATTCATTATTAATAAATTTTCTGTCGGTTATATCCGACACAAGTTCTGTCTGACACACCCCGACTGAGATCAAGGCATGCTGGCCGTCACGTGAGCGTGACGTAAGCCATGTGCACGAAACGGAAGCGTTAAGATAAGGAAATTTCGAAAGAATAAAACCAAACATCCAGAATGGCTAGAAAGTCAATGGTAAACTCCCAATGACGATGTACTAGGTCGAATAAAAACCCTTATCCACCAATTCTTGCAATTGAATCTTTAATTCTCTTAATTCCGCATGAGCCATTCGATAAGGAGCTAAAGAAATAGGATCTGTACCTGGAAGTAAGTCAATGGTAAACTCCGCATCACGATCTGGTGGCAATCCAGGTAAATCATCAGGGAAAACGTCAGAGAAATGTCTGACTACTCGAATGTTCTCCACACTTGAAGGATTATCATCATTTAACACCACATGAGCCAAGTAACCTTGACAACCTTTATTCAACAATCTCTTGGCTCTCACAGCTGAAATAACACCATGTCTTACTCCACTACTTTCCCCTACAAACTTAACTTCAAGCAATCCGGGACGGTGGACAGTCACTGTTTTCCCATAACAATCAATTTTGGCACGATTATAATGCAACCAATCTATGCCCAAAATCACATCAAAATCTACAATGTCTAACGAAGTAAGATTCGCTGGCATAAACACATCCTCCACTACAACGGGACATCCAGGATAAACATTATCTACATAACACTTCTCCCTTCTAGGCATGGCGAATTCTAACTCATATCCAATGGGTGTAGACTGAGGTTGAGTCAACTGAGCAAATGTATGAGAAATCACAAAATGCGTAACACCATTATCAATCAACACTTTAGCAAAATGACCAAGAACATTTAACGTACCCATAATCAAATCAGGATTGTTCTGAGCATCTTGAAGTGAGATATTGTTGACACATCCCTGAGCTGGCTGCCTTCCTCCTCTACCTCTGCTAGCATGAATACCTGGGCCCTGGGCATTACGTCCTTGACTTGCCTGGCTATGTTGCCTAGATGATCCTGCACTGCTGGTAGCAACATCAATCTAGTGTGGCTGTCCTCTAGAATGCCACTGTGACCTGCCAGCCGAGTACTGGTTATAATCACTATGTTGATAAGGTACATATCCTCTTGAGTGCTGACCATAGCCACCTGGCTGATAAGGATCCTGGGGGTACTGATGTTGTCCTGGGGCATAAGGAACGAGATCTCCCTGATAGTGGTAAGCACCACCGCAACCTGTCTTAGCATAACCACTTGGTCCTGAAAACCGCTGAGTCTGTCTTTGCGGTGGCATAAGAGGCTGCTGTGGCTGCTGAGGCCTCTGTTGATTTTGAGGACAATACTTAGCCAAATGCCCCATCTGTCCATAGGTATAACATTCACTGTTACCTTGACGACATTCTCCAAAATGTCGATTATTACATCTTCGGCAAAAAGGAGTACTAGCACCACTTGAATTTCTTGGCCTCTGAAATCTAGGACCTCCCAAAAATCTACCTCCTCGCCTCAGGCCCGTGGTACTAAAACCTCCACTAGAAGAACTCAAACTCGTACCACTTCTCTTAAAACTCTGGGTCTTGCGAGGTCCTTGAAAATACTGGCCTTTACCTTTATCATCTTTCCTCTGATCACCTTCTTCCTCTTCACTATCACTAGGCAATTTTTCTGAGTCTTCCACTCTCAACAGAATCTCATAGAACTCCTGATAAGTGTCACAGGTTGCTATAGTAGCCATAGATCGCCACTTCTTCTTAGTACCAAGCTTAAAACGACGAAGCATCTCAATCGGATTGGCAGCAACTTCTGGATCATAACGGGACAAATCTGTGAACTTTCTATAATACTCATTAGCAGACAACTTTCCCTGCTTCAGATTAGTAAATTCCTACATCTTCTCAACCTTTTGTAACCAATTTTCTGCTCATTCAGGTCTTTCGTTACCCATAAACTGAGGCAACTTCAAATTATACACGAACTCCAGAGGAGTTATCTGAGGAGGGCAAATTACAGACTGAAGGGCATTAGCAATAGCTTCCCCCAACTGAGAAATATCAGGAAAATCAGGCTCAACTGCACGACGTGGCTCTCTACGAGGCAGCATAGTTCTGACAGAAGTCATCAAAATTAATTAGGGAAGTTCATAAAATATGAAGGACTGCAACCTAATCTCTGATACCAAACTGACACACCGCGACCGAGATCGAGCCATGCTGGCCATCACGTGAGCGTGACATAAGCCATGTGCACGAAGCGGAAGCGTTAAGATAAGGAAATTTCGAATAAATAAAACCAAACATCCAGAATGGCTAGAAAGGAAATAAGTGTTAATACACCTTCAGAGCATAATTAAGTCTAAGTGCAGTCAAGCATAGAAATTACTAAATCAAACAGTAACCAATAATCCTACATGGATGATGTACTGTCAGAACTTCCACCCGAATCTTCGTGAGCCACCACAAAGCTACCTAATACCTGGAGGGGCGCAAAACAAAGCTGAGTGGGTCAGTAAAACAACGCTTATATAAAACTTTATTTTCCTTTGAATATATTAACCCCTCGCCGTAAAACAAGTATAATTTTCCCAGAAAATAGAATACGTAAATATAAGTCAAATCATGCTCAGTATATCAAGATTCATTTGAATGTATGCCATGTATATGCTATGCCCAATATCACAATATAACAAATAATAAGTCAGGTGATGCAATTCAATATAATTCATCTGCTAGCCGAAGTCACCTGACGTGATCTATACGGCAGAAACTAGAGCTCATTCCAATCATATCTCAATATATTTATACATATCTGCACACAAGTCGGTACCACCTCATGTGGTCTGACCGACAGGCTAGGTGTCTAATGAATACGCTCAAGTGCTACAATCACATGAAGGTTGTGCGCTGATTGTGGGTCACCTACAAGTCGAACCCACTAAAAGTGGTCTATACGACAGGCTATGCACCTATCTTGGATCCAAGGTGAGTGTGTGATGCGGGAGGTGAACGATCATGTGAAGCTATGCCCCTAACTCTGGGCGGGAGCACTAACACCGGGGTGCAGATTAATGAGCTCAATATGCGTCACAATATCACCAACTATCTCATAATCATTACCAGCATAATATACTCACCTGGGCTTACCTAGGCCTCCGTAGCACCATGCAACAATATGCATAATTATGATGATGTATATGCTAAAAATGTAAGCATAACATGGCATTTAAATCACATTCCATTAAATATGTTTTCTGGGAAAAACGTCAAGCATATACATATATATACTGAAAATAAATGCCCACTCACTAGTACGTAGTCGGGTCGTAACCCCCACGTCTAGCTTGGCTACGCTCGTCCTCCGGATAGGTCTCGCCTATATGAGAAATAACTATAACAACGTTATTTTAAGCACATAACCAATCTAGCTAATAACTTCTCATACTTTGCTCAATTTGGGTATATAAATATACCATAGTGATCTACACAATCTTAGGATCATCCTATATTTTTAAAATAATTTTTCGACCACCCACGCGCCACCACGCGCCGGTAGGTGCACGGCTACACGCTCGGCCACGCGCAGGGGACCCTGACGGAAACCCTAACCGCAGTTAGGAATATTCCACGAAATATTCCGTTATATACTAACTGAAGTTAACGGCGTTACCTGACTCCATTAGGAATATTCCGTCAACTTTGACGGAATATTCTACTTCCTTCTTCGATGGATCACGCCGATCGCCGTCGTCCGCTGCCGTCTGCAACTCGCCGGAAACTGGAAAAATTCAAATCTTGATATCTCACTCATTTTTCAACCATTTTTCATGAAACTTGAACCAAATGAAAGCTCTTAAAGAGTAGAACAAAACCTTACCACTTTGAAGTCCCAAAATCCACGGAAACTCGCCGGAGAAACCTCGATAATCCGGCCAAACTTAAAACTCGTCGATCTCCACTTCCCGACGTCCAAATCACCTCATTTTTCTTCTCCAAGCTTCGTGAGGATGATCTAAAGCTCCTTATAAGCTTGAAATGCTTTGAAACCTTCTCAATCATGAGTGCATGAACAGTGCTAAAATCTGGGGTTACGGGTTCTCGAGTTTTTCGAGGGTTCCAAGTCTCAAAGAGGGTATAGATGTTCTCAGGAGCTTGTAAGGATCACAAATACACTAATCTTAGCCTCGATCCGTAACTGGAAGTGGCTGGTTCGAAGTTGTCCATACAATTGTACGGATGAAGACAGAAAATTGAGAGGGAGGAGAGAGAGAGCACGGGTGTGAGTGTGTAGGTGTTTGTGTGGTCTCAGTTTGCTCTCCAACAAAACAAAACTAAGTCCTTAGCTCACTTAGGTCCAACACTTAGGAAAATGATAATTAAATCCAACTTAAATATAATTCACACACAACACGTCTCAATCTCCAAGGGTACTTTAGTCATTTCACACCAACGATACAATTTCCCGGGACGGGCTGTTACATCGTTGGTTTTAGTATTTTCTGTCGGTTTATCCGACAGAGAGTGCTCTTATTTATTCATTATTAATATATTTTCTGTCGATTATATCTGACACAATTTCTGTCGGTTTTAGAGTATTTTATGTCGGAAAATTCATTTCCTGACGCTGACAATTCTGTCGCTTATTATATCCGCCAATGCATCCATTTTCTGTTGGATTTTGCTTAAAATCCGACAATAATATACATTTATTGTCGGTTATCATAGCGACACTAATAAATAATTTTGTAGTAGTGTAATGAACTTGTAACACTACCTTCGCAAGCGTATGCCTGATTATTTTGGAATCACTAGATTACATAAAATTGTTTTTTCAATACATTTCTATTTATAATACACACACACACACACGTATACACTTTTCTTCACAATTTTAGTATACATGCATGTCTATAAAAGTGTAAATGCGCCTCTTGAAGCTAATCGAGGGCCAACAACAGTAATAGTCCACTCGTCCATATGCCCCCTACCTAATTAATTTCAATTTTCCATCATCAAAATTTAGACAACCCTTGCACATTATGCCAATCACAGAGATTCAAAATGTGGTCCATGCATGTATTACATCTTGAAATCTTCAGTCATGGCCTCTCAATATTCAATTTGCACATTGATTTCCTAAAACAAATAGGCACGGTAAAAGTAATTAAGTACTTAAAAAATTCCTAATTTTTTTAGTGTCATTCCAAATTGGTCTTAACTTTTTTAAGCATTTCAAACAAGTGCCCAACTTATTGAAAATGTTACATCCGTTTAAGCCCCAATACTTTCTATCAAATTAACTAGGGCTTACTTTGTCTCCAACATCAATAGAAAGTCATGGAAGCATGACCTCCATCAAGTGACGGTCACCACCACCCCCTTCAGGCCATCACCTCCAAACCCAATGCACAACCAAGAACTCCACCTTACAACTCAAGCCGCCAACATCGAGAAGAAGATCATGGAGGTTGCTTAAATAGTATGGATTGCCATGATACGGTCACTACCATCTTCATTACCCACAAGAAGAACTGGAAGCTTTACTAGCCGAAAATTAGCGAATGAGGAAATCACAAGAGCAGAAATAAGCTCCTGGAGACCCTATTTGAATTCTTAACCCTTTTCTTTGTTAGGAGTTTCCCGTTCTTCATTTTGTTTTTCATTTTATTTGTGAAATTTTTTTTCCCATCTTCATGCTTTTTAGAAGAAATTATTATTATTATTATTTTAGGTTCAGTAAGCAAATAAGTGGGATCTATTGTTGTCACATGTACATTTAACGGAAAATTTAATTGAAACTTAATGGATATGACAATAGGTTGGGTACTTGTTTGAAATGTTTAAAAAGGTTGAGATCAATTTAGAATGGCACCACAAGATTGGTGGTTTAATATAATTAATCCTTAAAAAAAAAAAAACTTCAGATCAAATGATTCAAATCTATAGTAAAAGGTCAAAAATCAACGCAATGCAAAGTGCTTTTATGCTTATACAACCAAAGATTGTTTAATAATTTGTGGAAATATTTTCTTCCCCACAGATTATTTACTCGGCAACTACAAAACGGAGGAGAACAAGGTTTCAAATGAATAACCTCAGAAGCTTTGTTCTCTCTAAATTACCAGCAGTACAATTGTTCTCTGATGAAGAACTCCCCAACGTCGTCGTTTCCCAGTCTTCAACTGACGGCGTTGCCGCTCTACAATCCCTCCGTTTCGTCCTCGACGTCAACCCAGCTGCAGATGTCAAGCAAAGATTGAGATCGGGCGGTTGGAAATTAGCCACGTCATCTTCAATATCATCGACAGCAAAATTAGGCCTCTTCTTTTTGGTGGACTGCCGTTGTTCTACTCGAACCTGATGTTCACGAACATAATGGTTGTCACGAGTATACTCGGGAAGTGGCTCCAACGCGCCGCCACGTAACACCGTCTCTATCGCCGCCTGGCACACCTCCCACTTCCCACTCAAAAGAAGCTCTGTTGCCCCATTTACAGGATTTATAGTCCGCCCCACCGCCTCAAATAATAACGACTGAAACAAAGCTAAACCAAAAAACCTTAACCTCATCAGAGATCGTAGATATCTTTATAATTTGCACACACACACGCACGCACGCACGCACGCACGCACGCGCGCACACACACGCACGCAAAAACACAGACGTCCACTGCATACTTGATTGATCATCATGCAAAAACAACGTATTGCAGTGTGAACGTCTATATGCGCATACTTCGATTTTGATTTGATAAGGGAAAACTTTAATATACCGGGTCGTTGGGACTCAGAGACGGCGTTGATGAAGGAGAAGAGGCCGGCGCGGCCAAAGAACTTGGCCACAAAAACGGTGGCGTGGGCTTCAGCTTGGGAGTCTTCCATCCATTGTAGGCACTGCCTAAGCATGCAGTTATCACTGCAACCCTTTCTTAGAACTCGGCATCCATTGCAACTCATTCTTCACCATTAATATATTGTAACAGATCGAATTCTGATCTTGGACGACGACGTCGACGACAACAACTGCAGGACTAGATGATCTAACCCACATGCAGGACTAGCCTGCGTTTAATTTATATTGGAAATGTGGGAGGGTGTTATAATTGGCATCATGACTTGTATATATAGTGAGTGAGAGTGGGAAATGTTATCAGGTCCTGGCGTATATAATATATTAGCTTTAAAAAAAAAAAAAAAATTGGGGGAGGTAGTAGGACATCCATTGACTAAAAAAGATTACCACTAGATTAATGGTTTGTTGATATAAATTTACAACGTCAACATATTAATTAAAGTATTTTATGTAAATATTGGGATTATATAAGTTTGTGATTTGTTTATATTAACAATCTAAAAACATATGTCAATATATATTACATGAATATATAATTGTTCATAATTTCTGAAGCATATAGTTTAGATATTACAATTAGTGTTCAATGATTAACTATTCTATTTGAATGTATGATCCAAATTAACTGCTAGATTAGTGTTTCTAATACTCCTTCCATAATAAGGATTTTGACATTACTTTTTTTAACTGTACGTACCTGCATTATTAAAACAATACTCCTTCCATGAGTGTAAAAAAGAACCAGGATCCTCTCATGAGCAAAGGGTGAGGATCCTCATGACCAGGTCTATCAAGCCGTTGAAATTTTATCCAACGGTTATTGTAACAGCCTGTCCCAAAATAAAGTATCGATATTGTGAATTGACATTTTTACCCTTACGTGATTGTGGTTGTGTGTGGGTTACGTTGAACCCATTTGAGAGGGTTCCCATATTTTTGGACCAATAAGAAATTGGGCTTGGTAAATGGTGGGATTGGTTGAGAACAAAACACACACACACACACACACACACACCTACATGTGTGCATCCTCCCATTTTCACCCGTCTCTCTCTCCTCCTTCTCGACCTTTCTTCCTTCTTCTTGCAAAGTGTACGAACACTATTGCTTCTCACCATCTTGGCATGGATCGACGTCCCAAATACTTTATTCATGATCCCCGTGGCCTGGTGATCACAACCACCCTTAGTTAGGCGTGAAACCCTCAAAAACCCTTGAAACCCGAGAGCACATCTTGAGGTACTGTTCATACGTATTGGAACATTCTAAGATCACAGGGAGCCTTAGAATGTTCTTGTGAAGCTCAGAGGACAAAATTGGAGGTTTTTGGACGTCAGGATTGGGAGTTCGAGGCTTGGCCGGATTTTGTGGTTTTTCTCCGATGAGATTCCGTCGTGTTTCGAGCTTTAAAGAGGTATAGATTTCTTCTCCTTCTCCTAAGCTTCATTTTGGTGTTGATTTTGTGAAATTTGGTGGAGAATTGAGTTAGAAATTAGGATTTAAATATTTTCCAGAATCCGGCGACGCAGCGGTCGCCGGCATCGGATTCCGGTGACTGGAGGTAGAGGACAAAGGAATATTCCGTCAAAGTTGACGGAATATTCCTAACGGAAGGTAACGGTGTCAGTTAACCTTAACGGAATATTCTAGGGATTTAACGGAATATTCCCTAACGGCGTTAGGGTTTCCGTCAGCATGCACGGCACGTGGCCGCGTAAGGGCGGCACGTGTTGCCGTGCCTTGGCCGGCGCGTGAGGGCGCGTGGGGCTTCAGAAAATTATTTTAAAAATATGGGGGTGTTCGTGGGATTGAGTAGATCATGTTGGTATATTCAAACACCCTAATTGAGCAATGTATGAAAAGTTATTACCTAAATTGGGTTATGTGCGTAATTAACGGTTGTATAGTTGTTTCGCATATAGGTGAGACTTATCCTGAGGATGAGCGCAGCCACACGAGGCTCGGGGGCTACGGTCCGTCTACCTATCAGTGAGTGGGCTTTTGTTTTCAGTATATATGTATATATATATATATATATATATATATATACTTGACTGATTCCCAGAAATACGTTTTAAAATGATTTTGTGAAATTGAATGCCATGTCGAATGCCATATATATTCATTGCTATGTTATGTGATTATATGTTGGGGCACTGTGGGCGCCAGGTAAGTCAGGTAAGTATGTACTTTTGATACGATGATTGTGGTGATATCGATGAGATTAGATTATGGCTCATTTACCTGCATATCGGGGTTTGTGCTCCGCCAGAGTAGGGCTTAGCTTTCACGTGATCGTTCACCTCCCGCACCATACACTCACCTTGGATCCAAGGCAGGTGCCAGCCTGTCGTACAGACCACTATAGGTGGTTCCGACTTGTAGGTGACCCGCGATTCGTCGCCAGCCTTCACGTGACCGTAGCACAGAGCGTTTTTATATACCTAGCTTGTCGTACAGACCACTACAGGTGGTTCCGACATGCGTGCAGGTTATTGATTGAGAGTTTGGATTGAGGATTTGGTTGAGGAGCCATAGATTCAGCCGTACAGGTCACTATAGGTGCTCCGACTGATTTATATGCATTGTCGGCATGTTATGCATTGAGATATCACCTGATTGACTTTGGTGATATTTGTTGCATGTTTGATCTTGAATATGGTTCATTCGGACATGGCAATATTTGAATGATGGTTATTAGTATCAGTACGTACTTATATATTTTTCTGGGAAGTATATATATGTTTTTACGGAGAGGGGTTATAACTTTTATATCGAAGTGATTTTGGTAAAGCTTTCTTTTTGCCCACTCACGCTTTTGGTTTACGCCCCTCTAGGTATTAGATAGAGTTGGTGGCAAGCGAGGTTTCAAGGCAATTCTGACAGTGCACTATCCATGTAAATATTCTGACTATCCTGTTATATCTTTTTGGACTGCACAAAGGATGCTTGAACTTTATAAATTATGTTTATGACCTTCACACTCTTCTATGATCTTTTATCGCTAGTTGTGTTATTCTAGTACTTATTATATATTTATCGTTCCGCACTGCGCACATGGCTACGTCACGCTCACGTGACGGCCAGCATATCCCGATGTTCGAGTCGGGGTGTGTCAGTTATAAACAGGGGATCCCTCTAAAAGTTATAATAATTGTAACTGTTTGATAAAATTTCAATGGTTCAATGGGTTTGGTCATGAGGATCCTCACCCTTTGCTCAGGAGAGGATCCTGGTTCTGTAAAAAATGGGTGAAAAATGATTGGTTTTGAATGTAGGTACCTATAGTTAAAAAAGAGGAATGTTAAAATCACTCGAGTTATTACTCATTGTAGGTAATTATTAATATTAACAAGCATTTGATTTGATTAACAAGGGTTAAGTGATAGGAGGTAAAGTTGAGTGCGTGGTTGATTCGACTGTATAATCGAGGGTTTTTGGGTTGGGTTCTAAGGAACTTGGTGAGTGACGGCTGCATGTCTCCGCCCGACGGTGTGGTTCACATAATTTCGTTCCTCCACCTTTGGATAGATATACCTCTGCATGGATATTATCTAAGATCTGTGACTAGATTCTTTTTCTGTTTCTTTCTATTTCTTTTTGCTTCTGGCTGTACTCTATAGCTTGTACTACTCATGGAACTCTTGCATGCAAGACCAAAATATGTTTAGTGCTGCTAGGATGATTACCATATCTAATTAAGCATTATTTAGAACATACAAGGGAGTGGGGAGTCTAGCTGGATTGGATTTAACAGCCAATTAAGTTGGGTGTAAATGTGTTTTCCATTCTTTTGGGAGGACGGTAAGATTATTTTCAACTTGGCGAGGTTTACAGTAAACAAAAAATTACTTAATATGAAAAACAACATAAGCCTGGGAGAGAGGAATGTTATTATAAAAGGTAAATTTCAGTTTACTACCTCAATTTTTGTGATTTTCAACATTTAGTACATGAAGTTTTTTTCGTCCCAGTGTTATATCCAAAGTGTTAATTTTGGGACTGTCTCATACATCCGTTAGTCTGGCTGTTAAGTCTCTCGTTGACTGATGATGTGGCACCCAAGTAGACAATGACTGGGCACCACGTGTCACTAAGGGTCCATGTGGAAATTAAAAATTAAAAATAATTAAAATAATTAATTAAATTAAAAAAAAAAAACCATAAACTTCGTCTTCCCCACGGCTCCACCCCTCTATCCCCTTCTTCATCTGTATGCTCTGTTCCACTCTCTTCTTCGCATTCTCTCTCTTCTGCGCTCTCTCTCTGTCTCTTCTTCCTCTTCTCCACCTTCTTGCTCATCTTTCATTTCCCAAAAAGCCCTTCTCTCCCCAAAATTCCCTCAAAGTTTACCTAGCAGACCTCCCCAGATCCCTCAATTATGGCCTCCTCAAAAAGTACTTGTTATGGTTTGTAAGTTGGGTCACAAGTAGGATATTAAATAAATGTTGGGGTTAATATGTTAACTTTTGGGGCAAAGTTGTAATAGAACTTATAAGTTGTTGGATTGTTTTGCATTTCGCCATCTGGCATTTTGCAAGGCATATATGCCTTTGTAATTCAGTTGCAATGGGTTGTTGAAAAATGAATACAGAAAATTGAGAATTGTGCTCCATCTCATCTTCCCCAATTCCCTTTTCCCCGTTGTTGCTAGCTGCAAGGTTTGGTTGAGCAGGTCTAGAGGTTTGATCTAACATTTGGTATCACCCTTCGATCCTGGTCCCTCCGTGTATGCCCCGTACACCCGCTGCTACCCGCTCTGCTACCATGGACGCTCGCCTCTCTTCTTTAGAAGCGTTTTTTGCCGACCTTCATTCTATCATCGCCGATGCTGTGAAGACCTCTGTGCACTCCGCCTTGGAGTCCGATCTCCCCGCTCATCTCGACCGTCGCCTTCCGGTATACTTTGAGCAATTTCGGCGTGAACTTTCTTTTCAGGGAGCCGGCGATAATTCTTTGACTCCACCCGTTCCGCCTCCACCACTGCCTCCTGATTTGGATCAACCTCCACCTCCTCGGCACCTCAATTGGGAGAGCGGGGGGCACCCTTATCGACCTCAGTGGACACAGCGGGTGGATTTTCCCCGTTTTTCCGACGGTGATGACCCACGCGCCTGGATCTACAAAGCGGAGCAGTTTTTCACATTCTACAACACCCCGGCGAACCAACGCGTGCTCACTGCATCCTTTCATCTCGAAAGGGAAGCATTGCAGTGGTTTCAATAGATGGACTGTCTCACATCTACACCGGACTGGTTGGCATTCACTAAGGTTTTTTGCAGGGAATTTGGCCCAAATGAGTTCGAGGATAGTGCTGAGGCGTTATTCAAATTGAGGCAAATAGGTACCCTACGCGATTACGTTGTGGAATTTCGCAGATTAGCCAATCGTACCACTGGAATTGGGCCTCTTCTCCTTAAGAGCTGTTTTTTGGGGGGATTAAAACGTGAATTGAAGTTTGATGTTAAGCTCTTAAAACCTGCAAATGTTTATGAGGCTATCGCTATTGCTGGGCAATTAGACTCTAAACTTACTGAGCTGCGAGCATCTGCCCCTCGAACCTCTCTCCCTGTTAAACCTCAACCGTTACTTCTTCCTCCGGCTGCCCCTGCGGGTCCTCGAGCTGGTTCTTTGCCTGTTAAGAAATTAACTCCAGCCGAGATTCAATTGAAGAGAGACAAAGGAGAATGCTGGTTTTGTCCTGATAAATGGGTTCAGGGGCATAAATGTGGCTTAAAACAATTACTCATGTTGGATGTGGTTGATTCTGATGCTCACTGTGAATTCACTGATGTTGATGATGCTCCTCCTGAGTTATTGGCCATGTCATTAAGCGAGTGTGCTTTTTATGGCACCACTGCCAAACAGTCTGTTCAAACTATGAAGGTTGATGGTGTGGTTCTTGGACACTCTGTCAAGATTTTATTGGACTCTGGGAGTACTCATAATTTCATTGATTATAGGCTGCTTAAGAAATGGGGTCGCCAAGCACAAAGTACTCAAGCCTTTGAAGTTATGATCGCTGATGGAGGAACAGTTCGGAGCTCGGGTTGTTGTCGGGACACTGCCCTTTGTTTGGGAGGGTACAATTGTGTAGTTGACCTATACTCTCTTCCCTTAGGTGGACGTGGTGCTTGGGGTCCAGTGGTTGTCTTCTATAAGTCCTGTTCTCTGGGACTTCCAACTATTGACCATGGAATTTTCTGCCAATGCTCAGCATTACAAACTAACTCACAGCCCACCTACTGCCCCACTTATTCAAGAAGTTTCATTGCAACACTTGGATAAAGAGTTTTCTAACTCTCATTTAGGTCTCTTCCTCTATTCTATGGAGGGTCGGTCACTTCATAATTCTGCATTATCTCCTCAACAATCACAAGAACTAAATGAGTTACTTGGGGATTTTGAAGACATCTTTGTGTTACCTTCTAAGCTCCCACCTTCGAGGGGTCATGACCACCACATTCCTTTGGTTCTAGGCGCCAAACCTCCAAATTTGAGGCCATATCATTATGGTCCTATGCAGAAGTCTGAAATTGAAATAGCTGTGCAAGAATTACTTGACTCGGGGTTTATTCGTCCCAGCCATAGTCCTTTTTCCTTCCCTGTCCTCTTGGTTAAGAAGAAAGAGGGCACTTGGCGTATGTGTATTGATTATCGGGAGTTAAATGCTCTGATTGTGAAGGACAAGTATCCAATCCCGCTTATTGATGATTTACTTGAAGAACTCTTTGGTGCAGTCTACTTCTCTAAACTTGATCTTCGATCCGGGTATCATCAAATACTAATGAGTCCCGAAGACATTGAAAAAACTACATTCCGTACCCATGAGGGCCACTATGAGTTTTTAGTAATGCATTTTGGCCTTACTAATGCTCCGGCTACATTTCAAAACCTCATGAATGATTTGTTCAAACCTTTTCTGAGGAAATTTGTTCTTGTCTTTTTTTATGACATTTTGGTGTACAGTAAGTCATGGACAGATCATTTGCACCATTTGCAACAGAATCAATTATTTCTCAAACATTCTAAGTGTTTTTTTGGGCAGAATTGTGTGGAGTATTTAGGCCATGTCGTTTCTCAAGATGGAGTGCAAGCTGACCCATGTAAGTTAGAGGCTATCAAGGATTGGCCTCCCCCAAAGACAGTGAAAGGGTTAAGGGGTTTCCTTGGGCTTACTGGCTATTACCGGAAGTTCATTCCTGGCTATGGACGGATATGTCAGCCGCTATACAATTTAACTAAGAAGGACGGGTTTACTTGGGATGCCACTGCCCAGGATGCATTTGACCATCTTAAGTCCCTTATGATGTCTCCGCATGTATTAGCTCTTCCAGATTTTACACAACCCTTTGAGATAGAATGTGATGCCTCAGGGAATGGCATTGGGGCAGTCTTGCAACAAGGAAAACGACCCATAGCTTATACGAGTAAAGCCTTAGGCCCCAAGAACCAAGCCCTCTCTGCCTATTGAGAGAGAACTTATTGCCATAGTTCATGCAGTGAAGAAATGGCAAAATTACTTACAAGTGGGTTTCTAAGCTCCTTGGGTTTGATTATGAGATACAATACAAGAAGGGCAATGATAATGTGGTTGCTGATGCCCTCTCGAGAATTCCTGAAACTCTACCTCTTGATACTAGTGACCCTCCAGTTTCTGCCATTGAGATGAGTTGTGTTGCCATTTCCTACCCCTACTTTGGGTGGTTAGACGAGCTCCGGCGAGATATCGAGAAGGATGATTGGGTAATTGCCAAAACCAAGGAAGTGCTCCCTCCCACGCACGGTGCACCAGGGATTTCAGCTGCATCAAAATATACTAGGGACAATGGGTTCCTGTGCTACAAGCATCGGATTGTACTTAGCCCAACTTCTCCATGGAGACAGAAGATCATTGAGGAATATCATTCTACTCCTGCAGCTGGACATCATGGCATTTTAAAGACTTATCACAGGATCAAAAAGAGGTATTATTGGCAGGGTATGAAGAAGGATATCCAAGCTTTTGTGTTTCACTGTGGTATTTGTCAACAAAACAAATTTGAAACCGTGTCTCCTCCTCGACTCTTACAACCCCTACCTATTCCGAGTAAGGTGTGGACTGCTATAAGCATGGACTTTATCGTGGGCTTGCCTCTGTGTAAAACCAAGTCTGTCATCATGGTGGTAGTCGATCGGTTGTCTAAATATAGCCATTTCATGGCTTTAGCTCACCCCTACAGTGCTGCCACAGTGGCCCAAGTCTTCATTGATAATGTGTTTAAGCTCCATGGCATGCCAAGCACTATAGTGAGTGATCGTGATCTCATCTTTTTGAGCAATTTTTGGAAGGAATTTTTTAACTTGCATGGGTCTAAATTGTCAATGAGTTCGGGTTACCATCCACAAAGTGATGGTCAATCAGAGGTGTTGAATAGATGTTTGGAGACTTACTTACGATGTTTCATTGGAGGCCAACCGAAGATATGGGTGCAATGGTTACCTTGGGCTGAATGGTGTTTCAACACCTCTTATCACACTTCTTCTGGCTTTACCCCTTTTGAAGTGGTTTATGGTTACCCTCCTCCACATATCTGTCCCTATGAAGAAGGGTCTACAAGGGTGGAATCAGTGGAGCAACTCTTACAACAGAGGGATAGGATCCTGGATGTGCTCAAGCATAATCTTGACTTGGCTTCCGGCTCCGATTCCCGCCTCCAAACGGACACCGACCAAATCCCAGATTCTCCAACCTCTCCGTAGCAGATAGCACCACGACCAGCCGCGGAGGAGCCCGGTGGCGCAAGGCAGAAGTTATTAAGAAAGCAGAGAGGGAGGGCTTGGAGGAGAGAGAGAGAGAGTGGGGTTTCGGAAAAATGGGGAGCGGATTTGGGACGCTGATGTGGCCATAGTCGGGTCGAGCCGGCGGTGACGCTAGAGATGGACGAATAAGCCTCTTCCTCTATCGTCCATTACACTTATCTAGTACACCATAACCTCAATCCAGAATCCACAATCAGATCAATCACCACAGGTCATAGAGATTTTCTCTCTCTCACTTTCACCGGAAAATTGAGTTTACCAGAAATGAAGCCCGAACCGGCAATGGACCGTCGAAATGGAAGAAGGAGGAAGAGCTTCTGGTTCTTTGCCGGTGAAAGACAAAGGAGCTTGATCGGAGACGGAAGTGAAGAAGAAAATGAGCTAAAGAAACGGAGGCTGAGGGGAGAGGAGAGAGAGAAAGAAGTGGTTCTTGGAGGAATGGGAGAGAATCTTGAGAGGAAAGCTAGGTTTCTGGAAGATCTGGGAGTCGGATTCTATCGCAGAGTCCGTTAAGAATCTAGAGGTAGGGGAAGAAGCCTGGGATTGGATTGGGGACGACTGAAGGGGTTTTTTTTGTTTTTCTTTTTTTTTTGTTTAATATATATATTTTTGTTTAATTAATTATTTTAATATTTAAAAAATTTTGAATTTTTAATTTGCACGTGGATCCCTTAATGACATGTGGCGTCCAGTCATTGTCCACATGGGCGCCATGTCATCAGTTAATAGAAGACTTAACAGCCAAACTAATGGATGTATGAGACTGTCCCAAAATTAACACTTTAGGTATGACTCAGGAAAAAAAAAATTTCATGTACTAAATGTTGAAAACCACGAAACTTCGGGGTAGTAAACTGAGATTAACCCTCTTATAAAAGGCAGTATAAGCTACACATAAAGGCCAATAAACGAGGTCTCGAACTTGGCCATTATAACCTCAACGGTTATAAATTTGTTAATGCATCATTTTTTTTTAACAAACGTTATTGTCTACACTAAGGGATGTGAGAGTGGCTATTGGCTAGCCTCACAATGGGCTACCAATAATATGGTTCAAATTTGCCGCTGGAGAGAATCGAACCTAAGACCTCTCACTTACAAGTGAAGAGAATACCATTAGACCGTAGTACTAAGTAGCGTTAATGCATCAGTTTTGGTTTAGAAAGAAAAACTGAAATGTGGACTTGAGTGTCAATATATAATATGATATTAGAGTGACCAATAATCTTGGACATCAATATTTAAGGATAATGTTAGGAAGACCAAATTTTTAAACCAAATATACAAACCAAATTATGTGTCACCAATATAAAATAAGCACATTGATCAACACTTGAGTAATAAACCAATCAACAATAACCACATCATCTGGTTTACAAACTTTAGTTTACAAATTTAATCTTGGTAGCATTACTCTTTATTTAATTTTTAAGGGCAGCATAACAACCTAATCTCTTCCTCTAATCCAATGATTACACAACTTAATCCATTCTCGGGATTCCATTCATCGAAAAAGAAGAGGAATCATAAACTCTAATATTTTTTTGTAAGCCCCATTACCCAATGCTACTGCTGCTACTATATAAAGCACTACATTCCTATTTATATTTTTTATTTAGCTTTCTGGGTTGATTAGTGTTTGTAATTAATGACTAATCTCCATGAGTATGGAAGTGGTAGTGGAAGGCATAGTAGTGATTAGGAAGTTGGACTTGAACAATGACACACCAAGTGTTAAAGAAATTGGTGGAGTCATTAGGGGTTGCATCAAAATCGTTACTTGTGGCAAGAAGCTCTTACACAATAACAAAGGAGTTGAAAACCCTACTGGTGAAGATTTTGATCCCAAACTTGTCCCCGTTTGCAGGAAAGTTGCTCAGATTCTTGGCCTACGGATATCTCCTTCACACAGGTATCTAATCATTAAATAATGTCCCATGTACCACATTGTAGACACCATCACTAACATATAGTTGTGAGACATTTTTATTAGAGATGCGATCAATAACGTGACACATTTTAGTTTAATTTAGTTGGTTAAACTCAAAATTTTGATTTAATTTCAATGTCATGTGATCTTTTTGCAGGAGAAGAGGTATTGGGTTAAAGCTCACAGTCCTCGAGTCTCTCATCTTTAAGCAGTCAAAAGAATACTTAGGTACTTAAAAGGATCTATTGAGCTTGGTCTTTGGTTCTTTAAGTGTTCTTCCTCTCTCTTTTTCTCTTCAAGCATTTTCAGGTGCTGATTGGGCAGGATGTTATCAAAAGACCAACTGCAAGGTTTTGTTTCTTTTTGGGTAGTTCTATCTCTAGTTGGAGTGCTAAAAGCAACTAACTGTAGCTCGTCCTTCTACAAAAACAGAGTATCGATCTCTTGCAAACACAGTTGCATAGATCACTTGGATATGCAAGCTACTTGTTGATATTGGTTACAAAATGCCCTCTTTTGCTTAGCTTTGGTGTGACAATGTTTCAGCCATTTCCCTAGCAAAGAATCCAATCTTTTATGTCCACACCAAGCATGTCGAAATTGATTACCATTACATTCAGGAGAAAGTATTGGCTAAACAGGTTTCTGTTAAGTTTGTCTGCACTCAGGATTAACTTGCTGATATTTGTACTAAGGCACTGTCAATACCATGATTCTCGTTTCTTCGTGATAAACTAGCTCTTAGGATCCCCTAGTTTAGTCTAAGGGGGGATATTAAGGGTAAAAATGTAAATTTGTCCTTTAGAGATACAACTTGAGGATGCAATAGTTGTTATAATAGTTAGTTTTGTTAGCTGTTAGGTTTAGTTAGCTTGCTCATTAAGTTTTGTGCCTTGCACAAATATTCAATTGTGTAACATTATTCATTTGATGAAATACAAATTATATTTCCTAACAAAGATTTGGCCAAACAGGAACCGTTAAGGATAGCAGTACCACACTGAATGAGTCTATAGTGCGCTGAGGATTTGTGGTGTATCTAAAGGCTTGTGGAGGATTACAGTGATGGGCCTATTGAGGACTATACCAAGTTTCCTCTTGGGCTTTCAATTTTTGTTGATCCAAGACAATTTTAGTGACGGTGGCGAATTTTGTTTATGTAGTTTCATTGTATCTTGTATGAAGTAAAGAATGCAACATAGTAATAGTATGGCAAGAGTGTTTTATTGTGCAAGATAAAGGCAAACTCGTCAATCTAAACCTAGACGAGAAAGGCGAACTCATCAATCAAACGGCTTTTAATTAATCTAGTCCTATAATAGAAGCGCGAACTTTTCGATCAAACGAATTTTGAATGATGTAATTGGACTGATCATATCAAGTCAACCTCTAATTCTCTAAAGCTATTGATAGATAAATGGTTTTCTTGCTAGACAAGTTATATAACATAGGGGTGGGCAAACGGGTATAGGAACCGCGGGTCGGGGCGTGTAATAGAGGTTCGGGGCGGGTACGGGCCGATTCCTGATTTTGTAAAACAGAAACAGGGCAGGGCAGGGCGGACCGTCAACATTTTCAGTTCGGGCCGGTTCCAAAAGTATAGAAAAATGGGTACCCGGACCGGCCCGTTTGTAATTAGAATGGACGGACGAGATTGAAGATCATATCTCTATCCAATCTTAACTGTTCGTTTTAGGTTTCCTAACTTTGTCACTCTAATCTCTCACACGAGTCTCTCTCGCCGTCTGCGAATCGTCCCCTCCCCTCTACCACCCCGACATCACGACGGTCCTGGCGACCACCACGACAGCCCAGCAACTTCGACGGCATCCCAGACTTACAGAACCCAGTCACCCCACCACCCATCTTCTCAATTTGTCACCTCTCTCTCAGTCTCACAGGTAAGAATCAATCTATGTGTATATAATTGATCTGCATTTCGAGTTCTCTGCTTTATTTTGGGTGTTAAATTCCTAAATATTATGTGGGTCAAGTTTGATTTAGTTGTTTTTCTGCATTTCAATTTCTCTGATTCTGAATCACCTGTTGTGTTTTTAGGTCAATTTTATGTGATTAATGCCAGCATTTTTTGAAGGATCTGAATCTGGTACTCAGTCTTTGTCTCACAAGTAAAAACTAAAAACCAAACCCTCATTTTCTTCTCTGCTTTATCAAATTTTGTTTTAAAATTAATTGAATCTTGGCATTACTTCATCTGTTTTTTTTAGCATTACTTCATTTTGCCCTTTGGGTGTGAGATAGGCTGCGTGAGTCTATCTGTGTAGTGTGATGTTTTACAGCTTATGTTATTGTTTATATGTCCTAAACTTCTAAAGTTCATTGAAGGCTGCCTAAATTTTGTGATGATCGGTGGTGTTATGCAGGACTTGTTCTTTGCCTTTTCTGGAATGTAATAGCTGTTACTACGGCATGGATTAAGGGAGAAGGTGCGTGTGAAAACATACTTGGCAACTGTCCTGCATGTAAACAAGTACTCATTTTGGATCTATCTCATGATGGGTGAATTTGATCGTTTCCTGATCTTTGGTGTAGGGGTAAAAATTTTGGTTCCTTGCTATTATCTACTTTATATCAGGGGCTCCTGGATCCTATGTCATGTGGTACCGTCCACTGTACCATGTTTTTAGGTATATATTGCCCATTTTTATTGAATCCTGCCAGAGTCCTACTTCTGTATACCACTTGTTTATACCAAAAGGAACTTTAAAGCTTGGACACCATGTGAGACTATTATGAAGCAACAAAGAACAAGTTATGAAAGATTTAGAGAATAAAACTTATTGGATTTGGGTAATATTATAGTAGTATTGATGATTGTTATGAGGAATTCATCTGGTTAATGCATATGTAATTGTTTCAACCATGAGGAATATAGCTGCTTAATTTGTAGCTAGCTATAGTATTGGTTTGAATTCTCTAATTTTATCTTCTTGCAGGTCCGAGAGTGCTTTGAAGTATGGATGGTTTTTCTTGTTTTATCTGGTAATCTAAAAAAACAGATGAAGTAATGCCAAGAAGACTAAATATTTGTTCATGCAAAATGTGGAATTCTTATTTTAAGTTTTAATAAGGCATGAATCTTGGCAAAGTATGCCAATGTATGTCAGTCCTTACTTAATAATACTTGGTTTGTAGATTGGGGGACCTAAGATTGATGTGGTGGGGTTTTGCAGCTTGCTTCCTTGATCCTCCAGAAGCACTTGTGAAGGCTTGAAGCTGGTGACAAGCCTATATATATTGGCTTTGGTAGCTTGGTGAGTTTTGTTATTTATTCAATCATTACTCGTGAATATATACCTATTTATATCTCTGGAAGATTTCCTATATAGTAGCATACTTGAGCAACCTTGGGAATTGTTTGAGTTTTATCCAATCTTGAGGATGGCCTCCATAATTATTGTCAACGACAAAATGATTGACTTGCTCAGGACACCGTTTATTCGCTTTAAAACCTAGATGTTGTATATGGTTATGTTGTATAATCATGAAGTGATCTTTGGTTAACCACGTTGGATGTGGTTTGATTTTTGTATGTTGATTTGATTTGATTTTTAGATGTTGGACGATGTTGTTCTTTGAATGTATTGTTAATCTATGAATTTGGTCGATGTGTTGTTATTTTGGACGATGTGTTGTTAATTTGGACGATGTAATGTTATTTTGGATGTAGTGTTGTGCTAGAATAATAGGATCTGTGCAATTGGTGCAATCTGTGCAAATTTAGCCTTTATATATATATATATATATATATATATAATTATTTTTAAACCAAAAAAAAAAAAAAAAAAAAAAAAAAAACCCAAGGACCTGTGGACCCGACCCGAACCGGCCCGTTTCAACCAGGTCAGGTAAGGTTTGGTTCCTAAATTGAAAACTGTAATGCCCGGCCCGGCCCAGCCCGTCTCCTTTAAGCCCGGATCCGGTCCGGTCCCTTCAAAATTAGGCCCGGCCTGTGCCCACCCCTAATATAACATACAAAAGATTTTGACGAGCACAATTAAGTATGAGTTAACTCTTGGCATTTGGATCACCTCTGCAGTTACAATCTCTAGGTAAATGATCTCATTTTCTCACCCTGTGAATTTTTCTGCAAGTACAACAACAAAAAGCCTTCTTCCAAACTATATGTACTCCACTTTTGCTCTGGTAACCAGTTTTTCCTTTTTAGTTGCTAAGATCATAACGAGAGAAGGCGAAACCCGAAAATTCCCAACCTAGTCAATTGCTCTACTAAGAAACCGAATGCCTCCTATTTCTCGAAGGTGTAGATTTAGCCTCTTCGGGATTATTACCCGAACCAAGACTCTCGGATGAATCAGAGCCACTGTTCTCACCTTGTACCCCTTTGCTTGACCAAAGCTTTGCAAAAATCTTCTTCTTTGACTTGAGCAACCCTGTCATTTTACTTACCGCCGCCTTGTCAACACTGCTTTTCCCATCTCCATTCCTGTTGCACGATCCCACACCACTGCTCAACCTTAAAGAAGCTAGCTCCCCCTTCAGGGCTCTAAGCTCCTCAGCCGACGCTACTGCATCCCAATCCTCCTCCGTGTTGGTTGTTGCAGATCTTGAGCTACCATGGGACCCACTGTTTAAATCCTTCATGCCTTTAGGTAGGTCAGGAGTGCTGCTGCCAGATGAAACAGCAGCCCTGACTTGCTCAAAAAATAGTACCTGCACAACTACACGCAGCGGAAGTCTCTCATTTTGCACTGCATGCACACACGCATCAACAGATAACATTTTGCAATCCATCAGCTTGCATATCTTCTTCCTCTCGCTCTTGCTGATCCCTGGGTGCTCCTGCATAGCAAAGCAGGCCAACGTGTGAAACATATATCACCACCAACAGTAACAAAGATAAAACACAAAAGCACGCGGGAAAACAGAATTTTTATGGCATGATCATATTTCACCACTGACTAAAATACAACAGAACAGAAAATATGAAGCAACTTGTTTGCATCATAACATTTAAAAACTTGCACAACATGAAAGACCCCAACTTTATGTCAATCAAGAGAATAAATGTATAAAACCCCTAACCTTAAGGTACATGTCAATGGCTCGGTAAAGTCCATCATGAGAAGGTTGAGAGAAACCTCTCACCATCTCCGCAAGATCAACAAACTTCGACAAGGGTAGGTAGGGATCCTTTGAAATTTCAGCAAGATACCCATCTATCAGTTTTGCCACCATCAGCTTGGAAGCATCTGACAATATCCCTGGCCTCCTCACCTCCTGAAGTTGATCGCCTTCTTCTAGTGATTCAATCTCTGGACTTTGACCTTGCCTTAGAAACTCTTCTACTATTTTTTGGACTACAGTAACATCATAAACAGAAGGTTCTCCTTCCGCTGCTCGTATCAAAAGATCATTTACCGAAGCCTCTTCCAGTTGCTGCCCTATTCTCCTTACCAGCTCTCCCTTAGCCGTGTCTCCAGAGTCCACAAACATAGCTGCTTTCAATATTTTGAGCAAGAAACTACAAGAGACACTGCCTTTCTCTTCAGGCAACAGCCAGACAATTGCATCCACTGCTGATCGATGCTTTGTCATATCTCCATCCTGGATCATACCTTTGCTGAAACCTGGCAACCTTCTGTAAGCATAAGCTTTCAAGCCCTCTCCAATCACTTCACCCGATAGTACCCCTTTGCTTTTAATATTCGATAGAACACGCTTGTACAAATCAATCTCAAGCTCACACAATTCTTCAACCCACCAGTCTTTTGGAACTGGACGATTTCTGACACCATTCCAATTTGGATCATTCCCATTTTCCTCTTGGAGCTTCTTCCGGTTATAGGTATAGGACCAGTCAACTTTTGAAACATCCATGCAGGCCTTAGTAGCAAGAGAATCAATGCAATGGCTAACCAACTTCAGTTCCTCATATATCGGTAAAAGAGACTTCGTAGTCTGAAGAACAATGATGGAATCCTTCCAGCTCCGGAAAATGCTAGAGCTAAGGAAGACATCAATCTTGTAAATGAGATTTCCTTTCTCGATAGACTCATGCATCCCCAGATATTCAGCCGCACAGCGAGACACAACAACATTGTAAGCATTGAGGGTGACAGTCATGCCATAACAAAACTTTGCACATATCTCAAAGGCAGCATTGCCACCAGGAATGTCAGAAATGTAAATTTCACCAGTGTTTGATTCATTAGTGTTTGCAACCAACTTCTGCAAGCAAGCACTCTTTGATAGAAGAGGAAACTGCATACAACATTATCACTTTGATCAGTATCACAAAACATGTATCTGTAGATATACAGCAGATTTGCACATAAATTTTGAAAACGAAAAGAGTTGTCTTGAGAATCAACACAAGTTTGGCAAGACTGTATCATCTATTGAATTTAAAAGAGCTTAACATATCTATAAAGCTCAGTATCTATATCTATCAAAGCTCTGTTGGTCTCTAGAAAATCATAAAATTCGTCAAGCGATTGGGTATTTGTCGAGTACCAACAGAGTAGTCCTTAATTAATGTAAATAGTCATATCCCCGTAAATGTTCAGTTTATCTATATGAAACAAGTTAAGCACATGCATATTGCTTATAAGCCTTACACCTCTTTTATCTATTTCATAATTACAGTAGCTAAACATATCTGGATTTGTTCTGGATGCTTTAATATGAGTACTATAATAAATTACTGACTATAGATCCCTCCACTTGAAAATGCAACATGAAAGGTAACTGGGGAGCCATTTGTTTCACCAAGAAATGAAAAACGACAAGAGGACTAAACAGTTTTTGGCAATCCTGATACAAGATACCATATACAGAAAAATGGACCAGATGACTACCTTATGTAGATAAAACTTTGAATCTCCAACATTAACAATGATGTCTGTTGCCAAATCCGTTGCGACATACCTGCATATAAAAATGTTTTTGTACTGTTAGTAAGGACTCTGCATAAAAAAGAGCACTAATAAGAAGACCTGCATACCAAAACATTTAGATCTTGCAACAAGCAATTGAAAATCAAGCTTTTCTTCTTTTCTAAACTTTTCTTTTCAGGAGCCCAGAAATCTTTCTCCTCCTATACAAAAATACAACTCAATTGCCTGCATCCGTTCTTTCTTATATTATAACATTGCTTTATGAATGGATTTAATTTGATTAGCATTTCTAAGTTTTGTCATTGCTTTATCGATGCATTTAATTTGATTGGCATTTCTAAGTTTTGTCTACATTTAACACAACTCTATCATTTATTACAGTATTACCCTGGTTTAGTCTAACTTATTAGCTCACAACCTCTTGCATCCTTAAATTAATGAACAATAGTTTTATAATTCAAATAACAAATTATGTGTGGTGATCTACTTATGATAGCTATAAGAGATAACCAATAAATACTAGATTGACAATGGCTCAGATTGGATAATGCCAAGGATTCAGATATTCCAAAAGAATTGATCATAGAGCAAGTGAGACACTGACAGATTCAATAAAGATTCTCTTAAGGCGACCACACTAAGAGAACCAAGTTTTCGTGAACCAAACACTAAAAAGTAAATGAGAGCAAATTTGATACCAAGACATAGAACAAGAATAATTTTAAGCAAATAGAGTGTGGGAAAACAATGAGAATCGAAAAAAAGGACGAAAACTTACGGCCCAATTTTTAAACCAAGATGGCTACTAATGAGTGGACATAGCCATTATCCATGAGGAGAAATATCCAGAATTTTCCAATGAACAAAAAACCATCCCAAATTTAGGCAAAAAAAATTATACTTTCAGGATTTTGCAGTAGGAATTATACTTTCAGGCTTTTGCATGAGTCACAATAGCCCAGCATATGATTCAAATTGATAATTGAGGAAAGATAGAGCTTACTTTTCAAAGATAGGGATAGAAGATCTCACCTAACATTATTTCCATCAGTCTGAAAAGAATCCGGCTTCGATCCAAGTTTCATAAACTTCATCTTGGCAAGAAAACAATGCTTCTCCTCCACTTCCCTAAACGAAAATTGCCCTCTACTCAACCTGTCACTGCCTGATCAAATACTTCACGCCTAGACCACCAAACACCCCCAACAAGAATGCATCTCAATCGAGGAAAAGTTGTTCGAAATGGAAAGGAAGGCACCAGGAGCGGGGATCAAGACTTTAACCAACTTCCTGGGCTCCAAGAGAGAAAAGAAGGATCTCAAAGACAGAGGGGAGTTTTTATGTATGCAAGGCAGGGGCGTATGACCGAATCTTGACACAGACCAAGGCAATCTAAGAGAGAGAAAGAAAGGGAAAGAGAAGATGGGGTTTGTGGAAATTTTTAAGAAAAGGTTCTCTTGAATGGCAAGAGAGCCAAAGAAGAGGCTGTTTCCTTGGTCGGCGGCAAAGCCCACGGAGTCCGGGCGCATCAAGTCACCCGAGGGGACATAACCAACAGACTCTCAACATTAAACAATTATCAAACACCAGAGACACTCATAAGCACAAATCTGACTCCACCACACTCCCCCACTATTTCTTATATTTTCTCCTCTGATTACTCTGTTTCTTTGTTTTCCTTTTTTAAAAGCTAATTAAAGATTCATGCCACCAAGACCTCCTTGGACGCCTTCAAAGCATCAAGTTCCAAACCTGCAACTGAAAACAGCATCTCGGTATCCGTTGAAGAAACCACCACAACGGTAGACAACAAGCATCTCTTTTTATTTGGGCAAAGCACGGGAATAAATGAGAAAAGATCACACACAAAATATAAAATAAATCATTACAAAATTGGACTAAAATCTGAGGAATCTACCAGAATATTGTCATAGAAATTCTAGTTAAACAATGAGGCAAAAGATCATATTATGCTGCAAAAATCTTAGAACCCCACATGAAGAAATAGGCAAAGAATCTCAAGGGCAAGAAGAAATTGGGAAATGATCAAAAGGACAACCCCCAAAATCCACTCTCCGTGTTAAACCCCACAAAACCCAAGACCCCATTTCATCAAATCTACAGAGCTGTACAAAATCTACCAATAAATACCACCTACTTGGCTACTTGCAATTTGAAAACAGAAAAAACCCAGTTCATGTTTGAGTGCAATCAGCCAACACCAAGCCTAGAAACCCCAAAAGAACAACCAGAACCACAGAAGGTGGGGGGAGAGAGAGAGAGAGAGACTCACCCAAAATCTCATGCCATCGATTCAAGCTTTTTGCTTGAGGAGTCAGGAGTTTTCAGCGCTCAGATGAACAGTAACAAGAGACCAAAGGGCGAGGCTTTTGAATGCTGCTGCTGTTGGACAAGCATTCAAATCTTGAGAAGCAAACCCACCACCAAACAAACTTTCACCCAACTCAGGAAAAACAAAAACCAAAAGGGCAAAAATAACACAGAGCTCAAAAGCTCCCAGCTGTTTAGTACTTCTGAGTTCCAAACCAAAATCTAAAGTCGACCCATCTCCCAAGATACTGAAAAACAATTACCCAAGTGCGAAAAAAGCAAACTTGTTATTTACTAAATGCATGATTCAGTCCTCCGCATGATCTTAAAATATCTATAATATTCCAATATTTCCATAAAATCTAAAGTCGACCCATCTCCCAAGATACTGAAAAACAATTACCCAAGTTCGAAAAAAGCAAACTTGTTATTTACTAAATGCAGAATTCAGTCTCCAGCATAGTCTAAAATATCCATAATATCTTGATACTTTCATCGAAATTTTCGTGTTTTTGGACTACCGATATTTCCGATGTCATCGATATTTCCATCGAAAGGGATTCGAACCCCTCCCATTTTACTCCTTCAACACCTTGACCACCATATCACTTATATTTTTGTGAAAATATGCTAAAATATTTATATATTTTCTACACTCACAATGTTTGCCAGCTCGCTATATAATCAACTTAAATCAGTTAAATCCATCATGCAATGCATTTCCTTCCAATTTTTTATGATAAACTAATAGATAATTGACTAAATAAACATCCTGCAAAATTTCAATAAAAATTTCTAAGTTTTTCTTATAATTTCCGTGGTTTTTATTCAATTTTTATCGATATCGATATCGATATCAAAATTTCCATGTTTTTGGACTACCGATATTTCCGATATTATCGATATTTTAGGCCTTGATCCTTAGAAGTAAGATACACTAACACTCTTCTTTTTGGCGCACAGAAAATGTTTTTCCTTTCCTTTTCTTCTAGTTTTGCCCTACTTTAATTTGGTGAAAAAAAGTAGAGGGAGATTCATCGAGTTTTTTGGGTGCATAATTAACACAACCAACTCCCTCATTCATCTAGCCATTTTAATATTCCGATCTAATGATATTTTTCTTTAATTGTATGTAAGAAGTTATAAATTTGATTCTTGTCAAAGACGAATTTGAACCATATTATCACTAATTCATTATGAGATTAAACTCATCTTCTATCATCTAGTATAAATAATATCGTTTGTTTAACAAAAACAAAAAAAACAAACAAACTCTCTCACCTCACTCGCACGCTCGCTCACCACCTTGCACAGTAAAACACGCCAAAACTGACAACTCTCTCTGGTTATTTTGATGCCTCCATAACCCGGACTCCTCTTTATTAAATTACCCTTGCGCCCTAAAACTAAACCCACAAAAGCCATAACTTGCGAAGTGAATCTCTGTGTTCATCATGGAGAAAACAGAAGAGCGTTCTAGACCTTGTACCCTACCATACACTTTTCTTTCGGTCATCACCTGTTCATATCACCATGATTTTGATCCTGTACCAGTACCAGTACCGGAGAGAAGGTGGGGTCGTTGGGATCTTATGACCCCAAGAAGGCCAATCGCTCCCTCTAATTATTAAGCTTGACCCCAAAGAAGTCTAGAAAAGAAGGATTATTGAAGGCCTTACCCTTTTTATATGTTTTTGTAAATAGTTAAGGGTATGCACTATATATTATAGATGTGTATCAAGAGTGCAATATGTATAGGAGGTTACAGGGCCGGCCTTGAGGGGGTGCGAGAAGTGCGACGGCATAGGGCCCTCATTTTTTTTGGCCCCCTAAATTTAATAACCTTTGTAATATACTAGATATATACTATAAATGTGAACATATTAAACGAAGTTGTCATAGCCGATTTGGCAAGCGCTGCTTTTGCTATCTACCTGATCACGGGTTCGAGTCTGTGCATGCCTGTTTTTTTAATCATGAATTTTTTCAGCTGTGTTTATTTCATATTGGGCATTTTTTGGTGTTTTTTTTCTTCTCCAAAGCTAGATAAATATTATTAAATACGAATGGATACATTTATTTTTAATTATGATTTTTTTTTTCAGTTGTGTTTATTTCATATTGGGCATGTTTTGAGGTTTTTTTTTTTCTTCAAAGGTAGATAGATATTATTAGATACAAATAGATACATTTACATCCTCAGAGTATTAAACAAGATTTGAGGACCAATACATGCCCAAATATACTTCCCTCCATTTTTGAATGCAAAAGATGCCACAGAGTGTGCCGTACGATTACCTTCTTTGGGCTTTTTTAGCTACACTATTGTTTTCTTGTTTTAAATATATGTAGTTAGTTTCTTTCATTATAAAAGATGACTTTTGCTAATAAATCTATAATTAGGAATGTGATAATAAATTAAAATTTTAAAAGTTTGAAGATATAATCTTTAAAAGCCTCATTTTCTTTTCTCATATGATATCATATAACCATTTATTTTCTAGTCACAATTTAATGGTCATCTAATTTTCATTTTATTTGAAAACCATTTTGTCATCCATATATCAATGATTTGTTTAACACACAAATTTTTCTTGAGATGAACTATGGATGATAATAAAGAGCAAGAATGGTTCTAATTATAATATTTGAACGGTGATATGATAAGTGTGACATCCCACATTGCCTAGGGGAGTGATCCTTAAATGTATATTCTCATCCCTACCTAGCACGAGGCCTTTTGGGAGCTCACTGGCTTCGGGTTCCGTAGGAACTCTGAAGTTAAGTGAGAAAGGGACTAGAGAACTCCCATGATGGGTGACCCACTGGGAAGTTGCTTGTGAGTTCCCAGAAATAGAATCGTGAGGGCGTGGTCGGGGCCCAAAGAGGACAATATCATGCTACGGTGGTGGAGCGGGCCCGAGAGGTGGCTGCGCCTGGGCCGGGATGTGACAAATAACTTACACACCCCGACCGAGATCGAGGCGTGCTGGCCGTCACGTGAGCGTGACGTAACCATAAGCACAATGCCGAATCAAGATTAATAAAGGAAATACAAACAAATTAAAACCGAGCAACTAGCAATCCTAGTTAAGATAGCATGCTAGTGCGAGACTAAGTGTGAATTACACAACCAGAGTTTAACTAGACTAAGTGCAGTCAAGCATACAAGTACTAATTAAACAACACCCGAAGGTGGTCCTACATGAAGGATGTCTATCAGAACCTCCGTTGAATCCTCGTAAGCCACCAACAAACGCTACCTAATACTTGGAGGGGCGCAAAACAAATACGTGAGTGGGCAAAAACAAAGGTTTTCTAAAATCATACGATATCAAAAGCACTATCCCCTCACTCGAAAACCTGTATACTTTCCCAGAAAAATAGGATACATATATATGTGTATAAATATAATTCAAAACCATGCTCAATGTATCCAAAACCACATAAATATATGTATGCCATGCTCAATGCCTCATAATATCACAAATGTAAGCCAGGTGATGCAATTCAATATAACTCATATACTAGCCGAAATCACCTGACGTGATCTATACGGCGAAATCTAAAGCTCATTTCAGTTATATCTCAATCTCATATCTCATCACATAATTCATCATGTATATACGTCACATATCTCATCATATCTCATCATGTATATACATATCTGAACACAAGTCGGAACCACCTCACGTGGTCTGACCGACATGACTAGGTATAAAAATAATAATACGCTCTAGTGCTACGATCACGTGAAGACTGTGCGATAAATCGCGGGTTACCTACGAGTCGAACCCACTGAAAGTGGTCTATACGACAGGACTGTGCACCTAACTTGGATCCAAGATGAGCGTGTGGTGCAGGAAGTGAACATCACGTGAAGGACTGTGCCCCTAACTCTGGGCAGGAGCACTAATACCGAGCTGCAGATTAATGAGCTCAATATGCATCACAACATCACCATTCATCTCATAACCATTACCAGCATGATATACTCACATGTAGCTTACCTGGCCTCCGCAGCACCATGCAACAATATGCATAATTATGGTAATGCCTATACTAATATATAATACGAGCATGACATGGCATTTCAAATCACATTTCCTTTAAAACAAAAGCCCACTCACTGAGAAGTAGCCGAGTCGTAACCCCCGTTCCTAGCCTGGTTACGCTCGTCCTCAGGATAAGTCTCGCCTATATGAGAAACAACTATATAGGCGTTATTTTAAAGCACATAAAACAAAACTAGGTAATAACTTCTTATACAATGCTCAAATTGGGTATATGAATATACCACCGTGATCTACACAACCTCACGAACATCCTCATATTTTTAGAAAAAAATTTCGACCACCCAGGCGTCGTCACGCGCCTGCCAAGGCACGGCCAGACGCGCCCCTACGTGCGGCCACGTGCCAGGCACACTGACGGTGTCAGTTAACGCCATCAGGTATATACTAGGAATATTCCGTTAAGTCTTAACGGAATCCGTCCAAACTAACTGACGGCGTCAGAATATTCTGTCAGACTTGACGGAATATTCCATCGTCTCCTACCTTTGAACTCCAGCGACCGTCGCTGTCGCCGAAAAACAGGAAAAACTTTAAAACCTTATATCTCCGTCGATTCTTCACCAAAACTTATGAAATTGGTCTCAAAATGAAGCTTATAACATTTAGAATAAGATCATACCAATTTCAAGCTCCCAAAACCACTGGATCTTGCCTGAGAATCCACGAACTTCCGGCTTAAACTTTAAACTTGCATATCTTGACTTTTCGACGTCCAAAACCTCCAAACGAACTACTCCGAGTTTCGTATGGGCGTCCTAAAGCTTCATAGAAGCTTGAAATTCCCTGAAACAACCACATTTACATGTGCATGAACAGTGCACAAATTTGAGATTACGGTTTCTCGAGAAAATGAAGGTCTCAGGTCTTGAAAATGGTATAGATGAACTTCTAAGCTTGCAGGGAGTACGAATCTTATCTTCTTGACGTCGATCTCTGAAGAAATGGGATGATTTGGTTGGTGTCCGTACAACTTGTGCGGAAAATGCAAGAAATCCGAGAGAGATGAGAAAGAGAGCACGGGAGAGAGAGTGAAGGTATGTGTGTGGTCCAAATTTTGTGTCACCAACCAGATATCTTAAGTCCTAAATGGGTCCAAACACTTAGGAAGGATTTTAATTGGTCCAAAACAAAGATATAAGTCACACAACACCCCACAACGATCAATGGCAAAATCAACATTTCACACTTTTGAGAATAATTTTTTCGGGACGGGCTGTCACAACTTACCTTCCTTATAAAAATTTCGTCCCCGAAATTTACACAACCAATACCATCCACTAAAAGTCATAAAACAACCTCGGATACATCTCTCTCACTCTATCCTCGGTTTCCCAAGTCGTTTCTTCTGCTGAGTGATTTCTCCATAAGACTTTCACCAAACGCACTGTCTTGTTTCTCAGAATTTTCTCTTTCCAATCCAAAATAGTCACTGGCTCCTCGTCATAAGTCAAATCTGGACTAATTTCCAATGGTTGATGAGGTATCACATGTGAAGGGTCTGCAACATAATGTCGAAGCATTGAAACATGAAACACTTCATGTACCTTAGACAGTTCAGAAGGCAACTCAAGCCTATAAGCAACTTCACCAACTCGTTCGATGATCTTGTAAGGTCCGATGTACCTAGAGCTCAGCTTACCCTTCTTCCCGAACCTTACTACTCATTTCCATGGTGATAGCTTCAGAAATACTCAATCATCAACTCGATACACTCTGTCAGTGGCATGTCTGTCTGCTAAGCTTTTCTGGCGATCCTGGGCCGCTTTTAGGTTAGACTTAATTACCTGAGCATTCTGAGTAGTCTCCTCCACAATCTCCTGGATGTATAGCATATGCTGAAATGTGTGCTTCATCAAGAATTGCCTTCTTTAACTCCTCATTATTTGGCACGTACATCCTATTCTCCTGCATAAGCATGCCATCCGTCTCTCTAACTCTGAGATCTTTCTTTTTCCCTTGATTCCTCAAATGAATTAGCTCTTGAATCTCTTCATTATTCATCTGAGTCTCGAGTATACGATCAATCAGAATAGACCTAACTTGGAAACTAGCAAGTAAGGCTTCTTTTCGTTCTGCCACAGCTTCTTCTTGTTCTTCCAATTCCAATTTCACTCCAGTAGACCTCAAATATGCAAGAAGGGGAACACAAGAAGCATACAAAACACTGATCCGACCTTGGGATTTCCTACTCAAAGCATCAGCCACTACATTAGCACGTCCAGGGTGATACTCAATCGTGCAATCATAATCACTAAGCAACTCTAACCACCTTCACTGCCTAAGATTAAGCTACTTCTAGGTGAAAAGATACTGAAGACTCTTGTGATCTATAAATATCTTACACTTTTCACCATAAAGATAATGTCTCCAGATCTTCAAAGCAAAGATGATAGCTGCTAACTCCAAATCATGAGTAGGGTTGTTCATCTCATGAGACTTCAACTGCCTCGAAGCATAGGCAATTACTCTAACATGTTGCATCAGAACACAACCCAGGCCATTCAAAGAAGCATCGCTATAAATCTTAAAGTTACCACTATCATCAGGAAGTGCCAAAACCGGAGGATGAGTGAGACAATGCTTAAATTGCTGAAAACTCTGCTCACAATTCCCATCCCACTCAAATTTAACTTCCTTCCTAAAAAATCCTTAACAAACCGTCGATAGTAACCTGCTAAGCCAAAGAAACTCTGTACCTCGGTGACGATTCTTAGCTGCTCCCAATTCTCTACAGCTGCTACCTTCTGAGGGTCTACCAAAATACCTTGAGCTGAAATTACATGACCCAAGAATGCCATTTCATTTAACCAAAACTGGCACTTGCTAAACTTAGCATACAACTGATGTTCCCTCAAATTCTTCAGCACTAGAGTGAGATGTCGAACATGATCTGATTTCATTTTAGATTACACCAGAATGTCATCAATAAAGACAATGACAAATCTATCCAAGTATTGCTGAAATACCTTATTCATCAAACCCATGAAAGTTGTTGGTGCATTAGTTAATCCAAATGGCATTACACAAAACTCATAGTGACCATAACGAGTTCTGAATGCCATCTTAGGGACATCTTCACTCTTAATCTTCAGCTGATAGTATCCCGACCTTAAGTCAATCTTTGAGAACACACAGGCACCTCTGAGTTAATCAAATAGATCGTCTATACGCGGCAATGGATAACGGTTTTTAATCGTTACCCGATTTAATTGCCTATAATCAATACACAACCTTAAGGTACCATCTTTCTTCCGAACAAATAACACTGGGGCTCCCTAAGGTGACGAACTAGGCTGAATGAAACCTTTATCAACCAACTCTTGTAACTAAATATTCAATTCTCTTAACTTCGCATGAACCATTCTATATGGAGTTGAGGAAATATGATCCGTACCTGGAAGTAAATCAATGGTGAACTCCACATCTCGATCTGGCGGCAATCCAGGTAAATCATCAGGAAAGACGTTCTGAAACTGTCTAACCACCTTTAAATTCTCCACACTAATAGTAGCAAATCATTCTACGTGAACCAAATACCCCTGACAACCTTTCGTTAATAGCTTTTTGGCTCTTATTGCTAAAATAATACCATGCCTCAATCCACTAGGCTCACCAAAGAATGTAACCTCAGGTAATCCAGGACGATGGAAGGTCACTGACTTCCCGTAACGGTCAATCTTGGCACGATTGTAATGCAACCAATCTGTGCCTAAAATCACATCAAAATCCACAATGTCTAAAGGAGTAAGGTTAGCTAGCATAACCACATCCTCCACCAACATTAACAACCTGGGTAAACATAATCTACATAACACCTCTCCCCTTTAGGCATTGCAAACTCTAACTCATACCTAAGGGGTGTAGATTGAGGTTGAGTCAACTGAGCAAATGTACGAGAAATCACAGAATGCGTAGCACCACAATCAATCAACACTTTAGCATGATAACCAAGAATATTTAACGTACCCATGATTAAGTCAGGATTGTTCTGAGCATCCTGAAGAGAAATGTTATGGATACGTCATTGAGCTTGTTGTCTTCCTCCTCGACCTCTGCTGGCATGAACACCTCTACCCCGCGAACTACGTCCCTGACCAGACTGATTATGCTACCTTGACGATCAAGCACTACTAGCAGCAATATCCACCTGCTGAGGTTGCACTCCAGACTGCCACTGCGATCCACCAGCAGAAAACTGCTGACCGTAGCCACTCTGCTGATAAGGCATATAACCCCTTGAAACTGGCCATAACCACCTTGCTGATAAGGATCCTAAGGGTACTGATACTGTCCTGAAAGATAAGGAATTGGATCCCCCTGAAAATGATAAGTGCTACCACGACCTGCCTGCACATAACCACTAGGTCCTGAAAACTGATGGGTCGGAGCTGGTGGTGGCATAAGGGGCTGCTGAGGCTGCTGGGGCCTCTGCTGATTTTGAGGGCAATACCTAGACAAATGTCCCATTTGTCCACAAGTATAGCACCCGTTACCTCGACGACACTCTCCAAAATATCGATTATTGCATCTACGGCACAAATGAGCACTAGCACCACCTAAATCTCTATGTCTCTGAAATCTCAGGCCTCCAGTAAATCTACCTCCTCGCCTTTGGCTCGTGGCACTAAAACCTTCACTGGAAAAACTCGAGCTTGTGCAACTTTTCTTAAAACTCTGAGTCTGGCGAGGTTCCTGAGCTGAATGTCCTTTACCTTTAACATCCCTTCTCTGACTCTTATCCTTTTCTTCCTCTTCCTCACTATCACTGGGCAACTTCTCTGAGTCTTCAACCCTCAACAAAATCTCATAGAACTCCTAGTAAGTATTACAATAAGTGGTAGTTGCCATAGTACGCCATTTCTTTTTAGTACCCAAAATAAAACGGCGTAACATCTCCACCAGATTATCAGCAACCTCTGGATGAAAATGAGACAAGTTAATGAACTTCCTGTATTACTCATTCGCTGAAATCTTCCCCTGTTTCATACTGGTAAACTCTTGCTTTTTACTGTCAATGTAGGTTGGAGGAATAAATCTTTTCATAAATAAACTCTTGAAAATTTCCCAATTAGCTGCTTCCTCTCGAATTAACGCTCGAGCCCTCAGTTCCCACCAAGATGCAGGTTCCTTACCTAAGAACCAAGTAGTCGTCTCAACCCATCTATCAAGAAGAAGATTCCCCTGACTTTGCATTACCGGGAAGGTTTTCTCCACATGATTAAACAATTTCTCTGCGCCTTCAGGCCCTTCATTTCCCACAAAATTGTATAACTTCAAATTGTATACAGCCTCAAGATGAGTTCTCTAAGCAGGACGTAACACAGACTGTATAACATTGGCTATAACTTCCCCTAACTGAGAAATATCATGGAAACTAGGTTCAGCTGAACGACGTGGCTCTCTACGAGGCGGCATAGTTCTGACAAAAGACATCAAGAATAATTAGGGAATTCACAAAATATGTAGGACTGCAACCTAGAGCTCTGATACCAAACTGACACACCCCGACCGAGATCGAGGGGTGCTGATCGTCACGTGAGCGTGACGTAACCATAAGCACAGTGCGGAAGCAAGATTAATAAGGGAAATACGAACAAATTAAAACCAAGCAACTAGCAATCCTAGTTAAGATAGCATGCTAGTGCGAGATTAAGTGTGAATTACACAACCAGAGCTTAACTAGCCTAAGTGCAGTCAAGCATACAAGTACTATTTAAACAACACCCGAATGTCATCCTACATGAAGGATGTTTGTCAGAACCTCCGTTGAATCCTCGTAAGCCACCAATAAACGCTACCTAATACCTAGAGGGGTGCAAAACAAATACGTGAGTGGGCAAAAACAAAGGTTTTCTAAAATCATACGATATCAAAAGTGCTATCCCTTCGCTGGAAAACCTGTATACTTTCCCAGAAAAAATAGGATACATATATATGTATACAAATATAATTCAAAACCATGCTCAATGTATCCAAAACCACATAAATATATGTATGCCATGCTCAATGCCTCATAATATCACAAATGTAAGCCAGGTGATGCAATTCAATATAACTCATGTACTAGCCGAAGTCACCTGACGTGATCTATACGGCGAAATCTAGAGCTCATTTCAATCATATCTCAATCTCATATCTCATCACATAATTCATCATGTATATATATCACATATCTCATCATGTATATACATATCTGCACACGAGTCGGAACCACCTTACGTGGTCTGACCGACATGACTAGGTATAAAAATAATAATACGCTCTAGTGCTACGATCACGTGAAGACTGTGCGATAAATCACGAGTCACCTACGAGTCGAACCCATTGAAAGTGGTCTATATGACAGGACTGTGCACCTAACTTGGATCCAAGATAAGCGTGTGGTGCGGGATGTGAACATCACGTGAAGGATTGTGCCCCTAACTCTGGGCAGGAGCACTAATACCGAGGTGCCGATTAATGAGCTCAATATATATCACAACATCACTATTCATGTCATGACCATTACCAGCATGATATACTCACCTGTAGCTTACTTGGCCTCCGCAGCACCATGCAACAATATGCATAATTATGGTAATGCCTATGCTAATATATAATATGAGCATGACATGGCATTTCAAATCAAATTTCCTTTAAAATACGTTTTCTGGGAAAAACGTCAAGTATATATATATACTAAAACAAAAGCCCACTCACTAATAAATAGCCGGGTCGTAACCCCCGTGCCTAGCCTGGTTACGCTCGTCCTCTGGATAAGTCTCGCCTATATGAGAAACAACTATATAGGCGTTATTTTAAAGCACATAAACAAAACTAGGTAATAACTTCTCATACAATGCTCAAATTGGGTATATGAATATACCACCGTGATCTACACAACCTCACAAAACATCCCCATATTTTTAGAAAAAAATTTCGACCACCCACACGCCGTCACGCGCTGGCCAAGGCACGGCTAGACAAGCCCCCACGCGTGGTCACGTGCCAGGCACACTAACGGCGGCAGTTAACGCCGTAAGGTATATATCGGGGAATTTTTCATTAAGTCCTAACGGAATCCGTCCAAACTAACTGATGGCGTCGGAATATTCCGTCAGACTTGACGGAATATTCCGTCGTCTCCTACCTTTGAACTCCGGCGAACGTCGCCGTCGCTGGAAAATTGGAAAAACTTTAAAACCTTATATCTCCGTCGATTCTTCACCAAAACTTACGAAATTGGTCTCAAAATGAAGCTTATAACATTTAGAATAAGATCATACCAATTTCAAGCTCCCAAAACCGCTGGATCTTTCATGAGAATCCACGAACTTCCAGCCAAAACTTTAAACTTGCATATCTTGACTTTCCGACGTCCAAAACCTGCAAACGAACTACTCCAAGTTTCGTATGGGCCTCCTAATGCTTCCTAGAAGCTTGAAATTCCCTGAAACAACCACATTTACGTGTGCATGAACAGTGCACAAATATGAGATTACGGTTTCTCTAGAAAATGAAAGTCTCAGGTCTTGAAAATGGTATAGATGAACTTCTAAGCTTGCAAGGAGTACGAATCTTACCTTCTTGATGTCGATATGTGAAGAAATGGGATGATTCGGCTGGTGTCCGTACAACTTGTACGGAAAATGCAAGAAATCCGAGAGAGAGGAGAAAGAGAGTGAAGGTATGTGTGTGGTCCAAATTTTGTGTCACCAACCATATATCTTAAGTCCTAAATGGGTCCAAACAATTAGGAAGGATTTTAATTGGTCCAAAACCAAGATATAAGTCACACAACACCCCACAACGATCAATGGCAAAATCGACATTTCACGCCTTCGAGAAGAATTTTTCCGGGACGAGCTATCACAATAAGTACATATCCACCATACCATTCTTTTTCTATTAAAAAGCAATGAGTTTCGAACCCAAAAACATAAGAGATGCATATAGATACACAAACCCAACAAACCATGTTTCATTTTTATTTATTTCTTTGTGCGTTATATCAATTTGTACACATAAAAAATAAAAAGTGTAAAAGAAAATATAGGAACCAAAATTTTAGGCCATGTAAGGGCCTCTGTTTGGACCTTGCACAGGGCCTCTAAAATCTCAGGACCGGCCCTGGGAGGTGAAGATTTTTGCTTAGAGAAGGGTGGAATGAGCATCAACAACATGTGCTTAGAATGCATTGGCCTCGGTTTACATAAGAAGTTGAATTTGATTTAATACATTTCTATGGGTACCTTGAGTGACATCTCAATGGTCCCACTTTCATGAAACCCCCGTCATCAAGAGGAAAGGAAATTATTTTCTATGATAGTATTATTGTTATGTGTCTATTAGGATAAAATCCTGACATCGTCATTGATCTGCACCATACACGTTCATCATGTATTCATATTGGTGAATGTGGTGGTGGTTGCATTAGAAATCCAATGATCATGTTCTAAAGATGGTTTGTTACATGTCATTATTTAATTTGGCTAAACTTTTTTGTTGCCAGACAGCTAAGAAATGCATGTCTTTTACTTAAATGAAAATAGATTGTCACACTTTTCCAAAAAATTGGAATGGATTATACTTATCTTTCGTATTACATTTCAGTATTAATTCAGCTTGGATTTTTTCTTTCAGTCGACAGCTAAGTAACACTCTTGCTAACTGGAAATGAATTATATACTTATCTTGATATTTATATAAGATTTTAAATCCAAGCGGGTGCTTTGCACATGTGGGACTAGATTTCCACAAGTTAAGTAAATGACAAGTTTGTCCAGCAATGCGAACAATATCAGAGTTTTGAGGCGCCGGTGGTGTCAGCTAAAGAGTAGTCTCTACTGATTCGGTGAACCAAAATTTGAGTTCTAGGTTATTTTGTGAGAGATTTTTCAAGTGCTCGGTATTCAAGTGATACTTTACATGTCATAATATAAGTGGAAGAAATGATATATTTTTTAGTATTTCTGCACTTATTTGTAATACATGAAGTATCCACTGGAATGCATGGCACTTCGAAAAATATCTCGTTATTTGCATGTACCTTAGTAATGATTGAATTTGGTTTCTTATATTGTTTTTAGCTAATCCATTGAATTCAATACAATTATTTGAAATCTTAGTGAAAGACTGGATTTGTTATCTCATATTTGCTTTTTACAAAAAAAATACCAAATTGAAGCAATTGCTTGTTCAAACAACAAGGAACTGGATCATCAATTCAATTAAATGAAATTGAGCATGTTTCCCATCTCTTCTTGAGAATCAAGTAGGCTATATATATGCAAAATTGTTCTCAAACTCATATGCAACAATTCCGCCAAGACCTCTTCTTTAGTTGGGGGAAGATTCCTCACAAATTGGATTTTTTGAGGAACATATCGAAAGAACATTGGTGGGACAATGTGATTGTTAAATCGATTTCTAAGCAATGTACGGAAAATTTCAAGCTAGTGTTCAACATTGACGTAACAAATAGCAATAGATACAACTTTTTCGTCTTCAATTATGTTAGTTATGCGAATAAAATTAGAGAATTTATGAGAAACTTATTAGCATTTTTTAAATTCATTGTTGGACAGTGACCTTGACACCGAAAAATTTAATGTGGCCTCGAGACCAGAAAATTTAATTAGTCCGTTGGAAAACATTGTAGAATTGAGTAGCAATCAAATAATTATGTTGAATTATAGTAGTACTTATAATTATTTTGATTGAATATCTTATTTGTACCTAAACTAAAAATATTGTAGTTTAGCTAAAAGTTTTTGCAGAGTCAGTATTTAAGCTAAAAGGTCTCAATTTAAAGGAAAATGCTAGGGGATTATGTTTTTAGACCATATTTTATAGACCACATGATGTGACGATTGATTAAAGAAGGAATTCAATCATCAACAGCCACTGGTTTACAAAATATGGCCAAATTTAAGTTGAATAATGCTAGGGATACCACATATTTGTACTGTGACAGCCTGTCTCTGATTTTAAGAGTTTTTAAAGTTTTAATAAAGCATTTTACAAAAATGCCCTTTGAGGCACGCACATTGTTCGAGGTTAATTGTTGTGTCGTGCCATCTAAGATTTGTTTTCTTGTCATATCCTCGTAGTACTCGTCGCTACGGAAGCGTGGGCGCAGACGGTTCGTGATTTAGAGTTATATCGAAGAAGATATTGATGTTTGAAGTTTGGGTATTTTAGGAATTATAATAGTAAAATCTGGAATTTCTTTTATGAAAATGGACGGCCCAGATTTAATAAAGAAATTAATGGACGGCTGGGATTAAAAGGAATGAGATTATGTGTGTGTGTGTGGCTGGTGGAAGAAGGAAATGAGGAAGAAGGGATTGGGCAAAACTGCCCAACCAGAAGGAAGAAGAAGAGAGCTCCGGGAGAGAAAGGAGAGAGAGCTGACGAATGGAGAGAAGAGAGAGAAAAGGGCCGGCCAATCGGAACAGAGAAAGGAGGAAAGGAGGGAGAGAGTGGCGCGGGGGATCGGCCGGATCTCCTTGGCCCGTTTTTGACCCGGTCGGCACCCATGCCTATTTTCGATGATTTTCACCCGTTTTTCCGGCGAATTGCTTCAATAAACCTCATGGGAAACACTCTAGGACCCTTCCTCTATCCATTCCATCTCAAATTTGGAGAGATTTGGCCTTGAAAATGGGTGAAACCGCAAGAAGGGGTGTGGCGGTTTTGGCTTCGAATCACCCAATCCCGAAGCAATTTCTTCCAATTACCACCACCCATGGCATCCTCTTGAGGCCTAGAACAAAGCCCAGGTAGTGGTTAAGGCGTTGGAATAAGTTTGGAGGTCGAATCGAATCACACCAAATTCAAGGGTTTCGTACGGTTTTGGCAAAATTGGAGTCTTTCCAGGCCAAATTGGCCTTGGTCACAGGTATGAAAGTTGTTCTACTCTTTGAGATCTTCAATTCTGCAAATTTTGGTAATTTTTTGATAAAGTTGAATTTTCTGGCGAGCCGGGGTGGCCGACCACCACCCACGGCGGCGCGTGCGCGGCGCGTGCGGTGGCGCGTGGCCAGTGAGCCGCCAATGCTATTTTTAGGCCATAATTCATGTTCTGAATTCAGTTTTGGTGAATGAATGACGTTTGATGATCATTCGAACCTAAATTCGTTACGATGCGGGGTTAGGCCAAAATATGAATTGACGGAGATCCGACCGTTGGATGGTAATGAAATTTTAGGATGTTGTTCTAGAGATTTATTGTGGATCTCTGGAAGTTACGGATTGGAAATCTGAGTTGCAGATCTTCCGGATCGAACTACATAGTGACATGTTTTATATAAGTTTTATATTCTATTGATATGATTTCTGAGGCATGATTTGATGATTGTTCTAGGCGCCGATCGTCATGACGCCTTGATGTGTTGTGCTAGGGAGTTGTAGGGCGAACTGCAGTTGAGTGGGCAGTTATTTTCCGTATATACCTATATAAATGAATTTTGCCCAGAAAATCAGTTTAAATGAAATGTGTTATGAACTGCGATATGAAATGCCATGCAAAGTATCTATTTGTTTAATTTTGCATTATTGATTGTTTATATTAATGTCGGTGCTGAGGAGGCCCAGGTAAGTGGCAGGTAAGTTTATATGCTAGTTATTGAGAACGAATGATGAAATGTGATGTGATGTGATATGATTAGAGCTCATAGACCTGCACACTGATATTAGTGCTCACACCCAGAGAGGGGCTCTATCTTTCACGTGTTGTTCACCTCCCGCACTGCATGCTCGCCTTGGAACCAAGTTAGGTGCTCAGTCCTGTCGAATAGGCCACTATAGGTGGGTTCGACTCGTAGGTGATCCGCGATTTATCGCTCAGTCTTCACGTGATTGTAGCACTAGAGCATATTAGTTTATTATCAGTGATGTTGTGCAGACCACTAGAGGTGGTATTGATGTGTGTGCAGGGTATATATATGATTTGATTATGATGATTATGAGTTATATGAATTGTTGAGTATGATATGAGCTATATACAGCCGAGGGCTGAGATGATATTTGAGTATTCAATCACATTCACAAGGATGCTTTGGCATTCAGTTGATACTTTGGCATGGCATATACATGCTTTCATACATACATGTTTTCAGCAAATTTTTGAGAAATATATATGAGTATATACTTTATTTCTGGGAAATTATACAGGTTTTACGGCGAGGGGTTATAACTTTTGAAAGGAAAGGTTTTGAAAAGAATTGTTGCTGACCCACTCAGTTTTATGTTTTTCGCCCTTCCAGGTTCGAGATAGAGCAGAGCTTTGGTGGCCACGAGGAATCCAATGGTGTTCTAACAGAATTCACAAATGTAGGATTCACCTTCGGGTGTTACATCTTAGTATTTGTATCTTTAAAGCTTCCGAACTGTGTAAATGGTTACGTCACTCTCACGTGACGGCCAGCATGCCCTCCTTCAGGACCACATTTGTGTACCACTTGATATGGCAAGTGATTCATACAACCATTATCTTTTTTTTTTATTTTGAGTATATCAATATTTTTACACTAGGGGGAGGGGGAGTTCGGCTAAGTCACACAATGGGCAACTAACTTGGTATCGAATTCACCATCTACGAGATTCAAACCTAAGACCTTTCACTTCTAAATGAAGAAGAATATCACCAGACCGTAGTATTGAGTGACTACAATCACTATCTATTTAAATATTAAGATGGCACGTATGCGTCACTTTAATACAAAATATGGTCTCCTTAAAATTTAGGGGTTAGGAGAAAAAAAAAAATTGTAATAAAAGATTGAACTTTATGTGGGGAAATGGAAATCCAAATTAATTTGGGGTAATTTGGGGACAATATCAACCAAGTAAGAGAAATACCAATTGACCACTAACGTCAAGAAAATTTATATTTTTGGATTTGGATGTGTTATGTATATAGAATTTCCATCTCTTGAGGAATTATTCTACCAACCCACTTGTATATTAATATTTGTTTTTTTTTTTAACTATTAATATTTGTTTTGGTGTCTTGAATAATGCATTTCATTTGCATGTGTTCCCGCAGGTACTCCCGAATTTTATAAACTAGTAAAATGTTGACATGGGGCAGTTGGAACCAATTAAGTTGCTAAAGATGAAAGGAATCACTGATCAAGGCCACATTTAAAGAAACTACATAAAAAAAAATATAATGAGCATATATCCATCTACTATGCGACCTTCAATGTTTATATATAGTTTGATCAACTAGACTAGTGCGTGATGTTCTATTGCCCTACTTATATATAAATTTTCATATCGTTATATTGCAATCTGAATCATTAATAGTTCAAATCTGAAGTAGTATATTTCTTTTTTATATCTTGAGACAAACATTATATTGTAAGTTGTGCATTTGACTAAACATTCAAACAAAAATCAATCAAAATATTGTGTATTAAAAAGATGGCAGCATAAGTATCTTCATCGTTGAACCAAGTTGATAACTGAATATTTCTCGTCAAATAGTAAAAAAATATGTAACAAATCCTATGAGTTCTTAGTAAGGTTCTAAAAGACGCTAGGCGCTAGTCGGACGGTGAGTTGGCGCTTAGTGCCTAAGCGGCCTATGCGGATTTAGGTAATATTCTTATATATCTTGTAAGTAAGTGCATATTGACACTTACAAAAAATTATACTTGTATGAAATCCATGGATAAGATAATAAAAGAATGGTAAAATGCAAAAAGAGTATCCAACAAGTCCAAAATTTAAAAACACATTAAGCATATAGGCCATATAACCATATTGAGGAGTATTGTAGGATTACACATGTACAATAAGTTCACAATTTAAAACCACATAAAGTGCAAAATATGTCACATCCTGGCCCGGGCTCCATCACATCCCAGGCTCGACTCTACCGTAGCACGATATTGTCCGATTTGGGCCCCTACCACACCCTCATGGTTTTGTTTTTGGGAACTCACACGAGAACTTCCCAGTGGGTCATCCATCATGGGATTGCTCTCGCGCGCTACTCGCTTAACTTCGAAGTTCCGATGGAACCCAAAGCCAGTGAGCTCCCAAAAGGCCTCATGCTAGGTAGAGATGGGAATATACATATAAGGCTCACAGGATCCACTCCTCTGGGCGATGTGGGATCTCACAAAATAGGAGGAAAATAAGGAAATATAGTAATGTATATAGGATTTTTTTTTTTTAATTTCAAAAAAAAAAAAAACCCGTCTAAAGCCCATCTAATTTGCAAGAAAACGTCTCGGGTCACCACCGTTCAGCGCCTAGGTCATTTTTTAGAACACTGGTTATTAGCACAATTAGCATAGACATCTAGCTCGTATTTGGTAATCTGTTATGATCTTTTTCAAGGCAATCTCTGATATTTCAGGGGTGCAGTGTGAAGTTGATAAAAATATCATTTTTATTAAAAAATAATAATAATTTTTTGGACAATATATTCGTACAGAATTGAACAATCAATATTTAAACTTAATTGAAATTAGTACCATACTCTTATTAGTTGAAAAAATCTCCAATTGCATGCCATGAAATCATGATTTAGGGTTCATCCATGAAAAAATGGAGTATGACTGAAAAAGAGATACGAAAACACGCTTGTGTTTGTGGAAGAAAGTAATATACAAGTTAGTTTTTATCATTAAAGAAAAGTGGAAGAAAGTAATACACAAGTTTTTTTATTACTAGAGAAAGTGAAAAATTGATATATTAAGTGTAAGCTCGACTTAATCAATTATAATATAGATAAAATCATATGTTCTTTTCAATTAAAAACTTTTTTATTAGAAAATTTATTTTCATATATATGTAATATATAGGAAATCAAAAATTTGGGGGCCCCTCAGAAATTTGGGCCTTGCGCCGGTGCAGCTCCCTTGATCTTTTTGGTCATCAATATGTATGGAATCACATTAACATATACGTATACGCTCACACTGTGTGTGAATTTTTTTTATTTTTGTTTTTAAAATTGGAGAGAGAGGAGAGAGAGGGAGAGAGAGAACGTGGGAGTGGGGAGGTGGGGAATAGAGGTCTATTTAAAAAAAAAAATTAGAGATGTTAAAATCACCTGTATGTGAGGGTTGAACAAAAAACAACATTTTGTTTTGTGAATTTACGTTACTATCCTTAATTTTTTTGTTGTGATAGAAGATTAAATAGTCTTTTCACCATCTTTTGGTTGACAAAGAGAGTTCTATTAATATGTAGTTCAGAGGTGAAGAAACTAAGAATTTCTAATAGAAGTAAATTTTTATCTTTCTCCTTTTGCAAATAGTACTTTTGATGAAATGATAGAAGAAGAGGTCCATGGTTTTCTTTATTGGATGCATGTAATGAAAATGAAGCAGACTATGAAATATTAAGAGATGAGAAAGAAATATTGATATGAACAAATACAACATGCATCACTATATAGATGAAAAATATTGAGAAAAATGCTACCTTTTCTCTTGATATACAACCAATATTAGTAGATGAATGAATCAAACGTGACCTTGAGTATAAGCCTCTTAAACTACAAGAATAAAAATGATTAGTTGGGGAAAGTTTGAGATTGTTTGTACAAGGGCAAAAATATAAAAATAAAAAAAAACACTTTCTGATATTCAAAACACTTTTTACAGTGTTTGGCAAAAAAATTAAAGGCATTTATAGCTCATAGAAGTGCGTTTAGAAGAAACTTTTTTCAAGAAGCACTTGAATTATAATAAAATATCAGCGTACTAATTATAATAAAAGCACTCTAAAAGTGATTGTGAGCACAAGTACTTTTAAAATAAGCAATCGCAAATGAACTTTTAGTTGAGCATAAATTATGAATTAGAGTTTTAATTAGTTGTAGTTGAGCCATGTATTAGCCAATTCAATATCACTATTTGTCTATTTTCTACACTAATGATAATATTATATGTTAAGTTAAACTAACTTTTGACTGGTTGACAACAGTATGTTTCTTAGAAGTTAAAAATCTTGTGCCTCTGCCTCTTGAACTCACCAAACAAACATGATCATCGGCATGAATATTCATTATAAAACTAAGTTTAGGATATATCAAATTCCTATATCCAACTGCACTTCCCTATGATAGTGCCACATTTCTTTACATTTTAGAAACACCTCACGCTACCACATTTCCAGGCCCTCCATATCCTCTCTCTCTCTCTCTCTCTCTCTCTCTCTCTCCCCCTTCAATATCCTTTCTATATAACTAAAATACACAGTGCTGACCGTTGTTTCGTTACAAATACTATTGCTTCATAAAAAAATAAATTAAAAATAAAAATTAGGGTTCCTTACAGAACACTTGATTCCTTCCACTTTAATCTGGTTAATGCAATCTCATTGCTCAAAGATTATGGGGGTTTGAATTTGCACAAAGTCATCGTGTGCTGGGGGTTCTTCGATAAGGATTAGTCAACAGCTTAGGTCACGCGGATGGTTTGGAATGGTCCTACATGCATTGCCTAATGTTATGAGCATTATCAGAATCTATATAGAATCTATACGTTTATATCATATCAGCTTTGTGGTCATATGTTACGTGTAGTTCGAGGAAATCAGGTCCCCTTGCCTACTTTGACCTAGAACATGACTTGGGTAGTTGTTTGATATGCTTGTCTCCCTCGATCTGCAAATGCTTTTGTTATGGCAAAAGATTACTTCCCACGATTTGTCTGGAGAGGAGAGACCCCTAACATTCAAGAAATCATCTAAACACGATCTTCTAGTGATACTTCTTGTTGTCCTTGTACTAATGGCAAGGTTCTAAAAGTCGCTAGGCGCTAGTTGGGCGGCGGGCTGGTGCCTAGCACCTAGGTGCCTAGGCGGGGCCTAGGCGGACTAGGCGGATTTAAGTAAATCAATTATATTTCGTGTAAATAAGTGTCTGCTTATACTTGAAATATATATAATTTCGTCATAAACTACAAATTAGAATGCATATATATTATGAAGTATTGGAACATAATGAAAACATGTGAAATAAGGATATAATGTGTGTTCATTGAAGTATGCAACAAGTACATTACAATTTATTAGAAAAAAACAAAATGCAAAATGAAAGTTATATATTTTCTGTCTAAGTGAGTTGTGACCTAGGCGAGTGTTTAGGCGGGTCTAGGCGGTCTAGACGGGTGCCTAGGCGGTCTAGGCGGTGCCTGAGTAGGTCTAGGTGCTCTTAGCATTAATCGGGATGGTGGCCAGCCGCCTAGCGCCTAGGCGGGGCCTAGGCGGCGCTAGGCGGGGATTTTTAGAACAGTGACTAATGGAAAGGAACTTTGCTAATATCATTGTGAAAAAACTGATAACCGATGTAAGATAATCGTTGTGAGATCTAGAATTAATATGTGATCTTCAATCACTCATGCACGCATTCTATGCGATCGTCTTGAGTAATTGATGGTGGTGGATATGTGTATATCTGTTTGGACCTAATTTTGCACGCACTAGGCTCATATACTCTAAAGTTATTGGATGAGAAAAATATTAAGAATCATGATTGGTGTGGGGATAAAGGTTGAATCAATCTAGGTTCAGAGTCCTAGTCCCATAAAAGTTGAATCCCATTTTGTGCTTACAAAATCCGAACCCGTCCCATAACCACCCTGAACATGCTAGACCCACCCCGCCCCATGTGTCCAAGACTTGTTTGCCCACCCCTAATATAATGTGCCATTTGTGGTACATGACATCTGGATGCAGTGCTATCAGTAGTCTAACAGACTAACACAGTGAACAAGACCACCATGCAATGCCAAGAACTCTGTCTAAATAAGCAAATTCCTTTAAAAGATCAGTACTAATCCATTTCCTTAATTACATCCAAGTTTTGACATTTGAACAAAACCCTAATCATGACAACCATTGGTTTTTTATGTTTCGGCACACAACCGAAGGCTAGCATGCGTCAAAGTTGAAGAAGCTTGTCATTAGGATTATCTAATTAATCCTAATGAAGCTACGTACATCTAACTTTAATTATAAATAAATATCAAGTAGGATGAAATGAATCAAAAACATGGTCAGGACCACAGCTGTGGTAGTTTAAGCATCTTTGCCATGTTTCCGGTGTGATTTGCGAATAGGATAAACGAAGCTAAATTAATAAGGACCAACCTTTTATTTTTCTTTTTCTTTTTTTTTGAAAAAGATACGATAGTAGATTTCATTTCATCAAAAGTTGCATTACAAAAGTTTATCCTTCTCTAAGCATAGAGCTACACACAATCCTCAACAAGTATGTCAGTTACAATACTAGGCCCACCAACCCATTCACAATTTTGCATCAGAGATAGACAGACTTTTGCAAGGCAGTGAGCAGCAGCGTTTGCTTTGCGACGAGTGTGGGTGATATTTACTTCAATGATTGTGTTGAGCAGAGCTTTGCAATCCTCCACAACTTGTCCAATGGGTGACAAATTGAGAATGGGATCTCTCAGTGCCCCTACAATCTGAAGATAGTCAGTTTCGAACATAACGAATTGAAAACCCCTGTCAATCGCCCATAGCAAACCTGCCTTAATTGCCATAGCCTCCGATAGCGGTGGGAATGATACATCTCCAAAACTTCCACTAAGGGCAGCCACAAAGAGACCATCACTATCCCTAATAATGGCACCAAACCCAGCAACACGCCTTCCTGCGTTCCAGGACCCATCAATATTCATCTTGAGTCGGCCCTGAGGTGGAACAATCCATCTGGGGGTATTTATCAGCCTGCTACCATGCTCTGTGACTGGATTTGTAGTTTGAATAAACTCCAGCCACCACTGAATAGCTCGAGCAGTGCATACCTCAAGTGACTCTAGTTTATCTTCCCAAAATTTCTTGTTTCGTGTGATAGGAGCGTATTTATACGACTTTATTAGCTAGTTTCCGTACATTTACTTAGTTAGTTTCTAGTTATAAGAGTGTTTTAAGCTATTTTCGTGTGTTTGTAGGTCCAAATGACAAAGTTGGCAAGAAAGTGTAATTTGGAGCATTTTAGAGCAGTTTTGGGCTTGAAATGGATATCACATGTATGGAGCAAGATGGATGGACGAATTTGAAGTTCAAGAGAGTTTAGGAATGTGCAAAAGAGATGGAGAAATAAATCCAAGACAAAGAAGATAAGGAATCAGCTCAAAAGAAGGAGACATTATCCAAAACATTATCCAAATAGCCTTATCTTAGCCTTCTTTTATCTTATCCTATCCTAATCTTATCCTACCTTAATTTATGTTGCAAAGGGGAGCAAAGGGGACTCCTTTTCATATTAGGATTCCTAAAACTTGATTTCTAGAAGCCCTTATCCTTTCCTACAAGGGTGCCGCACAAATCCTTCTAGAACCCCTAAAAACCTGGCGCCTATTCCCTCTTCTAGAAGTCTAAGTCCTAGCCGCACCCCCTATCCCTATTCTCCTTGGTTTCTAACTTCTAGAAGGTCTTTTCCTTGTTGGATTGGAGTGCCAAATCATTTTCCAACAAGCCTTTGCCGTGCCTTAGCCTTATATATACCAAAAACATATTTTGCCGCAGATATGACAGTTTTTAGAGAGTTTAGAGAGAGTTTCAGAGATTTTGAGAGAAAAATACCTTTGTGTCACAGCAAGGAAGGAAGGAAAAGAAAAGTCTTTGTGCCGTGACATGTCATCCAAGGCCATTGGAGGGCTAGAGCGTTTCTAGGTTCTTTCTATCCTTAGTCTTGGTTCAATGTTTATTTTAGATTGCTTTTCAACTATATTAGACATGTGGAACTAATTTCTTTTTAGTTAGAGGTGAATTCAAAGCCATGAACATATATGTGATATGAATTGATTTCCTCCAGTTATTGTTTCATGAATCGTGAATGTGGTTTACTTATCTGTTTGATTGACAACTTGTTCTTGTGTGTTGATTAAGGATGCATACTTAGTTTGTATGCATGAATTTGATGCTAGAATGTAAGGGAATTTCACCTAATTGTTATGAACTTATATTTACAAGTAGTGGAAGTCGCTAGTCACGATTGTGTTAAGTAAATCCTAGGCAGGAGTATCATGCTTTTCATAGTTATGAATGCCTTGTCAATGCTTATGATTTTCATAGAACTTAATGATCTTTGACATGTATCTCTATCATGCTGTTCATATAGGGAACTTGATAAGAATAATTTGGTTGCCGATGAGTTTTCCATCCAATTCAATGAACTTAGGAAAATCTGAGAATTAATTTGTGCGATGCAATTAATTTGGGGCGTTGTCATTCATGGTTTATCGGAAGAATAATTGGAAATCGATTCGTATGCATATGTGTCATGTGTGGAGCAGGACCCTCTAACTAGCCTTTCATCCTTTAATTCACCCAATTTCGTACCCTTGTTACTTTGTTTCTTTAATTTGCTTAGTTTTAGTTAATTTCGTCAAAAACAATCCCTATTTAGTATTTTGAGTCAAGAAAGTTTAGAATTCGTTCAAATCACTCTCTAGTACCTGTTTCGAGTTTATTTCACTTCGTTGTGCTGTTTTAAGTCAGTTTAGCTTGTTTTGAGTCATAAGAGTCTAGTTTTCTGTTTTTGAGTCTAGTTTAGTGTTTTAGGGTTTAAATTGTGTTGATTAGCATCCCTTATAATCCCTGGCCTAAAACGATCCCTACTTGCATGTACTACAACCATAGGGTTTTAATTTGAGTGTCATTTAATTTCACATCAAATTTTGGTGTCGTTGCCGGGGATTAGCAAAATTGCTAATCCCTCTTTGTTTCTGTCCGTACCTTTTAGTTTGTGTTTCTGATTTTATTTTGTTTTGTTTTCTTTGTTTTAGGTACTAGTTTATGACTCGTAGTTCTCAACCTGTTCGTGAGAATATATTGGAGTTTGACGACAATTTTGAACGAACGTTGAGAAGGAAGATGAGATATCCAGAACCTAGTCCACCTAGTTCTGAATCCGAATTTGAAGAAGAAGAGGAGGAAGAACAAGTCATGGTTGTGGACAATCGAACAATCAAAGAACTTTCAGCCTTGGGATTGGACAATGTTGTGCCCTTATGCATTCAATATCCTAGGGTAGTTCAAGGTGAGACTGATGAGTTCGAGTTGAAGTCTAGCTTGCTGCATCACATTCCCAAATACCATGGGCTGTCCATGGAAGATCCAAACAAACATTCGAAGGAATTTGAAGTAGTATGTTCAAGCATGACTCCAATCAACGTAGATGGCAACATTCTGAAGATGAAAGCTTTTCCATTCTCTCTTATGGAAAAGGCTAAAGATTGGCTCTACAAACTAGCACCTGGAACCGTCACTTCTTGGGAAAGCATGAAGAAAGCGTTCTTAAAGAAATTCTTCCCAACTTCGAGGGTAATTCTTTTGAGGAAGAAGATTAGCGGAATTCAACAAAGCCAAGGAGAATCATTTCCAGTGTATTATGAGCGTTTCAAAACCCTTGTTGCATCATGCCCTCAACATCAAATGAAGGAAGAGCTTCTACTTCAATATTTTTACGAGGGACTTCTTCCCATTGAGAGACAAATGCTAGATGCCTCGGCAGGTGGTGCTTTGGTTGACAAAACACGGGTTGCTGCAAAGACCTTAATTGCAAATCGAGCTTTGAATGAACAACAATATGAATGAGTTAGACAAAGGGACACCCCACGGCAACACCAAGTTAATGAGGTAAGTTCAATTTCCGAATTGCAATCTCAAATGGCTAATCTCACTGTTCTTGTGTCACAGATTGCCAAAGGAATGAAAGTGTAAGGACCAAGTGTTTGTGGCGTGTGCACTATGCAATGACACCTTTCTGAGCAATGCCCTCAATTAATAGAGAATGGGGGATGGGAAAGTGCCAATGCCATTGGCTCTCAAGCCCAAAATCAGTCAAAGAATGATCCATACTCCAATACTTACAATCCGGGCTGGAGAGATCACCCAAACTTCAAGTGGATGGAGCCTCAACAACCTCAACAACAAGGTGGATTTAGATAGCAACCTCTTGGTTTTTATCTAAGGCCATTCACACCAACTCAGTCCCAACAAAAATCTGCCCAATCCAATTCAGGTGTCAATGCATGAAGATAATACGCTTAAAATACTAACTACTTTGACATAAGGGTACCAAAACCAAGCCAAGGAGATGGCCAACATGAAGAAACAAATGGGGCAAATGGCAGAATTCTTGGGACAAATCAGAGAAGAAGGCAAACTACCAAGCTCAACCGTTGTTAATCCAAAAGGAGGATTTGAAACCGCTAAAGCAATCATGTTGAGAAGTGGTAAAGAGGTTGGAACAGACCCACCACCATCCAAATCAAGTCAAGAAGAGGATGAAAAGCTGCTGATCGAGGAGGAAAACAATGCTAAACCCACGGCAAGGGTAGAACCATCATTGCCGCAGCCTTCCAAGGCTCCTACACCACCAAACTCAGGTAAGGTTGTTCCAAATTCGACTCATTCTCATTTGATTCCACCAAATTTTCCTTTCCCTGGTAGGTTTATGCAATTTAAGAAGGAAAAGAATGAAAAATACATCTTAGAGACTTTCAGGAAGGTACAAGTCAATATCCCACTCCTTGATGCAATAAAGCAAGTTCCAAGGTATGCTAAGTTTTTAAAAGAGCTTTGTACAACAAGGTGGAGGATTTTGAACAAAGAAGTGGTTCAGGTAAGTGAGAATGTCTCTGCTATTTTGCAAAGAAAACTACCACCTAAATACAAAGATCCAGGTAGTTTTACAATCCCTTGTGTTATTGGAAATACCAAGTTTGAACATGCCATGTTAGATTTAGGTGCTTCCATTAATGTCATGCCATACTTTATTTATGCATCTATGAACTTAGGAGAGCTTAAAAGCGATGGTGTTATAATTCAATTAGCTAATTGTTCTAATGCATATCCAAAAGGAGTTTTGGAAGATGTTTTGGCGCATGTGAATAACTTAATATTTCCAACGGACTTCTATGTGCTTGAGATGGAAGATTCAGCCCGCACCAAGATAGATATGTTCAAAGGGACGCTAACAATGGAATTTGATGGCAAGATTATTGATTTTAACATTTCTGAAGCTATTAAATATCCTAAAGATGATCGTTCTTATTTTTCTATTGATGTATTTGATTCTTTGGCGCAGGACTATCTTGATTCCTTAAATAAGGATGCCCTTGAAATAACCCTTACCAAAGAAGTGGGACTAAATAACGAAGGGGCAGAAATCAAGCACCATCACGGCATGCATGAGGGAGTCCTTGCCATGCCTAAAAGTGAAGAAGAGGATGAGATGGTTGCTGCCCTTGAGTCATTGCCATAACATGTTGGTAAGCCTCCAATCCCAATTCCAATTCCCGTTTCTACTAATAAGTTGTTACCTTCAGTGATTCAGGTACCAATTCTTGAACTTAAACCATTGCCAAATCATTTAAAGTACGTCTTTCTAGGGGATAAAGAGACATTGCCCGTCATTGTCTCTTCATCACTCACGGCAATGGAGGAGGAGAAACTAATTCGGGTGTTGAAAGAGCACAAAACAGCCATTGAATGGACCTTGGCCGACATTAAGGGAATTATCCTTACAACATGCATGCATCGCATACTTCTATAGGAGGGGGCTAAACCAACTTGAGAGGCTCAACGCCGACTCAACCCTTCAATGATGGAAGTTATGAAGAAGTAGATTATCAAGCTTATAGATTATGAAGTGATTTATCCAATTTCGGATAGTCGTTGGGTTTCACCGATTAAATGTGTTCCAGAGAAATCGGGAGTCAGTATGGTGAAGAATGCAGAAAATGAACTTGTTCCCTCCCGTATCCAAACAGGTTAAAGAGTATGCATTGATTATAGGAAGCTTAACACCACCACAAGGAAAGATCACTTCCCTTTGCCGTTCATTGATCAAATGCTTGAAAGGTTAGCCGGTCATTCTTTTTATTGCTTTCTTGATGGTTATTCGGGATATAATCAGATTGTTATAGCTCCAGACGACCAAGAAAAGACCACTTTTAGTTGTTCGTTTGGTACTTTTGCTTATCGTCGAATGCCATGTGGTTTATGTAATGCACCAGCCACCTTTCAAATATGCATGGTAAATATCTTTTCAGATTTTGTTGAGAACATTATTGAGGTTTTCATGGATGATTTTAGTGTCTTTGGTGATTCGTGTGATGGTTGTTTAGATAATCTCACTTTAATCTTAGAACGTTGCATTGAAACTAACCTTGTTTTAAATTGGGGAAAATGTCACTTTATGGTAAAACAAGGCATAGTTTTAGGTCACATAGTTTCAGCAAAGGGATTTGAGGTTGATTAATCGAAAATAGATCTTGTACGCTACTTACCCTCTCCAACTTCGGTGAGAAAGGTTCGTTCTTTTCTTGGACATGCAGGATTCTATAGGTGATTCATCAAAGATTTTTCAAAGATTTCCCAACCCTTATGCCGACTCCTACAGAAAGATGTGCTCTTTGAATTCAACGAGGAATGTGAGAAGGCATTCAAACACCTCAAAGAGATGTTAACTTCGGCCCATATCATAGTTTCACCAGATTGGAGCCTTCTTTTTGAGCTTATGTGTGATGCTTTAGAGTATGCATTAGGAGCTGTTTTGGGACAAAGGAAGGACAAGCAGCCATATGTCATCTATTCATCTCGGACCTTGAATGATGCTCAATTGAACTACCCCACCACTGAAAAAGAACTTCTTGCTGTTGTGTTTGCTTTAGATAAGTTTCGTTCTTATTTACTTGGTACTAAAGTTATAATTTACATTGATCATGCAGCTTTGAAGTACTTGCTTACGAAGAAGGAAGCCAAACCAAGGCTTATTCGCTGGATGCTTCTTCTCCAAGAGTTTGATATCGAAATCCGGGATAAGAAAGGAAGTGAAAACGTGGTGGCTGATCACCTGAGCCGTTTGGTGCATGATAAGGAGCCATTACCTATCCTAGAAACGTTCCCAGATGAGCAATTGATGTCCATTGAGGTAAGTGAGCCATGGTATGCTGATTTGGTGAATTACTTAGTGACATGGTATGCTGATTTGGTGAATTACTTAGTGACTAAACAAGTTCCAAGCACTCTAAATAAGCACCAATGTGATAAATTGAAAAAGGATGCACGATTTTATGTTTGGGATGACCCTTATTTGTGGAAATATTGCCCTGATCAGATTCTACATAGGTGAGTGCATGATTCTGAGTTTAATTCAATTTTAACTTTCTGTCACACTTATGCATGTAGGAGACACTTTGGCACTCAAAGAAGAGCACTTAAAGTGTTAGAATGTGGTTTTTATTGGCCTACTATCTTTAAAGATGGCAGAACCTTTTGTATGACTTGTGATCGTTGTCAAAGAATGGGCAATATAGGTTCAAAAGATCAAATGCTGCAGAATCCTATCTTTTGTGTTGAAATTTTTTATGTTTGGGGCATTGATTTTATGGGTCCTTTTCCTTTATCTCATGGTTTCAATTATATTTTACTTGCGGTTGATTATGTTTCGAAATGGATGGAAGCAAAAGCCACACGTACTAATGATTCAAAAGTGGTTGCAGATTTTGTTAAAACTAACATATGTGCAAGGTTTGGAATGCCACAAGTATTTATAAGTGATGGGGGCTCCCATTTTTGTAATCAAACCATTGAGGTGCTGCTCAAGAAGTACAATGTCATGCATAAGGTTTCGACACCATATCACCCTCAAACAAGTGGGCAAGCCGAGGTTTCTAATCGAGAAATCAAGCAGATTTTGGAGAAGACAGTTGGGCCAACTCGGAAAGATTGGAGCTTGCGTTTGAATGATGCATTGTGGGCATATCGCACTGCCTACAAAACACCAATTAGGATGTCACCATTTCGGCTCATCTATGGAAAACCATGTCATCTTCCCGTTGAGTTAGAGCATCGTGCACAATGGGCCGTCAAAACATTCAACATGGACATTGATGCCATTGACATTCATAGAAAGCTTCAATTGAATGAACTTGAAGAAATTCGGAACGAGGCTTATGAGAATGCTCATATTTACAAGGAGAAAACGAAGGCATTCCATGACAAGATGATTCGTAGCAAGACGTTCTCTATAGGGCAGAAAATGTTACTTTTCAATTCCCGCCTTCGTTTGTTTCCGGGTAAGTTGCGTTCTAAATGGATTGGTCATTTGTTGTTACTAATGTTTTTCCTTATGGTGCAGTCTAAATTCAAAGTTTGAAGACAGGACAAGAATTTAAAGTGAATGGACACCGTTTGAAGTCATACTAAGAGAATTTTGAGGAGCATGCCGTGGAGGACATACCCCTCCATGCCGTGGGCTCTAGTGATGCTTAAAAGGTGGTATCGTCCGGCTGGAAGATGTTAAAGCAAGCGCTTCGTGGGAGGCAACCCATGCGTTTGAATAAAGAAGACATAGGAATCTCCGACTCCACAACCAAATTTCCGTTTCTTAACCCTACTCTTTATTGCTTTTACTTTGCCATATTTGTCGTGATTTGTTAGTTATGTTATTTGCTTGCTTGCGTGAGAGTCTATATTTGAAACATTGAGGACAATGTTTGGTTTAAGTGTGGGGGGTAAACAAAGTGTTTTAATTGATATTTTCGTGGGATTTTATCACTTATCACTTCTAAAGTTGTTACTCACTGTTTAAAGTGTTTTTAGTGTGTTTTGAAGTGTTCTAATGTGTCCTATAGCAGAAAATCCGAAAATTTGAAAAAAGTTCGAAAAAGTTTTGAAAAATACCAAAAATAGTTGTTTTAGAGTCATTTTTGTGTGTTTGTGTTTTAGGGTACCTTCCAACACAATGATGAGGATTTGGTTTTTAATTGCACAACTGTTAAAGAAAGTTACAAACATGGATGGAAGTTTGATATGCTCTTTGGTTTATGCTTAGTTTTAGTTGTCGTTTACGAATTCACATGTAATCACAAAGAAAAAAAATCAGTTTTTACAACATGCTTGAAGGAAGAAACTCAAACTAACGGTACAACCCTGAGAGACTTGAGCTTATGCTTTATTTGGAGAGTTATTAATCTGTGATTTTCTTGTTTTCTAAAGTCGTTGCATGATCTCATTATTTCTTTGCTTGGTTGCTACTTAGAATGCATTTTCATCATTATAGTTCCAAATACTAGAACTTATGCCTATTTCATTCAAAGCATAAAATTGATTCCATAACAAATAACAAGATGAAGTTGTTAGTTAAAACCAGAGCCAAAAAGCCTTATCCTTTGCATTTGTATTGTAGCTTTAACCCCTTTGAGCCTTAGTTAGCCTATTTTCTTTGTTAGCCACATTATCCTTACCTAGCCTAGTATAGGACTATCCATACCCTTGTTCTTAAAGGATAGTGAAGCATGACTTATAGGGAATTCCTTTTGATCGACAATATGCAGAAAAACAAGTGTGGGGGAAGGGTTTTCAAAAATGTGTGTTTTGTGTGCCAAGAAATAGGGCATGGGTTTGAAAAGAAAAAAAAAACGAAAAAGACAAAAAAAAAGTTGTGAAAAGAAAGAAAAAGAGTTTGAAATAAGTGAGAATGAGCTCACAAGTATTGGTTGTTGAAGAAAGGGTCCAAAAGTTTGAATTTGACCCGAAAAGTTGTATGAATCATCTCCCTTGTGTTTAAAGTTGGTTGCTGCATTCAAAAGTGAATTCTAAGTGTTGATTTCATTGCTTTGCTTACTATTTCTTTAAGAACCTTTGTTTATATTTACCTTTCTTTGTTAGCCAATACCTTAGCCCCGTTACAACCCTTAGACTCCTATCTTGATTGTTATGTGTTTCAATATGTGGAGTTTGAAACTGGTACGAGCATACGGTATCCCTAGTTCTCGCTTCTAAGTAGTGGTATTTCATTCATGAGATCATATACATGTTTATATTAATAACTCAAGAAAGTGCCTTCTTTGTTATAACATATGTGAGTGTTTAGTCTACATGTTTACATCAATCTTCTCACATATACCTAGTGTAGGGAGTGTCGTCAGAAAATCTGTGTGAAAATAGAGAGTACATCCGGTGAGGAATTGAGTGAATTCTGTAAGGCATGTTACTACATTCAAAACATTGTTTTAAATTGATTAAATGCGAGCTAGTGAGTGATGACTGTGATTAAGTATGAGTTCGAGAGTAAGGATGGCTAAAATCTATGTAAGTAGTGATTTTTAACATGTTATGTACCATTGGAAATCCCTGAGGCAATTGTTGGAAGGTTTAGGTTTTGTTTTGTTTTCTTTGTTTTGCTCGAGGACTAGCAAAAGCTAAGTGTGGTGGGAGTGTATTTATGCGAATTTATTAGCTAATTTCCTTGCATTTACTTAGTTAGTTTCTAGTTATAAGAGTGTTTTAAGCTATTTTCGTGTGTTTGTAGGTCCAAATGACAAAGTCGGCAAGAAAGTGTAATTTCGAGCATTTTAGAGCAGTTTTGGGCTTGGAATGGATAACACATGTATGGAGCAAGATGGATGGACGAATTTGAAGTTCAAGAGAGTTTAGGAATGTGCAAAAGAGATGGAGAAATAAATCTAAGACAAAGAAGATAAGGAATCAACTCAAAAGAATGAGACATTATCCAAAACATTATCCAAATAGCCTTATCTTATCCAAACCTTATCTTAGCCTTATCTTATCTTATCATATCCTAATCTTATCCTACCTTAATTCCTGCTGCAAAGGGGACTCATTTTCATATTAGGATACCTAAAACGTGATTTCTAGAAGCCCTTATCCTTTCCTACAAGGGTGCCACACAAATCCTTCTAGAACCCCTAAAAACCTAGCGCCTATTCCCTCTTCTAGAAGTCTAAGTCCCAGCCGCACCCCCTATCCCTATTCTCCTTGGTTTCTGACTTCTAGAAGGTCTTTTCCTTATCGGATTGGAGTGCCAAATCCTTTTTCCAACAAGCCTTTGCCATGCCCTAGCCCTATATATACCAAAAACATATTTTGCCGCAGAGAGGACAGTTTTTAGAGAGTTTCAGAGATTTTGAGAGAAAAATACCTTTGTACCGCAGCAAGGAAGGAAGAAGAAGAAGAGTCTTTGTGCTGTGACATGCCATCCAAGGCCATTGGAGGGCTGAAGCGTTTATGGGTTCTTTCTATCCTTAGTCTTGGTTCAATGTTTATTAGATTGCTTTTCAACTATATTAGACATGTGGAACTAATTTCTTTTTAGTTAGAGGTGAATTCAAAGCCATGAACATATATGTGATATGAATTGATTTCCTCCGGTTATTGTTTCATGAATCGTGAATATGGTTTACTTATTTGTTTGATTGATAACTTGTTCTTGTATGTTGATTAATGATTCATACTTAGTTTGCATGCATGAATTTGATGCTAGAATATAAGGGAATTTCACCTAATTGTTATGAACTTATATTTACAAGTAGTGGAAGTCGCTAGTCACGATTGTGTTAAGTAAATCCTAGGCAGGAGTATCATGTTTTTCATAGTTATGAATGCCTTGTCAATGCTTATAATTTTGATAGAACTTAATGATCTTTGACATGTATCTCTATCATGTTGTTCATATAGGGAACTTGATAAGAATAATTTGGTTGCCGTTGCGTTTTCCATCCAATTCAATGAACTTAGGAAAATCTGAGAATTAATTTGTGCGATGCAATTAATTTGGGAGTTTGTCATTCATGGTTTATCGGAAGAATAACTGGAAATCAATTCGTATGCATATGTGTCATGTGTGGAGAAGGACCCTCTAACTTACCTTTCATCCTTTAATTCACCCAATTTCGTACCCTTGTTACTTTGTTTCTTTAATTTGCTTAGTTTTAGTTAATTTCGTCAAAAACAATCCCCATTTAGTATTTTGAGTCAAGATAGTTTAGAATTTGTTCAAATCACTCTCTAGTACCTTTTTTGAGTGTATTTCTCTTAGTTGTGCTGTTTTAAGTCAGTTTAGCTTGTTTTGAGTCATAAGAGTTTAGTTTTCTGTTTTTTAGTCTAGTTTAGTGTTTTAGAGTTTAAATTGTGTCGATGAGCATCCCTTTTAATCCCCGCCCTAAAACGATCCCTACTTGCATGTACTACAACCATAGAGTTTTAATTTGCGTGTCATTTAATTTCACATCATCGTGCTCCCCATAGTGCCCAACAAACAATCAGAAAAACATCAAAGCTTGACTTTGGTATTAAATCCACAACCTCACTGATCCACACCTTAAAGGATGGAGGGTGATTGTTCCTCATAAATGGACCCACCTGTGAACCCATCCATGAACACTTCGCGTAATGCCATTCCTTTATTAGATGGATGGTAGATTCACCATAAGCGCCACACAATACACACTCCAAATCCGTGGTAATATGTCTTGCCGCCAGATGAGCCCTAGTAGGAACCAATTCGTTAGCAAGTCGCCATATGCAGATTTTAACTTTTGGTGGCACTTTTGCATTCCATACTTTTGCCCAAACAGTTCTACCATCAGAGTTCGAGGGAGATGCCCCCTGGTTTGTTGGTTGTAACCAATTTCTTGTCACATGGTAGGCCGACCTGACCGTAAATCTTCCATGCCTCTATGATGCCAAATCAAAGAATCTGGTGGATCACGAACACTTAAAGGAATTGTATGGATCAAGTTAACCTCCTCTGCATAAAATAAATTTTCCAACACACCAATCTTCCAACATTTTGTAGCAGGGTCAATCAACTCATCCACTGTTGTCAGCATGCATCCCACTGGTTTGGATGAATATGGGTGAAATCGAGATAGGATGGGGATCCAAGGGTCCTCCCAGATACGAATGGATTGTCCAGTACCCACTTGCCATCTTAGACCCAAACTCAAAACCTTTCATGTGGTACAAATACTTTTCCAAACATACGACGCTCCAGATTTCAGTGGGGCTTCCATAAACGAGCTATTTGGAAAATATTTTGCCTTCAAAGCTGTTGCAACCAAAAAGTGAGGATCAGACATCAATCCACACCACTGCTTTGCCAATATACCCAAGTTGAATGCATATAAGAGCCGAAACCCAAGTCCATCCTCACTCTTTCGACTACAAAGACGTTCCCAAGATCACCAATGTAGTTTTTTCTCTCCCTCATCACCACTCCACCAATAAGATGCGATCAGCTTGTTTAGGTCATCAAAAAATAGTTTAGGAAGAAGGAAACAAATTATTGAGTAGTTAGGAATTACTTGTGCCACTGCCTCAACACCTCTTTTCCGACTGCCCTCAACATTTTACCCTTCCAACTTGTTAGTCTCTTCCACAAACGATCCTTGAGATAACCAAAGCACAAGGTCTTGTTCCTTCCCACAAGTGTTGGCATACCAAGATACTTCTTATGCCGATCCACGCGAGTCACTCCAAGGATCCCGGCAAGCTTGAGTTGTGCATGACGCTTTATGTTTCTGCTGAAGCATGTCTCACGTTTTTCAAGATTCACCATCTGGCCCGAAGCACACTAATAAACCAGTAGAGCATCTTGTACTTGGCTGCAATCTGACTTTGTTGCCTGGCAAACTAGTAGGCTATCATCTGCAAATAACAAATGATTAACCGATGGTGTTTCCGGACAGATTGAGATGCCTGGTATCAACCATCGATGTTCCCGCTGAGCAATCAACGCTAAAAGTCCCTCAGCACAAAGGATATACAAATATGGTGATAAAGGGTCTCCCTAACGTAATCCACAAGATGAGAGAATATACCTCATTGGGCAGCCATTCACAAGAATGGAAGAAGAAACCGTAGTCATGCAAAGCATGATAAGCTTGATCTAATGCTGAGAAAAGCCCATCTTCGTAAGGATTCGATGTAAGACACCCCACTCGATACAGTCGTACGCCTTACTAATATCAAGTTTTAGTGAGACAAAACCCTTCTTTCATCGATGTCGTCTGAACAGATAGTTAGCAATTTCCGATGCTAAAATGGTATTATCAGAAATATTACGACCAGGTACAAAAGCACTTTGTGTCTGTGAGATAATTTTAGGGAGGAAATCCTTAAGCAGATTTGCAAATACCTTAGAAATAATTCTGAACAGAACGTTGCATAAACTGATTGGCCTAAACTAAGCCACCTCTTCCGGTTGCTTTGTTTTGGGAATAAGGCTCACATAAGTGAAGTTTATTTGCTTTAATAATCTCCATGTTGCTTGGAAATTTTTAATCGGTATTTGGAATGTCTTCCTCAACAATACTCCAGAATTTCCGGAAGAAGAAGGGATTCATTCATTCAGGTCCCGGAACTTTGGATAGCTGCATCTGAAAAACCGCCCCTCGAACTTCCTCATCAGAGATTGCCATATCTAACATACGATTCATATCTAAAGTTACCTTAGTATCAACAGCTCCAATAATTTCATCGTCCTGAAGATTCCCAGCCGTTTGAAAGATTTCCTTAAAGTATTTGGTCACAGTGTTTTCAATCCCATCATCACAGACCCAATCACCCTTTGCATTTTTTATCCGCTTTATCGAGTTTTTTGCTCTTCGGTTGCTTGCTCATTGGTGAAAAAAATCATGTATTATGGTCACCAGCCTTGACCCATAATGCACATGATCTTTGCCTCCAGTATTTCTCCTCTTGTCCCAGCATTTGGTCAAGTCGCTGCATTAGACAATTCCGTTCAGCCAATGCTTCCACCGTGAGTGGCTGGGCAAGTATGAATCCCAATTTATGCCGCAATCCATTAATTTCCTCCTGCCTACCTTTAAATACTAATTGCTGCCACTTTAATAATGCCACCTTTGTGGCCTTCATTTTGCTTACAATCTGAAACATTGGCACTCCAGACCTCGTCTGGTTCTAAGCATCACGAATAATACCTTCACATTCCTCATGATCTATCCAGAAGTTTTCGAATCGAAATGCCCTACTTTGACGCATACCTCGGTTCTGTGGTCCATCTACTTCTAGAAGAATAGGCACATGATCATATTTACTAGGATCAAGATGAGTAACCTTAGGATTTCTGAACAAATCCTTCAACCCATATGTCGTAAGCATCATATCCAGCCGTTCTTTGATACCCCCCGACCTAGTAGTAATCCAGGTGTAAGGAGTACCTAAGAACCCCAGATCATGTAGATGGCAATCACTCACCGCATTCTGAAACGCCGGTATTTGATTTATTGGTCGAACAGATCCCCTTTCCTTCTCGTGAATACCAAGCAATTCATTAAAATCCCCTCATATCAACCACAAAAGAGAGCAATTCGCAGCCAGACGTCTCATAAGATCCCATGAATTTTGGTGTTCATCAGTTATCGGGTGCCTGTACAAGCCTGTGAAGTGCTAATGAATTGCATATCCAATTGCCCCAATGTCAAAATTAATATATCTCTATGAGAAAGAAATGATTCTCAGATTGATATCGCCTGTCCAGAATAAGCCAAGGCCTCCTGATTGCCCATTTGAATTTACCCCAAACACTTTTCTAAAACTCAACTTCATCCTCAAACCATTTAGTACCTATGCCTTACATTTGGTTTCACTCAAGAAAACCAATTTGGGATCTTTTTGCCGGATAATATCCAAGCCCTCGGCAATTCCAAACTAGGATATTCATGGCTGTCGGCAGGGCTGAGCATCGTCAGCCTCCGCTGATGATATAGGTTTTGTTCTGTTACCTCTGCCCAACAATCCGCACTTCACTGCTTCCTCCAATTCATTTGAAGGGTTGACCACCACCTCACACAGTTGGAACTCATGTTGCCTGAAGTCAGCATGGTTGGTCACCATGGTTTTCCCCCATCGGACACCTCTTCAGAGCCTAGAATTTCTCTTTTTCAGATTTGATAAGTGTAGAGGGCGTCCATTTTAGGGTTCAACGTAAGCTTTTGCTTCTTAGTTGGTGGAATAGAGACCTCCACGTCACTTCTCTTTCCTTTACTTGAGTTGAGATTGTGCTGAACACTAACACCAGATACTGATCTTTGGTTGTTTGCCACGTTGCCCATCAATTCCTCTCTAGAAGCCATGTTGCTTTTCAAACCATCATTTGAGACATGTGCCATTTGGGCTGCCAAAGCTAGGCTTTGGGCATCAACTTCCGCAATATTTGTTTTCGTGGAAAGTAATCCATCACAGAAAACCTTGTGGGGCTGGCCCGCACCTCATCCGTAGCCTGAAGTAGCCGACCAACATTTTTTAAAGTCACCAATCCTTCTCCGAAGAAGGTCCATTAGCAGCAATGGTAAGTGTGCCATTTGTAAATTGAGTCCCATAATTATCGGGGTGCAATATAATATATGGCCATGGTCACTTTGTATATCCAATCGCGAGGTGGGAATATGCTCTGCATCACAATTTGTCCCCGCCAGGTGTAATGTCATAATTATCGGGGTGCAATATAATATATGGCCATGGTCACTTTGTATATCCAATCGCGAGGTGGGAATATGCTCTGCATCACAATTTGTCCCCGCCAGGTGTAATGTCATTTCCTGGTTAGTATGGGAGACCAAACATGCAGACATATTAGCAACATCTATATAATCAGGCCTCGTGGTAGAACGTACTGTCGCCAATTTGGCATGTTCCTCCTCCTGCTGACACTGCAAAAATCTATTCGCCAGAATATCCATTACCATGTCCGGCAGGCCGTAAAATCCACCGCCACTATCCTTCTACTTTCTTCTCCAGTGGTTGTCATGAGCTCCGGTTGTTGCGACCCCCCTTCTTTGCGAAAACAAAAGGGAACTTGCCCTGGATGAAGTTTCTACCCGGAGTTCCCCATTGAACCGAGTTCCACCAAATGTTGACAGTGGCGTCGGACGAGGGCAAGTGCTTGAATAGCCTAACCTCCCACATCGGTAACAGAAAATTCTCAAACCTTCATACTTAAAGCAAATCATAGAGGAACCACGAGTTTGGCATGGCACCGAGCAGCAGGTAACTAAGGGTCATAGTGCATCAAAATCCACCCTAAGTCTCAAAAAACCACGAAAACCAACTCTGCTGGATCCTCGACCTCAAGAACCGCATCAATTTTTGCCCCCAACTTCTAGTGTTCTTCAGTGTACAGTAATTTCTGGGTATGCCATGAGCCTGTATCCAATAAACAGCTCGGTCAGCTTCAATATCGTCTAGAGAGTGAAATGATGGCCAGAACTTTACAGAAAAGGTATAATCCCTGATGAACCAAGCGTTGCCTTCCAAAAATTTTCAGGCGACCGCCTCCTTCCCAACTGTGATGGCATATACGTTTGCTTTAGCCTTTTGGACCCTGACCACCTCCATCTTGTTCCAGGCTGATCTGAGGACCTACCTCCTTCACTATTAAAAAGTGAGGGAAAGTACAAATGCAGATGCAAATTCTTAATTTAAGACGTAATTAGTACCTAGTTAATTTTCAAGTTAAATTATGCAGAACTGTAGTCGGTGGAAAGCTAATTAGGTATACTAGCAAAACATCCAATGGGAGTTAGCTAATTTATATGCTAATTGGGTTTAGAGGCAAAACAATTAGGCACACAATGGGAATTAGTTTATAGGCTTAATAGGTTTACATGGGCATAAAAAATTAGGAATACAATGATAATTAAATTATGCTCATAATAATCAAACTCTCCAGCGACGCCAAGAGCCTAGTTTACAAAATGCCAGCAAACGATCATGTGATAAGTGTTGTAAATTTGAGATATATCGCCTATACAAAGAATCTCTCTAATAAGAATCTCTCTAATAACACTTTTAGGCTAGTGCTTTTCAGTGTGGGGAAGAAAGTTTTAGACTATTGATATGAACTTGTATCAGAAACCATTTTGTATGGCTTTTATAATTTTAAGTAGTCGGTAGGACCAAAAAATAAAATTATAGGAGTGGGAGATATTCAAAGGAGAATTACATATGGATAAAGATGGATACTTTTAGCATTTTAGGAGGATATTCTAAGCATAAATTCCAAAAGAAAGAATCAGAAATCTAGAGCAATTATAGTGTTTTTGATATTTTCCTTTTTCTATTTTTTTTTTTCCATTGCCAATTAAGTCTGTGGATTGAGGAAATGATGATTTGGGAAATAAAGCTCAAACCATGCAAATCGAACCTAACAGTAGTAGTTATATTTGCTACAATGTTAATTGTGTTTATAAGAAGACCTCCATGCCACAAAAGTTTGTGGCCCAAGTTCATGCATGGACTATATACTCAAGTGTGCCTTTGCCCAGAAAGCAGTGAAATGATCATATTTAGGCCCTCCTCCTTCTGCTCATACCCTCCCCCAGAAGATTTTCTCTCTCCTCTCTCTCTCTCTCTCTCTCTCTCTCTCTCTCTCTCACATAACAGCAGCATCTGACATATGTGAATAGTGTGATGCTGTGTGGACACTGGACAACAAAAGACATGATGGTGATGATGATGATGAAGAGTGAGATACAAAGGTTGTGGTTGTGTAATACTGTAATTATATATCTATTCAGCCAAGGCCAGGCAGGAGTCTCTGAGCCTTTCAATACTCTGAACCAGTTTCTTTTTTCTTCGTTTCTGCTTTTGTTACAGTTTCTTCACGTCTCTTTCCAGCTTGTATATACTGTATATGTTTTGTTTTGTATAGTGTAACTGTATAAACCAGAGCCTCCACAATTGGTTCTGGTTCTGGTTCACATGACTTCACACCAACCCAATTCTCCAGTTATGAACTATCCTATGGCATGGCAGACAATGAACGTACAAAGGAAATTGGCAATCATGACCTAGCTAGATATTATACAACGTACTAGAATGCTTATTTTCTCTAAAATAAATGAAAGAAAGAAAAAAAAAACGTAATTTAGGACTTTCCACACTTGTGTAACAAAATCTAAATTATAAGTTAAAAATTATAACGCGTGTTCCGCTTCTACTTGACGGGCCTTTAGCACTCAATCTGCCACATTTACCCCTCTTCCTATGGCACTCATCGCTTGATCACGCGATGAATGCCTATGAGCATCTTGAATGCCAAATTCTCATCGGAAAAAATGGAAGTGCATGCACAATCCCGTGACCAAAACTGAAGTCCAACTTGCAGTTTAATGGACCTCTGCAAATTTGCATGGGAGGAGGGGTATACTTGGGTCCTTGAATTTCACTTAACTTGCAAACTAACTTATCTTAAGCCCAAGTTTCCCAGATAATTTATAAATTTGGACTTGGGCCACTTTTTCATAATTTTGTTGTACCAATATGGTTCATTTTTTGGGGTTAATTATTGTTAACACGAAAATTTCTGCAATGAAAGAGACAATAACACGTGTACAAAATAATATTTTGTATTGATTTTTGGGGTGACAATCTCTTTTACAATTTGTTCCTCTGATTCGATCTCCGTAAGATGTTGGTTTGTGGATGTTGTTGATCCAAGGGCCGCCACTGCTTGATCTTGGATGAACGGGAAGTTTCTTCAAGGGCCGTTGGTGGCTTGATCTTGAAAGTAGATGAACGTTTCTTCAAGGGCCGTTGGGCTTGATCTTGAAGGTTGGATGGACGACGAACGATGAATGATTTTCAAGGGCTTTTGGGCTTGTTCTTGAAGAACGGATGAACGATGAACGATGACGATCTTCGAGGGCTTTTGGGCTTGATTCTTGAAGAATTGATGTTTTTGATCCAAGGGCCGTTGGGGCTTGATCTTGGAGGAACAGGTGTGTTGATCCAAGGGTCGTCGGAGTTTGATCCTGGAAGGTTGAACGAAGTTTCTTCAAGGGCCATCGGGGCTTGATCTCGAAGGTGGATGATTGTTGATCCAAGGGCCGTCGGGGCTTGATCTTGGAAGAACGATGAATGAAGAACAAAGAGAGTTTTCTTGATCCTTCGAGATTTACTTGAGAGCTTTTAGAGTTTCAAAGCTTCAAGGTTTTGGTGTGATGTGAATTCCCTTCCTTTTTTCTTCTTAATGGAGAAGCCTATTTATAGGCTTTGAGAATGAATCACCACCATCCATTTATTTTGGTGGATGTTGTAGGTGAATTGGGTGGATTGTTGTAGGTGAGTTTTGGTGGATTGTTGTAGGTGAATTTGGGTGGATTGTAGTTTTAATGCAATGGTCAACATTTATTTCACCGAAATTTCAATGTCTACAGTTGTAATTTTAATGCAACGGTCAATCATTTATTTCACCGAAATTTCAATGTCTACAATTATATGTTGCATCCCTCTAATCTAGGGTGAGTTAACATTTTGGTCCATAACATTTGAGAGTTAACACTTGACTACCCTTCTGAACTATTACACCATAATTCCCTCCTGTTAATCTAACTGTCAAATTAACTTTCTTTTTACAAAGTAGGCCTATCAAGCGTCACGTAAAACGATAGCAGTTAATTTGATGGTTTGTTGGATGAAAGGGACATTAAGGTAACCATTTGTAACGTAATAAAATTTCAATTTTTGAAAGATAAAACAAACACTACGTGCGTCGAACCATAATGGTACCAAATATTTGTTATCATTATTTTTATTACAACCTATTTTGTTTTTGTTATACAACATGCTAAACTGCCCAAACCAAATTAAGAGAGAGAAGCGAGTTAATCCGCAAGCTCTAAACAAATGACGCTTTGTTAACAACTCTAGAAAGATTCTACACTTTTTCAGATTAAAGACTGGCAAACCAAAACCTACAAGCATCAAGTATCTCTTAAATATCATGATGTAATTATCGGATAAAGAAGTTTATTGAAAACCAATGCTTCCAAGGTCCAACAACTGAACACTCATATACTTTAGAGCAATTAAACTATGAATAATGGAAGCTAAAACTTGGGTGAAATTGTAGATATCTGGGTTTTTTTTCCCTTTGTTTTTTGGGAAACTTAGTAGAAATATGTGGTTCAATATATGGTATTAATAGGAATAGGATCTTATTCGCATTCTCTTTGTGAGGATCTCGAAAATCATTTCATCGTGTCCGTTCGTCTGTCATTCTGCGGTCAGAAATCATTTTGATTTGTTTTATTTAAAATTGAACACAAACAGTACCTAACGAAAACTGATTATACGATGTACGATAAACGGACATGATGATGTGATCCTTGAAATCGTCACAAAGAGGAGCCATAGATGATCCTTATCCGTATTAATATGCAACAAAGTCAATTTTGAATTTAACTATGCATGTAGCATGTGCCTAATCAGTGGCGGAGCCAACATGGGGCAATGGCTGCCACCGACCTCAAATAACTTCAAATATCTCTCATGTAAATTTTTATATGACCCATATAATAGCTAAGGCAAACAAAACAGAGAGGCCATTTGTTAATATTTTTTTGGTCATGACCCATATAATAGCTAAGGCAAACAAAGAAGAGAGGCCATTTGTTAATATTTTTTAATTAAAACATACCAAAACTACAACTTTTCCAAAACAATGAGAGCTTTTTTAGTGGGAAAGAGATCCTCTCCGGATCCCTTCCACCAAAGCCACAAATTCGGGCATTTGAAATTTGATACAAAGGCTACAAACGAAGGCACACTTTAAAAGTTATAATAACTTTAGTTGTTGGATCAAATTTCAAATGCCTGGATTTGTGGCCTTGGTGGACTTGGTGGAAGGGATCCAGAGAGGATCCCTTTCCTTTTTAGTGATCAATATTGTAAAGAATTCACATCATATGAAAAATCAATGGTTGAATGATAACTTGATTGTATATAATAAAAAAATCAATGGAAATCAATGGTTTAATGATAACTTGGTTATATACAATGAAAAATGTATTTAATTTTATTGATAATGATGTTGTGATACGATGTTTTAAAATATGAGAACATGTAGTTACCAATTATAAATAAAAGTATATTTAGTTTTCAGAAACTTCTTGTTTGTGACTCCATTAATGTATATTTATGGCTACGCCACTGTACCTAATATCTTAAAGTGAACAACTCCTTGTCTACGGGACAATTCACATTGGATTTGTTTTCTTCTCCAGCGACAAAGAAATTCAATGTCTACATGTAAGAGTTTGTGAATGCAACTGCCCTCACGTTTCACTATTAAAATTTATAGAAAACTTCATTTTAATTCTTAAAAAATATGAGTTTTAGACTATAACCGTGTGTAAGATTAAAATCTAATTTTAGTCTCTGACACATTTTATCATATCTGACACACCCCGACTGAAATCGAAGCATGCTGGCCATCATGTGAGAGCGACGTAACCAAGTGCATAGTGCGGAAGCATTATAATATAGAAATTACGAATGAATAAAAACCGAAACACTAGCTAAGGCAAATACGAGCGTGAGAATAAGTGTGAACACATAATCAGAGCACTAATAGCCTAAGTGAAGTCAAGCATAGGAATTACTAATTAAATAACACCCAAAGGTAGTCCTACATGAGTGATAGTCTGTCAGAACTTCCCCTGGAAACCTTGTGAGGCAACCACAAATGCTACCTAATACCTGGAGGGGCGCAAAACAAAAGCGTGAGTGGGTAAAAGCAAAGTTTTTCCAAAACCATTTCATTATCAAACTTCCAACCCCTCGCCGTAAAACCTGTATAATTTTCCCAGAAAATAGTATATACATATACTAAATCTGAACAGAATTCATCATCAAAATACACATTCAAATCATGAATATGCCATGCCACATTATCAATTATCCAGGTAAGTAATCTAAAAGCGATGATAACTGCAGTTATCTCATCAACTGTACTCTAGCTCATAGATCATGCCTGCACACAAGTTGAACTCACCTATAGTGGTCTATACGACAGGGTGGGTGTATAATGAATAATTACGCTCAAGTTCTACGATCACGTGAAGGCTGTGCGAATGATCGCGGGCCACCTACAAGTCGAACCCACTAAAAGTGGTCTATACGACAGGCTGTGCACCTAACTTGGATCCAAGATGAGCGTGTGGTGCGGGAGGTGAACGATCACGTGAAGGCTAGGCCCTAACTCTGGCGGGAGCACTAACACCGAGGTGCAGGTTTATGAGCTAACAATGCATCTCAACAATCATCATAAAGTAACACATAGCTTACCTGAACTTACCTGAGCGCTGTTGGCATCGAATCCCAATACGTGTATATAAATATATATCACAATGCATACATATAGCATAAACATATTTGGCATGACAATTCATTTCATAAAATTGCTTAAAACGTATTTATGGGAAAAATACTCATTATATAGGTATATACGGAAAACAAAAGCCCACTCATTGGTATGTCAAAAGATCGTAGCCCACACGTCTAGCCTGGCTACGCTCGTCCACCAGATAGGTCTCGCTGACATGAGAAATGACTATATAAACGTTATTTTAAAGCACATAAACGAAACTTGGTAATAACTTCTCATATATTGCTCAAATTGGGTATATGAATATACCACAGTGACCTACTCAACCTCAAAAACATCCCCAAATTTTTAAAATATTTTTCTGACCACCCACGCGCCGCCACGCGCCAGCCAAGGCACGGCCAGACGCACCGCCCAGGCGCGGGCACGTGCAAAGCACACTGACGGCGTCAGTTAACACCGTCAGGAATATTCCAATAAATCCTAGCATATTCCATCGAAAAACTAACGGCGTCACTTAACGCCGTTAGCATATTCCGTCAAAACTGATGGAATATACCTCTTATTCTCCGACGAGTCACCGGATGCCAGCGACTGTTCGCCGGTTTCTGAAAAATTTCCGAAACCTTATATCTTCTTCGTTTTTTCACCATTTTCAATGAAACTTGAACTATTTTGAAGATCTTACAAAGATGAACAAAACCATACCTGATTCGAGCCCTGAAACCACCGGAATCTCGTCGAAAAAAGCATCGATATTCCAGCAAACCTTAAAACTCGTCGATCTCGCTATTTCGACGTCCAAATCACTCCATTTTTCTTCTCCGAGCTTCGTCAAGACGATCTAAAGCTTACTACAAGCTTAGAATGCTCTGAAACCTTCACATTTACATGTGCATGAACAGTGCATAAAATCTGGGGTTAGGGTTTCTCGGGTTTTTGAAGGTTTCAAGTCTCAAAAATGGTATAGATGAACTTCTAAACTTGCAGGGAGTACGAATCTTACCTTCTTGACGTCGATCCGTGTGTGAAAGGTTGAGCTTGGTGTTTGTCCGTACGAAAGAGAATGAAAGAGTGAGTCTGAGAGAGAGTACGGGAGAAAAGAGAGAGAATGTGTGTTTGTGTGGTCCAATTGCAGCCAACCACACAAGAAAGCAACCAAAGTCTAAGTTCCTAATTGGTTCCAAAATATTAGGAACTTAACACATTGGTCCTTATACCAAAACTTAGACCACACCATGCTACAAAGGCTCAATGGCATTTTAGTCATTTCACACCTTCAAGAATAATTTTTCGGGGCAGGCTGTCACAATCTACCCTCCTTATAAAAATTTCGTCCCCAAAATTTATACAACCAATACAATCCACTAATAATCATAAAACAGGCGTGGATACATTTCTCTCATCCGATCCTCTGTCTCCCAAGTAGACTCTTCCACTGAATGGTTTTTCCACAAAACTTTCACCGATTGCACTATCTTATTTCTCAGAACCTTCTCTTTCCAATCCAAAATAGTCATTGACTCATCATCATAAGTCAAATCTGGGCTAATTTCCAATGGTTGAGGAGTTATCACATGTGACGGATCTGAGACATAATGTCGAAGCATCGAAACATGAAATACATCATGTACCTTAAACAACTCTGAAGGCAACTCAAGCCTATAAGAAACTTCACCAACTCGCTTGGTGATCCGATACGGTCCAATGTATCTAGGGCTTAGCTTACCCTTCTTCCCAAAACGTACCACAGCTCTCCATGGTGATAGCTTCAAGAATACAAAATCATCAACATTATACACTCGGTCCGTAGCATGGCTGTCAGCTAGGCTCTTCTGACAATCCTGGGCCACTTTCAGGTTAGACTTAATCACCTGAACATTCTGAGTAGTCTCCTCTACTATCTCAGGGCCCACCAAAACTCTTTCACCAACTTCTGACCAACACAAAGGTGTACGACAAGACCTGCCATAAAGTGCCTCAAATGGTGCCATACCAATACTCGAATGGTAACTGTTGTTATAGGCAAACTCCATCAAATCCAAACATGAATGCCAATCATCGCCAAATTGCATCACATAAGATCTTAGCATATCTTCCGAGGTCTGAATCATCATTTCTGATTGACCATCTGTCTGGGGATGATATGTTGTACTATATAATAATCTCAAACCAAGAGCCTCCTGAAATGCTATCCAGAACTTAGAAGTGAATCTAGGGTCTTGATCTGAAACAATACTCACAAGAACTCCATGGTACTTCACCACATTCGATAAGAACAACTCAGCTAATCAGCTTAAAGAATACTTCTCCCTCACTGGAATAAAATGTGCTGACTTAGTAAGCTGATCAACAATCACCCAAATTCCATCATAACCATTCCGTGCACGAGTAAGCTTGTACACAAAGTCCATTGTGATATTTTTCTCATTTCCACTGTGGAACGGGAAGTGGTTGCATCAACCCAAAAGGCTTCTTTCTTTCAGCTTTAACTTGCTGACAAATAGCACATCTACTAACATACTTAGCAATTTCTCTTTTCATACCCGGCCAATAATAAAATGGTCAAATGGTATGATACATCTTAGTGCCTCCAAGATGCATTGCATATGCTGAAACATGTGCTTCATCAAGAATCTATTTCTTTAATTCCATATTATATGGCACATACATCCTTTGATCTTGCATAAGCATGCCATCAGATTCCCGAACTCTAAGATCCTTCTTCTTTCCTTTAGAAATTGCAAAAATTAAATCCTGAACTTCCTCATCATTTCTTTGGGCTTCAAGTATACGATCAATCAAAGTAGGCCTAACTTGGAAACTAGCAAGGAAGGCTTCCTCTCGTTCTGCTACAGCTTCTTCTCGTTCTTCTAGCCCCAATTTCACTCCAGTATACCTTAAATCTGTAAGAAGAGGAATACGAGAAGCATACAAAGCATTGATCCGACCTTGGGATTTTCTACTCAAAGCATCAGCCACCACATTAGCATGACCAGGGTGATACTCAATCGTGCAATCATAATCACTAAGCAAATCTAACCACCTTCGTTGCCTAAGATTAAGCTCTTTTTGGGTGAAAAGATACTGAAGACTCTTGTGATCTGTAAAGATCTTACAATTTTCACCATAAAGGTAATGTCTCCAGATCTCCAAAGCAAAGATGATAGTCGCTAATTCCAAATCATGAGTAGGGTAATTCATTTCATGAGACTTCAATTGACGTGAAGCATAAGCAATCACCCTACAATGCTGCATCAAAAAACATCACAAGCCATTCAAAGAAGCATTGCTATAAATCTCAAAGTTACCACTATCATCTGGAAGTGCTAAAACAGAAGCATGAGTGAGATAATACTTAAGCTGCTAAAAACTCTGCTCACAATCACCATTCCATTCAAATTTAACTTCCTTTCTAGTCAACCTTGTAAGTGGTAAAGCGATAACTGAAAAGTCCTTAACAAACCGTCGATAATAACCTGCTAAGCCAAGGAAACTCCGTACCTCGGTGATGGTTCGTGGCTGTTTCTAATTCTCCACAGCTGCAATCTTCTGAGGGTCTACCTGTATACCTTGGGCTGATATAACATGTCCCAAGAATGCCACTTGATCTAACCAGAATTGGCATTTACTAAACTTAGCATACAGCTGATGTTCCCTCAATTTCTTCAATACTAAAGTGAGATGTCAAACATGATCTGATTTCGACTTATAATACACCAGAATGTCATCAATAAAAACGATGACAAATCCAAGTATTGCTAAAATACCTTATTCATCAAACCCATAAAAGCTGCTGGTGCATTCGTCAATCCAAACGGCATCACAAGCAACTCATAATGACCATAACAAGTTCTAAAAGCTGTTTTATGGACATCGTCACTCCTAATCTTTAACTGATAGTAGCCTGACCTTAAGTCAATTTTAGATAACACACAAGCACCTCGAAGTTCATCAAATAGATCATCCATACACGGCAATGGATAACGGTTTTTAATCGTTATCCGATTCAATTGCCTATAATCAATGCACAACCTTAAAGTTCCGTCTTTCTTCCGGACAAACAAGACTGGAGCTCCCCAAGGCGATGTACTAGGCTAAATGAAACCTTTATCAACCAATTCTTGTAACTAAATCTTTAACTCCTTTAATTCAGCCGGTGCCATTCGATAATGAGCTAAGGAAATAGGATCCGTACCTGGAAGTAATTCAATAGTGAACTCCACATCACGATCTGGCGGTAATCCAGGTAAATCATCAGGGAATAAATCAAGAAAATGTCTGACAACTCGAACATTCTCCACACTAAAAGGAATATCCTCATTTAATACCACATAAGCCAAGTACCCTTGACAACCTTTGTTCAACAATCTTTTGGCTCTCATAGCTGAAATAACACCATGCCTTACTCCACTACAATCCCCTACAAATGTAACCTCAGGCAATCCAGGACGATGGAAAGTCACTGTTTTCCCGTAACAATCAATATTGGCACAATTATAATGCAACCATCTGTGCCCAAAATCACATCAAAATCGATAATATCCAACATAGTAAGATTAGTTGGCATAAGCACATCCTCCACCAAAACAGGACATCCTGGATATACACAATCTACATAACACTTCTCCCCTCTAGGCATTGCAAACTCTAACTCATACCCAAGGGTGTAGATTGAGGTTGGGTTAACTGAGCAAATGTATGAGAAATTACGGAATGCATAGCACCACAATCAATCAACACTTTAGCATAATGACCAAGAACATTTAACATACCCATGATTAAGTCAGGATTGTTCTGAGCATCCTGCATAGAAATGTTATGGATACGTCATTGGGCCTACTGTCTTCCTCCTCGACCTCTATTAGCATGAATACCTTGGCCCTGAGCACTGCGTCCCTGACCTGACTGGCTGTGCTGCCTCGACGATCCTGCACTACTAGCAGCAACATCAACCTATTGTGGCTGTCCTCTAGAATGCCACTGTCACCAGCCAGCTGAGTACTGACTGTAGTCACCATGCTAATAAGGCATATATCCTCCCGAATGCTGACCATAGCTACCTTGCTGATAATGATCCTGAGGGTACTGATACTATCCTGAAGGATAAGGAACGGGATCTCCCTGGTAATGGTAAGCACCACCACGACCTATCGGAGTATAGCCACTAAATCTTGAAAACTGCTGAGTCTGCACTGGCGGTGGCATAAGGGGCTGCTGTGGCTGCTGGGGTCTCTGTTGATTATGAGGGCAATACTTAGACAAATGCCCCACCCGTCCATAGGTATAGCATCCACTGTTACCTTGATGACATTCTCCAAAATGTCGATTATTACATCTTCGGCACAAATGAGCACTAGCACCACCTGAATCTCTCGGCCTTTGAAATTTAGGGCCTCCATAAAATCTACCTCCTCGCTTTTGGCCCGGGAAACTAAAACCTCCATTGGAAGAACTCGAGCTCGTACCATTTCTCTTAAAACTCTGGGTCTTGCGAGGTCTTTGAAAATACTGACCTTTACCCTTATCATCTCTCTTCTGATTACCCTCTTTTCCTTCTTCTTCTTCACTATTGCTAGGCATATTTTCTGAGTCCTCAACTCTCAACAAAATCTCATAGAACTCCTGATAAGTGGCACAGGGTGCTGTAGTAGCCATAGAACGCAACTTCTTCTTAGTACCAAGCTTAAAACGACGAAGCATCTCAACTAGATTGGTAGCAACTTCTGGATCATAGTGGGACAAATCCGTGAACTTTCTATAATACTCATTAGTAGACAGCTTTCCCTACTTCAAACTAGTAAACTCCTGCTTCTTTCGATCCAGATATGCTGGAAGAATAAATCTCTTATAAAATGACTGCTTCTTTTGCATTTAAAATCAGTTTTACAACAAGTGCATAATCTGATTCCAACATAATCTTATTAATTATATTATCCATACAAGTTCCCACCCAACAAAAACACCCTAAACTTTAGCACATAGAATCTCACATTGACCCAAATTAGTACAAAAATCGAAGATCCATGCCTTCGACGAGTTTATTTGGACAGAAATTGGCCACCCCCTTGCGACACCCATCAACATTAAGATTTACTAGTCCTCAGAAGGTCCCCAATGAAGAAAAGTATTTGTGCAAAGGGGCTTCATGGAAGAAACCATATTCGCCTAGAGTCAATCTTTTAAGTAGACTCAAAAAAAAAAAAAAAATCTTTTAAGTAGACAATAATAATTGAATTGAGATTATTGGGGAGAGCAAAATCTTGTTCAAAAATACTTTTGTTTCACCAATGCCATAGGAACCAACAAGTTCAAAAATAAATAAATAAATAAATAAAAAATCTCCATTCTGAATTGCCGAGGAGATTGTTTCGGAACCAATTATTAGTAGATGCGTCAATAAAATTCATCAGAAACATGAAAACTTCTCCAAACCTTAACAAAATTGGCACAATGTGTTTTAAATTTAAATTTGGTCTCATAGCCAACCCTAACAACTTTCGGCTAGTCAAGACTCTACTTGCGTTGTGGTTCAATATTACTGTTTAAGAAATATAGAAAAATAAAATCCTAGCAGTACCCTTCATTTTTTTTTGAAAGAAAAGCGTTGTATTGATTCAAAATAAGCTAATAATGAGCTACATATGTCTTAGAGGAGGAGATCCTGAAATAACACAATATACTGAAATAAACAAAATTAAACACCAATAAAATAGTAGAAGCTAGTGGATAATCTTTTATTGCCAAATTAAAATCTTGTTTCTTTGACCATCTTTTGCCTAATGTCACTACGTCCCCTTCAAAATCTGCACACAGATAGAGCCAACAGAAGCGAGCTAGGAAAGCAAAATTACTAGTTAACTAGGAAAGCAAAATTACTAGTTAATTAGCTGCTTATTATAACTAATGCAAATATTTTCATCGGTTTTGTGTGTAGACCGCAGAGCCATCGAAATATTATAAAGAAATGCATGACAATCACATTAGTACTAAATAATTCACACAACGTGAAATTAAGAAAAGTAAACTGAGTATGTAAAGTGTTGAAAGGAATTCAATGACTATCAGATAGTCTCCAGTCTTGTTACGTTTCTTGACTTTATTTTCTTGAATCTCCACCATAAATTATCAGATCAATTTCTATGATACCAATATTAACAAATTTTCTAACCCCGAAAAAAAAAAGGTAAATCAAAGACTAATTTGCAAACTTCGGCTTAGTTAAGTTGACTAGAGCACTATGCTTCTCCCTCTACATCTAAATTTGAAATCCCATTTCTGTCTGTTAAATAAATTTATTGTTAAATATCACATGTATATATGAAAAAAAAGGAAGACTTTTGATGCGATCCCTAGCTATCAATATTCTTTTACTTTAGCTTTGTTGGTTTTCAATTTTTTTTATCGAAGTCCCTGAAATTAATGTGATAAATTATTTCTTGTTGTAGGCCTAATTAACTGAGTAATCTAAGGAATATAGAGAGAGGGGGCTGGCGGCAACAAGAGAGAGAGAGAGATTTAATTCTGAGATGTGTGTTGTATCACCCCCTTATGCCTTTATTTATAGTAGTAGGAATGGTAGAATCCATACCCTTATAGGATTACATCTCTTAATAGGTAATCAACTCCTAATAGGTAACTACAAGATACTCCTATATATACTAGGATTTACAAAGTCACATTCCTAATCCGATAGGACTGCAACACTCCCCCTTGAGTGTGTAAATACTCAAACAAAATGTCGCATAATTGATGAAGTCGTTGGCATAAAGGGTGAACGCGAGTCTCAAACACAAGTAACGTAAGTATGCATTGGTAGTAAAACTCACAAAACCTCGCTATGGTAAAACCCAAGGCATAGGGAAAACCCATAGACTAAGGAGAAAAGTGAGAAGTATGCATAATGTCTAAAACAAACATCTAACATGACGAAAGTAGTGAACTCAACGGAGTATGATCATCCCATGATGGATGCCTCATTAAAACCTCGTTAGGTAGCAAAAACCCAGTGGGACAAATGCTCCTAATAGTAGGGAAAAGAGTATATTATGATCAAGCGAGTATGCTTCAGGATACTCCCCTGAGTTAGACATAAATTACAAATAAGACTACAAGCAATTCAATTTAGATAATTTACGCATACCGATTCCTTGGACAAGCTTATGAAAAGTAGACTTGGGCAGTGACTTTGTGAAGAGGTCGACCAGGTTGTCATGGGAACGGATTTGCTTGGCTTTAATGTTCTGATGTTGTTGTTGCTGGTGAGAGTAAAAGAACTTCGGCGCCATGTGGTTGGTGTTGTCTCCCTTGATGTATCCCTTCTTTAACAGCTCGAGACATGCTGCATTGTCTTCAAAGATCGTCATAGGAAGGTCAACAACGGAAGAAATACCACTAGTGCTTCGAATATGTTCCATAACTGCTCTTAGCCAAAAGCCCTCTCGTGAGGCTTCATGCAGGGTGAGAATCTCAACATGGTTCGAAGAAGTCACAACTAGCGTTTTCTTGGTAGACCTCCAAGATATAGCAATGTCTCCAACGGTAAAGACATAACCCGTTTGAGAACGTGCCCAATGAGTGTCAGACAGATAACCAGCATCTGCGTAACTAACGAGGCAAAAATCAACCCGAGGACCGAGGGGGGTGGCGGCTTCTCTCGAGGATTCGTGGGTGTAGAATAAGCCCAAATCCGTAGTACCCTTGAGGTAGAGGAAAATATCTTTGACACTATTCTAGTGTCTACGTGTAGGTGCATTGCTGTATCTAACCAAAAGATTAACAGCTAATGAGATGTTGGGTCTAGTGAATTGAGCCAAGTACAATAAAGCACCAATTGCACTTAGGTATGGAACTTCAGGCTCCAAAATCTCTTCCTCATCCTCCTTCGGACGGTAAGGATTTCGTTTACCATCTAGAGTCCGAACGAGCATCGGAGTACTCGAAGGCTTCGCTTTATCCTCATTAAAACGACGCAACAACTTTTGAGTGTAGTTCGATTAATGTACTAGGATTCCATCTAAACAATGCTCAATCTCCAGGCCGAGACAATATCGAGTTTTCCCAAGATCGTTCATCTCAAATTCTGATTTCAAGTGCGTGGTAATTTCCTCAAGCTCTGCGGAAGTTCCGATGAGGTTCATGTCGTCAACATAAAGTGCAACGATTGCAAATCTGGAATGTGACTTCTTAATGAACACGCATGCATAGTTCGTTGTTCACATAACCCTGACTTGTTAAATATTCACTCAAACGATTATACCATGTCCGCCCGGATTGTTTCAATCCGTAGAGTGACAGCCTTAATCTAATCAAGAGAGTATTCTATGGCCTAGAACTATTTGAACCAGTCAATGGAAGTCATTCTGGAACTTTCATGTACATTTTCGTATCTAGATCCTCATAAAGATACGCGGCTACCACGTCCATAAGCTGCATATTCAGTTTTTCAGAAACTACTAAAGTGATAAGGTAGTGGAACGTTATGATGTCCATTACAGGAGAATATGTCTCCTCGTAATCAATCCAAGGCATTGAGAGAATCCTTGCGCTACGAGGCATGCTTTGTACCACACTATTTCATTCTTCTTATTATGCTTCTTCACGAAAACCCATTTGTAGTCCACGTGCTTCACATGTGGTAGAATAGGAGCTACAGGTACAAACACCTTTCGTTTCACGAGCAAATTAAGTTCGACTTGGATTTCTTGTTTCCAGTTTAACCAATCTGTTCTATGTCGACATTCATCAACGGAGTGTGGTTCAATGTCATCGCTAAGCATGATATCGGAAGCAACGGTATACGTGAATGCATCATCGACTATCATCTCATTCCAATTCCAAACCTCATATAATACTGCATAATGGACCGAAATCTCACGATTCTCGGGAGGCTGGCATGTTTCATCTGAAGCATCACCGTAATCTAGAATAACCTCATGTGTTAGAACGGATGAGCAAGTCAGATTCAGACTAGGTTAACTAGTTTGTGCCGTATTCCTTTTATGGGGTTAACTAGTTTGGCTAGCCGCCAGTGTACCTTACCGTGTGAGAGGTGCAGCCACCCCACCCTCGGGTCGGTTCAGCCTTCCATGATGGTGTTACAACGTAAGATTGGTACGTCCATCATTGCAGGTGCGTTTGCAGCGGGTATATGCGATCTTGTCACCTTCGCTAGATTAGTAAAAGCATCCGGCATGCTTTGAGCAATGCTCTGAAGATCTAGAATGTGTCGCACTTCAGTTTCAAACTGAGGCGTACAGGGATCTAAATGAGACATAATGGGAGTAATCCACGACAATTCATGACGTTCTACATGAACGTTAGTGATCTTATCTCCCCCTAACGACAGGAAGATTGTCTCATGACAATCCGTAAAACGTGCAGCAAAGAGATCTCATGTCAAGGGCTCTAAATAGCATATAATCGATGGCGAATCATAACCGACATAGATTCCCATTTTTCTTTGAGGACCTATTTTGGTACATAGTGGCAGCACTATTGGCACATAGATTATGCACCCAAACACACATAAATACTAGACGTCAGAATCGTATCCAGTAACCACCTGTAATGGTGAATGAGGTTGGGTAATGGTAAAACTCAGGCGGACCAACATAGATACATGTAATATCGCATGGCCCTAGGTAAATACCGGCAAATTGGTTCGCATAACCAAAGTCCGAGCTATCATTTGAAGGCGCTTTATGAAAGCTTCTGCCAGGCCATTTTGGTTGTGAACATGGGATACAGGATGTTCAACTTCAATCCCAACAGACATGCAATAATCGTCAAAGGTATGTGATGTAAACTCTCCAGCATTATCCAGTCAAATCGACTTGATCGGATAATCAGGGTGGTGAGCCCTTAGCTTAATAATTTGTGCTAAGAGTTTCGCAAATGCAACATTACGTGTGGACAACAAGCAGACATGTGACCATCGTGTCGATGGGTCAACCAACACTATAAAGTATCTAAATGGTATGCACGATGGTTAGATAGGTTCACAAATATCCCCTTGAATCCTCTGAAGAAATTTAGGAGGGTCATGAATAATCTTTGTATTTGAGGGTTAAATGTTCAACTTCACCAAGGAACATGCTTTGCAAAGCGGATGGCTGGGATAAGATTTCAAGTGATGCCCATGAGATGCTTTGAGGATACGGCGCATCATATCTCGTCCGGGGTGTCTCATTCGATCATGCCAAAGTAGCAAAGTGTCATTGAACCCAGCACTAGGGCCGGCCACATGGTGTGTCTCTACGACTCAAATGGTTGTTATGTACAACCCACTTGGGAGGCGTTCGAACTTCTCGCGAATATGATTTCGGCCATATTCGTAAGAAATGATACAAAGAAATTCAGAACCATTCTCTTTAGTGGTTTCAACATGACATTGATTATCTCGAATGTCTCTAAAACTCAGCAACATTCTTCCGGAACGGGGAGCATAGAGTGCCTTTTTAATGGTTAATTCAGTACCATTGGACAACATTATACGAGCCTTGATGTATCCTTCTATCAGGTTGGATGGGCCAGAGAAGGTTGTCAGAGGTGCATTCTTAGGTACGAAGTTAGTGAAGTAGTGTTTCTCACGCAATATGGTGTGTGTAATTGCACTATCTGCCAGACAACTAATTTCCCCACTAATCATACCTAGAAATAAATTAATTGAATCGGTCACATGCATAAATATAATTTCATTCATTCAATTAATCAATTTGAGAAATAATACCCATAAAATAATATCCAAAGTTCAAAACAAACCAAACCAAACAAATAATTCCAAAGACATAGAAAAATTGTCCGAAAATTAAACCATAAACCTAGAAAATAGGGAGGGGGTTCGGCCATTCCTAAGGGGTTCAGCCACTCCTAGTGGGTTCGGCCACTAAGGATTAAACACCCTAAAAGCATGTCTAAATTTATTCTTCCATAAGAGCGGATGCCTCCTGAAAATCTGAAACCTTTAAAGTTGTAGTAGCCGTTTCGGGGATTTCTACATGCGCAAAGATGGGCTCACGACGTGAAAGATACTTGGCAATGGCCTCAAGGGTAGTTCAGCATACGCGTGACCAATGATCCCTTGATCCACAGCGGTAGCACATGTCCAGTTCAATGGAATCCGAGTGAACAGTAGATTTTCCCTTGTTCTTGAATTTGAGGCCTTCGGGGCAAAGGGTTGGCACTTCTGGGTCAAGTTTTCGACCTTGGACTCGTGGTAAGGCTTGCGCCCTTTTTGGCCTCGGGGTAAGGCTTGCGACCCTTGCCACGGCCAAGATGGGAACTCAGTCGATTTTGGCTGTTCGAAGTTGTCGCGTGCTCTTCAGGCGCGGCATACGAGCCGGTAGGTCAAGCTTGATGATTCTTCATCAAAAGTTGGTTCTATGCTTCAACAAGAACTAGAACAGATATCAAATCCGAAAATTTTGTGAACTTATGTGCCCTATATTGTTGCTGCAGGACAATATTTGTGGCATTGAAGGTCAAATAGGTCTTTTCCAGGAAATCATGTTTGGTTAAGTCCTCGTTATAGAAATTAAGCAGTGATCGGATTCTACAAACTTCATAGTTGCATTCATTCATAGACTTAAAGTCTTAGACGCATAAATGCTGCCAGTCATGTCTTACTTCAGGCAAGAAGATGTCTTTCTGGTGATCAAAATGATTCGCTAGAGGGTATGGGGATCCTCCTCTGCGAGGTACTCGGTCTACAGTGCATCATGGATGTGTCTTCGGATGAAGATCATAGTAGTAGTTTTTTTAGCTTCGTCGACGGGTGCATCGTCGATTGGTTCCTCGATGGTAGCTCTAAGACTCTTTGCAGTGAGATGGAGGTTCACGTCTTGAACCCACTTTAGGTAGTCTCTTCCGGAGACTTCCAAAGTGGTGAAATCGAGCTTGTTCAAGTTTGACATATCCCTAAACATAAGGTACACCAAAATGTGGTTAGTCATATAGACATATATCGTAGAACATTCAGGTTCTATAGACAAGTATTGGTTTAATTTATGCATGAAAGCTACAGGTTTCATGTGGTAAGTTTTGAATGAAAACTTCGGGTTTCAAAGGCACTAAATTCGAATCTACAGGTTCGATTTAGTAATGAACATTTAGTTCATATAAAGGGTACTTGCAAGAACACAGAATACAATATACAATAAAGTGTAGTGGATTTGTGGATTGCTTCAGGAACCCAAGTGTGAGTGCTTTGGGACTACGAAACCGAGTCAACGGTTCAAAGAGATGAAATAATTTATTGAATCATTAATGCCAAAAAATGAGCTTCAGGCCAATAATTTTAGATTAATTGTTAGATTAGTGGACTACTAGTCACTTTAATTAATTCAATAGATTGAGACCATTCGAGATCAATCGTAGAAGCAAAAATAATTATAACATGCAGGTTGAAATTATTTAGAATGCCAAAAATTAGCATTGGGTTCGAAAAAGGATAGCCCCAAAAAAATTTGGGCTCGAGTCGACTGCAATAGGCAGCCCAAAGGTGACAACAGGCCATAAGCCGAGAAGGGAAGGCCCAGCCATGAAGGCTGGTGTGTTGGACCGAGTCAGACATGCGGGGTAAGCCCAAAGGTTTGAGGGTGGGCCCGCGGAAACCCCAGCTGGGGTTGGGTTTCGGGACTTGGGCTTGTGGAGCTAAGCCCAGCCATCTGGGCTGGCTATTTAATTACGGGTCGTGCCATATATAAACCCAGCAAGCCAAGGAGGCTGCTGCAGATTGGCCGGGGCTTTAGGCTTATGTCTGAGACAAGCCCAGCACGTTTCTGGCATGTGGGTTTGGGCTCGGGTAGACCGAGGCTTGCAAGCCCGTGTGCACATGACCCAAGCCAAAGCTTGGTTGGGTCCGAGAGGTGCAGCAAGCCCAAAGGGCTGCGCAGGTGGTCCAGGGCGTCGGGGCAACACCATCCCACAGTGGTCCTGCAATTTTTCCTTTTTTTTTTTCAAATTCGAGGGTTATAAACCCTAATTGCTTCTAAATTAATTTTGATTCTTTGACTTACAATTCCACATAGCATATATGCGTAATGCATGAACAATTATATATGTATTGACAAAATATATGAACATATATACGATATATATAATTGGAAGGGAAACATAAATTTAGGGGGTTCACGCATCATGAGGAATGTTTTCATGGTTCAAGGTTTTTTCAAATAACTTAATTTATTTTAGAAGAACCTAATTGGCAGAAAACGATTGAAAGCCTTTGAATTTGTAGAAGATAGCCTCCTCCTACGATGCGTCAATTCCTCAGCTTATGGTGAGAGCGTGCTGATAACATGTTGTAGGCATAATTAACTGAACGATCTAAGGAATAGAGAGAGGGGGTCGGCGGCAACAAGAGAGAAAGAGAGAGATTTAATTATAAGGTGTGTGTTGTATCACCCCCTTATGCCTTTATTTATAGTAGTAGGAAGGGTAGAATCCTTACCCTTAGGGTGCGTTTGTTGCACCGGACTATCTCGGACTGGACTAACTTTAGGAACTAAGCTGGACTGGCTTAGACTAGACTAAACTGGACTGATTTAGTGAAGCGTTTGGTGCAGTGTTGGACTAAGAAGTAGAATTCTAATATTATATTATTTAATCCATATCTATAACAATTTATTATTTACTTAATATATATTTATTAATATTCTATTATTATTTTATCTTTTTCTTATTTTCTAGAATCATTATTTCCAGCTAACCTCTTCTTTTTTTCCCATGCCGTTTCTCTCCCCTCTCCTCTGTGTATCCAAGTTTCTTCGCTCCTTTTCTCCCTCTGTTGCACAGACTATTCGAATTAAAATCACAAAAAAATGAGACTTGCCTTCCCCTAAAAAACCATAACCCCTCCCTCTCAAGCTTAGCATCGCCAATTCAATGGTAGCCATGGTGAGTTTTCCTGTTCAAATCCCTATTTCTCTTCCATTTGCCTCTTTTCCCATCCAACTTCACTTGTTCTTCCATGGGTGGGGATTGAAGTTGCAGACGGCACGGGTGGGTGGGGCTGGGTATGGGCATGGGCAGGGATTTGAGTTGCAAATGGCAAAGGGTGGGTGGAGGAAGACGAGATGAATGAAACCAGCCATCGAAAATCGAGGTCGAGGTCGATGCCGTCGAAAATTGAAGATAGAGATGGATGAACCAGCCGTCGAAATCAGGGTCGAGGTCTATGCCATCGAAAATTGGAGATTGAGATGGATGAACCCATTCGTAAAAAAATTTCTGTCTTCCAAGTTCCAGCTTTCATTGAAGCCCATGCCGTAGAAAATTAAGGTCGATGAACCCAGGGTAGTGAAGCAGACAAAGGCGATAAAGGATGCAGAGGCGAGAGAGGATGATGGAAGGTCTTAGCTAAACCCGTGGGTGTTGGGTCTCTCGCTAAGATCGGCTAGTGAAGATGTTTGTGAAAGCGAGTCCCACCTAGTGCCATTAATGTTAGTCCCGCAAGCCACCAAACACAAGACTACAATCCAATCCAATCCAATAAAGGCTAAGAAGGGTAAACAAACGCCCCCTTATAGGATTACATCTCCTAATAGGTAATCAACTCCTAATAGGTAACTACAAGATACTCCTAGATATACTAGGATTTACATAATCATATTCCTAATCCGATAGGACTGCAACATTTCTATGTATGTTACTATATTTTTAAAATTAAAATTTGAAATTTATAGTTGTTTGTATTAATGAGATTTTAAATAAAAATCCATAATTTGTGCGATTAAAAATATTAAAATATAAAATTATACTAGTGTGTATATGTACGTATGTATGTGTGTGTGTGTGTGTGTGTGTAAACACGGGTACATTCATCAAATCAAAAGAAAAAAATGTACCCATATAAGTTTAAAAATGGATTAGAAAAAATTGAATAGATTTTATATAAAAAAAAAAGGGTACATTTTACATATAACAAATTGGTATATTTAAGAATTGGTACATTTCAAGATTAAAATTTTGAGGAAAATTACATGAATGGGTGCATATAAGATAAAAAAACTGAAAACATTTCATAAAAAGCTAATGGGTACAAACTTATTCTAATTTTTTATTTATTTTCGAAATGTTTTGAATTGAAAATTAGTTAGGTGTTTAATAAAGGTGTGAGTATTAAAATCCTAAATCAATTATTAATTTTTATTTCAAAAAAAAAATTATATGACTGACATGTATATTCATTATTACATTAATGTTAAGGACTTGGATCAAAATCTGAAAACTAATAAGGTTTCAATCAATGAACATTGGTAACTAGGGACGGGATACTAATTTTTCCAAACAAAAATATTAGGTAATTTCCTCGAAAGTGTTTTGATTTGCAAAGGTAACTATTATGCATGACTATAGCCCTTAGTACTACGGTTTAGTGCTACTCCTCTTTACTTGTAAGTGAGAGGTCTTAGGTTCGATTCTCGTCAAATGCGAATTTGAACCACATTATTGCTAGCTCATTATGAGGCTAAGCTCACCTCTTCTCCTTAGTGTAGATAAAATCATTTGTTTAAAAAAATAAATAAATATATATATATATATGTGCACTAGTAGAAAAACATGTTTGCGCGACGAAGGCTGGCGTCGTGCAAAACAGCTTTGCGCAAAGTTGCGTTGCGCAAAGGCCGTTTGCGCGACGTAGTTATACCTACGTCGCGCAAAGCTTTTTTTTTTTTTTTTTTGCCCTTTTGCTTTTCTTTTGGGGTTCTTGCATTGCCTTTTTCTTTTGTGGTATCCACTTGTGTAAATGTTTTAAATTGACGATCGAATTAGTTCATTGTATTCATATAAGGTTAAAGAGTGTAGCAGTAAAAAATCATCAAAATCAAGTTAAAACAACCGTTAAATCATGATTTTTCGTTTATATATCCGAATTTTTGTTTTTTGCGATTTTTGGCGTATGAGATCTCGAAGTATATACAAACAAGTTTGACGGTTGGATCGTTGAAATTAGTTTCGTAGAATGCGTATCTCTTCAAAATGATAGATCCCCTAACAGTTAGAGTTTATTTATACTTTCATTAAGTATAACATAAAATTTTATGGTATCCACAAGTGTAAGTATATTAAATTGAAGATCGAATTAGTTCATTGTATTCATATAGGGTCAAGGAGTGTAGTTGTAAAAAATCATCAAAATTGGAGTTAAAATAACCGTTAAATTATGATTTTTCATTTATAACCGTCGAAAAGTTTTCTCCCGTTACTTGATCTCTGAATGTTTGGTTTTTGCGATTTTTGGCGTATGCGATATCGAAGTATATACAAACAAGTTTGACGGTTGCATCGTTGAAACTAATTTCGTAAAATGCGTTTCCTATCAAATTCAATGGTATATATATTTACTAAGTACAGTTTAATTTATTTATTTTGTCCTCATAAGCAAAAGGGGGAAAGAAAAAAAAACAAAACTTTGGGCGACGTCGGTAAAACTGCACCGTGCAAAGCTGTTTTGCACGACACAGTTGTCCCTACGTCGCGCAAAACATCCTTGCGCGACGCAGTTGTGCTTACGTCGCGCAAAAGTTTTTTTTTTTTTTTTTTTTTGCCCTTTTGCTTTTCTTTTGGGGTTCTTGCATTGCCTTTTACTTTTGTGGTATCCACTTGTGTAAATGTTTTAAATTGACAATCAAATTAATTCGTTGTATTCATATACAGTTAAAGAGTGTAGCTATAAAAAATCATCAAAATCAGAGTTAAAACAATTGTTAAATCGTGATTTTTCGTTTATAGTCGTCGAAAAGATTTGTCCCGTTACTTAATATCTGAATTTTCATTTTTTGCGATTTTTGGCATAAGCGATCTCGACGTATATATAAACAAGTTTGACTGTTGGATCGTTAAATTAGTTTCGTACAATGCGTATCCCATCAAAACGATAGATTCCTTAACATTTAGAGTTTATTTATACTTCCATTAAGTATAACATAAAATTTTGTGGTATCCACTAGTGTAAATATATTAAATTGAAGATCGAATTAGTTCATTGTATTCATATAGGGTCAAGGAGTGTAGTTGTAAAAAATCATCAAAATCGGAGTTAAAATAACCGTTAAATCGTGATTTTTCGTTTATAAATGTCAAAACGTTTTGTCCCATTAGTTGATCTCTGAATGTTTGTTTTTTGCAATTTTTGGCGTATGCGATATCGAAGTATATACAAACAAGTTTGACGGTTGGATCGTTGAAACTAATTTCATACAATGCGTTTCCTATCAAGTTCAATGGTATCTATATTTATTACGTAGATTTTAATTAATTTATTTTGTACTCATAAGAAAAATGGCAAAAAAAAAAAAAACTTTGCGCGACATAAGTAAAACTGTGTCGCGCAAAACAGATTTGCGCGACGCAGTTGTACCCAAGGACGAAAATTTCAATAATATCGGCGATATTTCGCCGATATTATCATTTTTTTCATCTCACGATATTTTTATACTCATTCGTTAATATATCATTAATATATCGATATTATCGCGATATTATCGAAGACGATATTTTCAATGATTTTAATGCATTATTTGGACAATATATCGCGATATTATCGATAATATCGCGAGATGAAACCCAAATTTGCACATGACAATGAAAATATGCTAAAATAACACCAAGGGGATTCAAACACCTTAACCACCATATTACTTATGTTTTTGTGAAAATATGCTAAAATATTTATATATATGGTTTTGTTTTGAATTCTTTTTGCAAGAAACAAATTTGCACATGACAATGAATCTTTGACAATTTCTTTTGCACATGCAACGTATAAAGTGTAAAATAATGTACTAATTCATTATATATAAATGATTATGGTGTGTTTAAACTTCTTTCATTAATTACTACATATTTTCTGCACTCACAATGTTTGCCAGCTCGCTATATAATCAACTTAAATCAATTAAATCCATCATGCAATGCATTTCCTTCCAATTTTTTGTGATAAACTAATAGATAATTGACTAAATAAACATCTTGCAAAGTTTCAATAAAAATTTCCAAGTTTTTCTTACAATTTCCGTGGTTTTTATGCAATTTTTATCGATATCGATAATATCCCGATATTTCCATCGAAATTTCTGTGTTTTTAGACTACCGATATTTCCGATATCATCGATATTTTATACCTTGGTTGTATCTACGTCGCGCAAAGTTTTTTTTTTTTTTTTTTTTTGTCCTTTTGCTTTTCTTTTGGGCTCTTGCATTGCATTTTTCTTTTGTGGTATCCACTTGTGTAAATGTTTTAAATTGACAATCGAATTAGTTCATTGTATTTGTTTAGGGTTAAAAAGTGTAGCTATAAAAAAATAATCAAAATCAGAGTTAAAACAACCGTTAAATTGTGATTTTTCGTTTATAGCCGTCGAAAAGATTTGTCCCGTTACTTTATATCTGAATTTTTGTTTTTTGCGATTTTTGGCGTATGCAATATCGAAGTATATACAAACAAGTTTGACAGTTGGATCGTTGAAATTAGTTTCGTACAATGCGTATCATATCAAAACGATAGATTCCCTAACATTTAGAGTTTATTTATACTTTCATTAAGTATAACATAAAATTTTGTGGTATCCACTAGTGTAAATATATTAAATTGAAGATCGAATTAGTTCATTGTATTCATATAGGGTCAATGAGTGTAGTTGTGAAAAATCATCAAAATCGGAGTTAAAATAACCGTTAAATGGTGATTTTTCGTTTATAACTGTCGAAAAGTTTTGTCCCGTTACTTGATCTCTGAATGTTTGTTTTTTGCAATTTTTGGCGTATGCAATCTCGAAGTATATACAAACAAGTTTGACGGTTGGATTGTTGAAATTAGTTTTGTAGAATGCGTATCCCATCAAAAGGATAGATTTTCTAACACTTAGAGTTTATTTATACTTTCATTAAGTATAACATAAGATTTTGTGGTATCCACTAGTGTACACATTTTAAATTGACAATCAAATCAGTTCGTTGTATTCATATAGGGTCAAGGAGTGTAGCTGTAAAAAATCATCAAAATCGGAGTTAAAATAATTGTTAAATCGTGATTTTTTGTTTATAACTGTCGAAAAGTTTTGTCCTGTTACTTGATCTCTGCATGTTTGTTTTTTACGATTTTTGGCGTATGTATATACAAACAAGTTTGATGGTTGGATCATTGAAACTAGTTTTGTAAAATGTGTTTCACATCAAAACGATAGATTCACTAACACTTAAGAGTTTATTTATACTTTCATTAAGTATAACTTAAGATTTTGTGGTATCCACTTGTGTAAATATTTTAAATTGACAACCGAATCAGTTCATTGTATTCATATAAGATGAATGAGTGTAGCTGTAAAAAAATCATCAAAATCAGAGTTAAAACTACCGTTAAATTGTGATTTTTCATTTATAACCGTCGAAAAGTTTTGTCCCGTTACTTGATCTCTGAATGTTTGTTTTTTGCGATTTTTGGCGTATGCGATCTCGAAGCATATACAAACAAATTGAATACATGTACAATGCGTATCCCATCAAGTTCAATGGTATATATATTTATTAAGTAAGTTTAAATTTATTTATTTTGTACGTATAACACTTAAGAAATTGAATGGTATGTATATTTACTAAGTAGCTTTAAATTTAATTATTATAGTATTTTGGGTCGGGTTTTTGTTAGAAAAATATATTATTGTGGGTTTTATGTTAAAAAAAATTGAATTTGAAGGGAGTAAAGTCACATTTTCAGTAAATTTTGTAATTTTTTTTTTTACAAAAAAAAAAAAAAAAAAAACTTTGCGCGACGTCAAAATGTATACCTGTGTCGCGCCAGTTGCGATAATTTTGGCGGTGCAATTGTAAAAATTAAGCGCCTTTTTTTTTAAATTTTCCCGGATAAATATTTCCGAGACCTAAACTGTCCCTCTCATCTCGCCCTTTCTCTCACTCGGTCTTTCTCTTCCCGTAGCCTTCCTCCTCATCTTCTTTCCATCCTCATTCACACACCCCGACCCGAAAGTGGGGCGTGCTGGCCGTCACGTGAGAGTAACGTAGCCATGTGCACAGTGCGGAAGCAATAATGAATAGAGTTTACAGATCAATTAAAACCAAAACACTAGCAATACTAGTGTAAAAGAAGTGTGAATTCCACTAATACAGAGCATAAAAGTCTACGTGCAGTAAAGCAGAAGTACGAAATAGAGATAACACCCAAAGGTGGTCCTACATAAGTGAATTTTGTCAGAACGTCTGATGAGCTCCTCGTATGCCACCAACGAACACTACTTAATACCTGAAGGGGCGAAAAACAAAGTTGAGTGGGTCAGAAACAAATCTTTTTGAAACCTTTCTTTTCTCAAAAGTTATAACCCCTCGCCGTAAAACCTGTATAATTTCCCAGAAATAAAGTATATATTCATATATATAATTCTCAAAATCATGCTGGAAAATATGTATATATGAATGAATGTATGCCAAGCCAAAGTATCATAACTGAATGCCAAATCATAACTCTGTGAATGTGATTGAATACTAGTTATCATCTCAGCCCTCGGCTGTATATAGCTCATAACAATCTCATCATATCATCTAGCTCATAATCATCTCAATCATATCATATATATCCTGCACACACATTAATACCACCTCTAGTGGTCTGCACAACAGCACTGAATATACACTAATATGCTCTAGTGCTACGATCACGTGAATACTGTGCGATAAATCACAGGTCACCTACGAGCCGAACCCACCTATAGTGGTCTATTCGACAAAACTGAGCACCTAACTTGGATGCAAGGCGAGCATACAGTGGGGGAGGTGAACATCACGTGAAGGACTGAGCCCTTATCTCTGGGCGGGAGCACTAGTATCAGTGTGCGGGTTTATAAGCTCTAATCATATCACATCACATCACATCATTCGTTCTCATCATAACTAGAATATAAACTTACCTGTCACTTACATGTGCGTCCGCAACACCAACATTAATATATGCAATCAATAACACATAATAAAATAAATAGATACTCTGCATGGCATTTCATATTATATTTCATATCACATTTCACTTAAACTGATTTTCTGGGAAAACTCTCATTTACATATGTATATACGGAAAACAAAAGCCCACTCACTGATAAGTAGCTGGGTTGTAACCCCCATGCCTAGCCTGGCTACGCTCGTCCTCCGGATAGGTCTCGCCTTAGAAATAACTTCTCATACACTGCTCAAATTAGGAAACCTTAGAAATAACTTCTCATACACTGCTCAAATTGGATATATGAATATACCACCGTGATCTACACAATCTCATGATCATCCCCATATTTTTAGAAAAAATTTCCGACCACCCATGATAGGAGCATATTTATGCAACTTAGTTAGCTTGTTTTCTTGCATTTACTTAGTTAGTTTTTACTTATTATAGTGTTTTAAGCTATTTTCGTGTGTTTGTAGGTCCAATTGGCAAAGTTGGCGAGAAAGTGCATTTTAGAGCATTTTGGAGCAATTCTGGGCTGAAATGGATTGCATGCATATGGAGCACAAGGAATGGACGAATTTGAAGTTCAAATGAGGCTAGGAATGTGTTTAAAAGTTGGAGAAACAAATTCAAGTCAAAGAAGATAAGGAATCAGCTACAAACATGGAACATTATCCAAACCAACCTTATCTTATCTCAACCTTATCTTATCCTTATCTAATCTTATCATTATCTTAATTCCAGCTGCAAGGGGGACTCCTTTTCATAATAGGATGCCTAAAACCTGTTTTTAGGAGGTCTTTTCCATGTAAAAACATGCCACAACACTCCTTTCTAGAAGTCTTAAAAATCTGGCGCCCCAAACCTTTCTAGAAGGACTTTGTCTTGCCTTGCACTCCATCCCCTTCCCTCCAATTGCTGCCGCACCTTCCCTACCTTTATTCCTCTTGGATTTTGATTTAATTAGCCTATTCCCTTGTGGATTTGGATTATGCAAAGCCTTTTTAGAAATTAATTGGGCTAAACCCTTTTCCTGGTGGATTTAAGCCTTGTGCCGCACCCTAGGGCCCTAATCCTTTATTTCTGCTAAGTCCAAGTCGTAACCTGATTTCCCTAGGGTTTGCTATGCCTATATATACATATTTTGAGGCTTTGCTGCAGGTTACCATCCCCTATACCACACCATAATTCGTAGCCATCATCATCCATACACAAAAACACCCTTTTGCCGCAAGAAGGAGAGGAGGAGAGCTTTGCCGTGGCTTCCATTGGAGGAGGACCTTGTGCCGCAACAACCTGCAACCATTGAAGACTTCCTGAGTTCTTTCTTCCCTTGTTTTAGTTTCAATGTTTATTTCAGATTGTTTTTCAATTGTCATGAACATGTGTAACTAAGTTTTTCTTAGTTAGAGGTGAATTCGAAGCCATGGACATATGTTTAATATGAATTGACTACCTCCAGTTATTGTTTTGTAAAACATGAATGCGATTCACATATCTGTTTGATTAAAACTTATTCTTGTATGTGGGTTAAGGGTGCGCACTTAGTTTGCATGCATGAATCTGATGCTAAAATATAAGGGAATTTCACCTAATTGTTATGAACTTATATTTATGAGTAGTAAAGGTTGCTAGTCACAATCGTGTTAAGTGAATCCATGGCAGGAGTATCATCATGCTTTTCATAGTTACGAATGCCTTGTCAATGCTTATGATTTTCATATAACTTAATGATCTTTGAATGTATCTCTATTATGCGTATTCCATGTAGGGAACTTGATAAGAATAATTTGATTGTCGATGCGTTATCCATCCAATTCAACGAATTAAGGAAAATCTGAAAGTTAATTTGTGCATTCACGATTAATTTGGGGCATTGTCATTCATGGTTTAAAGAAACAATACTGGAAATCAATTTGTATGCATATGTTTCATGTGTGGAGAAGGATCCTCTAACTAGCTTTTCACCCTTGAATTCACCTTAATTTCATTTTAAGTTACTTTGTTTGCTAATATTTACTTAGTTTTGTCAAATTCGTCCAAAAACCCTCTCAGTTCTTATTTGTGTTTTAGTTTTCTCAAATTCGTCCAAATCTGTCCCCTTTCTGTGTTTTGAGTCTTACTAGTCCAGAATTTGTCCAATTCACTCTCTAGTATCTGTTTTGAGTCTATTTAGCTTAGTTTGTGCGTTTTGAGTCAATTTGGTCAGTTTTGAGTCATAAGAGTCTAGTTTAGTGTTTTAGAGTTTAAATTGTGTAGATTAGCACCCCTTCTAATCCCCGGCCTAAAACGATCCCTAATTTCATATACTACGTCGAAAGGGTTTTAATTTGAGTGTCAAGTAATTTTCACATCAACCCACGCGTTGCCACGCACCGGCCAAGGCACGGCCAGACGCGCCCCCACGCGCGGCCACGTGATAAGCACCCCGACAGCGTTAGTTAGCGCCGTCAGGAATATTCCTCAGAATATTCCGTTAAAACCTAACGATAACAGTTAAAGATGACTGACGGCGTTAGCATATTCCGTCAAGACTGACGGAATATTCCCTGCCTTCTCCTGCGACAGTTCGCCGGTTTCTGGAAAAATTTCCAGCTATGGTTTCTCCTTCATTTTTGCACCATTTTCTATGTACTTTATACCAAAATGAAGATCTCACAAAGATGAACACAACCATACCTGACTCGACCCCCAACTCGTTGGGGATTCGCCGGAAAAAGTCTCGATAATTCCAGCCAAAATGAAACTCCCTGATCTCGCGATTCTAACATCCAAGGTCTTCCAACGAAGCACTCTGAGCTTCGTAAGGACCTCCTTCAGCTTCCTATGAACTTAGAATCTCCAAAAACACAACATTTTACGTGAACATGAACATTGCACAAATCGAAGGTTATGAGAACTCGGGTTTTCGAAGGTATCCTTACCTAAAATAGGCTCCAATGTGTTCGTCTGAACCTCAGGAACACAATGGGGTGCTTCACAACTTCGATCTGTTAAGTTTGCAAGGGTTATGGGTGTGTTCGTACAAAAGCCGAGAGGGAGAGTCTGAGAGATAGAGAGAGAGTACGGGAGTGAGAGAGAGAAAGAGTGTGTGAATATATATGTGTGTGTGTGGTCCAAATACCACCAACCAAACACTCCCAAACTTAGATTCACACACGTACCTTAATTAACGCCCAAGTGCATTTTCGTCATTTCACATCCATCGTACGAAATCTCTGGGACGGGCTGTTACAATCTACCCACCTTATAAAATTTTGTCCCTGAAATTTACATAAACAAAACCATCCACTAGTACTCATAAAACAATCTCGGGTACATCTCCCTCATCCGATCCTCTGTCTCCCATGTTGCTTCTTCCACTGAATGGTTCCTCCACAAAACTTTGACCAAATGCACTGTTTTGTTCCTCATAACCTTTTCTTTCCAATCAAGTATCGTCACTGGCTCCTTATCATAAGTCAAATCCGGGCTAATATCCAATGGTTGATGAGGTATCACATGAGAAGGATCTGCAACATAGTGACGAAGCATCGATACATGAAACACATTATGTACCTTAGACAGCTCTGACGGTAACTCAAGTCTGTAAGCAACTTCACCGACTCGCTCGGTGATCTGATAAGGTCCGATGAACCTAGGACTTAACTTGCCTTTCTTCCCGAATTGTACTACACCTCGTCACGGCGATAACTTCAGAAATACTTAATCACCAACCTTGTACACTCGATCAGTGGCAAATCTATTTGCTAAACTCTTTTGGCGATCTTGGGCTGCTTTCATATTGGACTTAGTAACCTGAATGTTCTGAGTAGTCTCCTCCACTAACTCAGGACCCACTAAAACTCGTTAGCCAACCTCTGACAAAAATAAAGGTATATGGCAAGGCTTGCCATATAGTGCCTCGAATGGTGCCATACCAATACTCGAGTGAAAGCTATTGTTGTAGGCGAATTCCATCAAATCCAACCGCTTATGCCAAGCGTCGCCAAACTGCAACACCGAAGATCTTAGCATATCTTCCAAAGTCTGAATCATCCTATCTGATTGTCCGTCTGTCTGAGGATGATATGCCGTGCTATACAGTAATCTCGAACCCAAAGCTTCCTGGAATGCTATCCAAAACTTAGAAGTAAATCTCGGATCTCGATCTGAAATAATACTCACAGGAACTCCATGATACTTCACAATCTTCGTGATGAACAACTCGGCTAACTTGTTCAAATAATACTTTTCCCTTACAGGAATGAAGTGCGCTGACTTAGTAAACCGATCAATAACCACCCAGATTCCATCATAGCCATTTTGTGTACGTGGAAGCTTGTACATAAAATCCATGGTGACATTTTCCCATTTCCACTGTGGAATGGGAAGTGGTTGTGACAAACCAAACGGATTCTTTCTTTCAACTTTGACCTGCTGACATACGACACATCTGCTTACATACTCAGCAATTTCTCTTTTCATACCTGGCCAATAATAAAATGGCCTGATGGTATGATACATTTTAGTTCCTCCTAGATGCATCGCATAAGCTGAAATATGTGCCTCATCAAGAATTGCCTTCTTTAATTCCTCATTATTTGGCACGTACATCCTATTTTCTTGCATAAGCATGTCATCCGCGTCTCTAACTCTGAGGTCTTTCTTTTTCCCTTGATTCCTCAAATGAATTAGCCCTTGAATCTCTTCATTATTCATCTGAGTCTCGAGTATACGATCAATCAGAATAGGCCTAACTTGGAAACTAGCAAGTAAGGCTCTTTCTTGTTCTGCCACAACTTCTTCTTGTTCTTCCAATTCCAATTTCACTCCAGTAGACCTCAAATCTACAAAAACAGGAACATGAGAAGCATACAAAGCATTAACCCGACCTTGAGATTTCCTACTCAAAGCATCAGCCACCACATTAGCACGTTCAGGGTGATACTCAATGGTGCAATCGTAGTCACTTAGCAACTCAATCTATCTCCACTGACGAAGGTTCAAATCCTTCTATGTGAACAGATACTAAAGACTATTGTAATCTTAGAAAATCCTACACTTCTCACCATAGAGATAATGTTTCCAAATCTTCAAAGCGAAAATAATGGCTGCCAATTCCAAATCATGTGTAGGGTAATTCATCTCGTGAGGCTTTAACTGACGCAAAGTGTAAGCAATTACCCTACCATGCTGCATCAACATGCATCCCAAGCCATTCAAAGAAGCATCGCTGTAAATCTCAAAATTACCACTATCATTAGGAAGAGTCAAAACAGGAGCATGAGTGAGATAATACTTGAACTGCTGGAAACTCTGCTCACAATTATCATCCCACTCGAATTTAACTTCCTTCCTGGTCAACCTTGTTAGTGGTAACGCCATAACTAAGAAATCCTTAACAAATCGCCGATAATATCCTGCTAAGCCAAGAAAACTTCGTACCTCGGTGACGGTTCGCAGCTACTCCCAATTCTCCACAGCTGTTATCTTCTGAGGGTCTACCTGAATACCTTGAGCTGAAACAACATACCCTAAGAAAGCAACTTGATCTAACCAGAGTTGGCACTTACTGAACTTAGCATACAATCGATGTTCCCTCAGCTTCTTCAACACCAAAGTAAGATGTCGAACATGATATGCTTTTGACTTAGAATACACCAGAATGTCATCAATGAAGACAATGATGAATCTATCCAAATACTGCTGAAACACCTTATTCATCAAACCCATGAAAGCTGCTGGTGCATTCGTCAATCCAAATGGCATCACAATAAACTTATAATGACCATAACAAGTCCTGAAAGCAGTTTTAGGAACATCGTCGCTCTTAATCTTCAACTTATAATAACCAGACTTTAGGTCAATCTTAGAAAATATGCGGGCACCTCTGAGTTGATAAAAAAGATCGTCAATACGAGGCAAAGGATAATGGTTTTTAATCGTCATCCGTTTCAATTGCCTATAATCAATGCAAAGCCTCAAAGTACCGTCATTCTTCCGAACAAACAAAACTAAAGCTCCTCAAGGTGAAGTACTAGGTTGAATGAAACCTTTATCAACCAATTCCTGTAACTGAATCTTCAATTCTCTTAACTCGGCAGGAGCCATACGATAAGGAGTTAAAGAAATAGGATCAATACCTAGAAGCAAATCAATAGCGAACTCCACATCTCTGTCAAGCTACAATCCAGGTAAATCATCAGGGAAAATGTCAGAAAAGTGTCTGACCACCTTGACATTCTCCACGCTAACCGGAGCATCATAATTTAGTACCACGTAAGCCAAGTACCCTTGATAACCCTTCTTTAGTAACTTTTTGGCTCTCACAGCTGAAATAATATCATGTCTCAATCCACTAGGTTCACCAAAGAATGTAACCTCAAGTAATCCAGGATGATGGAAGGTCACTGATTTCCCGTAACAATCAATCTTAGCACGATTGTAATGCAACCAATATGTGCCTAAGATAACGTCAAAATCCACAATGTCTAGCAGAGTGAGGTTAGCAGGCATAACCACATTCACCACTAATACGGGACAACCTGGGTAAACATAATCTACATAACACTTCTCCCTACTAGGCATAGCAAACTCCAACTTATACCCAAGAGGTGAAGATTAAGGTTGTGTCAATTGAGCAAACGTATAAAAAATCACAGAATGAGTAGCACCACAATCAATCAACACTTTAGCATAATAACCAAGAATATTTAACGTACCTATGATCAAGTCCGGATTGTTTTGACCATCATGCAGCGAAAAGTTGTTGATACGTCCCTGGGTCTGCTGTCTTCTTCTACCTTTGCTGGCATGAACTCCTCGCCCCTGAGGATTACGCCTTTGTCCTGACTAACTATATTGTCTCGAAGACCCAACTCCACTGGTAGTAGCATCAACCTGGTGAGATTGTCCTCCAGAATGCCACTGGGATCTACTTGCTGAATACTGCTGCTGAGGCATATATCCTCCAGAGTACTGCTGTGGAGGCATATATCCTCCTGAATACTATCCAAAACTGCCTTGGTGATAGGGATCTTGGGGGTACTGGTACTGTCCCGAAGAATAGGGAACGGAATCCCCCTGATAGTGGTATGCACCACCATGACCTGTCTGGGTATAACCACCATGTCAAATATTTCCGAACAAATATTTCCAAGACCCGAACTGTCCCTCTCATCTCGCCCTCTCTCTCTCACTCGGTCTCTTTCTTCCCGTAGCCTTCCTCCTTACTTCTTTCCATCCTCATTGACACACCCCGACCCGAAAGTAGGGCGTACAGGCCGTCACGTGAGAGTGACGTAGCCATATGCACAATGCAGAAACAATAAGAATAAAGTTTACGGATCAATTAAAACCAAAACACTAGCAATACTAGTGTAAAAGAAGTGTGAATTCCACTAATACAGAGCATAAAAGTCTACGTGCAGTCAAGCAGAAGTACTAAATAGAGATGACACCCGAAGCTGGTCCTACATAAGTGAATTCTATCAGAATGTCCGATGAGCTCCTCGTACGCCACCAACGAACATTACTTAATACTTAGAGGGGCAAAAAACAAAGTTGAGTGGGTCAGAAACAAATCTTTTCAAAACCTTTCTTTTCTCAAAAGTTATAACCCATCGCCGTAAAACCTGTATAATTTCCCAGAAATAAAGTATATATTCATATATATAATTCTCAAAATCCTGCTGGAAAATATTTATATATGAATGAATGTATGCCATGCCAAAGTATCATAACTGAATGCCAAATCATAACTCTGTGAATGTGATTGAATACTAGATATCATCCCAGCCCTCGGCTGTATATAGCTCATCACAATCTCATCATATCATATAGCTCATAATCATCTCAATCATATCATATATATCCTGCACACACATCAATACCACCTCTAGTGCTATGATCACGTGAAGACTGTGCGATAAATCGCGGGTCACCTATGAGTCAAACCCACCTATAGTGGTCTATTCGACAGGACTGAGCACCTAACTTGGATCCAAGGCGAGCATACGGTGCGGAAGGTGAACATCACGTGAAAGACTGAGCCCCTATCTCTGGGCAGGAGCACTAATATCAGTGTGCAGGTTTATGAGCTCTAATCACATCACATCACATCATATCATACCACATCACATCATTCGTTCTCTTCATAACTAGAATATAAACTTACCTGTCACTTACTTGTGCATCCGTAGCACCAACATTAATATATGCAATCAATAATGCATAATAAAATAAATAGATACTCTGCATGGCATTTCATATCACATTTCACTTAAACTGATTTTCTGGGAAAAATCTCATTTATATAGGTATATACGGAAAACAAAAGCCCATTCATTGATAAGTAGCCAGGTTGTAACCCTCATGCCTAGCCTGACTACGCTCGTCCTCCAGATAGGTCTCGCCTATATGAGAAGTAACTGAAATAACATTAATTAACACACATAATCGAAACCTTAGAAATAACTTCTCATACACTGCTCAAATTGGGTATATGAATATACCACCGTGATCTACACAATCTCAGGATCATCCCCATATTTTTAGAAAAAAATTTCGACCACCCACGCGCCGCCACGTGCCGGCCAAGGCTCGGCCAGACGCGCCCGCACGCGCGGCCACGTGATAAGCACCCTGACGGCGTCAATTAACGCCGTCAGGAATATTCCTCAGAATATTCCGTTAAAACCCAATGGTAACATTTAAAGATGACTGACGGCGTCAGCATATTCCGTCAAAACTAACGAAATATTCCCTGTCTTCTCCGGCGACTGTTCGCCGGTTTCTGGAAAAATTTCCAACTATGGTTTCTCCTTCATTTTTGCACCATTTTCTACGTACTTTGTACCAAAATGAAGATCTCACAAAGATGAACACAACCATACCTAACTCGACCCCCAACTCGCCGGAGATTTGTTGGAAAAAGCCTCGATAAATTCAGCCAAAATGAAACTCCCAGATCTCGCTATTTCGACGTCCAAATTCTTCCAACGAAGCACTCTGAGCTTCGTAAGGACCTCCTTCAGCTTCCTATGACTTAGAATCTCCAAAAACACAACATTTTACGTGAGCATGAACAGTGCACAAATCGGAGGTTATGAGAACTCGGGTTTTCGAAGGTATCCTTACCTGAAATAGGTTCCAATGTGTTCATCTGGACCTCAGGAACACAATGGGGTGCTTCACACCTTCGATCTGTTAAGTTTGCAAGGGTTATGGGTGTGTCTGTACAAAAGCCGAGAGGGAGAGAGAGAGAGTCTGAGAGATAGAGATAGAGTACGGGAGTGAGAGAGAGAAAGAGTGTGTGAATGTGTGTGTGTGGGGTCCAAATACCACCAACCAAACACTCCCAAATTTAGATTCACACATGTACCCTAATTAACGCCCAAGGGCATTTTCATCATTTCACATCCATCGTACGAAATCTCCGGGACGGGCTGTTACACTCATCCTCTCTCTCTTCCCAACCCAAACCCTAATCGTCCTCTACTCTAGCCGACTCTCCTCCTCAGCTCAGCTCGCACAAGGCTTTCTCGCCTAATTGCCCATCAGTTTCTCCGACCGTCGCTCAATTTTGTTCATGTAAGTATACGGTCTAATTTGATTGATGGTAATTGCTGATTAGATTTTTTTTTTTTGTTTCTGGATATGGTTACTGTCATTTTGATTTGATATCAGTCGTTTCGTTCTGGTTTTGCTGTTATGGTTATGAAATTAGGGTTTTTTGGGACTCGGATTGATGTGGGTTGAATGAGATAATTACCATTAGATTTGATTTTTTCATGTGGGTCGGTTTTTTTGTTTTTTCGATAGCTCAATCTGTGAGTTTCTTACCTGTGGGTTTTGTGTTACCCTTTATAATCATTGTTCTTACAAAATCGTAACCTAAATCACATATTCGCCATCTCTTTCGTCGATCTGCAACTCTCTTTCACCATCTCTCTGGCTGATGTGCAAAAACCCTTCGCTACTCTCCCAACTTCGACTTCATCTCACGGTACTCTCTCTCTCTTTCTCTTTCTCTCTTTCTTTCTCTCTCTTTCTCTGTCTTACACACACATGGCACAGAAATATGAAATTTCTTTCAATTGTGCAAGTTTGAAAATATGAAAGATAATTTTAAGGTAATAGCAGATGTGATTGTTCAATGAATCTTTAGTTTGCGTTGATCAATTTAATTCATATGCATCACTTGAAATCTCAAAGAGGGGGAATTATCTATCGCTTGATTTCTGAAACAAAAAGAAAAAAAAAAACTTCAGGCTTGTATTGGACTTCTCTATATAGCAGTGTTGCTGTTCAATCATCGTAATACTTAGTGTTATGTTAATTACCCTAAAAAAATTAACCCAGCACCTGATCTTACTAGGGTTTCTGTTAGGACTTTGGAATGGATTCAAAGGTAATTACAGGGTATAATGGAATATAATAGTTCGTATCATTGCATATTTGAATGTGAATTTGCTTCTTGTAAAGGTGTAATGCTGATAGGCATTGGCCCTGGACCATTGTTAAGGGAATTTAGAATCCTATTATTGAAAATTTAGATTCATATAGGACAACATAGAGTGCTGTCTATGATTCTCGAGTGGTTGCAGATTTTATCAAAACTAACATCTTCTCCAGATTTGGAATGCCAAGGGTTTTCATAAGTGATTGAGGCTCTCATTTTTACAATCGGGCCATTGAGGCGTTGTTCAAAAAGTAGAACGTCAAGCATAGGGTTTCGACACCTTATCACCCCCAAACAAATGGCCAAGCCGAGGTTTCAAATAGAGAAATCAAGCAGATTTTGGAGAAGATTGTTGGAGCAACTAGGAAAGATTGGAGTTTGCGGTTGGATGATGCACTGTGGGCATATCGTACAGCCTACAAAACACCACTTGGGATGTCTCCATTTCGACTAATCTATGGCAAACCATGCCATCTCTATGTGGAATTAGAGCACAAGGCACATTGGCCTATCAAAACATTCAACATGGACACAGATGCGGCTGGAATGCATAGAAAGCTCCAATTGAATGAACTTGAAGAGATTAGGAATGAAGCATATGAGAATGCTCGAATTTACAAAGAGAAGACTAAGGCATTCCATGATAAGATGATTCGTGGCAAAACATTCTCCATAGGGCATAAAGTGTTGCTTTTCAACTCTCACCTACGTTTGTTCCCCGGTAAGTTGCGTTCTAAATGGATTGGCCCGTTTGTTGTTACTAATGTTTTTCCTTATGGTGCAGTCCACATTCAAAGCTTAAGGAATGGCATAGAATTCAAAGTGAATGGGCATCGTTTGAAGCCATATTACTAGAATGTTGTGGGGCAGGTTGTGGAAGATATCTCCTTCCATGCCGTGGGCTCTAGTGATGCTTAAATAGAGGAATCGTACAGCTGTACGGCATTAAAGCAAGCAATTCTTGGGAGGCAACCCATGCATTCAACGAAGGAAGTTCTAGGAATCACCCAATAACCAGATTTGCTTTCCTAAACCATTCTCTTTACTGCATTTATTTTGCTTTGATTAGTTAGTTGTGTTATTTGTTTGCTTTCTGTGAGTTTATGCTTGAAACATTGGGGACAATGTTTGATTTAAGTGTGGGGGGGGTAACAAATTATTTTAGATGCAAATTCGTGAGATTTTATCACCCATTACTTCTAAGGTTGTTTCTCACTGTTTTTTGTGTGTTTTTAAGCTGTTTTGGAGTATTTTTGTGTGTTTTGAAGTAAAAATAGGAAAATTTGAAAAAAAATCAGTTTTTGAAGTGTTTTTAGAGTCATTTTTGTGTGTTTGTGTCTTAGGTACCTTCCAACACAATGATGAGGATTTGGTTTTTAATTGCATGACTGTTAAAGAAAGTTACGAACATAGATGGAAGTTTGATATGCTCTTGGTTTATGCTTGGTTGTAGTTGTTGTTTACAAATTCAAATTTGATCACAAAAGGATAAAATCAGTTTTTGAAACATGCTTGAAGGAAGGAACTCAAACTAACGTTACAACCCTGAGAGACTTGAGCCTAAACGTTCTTTTGGAGAGTTATTAATCTGTGATTCTTTATTTTCTAAAGTCATTGCATGATCTCATTAATTCTTTGCTTGGTTGCTACTTAGAATGCATTTTCATCATTATAGTTCCAAATACTAGAACTCATGCCCGTATCATTCAAAGCATGACATTGATTTGCATAACACATAAACAAGCTAAAGTTGTTTAGTTGCCACCACAGCCAAACAGCCGTACCCTTCTACTTCATATGTCTTGTAGGTTTGGCCCCGTTTGAGCCTTGTTTAGCCTATGTTCTTTGTTAACCACATTTTCCCTACCTAGCCTAGTGTAGGAATGTCCATACCCTTGTTCTTAAAGGATAGTAAGCATGACTTAAAATGAATTCCTTTTGATCTACATTATGCAGTAAATCAAGTGTGGGGGAAGGGATTTGTGTGTGTTTGTGTGCCAAGAAAAAGAAATAAGGCACGGGTTTGGTAAAGAAAAAGAAAAATTCATGGAAAAAGAAAAATTCATGGAAAAAGACAAATTCGTGGAAAAAGAAAAAGAAAAGAAAAAGTTATGAAAAGAATGAAAAAGAGTTTGAAAAGAAGAAAGAATGAGTTTAAGAGTGTTGATTGTTGAAGAAAGGGTCCAAAACATCAAATTTGGCCCTAGAATGTGTAAATCTTCCCTTTTTGTGTTTAAAGTTGATTTCTGCATTCAAAATTGAATTATAAGTGTCAATCTCATTACTTTGCTTACTATTTCTTTAAGAACCTTTGTTTTTCCATATCCTTTCTTTGTTAGCCAACACCCTTAGCCCCGTTACAACCCTTAACTTATATATTGAGTGTTATGTGTTTCAATATGTGGAGTTTGGAATTGGTATGAGCATATGGAATCACTGGTTCTTGCATATAAGTAGTAGCATTCCTTTCATGAGATCATATTTATATACTCACTTATAACTCCAGAGAAGTGCTTTCTTTGCTATAACATATGTGAGTGTTCGTTTTCATGTTTACATCAATCTTCTCACATATACCTAGTATAGGGAGTGTAGTTAGAAAATCTGAGTGAAAATTGAGTGCATATCTAGCAAGGAATTGAGGGAATTCTCTAAGGCATGTTACTACATTCAAAATGTTGTTTTAATTGATTAAATACGAACTAGTGAATGGTGACTGTGATTAAGTATAAGTTCAAGTGTAAGGATGACCAAAATCTATGTAAGTGATGATTTTTAATATGTCATGTGCATTGGAAATCCCTGAGGTGAATGTTGGAAGGTTTAGATTGAGTTTTGTTTCTTTTGTTTTGTTTGTTTTGTTTTGCTCGAGGACTAGCAAAAGCTAAGTGTGGGGGAATTTGATAGGAGCATATTTATGCGACTTAGTTAGCTTGTTTTTGTGCATTTACGTTGTTAGTTCTTAGTTATTTTAGTGTTTTAAGCTATTTTCGTGCGTTTGTAGGTCCAAAGGGCTAAAGGAGCAAGAAAGTGCATTTTGGTGCATTTTGGAGCAGTTTTGGGCACTAAACGGATTGCACATGCTTGGAGCTAAGTGGATGGACGAAATTGAAGACCTAAAGATACAAGGATTCCTAATTGAAGAAGGATTCCTAATTGAAGAAGGATTCCTAGTTAAAGAAGGATTCCTAGAGGAATAAGGATTCCTACTCAAAGAAGGAATGTTAGCCAAGGTTTCCTACTTTGGTTTTGACCTTTCCTAATCCTAAAAATTCCCTAAGTTCCAGCAACAAAGAAGACTCCTAACCTTATTAGGACACTAAATAAGAACTTCTAGAAGTCCCAAGGTCCTTGCCGCACCTTTTCCTGGTTGCCTCTTCCTTGCCGTGCAAGGGAGAGTCCTTTCCTATTTTCTACCATAAAACACTTTCCCTTTCTTTTAAGTCACATTCCCCTTTCCTAAAGGCTTAGCCACACCACCCTTACCCTTTTTCTCTAAGATTCTAATTTTATTTCCCTTTTTCTAGTAGATTTGAATTAATTTTTGTTAACCAAAATAAGTAGGGTTTTGATTTCCTAAAACCTTTAAATTAAAGCCTTTGCCACAGCTTAGGAGGGCATTCATACATCCAGCCACAATCATTCATCATCATTCACTCCCAAAAACATTAAAACACTCTTTGCCGCACCATATACCTATCCTAACCATAACCATACCTTCTCCTATCCATTCTTCCATACATTCCACCACTCAAACCATCAACCATACCTTGTGCCGCAGCAAAGGAAGGGAAAGAAAGTTCTTGGACGTGCTTGTTGTTCAATTTGGATCGCTGGAGCGTTTAGGTGTTTTGTTTCTTTTGTTTTCAATGTATAAATATGTTTACCTTTGTCTTGCGATTATGAGGAACTAAACCCCTCTTGGCTAGGGGGGAATTCGAAACCATGATTATACTTGCAATATGATTTGATTAATTCCAGTTGTGATTTCATAAAGTGTGAATGCAATTTGCTTAACTGTTTTATTCAAAACTTATTCTTGAATGTTGATTAAGGATGCATACTTAGTTTGCATGCATGAATCTGGTCCTAGAATATAAGGGAGTTTCACATAATCGTTACTAACTTATATTCACAAGTAGTGAAGGTCGCTGGTCACGATCGCATTAAGTTAAATTCTTGGCATAAGTATCATGATGTCATAGTTACGAATGCTTTGTCAATGCTTATGATTTTCATAAAGCTTAATGATATTTGATTGTATCTCTATTATGATGTGCATGTAGTGGACTATTGAAGAATAATTTGGGTTGAGGATGCGTATTCCATCCAATTCAATGACTTAAGGAAAATCTGAAGGTTAATTAGTGATGGCATGGTTAATCTGGGGCATTGTCATTCATGGTTTATCGAAAAAACAAATGGAGATCAATTTGTATGCAAGTGTGTCATGTGTGGAGAAGGACCCTCTAGCTAGCCCAACATCCATTCAAAACACCAATTTCGTGCCTAAATCTGTCTTAGTCTTTAGTTTACTTGTTTTGTTTTAAATTCATCCAAAACCCAATCCCCTTTACTTTTGTGTGTCAAACTAGTTAGAATCTGCCCAACTTTGTGTTTTTAAGTGTTTTGAGTCTTCATAGTTCCAAATTCGTCCAATTTCATCCCTAGAGTCTGTTTTGAGTCTTTTAGCTTGTTTTAAGTTGTTTTGAGTCAATTTAGTGGTTTTGAGTCACTAGAATCTAGTTTTGCATTCTTTGAGTCTAGTTTAGTGTTTTAAACTTAGTTTTACGTTTTTAAGTCAGTTTCAAGTGTTTTAGCAATCCCTCCTAATCCCTGGTCCAAAACGATCCCTACTTGCATCTTTACTACAATTGTCAACAAGAGGGTTTAATTTGTGTGCTGTTTTACTTCGCATCAACAGATTTTTGGTTCATGGACCAATTCTAAATTTTACTCTTGATTGTTTGCCGAACTCTAAAATGACCCCAGAAGATGGATTGACTATTTTGCTTACCATGGAAATTAATTTTGGGAACCAAAGGCTTAGTTGTTTTCATCTTCCAAATCAGATATCTTTTGTTTTTTTTGTTTTTTTTTCCTTCTTATTAGGACAAATAATTTAATCTTGGATCATGTATTGAGGTCCCATTGAAAAACTAAATATATGCAGGCATGGAGTTACTAAGAATCCATTTGAAGAAGTAGAAGCCCATACGAGTCAATCTATTGCATATGTTGGCATTGATAGTACTCTTGCCGGTCTCATTTATTTTGAGGATCAAATAAGGGAAGATGCTGGACAAGTTGTTAAATCTTTATCTAAGCAAGGGATCGACGTATACATGCTATCTGGGGACAAAAGCAATAACGCGGAGTACGCCTCGTCTGCTGTTGGTATTCCGAAAGAGAAGGTAAGGAGTTCTTAATTACTTCTTTCTTTGATGGGAAACAAAAAATTTATCAATTTGGAATAGTGAAACAACTTCAAGCAGAACACCAAAAGCTTGTCCTTTATCTTTTATTTTAATTTATTTTTTGAAATGAAACAGATTTTTAATAATATCATAAACAATACAACTTCTGGATAAGGTATCCACAATCTGTATACCTAGCCTATAATACAAAAACCTCAAGACTTGAAACCTAAACTTAATCACAGCAGCTAACACATCCATCATTATAGAAGAGTGAGAATACTCAATCCCTAAACTCATTTGAAACTGATGCCCAAATAGTTGCTCGGTATCTAACTCGATCCCAGATATTTTTTCTCTATCGAATTTAATTGTATAGCCTATGTTGTGGGTTGCAGGTGATATCTAGTGTTAAACCGAAGGAAAAGAAGTTCTTAATGGAACTTTAGAAGGATAAGAACGTTGTAGCAATGGTTGGTGATGGAATTAATGATGTTGCAGCACTGGCTTCATCGCATGTTGGAATTGCCATGGGTGGTGGTGTTGGAGCTGCTAGTGAGGTGTCTTCTATTGTGCTATTGGGCAACAGACTTTCACAGGTAATTTTCTTAAAAATATAACGTTGTAGTAGGATTATTTGCAAGAACACCTCCTGGGTTGTTTTTGAAAGCAAAAATAGTTATCAGATTCTGCGGTATTGTTTTTGGAAACCAAACTATAGAGGATTACATGCTGTCGTAGCAAAATTTTCTTTTAGACGTTTACCATCCACAACTATGAATGAATAATTGAAGAGTGCAGTGGAATTCTTTTCACCATCTATAAAAGATTATTTGAAAAATTTGCATAATGTTGATTGGTGGAGCACTGATGGAAAAAGTAGTTATCTTTCTTTTCATAGAATAAGCACTGTTGTGTAGGATATTTGATCTTCACAATTTCCTCCAGTTACTTGATGCCTTGGAGCTGAGCAGGCTAACTATGAAGATTGAAGCAAAATCCTGATGTCCGGTCTTCAAATCCCGATGCCAGCACCTGATCTTGCTCCACCTTTGACCTCCGGGCCACTTCACCCAGCTGATACCCAGTAGCTTGATGTATCAAACCTATAAGACAGTTATTATATTTTTTTCTATTTTTGTTCGGACATCTTGTATGTACATTTTCATATATGTTATAATTAAATACTTTTTCTTGGTTTATTAATTATTGTTTAGAATTTAATTACAATATTTATTAAAAAGTAAATAAAAAATATTTTTGCCAAAAAAAAAGGGTTTGTTCGACGAAGAAATAGGCTGCGTCGCGCAAACCCTACTGTCACTGCCTTGGCGCGACGCTTGTGCGCGACAAAGGTTTCGTTGCGCTAATTTTTGAGCGACGAAGGGCCTGCATCACGCAAACTGTTTTTTTTACTAGTGATGCATGACTACACAAATTTCTGGTCCAATTATTTGGATAGGGCATCTTCAAGAGCAGATAAAATATTGGCCCTAATTTCAATAATATCTCTATTTAGTTTGATCCATAAGTTTGCAACACTGATTAATATTAAGGAAATGAATTTGCTTATCCTATTTGTAAGATGGCAGTTAGGGTTTTCTGTATATATACTTCCTGCACGCAATGAAACACAAACATCTTTTCGAATTTCTCCTCTTTTGCTTCACAGCATCCCTCCAAATCTTCAAACATGTTCAAGGAATAAGCAAGTTAGCAACCCCATCACGGCTGAATTATTCCGTAGCTTCCATTGTGTGTGAAACAGTTTCTTTTATTCTTTGAGAAAATGAAATATATATTCAAAGCAGTTTATTACGTACACTTATAACCAAAACAAGTATAAAAACTATGATGAAGAAGCAGGTGTTCATAACTAATTACTTCTTATGGAAAGATTAGACACTTTCTATTGTCAAAGAGTTATGTTAGTAGGTGTCTAAATATAAAAACCAATGATGCAAGGAAATTCTTCTCTAACCAAAATTAGTACATGCAGGAGCTAAAAAGCATAAAAGAGATTAACTATACTAAATCAGTGTACGGCTCATATATGATCACATATCACATTCATCTTTAATTACATGGCTTCGATTCGGTTAAACAAAAAACTCTACTCGATGTAAAGTGAGGACATATGACGAAAAGTTGTTGAAGAATACAAGAATATTCCCACATCAGATAATTGACAAACTAGCAGTTTATACAATTAATGTTATTGTGTAAGTGAATATTGGTGTGATTAGTAGTGGATCGCTAATCCAACCTCTGTTAATTTATATATTTTTTTTGTCAGTAATTGCACTCTTTATAACGTAACAAAATTCTTGTTCAGACTACCTAGCAGAGATATATCCATTTATCTGATAAATCATTGATCATTCATATCTAAGAACATGCTACATTTTAAGCTTATATATATACACACACACGCACACACATACTCTTAGCAACTCCTATATTCGAAGCAAAGTGTTGTCTAATTAAACCACGAATTACAAATGTCTGGAAAAGTTGTATTGCTATTTCACGAGGTAATCCACATCGATGTAATGAAAGTGAGGGAACTACGACAATCACAGAACGTCCCGAATAATCGACCCGTTTGCCAAGCAGAGTCTCACGAAATCTTCCCTCTTTTCCTTCAATTACATCTGAAAACGACTTGTAAACCTTATTATGACCGTCCCTCATTGGTTGTCCGCGGATTCCATTATCAAGAAGTGTATCCACAGCCTCTTGTACCTATTTCTCCTGACACAGTACTAATTCCCCTGACGTAGATCTACTTGTTGTTAAGAGATCGATAAGGGATGCTGGCATAGAGTTAGCCGATGCTTATTCCCCAGATACCGTCATTGCTTCTTCTCCAGGAAAAGAGGTTCACGAAAAATGGCAAAAAAGAAAGTATTAATTTCCCTTCTATATCTTGCATCTATAGTATTTTTGCCTTGGTGGATCTCTCTCTCATTTAATAAAAGTCTGGAATCTTGGTTTACTAATTGGTGGAATACTAGGCAATCCGAATTTTTTTTTTGAATGATATTTAAGAAAAGAGTATTCTAAAAGAATTCATAGACTTAGAGGAACTCTTACGTTTGGACAAAATGATAAAGGAATACCCAAAAACACATTTTCAAAAGCCTCGCATTGAAATCTACAGAGAAACAATCCAATTGATCAAGATGCACAACGAAGATCACATCCATACAATATATATAATATATCTCATTCTTATTGCATGTATACCTACATTTCACGTTTAAACGGTCCGTTTAAACAAGAGTAAGCAATTATTATAAAACAAAACTAAGATATTAGGCAAGTTTAATTGTCAAGGCCGCGTTTGTAGGAAGCAGCTTTGGCCACACGGCAATTAAACCTCGCATTCACACTTGAAATCAAAGCTTAATTAGCAATAATAATAAGCAATTAATTACTGATTAATTTGCTTTTAAATCTAAGGCGTACAAAGTGGGAGAGTAGTAGGAGTGGAGTGCATCAACACGACCAGTGTGATGAGTCTTTGTTAGAGAATAGTATCCATTAAAGCTAAGCTAAGCCAAGCTACAAAAAGAAAAAGAGAAAAAGCAACATGTTACATATATGCATGTAGGCATGTAGCTACAAACATTTCATCTAGACATATCACATATTTAATGTTTATTTTTTAACAAACGATATCAACATAAAGGGATGAGGGAGCATGCTAAGTCTTACAATAGGTTAGTCATAAAAATGGGATTCAAATTCGCCTTTGGTAAGAATCAAATCTAAAACTTCACATTTACACATTGCCACTGGCAACTAAACTAAGTTCCAATCACTAAACTAGATTGGAGAAATGAAATTAAAAAGGTAGAATACATGCTAATTATACAAAATTAGTCCATGTGGATTGATACTCACAATAATTAAATATTAAAATACTATGCAGTCACAAATGTCCTAATTAAGCCACGCAAAAGCTTTACAACGAAATATTAATAAATATTGGACGTAGTATTATATGGTGGTATATGTATCTGATGATGCCCTCTCAACATGTGCATTAATTAAAGGCATGAACCCAGACGGTGTAGGCCTTTGGTTTCAATGGCTAAATACTCTGCCTGCTTCGTGCATGTTTGTTAATACATACATACTTGGCTCACCACAATCACCGCCACCACCAAACCAGTGGGGCATATATGCACGAATGCCTGCTTGCCTGCTTGCCTGCTGTCCCTCCGCTGTCATGCTGCATTTCTAACCCCACCCCTCGGTAATTAAAATATTACAGAATCATTTAGTATTATGATTTAGTAATTTTTTATTTATTTATAAACATTAAGTTTTTAAACTTAATTATAATAAAAAATAAATTTAAACTACGCTATTACTTGCTTGATTTGACAATTAATTATTAGACTTTGATTTAACAATTAATTGAAAATATCCTAATCCACATTCACATGTGCCTACAAGATCTGGGGTGCCGTCAGATGTATGGTAGAATATCTCAATATAGAGATATTGTAAACTTAAGTTACTGCACAAATTTATACATCCGATGATAAGTCAAAATACATATCGTAGTAGTTGTATTTTTTCATTTTTGAAACATTTGTAGCACAAAGGAGCTTAATTACTCGACTATTTTCTATTAAAATTTGTTTTGGGTATTCCATATGTGGCCATAACAAATATAAAGCAAAATAAATAATAAAGATTACGTAACAAAAATGAAAGAATAAAAAACCCAAATCGAATTGAGGATAAACAATATTAGTTAAATAATAACCAATTGGAGACACTACAACATTGTTCACAAACAATGAACGAATTGAATTGTCTGTACAGCATTCAACAACTCATCAAATCAAATGAAGAAAAAATAAAATTTAAAAATTAAAAACATGCAGCTATCAGCTAGCTAGCTGCACGGCGGAGCTTTGTAATTCACGTAAATCCAAATTAATCTCCACCCAACAACCACCGCGGCTTCTTTCCCACCATCGGGCTCTGCACCTCCTGCTCGCCGGAGAGTTGACTTTTCTTGTCCCCGCAGAACCCTGGCCAGAACTCCGGCAACGCCGGCATGTTCAGGTCAAATCCGCGCTGACTCTGATGACTCTGACTATGGCTGGAAGCCCCAGCACCGCCGCCTTCGGAAGTAGTGACAGCGCTCGTGGCCGCGCTGCCGCCGTCGTAGTGACAGCGCTTGTGGCCTCCCAGTGCCTGGCCGGTGGGGAAGGTCTTGTGGCAGATAGAGCACTCGTGGGTCCTACCGCTTGTTGTTGTCACGGCGGAAGCGGCGGCGATTTGATGGTCGACCATGGCGGCGGCGGAAGAGTCGGACTTGCGGTGGCTGGCCTTGTGTCCGCCAAGAGCTTGGTAAGAGGAGAACCCCTTGTTGCAAACAGAGCACTTGTAAGAAAGGTCTCGGGATGGCGGCAATTCAGAGCTACTAGTGGTGCCGCGGGCGAGCATGATGAGGCAGAGAGCGAGGTACTCCTCTTCGGTTGGCGGGTCTTCGCTGCGCGGCCGCTTAGCGCGCTTCCGTTTCGCCCATGGCTCTTTGGAGTGGATTTGGTGATTGCCGTGGCGACGATCCTCCACCTTTTCAAACGATGAAAAGGGTGGAGAAGGAGTAGTGGTGGTACTCGCGGATTTCAAAGCCTCCAAGGCCATTTTTATCGTAGTTTCGCTTGCGCGAAAACGTGGAAAATATGTGATCGATATGGTTGTCGAGAAACAGAAAGACGGAGACTGCTTTCACTACTCTTTGGTGGTGGGGAGACTGAGGAGGAGAGGTGGTGTATTTATACGTGGGATGGTGAAAGGAGTGAAGTCGGTCAACTAAGGAAAAGGGTAGAAAGAGGGGAGGTGGAGTGGGAGTGGTGGGAGGGGAGGGAGGCGGTGGACTGAGCTTTTTGTTGGACTTGTTCCAAGTCAAAACATTTGTACGCCTGCTTGCTTTGCTTTGCTTTGCTTTCTCTTTTCATCCACTAAACCAAAACAAATCTCACTACTTGCTCCTTGGGTCCTAGTGCGTGCACATCACGCTACCTCGAGCGGATTCCAACTTCCCTCTCTAATTACTTGTTATACTTGGTGATTGCTACTAAATATTTACTAATTGCCAGCGGAAGGGTGGATTCACAAGGCTCACAAGTTTGTCATTTTTTGAATTTACTGGATTCCTTAGCGGGTTTTCGCCCTATATGCCTCGTAGCCCCAAGACGAGTCGCTGGTACTGACTAATGTTCGCATCTATAGTCAATAAATAGGTCTGTTTTGACCTTCTTTTTAGGGTTTACGGTTTAGAGTTTAGGGAAAGATGGATAGGAATAGTGGGAAGGGAGTCTTCAATGTTGTCTTGATGATCCCTGTCATGGAGTCATAGATAAGGACTAGTTAGTTTCTCCAAAATCAACATTTTGTAGTTGTGGTTAACGGGAAAGGAACTAATTAATACCTTTTGATCAATACTTATAGCACACAATAAACAATTTTATCAGATTCTACATCATGGGCTGGGCACTTATCAAACAAGAAAAAGATTCCCACTTTTGGTGAGTCTGGTGACATAGACGTTATTTATGGCATCATTGAGGCTAACCATACACAACAAATCAAATTCCAAAAAATTTAGATTGCAATTAATCATGGTGATAATATATCTAAGGTGATAAAACTTCCTTTTGTTTAGATTAGTAGAAAAATTAAGTAGAGAAAAACGACTCGGTAAATGCATCCTTATTACTATTGGGAAGTAGTGTTTAAGAGTCGCCCAAGAGGGCGTGAGCACCGTGCAAACACGCATAAATGACCGTCATTTTGCATTTAGTATTATTAAATTTGAAAGATCTTTCTTGATCTAATCAGCCAGATATGGATTGAATGGTTCTTCGTCCTCTTCAGATCTCCATTATGTTTTACTAAATGCAGAGGATTTTTATCGAGTCATTTACTTTATAATTCATTAAATTTCACATTTTTGTGATGATTGAGAGAACTATGTCGTTATCATGAAGAAAAAAAAAAGAACTATATCGTTATTCCACGTATCCTAATTCTAACCTGTATTCCACCCTTCCTCGTGACTTTCTTTTCTATCCATGTTTCTTTTCTATCCATATCCCTTCATTGATCCATGAGATTACGTATGTTATTGATCTAGGGTTGATACAGTGTTAGGGAAGATGGTAACAAGGAAAATAGACTATATGATCTAGTTGCAAATGTGAGCGTATTCACATAGGCTAGTTAAAGTGGATATTCTCTTATGCACTCAAGTTTGAATCTTCTTTCTTGCAATTTAGATTAGTTTAAAGTATAAAATATTATTTTATATGTAAAAATACAACTTGTACGATCTAGTTTAGATGGATCACATAAGCTTCGAAGGGAAAGTTAGGACATAACACGTCTAAAACTAATTGAGGATTATAGTATGAGAGCTTCATTTTGGGTTTTTGTGGGGTTTCCAAGCCTACAAATTGCATTTGAGCGAACAAACAAACAAACTGATTTCGCCGGCAGCAAAAACAAAGCGAGTGAAAACTTTGGGGAGTTTCACCAAATTATGTAACTTTCTGCTCACACGTACCCATCTATTACAGTTAAAGTTCAATTTTTTTTTTAACAAATGATAGTATCTATACTAAAGGGTTGGAAGTGAGCTAAGCTTTATAATATGGTTAACAATAATGTGGTTCAAATTCGTTTTTGGTAAAAATCGAATTTAAAACCTCTTGCTTACAAATGCAGCTGAATACTTAAAGTTCAAATTAAATTAACAAAATTAGCTTAAAAACTAGTGATATATTTCTCTTTCTACTATTTGAAAAGTCTTTAACTTCGGATCCCTATATGACCCGTTGTTAGAAAGTAATCCCAACTAAATTAATATTAATTTGTAGTGATCACAAGACTAATGGTAGGGATAAACACCAAAACAAATGTTAATTGTCCTTTGTGTAATAAAAAGAAAACCCAACCCTTGTACAGTGTTCAAATCCACCCCATTCTTTTCGTCCCAGCTTACGTCACGCTGAGGTGAGAAAGGATGAATGCTTGCTTCTCTAAATTACCAATTAATTATCGAGTAATGCTACAATTATCATCTATTTGTAACATTTCTATAATAAAGATAGCGTATTCAAGCACATGTGGATCCTATTCCTATTAAAGAGATGATACAAATAATGATACAAATAGATAATAAAAATAGTATTTTTGTTAATCCTCCTAATCTTCAGTAAAATTCCACATTTGGTGACAATTTGATTGGAGACAAGATCCTTGTCAGATCTTTGTGAGAATCGCAGAAATCCTCCAATCACATTTGTTCATCGTACATCGTGAGGTCAGTTTTCGTCAAGTATTGTTTATATTTAATTTTAAATAAAAAATTTACAATAATTTCTAACCGCACAATGTACGATGAACGGATGTAATTTTAAGGATATCTAGAATCCTCACAAAAAAGATCCGGCGAAGATTCTCATTTATTTGATTGGTCATGCTCTTCCCACGTATAATAAGGGTCGGCCCTAAGGGTAGCCGAGGTAGGCGGTCCCCAAATTTTTTTCACAATTATTTCATTGGTTCTGTGGAAACGGTTCCACTCCGTTTTCATTGGGGTGGGCAGTTCGAAACACCTTGTAGGCATTAGTTTTTGCTTTTTTCAAATCTATGAAATTAAAGATAAATTGCTCTTTAAAAATTTTAAAATTACAAGAATCAAAAGGAGTTAAAATAATTCAACAAATATTAATTTTGAATGAATTTAAAATTTTCAACTTTAGAAAAAGAAAAAAAAACAAAACCTCGTGGGTGGTTTATGTTTAAATTCTTATTTATTTTCAAAAATATTTTAAATTAAAATTGTATAAATAGAAAAAACTTGAGTTTCTTAAAAAAAAAAAAACATACAAAGGCCAATTGTTAAACGCCTACGTGTGTGACAAGAGGCTAGTGAAATTAATGGTCTCAATTGTCCAAATGCATTTTTTTTCTTTTGCTTTTGAAAATAACCTAAAAAAATAACAAAAACCAGAATAATCATAATTAACTTTGTAATCCTTTTTCTTTCAACTTCCCAGTCTTTCTATTTCTATTGAATGTTTAAGCAACTATAACTTGGTCCTGAAGATTGTAATTTGAGGTAACCATAACTTTGAATTTAAATTTTCTTTTTCAATAATTTATTGTTAAACTAGGTTATTCTAAAATTTGATTCGCTAGTGTGTGTTGATTTTAGAAAGAACACAAGAGAACCACTTGGGGTTGTTGAATTATTATATTCGTCAGTCAAGTTTTATTGTTTTTTACACTTAGTGCATTTGCGTCTAAAGGCATGTGACATGTAATATTAAGTAATGTTAGTATATCTTTTTTCTTTTGATATTAATTTTTAATGATATTCGATGAAGAAATAGACTTTTTATGTAATTATCGAATTATTTTTACTACATACCAATATACAAAGAGTTAGAGGTCCGAGAATTTTAAGGCCCCACTTTGAAGACTCGTCTATGATCCCCAAATTCTCAGGGCCGACCTTGTATATAATATATTATATTTGCATGCGGTCCCACCAACGACCTTTTACTTTCCATCTGTTGATTTCGCATCGGTGCTTGCAATTTTCGGTTGTTTATTGTTCTGTTTGGGCCTTCTGGAAAGACAGCTAAATCTGACGCATTATTAGCCACGTGTGCTTTATTGTCATTCGCATGATTATCCTCGTTGTTTCTAGAAAAGAACCAAAGCTTCTTCTTCTTCCTAGCGATGCTGGTTTTACCAAATTGCCCTCCCAAGACATTCAATTCTTGTGACTTAAGACATTGAGTTTGAACTTTGAATTCAATGTTTAGGAAGTAAACGCTCTCAGTTGCTGACGATTAGGGCTGCTTCAAACCTCTTTCCTCTCTTTTTTGGTTGAATAATTCTATGAATGTGTTCATTGAGAGATTTCTTATAAAATGAATTCATTGATATCATGATGTGTCAAACCACTAATACAAGATTTGTGTAAGAAGTGAAGGTTCACCTGTTTTGTTTAAGTCATTTTCGCTCTAGTAATTTTTTCTACAAAGAGAAAGTTGGACGTAAAAAAACAGTTGAATATCAGAGTGCGGAACAAACAAGATTACAAAATAATAAGAATATTATTAAACAAACGAGAATGCCAGAATAGATACAAAATCCTAAAATGTTACATCGTGATTAACTTATTCTCGACTGAATAACAAACATGCTATTTATAATAAACTAACCTTAATCCTAAAAGGTAAGAAATCAAAACTCTAATGCTAACGGGCTAAGCCCAGAAAACCAAACATCCAAATAAACCAAAATGCTAATATTTTCCAACAAAAAATTCTAGTCTTTGTTATTCACTTTGAAAAAGTACAAGTTGGCATTTAAATCTGAAATGAAGATAAGATATTTTTTGTATTCATGCAATATTTTACTCCAAATTCGTCTAAACTATAGAGAATGAAATTCAAACTTGAGTGCATAGAAGAAAGCACACTATTCTTCCTAACTTGACTAAATTTAAAACTGCGAAAATAAGACATCTTTAACAAATCACAGTTAATTGTTTATGTAATAAGTTTTTTAAGAATGCAGTTCTCATACTCAAACAAGAAGTCTAAGGAAAACTAAAAAAAAAAGTGGGTCCTCAAAAAATTCATCTCGTACTTCAAAATCAAAACAATATCACAAGAGAAATGTTAAGAAAATTCTTCTAAAGTTGAACTTTTCAGAGAGTCTTTACTACCTCATAGTTGAACGTTAATTTTTCTGACAACTTTATAAAACGTTGTGCTAAAAACATAAGGTGATAGAGAGTCGATGGAGAATCTCACTTTTGAGAAAGACTGCTTAGCATTTCTCGTTTTATTTAGCAAGCTAATGGTAGAAGGGGGTATTTGTGTAAAAACACTATCAGTGAGCTTAGCACAGTGAGGAAGCAGAGTGGCTCCAACGACGCGCAAGCATACGACACGCTACGCGCTTCTCTCTTCATATTTGGACACGTGGCAGCTTGTGAAGTCTTGAGTTCACATTTTTTAGATAACCGACAAGCAATCAGCAATTGCATGACAACCGCATATCAGGCCGTCCATCTATTTGGAGGGATTAGGACAATTATTATAACTTTTAAAGGATCCATCTGTTTGTAGCCGTTAGATCAAATTTCAACGACCACGATCGCCTGCTCAGCAGGCTTAGTTTTTTATGCTCAGGAGGAGCACCTAATAAAACGCCAGGAGGAAGGGGCTTGTGCATCCTCTGCCACGTGTTACTAGTTTAACGCCTTCCGTTATGAAATTGAAACTATTAAAGTCGTACGTATTTTGTTTGGTGTATGACTGTAGGGTAGAGCTCTCATTGTCCGTCACCCATGCGATGAACTCAAAGAATAGAACTCAAAAACCATAATGTTGGAATTCAGAGTCTAACTCATGTTAGTTGAATAATTATAATTTCTTTTTGGTTTGTTTATAAAATTTGTTTCTCGCTCTTCTCATTACTTACATTGATTCCATGACTTTTAAATCATTCGAGGAAAATATGTATAGTTGAAAATGTTTAGGTGAATTACTAAGTTTTTTTCTGAGTCAGATTTGACTCTTGTCTTTTTCATTATTCGTAAGCAAGCAAAGCCTTATCCCTTTTTGGAATTCTTCTTCCAGATTGCCTAATCCGAAATCACGCCACAACATAAGCCGCCATACCTTCGAAGGCTTCGGTTTGCCACGGATCCACTCAGGTTTTCTCTTGAAAATGATTTGTAAATGTATCATACCTTGGAAATTAACTCCAGAATTTGAATACGCAATTAGAATTGTCGACTCAATCAATCAGACCAATCTAATCGAAACCAATTAGTAAATTTAGTCTTCTTAAATATATAACTAGAGTGTCACATCCCGATCTGGGCCCCCACCACATCCCGGGCACGCCTCTACTGTAGCACGATATTGTCCGCTTTGGGCCCCGACCACGCCCTCATGGATTTGTTTCTGGGAACTCACACGAGAACTTCACAATGGATCACCCATCATGGGAGTGCTCTCGCGCGCTACTCGCTTAACGTCGGAGTTCCGATGGAACCCGAAGCCAGTAAGCTTCCAAAAGGCCTTACGCTAGGTAGAGATGAGAATATACATATAAGGCTCACATGATCCACTCCCCTGGACGATGTGGGATCTCACAATTCACCCCCCTCTTAGGGGCCCAACGTCCTCGTTGGCACACACGGGTCAGGGTTAGGCTCTGATACCAAATTGTCACATCCCGGCTCAGGATGTGGTGGAGCCCAGGCCGGGATGAGACATAGAGTCATAAGGCACTGTATCTAAGTTGTGCGTGATATTTTCTTTAACCACATTGAAATCTCTAATAAATTTTAAGGAGGCCACTTTATGTACATGTAAAATCATGATTTGACTCAACCAAGTATTCCATTGATACGTTAGGTATTTACAACAGCTTTCTTTGTACAATAGATCGTCCTACAAACTAATAAGAATTACAATTATAAATACAAAACAATTATAACTAAGAACATTGACTTTCTAACAGTACAAACTATCTTCTTGTAATTTAAATATTTTAAATAATATCCTACTTTACCCTAAAATAATACTTGGAGGCATAAGAGAGAAACTATGCAGTTGTGGCTAAACAAGTGGTCGGAAGGCAATAGAATCAGCACAAGGAAATGTCGACATGGGGAGGCACGTTAGCTTGTTGTCCAAGTCATAGTGAGAGTGGCGGCGTCAAATTAACTTTGGCACACTCCATGACAAATGCTACCCTACAAGTTGGGAGGAGTATAGGAGTCGAATTCTCTCTCTTCTAAAATTTTCTTTCTTTCAGTCTCTTCTTATTTGAACGGTCACGATTAAGTAATATCATTATTTTATGTTGGCTTTGTTTTAGAGAGATAAAGATAAAGAAGAAAGTGACAAAGGAGGGGAGGGGAGAAGAGAGAGAATGGGAGAGGATTTGTAGCGGAAATAATTCTACTCCGATATGACTGTATTACTTTGTTATATATATTATATATTAGGGGCTTTTATATTTTAGGGCTTCAATAAGATTGTTTTTAGATTTTAACCTGAATGGTTTTTAAAATCTAATATAAGTCCCTATTTTTAAAACTTATCATATTTAAGTAATTATAGCACATTTATTATTTATAAACTTACCATTCGAAATTCTTTACCTATCCATAATTATGTTTTTTTTATTTTGTGCTCTAATCATATTAATAGATAAAAATTTATTCAAAATTGTCATTATTAAAAAAATTCAACAACAAAACAAAATCAATTTATACATAACATTCAGTACCTTATTTTATTCATAGGTACAGAAGTATCGGTACATAAGTTTTGGTACATAACTGTAGGTACATTATATTACTCATAGGTACAGAAGTATCGATTCGTAAGTTTCGGTAAGAATATATCGGTACATAACTTTCGGTACCAATATGTCGGTGCAAATGTATCGGTACGTAACTATAGTATCTAAATATACATATGTACGTAATATGCATATACATATATATGGAGAAATTCACGCACAATGAAAACTATATGATAATATATGACTTTTCTTATTAGAAATTGTTATTGACACTCCAAAAATCTCATTTTGCACTCCAAATTATGTTTTTTATTTTGTGCTCTAATTATATTAATAGATAAAAATTTATTCAAAATTCAAATTCTCATTATTAAAAAAATTCAATAACAAAACAAAATCAATTTATACATAACATTTGGTACCTTATTTTATTCATAGGTACAGAAGTATCGGTACATAACTTTATGTACATTATATTACTCATAGGTACAGAAGTATCGATTTCTAAGTTTCGGTAAGAATATATCGGTACATAACTTTCGGTATACATATATCAGTACAAATATACCGGTACAAATATATCGGTACGTAACTATAATATCGGAAATTCTCCTATCGCTTTCACTGTTCCATTAATAAGAGTGAAGGTGCTCTCATTTGTTAGAAGGCTTCTATCGACCTATACAATAGTCTCTATACTTGACAAGGAGTATGCTACGTTGACTAATTTTAAAGGTTGTTAGCCAAAGTTTATTGTGTATGATTAATTGAAAAAGAGTTTGATCAAATATACAGAAAAGTAATAGTATTAAATCCTCATTTTTCATTCTTAACGATTCTTACTCTGTAAAACTCTAAAACAACACAAAAACAATATTTACTATACGTTTATTCAAATTTGATGATTGGAGGGTAAACAAAGAAATGGTCATATAAAACACACGCATGGTAAATATTGTAGCATACATTGCAATATGCGTGTGTGTGTGTTTTACAAACTATAGTCTATGTAGGCATCCTTTTCTGCTGCTAATCGGCTTTCTCGGTCAGCTTCGTAGTTCCTGAAAAAGGCTTTTTCAGTTTGTCAAAGACAAGATCGAATTTTTTAACTACACTGTGATACAATCCTTTCACAACAGCTGCAATTAATTGGTATGACTTAGCGACTGTAATCACAAAGCAAATTATCCACACCATGACGCCAAACCACCCGAATACTGGAAAAATGATCACCATCTCTAAAACCAACGCAAGAGGTCCGGACATGAGGCTGATCATCTCCATGAACTTAGCCAAATCTGCATCACCACCATCTTCATTTTTAACAGCCAATGACGCGTAGTAAATCGTTGCAGCAACTATCTCCATGAACTTAGCCAAATCTGCATCACCACCATCTCCATGAACTTTAGGTACATTATATTACTCATAGGTACATAAGTATCGATTTGTAAGTTTCGGTAAGAATATATCGGTACATAACTTTCGGTATAAATGTATCAGTACAAATATGTCGGTACAAATGTATCGGTACGTAACTCTAATATCTAAACATACATATGTACGTAATATGCATATACATATATATGGAGAAATTCACAGACAATGAAAACTATATGATAATATATGACTTTTCTTATTGGAAATTGTTATTGGCACTCTAAAAATCTCATTTTGCACTCCAAACTTTCTATAATTAAAAAACAAAATACACTTTTAAGGAGTGTAAAATAAGATTTTTGGAGTGCTAATAACAGTCCCCTTCTTATTATGGGAACTTAACAATAACTATCTGTCACATCCCGGCCTGGGCGGATCACTTCCCGGGCCCGCTCCACCACCGTAGCACGATATTGTCCGCTTTAAGCCCCGACTACGCCCTCACGGTTTTGTTTCTGGGAACTCACGAGCAACTTCCCAACGGGTCACCCATCCTGGGAGTGCTCTGGCCCCCTTCTCACTTAACTTCGGAGTTCCTACGGAACCCGAAGCCAATGAGCTTCCAAAAGGTCTCGTGCTAGGTAGGGATGAGAATATACATTTAAGGATCACTCCCCTGGGCGATGTGGGATGTTACACTATCAATGATAAATAACATTTGTATTATTTATGGTAATCAATATATAACCTACAAACAAAATACTCAATAATTATTACAACCTATTTAATATTAAAAAATTACAATTAAATGCCAAGGGCTAGAATTAGTTTTTAATCTTAGATAAGGTTTTATTCAAAAAGTAATCTTAGACAAGGATTAGAATAGAATTTTCTTTATATATTGTATAGGGTAAATATCAGTTTACTACCCTCATGTTTCGTGGTTTTAACATTTAGTACATCAAGTTTTTTTCGTCCCAAAGTCATACCTAAAGTGTAAATTTTGGGATAGTCTCATACATCTATTAGTCAAACTGTTAAGTCTTCCGTTAACTGATGATGTGGCGCCCACGTGGACAATGACTGGGCGCCACATGGATATTTAAAATTAAAAAATTAAAAAATTAAAAAATTAAAAAATTAAAAAATTAAAAATTAAAAATTAAAAATTAAAAAATTAAAAAATAAAAATTAAAAATTAAAAATTAAAAATTAAAAATTAAAAATTAAAAATTAAAAATTAAAAATTAAAAATTAAAAAATTAAAAAAAATTACAAAATTACAAAATTACGAAAAAAAAGAAAAGAAAAAGGGTTGTTCTTCCTCAACCCCTACCGTCCCTCCCTTCTCCATCCCTTATCGGCTTCCACCCATATGTGCAAATCCAACCCTCTCCCTGCCTCAACCCCCGAGCAACCCAGCCATCCCAAAAATGTTCTTCATCCCACAAGCTTCGCTCCGTTACCCTCCGCCTCTCTCTGCACCACGCTCACTTTCTCCCTGTCATCTCTATCCATTCTACCCGAATCTTTACTTGTTTTTCATTTCCCTGAATCTGTTTTCAATTATTTTTTCAAATTTTCTCAGGTGCCAAACAGATCGTTGAGCTCCTGCTGTTTACATTTTGACTCTTTCAATTTCCTTCGGTTGGCTCTGTTGGATCTCGGATTCAGATTCGATGATTGCATAGTTGAATTTAAAAATGTTTCTGTTCATTGTTGTGAATTCAGAAGTCATTCTCCCAGGTCGTGTTTGCCTTTTGCTTCGTAGAGGAAGCTCATTCTTCCATCGGTATGGAGGGAGGAAGTGTTAACCCCAGACTGCCTAATCTCTTCTCTCTCTGTGTGGCTTCAATTCCCAGAAAATCCATTCCTTAAAAATCAAAAGGAAATGAAATTGAAAGCCCAGAAAATGCAAGAAAACCAGCGGGACTTTGAGAGGTAAAATTGAATTTCTCCTTAATCAAAATCGAAAATCTCCAAATCCGAAACGATTGATAAGTGTTTGGGGAAAAATTGGGTTTTTAAAGTTAAGTCATCGTCATCCGAGCAAAATCTTAGTCGCGGCCTCGAATTTCCTTTCAGAAATGGCCTTCACAGCCTCCATGAGCAACTGCTTGGAACCGTGGAGGTAGTAGGATATTCTACGGAGGACAACGAAGACAATGACGATGAAATGGACTTCTGGCTCTGACTCGGAGCCGTCGGAGAAACAAATTTGGAAGGTTGGAGAGAGAAGAAGAGGAGAGAGATGGAAGAAGAATGAGGAGGAACTTACACGGCGAGACGAAGATAGGTCGGTTGGGAGAGGTCGGGCGGTCGAATGAGAATCGTACGGACTGGGCGGAGGGGGTCGCGGTCGTGACGTTGAGGTGCCGGGGGGGGGGGGGGGGGAAGCGGTGCAATTGAAGAAGGTGGAGGAGCGGGAGGAGAAGCTGGAAGTGGAGGAGGCGAGGGCGCGTGGGATCTGGGTTGGGTGATTCTGCTTTGATTTTAAAGAAGGGAGGGAGAATAAGAAGATGTTCGAAGGAGAATAACAACTTCTTCTTTTCTTTTTTTTGTAATTTTGTAAATTTTTTTTAATATCCAAGTGGGATCCTTATTGACACGTGGCGCCCAGTCATTGTCCACGTGGGTGCCACATCATCAGTTAAGTTTGACTAACGGATGTATGAGACTGTCCCAAAATTTACACTTTAGGTACGACTCTGGGGTGAAAAAAACTTGATGTACTAAATGTTGAAAATCACGAAACATAAGGGTAGTAAACTGATATTTACCCTATTATATTTACGTATAAAGTGAAAGAAGGTACAAGTAAAGCTGCACATAATCACTTCCACTCTAGGGTTTTGGTTACCGAATTTGGTTTTATTTTAATTACTTGTATCAATCTGGATAATCATTATTAAACTTTTTCCTTTTTCTTTTCTGTGGTGTAGAGATGAATTGGAAACTTCAAAGAACCTAGGAGGAAACCCGGAAACTAGAACATATTTTACTATCTTATCTTTGTAATTTTGTCTTTTCATTTATATTTTATTTTCTGAGAAGAAAAAAAAAACTCACATGCACTGATCTGTTTGTTGGTCGAGGAAAATTAAATTTGACACCATTGGGCACTAAAAAGAGTTTATGTATTATATTTTGCAGTTCCGCCATTAAAACATTTTGTAAGGTTATTTTTAGTCAGACTGTGGCATCTTTCCAACTTATGAATGCTTAGTTGTGAGTTGAAGTAGGCTGCAATTTGTGGTATGACTAAAAAAGAAAAGTAGGGTAGAGATGGGTTGGTTTAGGTCCAACTAGAACAAAGGGATTAGGTAGTAAGGGCTAGTTTACAACTTTACAACGAGAAAGGGTAGCATGGGTTAGGGTTAACTTGAAAATTTTGATTTGGGTTTAATTCAAATCAAATTAAACATGCAGGTATGAATATGTCAAATTTAAGTATCGGTGTTAGCAGGGTATAAGAATTTTGAGATTTGGAACTGGACCTAACCCGGCCCATTAGCCCGAGACGTTTTCTTGTTGGGTCTCGTTCGGAAAGACGACAATTCCTTCCTCGAAACAATCGGGAAGGAATCACGATCGGATTTTGATCTCTTGGTAGCACAGAAGCGGATGAAATCTGCAGCAACAGAAATTCATCAAAAATCCACCTTTTCTCTTCCTCCTAATTCCCAAGGATCCTCGTAACCTCCGATAGAAAAACCCAAAAAAACCAAATTCCCAGTCCATCTCATAAACCCCAAAAAAAAAAAAAAAAACCGGAGTGATGAATCCGCAGATTTGGAAAATATGCCTAGGTTCTTGGGTCTGGCTTAAGTATGCGGCAACGGTAGACTCGGAACTCGCATAACTAGAAAGCATGCCTGGGTTTTTTAGTTTTAGGAGAAATAAGAACCAGAAATGGTGCCTAGATTTTTGAGTCTGGGGTGGCTAAAGACTCTGAGCTCATATTGCTCATCGTTGAAGAAGAGAGTGAGAGAAAGAGTTATGATGAGGAGTGACGTGGACAGTGGAGAAGAAGACGGGCTGGGACCTCGATTCTAAGGTGGATGGAATGGAGAAGAACACTCAAGTTGGAATTGGGAGAAGCGATCTGTGTCGGGGCCCTGTATCCTCAGATTCTTGGACCCGCCCCACCCGATAATTTCTTAGACCCACCTCGTTTTGAAACCTAAATCATTTTGTCCATGCTCTGTATTTGTCCTGAATCGTCTCGACCTGCCCCGACTCGTGAGTCTAGGGCTCGTTTGCCCACTTCTAGTTAACATTGTTCGATTGTCATGTCTTGGCCCCGAGTTATGTTCAGGATCGACATGTGACTTCAATTGTATCCGGACAACCACATAAAATCAAGCTAGATTCAGTACTTCAATAAAATACATACACAATCACTTATAAACAAAAGTCGTAGTTTTACAAAGTGAATTACCGAAAACAAGCCATTGATTCAACAGTATAGTATCATTTTTTTTTATTTAATGGTTGCACCTAACCTTAGGGGTTAGACTGTTTACATATCATGTGAAGGGATCAAGCCAATCGTAGTTCACCATTTTTTCAAGCTTTAAAAAAACTTGTACTTGCAATGACTTCCACAATTTCTCATGGCATTACTTATTCAATAACCATTCAATGGAACTCGACATGCATGAATCATTAGATTCCAGAATACTCAACGAAACCATATCGGAAGTGGGATTCTAGACCAACTCGACAAAATCTAGAAGAATATAGGGTTTCAAACTAACTCAACTAAACCTAATCAGAAGTGGGATTCCGGACCAACTCAGCAGAATCCAGAGGATATAGAGTTTTAGACTAACTCAAAGGAACCGAATCGGAAGTTGGATTTTGGATCAACTCAATGGAATCTAGAGGAATATAGGCTGCCAATGAAGGTGGTTCAAAGAGTGGTCAGTTGGAACCATGCTTTTAGATTTGCTAATGGTCAGCCGAGAGCCCTAAAGTAATTACCTCAGGTTAAATGGAGGACTCCTACTGATGGGTAGGTCAAGGTTAATGCGGATGGAGCTACATGTCTGGAGCTTAATGTGGGTGAAGTGGGGATGGTAATCAGAGATTGGTTTGGGAAGTTCTTTGCGGTTTGAGCATGAAGGACGGAATTGAGATTGCACTCCACGTTGAGATGTTGACAGTGCTGGGGGGACTCTGTTTGTCGAGTAGTTTAGGTGTTAGACGTTATGGTGGAGAGCGATTCCACATTGGCTATTGCTGCAATCACTGATCACTCTTAAGATCTGTTGACGTTTGGCCCGCTGGCAGATGACGTTTTACAAGTGGCGGTCTCCTTTACCCCAACATAGTTTGTGCGCATCCCAAGGTCTTGTAATGGGGTAGCCCATAGATCTAAGCTTGTTACTTTTATTGGCAATGAATTAGTTTGGTTTGAGAACCCTCCTGGTCTCATTCAGTTGCTCATCTTCCAAGATAGATATGATGTAATCTTGTCTAGAGATCAATAATATATCGATGGTTCGTAAAAAAAAAACTCCTTTTACTTATGGGCGAGTGAGTAAAATTCAACTGCAAATTGCATCGACTACTACATACAATTATCGATGAAAACGACTGGGATTGGGGGAAACTTGAAGATCGAAGCTGGGGAGGCATCGATGCATGTCGCGAAGAGCCCTTAAGTGTTTTTCCCTTAAAAATTAAATTCCAATGCTTTAAACGTTTTCAATATATCAAAATATTGTTTTGTACACCATGGCGATCACAATAGAAATATGTGAGCCCAGTCATGCCACATCAGTAGACTTGATGGATTTTTTTACGGAATTAACAAAATGTTTTCAAGTGAGGCAAAACTTGAATTTCAAGAGACACAATTTGAGTTTTAAGGGGCAAAAGGGAGATTGAAGTGAAGCTCCAAAGGAACGGAACGGACCATAAACACTCTCTCAATTACGTACTTTGAGGCCCAATTAGGACCCTCCCAAGGGGATTCAAACTATTCACAGTATGTATCCATCCATTCAAGGCCGTCAATAGAAATGGATCCGACCCAACCCACACCCGCGAGCCCATGGATTATGGACTCTCTGGAGCATCTCCTATCTCCCACGTATGCACCAAAACCTCATACTTCTCTTGGCCCTGTGCGCTTCCCTAGATTAACATTCATACTCAAGAACTCCACTGTCCTCAGCTCCGAGAAATCCCTCTCTCTGTTTATCCATGGCGACTTCTCTGCTTTCTCCGCTCTCAGCTCCGCCGTCAGCCGCCGTAGACAGCATCCAAGGTCGACAAGCAGGCGCCCTTAATGCTGGGATCCCAAACACCTTCCTTCACGGCACCAAGGTCGTCGCTGCTCCACCTCTCTCTTCCGGAAGATTGAAAGCTCAGAGATGCTTCAAGTCTGCTTATGCCACGGCTTCGGACCACGTTCCCAAGCAGTTTAGGCAGGAAAATCTCAAAGATGGATGTGAGTTTTCACTACCTTTTTGCCCATGTCTTCCAATTTTGTTTTAAGTGGGAATTTGCGATTCATTTCTGTCGGTGGATCAAATTTCCTATGTGGGTTTTGTTTCCTTTCCGTTTTTTTTGTTTTTTGTTTTTTTGGTTTTGGGATGGGAGGTTTCAAATTTCAATTGGGTTGCTGCGTAAAGAGGTGAACATAGGGAAAGGTGAAACTTTGAATATTTAGTTGTTAAGCGCATGATATTTGAGGGGACAATAGGTTTTATTTGGTTGAATGTAGTAAATTTAGACATAATTTAGGGCAATTTCATGTTACCATATTACTATCAGGCATCATTATATACAGGAAGAGGAACTGTTGGCTGAACTAAAGTGGTTGTGCTCTATTGGTATGTCTAAAGTAGAATGAGATTGACTATAGTTTGGTTGGAGAAGTCAAGAGAAGCGCGTAGTTGAGGATTGTATAATTTGGATTAGTTTACGTCTATGTGTAGTGGTTGAGTGTACCCAAAAGTACTTAAAGTTCAATGCTTATTATACTTCGGCATTATTTAGGGGCTATGTCGATAAAGGTTTTGTAACCATTGATGTTAACAACTTGTTTGTGTAAAACTGGTTTGCAATCGTTGCCTATGTCAGAATGGTCTATATTTTCAATGTGGGACATGGGTTTCAAAGCCCGATTGCCTCGTCAGCTTACTATATGTATTGACACTGATTTAATATTTGCCTTCTTCACTTTTTGTAATCTTCCTCACTTACCAGTAATCAATGACTTAGCACCTGAAGTCCCTCTTTTCATGCTTTGATACCAAAGTTCTAACTCATGGGTTGAACTTGCTCTTGAAAATGGGTTTGCAAGGGAAACAAAATCAATACCTACATATGCTAGAAGAGGGTGGTTCTGTTTTATATTCGATGGGGAAAGTTTGTACCTTAACAATTAATATCAAGGTTTTTAAGGTTGCCATTATCATGGATCTTAACATTGGAAGGGATTCTTCTGATATATCAATGTTGCAATTTGATTCAATCCTTTTTTTGCTCATTTGAAACGTGAGTCTTCTGATGCTTTAATTTCCAAAGAAACTTGGAATGCCGATTATAATAAGAATGAAAAAGTCTAATTTCCTCCTTACATTCTTCATTGTTCTCATTTGCAGTGATGGATAATTTTAAGAATGTGCCCCATTATCTATACGGCCTTTCTCCTACCCAAATGGACATGTTCATGACAGAAGATAATCCTGCCAGACGTCAGTCAGAAAAAGTTACAGAGGTTCACTCCCTATGCATCTTAACCAATTTTAAGTAGCTCGATATTAACAGAAGGGCTAAGTGGAATTCAGTTAAACTAACTAAATATGGCATATCAACTGACTAGACATGTTCTTCTTATCCAAAAAATTTTCACAGCAAAGCATCTCATCTGCCAACAACTACTTGAATCATGGAGGGATGTATAGCATGTCAGGCATGGATGGCAAGGGCCCTTCACAATACAGTATGAGTGTGAGCATGTATAGGGGAGGTGCAAGAGGAAATGGAAGACCCCGAACTGCTCCTCCTGATCTGCCTTCCTTACTTTTAGATGCTCGGATATGCTATTTGGGCATGCCAGTAAGAGATTATATATATATATATATATGTGTGTGTGTATATTTTAATTATATTTTTGCCAACAAGATTCTTTCTTCACGAACCATTTTTTCTTTTTGTACTGACTCAGCATTTTACTTTTTATCTGACTTCTGTAGATTGTACCAGCAGTAACTGAGCTTCTTGTCGCTCAGTTTATGTGGTTGGATTATGATAACCCTTCTAAGCCTATATACTTGTACATAAATTCATCGGGGACACAGGTTAGCATTGGAAGTAATTATGAGTGCAATATAACATCAAAAGGTTTCCCCCATCATTTTCACTAATTCAAAGTATTACCTATCCGTATTAATTTTGTGGCATTTTAGAATGAGAAGATGGAGAGCGTTGGATCTGAAACCGAAGCATATGCGATCGCTGACATGATGAGTGTAAGTATTATTATCAACTCTAGGAGGTTTTCTCTTTATATCTATTTATAAATGGAAATCAGTTAAGTTACACAAGTACAATGGTAATTTTCACCATGTAGCATATTTGTCCGTTATATAGGATGATATATTTTTGCAAATGTGCAATAATCAGTGCCATGCCAATATATAGTCTGTCATCTCATTGGGAAATAATATTCGTTGAAAAGCTCTAGCATTTTCTTTTCCTACCAAACTGTCTGACCTGCTTTTGATTTATCTGCATGCAGTATGTCAAATCAGATGTGTATACTGTGAATTGTGGCATGGCATATGGTCAAGCCGCACTGCTTCTGTCACTTGGAGCAAAGGGTTATCGTGCCGTACAGCCAAATTCCTCCAGTACGATTCCATCTTCAAATCTAGCATACTTTTGACACATTTTCATGCAAAAAATAGGGGTGTTACTTTTTGCACCCCATTTTTGTGCACTTTTTGATCACTGTTATTATATTGAATCACAGCAAAATTATATTTACCAAAGGTCAGCAGGTCAAGTGGGTCAGTCATCGACATGTGGATTAAGGTACTTTGTCACGCGCTCTCCACTCTCCATTTTCTCTCCATCCCCTCTCACTCATGTACTGTTGAAACTTATATCAGGCCAAGGAATTGGATGCAAACACAGAGTATTACATTGAGTTGCTTGCAAAAGGAACAGGGAAGTCCAAGGAAGAACTATCTAAAGACGTCCGGCGGCCCAAGTATTTTCAAGCACAAGAAGCCATAGAGTACGGAATTGTAGACAAGATAATAGATTCACGTGATGCAGCATTTGAGAAACGGGTACTTTTTTCATTGCAATTTTTTCCATTAATCTCTCTGCTGCGCCTGTCTTGCAAGTTCTGAAAGAGAATTTCTTTGCTCAGAATTACGACGAGATGCTTTCTCAATCGAGAGCTATGAGGAGAGCAGTGGGTGGTCCACAAGCAGCTCCATCTGGATTTAGGTGATTGCAAAGAAATATACAAAGGAAGGATTTGAGCTACCCCTCTCGTCTCTTCCGTAGCTAGTGCATTGGAGCTGTGTTCTGGCTTAAGACAGCGATTACAACGACCCATTTTGTGATGCTTCTGATCCCGTATATGCAGGTAGTTTCGGGAAAGTGTTATGTCAAATAACCTATGGAATGTTGTCTCCCGGGAAGCAAACAGCTTGTAGAACCAAAACTATTTAGAAGGCTCGTTTATCGTTTACTTGGGGGTATCATACACCTTGTATTTATGCCGATACTTTTGAGTGGCGACTTTTTTTTATTTGTTATTTTTGAAGAATTTGGTTACCATAATTCTATTTCTTTTAAGCAAGAAAAACATAAACTTGAAGGATTTTCAGAAGGAAAATCTACAAAAGGAGATTAAAAATGAACTCAAAAACCGATTGGAATGGAGGCATTCCATGTAAGATGAAATCATAACAAGTGCGTTACAAAGCATCATCGTTTCTAACAGCGGAAGAAGTTTCGGAGGATGGCCCAAGACTGGTACACATGGTCTCTTTACATATTTTGGAACCTTACATTGTCAAATTAAACAAACATATCCGGAGTAACTAATATGAAGGGCAAAATACTTTAACTTCATTTACGCTGGCGGATTAGGGTACGCTTTTGGCTTTGGCTTGACCTCTATCTCATTTACGCTTCGAACGAAGATGGCATCTGGCTCGTGGCTGCAAGATGAACAGATGACACATTAGATGGACACATAAATGGAAGGACAGATGAGTAAAGCGATGGAGAGGGAGTGAGAGACAGAGATGTGCTTACGGTTTATCCCCCTCTTCATACGTGTAACTTGACGCCACAGCCAATAGGCGGCCATCTCTGCTAAAAGAAAGCGCTGCAATGCTTGTTGGGTACTTGGAGTACTGGCAAAGACGAGCACATTAAAATTTGTTATAATTGTAATTTCTCCATGGGAGAATTATATATCAGTGTCACCTAAGGCAAAAAACTACCTGATACAGCCTCTTCTTGTTGTTCCCATCCCATACGTTCACATAGCCATCACAACCTCCAGTAGCGAAAGTACCATAGCTGCAATTGGATTTCATAAAAGGACTAATCAGAAAATGCACATGGACTAAAAGAAACTGCTAGCATCTCTACTCATACAATAAGCAGTATGATCCCAACTCTCATCAAGCGAAAGTATGTACCAATTTCTAGACTATTGCTGTTTTCGATGTCCCGAGAGGGAAAAGTAGCTTGCCCACATGACAGTCAATGATGTACAAGAATCTCATTCTCAAACTCCTCTGATAAAACTTTATTAAAGCATGAGGTAAGTGAATCCAAAATTACTAAGCCTCCCTCGAGCTTAATTTAGGTTTTCAATACCTAAATCCCGACTCATAGATCAAGTATAATCCAAGCCATAATCTATCACATAAACAAGGAACAATTCTGATCCTTATTTTCCGAACCATTCAACCAGAGAATAAACCTTGAACGAAGTCGACTACTGTGAAATTCCCAGATGTAACTATTGTAGCTACAAGATGCTTTCAACAGGAAACCAGACATGATCTATCTTTTTTATGACATCAATAAATCAATGCATAAAAAGTTTACGAGTTCAGTACGCAATACTTTAACAGAAGAAAGTAACTTACATGGGGTGGAACGCAATTGCATTTACTGGGTACACAATGTCCCTTCCAGCCTCTGATTTTCTATGACACTTAAATGCATATCTGCACAAAGGTTAATACCATTAATAAATTAAGAATGAAGACACGGTTTGCATGATATTACATTTATGCATGCCTGCATTGTGAAGAGTAGTATCATTGAGAGGGCCCTATCTCCAAACCAGTTGACCAGCCACAAATCAGTGACCATATGAAGAATGCCACAGTTATTCTACCCAAAAATTTACAAGTGTACATTGGTGAACTAATAGAGGCACACTTTATGATGATGCCACACCCTCATTTATGAAGAGAGAATCATACATATATCAAGAACAACTTATTTAGTGGTGGTGGCATCAAAGATGTGTACATCTTAAAGGATTCCTAAAGATACGAGGCAATGAAACTGAAAATATCAGTCAATGTAAAGCAAAATTTCTCACTGACAGCTGAATACATACTTTTTGGTTTGACTAGCCTCCGAAAGATCAAAAAATTCCATTGCAACCCGTCCTTCAACAGAACTAAGAGCATAACCTGCAAAATGTGATCACAGAATCAAACATGAAACAACCAACAACATCGATCAATTCCATTCCCCAAACAACTTATATTGTGTAGCTTATATTTTTTTAAAGGTACCCTAAAACGGAAAAAAGCCCTTTTCTGTGAGCAAGGAAAACCAGTGGGGATGGTTAGCCACAAAGCAACGCAATACCCAAAGTACAAAGTGCAAGAAAGAAACTTTTTGGGAGGTAGTGTCCTGAAACAGAAAAGCTATTAAAGTTACCTGTTCCATTAGGATAACAACGCACACATCGAGTTTGGTACTTTAACGAAGACTCCCTCCGTTGCTCAGGCTGGGACATATTTCTCAAATCATAGACATTGACATGTCTTCCAGCGGTTGCAACCACTAACCGGTTTCCCACAAGTGAAAGAGAATAAACACGCTCGGGTTGTGGGTATGACCCAACAAGAGTTCGCTCCTGTCCACTTGCACCTCTAGGGTCCCAACACTTGACTGTTTTATCCCAACTACCAGTGATCAACTGCCCTGATATTATTAGCACATAAGAGAATTGGTTACAAACTTGGAGTAAGCATTCTAAGGAAACAATTTTTTTTGCTTTCAAACTTACATAATTAAATGTGATTACCGGAAATACCAAATACAGCAGAGATCATGATTTAAGGTCGTTTATAGTCATTAAATGTCAAAACTCCATTCATACTAAAAAAGCAACCATTACAACTACGCACGCTACAAAATCTGATCAATCAACAGATTTGGGGCCAAAAATTCTTCAGAAAAGTTCTTCGAGTTTTGATTGGAACTAATTTCAAATGTAAAAATTGATGGTTTGAAGAACGTACCTGCTGCATAAGAGTACTCGATGCAACGCACTGGCGCGTCGTGCCTTCCTAAGATGTCTTCCTTACTGGAGCTGAATACGAACCTGGGTATTGACATAGAGGAATACACAAAGCATCAGAGTTAAGAGATGGGTTTTTACATCAATTTCCGAGCAACCAAGCAGAAAAAATTAGGGATTTTGGGATTGTGATTTTAATTACCGCCTGACGGTGTTATCGGCGCCGGCGCTGAACCCGGAGGAATCGTCGTGGAAGCAGCAATCGAGTACGGGACCGCCGTGCATGAACTCTCCACGCAGCACATTGGCGCTGGCGTCGTACAATCGGACGGTCTGCGAATGAGAGAGAGAGGGAGAGAGGGAGAGCGGGATTAGAGAGGAAAAGTGGCGAGAGGTAGGAGGAGGCGAGGGCGTACCTTGTCCCAAGAGGAGACGAGCACGTGATCGCTGTGGTTGGAGAAGCGGAGGTTGGAGATGCCGTCGGTGGGGGGGTTGGAGAGCTCTCGGCCTGGCGCCGGCGGAGGGACAGCTGTCATGGAGCGATGGTTCGGAGGGTGTGGGAGTGATGTGATGGAGAGAGAAGGAATGAGTTTTGGGGTTTATGAATTTTGAGAGTGTTGAGATGGAGAGTGGAGTGATGAGAGAGAGAGAGAGAGAGAGAGAGAGGGAAGGGCGGTTTGAAAATGTACAGAAAAACGGCGGTGGTGGTTTTGATCCGGAGGTTTTCAAATTCAAACGAGGGATGAGGATCCTGATTACATCAGTCAGAAATCATTACTATGTTTAATTTTAAATAAAATAAATTAAAATAATTTCTAGCCGATTCGCAATGAATGGATCATGATGGGATTCAAATCCTCAAACGAGGGGATGGCTTTTTGCTCCTTTCAGAACAGGGTATTACTAAGGTGACCAAAATTTTATATCAAATTTACAAATTAAATGATGTTTCGCGCTGATATGATATGATGCTTTTTTATTGGCTAAATTACATTTTACTCCCTTAGGTTTTGGGTTGATTTTAATTTCTTGCAATATCTTTAAAACATTTTAATTTCATGCATTTACTTATCATTTTATTTCAATTTCATACCTCCGTTAGAAAATCTGTTAAGTAAACCGTTAAGTGAAAAAAATTTATGCATTTAAAATATTATAATAAATTACCACGTGGCACAAATTTGGCAGCCACGTCATCACTTCACGAATTTTCTGACAGATGTATGAAATTGAAATAAAATGATAAGTAAATGTATGCAATTAAAATGTTTTAAAGATGTTGTAAGAAATTGAAATCGATCCCAAACTTGGGTGGGTAAAATGTAATTTACCCTTCTTTATTTAAAAAAAAAAAAAACTAAAACTAAAAGATGCTTATCTATCTTGCATATGAGAAAAAACATATTAAAGAATTGTTATTAGCAGTCCAAAAATCATATTTTACACTCCAAATTTTGTATAATTTAGATAGAAAAATACATATGTGAGGAGTGTAGAATGAGATTTTTGAAGTGCTAATAACAATTCCCAAAAATTAAGATACAAAAAAAATGAACATAAAGGAAGATAGTACGATAATAAATGTCAACAAAGTGGAGTCATTTTAAACTTTAAAGAGAAAAAAAAATATAAAAAAAGGAAAACTCAGCAAAAAAAAGAGCCTCGTGACTTCTTCATCTTCTTCGCTGGGAAGAAAGACAGCTTGTAATTAGAAAATTTCAGATCTAGGCAACTCAAAAAGAAAAAAAGGATGCCCAATGAACGTCTCAAGCGCTCCTCAACCACCCAGGCGTGGCCCAAAGAAGCCTAGGTGAGTTTTTCACCGACTTCTGCAAAACAGAAGCGATCATGACTATCGAGCACTTTATGTAGACTATACAAAGAAGGCGATCATGACTCTCGAGCACTTCAGATATCAAAACAAAATTTCATAGCAGATAGATTCAATAAACTCAACTTGCCTACTTTTGGTACTTAGCGAACCACCAAGTTGACGACCAAACTCGCACATGGCCACAAGACTTGAGTATAAATTATTTTTATTTAGTTCTCAATTAAATTTATATGGATGACGAAGTACTATATCAAGAGTTAAACATGTCAATATCCAATGGTGAAGACAGCTAGCCTATAACTAGTGCATAAATGTCTATGCCTAAAGGTTCATGCCAAGAAGCTACAAATTACATGCTCGAGAAGTTAGAAATATTTTGACTTGAACAACAAGTTATCCATATTAAAAAGCTAATACGTGTCAACGAGCTCAAAATGTGAGAACTCTAAAGAATAAATAATTGTACCACAAGTGCTAAAAAAAAATTTCACTTCACTGTAAATTGTTATAATGACATTGTGTTGTAAACTTTCATAGTTTAAGTGTGATTGTGTAAATCCTAAATTATATTTGATTATAGTTATTCTTTCCTATATGGACTTGTAAGGATTTCTTCTCCCTCTTATTACTATAAATAAAGGCACTATGTAGGAGAATAACACACACATTCCTCTACACAATTCTACAAATACATCTCTCTTCTCTCTCTTTGCTGTCGACCCCCTTCCCCTTGTCAGATAAAATAGGCTACAACACATTGCATATTTTTAGTTTTATTGACAATTATTATTATATTGAGCCAAGTTTTTAAAATTGATTGCATGAGCTAACAAAATTATAATTAATTACAATGCGAAGCAACATAGGGCATAGTTTTAAAAAAAAACAGTTTTTTTTTTTTTTTTTTAAATCTCAAACATCAAATGTGTTTGATAAAACAAAAACAAAGTGCTTTTTTAAAAAGCACAACAATATCAGGGGTGTATTCAATTAGGATTTTGAGCGATTTTAATTCTTTTAATGAATTGAGGAGTATTCAATCAAGATTTTAAGTGATTATCTGAAATTCAAGGTGTATTCAATTAGAATTTTAAGATTGTTTATTAAAATCATTAGAAATCCGGGCATATTCAATTAAGATTTTCAAGAAGTTTATAACATTCAACATGTATTCAATTAGAAATTGATTTTTAAGAGTTTGAGAAAATTGAGAAATGAGAGGGAATTGGAGAAATTTCGTAGTGTATTTTAAGCATCCACAAATCTCACATCTTCCTATGAGATTTCGAGAGAATTGAATCAAAATTTTATATGTAACCTCTACAAATCAGCGAAACTCTATAAAAATCCATGAATTTATTATTAAGATCTCTCGAATTCCCAATTGGATACATCCAAATTAGTCCTTGGTTTTGGGTGGTTGGATGTCTATCGAATAAGGCAAACGGATCTCTTCTCCTATGAGTTAAGCGAGCCTGTGAGCTCTGCTCTGCCTGAGAGACGAGTTTCGCAAATCTGACGAGGGCGTTTCGTTAGAATCGTCAAAAGAAGAAACGCCGGACTCCCACTGATAAGTAAAATCTTCCCCAACTGTAAACCCTAGCGACTCCGGTTCCCTCTCAGTGCTGCAATGGTGGTCTGCAAATGCCGCAAGGTACCTCTCTTCTCACATGATCACTGGTGTCCTAGAATTTTTCTGTATCATTTCCCGATTCAGTTCACAGAGAACTGCGTGATTTGGTAGCTCGATTTTGAGATCGGATCGGATTTCTAATGTTGAGACGAAGGCGATCCATAAGATTGTGAATTGGTTTTATTATCTGCATTTGACTTTTAGATTCGGATTTTTCAGATTTATTGTTCAAGTTCGTGATTGCGATTCAATTCTTGAAATTCTAGTTCCTATACCTTCTTATGGATTTCATTTATTTTCGTTGATTGATTTCCAAGGCTGATGGAGATTGGGGATTTTGGTGTTTCAGGCTACTAAGCTGTATTGTTTCGTGCACAAGGTTCCGGTTTGCGGAGAATGCATCTGTTCTCCCGAGCATCAAATATGCGTGGTAGGCATTTCTTTCTTCCTTTTTCGGTGTATGTTATGTGGTCAACTTTGTATTGTAATTGTTAGGCTGCATGATTTGGTTGTTCTGTTACTTCAATTAAAAGCACAGCGAAAGTATTTTCCTCATTTCATAATCATGTCGCGAGGCTGAATTGGACACACCATAATCGGGGAGATAAATGGGTTTTGGCTGCAATTTGGTTATGCATATGTACGTACACGATCTACATTGGTTACCTGTGTGTAATGAAGAGAGAGCGGAATAGAAATTCATATAAAATACAAATATTAAATAACACATAGATATACTATGATTTAAAGGTGTAAGGGTTTGGTTAATAGAATAAAAGCAACTTATAATTGAATATGAGTATGACTTAATTTGACCTTTTTGTGGTCACCTTAAGTGCTTCAGTATCCTGTCAGATTTAGGTTGGTGCGGTAGGCATAGATATGACATAACAGATGCATGACCTTCGCTCAAGTGCTATGGGAGGTTGTTGGCAGTTGTATTAGACTATTTTTTATCCTTCTTAATACCAATGTCTTGTTTTGAAAAATGATGAATCTACAGCTAAATTACTTAATACTCATTAGTTTCAAAAACTAAAAATTGGATCCAAAAAGGATACCAAACAACCCCTTTGTATCTAATACTTTTAGAAAATTATAATATATACTAGGAATGTTCTAAGGCTCTTTTAGGCCTGATCTGTGTTTGTCTTCTCATTTCTATGTAGATTCGTACTTACTCAGAATGGGTAATAGATGGAGAGTTTGATTGGCCTCCGAAATGCTGCCTCTGTCATGTTGAGCTGGATGAGGGGACTGGCCCTCAAACGACTCGGCTGGGTTGCTTGCGTAAGGAATTTGCAGATATTGTTACTGCCACATATCTATTGAAAAACAAAATTTGGTTCTTGAAAGGATAAAGAAAATTTTGAACTCATTACACAATGTAATACACATTTATCTTGTTGTTCATATAGATGTAATACATACAAGTTGCCTGGTTTCACATATCAAGAGTTTACCTTCGCATACTGCACCAGCTGGATATGTTTGTCCTACATGTTCCACACCGGTAAGATTTTCCTTCTTGTTGCATTTTCTTGATCTATTAAAATTAGAATACATTTGTTCAGCGTATGTATTTAGAGTTTATGTTATGCTTTTATCAGTGTGATTCTTTTTGACACAGTTATCTGTTGGTGCAGATGTGGCCTCCCAAGAATGTGAAAGATTCAGCATCCTGCCTTCACTCAAAGTTGAAGGAAGCTATCATGCAGGCAAGGCTCATTCTTGACAATGAGATTATCATAAAACTAGTAATTTAATGGAAATTTGATTACCGTTTCTTAATATCGCTTCGTACTTGGTGTTTGTTGTTTCACATAATAGAACCCTATTGTTTTTATCAAAAATGGTCTTTATCTTTTACCAACTCATCAGTTTGGTCCTTTATGTTTCAAGCTCATCAATGTCATCCCTTATCCATTGTTCCACTCGTTAATTTACTCCTTACCGTCGAATTCCGTTAAAAATTCTGTTAGGGTGATTGTATGGCACGTGTGGGACCCATACAGCCAATTATTTTTTGCCACATGGATTATCTAAAGAATCCAAAATTTTAAAATAATTTAAGTAAAAAAAAAAGAATGAAAAAGTAAGATAATGAAATAAAATATTAAAAAAATAAATAAAAAGCAGGCCCAGCAAGCACTACCCATCTCTGCCACCACTCGACTAAAAGCCACCCTCTTGGCTCTCCAACGCCACTAACCACTGTAACACCCTCCCACCCAGGTCCTCTCTCTCTCTCTCTCTCTCTCTCTCCTTCCCCTTGTCCCACCACCCCACCGTTACCTCCCTCCCAAACCATAAACATAACCAGACAAAGAAATTGAACTCTCAGTTCTCCCAATCAGCTTGGACTGTTATCCCTACATTCACTGCGTTCGTTAACCCACCTGTCCACGATCTCTATAATCTCTCCTCGCCCATACAGAGGCAACTCGCACCAGGGAGATCAAAGATCCAACAAACTAGTACCAAATTAATCTTTTGGCTATTATTTGATTTTCTTTTTTGTTTATAATTTGTGTGGTTTTTAAAAACTTAAATGACTTCTAATATTTTGATTCTTTATGATACCCACATGGCACAATATGATTGGCTATGTAGGTCATGCATAAGTGCCACACAAGCACTTTAACAGAATTTTTAACTGTGTTAGATGGTAGGGACTACATTGATGAGTGATACATAAAGGACGAATTGATGAGTTTGAAACGTAAAGGATCAGACTGATGAGTTGGTAAAAGATAAAGGACCATTTGTGATAAAAACCCCAGTCTGTAATAATGATACGAAAACGCTGAGTCTTAGTGTTAGTGGTAGCTTTTAGTCTTCTCTGTAATGCTGCTAAAATTGTGATCTAGTCCTTGTCAACTTGATCTAATCAGAGAGATGATGTGAAGAGAAACAGGTTTTGAGCAGGTTGGCTCTGGATTTAATGTTATTTTGGTTGATACTAGACTATGAAGTTAAGTTAGCTATTAGATCTCTTTCAAATACTAGAAGGTATCAGATTTGTTTGAAAATATAGAACATGTAGAGGACACTCTCCCCTAACATAGATGTGTTTGATTGCATGGTTGCAGATGTTTTATCCTATGTCTCACTACTGATTTTGATGCTTCTTGGTAAATAGGTTAGAAAGGTGTAATTTGGTGAGGTGGAAGTGGTTCGTTCAGTAATGAGTAGCACTAACGTACCACATTAACGTAGAGTTCAGAATAAAGAGGAAAACTTGTAAGAATGATATCAATACAATTAATTGTAAGTGTATTGAATTGTTAGTACTCTGCGATAGATGAATTAAATACTCCTTATTCCATAGAAGTCTGCCATAGGCAAAGCATAACTACATGACTGCATTTTGATTCTAATTTATGTGTATTTTTATGGGCCAAATATCTATTGAAAGGTGCTCCCCTTCACTTCATGAAGGGCTGTATACTTTGGTATGTGTTCATTAAGCTGTTGTGTTAAGTTCGAGGCATATTTCGCATGAGTGTTGCAGTTGTTCCTTTGCTTTTGTCCTTTGTAGTAGTTAAACTTGAACAAATTTTCTGATGTCATGCAGACTGGCTTGGAAAAGAACTTGTTTGGAAATCATCCAGTTTCATTGTCGACAGAATCTCGTAGTCCTCCTCCTGCATTTTCCTCAGATCCACTTGTTAGTGCATCTTTGAATGGAGGAAGGGACAATAATGCTAGCTCATCCGCAGGAAAAGATGGACCTAACATAATTGATTTCGCGGCTACAGCTGGAGCAGGACCTTCTAACATAATTGATTTCGCGGCTACAGCTGGAGCAGGACCTTCTATACATCCAGTGACAGACATAGTGGAGATAGGAAGTCCTAGTTCGGCAGGGAATTATGTGCAAAGCACGAGTCCGGTAAAGGGCAAGAGGAAATTCTGTTATTTACTGAATTTATCATGTGGAGATAGAATCTCTACCTTCTTTATATGTGTCATTTCACACTGACTTGTGCTCGTGTATGTGCAACTTGATATATTTTTTATGCTGTTTTTCTATTGTCTCATGATTTCATTTTGTTTGTGGGCACGAAATCTAGCCTGGTGCTACAACACGAAAGGGTGCATTGCAAGTTGAACGACAGAACTCTGAAATTTCATATTATGCAGACGATGAAGATGGGAATCGTAAAAAGTATTCACGAAGGGGTAAGTAGAATGTTTTCTGTGTGTGTGTCGATTTTCAAGTCATGATATTATTTTCTTTATTGTGGCATTGTTAATCAAATTTACGGTATAGGATGTGCTTTAATAAGCAATGCCATTTCTGATCAGAACTGTTTTTGTTATAATTCTATTAGGCGAAAAGACACTTTTGTTTCTTCAAGTTCTGCCTAAGTATCGATTTGCCTTTTTCTCCAATTACATAATTGGACCCCTTTTTATTTATTTTAATCCTTTTTAGTTGAAACAATGTTAGTAGTCCATGAATACTAGAAGTACACGGTCCTTATCCAATTGTATAGTTAGACCCTTCTTTTATCAACAATAGTTACAACTTTGTTATTAATATGTTGATTTGGCACCTTAATTGACTATATGATGTTAGCGGAAGTCATAGCATATGCAATGCCAGTTTCTTACCACATACATGTATCAATTTTTTGTCTATTTGTCCCTGTATACTAAAATACAAGCATTATCGTCACTTTGTGGTAATTTACCACATGCCAAATTTGTAGTCTATAACTATACTACAGTTTTGGTGGATGGAAGAACCATAGTTTTCTAATTTAAGAAAAAAATGGAAGGACGTAATTACAAAATTGGAAAATAGAGACTAGAAATTTGATGACGAAAGTTATAGTTTACATTTACTAATATTATGTCTCCTCTTGCTTGGTGTTTGCTAAATGAAATTGACACTTTAATGCTGCAAAGTTAATATCCTGTGGGTTTTTTATTTTATTTTATGGTAGGCCCATTCCGACATAAGTTTCTTAGAGCATTGCTTCCATTCTGGTCAAGTGCGTTGCCAACTTTACCAGTGACTGCACCCCAGCGAAAAGATGGATCAATTGAAAATGATGTCCCAGAAGGTCGTCCCCGACATAAAAAATCATCAAGAATGGATCCAAGAAAAATCCTACTTGTTATAGCAATCATGTAATGTCTGTTCATCCCCATTTTCCTTCGTTGCTATATTTGTTTGCTTAATTCTTCTTGTTGGCTAATAAAATAGAAAATACGGATATAAAAATTGGAAAACAGAAGTAATCTGAACCTGCTTTAGGGTGGGTAAGGTGGGGGTGGGGTCACTTGTCTATGTGCGCCATGTCAGATTTTCGTAAGTGCCATGATTGCTCGTGATATTGGAGGTTAAGTTGCTTTTGGGTCAATTGGAACTCCTGTTCTTCTGGATCCGGCTTCCTTGCTTATGCTTTATTATTATATTCTTGCGAGTATAAATGGTTGGATCATCGAAAATAAGTATTCCAGTTGCGAGAACGGACAATGTTAACACACTATAGCAATGTTTGAACTACAGCATATAAAACCAGCTGCAGTCTGCTAATGCAATTATTTTACAAATTTGTGTAGGGCATGCATGGCGACTATGGTTATTTTGTATTACAGATTAGTGCAACGGGGTCTTGGTGAGGAGATGCCTGAAGACGAGCAGCAGCAATAACTTCCATATATGGTGTGGTGAAATTCAGGTGCGGTGTATACTTCTCTTAATGCGCAGACTTCCTGATCCCAGTCGTTGTGATCCTGCATTAAAATGTTTTTTATTTCTTTGGTCTGGACCTGCTTCGTGTCGTTAGTGAAACGTAGAAACGGATTGTAGAAATTTACATTTCAGTGTTGATCACAGTGAAAGTAGCTTTGTCCATGATCTCTCGTTCCCGTTTTTCTTTTTGTATCTGTATGAAGTTGAATTGGAGAGGCAGGTTAAGTGCAAAAGTTTTGTTGCAATCATCAATCGATTCATTTTTATGAATAAACCTGCTAGAAGGAGCGCATCCCTTTACAAGGAAGCAACATTGTGGCCCCAACCCCATGGCCTCAGGTCCAACCCGATCACTATCTTGTTGGTCGTTTTAATTTTATTTGTGTATATATGTGTTTGTTCTATAGTTTTGAATCCCAATTATCCATAATTATTCTGTATTTGTTGTAATTCTTTATCTTTCTTTTTCTTTCTCTTAAGCGGAAGTGGAGTGCCTGAATATAACCGGTTTATATTCAGCCCCATCTCGGCTACCATTAATATAATAACACTGAGAAAAGCATTAAAAGTCCTTCACAAGCAAGGCATTAGAACGAACCAATCATGAGCCACTACTCCACTTTTGGCACAATTATTTGATTGAGAGGTTAAATTACTTGTGGTGCAAGTCCAACACATCATACATACTAAAACGCACGGTTTTCACTAGAACACTGTTCATCGCCAGTGCAACACATCATACATACTAAAACGCGCAGTTTTCTCTCGCCATTCTCAGTTTCATTTTCCCGCACCCGTCGATCATCGCTGGACCTGCTTTCGACTTCATCTCTGCTTTCGCTTCTCTCTCTGTCTCTCTCTCGCCATTCTCAGTTTCTGCTGTTCTCAACTCTAGCTTTGTCTCCAAAACGGCGATTTTTCTCGCCCTCCAACCTTCCATCTTTCTCTCAGGAATTATCGACAACGGTGCAATTAGATCCGATTCGATTTTTTACCCAGAAAAGTTGGCGTTTCCTGGTGAGTTTTACGGCTTTCTCAGTGTGGGTGTTTTAATTTTTTTTTTGTGGTTTTAGATTTGCAGATGGATTTTGTGTTTATTTTTGCTTTTTGTGATTCTGTTTGTAGGCTCGGATCCTCCACCTCTTCTTCTTCACCCAAACCAGCAACCCCACCTTCGATTGATACCGACGGAAACACCACGAATTGAGGCGCAACACCAATACTGTAACAATTATAAGAAAAGAGCTCCAAACCCGCAAAGGAATTATGTTTTTTTTTTTGCTTTTGTTTTTGTTTTTTGTTCTGGGCTTTGAGCTGTTTGGATACTGAGAATAAGTTTTTCGTTTTTTTTCATTATTTTGTTTCTGGGTTGCCTTCAATTAAGAGAATTAGGGAATGGGTTTAGTGTGAATTTAAATTCTGGGATATCCCTTAAGGAAAATCTTGGATTTTTTTTTAATTTTTTAATTTTAATGAATATTTATATTGATTCACTGACCCTTTTTTATTTAGTAGGGGAAGGGGGAGTGAGGCGATTGAATGAGCGGTTTGTACAGTAGCTAAGTACATATAAGTATATAGTTTCTCTGTGTGTGTTTGTATCATTTGTTTTGATTATGATTCCTTCCTTATTTCTGCAATTTTGTGCGTTGGGCTTTCTGAGATTTATGATTTGATTTTTTTGGTTAGTTTTTTTTTAATGGAATTTGTCAGCTTCGTAAGTAGCTTTAGGAATACCTCGGTTTACATGGTCATGGAGGCGATGTGGCGGTGGTGCATCCAGGATTGAAGGCGATTGATTATGGTTATTGGGGCTCAAGGGTGGGGAGATCGATTGTGAGGTAGTTGGCGACACAAGGTTGTTCGCTGGTGAGGAGACTGACAGTGAGCTGTCAGGCGGAGAGGAAGGCTGTGAGTTATCTGGTGCAGTCAACTCGTTACTTTCAAAGTTTTCAACATTGTTTCCAAGTGAATGATCACCACTTGTCTCCAAGACATTACCACTTACTTCCAATTCATTCACATTATTATTTTCTTATGAATGATCAACACTTATTTTCAAGACATCACCATTTAAATCCAAAACATTCACACTATCTGTCTCCAGAATATTACAATCAAGAGTTTGAACTTATGTTTGATTCTCCCCTTGAAGTGAAGACTCGGGATTGGCAAAGTACATATTGTTCTCATGAAAGGCAACATCCATAGTGACAAACAATTTTTTCGTTGGAGGGTGATAACAACGATATCCTTTTTGATTTGAGGCATACCCTACAAACACACACTGTAAGGCCCAAGGTTCAAGCTTACTCCTCTGCTGTTTATGGAGATGAACGAAGGCCACACAACCAAACACATAAGGTGGAAGATTAAGGACCACATGAGCATCAACGTGTGAAGAGAGAGCTTGAAGTGGTGTTTGAAAATCAATGAATCAGGATGGAACACGATTAATGAGATACGCAGCTGAGATGAGGGCTTCTCCCCAATATGATAACGGGAAACGAGCCTTAAGCAAAGAAGCACGAACAACCTCCAAAAGCTGATGGTTCTTGTGTACTGCAACCCTATTTTGTTGTGTAGTATATGGGCATGTGGTTTGATAAACAATGCCATGATGATCAAGAAATGCACGAAGGTCAGAGTTAACATATTCACCGCCATTATCACTCTTGAGAACTTGTATGTGTGACTTATATTGTACTTGTACCAGTTTATAAAATTGCTGAAACAAAGAAGGAACTTCCCTTTTGGACTTCATCAAACAGATCCAAGTCATACGTGTGTAATCATCAATAAAAGTAACAAATCAATGAGCACCACCAAACGTAGCAGTTTTAGATGGTCCCTAAACATTAGAATGAATTATAATAAATGGAATTGAACTTTTATTCATACTGGATGGAAATGAAGTATGATGACTTTTAGCCATTTCACAAACACCACATTTAAAGCTAGAAACATCATGCTTAACAAATAGGCTAGGAAACAAACTTCGTAAATAGCCAAAAGAAGTATGTCCAAGTTGACAATACCACAACCAAACCTCCGAAGCTTTATCCCTCTCCCCATGAGATCTTTCCACGGCAAGAGCTTGAGTCAAATTTTGAGAACTGTTCGATATCAGCTCCAAGTAGTAGAGTTTTCCCCTCCTAATACCATAACTAATCGTCTTGCAAGTCCGAATGTCCTTAAAAACACAAAAGGAAGGCCAAAAAATAACAAGGCAATGTAAGGCGACAGTTATTTGAGCAACATATAATAAATTATAGTTGAGGGAAGGAACAAGAAGTATGGAGTCAAGATTCAGGGTATCAGAGAGGGAGACATCGTTTTCCCCAATAATGGGGACAACATTACCATTGGCAGCACTAACTATAGTATTGGTGGACGGTTCTAAGGTTTGTACCTGTCTAGAATCACACGTCATATGTTCAGTAACACCAGAATCAATTATCCATGTACTATTCATAACATATGTAGAAATTTTTAAAGCCTTACCATCATTACCTGTATGGTCAGAATATACTTTAGCTTCAGCAACCAATGCACGCGACTTGAATCGGTCACGATTGATCCCACAAGTTCGGCTTACCATTGCTTTGGGTGCAACGTGAGTAACTGATTAATAAAGCCTAAGCCTAAATAAACCACGCCCACGCTCAGCTACAATCAGGATGGCCAAGGTTCTAAAAGTCGCTAGGCACTAGTCGGGTGGCGGGCTGGGGCCTATCGCCTAGGTGGCTAGGCGGGTGCCTAGGCGGACTAGGCGGATTTAAGTAAATCAATCATATTTCGTGTAAATAAGTGTTTGCTTATACTTGAAATATATATAATTTCGTCATAAACTACAAAATAGAATGCATAAATATTATGAAGTATTGGAACATAATGAAAACATGTGAAATAAGGATATAATGTGTGTTCATTTAAGTATGCAACAAGTCTCTTACAATTTATTAGAAAAAAAACAAAATGCAAAATGAAAGTTATCTATTTTTTGTCTAAGTGAGTTGAAACCTAGGGGAGTGTTTAGGCGGGTCTAGGCTGTCTAGGCCGGAGCCTAGGCGGTCTAGGCGGGTGCCTAGGCGGTGCCTCATTAGGTCTAGGCGCCCTTAGCATTAATCGGTGCAGTGGCTAGCCGCCTAGCGCCTAGGTGGTGCTAAGCGGGGATTTTTAGAACAGTGAGGATGGCCAAAGAAGGCAAAAAAAAAAAAAGCCTAATAACCAACCAATTCATTTCTCTCTCGTGGACTTTTGATTCCACTTTTCTTTTGCTTTTTCCTTTTGTTGAAACAACAACGGTGGTGCGGGTGATTCAAGCCTTCACACAGAAAAGACATCAAGGATAATAGCAGCATTGTTCAAAGCGAATTGTAGCAGCGATGATGGTGGGTTCTTCGCGGCTGACAGAAGTCAGTCAGGCAAGATGGTTTGATGCGGATACAGACCAAATCTTGGGGTTATAGTCGGGTAAGTCGAATATGGTGTAGGAACGATAAATTCGTACTAAGTTTGGGGATTCTGGGCACGATGGGACAGTAGTTGCGGTTGGGTCGTGGTCTGGTGTGAAATCGGGTCGGGCTGCAGCGATATGGGGCAGCAGGTCTGGTTTGTCACACAACGGAGTGAATCGATTCAGTAGATTTGGGTTAGCAATGACGGCGTCGCTCATTGTTCGTTTCGAATTTAGAGAAGGTAGCAATGACAACTGTCTCTCGCTGATCGAGGGATAGCAACGATGATAATCGCTCGCTAATCAAGGAAGGCGAACCAAACACGGCTGAGCCACGACAGTGCTATCCAGCTAGGGTTTTTTTTTTTTTCCTGACCTGGCTCTGGGGTCAAAAAGAGAATGCTTTGAATTGTAATATATTCTTCTCAATAAGAGGTATTTAAAGGTGTACAACCCTAACATAAATGGAAATAGAACTAATTACAAGTAATTACATGAGAATACTCGGGATTACATATCAATTAGGGATCCTACCTAAAATACAAAAGTCAACAAAAAATCCCTCCCACGCTCTTACTCAACAACAATTATGGGCAATTCTTTTTTTTCTGAAGTTTTATTAACATTAGGGGGGGGGGGGGGAATTTGAGACCATTACAATAATTCAGAGGAGGGGAGAAGATTCGAAACTATTACAATAATTCAATATTACTCTTCCTTGTAATAATAATAGATTTTTAACTGCAATATAGTCGAAGTTTAAAGAAGAAAGGCCATTGTACGTACAGTCTGTACTTGCAAGTGATGGTTCTTCAGTTGACACAGTTGTATAACTTGTACTACAAGAAATATCAAACTTCGATCCCATAACGCATAGAGCTTGTCACGATGTTAGCATTTCAAATATGTCAATGGCATTTGACAATGGGCACCAACACACTCTGGGCAAGGGTCGCTGAACGTAACAAGATTTATAAACAAGCTTAGTTTGCTTAGTTTATTTATTATGGACTAGCTAGGGGAAACCTAGTTTTTTTTAACAAACGATGTGGTTCAAATTTGTCTTTGGCAATAATTGAACTTAAGATTTATCACTTACAAATGAAGAGAAATACCACTAGACTGTAGTATTAAGTGGCAGGGAAACATAATTAATTAAATAGATTTTTCTTTTGGGTTTGGAAGTAAATGAAGTCTTAGTCTTGTAATATTCTTTGCCAGGATATAATCTTTAAAATTGGATATATTTATCATTCATTTTTTTTTACTGGGGGACCAAAGGATTAGAGATAATCTAGTATTTTATACTTAAAATAGCACAATAAACCAAAGAATGACCTTAATTATGTACCAGATATTTTATGAAAAATGTTAAACTATATAATTAACATGGTTTCTCTAGAGGAGGCAGAACTAAAAAACGACCTTATGACACTTTGAGTCGTCAACATGGATCTCTTATTTCTTGCTAATATTATTAGAATCAACTTTTCTTGTTAACTGTAAAGGGAAAGCCAGAGGATGAGAGTCCATCCTTTGTGAGTATAAATGAAGTGTTGTTGTGGAAAGAATGGATATTGCACATAATTAGACTACTTCTTATATTGTCAATTGTTTTATGGTGAAAGATTAACTTCCTTCATTAAGTATTAATCTTACTAATCAAACTTTAAACTTTACAGCTAGAATTGGTTATTGACACATATTTGTAGTTCTCTTCAGTTTAATTAGCTAGTGGATACTTACATAAAATCATGTAGGGTTTAGGGTTTAAGGGTTCAGGGTTTTGATGAGAGTATTTTTCTCTTAAGTAAATTTTATTTAAGGATTCAAAGAGGAACTTTAACCCTCTTTTTAAAGCGAGTTAAATGATAAATCACATCACAGCCTCACTAAGAATCACGTTCTGAAATGCTATTTTCCATCGACCATACAGCACATAGCAAGCCATGATCAGATTCCATGAAATTGAAGCATTAGGCGTACTCAAAGATGCAACAGCCAATGAATATATGATCATCTCCTAGAGATTTAGAAATCTCTATACAACCTATAAAGATATGTTTGCTTAGTTTTTCGGTATTCTATATATATTTTTTTTCATACAATGATATATTTACACTAAGGGGTGAGAGAACAAATTGGTATCAAACTCACCATTTACGAGATTCGAACCTAAGACTTCTACTGTAGGAGTAGTAGCATTAGACCCTAATACTAAATGGCAACAACTTTTGTTCAATTTGAAGTCGGGACCTCCTCCGACTAACTAGCTACAGATGGCTGCAAGCCTGACCAAATAATAGCTGATGATTATGATTACAGTCATAGAGATAATATAATTATTAACAAAGAGGCACTAACAAGTTCCAGAATTCCTTATTTAGGAGTCTTAATCCCTCTTCATTGTCGTCAAGGGCCACTAATTATTTTGGTTTGGATATAAAATTTAGCTACTATAAGTGCAAAACTCAGCATATTGTCCAGCTCATTTCACTTCCTTTCTTTAGATTGCAATACTTCAGCACTGATGTCACTAGATCATGTATCTCAGCGGTCCTAAAATGTCCTGGCAAAATAGAAAATTAAGCATTATCCATATGTTATGCATGCAAGGAACGCATTTGTAATTAATAATTATTTAATTGTGGAATCATTTTAAAACGTTTTGTGGATTGGGGTTTTCAAATTCTATATCCCTTCTAGAAATTAAAAGTCTAATTCAGATTTAGTTTTCTGTCACTACTGTAAAAAAGGCTTTGCCCAACAAAATGTCAGTCATCGCGCATAATTAGTTGGGAAAAGTTCAACATGCTGAGGTAACACTTCGTCACGCAAGGGTATTATGCGCGACGAAACCTATATTAGGTCTGCGACGACTTTGTTCGTCACGCGAAGCTTTACGCAATGAAATTGTTCATCGCAATAATGTTTGCGCAATAAAATTTTCGTCACACAATTGAATTTTGAAATTTCTTTTTAATTTATGTTTTGTCGTGTGACGATTTGTTAGTCACACGAAAGTCTAAGTGATGAAATAATTTTTTGCGCAAAGTTTTTAAATCTTTTTTTAAAATTAAATTAATTTGACATATTTAAAATATAAAATATATGAAAAAGAATGACCAAATTAAATATATTTATATTAAATCACAATCCTAATACAAATTAAGCATTTACTGTGGTGGTGGTGGGTGGGAATGTGCTCGCGATGGCACCGGAAACTTAGTGCTGGACAACTTGATTCATGTTTACCCCTTAATTAACAGACATTTAACGGAAAAATTATTTTTAGACTAAATTTTCTAACGGACTAGCACCACGAGGGTTTAAATCTTAATTTTTTTTTTACCACAAGGGCTATCTTCCGATTACCTTGTACCACATGGACCATTTATCCGATTAGGCCTTTCTCGAAAATGGGGAAAAGGGAAGACATTAGGACAGTAGGGATAGGAGACCCACGTGGGTGGGTTCTAGGCACACAGATATCCCATAAGAAATATTAAGGTTGAATATCTAAAATAGTAAATTTATTAAAATACCCTTCTGCTTTGTAGTTCCGTAAAATCTTCATCATAGCTCCAAATTCGATTCCGTTTGCACCCACGTGTTCGTAGCAATGAGTTCTACAAGGGTATGCTAAAAGAATGTTTCATACATTTCCCAATACGCTGGTCAACGGAAGTCAACACCCTCGCCTCTAGGGGTATTTTCGTCAATTCACTCATTTAAAATGAATAAAATCGTAAAATTAGGAACGAGTTGTCACAACAAGGCATCATAAGTACTGGCATTGTCTTACTTATCCTAGAAATAGGTCCACATGTTACTCGCAATTAACAAGCACTACTCTAGAACATATGTAGGTTCTCATTCGATAACGGCAGGCACACATATATTCATAGCATTAGCATCCTAGATATGTTTACTAAGTATGCATCCATAGAAAACATATAAAGAATTCATCACTGACATAAGTAGTGAACCAATTTTCATCATTTCATAAAAGAAATTGAAATGAAATGTCAAAACATATTTGCAATCATATTAGGGGCTTCAAAACAGCCCCTAACTTCTAAAAATTAGTTACACGTAATCCTTAAATAAAACCAAAAGAAAGACATGAGTTTGAGAAGATAAAACCGAAAGAAGAGAATGCCAAAATTTCCTCATTCCTCCTCTATTGCTTCCCGTCAGCTCCCTTTTTGTTTCCCCTTTTATTTTTGTTCTATTTTTTTCTATCCTTCCCATCCCACCTTGCCGCTGAGCATTCTTTACCTCTCCCATAACTCGCCAAACTTAATAGCCACTTTATTGTCATAAAAGAGAGGAAATGGAAAAATAATTTTAACTCCTTGCTAGCCTCTTAGTATTTCACCTGCCATAGCCTTTATGTCAATTAATCCTCCGGTTAATCCTCATCTTTATTTCCAATTTAACTTTGCTAAAGCTTCTCTTTCTCTTGATTTGTGTGACCAGCTGACCATGGAAAATGGGAGAGAATTATGTAGCTTTTTCTTCCTTGTCGGTTCAATCACATAAGCTTGTGATTCTACAAATTGTCATGTGCTGGTGACTTCACCAAGTAATTCCAATAAGTTACCTGCATGCAAGTTAAATGAAAATGATTTAAGCCACATGTAACTTCTATAGTCAAGTAGTATATACTTCAACCAAAGGCTATATAACACATCCCGTCCCAAAGAGGGCGTGCTGGCCGTCACGTGAGAGTGACGTAACCATGTGCACAATGCGGAAGCTAAGAAAATAATTAGAAATTCGAAGAACTAAAAACCAAAACACTAGCAATACTAGCTAAGAAAATATGCTAGTACAAGTCTAGGTGTATAAATACGCAATTAGAGCAATAAGAACTTCTAGTTGCAGTCAAGGACAATTACTAAGATATAACACCCGAAGGTGAATCCTACTTTTGTGAATTCTGTCAGAACACCGTTGGGTCCCTCATGGCCACCAAAGCACTGCTACCTAGAACCTGGAGGGGCGAAAAACAAAATGCGTGAGTGGGCAAAAACAAATATTTTCAAAACCTTTTCTCTTTTCAAAGGTTCTAACCCTTCGCCGTAAAACCTATATAATTTCCCAAAAAAATAGCATATATACATATATACTCATCTCAACTCATAAATCAAAACCATGCCAAAAGTAGTGATATGCAAGGTATATGCCATGCCAAATATATCTCATCAATCACATAACTATATCAGGTGAAAACTCATCATAGATAATAACATGTTCACCGAGTGATCAACTCGGCTGAACTATAGCTCATAATCAATCTCATCACACACACACACACACACACACACACACACACACACATATATATATATATATATATATCCTGCACCTGAGTTGAAACCACCTCACGTGGTCTCACCGACAAGACTGGGTGTAAATAATTACGCTATAGTGCTACAATCACGTGAAGACTGAGCGCTAATCGCGGGTCACCTACGAGTCGAACCCACCTATAGTGGTCTATTCGACAGGACTGAGCACCTAACTTAGATCCAAGGTGAGCGTGTGGTGCAAGAGGTGAACATCACATGAAAGACTGAGCCCTGGCCCTGGGCGGGAGCACTAACACCGGGGTGTAGGTTTATGAGCTTTCAACACATCTCAACATAAACATCATTTCATATTAATCATTCTCTATCATTGATATAAATACTCACCTGATACTAACCTGTGCGTCCACAGCACCAATTACCATTATATACAGCTACTAATGCATAACTAAAATACATATATACTTTGCATGGCATATCATATCACATTTCATATTACATTTCACTTAAATTGATTTTCTGGGAAAAATCTCATTTATATAGGTATATACAGAAAACAAAAGCCCACTCACAGATAAGTCGAAGGGTCATAACCCCCGAGCCTCGATTGATGGCGCTCGTCCTCAAGATAGGCCTTACCTGTATGCGTAATAACCGAAAAAAAATGTTATTTAACGAACATAACCAACAATAGGTAATAACTTATCATACTTTGCTCAATTTGGGTATATGAATATACCACAGTGACCTACACAACCTCAGGATCATCCCCATATTTTTACAAAAATTTTCTGAAGCCCCACGCGCGGCCACACGGCGGCGAGCGCACGGACCTACGCGCCCCCACGCGCGGCCACGTGATAGTCACACTGACGGCGTCAGTCAACGCCGTCAGGTATATACCAGGGAATATTCCATTAAGTCCTAACCGTAACCGTTAAAGATGACTGACGGCGTTAGCATATTCCGTCAACTTTGACGGAATATGCTTTTGTCTTCTCCGGCGAGACGCCGATCGCCTGTTTCTGGGTAAAATTTTAAAACCACTATTCTCCTTCGTTTCTTCACCATTTTCCACAAAATTGGTACCAAAATGAAGCTAATAACATGTAGAATCACGTTATATAAGTTTCAAGACTTAAAATTCACTAGATTTTCCCCGAGAAAGCTCGATAGTTCAGCTTACCTAGAAACACGTCGATCTCGGCCCTCCGACGTCCATTTCCTTCCAACGAAGTACCCCAAGACTCGTGAGGACCTCCTTAAGCTCCCTGTGAGCTTGAAATTCCTTGAAACAAGTAGTTTTACGTCCATATGAATAGTGCATGAAAATTGGGGTTTCGGTTTCACGAGATTTCGAAGGTATCCTTACCTGAAATGGGTACCAACCAACTCGAAATGGCGCGAGGAATGTAATGGTGACTTCAAAACTCTCGATCCATGAAGTTTTGCAAGGTTTTGGTAGTGGTCCGTACACTTTGTGCAGAAAATGGCAGGAATGGAGAGGGAGAGAGAAAGAGAGTCACGGGAAATAGGGAGAGAAGGTTTTGGGTGTGTGTGTGTGGTCCTCACACTAACACATCACCAAATACCAACCACAACCATAAAAAAAATGTTTAAGTCCCAAAATAATCCAATTTAACTAGGGTTACTAACCAAAGCCCTAGTATTCACAATCCTTGAAACGTTCGAGGGCAAAATTGTCTTTTCGCACCAATGATAAATTATTTCTCGGGACGGGCTGTTACACTATAGGCATAAAGATTTGAATTAGAAGAAATCACCTGATTAAATTAAAACCAAGGAATTATAACATGATTTTTCTCCAACTCATTAATTTAATTATATAAACACAAAACCATGTAATTCCTTTTATTTAAATCCAAAATTTAACAAGAAAATGTAGTTTTTGGGATAAAATAGATATTAAAATATGCACTCATTAAATAAAAGTAGTAACCTACAATGGGGCATGGACAAAAGAAAAAGAAAACATTTAATCAGGGATAAGATTCTTTTTGAATTTACAAAGTTTCAAATTCGATCTTATTTCCTTCTTGGCAGACTCATGATTCCGCATCATGAGTTTGAGAGGGTTGGGGGGAGGAAGGTGTTTTTACATATTTGATTTAATTAGTGATTTGATATGATTTAATTAGAAATTTGATGTGATTTGGTTTGATCTAGGTTTCTTAGTTTTGTTCTTTTGTAATCTTATAAATACCTCTTTACAGAGAAGAATAAAGTATTGAAGTTGTATTTGGGAATTATGAGACTATAGAGAATTCTAAATTTATCCTGGACCCTTTGTTATCAACTTGGTTTCATAGCAGAATTCGATTCTTGGTTGAACTTTTCTATGAGGGCTTCCTTGTGGGTGTACGAAGCTAATTTTCTTCGTGCATCCACAGGTCTTGAACCTGAGGGTGACAATTGTCTACTATTGTTAGACGAAGAAGAAGAATATTGGTTTCCGTTGCCATGAAGATAAAAAAAGAAGAAGAAAAAAGTTGTGGTTTCCCTGCCTTGGAAAAGAGATTAGGAAAAAAAATAAAAATTTTCATGGTAGGATTTGTTTCCTATCATGTAGTTTTTTTGTGTTTTATTTTACTTTTTGTTGTGAGTTTAGTTTGTATTTGAATTTGAGGATGAAAAAAAAAATAAGAAGAAGAACAAAAAAAATTGAAGGAAGAAAAAAAGGTTCAGTCCGAAAAGAGATGGTAGTTGAAGTTGGGCTTCCGAAACGATTAGCGTTAGTTCCAAATAGACTTTCGAAATGAGGCGTTGGTTCCAACACATCAAGAGATTTATTAATCAAGCCTTCGAAAAAAGACGTTAGTACCAATTGGGCTTTTGAAAAGATGAGCGTTAGTTCTAGTTGGGCTTTCAAAAAGAGGCATTAGTTCTGATGATTATGATTTGTTAGTCGAGCTTTCGAAAAGAGGCGTTTGCTCTAGTTGAGATTTCGAAAAGATTGCTGCTAGTTTCAATTGGGCATTCGAAAAGAGGTCTTAGTTCCGACGAATTGGGATATGCTGAGCTTTCAAAAAGATTGGCGTTAGCTTCAACTTAACAGTGAAGATTTCCTGCACGTGTGACTCACTTAATGCGTGGTCCCACGTGAGGGGAGGTGTTGAATTTACAAAGTTTCAAATTAGATCTTATTTCCTTCTTGGCAAACTCATGATTCCACATCAGGAGTTTGAAGGAGGTGTTGGAAATATAAGGGAAAAGATTTCATAGATTTGATTTAATTAGTGATTTGATATGATTTAATTAGGGATTTGATATGATTTGATTTGGTCTAGGTTTGTCTTGTAGACAAATGATTGTTTTGATTTATTTCCTAGTATTGCTTCTATGTAATCTTACAAACACCTCCTTATGGAGAAAACTAAAGTATCCAAGTTGTATTTGAGAATTGTGAGATTATAGAGAATTCTAAATTTATCCTAAATTCTTTATTTTCAACTATTCTTCTAAATACCTTTTATCAATACGCATGGCATTTTTTATTGAGTAATTGTTAGTATAGAAATGGTTTCGTTAGTATTGTTATTGTTCTTTATTTATTTTGACACAAGTGGTATTTAGAGTAAGTCGGAATGTTATGTAAACATAATATTCTTAATGGAACTGAGTTACCAATATCTTACTTGTTATTTCGTTGCGAGAGAAATTGATCGCGGAGGTTTAATCAAGACTTAAATCTATTCCATTCTCTCTGTTTGCTTTCCCCTCTTTGGGGTAGAGCAGACTTGAAGATAAAGAAGTGGACTTCAAAAGTTCGAGTGATTTATTCCTAATAGTTTTTGTTGTTATATGAGATATTTATTATTAAATTGGTTGACATCTTAAGTTCCAAGTTTCTTTTTGGTGCCATATACACGTTTTTTCTAACAGAGCCATATACAATTCTGAGTTTCTTTATAGGGTAATATTAGGGAGATTAAATTTATTAACTAAATTTTAAAAACTAAAGGACATGAAAGTTGATGATTGATTTATTACATATGTGTTGATAAACATGTTTATTCCTATTAGTGACACATTATTTAGTTTGCAAATTTAGTCTTCAAATTTAATCTCTTTAGCATTACCCTTCTTTATATAATACAATTTTGAGTTGACATAGCTGTTTCTCAGAGAAGGATCCTAGCCGGATCTTTTTCCTGAGGATCCGGGGGATTCAGAAATCATGTCTATTAATCGTACATCATAGGGTCAGTTTTCATTAGGTACTATTTATATTTAATTTTAAATTTTAAATTTTAAATAATTTCAAACCTCATGATATACAATGAATGAACATGATTTATGGATTTCTTGAATTCCCATAAAAAGGATCTATAGAAGATCGTTTGTTTCTCAACTTTATTTCTATTAATTTTTGTACGGGCCATACTGTTATTGAATATTTAATTAGTTTGTTTTAGGGTTTCCTCCTTATACTATTCTTTCAAATCATGGGACCAACTGTTATTAAATTATATTTTCTGGTTTAATATTATTAAATTACTTGACTTTATGATCCTAAAGTTGATATTCTCCATATAAAAAATAGTTTGACTTCGTTAGGTCTACATGTTAAGTAATTAAGTTTGACTTTCAACACTTCTCCAATGTTTATTGATCGTCCTTTTTCATTTTTAATTTTCTTTTTCTAATCAACTTCACAGTTGTTCCCCGCTTTGGAGGAAGAAACCTTTATTTTAGTGTCCAACTCCGAGTACATGGCATCTGGAAAACCGGCCGTATCAGAATAACTAAGTTTTAATAACTGTGAGCCAATAACATCGAGAAGAAGTGTTCTACAGGTTCAGATGTATACTTAAATAAGGCATTTAGTCTGGCGCCGCGGAATCATTGATGTGATATTTTACCTGTGTACCAAACCAACGATAATATGACAATGGCTAACACTAAGCCATCCCCAGAAATGGAGAAATTTTAAATTTGTGTATTCATTTTACAAGGTGATACACTACGTATTATAGTAAAAAAAAATAAAAAAAAAAAATAAAAACACTTGATCGTTATGTTTTATTTTTCAAAAGAAGTTTTTCAGTGTGCTTAGCATACGGGTAAAACGTCACATGTTATTATACAATTGGAGGAAAGTTTTTTTTTTTTTTCAAGTGTCACTCCAATTGTATAATAACATTGTGCTCCTCCTCGTGTTTCGGACACGTTGGAAATCTATCATTTTTAAGATATATTTCTCAATGCTTCTTCATTTATATTATGATATGTGATGTACCATCTTATGTTTCAGATACAATGAAAAATTTCTCCAAAAAAATGAGTGAAGCTAAGGAAAAACTTGTGTTGTCATAAAACATAAACTAAAGGAAACTTTGGTTGATTGTTAAATGAAGTAGATGTGAAACAACTAGTAAGTCAGTTCAAAATGGTCAATCTATCTTGTTGTCATATTTCTGGTTCAAATTTATCAGTTTGGGTTTTTTATGTTTCAAACTTTTTAGTTTGGTCCTTTATGTGAGATTTATGACATTATGATATATCGAGTCACATAACTCCAACAATTTTTATCTTGGAAAAATTAAACAAGTCTCCTAACAACGTAAAATAGTTTTTACCATTTAGTGTGAGGATGTGAAGAATCAGTAGGTTTTACCAAATCTTGCATGTGCTTATAAGGTTGAGCAACTTTCCATATTATTAATTAATTTTATAGGAAAATCCAACAACCATACGTCCTTCACGTTACTCAATTTTTGTTGACATTGATTTAGGCTTAAAAATTCACTATGCATAAGATGTGAACTTCCTTCGTTCAGTACTTTAATAAGCTGTATTTAATTAAACCTCCTAATAAGATTTAGTACGTTGTTTGATAACTATTTCATTTTCATATTTTAGTTTTCATTTTTTTGAAAACTGAAATCTTGTTTGGTAAACTACTTTCAGTTCAGTTTTCAAAAAATGAAAACCAAGAACTGAAAGCTACTTTCTTGAGTCTTCACCTTTTGATAATTGAAAGTATTAATCAAACAATGTTGCAGTTTTCAAATTTCAAATTTCAATAAAAAAAAAAAAAATTAAAAGTGAAAAAAAAAAAATTATCAAACGGCCTGTGATTAAACCTCCTAATAGAGTATCTCACCCATACAAAAGATCTGATCGGGCACAACTTTTTCTATGTATGAGCTGCTAGGGCATCTCCCATGTCAATGGCAAAATATCAACGAGCAGCTAGAGTACACCTTTTTCTTTTTGTCTGAATGATTAAGAAACTGCAGAAGTTTAGGACATCCTCCCTAAGTCAACAAACAAAGAGATCTGAGCAATATATACAACAACTAGAAAAAGACAAGGCAGTCTATGACATTTTAAGGTGTTGTGCGAAAGTGGCCCTCCTTAAGATAGTATTCCCAAGAAATTTTTTAGCAATGTATTCATGCCAAATTCAACTAACAGTTACAATTCTAACTTAATCGAAGTCAGGAACGCTCCAACTAATTGAATAGTCTTACTATTTTGAGATTTTTTTAATTGTTATGAAATTATGATTTAAGATTTATCTAAAAAAAAAAAAAAAAAAAGCACCACTGAGAAAGTGGAAGACCCTTGTGTTTCTGGGATTAAGTAATCCACAAGTTTATTTTATTATGGTTTTAATATTAGAGAAAAGAGTTAATATGTTCCCTAGGAAGGGGACTACGATACGATGCTTGAAGAAACAGAAAAAATTAATATAATAATTGTAGCAACTTAATAATATGGTTTAATGGTATTTGGCATGAAAAAAAAAAAAACTAAAAACCTTTTATTAGAAAGGGGATACACACGGTGGGTTACCAAATAATTTGGTTCAAACTATTTAGTGACATTCTTAACAATTTAGTTCAGTATATCTTTGTCTAATTTAACTTTTTGTTTTTATAGATTAATAACCTAAACCTTATTATGACGGTCCATTTTGGTCTTAGGCTAAGTCATTAAGAGGTGGGAACTTAGATTGTATTAGATTAAGTCATACAATGGGTTGTAAATTGCTGTGGCTTTCGGACGTGGGATGAATCCATCCAACCCCATGACTTGTACGAAGCCACAAAATATTGAATGTCAGAGCAATATCCACAACTGTCATTTTATATTCATATTTTCTTTTTATTTTTCATATAGCTTTATTAGATTATCTTTAATTCATTCGATTTAACGGTTAAAATTGAGATGCGTGTGTGGAAAGAAAAAAAGAGTGTGTGAATAACATCACTTTATTTTTTAGTGTTCACCAATATTTATTATTTCCATAGAACTTGGTCCCTTTCTTAGCTGTACAAGGCCCCATGCCGATGATCGTTTAAAGATTATAGACTATTTCATGTTAATGATTGGCAAATAAGAATTGGTAAGGGAAATTCTATTTGGAATTCAACAGTTGGTTAATATTAATTCCTGTCTATAAATATGCCCCAATCTCCTTCGTCCCAGAGCATCAAACAAGTCTGGCTTTCACAATTATTAGCACTAAAGGAAAAGAAAAAAAAGACTTGGTCTATATATTTAGCATACATGGAATCTGCAGCAGCTATTGCAAATGGTGGATGGAGATCACTTGGTGCAATGTACTCCTCCGATGAGGAGGCGGAGTTCATGTCTCAGTTGCTCGCTAACTGTTGCGTCACAAATGAGATGAATGAGGCTTCAAGCTCAGCAATCCCATTTGCAATTTGTCCTAGCTATGATTTTTCAAAATCTAACATGGAAGGCATTTATCAAGGTTCACAATACTCTTCAGAAATTGCTAATCTTTATTTTTCAAATGGTAGTGCTTATATTATGAGCAATAATGAAACAAACCACTACACTGGTAAACCTAACCGTATTATGGAAACAAGTTACCACAACTCCGAAGCATTTCATCCGTCGGATGCCAATGCTACCAACTTGATTCTCATTCAAGGCAAAGAATATGGCATGGATCATCACCAAGAACTGAGCAATGTCAATATTGAAAACCAGCCGGGAGCTGCTATTTATGAAAAGCTTTTGCAGCTTAATAGGGAGTCTGATCATGAGATGACGATTCGGGAACCTGAAATGGAAAATGAAGTCATGGTTTCCGAAGGTTCTAAGAAAAGACCTTGCAGTTCAGTAGATGTAAGTATACACAAGATCAAGCTTTAATTAATCTCTCTCTTTCATGCACTTGGTGATGCTTTTTTTTTCTGTCCTATATTTTTTTTGGTTGGGTATTACTACACACACCCATTTTTACTTTGCACACACCCCTCTCAATTTTTGGCACTCAGATAAAAAAATTGAAGAGGAACAAAGGACAAAATTAACAGGGTGTGTGTGGAAGTGAAAATGGGTGTGTGGAAAGCACCACCTTTTTTTTCTTGAAGAAACGAGAATGTGTGAGCATCTCTAATAATCATAAGTAAGTAAATATCTAAATATTGTAGGTGCAAAAGAAGAGGACTGTGAAGGCGAAGAAGGGCCAAAAGGCGGTGTTAAGGGGAAACGTTGAAGATAATGATATAACCACCAAAGGGCAGAGCTCAAGCAGTAGCTGCTCAGGGGACGATGACTCCATTAATGCTTCTCATCAGGATCTGAGTGGAGGTGTGAATACTTCGAGCTTGAGTCCAAAAGGGAAAAAAGCCAGTAGGGGATCAGCAACTGATTCCCAAAGCATATATGCAAGGGTAAGTCCATAAAGTGCTCTGAAGTACACACTTACCAATTTCTTGAAAGAAAAAAAATGATTTCTGTTGGATCAATACTAGAGGGATCAGGATGTTGAAAGTCTTGAAAGTAGAAAATGTATAATTCTTTGAATGGAAAATCAATGTATCACGCTTAGTTCATTGTATCAAAATTGTTTGTTCCAATAGGGGTATAGTTTGTTGAGAGTATGAATCGCACATTGGGAAAATGAGAGATCTTGTATGTGCTTATAAATAAGTTGGACTCGTCCTCTTACTGGCAGTTGGTTTTATAGTAGAACCTCAACTTTCTTCATAGATGACATTTCTTATATTATGGTTCACGACATGTTCTCTTAGTAGAGATAAAATTGACTAAGTTTCTATGCATATCCTGCAGAAAAGAAGAGAAAAAATAAATGCGAGGCTGAGAAGTTTACAGAACCTTATACCAAATGGAACAAAGGTAATTGTCAGCATATAAACTCTAATAATATAAGATTTGTTGTAATTTTTTTAAGAGCTCAGGTAACTACGTTCTCATAATATAATTTTTTTTTTTGGGGCAATGCAGGTTGATATCAGCACAATGCTTGAGGAGGCTGTCCAGTATGTGACGTTCTTACAGCTTCAGATAAAGGTAATACCAAAAGAAAGAGAACTGAAACTTTGAAATGTATCCACGTTGGTTCAAGTTTAATTCTAAACAGAAATTTTCATTTGATGATCTAATAATATTGTTTTTTCGGTTTCTATTTTGCAGCTCTTAAGCTCGGATGATATGTGGATGTTTGCTCCTATCGCTTACAATGGAATAAACATTGGAATCGACTTAAATTCTCGATGAAGCTCATAGAATGTAGTAGGAGGTCGATCTGCTATTTTGACTACAAAGTCCTCTAACACCACTTTGAATGGTTTGATGAGGCCATGGAAATAAAGGCAGACAAAAGTCCTCTAACACCACTTGTTAGAATCGGAGAAATTCATAATGAAAATGCGATTAGTACCAAAAGTTAACAAATAAATAATTAAACTAGCATCTACAAATAATATTTACTTACAGAATTACAAATGTTGTCCTTGTTGAATACCTAGAAGGACAGATGAATATTCAAAATTATACAACTCATATCGGTGATGATGGATGTAGCCTGTAAGAGGCCCTGTGCTGGTCTGATATTATATTAAACTCAGATATGTGTTTCACGTGTAATCTGATCCACACTTAGAGCATTATTTTTAGAGTAAATTGTAGCTATGATCCCTTAACTTTAGCTCAATTGGAGTAATGGTCCCTCAACTAAAAATCCATTACCATTGGTCCCTCAACTCATCAAAATGTGCAGCTATGGTCCCTCAACTAAAAATCCATTACCATTGGTCCCTCAACTTTAATTCAACTGGAGAAATGGTCCCTTAACTTTAACCTAATCGTAGCAATAGTCCTTCCAACATAACTCGTTTTGACAAAATTTTTGACATAGTTGACGAAAAGGACCATAATTACACATTTTGATTAGTTAAGGGACCCTAATTGTATAAATGGTCATTTCAACATAACTTATTTTGACAAAATTTTGACGAAATTGATGAAAATGACTATAGCTACACATTTTGATAAGTTGAGGGACCAATGGTAATGGATTTTTAGTTGAGGGACCATTGCTCCAATTTGATTAAAGTTGAGGGACCATTGCTACAATTTACTCTTATTTTTGCGGCTTACAACTCAAATTGTTATAAGCATTACAAGTTTCTTCTCTTTTTTTCAAACTCACTTCCTTTTTCTTTGTGGATCCGGGAATAGCGACATGAACTAAATGTCCTTATTTTGCATTTGAGGTCTTGTATTTATTTATTAATTTTCGTATAAAAACTGAAAAATTGCTCTTGACATTATAATCTTTCTATGAAATATCGAACTATCATGATTCATTTTTGTGCCAGATATTTGATACATTTTTTTAATGCCTTAATGCTAATAAGTTTCAAGATTTACTGTTTTAATAACATAATTGAAACATTTATTTGCTAAATGAAAAAAAATATATATGTACACATAAAAAAAAAAATAGAGAATTTTACTGAAAACTTGAAAAGGGCCTTATACGAACCAAAATCTTAATGGAAAAAAAAAAACACCTAGTGAATTATTTTTTGTCATAAAGACAAAAAGCAAAACGACATGTCCAGACAATAACCAAAAATATGTTGGGCTTATTGAATATTGGATTTTATTTGTATGATTAAAAAAATGAGCTTTAATGAAAATGACTTCTCTTTATTAACAAAAAACCATCTAATAATTTTATTTAATGAAAAAAACTTAAATTTTAATGAAAAGGACTTTTTTTTTTTTTGAGTACTTTAATGAAAATGACAAAAGTTTAAGGGCGTTCCGCGCGTTCCATCTCATACACTATTTCTTAAACTGAAAACCAACTCTATCTTAAACTAAACACTAGTACCACTCACTATTTCTTAAACAAAATATAGTTACTATCACTATTTCTAGAACAAAATACAGGTACAATCACTATTTTTTAAATTAAACACTTCATTGCGACCGTGCAATCAATGTAGCAATCGCAACAAATTAGGAAACGAAGAAAAAGAATTCGATGTATATCATGTCACTTGTCAACTTGTTTGATGAATGGGTGATTCCAATCCCCTATGTTCTTAGCACTTACACTTCCTCTATTTGGATTGAAGAATTTAGGGAGGAATGAAGGTCTGTATGCGGGTTCGATTGTCCATGGTAGACAAGAAAGCAAATAGTACGATATTTGAAATGAGAAAATGTAATTTCTTGAGAGCCTTTTCGGTCACCTTGTTAATTAGGGTTTGGAGTAACGCTGCTTCTCGGTTTATTTTCTATGCTCATTTCGACTCATATTTCCACATTCCAAATGTCGAGAACTTCATTCTTGTTTCTCTGAAAAACTATGAACATATGAGGAATCGACAAGAAACGGAACCATTCTTTTTCCAAATAATTTTTCTTTTGAAAAAGAAAAGGATTTGTTATGTTGATAAACCTCTTGAAATAACAGGTAACGGCTTGCTCGATCCCAAAAGTTCATGAAATCCGAGGCTTACTTGCAAACTGGTAATGAAGGAATCCAATGATGATTGAAGAGTGAAAGATCGATTAAATAAAGTTTACAAAAGGAAAATGAATGTGGTATGTCACGCGCTTTAGTTAGGAATTTTTTATATTTTTATATTTTTCTCTTGCCATTATCATTAAATAAAGTTATTATATGAGTTTTGGTTAAAATTCAAAGTTTTAAGGCCCATTTCATTAGTTTTACAAATAAAATAAGGGTTATTATATTAACACCCTACAAATTATTGAATAAACCCCCACATACTTAATACACTCCACATTTGCTTTTTCAATGAAAAATTATCTTAATACATCCCATATACTTCTCCATAATACCCTCACACCTCACATTCTCAATATACACCTTACATTTTTTACATGCACCCCATATTTTCTATACACCCCACATTTCTCAAATCCTATAAAGCTTTTAATTTGGACAAAAAATGCCGATTGAAATTTTGACAAAAGATGCCTCCTGGGATTTAAAGCATATGTGGGTTGTTTTCAATTCCACCATTAAAACCCATATCGTCTGTTTTTAATATTTTGTGGTAATGTTAGATGTTTAATTCTTCATGTAATCCCTGTGATCCCTAAAAGATGAATACAAATATAGAAGCTTGAATAACACAGTAAAAGCAAGATTAAATAATTATCGATGTTGTCAAATCACTAAAACAATAAAAAATATGAAGTCTTACCTCATGTGAAGCTTCCGAAACATCGATTTCGTGTTTCATTCGTCAAAAATAATTTTTCTCAATCAACATGTTTGTAGTTTCATTGGTTAGGGTTTTGTTCAACAATGGAGGGTCGGAAGGATTTTGATAGTTGAAGAAGATAGATAATACGTTAAAAGTGATTTGGGGTGTATTTAGAAGTTTTTTATTTTTTTTTAAACCTAATAAGTTCAAAATTGCCATTGCATAGTAGGGTAAATAAATCATTTAATATTAACTTTTAATGTGGGGTGCATTCAATATTTTGTGGGGTGCTAATATAAAAAGCCTAAAATAAAATAAAATAAAAACTGACATGCGCATTTCGCGCGTCTCATAGTACACTATTTATTAAACTGAACACTAGTAGTATCACTATTTCTTAAACTGAATACTAGTACTATCACTATTTCTTGAAACTGAACAGTGACATTCTAGAACTGAATACGGGTACTATCACTATTTCTTAAACAGAACACTAACTATATCTTAAACTGAACACTAAATATTTCTAGAAATGAATACATGTACTACCACTATTTCTTAAACTGAACACATCATTGCAGTTGTGCAAATAGTGCAGAATCGACAAGAATTTAGAAAACGAAGAAAAATAATTTGATGTATGTCATGTCACTTGTCAACTGGTCTGATGAACGGATGATTCCAATCCCATATGTTCATAGCACTGACAGTTCCTCTGTTTGGATATAGAAGAATTTGGGGAGGAGTGAAGGTCTTTATGTGGGTTCAATTATCCATAGACGGCAAGAAAGCAAATGGTAGGATATTTGAAAGGGAAAAAGTATTTCTTCAGAGCCTTTTCGATCACCTTATTAATTCGGGTGGAGTAGCGCTGCTTCTCCGTTTATTTTATGTGCTCATTTCGAATCATGTTTCCACATTCCAAATGTCCAGAACTTCATTCTTGCTTCTCTGACAAACTATGAAAATATGAGGAATCGACAAGAAACGGAACCATTCTCTTTTTCAAGATTATTTTTCTTTTGAAAAAGAAAAAGGATTTGTCTTGTTGGTAAATCTCTTGAAATAACACGCAACGACTTGGTCGATCCCAAAAGTTCTTGAAATCTGAGGCTTACCTGCAGACCGGCAACGAAGGAATCCAACTGCTATTGAAGAGCGAAAGATTGATTACAAAAGGAAAATGAATGTGGCCTTGCACACACTTTAGTTAGTGTTTATTTCTTTTTCCTTCTTTTCTTTCTTTTTTATTATTAAATAAAGTTATTAGATGATTTTTGGTTAAAATTCAAAGTTACCTTGTTGAGCTGATTAAATATTTATGGTTAAAAAACATCATTAGGTGTTTTTGGGAATAACCAAAAATTAATGAAGCCCTTTTTAGATCAAATAATTACCACTGTATATTCTTAACAGATCATAGGGATAATGTCCTTCGAAAAATAAGATCCTAAGTTCTAGAGAGCCTTCGCAATGTCTATGGATCATGGCTCAAGCTCAAATCCTTGAGCGGTGACTGATGTTTAGAACTGGGGTGGTGGTCTTTGCGTTTCTTTTGGTTTGTAAGCATGAAAAAGACTGTGGAGGGAGCTAGACGTTTATTAGAAGTGACTCATATAACAGTTCTTAGCTGACAGTTGCAAGATCATCAGAGATAGCTGCACTCTTTTTTCTTGTGGTGCCTTTTACGGTAGTTCTCTAACCTGCAATGTTTCATGACCGTTATTTTTTTTGTTGATTGGAAGTGAGTCCTTAGTGGTAAAAAAAAATGTATTTGTATCTATCCTGATGAGGCGAAACCAAAGCTCACTATGTTTGGATGAAGAAATTTAAGATTACTAAGGAATTTTAAAATGACGGAAATTGAAATGACGAGATTTTATTTTCTAGAATTTGCGAATTTTCTTATTTGGTAAAACTAAAAGAACAATGGAATTGAATACGGAATTTGTTATTTTTAAACTCTCATTCATAGAAATTGGGAAATGACACCTATTTACATGGAATTTAAACTTGGGAATTGAAGGTCTCAAATTCCAAGTTTTTTTCCACGCGGAAATTCTAAATTTCTATGTTTATGAATCCAAACAAGGGAATTGGTGCATGTCAATTTGTAAATTCTGATTTTTACCCAAATTCAAAGTTTATTTCCCTCACAAACATAGTAATTTTTGTTGAGTAATAGTACAAGTAACTCTTGAATGAGCTGTAACATCCCACATCGCCTAGAGGAGTGATCCTTAAATGTATATTCTCATCCCTACCTCGCACGAGGCCTTTTGGGAGCTCACTGGCTTCGGGTTTCGTAGGAACTCCGAAGTTAAGCGAGAAGGGGGCCAGAGCACTCCCAGGATGGGAGTGACCCATTGGGAAGTTGCTCGTGAGTTCCCAAAAACAAAACCGTGAGGGCGTGGTCGAGGCCCAAAGTTGACAATATCGTGCTACGGTGGTGGAGCGGGTCCGGGAAGTGATCCGTCCTGGGCGAGGATGTGACAAATTGGTATCAGAGCCAATCCCTGGCCGGAAGTGTGCCGACGAGGACGTCGGGCCCCTAAGAAGGGTGGATTGTAATATCCCACATCGCCCAGGGGAGTGAGCCTTAAATGTATATTCCTATCCCTACCTAGCACGAGGCCTTTTGGGAGCTCACTGGTTTCGGGTTCCGTAGGAACTCCGAAGTTAAGCGAGAAGGGGGCTAGAGCACTTCCATGATAGTTGACCCACTGGAAAGTTGCTTGTGAGTTCCCAGAAACAAAACTGTGAGGGAATGGTAAGCCCAAAGCAGACAATATCGTGCTACGGTGGTGGAAGGGGCCCTGAAAGTGATCTGTCCCAGGCCTGGATGTGATACTAACCTCTAGTTTTACTTTAGAAAAAATTCAACATAATATAATATTTATATTAATTTCACAGCTAATGTTTACTAACTCATTAAGACAGATTGTAGAGAGATAGTATTTTTATACATTATAGTATTTGAAGATATCAATTGACATGAGCTAAAAGTACTGAAATTATTTTCAAATTTAAGAAGACTATTGTGGCAATAGTATGCGGTATGTGCCTTCTTTAGACATAACTACCCGGGCTATGCTACGGGATTTGAAACCATTTCTGCTATCAAACAAAATAATTTTATAATTTAAATCATTTGTCTGCCATTATATCTTTGCTCTCACAATTTTATGGAATAAAAATCCCAACTTTACAAAATTCTTAACAAAATTTTGCAAATAATCATGCATTTAAGCACATTCAAAACCTGTAGTTTTCAAATTTTTTCTAAAAGAAGAAAATGAAAAGGGTTAAATCACTGACATTGTGCATCCAATATACTAGTTTTTTTTTGTCTAACTTCTCCTCCTATCTCTTTTATCAAAAGAGTAAATTGTACGAATGGTCCCTCAACTTTAATCAAATTGGAGCAATGGTCCCTCAACTAAAAATCCATTACCATTGGTCCCTCAACTTATCAAAATGTGTAGTTATAGTCATTTTCATAAATTTTGTCAAAATTTTGTCAAAATAAGTTATATTGGAATGACCATTTATACAATTAGGGTCCCTCAACTCATCAAAGTGTATAATTATGGTTCTTTTTGTCAACTATGTCAAAATTTTTGTCAAAACGAGTTACATTGGAAGGACCATTGCTACAATTGGGTTAAAGTTAAGAAACCATTTCTCCAGTTGAATTAAAGTTGAGGAACCAATGGTAATGGATTTTTAGTTGAGGGACCATAGCTGCACGTTTTGATAAGTTGAAGGACCAATGGTAATGGATTTTTAGTTGAGGGACCATTGCTCCAATTGAGTTAAAGTTAAGGGACCATAGCTATAATTTACTCTTTATCAAAAACCCATCTCCATTTTTCCCTCAGAGACTTGAAACCCAATCCCAGCGGTCCATTTAACACCTCCCAATATCAATTCCTAACAACAAAATAATGCAAAAGCAAAATCAGGAGCGCTTTCGAATATTTCTAAAGGAAAAGTGGGAAACTATTATCAAGAAAGAGGCAAATGAAATGTATTCACCACTGATAATGAAGAGAAAACGAAGTGTATTAGTATATTTATCTTTCTTTGTTTCTTGTACGGTTGAGGAATTGTTTCTTAACATTCAAACGAAAAGTAAATGACGCTAACCCACTCAATTACAGCATACAAAAGCTTGTAAGCAAATTATCATCTCCAAACTGCCATGAGAGATTACTAATCATAAACCTATGTAGAAGTTGAAATTCAACCCAAAATAAACATTAGGCACATCATAAAAAATTATCCAGCAGCACACCACCCTATTCAAAAATGCATGAGGAGCAAGTGATAAAGTTAGTGGTGGTGGTGAGTTGATTATTATTCGTCATAGTCTATTCGACGTTCTATTGACCGACGATAGGCGGATGCGATTTAAGCGGGGCATCGGTTCCTGTTCAGACCACCATTTTGTAGTCCAAAAAGTTAAGGATTGGGGGTGAGGGGGGGCTGCTCCCCTGCCTGCTCTAGGTTGCAACATTATCCAACACCATAATTGTTGCGAGTTCTATGCAGTTCATTCTTGGTGACCTATGTGCTTTAATTTTGTACCTACTTTTCTTAGTACTATGCAGTAAGGTTTGTTTTGTCATGATTTCTTTCAAACAAAGAAAAAAATATTCGTGAACAATGCTGTGAATAGTATTTTTGCTACAATATCATGAACATGATTTCGGCTACAATGTCGTGTACAGTGATTCTGCTACAAGATTTATGGTAAATTGTCTTAATTCAGATGTGTATCTTTTTTGCCTTTATTGTTTGTGTTTTAGCTAAATGGCTCAATATTATCATAGTATTGTTATGCATCTTGGTGGAACAAATGTGTGGATAATTGATACTGGGGCCACTGATCATGTGACGGTGACCCTATAGTGTATGATGAGTTACGTGAATACGTTCATGATCCGTCTATTACTAGTGCAAATGGAGCACCTTCCCTTGTGAAGGGTGAATGCACTATCTCTCTTACTCTGACCTTATCACTGGTCCAAGCTCTACTTGTTCTTGATGTTAAATGCAATCTTTCATCGGTAGGAAAACTACTTGATACCTTATACCGTTCCGCTCACTTCTACCTCACGTACAGTTATTTTCAAGACATTCAAATAATCATCAAGTTCTAAGTGCTAAAGTGGATGATAAACATCAAATTTGGTTGTGGCATTGGCGTTTTGGACATCCATTAGTCAGTTATCTGAAGCATCTATTTCCTTATTTATTTCGCACTTGTAGTGATTCAGAGTTCAAGTGTGAAACATATGCCATGGCTTAGAGTCATCGTGCTTCCTTTCCCGTAAGTGATTCTAAAGTTGCTTTGCCATTTGGTTGGGTACATTCTTATGTGTGGGGTCTGATGAGGGTTACTTTTAATGGATTTCGTTAGTTTGTTTCTTTTATTGATGAATGTATTCGATTCACTTAGGTGTTCTTGATGAAGAATAGGAGTGATGTCCCTTCGCTTTTTCAAGAATTATGTGCAATGGTGTCTCAATTTTAGGCCAAAGTTAAGGTCTTTAGGTCTGATAACAGAGGAGAGTATATGAATCACATTTTTGGCATGCTTTTTTCGTGACAAGGATATTATTCACCAAACGACTACTCTACTTACACCCGAACAAAATGGTGTGTACTAAGGGAAGAATCATCAAATAATGGAGGTTGCTTGCTCCTTGATGTTGGATAAGTGTGTTCCTAATCATTTGCGGGGTCATGTTATTTTGGCTGCTGTGTATTTTATAAATCGTGTTCCAATTAAAGTTCTTGGTTTCCAGACACTCATTAATGTGCTACAAAAACATGTTTCTCTTGTCTTTGTATCCAGACTTCCTCCGAAAGTGTTTGGGTGTATGGCGTATATGAATGTCTATTCTCATCAGCGGAGTAAACATGATGCATGTGATGTCCGATGTGTATTTATTGGGTATGCTAACAATCAAAAAGGCTATAAATGTTATCATCTTCCGGCTTAGAAAACTTATATTACCATAAATGTGACCTTCCACGAGGAAGTTCCGTATTTTGTGAAGCTCTTTTCTGACTCCCCATTTAAGGGGGAGAATGGGAGTGAAGTGCAGAGTTGAAGAAATGGTATAGATGATGTGTTACAGGCAGAGTTGTTTTGCTGCGTTATACTGACCAGTCGACTATACATAGCAATCAGCCGACTGTCATTCCCAAGACTCTATCAATTGATGACCGGTCAGATGCGCCCAACAATTGGTCACCCATGTGTGATACCACGAATCTACAGTCTTTGTCCATTGATTACCAGTCACATACTGCTGGTATGTCTGACGAGTTGCTTGCTGATGGTTCGTCCGGTGATGATTCTTATAATTATTGGTACAAAATGGTGGTACACATGAGGTAAATTCTGATGATTCTTCCTCCAACTTATCAGTTGCCTCCACGAGCTAATCATGTAAAACCTAAAGTAAAATATGAACATGATATGCATGCCCAAGCCAAGTATCCTATCAACAGTTATGGGTCTACTTATCGTTTGTCCAAACCATATGCATCCTACATATGTTAGCTATTTAGTGTATCTATTCCAACAAAATTGCAAGATGCTTTGTCTGATCCTAAATGGGTTAATGCCATGAATGTTGAGATGGAAGCTTTGGAAAAGAATTCAACTTGGGATTTGGTTCTTTTCCCAAAAAGGAAGAAAGTTGTTGGATGTAGATATGTGTTTGCTATTAAGCATAAAGTAGATTGCCACTTAGTACTACATTTCGGTGGTATTCCTATTCACTTGTAAGTGAGGGGTCCTAGGTTCGTAGGTCCGATTCTCGCCAAAGGCGAATTTGAACCACATTATTGCTAGCCCATTATGAGGCTAAGCCCATTCCCCTCCCTCTTAGTATAGATATATCGTTTGTTAAAAAAAGAGAGCATAAAGTAGATTGACCGATACAAAGCCAAATTAGTTGCTAAGGTTATACACAAACCTATGATGTAGACTATCACGAGACTTTTGCTCTTGTTGCCAAACTTAATACTGTGCGTGTTCTTCTGTCCTTAGCTGCAAAACAAGATTGGTCCCTATTGTAATTTGATGTTAAGAATGCTTTCCTCTATAGGGATCTCAAGGAGGAAGTTTAGATGGATCTCCTATCTGGTATCGGAATAACTTCTGAAAAAAGGTGTTGTGTGCAGATTGCAAAAGGCTTTGTATGGTTTGAAACAATCTCCTAGAGTATGGTTTAGGAGGTTTACAAGTTCAATGAAGAAGTTTAGGTATTTCCAGAGTCATTTACATCATACTTTGTTTCTAAATCGACGAAATGGTAAGCTAACTGCATTGATTATTTATGTTGATGACATGATAGTGACTGGTGATGATCAGAAGGAGGCACAACCCCTTCAAAAGTACCTAGCTACTGAATTTGAGATGAAGGAATTAGGTGAATTGAAGTATTTTCTTGGAATCGACATTGCACGATCCAAGCATGGTATTTTTTGGTCTCAACAGAAATATGTTCTTGGTTTGTTAGCTGAAACAGGTATACTAGATTGTAAACTTGCTAATACTCCAATTAAGCAGAATTTTTGTCTAGGCTTATTTTTGGATCAAGTTCTTACTCATAAGAAATGGTATCAGAGGATTATGGGGAGGTTAATTTAGTTGTCTCACACTCACCCTGTCATTACTTATACAATTAGTGTAGTAAGTCAGTTTATGCACTCGCCTACTGAAGCTCATATTGATGCAGTAATCCGTATTTTGAGGTACTTGAAGATGGCTCCTGATAGAGGCTTGGTTTCTCGAAGAATGGTCATTTGAATGTAGAAAGGTATACAGATGTAGATTGGTGGGTTCTATCACTGACCAACGATCTACATCTAGATACTTTACTTTTGTGGGTAGTAATCTAGTTACTTGGAGAGGCAAAAAATAGAAAGTGGTTGCTAGGTCAAGTGCAAAAGTTGAGCTTTGTGGTATGTCTCATGGTGCATGTGAGTTGTTGTGGTTGAAAAAATTGTTGAGGGATCTTGGATTTAAACTCAAGGGTGTTATGAAACTCCATTGTGATAAAAAAAAAAGAGCTGCTATTGAGATTGCTCATAATCCAGTTGACACACCCCGACCGAAATTGAAGTGTGCTAGTAGTCACGTGAGGGTGACGTAACCATGTGCGCATTACGGAAGCGGAAAGATATAGAGAAATAGGAATAAATTAAAACCAAACCACTAGCAGTACTAACTAAGATAATGTGCTAGTGCAAGATTAAGAGTGAATCCCAATAATTCAGAGCATAAGTAACCCAGTGCAGTCTAGCAGAACAATTATTAATAATACAGCATCTGAAGATGATCCTACATGGAAGGTGAACTGTTAGAACTTCCGTCAAGCCCTCGTAAGCCACCAGCGAACAATCTTACCTAAAACCTGGAGGGGCGCAAAACAAAAAGCGTGAGTGGGCAAAAACAAGGTTTTACAAAAATCATATCATTTTCAAAAGCTCTAACCCCTCGCTGTAAAACCTGTATAATTTCCCAGAAAATAGTATACATACGTATATATCTCAAAACCATGCTCAATATATCCAAAACCACATATATGTATGCCATGCGTATGCCATGTCCAATATCACAATATAACTACTGTAAGCCAGGTGATGCAATTCAATATAAATCATCTGTCAGCCGGAGTCACCTAACGTGATCTGCATGGCGAAATCTAGAGCTCATCTCAATCACATCTCGATCATATATCTTATCAAGTATATACATATCTCAATCTCATATCTCATCATGTATATACATTTGCACACGAGTCGGAACCACCTCACGTGGTTTGTCCAACAAGACTGGGTGTAAAATAATACGCTCTAGTGCTACGATCACGTGAAGACTGTGCGAATAATCACGGGTCACCTACGAGTCGAACCCACTGAAAGTGGTCTATATGACAGGACTGTGCACCTAACTTGGATCCAATATGAGCGTGTGGTGCGGGAGGTGAACGTCACGTGAATGACTGTGCCCCTAACTCTGGGAGGGAGCACTAACACTGGGGTGCAGATTATGAGCTCTCATATATCTCATCATCATCTTCATCATATCTCATAACCATTACCAACATAATATACTCACCTATAGCTTACATGGGCCTTCGCAGCACCATGCAACATTATGCATAAATATGATAATGCATACACTAAAATATGAGGCAAGTATGACATGGCATTTAAATCACATTTCATTTAAATATGTTTTTTGGGAAAAACATCAAGTGCATATATATATACTGAAAACAAAAGCCCACTCACTGATATGTAGACGGGTCGTAACCCCGGTGCCTAGCCTGGCTACGCTCGTCCTCCGAATAGGCATCGCCTATATGAGAAATAATTGAAATAACGTTAATTAACGCACATAACCAACTCTAGTTAATAACTTCTCATATATTGCTCAAATTGGGTATATGAATATACCACTGAGACCTACTTAACCTCAGGAACATCCCCATATTTTTAAAATAATTTTTTGACCACCCACGCGCCGGCAAGTGCACGACAAGACGCGCCGGCCATGCGCGGCCACGTGCCTGGCATGTGTAACGGGACAGTGACACTGTTAAGTATATTCTTCAGAATATTCCGTTAAATCCTAACGGTAACCGTTAAATATAACTAACGATGTCAGAATATTCCGTCAAACTTGATGGAATATTCCGTTGCCTTCAACCTTGGACTCCGGCGACAGTCGTCGTCACCGGAAAACTGGGAAAATTTCTTAACCCTATATCTCGGCCATTTCTCAACTAAAATGCACGAAACTTGAACCAAATCAAAGCTTATAACAAGAGGGACACGATTATACCAATTTTAAGTTCCAATGATCGCTGGATCTCGCCGGAGAACCCTCGAAATTCCGGCCACCTCTGCAACTTCTTAGTTCTATGTTTTCCGACGTTCAAAACCACCCAACGAGATACCCCGAGCTTCATAAGGACCTTCTTAAGCTTTCTATAAGCTTGAAATTTCCAAAAAACCAAAGTTTAACGATTGCATGAACAGTACTCAATTCGGAGATCATGGTTTCTACGTGAAATCGAAGGTATTCTTACCTGGAATTGGTACCAATTTACTTGTATGGTCCTCAGGAACACACTGGTGCACTCGAAACCTTCGATCTACCAAGTTTAGGAGGATTTTGGGTGCTTGCCGTACAAAAATGGGAGAGGGAGAGAGAGAGGGAGAGAGAAAGAGAGAGAAAGAGCACGGGAGTAAGAGAGAGAGAGAGAGAGAGAGAGAGAGAGAGAGAGAGAGAAAGGGTATGGTGTGAGTGTGTGTGGTCCAGCTGGTCACCAACCAAAAACAACTAAGAAAATATCTTCCTCCCATTGGGTCCAAACTAGTTGGATTTAAAATGATTGACCCAAACATAAGGCTTAAACCACACCACACAATTAAACGTCCAAGGGCAAATTCATCTTTTCACATCATCGATACAAAAATTTTGGGACGGGCTGTTACACCAATACTGCAACATGACCGAACAAAACATGTGGTGATTGATCTACATTTCATCAAGGGAAATTTGGATGCTAGGATTACTATTTTTCCGTTTGTGGGATCTGATGTGCTTACTAGCTGTGTCTAATAGTGTGTTTTTCAACTCGCTTGACAAGTTGGGCATGCGTGACATCTTTGTTTCAACTTGAGGGGGAGTGTAGCGAGTTATATATTTATATATTAGTTAAAGTGTAAATAGTAGTTTGTTGTCGCACATCGACGAAGTGCATATCTAATACCAATTGTAATTATTGTATGTGCACACTTTGAAAATTAATGTATAAACCAAAATTCCTAAATATTGTCTTATATGTTTTTGGTATTTACCATGTTTAGTTCAACTACAACCAGTTTTTTCTTAAAGTACATGCATTATACATATGGCTACTATAACTTGTTTAAATCAAATTCTTTCAAATGTGGGACATTAAGTGCTCATAATGAACCATAACGTAACAATCATCAGGTCTACCTCGGAAAATTTTAGCTTCAATATTTTCAATCATATATAATAAACAAATATTAGCCACACGAACTATTTCTAATATGAAGTCTGAAAATAGTTTAAATTACGCGTGAGAAATGTGCTTTTGCCTCTTGGCCTCTATGAAGTGTGAATGGCCATGGCATGCAGGGCTGGCGTACCGCGCGACTTCCAGCTCTTAGAGTAAAAAAAAAAAAAAAAAAAAAAAAGAAGATGCTTAGCCGCCCAAGTATGTTAGAAATGAAAGAAAAATATGAGAGTATATATATTTTCCATGCAGAGAAGGAAATCAGACTACTTTAAAAGGGTATCAAATAGTCTTAATTATGATTCTATTATTTATAATGAAAGGGGTTTGGATTACTACTATGGTTGGAAGTATTAAGAGAGATTTTGTTCCATAATTTTTCAAAGCTGAGTTAGCTTAGTTAGCATGTCGTGCGAGATTGGGCGGCACTCAGAGCAGAGCATGCATTATGCATTACAATAATATAAGTGGATGGATGATTTGGTCTTGTTTGTACGCTTGAAATGAGCGCGAAGATCGCCGGGATCTTAGTTTTGGAATTTTGATTATCGGCCACAGATGAAGGACTGGTTCTGAAGGTCTTCACTTAATCGTGTGTGCAAAGTATTTGAAATCCTTGATGACTCCATGATGGCTGGCCATAATAATTTACTCATTTGTTAATTAGTGACTTGTTGCATAATTATTTTATTAAGAGCATTAAGTTTGTATACACTAGCCTCCACTACAAAACAAAGTGTCATTAGCGAGGGTCAAATGTTATCGAAAAAGGCATTTTGCCGTCGCAAATAGTTGTTTACGACGGGAACAAGCCCTCACTGGGCGTCGCAAATTGATCCATTGGAAATACTTTTTTTCCAACTAGCCGTCGGAATTAATTCATTTTCGACGCACAGGACTTGTCGTTAGTAGTTAGTTTTTTTATCGGAAATGAATTTTCAAAATGGTAAACTTATTTTATTTTCGATGTGGAAATGTGGTCGTAAATAATTATAGAGTTGTCAAAATTACTTTTCAAACGACGACAAATATTTTTTACAATGACTTTTTTCCGACCAAACAATTATGTTAGAAAATCTTTTTCCAACAAAATAATTTTTATTTACGAGAGTGCACAATTATTGCAATTACAATTACCGACCATACGAGGTTGTTGAAAATACGTAACGGCTTGACAGAAATAGGCACAAAAACATATTTGCGATGATCAAGCGTCGTCGAAAATATGTACTTCCAATGGTGAAACTTTGTCGGTAATACATATTTGCAATGGCAAGCTTTGTCAGGAATATATATATTTTCGACAAAGAAGCCTCGTCGAAGATATATATTTGCAATGGTGAAGTTTCGTCGGTAATATATATTTCTGATGGTGAAGCTTTGTTGGAAATATATATTATTGACCATATTTAGTCGTCACAAATTTTTTCGTAACCAATATTTGGTTGAAAATGGGTATTTCCTATAGGAACATTTTTGTTAGAAATGTTCACATTAATGAGAGGAATTTACAATCGAAAAAGTTATTATTCTATTTATAATTAAATTATATATTGAAATTAAAATATGATAAAAATAGGTATGTAATCGTTACTAATAAATTAACTAAACCATTGTATTAAATTTCTCAACACCCAAACAAAATTATTCATAAAATTATTTAAAAAAGAAAATAGACAATACTTAAATTGGAAAAAAAAAAAAAAAAAACCCAACGAATAAAACTTAACAAGTTCAGATATTTGGTAATATCAAAATCAAAGTATGATGCACTACTGATCTTCATGTTGAAAATAGACAATACTTAAATTGGAAAAAAAAAAAAAAAAAAAAACGCAACGAATAAAACTTAACAAGTTCAGATATTTGGTAATATCAAAATCAAAGTATGATGCACTACTGATCTTCATGTTGAGCATCTGACCAACTTTCAATATTCTCCTGTCAAACAAACAATAGAGTACTTAAGTAAAGAAATAATATATTATTTAACAGTAAGACAAATAATAAAAATAAAATAAAACGATTTACCATAGAAGTAGATGGTCCTAAGCGCGCATAATTATTTGAGTTGTTTGGCATCAGTCTTTCAACTAGTTCTTGCAAAGAATTCAACTTATCTGTTAAAGTGTTGACTTGGTCCTTCAATTGCTCATGGCTTTCTTCACGTTCTAAGCACATACGTTTGTTACAACTTTGGCTATTTGAGGGATATGCATCTTTAGTACTAAAGCCAACACCTACACCAAGAAGACGACCATGACTTGGGCCACCAATCACCTCCTTGTATATGACCTAATCATTTACTTCATTTTGTTCTTCCATAGCAGTATTCTTTTTGTTGTCCATTTTTTCCTTCAATAAAATTGTAATATGTAAGCATAGGTAATACACACAATATCATGTAAAAAAGAAGAAGATTGAAATTGTGATAACATACATAAAGTTCTTGAGCCTTTTCACTTGCCCAAGTTTCTTCACCTTCACTCTTACACTTACTCGCATGGAATTTTTTGAAACAATCAATCAGGCTAGGTTCAATTCCACTACGATCAAGCTATTAAGATTTTAAAAAAAAAGTTCGTTAAATAAATTTTAAATATGCAAGAATGACGGTATGGAAACAAATCATAAACATAGTATTTTTACCTTATCTTTTCTGTACTTTGCCATTGGAACTGAACTTGTGGTGTGCACAATTGTGGACTGCTCCCTATTGCACGCGTTTTGCACACTTTGTTTCTGCATGAAAATGAAAGCAAAGTTAAACCCAATCATCTCACAGGAAGCATCTACATGTAAAGAAAATAATACATTAACCATCATAAGATGATATTACTTAAATAAAACTTTTACCTTCCATTTAGGCTTCTCCCATTTTTCAACCATTTTACACCAAACATCTTTAGATACATTTGATGGGCAGTTAATGTATCTCTCCCTAGTAGTCTTGTACTTGTGAAAAACCGAATTCCTCAATGGGCTCATCCAATCGGCATATCTTGTTTTAATATGTAGTTCAAAAACAGCCCTCATCTCTTCTTCAGAACACGTGTGTATGTATCCAGTTCCTTTAAAACGATCATACAATTCATCCATTTGCTCTTTTGGATAATCTTTAAATGTAATGCAAGGCCCATTAATAACTTGATTAAAGAGCACCCCTATAGTTCTCGTAGCATTTGAAGTTACAATCCTACAAAATTAAAATTAGATTAAAACAATCACATATCTAAATAGTTAACTATTTGACAATCATGCTTTCAGTGACTTGTGCTCATTACATGCTATCATGTATTAGAATCGGAGTGCCATTCCCATCTTTACCCTTAGCCTTCCCTCTACCTTTCTTTTTGGTAGGACCTAATCAATAAAAATAATAATGTGCTTATATGTTTAATAAATAACCAATTACAAAAATGTACATTTTGAAACCGATATAAATACGGTACCTTCCACACTGGAAAGTTGAATCTCAATAGATGTTTGTTGTATCTCATGTATTTCACTGTCATGTGATGGTTGAGTAACATCAAGTTGGTCTGAAGAGGGTGTAGGTGAATGAGTAGTAGTGTGCGGTGCTCTATTTTGACTCATTCCTCTTTTTGTCGTGGCTACAATTTTACAAAGAAAACACAAAGCTAAATAAGACATAATTATTAGAGAATTAGTTTCTTTTAACATATGACAAAGTTCATAAAACAACCAACAAAGACAAGAAAATTAGATGTCTAGTACCGAAAGATAGAAAAATGAAAAAATCCACATATAAAATTACCTTGTACTTTTGCATGTTGGGTCTCTTGCATTCCTTTGTCATGTAGTTCAGTGGTGGTATCAGTCTAGATGACAGAGGATGTGTGCTTGATGAATTTTTTTTGCTCCTTCCCTTTTTTGCCATATCTATCAATCATACAAAGACAAGAAAATTGGATGCCTAGTACCGAAAGATAGAAAAATGAAAAAACGAAACCATGAAAGCTAAAATAAAATCGACTAGAATTGGTGTTTCAATGGCAGAAGGCAAAATATATACATAAATCCTAATTGTTAGGAAATCCCAGCAACCATGAAAAATGAATAAAATTAAAATTTAATATTTACAAAAACCCTAAACTTAAAATCGGTTGGTTTCTCCATCCCATCCTTGCAGCCGAACATCTTAGATGGTCGATTTTTGACCGTGTCTCCTCCCTTCCCACAAAGCCATTGCCTCTAAGTGAGATGATCTAATAAACTGCTATTGGAACGAAACGCGGGCTGTAATTTATTACACATGTTAATATAGAGTTCCATTCATAGAGTCTGGCATTGTACCATGAACATGTAGAGTGTATTCAAAACATTCTTACTCGAACTCTTCAATATTGTAAAGCCAATCGACATTGTACCATGACAATTTAGCTTCTGGAATTATGTTGACAATTTAATGATAAAAAAAAAAACAAAACAAGGAGAACTATTGGTGTTTCAATGGCACAAGGCAAAATATATACATAAACCCTAATTGTTAGGCTAGTAGGCCAATTCTCACCAACTCAAATAGCGAAAGGCAAAACGGAAGGTCAGTAATGCGCTGGTTCATGATTAAGCACTGGGTTTGAAACACGGTAAACAACGTTGAGGAATTGATAGCTCTAATCTAATCAAGGTAAGAGGTGTTAATATAGAGAACGGCATCCCTAATCTATCCTTTTTAGTTTCCCTCCCTTTTTTTCGGCTGTGGGAGGAACAAATTCTACAAAAAAAATTTAGAAATTGTGGGAGAAAAGGGAGGGACATGCCAAAACCCTAATTAATTTGGAGAAAAACCAACCCACTTAAATTTCATAAAAACAAGAGTTTGAGAGTTGTGGGAAAAAGAGGAGGGAAGCCAAACCCTTATTTATTTGGGGGAAACAGCCAAACACTAAATTCTACAAACATTTTTTTAAAAATAAAAAATAATATTGTTTCATTTGAGGAAAAGAGCCAAAACCCTAAACATTATCAGAAATTAATATTTACTGTCTGGAAAATTAATTTGAATGATCCGACCGTCAAATTTGTTTTTATATACCTCGAGATCGCATATGCCAAAAATCGCAAAAAACTGACAATCAGATATTAGGTAATGGGACGAAACCTTTCAACGGTTATGAATGAAAACTCACGATTTAACGATTATTTTAACTCCGATTTTCATGATTTTTTACAAATACACTCCTCAACCCTATAAGAGTACGATGAACAAATTCGATCTTCAATTTAAAATATTTGCAATAGTGGATACCACAAAATATTATGTTCTACTTAATGGAAGTATAAAATAAACTCAAAGTGTTTGGTGAATCTATCGTTTTGAAGGAATACACATTCTACGAAACTAGTTTCAACGATCCAACCGTCAAACTTCTTTGTATATGCTCCAAGATCGCATACGTAAAAAATCACAAAAAAACAGACATTCAGATATTAGGTAATGGAACGAAACCTTTCGACGGTTATAAACGAAAACTCACGATTTAACGGTTATTTTAACTCCGATTTTCATGATTTTTTACAATTACACTCCAAAACCCTATAAGAGTACGATGAATGAATTCGATCTTCAATTTAAAATTTTTGCACTAGTGGATACCACAAAATATTATGTTCTACTTAATGGAAGTATAAAATAAACTCCAAGTGTTTGGTGAATCTATCGTTTTGAAGGAATACACATTCTACAAAACAAGTTTCAACAATCCAACCGTCAAACTTGTTTGTATAAGCTCCAAGATCGCATACGTAAAAAATCGCAAAAAACAGACATTCAGATATTAGGTAATGGAAGGAAACCTTTCGACAGTTATAAACAAAAACTCACGATTTAACGGTTATTTTAACTTCGATTTTGCTGATTTTTTACAACTACACTCCTCAACCCTATAAGAGTATGATGAACGAATTCGATGTTCAATTTAAAATATTTGCCCTAGATACCACAAAATATTATGTTCTACTTAATGGAAGTATAAAATAAACTCCCAAGTGTTTGGTGAATCTATCATTTTGAAGGAATACACATTCTACAAAACTAGTTTCCATGATCCAACCGTCAATCTTGTTTGTGTATGCTCCATGATCGCATGCGTAAAAAATCGCAAAAAACAGACATTTAGATATTAGGTAATGGGACGAAACCTTTCGACGGTTATAAACGAAAACTCACGATTTAACGGTTATTTTAACTCTGATTTTGCTGATTTTTTACAACTACACTCCTCAACCCTATAAGAGTACGACGAACAAATTCAATCTTCAATTACTATTTTGATTTTTTTTTGTCGAAAATACGGTTTTGTTGTTCGGCACGTTATGTAAAATTTTAATACCCGAATATAATATATACGACCCACCACTTTAGTACTGCTTAATTATATACCCAAAATAAACCTACGTATAATTTTAGTTGGGATAAACAATGATCGGACTTGTGAACTCCTTCCTCCGTTCTATGGTTTAGGCGTTCTTGAATTTCTCCCTCCGTTCCATCGTCGGGCGTCTGAACTCTAGGTATTTCTTCCATCATCTGGGCGTTCTTGAATTTTTTCTTTCGTTCCATTGTTATGTTTTTTATTGCTTGTTCTGGTTTCCAATTAGGGTTTAGGGGTGGGCACGGGGGACACCTCCCCAAGATTAAGAGTTGCTTCTCTTCTTTACTGTTTTCCACTTGACATTGAATTTGGAATTTTTATTTGCTTCTCTTCTTTACTGGCATGCAATTAATCAGTTGACATGAATTGGAATTTTTATTTGCTTCTCTTCTTTACTGGCATCCAATTAATCAGTTTTAAGTTAGGAGTCTAGACTTAACAAATTCACAAATTCACTTCTTTATTTGCTTATCTTCTTTACTGTCTTGTGTATCGTCGGTGGGACATGAAAAATTCACTTGTTTTTCCCCCAAGACTTATACAGTGTTAATATATACAACATTATGCACTTATGCTAATGTGGAAGGAATAGATGGGCTTATCTTTGATTTATAAAATCAGCACATAAGCTAATTATACAATGCCACATGACCATATTTTATAGTATCCTTCATAACTAATATCATGATATTTTCCCTAGCTTAGCTTTCTTTAAGGTTTGCCGTTGTTGGTATACGTATATCTGTGCACATGAATATATGGGTATATGTATCCATGCCTAACGTTTATGACATTCAATAAAGACTTTTCTGTTCTTGGGCGTGTGTGCACCCTCAATTAGACACTCTCTGTGAACTTTGTTCCATGCAGGGAAAAATGTCAATCGATAAATCTTGGATGCAATCTGGGAGGTCATCCAAAGATTATTTTAATGGAATTGAAACTTTTCTTGATTATGCATACAACCGTCTTCAGCCGGACGATGCTAAAATTTTAAGGCCTTGCGTCAAGTGCAGTAATAGGTACAAAAAAGTTAAGGTTGAAGTACAACAACATCTTCTTTATAATAGAATTATCAAAAGTTATACTAGATGGTATTTGCATGGGGAGGATGAGAATGACGAGATTGATGAAAGCGATAGTGACAATGATAGTGATGATGGTGAGAATGATGTGATCAATATAGAACAAGATGATGATATGCATGGTTTAGTAGAAGAAGGTTGTCCACATGACCCAAATAGAGACGCAGAAAAGTTTTACAAATTGTTAAAAAAGGCAAAGCATCCATTGTACGATGGTTGTAAGTCGTATTCCAACTTGTCATTTGTTGTCAATTTGTTGTACATCAAGAGTACTGGTATCATGAGCAACAAAGCTTTTGCTGCATTGCTAAAATTGTTGAAAGATGCTTTTCCTTTATGTGAAAAGTTACCTACAAGCAATGATGGTGCAAAGAAAATTGTTGCAGAATTGGGTCTTCATTATGAAAAGATCGATGCATGCAAGAATAATTGCATTATTTATTATAAGGAGCATGCAAATGCAACACAATGTCCTACATGTAAGCTTTTGAGATGGAGAACACAAGAAAAGGGTAACAAAAAAAAAAGGTAAAAAAGTCCCCTGGAAGATTCTGAGATATTTTCTAATCACGCCAAGGCTTCAGAGATTGTATATGTCATCAAACACAGCTGCAGATATGAGATGGCATTCTAAAGATCGTGTGAAAAATGGTGTATTGAGACATCCGGCAGATTCTGAGCAGTGGAAATCTTTCGATCAAATTCATGAGTCATTTGGTATTGAACCTCAAAATGTACGGCTTGGTTTGGCAACAGATGGATTTAACCTTTTTGGGAAGATGAATCTTCGCCATAGTACTTGGCCAGTTTTTCTATTCCCATACAATCTGCCTCCGTGGATGTATATGAAGGAGCTTTATACTTTCATGTCTTTACTTATACCTGGACCAACAAGTAGGTAATGACATAGATGTACATTTGAGGCCATTGATTGATGAGTTACAAAACTGTGGGAAAATTGAGTGAAAACGTATGATATATCTACAAGGCAAAATTTTCAAATGAGAGCTACACTTATGTGGACTATCAATGATTGTCCGGCATATGCTTACATGGCAAGTTGGAGCACTCAAGGAAGATTGGCATGCCCATATTGTGCCTCTAAGACTTCATATTGCAGGTTCTCATGGGTCAAAAATGTGTTGTATGGGTCATAGACGATTTTTACCGTCTAACCACTCATAGTGTAAGCAAAAAAGCAAGTTCGATAATACAAGAGAGAAAACGGTTGCACCTAATAGACCATCTGGTGATGATGTTATACTAGAACTTGATGAATTAAGAAAAATAATGCATGGCAAGCAGAACAAGCAGACGATACCTGGGTTTGGAAGGAGGCATAATTGAAAAAAACACATTCTATATTTTTTCAATTACCTTATTGGAAAACACTTTTGGTGCGTCACAACTTAGATGTTATGCACATCGAGAAAAATGTATTTGCAAGTGTGATTGGCACAATGATGAGCATTGATGGTAAGACAAAGGATTCTTTAAATGCTCGTCTTGATCTTCGCGAAATGGGTATAAGGGAAAGATGTCATCCAAAAGTAAGAGAGGATGGTAAGCTTGATTTTCTCCCAGGTGACTATAAATTGTCAGATGATGATAATAGAGCTTTATGTAAATGGTTATCTGAATTACAAGTTCCAGATGGATACTCTGGAAATTTATCTCGATGTGTGGCTGTTGGAGAACGTAATATTTCTGGTATGAAGACCCATGATTGTCACGTTTTCCTAGAGAGATTACTTCCCTTTAAAGCTCGAGAGTTATTGCCTAAAAACGTATGTGAGCCCCTTATTGAGCTTTCTTATTTTTTCAAGGAATTGCATGCTAAAGTGCTGAGAGAAGAAGATTTGAATGTTCTTGACAATCAAATTGCTATTACATTATGCAAGATGGAAAAAATACTCCCTCCTGCCTTCTTTGACATCATGATTCATCTAACTTGCCATTTAGCGTGGGAGGCAAAAATGGCGGGTCCAGTGCAATATAGGTGGATGTATCCTATGGAAAGGTAATGTTGATTTTCAAATATTATTATTACATAACATTTTATTTGATATCAAGTTATATTCTCTAATTTCAAATTTTACTATCTGGTTAGGTATTTGCATAAACTAAAAAGTTATGTTCGTAATAAGGCTCGTCCAGAAGGATCTATTGTGGAAGGCTACTTGGGAGATGAATGCATAACATTTTGCTCTTGTTATTTACATTGAGTTGAAACTAAGTTTAATCAAAGGGATAGAAATGATGATGGAGGTCAATCGTCATCTGATACAACTCGATTACCTATTTTTTCAACACCCGGTAAATCTTTTGGGAAATGTGTACTTGAAGAGATGGGTATCAAACTCCTTGAGGCTGCCAAGTTTTATGTCCTAAAAAATTGTGATGAATGTCTACCTTTTATTTAGTAAGAAATCTCTCATACCATATGAACTTTCAGCATTCGATCTTTTACTACTTATTTTTAGGATTACAATATTTTAATATATTAATTTCACTAACTCCTTGTTATATGCGCAAAGAACATAAGAATATTCTAATGCATTATGGTGTTAGAAATGTGGAGGAGTCATATAGGCTTCAATTTTCAAATTGGTTTCATGAGAGTGTATGTATAATATTTATGTGAAAACTATTGATTATTAGATATATTGTTTCTACAATATTTTCCTTTCCGTATATGCAGATCAAACAACTATACTTTGATAACAAAGTTGATAAACAAATGCTTTCATTGACTCGCGGTCCGGAACAACGAGTAAAATATTATCCTAGTTACTATATCAGTGGGTTTAGGTTTCATACATTGCAATGTGATGAGAATAAAAAAACACAAAATTGTGGAGTTATGGTTAAGGGGGAGAATCACATTGATAGTGTGCCTTGGTATGGAGTATTAAAAGACGTGGTTGAGCTTCGTTACACAGAAGGCAATAGAGTTGTATTGTTCAATTGTGAGTGGTATGACATTGTACGAAAAGGAACATGTTATAAGATAGATCGTTATGGAATAATTAGTATTAATACAACTCGCAAGTTGAATACTAAAGAGCCATTTGTGCTGGCAAACCAAGCAACCCAAGCTTTTTATGTGAGAGAGATTAAAAATACGGCTTGGAGTTATGTGGTGGAAACGAAGCCTAGAAATGTTTATGAGATGCCTAATGTTGATGATGATGATGAGCCATACCAAGAAGAAGAGGCGCATGGGGGTATTCAAGCCAACCAAAATGATGACGAAGATGATGAAATTGTGGAATAAGCTCTCGTTGTGATTGTGTGAATTTTTTTTTTTTTTTTTGGTCTGAAAATTTAGTTGTGGAAGTGATGTGGTTATACTTTGTTCAATGTCCATGACAAATGTTATGAGTTAACAAAGGTATGCAAATTATTTATTTATCATAGAATACTATATTAAGTTATACAACTTTTTGCTCAACTGTTTTATTTTTAATTTTAAGGTCCAATCATCTCCATATGTATTCTAAGTTATATGATTTATTTATTGTAGAATTTAAATTAAGCATCAAACTTATTTCAAGAATATTCCCCGTAAATAATTGATTCCAACAAAACCACATGCCTTAAAAATTTATTCTAACAAAGAAAAAATTTTGTCGCAAAAAATATGAATACTTCCGACAACAACTAATCACCCTCGAAGATATAAAAGCATTACCGAGGGGACCTTTTTTCCCTCAAAAATATTAAAACATTACCGAGAGGACTTTTTTTCCCTCGGAAATACTAAATCAATTTTATCAACATGAGCAAACCTTCGGAAATAACCATTCTATTTCCGAGAAGAACTTTACTCGTCGTTAGCCAATTCTTCCCACCAAACAAAAATGCATTTTCGACAAAACTTGGGACTTTTGCCGAGGACATTATGTGCGTTGGTAATAAAAACTTGTTTCATGCCATATTACTGACGGCCCATATTTTATGGTCGCAAAATGTGTTTTTTACGACAGCTTTTTGGGGCCCTTGGAAACTCTTCGTCCGTAATGACTACTTTTTTTGTAGTGCTCCTCCTCATATTTTAGCACGTGTGCATAACCTTAATCTCACTTTACCCTTTGTAACTCAAGATGTTTCACTTGACTCCCTAAAGTTTAACTCTGTGTCTTAGTTTGCCTGATTCCGGCATAGTTGTCAAAGACAAGGATAAATAATTATACGAAAACAGTATTTGATCACTAAAAGAAAAAAACTCATCTAATATGGTGAATGTCCGTAATAAATTGCAATCCACCACGAACACTGTGCCCGTTAATATTCTAGATGTGATAAAAAATCTCAGTTTCTACCACAGGCTATTCCCGTTGTCAAATGCAACATAACCACGGATTGTACCCGTGATAGATTGAGATCTAACACCACGTGCTATGGCCATTGCCGATTACTAATTGACCACAGCTAATGCCCGTTATAAATTATTTTCCAAAAAAAAAAAAAAAAAAAAACTATTTAACAAATATATCTGTATTTATATATTTTAGTACAGAATAACCAATAAAATTGCATATTTACTACAATATAATAACTACATAAAAATACTTGATAATATTATAACATAATTTAAAAATACTTGAGTTTCCAAATGAATACATAAACAACGGAAGTCATAAAGTACTAGTGCCATAGTACCATTTTCTAGTATAAGTACGAGCTAAAATTACTCTCCAACTGGGACGTGTTTTGATGGCCAAGCAATTGTACTAGATATAGCATCCTCTAAGACACGAAAATCACTTGTAGGGCCCACTCTAACAACAGTTACCCAAACTTTCTGGCAACCAAGACCAAGCACCATGTGATGAACTTTCGCCTCAGGATTTGTTGATTCTATTTCTCCAGTTGCAACAACTTGTCCATTTCCGAGCCAATTTAGTAACTTGCATGAAGACCCTCGTAAAATACCAACAGGTTGTAACTAGCATAAAGAAATCAAATAAGAATATCAATTTTAAATAATTAAGTTATCAAACTATTTAAGTTAACGATTATTATCAAACGTGTGTTACTACCTGAGAAGTGGCTTTAGAACCTTCTTTTCTCTTAATGTTGTCTCTTTCTATGTTTGGACTACTTCTATGTGACAACCAAACATGGAAGACACAAAATTCTATCAGTTTATATCAAAATCTCATAAGTTTCATAAGCTAACTATTTAGTACTTGTTCTCGTATACCTGGGAACTAGCTTTGGAAGCTTGTCTAGAAGCATCGTCAGTTTCTCGTGCACTTCTTCTATCACATTGTATCTAATACAAAACAAAAACAATCTAATGATCAACATCTGCTATGTCTTAGTACATTTGTACTAACTCTTTGAGACAATCAAACATAGAAGAAGCTAAGGGAATGGATTTTGCAATACTCAACTGGATTGTATTGGAAAGTTATTGCAAAGGGAACTTTATAAGTTTGGCGACATTATAAAATCACCAATGTTCTTCTGGTGTTCCTTGTGTATGTAAATAAGACTGAAAATTTTAACATTCTTTTGTCAGATACAAATATAACAAGAAAATGGATTTTGCTCCCATGCTTGTAGCCATGGTAGGCCAAGTAGTGTCCTACTTGGAGGAGAAAAATTGAATGCCAACAAACACATACAATATATTCCAAATCGCTACAACTAATACAAACTATTAGCTACATAGACTAACTAAGCCTTAAAGTGAACATGTTCACTATTTTCTTTCTATCTAATGATGAAGACATCGAGCCAAGTTAAACAAAATCGGTTTCATACCTTGGGAGATGATTTGGAAACTTGGTAATTGGAATTGGGAACCTGTTTTACACCATTCTTAGTTATTTGGAGATCTATACTGCCTCCCAGGGACTAGTGAATATGTAGGAAATAGAAGTTGATTAGTTTCATATTCAACAAAATACCAATATTTACTAATGACACATTTTTACTTGAGGCCTATTTGTGGAGACTTGAATTGCATCATTGGTATTAGTTTCTTTACCATTTCCCTGCAGTGATATTATTAGAAATTGCTAGGGTAAAGTTGGATGTAACAAGTATTGCTAACAAGTATTCATCCAGTGTTGGTGGGTATTTACGATGGAACCATTGGCTTCCCTCAAGTAAGCTCTAACTATATACAAATTGACCATGCCGTAAATCTTTTATCATTTTTATAAGTATATACAAAGTTGCATATATAATTACCTCATTTTGTTGTTTAGCCAACTCAAGATCAAACACTGTCTGTAATTTTCCTTCGACATTTCATAGTCGGTCTCTAAGCTCTCGATTACTCATGCTGGCATATGTTTGAGCATCATATCTAGAAGGTGTAACCCCATAGCCACCTCCTTCAGGTCCAAGTGCTTGTGATAAGGCATCATCTTTTATAGAACCATTGTCTGTTGTTGGCATTTCATTAGCCAACTTGATCTCATCCTATACATTTAAAAATCATTTACAAGATTAAAAGAAAACTGAATAAAAAATAACACAAGGATAATTTCAAAATGAAGCTTCATACCATTTTCTTTGACACTATCTCATTTACGGGTTAACCATTCAATGCCAAAACTTACTGTTCTAAAGAAATGAATGGCAACCCATTACTCAACAATCAATAAGAAAACACTGAACACTTCACATGATCGACAAACTCAAAAACAACAAACGATGGACATTCAAATCATTCAACAATTAATCATCAAACAAAGAGTAATTAACATGGCCAAATAACTTGATATTTAGATTAAGAGTAAATCAATATCTATAAACCTACAAACACTTGCACAAAATTGATTCAACCAAACAACTAAGAAGATAGATCTGAGCAAACTTACAGCTGAGGGTGGTGAGCTTAAGTGTGCGGAAGTAAATATCGTAGGGGGCTTCATTGGCCAGAACCGTGCACTCATCAGCATTCTCCACTAGCTAATGAACCGAAAGAGTAGCATTGTAAGGCTCTAGAATAGTATCTAAGACCTTGGGAGATAGGAACACAGAGAACGCTATCATCATCTAATCTAGGTACTCCTCCTTGATCTTCGAGATCAGAAGCGTTCCCATCCTAGATCCAGTACAACCTCCCAATGAATGGCACACCTGAAACCCTGCACCACCAAATCACAACCCAAAAATTAGGGTTTAATCAATCCAGAAATAAAAACACCCAAATCTCACAATCTCACAATATACAATAGAGTTTCGTTATTTCAGTAAACTAGGGTTTAATCGACACATAAATGAAACACCCAATCACAAAATCTCACAAATTACAATTAGGATTCCGTCTGAGTTCACACATACTTTGCAAGCAGTCACAATTCTCCACCTCACTACGAACCACATCGAGAACGAAATCGATCAACTCTACACCCTTAGTGTAATTGCCCTTGGCCCAGTTGTTCCCAGTACCTGATTGACCGAAAACAAAGTTGTCAGGGCGAAAGATCTGGCCATACGGCCCATATCTGATGCTATCCATAGTACCAGGCTCCAGATCCATGAGCACGGCGCGAGGAACATAGTTGCCACCACTGGCCTCATTGTAATAGACATTAACCCTTTCAAGATAGTAAGTTTTTTTTATTTTTTTTTTATTTTTTTTAACAACATGGAAATAGGGAGTTGAGATTTTGGTAGCCCTCCAAGTTTTTAATCTCCCGCCTCCTCCAAATGTTTTCAATTATGTACAATAAAAACATCCATCATAGGCCAAGGGCGTGGTGAATTCACAAAAGATGATGTGGTAGTTTGAAGTAACCATTACGAGCATATCTCGTGGTAATTATGATATTCCATCACAAATTTAAATGTCTATGGTGGATTACTCGTTTTAACAACGGGTCAAAATTTGACCGTGATAGATTAATGTTAACTACCACGAGTTAAACTTGACCGTGGTAATTGAATAGTTTTTACCACGAGCTATATATGCCCGTGATAGAATTGACGTGGTAGATGAACTGTTTTGTTCTAGTGGATATGAATCATAAAGGCCATAACTAAAACTATTTATTGTAATTCGGTTATTTAGAAGAGTAATGCTAGGGAGACTAAATTTGTAGACAAAGTCTTGGAAATTAAAGGACATAGAAGTTGATAATTAGTTTATTACTTAAAAGTTGATAAACGTGCTTATTCCAATTGGTGACACATCATTTAGTTTGCAAATTTAATCTTCAAATTTAGTCTCCATAGCTTTACCCTATTTAGAATCATTAACAAATTTGTTTTGTAACTAATTGTTTGTCTTCCATTACAATAAAAGCTATTTGTAGGAAATGCTATGATATCAAACATGCCAACAAGAGTTGCACTCCAATAAGAAGATGAGGAAGCAAACGTTTCTAAGAGACAACCATTAAAGTCCTACTTTTATTCTTTGAAATTTTCTTCTATTTTTTACTTTCATCACAAATTTGAACTCTCCCTTTTATGCAAATTACTCTAAAAGCTCTTTAAAAGGGTTAAGACTTTTCCATATTTTTATTACGGTGACTAATTTAGAGATAATTATATTCTACACCCTTTAGGTAAAAATGAGTCATGAAGTTTCAATATTTTCATTTTGCAAAGTTTTGAAATTATATCATTCTATGACTTTGGTCGGACATCATTCATCAAATTGATTACATGGTAAGGGGGAGGCCTTTATATGGGTTAACATGTAAGTCACATTTTCACCACATTGACTAAAACAAGGTCCTCACTTTGGTCCCTGAGATTTGAAATCGATAGAATTGGTCCTTGAGTTTGTCCACAATCAATCATTTTGGTTATTCCGTGAAATATAACATATAAACAAGTGTTTAGTTATACCTAAAAAAATACATAATTGTCTTGAAATACATAAATTATAAAATAGAATGATATATAAACTATAAAGTACTAGAACATATTGAAAACATGAGGAACAAGTGTGGAGCAAAAAATAATCAAGAAAAATATGGAGGCGACACGTGGATTTTTGGGAGAAAAAGACAAGATTACCCTCGAGGCACACCGAGATTTCTACGCGCAAGCAGTGGGCAATCATCCCTCAATCAAGTCAAAAGTGCCCAAAATAGGTATTTATTCAAAACCTATTTCATCCATCCTCATCAAATCTTCTCCACAAGGTAACCCCCAAATCATTCATTTCTAAATTATATTAATTAGCTAATTAATTGATTAATTACCCAATTAATCTATTAATTAGCTAACAAATCATGAATCTCACCCAAAAAACCATCCAAGTGGCCGGCTCATCTCCTCCCAAAGGTGCTGGCCACACCCCTGTATAAACACCCTCATTCTCTCCAAAACCTAAGTTCTACACTCTTGCTAAATTCTCTAAATTTTCCCAAACACTTTTCCCTCAAAATTCTAACGTTGGCATCAGAGGTTCTTCGGCCAAAGCCCCCCCATTCATCGTGGGCGCATGAGGCTCTTGGCCTTGACCTAAGGTGTTGTTTGTTTTATAGGTGCAATTTTTGTCCAAGAACAAGGAGGAAGAAATTTGCAACCACAATAAGTATATAATAAACGTTCCTTCAAGTATATAACAAGTCTCTTATATTTATTGAAAAGTTAAAATGCAAAATGGAAGTTATTTATTTTTCTGATTAAGTAAGAATTGCGACCTAAGTCTTTTTGTATAAATAAAAACAAATAAACCAAAACGACTCACAAAATCACCCGGCTCGCCTATACAGTCTAGGTGGGCTGGGCGGGTCTAGGCGGACTAGGCAGGCACCTAGATTTTTAGTAGTTTCCAACCTAGAGATTAATCGGAACTATGGCCAGCCGCCTAGTGCCTAAGCGAGGCCTTTTAGAACACTGGACAAAAAAACTCATTATTTAACAGAGGATTAAATGTTCAACGAGGCAATCTATTTTTCTGTTTAACCAAGAGTCGCGGCTTAAGGAATTTTCTTAAATGAACACAAATAAAGGAAAAAAGGCCATAAAACCACCCAACTCACCTAGACTGTTTGTACAGGCTAGGCGGGTGCCTAGGTGGGTCTAAGCGGACTAGACTGGCACCTAGGCAGGTCTAGATGCCCTTTTTTATTTTTCAAACACCTAGAGATTAATTGGGGCGGTGGCTAGCCACCTTGCACCTAGACGAGGTGTTTTAGAACATTGAAAAAAAAACCTCATCTATTTTACAGAGGATTAAATGTTCAAAAACACAATTTATTTTTCTATCTAAGCGAGAGTTGCGACCTAAGCCATTTTCTTAAATAAAAACAAATAAAGCAAAAAAGTCACAAAACCACCCAGCTCGCCTAGACCGTCTAGGCAGGCTAGGCGGGTCTAGGCGAACTAGACGGGAACGTAGGCAAGTTTATGCACCCTTTCTTATTTTCTAAACGCCTGGAGGTTAAGTGGGATGGTGGTCAGCTGCCTAGTGCCTAGACACGGCCTTTTAGAACGTTGGATAAAAAAACTCATCAGTTTAACAAAGGATCAAATGTTCCAAGAAGCAAAAGGTATAAACTAATACAATTTGAAAACCTCATAATCTAATGTGAGAAAATTAGAACACAATGACATTTTGAAAATTACTTCAAACATGAATTGGTGTAAAATATAGTAAAACCCATAAGTTTAACATTTTTTTGTCAAATAACCCAAAAATTTAATTGAAATGCTCCTAACTATAGTTGAGTGGGAGCTATAGAGGCGAATGATACGAAATAAGTGAGTAACTTTTCAAGGTTGTAATTTCACAAGGTGATAATAAATCACTCGCACAATTGACTCATTCATTATGCAAACAATTACTTTAATGTCATGTTTAATTACAAACCCACTATAACAGACGAGACAAATAAATGAATAACTAAAAGTGGTCGTTTAGTTTAAATATCAATCCTAAGAAACTTTTAGATAAAATATCATGTTTTTAGTTCATGTGACAATCCAAAAGTTAACCAAAACAATTCTATACATACTACTATAATTCAAAGTAATTATATGATTGCCACTCAATTCTATCACGTTTTTCAACATGCCAACTTTTACCTACGACCATTTGATCAAATTTTCAACCAGCCAATCAAATTTTCCAATCTCATGGCAAATTTTTCACAGAATGACTAAAATGATTTACGGTGGACAAACTCAGAGACCATGTCTATCGATTTTCATTGTCAGGGACCAAATTAAGGAGTTATGCCAACCTCAGCGACCAATTTGGCTAAAAAGTCGTACAACAATTGACCTTCAAAAAAACATGTTAAACAATTAACTTTTTTCATTCTCTAATGTAATTTTGTATATGCAAGTGGCCCTTTACCGTAGTGGTGGAAATGTGTTGAGCTTTTGCATGGCGGCGTAGATTCGAAGACTCGTTGAGAAGTGTGATTTTTGTTTTTGAATCACTCGATTTTGTTGAGTATTGAAAAAGTTATGAATGTTTAAAATTTACCCAATTTCCGGCGAGTTTTCCAGTTTTTCCGCGGACCAGTCACCTTTCAGGCCATTTTCCGGCCATTTCCGACAACCATTGGGCTTCCAAATGGTAGAATCTTGTCCTACACTTTGCTATCTTCATTTTGATATATTATGGGTCGAATTTGGTTAAGAAACGATTGAGTTACGAAGCTTTGAATATTGCCCAAACTTTCGGCCAAGAGCTCCGGGACACTTAATAAAGTTTTTAACGGAAGGACCTAAATAATAGATGGTGGACAATCTCATGGACCATTTCTATTGATTTTCAATCTCAGGGACCAAAGTGATGTATTATGCAAATCTCAGGGACCATTTTGGCTAAAAAACCAAATATAAATGTTGTTATGCTTATAAATGTACTTGTCGATGATTTTGTGGCTTAATCCAAATAGAATGAGAGGAATGAGTAGTTTCCGTAAAGTTGATATTTTTCTTTAAGATTTTTATTAAGGGTTAATTACAAAAACACCCTTTGAGGTTTTTTGTGTTTTCACAAAACCCCCTCAGATTCTCAACTTATCACAAACACCCCCTTGACGTTTTAAAATCATTTCATCAACCTCCCTCCATGACAAAAAAAACCGTAGCAGTCATGACAAGTTATGAAAATACAAAAATACCCTTATGAAGTTAAAAAAAAAATTGACAAATCGGAAGAAGAAGTAGGTGTCGTGGAAGGAAGGGACGGTGGACAACGAGTTTATGCAGAAGAAGAGCTCCAAAAAGTGCTGCATCTTCCACAAGCAGAAGCCCTTCGACGGGGACGACAGCGACAATGATGAACACCATCACGACCATGATCACGATTACCACCATCACCCCTCACCTTCTTTTTCAGGCATTAACAGCAACCAGTAAAAGACTGTCGGTCGGAGCACGGAGGCAAAGACATGGGCTGGAAACTGGAGTGGTGGGTGGAGGCAAAGTTGCTTCTTATTGAGTGTGTTTAACATTAAGCCATTGAGCACAACCAACTAGTAAAAGATGATAAAAGCAACAAACAGAGCAAGTGGCAGAGAGTTTTGTGTTAACAAATTCAATTTGCATTGCCATTAAGCAACAAACAATTCTGCTGTAATGCACAGCCTCACATACATTATCATTATACAACAGTAACATATAACATGACCCGGTTCAAGAAGCCGAATTCCTATTTTTCGATACAAACTACAAACTAACACATGACAGCAACCAAGAACAAAACAATAAATAGTCGTGTACCAATACCATCTCCATTTCTCTAGATGTGGCATGGCATCTACTGTAAGGGTGGTTGGATGGAACCTGGTGGTGGTTCATGGTGGCCAGCGGAGGAATTGGGTTTTGGGATTTGTCAGGAGGGGGAAGAACAGAGGGAGGGGAAACGAAGAAGAAGAATAGAGGGAGGGGAACCCGGAAAGAAGAAGAAAAATGAAGGGAGGTTGATGAAATGATTTTTGTAAGGGTATTTTTGTATTTTCAAAACTTACGTCATGACTGCTAGGGTTTTTTTTGTCATGGAGGGAGGTTGATGAGATGATTTTAAAACGTCAAGGGGTGTTTGTGAGTGTTGAGAACCTGAGGGGGTTTTGTGAAAACACAAAAAACTTCAAGGGATGTTTGTGTAATTAACCCATTTATTAAAATTAATATTTAATCTGAATTTGCCTTAACTGAATTTGGCTGGTATACCATAGCAGGGCTAGCGAACAGATTTTCTTTTTTTTCCTTTTTTTGTCAAAAGATAGATTTAGTATTTTTTTTTTTTTTTTTTTGGTAACAAACGATGTTACTAAGGGGGAGAGAGTGGACCTAGTCTCACAATGGGTTAGCAATAATACGGTTTAAATTCGCCTTTGACGATAATCAAACATAAAACCTCTCACTTACAAGTGAACAGGAATACCATTAGACCGTAGTACTAAGTGGCAACAATAGATTTTGTTAAATTATATATTACATTAGCCACCGACAGGATTTGAACCCACGCCATCATGCAAGGGTTCAACACCTTTCCACTACTATGATAAAGGATCACTAGCACTTGAGAACAGTTAGGAGTATGGGTAAATAAGAATTTTTTTATTATTTAAAATTTCTTTTTTTTATTTGATTAAATTCTTCTACAACACTAATTAATAAAGGGATTTTGGGATTGTTGGAAACTTAATCTTATCGGATAGTTGAATACATCAATGCCGAATGAATCAAAAGATAGGAATAAGGCAAGAGAGTGGAGAGGAGAAAAACAGTGTGATCATTTTCTTTTTCTCAAATATAGTATTGATAGGTGCATCAACTGCTAGTGTAGTTAATGAGGAAAACTTATGCACCTAATCTGACCTATTCTTAAAGCATATAGTCACAACATATATATTTTTATTGCAAGAGAAATTATTATTTTACATTAGATTATAGGGAGGGGATATGATCAAATTCAGAACGCAGTGGGTTAGTTGAACTTGCTCCTAAAAATTATATAGCCTACTGGCATGCATGCCGAAGTAACTAAGGAGCTAACTAAGTTTTTCGGTGGTTAATTGTTGATGTGGGGCTCGCCATTTCACTACAAGCTCGGTCAGGCAAATATTTTTTAGTTGGTGGTGTGGTGAAATGCGCTGCTAACTTCTAAACTGAGCGATTTCGACGGTAGAAGGAACACTCTCGGTCTTGGGTGCTATAACCTGAAGACAAGGTTATGCGTATTGCTTTGAAGTTCAATAATGATTCGGCTTTCTACATGCCGAACACTTAATGTAACTTGGGTAACACCTCATTTCGTTAAGAAAGCTAATTGAAGTGACCTCTTTTAGGGGATGAATCAAAGACTCACTGGGTGAGACTTGAGATAAATAACCAGTCAAACTTGAGAAACTTATCGTCTAACCAGGCAATCAAGACTCCTAATCCAAATTGATTCTGCAACTCTGTTGTTGGCTAACCATGTTGTCGCCTTTGCTGGTTGCCTTTGGAAAACCTCATGTAACCAAACAATGGTCGTCATCTGTCAGTTGCCAACCTAAATCTGTCTAACCATATTGTATTCGTGTTGACGGTTAGTAAAGCAATTACTGCTTTTTCTCAAAATGGATGAGACGCTTTGCGTCAAGCGTTGATTTGTGTGTTGAGTTGAAGGTCCCTTTCACAATGTCAACTCTCCTGTATATATAGCCAAGCTTGTTAATTACTAGACAGGGCCAACCTAGGCCTAGTACTAGCTGGGCGACCGTCCATGGCCCAAAAAAATTGGGGGCACCAAAATTATTACGGTGGTATTTCATATATGTTTCCATAAGAGTATAAATTTTCAAAATTTGGTAAAATGACACAAATATTTATCTAGAATTGGTGACTTTTGTTTTTGAATTAATGAGGGGGTCTTGGGTTCAAACACCATGTGTGTTTATTTACTTTCCATTTTTTTTCAAATTTCTTTTCATAAGAGTAAAATTTATAAAATTAGGCCAAATGATCAAAAAGTTTGATAAGAAGTGGTGGCTTACGTAATTTAAAATTAACAAGGAGGTTTGGGGTTTGAAACACCAATTTTACGAATTTCTTTTCATAGAAGTTTAAATAGAAGCAATAGTTTTTGTTGTTTAAAAGTAACAAGAGGTCCTGAGTTCGACATGCTATGTGGATGTTTATTCTTTTTAATTTTTATGAATTTCTGTTTGATTATGAATTTCTTTTTAATTATTAGCTAGTAGCTATGTGGGTTGTAGTTTTTAAACATTCGTTCCAATTCAAGTCTAACCTGCACATAAGAGTAGTGTGTAGACCAAATTTGTAGATCACATTTGCAAATCATATGACGTGTCACCTATAGTTTTAATTTAGTGCTCATTCATTTATTTTACATACCAATTAAAGACTCGAAAACATCATTATTTTTTTAGTCCCATATTGATAAGGTTAGTAAATAATAAAAAACACATCATGATTTGAATAAAAACATTTTAAAAGTTCACACAGAAGGAAAACAAGTTTTTTGGTTTGCTCTTGATACAAAATAAATTAGTGTTTTTTTGCATTTCTAAATTATTGAGTTTGAAATACTTTTCAAAGTATATTTTATCAGAGCCTTACGTGTGAAAATTAATAATTTTTTTATATGAAGTTAGAACACATTTTTCTGGCATCGCCCCATGCCTCAAAAATCTCAGGACCAGCCCTAATCCCTCATTACCAATCCGTATATATCTCCTTAACTGCAGACGTCCACATGCTAAGAATCCCAATCAAATTTAACTTGATGTCCGCCATCCAAATAGATATCAAGTTAATCTCATCAGAATTCTCAGAGATGATTACCATGACTTTAATCACAATAATATTTGAAAAGATTATCATAACAATCTCTCTATCCAGTGGCTTAAAATGCATAAGTCGATGGTGCACCATCGGGTACAAACAGTGTTGAAGAAAAGACCTTATTCACTAAGGCACTCCACCACTTAGGTAGAAATTGCAAAATTAACTAGTTAAAATATCACAGCATTTCCATGGAAATGGCTAAATGCTACTCCAGGTTTGTTCCGAGAAGTCATTGGCACCACGTCAGAATTGAGATCCAATCACCGTAAGGGAAATGAAGTCAATGAGTTTCTAACTTTCAATTTGTTATCCAATAGAGTTGTTTAGGTGAGGTGGTAGACGGCAGTTATGGAATCTTTTCTAACACTTATGTGGATCAATGTCATTGGATTATGAGTTATAAAAACATCGAGAGGGGACAACAATCCACTCTGCAGATAACACCGTCTGGTTCCAGAAATTATTGGAGAATGTTAGACTTTAGACCCTTTTAGCATGATCTCAACAGCCTATTTGTTCATGTCGCTATCACTATCAGTTGAACCAATATATTTATGCTTCTTAATTACTCCCACGTTCTTTTGGTTGGTTGCCATGTGTGATTCTCTCTCCACCAACTTCACCAAATATCACTGTTCTAAACATCCCCGCCTAGGCGCTAGGTGGTTGACCACCCCCCGATTAATGCCCAGGCGTCTGAAAATTAAGAAAGGGCGCCTAGATCTGCTGAGGCACCCTCCTAGACCGCCTAGGCACTTGCCTAGATTGCGACTCACTTAAACATAAAATAGATAATTTTCATTTTGTATTTTATTTTTTTCAATAAATTGTAAGAAGCTTATTGAATACTTAAATGAAGACACGTTATATACTTGTTCCCCATGTTTTTCCTTATATTACAATACTTCATAATATATATGTCATTCTATTTTGTAGTTTATGATGAAATTTCATATATTTTTAAGTATAAACAGACACTTATTTACACGAAATATAATAAATCTACTTAAATCCGCCTGCCTCACCTAGCCGCCTAAGCGCTAGGCCCCAGCCCGCCGCCCGACTAGCGCCTAGCGTATTTTAGAACCTTGCCAAATATCATTCTCTCAAGCAAGCATCTCTCTTTCCAGAAGTAATTTTTTCGTGCGACGGTGGAGAGGGATGCGGAGCTAGGAATTTACACAGCAATGGGTTAGTATTTTTCTTTTGTTGGAGCATAGAGTGCAAATTAGGTTTAGGACGGGCTAAAATTTTGTTTCTCACAAATTTAAGCTAAATATTAGTAGTAAATTAGTAATATCAGACTTTTCATATGCACTAGTGATGTTATTCATAGTATAATATGAGTTGAAGATAAGTTAGATATATATATTTCTTGAACTTGGGTTAATATTGATAAAAAAAGTACATGTGTTATAATATCTGTAAGAGTGAAGTGGAAGAGTGTATTGGGTGTGTCGTGCGACTGTCGTATGCCACTAAAGCTCAAGGGAAAATTTTATAGGATGTCAATAAGGCCAGTAATGCTGTATGGCACGAAATGTTGGGCGGTAAAACACCAACACGTACATAAAATGAGTGTAGTGGAGATGAGAATGCTTCGTTGGATGTGTGGGCACACGAGAAAAGATAAGATTGGGAAAGAGGATATCCGAGGTAAAGTAGGAGTAGCTGAAATTGAAGGAAAGATGAGAGAAAATCGGTTAAGATGGTTTGGACATGTGAAATGAAGGCCTACAGACGCTCCGGTTAGAAAATGCGATTACGAGATAGAGGTTCAGTGCCGAAGGGTAAAGGAAGACCTAAGAAAACTTGGAAAGAGACTCTAAAAAAGATTTAGAATACTTGGATCTAACGAAAGACGTGGCACAGAATCGAGCACAATGACGTTCTAGGATTCATACAGCCGACCTTACTTAGTAGAATAAGACTTTGTTATTGTTGTTGGTAATACCAGGTGGATGCGTGATTGTCATACAAAACCGTTTTCTTAAGTTACTAACTAATCATATAGTGATAATTGCTTGTCCATGACACTACAGAGTACCATTCCCTTCACTCTCGAACCATAATTTCTGCATTGTTTTTAAAGTTATGTTATTTACCTTGGTTCCATCTGAGCTGTCTTGGCCCCAGCAGGGAATCCTGCAAATTGGTTTTCAAAGAATTATGACTTGTTATGGCATTGTTCAGATTAACTAAATCCTGGATATGATTAATGACATCATTCTGTATTATTATAATTGAGTTCACAGTTGGGTATAAATATAGTCACTTTAATTTCATTTCCACCACTCATTCATACAGCATCTCTTTATTTAGAATAAAGACAGACCTTTTTGTTCCTTGGGCAAAAATGGAGCATATTGAAGCTGTTTCAGAGGGAGAATGGACCTCTATCTGTGGGATGTGCATTGCTGAGGAGGTAGATTTCATGTCCCAGTTGCTTGGAAAATTTTCAAACCAAACATCAAGCATGGGAATAACTCCAGATGCTTTTTGGTCTGGTGGCAACTATGAAGGTTCACATTATTATTCATCAGAAACATCTTATTCAAATTCACTGGAGGGTAATAAGACTTTTTACCCCACTTCAAGCAGTGAGAGTTACTACTTGAGTGAATCTTCTCACCCCATGTTGGTAACAAACAATAGCAAAATCTCTATGTCTATTGATTTTGGTGCTGGGGATGCGATCAAAACCCTAAATTCCTCTCCCATTGAAGGAGATCATGATCAATGCTTGAACCAAGAAACAAGAGATGGCAATGCAGAAGAGAGTGGTGGAAACCCGGCTGAAGCTGTGGCCCTTGGCAATCAGAGATTTGATATGACTGCAGCAAAAGAACAATCCATGGAGGAAATTAACCCCACCAAGAATTCATTGAAAATATCTCAAAGCTTAGAAAATGTATGTATATTTTTCTCACCCTCAGTCAAAATTATTTACTTAATTGTTACCATTTCTTAAAAAATATAATAATAAGACGGGAGTTGGTTTATTTGAGCATTTTCTGATCATAAATTCAATGCAGGTTCAAATGAAGAAGAGGAACATAAAGGCAAAGAAAAGCCGGCAGGTGACAACTAGCAACAATGAAGAAGACGGTAATGCCGCTGGGCTCAACAGACAGAGCTACAGTTGCTGCTCAGTAGATGATCAGTCCAATATTGTTGCCTCACATTCCCATGAGAATTCTCAGGAGCTGAGTGGAGGAGTTAGTATTACTTCAACTTCAAGCTTGAGTCCAACAGAGGTTGCAGCTCTCAACTTGAGTGGCAAATCAAGAGCTAGAAGGGGGTCAGCCACTGATCCCCAAAGCCTCTATGCAAGGGTGAGTTCCTATACACTATAAAAAGGTTTTATAGACTTTGTCTATTTTCCCTTGAGAAAATGATATATGCACACCAATTTTCTCCACTTGCACAGTCCTATTTATTTTTATCTCTTGATTTTTCTATAATCTATTCGATCGAAGACCAGAAATAAATCTGGTGTCCTAAAATCATTTTCCATTTGTAAAATAGCTCATTTTTCTATTTTTCTTTTGTCGTGCAGAAAAGAAGAGAGAAAATAAATGAGAGGCTGAGAGTCCTGCAAGGCCTTATCCCCAGTGGAACAAAGGTAGGCATAATTCCTTGAAACATAATATTTTGTCCAAAAAAACATTGATGCGGATTGAATTCTCAAATATCTGACTTAGATGCGTGGAAATGCAGGTTGATATTAGCACAATGCTTGAGGAAGCTGTCCATTATGTGAAATTTTTACAACTCCAAATTAAGGTAATGACAAAATCAAATGGTCTAATTAAGAAGGTTTAGAATGAAATCTGAAACAATGATTCTGTTCAAAGAAACACGAAAAGGACACTATAGTATGGTTGGGCCTTTCTATTGGACGTAAGACTCACCTGCATTAGAGAGTGTCTCAACAAATATGTCGGTTTTTATGTGTCCATATAGCAATTACTCTATCTGAGAATAGATACTGATATTTTTTTTTTTTTTGTCCCCTTGTTTGTGGTTTTGTAGCTGTTAAGCTCTGATGATATGTGGATGTATGCTCCCATCTGTTACAGTGGAATGGACCTGGGACCACAGCAGTCATAAAAATTTTGAGATTGGAAAATGCTTTGGAACTCTATGCTTCTCTCAACTCTCAACTTATGTGACAAAGTTGAGATAACCGTTCACAAAGAAGTTAGGTTCTACAGCATTTTCCATAAAAAAAGAACTAGTTATGCAGAGTAGTAAAGTCCTAAATAGCACTTGTCAAGTCCTTATTATTTTATCGAATCGTAGCAACTGAGCTGTGAGCTCCACTACAAAAACTAGATCTCCTCCAATTTTCTCATTTTTGGTTGAATGGCTTGATCATGTTTCTGTGATACGATGATTTTTCTGCAGATGTTATTCTTCCACTTCAGAATGATGATAATAAAGGTGATGTTGGAAAAAAATAAATTCTAGTGGAAGTCTCCATTTTGGCTTAACATACGAGTCAGATTGAATTCATTGTGATTTCCTAATTAAGCACATATATATTTATACATTTATTTGAAGTTTGTTTTAAATTGAGGATTTAGATTCTATTATGATTTATGTGATAACAGTTGTCAATGAAAATTAGTAACATGACGCATTAGTCCAAATTCAAAATTTGACAATTTTCTAAAAGTGAAAAAAAAAAAAAGACAAATAATTTGTAAAAAAGTGACGTGTCATTGCCAATCCTTCTTCAAATTACAACGCATTGCAATCCCTATTGTTTTACATGTAGAAATTTATTAGGTTTATTTAGAAAATTAATTAGAGATTTGATTTGATTTTGTATTATGGTATTTTTGGCATTTACACATTAGGGTTTTTTTTAGGTTTATATCGCTATAAAGATAGCTTGTAATTTAATTTGGGAAACAACTCAGTCAAGATGTAGCCTTTTCGATTCATATAATATTTTTGGCAATTCCATTTAATAAAATTTTATATTCATTTAGTTTAGTTGTTCGTTGCGTACTATAATATTCAACTTGGTATCAGAGCAAGTTTGATCCTTCGGGGTTGAATTTGTTCTTGGTAGCTAGTTTGCTTGTCTTGTCACGTTCCTCTTCTTCGTATTAGTTTGTGTTTTTTTTTATTTTTTTATTTTTTATCAAACAATAGATTTTGCTGGATTAGATGTTAGATTAGCCACTAACGGATTTGAACCCATACCGTCATGCAAGGATTCAACAGCTTTCTTCTACTGTGGTAAAGGACCACTTGCAGTTTGTTTGTTGTCATTGTCCGTTGTTTGTTCTGATACAGTTGTCCTTTGGTTTAGTTTGAGAAAAAAAAGGTCTGTAGGATATGAAGTCGTGAAGCCCAGAAATCATCCATGTTTTCATTGTCTGATTAGAACCTCTTGCTTGAGCCACACCATGCATCTACGGCCACCATTGAACCATCACATCTCACCTGTCGTCTCCGCCTTGGATCATTACCGCTTTTTCTAATCCATATTATTGACATGTTATTCTCAATCTGCATACACTACAGGAACAAATATATAAGAAATATTGACGTGTTATTGCTAATCCGTATACACCATGTGTGTGGAGCGTAAAATAATCCCAAAAATTCTAGAGGAGACACGTGGACTTTTAGTCAAAGAAGACAAGATTGCCCTCAATAAATGGGTAGGCTTCTCAGATGCTCCCATGCGCAGCTCACATCCCTGAAGGTCTCAGCAGCTGAATACGACTGCCCACAGCTCACCTGCCATTGGCAAGGAATTAAAGATAAGGGTTAATTACCCAAATCGTATCTTTAATACATTCCTAATTGAAGATTGACTCCAATCAAGTAAGTAATCCTAATTTAAATTAATTAGGGATAATTACTCCATTATCTCAAGATATTGTTTCCTATTAAATATCTTGGGAATATTTAGAGAATATCTCTCCATTAAACACTATATGACGGGCCCAAGCCCTATAAATACCCCATATTCTACAAAATTTTGAGATGTTTTGCAACCCTAAAACGCCTTAAGCACTTTACTTTCTCAAAGAAACTAACTGAAGACGGCGAAAATTTGCATCGACAAATTGGTGCTTTCATTGAAAGCTGATTCAAAATACTCGAAGAAGCCTCTCGCATTAGTTTCTTGAATTTTCTGTTACATTGAATTTCTCACATGTCGTATCAATTAATTCTTCCTAGAAAAGTTTCTTGATCAATCCCTGGAGAAAGGATACAATGGTAGGAAATTCAGAAACTACGACGAACAAAATCCCGTACTTAGAAGGATTTGGACCGGAGAGTGGAGACGAGGACATAGCCCCACGACGAAGGTCCTCAAGGCTCAACGCGACAGCAGAAGGAGCCCCACTGCCACAAAGCCGCGCCACTACCACCACCATCGTGACCCACAAGGCCACGACACCATTTCTACCCTTGCAACGTCGCACCCTACCAAACCCTAGGCAGGAGGCCCAGGTCCATTTTTAAGCCCATGGGCAGGAGGCCCAGCCCAATGCAGCAACAAGCCTTGTTGCACAGCAAGCCCAAGCCACTCAGCCAACAGGCCATGATGTGGCGGCCCAACGACTAAGGGGGCTCACAACCATGCAGGCCTAAGGCGAGCAGGCGCCAACCCAACGCACCCCGCGACCAGCTTCGATGACCCGACCCAAGGCCCAATTCGCTCCAAGGCCACTTTCGAAGATCCAGATTCTGACCACTGGTCCCGCGATCGATTAAGGGTTACTTACATCCTACTTTTCTGCAGGAATGCCCGCTTTGAGCCCAAATTTTGTACCTACAGTGCATTACAAACATGGAGACGCTCATTATCCACACTCTTCCAATCCAAATGGCAAGCACCACTTGCCCCAGCATGTCGCTAATTTGACGAACGCCCTTGCGCAGTAGACCACCTTAGTGAACCAACTCCTTGAGCGTATCGAGATGCAACGTGCCCCAGATGAGGTGTCCCGAAGCAGGACAAGGGCGGAAGAACGTGACTCATTTCAGCAATGTCTCGACAAAGAGCCGCTCAGCATGCCACGAACCGTCATTTTAGGTAGTGTGCACTCTCGTTTGGGCCCTCTTGGAAACGTCTTCTCCTGCCTAAATGCACAGAGAAGCATTCATTCCTGACTTGGCTCACAAGTCATTGTGCATTCGAGGTTGGGTCCACACTCTGACGAGCTCTCAGGACATTCTGGGAGAAGTGTCCCCGCGTGGCTAGGCCCACAAGGAAATCCACTTACGAGGCAACAGAGTAGGCAGCCTCATGATGCCTAGAGAAGAGCACGTAAGCAATCTAGCTCAAGTTCCACTTGCAACCCTCGCCAAAAGCGACGATGAGCAGCATAGAGCGAACCACGTGCACCACAACAATGATGCTCTCATGTGCAAGATCTTTGCCATGACTCTCCAACGCAAGGCGCAAGACTAGTTCCACACCCTACCACTACGTTCAATCTGGAACTTCAGCGAACTTTCCTTGGTTTTCATAAAGGAATCTTTGTTCTACCGCTTGATCAAAAAGAAGTTTGACCACCTCTTCAACATGAAGGACCCTAAATGAGTCACTCTGCACTTACGTCAAGAGATTCAAAGCGGAGAAGGTGAAGATTGTCAGATGCGATGACACCATCGCATGCTCAGCTTTCCGAAAGGGGTTCTCAGCAGATGACCCGCTTTTCGAAGATTTGATTATGGGTGATAACTTGTCCCTGGCAAACTCTTATGCTTTGGAAAAAAAGTACTCCCTCTGGGATGAAGAAAAACGATCACAGAAGCCGCCTGAGCAGTCGCGCAAAGACGCGAAACCGACTCAGAAGAAGGCGAGCGTTAAACCGCTCAACAACAAAAGCAAGACAGTAGACAGACACAGGGACCGGTCCTCAGCAAAGGGAGGCACAACACCTAAGACGTACACCAAGTTCTCAGTCCTAATCAACCAGATCCTTCGCGACCTCAAGGACAAGCCATGGTTCAAGCTGCTGCCACTCATAAGGGGTGACACCTCTAAGATAGACCAGACCAAATATTGCGCATTCCACAGAGGTTTTAGGCACACAACTAATGAATGTACCACATGGAAAATGTACTTTGAGCAGCTCATGGAGGAAGGCAAGTGCGACCAGTATGTCGATAAACTAGCTGCCCGGCCAAGGCGAGAAGCAGACGCCAAACCCCCAACCAAGACAATCTGAATCAACGAAATATTTTTCGAATTCGAGCATCTAAGGGCCACCAATAACTCCAAAAAGAGGAAGATCCAGCATGCGAGATCAGTCTGTCAGGTTCAAGCTATAGATGTTGTACCTGGACCAATCGTCGGCTTCACCGAGCACGACGCTGATGGAGTAGACTTTCCCCACGATGACTTCTTGGTGATTTCTGTATAACTGGCCCACGCCATCGTTGACAGAATTATGGTGGACAACAGCAGCTCAGTCAATATCCTACAACTGTCAGTCATCCAAAAGATGGGCCTGGAAAGCACGATCAAACGCAAAACAGAGGTCTTGACCGGACTCAACGGACTCACCTTAACTGCCATTGACACTATCACACTCGACGTAACTAGCCCACCGATTGTCTTATCGCAGACCTTCATGACCGTTAGCGACCTATCTCCCTATAATAGGATATTGGGTTGACCCAGGCTAGTGAAGATTGGAGTTGTGACCTCGATCGAGTATCATAAAATTTGATTTCACATCCCAGAATGAGTAGTCAGAGAGATCAAAGGCGACCAGGCCATGTCTAGGCGATGCACTGTACAAGTTCTTAAGGAGTCAAAGAAGAAGTCTTTCGCCCTAGTAGTAGCAACTGAAGTGCAGAAAGATGACTCTACCTCTGCCAAACAGCAATTATAGCAGGCAGGTCAAGAAGCAGATCGGAGTCACCATGGAAGTCTACGTTGACGACATCATGGTGAAAGGCAAGCAGCGGTCAGACCACATTCGTAACTTGGCAGAAACTTTTGACATCTTCCAAGCATACAATATGAAGCTCAACCCAGCTAAGTGCACTTTTGGCATCTCCTCAGGCTGATTCTTAGGGTACCTTGTAACCCAACTAGGAATCGAGGCTCATCCAAGGTAGATCAAAGCAATCTTGGACATGAAATCGCCCATAACTCTGAAGGAGATCCAAACTCTGACCGGACGAGCAGCAGCACTCAATCGTTTCCTCTCGCGATCCACCGACTGATGCAAGCCCTTCTTCAAGGCAATAAAAAAAGTTCAGAGGGACAAGTGGGACGATGAGTGCGAGAAAACATTTCAGGACCTGAGGCAGTACCTAACATCACCTTCAATACTAGGCACGCCGGAAGCAGCGGAGAACCTATATATCTATCTGGCAGTATCAGAAGTAGCAGTAAGCTTTGCCTCCATACGAGAAGAGTTAAGGGCCCAACTGCCTGTATTCTACACATCCAAAGCTTTCATCGATGCAGAAACCAGATACCCGAAGATTGAAAAACTAATTTTCGCGCTAATTGCTGCAGCTCGGAAGCTCAGACCTTACATTCAAGGGCATCCGGTCATCGTCATGACCCAGTACCCACTGCAATCAGTTCTGCATATTCCAGATGCTTCCTAACGAGTGATGAAGTGGGCATTGGAACTGGGCCAATACGGCTTAGTATACCAACCCCGCATGGCAATAAAAGCCAGGCGTTGACAGATTTCATAACAGAATTCATCCCAAGACTGAAGTATGCAGCAACACAACACGAAAATGCCCCGGAGGCACCCGAGTACACCATAGACATGCCAACCCTTCCTGATGGAGATTTTTGGCATTTGCAAGTCGATGGATCATCCAACCACCAAGGATCGAGGGTAGGCCTAGTCCTCACTACTCCTGATGGCTCAATGCTCAAGCAGGCGATCACTCTAAGATTCAAGGCGTCAAACAATGAAGCAGAGTATGAAGCCCTACTAGCAGGTCTATTCTGATTCCCAACTGATCACCAACCACACCTCAGGGGAGTACGCAGCAAAGCATCCAAGGATGACCCGATACCTTGAGAAGGTACGAGAGCAGCTAGTGATGTTCCAGGCATACACACTCACTCAGGTTCCACGAGCAGAAAACACTCGCTGCTCCACAGACATGGCGTAAACTCTCCAGCGCAAGAGGGTAAACCAATTCACCAACACCCACATGGGTATTCTCCTCATGTGACAAGCAGAAGAATCCCGTTGCCCGGTAGACATGGCGTAAGCTCTCCAGCGCGAGAGGGTAAACCAATTCCCCGGCACCCACATGGGTATTCTACTTATGTGATAAGCAGAAGACGCCCTCTCCCCATTCAGACATGGCATGCACTCCCAATACGAGAGGGTAAACTAATTAGGAATATCCAGATGTGGATAGGTGGTACGGCTGCTCAATTTCCCCTGATGACAGCCACTACCTGAGTCGGACGACTCCTAGAATTGGCCACGATAGTCCTTCCCTTTGAATATAATTAACCAATTAAAAGATTCACTTTCGCGAGATCCCGTGTCTCTAACCGGAAGAGATGCTAAGTGCAGGACCCCTACCCATGAAAGAATTTGCGTGACAAGATGGTTCGTCCTCGACATGTAAATCTTCATGAAGTGGCTTGATTTTAAAGTGTTGTAATACTAGTTAAGCAACCTGCGGAATCAAAGCTGCGACTCATAAGGATATGGCCTCTGAGGCACGATTTCGCCTACACCTTAAGCCTAAAATGTCTCCAAGAGCCAGGGATGACACCTGAAGTGGTTACGCGGGTCGTTTGCTTCTGTAAGTAAGACGTTCGATCGACGACCCAACTGCTAAAAGCCCAAGGCAATTCGTAAGCTGAGACTTACACCTGTTATGACTACACGGACTCATCTACTTACTTAAAAACAGCGTTTCTGGTTAACGGTCTACGATTTAAGTTTTGCTGGAACAAAGCCGAGGTACAACTATAGTGGATACGCGGACCTCCTCTGCTTCCTATTAGAAGCACGAGTTCGGCCAACGACTCTATAAGTTAAACACTCCGCAATACGCCCCGGGAGGGCTAAGGCTTCAGAAGCCACTCAGAAGCCGAAATACAACCATAGAGGCTACGCGAACTCCTTTGCTTCCCACGAGAAGCACGAGTCCGACTATCGGCCCTAAAGGTTAAACATTTCGCAAATACGCCTCGGAAGGGCTAAAAGCTCATGAAGCCATCCAAAGCCAAGATTCACAACTATAGTAGCTACGCGAACTCACTTGCTTCCTACGGAGGTAACAAGTTCGGCCGCCGACCTTATAAATTAGAAATCTTGCACTTTTTTCCTCCTGCAGGTAAAGCTCTATGAGCATCAAAGCCAAAATTCAAGCCTAAAGTGACCAAGCAGGTCAACCACTCCATCGAAGTAGCCAGCTCAACCGCCCGTCTCACGGCAAAGTTTTGCAAGTCGCCTCGAGCTGGCAGGGCTCCAGACGCTCCAAAGCCGAAACTAAATCCTAAGTGATGACATGGGATTAACTACTTCATTGAAGCAGCTCACCTAGTCGCCACTCCTACGATAAAGTTTCGCAATAGACTTGGCAAAATAGAAAGATGAAGCAAAGACAAGGAAAGCTGTTTATTAAATTTCTAGCAAATTGATAAACTGGCTTGAAGGCCAACAAAGTTCAAGCAAAGCAGAACAAAAAAGAAGAGAAGAAAACTCCTAAGTCTAAGAAAAAAAGACTACTCCTTAGCAGTTTGTGCAACCACTGGTTCCTCGACTGCCACTCCTTCAACAGCCGTGCCATTCCCAACAGCCAAAGCTTCCATTAGCTCATCCTCAGCCGCTCATGCCTGGACTACCTGACCTTTAGCTGTTCCACCAAAGGCAGCCTCAAACGAGAAATCAAGCAGATCAACTAGAGAAATGGAAAAAGTCTTGAAGTCCTTCTCGGAAAACTCATAATCCGATGGCCTGCCTTAAAGATGGTCTACATCGCCAAGCTTGTAGAAATCGGCCTGACAAGAAGCAAGCGCTACTTCGTGACCAACTTTCTTATTCTTTAGCTGCGCATTCTCATCAACAAGCCCAGTGTGAGCACCATCCAACTCACCCAGTTCCTTTTTCAAGTTCTCGCTAGCAGACAGAGCACCTTGCAGATTCATCTTCTTGGACTCAAGCTTACTGGTAACCTCCTTGAGATGAGACACTTCAGCATGCATGAAGAGAAGCTTCTCGTCCTTGGCAAAGTAAGTAAATCGTAGCTCCGAATTGGCACGCTCAAGGTCCTTGACCACCATAGAAACACAACTGATTTCCTTCTCTGCAACTTCCAACATCGCCTGAGTCGCATTAAGTCTATCATTCAAATGGGCGACCTCATGATGAGCGATCTCTAGCTGCAAAGAAGTGCGGGCAGAGACATCAGACCCCTTCAAAACGGCGAGTTCATATTCGAGCTTCTCGATCTTTTCAGCAGCCGAGTGAAGCTGAGCCACCAACGCCACTTCAGCCTCATTAGCATACTTGACAGCATCCTGATCAATGCACATAGACTCGGCTGCATGGATCAAAGTCTTATGCATTGTAGCAATCAGGGAGGAACTCCTCAAGTAGGCAGGACGTTTCGCAAAAGAGTCTGAGCGGATGACAACTTTCCCAACACTGTCAACAAACTTGGCACATGCTTCAACATCCTCAAGCAGGTCAGCCTTTAACAATGTACAAACCTCGGGAAACTCTCCAGCCTCAAACTCGGTGGATCTCTCACAACTGCTTGTGTGAGCAGATTTCCCCTTCTTAGCAGACGATTCAGTCACGGAAAAATGAGAAGCAGGCCGATGTGCCATTTTAGCAGCATAATCCACTTTCCCACTTTTCATAGCAGCAAGCCTTTCAAAAGCAGAGCCAGACTTAGCTCCCGACTGGCACTTCGATACAAACCTGGACATCGGAGGCACCACCGAACTCTTCCGCTGAGCAAGTCTTTCAACAATGAATGCAGTCACCTTTAGAGCAGCAAGTTTCACAGGCTCAAGCTCAACGGTCATCTTCGGCCCCTTGGGGGAAGTTAGATTAATGATAAGCTTCTCGGCAGCAGACGAGGAATACCTCTTCGTTCCACCACCATTGGCAGCAGGCTCTATAGCAGCGATCGGGCGAGCCAATGCCTCGTCCTTTATTCTCTTGATCTCTTCCCTCGGTGGCAAGCCACCTTTCTCTTGATGAAGAGGGCTGAGCAGCTAGTGCCACTCACGGTACTCAGCAGGAATGCCCAAGGTGACGTGCATTTTCTTCATATCTACCGAGGTCCTGGGAGTTGAGCCAAACTCCGAATCTACGCAAAGCAAGAAAGGCGATAAATAAATTAAAGTCATAGAACAGCTCAACAAAAAATTCAAGCAGGACAAGAATGAAGCAGTTCACTTACCACTGATAAAGATAGTCGGAACACGCAGCTCAGGAGAAGAGTCAGACTCCTACTCTCTGCTCACCTCTAAGGTATCTCTCGCCCACTCATGATCACCTTTGCTAGAAACATCAAGCAGCTTATGGCGCCCCACACCTTCCTTATGGCCAATCTCAAAGAAGTACCAAAACTCATTTATGGTCAAGCCAAGATCAAAGAACCTGCTCAAGTTTGAGAACCCCACCATCGCACGAACTGCATTTTGGGAGCATTGAGCATGCGCGCATTTCATGAAGCAGATCACCTCTTGGAAAAGATTTTGCATGGGAAAAGTAAATCCCAACAAGAAGTAGTACAGATGCAATTTGATAGCTCTCTTCCTAGCAGAGACACCCTCGCCTCATGGTTCATGGCTGCTATCATATTTCACCCGCTTGACGTGAACCTCTAACGGAATCGCATGCTTGTACGCCTCAAGAAAATCCTTAAACAACTCATCGGAATTGATCTTGACATGCGCAACTTTGAAATACCTCACCTTGCCAGAAGAACCACCTTGACGGTACAAAGGTGGAGGATATTTGTCACTTTTACGATCGGAAGAAGACATCTCAAAGTCTCTGCAAAAAGCACGAAGGAAAAATATTTAGAGGGCAGCTTGTGAAAAAAAAACATATACATATGTGTGTGTGTGTGTGTGTGTCTATATAAGAAGCAGCACAACCCGAAAGCCCCAGGACCTTTGCATACGCAACCCAAGCCGCTCAGCCCAGAGAAAGGGGAGGTCCGCGCCTCCATCCTTTCTCCTTCCTCGGGCGTCAGGCACTCCAAATAGGCCCTAAGGCCTCTTGGCCCAACCTCCCTTGCTTCCTCTCGCATGCCGCTACAGACCCGAGTCTGCATCATCAAGCTTGGCCCATGCCAAGCTCATTCAGAGGGGCTAGAGCCTCACAGCTCACCCAGCCTAGCGCCCCCGCGCACTTGCCAACCCGTGCAGCGCCACCTGCTGCACCGTGGCCTCCCTGCCACGTGCCACTCACACCTCCTTGGCACCCACCGAGTCAAACTTCTCAAGTCCCAAGACTTCCAAAAAATTCAAGAAGAAGAAATTCAAATTTTTCTTACCTTGGTGCGGCACGGAGAAGAAGAACAACAACAACAAGAAACGACTCTTTGCAAGGGCAAGAAAAGAAGAACGCTAAGGGAGGGGGAATAAAAATTTCCTCTGGCTTCTCTTTCTTGTTGGGATGGTCTCCAAATTTATTTAATCCACTGCTTAAGGCAGAATTAAATAGGTATTGGGAATAATTATTTTCTTTTTCCTAGAAGAAGTCTATCTCCAAATCAAGAAAGAAAATCAAGTTTAAATTGGGAAGCAATTCAACAAGCCTAAGCAGCTTGGGATTCCTACACCTACTATCATTTTCCTGCGTGCAGCACAGTACATGTGGGGGCATTTGTGGAGCCTAAAATAATCCCAAAAATTCTAGAGGAGACACGTGGACTTTTATTCAAAGAAGACAAGATTGCCCTCAATAAATGGGTAGGCTTCTTAGATGCTCCCACGCGCAGCCCATATCCCTGTAGGTCTCAACAGCTGAATACAACTGTCCACAGCTCACCTGCCCTTGGCAAGGATTTAAAGATAAGGATTAATTACCCAAATCCTATCTTTAGTACATTCCTAATTGAAGATTGACTCCAATCAAAAAAGTAATCCTAATTTAAATCAATTAGGGATAATTACTCCATTATCTCAAGATATTGTTTCCTATTAAATATCTTGGGAATATTTAGAGAATATCTCTCCATTAAACACTATATGGCTGACCCTAGCCCTATAAATACCCCATAATCTACCAAATTTTGAGAGCTTTTGCAACCCTAAAAAGCCTTAAACACTTTACTGTCTCAGAGAAACTAACTTAGGCATCGGAGATCTGTTGACCTAACCCCCCCCCCCCCCCCCCCCCCCCACCTCGTGGGCACGTGAGGCTTAGGTCTTTGATCAAAGGTGCTGATTGTTTTGTAGGTGCATTTTCGTCAAGACTGAAGATGGCGGAAAATTACAACAATGTGTTCTTCAATGTATTCTATGGTAATTCTATATAAATGTATTCGATGACATTGCCAATTCACATACATTCAGTTTTCCTCAAATCCTTATGCATTGTTGGATATCTATATTCAAACCCTTATTTCTAATGCAATATTACCTACAAAACGATTGAAAGTTGACTGATAAAAGCAACAAAACCGATCGAGTTCATGATTGACCAGACACACACAGGCACTCGACCATTATGCCATCCTCAATCATTTGTAAGCAGTCGCCATGAGTCAGTGAGAGCAAACGAGGGTTTCACGGCCGAATAAAATGCTCATCTTTAAGGTTGCATTTACTATGTGTTTACGTAACCGTAATCAGAATCAAATGGCGAAAAAATATGGGGTCCACACAAATTTAGGAATTCAATTCCTCCAAAGTGGAGGAATTGGACTCCTTGGATGGAGGTAGTATTTCCGGAATAGGGAATCAACTTGTCTTGCCCATTATACCCTTAGATAATTTTTGAAGATTCAGTTTCCCCGCCCACCCGTTCCCGCTACCCAGCACCATTCCGTCTCCATCTCTTGTGCTGGTTATGTTATTTTCAAATTTCTTCTCTCTTTAACCAGCTCATAAACAAAAGAATTCAAATTTTATAAATGTTCCAACAAAAGCAAGTCTATTAAAAATCAATATTGTCATGTTCTTGGTCATAATAATATTATTTATTTATTTTAAAAAATAATCCAATTAATTATTATATAAATAAGGGTATTTTAGTAATCATAGTGGTATTCATTCTGATTTCTGTGAACTAGTAAACAGTACAAATGAAATCAATACTATTTTTATTCCGATTCCTGAACATTCAAGTAAACATTTTCAACATAAATCCGATTCTGATTCCTCTTCATCCCAACTCATCCTCAATCATATTCCTCCTCAATTCAATTCCTTTTATTTGCAGTTGCGCTGAGAAGCGCAGGGTGCCTACGAATTTGTGGGTTAAGAGTCGGAGTCAATGTTAGTTAACTTTTTGCATTTCTGACCATTCAGCACCCGTATGTAAACTTAATTGACACAACAAAGATGCAAGTAATTTGTAGCTCAACTAGTTAAGAGTGTCTATCTATACACTTGAACTCATGTACTCGATTTTTCCCTTCCTAATATCAAATTAGGAAGCATCAATTTCGTTAAAAGACAGTTCAAATTGACATGTTCTAAATTTCATAGCACTCAAGTGAATTGAACGAAGCATCAATTTCTAAAGATATGTATCGTATCTATTTAGTAGGTGTACATAAAATTACATTTTTATCCTCACACGTGCTTGGCACATATCAATTTTAACGGCCGTTTAACGGATTGTCTTTAATTGGCTAACAGATGTAAACATAGGGACCAATTTGGCCAAATTCAAAACACAAGGACCATTTTTCACATTTAAGCCTTTAATTAATTCAAAAAAAATGTTAACATAAACAAAAAAATATGCACCTAATCAAATTATCATCTAAAATCTATTAAAACTTCAAATTTAAGAATTCTAATATAAGGACTCGCCCATTGAAGGCAATATTCTTTTAGAGATACAAAGATTCCCTTTAAGTCCTTAAATGAATACTCAAAGGTGATGGTGGAGATGCCCGCAGGAAAACAATTATCACACCTTTTCTCCACTCGCAAACCTTTGTTTAATCCTATCAATTATGTAGCTAGAGAATAAAAACTAAAAACTAAATGGTTATCAAACAGACCTTTAGGAAACCACAATATCAGCAAGCAAAGAACATCAAAACAAAACTGTTTCTTGCATAAAAATTATAACTATAACATGAATAAGGTATAAGTTATAACATGAAGTCAGTCTCAACTTTCAGGCAATAGCAAGTTACAGAATAACAACAGATAAACTAAATGGAAAGGATTTCAAGATTTGAGGATGGGAAGAGACTTTTTCTGACACTAGACCTACACTCCTTGCAATCTACCTTACTCCAAGGGATTAGCATGCTACAGTCCTACGAAACAAGACGTTCTAATCTGCATTCATTTAGAGTCCGATACAACGTAGAGGAATATGAAAGATTATGCTCAAACAAACATTCGAGACTACAAAAGAAAGATGTAGAACAATCCATATCCATGCTGCGCCATATAAAATCCTCAACGTGCAATAATGGGGTTCCATCTTCATGCCCTCTCCTCGTTCACATGATTTGGAACTTCGGCTTGGCTGTCCAAAGGCATATATTGTGCCATTATAGCTCTTATCTCCGAATCCATGTATGACTGCAAAAATATAATTGAAAGTATCAGCAACCTGAATCAACAACAAAAAAGTGGAAAAGTTTTGTATCCTCACTTTAATTAACTCCCACAATAAAATCATCGTTTAACTATAGCAGTCCTTGTTGAGAGTTGTCCCACATTGGTGAGGGACAAGGTTTGCTATGTGCTTATATGGTCTTGGGCTACTCCCCATATTGCCAATTGGTTTTATGGTGGAATCTCAATTTCATCATGGTATCAGAGCAATGTTGTTCACGTGTGAAGCCCAACGGCCACACGGGCTCCACGTCACCCAATTGTTGTCCACGTGTAGACTTGAAAATCCGCCACACGTGCGGGGGCATGTTGAGAGTTGTCCCACATTGGTGAGGGACAAGGTTTGCTATGTGCTTATATGGTCTTGGGCTACTCCCCATATTGCCAATTGGTTTTATGGTGGAACCTCAATTTCATCAGTCCTCACAGATTAAAAAGTTGATTAAAAGACTTGTGAATGCAAAGCAAAGTAGATTTCGTAGTCCGAGACACAGCCAGTCTTTAACCATGAAGGTTTCAACACACCAAAATCAATAGTGTGATAGGTATAGTTAGTACCCTCATACTATCGTAAATCTCATGTACATTGAAGTCAACCACACAAGACACATAATTAAAGACAGTAGGAAGATTGTTGTCAATTTTGACCCTAAAATCTACCCACATACAAAAACCCATGTATGCGCAAGCAAATTTGTTCCATTACATGACTGGTAACTTATGGGGTTTCACTAAACACAGACATTTCTAATGCACGACAATCCATTTCCCTGCCAATAGGTTGGGGTCAACACCCCATCAATATGCAGCCCTGCCACTAAGAATAAATGGTTCCACTGTACTTCACCATGAGTTCTATACTTCCATGGAAATGTTCTATATTTTCTTTTTTGGTTAAAACATGTTCAAGTTTTAGATATTCAAAAATTAAAACAATTGCATCACAACCCATGCACAACCAGAGTTCACCTGATGCATTGATCATCGATAAATACAATTTTATCAACCTCAGGACAACCACTAAAGATGATCCAATAATACCACAATTAATAGGAGACTCCAGACTTAACAATGATATACATGAAGTCTGCAATGAAGAAATAAAGCACAGAAAGCTCACTCGTAATCTGTATTTGTACACGAGGTATGCCCCACCAGCAGCCATCGCCAAGCCTAATAAAATAACCCACACAGCAACCCAGGCAGACTTTCCCCCACCAGAAGCCTTACCTGCAGATTACCAAGGGGAGTACATCAGAATAAGCACTTACATTATATATATTCAGAACTCATAAACGTTAAAAGCTCGAGTTGCTGGACTCACTTATGCAGGTATCATGGTCCCTGATATACAGAAGATTTCCACTGCACGAGCAATCATAACTCCCCCAGGTATTTTTACAGCTACATTCAGGGCACTGACAGGCTTTCCTCTCTTTGCATTCATCAATATCTAAGTTTTAAAAAAAAAATTTAGCAACAATTAGATCCAAGATATTTCACTGCAAAGATTCTGGATGACGATCTACTTTTATGTCATATTGGCTACTTTGATTAATGACAAGTTAAGAAGTTCAGCATGCCGCAAAACCTCTACACTGACCTCTAGTTGACCGCATAAATGTAGAACAAAATTAAATGACCATTCAGATGGATATTTGCTTGACATGGATCACCCACTTGCTTACCACAATGATTTGGATAAAGCTAAATTTCACTAAATTATTGATAACATGTAGCTTTATAAGATTTACGGCAGGTTCAAGTAAAACTTAACCAGTAGGGTGCAAACCAACTGAATGAGAAGCTCCAAAACCTAGCTTGTAGAGACTTTTACTGTTTGCCCATCCTCAATCATTCGAAACTTAAAACACCAAAGCATCTGAAGGAGAATAATAAATATACAGTGCTAGGGGCATAATTGCTGTGACCTAAAATTCATGGATTCTACATATTACTGCAGTTTGGTAGCGAGTCCCATTACTTCCTATTTGTGCAAGGCCATAGTCTCCGGTTAAAATATGAAGTCATAGAAGAATACTCCAGTAGATCTTTCACGCATAAGCATATACAAGCAAACCATTCAGTTCAATATAGCATAGCAAGGTTAACAACTTCTGTAGATTGTCTTGATGCATCACTGGGACATTAATCCATTTGTAAGTTTATGCTGATTCACAATGAAACTTAAAAAAAATAAAAAAAATAAAAAGGAAGCGCATACTTAATTTCGAGTGGTCTGAACTACGTCTTTTTAGATGTATACAACATAGTAGATTTATTCTGAGCTGAAAACCAACAACAGGACATGCCAAGGCGATAATTTTTCTTACCTTCACAACTTTTAACACCATTGCCTTTAAACCCAGGAGGACACTGACATTGGACCTCTCCATTATCCTGTCCAGAAAATAACCTTACTTAAAATTCAATTATTTGATACGCAAATAAAAACCAATGGCAGTCAGAGTTTTCTTATACAGAAAATGGGAATGCACAAAACCACTTACTGTGCAAGCAGTGAATGCATGCCCATCTCGAGCTTCATGCCAACAACCTCCATTGTTTACCTTGCACCTCCCAGGCCCACTCGCTGGAAATGAAAGGTAATATTCCTCAATGAAAAGTCATAATGCAGAACAAGGAAAAATATGTTTGGAAAAAAAGGAAGGATCTGAGCTATCCTTTTTTTTAGGCGAACCTGAGCTATTCTTTTATTACAATGAAGAAGAATAAAAGAAACTATGTGCAGATTAATTCCCTCAAATTTGGCTTCCCTAGTTAAATTTTATGGCTGTTTTAGGGTATCTTTTATTGTTACCTTCACAGGTAGTGTAACCATCTCCTTTAAATTGCACACCATCAACCAGAGGACACTCACATACCCTTCCACGAAATGTATCCTGAGGAAACAAACCATAGTCACCAAAAGCAAGAGTTAGAATACCCATTTCTTTCAATTTTCAAAAGATAAATGATAAGCCAGTAGGTTACACTTTATACCTTGCAGGCTGTGAGGTTGGCTGCTTTATTCTGCCAGCAACCACCATTATTATCCAAGCACTCATTCGTCTCCACATCTACCATGAATAAATAGTAAACCAGAACTTAATTTTGGAATAAAAACAATCAGAAAGAGATAAGAAACACCACGATAACAAAAGGGGCATACCAGTACTCAAACAAACAGCTGGCTCAGTAGTTTCCTCAAACCCAGAACAGATGGCCTTCAGAACTGCACCTTTCTCTAACTTGCCTGCAAGCAAATAGTTTAGAGATGGAAGCTTCTCAATTGTTATCTGAGAAACAAAAAAACAAGGACAAACCTCGGTATTGGCGATTATTGACAACAAGGGTAGGCAATATGGTTACATCACCTCTTGATCCTTTTCCTACCTACAATGAGTGTTCTTGTCAAGCAAGTATAAATAACTAAACTAATATCACCAACTCAAAGAATCACACTGCAGAACCAACAAAAACCAAGCCTTATCCCACTAGGTGGGGTCGGTATATGAATCCTAGAATGCCACTGCGCTTGGTTTTGCGCCAAGTCTTCCGTTAGATCCAAGTACTCCATATCTTTTCTTATAGTCTCTTTCAGAGACTTCCTAAGTCTTCCTCTACTCCTTTTGGCCTAAGCCTACGTCTCATAGTGGAATCTTCTAACCAGAGCATTTGTACTTTCACGTGTCTAAACCATCTTAACTGATTTTCTTTCATCTAATCTTCAATTGCAATCACTCCTACTTTACCTTGGATATCCTCATTTTTAATCCTATCCTTTCTCGTGTGCCCACACATCCAACGAAGCATTCTCATCTTCGCTACACTCATTTTTTGCACGAGTTGCTTTTTGACTGCCCAACATTTTGTGCCATAAAGCATCGCTGGCCTTATTGTCGTCCTATAAAATTTTCCCTAGAGCTTTAGTGGCATATGACGATGGCACAACACACCCGATGCACTCTTCCACTTCATCCATCCAGCTTGCATTCTATGGTTGAGATCTCCATCTAATTTTTCGTATTTTGCAAGATAGATCCAGATAATGAAATCGTTTACTCTTTGGTATTTCCTGATCCCCATGCCTCACCACTATCTCATTTGGGCCCCCATTCCCACTTAACTTGCACTCCTCGCTCCATCTACATATCCTTTATTACTTGGATATATGCTACTTGTACTCTTTTCTTCTCTATAATCCTCCAAAAAAAAATTTCTCTTAGACCCTATCATACGCTTTTCCAAATCTGTAAGGACCATGTGCAAATCTTAAAATAGAAAAAAAAAAGGGAAAGAACAAATACCTGAGCATCTTGCTCTTCTTTCAGAACAGTATGTTCAGAGTCTGCATTAGGGTCTCCCATACACTTCTCAATCTTCTTAATATCAAGCCCTGACAACACCTCACATGACTATTAGAAGCTCATTCTACATTAATCATTAATCTTCTAAGAAACATCAGATGCAATATATAATGATTTACCAAGAGATTTAATGACACCGTCAGCACATTCCTTGTTGTACTTTTTCTCTTTCATGGGACATCTAATTTGAAAATCAGTTACATAGTCCCACCATACCCAAGGCTTTTTGGTCTCATTTACCACTCTAAAAACACATAGCTGCCTTAAATTTTCAAGAACCACATCTTTACCATTGTAACCACTGCTGAAGTCCTGTTCTGGATCAGGAGCACAATATCTTCCATGATTGATGCACTGAGACTTGCACTGTTTGCTTAAGGTAAATGCCTGAGGACAGTACCAAGTTATATAATGAGGTGTGAACTGAGTGTAACCGCCTTTTTCAAGTATCTGGGCTGCACCCCTAAAATCCTTCATAAATTCCATCAACATGTCACATTTAACCCCACATTCATCGTTGCTGTTGGTCCACAGTTGATATTCCACACGATCATCTGGATGCGGAACAGCTTCTCTCCAGTCGAGATTCACATTGACCATATCACCAGCATTGATTGCTTTCTTTAAAATTTGGCCAAAACTTTTTTCAATGAGTGCAGACGGTATTGTTATGTTCTCAATGTATTTGGCAGTGGAACCATCCTCTTCAGGTGAGTCCATGGTTATTAATGCCTCCTCAATATCATCAGCAACAAGAACTGCAGAAGCCCCAGCTTTCTGGGCATTCCAAACCTTCAAGGCAAAGAAACAATCTGGAAAGCACGAGCAACAGTTTTAACACAAGAAATGACGACTTAAAAAGGGGGGCTATGTATATGTACATTAAAGAATCACTAACGTAGGATTATAATTTAATATAGGTAACTTTTACAGATACAAACAATAACAATAAAGAATTTCTGCTAACAAAAACCAAATTAATCTGACTTATGAAATGACTGTCTGCAAGATTAACCAAAAGAAGAGCTAATTGATTCAGACTTGCCAAAAATGGCATCTCCAAATCCAACAAAAACAGACCAATTGAAGCATATATTTTTCAATAGCACACAAACTACTCAAAGTTACCCCAAAACGAACCGAAACGCACCATTCAAACCGGAAACACTCACAATAACATTCAAATTACGAAAACTACAATAAGGGTAACTCCTAAATTTAACAAAAACAAGCAAATTGAACCCCAAAACTCATAATACTCATCAAATTGCTCAAAAATACAAAAAGCGCACCTCCTAAATTAACCAAAGAAATCAAATTGAACCTCAAAACTCACAAAAGAAATCAAACTATCGAAAATTACGAAATGGGTACCTCCACGATCGACCAAAACGAAAGTTGGGAGAGCTCCGGGTCTCGATTCAAACTTAATCCCAAATTCAGAGAACTCCTTGCATCCCTTCTGATTCTGCTTCGGGTACAGCACGGCGCCGGCCATGCTGCCTCCGTACTGAGGAATCCCGAAGTTGCCAATGGCACTGTCGTACGTGCCTTTTATTTTATCCGGGGATGTGACCCTCAAGCTGTTCTTCTCCACCACGAATCTCCCATTCGCCATAGACAGCAGCAGAAACCCTAGAAAGAATCTCAGCGCTGCTGATCTCTGAAGCTCCATCATTCCAGAGAATAGCAGGAAAAAAAAAAGATGGGGTTTTGGGAATCGAATTTACTGAAAACACACAGATATAAAGCTCGTTTCTTCTTCTTTTTCTTTTTTCAATTTATCATAATTTGTTGGGTTTTATAAAAAAATAGAAACTGGGTTTTGGTGAATTTGTGGATTTCTGAAATATGTATGAGAAGTTGGAAACGCTAATAAGATCTCCACTGCTCTGCATCAATGTCTTTTACTCCCACTAATATACTTTTTCTTAATTTTATAGTTAATGGAAATTAATCTAAATTTGATTAATTACAGGTGGAGCTTATGACGTTGTTTGAGATTCCTAAATTGCCCCTGAAACGTATTAATCACGCCAAAGGATTGAATGGTAGTTTGGTCAGTTCCAGTGAAATCCACAGGGTCTGGAGTCTCTCACCTAAACATTTTCCCTCGGACCAAAAATGTCTTCGACGTGTTGCTTCTCACGACTTTCCTCTCCACTTTATTCTTCTTGTTGTTTTTTTGTTTTTTATTACATTCTTTCTTATATATATAATAAGGAAGTTGAAGAATAAAAATTAGTATCAAACTCGTTTTTCAAAACATTCAAACTTAAAACATCTCAATTTAAATAGACCGTAATGCTATTAGATCTTAGTATTGAGTAACTTTTTTGTGTTAAATGAAAGCCTCTTCTACATGCTTAATTCTCTCTTTGTCAGGATTTTCATTGGCATGCATCTCTAGGAGTAGGGTGTCATCTACTTGAAAGTAGTGGTAAGGTCAATTATGCACGTTTAAATAGGAAGATTTGAAGTCATTTAGTATTACGGCTTAATGGTGTTATTCTTCACTTGTAAGTGATAGGTCTTAATCTCAATTTTCGGCAAAAGCAAGTTTAAACCATATTATTGCTAATCTATTATGTGACTAAGCTCACATCTCCCCCTTATTGTAGATAATATCGTTTTTGTTCAAGCAAAAAACGATTTGAAGGATAATCTATTGTATGTCTTACATGCATGAATGATCACGATCAATAGATTTCAAGGGCACTTTTATATTTTCACTTTCATGTTGCTGTCAATTTAACTCGCTATATTCACAATGCATCAACAACATGACTATTGTTACAACCACTTTATACGTGTGTAAAAATTAATATTGTCACTATGCATTATAAAATTTGATTCCATATACATTAACAATCACGATCAACTCACGCATATATATATATATATATATATATATATATATCCAGATTCCAAACACAATTTTATAATTTCCAATTTCATGATCACGTGTTATTGCAAACACAATATTATATATTCTTACTACAATCACTTAATAGTTAATTTGGTTGTCCCTCTCCACATAAAATATGTTAACCCACAAGTGGATATTAATATTAAGAGTGTAATTGAAGGCATTAATATTCAACTGAGACTCGTTAATTGTACTACCGACTTCCATGTTGATATGCAAGTGTTTCAACATTATAAAAAAAGATAACATTTTTTTTATCAGAAAATGAAAAATAAAATAAAATAACATACATATAATAAATTTGCATTGCCTCCCATGCAATGGAATGGGTAGCAGAGCAGAGTGCTGGTTTGGGAAACTGCTATTCAAAGTCCATTATTTTGACCAGTTTCTCTCCTTCGTGAGAGTTCTCCTTTCCTTCGTGAAAGTCCTTCTCACCGCCTGCGTATGAGTGCATCTCCAGCTTCTATTCTCCTCCTCACTGCCACTGATCCTAGCTATGGCTAGGGTTGGTGGTAGCCCCTTGCTCCTCTTGTTTTCCTTTTCTTTTCTTATGTCCTTGCTGGTTTTTTCCTCTACTGTTGCCTTTGGTTTCCCTTCCTCCACTCCCCTTTCTTTCTTTCATTTTCCCTCCACCTACTTCGTTTTCATCACTCCACACCCTACCCTTTCCACTTGGCTCACTCCTCCAGTGCTCTCATCCTCTAGATTGGCTTCCACTAATCCACACCGTGAATGCGAATCTTCGCGATTCCCGTTTAGGAGGGAGATGTGTAAAGCTTCGGATTTTTTCGATGCTCAGGTGTTCGCACCACCTTATTGCCTCAACTTGGCCTTGTTGACTCTATTGCTCGTGGGTTGTTTCTTGCGAGCTTCCTTCGATTTATGGTGCCGATTTTCGATGTGCTCTTTGGCGGGTGTTAAAGCCTTCTTTTTAGCCGCTTTGAGGGCTCGATTTGGCTTGCTTTTTGGCAACTGGTTCGAGTTTAGAGGTCCTTCGGTTGGCAGCAATGGCGGAGGATGTTGCGGCAGTGGCTGAGGATGTTGTGGCAGAGGTGGGGGAAATTGTGACAGAGGATGCAAGTTGTTCGGTTTTTTTTCTGTTTTCTGCTGGGCTTGGTTTTGTTGTACTTTGGTCCATACTTTTGTTGTTGGGTTTGTGTTGTATGTGGGTCTCTCTCTTGTAACTGTGTGTTGTTGGTAATAAAACTTGCAGCCCAATTTCCAATAAAAAAAAAAGTCCATTATTTCAATTCAGGATAAATACAATACAGACCCTCAATTCTACCAAAAAGTATTGTGGTATAATCAATTCATTCATCTTACGATATATGAATTGGTTACTGAAACTATACCTTCAAGCATAATCCCAATAGTTACCTATATTATAACTCGTGAATTAGTTATATCATGTTGTGGATGCAAATTTCCGCCTTCTTTTTCTTGGACAAAAATGCACCTGCAAAACAATTAACACCCTAGGTCAAGGTCAAGAGCCTCACACGCCCATGATGAATGGTGGGAGCTTTGACCGAAGAACCTCCGATGCCAGAGTTAGAATTTGAGAGAGAATGTGTTTAGAGAAATTTGGAGAATTTTAGAAGAGAATTGGACTTAGGTTTTTGGGAGAAATGGGAGCTATTTATAGGGGTGTGGCTGACCCCTATTTGGGGAAAAAGAGTCCGGCCACTTATGGTGGTTTTTTGGTGTAATTGCAAGATATTATGTCAAAATAATGTCTTGCGATCAATTAGGAAATTAATTAGAAAATTAATTAATTAATTAGGTAATTAATCAATTAAGTTAGGTAATTAATCAATTAAGTTAGGTAATTAATCCTAATTTGAATGAATAATTGAGGGTTACCTTGTGGGGAGGATTTGATGAGGATGACTAAAATAGGTTTTGAATAAATACCTATTTTGATCACTTTTGACCTTGATTGAGTCGTGATTGCCCGTTGCTTGCACATGGGAGTTCCGATGTGGCTCGAGGGTAATTTTGTCATTTTCAACCCAAAAGTACACATGTCACCTCCATAATTTTTCTGATTATTTTTTACTCCACAAATGCCCCTACGCTTGCTGGGCTGCTCGTAGGAAAGGGCAGCAGGTGTAGAGATCTTCAGCTTTGATGCAGATTCTCACTTAGACTTGGAATTAGATTCTTCTAGGAAAGGGAAACAAATCGTCTCCAAAGCCTATTTAAGCCTACCTTAAGTAGGGGATTAAATCAACTTCGGAGGGCAATTATTTATTCCTACAAGAAAAAGAGAAAACTAGAGGATATTTGTTCCTCTTCCCCTAGCACTCTTCTTTGCTTGCCTGTGCAAAGAACCGTCTTTCGTTGATTTCTTTGTCTTCTCCGCACCACACTGATGTAAGAAAAACTTAATTCGCTTTTTCTTCTTTTTGGGTGGTACTAATAAGGGGCAGCCGTCGGGGTGGTGCGGCATGTCTACTGGTAGGGGCCAGGAGTCGGCTTGGCATGGGCCAAGGAGGTGGTGTGGTAAGGGCCATTGCTTGTGCTGCTCGGCTTAACTGAAGCCAAGGACTGGCTTGGTTTGGGCTGCCTCGTCTGGGCTGCTTGCCAAAAATGAGGAAACTGCTTGAGTTTGATGTCTCAGCTGCCGTAGATGGAGCAGTCAATGATGGAACTGACAAGATCAGAGCTGCTGAAGATGAAGTGTCGGACAAGCGAACTATTGAGTACAAAGTGGCTGCTGCCCCTTGATCATTTGATGCCTAGTTGGTCTTCAAGCATTCGATCTTTTGAGCTATGTGGCCTATTCGCATTAGAGAGCTTACCTAGGTGGGTGTTGGGGAATTAGTTTACCCTTTCGCACTAGTGAGCAATTAGTTTACCCTCTCGCATTGGAGACCTTACCCATATGTGTGTCAGGGAATTGGTTTACCCTATCGCACTAGAGAGCAATTAGTTTAACCTCTCGCACTGGAGAGTAGACCTATATGGGTGTCGGGGAATTGGTTTACCTTCTCACACTAGAGAGCAATTAGTTTACCCTCTCGCACTTGAGAACTTACCCAGATAGGTGTCAGGGGATTGGTTTACCCTCTCGCACTGGAAAGCTTACCCAGATGGGTGTCGGGGCATTGGTTTACCCTCTCGCACTGGAAAGCATGGAAGTCGTTGTCGTGAGTGCAGTTGAGGAAAGCTGGACTGCTTAACAATTGAAATAATTCTTAGCCTGCGAGGTCTTGTTTGGCGATTTGCTTGAGACTTCGAACTGCTTGTGGAACCTGTGTAAGGGTGTAAGTGGGAAGCTCATCGAGCTACAACTGAACTTTCTTTAAGTATTGCGTCATCGTTAGATGTTTCGTCGTGTGCCCTTTTAAGGCTTGTTTGGTAATTTGCTAAGAATCTGAATGGATTGCAAACTTCTTCACAGCTAAGTCTTTCGCTAGCAAAGGCAGCTAATAAAGCCTTGTCTTCCACTCATTTGTTTAATGCTTTGAAGTTTAAAGTGTCATGGGCTTGGTAGGTGCGATTAGGAGCCGCAGGGAGAGATCGGTAAGGCTAGGAGTTGTGGTGCAAGATAGGCACGGTTAGGACCCATGATGACAGATCAAGGGTTGTCGAGGGTCGTGGAGTCGGTAGGCACAACTGTGAGTGCATAGCTGGGGTTGGCTTGGGCCACGTTGTGCGCAACAGGAGGAATTGGACCATTAGGTCCGTGATGCTCGACTACTGGTGATGTGCTGCTTCAATATTGAATCGTCTGGAGTGTTGAGAACAAAGCTTGCCCCCAGTTCTTGGTTGTTGGGTTTGTGTGTCCTTTTGTTACTCGTCTGCTACTGGCGCACCGTTAGGCTGAGCTGCTGCGTTTGTCGAAACAGAAGTAATCTTTGTATCTAACAACCTATGTAGGATAATTCCGTATGCTCGATCTTGTCAATGAAAGGTGACCCTTTTATGTTGGTCATGTCTTGTGACTAAGTTAGATTGGCTTGGAATAGACTAAGCTGGACTGATTTAGTGAAGCGTTTGATGTAGTGTTGGATTAAGAAACATGATTCAAATATTATATTATTTAATTTGTACCTATTAATATTTTATTATTATATTTATTAATATTATATTATTACTTCTACTTTTTCTTTTGTTCTTTTCTAGAATCATGTTTTCTTATTATTTTCTCCGTCGCTGTCTTCCTCCCCTCCCCTCTTTCTCTCCCTTATTTCGCCCTCGTGTTCTCTATACCAGGTTGCTCCTTGCTTTGTTGTTCCCTTTGTTTTTCCTTTGCCTCCATGTGTGAGATAAGGGTTGAATTTTGAGTTGGGGGCGGGATGCATGTGTTATTGGCTCGAAGGTGGGAGATAGGGGTTGAATCTGGTTTGGGTTTCTGGGGTTTTTGATTTTATGGGTTCAAATTTTGGGAGTTGGATTTGGTTTTGAAAAGAGAAAAATGAAAAAGTTTTGCTCTTTTGTTTCGAGTTTTGTGGGATCTGGGTTTGAAAGGGCTGGAGGAGGCGAGGAATGAGCAGATTGGATGGGCAAAGCGGGGAGGGTGAAGCGTTGCAGAGTTGGGCTTAGCAGTTCGCTCGATTTTGGGGGGTCTCGCTAAGACCCTCTAGCGAAGCTTGTAGTCCGGTTTAGTTGGAGCGAGTCTCATTAAAGTTAATCCCCGTGTGTAACAAACACATGATTACACTACCATTTAGTATAGTGTAGTCTAGTGAAAGCTAATGAGGGCAAGCAAACGCGCCCTTAGTGGATTGATGTTGGTGAAGGACTGAACAATTAATTGTGTTAAAGCCAAGTCATCCTGAAGGTCGAAAAATTTGTTTACTGATGATGCCTGCTGTTTCTCCTTCTTGGATGATTGGAGTTATGAGTATATGCTAAAAAAAGTAACAACGAAAAGAAAAGTCAGGTGAAACATGCACAATAGATACCAAATCAGGTGAAACATGCAAAACCGACACCTTTACTTGATCCGGATGCTAAATTTCGATGTGATCTTTGTATTTTATGTTCCATATTTCCTCACAAAGTCTTATTCCACATTAGAAGTATAAGAGTCTGGCAGAAATCTGCATAAGTGTACGTTAGCGCGCCACCTGAGGCATTTGAGCAATCTCTTAGCAACAAAAACCTCCTGCAAAGCCTCAACTGCAGCAAGCACAACAACATCTCTATGTCTTAATACTTCTTGCATATCATATATGACAGTTCTAAGCTTCTAGCTTGACAGCAGGCTATCAATCAACCGTCAAAACAGTCCTCGTAAAATTAAATTAATCAAACAATACCTTGCCAAGTTTCACTAATGTTGGGGATTGGGACTTCCACAGTATGTTTCTATCTGACTCTTAACCAGTTGTTATCATAAGCTAAATTATACATCACTGGTGAATCTAAGGATTGCTCACAGTTCTTCGCTGACATGAAGATCCTACTGGAAGTTTTAATCGGTTTCTTAGCTAGATGATCATCACTAGCTCTTTTTTGGCGACTTAACTTGTCAACTGCCAAAGAGGAAAGTGTTTGAAGGATTTTATAAGGATAATTGATGATCAATTCATCATAATTTTGAAAGGCAAACTAGAAAACCAATTAGTCCTTGGAGCCATATGATGACGAAACAAGCAAGCAACGAGCTCAAGCAATTGGCAGTTGTACAATGATCATACAAAGAGGTATTCTGTGGTGCACGACAAATATAATTACATATGCTTCTAATGTTATATGGAATTTATTCGGTTACCAGAATGTTACTAAATTTTGAGTTAAAAATAGCATTCCTCAATATTACAAGAAGTAGATTTCTTGGTTTTTTTACCAAAGAAAAAGGTTACATTTGATCGTTTAATAGGGTTTAGCAGTTCAAACCAGTGAAATGCGTTCGTAGTGAAATATTATCCTAAATGACAGCGCTCTGGCTCGAAAATGGTTAAGTCAAATTCTCAATTATACTTCAGTCATCTACTTTTAAATTTACTTATTAACAAAAAACAAAATGGCTTGTAGTAAATCTACACAAAATTTCACTAATTGATCATCAGTGAAGAAGAAACAGTGAGACACTCACACAAGCACTATGACAACAGCGAGCAGTTGGCTTCATCTCATGCTTGACAACTGGGGTGTCTGCAACTTCTACCCCATTCCACTTCATTCGATTCGCTGTCAGTGCAAACGACAAAGAAGACAATGTTCTTGTACAATCAGAATCACTGTCTTTCTCAATAAAACTAGAGCTTAATTCTCTAAATCCCTTTGTCACAACACACATTTCCCTCTCGACAACATCACAACTTTCAGACCTACAGGAGGCCCTTTTCATCCCACTCGGGCAGGAATTGGATGCAATTAAAGATCGATATCTGCCCTGAGGCGTCTTCTCCACATCTCTTCTCTTCTTCATTACTAAATCAGATGCCCCTCTAGAATCCGCGAGCTTATCTATCGCAAAAAGTTCTTCAGGGTTCCAACACAGGGAAATAGACCCTAGAAAGGCCTAATTCCTTTAAGCATTGGCACCGGATGCGCTGCCTCCCAACTTTTCGACAAATAACAATTGCCCGAGTTGCAAATGGTTGTTGAGAACCATGTCATCTTGTTCTTGAGGCAAAGAAGCAAACATGGCATGCATAGAATCTGAAATCTTCAAGTAAAAACCTTGATTAGACCAAATCACCCTCTGCTAACACAAGGATTATGCTTTGGATTTGCAGTAACACTTGTTTTTGAACACTCGAGAACTTTTCGTGAGTTCCCATTTCTTTAACCAGCTTTAAAAGAACACATGAACCTAGAGTCGCCATTTTCATGGGCAAAAAGAAAATAAAAAAAGTTTCAATCTTTTCTCTGTAAAAAGAATATTATTTTCACAAATCAATTTCTTTAAATTTTTTTTATGAAACCCAAGATTGACTGCGTCGAAAGCATTAAAATACGAAATGGTTTTTTTATTTTTTATTTTTTGACCGGATTTTAATATCTAACTGAGGTGCTAAAATTCGGAAACAGAAAGAAATTTCAAAGGATGAAATTGTTACAAAAAGTTAAAGGAGGAGGACACAAGAAAGAGGTTGGGACTAATTTGGGACTGGGATTAGAGAATGCCGGATTGTTGTGTGTGATTGAAGTGTTTGTGCTATGGGAAAATCTATAAAGTTACCATAGAAGTTGGGAGAGGGAGAGGGAGAGGGAGAGGGAGAGAGGTAGTTAAAACCGTTATGCTTTACAGAGTTGGAAACAGACTGGATAAAGTGTTGGGTTGGACTGCAGCAACAAAAACAATAAAAAATATTGGGATGGAGAACTTGTCCATTTCATCTTATCCCATGTTTGGACAGGTCCATAGGCCATGAACTGGTCCATTTCATCTTATCCCATGTTTGAAATATCAAACTCATTTTTCTTTTTTCTTTTTCAAATCTTGCATATCTTCTATATATATATATATATATATATATATATATATATATATATATATATATAATGGTCAAGTATTTAAACTATCAGAAAATATCCTTTAATAATTTTTTTCGTCGGATACCCTTCAATTATAGAAATTGATAACATTTTGAATAATTTTTCAGAGTAGTGCTACACTTATCATCTATATGTATTATCTGTCTAATAAAGGTCAGACTCACTAACACATGTAAATCTCATCTCTATTAGAGAGATGATATAAACAGATGATAAGAATAATATTTATTAATTTTTTAATAAACTTAAAAATTTTAAAAACATAATTTAGCATAAAAAGTCCAATTGTCACAGACGTACGCGTGTGGCAAGAGACTACTTGAATATAAAGGGAGAGACAGGATTTGGTGAATCATTCAAAATACCAAAAAATGCCCCTCCATAATTAGGGTTTTCAAAAATAAAATAATTAGGGTTTTCAAAAATAAAATAATTAATTTATAATGATAAAATAGTAGAGTGACATCATTTTGATTTTTTTTTTTTAAAAAAATCAAAACTAACAAACCAAGTAGATTTTTTTAGATTATTCAATAGTACATAGCATTAAATGATACGAAAAGTGAATAGGTAAGTTGAAAATAGAAGATTTAATAGTTGGAAAATTGCCACGTAGGACTACAGTATGGTGGTATTCCTTTTCACTTGTAAGTTGTAAGTGAGAGGTTTTAGGTTCGATTCTCGCCAAAGACGAATTCAATGCCAAATTAGGTTGCCCATTGTGTGGTTCAGCCGAAATCCCCATTCCCCTCCTTACTGTAAAATATTTCATTGTACTAAAAAAATAGTTGTGAAAATCCAATCTAGCGGCTAAAACACTTGTAGCATTAAATGTTATTTTTGTTTATTTCTTTAATTTTTTAAATTAAAAAATGAAAACATGTTTTAAACAAAAAAATAGGCCTAAATGTCAAAATGGTCCCTGTGTTTTACTCTATTGGCCATTTTAGTCTCTGTGATTTCAATTTGACCAAATTGGTCTCCATGTTACATTCATTAGCTAATTAATCAATCCATTAAAAGACGTTAAAATTGACACATGTGCCTGGCACATGAGAAGACAAAAACGTAATTTTATTGTACACCCACTAAACTTAGTCACAATCATATAAACAGAGAAATGATTTATTTAAATATGAGATTATTGTTGACTTCTTGTTCCTTTTCAGTACAAATAAGACTACAGTTGTTCCAATTACATCTGCACATAAACTTGGTCACAAGCACATTCCTATCTGCACAAACGAAAACAAAAAGCAACTTGAAATTGAACTCCACCAAGATCACAAAGAAAACAAATTCCGTGCTTTTGTAAACGAAGAAAATAAAACCCATGCTTTAATTCCAAACAGTACATAATGAAGTTGAACTCTCCCAAAAACAAGTACTACATGGTCTTTCATCCCATAAATAAAACTTAACAGAATCCCTAATGCCAAACAAAATACTAAAACAACTCAAATATTCTTTTTCATTGAACCTGTAGTTGTTTTCGTTGTATAAGCAATTTTGCCAGGTGGTTTCCATGGATGTGAAGTTCCAGATGTACTTGAAGTTAAAGGTGTGGTTCGTATGCTAGGCCTGGATATGCTAGGGTTGTACATACTAGAGCCTAGGACAGCTTGTGGCAATGGAAACCTAGCTGACAAAGAAGTTGGAGTTGCACTTGCCTCTATCACATTTGGTATAATGAAAGTGTCTCCTCTAGGCATGCACATATTTGAGCATATGACTATTAATGGCACTGGAGGCCAGTTTTCCTGCGAAGAAGGTTTGGTTGCAATTGGCCTTGCTTTTATTTGACATGTAATTGGTGTCCTTGACTCATTTGGTGTAATGAAAGTGCCCTCTCTAGAGCCTCTGGTGATGGTTGGTTGAACAAAATCTTGAGGTGGATGGAACTGCAAATGTAAGTATTAAACAACTATATCTGATAATCTATGTGTACGTTCCTAATTGTTAAGGAAATGAAGCAAGGAATGTAGTAGGAGAACTTACATCAGCAGGATTGAAGTATTTAGGTTGGGAAGTCTTTAGTGTTATGCCATTTTTTTCTGTAACTTTCTTCACCTATCACAAGTACAAATTAACAACAAAGAAAATATTAAATATTACCTCTAAATTTGAAGAATAACAAGTCAGTATGTTATTCCTTTCTTGCAAATCAGATAGTCTTGCATTCTTCTTATTAAGCGCATGTCTTAATGACTTTCCAGTTACATTCCTCTAGGGCATAATGACTTCACCACTTTGTTGTACATTGGAGCATTGATATGGAGGAGTATGATGAGTTTCTTCATTACCTTCATTGTTGTTCACACACCTACCATGACTGCCAATTTTATGAAATTGATAAGCTGATCGTTTGTCTATATAAACCCCAGTTGAAGCTTCTCGAGGTTGATTTTTGCATCCAACTCTATTGTGTCCCTTCTCCCAACATTTTTTGTACATGTTTTACCACTCCCATTCTTACCCAATTTGGTGGGATCTTTGTTCTTTTCCATTTTAGGATCTCTTATTATTCTCCTTTTTTGGGTTTCCCAGGCTGCTTTTTTAACTATTGGAGGTAGGACATGTGTTTGGTTAACTTTTGGCCCATACTTCATACTCTTGACATGATATATAACTGAGGAATAATCCCTTAAATAAGCATAAGGAGTGTAACATTGATCTACAAACTCGTCAGCTTGTTGCTTATTATGGAAGATGGAAGAAATTGCGTGCATACATGGTCCATTGAGCTCCCACATCTTGCAACTATAAGTTCTAGTCCACAAATTTACCAAAGTGTTGATCAACCAATGACACTTAGAACCCTCATTGCCGCAATACAGTGGTTTGAATCTATGAGACAGTCATATTTTTATCTAACCTGCCTTGGATCTTGGGACAAATTGGACCCTCAAATTGAAATTTCTATGGAGATGCCTCACACACTATCTATGAGATTCTTCATGGACCACTGACGGAAAAACCTTATCTAACCCCTATATGCATAAGAAGGTATACAGTGTACACCATTGGTAATCAATCAAGCAACATAGAAGTTTTTCCTTTAACATTGTACACATAACTCTAACAACAATCAAAGATATAAAGTTTTTTTTGGACGAATAATATATATATATATATATATATATTTGTTTCCATGGGTCATGGAATGGGTGGACTTTCAGGAAAGAAAGGAAAAATTAAAACATTTCAATTTATTATATAAAGATATTGCAAAAAAATTAAGGCAAATAATTACCTTTTGTTGTTCTGAAATAAAAGTCCAACCATGTTACTAAATGGATCAAGGTTAGACCTGGCATTCGTGTCGTTTTTGTGTCATACCCGATATCTTAACTGGTCATGTCGTGTAACATCAATTAAAACAAATGGGTAAAATGACCTGACCCGAAATCGACCCGATAATATTAACAAGTAATATGACCTGACGTGTTACTTGTTAAGGAAAATATATTTTAAGCCAATAAATAATCAAATGAAAAACATAATACTAAATAAGTATATACATACTATATTGTCACATCCAAAACATAAAAACGCATTTTTCTTTTAAGTATATTTTCGCTTACCTAAATTGATCAAATGGTAAAATTGGAAAATATTGGAATAGAGAAGGGGTTTTTTCGTCCAAAAAAGTTCTAATAATATAAGTGAAATAGAATCCAACGGTACAAATTTACTCTCATTTATTTTACGGCTGTTATTTAAGTAAAGTCTTTAATAGTTTTTGTCACATCCCGGCCCAGGGCGGATCACTTTCCGGGCCCGCTCCACCACCGTAGCACGATATTGTCCGCTTTGGGCCCCGACCACGCCTTCACGGTTTTGTTTCTGGGAACTCACGAGCAACTTCCTGGTGGCTCACCCATCCTGGGAGTGCTCGTGAGTTCCCAGAAACAAAACCGTGAGGGCGTGGTCGGGGCCCAAAGCGGATAATATCGTGCTACGGTGGTGAAGCGGGCCCAGGAAGTGATCCGCCTTGGGGCGGGATGTGACAATGGTCTGTGCGTTCGCCGGCGCGTGACGGCCAACACTCCCTGATTTTCGGGTCGGGGTGTGTCAGATTTTTAATTAATGTAGAAGTGTAAAAAATATAGACAAAAAGTATATAAACGCTCGTAATGACAAGCTTTACAACTTTCATGAAGGGCTTAACTTCGAAATTCGCCACTATAATCATATAAATCATAGATCAAAATTTAATCGTTGATTATTATTTACATTTACGCTTCATTGTTCTCATCAAATTTTGTTTTTTCAGATTTTCTTTTCTGAAAACATGATTTATTAGAGGATGCAGTGTCACATCCCGGCCCGGGGCGGATCACTTCCCGGGCTCGCTCCACCACCGTAGCACGATATTGTCCACTTTGGGCTTACCATTCCCTCACGATTTTGTTTCTGGGAACTCACGAGCAACTTCCCAGTGGGTCACCCATCCTTGGAGTGCTCTGGCCCCCAAAGCGGACAATATCATGCTACGATGGTGGAGTGGGCCCAGGAAGTGATTCGCCCTGGGCCTGGATGTGACAATTGGTATCAGAGCCAAACCCTGGCCACGTGTGTGCCGACGAGGACGTCGGGGCCCAAAGCGGACAATATCGTGCTGCGGTGGTGGAGCGGGCCCGGGAAGTGATCCACCCCGGGCCTGGATGTGACATGCAGGAAGACGAACGGTTTGGATCGTTGATATTATATTTATAGTTTTACAGTTAGTGAAAATATTGCTTGATGTTTATAAAGTTTCTACAAACTTTAGGACATCGACTCATATTTCAGTTAACCGTAAATATCAAAACGTGATATCAAAGATTTGAACCGTTCATCTTCTTACATCTGCCAGATGATCATGTTTTCAAAAAAGAAAATTTTAAAAATGAAATTCAGTAAGAACAATAAAGCGTAAATGACAATCGACGATTAAATATAAATTTAAGGTTTATGGATTATAGTGTTGGATTTCGAAGTGACCCCTTCATGAAAGTTGTAAAGATTGTCACTATTAGTGATTGTATATATATTTTTTTCCATTTTTTACACTTCGACAATAATTATTATTAATTTTATTAATTTTTCCCTCAAATAAAAAACATTATTCATGAGGGTTTGGAGGATTTTAAAAATCTAAACGATAATGTAAGTGTAACTATTATCTATTCATGGAGGAATAATGATGAATCACGAGTATTTATATATTCTTTTGCATTTTTCATACTTGTATGTATGTCTTCTTTGTTCTTGCATATACAAATACTATACAAGTTTATTTTAATTTTGGACAACAACATGTTAAGTAAAATTTATCGTAGTAATGATAATAAGTAACTGTTATAATAAAAATAAATAATGACTAAAACTTTTTTTTTTGTTTTTAACTTATATAGAATAATAATACAATACTATATATTTAATATAGAATATACTGTATATATTAATATGGCTATTGTATTTTATAATAAATCTTTTAGTAATTAAACTTTAAAATTATCAATTTTTTTTTTCTTAACGGGTCGAAACAGGTTACCCACGTGTTACCCCGTGTATACTCGTTAAGAACCCGTTATTAACGGGTCACCCGATAATGACCCGATTAGTTATCGTGTTGACTTGAAACCCGTTATTTTCGTGTCGTGTCAGAAATTGCCAGGTCTAATCAAGGTCCTCAATTAAAAATTGGAGAAACCAACACCATGACTCTTTAGTCTCCAATTCAATAACCGCATAAGCAATGGGGATACATATTATCATTTGCATCAATCCCCACTGCCACAAGTAATTGCCATGCCAATATATTGAATTAATATGCACGTATTGTTGTGAAATTGAGGATATGTGTGTAGTGGAATATAAAGTAAATAAGACACACTATTTACAAGATTCAGCAAGTGTGCCTACGTTCACGGTGTGGCTGTAATTGTTTTTCTCATTATCAGAAATAATAGGAGTACAAAGATAACTCTCCATATTTCTCTATCTTCACTCTAGCCTTTCTTTTCTCTTCTTTCTTTATTTTTTCACCTCTTTTTCTTTTCTTCCTTTCGCGTTTGTTTATGATGTCGGGGCGACGTCGTTCTAAAGGCATGGTGCAGGCCAAAGCGAATGGGTCGGCATGGTCGGCACGACACAACTTGGCTTCAGGCCAACTAGGCATCAGTTCATCGTCGGCTGGACGCAGTAGCACGGCTCGGTCGCGAATTCCCAAATTTTCTTTTCGATCTCTGGGGTTTTCAAAAACCGAAAATTGCTTCTATTTTCTTTCCATTCCTTGACTCTCAAATTCCACATAGCAAATTTATAATTGCGTTATGTATGAACATATATATATTGACAAATATATGAAATATACAATATATATAGGAAGGTAAATATAGGGGTTCATGCATCATGTAGAATGTTTTCCTGCTTCATGGTCGTTAAAAATATCTAACTGGATTTTAGGGGAACCTGATTGGCAGAAAACAATTGAACCTTTGAATTTGTAGAAGATCCTTCTTGGAAAGTTGGAATTTCATCTCCAATGCGTTGTATCACGTTCAACACAGAAAAATAAATTAAATCAACAACATATAGATCAATAAAATAATAAGTTAATCATAAAAAGAATGATTAAAACATAATATTCCCTGATTGAAGATGAACCAACTCTCTTTAGTGCAGTGTCAAGAGCGTGCTAATAATGTGTAGTAAGCTTATTTAACTAAAGAATTATAGAGAGATTGAGATAGAAGGTGCGGCAACCATAGTGAGAATTAAGTGAATTCTGATTTGTGATTTTTTACCTCATTGTGCATTTATTTATAGTAGTAAGGAAGGTTAATTCCTTACTTTAATAGGATTACAACTCTAATAAGATAATATCTTAAGTATAAGCTAAGGTAGTATCCCATAAGGGTTTCGTAGGATTTACACAATCACATTCCTAAACTATTAGGACCGCAACAATATTCTTAATATTAAAGTTGTCCATAAAATTAAGGCTACTATAGTTGCTGTTCAACATGTGGTTTTCAAAGGGTGTTAAGAAGATATCAATAAGGTCCGCTCGAAACTTGGCTTCATCTTGGCTAAACCATTATCAAAGGCTGCCATCGCTGAGAGGGCTCATCTGATGGTACATTTGGATGTCTTACCCAGCCAGGAAAAGACCTATTAGCTCCAAAGATCTCGTGCCTTATGGCTGCGGTAGGGGGATATGAATACCAGATTTTTTTTCACCAGATAACTAGAAACAGAAAGTCCAAAAATCATATAAGGGGATTGACCAATGGGGCTGGATCTTGGCTTACTGATGATAAGGGCACTGAGATAACGGTTTTGAATTAATTTGAGGATATTTTTCGAGCTGGTCCCTTGGGTGGTGGTGATGTTCTCTAGTTAATGAGACTCGAGTCACTCCCGAGATGAATCTGCATTTGGAGATGTTGATGTCTGTGGATAAAGTTAGGGTGGCTTTGTTCCAGATGTATCATCCCAAGGCACCGGGGCCAGATGACATGTCCCCAATGTTCTTTCAAAGATTCTGGTCTATCGTCAGTATGGATGTGATTATCGCCATCCAAAGTCTCTTCTATTGTGGCAAGGTGTTGAAGCGAATTAACTACACCCATGTTTTTCTCATTCCCAAGGTGAAAGCACCCAAAGATGTTACACAGCTCAGGCCCACAAGTCTCTGCAATGTCTTATTCAAGATTGCATCGAAAGTTATGGCAAATCGTCTTAAGTTCATCCTTACCTGTATCATCTCACCTGCCCAATGTGCGTTTGTTCTTGGAAGACTTATCTCGGCCAATTCGCTGCTTGTTTCTGGGATTTCTAACTTCCTTTTTGAGTGACAGCGTGGAAAAAAGAGCTTATTCTCCTAAAAGTTGGACATTAAGAAGGCTTACAACAGAATTAAATTGCACTCAAAAACATCCTAACTAGAATGGGTTTCTCGTTAAAATGGATTGATCTGGTGATGAAGTTCATTTCCTATGTTTCATATTCCTTTATTATCAACAGGCGCCCAAAAGGATATATGCTTCCCTCTCGAGGTTTCCGAAAAGGGGACCCCATATCGCCCTACTTATTTATTTTATATGCAGATGGCATGTCCGCTCTTATTACTAAACGAGAGGAGGAAGGTAAAATTAAGGGTGTCTCCATCTGTTCTGATGCCTTGAGAGTGAACCGTCTCCTATTTACATATGACAGTCTTCTTTTATGTCAGGCTAACGAGGTTGAATGCTTTCAAATTTCTGAGATCTTTGCTTCTTATGAATGTGCTTCGAGCCAGAAAGTTAATCTGCTCAAGAGTGAGGTATGTTTTAGTCGCAACATCAAGCATCCTGTGCAATCTAAGTTCGCTGATCTGCTGGGTGTTCAAAGGGTAGACTGACACGCCATGTACCTAGGTATGCCGACTCTAGTAAGCAAAAATAAAAGTCAGTGTTTTGCGTACATCAAGGAACGCTTTTGGAAGAGGCTTCAAAGTTGGAAGGGGAAAATTCTTAGTGCCGCTGGGAAAGAGCTTCTAATTAAATCCATTGCACTTGCCATCCCTATATATACGATGAATTGTTTTCTGTTGCCCAAATACTATTGTGACGACTTAAATCACTTAATTGCATCCTTTTGGTGGAATGATTATGATGGAGGAAAAATTATTCATTGGCTATCTTGGAACAAGCTATGTATACCGAAAGCCAAATGTGTTTTATCTTTATGCGTTCAATCTCAGTTTATTGGCGAAACAAGGATGGTGAATCCTAATGAAACCTCACTCTTTGATTGTGAGGGTGCTTAAAGCCAAATACTTTTCCAACACTAAATTCCTCTTTGCCCCTGTGGATGCGACCGCATTCTATTCTTGGAAAAGTATATGTGCGGCTCGTAATATTATCTTTCTAGGCTCTAGGTGGCAAGTGGGTGGGGGTGTCTTGCTGAGAATTTGGGATGACTCCTGGATTCCACTACCAGCCCTATTTTAAATTTTCTTACCCAAACATGTGGTTTGTTCTGTCCAGACGTTAATGAGTTAATTGACCATATTTCTAGGAAGTGGAATGCTGAGTTGACTTCTATTTTTTTTTTTTTTTTTTGGAGAAGGAAGTGAACTCTATTCAGTGTATCCCAGTGAGCATACGACAGTTTGATGATTATCTAAATTGACACTATGAAACAAAGAACAGATTTACTGTGAAGTGTGCCTACCATAATATTACGCGAGAGTGGTTCAACCTTGTTACATTGGTTCTCCTTCTTCCTCTGAATCATAATCGACTTTCTGTTTTCTGGACCAAGATTTGACACGCTAATGTTCCTCCTAAGGTTAGAGTTTGTGTGTGGATGCTCTATAACAACATTATCTCTACTAAATCGGATCTCACTAAGTGCCATATCACGATTGATCTGTCGTACGTGGTGTGTAACCACCATGAGGAATCAATCCTCCATTTATTAAAGGAATGCCCATTTGCTAAATGCACTTGATTGTCTTCCCACTTTGGTAGTTTGTTACAGGGTTCTGCCTCTCTATCATTCCTTTTTTGGGCTATGATCATTGCGGAGTTGATCAAACCGGCACTTTTTGAGTTTTTATGGTGAACTGTAGGGCTCTTTGGGGAGCTAGAAATGAGATGTTGTGGAATAACAAATGTGATCCTCCTGATGTCATTGTGGCTCGAACAATCCAGTGGTGGCAATGCTTTGTGTCGATTAAGGAGGGGAAAATTTCCTCTCTTCCTTCTCGCCAATCTCCTGCAAAATGGTGCGTCCCTCATTATGGACGCCTTAAACTTAATATCGACTGCTATTGGAATCGTGAGAAGAGCTTAGAGGGATTTGGTTTAATTGTACGTAATGATACTAAGGGTTTTTTGGTTCCAAAATGCGGGAATTTCTCTGATGTTTCCTCCAGTTGGAAACTATGGCTATTAGAATTGGTTTGATTTGGGCGCATGAGAGGGGGCTTTACTAATATTTTATGTGAGTCTGATTTGCTTCAGATTGTCAATGCACTGTGGGATTCTTTGGTTAATTTGTCCTTTGTCAGGCAAATAATTGAAGACATCAAAATGTTCTTTCCGGCAGTTACAGAAGCTTCTATTACCCACATTTGTCGTCAAGCCAATGTAGGGGTTCATAGATTAGCCCGTCTCGGTTTCTCTGTGGATCAATGCTATGAATAGATAAGGTTTCCTCTTAGCATTATCTTTGATATACAGGTTGAAAACTGTTCCTCACCCTTGTAATTTTGTTCTTATGATTCACTCTATGACCATTTTTATGAATGGAAATCAAGGTTCTAAAAATCGCTAGGCGCTAGTCGGGCGGTGGCGCCTAGGCGGATTTAAGTAAATCAATCATATTTCGTGTAAATAAATGTTTGCTTATACTTGAAATATATATAATTTCATCATAAACTACAAAATAGAATGCATATATATTATGAAGTATTGGAACATAATGAAAACATGTGAAATAAGGATGTAATGTGTGTTCATTTAAGTATGCAACAAGTCTCTTACAATTTATTGGAAAAAAACAAAAAACAAAATGAAAGTTATCTATTTTCTGTCTAAGTGAGTTGTGACCTAGGCGAGTGTTTAGGCGGGTGCCTAGGCGGTCTAGGCGGTGCCTCAGCAGGTCTAGGCGGTCTTAGCATTAATCAGGGCGGTGGCCAGCCGCCTAGCGCCTAGGCGGCGCTAGGCAGGGATTTTTAGAACAATGATGGAAATCTATTATTGCTTCTTTCAAAAACAAAAAAAAAAAACAAACACTATGAACTTCGTACTACAATCTAATAATATTCATCTCCACTTGTATATAGGAGGTCGTAGGTTCAACCTTCATGAATGACGAATCCCTAGTGAAATTATTGTGACTGGCCTATTATGTGGCTTAATTTAAAGGGTAAACTATCGTTTAACCCCCTAAACTATTACGTGAGTGTCAATTTCCCCCTTGAACTTCTTTTTCAGCCAATTGACTCCCTGGACTATGTTTAAGTGGCCAATTTGCCCCCTTACAGCTTCACCACATCTTTTGGCAAGAGGTGTTGAATTCTCACATGACAATCAAAACTCTTGAAGCATACCTATTCGGAAACTGTACAGAAGATATAAACTGCAAAAACTCTTTCCTCTTATCCGGTTTCACCGAAAATGATGCAAGTTTGTTTCTGGCTATGTCTCCGTCCCTCGTCATCTATAAACCTGGCCTAATGCCCATTTTTTCCAGAACGATCCGAGCTTTTATTGTGTCTTTTGTTTTTCCTTTGATGTTTAGTGTAGTTCTGACCAGTGTATCAAACACATTTTTCTTAACATGCATTACATCGATGTTGTGTCTCAATTTTAATTGGGACTAGTACGGGAGCTCAAACAACCTCGTCTTATGCATCTAGTTCAGATGTGTCTGGTCTTGTCCTATTTACGGATTTGCCCAACGGAGCAAAATGCAAACGATTCACCTGAGCCAAAATTTCATCTCCAGACCATTTTCTAGGTCTTGGCCGAAGCTCTATGTCGTTGCAAAAACTCTGGGTTGTCTCGATCGGATGCCACTTGTGGTCCCACAACAACCATCTATGATGCCTTAGGTAACAAACTTTTCTCGCATGCCAACCAGACGTTGTGTTCTCTTTGCAAACTGGGCATACGTAATAACCCTTAATGAACTTTTCTCGCATGCCAACAAGACGTTGTGTTCTCTTTGCAAACTGGGCATACGTAATAACCCTTAATGCTCTACTCAGAAATTATAGCGTACGCAGGAAAATCGTTTATAGTCCACATCTCCGCCTACTCTCAAATTGAACATTTTCCCGGTAGATTTATTGTACGTGGGAACATCGTTTTCCCACAATTCTTTTAGTTCATCGACCAACGGTTGTAAATAAACATAAATAGATGTGCCCAAATCTTCTGTTAACAACAATGTCATCATCATGTATTCTTTTTTCATGCACTTCCATGGCGGAAAATTAGACGGAATTGCAAAGATTGGCCAATTGCTGTGGTTTTGGTTTAGAACCCCAAATGGATTAAACCCGTTTGTCGCAAGTCCCAATCTAACGTTCCGGGGCTCACGTGAAAAATCAAGGTACAGCCTATCAAACTCTTTCTAGGCCTCTCCATTTGCAGAATGTCTCATAACATCGTCATCCACTCGTCTTTTCTTATGCCACCTCATGTCGCTTGTAATATGCGTCAACATATCCAATTGCTGCAACCTAGGCTTTAATGGGAGATAACGCATAACTTTTTTGTGAAATCTTCATTGTTCTATTCTGAGAAGTGATTTTAAACTGCGACTCATTACATACAGGGCATTTATCGAACGCTTTATTCTTTTTGGAGAACAAAATGCAATTATTTTACACGCGTGAATTTTTTCATATCCCAATCCAAGACCACTCAGCACCTTTTTTGCACTTTTATTTTCTTTAGGCAGACAATTGTCCTTTGGAAGCATCCTCTTGAAAACCCCCAAAAAGTAATCAAAACACTAGTTTGACATAGGAAACTTTATTTTGCCATGCATCAACTCAACAATGGCCGTGAGCACCGAAAATCCTTCGTAACCGGGGTATAATTCTTGCTTGGCACTTTTTAATAGTTTTTCATATTTTTCAAATGCTTCATTGTCCATGGTGGGAGAGATGTCATCTTCTACTTCTGCATTCGTATAATCATCAATACATCTGTTAGGATTATGTATCCACTGTTTGTCCATATCACTTGCAAATATAAAAAATTTACAAGGGTTACAACAACTTCAATAATGACATCCCACTTTATGCCTCCAGTATGAGTCCTATCTCATTCGGGAGTGCACAGTTACGTGCTCTAATTTACGGTTCCAACACATGAGAGTTCGATCGTGGGAAAACTTCGATAGCATCTCATTGCAGTTCTTCAAGTGCACGATGTAGATACGAAAAACTACGATTCAAGAATTAATTGGACCGCAATCATGCTTTTGCATTCATTCGCGAAATCCAACTAATTCTCTAATGAGAAACTAAGCTCATATGAACATTGCAAACCATTTTTTTTGTACATCCATACAAAAATGTTTGCATACAAATACATAAACTCACAAAAATTATAAACTACATACATCACAATTTAAATGAATGGAAATTGAATAAGTTAGTTAAGAAAATATACCTCCGAGATTAACGGCAACACAGATTCAAAGGCTGGAAATTCCAGCAGGAAGGCAGCTGCTGCAATTATTTTGCAGCTTCTGCCTTCCTGCATTCTCGTTAAATTCAGTAAAGTGATAAGACTTTGCGTGATGAAAGCATTGTCACGCAAAACATGTTGCTTCCACTTTTGGCGCCATCCAATTATGCTTTGTCGCGTTTTTTATAGCCCTTTGTGCGACGAACTATGGTTCGTCACACATTACCTTTTTTTATTAAAAATAGTTTGTCGAGCATTACTTTTTTTTTATTAAAAAAACATCGTTTTTTGAAAAATGAATTGAATTTTTCCATTCAGTCTTCAATTTTTTTCAAACCACATAAATACTTAATAAATCAAGAACTTAGTTCATTAAACCATTTCTACATAATTAATTAATATAAATATTTATTAAAATGCATTAATTTTATCAAAATAAACATTAAGTACATATTTAAGTAAACCGCTCATAATAAAAAAGTTCTAATTCATATCTCATTATTAAATAAGCACTAAAATTAAAATAAAAAACACGATTCTGCTCATCCGTGGATAGTTCTGGTTCTCGCTGTAGTTCTGCCACACGTTGATTATCAAATTTCCACTTCCGGAGACGAGACTTGAACATGTTATCGATTGCCTTCATCAGATTTGGGTTACTTTTGTCATTGTCCCAATTAGGCTGTCATGTGAAAATTAATAAATGAAAATCTCACTATTATATTAAATTTAACAAACATAATTATTATTTAACTAATAACTTAACATATACAACTAACTCATCAGTCATGTGCATATTCACCTCCTCGGGGATGGCTCTCAAAGACTCCCAATCCGCATCACATTTGTCACGCAACAATGCTCCAATGTCGAACCAAAAGCTGGCGCGTATATCTGACTTCACAACCCCCATTAATTTGTCAGTAATGATTCGGTAACGGCTCCTACCATAAGTGTGTTGGACCCGTACTGCAGCTCTTTTCTTCTAGCACAAACCTTTTTTGGAACCTTCACCATCCATTGTCTTTGACGAACGCGCACCAGCATTGGATGTCGTACCAACAATCAAAGAACAAATTGATTATAATCTGCAAAACTGTAAAGTGTTTCCAGAACGAATTATGAAGAATAAGGAAAGTAGAAGAGCATATTTATAGGAAGGTTAGGGACTTTGTGCGACGAAGCCTTTGTCGTGCAAACATCTGCACAAAATACGATCCTAATTCCTCTGATTCACATGCACTGAATGCTCTGACCCAAAACTGAATGACCTTTGTACGACAAAGCCTTTGTCGTGCAAAGTTTCATCACCTAACACGACAAAGGTTTCGTTGCGCAAAACATATAGATTCGAAATATGGCGGTAAAGTTAACCGCATTTTTTGTGGCCTTTGTGCGATGAAGCCTTTGTAGCTAAAAATTTTGCGCAACAAATGTAATTGATTGTAATTACGAAGTTTATGTAAACATAGATCTTTAGTATCTATATTTACGTAAACTTCATAATTACAAACAAATATTCACTTATAATATTTATTCTAAAAATAATTAAAAACTTAAATAAATTGAATAAATCCATGCAATTATTTAAACAACAAAACATGAATTAAAGCCTAATTAAGTCCAAATACATAACCTATAAAAAAACCCTTAAATTTAAATATTGTCCTCAAAAACATAAATTTAAAACTACTGTATTGCTGGTCTTCCATTCTGCTCCACGTCATAACGCCACCGCTTGTAACCCCCCTTCAACGACTCCTCCATCAACTTCATCAACTCTTCGTTCGTATCATCAAGGGTATAGTTACACTGTTACACATATATGCAAATAATTAATTCCAACATATAACAAAAAATTTCACAAAATTAATTATTTTCAACATTTGTCACACTTACTAATAATTGATCCATCACCGCCTTCTTCACATTCTTGGGCACATATTTCCAAGAACGCCAACAGTAGGACAATTATTCTGCATTCCTACACCAATTGCATGCGCAAACTCCACTTATTGCCTGATATCATAGGGCCCATAGGGTATGCTTTACTCCCAGTTTTTATCCTCCATTTGAGCACGAAGAGAATTGTGAAGAATAAGGAGAGCAGACACGCATATTAATAGGAAGGTTAGGGACTTTAAGCGATGAAGCCTTTTGTTGCGCAAACCTCTGCACTAAATACAGCATTGATTCCTCTAATTCACATGCACTGAATGCTCTGACTCAAAAACTGACTGGACTTTGCCCGACAAAGCCTTTGTCGAGCAAAGTGCTCCGCTGATTACCACTGAATGCTCTGACAAAAATACTGAATGAACTTTGAAAGACGATGACTTTGTTGCCCAAGGTTGCCATGGAAAAAACTTATTCGCACATTTTTTTTTCGCGCCAAAAAAAAAAATTACCAGTGGTTTTCTTACTGACTTTGTACAACGAGTATCTTTTTTTCGTCATGCAAACTATATTGCGCGACAAAGAGCTCAGTCACACAAAGTGGCACCAATCTTATGCGACAACGTTGTTGTTTCATTGCACAAAACTAACTTGTGCGATGGATTTTGCTTTGTCGCACAAACATCTGCTATGCAAATAGTTTTTCCTACTAGTGTTTGCACCTTCCTCATTACTTATTCTTTAACCCCCACTCATCATAATAACCTTCTATTTTCCAACTCAAACTCTCAACTGGGTTCAGACTCTAGCTCAAAAGGCTAACTAGTTGATGTGTCAAAAATACACTGCGCGAATTTAAAATTTTACCTTCTTGTCGGCAGGAAAAACAATGGGTCAAGGGATGGGGGTTATGCGGTGCTTGTGTTTTGGAAACCGACAAGCTTGTGGAGGTTGATAGGAGCACCAAAGTTATAGCTGGTGGAATTTAAAAGGGTGGAGGTGAAGAATGAGGTGACAAAGTATGTGACAATTGGGGTGGATGTGTGCAAGAGAACGAGCCTTGTGGATAGTGAAGGAAAGAGGAAGTTGGTAACTGAAAAGTACATAATTGTGGAATGTTCTAAAAGACACTAGGCGTAGTCGGGCGGCGAGCTAGCGCCTAGCGCTTAGGCGCCGAGGCGGATCCCTAGACGGACTAGGCGGATTTATGTAAATTAATATAAATTAATTAAATTTACTATATAATATATAAATAATATGTCTTTTCTTTTAAAATAATATATGTGATGTTAGGGTTGAAATACATACGGTCTTAAAAGAAAAATGAATAATAAAACAATAGAAAGTTGAGGAGATGGTAAACAGAGTTATTATTCTTTTTACCAGTTTATGTAAATGGTCTAAAAAAGAAATAAAAGATATTGACAATTGCATTTTCTCTCTCTCTCTCTCTCTCTCTCTCTCTCTCTCTTTCTCTCTCTTCTAGTTTCTCTCTTTAAAAACCCAGATCCAAAGCCTCTTCTTTGGCTTCAACTTTCAACCGCCACCTCGTGCTCTTGCTCGAGGTAGGCGGCAACCCGCTACTTCCTCCTCTTTCCAATCTTCTTCTTCCCTCCTTATCTTCTTCCCTCCTTATCTCTAGTGGCGGAGCCACATAGAGACTAGGGTAGTTCAGGGCCCATCCTGGAATTAAATTTATATCGATTGTGTAGTGATTTTTGCAATAATGTGCATGTGGTGTGTTGGTATATCAGGTTTTAGGGGTTTCATTAGGTTCTGGGGTCGACACCTGCTGACGGAAAGCCACTTTCTGGTATTTTTTTTACCAATTACCATATATAACTACTCTTCTGCTAACATTCTGATTTCTTTTAAACCAATTATTTTTTTGTTAGTTCATATAAAACAAGGTATATATATTCGAGAGGAAGATTCAATAATATTAAAAAAAAAAAAAATCGTATTTGTTTTTTTTTTTGTTAGTTCATATAAAACAAAGTATATATTCGAGAAGAAGATTCAATAATATTAAAAGAAAAATATCATAATAATAGTTTGAGCTAGTTATAACGTTATTATCAATGTTGCGTTAGATGTCAACACAGGTTCTATTTACTATGACATCTTTCAAATTTTAAAGCTTCATTACTCTTGTTTGATTCAAATTTTCCATGATATTACTAAATTTTTTTCTAATTTCTTTCATTAGTTTAAAGGCCCCTCCTAGCATGAATTTCTGGCTCCGCCACTGCTTATCTCCTTCCCTCATTTCCCTTTTTCTTTTTTTCCTCCCTTTTCACTTTCTTTGCTCCATCCCCCTTCTGCATCCATCTCTTATGCTCTTCTTTCCAGTCTCTTTCTTTTGTTTTATTCCCAGTTCTCTCTGAGTTTATCTCAATTTTTCCTGAGCTAGGTCTTAACTATCCCCTAAGCTTGTCTAAGATCTGGGCTTCATGCCCTTTATCCGACATCTTTTGCCTACTTTTACTACTTTATGTCTTTTAATTTTTTGTCTTCCCTCCTCCTTAGTTGTGATACTACATCCCCATCCCAACATGTACTCGGATAGGCGGGCTCCGATCAGGAATGGGATACCAAATCTATTACCCTCCTTCACTTTCCCTATCCAAACGACATAACTATGTCGTATCCCCATCAAGGCCAAGTGTTGGGTATTTTACATACCCTATTAGCCTTACCCTCTACCCGTATGATACTTTGTTTGTATATATTTGTAGGGGTTCGTGAACGAGAATTGGGCATGGTGTCTACTTTCTTGGTTCAGAGTTTGGCTTCCTCCGAGGATGTGACAACAGCGGCAATGTGGTCTTTGCTGCTCGAGATTAGGATGTTTTAATTGTTTGTTTTATGCTACCTTCGGACCTAAGCTTATGTGGGCATCACATTGTATCTTGGGTTGTTGCTCTCATTTTGCTTTGGCCTTTTACTTTCCCTGTAGTTGTTTACTCGGTCCTTTATGGGTCTTGTACTAATTTTTATATTAATGCAAGTTGGCTTTGTGATAAAAAAAAAACAGAAAGAAATAAAAGAATGAAAAAATGGTAAAGAGTGTTAATAGGACCTGGGAAGAGGAAACCCGTGCAACCAAAATAGAGGAGATGGTGGGACCATAAAGAATTCACCTATCCATTTAAATTGAAAGTTAATATGGTGGTCCCCACCCGTTCATCTTCTTCCTCGCAACCTGCAACATCATTTTTCCACATTGATACAAAAATTCATATCCTAACGTCTTCTTATATGCCCACCTAGGTTCTGCCCAACCTCGCCCAGACCTGCATAGCTTCGCCTAGACCTGCCTAATCCCACCTTGGTGTCAACCTAATACATTTTATGATTTTGTGACCGAGTAGGAGTTAAACACGGCGGTCAATCACCATCCAGCGCCTAGGCACTGCCTAGACCGATTTTTAGAACACTAATTTGTGGTTGGTTCTCCAAGTGAAGCATATTGTCGATGTCAAGCTTTTTGGAAAAGCAAAACTGAGGGAGGCCTTTTAACTTTATGACATCAGCAACTAAGCTATGAGCCTATAATTTAAATGTAGTATAATCATCCATGGTAGTAAGCATTGTGACACGCCCCGATATCGATGTCCTTGGGACATCGGGATTGCCACGTGCTGGTCGACACCCGAAGGTCATGCAAGCCATTTATGAATGCAAATGCTGAGAACATGAATATAGATTTTGCTCGAATACTAATATAATAAAATAATATTCAATTGCCGACAATGAAAACATAATGGTAATGCATGGCATGTTCAGAGTATACATCTAGTTCAGAATACAAGCGAAAGGTGAAATTACAATGATGTCAAAGTAGAAGAGATGGCATGATGTCACTGGTAAGGGAATGCCTCGTAGCGCATGTCGTAATCCTCGTTCCTAAGTCCTGATGGGGCGCAAAACAAACATGAGTGGACCATGTTGATATCTATTTATATATACATATAATAAAATAGTTATCAACATACTAACGCCTAAAGTTTTATGAAAACATTAATAACATAATATGTAGTAGCTTTTCCAAAAACCCTAGCATGCCATAAAACCTTCATAAAACATATATCGTATTGTGTGCTAAAAAGTGGTATCATATATCGATGTCATACGGTTGAAGCCACCAACCTACGCTTGGCCGAAGCCAATATAAGTATCATCCAGCCGAAGCCACCAACCTACGCCTGGCCTAAGCCAATATAAGTATCTCCCGACTGAAGCTACCAACCTTCGCCTAGCCGAAGCCCATATAAGTATCTTCCAGCCGAAGCCACCAACCTACACCCGGCCGAAGCCAATATAAGTATCATTCAGCAGAAGCCACCAACCTACGCCCGGTCGAAGCCAATATAAGTTTCATCGCCCGCAGGCAGAACAGTGACCCCTAGATACGCACAAATACATTGAATATAATCTTTCCAAACATAGGTACATATATCTTAAAATCATCTTCATAGCATACAGTCATCTATCATATATACTATAAAGAAGTGTAAAGAAAACATGTTTATAAATAGTATATAGTCATCCCTCATCTATATAACAAAGAACATGAGTTCGATAAAATATGGTAATTCCAAATATTCTCAGTAAGCATAATATCTCATAAAACGTAATCATTAAATCGTGCTTTTCATGTATGCATTTCTACTATTAAAACATGTATTTTGGAAAGGGTCCACTCACAAATACTCCATCGTTGAAGAGCCACGCAAACTAGTGAAGACAGGAACGCCACAATATATGCACCTAAGCACATAAAGGGTCCAATTAATAAAACTATATTCAAATGATTGAATTTGAGAAATTAGATGTCAAAAACGGATTCAGGATGTCGAATTACCCTAAAAAGGGTCCTGGGTAAATTTCGAAAAAGTCAACAAAATGTCAACATAGGAATATTTCAGAGAATATTCCTTAAAATATTACAGGAATATTTCGTTAGGGAATATTCCGTTAGGGTCTGTCAAACGGGCTGGGTCAAACAGGTTTTGGGCTTGGCTAGATTGGGTTGAAGGGTTCTAGGCCTAAAGGCCTGGTTTCAAAGCATTTCGGGTTAAGGGTTTTTAATGGGTTTGGGCTTGAAAGCCCGGCCCACAGGTCTTTGGATTTCATAAAACAAATAAAATAATTAAATGGGTTAGGTTTGATTTTAACAGGCCAAATGCCCTACCTGGTAAAGCCCAAAGGGCCTTGTTCGAAGGGTTGAGCTTGGGAGCCCATTAGTCGTCGGGGAAGAAGGCCGGAGCCTTCCGAGCTCCAATCGCCGTCAAACCTACTTTAATACACGTCAAGCCCTAAACCAAAAATGAAGCTACAGAGGAAAGGGAGGAGTTCGTACCATTTTTACGACGGGTGGTTGCCGGAGTTGGCCGTAAAGTGTCTGCAAATGCCGGGTTCCTCATCGGCAACTGGGTAAGTATCCCAGAGATGGTTTTAACGTCGTCTAAACCTTCACCAAAAACCACTTTTTAACAACCATTAAGCCTTAATATGTCACATCCCGGCCCGAGGTGGATCACTTCCCCGGCCCGTTCCACCACCGTAGCACGATATTGTCCGCTTTGGGCCCCGGCCATGCCCTCAAGATTTTGTTTCGGGGAACTCGCGAGCAACTTCCCAGTGGGTCAACCATCCTGGGAGTGCTCTGGCCCCCTTCTCGCTTAACTTCAGAGTTCCTACGGAACCCGAAGCCAGTGAGCTCCCAAAAGGCCTCGTGCTAGGATAAGATGGGAATATACATATAAGGCTTACAGGATCCACTCCTCTGGGTGATGTAGGATCTCACAATCCACCCCTCTTAGGGGCCTGACGTCCTTATCGGCACACACGCGGCCAGGGTTAGGCTTTGATACCAAATGTCACATCCCGGCCTGGGGTGGATCACTTTCTGGGCCTGCTTCACCACCGTAACACGATATTGTCCGCTTTGGGCCCCGACCACGCCCTCACGGTTTTGTTTCTGGGAACTCACGAGCAACTTCCCAGTGGGTCACTTATCCTGGGAGTGCTCTGGCCCCCTTCTCACTTAACTTCGGAGTTCGTACGGAACCCGAAGCCAGTGAGCTCCCAAAAGGCCTCGTGCTAGGTAGAGATGGGAATATACATATAAAGCTTACATGATCCACTCCCCTAGGCGATGTGGGGTCTCACATAATATTCTTAAGCACCAACTAAAAGGCTATAGGGACTTACCTACAACAAGGGTTCGCTGGAGAATGAACTGTACCATGGTGTAGCCACGGTGCACGTGCTACGGTTGTCCTTTCATTCCAAGCTTGTGGAACTCGTATAGGGGGAGGAAGTGATGGTGTTGGTGCGTGCGTGAGTGAACTCAGAGGGGAGAGAGGGTTTTGCAAAGAAGGGAGGGTGTTCGGGGAGAAAGGGAAAACAGAGAACAGAGAGAGAGAAAATAGAGAAGAATGGGGGATAAAGAAAGAGGATTGGCACGTGGCAGCCATAGGGAAAAGGAGACCGGGGAACCAAAAAGAGAAAGGGGTCCCACCTGGCTCACCATTTAAAACCAAATAATGCAACCTTTTCAAAAATCATCCCCCACATAAGTGAAATTACGAAATCATCCTCAATGTTCTGAAAAATTCGGGACGGGTTATCACAATCTACCCCCGTTAAATAAAATTTCGTCCGCAAATTTAAAATAACTTGCTACACTAAAAACTCGAAAATAGGAAGAAGAAAATTTATATGTAATGAAGAAATCAAGTCAGAGTGGTTACAAAGTAGGGAAAATGCCACCTCGTCGCGCTCGGGTTGCAATGATTCCATCTTTCGTGCTTCTAGGCTCATTCATTCTTCCTCTATCAGTGTAAAAGTAGAAAACATACTTTATAAAGATATAAAGTTGAAATCATATACTAATGTAAGGTCAAAAGTAAGTATGCAATATACGATAACGTCAAAAATACAAATATATAACTATAATAAGGTAATTTAAAATACTTGTACCCAAAAGTCAAAAACTGAAAATGAGAGTGGGTCTTGCCCAAGCATACGTAACGTCACGTACTTTGAGAACAGATGTGTCTTTAGGTTGATCCCCAAAATAACTAAATAGTAACACTATCGTAGACAGGTCTTCTTGCCCACTTGCTTAGCAAACCCAACGAATAAGCTATCGATACAATAGTTGGTCGCCAGCGATATCGACCACATGTTAGTTGTCTCGATAAGCAAGCAGTAATTTCCCAAAAGTGTACAATTTCTCATATCGTGAATTTGATCCTTTGAATACAAGTTCACAAAACTCCTATGTCAACCAGTGTTGCCTGTAGAAACTCTCGTACTATGTTGCAAAAAGTGTCATGCCCAAACCGAACAAAATAAAAACTGTCGTCGTAAGAACTCCATCCAGTACCAAGCACCCTATCCTCCTCAGTTCTTCCAAAATTGACCAACTACTCCAGTGTTTTGCCAACAAGGGAACCATTTGAAAAAATGTACCTTGGAAGTGGCTACCATGTTAATAGCAGATCCAAAAGCTCGAACTAGACAAGCAGAAAATGAGAAGTCACATTTCCAACAAGCAGTATCTCAAGAGGGTTGTTGTAGCACTCAAACCACCTCCCCATTTTTGCTTAGTTGCAGATTTCTAGTCAAACAGGGTCAATGTTGGTGGAAAGAAGAATGACTCACAAATGATCAACCTAAAAACCCGATGAGAGCACACACCATTCGAGAGAAATGTAAATTCTAAATATGCTTAAACCACAAGACGAGTGTATATATATCGTTGGGAAAGAACTACTAGAGTATGATATGATGTTTATGAATTATAGCAAAATAATGGGTGGTGACTATTCATTTTTGCATGAAGATAGTGATTGGTGATGCAATCCAATGATCACCTGCACTACAACCTTCATCAAACTCTTACTAAAAGATGGCTCAAACCTCACTCTCATATGGAACTCTTTCTGGTAAGTCTGGTAAGCTTGTGAAAAGGTTATGCTCCTAACATTCCTGACGGAATCAATATGAACTAGGTGCACACTTCTGCCGAATCTATTGATCGTGAATTCCTCACTGATTGAGGGAGAAACCACGTCGAGAAGGCTAAAAGAACACTCCAAAATTTGAGTATCAAAACAAGTCAAAGGATAATTCATATTTCACGACACCTTGTGCAGATTTTCAATTTCCAACGATCGCACCCTTTTTGGAAATTGATAAGAATTGCATCTGTTACTGAAGAGTCTCCCAAGAAAAGTATTTAATCTAAATGAAGTCAATGCTCAAAGAATTTGAGATGAAACTAACAGTCGATGGTTAGGGAAGTTGACTTCGTCGTTGGAGTGAGCAAGAGGGTTATTCATAGAATAATCACCGAGAATTGTTCTAAAGATCCACACGAATTTCCTCAGCAGGAATGAGTCCGAGAACATTGATTCGATTCCACAAATTACCACTTACTAACTTCATCACAACTAGCGCTTACTCGCTTTCTCTAACACGCACTTCGAAAGTTTTGAGTAATTTCCAAAGAGATATGACTCTGCCTGCCATCCCTAGAGAACGCATGTCGCAGAGTGACATCATCAATTCAAATCTTCCAAATTCAAACCACTTAGGTTTTTCCGTTTCTCAAAAACTCTTATGTGGATCTAACTCTGCTCGTAATTCCTAGGGAACGCATGTTGCAAAGTATCAGTTCGATGTTAAAAGTCATCTAACAAACCAATTCGTCATCGATGGGGCACAATCCCGACATGAGTTTCTTCTTCTTCAATACGATGTAACTATTCATGCAGTATGGAGGTTGCATAATCGTGCTGAAAGATGACAAATCCGAAAGTCGTGACATCCAAATGGTGTCATGACCGACACACTACTACAGTGACAGAAGATCCTAAGTATGCTATGAACAAACCACACTTTGATACCAAACTGACATGCCTCAATCTCGATGTCCTCAGGACATCCGGATGGCCACGTGCTGGCCGACACCCGAAGGTCACGTAAGCCATTTATGAATGCAAATGCTGAGAACATGTGAAACATGCATATAGATTTTGCTCGAATACTAATATAATAAAATAATATTCAACTGCCAACAATGAAAACAAAATGATAATGCATGACATGTTCAGAGCATACATCTAGTTCAGAATACAAGCGGAAGGTGAAATTACAATGATGTCAAAGTAGAAGGGATGGCATAATGTCACTGGTAAGGGAATGCCTCGTAGCGTGTGTCGTAATCCTCGTTCCTAAGTCCTGAGGGGGCGCAAAACAAACATGAGTGGACCAAGTTGATATATATATATATATATATATATATATATAAAATAAAATAGTTATCAACATACTAACCCCCAAAGTTTTATGAAAACATTAATAGCATAATATGTAGTAGGTTTTTTGAAAACCCTAGCATGCCATAAAACCTTCATAAAACATATATTGTACCAACCTACGCCCGGCCGAAGCCAATATAAGTATCTTCCGGCTGAAGCCACCAACCTATGCCCGGCCGAAGCCAATATATGTATCTCCCGGCCGAAGCCACAAATCTGTGGCCGACCGAAGACAATATAAGTATCTTTTGGCTGAAGCCACCAACCTACGCCCTGCTGTAGCCAAGATATGTATCATCGCCCGCAGGCTGAACAGTGACCCCTAGATACGCACAAAAACATTGAATATAATCTTTCCAAACATAGGTACATATATCTTAAAATCATCTTCATAGCATATAGTCATCCATCATATATACTATAGAGAAGTGTATAGAAAACATGTTCATAAATAGTATATAGTCATCCATCATCTATACTACAAAGAGCATGAGTTCGATAAAATATGGTAATTCAAAATATTCTTAGTAAGCATAATATCTCCTAAAACGTAATCATTAAATCATGCTTTTCATGTATGCATTTCTACTATTAAAACTGCATTTTGGAAGGGGTCCACTCACAGATAATCTATCGTCGAAGAGCCACACAAACTAGCGAAGACGAAAACGCCATAATATATGCATCTAAGCACATAAAGGATCCAATTAATAAAACTATATTCAAACAATTGAATTTGGGAAAACGGAAGTCAAAAACAGATTCAGGACGTCGAATTACCTTAAGAAGGATCCCGGGTAAATTTCAAAAAAGTCAACAAAAAGTCAACAGGGGAATAGTTCAGGAATATTCCCTAATGGAATATTCCACAAAATATTCCTTTAGGTGGGTCAAACGGGCTTTGGGCTTGGTTGGATTAGGTTGAAGGGACCTAGGCCCAAAAGCCTGGTTTCAAAGGATTTTGGGTTAAGAGATTATAATGGGTTTGGTCTTGGAAGCCTGGCCCATAGGTCTTTGGATTTTAGAAAAGAAATAAAATAATTAAATGGGTAGGGTTTGATTTTAACGGGCCCTGGTTTGAAGGGTTGGGCTTGGGAGCCCGTTAAATGATGGGGAAGAAGGTTGGAGCCTTCAGAGCTCCGATCTTCGTCAAACGTACATTATTACATGTTAAGCCCTAAACCAAAAATGAAGCTACGGAGGAGAGGGAAGAGTTCGTACCATTTTTACTACCCGTGGTGGTCGGAGTTGGCCGTAAAATGTCAGCAAAGGCCGGGTTCCTCGTCGGCAATTGGGTAAGTATCCCAGACATGGTTTTCACGTCTAAAGCTTCACCAAAAACCACTTTTTTACAACCATTAAGCCTTAATCTATCCTTAAGCACCAACTAAAAGGCTATAGGGACTCACTTACAACAAGGGTTTGCCAGAGAATGAACTACACGGTGGTGTAGCCACGGTGCATGTGCTATGGTTGTCCTTTCGTTCCAAGCTTGTGGAACTCGCATAGGGGGATGGAGTGTTGGTGGTGGTGCGTGCGTGAGTGAACTCTAATGGGAGAAAGGGTTTTGCAGAGAAGGGAGGGTGTGAAGGAAAATTTGTGAAAAACATGTTCATTTGAGCAACATCTATGACATGCAATTAACAATTAAAGGCGGAATCATGCTTGTATGCACTCAAAACAAAATATTACCCATGAAATTCAAAGCCTAGTAGTTATGATGAACCAAGGCTTAACTCAAATCTTAAAGAAATGAGTTGAGAAACTTTTATACCTTTGAAGCACCTCTTTGCTTAGCAAAGGTTAATCACCCATGTGAGGGCCTTCTTTCCTTTGTCTCCTTGCTCCTTGGCTCCATGGATATGGATGGAAGAATTGATTCTCCAAAAGTCTCCAAGGTAGGAGACCTCTAATTTTCGACACCAAGGATGGTGAAGGAAAACGATGAGTGACCTTGGAGGAGGAAGGATTGCTAGCTAATCCCCTCCAAAGGGGCCGGCCTCCTAGAGAGAAATGGAGAGACATGTTCTCTCCAATTTTCTCCAAAAGAAACCCTAATGATGAAATGGCTATAAAGTTGCCTTTATACCACCTCACAAAGGAGTGGCAAACTTGCAATTAAGCCAAGTTCACTACCCTTCTCTATATGGCCGGCCACTTAAGGGTTTATTGGGATTTCTAGCCCTTTGTGTTTTCAAGTTGTCACAACTTGATCTAATGGGCTTGACATTCAAATCCCATTGGGCCTTACGGCCCAAAACTAACCCGAGGTCTATAACGAACTTATTCGTTTGATTAATTAACATATTAATTAATCCTAGCCATAAATAATTAAACCATTTAATTATCCTTACTCATCTCCGTTGTATCCTTCAATGATTACCTTACACGGTGTGCGATCCATTAGGTTCCTTTTAGCAAGGCAGTGGGCGATTAGAACTCTTACTAATCGATTGTGAATTGAAACTGACTTTCAATTCTCCCTTTAGTGATTATACATCTTCAGGGCTTCCACAAGCCATGAGTGACACCTAGCAGTATGTCATGGCTACCCAAGCTAATCAGAAGAGGTTGGAGAACCTATTCAGTTTGGGATTACAATGCAATACGGTCTTTCTCTAATACAATAGTCTTGACCACATTGTTTGGTTTGATAGTTTATTCATGTCTACTATCCAATGTGATTCTTTTACTTATATGATTACCTTGAATGTGATTTGGAATGACTTCCTAAATCTCATTCATACTCTGGCCAGAGAATCTAAATAATATCATAGAGTATTCTCCCGCAAACGGTTTGATGGTTAGAGATCCCTTGTTGCGCATTCACTTGCCTCCATGGCTAAGTGGCTTAACCCCAACCATGCCGTGGACACCCTCTGACGGAGTGACTTTGACATAGCCAAAGATCAAGGACCTAACCACAAGATAACTATGATGCCTCAGGTCAAATGACTACTTTGCATTATCCCAACCATGAGTTCTCATGTGACATGAGTATGAGAACTCCTCGTTGATCGCGTTCAGTGGACTCATTCTCTATTGAGCACCTACGTACTTGTCTTGGTGTCAGTCACACCATTGACTCGAGACCAGTCACTCTCCCTAAGAGAAGACATAGGACGTACTGATCTTAATAGACTGTCAATGCCCAATTGGCAATCCTATGATCAGGAACATTTAGGATATGTATACGAAAGAGAATGGTCTCATGAATCTAACTTCTTTAGATCACATTCTCCCTATTACATATTCCTTGGACTTGTCGTTTAAGCATATAACATTTATATGAGACGGCTTAAAACAATAATCTTTGCCTTTATATTAAACTAGATTAGTTTAACATGTGAAATGTCCGTAAAGTATCATCATATGATTGGTTTTAGGGCACATTTCCAACAATCTCCCACTTGCACTAGAGCCAATCAGCTTGGTCATCAGTGATGATACCTCTTTTGTAGTCATTTCAAAAATGGTTGAGTAGTAGGCCTAGACAATGGATATCTATATGTTATCCATAGAAGCAACCTTGAGAATAACGACATCACCATTATACATGATTCTCAATCATGTGGTTCAGTCTCTCATTTGAGTTCGGATCTTGATGAGACCTTGATTCCCTAGCTTGAGCTATTGCCCCATTTGTGTCGTAGTGTCGGCACACTAGAGACACTTTCTGGTTGGAACCGAATGGAAAGTTCATGAATGAACTTTCCCATCCAAACAACATTGTTGTAAACTTCTATATGGCGATATATTTTGCATTCATGATGGAAGACACTAAAGTCATTACTTTTAATGTTTCCACCCAAATATCTCTTTAGTCATAATAAAGAGATATACAATTATCTCTTCATTCAAAATGAAGAGACATCCAATGATGGATACAATATTAGATTCATAATATAATACTTTTACGCTTCCATTTCGTTACTCTAATTCTTCCTCATTTTCAAGGAATCTATCCTTTAGTATTTCTTAAATACATAAGGACTCACTTGACAGTTGCCATGGTTTTGATCTTGGGCTTGCATTGATATCGTCTTGTACCGTTCTTGGTACAACTCATATCAATGTTTTTCATACAATATGAAATGCATAAATCACCTTTCTGCTTGTACATAAAGGATTCTATTTACACATTATTTCTTTGGGAGTCAAAGGGTACATTCCCTTTGAGAAGAGCAACTTCCTAATCTCACTAAAATTGTCATTCTGGTTGAAGTTTATTATCACATGAGAAATTTCCTAGCATCTTTTGCCTATCATTAGGGATTGATATAATCAGATTATATACTGAAATCTATCATTATAGATTTCCATCCCATGTATATAGACTATGTCTCCCATATACATTCTATCATTATAGAATGTTTAAAGTCATTACTTTAACGAAGAAGAATTCCTAAACTTAATATATCATATATATGTTTTAATTTAGGAATACGATTAACTCCCACTAATCTTTTGTAAACCTAGTAAACAAAAGATTCATTTACATCTTTATGAGAAATCAAGCGATTTGATCTTTCTCTCATAAGACGCTTACAACTCCCACTAGCTTGCTAAGATTCATGATGGATGGATCTTTACAACTTACACGTCTTGTGATTATTAGTTTTAGACATATATTATCAAGACTATCTTGGTAATGGTTTCGGAAACCCATATTATGTCCAAACATTGAATCACTGTTTAGTTGTAGTTAGCAATCATCGAATTAATAGAAACCAAGACTACGTCAAAGATGGTTTCTTCCAAGTCAACCAATCTCTTTGATTGTAGTCACCTTAAGCTACCAATTAGCTTTAAAGGTTGCATTATTTCGGGTCAAATGGTACTATATCATTTCCTTGAGTATATGTCGTATATACACTCAATGTAGTCATGAGGATTCTCATTCTTATTTCTTTCGAATTAAGAGGTGTAACTCTGACATAGTCATAAAGTTCAAACCTTTCAATTGAGACGGTTTATAAATCCTTCTCAACTACATTTGGAGCTTATGGTGTAGGAACTAGGTTGTTATATTTGTTGATCATCATCTTGTCACTCAAAGAACGCATTCTTTGAGTTCTATCTCTAGTTCATTTGCTCTATGTTAGGCAAATCCAACTGTAGGATTACAATGAACTACCCAACAAATAACATTTATTAGTTGGTTTATATAAGTGATATCCAAAGGTTAATTTAAGGATATCCCACAAGATTGTTCTCAAACAAATATTGCTTATTAGCATACAACCCCAAATCTTAACACGATTAAGACTTGTCTTTCTTTCCAACTACATCCTATGGAGTCATGAAAATTTTGGAAGATCTTCTTATTGACAATCATATTGTCTTAGAAGTATATATCCTATATATGGGTAATTGATAACATCCAACGAACTAAATCTTATTCGAGTTCATTCTTCTCCTAAGGGAGAAATCCATTATCTTATGATGCTACTTTCCTTGATTTCTATCAAGGAAATTCTTCTGAAGTGTTATATTTCCTTGGATCAAATCTAAGGAGGTAAATACTTTAGACGTTTTACTCATCAACTTACATTTTTGAATTCTTTGAAACCTTTTGCAAAGTATTCGGACTTTTGTTTATTCAGAATAAACGATAGTCCAACCAAGAGCGATCTTCGGTGAATGTCATACAACATGAGTAGTATTATGTTGTGGACAAGTGCCACTAACATCTAAGTGAATTAACCTCAACAACTTTGTGATTCTTTCTTCTTTCCTAAAGAATAAAGATTCGAACATTTCGCCTCTATACAATTTTAACAAGAAGGTATTGGATCCGGATCTAACGATCCTAAGCATCTATCTATGACCAACTCGTAATATATGTTTTAGAGGTATCACAACTCAGTTTGGGATTAGTCACTACCTTGCAACCTTTTGGGTTTTAAGCATCGTCATATTCTAAACGGTTAACACTACCACATTATCTCTACTATAGAGACAATCAATTAGATTACAATAATCCAATCATTGATTGATAAAGAACAATGTTTTGTCAAACAAAACATTCATCCATCTCTTATAGTGACGGAATTAAGTTCCTTTATTCAAACTGGAATGTAAAGACAATCTTTGTTTTTCCAATTCCTTTGGTAGTTCATATGAGGAAGTAAGTACTATCTGCTTTCGCAGAGATCTATATTTGATTCACGTTCTGAATGTGAAGTACTTTCTCTCCTCTCATCAATCTTCTACTTCTTATTAGCCACATTTTTACAACGATTGTAAAACATAGTCACTAATACGGAATCAAGCATTCAAGTAGAAGAACCAACTGTTTTGAACCTTTCAAGAACAATTTACAACACCTTCAAAAGGTGTGTTCTTGACACTTGGAAGACATTTCTTGCATATACCCCTTCCAATGTCCATCCTTTCATAAAGAAAGTTTGTTCCCTTGGAGTTATTTTGCCTTCTTCATATGACTTCTCCCTTGACTACAATAGTCATGGTCCCCAAACTCCCACTATCTCTCTTGAAACTTATTTCAATTGTGTTATACACATTAAACGATTTGGAGAGCGTGCGGTTATTGTTCATTATATAGTTTACAATAAACTTGGTGAACCATATGGATAGGGACACAAAGGTGAAGTCCTAGCCTAGTTTCCCTCTTGTGAAGTGGTTTAACACTTCAACACTCAATGATTCAAAAATCATCATAAGTCCATGTTGATGGACTATTTTTGTCAACAACCATTATGTTCTAAACATAATTACAAACTTTCAAGAGTTGTTCAAGGCAACTCTTATTTCTTCATACAACAATTTGTAAGTGAAGAATCATGGCACATTAAGTGTCCATGCCCTTGTGCTTACTTCTCAAGTTCCTTGTTCATTTAGCAAAGAAACAAGCACTAGTGTTTGCATAAACTAAGGGTTGTTCTAAGCAACTCTTATTTCTTCATACAACGATTTGTAAGTGAAGAAGTATGACACTAAAAGTGTTCATGTCTTTGTGCTAATCTTCATAAGTTCCTTTGTTCATACAACAAAGGAATAAACATTGGTTGTTTGTGTTGTCCTCTTTATGATAGACTTATCTAACATGTTCTTCCAATGATACATTATCAATAGGAAAATTGTGAGGATGAGACTACTTAGGCACATATACAATCCATTCAAGACAATCTATGGAATTGTGGTACCAAGTCCGGAAACTAAAGCCTTTGGCTTTTCTTTGTCAAGCTTTGGATAGCGTTTGCAAATATATCGGTAAATAAATACATAATGAATATAAATTGATTGATTTTTTGCCATTTGATCCGGGTCTTTAAATCAAATAGCACCACCTACTATTTTCGGCAAATTCTATACCCCTCATCGGAATTCGAGAGTTTTGGAGAAAAATCTTAGTAGGGTATGGGAGGCTCACTATTACCAAGCCCACCTCACAATGATATGATGTTGGCTAGCAACAATAATAATGAGAGAGTACACTTACTCATTTACATCTAATGTAAGTACCCATCTTATTTGGCCTCTAGAGAATGAAGCCTCACAATGATATGATGTTGGCTCCATTGCACTTAGTTAAGTCATTCCCACCATGCAAGTTAAAGTAGGGGTTCAAGAACAACCTCACAATGATATGATGTTGATCATTCTCGTTGCCTACCTTCACAACATCATGTATGCGTATAGGACTCCTCCTGAGTGTAAGCACGCACTTTGTACTCCCCCATGATAGGGTGAAGTCGGTGTACGAGTCATAAATGATCGGAGCCTACCACGGTGGAAGGCCACGAAAGAGTGTTCAAAGCACTCTCACGCTTGTCAACTTAATAATGGTTTGGTGGAGGGTTTTAGTTCTCATCACATATAAGCATTCATTTTAATCTTATTAAAACAATTTGGTCCTATTACAACTATTGGTCCATGTGATTGATTTAGTAGTATATGATACTCCCACTAAGCTTGTAAAATGATTTTTAAAGCAAGAGTATATGGTACTACTAACATAAGCTTTGCATTCATTGATAGACTATATAGTTGCCTATGAACCTTTGATTCGATCCAACACGAGCCTAGTGTTCGATCTTGGTCTAGGGATGGTGATTGATTTTAGTTACGCGTTTAATCATATTAAGGCGTGTTTTTCTTATTGGGCGTTGGACCCAACTACTCCAATTTCATGCATATCATATAAACAAGAAAGGAGTACTTCAAAGTAAAGAAGAGCTTATGCTCTTTTACAACATTTGATCAAAACAAATTACTTTAAAGTAAAGAAGAGCTTATGCTCTTCTACAACATTAGATCATATCAAATTACAACCAAAATTAATCTACACATTCCCATGGTTCAAACAAATTTGAGACGGCCTTTCACATAGCTCAATTATCGTAGGCTTAGGTTCATAATCACCCTTTCTTTAATTAATTAACGCTTTAACTAATTAAACTTGAATGCAACATTTTCATTTGGTTTTTGTATCCATAGAATTGATTTAAATGGAGCTAAATAAAATGAAAATCCAATTCTCATTTAAAGATACAAAACTATTTTGTTCTCTACTAATTTGGGCCAAAAACAATAACCTCAACCATTGGGCTATATTGCAAAACACAAACTTTTGGGGTCACTTTGTAAAAACACAAAAGTCCACTACTTCATGTAATTACAACTAGAACCCAAAAATTTCAACAAATACAAAAACTTCATTAAAGGAGCAAAACAATTTGTCCTTTAGTGATTTGGGCCTTTACGTAAAAACGTAAACTTTCGGGTCAAAGTACAAATACACAAAAGTATCAAAACTTTATGTAATTGCATAAAAGCCCCAAAAATACCCTACTTAATAGTGTGGCCGGTTTTGGTAGTGAAAAAGGAGGAGGAAAAGGTTTTGGTGAAAAATTCAAAATTTGAAAGTGTTTTGAAAAAGTTAATAGGTAGGTGTGGAAAAGTTGATTGGTATAGGTTGTAAGAAAATGTTTTGTCAAACAATAAAGACATAAATCATCCATCACCAATCATCCATCACCAATCAAAATTAAACCAAAACTTTATGAAAAACACCAAACACTTTGAATCAAAACTCCAAACCTTTTTGTTCTTGATAAGATCAACAAGAACATTGAAGAACACACATGAAAACTCATAAGAGCTCCATGAATGTTTTCACTCAATAAAACTCAAATTTTCACTACATAAAAGAGGGTTAACATCCTAGGGTACTTAGGGGTTCCAAAAGTCACTTTAAAACAATTTTAACAAGACAAACAAGAACCCAAAAATCCACCCTTTGGATTTGGCCGAATTTCCCCAAAAACATGGCACCAAATTTTAGCTCCAAAATTCATGCTCATATGAACTACATCTACAACATTTGAGATGGCAAATTTTCTAACAAAATTTACATTCAAAGAAGCAAGAATAAAACTTGTAACCATTACAACATTCAAATCAAAGACTATGAACTACAAAACCCAAAAGGATTCACCAACTACTAGACCTAGGCTCTTGATACCACTTGAAGGAAAATTTGTGAAAAACATGTTCATTTGAGCAACATCTATGGCATGCAATTAACAATTAAAGGCGGAATCATGCTTGTATGCACTCAAAACAAAACATTACCCATGAAATTCAAAGCCTAGTAGTTATGATGAACCAAGACTCAACTCAAATCTTAAAGAAAGGAGTTGAGAAACTTTTATACCTTTGAAGCACCTCTTTGCTTAGCAAAGGTTAATCACCCATGTGAGGGCCTTCTTTCCTTTGTCTCCTTGCTCCTTGACTCCATGGATATGGATGTAAGAATTGATTCTCCAAAAGTCTCCAAGGTAGGAGACCTCTAATTTTCGACACCAAGGATGGTGAAGGAAGAAGATGAGTGACCTTGGAGGAGGAAGGATTGCTAGCTAATCCCCTCCAAGGGGGCTGGCCTCCTAGAGAGAAAGGGAGAGACATGTTCTCTCCAATTTTCTCCAAAAGAAACCCTAATGATGAAATGGCTATAAAGTTGCCTTTATACCACCTCACAATGGAGTGGCAAACTTGCAATTAAGCCAAGTTCACTACCCTTCTCTATATGGCCGGCCACTTAAGGGTTTATTGGGCTTTCAAGCCCTTTGTGTTTTCAAGTTGTCATACAACTTGATCTAATGGGCTTGACATTCAAATCCCATTGGGCCTTGTGGCCCAAAACTAACCCGAGGTCTATAACGAACTTATTTGTTTGATTAATTAACATATTAATTAATCCTAGCCATAAATAATTAAACCATTTAATTATCCTTACTCATCTCCGTTGTATCCTTCAATCATTACCTTACACGGTGTGCGATCCATTAGGTTTCTTTTAGCGAGGCAGTGGGGGATTAGAACTCTTACTAATCGATTGTGAATTGAAACTGACTTTCAATTCTCCCTTTAGTGATTATACATCTTCAGGGCTTCCACAAGCCATGAGTGACACCTAGCAGTATGTCATGGCTACCCAAGCTAATCAGAAGAGGTTGGAGAACCTATTCAGTTTGGGATTACAATACAATACGGTCTTTCTCTAATACAATACTCTTGACCACATTGTTTGGTTTGATAGTTTATTCATGTCTACTATCCAATGTGATTCTCTTACTTATATGATTACCTTGAATGTGATTTGGAACGACTTCCTAAATCTCATTCATACTCTGGCCAGAGATTCTAAATCATATCATAGAGTATTCTCCCGCAAACGGTTTGAAGGTTAGAGATCCCTTGTTGCACATTCACTTGCCTCCTTAGCTAAGTGGCTTAACCCTAACTATGCCGTGGACACCCTCTGACGGAGTGACTTTGACATGGCCAAAGATCAAGGACCTAACCACAAGACAACTATGATGCCTGAGGTCAAAGGACTACTTTGCATTATCCCAACCATGAGTTCTCATGTGACATGAGTATGAGAACTCCTCGTTGATCGCGTTCAGTGGACTCATTCTCTATTGAGCACCTACGTACTTGTCTTGGTGTCAGTCACACCATTGACTCGAGACCAGTCACTCTCCCTAAGAGAAGACATAGGACGTACTGATCTTAACGGACTGTCAATGCCCAATTGGCAATCCTATGATCAGGAACATTTAGGATATGTATACGAAAGAGAATGGTCTCATGAATCTAACTTCTTTAGATCACATTCTCCCTATTGCATATTCCTTGGACTTATCATTTAAGCATATAACATTTATATGAGACGGCTTAAAACAATAATCTTTGCCCTTTATATTAAACTAGATTAGTTTAACATGTGAAATGTCTGTAAAGTATCATCATATGATTGGTTTTAGGGCACATTTCCAACAGGGTGTTCGGGGAAAGCGAGAAATGAGAGAACCGAGAGAGGGAAAAGAGAGACGAAAGGGGGAGAAAGAAAGAGGACTGCCATGTGGCAGCCATAGGGAAAGGGAGATCGGGGAACCAAAAAGAGAAAGGGGTCCCACCCGGGTCACCATTTAAGACCAAATAAAGCAACCTTTTCAAAAATCATCCCCAACATAAGTGAAATTACGAAATCGCCCTCAATGTTCCGAAAAATCTGGGACGGGTTGTCGCACATTATGATAGAGACTTATTATTTAAGGGAATTGTTATTAGCACTCCAAACTTTCTATATTTAGAAAGAAAAATACACTTGTGAGGAATGTCAAATGAGATTTTTAGAGTGTCAATAATAGTTCTCTTATTTAAAAGGTGTAAAGCAAATATGTTGTTTAACTATCTATAATTTATAGAAAAATAAATAAAATAAAAGGGTTTGTATTGGTATTTAGGAAGTCCTAAATTGGTAGCCGTTAATGAATGTAGATTCCACAGTTATCCACGCTTCCATAATTAGGTTCAAAAAACAGTGTGTACGTATGAGCGTATATGAGTGATTGATGCTAGCTTTAGCTAGCACCTTTTAATATACATGTTAGGTTCGGTGTCATGTAATATATCCATATGTTTATCGTGCGATTTGTCAAAGTGGGCACACTTCACTGAAAAGCTGCTTTGACTACTTCTAAATCTCAAGCTTCTTGTTTGAGACCAATTCAACATATAAAATTCAACTTGTGCTTGACAGCTATCTTATGTGGTATCATACAAATTAAACTAACTTCAGCATTAAGGTCTTGGGTCCAAATTTGGGAGTTGATCTGCATACTAAAAAAAAAAAAAAAAAAAATTATGCGTAAGGATTTCATTACATCTCTCTCAAATGAGAAAAACATTAGCATTCGGATCACATGTTTTGTTTGGTTATACACGAAAAAAACTCTTATTTTAAATCATTCCCTCTTAATTGATTGTGATCCCTATTCTTTGTGTCTGTTGTCCTACAAGTGTGAGTGACAACCTCGCACAATACTCCCTTCTCTATAAAAGATGCCTAATAAAAATTGAATATGCAAGTTTTTCTAGTGCATACTTCATAACACATTCCTTAAAACAAATGATTAGCAAAAGGGACCCATATGCTTTACAAAACCCAGAAAATAGGTGTGAAAGCTAACATGCTTCTCTCCATGAAAGTCAAGAACTTTTATATAATAAAGTGAGAAAAAAACAATGTACGTCTAACATCACCACATATACTTACTGCTATTGGTGCAATAAACTGTGGCAAAATCCAACCATGCTTTCACCTGTAAACCAATTTGTGTTTAATATTCAAAAGAGAAAACCAACTACCATTTTACAGTTGACTACATGCATATAGTGTCAATTGTCAAATCCTCAATGATAGTCAAGAAAACAATATTTCTTATATTTTTTTTTCCACTTGTTTGCCTAAATTTTAGGTGTAACTCGAACATCATTATAGGATATTATTGTTGTTTCATTTAAATTATGTAACATATGATTTTTTAAATATATTGTGTAAATAAGACATATTAGTTCTCTTGTTCATCCATCTTATAACTCAAAATGCTAACATCATCTGACAGTGTTGTCTTGTGTTATTTGTAATATATATATATATATATATATATATATATATATATTTTTTTTTTTTTTGAACAAACGATATTATCTACACTAAAGGAAAGGGATGTGCTTAGACTCATAATGAGCTAGCAGTAATATGATTCAAATTCGTTTTTAGCGATAATCGAAGCTAAGACCTCTCACTTAAAAGTGAAGAGGAATAAGTATCCAATGTATTTTGTTTAGCGAAATGCAATTTCAAACCAATCCATTGTGATCCTACACGAATGGCCGCCCAACCTTACTGATCTAATTTAGATTTATTTGTGGACAAAAAAATAAAAAAAAATACTCAAAGCCGTCGCAATCCCACCAGATGTCCCACGACACGCCATTATATCATATTGCGAAGTCAAATATGAAAACCCTCCATTTCAAGAAACCGTGCACGGAAACCACCCTCAAGCCCCCACGAAACCCTAATATCTTCCCACAACGAAATGGCATAAGCGTCATTCCCCGTATATTACCTGCCTCGCATGCCCTACCCAATTGTCTGTGTATATAATGTCTTTGCTTCCTAACGACTTTGTATACCACACATAAATCGCAATACATATCTAAGGAACAAAGTACTTTTTCAATAATCTGCAGCAAGACAATAAGCAAAAGCAAGAGATCGTCTAGCAAGTTACGTCAAAAAAATGGAAGGTTTGATTCCATTTCTTCTTCATGCAATCAAGAAGCAAAGGCCTCAGTACAAGTTCAGATCGTTTTCTGTTTCTGAGAGCAACTCCAACCGTAGCTACCAACTTCTGATGAGCGGCCAGGATTCATTGGAGGGCTCGTCTCACCGCCGGACACAGTCGGAATTCCAGCCTCCCACCTTCAATAAGCAAGAAGGCGGTGTTTCCACTGTTGCTCCTTCGGTGCTCGTTGGATCGAAGATGGGGTCGTATCCTTACCAAGGCTCTAATGTGGGCATGGCTAGAAGGAAGTGATTGATATGTTCATCCCAAATATTTCATTGATTTTTTTCTTTCTTTGGTTTGGGGTTTCTTTTGTGTTTTAAAGTAGGAACAAAGTGTTCAATGGTGCAGCTTCAATCATAGTGTTTTAAAGCAGTTCAGTTCCATGTAAAAGTTCAATATGTTAATAAAATTAGCATATGATGTTATTTTGATAATGTTGGTGAAACTGAAATTTAGTGTTTATTGTGATTAACTTGTACAGTTTGGGAGAGTCAGGATTTGAAATTTTATCTCACATAAGATTTAAAACCATGTTCATCAGAATGATTATGTTCCCTTCACTGGGACGTTGTGAACTCGGGTTTTAACTATGATCGTTTTGATTCGGGTTGTACTCGGAGCTATGTCTTGCGATTTTCTTCTCTTACCAAAAAGAAAAAGAAAACCCTGCCCGGAAAAAATCACTGGATAAGAACCATGCCCAAGAAAGAGCACTAGATAATAACCATGCCCAAGCAAGCAAAGTGGTTTGTTCTTTTAGTATATAAATTATTGAATTGTGATTTGGGCTATCATCTATGATAGCTTTGTGTCGTAATTAGATTACCTTTGATTTAGGCTAAGGGTTCGTTTGTTGGGCGGACCAGGATTGTCTTCCCTCCATTTTACATCCTCTTCCATCCCCTCCTACTTTCTCAGCCGTTCATTCCAACTCACTTACGTTCTTTAAAGCCCAATTTTCTGTCTTTACCACCACCACCAAGGCTCAGCCTAAGACAGAGCTCGAGCCCAGACCCCTCAGGGTTAGAAGAGTCCTCAGAACACATGGCAAAATTCTCCTCCTTAGACAGCGGTGACTTGGTTAACGACACACTTGCAGAACCTCCACTATCCACTGAAAAATACAAAAGAAAAGCTTCCTCCTTTCCACCTCAAATCCAACCAAAAAGTTCACAGGATCACAACCCAGATGGTGACTTTTATAAAATTTGTAGCTGGAGTGATTGCATAAAAAGGAAGATGATAGGATTTTTACCACCTGTAAAAGTAAGGATAAAACCAGTTAAAATACTTGCAAGAGAACAAAGTAGTTGTAGTAAGAATGCTCATGTAAGGTCGTTCATGTCGATGCAAATTTCCGCCGTCTTCAGTCTTAACGAAAATGCACCTGCAAAACAATCAACACATTTGATAAAAGACCTAAACCTCATGCGCCCACAAGGTGGGGGGTAGGGTGGGGGGGTTTAGGTCAACGGATCTTCGATGCCTAAGTTAGTTTTTCTCAGAGAGTAAAGTGTTTAGAGCTTTTTTAGGGTTGCAAAAGCTACCCAAATTTGGTAGAATGTGGGGTATTTATAGGGCTAGGGCCGGCCATATAGCGTTTAATGAGAAATATATTCACTAAATATTCCCAAGATATTTAATTGGAGATAATATCTTGAGATAATAGGGTAATTATCCCTAATTGATTTAAATTAGGATTACTTACTTGATTGGAGTCAATCTTCAATTAGGAATGTATTAAAGATAGGATTTGGGTAATTAATCCTTATCTTTAATTCCTTGCTAAGGGCAGGTGAGCTGTGGGCAATCGTACTCAGCTGCTGAGACCTCCAGAGGTGTGAGCTGGGCGTGGGAGCATCTGAGAAGCCTACCCATTTATTGAGGGCAATCTTGTCTTCCTTGAATAAAAGTCCATGTGTCGCCTCTAGAATTTTTGGGATTATTTTAGGCTCTATAAATGCCCCCAGACCTACTGTGTTGCACGCAGGACAAGGATTATAGGTGTAGGAATCCCAAGCTACTTATGCTTGTAGAATTGTTTCTCAATTTGAACTTGATCTTCTTTCTTGATTTGGAGATAGACTTCTTCTAGGAAAAGGAAAATAATTATTCCCAATACCTATTTAATTCTGCCTTAAGCAGGGGATTAAATAAATTTGGAGAACAATTATTATCCCCACAAGAGAGAGAAGCCAGATGAAATTTTTATTCCCCCTCCCCTAGCATTTTTCTTTTCTTGCCTTTGCAAATAGTCGTCTCTCACTGTTCTCCTTCTTCTCTATGCCACACCAAGGTAGGAAAAATTGGAATCTTCTTCTTCTTAAATTGACTCGGTAAGTGCCTAGGAGGTGATGTGAGTGACCCACGGCATAGAAGTTATGGGATGCTGTGCGTGGGGTTGGCCGATGCGGGCACTGGGGTGTGGAAGGGTAGGCTTGGGCCGGTCCCTTAGAGCTGCTTAGCACGGGCCTAGGTTGATGCACAATGAGGGAGAGAGAGAGACCGGCTAGGGCCGGGTCTCCCCTACAAGTTGAGTGGGCCGTGAGGCCTTGGGCCTTTCTTGGTGGCTTGGCGCGTGAAGAAGGAGAAAGGGTGGAGGCGTGAGCTTTCCCTTTCATTGGGCCATGCGGCCTGGGCCGCATGTGTAGGGTTCTGAGGCCTTAGGGCCGTACTGCCATATATATATATATATATATATTCATTTATCCTTTTTCTTTTTTCTTTTTTTTTAGCTGCCCTCTAAATATTATTTCTTCGTACTTTTTTGTAGAGACTTTGAGATGTCTTCCTTAAACAGCAAAAGTGATGAGTAGATGAGTATCCTCCACCTTTGTATCGTCAAAGTGGTTCTTCTGGCAAGGTGGGTTGCTTCAAAGCTGCATATGTCAAGATCAATTTTGACGAGCTGTTCCAGGATTTTCTTGAGGCGTACATGCATGCGATTTCGTCAGGGGTTCACGTCAAGCGGGTGAAAGATGATAGTGGCCATGAACCATGCGGCGAAGGTGCCTCTGCTAGGAAGATAGTTATCAAATTCCATCCGTACTACTTCGTGTTGGGATTTATGTTTCCCATGCCGCGTCTTTTCTAGGAGATGATCTGCTCCATGAGATGCGCATCTGTTCAGTGTTCCCCGAATGCAGTTAATGCGATGGTGGGGTTCTCGAACTTAAGTAGGTTCTTTGACCTTGGCTTGACCATAAATGAGTTTTGGTACTTCTTTAAGCTCGGCCACAAGGAATGTGTGGGGCACCTAAAGTCTCCCCATAAGCTACTTGATGCTTCTAGCAAAGGCAATCATGAGTGGGCAAGAGATACCTTAGAGGTGAGCGGAGAGTGGAGTCTGACTCTTCTCCTAAGCTGCGTCTTCCAACTACCTTTATTAGTGGTAAGTGAACTACTTCATTCTTGTCCTGTTTGAATTTTTTGTTAAGCTGCTTCATGACTTCAATTTATTGATCGTCTTTCGTGCTTTACGTAGATTTTGAATTTGGCTCAACCCCCAGGACCTCGGCAGATATGAAGAAAGTGCACATCGCCTTAGGCATTCCTGCTGAGTACCGTGAGTGGCGCTGACTGTTCAGCCCTTTTCATTGGGAGAATGGTGGCCTGCCTTCGAGGGAATGGATAAAGCGGATAAAGGACGAGGCGTTGGCTCTCCTGATCGCTGTTATAGAGCCTGCTACCAATGGTGGTGGAAAGAAGAGGTCTTCCTCACCTGCTCGTGAACCTTCGGTTGAGAAGAAGCCAAGGACTTCTTCTGGTACTCGTGGGAGCTCGTTTGTTACCGAGAAGCTTGTCATTGATTTAACTTTCCCTAAGGGGCCGAAGATGACCGTTAGGCCTGACTGTGAAACTTGCTGCTCCGGAAGTGATTGCATCCATTGCTGAGAGACTTGCCTAGCAGAAGAGTTCGGTGGTGCCTCCGATTTTTGAGTTTGTATCGAAGCGTCCAATGAGAGCTAAGTCTAGCTCTGCTTCTGAAATGCTCGCTGCTATGAAGAGCGGAAAAGTGGATTCTACTGCGAAAGTGGTGCCTAGGCCTGCTCCTCCTTTTGCTGTGACTGAATCGTCTGCTGAGAAGGGGAAATCTGCTCACACAGGCAGTTGTGAGAGATCTACTGAGTCTGAGGTTAAAGAGTTTCCCGAGGTTTGTGCACTTTTGAAGGCTGACCTGCTTGAGGACGTTGATGCATGCGCTAAGTTTGTTGACAGTGTTGGGAAAGTTGTCGTCCACTCAGACTCTTTTGCGAAGCGTCTTGCCTATTCGAAAAGGTCATCCCTGATTGCTACAATGCATAAGACTTTGATCCTGGTAGCTGAGTCTATGCGCATTGATCAGGATGCTGTCAAGTGTGTTAAGGAGGCCGAAGTGGTGTTGGTGGCTCAACTTCGCTCGGCTGTTGAAAAGATCGAGAAGCTCGAATCTGAACGCCGTTTTGAAGGGGTCTGATGTCTTAGCCCCCACTTCTTTTCAGCTTGAGATCGTTCAACATGAGGTCGCCCATTTGAATGCTAGGCTTAGTGTGGCTCAGGCGATGTTAGAAGCTGCAGAGAAGAAAGTTAATCATGTTTCTCCGGTGGTCGAGGACCTTGAGCTTGTCAATTCAGAGCTATGATCTGTTTGCTTTTCCAAGGACGATGAGCTTATCTTCATGCATGCTAAAGTGTCTCGTCTCAAGGAGGTTGCAAGTAAGCTTGAGTCCAAGGAGATGGATCTGCAAAGTGCGCTGTCTGCTAGTGAGAACCTGAAAAAGAAACTGAGCTGCAGGGTGCTCACACTAGGCTTGTTGAGGAAAATGTGCAGCTGAAGAATGAGGAAACTGGTCATGAAGTGGCGCTTGCTTCTTGTGAGGCCGATTTCTGCAAACTTGGCTATGTAGACCATCTTCATTACAGGCCATCGGATTATGAGTTTTTCGAGAAGGACTTCGAGACTTTTTCTATTTCTCGAGTTGATCTGTCTGATTTCTCGTTTGAGGCTACCTTTGGTGGGGCATCTGAGGGTCAGGTAGTCCAGGCAAGGGCAGTTGAGGATGAGCTGATGGAAGCTAGTCGAGGAACTAGTGGTTGTGCAAGCGGCTAAGGAGTAGTCTTTTTGCTTAGACTTAGGAGTTTTTTCTTTTTCCTTTTTGTTCTGTTTTGCTTGAACTTTATTGGCCTTCAAGCCAGTTTATTAATTTGCTAGAAATTTAATAAACAGTTTTCCTTGTTTTTGCTTCATCCTTCTATTTTGCCATGTCTTTCACTAAACTTTACCACAGGACGGGCAGCTAGGTAAGCTGCTTCAATGAAGTAGTTGATCCCAGATCATCACTTAGATGTGCCTCCCTTTGCTGGGGACCGGTCCCTGCGTTTGTCTCCTGGCTTGCTTTTTATGTTGAGCGGTTTATTGCTCGCCTTCTTCTGAGTCGGTTTCGTGGCTCTGCGCGGTTCCTCAGATGGCTGATGGGAGAGTTTTTCCTCATCCCAGAGGGACTGCTTTTCTGCCAAAGCATAAGAGTTTGCCAGAGATAGGTTCTCTCCCATAATTAATTCTCCAAAAACTGGGTGGTCTGTCGCGAGTTCCTTTCGGAAGGCTGAGCATGTGATGCTGTCATTGCATCCGATAATCTTTGCCTTGTCCGCCTTGAATCTCTTGATGTAAGTGCTGAGTGACTCCTCCGAGTCCTTCTTCATCTTGAAGAGGTGGTCAGACTTCTTTTTAATCGAGCGGTATGACGAATATTCCTTGGTGAAAACCAAGGAAAGTTCGCTGAAGCTCGAGATTGAACGTGGTGGCAGGGTGTAAAACCAGTCTTGCACCTCACCTTGGAGCGTCATAGCAAAGATCTTGCACATAAGAGCGTCATTGTTGGCGTAGGGGGTCATGGCGCTTCGGTAGTACATCAGGTGCCTATCCAGATCTTTATCTCTCCTGAACGAGGTGAAATATGGCTGGTTAAACTTCTGCGGTGGCTCCGTCTGCTCTATCTCGTCGGTATATAGTGTCCTGCTCAAGTTGGCCACGTCTCTACAGAGGGCACCATCGGTACTGTCAATGCACTGGAATCTGCGTAGCTGCTCTGCTACGAGCCTTTGTACTTCCTCCTGGATTTGTGCCTGGTGGGGCAGCGGAGCCTCCAATTGCCCCCGGTGCTGACCTACTAGTCCCTGTTGCTCTTCAGCATGTCTTGCCCGTCTGTGCCGCAGTTGGTGTGCACATGGTTCATGTTCTGCTCCTCGCCATTGCGTTTGGCTGCCTACTCTGTTGCCTAGCAAAAGGATCTCCTTATGGGCCTAGCCTCGTGTAAACGCTTCACCTGGAATTTCCTGAGTGCTCGTCAGAGTGTGGACCCAACCTCGAATGCACACTGACTCGTGAGCCGAGTCAGGAATGAACACTTCTCTGTGTATTTAGGTAGAAGAAGACATTTTCCTGAAGGCCTAAACGAGAGTGCACACTACCCAAACACAGGGTTCATGGTGGGCTGAGCGGCTCTTTACCGGGACGTCGCTGGAATAAGTCATGTTTTTCCTCCCTGTCCTGCTTCGGGACACCTCTTTTACGGCGCGTTACATCTCGATGGGCTCGATATGTGTGGTGGAAGTGTAATGGACTGCAGGTACAAAATTTAAGCCCAAAGCGGGCATTCCTGCAGAAAAGTAGGGTGTAAGTAACCCTGAATCGATCACGAGACCTGTGGTCAGAATCTGGATTACTTGAGGTGGCCTCGAAATGGATTAGGTCACGGGTTGAGTCTTCGGAGCGGGTCACGGGGCATGTTGGACCAGCACCTGTTCGCCTTGGGCCTACATAGCCGTTGGCCCTCCTGGCCGTTAGGCTGCCACATCATGGCCTGCTGGCTGGGTGGCTTGGGCTTGGGCCCGTTGAGCTGCTTGGGTGGCAGCAACCGCTGTGTACTGGGCTCGGGTTTGGGCCTACTGTTGCAGTGGGCTAGGCCTTATGCCATGGGCTTGCTATGGTAGTTGCCAAGTTTTGGGCCTTCTGCCCATGGGCTTGGAAATGGACCTGGGCCTCCTGCCTAAGCTTTGGCTGAGTGCGGCGTTGCAAAGGCAGTGACGGTGGGAGTGGTGAATTGGCCTGGTAGCCTTGCCGTGGCTGCTGGGTCACGGTGATGATGGTGGTGGCGCGGCTTCGTGGCGGTGAGGCTCCTCCTGCCGTCGCATTGAAGGTTCCGTTCGTTATAGTTTCTGAATTTCCTACCATTGTATCATTTCTCCTGTGATTGATCAAGAAAGTTTTCTAGGAAAAATTAATTGATACGATGTGTGAGAAATTCAACGTAACAGAAAATTCAAGAAACTAATGCGAGAGGCTTCTTTGAGTATTTTGAATCAGCTCTCAATGAAAGCACCAATTTGTCGATGCAAATTTCCGCCGTCTTCAGTCTTGACAAAAATACACCTGCAAAACAATCAACACCTTTGATCAAAGACCTAAGCGTCGTGCGCCCACGAGGTGGGGGGGTGTTAGGTCAATGGATCTCCGATGACTAAGTTAGTTTTTCTGAGATAGTAAAGTGTTTAGGGATTTTTTAGGGTTGCAAAAGCTCCCTAAATTTGGTAGAATGTGGGGTATTTATAGGGCTAGGGCAGGCCATATAGTGTTTAATGGTGTGAGATATTCTCCAAATATTCCTAAGATATTTAATAGGAATAATATCTTGAGATAATAGGGTAATTATCCCTAATTGATTTAAATTAGGATTACTTACTTGATTGGAGTCAATCTTCAATTAGGAATGTATTAAAGATAGGATTTGGGTAATTACCTTATCTTTAATTCCTTGCCAAGGGCAAGTGAGTTGTGGGCAGTCATACTCAGCTGCTGAGACCTCCAGGGGTGTGAGCTGCGCGTGGGAGCATCGGAGAAGCCTGCCCATTTATTGAGGGCAATCTTGTCTTTCTTGAATAAAAGTCCACGTGTCGCCTCTAGAATTTTTGGGATTATTTTAGGCTCCACGGTTCCCACCGGGATTGAATGAATAATTTCTATTTAAACTAATTCTTAGTTAACTATTTAAAACAAGGTTTGGAAAAAGATTGATTTTGGGACCTAAAATATTAAAAAGATTAAAGAAACCGGCAAAGTAATAAAAACTCAAGAAAATAGTTTTGAATATAAATTTAAACGCTAGGGTTCTGCCGTCACCTTAATAATCGTATGTAATTTTACCAACTACTTATGAATTACACATGCGACTTTGAAGGTTAAGTTTTCCTAACGCATATTAATTCTCCTCGTGATATTCAAGTGAGAACGTATATCTAACATGCAATTCGTCTGTGATATTCAAATCAAATATGAACATGCAAGACTCATTAAGTTTTGTGAAAACCTTTTGAAAAACCATGCAATCCTTAAGAGCGTGATATTTGCCTTAAATGAAATTACAATTATTAACCACTAGAAGCAATACTCAATCCTCTGATGATATTCCAACCGATTTGCATTTGACTACTTATCTAAACATCCAAATGGTAGCTAAACATTAAGACATAGAGACAGCTTAAACATAGTGATTAATAATTCAAAGTATGCACGCATAATATCATAAGCAATTGAATAAAAACTACATATTCATGCAAAGGCTTGTGGCCTGGCCCTAGCAAAATAAAGTTAGTTGCGAATAATCATAAAACAAAATGAATTTTGTTGCAATATAAAAATGATAGAAAACACCTTGCAAATAAACTTGAATCGTCAAAAGCTCTCTATGTCAAGTTCTCCAAGATAGTGCATTGTGAACCCTAATGGCTAAATAGCCTAATTTATACTACTAGAGAATAAAATCCTTCCTAGAAAAGGTCTTCAAAAAACTAGGAAACATAATGGAATAAGATATCTACGAAATACATTCCTAATCAATAATGACAAATCAGCCACAAAACAACCACGTTTCTGGACCTTCAGGGCACCAAAACAGGTCTAAAACGGCTAGATTAAAGCTTGGGATGTCCTCAACATTATCTCCAGAAGACCTCGAACCCCAAAGACACCATCTTCGACGCCAAGAAACCCAAATAAGCCCAAAACATCACTTTGATAGCACTGCGCGCTGGTCTTTTATTTTATTGCCATAAATTATCCGGCTGGTAGAAAAATCTGAAACTTTAGCATGATCAAGTTGAGAGAATTAGAACACCCTCCAATTAGAATAACTCCAAAATTCATCCGTTTGATCACTTTTTGCTCAAGGGGAAGTCGAATGTCCTACATTGAGAATAATATAACAAAGTAACAAAATTCTCACAAAATAATCAATAAATTAATACTAAGATTAGAGTAAAATGTATAGTATAATATCGACTCATCAGGAAACAAGGCAGCAATAGGAAGGCGGGAAAGGCACCAAAAGAGGCAGGAAAATTGGGCTTAATGAAACGTGAATATTGTTGGTGACGTGGCGGAAGTTGAAGCTTTAAATTAACTTGGCATAGAATGAACAGCTAAGAAAGTAAGAGGGGATGAAAGCGGATTATAAAAGGAGGGCTTTTACTTAAAGTTTTGGGCCCCGTAACCTATTTGATAGAGCTCTTAAAATCTATTTTTGACAAAATCCGTTAGCCCTAAAACTTGAGTTTGAGCATTAGTTAATACCTTACAATATGGTATTAACGATGTACTAACATGATATTAACAAAGAGAAACTAATAAAAAAAATGTATTAAAAAAAGTAATGTTAGAGAGACTATATGTATAGAAAAAAATTACAAATTAAATAATGTGTTATCAGTAGGAATGAACATGTTTATCAACGCTTAAGTAATAATCCAAACATCAACTTTCATGTCATTTAGTTTACAAAATTTAGTCTCCCTAGCATTACTCAATTTTAAATCTTTATCAAAAGTTTGCAGATGTTCTTATTTGAATGGTTATGACAAAATTAACTCAATATCACACCAGCCCAATAAAACAAGCCCAAGCAAAGTAACTTACCGAGTTTCTAATTTTGCACCTGACGGCAAGTCATGGCCCATTTAATCTCTCTCTCTTTCTCGATTGATATTTTCATAAATAGTCACTATTTCTAAATTGATATATAAAGAAAGTCATTTTTTTTACATAAGTTCAAACGAGTTTTTTAGTTTTAGTGATTTTTACATTTTCCTTTTAAGTTGTAAATCATTGTTAATATATATATTAATTTTGAGTTGTCTGTTACTTTCTTTGTTATAGTTGTAAAGAATTTCAAGCTCGCCAATTCTTTGTACAGAGCTTTAATAAAAATGACTTGCACTAAGTTGAAATTTAATCAAAAAAGACAAAATACAACATAATAAGGACAAAAACTAAAGGCTTATGGGGGTGTTTGTTTTCCCTCACTAAAGTTCACTGAACTGGAATGGATTAAGGGTTAGTCTAGTCCCGTGTTTGGTAACAACGTGGCCTAGGTTTAATGAAACTAAGGGAGACTCGCCTACACTAAAAGCTTCACGAACTGGTCCTAGCGAGGCCCTCCAAAATTGGGCGGACTGCTAAGAACTTTATGCAGCTTCGCCCTCCCCATCTACTTCGTCTTCCTCACTTCGTCCCTCTGCTTAGCAGATGCGCGCATGTCGGCTTCTCGCCGTTCGGAGAAACCCAAACCAAAACTACTTCTTCCTCACTTCGCCCATCCCACTGCGGGCATCTTGGTTCGGAGAAACTCAAAACAAAAACCCAAATCGAAGAGACCACTTGAAAATCGGCCGACAAGATCCATAAAGAATGATGGTCGTTGTTTGGAAGCTCCGATGCAGAACCTCCGATTTGGATTGCATAACTCCAATTTTTTAAAGCTCTGCAATAACTCTAATCCTTTGAAGCTCTGCACCATCTGCAGAGCCTTTTCAAGAAACAAAAAAGAACATAAGAGCAACTCCAGTGTGGGAGCCATTCCCCTAGGCTATTCACTATTTAATCCACCCAATGAACAGTAACTGCCATAATGAACAGTGCATTCCCCTGGCAATTGGCTTTTGCATCTCCACCCCTGCACTTGAATAGCCCTGGCAATTGGCTATAAAATATTAGTATTTTGTTATTTATTAAATAATACATAATAATTTTATTTCTAATTTCGATTAAGATTTTTAATCGTTCTCGTTGCGCCACGTGTCATTATCCGCAAAGACAATAATTGGTGATGGATTTCCGATAAGATTTTTAATCGTTCTCGTTACGCCACGTATCATTATCCGAAGAGACAATTATTGGTGATGGATTTCCGATAAGATTTTTAACCAATCACGTCGTGCCACGTGTCACAATCCGATTACAATCTTTGAGGATAGATTTCCACCAGATTTTTAACGAATGACGGCATGTCATGTGGTATTATCTACAACTCAATCCTTTCTGAATCCTCCATATAATCCACCATCCATCCTCAGAAATCTCACACCAATTTTCTAAAGATCTCTATCATTATTCGTAGTTTCTGCTTCCTTCTTCACCAAAATCTCTATCATTATTCATAGTTTCTGCTTCATTCTTACAATGTCTTCTTCTTCTTCTTCAAAGATGATGTGGGAAATCGATCAAGAAGAGAAAGAATTGTTTAACCAATAAGAATGAATGTTCAATGCCGGGGATTGGGCCCAAAATGCGATGGAAGAGGATGACGAGTGTAGACGGAAAGATGACGAATCAAGAATGGCAGGAGCCTCACATTCCCGTCAAGTCACCCAAGCTGTGGCTCATACCTGCAGGCCCAACCGTGCTGTAAACATTGATAGAAGTAGGCAACGACGAGGTCAGGAGCTCTTGGACGATTATTTTGTTCGTAACAGTGCATTCCCTGATACGTACTTCAGACGTCGTTTTAGAATGGAACGACATTTGTTCAACAAAATCATGGGCGCTGTTTGCAACCATGATTCTTACTTTGTGCAAAAGCCGGATGCGTTTGGTGCTATGGGTCTCATGCCTCAGCAAAAAATTACTGCAGACTTGCGGATGCTTGCATATGGAGCAGCTGCAGACCAAGTGGACGAGATAACGAGGATGGGAAAATCAACCATTCTTGAGTCCCTGATGAGGTTTTGCTCTGCAATCGAATCTATCTACACCGCAGAGTACCTTCGGAGGCCTACTCATATGGACTTGGAAAGGCTTCTGAACAATGGCGAGATGCGAGGTTTTCCAGGGATGATTGGAAGCATTGATTGTATGCACTGGACTTGGAAAAACTGTCCAAGTGCATGGCAAGGCGCTTATGGGGACAGAAAATGATCAAAAAGTATCATTTTGGAAGCGGTGGCATCTTTTGATACATGGATTTGGCACACCTTTTTCGGGGTTCCGGGTGCTCAAAATGATCTCAATGTCCTTGCCCAATCCCCAGTGTTCAACGAAGTCTTGCAAGGAAAGGCACCAAAAGTCACATACTGCGTCAACGGACATCAATACGACGGGCCATACTACCTAGCAGACGACATTTACCCAAGGTGGGAATCGTTTGTCAAAACAGTGCCACGTCCACGAAGTGCAAAGGAAAAATACTTTGCAAGCTGTCAAGAAGGATGCAGGAAGGATGTGGAGCGTTGTTTTGGTATACTCCAAGCTCGCTGGGCTATTGTTAGGGATGCTGCCAGAATGTTTGATGTGGAGTCGCTTCGATCCATCATGATGACGTGCATCATTCTTCACAACATGATTGTGGAAGATGAGTACGATTATGATGCCGTTGATGAATATGAGCCAGACACGATGAACAATTCCAGAACACAAATATATTGTGCTCATGACGCCACCGAAGAACCCGTGCAACACGAGCCATTACAAAGGGATGGTCGTTACAATGATAGGGTCATTCAACGATATACTGCACTTCAAAGGCCATATATGCACAATGCCCGCCAAATTGACTTGATAGAACACCAGTGGGCATTGAGGGGTGCTGAATAAGTTCATTAGTGTTTGTTTTTATTTGGTGCTTGTTTTTATTTGCTATGTTGATGTAATTTTATTTGGTATGTTGAGGTTATTTTATTTGGTTTTTGTTTTTATTTGGTGTGTTTTTTTGGTATGTTGATGTTATTTTATTTGGTGTGTTTTTTTGGTATGTTGATGTTATTTTATTTGGTGTGTTTAAATGTGTTTTGAATAAAGATTCTCTTAGTAGCAAACAATTACCAAATTAAATAAATATACTCTTAGTTTAAATAAAGTACTAAATTCAATAAATTGGAAACAACAATAAAGTACTTCAATGAATAAGAAATTACAACCCAAATTGATTGGAAAATTATGGGCTCCGATTAAAAAGTGGTTGGAAAATTATGGGTTCGTGAATGGATAATCATCACCTAACCAATTTGTGGTGCTAGGATGATCTTCTCTTGTCGTGCTAGGACCATCTCCTCTTGCTCTCGCTTCTCTTGCACGCCTCCTTCGCACCACGTCTGCTTTCTCCGACTGCCAAAAATATTTAGAGTTTGGAGACTTCCCTTGTAAAGACTCCTTCATAATTTCACGATCTTGTTGAGCCATTCTTTCTTGTCTTCTATGTTCCCTTTCTTCCCGAAGTAGTTCTCTTTCTCTCTCATCAACTTCAAATTTTTTCTGAAGAGCTTCTGCTTTTGCATCCTCTCTAGCTTTATCAGCCTCAAATTTAGCCATTTCCCGGGCCAAAGTCAATTCACCTTGGCGGGCAAGTTCTTCCATATACTTTGCATGATCATTCTTGGAAGCATTACCTTTTCTCTTTGAAGCCTTCTTTCCTTGAGGCCTAATTGGAAAACGGGTCGACCCCGACTCTTGTTCAACGGGGGGCGTTTCGGGTACTTCTTCTGCATCATCTTCATCATGATCATGCGAGGCATGATCAAGTGTAGAGTGTAGAGGGCTGCTGTTCATGAAAACTTCTGGACCGACAGGCACAACTCTGAATCTAGGACAATCTTTCACAATATTCCAACATTCCCACCTTGTGAATGATTTGTTTTTGCTTTTGGTTTTGGCATTATACCAAGCTTGTGCTTGAAGTTCCTACACAATGCGGGAAAATGAATAATACAAACAAATAATTATAATTAAAGTAGCTAACAAATAACTAATACAAACAAATATTTATAATTAAAGTAGCTAACAAATAAATAATACAAACAAATATTTATAATTAAATAGCTAACAAATAAATAATACAAACAAATAATTATAATTAAAGTAGCTAACAAATAATTATAATGAAAGTAGCTAACAATTAAATAATACAAACAAATAAATAATATATTGTTACCTGATCCGATAAATTTTCTCCACTTCGAAGATTAGTACTAGCTTGTGCCAAGACATCTCTCCACATACTAAACGATTGGCTAAGTAATTTCCAACGACTGGACATCGATTCTTTGGTTCTTTGCCCGCCCATTTTCTCAAGATAATTGGTATGAATAAGACTCCACATTTCTCGCAACTGCATCTCATTACCCGTAAGCGGATCATGAGTAACTTGAACCCAGCTAGCACACAACGCAACATCTTCAAGAACAGACCAATTCGTACCTGCAGCAGTAGTCATTTTGTTTGAAAAAAATTGGATTGAAACTTTGAGAGAAAGATAGGAATGTGGTTGAAAGTAGTTGAGAAAATATGAAATTGTGGTGTAAGGTAGATGGTAATGACAAGGTATTTATAAAAAAGTAAAAAAAAAAAAAAATTTAAATTTTTAAAATTTTTTTCGGATTTTTATTCATTTTTTACATTTTTTTTTTAAATTTTTTATTCAACTAATTAATCTCTACCGTTGGATTTAAAAAAAAAATTGAATTTCAACGCTCCAGATTATATCACGTGGCACAACGGTAACATTTCTGAATTTTAAAACTATTTTTTCTTTTTTTTTAATTTATAAAGGAGAATAATATCAACCGTTGATCTCAGATCCAACGGTTCATATTAAATAAGATTTTTTTTTATTACCGTTGCAAATCGGACGGTCCAGTTTAAATAGCCGTTGAGATCGAACGGACCGTGGGAAGCCACGTGGCTTCCCAACGGTAACTTTTGAAACTGCGTCAGCGGGCCCCAGGTTCTGAAATCCTGTCGGGTGACGCGCCCCCACGAGCGCGTGAGGTGCACGCGCCTAACAGAAAAAAATAAAAAATTGGGCTGACGCCAGGATAACGTCAGCCTTGCGTCAGATCCACTTCGGGCTCGCGGGCTGGCAACTCCTCACAGGCCTGTTGCTCGGGCCTCCCCTGTCCCTCGGGCTCTCCGACACTAACACGGGCCTATCCCCCGAGCAGCACCTCCCGCTGGACCTGCTCTAAAAGCAAGAAAAAGTTCGAATACCCCAATGCCTTGAAGCTTTGCACCAGTTGCGGAGCAACTTTTCCAGAAGAAAAAAAGGAACAAAAGAGCAGGAAAAAGGGAAAGCATTAAAGAATTCCAGAAAAAGTAAAAGAAAAAAAATTAATTTTTATTATTCTACTTCTTAGTCCGACACTGCACTAAATGTTTCACTAAGTCAATCCAGTTTAGTCTAGTCCAAACAAGTCTGACTTAATTCCTGAAGCTAATTCAGTCCGAAATAGTCCAGTGCAACAAATGGACCCTATGAGCAGAAAACAAGTCCACATGCAAGATTAAATTTTTTTTTTGCCAATGCCCCTGATGGAAGCCTAACAATAAGGTCCTGCAAAGTTATTTAGGACTTTATAGAATACCTATATGCAGCCTCAACTGAGATAGACTTATTGCGGTTAGAAAGTTGAATTTTCCCAATATGCTCTAAACTAAGTGAAAAGTTTTGTCGGGGCCACACTCCCAAGATACTGTTGTGATGGTTTCAGAGAACCAAACTCTGTGTTGAGCAAAAACTGTACCAGAACTGTAAACAAATAATTCACTTCACATAATTTCATTCTTGTTCATTTTTTTGAAAAGGGCTTTATTAATTTAAGTTCGACCCATTCTATACTATGCTCCTATTAATGATAACCCTTCATTTTATGAACGGAATACCCTTGGTTCTAACATGAAATATATGAATTTTGAGGGTTGGTGTTTTTGTTTAAATTGCCCATGTACCTCTGTTGAGAGATCAAGCCGGTTGTAGTTCTTTGGAATGGATTTACAATTTTTGGTGAATGAACGACCCACTAAAATATGGAAAAGAATTTGGTACTTAGATTTTGTGGTTGCATCCAAAATGTGAAATTAGACTGCCTATGTATTCTTGACAAAATCCTATCAACTCTATGTTCTTCCTTTCTTTTTTTATTTATTTTATATTTATTTAAATAATTTTGGTTTTATTAATTTTCATTTTGGGTTTAATCCTTCTTTGGCTTTTCTTTTTGCAGGCTTCAAATGTCTGGGCGTGGCCATTGGTTTAGCAACAGAGATCAAGTGAAGTTCAAATATGCAAAGTTTAAGCTCAACCGATTCAATGAGGCGTTGAATCAAACACTCGAGAAACTCATAATTCAAAGATGAAACGATACAGATTAATGAAATGTATTCGATAAGAATAGATTAGTATGGAATGATTCAATCTCTCACAGTTTTCACTTTTCATGGTAAATGTAAAGAAGTAACAAGTAAAAAAAGTAAACTTAGGTGGAGATGTTGATGAAAAAGAAGGCTAATTGCCCTTTCAGTCAGTCTCCTGGTTCATGAGAATCTCAATACAAGCTTTGGACCTTTGGTGAAGAATTTTCACAGGAACCGAAAGGGAAACATTATTCCAAATCTAGCTCCAAAGCAGACAGAGTGCACAAATCAATTACTTTCTAACACGGAAAATGTTACAAGAATATTAAACGAGTTCTAACACTAATGACTTAGATAATGGAAACCAATATATATGTAAAACCCTTAGATCTGCTGGGGATATTTTGAATAAACTAGAACCATTTTCATCCCAGATAGCCACATCAGTTTACTCCCAGAGACAGAATCTCGCATTGAAATATCTAAGCCTAGCATCTTAAGGTATAAGATAATGGGTCTCTCTGCGAATTGCAGATTAGTTTCGGGCTTGGATGCAAAAGAAGTATCCATAAAGTCGTATGCAATGCTTATTAATTTAACACGAGCTCAAAAAAGCTGTAGGCAAACTTGGCATTTAATCCTGAGTTATGAATACACCACCAAATTGGGAAAAATATGATTTCAGATTTTGTTCTGTTCTTGTTTTTGGGTTAGGAACAAAACTTGGAAACAAGACAGAACACATCGGGGAATCCGTAGTTGATCAACTGTAAAAATAAAAAATAAAAACCAAATAGCTAAAATATTTCCACATGTAAACAAAATTATCAATTTATACACATGAAAAGTCTCCAAAATCTAAAGTCTTCGAACTGAACACTATTTCTAAAACTGAATACTACTATTATTTTTAGAACTAAACACTGACTATTTCTAGGATTGAGCAATAGCACTACCACTATTTCCAAAACTTAACACTGACTATTTTTAAAACTCAAAATTGATTATTTCTAGAATTGAACACTTATTAGTTTTAGAATTGAACATTGATTATTTCTAGAACTGATCATTGGCTATTTCTTGAACTGAACACCGTACTATATTATTTCGTAAACTGAACATTGACTATTTCTAGAACTGAACACGGGTACTATCACTATTTTTGAAATTGAACAATAGTACTATCACTATTTCTTAAATTGAACACTAACTATTTTTTAAACTGAACATGGTATTATCACTATTTCTTAAATTGAACACTAGTACTATCACTATTTTTGAAATGAATACGGACTGTTTCTTCAACTGAACACAGCACTATCACCATTTCTTAAACTAAACACTAGTACTATCACTATTTTTTAAACTAAACATAGGTACTATCTCTATGCCTTGAACTTGTTTATCTCAAAGCTTGTAACATGAAAACCAACCAACGCATCCACGCCACTTTCACCCTAGTAAGATGAAAACACGAGGAATATTAGTCTTATGCAACAACATTACTGTGGAGCCGAAAATAATCAAGAGACAACATGTGGATTTTTGGGTAAAATGACAAAATTACCCTCGAGGCACACGGAGATTTCTACATGCAAGTAGCGGGCAATCATCCCTCAACCAAGTCAAAAGTGCCCAAAATAGGTATTACTTCAAAACCTATTTCATCCATCCTCATCAAATCTTCTCCACAATGTAACCCCCAAATCATTCCTTTTTAATTATATTAATTAGCTAATTAATTGATTTATTATTCAATTAATTTGCTAATTAACCACAAATCATGAACTTCACCACAAAGCCATCCAAGTGGCCGGTCCATCTCCACCCAAAGGGGCCGGCCACACCCCTATATAAACACCCTCATTCTCTCCAAAACTCAATTCCAATTCTCTTGCTAAACTCTTTAAATTCTCCAAACACTTGTCCCTCAAAGCCCCCCCCCAATTCATCATGGGTGCGTGAGGCTCTTGGCCTTGACCTAATGTGTTATTTGTTTTGTAGGTGCAATTTTGTCCAAGAAGAAAAAGATGGAAATTTGCATCCACAAATTGGTGCTTTCATTGAGAGTTGAGTCACACGCTCAGAGAAGACTCTTGCATCTAAGGTTTTTTGTTTCTTTGCTTATTTGTAGATTTTTTGTACGTTTTTATTCTTGGAATTTTTATTTCTAAAAATTCTTTGATAAAACGTAAAAGAAAAGTACAATGGCAAGAAATTCAGAAACCTCGCTGAACGGAAATTCTAACGTTCAAGGATTAGGATCGCGGCGATCTACAAGGCTCAACATAGCAGTGAATGGAGCGGCACCCCCACGAGGCACCACCATGGCAACCACCATGGTGGCCACCCACGGCAAGGCTCAAGGCGCCACAACCACGGCCCGAGCCGTGCCACTTCAACATTAAAGGGCCCAAGCCCTAGCCAAGCCGGCTCGTGCCGCCCAAATCCAACGCGAGCCCAATGTGTTGCCAAGCCGAGCCCAAGCCTCGCACCCGTGTGCACCACACATCAAGCAGCCCACTCCTGTGGCCTAGCCTGCTCTCGTGGCCTAACCTGCTCTCGTGGTTTCCCAAGCAGCCCAAGTCGGCCCAAGATTAGCTCAACCATCCCGACTTCAAATTTCAGGACCTACGATTGAACATTTGCCAACTCAAATCTCGCACTCGTAGTCTACTACCCTTCCACTGCTCATGGGGGCATATTCCTTCCAAGCTTTTCCAACCCAAATGGCGAACAACACTTGTCCCGACAAGTCATAGAGTTGACAAGCGCCCTTGCATAACAGACAACCTTGGTGAATTAGCTCTTGCAACGCACCGAGATCCAACGTGCCCCAGACGAGGTGTCCCGAAGTAGGATAAGGGCAGACAAGGAACCTCTCCAGTAGCCTCCCGGCAAGCAGCCACTCGACCAGCCACGAATCGAGCCTTCTAGCAGCATATATTCCCGATTAGGCCCCCGAGATAGGGTATACTCCCGTCTTAACACACGAATGAGCGTGCACTCTCAACTAGGCCCACGGACGAGTATACGCTTACGGTTGGGACCACACTCCGATGATCAACATGATCAGCCTTCGAGACGAAACATTCATTCGCGACTAGGCTTACAATGAGCATCATCCACATCTCATCGGAGTAGGCAGCATGAAGGACGGAGAGAAGCAGTCACTCAAGTTTAACCAACAGCTTACGAAGAAATCCCTTGTTTGCTAGGAATTTACCTCATGCATCGCAGCAGCAACATAGATAAGCCGAGTATGTAGAATAGCAGCCTAGACCAGCAGGTTAAGATCAAGAACAGCCAAGAGCTTCGCTACCCCAGCAAAGGCAAATTCAGGAAGAGGTAGAGAGGCTTCTCGACGAGCGATTGCGTAACTTCCACGGCAACAAAGTGACCGATGAAGCATTACGACAGGACATGATCAACATGAGAAGGTCACCCTTCACGAACGAGATCGAGCAGGCAGAGCCTTCACGTAAGTTTAGCATTCCATATTTCACATCTTTTAAAGGAGATGGAGATCCAGAAAGGCACTTGAAGCACTACCGAAGCACGATGGTCCTTTATCGAAACAATGATGCCCTTATGTGCAAGCTATTCGCCACCACCTTACAAGGCGAAGTGCAAGATTGGTTTCACACCTTGCCACCACGATCCATCCGGAGTTTTGATGATCTTTCTTTGGTTTTCACCAAAGAATACTCATTTTACCGCTCAATCAAGAAAAAGTTCGACCACTTGTTTAACATGAGGAAGAACCCAAAGGAGTCGTTCCGTGACTACATGAAGAGGTTCAAAGCAAAGAAGGCGAAGATCTTTAGATGCAATGACTCGATAGCAAGTGCAGCCTTCCAAAAAGAACTCATAGCAGACCACACACTGTTCGGAGAACTGATCATGAAAGAAGATCTAACTCTAGCAGACTCTTTCGCTCTGGCAGAGAAGCATGCACTTTGGGATGAGGCTCGACGAGCAGACAAGGTACCCGAGCAGCCTCAAAAAGAGTTGGCAGTGGCTCAAAAGAATAAAGATGGGAAGCAGTCCAGCAAAAGCAGGTAGGAGGCCAAACGTAAGAACCGACCCACAACTAAAGAAGGCTTGACGACTGAGAACTACTCTAAGTTCTCAATTTCGATCCACCAAATCATTCGCGACATTCAGAACGAGCCATGGTTCAAGTTGCCGAAACAATTAAAGGGAGATAATTCCAAGTTGGATCACACCAAATACTGCGCATTCCACCGAGGTCCCGATCACACAACTAATGACTGTTACACTTGGAAGAACTACCTAGAGAAGCTCGTGAAAGAAGTCAAGGTCGACAGATACTTAGACAAGCTAGCTACGTAGCCTAGAAGGAACGCAGACGACAACAAAGAACCGCTAACCAAGATGATTCAAATCAATGGCATTTTCGCCGAATCCGAGCACTTGAGGGACACCAAAAACTCCACAAAGAGGAAGATCTAGCAAGCTCTACTAGTCTCATAGGTCTAAGCAATCGACACGCAACCCGAACCTATCATTGGCTTCACCGAGCAAGATGCAGAAGGCGTCGATTTTCCACACGACGACGCACTAGTATTATCTGTCCAACTAGCCCATGCTATAGTCAACATAATGATGGTCGACAATGCAAGTGTAGTCAATCTACTTCAATTCTCAATCATTCAGAAGATGGGCTCGGAAAGCACAATCATACGCAGAGCAAAGCTATTCACCGGGTTCAACGGGCACACCTAGACTGTCATCGGCCACATCACACTTGACGTGAAAACACCACCAGTTGTCTTAAAGCAGACGTTCACGATCGTAAATGACCCATCTCCCTACAATAGGATTCTTAGAAGACCTTGGTTGATCAAGCTGGATGCCGTCACTTTCGTCAACTATCAAAAGATCTGATTCCGCATCCCGAGATGAGGAGTCAGAGAGATCCAGTCTGACCAGGCCACATCTCGACGATACATTGTGCAAGTATTGAAAGAGTCAAAGAAGAGAACCTTTAGTCCCATAGAGGCTACTGAGGTCCAAAGGGACGAAAAAGCTACCAAATAGCAATTACAGCAAGCGGATCAAGAAGGTGGCGCCCAAGCAGACGAGATAGGATGGAAACCCAAAGAAGATGCCAAAAACATCATTCTTGATCCCCATCAGCCGAAAAAGACAGCTACAATCAGCTCATGTCTAAGCCCAACCAAGAAGGAATAATTCACGGCTTTCTTTAAGGAAAACCGAGACATCTTTGCATGGTCCCCTTTCGATATGCCAGGCATCGATCCCGAGCTAGCTTGCCACAAGCTGCACGTCGACCCCACTGGCAAGCAGAAATTGACAAGCTACTGGAGGCCGGATTCATAGAAGAGGTAGCACATTCAGCATGGCTTGCCAACATCATGCTAGTCATGAAGAAAGAGAAGGGCAAATAGAAGGTTTGCGTAGACTACACTGACCTCAACAAAGCATGCCCAGCCGAATCGATCCACTAGTAGATTCAACTTCTGGGAACCAGCTGCTCAGTTTCTTGGACGTATACTCCAACTACAACAAAATAGCCATGTATGAGCCCGACAAGGAGAAAACCGCGTTCGTGATCGAGAGAGGCACCTACTGCTACAAAGTCATGCCATTTGGCCTCAAGAACGCAGTAACCACTTACCAAAGGTTAGTAAACATGATGTTCAAAAAGCAAATTAGGGTAACCATGGAAGTCTATGTCGATGACATCATGGTGAAGGGCAAGCAGCGGTCAGACCAAATCGGCAATCTGGCCGAAACTTTCAACATCCTTAGAAAGTACAAGATGAAGCTCAACCCCACCAAATGCACATTCGGAGTATCTTCAGGCAGATTATTAGGGTACCTAGTAACCCAACGAGGAATCGAAGCACATCCCAAGCAAATCTCAACGATCCTAGAGATGAAATCTCCCACTACCTTGAAAGAGATCCAAAGCTTGACTGAACGAGTAGCTGCCCTCAACCGCTTTCTCTCGCGGTCCAGCAATCGATGCAAGCCATTTTTCAATGCCATTAAGAAGGCACAATGAGACAAATAGGATGAAGAGTGCGAAAGAGCTTTCCAAGACCTAAAAAAGTATCTTATATCATCTTCTTTACTATCTAAACCAGACGCAGCGGAGGACGTATACATCTACTTGGCAGTCTCAGAAGTAGCAGTGAGCTATGCCCTTATACATGAAGTGCTGGGGCTTGAACTACCTGTATTCTACACTTCTAAAGCTCTTCTCGCTGCGGATACTAGATACCCGAATATTGAAAAATTAATTTTGGCGCTAGTCGTTGCGGCTTGGAAGCTCAGACCATACTTTCAAGCTCATACAGTCATCGTCATGACTCAATATCCTCTACGATAAATCCTACATGGTCCAGTGATGAAGTGGGCGTTAGAACTTGGCCAATACGGTTTAGTTTTCCAACCCAGCACGGCAATAAAGGCCCAAGCCTTAGTGGACTTCATAGCAGAATTCAAGCCTAGCCTGGGCGATGCAACAGAGCGGCCCAACAACGGCCCAGAAGTAGCCGAGCACACCTTAGTCGCACCTGCTCCCCCCAACGGAGACTTCTGGCATGTGCATGTCGACGGTACATCCAACAACAAAGGCTCGGGAGCAAGCCTGGTCATTGTCACCCCAGATAGTTCAATGCTTAAGCATGAGATCACTCTAGGCTTCAAAACATCCAACAATGAAGCAGAGTACGATGCCCGGCTAGCAGACCTTTGAATGGCAAAAGACTTGGCGGTGAAAAAGCTTGCAATTCATTTTGATTCCTAGCTAATCACCAGCCAGACTATTGGGGAGTACACGACAAAACATCCAAGGATGGCGCAATACTTAGAGAAGGTACGCAAGCAACTTGAGGCATTTCAGACTTACACTTTCACTCAAGTTTCGGGAGCAGACAACGCCCACGCTGATGCGTTAGCTAGCCTAGGCTTTGCCTTTGCCCACCAACTCAAACGCTCTATTTCAGTGGAGTATCTAGACAAGCCACGCATAGAGGCAGAACCAACAACCGAGGTGTCACAGGTTAGTACAACTCCCAACTAGCAAAGTTCTATTATAGACTACCTGGTCAACAACACACTCTCCATGGAAAGGTTAGAGTCTAGAAAACTCCAAATAAAGGCAACACACTATTACATGTGGAACGACATTCTCATCCGAAGATCCTACACCGGACCACATCTCCGCTGCCTAGAGCATCCTGATGACTTGAAGGTTCTAATATCAATCCATGAAGGCGTTTGTGGAAATCACTCCGGAGGCCGATCCTTAGCAGAGAAGGCTCTTAACACAAGCTATTATTGGCCTACCATGCACCAAGATGCTAAGGAGTTAGTACAAAACTGTGACCGCTGCCAACGTTACAAGCCGGTAACGGCACTGTCTGCCAACGAACTACACCCGCAGACGAGTCATTGGTTGTTCATGCAGTGGACAGTCGACCTGGTAGGACCTATGCCGCCTACTAATGGGGGGCAAATGCATGATGATCGTGGCAACCGATTACTTCACCAAATGGGTAGAAGCAGAGCCCATGACGACCACGACTCAGACGGACATAGAGCGCTTTATATGGAGGAACATCATTTGCTGATTTGGCATTCCTCAGTCCATCATCGCCGACAACGGCCTGCAATTCGTGGGTAAAGATTTGGCGAAGTTCTTCCAAATCGCGGACAAGCAGCACATGTCCACGTCGAGATATCCTCAATGCAATGGGCAGGCCGAAGCATCCAACAAGACGATCCTTGACTACCTCAAGAAATCCCTCACCGATAAGAAAGGAAAATGGCCAGACAAACTCCTCGGATGTCTATGGCCATATCGCACCACCAAAAGACGAGCAACTGGTAAGACTTCTTTATCTTTAGCATTTGGTTCGGAAGCAATCATTCCTTCTAACATTATCATGCCTAGCATCAGCACTCTACTACCAAGCATTAAGCAGAACAGTAAGGAGATGGCCACAAGTTTAGATCTGGCAGAAGAGAAACACGAACAGACCATCATCTGTATTGCAGCCTACCAGTAGCAACTCATCTCCAGCTAAAATAAAAAGGCCAAGATCCGGCAGTTCCAACCCGAAAATCTAGTCCTAAGAAAAACCCTTATCACTGCCTGTAAAGAAGGCTCCAAAAAGATGGATCTCATCTGGGAAAGTCCGTACAAGATCAGCAAAGTTGGCAGCAAGAGTAATTACACACCATGAATGACAAAGAGATCGAGAAGCAATGGAACGCCTACAACCTGAGGAAGTACCATGTGTGAACTCCCACTATATCAAGACTGGAAGACTCAAGCAGCTCAATGGGCACCACCTCACAAGCTGAGGATTATCCAGTTGTTATGCAGTCTTTACAATTAAGTTATTCATTCGTTTCACTCGATTTTCAATGACGAATTCAGAAGTAATTTACAACCGGGCTTGACTACATGTCTACAACAACTTATCTCTCCTGCACTTCAAAAGAAGATCGCGCCCTTTTTAGGGACTCACCGCAGGAATTGCACCCCTCGATGGACCAACCATGCTCTCCAGTGTGAGAGGGTAAACTAATTCCCCGATACCCATATGGGTCTACTATCCAAAGCGAGAAGATAAACTCTACACTCTAAATATCCAGACGTAGATGAGTCGGTCTACCCTAGTATAACTAGATGCACGATGGCTTGCGCCGAGATTCCTAAAAGTAGCCACAATGGTCTTTTTCAAGGCTTAGCTAACTAAAGGATTTTGGGTCATTTGGCCTAATCCACGGGGAACCAGGCCCTAGAGACGGAGGGGGCACATTATGTAGTATGCCCTATGAACGGCTGCCCTGGAAACCCAAAACTGCTATCGAGCGCACTAAGGTAGCCTACAATTTCTGAAAAATTGCCTATGGCTTGCCCTTCAAGCAGTAAAGCCACGCTAGACTTATACAACTACACATTCTTGTGAAAGGTTAAACAAGCTAACATGCATATACAAAACCTTATCCACTGCCGACATGCTACGTAGTCGATAAGCTTCACCACTGTCGAGCACGGAACAACTTACACCAAGTCCTAAAGTGTTGTGATACTTGCTACGCAACCTACAGAATTTGAGAAAGCCAAGGTTCACAGCCTAGTGGTTACGCGGACTTGTTTGCTTCTGTAAGTAAGGCATCCGGCTGCCAACCCTATGGCTAACAACTTTGCAAAGTTATACACCAACACCTATAGCTGCGTAGGCTACATAGGCCTGTCTGCTTATAGAAAAACAGCACGCCTACCACTAGCCTATAAAGCCTAAGGGTTAAGGCATAAACAAAAAAAGCGAAGATAGAGACAAGTGAAGGAAACAAGTTTATTAAATTTTCTAGTAAAATTGATAAACAACTAGCAAAGACCGAAGAAGTTCAAGCAAAGCAAAAGCAAACAAGGAAAAACAAGGGAAATCCTAAAGGCTACCTAGAAGACTACTCTTCAGCAGCTTGGACATCCCACAGCTACTTAGTCGCCACACCTTTAGCAGTCGTGACACTCTTGGCAGCAGCACCATCCGGCGCTTCACCACCAGCTGCCCTAGCCTGGGCACCAACCTCTTCGACTACTTCACCAATAGAAGACTCAAAAGTGAAGGCGAGCAAGTCTTTCGGAGAAATAGAGAAGGTCTCGAAGTCTTTACCAGAAAATTCAAAGTAAGCGAAACCTCGAACCCAGCCTTCTCACCCTTCAACTGCTCATTCTCCTCGAGCAGACAAGCACGAACCCGCTGCAGCTCCTCCACTTCTTTCTTTAGATTGTCGTTGATCTTCAAAGCACCTTGGAGTTCCAACACTTAAGGCTCAAGCCTATCAACAACCTTCTTGAAGTGGATCACTTGTTGTAAGCAGCGATCAGTTCTTCATCCTTAGCATAAGCAGCGGAGTAGAATTTAGAGATGGCATGCTCAAGATCTTGAATCTAAGGTATGTAACACTCGATCTTCTTCTCTGCGCTTTCATACTTTACTTGGATCACGTCAAGCCTAGTCTTCAAATCCACGTTCTCTTGGCGAACGGTCTCAAGCTACAGAAAAGTTTGGGCAGAGATATTAGACCCCTTTAAAGCAGCAAGCTCAAATTCCAATTTCTTAACTTTCTCGGCCGAGGAGTAAGCTTCGACTGCCACAGTTATTACTACCTCCTTGGCAGCTTTGGTATTATCTTAATCAAGAAGCATAGACTCGGCTACCAGAATCGACATTTTCTGTATCATGGCCAGCAGAAGAGTCCTTCTATACTCAGTCGTATGCTTCGCAAAGGAACTTGGGCTAACAACCCCTTTGACCCCATCAACAAACTTGGCATATACATCCATGTCCTCAAGCAGATCTGGTTTCAAAAGCGCACAAATCTCAACAACTTCCCCTGAAACATACTTGGTGGATTTCTCACGACTGCTTGCATGAGCAGTCACATTCTTCTCAACAAACGAGTCGGTCTCAGCAACAAAGGGAACAGGTTTTGGTGCCACTTTAGTAGGCAGGGGCACCTTGTCACTCTTTATTGTAACAAGCCTCTCCAAAGGTGAACCAGACTTAGCCCCAGACGGACGTTTTGGCTCAAACTTCGACATCGGAGGTAGGGTGGAACTTCTCCGCTGGGCAATCCTATCAGCAATCGAGCTAGTAGCCTTCAGAACGGCAGGCGCCACCGGCACAGATCTAGCAGCCTCATCTTTCTCGCCTTGGAAGAAGTCAAGTCAATCACAAGTTTGGGAGTAGCCGTGAAGGAAGAAGTCTTCGGCTTCTTCTCAGTAAATGTCTTTTGAGCAGCCAATAAACCCCTGCGAGCAGCGGAAGAAGTCTTCTACTTCTTCTCAACAGGCGTCTCGTGAGCAGATGGGGAAGGCCTCTTTTTCCCACCTTCATTTGTAGCAAGATTCACCTCTCTCAGGGGCAGCCCATCTTTTTCCCTACGAAGAAGACTAAGCAGCCAACGCCATTCATGGTACTCGGAGGGGACACCAGAGCAACATGTATTTTCTTCATATCCGGAGAAGTCTTAGGAGTTGAGCCAAACTCCAAATCTACAAAAACGGCGGGAGACAGTCAGAAAATTAAAAAGCAGTTTAGCACAAATACAAAGCAGCCGAGAGATTAAGCAGATTACTTACCGGACATGAAAACCGTTAGAACACGCAGCTTAGGAGAATAATCAGACTTTCATTCTCCACTTGTCGTTGATCTTCAAAGTACCTTGGAGTTCCAACACTTAAGGCTCAAGCCTATCAACAACCTTCTTGAAGTGGATCACTTGTTGTAAGCAGCGATCAGTTCTTCATCCTTAGTATAAGTAGCGGAGTAGAATTTAGAGATGGCACGCTCAAGATCTTGAATCTGAGGTATGTAACACTCAATCTTCTTCTCTGCACTTTCATACTTTACTTGGATCACGTCAAGCCTAGTCTTCAAATCCACGTTCTCTTGGTGAGAGGTCTCAAGCTACAGAAAAGTTTGGGCAGACATATTAGACCCCTTCAAAACAGCAAGCTCAAATTCCAATTTCTTAACTTTCTCGGTCGATGAGTAAGCTTCGACTGCCACAGTTATTACCGCCTCCTTGGCAGCTTTGGTATCCTCTTAATCAAGAAGCATAGACTCGGCTGCCAGAATCGACATTTTCTGTATCATGGCCAGCAGAAGAGTCATCCTATACTCAGTCGTATGCTTCGCAAAGGAACTTGGGCTAACAACCACTTTGACCCCATCAACAAACTTGGCATATACATCCATGTCCTCAAGCAGATCTGGTTTCAAAAGCGCACAAATCTCAACAACTTCCCCTGAAACATACTTGGTGGATTTCTCACGACTGCTTGCATGAGCAATCACATTCTTCTCAACAAACGAGTCGATCTCAGCAGCAAAGGGAACGGGTTTTGGTGCCACTTTAGTAGGCAGGGGCACCTTGTCACTCTTTATTGTAGCAAGCCTCTCTAAAGGTGAACCAGACTTAGCCCTAGACAGACGTTTTGGCTCAAACTTCGACATCGAATGTAGGGTGGAACTTCTCCGTTGGGCAATCCTATCACCAATCGAGCTAGTAGCCTTCAGAACGGCAGGCGCCACCGGCACAGATCTAGCAGCCTCATCTTTCTCGCCTTGGAAGAAGTCAAGTCAATCACAAGTTTGGGAGTAGCCGTGAAGGAAGAAGTCTTCGGCTTCTTCTCAGTAAATGTCTCTTGAGCAGCCAATAAACCCCTGCGAGCAGCGGAAGAAGTCTTCTACTTCTTCTCAACAGGCGTCTCGTGAGCAGATGGGGAAGGCCTCTTTTTCCCACCTTCATTTGTAGCAAGATTCACCTCTCTCAGGGGCAGCCCATCTTTTTCCCTACGAAGAAGACTAAGCAGCCAACGCCATTCATGGTACTCGGAGGGGACACCAGAGCAACATGTATTTTCTTCATATCCGGAGAAGTCTTAGGAGTTGAGCCAAACTCCAAATCTACAAAAACGGCGGGAGACAGTCAGAAAATTAAAAAGCAGTTTAGCACAAATACAAAGCAGCCGAGAGATTAAGCAGATTACTTACCGGACATGAAAACCGTTGGAACACGCAGCTTAGGAGAATAATCAGACTTTCATTCTCCACTTATCTCCAAAGTATCCTTGGCCCAATCATGATCTCCCTTGCTCAAGTTATCAAATCTTATGGCGAGATCGCAGCTGCCCAACTCCCTCAATGTGGCCTATGTCAAAGAAGTACCAAAACTCGTTGACGGTTAGATCTAAGTTAAAGAATTTGCTTAGATTATGGAATCCCATCAACACACAGACCGCATTCGGAGAACATTGAGCGGGGGCACATCTTATAGAACATAGCATTTCTTGGAAGAAACACGGCATAGGAAAAGTAAACCTTAACACAAAATAGTAAGGGTGGAACTTGATGGCTCTCCGAGCACCATCACATGGCTCACGGCTACTACCATCCTTAACACACTTCACACGCACTCCTGACGGAATGGCATGCCAATATGCCTCAAGGAAGTCTGTAAACAAGTCATCGGAGCCAATCTTGAAGTGATTAGCCTTGAAGTAACCAACATTGCTCAAAGACCCACCTTGACGATATAATGGCAGCACACCGTCATCATTCTTGTGGCTCGAGGAAGACATGTTCGAAGAAATTCTATAAAGATACAAGAGAGATTCGTTAGATGGCTGCACACAAAAAATAAAAAAATAAAAAAAATAAAAAAGAAAGAAAGGCAGACTTCGGCCCGAAATCAGCAGCCCAAGGAGCCCAGCCCATGCTGGCTCCCTTCTCTCCCTTTCTTCTTCTCGGCCCAAAGGCCTCGCGGTCTAATCCAACCAAAAGGGGGCGGCCCCACTCCTCCTCTCACCTCTCTTGCGCAGGCCCAGGCACAACTGCCCAGACCATGGCGCGTTCACCCAAGCCAACCCAAGGCCCAAGCTGAGTCGACACTGCGCCAAGCTGCACACAGCAGCCACCTTTCCGTGGCTTCTCCAAGCCTTTTTCACACATCCTCGACCCCGTCGAGCCAAATTTCAAACCCCGAGGCTTCCAAAAAAATTAAGAAGACAAGACAATTAATTTTTTCTTACATGAAGCAACGAGAAGACGATCCTTTGCACGGGCAAGATGTAGATGATTGCTAGATGAGGGGGAACAAATATCCTCTAAGCTCTCTCTCTTGTAAGGTAGAATAAATCGCTCTCCATAGTTGATTTAATAACCCACTTAAGGTGAACTTAAATAGGCTTTGAGAGAAATTTTTTTCCCTTTCCTAGAAGGATCTAATTTCCTACTAAAGAAGGAATCTACATCAAAATAGGCAATAATCCTCAAGTTTCCTAAAGCAAGAAAATCTCTACACCTGTTGCCCTTTTCTGCTAGCAGCCCAACAGGTGTAGGGGCATTTGTGGAGCCAAAAATAATCAAGAGGCGACATGTGGATTTTTGGGTCAAAAGGACAAAATTACCCTCGAGGCACATCGAGATTTCTACGCGCGAGCAACGAGCACTCATCCCTCAACCAAGTCAAAAGTGCCCAAAATAGGTATTAATTCAAAACCTATTTCATCCATCCTCATCAAATCTTCTCCACAAGGTAACCCCCAAATCATTCCTTTTTAATTATATTAATTAGCTAATTAATTGATTTATTATTCAATTAATTTGCTAATTAACCACAAATCATGAACTTCACCCACAAAGCCATCCAAGTGGCCGGTCAATATCCACCCAAAGGGGCCGGCCGCACCCCTATATAAACACCTTCATTCTCTCCAAAACTCAATTCCAATTCTCTTGCTAAACTCTCTAAATTCTCCAAACACTTTTCCCTCAAAATTCTAACTTTGGCATCGGAGATTCTTCAGCCAAAGCTCCCCCATTCATCGTGGGCGCGTGAGACTCTTAGCCTTGACCTAAGGTGTTATTTGTTTTGTAGGTGCAATTTTATCCAAGAAGAAGAAAACGGAAATTTGCATCCACAATTACAATGAGTAAAGTGGATTGTCAGCATGACAGGCACAAAGTTGTCCACAGTAATGGAACAAGCGTATGCTCCAAAGGGGACTGAAAGCATCCAAGAACTTCAATAAAGCATCTAGCCTCGCTGGAATGGCGAACTGGCAAAGGATCTCATTTTCGAAAGAGGATGATCGACCTCCCACCTGAAGCATATAACCGGAAACAAAATCTTAACTGTGAACCATTTTGGGGAAGCAAATAAAGGAAACAAAATATGGACTTGTCATTTCTTAAATCTCATGTTACATATATGTTTAGAAACATATATCACACCATTTCATGGCACCCGAGTTGATAGATAGAAGAAAGAAAAAACAATGGTTTGTTGGGGTATTAATTAGGTTAAAACAGAAGTTCGAACATGACAGAGGGAACGAACAAGCCTCAACATGTCATTACACAATTTTTGTTACTGTTTCTGCATCGATTTGATGCTTTTAAAAACGGAGATATGTAATTGGTGTCTATTCAGAATGAAAAACAAGAAAAGGGTGAGGAGATTGATTACCAAAAATTTGCATTTGCTGCATCACTTCACTACCTGATTAGCTATCCCCGTACTCAGACAAAATACGCATTTTTTGTTCTACTACCAAGTAGCCCTAATTAACACCCAGAGCCCCCAAATCTCAATAAAAAAATCAGTAACTTCAAATGAGTAATTGATTAACAACAAAGCAGAATAAGAATGATTGATTTGAAATTAGAGAAGAAAAAGGGAACTGGAAAATTGAATAGAAATATCGAATTGGGAGATTTAACTGCAGTCAGGAGATGATCGAGGGAGCTTTTGATCGACTGGAACTGAGCAAGATAGTTTGCTATGTTCGACCTCGATCTTCGCCAGACGTATGCAATTGTTCATGATCCATATCGAGAGAGAAAGAGACCTATACATACATGTATAGAGAGAGCTGAGCGAGATGGTGGTTGTAATTAATTTTGTGGGTTTGCTCTCTCACTGTGTAATGGAAGAACTGGAAACTCATCAATTGGGCCAGGTTTTTTCGGCTAGTTTGATGTTGGATTTCTTTATTAAATTAAGGTTTAAAGTTTGAAACCCTTTTCTTTGGCTTTTCTTTCTTTATATGGTGTTGATGCATTTTTGGTTCCTCATGTATGGCATAACAAAGTGACCTGTAAAAATGCAATTCAAAATTCGTTGGTGGTATATAGACTAATTGTACGAAATGGTGCTTCTATATAATTTGAGTGATTTTATTTTAGTTTTAACATATGAGAATGATTTGCTTTGTTATAGAATGTTGATTTTTTTTAGGAAATTGTTATTAGCACTCCAAAAATCTCATTCTTTAAGTGTATTTTTCTTTCTAATTATAAAAAGTTTGGAGTGCCAAATGAGATTTTTGGAGTGCTAATAACAATTCCCTTTTTTTTAAAAAAAAAAAATTTGGATTTGATTAATGTACTTAGATTATTGAGACGGATTATATTTCATAAATGAATAATTGTGATTTTTAGTTATTAAACATGTATGTGTTTGGGCCCAAAATAATAGTTTGGACCGAAAATGTGCTAACCTGAACTGAAAAGCTACAATTCTTAGCCCAGTAAAAATTCCTCATGCCACTAAGCTTTTAGCCCAAAAAAGGGTTGATTCGACCGAGTCATTATGAAAATAAGATTGTGTGGCAATTACGATCAAATATGATTCGGTTGAGTCTAGGCAAGTTGAAATTGCTAAGGATCAGGATATATAAAACCCTGATTAAACGCGAATCCTAATTTAGAACCTAGTTAAACCAAAGAAGCTAAGACTAGATGAAGATGAGTTTCTGCTAAGGAAGGGAAAAAGAAAGAATATTCAGGACTCTATTCACCAGACTTGTTTATCCTAAAGGGGCCTCTTCAACTCAACAAACAAACAACTTAAAAACTCAACACGAAAACTTCGCTCTACGCGAAACCTTTTCACAACCCAAAGGAAAATACTAACTATCCTAACTCAGCACATATTCATTTAGTTGGAATATCACTAGGTTGACAACCGACAACATGTTTAGTTCGTTGGAACATCACCTGGAGTGTAGAATTAATTGCTTTGGAAGTACCTTCACCTTGGTGGAACAACACTACTTCTAGTTTAGTTGGTTATCCATCCAAGTCTCAGCCAGCGAAGAATCTTTGATTTCCTCTCAAAAGAGATCACTTTATTAGCTTCCTAGCAACGTGAAGTGTTTTATGATTTGTTACTCTCAGGTGCATTTTGCAGTTCGACATTCAGATAGCCAAACCATGTTCACCATTAAAACGCTTATATCTTTTGAGTATCTTTGCCTCTAAAACCTGATATCGATTCAACACACTTATATTCTCACTAATATAAATAAGGTAGCCGAACCTGGTGCAAGAGATTCTGTACTTCGTGGTGAACTAGGCAACCTTATCTTTAGGTTCTAGAACACTAGGCCGAGAGGTGTTCTCCTCAGCCGTAGTCGCTCAAGTGCAGAAGTCAGCAGTGCATTCAACACACCACCAAATCTATTCTACTCGCCCGACCCAGCTCTAGTGCGAGTTGGCACGCCCTCATTCACAAAAATGACGTAGTTAACTCATAGTTACTCGGTCTGCGCAATATCAGTGTATAAGTATATTTTTATAAAGTTTGAATCAAACTAGGTTTTTAACTATAATAATGTTGTGCCACTTAGTACTAGCATGTAGGTGGTATTCATCTTCACTTGTAGGTGGTATTCCTCTTCACTTGTAAGTGAAAATGCCTTAGATTCGATGAATTTGAATTATATAATTACTAACTCATTGTAAAACTAAGACCACTCATTCTCTTCCCTTAGTACAAATAATATAGTAGTTGTTCCAAAAAAAAAATAATAATAAAATAAAAATAAACTATAATATTGTTGTGAAGGGTTTTTGGTGAATGTACCGTCTCTAAATTCGTATTTGAACACAAGCAAGTGGTGTTTTTCAAACGCCCTTCCACGGTTTCCTTCCCCGACGCATGATTTCAGAGCAGAGCCATAAGCCACACTCCGACTCCATTGCTGCAACACCGAAACAAACATTCAAAACTATGCAAGGCGCGCAAAATACGACGGCGTTTCGATCAATCTTCGACGCCGGAGAGCTGAATTCGGAACTGGAAAAGTCCGGGGTCAAGCCCAGCTTCATCCCCAACTTATGGAAGCAGGTGATCCAAAACCCTGATGCCCATTTCGACCAAATTCCATCTCTGCCCTTGGCAGCGTATCCTCTCCTGACCTCCAAATTCAAAACCCTAACCTCCTCTGTCCACAAGGTCATGGACTCCTCAGACCAACTCACCACCAAGCTCCTCATAAAACTGCAGGTTTGCCCCATTTCTTATTTTGCACACAAACTGTTCGATGAAATGCCTCTGTGAAAAAACTTCACGTTATTTTATTTTTTTTGTTAGAATGGGGCTCTTGTAGAAGCTGTGATTATGCGATACGACAGCCGCTTGGGGAGGTATGATGGGAAGCCCCGCCCTGGTGGTCCTAGGTCCACCTTGTGTGTATCATCTCAGGTATCAAGTTTTGAATTTTTTTGTTTTCGTGTTGAAATTGCGGGAATTGAATGTTTATGTTGATGTTTGTAGGTTGGCTGCAAAATGGGTTGTACTTTCTGTGCTACTGGGAGTATGGGGTTTAAGAGCAATCTGACCTCGGGGGAGATTGTGGAGCAATTGGTTCATGCTTCTCGCATTACGCCTATACGCAATGTCGTGTTCATGGTAATTGCTTTTCCTTACTGGCTTAGTGGTTGGTATTAAGTGACATGGATATGGAGCAATGGAGGAACCATTGAACTTTTGACATTTGATTTTGTGTATTGTTGTCAGGGAATGGGGGAACCTTTGAATAATTATGGTTCCTTAGTGGAAGCGATTCATGTCATGACTGGAACACCATTTCACCTGTCGCCTAAGAAAATTACTGTATCAACGGTAGGCATCGAAAAGTACCATTATGTCTAAGATCTTTTTATCTGCCAAAAAACCATTGCATTGCTTTCGGCATTAAGATATGGTGGATGTTATTAACTTTCGCATGCTATTCTATATGATTCTATAATCAGAGTTTTGTAGTCTTTAATTTTATATTTGGTGAATCTTAGTAAATTGGGTACCACCTAGTGCCCTTTTACTTCTTTCGTTGAATGGGGTGAATCATAGTTGCATTAGTAATGGTGTAGTTTGCAACTAGAAACATTTGGCTTGCTCATCTATTAGTTGTGCATCAAATCTTTTGCAGGTTGGTATTATTCATGCTATCAAAAAGCTTCATGGTGATCTTCCTGGTCTGAATTTAGCAGTTTCACTGCATGCACCAGTCCAAGAAATTCGTTGTCAGATAATGCCTGCAGCTCGGGCTTTTCCTTTAGTAAAGCTTATGGATGCACTGCGAGAATATCAAAAGAACACGTAAAGTTACACCTCTTGTGTTTTAGTAAATTCTTTTAGCTTTCGTTTCTGTGCAAATGAAACTTTTACGTCATTTTACACTCCCCGAGAATCTCACTATTGGCTTTTAAACTGATTCGTCAGTCAGCAGAAAATCTTCATTGAGTACATAATGCTTGATGGAGTGAATGATGAAGAGCAACATGCACACCAACTCGGAAAATTGCTAGTGACATTTCAAGTGGTGAGTTCTTATCTGTGAACTTGCAGCATATTAGGAACTTCAGTCCCTTTTGTGTGCCTATGCGTATCATGTATATATATCCGAAGTAACCTTTGCATTTGTTGTTTCCTGTCGTATAGGTAATTAATTTAATACCTTTTAATCCAATTGGTATTCTGAGTAAATTCACAACCAGTAACGAAAACAAAGTAACAATATTCCAGAAAATTCTACGAGGCACTTATGGCATCCGAACGACAGTACGTAAGGAAATGGGTCAGGATATAAGTGGAGCATGTGGTCAGTTGGTAGTGAACTTACCCAACAAGAGGTCAACTGAGAACACTCTAACTGATATAGAAGATCTTAATTAGTGCTTCCGGTGGTGTTAATCGGTCAAAGTAGCCAACGGTCTGCAGACCATAATTAGTGTTTCTGTAATCTTGATAATTTTGTAACTCATTCACTTCTTTTTGGGGTTGCAGTAGCAAAATTTCTGTTGTAATTTTTATCGTATCAGCTTGAGATCTTCACTTGATACACCTAAAACTGTTTTTTCTCCCTTTTCGTTTTGTTTAATTTGTATGTCATAAAATATAAACCCTCTCATTTATTCAAATGTTTATTGAGAAATTCCCAGCTGGTGCATTGGTTCATTTCTAATCATCTCGAACTTTTGCCATTTCGTACTACATTCTAATGGTATTCCTCTTCACTTGTACGTGAGAGATCTTAGGTTTGATTCTCGCCAAAAGCAAATTTAAACCGCCCTATTGCTAACCCATTGTGAAGTTAAGTTCATCCCCTCCCCTTAGTGTAAATAAATCGTTTGTTCAAAAAGAAAAGAAAAAACAGAACTAGAGGGATGCTGGACTTAGAGCAAGCCATAAATGAAGTACAATTAATATTGCGATCGTCGGATTACATTATAAAAGATTGTAACCAATTCTATTGGAGTATGTTTCTGCATTATTATTTTGACTTACTTGTTTTTATGCCAACTCTATGATATGATGATAATCTCATTTGATCCTATGCACTTTCATTTCATGTTTCATGTTACTTCATTCCGTCATTTGGTTCGAAAAATCATTAACTTAGTTGATGTAGAAAATGAGATTTTCATAAAGCACAAGGGGATACAAACGAAGGTGAAATGATTTCACACCGCATTTCTCTTCTCAAGCACAACCATGTTTATTTTAACCTTTCGATTAAGTAACGCAAAACAGAATCACTATACGTAAATAAACAACAAAGTTGTGTAACAGAAAGAAACAACGTGCATAAATCATTTTCCGAACAAAAAAGCCTTTATTTTTTATAACACCTGGATGGTGTCATATACACGTGACCACCCTTGCAACTCACAACTGAACCCAAAAGGATCGGCTGGATGCTGATCATTCTCCCTTTACAAACACGTGAGGAGCATCTTGACTACTTCAGAATCTTACACTATTTTTCAACCACTGCAGCATCACGGACTCTCACCTGCACCTTCATTTACCAGACCAGTTCAAAATTTTCAACTTAATTGAAAAGCGAAAAAAAAAAAAAAAAAAAAAAAAAACAAGCTTTTATATAAACACAAACAGAGCATTGCTCAATTTGCTATGTTGTTTCGGAGTCTCAAAACTTTCAAACAGAACGAAAAATGCAAGCAGCAGCAAATCCTAGAAACCTTCTGTTTGCCCTCTTGCTCGCCATGCTCATTTCTTCTCGCTTGGTTCACTCCGGGCACTTCGCCAGCTCTCCATCACCGTCTCCATCACCTTCGCCAGTGAGTACTTCATCCGACACTCTTCTCCAATCAAATTATTAACTCTTTACTTTTCTGTTTATCATTTTAGTTTTCTGAATTTTGCGTTAGGCTGTAGGAAATCCAACGGCGAATGATCATGAACCATCTAAAGGGAAAGGGACTGTTAAAAAGTTAAGGAGAGGGTCATTTCCGGCTACTTGTCGTTCAAAATGTAACGAGTGCGAGCCTTGCATGCCAGTTCAAGTATCTGTCCGAGCAATGGCATTGAAAGAGAACGAGTACTATCCACAGGTTTGGAAATGTGCCTGCGGTGATAGCATATTTTCCCCTTAAGGCTGGCTAGATTAATTTAACACTACTGCTGTACGTAATTAGGCCCAGTTACTAGAAGTTTTCTCTAGATTAATACAAGTTAAGATTCATGCAGTGCACCTTATGTGCAGAAGAATTCTTGCACACGACAGAGGTAATGTAACGTTTCTCTCACAGCAGAGAAATGTGTTGTAAGAAATTTTCACCGTATATGCATGCTATGCTACTATTGTTCTCCAGTTGTTTTGTGTAATGGGATTGAGACAGATGAAATATCCAAATGGTTATTGAATATAATTGAAGGCTCAAAGTGAGGGAATATGAGCATAAAGCGAAGGTTACGAATCAGGAAATCCTGATTTGGAGGCTAAACGTCGATGGCTGTCCACATTTTTTCTTGTCTTAAACTTACAATCGAGGGTAGTTTCGGCTGTAGGTGTTGATTGAACACATTGTTTGGTGCTCGACACATGAACTTTCTACCATTACACAAATAACTCGACCAAATTTTGAAGCGCATTTTGGTTAAAGAAGTAAACACCTTAAGGTCATTTCTTCATTTTTCCAACAGTACGTTTTCACAGCTACTCAAAATCTCTCCAACCGGGAACTAAATCATCTCAAACCAAGGGGAAAAGATAGGAAGTTGTGGAAGACAATGAAAGAGGAAGGGTAGAGAACCAAATTGATGCGAAGATGAAGATCAAACAGCTTAACTAAGAATATAATGGAATCTACTGCTACTTTGGGAATCTTGCTAACACGAAGATTTCTTGGACATATATATATTCAATAATCTAAAAATTGCTTAATGTGTAATACAAATAGCTCACTTGATTCTATAGTTTTCTGTTTTAACATGTATCACAAACAAGAAATTCACAGATAACTTATTCGACGTAATTGACACAGAATCAACATCCAATGTAGGCTCCTCATGTTACATGTAACAACAATAGAAATTTAAGGACGATAACATTATAAGAATTAATAGCACATGATCAAGGAAAAAAAAATTTGAAATCCAATGCAATGCAATTACCTGCATTATTGCTTGACATTCTCCAAGTACCAGCTATAAGTATCAACAAGCCCGTCTTTCAGCGAGATCTTCGGTGTCCACCCCAGCCCTGCGAGCTTTGAGCTATTCATGAGCTTCCTTGGTGTTCCATCGGGCTTGGTAGAGTCCCAAACAAGCCGGCCCTCGAACCCAACAACCTCCTTGACAAGCTCAGCCAACTCCTTAATCGTCACTTCCTTGCCACTCCCCACATTGGCATGCTCCAACCCACTATAACTCTCCATCATGAACACCACCCCATCTGCCAAATCGTCGACGTGCAAAAACTCCCTCAGGGGGCTTCCAGTCCCCCACACCACCACCTCCTCCGCCCCTTTCACCTTCGCCTCGTGAAACCGCCTCATCAATGCCGGCAACACGTGCGAATTTTCAGGGTGAAAGTTGTCATGCGGCCCATACAAATTGGTGGGCATCCCAGAAATTGCATCCCAACTGTACTGAATCCGATACGCCTGGCACATCTTGATCCCGGCGATCTTGGCAATGGCGTACCACTCGTTGGTAGGCTCCAGTAGGCCCGTCAGCAATGCGTTCTCCGGTATGGGCTGAGGAGCGAATTTGGGGTAAATGCAGGAGGAGCCAAGGAACAAGAGCTTCTTGACTCCAAATCGGTAGGCGGCGTCTATGACATTGGTCTGGATCTGGAGATTGACGGCGATAAAATCCGCCGGGTACGTGTTGTTGGCGTGAATGCCGCCGACTTTAGCGGCGGCGAGGATCACGAATTGGGGTTTCTCGGCGGCGAAAAAGGACTCGACGTCGGCCTGGCGAGTGAGGTGGAGCTCGGCGTGGGTGCGGAGGACAAGGTTGGTGAAGCCTAGGGCTTGGAGCTTGCGGACGATGGCGGAGCCGACGAGGCCGCGGTGGCCGGCTACGAAAACCTTCGCCCATTTGTCGGAGAGGAAGGAAGGCGAAGTGGCATCTGTAGAGAGAGAGAGAGAGAGAGAGAGTACAATTCGTGTGAGGATCTGAGAAATTAACTGTGTCATGTTTGTTTGGTTGCTGACAAAGTGTGTAGGTTAGATTAGTTTTTTTTCTCAGAAACCAAACAGATTGCAGAGGGGAGAGAGAGAGAGAGAGTACTGTTATTGGCGCCACTCATGTTGTATTTGCTTGAGTAGTGCAGGAAGACCTGGGAAGAGACTAGCAAACGTGCTCAGCAGTGAGCGCTGGGATTGATTCTAGACTAATAGTTTCAGTGAGTTTTCTAATCGTACCCCTCCTGCTCAAATAATAGTTATAAACTACTAATAGTATGTCCGCGCGTTATACATGTAATTAAATTTGTCTATTATTTGTTATAAAAATGAAATTGGGTATGGAACTTGAAAGATGTATAGACGTGGGATTAAAAAATATCTTCTCAAATTTTTATTTAATTTGTAATTTTTAAACACGGTGTGTTATGTTTAGAGAGCCTTACTTATAGAGACATAAATATATACCATATTTCACACAACTCCACACAGTTTAAAACATTACAAGAAGGGACAAAAAACTCAATAACAGAAAACCAAGCCCAACCCAAAAAGAAACGGACCGACTAAATTACGGCCCATGCCACTCAACTATAAATGCTAATAAACGACCACGTTAACCACTAGACGACAAAAATCATAAAAACTAACCGGTTTCCTCTTCCCCAAACCTATCATTTCAAATTCCTATCACGGAAGAGATACTTCCCAAAAAAAAAAAAAACCCTAAAATCTCCATAGTTTCCGACACTTTCAAGCCGGATTTTCAGTAAGTGATTCACAAAGTTCAGTCGAATTCCCAGAAAGATCAGTGTTTCAAAGGCTTTTCCTACTACTCCTTTTGCATGATTATATTTCGAACTCTGTCAAAAACGAATGCATTATCAAAGTTTTGGATGCATTATCAAGTATTTTTGCACTTGTTTTTGCAAAAGACACTTTTCAAAACTGCCAAAAGCGCATGCATTATCAAGTGTTTTTTGCACTTGATTTTACAAAAAATTCAGTGTTCCAGTTCAAGAAAAAATAATTTCAGTGTTTTAGGTGTTTCAGTTTCGCTTTTTTAGTTTATATGTACACTGATTCTTCAACATCTGAAAAAGAAAATGAATATGCGTCTAAATTTTGTGAGTAAAAACATTAACCGTCTAGCTTCAATGCTGCACTTTGAACTGATGCTGCACTTTGTAAATTAATTATGGTTCTACTTTCTGTTTGTAAATTGGTTTTGCACTTAAATATGTGGTAGAAAAAGAAAAAAGGAATATGCATCAAGCTTGTGTTAAAACAATTATGCATCTACATTGTGCGTTAACAACCAATTCTGCATCTACCTTGTTTGCTAAGTGATGCTGCATCTACTTGTGCGCTAAGTGATGTGAAAATTACTTGACACTCAAATTAAAACCCTATCGACGTAGTATATGAAAGTAGGGATCGTTTTAGGCCGGGGATTAGAAAGGATGCTAATCTACACAATTTAAACTCTAAAACACTAAACTAGACTCTTATGACTCAAAACTGACCAAATTGACTCAAAACACACAAACTAAGCTAAATAGACTCAAAACAGATACTAGAGAGTGAATTGGACAAATTCTAGACTAGTAAGACTCAAAACACAGAAAGGGGACAGATTTGGACGAATTTGACAAAACTAAAACACAAATAAGAACTGAGGGGCTTTTTGGACGAATTTGACAAAACTAAGTAAATTGCAGCAAACAAAGTAAGTTAAAACGAAATTAAGGTGAATTCAAGGGTGAAAAGCTAGTTAGAGGATCCTTCTCCACACATGAAACATATGCATACAAATTGATTTCCAGTATTGTTTCTTTAAACCATGAATGACAATGCCCCAAATTAATCGTGAATGCACAAATTAACTTTCAGATTTTCCTTAATTCATTGAATTGGATGGATAACGCATCGACAATCAAATTATTCTTATCAAGTTCCCAACATGGAATACGCATAATAGAGATACACTCAAAGATCATTAAGTTCTATGAAAATCATAAGCATTGACAAGGCATTCGTAACTATGAAAAGCATGATGATACTCCTGCCATGGATTCACTTAACATGATTGTGACTAGCAACCTTTACTACTCATAAATATAAGTTCATAACAATTAGGTGAAATTCCCTTATATTTTAGCATCAGATTCATGCATGCAAACTAAGTGTGCACCCTTAACCCACATACAAGAATAAGTTTTAATCAAACAGATAAGTGAATCGCATTCATGTTTTACGAAACAATAACTGGAGGTAATCAATTCATATTAAACATATGTCCATGGCTTTGAATTCACCTCTAACGAAGAAAAACTTAGTTACACATGTTCATAACAATTGAAAAGCAATCTGAAATAAACATTGAAACTAAAACAAGGGAAGAAAGAACTCAGGAAGTCTCCAATGGTTGCAGGTTGTTGCGGTACAAGGTCCTCCTCCAATGGAAGCCACGGCAAAGCTCTCCTCCTCTCCTTCTTGCTGCAAAGGGTGTTTCTATGTATGGATGGTGATGGCTAAGAATTATGGTGTGGTATAGGGGGTGGTAACCTGCAGCAAAGCCTCAAAATATGTATATATAGGCATGGCAAACCCTAGGGAAATCAGGGTACGACTTGGACTTAGCAGAAATAAAGGATTAGGGCCCTAAGGTGCGGCATAAGGCTTAAATCCATCAGGAAAGAGGTTTAGCCCAATTAATTTCTGAAAAGGCTTTGCACAATCCAAATCCACAAGGGAATAGGCTAATTAAATCAGAATCCAAGAGGAATAAGGATAGGGAAGGTGCAGCAGCAATTCGAGGGAAGGGGATGGAGTGCAAGGCACGGCAAAGGCCTTCTAGAAAGGTTTGGGGCGCCAGATTTTTAGGACTTCTAGAAAGGAGTGTTGTGGCATGTTTCTAGATGGAAAAGACCTCCTAAAAGCAGGTTTTAGGCATCCTATTATGAAAAGGAGTCCCCCTTGCAGCTGGAATTAAGATAGGATAAGATCAGATAAGGATAAGATAAGATAAGGTTAAGATAAGATAAGGTTGGTTTGGATAATGTTCCATGTTTGTAGCTGATTCCTTATCTTCTTTGACTTGAATTTGTTTCTCCAACTTTTAAACACATTTCTAGCCTCATTTGAACTTCAAATTCGTCCATTCCTTGTGCTCCATATGCATGCAATCCATTTCAGCCCAGAATTGCTCCAAAATGCTCTAAAATGCACTTTCTTGCCAACTTTGCCAATTGGACCTACAAACACATGAAAATAGCTTAAAACACTATAATAAACATAAACTAACTAAGTAAATGCAAGGAAACAAGCTAACTAAGTCGCATAAATATGCTCCGATCAAATTCCCCCACACTTAGCTTTCGCTAGTCCTCGAGCAAAACAAAACAAACAAAACTTCCTAAACCTTCCAACATTAGCCTCAGGGATTTCCAATGGTACATAACATGCTAAAAATCACTACCTACATAGATTTTAGCTATCCCTACTCTCAAGCACATACGTAATCATTGTCATCACTTACTAGCTCGCATTTAATCAATTAAAACAATGTTTTGAATCTAGTAACATGCCTTAGAGAATCCCTCACAAAATATACACTCTATTTTCACACTGAATTTCTGACTACACACCCTACACTAGGTATATGTGAGAAGATTGATGTAAACAAGAAAACTAGTACTCACATATGTCATAACAAAGAAGGCACTTTCTGGAATTATTAAGCATGTATAGATATGATCTCATGAATGGAATGCCACTACTTCGACGCGAGAACCAAGGATACCATATGCTCATACCAATCCCAAACTCCACATATTAAAACACACAACACTCAAGATAGAAGTATAGGGTTGTAACGGGGCTAGGGGTATTGGCTAACAAAGAAAGGATAAGGATAAACAAATGTTCTTAAAGCAAAGCAAGCAAAGTAATGAAATTGACACTTAGAACTCCCTTTTGAAACCCAGCCACAAACTTTGATACATAAAGGGAAGATCACACATACTTAGGGCCGAATTCAACTTTTTGGACCCTTTCTTCAACAACCAACACTTGTGAGCTTAATCTCACTTATTTTGAACACTTTTCACACTTTTTCACATACTTTTCTTTTTCTCTTCTTTTTCTCACGAATTTTCTTCTTTTCTTTCTTTTTTTTTTTTCCTTTTTTTTCTTTTTTTTTTCTACCAGTGCCTCTTTTGATATTTTGGCACACACCCACACACAAAAATCCCTTCCCCCACACTTGTTTGCTGCCTAATAACGAACAAAGGGAATTCACTCTAGGTCATGCTTCACTGCGCCTTAAGAACAAGGGTAAGGATGGTCCTAATCTAGGCTAGGTAGGGAACATGTGGGTAAACAAAGAAAATGGCTAAACAAGGCTCAACGGGGTTAAACCTACAAATCATATTGCAAAAGGATAAGGCTTTTTGGCACTGGTTCACTACACAACTTCATCTTGTTTATCTGTTATGCACTTCAATATCATGCTTTGAATGAAACGGGTATGAGTTCTAGTATTTGGAACTAAATGATGAAACGCCTTCTAAGTAGCAACCAAGCAAAGAATGATGAGATCATGCAACGACTTTAGAAAACAAGAATGCACAGATTAGTACTCTCCAAATAAACGTTTAGGCTCAAGTCTCTCAGGGTTGTAGCGTTATTTTGAGTTACTTCCTTCAAGCATGTTACAAAAACTGATTTTTTTTTTTTTTTTGTCCTTTGTGATTACATGTGAATTCGTAAACAACAACTACAATTAAGCATAAACCAAAGAGCATATCAAACTTCAACCCATGTTTGTAACTTTCTTTAACAGTTATGCAATTAAAAACCAAATTGTCATCATTATGTTGGAAGGTACCCTAAGACACAAACAAACACACAAAAACGACTCTTTTTGTATTTTTCAAACTTTTTTCAATTTTTTCTTTCTTTTTCGGATTTTCTGCTCAAGACACATAAAAACACTTCAAAACACACTAAAAACTCTTAAAAACAGTGAAAAACAACTTTAGAAGTGATGGGTGACAAAATCCTACGAATTTTCATGAAAAACACTTTGTTTACCCCACCCACACTTAAACCAAACATTGTCCTCAATGTTTTAGACATAGACTCACACATAAGCAAGCAAACAACACAACTACAAGCATGACAAATATGGCAAAGTAAAAGCAGTAAAGAGAAGGGTGAAAGAACGCAAATCTGGTGTTTGGAGCTAGAATTCCATCTTGTCCTTGTTTGAACACATGGGTTGCCTCCTAAGAAGCGCTTGCTTTAACGTCTTCCAGCCGGACGATACCTCCTTTTAAGCTTGAATAGGGCCAACGGCATGGAAGGGTACATTCTCCACGACATGCTCCTCAAAATACTCATACATGGGCTCTATGAATAGAAGGGGATAGTAATCCTTCCTGATTGGGGTGTTGAGCATTCTAAAGTCAATGTAATCATTCCCACCAGCTTGTATTCGATTGGGGACCTGCACCATACAAAATAACAACCTATTAGTTGAAATTGGAATCGAAATTGGAATAGGTGGCTTACCAATGTACTACAATGAAATGGCAGCACTATGAACAAATGCATGTGGGGTGCTCTCGGCTAGATTTGGGGGTTTGGGGATTGTGGCCCTGCAATCCTTGTGCTTCACTCCAATTCCCTCTTCGTTGGTGGTTCGAAATGCATCATTCTTGATTGGTGCTGAATGTTCCTGCCCTTTATTTTTTATTACATCAATGACAAAACAAGAACGAACGTCATTAGTATTCTCAACAGATTCAGAAATATTAAAATTAATCATATCACCACCAAACGCCATAGTTACTGCTCCCTTGGCCACGTCAATCTTGGTTTGAGCAGTTTTTATGAAAGGTCGTCCAAGTAAGAGTGGCGATGGTGGGGAGTGGGCTGAGTCCTCCATATCAAGTACATAGAAATCTGCAGGAAAAATCAAGTGGTCTACCTGCACCAAAACATCTTCCAAAACTCCTTTCGGATATGCATTAGATTGATCGGCTAATTGAATAATAACACCATCATTTTTAAGCTCCCCTAGATTCATGGATGCATAAATGGAATATGGCATGACATTTATTGATGCACCTAAATCTAGCATAGCGTGGTCAAACCTTGTATTACCAATTACACAAGGGATTGTGAAACTACCTGGATCTTTGCATTTAGATGGCAGCTTTCTTTGCAACATTGCAGAGACATTCTCACTTACATGTACCACCTCTTTCTCCCGAATCCGTTTCCTTGTTGTACATAGCTTCTTTAAAAACTTAGCGTACTTCGGGATTTGCTTTATAGCATCAAGGAGCGGGATATTGACATGCACTTTCCTAAAGGTCTCTAGAATGTCTTGTTCATTCTCTTCGTTCCTAGCTTGCATAAACCTGCTAGGGAAAGGCAAATTTGGTGGAATTAGGTTAGAATGAGTCAAATTTGAACCACCCTTACCTGAATTGGACAGTGTGGAAGGCTTAGGAGGCTGCGGCAAAGATGGTTCCTTCCTTGCCGTGGGCTTGTTTTGCTCCTCCTCTTCAATCAGCAACTTTTCATCTTCTTTTTGGCTTGATTTGGATGGTTGTGGGTCAGTTCCAACTTCTTTTCCACTTTTCAACATGATGGCTTTAGCGGTTTCAAATCCTCCATTTGGATTCACAATGGTTGAACTGGGAAGTTTACCTTCTTCTCGAAACTGCCCAAGGAACTCTGAAATCTGCCCTATTTGCTTCTTCAAGTCGCTCATCTCCTTGTCTTGATTCGCTATTCGATTATTTTGATTTTGTAATCCCTGTGCTATAGAAGTTAGTAGTTGAATAGCTTGATCATTATCAAATAGCGAACCTAAGTTTGGTTGAGCAGATTGTGGTTGAAGTTGCATTGGTTCGAATGGCCTTTGATAGAACCCGGGAGTTTGATGTCTAAATCCACCTTGTTGTTGAGGTTGTTGAGGCTCCCTCCACTTGAAGTTTGGGTGATCTCTCCAGCCTGGATTGTAAGTATTGGAGTATGGATCATTCCGTGGCTGATTTTGGCCTTGATAGCCCACGACATTGGCACTTTCCCATCCTCCATTCTCTATCAATTGAGGGCATTGATCATTGAGATGCCCCTGCATAGAGCACATTCCACATATGGTCAGACCTTGCACTTTGGTTCCATCAACAACCTGTGACAAAAGAAGAGTGAGATTAGCCATTTGAGATTGCAATTCTGAAATTGCACTTACCTCATTCATATGTTGTTGCCGTGGGGGGTCCCTTTGTCCAACACCTTCGTATTGTTGTGCATTCAAGGCTCGGTTTGCAATTAAGATCTTGGCAGCCACCAGGGTTTTGTCAACCAAGGCACTTCCCGCTGAGGCATCAAGCATTTGTCTCTCAATTGGAAGAAGTCCTTCGTAGAAATATTGAATTAAAAGCTCTTCCTTCATTTGGTGTTGTGGGCAAGATGCAACTAGGGCCTTAAAACGCTCATAATATGCTGGAAAAGATTCTCCTTGGCTTTGTTCAATGCCACTAATTCTTTTCCTCAAAAGAATAACTCTCGAAGTTGGGAAGAATTTCTCTAAAAACGCTCTTTTCATGCTTTCCCAAGAAGTGACCGTTCCAGGTGCCAATTCGAATAACCAATCCTTAGCCATTTCAAATAGAGAGAATGGAAAGGCTTTCATCTTCAGAATATTCCCATCTACATTGATTGGTGTCATGCTTGAGCACACCACCTCAAATTCCTTCAAATGCTTGTTTGGATCTTCCATGGACAGCCCATGGTACTTAGGAATGCGATGCAACAAGCTTGACTTCAATTCAAACTCATCAGTCTTGCCTTGACTTGCCGCAGGGTATTGGATGCATAGAGGCACGGCATTGTCAAGTCCGGAGGCTGAAAGCTCTTTGATTGTACGATTATCCACAGCCATTGTTTGTTCTTCCTCTTCCTCTTCTTCAAACTCAGATTCGGAACTAGAACTAGTACCTACAACTAAGAAAACAAAACGAACTCAGAAAACAAAGAAAAACAAAAACAAAAGCAAACTAAAACACACGGCAGAAACTAGGGAGATTAGCAAGTTTGCTAATCCCCGGCAACGGCGCCAAAATTTGATGTGAAAATTACTTGACACTCCAATTAAAACCCTATCGACGTAGTATATGAAAGTAGGGATCGTTTTAGGCCGGGGATTAGAAGGGATGCTAATCTACACAATTTAAACTCTAAAACACTAAACTAGACTCGTATGACTCAAAACTGACCAAATTGACTCAAAACACACAAACTAAGCTAAATAGACTCAAAACAGATACTAGAGAGGGAATTGGACAAATTCTAGACTAGTAAGACTCAAAACACAGAAAGGGGACAGATTTGGACGAATTTGACAAAACTAAAACACAAATAAGAACTGAGGGGCTTTTGGGACGAATTTGACAAAACTAAGTAAATTGCAGCAAACAAAGTAAGTTAAAACGAAATTAAGGTGAATTCAAGGGTGAAAAGCTAGTTAGAGGATCCTTCTCCACACATGAAACATATGCATACAAATTGATTTCCAGTATTGTTTCTTTAAACCATGAATGACAATGCCCCAAAATAATCGTGAATGCACAAATTAACTTTCAGATTTTCCTTAATTCATTGAATTGGATGGATAACGCATCGACAATCAAATTATTCTTATCAAGTTCCCAACATGGAATACGCATAATAGAGATACACTCAAAGATCATTAAGTTCTATGAAAATCATAAGCATTGACAAGGCATTCGTAACTATGAAAAGCATGATGATACTCCTGCCATGGATTCACTTAACATGATTGTGACTAGCAACCTTTACTACTCATAAATATAAGTTCATAACAATTAGGTGAAATTCCCTTATATTTTAGCATCAGATTCATGCATGCAAACTAAGTGTGCACCCTTAACCTACATACAAGAATAAGTTTTAATCAAACAGATAAGTGAATCGCATTCATGTTTTACGAAACAATAACTGGAGGTAATCAATTCATATTAAACATATGTCCATGGCTTCGAATTCACCTCTAACGAAGAAAAACTTAGTTACACATGTTCATAACAATTGAAAAGCAATCTGAAATAAACATTGAAACTAAAACAAGGGAAGAAAGAACTCAGGAAGTCTCCAATGGTTGCAGGTTGTTGCGGCACAAGGTCCTCCTCCAATGGAAGCCACGGCAAAGCTCTCCTCCTCTCCTTCTTGCTGCAAAGGGTGTTTCTGTGTATGGATGGTGATGGCTACGAATTATGGTGTGGTATAGGGAGTGGTAACCTGCAACAAAGCCTCAAAATATGTATATATAGGCATGGCAAACCCTAGGGAAATTAGGGTACGACTTGGACTTAGCAGAAATAAAGGATTAGGGCCCTAGGGTGCGGCACAAGGCTTAAATCCATCAGGAAAGGGGTTTAGCCCAATTAATTTCTAAAAATGCTTTGCACAATCCAAATCCACAAGGGAATAGGCTAATTAAATCAGAATCCAAGAGGAATAAGGATAGGGAAGGTGCGGCAGCAATTGGAGGGAAGGGGATGGAGTGCAAGGCAAGGCAAAGGTCTTCTAGAAAGGTTTGGGGGGCCAGATTTTTAGGACTTCTAGAAAGGAGTGTTGTGGCATGTTTCTAAATGGAAAAGACCTCCTAAAAACAGGTTTTAGGCATCCTATTATGAAAAGGAGTCCCCCTTGCAGCTGGAATTAAGATAGGATAAGATTATATAAGGATAAGATAAGATAAGGTTAAGATAAGATAAGGTTGGTTTGGATAATGTTCCATGTTTGTAGCTGATTCCTTATCTTCTTTGACTTGAATTTGTTTCTCCAACTTTTAAACACATTCCTAGCCTCATTTGAACCTCAAATTCGTCCATTCCTTGTGCTTCATATGCATGCAATCCATTTCAGCCCAGAATTGCTCCAAAATGCTCTAAAATGCACTTTCTTGCCAACTTTGCCAATTGGACCTACAAACACACAAAAATATCTTAAAACACTATAATAAACATAAACTAACTAAGTAAATGCAAGGAAACAAGCTAACTAAGTCGCATAAATATGCTCCTATCACTAAATGATGCTGCATCTACTTGTTTGCTAAGTGATGCTACATATAGCTTGTGCGCTAATGCTATATATAGTTTGTGCGCTAAGTGATGTTGCATATAGCTTGTGTGCTTAGTGATGCTACATCTAGCTTGTGTGCTAAGCATCTGCCCTTTGCATCTTGTTTGTCATTTATATAACTTCTTCCTATTTGATAATTTATTATACTCATGATCGTTTCATTTTTTTGTGAAGATGATGCGAAAAGTAAAACATTTTGCAATAAAAAAGAAATTAGGTCCAAAATATCCTACCGTAAAGCATCAGGCAACAGATGAGAACTATGCTCAAATAAGACTGAATCTCTTGACCTTTGCAGAACTAATACAAGAGCTCAAGCCAAAAGTTGAAGAAAAACCAGGAAGTCTTGGTATTTATATATAAGTCACCTTTTGGCAGACTAGTGAAAGCTTACATAAAAGGTGAATTACAAATGAAGAAATCAGACTGGGATGTTATATATATAGTGAATTGGTATGACATTGAAAAGGGAATGTTCAAATTCAAAAATGATATTGTAAAGTAAATGCTGATGATGTCTAACGTATATTTGGGATCCCAAATCAAGGCAGAGAAGCCCCTCAGTCAACAAGAGACTCAAGAAGGGGATTAAGATGTAACCTGCCTTATAATTCTATATTTGCTCAACACATATCTGCTTGAGAGCTCAGTAAGGAAACTCCCTTGGAGTTTGGCTAAGAATTGCAACTTCATTGATAACATAAATCAGTACAACTGGGCCAATGAAACAGCAAGATACTTGATAGAATCAATCAATAGAACACAGAAGAGAAAAAAAAGACAAACAATCAACCGTCAGTGGCGCTGCTGTACTTTTACTGGTAATCAAACAAAAACTAATTAAAAAAAAATCAGTTTTTGTCTTATTTTACAAAAATATACAAATCTTTAACTTTTATTTTGTCTACAGTATTGGATTTGTGTTCACACCACAATCATCAAACCAAAAGAAGGAAAATAGAAACGCTTGCCAACAGCAGTGAAGTAGGATTTGGCAAATCTACATGAAAAAATCTATAAATAAGCAAATGAAAATTTGGAGGTAAAGCTAATACTACATATACTTTTATGTAAAACATGATTCTACATGTACTTTGTGTGAAAAGATATTCTGCATGTGCCTATTGTGAGTTGTTTTCAAACAAAGTATCAAAAAACATAACTCTTTAACCTTTCAAAGATGGACAATGCAAAACAAATTGAGGAGTTAGTTGAACAATGCTCAGAAGATGATGATGACGACTTTGTCGATCTTCCACCTGAATCAAAAAAGAGGAAAATAGAAAAGCAAGTAGCTAAGAAGGGACCAAAAGCCAAGAAAGCTAAAGCGTAAAAAAAATTAGTCCTTCAACATGAAGATCCTGAAGAAGATGAAAGAGTAGTGGGACTTGAGCAAGTAGCCAAAAAGGATGAAACCATAGTGGCACCTAAACGTCAAAAAGGTGATGCTAATGATGAGATGATTGACGTTCAACAGCAAGAAGATGATGATGATGAAAGAATTGTTTTAGATGCGCCGAAAAAAGGCAATGATTAAACGGATGATGAAGTTATTCAAATGACACTGTGTAACAACCTGTCTTTAAAAATTACAGTTTTCATAGTATTAATACGTAAATTTACGAAAATGCCCTTCGAGGCCAAACGTTGACTTTTGTTGATTGCCTTATCATGTCACGTAAGATCCATTCCCTTGGTGTATCCTCGTAGTACTCGTCACTACGAACATGTGGGCGCAAGTGGAACGTAATTTGGAGTTATAACGAAAAAGTTATTAATGAACAAAGTTTAGGGCAAAATGGTCATTTAACCATAAATCTGGAAGGCTCCAAATTTTGCTGGAGCATGAGATATTGCCACGTGTGTGGCTGTGATGGAAATAAGATGAGAGAAATGAGGGGGAGTGCTGGCCAATTGGGAGATAGGGGGAAGAAAGTGAGCCAATGAGAAAGGAGAGAAATAAGGGAAATAAGGGAAGGGAAGAACCAGCTAACCTGAACCCTCCTTTGACCCACTCGACATGACCCGGTTTAGCCAGACTTCCGTGAGTTTTTTGATGGTTTTTCATCAATTTCCCAAAGAATTTCTTCGATCCACCACTTGGAAACCAATTCATGACCTCCCATCTTCCATTTTCATCCATTAATCGATGGAATTTAGCCTCGGGTGTAGGTAAAATTACACCGATGTGTTTCGTGGGTGCACGGCTGTGATCAGCCGTTTCTGCAACCACCACCGTTGATCACCACCATCAATTGACTCCCCTTGAGGTTAGGAACAAAGCCCATGCATTGGTTGGGGCGTCGGAGTTCGTTTGGACAACAAATCGAGATCACGTATTTCTAGGGTTTTCGACGGATCGAGGTGTTTTCAGGCCACTTCCCGGTCGAGTTAAACTTCGGCCTAGGTATGAAAGTTGTTCTTCTCATTAAGATCTCCATTCTTGTAAAATTTGGGAATTTTTAGAATTTTTGAATTTTCAGGCCACTTCCTCGTCGAATTGAACTTGCACCTTATCTTATCTAGTTGGTTTGGTTTTAAATTACTCGTATTTTCATATTCTTATCACTTCCACACTGTGCATATGGTTACGTCACTTCCGCGTGACGGTCAGCACGTCCTGATTTAGGTCGGGGTGTGTCAAGGTCCATAGGAGCCGTACTTACCCAAAAATTGGTTCTCATCTCTAATACTAGTAGCTTCACTTAGGCAAGACAACACATTACTAGGAGAAACAATAGACATCTCCTTTCTAGCTTGAACATAAACATCAACAACTAGATTTGAAATCAAGTTATTCACCAATAGAAGGGTCTGAATATCTTCATTGCATTCTAATAAACAATTTGGTTTGCCTCCGTATAATGAGTATTTCAACAGAAAGCCTCCTGATGATAAACTTGGAAACCTCAAAGTTAATTGCCCACACAAATCCTCATAACTAGTATGCGGATAAAACAGCACAACTACTGCACAATTTTCATATACACACTTCAACACTTTAACAATGTATGCATTTTAAAATGTAAATCTAGTAATCAATAAAAACTGATGCTGCACAAATATATGTAACACAGATGCAACACAAAATGCCAAAAATGATTAAATAATCCATTAACTGGTTTCTAATCCATTGCCCTTTAAATAAATGTTTATATAAAACTGCTATTGCATAAGTATTATGTTGATTATATAAAACTGATGTTCCACAAGTATTACGTTGAAAATTATTAAATGTTTATTAGGGGAAGGGGGGTTCCCCCAACCCCCATCCCCCTCACCCCAAAACTTATTCTCACAGCACAGCACAGCAGAAGCAGTTTTTTTTCAAAGCACAGCAATACCAAACCAGCCCTTAGTCCTCAGAAAGCCTTCATCACCGCCCGACGGGAAGGCTCCAAAAAGATGTCTCACATCTGGGAAAGTCCGTACAAAATCAGCCGAGTAAGCGGAAGGGGTGGCCACACCCTCACCACTATGAGCAACAAAGAAATCGACAAGCAGTGGAATGCCTACAACATCATAAAGTATTATGTGTGACATCCCACCATTCCTTGGACCCCGTTCAAGAAGAAAAAGTTCGAAGATTCAAGCAGCTCGACGGACAAAACCTCGCATGCTGAGGATTATTAGTTGTTATGCCATTACTGCCTACGAGCAAAGTTAATAAAAGCCTCTATTTTCAATGAAGATTGAAGGAATTATTCACAAGCCTAGGCTAAATGCATAAACAAACTGACCAACCCTGCACCAAGCAGAAGACGCTCGCTGCCCTGCAGACATGGCGTAAACTCTCCAGCGAGAGAGGATAAACTAATTAACCCTGTAACAAGCAGAAGACACTCGCTGCCCTGCAGACATGGCGTAAGCTCTCAAGCGAGAGAAGATAAACTAATCACCCCTGTGAAGCAGAAGACGTTCGCTGCCCTACAGACATGGTGTACCCCTGTGACAAGAAGAAGATGCCCTTTGCCCGTTCATACATGGTGTATGCTCTCCAATACGAGAGGGTACACTAATCCGGATTATCCAGACGTGGATGGATAGTACGACTGCTCAGTTTCCCCTGAATCCAGTGACTACCTGAGCCAGACGACTCCTAGAATTGGCCACAACAGTCCTTCCTCTAGAATAGACTTAGCCAACTGAAGGATTCAATTTCGCTGGATCCCGGGTCTCTAACCGGAAGAGACGTTAAGTGCAGGACACCTGCCCATGAAAAAATTCACATGACAAGATGGTCTGTCCTCGACGTGTAAATCTTCATAAAGTGACTTGGTTTTAAAGCGTTGCAATACTAGTTAAGCAACCTGCGGAATCAAAGTTGCGACTCGGAATGATATGGCCACTGAGGCGCGATTTCGTCTACACCTCACGCCTAAAACAGCTCTGAGAGCCAGGGATAACGCCTGAAGTGGTTACACAGGTCGTCTACTTCTGTAAGTAAGACGCCTAGCAGACGACCCAACAGCTAGCAGCCCAAGGCAATCCATAAGCCGAGACTTACGCCTGCTATGACTATGTGGACTCGCCTACTTACTTAAAAGCAGCGCTGTCGGCCAATAGTCTATGGTTTAAGTTTTGCTGGAACAAAGTTGAGGTACGACTATAGCAGTTACGCGGACCTCCTCTGCTTCTTACGAAAAACATGAGTCTGGCTGACGGCTCTATAAGTTAAAAATCTTGCAACATGCCTTGGGAGGGCCAAAGCTCAAGAAGCCACTAAAGTTAAGTGTCACGACTATACCAGCAACGCAGACCTCATCTATTTTCTACGAGAAGCATGAGTCCGGTCGATGGCTTTATAAGTTGAAAAACTCGCAACATGCCCTTGGAGGGCCAAAGCTCAAGAAGCCACTCGAAAGCCAGAATACAACCATGACGGCCACGCAAACTTCTTTGCTTTCTACGCGAAGTACGTGTTCGACAGCTGGCCCTATAGGTTAAAAATTTCGCAATACGCCCTAGGAAGGCCAAAGATCACAAAGTTGTCCAAAGCTAAGATTCGTAGCTATAGTAGCTACGCAAACTCGCCTGCTTCCTTCGAAGGCAACGAATTCGACCGAAGGCTCTATAAGTTAGAAATCCTGAATTTTTCCTTTTGCAGGTGAAGCTCTATGAGCAATCAAATCCAAAACTAAAGCCTAAAGTGACCACACGAGTCAACTGCTCTATTGAAGTAGCCAACACGACCGCCCGTCCTACGATAAAGTTTTGCAAGTCTCCTCAAGCAGGCAAAGCTTCCGAAGCCCCGAGACAAAGCTAAAACCTAAGTGACGATGTGGAATCAGCTGCTTTATTGAGGCAGCTCACCCAGCCGAACGTCCTAGGATAAAGTTTTGCAAAAAATATGGCAAAACAGAAGGATGATGCAAATCAAGGAAAGTTGTTTATTAAATTTCTAGCAAATTGATAAACCATCTCGAAGGCCAACAAAGTTCAAGCAAAGTAGAACAAAAAGGAAAAGAAGAAAACTCCTAAGTCTAAGCAAAAAGACAACTCCTTGCTAACCTGCGCAACCACTGGTTCCTTGACTGCCACGCCTTCAGCAGCTACATCACTCCCAGCAGCCAAAGCTTCTATTAGCTCATCCCCAGCCACCCCTGCCTAGATTGCCTAACCCTCAACTGCTCCACCAAAGGCAGCCTCAAACGAGAAATCAAGCAGATCAACTGGAATAAAGGAAAAAGTCTCGAAGTCCTTGTTGGAAAACTCATAATCCGACGGCCTGGCCTGAAGATGGTCTACATAACCAAGCTTGTAGAAATCGGCCTGATAAGAAGCAAGCGCCACTACATAACCAACTTTCTTATTCTTTAGCTACGCATTTTCCTCAACAAGCTCAGTGTGAGCACCTTGCAGCTCATCCAATTCCTTTTTCAGGTTCTCGTTAATAGATAATGCACATTGCAGATCCACTTCCTTGGACTTAAGCTTACTGGCAACCTCCTTGAGATGAGACACTTTAGCATGCATGAAGATAAGCTTATCGTCCTTAGCAAAGTAAGCAGATTGTAGCTCTGAATTAACACGCTCAAGGTTCTCGACCACCGGAGAAACACAAATGACTTCATTCTTTGCAGCTTCCAACATCGCCTAAGTCACACTAAGCCTAACATTCAAATGAGTGACCTCCTGATGAGTGATCTCCAACTACATAGAAGTAGGGGGCAGAGACATTAAACCCCTTCAAACGGCCAGTTCAGATTCGAGCTTCTCGATCTTTTCAGCAGCCGAGCGAAGCTGAGCCACCAATGCCACTTCGGCCTTCTTAGCACACTTGATAGCATCATGATCAACGCGCACAGACTATGTTGCCAGGATCAAAGTGTTATGCATTGTATCAATTAGGGAGGACCTCATCGAGTAGGCAGGACGCTTTGCAAATGAGTCTGAAATGATGACAACTTTCCCAACACTGTTAATAAACTTGTCGCATGCATCGATGTCCTTAAGCAGGTCAGCCTTTAGCAGTGCATAAACCTCGAGAAACTCTCCAGCCTCAGACTCGGTGCATCTTTCACAACTGCCCGTGTGAGCAGATTTCCTTTTCTCAGCAGACGAGTCAGTCATGGTAGAATGAGGAACAGGCCCAGGTGCCACCTTAGCAGCAGAATCCACCTTATCGCTCTTCATAATGGCGAGCCTCTTAAAAGCTAATCCAGACTTAGCTCCCAACAGACGCTTTAATACAAACCCGGACACCGGATGCGTCACCGAACCCTTCAGCTGGGTAAGTTTCTAAGCAATGGATGCGGTCACCTTCGGAGCAGTAAGTTTCACAGGCTTAGGCTCTATGGTCTTCTTCGCCCCCTTAGGGGAAGTTAGATCAATGACAAGCTTCTCGGCAGCGGACGAGCTTCCACGAGCAGGAGAAGAAGTCATTGGCTTGTTCTCAGCCGAAGGCTCACACAAGCAGGTGAGTAAGACCTCTTCTTTCTACCCTCATTGGCAGTAGGCTCTACAGCAGCGATCGGGCGAGCCAACGCCTCGTCATTTATCTGCTTTATCTCTTCCTTCGGAGGCAGGCCACCTTTCTCCCAACGAAAAGGGCTTAGCAGCCAACGCCACTCACAGTACTAAGCAGGAATGCCCAAGGCGACGTGCACTTTCTTCATATATGCTGAAGTCTTTGGAGTTAAGTCATACTTTGAATCTACGCAAAGCAAGAAAGACGATCAATAAATTGAAGTCCTAGAATAGCTCAGCAAAAATTCAAGCAGGACAAGAATGAAGTAGTTCACTTACCACTAATAAAGGTAGTCAAAACGCGCAGCTCAGGAGAAGAGTCAGACCACTCTCCGCTCACCTCCAAGGTATCTCTCGCCCACTCTTGATCACCTTTGCTAGAAGCATCGAACAGCCTATGACGAGATCTCAACTGCCTCACACCATCCTTGTGGCCGATCTCAAAGAAGTACCAAAACTCATTTATGGTCAAGCCAAGATCAAAGAACCTGCTCAAGTTCGAGAACCCCACAATCGTACGAACTACATTTGGGGAGCACTGAGTAAGTGCGTATTTCATGGAGTAGATCACCTTCTGGAAAATACGCGACATAGGAAAAGTGAATCCCAACACAAAGTAGTACGGATGGAATTTAGTGGCCCTCTTCCTAGCAGTGGCACCCTCGCCGCATGACTCATGGCCGCTGTCATCTTTCACCCGCTTAACGCGAACCCTTGACGGAATCGCATACTTGTACGCCTCAAGAAAATCCCAAAACAGCTATTCGGAATTGATCTTGACATGCGCAACTTTGAAGTACTCCACCTTGCAGAAAGAAGACATCTCAAAATTCCTGCAAAAAGTACGAATGGAAAATATTTGGAAGGCAGCAAAAATATATATATTTATATATGTGTCTATATATATATATATATATATATATAAGGAGAACTGCATGGCCCGAAGGCCTCAGGTCTTTACCCACGCGGCGCAAGCCACTCGGCCCAGCGAAAGGGAAGGCCCATGCCTTCTCTCTTTCATGTTCTTCACGTGCCAGGCACTCCAAACAGGCCCCAAGTCCCACGACCCAGTTCAACAGAGAGGGGGGCGAGTGCCACGTGCCTCTCTCCCTCTCCGCTACAACCCAGCGAGGCCTAATGACTCTTGGCCCAACCTATCTTGCTCCATCTCGTCTGCTACAGTAGACCCAGGTCTGCTCCAACAAGTTTGGCCCGTGCCGAGCTCATTTAGAAGGGCTAAAGCCCCATGACTCGCCCAACCCAGTGCCCCAGCTCTCTAGCCGACATCCCTGCCACGCCACTCAAGCCACCTCGACCCCCGCCTAGCCAATTTTTCAAGTCCCAAGACTCCCAAAAATTCAAGAAGAAGAAAATTCAAATTTTTCTTACCTTGGTGTGGCACGGAGAAGAAGAACTACAATGAGAGACGACTCTTTACAAGGCAAGAAAAGAAGAACGCTTGGGGAAGGGGAATAAAAATTTCCCTTGGCTTCTCTTTCTTGTTGGGATAATAATTGTTCTCCAAATTTATTTAATCCTCTGCTTAAGGCAGAATTAAATAGGTATTGGGAATAATTATTTACCTTTTGCTAGAAGAAGTATATCTCCAAATCAGGAAATAATATCTAGTTCAAATTGGAAAACAATTCTATAAGCCTAAGCAGCTGGGGATTCCTACACCTACTATCATTTTCCTGCGTGCAGCACAGTAGGTGTGGGGGCATTTGTGGAGCCTAAAATAATCCCAAAAATCCTAGAGGTGACACATGGAATTTTATTCAAGAAAGACAAGATTGCCCTCAATAAATGGGCAGGCTTCTTAGACTCTCCCACGCGCAGTTCACACCCTTAGAGGTCTCAGCAGCTAAATACGACTGCCTACAGCTCACCTGCCCTTGGCAATGAATTAAAGATAAGGATTAATTACCCAAATCCTATCTTTAATACATGGGAGATTTTATTTAAACCCATTTAACCTATTTCTACACCCAACTTACTCTTTGCACCCATTTGATTTTTAACTAAACTATTAATATCTCTTTAAACCCAAATTTGATATCTAATATACCCTCATAAACCCAATTCAATATGTGAATTTATTTTTACACCCATTTGATTTTTAGAAGCTAAATTTGATGTGTTTAGACCTAAGTTCTTTGCATGGTTTTCCACAACATAAAAGCTGATAATTCAATTGTTGAAAGATTCAAGAAAGGCAATAAAAGAGAAAAGCAACAGACCCTTGCACCATGCCTCCTCCCTCTGAACCCCGAGCTCTTGCAAAGTTATACAGGAGGAATGTTTTTTGTTTGCTCTATAAAACTCAATATTAGGGTGATACAAAGAGATAGAGAGATGGACTTGTTGAGCTTTTTCCTTTATCTCATCCTCACCTGGGTATTGTTCCAAGCCCTCTTCTACTCAATTGGAAAAGGTAAAAGGAGTTCAAGATCAAAGAAGCTTTCACCAGGGCCAAAACCTTTCCCAATCATTGGGAACCTGCACCAACTTGGTGACAAACCCCATAAGTCCCTTGCCAAACTTGCCCAACAACATGGCCCTCTGATTTCCCTAAAACTAGGTCAAGTAACTTCCATAGTTGTTTCTTCAGCAGCCATGGCCAAAGAAGTTCTCCAGACCCATGATCACTTGTTATCCAACCGAACAATCCCCGATTTGATTCGGGCTCACGATAACCACACTGTTGGATTGCCTTGGATTCCAGTTTCAACCATGTGGAGAAACCTCAGGCGCAAGAAAGTGCAGGAACTCCTTGAAAAAGCTCGCGAAAGTAGTGTAAGCGGTGACCTACTGGATATTGGGAGGGCTACATTCACAATAACTCTAAACTCCTTGAGCAATACAATTTTTTCGATCGATTTGGCCGACCCAAGTTCGGAAAAGGCTAGGGAGAAACGAACGAGACTACAAAATAATAAGAATATTATTAAACAAACGAGAATGCCGAAACGGCTACAAAATCCCAAGAAGTCTATGACCGAATCATTGGTTAAGAGTCCATCAGCAATAGACCCTTGCACCATGCCTCCTCCCTGTGAACCCCAAGCTCTTGCAAAGTTATACAGGAGGAATATTAATTCAATTACACAAGTGCACCAGTGGGAAGATAAATTTGATCATAGGGTTTAATTATAATGTTTGGGTTTATTGATAAATTTGAGTTTTATTATTAATTTCATTTTGTACTTAATAGTAATTATGCAATAGGGTAAAATAGACAATTAACATTTTAAATTTTAAATTAGGTGTAAAAAGAGGTTGAATGGGTTTAAATAAAATTTCCCTTAATACATTCCCATTGAAGATTGATTCCAATCAAGTAAGTAATCCTAATTTAAATAAATTAGGGATAATTATATCATTATCTCAAGATATTATTTCCTATTTAATATCTTGGGAATATTTAGATAATATATCTCCATTAAACACTATATGGCTGGCCCTAGCCCTATAAATACCCAATATTCTACCAAATTTTCAGAGCTTTTGCAACCCTAAAAGCCCTAAACACTTTACTCTCTCAAAGAAACTAACTTAGGCATCAGAGATCCGTTGACCTAACCCCCCAACCTCATGGGCGCGTGAGGCTTAAGTCTTTGATCAAAGGTGTTGATTGTTTTGTACGTGCATTTTCGTCAAGACTAAAGACAGCGAAAATTTGCATCGACAAGGATGATGATGAGTATGTGCAGTCCCATACAAGATTCTTGAAGAATCTCTAAAAAAATAGTCGTCATGGTCCATGGACGATTTCTTGTATCAGAGGACGACTGCAGGTCAACGATCTCGCCAAAAAACATTGTGACGGCATTTTAGGCGCAACTGAGGGAGGCAGATAATCAAGGAAGATGACACCTCAAAATGGCGTTGTTGAAATCTATAGTCGACAAATCAACGTGGAAACTCTGCATGTGGTGAGAACATCGCCATCGAAACACAAATGGGCCCGCGAGCTCCAGTCGACTCGGGTTGGTGGGTTGGAATTCAATGTTCTGTTTTGATGGTTCGATCTCCCTCTGCTTTTTCCAGCTTAATAATCTCTGTTTTTTTTATTATATATATTTTGATATTCGAAAAAAAAAACAAGAAATTAGGAAAATAAAATAAATAAGGTTAAGTATTACCTGTAAGACGTAACAACGTTTTAAAATAATTGATGCTAGTACCTCCTCTATCTTGAGTCCACAACATCCATAAGCCAAATACAAATCTATGAAAACTTTTCGACATGAAAAATCCGCAATACAAATTTGGGAATTAAAGGAGGAAACAAAAATGATGCGATTAACAAGTTATACCAAAACCTTTTTCTCGAACAGCTCTTCTAAGTAAGGAAAATTGACACATTATCTTAGGACTTATACTGATCATTTGACATTTATTTTTCTAGTGAATTTGCTGGGTTTGAATACTTCGGTCGATAACTTATAAATTGGGTTGGTTCATGCTTTTTGCCTTTCACTTATCTGCAACATTGTTTTCATGGTTTATGCAAAAAACAAGAATAGTGTTTTCAGACTAATTGCTTTCGCTTGAGAATTTTATTTTCAAAAGTAAACTGTTGTTAATACAAGTGATATTTTTACTTTAAACTATACTTTTCAATAGTAAACTTTTTTTTATTATAAGCAGTATTTTTACTTTGAATCCAGGACGTAGTGGGCTGAAGATGAAGTACCGAACCACCCGAGCAATCCACCACTAGGAAAATAAATTGTCAAGACCCGTCCCTAATTTTACGATATTTTGTTTCTAAAAGAGTGAATTGACCAAAATACCACTAGAGGCGAGATTGTTGACTTTTGTTGACCGTCATTTCATGACATGTATGAGGTACTATTTTACTGTATTCGTGTAGTACTCATTACTATGAACGCATGAGTGCAAGCCGAATCAAAATCGGAGTTACGGTTAAAATTTTACAGAGCTACGAACGTGAGGTTACTTTGATTATTTTAATAATTTCTAGTTGGATATTTTATTATTTTAATTATTTTTCGGCCCTTGGGGCCCACACCTCACCCAAACTGTCATCTCCTCTCTGGCTCGGATTCTTTCGAGCTCTTTTCCCTTCAGCTCCTTCTCATATCTCGGCTCGCTCTCTCACAGCTAACTATCTCCTTCTCTGCTTCACTACATCTTGAGCACCACCATCCCCTTCCGCCATTTTTCAAGGCGAACAACCTAGGCCTCCCCGAGTTATGAAAACCCAGATAAAACCCAAGCTTGAACCCTGCCGAGGTTCCTTTTCCTTCTCTCTGCTATTGTTCACGATTTTTCACCAAAATTTTTTCGACGATTTCTCATTGTTTCCGACGAAGGTAAGTTTCGAAAACCACCCAAATCTCCGTGGATCATGTTTTATTATACGTTTCTAGAGTCTCTTAAGAACTTTGGTGACGTTTGACACAGAGAATACTCGGGAAGTTATTTCCCAGTTTCCGACGAAGGACTTAAGATTTTGCAAGAATTCTACGGCCAACTCCGGCCATGATAGTATATTATTGTTCCTTACATTCTTAGCTTCATTTTGGTTTGAATCATTGAAAATGATTAAATTTTGAACCCAAATCGAAGCTCATGAAGTTTCTAGGCCAAATCCTCATATTCCGGCAATTGTAGTGGCAACTAGCCGCAAATTGGTCGACCTGACCCATGAACCAAAACTTGGATCCAGATCCAAACCCTAACCCAGGATCTGACCCATTGACTCAGACTGAACTCGGATCCAACCCGATTCAATTTCAAAATCTGGAGGGATAACTTCCAATTAACTTTAACAAAATATCTGTCTGAGGATGGAATATTCCGTCTGAGGATAGAATATTCCGTTAAAGTTAACTGTTAACCGTTAGTTGGCTTTTGTTGACTTTTTAAAAATTTTCTCGGAAACTTTCCTAGGCTAATTTCGATGCCCCGAGTCTGTTTTTGGCATCCATTTAGTAAAATTTTGTTACCCTGATTCCAAATTCGTGCTCCGTTTTCCCAAATTTAATCGTTTTAGTTGAGTTTTACTAATAGGTCCCAACGGCTGCGACTTCGCAAGTAACTGGGAGTGGGTCTTTTCTTTTATATAGTGTATACACACACACACACACACACACACACACACATACACTTAACAATGAATTTTCTACGTGATGCCATAATTAAGTTAACATTATAAGAAATGTCGTATTGATGGAAATTGTGAAATAATCCTACAAGATGCATAGGTATGCGTAATATAATGGAATTTCCTTAATTATATTTACGGCCATGAATTTATGTTGACTAGAAGTATCGATTTATCATTGCACCATCATATTTACGTTATCCACTGTTCTAAAAATCCCCGCCTAGGCGCTAGGCGGCTGGCCACCGCCCCGATTAATGCTAAGGGCACCTAGACCTACTAAGGCACCGCCTAGACCTCCCAGGCACCCGCCTAGACCGCCCAGGCTCCTGCCTAGACCGCCTAGACCCACCTAAATACTTGCCTAGGTCACAACTCACTTAGACAGAAAATAGATGACTTTCATTTTGCATTTTGTTTTTTTTTGTAATAAATTGTAAGAGACTTGTTGCATACTTAAATGAACACACATTATATCCTTATTTCACATGTTTTCATTATGTTCCAATACTTCATAATATATATGCATTCTATTTTGTAGTTTATGACGAAATTATATATATTTCAAGTATAAGCAGACACTTATTTACATGAAATATGATTGATTTACTTAAATCCGCCTAGTCCACCTAGTCGCCCGCCTAGCCGCCTAGGTGGCAGGCCCCAGCCCTCCGCCCGACTAGCGCCTACCAACTTTTAGAACCTTGACGTTATCTACTCATCGTGTGTACACTGGTGTTAGTACTCGCTCGGGCCAGGACCAGTCTTCACATGTATGTTCACATCGCACTGTATGCTCACTTTGGATCCATTATAGGTGCCAGTCATGTCCTTGATTGTTATAAGCAATTAGGACTTGTATGTGATGCACATAGCGCCAATCTTCACGTGATTGTAGTATTCGAGTGTAAATCATTATGTTAAATACTAGTTTTATTGCTTGGCTTCCCTTGTCAAATCTTGTATCTAGTACCACACATGCTCATAGTTTGGAATTAGGGTGCAATGTTGATCTAGGATTTAAGCTGGAATTAAATCATCAAGGCACCAGCCATCTTCACTACAAAAGGTTTGAGTCATACATTTGCATATGCATGTCAAGCTTATTGTTTCCAGAATCCTTTTGTCTAGTGTAGTTGTCTAGCAAGAATTTTCGACTGCTTTCTAGCCGCCTAGGCACACATAATAAGACAGCCTGAATGGGCCATGTGACAACTTTTTTCCCTTGTGTGGATTTCTTGCCCTTGATCTGGGAAGGTCTCTTTGGCTCATGACACGTGTCTTTTTGTTCCCCTTATCTGAAACATCTATCTCTTCCATTATAAAAGTTCAGCATCATCCTTTAGGCCAGACACATGGCACCTTGACAGTGGTTACTCTCATCACATGACTGGTGACAAAGATGCTTTTAGGTCTCTTATATCATTTAAAAGTGGTATGATTGAGTTTGGTGAAAGAGACAAGGCTGAGATTGTTGAAAAATGAGTAGTGGAAATTCATGGACTTCTTATGCTTGAAGATGTTTACTATATGACTGGGTTGTCAACCAGTCTTCTTAGTATTGGTCATCTTTATGACACAATGGCCAATGAAGTATGTTTGTCCAAGACAAGTTGCAAAATTGTTGATAAACATGGGAAGAACATATTGGCGGTTCCAAGATTCAAAGAAAATTGTTATTCAATTGTTGCATCTGGGTGTGATGATTGCTCAAGTTGGAACACCAACTCTTTTCAACAAATGGTCCACTGTGAACAATTACAAGTCTTCATCTCTGAATGTTACTTGTGTGAACCTTGCATTTTGGGAAGGTATCCTATTATATCTCACACAAAGGGGTATCACTCTGATCTTGCTAATGACTATTAACCAGAGAATGAAATTCTGTTCATTCAATCTCCATTGTGGATTCATGGTGAGATGCCTCTCATATTGACTGCTGGAGGTATTACAACACCAAGGTATGCTTCCATCTCTTCTATGAATGCAAACTCTCTATATACCTTGTTTGATTGCATCTCTGCAATGTGGGTTGTTCTTTTGATTGATAGCCTTAACTTGATTTATGAAGTGTATCCTAATCAAATTTGTGCATTAGATGTTTGGATGATCATTGTCAATTATTTATCTTCCAAGTGTCTTGTGATCAAATATCTTGCTCTTGGTAAGTTTCTGCAAAGAAATGTTTTTGTTATAAACTTAATGCCACATGAGGAATAGCCAGATGTGTATTTCATAAGTCTTTTGAAAAATCGAAGACACAAAAGACTTCGATGGTCTATTGACTTGTGTGCTTTTAACTGACTAGGTTATGTAACCTTGCTTCCACGTTGTTATTCTTCTGCATGTTTCTTTTCTTGTTCTTTGTCTGTCTTGTCAATCAACTCATCCGTGAAGTCTGTGTGTCATTTTTTGTATTTCTTAATTGTCTCACATTTTGGCAATTTGTAGATTAGCCTTGATTAATTCCTTCTCTGTGACGTCAAAGGTTCTCCCTATTATGGCTAATAGCTTGTGAAAAATCTATCTCATTTGACAAAAGCACTTGCTGATTTGAGGGTTAGACTTACTTTGGTCTTGATTGAGGTGTAGTGACAATTCTTCTCTATAAATTGGGCTAAGTGTCTCTTCCAGTACAAAACACCACCTAGTTTGTCCTTCATTGTGCTCAGATCCTCTCAAAAGTAAATCATTTATCTAAGCTTCAATCACTTCATTCATGAGCAAAGTTCTCAAAAAATTCAAAAAAAAAAAAAAGGAAGAAAAGAAAATTCCAAATTTCTCAAAAGTATTGTCTCATGCAATGTCAAGATCATTCAATTCTTCTCTCCTTGTCACAAGAAAGTTTCAAAATGAGTCTTAGTTTGTCAAAGTGCAAGTCTCACCAATCCTATCAATGGTCATGTGCACCGTATCTCATTTGCCAACTTATAAGTTCTTTTCGGCTTGGTTCTTCATTGTGAGTAGTTTTGTGTTTAGATATTGGCTTAATTTATGTTGTGAAGGTTGTGACTTAATGTCAATGGGTTATTAAAAGTTTGATTAACTTTTGAATTAAAATCTTTGCTTAGTTGCATGTAACTTAGTTTTCAATGGCTATCACCAATCCATTTCCCATACCTTGACACATCATGGTTGTGGTAAGAACAAGTGTTAATCTATGTTGTGCTATACTGGTGTGACTCTAAAGATTTGTTCTTGAAGTTTTGCATTGCATGTTTTTTTTCTAATATGCTTACTTTGTTAGAAATTAAAATTAAAATTAAAATTTGTCGTGGAAGCTTGGTTATTGAATATGTTCGTACTTGGATTTTCTCTGTGATGTTCCTAGTTGGTTGTAACTCAAATGGTACTAAGTTTGTATCTGTAGCTTGTTTTCTTATGTTTGTGTGTTGTCTTCTCTTGCGATTACATCTTGTTGCACTTTATTAGTTGTGTTGCAGTAAATTCCAACCTTCTGACTAGTCACGTTGTCTAATAAAAAAGGTGAGGTTCATTAAGGGTATTCTTGTCTTTACACCGTTTGTTTTTAACTAGGTGCATCTCATCTAGTGGTTTTTCATCGCACGGCTTATATTTCTTGACAATGTCCTAGGTTTTAACCTTCTCTTACCTAGATAGGTTTTTACCTTCTTCATTTTGTGCCGTTTGCTTTGAGTTCCCTTTCCCTCCTTTCTCAAACTCTCTTGCCAAAAAATTTCCTTACCAATGGCTGACAACTCTGCTTCTGCCCGTGCTCAACCCCCTCGTCACTCTACTCGATCACAAACTGCCAGGAATTCCTCTAGAGTTGCAAATGATGATCAATTTCCCAACTTTTCATCCACTCAAGCCACGAACTTTTTCTCCACTGTGGCTGCTCGGAAGGTAGTGCTTGAACAAATGATCATTTGGGATGATCTCTCATTAAGTGATGTTATCCATTCTAATGACTTAGTTGATCGTTATTGACTTCATAGGGTAAATTCTCCTCCTCCCAATTTCAATTTATCTATGGTTCAAGAGTTCTACTCTAACATTCCATCAAACTTTCCTGAGTCGGGTGGGTCTGTTTATGTTCGTGGTGTTATGGTTGCTTTTAATCCTTCTATCATTTGTGTTGTCCTTGAACTTGATATGTCTTCTGCTTTCGTGTCATCAAAATATAATGCTACAATTAGTCAATATGGCCTACATGCCTACATCGTGAGGCTTATTTTAATCCTTCTATTCCTCTTGTTAAATGGCAAGTGTCGAAGTCTCATCTCAAACCTTTCTATAGGATTTTATTAGATTTTATCCGCAGCAATGTCTTAGGAATGTCGAATAATGGTAACCCTACTCTTGAGTAAGCCAGAGTATTATTTGCCATGTTAACACACTGTGATGTACCTTTTGATTCTCTGATTTTCAAGTCAATTATGTCTAAGTCCAAACGTGCTGGAACTTACCAGAGAGAGTCCACCATTCATCCTTATTTGATCACTCAATTGTGTGAGCATACTGGTGTTCAAAAACGTCCTGATGATCTTTGCCCTAGAACCACTAAGGACCTTGATAGAAATGTGATGAACCTAAGCAATGTAATGTGTGTTGTAGCTCAGGGTGATCCAAGACCAATTCCTTTGCCCAATGCCCCCCACGACAGAAAAATTGCTTATCTTGAGTCTGAAATTAACTCCCTTAGAAAGCAATTTTTTGACTTTTAAGTCTTTGGTTGGTCATTCTGCATCTTCACCACTTGTCAGTAACTCTTTCTCCACACTTTCTCTTAGTCAAACTCCCCAGAATCCTCAATCGTTTGTCTTTAACCTTTCTATGCGTCCTCCAAAGCTTGTCCCTCAATGTCCCATGGATCCATTTCACACTGTTGCTTCCTCCATCCATTATAGTGTTGTTGCTACCAAGATAGCTACTATCTACGCTGCTAAAGGAAAATGGAGTGTCCATCAGTGTCACCTCAGCATTTCTCTTCCTCTCTTACCTCGAAGGGCAAGCACATCAGGTTCACATATTCCTCTTATGAAGATGAAGAAGGTCTTGGTCATGGTCCATGCTCTAGAGATGTTCCTGTTGACGATGCCATTACTGCTGGATCTATTGTCCCCTCAGATGTCTCATCATAGTCAAATGAGTTCTAAGTTTATGAGGAGCACTTATAAAGGTTTAATATGCAAGTGTTGTGGGGGAGTTTCTTATCAGTTGATCTTGAACAATGTTACTGAAGTTGAAAAATTCTTTTTGCTTGGGCTTTTGATGTAATTAACCTTGCTACATTTGTTTTTGTTGTTGTTCCTTCATGCTCCTTAGAACTTCTTAGCTTAATTTGCTAAATATTTGTCTTATTTGGTACCAAGAATTGTACCTGTTTTTAAGTTCTTTTGGTGTTCCAAGTTTGCATTGTCTCTTCATTGTTATTCCTTACTAGTTTTTGCGCTTATCTGTTTATCACATTCTTCCTTTATCTTACCATGACAAAATGGGGGAGAAAAATATCAACCAATTTAAAAATTGTAAAAGTGCATCTTTTAAATTGTGTTTTAGACTATCCACATGTTGGTATCACTTGAGCTTACTTTGTTGCTTTAATCTCATAACCATGATGAATCTCACTTGTCTCTCACCAAGAAATGTATGTTTGCTGCAGGAGTTGTTACTTGTTCTTCTCTTGTCACTGCATGATTTCTTGAGTGTGGGTGATGTCTGAATTAGTTATAGGTTTGAGGTTATTTTGTCAAGGAAAGCCAAAGGGGAGATTGTTAAATACTAGCTTTATTGTTCGGCTTCCCTTGTCAATTTGTATTTGGTACCACACATGCTCATAGTTTAGAATTAGGGTGCAATGCTGATTTGGGATTCTTACTGGAATTAAATCGTTAAGGCACCAGCCATCTTCACTACAAAATGTTTGAATCATACATTTGCATATGCATGTCAAGCTTATTTTTTCCAAAATCCTTTTGCCTAGTGTAGTTGTCTAGTAAAAATTTTCGTCTATCTTCCAGCTATCTAGGCACGCAAAATAAGACTGCCCACATGGGCCATTTGACACCTTTTCCTGTGCGTGGATCCCTCACCCTTGATCTAGGAATGTCTCTTTGGCTCATAACACATGTCTCCTTAATTCCCTTGTCTAAAGCATCCATCTCTTCCATTATAAGGGTTTTCAAGGTTTCATTTGTTCCTTAGTTAAGATCTTCACATTTTCAAGAAAATAGTGCATTTAGCCTAGAGCTACCTCTTAAGCTTCCAACCCGAAACCCTAGCCACAAAACCATCTCATGCACAAATACCCAATTACTGCATATTAAGGTTTCATTGTATTCATGGTTTTGATTAAGTTCTTAGTCTAATCTTCAAAGTTTCATATCTTTCTTAGACTAAGCATTTGGATTCATGTTAGGTTCTTCTTCAACTGTTTGACTGGAGAACCTGACTAGTCGTTGAATCCTCATTTCCTGAGCACATCATAACATCATATCATTTCATTGATTGTGTTGATCTCGGTGCCACAAGGTCATGAGCTCAGGAGGAGCTGCCACTTTATGTAGACCGAAGGAGTCCGTCTCGTGTAAGCCAAGGTTGCACAAAGGTAAAGCTGCTCCATAGATAGGGATCTAGGAATTGAGTTTGTGTGGTCTTTGTATGAACCTTGTTTACACTAGTGGATTGGACTCAGTGAAGAGTCCTCGGTTTTTTAACCCAGAGGTGGTTTTTTCTGACCAAAAACTTTCTTGTGCTCAACACTTTGCAAAGTTACCTTTATGTCCAAATAATCATTGTTAGAGATCAACTTTGTAGGGTGTGCTAGTATTGGCACTTTGTTAACTAAGTAAACTTAACTCAAAAACAAAGACTAAAACAATAACTCGAGATCATTTGTCTTGCTTTAGCAATATCAGTTTACTTCGTTCATATGCTTGTGGATATCTAACAACCTGCACTCAGTTGACTAGTTCATCTGACTAGTCAGTACAGTTGCTTCTAAGTTTTTATTGTAGGGTATTCCACCTGGTACCAATTTCACACTATTACACCAAGTCATGTTCATGTCAGAATATCTCTGCATGAGCTCGTGTGTCAACATATGTCGATGAGCACTTGATGTGAAATGTTTGTTTAGACGAGATATTGTGATTACCAGATGTTATGTGTTTATTTGCGAGATATTGTGAAGTATTGCATTCTTGAGACAATACTGTTTACAGTAAGTGTTTTCATACCAGATGTTATGTGTTTAATTACCAGATGTTATGTGTTATATTAGGGGTTATGACATTTTTTCAAAAGGTTTTTACAACATTTATTCATATTTATGTGTTTTTCATACCAGATGTTATGTGTTTTTCATACCATTAAATTTATTCATATTTTCCACATCACTACAGTATATGGCTTCGTCACCTTCCTGGTATCGAGCAGCACAACTCGATTCGGAGTCCAAGTAGACATTCCGGGTCGGGGTGTGTCATAAATAATATAATTTAAAAAAAATTAAATGGTAAAATCAGATTTCCTGTTGAGATTATGAATCCCACACCAGGAAAAGAAGGGACGTTGCATGTGTTTATACGTAATTCTGCTAGTCCCCATATTTCGAATTGATTTTATAATGGAACCTCAACTTCTTCATTTCGTCAGTCATACTTCTTTCATACCAAGTTGGATTGAAAGTTGTTCAGCCAGAACAACTGGTGACCCATGTTATAAAAGTAGATACAAGGGGGTTTATGTGCTAGGTGAGAGTGTAATCCCATTAAAGAAAAAGAATATTGTTTGGCTTTTCACATGACGATGTGATATTATTTTTCCGTATAAATGTCATAATTCAAACCAAACGCGAAATTTTCTTAAACGAATCAAACAAGAACATATGTACAAAATAAAATATTTATATTAATGAGAAAATTAGGCTACAATCTCTGAGTACAAGGCTTGATCCTCTAATTCAATATCCAAAGTAGAATTTGATTCAAGGGTGGTGAACACTTGACCTTGAATCAGGCTTGTGATTTCTTCAAGGGTCGTCGAGGCTTAATCTTAAACAAAAGACAACGAGTAGTGTCACATGATAGGTGATTTTCAACTTTGATGGTGCATGAATTGGCATGTGTTTGTTGCGCCTGTTGATTCTCCACGAGCTTGATGAAGAGCACAAAATACACATTTGTGCATTTGGTGTTTGCTTTGGCCAGGGAGCTTCTAGTTTTTCCAAAGGCTTGGCTTGCTTTGTTTCTCCCTTGAGTGTCTCTTTCATGAAAATGAGTCTAGTGTTTATAAGCGAGATATTGAGTCTTAGTTTAAAATTTCCGATATGAATCCTATAATTTATGGGATTGATTTTCTGATTTGATTTCATTTGAGCTAATTACTTAATTTAGCTCTTTATTAAATTAGAATCTTTAATTTAGGAAATTAAACCCTAATTGATATAATTTGATCAAGTTAATCTGTCTCCTTTTGTATTGATTTGATATTAATTTAATTTAGTCATGTACTTTCCTTTTAACTTTAGTATTAACGTGGAAATAGTTTTTGCCAATAATGTGAGCCTTCGTAGGTAGTACCCTAAGGCCTTGTTTGGTACACCGGATATAACATCGGATAGGACTATTAATGCGGAAGCGGGTGTTTGGCGCCCTCTCGTATTAAATTGGACCGGACTAATTTAATCCGATCCGCTAATTTTACACGGCATACACCCACTTACTAAAACCGTCCAAAATGGGCGTATTATTAGTCGGGTCCCTTTCCTTCTCTCTCGCATGAATTGGGCTCTCTCTCTCGAATTCCCTAGCCGTCGCCCTTCCCTCTCCGTCTCTTTCTGTCGCCAGCTCTGCTCTCCCCAAGTGGAGGACTCAGATCATTCAGTGCTGGCACGTCGAGCCAATAAAAGCTCAACTATCAAGGCTTCTCATCTTGCGGCTGCAACCTCAAGCGGAGTAAATCCTGACTGACTTTGACCCTCCACATCAGGCTCAAGTGTGAGAGTAGGCTAAGCCTCACAATGGGCTAGTAATAATGTGGTTTAAATCCGCTTTTGATGAGAATCGAACCTAAGACCTCTCACTTACGAGTGAAGTGGAATACCATTAGACCGTAGTACTAATTATTGGTGCTCGCATTTTAATTAGGGTTAAGATCCCTTTTTATTGTTGGTGCTACGGTTCAGTACCCTCCGTTTTTGGGATGTTATATTTTTTTTTTTTTTTTGTATGGCGTTAAGTTTATGCATGAGCTCTTTAATTTTTAATTCCACATTACCAAACAGCTCCCAATTCCCACGTTTAATATTGAATTTAAATCATTCAGCAAAAGCTCGAGACATATCATTTGAGTTTCCAATGAAGTTACATTGCCAATTGTCCTCAACAAATTTATTGAAACTTGGGTGATGAAGCCTCATAGCCTCAAAGTTAAAGGAATATTTCCTCCTAGAGGTGGCATTGTTACACTGAAGGAAAATAGGACTACGGTCCGAGCCAAATGCTGGCATGTAATGGAACGTTTTCATACAAATTAAACCATTCAGAATTGGCCAAGGCATGATCAAGTCTTTCAAATGTTACCTTGGCCAATTCTGTAATGTTTGAACGAACATAAAGGAATGCATTCAAGAAACGGGAACAGCGATATGAGAACTTACAAAATGTCAAACGCGATTGGGTTACGAAAACAGAAAGCTTAACTTATGAGAGAAAGCAATGAAACACAACTTAAAAGTGAAGATCCCTTAATACTGTTCAAAATGTAAAGCGTGACCAAAATCCTGCCACCCATTGGATGGCCGTCCATCGCTCACTTCCATTCTCAATCGTAGCAGCAGCTATTCATTTCCTACAGAAAGAACCATCATGGAATCAGACAAGTAAATGAGAAGTAAACTTTCAAGGCAGTAGTTTGGCAAACACAAATGAAAAATACAGATGATATTCTTTTGATAACAGAGTAATACCTGTGACATTAGCCGATGTTTTCTCATTAGTTGTGTTCTTGCCTTGTCTAATAGCGCATTCCTCTGCACACAATGCATATACGGAAGTTAGTCTAAATGTCTCGGTTTGGTTAAGGATTACGCTACTTTAGTAAACTATATGTACATCTTAAAAAGTTTTTGCGTACTAGAGAAAACAGTCCAAATATAACAACAGAAATAAAACCATACCCAAACCCTCTCTTTCTTTCTATCTTCCTTTGTCAGTTTATCGGGATCTCTTTCTTCAGGTACAAAGAAACAGACAGTGATCTGTAAATTTAAGTCGAAATATTAGATCAATAATTCTTCAACTAACTACAAGACATTCAAAAGATGAGAATTTTTTTATTTTTGGTACAGAAAAAAATGAACTAAGATAAACAGAGAGACGACCAACCTTATCAGTGGTAGATGCATACAATTCTGGGCCTAAATTTTTGTTTCTGCGTGGATTAAACTCGAACAAATTCTGTAGTTTCTCATTTTCCTGGTGCATAAACCAAATTGTTAATCCACCATAAATTAATAACGCTGAGAAAATCAGAAAGAGGGAAAACACCAACCTTCATGTGGTTCTCAAATCCGCCAGCTAAAAAACTCTTCAAAAACTGTAACTGTTTATAAGATATTTAAAAGAAAATGACAATGATTAGAAAACACTACAAATCATATCAACAAGCCGAAAGTGATTAAACAAACATTAATGAGAAATATGAAACATTCAATTACCTGAATAATTTGATACCATGATGATAACTTTAGTCCTTTTCCATTGACTGTTAAAAAAATTTCCGAGGAACGAGAACTCTGAAAGTATATAATTCGAATTACTACACTTTCATATCAACAAAAATACAATTTAAAGGGTTCTGTCTTAATGTATTGCCAGAGAAATAAATTACAAAACTGACAATTACCTCAAAATATTTCACAACCTCGCGGACTTTGTTTGCGACATTCTCATTTCTTATGTCCGAATAAAGACAGTTTAACTTCTTTAAGACATTCTCTTTCAGTAATAGTTGCATGTGTGAATATTTTGCAAGGCTAGGATCCTTTGCTTCACTCCAGAACTTCTCCAGACTACCAGTTTCAAATATCAAAGCCAGCGCTTCACTGGCTGCCATGCGGACTAATTTATTATCGTCCTCTAATAGGTTTGAGAAGTAAGAAATGGCTCTGTATCAATTTGTACATATAAGATGAGTGCTAAAGCAACATAATTCACTCTATAACATGATAGAGATGGGAAACGATTGATATGTATGGCATATGGAGTAAAAAATTCTAAGAGAGAAAAAGAAATAGCATTTTTTATCTATGTTATTTGTCCTCAAAACCAAGTAAATAATACGAACTTAATAAATTAGAATTTGATTCACTGCTACTATTTCACAATTAGATGATTTTTTTTTTTCAGAAAATATATTTTAACCGTTAAAAGGTTACAGTTCAAGACATTTCTAAATTGAGTGAACTTCTCATTATGTTGAGTTAAAAATTTACCCATTCCAATAGTTGTGGCTGAGTCTCCATCCCTCCATGCTTGTAAGAAGAAACAACCAAGCATATACTGCAGCAACTAGGACCTCTGCCGAATGCTTTTGGGTGTTGACCTAACAGATAAAACGACACCATTGATTACGAGTAAATACTAATAAGCTACAGAAGATAATAACTATAGGGTCCGGGTAGTAGTAGGCATTAGAAATACTAGAGAAAATATATGGGAACTTATAAAGTAAGTTAGAAAATTGGTAAAACAAAGATCCATAATTCTTCAATACAAAAAGTTTTTCCAAAACGAATGCGAAAGAAGAAATTAATTGGTTAAGACATAAAGGTAAGCTAAAGGAATGCATACATCTGAGGCAGACTCAGGATTAATGAACTTCCAAATAATTTGCATTGCACTTTCAGTCTCCTCCGAGTTAGTTGCACCAAAGAAAGCCACAATAGCCAAACAATCCAATATCTGTATCAAAACATCTCTCGGTCAACCCAACTTCTTGAGAAATCCTATAAACAAACTTAACTGATAGGTTTTATGAAGTATCATGAAAATTAAGCTACCTTTAGGGTCATGGGTCCAGATTTCAGAACTTTAGAAAATACAGGAAGCAACTCTCTGTATATTTCGGACAACTTATCCTCACAACAAATGACTATGGCCAGCAAGCCTGACATTATGATAAAAGGAGACCTGTTAGAGTTACAAGAAAAAATACACATGCTACTTGACAGAGCTTGACAAACCAATGACATGAAGTGATAGCTGCTTCTCCCTGTTAGAACCCTTTTTTAGGCAATTCAAGCTTCTGAATAGAAAAGTAGCAAAACTGCAAGAAAACAGAAAGTAATCACAAAAGGAGCTCTCAGAAATCGTTTACACAATCTAGATCTTCTACTAAACAGTGATGACTCAACATACACGATCACACAATCCACATACAAATGAAAAACCCACATGTTTACCAATTACCTATTACTTATTATCTACACATCAATCTTCTACAATGACATGAATCTTTGGGTGAAGACAACTATTCTGATAGTACTGGAAAGTGAAGAAAACATAACGCAGTAATTTCATACTTCCTAACAATAAAGCAAGACAATTTTTTTTACATAAAAGAAAATTTAGATATGCTTACTTGTTTTCCAGAAACTCATGGTCTAGTTTACGATTTAATCCCTCAACTATTGATGCCAATGCCTCCTCTCGGTCGGATCCCCTTCATTGAAAAAAACAAAGAAAACCCATCAAAATTTGATGGCATGCAAAATCAATGGTACCCAATTTTCAGAATTACAGAAAGAAAGAAAAACAAAGTGACACAAAGGAACCTTTTCTCAAACAACCCTTCTAACAAAAAGGAAAGTGTCTTCAGTTTTGGAGGCCGAATCACCGGTTCATTGTCCGTAGACTCGTCAGCTGCAACTGCACCAGGTGTTCTACCGGTTTCTAAAACCATGAAAAATCAAGGAGTAAGAATTTATACACACATTGTAACTTTCCAAACTAACCAACATAGAAAAGAATTCTCCATCTACACAAAATCTGAAGATACTAGCTGAACTGAAACGTAATTACAAAAACCAGAAAGCCAAAAGAAAATTACAAAAAAACAGAAAGCCAAAAAATGAATTACTTCTTTCGCCACCGCGCTTTCTGGCTGCTGAAGGCGGAGGAGCTTTGCCTCTTCTCATCATGTTCGAACGCAAGTGAGAACTCATCGCTCGAAGTCAATCACAACGCAGAGTCTGGATTTTTTTTCCGGAAACGGGAAACGGACGAATTCCCCCAATTCAATTCCAATCAGGAAGAACCCTAATTCCCAATTGGACCAAATCGTAACCCCTTCTGCTAAACTCTGAATTCAGATCTCCGGCGACCCGTCCCAACCCTTTATTCCCGCGACGAACACGAAACTCTAGTTCAAGCATTGTTGGGGAGGTCTGATTGATTTATAAAAAGGTTTTCTTTCTGGTTTTGAATTCCGAATCGGAAAAGGACTTTGTTCTGTTTTTGAATTCCTAATCGGAAAGGGATTTTGCTATTTGCAAATTGGTAAGTAGATGTAGATTGGACTTCACGAAATTGGAGTTGGCAAGAAAAGGAAACCTAAATTGCGCAACTGGAAAAAAACTCGCCGCCAATTTTAAAGTTTTTAGGGCGGCCTGACCTCCTCCACTGCGGCGGTAAAAGCTCCACCCTGCGCGCGTAGCTTCAGTTATCTGGTATTAGGGGACCGTTAATATGGGAATACATACCTTAATATGGTGCAAGTTGTTCACGAAAAATTTGAAAATAACTTGTCCCTTTGATATTAGGTTACTCTATTAGATCATCTCCAACATTTCGGTTAAAATACTCAGAAATAGTATTTCTCCTCCAACCCTTCTGGGTTAAACTTTTAGCCCGAGATTATTAAAGAATCAATTTAGGATAATTTTTTTCTTAAAGTAACTTTAAAAAAAAATATTATGTAGACTATCCTAATTTAAATTTATGAACATTTTAATCTAAAAATATTTAGATTCCGATAAATATTGAAAAATCATTAAACCGATACCATGAAAGTCATGGAACACTACAAAAGAATACGAAACACATAAAATAATTTTTTTTTAATTACATTAGCCGTTTGATTTAGATTTGAACCGTTAGATTTGATCATATTAGATCTTAACATTTAGATTCAATGAATTTATAAATATAGAACTAAAAATAAGTACACATACATGGTGGGCCAATTCTCACCAACATAGGGAATCATATGCTAAATTTGCTCCAGAAATGAGTTTTGGGTTAAAAATCATATTTACCTCAAGGGCTGGAACAAGTTGGGGGAATAGGTCTTATTTTGTCAAATTATTATATTAAACAATGACATTATTTATCCTTCTAGACACTACTTATAATTGTAACATCCCACATCGTCCAGGGAAGTGATCCTTAAATGTATATTCTCATCCCTACCTAGCACAAGGCCTTTTGGGAGCTCATTGGGTTTGGGTTCCGTAGGAACTCCGAAGTTAAGCGATAAGGGGGCCAAAGCATTCCCAGGATGGGTGACTGTTAGAGCGAGATTTCCTACAAGAAGAAATCCCTCCACAGATTCGATGACCACAATCCCCACGTTAGCCGAATCTTTCCTTGAAGTTCCCAAAGTAATCTTCCTCCGTTGCTTGTCTGGGCGAAGTACCTGCAAAAGATACTCTGACGCCCACGTCAGTTAATTGGTTTTCTATTTTCTCTCTCTCTCCCACCGTCCCCATGCCCTTTGGCTCTTTTCTCTATTTATAGGATTGCATGCTTGAGGATCAAGCACCACGACCACTTTTCATTTTCCACTGCTTTAGCGGTTATCCGTCGTCCCCCTGAGTGCTCTGGGAGCGAATGCCATAACTTGTCGTCCTCTCCCACCTCACCTCCGTAGTGGGGCGGTTATCCAGGCACGTCCCTTGCGCCCATACATTTCTCGTGGGCTTTTTGTCATGCGCAACACTTTCTCCTTGGATGGTTTTGGCCCATGAATCGAAACCGGATTTTATCCTCCCACAGTGACCCACTGAGAAGTTGCTCGTGAGTTCACAGAAACAAAACCGTGAGGGAATGGTAAGCCCAAAGCGGACAATATCGTGTTACGGTGGTGGAGCGGGCCCAGGAAGTGATCCACCCCAGGTCCGGATGTGACAATTGGTATCAGAGCCAATCCCTAGCTGGAAGTGTGCCGACGAGGACGTCGAGCCCCTAACGGGGGTGGATTGTAACATCCCACATTGCCTAGGGGAGTGATCCTTAAATGTATATTCTCATCCCTATCTAGCACGAGGCCTTTTGGGAGCTCATTGGCTTTAGGTTCCGTAGGAACTCCGAAGTTAAGCGAGAAATGGGCCAGAGCACTCCCAGGATGGGTGACCCACTGGGAAGTTGCTCGTGAGTTCCCAGAAACAAAACCGTGAGGGCGTGGTCGGGGCCCAAAGCAGACAATATCGTGTTACGGTAGTGGAGCAGGCCCGAGAAGTGATCAGTTGCGAGGAGCTTGCGTGTTTTCGAAAATTGACTTGAGGTCTGGGTATTATCAGCTGAAGATTAGGAATGATGATGTCCCTACGATGGCGTTTCAAACCCGTTATGGTCACTACGAGTTTTTAGTAATGCCATTTGGGTTGACTAACGCACATGTTGCTTTCATGGATTTGATGAACAAAGTATTTAAACAATACTTAGACCGATTTGTCATTATTTTTATCGATGACATCTTGGTTTATTCTAAGTCTAAAGCAGATCACGTGCGACATCTTAGTTTGGTGCTGAAGAAGTTGAAGGAGTATAGACTTTATGCTAAGTTCAGTAAATGCCAATTCTGGTTGAATCGGGTGGCATTTTTGGGACACTTCATTTCAGCTCAGGGTATTCAGGTAGATCCCCATAAAGTGACAGCAGTAGAGAATTGGGAACAATCACAAACCGTCTCTGAGGTACGTAGTTTCTTGGGTTTAGTAGGATATTACAGACGGTTTGTTCGGGATTTTTCAGAGATTGCATTGCCACTTACAAAGTTAACTAGGAAAAATGTTAAATTTGAGTAGGATGATAGTTGTGAGCAGAGTTTCCAGCAGTTGAAATATTGTCTTACTCAGGCACCAGTGTTAGCACTTCCTGACAGCAGTGGTAATTTTGAGATTTATAGTGATGCTTCATTAAATGGTTTGGGCTGCGTATTGATGCAACATGGCAGAGTAATTGCATATGCTTCGAGACAATTAAAACCGCATGAAATGAATTATCCTATTCATGATTTGGAGTTGGCGGCGATTGTTTTTGCATTGAAAATCTGGAGGCATTATCTTTATGGTGAGAAATGTAAGATTTTCACAGACCATAAGAGTCTCCAGTATTTGTTTACCTAGAGAGATTTGAATCTTCGTCAGCGAAGGTGGATAGAGATGCTGAATGATTATGATTGCACGATTGAATATCATTCAGGTCGTGCGAATGTAGTAGCTGATGCACTTAGCCGGAAATCTCAGGGCAGAATTAATGTTATTCAAGCGAGCCGTGTTCCTCTTTTGGCAGAGTTAAGATCGACTGGAGTGAAGCTAGTCATAGAGAAATCAGAGACTAATGATCGAGAAGATGCTTTACTTGCTCATTTTCAAGTTAGGCTACTCTTGATTGATCGGATACTCGAGGCCTTTTGGGAGCTCACTGGCTTCGGGTTCCGTAGGAATTCCGAAGTTAAGCGAGAAGGGGGCTAGAGCACTCCCATGATGGGTGACCCACTGAAAAGTTGCTCGTGAGTTCCCAAAAACAAAACCGTAAGGGAATGGTAAGCCCAAAGCGAACAATATCGTGCTACGGTGGTAAAGCGGACCCGGGAAGTGATCCACCCCGGGCCGGGATGTGACAATTGGTATCAGAGCCAATCCCTGACCGGAAGTGTGCCGACGGGGACGTCGGGCCCCTAAGGGGGGTGGATTGTAACATCCCACATCGCCCAAGGGAGTGATCCTTAAATGTATATTCTCATCCCTACCTAGCACGAGGCCTTTTGGGAGCTCACTGGCTTCAGGTTCCATAGGAACTCCGAAGTTAAGCGAGAATGGGGCTAGAGCACTCTCATGATGGGTGACCCACTGGGAAGTTGCTCGTGAGTTCCCAGAAACAAAACCATGAGGTCGTGGTCGGGGCCCAAAGTGGACAATATCGTGCTACGATGGTGGAGCGGGCCCGGGAAGTGATCCACCCCGGGCCGGGATGTGACAATAATACTCACAACATTTTTAAAAATACAGTTTTTCAAACGTTTAACTGCTTTATTTTGCAGCTGATTATTCTTAAAGCACAACATAAGCAATTTATTAAAAAAGCACAACAATCCAAAACTGGCCCTTAGTCCAGTTTTCTTACTTTTTTTTAATGTGAATAAATAATTTGGGAATTTAGAGTATGAGGTGTGAAAACAAACTCTGCTTCAATATTTGTTCATGTCTACCATTTAAGGTCGGTGACATAATTAATAAATTCGTAGATAATATGCATATTATATACGTACGTACGTGTTTTTTAAACATACTTTTGTTTTTCATACACGTTTTAATGATTCGTTATATTCCACATTTTTTATAATTTTAAGGTACTATACACGTGTTATACACGTACGTTCGTATTTATTACGTTTAACACATGTTATTTTGACACATTTTGACATATAAAATTCACATTTTCGATATGTATTTTTTTTTACATATTATCGAAGAAATAAAATAAATTTCTTCGACCAGTGGTGATGGAAAGGTGTTGAGCTCTTTCATAACGGCATGAGTTCAAATCACATTGGTGGCTAATCTAACGACTAATCTAACTTTATCGTTTGACAAAAAAAAAAAAAAAAATCAATGGATATTTCACATTAAGTAAATATTAAAAATTTAAAAAAAAATCGTAGAATTTCTCAAAATATTTTCTTAGCAAAGTTGCCGAATTACAGTGACTAAATTTAGTAAAAAATGGGGTTCCTTGTGTGAAACCCATTCGGTCCCAAATTACAGTGACTAAATTGCCCTCACAACTTTCAATCATAGCCGCAGATTCATAACCCTAGGTGTGTATTTTAGTCAAACACATTGTGGGCAGCCGAAAGACGTGAGAGTTTGTTTCCTAGGCCCAAATGTAGCAACCCAATACGGTTATTTAGGGTGAAGCACAATCCCCACACACACAATAGCAGAAACGTAATTAATTCAAAATCCAAGACCCCATTTCACAACAGACATGAATAGTGCAATTTGAACCTCTATTTTATACTATAGTAATAACTAGTAAATTTTACCCCCACGTTGTTGGGGAAGCGAAAATATAACTATAAACCATATTTTTAACATATAAATAACCAAAGACTAAGATAAACATTAAGCAGAAAATGGAGCAAATATTTTTACAAAGCTGTCTAAGTTTATGTAACTTACAGAAAAGACATTGTATAATTACTTGAACATATAATATCTCATAAGAGCATATTTTCCTTGAAGCAGTCATTGCAAATAAAACAATTTGGAACATCAGGAAAAAAAAAAGTTACAACTGAAATAAAATGTTAATACAGTTGTAATTAATTAGCAGTAATACTTTACATGAATGAACCGGACAGACGATGGCAAACTATGATATCAATAAATGAAAAAAAAATTCAACAGCCATCATTTATATATAGGAATAATAAAAATCCATTTGCATTAGCTTTGGATCAAGTTCAACTCAAGGCTACAAAAATTTTAAACCCGAGATTCAGATCGCATTATTCAACCCCAAAAACCAAATAGTACATTTAACCGACTTAAAAAAACAGAAAAAACGTTTACAAATCTAGCTTTACAGAGATGCACAACCAGTCGAAAAACAGATACTGGAAACAAAATCCCCAAACAAACGAAAACCAAATTTACTCAGGAATCCGATAGAATGAAAAACACAAACAAATCATACACCAAAAGAATAGATCTAACAATATAAAGAAAATACCTACAATCAGATTAAAAAAAAAATTGATCCATAAATCACCTCAACATGGTAAACTACCAACAAAATACTAAAACACAATTAATAAAAAACTTAAAAACTCACCAACTGGAGGTAACAAATCCACCCTCACGAAATCGAAAACCCAATCCAACTGGAACCGATCAAGAAGTTTTAAAGGCCAAAAAATTTCCAGAGGCAATTAATTCTAGAAGGGGTTTTTAACGGAACCAATTTCCACACGTGATTTGGATAAGAAAAATGAAAATGATGGGATTCCCATCATGGGAAGATCCAAAACGCAGGGAACAAATAGGGCACCGATGCAAAAAGGAAAACGGATGACAAACACATGGAATGAAAGGTTAAAACAGTAAAAAAAAAATCAGAACACAAAGCAATGAAGGGGCATTTCCGGCTATAAACAGTTAGTGGAAGGATAAAACTGTAAAAAAAAAATAGAACACAAAGGAAGCAAAGGGCATTTCCGTCCGTGCACTGTTAGTGAACAGTGAATTTTCACTTGGGTTTTAGTATATGTATATAATTTCATAATTTTATTAGTTGCCCCTAAAATATTAATGAAACCTCTTTTTTCTTCTTAAGATTCTTAAGAGAGAGAAAAATCAAATCTTAGAAGTTATCCTTATGACCAAAATGTTCACTCAAGTACATGAGTTACATGACTCAACTCAATCATATGATGTGAGGGCATAATTTTGCTTTGAATAACACAAGATCCGTTATAATTTTTTATTTGGGTGGTGCTATCTACACCCTTCTCGATTTCTTGTTGTTGGATGAATGAATTGTAGAATATCAGAGGACAATAATTAACAAAGAATGTGTGGATAATACCACTCTTGACTTTTCACAAAAGTTCTACGTGAATGCAATGGTGAGTCATGGGTGTATTGGAATGACACATAAGCTGAATGAGTCATTTCCCATCTGTCAATTATGTGATGCATTGTTGAACTTTTCAACCTTTGAAATATATGTATAGTGTGTCACACTCAAATTATTAATTGCAAATTGCAATCTTACCCAGTTGCAGTCTAAATATACATCTAAAAAGTTCATACAAACTTATATAGCTCGAGAATACAATTAAATAGTAGTGTTTTGTGTTAATAATACATAAACATATATCAATATCTCAAATGGTTGAATGTTTTGGGTGGGGCTGTTGGTTATCACTAGTAAAAAAAAAACAGTTTGTGCGAAGCAAATACCTTCGTCGCGCAAAGTCAAAAAACATTGCCTGAAAATTAGCCCAACAAAACCTTCGTCGCGCGCCAACCGTCACGCAAAGGCAGTGAAAGCAGGGTTTGGGCGACGAAGAGACAACCAACGTCGCGCAAAAGGTCTTTGAGCGACGACAACACCTGCGTCGCGCGAAATGATTTTGCGCAACGCAGATTACTTCTTCGTCGCGCAAACTCTTTTTTTTTTCTTTTTCTTTTGGCAAAAATATTTTTTATTTAATTTTTTATAAATATTTTAATTAAATTATTAACAATAAACCAAGAAAAAGTATTTAATTATAAAATATATGAAAATGAACATACAAGATGTCCGAACATAAAAGAAAAAACTACAAGAAGTAGTCTTCTAAGTTTGATGCATCAGGCTACTGGACGGCTGAACCAACACTGATGACGTCTATGATAAATTTTAAAGATTATCTTAATCACTATTTATAACAACTAAAACATCTTTCAGGATGCCCAGTAAACACTCTAGTAAGCAGACATTGTAATAAATCAATGGTACCAAAACTTCATTAGACTAATTGATGATCAAAGTACCGTACAAAAACAGTTTACTTCGTACAAGCCATTCAACCAGACACATGACCATAGAGACTAACTAGTAAACAGGTAGGAAGGTAAGAGAAGCAACTGATGCTGTTAGGGGATTTAAATCCCATAATGTTAAGTTGAGATATAAACACCTTGAGAAATGCATGTTCAAGTTCCAATAACCAGCAAAAGATAGCTTGCACAGTTTACCAGGAACCAACCCTGTTAGTTCCTATACAGTCTAAGTCTAATCAATGAGATACACAATTATTCTAGGGAAGAAGTTAATCTATTGATGATAACTAAAAATATCATAAAATATACTTCTCAATTGTCAGGTGATTCAAGGGTAAATATACTTCTATGAAAAAAGCCCATTTTATCAATAACATCCACTAATATGTACTTATTGATCATGACCATTGATCAAACAATATTGTGTCTATATGTATGGCCCCAATTGACAGCCTAGCAACATTTTGTGTCAACAAAACAGGACCACTGCAGCAGCAGAGCCAGGAATCTAAACTAGGATGGTGGTAAATGACACAAAGGTAACACAGTGACATCAGACTGCTAATCAACTGTATTCTAACACATTCAACATAAAGGGGAAGCAAAACTGAAAAGGATTAAGAGCTATTCATAAACGAACACATTATGCTTGAAAGTCGTATACAAATCAATTCATGGCTGTGCACTAATGAGGATGACATTAACATCACTTACAGAGTTTCAACTTTTTAAAATATGCGGATACCACGGCTTTCGGGTACGGCTTTGTGGCAAGACAAGTTGGGATGTTTTCGGGTTGTTCAATCCAGAGCTTGTGTGCTATGCCACCTGCTTTGAGCTTCTCTGACAAATTCACTATCTAGGGTTCTCCCTTCACCTCAAGGGTAACCTGCAAAAAGTTCACAAGGACATTGTAATCAAATTTTCAACAATCAGTACCAAGTGAAAACAACAGTAAAGAAGTAAATTCTCAAAACCCAGTTAACTGATTCACAAGAAAACTCCCAGTAAAACTAACAACATAAATTTGGCAGAAATCTCAGTGACCCAATTGAACGAACATTAACTGTCACCACACACCTGCTGACAAATGGCTTATACTTTTGCAGTTGATCAAATCGTCTAACCAATGACCAAACCTGAAGAGAAACAAAACAATTCACATTCCAGAAAAGGGATAACCAAAAAACATATTTATACTAATACAGTAGTTTAATGTCAACCATCCAGAGATGCAGCATTGCACTCAATATTTATTGGCAAACTATCGTTGCAGTTATCCTGCCCATTCTCAATGAGGATCTCTCTCAAATACACCTTAATCTTCCAGTTTCCTGGAAACAAGGTATTAGAAAACAATCGAACATTAAACAAGAAAAGCAGTAATTACATTTCTGAGCCAACGAACAAGAACATAAAAAAAAACCCCAAAAAAGCAATAAAAAATTCCTTTTTTTTCTCTGTTTCTCCTCAATTTTCTTAACTACACACACAGAGAAGCCGTGATAGATAGACTACTCGTATTTACGGAGGAATCACGCCGAAATATATGCTCCTAATTCCTAACCCTAAAATTCGATTTAACACTAAAACCCCCAATTGCTAATTTAATTTTCCAAATTGAATCTAATTACAATACCAAAATCTTCAAATTAAGGCATTAAAGCCTGATTCTGACCTTAGAAAGAAGAAAATGAAAGAATTAAGAAAAGATAGATACCTGCTGCCTGCTGAAGTGGCTCTGTGCTACTGCCTGCTGGCTGGGTGCAGTCGGGAGGGATGGAAAGAAGATGAGGAGGAAGGCTACGGGAGAGGATAAGGAGAGGATGAGGAGGAAGGATGAGGAGGAGGCTGGCTGGGTCCAGTCGGGAGGAAGGCACGCGAGACGGAGTGAGAGAGAGGGCGAGATGAGCGAGAGGGATGAGGGGGAAGGACTCTTTTCCATTTTGCCCAAGTAATTTGGGAAAATTCAAAATAGGCGCCTATTTTTTACAATTTGACCGCCACAATTTTAACAACTTGCACGACGCATGAAAGAATTATGACGTCGCGCGATTAGTCTTTGCGCAACGTCACTATGGTAGCATCATGCTAGTTATATAACTTATATATTTTTTTAAAGAAAACTATTATAAAATTAATTGAAAATATGACTTTACTCCTTTCAAATTTAATTTTTTTTACATAAAACTCACAATAATATATTTTTCTAAAAAAAAAACCAATCCAAACTACATAATAAATTTAAAGCTACTTAATAAATATACATTCCATTCAATTTCTTAAATGTTATACGTACAAAACAAATAAATTTAGAGCCACTTAACAAATATATATACCATTCAACTTGATGGGATACGCATTTTACGAAATTAGTTTCAACGATCCAACTGTCAAACTTATTTGTATATACTTCGAGATCGCATACACCAAAAATCGCAAAAAACAAACATTCAGATATCAAGTAATGGGACCAAACTTTTCGACAGTTATAAACGAAAAATCACGATTTAATGATAGTTTTAACTTTGATTTTGATTATTTTTTACAGCTACACTCCTTGGCCCTATACGAATACAATGAATGAATTCAATCTTCAATTGAAAATATTTGCACTAGTGGATACCACAAAATCTTATGTTATACTTAATGAAAGTATAAATAAACTCCAAGTGTTAGTAAATCTATTGTTTTGATGAGATACGCATTCTACAAAACTAGTTTCAAGAATCGAACCGTCAAACTTGTTTCTATATACTTCGAGATCACATACGCCAAAAATCGCAAAAAACAAACATTCAGAGATCAAGTAATGGGACAAAACTTTTCAACAGTTATAAACGAAAAATCATGATTTAACGGTTATTTTAACTCCGATTTTGATGATTTTTTTACAGCTACACCTTGATTTTATATGAATACTATGAACTAATTGAATCATCAATTTAAAATATTTCCACAAGTGGACCACAAAAACCCTTTGCACGACGCAGTTTGTTCATCGCGCAAACAACCTTTGCGTGACGCATTGGTTGGTCTGTCGCGCAAACAACCTTTCTGTGACGCATTGGTTGGTGTGTCATGCAAACAGTTTTTGCATGACGCATTGGTTGGTGTGTCGCGCAAACAGTCTTTGCGTAACGCATTGGTTGGTGCATCGCGCAAAGTGTGTTTACGCAACGACCCAATCGTGACGTCGGGCAAGTTTTTTTTTTTTAAAAAAAATTATTATAAAATTTACTGAAAATGTGACTTGACTCCTTTCAAATTCATTTTTTTTTTACCTAAAATACAATAATATATTTTTCTAACAAAAACACGATCCGAACTACAATAATAAATTTAAAGCTACTTAATAAATATATATACCATTCAATTTCTTAAGTGTTATAACGAAATAAATAAATTTAAAGTTACTTAATAAATATATATATCATTGAACTTGATGGGATACGCATTCTACAAAACTAGTTTTAACGATCCAACCGTCAAACTTGTTTGTATATACTTTGAGATCGCATACGCGCAAAAAAAAAATTCAGAGATCAAGTAACGGGATAAAACTTTTAAACGATTATAAACGAAAAATCACAATTTAACGGTAGTTTTAACTCTGATTTTGATGATTTTTTATAGCTACACTCCTTGATCCTATATGAATACAATGAATAAATTCAATCTTCAATTTAAAATATTTACACTAGTGGATACCACAAAGTCTTATGTAACAACCCATCCCGGAGTTTTCGTACGACAGACGTTAAATGACGAAAATGCCCCTAGGCATAAAATAAGGTACGTGTGTGTTTTTACCTTGAGTGTTTGGTTGTACTTGGACCGCACACACACACACATTCACCTCACTTCTTTTCCTCCCTTTCACTCCCGCACTCTCTCTCTCTACCTCTCGTTTTTGTACGGACAAACACAAATCATCCCTAAACCTGGCAGATCGAGGACGTGAAGTACCACATCATGTTCCTGAGGTCCATACGAACTCGTTGGTACCCGTTGCAGGTAAGAAAGCCTTTGAACACCCGAGTTCCCACAATCTCCGATTTTGTCACTATTCATGCTCACGTAAAACCTTGTGTTTTTTGAGATTTCAAGTTCATAGGAAGCTTAAGGAGGTCCTTAGGAAGCTCGGAGTTCTTCGTTGGAAGAAATTGGACGTCGGAATAGCAAGATCGGGAAGTTTCATTTTGGCCGGAATTATCGAGGCTTTTTCCGGCGAATCCCCGGCGAGTTGGGGGTCGAGTCAGGTATGGATGTGTTCATCTTTGTGAGATCTTCATTTTGGTATAAAGTACGTAGAAAATGGTGTAAAAATGAGTGAGAAACCATGTTTGGAAGTTTACCCAGAAACCAGTGAGCAATCGCCGGCAACCGACGACTCGCATGAGAAGACGAAGAATATTCCGTCAGTTTTGACGGAATATGCTGACGCCGTCAGTTAGAGTTAACAGTTTCCGTTAGTTAATTAACGGAATATTCCTAACGGCGTTACTGTTCCGTTACACGTGCCAGGCACGTGGTCGGCGCGTCTGGCCGTGCCTTGGCCGACGCGTGGCGGCGCATGGGTGGTCGGAAATTTTTTCTAAAAATATAGGGATGATCCTGAGTTTGTGTAGATCACAGTGGTATATTCATATACCCAATTTGAGTAATGTATGAGAAGTTATTTCTAAGGTTTCGATTATGTGCGTTAATTAACGCTGTTTCAGTTACTTCTCATATAGGTGAGACCTATCCGGAGGACGAGCATAGCCAGGCTAGGCACGGGGGTTACGACCCGTCTACTTATCAGTGAGTGGGCATTTGTTTTCCGTATATACCTATATAAATGAGTTTTTCCCAGAAAATCAGTTTATATGAAATGTGATATGAAATGCAATATGAAATGCCATGCAAAGTATCTATTTATTTATTATGCGTTATTGATTGCTTATATTGATGTTGGTGCTGAGGACGCACAAGTAAGTGACAGGTAAATTTTATTTACTAGTTAATGTGAACGAATGATGTGATGTGATGTGATATAATTAGAGCTCATAAACCTGCACACTGATATTAGTGCTCCCGCCCAGAGAGGGGCTCAGTCCTTCACGTGATGTTCACCTCCCGCACCGTATGCTCGCCTTGGATCCAAGTTAGGTGCTCAGTCCTGTCGAATAGGCCACTATAGGTGGGTTCGACTCGTAGGTGACCCGCGATTTATCGCTCAGTCTTCACGTGATCGTAGCACTAGAGCATATTAGTTATTTATCAATGATGTTATGCAGACCACTAGAGATGGTATTGATGTGTGTGCAAGGTATCTATATGATGATATGATTGAGATGAGTATGAGCTATATGATATGATGAGATTGTTATGAGCTATATACAGCCGAGGGCTGAATCACATTCACAGAGTTATGCTTTGGCATTCAGTTATGATACTTTGGCATGGCATACATACTTTCATACATACATATTTTCAGCAGGGTTTTGAGAATTATATATACATAGTATATACTTTATTTCTGGGAAATTATACAGGTTTTAAGGTGAGGGGTTATAACTTTTGAGAAAAGAAAGGTTTTGAAACGTTTTGTTTCTGACCCACTCAACTTTGTTTTTCGCCCCTTCAGGTATTAAGTAGCGTTCGTTGGTGGCATATGAGGAGCTCATCGGACGTTCTGACAGAATTCACTTATGTAGGACCACCTTCGGGTGTTATTTCTATTTAGTACTTCTGTTTGACTGCACATAGACTTTTATGCTCTGTATTAGTAGAATTCACACTTCTTTTACACTAGTATTGCTAGTGTTTTGGTTTTAATTGACCCGTAAATTTCTATTCTTTATTGCTTCCGCACTGTGCACATGATTACATCACTCTCACGTGACGGCCAGCACGCCCCTCTTTCGGGTCGGGGTGTGTCACTTATGTTATACTTAATGAAACTATAAATAAACTCTAAATGTTAATGAATCTATTGTTTTGATGGGATATGCATTCAAGGAAACTAATTTCAATGATCCAACCGTCTAACTTGTTTGTATATACTTCGAGATCGCATACGCAAAATAGTAAAAAACCAAACATTTATATATCAAGTAACGGGACAAAACTTTTCGACGGTTATAAACGAAAATCACGATTTAACGGTTATTTTAACTCCGATTTTGATGATTTTTTACAACTACACTCCTTGATCCTATATGAATACAATGAATTAATTCGATCGTCAATTTAAAATATTTACACAAGTGGATACCACAAAATCTTATGTTATATATAATGAAAGTATAAATAAACTCTAAGTGTTAGTGAATCTATCGTTTTGATGGGATACGCATTCTACGAAATTAGTTTCAACGATCCAACCATCAAACTTGTTTGTATATGCTTCGAGATCTCATACGCCAAAAATCGCAAAAAACAAACATTCAGAGATCAAGTAACAGGACAAAACTTTACGACGGTTATAAACGAAAAATCATGAAATAACGGTTATTTTAACTCCGATTTTGATAATTTTTTATAGCTACACTCCTTGATCCTATATGAATACAATGAATGAATTTGATCTTCAATTTAAATTTTTTACACTAGTGGATACCACAAAATCTTATGTTATACTTAATGAAAAGTATAAATAAACTCTTAAGTGTTAGTGAATCTATCGTTTTGATGGGATATGTGTGACAACCCATCCCTAATTTTATGTTTTTATTTATTTTAATCAATGGAATTGACGAAAATGCCCTAGAGGCAAGGACTTTGACTTCCGTTGACCATTGTTTAGAGAAACGTATGACTTATTCTTTTAGTGTATTTAAGTAACACTCGTTGGTACGAACACATAGGCGAAAGCCATTTGCGAGTCTGGATTATAACGGTATAGTTACGAACGTTTGAAGTTGGTTATTTAAAGTTAGTTAATTGGTTAAGGAGGACTAATTAGGTAAAAGGTAGAAAAAGGGCAGCAGCCCAATCAAAAATCAGAAAAAAAAAAAAAAAAAAGGGAGAAAGGGAGAAAGCTCCCAGCTTTCCCGTGCACGCCACCACCGCGATCACCCAATTTTCAAGGCCGATTCCGGCCAACTCCGGTGGAATTTCTTGACGCCACCACCGCCATCTTGAAGCTCTCACTCCCCTATACAAAATCCACCCAAGAACCACCTTGATTAACCTCTATATGTGGCGGTTTGAGGCCACGAAAGTTGACGGTTCTCATGGTGCTCCGGCCACCCTTTTTGATTTTCTGACAAAATGGCAAAGCGATGGCCGATGCTGTTGGAAATGTGCCCTAAAACCAATCATATGATGATACTTTACGGACATTTCACATGTTAAACTAATGTAATTTAATATAAAGGGCAAAGATTATTGTTTTAAGCCGTCTCATATAAATGTTATATGCTTAAACGATAAGTCCAAAGAATATGTAATAGGGAGAATGTGATCTAAAGAAGTTAGATTCATGAGACCATTCTCTTTCGTATACATATCCTAAATGTTCCTGATCATAGGATTGCCAATTGGGCATTGACAGTCCGTTAAGATTAGTACGTCCTATATCTTCTTTTAGGGAGAGTGACTGGTCTCGAGTCAATGGTGTGACTGACACCAAGACAAGTACATAGGTGCTCAATAGAGAATGAGTCCACTGAACGTGATCAACGAGGAGTTCTCATACTCATGTCACATGAGAACTCATGGTTGGGATAATGCAAAGTAGTCCTTTGACCTGAGGCATCATAGTTGTCTTGTGGTTAGGTGCTTGATCTTTGACTATGTCAAAGTCACTCTGTCAGAGAGTGTCCACGACATAGTTGGGGTTAAGCCACTTAGCCATGGAGGCAAGTGAATGCGAAACAAGGGATCTCTAACCGTCAAACGTTGAGGGAGAACACTCTATGATATGATTAAGAATCTCTGGCCAGAGTGTGAATGAGAATTAGGAAGTCGTTCCAAATCACATTCAAGATAATCATATAAGTAAGAGAATCATATTGGATAGTAGACATGAATAAACTGTCAAACCAAACAATGTGGTCAAGAGTATTGTATTAGAGAAAGACCGTATTGCATTGTAATCCCAAACTGAATAGGTTCTCCCACCTCTTCTGATTAACTTAGGTAGCCATGACATACTGCTAGGTGTCACTCATGGTTTGTGGAAGCCTTAAAGGTGAGTAATCACTAAAGGGAGAATTGAAAGTAAGTTTCAATTCACAATCGATTAGTAAGAGTTCTAATCGCCCACTGCCTCGCTAAAAGGAACCTAATGGATCGCACACCATGTAAGGTAATGATTGAAGGACGGAGATGAGTAAGGATAATTAAATGGTTTAATTATTTATGGCTAGGATTAATTAATATGTTAATTAATCAAACGAATAAGTTTGTTATAGACCTCGGGTTAGTTTTGGGCCGCAAGGCCCAATGGGATTTGAATGTCAAGCCCATTAGCTCAAGTTGTATGACAACTTGAAAACATAAAGGGCTTGAAAGCCCAATAAACCCTTAAGTGGCCGGCCATATAGAGAAGGGTAGTGAACTTGGCTTAATTGCAAGTTTGCCACTCCATTGTGAGGTGGTATAAAGGCAACTTTATAGCCATTTCATCATTAGGGTTTTCTAAGGATGAAAAGTGAGAATAACTCTCTCCTTTTCTCTCTAGGAAGCCAGCCCCCTTGGAGGGAATTAGCTAGCAATCCTTCCTCCTCCAAGGTCACTCATCTTCTTCTTTCACCATCCTTGGTGTCGAAAATTAGAGGTCTCCTACCTTGGGGACTTTTGGAGAATCAATTCTTCCATCCATATCCATGGAGCCAAGGAGCAAGGAGACAAAGGAAAGAAGGCCCTCACATGGGTGATTAACCTTTGCTAAGCAAAGAGGTGCTTCAAAGGTATAAAAGTTTCTCAACTCCTTTCTTTAAGATTTGAGTTAAGTCATGGTTCACCATAACTACTAGGCTTTGAATTTTGTGGGTAATGTTTTGTTTTGAGTGCATACAAGCATGATTCCGCCTTTAATTGTTAATTGCATGCCATAGATGTTGTTCAAATGAACATGTTTTTCATAAATTTTCCTTCAGATGCCACCACTTAGGCTTTGTAGCCCATCATCCCAGGAGCAAAACCCAACCAACCTTGACCCCGTTGGACCACCGTAGACGACGAATCGACACTAGGAAGCTTGATGCTCCCGCCTGCTTTGTGGGCAAAATTGACCACCTTCCGTCCACTTTTGGACTTCGTGGCAGGTATAAAAGTTGTTCCCCTCTTTGAGATCTTCATTCCTGTAAAATTTGGTAATTTTTAGAAATAGTTGAATTTTCCGGCGAGTTGGGCGGCTAACCGCCACTTGCGGCGGCGCATGGGCCAAGGTGTCCCCTGACCTTCTTAGACTAAATTTGAATACCTTGGTTCTATTTGTGATGTCTGACACACCCCGACCCGGAAATGTCCAATAAGACTCCAAATCGAGTTGTGCTAGCCGACACCTGGAAGGTGACAAAGCCATAAAGTGTGATAATGTGGAAAAATATGAATAAATTTGAATCTAGGAGTGCCTAACTATTAGAGTGCATTGGTGAGCGGGCATGAACCCATTCACACGTGATACAGAGCATAAGTAAAGTATAGTAAGGTAATATAATGATTATACCGTTAAAGAAGCCACTTGTTTAGGTAAGTGCCACGAATCCTCGTCGATACGGAAACTTTGCTACTAGAACCTGGAGGGGTGCAAAAATAGAAAGTGAGAGTGGGCAAAACAAAGATTTTCAAAATCATTTCAATTATCAAAGGTAGTAACCCCTCGCCGTAAAACCTGTATAGTTTCCAGAAAATCATACTACATAAAAGTATGAAATCAAATGTATACTAACAGTAAATCCAGAAGTATACCACTACCCATTATCTCATTAGCAATATAAATAATCATGTGCTTAATAAGCCATACTAGCACGCAAGTCGGAGTCACCTATAGTGACCTGTACGACTTATCCATATCTTATCAATCAATGCTAGCACATAAGTCGGAGTCACCTATGGTGACCTGTATGACTTATCCATATCTCATCAATCAATGCTAGCACATAAGTCGGGAGTTACCTATAGTGACCTGTACGACTTATCCATATCTCATCAATCAATGCTAGCACATAAGTCGGGAGTCACGTATGGTGAACTTTACGACTTATCCATATCTCATCAATCAATGCTAGCAATATGTCAACCGGATCAACCTTTTGTGGCCTGTACGGCTGAACCCATAGCTCATCAAATATCCTTGCACATGAGTCGGAACCACCTCTAGTGGTCTGTATGAAAGGACTGGGTGTAAATAAGTACGCTCAAGTGCTACGATCACGTAAAGACTGTGCGAATAATCTCGAGTCACCTACGAGTCGGAACCACCTATAGTGGCCTGTACGACAGGTCTGTGCACTTACCTTGGATCCAAGGTGAGCGTAAGGTGCGGGAGGTGAACATCACGTGAAGAACTGTGCCCTGGCCATGGGCGGGAGCACTAACATCGGGGTGCAGGTTTATGAGCTCTAACTGCATCTAATATACATGTACGACTCATGGGCAACCTATACGACAGTGTCGGAGTTGCCTAAATTATAAATGTAGTCATGCCATAACTCAATCATTTCAACTAATACCATAAACTCACCTGAACTTACATGTGTGTCCTGCATTCACCTTCGCACTTCAAAGTGTTCACAATAATTATGTACAGATAACATACATATACATATAGATATGTCATGATGCAATCTGAAATTCAACCATGTCATAGTATTTCCAATATGAATTTATATAGAAATGGCATAAAACGCATAAGCTGTAACACCCCACTCCTGAATTATTTATTTTCGGGAATAATTATCGATGATAAGTCCGATGAAACACTAGTTTGATTAACTATCATTACTTAAGATTCTTTACTTCAACTTCTCAATTCCTCACATATTAATTTATAACCAACATCTAACCACCACATCATAAGGTTAAATCTCACATTTCACCAAATTCCGTCACTTGAGGTCCGTGCTATGACTCCCTAGCGTGAATATCGAGACATCACAAACCAACGTTGCCTAGAACAATTATCAAATCACGTCTCAGAGTTCGTACCGATATAATACATAATTTACATAAAACACATCCCTACGTAATTCGGTCTGGAAGATCTGCATCACGGATTTCCGATCCGTTACTTCCAAAGATCCGCATTATGTTTCTAGAACAATGTCCTAATGTTTCATTACGATCCAACGGTCGGATCTTCGCCAATTGCCAAAACCAAATGGCGGTCAACATTTTATTTTATGAACTTACAAATCCAATTCAGAAACATCCATACATCTGATTCCCAATCTATAAGTTTCTATGGTCCTCAAATATTACATACTATAATGTATTAAAGTTTGGTGATGATCCAACGGTCGGATCGTCAGTTGCTATAATAATCATGTGGCGGACCTTAATGGAACTAAGTTCAAACGACGGAATTTCGTCAATCGGACATCACAAATAGAACCAAGGTATTCAAATTTAGTCTAAGAAGGTCAGGGGACACCTCGGCCCATGCGCCGCCCGACTCGCCGGAAAATTCAACTATTTCTAAAAATTACCAAATTTTACAGGAATGAAGATCTCAAAGAGAGGAACAACTTTCATACCTGCCACGAAGTCCAAAAGTGGGCAGAATGTGGTCAATTTTGCCCACAAAGCCGGCGGGTGCCTTAAGCTTCCCAGTGTCGATTCGTCGTCTACGGTGGTCCAACGGGGTCAAGGTTGGTTGGGTTTTGCTCCTGGGATGATGGGCTATAAAGCCCAAGTGGTGGCATCAGCCATCGCTTTACTGTTTTGCCGGAAAATCAAAAGGGTGGCCGGAGAACTGTGAGAACCGTCAACTTTCGTGGCCTCAAACCGCCACATACAGAGGTTAATCAAGGTGGTTCTTGCGTGGATTTTGTTGAGGGGAATGAGAGCTTCAAGATGGCGGTGGTGGGGTCAAGAAATTCCACCGGAGTTGGCCGGAATCGACCTTGGAAGTTGGGTGATCGCAGTGGTGGCGTGCACGGGAAAGCTGGGAGCTTTCTCCCTTTTTTTATTTTTTTTTATTCTGATTTCTGATTGGGCTGCTGCCCTTTTTCTACCTTTTACCTAATTGGTCCTCCTTAACCAATTAACTAACTTTAAATAACCAACTTCAAACGTTTGTAACTATACTATTATAATCCGGACTCGCAAACAGCTTTCGCCTATGTGTTCGTACTAACGAGTACTACTTAAATACACTAAAAGAATAAGTCATACGTTTCTCTAAACAATGGTCAACGGAAGTCAAAGTCCTTGCCTTTAGGGCATTTTCGTCAATTCCATTGATTAATATAAATAAAAACGTAAAAATGGAATTCAACTCCTCCTTTTGGAGGAATTACAATCCTTGGTGGAAGGTGGGAATTGAGTTCCAAGAGTTGGGGGCAATCAGGAATTCATGATTTTTACTTGTCATACCCGCACATATTTGATAAAATGCCATTGATTCTGATTTTAGTTGAATGTCTGCAAAAGGTCTCCACAACCTTGGAATCTTTCACATTGACAAAAGTTTACTCTAACAATTACAACGGACTTGTAGTTCGTCAATTACGCTATTCGAGATTATGTAGTCATAAGCAGATCAGAACGGTAATCTCAGCAATCAGAATTGCCATGGATTCTGCAAGCACTAATAGGTAAAGCACCGCGTAAAGTGGAGCTATTAATCTCATCAGTTGGGGTATGGTTTGTCTTTTTATACACTGTTAAACGCGTTTTTTTTTTCTCTCAAGGAAGCTTTCTCCGAATCTTCAACCGTCCGTCTAGTAATCAGATCGTGTTTCTGATGAATTTTCACTGGAAACTTCCTTGGTTTTCTTCAAAGGCAGCTTTCTCCTGCTTTTCCACCGTTCTATTACGTTACGGTAGGGTTACAGGACTACTTTTGTCTTTGCGGACTGAAGGTGCTTTGCTTTTGAGAGAAGACTTGACTTGAGTATTTCACTTGGAGAAGTGTGATTTATATACGCTAATTGAAAAATTAATTAGTTTACCAAAAAAAAAATTGAAAAATTAATTAAGAATCAACAGAAATTACTTGGCTCATTCCGTCAAAAGAAAAAGGCATTTTTGCATGGTAGATTTTTTTTTTTTTTTGGTGTTTTGGATAAATTATTTATACGTATACGGTTGGTAAACTATGATCTAAGTTAAGATCGGATGCTTCCCTGGAAAGAACCAAAAAGTGTCCCTTGAGTATTATATATTCTTGTTGCAACACAAGACAAGAATTGGCATTTTTTCGCTCGTGATTGGAACCGCTGTAGTGCGGTAAACAGTGACACCACTAAGGATGCAAATTTTTTCCTCCTCGATCTTGGACAAAATTGCACCTACAAAACAAATAACACATTAGGTTAAGGCCAAGAGCCTCACGCGCTCACGATGAATGGGGGGGCTTTGGCCGAAGAACCTCCGATGCCAAAGTTAGAATTTTGAGGGAAAAATATTTGGAGAATTTCACTACTAGAATTATGCTCATTGCACACCATTTTTTGCACACCCTTCGCAATTGGTGGCCATAAATATAAAGTTGCTACTCTTACTATTTTTTGGTGGCTTTACAGTGGGATGCCGCTGATATCGGTGGCTTTGTAAATTAAACTGTCACCATTGTCAAAATTTGGTGGCTTTAACCTTTCTAACACCATTCATTGGTGGCTTTAACCTTTATGACACCATTCATTGGTGTCAAACTATAAAATTTTTTACACTAAAGACTTTTTACATGTTTTTTCAACTTTGGGACCTGTTTTTTATTTCTTTTTCAGTCTTCTTCTCCTTTTTTTCTGTCAAAAATAATTTTTGTTTCATTTAATAATCCTATTCTACAGTACTGTCACCCCCAAATAAATACAAAGTTAGACAACCCTAATTCTCAACCCAGCCGTTCTCTCTCTCTCTCTCTCTCTCTCTCTCTCTCTCTCTCTCTCTCTCTCTCCTCCCTGAGCTCAACTCCTCGCCTCCTCCCTAACCCTTATCGACGACTCAGTGTGGGATTTGGTGAGGGGAAGGCATGCGGCTTAGAGAGAGGAGAAGTGATAGAAGGCGAGGGGAGAGAGAGAGATAGGGATTCGATGAAGTGAAGGCATGTGGTTTGTAGAGATGAGGGATGGAGAGAGGGAGGAGAAGATGAAAAGCAACTGCAGCAAGTTCATGGATAGGGTCGCAGCAATGAAGACCCCTTGGCAGCATATTCAAGTCAATCTGGGTTTTCTAGTGAGTTCTCCGGCCGATTTGGAGTAGGTAATTTTGTGATTTGCAATTTATTTTGAGAAATGATTGAAGGATTTGCAGTTCATTTTACCATTTCTAGAATATTTGCAGTTTATTTTGGGGGTTTACACTAAAATTGAGAAAGCACATATGAACGCAAAGGCTCGAGGATGTACGACAACTTGGAAGAGGTAACTCTTGAAGATGTCAGGTTTGAGAAAGGAAAAGGTAAAGTTTCGTACTTTAGTGTTTGATCCTGAAATTGATTTGTGTGTGCGTTCTGATCTCTGTAATTTTGTGTAAAATTCAATGACTTTACCTTTTCTAATGCCTTTTTATTTTCTATTTTTGTCTTTGAGCTTCTACTTTTTGGGCATTTTGGGTTCTATTTTTCTATTTCCCAGTCAACTGGAAATATTGAGGGGGAGGGAGAGAGAAATTGCTCTGCTATAACTACGCTTCTATATTTCCTACGGGTTGGTATATTTGGTATTTGATTGATGTTTTATTTTTCTGTATTCAATGTAAGGTACTATGAATTGGGACCCGACAATCCACCATACGCTGCCAAGTTCTACAACTGTTGTGGGGCTGCACTGCCAGTTTCCATGTTTCGTATGATGAAGATTGATCCATGTAATATCTCTCTTTTAAGTTTCATTATTTCATTCAGTCTTGCTCCTGCACTCTAACCAAGCTTCTGTATCTCCAGTAATTTCATCTCTTTTACATAAAAATGAAGTTGATGCGTAATTGGGTTTTTTTTCCTTAAGGTATTTTTTTTTTTCATTATCAAATTAATCTTTCCTGCTGTTGTTTATATAATTCTGAGGGAAGAGAGTTAATGGAATGGGGGGAAGGAAGGGGAGAGATGAGTGCACGGGTTGGCCTGAGTTTTTTTTAATTGGTTTGAGATTTTGTTTATGTTTGGGGTTCTTTTGCCCTAACATTGTTTTGAATTCATATAGAATTTTGTTTATGTTTGGGGTTGTCATGTTTGTGTATTTAATTTGGTGTTTGGTAGTGGGATTTAGTGATGGGAAGGCATTCGACTTACAAAGAGGAGGAGAGATAGAGGGTGAGGGGGAGAGAGAGATAGATGGATTCGGTGAAGGGAAGGCATGGGGCTTGTAGAGATGAGGGAGTGAGGGAGGGAGGAGAAGACGAAAAGCAACTGCAGCAAGTTCATGGATAGGGTCGCAACAATAAGGACCCTTCGGCAGCAGATTCAAGTCAATCTGGGTAAAGTCATGGCGTTCAACCCTCATCAAAGCTTCCCGTTCTGTTTTGTAGCTGCCTTGATCATTAGTTGGTGATGTTTAGGAGATTGAGAGTAGGATAGGATAATTTTATTATATAATCGAATACTTTTGTATAACCACTGTACTTATACATTTTATATAACCATTGTACTTATACATTATACATCATCGGAGGCCCTATTTTTTGGATCAATATGGTATATAAAAGGATTTGTCATCATCAATGGGAATGGGATTATAATTTGGGTGCCCAGATTACTGGGCCCTTTTTTTTTAAATATATTACAACATAGCCACCAATGTATAAAAATTATATAATATTTCAAAATTGTAACTATTCATTGTGGCCACCATTATCTAATTGGTAGCCATTGTTACAATAGAGTCCTCTACATAGGCCACATTATCTAGTTTAGTGGCTGCTTGGTGGCCATAGAGGTTTGCCACCAATGTGAGTGGCAACACTTGACAATACCCACCAATGAAAAGAGTGGCTTATAGCCAAATTTCTAGTAGTGTTTAGAGAATTTTGCAAGAGAATTGAATTGAGTTTTGGAGATAATGAGGGTGTTTATATATGGGTGTGGCCGGCCACCTTGGGATAAGATGGACCGGCCACTTAGATTGCTTTTTGGGCTAGGTTCTTGATTTGTAGCTAATTAGCAAATTAATTGAATAATAAATCAATTAATTAGCTAATTAATATAATTAAAAATGAATGATTTGGAGGTTACCTTGTGGAGTAAGAGGATGGATGAAATAGGTTTTGAATCAAAACCTATTTTGGGCACTTTTTACTTGATTAAGGGATGATTGCCCACTGCTTGCGCGTAGAAATCCCGGTGTGCCTCGAGGATAATCTTGTCTTTTTCACCCAAAAATCCACGTGTCGCCTCCATATTCTTCTTGATTATTTTTGGCTCCACAAATGCCCCCACACCTGTTGGGCTGCTCGCAAGAAAAGGTAGCAGGTGTAGAGATCTTCTTGCTTTAGGAAACATAGGATTGTTTCCTATTTTAATGTAGATTCCCTCTTTAATAGGAAATTAGGTCCTTCTAGGAAAGGGAAATAAATTTCTCTCAAAGCCTATTTAAGTCTACCTTGAGTATATGATTAAATCAACTTTAGAGAGCAATTTATTCTATCCTACAAGAGAGAGAAAGCTAGAGGATATTTGTTCCCCCTCCCCTAGTAATCTTTTACACTTGCCCGTGCAAATGACCGTCTTTCGTTGCTTTCTTCATCTTCACTGCACCGCACCGAGGTATGAAAAATTTAATTTTCCTTGTCTTTTTCTTGGATAATGCTGTCGCGGGGCAGTCGTCGAGGTGGTGCGGCATGTCGGCTCGCAGGGGCCAGGAGTCGACTCAGCATGGACCGAGAAAGTGTTATGCCAGGGACCACTGCTTGGGTTGCTCAGCTTTGCTAGAGCCAAGGGCAGCTTGTGCGGCTGGGGCCGCGGATTGAGGCTTTGAGGGGCAGTGCTAGGTGAGCCGCATAACTCATGTCCTTTGGGCTCTTAGACCTGACGTGGGCCAAGCCGGCGATTGAGATAAATGAGGAGGTCGCGGGCCTCATGGGATGATGGAATGTTGGGTATGCAAGCCTCCTGCTTGCTGGAATGTTGGGTTAAGCTCCTCTGCTGAGTACCGTGAATGACGTTAACTGCTTGGTCCTATTTACCGGGAGAAAGATAGACTGCTCCCGAAAGATGATGTAAAGAAGATCAAGGCAGATGCATTGACTCGTTGATCACTGTCGTGGAGCTTACTATAAATAAAGGTGAAAATAAGAGATTTGCCCCGCCTTCTCAAAAGATGCCGGTTGAGAAAAAACTAAAGACTTCCTCCGCTGCTCGTGAGGGCCCGCTTGCTGCCGAGAGGTCTATGATTGGCATGACTTCTTCCAATGGGAAAAAAAATGAGGCTGCTAGATCTGAACCTGTGGCGCCTGCCATGTCGAGAATTGCAAGTACGATTGCTGATAGGATTGCTCAGCGTAGAGGTCCTCTCATGCCCTCAGTGCCAAAGTCTATACCAAGATGTCCGTTGGGAGCTAAGTCTGGTTCACCTTTGGAGAGGCTTGCTATTATGAAGAGGGATAAGGTGGACTCTACTACTAAAGTGGTGCCAAGGCCCACTCCCCCTGCTGCTGAGACTGATTTGCCTGCTGGGAAGGAGGAGACTGCTCGTGTGGGCAGCTGTGAGAAATCCATTAAGCCTGCTTCTGGGGAGGATACTGAGATCTATGTGCTTTTGAAACCAAATCTGCTTGAAGAAATTGACGCTTGTGCCAAGTTTGTCGATGGCATTAGAAAGGTTGTTTACCTAAGTTCCTTTGCAAAGCATACGACCCAATATAGAAGGATTACTCTGATTGCTATAATGCAGATATAACAAGGCTGCCAAGGAGGTGGTGAATACTATGGCAGCTGAAGCTTATTCCTTGGCTGAGGAGATCAAGAGGTTGGATTCTGAGCTCATTGCTTTGAAAGGGTTTAATATTTTTACCCCCACTTTTCTGCAGCTTGAGACCGCTCGCCAAGAGATCGTTGACTTGAAGACCAGGCTTGATGCGATCCAAGTTAAGTATAAAAGTGCATAGAAGGAGATTAAATGTTACATACCTCAGATTCAAGATCTTGAGTTTGCAGTTTCTGAGCTTCGTTTCGCTGCTTATGCAAAGGATGAAGAGTTGATTGCTGCTTATAATCAAGTGATCCACTTCAAGAGAATTGTCAATAGGCTTGAACTCCAAGTGTTGGAACTTGAAGGTGTACTAAAGATCAACGAAAGTCTGAATAAGGAAGTGGATGAGCTGCAGCGCGTCCGTGTTGGTCTGCTCGATGAGAGCGAGCAGCTGAAGGGTGAGAAGGCTAAGCTCGATGTTTCGAGACCTTCTCTATTTCTCTGGAAAACTTGTTTACTTTTACTTTTGAGGCTAACATTGGTGAAGTAGTTGGAGAAGTTGGTGCCCAGGCTGGGGCAGTCGGGGGTGAAGCGTTGGGTGATACCGCTGCTAAGAGCGTCGCAGCTACTGAAGGTGTGGTGACCGAGTTGTCGTGGGATGTCTAAGCTGCCGAAGTGTAGTCTTCTAGGTAGCCTTTAGGATTTTCTTTGTTTTCCTTGTAGCTCTTGTTTTGCTTGAACTCTTTCGGCATTTGCTATTCATTTATAAACATGCTTCTTTCATTTTTCTTTATCTTCGCTTCTTTTGTTCATGCCTTAACCTTTAGACTTTATAGACCAGTGGCAGGCATGCTACTTTTCTATAAGTAGACAGGCCCGTGTAGCCTATGCAGCCGTAGGTGTTGGTGTAGAACTTTGCAAAGTTGTTAACCATAGGGTTGGCAGCCGAATGCCTTACTTACAAAAGCAGACAAGTCCGCGTAACCACTAAGCTGTTAACCTTGGCTTTCTCCAATTCCGTAGGTTGCGTAGCAAGTATCACAACATTTTAAGACTTAGTGTAGGTCATTCCGTGCTTGGCAGAGGTGAAGCTTATCGACTAAGTAGCATCTCGTCAGTGGATAAGCTTCATATATGCACGCTAGCTTGTTTAACCTTTCACAATAATGTGCGGTTGTATAAGTCTAGCGTGGCTTTACTGTTCTGCTCAATGCTTGGTAGTAGAGTGTTGATGCTTGTCACAATAATGTTAGGAATAATGATTGCTTCCGAACCAAATGTCAAAGAGAAATGAGTCTCACTGGTTGCTCATCTTTTGGTGGTACGATATGCTCATAGACATCCAGGGAGTTCGTCTGGCCATTTTCCCTTCTTGTCGGTGAGGGATTTCTTGAGGCAGTCGAGGATCGTCTTGTTGGATGCTTCGGCCTGCCCATTGCTTTGAGGATATCTCAGCGTGGACATGTGCTGCTTGATGCCTTACTTATGGAAGAACTTCACCAAATCTTTACCTACGAATTGCGGACCGTTGTCAGTGACGATGGACTGATGGATGCCAAATCTGCAGATGATGTTCCTCCATATAAAGTGCTCTATGTCCGTCTGAGTCGTGGTCGCCATGGTCTCTACTTCTACCCATTTGGTGAAGTAATCGGTTGCCACGATCATCATGCATCTGCCCCCAATAACAGGTGGCATAGGTCATATCAGGTCAATTGCCCACTAGATGAACGGCCAATGACTCATCTACGGGTGTAGTTTGTTGGTAAACAGTGTTGGTATGGCTTGTAGCGTTGGCAGTGGTTGCATTTTTGTACTAACTCCTTAGTATCTTTGTGCATGGTAGGCCAGTAGTAGCCTGCGTTAAAAGCTTTTTGCACTAAAGATCGGCCTTTGGAGTGATTTCCACAAAAGCCTTTGTGGATTGAGCTTAGAACCTTTAGGTCGTCAGGAGGCGCTAGGCAGCGGAGATATGGTCTAGTGTAGGATCTTCGAGCGAGAATGTCATTCCACATGGAGTAGCATGATGCCTTTATTTGGAGCTTTCTAGGCTCTAATCTTTCCATGAGGAGTGTGTCATTGACCAGGCAGTCTATAATGAAATCTTGCCAATTTGGAGCTGTACTAACATGTGACACCTCGGCAGTTGGCTTCGCCTCTATGCTTGGCTTGTCTAGAGACTCCATTAGAATAGAGCTTTTGAGTTGGTGGTCAAGGGCGGAGCCTAGGTCGGCTATTGCGTCTGCGTGAGCATTATCTGCCCATGGAACTTGAGTGATGGTATAAGTCTGAAACGCCCGAAATCGTCTGGCTAGTGATTAGCTGGGAATCAGAATGAAATGCGAGCTTTTTCACCACCAAGTCTTTTTCCATTTGGAGGCCTGCTAGTAGGGCCTCGTACTCTGCTTCGTTGTTTGATGCTTTGAAGCCTAGAGTACTTGCCTGCTCGAGCATCGAATCGTCTGGGGTAACAAGGACCATGCTTGCTTCCGAGCCTTTGTAGTTGAATGCTCCGTCGACATGCAAATGCCAGAAGTCTCCATCGGGTGAAGCAAGCGTGGCTAGGGCGTGCTCGGCTGCTTTTGGAACGTCGTTGGGTCACTTTGTTGCGTCGCCTAGGCTAGGTGTGAAGGCACGGTAGGGAGCCGTGGAGCTGTAGCAGAAGATGCTTAACTGCCAGTATCAAGCCGCTCTATAGTTGAATTATGGAGCAAGGGTCGGCTAGGGCCGTGTGACTCGCAACAAGAGGTGGTGCTCAACAGCCGATACATGTTGCCCCTATGTAGAATCTTCTGGGGCAACAAGGACAAAACTTGCTTCCGAGTGTCATTCTAGTGTTCGTGTGCCTTTGGCGTGCCTTTTGGGTTGAGTTGTTGCGTTTGTAAAAAAACTTTGCAGCGCGAGTGTCTAGGCCTTTATCGTCGCACGTCTGGGTTGGGTGGAATAGTGCGTCATAAGGATGACTGCGTGCGTCTGAAGGTATAACTTGAGCTTCTGGGTTGCAACAACTATCGCCAAAGTTAGCTTTTGAATTTCTAGTAGCTTGTTTCCGCATCGAGAAGAGCTTTTGAACAATGGAATACAGGTAGTTTAGCCCCCAGCTCTTCTCATATGATGGTAGAGCTTATTGCTGCTTCAGATACCGTCAAACATGTGAATAGGTCGTAGGGATGAGATGTCAGGTACTCCTTCAAGTCCTTGAATCTGGATTGGCGAACTTCGTCCCAAAGTGCATACTTCTCTGCCAGAGCGAAAAAGTCTGCCAGAGTTAGATCTTCTATCATGATCATTTCTCCGAACAGTGGGTGGTCTACTGGGAGTCCTTTTTGGAAGGCTGCTCTAGCTATCGAGTCGTTGCATCAGATTATCTTTGCCTTCTCTGCTTTGAACCTTTTCACATAGTCGCGAAGCGACTCCTTTGGGTTCTTCTTGACGTTGAACAAGTGGTAGGACTTTTTCTTGATCGAGCGATAGGATGAATATTCTTTGGTGAAAACCAATAAAAATTCGTCGAAACTTCGGGTGGATTGTGGCGGCAGGGTGTAGAACCAATCTTGCGCCTCGCCTTTTAAAGTGGTGGCGAATATCTTGCACATGAAATCGTCGTTGTTTCGATAGAGGATCATTGCGCTTCGGTAGTGCTTTAAGTGTCTCTCCAGGTCTCCATCTCTTTTGAAAGATGTGAAATGTAGCATGCTAAACTCGCGTGGTGGCTCTGCATGCTCGATCTCGTCCGTGAAGGGTAACTTGCTTATGTTGGTCATGTCTCGTCGTATTGCCTCGTCAGTGACCTCGTTGCATTGGAAATCGCGTAATTGCTTGGTCAAGAGTCTCTCTACTTCTTCCTGAATTTGTCTTTGTTGGGGTAGTGGAACTCTTGGCTACCCCCAGTCGTAACTTGTTGGTCTAGGCTGCTCTTCAATGTACTTGGCTCGTCTATGCCGCGGCTGCAGTGCATGTGATTCGTTCCTAGTAGGCGAGGGAATTATTCATAGGCTGCTGATTGAACTTGAGCCAAATTGAGTGACTGTTTATCTTCGTTCGTCATGCTGCATACTCCGATATGAGGTGGATGATGCTCTTTGCAGGCCTAGTAGCGAATGAACACTTCGTCTGGAAGGTTATCCATATTGTTCGTCGGAGTGTGGTCCTAACCGTGAGTGTATACTCGTCTGTGGGCCTAACCGAGAGTGCACGCTTATTTGTGCGCAAAGACGGGATTATACGTTATCTCGGGGGCCCAACTGGAAGTGTACTCTGTCAGAACGCTCGGTTCGTGGCTAGTCGAGTGGCTGCTTGCTGGGACACTACTGGATAGGTTTTTCGTCTGCCCTTGTTCTACTTTTGGACAACTCGTTTGGGGCACGTTGCATCTCGGTGCGCTGCAACAGCTAATTCACCACGGTCGTCTGCTGTACGAGGGCGCTCGTTAACTCTATGACTTGTTGGGACAAGTGTTGTTTGCTATTCAAATTGGAAGAGCTTGGAAGGAATACGTCTCTTTGAGCAGTGGAAGTGTGGTAGACTCCGGGCACGAGATTTGAGTTGGGAAATGTCAAATCCACGAAGAAATATGGTGAAAATGCCCTCAGTTTGATCGTAGACGGTTGAACTAATCTTGGACTGATTTGGGCTGCTTGGAAGGCCACGGGAGCAGGCTGGGCCGCGAGAGCAGACTGGGCTGTGGAAGCAGGTTGGGTCGCGGAAGCAGACTTGGTTGCAGGAGCAAGCTGGGCCACGGGGGCAGGTTAGGCCATGATAGTGGGCTGCTCAGAGTGTGACGCACATGCGTGCGAGGTTTAGGCTCGGCTTGGCAACGCATTAGGCTCACGTTGGGTTTGGGCGGCATGGGTCGGCTCAGCTAAGGCTTGGGCCCTTGAAGGTTGAAGTGGAACGACTCGGGCCGTGGTTGTGGCGCTATGAATCTTGCCATTGTACTTTTCTTTTACGTTTTATCAAAGGATTTTTAGAAATAAAAATTCCTAGAATATGAACGTATGAAAAATCTACAAATAAGTAAGGAAACAAAAACCTTAGATGCAAGAGTCTTCTACGAGTGTATGATTCTTCTCTCAATGAAAGCACCAACTTATGGATGCAAATTTCTTCCTCATTGATCTTGGACAAAATTGCACCTACAAAACAAATAACACCTTAGGTCAAGGCCAAGAGCCTCACGCGCCCAATATGAATGAGGGGGATTTGGTCGAAGAACCTCTGATGCCAAAATTAGAATTTTGAGGGAAAAGTGTTTGAAGAATTTAGAGAATTTTGCAAGAGAATTCAAATTGAGTTTTGGAGAGAATGAGGGTATTTATATAGGGTTGTGGCCGGCCACCTTGGGAGGAGATGGACCGGCCACTTAGATGACTTTTTGGGCTAGGTTCTTGATTTGTAGCTAATTAGCAAATTAATTGAATAATAAATCAATTAATTAGCTAATTAATATAATTAAAAATGAATGATTTGGGGGTTACCTTGTGGAGAATATTTGATGAGGATGGATGAAATAGGTTTTGAATAAATAACTATTTTGGGCACTTTTGACTTGATTGAGAGATGATTGTCCACTACTTGCGCGTAGAAATCCCGGTATGCCTCGAGGGTAATCTTGTCTTTTTCACCAAAAAATCCACGTATCGCCTCCATATTCTTCTTGATTATTTTTGGCTCCACAACCACCATGACAATCCATGAAGCCTTTTATTTATCCTCCTCCTCCTCAAAACTATTGAAGTACGACGTGTTCTTGAGCTTTAGTGGCGAAGACACACTACGGCTTCTTGGGCCACCTCCATGCGGCATTAAAAGACGGGCTACGAGGTATTTATTGACGACGATTTGTAAAGAGGGGAAGAAATAAAAGAGGAACTATTCCAGGCAATCGAAGAGTCCAGGATCTCAAAGAGGTATGCGGATTAAAGTTGGTGTCTTGACGAGCTGGTAAAGATCATGGAATGCAGAGACGAGCTGGGGAGAGAGGTTTTGCTAATATTCTATGATGTCAATCCTTCAGATGTGAAGAAGCGGGGGGGTTGTTTAGTCCAAGCATTTCGGAAGCACGAAGATGGCATCCTTGAAGAAAAAGATGACAAAGAACATGAAGCTAAGGAAGAAAGGGTAAAGCAGTGGAGAGAGGCTCTTACTCGAGCTGCAAATTTGTCTGGCCACCATCTTCAAAATGGGTAATTAATCATTTTCATTGGACTTTGAAGTCTTTCATTACTCGATTAGTTTAACATTAATGCAGCTATCTATTCCAATTTTCCACGTTTCGAAACTTTTTAATGGATGGTTGTAAGGCATATAGCACACAGGAAAAATAGCAGCATTATTGAAGTCTAAGAAGTGAGGCTACATAATCTCCCTACATGTCGTTTATATACAAATTATAACATTTTTTCTCTTTTGACCATATATATGGCATGAATGAATGAACCTTGAAAAGAAAGTTATGGAATAAGCATCACAAGGTGTCCTCAAATAAAATTATTTGAGGGATCCCTCAACGGAAGAGGACTGTATATCTATATATACATTTTCCATTTAGTTAATTCTTTATTTGACTGTTGAGTGAAGGTGATAGTTTCTAATAATCCTTCGTTGAGTTAATGCTCACTAATTGAGTTCTCAGGCATGAAGCAAAGCTTATTAGGAGAATTGTTGATGAGAGTATTTGGGAATTGCTTTCCAACACAACCGAATTACATGTGGCCAAGCACCCGGTTGGAATCGACTCTCATGTTCAACCAATTATCCGTGATCTTTCAAGTGGTGGGTCAAATGACATTAAAATGGTTGGAATTTGGGGGATGGGTGGATTGGGCAAAACAACTACTGCCAAAGCCATTTATAACAAAATTCATCATAGCTTCCAATTCAAATGCTTCCTTGCCAACATTCGCGACATTACAAGCCAACATGATCTGCTCTATTTGCAACAAATTTTTTTTTCTGACATCTTATGACATGCCAAGTCTCAGATTATTAGTAGCGCTGATGCAGGGATCCCTGTTATAAAGCACCATCTCCAACGTAGAAGGGTACTTGTCATTATTGACAATGGATATAAAGTAGAGCAACTAAATGCAATAGTTGGAAATCGTGATTGGTTTGGTCCAGGAAGTATAATTATCATAACAACAAGAGATGAGCATTTACTAAATCAACGGAAAGGAATATGAGATATCTAGCTCGGGTAATGAATAAAGAGGAAGCTCTTAAGCTTTTCAGTTGGCATACATTTGACAATAGTTGCCCTAATGAGGAATATCTTGAATTGTCAAAGAAGGTAGTTTCTTACTGTGGAGGTTTGCCGTTAGCACTCAAAGTTTTAGGCTCTTCTCTTATTGGCAGACCCATAACAGAGTGGGAAAGCCATCTAGAAAAATTGAAAAGAATACATGAAGAAGAAATTATAGAAAAACTCATAATAAGCTTTGATGGGCTAGATGATACTGAATACTATATTCCTTGACATATGTTTCTTTCTTGAAATGGACATGGAGGATATGATCAATGTTTATGTCACAAAAATATTAGATGGATGTGGCTTCTCTGTAACAATAGGAATCAATGTTCTCCGTGAACGGTGCCTTATAACTGTTGAATGCGACCACCTGATGATGCATGGTTTGATTCAAAAAATGGGTAAGATAATCATTTTTGAAAAATCTTCTAATCAACCTGGAAGATGGAGTAGATTGTGGGATCCTGAAGCCGTAACAGATGTGTTAACAAATAAATCTGTAAGTAGTTTCTCAACAAAGTTTAATATTAATGCTCGCTAAATCATTCCTAGTGCAACTCGCTACTACAAAAGGGCCTTATAGTGTCAGTGGGTAATGTCGGTTTAACATAATATAGTGGCGGACTAGACATTTGCGACACCCACTGAACATGATGTTGGATTTACTGTCGCTTGTAAGCATCATAAACTATCTATGTCGTTTTAACGATGTAAACATTTAATGTCGCTTATAACCAACATACATTTTAATAATTTTTAAATAATGGTGTCACTTTAAAAAAAAATAGTGTCGCTTTTAAGCGACATAAATTATTAGTGTCGCTTCTAGCCAACACTAATTATTGTTTTTAAATATTTTAAACCTTGAGTCGGTTCTGAGCGACATGGATTTTAGTTTTTTTTAATATTTTGAAACCCGGTGTCGGTTGTAAGCGACAGATTGATGGTACTCTCCCCCGTGTTTTCTTCTTCCTCTCTTACATCTTTCTTAAGGATGAGTTTATGAGGTGGCACGCAACTAGGCCTGGCAAACGGGTCGTGTCTGTCATTTTTGGGTAACACTCGTTAAGAAAAATATATTTTTTTTCTTAAATTTGCACATACCACACATTGTCACATAAATATTACTTCAAAACATTAAAACAAATTTGCCGTTTAAGTACTACATCTACACTTGAAAATAAGAGCCTAATAAACAAACATCCATACACTACTAGTCTATTAAAAAATGTTAAATGTGCAAGGATATGCAAAATGAAAGAGGTTTTGTTTTCAAGGTTGTGAAGCCTTTCTCAAAAGTTTAAACCTTGCCAATGGAACTCAAAACTTGCATGTTATTCTTTTTACAAAATCCTCAATTTTCATCAATCATCATTACAGAAGATTTTGTGATATCCACTTCTGTAAATATTTTAAATTGACGATCAAATTAGTTCATTGTATTCATATAGGATCAAGGAGTGTAGCTATACAAAATCATCAAAATCGGAGTTAAAATAACCGTTACATCGTGATTTTTCGTTTATAACCGTAGAAAAGTTTTGTCTCATTACTTGATCTCTGAATGTTTGTTTTTTGAGATTTTTGGTGCATGCGATCTCAAAGTATATACAAACATGTTTGACGGTTGGATTGTTGAAACTAGTTTCGTAGGATGCGAATCCCATCAAAACGATATATTCACTAACACTTAAGAGTTTATTTATACTTCCATTAAGTATAACATAAGATTTTGTGTATCCACTAGTGTAAATATTTTAAATTGAAGATCGAATTCATTCATTGTTTTCATATAGGGTCAAGGAGTGTAGCTGTAAAAAATCATCAAAATCGGAGTTAAAATAACTGTTAAATTGTGATTTTTCATTTATAATTGTCGAAAAGTTTTGTCCCATTACTTGATCTCTGAATGTTTGTTTTTTCCGATTTTTGGCGTATGCGATCTCGAAACATATACAAATTGGATCGTTGAAATTAGTTTCGTAGGATGCGTATCCCATCAAAACGATAGATTCACTAACACTTAGAGTTTATTTACACTTTCATTAAGTATAACATAAGATTTTGTGGTATCCACTAGTGTAAATATTTTAAATTGAAGATCGAATTCATTCATTGTATTCATATAGGATTAGGGATGGCAACGGATTGGATTGGGGACGGAAATGCTATATCCATCCCCATAACCACGAAAATTAACCATATCCATAACCGCAAATTAACTATCGGGTATTATCCATAACCATATCCACCGTATAACGGATTTCCCATCGGTTAACGGTTATATCCATTTTCGTTAATACAAAAAATATATTTGCCCAATTGACGCATGATAATTTAGTAAATATTAATTTCGTTATTAAATATTTGATGTATAAAATGATTTAATTAATGGATCTTGTGGAACATAAAAAATTAAAGCTAAACATTGATAATGTTGGTTGATCTTTGATATCTCGCATAAATACTATTAAATTCTCATAGTTTTTTATTCATATCAAAACTTTTGAACTTTGCCACAAAATGTAACTCACACAATGCAATTTTTGTTTTCTCAAGGTAATGGATTCGGTGAATAATGAATATACATACATATATATATATATATACACATAATTATATTATATATTATTCGGTTCGGATTCGGATTCGGGTACAGATATGGATTGGGGACCCCTATAACCATAACCGAATAATATTCACGGTTTTCCCCCATTCCCAAAATATACCCGAATTTTCATACCCAAATCCAATCCATTCGGGCGGTTATCCACGGTTATCGGATTTAACGGTTAGAATTGTCATCCCTATATAGGATCAAGGAGTGTAGCTATAAAAAATAATCAAAATCGGAGTTAAAATATATTAATTATTTTATGTATTTTAAGTATTAATTAGACTAGGGTTTTTATCACAAATGGTCCCTGACATTGATCAAACACATCATTTTGGTCCCTGACATTGAAAATCAATAGAAATGGTCCCTGAGATTGATCAAACACATCACAAATGGTCCTTCTGTTAAAAACTCTTTGGGCAATTTTCAAAGCTTCGTAACTCAATCGTTTCTTAACCAAATTCGACCCATAATATATCAAAATGAAGATAGGAAAGTGTAGAAGAAGATTATACCATTTGGAAGCCCAATGGTTTCCGAAGATGGCCGGAAAATAGCCTCAAATGTGACTGGTCCGCAGAAAAACTGGAAAACTCGCCGGAAATTGGGTAAACTTTAAACGTTCATAACTTCTTCAATAATCAACGAAATCGAGTGATTCAAAAACAAAAATCATACTTCTCAATGAGACGAAGAGAATGGTTACGGCTAACTCGCTGTAGTTTTTCCGAAAAACGGCTCGAAATTGGCTAACTTGAAAATGGTTATCCAATTTTGAGCCATTTTTCTGCCAAACCATGGTGAATTAGCCGTTAATAAGGTACCATTCTCTTTGTCTCATCGAGAAGTATGATTTTCATTTTTGAATCACTCAATTTCGTTGAGTATTGAAGAAGTTATGAACGTTTAAAGTTTACCTAGTTTCTGTCGAGTTTTCCAGTTTTCTGAGGACCAGTCACATTTGAGGCTATTTTCCGGCCATCTCCAGCAATCATTGGGCTTCCAAATAGGTATAATCTTGTTCTACACTTTTTTATCTTCATTTTGATATATTATGAATCGAATTTGGTTAAGAAACGATTGAGTTACGAAGCTTTGAAAATTGCCCAAAGAGTTTTTAACGGAATGACCATTTGTGATGTGTTTGATCAATCTTAGGGACCATTTCTATTGATTTTCAATGTCAGGAACCAAAATGATGTGTTTGATCAATGTCAGGGACCATTTGTGATAAAAACCCATTAGACTATGTTTCAATTAGAATGTGATGATATTTTATAATAAAATTATATTTTTGTTTTTTATTATTTTATTTATTAAAATCTTAAAATGTTATATGAGATAACACAAAAAAAAAAAGAGTTGGTTATTTTTTTTCTTTAGGTTAAACATTTTTTTTTTTAAACTAGTATGCTGTCGCTTTTAGCCGAAGGCATGGGTCGAATAATTTGAAATATTAGGCGGGTAATTTCCTGCTTGTTCTGCACGAGGAAATGGATGGAGAGACTTAGTGTCGGTTTTAACCGACGCTATCATCTTTTAATTCGACGCGAGTTTCATTAAACTGAGGCTACATGAATTTCAAAAGTGTGCCAAAAGTTGGTGTCAGTTTTAACCGACGCTACGTGAATTTCAAAAAGTGTCAAAAGTTGGTGTCGGTTTTAACCGACGCTATCATCTTTTAATTCGACGCGAGTTTCATTAAACCAACGCTACGTGAATTTCAAAAAGTGTGTCAGAAGTTGGTGTTGGTTAAGACCGACACCAACATTAATTTAAACCGACGCCGTGATTTCTAATAAAGAATGTCAGAAAGTTGACTGGTTCATTTCAAGAGGCTTCACCTCAAGCCCAGAGGCTAACCTCCCTCATTTATCTCTCCCTTCTTCCAAGCACACCAACACACCCTAAAACCGCAGCTCATCTCTCCACATTTTCTCAAACCCTAACCTCTGTTTCTGCAAACCAAACCTTAGTCTTCCATCATCAACCCATAAGACCTCGCAGCCATGGATTTACTGCATCACCAGAAGGGTAGCGGCACTGATCTTGGTGCCGACGGACTCAGAGGTAAACTTCTTACCCTCCATTGCCGATTCATGCACTCAAGTTCACCGATTGAAATATACCATACAAGAAAAAAATCTTCAACTCCTCATGCTTGTGTTGTTTCTTTTGCAGGGACCTAAGATTTGTATAAAAAAAATAAAAAAATAAAAAGACGATGCAACCACTGCTACAGCCCCAAATCGCATCTCAAGGAAAAACCACCACAGAGTTGTCTCCGTTCTAGATCCATCATTTAAAGGTATAATCTCCACTAAACTCCTCTTTTATGTTCTTGTTCAGTAAGATTAACAGTTCGAAAATCCATATAAAAATTGATGCATGTTCATTTTGGATCTGAAGAGTAAGGACACTAGAAATTTCAGATCCATAATTTTTGAAAGGTGACTAGAGCCCTAATGTTGAAGTAGTAAAGTATTGGAGCACTGATCTGATGGCAAGCATGGCAGCTTGGAGCTACAAAATATAGCAGCATGGAGCTACAAAATCTGTGGTCTTCGACAAAGGCAAGCACAGGAAAGCATCATGGCAGCTGCTAGTATTATATGCAAGCATGAAGCTCTGATTAGTATTATATGTAATCGTTTGTTTTTTTATCTTCATCTTGTAACCGGTTCCCTAATGGCTCCTATATATGTGTTATTTGTACTTCCTTATTTATATGAAATAGAATACATTTAATAAGAAATTCTACACCCAAACACCCCAGTTGAATTCTTGAATAAATTGAATCTATGAAGTTTGCATCTCATGTACCATCTGTGTAGGAATGCATGATAATTATTTCATTTATTGAGATGTTGGCTAATGTCGGTTAGGACCGACAATAGATTGAGTATTTTATTTGTTAGCTGCTAGTTGACGTCGCTTTAATGTTGAAGTATACGTCGCTTTAAATCGATGTCGACGTCAGTATCGCTTTTAACTGACACTGCTTAGTGGCGGATTAAGCGAACAAACCGACACTGAAGCCCTTTTGTGACGCTAGCATTAGTGTCGATATTCCAATCCGACATTACATTGTTTTATGTTGGATTTTTGCCAAATTTCCTTGTTTTATGTCGGATTTTTGCCAAATTTCCGACAGAAATTGGATTTCTTGTCGGTTTTAGCTTCGCCGGTAATAGCCTATATTGTAGTAGTGACTGCCTATATTTTATAATATTATGTAGAAATATATTTATACGTACAATAATCCTTCACGTGGAAATAGAAGCAATTAAATCGATTTCCAACCGAAACTATAAATCATAACAATTGTAAGTAAATCATGTTTGTAAGAAATCATTTTCACAAGCAAATTACCCTCTTATTATTCATTATTATTCATCACATATATCTATATATATCCTTTTGTTTACTTAACAGGGAACTGAAGCAATTGAAGGAATTACTCTAGATTTGCCAGGATCTAAAAAGGCTAGTTTCAGTACAAAAGCATTTGCCAATATGAAAAAAACTGAGATTGCTCCAGCTCAACAACGTAAAGCTCACTGGAAACTTCAAACATTTTCCGAAAGAGTTCAGATGGTTGTGCTGGCATGGATTCCCATGCAAGTCCACGCCCAAGCACCTTCTTAATCAACCAAAACTTGTTTCTCTTGACCTGCACTGCAGCAAACTCAGACGAGGCTGGAAGAACTCCAAGGTACAATCACCCATCCATCTGATTTTATTTTTAGCTTTTATTTTAAGCCATATTCTTCTTGGATTTCAAATAATATTTGCTTTTGGGATTGTGCAGGCGCTCGAGATGTTGAAAATCCTTGATCTCAGACGTTCCTGTAAGTTAAAAAAGTCACCAGACATTTCAAGGCTCCCAAATCTCGAAGAACAGAATTTTCTAGGCTGTAGGAGTTTGTCCAAGATTCACCCATCCATCTGTCAACTTAAAAGACTCACTTTGGTAGATTTTACTTTCTGCTGGAAGCTTAGGTATCTTCCAGGGGAATTCCATAAGTTGAAATCTGTTGAGACTCTTATGCTCAGTGAAAGTTCATTGAGAGAACTGCCTGAGGGCTTAGGGGAGATGGTATCATTAAGAAAACTTGATGCACATCGAACATGCATAACACAAATACCCTTTTCCATAATAAGATTGAAGAATCTCATACAACTATTTCTCCCAAGCTGCAATTTAACTGATGGTGCAATCCCCGACGACCTTGCATATATATTATAGGGATGGACTTCTTGCGGAACTGCTGGCATTGATCTGAATGGGATTTATGATATTCCGGAGTGGTTTGAGTTTGTCACTAATGGCAATAAAGTCAGTTTTGATGTTCCTACGTGTGATGGTCGTAATTTTGAAGGGTTGACTCTCTGCTGCATTTACTCAGGAATCCAAGAATATCGTCCTCTTGACATTACTGTTGTAAATTGTACCAAGCATACTACTTTGAGGGCCTCAGAGCATTCCTGGGGATTACCATATAGTCTCTGTAAGCATTTAGACAGCAATGAAGGTGATATCATCATGCTTGATGCCAATCTGTACCATTTCGAGAACAACTAGAGTGCTTTTGCTTGTCTTGCCATTCCTTGCAAGCCCACAAATGATTGAAGTCCAAGAGGCTGCATCTTTTTCCCTTAATCCATTGAAAATCTCCAAAGATTTGTCTATGCACCGGCATTTTGCATACATTTCTGAAAGTGCGGTACCAACAACTGCATCAACTTTAATTCTGTTTTCTTCGATGTACCCGTGAATCCAGTCCCCTTGCTCTAATGCTCCCAACTGAGCACAGCCTGTGAGGAGAGCAACCGCTGTAAATTTATCCCATTTAACTCTTCTAGATTGTATCTCTTGGGACACCCACCGCCTCGTTAAAACGGTTGTATTGTACATACCCACTAATCATGGACGTCCAGAGAAAACATCCTTAGTTGGACGCCCATCAAACACCTCTCTAGCCTCATCAACCCTACCACAATTTACATATCCAGATACCATACTAGTACAACAGAACACGGTTTTCACCTGCATTTCATAAAAAATTCTTCGCCTTCACTCAGACGACCACAATTTTACATACATAATCAACAACGCATTTCCAGTTCTAGTGGTGAGTCCAAGTTCACTTCTAACATATTCATGAATTTCTTTACCAAGCTCCAAATTTTTCAACGCTGTGCAAGCTGAAATGGTGCTTACAGCCGTAGCTTCATCAGGCTTCTCGTTGCTCTCACCTGGCATCCTCCGAAACATATCCAAAGCCTCCTCAAACCTTCTGCACCTAACATACCTGGAAATCGTAACGTTCCAACAAAGCCTATTTCTCTCAGGTATTTGATCAAACATCTGCTTGAAACTATCAGGTATGCCCTATTCCGCATACTTGTCAATGAGCGAGTTACACACATACGCATCAAACCCAATTCCAGTTTTTACCACAAACCCATAAACCTTTTCACCTTCCCGAACCTCTCCCTAGCAAATGGGTAGGTGAAATTATCGGGACATAATCCCTCCTTCCCCAACCGCCGCAAGAGCTCAACGGCGCTTCTGAATCTACCCCTCTTGGAAAACGCCTTGATCATTACATTGTAAACGAACAAGCACGGATCTTTGATGAAACGGAAGGCTTTCTCGGCGTAATTCAAGTTTCCAAGAGATGGGTCAGTGCAGAAAACCATGAGCTTGTTGACGGCGGCTCTTTTGGTGCAGTCCGAGTTGGAACATCTGGAAGTGGATCTGTTTGAGCTCGCTCATGGGTTTGCAGGTTTGGAGAAATTGGATGCATGATTTTTTGGTTTTTTTATATTTTTTTATTTTATTTTATATTTTTTTTTTGTCAAAGCATGATTCTTTGGTTGGTGCGTAGTTGTGATTGGAGGAGGTTGAGAAGGAGATTGGTTTGCGAAAGCGCAAGCTTTTTCAGTTGTTGGTTGTATAATGGGTAATGCGGAGATAAAAAAATTTAAACTAAATTTGTATAAAAGGTAATGCTAAGGAAATCAAATTTTGTTTGCAAATCCGATTTAAAAATTTGGTCTTTATAGCATTATTTAAAAAACGTGTGTGTAAATGGTCTTCAATTTTAGTTTGGTCAAAGCGAAGAAGACTTGGTTTCCACGGCAACATTGAAGTTGATTATGTGAAGTATCGGACGGGGTCAGGATTTTAGCTTAGGAGGGATCAAAAAGTCTCAATCTGAAATGCTCTGTTGATCTTACAAAAATTAGTATGTCGTGTGGCGAGAAACCGACCATCGTCGTTTGAGTTGGGTACAGTTTCATCCTCTCCGTTAAACCTAACCTCAAGCCTCCCTGACTTTTTTTCTCCCTCTCTCCACTGATCACTAGGTTAGAGTCCTTCTCAAAGCTCACAAGCAGTGCATTACCTGAACTCTATGGAAGCCACCAACCTCAAATCAAACCCGATGAAAGAAAATAAAGTAAAACCGTCAGACTAGGGCCTTGATCCTATGAAAACGGGAACTTTAACGAAAGAAAATAAAGTAAAACCGTCAGACTAGGGCCTTGATCCTATGAAAAAGGGAACTTTAACGAAAACCTCACGGTATTGTTCACTTTAACGAAAAACCACAATTTTACACTAAAAAGTCAATCCTAGTACTATTCACTTTACCCTTTATTTTGTCCTTATCGTTAAAATTCAAAGTTTTCAAGTCTTTTTCATTAGTTTTCCTTATGAAAAAACCTTGAAACTCATAGCATAACACTTAAACTTTTCTGTGTGAAACAAATGTCAAGATTCCGTATACTTCTTAAGGTAAAATCATATGCATACGTTTAGGAAAACATGTTTATATGACCAAGGTATTAAATATCAATGATATCGGAAATATCGGTAGTCCAAAAACACGGAAATTTAGATGGAAATATCGGGATATTATCGATATCGATAAAAATTGAATAAAAACCATGGAAATTGTAAGAAAAACTTGGAAATTTTTATTGAAACTTTGCAGAATGTTTATTTAGTCAATTATCTATTAGTTTATCACAAAAAAATTGGAAGGAAATGCATTGCATGATGGATTTAACTGATTTAAGTTGATTATATAGCGAGCTGGCAAACATTGTGAGTGTAGAAAATATGTAGTAATTAATGAAAGAAGTTTAAACACACCATAATCATTTATATATAATGAATTAGTGATACATGAGTGACTTAGTACCACATAGAGTTCCTATGAGGTTCAAAATTTTCACTATCTTCATCATCTCCATGTGTAGAGTAAGTGTATTGTGAAGAGTAGTCATCAAATGATAAATCTCCAAAATAGTTTTGCATGTAATTGTTAACATGCCACCCATATGGATCCGAGATTGGTTGACGTTGTCCATAAGCAAAATCATTTGAAGATTGAGTTTCGGATTCTTTCTATGAGTCGCTCAATTCCATCCCAATAGGAATGAGATATGAAGGGTTCGGGATTACCAAACAAATGGGATTTGGAAACCAATCCCATATCGAAAATTTCGGTATTTTTCGGGATGAGATTCCTGAACTTCGGGATGGCTTTGGGTTTGGGATTTTTCGGTTTGGGTTTGGGACTTTTTCGGTTTGGTTTGGGATTTTCGGGAATTTTTTCCAACCCTACATGTAAGTGACCAAATAAAAAATAGAAAAATTAAAAACCACATGTCATTGACTAAGTAATACCACAAAAAATTTGGAATATGTGCAAATTTGTTTATTGCAAAAAGAATTCAAAACAAAACCATATATGTAAATATTTTAGCATATTTTCACAAAAACATAAGTGATATGGTGGTTAAGGTCTTGAAGAAGTCAAATAGGAGGGGTTCGAATCCCCCTATGCCCAAAATTGAGGCTTTTCAGAAATTTTCAAGTATTTTTGGGCATATCGCGATATTATCGATAATATTGATAATATCGCGATATATTAACGATAATAAGAGGATAAGTCACCAAAATATCGTCGGACCAAAAAAACAATAATATCGACGATATTTCGTCAATATTTTCGATATTTTGGTCCATGTATATGACTCACTTTTATTTGGGTTATGAGATCAAATCTGTTTAGTTTTTATAGAAAAGCATATTTGAGTTACTTGAGGAAAAAAGAAGTTGACAAAGTATCTTTTATTGTTGTCCTATTTCTTTAGGCTTCAATTTCTCTTTAAATAAATAAGTCTGTATTGTGGGAAATTAACTTTTGCATATTCTAAAGAATACGTGCGCTAACCACAACAGCTACACCACCCGCAATTTTCTCCTCCAACCGCTACCAACCCTATGCCATGGGAATGGCGCAATAAGCAAAGCAAAACTTAGATAAGTTGCGAAGTTCGTGTAAGTGACAATAATATAATATATGTGAATATCAATAACATCAAATAATTAAATGTAAAAGTAGTGCTACATGGACTTTTCTTCTGAATACTAGGTCAATCCAATCACCATCAATATAATTCCGATATTTTCTTCGGATTGTGACTCACCACTCGTCTTTCATCAATTCCGAGTAATCACAAGGGTCCAATTGCCACATATTTCATAATTTAACCACCATACGCCTCATTATATGTATAGGAATGGTTATATTCCACATGTTATAATACAAGTGAAGGAAATAATATATGTTTTTGTGCCCTTTCAATTATTTTATGACATGTGAAGTAACGGCCCAAATTCCAAGCACTTCGAAAAATTTCTCAGTTATTTCGAGAAATTTTTTAAATATTATTTTCTACTATCAAGACTCTCATGTGTGTCACAAATTAACTTGGGTTAATTTCAGTTTACTATCCTAAAGTTTCTTGATTTTCAATATTTGGTACATGAAGTTTTTTTTGTCCCAGTTTGGTACCTAAAGTCTCAATTATGGGACACTTTCATACATCCGTTAAGTTTTCCGTCAAAACCTCCGTTAACTGATGACGTGGCATCCACGTGGATAGTGACTGAGTACCATGTGTCATTATGGGCCCACATAAAAATTAAAAAATTAAAAATTAAAAAAAATTAAAATTTTTTTATCCCCTCTTCTAACCCTAGCTATCAGGCCCTAAAACAATTTTTTTTTTCTGGGCCACTCCTCACCCCCACGACCCCATCCCTCATTCCCTCCCTTCTTTCCTTTCTCTCCTCTTCACCCACCCTCCCCGCACACTCACGTCAGTGGGGATTTTAAGCGACCCGTTCACCAATATAGCAATCGCTGGCACTGTTCCAATGCCTGTGGCGGCGAGCTGGCTCGGCGTGGTCCAGAAGACACTGTTTTGTATCCCCATCGGACTTGTGCCCGAGCTCTCGGGTCAACTGGAAGATTCGAGCCGCGCACGTGGCAGGCATTCGGATCCTCCGTCCCCGCCCCTCAACCTTCGTGTGTCGGTCCTTGGTCGACGCTCTCCTCGGCGCGTGCACCGCCACCGTCATAGGTACGTCCTGCTCCTGCTTAAACAGCAGCGCGAAAGCCCGATAGGGGTTAGCGGGGTCTTCTGGGTCGGATTCTCCTCCAGCGTCGATTCCGAGATCGGCTGATGAGGCGTTTTCGTCCTGGTCTCGGTCTCGTTCATGTTGCTGTTCTTCTTAAATCATGTCCATGTTTACAGAAAAAAATCAAGGGAACCCAGTTGAGAAGAAGCAAACTCGGCGTATCCCAGCAGGTAGAATCAGAGATTTGAAGTTGCAGAAAGAAAACCTGTGGGGGCAGGACAGAGAGTTGAGGGAAAAGCTTCCTTTCTCTCCTCTGCACCCACCCTCCCCGCACACCCAAGTTCAAATTGGTCTTTATCCAAGAAGGGAGGGAGGGAGGGAGTGGGTCGTGGGGGTGAGGAGCAGCCCAAAAAAAAAAAACAAAAAAAAAAAAAACAAAAAAAAAAAACAAAAAAAAAAAATTGTTTTGGGGCCTGATAGCTAGGGTTGGAAGAGGGGATAAGAATTTTTTTAAATTTTTTTAATATTTATGTGGGCTCATAATGACACGTGGGTGCCACGTCATCAATCAACAGAGGTTCTGACGGAAAACTTAACGGATATATGAAAGTGTTTTATAATTGAGACTTTAGGTACCAAACTGAGACGAAAAAAGCTTCATGTACCAAATGTTAAAAATAAAAAAATTTCAAGGTAGTAAATTGAGATTAACCTGATTAACTTCTATTATACTAGCACAATGTAATATTGTTCGAATCAGCTATAAAAAAAAATTAATAAGATAAAGGCCGCATCAAAATTGACAATCATAAACATATCATTTATACTTTTGATCTATACTAAAAGGTTTCTTCTTGGTTAAAGCTTCGGTAGTGAATTTGTTTTAAATGCGATTTGTTACTCTAAATTAATGAATACCAATGTTTGATTTCAATCTAATTTCAAAACTTATAAGATCGTTTCGGGATTAAATCCGTCAAAACTTCATTGTCAAAAAACAATTAAAACGTCATTTTGGACGACATCACAAACCGTTAGTTAATTGAACATTTTTGCGCCCGATAACAGCGGATGGATGAACAGTTTTTTCTTGAGTTTAATTATGTCAAGGGTCACTCAGTATTACAGTCTGGTGGTATTCTTTTTCCCTTGGAAGTGAGAGACCTTAGATTCGAATCTCGTGGATGGCGAATTCGATACCAAATTAGGTTGTCCATTGTGTGGCTTAGCCGAACTCCTTCTCCCCCTAGTGTAAAAATATCGATGTACTTAAAAAAAACAAAAAATTATGTCAAGGGGGATTACTAATTATGTAAAATTGTAACTTGCATTCTAAGACCATCTCCAATACTTGAGTTAAAATCTAAAATTTTTAATTCAAAAAATTTAGGTTTTAACCTAGTAATAATTTTTCTACTCCAATCTTCCTAGATTAAACTTTTAGTTATTAAAGAATGAATTTAAAATAAATTTTTTTTTAAATAACCTTTTAAAAAAATTGTATAGACTATCCTAATTTAATTTTATGAACATTTTAACTTAAAAATATTTATATTCCGATCAATATTGAAAAATCACTAAACCGATACTATGAAACTCGTGGAACTCTATGAAATAATATGAAACACATGAAAGATTTTTTTATAAATTATTTTAGTCGTTGGATTTGAATTTAGATCGTTTGATTTTTTTTTTACTGTTGGTTTTGATCTTTTTTTGTAATACATTGATATTTTGATCTTATTACACATTAGTCATTTGATTCAATGAATTTATAAGTATAATACTAAAAAAAATACACACATATAGTGGACGTCCGGCCCACTAATCCAGAGAGAATTATGGCCTAAATTTGTCCAATAATAAGTTTTGGATTAAAACTCATATTTGGTTCAATGATTGAAACAAGTTAAGGGATAAATTTAAATTTAAAATTTGAATTTTACTCGAAAAATTAGAATAGGTCTAAGAAAAAAAATCCAACACAATAAATTACAGTAAGTGTAGAGAAATAATTAAACAAACAAGGAACTCCCCAATTAAAGGCTAAAGCAACATCAACCTGCAAATTTAATAAAAACCAACGGTCTTGAACGAAGTCGGTTTCACGGCATCGTGAGAATAAAACCAACGGTCACATTTTTATTAAAACCGATCCACCCCTGTTACCCACCGACAGCCCTCAACACTCTCACCGCCACAAACTCAACCCTCCATTTTCCCACGGCCTCCCTCCAAATATCCCCCACCGAAATTACACTCTAATTCGTATCAACATTCGGATTCACTACATATATTTTTCCGGGTTTTTAGAAAAAACCCAATTTATATTTTCGTTAAATTCAAAAAAAAAAAAAAAAAAAATTGGGGATTTGTTGATTTTGCGAGACATGCAAGCCAAGTCACTGCAATGGGCGGCGTCTCCGGGGCTCCGGGTCGGGCTCGAAACGCCGCCGTCGTCCTCGTCCTGGTCGCAGCTGGCGGTGGTGAACTTGCACGGTGGCGCTTCTGTAAATAGCCTGAAAGCCAGAGGTTTGTTTGTAGTAAAGGCCATGGAGGTGGAGGGTTCCAAAACGGCGAGTCTGAATGGGCACGCCGGGAGCTCAGGTACTGGGTTATTTCCTGAGTTGCGCATAAACCCATTTGCAATTTAGCATGTAGATTTGAAATTTTTAAGCTTTTATTTGAATTTGTTTTTTATTTTTTGTTGAATAGATAAAAATGGGAGCTTGTTATCTTCGGTTGGAAATTCAACCAATATTAAGTGGCATGAGTGCTCATTGAACAAAATTGACAGGCAGAAGTTGCTTAAACAAAAGGGCTGTGTCATTTGGATCACCGGTCTCAGCGGTTCAGGTTGGTATTTTCTTAATTCAAAGTTGTATATACATATATACATGCCTACATACATATAAATGTATATATAACGCAGGCCTATTCATGGCACCAATTTTTTCCACAATTTTTTAAATACGTTTTTTGTGGAGTCCACTCCGTAATGTATTTTAATGATCTGAACCTTCTATCTTTTAGAACATTATTTGTAGATCATCTGCAAAAAATTAGACAAATCCAAAACCCTTAAGACACGCATTTGTAGTGAAGAAAATGGACGAATACGGTTTTACAAAGAGATCCTAAACCCTTAATGCAATGGTCATATGATTTCATATGTGGGTGATTTTTTGATGGATATGATCTATGAAGGATGATCTAAAAGATAGATGGATTGGTAGTCTAACAACACCTATACCCGTCAGGAAATGTGCCGATAGAAAGTTGCTCATTACTTGCGTGTTATTAATTTTGTTTGTCAGGGAAGAGCACGGTGGCATGTGCTTTGGGTGGGAGTTTGTACCGCAGGGGGAAGTTGTCGTACGTTCTTGATGGGGACAATGTCAGGCATGGCTTGAATCGCGACCTTAGTTTTAAAGCAGAAGATCGTGCAGAGAACATTCGGAGGATTGGTATGTCTGCCTCCTTTTCGCTTAACTAGGCCCTTTTTTAGATCAACTATGGCTGTCGACTTCATTATATAATCATGAAGCATTGGCTTTGGTTTTGTATTCAGGTGAGGTGGCGAAATTGTTTGCTGATGCTGGAGTTATTTGTATTGCTAGCTTGATTTCTCCTTATAGAAAGGATCGTGATGCCTGCCGTGCAATGCTACCTGCTGGAGATTTTATTGAGGTTGGTACTTTCACTGGTTCTTAAACAGATGACTGTTTTTCAAGTTTCAACTCTGAGCTTTGTGCATATGTTTGAAATAATTCTTGAAGAAGTTCTCAGTAAAGCAAACTTGTTTTGTGAAAGGTGTTCATGGACGTTCCACTCCAAGTTTGTGAAGCTAGAGACCCGAAAGGCCTATATAAGCTTGCACGTGCAGGGAAGATCAAAGGTATAAGCAAACTACTATCTCGGTTTTTGGTTACTGAATTGAGTCTTCTTTATTTTAACAGCCTGCTTAAGGTACTACTGCTACTATAATCTTTACGTTGATAATTCTTTTTCCCGTGCGATACAAGAAACATTGTGAATCTTATTATTGTTTCTGAAACTTCTGTTTAAACAATCACTTGGAAAATTCTTATCTGGGATGCAAACCTGTGGATGTGGGTGTGAATCTGTGAATCTTCTTCCCTTGTTCATTGACTTGTATACTTTTGATGTTAGTAAATTTCGACATCTCATATATGGCCCCTTAAGTGTGACTCTATTGCTAATTAAACCCTGGACAATTTGTATGTTGAGTTTTATTTAAATGTGTAGGTATGCCAATCCCACTATCCATATTCAGAAGCACTGCATATTTTCATTTCACATTGCACAAGGATTTATTGTTGAATGGCCATATTATCTATCACTTCGATAGTTTCCTAGTCCAAAATGCTGATCATTACTTATACTGTGTCAATCTGGCATTGCAGGTTTTACCGGGATTGATGATCCATATGAACCACCACTAAATTGTGAGGTATGTAAACTATCTAGAGAAAAGCGGAATACATCTTTGAAGTTAAAATTGAACAGGTGCGGGTACATACAGACTGCACATATCATATTACATAAATGTTTCTCATGCTAAAGAGCAATACACATAACGTCATGTTAGCTGGGGAATATCAACTTAAAGATAAAATAGTTAAACGCAATCCAGAAGAAAAGATTTTCTACATCAAGAACTTGAATTTGAAATAAATTAGTTGCTTTAAATTGCATGCGACCATTTCAATTCTTATTTTTTAATTAGCCTGTAGGGATATGATGCAGACTAAAATGAATGATGATCTGGTGCAAACTTGGGGGTGACATGTATGATGTAACTATGGATGCACATAAACTTAATTCACCTGTTGTTATGTTTTCCTTTTTGGCCTATAGTGTGCTTGATGTTATTGTTTTATTCCAAATACGAAAGCAGAATTTCTCATTTGTTGTTTTTTCATCCTTTTATCTGGCTTCAGATAGTATTAACACATAAAGGAGGAGCGTGTCCTTCCCCATGTGAGATGGCCGAAGAAGTAGTTTCGTACTTGGAAGATCAGGGGTTCCTCCAAGCATAAGAAGTTGGTGGAACCCTTCCTTGAACTGTCAAAACTTTGAGCTCTACTGCAAATGCGGTGAAGATGGTTTCTAGCGCTCCGTGTGGATGCTATGCATCTTGCATTACCAGATAAGGTGCAGAAATCACCTGCTCTGATATGAAGCTGCGCTTTTGCCTCGTCTAACAGGAAACTGATGCAATATTCCTGTAAACGCATTAGTTAATTGCTTGATTAATTTGTGCCAAATCTTTTTTATGTTTGAAGTTAGTTTGAATTGTGGTGTCCTCATTGTAAATGATAGAGTGGAGAGTTTCTTGGTCAGATTATATTTTGTGTCGAGTTTGATGTGGTTGTATCATCTCGTGGCGTTTTTACGTGCATGCGTTTGAATATTATTGTAGTTACAAACTGCTGCTAAACTCTTTGTACTAGATCTAATATGTAACCAAATACTTGGGGGGAAAAGAAGGCCAGAAGAGCTCTCTATAGACGATGTAAGATGAAGAAGAATTTACTTAGAATTGGATACCTTATTGGTTTGTGTTCTTTACAAAGTATCCATGAAACTCTCTAGTTTAAAGACCGAAAAGAAAACAGCGAGAAGCAAAACAGAGGTTTTTGTTACTGGCCTTTGCCCTTGGCATGCTATTATTAGTGATTTAGATAATTTAGTAAAAAGAAACAAAAGCAGAGGTATCTTAGAATACCTTCTCTTTCTTGTTTGTAACACTTCTCGTAATTTATCATCAATGCGGTGCCAATCGGATCCAAGGCTAGTTGGACTTTAGATGTAACACAAAGCTAACAAGTTACCGGACGACCGCGGGTAAAGCCTCTTAAGTTATTATAATTACGCCTTTAAATACACGATCTGGATCTTGCTCTGAATTGTGAATCCCAAAAGAGGGAAAAAAACTCATAAAAAACTAGACGAAAAATGAAAAACCCTCTAAGAACCAACCCTCCTCATCACCTAACCTCCCCCAACCATAAGGCCATAGGCCACTCTAAGATTAGACCTGACAATTTCTTACACGACCCGTGAATACGATACGTAAACGATACGAAAATAACAGGTTTCGGGTCGATACGATAACTAATCTGGTCGTTATCAACGATAAGAACCCGTTAATAACAGGTCCTTAATAGGTTTACACGAGAGTGACATGCGGGTAATCCGTTTCAACACATTAAGAAAAATGTTATTTTGATGATTTTAATTTTTTAAACTAATAAAAATAATTTACTATAAAATACAGTAGCCATAGTGTATATATCAAATACGTATTATGTATCATTATTCTATATAAATTTAAAAAATTTAAGTTTTATTTATTATAAACTTTATAGTATACTATAGGCAAAGAGTGAAATTAAAAAAAAATTATAAAACACATTAAAAATAAAAATATCGAGTAATTTAAAAATGCCAAACACATTAAAAAAATTATAATAATTAATTTACAAATGCAAAAAATGTGAAAAAATAGGCAAACGCTTGTGACTGCATCCTCTACGCTTTACGCTTTGAGGATGGATACATTGCTATTTGAATTTTTAGAATCATACAAACCCTCATGAATAGTATATTTAAGGGAGATCAAAATAAAAAAAAATTCATAATCATTAATGTACATGTCTGAAAAATGTGAAAGCATATACAAACGCTCATGATTGCATCCTCAACCTTGAAACGCAACTCCCTTCATTTTGGATATCCTTGAACATTTGGTATTTTGTAGTAATGCACTAATTGTTTTTTATTAAGCTCTTATTTTGGGGTATGTAATACTTGAAAGACAAATGTTTTTATTTTTTTTTTATGTTTTGAAGTAATATTGACGTGACAATGTAATATGCATATAGTAATTTAGTATTATGTTTTCCATTTTTTTGGGTCAAATTATATATTTTTTTTCATTTTCATTTTTTATTGATTTAAAATATATTTACTTTAACGGGTAACAGGTTGGGTCATATTACCTGATAAGATTAACAAGTCGATTTCGGGTCAGGTCATATTACCCGTTTATGTAACAGCCCGTCCCAGAATTATTTTATCGATGATGCGAAATGACGGGATTGCCCTTAACTTTGCTATGGTATGTGACATTATCTTTGGTTTTATTGTCCTATCCTAAGTTTTGGAAAAAATTTATTTGGAAAATAATTGTTATGGTTTTGTGTGGTTAGGGTTGTTAACCACACACCTAACTATCTCTCTCTCTCCCCCCGTAAGCTCTCTCTCTCTCTCTCGGAACACCCTCCCCGTGCACTGTGCACGTACGGACGGAGTTGGAACTCGTCCATTTCTTCACAGATCGAAGCCCAAAAGGTAAGATTCTTGATCCTTGTTAACCCCTGAGTAGTTTGGTACCAAAATTGGAGCTTGTAACCCTCGGATTAGGCGTGAAATCCTAACCCCGAAAATGTGCACTGTTCATGCACACGTAAAATCTTGCATTTCAGGGAATTTCAAGCTCACAGTGAGCTTAAGGAGGTCCTCACGAGTCTCGGGGTACTTCGTTAGTAGAGTTTGGACGTCGGAGGACCGAGATCGAAGGTTTTTAAAGTGTGCCGAGCTATCGAGCTTTCTCAGGTAAAATCCTGTGATTTTCAAGCCTTGAAACTTGTTTAGATGTGTTCTACATGCTTAGAGCTTCATTTTGGTACCAATTTCATGAAAAGTGGATGAAAAATGAGTGAGAAACCATAGTTGGAAAAAATACCCAGAATCCGGCGAACCCACCGGCGGCCGGCGAGTCGCCGGAGAAGACGACGGAATATTCCGTCAGTTAATATTCCTGACGCCGTCAGTCAAAACTAACGGAATATTCCTGGAATATTCCTGACGGCGTTAACTGACGCCGTCAGTGTGCCTGGCACGTGCCCGCGCGTGGCCGGCGCGTCTGGCCGTGCCTTCGCCGGCGCGTGGCGGCGCGTGGGTGGTCGGAAAATTTTTCTAAAAATATGGGGATGTTCCTGAGATTGTGTAGGTTACGGTGGTATATTCATATACCCAATTTGAGCAATATATGAGAAGTTATTAGCGAAAGTTGGTTATGTGCGTAATTAACGTTATTTCGGTTACTTCTCATATAGGCGAGGCTTATGCGGAAGACGAGCACAGTCGAGAAAGGCTAAGGGGTTATGACCCTTCGATATAACTGTGAGTGGGCAGTTTATTTCAGTATATATATATACTTAACGTTTTCCCAGAAATTGATTTTTGAATGAAAGTATATTTTGAAATGCCATGCATAGATTTATATGAATAATGTGATTTGAAATACCATGCATAGAAATTATATGAGATATGTGAATTGATATTTATATGATGCATATATGTGAATTGGTGCTGCGGACGCACAGGTGAGTATCAGGTGAGTTACATTTGGTGTATTGAATTGTTGGATGTGATTTATGTTGATAGCTCATAACCTGCACCCCTGGTGTTAGTGCTTATGTTATTCACCGCATCACACGCTCACCTTGGATCCAAGTAGATGCTAGTCGTACAGACCACTGGAGGTGGTTCCGACATGCTAGTCGTACAGACCATTAGAGACGGTTCCGACTAGTAGGTGACCTTAGATTATGTGCACAGATGATTGATGAGAGAAGCACTAGAGCGTATTATTACACCATCCGAGTCGTACAGACTACTATAGGTAGTTCCGACTCATGTGCAGCGTAGTGCCGTACAGGTCGCAGTTGGCGACTCCGGCAGGGCCGTACAGGTCACAGTTGGTGACTCCGGCTGGATTGGATATTGAGCTTTAGAATCAGCCGTACAGGACCACTGCAGGGTCTCCGGTTGAATTATTATTTCACTTGATTTATGTTGATGCATCCATATTATGTTTTTGGCACATGGCATGGCATATTTCTCTGAAAAATGATGAAGAATGGTGTTTTGAGATTTCTGAAGCTATATATATTTATATATGCTATTTTCTGAGAAAGTATACAGATTTTACAGTGAGGGGATATATATATGTTGATAAAGGAAAGATTTTGAAAGACTTATTTTACTGACCCACTCACCTTGTTTTGCGCCCCTCCAGGTTCGAGTTAGAGCAGAGCTTTGGTGGCCACGAGGAATCCAACGGTATTCTGACAGAATTCACAATGGTATTTAAAAGCTTCCGAACTGTGCAAATGGTTACGTCACTCTCACGTGACGGCCAGCACGCCCTCCTTCGGGACGGGGTGTGTCAGTTGGTATCAGAGCTTAGTTTGCAGTCCTGTACATCTTGAGAATTCTCTAGTGTTTTCTGTCAGAACTATACCGCCTCGTTGTGAGCCACGTCGTTTGGTTGAGTCTAGTTTTCCCTATTTAGCTCAGTTATGGGAAGCTAGTACTAATGTGACTCGGTCTATTATCCAAAGGATTTTTCTCTTAGGACTAGATATAAGTTGATGCTGAATCACTTTATGGAAAATGAATGACCTGAGAGAGCAGGTCGATGGTTTAATCAGTTGGAAAAAGGTGCTTTAGATTATGCAAAGTCAAGGGAATCTTTCTTTTGACGGTAGGTCAAGACGACTACCTGATTTCTGAGCATTGAATTTGCATCCTGATGGAGACAGGAGTCTTATATGATGTCACCGGAGGAAATAGCTATTTGAGAGTTGTTTAAAGAATTGTTTAAGGAAAGGTTTAGTCCTCCAATATAAATGGATGGTAAGAAGTGAGAGTTTGCAATTTGAGACAAGGAAAGATGACGACAAATGAGTACTATGGAAAGTAGCGGAGTTTTCTTGTTATCATACGGATGTTGTTAATCCGGTCGAGGTGTTATGTTGTTTTAAGCTGGATAATAAGAGGAATTGGCGTTCTTTGACGACCACTATTTATTGTGCTTTTTACCAGGAGTTTTACAAGATGTTGTTGAGAATTGTGGACTCTGAGGTTATGCTCAGCGAGAGTAAAAAGGAATAAGAGAAGAATGGGAATTGGAGGAAAGACGATAAAGGTATTGATCCGTCATCTCAATGACCTCGTAAGACTCAGAGCTTCAAGAGAAGTGAAGCTAATTCTAGTTCTTCCAGCTGAGGTTTTTGTGCCACTGGTCAGAGGTATGGTGGTAGATTCACTGGTGATTCCAGATTTCAGAGACAAGGTGATTCAGATAGAGGGAATGTACCTTTGTGTCGTAGGTACAATAATGGACACTTTGGAGAGTGTAGACAAGAAAGTAATGGATGCTTTACATGTGGATAAATGGAACATAGAGCTGCAAATTGTCCCCAGAATCAGTAAATGCCTCCGTAGTCTTCTTTGCCACCACTAGCACTGATTCCGCAGGTACCTGGATCTAGAAATTTTGGTTAGATGAGCCGTGGTGTGCAGGATTAGAGTCGTACAGGTCACTAGAGGTGACTCCGACTTATATACTAGCAAGGATCGATGGGTTATGAGTACAGCCGCACAGGTCATATTAGATGACTCCGGCTGGGTGAACGAGCTATAGGTTCAGTCGCACAGGTCATACTAGCTGACTCCGGCTGATATTTTCCTTGTTATTGATGATGTTGCCAAAGAGAGTAATGATGGAGCACGATTGAGGCATGCATATGTAATTCTAATGAAGGGCAAGATGGTAATGTTGTATTCTTGAGGATTGTTGCTTACTTATCGAGACAACAGTGAGTTATCGTTATTGCGGGCTGCAGACCGTAATATCCATAACTTATTGTTGGATTTGTTAAGCGAGTAAACAAGTAGGTCATCCTACGTTAGTATGGTGTTATTCTGAGTGTCCAGTGATGGTGAAAGATGTTGTTATGCCTATGAATCTTATCCAGTTGGATATTGTGAATTTGATGTGATTTTTGGCACAGATTGGTTGCATTATGATTATGCCAAGATAGATTGCTACGGGAAATCAGTTGCTTTCCATCGACTTGGGTGACCAGAGGTTACTTTTGGGGGATGCAAAGTGTAGTGAGGTATGCCGTTAGTTTTGCTGTGAGAGCAAAAAGATTATTATTGAATGGCTACCTAAGATATTTAATTCATGAGGTACTAAGAGATATTGCTCTGAGTAGTGTGGAAGAGGTCAAGGTGATTAAACATTTCCTGACGTTTTCCTTGAGAATTTACCTGGATTGCCGCCAGGCAAAGATGTGGAGTTCTCTATTAATTTGTTTCCAGGTACGGACCTTATATTAGAGATTAGTTCATGATGAGTTAAGGGAATTGAAAAGTCAGTTGCAAGAACTGGTTGATAAAAGTTCCATTCAACCTAGTATGTCGTCATGGAGAGCCCAGTTTATTTATGAAAAAAAAATGTGGACATTAAGGCTATACATTGACTATGGAAAATTGAATCGAGTAACGATTGGGAATCGTTGTTCATTATCGCGTATTAATGATTGTTTAATCAGCTTAGAGGTGCCTGTGTATTTTCAAAGATTGATTTAAGGTTTGGTTATTAACCAATTGAAGATTTAGTGAGGATGTCCCTAAGATAACTTCCAGGACTTGTTATGGTCTAATGAGTTTTTGATAATGCTATTCGGATTGACGAATGCGCTTGCTGCTTTCCTGAGTTTGATGAATGAAATATTTCGAGAATATCTCGTCAGGTTTGTGTTTGTTTTCATTGACGGTATTCTGATATACTCTAATACTAGAACAGGACGTGCTAGACATTTTAAAGTGGTATTACAAAGTTTGAGGGGTCGTCGATATATTCTAAGCTTAGTGAATGCCAATGTTGGATGAATCAGGTGGCATTTCTGGGACATGTTATACCTACTTAAAGTATTCAAGTGAATTCTTTAAAGGTAGCAGAAGTTGAGAATTTGGAACAATCGCGAACTGTGACTAAGATTCGGAGTTTTCTTAGCTTCACAGGTTATATTGGACGGTTTGTGAAAGATTTTTCAGTCATTACCCTGCCATCGACGAGATAGACGAGAAAAGAGGTTAAGTTTGAGTGGGATGAAAATGGTGAATAAAGTTTTCAACAGTTGAAGTATTTCCTCACCTATGTACTTGTGTTAGCGCTCCCAGATGATAGCGGAAGTTATGAGGTCTATACGGATGCTTCTTTGAGTGGTTTGAGATGTGTATTGATACAAGATAGGGTAATTGCTTATTCTTCGCGGCAATTGAACTTCATGAGATGAATTACCCTAATTATGATTTGGAATTAATCGCTATCCTCTTGGCTTGAAGATTCGGAGAAATTATCTTTATGAAGAAAAGTGTAAGTTTTGTATGGATCGTAAGAGTTTCCAATATTTGTCTACTCAGAGGGATCTTGATTTTAGATAACGAAGGTGGGTTGAGTTGTTTAGTGATTATGATTGCACGACCAGGTGATTGTGCAAATGCTTGGGCTGATGTACTTAGTATGAAGACTCTTGTGAGAATAAATGCTTTATATACTTGTTATGTTCCTCTTCTTGCGGATTTGAGATTTACTGGAGTAAAGTTGGAAATAGAAGAACGAGAAGAAGCCTTGCTTGCTAGTATCCAAGTTAAGCTTATTTTAATTAATCGTATACTCGATGCTCAGAGAATTGATGAAGAAACCAGGAATTCATTTAGGCAAAGAATATCGAGAAAAAGAAAGATCTCAGAGTTAGAGAATCAGATGGCATGTTTATGCAAGAGAACAAGATGTATGTGCTTAATGATGTGGAATTAAAGAAAGCAATTTTTGGACGAAGTACACTGTTGGACGAAGTACACTGTTCAGCTTCTACAATGCATCCCGGAAGTATTGAGAGGTATCATACCATTTAACCATTTTACTATTAGCCGGGTATGAAAAGAGGAATTTTGGGTATGTAAGTAAATATATCATATGTCAGTAAGTTAAAACGGAAAGAAAGAAGCCTTTGGATTACGTGTACAAACTTCCTCGTTCACAAGATGGGTATGATGGAAATTGAGGTGATAGTTGATCGGTGTACTAAGTAACGTATTTTACTCCAGTGAAGAGCAGCAACCTTTCCAGACAAGTGCAACGTTAATTATTTGCTTTAATTAATTGTTTTATGGAAAAGAGATTTGGACTTACGAATCTGTTGAGCTTTTGGGTATGTTGGTCACTTCTAAGTTCTAGGTAACTTTTCAAGAAACTTCGGATACAAGATTACTTTATAGTGCAGCATATCATCTTCAGATAGAGACAGGATCATTCAGAATTTGGATGATATACTAAGATCTTCGGTATGGTAGTTTGGTGATGCTTGGATTAAAAGTTGAATTTAATGGAATTTGCCTACAACGATAATCTTCATTCGAGTAGTGGTAGGACACCACTTGAGGCATCTTATGAGAAAGCTTGTTGTACATCTTCATGTCGTCAGAGGTTGGTGAACGAGTTTTAGTGGGCCCTGAGTTAGTGGAAGAGATTACTCAGAACATTCAGGTGATTAAGTCTAACCTGAAAGCGACACAAGATCGACAAAAGAGCTTAGCAGTCATGCACGCTACCGATAGAGTGTACAAGGTCGGTTATTGGGTATTCTTGAAGTTATCGCCTTGGAAGGTGTTGTTCGATTTGGGAAGAAAGGAAAATGGAGTCTTAGGTACATCGGGCCGTACCAGATCACCGAGCGGGTCGGTGAAGTTGCTTACAGACTTGAGTTACCGCCAGAGCTGTCTAAAGTACATAATGTGTTTCATGTGTCGATGCTTCGACATTATGTCTCAGATCCTTCACATGTGATACCTCATCAACCTTTGGAGATTGGTTCAGATTTGACTTATGATGAGGAGCCAGTGACTATATTGGATTGGAAAGAGAAGACCCTGAGGAATAAGACGGTGCAGCTGGTTAAAGATTTGTGGATGAACCATTCAGGAGAAGAAGCTACGTGGGAGACGGAGGATCGATTGAGAGAGATGAACCCGAGGTTGTTTTATGGGTATTAGTGGATGATTTTGATTATGTAAATTTCGGGGATGAAATTTTTATAAGGTGGGTAGATTGTAACAGCCCGTCCCAGAATTATTTTATCGATGATGCGAAATGACGGGATTGCCCTTAACTTTGCTATGGTATGTGACATTATCTTTGGTTTTATTGTCCTATCCTAAGTTTTGGAAAAAAATTATTTGGAAAATAATTGTTATGGTTTTGTGTGGTTAGGGTTGTTAACCACACACCTAACTATCTCACTCTCTCCCCCCGTAAGCTCTCTCTCTCTCTCTCTCTCTCTCGGAACATCCTCCCCGTGCACTGTGCACGTACGGACGGAGTTGGAACTCGTCCATTTCTTCACAGATCGAAGCCCAAAAGGTAAGATTCTTGATCCTTGTTAACCCCTGAGTAGTTTGGTACCAAAATTGGAGCTTGTAACCCTCGGATTAGGCGTGAAATCCTAACCCCGAAAATGTGCACTGTTCATGCACACGTAAAATCTTGCATTTCAGGGAATTTCAAGCTCACAGTGAGCTTAAGGAGGTCCTCACGAGTCTCGGGGTACTTCGTTAGTAGAGTTTGGACGTCGGAGGACCGAGATCGAAGGTTTTTAAAGTGTGCCGAGCTATCGAGCTTTCTCAGGTAAAATCCTGTGATTTTCAAGCCTTGAAACTTGTTTAGATGTGTTCTACATGCTTAGAGCTTCATTTTGGTACCAATTTCATGAAAAATGGATGAAAAATGAGTGAGAAACCATAGTTGGAAAAAATACCCAGAATCCGGCGAACCCACCGGCGGCCGGCGAGTCGCCAGAGAAGACGACGGAATATTCCGTCAGTTGGACGGAATATTCCTGACGCCGTCAGTCAAAACTAACGGAATATTCCTGGAATATTCCTGACGGCGTTAACTGACGCCGTCAGTGTGCCTGGCACGTGCCCGCGCGTGGCCGGCGCGTCTGGCCGTGCCTTCGCCGGCGCGTGGCGGCGCGTGGGTGGTCGGAAAATTTTTCTAAAAATATGGGGATGTTCCTGAGATTGTGTAGGTTACGGTGGTATATTCATATACCCAATTTGAGCAATATATGAGAAGTTATTAGCGAAAGTTGGTTATGTGCGTAATTAACGTTATTTCGGTTACTTCTCATATAGGCGAGGCTTATGCGGAAGACGAGCACAGTCGAGAAAGGCTAAGGGGTTATGACCCTTCGATATAACTGTGAGTGGGCAGTTTATTTCAGTATATATATATACTTAACGTTTTCCCAGAAATTGATTTTTGAATGAAAGTATATTTTGAAATGCCATGCATAGATTTATATGAATCATGTGATTTGAAATACCATGCATAGAAATTATATGAGATATGTGAATTGATATTTATATGATGCATATATGTGAATTGGTGCTGCGGACGCACAGGTGAGTATCAGGTGAGTTACATTTGGTGTATTGAATTGTTGGATGTGATTTATGTTGATAGCTCATAACCTGCACCCCTGGTGTTAGTGCTTATGTTATTCACCGCATCACACGCTCACCTTGGATCCAAGTAGATGCTAGTCGTACAGACCACTGGAGGTGGTTCCGACATGCTAGTCGTACAGACCATTAGAGACGGTTCCGACTAGTAGGTGACCTTAGATTATGTGCACAGATGATTGATGAGAGAAGCACTAGAGCGTATTATTACACCATCCGAGTCGTACAGACTACTATAGGTAGTTCCGACTCATGTGCAGCGTAGTGCCGTACAGGTCGCAGTTGGCGACTCCGGCAGGGCCGTACAGGTCGCAGTTGGCGACTCCGGCAGGGCCGTACAGGTCACAGTTGGTGACTCCGGCTGGATTGGATATTGAGCTTTAGAATCAGCCGTACAGGACCACTGCAGGGTCTCCGGTTGAATTATTATTTCACTTGATTTATGTTGATGCATCCATATTATGTTTTTGGCACATGGCATGGCATATTTCTCTGAAAAATGATGAAGAATGGTGTTTTGAGATTTCTGAAGCTATATATATTTATATATGCTATTTTCTGAGAAAGTATACAGATTTTACAGTGAGGGGATATATATATGTTGATAAAGGAAAGATTTTGAAAGACTTATTTTACTGACCCACTCACCTTGTTTTGCGCCCCTCCAGGTTCGAGTTAGAGCAGAGCTTTGGTGGCCACGAGGAATCCAACGGTATTCTGACAGAATTCACAATGGTATTTAAAAGCTTCCGAACTGTGCAAATGGTTACGTCACTCTCACGTGACGGCCAGCACGCCCTCCTTCGGGACGGGGTGTGTCAGTTTACTTTAACAGATGTTACACGACACGACCCGTTAAGATATTAGATATGTCACGAAAATGACACGAAAATTCATTTAAACTACAGGAAGGGAGATTTGAACTTTGGGTGTGAAAGGAAGAGTACACTATTCTAACCAATTTGGCTAAATTTAGGTCTGACTACCTCATTTGAATTTAAACTATTTCCTTATGTTAGAATAAATTTTACCCAAGATCACTATCTTTCGATCCAAGACGGATATTATACTATTTGTGGTACATTAAGATAATATGATATTATACTGTTTGAGTTGATGGTAAACATGTGTTGAACTGTTGATTAGTTATGGAAAGCTATAAACACTGTATAATTAACAGAATCACCTTAAAATTTTGGTATGGAGATTCCTGCACCTCCCTTCTCAACTTCTTCATTTCTCCCCTTAAATTATGTCTCCTAATTCATCTTTGTTTTTTTTTTTTTAATTTAATGAAAAAGGAGAGTGCACAAGGTGAAAACAGGAGTACATAAATAAAACCAAAAAAAGATGACAATGAAAAGGTTACTATAGCCTTTTTTTTATCTTTCACAAGAAAAGAAAATACGATTAAATAGAGTAATCAAGGTTACAACCAGTGTCAATACAATCAAATAAGAGAGCGTTCCTTGCCACATTGGCAAGGTTTTATCCCAAATATAAAAACTGTCAACCTTAAAGTCCTTTCTAACCATTGCATATGCCACAAAATTAGCCTCTCCAAATGCATGCTTCCATGCGATTGAATCAAAGGAAGTCGTCAAACATTTAATATCTTCAATAATGTTCTTCAGCCTCCAAGGTATTGAGCAACAACCAGCAACCACGTCAATTACTAGCTTTGAGTCCCCTTCTACACTCACATTTTTGTAACCCCTCTTGTTTTTTTTACTAGGTATATTGTATAGTAGATAGAAGGATATTAATAATTTTGCAAAAAAGAGATAAAAAATAATCTTCATAGAAAAGGAAGTCCTACTGCAATTTAAAGAAGGAAAAATACAAGACAAAAACAGAGGTATTTTGGAATACCTCATTTGATTTTTTTGTAACCTCTCTCTTCTACTTCTCTCTCATACTGCCAGTCTCGAACCCAGGACTAGCTCGATTGTGAGTGCAGCACAAAATCAAGCTGCTACGTGTGAGACAGGCAGTGGATTTTCGCAAGTAATTATATTTATAAGAGAGTGAAAGTTCAACATATCATATAGGTCCCATAACTTATTTTACTGAAAAAATAATTCAGCGACCTAATTTTCACTGAAGTGATAGTTCAGGAACTAAAACAGCACTTCACCCTATCATATATGAAGATACCATGGCAATATATAAAATGTTGCCTTTGGATAATATATAAAATGTTGCCTTTGGATCTTGAAAATTAAATGTTATCACTCATCAATAAATTATCTTGTTTTCTTTTTACAATATGATATTCTAATCATTCTAACTTACAAAAAAAAAAAAAAAATTCAAACTTAAATGCAAGGGGCAGAGACACTAACATGGCCAACATTGTGGTGCAAAGGGAAAATAATGAATTCTTTTGATTGGGCACAAATTATCTCCTAGATGTGAGTTTTGGCTATATATTTTGAGACATAAAAACAGGAATGATAAATCTATTAAAAGTAAAATTCTTGTTAGAAAAGAAACTCTTACTGAAAAAGCTCATAGGTCTGGAGACTCTCTCAACGTGGGACTTTTTATGGACAATCTGTCACCTCACAGTTTAACTTTAATTTACGTGCCAACATTATTGTGCAAAAAAATATGAGGTGGCAAATGTCACATCCCGGCCCGGGACGGATCACTTCTCGGGCCCGCTCCACCACGAGCAACTTCACAATGGGTCACCACCCATCATGGGAGTGCTCTAGCCCTCTTCTCGCTTAACTTCGTAGTTCCTACGGAACCCGAAGCCAGTGAGCTCCCAAAAGGCCTCGTGTTAGGTAGGGATGAGAATATACATTTAAGGATCACTCCCCTGGGCGATGTGGGATGTTACAGCAAAATGTCCATAGAGTCTTACTTTTGAAAGTCTCCTTAATATGCTTAAGTATTATAAAACATTTCTCTTATTTTATATATGTTTAAGCATTCCTAGGCATTTAGGATTCAACTAATTGAGGTATAATTTTAATATGCTTACCCATTCAGGTGCGAATCGAACCCATAACCTACTAATCTTTGAGATCGTCGTGAAACCTTCTTAAGATATTGTATTTATTAGTTTTGTACATGATTTAGCCCATGCACAATCCCTCTCTAGCTCTAGTTATATTGGTTGCCAACTAAGCTCACTGTTAAATTTCAAACTCCATCTCGCATGCCTAGCTTCTCCATGTCCTTGTTTTTGGCATGTTCTTATTACTGATCTAATAATGTTAGTAAGACAGAAATACAAAGCCAACAAGTTACTAGATGGTCGGATGGTAGTATATCAATCATCAACTCGATGTCTGACTGTTAGTCAAATTCAAGACGTGCTGGACTTTGGGTGTAACACAAGTTAAAAAGTTACTAGATGACCGAATCCTAGTATATCAATGATTCAAAAGAATTTAACGAGCATAAATGTTGCGTTAAACGTTGTTTAAGAAACGAAGGTTGGCTAAAAATATTGACAAAAGTTTGTTGACTATATTGGAGATGCTGACTGAAGTTGCGCTGGCAGTCTCGAACCCAGGCCACCGGACTGAAAGTCTGAAAGTAGCACAAAATCAACATGATACGAGAGTGGTTTAAGAAGGGCGCAAGTAATTGATATATATCGAGCTGGAAGGGCTCCCTTAGGTTTGGTCTCTTGATTGGGTGTTAACTATTTAAATTTTGTAACCCTATTTTCTTTTGCTAATTAAAAAAATATTAAAGAGAGCGAGGGGGGAAATGAACAACGCCACGACTCATAAGACTTATTCTAAAAACATAAGAACAACAACACATTAGGATTACGAATACAATAACCAAAATTGATTGAAAAGAAATTAAATTATCTAGGATTACAAGGGAGTCTTCGACTTTCAACAGAAGGAAGTGTTCTAGCAATGATTTGCTCAAAATGAAACGTGTATACTGTGAAAGCAGAGTCTGCCTATATATAGTGAAAGGACTTCCACTAATCGGGCCTATTATTGATTAGTGTGGATTTGCCAAATCATAGGATAACATAAGAGTCCTAATTGATATTGATTTCTTGTCTAATTAAATAAGGCATCATGATTAGTTGCACGGAATAAGGACTTCAAATCTTAATTAAATGAGATTCCATAATTTCCTCAACACCAATTAACTTGTTGACCAAGTTAACTGACTGCCAAGCAATTAGTAAATCATATTCATTGATACTCACAATCTTACATGGTTACCATCTTAGCTGAAGGCTGTATTTATATGGTGATTAGGGGATGAAAAATTAATGATTTTGACAAAAAGAGACTAACTTGGTTTAGGAACAAACGTTGGCTCAACGAATGGTGTTTCAAAACTTGAACGTTGTTTTGATCTCCGAAAAACTGTCTTTCGTCGGGTGATTACCAAACATCAATGCATGAAAACTAATGAATATTTCCACAAAAAAGGAGTAATTGCAAAAGTAGTAGTAAAAAACAGAGGTATTTTGGGATACCTCATTTTGCTTTGAATTAAGGTCTCTCTATATAGCCAATAGAGGTGTCAACTGTGAAGGATTGGATGGAATGGGATTGGATTGCTGCCAGTCTCGAACCCAGAACGACCTGGATTGTCAATGTAGCACAAAACCGACATGACACAAGAGACCAGCTTCAAGGTGGCTCAAGTAATTAATATTAATATAATACGCAAGGCGAAAGGACTCCGTGGCTTTGGTACAATGAACCGAATCACCTAGACTGACTTTAAGATGTGTGTTTTAGGGTGATTCGGTTCATTGTACAAGTTAAAGTGCTCCGGTTGATCATACAAATTAAGAGCTTAAACGTCAAGATTTCATCAATAACTTTTAAGATCTCTGACACACACACAAATAATTGTACATTTGAGGGCATTGAATTCATGGATCCATCTTAAACCTAAATGATCGCTTTTCCTGCTCCACTTGGGCTATAATTCCAAGAGTTTGGAGCACACATATATTGATATTACCAAGTTGTAGAGAAAAATAATTATCATTCATCTATGCTAGAAAATGAAATGTTCTATCACCTTTTCCACATATTTTGATATTACTAAGAATAGTTTTATTTGTCATTTAAATAATGTTAGTAAAACAGTAACAAAATAGAGGTATATTAGAATACCTCAGTTTTTGTAACATTTTTGGTACTTAATCATCATCAGTTGAACTCTAAGACTTGCTACACTTTTGATGTAGCACAAAGCCAAGAAGTTAGTAAACCATTGGACGGTACTATCCATGTGTTAATGCCCAAACCTGTAACATTAGCAAACTTAAATAAATGATTTTAGGTGGGCTAATTCAATGGACTCAAAGATGTAAGTGGTTCAACCTTCAAAACTGACTTCCATTGTGTTGTTCTCAATATATTGATTTCAAAACTATATAGTGCTTGGCTAATATATTTACTCTATTCTCTTTAATTCATCTGACCCCATAATAGAGGTTTCTACCCCTTTATATGGGTCTCACCCCCTTAGGGCCTCTCAAACCAATATTTAATGTGCCAACTACTTGTACTAGACTACTCACAGCTTTTCAACTACTCGGCTTGGCCTTTGTCAACGAAGTGACGTTCTTGCAGTCGGCTAGCATCGTCTTTTAAGGGCCAAGTTGCCCAAGCATCATACTCGGACCTCGATTACTTTGCCTTACCTTGCCGAGCACTGCCTCGACTGCCTTTATGTCTCATTCTAGGCCTCTGTTGTTGGCTGCATGTTGTTGAGTAGTCCAAGTAGCATTCGAGTACTCTTGTTCTCAGATACTTATGCCATAAAGCTGCTAGCACACCCACGTTCTCTTCTCGGTTGATTGGTCTGTCATGTGTCTCAGTCGGCTTGGCTTGAGCAATCAAGTCGGCCTGCTCTAAACCCCTTGGGCCTTGGGCTTCCTGGCTTTTCTTTGGGCTTATGTCCTTGAATGAGTCTAAATGGGCCCAACGTTAACAAGTCCCCCAACTCTTTGGTCAAGGGCCTTATCTTGATCATGGAGTTGCAGTGGTCGATCAGTGCTTCAGGTTACACACGACCATCCATTTCTTGTTTCTTTGTGATGTTTTTGAATTAAACTGGTGTGTTTTACCCTATTTTATGTTAATGTGCATTTAATTGTATTTAAAATCCATTTAAGGGCAAAAGGGCAAATTGGTGCTTGCGGTGGAGAATTAAAGATTGATGGTGATAATGGAGAATTGAATATTAATGTTGATTTAAAGGTCCAAATAGTGTTTAGAGTTAATTCAAACGAATATGGACCTTTAGAAGACCAATAGTCGAATGTTAAAGAGTAATTGGGATATCTAGCCTGATTTGGAGGTGCAAATAAAGAAAAAAAATTCAAAAACTTGGCTTAATGGTTGGGATCACCTTGCAATCTGATGCAGCTTCTTTAGCATATAAATAATAGGGTTTCACATCATTTTGATACAAGCCCCCTCTTGAGGACGACCACAATTCTCCATCTCCTCTCTCTTTGACTTTTGAATCAGAAACAAAACCCTATGTCCCTTTATCATCCGCTGCCACCAAAGAAACCATGCAGCCGCATTGTGGTCGAAGGAATTCCACATCAGAATTGCTTCAAGGGGTTTTTCCTATTAGTTTCACTCTTGATGTTCTTCATATTAAGTTTAACATATATTGTGATTATGTTGTGTAATTAGGTTCATAGCTAAGGTTTTGGATGTAACCTTGCACAACTATTGTTTGTCATATTAAGTTGAAGTGTTCAAGTTTCCAATATGTTTTCTTGTTTCATTCACTATCGTGGGACCATGATTTTTCAAGGCCAGAGTAAGGCTGATCCGAATACTGCTTCTTCAGAAGCTTGGTCATGGGTTCACCAGCTCTAGGCGAAGCTGTATCAAACGAAGCAGGATGCCGCCATCTTTCTGCTTCAGGGCTCTAGGCGAAGCCCAAGTGACTCCGCCGAATGACCATGCTTGTTCCACAAGACACGCGATTTGATCTGGATGGACTCAATCAAATCCTATAAGTCTTGGAGTCCTTACAATCTAGGAATATGTGTGTGTCGCAAGTAATCATACTCTTAAGAGGATGCAATATCTACTTACTAGATATCCTCTTGGATTCTCCCAGTTTAAAACAAGGATTCTATCCTAAAAATGTCTCTCTCCCACGGTAACACCCATCTAGGGTTCATCTATAGTAATGCAATCTATACACTTGAATTCTCTTACCCACTGCTTGAGTTCCAAATCATTCACTAATTTGACCGTCAGAGAGCCTTTGGCCGGCACACACCCTCCTGGGCCAAGGGTTTGCTTACGACAATTTACTGTTTTGCAGGTTGTTCTAGCCTACACGGATTTGTGCTCAACCACCGGTTTCAGAGGTGCACAGATTTGGTTCCAATGACTGTGCTTAATTGATATGTTTTTCTTGATGTTTGATCACCATTAAGATTACTTTTTTGTTATTTAATCACCGTTATAGTACACATAATGTCGGACATGTGAATGTACAATAAACTGCTATGTAAACATCCTGTCATGTGATTTATTTGCTTCTTTGAAGTTTTCTTATTCTTCATGAATTCTTAATTGGTAATCTAAGTTGAACATCACAACTAGGTTGCGTATTAAGACTACTTGATCACAACCACACATCAAATGGATGATCAAAAATAAGTAAAACGGACCTTAGTTGCAGATTGAAGAGTTGAATACGTTTTGACTTAATATACATGGATTTGGCTTGTAAGGGTGAAATTGAGATCCTTAGTCTCATTCTCATTGTTTTTTAATCAATATATCTTTCATATTTACATGTTCCTTCATTTTAAATAACTTTATTTTTCAAATAAAATACCAAATTCAATTTGTTAGTTCCATTGTTTAGTTAGGGTTCACATAAAGCCAGTAATCTGTAGAGGTCTAATTAATCCCTGTGATTCAACACCCTTACTTGTGTCATTATACTATCCTTATTTTTGCCCTTGAAAGGAATACAACATGGCACATAAATGGTTCCCGAAATTGACCCATACAATTAAGATGGTGCCTAAAATTGAAAATTGATCAATGTGGTCCTAGAAATAAGTGCCTCAAATCAATGTGGTCATTCCATCATAATTCTGTCAAAAAAATTTGCTATGGGTTAATGTGACCCTCTTATTCCCATCCCCTTCCCTTCCCTCCTCTCACACACTTATTTTTGTCTTATTGTCTCTATATAAAAATCAATATAAGATGTTTACGTGGCTTAATCGTAACCGTTCAAGTGAGAGAGGAGGGAAGGGGAAAGAGATTAGGAGGGGAGAGAAACCTCCTCCTTGATGTGATACATAAATGGGTCTCACAAGTCTAATTAAATAAAAAATAAATTAGAAATAGTTTAATAATTAATTAAAAAAATTTGTCAACCTAGAAACCCAATCCGGGAATCACCTCTGATCCCAACCCACACTCCTCTACCTCCATCTATAGTAGCCATTATCGTCTCTTCTCTGAAATATATATATATATATATATATATATATATATATATATATATATATATATATATATATATATTCTCAAGACACCTATCTCTACACCCTTCACAAAATTGGATCAGGATCGAGACCACTTTTGGTGATGCCTTGGATTGGCGAGGACTTATGTGACATCACCGTTAACATATGAGCGATTGACACCCTCACAACCTTAATGTGGGAAAGCTTGTTGGGCACTCCCCTGAAGATCTTGGTTATGTGGGGAACGGCGAGCTCTGCATTGAGATTTTCACTATGCAAAAAGGTATTTTGACAACTCTTTTAATTAATTGTTAAATTATTAAACTCATATCAGCACAGAACAATTATCTTTTTTTTACAGAATTGTGACAAAAGACCACATTTATTTGCGATAACTATTTTTAGGGACTACGTTGGTTGATTTTTAATTTTAGGAATCATCTTAATAGTGTGGGTCAATTTCAAAAACCATTTGTGATAAAAATCTTAAAATGTTGTGAGACCCATTTATGCCGAACACAGGGCTTGTGTGTGCACCACAAAACCAACATTCTTCACGCGACCGGCGTTACATGATCCCTTGGCTCTGGTAAATTCGTTGAGCGTTGAACTATTCAAACCCTATTTGAGAGAAATGAGGGCAGCCACGACCAGGTCTAGTGGTCTACCATCTATGTTCAATATAGGCTGTATTTCTACGGAGGTTCGGTGAACTATATCAGTTAATAGCTTGTACTCATGTATTGATATTCCTAAATTCAAGAATTTCAAGATCATCCTCACACACAAGTATGTCACGTCTTAATGCTATTTCATTATGAATTTATAACTCTCTTTCCCGCTAAACCTAATCTATTTTTACTGTGAAAAAAATCTCAGCTGATTGTAAATTCAATCAATTTTTTTTGTTGTTGGAGTAAATTCAGTCAGTTCAAAAATACAAAGAAAGTTCCGGCCGAAAACTTAAAAAATAAAATAAAAACAGAGGTATTTTAGAATACCTCATTTTTGTTTCTGAGCACTCAATCTCTCTTCTTCTCTGTCTCTGCCAGTCTCGAACCCAGGACCGGCTGGGTTGTTGTGGAGGTCACACAATTCCAATCCAATCCAATCCAACGGGCTACTAGAGACTGGCGTTGTCGTCTCCGTAATTAATTTTATTTGTAATCTCCTTAGTTATTAATCTGTTTGTTTAGATTTTTGCTAGTTAAAAACGCATTAATAAGTGATTGTTCATGAAATCTTTGCACTTGCTATTTTTTTCCTACTAATATATGTTCGCTTTTATGTGCAGCTTGGATCGTAGGAGACCAAGTTTGAGTTTACTAATCTATCAATTGTTTCAAATGTTCTTTATTGCGAGATGTGATGAATTCTATGATAATGCAGCTTCAATTCGTGATGGCAGTCAAAGTTCAGAGTTACGAGTTATTCTAATGTTCTATCTTCGGTGGATGCCCGTGGACATGTTAAGGTACATAGACAAAGAAATTATAACACTTGGAGCATTATTCCTTAAGAACAGAACGCTGTAAACTACACTCCACTTTTAAGGTTAGAGTTTTCTTTTCAAAGTAATTAAACCAATTTCGTCAAAAAATCAGGGGATTGGCTCGTCTGTTGATATTTTTCTCATATCAATATAAAATTCAAATGAGAGATCGTTGTTATTTACACTCATAGAAAGTCATTATGCATTTTTTCATATAAAAAGGGAAATTATTTTAAAATGTCATATGAACTTAAACACATTTTTTTATTTGTCATATGAGCTAAAACTTTAAACAATATGTCATGCCAACTTTTCCGAAATCAATAATTTTAAATGACAAATTAATGATTATGAAAAGTTCGTATGACGAATCGCTTAAAATTTTAGATTATAAGACAAATTGAAAAAAATGTACAAGTTCATATGAAATTTAAAAAAAATTCCAATAATGCTTTAATTATTTAAATAAAAAATTAAATTAAAAAAACCTTAAACCTAAGAAATAATAACAATAAAATAGAAAAACACATATTTAAATAAAAGAAATCAAAATAATGACACAAATAAATCTCTCTGTGAATATATTTTGCTTCAATTCTCTGATCTCTGGAAAATCAAACTCCGGGTGTTACACTCCGATCTCCGGATACCTCCAGGACAGACACGTGACATCAGAAAGTACCCATCTAATTGTCATGCCTCGTTTTCGAGACATGTTCTAAAATAGACGAATGGTCCAATAGCGTAGTAACTCCACTTTTATCACATGACTGTATCTAACCTTTGTGTTAGACTGCCTACTTACCCTAAGACAGGATTAAGCCATTCATAGTTCACATTTTTGTTAAGCTCTGAAATTTCTCAATGCATACACTGGCAAGAACATAGAGATTTAGTATCACTCAATGGACCTCAACGAGCATGACTCACTAGATTCCATATTACGTAAGGCAACCATTTAACAACCATGATTGTCATTCATCTTTCACGTACATTGCACAGTTTTCCAACAACAATTCCACAATCACAACAATAATCGAATCAATGAATCAAAGATGCACAATATTAACATTTAACTAAGTTAATCAACTATTAAGATCATATATCACTTCACTAAGTTTAGTAAAGCTAACCTCTATAAGGTTTGGGTTGTTCCGAGGACCCAGTGTGAGTAGTTTTGAAACTACGAAAGGATGTTAACGGTGCAAAAAATAATAAAATTATTGAATCACAATTTATAAAAAGAGGACTGTAGGCCAAAAAATTATTTTCGAATTTCTGGACTGCAGGTCACTAAATTTATTCAACAGACTGGGCCCGATCAGGGTCGGCAGTAGAAGCAAGAAAATACAGTGGTTCGGGTCCATATTTGGGTTGGATGGTTGCCGGCCAAGCATAAGAAAAGCCCAGATTATGGGTGTTGGCTGAAGCGAAATGGTAAGCCCATTTTTTGGGCTTGGACCACGAGGCGCAACAGGCCCCAACGACTCGATTAGGGTTTTTTTTTTTACCTAAAAAAATCGAATTTTGCTTTTTTTTTTCCTTGCATTCACACAATTCATTATGGCAATATGAAATAACTTGATAAAACAAAATATTGCAAATCAAAATCAATATAATAAAATATTGCGTAAACATGAACAATATTTAGAATTGAGCAATATATGGAACATAGCAAATATATAAAGTAAAAATGAATTTGTGGTTCATGCATGGTGATACTTTAATTCAAAGAGAATAAATGAATAAAATCCTGAAGAGACATGATTTGAGACATTAAGAGCGATAATAAACATCAGGATTCTTTCCCAAATTAAGACAGCGTAGAAGAGGAAAGAAAACTTAATACTTAGCAAAACGATATGGAATAATTATTTTGTTATTTTTATGGTAATAATTATTTTTGTTATTATAATACAAAATACGATACGTAATATAAGATGTGGCCATGTAACTAGCAGCATTCATCCTCTCTATAAATACAGTCACAACGCATGGTTTGCTTCAACTCAGGCCACTGCTTCTCACTCTATAACGTTCTCTCTCTCTCTCTCTCTCTCTCTCTCGATCTTTCTCGATCACTCTCCCGGCCTTTCTGATCTGCTCGTCAGTTTTTGAACTAGCAATCGACCTACAATGAACATTCGGGGCAACAACATTCTGCTTGTGCTGTTATACGCTTTCGCGTTTGCAGGTTTGCTTTGTATTCCTATCATAGTTTTATGAAAAGTAATGAGTTTGAGTCATTATAAAGCTTCAGAATGAAGATTAAACACTTACTGGCCCGGTCTCTCATTAGGGTTATTAGTTTTGGTGTTAATGTTGAGTTTGTTTGGTGGGGCTCATGGACTGAGCCTTCTAGGGAGAATAGCCTCTCTATCACCAATATTATACAATCGTTACACCTAAGAGACAGTCGAGGCCAAGACAATTATAAGTCACCCTAAGCAAGGGAACAATACTGCCATTGATACTGTTGAGCCGTAACTTGTGCCTGAAGGCAAAACAGAGCGACCAAAACAGTACTGCTATTGTTTTTGTTTAAACAATATCCAAATTACCTAGCTATGTATTTAAACAATATCAAATTTATTTATTGACAATATTACCTATGTATTTTAATTTTAATTCATCCCAACATAATACGATTAACAATTAAACAATTGCTTTGTGCTTTACAGGGTTTGACGTAAATGGCTTATCCTATGATTACACGGCCAGTATTGAGGCAAGTTTCCCAACAACTGTTTTGTTAGGTTTACGTAGAGATATCAATTAAATCTAACAAATTTGTTCCCTCTTTTGTTCCCCTTGTTTACAGTGTTTGGCAAAGCCTCACAAACCACAATATCGCGGAGGAATCATTGTAAACCCGGAACTAAATCTTGGCGTGAAAGGATGGTCTACTTTCGGCAATGCAAAAATACAACACCGAGAATCAGAAGGCAACAAATTTATTGTGGCTCATAGTAGAAACCAGCCACATGACAGTATTTCGCAGAAGACGTACTTGCAAAGAAGCAAGCTCTACACATTCTCTGGTACTTAACCAATTACTCTTTTTTACTGATTCATGGTATAATTATCAACTAATTACTTAATCGACAATTGTAACAATGTTTCCGGTTTGTGTTGGTGCAGCTTGGATACAAGTGAGTAGCAGTAGTGCTCCGGTATCAGCAATTTTCAAGACAAGTAGTGGATTTGTACATGTTGGTGCAATTGTAGCTGAATCCGGTTGCTGGTCCATGCTCAAGGGTGGCTTAACCGTCAATGCCTCAGGTCCCGCCGAGCTCTACTTTGAGGTATTTGTTTCTGCTATTTGTATGATATTTACTGATATTGTTTTCTGTTACAAGTAATTAGTATGTTCAATCTTTTATAACTAACAACCATCAAACCTCTTAAATCAGAGCAAGAACACATCTGTTGAGATCTTTGTTGATAGCATCTCCTTACAACCATTCACTGAGAAGCAGTGGAATTCTCATCAACAACAAAGCATTGAGAAGGTGAGTTTGATGAGGCCATGTAATTACTAGTGAAACAAGACTAATTAAACGCAAATTAACTAACTATACACTTTTTACAGGTTCGTAAGACGAATGTTAGAATTCAAGCGGTCACCGAGCAAGGAAATCCACTAGAAAATGCAACAATCATCATCCAACAAAAGGCTCCAGGCTTCCCTTTCGGCGTTGCAATCAACAAGAACATCCTCACCAACACAGCCTACCAAAACTGGTTCACTTCAAAGCCTTTCAAAGTCACAACGTTTGAAGACGAAATGAAATGGTATACCACGGAGCCTTCTCCAGGCCAAGAGGACTACTCCGCTGCTGATGCCTTGGTTCAGTTTGCAAAGCAACACCAGATTGCAGTCCGAGGCCACAATGTGTTCTGGGAGGATCCTCATTACCAGGCCGGTTGGCTTAACTCGCTCTCTGGCCAACAATTCTCCGATGCCGCTAACAAGAGGCTCAATTCTATTATGGGGAGATACAAGGGACAAGTCATTGCTTGGGATGTTAGTAACGAAAATTTGCATTTCAACTTCTTTGAGAGTAAGATGGGTGCAAATGAGTCTGCTGAATTTTACAATTGGGCTAGTAAAGCTGATGATACAGCCACACTGTTCTTGAATGATTACAATACCATTGAGGAGAGTGGAGATAATGATTCCACGCCGGCTAATTACCTTCAGAAGCTGAGAGACATACAAGGGTTTCCCGGTAACAGTAATGCAAAGATGGCGATTGGTCTCGAGTCACATTTCCAGACTCCTAACATTCCTTACATAAGATCTTCTATTGATACTCTTGCTGGTGCAAATGTGCCAATTTGGATTACAGAATTGGACGTGGTTAGTGGTCCCAATCAGGTAAAATACTGCGCCTCTCCACCTATTGCCAATAATTTGATTTTGCGTTCGATATCAGAGCGAGAAATTTATTTACAGTCACATGTGAAGGGACATAGGTATTGACTTTATAAACATAAAAATCACAATTCTGCGGAGTAGTTAACTTTTCTTTTTTTGGTTATATGTGCAGGCATCGTACTTAGAGCAGATTCTAAGGGAGGTGCATTCTCACCCTAAGATTCAAGGCATTGTGATTTGGGCTGCATGGAAACCTTCAGGATGCTACAGAATGTGTTTGACGGATAACAATTTCAAGAACTTGCCCACCGGCGATGTTGTTGACAAGCTCACAAGTGAGTTCGGTTTGACTTCAGGCTTAGCTTCTGGCACGACGAACGCTAATGGTTTCTTCGAGGCCTCGCTTTTCCACGGCGATTACGAAGTGAAAATTACTCACCCCTTGGTCGACTCCCCCTTCGTTCGGGGTTTGAATGTGGCACCAACTACTGAGTCCCAGCAACAATTGCACGTCCAACTTAATGCCTGAAGAATTGTTATGTTTTCTCTTGTTTTTGTAAGCACTTTTGGGTCTGAAAGGTGCAAAAGAAAGACAAAAACAGAGGTATTTTAGAATACCTCATTTTGAGGCAATTATTTTCTTATTTTCTTCTTCTGAAGCCAGTCGAACTGTTGACCCGGTGGACTTTATGTGAACACAAAGCCACTAGGCTACAGAGAGACCGGCCGTGTTTACGTTTCACTTTTTATCTTTGTGTTTTTCAAATTGCTTTAATGGGAGGACAATTGACCATATATTTATGGGTATGACTTTAATGTCTTAGTGGTTGGATTTGATTTTCACAATTATGAGATCTTTTATTTTATCTCAGTCATTCATTTTTTTTACCACTTAGTGCTACATAATTGATATTTAAAAACAAGAGAACATGGATGATAAACATTCATAATATTTATAAGATCATTACGATTACGAAGTATATATATAAGTAGCACAATATCGTCATTAGTACTATCATTTAGTGGTCTCCCAAGATTTCTTTAGAAGGCCAATCGAAGAGTTCTATAGACAAGTTTTACCTTTTATCTAATGGACGGACGTTGAATCCGGTTTTTCTAGAACGGGCTTTGCAAATAATATGTATTTTTTCTCTCTAATTTTTGTAAATATCTTCAAACACGAGATTGAAATAATTGACTGAGATTGAAATAAAAAATCTAAATAGTTATGGAAAATATGCATACCGATAATTTCTTCAAGCACAATATCGTCATTAGCACTACAAGCAATTCAACTCAGATAATTTACGCATACCGATTCCTTGGACGAGCTTTTGAAAAGTAGACTTGGGCAATGACTTGGTGAAGAGATCGGCCATGTTGTCCTGGGAACGGATTTGCTTGACTTCAATGTTCTGATGCTGCTGCTGCTGGTGTGAGTAAAAGAACTTCGGCGCTATGTGCTTGGTGTTGTCTCCCTTGATGTATCCCTTCTTTAACTGCTCGATACATGCTGCATTGTCTTCAAAGATCGTCGTAGGAAGGTCAACGACTAATGTAAGACCACTAGTGCTTCGAAAATGTTCCATAACTTCTCTCAGCCAAAAGCACTCACGCGATGCTTCATGTAGGGCGAGAATCTCAGCATGGTTCGATGAAGTCGCAACTAGCGTTTGCTTGGTAGACTTTCAAGATATAGCGGTGTCTCCAACGGTAAAGATATAGCCCGTTTGAGAATGTGCCCTATGTGGGTCAGACAGATATCTAGCATCTGCGTAACCAACAAGGCGAGAATCAACCCAAGGACCATAGGGGCCGGCAACACTCGGAGATTCGCGGGTATAGAACAAGCCCAAATTCGTAGTACCCTTGAGGTAGCGGAAAATGTCTTTAACACTATTCCAGTGCCTGCGTGTGGGCGCATTGCTGTATCTAGCCAATAGATTCACAGCGAAGGAAATGTCGGGTCTAGTGCATTAAGCCAAGTACAATAAAGCCCCAATTGCACTTAGGTAAGGAACTTTGGGTTCCAAAATCTCTTCCTCATCCTCTTTTGGACGGAAGGGATCTCGTTTAGCATCTAAAGTCTGAACGACCATGGGTGTACTCGAAGGCTTCGCTTTATCTTCGTTAAAACGACGAAAAACCTTTTGGGTGTAGTTCAATTGATGTACTAGGATTTCATCTGAACAATGTTCGATCTCCAGGCCGAGACAGTATTGAGTTTTCCCAAGATCCTTCATCTCAAATTCTGATTTCAAGTGTGTAGCAATTTCCTCAAGCTCTGCGGAAGTCCTGATGAGGTTCATGTCATCGACATAAACTGCAACGATTGCAAATCCGGAATGTGACTTCTTTATGAACCATCATGGACATAATTCGTTGTTCACATAACCCTGACTTGTCAAATATTCACTCAGACGGTTATACCACATCCACCCGGATTGTTTCAATCCGTAGAGTGACCTCCTCAACCTAATTGAGAGAGTGTTCCGTGGTCTAGAAGTATTTGAACCAATCAATGGAAGTCCTTCTGGAACTTTCATGTATATTTCCATATCTAGATCCCCATCGAGATACACGGTTACCATGTCCATAAGCTGCATATTCAGTTTTTCAGAAACTACCAAACTGATTAGGTAGCAGAATGTTATAACGTCCATTACGGGGGAATACGTCTCCTTGTAATCAATTTCAGGGCATTGAGAGAAGCCTTGCGCTATGAGGCGTGCTTTGTATCGCACTATTTCATTCTTCTCATTACTCTTCCTCATGAAAACCCACTTGTAGCCAACGGGTTTCATGCGTGGTGGTGTAGGAACGATAGGTCTAAACACTTTACGTTTCGCGAGCAAATCGAGTTCGACCTGGATTGCTTGTTTCCAGTTTGACCAATCAGTTCTATGTCGGCATTCATCGACAGAACGTGGTTTAATGTCATCGCTAAGCATGATGTCAGTAGTTACTGAGTACGCGAATGCATCGTCGATGATCATCTTATTCCTATTCCAAACCTCATCCAATACTGCGTAGTGGACCGAAATCTCATGATTCTCGGGAGGCCGACATGTTTCATCTGAAGCATCATCGTAATCTAGAATAACCTCATGCATTGGAACAAATGAGTGAGCGATGGTCAGCTTCAAACTAGGGTCACTAGTTGGTGCTATTTTCCTTTTTCGGGGTTGTGAATCCTTTGAACTAAGGGGTCTGCCATGCTTCAGGGTTGGAGCAGATGATTGGCTAGTCGCCAATGTACCTTGCAGCTTGAAGGGTGCGGCCTCCCCATATTCGGGGACGGTCCGGCTTTCCCAGATGGGTTGTTGTCGTACGCGGGGTACATCTATCCTTGCAGGTGTGTTTGCAGCAGGTATATGTGATCTTGTCACCTTTGGTAGATCATTAAAAGCATCCGGAATGCTTTGAGCAATGCTCTGAAGATCTATAATTCGACGCACCTCAGTTTCAGACTGGGTAGTGTGGGGATCTAAATAAGGCATAGTGGGAGTATACCACGATAATTCATGGCATTCTATGGGAACGTTAGCATGCTTATCTCCCCCTAACAATGGGAAGACTGTCTCATCAAAGTGACAATTCGCAAAATGTGTGGTAAAGAGATCTCATGTGGGTTCTAAGTAGCGAACAATTGATGACGACTCATAACTGACATAGATTCCCATTTTTCTTTGAGGAACCATTTTTGTACGTAGCAACGACACTATTGGCATATAAATGGCACACCCAAACACCCGTAAATGCGAGACGTCAGGCTCGTATCCAATAACCAACTGTAACAGTGAATGTGGTTGAGTAGCGGTGGGGCTCAGGCGGACCAACATAGCTGCGTGCAATATTGCATAGCCCCAGGCAGATACTGGCAGCTTGGTTCACATAACCAAAGTCCGAGCTATCATTTGAAAGCGCTTTATGAAAGCTTTTGCTAGGCCTTTTTGGGTGTGAACATGGGGCATAAGATGTTCCACATCAATCCCTACTGACATGCAATAATTGTCAAAATTCTGTGACATAAACTCTCCAGTGTTATCCAGTTGAATCGACTTAATCGGATAATCAGGGTGGTGATCCCTTAGCTTAATGATTTGAGCTAGGAGTTTAGCAAACACGGCGTTACGTGTGGACAACAGGAAAACATGTGACCATCTTGTCGATGCATCAACCAACACCATTAAATATTTAAATGGTCTGCAGGTTGGTTGGATAGGTCCACAAATGTTCCCTCGAATCCTCTGAAGAAATTTAGGGGGGTCGTGAATAATCTTTGTATGTGAGGGTTGAGTATTCAACTTCCCTAAAGAACACGCTTTGCATGGCGGGAGTCCAACATAGGGATGAAATTTATGCCCGTGAGAAGATTTAAGGATACGGCACATCATGTCACGTCCAGGATGTCCTAAACGATCAGGCCAAAGCAACAAAGTGTCCTGCAACTCAGGCATAGGGCCGGCCACATTGTGGGTTTCTATGCGGCGAATGGTTGTGATGTATAACCCACTCGGCAGACGTTCCAACTTCTCGTGAATATGCTTCTAGCCATATTCGTATGAAGTGATACAAAGAAATTCAGAACCATTATCTTCAGTGGTTTCAAGATGATATTTATTATCTCGAATATCTCTAAAACTCAGCAACGTTCTTCTGGAATGTGGAGAATAAAGTGCCTCCTTAATGGTCAAGATTGTACCATTAGACAACATGATACGTGCCTTTCCGTATCCTTCAATAAGGTTGGATGGGCCTGATAGAGTTGTTAAAGGAGCTTTCTTGGGTATCAAGTTAGTAAAATAGTGTCGTTCACGCAAGATGGTGTACGTGGTTGCACTATCTGCCAGACAACTAACTTCCCTACTTGACATACCTAGAAATAAATTGATTGAATTGGTCACATGTATAAAGATAAGTCCATTCATTCAATTAAGCAATTCAAGAAAATAATATCCATTCAAATAACAATCCATAATTCAAAACAAACCAAAACCAAACAAATTATTCCAACTACTTAGAAAAATTGTTCAAAATTAAACCATAAACCTAGCAAAATAGGGGGGGGGGGTGGGGGTAAGGCCGACCACACCTAGTGGGTTTGGCCATTAGGGGTAAACACCCTAAAAACGTGTCTAATTCATTCATCGATAGGCGTTGACGCCTCCTGAAAATCCGATATCTTTATTGATGTAGTTGCATCTTCCTGATGATCTACATGTGCAAAGTTAGACTCACGATGGGAATGATACTTGGCAATAGCCTCAGGGGAAGCTCGGCATACACGTGACTAATGATCCCTTGATCCACAGCGATAACACATGTCCAGTTCAGTAGAAGCAACCTGAACGGGAGCTTTGCCCTTGTTCTTGAAGTTTGGGGCCTTAGGGGCCAATGGTGGATGATGCTGGGTCACATTTCTTCCCTTAGGTCCGGCACTCTGTTAACCTTGGGCTTGTGGTGGGGCTTGTTGCCCATTGTCACGGCCATGACGATTCTGTCGTCGTTTATGGCTGCGAGAATTAATCCCATGCGCTTCACGCGCAGTGTTCGAGCCAGTGGGTCGAGCTTGATGATTCTTCATCAAAAGCTGGTTCTGCTTTTCAGCAAGAAGTAAAATAGAGATCAAATCTGAAAACTTGGTGAATTTTTATGGCCTATATTGTTGCTGCAGGACAATATTGATGGCATGGAAGGTCGAATAGGTATTCTCCAGGAGATCTGATTCGGTTAGTTCCACTTTGCAGAATTTCAACAAAGAACGGATTCTACAAACTTCAGAGTTGTATTCATTCACGGACTTAAAGTCTTAGAAGCGAAGATGTTGCCAGTCGTGTCTTGCTTCAAGCAAGTATATGTCTTTCTGGTGATCGAAATGGTCAGCCAGAGCAAGCCAGAGGGTGCGTGGGTCCTCCTCAGCGAGATACTCAGTCTGCAGTGCATCATGGATGTGTCTTTGAATGAAGATCATTACAGTAGCCTTCTGAGCTTCGTCACCAGGTTTGTCGGTGATAGGTGTCTCGATGGTGGCTCTAATACCTTTTGCAGTTAGATGGAGCTTCACGTCTTGAACCCACTTCAGATAGTTTCTTCCAGAGACTTCTAGAGCGGTGAAATTGAGCTTGTTCAAGTTCGACATGTCCCTAAAACGGAGGGAGAAAAGAAAACATGATTAGTCATATGGTAAGCCATAGACATATATCGTAGAACATACAGGTTCTATAGACATGTATTGGTTTAATATATGCATGAAAACTACAGGTTTCATGTGGTATGTTTTGAATGAAAACTTCGGGTTTCAAAGGCACTAAATTTGAAACTATAGGTTCAATTTAGTTTTATGAACAATTAGTTCGTAATGAGAGGTTCCTACAAGAAACACAGAATGCAATATACTAATTTTGAATATAGTGGATTTGAGGTTCTTCGGGAACTCAAGTGTGAGAGCTTCATTACTACGAAAGTATGTTACGGTTCAAAGTATAAAAATAAATGATTGAATCATTGATGTCCAAAAGTGATCTTCAGGTCAATAATTTTGGATTCATTATCAGATTAATGGACTGTAGGCCACTTTTAATTAATTCAATAAATTGGGTCGATTGTAGAAGCTAAATAATATTAAAATAATATTATTGGATCGAGAATATAGCCTCAAAACTAATTTGGGCTTGGGTTGGGTGCCTTGAGTAAAAGGCATGACCCAAAAAGGGCCTCGGATGTGAACTTCAGGTCATGGGGTGAAGGAGAAACCCCAGCCGCAACTGGGTTTCAATTTTTGGACCGAGGGGATGACACAGGTTTAAGCCCAAAAGCTTGAAGGTTGCGAGGGACACCCCAGCCGCATTGGCCTGACGTTATGTATGGTAAGCAGTGGGTCGTGACACGAGGCAAGCTAGGCTTGCTGGCAGTGGATTGAAGGCCAGGCCCGTGGCTGCTGCACAAGCCCAGCAACCATAAGGGTTGCAACGTGCGTCGGGAAGGAAAGCCCAGAGAACTGGGCTGGTTAGATGGCTGCAGGCCAATGTCAGCGTGCATGATCTTGGGGCTTTTGGCTCTGCCGAGGTGAAATCCAGGCCGTGGCCTGGTTGCTGTGTCCATAGTGATGGTGCGGTGGTGTGCCGCACCATATCCTATTCCCCTTTTTTTTTTTTTTTTTTTTTTTTTTCGAAATCCCTTAGGGTTTAGGAAACCCAAATTTGCTTCTAATTTAATCTTGTACTTTGACTCAAAAATTCCACATAACAATTTAATTGTGCGATGCATGAAACAAATATATATATCGACAAATATATAAACATATACAATATATATATATATATATATATATATATATATATATATATATATCGAAAGGAAAATATAAACATAGAGGGGTTTATGCATCATGGGGAATGTTTTCATGCTTTGTGGACGTTGCAAATATTTTATTTTATTTTAAGTGTACCTGATTACCAGAAAACAAATAAACCTTTGACTTTGGTGGATGATAGCCTCCTCCTATGATATGCCAGTTCCTTAGCTTATGGTAAGAGCATGCTGATAACGTGTTGTAGGCCTATTTGATTGAATGATCTAGGGTTTAGAGAGAGAGAGGGGGCCGACTGTGCTTAAAGAGAAGAGATAGTGATTTAATTGTGAGGTGTGTTTGATTCACCCCATTGTGCCTAGTAGGATAGGTAAATACCTTTCCCTTTAGGATTACAACATTTAATAGGTAATCTACTCCTAATAAGAATATAAGATACTTTCCCATATTCTCTAGGATTTACATAATCATATTCCTATTCTAAATATAACTGCAACAAATTTATATTAATGCCGTTTTAACGGATATATTAATGCTTTGAACAAGATTCAAGTTTAGTCCCTTAGTTCTATTTAAATGTTAGCATTTTTATTTTTATTTTTGGTAATTTCATAATTTTTTTTTCTAAGCCTACACTAATTTATTATAATATATTTTGCTACAAATATTCAGGTAGACTAACTCATCATCATCATCATCATATATATATATTTTTTTTTTTTTCGATACAAACATGTAGGTACACAAATTCATTATAATATAGTTCGGTACAAACATTTCGGAAAAATATTTAAGTGCAGTAATTCATTATAATATATTCTGGTACAAACATTTAGGTGTACATATTTCGGTACAAATAAGTCAATTTAACATATTTCTGTACAATCATTTCTATACACTGATGTATTTACATTTTTTCCATATGTGTCACTAATTTCTTTTAATGTTTTTCATTTAGGATTATTTATAATTGGCAGAACTAAAAGAGCATACTAATAAAATCAAAACTTTAATGAGTTTTTATACTTAATAGCCAAAATTTAACCCATCATTTCAAAAATGTCAATTTTTATAAAGAATTTCATATATAGCAAAAATGTCACTTGAATTGTGACAGCTCGTCCTGGATTATCGTTCTCGAAAATGTGAAATGTCAAAATTGCCCTTGGACGTTTTGTGAGGTTTTGTGAGTTAAATTTTAATTGGATCCAATCAAGTATTTTCCTAAGTTTTGGGGGCCAATGGGAATTAAAACCTTTAGTGTTGGTGATTGGTGGCTTTTGGACCACACACAAATACCCAAAAACCTTCTCTCTATTCTCTCCCGTGTTCTCTCTCTTATCTCCCTCGGAATCACTCTCTATCTCTTCCATTTTCGTACGGAACACAACCAAAACCTCCCCAAACTTCACAGATCAAAGGTTTTGAGATCACCATTGTGTTTGTGGGATTCATACGAATCGTTTGGCACCAGTTTCAGGTAAGGAAACCTTTGATTTCACGTGAAAAACCCTAGCTCCGATTTGGTCACTATTCATGCGATCGTAATATGTTGTGTTTTTGGAAATTCTAAGCTCACAGGGAGCTTTGGGAGGTCCTCTAGAGACTCGGAGTACCTCGTTGGAAGAGTTTGGACGTCGAAATCATGAGATTGAAACTTGGCCGGTTTTTCTCGAAATTTCCCGGTGAGATCCCGTGGTTTTTGAGGCTTGAAAGAGGTATAAACTTGTTCTATGCCTCATGTACTTCATTTTGGTATAATGATCGTGAAAAATGGTGTAACAATGGTCGAGATATAGTGTTTTAAAGATTTCCTAGTTTTCTAGCGATGGCGACGGTCGTCGGAAAACTGAGGTTGAAGACGACGGAATATTCTGACGTCGTCAGTTCGTTTTAACTGTTACCATTGGGATTTGATGGAATATTCCCTAGAATATTCCTGACGGTGTTAACTGACGCCGTTAGTGTGCATGGCACGTGGGGGAGCGTTTGGCCGTGCCTTGGCAGGCACATGGGTGGTCGGAAATTTTTTCTAAAAATATGGGGATGTTCGTGACATTGAGTAGGTCTCAGTGGTATATTCATATACCCAATTTGAGCATTGTATGAGAAGTTATTACCTAGTTTTGTTTATGTGCTTTAGAATAACGCCTATATAGTTGTTTCTCATATATGCGAGACTTATCCAGAGGACGAATGTAACCAGGCTAGGCACGGGGGTTACGACCCGTCTATATACCAGTGAGTGGGTTTTTGTTTTCAATATATATATATATACTTGACGTTTTTCCCAGAAAACATATTTTAAAGGAAATGTGATTTGAAATGCCATGTCATGCTCGTATTATATATTAGCATATGCATTACCATAATTATGCATATTGTTGCATGGTGCTGCGGAGGCCAGGTAAGCTACAAGTGAGTATATCATGCTGGTAAGAGTTATGAGATGAATGGTGATGTTGTGATGCATATTGAGCTCATTAATCTGCACCCTGGTATTAGTGCTCCCGCCCAGAGTTAGGGGCATAGTCCTTCACGTGATGTTCATCTCCCGCACCACACGCTCATCTTGGATCCAAGTTAGGTGCACAGTCCTGTAGTATAGACCACTTTCAGTGGGTTCGACTCGTAGGTGACCCGCGATTTATCGCACAGTCTTCACGCGATCGTACCACTAGAGCGTATTATTATATTATACCCAGTCCTGTCGGTTAGACCATGTGAGGTGGTTCTGACTCGTGTGCAAATATGTGCAAATATGTATATACATGATGAGATATGATGAGATATGTGACATATATACATGACGAATTATGTGATGAGATATGAGACTGAGATATGATTAAAATGAGCTCTAGATTTCGTCGTATAGATCACGTCATGTGACTTCGGCTAGTATATGAGTTATATTGAATTGCATCACCTGGCTTACATTAGTGATATTATGAGGCATTGGGCATGGCATATGCATGGCATACATACATTTATGTGGTTTTAGATACATTGAGCATGGTTTTGAAATATATTTATATACATATATATGTATCCTATTTTTGTGGGAAAGTATACAGGTTTTCCAGCGAGGGGATGGCGCTTTTGATATCGTATGATTTTAGAAAACTTATTAGTCTAGAATTCGTCCAAATAACTCCCTAGAGTCTGTTTTGAGTCTAGTTGTTAGTTTTGTGCTGTTTTAAGTTGTTTTGAGTCTTTAGAGTTTAGTTTAGTATATAGGAGTCTTATTTGTGTCGATTAGCATCCCTTCTAATCCCCGGCTAGAACCATCCCTACTTACACATACTACATTGATAGGGTTTAAGTTTGAGTGCAATTTAATTTCACATCACACGCTCATCTTGGATCCAAGTTAGGTGGACAATCCTGTCGTATAGACCACTTTCAGTGGGTTCGACTCATAGGTGACCGTGATTTATCGCACAGTCTTCACGTGATCGTAGCACAAGAGTGTATTATTATATTATACCCAGTCCTATCGGTCAGACCACGTGAGGTGGTTCCGACTCGTGTGCAAATATGTATATACATGATGAGATATGTGACATATATACATGACGAATTATGTGATGAGATATGAGATTGAGATATGATTAAAATGAGCTTTAGATTTCGCCGTATAGATCACGTCATGTGACTTCGGCTAGTATATGAGTTATATTGAATTGCATCACCTGGCTTACATTAGTGATATTATGAGGCATTGGGCATGGCATATGCATGGCATACATACATTTATGTGGTTTTAGATACATTGAGCATGGTTTTGAAATATATTTATATACATATATATGTATCCTATTTTTGTGGGAAAGTATACAGATTTTCCAGCGAGGGGATGGCGCTTTTGATATCGTATGATTTTAGAAAACTTTTGTTTTTGTCCACTCACATTTTTGTTTTGCGCCCCTCCAGGTATTAGGTAGCATTTGTTGGTGGCTTACGAGGATTCAACGGAGGTTCTGACAGACATCCTTCATGTAGGACCACCTTCGGGTGTTGTTTAATTAGTACTTTTATGCTTGACTGCACTGAGGCTAGTTAAGCTCTGGTTGTATAATTCACAATTATTCTCGCACTAGCATGTTCTCTTAACTAGGATTACTAGTTGCTCGGTTTTAATTTGTTCGTATTTCCCTCATTAATCTTGCTTCTGCACTGTGCTTATGGTTACATCACGCTCACGTGACGGCCAGCACACCTCGATCTCGGTCGGGGTGTGTCAGATTGGTATCAGAGCTCTAGGTTGCAGTTCTGCATAATTTGAGAATTCCTTAATTGTTTCTTGATGTCTTCTTTCAGAATTATGCAGCCTCGTAGGGAGCCACATTGTTCAGCTGAATCTAGTTTCCCCGATATTTCTCAGTTAGGGGAAGCTATAACCAATGCTATACAGTCTGCGTTACGTCCTGCTCAGATGAATCATCTTGAGGCTGTATACAATTTGAAGTTGTATAATTTTATGGGAAATGAAGAGCCTGAAGGCGCAGAGAAATGGTTTAACCATGTGGAGAAGACCTTCCAGGTAATGCAAAGTCAAGGGAATCTTCTTCCTGATAGATGGGTTGAGACGACTACTTGGTTCTTAAGTAAGAAACCTGCATCTTGGTGGGAACTGGAGGCTCGAGCGTTAACTCGAGAGGAAGCAGCTGATTAGGAAGTTTTCAAGAGTTATTTATGAAAAGATTTATTTCTCCAGCCTACATTAACAGTAAGAAGCAAGAGTGTACCAGTCTGAAACAGGGGAAGATGTCAACGAATGAGTATTATAGGAAGTTCACTGACTTGTCTCGTTATCATCCGGAGGTTGCTGATAATCCGGTTAAGATGTTACGTCGTTTTATTTTGGGTACTAAAAAGAAATGACGTACTATAGTGACTACTACTTACTGTAATACCTACCAGGAGAGAGAAGGGATGATAAAGGTAAAGGACATTCATTTCAAGGACCTCGCCATACTCAGAGTTTTAAGAAAAGTGGCACAAGCTCAAGTTCTTCCTGTGAAGGTTTTAGTGCCACAGGCCAGAGGTGAGGAGGTAGATTTATTGGAGGCCCGAGATTTCAGAGCCAGAGAGATTCAGGTGGTGCTAGTGCTCATTTGTGCCGTAGGTGCAATAATCGACATTTTGGAGAGTGTCGTCGAGGTAGCAACGGATTCTATACCTGTGGACAAATGGGACATTTGTCTAGGTATTGCCCTTAGAATCAGCAGAGGCCCCAGCAGCCTCAGCAGCCCCTTATGCCACCGCCAGCTCTGACCTAGTGGTTATGTGCAGGCAGGTCAGGGTAGCACTTATCATTTTCAGGGGGATCCAATTCCTTATTCTTCAGGACAGTATCAGTACCCTCATGATCCTTATCAACAAGGTGGTTATGGCCAGTTTTCAGGGGGTTATATGCCTTATCAGTAGAGTGGCTATGGTCAGCAGTTTTCAACTGGTGGATCGCAGTGGCAGTCTGGAGTGCAACCTCAGCAGGTGGATGTTGCTGCTAGTAGTGCTGGATCGTCAAGGCCGCACAATCAGTCCGGTCAGGGACGTAGTTCGCAGGGCAGAGGTGTTCATGCTAACAGAGGTCGAGGAGGAAGACAGCAGACCTAAGGACGTATCCATAACATTTCTCTTCAGGATGCTCAGAACAATCCTGACTTAATCATGGGTACGTTAATTATTCTTGGTTATCATGCTAAAGTGTTGATTGATTGTGGTGCTACATATTATGTGATTTCTCATACATTTGCTCAGTTGACTCAACCTCAATCTACACCCATTGGGTATGGGTTAGAGTTTGCAATGCCTAGAGGGGAGAAGTGTTATGTAGATTATGATTACCCAGGTTGTCCCGTATTAGTGGAGGATGTGGTTATGCCAGCTAACTTTACTCCTTTAGACATTGTGGATTTTGATGTTATTTTAGGCACATATTGGTTGCATTACAATTGTACCTAGATTGACTATTACGGGAAATCAATTACCTTCCATCGTCCTGGATTACCTGAGGTTACATTCTTTGGTGAGCCTAGTGAGGCATGGTATTATTTCAGCTATGAGAGCCAAAAAGCTGTTAACGAAAGGTTGTTAGGGGTACTTGGCTCACGTACTATTGAAAGATGTTGCTCCTATTAGTGTGGAGAATGTAAAGGTGGTTAGACATTTTTCGGATGTCTTTTATGAGGATTTACCTGGATTACCGCTAGGTCGAGATGTGGAGTCCACCATTGATTTACTTCCAGGTACAGATCCTATATCTTTAGCTCCATATAGAATGGCTCATGCAGAGTTAAGAGAATTGAAGATTCAGTTACAAGAGTTGGTTGATAAAGGTTTCATTCAGCCTAGTTTGTCACCTTGGGGAGCCCTTGTGTTATTTGTTTGGAAGAAAGACGGAACCTTAAGGTTGTGTATTGATTATAGGTAATTGAATCGGGTAACGATTAAAAGCCGTTATCCATTGCCGCGTATAGACGATCTATTTGATCAACTCAGAGGTGCCTGTGTGTTCTCAAAGATTAACTTAAGGTCGGGATACTATCAGCTGAAGATTAAGAGTGAAGGTGTCCCTAAGACGATATTAAGAACTCGTTATGGTCACTATGAGTTTTGTGTGATGCCATTTGGATTAACGAATGCACCAGCAGCTTTCATGGGTTTGATGAATAAGGTATTTCAGCAATACTTGGATAGATTTGTTATTGTCTTTATTGATGACATTCTGGTGTATTCTAAGATGAAATCAGATCATGTTCAACATCTCACTCTAGTGCTGAAGAAATTGAGGGAACATTAGCTGTATGCTAAATTTAGCAAGTGCCAGTTTTGGTTAAATGAAGTGGCATTCTTGGGACATGTAATTTCAGCTCAAGGTATTTTGGTAGACCCTCAGAAGGTAGCAACTGTAGAGAATTGGGAGTAGCCAAGAACCGTCATCGAGGTACAGAGTTTCCTTGACTTAGCAGGTTATTATCGATGGTTTGTTAAAGACTTTTCAGCTATTGCTTTACCATTTACAAAGTTAACTAGGAAGGAAGTTAAATTTGAGTGGGATGGGAATTGTGAGCAGAGTTGTCAACAACTTAAGCATTGTCTCACTCATGCTCTGGTTTTGCCACTTCCTGATGATAGTGCTAACTTTGAGATTTATAGCGATGCTTCTTTGAATGGCCTAGGTTGTGTTCTGATGTAACATGGTAGAGTAATTGCCTATGCTTCGAGGCAGTTGAAGTCTCATGAGATGAACTACCCTACTCATGATTTGGAGTTAGTAGCTATCATCTTTGCTTTGAAGATCTGGAGACATTATCTTTATGGTGAAAAGTGTAAGATATTTACAGATCACAAGAGTCTTCAATATATTTTCACCTAGAAGGAGCTTAATCTTAGGCAGCGAAGGTGCTTAGAGTTGCTTAGTGATTATGATTGCACGATTGAGTATCACCCTAGACGTGCTAATGTAGTGGCTGATGCTTTGAGTAGGAAATCCCAAGATCGGATCAGTGCTTTGTATGCTTCTCGTGTTCCTCTTCTTGTGAATTTGAGGTCTACTAGAGTGAAATTGGAATTGGAAGAACAAGAAGAAGCTGTGGCAGAACGAGAAGAAGCGTTACTTGCTAGTTTCAAAGTTAGGCCTATTCTGATTGATCGTATACTTGAGACTCAGATGAATAATGAAGAAATTCAAGAGCTAATTCATTTGAGGAATCAAGGGAAAAAGAAAGATTTAGAGTTAGAGAGACGGATGACATGCTTATGCAGGAGAATAGGATGTACGTGCCAAATAATAAGGAGTTAAAGAAGGCAATTCTTGATGAGGCACACATTTCAGCATATGCCATGCATCCAGGAGGAACTAATGTATCATACCATTAGGCCATTTTATTATTGGCCAGGTATGAAAAAGGGAAATTGCAGAGTATGTCCGTAGGTGTGCAGTTTGTTAGCAGGTCAAAGCTGAAAGGAAGAAGCCGTTTGGATTGATGCAGCCACTTTCCGTTCCACAGTGGAAATGGGAAAATATTACTATGGATTTTGTATACAAGCTTCCTCGTACACGGAATGGTTATGATGGCATTTGGGTGGTTGTAGATCGGCTTACCAAATCAGCGTACTTTATTCCAGTAAGGGAAAAGTATTCTCTAAACAAGTTAGCTGAATTGTTCATCACAAAGATTGTGAAGTATCATGGGGTTCCGGTTAATATTATTTCTGATCGAGACCCTAGGTTTACTTCTAAGTTTTGGATAGCTTTTCAGGAGGCTCTTGGTACGAGATTACTGTGTAGTACAGCATATCATCCTCAAACGGATGGTCAATCTGAGAGGACGATTCAAACCTTGGAGGATATGCTAAGATCTTCTGTACTTCAGTTTGATGATAATTGGCATGCAAAGTTGGATTTAATGGAGTTTGCCTACAACAACAGTTATCATTCTAGCATCGGGATGGCACCATTTGAGGCGCTTTATGGCAAGGCTTATCGTACACCTTTGTGTTGGTGAGAGGTAGCCGAAAGAGTGCTAGTGGGCCTTGAGATTGTGGAGGAGACTACTCAGAACGTTCAGGTAATTAAGTCTAACCTGAAAGCGACCCAGGATCGCCAGAAAAGCTTAGCAGACAGTCATGCCACTGACAGGGTGTACCAAGTTGATGATTGGGTATTTCTGAAGCTATCACCTTGGAAATGAGTAGTAAAGTTCGGGAAGAAGGGTAAGCTGAGCCCTAGGTACATCAGACCTTACAAGATCATCGAACGAGTTGGTGAAGTTCCTTATAGGCTTGAGTTGCCTTCTAAAATGTCTAAGGGACATAATGTGTTTCATGTTTCGATACTTCGACATTATGTTGCAGATCCTTCACATGTGATACCTCCTCAACCATTGGAAATTAGTTAGGATTTGACTTATGATGAGGAACCAGTAACGATACTGGATTGGAAAGATAAGGTGCTCAGGAACAAGATAATGCGTTTGGTGAAAGTTTTGTGGAGGAACCACTCAGTGGAAGAGGCCACTTGGGAGACAGAGGATCGGATGAGAGAGATGTATCCAAGGTTGTTTTTTTGAGTATCAGAGGATGGTATTGGTTATGTAAATTTTGAGGTTGAAATTTTTATAAGGAAGGTAGGTTGTGACAGCCCGTCCCGGATTATCGTTCTCGAAAATGTGAAATGTCAAAATTGCCTTTGGGCGTTTTGTGAGGTTTTGTTAGTTAAATTTTAATTGGACCCAATCAAGTATTTTCTTAAGTTTTGGGGGCCAATGGGAATTAAAACCTTTAGTGTTGGTGATTGATGGCTTTTGGACCACACATAAATACCCAAAAACCTTATCTCTCTTCTCTCCCTCGGAATCACTCACTCTCTCTCTTCCATTTTCGTACGGAACACAACCAAAACCTCCCCAAACTTCATAGATCAAAGGTTTTGAATCACCATTGTGCTCGTGGGGTTCATGCGAATCGTTTGGCTCCAGTTTCGGGTAAGGAAACCTTTGATTCCATGTGAAAAACCCTAGCTCCGATTTGGTCACTATTTATACGATCGTAATATGTTGTGTTTTTGGAAATTTTAAGCTCACAGGGAGCTTTAGGAGGTCCTCTAGAGACTTGGAGTACCTCGTTGGAATAGTTTGGACGTTGGAATGGTGAGATCGAAACTTGGCCGGTTTTTCTCGAAATTTCCCGGTGAGATCTCGTGGTTTTTTAGGCTTGAAAGAGGTATAAACTTGTTCTATGCTTCATGTACTTCATTTTGGTATAAAGATCATGAAAAATGGTGCAAAAATGACTGAGCTATAGCGTTTTAAAGATTTCCCAGTCATCTGACGACAGCGACGGTCCCCGGAGTATTGAGGTTGAAGACGATGGAATATTCCGTCAAGTCTGACAAAATATTCTGACGCCGTCAGTTAGTTTTAACTGTTGCCGTTGGGATTTGATGAAATATTCCCCAGAATATTCCTGACGGTGTTAACTGACGCCGTCAGTGTGCATGGCACGTGGCCGCATGTGGGGGCGTGTTTGGCCGTGCCTTGGCAGGCGCGTGGGTGGTCGAAAATTTTTTCTAAAAATATGGGGATGTTCGTGACGTTGAATAGGTCTCAGTGGTATTCATATACCCAATTTGAGAATTGTATGAGAAGTTATTACCTAGTTTTGTTTATGTGCTTTAGAATAACGCCTATATAGTTGTTTCTCATATAGGGGAGACTTATCCGGAAGACGAGCGTAACCAGGCTAGGCACGGGGGTTACGACCCGTCTACATACCAGTGAGTGGGCTTTTGTTTTCAGTATATATACACACACACACACACACACACACACTTGACGTTTTTCCCAGAAAACGTAATTTAAAGGAAATGTGATTTGAAATGCCATGTCATGCTCGTATTATATATTAGCATATGCATTACCGTAATTATGCATATTGTGGCATGGTGCTGTGAAGGCCAGGTAAGCTACAGGTGAGTATATCATGCTCGTAAAAGTTATGAGGTGAATGGTGATTTTATGATGCATATTAAGCTCATTAATCTGCACCCTGGTATTAGTGCTCCCGCCCAGAGTTAGGGGCATAGTCCTTCACGTGATGTTCACCTCCCGCACCACACGCTGATAGGAGCATATTTATGCGACTTAGTTAGTGTGTTTCCTTGCATTTTCTTAGTTAGTTTCTACTTATTATAGTGATTTAAGCTATTTTCGTGTGTTTTCAGGTTCAAATGACAAAGTTGGCAAAAAGATGCAATTTGGAGCATTTTAGAGCAGTTTTGGGCTTGGAATGGATAGCACAAGTATGGAGCAAGATGGATGGACGAATTTGAAGTTCAAGAGAGGCTAGGAATGTGCAAAAGAGTTGGAGAAATAAATTCAAGTCAAAGAAGATAAGGAATCAGCTACAAAGAAGGAGAATTATCCAAAACCTTATCTTATCCAAGCTTATCTTATCAAAACTAACCTTATCTTACCTTATCTTATCTTATCCTATCCTAATCTTATCCTACCTTAATTCCAGCTACAAGGGGGACTCCTTTTCATATTAGGATGCCTAAAACCTGTTTTTAGGAGGCCTTCTTATTCTAGAAACATGCCACAACACTCCTTTCTAGAAGCCCTAAAAATCTGGCGCCCCAACCTGTTTTTAAAAGGCTTTTTCCTTGTTGGATTGGAGTTCTAAATCCTTTTCCTTGACAACCTAGGCCAAGTAATCCCTAGGCCTATAAATACACACATCTGCTGCTACATTCTGACCACCACCCTCTACCATAACTCACCTACATCCATTCACCACACAACCTCATTGTGCCGCAGCTTTGCAAAGGAAGGAAGGAAGAAATCTGGAGCGTTTCTAGGTGTATTCTATCCTTTGTTTTTAATGTTTAAATTTAATTGTCTTTGTTTATTTGCAATCATGAGGAACTAAACCCCTTCTTAGCTAGGGGGGAATTCGAAACTATGAGCATATATGTGATATGAATTGATTTCCTCCAGTTATGATTTCATGAATCGTGGATGTGATTTGCTTAACTGTTTGATTAAAACTTATTCTTGTATGTTGATTAAGGGTGCACACTTAGTTTGCATGCTAGGATTTGATGCTAAAATATAAGGGAGTTTCACCTAATAGTTACAAACTTATATTTACAAGTAATGGAGGTTGCTAGTCACGACCGCGTTAAGTAAATTCCTGGCAGGAGTGTCATGCAGTCATAGTCACGAATGTCATGTCAATGCTTATGATTTTCACAAAGCTTAATGATCTTTGATATGTATCTCTAGTATGCAGTCATATAGGGAACTTGATAAGAATAAATTGGTTTGCGGCGCTACGTCCAAATTCAATGAACTTAGGAAAATCTGAAGGTTAATGCGTGCAGTCACGGTTAATTTGGGGCATTGTCATCCATGGTTTATAGAAAGAATAACTGGAAATCGATTTGTGTTGCATATATGTCATGTGTGGAGAAGGATCCTCTAGCTAGCCATTCACCCTTTTATTCACCCAAATTCGTACCAACCTTTGTTTATTGTCTTAATCAGTTTGTTTTTACTTTAAATTCGTCAAAAACCCAATCCCCTTTACTTTGTTGTGTCAAATTAGTTAGAATCTGTCTAAATTAGGTTTTCTTTTGTGTTTTGAGTCTTATTAGTCTAGAATTCGTCCAAATAACTCCCTAGAGTCTGTTTTGAGTCTAGTTGTTAGTTTTGTGCTGTTTTAAGTTGTTTTGAGTCTTTAGAGTCTAGTTTAGTATTTTGGAGTCTTATTTGTGTCGATTAGCATCCCTTCTAATCACCGGCTAGAACGATCCCTACTTACACATACTACATTGATAGGGTTTAAGTTTGAGTGCAATTTAATATCACATCACACGCTCATCTTGGATCCAAGTTAGGTGGACAATCCTGTCGTATAGACCACTTTCAGTGGGTTCGACTCATAGGTGACTGCGATTTATCGCACAGTCTTCATGTGATCGTAGCACAAGAGCGTATTATTATATTATACCCAGTCCTGTCGATCAGACCACGTGAGGTGGTTCCGACTCGTGTGCAAATATGTATATACATGACGAGATATGATGAGATATGTGACATATATACATGACGAATTATGTGATGAGATATGAGATTGAGATATGATTAAAATGAGCTCTAGATTTCGCCGTATAGATCACGTCATGTGACTTCGGCTAGTATATAAGTTATATTGAATTGCATCACCTGGCTTACATTAGTGATATTATGAGGCATTGGGCATGGCATATGCATGGCATACATACATTTATGTGGTTTTAGATACATTGAGCATGGTTTTGAAATATATTTATATACATATATATGTATCCTATTTTTGTGGGAAAGTATACAGGTTTTCCAGCGAGGGGATGGCGCTTTTGATATCGTATGATTTTAGAAAACTTTTGTTTTTGCCCACTCACATTTTTGTTTTGCGCCCCTCCAGGTATTAGGTAGCATTTGTTGGTGGCTTACGAGGATTCAACGGAGGTTCTGACAGACATCCTTCATGTAGGACCACCTTCGGGTGTTGTTTAATTAGTATTTTTATGCTTGACTGCACTGAGGCTAGTTAAGCTCTGGTTGTGTAATTCACACTTATTCTCGCACTAGCATGCTCTCTTAACTAGGATTACTAGTTGCTCGGTTTTAATTTGTTCGTATTTCCCTTATTAATCTTGCTTCTGCACTGTGCTTATGGTTACATCACGCTCACGTGACGGCCAGCACACCTCGATCTCGGTCGGGGTGTGTCATGAATAGTCTCAAATACCCTCTAAACATAAGTTTAATTACATAATCTTGTGGGTTGATGATCAAACTTGGTGATCTGTAAACTGGTGTATAGAGATTTGTAAAAGAATTTATCCAATATAACAAAAAATTAACCCTTAAACTCAAATATGTCAGTTTTTATAAAAACTTTCAAATATATCTGAAATCTCCCTTAAATAGGTACAAATACCCCTCAATTTATATGAATAACTAGTTGTTAACTTTTCTTTCGCTATAATCAAGTGTTGTTGACCCATGAGATTGAAGACCATGGTGGTGATTGATTCTGCTGGCAAATACGTCATTGAAAAACTGCTCTGATCATGCTCAGCTTGCACTAACAAAATTCATAAACATGGACTTGTTAACAACGAATTGTCATCATCACTATATGTGTTAAACTTCAAACTAAATTCTATGTCCTTGTAACAAGTTTATGAGAAGAAGATAGACCCACAATGTCTAGATATTAAGTTGTCATCATCTACACTCACCGTCGTTTAGGGCTGCACAATTCTCCACCGTTTCATACTAGCAGGCGATGCCTTCACTCTCTTATGCACAGGTCTCCATCATTTCCTACGTCTAGGTTTCTGCCATCATATTCTCTAATTTCTCATCTAATAGGGTTTTGGTTTTTTAGTTTTTTTGGTTTTTAACTTTGAGGGGTATTCGTGTCTATTTAAGTGATATTTGGATATATTTGAAAGTTTTTATAAAAATTGACATATTTGAAATTAAAGGCTAATTTTTTGCTATTTATGATAAATTCGATTTATAAACTAGTGAACCACCATGAATAGTTCGTAATACCATAAATCTAATTGTTTTGGGGAGAATGAAATTGGAATAGTAGGATCTATCATCCTTAAAAGTATGATGGAAACAGGGAATAAAAAACCAGACGAATGAAACCAGAACTTCATCAAATTTACCAATCAATATAAACTTGATCTCTTTCGATTTAATTACCCAGTTTTTGATGGTCTGCAAAGTTATGTAGTTAATTAAATTCCTCCAACAATATCAATGGTAATGGTGAGACTTGTAAACAATTCCATATACCTTGACTGGAAAACTAATCCAAGGTTAATGAAAATTAAGACAAGATCCCATATAAAAGAATAAAACAAATCCTTCTTCTTGGAACAAATAGATTGTCATGATTGTTTAGTTATGTCTTCACCACAAAATGTCGCAAGTTCTCAACTGCAACAAATAGGTTTTCCTGTTTGTTGGCTTCTGCTCTTGGTCTAAGGTTAACGAAAATGAAGAAAACATCCCATCTTAAATGTTAATTGACATTAAGGTTTTGATTTTTAAAATTGAGGGTACTTCCCTCTATTCGTGTAGGCTTTCTGCTGCATTCAAAAGTTTTTATAAAAACTGATATATATGAAATGATGGGATAAATTTTAGCTATTGATGATAAAAACTCTCTATTGAGTGTCCAAACTTTCATTATTAAGGTCCGAACCACTTAGTACTAAGGTCTAGTGGTATTCATTTTCACTTGTAAGTGAGAGGTCTTAGGTTCGATTCTCACACAAAGACGAATTTGGACCATATTATTGCAAGCCTATTGTGAGACTTAACCCGCTCCCTCCGCTTCCTTAGTGCAGATAATTTCGTTTGCTCAGAAAAGAAGATTGCAAGGTTCAAATGTTGAGTGTCAAAATTTGGAAGCAACATATATCAATTGGATACTGTCCAACAATACATAACAAGCTAAGCATACACAGCCCACACTTGCAAGCTGGCAGAAGATACGAAAGCCTAATTACAATAACATTTGTTGGAGTACTTGATTATGTTTAATTATTTTTCTTACTCCATTTTATTCTTTTCGTGTTAGTCAAACTTGAGACCTGATGGACATTGTGCGTGCCACAAAGCCACCATGCTACAAAGGACTGACAACTTTGTTTCTATGGTCTAAAGAAATGCTTTAAAAAATAAAAACTTTGAAAAATAAAAAACCAAAAACACATTCAAGGGAGAAAATTGAATAGGCTAGAAGTAACTCCACTCTTCAACCCATGTGGACAGCGGAAACTTTTAAGTTTACACAACGTTGGATTTTGACGGAAAACTCAAAAGATGCATGCATGAAACTTAACACTTGTAAACTTTTTCTGGAGTGTCCTTTATTTTTAGAAAGATTGAACGAATTTTAGTCCTAAAAAATTTGAAGCTGAATGAAAAGTCTTGAAGCGAGAACAGGTGTACAAAGTAGATTTGTATTGATGAATTTGTAGGGTTTCAATCTCTGTTTACAATTTTCATTTGATTCAGTCTTCAAATTTGATGTAGATGCGTAGGTTGTTGATCCAAGGGTCGCGATGACTTGATCTCGGACGAACGATTGAACGATTGCTTCAAGTTTTGAGTTTTGAAACAATGCATGGATAGTCTTCACCTCAGGTTTAGGGCTGCATCAAAGGTGATGTGATGTAGGACTTTATTGATTCAAGGGTCTTGGCGACTTGATCTTGAATCAAACATCATTACAAGTTTTGAGCTTGTAACAAAGTCTTGAAGGAATCGGCACAAGTGCTTGTTGATTCTTCAAGGGAATGCTTCGGCTTTGGTCGAAAGAAGACTTTGGCTTTGGTTGTACGTTCTTTGAAGAGAGCTTTGGCAGTGTATTAGTCTTCAAAGATTTGGCAGAGGTTATCCTTTTGTGAGAATTTCGACCCTTCAATGTAGAAATTGTCCACCCTTACGCTTGTCTGGGGACCTTGTATTTATAGACTTCCAAAGCCATGCCTTTGGATGGATTTGGCCTTGATTTGTGTCTTGATTCGTCCATGGGAGAATTTAGGCATGTTTTGTGTCTTAATTTCAACCACTTTCCCTTGCTTGGCCGAAATCTATAGGGCTTTCTTGCATATTTTGTGAGCAATCTTCAATTCTTGCTTGTTTTGTGAAGATGCTTTAGGTTTTTTTTTTTTTGGTTTTGGGAGCAATTTAGGCCCCTTGCCAATTTTAAGGAGATTTCTTCCCCTTTGCCACATTTTAGGAATGCTTTTGAGCTTCCTTTGCTTGATTTGTGCCACATGTCATTGATGACTTGTCCATTTGTGATGAGTCATAATCCATGTGGAGCCTTGTCACACATCATTTGCATGCAACGAAATTTACATGTCTACAAATGCCCCCACTTCAAGGCGCGTTGTAGGCATGTGCTTGTCACATGTAGGAAACATGTTTTGAAGTCCTGCAATGTGAATGCTCTAACTCAAAGGTTGTCGAGACTTGATCTTGAATTAGTTTGCTTCTTTAAGGGCCATAGAGGCGTATTTCTTGAACGAAACATTTCTTCAAGGGCTGGTGGGGTGTATTTCTTGAATTGAAATGATGAATTTCGTCAAGGGCCGTTGAGGCGTATTTCTTGGACGAAACATTTCTTCAAGGGCTGTTGAGGCTTGGTCTTGAATGAAATGAAAATTTCCTTCAAGGGCCGTAGAGGCTTAATCTTGAATTGTAATGAAATTTTTTTTCCTTCAAAGGCCAAAGAGGCTTGATCTTGAAAGAAATGAGATTTTTCTTCAAGGGCCGTAGAGGCTTAATCTTGAATTGTAATGAATTTTTTTTCCTTCAAGGGCCATAGAGGCTTGATCTTGAAAGAAATGAGATTTTTCTTCAAGGGCCGTAGAAGCTTGATCTTGAAAGAAATGAATTTTTTTTTTCAAGGGCCATAATGGCCGGATCTTGAAAAACATGAGATTTTTTTTCTTCAAGAGCCTTAGAGGCTTGATCTTGAAAGAAATTTTGGAAATGGATAAATCGGCACATGCTTATTGTGCATATTGATTTTCCATAATTTTGACAATATACATTTGGTGTATTTTGAGACTTGGATTTTTTTTTTTGTGGTCGTGGGAAAAAATGTTTTTCCTTTATTAGGTAGGAACCTCCTTCAATTTTGGTAATGAGGGTGATTTCCTTCAAAGTTTTGGAAAGATTTAATGTTTGTCCTTGGGTAAGTAGGATGTGCATTTTTTTTCCCTTTCCATTTTCTCGGCCAAGGGGGTGGTTTCCCCTTTGGTTTGGGAAACTTGAAGGCTTGCCCTTGCTTTGGAAGGATTCCCTTTTGTATTTTGGCAAGGAAAAGTACTTTCCTTTGATATTTTGGAAATTTTAATGCCCTTTCCTTACTTTTTTGTTTCCTTTTCTCTTCTTTGCTAATTTTGTTGTAAAAACAGCATGCTTTTTCCCTTAGTGCTGTGTATAGCATTGCCTTTTTTTGCTTTGGAATTTGCTTCCTTCTTGCAGCTGGAATGTGTTTCCTTGTTTTGATTTTCTTTTTGCTATTTGGTATGTATTTCCCTATAGCATTAAGAAGCAATTGACCCTTATTTATAGGGCAATTGGGTGTGTGTTTTTTTCCACAAACTCTTCTTACCGTGCACATGGACTCTGCTTGCTGCCGTGCCCTTTTTTTTTTTTTTTTTTTTTTTTTGCTGCTACTGCTGTATGTTTTGTTGTTTGGAGTTTGTTGCAGTGCGTCACTTTTTACCGCGTGGTGCTGTGCGAAAGGCTGCAGATGTGTTGCATCGTGTAGTGCCTTTGGGTCGTAGTTTTCCCTTGGTGGTGATGTTGCTGTGCAGTGCAAGAAACTGCTTGCGTAATTGCTGTGGGGTTGCGTAGTAGTGCGATTGCGTAGCATTTTGATTTTCTTTGCTACTGTAGTGTGCTTTGAAGGACCGTCTTGTAGCTGCCCTCTTTGCCGTGCTGCTCAAGCTTTGTGGCTGATTTCTTTTCATTGTTGTGACTTTGTCATCGTCATCCTTCAACACTCATGAGGTTTGTCTCGCATGTCTTTTGCTTTAGTGAAGCAATCTTTTTCTTCTTTTTTTCTTACCATTCCACCTTATGCTTATGTTGTCTTTTTTTTTTGGTTGCAGCCATGGTATTTTTCAAGTACTTTAAGAGCAATACAATCACTATTCTTACGAAAGAAGACGACTCGCAAGATAGGGGAACGACGTTGAAACTCTGTGCGCCATTGATTGGTCCTAAGGCGCTTGTTCTTCCTACAAAAGATAACTCGATGCATATTAAGTCATGGTATTCTGAAGTATCTTGGGAGGTGATAGATTTTGGTTGACCAAATACGAAGAAGAAGGCGTGTACGTCGAGGATTCTTATCTTGAATCCTTCGCACCATGTTCGTGACAATTCATTGGCTTTGTTTGAGCTTCTTAGTGATCGCATCCGTAGCAGAGCTATGACTTGGAATGGCATCTTGTCTACTACTGGAGAAGCTGCCTTTGCTGAGTTTTATTAGGAGTGGCTTGAAGATGTCTTGAGTTGATCTAAAGATGTGCTTACCAACGTGGGCCTTTATCACGCTATGTACGCACCTTTGTTTAGTTATGATTCCCATCCTTCTGTCCTTCGTGCGTTCTTTGAGCATTGGTGTTTAGCGACCAACACACTTCACACATCACAAGGGGAGATTTTGATTTCACTTTGGGATCTTTGCAAGATAGGAGGCTTACCGATCCAAGGTAAGTTTTACGACGAGGTTGTTCTTAGCGTGAAGGAATTTTCTCATCGCAATAGTCGAGGATTGCATGCGACTTCCCGTTATTTATTTTGGGAGTATCACAAGCTTTCTTAGGAGGCTCAGGGTAAGTTAGGCGTGAAGATTTCTTCATGGATCCGATTTTGGTATTGGGATGCCATGAAGTATAAGAAGCCTTGAAGAAAAGTGGCTGCAACAAGACCACTAAGCCAAAGGGAGACTCAGACCTGTCAGGTGCCATTGGTTCAGCTAGGCGCCGTGCCCCTGCTGAGTTAAAAGCATTTGAGGATCTTGGCGTAGCGTCAGAGCATGTGGAAGAATCTTACCTAGCCTTTTTCTTAGCTTGTTGGCTTTTTAAGTTTGTTTTCCCTAAAGACAATGTCAACTTTATCTGCCTCGGAGTCTTCAAAGTGGCTAGCAAGATGGTTACAGGTGAATTTTTCAGCCTTGCTATTTCGGTCTTAGCCAATATTTGTGATGGCTTGAGTGTTGTTTCGAACTCGGCGAGCATCGAAGATCGTGCTACAATACTTCCTTACAACTATGTATACAGTTGGTTGGGTGAGTACTTTGGCACTCATTTTTCTTCGTCGATTTTAGACAAGTTGGGGCATTCTTCATCAACTTCGGCCAAGCTGGGGCCTTTGATGACATAGTACTTTGGTGTGCTTTCTGCAAAGAGCCTTGATGATTTGCAAGCGCATGCATTGTTTAGAAGCTGTGAAGGTTTGAGAATGGACCATCTAGTAAGGGTTGGCTCATCCCGACGAAGTCTCATAGATGATTCGCACTTTAATTTCTCAGACTTGTCTTATCTTACAAGTCTTCGCTCGGGGTATGTTTCTTTGTGGTAAGGAGATCGATGTATTGTTCAGCCGTATAGCCCTCACCGTTTCAGCAGGTAATTTGGTTTTGTCTAGCATGTGCTAGGCAAGCTGAAGGAAAACACACAGTCGAAATCTTTGCAAGCCGTGTATATGCATTAAGAGTCTTGTACCCGTTCATGCACAAATGTTTCTATCACCCTACTGGCCAATAACCCATGCCTACTTAGGTTGGTGGTCAAAGGTACACCATGAAGACCTGGGGATGGTAAGTGGCATAAATTATTCTCATTCATGCAATGATGCGCTGAGAGAAGGTTGTTCTGTGGTTCCTACACAGCTGGCGCCTTTTGATAGTGCGAGTGCAGCTCCTCAACGCCCGTGCTTTTCTTCGCAACATTCAGATTCTTCTGAAGAGGCGGGTGACAAAGTTGACTTGCACAAAAATGAACTTATTTTGCGGCAGCGTCAACAAGTTTTGAACAAGCGACCGCTTGAAGGTGCTCAGGATAACAGTGATGTCAATTTTCGTCATAAGAAGAAGAAAGTGTTTAGGCCTCCTCAATTTGATGATCATGTGTCACTTGAGAAAGATGTACGTATTTCTTGTTTTTCTTATGATTTCTTCTTTTATGGGCTTAGCTTTTGTTTCTAACATCTTTCTTTGTCTTTGTTAGGCTGGGCTATCTTGTTCCTTTGATTTGGGGAACATGGGTGTTCATTCTTTTACGGAGATGTTATTTGGAGGCAACCTACCCACAGACGAGGAGATTGGGGATCCACCTGGTGCAGAGCTTGTTATGAATCTTTCAAGTTGCCCAAGTTTGCCATATGTAGGTGTCGGTATGCAAGAGCCTATCATGCGTCCCGCACCTTTACTAGCTAGCTCCGAGATCTCTCTTAGAGGGCCGAACCTTAGTGGCATTGAGCAGCTCATCCATTACATCAACTTTCGCGTGACTGTAGATATTAAGAGCCATATTGAGAAGAGGATTGCGAAGTGCCCATTGGAGGACCTTGCGTTGCTTAAGGAAGACTTATCGAAGCTTGTTTCTGCAATCGATAACCTTAACATTGAATCCTCACTCTTGAGAGTCAAGATTGCTGAGCTTATGGCTACCTCAATTGAGTATTCTTCTTTGCATGCTATCTCCTCAAAGAAGTTGAATCCAGAGGTTAGAGCTTAGCAACTTGCGGTAATAGACTTATCAATTGACCAAGTTCGGTCTTCTCTGCAAGCTGCTTCAGAAGGTTATCAAGCCACATATACTTCCTTAGCTTCTGTCTAAGTGCGTTTAGAAACGTTGGCATGAGAACGAGAGCAGTTGGAAGTTGAAGCGTCACGACTTCAGGGTGTTCGCCCGGAGCAAGAAGCTAAACTTTCTCAGCATCAAGAGGAGATTTCACGCCTAGAGCAAGAGAAAGACATGGCCATTGAGTTGCCCACCTTGTCTTCTACTGACGTGGAGACTTTGAAGACTTTGGAACGCTTGCTTGAAGACCGTCGTCATAGTTTTAGGGACATAGCTTTCAAGTAGTGTCTTCCGTTCTTTGTACTTTAAGCCCTTTTTGGTTTTTTTTTTTTTTGTTTTTTTTTTGCTCATTCTGTAATACTGCTTTGTAGCCAAATTCATCCTTTAAAGAAATAAAGTATTCACATTCTTGAAGTTTTGAAGTTTTCACATTTTTGAAGTATTTACATTTTGAAGTACCAACAAACGCTTCTTGAAGTTTTGTAATGAGACTGTACTTGAAGCTTTGAAGTTTCAAGTCGCCTATGTACCCTCGATTGAGGAGGGATCAAGTCATGACGTAGTTCAAAGGAATGATGGATTGCTTTTGATGGTTTTGGTGGTGAGTTTAATGATAATTTTGGTTTTGTTTTGCCGTACACAGTTTATGCTTATGCGGGCCAGGAGCGTTGGGTGTTGCCTTTTAAGCTCATGCGAACAAGGAGCTTTGGGTGTCGCCTTTTAAGCTCGTGCGAACAAGGAGCATTGTGCTGTGCAGTTTAGGCTCATGCAAGCGAGGAGTTTTGTGCCATGTGCAGTTTAGGCTCATGCAGGCGAGGAGCATTTGGTGCCGTGTTGCACTTTCAGCTCGTGCAACTAAGGAGTGTTTGGTGCCGTGTTGCAGTTTAAACTTATGCAGGCAATGAGAGTTTGTTGTTGCCTTCTAGGCTCGTGCGGACGATGAGCTTTGGTTTAGGGGTAATAGCGCTTTAAAAACCTGCCGTTGATTGGGCTGATCTTTAAGTCGTCTTCCGCCATGATTAAGTAGGCGCCATTGGTGTAGACCTTTTGTATTATATAAGGTCCATCCCACTTTGATGTGAACTTGTTTTTTGTTTTGTGAGTTGTAATGAGGGACCTTCATACTGCCAAGATAAGATCTCTAGTTTGGAAAGACCTTGGGCGGACATTCTTGTTGAATGCCTTGGATAGTCGTGCTTGGTAGCATTCCAAGTGTTGTTGAGCTTCGAGCCAGTCTTTCTTTATTCGGCCGATCACCTTCTTTAGGAGGTTGCACAGTGTTTTGTTGAATGCTTCCGCAAGACTGTTGGCCAGAGCATGATACATGGAAGACTTATGCTGCTTGAATTTGTATTTCTCGCAGAGCTCGTCTATGAGTCGGTTGGAGAACTATTTTTCGTTATCGGTGATGATGTAGCGAGTCACACTATACCAATTGATGATATGCTCTTTGAAAAAACAGACTACAGTTTCATTCTTGACTTCCCTTAAGGGTACGGCTTCAGCCCACTTAGAGAAATAGTTCATTGCGGCTAGAACGTAGGCTTCTCCGGCAGATGATTTTGGTGTCATTGGTCCCACGACGTCCATTCCCCATGCATCAAATGGCCATGAATCAACTATAAGGTGTAATGGCTCAGGCAGTTGATGTATGAAGTTGGCCTGGAATGGGCAGGCTTAGCACCTTTTGGCGTATTCCAGGCAATCCTTCACCATGCTTGGCCAGTAGTAGCCCATTCTTTTGAGCTGGAAGTGTAGCTTTGGTCCAGACTAATGCACTCTGCATACGCTTGAGTGTGCTTCTTCCATGGCTTGATTAGCTTATTCCTCACCTAGGCAGAGTGTCGGTAGAGTGTTCCTTCGTAGTAGAGGAAGTGAGGTGCTTGTCGACGTATTTCAGAGTAGTGTTTAGGATCGTCCGGAAGCTTTCCATGCTTTAAGTAGTCGATAAGCTGCTGTCTCCACTCTTCAGTGTTGACTGAAAGTACTGAGATGACGTTTGTGTCATCTAGTATCATTTTAGTGATGAGTGAGATCACCCATCTTTGGCAAACTGGTATGTCTGCAGCTTCGTCTTCTTTTAGCGCCATACTTCATATTCAGTCAAGAGTTGATTGATTATGAGCTTGGAGTTGCCATACACTTCTAGCATTGTGATTTTCATGTTGATCGCCATTTGGAGTCCAATGATCAGTGCTTGGTACTCAGCGAGGTTGTTGGAGCATAGCTTGTTTAGTCGGAAGGAATAGGGTAGTACTTGTCTTTGTGGCGACATAAATACTACTCCTACCCCCGCTCCGCCTGCTCGTGCGGATCTGTCAAAGAACATCGTCGGGAAGATGTCAATGTAGAACACCTCTTCGTCAGGCAAGTCATCCGAGAATTTCCAATCGGCTGGGATTAGATGATCTGCAAAGAAATCTGCCAGGGCTTGTCCCTTGATGGCTTTAGTTAAGACGTCGATGATTTCATGTTGGTTGAGAAGCAACGCTCATTTAGCTAGTCGTCTTACTAGAACCAGCTTGGACTTAAAGTACTTGATCGGGTCGGCTTTAGCAAACAAGTGGATGGTAAAGACTAAGGCAAGGCATATTTTCTCGATTGGTGAGTAGTTGAGCTCAGCACCAGTGAAGGTTTTACTTAGGTAGTAGAATGCTCTTTCCTTTTGGTCTTTATTTTCTTGTGCCAAGAGTGCTCCAATGGAACCTTCTTGTGTAACAATGTATAAAATGGTAATTGGTAAGCCTACGGGTGCTCCTAAGACATGTGGGCTTACCAAGTACCGTTTTATGCTCTTGAAAGCATTGCGATAGGCGTCATCCTATATGAATGGAACGTCATTCTTCATGAGTCGACTAAAGGGTTGACAACATCCAGCAAGGTTGAAGATGAAGCGTCTGATGAAGGCAAACCGTCTTTGTAGACTTTTCAACTCGTGTAGGTTCTTTGGCTCAGGCATGCTTTAAATGGCCTTGATCTTTGATTGGTCTACTTCAATGCCACGGTGCTTGACAATGAAGCCAAGGAATTTCCCAGAAGTAACGCCAAATGCACACTTCAACGGGTTCATTATGAGGTTTTAGTGTCGTAGTTTATCGAACACCATTCGTAAATCCTTCAAGTGATCGGATCTCTTCTTGGTCTTGATAACTACATCGTCTACATAACATTCTACATTTTTGTGTAGCATGTCATTGAAGATTTTCTACATTGCGTGTTGATATGTAGCTCCAATGTTTTTCAGACTAAAGGGCATTACCTTGTAACAGTAGATACATTTTGGAGTGCGGAAGGCTGTTAGTTCCTCGTCTTCGGGAGCCTTGCAGATTTGATTGTATCCAGATGAGCCATCCATGAATGATAGTGTTTCGTGGCCAGTGGTCGCGTCCACAATGATTTCGATGATTGGCAAGGGAAATTCATCCTTTAGGCAATCATTATTGAGGTCTCGGAAGTCTACGCAAACACGTATTTGTCCAGATTTCTTAAGGACAATGACGATGTTGGAGATCCATATAGGATATTGCTCTTCTTAAATGAAGCCTGCTTTGATTAGCTTGTCAATCTCAACCTCAATTTGGGGGATGAGCTCGAATCAGTAGCGTATTTGAGTTTACTTTATCAGTCGCGTTCTAGGCTTGACTGGAAGACGATGCACGATGATGGTAGGGTCAAGGCCAGGAATTTCTTTGTAGGTTCAAGCAAAGACGTCTTTGTACTCCATTAGTAGTTGGTAGTACTCCTTGATCTCGTCCACACTTAGTAGTGCACTTATGAAGATAGGCTTCGGTTCCTCGCTTGTGCCTAAGCTGAGCTCATTGAGATCATCAATCGTGGTTTGCCCCCCATCCTCGAGCTCTGATGGCGTAGCAGTGACGTCTTCCTCAGGGATTTCATCTTCTTTGTCTTCTTGGATTGTGATGTGGAAGACTTATTGGACCTCATTTCATCTTCAGTGCCGTCCTCTTGGGCTTGTTGGCATGAAGATTAGCCAGTGTGGATGATGGTGAACCTCTTTACCTTCAGTTGTCCTTTTGTGTCAACCTCCAAGGTTGCTTGGCGTTTTATCCTTGAAGGAATCGAGCTTCAAACGTCGTCTTTTTCTACTAGACCTTCGAGCTTTTCTTTCTTTGGCGTTGTCTTCCTCTTTCTAGAAGGCTTTTTGGTTTCTTCTAGTCTTTCCAAATCAGACTATCATGGAGGAGAGCTAGCCATGTTACTTTGCTTCTTAGGTTTTGACAACCTTTCGAAAACAGAGCTTTGGGGTGTTGGCGTGTTAAGCCGTTTGAAGACAGAAGTTCAGTCTTGTCCACAAATGCGATCAAGTGCCGAAATTCACGGGTGTATTCGATGTGAAGCCAAGTCCAGCTTTGTTGTTGTCAACTCCGTAACCATGCTCTTTCAACTTCTTTTGAGTCTTGGTGAGGTCACGTTCTTTGTCGTTAACGATGTTTGAAACCTTATTTCCAAGATTTGAAGGGGACGTGAAATCGTACCTAGCATTTGACATGAGATTGTAGGCGTTTGGGTTGAAACCTTTTTTGGTCCTCTTGGTTGGAAGAGAGTTTGTTCGCCTCATTTGGCAGGGGTTTTACGAAACCTTGTGGTGGTTTTGAAACCTTAGCGTCGCCTAGCTGTGTCAGAGGTAAAGCTGTATTTGTCTTGATTAGCTTTACATCGTCCTTGTGCAGTTATGTCTCGGCTTTGCTTGTTCCAGTTTTGAATGGGGATTGCCTATTCTTTCTTCTCGACATCGGGATGTATTGGAAGACGGGTGTTTTTGGTCCTTTTGAGGGCGTTACATTCCTTTTGGTTGTTGTGGGCTTAGCAAGCTCATCGTCATCTTTGCTTGAAGATGGCATGGCTTCTCTTTTTTGCTTTTTGGGCACGGCTTGCCACTCCTGCTTTTTGGGTGCAGCTTTGCCTGTGAATTTGATCTCATTTGGAAAAGCTTCGGGCACTATTTTTTCATCTATGTAGAACTTGGCGTCCGTGAAGTGTGATTCAGCTTCGGTGAATGGCTTGGTGTCGCCTTGTATCACCTTCACTCATTCTCGGTAGAACTTTAGGCATTGGTGGAGGGTGGACGGCACCATTTCATTCTGGTGGATCCAAGGCCTGAGTAAGCTGTAGGAAGTTCTTACATTAATCACATGGAATAACGTGCTTGATTTGAGTTCGCTAACGGTCATCTCCACTCGAATCATGCCCATCGCTCTTTGTCCTTTTTGGTTAAAAACTTGGATTAGGAGGCGGCTTCAGGATAATTCATCCACCTTGATGCCGATTGTGGTCATTGTGACTTTGGCATGATGTTTATGGCCGACCGATCATTCACAAGAAGGCGGTTGATTTTGTTCTTTCTCATGTACCCAGAGACGAAGATAGGTTCCCCTACATATGTTGGCTTAGCAGCTCTTACGCTCATTTTGGGATTTCTATTGTTGCGGCGACAATGCTTTCTCTCTTGTTCCACCTTTGGCCGTGTGGCTTGTGGTCTTGGTTTTCTTATCTTTTTGTGGGTCACCAGTGTCCACCCTTCTTCATCATCGATAAATGCATTTTGGTCGCTTGCCCCCAGCGATGGTTGTACAGAAGGTGATGTGTACCTTAAGCATGGATATGAGTGGTCAGGCATCACTTGGAGAGGCAAGAGATCGAAGGGTCTAAACACAATCATAGTAGTATATGTTGCGGCCGTGTCTTCAAGGTCAAGCTCGATCTGCCCTTGTTGTGCTAGCTTCATGATGAGCTTCTTGAGGATGAAGCACTTGTCAGCAGGATGACTCATGATACGATGATACTTGTAGTTGATAGGAGCATATTCATGCTAATTAGTTAGTGTGTTTTCTTGCATTTACTTAGTTATTTGTTGCTTATTATAGTGTCTTAAGTCATTTTCGTGTGTTTATAGGTCCAAGAAGCAAAGTTGGCAAAAAGATGCAATTTGGAGCATTTTAGAGCAGTTTTGGGCTTGGAATGGATATCACAAGATTGGAGCAAGATGGATGGACGAATTTGAAGTTCAAGAGAGGCTAGGAATGTGCAAAAGAGTTGAAGAAATAAATCCAAGTCAAAGAAGATAAGGAATCAGCTACAAAGAAGGAGAATTATCCAAAACATTATCCAAAACTACCTTATCTTATCCTTATCTTATCTTACCTTATCTTATCCTATCCTAATCCTTTCTTAACTTAATTCCTGCTGCAAAAGGGATTCAATTTCAGTTTAGGAGACCTAAAAACCTGATTTCTAGGAACCTTATCCCTTCCTACAAAGGTGCCGCACCTATCCCCTTCTAGAAACCCCAAAATCAGCCAAATAACACCCTTTCTAGAAGTCCCTAAAAATCTGGCGACCCAAGCCTTCTAGATGCATGATCCAGCCGCACCTTTATCGTAATTCCATTCGGTTTTTGGTCTTCTAGGTGTCCTATTTCCTGCTAGGATTACATAAACCTTTTCCCCTTAGGATTGTGTTTTATTTTCCTACACAAACTACATTTTGTAATCCTTTTCCTACACAATCTAATTGTGCCGCACCCTCCCCCTATATATTCACATATTTGCTGCACCATTCAACACACCATCTCTCATTCACATCTCTCTACACCACCATCTACCATTCAACTTCATTGTGCCGCAGCTTTGCAAAGGAAAGAAGGAAGAAATCTGGAGCGTTTCTAGGTGTATTCTATCTTTACTCTTGATGTTTAAATTTAATTGTCTTTGTTTATTTGCAATCATGAGGAACTAAACCCCTACTTAGCTAGGGGGAATTCGAAACTATGAGCATATATGTGATATGAATTGATTTCATCCAGTTATGATTTCATGAATCGTGAATGCAATTTGCTTAACTGTTTGATTTAAAACTTATTCTTGTATGTTGATTAAGGATGCATACTTAGTTTGCATGCTAGAATTTGATGCTAAAATATAAGGGAGTTTCACCTAATCGTTACAAACTTATATTTACAAGTAGTGGAGGTTGCTAGTCACGATCGCGTTAAGTAAATTCGTGGCAGGAGTGTCATGCAGTCATAGTCACGAATGTCATGTCAATGCTTATGATTTTCACAAAGCTTAATGATCTTTGATATGTATCTCTAGTATGCAGTCATATAGGGAACTTGATAAGAATAATTTGGTTTGCGGCGCTACGTCCAAATTCAATGAACTTGGGAAAATCTGAAGGTTAATGCGTGCAGTCACGATTAATTTGGGGCATTGTCGTTCATGGTTTATAGAAAGAACAACTGGAAATCGATTTGTGTTGCATATATGTCATGTGTGGAGAAGGAACCTCTAGCTAGCCATTCACCCATTTAAATCACCAATTTCGTACAAAACTAAGTCTAGTTTACAATTCTGTTTTGCTTAAGTTTAAATCCGTTTTCAAACAATCCCTTGCTCTTATTTTGTGTTAAGATAGTCTAAATTCGTCAAATCTTGAGTCTTTTAGTCTTTTGAGTCAATTAGAGTCTTAATTTCGTTCAAATCAATCTTAGGTGTTAGTTGAGAGTCTAGATAACTTGTTTTGTGTGTTTTAGGTCTATTTAGCTTGTTTTGAGTCTTTAGAGTCCAGAAACTGTTTAATTGAATTCTATTTGCTGTTTTGAGTTTGTTTTGAGTTATTTGAGTCAAGTTAGGTTGTTTAAGGTGTCTAGAGTTAAAATTCGTCCAAATTGATCCCTAGTACTTGTTTTCATTGTTTAAAGTCCAGTTTATTGTTTTAGAGTCTAATTTGTGTCGATTAGCAATCCCTTTAATCCCCGGCTTAGAACGATCCCTACTTTCACATACTACATTGATAAGGGTTTAAGTTTGTGTGCAATTTAATTTCACATCAGTAGTACCTAGGATTGTTAACGCGATATTCAGGTAACTTAATTACCTTCTTTTCCAGTAAGTCATCTAGCATTGTAGCCACGTCAAAGTCAGGAAAAAGGTACGTTTTCTGCTTTAGTTCCCTCAAGGTGTTTTTGTACCTATCTTGGGTATGAGAAGGCTCACCTTTCATTTCCTTTGTTTGGCTTTTGGATGAGATCTTGATAGGCGCATATGAGGTCTTGATGAGGGTAGTATGGACGGAAAAAGCTTTATTGGTGGGTCTTTTCCCAGTTTTGTCTACCTTTGGGGTGAACACCTTATCCTTTTTTAAGTTGGTGAACGGCTCATTCTTCCCATGATTGGTAATACTCAGCTTCATATCATGGGATTGAGTTACCAATTCTTCAAATGTTCTCGGTTTTATGCCTTGGAGGATGTAATGTAACCCCCAGTGCATGCCTTGAACACACTTCTTAATGGCAGAGGTTTCAGAAAGCTGATCTTTGCAATCCAGAATTAATGAACGCCACCTATTGATGTAGTCGATGACAGGTTCATCATTCCACTGTTTCGTACTCGTCAGCTCCAGCATGCTTACGGTGCGGCTAGTGCTGTAGAAGCAGTTGAGGAATTCCCTTTCAAGCTGGTCCCAACTGTTGATAGACTTAGGCTCGAGGTCGGTGTACCAGTCAAAGGCATTACCTTTTAGTAAGTGCACAAACTGCTTGACGAGGTAATCTCCTTCCGTCTCAGCATTTTTGTAGGTTTCAATGAAATGGGCAATATGTTGTTTAGGATTGCCTTTTCCATCGAATTGCATGAATTTGGGTGGCTGATAACCCCGTGGCATCCTTAAGGCGTTAATCCTTTTAGAGTATGGCTTTGAGTACAACACGGAATCATGCAAGGTTCCATCATATTGTGCCTTGATCGTGCTTGTGATAATCTCTTACAATTGTTGGATAAAGAAAGATCCCATGAGTGTCGTAGCTTGGTCCACCTCTAGCTTCTCCTCAGCTTTATACATCAAAAGCTCATCATTTTCTTCAGTTTCGTCCTTTAGTGGATCAACCTTTGGGTCAGCTTTCTTATTGTGCTGCACCTCCAGACGGTTGACGAGCGTAACAATCTGCAAGTCATTTTCCTCCACAGTCCTTGTTAGCCTTGTGATTGCTTCACTCATTTGTGCCAGTTGTTCCTCGATTGAAGTCGCACCAGTAATCATGACTTACATAGCTACGGGATACGAGCTACTGCTTGAGTCGGCATTGAAAGTCAATGACTCGGAGTGCCTTTTCTGGCTTTCTTCCCTTGGCGCTCTTAGCGAGGCTAAGGTGATCACGGGCTCGTGCCTCGGGTGCTCTTGCTCATTCGGCAGAGTTGATGTAGGGGTGGAAGGCATGGTAGAGAGAGCTCTTGCCTTGCTTCGAGTTGTAACGCCCAAAGTGCCACCACTTGCGGCAAGGATTTCTTGTTCTTGAAGTTGGTTGTAAGAACAACTTGATCATTTCTTGATGCCATGTGTGTTTCTTGTGGATTTGAAGACATAAATGAGAGGCAGAGAGATCCCACTGGGCGTGCCAAATTTGTAAACATGAAAATTCTGTAACGAATGAAACGAGAACACGTATACAAAGTGGATTTGTAGGGTTACAATCTTTGTTTACAATTTTGCTCTGATTCAGCCTTAAAATTTGATGTAGATACGTAGATTGTTGATCCAAGGGTCGCAATGACTTGATCTCAGATGAACGATTGAACGATTGCTTCAAGTTTTGAGCTTGAAACAATGCATGGATAGTCTTCACCTTAGGTTTAAGGCTGCATCAAGGGTAACATTGATGTAGGACTTTGTTGATTCAAGGGTCATGGCGACTTGATCTTAAATTGAACGTCGTTACAAGTTTTGAGCTTGTAACAAAGTCTTGAAGGAATCGGCATAAGTGCTTGTTGATTCTTCAAGGGAATGCTTCGGCTTTGGTTGAAAGAAAGCTTCGGCTATGGTTGTACATTCTTCGAAGAGAGCTTTAACAGCGTATTAGTTTTCAAAGATAGAGGTTCTCCTTTTGTGAGAATTTCGGCCCTTCAATGTAGAAATTGCCCACCCCTATACTTGTCTGCGGACCTTGTATTTAAAGACTTCCAAAGCCATGCCTTTGGATGGATTTAGCTTTGATTTGTGTCTTGATTCGTCCATGGGAGAATGTAGGCATGTTTTGTGTCTTAATTTCAGCCACTTTCCCTTGCTTAGCCAAAATGTATAGGGCTTTCTTGCCTATTTTGTGAGCAATCTTCAATTCTTGCTTGTTTTGTGAAGATGCTTTAGCTTTCTTTCCGGTTTTGGGGGCAATTTGGGCCCCTTGTCGATTTTAAGGAGATTTATTCCCCTTTGTCGCATTTTAGGAATGTTTTTGAGCTTCCTTTGATTGATTTGTGCCACATGTCATTGATGACTTGTCCATTTGTGATGAATCATCTGCCACGTGGAGCTTTGTGATGCATCATTTGCATGCAATGAAATTTACATGTCTACAAGTGTAACAACGTTATTTCAGAAGGAAAAAAGGAAAATAATCGTCACCGGATCCTTTTCATAGGGTTCCTAGGGATCCCGTGATCGTGACCGTTCATTGTACATCGTGCGGTCAGAAATCATTTTAAAATTTAAAATTTAAAATTAAATATAAATAATATCTAACGAAAATTGACCGCACGATGTACGATGAACGGTCACGATCGGAGGATCCCTAGGAAAATGATCCAGTGAGGATCCTTTTCTATTTCAGAATACCTCATACTACTCTAGGGTGTTAGACCACACCTTGAGCTATAAGTTGCTTAATATTGCTAAAAAAATTAAAGGGCTCTTGATAATCATTTCAGTTTAAGTTTTCTGTTTTTATTTCAATTATGTTTTATAAAGGTTTAATTGAACATAGAGTCGAATTATAAAACTACTTTTTGAAGAGAGACTAATTTTTTATTTATTTCAGAGGAATAAAATTTATCCATATGATAGGTGATGTCATACTTATTTTTTAATTGCTTTTACATTATACTTTCATTCATGCATACTGTTTCTTTCGCTCGCTCCTCCTTTCTTTTTCCTCTTCTTCGTCATTTCTTCTCTATCTCTTTCTCTCTCTCCTTCTTTCTTCTTCTTTGTCATTTTTTTTCTCTCAGATCCTTTCGTTGTCTTCGTCCTTTTCTTCTCTCTCTTTCCTACTTCTTTCTTTGTACTTCTCTCTCCTTTTTTTTTTCTTGTTTGAGAAGGGTTGAGATTTTAAATTTCTTTTTGTGTAAGTATTTTTTGAAAGTATTTTATTTTGAGGTTTTGATTGATTTTGATGCATTTTGAAACTGATCTTGCAAAAGTACTGGAATTTTGAAATTGATCTTCTAGAAGTGCAGAAAAATTTGAAACTGATCTTGCAGAAGTGCATGAATTTTTAAGATTGATCTTGCAGAAATGGATGGATTTTGAAATTGAACTTGCAAAAGTGCAAAAAATTTGAAACTGGTTTTGCATGAGTGCATGAATTTTGAAATTGATCTTGTAAAAGTGCAGAAAATTTTGATAACTGATGTTGCAGAAGCTACAAAAAAAAATTGAAACTGATCTTGCAGGATCGCATGGAATGTGAAATTGATCTTGTAGAAGTGTAAAAATTTTGAAACTGATATTGTAGAAGTGTATGAAATGTGAAACTGATCTTGCAGAAGTGTAAAAAAAAAAAAAAAAAAAAATTTGCGAACCTAGAATCAGTTTGAAATTTTTATAAATGGTGTCAATTTGTAGTTTTGGCTATTGGAGCATGGCTGTAATTTTAAAATTTTTGGTTTTTTTTTGTTTATGGGTTGAATTTGTTGGGGTTTGGGTTTTTGTCTCTCATTGAAAGGATTTAAAACTAGTGGAGTTCTAAGAAATATGTTTTATGTTTTTGTCTTTACAGGTAAGGCTCCCTTTGAAAATATAAAAACTTGTTTGGTAATAGTTTTTAGTTTTAAATAAAATTTGAAAACTAGTAGAAAGCTACTTATTTTTTCTTCTCATTTTTCAAATTTTGGGTTGATCTTAGTTTTTAGTTTTCGTTTTAAAAGAAATAAAATGGTAATCAAACAAGGCTAAGTTGACTTTTCAACTAACTATTGCATATTACTCATCCTGCTACATTGCATAAAACTCCTTACCCAAAATCTTCTTCATTGTTACATCCTAAGATAAGATATTCAACTTAGACAAGGTTCTAAAAAACGCTAGGCGCTAGTCGGGCGGTGGACTAGCGCCTAGGCGGCCTAGGTGGATTTACATAAATTTACACTATATATTATAAAATATGAGTATATGTGTATAATTTTAGGATTTTTTTTTTCTAATTTTATACAAAGAATATTGGGCATAGTTTGTTTTTTCTTTGAACAAAATAGTGGGCCACAAAATGGACCCAACTTGAAAGAAAAACCTATTTTTTTTTCAATTAAACCAACAGCTTTTCTACAACCTTTCTTGGTTTCTCCAATGCTAGTCCCAATCAACCATCACTTGTTTAGTGGCTCTAGGCTTGCATTTACTATCAACATATCTCCTCTTCTTTCTCTTTTTGCAGAGAGGTCCATTTCTGTTTCTTTAGTTATGTCTTTCTTTTCCTCCCATTTTCAGTTTTTCTTTCGACTCTCTCTTTCTCTCTCTCTCTCTTCTCTTCAACAGAACGGACGGATCTCTTCAACAGATTTCCTTCTCTGTAGTAAAACCCAATGGACAGATCTCTTTAACAGGTCCCCTTCTCTCTCTACAGTAAAACCAACAGACAGATTTTGTGTATTATTCATCCCTGTATATTCTCAATCTACTTGGGTTCATCGATTAATGTTGGGTGCAAGAGCGCAGGTTTGAAGATTTGGGTTGTGGGTGGTGGATCATGCGGATGCGAGGGGAGATTTCAGAGCATTGACCGCCGCCTAGACCGTCGCCTAGCACCGCCTTGAGCGCCTAGAGACGCCTAGGCGGCCTCCTAAATCCTTCCCGCCTTACCTGAACGATTTAGCCCAAATCAGATCTGGACTCCACCGCCTTACCTGAACGATTTTTAGAACATTGAACTTAGATATAGTTGTAAACACGGAAATTCCTGCGATGAAAGAGACAAGAACACGTGTACAAAATAATATTTTGTACTAATTTTGGGGTTACAATCTCTTTTACAATTTAGTCCTCTGATTCTATCTTCGTAAGATGTCGATTTGTGGGTTGTGTTGCTGATCCGAGGGCCGTCGAGGCTTGATCTTGGATGAACGGTTGGAAGTTTCTTCAAGGGCCTTCAGGGCTTGATCTTGAAGGTTGATGAACGATGAACACTTTCTTCAAGGGCCGTCGGGGGCTTGATCTTGAAGGGGGGATTTGAGGAAGAACGAAGAGAGCTTTCTTGATCCTTTGGGAGTTGCTTGAGAGCTTTTAGAATTTCAAAGCTTCAAGGTTTTTTTGGTATGATGTCAATTGGTGTGTTTTTTGTGTGATGGAGAAGCCTATTTATAGATTTTGAGAATGAATCACCACCACAAATTTTCTTGGTGAAGTAAGTGGATGTTGTAGGTGAAATGAGTGTGGATGTTGTAGGTGAAGTGAGTGTATGTTGTTGGTGAAATGAGTGGAGGTTGTAGGTGAAGTGAGTTAGGTGAAGTGAGTGTATGTTGTTGGTGAAATGAATGGAGGTTGTAATTTTAATGCATTGGTCAACATTTATTTCACAGAAATTTCGATGTCTACAATAGTATAGTCAGTTTTGCAATTATAGGGAATGTCTCATGGTTTTGTACAATGGTAAAGATTAAAGACTTTGAATTAGTTACAGTAATTATATTTCTTATGTAGTCCAGAAGTCATATTCTCACACTTTTAAATTGAAGAAATCAAAACAGAATTTATAAAAAAAAAAAAAAAGTAAACAACAAACTGTCATCAGTTGCTAATAAACACTTGGATATGGAAGGTTAAGAAAAGCAATTGAAAATATCTAAACAGGGCAAGCTATAAACCAATACACAAAACAAGTGACCTAACAAGATGAATTTTGACCAAATCTTTGACAGAAAACATGGATGAAACTTCATTGCAGTTTTTAAAATTATTTTGGAGTAACCTTTATTTTTAATTTAAAAAAAACAATAATTGAGTCAATTTCAATAGTAAAAAGTTTGAAGCTACAAATATATTAAGAAGCAAAACAAAGGTAGTTTGGAATACCTCATATTTGGTTTAACACAAAATTGCTACTCTCTCTCTCTACCAGTTTCGACCCCAAGATCTATTGAATTTGAAAGTCAGACAAACCCAACGACGTACAAGGGAACAGGCGTCAAACAATTCCAAAAGTAAATTATATTGCAACAAACTCTCCAGCTCCGGTTGTTTAGAATGCGGACTGGATTTCTAAGGGTTGATGGGCATCGTCGTGGGCAAGCCCAATTCCCTTTTGTTTACTATTTTGAACAAAATGACTGAAAGATACTCATAGCTTAAGTAATTAAGAGGTGTTTACTTATGTATTCAACATTCTAGTTTCAGTTTTCCCTTTTTGAATTATCACTTGTATAAAAGTGAAAAAAAACCACATTAGCTAATTGTTGGAGCGAAATTTTTTACATGGAAAAATGCCTCCACGGATTCGTTGACCGTAATCCTCATGTTCGCTGAATCCCCCATTAGAGGTGTCCTCGAATGGTCTTTCTCCGAAGCTTCGTTTAGGTGGGGGTACCTGCAAGAGATACTCCGACGCTCAAGTCAGGGTTTTGATTGCGTATCTTGCTCTTTGATTCCTTTACCTATTTATAGGATTATGACGCTTGGAGAACAAGTACCACAACATGTCCCTCACTCCCTCTTCCTTAGTGGTTCTCCGTAGTGGAGGTAGTTATCTATCTCTTTCTTCCTTTTTCCAAGCTCTTCGTGCAACGTCTGACACGTTTCCCTTCCCATGCGCGAGTGAGGAGCGAGTAAAGAGTTAGCATGTTTCTTGTGGGCTTTCCTTTTTGCATAAAGGGCCTGTATATATGTATATATAGGCACATCGACACTTACACATAAACACACACACACACACGCACACAAACATATCTAGGGGGCGAATCAATGTCACCATATTTTTTGCATAAAATTTTGACACACGTTTTAAACCATTAGATTATGCCACTATCATTGGTTGAGATTTAACCTAATATGACAACTGATTTTATTTATTTTTAAATAAAAACGTACATTGGCAATAAAAATATGAAACCTTTTTTAATTATGACTCTGATTCTCTCTCCTAATCCAATTAACTTTCCATTTCTTTCCTTTTTCTTTTACTTTCCTATGAGAATCCAGCAATTTTGATCATTTGAGATTGGGTAATGGGAAACTAAATTTGTAAACTAAATTTTAAAAACTAAATGACATAGAAGTTGATGATTGATTTATTGCTTAAGTGTTGATAAATGTGCTCATTTCTATTGGTGACACATCATTTAGTTTGCAAATTTAGTCTCCAAATTTAGTCTCCCTAGTATTACCTTTTGAGATTTGATTGCCTGACCAATTAGTCATTTTGGACTGCCCTTTGAAAATCTGTTCTTGTTTGTGTTTGTGTAGCTTCTTGTTTTGTTTGTTAATTTGCATCAGTATTGTTGCATTGATGCTTAATCGTGTAATTAAAATGTCATCACTCAAATCTCATGTTTTGTTGTTGTTGGTTCTGGACTCATCTAGCAACCTTACTGGAACCCAAACAAGCCACAACCATTTGAACCTAGTAACCTTACTTGTAAAGATCTTCCAGACTCATCTACAGCAAAAGAAATCCTAGAGTTGTTCTGTTTCTTGGTGAGTGGAAAAGAATCAGGTCTGAATACATAATGGACATCTGTATGTGTTCAAAACATTCCAAGGGATATAAAGAGTCGGGTCTGAATAAAGAAAACAAAAGTTTGGTTGGTCCAGAAAGATTCAATCATCAAGATGGAAGAAATTTAAAAGCAAAACCAAAAACTTAGAAACCAAGATAGCATGGCCATGGGAGGTATCTGCACATAGGATGAACAATGAAGAAGGAGAAGAAAGAGTCAAAAGAGAAAGTAAAAATTAATGAAAAATAGTTAATGAGATAGGAAAGAGAATATAAAAATCTTTTTATTCTCAATTTATTATTATTTGAAAAAAGAAAATTAATTGAACTATTTAGATTACGTCTCAACCATTAAAAATGTATACATCTGATGGTCAAAGAGTCATGCCAAAACTTGTGTTTTGTTTTTGTGGTGCCACGGATCCACTCCCATGTATATATGCATATATAGATATGTGGTAGATCCGTGACACTATATTTTTTACACAAGATTTGACACAAATTTTAAACCATTAGGTTAGTCTAGTTGTAATGATTGAGACGTCTGATAGGAACATATTTATGCGACTTTGTTAACTTATTTCCTTGCATTTATTTAGTTAGTTTCTACTTGTTAGAGTGTTTTAAGCTATTTTCGTGTGTTTGTAGGTTTAAATGGCAAAGTTGGCAAGAAAGTGCATTTTAGAGCATTTTGGAGCAATTTTGGGCTGAAATGGATAGTATGCATTTGGAGCACAAGGAATGGACGAATTTGAAGTCAAATGAGGCTTGGAATGTGCTAAAGAGATGGAAGAAATTAATTCAAGTCTTGGAAGATGAGGAATCAGCTCAAAAGAAGGAGTATTATCCAAAACCTTGTCTGATTTCTATAAGCTATTTCTGGAAGCCCTATCCCTCTCCTACAAAAGTGGCGCCCCAAACCCCTTTTAGAAGGCCTTTACCTTGCCTTGCACTCCATTCCCTTTCCCTCCAATTCCTGCCGTACCTTCTAACCTTTTCCCTATTGGATTTTGACTTAATTAGCCTTTTTCCTTGTGAATTTGGTTTACAAAAGTCCTTCTCAGAAATTAATTGGGCCAAACCCTTTTTCCTAATGGATTTATACACTATGCTGCACCCTAAGGCCATAATCCTTTACTTATACTAATTTCTAACCCTAGTCTGATTTCTCTAGGGTTTTGCTGTGCCTATATATATATATATATATATATGTTTTGACGGTTGCCGCAACTTACCACCCCAATACTACACCATAATTCGCAGAAACACATCCACACACCAATTCACACCCTTTGCCGCAAGAGTTGAGAAGTGAGTCATTTGCCGTGGCTTCCATTGGAGCAAAGAGGATTGTGCCGCAAGCCACTTGCAACCATTGGAGTTCTAAGAGTTTTTTCTTCCCTTGTTTTAGTTTCAATGTTTATTTCAGATTGCTTTTCAATTTTTATGAACATGTGTAACTAAGTTCCTTTTTAGTTAGTAATGTGATAAAAATTAAGCACTCAAATTAAACCCTCTTATTGTCAAATTGTAGTATAAATGCAAGTAGGGATCGTTCTAAACCGGGGATTATGAGGGCTTGCTAAAACCTCTAAACTGACTTAAAATACAAAAACAAAGTTAAAAACGTTTGGAAAGACTCAAGGACTCAAAACAAACTCAAAAAACTCAAAACAAGCTAAAAACACTCAAAACTGCCTAAAAACACAGTCTGGGCAGTTTTAGACTCTAAACACTACTTTGGACGAAAATAAGGTTTTGACTTGACTCAAAAGACTCTAAAACACAAACAAAACAGATTTTAGACACTTTGAAATGAGAAAGTAAAAGGGGGTTTTGGTTTTGACGAAATTGAATCAAACAAACAAATTGTAAAACTAAACAGATTCTAAAACGAATTTAGGAATTAAGATGATGGATGGATTAGTTAGAGGTCCGTTCTCCACACATGACACACTTGTATATGAATTGATTTCCAATTGCTTTTCAATAAACTCTTATGCTCAACACCCCAGATTAACCGTGATGCACAAATTAACCCTCAGATTTTCCTTAACTCATTGAATTGGATGAATGCATGCAACAACTCAAATCATTCTCCAAAAGTCCTCTACATGAATGCATAATAGAGATACAATCAGAGATCATTACGTTTCATGAAAATCATAAGTGTTGACGAGGCAATTGTAACTATGAATGCATGATACTTTTGCCAAGAATTCAATTAACGCGATTGTGACAAGCAACCTTCACTACTCATGAATATAAACTTGTAACGATTAGGTGAAACTCATTTATATTCTAGCATCTGATTCATGCATGAAAACCAAGTATGCATCCTTAATAAACATACACAGATCAGTTATGCATAAAACAGATAATTGAATTGCAATCATAACTTATCAAATCACAATTGGCAGAAATCAATTCATATCTCAAGCATGTTCATGGCTTCAAACTTCCCCCAAACTAATTAGGGGCTCAGCCACTCATGATTACAGCAAGATTAGAGAGTAATAACAAAATAAACATTGAAAACAAGAACGAAGTACACCTAAAACGCTCCAATCTGCAAGCATGAAGCGCCAAGGTCCTCCTTTTTCCCCTACTAGCTGCGGCACAAGGGTTCAAGGGTTCAAGGGTGTGTATGGACGTATGAAAGGGTTAGAGGTGGATTTAGGATGGATGTAGGTTGCGGCAAGGCTTGGAAGATGGCTGGAATTGTGTTTGGAGCAAAACAAAACAAAACAAACACCAAACAAACAAAACAAAACAAACACCAAACAAAACAAAACAAAACAAAACAAAACAAACAACAAACACCACACTTAGCTTTTGCTAGTCCTCGAGCAAAACAAAACAAACAAAACAAAACAAACACCAAACAAACTAGACCTTCCAACGTTCACCTCAGGGATTTCCAGCACACATGACATATTCAAGATCATCATAACCATAGATTTTTGTCATCCCCACACTTTAGTACCTACTTAATCACAGTCACCATTCATTAGCTCGCATTTAACCAATTTAAAACAATGTCTTGAATGTAGTAACATGCCTTAGAGAATTCACTCAATTCATCACTAGGTACACTCTTATTTTCACTCAGATTTTCTAACTACACTCCCTATTCTAGTTATATGTGAGAAGATTGATGTAAACATGAAAACGAACACTCACATATGTTTATAACAAAAAAAAAACAATTTCTGGAGTTATTAAGCATGTATAAATATGATCTCATGAATGGAATGCTACTACTTAGATGCGAGAACCAAGGACACCATATGCTTATACCAATCCCAAACTCCACATATTGAAACACACAACACTCAAGATAGAAGTATAGGGTTGTAACAGGGCTAAGGGTATTGGCTAACAAAGAAATGTAAGGAAAACAAACGTTCTTAAAGCAATAGCGAGCAAAGTAATGAACATGACACTTAGAACTCCCTTTTGAAACGCAGCCACAAACTTTGATACATAAAGGGAAGATCACACATACTTAGGGCCGAATTCAACTTTTTGGACCCTTTCTTCAACAACCAACACTTGTGAGCTTAATCTCACTTATTTTGAACACTTTTCATACGTTTTCACATACTTTTCTTTTTCTTTTCTTTTTCTCACGAATTTTTCTCTTTTTTTTTTCTTTTCCACCTGTGCCTTTTTTAATACTTGGCACACACCCACACACAAAAATCCCTTCCCCCACACTTGTTTGCTGCCTACTAACGAACAAAGGGAATTCACTCTAGGTCATGCTTCACTACGCCTTAAGAACAAGGGTAAGGATGGTCCTAATCTAGGCTAGGTAGGGATAATGTGGGTTAACAAAGAACATAGGCTAAACAAGGCTCAAAAGGGTTAAACCTACAAAACAAATGAGAAAGGGAGAAAGCTTTTTGGCACTGGTTCACTACACAACTTCATCTTGTTTATGTGTTATGCACTTCAATATCATGCTTTGAATGAAACGGGTATGAGTTCTAGTATTTGGAACTAAATGATGAAACGCCTTCTAAGTAGCAACCAAGCAAAGAATGATGAGATCATGCAACGACTTTAGAAAACAATAAATGCACAGATTTTTAACTCTCCAAAGAACGTTTAAGCTCAAGTCTCTCAGGGTTGTAGCGTTAGTATGAGATTCTTCCTTCAAGCATGTTACAAAAACTGATTTTCTTTTCCTTTTTGATTAAACATGAATTCATGAACTATAACCATAATCAAGCATAAACCAGAGAGCAATTCAAACTTCCATCCATGTTTATAACTTTCCTTAATAGTCATGCAATTAAAAACCGAATCCTCATCATTGTGTTGGAAGGTACCCTAAGACACAAACAAACACACAAAAACAACTCTTTTTGGGTTTTTCAAAACACTGTTTTAAATTTTTATGAAATTTTCGGATTATTTTTTCAAAACACACTAAAATGCTTCAAAACACACTAAAAACACTTAAAAACAGTGAGAAACAACTCTAGAAGTAATGGGTGATAGAATCCCACGAAAATCATGCAAAAACAGCTTGTTTACCCCCCCCACACTTAAACCAAACATTGTCCTCAATGTTTCAAACATAAACTAACAGAAAGCAAACAGCAAACAAAACAACTACTAACATGACACACATGGCAAAGTAAATGCAATAAGGAGTAGAGTGAGGAACGCAAATCTGGGTTTGAGCCGGTTGTTCCTAGGTCGTCTTTATTCGAATGCATGGGTTGCCTCCCAAGAAGCGCTTGCTTTAACGTCTTGTAGCCAGACGATTCCTCGGTTTAAGCTTCATTAGTACCCACAGCATGGAATTTATCTTTGAATGGGATGTGATACTTGAAATGATCTGGCAATGGTTTAAATTCTAGTGTGGGTGCCTGAATCATCAAAAACAGCAAGTTAGTGGAAAACAAAATTGAAATTGGAGAAGATAGCTTACCTGCTTGCTTCAACACAAACTCAATGACAAACACCACATCTTTGAAAGTTTCAGGGACTTGGAACTTGGCCAGATTTACTATGATGGTTGTGACTTGTCCCGTGTCATCAAACTCAACTTCCTTGGGCTTTGTTGTTTCCTGAACATCCTCTTTGATGCATTCTACATATTCTCCAGCCATTTCCTTCTCTTGAACCATTCTTCTTGATATACAATGTTCTTTGAACGACTCAACATAATTTGGAACTTGACATGTTGTACCAAGAATTGGGATAATACTTTGCATCTTTGGAAGGGCTTCCATGATGTCTTTTTTACTTTCTTTGTCCGTTGGAATAAAAAACCTGCGAGGGATGGGTATATTTGGAGGAATAACATTAGAATGAATTGAATTTGGGACGTCCTTACTTGTGGTGGGTGGTTGAGAGGGCTTAGGGGGCTGCGGCAAGGGTTGTTCTACCCTTGCCGTGTGTATGTCTTCTTCCTCTTCCTCAATCAGTAGCTCCTCATCTACTTCTAGGCTATGTTTGGACGTTTTTAGGTCAGCTCCAACCTCCATACCACTTTCCAATTGTTCTTGAATTTGCCCCATGAATTCTGCAATCTGCCCCATTTGATTCTTCAATTCGCTTATCACTTGGGCTTGATTTTGTGATTCCTGAGTCATAGAGGTAAGTAAGTCAAGAATTTTATCATTATCCATTGACGAACCTGGACTTGGTTGGGCCGAATATGGTTGAGGCTGTGGTGGTTCATATGGCTGCCAATATCCTTCTTGGTGTGAGCCCTGTGTCAAAGAAATTAATTCATCAAGAATTTGATTATAATTCATAGACCTACTTGAATTCGATTGGAATTGTTGTGGGGAAGGCTGTGGTGGCTGCATAGGTCTTGAATAAAACTCCTCATATGGCTGCCAATAGCCTTCGGGTTAAACTTGTTGAGATTCCCACCACATAGAGTTTGAATAATCTCTCCAATCCGAATTGTAAGCATTGGAAAACATGTTGTCCCTTGATTGGTTATGGCTTTGAGAACCCCAAGCACCTCTGTTTGCAATGAATTGAGCACGTTGATGAGTTTGAGCATTGTGCATTGTGGTTGTTTCGGCATTTTGGGACAATTGAGAAGTAAGATTCGCCAATTGAGCTTGAATGTTAGCAAAATCCATGTCTTGCTTCTCCAACACCTGAAATCAAAGAAGTAAAACTAAATCAAATATCAAAAGTAAAAGACAAAAACAAAAACAAAGGGGATTAGCTAAAGAAAACAAGAAAACAACACAAAGTCAGAAACTACAACAAAATAAACGAAAAGAAAAGAACCAAGGGATTAGCAAAGTTGCTAATCCCCGGCAATGGCGCCAAAATTTGATGTGATAAAAATTAAGCACTCAAATTAAACCCTCTTATTGTCAAATTGTAGTATAAATGCAAGTAGGGATTGTTCTAAACCAGGGATTAGGAGGGCTTGCTAAAACCTCTAAACTGACTTAAAATACAAAAAAAAAGTTAAAAACGTTTGGAAAGACTCAAGGGACTCAAAACAAACTCAAAAGACTCAAAACAAGCTAAAAACACTCAAAACTGCCTAAAAACACAGTCTGGGCAGTTTTAGACTCTAAACACTACTTTGGACGAAAATAAGGTTTTGACTTGACTCAAAAGACTCTAAAACACAAACAAAACAGATTTTAGACACTTTGAAATGAGAAAGTAAAAGGGGGTTTTGGTTTTGACGAAATTGAATCAAACAAACAAATTGTAAAACTAAACAGATTCTAAAACGAATTTAGGAATTAAGATGATGGATGGATTAGTTAGAGGTCCGTTCTCCACACATGACACACTTGTATATGAATTGATTTCCAATTGCTTTTCAATAAACTCTTATGCTCAACACCCCAGATTAACCGTGATGCACAAATTAACCCTCAGATTTTCCTTAACTCATTGAATTGGATGAATGCATGCAACAACTCAAATCATTCTCCAAAAGTCCTCTACATGAATGCATAATAGAGATACAATCAGAGATCATTACGTTTCATGAAAATCATAAGTGTTGACGAGGCAATTGTAACTATGAATGCATGATACTTTTGCCAAGAATTCAATTAACGCGATTGTGACAAGCAACCTTCACTACTCATGAATATAAACTTGTAACGATTAGGTGAAACTCATTTATATTCTAGCATCTGATTCATGCATGAAAACCAAGTATGCATCCTTAATAAACATACACAGATCAGTTATGCATAAAACAGATAATTGAATTGCAATCATAACTTATCAAATCACAATTGGCAGAAATCAATTCATATCTCAAGCATGTTCATGGCTTCAAACTTCCCCCAAACTAATTAGGGGCTCAGCCACTCATGATTACAGCAAGATTAGAGAGTAATAACAAAATAAACACTGAAAACAAGAACGAAGTACACCTAAAACGCTCCAATCTGCAAGCATGAAGCGCCAAGGTCCTCCTTCTTCCCCTACTAGCTGCGGCACAAAGGTTCAAGGGTTCAAGGGTGTGTATGGACGTATGAAAGGGTCAGAGGTGGATTTAGGATGGATGTAGGTTGCGGCAAGGCTTGGAAGATGGCTGGAATTGTGTTTGGATGTGTAGAATGGTGGTGTGGAGTGCGGCAAAGGGTTCTGTGATGAATGGCTGGGGTCCCTGCGGCAAAACCCTAAAACATGTATATATAGGCACCTCAAAACCCTAGAGAAATCAGATTTGTATTTGGGCTTAACAGAAATTAAGGAATAAAGGCCTAGGGTGCGGCATTTAACTTGGAAAAGGAATTGTGGTCCAATTAATTTCTGAAAAGGATTTGTAGAACCTAAATCCACAAGGAAAATGGCCTAACAATCAGAATCCAAGAGGGAAAGGGCCTGAGAGGTGCGGCACAATAGGATAAGGGCAAGGGAATGCCTTGCAAGGCAAGGAAAAAGGATTCTAGAAGGAAATGAGGCGCCAGATTTTTAGGGTTCTAGAAGGAATGTGTTTTGTGGCAGATATTGGGGTTTCTAGAAGGATTTGGGGCGCCACTTTTGTAGGACAAAGGATAGGACTTCTAAAAAGTGTGTTTTGAGGCTGATTTCAAGCCTTTTTCTCTTCAAACTCGTCCAACAACTTGCCTCCATGCTTGCACTATCCAATCTTGGCTCAAAAATGCTCTAGAATGCTCCAAATTGCTTCTTTTTGCATACTTTGTCCTTAGAACCTGAAAACACACGAATTTGGCTTAAAAGACTAAATAACTAAGAACTAACAACGTAAAAGCACAAGAACAAGCTAACTAAGTCGCATAAATATGCTCTTATCAGTTAGAGGTGAATTGGAAGCCATGGACATATGTTTTATATGAATTGATTACATCCAGCTATTGTTTCGGAAAACATGAATGTGATTAAAGGGCTCGCTTAGTTTGCATGCATGAATCTGATGCTAAAATATAAGGGAGTTTCACCTAATAGTTAAGGACTTATATTTACAAGTAGTGGAGGTTGCTAGTCACAATCGTGATAAGTAAATTCTTGGCAAGAGTATTATGCAGTTCATAGTTACGAATGCCTTGTCAATGCTTATGATTTTCATGGAACTTAATGATCTTTGATATGTATCTCTATTATGCAATTCATATAGGGAACTTGATTAGAATAATTTGGTTGCTGATGTGTTATCCATCCAATTCAATGAATTAAGGAAAATCTAAAGGTTAATTTGTACTCACAATTAATTTGGGGCATTGTCATTCATGGTTTATAGAAACAATACTGGAAATCAATTTATGTGCATATGTTTCATGTGTGGAGAAGGATCCTCTAACTAGCTTTTCACCCTTGAATTCACCTTAATTTTGTTTTAACTTACTTTGTTTGCTGCAATTTACTTAGTTTTGTCAAATTCGTCCAAAAACCCCCTCAGTTCTTATTTGTGTCTTAGTTTAGTTAATTTCGTTCAAATCTGTCCCCATTTAGTATTTTGAGTCAAGTTACTTTAGAATTCGTCCAAATCACTGTCTAGTACCTATTTTGAGTTTATTTAACTTAGTTTTGTTGTTTTGAGTCAAGTTGGTCAGTTTTGAGTCATAAGAGTCTAGTTTTCTGTTTCTGAATCTAGTTTAGTGTTTTAAAGTTTAAATTGAGTAGATTAGTATCCCTTCTAATCCTTGGCCTAAAACGATCCCTACTTGCATGTACTATAACAATAGGGTTTTAATTTGAGTGTCATATAATATCACATCAAATTTTGGCACCGTTGCCGGGGATTAGCAAAATTGCTAATCTTTCATTTGCTGTGAGTTTCGTTAGTTTTCTGTTTTTGTTTTTCTTGTGTTTCTGAGTTTGTTTTCTGTTGTTTTCTTTGTTTTAGGTACTAGTTTATGACTCGTAGTTCTCAACCTATTCGTGATAATATATTGGAGTTCGACGACTATTTTGAACGAACGTTGAGAAGAAAGAGGAAGCAGCCAGAACCCAATCCACCTAGTTCTAGTTCTGAATTCGAATTTGAAGAAGAAGAAGAGGAAGAACAAGCCACGGTTGTGGACAATCGAACAATCAAAGAACTCTCAGCCTCGGGATTGGACAATGTCGTGCCCCTATGCATTCAATATCCTATGGCAGTTCAAGGCAAAACTGATGAGTTTGAGTTGAAGTCAAGCTTGCTGCATCATATTCCCAAATACCATGGGCTGTCCATGGAAGATCCAAACAAGCCTTTTCCATTCTCTCTTATGGATAAGGCTAAAGATTGGCCCTATGAACTAGCACCTGGAACCATTACTTTTTGGGAAAGCATGAAGAGAGCGTTCTCAGAGAAATTCTTCCCAACTTCGAGGGTAATTCTTTTGAGGAAAAAGATTAGCAGAATTCAACAAAGCCAAGGAGAATCATTTCCAGCATATTATGAGCGTTTCAAGACCCTTGTTGCATCATGCCCTCAACATCAAATGAAGGAAAAGCTTCTACTTCAATATTTCTACGAGGGACTTCTTCCCATTGAGAGACAAATGCTAGATGCCTCGGCAGGTGGTGCTTTGGTTGACAAAACACCGGTTGCTGCAAAGACCTTAATTGCAAATCAAGTTTTGAATGCATAACAATATGAAGGAGTTGGACAAAGGGACACCCCACGGCAACACCAAGTTAATGAGGTAAGTTAAATTTCTGAATTACAATCTCAAATGGCTAATTTCACTGTTCTTGTGTCACAGATTGCCGAAGGAATGAAACTGCAAGGACCAAGTGTTTGTGGTGTGTGTTCTATGCAAGGACACCTTTCTGAGCAATGCCTTCAATTAATAGAGAATGAGGGATGGGAAAGTGCCAATGTCATTGGCTTTTAAGCCCAAAATTAGCCAAGGAATGATCCATACTTCAATACTTACAATCCGGGCTAGAGAGATCACCCCAACTTCAAGTGGAGGGAGCCTCAACAACCTCAACAACAAGGTGGATTTAGACAGCAACCTCCAGGTTTTTATCCAAGGCCATTCGCACCAAGTCAGTCCCAACAACAATCTGCCTAATCCAATTCAGGTATGTCAATGTATGAGGATAATACGCTTAAAATACTAACTACTTTGACACAGGAGTACCAAAACCAAGCCAAGGAGATGGTCGCAATGAAGAAACAAATGGGGCAAATGGTAGAATTCTTGGGACAAATCAAGGAAGAAGGCAAACTACTAAGCTCAACCGTTGTCAATCCGAATGGAGAATTTGAAACCACCAAAACAATCATGTTGAGAAGTGGTAAAGAGGTTGGAACATACCCACAACCATCCAAATCAAGTCAAGAAGAAGATGAAAAGTTGTTGATCAAGGAGAAGAACAATGCTAAACCCACGGCAAGGGTAGAACCACCCTTGCCGCAGCCTCCCAAGGCTCCTACACCACCAAACTCAGGTAAGGTTGTTCCAAGTTCGACTCGTTCTCATCTGATTCCACCAAATTTGCCTTTCCCTCGCAAGTTTATGCAATCTAAGAAGGAAAAGGATGAAAAAGACATCCTAGAGACGTTTAGGAAGGTGCAAGTCAATATTCCACTCATTAATGCAATAAAGCAAATTCTGAAGTATGCCAAGTTTTTGAAGAAGCTTTGCACAACAAAGAAATGAATTCAAGAGAAAGAGGTGGTACATGTAAGTGAAAATGTCTCTGCAATGTTGCAAAGAAAGCTGCCACCTAAATGCAAAGATCCAAGTAGTTTCATTACCCCTTCTGTAATTGGCAATACAAGGTCTGAACATGCTATGCTAGATTTAGGTGCTTCCATTAATGTCATGCCATATTCTGTTTATGCATCTATGAATCTAGGAGAGCTTAAAAATGATGGTGTCATTATTCAATTAGACGATTGATCTAACGTATATCTGAAAGGAGTTTTGGAATATGTTTTGGTGCATGTAGATCATTTGATTTTTCCGGCGGATTTCTATGTGCTTGACATGGAGGACTCAGTCCACTCTCCACCATCGTCAATCTTACTTGGACGACCTTTCATGAAAATAGCCCACACCAAGATTGAAGTGGCCAAGGGAGTATTAACTATGGAGTTTGGTGGTGATATGATTAATTTTAAAGTTTCTGAATATATTAAGAATCCCAATAACGTTCGTTCTTGTTTTGCCATAGGTGAAATTAAAAATATAGGGCAGGAACGTTTAGCACCAATTAAGAAAGATGTATCTAGAACCACCATCGAAGAGGAAATTGGAGTGGATCACACGGCCACTGCCCTCAAAACACCAAATCTAGCTGAGAGCACCACCTCTGAAACTATTGATAGTGCTGCTACTTTTGAGCCTTCATCGTAATACATTGGTGAGCCACCTATTCCAATTTCAATTCCCATTTCAACTAATAAGTTATTACCTTCTTTGGTACAGGTACCTAATCGAATCCAAGGCGGTGGGAGAGTTTACATTGACTTTAGGAAACTCAACAAAATTTACCTTGACATTAAGAAGCTTAACGCCACAAGCAAGAATGATCACTATCCCCTTCCATTCATAGATCCAATGCATGGAAGTTTCGAGGAGCATGTTATGGAGGAAATACCCCTCTATGCCGTGGGCTCCAATGAAGCATAATTGGAGGTATCGTCCGGCTGGAAGACGTTAAAGTAAGCGCTTCTTGGGAGGCAACCCATGTGTTCAAACAAGGAGATGATGGAATTCTAGCTCTAGCAACCAGATTTGCTTTCTCTTACCCTTCTCTTTATTGCTTTTACTTTGCCATGATTGTCTTGTTTGCTAGTTGTCTTTTATTGCTTTCTTGTTTAAGTTTTGTTTGAAACATTGAGGACAATGTTTGGTTTAAGTGTGTGTGTGTGTGTTGGGGGGGGGGGGGTAAACAGATTGTTTTTCATGTTTTTTATGCCATATTTTCGGATTTTTACCACCTAGCACTTCTAAAGTTGTTACTCATTGTTTTAAAGTGTTTTTATTGTGTTTTGAAGTGTTTTTGTGTCATATAACATAAAAAGAAAGAAAAAATCGAAAAAAGTTTGAAAAATACCAAAAAGAGTCATTTTAGAGTCATTTACGTGTGTTTGTGTCTTAGGGTACCTTCCAACACAATGATGAGGATTTGGTTTTTAATTGCATGACTGTTAAAGAAAGTTACAAACATGGATTGAAGTTTGATATGCTCTTTGGTTTATGCTTAGTTGTAGTTGTCGTTTACGAATTCACATGTAATCACAAAAGGAAAAAAAAATCATTTTTTGTATCATGCTTGAAGAAAGTAACTCAAACTAACGATACAACCCTGAGAGACTTGAGCCTATACTTTGTTTGGAGAGCTATTAATCTTGACATTCTTGTTTTCTAAAGTCGTTGCATGATCTCATTATTTCTTTGCTTGGTTGCTACTTAGAATGTGTTTCATCATTATAGTTCCAAATAATAGAACTCATACCCATTTCATTCAAAGCATGAAATTGATTAGCATAACAAATAACAAGATGAAGTTGTTTAGTTAAACCAGAGCCAAAAAGCCTTATCCCTTTTGCATTTGTATTGTAGGTTTAACCTCTTTGAGCCTTATTTAGCCTATTTTTCTTTGTTAGCCACATTATCTTTACCTAGCCTAGTATAGGACTATCCATACCCCCCTGTTCTTAAAGAGTACTGGAGCATGACTTAGAGGAATTCTTTTTGATCTACAATTTGCAGAAAAACAAGTGTGGGGGAAGGATTTATTCTTTTGGGGTAGAGTTTGCTTCAAAAGAAAGAAGAAAAGGAAAAAAAAAAACCGTGGAAAAAGAAAAAGAAGAAAAGAAAAGTTGTGAAATGAAAGAAAAAAAAGAGTTGAAAATAAGTGAGAATGAGCTCACAAGTATTGGTTGTTGAAGAAAGGGTCCAAAAGTTTGAATTTGGCCCTAAGTGATGTATGAATCTTCCCCTTGTGTTCAAAGTTGGTTTCTGCAATCAAAAGTGAATTCTAAGTGTTGATTTCATTGCTTTGCTTACTATTTCTTTAAGAACCTTTGTTTATCCTTACATTTCTTTGTTAATCAATACCCTTAGCCCCGTTACAACATTTGACTTTAATCTTGATTGTTATGTGTTTCAATAATGTGGAGTTTGAAATTGTTACGAGCATATGGTGTCCCTGGTTCTCGCGTCTAAGTAGTGGCATTCCATTCATGAGATCATATAACATGTTTATGTTAATAATTCCAGAAAGTGCCTTCTTTGTTATAACATATGTGAGTGCTAGTCTACATGTTTACATCAATCTTCTCACATATACCTAGTATAGGGAGTGTAGTTAGAAAATCTGTGTGAAAATAGAGAGTCTATCTGGTGAGGAATTGAGGGATTCTCTAAGGCATGTTACTACATTCAAAATGTTGTTTTAATTGATTAAATGCGAGCTAGTGAGTGGCTACGTGAGTGGCTACTGCAATTTAGTATGAGTTCAAGGGTAGAGATGACTAAAATTTGTGTAAGTAGTGATTTTTAACGTGTCATGTTTCATTGGAAATTCCTGAGGCAAATGTTGGAAGGTCTAGGTTTTGTTTTGTTTGTTTTGTTTTGCTCGAGGACTAGCAAAAGCTAAGTGTGGGGGAATTTGATAGGAGCATATTTATGCGACTTTGTTAGCTTATTTCCTTGCATTTATTTAGTTAGTTTCTACTTGTTAGAGTGTTTTAAGCTATTTTCGTGTGTTTGTAGGTTTAAATGGCAAAGTTGGCAAGAAAGTGCATTTTAGAGCATTTTGGAGCAGTTTTGGGCTGAAATGGACAGTATGCATTTGGAGCACAAGGAATGGACGAATTTGAAGTCAAATGAGGCTTGGAATGTGCTAAAGAGATTGAAGAAATTAATTCAAGTCTTGGAAGATGAGGAATCAGCTCAAAAGAAGGAGTATTATCCAAAACCTTGTCTGATTTCTAGAAGCTATTTCTTGAAGCCTTATCCCTCTCCTACAAAAGTGGCGCCCCAAACCTCTTCTAGAAGGCCTTTACCTTGCCTTGCACTCTATTCCCTTTCCCTCAAATTCCTACCATACCTTCTAACCTTTTCCCTCTTGGATTCTAACTTAATTAGCCTTTTTCCTTGTGGATTTGGTTTGCAAAAGTCTTTCTCAGAAATTAATTAGGCCAAACCCTTTTTCTTGATGGATTTATACATTATGCCGCACCTAAGGCCCTAATCCTTTACTTATACTAATTTCTAACCCTAGTCTGATTTCTCTAGGGTTTTGTTGTGCCTATATATATATATATATATATATATATATATATATATATGTTTTGAGGGTTGCCGCAACTTACCACCCCTATACCACACCATAATTCGCAAAAACACATCCACACACCAATTCATACCCTTTGCCGCAGGAGTTAAGAAGAGAGGCCTTTGCCGTGGCTTCCATTGGAGCAAGGAGGATTATGTCGCATAAATATGCTCCTATCAGATAAGAAGTGTAAGAAAGTTGTCTTTTTCTCATATATATTTCAGTGTGTAGTCACAATCTAGGTGACGGGAGACGGTAATTTGACAACAAAAGCGAAAGAGCGCACCTGATGACATAATTTAGTTATGTAGGAAATTATAACGCATGTTGAATCTGAGCTAATGACATGTAGATATGTATATATGCTTGTGCACAGAGATCTATATATAAAGCCAACACAAAAGGTGAATAGTGATTTTGGTGTCACCATGCTTCAACAAAAAATTTGGACAAAAATACCCCTAAGACAAAAAACTTCAAAGGCATCCTAAAATAATGCATCAAATAAGGCAGGGGCATTTTCATCTTTTTAACAGTATTTTTTAATAATTAATTTTTTGGTACAGTTTTTTGTTTTTTTTGTTTTTTAAATTAGTGCCTCACAATAGGCGAGCAATAATGTGATTCAATTTCTCTATTTTTAAACATGTTCAAAACATCTTAAGAGGCGTGTAATGCTAGTTATAAAAAAAAGTCTTTCGCACACGGATAATAATGTGATTAAATAAGTTGTCAAATGATTTTTTATTTTTTTTTACAAACGATATTATCTACACCAAGGGAGAAGGGGTGGGCTTAGCCTTAGAATGGGCTAGCAATAATATGATTTAATCAGTTGTTTATTAAATATTATTTTCTCTATTTTTAAACACGTTCAAAACATCTTAAGAGGCCTGTAATGCCGGTTATAAAAAAGGTCTTTCGCACCCAGATAATAATGTGATTAAATTAATTGTCAAATGATTGTTTTTTATTTTTATTTTAAACAAACGATATTATCTATACTAAGGGGGAGGTGGGCTTAGCCTCACAATAGGCTAGCAATAATGTGATTCAATCAATTGTTTATTAAATATTATTTTCTCTATTCTTAATGTAAATTCTATAGAGACCGATTTTATTATGTGAATTCAGCTGTTTTAATAGGTTTATGAGGGGTTTCTTCTAGCATGATCTAAAATTATTCATTTATTTCAAATATTTGACTTTCCTTTTGTCAATTTACGCATACAAAAATGCCTTCTGCACAAGCGTGAGTGCGTGCATGAAGGCTAGTATATATATAAATGTATGGAAAAGGTTTGTGCAAAGATATTAGTGGATGTGTTGCATTTTGTTCGTCCTACAATTAGCATGGTTGCAACATACCATTATCTTTATTTTAGTTGTTTGTAAATACGGTTACAATCTTGGTTTAGCTATGATACCATTGGAGCCGACATATAGAGATTTACGTGCAGTACATGATTGAAAGACACTTACCTTTGTTAGAGTTATGTGTAACTGCGGTTACATTTCTGGCTATGAACGTGGCATCATTTGAGATATGGTATAAATATTTTATGCACAATACATGATTTACAGAAGAGTATTGCGAACAGGTATTTGAATGATTGAGATTGTGATATAGAAAATTTTATGATATTTACGAGGTTGCCTGAGAAGGTAGTGCGTGCGAGAGAGTAGGTGAAATCTTTCTATGTTCGGTTTTGATTTCAGTACAGCTATTTTAACTTTACTTCACTTTATACGTATTTTGACGTTATGTTTTTATTCGTCCATTTTTGGCCCTATGTTTTAATAAAAGTATTATATTTTGGCATTGTACTGAAGGAGAAGGAAAGTTTGAGTTTGGAGGCATAAAAGAGGAATCACTGTACTCCGATCGCGACGGAATGGCATTCTCTTTTATGCAACCGCTCTAACTTGATTTCTTCCTTACATATATATATATATATATATATGTATATACACTTTTTCTTCCTGTCCTCTAGAGTACACTATGTTTAGCAAATGACTTCAAATTTTGGGGACGAAATTTTTTTAAGGTGGGTAGATTGTGACAACCCTATAGACATCAAAATTTTAGTGAAATAAATGTTGACCAATGCATTAAAATTACCACCTTTATTCATTTCACCTACATCACACACTTCACCTACAACCTCCACTTACTTCACCTACATCACACACTTACTTCACCTACAACTTCATTCATTTCACCTACAACCTTCACCTACTTCACCTACAACATCCACTCACTTCACCTACAACCTCCACTCATTTCACCAACATCATACACTCATTTCACCTACAACATCCACTTACTTCACCAAGAAAATTTGTGGTGGTGATTCATTCTCAAAATCTATAAATAGGCTTCTCCATCATAAGACAAAGACACCAATTCACATCATACCAAAACCTTGAAGCTTTGAAACTCTAAAAACTCTTAAGGAAATCCCGAAGGATCAAGAAAGCTCTATTCGTTCTTCTTCAAATCCTCCTTCAAGATCAAGCCCCCAACGACCCTTGAAGAAAGTGTTCATCGTTCGTCATCTGTTCATCCTAATAATAAGCCTCAACAAACCCTTTGGATTGACAACATCAACAAATCCACATATCCAACCATTCTTCAAGATCAAGCCCAACAGCCCTTGAAGAAACTTCCCTTAACCTTCAAGATCAAGCCCCAATGGCTCTTAAAGAAACTTCCAACCGTTCATCCAAGATCAAGCCTTGACGGATCTTGGATCAATCGTACGACCAATAAATCTACATCTTACGAAAATAAATCAGAGGATCAAACTGTAAAAGAGATTGTAACCCTAAAATTAATACAAAATATTATTTTGTACACGTGTTCTTGTTTCTTTCGTTTCAGGAAAATTCTTGTTTACAAATTTAGCACGCCAGTAGGACTATCTCTACCTCTCATTTCTATCTTCAAATCTGTAAAAAGCACAAATGGTGTCAAGGAAGGTTCAAGCCACTCCTGCAACCAACGCGAAGAACAAAAACGTCCTCACTACAATTGGTGGCACTTCGGGCGTCATAACTCGAAGTAAGGCAAGAGTTCTTTCCGCCGTGCCTTCCACCCCTACATCAACTCTGTCGAAGGGACAAGAGCACCCGAGGCATAAGCCCGTGATCACCCTGGCCTTGCTAAGAGAACTAAGGGAGGAAAGTCTGAAGAAGTACTCCGAGTCCTTACTTTCCGATGCTGACTGGAGCAGTAGCTCAGAAATGCAAGTCATGACCACATGAGCGACTTCAATCGATGAGCAGCTAGCTCAAATGAATGAAGCGATTGCAAAACTCATACGGATTATGGATGAGAAAGACTTGCAAATCACCGCACTCGCCAACCAACTTGAGGCGCAACACGATGTAAAAGTCGACCTAAGAAAAGCCTCTGGTGTAGAAAGTCAAAGAGAAGCGGGAGCCAGACCAAGTAGCGTCGCTCATGGGATCTTTATCTATCCAGTAGCTGCAGGACATGATCGCCAGCACCACCAAGGCACAGTACAAAGGAAGCTCACATGACTCCGTACTATACTCAAAGCCCTACTCCAAAAAGATTGACGCTTTGAAGATGCCGAGGGGTTATCAGCCATCAAAGTTTATGCAGATCGATGGAAAGGGAAACCCAAAGCAACATGTCACCCATTTCATTGAAACCTGCAAAAATGCTGAAACAGAGGAAGACTATCTCGTCAAGCAGTTCATGCACTCGTTGAAAGGCAACACCTTTGACTGGTACACCGACCTCTAGCCCGAGTCTATCAACAGTTGGGATCAGCTAGAAAAGGAATTCCTCAACCGCTTCTAGAGCACTTGCCGCACCGTAAGCATACTGGAGCTGACCAGTACAAAACAGTGGAAGGATAAACCTGTCGTCGACTACATCAATAAATGACTTTCATTAAGTCTGGATTGCAAAGATCGACTTTCTGAAACCTCCGTCATTGAAATGTGCATTCAAGGCATGCACTGGGGGTTACATTACATCTTCCAAGGTATAAAATCGAGAACATTTGAGGAGCTGGCAACTCGTTCTCACGACATGGAGCTGAGTATCGCCAATCATGGGAAGAATAAGCCGATCACCGACTTCAAGAATGATAAAGTGTTCTCCCAAAATGTAGACAAGACTGGGAAGAAGTCCCTAAAGAAAGCTTTTACCGTCAACACCGCACCCATTAAGACCTTATCCGCGCCTTTCAAGATCTCCTCTAAGACCAAAGCAAAGGAGATAAAGAGAGGTGAGCCTCATCGCACCCAAGACAAGTACAAAAACACCTTGAGGGAGCTGAAGCAAAAGACGTACCTTTTTCCTGACTTAGACATGGATGCAATGTTAGACGACTTGGTTGAAAAGAAGGTGATTGAGTTACCGGAATGCAAGCACCCTGAAGAGATGAATAGAGTTAATGATCCCAGGTACTGCAAGTACCATTGTATCGTAAGTCATTCTGTTGGCAAGTGCTTCATCCTCAAGGAGCTCATCATGAAGCTGGCATAACAAGGGCGAATCGAAGTCGACTTAGAAGACACGGCTGCAACGCACACCACTACGATCGCGTTTGGATCCTTCGATCCTATGCCTCTCCGAAGCATGCATGACCATTCCAGCCAATGCTTAAGTTACACGGCACCCTATGCACAACCATCACTCGGGGTAAGCAACCAAGATGCATTTACCGACGATTAAGAATGGTGGACAATGGTGACCTATAAAAAGACGAGAAAGCTAAGACCGCAAGCCACAAGGCCAAATGAGAAGCAAAGGAGAAAGCACCGCCGCCGTAACAATAGGAAGCCCAAATGAAGCATAAGAGATGCTAAGCCAACATACAGTGAAGAAACTATAGAGCAAGAGCCACGCATTCCTGTCTCTTTGAATGAGTATTTCCTGAATGACTTCTTCCAAAAGTGCACTACCGTCGCCTGTCACATGGTTGAAGTAAAGGTGGAAGAGCCCTTAAAAGGCAAAGCTATCGCCATTGAGGTAGGAAATACCTTCACACCCAAAGAAGGTTTGCCAAGACACTTTAGCATCAAGGAAGCGCTACGATTACCAAAGAAGATGCGAAGAAGCAAGTCCCGACGACCACGAAGTGCAAGAAAGCAAGGACGACGGCTTGAACCTTTGGCCACATGAATGTGCCACACGTTACGCCGCCCAGGACGTAATCAACTTCACGGACGAAGACTTACTACTGGGATCGAAGCCTCACAACCGTCATCTCTTCATCTCGGGGTACGTAAGGGAGCACAAAGTCAACCGCTTGCTTGCAGGTGGTGGATCGGCCATAAACATCATGCCAAAGTCAACAATGACCATAATCGACATCAAGGTGGATGAACTATCCCTAAGCCATCTGTTGATCCAGGGTTTTAACCAAGGAGGACAAATGGCGATGGGCATGATCCGAGTGGAGATGACTATTGGTGAACTCAAATCAAGCATGATATTCCAAGTGATTGATGCAAGAACTTCATACAACTTGCTTCTACGAAGCCTTAGATCCACGGGAATGGAGTAGTGCCATCCACTCTCCACCAATGTTTAAAATTCTACTGGGAATGAGTAAAGGTGATCCAAGGCGATACCAAGCCATTCACCGAAGTTGAATCACACTTCGCAGATGCCAAGTTCTACATGGATGAAGACATGGTGCCCGAAGCTCTTCCAGAAGATATCAAATCCACAGGCAAAGCAGCACCTAAAAAGCAGGAGTGGCAAGCTAGCAAGCCATGCCGTCTTCAAGCAAAAACGATGATGAGCTTACTAAACCTGCAACAACCAAAAGAAGTATAACACCTTCAAAAGGACTGAACACACCCGTCTTCTGATACATCCCGATGTCGAAAAGAAAGAATGGTCAATCCCCGTTCGAAACTGGAGCAAGCAAAGCCGACATACGGCGGCACAAGGATAATATGAAGTCGCTTAAGATAAATGCAGTTTTGCCTCTGATACAACTAGACGACGCTAAGGTTGCAAGACTACCACAAGGCTTCATAAAAGCTCTGCCAAAAGGGGTGGAACCAAGCTTTCTTCCAACCAAGAAGACCGAATAAGGTTTTGATCCAAACGCCTACAAACTCATGTCAAAGGCTGGGTACGACTTTGCTTCCTTTTCAAATCCTGGAAATAATGTTTCAAACACCGTCAACGATAAAGAATGTGACCTCACCAAGACTCAAAAGAAGTTAAAAGAGCATGGTTACGGAGTTGACAACAACAAGGCTAGACTTGGCTTCACACCAAATGCACCCGTGAAGATTTCAAACAAAGCGAAAAAACGCTAGCATTCAACACATCAGTGTGAGCATTAAACAAGATCAAGAGGAGCCTAAACCTACCCTTTGGATGTTAGTCTTTAAGAGGATGAATCATTCAAGGTCCAAAATTTTGGCACTTAATTGCATTGGTGGTTAAGACCAAACTTCTGTCTTTAAGAGGCTTAACGCGCCAACATCCCAAAGCTCTATTTTCAAAAGGTTGTCGAAACCTAAGAGACAAAGTAACACGACTGGCTCTCCTCCGCGATGGTCAGCGTTGGAAAGACTTGAAGACAACAAGAAGCCTTCTAGAAATAGGGAGACAACGCCAAAGGAAGAAAAGCTCGACGAGCTAGCAGAAAAAGGCGACGTTCGAAGCTCGATTCCTTCAAGGATAAGGCGCCAAGTAATCTTAGAGGTTGATACAAATAGACCACTGAAAGTAAGAAAACGCACCACCATCCACACTGGACAATCTTTATGCCAACAAGCTCGAGATGACAACACTGAAGAGGAGGTCCAAGATGTCTTCCACATCACGATCTAAGAAGGCAAAGAAGACGAAATCCTCGAGGAAGATGTCACTGCTGCGCCACCACAGCTTAAAGATGGGGGTAAGCCACGGTTGATGATCTCAAGGAACTCAACTTAGGCACAAGCAAGGAACCAAAGCCTATCTTCGTAAGTGCACTACTAAGTGCGGACGAGATAGAGGAATATTACCAGCTGTTATTAGAATACAAAGACGTCTTTGCTTGAACCTACAAAGAAATGCCCAGCCTTGACCCTATCATCGCTGTGCATCATCTTGCAGTCATGCCTAGAACGCGACCAATAAAGCAAACCTAAAGACGCTATTGATCCGAGCTCATCCCACAAATTGAGATCGAGATTGACAAGCTAATCGAAGCAGGTTTCATTCGAGATGTGCAATACCCCAAGTGGATTTCCAACATCGTCATTTTCCTTAAGAAATCCAGATAAATACGTGTTTGCATAGACTTCCGAGACCTCAACGATGCTTGCCCGAAGGACGACTTCCCATTGCCATTCATTGAAATTATGGTGGACGCAACCACTGGCCACGAGGCACCATTATTCATGGACGGCTCTTCTGGATACAATCAAACTTGCATGGCTCTTGAAAACGAGGAACTAGCAGCCTTCCCCACTCCAAAAGGTATCTACTGCTACAAGGTGATGCCCTTTGGTCTAAAGAACGCTGGAGCTACATATCAACGCGCAATGCAGAAAATCTTCAATGACATGTTACATAAAAACGTCGAATGTTACATAGACGATGTGGTGGTCAAGACAAAGAAAAGATCAGATCACTTAAATGATTTACGAATAGTGTTCTAAAGGCTGTGAAAATACAACCTCAAGATGAACCCGTTGAAATATGCATTTGGCGTCATCTCTGGAAAGTTCCTCGGCTTCATTGTCAACCACCGTGGCATTGAAGTGGACCAATCAAAGATCAAGGCCATTCAAAGCATGCTTGAGCCAAGAAACCTGCACAAGCTGAAAAGTCTACAAAGACGACTAGCCTTTATCATACGCTTTATCTCTAACCTTGCAGGGCGTTGTCAACCGTTCAGTCGACTCATGAAGAAAGATGTTTCGTTCGTATGGGACGAAGCATGCCACAATGCTTTTAAAAGCATAAAAAAGTATTTATCAAGTCTACCTATCCTGGGGGCACCTGTTCCCAAGAAGCTGCTCATATTGTACATTGTCACTCAGGAAAGTTCAGTTGGAGCACTCTTGGCACAAGAAAATGAATCCCAGAAAGAATGAGTGTTTTACTACCTCAGTCGAACTCTTATCAGTGTTAAGTTGAATTACTCCCCAATAGAAAAGATGTGCCTCACCTTGGTATTCGCCATCTTACACTATCCACCTGGTTGCTAAAGCTGACTTGGTCAAATACGTCATGTCCAAACCAGTCTTGATAGGGCGACTCGCTAAATGGGCGTTGCTTCTTAATCAGTATGAGATCATCTACATCCCAGCTAAAGCCGTCAAGGGACAAGTGCTAGCAGACTTCCTTGCCGATCACCCAATCCCAGCTGATTGGAAAATCTCATACGACTTGCCTGACAAGGAGGTGTTCTACATCGACATCTTCCCGACATGGACGATGTTCTTTAACGGATCCACATGAGCAGAAGGAGCGAGGGCAGAAGTAGTATTCATCAAGGTAGAAGCCATACCCCTAAAGGAAGTCAAGAAGGAAATTGTCGTCCGTTTCATCAGGGAGCATATCATCCACCAATATGGTGTGCCTCGCTACATTATTACTGACAACGAAAAATAGTTCTCCAACCGACTCGTGGACGAGCTCTGCTAGAAATACAAGTTCAAGCAGCACAAGTCTTCCATGCATCATGCTCTGGCCAACAGTCTTGTAGAGGCATTCAACTAAACATTGTGCAACCTCCTAAAGAAGGTGATCGGCCAAACAAAGAGAGACTGACATAAAAGAATAAGTGAAGCACTTTGGGCATATAGGATGACACATAGGACTCCTACCCAAGCTACGCCTTATTCTCTCGTATATAGCGTGGAAGCTGTTCTACCGCTTGAAAGTCAAATCCCCTCACTAAGGATGGCTATTCAAGAAGGCTTAACGGATGAAAAGAATGCAAAGTTGCGATTTCAAGAGCTGGAAGCGCTAGATGAAAGAAGGCTCGAAGCTCAACAACACCTGGAATACTACCAAGCACGGCTATCTAAGGCATTCAACAAGAGGGTCCGCCCAAAGTCTTTCTAAACGGAAGATCTCGTCCTCGCATTGTGTAGGCCTGTCATCACAAATCACAAGACAAAAAGGCAAGTTCATATCAAGGTGGGATGGACCGTACGTAATACAAGAGGTCTACACCAACGGCGCCTACTTAATCATGGCAAAAGATGACTTGAAGATTGGCCCCATCAATGGCAAATTCTTGAAACCCTACTACCCCTAAAACAAACACACAAGGCTTCTCGCCTGCATGAGCCTAAACTACACACGGTACAACGCTCCTAGCCCGTAAGAGCATAAACTGCGTACGGCAAAATCATCATCAAAATCACCATTAAAACTGCCAAAAGTAATCCATCACTCTTTTGAACTACGTTATGACTTGATCCCTCCTCAACTGAGGGTACGTAGGCAACTTGAAACTTCAAAACTTCGAGTACAGTCACATCACCAACAAAAACATAAACACTTTGAAGATTAAAAAACAAATTCAAAATATGAATACTTTATTTTTTTAAAGGAATGATTTGGTTACAAAGCCGTATTACAAAGATGAACATCACACCAACGTCATCACCGAGAAAAGTTATGACCAAAAAGCACTACACAGCATAAACTCGCTGCAGTATTTTGCACAACCCCACACGGTAAAAGTGACACGTTGGAACAAGCTCCAAGCAGCAGCGGCAAACAGCCCACGGTAAGCAGCAAGGTCAATGTGCACGGCAACGTCACCACAGAGGAAAGTTGTGACCAAAAGGCACTACACAGCATAAACTCGTTGCAGTCTTTTGCACAACCCTACATGGTAAAAGTGACGCACTGGAACAAGCTCCAAGCAGCAGCGACAAAAAGCCCACGGCAAGCAGCAAGGTCAATGTGCACGGCAACGTCACCACCAAGAAAAAAACTGTGACCAAAAAGCGTTACATAGCAAAGCCCTACTACAGTCTCTTGTAAAGCACCACACGGCAGCACACCACTGAGGGAAATCTGTGATCAAAAGGCACTACATGGTGAAACCTCGTTGCAGTCTCTTGCATAAGTACACCCAGTCTTGCTACCACGTCTTTAAAAGCTTCGTGAGGGTCCCGGCATCATGCTCTGCTTTCTCTTCTTCCCGTCCACGATAATAACTCTCTTTCATCTACAAGCAACTCACTTGTGACGACTCGCGCCTCGTCTCTATGGCAACCGAACTCCCACAAATAGCATGGAGAATTGCAGAGCTTGAAGAAGTGGAAAGCAACTCTCCCTTCCGGTTCAAACCTACGCTTGCAGCCACTCTTTTTGTCCAACACCGAGTTCAGCGAACAGCAAACGCAGAGAACGCAGTGCAGTGAAGAAGCAATGCACGCAGTCGTGATTGCAGTCAGCAGCAGCGCATGATTGCAGAATAAGGCAGTTAGGATGCAAGACAGCAAGCAATGCAGTGACTGTGCAATGGTTGTGCAGTGACGGTTCGATCCCATATATGTACATTATATATATATATAGAAGAACCTGTAAAAGCAAAATAAGTGTGGAATGTGCAAATAATGGTGCAGTGACTGTGCGAATAGCAATCCGTATGCAGTAAAGAATGTAACAAGGTGACTGTGCAAATGAAAAGATGGTCCGCATGGGAGAAGAACGCAGTGCAGCGAGGAAGGCCACCAAGGAACCCAGCAGTGTCAATCTACCATACTTATCATCAGAGCATGTACACACACAAGAAAAATGTGCAAGCTACTGTTAGCAAGTCAAGAAGGAAAACGAAAAGAGGTGGTGGCGACAGAATTATTGAAAAGAAGAAAGTAGGGGAAGGATGGTGCACGGCACCACCTTGGAAAATTATGATTAAAAAATAAAATAAATAAATAATAAATAAAAAAGAGAAGAAAAAGGGGGAAGTAACACGTCCTGGTAAGATATATGCTTTGTTTGTACTTAGCACAATACACTGAATGAAATAAAGCATGTCTATTGATATATTCAATAAATTACAAATATGTACAACAACAACAACAAAAAGCAGGAGCCTTCACAAATGTCACTTATGTGAAGCCTCAGTACTCAACGGAACCCTAAAAGAGGGAGGCACTGAAGATAGATTATTCAGAGCCCCAATACTTGGTTGAACTCCAGAAGACAAAGGCAAAAGGTGCCTCTAGAATAAAGCCACAAGCCTCTGATGGTCACTTTGAATCCGACCTTCGGATTCCTGCAGCTGATCAAGCTTTTTCTTCATGCTCGTTGAATAATCATTCGCAAGCATATGCAACCCCTTATTCTCACGCTTGAGCCGTCTGATCTCTTGCCTAAGATTTGCCACCTCAGCCATCAATGATTCAACTTGGCGAGTTTGAGCAAGCAGGCGTTGGCCTATATTAGACACAGAGCCCGCACACTGAACACTGAGAGCCAAGGAGTCTTAGACAACCAGCTCATCGGACTGTCGTGAAAGCAGCCTATTATCTCTAGGAGTGAGGAGATTCCTAGCTACTACAGTAGCCATTGTTACGTTCCCCATCACAAAGTCGTCAATTGTAAGAGGGCCATTAGAAGATAAGAAGGATGGGCACCATATATTACCCTGACGCGGCACGCCTGTATCGCTCCTGAAACTCAAATCTAAGCAAATGTTAGATGGGTAAGCCATTTTCAGAAATGATAAAAGAAATACAGCAGAGACAATTTTCACAGGCGGGCAATCTTCAAAGTGTGCATTTTGAATACAATCGATACCTCTATAAAAGCAGAGGCAACACAGCCACCCGTTCAAAAAATCAAAGAGACACCATTCTTCAAATTTCAAAAGCTAGATTTTCCTGCATAAAGTCCGTCAACACTTTTCAGACGCAATCTCAGCTTTTTGGATAGCACGTGCAACTTTATCAAAGATTTCTGACAAAGTTGAAAATGCGTAAAATTTACTATTCCAACTACAACGTTGTCGCCGACAAGCGTGGGTAACAAGGCCACGTCCGCACTACTACCTGCCATTGGGAAGTCCCTATATATGTGGACATTCATCCTCCATAGCAAGGCACACATCCAAAACGCCCGACTCTTCTTCCGTGCCAAGAATGCATCTGCAACCAAACCTCTCAACATACTCAGTTTCTTCCTCCTTGAAAACATATCTTCAACCAAGTCACACCAGAGCAAACGTATCTTACATCGTCAGGGTCGAAATCAAGAGTATCTCATAGCATGTTTTCTCCCTATCATTTTCTTTGTTCTTGTTCTTCCCTGCAGGACAAGGGGAAAGAGAGTAATCAGCCGGCACTTGGAATCAACATTTTGATTTGGAACCGACTGCCTGGAACCCCTTCCCTGATTGCTTACCTAGCACTGCTCTCAAGTACTCATCTTCAACTGTTAATGTACTTCCAAAGAAGATACCAAATGCCTGAAGAACAAATAAGGTAGGTGAAATTGATACATCAAAGCATGTGGAGACAAGCGCAACCAATACATGTGCTGATTCATCCGCTGCTTCTTCAAAAGCAAACGTATCTCATATCATCAGGGTCAAAAGCAAAGGTATCTCATATCATGCTTTTTCCCTATCTTTTCCTTTGCCCTTACTCTTACCTGCAAGACGAGGAGAAAGAAAGCAATCAATTACAACTTGAAATCAAACATCCGATCTAAAACTGATTGCTCAGAAACTTTGCCTGATTGCTTTCCTTGCATTGCTCTCATGTGGTCATCTTCAACTGTTGTTGGAGCTGGGTTTTAAGTTACCGACATCGCAGAGTAATTGATATGATGTTGGCCCTTTACACTGAAGCTGCCAAGCATGGACGAGTCGCTGAGAAGTGATGCTCTGAAGGACCATTCAAATGCAAAAGGTTCTGCATCAATTCTGCAATGCAAAAGAAACAAGCAGAGAAGAATACAACATGATGAGCTGTAACAAATTATTATAGCACGACGCCCTTCCCTACAGGACTGCATAATCCAAATGGAGGAGTCAAATCCAAGCTCAGCGTCGTTGCTCTAAACAAAGAGCTCGGAAAGCTTCAACAACCTTTCACTGGCACCATTACCGAAGAGCAAAGCATCGCCGTGCAACGCCATCAAATCGCCACTACTTCTTCAAAAGCAAAAGTATCTCATATCATGCTTTCTCTCTGTCCTTTTCTTTGTCCTTGTTTTTACCTGCGGGATGAGGAGAAAGAGAGTTATCAGCCGGCACTTGGAATCAACCGTCCGGTCTGAAGAAATCACAAGTCCGATTCAAGATCAAGTGTCCACCACCCTTGAATCAAATTTAGCTCTAGATAAAATGAGTAAATTTAGACATTTGAAGGAAGTTTAGCATAAAAAACCTTCCAGTCCAATTCAAGATCAAACCTGTGGAAAGCTACTTCTTCAAAAGCAAAAGTATCTTATATCATTAGGGTCGAAAGCAAGAGTATCTCATATCATACTTTATCCCTGTCATTTTCCTTGTCTTTGTTCTTACCTGCAGGACAAGGAGAAATAGAGTAATTAGTCGGCACTTGGAATCAAGCTTCCAGTCAGGAACCGACTACCTGGAACCCCTTCCCTAATTGCTTACCTAACGTTGCTCCCGAGTACTCATCTTCAACTGCTAATGTACTTTCAAAAAAGATATCAAATCTGCCTGGAGAACAGATAAGACGAGTGACAACGAAACATCAACCTTGTGGATCATCAGCGAACACAACAACTATATGTGCTGATTCATCCCCTAACCCTCTTCAATATGAATTGGAAAGATTGAACAAAGAAACAGGCCATCACCTCCACCTCGTGCTTGCCTAACCCTCTTCAATATGAATTGGAAATATTGAACAAAGAAACAGGCCATCACCTCTACCTCGTGCTTGCCTGCCAGGTGTTCAAATCCTGAAACCACTCATGGTCCCATTTCCTTCAAGATCAAGCTCAGACAGCCCTTGAAGAAATCACAAAATCGATTCAAGATCAAGTGTCCACCACCCTTGAATCAAACCAAGTTCAAGGTCGAGTCTGTGGAAAGTAAGTTCAGACCTTTGGAGGAAACCAGAAAACCCTCCAACCCAGTTCAAGATTAAGCCAGTGGAAAATCAACAATTGGAGGAAACCAGAAAATCTTCCAGTCGAATTCAAGATCAAGCCCCGACGGCCCTTAAAGAGGTTCCTAGCCCAATTCGAGATCAAGCCTCAACGACCTTTGGATCGACATCTACATTAAGGGACCTCAAAATGCATCTTCTACACGTGACAAGCACATGTATACGACGCGCCTTGAAGTGGGGGCATTTGTAGACATTGAAATTTTAGTGAAATAAATGTTGACCAATGCATTAAAATTACAACCTTTATTCATTTCACCTACATCACACACTTACTTCACCTACAACCTCCACTTACTTCACCTACATCACACACTTACTTCACCTACAACTTCATTTATTTCACCTACAACCTCCACCTACAACATCCACTCACTTCACCTACAACCTCCACTCATTTCACCAACATCATACACTCATTTCACCTACAACATCCACTTACTTCACCAAGAAAATTTGTGGTGGTGATTCATTCTCAAAATCTATAAATAGGCTTCTTCATCACAAGACAACGACACCAATTCACATCATACCAAAACCTTGAAGCTTTGAAACTCTAAAAGCTCTCAAGCAAATCCCGAAGGATCAAGAAAGCTCTCTTCATTCTTAGTTAAATCTGCCTTCAAGATCAAGCCCTCGACAGCCCTTGAAGAAAGTGTTCATCGTTCATCATCCATTCATCCTAAGATCAAGCCCCAACAGCCCTTTGGATCGACAACATCAACAAATCCACACATCCAACCGTTCTTCATGATCAGGCCCAACAGCCCTTGAAGAACCTTCCCTCAACCTTCAAGATCAAGCCTCAACGGCCCTTGAAGAAACTTCCAACCGTTCATCCAAGATCAAGCCTCGACGGCCCTTGGATCAATCGTACGACCCAAAAATCTACATCTTACAAAGATAGAATCAGAGGATCAAATTGTAAAAGAGATTGTAACCCAAAAATTAATACAAAATATTATTTTGTACACGTGTTCTTGTTTCATTCGTTTCAGGAAAATTCGTGTTTATAGACCCGTCCCTAATTTTAGGTTTTTATAAATTTTAAAAGTGTGATTTTAGGAAAATTCCCTTATAGGCGGGGGTATTGACTTTCGTTGACCAACGTATAGTGAGATGTACAAAATATTCTTCTGGTGTATTCCTGAAGTACTCGACAATACAAGCGCGAATGAGCAATCGGAGCTACGGTTAAAATTTAACGAAACATTGAATACCGAAGACAAATTGATAGATATTTTTTTGTGTGACTTATTTTAGGGAGTCACGTGTGCGGCTGGGATGGAAACAAGATGAGAGGAATAAGAGTGTTGGATGGAATAAAATAAGAGAGGATGAGAGTTTCAGGAAGGGGGTAGTGGCGAATCGGATGAGGAGAAAGGAAGAGGCTGCCCAATGGAGAGAGAAGGAAAGGAGGGGAAAGGAAAGAGGTGAGTGGCACCCAACCCAGACCTCCATCCCCTACACCCGGTATACCCACGTACCCGACCAGCGGGGCCACTAGGTTCGAAGCAATTTTTGGCGATTCTGACCCATTTTTTGATAAGTTTCACCCATTCACCACCACCAAACCTCATCACCATATCCCAACATCCAATTCTAGCCAAAATTGACATGAAATGGTGGAGATTTCATGAAGAATACCCCGTGGGTGCTGCGGAAGATTTGCCCGAAATCCACCAATTCCGAATTGTTTTCCTTTAATTACCACCGCCAAAACACTCCTCAAGAGGTCAGGAACAATGCATAATCAGTGATTGGAGCGTCGGAGTTGATTTAAGGACAAATTCTAGGGTTCCGGCGAGTTCATGGAAATTTGAGGCTCTTCCCGGCCAAATTGGACTTGGCCACAGGTATAAAACTTGCTCTACTCACTAAGATCTTCATTTCTGTGAAGTTTGAGAATTTTTAGAAATAGTTGAATTTTCCGGCAAGTCGGGGTGGATGGCCTCTGTGTGCCGCGGTACGTGGCGGCTGCGCGTGGATCGAGACCCCACCTGACCTTCCTAGGCCAAATTTGATAACCCAACTCCGTATGTGAAGTTCGATTGATGAAATCTTATCGTTTGAACAAAGTTTTGATAGAGACCGTCACTTGATCCGTATATGAATTAACGATCCGACCGTTGGATCGTCACCAAACCTTAAAACATTATAGTACATAATATTTAAGGAAATTAGGAACTATCGGATAGGGAATTTGACTTACGGATCTTCCCGAATTGGATTTGTTAGTTTGTAAAATAAAGCATCGGCCGCCACTTAATTTTAGCAATTGGCGCAGATCACACCGTTGGATCGTTCCGAAACTTTAGGATGTTGTTCTAGAAGCATAATGTGGATCTCTAGAAATTACAGATAGGAAATCCAAGGAGCGGATCTTCTGGTTCGAGTTACGTAGGGTTATGGACCCTATCGTCGATCTTTGACCGACGGCTGACTTTTGGTCAATAGGTTACCAATCATTCTAGAACATCCTTGGGGGATGTGTTTTATGTAAGTTACGTGTTCTATCGATAAGAATTCTAAAACATGATTTGATAATTGTTCTAGGCAACGATCGTTCGTGATGCCTTCATATTCGTGCTAGGGAGTTGTAGCGTGGAGTCCAGGTGAGTGGGCATTTGCTTTCTATATATATACACTTACTATTTCCAAAAACATTTTTATATGGAATTATGCTTTGCTTTCCATGTCGTAAATAAGTTTCATTTTAAATATTGCATCGTTACACTTATGAATTGTATTGTGTGATGCTGCAGAGACTCAGGTAAGCTTTAGGTGAGTATTATGTGATTGAATGGGTTGTATTGCACAGGTCACGTTAGGTGACTCCGACTGGCATACTATTTTATATTGGTTTCGCATCTAGTTTACAGCTTTTAGTGTTGAAATGTTCTGACATGGCATACTTCAGTTTTCACTGCTCTTGTGCATTGGTTTCGTACCTACGTAGTATTATTTTCTGGAAACTATACAGGTTTTACAGCGAGGGGTTATAATGTTTTCAAAAGGTTTTTATTAAAACTTTATTTCCAGGCGCACTCACCCTTATTTTTCGCCCCTCCAGGTTTTAGCTGCTGAACGTTTGTATCGACAAGGATTCTTGGTGAATCTCAGTATAGGTGGCTACCTCTGAGGGTATAATCCTTATCCACTATAATGTACTTTACTAATGCTCTGACGTCACGGGTGAAATGGGTTTATTCCCGCTCACCAACGCACTCTTATACTTAGGCACTTTTAGGTTTAAATTTATTCACATTTTCCACATCACTTCACATTATGGCTTCGTCACCTTCCAGGTGTCGGCCAGCACAACTTGATTCGGAGTCCTAATGGACATACTGGATCGGGGTGTGTCACAGTGGGAATTAAACCTTCTTGAGTACAATTCAAGTATGCACCTGAGTCAATTAAGGCAATATTAAGGCAATTGTTTCTATCTGGAAGTCTTCGATTATTATTTTTATTTTAGAATACCATTTTTGGATCCTAATTTTTTTAGTAATCCAAAAACTAGGTCTTATGTTGGATTTTCTCTGGACTTAGATTCTGATTCTTGATCTGAGGAAGAACTATTATGTTCTTCATCATTATTGCTAAGGAGTGCTTGTGTTTGGATACTACTGAGATGTGAGCGAATTTCTATGTTTTCTGATTTTAAGGACTTAATTTCTTCCTTAATTTTGTTGACTTCTCTTTGTATATTTTTAACTGTAATTTCTTTCTTAGCCTTATTAAACTTTTCCAGGGTTGTGCTAAGACGGATTTTTTGGGCCACTTAGGGTTGACTAGTACTGGCTTCTTCAGGGGAGACTAACTTCTTAAGTTTCTTTAAATAAAATGACTTTAATTCAGGGTCATCTACTTTGCTGATTAATTCGATAAGAAGATGTTCTTGTTCTTTTTGTTTATTGAGAACTGAAATCTTTTTACAACAAGCATCTGTGCATCCTATTTTAATGTCGGGGGATGAAAGACTACTTGATGAATTATTGGAAGAAGACGAATGAGAACTTAAATCATCTTTGGATTGACTATGGTATGTGTCTCTTAATTCTAAAACTTGGATTAGCTGGGTTTTCTCTTCTTCAGAGATTTTCAACTGGTTGATTGTTTTCTTGGCTCTGCATTTGTTTGCATAATGACCGAATTTGCCACACTTGTAGCAATTTCCCTTTTGTTCTTGGTTTTTGGAGTGGAATTTTCCTGAGGGTTTCCTTTTCCACTTGTTGGACTTGGGTTTCTCGTAAAATTTATTTGTTTCAAAATTCTTATTTTTGAATTTGTTATATTTGGGATGCCTCCTAGTGGAGTACCTATTTGGGTATCTATTGTAGGCTTCTGATTTTTTCTTTTTGTTGGATGGAGCAATAGGAGGTAATCCGTATTGTTCACAAAATGTTCCTAATTCGTATTTGGCTATTGACTTGTCTTTGTTGACTTTTTTGTAATTTTCATATCAATACACATTTTTAATCCTTCTTTCTGGATAATATTAATAATATTTCCATAAGTAAGGGTATGATATTGTATGACACCTTCTTCATTAACTAAAACATTTCTAATTTTATGGGCAAATAGATTTGGTAATCCATTAATGAATTTCTCTTTCCAAAATGGTTGATTACTATCTTCTCTAAGCATGACTCTGGACATGAAAACATCTTTGTACCACCTAAAATCGCTTAGGGTTGGACATCTTAAGTTACTAAGTTGCTCATGAATTATGGAGGTGACATTACTGGGTGTCCCTATGAAATGTTCTATAATGGTGAAAAGTAATGTGTTGACTGCATCTGGGACTCCTCGTCCTATATGCTCATCAAAGATGGGTGTTCCATCTTCGTCTCTTTTGACGGCATTTTTAATTTCATTTCTTGATTGTTCAGTGAGATGTTATTCCCACCAGGAATGGAGCATTCCTGTAAATCCCGTGACCAAAAGGTCGACAACTTGAGTATTTCGCATAACTTATATATATATATATAAGTGTCGGTCAACTTCCATCAGTCAACTTTCGTAAGTTATGCGAAGAGTGTTGGTTGGCTTTTGTAAATTATACGAAGAGTGTCAATTGACATTCGTAAATTATATGAGGAGTGTCAGTTGGGTTTCGCAAGCTATGCAAAGAGTGTCATTCGTAATTTATGCGAAGATGTTAGTTGACCTTCATAAATTATGCGAAGAGTGTCAGTTGGCATTCATAAGTTATGTGAAGAGTGTCAGTTGGCTTTCGTAAATTATGCGAAAAGTGTCAGTTGGCTTTCGGAAGTTATGTGAAGAGTGTCATTCGTAAGTTATGCGAATAGTGTCATTCGCAAGTTATGTAAAGAGTGTAAGATGGCTTGCGTAAATTATGTGAAGAGTGTCAGTGAGCTTTCGCAAGTAATGCGAAGAGTGCTTTCGTAAATTATGTGAAGAGAGCCAATAGAGCATCCATAAGTTAGGCAAACAAAAGGGAGGCTTTGGTAAATTTACCCTTAGTAAATTTGGCCTTAGCAAGAGGTGCTTAAAGTTTTAGCTTGGCTTAGACAATATTATTTCAGGGGCCTCATATGCTCGAAGAGCTTAGTTTTCCCCTATTTTACACATCAGTAAAAAAGGGGTTAATGGGCATTATGGGAGGATAAAATCCAGTTTCGACTCATGGGCCAATACCAATCATCCAAAGAGATGATGTTGCATAAGACAAGCTATGATGGGTAGACTAAAGATGAAAGCCCACAAGAAACATGCTAACTCCTTACTCGCTCCTCGCTCGTGTATGGGAAAAGAAACATGTCAGAGTTGCACGAAGAGCTCAAAAAAAGGAAGAAAGAGGTAGATAACTGCCTCCACTACGGAGAACCATTAAGGAAGATGGAGTGAGGGACATGTCGTGGTATTTGTTCTCCAAGTGTCATAGTCCTATAAATAAGGAGATGAGTCAGAGAACAAGGTACGAATTCAAAACCCCTCACTAGAGAACATAAATTCAATTGTCTGACTTGAGCGTCGGTGACACGCCCCCACCCTGATATCCTCATATACCAGGATAGGAACGTGCTAGCCGACACTCGAGGATGACGAAGCCATTTTAAACATGCATACAAATAAAATATGTAATTAGAAAGAAATATACCAATTCAGAACTGTGTTCAGAGCATACAACTAATCAAGAATAATGAGAAAGAATTATTATAGAAAGGTATAAACAAGAGAATAGGTCCTACACTGGGAAGACTCGAAGATACCTATGCAGAGATGCTCTGACTTCGGGATCATGTGCCTCGATTCTAACTCCTGAAGGGGGCGCAAAACAAAGGGTGAGTGGACCAAAGTTTATAATAATAATACTAATAATATGAAAACCATTTTCTTTCTGAACATACTAACCCCTTGTTTTGAAAACACATATATAGTACTACGTAGTAGGTTTTCTAAAAACTCTAGCATGCCATGAAAAGCATTCGTAAAACATGTATGTGTAAATCAGTGCTCAATAAAGGTAATATAATCGCCCGAAGGTAAATTTGTAAAACATCCATAAATCACATCAATGATGTACTCAACTTAGGGTATCATAGTTGCCTGAAGGCAGTACATGTCCATCACTTGAAGGTGGAGTTGTATGACACTGGGTTATGCCTGTGAAGAAACATGGTAGGCCTCATCACCCAAAGGTGAAATTGTACGACTTTGGGTTACAGCAGAGAAGAAACATATAACATCACACACCGACACTGGTTTCGCCAGTGAAGCTGGGGGTATGGCATAAATATCTTCAACTGTGTCCTATGGCCATAGACGTCTACATACCCATGTTGTGTGGTTGTGATGTATGACAACCCACTAGATAAGCACCGAAAACATATCTCAAAATCTCATATCAAATCACCGAAGCTTAAAAGCTCAAAGCCTCATCTCATAAATCCATGATAAATCATATTCATAAATCCGTAAAATTCCATATATGAAAATCCAATAATTCATAACCTTTCGCAAAAATGTAAATTCAATAAACCATAAATAATGCATAAAACGTAGAATCATGAAATCATGCTTTTCGTGAATGCAAGCCTAATATTTTATAAAAACATGCAAGTTAAGAAGGGGTCCACTCATAGATATTTTGTTGCCGGGGAGCCGCTCGAACTAGAGAGAAAGGTGTCACATCCCACTGACGCACCTAAACACAAATAGAGGCTATTTAATAAAACTCTACTAAAATGATAGAATTTAGAAAAACGGATAGCATATTCGGATTCGGCACGTCGAAAAACCTAAGGAGGGACCTCAAGTTCCCCTACGCGCCACCGCACGCGCTAAGATGGGTCGCGCAAAAAAGTTGTTGGGAAAATTCATCAACCCCATCGTGGATGGTGGCGGAGCACAGTACCTCCAGCAGAAGCGTATGTGCTCCACGCACCAGCCCTGACAGCCAGCCACACGTACCTACACGCTGACCATGGAATTGGGCTAGTCTGTGTTGGGTCGAATCTGGACTTTGGGTTGCTGGGTTGGGCCGGTTGCTGGGTTGGGCCGGTTGCTGGATTAGACTTGGGCTAGAGTTAATGGGTTGGGCCTGGGTTACTAGGTTGGGCTCAGCAGTTGGGTTGGGCCAATTTTGGATTACGGGTCGGGTTTGACCCTATTAGGCTGGCGGGTCGCCGGACCCAACAAAGAAGAAAGCCGGATCTGGGGATTTTGGGGTCAAAACTCAACAGTTTTTCACTCTTCCTACCAAAATAAAGCTTAGAATGAGGAGAAGGGTTTGACCCAATTTGGAGCTGTGTCGTGGCCGGAGTTGGTCGTAAAACGGCTCGAAAGCCGTTAGACCTTGCCGAAAAATCTGGAAAAACGCTTCCCCAAGGTATTTCTATATCAATTCATCATCAAATCACACATATAACTTGTACATCAACTCAAGATTTCAAAAACAGAAAGAATCGAAGGCATCCCGAGTCTTACCTTGGTCGAAGTTGTCGAGAACCTCTACTATTTTTGAACAGTGATCACAAACTCGAGAGAGAAAAATAGGGAGAGAAGATGGTGGTGGTCTGGAGGGTTCAGGTGGTATGAGGGCTCACCAGAGAGGCAAAGTGGTGTGTGGGTGTGTGAAGATATGCTCGGCAATGGAGAGAGAAAGTTGCAGAGATGTGGGAAAGACAAGGAGAGAAAGAGAGTTCTAAAGAGAGAGATCACGGGAGGAGAGAAAAAGGGCAACCCATAAATGGGGAAATTTCTACATGTCAGCTCGGGGGTGGTCCAAAGTGGAAAATATCTCTACTTGGAAAATTACCAAAATGCCCCTACATTTCGAATTCCGTAAAATCTTCGTTTTAGCTCCAAATTCAATTCTGCTTGAGCCCACGAGTTTGTAGCGACAAATACTGCAAGAAAACGCTAGTAGATTAGGTCATACGTTGCACGGTATGAAGGTCAACAAAAGTCAATGGTTTTGCCTTGAAGGGCATTTTCGTAAATTCACACTTTAAAATTATAAAAACCGAAATATTTGGGGACGGGTCGTTACAGTCGGAGTATCTCTTGCAAGTACCCCCCACCTAAATGAAGCTTCAGAAAAGGACCGTTCAAGGACGCCTCTTATGAGGGATTCGGCGAATGTGAGGATTATGGTCAATGAATCTGTGGAGGCATTTGTTCGTGTAGGAAATTTCGCTTCAACACTAATTAAAAGTGGAACTGTGAATTCTTATCGCAAATTTATTACTCTCTTTGCCACTAATAATACAATCTAGTTGTTTTCTTTCTTATTTGTAAGTGAGAGGTTTAACGTTAAAAAAGTGTGAGTTTCACATTAAAATTAAAATCAGTGGTCGAATACTTGAAAAATCTGGAATCATACCAACTAGAAAGGGCTATCAGAATTGCGGATGAGAGAGAAATTCTAAGGAGCCAAGTAGTGTTCTTTACTTAATTACCAAATCTGGATGGGTTTAATGTTGAATGGTTATTTTGGGTATCTTTCTAAAGCTAAGATATTGCATTAATGGCTGCGGTAGCAAAGAACTTTAATGGGACTGGAGGAGTGGGAGTAGTTTTACGGAATGAAAAAGGTAAGTTCATGGCTGCGGTAGCAAAGAAGAACAACGTTGTACGTATTCAATTTCTTCATTACCTAGTACTTTGGTTCCTTACTCATTGGAAGACTAGATTTGGTAGAAGAACAATGAACAAGGTGGCACACAGGCTAGCTAGGTTGGGTTTAATCCCCGGCAAGATTTTTATCGAGGCCCATGACATGCAGCCTATCCTCAATGTTGTACGTATTCAATTTCTTCATCAATAAATATCGTATTTATGCTAAAAAAAAAAATTAATATATATATTGCATTAATGTAGCAGCTTTCGTCTCCCTGAATACAAAGACAACGCATGATATCAGCTTTTAGTTTTCATATTAGACTCTCAGTATATATCTCTGGCGTCTTCTTCCATTACTCTCTCTCTCTCTCTCTCTCTCTCTCTCTCTCTCTCTCTCTACATTTATTGGTCTAGACTTTCTTCTTGATGAAGAACACTGGGGGAAGAAGCGGTCTACTGCTGCTATGCAGCATTTTTATGCCTGCAGGTAGAATTTCATGTGATGCTTCTCGTTAGAAGTTTTAGTCACGAGGTTTTTAATGAACCTCAAAAGGTATGCTTATATTATGGCTACCAATTTGCCCATATTATGGCTACCAATTTGGCTCTTCATCCTCAACCAAACAGCTGTATACCAACACTTCAGCAGTAATCATGTGGATGTTAATTCCTCTGCAACTCGTTTTGGGTACTCTCAAAGATTTCCCTTACCTTATATGATCATCTTAACTTTCTTATTCTCCATGAAAAGAATAAAGGCACGTTATGTGTCCTTATGAACCATTGTGTTAAAGATCTAGGAAATTCCGTGACGCTTATTTGTATTCAACCGGCATCATGCAAAGCTTCTTCTATGAGCTTGATGTGGAAACCAAGGCGAGTTCTCTCAGGTTACAGTCTTGCACAAAGAGTACTCCAAGCAAACTGCAGGAAATTGATTAAGACAGCAAGCCTCCTAAAACAGGGTTCCTTTTAATACCTTGTGATTTTATCAGTTCTTGTGGTCAGCTCAAGATGGAACTTGCCATATGGCTCATTGGTCAGTGCCCTCCATTGTTCCAGTAACAGTGTTGCTAAACATAAGTTGTCTAAGATCCGTTGTTGTACCATGGGACAAGGTTATTAACTTCCACCAATTTACAATAGCTATATGATGAATGTTTGTTTTTATTTTCTCGTCCAATTATTAGTTGTTTATGTTTCTAAACATTGCGAGTTAATAAGTTTTCGCTAAATCTGTGTGCCAAATATCCATTAGGTGAGGGGGGGGAGTCCTCCATTGTTGTCCCTCGCCGATGTGAGATAGCGCATCAGCTATTGGTTGTTAAACCTGGCATTGGTTGCTGGGGCTTTTTGTGGATTGTTGCTTCCTTTCATTTCCTATGGCAGACCCTATTGTTACACTTGGTTTTTTGTGCTGAGCCAGTTGCTGATCAGTCATGGTGTGGAAAAAACCCTTTGTTTTCCTTCAATTTCTTAGACGGTTTGCGTCATATGTGTGTATGTATTGGCTCAGATTGGAGGACAAAGCTGGACAAAACTTTTGACACCGTTAGATTTTAGCACTTTTGACAGCTGAGATGGTTTGTGACAATATGGTTTCTTTTACTAAATGAAGGTTATTTTCCGTGAACGTAAAAGTTTCACTGCCCTTGTTCCTGTTATGGGTCTATTCATTTCAATTGTTTGCCGCGCAATTAAGAAGGTTCTTGTGTCATTTAGAACAATATCCTTCCAAAACATCAAGGATGCAATGAGTCTGTCATTTACCATGAGAAAAAAACATCAAAAGGCATGTAATAACATGTAATAACATGTGAATTCCGCAGCAAGATTCGAGTACCACAGCAGTTTTTCCGTGGCCTTAGATGTCAAGGACACGAAAGATGGTGCAGTGTTACTTATCCTCATAGACAACTCTTTAAGGTCTAGGGATGAAACATTATTGGGAAGCTTATTGTACGATCTTGAAGTGAAAATTGAGGGAAATTCCCTGAGTTTGCAGTCTTTCACAAACACTGCAAGCGGGGTGATTGCTGATCATCTCTGCGTATGGCTGCGCTCCATCCTTTGCAAGTAAACATGTAGCTTAGCAATAATTCCTTTTTTTTGGTCTGGGCATTAACTTGTACGATCTGCTGTTTTAACATTCATGGAAAAAGATCAGTTGCCCGTTCCCTGTGTCTTTGTTTCTATTGGATTCTATTATCACGTTCTGTTCTGCGATATTTGAGAATCAACGTCAATACCTCGGCGTAGGTCCGGGATAATCCTTTGTTCCAGTCTGGGGCTATTCCATATGAATAGGGTTTGAACGGCGTGATTTTCGGCGCCACGGAAGTTAACCGTTTCTTTGAGGCCTCCTTTTCCCATGGAGATTATGAACAGAAAATTACACCTTCAGCCACAGATTTCTCCTTGGAATCAGAGTTTGAATGTGACACCAACTCTGCAACTCTCATTGTTTCTTTTTCCGATTTTCATGGAGCATTTAATTTTAGAATTATTCGTAATTTCGAGATAATCATTATCTGTTTAGGAAAGTAAGTATTTATTTTGACTAATCGTTATCATTAAATAAATCGAATCGAAGGAAAATATTTATTATGATAAATCAGTATTTATTAAATAAATCGAATCGTATCGTATCCCGTCCTTCTATGAAAAGTTGTTTCGTTATTTGTTTTGAATTCTTGCTCCCAAAGAAATACAAAACGAACCTGTATTGGGATTGATATTCTTCCAACTGAGGCGTACGCGTAGCCTATATATAAGGGCTTATAAAGCATTGATTTATTCATTGTATATAAATGGCAAGATCATCGACGTTGAGCAATGGAAAGTCAGATTTAGAGAAAGAAGTACTGATGCGGCCCCGGCGCCATTTATCACCTGGTTTCCTTCCAAGCGAAGAGTCAGATGGAGAATTCAGCATCATCCGAAGGACCAAGAGAGCTCGTCTGAGTCGTCCGAATCCTTTCGCTCCTCATACCAGGGTTAGGGCACCCAGAGCCAAAAGGGTTCGAGGAGATGCGGAAAGAGAAGAAGAGGAAAGTGATCACGACTTCATTCCTGTTACAATGGTTAGGGCATCCAGAGCCAGAAGAGGTCGGGGATACGCGGGAAGAGAAGAAGATGAAAGTGATCGTGACGGAAGTGAAGGGGATCACTATCGTGACGGAGGTGAAGTAGATCGCTATCATGACAGGAGTGAAGGAGATCGCTATCGTGACAGGAGTGAAGAAGGAGATCGCTATCGTGACAGGAGTGAAGGAGGAGATCGCTATCGTGACAGGAGTGAAGAAGGAGATCGCTATCGTGACAGGAGTGAAGAAGGAGATCGCTATCGTGACAGGAGTGAAGAAGGAGATCGCTATCGTGATGGAAGTGAAGAAGAAGAAAGAGAAGAAGATGATAAAATCAAAGTTGAAGACGAAGAGGAAAATAATGAAAGGTCTGATAAAACTATCATAACCCTAACTGACCCAGATGTGTTTGAATGCCCAATTTGCTATGAACCTTTGACCATCCCTGTCTTCCAATGTGATCAAAATGGGCATATAGCTTGCTCCTCTTGCATCAGCAAAATTAATAACAAATGTCCCTCCTGCTCCGTGTCCATTTGCTCTAATCGTTGCCGTGCAATTGAGAAGATCCTTGAATCAGTTTCAACAATATCATGCCGAAATGCCAAGCATGGATGCAAAGAGTCGGTCACTTATGACAAAAGAAGTGAACATCAAAAGACATGTGTGTACTCGCCTTGTTCATGCCCCCATCTGGGCTGTGACTTTGTCGCTTCATCCAAGCAGATATGTCAACACTTCAGGCGTAAACATTTTGGTTCGGCAAAACAATTCGAGTACCACTGCAGTTTTCCAGTTACCTTATCAGCTACTGACAAATTCGTGGTTTTCCAAGAAAAGAATGAAGGTACATTATTTGTTCTCAAGAACCATTGTGCTAAAGATCTAGGAAATGCCGTGACGCTTAGCTGTATTCAACCCAGCTCCACAGGAGGCTTCTTCTATGACCTTGTTGCAAAAACCAAGGGAAATCGCCTAAGATTACAGGCTTTCACAAAGAGCACTCCAAGAATTATAATTGATGATAGCCCTCCTAAAACAGGTTTCCACTTAATCCCAACTGATTATATCAGTTCTTGCGGCCAGTTCAAGATGGATCTCTGATAGGAGCATATTTATGCACCTTAGTTAGCTTGTACTTGTGCATTTATGTTGTTTTTCCTTAGTTAAAGTAGTCTTTTAAGATAGTTTGATGTATTTTCAGGTTCTAAGGGCAAGTATGCAAGAAGAAGCAATTTGGAGCATTCTAGAGCATTTTTGGGCCAAGATGGGGTAGTGCAAGCATGGAGGCAAGTTGATGGACGAAATTGAAGATATGAAGGCTTGAAATCAGCTAGGAAGATGGAAGAAAGAAGTGAAAGATAAAGAAGATAAGGAATCAGCTCAAAAGAAGGAGAATTATCCAAAACATTATCTAAAACAACCTTATCTTATCTTATCTTATCCAATCCTTACCTTATCTTACCTTATCTTATCCTAATCTTATCCTAACCTGTTTTCTTCAGTTTAGGGGACTTAAAACCTGATTTCTAGAAGTCTTATCCCTTGTCCTATAAAAGTGGCGCCCCAAATCCCTCTAGAAGCCCCAAAATCTGCCACAAAACACATTCTTTCTGGAAGCCTAAAAATCTGGCGCCTCCCTCCTTTCTAGAAGGTCTTTTCCTTGCCTTGCAAGGCTCCCTGCCTTATCCCTTTGTGCCGTGCCTTCTCACTCCCATTCCCTCTTGGATTCTGACTTATTAAGCTTTTTCCTTGTGGATTTGGGTTCTACAAATCCTTTTCAGAAATCAATTGGGCCACAATCCTTTTTCCTAATGGATTCACAATTTCTGCCGCACCTAGGGCCCTAATTCCTTGTGCAATGCTGAGTCCAAGCCCTAATCTGATTACCCTAGGGTTTGTGGTGCCTATATATATAAGTTTAAAGGGTTGCCGCAGGTTACACAACCTCCATACACACCATTCTCGCCAGAAACTCTTCACCACTCTCTGCCGCACCCTTCCTTCACCATTCTCCATAGTTTCTGACCTAATTCACTACCTGCCGCACCATACATCCATCCTAGCCATTAACCCAGCCTTCTACACCATTCATAACCCCCAAAATCTGTCCCAAGACCTTGTGCCGCAGCAAAGAGAAGGAGTAGGAGCCCTGGGACGTGCAGGCCATTCAAGTTTGAATTGCTGGAAGTTTTAGGTGTTTTCTTTCCTTTGATTTCAATGTTTAAATTCAATACTCTTTGTTCTGTACGTATGAGGAACTAAACCCCCTCTGGCTAGGGGGGATTCGAAACCATGTTTATGCTTGCTATATGATTTGATTACCTCTAGTTGTGATTCATAAATTGTGAATTCAATTTACTTTATCTGTTCATATTAAAACTGATTTGTGTGTGTTGGTTGAGAGTGCACGCTTAATTGTCATGCATAAATCTAATGCTAGGATATAAGGAAGTTTCACCTAATCGTTACAGAATTATATTCACAAGTAGTAAAGGTTGATGACCTCAATTATGTTAAGTAAATTCTTGGCATAAGTATCATGCGCTTTCATAGTTACAAGTGCCTCGTCAATACTTATGATTTCCATTGAACGTAATGATCTTTGATTGTATCTCTAGTATGCGCTTTCATATAGAGAACTCTTGAAGAATAATTTGATTGTGATGCGCAGTTTCCATCCAATTCATTGACATAAGGGAAATCTGAGAGTTAATTTAAGCGGACCTAATTATCTTGGAGTGTTGAGAATTCGTGGTTTATTGAATTGCAATTAGAAATAGTTTTGTATGCAACATGTGTGGAGAAGAACCCCTTAGCTAGCCTTCCATCCATTCACTTTAACCAATTTCGTTTTAAAATCTGTTTTGTTTTACAAAGTTTATGTTTTGTTTTCAATTTCGTCAAAACCAATTCCTCCTTTATTTTGAAGTGTCAAATTAGTTAGAAATCAATTTAGTTTGTGTTTTGAAGTGTCTTGAGTCAAGTTATAAACTGTTTTCGTCCAAATTCGTCCTTAGTGTTCAAAACTGCCCAGTTTGTGTTTTTAAGGCAGTTTTGAGTGTTTGTTTGCTGTTTTGAGTCTTTTGTTTTGTTTTAGTGTTTTAGAGTATAGTTTTGCATTCTTTGAGTCTAATTTAGTGTTTTAACTTTGTTTTAAGTTTTTTAGTCAGTTTTCAAGTGGTTTAGCAATCCCTCCTAATCCCCGGCCTAGAACGATCCCTACTTACATACTTTGCTACAATTGATAAAAAGAGGGTTTAATTTGTGTGCTTATATATTTTGCATCAAATTTTTGGCGCCGTTGCCGGGGATTAGCAACTGTGCTAATCCCTTGGATTGTTATTTTCGTTTGGTTTAATTAGATCAGATTCTGACCTTGTTTTTGTTTCTTGTGTTAGGTACTAGTTTATGACTCGGAGTTCTCATCCAGTTCATGAACATATTCTGGACTTTGACGCCGATTTCGAGCGAGAGTTAAGACAAAAGGGGAAGAATCCAGAACCAAGTGAATCAAGTGCAAGTTCAGAAGCCGAATCTGAATTTGAAGAGGAAGTGGACGACATGGCTGTGGATAATCGTACAATCAAAGAGCTTTCAGCCTCAGGACTTGACAATGCCGTGCCCTTATGCATTCAATACCCTAGGGCGGCTCAAGGCAAAACTGATGAGTTTGAATTGAAGTCAAGCTTGTTGCATCACATTCCTAAGTACCATGGGCTGTCCATGGAAGACCCAAACAAGCATTTGAAGGAATTCGAGGTGGTGTGCTCAAGCATGACACCAATCAACGTAGATGGAAGTATTCTGATGATGAAGGCCTTCCCCTTTTCTCTCTTGGAAAAGGCAAAGGATTGGTTGTATGAATTGGCCCCCGGAACTGTCACATCATGGGAGAGCCTGAAACGGGCTTTCTTGGAGAAGTTTTTCCCAACTTCTCGAGTCATCCTCCTACGAAAAAGGATAAGTGGAATTCAACAAGAAGCAGGTGAATCTTTTCCTACTTATTATGAACGTTTTAAATCTCTTGTTGCTTCATGTCCACAACATCAGATGAAGGAGGAACTTCTCCTACAATATTTCTACGAGGGACTTCTACCAATCGAACGTCAAATGCTAGATGCCTCAGCGGGAGGAGCCTTGGTGGACAAGACCCCCACGGCAGCCAAGACATTGATAGCCAATCGAGCGTTGAACGCTCAACAATACGAAGGTGTTGGGCAAAGGAGCATCCCACGGCAACACCAAGTCAATGAGGTAAGTGTCATAACCGAACTTCAAAATCAAATGGCTAACCTTACTACTTTGCTTTCTCAGGTGGTGGAAGGTCCAAAAGTACAAAATGTAGCTTCTTGTGGCGTGTGCTCCATGCAAGGACATCCCACAGATAAGTGCCCACAATTGATAGAGAATGGAGGGTGGGAGACACTCAATGCCGTGGGTTTTGGCAATCAATACCAACCACGTGGTGATCCTTTTTCCAATACCTACAACCCTGGGTGGCGTGATCATCCAAATTTCAAATGGCGAGAACCCCAACAAGGCCAACAACAAAGCGGATTTAGGCAACAACCCCCGGGTTTCTATCAGAAGCCGTTGGCACCAACTCAAGCCCAAGCACAACCTGCCCAAAACAAATCAGGTTCTTCAATTGATAATGATTAGATTTTTCAATTGCTAACTTCTACGGCGCAGGGTATGCAAACTAGGGACAATAAGGTGGACGAGTTGGAGAAGCAGGTAGGACAGATTGCCGAGTTCATGGGGCAATTTCGAGAGCAAGGCAAGTTGCCAAGTTCAACCGTTGTCAATCCAAAAGGTGGATTCGAATCTGCAAAAGCCATGAGTCTGCGAAGTGGGAAGCAAGTAGGATCTGACCCTAAACCATCCAAATCATGTTCCAATGAGGAGGACGAGTTGAGAATTGAAGAGAATGAGCAAAGCCCACTCACGGGAAAGGTGGAAACACCTTTGCCGCAAGCCCTAAGTGATCCTATACCATCCAATTTGTCCAATAGAGGTAAAAACGTGTCAAATTCAGTTCCTACTAATCTTTTTCCTTCGAATGTGCCTTTTCCAAATAGGTTCAAGCAAACAAAGAAAGAAGAAGCAGAAAAGGACATTCTTGAGACGTTTAGGAAAGTTCAAGTCAATATTCCCCTTTTGGATGCAATTAAGCAAGTCCCCAGGTACGCCAAGTTCTTGAAGGAACTTTGCACTAATAGGAGGAGGATTTCGACCAAGGAGGTTGTAAAAGTGGGTGAAAATGTCTCAGCCATCTTGCAACGCAAACTGCCCCCTAAATGCAAAGATCAGGGTAGTTTTACAATTCCGTGTGTCATTGGTAATTCTAGGTTTGAATCTGCCATGTTAGACTTAGGTGCATCTATAAATGTCATGCCATATTCAATTTATGCATCTATGAACCTAGGAGCGTTGAAAAACGATGGTGTTATCATACAATTGGCCGATAGATCTAATGCCTATCCAAATGGAGTTTTGGAGGATGTTTTGGTGCAGGTTAATCACTTGATATTCCCGGCGGATTTCTACATGCTTGAAATGGATGAATCGGACCATTCCCCGTCATTGCCCATCCTCCTTGGAAGGCCATTCATGAAAACTGCTCGCACGAAGATTGATGTGTTCAATGGCACTTTGACGATGGAATTTGATGGGGAAGTTATTAATTTCAATCTTTCTGATTCTATGAAGTACCCTAGTGAGAATCATTCATGTTTTGCTATTTATATAATTGACTCTTTGGCACAGGACCATTTGGACAATTTGAAGGACGATGCACTTGAATTGGCCATTGCACAAGGAAGGGACATGCACAACATTGAAACAGCCACAAAAGCAACCTACGGCGTGCATGAAGCATCCTTTGCCGTGCTCCCTAGTGAGGATGTCATTGAGATGGTGGCTGCCCTTGAGTTACTGCCATCACAATCTGGTAAGTTTTTGGACCCAATTTTAAGTTCAGTTTCGGCTAATAAGATGCTTCCCTCAGTTGTGCAGCCACCTACACTTGAACTTAAGCCTTTGCCAAGTCACTTGAAGTACGTTTTCTTGGGAGAAGATGAGACGTTGCCCGTCATCATCTCATCCTCACTCACGGCACAAGAGGAAAACAAATTGGTGAGGGTGCTAAAAGAGTACAAAACAGCAATTGGATGGACTTTGGCCGACATAAAGGGAATTAGCCCTACCACGTGCATGCATTGCATACTTCTAGAGGAGGGGTCCAAAACATCTCGAGAGGCTCAACGCCGTCTCAACCCTCCGATGATGGAAGTTGTGAAGAAGGAGATAATCAAGCTTTTGGATTGTGGAGTGATCTATCCAATCTCGGATAGTAGGTGGGTTTCACCTGTTCAATGTGTGCCAAAGAAATCTGGTGTGACAGTGGTAGCCAATGCCGAGAACGAACTTGTTCCTACACGCATTCAAACCGGTTGGAGGGTGTGCATCGACTATAGGAAGCTAAATGCCACCACAAGGAAGGATCACTTCCCACTGCCATTTATTGACCAAATGCTTGAGAGGTTAGCAGGTTATGCTTTCTATTGTTTTCTTGATGGTTATTCTGGTTATAATCAAATTGTCATAGCACCCGAGGATCAAGAAAAAACTACTTTCACATGCCCCTTTGGTACTTTTGCATATCGTCGCATGCCTTTTGGTTTATGTAATGCACCTGCCACATTTCAAAGATGCATGATGAGCATATTTTCTGATTATGTTGAGAAAATAATTGAAGTTTTCATGGATGATTTTAGCGTTTTTGGTGACTCCTTTGATGGTTGCTTGCATAATCTTAGTTTGATTCTAAAACGTTGCGTTGAAACTAACCTTGTTCTCAATTGGGAAAAATGTCATTTCATGGTTAAGCAAGGCATAGTTCTAGGTCATATCATCTCTGAAAATGGCATTGAGGTTGATAAGTCAAAAATAGATCTTGTACGTCACTTACCCTCTCCGACTTCGGTTAGAGAGGTTCGTTCTTTTCTTGGCCATGCAGGTTTCTATCGTAGGTTTATCAAAGATTTCTCAAAGGTTACACAACCTCTTTGCCGTCTCCTACAAAAAGAAGTGGCGTTTGAATTCACCAAGGAGTGCACGGCATCATTCAACCAACTCAAGGAGTTGTTGACCACGGCACCCATTATTGTTCCACCAGATTGGAGCCTACCTTTCGAGCTTATGTGTGATGCGTCCGATTATGCTTTAGGGGCTGTTTTGGGACAAAGAAAGAACAAGAGGCCGCATGTCATCTACTATGCCTCACGAACATTGAATGATGCCCAGTTGAACTATTCCACTACGGAAAAAGAACTTCTTGCCGTTGTTTTTGCTTTAGATAAGTTTAGATCATATCTAATTGGTACTAAAGTAATTGTGTTCACTGACCATGCAGCATTGAAGTACTTGCTCACCAAAAAGGAGGCCAAGCCACGGCTAATTCGTTGGATATTGCTACTTCAAGAGTTCGACATTGAGATTCGTGACAGGAAGGGAAGTGAAAACGTGGTGGCTGACCACCTCAGCCGAATGGTGCATAACGAGGAGTCTCTACCTATTTTGGAGACATTCTCTGATGAACAATTGCTGTCAATAAAGGTTAGTGAGCCTTGGTATGCTGATTTGGTGAACTTTTTGGTGTCAAAACGAATTCCAAGCAATTTCACTAGGCACCAACGGGATAAACTTAGACATGATGCATGGTTTTATGTGTGGGATGATCCATATTTATGGAAATTTTGCCCTGATCAAATTGTACGTCGATGTGTGCACGATTCTGAATTTCATTCAATTCTGAGTTTTTGTCATACATATGCATGTGGGGGACACTTTGGGACACAACGCACTGCCCTTAAGGTTTTAGAATGTGGATTTTATTGGCCGACTTTATTTAAAGATGCTAGAACCTTTTGTATGTCTTGTGATCGTTGCCAAAGAATGGGTAATATAGGTGCTAAGGACCAAATGCCGCAAAACATCATTCTCACTGTTGAAATTTTTGATGTTTGGGGCATTGATTTCATGGGCCCATTTCCTTCATCGCATGGTTTTCTTTACATATTACTTGCCGTGGATTATGTCTCAAAATGGGTGGAAGCAAAGGCCACCCGGACTAATGATTCTAAAGTGGTTGCAGATTTTATTAGAACTAACATTTTTGCAAGGTTTGGTATGCCACGGGTGATCATTAGTGATGGAGGGTCGCACTTTTGCAATCGAACAATTGAAGCGTTGTTGAGGAAGTGCAATGTCAATCATAAGGTTTCTACACCTTACCATCCTCAAACGAATGGCCAAGCCGAGGTTTCTAACCGGGAGATCAAACAGATCATAGAAAAAACCGTAGGGCCTACAAGGAAGGATTGGAGCTTGCGCTTGAACGATGCATTGTGGGCCTATCGCACGGCTTACAAAACACCCCTTGGCATGTCCCCATTTCGGCTAATATATGGCAAACCATGTCACCTACCTGTGGAGTTAGAGCACAAAGCACATTGGGCCTTGAAAACATTCAACTTGGAGTTAGATGCGGCTGGAATGCATAGGAAGCTTCAATTGAATGAACTTGAGGAGATAAGGAACGAAGCATATGAGAACGCCCGAATCTACAAGGAGAAGACCAAGGCTTTTCATGACAAGATGATTCGTGGCAAATCATTCTCAGTTGGGTAGAAAGTGTTGCTATTCAATTCCCGTCTTCGGTTGTTTCCCGGTAAGTTACGTTCCAAGTGGGTTGGCCCATTTGTTGTTACTAATGTTTTTGTTCATGGTGCAGTGCAAATCAAAAGCTTGAAAACTGGACAAGAATTCAAGGTGAATGGGCACCGATTGAAGCCATATTATGAGAACTTTGTGGAGCAAACCGTGGATGACATCTCCTTGGATGCCGTGGGTACCAATCTGGAGTGATTGGGTTCTTTGTCCGGCTGTACGATGTTAAAGCAAGCGCTACTTGGGAGGCAACCCATGCATTCAACAAAGGAAGACCTAGGGAGCACTCTAATTCCAGATTTGCGTTCCTAAACCTTTCTCTTTGTTGTTGTTTTCGTTTCTGCTTTGTTTCTTGTTTAGTTGCTGTTTTGTTTGTTTGTTGTTTATTTGTGTGAGTTTATGCTTGAAACATTGAGGACAATGTTTGATTTAAGTGTGGGGGGGTAACCAACATGTTTTGATGCAAATTCGTAGGGTTTTATCACCCATAACTTCTAATGTTGTTCCTTGCTGTTTTTAAGCTGTTTTGGTGTGTTTTAGTGTGTTTTGACTCAAAAATCCGAAAAACCCAAAAAAAAAAAAAAAAGAGTTGTTTTTGTGTGTTTGTTTGTGTCTTAGGTACCTTCCAACACAATGATGAGGATTCGGTTTGTAATTGCATGACTGTTAAAGAGAGTTGTAAACATGGATGAAAGTTTGATTTACTCTTTGGTTTATGCTTGGTTGTGGTTATAACTTATGAATTCACATGTAATCATAAAAGACAAATCAGTTTTTGTAACATGCTTGAAGGAAGGAACTCAAACTAACGCTACAACCTTGTGAGACTTGAGCCTAAACGTTTATTTGGAGAGTTAAAAATCTGTGCATTTGTTGTTTTCTAAAATCGTTGCATGATCTCATCATTCTTTGCTTGGTTGCTACTTGGAATGCGCTTCATCATTTACTTCCAAATACTAGAACTCATACCCGTTTCATTCAAAGCATGAAATTGATTAGCATAACACATAATCAAGATGAAGTTGTTTAGTTTAAAACCAGAGCCAAAAAGCCTAACCCTTTGCATATGTATTGTAGGTTTAACCCTTTTGAGCCTTGTTTAGCCTATGTTCTTTGTTAACCCACATTATCCTCACCTAGCCTAGATTAGGACCATCCATACCTTTGTTCTTGAAGCATAGTAACGCATGACTCAATATGAATTCCTTTTGATCATTGTTTGGCAGAAAACAAGTGTGGGGGAAGTGAGTTTTGTGGTGGGTGTGCCCAAGTCTTGAATGAGGCACGGCAAAGAAAAGAAAAAAGAAAAAAAGAGAAGAAGAAAAATTCATGGAAAATAGAAAGAAAAAAAAGAAAAGTTGTGAAAAAAATGAAAAAGGAGTTGAAAAGATGTGAAAAAGAGTTCTCAAGTGTTGTTTGTTGAAGGAAGGGTCCAAAACATTGAATCCGGCCCTAATTGTTGCTTGAGACTTCCCTTTGTGTTTAAAGGTTGATTTCTGCATGCTAAAGGGAATTCTAAGTGTCATATTCATTATTTTGCTTGCTATTGCTTTAAGAACGTTTGTTATTCCTATCATTTCGTTGTTAGCCAATACCCCAAGCCCCGTTACAACCCTTGACTTTAATCTTGAGTGTTGTGTGTTTCAATTTGTGGAGTTTGAATTTGGTTTGAGCATATGGTGTCACTGGTTCTCGCATCTAAGTAGTAGCGTTCCATTCATGAGATCATATCTAAACATGCTTATTAACTCCAGAAATTGCTTTCTTTGTTATAAACATATGTGAGTGTTCGTTTTCATATTTACATCAATCTTCTCACATATACCTAGTGTAGGGTGTGTAGTCAGAAAATGTGTGTGAAAATTGAGTGCATATCTAGTAAGGAATTGAGGGAATTCTCTAAGGCATGTTACTGTATTCAAAACATCGTTTTAATTGGTTATTTGTGAACTAGTAAGTAGTGACTATAATTAAGTATGTGCTTAAGCGTAAAGATGGCCAAAATATGTGGGAATGATGATTTTTAACATATCATGTGCATTGGAAATCCCTGAGACAATTGTTGGAAGGTTTAGGTTGTGTTATACTTGTTTTGTTTCGTTTTGTTTACTTTGTTTCGTTTTGCTCGAGGACTAGCAAAAGCTAAGTGTGGGGAAATTTGATAGGAGCATATTTATGCACCTTAGTTAGCTTGTTCTTGTGCATTTATGTTGTTTTTCCTTAGTTAAAGTAGTCTTTTAAGATAGTTTGATGTATTTTCAGGTTCTAAGGGCAAGTATGCAAGAAGAAGCAATTTGGAGCATTCTAGAGCATTTTTGGGCCAAGATGGGGTAGTGCAAGCATGGAGGCAAGTTGATGGACGAAATTGAAGATATGAAGGCTTGAAATCAGCTAGGAAGATGGAAGAAAGAAGTGAAAGATAAAGAAGATAAGGAATCAGCTCAAAAGAAGGAGAATTATCCAAAACATTATCTAAAACAACCTTATCTTATCTTATCTTATCCAATCCTTACCTTATCTTACCTTATCTTATCCTAATCTTATCCTAACCTGTTTTCTTCAGTTTAGGGGACTTAAAACCTGATTTCTAGAAGTCTTATCCCTTGTCCTATAAAAATGGCGCCCCAAATCCCTCTAGAAGCCTCAAAATCTGCCATAAAACACATTCTTTCTGGAAACCTAAAAATCTGGCGCCTCCCTCCTTTCTAGAAGGTCTTTTCCTTGCCTTGCAAGGCTCCCTGCCTTATCCCTTTGTGCCGTGCCTTCTCACTCCCATTCCCTCTTGGATTCTGACTTATTAAGCCTTTTCCTTGTGGATTTGGGTTCTACAAATCCTTTTCAGAAATCAATTGGGCCACAATCCTTTTTCCTAATGGATTCACAATTTCTGCCGCACCTAGGGCCCTAATTCCTTGTGCAATGCTGAGTCCAAGCCCTAATCTGATTACCCTAGGGTTTGTGGTGCCTATATATATAAGTTTAAAGGGTTGCCGCAGGTTACACAACTTCCATACACACCATTCTCGCCAGAAACTCTTCACCACTCTCTGCCGCACCCTTCCTTCACCATTCTCTATAGTTTCTGACCTAATTCACTACCTGCCGCACCATACATCCATCCTAGCCATTAACCCAGCCTTCTACACCATTCATAACCCCCAAAATCTGTCCCAAGACCTTGTGCCGCAGCAAAGAGGAGGAGTAGGAGCCCTGGGACGTGCATGCCATTCAAGTTTGAATTGCTGGAAGTTTTAGGTGTTTTCTTTCCTTTGATTTCAATGTTTAAATTCAATACTCTTTGTTCTGTACGTATGAGGAACTAAACCCCCTCTGGCTAGGGGGGGATTCGAAACCATGTTTATGCTTGCTATATGATTTGATTACCTCTAGTTATGATTCATAAATTGTGAATTCAATTTACTTTATCTGTTCATATTAAAACTGATTTGTGTGTGTTGGTTGAGAGTGCACGCTTAATTGTCATGCATAAATCTAATGCTAGGATATAAGGAAGGTTCACCTAATCGTTACAGAATTATATTCACAAGTAGTAAAGGTTGATGATCTCAATTGTGTTAAGTAAATTCTTGGCATAAGTATCATGCGCTTTCATAGTTACAAGTGCCTCGTCAATACTTATGATTTCCATTGAACGTAATGATCTTTGATTGTATCTCTAGTATGCGCTTTCATATAGAGAACTCTTGAAGAATAATTTGATTGTGATGCGCAGTTTCCATCCAATTCATTGACATAAGGGAAATTTGAGAGTTAATTTAAGCGGACCTAATTATCTTGGAGTGTTGAGAATTCGTGGTTTATTGAATTGCAATTAGAAATCGTTTTGTATGCAAGTATGACATGTGTGGAGAAGAACCCCTTAGCTAGCCTTCCATCCATTCACTTTAACCAATTTCGTTTTAAAATCTGTTTTGTTTTACAAAGTTTATGTTTTGTTTTCAATTTCGTCAAAACCAATTCCTCCTTTATTTTGAAGTGTCAAATTAGTTAGAAATCAATTTAGTTTGTGTTTTGAAGTGTCTTGAGTCAAGTTATAAACTGTTTTCGTCCAAATTCTTCCTTAGTGTTCAAAACTGCCCAGTTTGTGTTTTTAAGGCAGTTTTGAGTGTTTGTTTGCTGTTTTGAGTCTTTTGGTTTGTTTTAGTGTTTTAGAGTATAGTTTTGCATTCTTTGAGTCTAATTTAGTGTTTTAACTTTGTTTTAAGTTTTTGAGTCAGTTTTCAAGTGGTTTAGCAATCCCTCCTAATCCCCGGCCTAGAACGATCCCTACTTACATACTTTGCTACAATTGATAAAAAGAGGGTTTAATTTGTGTGCTTATATATTTTGCATCAATCTCTGCATATGGCCTGAGGCTGACCACCCTATATCCATCCTTTGAAAGCATCGGTGTGCTGTTTCTTAATGTTTTACGATCCATTTTTTAATTAACATTGGAAAAGATTGTTTGGTACTCGGTATCAATTTGATTAGTGTCTAATGCAAGGCTTAGCCTTGTTAGTTTTTCATGTACTTCTCCCCCGATTATATATTTGTATTTGTGCTTCCTTCTCTGTGGCAAGATAACGAACGGTGACTTTGATGAATAAACATAAGATCGTTTCAGAGTATAGACGATACTTTCATGTTCGAAATTTCGATCTCTAAGAAGCCCTTCCTTTTGCTCTTCATATGCTCACAGTTCACTTACTCAGAATGGATATGCTATGTATGAATATTATTCTCATTTTCCTTGGTATATCCCATGTTTGGTAACACACAAAGAGAATTTTCCTCATGCTAATTCTTGAATTCTCCACCATCATATAAAATTTCATAAGATAGTATAAAAAGCATGACGGGTATTGTAGAATGCTCATATTTCTGTAACATCCGCTCTCTATCTGTTGTTTCATATGCAACGAAAAGCTTTAAGCACCAATTACTCTAAGAAGGAGTTAGGCTGAAAACAAAAAATCGAAAATTACTTATATGTCAATAGAAATCCCCAAAAACTAAGATTGGTTGGATGTTGGCCAAGATAAGAGTTTAAAATCTCACACTCAGGTTAAAGTCCACCCCCTCTACCTTAGTGTAGATAATATCATTTGTTCAAAAAAAAAATCAACATAGAAAAACCAGCATAGGACTAAGCATGAATTAGTAAGCGCAAAGATAATTTAAATTACCAATTTTTTATTTCTATGATTTGAGAATGCCACTAGTAGTAACGTTTCTATGATTTGACAATACTCGAATAGGCTTCTTGCGATGCAAGAAAAAGAAAAACAAGAGAAATCTGGAGAATGATCAGAGAGAACCTTTATAGCTTTGTGACCAAACTTAGAGAAAAGTGGAGGACCCTTGCTGTTGCTTGTGCTTTAGCTCTTGCTTATGTGCTTAGGCTTGGAGGACTTCTCATTATTCTTGGCAGAGACACCAATTGACCTTATAGAAGATTACCAGATCAAAATATAAAGCTTTGTTTTCTTTTGATCGACTAGACACACTTGTTTTCGTTTACTTTAGAGTTAACTGTAAAATAGAAAGCTTCATACAATTTTCTTGGTCGACCACACACTTGTCCTGTTGTTTGAGTTTTTACCACAATTTCGTTTTGGTAAATTTGTCAACAGGCGATCATTCTTTACTGATAACATATATCCAATTTATCCCCAATCCTTATACTACAAATTCACACAACACCTAGTTCCCACATCGGCAAGTTAGTGAAACAGAGAAAAGCTTATAAGGTCTTACATTATAGTTTGTAATTCCTGAGCCTACCTAATAGTGTGGACTTGTAATTAAGCAGGGTATTAAGTGATTTGTAGTACGAGAAGGTTGAGTGTGGCTTTAGGTCCTACAGATCACAGTCTGGCTCTAAGTTTTACAGAGCACACCCTACCTTTTACGGGTAGGTAGCAAATAACAAATTATTTGAGATGTAATGATAGTATACCACCCTTGACCAGTTAGTGCTTGACTCGTCCCCTCGGCACACCCTACTCGCTACATCAAGGCCCAAGCCATGGGGTTACGGGTCTTAGCGCTTGACTCATCCCCTCGTCTCACAATCCACTTATTGGTTTTTATTATTAACACAACACTGAGAGTCCCACATCGGAAAATCGTTTTTTTTTTTTTTTTTTTTTTAGTACATCGATATTCTTACACTAAAGGGAGGAGAGTTCGGCTAAGCCACACAATGGGCAGCCTAATTTGGTATTGAATTCGTCATCCACGAGATTCGAACATAAGACATCTCACTTCCAAGTGAAGAGGAATATCACCTGGAAAATTGTTGAAATATAGAAAAAGCTTGTAAGGTCTTACATTAGGGTTTGTAATTGTATAGCCTATTGATTTGAGCTTGTAAGGCATGAAGGTCCTAAGGCTATCTCCAACCGAGCCGGCCAAATAACTATGGGCCAAAATATAGCCCGTTTAGACACAAAATCCATCTCCAATGTAGGGTCGGGCCAAAAAAATTTGGGACCCACCAGGCCAAAATTTAGCCCAATAGGTTGAGGATTTGGCAAACATAGCCAGCCAGCCAGCCTTAAAAGTTGGGCCTAACTGTGCTGCTAGCTGACATCATAGCTTCTTTTTTTTAAGACAAAATTTTTTTAAAAAATTAAAAATTCTAATTTTTCCTTATCAATACCTAAGCCATTTCTACACCATTTTTCACATTATTTTCACCTACCTTATTTTAATATGGTAGTTTAATTCAATTAACTGATAAAATTAAAGAAAAAACTTAAAATAATAAATTATTGAGAGGGCTGAAAAATACTCCCCTTCGGTTGGAGATTGTAAATAGATATGACCTGATACTGTTTATTAAAAAATAATTTCTTGCAGGATTATAATCTGGACGGGATCTAAACGTAGACCATCTAGTTGGAGATGACCTAAGCATCCCACAATCAACCATTTAAGGCTTGTTTGAAGGTTCTTTAAAAATGACACTGAATTTGTAGTTTAAGTGGATTCTGAAAAAACACTTTAAATAGTATTTTTGGAACTCAAAATCAATTTTACCAAAAATATTTTCAGTTATTTTAAAAATACTTCCAAAGTTCTTAGTTTTTTACACATCCAGACTTCCTAGACTCCGAGAAGTCTCAACTTCGATTCCCTGTCCTCAATTCAACTTGTTCCAATGAAAAAAAAGTTAAAAAAACGTTTGGCATGGCAGGAATCCAACTGTTGATCGTCATCAAAATCCTCGTCTAGCGGCCCGCTTAAAAATTTCATCGTGCGGTCATAATCACATCTCACAAACAATACACAATCCCCCACAAACAGAAACGGAAGAACAATGAATTAATCTATAGAATTAGGGTCATATCAATTTATGAATACCGATTGTTTTTTTCATGTCAATACATGACTATCGATTGTGAGCCATAAATTTTTAGGGTCCCTGAATCCACATGAGTTCATAATTTAAGTGAAATAACTTCATAGGTACTTGGCAGTTATATTTAGGAATTATCAGTTACAATGAATTTTGTCAAATCTGTAAGGTGTGGTGCAGAAGCAAAGATCCTAATTAAGTTGGGAATTGAAACTGATTCTAATTTTAATGTCAGTCAAATTAATTACTGATGTAGCGGAAAATAATTTGAGAGAATGAAATAATTTTGGGTAAATGACAAAAAACTACCTCAACTATTGGTGTCACGACACTTTCATACCTCATCTTTTAAAGTTGACAATGTTATACCTCATCTTACGAATTTGTGCCAATGTTATACCTTCCATTAATTGGCCGTGAATTTTTCAATTAAATGCTGACGTGGCTTGATTCGGGACCCATTTTTTATTAAAAAATTAATAATTTATTATTAAAAAATTTATTTAATTTTTTTAAATATTAAAATAATAAAGACAAAAAAAAAAAACCCTCAGGTCTGTTCGTTCCTCCCCCCTCTCTCCCCATCTTCCTGCAACCCAGAATGAAGAAGAAAAAGGAAGAAGAAGGAGGAAGAGAGGAAGAGGAGGAAGAAGAAGAAAAAAGAAAATAAAAAAAAAAGGAAACACCCAGTTCGTCCGCCCCGCCCCACCCCCACCCCCACTCCCACCCACCCAACCTGCAGAAGAAGAAGAAGAAGAAGAAGAGAGAAGAAAGAAAGCAAAAAAAAAAAAAAAAAAAAGGAACACCTAGTTTGTCCGCCCCCCCCCCCCCCACCATCTTCCCTCCACAGCCATTCCTCCCATTTTCTTTGCACACAGGTTCTCAACCTTTGGAATCGGCCTGCCGAGGGTTTCCCGATTCCACTTCAACGGGATCTGGGTTTTTTTGGGTTTCAGGTAGTGGGTGCAAGGTTGGGTGCGAAGGTGGGGAGGTTAGCTGCGAAGAGTGGAGGGGGTGGTGGGGAGGGGGAAGACAAATTGGTTTTTTTTTTTTTTTTTCTATTCTTTTTTCTGGGTTGCAGTTGCAGGGGAAAGAAAGATGGAGATGGGGAGAAGAGAGAGAAGGGGGGGTGGGGACGGATGTTTTGGTTTTTTTTTTTTTTTTAATAACTTTTTTTTTATTATTTTAATATTTAAAAAAAATATTAAATGATTTTTTTTTAATTTTTAATAATTTTTTAATAAAAAATGGGTCCCGGATCAAGCCACGTCAGCATTTAACTGAAAAATTCACGGCCAATTAACGGAAGGTATAACATTGGCACAAATTCGTAAGATGAGGTATGACATTGTCAACTTTAAAAGATGAGGCATGAAAGTGCTGTGACACCAATAGTTGAAGTAGTTTTTTGTAATTTATCCAATAATTTTATTCGAGAATTTCTTGTAGTGTTTTACAATGTGAGGCATAGCCTAATTAATTGAGGAATGAATGACTTATTCATTTGAGGAATTAATAGCCTAACGGTTATACCAGTTATACCAATTAGTAGACATACATAAATATCCTGCAACAATTATAAATTTTTGGGTTTTTCAGTCAAATTAATTATTAAGACAACGTATATAATTGAAAGCTTGATATGGGATTTATACATATCGGTCTCATATCTTTAATTGCTTGATAGGATATGATTACACATATTGGTGTCATGTTTTTTATTTTCTGCTAAAATCTAGCCATATTCTACGTATAAATATCAGCGTTCATCTCTGTATAAATACAAAGCATAATATGCTCTCTTACCATATTGTTCTTCTCTCTCACTCTTAAGGTTTGTAATTAGCAAGCAAACAACATACAATGAAGATTTTGGGAGGAATCAATTTGCTTCTGTTGTTATGCGCTTCCATTTTTGCAGGTTTGTTTATCATGTACCATCTTTTGTAAGCAAAGTTCACCATGAGAGCCGTCATGTTATAAACTTATAGCCGACCTTTATTGCCAATGAATCTTAGTAACTGTTGGCTTATTTCGCAGTTCTCGAACGAACAATTGATCAATATTAACTTTTCCTTGACAATTCATTACTCAATCTAATGTTGTGCAGGGTATGAAGTGAACGCATTATCTTATGAGTACACAGCTAGTATTGAGGCAAGTTGCTTTCACTGGAATTTCTTGTTTTGTTAGTTGAATTAGAATGTAACGAATTTAAGTTTCTGAATTTTTATCTTTTGCCCTTTCTACAGTGTTTGGAAAAGCCTCATGAACCACAATACAGTGGAGGCATCATCGTAAACCCGGAACTAAAGCATGGCTTGAAAGGATGGTCTGCTTTTGGCAATGCAAAATTACAACACAGAGAATCACAAGGCAACGAGTTCGTTGTGGCACATAGCAGAAATGAACCGCATGACAGTATTTCTCAAAAAATTTATTTGCGAAGGAACAAGCTCTATTCGTTCTCTGGTACAGAATTAGTTACGGGCAACTATATATACTGCAACAAAGACATCATGCACTCCTTCCAAAATTAATATTTATTTTATATTTGTTTTGTGCAAGTGTAGCTTGGATACAAGTGAGTAACGGTAGTGTACCAGTAACAGCAGTTTTCAGGACAAATAGTGGATTCGTATATGCTGGTTCGATTGTTGCCGAATCAAATTGTTGGTCCATGCTCAAAGGTGGTCTAACTGTCAATTCATCAGGCCCAGCTGAGCTTTATTTTGAGGTAATACTCAATACTTGTAGGCAAGAGCGTACAAGTAGTCTTCTAGTTATAATTGCGGTGCGTTCTTGTGTCATACATTTCATTCATGTGCATTTATGTACTCCGCAGAGCAATATAGCATCTGTTGACATTTGGGTTGATAGCATCTCATTGCAACCATTCACCGAAAAGCAATGGAAGTCTCATCAAGATCAAAGCATTACCAAAGTGAGTTTGATCATGTCTATTTATCTAGAGTAGGTTTGTTGATGATTGAATTGTACTTCGATGAGGTTTACTTAAAGACTAATTAACTATGATATCTTAGATTCGTAAGAGAAATGTGAGAATTCAAGCACTTGATGCACAAGGTAATCCACTAGAAAACGCAACAATCTCCATACAACAAAAGTCTTCAAGTTTCCCTTTTGGGTGTGCTATCAACAAGAACATCCTCACCAACATTGCCTACCAAAATTGGTTCACATCAAGGTTCAGAGTCACAACATTTGAAGATGAAATGAAATGGTACAGCACTGAACCTTCTTGGGGTCATGAATATTACTCCGTGGCTGATGCCATGCTTCAGTTTGCGAGAAAACACCATGTTGCTGTCCGTGGCCACAATGTGTTCTGGGAAGATCCCCAGTACACCCCCGGTTGGGTCAAATCACTCACTAAGCAGCAACTTTTTGCGGCCACTGCCAAGAGGCTTCACTCTGTTATCAATAGATACAGAGGGCAAGTTATAGCATGGGATGTGGTGAATGAAAATTTACATTTTAATTTCTTTGAACATATCTTGGGTTCAAAAGCTTCTGCCCTTTTTTATAACATGGCTATTAGAACTGATGGAGCAACCACGATGTTCATGAATGAATTTAACACCATTGAGGACAGTAGAGATGGTTTATCTACACCCGTTAAGTACCTTCAGAAGCTGAGAGACATACAAACTTTTCCGGGTAACAGAAATGCACGGTTAGGGATTGGGCTTGAGTCTCATTTTAGTATGGCTCCTAACCTTCCTTACATAAGAGCTTCAATCGATACTCTTGCTGCTGCAAGATTGCCCATTTGGATTACAGAATTAGATGTGAAAAGCAGTCCCCATCAGGTAAAATTTGATCAATTTAAGGTGTTAGACTATACAAATTGAACTAATAATGTCGTTTGATCTTTCAAAACCCAAGTTGTTTCAATTTATATATAACTAGAGTTTATTGTTATATGGGAAACAAATTATGAAGTGCTTCAATATGACTAGCATTTCTGTTTATATTGGCAGGCTTTGTACTTGGAACAAATTTTGAGAGAGCTACATGCTCACCCTCAGATTCAAGGAATTATTATTTGGTCTGCTTGGAAACCTCTGGGATGCTACAGAATGTGTTTGACCGATAACAATTTCCGGAACTTGGTCACTGGTAATGTTGTTGACAAGCTGTTACATGAATGGGGTTTGAGGGCTGGCTTAACTTCTTCTGGCATGACAGACGCTAATGGTTCCTTTGAGTCCTCTCTCTCCCATGGTGATTACGAAGTGAAAATCACTCGGCCATCAGCGGTGACAAATTCGTCCTTGGTTCAAACACTGAATGTGGCACCAACCACTGCGTCCCACCAACCTTTGGAGATCCAACTTTCTGTTTGAGTTTTTTTATTGTCTTGCGGTTTTAGTACAAGCTTTATGCTATCTTGCCTTTTGTGTGTTGTTAATGTTATCCTCTCAATAATTAATTGATTATGTTCTTATATAAATTTGCGATATGTTGTTACTTTAGCTGTGGATCATCATGGAACCAAAAACTTTATTCTTAATTTGATGGCCGGCATCGCTCTAATACCAAGTGACCCTATATAAGAACATAAAAAATCACATCGGCAGCATCACCTTGGACTTCAAGAGCAAGAATCCCATGTCCTTGATTAGAAACTTTGTGTTCCGTCAGTGAGTGTCAAAATTTCCCGTGTTCTAAGCAGAAAAAGGCCAAAAAGTTGGAACTACCAGGACAAACAACAGGTCTCCGTAAGTAGATAGGACAGCGGAAATTTTGACACACATTGATGAACTTGGAAAGCAGAATTATCATTCTGATGAAGTTCCCATGATATTTCTCCATTTCGAGTTTACTATCTCCCTGTACATTTCACCAAAAGGGTTTATTGTGTAGTTGGAACTTGAGATAATGCCTCGTTAAGAATATTAAAGACCCCGAGTCTATATATTTACGCAAATCCTTTGTTTGCTGTACTAGTGGTAGACGAGGCTAGTGTTAGCTTTATATGGTTATATAATTAAAACACAAAGAGGAGTGGCTAACCTGATCAAAGCGGTAGTCATGGGCTCATGGAAGACGAATATGAGAGGATGAAGACAATAACAATACTAAAGTCTTCTACAAAACACCTAGCCAGATATAACTATTGTATTGGAAGCGTTTGCTGTGTATCTAAGGTTTGCAAGGACCTTAGTTTTATATTGGCTAAGGTATTAGGGTTCCGTCCATAAAGGAGACCCATATCCTATATTATAATCACATGTCTATCAAGGATTTAATCAGCCTTATTTGGATTAATTCAAGACACACATTCATAAGGCTAATATAAGGGTTCAAATCTCAATCTTAATTCCATTACATTGTAGATCATTTAAATGTTGATTTATATTGGATTAAATCCTACATTCTCCCACTTGGTCTACAAATGTAATATTTATAATTGCATTTCTGAATAGAGATCAAAACTACTTAATGGCCAGTAATTGTGCTCATACCCTATCTTCAATACAAGCTTCTGCCAAATAAGTGTTTCAACATGGAATTAACAATGTTGTAAGGTTAACATAACCTATAACCTTCCTAATCACACATTTATGCTAAAATCCTCATTCACATGAAACACTGTCAAGTTATGATTACAGATGTGGGATCATGATTTTCCAGGGCTGGAGTAAGGCAGATCAAAATACAAATGCCTCAAAAGTCCGGTCATGGGCTCAACAACTTCTCAACGAAGCTTAATAAACGGACTAGCGATGCCAACATCATCCTATTTCGGAGCAATGGGTGAAGTCTGACGACTTTGCTAAGATTGACCATGCTTGTTCCGCAAGACATGAGAACCTAATCCAGTAAGGAATCAGCAGACTTCCTATATTCTTGGAGTGCTTACAATCTAAAGATTGGCATGCGAGGCAAGTAATCACACTCTTAAGAAGATTTAATATCTATTTCCTATATATTCTTTAGGATTCTCCTGGTTTCATACGGATTCCCTATCCCAAAATGTCTCTACCTCGACTAGTATAAATACCCTCATCTAGGTTCATCTCGAGTAATGTAATTATCATACACTTATTCTCTAGTCTACTGCTTGAGTCTCATAATATTGCTTACTAACTTGACCGTTAGAGAGTTTTTGACAGTCCCCCTCCCCCCCCCCCCCCCCCGACGAGGTCTTTGGCTACTTACGGTTGTTTACTATTTTGCACGTAAACGAATTTGTGCATCTCCACCATTCACGGTGGTTTGCGAATTTGATTCTAACAATTGATGCTTTCATTGAAAGTGAACTCATATTCCTCTCGACCAAATCACTTTCCTACTGCACCTGCGTCACCTTTAGGCATAATGACGTTTCTAGTATGAAAGACAGTCCCACCAAGAATTGAATCTAGGAAAGCTTGCTGCAAATCTATGCTTCTGTGACAAGCTTCGAAAACCTTCACGCATGGGGGAAGAGATAAAGCTCGCTGACCTCAAAAGGCGGGTAAAGGCCATTGAAGACATCATCTCTAGCTTTGAGGAGTCGTTGGATGAGGCAACGCTTGTTCAGACCCCCAGCAAGAACACAATCTGAACTCAAGTGCTAAGGGTCATCGCTCCACTCCTAAAACATCACCCTAGAAGTTTTCGCTTCTTCGCTTTTCTGCTTTAAATGCCCGTGATTTTGAAAAAAAGTTGGGTTTGCTTGAGTTACCAAACACAAATTGAAGCCCAGCTTTTTTTCACCCCTGCTTATAAAAAAAAGTTAAGTAGTCCCAAACCAATACTTAGTGTAGACAACAGGCGAAGGCACTTCGCACCTGTCGATGGTGCACACTCCATTTCATCAAACAAATTGAATGCATTTCGATGCCAACAAAACAAAAGGGTTATGGGTAGGAAGCAACGATGTCCCAAATAGAAATTTTTCTTACCAAAATGGAGATACGTTGAATTAGTCTTATAGTTAAGTGAACACATGCAAACTTTTCCTTTCTGCTCCAACCTGATAAGGTTGTATAGGTCGGGAAGTCATTAATAGTCCACAGAAAAGCAGCTCGCAATGTGAATGACCCTTACTAAACGCGTCATAGGCAGTGTTCTAAAAATCGACTTAAGCAGTGAAGGCCTGCAGCGATTTAGTGCAAATCATTTCGAAAAATCGATCTGGAGCTACGTAGGCTAAGCGGCACCTATGCGGTCCTAGGTGGTTTGGTTTATTTTTTATTTTTTTTATTAATTGGGTGCCTATTTTTTGTGAAAAGAAGTCGAAATAACATAATTTCATTCCCAACAACGATCCCTCTTCTTTTTTTCTTTTTCGTTTCACATTTATCATCAACCAAATGGGGGAATTTCCATTTCTTCGACTAGTACCGATTTGATTGATGGGAGAGAATATGTGGATTAGTACAATTAATATATTATTAGCATCAGATTCAGGATTCCACGGGATACCGTACTGTATTGGGTCTGGCTTTTTCAATTACTCCCGATCTGTGAAATATGAAATAGAGTAGAGTATTGTATGTTTCCTAGGAGTACATACATAAATGGAATTTGTACAATATAAAATAAATTGAACATAGTTAATGTGTATAGAATACTTTTATTTTAATAATCGGATGAATTGGAGCACTTTTGAGGGGATACATACAAAGAAAAGAAATAAACTAGATACAACAAGGTTAAATAATTTAGTCTATGTCCAATCCAATGCAAGGATCATGAACAAGAAGAATTTAGTCTATCATCCAAGAATACTCCTCATTATAATTTAGTAGCATTTTTGTCATTCTTTTATTATCCATACAAGTATAGTTTTTTTTTTTTAGTGTAAATAGGCACTTATTTACAAGATATACAATAAATTTACATAAATCCGCCTAGGCCCCGCCTAGCTCCCTAGGGGCTAGGCTCCTGCCCACTGCCCGACTGGCACCTAGCATTTTTAAGAACCTTGGTCATAAGTGGTGATGCCATCTTTCCACAATTTCTTCAACTCTTCTATTAATGGTTGAAGATAGATATCAATATTATTGCATGAGGCATATGGTTTAGGGACTAACAGTGCTATGAATATAAACGGGTCTTTCATGTGTTGGAATATGCTCGAAAACAATTAATGTGGCAACACGTAATTGGTTATTAGAGGCAAATCAATGTCGAGTAATTGACAAAAAATGGCAAGTGAGAACATCCATCAATCGAGTAGGATACAAGGTTTGTTAGTGGCTAGGATGAATCTAAGGAATAACTTTAGTCGGATTGCAAAGATGTTCCAATCCTGATATATGTACCTTATGGATCTTAAATCCTAAATTATGTTCCTAGCCATAGGATGATCGAAAGGACTATCAAATATCTGCAAATGCCGGTTTGTGTCGTGTTTTGTAATAAGTCTCAGACTAAGTATGTAGTGACATAGAATAGTCATAAACGTACTCGTCTATGAGATCGAGTTCACTGAACATTGACCAACCATAGAAGTGTACGAATGGAAGATTGATTACTTGCCAATTGTACAATACTTCTGAGTTATGGATGCAACTAATTCTTAGACCTGAGGCATTACTGGTTATCTCGTGTTAATGAATGTGATCTTTGGTCTCGCCTAAAAGGTCTCAAACAATAGTGGAGCTCTATAGTGTGAGGTTCGGGACCATGTGCATCAACATGGAGATACGTGAATGCACAACTAGGAATATGTTACCTTCTAGGTAATCATGAATGTTTGATATTCTAGTGGCCCCTTGAGGATCTATCTCTAGAAGTCTTTGGCCAAAGCAATGTATAAGAGATACACCATGGTGATCATATTCATGCTTAGAGTTTGACAAATGTTCCATGCTCTAAAATATATGATCGAAAGATAGTAGACAGAGGAACCGAATTGCATTGTAACTGTAACTAAGGTTTTAAATAGTGTTGTATGAATTCAAACATATTTTGACTAATCCGGGTTGCCGAAAGTCATTGCTAGATGTTACTATTCGGTTTGTGCATATTCCTACAAGGTTAAATTACAATGGTTCTAACTATGAATTAGATTAAGGGAAATTTTATTTGAACCCATATAACCTCACTCTACACCCAATTTAAATTTAAAATGTGAATTGTCAGTTTTACCCTATTGTATAATTATCATCAAATACAGGATGAAATCAGGAATCAAACTAAAAGTTATTAATAAACCCACTAATCAATATACCCACTGCCGGTTCCAATGACAACTGAGGGCCTGAGTTAATTATTATTACTAGTGAATGTGTATGTATAAAATGATTTTGAGTCCTATAATTCTTGCAGATTTGAATTACTGTGGCTAAAACCCAAGTGATGCCTAAGAATATAGATTTACAGATTACAATTCCACCACCCAATACACCTAATCCTAAAACCGAGGTAAAAACTTGATATTAAAGCATTTATAAAACGCTACTGCATTTGTTTATCAAGCGGCAATGGGATAAAAACAATGGGAATGCAATTCAGATAAAGCACACAAGGATTAAAACCAACTTGATTTCTAATGTAAGAGAAATAAGCGTATTGGTTTAACATTTCAATCTCAAATAAGCTCAAAAATACCGTAACATATGAGTTAATTACCTCATCTAATCTTGTTTGCTCACATAACTTTCCGATTTCAGATTGCTTGTTTGACCAATTCATCAAACACGACTCCATATATGTATGGACATTACACTCTCAATCAACGAGTTGTGGAAAACAAGTTGTAGAACACTGATTTTGAGGTTTTATTTTCAAAATGGGTGTAAAGATAAATTTACATATTAAATTAGGTTTGTGAGGGTAGTTTAGGTAGTAAAATTGGGCTTAAAGAGATATTGATAGTTCAATTAAAAACTATATGGGTGTAAAGACTAAGTTGGGTGTGGAAAAAGGTTATATGGGTTCAAATAAAATTTCTCTTAGATTAATTTGATTAATCAAATTATCCACTGCCAACTTTAGTTGAAATCTACTAGGTCACACACAATAGAATGATATAAATGATTTATACTAAATGCTTTTTCGTTTTATATTTGATTAAATTTGTTGTAAATTATTCGAACTAAAATAAATAAAGAAGCCAAGTCCAAAACAAAAGACTGGATTAATTAACAATGGGTTGCCAATATGGCTCACAGAACGGGATGTCGATAAAACCCAAATCAGGTAAAATTCTGAAAACCAAAACCTTGGCTTATGACATTTCCAAGTGCAGAAGTTTTACACTTGTTTAATTTGTTTGTAGGCTCAATATTTGGAAGAAATACTAGTGAGGGATATTCTCATCCTGTAGTTAAAGGGATCATCATGTTTGTAGGTCCATTTGTCAGCTGGTTTTAATGTTACCACCCTTGCAAATAATAACTTCAAAAACACGCATCAGGAGATGTTCTGGATAAGCTGCTTGAGGAGTGGAACTCTGGAACTCAGGAAATCACAGCGGATGGTCAAAGATTTATCGATATTTCTTTGTTCCATGGAGATTATGAGATAACTGCGGAAGTTTCGAACTCGAGCGCATAACAGAGAACACCCACTGTAGCCAATGGTGTTAAACCAACGTCTGCAATTTCTACCCAAGAGTTTTCTCATTTGTTCAATTTTTACTAGAAAACTGCCATGGAGTACGAATTTGAATGAACCTAAAACACATTTATGTTCATTACATGGATAATCAAAGATTGAATGACATCAAATGTTCAGAAACGCCAGACAATTATTCTTTTTTTCTGATTCATGCATTTACTAAATACTAATTTTGAGAATGTTAAGATTTCATTTACCTTCAAATTCAATTAGTAGGGGGATGAATGTATCTACATTTTGTAATTAAAATCCCCATGATCTGTAATATATGAGAGCATCAAACGTGGGATGATGGAGAGAATTTGAACAAAATAGGGAGCATAAGTTTGGAAAATAATCTTGTAAGAAAAAGTTTAGAAATTAATATACCACATTACACAATTCTGCAGTAAATTATAAATACCACATATTGTTGTGTTTTGAAGATTGATTAATTGTTCTGTGGACTGCAGGGTTTCCTTCCTCCTTTTGCATTACACTGTGTCTTCAGTATTTGCTCCAAACTTTATTTTCTTCACTTGTGACATTACCATCATTCTTCCACAAAATTTGAACCATATTTTTTGATAGGGCGAGGAAGGAAGGCCGTTGGTGTTGTGAAGTGATCAAGATGTTCACAGAAGCCTGCACCTTATTGCTTTCATGCATTGTTCTCTTTCTTGGTCTGTCTCTCTCTCTGTGACTCTCTCTCTCTCTCTCTCTCTCTCTCTCTCTCTCTCTCTCTCTCTCTCTCTCTCTCTCTCTCACGCACAAGCATAAGATTGCCGAAAATATAATGCGCCAACCGAATATGGAAACGAAGAAGATTGTTTGCATGTTATTTGAACAAAATATTCTTAATTGTACAGAAAGAAAACTGATTAAGCATTGATTAGGATGTTAATCTTGTTTCTTTAGAAGCTATTTTCCTCCTTTAGTTTGGTTATTATACTGCAATCAATTTTTCAGTCATAAATTCTAGCTTATGTAAACCTTTACAACTGTTACAGGGCATGGAGCCCACGCTTCGTCGTACAACTATTCGACAACTACAAAGGCAAGAATCAACTCCTATACTGTCCACAATTATTATTTCATTCGCTTCCAAAAGTTTGTCACTATAAAAATTAAATTTGGAAATACATATCAGTACCAGCTTCGGCAAGTCTTTGAAACATTGTTTAAAGTTAACATAGGCCAAAAGCTGATTTTTTTGTGCCTTTTCTATAATTTTGATCAAACAGTGCTTGGTAGAACCACTAGATCCTTTGTATGGAGGAGGAATTATAGTAAATCCAGAATTTAATCACAACACAGAAGGATGGAAAGCTTTCGGAGAAGGGAGGATAGAAGTACGAAGAACATCAAAGCATGGAAACAGCTTCATTGTGGCACACAATAGAACACATCCATTGGACAGTTTCTCGCAGATGGTTCAAGTCGAGGAAGGGAAAATCTACAGCTTTTCTGGTAACTAGTTAAAAAGATTTATGGAATACAATTTATATCTCATACGGTTTTAAGATTTGGCTACTTGTTTCATCCGATAGTGTTCAAGTGATTTAATTACTTATTACATGATCTTTTAGTGATTTAATCATGTAAATCATTACATGATTCTTAATTGATTGTGCCAAACTATGAAAACTTTCAGCTTCTGTTCAAGTCAGTGAAGGAAGTGAGATTGTAGCTGTTGTTTTTAATTTTCCCAATGGAGATGATGTACCTGGTGGCGATGTAATAGCTGAGAAAGGATGCTGGACCCTGCTAAAAGGTGGCATAGTAGCAAATTTCACAAGCCCAGTTGAGATTCTATTCGAGGTATGTTGAAATATGATTTTGCCTTTAATCATCTTGTTTTGGCAACCTTTGTGTTGTATATAGTCACCGCAACTGATTAGAAATTCAAAAGTTCTCCCATTTTGTTCAGGATTTTATTCATCTAATACAACTACAAACTTAAAAAGAATCATTGCCTTCGAATTGATGCCACCGCCACCAGAAGGTCAAAATTAAATGAGTTTGTTGACTGATTATGCTTTTCATGTATCATTTCATGTAGGCCGAAAATACATCAGTTGAAATATGGATGGACAATGTCTCATTGCAACCTTTCACCAAGGATGAATGGAGATCCCATCAAGACAACAGCATCAATGAGGTAAACCCAAGCATGATGAATCACATCTATTTAACATCAATGGGGTATACTTAGTAATAGAATCTACGGATAACACGCTAGGTTGATTACAATATCATAATTTAAATAGCTAGAATCATTCCAGAATTATCAAACAGATATCTACTTAAAAATGAGTTATTTTCCCCTTCTTGTCCTGCATTATAATTACAGATGAGGGGGAATTTGATCGCTTTAACGGGTTCTGTGACCATGTCATGTCATGTAATTTCATGACAATTTTGATCACTTAAATCCCTGCAGGTACGTAAGAAAAGGGTGAAGTTGCAACTAACTCAAGCAAGTAAAGCTCTTCTAAAAGGAGCGAAAGTCTCCATCAAGCAAGTCAAGTCACACTTCCCATTTGGGTGTGGAATGAACCATTTCATCCTCACAAGCCCCGATTACCAGAATTGGTTCACGTCAAGGTTCAAATGGACAACTTTCACCAATGAGATGAAGTGGTACAGCACTGAGAAAGCACAAGGCCAAGAAAACTATACCATTGCAGATGACATGGTTAAATTTGCACAACAAAACGGAATTTCGATTAGAGGCCACAACATCTTCTGGGACAATGCCAACGCCCAGCCCAACTGGGTTAAATCCCTGTCCCCTGAGGAATTACGAAAAGCAGCAGCAAAGAGAATCAACTCAGTGGTTTCTAGGTACAGAGGAAAATTGATCGCTTGGGATGTAGTGAATGAGAATCTTCATTTCAGATTCTTTGAGGACAAACTTGGCAAAAATGCTTCTGCGGAATTCTACTTCACAGCTCAACAGCTTGATCCTAGTACAGTTATGTTCATGAATGAGTATAACTCCATCGAATATAGTAAAGACACGAAAGCAGGTGCAGCCAACTATAAGAAGAAACTTCAAGAGATTTTATCATATCCCGGAAATGCAAATCTATCAGCAGGAATAGGACTGCAAGGCCACTTTGTTTCTGGTCAGCCAAACCTTGCTTACATGAGATCTACTATAGACATGTTAGGGGCAACAGGACTTCCAATATGGCTTACAGAAGTGGATGTGGCAAAAGACCCTAATCAGGTATTCTAATTTTTTTTCAAAGCAATAAGCAACGGGGACATGTGCAAATAGGATCGGTTACGAAATTTTAATAAAAATAGAACCGGGCCCATTTTATTGTAGGTTTAATGTTTCTTCAGTTCTATTTGTGCTATTTTTCCTAAAAAAAAAAAAAAGGGGTTTGACATTTTGAAATGCGGAGGTTTTACACTCGTTTAATTTGTTGGCAGGCTCAATATTTGGAAGAGATACTAAGGGAGGGATATTCTCATCCTGCGGTTAAAGGGATCATCATGTTTGTGGGTCCATTGTCAGCGGGTTTTAATGTTACCACCCTTGCAGATAACAACTTCAAAAATACTCCATCAGGAGATGTTGTGGATAAACTAATTGCTGAGTGGAAGTCTGGGACTCAAGAAATCACAGCAGATGATCGAGGCTTTGTTGATGTTTCCTTGTTTCATGCAGATTATGAGATAACTGCAGAAGACCGCATCACCAATTCTACAGTTTCTTTGAGCCTCAGGGTCACACAAACTGAACCACAGGAAATTGTTCGTATTGATACCCTGAAAGTCTAGCGAGAAACATCTTTACTACAACATTAATGGATTTTGAATTTTTTTTGTCAATTTACAAATAAATTACGTGCAGTACTCTTAACTCTTTATGTTGATCTTCTTTCTTATACTCTTTATTCCGCTCTTCTTCTTATACACTCTTTCAAAAGTTATGTTGATACTCAGAATGGCTGAAAGCACTTAAGAGAAATGTTTTTGGATACCAAAAGCACTTAGAAGTATTTTTTGCAAGAAGTATCAGTTATGTGCTTCTTCAAAGAATTACTTTAAATGCTTTTTTAGGATTTACTTGTATTTTTACCAAGGATTGGTTTGAAAAACATTTTCACTAAAGGCGATTTTAGCCATTTTAAACTACTTCTAAACCAGCTTTCAATTCCATGAAAGCCAAGATGAGCCAAATAACCCCTAATGGCATGTAACCATAATCAAAATAAGAGGAATTAGACTGAGGACGAACAAAATAGAGGAGGAGTTGGAAAGAGAATGAGTTAGAATCAGATACATATTGAAGTTGTTTACTTATACTGTCTGAAATCGAAGTAAAAATAAAACTGAGTTTATTAGTTAAACAACTGTTTTATACTTTAATTAATTAAAAACATCAATTAATTTCGTATAAAAATAAAAATAAAAAACAAACTTGCCAAACTTATCTCTTACCGTAACACACTCCGTCTCTATCTTCCCACCGTAAATCCATCCTGTCTAGTGCAAACAAAATTCAGGAAGAAAATATGGATGTTGTTTTGGGTAATATTGATTGGCCTGAAGATGCTAGTGAGAAAGCAAAGATATTAAGATCAAAATCACAAGTAATGACAGATTATGTGAAGGTGGTTTCTAGCAGTTTCGTCACATACATGTATGTGTATGATGTTGCCAAAGTTTATCTAGTAGCCATAAAGGGCACTTCTGAGAAATTCCACGAAATGCTCCCAGATACATCGATCCAAGGAAAAGCAAATTACTATCTACTAAAACCCAAACTCGGTGTTACTGTTCATTACCAGTAAAGCACCGAAAGTGCCCTTCAATTGCTCTTGGCTGTGCCTTTTTTCCGGTTTTTGCACATTGAAACAGCGGGTTTGCCATCGGTTCCCACATGTTTTTTTATCCTTTTTGTTACTGTTTCAGATGCTTTGTTGGTTGTGTTTTTTAATTATTTTTTTCCCAATGAAAGGCGTGTATCATTGCTGCCAGGTGTCGATGATCGCTACACTCTTTGTTGGGTTTCTTTGCTTTTTCTTTCCCGGCTTTTCATTTCTCTTCTTGCTTTCGTTTTCTTCTCTGCCGTTATGTGTCGTTCTCAGAGGTAATTTCGTTTTGCTCTTCATTTTTTCTTCCGTTGCTCATGTTTTTCGTCGGTGAAAAAAAGGGCAGCGGTTCAGGTTTCTTTCATTGTGATATCAGTTGTTGTGAGGGATTCAATTGGGCTTGGGAGTTTTCGTTTGATGAGGGAGGTAGGCTGTGTAACGAGAGAGAAGGGGTGGAAGAGAGGTTTAGGGTTGATCGTTGGAAGTGAGAGAAAGGGAAGAACGGTACGAGAAAGGGATGATCTCAGATTTTTTGGAGTAATTTGTTTTTAAATTGATTTGGGGTTTTGCCTGGGTTTGGGGTTCTAATTGGTGTTAAGAGGGTTAGTGACAGAGTTTATATGTTTTTAGCGATTTTTATCCTGTTTTTGACATTTTTGTGCTATGGTTTTTGAGCTTTGTTATTTACCCTTTCGATTTTTTTTTGGTTGTACATCTTGGATAGTTTCTATGCTTATAAAACATTTGAGGGTAATATTCGCATGGTTATTTAAATCTATGGGTTTTGTTTCTTGGATTTTAAAATGGAAAAAACTTAACTTTTTTTTTCTTCTCATAGATTTTAATTAGAATATGTTGTGAGTTGTGATGAAGAATTGAATCGGGTTTGATGGTTTTCATTTAATGAGAGAAGCAGCCAGTATAAGGCAAGAGAAGGAGGTAGATGATGAGGACATGATTAGGATAGGTTCTCTCACCGCTTTCATTTGGTTGATCACTGATATTTTTTGGATCCATTTTTTGTTATCTGATTTCTAACTTCATTGTGTCATAATTATTTCAATCTATTGTTTAACATGTATAGTTTTTTTTCAGGGAATTGTTGATGCACATTTATTGTTATTCAAGCAGCGGTAAACTACATTATATGATAATTTTCAACTGTGGTATTATTCAAAGGATTAACATTTTTGTAGTACGATTTTTGAGATTTAAGTAAAAAATGGTTGGTTAAAAAGTTATAATGAGCGGTTAGTTTTGGATTTACACAAATTAGGTGACACACCCGGACCTGGAATGTCCACGTAGACACCCGAATTGCGATGTGCTGGCTTCGTCACCTTCTAGGTGTCGGCTAGCACATCGCGATTCGGGTGTTTACGTGGACATTTCGGGTCGGTGTGTGTCAGTAGGTGCTCAATTAGTTGAGGTTATTTGATTTGCTTTCATTTTTCTTTTTTTTTTTTTACTTTCTCTTATTGTCATATATTTTTGTGACTTATTCTTATTATGTGGTTGTAGTATTATGTTAGTTTTGCATAAAATTATTATTTAGTCAGTGGTGGTTCTGTTTATGCCCAAAAAATGGTTAGCTAAAGTGTATTCAGAAATGGTCTTTTTTTATCAATGTGTTCTTAGTGTTTTTATATGTTGTTGTGGTTTATTATGATAAGTTAGCAAGTATGTATAGGGGGAATTGCTTTTGCATTCCCCTCTTTCCTTTTTTTCCCAAAAAAAAAAAAATATTTCATGCAATATTTTTCTGTTTTTGTTAAGGTAATGTCCTTCTGTGATTAAGCGCCAAAAGGTTGTACATTTGGTTTAAGTTTTATACGCTAATATATTAAACATACATGAAATGTCTAATTTATCTGATGTATTGGCTATATATACGCTGCTTAGCAATTTGATTACCCGAAAAAATTAGCGAGGAAGGCAAATTTTATTTTTTTTGGCAAAACTGTTGCAGAGATGTTAATTACAAAAAGTCAGTCACAGTTTTGATCTTCTGAATTAACTTTTACAAAAACATTTATAATTATTTGATCATTTTTCCATTTAAGCTTTAATTGGCATTTGATCTTCATTTGAATTTTTTTTCGTTTCAAATTAACATTGATGCTTGCCACTTGACTACAGGCTTTCTGTACAAATTTTCATTTTGTAGCAAAAAAATTTCTCTGTCTGAATTGTCGAACAGGTTGTTGAAACTAAACCAATTCATTAACCTTTTTAGAAAGATTTATCATTTTTTGAAACATTATTTGATCGTTTTTTCCATTTAAATTTCAGTTGGAATTTCATCTTTATTTGCAAATTGATCATAAATTGTAACAAAAAACTTAAGGATGTGCACCATTTTTTTTTTTTTAAGTTTTTTTGCTTTGACTTGCTTTCTGATAATACTCTCTGAGTTTGTGAACTATTTATAATTGTGGTAAAACTCAATGTAAAAAATGTTTGATGCCACTAAATGGTTGACAGTGGCCTACAAATTCTTCGTCCTTATAGGTAATAATAAAGGATGTATTTTGGTCAATGTTTTTTATGCATTTTTTTGGTTCTTAAACAAATTTTGTTCTCATTCGTTATTTGAATGTTTCTTTAAGTTTTCTATCATAATTATTTCTGGATTTATAAGATTTATCTAAATGGAAAGCACATTTGCTACTCCTATCCATCTGCTGTCCCTTATACAAAAGTGTTGAAAATAAAAGTTCGAGTGTGCAGAATATGGAGACCAAGATTTCCTGTAAGCGTTGAAAAATATTCAGGCCTTCATTGTATATGAGTCAACGGAATGGTGAGAAGTCATTATTTTATTGTTTTAATTAAAATTTATGATCAAAATAATTAACCATATGATAACTTTCTTTCTTATCATTTTTTATGTTTGTTCAAGTTAATAAAAGGTTTTTGCAAGTATACTCTTAGTTTCAAGCGGTTGTTTCGTTTCGTAAAGTTAAGATTACAATTTTTTTTCACCGGAGTGGTGTGTTGTCTTCGGTTTCAGCCTAATTATGAAAATGGTGTACATCTTGTGTTTCTATAGTTACTAATCAGTGTATACATGCTTGCTAATGTTGTTAAAACCATAATCTTCTTTTTATTTTGTTTGTTAATTACATTTCTTACTTTTTTTTCCTTTTTTTGCTTTAATAATTGTAAAGCAACAAGCAGTTGAGGCCAGTTGACATAGACTACGAGATCATAGCTTCCAAAATCGAAGCTGGTGATTGTTATGAAATCATGGATTTTCGTGTGAACAGAATGAGAGGTAAATATAGAGTTGTCCCGCATAACACTCAGGTTGTGTTCATTGGAAAAACAACTTTCAAAAAACTGACGAGTGTATTCCCGCCATACCTTGACATCGATTTTACTTGCAAGAGTATAACACTCTTTATCCTCGGCTGAATAGAGTTGATATTCTAATAGGTAATAATAATACATAGATACATGTATTAAAAAAAATTGGCTTATTCTATAATGAATTTTGGCATTCTAACTATATTTATTTGTTAAATTACGAGATATCATAGGTCGTATAATTGCTATACAACATCTGGAACAAAAACAAGTTAATTGGATAATCGAAGCCAAGTGTGACATAGTCATTCAGAATATCAGGTTACTTCTTTTTCAATATTGTATAAATTATTTTGCATGCCTATTATATTCACAATACACAAGTTTTAAATGTTCTCTGACAATTCTATATCATTAAACAATTATATTATGTTCATAATATTAACTTGATAGCTTATTAATAGAAAAGTAAACACATTTTTCACTGCATCTTCATTTTTTTTTTCAAATTTACTTTTCCAAAAGTTGAGAGTTACGTTATGGGCAGATGTTGAAAGTTTTTCTTCTTTATCAGTTGAAGCGTTCAACCCACCGACCACGATTGTTTTGACAAGTTTAAAGTGAAGTTGTACCTAGGTATTTAATTTGATTAAAACCTAATCTATTTAGTCTTTTTTTTTATTACGTTGAAATATCTTTTGATTTAGACTCTGTCAGTGTTTTATTATGGAGCAGTTTAACCATATTTACTGTTTTCGATATGAAATCAGTGTTCATATTTTTTTGTTTACAAATCCACAATTGTGATCATAATTCTGACTACACTTGTTATTTTTTCTTGCTGCTTTGTGACACAGTTTTACTTTCGATTCAGTGATTTCTATGCCTCTGAGTAATTGACATAGAAGTATTGCACTGTATAAGTGCTTATTAACTATAGTTAATCATTTTCTTGGTTTAGTTAACTTTCTGTACTGTCACGCCCCAATCCCGACATACGTCTAGGATCGACACGTGGCGTCCTCAAATACCCGTATCTCAACCTAACCCGCCTCCGGAACATGGTAAAACACAACCCGAAAATCAAATCGCATAGTTTATGGCTACATCTAACCTCCTCGTTAGACTGCCTACGTACCCTAAACAGGGATCAAGCCATTCGTAGTTCACTGTTTCACTACACTCGAATATCCATCACATAAAACGTTTTGTCCCAACAATATACCATAATGCATATTATGCGTTATATCAAAGAACAACGACGAAATACAACATATTTTCTAGCCATATTTATCAACAAGTTTAATCATAACAATTACAATGATATCCAACATAACAATCCCACATGACGATTTACATTTCCACTTCATCCATCACATAAATCATCATGTTTCACATATCACCGCAAATCATAGTATGCAACATCTCAAAGAACGGTCAACGAAGCACAATGTTATTATCTAGCCACATTGGTCAGCAAATCTAATCATAATGGCAACAATCACAACCAACATCATTCACAATCACATTCATCAATATCACATATCATAGACCGAAACGCAGGGCTAGAGCGACACAGTTTGGCCGAAGACTACATTTCTGGAAAGGGGATTTTGGACCATGTAATAGAATCAAAACACCAAAGGGACTCCGAACCATCACTCAACGGAATCCAAATCAGGATACGATTCCGAACCATCACTCAACGGAATCCAAATCAGGATACGATTCCGGACCATCACTCAACGGAACCGAACGGAAGTCCAAGAAGCATAACTACGGCTCGAAGGAACAAGACATGATTCAAGTTAGTCAATTCACGAAGACTAAACGAAACGAAACAATATCGAGCAACAAATCCCCATCACAATGGGTTATCGGTCTATTACCAGACCTCACATCACCCAAGCAATTCAATATGCATTTCAATCACGTCACAACCATTTCCAATACACAAGTCAAATCACATTTCACTACATCATAACAATCACTATGTTTCCAACATTATATCTTAATTCGTAGCTTGTAACATATCAAGGAATCACGAAGCACAATATTAATATTTAATTACGTTAATCAATCAGTGAGAAAGCATATCATTTCACGAATTTAATTAAAGAACTCTACATAATTCCCTACTTGGGTTATGAATAATAGCATGACAAATCTAATTTAGATTTACAAGGTCTATGGATAATTCCCATTCACTCGAATCTAGGGTTCTAGACTAACCCTTTGGAATGTGCATGAGTAAGGATTCCGAACCACTTAACGGAATCCAACCACATCGGGTTCCGGATCACTCAACGGAACCAAAATATCAAGTATAGCATCATGCTTTATGAAATCATAATCAAGTCGCAGAAAACTCCAAAGGAGTCACCCAGACATCCAACGGCTTCTCTAATTCAAACCACAAGATTCTCAAAAACCATCGTTCATATGTACATTAAAAACTAGGGCTAGGGGGACGCAGTTCGGCCAAAGCCTACATAAGTAACCAAACAGGAAGTGGCCCCTAAATGCGGATTAATCAAGCAGAGCCACCCCTAGGAAAGTAGCCAAGTAGGCAGTGACCCCCCAATGCGGATTAACCAAGCAGGGTCAAGATAATCAAGTAGGTAGTGACCCCCCAATGCGGATTAACCAAGCAGAGTCACACTTACAGAACCGTTAGGCAGTGATCACCCAATGCGGATTAACCAAGCATGATCACCCCTAATTATAAATGGCCATGAGGATCGCCCAACGCGGATTAACCAAGCGTGATCCATATATAGTATGGTCCCCTAAAGCGGATTAACCAAGCAACACCACTAGTGGCCTCCCAATGCGGATTAACCAAGCAGGGTCAAGATAATCAAGGAGGTAGTGACCCCCCAATGCGGATTAACCAATCCAAGCATGATCACCCCTAATTATAAATGGCCATGAGGATCGCCCAACGCGGATTAACCAAGCGCGATCCATATATAGTATGGTCCCCCAAAGCGGATTAACCAAGCAGGACCACTAGTGACCCCCCAATGCGGATTAACCAAGCAGGGTCAAGATAATCAAGGAGGTAGTGACCCCCCAATGCGGATTAACCAAGCAGAGTCACACCTACAGAACTGTTAGGCAGTGATCACCCAATGCGGATTAACCAAGCATGATCACCCCTAATTATAAATGGCCATGAGGATCACCCAACGCGGATTAACCAAGCGCGATCCATATATAGTATGGTCCCCCAAAGCGGATTAACCAAGCAGGACCACTAGTGACTCCCCAATGCGGATTAACCAAGCAGGGTCATAGTCCACTACTAGCCCTCAATTTACAAAACATTTCAATATGCAATTCGAATCACTTTTCCACAAATATTACCCATCCATGAATCAAATCACATTTAATATAATTAGATCGATGGCTAATTATAAGGGAATCACATTTTAACAGAAACACCTTTATAAAACCAAGTCATGTCCACACAGGATAACAATTACGAAAACAAGGTAATCACCAATATCACATATATTAAAGTCACTCACCCTTTTCATACTAGTAACCATACATATTATTTCTCATCCATGAAATCAACATTTTAAAGTTCTACTCCTATGCTTCGTAACCTTCTTTTTCCATCCTTTAATAAACCAACCCAAAGTTAATGGTTTTCAACTTAAAACACCACCTCTTCACTCTTGCCACTACCCCTTTTTGATATGTATATGCGGCAAATATATATATATATATATAGAGAAACTGGATCGTTTACTAATAATTTGAATATAAATACTAGTAAACAATCAAAACTCTTAAACCCCAACCAAACACACTCAAATAAGCACCAAATTGACAAGGATGTTATTTCAACTAGAATTCCCTTCTAGGTCTAGATGCTTGGTAATGAAAGAAGCATTTCATATAACAGAACTCTGAATCCAGATGGTAATACCATTTGCTTGTTAATCGATATAACAAAACAGTGGTTTGGTTTAACTCAATTTCATAATCTTATCAATAATAGAACTTAATAAGATCCGCACATCAGATTTTCGATCTGTAAGTTCTCAAAGGTCCAACAACTGACAACTAGGGTGTTTACAAAATTTCACAATGAACCAACAATCGGATTGTCATCAATCACACAAATAAGTGACGGTCCAATTTGATCACCACACCAAACAATTGAATTTCGGGAAACCGAGCTAAACATAGGTTCACAGGGTCACTAAAAGGTATTTGGTACTTAAACAACACTTGTGGACGGTCCCACGCACCGCCACACACGATGCTAGCCATGGAGAAGGGTTTGAAAATCCAAATTTTCAACATTAACTAAATGAGCTCAAATTTACGTGGTAAATAGAGCTCAACAAAGGAAACACTTTTCACAACTAAGCCGGCGACCAATTCTAACCGGAAGCCATCCAAATTCACCGGAGAAAACCGGATTTCTAGGGTTCTAAACACCCAACTCTAAAATGAATACGAAAGCACAAACTAAGCATACCAACTTGAAGATTATGAAGAGTAGATGAAGTTTCATACCTCACTTGAAGGAAATGGTTGCCGGAATCGCCGGAAAAATGACAAAACCGCCGGAAAACCCATGGGAGTTTGCTGCCTCGAACTGGAAAAATGGATAAGAAAATGGAAAATCTAACACTACATAGTTGTAGGGCTCGTCAAGAGCTTTCCATGGACACCAAGATCACCCAAAACGGAGATCGGAGGAAGGAGATACAAGCGGGTCAAGTTTGTGGTTTTATGGGTCGAAAACACCCCAAAACGGGTCAAAAAAATCAGACCCCTCCTCCCTCTTTTTTTCAGAAAACTTCCGCTTTTCTAAATGGTCCCCCCCCCTTTATTAAGCTCACTTAACCTTTAACCCACTTGTGGGAATTACATAGTTCCCACAATCTATAGCTCACAACTTCAAACGTCCGTAACTATACCGTTAAACTCGGACTCGCAAACGGCTTTCGCCTATGCGCTCGTGGCTTCGAGACCTATTCGAAAACATTACTTGTGACCTCAAAAGGTCAACGAATTTTTAAATAATTATTTTCCAAACTTCACTCTTCATAACTAGTTTAATTAAAATCTAAATCCAAACAATTTCAAATAAATTCTCAAGAAATAATATTAAATCTCAATAGTACAAATACGTAGATTATAACAGTGAAATCCGGGAATAGGATTTCACATGTACAGTTGTGGATACAAATTGAAATACTGCTGTTCTAATCAACTGTTTCCCATCATGTTATAATTATTTAGACAAGCGTGACTTTTATGAGATAATTTTTATTTCGTTTTTAAAGTTAGATAGACATATTTAAAGTGTTTGTTAATATTTTGTTCTTGCTTTTTACATTATTTTTTCAATGTGTAGATAGCATTGTCTTGAACAGTACTGGTTCATCGCTTTTCTTTATTGATCCAGATGTTGTAGAAGTGAATGCTTACAAATCAGTGTGAGTGTATTTACTATTTTTAACAGAAAGTAAAAATAAAAGATAGGTTATTTTCATAAAATAACTCAAACAATATGACATTTTAAATCTTGCAAGTTTGCCAATTGCACCGAGGCTGTGAAAAAGCTACCACCCTCTTCAAAACAGGCCAATGAAGCTGAAATCTTGCAAACTGCCAAGAAAGTGACCATTGAGGAATTAGCTTTTCTGGACCCAGATTTACACAGGGTATAAAAACTTTTGCATCTGTTTATCTTTTTCTTTTTTAAAATCTATAACTACGTTTTTACATTTTTGGTTAAAACTAAGTCATCCTTCTAAAAATCTTTGTTAAAACATACAGGACAATACATTTTTGTGCAAAGCATCTGTAAAGCGTTTTGACATGCGCTATGATTGATTGTATAGCGCTTGCACAAACTGTGCCAAACAAATGCAAAAGGATCTGACAACTGGGCAATTGATTTGTCAAAAACATAGAAGCCAGATTCCGGCTGCTTGGTAATATCTAAAATGTTATACTTAGTTTTGTTATTTATCATTTAAAAAATTTGTTACGTCTATTTTATTGCAACTTCTAACAATATGGTCAATCATTTATTTGTTTGCTAATTTAACATAGATAACATTGCAATTTTAACAGATTGGTATAAAACATTCAAACTTTTTAAAATATTGTCCAAAACTGTAAACCCTTAAACAAAATTAAAAAGCTAACCATCTGCTTCCTTTGAAAATACAAGAACTCAACCTGTATTCTAATTTTGTACCATGTTTATCTGCACATAATATTCGTATGTCAACCTAAAATTATTATCTGAATGCACATTTTATCTCATCATGCTTACTCATTTGTCAACAGATCTAGGTTTTACTAATTCTACTTTCATGTACAAGTCAACTTGCAAAAGGCTAATCACAGTTTTTATCACAGTTCTAAAAATTCCCGCCTAGCGCCATGTAGGCCCTCCCTAGGCGCTAGGCGGTTGGCCACCACCCCGATTAATACCTAGGCATTTGAAAATTTAGAAAGGGCACCTAGACCTGTTGAGTCGCCCGCCTAGACCGCCTAGGCACCCGCCTAGCTCGCCCAGACCCAACCAAACACCCGCCTAAGTTGCGACTCACTTCGACAGAAAATAGATAACTTTCATTTTGCATTATTTTTTTAATAAATTGTAAGAGACTTGTTGAATACTTAAATGAACACACATTATATGCTTGTTCCCCATGTTTTCATTATGTTTCAATACTTCATAATATATACACACACACACACACACACACACATATATATATATATATGTGTCATTCTATTTTGTAATTTATGATGTAATTATATATATTTTAATTATAAACATACACTTATTTACACAAAATATAACAGATTTACTTAAATCTGCCTAGGCGCTAGGCTCCAGCCCGCTGCCCGACTACCGCCTAGTGTCTTTTAGAACCTTGGTTTTTATACATAGGTACAAAGTTAACCTAGTTCTTGAAGATGAAACTAATGAAACAAATGCTTTGATAATTGGTAAATCTGGTGAAAAGCTATTTGGCACAAGCTGCAAAGATTTAGTGCTGAATGAAAGGCTGGTGGATCAATAACAACTCCCAAATGAATTCTTGAGGTTGATAGGAAAAAAGAAAAATTTGCATCTGTGATTGGGAACCAGGAAAAATAATTTGAATACGAATGATCTTATGATTTCCAATGTTTCTGAAGACACAACCATGGAACCAACAACTCCACAAGCCTTGCTACGGGAAATTACAGTGTCTTCAACAACGATTTCATCTTCTACTTCCACACCCGAAACAACTGCCCAATTGCATAAATGAAAAAGAGAATCAGTCAGAAGAACTCTTTTTAGCGGTAGTGAACAAAGGTTATAACTTACCAAACAGTTTTTTTACAATGTTCAGGTTTTTAACCATCATGCATTCATGTTTATTAATTTTGCTTATGCATTTAAATTAGTGACGTGGAAGAAATTTCAGAAGAAAAGGTGAAAGACTTAAATGAGGTTCCAATCAATGATGTACTCAATTAGAGGTATCATAATCGTCCAAAGGCAATACCTGTCCATCACCCGAAGGTGAAGCTGTATGACGCTGGGTTACGCCAGTGAAGAAATATGGTAGGCGCCATCACCAGAAGGTGATGTTGTACGACTCTGGGTTACGCCAGAGAAGAAACATATAACATCACACATCGACACTAACCATGGCTAGTAAAGTTGTCCGACACTGGTTTCGCTAGTGAAGCTGGGAGTATAGCATAAATATCCTCAACTGTGTCCTATGGCCATAGACTTCTACATACCCGTGTTGTGTGGATGTGTTGCATGATAACCCACTAGATAAGCACCGAAAACATATCTTAAAATCTCATATCAAATCTGGAGCTCAAAGCCTCTTCATAACCATGATAAACCATATTCATAAATCTGTAAAATTATCATATGCGTAAATCCAATACTTCATAACGTTTCGTAAAACATAATTTGATAAATCGTAAATATTTCGTAAAAGCAATTTAAATAAATCATAATTTCTCTGTAACCCATAATTATAGAAATCCGTAAAACATATTATAAAACATAATCAATTCATGAAATATAAACATGCAATAAGAAGGGGTCCACTCATATATATTTTGTTGTCGGGAAGCCGCTCGAACTAGCAAGGATGGTATCAATTTCCACTGACGCACCTAAACACAATTAGAGGCCATTTAATAAAACTCTACTAAAACTGTCGAATTTGGAAAAACAGACAGTGGATTCAGATTCGGATTCGACACGTCGAAAAACCGAAGAAAAGACCTCAGATTCCCCTATGCGTCGCCACGGGGCGATGGCCTCGGAGGCCACCTACCACCGCACACGCCGAGATGGGTCACCGGAAAGTTCGTAGGAAAAGTCATCGGCGCGGCCGTGTCATCGCTGTAAACGGCGGTGGAGCACAGTACCTCCGACGGAGGCGCGTGTGCTCCACACGCTAGCCATGATAACCCCATGCATGCATCCATGTGCAGGCTATACGCTGGCCCAGGAAACTAGGATTAGGTCCGAGTCGGATCTGGGCTTGGTCAATTTGTTGGGTTGGGCCGGGTTAAGGTTAATGGGCCAAGGATTTGGGTTGAAGTTAATGGGTCATGGATTTGGGCCGGATCTTAGATCAGGTTTGGGCATGGGTTATTGGGTTGGATGGCCCAAAAGTTTGAGCCAGTTTTGGGTCGGGTCTTTGGGTTGCGTTCGGGTCCCCGATTGGGCTCACGGGTGAAAGGGAAGGCCGAAATTTGGAAAAATTGCTAGGAAACTTCCCCGACTTCGTTCGAGTTCGATTCTTAACTATTTTTCATGAAATAAAAGTCAAATTGAAGCTCAGGAGATTAGGAACAGGGGCATACCAAAATGAAGTTGAGCCAAGGTCGAGATAGGCCGGAAAATGCCTGCAAAGGCCGGGTTTCTTGTCGGAAATCTGGGGAACTTTTCCCCGAGCTTTTTCCTACGTCAAATCACGTGTACAACTCACGATGAAGCTCAGAAGTCGACCATTTAAATGAAATGAGGGAAAAGAAATGACCCCGAAGCCTACCTTGGTTGGAAAAACTCGAGATCTCGTCGGAGTTCACAAGCACCGTGACTGTGCACAATGCTGAGCAATGGAGGAGCTTGGGAGATGGTTCCTTCATCGATCACAGGTTCATGGATCTCATAAGGGTTAGTGAAGGTGGTGGTCATCAAAGTGGGGAGGCCGGTGGTGTCACGGTGGTGAGTGTGTGTTTTCCTAGAAAGTGTAGAGATGAGAAAGGGAAGAGACAAGGAGAGAGAGAGAGAGAGGTGTTCTATAGAAAGAAGTCACAGGAGAGAAAGGAGAGGGAGAGAGTTCCAGAAGATTCGGGGCCAATATGTGGGTCCCACGTGGCACACAACCCCAATACAACATGTGTTTCAAATTTAGATTTACCAAAATACCCTTGTCGTTTAAAACTTCGTAAAATCTTCGTTATAATTCTGAATTACGTTCCACTTGAGCCCACGCGTTCATAGCGAAGAGTACTACAAGGATACACCAAGGAAAAGAGTATTACGCAACACAACACGGCGGTCAACAAAAGTCAACATGTTTGCCTCGAAGGGTATTTTCGTAAATTCACACTTTAAAATTGTAAAAACTGTAATTTTTAGGGACGGGTCGTTACATTTTAAATTCAACTCCTAAAAGTAACGTGGTCAATACACCTATTGTTTATCCTCTTTATTCTTGCAATTTTGTTTGATGATTGAAACCGTTTACTTTCTTGACCATTTAAAGATCATCTATGCAAAAAAAATTAACTAAATTAGAATTAGTTTAGTCATCTAATAATTAGACGAACCATTTTTATCACTAACACATTGAAATTTTGACGATGTTAATCAACATGTTAAAACAATTTTTGATTTGCTTGTTTTTTTGGGAGAGTTGATTTTCAAAGGGTAATCTAGAAAAAGTAAACTGGTCTAATCATTAAGCAACAATACATGGGATGAGATGAGAGCCGAAAATATAAAGCAAGAAGGTTTAAGTGAAAATATTGCTAGCATTATCGTATAATTGTATCAATAGGAATGCTAGCAACATTTGCACTCATCTTTGCATAACTTTTTCACTTCTTCAAGTGACACGTGTAATTTCATTACACAAAAAATAAGGTTTTGACTAAAAATTAATGATAAAAATAGAAAATATAATATCAAAAACATTAACAGACTTTTTCTTTTTTGGTAAAAACTGACGCATATCATTTGAAGAAGTGAAAAAGCCCAAATGCAAAAGTTAGTACAAAGGTTACTAAGCATTTTTTGTATATTGAATAATGAAATCTAATAAACTTGACCATCTGTCGCATGAGCATTTTTGCTCACCTCTATAACAATATGCACACTATACACCTAATCATTTGTCATGTGTCATTTTACTTAATTGTAGTTAACTTTCATATTGAATGTTACTTTTTTAATTTCGAATGAAACTAACCAAGGTTAGGTGAAAGAGACGTGATAGATAATTAGGTGCACGGTGAGTATAACCAAAGTTTAAAGTGATGAACAAAAATGCTCCCGTCTCCTGCTTGGAAATCAAGGAGAGATTCATGGGTAAAGAACACCCACGTAGACTTAAGGTTCCCGGTGAAAAGAGTCCTGGTAGTAAATGGAGATGATGAAAACCATATCCTAGTGAGATATGAAAAAAGACTTTGAAGTATGTTTCTACTGTGGACGTCGGAGGAATGGTTACCACTATTGTCCTGAAGAGGAAATTGATGATGGATGTTTTATGATTGAGAGGGTTTTTGATGATGAGCCAAAGATTTTCCCGGAAGATATCCAAGTGGAAGAGGATATTAAGGAAGCGTTACAAAGTGATGTGCTGCTATGTTTCCTTGTGGCCGTGACACAGGATGAGGAGAATCTGGAAGCTGAGGAGGGAGTTCAAAAAATGGAGGGTGAAGGCCCAGATGAGGAGGATTGGACGACGGTGATTCTAAGATGGCGTCGTAGGGCTGATAAATAGAGAGCCAGTGAGAAGGTTTGGGAAGACAGTGTTCCCAAAGAAAGCAGCAAGGGAGCGAAGAACAAGTGGGTGGCTCGAGCAAATCTGGTGCAGGATTGGAGGAAAACTAACAAAGGCATGGAGCAGTCCCAAAAGGTAACTACAAGTCTTAATTACATGAGTTGGACTAAGTCCAATTTGTATGATTGGTTGAATAATAGATTAGTTATTAACTGTTATTGCCGGCATGTTTTGGTGGATTTTAACCTGTGGTTGAACTCGCACGAAAATGACCCATGTATGTGTTTATGTTGTGTTTATGTCAAAAAAGTTTGCATGTGCTATATTGTTAGTGCTCCTAGTTTAGTAGTGGTTGACTACTGTGTTTATATCCAGGAAATTGCAAGGGGGTAGTAAGTTTCTGGGAGAAAGTAATAGGAGTGTTGGGGACGCTATCGTGGCTAGCATGGCTGCTGAGGCCACTCAGGTTCCAAACAGTTGGGTTGATAATAGTCCAAGGAAGAGAATTTGCGAGGAGTTTGCAGAAGCAGAGGCAAGTTACAAGAGCCAGCTCGAAGAAATTGACTGATGAAGTGCATGACTTGGAATTGTAGGGGCCTTGGGAGGCCAGATTTCAAAAGTAATTTTAGTTTTTTGTGTTCTAGCTTTAGAATCGACCTTTTTTGTTTAATAGAGACTAAAATGAATTTGGATAAGGTCCAAGGAAACTTTTATGGTAGCTTTTTCGATCATGTGGTTAGCTCTGATCCTACTGGCAGAGCTGAGGGTCTAGTTCTCTTTTGGAACTCTGGCGAAGTTATTTTAAATGTCATTTCAAGTGCTGCTCTCTTTATTCATTGTCTAGTGATTGATAAGGCCTCAAACTATGAATCTAGTTACTTTTGTCTATGCATTTCCTCAAAAGCATCTTCACTGCTTCGACTTGATCGGGGCATAAGCCTTGGTGCCTAGTGGGGGATTTCAATAATATCTTGGATTTATCTGAAAAGAAGGGCGAGTGTCAAGTAACCACGGTTTTCATGAATAGATTTATGGACTTCCTTAATAAAGGGAGACTTATTTCCCTTAATGCCTCTGGGGTTCCATTCACTTGGTGTAATAATCAGGATGACAGCAGAAGGGTTTATGAAAGATTAGACCATGCCATTGTGAATGGGTCCTAGTTAAATGAAAACCCTAATTTCAATCTTCATAATTTCCCTATATTTGGCTCAAACCATGGTCCAATCCTTTTGGCTTTAAATCGTGATAGCCTTAGTAGGAGGAATTTTTATCCATTTAGATTTGAAGCTATGAGGTTACTCCATCCTCAGTTTAAGGATGTTGTGAAGGATGCTTGGAGATGTGGTGAGTTTTTGGGCCCTGGGCATAATTTTCGTGTTTGTGCCAACAACTTCAAATACTGTGTGAAAGAGTGGAACAGGAATACCTTGGTAATGTTAAAATTCGTAAAGATAAGCTTCTACAAGACCTTACTGAAATTCAAATGAAAATAATGACTAATCAACATCTAACTAATGAGCTTGAATTGGAAGGGAAAATTAATGAAGATCTCAATCTTGTGTTAAGACAAGAGGAAACTATGTGGGCACAAAAAGCTAAAGCTAACTGGATGTTTCTAGGTGATAAAATTACGAAATATTTTCAAATTGCCACAACTATTAGGAAGAAAACAAATGAAATTAAGAATATCAAGGATGGTAGTGGGTTCTAGTGGAATGCTGGGGAGGGATTAGAGCAGGTTTTTGTGCAGGATTTTAAGCTGCGTTTCTCTGCGGGCTCCTCTCCCTCTTCCACGGACCTCGCTAACTTAACTGACTTAGTTTACTCATGTATTAGTAGTGATGACAGCTTTGCTCTAGTCGGTGGAAGATAGTGAAATCTAGGAGACTGTCAAAAGTATTGGAGCGCTGAAATCACATGGACCAGATGGGATTGGTGCTGGATTCTACCAGGAGTGCTGGGACATTGTCAAAGATTCAGTAAGCCCAATGACAAAAGATTTCTTTCTTAATAACTCGAGTCTTAGACTAATTAACCATATGAATATCGCTCTTATCCCAAAAGTGGATAATCCGGAAACAGTTGGTAATTACAGACCTATTAGTCTCTATAATGTAAGTTATAAAATTATTACAAAAATTATCATTAAGAGATTAAGACCGTTGCTGGATTGTTGTATTTCTAAGTCTCAAGGGGCTTTTGTTCCTGGTCGCTCGATCCATGATAATATTCTAATTGCATATGAAATGTTCCCTAGCTTTAAAAGTAAGAAAGGAAGGGTAGTTTCTATGGGCATCAAGATTGACCTTGAGAAGGCGTATGACCTCTTGAACTGGGACTATATTAGGTATGTGCTTTTAAAGTTTGGATTTACTGAGAAATGGGTTGAGTTGTTTACGGAGTGTTTAACGTCCATTTCCTTTTCAATCCAAATTAATGGCTCTGCACATGGGTACTTCTACCCTTCTAGGGGTATTATACAAGGCGACCCGTTGTCACCATATATTTTCATCCTTTGTATGGAGCCTCTTATTCACCATCTTAATTTGCTAGCCACTAATTCAAAAAACCATGTAGGTATCCTCTCCAGGTGTTAAATTTGTTTGCGAAAGCTTTTGGTCAACAAATTAATTTTCACAAATCTTCTCTTTATTTTTCGGATAATACAACTTCCCATCTAAGAAATGTCATTGTTAATATTCTTCAAATACAGCATAAAACTACAATAGGTAAGTATTTGGGGATACATAACATTATTTTTTGGAAGGACCCGGTAAATGAGCAAGAGCTTTTTAAGAGAGTCAAACAGAAGTTAGCAGGCTGGAAAGCGAAGTCGTTATCTAAAGCCGGCAGACTCACTCTTATCAAATCAAATCTATCAGGTATGCCAAATCATCTTATGTCTTGTTTTAGTTGTCCCACTCGGGTGACAAAATGTTTAAATAAGGAATGTAGAAATTTCTTTTGGGGAAGTGATCGAAATTTTGCTCCAATTGCTTGGAACAACATTTGTAGATCTAAGAAGCAGGGTGGTCTTGGTATCCGCCAAGTTGATCATTTTAATAATGCTTGCTTGGCCACATTGGGCTGGAAGGTGCTGAAAAACGATAAGAACTGATGGGTCCAAATAGTTAGACGTAAATACTTGAAAAGAAGCGACTTTCTTAATTGCAAGATTAAGCAAAATCATTCTCTTGCTTGGAAAGGCATCCTTCAAAATAGGAATATTCTTAACATGGGGTTGAGATGGGTAGTGGGTAATGGTAGGGCGATCCTTTTCTGGTCACAGTGTTGGGTTTTTTCTTTCCCGATGTTCTACCTCATACCTGAAATGCAAAGACAAAATATCAATTGGAATTTAAAGGTTATTGATTGTATTGATGATAACCGTTGGGATACCAATAAATTACTAAGTATTCTGGATGCTGATATTGTAAGGAAAATCTGTCTTGTGACCATTCCTTTAAGGGACACCAAAGACAACGTTATTTGGAATTTTTCATCCTCGGGTGAGTTCTCGATTAAATCTGCTACGTGGATTCAAAGTAACAATAACTAAGTTGTAAATTGGAAAAATTTGTTAAATAAAATGTGGAAACTAACGATTCCGCCAAAAGTCAAAATCTTTGCTTGGCTTTTGATCAATGGAAAATTAAATACAAAAGAGAGGCTGGGTAGGTTTATCCAGTCGTTAGATAAGTCTTGCCCTATTTGTGGTAGGGAGGAGGATACTCCAGTATATATGTTTATTAGTTGTGAGTATGCAAAAAAAAGTGTGGTCACTTTCCTCGTTAAATTCTGGGTTGAGTACTTCTAACGAGTGCAATAGCATGAGTAAAGTGGCTGGATTCTCTTTGCTGTTCTGAAAAGAAGGATTTGAGTATTCTAAGCAAAGCCCTTTTAAATTGCTGGCAAATTTGGAATGAAAGGAATAACAAGGTGTTCCGAAGTGTGATCCCACTCCCGACTAGATGTGTGTCTGCGGCTGTCAAGCTGGGTCTGGATTACTTTCACTCTAATGCCAAGATAAGGGACTCAACTTCGAAGATGCATGAAGGTCTTATCCGATGGCGGCCTCCTGATCAAGGTTGGCTTAAGTTAAATTTTGATGGTTCGTTGGCCCAAGGTAAGGCAGGAGCGGGTTTTGTTGTAAGAAATGATCAACTGCAATGTTGATGGGGCCACGATATCGATTGCGGAGGCTTTGGCTCTGAAGGAGGGCCTACTTTTTGCTAGGAAGAATGATATCAAGAATCTACAAGTCGAAGGAGACTCCCTTTTGATTATCAATCTCGTTACTGGGGTTTGGAAACCCCCTTGGCGCCTCCATTCTACTATTAAACATATCAAATGGTTAGCTGCTAGTTTCCACTCTATTCGCCGGAGGCATGCTTTTAGAGAAGCCAATTTTGTGGCTGATAGTTTAGCTGATGTGGGGGTTTGGGTTTCGAATCCCCATTTTTGGGATCATTGTCTTCCCCCTTCAGCCTTACAAGCTTTTCAATTTGATTGTATTGGTTATGGTTGTACCAGAGGTTTCTCCTTTTAATTTAATCTTTTTTTCCTATCAAAAAAAAAAAAAACACACCCACGTGGCGCCAAAGCAAACAGAGGCCACAGTGGAGAGAGATATTCCTTTTCCGTTTGCTGGTGTTCCACCTCGTTTGTGTGTGTTTGATGAAGTCCGGAGATGATGAGAATGATCAGTCGTCAGAAAATTCCAAGGCGGTAGAACATTTTTCAGGTGAGAAATAAGTTATTTGGGTTTATTTCCTTTCATAAAAATTACATCTGATTAAGTATTCTCCTTGCTTTTTAGTTTGTTATATATTGCCATTTTACTCCGCATATTTTTGAGTAAATTTGAGTCCTCTTGTGTTTGTCGATTTCCTCCGTTGTGGTCGCTATGAGGCAAATCAAAAACTTGGTTAAAAAAATATTAAAAAAAAATGGGGCATTCCGAGAATCGAACTCGGGACCTCTCGCACCCAAAGCGAGAATCATACCACTAGACCAAATGCCCTCGACATGCTAAGTATGCGTGCTAACGATAATTACTTTGATTTAGGAACGCTTTCCTTTATAGCATGCAACCAGTTGCTTTCCTTTTCAATTTGCTTGTTCTTGTTCTTGTGCCAGGCAGTTCTCACGTGGGACGGGGTTGGTTGGGAGCCAAACCACATGTGATGAGACCAGTGTGAGGTTGGGTGGGAGCAAAATACAAGGGTCCAAGGGTTTTGTAAGAGGTGTCCGAGAAATGACATGGTCGGGACCCGGGGTATTCCTACCCAAGTTTTCTCCTGAAGTTGGGTGCCCTAGGGAAGACGTGGTCACGCTAGTTTACTTGACGGATTAAGGTCCATGGAATGGCTTCGAAATTCCCTTCCCAAATCCCACGTTTGGCAAGCACAATCTTGGGAATGCTAATCCTAGCACATGGGTATGAATGTGGAATTTGAAACCTTTGGGCCCCTATCCTAAATTCACCAGGGACTTTATGTTAATTAGCTTAAAGTTAAGTATTGCTTAACTCTCTTTGATCCTGAAATCTGCATAAATTAACAAATGGAACACTGATGCTTTCTGTTGTACAATTGTCAACTAGGGTTCTCTAGGGTGCAAATCTAATGTTGTCTTGCTAATATTTAGTGCAGTTAGCTTCAAAACTGTTGTTGGAACCAGTGTCTTTGGATAACTAGACGCCGTGAGTATTAAGTTCACGTGTGTATCCTGTTAGACCAACCCTATGCGATATCAATGACATTTCAAGAATCCAACTCTTCATATCTTGCATCCCTATCAAAAAAGAGTGAAAACGTTGCACGGGTCACATATTTTATCAGATAAATGATGTGTTTGCATGATCTCTGTTCATGGTTTTTATAGCTTTAGCTGATTAGCCTGATTGAGTTTATTAGTTTCTGTGGCTCATAATATCTGATCCTCCGTTTGAAGTTGTATGCAATTTAATTTCTGCTCGAGTTCTTGTTAGGCGTTTGTGGGTGGATTTCTGGCTAAGAGGAAATAGGAATAAAAAACCGAGAATCATACCACTAGACCAAATGCCCTTATAATGATAGTTAGAACATGCAATAGTTAACTAACCTGACAAATGTTTGGTTTTCTTTCTTCTTCTCGTCATATGATGTGCCCGTGAATATGGTACCTGGCATTCAAATGTTTGTTTTCACCCGCACTTTTATCAGTCAAAACAAAAGCTATTACAATTCATAATCGCTAGAGTTTGTTTAAGTTCACATCCGTGGACCAGTCGTATAAGATATTGATTGCATTTCGTGAATCAAACTCTTCATCTTCTGCAACCTAATTAACAAGAAAGTCAAAATGTCGCCTAGATTACATTTTCTGTGGACGATTGATATGTACTTGTCACAACTCAGTGTTTGCATAATTTCTGTTCGTATTTTGGCTGCCTTTAGCTGATAACCTTTTTGTTTCACGGGCCAACTTTAGCTCGTGGCCTGATTCAGTGAGCCTAGTGGTTTTTCTCTTTCTGATAATAATTGATCCTCTGTTTGAAGTGTTACGCAATATGACTCGGCTCGAGTTCTTGTTCAGTCTTGTGAGGGTGGAATTCCAGGGAAATAGGAGGAACAAAAAGAATATAAAGGTGGAAAAATGGGGCATTCCGAGAATCGAACTCGGGACCTCTCGCACCCAAAGCGAGAATCATACCACTAGACCAAATGCCCTCATAGCTAGTATTTATAGGTTCAAATTAAAATTAACTTAAATCTGTGATTGGTGTTTTTATGCATCCAATTGATCCTTTTGCGATATACTTGTTTCTTGTGGATACGGTGTCTGACCTCTTATCTAGTGTTTAGTGTTTACCTTGCAGTTGTATGAATGATACAATAAAATTATCAAATTCAAAAATTCTAGTTAAAATACGGTTAGCTTAACATTACTTCTTGGCTATGGGACAGACATCCGTTCTTTGTCTATTCAAAACGTGTTGTTGATATGTCATACATAATGTGTTGATATCAGTGTTGTCGCCAACAAAATATACAGACATGTTATTGATGCGTTTCAGACCATATCGATTCATACCCTAAAGAAGTAAAGAACAAACCTCATGCACAAAGAATTTACGTCTGGGACTAATGTACGTCGCTAATGAGAATTAAATTTGACTTTTGCAGACTGCCAAGTTCGTCTCAAACTTGTTTGCTGGTACCAGAGAGTCGGAGGTAAATGCAGCCATGGAGGTTGCACCATAAGCCCATCCAATTACATTGCACATGAAGGAAGGCTCTACTGCAAACACCACCACATCCAACTCTTCGGGGAGAAGGGACACACAACATTGCTCGGATCCTTGCATGTAAGTCATTCCTCTTAACTGCAAATTGCAGTCTAGCACAAAAAGTTAACTCATTAAATCCGACATTACAAGTTTTTACGCATCAAATTGTTGTTCGTCTGCAAAAGAGAGAGAATGACCTCTTACATCTAACGAGCCATGTATTCATGGAAGCATGACAAAGGATTGCACTTGGTTCAGCTTTTGCCACACCAAAATTCAATCAAATTTAACATATCGACATACTGTACATGAACAACAGATGAATGCATCCAAAGCATGTTCCGAGAGGTACTGAAATCCCTAATCACTCAACGGAAAACAGATTTACAATGCAACCGGTTACAAATGTACAATGACAAGATACTGCATGAACCTGCATTCGGCGACTGAGTTTCATTTTCTACTTCTTGAAGAATTATCAGTGTACCCGACTCTCTCGTTAGCATCAATTTGTTCAGGGGTACCAGTTATGCTTTGGTGTCTAACCGATCATCATGAACCTTTACCCAAGTTACAGTAGACCATTCCCATTTCGGTCAGGATCCAGTTTTGCTCATGTTGTCTTTCAATATTTGCGCTGCAAGTATTAGGAGCTCCACCATCTCAAATCCGGCAGCATAAACAGAATCTATCTTCTCATGACTGGGCTTCCCACAAGCATGATCAGGCTCATTGCTGACACTCTGACCATTGACTCCAACGTCTTCGTCTGCTGACCAACTAATTGGCAGGGAGCTGCTAAGGGCAGTCTTTACTAGTTTTGCCTCATTAATAATGCCATTGACAGTTTCTAATAGGCTAGCAACTGCTGTACTTCCAGAAGTCACCAACTCTTTGGCCTATACAGTAGATTACGGCAGAAATACTGAACACATTAACTTCAAACAGTAGACAAAAGAAAAACGGCTAAACCGCCTAGCTTGTGATGGACAAACAGAGTTTCAATGTTAGCAATTGACTAATTACTATAGAGTTTTCCATATGAAAAACAAAAACATCTGAAACTTCCGTCAGACCTCTGAAAGGGATAGACGAAGCCTGTGAACTGTCGTAGTCAGATGCTCCATACTTCCCATGCTTTCTTGAAGTGTTGCTATTTCAATTTTCATTTTGAGAAGACAAAAAATGAGGAAGAAAAAGGACTTTGATGTCATATCTACTATCATGTCAGTGGCAAAATCAACGGTGATGCATGTCAAGAACACACATATACAGTATGTATCATTGAACTCAAATTTACCCAAACTATATTCAAAAACCTGGCAAACTCCATGCTATTGGACCTCTTGCCAGATAGATTCCCCTCGACATTTAGGCCACCTGCAGCTTCATGTCCCCTAAAGTCTACATTACCAACCCAACGACTCAAGTACGTTTTCTTCAGCAAACTTTTTAGCCTTCCATCTCTTTCATGAGTTACTACTTTCCTCTCCCCAATTTCAGCAGGCAAATTTTCTCTATTTGTCTCCTGACCCATTCTCCTGCACATTATCATCGATAGTACTGTCAGTACTGAAGCAAAAAATCACCATAAGGCAAAGAAGAAAGTTCTCCTCAAATAAAAGAAAAATTAACAACCCATTGTCTACTATCGAACATCATTGACAGTAGTCAGCACATGACTCTATTAGGGTGCAGAAAACAAACCTTGGATACCAATTGGGGGTCAGTATCAGTATTTTTATGCACTTCTTGGCCTCCATATTTGTCGTGCTTTATATCTCGCGGAGAAGGCCCCACCTTCTCAAGTCTGGTCACATCAATTTGCCTACTATTTTCCTATATTGCATCAATTATTGTTTTGATACTAGCCTTTCCCTCATTAAGTAAATTCATGATGAGAACTCTATGCTGAGAATGGTAATGATGCAATTCTGCAATCTCATGCTTTATCATTTTATCTGTGAGGATCTGCATGTAAGCCAACCAGAGTTAAGGTAAGAACGATATCGAGATTTTTTTTAATGAGAAAGAAAGAAATTGAGATTGAACCTTATTTTTTCAAACAAGAACTTACTTTTTTCTTTTCCAATTCGCCAACTCTCCTCTTTAAATGATTTTCGATTTCCAAGCCCTACATGCCATAAGAAGATCAATTTTTGGAAAATAGACCATAAAAATTAGTCTGCAATGTAATGCTGATAAGTACGAAGCAAGTTGCTTACCACCCGTTGCCTGTTTTGAAGATTATCTACAGATTTCCTCATCCTCTCGAGCTCTTCCTCTAATGCACTCTGTCTGAGGATAAGTTACTCAAGTTGCATACAAGACATAAAATCTTAATCTAGTGACAACTGCAAACTTTTTAATAAATTAGGCAAAATTTTCAACTGCAAGCATGATGTCAGTTCAATCTGGAAAACTAAACAAGACGACAAAATTCTATTTTGATTCACAAGGTTCTCAAAGAGCACAGTCAATCTATACTTCTTGTTGAATCTATGGTTGCTAATGTTTTTATGTCCTCAGCAAGGAGATGTTCAATATTTGGTATTCTTAAATTAATCCTTTAGATCTACCAACTCCACTAACTCAAACTTAGGTTATCATAAATTTATAGTTTGATATAATTATCCATTTACCCTTTGAAGAGACTGAAAAGTAGAGGGTTGTGCAAACTTACAATATATTTAGATGTTGAAGCATCCTTGAAACACCACCATTCTGCAGGATCATGCAAAAGGCATACACATTTTCTGTCCCAACTTGCATCCTCACATCCCTCGGGGCTTTGCTGTCTGATCTCATAAAATTTATCAATTACCTGTTATGAACATAATATCTCCTTAAGAACTATGCAAAAATCTTTCTCAAAAAGAACCAAGTGAAAATAGGACAAATGAAAAGTAGAAATTGAGAGCAACATACATCTAGTACGAAACGAAGAAACAAAACTGAGAACAATGGTCAACGTTAAAATAGTTCTAGCTACACCTTGAGCACATACACATCTCTAAAAAATCATGCAATATGTTCTCTATTTGCTAAATATGAGTGGAAAGATAACTTGCTCATTGTTTGGGACTGAAAGTGCAGTTAAATAGTAATATATGAATCGTCTTGCAACATCTTTACATCCTTATGAGGATACATCAGATGTTTCTTCACGATTTAGAAACATGCATTCAGAAAGTTGCCATGCATCATGATTTGAACATTATAGAAAGTCACCTTCTTGAAAGCTTCAATCTGCTCCTCTTGCATTGCTAAATCACTTTGCAGTTTATCACTAAGTTTCTTCTGTTTAGAACAATCTGCAGTATGTTCTTCTAATCTGTATCACAAATTAGATGCACATTCATCATGAAAGAAGTAGGCTTTCACTTGCATCAGAGTTTCATCTTGGCTTTATAGCTCTAAGAACAGCATGACAACTCAGGAAATTAATGAAAATGCCAAATCATAAGTTCCCAAAATAACACGTAGATACCTTAACATATATGAGACAGAAAGCCAAGATTGAAGAAAGTAAAAGTATAGCGTTTATTTTCAAATATTTGCTGCTAATAATCAATTCTCCTTTCGTGCAAGGCCAGTATTACCTCTTCTCTATATCACATAATTTGTTTGACATGAGATCCTCTTTTTCCCTAGCCTTCTCAGCCTGTGACAAGCCACATAACATAGGTAAAATTTTGATTTTCATAAATACTTCATGCAGGAAAGTACTTATTAATTGCCATACATGCAGAAAATAAGCTTAAAATAAAGGAGAGCTGCTGTAACCTCCATTATTGAATGATCTCGTTCGGCAAAAGCTGCAGCCACACAGCCCTGGAAAAATTTAAGCTGCTTTTCTGCTTCCACATTCTAGGCAAACAAATTCAATACATCAGACCCAAAATCCCACCATGAAATTAATTTGCACTCATTCCATAATTAAAAAAGTAATGTTTCGTATTTATCAGAACGATTCTACTGATGATTGAGATGCAAAAGAGCTTTCGTGTAAGAGAGACCTTTGCAACCTCTGCACTATGTAGATCAGCCAACTGGCCCTGGAGGTATAAAGCACACATATTAGCTTTCATAAGCAGTTACACTCATAAGGGAAGAAAGTTAAAGGTCTCACTTTGATTCTGTAAGCCTCAGAAAGCTCCTCTTGAAGATTCACATTATCTCTCGTGCAAGCAGCCAGCTTCTTTTTCAAGTTTTCAATCTCCTGCTCCAAACCAGCTGTTCTAATATGGCATTAAATTTTAATGCAAAACATATTTTTAGTTTTCTTGGCACTACCACCCCATGGGCCATGGGTTACAAATTTGCCTTCCGAACCCTTCAATAAAAAGAAGAAGAAGAGGAAATCGCAAGGGAAAAAACTCGACCCTCTTGATTGGGGACAGAAAATTATACCTTTGGAAATGCATCTTAGTGGCCACAACAAGGTAGCTTGGTCCAGCTTGTTGCATACACAGTTGTTCAATGTCTTTGCGCAATTCATCACGCTCTGTGAAACATTATAATCCCCATATGTTACCTTACATGTTAGTATAGACTCGACTCTGGAACACTACTGAGGGTCACAAACTGAACAACACGGTATATACAGAAGCACAACTTATGTGTTTGCAACATCAAGCAGGGCCACACAAAACCTAACTTCTGATTTCACGTAGCATAATAGTCAAAAACCAATTCTATACAAAAACATAGAGTGGAGATTGAAGACACAATAAAATAGCGCATACCATTTTCGAGCAGATGAATCCGAGCCAACAACGATTCCTTGTTGCTTAAATCTTCATCCATTGCTAGAAACAGAAGCTGAGGTCAAACCGTAAAACCCATTAGCATCAAGCAATAAACTTAACCAATTACCATAACCAACCCATATGCAAGATTGTATCCTTCAGATTGAAGCAAAGTCGACAGCGTTTCACAATTTGGGTATCGCAAGAATCCCCAGAACCAAAATTCGACAGAATTATATCACCAAGCTCAACAATTTCATACATATCAATACTTAACGCAAGTGAAAACAATTGGAGTTGAATGATTTTAGGGTTTTTGGCGTTACCTGAATATGTTATAGGAACGACGAGAAGAGCAGCGGGGAGGAATTCAGATTCAAGGTCGGAGAGGAAGAGGAAGAGGAAGAGGAAGAGGGGTGGTTTGCTTTCGTTTTGCTTTGTTTGCTTGCTGCAAGAAAATGTGTAAAACTACAAAACGTGAAACCGGGGGGTTTTCTTCTTTGTATTTTATTGTTGTTTTTGCCAAATATGTTTGAGTTTTACTTCAATAAATTAACTTTTTTGGTGGATGATAAACTTTTGAGAAATTTAATTTGATTTCATCTTTAATAATCCGTTTGAAAATGCTTCTTTAAAAAGTATTTCTATTCAAAAGTGTTTCAAACAATAAAAAATAATTTTATGTTTAATTTCCTATATGATTTTTAATCTATCTCGTCCTGCCATATGTTATTATCCGAAAATATAATTTTTTAGATAGATTTTCGAATACATGTTTGTGTATTTTTATAACTTTTAAGTTTATTTTCTGAATTATTTTATAATCTTTAGCAAACTTCATTAATAAAATTTTGTTGCAATTCAACAGCCCAGATTGTGCCACGTTACCCAACACTAACTCTGAATTTTATTTTTTTTATTTTTCTCTTTTTTTAAAAAATTTTAAAGTTTGAAAAATCAGTAGTTGATTATAAATCTAACAACCCAAGTTTGGACACGTGTCCTAGCCATTGGGATAGATTTGAGTAGAGCTGCAACTGGGCCTCGCCGCCTGCTTTTGGTCAACTCACTGTCCTTGCACACGTGAAAGTCGCGCCTGATAGAAAAAAAATAAAAAAATTTGTGGCTTACGTCAGATCACCTCAGTCAGCGGGTTGGGCAATTCTAGTACGATCCAAAGCATATACATATTGTTGCTGTATGAATAAAGTAACTCAACCTACGACAGCATATGCCCTAAGCCCTCTGGTAGTAGGCAAGACCCCACTCTAAACGCGCAGGGCAGGGCGGAGCGTGGCGGGTAGCAAAAATCACCTTCAAAGACGAAGATGACAGCCGCCTCCGCTTCTATCTTGAAGACCAAGAAAAACAAGGAAAAGAAAAAATAACAAGACAATCACAACAACAAAAGAGATGCTGTTAAATTAACTTTTCTATCCCACTGTGAGTCCTAATTTTCTGCATTTCGACGCAGATTTATAGCTTCCAAAAGGAAATGAAAACTGCCATGAACCAGACTTTCCTACAATGAAACTAATCAAAAAACAAATCACCTGTCCCTGTGTAGGTGAATTTGGTAACATTGTTTAATTACAATAAAACAACATGTGTCCGGTCTCAAGAAACTTCTCGTTCATTGCTCTTGCATGCTTCGAACTTCTTCATTCAGGGACGATTCATCTGCATATATTGACAGTAAAATGAAATTTAATTCAAAAGCTTGCTAAAGATAATCAGACAAAGTTACAATCCAATTACCCTAAACCCTATCTACAATAATCAAAATTAGAACAGAGACAGACAGACAGACAGAGAGAGAGAGAGAGAGAGAGAGAGAGTAGGCATGCATGGCCTCATCATAAACATTAAACAAAAAAATAAATGCCAAACTAGACTGAACGCCAGATATATCCACAACTACTACAATGACAATTCAAATATATATTAGAACACTCTACAAATACAGAATACGTGTGTTCGTTGGAGTGCAGTTGCAAAGAGAGGTTTTGGGCAGGGATGAACATAACTTGCGTTTAACAACAAAGGAGATTTCTCTAATTATAGTAAAGTAAACAAACTCACTCAGCAAGCATTCAGCCCATTTGCACATGCGAATTTTCAATTGTCAGAATAATTACTGTCTTTTTGCTAAAAGCAAGCATCAACTCAAGCCAAGATTATAAACTCACTATTTTAGCATTTCAAATCACGCCAAGACAATAAATTCACTGTATAAAAGAAAATATGCTATGTGAACTTTACCGTCTTCGCAGCATTTCTTCCTTTTAGTGTCTTCATTGCTGCTTCTGCAAAAGCTTGTGCTGCTTCTGCATCAGCTTCAGCAGCCTCAGCTTCCCTGGCTGCCTCTTCAGCATCAGCAATGGCAGCTTCTGCCTCTTTCACTGCTTGAGCAGCAGCTAAAGTAGCTTCCCTTGGGGTCATAGTCCTCATCTTCGCAAGCTCCAAATCAATTTGGGCTTTCATCAGGATGGTAGCCTCATCATTGTCAAATTTTGGAGACGCCATATATCTTCCCTCAAAAGGAGACACCATCGGTCTTCCCTCAAAAGGAGATGGCATACGTCTTCCCTCAAAAGCAGAGGCCATCTGTCTTCCCTCAACAGGATACGTTGAGGTATTTCTTCTTTTTTCAGATAATGCTGGGGTAGGTGCAATCCTGTATCTGCGTTTTACCTGTCAAAATAAAAACACAAACTAGTAAGATCATACTGTAATCAACTCTAACCATATTCAATTCCAGGGTTAACATCCCTTGAGGAATAGCATAAACTAGTGTCCTTTCTTTTCTTTTTTAACAAAGAAAATCCCAATTGAAGCACATGAACAAGTCGGTATTGAAGACCAAGTAAATTATATATCCAAGTACCAGCAAGCATTAAATATCATAATATCCTCAATATTTATCCATCTAGCAAGAATCAATATTAGATACAATGACATTTTTTTGACACTCCATTCAAAATTTCCATCCAACTTACCGGTGTCAATATTTTCTTGATTTCATCAACATTTCCATACTTTTACATTGTAAATATTTGCATCAATATCCATTATTTGAAATAAAAAATGACCATATATAAAACGTATTTATAAGCAGAATATGGCATTACATTTCCATTTTTTGTCCAATGATAAAAAACCAATGTGACCAAAGATTCTCAAGCCATAGCCAAACTCTCTTGAAGCTGTGATTCATAAATAATGTCTTAACACTTCCATTTACTCATGTAAAAGTTGGTTTAGTATAGTATGGTATCAAATAAGATGTAGGCGGCTCACATACGATGATTTCAATAAACTTTTAATATGTGAGTAAATTAGAATTTTACAACAATTCAATCACCCATATCTTCACTGCATTCAAAGTTTGGGGAACAATAACCCGTCAAAGAAAGCGGCTTTTTTTGTTTATCTACCAAATCTAAGAAAAACTAAGGTAAAATTCTCAGTCAATCATTCTACTACCATGGAAAAATCAAAACCCAACTCTGAGTTGTCAACATGCAAACACGGACCACGAAAGAAACAAGTAATAAACATAAAAAATAAACCGATCATATCAGAACCCGACATATTAAGCCCCTGCTAAACCTATACCATGGGACCACTACAGAAACACTGAGATCGGACCGAAATGCTTATCTTGAAGCCCTAAACACCAAAATAAAGGGGGAAAATCGGAGTAGACAACAGAAGGAAAGAGAGAGTCGAATGCAGGGAAAAGGAAAATACCGACTTGAACCTCTGCATCCTTCACCCCAAAGCAAGAGCACTGTGTTCTCTCTCGGCCTTTGTTTTTGGCCTTATCCCCAAAGCCAACAACAAAACAAAAAGGGGAGGGATACTACTAGGTAAAAAGAGGAAAGGTGGACCGAGAAAAGCAGGAAACCAAGGAGAGATAATATACCCGTTTAGATACCTACCTATTGACTTAAAAGGTAAAGTTCTTTTCAATTCAAGATGTCCAGATACCGATTTATTCAAATAAAGAAAAAGTTCGGGAGATTTATGGAAAATACAACACGTAATACTAAATTTTTTTGAATTTAGAGAGCATAAAAGGAGAATAGACCTACACTCGTACAAATGGAGTGTTTAGCAGTCTGACCAGATAGGCGGAACCAAGGGAAAAAGGCACTACATGGGCAATAGAAAAGTGCAATTTATCATGTGATCAATCAGATCTCGAATGATTAAAAATAGAGAAAATCTAGGATGAAAAAACCTGCAAGACTGTTTAAATAGTTGATCTTCTAAACCTCATTAATTAATTCCAGAAATTACCATGTACGGGAATTTCAATCAGAACAAGCATAAAGTTGCCAATCACCTATGAAAATTTGTTCCTTTCATGAATAGAGTAAATTGACATACTTGATAAAATTATTAGTCATGTGGCATGTGTAGCTCCAGTTGTAATGAACATATGCTCCCACACCCAAATCGACAGTTTGATCTCCCTACCCCTTTGGCCCCATTATTATCAACCAGAACTTACTAGTATGCGGCATATTCCCAAATGATCCTTTTTTTTAGGAGTACACATTCCAATATGATGACAAACCTCGGAAAACCTAACCTTTTTATACATGTGTACATCGTTTGATTACTTGCCGTACACCAATCAAAAACCACGTTGCATGCAACAATTCTGACCGTTTAAGTCCAACTTACTTGTAAGTGTATCAAAATGACAACTCCATGCACATTAAGTAGTCATTAATTGTTTGTTCCAAAAAAACCACATAATCTAACACCAATAAAAAACAAAACCAGAAAAGCTATACATATAGGACAACGTTTTGAGATCATTAGACCACGATATATTTACCTTAATCAGTTTACGGCTTGCTGTCAAGAATTTTAATTTCTCAGATAATAGCCTCTTGAAATCTTGAGGAGGCCAATATTCGTCCTACAAAATAAAATCTCTTAAGGTGACCTCATTACACAAAATAATAGCAAGAAATAATGCTAGCGTATAACATAACTCGACAGCATAAAAAGACAAATAGATGCAACCTATGTACTGACAGTAATTACATAGCATAATTATTGTTAAATTATTGTAGATCTTATTCAGCAGTATGAACAAAATTGAACTATAACCTATCTAAACTATTGGATTTCATGTACCATATAATCAGCGTGGTAACCTTGGGAGGATATACAAGTGCGTATCAGTGAACCCAGAGTAGATATCATAACCACTCTTCTTGACAAGGCTAGGCTATCATATGCGGGGTTTACTTTACAAATTACGTTAGGCTAGGAGATGAAACTGAACATTCAAAGTTAACGAGACTTGCACAAGAACTCATTTCTCTTGGAAAAGTGTATGGACTAAACACTGGTCCAACCACTCTTTAAACTTTTTTTGCCTTTTTAATTTCTTAAACTTTAATGAATTTGAAACCCAAGAAAGCAATTCATGACAATGTCATTAACAATGTTGCAAAGGCTTAACAATGAATATCAATGTCACTTGTCTTGAACCATATACTGAAGGCTATTTTATTACCAAATATTGTCAATCTCCAAGCCTATTAATCAGTGGATCTTTGGATTAAATTTATTACATTCACACTTCACTACCTTGTGCATGAAATCTTGAGGGGAAAAAAGGAGACAAAATATCCTCAAGGAATCCAAACAAAGAGTAATAGAGAAAGCAAAGAGTAATATAAAATTTAAAGCTAAATATCCACAACCAAAAAGCTGATGTGTGTAATCAAGGATGTCTGTATATTATACAGAGCCTCCCTGCAAGGGACAATGAAGAGAGGGTTCCACGTGCGCCATCAGCTTAATATATATTCCTTTTTTTTTTTGTGGCTAGCAATTGTTCTTTATTCCCAACCCTGATGCTTTCTAGAACAGCAGTGAGAAGCCCCATATAACCAAAATGCGATAAACTCCTTTAAAATATTCGCTATGAAAATATTAGCTGAGTGAGCACACTGAACTACATCACTAGCTCATGATATTTGTCAACTTCATAAAACATGTAGTAAACAGTTTGATATAATCAACCAATTTATGACCAGATACTAATGAAGTGGGATGTGCCATAGAAAATTGCAAATAACACATATTTTTTGTCAGACATAGAGGCTACCTCTATATATGCAGCAATAGTCGTTTTATTAGATCCACCAGGCTCCTTCAACCTTGTTATAGCTTCCATGATAAGATTGTCCAGCCTACAAGCATTAACAACAACAATGAAGCATCGAAGTTACAGCAGAGTTCAAATTTTGAAGTATGACACGAAAAAAAAAATTGAAATATAGCTAGTAGCCTGATTTAAAACGAATAATAACTAACTTATAGTCAATAATTGTAAATGATAAAATCGCAGCAACACCTATGATAATTGCAAATAACAAAGACACCAAAAAATTTCTCTTTAATACCATGATTATTTCAGTGCTGGACAATAGGAATGAAACATTTGTCAGATGCCCCAATCTAATGTTATTGCTTAACTATAGAGATTATCCAATCAACTTAGGAAATGAAGATATGAATTCAAAAAGATGACCGGTGTCCCTTTGCTTTTGTGCCCCTAACAAATTATATATGTCCATTACTATTGTTCAAACAACCAGTTCTCTATTGTTTTATAATATGTAATTGTTGGCCCAAGTTAAGGGGTCACCATGTACTTGCAACTGTAAAGATCAGTCCAGTTCACAAGGAAAGAGAAAAACCAGGTAAGTGTCTACAAATCATGGAATAAGAGCAAGCATCTCTCTAGTGAAATCGATCAAGAGGCCATAACATACCTACTGAAGGAGTTCATGTACGATACATTAAACTCAATACACAAAATGCTCGTGTCCAAGTCAATGACAGTGATTTAACACTGGAAGATTTTAGACACCCCATTTGATTTTGTATATCTTCTCAATTTAATCAGAACCCTAACACCTTTAAAAATGAAGCATTGATGGAGGGTGGACGGAACAACAAACCCGCCTTCAGCCTATCACAATCCACAGTAAAGTACAAATAAACAAATAAGCCATGCAACAAAGATTACTGGTCCACAAACATTTAGCATGTCATATTATGAAAAATTTGGACAGAGAACTCAACTAGTGAACTTCTGAATCTTAATAAGTGTCACACACAAAATGCTCCTACGTGTAAAAAAGAGAGATGCAAAGCTGGGTGCATTTCAGTTTTATATTTTATTTAGAGTTCAATCAGGTCTCCCATATCAAAATGAAGCCGCTAATCTCGCACAACTAACCAATCTAAACCCTTCAAGATGTCATGAATAACATTAACAAACAAATCAACCTGCTGAATTGCACAAGAGTTATTGGTCCTCAAAAACTAAATAGAATATATCAGATGGGCAATATTTAAATACGAGATTTGGCAATGACTTTTAAAAAACAAGAATTCGAAAAAGCCAAGAAATCTGTCTAACCTCACAATAGATTTTCTTGGACCAGAAATCTGCTGGGTGTCACTAGAAACTGAAATAGGCTTAGCATCCATCATTTCATCATCGCTTTGAACAACAGTACTGAGAGGCGCAGAGTTTTCATCCTGTTTAGAAATCGGATGCATTCTTCTAAGTGCTGTCTTAGCTTTCTCTCGAGAGCCCCATCCATTTGCCATGACACTCATATTTCTCCACTTATCCTACCCACGACGATACAAAATAAAATTAAATACAGCAGTCTAACATAGACCAGCAAATAGTTTCAAAAATCTATTGAAGAATTGATAAAAGCATCGGTGAACTTCATGTCTAACGTCGTAAGTACTATAACAAATATAAAGTGTTAAAAGAAACCCTACCTTAAGATCTACATTTGAACGAGTATACAGAACGCCACTAAATTCTGGATCTTTAAGTATGGTCCGCCATTTTCCTGCGCCATGTTTAATAACTCCAGCTTTAAGGGCTGATTCTTCTTCCGCCGTCCATTTCTGCTTAGGAGCACCCATAGGGGGTAACACAGAGGAACTCCGCCAGAGAATCAATCTGCAAAGCCTTGGTGAACTATATTAGAACCTTCACCCGAGGACAAAAATCGACATAAGTAAACACATCAAAAATCGAAAAACGAACACCATTAAACGTTATAATCAAAACTGAAAAGCAGTGTAAACGAACACCAGTCATTATTATTATTAGTATTCAAACCCTAAAACGAACACCAATACAATTCAATTTCCCAATCAAATGTCACGAATTTGTTCAAATCACCTCGAAAATCCACGAATCCAGACAATAGGAATCGAAATTACATGAAGGGATAGGGAAAATTACCGGAAATCGGCGTCTGATTCATCGAATTTTAATATGAATTCGATTGCCAAGTTTAAATTCAATTCGGTGTTCAGGCCTCTGGGATTTGATTTGAATTCGGTTCAGAGGGTCCGAGGGAAGGTGAAGGCGTTGGTCGCTGTTCTCTCGCGTCCACCTGGGGTTTTTGCGGATCGACACGAAAAATCAGTTTCAGGCCTTGCTGGCCAAAGGGTGACATGCAATTTCCGTTGTGCTCTGATATGGTAGTGACGTATACAAAGGCCACGCATATGGGGCTCCGGAGCTAATTATTTTTAGACTTGTTTTTTTTTTTTTTTTTTTTTTTTTTTTCAGTGGAGAAGGGTGATTCGAACTTAAATATGTTGAAATATTATTACAAAATTGAACTAGTTAGAGATACGCTCCAATTCTGATATCTATATCATTGTCAGTTATGCGAGTTTAAAGTACGGATGTAATTCGTTATAATTTATATAAGTCGTCATATTATTATTTTGAAATTTCGTTGATTCAGTTAATTTTGAATTACCGTTGTAGCAACAACAATGAAAAACAATTTTGGATTTTGGCAGTTCAATATTGTCATCTTTATATGCTGAAAACAAAAAAATTATAAAACGAAACAACGAGGACAACCGGATGCCATAATTGTTTATTATTATTATTATTCTTATAATCATCATCATTATCATTATCATCATCTTCATCTTTCATTTCTTCGCAAGGTAAAAGTATTTTATAAAATTATGCAACTTCTTTTGTTTTTGCCGACATTCAAAAGTATATGGTAAAGAATTACAATATGAAATCTTAACCATAAATTTCCAATTATAAGATTAAGGATAAACTCAAACGACTTATGTTAGAATCAAATCAATTGACACGGTTAATTAAATGACATTCAATTGAATCGAATTGATAAGGAATGTACAAATATTGAATCTTAATGATAAATTTCCAATTATAAGATATAAGGATAAACTCAAACATTTTATGTTAGTGTCAAGTCATTTGACACTATTAATTTGAATAACATTCAATCATAAATTTCCAATTATAAATGCAAGGATAAACTCAAAAATTTAAGGTTAGAGTCACGTCATTTGACACGATTAATTTGAATGACAGAATCAAATTGATAAAAAAAAAATGTACAAATATTGACTCTTCATCATAAAATTTCAATTATAAGATACAAGGATAAACTTAAACATCTTAAGTTCATGTCAAGTCATTTGACATGGTTAATTTGAATGACATTCAACTGAATCAATTTGATAGGACGACAACTCGGGCATCCAAAGTATCAATTTTTATTTTATTTTTAGTTGAGGAGAGGAAGGCGATTCGAACTTGGGATTTATTTAACTATCGTTTATGATCACTTAGGCCTCGTTTGTTATGCTGTATTAAACATCGGATAGAACTATTTAATACAAACCCAATGTTTGGTACTCTTATGTATTAAATAGCCGCCAGTTAATTTATCAGGGCCCACCTGTTTTATCCGCCTCACACTGTGTAACTTATATGCTGCAAATCGTCGGTATTATTTAGTCGGGTTCTGGAAAAAACGCTAAAACAGAAACTCACGCTCGCTCTTTCCGAAACCCTCTCTCGCGATCTGCTTGTGCGGCCATCTTCTTCTCCAACTGAAAGTATTCCTTCTTCTTCTATCTGGATTGATTTCTTAAGTTCTTGTCACTGCCTTTTGGGTTTTCTTCATCGCCATCACCAAGAACTTGTCTTTTTTATTGTCTTTTTTACTGCAGACTCCGTCAAAGCTTTGCTTTTTGGATAAAAAAAGCCTGCTTCTGTGATGGGTATTTGAGCTTCTGCCTTTCTGGGTTCTAATCAAAGTGAATCTTCATCTAATTTGACATGGGTATTCGATTTCAACGACCGCGTCGGTGCCGGCCATGAAAACCCAGAACCCAACCACGACCGGCATCCACTGCTTCACGGGTGGTGTGTTGTAAAACCAAAAAATAAAGTTTTTGCTGTAGAATGAGTGAAGGAATGCGATAATAATTCTGCAATCCTTCCAACACCCAATTCTGCAATTTCTCATACGAGCTCAAGTCTTGCAATCTCTTATTGAGTAAATCTTGCAATCTCTCGTTGAGTGGAGATGTTTTAGTTGCTGCTGCTGAGCTCCCAAAACAATCACCATTTTCCTTCCTTTTTTTTCACTTTTCTATTTTCCTTCCAAGAACCAAGATTTGCGCTGGGGCGAAGGCGAAGTCAGTTCGTGCTTGCATATGTTTTGAATTGGCAAATAATACCGACGATTGCGTTGTCTTGGGTTTTGTTTTTCATTAATCATCAAATTTTCTCTTATTATTTTGAATTCCTCTTATCTGATGCAGTATCAAGCACAGCATAAATAATACGATCATTAGTTCGATATTGCATCAAACAGCCGACTAATTTAGTTAGTATTATCCGTCATTTATTTTATCTGACTGAAATAGTCAGTACAGTCCGAACTGTCAAACGAGGCCTTAGAGTCTCTCTTCCATCATATGAGAAGTTATTTAGGATTTGTTGAACAAAACAAAATATAAAAAATAAAAAAAAAAAGGAGAAGTTTTACGTGTGCATGAACATTGCACATTTTCGGGGTTAGGGTTTCTCGCCTAATTCGAAGGTTACAAGTTCCAAAATTGGTACCAAAATACTCAAAAGGTTGTAAGGATCAAGAACCTTACCTTTTGGACGTCGATCTGTGAAGAAATGGTCACGTTCACACCTTGTCCGTACATGAACATTGCACGGGAAAGAGGAAAAACCGAGAGGGGAAAGATAGAGTGTGCACGGGGGAGCGAGAGTGAGGGTAGGTCATGTGTGTGTGGTCCTTTACAGTCCTAATCACACACAAAAATAATAAAACACAATAAATTCCAATTATTTTACAAAACCTAGGGATATGACATAAAAACCAAATATAAATGTCACACACCTTAAACTCGCATAACTGACAATTATAGATATCAGAATTGGAGCGTATCTCTAACTAGTTCAATTTTGTAATAATATTTCAACATATTTAAGTTCGAATCACCCTTCTCCACTGAAAAAAAAAAAAAAAAAACAAGTCTAAAAATAATTAGCTCCGGAGCCCCATATGCGTGGCCTTTGTATACGTCACTACCATATCAGAGCACAACGGAAATTGCATGTCACCCTTTGGCCAGCAAGGCCTGAAACTGATTTTTCGTGTCGATCCGCAAAAACCCCAGGTGGACGCGAGAGAACAGCGACCAACGCCTTCACCTTCCCTCGGACCCTCTGAACCGAATTCAAATCAAATCCCAGAGGCCTGAACACCGAATTGAATTTAAACTTGGCAATCGAATTCATATTAAAATTCGATGAATCAGACGCCGATTTCCGGTAATTTTCCCTATCCCTTCATGTAATTTCGATTCCTATTGTCTGGATTCGTGGATTTTCGAGGTGATTTGAACAAATTCGTGACATTTGATTGGGAAATTGAATTGTATTGGTGTTCGTTTTAGGGTTTGAATACTAATAATAATAATGACTGGTGTTCGTTTACACTGCTTTTCAGTTTTGATTATAACGTTTAATGGTGTTCGTTTTTCGATTTTTGATGTGTTTACTTATGTCGATTTTTGTCCTCGGGTGAAGGTTCTAATATAGTTCACCAAGGCTTTGCAGATTGATTCTCTGGCGGAGTTCCTCTGTGTTACCCCCTATGGGTGCTCCTAAGCAGAAATGGACGGCGGAAGAAGAATCAGCCCTTAAAGCTGGAGTTATTAAACATGGCGCAGGAAAATGGCGGACCATACTTAAAGATCCAGAATTTAGTGGCGTTCTGTATACTCGTTCAAATGTAGATCTTAAGGTAGGGTTTCTTTTAACACTTTATATTTGTTATAGTACTTACGACGTTAGACATGAAGTTCACCGATGCTTTTATCAATTCTTCAATAGATTTTTGAAACTATTTGCTGGTCTATGTTAGACTGCTGTATTTAATTTTATTTTGTATCGTCGTGGGTAGGATAAGTGGAGAAATATGAGTGTCATGGCAAATGGATGGGGCTCTCGAGAGAAAGCTAAGACAGCACTTAGAAGAATGCATCCGATTTCTAAACAGGATGAAAACTCTGCGCCTCTCAGTACTGTTGTTCAAAGCGATGATGAAATGATGGATGCTAAGCCTATTTCAGTTTCTAGTGACACCCAGCAGATTTCTGGTCCAAGAAAATCTATTGTGAGGTTAGACAGATTTCTTGGCTTTTTCGAATTCTTGTTTTTTAAAAGTCATTGCCAAATCTCGTATTTAAATATTGCCCATCTGATATATTCTATTTAGTTTTTGAGGACCAATAACTCTTGTGCAATTCAGCAGGTTGATTTGTTTGTTAATGTTATTCATGACATCTTGAAGGGTTTAGATTGGTTAGTTGTGCGAGATTAGCGGCTTCATTTTGATATGGGAGACCTGATTGAACTCTAAATAAAATATAAAACTGAAATGCACCCAGCTTTGCATCTCTCTTTTTTACACGTAGGAGCATTTTGTGTGTGACACTTATTAAGATTCAGAAGTTCACTAGTTGAGTTCTCTGTCCAAATTTTTCATAATATGACATGCTAAATGTTTGTGGACCAGTAATCTTTGTTGCATGGCTTATTTGTTTATTTGTACTTTACTGTGGATTGTGATAGGCTGAAGGCGGGTTTGTTGTTCCGTCCACCCTCCATCAATGCTTCATTTTTAAAGGTGTTAGGGTTCTGATTAAATTGAGAAGATATACAAAATCAAATGGGGTGTCTAAAATCTTCCAGTGTTAAATCACTGTCATTGACTTGGACACGAGCATTTTGTGTATTGAGTTTAATGTATCGTACATGAACTCCTTCAGTAGGTATGTTATGGCCTCTTGATCGATTTCACTAGAGAGATGCTTGCTCTTATTCCATGATTTGTAGACACTTACCTGGTTTTTCTCTTTCCTTGTGAACTGGACTGATCTTTACAGTTGCAAGTACATGGTGACCCCTTAACTTGGGCCAACAATTACATATTATAAAACAATAGAGAACTGGTTGTTTGAACAATAGTAATGGACATATATAATTTGTTAGGGGCACAAAAGCAAAGGGACACCGGTCATCTTTTTGAATTCATATCTTCATTTCCTAAGTTGATTGGATAATCTCTATAGTTAAGCAATAACATTAGATTGGGGCATCTGACAAATGTTTCATTCCTATTGTCCAGCACTGAAATAATCATGGTATTAAAGAGAAATTTTTTGGTGTCTTTGTTATTTGCAATTATCATAGGTGTTGCTGCGATTTTATCATTTACAATTATTGACTATAAGTTAGTTATTATTCGTTTTAAATCAGGCTACTAGCTATATTTCAATTTTTTTTTTCGTGTCTTACTTCAAAATTTGAACTCTGCTGTAACTTCGATGCTTCATTGTTGTTGTTAATGCTTGTAGGCTGGACAATCTTATCATGGAAGCTATAACAAGGTTGAAGGAGCCTGGTGGATCTAATAAAACGACTATTGCTGCATATATAGAGGTAGCCTCTATGTCTGACAAAAAATATGTGTTATTTGCAATTTTCTATGGCACATCCCACTTCATTAGTATCTGGTCATAAATTGGTTGATTATATCAAACTGTTTACTACATGTTTTATGAAGTTGACAAATATCATGAGCTAGTGATGTAGTTCAGTGTGCTCACTCAGCTAATATTTTCATAGCGAATATTTTAAAGGAGTTTATTGCATTTCGGTTATATGGGGCTTCTCACTGCTGTTCTAGAAGCATCAGGGTTGGGAATCAATTGCCAGCCACCAAAAAAAAAGGAATATATATTAAGCTGATGGTCCACGTGGAACCCTCTCTTCATTGCCCCTTGCAGGGAGGCTCTGTATAATATTCAGACATCCTTGATTACACACATCAGTTTTTTGGTTGCGGATATTTAGCTTTAAATTTTATATTACGCTTTGCTTTCTTTATTACTCTTTGTTTGGATTCCTTGAGGATATTTTGTCTCCTTTTTGGCTTTCAAGAATTATGCAAAAGGTAGTGAAGTGTGAATGTAATTTAATCCAAGGATCCACTGATTAATAAGCTTGGAGATTGGCAATATTTGGTAATGAAATAGCCTTCAGTCATATCGTGGTTCAAGACAAATGGACATTGTTATTGACATTGTCATGAATTGCTCTCTTGGGTTTCAAATTCATTAAAGTTTAAGAAATTAAAAAGAAAAAAAAGTTTAAACAGTGGTTGGACCTGTGTTTAGTCCATACACCTTTTCCGAGAGAGATGAGCTCTTGTGCAAGTCTCGTTAACTTTGAATGTCCAGTTTCATCTCCTAGCGTAACGTAAGTTGTAAAGTAAACCCCACGTATGATAGCCTACCCTTGTCAAGAAGAGTGGTTATGAAAACAATCTACTGCAATGCAAACCTCTCCCTCTCTTAAACTTACAAAATAAACTGACATTTTGCAACACTGCACAAATGACATCTACTCTGGGTTCACTGATACGCACTTGTATATCCTCCCAATGTTACCACGCTGATTATATGGTACACGAAATCAGATACTTCAGATAGGTTATAGTTCAATTTGTTCATACTGCTGAATAAGCTGAATAAGATCTACAATAATTTTAACAATAATTATGCTACGTAAGGCTACATCTATTTGTCTTCATGCTATCGAGTTGTGTAATATGCTAGCATTATTTTCTTGCTATTATTTTGTGTAATCAGCTCACTTTCAGAGATTTTATTTTGTAGGACGAATATTGGGCTCCTCAAGATTTCAAGAGGCTATTATCTGAGAAATTAAAATACTTGACAGCTAGCCGTAAATTGATTAAGGTAAATATATTGTGGTCTAATAATCTCAAAACGTTGTCCTATATGTATAGCTTTTATGGGTTTTTTTTATTGGTGTTAGATTATGTGGTTTTTGTGGAACAAACAATTAATGATTACTTAATGTGCATGGAGTTGTCATTTTTATACACTTACAAGTAAGTTGGACTTAAAAGGTCAGAATTGTTGCATGCAATGTGGTTTTTGATTGTTGTACGGCAAGTAAACAAACGATGTACACATGTATTAAAAGGTCAGGTTTTCCGAGGTTTGTCATCATATTGGAATGTGTACTCCAAAATAAAGGATCATTTGGGAATATGCTGCATACTAGAAAGTTCTGGTTGATAATAACAGGGCCAAAGGTGTAGGGAGATCAAACTTTGGGTGTCGGAGCATATGTTCATTACAACTGGAGGTACACGTGCCACATGACAAGAATAATTTTAATAACTGTCAATTTACTCTATACATGAAAGGAAGAAATTTTCATAGGTGATTGGCAACTTTATGCTTGTTCTGATTGAAGTTCCCGTACATGGTAATTTCCAGAATTAATTAATGAGGTTTAGAAGATCAACTATTTAAACAGTCTTGCAGGTTTTTTCATCGTAGATTTTCTATATTTTTAATCATTCGAGATCTGATTGATCACACGATAAATTGCACTTTTCTATGGCCCATGTAGAGCCTTTTCCCTGGTTCCACCAATCTGGTCAGACTGCTAAACACTCCATTTGTACGAGTGTAGGTCTATTCTTCTTTTATGCTCTCTAAATTCAATAAAAATAGTTTTATGTGTTGTATTTTCCATAAATCTCCCGAACTTTTTCGTTATTTGAATAAATCGGTATCTGGACATCTTGAATTGAAAAGAACGTTACCTTTTAAGTCAACAGGTAGGTATCTAAACGGGTATATTATCTCTCCTTGGTTTTCCTGCTTTTCTCGGTTCACCTTTCCTCTTTTCACCTAGTAGTATCCCTCCCTTTTTTGTTTTCATTGTTGGCTTTGGGGATAAGGCCAAAAACAAAGGGCGAGACAGAACACAGTACTCTTGCTTTGTGGTGAAGGATGCAGAGGTTCAAGTCGGTATTTTTCTTTTCCCTGCATTTGACTCTCTCTTCCCTTCTGCTGCCCACTTCGATTTTCCCCCTTTATATTAGGGTTTAGGGCTTCAAGATAAGCATTTCTGTCTGATCTCAGTGTTTCTGTAGTGGTCCCATGATATAGGTTTAGCGGGGGCTTAATTTTTCGGATTCTGATATGATTGGTTTACTTTTATGTTTATTACTTGTTTCTTTCGTGGTCCATGTTTGCATGTTGACAACTCAGAGTTGGACTTTGCTTTTTCCATGGTAGTAGAATGATTGACTGAGAATTTTACCATAGTTTTTCTTAGATTTGGTAGATAAACAAAAAAAAGCCGCGTTCTTTTGACGGCTTATTGTTCCCCAAACTTTGAATATAGTGAAGATATGGTTGATTGCATTGTTTTGAAATTCTAATTTACTCATATTAAAAGTTTATTGAAATCATTGTAAGTGAGCCACCTACATCTTCTTATTTGATACAATACTATACAAAACCAACTTTTACGTAAGCAAATGGAAGTGTTAAGACATGATTTATGAATCATAGCTTCAAGAGAGTTTGGCTATGGCTTGAGAATCTTTGATCACATTGGTTTTTTATCAGTGGACAAAAAATGGAAATGTAATGCCATATTCTGCTTATAAATATGTTTTTATATATGGTTATTTTTTATTTTAAATAATGGATATTGATGCAAATATTTACTATGTAAAAGTATGGAAATGTTAATGAAATCAAGAAAATATTGATATTGGTGGAAGTTGGATGGAAATTTTGAATGGACTGTAAAAAAATGTCATTGTATCTAATATTGATTCTTGCTAGATGGATAAATATCAAGGATATTATGATATCCAATGCTTGCTGGTACTTGGATATATAATTTACTTGGCCTACAATACCGACTTGTTCATGTGCTTCAATTGGGATTTTCTTTGTGAAAAAAAGAAAGGACACTAGTTTATGATTTGATATTCCTCAAGGGCCGTTAACCCTGGAATTGGATATGGTTAGAGTTGATTAGAGTTTGATCTTACTAGTTTGTGTTTTTGTTTTGACAGGTAAAACGCAGATACAGGATTGCACCTACGCCAGTGTTTTCTGAAAAAAGAAGAAATACCTCGACGTATCCTTTTGAGGGAAGACAGATGGCCTCTGCTTTTGAGGGAAGACGTATGGCATCTCCTTTTGAGGGAAGACCAATGGTGTCTCCTTTTGAGGGAAGGTATATGGCGTCTCCAAAATTTGACAATGATGAGATTGATTTGGAGCTTGCAAAGATGAGGACTATGACCCCCAGGGAAGCTACTTTAGCTGCTGCCCAAGCTGTGAAAGAGGCAGAAGCTGCCATTGCTGAAGCCGAAGAGGCAGCCAGGGAAGCTGAGGCTGCTGAAGCCGATGCAGAAGCAGCACAAGCTTTTGCAGAAGCAGCAATGAAGACACTAAAAGGAAGAAATGCTGCGAAGACGGTAAAGTTCACATAGCATATTATTTTTTTCAGTGAATTTATTGTCTTGGCTTGGTTTGAAATGCTAAAGTAGTGAGTTTATAATCTTGGCTTGAGTTTATGCTTGCTTTTAGCAAAAAGACAGTAATTATTCTGACAATTGAAAGTCCGCATGTGCAAATGGGCTGAATGCTTGCGTAGTGAGTTTATTTACTTTACTATCATTAGAGAAATCCCCTTTGTTGTTAAACACAAGTTATGTTCATCCCTGCCCAAAACCTCTCTTTGCAACTGCACTCCAACGAACACACGTATTCTGTATTTGTAGAGCGTTCTAATATATATTTGAACTGTCATTGTAGTAGTTGTGGATATATCTGGCGTTCAGTCTAGTTTGGCATTTATTTTTTTGTTTAATGATTATGATGAGGCCATGCATGCCTACTCTCTCTCTCTCTCTCTCTCTCTCTGTTCTAATTTTGATTATTGTAGATAGGGTTTAGAGTAATTGGATTGTAACTTTGTCTGATTATCTTTAGCAAGCTTTTGAATTAAATTTCATTTTACTGTCAATATATGCAGATGAATTGTCCCTGAATGAAGTTCGAAACATGCAAGAGCAATGAAAGAGAAGTTTCTTGAGACCGGACATATGTTGTTTTATTGTAATTAAACTATGTTACCAAATTCACCTACATCTAGACAGGTGATTTGTATTATGATTAGTTTCATTGTAGGAAAGTCTGGTTCATGGCAGTTTTCATTTCCTTTTGCAAACTATAAATCTGCGTCGAAATGCTGAAAATTAGGACTCAGTGAGATGGAAAAGTTAATTTAACAGCATCTCTTTTGTTGTTGTAATTGTCTTGTTATTTTTTCTTTTCCTTGTTTCTCTTGGTCTTCAAGATAGAAGCGGAGGCGGCTGTCATCTTCGTCTTTGAAGGTGATTTTTGCTACCCGCCACGCTCCGCCCTGCCCTGCGCGTTGAGAGTGGGGTCTTGCCTACTACCAGAGGGCTTAGGGCATATGCTGTCATAGGTTGAGTTAGTTCATTCATACAGCAACAATATGTATATGCTTTGGATCGTACTGCTGAGTCTGATTCAATGATATAGTTTTGTCCTCTTTGTTTTGAGCTTATATTTTTGTTGTCAGGATGATTGCCGGCAAATACAGTTGGAATATAATATATAGAGAAATTGGTAAAAATGGGCCATTTACGTATCGAGACTAAAATATGATTTTTGGGATATGCATACCATGCACATGACATGTACATAAATTTTTCTAAAACTTGAAATGGCCAAATTGCCTTTCTATATAAATGGGTTATTGCAAAGACTCGGTTAGTATTTTCTCCTTGTCCGAAAACCTTTCTCACGATCCCTGCTTGATGAACGGCAAAGAGAACCCCTAAACCTCCCAAAGCATTGCCCTTTCCGGTTCCTCTCTCTCTCTCTCTCTCTCTCTCTCTCTCTCTCTCTCTCTCTCTTTAACTTGATCATCGTCTCCATTTTGCTTGTAATTACTTGTTTTTTGAATTTGGTTTTTTGGTTTTGTTGAGATGGGCAAGTCGAAAGAAAAGAATGAAAAGTAAATGATTTTCACGTTGCTTATTACCAACTGAAAAGAAAACGTGAAACAAGGAAAAAGCAGCAAACTGAAAGAGATTGAGAAATAAGTGCAAAATCTCTCCTCTTCCTTCATTCCTTGGGTAATTGAGTTTGTCTCTCGTATTAATTGTTTTTTTTTTTTTGAACAAATGGTATCATTTGTACTAAGGAAGAGGGGGAGAGACTCAGCCTCACAATGGGCTAGCAATAATACGATTCAAATTCACCTTTAACGAGAATCGAACCTAAGCCCTCTCACTTATAAGGAAAGAGGAACACCACTGGACTACAGTAATAAGTGACAATTCTAATTAAATACATCATCTTGAATTGGTGAATGACCTCGCCTAAGTGGTTTTTTCTTTTGAAGAATAAAACACTCATCCTAAGAGAGTTTAGAGAAGCTTTATTCGAACCCAGTGCACCTAATATTCGTTCTACTGTCTACACTCATATATTTATGTTGTTAAACAAATTTTTATCTTTAGACTGGAGGCCCTCAATGATTGTTGTTTTTATTCTCTTTTGTGGGAACATGAAACCATTGGACAGCTTGAATAAACAATTTACATTAAAAATTTAAATGGGATGCAATATAGGGGTGGGCAAACGGGCCCTGGGCCCGCGGGTAGGGGCGGGTAGTGTAGGTTCGGGTCGGGTACGGGTTGGGCCTTGTTTATTTTGGGAACAGACGGGGCGGGCCATAGTTATTTACGGGGCGGGCCGGTTCCTAAACCTTAGAAAAACGGGGCCCCGGACCGGCCCGTTTCTAATTATAATCAATGGTTGAGATTGATTGATAACATATCATGCAATCTGAACCGTTAATTTTTAACCTAGGGTTTCACTTCCAGAGATTGTTGTTTCAGTTTCACGACTTTCACTCTCTCTCTCACTCCCTCCCACCATCCCTCGACTCGACTCGACTCCGACGACAGAGAACGCCCATCACCGCCGCTGTGACCAACACATCGGCACCACCACCACCACCCATTCAGCCATCCTCCGACCTCGATGACATCCGTTACTTCGCCGGCTACCGTAAGTCTACTTCTGTCTTCTCCGAATTTTATTTTTGTGGATGCGGAGGATCAGTAGCACTAGAAACTGTAGGTGGGAGTAATTTGATGAATGCATGAACATTTGGGTGAAGGATTGGATGGGAGTGGGATTTGGGATTTGAGATTTCGGATTTGTGTCGCGATTTGGTTATTGATTGGAATTTGGGATTGGGATTGGGATCGGGATTTCAATCTGTGTGTTTACTGCGTTTAGATTTGTGTTTACTGCGTTTTTCAATCTGTGTGTTCCATATATGTGCAGCTACCCTGGAAGTACACCATTTCACTTAGCTGCTAGTGGTGGATCAGAGAGTTGCTTTGCTTGCTTGCTTGGGTCAGAGAGTTGCTTGCTTGGGGAGCGGATTGGCTTCAAAAAGACTCTTATTCTGGGTAACTTTCTTTAATGGGTGGTGTAATGCCTCTGAATAATTATGCATCTTGCCATGTTTTTTTTATAGCTTTTGATAATGTCCGTGAGATTTAACTTTTCAGGTTATACTTTACATTTTTTTTTTTTTGTTTGATGTTATAATTGTGATCTTTCTTTCTATTTCTTCCTCTTACCTTATCCTTAATTTTGATGAAAGATACACTATAATCTGTTGGTTTATGTTGTCTGACTTCTATGCCTCTTCCCCTATCAGAAGCCATGCTTCTCCCTGTGTGTGCAATCATGCACACGTATTGCGCACTATTATTATGGTTTATTCTCTAACAAATACCAGTCAAACTTGTGTGCTTTACAGAAAAGTTCAGTTTTATTTATATTTTTCCTCATGTGGTGTATGTTCTGCTGCAGTGGAACTTCCATCCTTTCATTTTCAAGGGCAAAAAGATTTACACAGTTCTCCTCTAGTGTAGGGTTCTAGCATTCGTATCGGTAAGTGGTGATAACAAGTTTTGAGAACTTAGTTCTCTGATGAGCTGTGTTTAACTCCTTGCTGTGCATTTATGTGTTGTGTGATGAGCTTAGCTGTGTGTTTTGATTCTGTGCAGTTTTAGAATCTGTGTAAAAATGCAGTTTTAGAATCTATATGTGCAGTTTTGAAACTGTGCAGTTTTAGAATCTGTGTAAAAATGCAATTTTGAAATTGTACAGTTTTGATTCTGTGCAGTTTTAGAATCTATATGTGCAGTTTTGAAACTGTGCAGCTTTGATTTATTCTGTTGTTGGATATATATATATATATATATATATATATATGTGTGTGTGTGTGTGTGCAGTTTTGAATCTGTGCAATTTTAGAAATTGTTGGATATATATATATATATATATATATATATATATATATATATATATATAGTTTCTTACTATTTGGTGGTAATCTCATGAAATTGGTGTGCATATTTCGAAATATCATTATTTGATTAATGAATACACTTTCATTATTTAATTTTTACAGATTTTTACATAATGTCTCAATCTCAAAGTCAAAGTAGCCCTAGTACCAATGTAGCATCATCTACAGCTACATCACCATGTCCTCCACAACCCACACAAGAAAAAACATCAATGCCTCCCCCAAAACCCACCTCCTCTAGAAAAAGAAAAGCACCACCTATTCCAAAGACAAAACAACCAACTATATTAGCTTCAATAGAGAGATCTTCTTCTGAGAGATCTTGGGTTTGGGATTATGTCACTAAATGTACCGTCTCGGAAATACAAGCAGTAGAAAAGGATGGAAAGAAAGAGATGGTGGAGGTACAAGTATTGAAGGCTAAGTGTAACCATTGTAGTGCCCTTTTTGCATGTGATACTTGTGTGGGTGGAACTAGTACTTACATTAAACATATCAATAAACATTGCAAGTCATATAAACCAACTGATGAGTTGCAAAAGGTTATAGGCAATTCTGGACCTTCTGGGGACGTTAAAAACATGCTTGTTGCTAAAGGGTGGAGCCAAGAAGAGGCAGTGGAAGGTATTGTTGAGTATATTGTGCTCGAGGAAGTACCTTTTAGTGTTGTGGAGACTGAGGGGTTTAGGCGGATGATGTACAAAGTTCAGCCTAAGTTGCATGTTCCATCTCGAAGAACTATTGTGAGGGACTTATTCAATATGTATGATACCATGAAAGATCGGTTAAAAAAGGAGATACACAAGTATAGAGTGAGCTTGACTACTAATACATGGACAAGTGTGTAAAATTTGAACTACATGGTGCTAACTGCTCATTTTGTGGATGACGAATGGAATATGCACAAAAGGATTCTAAATTTTTGATTGATTTCAAGTCATGAAGGCAAAGAAATAGGGAAGCTAGTTGAGCAATGTTTGGTTGAGTGGGGGATTGAGAAGGTGATGTGTATCTCAGTTGACAATGCATCGGCTAATAAGGTGGCAATTGAGTATATTGTTTGTAAAATGCAGAAATGACCTAATAGCAAAATTGTTATGAATGGCAAGTTTATGCATGTGAGGTGCTTAGCCCATATTATCAACTTGGTAGTGAAAGATAGGTTGAAAAGATTATATACAAGTGTTGATGCTCTTAGAAATGCCGTGCGGTTTATGAGATGAAGTCCTCGAAGGTTAAGTTACTTCAAGAAATGTGTGGAGAATGACAAGTTGGATGGTAGGGGTCTAGTTGTTATGGATGTGCCTACTAGGTGGAATAGCACATACATGATGCTAGAATCGTGCTTACAGTTTAAAAAAGCATTTGAAAGGATGTTCGAAGATGATGAAGCCAATATATACTCCACCTATTTCGGGGAAAATGTGCTTAATGATGAAGGAGAAGAAGTGGCGGGTAAGGGGAAGGTTGGACCACCGAAGGACAAAGATTGGGATAGTGCAGAAATATTTGTGGAATTTTTGAAGGTCTTCTATCTTATAACTTTAAAAGTTAGTGCAAGTAATTATCCGACATCTAATACAGCTGTTCATGATGTCATTGCTGTGGAGAGAGATTGAAAAGCTTTTTTTGCCTGAAGATATGCAAACTGGAGGAAGTGTAGAGGTGGTGCTACGTGACATGGCAATGAGCATGAGAGCCAAATATCGAAAGTATTTTGGTTCAATTGAGTCCTTTAATCAAATATTTGTAGTTTCCCTTGTCTTAGACCCAAGGTTCAAATTAAGGCACTACATGCACTTGTGTAGAAAGCAATTACACCTTCCTGAAGAAGAGATTCAAAAGAAAAGTAATGAAGTGAAGACATTGTTGAAGGCGATGTGTGATGAATATGCTTACCAAGCTTTCGGTTCACAAACACAACAAAAGGGTAGAGGAGATTTAGTTGTTGATGATACTACTTGTTCAAGGGTAAAACCATCATCTAGTGTGCTAACAGAAAATCCAATGATATTTAGTCAAATGATGGATGATTGGGAGAAAGAACTAGAAGACACCGAGGATATTGCACTTGCACATGAGGTGGATAGGTATCTCCTCGACACTGTAGAGAAAGTACAACATGGTTCATCATTTGACGTTTTGAAATGGTGGAAGTTGAAAGGGAGGAGCACATATCCCACACTTGCTTTAATAGCGAAAGATGTGTTGCCAATTCAAGTGTCAATAGTTGCCAGTGAGTGCATTTAGTGGAGGAAAGAGAGTAATTGACCCCTTTAGATCATCTCTCATTCCTCAAACAGTGGAGTCATTGATGTGCCTCCAAAACTGGTTAAGAAGTAAGCCAATTAGCAACATTGAGTATGAAGCAAGTCTGGCGGAGCTTGAATTTTATCAAGAGTGTGAAGAAGGTAATTCTTTTGTTTTGTATAGTTTGGTCTATAACTTTATATTAATTTGTTTACAATTAACGTCCTTTTGTTCTTTGTTGTAGAATATAAAAGAAGAAAAGCAAATGCTAATGTTATATCTACAAGCTCAACCATCTCATCAAGTGATGCTGAAATTGAAGCTCATCAAACAACTCAAATGAATAAAGGAAAAGGAATTGCGGTAATATTTTAAACTTAAATGAATAAGCTTTACTTTTCAATGATTCAATGAGGATAATATGATGATGGACGTTAATAATATCAAGTTTATATTCTATTTTTCCTTACAGATTCAATGAGGAATGATGTTGATCTTTAAATGTTGGACGATGTAATGTTATTTTGGATGTATTGAATATGTGCAATTGTAAATTTGCACAGATTGCAAATTTGTGCAATTGCAATCTGTGCTTGTTTTTTATTTTTTATTTTTAATTTCAATCTGTAGCAATCTGTGCACTGCAAAATGCCAAACTGCAATCTATGCAAACTACAAACTGCAAGCTGCAATTTGTGCAAACTGGAAATTGCAATATGTGCAAACTGGAAACTGCAATCTGTGTTCTGTGCAAACTGCGATCTGTGCAGTTTGCAAACTGCAATATATGCAAATTGCAATCTATTATGTGCAATTTTTGCAAACTGCAATATTCTGTGCAATTTTTATTAAACAGCAAAAAAAAAGAAAAAAAAAGAAAAAAAAAAGGACCCGTGGACATGGATCGAATCGGCCCGCTTCAACCGGGCCGGGTAAGGTCTGGTTCCTATTTTAAGATTTGTAAGGCCCGGCACGACCCAGCCCGTCTCCCTTTATTCCGGGTCCGGTCCGGTCCCTTCAAAAATGGGCGCGGCCCGGCCCGCGCCCACCCCTAATGCAATACCTTTAAAATAGGCTATGAGGCTAGCCACGGGCCAAATGGTTGTGTTCAAAGCAACTCCACTCCAAGAAAATAGCTTAAGCCTAAGCAACCTAATCTCCTAACCTCCCCAAAATCACTATAGTCCTACCCAATCAACTGGGCTCTAGCAGAGCCCGACAAACCACACAGGCTAGAATTGCCCAGCTCACTGATTGAAGTGATCTTACATTAGGCTGACGTCAGCCACATTTTTAATTTTTTTTTTTCTTTCTGTTAGGCGCATGGCTTTCGCGTGCAAAAGAAGGAGAGTGAGCCAACCAAAAGCAGATGGCGGGGCCCACTTGCAGGCGCACTCAAATCCACCCCAACAACTAGGACATGTGTCCAAACCTGGGCCGTAATATTTATAATCAACGGTCCAAGTTTTTCCAATTTTAAAAATTAAAAAAATAAAAGAAAATAAAATTCAAAGTTACTGTGGGTGATGTGGCACAATTCGGGCTGTTGCATTGAAAAAAAAAATGTAATCCAACAGTCTATATTAATGAAGTTTGATAAAATAAAAGATATAGAAAAAATAAACTTAGAAATTAAAAAAAAATACAAGATCATGACACTTGGGCCTACGAGATTGGTTGAAAATCTATTAAAAGAAATTGTATTTTCGGATAATGACACTTGGCGGACGAGAGTGGTTAAAAATCATATCTGAAATCAAACATTAAATTATTTTTTATTATTCATAAAAATAATATTTTAATACGAATTGCTTGGACAATTCATTTTAGGGGTGAAGATACACTTGGGCAGTAATTGTTCACTAAGACAGAATTACCTTAGCTCAATAGACTGGGCAGTAATTGCTTTGGCAATTTGGTAGGGGCATGGTCGGTCATGAGATTTTTGAGGTCTGGGGTGACACCAAAAAATGTGCCCTAACTTCATAGAAGAAAATTATTTGTTTTAACATGTAAGACTTCGATAAAATCATACTTAAAAAACATCTCAAACTTCATAATTTAGAAACACGGAAAAACTAATTTTTTTTTTATATCAAGAGATGGGAACCAAAAATCACGGACTTACAAGTAGATAGATGATGAGTTTTGTTTTCCCCTATCTGAACTTTTAAAATGTTTTTATATAAATCGTCATGTGTTTTTTCTTATTGACTATCCTTGTCAATATTAGACTAAAAAAATAATGATGTTTTCAAGTCTTTAATTGATATGTATAAGCAATGAATGAATACTAAATTAAACCTATTGGTGACACGTCATATGATTTGCAAATTTGGTCTAAGCATTACTCTTTATTGAAGATTAAACTTAAATTGGAATGAATGTTTAGAAGCTGCAACCCACATAGCTACTAGCTAGAAATTAAAAAGATTTAACAACCAAACAAATTTGTAGAAATTGAAAAGAATAAATATGCACATAGCATTTCGAACTCAGGATCTCTCCTTAATTTTAAACAACAAAAACATTGCTTCTGATTAAACCTCTTGATTGTTTAGCCAAATTTCATAAGTTTAAACTCATATGAAAAGAAATTTGTAAAAGTTGGAAAGTAAAAAAACACATATAGTGTTTCGAACCTGAGACCTCCTAACTTTATCATTTGTAGGGGTGAGCACAGTTTGTTGCGGTTTTGAGTGAAACCGCAACCAAAACTGAAACTTTTTACGGTTCAGTTCAGTGCAGTTTTGAAGCCAAATCGAAATGAAACCAGACTGTTTAGTTCGGTTCAGTGCGGTTTCAATTCAATTTTTGAGAAATAACTACCGTTTAAAATTGCACAAAACTGCATCAAAGACGGATTCAAACCTGCAACAAAACAGCAACAAATTCTTCCACAATCTGCGCCAGATGAGAAATCAAAGCTAACATTTTGTAGGGATTCATGCACGCCAATGGCTGATCATTTCATTTTTTATATGAACGTATAAAATCACATTTCATATGGTCCACACGAGTGGTAAATATACACAGTTTTTACCTTTTTTATTTTTATTTTTTATAATTTCTCCTAAGCATGCAGAGCTAGGTAAGAGAGAGAGACTGATGAGTGATGATATATGTCGAATGGGGGTGGAAAGGGATGAGATTCTAATTTGGTTGAGTTCATACTAAATGTATGGACTTTAACAAATAATCAGTTAAAATATGATATTTAATTTGAGGTGTAGTTTCAGTTTTGATGTGGTTTTCAAAAGTGAAAACCGAAACCAAACCGTTTCTAACACTACGGTTCGGTTTTAAAATTGCAAAACTGAACCGTTTGGTGCGGTCCGATTTGGTTCATGTTTCGGTTTCAAGTGTCCACCCCTAATCATCTGGTCAAATTTTATAAATTTATACTCTTATGAAAGAAATTTGTACAAATTGGAAAGTAAATAGACACACATAGTGTTTCGAAGGCAAGACTTCCTCTTTAATGTCAAACAACAAAAACCACTAGTTCTTGTTAATTTTTTTTGTCATGTGACCAAACTTTAAAAATTTATATTCTTATAAAAACATATATGAATATACTGCCTTAACAACTTTAGTGCCCCCAATTGTTTTGAACCCGGACAATCGCCCAACCCTCACTAGACTGATCCTGACCCTGAATAGGGGTGGAGCTGCTCTTAGCCCGAATAGCCCCCTCTACATTTAGCTTTACGGATGGAGATGATCTCAAATCACCATAAATGCTTTTAAAAGTATTTGATGGAAAAAGGTAAAAGGCAAAAGTGTTTTTGGGTTGATATAAATATTTGAAGTGTTTCTGCTACGAGCTTCCTTCATGAAGCACTTCAAGTATTGTTATGGAAAGCACTTGATTTTTTAATTTTTTTTTTTTAAATTTTGGGGTACTTCAAATAGAAGCACTTTTGAACAGAAATAATTTTTAAAGAAGCATTTTCAACGGGTTTTTTTTTTAGTACATTGATATTTTCACACTAAGGGACAAATAAGCTATTAAAGATGAAATCAAATTAAATTTCTCAAAAGTTTATTATTCACCAAGAAAGTTATGACTCATTTTTAGTTACGCCTTCTATTTTGATTTCAAGTTGTTCCCTATAACTTAAAAATCACCACTTTATTATCTTAAACTCAAAATTTGTTCCACTTTGACTTGTGGCCTCTCTCTTCTCTTTGAAACTTAGAGTGCATTTTTGCACACCATCATTTAGTGTGGTGTATGCTCACCACCATATTTATCACCGTTAGATGAGTTTGGATTTTGAGATTTGTGCATATCCACTGCACGAATCTCGAAATTCATACTCATCTAACGGTGATGAATACGATGGTGAGCATACACCACACTAAATGGTGGTAATAAAAAAGGCTCCCCGAAACTTATAGGTCGCATCCTATAACAAATAGTGGGACCCAACACATAATAAGACTATAACACATGTGCAATAAATTTAATTATAAATCTCCATTATTTGTCAACATTTAACAATAAAAAAATATTAAGTTTAAAAGGAATTGAAGAGATGAAAAAAAAAACCCACTTAAGAAACTAAGATAAGGGGGTAAACTGAGATCAAAATAGCACAAGGAATTGTTTTTGATCTATTATGGAGCGAATTTTGAGTTTCATAGAGACGAATTTCAAGTTTCAGGGGACAAACTCAAAATTGAGTTTCAGGGGGCAAAGTGAAGTGAATTTTGAGTTTTAGGGAGTAAATAGACACTTTTGAGTTACACATCTCTCTCTTCTCTCTCTTTGCCGCCGGCCACTCCCCTTCTGTCCCTTATAATTGTTTAATAAATCAGGCCTACAACAATATCAAATTTAATAAAAAAAAACTGAAAATTGCAACTAATAGTCTGAATCTGTAAAACGTATGAGCTTCAAGGACGTATGTATTCTTCCTGCTTAATAAGGGGTAAATGTAATTTTTCTACTTAATTATCAAGGCTTGAAAATCATGGGCTTGCTTCGTTGACCTATACATAATAATAAATATAAGTCGTCACTTAGTACTACGGTCTAGTGATATTCTTCTTTACTTGTAATTGTAAGTGACAGGTCTTAGATTCGATTATCGCCAAAGACGAATTTGAACCACATTATTACTAGCCCATTGTGAGGCTAAGCCATCCCCCCATCGTTTGTTAAATATAAAAATAAAAATATAAGCCTATTGACTAGGTCTAAAACAAAAATAGTTATTGACATATGGCGAATTGTTAAAGATTTCTTTGATTTGTTACTAATTTCCATTATTCTATAACAGAGCAACCTCACCCTGATTTGAGAGGACAAGCATGGGAAACCCTAGACACACTTTCTCTCCAAAAAGGTTATCATGCCTCTATCATCTCTATTTACATAGAACATACATTGCCATGGTGACCTGCAAACTACACCAACTTGGACGTAGCCCAACTTATGGAGAACCATGATACTTCATGTATTTTAGTGTTTGTGTGATTTTACAATTAGATCCAAGTTGATCCAATTTTTGACATCAACAATATTAAATCAAGAATTAGTTTAAAAAGATTTTAAAAAATGATAGTTTTGGTGGACTAAGAGGGGTTTAATAGCGTTTCATGCCATATTGACTTTAAACCCTCCATTGTGAAAGGGTAGTTGGTTCTCTTATTTGCCCCTTAAAACAGCCTTTTGTTGCACGACATATTGTTTTGAACGGAAGTTCTAACGAACCTAATGTAAATGACCATTGCTCCATGTTTAGACAATCTCGAGCAACAATGCTTTGTTTTTAGTCCCGAGACCAAGCTTTAATTAGACTGATGTATAGAGACAATTGTTCCTATTTTCTCCAACTCTTTTACACATCCTTCGCGTCTATTTGCTAACAACTAATCTCCATTTTTGGACTTCTTTTACATAAGCGATCAGAGGCAAGGTGAACAAGCATGCCTGGGAGTTCACTTTAAATTAGTCCTCTTATTTTCTTCATACTCTTATTGTATGTCTTAAAATTCCTCATATTTTCTTCATACTCTTATTATATATCTTAAAATTTTCATCATTCACTGCATTCTTGATTCGAAAGAAGGAAAACTATCTATTTTTTTTCATAAACCAAATCTGATGCATCTCAAATTCATATTGTTGTGAAAACAAATCATATTCAGGTCAAAATTCGGAAGGTCTTCATTTTCATCTTAGGTCTCAATTTGCACAAGGACAACTCTGTAAGCAATAATGGGAAAGAGGAATCAAACTCAAGACTTTAGGTGTGCAAAGGTGAACGCTCTTAATCAACTGAGCTGTAAATGACTTGCCCATTAGACTCATAATGGATACTTGAACGGTGAGCAAATACGGTATCATATTCCAGATGTTTCTAATTCATTATCTAAATAACTTGAATATAAAGCCATTTCCCATGTTATAGGTTGTACTTTATTCCAACCTTGCTCCCTCTTTTTTATTTAAATCTTCACATATCCTTGCTTTATGTAAGAATGCATGACAGCCTCCTCAAAGTAGAAGCATTTTCTAGGATATGAGCATCATCTCTGGATTTTTGTAAGGATTCTAAGGATCAATTCATTTTAGTCGTTCATCGTACATCGTGCGATTAGCTTTTGTTAAGCACTGTTTGTGTTCAATTTTAAATAAAAGAAATTCAAAATGATTTCTAACCGTAGAATGACTGATGAACAGATAGTTTATTAGCCGTTTGTCATACTTCGTGTGATTAGCTTTCGTTAAGCACTGTTTGTGTTCAATTTGAAATAAAAAAAATTCAAAATGATTTATGCAGTGTGACTGATGAACGGATAGAATAAATTGATCCCTAAAATCCTCGCAAAGTATTCCCATTTTCCAAAGCATCAATTGAAACATTCCTCCAGCTCAGAGGAAATATTCCTCCAGCTGTTTTTATCCCAAAAAACAAAATCCAACCCATCACCTCAATAAAACCCAACAAAGTAAAAAACCTATAAGCTTCCAAAAAATCATAGTTGTCCAATGTTGTACTCATGTAAGCAACTTCCAAATCTCCCAAAACTTGCTACTTTAACCTTCAAAACCAATGCCTCCCCACCCCAAAAGAAAACATTTTTGTCCACCTTTGATAAGGATTATGCTAGGATCAGTAGTGCATGCACGAAGCTAGCACAACTTGAGTTGAGAACTCAAATGAAATAAGCTAAGCACATGGAAGATATAAACCAATGTAACATTCAAGCAGAAGTTCATATAATTTATGAATCAGGGAATCAAATTTTGTTCACAATCGAAAAGGAAAAAAAGGGAAAAATAGACAATATAGCAGAGTAAAATTTGACAACCCAAATCAGGGAATCAAATTTTTTTCACAATCCAATCAAATGGACTTCACTTTTCACTTCATATTTTTGACCCAAAACTCCAATCAAAAGCAGGCATCGAGCAGACAGCAACAGCACAGAGCAGCCAAACTGCAACATTCATAAAATTGGAAAACAAGTTGGGAAAAGTATTATACATTGGGAAATGCAGTGCACCTTAAAAAAATCGAACAGTAAGGTACTTCCCTTGTCTAGAAATGACAACACTCTATAGGTGTACTACAGAAGATCATTGTCGTATGTACAACCTCAAAAACATCAAACAACACTTAAATGACTGGACTGCCCTTGACCCTGACGACATGAAAATTGGACTTCAGTTGCCTTGAATAAGTTTTAATTTCGAGATTGATGTAATAAATAGATAAAAATAACTAATTAATGGAATGCATTCTTCTAAGCGAATAACGTAATGTTATGAATTTTAATTTTCTTACACGAGATTATATTATTAGTTTGAAATGTCATTGTAGATTTGTATAGTACCAGGGTGTGACTAAGTACCTCTTCATGAAAAAGGGTAATTTGGGAACAAAAGTCATGGCTTTCTAGCCAAAACTTGGAGAGATTTTTCAATGTAACCGGTACACGAGGTGGTACACCACGTGTCATTATACAAATTGTGGAATTTGTATGTTAAAATATTAATAACTTAAAAAATAAAATTTCACACTACTTACGTAAAAACAGTGTACCACTAATGGCTATTCATGCGAACCCATCTTTCAAGAAAAAAGTGTAAAACATGGTTGACGAAAGGACAACCACCAGGGACCGAGTTGACTCAGTGCCAAACTCAACAAGACCAACCCAGAGCTGAGTCAAGACTCAACCCAGTTTCACAGATTTTACGAAACGAAATACAGAAAGTAAAAGAAGAAGAAGAAGGAATTACATACCAACCCTCCATGAAGCCACTGCTGTTGCTTTGTTGCTGGGGGGGAGGCTGGGCATACTGAGGGGCGTAGGGAGGAGGGTACCCTTGGGGGTACCCCTGAGGTGGAGGGTATCCCTGCGGTGGATATCCCGGTGGCGGATAAGCATCTTTTGGAAATCCTTCCGGTGGATAACCTATTCCAATTCCAATTCCAATTTACACAACCAAAAGTGGCAAAAACACAAAGCAAAACAAAACCCAAGGCATAAAATCCAAAATTTTATCAAATTACTTCGACTTTTATGCAGATCTAAACAAAATTAAGAAAAATCTCAAACAGGCAAATCTACTTACCTTGAGGTGGAGGAACACCAACAGGGGGCTGCTGCTGGTTGTAGTAGCTCATGGTTGGTGGTGGTGTTCTTGATGGATTGCAATAGCTAAAATATTAAAAGTCAGAAGAAACAAAGAACCCAGAAAAAATCTGAATTTTTATCTTTTGTTCTTGGGGCTGTTGGTCTTTTGCTTCTGCAATAAGCTGAGATAAGTTATTTAATGGATGGAGAGGGGATTGGTTTGGGGCAGGCTGTATGTGGGATGTTCGTTTTAAATACGTTATTTGTTTTTTTATTTCTTTTTTTGTCGAATCAATGAATTGAAAGCCAGCAAATGTTGAAGTGGGACATGGGAATTGGGACAAAGGAAGGAACTAAGGGAGGTTTATTTGTAAATGCATCCAAATAAAATCTGCCAAAAACGAATTTAAAATATATTATTGATAGTTTATTATGAAGTTTAACTCATTGTGAATCAAAACGTAAAACACCCGTTTAGAGTGCTATATGTGTAATATGACGCATCAATTCTCTCACTTTCATACTTATTTTCGACGTTCTTCCACACCCTCTTCTTTTAAATACTATTTTCAACAACCACCCAATCAATTAAAATACATATGATTAACATGCAGTGAATCAAACTATCAAATTTTATTTAAAGGGTTATTATATTCTCGTCTTTGATAATATCAAATTATTCATTATTAAAAGTGGACTTGTTAGATTAAATACGTATATATACCATACTAACAGCGGAATTTACTGGCGAGGCTTTGCTAGCGACAACTTTTTCCGATGAAAATTGGTCTTTTCCTTCGAAAATTGATCTTTCCTAGCCAAGTTTGTTAATGCAAATTAGTCTGCAGTAAATGGGCGGCTAACAAAATTCTGTTTTGTTTTTGACATGTTGGATTGTTTTAAAGTGAGAAACATGTGAATGGAAGATGTAAAATTTGTATTTGATGACTTCGGTAAGAATTTTAGCACTTTAAAAAGTTGTCGTAAAGTTGTTTTAATAGGGAGCTTTATATACATCTCTATTTGAAAAGGGAGTGATTTTGTACATCCTTTTCACATTTTACACACATCATCTTAATTATCTTTTGATCTTGTCAATCGAACAACTAAAAGAAAAAAAATAAATACGTGGAAAATGAAAATGAATGTGCATAATTTATTTCTATTTGAAATTGTTGGAGTTATACATCCAAATAATGTATATAAAATAATAAAAAGAAAATGTATAATTTTATCTGTTCATATTAGCATATGATAAATAATTTCATTAAAAAATGTTAAATAAATAGAGACAAAAAGGGTTTATCAATGCGGTTGATGAGTCAATGGCATGTGGCCAGGTTCTTTTTATTTTTATTCTTTATTTTTAAATAAACAGCAATGTCAAATCCACTTCAGCATGGCTATCAATGTTGTAAATAAATTTATTAAATAGAGAAAAAAAATACAAACAGAGAGCGGGAGGTTCCCCGCAGAGAAAAATAGAGCTCATTGAGCTAGTATAGTCTAAGAGACCATAACCAAAATAGAGAAGAAAAAGGAAAACCAAACCTCTTTTGCTCCACACAAATAAATCAAGGACCAAACTAGCAAAACCTAAAATTAAACTATGAAGAAAGGTCATATGAATGTAAGCAGAAGTCGCACAAGGAGGACAAAAATCCTAATATAAACTCCCAAAATGATTCACACGAAATTAGCCAAACAATCACCAATTGCCTTACCCTCTCCAAAAATATGAGTGACAGGAACATGCATACCGGAGAGAAGAGCAAGACAATTAATCCAACGAACACGCAAACACTAAGGAATCTTGTGAGAAGTAGAAGAAAGGAAAAGACCACTAAAGAAGAATCACATTCAATCCACAAAAAATTCCAACCATTTCCCCAAGCTAAATCCATGGCATGAATAATTGCATGCAACTCCGCTTCTAAAGAATAAGTAATTCCAATTGAAGCTGCAAAACTACCTAAACAATTGCTAAAATAATCTCGAATAATACCCTCAAGCTCTACCCAACCAGAGGCACCACGAGCTACACAATCAATGTTAATTAACTTTAATCCAAGAAAAGGAGGAGCCAGGTGGTCGCAATCGTAATTGTCCTTTAAATTTTGATGAAAATTTTCGATTTTGGTTCATTGTAACTTAATTCTTTGTCAATGGCTCAATTAGAAAAGGGAAAGGATTGGTTGATTTTAAATGTCAAAAGCAAAAATAAGAGAATGAATTGGTATGAATTCGATATTTACGACCTCATACTTACGAGTAAAGAAAAATATCATTAAATCATAATATCAAATGGCAGGCTAAATTTTTTTTTTCAACTTAATTAAACATTGATAACTAGAACGAGTTTTGAATTTTTACATGAGTGCATTTTTGCTCACCACCATTTATGTGGTGTATGCTCATCATCCTATTTATCACCGTTAGATGAGTTTGAATTTTAAAATTTGTGCTTATCTACTACACGAATCTCGAAATTCAAACTCATCTAACGATGATAAATATGGTGGTGAGTATGCACCACACTAAATGGTGGTGAGCAAAAATGCACTCAAAAGGTAGCATGCACCACATGATCTCGTCATTTTGTAGGCTTTGTAGTTTGTATAGGCTATTGACTCGCAACTTGCTACTTAAACTAACCTTTCTTTTATTTGACCCGAAAGAAAATCTAATCTTTTTCTTGAGTTTCCTTCTTAATTAGTTTATCTCCAATATTTATATTTGATAATAACAATTAAAAATTCTTGTACTCAAATACGCACAAACAAACATACATATGTTGCAATCTAACACTATGGTTAGTGATATTTTTTTTCATTTGTAAGTAAGAAGTTTTAGATTCGATTCTCGTCAATTAAAAGTCCAAACCAAATTTTTATTGTGTGCCTATTGTGCGACTTAGCTCAAATCATCCGCCCCTTAAACATATCATTGTATATTACAAAAACAAAAATAATAAAGGAAAAGGACGTCTACACAAGTTGTAGCATATGATTTTTTTTATGTTATTCTGACAAATTCCTATTAGATAATTGGCAGTTGAACAATACTTTGATTAAGTCTTGAGATGTTTATATTCCTTGATAAAAAGTCTTGTTTGTAGTCAACCCATTTTCAGTGTTTTTTTGTACGGGCCTAAGCATGGGTTACGTAGAAAAAAGGGCACCGCGGTTACATGAACAAAAGTAGGGGTGATATTGGTACGATTATCGTACCAAAATTTATGTACCAATTATTATACCAAACTTTTAGTATGACAAAATCTATTACCATTACCATGCCAAACTTTCGACATACTGAATTTCGGCATGCCAAATAGTTCGGTTGACATGGTATGGTAATGGTAATTACCACTTTGTTTTGGGCCAAAATTTGATTTTTTTTCCTAACCCAATTCAAGGCCCAAACGTGTTTTGGCCACCCTCTTTGGCTTTCTAAATTTTTTTTATTTAATTATGAGAATTTTATAGAGATTCATTTAAGAAACAAAAAGTAAATAGATGGAATAATTGCTGAAAAAACCCAACATCCTTAAAAAAAAAGTACAAAGATTCCAAAATTCCATCTCTACATTCTTTAAAATTGTACAAAAATTAACTTGGTAGACGAAGCCAAGGAGAAAGACATCACAATTTGACGAAGGAGAAGATGAGATGGACTGCGAAGAGAGAGAGAGAGAGAGAGAGAGTGTCACTGGAACGAGAGCAACATAGATGAAGCCGATGGCTAGATGAGTGAAAAGATGAAGAGTCGCAGCGCAAAAAGGCTTAGGTTTTTTTATTGGGAAAGTAGAAGTTAGAGGGTGAGATGATTGGATAAATGATTAGGAAAAAAATATAAAGTGCATATATAATGATAATAATACCTAGTTATATATATAAATGAATAAATAAATGATATAATATTAATAGTAGTGGTACGGTACTGTATACCACTGGTAATGGTTTTGAATACTATTACCGTACTGAAAATGTTTGGTATGGTACAAATACCGTATCATTACTAATGGTACAAATTTTTTGGCACAACTTTGGTATGGTACGGTTGGTAATTCGGTTGGTATGGTAATTTGGTAAAAACTTCCACCCCTAAACAAAAGTATGAGGTTTTTTTTTTCATTTTTGTCTCACCCAATCTCACGTTAATTTGACCCAGTTTAAGAGCTACCGGTCTTGTCAAGATAACCTTTTTTTTATTTTTGAGTATATCGATATTTTTACATTAAAGAAGGGGGAGTTCTGCTAAGCCACACAATAGGCAACCTAATTTGACTAATTTGATATCGAATTTGCTATCCACGAGATTCGAACTTAAGATCTTTCACTTTCAAGTGAAGAAGAATACATCAAGATAACCATACTAAAGTTTCTCTCTCTTTTTTTTTTTTTTTTTGGTGAACTATTAAAGTTTCTCTTTTAAACAGAGATTATCCGTCAACGGCTGAATTTTGAGATATAAAATGACACAAACAAATAGAGGCCTCAAGCTTAATGTCGTTAGTTGGGCTCAGTTATAGCCCACATAGTAATTCACTAAAGAAATTGGGTGGTTTATTAACCAAAAAGATAAAAAAGAAAGTGGGTCTTGCATTTTTTATGATAGAAATATGGCAACTAGTTCAGTAAATGTAAAACTTTGAGGATGTAGTGTCGTACCAAAAGCCGAAAGCCAAATCCCAAATATATGCTTTATCAAATCTAAGACTAGATTACAGTACCCAAAATGCTAAAAAATGAATTCTTGTGGTACTTAACAAAGATATAAGTATATTGACCAAAATAAATAAATAACAAACATATAAGTTTATTTCTTGGTAGCTGAAGAATGTCTTAAGTTTCTTGTTAAATATGGTTTATTTATTTATTTGGTAATTAACTTGGAAATAGAATTAATAAGGGTTAATCTCAGTTTATTACCCTGAAGTTTCTTGGTTTTCAACATTTAATACATGAAGGTTTTTTCATCCCAGAGTGGTACATAAAGTCATAATTTTGGGTGCGAACAAGAAGGTCCTGGGGTTAAGGTAGGGGACACGATAGCCCAGAAACAATTTTTTTTTTGTTGTTTTTAAAAAAAAAAAAAATTTCTTAATATTTATGTGGGCCCCTATGACACGTGGTGCCTAGTCACTTTCCACGTGAGCGCCACGTCATAAATTAACGACTGATTTAACAGCAAACTTAACGGATGTATGAAAGTGTCCCAAAATTATGACTTTATGTACTATTGGATGAAAAAAACTTCATGTATTAAATGTTGAAAACCAAGAAACTTCGAATAGTAAACTGAGATTAACCCAATTAATAATATAGATCGCCAACCTAAAGCCAATTAAAAAAAAGGAGCGTTTAACTGTGGTCATTTTTTTTAACCAAAGATAAAAGTAGATTAAAGGCGAATAGAAATGTTTACATCGTGGGCTAGAATATTAAACAAAAAATTTGGCCCAATACAGTCCCAAGAAAAAGCCCATCTCTCCTTAAACACATGCTTGGCCACTGAGTGAGTAGCACGATTGCTCTCCCTAGGCACAAACACGAACGTCATCGACGTAACCCTTCGCACTAGCGTCTCAATGTCACCGAGAATGCATTCAAAGCTGAAATCATAAGACACCTCATTCTTGATCATCTGGATGACCACCTTAGCATCCGATTCAATAATAACGTGATCAAAGCCATTATCAAAACACGCCACTAGGGCTTCACGAATCGCCCACGCCTCAGTCGCAGCAGCAACAGTAGAGTGGCAGAAGCCAATGCCCAACCCTCCCGCAGCCTGAAGCAGGCCAGCGAAGTCCCGACCAACCCATCCCTCTCCGGCCCACAAAGTATCCTTGCACTAGGCCGCATCAGTATTGATGTTGATAACGCTGAACTTAGGTTTTTGCCATTGGGCATACGGATAACCAGCGGCCGCACCTGGCTTAGTCCTTGTAAAGTCATCATATTTGACATCCCGGGACGCAGCCTTCCTAATCTCCGCTGCACTCTTCCTCCAATCCTCCAGAACTTCCAGAGGGTGGCGCAGTCTGCCATTGAACACAACATCATTTCTGTTTTTCCAAAGCCGCCACAATCCAAAAGCAAATTCTTGGTGGAGTTTGTCCGCCATTTCACTACTCTTGACTCGTTTACAAAACAATTCCTAACTTTCAAGGAAGTCAACCCCAGCCAAGTCATAAGAGTTCAACTGAAGCGGAGAACAAAACCAAAATAAATGACTAAACTCACAGTGGAAGAACAAATGGTTTTCCGTTTCATCAAACTTGTTACAGACCCCACAAACGTTTTCAACTCTCATATGTCTTCTCTGGAGATTATGCCTAATAGCTAAGGCATTATTGCAGCATCTCCAAATGAAGATTTTGATTTTTTTAGGAATTTGCAAGCTCAAAATCTTGTTCCAAACGTGGTTTTGTGTTTGATGTTTGCTGGGAGCACCCTGCCCTCTCCTCCCCAGAGCACCATTATCCATAAGATTAACCGCCACACTGTAACCGAATCTTATAGAGTATTCCTTATTCACAGTGTGGTGCCACACCAATGTGTCACAAACTCCAGATTTACTTATAGGGATACTAAGAATAGGAGCCACATCATCATGATTAAACCCAGACGAAACCTTATCCACCAACCAAGACTTAGAAATCGAGTCAATTAAATCACATACCATAGTTACTTCAAGGCATGCCTTAGGCCTAACTTTGAAGGTGGAGGGCATAGGGAACCACGGGTCCTCCATTATGTTAATGCAGGCTCCGTTACCCACCCGTCATCTTAGGCCGTGCTGCAGGACCTTGCGGGCTTCATAGATGCCCTTTCAACCCCAAGAAGTATTCTTTCCTCTGCCGGCATCCCTGAAAGATTTCCTTGGAAAGTACTTGTCTCTCAAAACAGTTGCTAGAAGGGATAGCGGATGTTGGGTTAAGCACCACCCAATCTTAGCTAGGAAAGCTAGGTTGAAGCATTGAATATCCTTGAACCTCAGGCCACCAGCCTTCTTTTTCTTCATTAATCGATCCCAAGAGATCTAATGTACTCCTCTCCTCTGATCATTCCCTCTCTACTAGTAGTTACGAATCGCTTTCTCGATGTCCCTAAACACCATAATGGGAAGCTTAAAGCAACTCATGGCATAGTTTGGCAAGGCCATGTCCACCACCTTAACAGGGACCTCATTCCCAGCTTGGGACAGAAACTGTTCAGCCCACTCTGCCATTCGAGCTTCAAGTTTGTCCCAGACATCTACAAAAACAGCTTTTTTGGAGTGTCTGAAATCAGCCTGCAACCCAAGATACTTCCCAAACCCATCCTTACATTGAATGCCTATAGTGGTTTCAATGTTCTTCTTAATCTGTTTCGGGGTCTTAGATCTAAAATATCGAGCTTTTGGACAAGTAATAACCTGGCCGGAGCCTGTGCATATACACTCAGCACATCCATAACTCTATTTGCCTTCTTCACCGTGGCATTCCCAAATAGAATAGAGTCATTAGCAAAGAAGAGATGCGAGATAGGGATTCTAATTGGTGACACCTTGAAACCATGGAGGGCGCCACGCTCCATACCCTTCCTGATTAGCATGGAGAATCCTTCTGCACATAGAAAAAACAAGAAGGGAGACAAAGGGTCTCCCTGTCGCAGTCCCCTTTGCGGCAGAATATAGCCAGTCGGGCTACCATTGACAATGATGTTGAACGAAACGGATGATATGTATTCTTTGACCCAAAGACAGAACAGTGGTGCAAAGCCCAAATTCAACATCATAGTAGTGAGGAAATCCCACTCCATATGGTCGTAGGCTTTGGCCATATCCAGCTTAATAGCCATCCCCGCCTGATCATCCATTTTTTAGGGTAGCAGGGAATGCAAAATTTCGTGAACCACAAGGATGTTGTCCTAGATATTATTTCCAGCAACGAAGGCAGATTGGTTGTCTCCGATCACATGCGGCATCACCATCTTAAGTCTATTGGTAAGAACTTTGGCGAGGATCTTGTAGATTACGTTGCATAGAGCGATAGGTCTATATTGCAACATATTCTTGGGACATTTCATCTTTGGGATCAACACCAAGTTAGTATGATTTAGCTTCTGTAGAAGCTTGCCAGAGTGCCAGAAGGCTTTGACAATCTTAGTAACATCTTCCCCCACAGTATCCCAATGGTCTTGATAAAAGCATCCAAAGAAACCGTCAGGGATCGGGGCTCTAGATGGTGGGATTTGGAAAACAGCCTTCACAATTTCATCATTTGTCACCGGAGCAATCAAGGCAGGGTTGTCTTCCGGAGTGACTCGGGCCTCTATATAGCTCGCAATCTCCTCAATCTGACTTGGACAACAAGATTGGAATAACTCCACAAAATACGAGGTTGCAATGGTACAGATCCCGCTTTCACTTTCATGCCACACCCCGTTGGAGTCCTCAATCCTTCGGATTTGATTAGACTTCCTTATTTTCAGCGTTTGCGCGTGGAAGAACTTCGTGTTTTTGTCATTTTCTCTAAGCCATTAGATTCTGGATTTGGCTTTCCAGTAGGCCTCTTCTTTTTTACGAGCAATCCGGATTTCCATCTCCTTACTCTAGACCTCCTCCTTGCTGAACCCATTAGATATATAGGTCGTCCTAATCTCATTCTTCAACTGCTCAATCATTTTCTTAGAGTTCCTGCCTTTCACTCTATACCAAGTCTTTAAGCTCCTCCTGAGCTTTTTCATTTTTTCACAAAAACTGAAGGTGTGAGAGTCACCATACTTGATCCGCCAATCCCCAGTTATCAGATCACGACATTCCTCCATTTTACTCCACCGACCATCGAATGAAATTTTTTTTCCCTTTCGCTCCAGCACCTTCTCAATGGAAAGAGCAAGCAGACCATGGTCAGACTATTCCAGGACCACATGCCTGATTTTAGTGTTAGGAAATAAATTGTGCCACCCCATGGTTACTAACCCACGATCAAGTCTCTGCTGTATTGGCAGTGACTCCCTATTGTTCCACCACGTGAATGGGTAACCTTCGTATCCCAGGTTCATGAGCTCATTCCGGGCTACGAACTCTCTGAAATCCCTTAAGCTGGAGGCCGATGGAAGTTACCTCCCTCTTTTTCTTCGTTGCATAGAATATCATTAAAATCCCCTATGAGTAAGCATCTATCCCTATCTTGATCGATCCGGTTACTCAAATTCTGCCATTGGTCCTTTCGCCTCTGCTCATCCGTACTAACGTAGATAGTGAACAAACGCCAATGGCAATTAAGCAACTCATCCCATAATTTGACTTCGATCATAAAGTCCTCAGACTTAATCAAACTTACATGTGAATCCATCAACCAGAACACACACAGTCTGCCTCCTATTCCTTTTGGGTCCACATCGAACATATGATCCATTCCCAGTCTCATTTTCAAGTACTCACAGCTCCTGCTTTTGTTCTTAGTCTCTAGTAAGATAATTATGTCAAGGTTGTGGAGCCCGTTCTGCTCTAGCAGGTTGTCAACTGTCAGGTCACCCCCGATACCCTGACAGTTCCAGGTGATTATCCTCATAGAAACTTGGAAGACCCTTTACGGCTGGTCTCCTCCGCCTCTTCAAATAAGCTTTTCCTGGGTCTAATGCTTATGGGCTCTAAGCAGGGAACCGGCACCGTGTATTCCACCTCATGATGTGGTCGTTTCTTCATTTTCTGTTCGTTCATCACTGCCTCGATGATTGGGGTCAGTTCGAACAGATCATCGTCCATGGCCTTAGCTTATGCGCCATTAACCCCTTCTTTTGACAGGCTGTCAGTAATCTCTCCCGTATCTCCCTTCCCTGTAACGATGTCATCAGTTACAAAAAGCTTACAGTTTAAGTCAAAGCCCTGGCCTGTTTCCGAAGAAACACCAGGAACATTAACCCAAACCTCCTATTCCAGAATCTCATGAAGTACAATGTTCTTCACACCTTCAGCAATTACCCATCCCAGTCCAATAAGCCCTGCATCAAATGTAATTTCTCTGGCCTTTCTCGTCGCCTCCTCTTTCTTCCGTTGGTTTCGAATTTGGTCAGCAAGCTTTAGGCCCCCCTACCATATTTTCTCGAAGACCTTTGAGGTTTGCTGGGGGAAATAGCAGTATCAGTCTCATCGTCCTTCATCTTTGTTATACATTCGCTTCCACTTTGAGATCTATATCCCCTATAATGTGAGTGGCTTCCCATCCCAGAAGCCGTAGAAGAGCGTCAATATCTTTTTCTTCATTCCTATTCTTCACTTTGTTCCTCCTTCCTACACTCCGGACTTCTTCTCCCTCCGTTCGATCCTAAAAACGCTTTGCTTCGAGCCCCAAAGCCTAGAGGATTGCCCATTAAGTCTGTGGTCGCATCCAGACCTCTGAACGCAAAACCCTCGTCCATATCTCCAAAGCTTTCACCATCTACCTTCCCCTCCTCGTGGGGGCCTTTGCAGATTCTTGTTGCATGTCCCAACATCCCACAAATAAGACAGTATTTAGGGAGCGCTTCATATTTGAAATCCACCCAAACTCTGCCATCATCGGGGAATGTCACAAAAGTTCCACGCATAAGGGGTTCACGGACATTGAATCTGACTTTTACTCAAAGGAATCTACCAATGCAATCCCGACTCTCGGATTTGTGTACTTTACGGACTGAGCCAGCAGTTCACCAATAGACTCCGCAATCGCCTGAGTCATGCTGAGTACCGAAACGTTATGGATTTGGACCCAAAACACACCGAGAGACAGAAGTGCCCACCTGTTTAGTCCCTTCTCCATTCGGTTTGCCACCATCACCAAATCATTTTTGAAAGACTAAGGCTGGTCTAAGTCCACAACCTTTTGAAGGTCACGTTGGCCAACAAATCTAGCTAGAAATGTTCACTCTCCGATATCTCGAATGGAAACCCCTTCGCGCCCCCACCAGAGTGATATAAACTGATCTATGAACACATCTCCGTTCACTTCCTTTGAAGTAAGAACTTCAGCAATCATTGTATACTGGAGCCCCAGAAGTGCTCATTCCACATCTTTCCTCTCAATGCTGATACCTTCCCTCTCTTTTTTGGAAAGCCTGAGCTTATATCCGAACCTAAAACCCTGATCTTCCAAGTCCCTCATTTCGTTGTCCTTTGCTATGGCAGGGAAAACCCACTTCACTCAAAGAGCCCTTCACACCCCAATCTAACAATAGCAAACCAACCACCTCAAGAATAGGAAGAACTATCAGCTGGTCTACAAAATCTCACTCCAGAACCCTCAGTACCCCCAGATCTCAAGGTTTCTTGTTTTCCCACATTGGCCTTGTCGACCCAGATAGAGCCTCACACCGACTCCGCAGCACGACCGACTTGCTATAGCACCTCGAGAGAAGGTTGCCAAGGAGCCCCCTGATTAGGATCGCTTGGAGTCAAAATAGATCTTAGAACTCGGTTGACCACTTCAACACCGCTACCACTTCCTTTCAAGGAACATTGTAGTTAGACACATGCACAGTTAACTGTGGTCATTTCTCACTCCGTATACATTAAAATCCAACCAATCAAAATTTGGAAATTGCAAAAGTGAAACAAAATTTGGACAAAACAAAATGCAGGTTTGAAAAAGTGGTCAGAGCAACTTTTACAATACTACCTCACAGAATGAGTACTTGTATTGCCCCTCCGACCCCATCATTTTAAGTCCTTAATTAGGGAGTATGATTCTTTCCTCTTCTATTTTCATTCTTTTTTCTCCCCCTTCTCATATATTATTTTTTGTTATCTTTTGACTATTAAAAAATTAAAAACATTACGTGGCTTAACAGTGACCATTCAAATAGGAGAGAATAGAAGAGAAAAAGATTAAGAGGGGATATAATCCTACTCTTTAAATAGAGGGACAATTACTTTTGCAAGACCAACCACTCATCTCGTTTAAACTCAACAAGGTCAAAAAGTTACTAGAGTATAAAGTCTACACAAATAGGATCTCTCGGTCTTTTCGTCGCCCAACTCCGTCTATCATCAACTGTAGAGACACCTCTAAGTGCTTGGGTTCAAATGACGTGTGGGCCTAATGGTCAAAGGATTTGTTAAAGAGTAATGCTACAGAAACTAAATTTATAGATAAAATTTGCAAACTAAATGATGTGTCACAAATAGAAATGAGCGCGTTTATCAACGCTTAAGCAATAATCCAATTATCAACTTCCATGTCATTTAGTTTACAAAATTTTGTCTACAAATTTAATCCCCCTAACATTACCTTTGAATAAAACATCTTCGTCCACTTTAAGTACTGAGCCAAACGACATCATTTTGGTCTAAGATTTGTTTTATAATATTGCTTCTTCTTCCTCCTCCTGACCTAACCGACATTGCTGCTCGGGTTTTGCCCTACCTTACAAGGCAGTTTCAGGTAGTCTGGGTTGACAAAATGGGCTTTGGTCAAGGGGGTTTTGGGAGCAGGATGGGCAACTACCCACTCTTTCTATAACTTGTGTCCGCCCATGGCGTCGCAGTAGAAGTTGCAAAACATTCTTGCAAGTTTTCCGACTGACCATAGGGGTAGCTACTCGCTCTTAGGCTTCTTTTCCGGCAAAAGGAGGGGCGGCTGCCCCTTATTGCCCCTACGTAGCTTCACCTATGGAAGAGAAGATGCTATGATCATCTACCTTAATCGCTTTGTTGAGGTATTTTTTGTAGCTTATTTTTTCTGCTTAAAATTATATGTTTTTCATCTTTGTGAGTGTTCATTCCAGAATTTTCAACGAATTTATGAGAATTCCATTTGATCCAAATTATGGGGGTCGAAATGTTAGTACCTATTAAATTTAATATTTTATTTATTTGCAGAATCGTATAATCCTTTTGAAGCAACAAGTGGAGGGGGAGCTGCGGGTTCACTCACGCTTTCAAATTTTGGCCCCTCGCTCATTGCAGTCTCTTTCTCCTATTGCATTTGGGTTTTCCCCTATTTCTCTCTTTGATGATCTAATTTGTGGTGAAGTTATTGAATTTGGTTGAATTGGAACGTGAGTTTAATTGGGTTTCCTTTTGTTTGTCAATTCGATTTTGGTAGGATTGACTTGTGGTTTTTCAAGTCTTTACGGCCGCTGTATTTGGAAAACGTGGTAAGATTACTCTTTATTCCATAAGCTTCATTTTGAATGCCCAGAAAAATTTGGAATTGAAGACATTATGGGGTTTTAGGAAATACACATATTCAGGAATTTTCCCCATTTGTTGTTATTAGTAATTTTTTTTATCATGTTAGTTTGATAGTGTTTTGCTGCCCAGAAATTCATCAAAATGACATTGATTGGTTCACTTAAGTGTTGAATCCTTTGTTGGTTTATTTCGTGCTGTGTGCTTGAGAATGAAAGTAATGGACATATATAGAATTGATGTTCCTTTTAATATACATAAAGATATGGAATTGTTCCTTTTATTAGCAATTATATGAAGTAGGCATATTATGTAATACAATGTCTACGTTCAATTAGTAAATATTGAGTTTATTTTGTCAAATATTGACCTGGCATTCGTGTTTTGTTTTCCGTATTCGTGTCATTTTCGTGCAATACTCGATATCTTAACGGGTCGTGTGACAACTTGTCCCTAATTTTAAAATTTTATAAATTTTAAAAGAGTGATTTGACAAAAATGCCCTAGAGGCAAGATTATTGACTTTCGTTGACCGCCTTTTTGTGATGCATACGAGTTGTTATTTTATCGTATTCTCAAAATACTCGACGGTACAAATGCATAGGCACAAGCATAACTGAATTTGGAGCTACTATGGAAATTTTACGGATTTACAAACGTGAAGGGCAAATTGGTAATTTCAAGTTTGGAGATATTTTGTACTGCTTTATGAGACACGTGGGGCCCACACCCCACTCCTGCCCTGTCCCATATCCTCACCCTCTAGAGATCTCGGCCTCTCTCTTATTATTTTTCTTATTTCAAACTCTTTCTCATTAAGACTCTCTCTCCCTTTTTCTCTCATATTTCACTCCTCATTTATCCCTCATTCTTCTGTGTTACAGAGACCAGCAAAACTAAGCCACTCAGGTGAGATCCCTTGTCACAATGCCACCACTTACCACGACTGCGAGATGACACTCTCACCGTCTCTCATTCTCTGCCACTTGCTCCACCTCTCCTCACCTTTTCTCGGCCCTCTTTGCAAGCGTAGAGAAACTACAACACCATCATCATTGCTGTTCAGATAAGCACACCACTGTGAACTCAGACCTGTCACGACTATTAGCCCGTGATCAACACCATCTAGCTGGAACTCGTACTGTGCAGTGGCCATCGCCACTGCTCATGATGATCTCCGATGAGTTCTCGTCAATTCCGACCAAGGTAGACCTCGGGAACCCCCCATCTTTCGTCATTTTCGTTGTTTGTGGAAGATCTTAAGATTTTAGGCCTTTATTGTAGGGTTTGGGGACAAAAAACACTCGGGGGAAACACTCCTCAGATTTTTTGCAAGAAACCCGGCCTTTGCAGGCTTTAGTCCGACTGATCCCGACCTAGGCTCAACCTCACTTTGGTATACTTCGATTCCTTAACTCTGAGCTTTACTTTGGCTTTTGAAATTTTGGATTTGGTTTAGAATTGAAACCGTTATAGCCTTATAAAGTTTTTCGACCATTCTCACTGCGATTCTGGTGTTCCTCTTCGTAGAAATTTGGTCGACCCGTGAGCCCACGGGTCAACCCGACCCAGTGAAGGGAAAAAAAGGGCCCAAATCTGTCTCAAATCTTTGGCCCAAGCCCAGCCCAAACCTTTGGGCCATTATCTCTAGCCGGCCCAGTTCTGAAATGGGCTCAGAATGTTCTGGGAATATTCTCTGGAATATTCTTAGAATATTCTGTGTTGACTTTTCGAAAATTTCTCGGAAACCCTCCTAGGCTAATTTCGACATCCCGAGTTCGTTTTTGACATCCATTTAGTGAAATTCCAAAGTTTTAACGTAGTTGACCACCGGGCGTCTCGGTTGACTTTTAGGGTTGACTGTTGACTTTTTACAAAATTTGCCCAGGACTCTTTTTAGCATATTTTGACGCGCTCATTTTGAATTCAATGTCCGTTTCTCCAAATTCAAAGACTTTAATTGAGTTTTACAAATGGGTCCGAATATTATGCTTAGGTATGATTACTATTGGAGACTGCGACTTCTCAAGTCTAAACAGCTGCAACCTCGCAAGTAACTGTGAGTGGGTCTTTTCTTTTATACAGTATATATATAATTGTTAGTTTCCATTTATAGATTTCGTAAAGAGTTTTCTACAATACGCCTAGATTAGCATGACGTTTATAAGATTTAGTGCATTGATATAAATTATGAAGTTATGCTACGTCCTACAGGATGCACAGGTATGCGTATTATTATTGATTCCATAATTATATTTACGGCTACGAATAATATTATGTTGACTAAAATTATCGAATCATTATGGCATGACAACATTATCTGCTCATTGTTTGTTGCACCGGTGTTAGTACTTGCCTGGGCTAGGGTCAGTCTTTCACGTGTATGTGCACACCGCACCGTACACTCACTTTGGATCCATTGTAGGTGCCAGTCCTATCCTAGATTGCTATAGGTGATTAGGATTCGTATGTGATGCGCATAGTGCCAGTCTTCACGTGATTGTAGTACAAAAGTGTATGTCATTGTTACACCTAGTTATGTTCATGTTAGAATATCTCTGCCTGAACTCGTGTGTCAGTATGTGTCGATGAGCACTCGTTATGATATGTTTGCTTGCGAGATTATGTGATTTCGAACGTCATGTACTTATTTACGAGACATTGTGCTGTATAGAATTCTTGAGATTTTGCAGGCTACGGTAAGCATTTTTTCTGCTACAGGTAGTATGTATATTTTGGAAACTATACTTGTTTTTCGGCGAGGGGTTATTATGTTTTCGAAAAGGTTTTTACAAAGCTTTATTTTCAAGCTCACTCACCCTTGTTTTTCGTCCCTCCCGGTTTTAGTAACTAAGCTTACATATCGACGAGGATTTTTGGCAAATCTCAGTATAGGTGGCTACCTTTTGATGGTATAATTCCTATCTTACCTTACTATACTTTACTTATGCTCTGACATCACATGTGAAATGGGTTCATTCCCGCTCATAAGCACACTCTTATGTGTAGGCACTTTTAGGTTTAAATTTATTCACATTTTCCACATTACTACACTTTATGGTTTCGTCACTCTCCAGGTGTCAGCCATCACATCTCCATTCGGAGTCCAAGTGGATATTTCTGGTTAGGGTGTGTCAGTTTGGTATCAGAGCATAAGTTTGGGCAGTATTGCGTTCATCATACGCGTGATGTAAGCATTCTTGGTTCTTGAACCTAAGTGTCGAATCTTGTCACCTCGTTGAATATGAAAAACATATTAGCTTTTCCCTAAGTTTTGGGCATTTTAGTCGACTTATCGATGATCTAGATGAAGATTTCGGCGACCACCCCTAGACTATAAATGATGAACGTCCCTGCCAAGGAAAATTCCATTTTGGAAATGAGTTGTTGGCCTCGAAGCAGGGCTACTGTATCAATAGTTGTGCATGACGAGAGATTTAGCCACCAATCCCACTACCATCTAGTCATTTCTACCAACTCTTTCGAATTAGGAAACCAAGAATAGTTTTAGTTGCTTGACAGTATTCGTTAGTATACCATCTATTAGAATTCCTACGAAGTTTACTTCGTCAAGATTCCAAAAATGTCTTGAGCGAGAACCTGGTGCTAAAGTGGTAGTACTCGATAGAAGAACATCTGGGGGACAATCACTTTTGGTCCCCGATAGCACTAATCTTCTCAAAAGCGCTAATTATAATTCTGGATCTTCAGGAGTAAGATCGAATCTCATTAAACTTGTTCTGGAGTAGGTTATTCGCAAATTCCTTTTTCCGACTTTAGAACACTCCAACCAGTACTAATTCCCAAAAATTCTTTTGGTGCTGTACTCGTCATTTCAATGAGTATAGGCACCGAAGTACGAGTTGTTATGCCTACAGTTAGTAGAAATCCCTGAAGTAGTAAGTATTTTCCCTAGAATAAATGAAACCATCTTGTATGACCAATTCCTAACCAATCGTCTAAAACCGTCTACCCGAGCGGGCTCTAACCTGTAATCAGCCTACGGTGACGCTACTAATTGACGATATTATCCGATATCTTGGGCCTGTCAACCAGTATTCAGGCGGTATGATTTCTGATACTGGCCACATGCTAGTATCTGGGAGTGATACCTTTATGCTAGAACGTCGGTTCACAGTTTCAGGGTAGGGAATAATATCAAAGTATCATATGTGCGTTAATTAGCGGCGCGATTATCAGACTGATTAACAATGATTACCTGAGCCGAAGAAGTAAAATCTTGGAAACTAAAGGGCAAGCCTTGTAGGACGATAGTAAACCCGTAGTTGTTTTAACCATATTACCCATTTAAGTAACCCGAACACTTTTGACTAGTCATCCCTGAGGTCACTTTCACAGACAAACATTAGAATTGGAGCATGAGTTAAATTCATGTTGTAAAAGTGAAATGAGTATTGAAAAAGTTACGAAAACCTAGTAGCACGTGTCGTAGAGAAAGGGAGTAGTATGGTACATTTCGAGGACGTATACCTTCGGCATCATTTCTTAAAATTTTACCTAGGATATCACCAAATGGTGAAGTGAAGTACACCATCGATCCATTTTCTTGTACTACACCAATTTTTCTTGCGTCTTTTTGAAAAACTCCTACATCAATGGGAGAACTTAGTTACAAAAGCTTACCAACTAGGAATTTATCCAACCAAACACTTTATCTAAGGAACCTCAAACCCATCCACGAAGGCGAAAGACTGCACCTTAGGATCGTACCTAGATTCTAGCAACTTAATTGGGTGATGATTAAAATCATTAAGCCATACTTCAAATTGCTGGCCTTTTCGATAAACTTGTTGAGCCCTAGTTTTATTCCATAGCCTGACGAATTCGTAGTAGTCTTACAGATGACTTTCTCACCTATCCCAGCGATGAGAGCAAATTCTCTAAACATCAACAATCAGCTTTATACCAAATTCTTCAAATGTTACATTTGTTTAGATTGGTACTTTTCTTGGAAGACATGATCTCAGCAGATGACATTCTTGTCAATTCCAAAAAGGTTTCCAATGTAGAAAATTTCATATTCCACAAATTGTTGTGAAATATGCGATATCATTGGTCTTGTTGATTTTATTAATGGTTTGTTAGTGACCTTTCAGCGGTGGTGTTTTTTCTTTCATGTTGGCCAAGGAAAAATCAGTTTAGTTGATATGTGGAATATGATTAAAGTTGTGACAACTGAGGTGTTGTCTATCTCCTACCCTTGTTCGTACTCTTCGATGACATCGATAATTTCAGAAATCCACGATGATGTTTTCTCTGTATATTTTGGTTGCATACTATTGCAGCATGACGGATCGCTTTTGTTACCCAGCATTTGAAATCGTTCGAAATGAACCATCTTATTCATGACCTAGAGTCAACAATTATCATCTTCATTCGAAAATCGGATGACACTTCTCTGTTCAGAAACATGTCCAAAAAATCCTTACCAACATTAACTTTCTCAAATACATCTTCATTTGAAATAAGCAAATTTCTAGTAGCAACGATGGAAGAACCAGATCAACGTCTACGCTTGCACTATCGTGTATTACCCCGGTTGTGCAAACGTAAGTACTATTATAGCAACAAAAGCATATATACCCTTGAACATCTTTAGCTTGTCCTAGCTCATTCTAGTTGGGATTCACGAGTATCGATTTGACATTACTTACAAATGATCAAGAATCGTTGGAGTTGTTATAATCACTTTCTGTATCTGAATGGAGTTGGAAAATATCACCATAAACTCCCGATACGAGGTATCTTGTACATGTGGAGATTATGGTGATGTTTCGGTGATTATCGACCGACTTGACAAGCTAACTCATTTTTCGTTGGTCTTGAGGGACTACATTTTAGACCACTTGATGAAATTTCTCATTTTTGAATTTATCGGATTTCTAGCATTTCGATCGACATCTACTTTAACCGTGATTCCGTAGTCACCTCCTTGTGCTTGAAGGCATTCCAGTCAACCTTGGGTACATGCCTACCCTATTACACTTTGTATGATTCTTGAAACAAATAAACCGTCTAAGTGAATCGTTCGAACATTAAAATTTAGTTGTGATCATTAATTCTTTAATCACCCAATAAATACCCTGCTGAGCGAACCTTTACCATGGGTGATTAAATATTTCGGAAGCTACCATTGTAGCGAGATGTTATACATTTAATCTAGTTACTTTGTATTCTAGATTGATGGACTTGTTTTGACTCTCAAATGCTTGATTGTTCTTTTAGCCTTCTCGACACATTTTTTCACTAAATTCAAGAGAAATTCATAATGAATCTACTTGCTGAGCCATATGTGAATTACAATGTTCGGTTGCATAGTATGCATGACATTACTATACCTCACTGTGATGCGCGTTTTGCTTCCAAGTATTGGGAAGCCTTCTTGAAGGCCGTGTGTATTAAGTTTTGTCACATACCACATTTCACCCTTAGACTAACGGCCAGTCTGAATGAACTATCCGGACCTTAGAGAACATATTACTTTTGTATGTTTTATAGTTTTAGCCAGTTATGTAGACACCTATCTCTGCTTATGTTGCGTATGACAATAGTTATTATTCTGATTTGGCTATGATACTATTTGAGTTGTGGTATAGAGATTTTACGCGCAGTACATAATTGACAGATGAGTATTACGAACAGGTATTCGAATGATCGAGTTACGATGTAGGAAATTATGTACTGTTTGAGTTGTCACCCGAGAGGGTAGTATGGAAGCGTGGTCGAGGAGCTAATTAGACGATTTATATGTATTTCCCAATGAAGGGCAAGATGGTAACATTGCACCCTCAGGAATTTGTTGCTTGCTTATCAAGACAACAGTGAGTTGTTGATATTGCGGGCTACAGACCGTAATATTAATAACTTATTCGTTGGGTTCGTTAAGCAAGTAGACAAGTAGGTCCTTTTACGTTACCTTTTTTATTTAATTAGTTATTTATTGTTTCAGCTTGACCTAAAGATATTACACACTTATCTTTGGAGTACGTGATGCAATGAGTGCATAGGTGAAAAATATTTTGTGTTTAGTTTTAATTTTAGTACAATTATTTTAACTTTACGTTATTATATATATGTATTTTGACGTGATGTTATTATACATATATTAATATTTTTGACTTTATGTTTTTATAAAAAATATTACATTATAGTATTGTACTGAAGGAGAAGGAAATTATGAGTTTGGGGGCATGAAAGAGGAATCACTGCACTCCGATCGCGACAGAATAACATTCTCTTTTATGCAACGGTCTAACTTGATATCTTCTTTACATATTTATTTTTCAGCTGTCTTTTCACTATTTTTGTATAACAAATGATTTTAAATTTCGAGGACGAATTCTTTTAAGGTGGGTAGATTGTGACAACCCGTCCATAATTTTACGATTTTATAAATTTTAAGAGTGATTTGATGAAAATGCCCTAAAGGCGAGATTGTTTACTTTCGTTGACCACTTTTTCATGATGCATACGAGTTGTTATTTTATCGTATTCTTGAAGTACTCGATGGTACGAACGCATAGTCACAAGCGGAACTGAATTTGGAGCTACTATGGAAATTTTACGGATTTATGAACGTGAAGGGGAAATTGTAATTTCATGTTTGGAGATATTTTGTATTGTTTTGTGAGACACGTGGGGCCTGCACCCCACTCCTGCCCTATCTTGTATCCTTACCCTCCAGAGATCTCGGTCTCTCTCTCATTTTTTTTTCTTAATTCAAACTCTTTATCTCACTAAGACTCTCTTTCCCTTTCTATCTCATATTTCACTCCTCATTTCTCCCTCATTCCTCTGTGTTACAGAGACCAGCAAAACTCAGCCACTCCGGTGAGATCCCTTGTCACAGTGCCACCACTCACCACGATGGCGAGATGACACCCTCACTGTGTCTCATTCTCTGCCACTTGCTCCAACTCCCTTCACCTCTTCTCGGCCCTCTATGTAAGCGCAGATAAACTACACCACCATCATCCTTGCCATTCCGATAAGCACATCACCGTGAACTCAGACTTGTCATGACTACTAACCCGGGATCAACACCATCAAGTTCGAACTCGCACTGTACAGTGGTCATCGCCACTGTTCATGATGATCTCCGATGAGTTCTCGTCGATTCTGACCAAGGTAGGCCGCGGGAACCCCCATCTCTCGTCACTTTCGTTGTTTGTGGAAGATCTTAAGATTTTAGGCCTTTATTGTAGGGTTTGGGGACAGAAAACACTCGAGGGAAACACTCCCCAGATTTCCGGGGAGAAACCCAGCCTTTGCAAGCTTTTTTCGGCCAATCCCGACCTCAGCTCAACCTCACTTTGGTATACTTCGATTCCTTAACTCCTGAGCTTTACTTTGGCTTTTGAATTTTTGGATTTGGTTTAGAATTGAAACCGTTATAGCCTTCTAAAGTTTTTTCGGCCATCCTCATTACAATTCCGGAGTTCCCTTTCGCGGAAATCCGACTGACCCGTGAGCCCAGGGGTTAACCCGACCCGATGCAGGAAAAAAAAGGGCCCAAATCTGTCTCAAATCTTTGGCCCAAGCTCAGCCCAAACCTTTAAGCCATTATCTCCAGCCGGCCCAGTTCTGAAATGGACTCATAATATTTTGGAACTATTCTGTGTTGACTTTTCAGAAATTTCTCGAAAACCTTCCTAAGCTAATTTTGACGTCCCGAGTTCCTTTTTGACATCCATTTAGTGAAATTCCAAAGTTTTAACGTAGTTGACCACTGGGTGTCTCGGTTGACTTTTAGGGTTGACCGTTGACTTTTTACAAAATTTACGCAGGACCTCTCTTAGCATATTTTGACGCGCTAATTCTGAATCCGTCATCCGTTTCTCCAAATTCATGGATTTTAATTGTGTTTTACTAATGGGTCCCAATATTATGCTTAGATACGATTACTATTGGAGACTTCGGCTTCTAACGTCCGAACGGCTGCGACCTCACAAGTAACTATGAGTGAGTCTTTTCTTTTATACAGTATATATATAATTTTTAGTTTCCATTTATACATTTCGTAAAGAGTTTTCTACAATACGCCTAGATTAGCATAACGTTTATAAGATTTAGTGCATTGATAGAAATTATGAAGTTATGCTACGTCATACGAGATGCACATGTATGCGTATTATTATTAATTCCATAATTATATTTATCGCTACGAATAATATTGTGTTGACTAGAATTACCGAATCATTATGGCATGACTACATTTATGTTATCTGCTCATCGTTTGTTGCACCGGTGTTAGTACTTGCCTGGCCAGGGCCAAGGCCAGTCTTTCATGTGTATGTGCACATCGCACTGTACGCCCACTTTGGATCCATTGTAGGTGCCAGTCCTGTCCTAGATTGCTATAGGCAATTAAGACTCGTATATGTTGTGTATAGCGCTAGTCTTCACGTGATTGTAGTACTAGAGCGTATATCATTGTTACACCCAGTCATGTTCATGTTAGAATATCTCTACATGAATTTGTGTGTCAGCATGTGTCAATGAGCACTCGTTATGATATGTTTGCTTGCGAGATTATGTGATTTCGGACGTCATGTACTTATTTATGAGACATTGTGCCGTATTGAATTCTTGAGATTTTGCTGGCTACAGTAAGCATTTTTTCTACTACATGTAGTATTTATAGTTTGGAAACTATACTTGTTTTACGGCAAGGGGTTATTATGTTTTTGAAAAGGTTTTTACAAATCTTTATTTTCAGGCCCACTCACCCTTATTTTTCGCCCATCCAGGTTTTAGTAGCTAAGCTTACGTATCGACGAGGATTCTTGGCAAATCTCAGTATAGGTGGCTACCTTTTGATGGTATAATTCCTATCTTACCTTACTGTACTTTACTTATGCTCTGACATCACGTGTGAAATGGGTTAATTCCCGCTCACAAGCACACTCTTATATTTTGGCACTTTTAGGTTTAAATTTATTCACATTTTCCACATCACTACACTTGATGGTTTCGTCACCCTCTGGGTGTCGGCCAACACAGCTCGATTCGGTGTCCAAGTGGATATTCCTGGTCAGGGTGTGTCAGGTCGTGTTGTGTAACACCCGTTAAAATAAACAGGTAATATAACCTGACCTGGAATCGACCTATTAATATTAAGGAAAACTAATGAAAATGGCTTGAAAACTATGAGTTTTAGCCAAAATGACAAAAAGGTGTTGTAAGTGAATAGTACCAGGAGTGACTTTTTAGGGTAAAAATGTCCTTAACATTAAAAGTGAACAATACCAGGATTGTTTCGTTAAGACTCCCTTAATATTAACGGGTAATATGACCCGACTTGTTACATGTTAAAGAAAAAATATTTTAAGCCAATAAGTAATCAAATGAATAATATAATACTAAATTAGTATATACATACCATATTGTAACATAAATATTACTTCCAAACATGAAAACACATTTGTCTTTCAAGTATCACACAAATATTAATTAATGTAGAAGTGTAAAAACTATATATAAATGCTCGTAGTAACCAGTTTTACAAACTTTCGTGAAGGGCTCAACTTCGAATTCTCCACTATAATCACATAGATCGAAATTTAAACGTTGATTGTCGTTTACATTTACGCTCTATTCTTCTCACCAAATTTTGTTTTTTAAAAACATAATCTTTTGGAGGATGTAGGAAGATGAACGGTTCAGATCGTTGATATTACGTTCAGAGTTTTATCGTCAATGAAAATGTTGTTTGAAGTTTATAAAGTGTCTAGAAACTATATAACATCTACTCATATTCCAGTTAACCGTAAATTCAGAATGTGATATCAATGATCCGAGCTGTTCATTTTTGTACATCCACTAAAAGATAATGTTTTCAAAAAAGAAAATCTGAAATACGAAATTCGGTGAGAAGAATAAAGCGTAAACAACAATTATATAAATATAAGGTTTATGGATTATGGTGTCGGATTTTAGAGTTGACCCCTTCACGAAAGTTGTAAAGCAGCTTGTCTTTACGAGTGATTGTGTGTGTGTGTGTGTGTGTGTGTATTTTGTTTACGTTTTTCACACTTCTATAATAATTATTATTAATTTTATTAGTTTTTCACTCAAATAAAAAAACATTATTCATGAGGGTTTGGAGGGTTTTAAAAATCTAAACAGCGATGCAACCATCGTTTACACATGGAGGATGCAATCACGAATGTTTATATATTCTTTCACATTTTTCATAGTTGTAAATTAATTATTATGATTTTTTATTATTATTTTGAACTCCCCTAAAAATATTTTTCATGAGGGTTTGTAGGTTTTAAAAATTCAAACGATGATGTACCCATCTCAAAGCGTAGAGGATGCGATCAAGAGCATTTCCATATTTTTTTCACATTTTTCACACTTGTAAATTAATTACTATAATTTTTAAGGTGTTTGGTATTTTGAAATTACTTTGATATTTTTAATTTTTAATGTGTTTTATAATGTTTTAATCTCACTTTTAAGAGGGCAAAATATTTATGAGTATGCTGGTATGAGAGAGATTAAAAAACTTTGTTAGTTAGTTGACCCTAAAATTGAAAGTTTGTCATTTTGCCTATACTAATACTATACTAGTTGATTTGAATTTCGGAGAATAGGTCAAGTCAAATTTATCCCAGCAATGATAATAAGAAACCCTCCCAATAAAAATAATTAAATAAATAAAACTTATATATTTTTAAATTATTAAAATAATAATACAATAATATATACACTATGGCTATTGTATTTTATAGTAAGGTTTTTTTTAGTAGTTTAACTTTAAAATCATCATTTTTTTTTTCTTAAGGAGTTGAAACGAATTACCCACGTATAAACCTGTTAAGAACTCTTTATTAGCAGGTTCTTAACCGGTAACCCGATAATGACCCACTTAATTATCGCGTTTTAGGATTTTTTTTTTTTTTTTTTGCTTACATAATTATGTGGTTCATTTCAATTTTCAAACAGGTTGAGATAAAAAGAACCATCCCAAAAGGTGCTGGTCACGGAAATGATTTCAAAACAAAGAAAATTTTTGTCGTTAGTATTCCACCCACAGTTAATGAAGGTTTGCTATAATTTTATTCTGTTGGATGTGTTTTTATGCTATATTTTTCATTTCACAACTAATGAATTGTTCTCTTCTCACCCAAAATTTTCAATTTGAATATCAGATGAGGGTTAGGATTTGTGGTGGAGCATGAGATTATATGTGATCAAGTCACAATTTGGTAAGGCGGTGAAGCATGAGATCATACGTGAACAAGTCACAAAGCGCCGTCGAGGGTTAGGATTCGTTGTATTTGACGTCGACCAAGTTATTGGCAACGATCATTCATGGTGTTGGGTATCTATTCTTATTAGGAATTTATTTTGTTCATTTTAGTTGGAGTTTAATATAGTTGTGGAGCAAAAAATAATCCAGAAAATTATGGAGGTGACACATGGATTTTTACACAAGAACGACAAGATTACCCTTGAGGTACATCGTAATTCCCACGTGCATACAATGGACAATACGGCTCAACCAAGGAAGAGTCAAATGTGATCAATATGAAATTTATTTCATATTCCTCTCATCACTCCTCATAAATCCCTTATTGATTTTATTCAAAAGGTAACTCCCAAAATTTCATATTTAAAGTAGGAATAATTGTCATGTTAATTGCAAGATATTATTTCACATAATATCTTGCAATTATCACCCAAATACACCATAAAAGGCTGGATATTCCTCACCCCAAGGGCTGGCCACTCGTCACCCTAAGGGTTGGCCTTAATCGAATGTGTTATTATTTTGAACGTGCATTTTCGTCAAAGGAAGAGATGGCGGAAATTTGCATCCATAAATTCGTGCTTTCATTCAGAGTTTGATTCACATGCTCGAAGAAGACTCTCGCATTCAAAGTTTCTCATTTCTCGTTCATACGTAAATTTTTCATACGTTCTTATTCCTAGAATTTTTTAATTCTTTGAATGGACGTAGGAGAAAAATACAATGGCGGGAAATTCGGAAACCACGACGAGCGAAACTTCTACGTTCAAAGATCCGGATCAAATGATGGAGATTGCGATGTAGCCACACCACGACGATCCACGAAGCTCAACGTGGCGGCAAAAGGAGTAACTTTGCCACCACGGCAGCCATGACAACCACCGTGGCAGTGAGGAGTGGGATAGCTCCATGGCAGAAAGGCCACAAAGCAACAACAGCTCTTGTAGCAACAAGCCCAAGCCCGTGCCACAAGGCAACCAACCCATCGCGAGACAGCCCAGATCCAGCAGGCCCACGATGTTGCCATAAGAGTTGAGGCCCAAAGTATGGCCTAAAGCATGGCCCATGCAGCTGCAGCTATGAAAAATAGAGCAATTCAGCCCACACGGGCCCATGCCCATGGCGAGCCGATCCGAGCTGCGCGAGAAACAACCTGAGCCGTGACTCAGCACGAGCCCAGCGCGGTCTAAGCCCAACGCGAGCCCAATGCACCCTTGGCCCAAGGCTAAGCAGGCCAGACCGTATCGTGCCCACGCGCCTTGCAAGTGGCTCAGCCTACTTTTGTGGCCCAACCAGCTCCTACGGCCCACCTAGTGATCCCGACAGGTCCAAGAATTGTTCAACCATCTCGACTTCAAATTTTTGGACCGAAAATTGAACCGGGGGTATTTTCACCCTAATTTTCTACAGATTTTCATTACACTTCCATTACTTAAGGAGATGCATACCATCCAAGCTTTTCCATCTTGCATGGCGAACATGTCTCAACAAGTCATAAAATTAACGAACGCTCTCGCGCATCTGACGATCTTGGTGAATCATCTTTTGTAGTGTACCAAGATACAGTATACCCAAGACGAGGTGTCCCGAAGCAGGACAAGGGTATACAACGTCCCGACAAGTAGCTTTTCGACCAGCCATGAATCGAGCGTTCTGGTAGTGTACACTCCCGCCTAGGCCCTCAGGATAACCTAGACTCTCGTCTTAGTGCGCGAATGAGCGTGCACTCTCAGTTAGGCCTATGGATGAGCATACATTCACGGTTGGGGCCACAATTCGATAATCAATATGGACAACCTTCCAGACAAAGTGTTCATTCGTGGCTAAGCCTGCAAGAAGCATTCTCTACCTCATATCGGAGTAGGCAGCACAACGGATGGAGAAAAACGGTCACTCAATATGGCTCAAGTTCAATTGGCAGCTTACGAGAAGCCCGCTCGCTTGCCAAAAATGTACCACATGCATCGCAGCCGCAAGCTCCGCGGCCCCAACAGAGGCAAATTTAAGAAGAAGTTGAGAAGTTCCTGACCGAACGATTACGCGACTTCCAGTGCAATGAAGCTACAGACGAATACTCCGATGAGACATGACCAACATAAGCAAGTCACATTTCATTGACAATATTGAGCAGATGGAACCATCCTACATATACTGGCGGATACAAAGATTACTTTTGTTCCGACAAACACATTAACTCAGCCTAATGGAGCACTAGGGGCAGACAGGTACTAGAATGACACAACAGCCCAACCACCAAGAACTAGGGGCATATATTGTTTTCATTATACCAGACATTTCAATATTGGAGCAATACATCACCAGTGGTCAAGCACCTTGGACCTAATGGTCAAATTCCACATGTTGCGCACAACCTAGCCCAAGCTGAGCCTAGCTCCGCGTTCACACCCGTTCTTACCTACTCTATAACTCCCAGTCACCCTAGATTTGTCACTCTAGCTCCAAACCGTGCCGATCTTGCACTACGGCTTTTAGCCGTGCCAATCTTGAACCACGACTCCCAGCCATGCCAATATTGCCTTACAGCTCTTAACCGTGCTGACCAAGCCCACAACATTTCAAACTTCAAAGCATCCAATGATGAAGTAGAATACAAGGCTTTACTAGCAGCCATTTATAACGAAAAACTTAGCGGTGAAGAAGCTTGCAATCCATTCATATTCTCAGCTAACCACCAACTAAGCCTTAGAAGAACACACGATGAAACATCCAAGAATGGTGTAATACTTGGAGAAAGTCAAGGAGAAACTCACTACGCTTCTCACTTACACCCCTACGCGGGTTCTATAAGCAGTTTGAAGTCTCAAACAGATCGCCAAACAAGACTTCACAGGCTGAGGATTATTTCAGTTGTCTAGCAGTCCAGCTTTCCTCAGCTGCACTCACAACAACGAATTCATACTCTTTAGTGCAAGAGGGTAAACCAATACCCCGATACCCATCTGGGTAAGCTCTCCAGTGCGAGAGGGTGAACCAACTCCTCGACACCCATATGGGTCTGCTATCTAGTGCAAGAGGATAAACCAACTCCTTGACACCCATCTAGGTAAGCTTTCCAATGCGAGAGGGTAAACTAATTCTCTTACACCTATCTTGGTCTACTCTTCAACGAAATAGGGCAAACTACCCATGAATTTCTACACAACTACTCATTTTGATGTGATTAGTTAACGATTTTCATATTCCATAGATCTTTATCATGTTGTGATGCAGGCCACCAACTCTAAGGATTGAATACTGGAAGAACAACTAAGCAGTAAATAATCCGGGGGGGGCAACAGTCGATGATGATCTTAACAGCTCCACGCCCAAGAAGCCAAACCTCATGGCCATAGTAACTCCATAGAATCGTCACCTTTTTGCAAGATGCTTCAAGCAAGCAAAGTTTCAAGAAAAACGAAGATGGAGTAAAGCGAAGAAAACAGTTTATTGAATTTCTAGCAAATTGATAAACTTATACGAAGATCGCCAAAATCCGACACAAGCTAAATAGAGCAAACTACTCATTTAGCAGCTTGGATGACCTTGGGTTCTCTAGTGGCCATCATTCCATTAGCAGCTATTTTGCACTCAACAGTTTACTCATCTGACAGTTCATCTTTAGCAGCTCCAATCTTGGTAGCTCCGTCCTCGATTACTTGGCAGCTGAGAAATCAAATTCAAGCAGTTTCCCCCTTTTTGGCAAGCAACACATATGTGGCAACCCAAACCATGGCCCATGGCACGCCACTTCCTCGGCCTATGCCAAGCCAGCCCTTAGCTCTAGCCAAGCCGAGCAACCCAAGCCGTGGCCTTTGCCACACTACCTTCTTGGCCCTTTTCGAGGCGACTCATGGGCCCTGCTAGCCAACGTGCCGCACCATAACAGTACCACCCAAGAAGAAGAAAAAGAAAATTAAGTTTTTCTGACCTTGGTGGGGCACAGAGAAGACAAAGAAATCAGTGAAAGACAGTTATGTGCACAGGCAAGCGAAGAAAAATGCTAGAGGAAGGGGAATAAATATCCTCTAGCTTTCTCTCTTTCTTGTAGGGAGAAATAATTGCCCTTCGAAGTTGATTTAATCCCCTACTGAAGGTAGGCTTAAATAGGCTTTGGTGGCGATTTGTTTCCCTTTCTTAGAAGAATCTAATTCCAAATTCATGTGGGAATTTGCATCAAAGTTGGAGATCTCTACATCGAATTGCCATTTCCTACGAGTAACCCATCAGGTATGGGGGCATTTGTAAAGACAAAAATAATCCCAAAAATCATGGAGGTGACACGTGGATTTTTGGACAAAAATGACGAGATTACCCTTGAGGCACACCAAAATTCTCACGCGCATACAACGGACAATAATGGCTTAATCAAGGAAGGGTGAAATGTGATCAATTTGGAATTTATTTCATATTCCTCTCATCACTCATCATCAATCCCTTATTGATTTTATTCAAAAGGTAACTCCCACACCTCCTACTTAAATTAGGAATAATTGCCATGTTAATTGCAAGATATTATTTCACATAATATCTTGCAATTATCACCTAAATACACCATAAAGGGCTGGCCACTCTCCTATAAATACCTCACTTATCCCACTAAAATGTTAAGCCATTGGCTACCCATATACTCCTAAGTACATTCTTTTCAGAATTTGAATTTTGGCATAAGAGATTCTTCGGCCAAAACCCCCATTCATCATGGGCACGTGAGGCTTTTGGCCTTAATCGAATGTGTTATTATTTTGCAATTGCATTTTTGTCAAAGAAAGAGATGGCGGAAATTTGCATCCACAATAGTGATTTGGAATACAAAATATAATGTGATTTTAACAAAATGCAAGTTTTGTAGTGTTTTCCTTTAGCTCTTGTCCTTTTATATTAACTTTTTTATCAAGATAACAAGGAATAAGTTTTAACTAGTGTTAGTTACTTATGTTTTTATATGAATATTTTTGAAATTATTTACACAAAGTAGCTGTTACCATAAACCTACATTTATGTCGTTTGGTTGCCCAGAAAATTGGAATAGATAGTATAAAAATACTTTAAGAAATTGTGATAACCCAAATTTTTTAATTTGCACCCTTTTTTCTTATCAGTTTCTCAAATAGATAAACAAAAATTCACTTTTTTTGAAGTGTTAACGTATTTATTGAAATGTTTTTGTAATTTTTTAGACCGAGGAGGAGGAACAGAGGCTAAAGTGTAGAAACTAAGGATACACTGTTTCTGAAAATACCTCTTTCATTTCATTAAAAATTAATAATATTACAATGATGAATTAGTATATATAGGCAATATACTACTCTCACAATTACATTTATACCCTTGACTAATCTAGCAATTTACACAAGAATTATAACAACCATCTAACTAACTTGATGACTCAATACTTGACTCTTACACCCCCCTCAAGCTGAACTTGGATGCATCCAAAGTTCCAAGTGAAAGCTTGGATTGCAGGTATAAGAATCTGGATTTAGACAAGGATTGAGTATGAATATCAGCTAATTGGTCCTGAGTGCACAAATATTGGACTTTGAGTAGATTAGCCAGCACCAACTCGTGGATATAGTGATAATCAAGTTCAACATGCTTGGTTTGAGCATGAAAAACTGGATTGGAAGCAAGTGAAATTGCAGAAATATTATCACACCAGATATGAGGAACTTTAGGAAGATGAAGACCAATATCTTTGAACACCTTACATATCCATGTTATTTTGGCTGCTATGTAAGTTAATGATATGTACTCCGCTTCAGTGGAAGATCGAGCTGACATGCCCCGATCCCGATGTTCGGGGGACATCAGGATGGCCATATGCTGGCCGACACTCGAAGGTGACGCAAGCCATTTATGAATGTAAATGCTGAGAACATATGAAACATGCACCTAAATTGTAGCAAGATAATAGGATGTGACAATTCATAGCGTGGTGGGGTACTATCACAATAATGTTATTCAACTGGCAACAATGAAGATAATAATAATGCATGACATGTTCAGAGCATTCAACTAATACAGAGTACAAGCGGAAGTTAAGGTAGAGAAGTGCTATTACAATAGATGTCAAAGCAGAGAAAATATAGCACGATGTCACTGGTAGAGGAATGCTTCATAGCTTGGATCGTATTCCTCATTCCTATGTCCTGAGGGGGTGTAAAACAAACATGAGTGGACCAAGTTGATATACATACTAATAAAACAGTTATTCAACATACTAACCCCCAAAGTTTTATTAAAACATCAATAGCATAATATGTAATAGGTTTTCCGAAAACCCTAGCATGCCATAAAACCTTTCATAAAACATATCTCGTATATAATGTGCTAGCTAGTGGTATCAATATCAGTATCTCTCGGCCCGAAGCCAGGAACATTTACCTCTTGCCAACCATATACCTCCCTCAGCCGTATATCTCCCTCAGCCTTATTTCTCCCTCTCCCAGAGGCAGAACAGTGACCACTAGATACGCATAAGACCATTGAACATAGTCTTTCCAAATATAGGTACATATATCTCAAAAACATCTTCATAGTATAAAGTCATCCATCATCTATACTATAAAGAAGTGTGTAAAAGCATGTTCTAAATAGTATATCATCATCCATCAAATACCCTACAAGAACATGGGTTTGATAGAAAGTATGGTATTCCAAAATATTCTAAGTAAGCATAATATCTCATAAAATGTTTCATAAAATGTAATCAATAGATCATGCTTTTCATGTATGCATTTCTACTATTAAAACATGCATTTTAGAAGGGGTCCACTCATAGATACTCTGTCGTATTGGAGCCGTACAAAATAGGAATGACGGAATCGCCGCTATTAATTTCACCTAAGCACATAAAGCGTACAATTAACAAACTATACTCAAACGATTTAGTTTGAGAAAATGGACGTAAAAAATGGGTCCAGGACGTCGAAATTAGCCTAGAAGGGGTCCAGATAAAAACCTGAAAAAGTCAAAAAGTCAACGTTGACCGTTGACCGGTTAAAGTCAAAGTCAACGATGACCATTAACCAGGTCAAAGTCAACGGGTTAGTAAACCGAGTCAATGAGTCACGGGCCCGGGTTAGTGGACAGGATCCATGGCCCAAGGGCCTAGGTCCAATAGTGTTTGGGTTTTAGGGTTACTGAGTCGGAGGCCCAATTTGGCTGGCCCAAAGGCTTAAGCCTCTAAGAGCCCATTTGGCACACCGTTTAAGACACCGGATAGTACTAATAATACGAAGTACGGTTTTTGGTATCCGTTTGTATTAAATAGTCCCCGAATTAAATGATTCGGTCCCACCTACTTTATACGGTAAACCCCTGCTTGTTTATCTTCTCCAAGACCATGATATAATTTTGTCGGGTTCTTCCTCTCCAGATGCATCCGCTGTCTCTGCTTCAAGGTAACCATGTTTCTCGATGGTGATGATGTTGCCTCCCACCCGGTCCCTAGCCTCTGTGACTATGACATTCAGGATGGCGTCACCGTGCTTGGTAGCCAGCACCTGAGCGATGCAGAGCCCACTAATTCCACCGTCCACCACCACGCAGTCAACAAAGATGAACATCTTCTTCTTTGTTTCCCCTCCCTTTGTTCTTCCCCCTCTTTCCCACAATTCTCAAAACCCAATTCCTCCGCCGGCGAACCTGCAAAGTAAAAATGCAGGTTCCCTTCCATCATATTCTTCTTCTTTTTCCTCCTCAATTCTTCCAGTAAACCCAGTCCTCCTACTCTGGTTCTTCTTCTTCTGTAGTTACTGTTTGACAGGTTCAATATCACCATCTGTTCGATTGGAAAGTTAGCAATTTGAAACGTGAATTCTTGCAATGATTCAGAAAGTTAGCAATTTGAATGAGAAAAAAAAATTCCTCCACTTGCTTCTTCTGGCTACCAAATCTCCCTCCCTCATCTCCGCTGTTGCATTTTCGACCCCTACAAACAAACAAAGATTTCTCATAAAAAAAATTCTTTCCTTTTCTTATCTAGTTCAGTACCAAACATAGTACAAATAATACGATCATTAGTCCGATACTGCACTAAACGCCTGACTAATTTAGTCAGTACTATCCGGTGGCTATTTATCCTATCCGACAGAAATAGTTAGTACAATTCGAGCTGCCAAACGAGGCCTGATGGTTTTGGGTTTAGAGCTTACGGGCCGAAGCCCTTTGTTCTTGGGCTGAAGGCCTGGCCCAACAAAAGGGTTTTGGGTTTAAATAAAAATAAAAGGAAAAAGAAAAATATATAAGTATAAGGATTTTAGGTTTGGGTCTGACAAGCCTAAGGCCCGAGTGCTATACGGGCAAAGGGCCTCCAATTAAAAGGGTTTGGGGTTTGGGTCACGAAAGGGTTGGGCTTGGAGGTTTAAAGGGCCAAAGGCTCGATGTTTGGTCATGGCCCGAAGGGCCTAGGTTTGGTATCTTGCTGGGGAAGGAAGCTGGAGCCTCCGGTGCTCCGATCGACGGTAAAACTCCTCTATACTCTACGATCTAACTAGCAAATTGAAGGTAGAGACAAAATGGAGAGATCCTTACCTTTGATCTGCCTTGAAAATGACGGAGATGGCCAGAATCAAGCTCGAAGCTCACAGGGTTCGCCGGAGCTAGATCTTAGTTTTTGGGCTTCACCGAGTTCCACAGGGACAAGGGAGAGTGAGAGAGAGGGTTCACGTTGGTGGTGGTCCGTCGTCGGTGGTGTGGGTGTGAAGATAAGTGCATGCGTTGGTGTTAATCGGAGAGAAGGCTTGAGACAAAGAGATAGAGAGTGAAAAAGTGAGAGAGAATAGTGAGCTGAGAGAGTGAAAGATCTAAGAGAGACTTGGGAAAGGAAAGAGAAAGAGATAAGTAAGTTAGGAGGTTGCCACTTGGCAGCGTGGGGGATGAGAGAAATCAAGATTGAGGGTCCAAATTAGATTAGGATAGGGGACCAAATTGCAAGTTTTTATAAACTTTTAGGGAAATTATCTAAATACAAAACTTTTAAGGGTGGGGTTTAACAATATACCCCCTTAAAAGAAATTTCGTCCCCAAAATTACAATCTCAACTAAAAAGATATGGGTATTGGTTCCTCATCGAATCCTCCATTTCCCATGTCGCTTCGTCGACGACATGGTTTCTCCACAGCACTTTCACCAACGGGATAACTTTGTTCCTCAAGATTTTTTCATGTCGATCGACAATCGCCATTGGCTTCTCAACATAACTAGCATCCTGATTCACTTCCAGCGGTTCTGGCTGAATGACATGAGAGGGATCTGATACATATTTCCGGAGCATGGAAACATGGAAAACATTGTGAATCGGTGACAACTCTGGTGGTATCTCCAACCTATAGAAAATTGCATCAATCCTCTCCGTAATCTGGTGGGGACCGACGTATCAAGGACTCAACTTTCCTTGCTTACCGAATCAAACTACACCCTTCCAAGGAGACAACTATAGGAAAACCAAGTCACCCACCTTATACTCACGATCGCTGGAATGTTTGTTCGTAATGCTTTTCTGTCGATTGCCGACCTCTGTCTAACACAACGACCTTTGTTGGATGTTAGCATTAGTAGTGTCAACAATCTCTAGTCCCACTAACACCCGATCGCCGACCTCTGTCTAACACAACGGCGTCCAACACGTTTTCCCATATAATGCCTTGAATGGTGCCATGCCGGTACTGGAATGATAGCTGTTGTTGTAAGGGAACTCAACCAACGGAAAATAACTATCCCAGCTACCCTTCCACAGTCTGAATTGTCCACTTGGACTGACCATCGGTCTGTGGATGGTAGGTGGTGTTATACAACAACTAAGTATCCATGACGACATTAAAGGCTCTCCAAAACCTGAAGGTGAACCTGAGATCTCTGTCCAACACGATAGTGACGGGTACACCATGAAGTCTAACAATATTATCAATTAACAGTTTTGCCAACTTCTCTAGTGAGTAGGTTTGTCGAACAGGTAGGAAGTGAGCAATCTTGGTGAGTCGGTCTACAATCACCCAGATGCCATCAAATCTCGATTGCGTCCTCGACAAACCATACACAAAATCCATGGTGATGTCTTCCCACTTCCATGCTGGTATCGGGAGCATCTGCAATAGCCCTTCAGGTCTTTGTCTCTCTGCCTTCACTTGTTGGCAAATAATGCATCTCCTCAGATAATCTGCCACATCCTGTTTCATCCTAACCCAGTAATAGAATGGACGGATAGTGTGATACAGTTTCGTGCTCCCTGGATGCATGGCATATGCCAACATATGGGCTTCATCAAGAATTTATTTCTTCACAATTTCGTTATCTTTAGGCACAAACAGCCTACTTCCCAACACTAAGGCTTCATCCCTCTGGGTGTTCAGATCATGTCTCTTCTCATCCAGTACCTTCTTCTTTAGTTCTGCACACTGCGGATCAAGCTCATGAAGCTTCCCTAACCATATCCACCAAGACAGGTCTAACCTGGAAGTGTGCTAAGAAAGCTCCCTATGAGTCTGGTGTCACTGTCACGCCGATTTCTCGCAGGGAAAGCAAAAGTGGGACATGGATAGCTCGAAGGGAGGCAAACTGTCCATGATGTCTCTGACTTAGTGCATCCGCTACTAGATTGGCGTGTCTAGGATGATACTCAATAGTATAGTCATAATCACTAATGAGCTTCATCCATCTTCTCTACCTCAAATTCAAATCCTTCTGAGTGAAGACATGTTTCAGGCTCTTATGATTAGTGAAGATGCGGCACTTCTCGCCGTACAAGTAATGTCTCCAGATCTTTAGAGAAAAAACCACTGCTTCGAGCTCTAGAGTATGGTAGTTTCTCTCATGATTCTTGAGCTGCCTGGAAGCATAGGCGATGACTTTCCCATGCTGCATTAGTACACAACCCAATCTTGACAAAGATGCATCAGTGTAAATCTCGAACTCATCGACATCATCCAGAATGGCAATGACAACTTGAGTAAGATGCTGCTTCAGCGCCTGGAAACTCTGTTCACAATCATCATCCCACTCGAATTTGACCCCCTTCCTAGTCAACATAGTAAAAGGCAGGGTGATTGCTGAGAAATCCTGAACAAATCGTCGATAATATCCTGCCAATCCCAGAAAGCTTCTTACTTCCATAACGTTCCTCGGTTGCTCCCATATAGATACTGTCATAACCTTCTGAGGGTCCACACTAATTCCCTTAGCAGAAACTACATGTCCTAGGAAACTGATCTGGTTTAGCCAAAACTGACACTTACTGAACTTAGCATACAACTAGTGACTTCTCAACTTCTCTAACACCAACCTTAGATACTTTCTATTCTTGGCAACAGTTTTGGAATAGACCAGGATATCATCAATAAACATAATCACAAGCTGAGCCAGATACCATCTGAAGACTTTGTTCATCAAATCCATGAATGTTGCAGGTGCATTTGTTAATCCAAAAGGCATGACACGAAACTCATAGTGTCCATACCTAGTGCGGAAAGCAGTCTTCGACACATCATCATCCCGGATTAGTAACTGGTGATAGCCCGAACGTAGATCGATCTTAGAAGATACATGTGCACCATTCAACTAGTCAAACAGGTCATCGATCCTAGGCAGATGATAACGGTTTTTCACCATCACCCGATTCAATTGTTTATAGTCGATGCAAAGTTTCATCGATCCATCGTTCTTCCTGACAAATAAAACAGGAACACCCCAGGGAAACATGTTGGGCTGGATGTAACCCTTATCCATGAGTTCCTAGAGTTGAATCTTCAATTCTCTCAACTCCGCTGGTGCCATATATGGTGGTAAGAGATAGGGTTTGTACCTGGAAGTAAATCGATGGTGAATTCGATTTCCCTTGCAGGTGGTAACTCTAGCAAATCATCGGGAAACACATCGGTGAATTTATTCACCACTGACACATCTTCAGGATGCAAAGAAAGTTTACCCTATGTGACCACATAGGCTAAGAATCCCACACATCCTTTCTGCAATAACTTAGTCGCCTGGATGGCAGAAATGATATTATTTGGAAGGATTTGTCGCTCACCTTGAAACGTGACCCACAGTCATCCAGGCCAATTGAACGTCACAAATTTATCATTGCAAACGACATAAGCGTTATGCCTAGACAGCCAATCCATTCCGAAGATGACATTGAACTCCGCGAGTTTGAAGGGAACTAAATTAGTCTCCATGAGTTCCCCTTCAACTATGACCAGGCAATCCCTATGCTCCCACTATGCACAAAAAAGATCTCCATGTGGCATTTGTACAAGCATATCAAAGCTAAGCGGTGTGGGTGGCGAGTTTATAACCCATGCAAAGGATGAAGATACAAATGAAAAAGTGGCACCCGGATCAATCAGAACTCTAGCCCAATTATCACACACAAGCAACATACCAGTAATGACTTTGGGGTCCTGCTCTGCCTCCTGCTGAGTCATGGCGTTGATACACCCATGGACCTGACATCCTACACCACTGTTACGGCCCCCACGAGTCCACCCGCTTTGTTTCCTTGAGCATGGTTGTCTGAAGCTGCTCCGAACTGCTGTTGTTGTTGCTGGGTAGAAAACTAGGTACTCTGACTACCACTGTCGCCATAACCCTGAGTATTACTGCTCCCACCATAACTAGTACTCGGATTCCTACCTCTACTGTAACCCAAACCAGAAGCATAGTTCTCAGATGGTGGCGCCGACGGTCATCCCGAATATAGCGTCTCGTGCTGCCACATCTGTGATATGTGGCATAATTCACTTTACAATGTCTCTAGTGGCGCAAACCACAATGCTTACAATCCGTGACTACTGGACTGAACTGGCTGAAGGATCGCCTCGCCGACTCACTGCCTGAGCTATAGCTAGATGATCCCAAACCCTGGCCCTGCCGCTTGAATTAACTTGACACTCAAATTAAACCATATTGACGACAATTGTAGTAGAGATGCAAGTAGGGATCGTTCTAAACCAGGGATTAACTAGGGATGCTAATCAACACAAATAAGACTCAAAAACACCAAACTAGACTCTATAGACTCAAAACTGACTTAAAACAATAAAAATAGCAAGAAACAATAAAAAAAGACTCAAATCTAGACCTAACAATTGGTTTTGACGAAAATAGAACTTAAAAGACTCAAACAACCAAAAGAAAACATGTTCTGACTTTAAAAACAAGACTTAAGAAAAAAGGATTTTGTTTTGACGAAATAGAAACTTTAAAATAGAAACTTATAAAGTAGACTTACGTATGCACGAAATTGGGTGAATTAAGATGGTGAAAGGCTAGTTAGAGGGTTCTTCTCCACACATGAACGTATGCATATGAATTGATTTCCAATTATTCTTTCGATAAACCATGAATGACAATGCCTCGAATTAATTGTATTGAACTAATTAATTCTCAGATTTCCCTAGATTCATTGAATTGAATGGATAACGCGTCACAACCAAATTATTCTTATCAAGTTCCCTAACTATGGAATATGCATGATAGAGACACATATCAAAGATCATTAAGTTCCATGGAAATCCTAAGCATTGACAAGGCATTCATAACTATGAACTGCATGATAATTCTGCCTTGGATTTACTTAACAAAATCGCGACTAACGACTTTTACTACTTACGAATATAAGTTCATAACGATTAGGTGAAATTCCCTTATACTCTAGCATCAAATTCATGCATGCAAACTAAGTATGCATCCTTAATCAACACACAAGAACAAGTTCTCATTAACGCAGAAAAGTAAATCACATTCACGATTCATGAAACAATAACTGAAGGTAATCAATTCATATTCAACATATGTCCATGGCTTTGAATTCACCTCTAACTAAAAAGAAATTAGTTCCACATGTCTAACATAATTGAAAAGCAATCTAAATTAAACATTGAACTAAAAAGAACCCAGAAATGCTCCAGCCCTCCAATGGCCTTGGATGGCATGTCACAGCACAAGACTTCTTCATCTCCAAACGATGCAGCAAGGGTGATTTGGTGTATGGATGATGGTAGTACAAAGTTGGATGAATATATGGGGTGTCTGGTGGTCCAATTTATGCGACAATATGATGTATTTATAGGGCTGAGAAGAGGCACGACCCCAAGTTGTTTTGGAGAAGAATTTAGGACTCCAAATCCTTGTCACAAACCAGGGAGGACAAGGAAACCTTTGTGCGACAGAAAACCTAGCTTCTAAAAGCCAAAATCCAAAGGGAACAAGGATAAAGAGGTGCGGCATCTAGAAGAACATCCTATAGGGACCAGGCGCCACTTATTTAGGGGTTCTAGAAGGTCTAAAGTCAGATTTCTAGAACAAAAAGCCTAAAATATGCGGCACCTTTATAGGAAAGGATAAGGTGTCCTAGAAATCTGACTTTAAGTCTCCTAAACTGAAATTAAATCCCTTTTGTAGCTGAAAACAAGGTAGGATAAGATTAGGATAGGATAAGATAAGGTTTGGATAAGATAAGGTAGTTTGGATAATGTTTTGGATAATTCTCCTTCTTTGTAGCTGATTCCTTATCTTCTTTGACTTGAATTTATTTCTCCAACTCTTTTGCACATTCCTAGCCTCTCTTGAACTCCAATTTTGTCCATCCATTTTGATCCATGCATGTGACATCCATTCTTGGCCCAAAACTGCTCCAAATTGCTCCAAATTGCTTATTTTTGCATACTTTGTCAATTGGACCTACAAACACACGAAAATAGCTTAAATTACTATAATAAACAATAACTAACTATGTAAATGCAAGAAAACAAGCTAACTAAGTCACATAAATATGCTCCTATCAATGGTGGCGCCGACGGTAATCCCGAATATAGCGTCTCGTGCTGCCACACCTGTGACACGTGGCATAGCCCCAGTTTGGGGTTGAGGTGATTTTAAAAAAAGCTGCTATGAAAAAAAGCTGGGAGAGTTTTTGGTGTTTGGTAAACATTCAGCTTCAGCTTTTTTTCACAGTTTTGGGTGAAAAAAAGCCAAAAACAAGAAGCTGCAAAACCCAGCTTTGAAAAACCGGCTTTTTTCACATCTATTTTACATAAAAGTTTACCAAACACTATAATACTGTTTTTTTTTCAAAAGCACTTTTACAAAAAAGTTTACCAAACACTCTGCTGCTTTATTTCACAACTGCTTATTCTCACAGCACAGCAGAAGCAGCTTTTTTTCAAAGCACAGCAATACCAAACCAGCCCATAATTCACTCTACAATGTCTCTAGTGGCGCAAACCACAATGCTTACAATCCATGACTACTGGACTGAACTAGCTGAAGGATCGCCTCGCCGACTCACTGCCTGAGCTGTAGCTAGATGATCCCAAACCCTGGCCTTGCCGCTTGAATAAGTGAGAGTGTCTAGGGATTATGGGGTTAGAAAAAAAAAAAAAGGCTTCCTCATACTCTGGGATCAGAATCTTTAACCCCTCTGATTCTTATTCCAAAGTCGATTCTGTCTCCGGGGCTGGTTCTAAATCTGATACTGATCCTGATTAAAATTGTCCCATCTTGACTGTTCGAAATTCCAGGCCATCTCGATCATATTCTCATAGGATCTATGCCTCTGTGCGGCCACCAGCTCACGATAATCCGAATTCATCGCAATATGTGCTTGTATCATCATCTCCCGCTGGTTCCTATAGGTTCCCTCATGGTGTCTCGACAGGTACCGAAAAGTACTATTGAACTCTATGATATCAAGGAACTCCAGGAACTCCTGCCTCTTTCTTAGCTGATAGTTGGGGCTTAGAAAATGGGCGCTGAAGAGTCTCCTAAAAATGGCCCAAGATATCAAGGAACCAGGTGGACGAGAGTTATTCACTGATTTCCACCAAAACCTCACATCCCCTTGAAGAAAATAGCCAACGATAGTTGCCCATTTAGTCATTAGGCATTTCATGGCCTCTAGAGTATCCTGTATTTTCTCTACCCAATCTTCTGCCCCCTCACAGGCTCCAACTACCTTTAGTTCTGTAACTCCATGGCTACAAGCAATTTCCACGTATGTACAACTCGGTCTGCTACTGCCCGGAAGAGCATTCCGTAAAGCAGTGATCAACTTCTGGATTCCCCTAATTATACCAGAACGAGGTCGTCGAGGCATATTCCCACCAGAATTATCCATGATTCTGATAAGAAACAAACAAGATTTAGAAGGACTGAAGATTATGGATACAAAAAGGATTATGATTACCAAATTGAAGAATGAAGTCTTAAGTATGCTCTGATACCAATCTGACATGCCCCGATCCCGATGTCCGAGGGACATCGGGATGGCCACGTGCTGGCCAACACCCGAAGGTGACGCAAGCCATTTATGAATGCAAATGCTGAGAACATGTGAAATGTGCACCTAAACTGTAGCAAGATAATAGGATGTGACAATTCACAGCGTGATGGCGTACTATCACAATAATGTTATTCAACTACCAACAATGAATTTAATAATAATGCATGACATGTTGAGAGCATGCAACTAATACATAGTACAAGCGGAAGTTAAGGTAGAGAAGTGTTATTACAATAGATGTCAAAGCAGAGAGAATATAGCATGATGTCACTAGTAGGGGAATGCCTCATAGCTCGGATCGTATTCCTCGTTCCTATGTCCTGCGAGGGCGCAAAATAAACATGAGTGGACAAAGTTGATATACATAATAATAAAACAGTTATTCAACATACTAACCCCCAAAGTTTAATTAAAACATCAATAGCATAATATGTAATAGGTTTTTTGAAAACCCTAGCATGCCATAAAACCTTTCATAAAACATATCTCGTATATAATGTGCTAGCTAGTGGTATCAATATCAGTATCTCTCGGCCCGAAGCCAGTAACATATACCTCATGCCAACCATATACCTCCATCAGCCGTATATCTCCCTCAGCCTTATTTCTCCCTTGCCAGTAGGCAGAACAGTGACCATTAGATACGCACAAAACCATTGAACATAGTCTTTCCAAACATAGGTACATATATCTCAAAAACATCTTCATAGTATAAAGTCATCCATCATCTATACTATAAAGAAGTGTGTAAAAGCATGTTCTAAATAGTATATCGTCATTCATCAGATACCCTACAAGAACATAGGTTTGATAGAAAGTATGGTATTCCAAAATATTCTAAGTAAGCATAATATCTAATAAAACATAATCAATAAATCATGATTTTCATGTATGTATTTCTACTATTAAAACATGCATTTTAGAAGGGGTCCACTCACAAATACTTCGTCGTAGTAGAGCCGTACAAAATAGGAATGACGGAATCGCCGCTATTAATTGCACCTAAGTACATAAAGCGTACAATTAACAAAACTATACTCAAACGATTTAATCTGGGAAAATGGACTTCAAAAACGGGTCCAAGATGTTGAAATTAGCCTAGGAGGGGTCCCGGACGAAAACCCAAAAAAAGCAAAAAAGTCAACATTGAGCGTTGACCGGTCAAAGTCAAAGTCAATGCTAACCGTTGACCGGTTCAAAGTCAATGGGTTAGTCAATCGGGTCAACGGGTCACGGGCCGGGGTTAGTGGACCGGATCCATGGCCTAAGGGCTTTGGGTCCAATAGGGTTCGGGTTTTAAGGCTACCGGGCCGGAGGCCTAATTTGGGTGGCCCAAAGGCTTTAGCCTCTAAGGGCTTTAGGTTTAGAGCTTACGGGCCGAAGCCTTTTGCTCTTGGGATGAAGGCCTAGCCCAACAAAAGGGTTTTGGGTTTAAATAAAAATAAAAGGAAAAAGAAAAATATATAAGTATAATGATTTTGGGTTTGGGCCTGGCGGGCCTAAGGCCCGAGTGCTATACGGCCTAAGGGCCTCCAATTAAAAGGGTTTGGGGTTTGGGTCATGAAAGGGTTGGGCTCAAGGGTTTAAAGGGCCAAAGGCCTGGGTTTGGTATCTTGCCGGGGAAGAAGGTCGGAGCCTCCTGTGCTCCAGTCGACAGCAAAACTCCCCTATACTCTACGATCTAACTAGGAAATCGAAGGTAGAGACAAAAAGGAAAGATCTTTACCCTTGGTTTGCCTTGAAAAGGACAAAAATGGTCGGAATCTGGCTCGAAACTCACGGGTTTCGCCAGAGCTAGATCTCAGTTTATGGGCTTCACCGAGTTCCACAAAGACGAGTGAGAATGAGAGATAGGGGGTGTGAAGATGGGTGAATGCGTGGGTGTAGATCAGGGAAAAGGTCCGAGAGAGAGAGAGACAGAGAGTGAAAGAGTGTGTTGAGAGAGTGAGAGATCTGAGATACACTCGGGAAATGAGAGAGGGATATAAGTGAGTTAGAAGGCTGCCACGTGGCAGCGTGGGGGAGGAGGGAAATCAAGATGGAATGTCCATATTAGATTAGGATAGGGGACCAAATTGCAAGATTCTATCAACTTTTAGGGAAATTGTTTATATACAAAACTTTAAGGGTGGGGTTTAACACGAGCAACAGTTGATTGTTTCTTAGCACTTCAGCTAATAAGATTTGACCCCAGAAATATACAATACCCACTAGTAGATCGTCTATCAAAAATACAACCAGCCCAATCAGCGTTAAAGTAAGCATTAAGATGAATGGCACATTTCTTGAACCTTAAACCATGACTCACTGTGCCTGTAAGAAACCTGAGAATTCATTTGGTTGCTTAAAGATATGGTTCTCTTGAAGCATGCATAAATTGACAGACTTGATTTACAGCAAAAGACAAATCTGGTCATGTCCAAGTTAAGTATTGCAGCGCTCCTACAATTGACATGTACTCTGTTGGATCCGTTAACAAATGACTAGTGTGATCAAGCTTGAGTGAACCAATAGGAGTAACACACAGTTTAGCTTATTCCATGTGTGTCTTTTGAAGCAAGTCAAGGAGATACTTACTTTGATGTAAAAAGATGCATGCATAAGACCTTTGAACCTCAAGGCCCAATAAATAATGCAATGGTCCTAAATTTTTCACAGGAAAAATAGTACTCAATTTCTGAATAAATAAGCAGCAGAATTGGGGTCAATGACAAGTATGTCATCAACATACAGCAAGACAATGGTAAGAATAGGTACTTTGATCACAAACAGAGAAGCATCAGATTGCGACTGATGAAATCCCAAAAACTAAAGAACTGCAAACAGTTTATCAAAACAAGCCTTAGGGGCTTGTTTCAAGCTATACAAGGATTTTCGAAGCTTCCAGACATGATTTGGGTAGTTGGGATCACTGAAACCTGGTGGTTTTTGCATATTGACATCTTCCTAAAGATCCCCATGTAAAAAGGCATTGCTGATGTCCAATTGATTGAGGAACCAATTGTATTAAGCTGCTAGATAGAGAATGATTCAAATTGTTATTGGTTTTACTGCGGGACTAAATGTTTCCTTGTAGTCCAAACTAGCTTGCTAATGAAAGCCTTTGGCAACAAGTCGAGCTTTATATCAATCCATAGTCCCATCTGGATGCTTTTTAACTCGGAACACCCACTTACACCCTACAATATTCTGATGAGGCTGAAAAGGTACTAAAGACCAGGTACATGTGGACTGCAAGGCATTATACTCATTTTCCATAGCAGACCTCCAATGAGCATGTTTCGAAGCCTGAAGATAAGTGGTTGGAACAAAGTCAATAGTTTCAGGCAAAGGATGTTTGGTAGCTGACTAGGCTTTAGGTTTTGATATTCCAGCCTTGGATCGTGTAACCATAGAGTGAATATTTATTGCTGCATGTGAGTTTGGAGATATAGCAGGTGAAACTGCTTTTGGAGTTAGTAAAGAAACTATTTCTGGAATTGGTAAAGAAACTGTTTCTAGAATTGGTAAGGAAACTGTTTTTGGAGTTAGTAAGGAAACTATTTTTGGAGTGGCAAACTTTGCATCAGACTGTGTAATTGGGAAATTAGTTGCAGTACATACATTAAGTAACAGATTGTACAACTGAGGCAGTAGGTACAGTAAATGGCAAAGAGACATTGAAGTTTACTTGGGAAGTACCATTAGAGAAAATTGGTGTGATAGTAAAGGGAGTTGATAAATAGTGAAATGGAAAGTTAGTCTCTTCAAATAACACATGCCTTGAGATGTAAATTCTCTATGTAATTGGATCAAGACACCGATACCCTTTTTGTTGAAGGCTATACCGTAATAAGACACAATGCTTACTCGTACTGTCCAACTTGGATGTAGTATAAGGCTTGAGATAAGGAAAAAATCCACAGCCAAAAACTTTGAGCCTAAAGTAATATGGAGGTGTACGAAAAATAAGTTCCCAGGGAGATTGCAATAAACCACCAATGGGAAGCCTGTTAATCAGATAAGTAGCAGTGGAAAATGTTTCAACCCAAAACACATGAGGGGTTTTAGATGCAACTAAGAGTGTTCATGCAATTTCAACCAAATGACGGTGCTTTCTTTCAACACATCCATTCTACTCAGGAGTATGAGGACAACTAAATTGTTGTAAAATGCCATGAAGTTTAAGAAAATTATGAAACTGATGACTAGTAAACTCACCCCCTGAATTAGAGCGAACAACTTTTATTGTATTACCAAGAGTGTTCTCCACATAAGTCTTGAACTCCACAAATGTTGAAAATACAGAAGACTTAGACTTTAGAGGAAAATACCAACTATACTTGTTGTAATCATCAACAATAAGTAAGTAATACCCATAGCCACTCACTGAAATAACAGGAAATGACCCCCATACATCACAATGCAACAATTCAAGACTTCTAGTAGACACAGAATAGGGAGCAGCAAATGGAAGCTTGTGATTCTTTACAAGAGCACATTCATTGCAAAAGAAGTCCAGAGAGGGTTTGCCTTAAACATGAACCTTATTTGTAGATAATACTTTACGAAAAATAACAGTATAGGGATGACCAAGCCTGCTGTGCCAAATTTTGACATTGGCAGGAATACTTACTATGCAGCATGCGTAGAATGAGTAGATTTGCAGAGGGAAGATAAACCTTGAAGAGGAAATAATCCATCTTTAACTTGTCCCCGCAGAAGCGTCATCCCCGTAAAACGATCCTTGACGTAGGATCCATGAATGTCAAGAGTTAATGAGCAATCATTATCTTTGATAAATTGATATACAGAAAGTAGACTATGCTGCATTTAAGGCACATGAAGAATATTTTGCAATTTAAAGGAATGAGCAGGAGTATGCAAAATAGAAGTGCCAACATGATCTATAGACAAACATTTACCATCTCTAATGTACACCTTGTCTTCACCATGGTAAGGACTAGGAGACTGTATATTGGATATATCATTGGTAATATGAGTTGGCACTCGAGTCAATGAGCCAAGAAGTAGAAGGCTTGGCAGTGTAATGGGAACACATAGCAGCAAGTTTAGCAGGAAGAACCTTGCCTGAGATCTCTGGATCATTCGATCGAAGCAATCAATAACTTCATGGCTGGTAGATCCACAGATTTGACAAGGAGTTTTGTGACCAGAATAAAAAGAACCACGATTGAAGCCAGAGTTATAATTGTCATGATTGAAACAAGAGTTGTAGGTGCCATGATTATTACCTCGAAAACTTCGATTATATACCACGAGTGTGCCTGCCTCAGGTAAAATTATACCGGAATGAGTTCTGAAGTGTTTTAGTGCCATGATTCTGGACAGCAAGAGCTTATGGTTTGGGAAGTAGTGGCAGTTGAGCTTGCACAGAGAACGCCTGAAAAGTCTCAGAAGAAGCAGTTTTCTTGCTACGTGCCATGGATAACTACTTAGTAAGTAACAAGCCATGTAATTCATCCAAGGAAGTAGACAAAAGACGAAGTAAGATCGAATTAGTGAAAGATTCAAATGCATCAGGGAGGCCTGCAAGGGTTGCTGCAATGAGATCAAAATCTGTAATAAAGACACCACCAAATCACTGCTCAAGTTTGAGCCAAAGATCACGAGTAGAGGAGACACCAACGGTGAACAGAATGACTTCCTCAGATAGAGTCGAATTGAACCAAATGATCATATTTTGGTCTTTCTTATACCAGCGCTTAAAGGTAGGATTAAGCGAACGATCAGGCAGAAAGGGTGATAGACATGGCTCAGTGCCGTCAACGATACCAATAAGCTTGTAACGACGAAGGATCAGTGCAAATAAAGCACGCCATGGGAGATAATTTGAGCGCCGGAGTTTGATCGGAACCATACTTCCGATATTTTGGATCGTGACAGAAGCATATGATGGGGATAAATTAGGGATTGAAGAAGAAAAATTAAGGTTTTAAGTAGGCACTGACTCAACCGAAGAAGATGATTCGAACGAAGATGCCATCAAGATTCAAGATTAACAAGTCAGAAATTTGAATCGGAGTAGAACAGGTACTCAATCAGGACGCCGGAGAAGAAGATCAGAGAAGAACAGAAGATCGGAGAAGAAAGATTCAACAGGATCTAAGAAGCCGTAAGGCGGTTGGCGATGGTACCATGTAGAAACTAAGGATACACTGTTTCTGAAAATATCTCTTTCGTTTCATTAAAAATTAATAATATTACAATGATGATTCAGTATATATAGGCAATATATTACTCTCACAATTACATTTATACCCTTGACTAATCTACCAATTTACACAAGAATTATAACAACCATCTAACTAACTTGATGACTTAATCAATACTTGACTCTTTATAAAGTACCTTCCATTTGTTCAAGCGACTGCAGCTCATGCCACAATTTGCTTCACAAATCTCTACGGTTAGCTTCCATACAGTATGTTTGAGGATATCTCTACATCTTAGTTTTTGCTTTCTCTCTGCTTGCCGCAAGCTTGTAATTTTATTTGCTACTTGATTACAAGAATGTAAAATTTATGAGTGTGTTTGTATGCCCTTTTAGCCGAACATATGAGAATTTAACTGAAAAAATAACCTCTATGCCTACGTGTAGGTGCCATTTACAAGTTTGTATTCAATTTTAGACGTTTTTATTTGATTGATATTTCAACTTTTTTGCATATAATTAATATCTTTTAAACAATGAATGTAAATCGAGTTGTAAACATCATTGTAAATATGTGTAAATAGAGTTGTAAACTCCACCGTTAAACATCTAATATAGTTGTACATATATATAGAATTTGTTGCATGTTTTGTAAGGTTTTAAACACCCGCAGCATCACGCAAGCACACTTTTGCTAGTTTCAACTAAGACACAAACTGAAAGTTGACGCCCACTGCTTCATTCAAGATAAATTGAGTTTATGGAGTTATCCAATCTATTTCTATCCTATTGACCGAACAAAAAACCTATTTCTATCCTAAAATACAAAGACCGTGATCCCATCACATACTATTACCAAATTGCTAACTAATTGGTGGTTTGGGATTGTGGTGCTTTAGAAAGGAAAAAAAAAAACAAATAGCTTATTAAAAAATCTGCAACATCAAAAGTGTTTGGTAATCAGGGCTCATTTAATAAAATTTTAAAATGACAAGTATACCGTCACATACTTTACAAAATTATAATCATTACCCCTATATTATTCTCTTTGACAATTATTATATCACATTAAATACCATACAATTTTTAGTCATTTAACATATTCATAGTAATTTATATAAAGAGTAAATTGTACGAATGGTCCCTCAACTTTAATCAAATTGGAGCAATGGTCCCTCAACTAAAAATCCATTACCATTGGTCCCTCAACTTATCAAAATGTGTAGCTATAGTCCTTTTCATAAATTTTGTCAAAATAAGTTATATTGGAATGACCATTTATACAATTAGGGTCCCTCAACTCATCAAAGTGTATAATTATGGTTCTTTTTGTCAACTATGTCAAAAATTTTGTCAAAACGAGTTACATTGGAAGAACCATTGCTACAATTGGGTTAAAGTTAAGGGACCATTTCTCTAGTTGAATTAAAGTTGAGGGACCAATGGTAATGGATTTTTAGTTGAGGGACCATTGCTCCAATTGAGTTAAAGTTAAGGGATCATAGCTACAATTTACTCTTATATAAAAGTTCACCAAACACTTAGACATTTTTGTTTTTTTTTTGTAATTATTTTTTTGTTAAAAGCACTGTCTTCAATGATGTACAGGCATGTGCTTCAACAGAAAATAGCATCAACGGTAGATTGAAGGCACTTGCAATTGGTTAAGCGCAGGCGGTACAACCCAGAAACTTGTTTGATGCTTGAAGGTATGCTCTCAATCATGGTTCCACTTAGATCTAAATCTCGTAATGAGGTTAAGCAAATGAGGCTTGAAATTAATGTACTGCAATAACCGAGGTTTATTACCTCCAAAGAGCACAAACCGACTGAGAGTGGGGGAGGGAACTTTTTAAGTTTCAAACAACCATCGAGGCTGAGAAACTTAAGACAGTTCAAATTGTAGATGCTGTTTGGGACAAACTCGAGATTTTGGCAACCATAGAGCTTTAACGTTTGGAGCCCAATTAGATTTCCTATCAAAAACGGTAGCTCTTTAATGGCTGTTCTTTCTAAAGAAAGCTACTCCAGATGTTCCATAGGCTCCAAAATTTCAGGAAAGTGTTTAAATTTAGAGCAACCAGTGAGTTCAAGCACCTCAAGAGATTTCAACTTACAAATGTTTGTTGGGAGACTAGAAAGCCTTTTGCAATTTTGCAGAAAAATTTCACGGAGACCAAAGAGACACTCGATTGATGATGGTAATACTTCTATTGCTGTCCCAGTCAAATCTAACAAGCTTATATCCCTGGGAAGCTCCCAAACCTTTCCAAGAGATGAGCAGCCCATCAGACAAAGAGTGCCAGCAACCTTCAGCTTACAGCTGCTGCTTGGAAGATTCTTTAGGTCTTCACAATATTGAATATCCAAACACGAAATTCTTTCATGGGACCAAACAGACGTAGGCAATTCCTTGATTGCAGTCCGAGATAAAAATAAGGATTCGATATTCCCTGGCATCTCTGGCAGATATATGAGATTCGAGCAGCCTCCTAGGAAGATGTCTAAGCTTGCCAAGAGATTGAAAGTACGATGGAATTTGAACCAAACTTGTACAGCAACGAAGATCTATATGCTCAATTTTTCGACTCTGTGAGAGATCTGGAACTTCAGTCAGATGTTCGGAGAAACTAAGATCAATCACTTTTAAGTTCGTGAGACACTGTAACAAAATGCAAGAATGAATAACTTAGCCTAAATAACTTCCACACCACATTTTCTAAAAGAACTAAAATAAGCATTTATACCTGGCCTTGATTCAAAAGCTGCTCGACTTGACTGTGGGGCATTTGAAGCTCAACCACGTTTTCTGGACAAAATTTTGATGGCAAAGATTTTGCAGGCCATCCCTCCCAGTAAAGATAACTAAGAGCATCCGGAAGAGATAAAAGACCTTGAGATAGGTATAGTTTGCTGCAATTCTCGTCAAAGTTGTAGTAATTATAAACCTTTAGCAAATTTAGATTCCCCATGTTTTTGAAGGCTGCACGACTCAACTTGAGCTTTTTTTAATCTCCGACATGTCAAAGAATATGCCTTGAACCGCTGCAGTTCCCTGACAATGTACGTGCACAGTATAAAGTAGACGACGACGTACAACAAAACTTTCTCAAAACTACATTCGTAGATCAGTTTCCATAAAAAGATCAGGATTTTTTAACTTTAATCTTTCAAGAATATTAAAATTTAATAAAAACCTGATGTTAAATTGAATATTGATTTTAGTCCTTTAATGTGTAAATTCAAATTCATATTATATTTTTGTTTTTATATTTAATAGATAACTTATTAATGTTATTACATTAAATTTTAAATTTATTATTATACACATTTTAATTCATTAATTTTATTTAACTTTCTCTAATTAGTGTACCTAAACATCCGTATCATAATATATTTTACTAAATTAGTGTACCGAAATGCTCGTACCTAAATATATTGTAGTGAATTAGTGACACATAAGAAAATATGTAAAAACATAAGTGTACCGAAAATTCTGTACCTAACTATATGATACTAAATTATTGTACCGAAATGTCGGTACCTAAATATATTACACCAAAACTAGTATACCGAAATATCCGTACCTAACCATATTATATTAACCTAGTGTACCGAAATGTTCGTACCTAAATACATTGTAATGAATTAGTGGCAGATAAGAAAATATGCAAAAATATAAGTGTACCGAAAAATCTCTACAAACATATTTTCTTATATAAGATGCTTACCATAATGAGAATTAAAATTTATAATATTTTCATTTTAAATTCATAAAATTATAAATAAATAAAAGAGACATTGAATAAATATGCTGGCATTAAATAGGGTATAGGGACTAAAATCAATTTTTAATCTTGTATAAGACATTTTTCTAAACCTCATCTTATTTAAGGATTAAAATCCAGTTTTCTATTTTTTTTATTTTATTTAAGAAATTAAATGCATTTGGCCTTACTGTATTATTTTTCAATACATGATAGACATCCTCGGGAATGCACAACCTATTGCGTTTTCCAAGGTCTTCAACGCACTGTTCACGAACAATCGCCCAACCCATTTCTTGTAGCAAATCAATCGTTGTGGAAATTGATATAAGAGACTTATCAATGAGATCTCTAATTCCCACTGCAAAGAAACCACGAATATCTAACATTCTTTTTGCAAAATCTATATTCATCCCTTTATAAAAAAATGCTATATCAAGAAATATCTCCTTCTCATTTTCTTCTAATCTATCATAACTTAGTCGGAACACATTCTGAATTCTTTTGCCGGGAAATTTTTACAATTTGTTCAATTCATCTTCCCTGTCTTCTTTGCTCTCGCAGTGAAGGAACAAAGAACCCAAAACTTTAAGAGCTAATGGTATGCCTCCAACATAACCTACCTCGATTCTTCACAACTCTCTATAATCTGTTATAGTAGAGCTATTTTTGAAAGCATTCAAATGAAAGAGCTCAAGAGCATCATCATGTTGTAATCCAGCAACCTTGTATATCTTATCATCGTCAACCTTCTTCTTAAGGATGCGCCTATCCCTGGTTGTTATAATGATTTTACTTCCTGGGCCAAAATGAACATGCTCTCCAACTAAAAGTTCTAATTGACTCAAATCGTTCACATCATCATGGACAATGAGGACCTTTGTACCAAGGAGCCTCTTTTTAACAAGCTCTGATCCTATAGATAGAGTGTCAATATTCAGATTTTCATCGCTTAATATCTTACAAAGAAGTTTATTTCGCAAGTGATCTAGTCCATACTTTTCTGAATCCTCCCTAACATTTTTAAGAAAACAACAAACTTCAAATTCAGAAGAGATGCGGTGATATAGAGCATCAGCAAGGGTGGTCTTGCCAATGCCTCCCATGCCCCAAATACCTACTGTGCAAACATCTAGTGAATGAATGCATAACAAAGATTCAATTTGCTCAATGCGGCTTTCAATTCCAACCAGGCCCTTTAAATCACTTGAGGATTTGGGAATCGACTCGCTCCAAATATTTTCCACAATTTTCTTAACTAAATCAGCCTCCCTCCTGGCACATAGACAAACAATAATTAGCACTTAAGTATGTCATAACTCATCTTGTATGAATCAAATAGTCACAAGTGGAAGCAATTAAAAAGTAACATAATTAACTACCCAGTTCTGTTTGAATTATCAAACCCCGACAGATTTGCTGCTTGCGTCAAAGCATCCCTCCACTTGTGCACCTTCTGGAGGTTGTCCTTGAAATGATCTTCATGTTGTGCAAATGCATCTGCATAACTTCCCTGTTGTTTTCGTACATGTGATGGATTGATGTCGTAAAAAATAGGAAGAACAAAATGCCCATATCTATGGACAAGTTCAGCCAAACACCATTTGGAATAAGCATAGTCTTTCGAGAAAATGATTACTGAAAGCTTTGACTTTTCGATTGCTTCCAGAAGGGCTGGTGCAATTTCATCTCCTGTCTCAAGCCTGTCGTCTATGTAGGTTTCGATGCTCTTCCTGCATAAAGCAGTATGAAGATGGCTAGTAAAAGTATTACGGGTATCCTCACCTCTGAAACTAAGAAATACATCATACTTTTGTAGAGGAGCGATGGCAGCCGCAGCCGCAGCTGAAGAAGCATACAAACTCATAACCTGCAAACTTGCTAGTCAAAACATGCAACTGCGCCTGAGCCAGCTATTTAATTGTAATATAACGTTGTACTCTTGCCAGAGAGTTTTGATATGATATGCTTATATTGTAACAGTAATGCTCACCTAAGGTCCTCATTTTAAGGACCTGTGAGGTCCTCTGTCGTATATACTCTTAGATTAATCTGACGGTGAATTAATTAATAACCTTATATAGTCCTTGTTACACCCGAACAAACCTTTGGAGAGCTGAATCAACCGCATCTCCCTCCAATCAACAATCACGTTTGCCCTCAAATGCCCATCTGGGTTTGTTCACTCTAATTACTCCCCAGCTACAGAGCCAATTCCAATCAAGCTCCTTAGTTGTTCGCTTGACTGAATGATAGGTCCTTGTGGACCAGGCACATGGGCTGCTCCGCAAGGTTGGGCTGTTCAAATTGGCATAGGTGGTCAATGTCTTCTTCTAGGGCATGGTGGTCTACATGCAAATTAGATCATGCTAGCTCCAAATTGACTGCATATTTATTTTCATGATAAGAAATGAGGGACCCAAAAATCTCCCCAATTTTGATAAGTTTCGTACAATTGTGACATACAAGAGATTAGTACGAGATATCATACTATCATACCAACTATGTTGTTTTAATAGAGAATTCTCCAAGGGTAAGTCGGATTATGTCAAAGTGCAGAGAGATTTATTACCTCAGGAAATGTTGAGAAAAAATTGTAATCAAGAACAAGTTGCGTTTCAAGATTGAACTAAGCAAGAGTGCTAGGAAGAAGTTGCAGAGAGATCGCTGCCTTCAGTACTAGCTAGGAAGCAAGAGAAGAGAGAACAGTTTTATGCAGAGACTAAATTATCAGGGTTTACTTTCTGTGCCAAGAAACTTTCAACCATTAGCCAAAGTCAAGAAAAGGTAATCATATAGATATAAAACCCAAGACATGGCAGGCAAGCCATTTTGGTCTTCTTTTTTTTTTTTTCTTTTTTTTTTTCCCGTTCTTTAGATCTATCATTTCTATTATAATTAAAGGACAAAGTTTGGTATGAAAAATTAAAAATAGTAATATGATTGTCCCGAAACTTCCCGTGTTATTATCTTGTGGAGAACAATTTTAAAAGGATGCAAGTTCCAATCGGGAGGGCATTATTAATCTTGGATATGAGGACCCTGTGTGAAAGTCAACTTTATTCAGTATTAGTTTAGATGAAAGTTTGCTATTTGAATTTTTAAATGTACTTCTAATTAGCAACAATCTGACTATGTGTTTGAATTTCTTTAATCATGTCAGTTGCTTATCTATTCTTAGCATCATAGGATCCCATCCAGTTGCGATAAAGTGGTTGCAACTTGTAATAAGGTGATGGCTGCAATAATAGTGATTTCAACAAAAACGTAAATAGGTACCTTCAATGGTAATCAAACTTCCTTTTTTTTTCGTTGTTGACTTTTCGTACATGGAATTATAATCAAATTTCAATTTCAACCAATATTTTAAAAGACGAAAGCGTAGGCGAGACGCTTCATGAATACCCCGCCTAGGCGAAAGCCTTGAGGTTTGCCTCACGGTCACAGGCTCTAAAGTTTTAATATATATTAGATATAATTATATTTATAAAATATAATACTATGTAAAACAAATATTACTATAACAAAATCAAAGATAATATCATCTTCTTCGTTACTAAGTCTAGTTGTACTTGGAAACTATGTCATATAGTCTTAAAATGTTGTAATTATTTATTTTATCGTAAGCAATTATAGTGAACTTCAAGAGAGACAAGGTTGAGTGGCCACGATTACAGGGAGTTTCAAAGGAAATATAGGCTGAATGTCGCAATTATAGGCAATTCAAAAGGAAGTAAAGGCTGCCACTTAGTACTACGGTCTAGTGGTATTCTTCTTCACTTGTAAGTGAGAGATCTTGGGTTCGATTCTCCCGAAAATCGAATTTTAACTACATTATTGCATCCTATTGTGAGACTCAGCCCACCCCCTCCACCTAGTGTAGATAATAATGTTTTTATAAAAAAAATAATAATAAAGGATAAGTGAAGCAATTATAAGAAATTTAAACCACATTATTGCTACGTTCTAATAATATTCCTTCATCCTAGCATATTCAAAATCTCTTCTAAGACTCTACAATTTTACAAATCTTACCTTCTCTGCACCTCTATATTCTTTGTCCAAGACGTCCTACACATCCTTGGCTTTCGTCTCATTCGAGATCCTCAGAAAGATTTCATATGAGAGGCATGTCTGAATGAAGTAAAGAGCTCTAGGATCCTTCTTGAGATTTTCTTCTATACGTGCCTTCTCCACTGCAGATAGCTCCAAACCTTCCTTCGGTCCAACAACCCCAACATTGACAAAATACCATAGCTCAAAAGCAATGAATAAGGTCCTCATCTTCACTTTCCAATAATCATAATTTTCACAACCAAAGATTGAAGATGAAAGACTCTCATCATTGTTGCTGCTAATTGCCATTGATTCTTTCCAATTTGAAAGTTAGGGTTTCTAAGAAATAGATCCCCATCCCAGAACTTAGTTTATCCAACTAAGCTCTGATACCATGTTGGATTTTTTGTATCAAGCTAGAACATTCACAAGATTTCATAAGAGATGTGCAAGGTTTTTGGATAAAAATGGAGAAGAGAAGAACAAGCTAAGTTTCTTTGGAAAATGGTCCTTGAGCCAACAAAACCATAAAGTTGGCCTTTGGTTTCTTTGTTGATTTCAACAGAGAGATTTTTTTCAAGTGAGAGATTTTCTCTTCTATCAATACAAGCCTTCCTTAATACACTTCCTCTCCTGACTTCCTCTTAATTAGTCCGGAGCCACATTAACTTCCAAGACCTAAACACAAAGCCACCTACGTGGCCTTCACAAAACCACATACACTACAAGGAAACATTACAGAAAAGACATTTGTAGTTTTTATAATTGCAACTTAACATTAATTATATTTAATTCTCCCCCTTAATGTGAAGCTATTGAACTCCTAAGAGTGTGCTTAAGTATTGAAACTTGATTTTTGGTAATGCTTTGGTGAAGATGTCAGCAACTTGCTCCTCTATTCTGCAATAGACTAGCTTAACTTTTTTTTCTTCAACATCATCTCTGATGAAGTGATTCTTCAGTTTGATGTACCTAGTAGCACCATGATTGACAGAATTCCTAGACATTGCTATTGCATATTTGTTGTCACAAAGGAGAGGAGTTGGCTCCTCTTGCTTCTCACCAATATCATTCATGATCTTCCTTGGCCACATAGCTTGAGTGCTTGCCAAAGTAGTTGATACATAATTAGTTTCCGCAATCGATATAACAATATTGTCTTGCTTCTTTAAAGTCCATGAGAACACCAGTCGCTAACCCTGATGTACTCTTCATGTCATCTATGCTACCTGCCCAATCGTTGTCACAAAATCCAACTAGTTTTGGCTCAATATTTCTCTCATACAAGATACCAACATCTAGTGAACCTTGAATGTATCTCAATATTCTCTTAGTAGTCCCAAGATGAATCTGAGTTGGTTTATTTTGAAACCTAGACAACAATGAACTTGCATACATAATATCTAGTCGTGTAGCAGTTAGATACATCAAGCTTCCGACAACACTCCTAAAGTATGGGACATCTACCTCATCACTTCCATCTTCTTTTTGTAGCTTCTCATTAGCAACAAGGGGTGTAGATACAGACTTACATCCTCTCATTCCATACTTTTCAAAGAGATTCTGAGCATATTTTTCTTGTGAGATAAAGATGCTATCATTGGTTTGGCACACACCAAATCCCAAAAAAAATGATGCAACAAGCCTAAATCACTAATTTCATACTTGCTTATCATATCTCTCTTGAAATTTTCATACTTGCTAACCATATCTCTCTTGAAATCAGAAATCATTCTTTCACCACTTCCAGTAAACACCAAATCATCAAAGTAGATGGAGACAATATGGATTTTTGAATTACCTTCAGTTTTGGTATACAAAGTAGCATCACTCTTGCTCATTTCAAAACCATTCTTGATGAAGTAAACATCAATCTCCTCATACCATGCATGAGGTGTTTGCTTCAACTCATAAAGAGCTTTCTTCAACTTGTACATTTTCATTTCTTCATTTTCCACAACAAAGCCTTCCTTCTTCTTTCAGAGCCCCATTCAAGAATGTTAACTTGACATCTAGATGGTGCAAAATACCAACCCTTCTGAGCCGCCAATGCAATTAGGATCCGAATAGTCTCAAGTCTTGCCACTGGTGCAAAACTATCATGGTAATCTACTCCAGGCTTTTGTGAGTAGCCATTTGCAACTAGCCTTGCCTTATTCTTTTGGATTGAACCATCCAAATTCAACTTTGTTATGTAAATCCACTTGACACCTATAACATCATTGTTACTAGGCCTACCCACTAATTCCTATGTGGAATTCTTCTCAATCACTGAGATTTCTTCCTTCATAGCTTTTTGCCGAGCTACATCTTGCATAGACTCTTCAAAACTTTCTGGTTCAATGACACATAAATTACAATTTGTGTACACATCACTAAGCCATCTCATCCTAATATGAGTTAAGCTAGGTGTAGACGCTTTTGATTATGGTGATGAGGGACTTGATTGTGATTGTGGTGATGAGGAGCTTGCATCTTGAGGAAGAGATTGTGGTGGTTCTTCATTTTCAACTTCAATTTCGTTCTCTTCATCTTCGTTGTTATCATCAACTTGAAGTGAAGAATTTTGGGTGGATTTGTTCTTCCAATCCTAATATGCTTTTTCATTGAAAACAACATCTCTTGAAATGATAATTTTCTTCTGCAAATCAAAGAGCCTATAACCCTTTGTATGACCATTGTACCCCACAAAAATTCTCACTGTGTTTTTCAAATTTTTGCATGAGGTTTTTGGGAACATGAACATAGTAAATCGACCCAAACGCCCTCAAATGATTTACAAATGGTTTACGTCCACTGTATGCTTCAAACGGTTTCTTGTCCTTCAAAGCTTTAGTAGGAAACCTATTAATTAGGTAGACAACAGTATATACGGCTTCTCCCCAAAATTCGTAAGGCATCCCCTTCTCATGTAACAGACTTTCATTTCAACAATAGTCCTGTTATTTATCTCAGCTACACCATTTTTTTGTGATGAATAAGCCGCAGTAAGTTGTCTTTCAAAGCCCATATCCTTACAGAATCTTCCAAACTCATTTAACGTGTACTCACCACCTCTATCACTTCTATGGGTTTTAATTTTCAAACCCTGTTGATTCCACCATAAATTTGAACTTCTTAAACACAGAGAATACTTCTTATTTATGCCTGAAGAAATAAAACCATGTCATTCTTGAAAAATCATCCACAAAAATCAAAAAGTATTTTTTACCTCCATAAGTGGCGGTTTTCATTGGTCCACAAACATCCGAGTGAATAAGCTCTAAAGGTTTAGATACTCTCCATTCTTCTTCTCTTGGAAATGAGTCTCGGTGTTGTTTTTTCATAGCACAACCCTCACATGCTTCTTGTGCTTCATATATAGTAGGGAGCCCATACACAATGGCATGTTGTTGACGATGTTTCAAACTTTGGAAATTGAGATGTCCCAACCTCCTATGCCATAACAATGATAAGTCAACTACATCCACCTTCATTACCACCAAATTAGAATACTTAAATGTCAATGGAAACCTTGCATTCTTAGTCATATTCTAACCCTCGTAATAACTTCTTGTTTGTTTTCCTTATCAAATATCTCACAAAAGTCATCACCAAAGTGAATGTTGTTGATAATTGCAAGTGTACAATATCGTCCAAGTAATATAGTGATAAGTAGAGTGTCGTTCAAACAAGGATCGGATTAACCTAAATTTACTATTGAGATTGACTTCAAACTAAACTTAAATAAAAGAAGGATTACGTTGACAAATTCAAATATGCAAAGAAACGAAACGAAAGTAAAAATAACAATTGATCGAACACGAAGTAAAAGTGAATGAATTATAAAAGATTAATATATGGAAGCACTAGGACATCAGGTTCCTCATTCTCAATCCCATTTAATCCCGTTATTCATATTAACATCAAATTATTCCCATGTTGCTAGCAATTATCCTTTGATTTGTCAATATTTCCTATCAGAATATACTAACCGTGTTTCTAACTATCCACCCATGCTATGTCTAGTCACAAATATAGATAATCGAAACCCTTTACGCTAAATGGATAATTACACGATACTGCACAAATCATAACCAGTATGTTTACTCAATTATGTAATTCATGGTAATTGTTATGAGAAGCAATCTACTAAACTCAACCTGTCAGTCTCAATTTAGTTCTTCACACAAATAATGGTAAGTTATTTGATAACGACAAAGCACAATAACAATTACTCAAATTGGAAAATAATTGAGATTAATATAAAATAACAAGAATTATATGTTCATGATAAGAGTACACCCTCGTCCTAGCAAAAAGACTTAGTTCACGATTAAACTAATGACAAACATGGATGAATTTGATGACATAAAATAAACCCAAAATTCCAATTTTGTATTCGTGTGCGAGTATGCCCTGGAAATCTGCAACCTTCTCTCTGTGCGGCACACCACGATTTGGCTCTCAATCTTTTTTCTTTTTACGACGCTGGGTTCTCTTCCTCTTTTTTTCTTTTTCCTCGTCTGCCTCCTAATAAGGAATTAAAGTCCTTGTTGGAAAAATCCAACCGCCACTTTTTATGAAGCCCAAATTGGACTAATTTGATAAAGCCCAAATTCCAGCACAAATCTCACATAGCAGCAGTCCACTTCGTTATTCCTTCATACTTTCCTTATAATTCTTCTTAAAAATTCACACTTATCTCCAACTATTATTTCTACAAAACTCACACAAAACACATCAAACTCACCAATTTAATATAAAATCATGACCAAATAATAAGTAAAAGAGGTATAAAACATGCATATAAGATCACCCTAACAGTGAACATGATGACCACTCTTCATCAGTTGCCCAAAACTAAGCAAATTCTGATCAAGTTCAAGTTCAAGTACAAGCATCACATCCGAATAAAAATCTTCTACCCTTCTTGGTTTTGATTGCCATAGTGCCCTTACCAAGTACATCTGCCCAATAGGAAATACCCATCTTGACCTTTGTCTTCTTTGTTTTATCAAACTCCACAAAGCGATTCGTGTTGCTAGTCATGTGATTACTACATCCACTATCAACAAACCAAATATCACCTTCTTTGTCTTCAGTCATAGCTGCATGACATGCATAGAAAAGACTAGCATCTTTATCTTCATTTTCTACATAGTTTGCAGCTTGGTTGAGTTTCACATTACAATCTTTTTGTATATGAACAAAGAGACCACATCTATGACATTTTCATTTCCCTTTGAACCTACAAGTTTCCTCAGAATGATTCTTCCCATTACAAATTTTGCACTTTGTCTGTATGAAAGATGGCCCTGAATAGGAATTCTTCTGAAAATGTGCTTTCCCTTCGAAATTCTGATTCTTCTATTTCCAATTCTTGTTTGGCTTAGAAGAACCGGGCTTGCTTTGTTGAGATGAAGATGGACTTTGCTCTCTTCCTTTCATACCCATTATAAGTCTTTGAAATGCAGTCTCAAGTGAGTATTCAATATGCCTATCTAATCTCTGATCAAATGATTGAAGTGAACCCTTTAACTTTTGAATAGAGAAGCAATCCAAATCTTTAGTTTCCTCAATAACACTCAAAATAGAATATATTTTTTAGGCAAACTAATCAATATTTTCTCAACAATTCTTCTGTCACTTATCTTCTCACCATATGATTTCATTTGATTTATCACATCTGTGAGTTTAGTCAAGTAATCTTTCAACAATTCATTTTCCTTCATCCTAGCATATTCAAAATCTCTTCTAAGACTCTGTGGTTTTACAGATCTTACCTTCTCTGCACTGGCGGATGCACTAAGGGGCAAGGGGGGTCAGCTGACCCCCAGAACTTCAGTGAACGTCTATGGACATCTTAGGTGCTGACCCTCCGAACTTCGATGAATGTCCATAGATGACTTGGGTGCTGCCCTTTTAAAGGTTAGAGTTGCCCTTCATATATGCCCTTCAACTGCTTGATAAAATGCATTGGAGAGGTGTTGCCCCTTTACAGTCTAGTCCTAATATTATTTACCTCTGACTTGTTTGTTGGTTGTGATTACAATTGTTGGCAAAAAAAAAAGGACCAAGTAAAAAACTATCCAAAAATGCAAAGTAAATGAAATGATGATCTCAAAGAATAACAAAGCATCATCATTCTTGGACAAACATATTACTGGTAAGCAATAATATCAAACATTGTTAGTGTGTTCAAGATAAGTCTGTTTCTTTGTTAAGCATTCATATGGGAGCAGCCTTGGAACATGTTAGTTACCCACGCAAATGAGGCATTAACAGGTGTGCAGTATGCCTTTCCAAATGACTTCAGGCCTATCAAAACTCGATGAAATGACGATATGCATGCTATTTCTGCTAAAAAAAATTTGCGCGCTACGCGCGCTATTCTTACTGATCCCCCTAATATTATTTCCTGGATCCGCCAATGCTTCTCTGCACCTTTATATTCTTTCTCCAAGACATCCCACACATCCTTGGTTTTTGTCTCGTTCTAGATCCTCGAAAAGATTTTATCTAAGAGGCATGTCTGAATGAAGTAGAGAGCTATAGCATCCTTCTTGAGATTTTCTTCTAGAAGTGCCTTCTCCGCTGCAAACAGCTTCACACCTTCATTTCGTTCAGCAACCCCAACACTAACAAAAGACTATAAACCAAGAGCTGTGAATAAAGTCTTCATCTTCACTCTCCAATAATCATAATTTCACCATCAAAGATTGGAGATGAAAGACTCTTATCATTGTTGCTGCTACTTGCCACTGATTCCTTCCAATTTGAAAGTTAGGGTTTCTAAGAAATAGATCCCCATCTCTAACTAAACTTTGATACCATGTTGGATTTTTTGTATCAAGCTAGAACATTCATAAGATTTCATAAGAGACGTGCAAGGTTTTTGGATAAAAATGGAGAAGAGAAGAACGAGCTAAGTTTCTCTAGAAATGGTCCTTGAGCCAACAAAACCAAAAAGTTGACCTTTGGCTTCTTTGTTGATTTCAACGAAGAGTTTTTTTCAAGAAAGAGAGATTTTCTCTTCTATCAATACAAGCCTTCCTTAACACACTTCCTCTATTGACTTCCTCTTAATTAGTCTGGAGCCACATTAACTTCCAAGACCCAAACACAAAGCCACCTACGTGGTCTTCACAAAACCACATACACTACAAGGAACATTACACAAAAAGACATCTGTAGTTCTTATAATTACAACTTAACATTAATTATATTTAACATAGTATTGGTTTGCTAATGATGGACATGTTGGAGATGATATTGAGGGGGATATCCTGGAAAGGCCTCGGGGGGATATCTGGGAGAATGATAGCCCTGGGGAGGATATCCTTGAGGATGATACCGTGAGGCGGATAGCCTAGAGGATGATACCTGTCAGGCGAAGAACCCAGAGGAAGATGCCCACGATGTGGAGAACCCTAAGGAGGATAGTATGGAGGAAGATATCTAGAGGGTAGAGATTGCCCTTATGGAGGGGAATATGAAGGTGGTGGAGGAATGTCCCTAGGATACCTTTCTGGTGGTGGTGGATAACCTATTTCATTATTGTGGATGTAAATTTCCGCCATGTCTTATCTTGACGAAAATGCTCGTGCAAAACAATATCACCTTCGATTAAGGCCAAAAACCTCACGCGCCTATGATGAATAGGGGGCTTTGGCCGAAGAATCTCTGATGCCAAAGTTAGTATTTTGAAAATAATGTATTTTTAGGAGTTTGTGGGGAGAAAATGGCTTAGCATTTTAGTGGGATAAATGGAGTATTTATAGGAGGGTGGCCGAGGGCTGCATTTAGGTAGGAGAAATTCAAGATATTAGGTGAAATAATATCTTGAAAGTACTACGGCAATTATTCTAAATTGAATAAGGGATTTTAGGAGTTATCTTATTAAATAAAATCAATGAGGGAGTGATGAGTGGAATTTGAATAAATTCCATAAAGATCACTTTTGGCTCTTCCTTGATTGAGCCGTTATTGTCCGTTGCATGCGCGTGGGAATTCCGACGTGCCTCAAGGGTAATCTCATCCTTCTTGTCCAAAAATCCATGTGTCACCTCCATAATTTTTGAGATTATTTTTTGCTCCACAATTATTTATAAATTTCAAGGTTATATTCCCAACAAATGCATCCAAATTCAAGAAAAACCTGTTAGGCTAAAAAAACAAAAGAAGATTTATTTTGGTTTATAGAAACAATATATTAGGAGTAGGAGAATCAAACACAAAATCTCGTAAAACTGATTGAACCTTGACGAGGAGGAGGAACACCACTGGGAGATTGTTGGTGATGAGGAACATAATTGGAAGGTTGTTGTGAACGAGCTTGTTGAGGGAGAAGGAGGCTGGTGTCGGTTATGATCACCCATAGTGTTCTCTACATCGATTTTGTTGATTAATGAAAATTCTACCTTATATCCAAGGAACCAAGAGAGATTCATCTCCACCGATATCCAAAGGGTAATACTAAGTAGATCAAAATTTTAAACTAAATTTGCAAACTAAATAATTTGTCACCAATGAGAAATAAGCACGTTAATCAATACTTTAATAATAATTCAATCATTAACAATCACATCATTTGGTTACAAAATTTGGTTTAAAATTTTGATTTCCCTAGCATTGCCCATATCGAAAATCTAGAGAAGTTTGTTAATTCAAATTGAATAATGCTAGGGACACCAAAAACTTAAACAAATTTTGCAAATGAAATGATGTGTCATCCAAAACTTAAATAATAATCCAACCATTAACAACTACATCATTTAATTTACAAAATTTGATTTAAAAATTTGGTATCTAACATTAACCATTCAAATCTGCAGTAAATAGGCGGCTAACAAAATTTTGTTTTGGTTTTAACACGTTGGATTGTTTTAAAGTGAGAACATGCTTTGGATTCAGAGAGCTGTGAGGATATTAGAATCAGGATCCTCTCCGGATCCATTTCCTAGGGATCTTAGGGATCACACAATCCTGTCCGTTCATCGTATATCGTGCGGTTAAAAATTATTTAAAATTTAAGATTTAAAATTCAAATATAAATAGTACCTAACAAAAACTGACCGCACGATATAAAATAAACGGACAAGATTGCGGGATCCCTAGGATCCCTATGGAAAGATCCGGGGAGGATCCTGGTTCAGGATATTATATTAGCAAATGCTAACTTATTTCATTAAAAAATGTTAAACAATTAGAGATAAAATGGATTTATCAGTGCGGTTGATGAGTCAATGGCATGTGGGCAGGTGGTCACAATCGTCCTTGTCCTTTATAACTTGATGAAATTATTTTATTTTGGTCCATCCTACTAGACCTAGCATTCGTTTCGTGTTTCTTATGTTCGTGTCGTTTTTATGTCATACCCGATAGCTTAACGGGTCGTGTCGTGTAATACCCGTTAAAGTAAACGAGTAATATGACCCGACCCGAAATCAACCCGTTAATATTATCAGGTAATATGACCCGACCCGTTACCCGTTAAGAAAAATATGTTTTAAATCAATAAAAATGAAAATGAAAAACATAATTTGACCCAAAAAATGTAAAACATAATACTAAATTAGTATATATATACACTAAATTTCGGAGTTGATCCCTTCATGAAAGTTGTAAAGCTTTTCATTACGAATGATTACATTTTTCACACTTCTACAATAATTATTATTGATTTTGCACTCAAATAAAAAACATTGTTCATGAGATTTGGAGGGTTTTAAAAATCTAAACGACCATGTAACCATGTTTTCACATCTTTCAAACTTATGCAATAATGATTATGAATTTTGTCTATTTTGAACTCCCTTAAAAATACTATTCATGAGAGTTTGTATGGTTTTAAAATTCAAATGATCATATACTCATTCTCAAAGCGTAGAGGATGCGACTACGAGCGTGTGCATATTTTTTTCATATTTTTCGCACATGTAAATTAATTATTATAATTTTTTTAATGTGTTTGGTATTTTTAAATTACTTGATATTTTGATTTTTAATGTGTTTTATGATTTTTAATCTCAATCTTTGCCTATAATATACTATAAAAATAAATAAATAAATAAAACTTAAATTTTAAAATTTATATAGAATAATAATTAATAAACAATATATACATATTCATTATATCTATTGTATTTTATAGTAAGTTTTTTTTAGTAGTTTAAAAAATTAAAATCATCAAAATAACTTTTTTCTTATCGTGTCGAAACAGGTTACCCGCGTGTCACTCTCGTGTAAACCTGTTAAGGACCCGTTATTAACGGGTTATTATCGTGTGACCCGATAATGACCTGATTAGTTATCGTGTTGACCCAAAACCCGTCATTTTCGTATCATTTACGTGTCGTGTTATTGCCAGGGCTACATCCTACAACTTAATTCTTTGTCTATGGCTCAATTACAAAAGGAAAAGGATTGGTTGATTTAAAATGGCAAAAGCAAAAATAAGAGAATTAATTGGTATGAAACTCTTTATTTACGACCTCATACCTCTATAAGTAAAAAAAAAACAAAATGTGATATCCACACACCTCATTTTACTTCTCACACACCTTTTTAATTTTAGGTCGTCGGATCGGATGAATTGAAGAAGATAAACAGACAGAAATTATCAAGGTGTGTGTGAGAAGTAAAATAGGGTGTGTAGATAGCACACCCCAGAAAAATATACATCACTAAATTATAGTACTAAGTAACAGATTAATTTTTTTTTAACTTAATTAAACATTCATAATTAGAACAAGTTTTGAATTTTTGACATCATGATCTCGTCATTTTGTAGCCTTTGTAGTTTGTAAAGACTATTGACTTGCAACTTGCTACTTAAACTAAACTTTTCCTTTGTTTGACCAAAAGAAAAACTAGAGACCTGTTTGGTACTCTACTTGAATTCAACTTTTTAAACTCAAAAATAATTTTCAAGTTTTAGGCCTTAAAAACTTGTTTGGTAGGACTATTTTAAAAAACTGAACTTAAAACTAACTCAAAAATATAGTATATTCCCTAAAAACATAAAAAGTGAGTTTTTAGAGTTTTTAAACTTAAACTCACTCATTTTCTCTTCCTTCCCGCCCCCCCCCCTCACTCCAAATCTATATCTCTCTCTCTCTTTTTTCTTCTCTCTCTCCTCTTTTTTTTTTTTTACCTTTTCGTCTCTCTTCCAATCCGCTCTCTTTATTCTCTCGGTTCTTTCTCTCACTCCTCTTCCTCTCTACCTCGTCTGATCCTCTCTCTTCTTTTTCTTTCATTCAATCATCTCTTACTTTCTTTTCTTCTCTCTCCTCTTTCTCCCTCTCATGTGACCCCCCTCTTTATAGATCTCTTTGTCTAGTTTAAGTTATAAGATTTAAAAATTTTAAATCGCAAACCAATCAAGTTTTTTAGTATTAAAGAAAATTATTTTCAAGAAATGTTCTTAAGAAATGTTTTGAGAACTGATAAAAAAATTCAAATAGGATACCAAATAGACCCTAATATTTTTCTTGAATTTTTTTTTAACTTAGTTTATCTCCAATATTTATATTTTATAATAACAATTAAAAATTCTTGTACTCAAATACGCACAAACAAACATCTACATATGTTGCAACCTAACACTATAATAGTCTAGTGATATTTATATTTATTTATAAGTGAGAAGTTTTGGATTCGATTTTTATTAATTGCAAGTTCGAACCAAGTTGTTATTATTGGCCCATTGCGTGACCTAACTCAAATCATCTATCCCTTAAACATATCATTGTATGTTACAAAAACAAAAATAATAAAGGAAAAGAACGTCTGCACAAGTTGTAGCATATGATTCATGTCTTGAGATGTTTATAAAAAAAGAAAACTAACGAAAAGTCAAAAAAAAATTTCCCTTTTAATTGAAAGTCTTTTTTAAAGGTATAGTGAATAGTACCAGGAAAAGGTAAAAATGTGATTTTTCGTTAAAAGTATATAGTATCTGGAGTGTTTGGTTAAAACTCTCTTATAAAAAATCTTGTATTAAGAACAGAAGACCAAGTCAGAGGTTGAAAGCGAAAAATCATTCGTCAACGGGTGATTTGACGTGGTCTAAGAGCTATTGGCCTAGTCAGGACAATCTCATTGAAGTTTTTCTTTTAAAATTGAGATTATTCGTCAACGCCTGAATTTTGAGATAGCCCAAACAAATGAGGCCTCAAGTTTAATGTCGTTAGTTGGGTTCAATCATTGCCCACATAATAATTCACTAAGAAAATGGGTAGTTTGTTAACCAAAAAGAAAAAAGAAAGTGGGAGGTAGCCCAAACAAATGAGGCCTCAAGCTTAATGTCAGTAGTTGGGCTCAATCATAGCCCACATAATAATTTACTAAAGAAAATGGGTGGTTTTTTTTTTTTTTTTTTTTTAGTACATCAATATTTTTACATTAAGGGGAGAGAGATTTCCGTTAAGCCACATAATGGGCAGCCTAATTTGGTATCGAATAGCCGTCCACGAGATTCGAACCTAAGACCTCTCACTTCCAAGTGAAGAGGAATATTACCAGACCATAGTACTGAGTGGCAAGAAAATGGGTGGTTAGTTAACCAAAAAGAAAAAAGAAAGTGGGTCTTGCATCTTTGATGATAGAAAAATGGCAACTAATTCAGTAAATGTAAAACTTTGAGGTTGTACCAAAAACCAAATATGTGTTTTACCAAATCTAAAACTTTATGGCTAGATTAAAGTGCTACCCAAAATGCTAAAAAAATGAATTTTTTGTGATACTTAACAAAGATACAAGTATATTAAGTTTCTTGTTAAAGATGGTTTTGTGCCTTGGTAATTAGCTTGGAAATGCGATTAAGAATATAGATCACCAACATAAACCCAACTCAGAAAAAAAAAAGCACTGGTTTGGTTACCTTCTTTTTTACTCTGGTCATTTCTCGCTCCATATACATTAAAATCCAACCAATCAAAATTCAGAAATTGCAAAAGTGAAACAAAATTTGGACAAAACAAAATGCAGGTTTGAAAAGTGGTCAGAGCAACTTTTACAGTCCTCCCTCACGGAAAGAGTACTTGTACCGCCCCTCCCTCCCCTCCTTTAAGTCCTTAATTAGAGGGACGGTTACTTTTGTAAACCCAACCACTGCTCCTCTCGTTAAAACTCAATAACGTCAAAAAGTTACAAGAGTGTAGAGAATATATTTTTAGTCGCTAAAGTCTACATAAATGGCAAATATATCGCACATACGTTGATTAACTCTCTTGTATAACACAAGTCATTCTCCTCGTCAATGGATGACGACTTTATCCGCTAAATTCAGTGACTACAAAAACAAAAAATTACACTTTTCGTGAAAGGATTTTGTCGGGCTAATGTTTTGTCGCCCTATTGTTTAGCCCGACAGAAATTTATCGGGTAATTTTAGTCGGACAAAAGTCGTTGCTCAAATGTTTGTCTCCCATATATTAAAATTTCGTTGAACAAATTATGTTTGACCGACGAAATTATAAACGTTTATTTCGTTGAGCTAAGTGCGTTGACCAACTGAAACCAGGACAACATTTCGTCGCACAACCCATTGTTGAGCAGGAATAATATCCTTATTGACAATCGTACAATTTTGCCTAACGAATATTTTACTCTTTCGTCGGACAAAGTTATATTTTTTTTAATAAAATAATAAAAAATATTTTACCTGACAAAATAGTCGTCAGACAAGGAATTTAAAAAGATACAAAATACGTGCTCGACGAAAGTATTCTCAGGCAAACTTTTTAATTTTGTTTAAATTCGTAACTGAAATTATATTTAATTTTAATAAATTAATTGGTTTTTTTTTACAAATAATATTATCTACACTAAAAGGATTGGAGAGTAGTCCAAGTCTCACAATAAACTAGCAATAACGTGATTCAAAATTTGCTTTTAGATTTTTAGTGAGGACCGAACCTAAGACTATGTGACAATAAATTAATTAGTTTTAATTATATTCATCCTTAAAGAAATCACAATATAAACAAAATTATTTAATTTTAAAATTGAAATATTTGTACAAATGTATGTAAAATATTCTAAACTAATTAACTACTCATGGGGTAGCTGGTGGGATGGCAGCAGAAGGCCGCTTTGAGGATCAAAGAGGTGAATACTAGAGATTGCCATTGCATGCGCCATCTCTCGCATGGACATGCGAAAGTTATCCTCCCACTGGTGTGCAGCTTCTTCCCGAGCTTATTCTTGCAGGCGCATGGCCTCTAACTCCATATCCAAATGTTGTAGTCTGGAAGGCGTTCCACTTGCAGGCTAAGAGCTAGATGAAGAAGATCCCACGAGGTCCAGACCCCGACACCCTCCTAAGCCGCGGATCTCACCTCTGGATCAGTGTCAACTGCTCCATTGATGTGTCTGGTTGCTGTTGGGTCCAAAATGCACCCTTGAAGAGATTTTGGGACCAAATTTTGAGTTTTTTTTTTTTTTTTGGTTTCCCCCACCCCGTTGAGATAGCCTTATGAAAGGACTATATATATGGTAGCAAGGATAGGTGCCTGTATATAAGCTCCCCGAACCTGCCCCATTACAGATTTTCTGATATAATTTAATGCATTTCTAATTGTAAAATATTCTTCAGCCATATTTCGTTCCTTAATAGTTAATATAGTGTGGTTTTATGGTTTGACTCTTGCTTTCTTACATTTGGTTTTTAATCATAATTTTATGCTGTTTGACATCATATGATCATTTTTTTATTAATGACATAGTAATGTCTTTTAAAGTTGTAATGGATAACTGCAGTTAACTCATGAGGAATATATTATTTTGTGGTCATGATTATGGGTAATTATGAGTACGATAGTTTTTACAATTATGAGGATGAATAGATATTTATTTTTATTTTGAAGCGTTGTTATTTTTATTAGCAAATCATAGTCTGAATATATACAATAATAATTCCAAAAACATTTTTTTGTTGCAACAAATGTCAAATTGTGAATTGTATGTAATAAGCCAAGTAGTTTTCGTGTAAATTTTCATGGTTAACGACTCTATTAGGTGACTTGGTTCTTTAAGTAACAAAATAATACCAAAAGTGGACCATGCACAAAAATGGCAGCTCTAATGCCGATTAAGTTTTACTGACTCAAATCTAAAAAGATCTGACAAAAATTTGAAAGTGTACATACAAGGAATGCTATTTTCAAACCTTGCTGGTTTTTCAAACCTTGCTGGTTAAGTGACTTGGGTTTCGGATTTAGTAAATTGTAGCTGTGTTTAAGAGATAATAAGAAAATGATTAATAATTAATAACTGGATTATGTGACAATAAATTTATCATAGTCTTCTAAAAGTCCAAAATTCCTCCTGACATGGTCAGAGGACATGAGATGCTGCTGCTGCAACATGCAGCTCTTGTCTGTCACTCAGATACGGCTCTGATGGTCTCTAGTCTTCACTACTAGGGCTCCCTTCTCTCTCCTCTTTTATTTTTATTTTTTATTTTTATGTTCTTTGTATATAAAAAATTTAAAATAAAATATTAATATAGTTTAATTGTAATTGTTTTAATAAAACGTGATGGAAGGAAATAAATTAGAAGGAAAAGGCTTTTTAACCAAAATAGTCCACGAGATTTGTATAACATATCACTTTGGTTCTTAAGATTGAAAATCAATAGAAATGGTCCCTAAGATTGTCCACCATCCATTATTTTGGTCATTTCGTTAAAAACTTCGTTAAGTGTCCTAGAGCTTTTGGCCAGAAGTTTGAGCAATTTTCAAAACTTCGTAACTCAATCGTTTTTTAACCAAATTTGACCCATAATATATCAAAATGAAGATAGGAATTGTAGAAGAAGATTATACCTATTTGGAAGTCCAATGGTTGCCGGAGATGCCCAGAAAATAGCCTGAAAGGTGACTGGTCTACGGGAAAATTGAAAAACTTGCCGGAAACTGGGTAAACTTTAAACGTTCATAACTTCTTCAATACTCAACGAAATCGAGTGATTCAAAAACAAAAATCATACTTCTCAACGAGACGAAGATAATGGTACCTTTCTCGATAGCTAATTCATCGTGGTTTGGCCGGAAAACGGCTCGAAAGTGGCTAACTCGAGACCAAGATAGCCACTTTCGAGCCGTTTTAGGCCAAACCACGGCTATTTAGCCGTCGATAAAGCTACCATTCTCTTTGTCTCGTCGAGAGGTATGATTTTCGTTTTTGAATCACTCAATTTCGTTGAGTATTGAAGAAGTTATGAACATTTAACGTTTACCCATTTTCTTACGAGTTTTCCAGTTTTCCCGCGGATGATTCACCTTTCAGGCTATTTTCCAACCATCTCCGGCAACCATTGGGCTTCCAAATAGGTATAATCTTGTTTTACACTTTCCTATCTTCATTTTGATATATTATGGGTCGAATTTGATTAAAAACCGACTGAGTTACGAAGCTTTGAAAATTGTCCAAACTTTCGTCCAAAAGCTTCGAAACACTTAACGAAGTGTTTAATGGAATGACCAAAATAATGGATGGTAGACAATCTCAGGGATCATTTTTATTGATTTTCAATTTCAGAAACTAAAGTGATGTGTTATGTAAATTTCAAAGATCATTTTAGCTAAAAAGCCAAAGGAATACGAATCTTGCTCTGGTCACGTGACCAGCAAAATCAGAAGTTTGAAATGAAGTTCTTGGCCCCCAAGCAAAAAAACTGTTTTGGTTCTGGAATCCGGCTGGTCATATTTCAGAGCAGGAAAATAATGATGTGGGTCAGGAAAAGTATTTTATGGGAAATGAAATCTCATTAAGTAATGCTACATGGTACACACACATAGGTCAAACGTCCAAAAGAGAATGGCGTGAATTTTTCTCATTGTCCAAAACATAATGCTACCACATACAAGAAACAAAGTGTTGTGTTCAAATAGATATACTGCAGATTTAGTCTTTGAATTATTAATTAAGTGAAAATTAGGTCTAAATATTATTTTTCTTGAAAAATAAGTCACCAAACTCATTAAAAACTGCCAATTTCATTCTTACCTTTAGATTTCAAGTTTTTCCATTCAATTCTTTGTTAAATTAAGTCATGTCACTTGCGCATGACACAATTTTGACACAATTTGAAGGATAAAATTGTCATTTCATCGCCCATGAAATCCAACAAGCACAAACACTCTTCTCCCTATTTTTTTGGCTTGATTTTACACTTTCAATTTCAGATATGTCATGTGCAAGCCACCTGACTTAAGTTAACAGAGAATTGGATAGAAAAACTTGAAATATCACGTCAATGATGAAGTTGGTTGTTTTTTTATGAGTTTAGGAACTTATTTTTCTAAAAAAATAATACATGGACATAGTTTTCACCTGAGTAATAATTCAAGGAATAAATATGCAGTTTACCGCCCAATATATATATATATATATAATGTAACATTTACACATCATACATTACCTATCAATTATACGACTAACCATACCCATTTCATGCAGCAGTTTGAAACAACCAATTTGTGTTACTCTACTTTCCATTGACAAATATGCTTTAAATGACATTAAATGTTTGAAACTGTTGTAGACCTAATTTATTGAACTGTATAGAGAGATATGTGTTTATGAGGTGTGTATTATATCACCCTCATTGTGCCTTTATTTATGGTAGTAGGGAAAGTTAAATCCTTATCCTAATATGATTACAATTCTAATAGAATAATATCTAACTTAGGGAATATTCCAAGATATTCCTAGATACACTAGAATTTACACAATCACATTCCTAATATAACAAGACTGCAACACTCCCACTTGAGTGTGTAAATACTCAAACAAAACATCGCATCAGGTCTTCAACAGTTGAGGTAGAACAGTTGATGAAGTCGTTGGCACAACGAGCGAATGCGAGTCTCAAATTAAAGAAAGTATGCACTGGTAGTAAAACTCATAAAACCTCGCTATGGTAAAACCTAAGGTAGGTAAAAACCCATAGACTGAAGAGAAAAGTGAAAGTATGCATAATGTCTAAAACAAACGTCATACAGGACGAAAATAGTGAACTCAACGGAGTATGATCATCCCTGAATGGGTGCATCATCAAAACCTCGTTAGATAGCAAAAACCCAGTGAGAAAAATGCACCTAATCATAGGAAAAAGAGTACATTAAGATCAAGTGAGTATGCTTCTGGATACTCCCTATGAGTTAGACATAACTTCCAAATAAGAGAACTACAAGCAATTTAACTAAGATAATTTACGCATGGGCATAGTTCGTTGTACACATAACCCTAACTTGTCAAATATTCACTCAGATGGTTATACCACATCCACCCAGATTGTTTTAATCCGTAGAGTAATCTCCTCAATCTAATCGAAAGGGTGTTCCGTGGTCTAGAACTATTTGAACCAGTCAATGGAAATCCTTCCGGAACTTTCATGTAGATTTTCGTATCTAGATTCCCATAAAGATATGCGATTGCCACGTCCATAAGCTGCATATTCATTTTTTTAGAAACTACCAAACTTATAAGGTAGCGGAACGTTTTGACTTCCATTACGAGGAAATATGTCTTCTCGTAATCAATCCCAGGGCATTGAGAGAAACCTTGCGCTATGAGACGTGCTTTGTATCGCATTATTTCATTCTTCTCAGTACACTTCCTTATGAAAACCCACGTAGCCTATGGGCTTCACGTGTGGTGGAGTAGGAGCTACGGGCCTAAACACCTTACATTTCGCAAGCAAATCGAGTTCGACCTCGATTGCTTATTTCCAGTTTGACAAATCTTTTCTACGTCGACATTCATCAACGGAATGTGGTTTAATGTCATTGCTAAGCATGATGTCAGTAGTAGTTGTATATGCGAATGCATCATCGACAATCATTTCATTCTGATTCTAAACCTCATCCAATACTACATAATGGATCGAAATCTCACAATTCTCGAGAGGCCGGTTTGTCTATTTTAAGACATCACCATAATCTAGAAAAACCTCATGCATTGGAACAGATGAGTAAGCGATGGTTGGATTCAGACTAGGGTCACTAGTGTGTGCCGTTTTCCTCTTCCGGGGTTATGAATCCTTTGAACCCAGGGGTCTGCCACGTTTCAGGGTAGGAGCAAATGATTGGCTAGCCACCAATGTACCAAGTCGGTGGAAGGTGCGGCCGCCCCATCTTTGGGGACGGTTTTGCCTTTCAGGGCACTATTACGACGTACGTTAAGTACGTCGATCCTTGCAGGTGCTTTTGCAGCGGGTATATGTGATATCGTCACCTTCGTTAGATCAGTAAAAGCATCTGGCATGCTTTGAGCAATGCTCTGAAGACCTAGAATACGACGCACTTTAGTTTCAGACTGAGGAGTGCGGGGATCTAAATGAGACATAATGGGAGTAATCTATGACAATTCACGGCATTCTTTAGGAACGTTAGTGATCTTATCTCCCCCTAATGAATGGAAGACTGTCTCATCGAAGTGACAATCCACAAAACGTGCGGTAAAGAGATCTCATGTCAAGGGCTCTAAGTAGCAAATAATTGATGGCAAATCATAACCAACATAGTTCTCATTTTCTCTGATGACCTATTTTGGTATGTAGTAGCGGCGTTATTGGCACATAGACTGCGCACCCAAACATACGTAAATGCGAGACGTCAGACTCGTATCCAATAACTAACTATAACGGTGAATGAGGTTGGGTAGCGGTGGGCCTCAGGCAGACCAACATAGTTGTGTGCAATATTGCATAACCCTAGGCAGATACCGGCAATTTGGTTTCATTACCAAAGTCCGAGCTATCATTTGAATGCGTTTTATGAAAGCTTCTGCCAGGCTGTTTTGGGTGTGAACATGGGGTACATGATGTTCAACTTCATTCCCAATTGACACGCAATAATCGTCAAAAGTTTGTGACGTAAACTCTCCAGCATTATCCAGTCGAATTGACTTGATCGAATAATCAGGGTGGTAAACCCTAAGCTTAATGATTTGAGCTAGGAGTTTCCCAAATGCAGCATTGCGTGTGGACAATAAGCAGACATGTTACTAACGCGTCGATGCATCAACCAACACCATAAAGTATCTAAATGATCCGCATATTGGTTGGATAGGTCCACAAATATTCCCTTGAATCCTTTAAAAAAACTTAGGAGGGTAGTGAATAATTTTTGTAAATGAGGGTTGAATGTTCAACTTCCCCAATGAGCATGCTTTGCATAGCAGATGGTCGGGATAAGATGTTAGGTGATGTCCATGTGATACTTTGAGGATACGGCGCATCATATCTTGTCTGGGATGTCCCATTCTATCATGCCAAAGCAGGATGGTGCTCTGGAACCCAGGCATAGGGCCGGCCACGTGGTGGGTCTCCACGCATCGAATGGTTGTTATGTACAACCCACTCGAGAGACGTTCCAGCTTCTCGTGAATACGATTCTGGCCATATTTGTAAGAAGTGATACAAAGAAATTTAGAACCATTCTCTTTAGTGGTTTCAACATGATATTGATTATCTCGAATATCTCTAAAACTTAGCAACGTTATTTCGGAACGGTGATAATAGAGGGCATCTTTAATGGTTAATTCAGTATCATTAGACAACATTATATGAGCCTTATCATATCTTTCTATTAGGTTGGATGAGCCTGAAAGGGTTGTCAGATGTGCATTTTTAGGTATGAAGTTAGTAAAATAGTATCGCTCACGCAAGATGGTTTGCATGGAAGCACTATCAGCCAGACAACTAACTTTCCCACTAGTCATACCTAGAAATAAATTAATTGAAGCGGTCACATGCATAAATATAATTACATTCATTCAATTAATTGAGCGAGAAAATAATATTTATCATTCAAAACAAACCAAAACCAAACAAATAATTCTAAAGACTTAGAAAAATTGTCCAAAAATTAAACCATAAACCTAGAAAAATAAGAGGGGGTTCGGCCACATCTAGTGGGCTCTGCCAGTAGGGGTAAAAAAAACACCCCAATATGTCTAGAAAAATAAAACTTTATTCTTCCATACGAGCTAATGCCTCTTGAAAATCTAAAACCTCCATAGATGTAGTAGCATCTTCGGGATGTTCCATATGCACAAAGTTAGACTCACAACAGAAATGCTACTTAACAATGGCCTTGGGGGTAGCTCAGCATACGCGTGACCAATGATCATTTGATCCACAACGGTAGCACATGTCCAATTCAATGGAAGTCGATTGAACGGTAGCTTTTCCCTTGTTCTTGAAGTTTGGGGCCTTAGGGGCAAGGGGTTGGCGCTTCTGGGTCAAATTTCCTTTCTTGGGTGGGCCTCTACTATGTGGACCTTGGGATGGGCCTACCGCCCATTTCCACGACCACAACGGGGTTTACATCGGTTGTAGCTGCTAAAAATAGTCGCATACACTTCAAGCTGAACGTTCGAGCCAATAGGTCGAGCTTGATGAATCTTCATCAAAAACAAATTATGCTTTTCTACGAGAAGTAAAATAGAGATCAAATCCAAAAATTTGGTGAACTTATGTGCCCTATTATGTTGCTCCATGACAATATTGGTGGCATTAAAGGTCGAATAGGTATTCTCTAAGAGATCCTATTCGATTAAATCCTCTTTACATAACTTAAGCAATGATCGGATTCTATAAAATTTAGAGTTGTAGTCATTCACAGACTTAAAGTCTTGGAAGCATAAATGTTGTCAGTCGTGTCTTGTCTTGCTTCAGGTAAGTAGATGTCTTTCTGGGGATCAAAACAATCGGCTAAAGCAAGCCAAAAGGTATGTGGGTCCTCCTCTGCGAGGTATTCGGTCTGCAGTGCATCATGGATATGTCTTCAAATGAAGTTCATAGCAGTAGCTTTCTCAGCTTTGTCGACCGGGTCATCAGTAGGTTCCTCGATAGTAGCTTGAAGATTTTTTGCAGTAAGATGGAGCTTCACGTCTTGAACCCACTTTAGGTAGTTTCTTCCAGATACTTCCAAGAGCATGTTCAAGTTCGACATGTCCCTAAAACAGAAGGTACAACAAAAACGTGGTTAGTCATATGGAAAGCCATAGATATACATCGTAGAACATTCGGGTTCTATAAACATGTATTGGTTTAATTTAAGCATGAAAACTACGAGTTTCATGTGGTAAGTTTTGAATGAAAACTTTGGGTTTCAAAGACACTAAATTCGAAACTATAGGTTCGATTTAGTTATGAACTTCCGGTTAATATATAGGGGTACCTGCACATACACAGAATACAATATACAACAAGGTGTAATGAATTTGTGGATTGCTTCAAGAACCCAATTGTGAGTGCATCAGGACTACGAAAGATAGTCAACGGTTCAAAGAAGAGAAATAATTTATTAAATCGTTAATTGCCAAAAAGTGGGATTCAGGCCAATAATTTTGGATGTCTTGTCAGATTAATGGATTGATGTCCCTTTAATTAATTCAATAAATCGTAACCATCCAGGTTTGATCATAGGAGCAAAATAATAACATTCAGGTTAATATTAGCTTGAATTTTGGCTTCAGGCCAATCGACAATAAAATTATAGCTTGACAAGCATTAACCAATAACGTCACAAAAATTATAGGAGTATGGCTATGAAGCGGGAATGCCAAAAACATGGCATTGGGGTTCGAAAAAAACACAACCCAACTTGGTGGGCTAGCTGCCGTGTAAGGGGCAAGGCTCTAAAGGGCTTATTGGGTCACAGGGTAGGCTACCAAGGTAGCCCGTGTGTGGCTGCAAGCCACATGTAGGTTCTAGGAAGGAGTCCAGCAACCAAGCTGCTGGTTTTGGGCCACAAAGGGAGGGGGACACAAGCCCAGCATTGAGGCTGGCCTGGTATGGGTGAGTGAGAAGCCCAGCAAAAGCTGGCTTCGTTTTGGGCCGGTTCTAGGGAAGCCCAGCCACATAGGCTGGCTTTGTGTTCGTGGGCCGTGATAAATGGCGAGCCCAGCAAGCAAGGGTTTGCTGCAAGTGGCCCAGTCCATGCCGGCAAAGCCCAGCAAGCCTAGGCTTGCTGCAGGCGTGATGGATCGAGGTAGTGCAGAGCCCAGCAAGGCTTTGAAGGCTTGCTGGTAGACTTAGGGCTTCAAGCCCGTGCGGAGACTAACCCAGGCCAAGGCCTGGTGCTGTGTAGGGCGTCGAAACGATGTCGTCCTAACTACAGCGTGGCTGCAGGCCAGCTAGTTTGGCTCAAGAGGTTAAAACCCTTAATTGCTTCTAAATCAATTTCGATGCTTTGACTCGCAAATTCCACATAGCATAATTGCGTATTGCATGAACAAATATATATATATATATATATATATAGACAAAATATATGAACACATATGCAATATATAATTGAAAGAAAAAAATAAATATAGAGGATTCATGCATCATGGTCAATGTTTTCATGTTTCAAGGTCATTTCAAATATCTTAATTTATTTTAAAAGAACCTGATTGGCAGAAACTAATTGAGCCCTTGTTGTTGTAGAAGAAAGCCTCCTTCACGATCTTTCAGTTCCTTAGCTTCTGGCAAGAGCGTGCTGATAATATGTTGTAGGCCTAATTTACTTAACTGTATTTAAGACTAGAGAGGGGGCTAACAACACAGAGAGAGAAGAGGGAGATATGTGTTTGTGAGGCGTGTATTATATTACCCATTGTGCGTTTATTTATACTAGTAGGAAAGGTTAAATCCTTACCTTAAGAGGATTACAGCTCTAAAAGGATAATATCTAACTTAGGGAATATTCCAAGATATCCCTAGATACACTAGGATTTACACAATCACATTCCTAATCTAATAGGACTGCAACAGAAATGAAATATTTTTCATACATGTTAAGCTAAAATGAACATTTATGACATGTTTATTTTTCATAACAGAATCAAGATAAGGAGTTGGATTCGATTACAGATTGATCATGTGTATGAACCAAGGAGAAAATCAAAGGATGAGGATCCTGTCCAGATCCTCTTCGTGATGATCTGGATGATTAATCAATCGTTGTTCATAGTACATCATGCGACTAGTTTTCGTTAAGTACTGTTTGTGTTCAATTTTAAATAAAATAATTTAAAATAATTTTTTGCCACACAACGTATGATGAATGGACAAAATTGACTTATCATCCGGATCCCCACAAAGAGGATCCAAATAGGATCCTAATCCAAAATCAAAATGCAAGTGGGCTCCACTCAAAACAAGGAATCCAACTCTTGATCTTGAGGAATTGGATTGTTTGAGGGATGGAGTATTTTGATTCTAAAAGAAACAAACTAGTAGGAATTCATAATGTTTACCCCTTGTGCCCTCACGTTATTTCTACAATTCAATGGGTAAAAAAATTGATTTCCACTCTAATTTAGGTCAATAGTGAACATCTAATATTGAATCAGTATCATTTCTACTTACTTCAGATTGTTTAGTAACTTGGATGAGATTTGAGTTCCAACTCTTCATAAGTTTAGTTCCTCTTTAATTTTGATTGCAGATTAGTAAACATGCCAGTATACATAAATGACTACTTCCAATACAAGGAACCAAATTTTTTCTTGGAAGTTTCAAATAGTATGAACTATTTATTTTGGAGTTAGACATGACTGAAGAGTGAGTTCATGAATTTACTTTTGACTACATTCACATTTAACATTTACAAGTAAGTCCCACATACACAAGATTCACATTATCAAAACTCAACTTTATTAGAGCAATAGGCAACCAAGTAATTTGTGTAAAATCCTACTTTATTAGTGTTAGTATTTTTTGCGTTAGTAGATTAGAAGTTAATTGTTAGAGAAGAAGGGAAGTCGGTGAGAATCGAACTCGCACCAAGATACATAAATTTGAATATTTTTCACCATTATGATAAAGTGCCTAAAGTGCCATCTGCATTAGAGTGTTAGTCTTGAAACTGGAAAGAAATGTAGTAATTTGGTAAGTAAGATGGTGATAAAAATGGTTTTGGGATTTTGGATTAAAAGTCATAACGTACCATGCGCCAAACCTATCTTCTCCCTGTCATCCTTTTGTCATTAATGATTATAAAAGAGTCACATCGACACACTTGTCCCGCTTCTAGGACCGAAACGGACACAGCTCGGACTCAAGAGCAATAGAGAGAGAGGCTCTGAGTTTCTGAGCTACCCCTCCCCCCTCAAAGGTTCAAGCTTTTTCCTTCCTCTCCACCACCAACAGCCATGGCTGGCGGCGGAGGAGGACCCCAAAAGGCAGATGAGTTCCAACCTCACCCCATCAAGGACCAGCTTCCGGGCGTCGACTTCTGTGTCACCTCCCCTCCCCCATGGCGTACCCACTCTCTCTCTGTCTCTCTTAACACAGCACACACGCAGAGCACTATCCTGTTTCCGTCATATTATATTTATCATGGATGATGGATCATAGGAGAAAGTTTCTATTTTTTTTTTTTTTCTGTGATGGTATTTTTTACATTTTCTGAGTTTTTGGGCAATGTCAGTTTTGTTTGGTTGCCAAGAAACAAGGGGTTGTAAGAAACGAAAATGGTTTTCCAGAGACTAGTTTGAGTGTGTGAGAAAGTTGCTTCCTTTATACTAACATGGTTTTTTTTTATCTCGCTAATCGCATGAACTATCTCAAGTCTCTGAAAATCTTCTGCTTTTACCCCTCCTTTTCTCGTTTTTCTGCATTTTCCCAGAAAATAAAACAGAGCATTAAAGTTTTCTATTTTTTTGCAACATTATAATCCTTTTATTAGGCTCCCCATTATTTTTTCTTCTGTTTTTTTTGTTGGTTATGTTGATTTTACATCTTCTGAGTTTTTGGGTAATTTTAGTTTTGTTTGGTTGCCAAGAAAAAATGGGTTGTGAGAAAAGGAAATGGTTTCCCAGAGGCTAGTTCCTGTATGTGAGAAAGTTGCTTCCTTTGTACTAACATGGTATTTTTTCTTCGATAATCCCATGAGTTTTCTGAAACTCTTTTTGTGTTTCAGTGTTTTCTCTCGAGTCTCTCTCTAAAAAATTTCTCAGTTTCCCCTTCTCTTTTTCTCGTTTTTCTGCATTTTCCGGGAAACCGATCACGGGATTAAAGTATTTTTTATTTGGCTATGATCCCCTGTATTTTATTTTCCGTTTTCATTTTCCCTCATATTTTTTCTTTTTTTCCTGCTACAAACTTGTTTGATTAAATGCAGCTGAAGCCATACTTTTGGGATTCCAGCACTTCATTGTAATGCTTGGGACCACCGTGTTCATCCCCACATTACTTGTCCCTCGTGGTGACGATGTAAGAACTCCTTAAACCCCTCAAAAAATGTTCTTACCTCTTTGTTTCCCATTTCTGGTCATTTATTTTCAAACAGTGTTTCTATTTATAACAGCAATTTCTATGTTTTTGTGTAGGTGGAGAAGGCCGAAGTGATTGAGACTTTCCTCTTTGTTGCTGGGATCAACACACTATTGCAGACTTGGTTTGGGACTCGGCTTCCGGTGGTGATGGGGGCATCATATGCCTTCATCATCCCTGCTGTCTCCATTGCCTTGTCTAGGAGGTTCAATGTCTACATAGACCCCCACCGGGTTAGTGTCACACAATCTTTCCATTTTCCTCTATTCGTAGTTTTTAGCTTTCTGTTTGACTCTATGTTTGGATGTTGATGATGGGTTTACATAAAAATGGTTATCATTTACTATTTCTTTCGGACATAGAGGGAGTCTAATGCATATGGTTTCCGGTGTTTTGAGTTTTTTCATACTTATGCTCATTGTAATCTGTGAATGTTCTTTAGAGGTTTAAGGAAACCATGAGAGCAATACAAGGAGCAATCGCGGTTGCATCTCTCATCCAGGTGATCCTTGGCTTTCTTGGGTTTGTGAGAATTTTTGGAAGGTAAATTGATTGATGTGATTTCGTAGTTTTTACTTTATCCAAAAAAGAACTTGGTTATTAATGTGGCTTGATGCAGGTATCTTTGCCCTCTTTCTGCAGTTCCTCTTGTAACGCTTACTGGACTTGGGTTCTTTGCATTTGGTTTCCCTCACGTAACCATTCTGAACCAATCATTTACTGCTCAGTTCAAATAATTGGTTTATAAGAAAGAAATCGAAAAGCTCCTGGAACCTTTAGTGGTCAATTCATGAAGTTAATCCCAAATGTCATTTCTACGAAAAATAATAGTATTTGATCACTGGAGCTTTTAGGCACTACTTAAAACCTGGATTTGGTATTAGTTAAGTAACTCGGAGATCCTTTAAGCATCTCTGTCAACTACATGTCGGTATTACTTTGTTTTGATGTTTTTTTTTTTTATTTCTGTTTGATGCTTGCAGCTTGCAAACTGTGTTGAAATTGGATTACCAGCACTGATCCTTGTGGTTTTCATATCACAGGTGGGCAACGTCCTGAATGATCATTTTCATGCAGACATCTTCAACTTAATTTACAATATCTCAAGTTATATTATGTACAGAATGTAAAATATGCATATCTTACTACTTGTCTCTTCTGATAATTAACCATTGTTACTGCAGTACACGATGAAGTTAAAACTGCCTATATTTGGTCGTTTTCCAATACTGTTTTCAGTTGCAATTGTATGGATATATGCAAAAGTTTTGACTGCAGCTGGTGCGTATAAGAAAATACCTTATACAACTCAAACTAGTTGCCGTACTGATCGTTCTGGGCTGATTAGCGCTGCTCCTTGGTGAGCTTCAACTTCTAGCATTTGCATTTCATGCAAGAAGCACTTGTACTGACATTTTCAATCGATTATTCATGTTTCCTATTTTATTTTTCACGTTAGTGCCCAACAATCATGGCTAATGGTAATGGATTTGTTTCCTCATGCGATTGTTATGTAAGAGATTTGTCGATAACATTTTACTTCAGCGGCAAATACTTGTTTGCAATGATAATTGAGATGTGTAATTATATGACCCCAAAATAGAGGATACAGTTAAATTGTGAAGTTGTTGGAGGTGGGTTACTTGAAACAATCAAACATGTTCTAGTTATGCACTCTGCAATGATGATGTGTGTTCGTGCTTTTTGATATTTCTGAAGAACAGTTCCTGTTTTGAGTAACCATAGGATCTTATTTTCCTTTTTCTGTTAGAGAAAGCTGTTCTAGTTATACAGCGTTTCCACAATTATGTTGTGGGTGTTTTCCTTGTTCTGAAGAAAACTTACTGCTTTGAGTAACCGTGAGATCAAACTTAAGCCTAATTAGGGTCGATAAACAATTACATCCACTCTTATCTCTTGGTTTCATGCTCCCGAAGTTTAGTCTTGCATGCAAGACGCTGGTATCATTGTAACGTAATTCCTGATTTTAATAAAAACTGTATGACATTCAATAACGTTTTCTCTTTCACCATATGCAGGATGAGGATTCCCTATCCGTTTCAATGGGGGCGTCCTGATTTTAATGCTGGAGATACTTTTGCAATGATGGCTGCGGCTTTGGTTGCCATTATTGAGGTAAGACATATGAAGTTCAGGGCTGAAATTACAAAGGAAGATGCTTATTTTGCCTATATACATAAAGTAGACCAGACATCTGTATTTAGATTTCTGGAGGAAACTTGTATTTATATACCTTCATAGATGGCTTTCTCGACATTGTAAGCGAAGAATAAATATGCCGTTCTCATCTTAAGATGATGTTATCTTTTGACTTGAAATATGTTTCTCAGTGAAGTGTAAACATTGCTTTCATTTGCGCTGACATATCCTTTCTCCCCATTCATTTGAGGCAGTCTACGGGTACATTTATTGCAGCATCAAGATATGGGAGTGCCACCCCCATACCGCCTTCTGTTCTCAGCAGAGGTGTCGGCTGGCTGGTAGGAATTGGTCCAATGGAATTCTATGTTAATCACATTTTTATAATTGTTGGTAATGAATACTTCGTCTTGTAAAATTTTCAGGGCGTAAGCACTTTTCTGGATGGTATATTTGGCTCAGTATCTGGCTCCTCTGCTTCAGTGTAAATATTTAATTTATGTACTTATGATATCTTTTGTTGCAGAATTCTGGAGTAAGGACCTATGCTTATCCGACTCCATTTTACAGTTTGTCTGCATATAATTCTGAAGAACAATAATATGAATCCCAGTTCTTAATCCATATGCCTAGTTTTACAGTGCCCCACGGTTGCTTAGTTTTAGGCATTGACGGTGCCTTAGCTGTAGGCTTGTAGAACACTGCCCCTTCAGAAAATTCATCTAAAGAAGTAACTATAATTGTTAACTGAAAGAAAAGAGAGCAACTGTGATCTAATGATCCTACCCTATTTTTCTAGTGAAAATGCTGGCCTTCTGGGAATGACGCGTATTGGAAGTCGGAGAGTAATCCAGATATCAGCAGCCTTTATGCTCTTCTTCTCTGTATTAGGTACAGTACTCTGTTTTACAATCTAAATTTTGAATGTTTATCTAAATGACTTATTTGCTCATTAACAACATAAACTATGGTGCCAACCGGAGCTTTATATGTTCATAACTTTTTTTGCATAATCTAGTCTGAGGGTGTCATCAATTATGTTATACGCAGGAAAATTCGGGGCTTTTCTTGCTTCTATCCCAATACCAATTTTCGCAGCTTTGTATTGCGTCCTCTTCGCCTATGTTGGTATGCATTTCAATTCTAAATCATAATTATGACTACGCGTTGTTGATGTTTCGTTGAGTTTGAGGACAGATCACTTAGTAGTTAATATATCTCAGTTTAATGTCTATGCTCCTTCACAGTTCACAATTTCATTTAATATTTTGAAATGTCGATGGTGATATATATTGTGCTGTGCAGCTTCTGCTGGTCTTGGTTTGCTCCAGTTCTGCAACCTAAACAGCTTTCGGACAAAGTTCATTGTAGGCTTCTCTCTCTTCATGGGTCTTTCGGTGACGGAATACTTCCATGAATACCTCCTAATTTCCGATCACGGTCCTGTTCACACTCGTTCCATTTGGGTGAGTAAGTTTTAATTGCAACTTCTCTCCACAGATTCAATGTTGCCTTACAGAGAACTTTGTGATAACACATGAATGTTGCTTATTTCAACCTGCAGTTCAACAATATAGTTCAAGTAATTTTCTCGTCCCCAGCAACCGTTGGCATCATTGTTGCTTTCTTCTTGGACTCAACTGTCAGTCGTGGATACAGTGCAACTCGGAGAGACAGTGGCAGGCACTGGTGGGAAAAGTTCCAGAATTTCAACACAGATACCAGGAGTGAAGAGCTCTACTCACTGCCCTACAACCTCAACAGACATTTCCCTTCAGTTTGACGCTGAGCATCGTTCCCTCCATCCAATATTTTTGATTGACGAAAAGCCCTAGCAGCGGAAACTAAAAAGGAAGATCATCTTTTGTTTTGTCGTCGAGTTGTGACGAAGGAAGAAATTGGTACGTACAGGAGCGTTTTGGAATGGGGATACCATTCAGTAGTTGAACACACACTAATTACTGATATTTTAAGAATTTGATAATTTTATGAAGAGATATTTTAAGAATTTGATCATTTTATGAAGAGAGCTACTTAATTTATATTTTGGAACTGTTAGCTCTTTTCTGTGTTGCATTTATTCTGTATCGCATTAAAGATCTGTTAATCTGATGCCTTTGCCTTGTTCTGGTGTGAATGTTTTGTTCTGTTTTAGAGAAGTAGCTCTATTAGCAAAGAAAAGGAGCGACCTGTATGAAATGGGAATGCAAGGTGGCGGTGGCTTAAATTTATTTTGCGTCACCACGTGTTTTAACTTTTCACATGGTATTGCATGATTGGATTGGGAAACCGTCACCTTAGGATCCTCATTTCATGTATAATCTAGGTAACCAATTGAGAACAAGCATCCAATCCCTAAAGTAATTGTGGACTTTTATATCTTAAAGGAAAAACCAACACAAATTACATACAAATCCATACATGCAGTTCTCATTCTAAAAATAAGATGCAATTCTCGTTTCAAAGTTGAAAGAGGGTATAAATTTGAATTTTCCTCTCCATTTTGATAAAGTACTAAAAAAATATCACGTTCCTGATTCTGGGGGTGAAGCACGAGGCCCTTGGTGCCAGTTCCATGTTTCTTGTGGTCTGATTGAGATCCTCTTTGGATCTCACACTCCAGAACCTACGGACCGAGTAATTAGAACCATTCAATTTAAATCCGATAGTCCCCATTAGCTCATTTCATTGTCCCACCTCACACACCATTAGCTCATTTCATTGTCCCACCTCACACATAATTTCAATCCCTTGTGTTGCCTTTCTTCTGTCATTTCACTCCAAATTTGCAACCCTTGTGTTTCACTTTTCCTACCTTTTAAAGTGCACATTTTGCTTACATTTTATCCCTCTGCACTCTTCTTTTCCTATGTAGCTACTCTTTGGTTCTTTTATCAGTAGATTGAATAACTAATAAACGGAAATAGTTAAGATCAGAGATTGCTGGAGATAAAAGAGGAATGCGAAAACTTTTTTTGTTTTGTTTAACTCAACAAGTATGATGAGCACTAGTGGTATTTATCTTCACTTGTAAGTGAGAGGTCTTAGGTTCGATTCTCGCCAAAGGTGAATTTGAACCATATTATTGTTAGCCTGACTTAGCTATTCCCCCACTCCCTTAATGACTTAGCTATTCCCCCACTCCCTTAATGTCAATCGTTTGTTAAAAAAAACAAGTATGACGAGCAAGAAGAGAGTTAATCATGCACAATCTTTACATAAACAAACCCCTTGCATTTTTCAGTTGAATGAAGTTTCATTAGATAAAAAAGAAATCAATACAAAGGAGAAATTACAGCCTTGTTACACTTTTTAATTTTTCCAAAAAGAGTATATACTAGGGATGGGCAAATACACATTGGTTATGGGTAACCGCGGTTACTCGCTCATTTAAATTAAATGGTTACGGTTATGGGTATAACCATTTACTCGCGAAGTGTAAATTGGCGGTTATGGGTATTAACCGCGGTTATAAACGGATAACCGTTTACCCATTTATTTTATATATGTAAAATTAACACAAACCATGTTCTCAATTGGACAAAACTTAGATCAATACTATTGACTATAATGTGATTTATATAGCGGTGTTTTAATTAATTAAAAAGTAATAAACGATAATCCGTGCAGTATTTCTATCCTTAAATTGAATAAATCAAAAGAAATTTAAGTGAGAAAAATAATCGGGAGCGCACTGAATTCATTTCCCTTGCAGTATGCATGCATTAGATTTGTTTCTGTGTTTACTGTAGCTATCTGTTGATCTTGGATCGAACAAACTGGAAATCGAACATTCTTACAGGGCTATTGATCCCCTACATTTTCTTTACCCTTCCTTCAATATTGTTCAACATCTTCAGGTTATTTTCTACACATAGTTACTGTACAAGTTATATATTTCCGGTTGTCGGTGTTTTTGGTTCGTTCTATTCCCTAAAAATCTTTATTTTTCTATGGGAGAGATTGGAAAATGGATTGCTCTCGTTACGTTGGCATATAAATAACTCACGTAAGAGTGCCCGCCGTTGTGTCTTTGCCGGCAATTATTTCAATTATTGAAATGGTATAAGAACTTAAAAAATTAAAATACGAAAATGTATGACGAATGTACCTATAACGGTGTTTAATTATAAAAAGAAAAAAAAAATTATAACATTTATTTTTCATTTTCAAGTTGTTAAAAAACATGTAGACGGGTGAAAAATGGGTAATGGTAAAAAAAAAACGATAAACGGGTTAAAAATGGTAAATGGGTAAACGGGTATTAAACGGTTACGGTTAAATGGGTATGGTTAACCGTTTATAAATGGTTATCGGTATGGGTATAACCGTTTAGGCAATTACCCAACGGGTAAACGATTATGGGTAAATAACCGTGGTTACCCGCCCGCCATAACCATTGCCCATCCCTAGTATATACTTGGTCAAGATTGGTTACAAGACTAATGAAAAAAGCAAATAAATTTTGGTATTGGACAAGCATTTTGATACCACAGAGATAATGTGTCTACTGACTTTTGTTGCATTGTCCAAACAATTATGTGTCAAGAGACTCATGAAACATATGGCCAAGTTTGTAAGGCCAAGAATTGGACCAGCATTTTTACGTTACATTAAGCTCATGGACTTGGGTGACAAATAACAGAAGCTGCATTTCAAATATTTGTCATATAGAGAACGTTGGAATGCACATTGTTTTAAACAGGAAAACTTGTATCAATCATTTATATGCACGTGAGTGACGGTCAATCATTGATGTTTTACAAGACGTACAAGTATAATTGTGGCCTATTAATTTACATAATTTTAACACTACATTAGCGATTTGTCGTGATACCTTATACAATTGTTGGGTGAGTGACTGTCAATAATCAACGGATAGTAAAGCACATAAATAAAAGTCATCTATTGATGCACGTAAATTTCACATTACGTTAACCCCTCACATCAACCACTTGTTCGTGAACTACGAATGATAACGTATTTATTGTCACATTTTTGCCCCAACTTTTCGTTCTTTTCTTGACAAGTTCGGTTTTACCACCCACATTCTTCCAGTACACGTTTCTCATTTCACCACCCATAGTGTGGCCCTGATGCTTCCTTTCTTCCTTAAAAAGATAATGGTACAGAGATTGATCTTATTCTAAACACATGAATTGTCTCGTAATCTAAAGCTACGGGTGAAGAAAAGAAAGGTTAAGAGTCGAAGAGTAAGCTAAGTACTTACTCCAATAAAAAGAGAGAGAGATATATATATATATATATATATATATATATATATATGTGTCACAAAATTTTCATTTTATTGTTTAATTGACGAGAAAAATTCTCAATCTGCTCTCTCATTCAGTGTAAGGTCTTAAAATAATTTTGCAATTATAGAAGTTTCAAATCTAAAACGTTTTAGTTTACCAGTGAATAGAAACTTTTGTTTTTACTATAAGTCACGTGGAGGCAAATGTACATCATGAACTCTTTTTTAATAGTGTTTTTCACGCATCTATTTTTACTTCTCATATACTTTTGTTAATTTTTGGTCATTGATCTTCTTAAATTTATTTGATTCAACATTTGGAAATTGAAAGAGATGTATGAGAAATATAAGTAAGTGTGAATAGTATTACCCTTGTTTTTTTATTTTTTTTATGACAAAGACAACTTTCATTACAATTAAAACTAGTACAAGGTTAAAAAAGAACCAGGTAAATAATTACAGAGAAAGTAAAAGGCTTAAGCAAAATAAGAGTAACAACCCAAGATACAACGGAAGGTCCACACAAGCTTAAACTCGAAGATCGCAAAAAAAAAAAGAAAAAAGAAACCTTAATCTCCTTTTATAGTAGAATGTATGTCACATATTCATAATGCAGTTGTCATTCTGCTTTAAATGTGGAATCCATCAAGGGTTGAAAAACTTTAAAAATTCTTCTGGTTGAGATCTTATGGTCTGGTTAGTATTGGCAAAGATCTGGTTAGTATTGGCATGATTTGGACTAAGTGGGGCTTATTGGGCTACTGTGTATCTCTCTCTCTTTGCTTGACGGACATCACGAGGTGGTAGTATCTCACTAATTTAAATTTCAAACTCATCATAAATATATACCGTCTTCGTTGATTTTGTAGGTCAAATTATTAAAGACAACTTCATCAAAGGCTAGTTTTAATGAATTGTTCTTGTTCAATACTACTATTCTCAGAGGCATATCATCCCTTATATTGAAACTATAAATCAATATTGGATTATAAACAACACTTCTTGAAACCCTTGATAGCTTAAATAAGCACTGAAAATGTTTTGCTAATGTATAATCCTACAAAGCAAACGCGTGATTTAAGTTAAGTTGACTACCAAAAATGTGCTCTCTTTAATAGTTAAATTCCAATCTCACTAATTTAGAATATATTAACTAGAATATTGTTTGAATAAAAAAATGTCAAAGTCTATGATATACTTTCTCAAATTTCACGGAACCTTACAAAAACTTACATTTTGTTGTAGCCTAAATTTAACTGAAAGATAGAGTGAGAGAAAAGAGAGTTACAGAAAAATTCTGTCTTTTTTTCTTATATTGTCCCTTTATTTATAGTAAACTTAGCAAACTTACTTGTCCTACAAGTAAAAAAGCCTAAGTTCTTCTAAATTATATAAGAATCATAAATACAATCTACTAAAAATTAGACAATCACATATGTGCTATAATTTAATTACCACACTTTTTTAATTATTTGTAACCATTTTTCTCCCTAAATATATATTGATGAACTCATCGAAGAAAAAAAATACTAAAAATTCAACGTGGAGACATGATGCACCAATGACGTATGTGCTTATGATTGTGGTATCTTTCAAAGAGTAGTATGACAAGGGACACCAAATTAGTCCCATCAATTTAATTTCCTAAAAAGCAGAAACCAGACTTATGAATGAGATTTTTTTAAAATGAGAATTTTTATAATCTTTTTATCATTTTATAATTTAACATTAATTTTTAATTTTTATGTTAATATTATAAAATGTTATATAAAAAAACATATATTGGCAAAGAGTTTGTGCGAAGTTTTACTTTTGAGAGATTCTTATTAGCATTATGATTGTAAAAACGTGAAAGTGCATGATTGACTCAAATTGAAATAAGTATAAACCTGATCTGCTATGTAGAGAGGTTTTTTTTTTCTTCTTGTCAAATGATAGATTTTTGTTAAATTAGATATTAGATTAGCTACTGACGAAAGTCAAACCCACACTGTCATGCAAAGCTCAATTTCTTTCTACCACTGTAGTAAAAGGCCACTACGTAGAGAGTTGACTCGTACACTTAGGCCTCGTTTGACAGCCCGTATAAAGAATGGGATAGGATAAGTTATACAGAGCCGGGTATTTGGTGCAACTATGTACTAAATAGTACCCGTATTACTTAAACTGGGCCCACATCTTTTATCCGGTGTATGCCCGCTTATTTATCCTTTCAGAAACCTATGTATTATTAGTCGGGTCTATGTCTTCACTCTATCGGTCTGGCTCTCTCGCATCGTTCTGCAAACTCACTTTCGTTGCCATCGTCAATCCCAGGTTCTTCTTCCTCCTTCTCCTTTCTTCATCTTCTTCTTCCTTTTGCACTCCATAGCTGTCGCCCTCTTCTTCAGTTTCTCGTCGCGGCCGTCGTCCTCCTCTGCAGTTCCTCGTTGTGGGACCCGCACCGGTTCGTGTGCCATTGATCCTGGATTTGAACTAGATTCGACTGAAACCCACGTCGTCAGAGCACTGCCTACATTCACCTACTGTCCAACATCGTCGCAGCATCGTTGGAATTGGGTTGAAAGAAATGCGAGAGATCAGGGAGCAATCTCACATGCATAGAACATTTGGGAAGAAGTCTCATGCTATTGGTACAGGGTCTATGATGATTCTGTTGTCCATCCCATTTGGTGTGGTGAATCCTAGGGAATCCTGTGCGGTGGAGAAGAACTGAAGAAGAAAGGATTTTATTTTATTTTATTTTTATAATTTGATTTAAATAAAAGACAAATAGAAAATGAAATATCAAGATTATTTTTATTTAATTTGATGCATTTGGTTGTTGTGAATTTTTATCAAAAAAAATTTCCTTTTTTTCATTAGTCATCAAATTTTTTTAGTAAAAATAATATAATAAGATATCTTATCCGATACAGTAACAAACAAATTATAAATAATACGATCATTAGTACGATACTGCACCAAACACTCGATTAATTTAGTCAGTAGAGTCCGGTGATAGATTATCCTATCCGACTGAAATAGTCAGTACAGTCCGAGCTGCCAAACGATACATCATTTAATGACCATACTTAGTGTCACTATCATTGTTGTTCACAAAAATCATTAGAAGAAAGTGCATCTCAGCAGTCCTATCAAGATCATGGAATCCACTCAATGGTCCACGAGTATTACAACGCAAATCATCAAGTTTGTTTGTTTGTTTGTTTTTTTTTATTTTTTTATTTTTATGTTAAATAATAAATGTTATTATTATATTAGATATTAGATTAAGAAGTTAATAGAATTCGAACCCTCTTTCTCTTCATCCAACACACAAACAATCAAATAAACACACAAAAACAAAAAAGAGCAACAAAGCAAGCAACGCACACTCCCCCACAGTGACACAGCTATCGGACCCAAAACCCTGTAAAACACACACAATGCCATTTCAGCAATGACCACCAAACCCACCACCACCTTCTCTAACCACCAATGTCTTCCTCTTCCTCCTCCTCCTCCGCCTGATGAAACCACCACCACCTCCAGTCTCACCCATCTAATCGACTCCGAGCCCAACCACATGCCTTCCCCATCCTACATCTCCCGGTTCCGCGACCGTACGATCGACCTCACCGCCCGCCAGGACTCCATCAACTGGATCTTAAAAGTCCACGCCCACCACCGCTTCTCCCCCCTCACCGCCTTCCTCTCCGTCAACTACTTCGACCGCTTTCTCTCCTCCCACTCCCTCCCGGTAACACACTTTCCCCAGGAAAGAAAAAGAAAAAGAAAACCTCGCAATTTCCGGGAAAAATTCAATGCTGACGTGTCTGACCCCTTACTTATTAATACATTTTATTTTTTGTTGCAGCGACACAGCGGGTCGTGGCCGTTTCAGCTGCTGTCCGTCGCCTGTTTGTCTTTAGCCGCGAAAATGGAGGAGCCTAACGTCCCGTTCATCCTGGACCTCCAGATCTTCGAGCCCAAGTTCGTCTTCGAGCCCAAAACGGTCCAGCGGATGGAACTCCGGGTCATGGGTAGTCTCAATTGGAGGCTCCGATCCGTCACCCCCTTCGATTTCCTCCCCCATTTCGTCTCTAATCTCCCCTCTTCCTCCTCCTCTCTCCTCGCAGCCTCCTCCAATTTAGCTCTCAGCACCATTCGTGGTATTTTTACTGATTCACTACCCGATTAAAAAAAACCCATATTTTATTTTATTTTTTAATTGAAGGATTTTTGGTGTTTAATTTTGGTTTTTGATGTTCTCTCAGTGACCGACTTCTTGGGTTTTTCGCCTTCGACGGTTGCCGCCGCGGCTGTGCTCTGCGCCGCCGGTGCAAGCGTTGATTTTGCGGCGGATGGAGATCGCCAAGCGGCGGCTTTTTTCCACGAGAGAGTGAACAAAGTATAGCATTTGCCGCGGGTGTTTTTGCAATTTATGATTTTTTCAGGGCTGTTCTGTGAATAATTAAATTTTTGTTTTGAATCAGAATCGAAGAGTTGAGAAACATAGAAACCTTTCGTGGTAATATTTTTGTTTATTGGGGACAGGAAAGGGTGAGAAGCTGTCGCCAACTCATGGAGGAGTACCTGCTTGACACGTGTCCCTCTTCCCGCCATAAACGGCCGAGTACCGGATCGGCGCCGTCGGCTCCAGCAAGCCCAATCGGCGTGCTCGACGCGGCTTCTTGTGCAAGCTGCGACACTCGCTCCGAAAATCCTGGATCTACCATCCAAGCAGAGCGGCCAACCAAGCGGCTCCGACCCTCTGCTGCCACCGATGTACAGCCGCCGTAGATATTGCCGGAGAATTCAAGGAGCTGCCTGTTTAATTAATCCCTGAAGCTCTCTAAATTTTTGTTCTTATATTTTTTATGGATGACATTTTTATTATAAGATGGACGGTTGGAATTATAGAGTTGATAATTTATAATAATCAGTTATATATGTTTAGAATGATGACTTTTATTTTAGTTCAATAAGTCAAAATTTCGTCATTTAATACTATGGTGTAGTGATATTTCTTTTTAAAGTGGGAAATCATAGGTTTGTCAAATACAAGTTTGACAACATTATTACTAGCTTATTGCGAGGCTAATCTTACCCTCTTTATAGTGTAGATAATATTATTTGTTCAAAAAATAAATCAAAATCCCTACTACAGTACAAATTTTTTAACCAGTCGAGATTGAAATTTCGTATGTAAGAGAGAAATTGAAGTAGGGAAGCAGAGTTGAGGGTAAACAGTCGAGAACTTGAGATTGAACCTTCTTATATTTTGATTTGACGTGATTCACACTAGTTAATCTTGCGAAGCGAAAAAAACTATGGAGGTGGATTGTCTCCCTCGCATTTCCATACTCTTCTCATGCCCTCCTGTGATGTGTGATTACGGTTAAATCACGTTAATATTTTATATTAATTTTTTTATAGAAATAATAAAACAAAAAGTAATAAGAATATAAAATTTTGACGTGGTTTAACCGTGACCACACAAACAAAAAAGGATGGAAAGAGTATGGAAATGAGATTGCAGACATTCCACCTCCAAAAACTCTAACCTGTAACCAAGGTCTAAAATATCGATGATATCGGAAATATCGGTAGTTCAAAAACACGGAAATTTCGATGGAAATATCGGGATATTATCGATATCAATAAAAATTGAATAAAAACCACGGAAATTGCAAGAAAAACTTGGAAATTTTTATTGAAACTTTTCAGGATGTTTATTTAGTCAATTACCTATTAGTTTATCATAAAAAATTGGAAGGAAATGCATTGCATGATGGATTTAACTGATTTAAGTTGATTATATAGCGAGCTGGCAAACATTATGAGTGTAGAAAATATATAAATATTTTAGCATATTTTCACAAAAATATAAGTGATATGGTGGTCAATGTGTTGAAGGAGTAAAATGGGAGGGGTTCGAATCTCCTTGGTGTTTTTTTAAATATAGAAATTTAAAAAATACGGAAATTTAGATGGAAATATCGATGACATCGGAAATATCGGTAGTCCAAAAATACGGAAATTTCGATGAAAATATTGGGATATTATGGATATTTTAGACCTTGCCTGTAACACTATTGAAAATTTCCTTCCAATAAAAAGCAGGCACATTGCCGTAACTCGCTGACCTAATCACATTGTTAAGTTGAGGGTTTAGGACTCTATTGATGTTACAATTATTAATATTTCCGATGCACTTACACTTCACTTAAATCATGTCTGCATGGAAACCCCACCCAGCTTTGGCCATAACGTAACGTTACGTATTATCCATACTACGAATTACGTGATGTTCCCGCACGTGTCCGACGTCCAGTTCAATGTGAATGGAAGTATAAGTAAAAGTGGAGGGCAGAATAGTAATTGAAATATTTAAGAAAGGACAAGGATCTTGTGGTTGGCGTGCCGAGGTGTTTTGGCGGGAATGACGTGCGGTGACGGCTTGAGGGGTAGGTGTGTGCCACGTAGAGAGGGAATTTGGAGGGAAAATTTCTCAGTGGGGGGTCGCGGGTGGGGGGATGTGGGAGACAGAGGGATGAAGTGAATCAGAGCCGTCCACTTGTAAGGAGATAAGGGGTTGAAGAGTAGTATGTGTGACTAGTGAGAAGCAAAGATTTGATTTGATGGCTGGAGGAGACCAAAATAAGGTCACATCGGGAGCTAAAATTTATTTATAATATCGATATCTTCTATGACCTACCAAATAGGAGCCAGCAAGAAGCTACTAAAGAAATGGATTTGCATTTCACGTTTTCTTCTCAAAAGTTTTTGTTTTTTTGTTTGAATAAACCATATTACCTACATTAAAAGGTAAGAGAAATAGACTTAGCTTTACAATAAACTAGTAATAATGTGATTTAAATTCACCTTTAGTAAGAATCAAACCTATAACCTCTCACTTACAAGTAAAGAAGAATACCACTAGACCGTAGTACTAAGTGGCTTCTCAAAAGTTTTATATATATCGTTGTAAGGTGTTGCTACTATATTCCGTGATTTTAATTGAACCGAAATATATAGGGTAAATAATTACGATGGACGTTATACTAATACATATATGCAATACATTATGGTAGATTTTCGTTTTAAGTTTTAATTTTATGTTTGTGATTTAACACTCCTTTTCTCATCATCTTGCATTCTAGATAAAAGACTAACTTATTCAATATGAAGTAAAATGACTAAAAAACGTGTGTCATTGTGCTAATCATATCAAGCCAATCAACTTTGCCAGCCTTCGTCTCTCTTTCTTCATACCTAATGTATGTATCAACATAATTCATTTTCATTTTAATTCAAATAATGCATTTTTCGAACAAAACAACTTGTATCAAATTTATGGTTTTTAATTTTTAATTTACAAAGTAGAAGTGAGACACTTGTCATGAAAAGATCTTTAATTTCCTTTTTGTAACATGATAATAAATGAAAATTTCAATACTTACTTGGTCATCTAATTCAGTTTTTCTTAAGTTCCATCCTAAATTATTTATAGTAACTCCCATAATATCTCCATTATGCAATAATGCAAAACTAAAACATATCTTGGCTTACCCAAGGGAAATCTTTTGTGTTTACTTGATTAAAGCCCTTGCCTAAACCTTTTGAATTATTTTGGCCTTTTTGTGGGGCTAAGATCAACTAATACATAACAAATGGGACAATTGTATCTCATAATTACTTTAATAAAATAAGTAATTAATAATAAAATAAAATTAGTAACTGAGGGAGGAACCTCACTTCCAGGCTGTATGGAAAGTTGGACATGGGACCCAAATTAAGTTCAAAATTTTCCTCCAACAGTGCAGGAAACCACAGTTAAGTGGAAGTATAGGCATGTAATGTATTTAGGGGTGGTTCGGTATAGGATCCCATACTGAAACTCTTGTCTCGATTCTCAAACCAAAATTTTTGGGAATCTCAATTTCAATACCGATCCCAAACCAAATTTTCGGGAATCCCGATTTTTTGGAATCCCGAAATAGTTTATGGATTTCAGGACAAATCGGGAATCTCGAAATGGTTTTGGACTAAAATTTGACATATTATGCTTTTGGGCTAAAATTCAACTTTTTATATTGAAAAATTGACATATAGGCATGCTCAATATGCCAATTTGTTTCCACTAATCTGTGCACACAAATCTGCCAATTAAATGGCAAGGCCCAGTTAGTATCTGCCTATTCAAAAGCAATCTGCCAATATGAAACGTTAATATATGCTTGAGTAAACTAGTAAATCTATCTATAATCATGCTAGTCCCCAAAATTACTTCTAAAACGTTAATATATGCTTGAGTAAACTTCTGTACATATATAATATAAATATTATAGATAGATGTAAAGTTTTCTCAAGCAAATTGTAACTTATAATATATCCATGTATCCATCTATCAATCTCCCATGTTTATTCTGCATCTATGTATCCATTGATCAATCTTCTGTGATTTAAAAATTCTGCATATGTTCCACTATCTATCTTAGGGCTCCTTCCTGTATATGTTCCATCATCGATTTCCAGTGCTCCTTCAGTATTTCAATTTTCACTATTGTAGGTAGATGATGTTCCCCTTAAAGATGTGATCCTATATATTTAAAAATTAAATAATATATATATTTTTCGGTTTGGTTTGGGAATACTGAAATCCCAAAAACTTGAGACTGATTCCCATACCAAAATTTCGGGATCGGTTCGGTATTGGGTACCAAAATTTTCGGGAATTTCGGTTTGGGATTTTTTCGGTTTGGTTTGGGGAATTTTTTAGTTCGGTTTGGGATTTTTGGGATTTTTTTCCAGCCCTAAATGTATTAATGTAATGTATTATGGGTGAGGTCGAGCTTTCTGTTTACATGTGAATGTAAGTTCTATTTGAGAGCAAACACTTTGTGATTTTGTACAAAGACTTTTGGGACGACAAGGAGATTAGGATTAGCACATGTGGTAGACTTTTCAGGAGTTGTATTACTTTGGTATTCAAATCAGAAACATTCTTAGATAAACTAGAACTCTTCTAGCTGATTTATGCATAAGTGTTTTTCGATGATAAGGATTATCTTTGATAAGGTTTTCTTAATGGGAGGACTCCTAATCAAAGACCATCGCATACAGTATATAATTGAGGTCCCTACACTCTCATTATACACGCAAGTTTACAGAAATACTTTAGCCCCATTGAGTGAGCCTTGCTTTCGGTTAGTGCAAAGTTGCAGAAGAACTTCAGTTTCTTGCCCTAGCTCGTGAGACAATGTCTTCCACAGGTTAGTGGTTAGTATGATATTGAGTCAGTCCCAATATATAACTTAAGGGTGCGTTTGTTGTACTGGACTATCTCAGACTGGATTAGCTTCAGGGACTAAGTTGGACTGACTTAGGGCTGGTTTGGTATTGCTGTGCTTTAAAAAAAAGCTGCTTATGCTATACTGTGAGAATAAGCGGCTGTGAAATAAAGCAGCAGAGTGTTTGGTAAACTTTTCTGTAAAAGTGATTTTTGGAAAAAAAAGCAGTATTATAGTGTTTGGTAAACTTTTATGTAAAACAGCTGTGATGGTGTGAAATGACCAAAAAAGATATAATACTATATGTGTCATTAATTTAATTTTCTTAACCAATAAAAGATAGAAAATATAATACAATAATTATCTAATATAACTTATTTTATTTATTTATAATTTTTTATTTTAATCTCTCTTTAGAATTCTAGAAACACCGAGCCCTCGAGCTTCTCGCTCTCCCCGACGATGGCGTCCCCAGGCCGCTCCTCAACATTGGTAATATTTCAAAACCCAACTTCCCCAATCTTTCAATTCAATTTTTCGTAAAAAAATCCAAAAGGGGTTTGATTTTATTCACTGAAATGGTGAAAAAAGCTAAGTGAGTGATTGAGGTTTTCATTGCAGGTTGTCAGAGAGTGGGCATCAGTGGATTGGTTTGGATATTTCCCAGTCGATGTTTGGTATGTGTTTTTATTTTGGGGTTTTTTTTTATTGTTTGGTTTTCAGCTTCTTGATTGTTTGTTTGTTAATTTCATTTCTTTGATGATCGGATATGTGGCGTTGGATCCGATCTGATCATCTCTCTCATCTATTCCGACTGATTTTCACTCATATTCTGGGTTGAAGAGGGAAGATTGCAAGCAGGAATCTTTTTCTCGCTCGGATTCTGGACTGGTTTCTTCCGATTCTGGGTTGATTCTCACTCGGATTCTGGGATTTGATCCAATCGGCAAATTTTCAAAAATGGTTTCTCGATTGAATCTTTTTCTTATTTGTGTATTTGGAGGATCTGGAAGGAGAATAGGGATGAATGTTGGTGCAGTGGTGGTGGTCGGTGTTGAGCACGAATGGGCGGGACGGCTCCGGTCAGAGTTGATGCGAGGGGGTTGAATGGGTGTGAGAGATTCCAGTTGAGTGTTAATGACAAGGCCTGTCATTTTGTAAAAATGATGAGGGTGTTATTGGAATTTAGAAAGTTTCATTAAAGGTGTACTATAGCTCCGTGTGCTGTGAAAAAAAAGCCAGTTTTCCGAAGCAGCATTTAGCTGCTTTAGCTTTTCTGATGATTTCAGCTGTCAATCACAGCAGCTTCCAAAATAATCCATTTTTTTTGAGTTTACCAAACACCTTCAACATAAAAACTTTGAAAATAAGCAGCTTTTTTTTTAAGCACCTCAATGCCAAACCATACCTTAGTCCCCACTAAACCCATGGTTCTCGACGGGTTTGCTAGCGAGGGAGTTAGTCCCCGCGAGTCCCTTCTAATCTCATTTAACTTAGTCCTGGACTGTTAACAAACACGGGACTAGACTACTACATAGTCCAATCCAAGCCAGCGAAAGCTAGCGAGCTCAAACAAACGACCCCTAAAGGTTTTACTTACACAGTGAAATCTGGGCTTGAGACAAGGAATGAGGCCCCCGCAGGCCCACAAATAGAGTGCAGTAATGGTCCTTCATATATAGTAAAAGCCACTCCACAGTCCACAGGCCAATGCGAGAGAGAGAGAGAGAGAGAGAGAGAGAGAGAGAGAGAGAGAGAGAGAGAGAGAGAGAGAGAGAGAGAGATAGAGAGAGCAGTGACCCTGCAATTGTAGGACACAGGGCCCTCCTCCAAACTCCGTAGGGAAATGGAAAGATGCAAATGCATGAGACAAAACGGCATTAACAGCCTTGACGTTGTATTCAAGCTCCTCTCACCCACCCACCACTTGTACAGTACGTATCCTCTCTCTCTCTCATGCATGAAACGAGACCAAGTGTTTCGTTCTTGGGGTTCTGCAGGCAGGCTAGGGTTAATTATGGTGGTCATTACATATCAATACAATCTATGGACTATGGACACCCCGTTGCTAGTTAGTAATTGTGTTGTGTGTGTCTGTGCATGTTCTTGGGTTTGTGCCCTTGTATATGTTTCTCTTATACCTTTATTTTTATTTTTTTTTGAGTTTTACCTTTTGAGTCATCTTACCTATCTCACTCTTTCATCGGGTACAAGGTTTTGAGGTAAACTTCAAATAAAGATATATTAGTTGCAAACCGTGTGTTAAGTAAATAATATCGATCTAGGTGTTTTTGCATTTGTGATGAATGAGAGCTGGAACTTGGAGCATGTGATTTCACAAGTCTGTCTCATAGTCGCCATTTTACCATTAGGTTTAGGTCACCCTTGTGTACTTTTCTTTTACAATTACTTGTCGTAACATTTACACCTTGGAGTTTATAATTGTTAAAGTTTAAGATAGATGGGTCGCGGGCATTACAGTAGTCGACCGACCGTTCATTAGATTTTGACCGGCTTGTGATGCTTCTTGTTCCATAAAAGGTGCTTGGAATTCTATATATGTTAAGATGTCGGTGATCATCGGCAAACTCAATACCGGAGGAGACTCCCCCCTGAGTAATACATTTCGGATTCTTTGAAAACCACATCCATTGTGACATGCATCTTCTGTGTACCTGGAACATGGCTCCAGTATCCCCTCTGATCAAGACCATAGCCCATGAATACCCACTTCAATTCATTGCATGGATCCAATTTACTTCTTTGGTGCTTGTGAATATAGACGACGACTACACACCCAAACACCCAAGGCTCAAGGATATTTGATGTGGAATTTCCGAGTGTTTATGAAGTGTCTGAATTAGCATTTAAAAATTTAAGGCACTAAAAGGAATACGATTAACCAGGTAAGTTGTAGATGTCACGACTTCTCCCTAAAAATACCGTGGCATATTGGCTCCAAGTAAAGAAGTCGGAACAATTTCTGTTATATTATCATTTTTCTGCTCCGCTACTCATTTTGTTGAGGAGTGTATTGTAAGATCCCGTATTTTTAAAAAAAAATATATTATTATTATTATTATTATTTAAAAAGATTTATTTCAAATTTATTATATATACATATTAATTTTATATCTATCTTTACGTTTGCTAGCATGAAACGTGGACTCTATATTTGCAAGAGCTGAGGAATAATGCTTCACAAAAAAAAAAAAAAAAAAAAAAAAAAAACCTCTTCTCAGAAAAAATAATTTGGTCGGGTAAAATTTTGTCAGGCAAAGTTTGTTGCACAAAACTTGTTGTGCGAACTTTGCCCGATGGAAAAAAAGAAAACCATTGTGCAAATAGCATTTGCTTGACCAATATTTCAACGGAACTTTTGTCGAGTAAAGGTGCATTAACCAACTTTGCTCAACGAACCTGACATGCCTGACCAAACAATTTCATCAGGAAAAGCCGTATTTTAAGGAAAAAATAATAAAATATATTTAGGCTGACGAAATTTTCGCTGGCTAAACTTTATAAAGAAAACAATTTACAGTATTTCCGTGGGCAAACTCTTTAATTTGGGGAGATATTTTATTTTTTGGGAAAAAACCGGGAAATTTTGAAAGTTTGCTTGACAAATTTAGTACCGTTGCTCGGCGAAATTAATCCATTTTGTTGGGCAAACACAAATTTTCCCCTAATTTTTTTTATGTATTTTCAAATGGTTAAACGATCATCAAATTTGATGATCAGGTTAATTCAGTGCGTGGTTTTAGCCTTAATTGGCATCCTTGCAAAGAATCATCAAAATCGAAGGTGATATGGCCGTTATATTGTGATGATAAGTTTGTAATAGTTCAACCTTACGTCTGGTTACCTAATCCCTGAAAGTTTGTTTTTGATGATTTTTGGCGTACGCGATCTCATACTATATTCAAACAAGTTTGGAGGTTGGATCATGAAAATTAGTTTCGTAGTCTGCGTATCCTGTCAAAACAATAGATTCAACAAACACTTAGAGTTTATTCTATACTTCTATTGAGTATAACATAAAATTTTGTGGTAACCACTATTATAAATATTTAAAATTGATGATTGTGCCTGTTCATTGTATTCTTCTAAGGTCGAGGAGCGTAGTTGTAAAAAATCATCAAAGTTGGAGCTAAAAAACTGTTAAATCGTGATGATACATTTGTAACCGTCGAACCTTTCGTCATGTTACATAATCTCTGAAAGTTTGTTTTTGGTGATATTTGGCTTGTGCGTTCTCGTACCATATTCACACAAGTTTGATGTTGGATCATTGAAATTAGTTTCTCATACTGCGAAAACCATCGAAGGAAATGAGTGGGCAAAAATGTCCTTGGCCACGTTCGAAACTTAGCCATGCAAACACATACTAGTTCTGGGATGGGTGTAAGATGGGTGTGAGTGAGAGAGAGGGAGACTAGATTTTTATGGAAGGCAGATGAGAGTAATGTGGGGGAAAGAAAGGAAATAAAGGAGAAGGAGAAAGAGAAGGCCGCACCTGTTTTGATGAACAGGGTGTTCGTGGTGAAATTGTTAGTCGGGCAAAGTTAAATATGTCGTCGAGCAAATAAAGTGTCGATGGTTTTTTGAATAGGTCATCGTTACCCTTTGCCTGACGATCCTTATAGTTTAACCGATGAAATGGTGCGTTGGGCAAGGTCAAATAAGTCGACAAACAGATTTTCTTTGTGCAAAAGGTAGCATCATATGCATCAATTTTTTCCTTGGTGCCAAAACTTTGCCCTCTGACATTGTTTCGTCGCCTAAAGGCTAAAAAAACCCTAAATGTTGAACGATTTTTCCCAACCACTTTTTTTCATCACGTAAAATTACTTTGCTCAAGGAAATTTGATTCGTCGAGCAAATGGTAAAATCATATTGGTGGTTCTAAAATTCGTCGAGCAAAAGACGGTGTGGGTGTAATCTGTGGTGAGCTAATTGTGGGGGTTCGTGGAAACTATAAGATTTGGAATGATAATACATAACTAGTAGTTTGAAAGGATATAGGGATTGTCGTGTGGAGTACTTGAGTAATTTCTGTGTGTCAATTAATGTGATAACCAAAAGTTAGTCGGATGTCCTGCAAGTGGAGGAATAACAAAAGTATTGAAGAGTATAGTAATACAGTTGTATTTCATGGAAAGTATCACTATTTACTAATATTCTTCAATATTTCTGTTATTCTTCTACATGAGAGACATCTGAGTAACTTTTGGTCATCATCTTCATCGACACAAAAAAATTACTCAAGTACTCCACGTGGCGATTTTTATATCCTTTCAAACTACTAGTTGTATATTGTCATTCCAATCTTATAGTTGTTGCGAACCCCCACAATTAGTGGGAAATATAAAGGCTTAAATTAAAGAGCTAGGGTGGCGGCAAGAGTTTCTCACAAACTCAAGTTCAAGACCTCCAATTCTAATATGATCGACTAGATCCGGTCACATAATCAAATAACTATTCATAAAGAAGAAGAAGTTCCAGTCAATTTTTTTTTTAATTTTTTTATAAGCTCACCATAGATTACATCCATACCGTCCATCCACACACTCTGATATTTGAAAAAACAACCTCTTCTACAATACTCCCACAAATCACACAGCTTTACGAAACAAAACATTTCCTTGAGTTCTCTGATCTTCCCTCCCACCACTCACACGCATTCTACAAAAACTAGTTTAAGACATTGCACGTGTTAAGATATTTTGCCAGACGGAGGTTTTGTCGCCTGATATTATTCAGTTTTAGGGTATTCGTCAGGCAGGTCAGTTGCCATATTTCACACATCCAACTCTATCGACGATTTTTGGAGTCGAGGAAATTAAATTTCACAATCCAACCGTCAATATAGTTGGTATATAGAACGAGATTCTATACACCAAAAATCATAAAAATAAACATTTGGGCATTAGGTAACAAGACAAATTCCTTCAACGATTAGAAACTCAAATTTATTATTTAACGGTCATTTTAGCTCCGAATTTCTCGATTTTTACTACTACTCTTACAGAACCTAGAATAATACAATGAATGAACTAGATCATGATTTAAAAATGTTATCAATATTGATTACAAGAAAATGATACATTAGATGTAATAGGGTTAAGGATTAAAACACTAAGTGTTGGTTGTATTGATTGCATTGTGGGGATTCGAACTACGAAATTTTTTTCGACGATCCACCATCTAACTTGTTTGAATATACTACGAGATTGCATACGTAAAAAATAATCAAAAATAAACTTGCATGAACTAGGGATCGGTACAAAAGGTTGAACCGTTACAAACTTGGGACCACTATTTAACAGCTACATTACTTTTGATTTCGGTTATATTTTGAAAAGATGCTATTTGAGGGTTAAAACAGACATTGAACACACTTGATCTTCAAATTCAATTATCGCTTAGCCGTTACATTAAAAAATACAGAGCTTTGAATTTTTAAATTTTTTCAACTTTTGCCTAACAAAAGGGGTTCATAGCAGGTTTAAACAGAAATTGGATCATCTCCAAGGCAAAGCCTCGGGATCCTCCTGACCCACTAACACGGGCCGTTGAAATGGCTACAATTATTATAACTTTTAGAGGGGCCCCCTGTTTGTAGTCGTTGGATCAAAATCCAACGGTTCGTGTTATTTGGTCAAGAGGATCCCAAAGATTTGCCTCAGAGAGGATCCAATTCCTGTTAAACCGGTGTCTGTCGTCCAGAGTAGCCATTGTTGTTGGGCAAAGTTTTAAAAACTCCCCGCTTTTTTTCATCGAAAAATCATAAGTCCCACCAAAAAATTGTTTTGCCTGACGGCGTTTGTTTATATTCGTCGGGCAAGTTCATTTTCCCACATTTTGGCAGAGAAAAATGTGCATTAATTAAAGAGAATTACCCGACGAATGATTCTGTTGGGTAAAGGTTTCTTCCCCTATATCAGGCCGAGACGCCTCTATTTATGCAATTCATTTGGTTTCAGTGAGCCTTCACTCTCACTTTCTCCAAAATTCCTCCATGTCTTCCCAAATCTCTCCATGTCTTCCCAAATCTCTCAATCTCTCACCGTTTAACCAAGGTATATCACGTTTATTTTAAAAAAATTTGAATTAAAATATCTGTTTTTAATTTATATTGTCAGTTTGATATATATTGTATATATCTAATGTACATTGTTAATGTGTCCTTCATTACTATGTTTTGTGATAATTTTGTTTCAAAACATGAGAAATTTTGATGGTATGGGTTTGGGTTCTTCAAAGATGGGTGGTAAGGACGTTTAAGGAAAGGGATGGATGGTGAAGGGGACGGGTCTGGAGGGGATGATTGAGTAGGGGGACGACTTTGGGGATGAGGATTGGTGAGAGTTTTTGTGGTATGGGGGGACGATTGAGGAAAGTATAAGCGGGGAGGGGAGGGGCCGGGGGGGGGGGGGGGGGTGGACTGGGCTTTGGGAGAGGGATGGTTGTGAGGGGTTTGGAAATTATAATTTTGTTGTATTATAATTTTTATTTTATTTTATTATAATTTATATTACTGTTTGGGCCCAAAATAATATTATTAGGCCGAGTTTAGGATTGCTCTCGGCCCAGTGTCTTTCTAGAGGCATTGTGGGCGGGTCAATCTACAATGGGACGCTCGATCAGGCCAGCCGAGTCCTAGTGCAAGAAGGATTTGTTTGGATAAGAATGAAGAGGTCGAGTCCTGGTACAATAGGGGGATGTTAGAGTTAAAGGCACTTAGAGTTCGGGAATGAATCTGGTTTATTATGGAGCTTAATTCATAAACCCATTAGGATTAGGAGTGGCCGACTCATTATCAGATTGGGATAAGGAGTTTTGGTTTGAGTATATCTCTGATTCGGCCAGAAGTAGGTTTGCTGCTATAAATAGAATAGGTTGTGCGTCATTTAAGCTTCTTCCAATTCAACACACAAACTGCCCTGCGCAAACCTCTCAACAACCTTGAGATTTTTATTTTCTTTTTCCGCCAACACATCTTCAGTTTGGATAAACAGCACTGTGAAGGCAACCGGCGAACATCTTCAGTTTGGATAAACAACAATGTTGCCATAGAATCAACCGACCGTGGAGCACCTTCAGTTTGGATAAACAGCACTGCGTCGAGGCCGACTGGTTATCTATCTAAGTCTCGATCAAGAAGGATTTTCAAATCCTTATTGGCAGATGTTATCTCATTAGCCTTCTCGACGAAGTGAGGTGTTACAGGTTACTACATTCGGCATATTGAAAGCATAATTTTATATTGAACTTCGCAAGAATAGCAGCCTTGTCTTCAAGCTCTAGAACCCAAAGGCCGAGATGTGTTCCTTCCTCGGCCGCAGTCGCAAGATCAAGAAGTCAGCAGCGCACTCAACGCGACATCAACACATTTTACTCCCCGGCCGACGAGTTGGCACGCCCCGCACACAATCGAATGACGTAGTTAGCTTACTAATTACTCGGCATGCCCGCCACGTAGGCTTGGTAGTTTTTAGGGTCAACATTTTAGCACTCCCGGTGGGACCAAAGTGCTAAAACTACGAAGTTCATGCCCGTTGAAACACGGTTAGTGAAGAAGAAAATAGCTATGGGAAAGTTAACAGCTAATCTCACAGCCCAGAACCCAGGGCAAGAAGGCTTGTCACAGGCACAAAATGTTGCTGCCGTGACTCCCGAAATACCAAGTGCGACACGCTGAGAAAGGGAAGTTAATCTCGGCGAACCGTTTCATGATGTAGGGATCCTCACCAAAGCGACAAAAGGAATTTTTGTCGAATGAATAGTGGAGGATTGCGACGAGGACGGTGGTGATTCCTCTGACCTACCAATCAGGTCATTTTTTCGACGACTGCTCGACGAGCAAACTCGACATTTTGAGCATTGGTTCAGCCGACAAATAAACGTACTAACAGAAATACAAGACGTTCTAGTTAGCAAGGGCCACGACAATGGACCCGCCGATCATTCCCGGTAATTTTCGCCGAGATGTAACCCCTTACCAACAGTACAGGCCGAGCCAGTATTTGCTCGGCTCAAAACAATTGACTTAGAAAAAAAGGATGATTGAGCAGTAGATCAGACGGATCCGACCAGAAAGTGGAAACGACATCTGTTGATATGATCGAGGTCCAAATGATGATCGATTCAACCTTGAAAAAAAGGCCGAAGTTCCCGAAATTCATCCATCCATACCCGGCTTACATGGAGAAGTTTGAATATCCTAAAGGCTTCAAAATCTCAGAATTCAGCCTTTTTGGTGGAGAATCGTCCTTGATCTTGTTAGAAAACATGTAGCTCGGTTCACTGCGTAATACGGGGATGTTAATAGTGATTTCTACAAACTGTGACTATTTAACTTCTCTTTAACAAGCTCGGCATTTGCGTCGTACATCAACCGCTCACCCAACTCCATCCAAAGTTAGGAGGAACTGGTCGAAAGATTCCATGAGCAATTATATCGGCTAGGAATGGAAATGTCAGTTTCTTCATTGGCCAGGATGGCTCAGGCATCTGATGAGTCACCAATGGATTATCTTACAAGGTTTAAGTCGGCCAGAAATTGGTGCCGAGTACTTCTCCGTGAAGTCGAATTTGTTAGGCTCGCTTTGAATGGGTTGGACGTGGAGTACGAAGCTCTTGTCATCGGCCTTGTTGTCCTTCACGAATTACAAGCAACTCGGGCCCTCATCCTCGGCGATTCCGAACTTGTGATTAACCAGCTCAATGGTACTTTTCGTTGCATGAGTTGCACTCTGGTGCCCTATCACATGGTTGCCAACTATTTGGCCGAGTTTTTCGACGGCATTACATTCGAACATATCTCTCGAGGTTGAAATATCGGCACAGACGAACTGGCTCAAATAGCATCCGGAGCACAACTCCTGGGGGGCAAGCTAGGCTGGGAAATATCTATGTTATGATGATCATACCCGGCCTTGGTTAATCAGCAAGTTCTCGAACACGACATCGTAATCTGTACACGAGTCATGTCCCTACCTTCGTTATTAGAACGAAAGGATCCCATAGAAGTCTGCGCAGTCGAGGCAATACCCAATGGTAAACACGACCGCAAGACAAGGGTTCATGCCACGAACTATGTCACGTACCAAAATGAATTATACCGAAAAGGTGAAGACGGTCTATTATTGTTGTGCCTCAGTCCTCAGGAGGCTGCTCAAGCAATCACAGAAGTTCATGAAGGAATCTGTGAGGCTCATTAGTCCGGTCAAAAGATGCGATGGTTGCTTCGCTGACATAGTTATTTCTGGGCAAGTATACTGAAGGATTGCATTGAGTTCGCACGAGGATGTGTACAGTGTCAAATTCATCGTCCTATACAGAGGGTCCCGGCCGAATCACTATATTTGGTCACTAAACTGTGGCCGTTTAGAGGATGGGCCATGGACGTGATCGGTAAAATTACACCATCTTCCGGTTCAGTAAAGCATGCATGGATACTTGTTACGACGGACTACTTCAGCAAATGGGTTGAAGTGAAGTCATATGCTGAGTTAACGTTTAAAGAAGTTTGTGATTTCGTAGAAGAAAACATCGTGACCAGATTCGGCGTAACAGAAACAATCATAACCGATAATGGTACAATCTTCACATCCAACATGTTTAAGGAGTATACGGCGAATCTGAAAATTAGGCTCGAGCAGTCTATGCCATATTACCCACAGGTGAATGGGCAGGCTGAAGCAAGTAATAAGGTTTTGATCGGCATTCTTGAAAAAATGGTAAGAGAAAGACTTGGTATGTGGCATCTGAAGCTAAACAAAGCGTTATGGGCCTATCGAACGTCACTCCGATCAGCCACTGGAACAACTCCTTACGTGTTGACTTATGGACACGATGCAATGTTGCCGGTCGAGCTAAGTATAAACTCGTTGCTAGTAATTGAACAAAGTAGTTTGTTCAGTGCCGAGTATAGTCAGGCCATGAGACAAAAGTTAAAAGAATTAGAAGAAACTTGGTTTGATGCTTATAACTTATTAGTGGCACATAAGAAGATTGCCGAGCGAGCTTAAATTCAACGAGTCAGGCAAAAAACGTTCGGCAAAAGAGAGTTGGTTTGGCAAACCGTGCTACCCGTGGGAATTAAAGACCTTAGGTTCGGCAAATGGTCGCCGAATTGGGAAGGACCATTCGTTGTACACAAAGTTCTCGGCAAGGGGGCATACCACTTCAGGGATCGAACTGGTTTGATTCATAAACTACCAATCAACGAGAAATTTTTAAAGAAATATTATCCGATAACTTGGGAGATGTGAGAATAAAAGTTCGTTTCATTAATATTCGCAAAAAAAGTGTACAAGTAAAAGTCGAACGACCGGTTTACAAAGATAACTTAAGCGGATGAAGGAAGGAAAGCTTCAAGGGCAGCCTTCAACTCTAACCATTGTACTTCGCCTACTGTGATTTCAGCCTGCCGGGTCCTTCTATCTATCTTCAGCTGCTCAATTCGCTTTGCACCAGCCGCATAGTTAGTCAAACGAGTTTTGCTCAACTCGAAATTATCAGCAAGATCAGGGGTAATGGCCGACCGCTGACGTTGGAGTTCTGCAATTCGACAGTTAAGGTCGGTAATTTATAAGTCAAAGTCGACCAGCTGTTCTTTCTTTGCCTTTATTGCCTCGACTTCTGGCAGTAAAGCTTCTTGAGTGACTATTACAGCCTTGAGGTCGTCTTCTCCCCGAAGGGCTCTTGCGAAAATATCAAAATGCTCCCGAGTTCGATCTAGGATGGAAGACAGGCGAGTGATGGTGTCGTTGCTCAGAAGAACGCCCGCTGCAAGGTCGTTCAGACATTCTCCCACAGAGTCGAGACCCTTGCTATCAAGGATTTGAGAAGCCGAGAAAGACAAGAGTGCCTGCAGTTTGATAAAGGCATTTGATTCGACTGTTGATACAGATGGTCTGGTTGTAGTCGCCGAGGAGCCAACCGCTCCTGAAGTATTCAAAAGAAGAGCATCAAGTTCAACTTCCCATAAAGGCTGCGCAGAAAGAAACTTGTTCGAAAAAGCCAAATTGCAAGGATGAAAAGATAAAGGAAAATATTAGACCTGCTAAAAAGAGACTTCGGCCATGTCTGATGGTTCATTGCTCGAGCCTAAACAGCTTAATGGCTGAGCCCAGTGTTTAAGACTGCTTTTTAATTCATGCGGTCGATGAAGGTTATCTATGTTTGATGGCCACTGAGGTGGCCAGGAGATATAGATAACGCACTTTGGCGCATAGAATTTTTGGTGAAATGAGAACGTGGGCACCTGACATTTAATATTTTCCTGGTTCAGAATCCTAAGGTAGAAGATTGATCAATGGAAAGCAATAAGAGTACTTACATAAGCCGAAGTGGCTTCCTGCGAGAGGATGTCTAGGTCTTGATCCTGCGGATGAATCAACGTTTTCGCCATCGCTTCAGGCTTGACAGCAGCCATTTTTTCGTGATTGATTGCGGGAGGATCGATTTGGTCACCCACCTCGACCACTGCAGGAGGATCGACCTGGTCACCCACCTCGACCGCAGGAGGTCGATCGACCTAGTCACCCGCCTCGACCACAGGGGGAGGATTGGAGGAAGAAGTTTTGGTTGGTCGAGGATAACTAGTCAACGGAATCTCGTCGCTCTCGTCATGCCAAAAAATAAAAATTGTTAGTTTTTGAATTTAGTAAGAGAAAAGGATGACCACAATAGAATTATACCTCTTTCAGGATGATCGTTGCTCATTTTGGATTTGTGGGGAAGTTCTTCCGATCAAAGGGGGCACCTCCTTCAAGATAGGTGCTGCAGTCAGCCTCGGAGTTACAGGTTCTTCGACCAGCAGAGCAGTAGCTGGTTCAATTACGACAGGAGGAATAGGTCAAATTTTGAGCGCTTGACCAGTTGGAGTTGGCCCCCTCTCCGTCGGAACCTGGACAACAAGAGTAGGATGAGATACATTAAGAGTGGTCGCTCTTGTGGTCTGGTTGGAGAAAATGTGAATCTCCCGTTCTCCCTTCTTCGCCAATTGCTTGACACATTTTGCTGGACAGAGAGATTCACCTGCCGTCTCGGCTTCTTGGCGAGGTCGTTTGCGCGCGACAGCTTTAGTCTTCTTAGAGAGGGAGGCCAATTTTTTCTTGGTTCCAGCCGCTGCGATCACGTCGGCCTGCTTCGACGTTCGGCCGCCTGAAGGGTTGAAACCAAGTCAAAGAAGTTTTGAATAGTGGTTTAAAGAAAGAAGATAGAGATAGACATATACCTTGGGTTGTTTTTTTGAGTTGTGAGATATGAGCCTTTTGAGGCCGGTTGCCGAAAAGTTTGTTGACAACGTCTTCGACTGAAGTACCAAAGAAGTCCTGGGTATATTCTGCCCACCAGTCGACAAAGGTGGCAGTGTTGAGGGTCTCATGGATGTTTGGCCTGAGGCAGAATTTCTTGCACCTTTCTCTGAAGTGTCGGAGAGGCATCATCGGCTTAGGAGAGAGCGGGAAGTGAGTAGAGGCATTGGACAGCCTTGGAGTTAGCCGAGTTGCCGTGTGGTGAAGTGGGGTTGGTAGATCTCCCAACTTGCACGCTTAGCATCATAGCCAAAAAGAAGGTCGCGAGTTAACACAAACGATCCCCAGTTCTTTTGGAGGTCAGCGTCTTCAGCTTCGTTCCATGTCCTGGATGGAAGTTTGATAGAATGGGGATACTCTTGATGATGGCAGATAAGAAACTCGTCATCGAAAAAGTCTCCTAGGCCGAAAAAGTATTTTAAAACTTCTTTGGCCAGGTAAGGAGGATTGGGTCTAGAGCCTAATTGAAAACCCAACGCTTCAAAGGTTTTGAGGTTGGGGATTTCTGGCCCGAGGTTGGCGAAATAGACTTGCAGCCAGAGTTGGAAAACCCAGAGTGGGCCATTCTGGTGTGGATCGATCCTATTGATGGTCATCTCGACCAAGCAGCGCAGGAGGTTGGCAAGGATGGTCGAAGAGAGGGCCAGGGTGTAGAGCTTCGGCCACTGGCATGTTCTCAACCAAGCACTTATTTGATTTGGTACAACAAATGAATTTGTTGTACCAGTAGAATAAGAAGGCTTCGTGTTCTCCATTCCTAATAGTTTGTTCCCCTCGGCCAGCGAAGTATTGGATGAGGGTGTTGTAGTTGAAGAAGTTCTTGTGCAGCTTCTGAACTTCTTCTTTTGCGGGTTCTTAGTCATGTTTGCTCAACGATTCGATAGCGCGTTCGTTAAAAAATGTCTTGAGGTTGAGGTTGAATTGGTGCCTAGAGAGGGTGGTGTCGATCGGAAGACCTGAAGGAGATGTCCCGAGGATGGCTGAGATGTCACGAATAGTGGGGCCAATAGGGCCAAGTGGGAGGACCATGGTATTTGTGGCCGAGCACCAAAAACTTAGGGCTGCCATGATAAGCTCTTTCTCCATGATGATCTCGAAGGTCGAGAGCTTGATGGCATCATAAATGCCGAGGGTATTCCTTTCCTTACCGAAGAATTTCTCCATCCTTTTGACCCAAGCAACCCAGGCCGCAGTAGTTGAAGGCCAAACCACTTGAGGTTTGGTCAGTTCCCACTTCGGCCAGTCATATCCCTGAAACAAATGCTCTAGGCAATGATTTTTGAGGAGGTTGGTAATAGACGCTGGGACGTTATCTTTGAAGAGTGGTCCCAGGATCTGGTGAGAAGCATTCGAATCTCCTTCAAAACGAAGGGTTTTAATGGCGTTCCGGTCAATAAAGTCCCGACACTTCGCCCATTCGTCGGAAAGTTTGGAGATGAAGGTGTTGCAAGCCATTGATGAAGACTCGGAGAGTTTCTGGGTTGAAGAGCTTTTGGGTTTTTCTAGGAATTCGAAGGAAAATGGGCAAGAAGATTTTAAGAGTTTTGGAGGCGTAAAGTTTGAATGAAGAAGACATAGGTATTTATAGGCATTTTGGGGGGAAGATTAACCGTTTGATTTTCAAAATGAGGGAAAGAACCGATCGGGTTATTGTGGATATTCAAGGAATCCAGGTGAAAAGATCAAAGATCTCATGGTTCAAGGACGCACGATTACGTGTGACGGTGGATTTGTTGGAGAAGAGACGTTTCGACAGTTGCACGTTTTAAGAGTCATTATTAAAGGCTACTAGGTTAACCGAGGAATTGACATGTGTCAAGACAGTTAGGAGAATCGAAGGCGTGAAATGATGGTTCATAAATGCGCATGGTTGGGGTTCTCAAGATGGTTTTCAGAGATACTAAAGGCCGGTTTCACTTCTTCAAGGTTGAAGTTCGGCCAGAAGTTCTAGGCCGAAGACCTCAGAAGAGATGGGGCAATGTTTGGGCCTAAAATAATATTATTAGGCGTAGTTCAGGATTGCTCTTGGCCCGGTGTCTTTCCAGGCCGTAAAATGCTCGATCAAGCCAGTCGAGTCCTAGTGCAAGAAGGATTTGTGTGGATAAGAATGAAGAGGTCGAGTCTTGGTACAATAAAGGGATGTCAGAGTTAAAGGCACTTAGAATTCGGGAATGAATCTGGAGCTTAATTCAGAAACCCATTGGGATTTGGAGTGGCCGAATCATTATCAGATTGAGATAAGGAGTTTTGGTTTGAGTATATCTCTGATTCAAACAGGACTAGGTTTGCTGCTATAAATAGAGGAGGTTGTGCGCCATTTAAGCTCCTTCCAATTCAACATACAAACTGCCCTGCGCAAACCTCTCAACAACCTTGAGATTTTTATTTTCTTTTTCCGCCAACACATCTTCAGTTTGGATAAACAGCATTCTGAAGGCAACCGGCGAACATCTTCAGTTTGGATAAACAACATTGTTGCCGTAGAATCAGCCGACAGCGGAGCACCTTCAATTTGGATAAACAGCACTGCGTCGAGGCCGACTGATTATCTATCCAAGTCTTGGTTGAAAAGGATTTTCGAATCCTTATTGGTAGAGGTCATCTCATTAGCTTTCTCGACGAAGTGAGGTGTTAAAGGTTACTACATTCGGCACATTGAACTTTGCAAGAATAGTAGCCTTGTCTTCAGGCTCTAGAACCCGAAGGTCGAGACGTGTTCCTTCCCCAACGCGACATCAACACATTTTACTCCCTGATTGAGCTCGGCCGACGAGTTGGCACGCCCCGCACACAACCAAATGACGTAGTTAGCTTACTAATTACTCGGCCTGCGCGCCACGTAGGCTTGGTAGTTTTTATGGTCAACATGTCGGCACGCCCGGTGGGACTAAAGTGCTAAAACTACGAAGTTCATGCCCGTTGAAACACGGTTACTGAAGAAGAAAACATCCATGGGAAAGTCAACAGCTAATCTTACCGCTCATAACCCAGGGCAAGAAGGCTTGTCACAAGCACATAATGTTGCTGCCGTGATGCCCGAAATACCAAGCTTGACACGCCGAGAAAGGGAAGTTAATCTCAGCGAACTGTTTCATGATGCAGGGATCCTCACCAAAACAACAAAAGGAATTTTTGTCGAAGGAATAGTAAAGGATTGTGACGATGACGGTGGTGATTCCTCTGACCTACCAACCAGGTCATTTTTTTGACGACGGCTCGACGAGCATACTCGACATTTCGAGCATTGGTTAAGCCAACAAATAAACGTACTAACAAAAATACGAGACGCTCTAGTTAGCAAGGGCCACGACAATGGACCTACCGATCATTCCCGGTAATTTCCGCCAAGAAATAACCCCTTACCAACACTACAGGCCGAGCCAGTATCTGCTCAGCTCAAAACAATTGACTTAGAAAAAAGAGGAGGATCGAGCAGTAGATTAGACAGATTCGACTCGAGAGTGGAAACGACATCCGTTGATATGATCGAGGTCCAACGGATGATTGATTCGGCCTTGAAAAATAGGCCGAAGTTCTCGAAATTCATCCATCTATACCTGGCTTACATGGAGAAGTTTGAATATCCTAAAGGCTTCAAAATCCCAGATTTCAACCTTTTTGCTGGAGAATCGTCCTTGACCTCGTTAGAACATGTAGCTTGGTTCACTGCGCCATGCGGGGATGTTAATAGTGATTTCCACAAACTACAACTATTTAACTTCTCGTTGACAGGCTCGGTATTTGCGTGGTACATCAACCTCCCACCAATCTCCATCCAAAGTTGGGAGGAACTGGTCCAAAGATTCCATGAGCAATTCTATCGACCAGGAATGGAAATGTCAGTTTCTTCATTGGTCAGGATGGCTTAGGCATTTGATGGGTGACCAATTGATTATCTTACAAGGTTTAAGTCGGCCAGAAATTGGTGCTGAGTACCTCTCCCTGAAGTTGAATTTGTTAGGCTCGCTTTGAATGGGTTAGACGTGGAGTACAAAAAGAAATTCCTGGGGGCAAACTTCCGAGACATGTATGAACTAGCTCTGCACATCGAGCAATATGATAATTTGGTCCGAAAGGAAAAGATCTGAAAATCCTCACCCAGAGGAACGATTTACAAGAATCCCACGTTCAGCTACGCATCGGTTGAAGGCGAGGATTCCCAGTACGCTAGTGCGGACGCGACTGAGATTGTAATCGATAAGCTGTATATATATAAGGTATTGACTCACCTTAATTCCAAGGATGTCAAAACTCGCTTGGCCTCTGAAGAAGTTACAATCAAAGCATCAAAAGTTTATACTTTTGACATCACTAAGGCTGATGTAATTTTCAACCAGTTGTTGCTTGCAAAGATTATCAGGCTCCGACCAGGGCATAACATCCCCAAGGTCGAATAGTTGAAAGGCAAGACGTATTGCAAATATCACAACTCGAATAAGTATACGACCAACAACTGTGTCGTGTTCCGTGATGCCATTCAGAGCTGGATTGATAAAGGAAAACTCAAATTCCCTAAGAAACAAATGGTAGTTGACGTCGACCCCTTCCTTTTGGCAACAGTCGGTAAGGTGGATGCTCACTTGCACAAAAACAAAGGGAAAGGGAAGGCTGAGTTCATTCTAAGACAACATGTCCTATAGCAGAATTCTCAACCACGACTTAAAGTTGATTTATTTTCGAACGACCCACCTACAAAGTTTTCAGGACCAGCGATTGTTGAACATATGTCAGACTCCAGTACAGACGCAGTGGATGGACAAGCCAATGTAAAGTAGAAGTTATCTTGGCCAAGCCAAAGGAAAAACCACCTTAGGCTACGACACCACAATCTTCATCCACGGTTGCGACGACACCCCTAAAAGTGATCGGCACAGGCTAGCATCAGAAGGTCTTCAACATGCTTGGTCCTCAAATGTGAATAGACGGTCAAAGCTCGGCCAGACGACGCCTTAATTTTGATATGCCGTTTTACAATGAAGATTATTACTCGCGTAATTCTAGTAGCTCGAGTTCGTCGGCGAACCAAAGAACGTTCAAGCTACTCGAGCCACGCGACCAACGGTGGTATAGTTACAATTCCCCTATCGACGTCTATACCACATTATCCAAATCTGAGAAACGTCGACGCCAATGGATAGATTGCATAGCCTGCCGAGACGCGGCACAAGCTACTTCAGCTATTAAATGGCAGCCGAAAGAAGTGACCGACAATGAAGACGATCGGTAAACCCCCGCAATCATGACCAAATAAATTCAGGGAAAGAAGGCGATCGAATGCGACTTTGAGACTACAATCGAGGAATCCGAGAAGTGCATCAAAGTCTTTCTTCGACTAGGGGAAATGAAGGCTCGTTTAGTGCAATTCAGAAAAAAGGCGGAAAACAAACTCCCACTGTTGCCTTCACCAGAGCCACTAATTAAAATACGACAAAATTTGTACCCTCCGTTTCTCGACGAGGCCTTAGAGTACATGCGGGAGTTTCACAAGAAATATTCCATTGATGACTTATACGGCCTAGCAAAAGAGTGTCAAGAAGCCCTCGACCTGGCTCTAACTTGCCCTGATGCCAAACAAATTATCCAAAAGACCACTGATCTAGCGATGAAGGCTAGGTTCCAGCACATATGTGAAGCTCGATTTCTCAGCTTTGAGGTCGATCCGTATACCGATATAGACACTGTCGAGCTTCCTTTTTCTCTTGAAGACATTTAACATTTACTGTACCACTTTGAAGTCTTTTCGGTACCGGCTCTTTTTGGCCTAACGACCGATGAGAAAGAGTGCGTGGCACGTCTAGATGCGTACCTCGACATAAGGAACGCTCGAATCGCCTATCGGGAGCAAGCTCGTAAAGCGACACAGGAACAAGGTCAACTCCCAACGTCACACGAGCTTGGAGAAGATGACCAGAATGACACCGACGCAGAAGATGTGCTGCATCAACCACTAACTGCAATAACAAATGATCCAACCAAGGATACTCAAGAGCAAGATACCTCGGTCAATTACTTGAAAGACGACGACCATGACCCAATAGGCCATTCAGTCCTTGAGAATACGGAGATTAGATTAGTCCACGTGCTACCTGCTGAGTTTCAGCCAACCACGTCATAACTAAGTTTCTTGGATGGTGACGTGGTTATCGAAGAAGCAACACAAGTTGACTTTGTCATCGTCAAAGAAGACGAACTGGAAAGCAAGCAAGACAAACTTAAAGCAGTTTTTGCCGAACTATTTCCCCGCTATTCCATCGATAATCTTCAGCATTTGAAGCCGTTATATGTTACGGCTCATATTGAAGGGTATCCAGTCTCTAAGGTGTTCGTCGATTGCGGAGCCACAGTCAACATTATACCCGTATCCATGATGAGAAGCACTACGACGGTCCAACAACGAACTCATCCTGTCAGGAGTAACCATAAGCAGCTTTGTTGGTGATAAATCCTGGACAAAGGGAGTGCTTCCTTTGGAAGTACACATTGCCGGTTGCAATCACATGACCGCATTCTTCATAGTTGATTCAAAAATTGAGTATAATGCATTGCTCGACTGCGACTGGATTCATCAAACAGGCTGCATTCCCTCGTCGCTATACTAAGTTCTTGTCTTCTGGGACCACAAATCGGTTTTAGTTCACCCGGTCGATAATCAGCCGTTTGAGGCAAACATGATTCAGGGTCGATATTATGACGATCACGTCGGCTACATAACCCTGCATGGTTTTAATGAAGAAGGGTAACCGCTTCAGATATCAGTACAAAAGGCCATCGAGGTAGGCGCCGAAACTGTGCACCAAGATTCGGTGAGACTCGGGCTGGCCAATTTGATCGTCGACACTGATGTCTGAATTCGAACACGAAAATCGCCGAACCACAGCTTCATCAACCATGGAACTACTGCTGGCCCATTGGTATGCTATTTCTAGGCAACCACATTCCAACATAAACTTAGTTGAATTTTTGGCCGAATGCGACAACGGCTCAGTTCTATCGCTGGACAAAGTTTAGACTGCACCAGCCAAGCTTGAAGATAGTCGACCCCAGGTTAAGGACGTCCTAGAAGAAATAAATGTTGGAACGGCCGACGACCTTTATTTATTAGCGCTTTGTTACCTCTACATATGAAAGCCGAGCTTTGTAATTTACTTTAAGATTTTAAAGATTGTTTTGCTTGGAGCTACCATGAGATGCCAGGTTTAGATCGAACACTCGTTGAGCAAGAGTTACGAATTAAACTTGGGTGTAAACCATTTCGTCAACCACCGCGATGATTCTCAACCGAAGTACAACTCGGCATAAAGGACGAACTCGTTCGACTTTTAAAAGCCGGTTCCATTCGGACTGCTCGATACATAAAAAAGGTTGGCAAATATTGTCCCAGTGTTGAAGAAAAATGGTGCTTTACGAATCTGTATCGACTTCCGAAATTTGACTCTGGCAACTCCCAAAGATGAGTATACCATGCCGATCTCAGATTTTCTAATTGATGCAGCGGCAAACCACGAAATTCTATCCTTTATGGATGGACATGCCGGTTATAACTAGATTTTCATAGCCGAAGCTGATGTCCATAAACTACTTTTCGTTGCCCGGGGGCACTCGGCACATATGAATGCCATTCGGCCTCAAGAACGTCGGTGCCACTTACCAACGAGCGATGAATACCATATTCCATGATTTAATTGGAACCATCGTCGAAGTCTACATTGATGACGTTGTCATCAAATCGAAACATCGGCAAACACATTTGGATGATCTTCGACAAGCTTTCTTACGTATGCGCCAACACAATTTGAAAATGAATCCTGCCAAATGTGCTTTCAGCGTCACAGCCGGTAACTTTTTAGGATTCCTTGTACATCATCGTGGCATTGCGGTGGATGAAAGCAAGGCTCATGCAATCATCAATGCTCCACCCCCTGCGACCAAAAAACAACTACAGTCATTTGCTTGGAAAGATCAACTTCCTCCACCAATTCATTGCTAATTCGGCAAGCAAAATGAAAGCCTTTTCGACGCTTTTAAAACTCAAGGATTGCGACGCCTTCGAATGGCGTCCTGAACACCAAGAGGTGTTTACACAGATCAAGGTCTCCCTCACGACTGCACCCGTCCTTATCCCACCATGACGTGGCAAACCCCTTAAGTTATACATCTTTATGGCCGAAGAATCCATCGGTTGCCTTCTCGCCAAAGACAATGACGCTGGCCGAGAACAAGCCATTTTTTATCTCAATCGGAATCTCCACCGACCGGAGATCAATCATTTCGTCGTCAAGAAACTTTACCTAGCCTTATTATTCACTGCATCAAAACTCAGGCATTACATGCTTCTATCAGTCACTCAAGTCATCGCCCAGACTGACGTTATTCATTACATACTCACTCGGCCAATCGTGAAAAACCGAATTGGGAAGTTGACAATGGCACTATCTGAATTCAGTTTGCAATACGTGCCCCAGAAAGCCGTCAAAGGTCAAGCTTTAGCCAATTTCTTGGCTCAACATCCTTCACCTCACAGTTTTAGGGGCAATGATGTTGAAATCGATATGGTAGATACGCGTAATAATTACTGGACGATGTACTTTGACGGCTCTAGTACTTCGAATTCGGCTGGGGTTGGGATCGTTATTCAATCCCCTGATCACAACCGTTGGTATTTTTCTCTCAAACTTGATTTCAATTGTACGAATAATCAAGCTGAATACGAAGCTCTTGTCATCGGCCTTGGTATCCTTCATGAATTACGAGCAACTCGAGCCCTCATCCTCAGCGATTCCAAACTTGTGATTAACCAGCTCAATGGTATTTTTCGTTGCATAAGTTGCACTTTGGCGCTCTATCACATGGTTGCCATTTATTTGGTCGAGTCTTTCGACGACATTACATTCGAACACATCTCTCGAGGTTGAAATACCGACGCAAACGAACTGGCTCAAATAGCCTCTGGAGCACAACTCCTGGGGGGCAAGCTAGGCCGGGAAATACCAGTGTTACGATGATCATACCCAGCCTTGGTTAATCAGCAAGTTCTCCAACATGACAGCGTAATCTGTACGCGAGTCATGTCCCTACCTTCTTTATTAGAATGAAAGGATCCCATAGAAGTCTGCGCAGTCAAGGCAATACCAAATGATTGGAGGAAGCCAATCATGCAGTACCTTGATAACCCTAATGGTAAACACGACCGCAAGACAAGGATTCATGGCACGAATTATGTCACGTACCAAAATGAATTATACCGAAAAGGTGAGGACGATCTATTCCTGTTGTGCCTCGGTCCTCAGGAGGCTGCTTAAGCAACTGCAGAAGTTCATGAAGGAATCTGCGAGGCTCATCAGTTCGGTCAAAAGATGCGATGGTTGTTTTGCCAACACAGTTATTTCTGGCCAAGTATACTGAATGATTGCATTGAGTTCGCGCGAGGATATGTATAGTGTCAAATTCATGGTCCTATACAGAGGGTCCTGGCCGAATCACTACATTCGGTCACTAAGCCGTGGCCGTGTAGAGGATGGGCCATGGACGTGATCGGTAAAATTACACCATCTTCCGGGTCAGCGAAGCATACATGGCTACTTGTTACGATGGACTACTTCACCAAATGGGTCGAAGCGAAGTCATATGCTGAGTTAACGTTTAAAGAAGTTTGTGATTTCGTAGAAGAAAACATCATGACCAGATTCGGCGTACCATAAATAATCATAACCGATAATGGTACAATCTTCCCATCCGACAGGTTTAAGGAATATACGGTGAATCTGAAAATTCGGCTCAAGCAGTCTACGCCAAATTACCCGCATGCGAATGGGCTGGCTGAAGCAAGTAATAAGGTTTTGATCGACATTCTTGAAAAAATGGTAAGAGAAAGACCTGGTATGTGGCATCTGAAGCTAAACGAAGCGTTATGGGCCTATCAAACTTTACTCCGATCAGCCATTGGAACAACTCCATACACGTTGACTTATGGACACGACGCAATGTTGCCGGTCGAGCTAAGTATAAACTCGTTGCGAGTAATTGAACAAAGTAGTTTTTTCAGTGCTGAGTATAGTCAGGCCATGAGACAAGAGTTAGAAGAGTTAGAAGAAACTCGGTTTGATGCTTATAACTTATTAGTGGCACAGAAGAAGATTGCCGAGCGAGCTTATAATCAATGAGTCAGGAAAAAACTGTTTAGCAAAGGAGAGTTGGTTTGGCAAACCGTGCTAACCTTGGGAATTAAAAACCCTAGGTTAGGTAAAAGTCGATCAACCGGTTTACAAAGACAACTTAAGGGGATGAAAGAAGGAAAGCTTTAAGGGCAGCCTTCAACTCCAACCATCGTAATTCGCCTATTATAATTTCAGCCTGCTGGGTCTTTCTATCCATCTTCAGCTACTCAATTCGCTTTGTACCAGAAGCATAGTTAGTCAAACAAGTTTTGCTCAACTCAAAATCATCAGCAAGATCAGAGGCAACGGCTGACCGCTGACGTTAGAGTTCCGCAATTCGACGGTTGAGGTCAGTAATTTGTAGGCCGAAGTCAGCCAGCTGTTCTTTCTTTGCCTTTATCGCCTCGACTTCTAGTCGAAGAGCTTCTTGAGCAACTAATACAGCCTTGAGGTCGTCTTCTCCCCGAAGGGTTCTTGCAAAAATATCAAAATGCTTCCGAGTTCGATCTAGGATAGAAGACAGGCAAGTGATGGTGTCGTTGCTCAGAAGACTGCCCACTGCAAGGTCGTTCAGACATTCTCCCATAGAGTCAAGACCCTTGCTTTCAAGGATTTGAGAAGCCAAGAGAGACAAGAGCGCTTGCAGTTTGATAAAGGCATTTGATTCGGCCATTGATACATATGGTCTGGTTGTAGTCACCAAGGAGCCGGCCGCTCCCGAAGTATTCAAAAGAAGAGCATCGAGTTCAACTTCCCATGAAGGCTGCACAGAAAGAAACTTGTTAGAAAAAACCAAATCGCAAGGAAGAAAAGATAAAGGAAAATATTAGACCTGGCGAGAAGAGACTTCGGCCATGTTTGATGGCTCATTGCTCGAGCCTAAAGAGCTTAATGGTCGAGCCTAGTGTTTAAGACTACTTTTTAATTCACGCGGCTAATGAAGGTTATCTATGTTTGATGGCCACTGAGATGGCAAAGAGACATAGATAACGCCTTTCGGCGCATAGAATTTTTGGTGAAATGAAAACGTGGCCACCTGACATTTAATATTTTCATGGTTCAAAATCCTAAGGTAGAAGATTGATCAATGGAAAGCAATAAGAGTACTTACGTAGGTCGAAGTGGCTTCCTACGGGGGGATGCCGAGGTCTTGATCCTGCGGATGAATCGACGTTTTCACCGTCGCTTCAGGCTCAACAACAGCCCTTTTTTTCGTGATCGATTGCGGGATGATCGATCTGGTCACCCGTCTCAACCACTGTAGGAGGATCGACCTGGTCACCCACCTCAACCGCAGGAGGTGGATCGACCTGGTCACCCACCTCGACCACATGGGGAGGATTAGTGAAATGAGTTTTGGTTGGTCAAGGGTGACTAGTCAACGGAATCTCATCGCTCTTGTCATCCTAAACAATAAAAATTGTTAGTTTTTGAATTTAGTAAGAGAAGATGATGACCACAACAGAATTATACCTCTTCCAGGATGATCGTTGATCGTTTTTGATTTGTGGGGAAGTTCTTCTCGATCAAAGGAGGCACCTCCTCCAAGATAGGTGATGCAGTCGGCCCTAGAGCTGCAGGCTCTTCGACCTAAGGGGCAGTAGCTGGTTCGACTATGACCGGAGGAATAGGTCAAATTTTGAGTGCTTGACCAGTTGAAGTTGGCCGCCTCTCTATCGAAGCCTGGATGACAGGAGTAGGAGGAGATGCAGTGGGAGTGGTTGCTCTTGTGGTCTAGCTGAAGATAACGTGAATCTTCCATTCTTCCATCTTCGCCTATTGCTTGACACATGTTGGGGGACGGGGAGATTCACTTGCCGTCTTGGCCTCTTAGTGAGGCCGTTTGCTCAATGGGGCTGGCACGACGGCTTTAGTCTTCTTAGACGAGGAGGCCAATTTTTTCTTGGCTGTAGCCGTTGCGATCACGTCGGCCTGCTTCGACGTTCGGTCGCCTGAAGGGTTGAAACCAAGTCAACAAAGTTTTGAATAATGGTTTAAAGAAAAAAGATAGAGATAGACATATACCTTGGGTTGTTTCTTTGAGTTGTGAGACATGAGCTTTTTGGGGTCAGTTGTCGAAGAGTTTGTTGACAACGTCTTCGACCGGAGTACCACAGAAATCCTGGGTATATTCTGCCTACCAGTCGACAAAGGTGGCAGTGTTGAAAGTCTCAGGGACGTTTGGCCGGAGGCGGAATTTCTTGCACCTTTCCTGAAATTCCTGCTTGACCTCCCTGCATTCTTTCTCTGAAGTGCCGGAGAAGCGTCATCGGCTTAAAAAAGAGCGGGAGGTGAGTAAAGGCATTGGACAGCCTTGGAGGTAGCCGAGTTGCCGTGTGGTGAAGTGGGGTTGGTAGATCTCCCAACTCGCACACTTAGCATCACAGCCAAAAGGGAGGTCGCGAGTTAACATAAACGATCCCCAGTTCTTTTGGAGGTCAGCGTCTTCGGCTTCGTTCCATGTCGTGGATAGAAGTTTGAAGGAAGAGGGATACTCTTGACGACCGCAGATAAGAAACTCGTCATCAAAAAGGTCTCTTAGGTCGAAAAAGTATTTTAAAACTTCTTCCGCCAAGTGAGGAGGATTGGGTCTAGAGCCCAATTGAAGACCCAACGCTTTAAAGGTTTTGAGGTTGGGGATTTCTGGCCTGAGGTTGGCGAAATAGACTTACAACCAGAGTTGGAAAACCTAGAGTAGGCCACTCTGGTGTGGATCAATCTTGTTGATGGTCGTCTCGGCCAAGCAGTGCAAGATGTTGGCAATGATGGTCGAAAAGAGGGCCAGGGTGTAGCCACTTGCCAGAGTTTAGGCCATTGACATGTTCTCGACGAAGCACTTATTTGATTTGGTACAACAAATGAATTTGTTGTACCAGTAGAATGTTCTCCCTTCCTAAGAGTTTGTTCTCATCGGTTAGCGAAGTGTTGGATGAGGGTGTTGTAGTTGAAGAAGTTCTTGTGCAGCTTCTGAACTTCTTCTTTTGCGGGTTCTTGGTCGTGTTTCCTTAACGATTCGATATCGCGTTCGTCGAAAAGTGTCTTGAGGTTGAGGTTAAATTGGTTCCCAGAGAGGGTGACGTCGATCGGGAGACCTGAAGGAGAGGTCCCGATGATGGCTGAGACGTCAAGAATAATGGTGCCAGTAGGGCCGAGTGGGAGGACCATGGTATTTATGGCCGATCACCAAAAACTTAGGGCTGCCATGACAAGCTATTTGTCCATGATGATCTCGAAGGTCGAGAGCTTAATGGCATCATAAATGTCGAGGGTCTTCCATTCCTTACCGAAGAATTTCTCCATCCTTTCGACCCAAGCAACCCAGGTTGTAGTAGTTGAAGGCCATACCACTTGAGGTTTGGTCAGTTCCCACTTCGACCAGTCATATCCCTAAAACAAATGCTCCAGGCAATGATTTTTTAAGAGGTTGGTAATGGGTGCTGGGACGTTGTCTTTGAAGAGTGGTCCCATGATTTGGTGAGAAGCACTTGAATCTTTTTCAAAACAAAAGGTTTTAATGGCGCTCTGGTCAATAAAGTCCCGGCATTTCTCGCATTCGTCGGAAAGTTTAGAGATGAAGGTGTTGGAAGCCATTGATGAAGACTTGGAGAGTTTCTGGGTTGAAGAGCTTTTGGGATTTTCTGGGAATTCGAAGGAAAAGGGGCAAGAAGATTTTAAGAGTTTTGGAGGCGTAAAGTTTGAATGAAGAAGAAATAGGTATTTATAGGCGTTTTGGGGGAAGATTAACCGTTTGATTTTCAAAATGAGGGAAAGAACCGATCGGGTTATTGTGGATATTCAAGGAATTCAGGTGAAAGGACCAAAGATCTTGTGGTTCAAAGACGCACGATTGCGTGTGACGGTGGATTTGTTGGAGAAAAGAAGTTTCGGCAGCTACACGTTTTAAGAGTCATTATTAAAGGTTGCTAGGTTAATCGAGTAATCGACACATGTCGAGACGATTAGGATAATCGATAGCGTGAAATGATGGTTCATAAGTGCGCATGGTTGGGGTTCTCGAGACGATTTTCAGACATACTAAAGGCCGGTTTCACTTATTCAAGGTCGAAGTTTGGCCAGGAGTTCTAGGCCGAAGACCTTAGAAGCGAAGGGGCAATGTTTGGGCCCAAAATAATATTATTAGGCCTAGTTCAAGATTGCTCTCGGCCCAGTGTCTTTCCAGAGGCATTGTGGGCTAGTCAATCTGCCATATGACGCTCGATCAAGCCAGCCGTGTCCTACTGCAAGAAGGCTTTGTTTGGATAAGAATGAAGAGGTCGAGTCCTGGTACAATAGGGGGATGTCAGAGTTAAAGGCACTTAGAATTCGGGAAGGAATCTGGTTTATTATGGAGCTTAATTCAGAAACCCATTGGGATTAGGAGTGGCCGAATCATTATCAGATTGGGATAAGGAGTTTTGGTTTGAGTATATCTCTGATTCGGCCAAGAGTAGGTTTACTGCTATAAATAGAGGAGGTTGTGCGTCATTTAAGCTTCCTCAAATTCAACACACAAACTGCCCTGCGCAAACTTCTCAACAACCTTGAGATTTTTATTTTCTTTTTCCGCCAACATATCTTCAGTTTGGATAAACAACATTGTGAAGGCAACCGGCGAACATATTTAATGTGGATAAACAGCACTGTTGCCGTAGAATTAGCCGACCACGGAGCACTTTCAGTTTGGATAAACAGAACTGCGTCGAGGCTGACTGATTATCTATCCAAGTCTCGGTCAAGAAGGATTTTCGAATCCTTATTGGCAGAGGTCATCTCATTAGCCTTCTTGGCAAAGTGAGGTGTTACAGGTTACTACATTCGGCACATTGAAAGCCTTTGATATTGAACTTCACAAGAATACCAGCCTTATCTTCAGGCTCTAGAATCCGAAGGCTGAGACGTGTACCTTCCTCGGCCCCAGTCGCAAGATCAAGAAGTCAGCAGCACACCCAACGCGACATCAACACATTTTACTCCCCAACCGAGCTCGACCGACGAGTTGGCACGCTCCGCGCACAACCGAAAGACATAGTTAGCTTACTAATTACTCGGCCTACGCACCACGTAGGCTTGGTAGTTTTTAGGGTCAACAATTACATATTTAGAAAAGTTGGCAACTTTTATAATTTTTTGAGTGGATCATTTTGGCTCTGGTCTCTAATCAACTTAATTGTTAAATTGAAACCTTGTTTGTTTAAATATTTTGATCGAGGTCCTTAACATCATTTAAGAGATTTAACTCATGCATTTATGCATTTAATGTCCCACAAATTATGAAATTTAAACAAATTCAAATATATTTAATAAATATTTAAAAATAAATATTAGAGTAATATTATTATTCACAAAATTATAGCAAGAAAATAATGTACCCACATAATTATTAACATATTTTAAAAAATATTACTAATATATTTTAAAACATAAAATAAATACATATAATAAGCATGGGTACATTTAGCAAAATTAAAAATGGGTACAAATAAATTAAAAATATGTTTACAAATACAAATAAAACTTTAAAAAATATGAACACAAAAAGAAATTAGTAAATGGGTACAAATTAAAATTGAAAAGAAAAATGGTACAAATTAAAAACGGGTTGCAAATTAAAAATGGGTACAAACTAAAAATAAAAATATATGATAAAAAATTTAGCCATAAATATAAATATACTAAATGTAACATTTCTAACACTAAATAAATATATTTAGAAATAAAAAATATTTTATAATTGAAATAATTAATAATATTTATTAATACCTAAGGACCTTGATCAAAAATTGAAAATGAACAAGGTTTTAATCAATGAAATAACAAAAAGAATGATGAGAATCTAATTTCTCATTTTTGAAATAGATGCTTAGGCGCAACATTGTTTTCTTTACTTGACGAATAAGGGTTGAATATGACCAACGAAATGGGCATCCGGCATCCCCCGGATTCAGGCAATGTTGAATCATTCCATAGGTGCACTCATTCATACTAAGTGCCCTACTATGACAACTTGCAAATGGAAGTACGTCGTCCGCAGTGTGAAGAACGACCGAATAGAACACCTCTTGGTAAGTGTATTTTTTTAAATTAAATATTTTAATTATTATATATAGTTACTAATATTTTTATAACTAACATTTGTTTTTTGTCTATTTCAGACCGAGTTCGATATTGACTCGGATGAATCGCTTTATGTTCTACTGCATTGATCGGTTGTGGACAATGAAATTCAAAGAGTGGATGTTGGAGTTGCGCACCCATTATTTTAATTATGGAAATTATGAAGTTCTGAATCATCTGCCCGCTGAATTTCAGAATACGAGGGACCAGTGTGAGTGGCTCTGTAATTTTTTTTTCAGAATTTATAGATTATGGAAATAGCATTTTTCGTGGGATGAGTGGAGCCGTGGGGCAGTGAAGATTTTTGTCAACGAAATTTATGTTGCTTTTTTTAATTTTTATTAATCTTGTGCGGACTTTTACATAATTAAATTAATGTGTTTAATATTTCGTTATTAATATAATAATGTTTAGTTAATTATTACTAGCATTTGCCTACACACTTTGTGTGACATCCCACATCGCTCAGGGGAGTGATCCTTAAATGTATATTCTCATCCCTACCTAGCACGAGGCCTTTTGGGAGCTCACTGGCTTCGGGTTCCGTAAGAACTCCGAAGTTAAGCGAGAAGGGGGCCAGAGCACTCCCATGATGAGTGATCCACTGGGAAGTTGCTCGTGAGTTCCCAGAAACAAATCGTGAGGGCATGGTCGGGGCCCAAAGCGGGAATTATCGTGCTACGGTGGTGGAGCAAGCCTGGGAAGTGATCCGTCCCTGGTCGGGATGTGACAAATTGGTATCAGAGCCTAACCTTGGCCGCGTAAAAATAAGAAGGAGAGAGGGAGAGATAGAGAACCGGGGGGGGGGGGGAGTGTGAGGTTTTTGTTTTTTGTTTTTGGTTTTTTTTTAATTTTAAATATTAGAGATATTTTAACATAACCTGTATGTGAGGTTTCAATAAAAAAATAGTAAAATTTAGACCTGTGAAATTACATTATTGCTCATAATTTTTTTTGTGTGATAGAAGACTAAATAGTCATTTCATAAGGTTTTGATTGACAATGAGTAATTTATTAATTATAGTAGAGATGATTTTTTTTTGTTGATATTATGATTTTTTAAAAATTTATTTGAAGTTTGCCCGACGAACAATGCCGTCGGTTTATATTTTTTTTAAACCAACGTGACTGTCGTTAGCTTTATTATATAAATTATTTTTTTAATCTAAATTTACCCGATGAACTGGTCTGTCGATTAATTAATTAATACTAAACCGACGAACTGTCGTCGGCTAATATTTATCAAATTTAAATAATTTTTTTTATTAATGTTAAACGACGAACATGTTGTTGTCGAGTCAAACTCTCCTTTTGGCGTCGTCGGTCAACGCATGCTTAGCTTGCGTAGGTTTGTCGCAATTTTCGTCGGGTAATATTATCTTATCGATGGTCACTACTAGAATTTGGTTCATAGGCCACCATTTTTTTCCCACCCTTTGCAATTGATGGCCATAGATATAAAGTTGCTACTCTTACTATTTTTTGGTGGCTTTACAGTGGATTGCCACTGATATCAGTGGCCTGAAAAACTCAGCCATCAATGTTTGTGTCTGTTAAGTAATTTTATTTCTTAAAATTACACCAAAGACCTTTTACATGTTTTTTCAACTTTGGGACCTGTTTTTTTTAATTTCTTTTTCAGTCTTCTCCTTCTTTTTTTTTTCCAAATTATTATTTTTTCATTTAATAATCCTATTCTACATGAGCCCTCTCTCATCTCTCACTCTTCCTGTTTCTATCCTCCTCAAACCCTAGCAGCCACAACCCCATCTCTGGATCTCTGGAATAGCATCGGCTCCTGCTTCCTAAAACCAAAACCACACAAACTGGCCTTCATTTCTGTAACTCGAGAGCTTCGGTGAGATAAAGGAGAGAAGCAGGGAGATGGGCTCGAGTCCTCCAACGGCGGAAGAGATCTTCAGGGATTACAGTGCTAGGAGAACCGACGCCGTCCACTCTTTAACTAACAGTACTCCGATCTCTCTCTCTCTCTCTTCTCCGTTTCTCTCTTAATTTCCTTTTTGTTTTGTTTGAATTTCTTTTTTGTGATTTTAGAGTTAAAAATGGATTTTGTGTTCAAATTTCCTTTTTGTGATTTTGGGGATTTTGTTTGTAGAGCGTTCATCATCGTTGAAGATGCCTCTTCTCGAGTCTTTTGCTTCATTCCGCTTCTCTCATCCAGAAGGCTGGGTCTCCGAAGGCGGCGTTTTGTTAAACTTTCCCCACTCAAGGCAAGTAATTTCATTCCCAATTTGGAATTTAAATCTATTTTTTTAAAAATTGATTTAGGGTTACTGAAATCAGCATGGAAAATCTGCCATTGTCTGAGAAAACTCAAGATTCCAGTGTTCAAGTTTTGGGATCTCTTCAGACTTCACAATTGTGAACTGGGCAACCAGTGCAACTGGTTACAGAGCTTCCTGTAAGTTAAAGTTTTAAAATTTTGTTTAAATTTTTTTTCAAGTTTTTATCATTTTTGTTATCTCTGCTGATGTTTTGCATCAAGTTTTGACTGAATGCCGTGCTACAAATCAGATCTGGAGCTTGCCCTTTTCCAGTTTGCCGATGACATAACCGTTCCGATCACTTCCTTCTCTCCCTTTGAAACAATCAGTAAGTCCCTCTCCCTCTCTCTCCCTCTCCCTCCCTCTCTCAGTTCAATCAATTCAATTACACGATCTGTATACTTATAAATTCTGAGCTGATATACATATACTCTTAAATTCTTTATTTAATATCAAATTTGCTTTTGAAAAATGATTTCTTCTTTTGTTTGGCGATGAATTCTAATAAATTTTTTGTATTATGGGTAGGTTTATAATCCCATTGAGCAGAGTCATGTCGCTTCCAAATGAAGAAAAAGATAAGTCATCTTCTTCTGATGCTCAGGTATTTTCCTGTTTACATTCAAAGCAACACCCTTTTTTTCTTTTTGCATTTGGGTTTTTGCGGATTCTGTTTTTTTTTTCCCTTTGTTTTGTATTTCTAATTTATCGTTTGCTGCTGGACAATGGTGATTGTATGTTTTAGTTTGGATGTTTTTTCTGATTTTGGGTTGGTCAGTTTTTTGGGGCTGCTTGAGAAAATGTGACCCCATGTTTTGATTGAGTGAAATAATTAAGAGATGAAAAAGAATGGAGAATTAGTGTCAAGAGTAGTGATGGAAAAAATGAGGAAAAAAAAACATAGATGTGGAAGAAAGGGGGACTGGAAATCGAGGAAAGTGAAGAGAAAAGAAAAATGGGGTTTAAGTGAGCAGCCAAAAGAGAAAAAATGAGGATAAAAAGGCTTAATGTGGGGAGTAGGCAAAAGAGACAAGCAAGAGAAGGGAGACAGAACAGGAATAAGGTGTGGTTTTGTTGTTGGTTTTATCCAAATTTTTGATTGAAGCTTATGTCTTATTAGTTTAGTCTAATTTAGTGTTGGTTTCTCTAGGTTTGTGGCTAATTTTATGTTAATGTTGATCTAGGCGTTTTAATTTGTCGTGAACTTACATGGGTTTCGTTTTTTAATTGTTATTTTACAGTTGCTAGGGATGACTTTGCCTTTTATATTGGTTTGGGTATTTTTTTTTTTAATTTCATTTGAAGATTTAGTGTCATTATACTCCTTTGCACCGCTGTTCGTTCTGTTTTTCTGGGTTTCTGTATATAGTTTTGGTAGAATTGGACTGTTCTTTTTTTAACTTAATTAAAGTGTTTGAGACTTAATTGAATGAAACTTTAGTTTGGTTTGATCACGATGAGGTGTTTGGTGTTGGGTGTATGATCCTTAGGTCCAATGGAGCACAATTCCCATCTTCCAGTGATAAGCTTTAAGGATTTTACAAATTGTGGTTCATAAAGATCATTCAAGTCCCCTTCTGTAAGCTTTGCACTTACTTTCTTTATTTGTTTTGGCGTATTTTCTCTGTCTCCGTTCTGTCTTGACGATTGAGTTCTGCTTTACTATTGATAGTCCTTGCAATATTTTTGAATTGTGTTGAACCCAAATGTCTATAATAGGTACATGCCCCATTAAGGTTTTTAAAATATTCTTCTATAGTCCTGCAATGAGATGCAGTTGTAGATTGTGGAAGATCGTTTCCTTATAAATACTGTATGGTATTATCTAAAGCTCTCTAACTATTCAATTGTTTCGGTAGTAAAAAATTGATTGATTAGAAGAACTACAAACCTTAAATTTCCTTCATATTTGTATATTTGATGTTGTTTTTCCACATAAATCTTCTCTTGCAAAGAAATTCAAAGGGCTCTAATTGTATTCATGGACTCTATGACCTGCTATCCAACTGTTCCCTGTACTAAATCTTCAAACCCTTCATATAAATGGACTGTGATCTTTTTTGTTTTCTCCACTCATGTGCTCACCAATTTCGGTTGTTTTGTTTTGCTCCATATAGATAAACTTAATTGAAATATATAGTCTTTGCATGTTCTCACCTGATTTGTGTGCATGCAAAGACTGATATAGATATGGGTTTTGGAAATTTGCCAAGTTTACTGTGTTTCAAAATTTCGGTATCTTGATGATTCTTTTCAGGTTTGTGGGTGGTTTAGAATTTAGTTTGAGAGGTTGTGGTGGAAGTTGAAATGTTTCTTCATTGTGTAGTTCTTTTATGTTTTCTTTGAGTTGGTTGATACAATTAAATTTATATCTGAATCAGTTTTGATAAATGTTTGCCAGATGCTCGAAATGCTTGAGAAAAAATGAGAGTACTACAGAAGGCTGCTCCAAAAGGGTAAGAATAGCTGCCGAGAGCTATTACAATTTTTGTTAATTAAGGATCGGCAACTTACTCTGGCATTTGCAATCCTCAATTCTTAAAACTTATGAAGAGTGAAGTTGTATAACTTTTGGAGTTAATGTTTTGAGACATAGCTTTAAATTTTTTTTCTTTCATTTTGCTGATTTTCGAAGTGGTTGTGGGAAGCGGTTCTTTGAACCAGATTGATTGATTTCACTGATTGCAGGTTGAGTGTGTTTTTGAATTTTGGAAGTCGATCTCAAAATGTGGTGGCTTTTTTGGGAATTCTGGGTTTTTCCAAATCTGAATTTGGTGTGTGTGTTGTGCTGAGGTTGAATTTGAATTTTGCACACTGTTTGGTTTCTTATCAGCTCACTTCACCCATCTCTTGGTTATTTGAATTCTTTAAGATGCCTGTATTGATTTGTGATTTTGTTGGATATACTCTGGTGGAATTTGTTCATCTGCATTGGTTCATTTTAGGATGCGACTCCATTCGTGTTGCCTTTGTAATGCATCTTCCTGTGCAAATTATTCATGCCCATTATGGATAATAGTTTCAAAACCTGCAGCGAAGCGTGGGCAATTTTTCTAGTACCTTTCTATTTTGATTGAAATGGTTCTTCAACCATTTCAAGAAAATGTGCTATACATGCATAGGTTCTCATTTCTCTACACTTTTATAAAATCTTCTAAATCTTTTCCTATATTGTTGCTTATGTCTAATATGAATATAGGTTACAACAACTTATCTCACTGTTGGATTTGCCATTCAATTCCTTTTCTGACTGTTGTATTTTCCATAGGGTTTGGGGTGCACTATTACAGGGAGAGAGAGAGAGAGAGAGAGAGGGTGGGGGCAGTCATTTTCTCTTTCTATATCCTTCCTTCCCCAATTTGCTTCTCCGGTTGTTGGCATTCGTCTTCCTCCTCAAGGTAAGGACTTTTCAATCAATTTTTGAATATTTAATTTGGGCTTTATTGTTTTAGTTCGAACATTCACGGAACAACCGGGCAATAGTTTCAGATCCAATGGTTTTGTTTTCGAATTTTCCTAGCTGTGTAGTTCTCCATTTTTTTTTCTTCAGAATCTGAAAAATGGATTTAAACCTGTTTTTTAAAATTTATGTAGACATAACCCATAATGTTTTTTTCCTTTTGGTGAATTGGGTTTGGTTGTTGTACATTTTTCTCTTTGTATCTACATAATGTTGTTCTACCATGCCTGGGTTTCGAGGTTCCAAATCCAATTTAACGCTTCATCAACTCCACTTAAAGGTTCCTGCATCTCCTTCTCTCCCCAGCTTCAGGGAAATTATGCGATGTAGTGCGTAAGCTTATCTATTTGTTGATGAATTTTATCTTTTGTTTTATTTGTTGTTAGAATGAATACAATTCAAATGCTTGCCTGAATATTTGGTAAAAGTGCTTTTCTGTGAATAATCATTTGTTAACTGTGCTTTTCTGTGAATAGAATTGAACAAGGGATTGGTTTGGAGATCCAGGCAAGTGGAGAAGTTAAGGATGCCGACATTGTTTTGCTGCAGAATAATGGCACGGATGATGAGATGGTCTATCGTCCATGCATGGTGAATGTCACTGGCTTCAGTAAGTGATAAGCTAACTGTGAACATTCCTGTGAATTTTGTTTGATGTATATAGTACAAATGCCATAGGGAAGGCATAAATCCAATTGGGTGGATTTTGTTAGTTCAGTTTGCTGTTGGTGGATGTGTATATGTACTGTTGGTGTTATAAAATGTAACCTCATCACCCTTGGGTAGTTGGATGCGTTGGACATCAAATCAGAATGTAATATGCTTCCTTTAAAAGGGACAAACCTTGTTATTGATTCCGTATGGGATATAAAGTGTGGTTGGTTGTCAATGTGAATCCTTTTGCAAATTTAAAATCAATGTGAAGTTTATATTAAGAAGATGAGTTTTAATATAGTATAGAGCTATGATTTAACAGCCATGTAATACAATTCGAACATAAAGGCCATTTGGAATGCTATAGATTCACACCATTGTTGGTGCCTATACTTTAAAAGCCACTAATCCTAATAGAGACACATAGGATTGGTGGGTGTATGAGTATGAAAGCCACCAATGTTAATCTCAAATCTAGCCACTAATAAGAGAGACTGACATATTTTGAATTTTACAAATAATTAAAAAATATAAAAATGTTGTACTATTCACATACCCACCAATGCAATGTTGGTAGCCATTGGTACAATAGAGTCCTTTACATAGGCCACACTCCTAGTTTAGTGGGTGCTTGGTGGCCATAGAGGTTTGCCACCAATGTGAGTGGCAACACATGCCAATAGCCACCAATGAAAAGGGTGGCTTATAGCCAAATTTCTAGTAGTGGGTGGATGCTATCTGTCGGAAAAAAAGGTTTTACGACGGGTTTGCCACAACCATATTTACCCGATGGACTGCTGTCGCTTAAAAGATGTCGCGACTTCTATTTTTAGGGGACGAATGCCTTTCGTGTCCTAAGTTATTTTTGCCTTTCGTCTTCACCGTAGAACAATTGTTTTACTTTCAACTGTTTTGGAGTACTTCTGTTTATGCTAGCTAGCTTCGTTTGTTTTTACAATTATATTAATCTAAAATAATTCAAATTCCAATGCTGATCTAAAGGCAGAGAAGCTCATGCATGCACTACTACAAGGAGAAATACTAAGGAGACTTTCTCAAAGTATGACTTTTCATAGATTATTTGCCACCTTATAGTTTAACGTCAATTCTAGTGCAAACATTATAAAACATTGTGCCAAAGACATAAGACGACAGAAAGTTCATGAGATGTCCCACTTTTAAGAAAGTTTCCTTTAACATTTCTAATACTACTAATTAGAAAGGTTAAAGAAGTTCGAGCAAGCGTGAATAAAAAGAAAGGGCACCCGGAATAAATAAAAAAGTGACAATCCGTTATGAGGAGAAAGATTCTTGCATCATATTCAAAATTTCAAAGCCATGAATTTTCCCTTTGGAAAAATATCTAGAAGCACTAAACTAAAGTAGCCAATATAGCTTAGAAATTTTTTTTTTTTTTTTGAAACAAAGTACGACTTTCATTAAACAAACAAGGAATACATACATCCTGAGGATAGTGTGCTCATTGGGCCTCGATAAAAACCTTGTCGCGGCTTTCAACCCGGTCTAAGGAAAAGAGCGTCCCGCACAAACTAAAACCTATCCTCAAATGAACAATCAACAAGAACAAAAAACGAAACTACTACAATTCATCCTCAACTAATATATCCTGAATCAAATTCGGAGGTTCCTCAAACTACAATAACTCCTGCGAGCTACTAATTCCCACTCTAGCAAGCCGATGCGCCGCCCCATTTCCTTCCCGTTGAACATGGCTAATCTTCGAATGCACCATTCCTGCAAGCACCTCAAATCGTTGACAATCGGTCCAAGAGGAGAAGGATCGTCTCCCTACCCTTGCATAGCAGACAACACCAAGCTCGCATCCTCTTCGAAAATTATTTAACAATTTTCTGCCCAATAATTTAGAACCAGCAACAGCACCTTCCGTGCAGCCAATAACTCCGCGTGAACCGCAGAGGATAAACTCGCTAGAGTGCCAGCAGCAGCCGCCATAAAAACTCCCGCATGATTCCGTATGACAATTCGGTAGCCTCCCCGACGCCCATTCTGGCTCCAAGCCCCATCAAAATTACATTTAAGCCAACCCACGCACGGTTTGCTCCACCTCTAAACCACTCTATTAGCCTTCTGAACTCCCGTCTTATGCCATTGGTGAAACTCGTGCATCCAACCCTCTGTTTGAATCACCAGTTCCTGCGGTGGTAACGAGATACCATTCCAAATCACATCATTTCTATCCTTCCAAATAGACTAGATTAGCATCAAACATAACTCAAACCCGTTTGTAGGAAAAGTCTTGGAAATATTCTCCAACCAAATCATGAATGGCATTCTGTTACCCATCTCTACTCGAATACCCAGGCTTTGAAACCACACCGCCCGTGCCAGACTACACTCTCGAAAAACATGTTCTGTGGATTCAATAAGCCCTCCACAAACACCACACGTCTCATCAGTCGAAACCCGACGTTTAAGCAAAAACAAATGTTCTCTCTCTCTGTCTATATATATATATATATATATATATATATATATATATATATATATATATATGGATGTGATATCCTCACACCATTTTTACTTCTCACACAACCCTTATTAATTTCTGTCTTTTGATCTTTTGCAATTCATTCGATCTGACGTCAGAAAAATTAAGAGAATGTGTGAAAAGTAAAAAAAGGTGTGCCACACACCTCTCTCTCTCTCTCTCTCTCTCTCTCTCTCTATATATATATATATATAGATATATATATATATCTATATATATCCACAGCTACTCCACTTAATTATACGGTCTTGTTTTATTTTCTACATATATGTGAGGATGTGGAGTGTCATCCAACATTGGAAAATTAGGAATTTTGCATGTGTTGATAAATAAGAAGTTAAACTACTTCCCATATTTACTTAATTTGATTTGATTTTGTGCTGAAATTAATTTCAATTTCCTAAAAATGGAGAAAAAAGGAGAACAAAAGAAATGGTAGGTAGCTATTTTTTTTTTTAAAGATAAGTTAGGTTCTCATCCCTCATTTTCTTTTCTCATTAATTGAAACCTTATTATGTACGTTTTTATTTTTGATCAAGATCCTTTGACTTTTTCTGTAACATCCCACATCGCCCAGGAGAGTGATCCTTAAATGTATATTCTCATCCCTACCTGGCACGAGGCCTTTTGGGAGCTCATTGGCTTCGGGTTCCGTAGGAACTCTGAAGTTAAGCGAGAAGGGGGCCAGAGCACTCCCAGGATGGGTGACCCACTGGGAAGTTGCTCGTGAGTTCCCAGAAACAAAACTGTGAGGGCGTGGTCGAGGCCCAAAGCAGACAATATCCGTGCTACGGTGGTGGAGCGGGCCCGGGAAGTGATCCATCCCAAGCGGGGATGTGACATTTTCAATTTCATTATTTGAATGTTAAATTATTTAAATGTCATTATATGTCAATTTTAAAGTTCAAAAAACTAATTAACTAAAAAAACTAATTAACCATTCCCAATATATCTTATTTTATATATATATATATATATATACATATATATATATATATATTTTTTAATTTGTACCCATTTTTCAAAATTGGTATCAAAATTATTTTTAGTTTTTATTTTGTACCCATAATTTTATATTTGTTTATGCACCCATTTTTTTAAAAATTTAATTTGTACCCATATTTTTGCTGAATGTACACATGCTAATTACATTTATTAGTTTATGTTTTAAAATATATTAATAGTTATTTCCTAAAATATATTAATAATTACGTGGGTACATTATTCTTTTGGTAGGATTATATAAAGAACAATATTATTCTATTATTGATTTTTAAGTAATTGTCATATTTTAAAAAAATATTTGAATTTGTTTAAATTTCATAATAGGATATTAAATGTAGGATGAACTATCGATTTAGTCCTTGAATTATCACCCAAGTGAAAATTAGGTCCCTGAATTATTTTTTCAGAAAAATAGGTCCCTAAACTCATTACAAACAGCCAATTTCATCCTTGCCGTTAGATTTCCAGTTTTTCCATCCAATTTTATGTAAACTTAGGTCATGTTAGATTTCAAGTTTTTCCATCCAATTTTCTGTTAACTTAGCTCATGTGATCCCGTCCAAAAGCGTGGGATTCGTAATCCTGTCTTCCCTTCGTACCAACAAGAGTAGCAGCTGCGCCTGGATCTGGGTATCAAACAGGATGAACCACCCCGGCCGATCTGGTTGACAAGCACCGGACGACAGTGCTATGACGATGACGTTCTAGTTCGTTAGAAATTGAATGGTCGTGAGCGTCGAATCGACTTACCCAAAATGATACAGCCATCAGGCCAAAATTATCCTAATTAGAAGAATCAATTATGCAGCACGAATCAAATTCATATCAGCCCACTTTGCGTTTTCAAGTTAGATGCTGATTTCCACCATTGTTATTTGAGATAGAGAGAGAGAGCTGTAGGGTTTAGGTATGAGGGTTTTGAGATTTGGAGGGATTAATTCTTCTGACCTTCGATGCAAGTCACATGATCTAAGTTAACATAAAATTGGATGGAAAAACTTGAAATCTAAGGGCAAGGATGAAATTGGCTGTTGGTAATGAGTTTAGGGACCTATTTTTCTGAAAAAATAATTCAATGACCTAATTTTCACTTGGGTGATAATTTAGGAACTAAATCGGCAGTTCACCTTTAAATGTATAAATGCAGGAGTTAAATCCATTAAATGATGATACATACCTCAATCAAACTATTTAAACAAACATGGTTTCATTATAACAATTGGGTTGACTAGGGACCGGAATCAAAATGACTCTTTATTTAGTCAAGTGAAGCATATATTCCATAAGTTAACTTTAGGGTTTTATTTTCCCTTTCTTCTTTTTTTTGGTTCCTAAGTACGGATTTGCGTAAACTAAACGCCCATGCATCCATGTCCGGAGATTTTAAATATTGCTTCATCAATTGATATTCGATAGGTCTCATTCACTGCTTCCATGGCTAACGTTACCGTTCTCAACCACGAACAACTGCAGTACCTTGCTTGTACACTTTACTACAAAGAAACAGAGGCCATCCTGCATATCAAATTCAACTCCGAAACCGAACTCGCGAAACACCTTAAGGATTGTAAAGATGGTTACCAATCCGCTCTAGCCCTTTTGGATGCTGGTAGTGAGTTAGAGCATCGGTTTCGGAACGACGAAGCTCGGGCTTCTACAGCTCAGGAAATCTTTGGTTATATAATAAACGGGGCCAACTATGCACTCCAGACGGTGCGAAATTCTAGCTTGCGATCGCATTGTGTAGAAAAAATTAGAGAGCATGTGAAAATGCTGGCCGATGCAATAGAAGTGGTGCGCAATGTTAATGATGTGGCCAAGGAGGTAACTGAATACAGGAAGGCTATGTTGGAGTACACCAGGAGGCATCAAAATCCCCCATCACGCGAATTCTCAAGATGGCTCAAAGGGAGTGGCATTAAGTATGAGGAATTAGTGCAGAGGTATTTATTTAACTTATTATTATTAGTAGGTTTTGAATAGGGTGTTTATTACTCAGGTAAGGTATTTTTAGTTATTTAATTAGTCAATTATACAGATCCTAACCTAAAGATGTTTTCCTCCATGGGTGCGTCACTCATGCATGCAGGTATCAGGCTAAGCTTAAATTCCAAGGACGTTTCATGGACCTGAAAGATGTACAAAAGATACAGGTAATGATTGCCACGGAAAGCTAGACTTGTATATATGCATACAAGTAAAATAGGACAACAGTGTCCGACGAAATGGTCATTAAAAGTAAGTAATTTGGTTTAATCGAGTTTGAAAAATTGGCGGTTATAGGAGAATTACAAACCCCTTTTACTGAAATAATAAGAAAATCTACACACTTTTTCCACAGAATGATTTAAGGGCATTTATTAGAGAAATTTTTCATTGTGTCTGAAACACGGATGATACATCACGTATAATTATATAAACGGAGAAAAGTATTATTTTTCAACTTGTTAATTTTTTATAACAAATATTTCACAACTTGTAAATAACACGTGATGTATCATTTCTTGTCCCAAACACACTGAAAACTCTTTTCATTTATTGAGACATTTTTGTGTTATGCTGCATGTTAATCGTATTGATTTTCGTATGTCAACAAAAGAAATTTGCAATCCTCCTCGACCCTCAATTTATTATTGAGTGATTACTATAATCTCGTCACTAAGAGCCAGAGGTGCACTATTAGGCCATCTCCAACCGAAGGAGGGCCAGATGACTCTCTTTAGCCCTATCGCCCTCCAAGAAATCATATGTTAATGAATAGTGCCAAACCATATTCCATACCATCTCCAACCAAAGGAGCCAAAGGGCCATAGGCCAAACATAGCCATGTGACAAAAAACCATCTCCAACCGAGGGGCCAAAAGGTTATAGGCCAAACATAATTTATTATTTTAATTGAATTAATATAGTTAATTAAATTAAACTACTATATTAAAATAAGATTTTCGGACATATTGGAAGATTATTGAAAGAGGTGGCCATTTGAAAATTATTGAAAAAATTAAAGGAAAGATTATTGGAAGAGAATAGAATGTGAAGAATTGAGATAAAATGAGGTAAGATAGTATAGAATGGTGATAAGTATGTGAGAAATGGTGTAGGAAAAAAAATTAGAAATTTTTTTTTAAAAAACAAATTCATCCCAAAAAAAATGTGGTATGGGCTGAAAAAAAAATTAGTCCAAAAAAAAAAAGTGGGCTGGGCTCATCGGGCTAGCTAGTTGGCTGGAGATGGCCAGCCCGCTGGCCTAATTTGATGGTTTTGGCCCGGTGGGGCCCACAAGCCCTTTGGCCTAGCCATCGGTTGGAGATGGTTTTTGTATCATTTCGAGCTATTTTTAGCCCTATCCCCCTCTGGGCCATCTTCAATCAAAGGTGGGCCAAATGGCTCGTTTTAGCTTTATAGCTCTCCAATAAATTAATAATTTAATAAACAATGCCATGCCATATTTTTTACCATCTCCAACCGAAGGGTCAGAGGGTTATAAGCCAAACATATGCATGTGACAAAAAACCATCTCCAACCGAGGAGGCCAAAGGACCATAAGGCCAAACATAATTTATTATGTTAATTTAAAAATTACAACAACGTAAATTTAAAAACTACAACAAATTAAATTTAAAAACTACTACTTAAATTTAAAAACTACAACAACTTAAATTTAAAGTCTATATTATAGTGAATCACAAGAATTCCTCGCCTTCCCAAGAATTCTAAGCACTATATTATAGTGAATCACATTCACCTCATAACAATCATTTCTCTTAAACCACTCAAAAATCTCCCAAGCCCTTTTCCAACACACCTGCTCCTTCAAAATTATACTCATTTCCTTGTTAGTAAGCTTATCTTCCCACGGCCTCAGAGCCTTATCCAAATCTCAACTTCATCCAAAGCCTTCAAAATTGAAGGAATGCAACCTCCGTAACTGACGCATTTGGTCGAACATCTGGAGTGCACTTTCTTCACCACTCCATTCCCATCCCCCACCATCAATATCTCCACTTTTCGCAAAACCGCCACTACCCTTTACGTTTTTCCTCTTCTCCCCACCTGGGTTCTTCATAAAACTAGGTTTTTTCAGCTCGATCTCATGAACAAGGACGCCATTTCCACACCTGCCATTTGTGGGTCGATGAACTTCACCCAACTTCTTCTTCACCCCTCCTCCTCCATTGGGACTCTGAACCACCCTCTGTTTCCTATCGTTGCTTATGAGTTTGAGTTTGTCCAGTGGAGAGCGTCCTGCGTTGGGTGACGTTTTTCTGGAACCCAGAATTGGGAGGGCTGGCTAGCTGATCTTGGCCAGCTCGCTGGCCTGTTTTGAGATTTTTGGCTGGGTGGGGCCCACAAGCCCTTTGACCTAGCCCTTGGTTGGAAACGATTTTCGTGTCAAAATGAGTTATTTTTAACCCTATAGCCCTTTAACCGGGTCAGCCATCTCCAAGCGAAGGATCCAGAAGGCCAAAGGGTCAAAAATAGTCTGAAAACCATCTCCAACCGAGGGCTAGGCCAGATGGTTCGTGGGCCCCACAGAATCTAAAAGGGTCAAAGGGCTAAAGGGCTGGCCCCTTCCAGCCAGCTCGGGCTAGCCATAAAATGTGAGCATTCCTATCAGATATAACCGACAGGAATATTCCTGTCGAATATAATCGATAGGAATATTCCTGTCGGTTATATCCGATAGGAATTCTTAAGCAATTTTTTTGAATTCAACGGCTAGCTGACGCTAGTTACCGTTGGATTCAAATATTTCAATTTTTGTTTTTTTTTAGGTTTTTTGGACCAATTTTTTTTTTAAAATTCTTAAAAATTCTAATTTTTTTCCTATAAATACCTAAATCATTCATTCCTCACAAATTTAAGTTATTGTTGTTTTTAAATTTAATTTGTAGTTTTTAAATTTAATTTGTCGTTTTTAAATTTAGGTTGTAGTTTTTAAATATAAGTTGTAGTTTTTAAATTTAAGTTGTTGTTTTTAGATTTAAGTTGTTGTAGTTTTTAAATTTAAATAATAAATTATGTTTGGGGACGGTTTTTTGTGACAGGGCTAAAACGAGCCTTATGGCCCTTTGGCCCTCGGTTGGAGATGAAAGCAAATATGACCCTGTACTGTTTATTAAAATATTAATTATTTGAAAGACCAGAGAGCTAAAACGAGCTTTCTAACCAACCATCGGTTGGAGATGACCTTAGTGACTACAAAAGCATTGGGGGCTCAAAATTTTATTCATGTGGGGCATAACTGGATTACTTGGGGGCTGGTGCCTACACTGAGATTTGCGTTGGGCGGATCCACAAGTATTTTTAGGTTCAGTAGTACACTTATAAATTTCACGCATGACGGTGGATTATGACTTCAAATGCGGTGTGTACATGCAATTTTTTCTCTTTTTAGAATCATACTGAAGGGTCAAGAAAATGATTGTTTTATCTTTTGTATTTATATATATATTTCCATATATAACACTTGGGATCCGAAGACATTTATTTTATGATCACATTTTTTCATTCATTTTGTGGGCCACTTCGTAACTTATTTCAATGATTCGAATCGTTTATATTATAATTCATCATTCATAGATTACCGTTGCAAAATATTTGACAAATCCAAAATCATTAAGGCATTCATTTGTAGTGAAAAAAATAGACAATTACGGTTTTGCAAAGAAACATTAAAATGACTACCATTTAATCTAAACACTTATATGATTCCAAACTTGGGTGATTTTTGGTAAACATGATTTTTGAGAGAAGACCTAAAAGATAGATAGTTCAAATCGTTGAATAAAGTTATAGAATGAATGGTACAAAACGTGTGTCAAAAAATGGATATCCCCGATCCTAACACATGTACATACATATTATATATATTTCAGTTATTGCTGCATCTTCTATTTAATTGAATCTTGACTTGCTTGTAATTTATCTTACGTTACCATATATGCAGGTGTACGAGGAAATAATAGAGGCATCGGGGCGGGGAAAGGTTAAAATTCATCGGTTATCAAAAGTCTTGGGGGTTGCTGGCATAGCCGTGTTTCTTTTTTCTGCAGGCGTGACGGTATGGGAAATATATTTAGCTGACAACCCACTTCAAACGGCAACACGTGCGGCTGTGGTGGCTATATCATCAGTTGGAGGTGCGACGCTAGGAAGCGCTATAGGGGTTGCCCTGGCAAGCTGTCTCCCGGTACATCCCTTATTCGTTAGCATTGCAGGAGCTTTTATTCTTGGGGATTTCGCCGGCTGGTTGGTTGATTTGATTTTTGAATCTGGGGGTAGTACCACCTTGAGCACTGAAGGGCTTCGGTGCTATGTAGCACCGATGCCTGATGGCACCATTTTAGCCCGCCAAATTCTGCATCATCACCCACCAAAATATTAAAAATCTATGATGTGCATCTATATGGATGATATTGTTGAAGTATAAATCGTGAACTGATGTGTTAAGTGTTTGTATTAATCCTAGCTTACATTGCTGGATTAATCAGCTTTGGCTTTAAATGTAATTTGCCTTATTTAAGTCTTATAGGTCTTAAGTAAGTGAGGTGCCTTGTGTCTTCATCTCATAAGGTGTAAGATGGAAGGTTGAGATTGCTTTGATGTAAGCTTGAACATTGCCAAAACTATGTAACCGTTTGAAGAGTGTGGGATTATTTCAGTCTCTCTCTTCTCAGATCATGTTGTATGTGTGAATGAATTTTGCAGAGTAACATTCTCTGCTTGCAATCTCCCTCTCTATCATCGTTCTCCATTTTTCTGTACTGTGATTATTGTCGTGCAAAAGCACACTAAAGAAAGAGATGATCAACCGACTCCATGTCCGCACCATAAAGGGAACACTTAGAAGCCAACGTAAAACCTCTCTACGTTGAAGCATGTCATCAGTTAAAAGTTTACCAAGCAAAAATTTCCATAAAATTACTCAATTACGTGAGCGGAAGCAAGGATGCCTGATAGGGATTTTACTGCCAGCAAAAGTAGGGATAAAAGCACTTTAAATACTTGCAAGAGTACAAGATAATTGTAGTATAGATGGCTCTAACAAGATCGTTCTCCACAGGGATTGAATGAATGATTTATGTTAAATCAAATCTTAATTAATTATTTAAAACAAAGTTTGAGAAAAAGTTGATTTTTTATTTCAAATAATAAAAACGAATTTAATAGAAAATAATTAAATAAAATGACAAAATAAAATAAGCTAAGAGAAAACGGCTTTTGAAAATTAAATTGTAAAAACCTAGAGTTCCGCCGTCACCTTAACAATCCTATGTAGTTCTTCCAATTACTTATGAATTACACATGCATATTTTGAAGGTTAGGTTTTCCTAATTTATGCTTACTTGGACCCCCAACATAGAGCGTATATCAAACATGCAACTTGTTTGTGGTATTCAGATCAAATCTAAACATGAATGACTCGTTAAGTTTTGTGAAACCTTGTGAAAAACCATACAACCCTTAAGACGTGGTATTCATCCTAAGTGAACTTGCACATATTAATCACAAGAAGCCTTTGTCAATTTCAGGGACCGACCTCCGACCAAAATTGCATCAAATTACTTTTTTTAAAGATCCTAATAGTAGCTAAGCATCAAGACAATTAGACAGTATAAACCGGTGATTAATAATTCAAAACTTGCATGTATAATATCATAAGCAAATTGAAAAGAAACTATATATTCTTGCTAAGGCTCGTGACCTTGCCCTAGCAAACAGAATTTAGTTACTAGCAATCGTACAACGAAATATTATTAAAAACAAGGATATAAAACACCTTGAAAATAAACTTGAATTGTCAAAAGCAATTCTCCAAATAGTGCGTCCGTTCTCTCCTTTTTTCCCCAGTCTTCTCTCTTCTCTCTAAAAACTCTAATGGCTAAAAAGCCTTATTTATACTACTAGAAAATAAAACCCTACCTAGAAAAGGTCTTAGAATAATACTAGGAAACCAAATAAATTAAAATAAATTAGGAAACATAATCCTAAATTGACTAGGAAAATTCGCCCAAAATCTGCACAGCCTCAAATCAGCCATGTTTCTGGATCTTCAGGGCTCCAAAAGAGGCCCAAAATGGCTAGAATTAAAGCTTGAGATATCCCGAACATAATTATAGAATGCCTTGAACCCAAAAGACATCATCTTAGATGCCAAAAAACCCAAAGAAACCCAAAACGTCACTTTGACAGCACTGTACGCTGCTCCTTTATTTCATCTCCATAAATAAACTACTTGGTAGAAAATTATGAAACTTTGACATGACCAAGTCAATAGACTCACGAACATCCTCCAATTAGAATCACTCCAAAATTCATCTGTTTGACTATTTTTTGCTCCAGAGGAAGTCGAATGTCATATATTGGAAATACATAACAAAGTATCAAAATCTCACAAAATAACCAATAAATTAATACTAAGATTAGGGTAAAATATATAGTATAAAATTGACTCATCAATGCCAAACCCATCGATCCTAAAGAACATGAGGTTGACGACTACGCTAACCTGATCATAAGCAAGCTTAACTGAAAGATTCCCATCAGTGCTGCCATCCAAAATAAAATCTGAAACCAAAGCATGCAAACGATTAGAAATAGGCAGAGGAAGTCCCAACTGATCAGAAACCAGCACATCCAACCACTTTGAATGCCAAAATTTCACCTGACCACCCAAACCAATAATCCATTTTGACCCATCAGAGATAGCCGAATATATGGACGTAGCCCAGGCCATACCGAAGAACACTTGTAAGAAGAACAAGGATGACCCAAATTATTGAAAAATCTCCTCCGAAAAAAACAAGCCATATTAGAATTCACTAGAATGTCCCATAAAAATTTCATTTGAAAAGCTAGATTAAGAGCTGCAAAGTTACGAATACATAAACCACCCCCTCATTATACGCACAACACCACTTTTTTCAAGCAACAGTGAAAAAACCACTTGTATCAGCACACAACTTGACCTAATAGAATTACGAGCCCAATTCCGAACTTAAGTCAGGACAGAAGGCCAAGCATAAACTGAAAAGCTATGATAACATGCTTACCACCACCGATTTGAGTACAGTAATACGACCAACCATAGAAAGAAGGTGTCCTTGCCATAACATACGAGCTCGGATCCTGTCACATCCCAGACCGGCTCCGCCGTAGCACGATATTGTCCGCTTTGGATCACGCCCTCACGGTTTTGTTTTTGGGAACTCACGAGCACTTCCCAGTAGATCACCCATCTTAGGAATGCTCTCGCTTAACTTCGGAGTTCCGATGGTATCCGAAGTCAGTGAGTTCCCAAAAGATCTCGTGCTATATGGAGGCGGGCATGTACATATAAGGCACATCACCCCCTCTCCGTTAGTCGATGTGGTATGTTACAGATCCTATCCACCAAAGCTTGGAAATTTTGTTTAAAAGGCTCACCTCGAAACAGAGGACCACCTTAGTAACTGATTGGAGCTCACCCTGAGCAATTCCGAGCAAAGAAAGAATCTGATGTGGGCTATGGGTCGCCTTGTTAGAATGCACAATTAGTATGACATATTAAGAGGCAACCTCAAGTCATTTGCATGATTTTAGAGTTTAAATGCATCTAGTTGAAATGGTTGCCACGCAAAATGCCAAAGCAAAAATACTAATGGAAGTTCGTTGTGCAGATGCAAAAGCAGGCTAAACCAAAAGCAAAAAAGAAGGGTTTAGATCATTGAGGAGGCGGAGCTTTAGACAGTAGCGTAATAATCTTAGTCTTGGTTGAATTTGAATGACAAGTAAAATAAAGAAATTAACATATTCTCTGAAGATTAATTTTCAAGATTTAACAAATAATCTTTAAAAATATGTTAATTTCTCATTTGACAACCAAGAGTAAGAAAATTGTGCTACTATCTAAAACTTCACCTCCGCAATCTTCTAACTAGCCACTTTCTTGATCTCCACTGCAATGAATATTGCGAAGCAAAAAATAATTCTAAAAATCCAGAACACGACACATGAACTTTATTCCAAAGAATATAAGATTGCTTTTATTAAATGGACAGCATGACACAAATATTCCCATGCACAACTCAGCATACTTGGAGATTCAAGAAGCTGACTACGACTGCTCTCACCTCCCATTCTTGTGGCATGGAAAAGTTAAAGACATTAAAGTTAGGATTAATCACCAAATCCTATCTTGACAAAAAAAAAAGACAAAAAAAATAACCAAATCTTATCTTTAATACATTTTTCAATTGAAGATCAACTCCATCAAATAAGGAATCCCTTTCACAATCAATCATGGATGTTTCTATCATTATCCCAAGATATTATCTCCTAATTAATATCTTGGGAATATTATTTTCTCATTCATCAAACGAATGACACATGGCCAATTGGATGCCCCAATGTGTAGGGCATAACCCTAACCCTATGGCAGGCCACTCCTCCCTATAAATGCCTTCATCTCCATCAAATTTTGATAAGTTTTATGCTACGCATACAAACCCTAAGCACTCATTCTTTTAAGAGATAATGACTTAGGTATCTGAGATCCATTGGCCGCCCCCCCCCCGCGCCCAAAGAAAACCTCGTGGGGCACGTGTGACCTTGATCTCGATGAAAGGTGTTGAGTCTTTTGTAGGTACAAATTCTTAAAGACTGAAGACGAAGAATTTTTGCTACCCCACATATGTTTTTTTGTTTTTGCATTTGCTTCTGGCCTGGTTGCCTCTATAATCACACAAATAATAACCAAGCCGCACATACAATAATTAAAAGCAATACGCATGAATCCTGTGCTAGTTAGATTCGCACATGATAACAAATCAAATCCGAGCTAGGTACCAAGGATCACATTCCAAACTAATATACTGGTTAAAAAAAATAACAACATTAACAAAGCATATAAAATCCCACACACCTCATTAGGTTTTGGGTCTTTTGGAAAAGTTGATAGCTTGTTTCTCCGCAGTAGGACTAACTCTATAAAAGTGTTGCAAATAATCACCCACAACGACCTTCTCATACCCCTCATCTTTCAAGGAATTACGATCCCTTATAGGATCAATCAAAGTTCGGGGAGATGGATTATAGAACAAAGCCACTGAGAAGCGCTCAACGTCCATTTGGGTCACAACCCTATGCCATGGGCTTTTTTAACTTTCCATTGCTCATAATCTCTAGCAAATCTCCCATATTCACTAGCAATGCCTCTGGTGGCCAAGGCACATTCACCCATTTCTTGTCCTTCAAAACCTGGAGACCTCCGGCGGTGTCGAATTGCATGAGGAGAGTAAGGGCACTGGCATCCGAATGCGGAGTTAGACCGAGGGCATGGTCTGGTCTAGGACATGGTGGGTAGTAGTTGACTCTCACATTGATCTCACTGTCTTTGGGGTCAAAATTTTGGAGGAATACATGTTTTTCTAGTGATAAGGCTTTGGCAAGGGCTTCCAGTAAGTCATTCAAGATGGTTCTTGCTTCATGAACGTATTGCTCTATAGCATGCCTGCTTAACAAAAAATGTTGATTGGTGTTTAAAATTTTTGTGGCTAATGGTTAGGGCGATGGATTAAAGATAAGTTGCTTCAAGGCGTGCACACACACACACATATAAACAAGCCCCTTATCACCCATTGCAATATTTCCCACTTTATATTATGAAATTATTCTAACAATTAGAGCGCTCCATGAGCTGATCAAGAATTTGATTTATTCTAAATCACTAAATGCTTGAATCATTTGGCTAAATTCTTTATCAATGTTGGAATTTTTTTAATTTGCTCTAAATACTTAAATCACTTCGGCTAAATTCATTATTACTAAGTAACTGTTTAATAACTATTCGTTTTTAACTTTTGTTTTCACTTTCTGAAAACTAAAAACAGAAAAATTCTCAATCTCCAAAAAAAAAAAAAAAAAAAAAAAAAAAAAAAAAAAAAAATGATTATCATGTGTCAGAAAATAAAGTACCAAAAGTATTATCGATGCACGTTTGTGTTTTATTTGGTGAAATACGGCACCTGAAATCGGCAGGCCTTTGAGGCCAAACATGGAGCCCTTGGGTCGCTCCGGCAGGAGCTGCTTTCACAGTCACACGATCAATCCAATCCAACGGTTGATCTTCCGACTTCACAAAGTTCCGGCCGTACCCCATGTTATCCACACTCACATACGACCCAACGCTTGCTTTCTTCTCTTCAAACGACAACCCAAAGAACTCCTTGACCACATCCTTCACACCATCTAAAACATGCCCTGGCACACCATGGTCCTTGATGATGAGCATACCCCAAGTATTAGCACCACTTGCTAGCTCGGCCAGCTCTCGGGTCCAGTCTGTGGACTCAGACCGGGCTTGTAATTTAGCCATGCTTATGGATGGTAGGACTTCTGAGACATTATTAAGCAAAGATAAGTCCACAACATCATAATCGTGTTCAGGGTGCACCCTTATGAATCTCTCAGGCAAATGTTTGAATCCTCGCCGAGCGAGTTCTTGAACCACGGGCACTCTTGAAGTTCTTAATTGACCTTCTTGGTCTAGGTAGGTGGCTTCGTGGAAGCATTTTTCACTCAGCTCCTCCATATGAGTCTCTCTAGCCAGCTAATTAAGCACTTCCTATTTCTTAGAACATGGATGTGCAATTGTGCTTAATGATTGTAGGAAACTTCAGACCTTAAGAGGGATTGCGTAATTGGTTTGCATGCTCACCTGATAAGTAACTAGAGAAAATTTAGACCACATCTTTCATCAACTTGTTTAGTGCTAAAGGAGATTGATCGATTGCATGGGCCAAGCGAAAATGACACTTTGATTGGGTATATGAGGCCAGGCCACCAGAGGCCTAGAGGCTAACTTGTACTGCATTACAAGTATATTGGACTTGTAAAAACTGGAAAGAGGCCTTATATACAAGTCAACATACTAACTTCGTTCGACCAGAAAACGTAGATGGAACTGCTGGACCGGATCACTTTTGAGTATTTAACGTGGCTAGCAAGGGTACGATTTGATTTTAAGTCACGTTTACTGTGATGCACTTCTGAGCCTATACGTATCCCAATAGGAAATGCATCTAGACCCACCAAACACCGCTAAAACTCCCATCCAATTTAGTCAGACTTGTCATGACAAAGCAGGTATGCGAAACAAGGGCTAATACTAACATGCAGGGTACTTACAAGTCACTCTCTTCCAAAGATAATCATGTTTCTACTACTGTAAAAAGTCAAACAATTTAGAGCTTGTGGGATCATTATATAAATTGTTAAAGTTGTTGAGATTACCTAGCTGATAGGGTTAGGTTTTCCTAGTTTCTAGGTCATAATAGTTTGAATTCATGCATAATAATCCCTAGTTTAAAGGGACGTGTTATCTTCTGTTTTGGACCTAGTCCTTCTCCACGATTCTAGGGCTGAAATATCGTGGTTGTTATTTCCCATTCAGTTTGCTTTATAAGGCTATTTAATAGCCATGTTTGTTTTCTTATTGAATCAATCTGAAATATTCTCCCTGCATATTGAAGTTGTCGTGCTTTTGTTTCTGTCCAAGCTTCTTGCCTTTACATGTGTTCTTAACATAAATTGGTATTCTTCCACACAGTTCATGTCCTGTGCTCGGGTACAAGTTCTTGATTGTTCATATTCTTATGGCCCCTTTGTTGATGCAGACTTCCGACCCACATGGAAGTGACCAAACACCCACTTTTATAAGTAGGACAATAGTGTTGCATATATCATCCCTACCATCTTCACCAAAATAATAAATTAATCTCTATCCACCACATGATTGAACAAATGGTGCGGAAGACAAACAAAAGGGAATTGTGCAGAGCCTTGCTTTTTTTACTAGATCTACCTACTCCATATATACTCCAAGATAATTTTAAAAAGTATCTAAGAAGATGATAAGGACAAAGACGTGCATGATACAAGAGAAAAATAAGGCTTTCTCAACATCTAATGATTTCATTTTGAAATGATAAGAATAAATGATTATAATCCTCATCTTCTCATGAAATATTGTAATCATCACCATCATCCCTTTTAATACATTTGTACTACTAGTTATAAGTGTATATGGAATTCAAGAAAGTTGTTGGGAAGAATAGGGAGGGGAGATAATATTCTATATGACACGTTTGTGTGAGCTACGATAATTGTACGCAAAAATTTTTTATTAAGGCATTTTAGGCCTATATGTGAGGATAAACTCGCAAAAATTACTTCCCTTCTTCCATTTGTATTTCTCATTCATGTAATTACATACTCCATAGACTAGAGCGATGAGACTTATATATTGCATTATGAGTGTCATAATACACGGCTGTTTAACTCTATACATAATAATAATTTCTATATATACACGACTATGCTATTTTTTTTTTGTAAATCGAAAGAATAATTAACCTAAATGTTGTCTTTAAATCGAACAATATAAGTGTAAGTCTATGAAACATAGAAGTAGAGTAACTTATCAATAACACAATTGAGCAAGTAGACATTATTATCTGAGAATGCTCAAGAATGTACTCAATATCACGATTGAAATTTTGGAGTTTTCATTTTTAGACCCATGCTAGTGCTAGCCACCTGGAGCTGACTGCTCAACTTTCTCAACTCTTCTTATGAGATGAGAGCAATACAGGATCCTGTGATCTCAATTCATCAAATCCTACTAATGCTTTAGCCCTAACAATATGGGGTAAATTAGACACACACATACACACTCAAAGTTGCCCTACAAGCGCGTGTACTATAAACAGTGACGTGGCGAGGACCTTATCTCAATCTTTGTCCGGAAGGTGCATAGTTGCCGCAAAATGATTGGCAACGATCCACGTGGAGGCAAGATGAACAGCTCCCTCCCACTGTCGACATTTTGCGTCGTAGATACTCGACGTGGCGAGTGGTCGGTACAGTGCGCCCTCGTACGCCCGTCCATACGATGTACACTTGCTATGCGACAAATCACTATTGTCGTTCTTGTATCATGTGTGGATCCCACTGTGCTCTTTGGAACTACCTCACTTTACCAGCTGGAATCTATTAATGGATTCGCCATCGTTTTTACGACGTATTTCTAATTGTACGTAGAATGCTTTAGAGCTTCATGTTGTACAATATAAACCCTACGTACGTTCTTATCAGATTTAACCTGATTAATCATCTAGCTATACAGTATAACTATCTTAAGTTCTTTTTGTTTTGCCACATGTATATACGTACGTAATGCCCATACAACTACATCTACAGTATGTAATTTATGTAAAAGTTCAATCTTACTCATGAAACATGTCTAACCACAGAGGAATGACTTCAAAACTAGCTATTGTAATGTTAAATTTGTGATTCATACTTGTAACATAACTCTTTAATACAAACGAGATATCGAGGAGGAAGAATTGAACTCGAAACCTTATATTTAAGGGTGAATGAATTTAACCAATTGAATCACCATTTTATAGTTCAAATTAACATTGTTAAATCAATAATACTACAAACACCAAATTAATTTTTTTTTTTTTTATGCTTCATTTGCTTTTCACTTCATACAACTCCTCTTTAAATCTCTCTCTCTCTCTCTCTCTCTCTCTCTCTTGTCTTTAACACATATACTAGTAGTTAAAATTTTGAGTAAAGGCCACTTAGCACTACGGTCTAGTGGTATTCCTCTTTACTTGTAAATGAGAGGTCTTAGGTTCGATTCTTGCCCAAGGCGAATTTGAACCACATTATTGATAGCCCATTGTGAGGCTTAGCTCACTCCCCCACCCCTTAGGGTAGATAATATCGTTTGTTAAAAAAAAGAGTAAATTATAGGAAAATAAACATCCCGGCAAGTATAAATGTATTTATGTGCTAATTAAGTAGGTTAACTAATTAAGCAAGCATGACAACTTAATTAAGTAGGTTAACTTCAAAAATCAGATTTAGTACAACAATATATTTTTACATTAAGGGGAGAGTGAGTTCGGCTAAGACAGATTTAACATTACAACTGCTCATCTCCTCAGGTTAACTACTCATCTAATTAAGAGTGTTTATGTGCTAATTATGACACACCCCAACCCGAGAATCAGGGCGTGCTGGCCATCACATAAGCGTGACGTAACCATAAATGCAATGCGGAAGCGATAAGGTAAGAGAATTATGAATGACTAAAAACCGAATAGTAGCAGTACTGTCCAAATGACATGCTAGAATTTAAGTGCGAAATACACACTATCAGAGCATAAGATTCTAAGTGCAGTCAAGTAGGACAGTTACTAAATTACAACACCCGAAGGTGAGTCCTACATTTATGAAGTCTGTCAGAACAACCGTGGGAATCCCCGTGAGCCACCAAGCACTTCTAACTATAACCTGGAGGGGCGTAAAACAAAGTTGAGTGGGTCAGTAAAACAAAGCTTTTAGAAAATATCTCATTTATCAACATTTATAACCCCTCACTGTAAAACCTGTATACTTTCCCAAAAAATAGCATATAAACATATGTATATCATCATATTCTCAAATCATAGTTCAAAATCAGTCTTATGAAAGTATGCCATGCTATATGCATCAATAACATAATGGAGATACGTAAATATATAACAGGTGAAATAATAAATCAACCGGAGACCCTGCAGTGGTCCTGTACGGTTAATCATATAGCTCAATACCTATGCCTGCACACAAGTCGGAACCATTAAAATGGTTTGTACGACAGGACTTGGTGTAATAATACGCTCTAGTGCAATTCTCATCAAACAGCTGTGCGAATAATCGCAGGTCACCTACGAGTCGGAACCACAGAAGTGGTCTGTACAATAGGACTTACACCTACTTGGATCCAAGGGAGCGTGCGGTGCGGGAGGTGAATATCAACATAAGCACTAACACCGGGGGTGCATGTTATGAGCTCTCAACACAATTCACATCATCAACACAATATAACTCACCTGATACTTACATGCGCACCATTTCATACATATGCATCATATACCAATTCATACATTTCATATCAATTCTATGCATGGCATTTTAAAACATACTTTCATTCAAATTCGATTTCTGGGAAAATTAGTAAGTATATAGGTATATAACGAAAACAACTGCCTACTCACTGGTATGTCGAAGGGTCGTAACCCCCGCGTCGCTCTTGATTGCGCTCGTCCTCGAGATAGATCTCACCTATATGCGAAACAACTATAATAACATTATTTAGAGCACATAACCAACAATACAAAATAACTTCTCATATGATGCTCAACTAGGGTGTTTGAATATACCAACGTGATCTACACAGCCTCATGAACGTCCCCATATTTTTAAAATTATTTTTGGACATGTCACGTGCCCCCACGCGCCAGAAATGGCACGGACCTACGCGCCCCCACGCGCGGCCATGTGCCAGGTACACTGACAGATTTTTAAACGGCATCAGGAATATTCCGTTAACTCCTAACGGAAACCGTCAAACTTAACTAACGGCGTCAGCATATTTCATCCAAACTGACGGAATATACTCCTTTCTTCTCCGGCGAGTCGCCGGTCGTCGGAAAACTCGGGAAATTTTCCAACTTCGATATCTCAGCCATTTTTGCACCATTTTTCACGATCTTTACATCAAAATGAAGCTCCTAACTTATAGAATCACGCTATATCAATTTAAAGCTCTAAAAGTCATGAAATCTTACCGTGTAATTTCCACAAAATCAGGCCAAGCTTCAAACCCACGATTCTTACGTCCAATTCTTTCAAACGAAGCACTCTGAGCTTCCTTGGAACCTTACTAAGCTTCCCATAAGCTTAGAATTCCCTGAAAACCAACAATTCACGTGTGCATGAACAGTGCTATCAAACGAGGTTATGGTTTCGACGTGCTTTCGAGGGTTATAAGTTCCAAAACTTGTACGAATGGACTCAGGGGAAGATAGGGAACAAGAGTATTACCTTAAAACCTTTGATCTGTGAAGTTTGAGGTGACTGTGGTGTTCGTCCGTACTTGCACAGTGCACGGGTATAGAAAAATCGAAAAAGAAGAGAGAGGAAGTCCACGGGAGAGAGAGAGAGAGAGAGAGAGATGGCAGGTTGTGTGTGTGTGGTCCACTAAGCCCCTAACCACACAAATAAAAAAAAAAACAAACTTAAGTTCCAATAAAATTCTTCCAAAAACTTAGGAAGAAAAATATTAACCAAATGTATAAATCACACACCTTAGTGATCTTTAGGGATAATTTCGTCTTTTCACGTCCTCGATAGAAAGATTTCGGGACGGGCTGTGACAATCTACCTTCCTTATAGAATTTCGTCCTCGAAATTCACATAATCCTCGCAATCCATTAATTATCATAAAACAACCTCGGATACATCTCTCTCATCCGATCCTCTGTCTCCTAAGTAGCTTCTTCCACTGAATGGTTCATCCACAATACTTTCACCAAGCTCACTGTGTTATTCCATAGAACCTTGTCTTTCCAATCCAAGATAGTCACCGATTCCTTATCATACGTCAAATCTGGATTAATCTCCAAAGGTTGAGGAGGAATTACATGTGAAGGATCTGAAACATAATGTCGAAGCATCGAAACATGAAATACATTATGCACCTTGGATAACTCTGGAAGCAACTTTAGCCTGTAGGCAACTTCACCAATCCTTTCAGCGATCACATAAGGTCCTATGTATCTAGGACTTAACTTGCCTTTCTTTCCAAATCGTACTACACCTCTCCAAGGTGATAATTTCAAAAATACCAAATCACCCACATTATAAACCCGATCAGTGGCATGTCTATCCGCCAAACTCTTTTGTCGATCTTGGGCCGCTTTCAAGTTAGACTTAATCACCTGAACATTCTGAGTAGTCTCCTCCACTATCTCAGGGCCCACCAAAGCCCGTTCACCTACCTCTAACCAACACAAAGGTGTACGACAAGCTCTACCATAAAGTGCCTCAAAAGATGACATACCAATACTCGAATGAAAACTATTATTGTAGGCAAATTCCATCAAATCTAAGCGATCATGCCAAAAGTCGCCAAACTGCAATACTGAAGATCTTAGCATATCTTCCAACGTCTGAATGGTCCTCTCTGATTGACCATCTGTTTGAGGATGACAAGCATTACTGTAAAGCAATCTCGTACCAAGAGCTTCTTGAAAAGCTACCCAAAACTTAGAAGTAAATCTTGGGTCTCGATCAGAAATAATATTCGCTGGAACTCCATGATACTTTACAATCTTCCTAATGAATGATTTAGCCAATTTGTTCAGAGGATACTTCTCCCTCATTGGAATGAAATGCGCTGACTTGGTAAGCCGATCTACAACCACCCAAACACCATCAAAACCATTCTGCGTACGTGGAAGCTTATACACAAAATCCATAGTGATATTTTCCCACTTCTACTGAGGAACAAGAAGCGGCTGCATCAACCCAAATGGCTTTTTCCTTTCTGTTTTGACCTGTTGACAGATGATACACCTACTTATATATTCTGCAATTTTCCTTTTCATACCCGGCCAATAATAAAATGGTCGAATGGTATGGTATGATACATCTTAGTTCCTTCTGGATGCATGGCATAAGCCGAACAATGTGCTTCATCCAAAATTTCTTTTTTTAATTCCTTATTATTTGGCACATACATCATATTCTCTTGCATAAGCATACCGTTTGATTCCCTGATTCTGAAATCTTTCTTCTTACCTCTCTCAACAGCCTCAATTATATCCTGAGATTCCTCATCATTCACCTGAGCTTCACGCACACGATCAACCAAAATTGGCTTGACTTGGAAACTGGCAAGAAATGCTTCCATTTGATATTCCATTTCCAACTTTACTCTAGTAGACCTCAAATCTACAAGAAGAGGGACACGACAAGCATACAAAGCATTAAGTCGACCTTGAGGTTTCCTACTCAGTGCATCAGCTACTACATTTGCACGACTAGGATGATACTCAATCGTGCAGTCATAATCACTTAGTAACTCCAACCATCTTCACTGACGAAGATTAAGATCATGCTGAGTAAAAAGATACTGAAGACTCTTATGATCTGTGAAGATCTTACATTTCTCACCATAGAGATAATGCCTTCAAATCTTCAAAGCAAAGACAATCGCTGCCAACTCAAGGTCATGAGTAGGATAATTCCTTTCATGGATCTTCAACTGCCGAGAAGCATAGGCAATCACTCTATTATGTTGCATCAAAACACATACCAAACCATTCAATGAAGCATCACTGTAAATCTCAAAGTTACCACTATCATTAGGAAGTACCAACACAGGTGCATGAGTGAGACAATGCTTCAACCGCTGAAAACTTTGCTCACAATTATCATCCTACTCGAACTTAACATCTTTCTAGATTAACCTTGTTAGTGGTAAAGCAATCATAGAAAAATCTTGGACGAATCGTCGATAATACCCTGCTAGACCAAGGAAACCCCGTACCTCAGTGACGGTTCGTGGTTGCTCCCAATTCTCCACTGTTGTTATCTTTTGAGGGTCTACTTGAATTCCTTGTGCCGATACCACGTGCCCCAAAAATGCTATTTGATTCAACTAAAACTGGCATTTACTAAACTTGGCATACAACCGATGTTCCCTCAATTTCTCTAACACCAATTGAAGATGTCGAATATGCTCTGCTTTCGACTTAGAGTATACCAGAATATCATCGATGAAAACAATGAAAAACCTATCAAGATATTGCTGGAACACTTCATTCATCAACCTCATAAAAGCTGCTAGTGCATTAGTCAATCCAAATGGCATCACCAAAAACTCATAATGTCCATAACGGGTCCTAAAAGCCGTTTTAGGGACATCCTCATCTTTGATCTTCAACTGATAGTAGCCAGATCTCAAATGAATCTTAGAGAATACACACGCACCTTTAAGCTGATCAAACAAATCATCTAAACGAGGCAATGGATAACGATTTTTAATTGTTACCCGATTCAGTTGCCTGTAATCAATACATAATCTCAGAGTTCCATCTTTCTTTCTCACAAACAATACTGGGACTCCCTAAGGTGAAGTACTAGGTTGAATGAAACCTTTATCAGTTAATTCCTGCAACTGAATTTTCAACTCTCTCAGTTCAGCCGGAGCCATTCTATATGGAGTCAAAGATATAGGGTCCGTACCTGGAAGCAAATCAATAGAAAACTCCACATCTCTGTCTGGCGACAATCCAGGTAAATCGTCTGGAAATACATCAGGATAATGCCTGACTACTCCAACTTCCTCCACATAACTAGGAGCAACATCATTTAACACCACATGTGCTAAGTATCCTTGACAACCTTTTGATAACAACTTCTTTGCCTTCATGGCAGAAATAACACCATGCCTCACCCCACTTCTCTCACCCACAAACATAACCTAAGGTAGTCCAGGACGATGAAAAGTGACCGATTTCCCGTAACAATCTATATGGGTACGGTTATAATGCAACTAATCTGCCCCTAAAATCACATCAAAATCCACAATATCTAACAAGATAAGATTAGCTGGCATAGCTACACCATCTACCATCACTGGACATCCTGGATAAACACTATCAACATAACATATGTCCCCTCTAGGCATAGCAAACTCTAAATCAAATCCTAGAGGTGTAGGATGAGGTTGTGTCATTTGAGCAAATGTATGAGAAATCACAGAGTGTGTAGCACCACAATCAATCAAAACTCTAGCAAAGTGACCAAGGATGTTTAACGTACCCATAATCAAGTCTCGATGGTTCTGAGCATCTTGCAGTGAGATGTTGTTAACACGTCCCTGGGTTTGCTGTAGTCCTCCACGACCTCTATTACTTTGATTACCTCACCCCTGAGAACTACGTCCCTGTCCTCCCTGGCTAAACTGCCTAGACAGTTCTGCACTGCTAACAGCAACCTCTCCCTGCTGGAACTGACCTCCCTGATACCACTGAGATCCGCTAGCGGCACAGAAGGATATGAAGTATAACTTCCAAGATTTTGGGAATACCCACTCTGAAAATAAGGATCCTGGGAATACTGATACTGCCTTGAAGCATAGGGAGCAGCATCACCCTGGTAGTGGTAAGCAGCACCACCATGACTCATCTGACCATAACTGCCTGATCTGAGGTTCTGCTGGATTGGCGCTGGATGTGGCATAACAGATTGCTGAGGCCTCTGCTGACTCTGGGGACACTGTGCAGCTCTATGTCATGTCTTTCCACATGTGTAGCAAGCACCGCTACCTCTCTTGCACTCCCCATAATGTCTGGAATTACAACGGCGGCATAACGGAGGACCTGAACCACCAGAACCACCGAAATCTCTCTGCCTCTGGAACCTGGGTCCACCAGTAAATCTTCCACCTCTCCTCGGGCCTGTGGCACTAAATCCTCCACTAGAAGAACTTGAGCTCGCTCCACTTTTCTTGAAATTCTGGGTCTTACGGGGTCCCGGAGTCAAGATACCTTTACCCCTGTCATCTTTTCTCTGATTATCACCATTCTTATCTTCCTCTTCTTCACTTTCACTAGGCAGATTTTCGGAGTCCTCAATCCGAACCAAAATCTCAGAAAACTCATGATAAGTGGTGCAAGGAATAGCATTAGCAAGTGTTCGCCATTTCTTCTTTGTTCCTAACTTAAAACGACGAAGCATTTCCACCTGATTAACAGCCACTTCTGGATTATAGCGAGATAAGTCTGTAAACTTCCTATAATACTTATTCGCCGACATTTTCCTTTGCTTCAGCTAAGTGAACTCTTGCTTCTTACGATCAATATACTCTGGAGGAATGAATCTTTTCTTAAATGTCTCTTTAAATGTTTCCCAATCAGCTGCTACTTCAGGTGTCATAAATTTAGTCTCATTTTCCCACCATCATGCAGGTTCTCTTCCTAGAAACCAAGTAGTCGTCTCGACCCATCTACTAGCAGGAAGATTCCTCTGACTCTGCATCACCTGGTAGGTCTTCTCAATACGGTCTAACCACTTTTCTGCCCCTTCATGACCCTCATTACCAATGAAATGGTCTAATTTCATATTATAAACGGTTTCCAGGGGTGTTCTTTGAGGAAGACGAAATGAAGTCTGAAAGGCATGGGCTATCGCTTCCCCTAACTGAGCTATATTGGGGAAACTAGGCTCAGAAGAAGAACGTGGATCCCTACGAGGCGGCATAGTTCTGACAGAAGACACCAAAGATAATTAGAAAATTCACAACTTATACAGGACTGCAAACTAAGCTCTGATACCAATCTGACACACCCCAACCCGAGAATCAGGGTGTGCTGGCCATCACATAAGCGTGACGTAACCATAAATGCAATGCGGAAGCGATAAGGTAAGAGAATTATGAATGACTAAAAATCTAATAGTAGCAGTACTATCCAAATGACATGCTAGAGAGAATTTAAGTGCGAAATACACACTATCAGAGCATGAGATTCTAAGTGCAGTCAAGTAGGATAGTTACTAAATTATAACACCCGAATGTGAGTCCTACGTTTGTGAAGTCTGTCAGAACAACCGTGGGAATCCTCGTGAGCCACCAAGCACTTCTAATTATAACCTGGAGGGGCGTAAAGCAAAGTTGAGTGGGTCAGTAAAACAAAGCTTTTCGAAAATATCTCATTTATCAACATTTATAACCCCTCACTGTAAAACCTGTATACTTTCCCAGAAAATAGCATATAAACATATGTATATCATCATATTCTCAAATCATAGTTCAAAATCAGTCTTATGAAAGCATGCCATGCTATATGCATCAATAACATAATGGAGATACGTAAATATATAACAGGTGAAATAATAAATCAACCGGAGACCCTGCAGTGGTCCTGTACGGTTAATCATATAGCTCAATACCTATGTCTGCACACGAGTCGGAACCATTAAAATGGTCTGTACGACAGGACTTGGTGTAATAATACGCTCTAGTGCAATTCTCATCAAACAGTTGTGCAAATAATCGTAGGTCAGAGTTGGAACCACAGAAGTGGTCTGTACGACAGAACTTACACCTACTTAGATCCAAGGGAGCATGCGGTGCGGGAGGTGAATATCAACATAAGCACTAACACCGGGGGTGCAGGTTATGAGCTCTCAAAACAATTCACATCATCAACATAATATAACTCACCTGATACTTACCTGTGCGTCCACCGCACCATTTCATACATATGCATCATATACCAATTCATACATTTCATATCAATTCTATGCATGGCATTTTAAAACATACTTTCATTCAAATTTGATTTCTGGGAAAATCAGTAAGTATATAGGTATATAACGAAAACAACTGCCCGCTCACTGGTATGTCGAAGGGTTGTAACCCCCGCGTCGCTCTTGATTGCGCTCGTCCTCGAGATAGATCTCACCTATATGCGAAACAACTATAATAACATTATTTAGAGCACATAACCAACAATACAAAATAACTTCTCATAGGATGCTCAATTGGGGTGTTTGAATATACCAACGTGATCTACACAACCTCACGAACATCCCCATATTTTTAAAATTATTTTTGGACCTGTCACTCGCCCCCACGCGCCAGAAATTGCACGGACCTACGCGCCCCCATGCACGGCCACGTGTCAGGCACACTGACAAATTTTTAAACGGCATCAGGAATATTCCGTCAACTCCTAACGGAAATCGTTAAACTTAACTAACGGCGTCAGCATATTCCGTCCAAACTGACGGAATATACTCCTTTCTTCTCCGGCGAGTCGCCGGTCACCGGAAAACTGGGGAAATTTTCCAACTTCGATATCTCGGCCATTTTTGCACCATTTTTCACGATCTTTACATCAAAATGAAGCTCCTAACTTATAGAATCATGCTATATCAATTTAAAGCTCTAAAAGTCATGAAATCTTACTGGGTAATTTCCACAAAATCTGGCCAAGCTTCAAACCCACGATTCCTACGTCCAATTCTTTCAAACGAAGCACTCCAAGCTTCCTTGGAACCTTACTAAGCTTCCCATAAGCTTAGAATTCCCTAAAAACCAACAATTCACATGTGCATGAACAGTGCTATCAAACGGGGTTATGGTTTCGACATGCTTTTGAGGGTTATAAGTTCCAAAACTTGTACCAATGGACTCAGGGGAAGATAGGGAACAAGAGTATTACCTTAAAACCTTCGATCCGTGAAGTTTGACGTGACTGTGGTGTTCGTACGTACGTGCACAGTGCACGGGTGTAGAAAAACCAAAAGAGAAGAGAAGGGAAGTCCACGGGAGAGAGGGAGAGAGAGAGAGAGAGAGAGAGAGAGAGAGAGAGAGGGCAGGTTGTGTGTGTGTGGTCCACTAAGCCCCTAACCACACAAATAAAAAAAAAAACAAACTTAAGTTCAAATAAAATTCTTCCAAAAACTTAGGAAGAAAAATATTAACCAAATGTATAAATCACACACCTTAGTGATCTTTAGGGATAATTCCGTCTTTTCACGTTCTCGATAGAAAAATTTCGGGACGGGCTATGACAAATTAAGTAGGTTAACTGCTCATCTAATTATCTGACTAAAAATAATAAACACGCAACTAATTAAGTTGACCAGTTCATTGAGGGAAGATGAGGTTAAAAATAGATCATGTCTATGACACAATGTTTGTTATGCCCCCCAATCAGCATTTGTCGAAGCATGGTCCATATGAGCTGGATGGGACATGGGTACCTATTTTTGCTTCAATCAAATCGAGAGAGAGAGAGAGAGAGAGAGAGAGAGAGAGAGAGAGAGAGATCAAATTTAATCTTTGGAGGTACACAGTACTAGACACAGCACCTGCATCACAAATTGGATGGGTTTGGTAGTTACACTTGGAGGTCCTAATGAATCATTTGATGGGCTATTAATAATGAGTGATCCAAGAGGGAATGCACATGGCTTTTTTAAAGTTTTAACCTTCGTTTTCTTTGCTACCATATATGGTATATGTGTGGTTGCCCTATTGGTTTATGTAGTATATAGTAAACCACTAGGTGTTTCATCCATCACAATAGGTTATGCATGAACACGCGCGTGAGCTGATTCTAATCATTAATTAATACGTGTGTAGATTAGGATGCATTAATACTCTAGGTCACATTAAACACGCTAGAGAGTGGTCGAATATTGCATTACTTCTCGTACATTTGGCTTGTTTATATAATATACAACCGTATATGCTTCAATTATTATCACTATAAGTGTTGATGATAGTTTATGCGGCTACGGATAAGTTTAGCACAATTCTTGTGCCCCTTTATTTGACCCTCACATGCGTAATATACTTTGCTTTGTCTTAATTTTTTTTGAAAATATTCAATACATATAAATAAATAAATGAGACTTTGGATGCGATCCCTAGCTATGAATATTCTTTGACTGAAACCTTGTTGGTTTTCAATTTTTGATCCAAGTCCCTGAAATTAATGTGATAATTTATTTCTATGTGCGTTACTATATTTTTTTTAAATTAAAAATTGAAATTTATAGTTGTTTATATTAATGAGATTTTAAATAAAAAATCATAATTTGTGGGATTAAAAATATTAAAATATAAATATACTATTGTGTGTGTATATATATTATATTATATATATATGGGTACATTAATCAAAATTAACCAAAAAATTATTGTATCAAAACATGGGTACATTCTTCAAAATCACAAAAAAAAAAAAAAAAAAAAAAAAAAGATATTAGGCTTGATAAAATTAGTAAATTTCTTCGATTAAACTTAACATGGATACATTCTCAAATCAAAGAAAAAAGAATGTACCCATATAAGTTTAAAAATGGATTAGAAAAAAATTGAATAGATTTTATATAAAAAAGGGTGAGTTTTACATATAACAAATTGGTATATTTAAGAATGAGTACATTTTAAGATTAAAAATTTGAAAAAAAATTACATGAATGGATACATTTAGCAAAATTAAAAATGGGTAAAAATAAATAAAAAAATATGGGTACAAATACAAATAAAACTTTATAAAATATGGGCACAAAATGAAATTAATATATGAGTACAAATTAAAACTGAAAAGAAAATTTGTACAAATTAAAAAAGGGTTGCAAATTAAAAATGGGTACAAACTAAAAATAAAAATATATGATAAAATACTCAATACATATAAATAAAAAAAGGAGACTTTGGATGCGGTCCCTAGCTATGAATATTCTTTAACTGAAACCTTGTTGGTTTTCAATTTTTGATCAAAGTCCCTGAAATTAATGTGATAATTTATTTCTATGTGCATTACTATGTTTTTTTAAATTAAAAATTGAAATTTATAGTTGCTTATATTAATGAGATTTTAAATAAAAAACCATAATTTGTGGGATTAAAAATATTAAAATATAAATATACTATTGTTTGTGTGTGTGTGTATATTTTATATATATATATATATATATATATATATATATATAAACATGGGTACATTCATCAAAATTAACCAAAAAATTATTGTATCAAAACATGGGTACATTCTTCAAAATCACAAAAAAAGGAAGAAGATATTAGGCTTAGTAAAATTAGTAAATTTCTTTGATTAAACTTAACATGGATACATTCTCAAATCAAAGGAAAAAGAATGTACCCATATAAGTTTAAAAATGGATTAGAAAAAAATTGAATAAATTTTATATAAAAAAAAATGGTATATTTTACATATAACAAATTGGTATATTTAAGAATGAATACATTTTAAGATTAAAAATTTGAAAAAAATTACATGAATAGTACATATAATTAGCATGGGTACATTTAGTAAAATTAAAAATGGGTACAAATAAATAAAAAAATATGGGTACAAATACAAATAAAACTTTATAAAATATGTGCACAAAAAGAAATTAATATATGAGTACAAATTAAAACTGAAAAGAAAATTGGTACAAATTAAAAAAGGGTTGCAAATTAAAAATGAGTACAAACTAAAAATAAAAATATATGATAAAAAATTTAGCCATAAATATAAATATACTAATTGTAACATTTTTAACATTAAATGAATATATTTAGAAATAAAAAATATTTTATTATTGAAATAATTAATGATGTTATTAATACCAAGGACCTTGATCAAAAAATAAAAAAGAATAAAGTTTTAATCAAATGAGTAGCAAAAGGAAGGATGAGAATCTAAATTCTCCAATAAAAAAAGTATACCAATTAGGGCACATCGTAAAAATGGGAGGAAAGAAAATTTTTGAAAGGGAAGATGTGAAGGAAGTAAATTTTTGAAAGGGCAGATGTGAAGGAAGTTAACATTGAAACTTTGGAAGTAGTACCAAAGATAAATATAATCTCACAAGTGACCAATTTTAAAATGCAGCTTTGAAAGAGCAATTTAGGTTGAAGTGCGTGTGCACGTGCAGACATGTGTGTAAATATGTGGGGAATTCTGCATATGCATATGCACACGTGCCCACATGCGTGTGTGAGTCCTTAGAGGTAAAGAGGAAATCCCTCTGCAGAATTTCAGTGTGAGAGGAAGAGAGGGAGAGAGAGGTGTGAATGTGATTGCATGTGGAGTCATAAACTCCCAGTCAACTGCGCTTTGCCCCAAGAAATTTCTACAGTCTCCACTCATGCAGCCATGCCCTAATAAAACTTTTAATCTGTGTTTAACCCTTTTAATTATTGTGGCTTGATTCTTGAGAGTAGACAATAACTTACGAATACACCTACTTTTTGTTCTGCATTACCCACTTCTGCGAGAGTGTATTTGGTTATGTCTAGATCTTGTCTCAACCTACAAATCGAAGTAATAACATATGTACGAGAGTGTATTTTGATGACTATCAGTAAGTATGAGTTGCATGCATGCACAGTAAAATTCACATAAATTTTAATTGTTATTTATGAACACATGAGCGACTAGTCTTAGCATTCATCTTTGCAATACTCATTCAATTACTAATGCTGATAAATCTTTGATAAACTTAGTAGAATTACTTTTCATGACACTCTCCTAACTCTGACTAACGTTAATAAACCCTAGACATATAGTAACTAATAATATAGCTAGAAAGGAGGAAAGTATCTTGAAGATTATGCATGTGCAGTTATAAGTTCAATATAACATGCAGAACATATAATTGCTTTGCTTTATTTATCTGCTAAAACATATTTACAAGGACCACACGATAGCTCGAAAAATCTCGTACTAAAAACTCCCATGCTAGATCCAATCAAGCTAATGTCATCCACCAACAACAGAGAGAGACAGAGAGAGAGAGAGAGAGAGAGAGAGAGAGAGGCAATGACTGGTACTGATATGAAGGGATAGGTGTCCATATACTGAGAAGGGGAAATGGACGTGTACCCAGTTTTGTTAAGAGGGTACACAGTGCCTAGCTGTCTTAGCATGTGAAGGGATATTGTGCCTCTCTTATTTCATATTTTTCTTTCTCTCTTTCTTTCTAGCCATTTCTCTCTTTTAATTTTAATTTTAATTTTCTCTCTCTTACATGCAACCAATTTAATCCTCCTCCCAACTGGCATTTTTGATTCATTCTCACAAACAGCTGAATGGGAAATTAAATAGGTGAGTCCGAGTCAGGACAAAACAAGTCTAAGATTTGAGTCCAAATTATTCACCTTTTTTCTTTTTTTCTTTCTTTTTAAATTCACTCCACACCCTCCTATATATTTACATTAACTTTTGTTGTGCGAAGTTCAAATATAGAGAGACACATTCCACCAGTCCTCCATTGAGATATATCATATATCAATATCTACTTAATTAATTAACTAGAGAGAGAATAGAGAGAGAGCTGTATTGATATTCATCTATATATATTTACCTCTCTCTCTCCCTCTGTCTTTGTGTTATTAAAAGGGAAAAAAAACCATTGATATTATAGCTTGTGAAACGGAGAGTAGAAAAAATGAATGTGTTGGCCTCAGAATGCAGTAGTGGTTGTGAGTCTGGTTGGACTATATACTTGGAGCACTCTAATTATCTTTCTCGTAATCCAAGTGCTTCACGCAGCAGAGATCATAATTGCAAGAGCAAGCCTGATTTTTGTGGTAAACAAGTTATTCACGATGAGGAGGAGGAGGATGAAGAAGATCAATCAATGGTTTCTGATGCATCTTCTGGGCCTCCACATTTCAATGAAGATGAAATTTACTTGGATGAAAACAACAACAATAATTATGGGTGTTTTTATCCTCCTCAAATATCCAAGGATGCTGGAAATTTGAAGTTTGGAAGAAAAAGGCAGCAGAGAAATAATATCAAAGGAAAAGGTAGGCGCTCATGTGGTGATCAACAACAACAACGACAACCGTCTTTATTAGATGACACTGCTAGCTCTCCTGTCTTCAACTACTCCAAGGTAATTACTATTTAATTAATTAAGCTCAACTTCATTAGTGTGGCTAATTTTTATCAGCATGCACTGATATATCCATTAATGTTAATTTGTTTGGATTATATTTTATGGGTTTTATGAATTTTTTTTGCAGAACAACTTCATTGTGTCAAATAATCAAGCTTCTGGAGACAGTGTTCTGGATTATTCACAAGGTTTCTCATCTACACATTTTCAGGTACTTGTTTTTTGCTTAGTAATTGTATTGTTTTTGTTTTTGGCTTTATATAGTTTAAAATGGTTACTGATCAAAATATTAAGTTCATGCAGGGGAGATCTGCATACCAAGACCGCTGTGGTTTCTTACAATCTACTCCATCAGGAAATAACCAGTTGAGTCCTCATCTTTTTCCTTTTTCTTGAAAAACATTATTACAATTTGTGCATTAGTTTACAAATACATTGCAGTTTTTAATTTCCTTGTGTTCCTTAAACTGAATGAGTTTCTTATTTTCTTGACATGCAGGTGGTTTCAAGGGTAGTTAGCTACTCAGCTTCTGCTCTTTGTATTCTACTAGCTGCTTTGTATTCTACTAGCTGCATGATTGTACGGCAGCTGCTGCATTAGTTGCTAGCTCTAGAAGTAGGCAATGGTGGGAGGAGAGGCTCCAAAAGTAGATGGAATTTCGATCTCAAAAGGGATCTTGCATGTTCTTTTTTTTCTTTTCTTTCATATTTTTCTTTTACCTGTCAATTCGATAGGAAACAACCTAAGAGGAGAAGTTGGAAATAAACCTTCATGCTTTCAAACTTAATTGTTTTTATTTGTCAACTAGCAGGTGGTGCAAATGAGCTGGCATTTTTTTTTACTTACTATATATACTCCTCCACCTTCTGTTCAACAAATTGGAAAAAGGCTAAGCCCTTTAAATTAGGCAATCTTTGTGTATCCATTATCCAATGCAGCACTTAGTTTTTTAAATGATTCCTAGACACTTAATTATTTCTATTTTTTTTGTATGTTTAAGCTTATTTTTGTTTATTATACGTTATTCGATTTCAATGTCATAAATAAATAAGTCACATGAGAAGAAAAATAGTGCGGGAAATGGAAATCCATTTTTTATGGATCCAAATCATACTATTTTTACCATGCCATTGCAGTTCCTAAAATAAATCAGTTGGTAAATAATTGAGGAATGAATAAATAGGCATTAAGCGATAATCATGTCTCCATCTCACAGCTACCCAAAATTCGAAGCAATTCCAAGCTTCTAATTCCATAACTTAATGAAAACCAGTTTCGAAAAATGGTTTTTTCATAACAATTAAGTGAGAAAAATTGAGGTTAATTAATATCATGTCTTCTTTTGACTACTATTCGATCTGGAGTTTCTTCTCCAGATTCGGAGTTTCTGACTACAATTCATGTACTATGGATTTTTTCAATAATTAATTAAGGCACTTTCTTGGGTGCTTCAGAGAACCCGGCATTTGAGATGTTTTGATTATTAAAATATAAAAATTAGAATCTAATTGTTAAAACAACTGAAATATTAAGTACTTTGGAGCACCTAAGAATTTTTTATTAATCAAACCAGCTAAATAGTAAGAACAAAAATGAAGAATCCACCCACCTCCTTTGGCTAGTACACAAGTTATATGATAAAAAAAGGCTAAATAATCATCACATTTGATTAGGTGGGATTCCCTCATCAAATCTGCATTGTATAGATAATGCTTTCAATCAATCTATCCAGAAGTAAAACCAAAGCCTTTGGAAAAAAAAATTAAAAAATAAAACTTTAGACATTAATAAGGACAAGACCCTTGGTGTCCCTAGTGTCCAGACAAATTCTCCATCCATGCATGCTGAATGATAAATATACTTCTTTTCTCTTAAAAAATTTGGAGCTTAAAAATGCATATGAAAATCCAGAGACAAGATGATGTAAAGTGTAACGAGTGATGGGCTGTCTGATCAGAGTACAGAAAAGGGTTGAAAAATGAGGGAGGGAAAGGCCAAACTAAAATGTTGGCATATTTGATATGCATATTTTTCATGATCCTTTTTCTCTACAGCCCAGGAGATCCTGCCTGAAATCTCCCTGACCCAATGGAACATGCCCCATCTTGTTTAATCTGTGCTTCTTTATCTCATTTGGAAGGATCCGAGTTTTTTATTTTTATTAAGTATTTTATATACTATTTGTATTGTAATTTTGCACACCCCAAGCTTGTCTGCTGTGAAGCTGTCATTGGACTTTATTTCATGCACAATCATGTGTCATTCTTTGGCATTCCTTATTCCCTAAAAACTATTCCTATTGAAATAAAAACTTTGTTTTCTTTTCAAAAGGTTGAAAAAGGATAAAGATAAGATGGAACTTGGGAATTTAGGATGTCAAAGTTGTCAAAATAGTCCTCCCACATGTTGTTTTGGATTATTAAATTTGGGGATTCAGTAATAGGAGTCTTCCATGCAGTCAATCAAAAACCCAAAAACAAAGGAAAGAAACATATAATAAAACAAAGGACACGGATTGATAGCTTACAGGTAACAAGCTATTCTTGTTTCATTGCAAATCACAAGCTAATATTACAGAGTGACTATAAAATAACAAAACGAAAAGTTTATGCACTTTTATTAAATTGCAATTCGTCTGTAACTAAGGAGTATTGACTCCAATTATTATTCTAAAAGAGTATCAAGCAATTTAAAATCATATATATAAAGTGATGGTTAGTCATGTTTTGCCTCACTGCATTCCATCATGTTGCAGAAAAGCACGTACGGATAATTGGATAAGAATACAAAAAGGTATGGGAAAACATCATTTGCCCTTCCAACCACCTACAAGACAAAACCTTCAATTCCTGCAAACATATTAGAATAGAGGGGGAAAGGAAGGAAGGGAAGGGTTTTGTTGTTTCTTATTGTGTTGTAACATTGAGTCCCAGCTTCCTCCAGTGCCATTTAATTTCAAGTGTTCCCAATTCGTAAGACAAAGTCTCAGCAGCTCTTATCGTCTCTACAATGGACCTGCATGTCCTGCATGAAAAATTATGAATTAGTGAGAAGGTACCTGCACCTGCAGCTATAGGAGCAATGCAAAGATCTACCTTCTTAGAATTAGAGATCTTGATCGATATATACAACTCAGGTAGAAAGTGAAAGATCATAATCGTAGCAAAGGTCTTATAGCACCCCAATAATAGGGTTTGTGAAACAAATTTGCAGGTTTACTCCAAATATGTTCGGGGTACAGCCAATGAAAACTTTATTGGGTACTTGCCCAATACCATGAAAAACTATTGAAATTCGAATTTTTATTCCTAGCTTATTATAAGAAAAACAGAACACTGATTCTTACAATCTTACTCCACACCCAAAATAAGAATTGAGCTTATAAAAGGTATGAAAGAAAATTGCAATTACCACATGGACATTTTTGTGCATTTACCATCTATTATGAAATATGTTAACAAATGAAAGGATGAGAAAAGAAGATAAACTAATTTTAAACATATTTTTATTCTATTGATACAAAAGAAAGGAGAAGATGACAAATTACCATGACGATTACATAACGAAGGACTACACCTTGTTACCACTTAATTCCTACGAAAGTAAAAGAGACGTATTTGTAAAGACCTAATCTTCAAACAAACAAGAATGCAATCTTGAAACCCTAGTCACAAATATGAAAGCAATCATAATTCTCATTCTACTAGGAAACCTATTACATAAATTACAAAAAATACCTCAACATAAAAATAAACCAAATTGCTAAACTTTTCAAACACATTAGCCATCTAGACTTAAATTGTTTTTCGTTTCCTTGTGAGTTCTTGTTGACCCTAAAAACTACTTAGCCTACGTGGCACGCAGGCCGAATAGCTAATAAGCTAACTACGTCATTCGGTTGAATGCGGGGCGTGCCAACTCGTCAGCCGAGTTTGACCAGAGAATGAATGAATGTTGATGTGGTGTTGGGCGCGCTGATGACTTCTGAATCTTGCGACTGCGGCCCAAGAAGGAACACGTCTCAGCCTTCGAGTTCTAGAGCCTGAAGACAAGGCTGCTAGTTTTGCACAGTTCAATAAATATTTGGCGTTCAATGTGCTAAATGCCGTAACCTGGTAACACCTCACTTCATCCAGAAGGCTGATAAGATGACCTCTTCCAATAAGGACTCAGAAATCCTTGTTGACCGAGCACTAGTACAAAAAATAGTTTGCGCGACGCAGGTCCTTTGTCGCGCAACGTCAAAAAACGTCGCACAAAAATTAGCCCAACGAAACATTCGTCGTGCACCAACTGTTGCGCCAAAGCAGTGAAATCAGGGTTTGCGCGACGAAGAAGTAACCTACATCGTGCAAAGTAGTTTTGCGTGACGGATAACCTACATCGCGCAAAACTACTTTGCGTGACGGAGGCTATCCGTCACACAAAATGTCTTTGCGCGAAGTAGGAACCTGCATCGCGCAAACCATTGTTTTTTTTTTTTTTTGGCAAAAATATTTTTCATTTAATTTTTAATAAATATTGTAATTAAATTCTAAACAATAATTAATAAACCAAGAAAAAGTATTTAATTATAAAATATATGAAAATGTACATACAAGATGTCTGAACAAAAAAGAAAAAACTACAACAAGTAGTCTTCTAGGTTTGATACATCAAGCTACTGGGTATCAGCTGGGCGAAAGGGCTGGGAGGTCGAAGGTGGAGCAAGATCAGGTGTGGGAGGCGCATTGGTCACACTCCGACGACAAGTGATCAACTGCGACATCTATACACTTTTTGAACCATAAAAATATAACATTAGAAACTAATCCTTTCTTACATTTGAAACTAATCATTTCAGAAAAAAGAAAAAAAAAGTACAAAGTAACGGGTATTCGATTCAATCAATACAAAGTAATATTCTAGGTCTTTGCATTCATTTTTTTTCAACCTACAATGTTTTGTCTGTTTGTCTCATACATAAAGAAAATCCTAGTGTTCTAGTAAATGAATCATGTGGAATGATCCATGTGATTGTGATGGCATGAGGTCTAGGTTTGAAAATTACACGGAACAAAAAAGATAGAGGTAGTAGTACTTGAAGAAAATCAATCAAAAGAGGTTCTTGTAAAGTTCACACAAGAAACATGTGGAAAGAAGAAAATAGTAAAAAAATGTCACTCAACAAATTCCTTTTCGACTAACATACAAGACAGAACTTGGATGTCAACAAGGGCATCAACCAGTCTGAACCAGTCAGTAGCAAAACTTAGAGAGGTATCTGATTCTTTAGAGCGGGGAAACAGAAAGGAGATGTATGCATATGGAATCCTTATCAATAAATTAGCTCAAAATGCATAAGGGAAGTTATGGTCTGCACTGTGTAACCAATCCCAGTCCACTATATCTACTAACCAACAAAAAAACAGAAGCAGAGCAAACCAGAATAGAAAATTGAACCAAGTGACATCTAGTAAACCACATGTCACAAACAAGTATTAAATAGCAATTATATTTCATCCTCACATTTGCTTTGCTCCCATCAATCACAATACCAGATCATTGAAAAGCAACAAGTTCTTCTCAAAAAAAGAAAGCAAAGATAAGACACTTGGGAACAAAAAATCTACACCTACATGTCAAACCACATATATCTCTCAACCACATATATCTACACCTACATGTCAATACCTCTCAACCACATGTATCTACACCTACATGTCAAAGCCTCCTAAGCGGCCCCCTTGATAGTTGAAGAAATGTTCAGAAATCAGTCGTTGTTCACTAGTAATTTTCGAAGCAAGAACCATGAGAAAGCAAAGCACTAGCAATTTGGAGGGAAATAGAACTCAGAGAAGACCAAGTAATAATAAATTAGGGCAATTGAAAACATGAGAGGACTCCAAGACGTACCAAACTTTTGGATGGGAAAGTATTACTTTGCAAGACAAATATCCTTGTGGTAAAGCACACCATCTTTGTTCTAAATGAGCTGCCATGTGATAAAACGTAAGAAATGAGCCAATTCTCACTTAGACTCCAATAGGTTGCAGAGAAGATATAGGAAACAAAGGCAATATACAGATTAAGGTAACAAAGGCAATACCAAAGTTCATTACATTTAGTTCTCAAAGCAAATTGAAAGCTTAAGTACATGGAATGATTAAATTGATTGACATCATGATAATATCATCAAGTTTGGCTTGTTGCTACCATTTGAAATAAAAACAGTAATTCAATGATTAAATTGATTGACATCATGATAATATCATCAAGTTCATAGCTAGCCAGCTAAGATAGAGAGAAAGTTCGAAAGGATAAAAGGTCGTCATAGTTGGCAATTGGTACATGATTTATATAATGGAAATCTACCTTAATCCAATTATTAATCCTAAAAGTGTATCTTCCGACATAGGTGCATTGCAAATTCTCATTTATTATTTTCAAATTCTCATTTAGTAATTTTCAAAGTCTTATCATTATTTATTATTTTCAAATTCTCATTTAGTAATTTGCATTTGCTTGCTTTACAGAGTTTGGTTATACATTTCTTTCTCCTCATAGTGGAACATAACAACTTTTGGTTCCAGTCCATCTCCAACTTGTTATAGGAATGCACTAATTCTCTTACATGTATTATATTATATACATATGTTTTTCTAAAAGGATTACAAATTCCTTTGGCCGACTTGACAAGACAACAAAGCCTAATCAATCCCATCATCGCCGGTTCAGTTACGCTAGTAAGTAATCAAATCACACCAGAAGAGTTGCATCTTTGTACTATTAATTATATGCCATCTTTTGCAAGGGTTCTTCTTATGCTAAATATGCACAAGATCAAGCCACTTTCCACAAGTTCTATCTTACATTAATTAGCATGTAGTCTGAAAACTAAAACAAGCTATGTGAAGATACTTCCAAAAGTTGGACCATGAGGTACAATGTTGAAGATGAAGTAGCTGTAAAAAGTGTGCAAAGGAGTGATTTGCTAAGCATGTTAAGTTATTAATACGTGATTAATAAGCAGCAGTAAAAAGTGTGCAGAGGAGTGTAAAAAGTGTGCAGAGGAGGAACACAAGGGTATTGTAGTTTCTAGTACATAATAATAGCAATATCTAATTTCAGAGCTTTCCTTCATCCTGAGCCCAGTTACCTTTGCATTTGCCCCGCAACCAATTAAAAAAATCACAGATTTGCAACCAGAGCTTTCAATATACACAGAGCTTTCAAATAAAACCCTAATTTAGGATTAAAGCAAACACAAATTCCTGCAACACTCACCAAATAAAACCCTAATTACCCTAATTACACTTAAATTAACAACAATGTAACAACAAATAAAACCCTAATTTAAGTGTATATAGGATAATTAGGGTATCCTAATTACCCAGTTACCTTTGTGTTTGTCTAACGATGGGTGGATAACGGCGAGGAATTCCTCATGCACTAGCATGAGGTGGATGTTCGGCGTCTTTAAAAATCACTCGAGGAAGTGGCAGATGAAGGAAGACAAAGACGACCGGAGTGAGAGATAGGGAAGCGAGAGACCGAGTGAAAGAGAGCTGTCTGGACAATTGAAAATTGCAGTGCCTAATTTTACCCCATTTTGTCGAATTCAAAAGAGCGTCTAATTTTTACAATTGCAGTGCCAAAATTTTACCCCCTTGTGCGACGCATGTATCCATTATGACGTCGCGCAGAGGCTCTTTGTGCAACGACCACACAGTGACGTCGGGCTAGTTATATTTTTTTTTAAATTATAAAATTTATTGAAAATGTGACTTTACTCCTTTCAAATTCAATTTTTTTTACATAAAACCCACACTAATATATTTTTCTAACAAAAACCCGATCCGATACGCAATAATAAATTTAAAGCTACTTAATAAATATACATACCATTCAATTTCTTAAGATGTACAAAATAAATAAATTTAAAGCAACTTAATAAAAATATATACCATTCAACTTGATGGGATATGCATTTTACGAAATTAGTTTCAACGATCCAACCGTCACACTTGTTTGTATATACTTCGAGATCGCATACGTCGAAAATCGTAAAAAACAAACATTCAAATAGCAAGTAACAGGACCAAACTTTTCGACGGTTATAAATGAAAAATCACGATTTAGCGGTAGTTTTAACTCCGATTTTGATGATTTTTTACAGCTTCACTCCTTGACCCTATAAGAATACAACGAATGAACTCGATCTTCAATTTAAAATATTTACAATAGTGGATATCACAAAATCTTATGTTATACTTAACGAAAGTAAAAATAAACTCTTAGTGTTAGTGAATCTATCGTTTTGATGGGATACGCATTCTAAGAAACTAACATGAGGTGGATAACGGCGAGGAATTCCTCATGCACTAGCATGAGGTGGATGTTCGGCGTCTTTAAAAATCACTCGAGGAAGTGGCAGATGAAGGAAGACAAAGACGACCGGAGTGAGAGATAGGGAAGCGAGAGACCGAGTGAAAGAGAGCTGTCTGGACAATTGAAAATTGCAGCGCCTAATTTTACCCCATTTTGTCGAATTCAAAAGAGCGTCTAATTTTTACAATTGCAGTGCCAAAATTTTACCCCCTTGTGCGACGCATGTATCCATTATGACGTCGCGCAGAGGCTCTTTGTGCAACAACCACACAGTGACGTCGGGCTAGTTATATTTTTTTTTAAATTATAAAATTTATTGAAAATGTGACTTTACTCCTTTCAAATTCAATTTTTTAACATAAAACCCACACTAATATATTTTTCTAACAAAAACCCGATCCGATACGCAATAATAAATTTAAAGCTACTTAATAAATATACATACCATTCAATTTCTTAAGATGTACAAAATAAATAAATTTAAAGCAACTTAATAAAAATATATACCATTCAACTTGATGGGATATGCATTTTACGAAATTAGTTTCAACGATCCAACCGTCAAACTTGTTTGTATATACTTCGAGATCGCATACGTCGAAAATCGTAAAAAACAAACATTCAAATAGCAAGTAACAGGACAAAACTTTTCGACGGTTATAAATGAAAAATCACGATTTAGCGGTAGTTTTAACTCCGATTTTGATGATTTTTTACAGCTTCACTCCTTGACCCTATAAGAATACAACGAATGAACTCGATCTTCAATTTAAAATATTTACAATAGTGGATATCACAAAATCTTATGTTATACTTAACGAAAGTAAAAATAAACTCTTAGTGTTAGTGAATCTATCGTTTTGATGGGATACGCATTCTAAGAAACTAACATGAGGTGGATAACGGCGAGGAATTCCTCATGCACTAGCATGAGGTGGATGTTCGGCGTCTTTAAAAATCACTCGAGGAAGTGGCAGATGAAGGAAGACAAAGACGACCGGAGTGAGAGATAGGGAAGCGAGAGACCGAGTGAAAGAGAGCTGTCTGGACAATTGAAAATTGCAGCGCCTAATTTTACCCCATTTTGTCGAATTCAAAAGAGCGTCTAATTTTTACAATTGCAGTGCCAAAATTTTACCCCCTTGTGCGACGCATGTATCCATTATGACGTCGCGCAGAGGCTCTTTGTGCAACGACCACACAGTGACGTCGGGCTAGTTATATTTTTTTTTAAATTATAAAATTTATTGAAAATGTGACTTTACTCCTTTCAAATTCAATTTTTTTACATAAAACCCACACTAATATATTTTTCTAACAAAAACCCGATCCGATACGCAATAATAAATTTAAAGCTACTTAATAAATATACGTACCATTCAATTTCTTAAGATGTACAAAATAAATAAATTTAAAGCAACTTAATAAAAATATATACCATTCAACTTGATGGGATATGCATTTTACGAAATTAGTTTCAACGATCCAACCGTCAAACTTGTTTGTATATACTTCGAGATCGCATACGTCGAAAATCGTAAAAAACAAACATTCAAATAGCAAGTAACAGGACAAAACTTTTCGACGGTTATAAATGAAAAATCACGATTTAGCGGTAGTTTTAACTCCGATTTTGATGATTTTTTACAGCTTCACTCCTTGACCCTATAAGAATACAACGAATGAACTCGATCTTCAATTTAAAATATTTACAATAGTGGATATCACAAAATCTTATGTTATACTTAACGAAAGTAAAAATAAACTCTGAGTGTTAGTGAATCTATCGTTTTGATGGGATACGCATTCTAAGAAACTAATTTCAACGATCCAATCGTCAAACTTGTTTGTATATACTTTGGGATCGCATACAACAAAAATTGCAAAAAAAAAAAACATTTAGAGATCAAGTAACGCGACAAAACTTTTCGACAGTTATAAACGAAAAATCAAGATTAAATGGTTATTTTAACTCCAATTTGGATGATTTTTTTTACAACTGCACTTCTTGATCCTATATAAATACAATGAATGAATTCTATCTTCAATTTACAATATTTACACTAATGGATACCACAAAATCTTATGCCATACTTGATGAAAGTATAAATAAACTCTTAAGTGTTAGTAAATCTATTGTTTTGATGGGATACGCATTCTACGAAATTAATTTTAACGATCCAACCATCAAACTTGTTTGTATATGTTTTGAGATCGCATATGCCAAAAATTGCAAAAAAAAAACATTCAGAGATCGAGTAACGTGACAAAACTTTTCAACGGTTATAAATGAAAAATCATGATTTAACGGTTATTTTAACTCCGATTTTGATGATTTTTTACAGCTACACTCATTGACCCTATATGAATACAATGAATGAATTCGATCTTCAATTTAAAATATTTACACTATTGAATACCACAAATCTTATGTTATACTTAATGAAAGTATAAATAAACTCTAAGTGTTAGTGAATCTATTGTTTTGATGGGATACGCATTCTACGAAACTAGTTTCAACGATTCAACCGTCAAACTTGTTTGCATATACTTTAAGATCGCATACGCCAAAAATCACAAAAAACAAACATTCAAAGATCAAGTAACGGGACAAAACTTTTCGACGGTTATAAACGAAAAATCAAGATTTAACGGTTATTTTAACTCCCATTTTGATGATTTTTTTACAGCTACACTCCTTGATCCTATATAAATACAATGAACTAATTCGATCGTCAATTTAAAATATTTACACAAGTGGACCACAAAAACACTTTGCGCGACACAGTTGTTTGTCGCGCGAACAACTTTTGCGTGACGCATTGGTTGGTGCGTCGCCAAACATTCTTTGCGTAACCAATTGGTTGGTGCGTCATGCAAAGTATGTTTGCGCAATGACCAATTGTGACATCGTGCAAGTTATATTTTTTAAAAAAACATTTATTATAAAATTTACTGAAAATGTGACTTTACTAATTTCAAATTCATTTTTTTTACATAAAACACAATAATATATTCTTCTAACAAAAACCCAATCCGAACTACAATAATAAATTTAAAGCTACTTAAAAAATATATATACCATTCAATTTCTTAAGTGTTATAACATTGAACTTGATGGGATATGCATCCTACGAAACTAGTTTTAACAATCCAACCGTCGAACTTGTTTGTATATACTTCGAGATCACATACGCCAAAAATCACAAAAAATAAACATTCAGAGATCAAGTAACGAGAAAAAACTTTTCGACGGTTTAAAACGAAAAATCATGATTTAACGGTTATTTTAACTTCAATTTTGATGAATTTTTATAGCTACACTCCTTGACCCTATATGAATGCAACGAATGAATTCGATCTTCAATTTAAAATATTTACACTATTGAATACCACAAATCTTACGTTATACTTAATGAAAGTATAAATAAACTCTAAGTGTTAGTGAATCTATTGTTTTGATGGGATACGCATTCTACGAAACTAGTTTCAACAATCCAACCGCCAAACTTGTTTGTATATACTTCGAGATCGTATACCCCAAAAATCGTAAAAAACAAACATTCAGAGATCAAGTAAAGGGACAAAACTTTTCGACGGTTATAAACAAAAAATCAAGATTTAACGGTTATTTTAACTCCGATTTTGATGATTTTTTACAACTACACTCATTGATCCTATATAAATACAATTAACTAATTTGATTGTCAATTTAAAATATTTGCACAAGTAGACCACAAAAACACTTTGCGAGACGCAGTTGTTCGTCGCGCAAACAACCTTTGCGTGACGCATTGGTTGGTGCGTCATGCAAACAGTCTTTGCGTAACGTATTGGTTGGTGCGTCATGCAAAGTATGTTTGCACAACGACTAATTGTGACGTCGCGCAAGTTATAATTTTTTTTTAAAAAAAATATTATAAAATTTACTGAAAATGTGACTTTACTCCTTTCAAATTCTTTTTTTTTTTACATAAAACACAATAATATATTTTTCTAACAAAAACTTGATCTGAACTACAGTAATAAATTTAAAGCTACTTAATAAATATATATACCATTCAATTTCTTAAGTGTTATAACATTGAACTTGATGGGATACGCATTCTACGAAACTAGTTTTAACGATCAAACCGTCAAACTTGTTTGTATATACTTCGAGATCGCATACGCCAAAAATCGCAAAAAATAAACATTCAGAGATCAAGTAACAAGACAAAACTTTTCGACGGTTATAAACGAAAAATCATGATTTAACGGTTATTTTAACTTCGATTTTGATGATTTTTTATAGCTACACCCCTTGACCCTATATATATGAATACAATGAATGAATTTGATCTTCAATTTAAAATATTTACACAATTGAATACTACAAAATCTTACGTTATACTTAATGAAAGTATAAATAAACTCTAAGTGTTAGTGAATCTATTGTTTTGATGGGATACGCATTCTACGAAACTAGTTTCAACGATCCAACGTCAAACTTGTTTGTATATACTTCGAGATCGCATATGCCAAAAATCGCAAAAAACAAACATTCATAAATCAAGTAACAAGAGAAAATTTTTCGACGGTTATAAACGAAAAATCAAGATTTAACGGTTATTTTAACTTCGATTTTGATGATTTTTTTACAGCTACACTCCTTGATCCTATATAAATACAATGAACTAATTTGATCGTCAATTTAAAATATTTGCACAAGTAGACCACAAAAACACTTTGCACGATGCAGTTGTTTGTCGCGCAAATAACCTTTGCATGATGCATTGGTTGGTGTGTCGTGCAAATAGTCTTTGCGTAACGTATTTGTTGCTGAGTCACGCAAAAACCCGATCCGAACTACAATAATAAATTTAAAGCTACTTAATAAATATATAAACCATTCAATTTCTTTAGTGTTATAACATTGAACTTGATGGGATGCGCATTCTACGAAACTAGTTTTAACAATCCAACCGTCAAACTTGTTTGTATATACTTCGAGATCGCAAATGCCAAAAATCGCAAAAAATAAACATTCAGAGATTAAGTAACGGGACAAAACTTTTCGACAGTTATAAATGGAAAATCATGATTTAACGGTTATTTGAACTTTGATTTTGATAAATTTGTTTATAGCTACACTTCTTGATCCTATATGAATACAATGAACAAATTCGATGTTCAATTTAAAATATTTACACTAGTGGTTACCACAAAATTTTATGGAAGAAATAATTTAGTTTTGGAACCATTCATTAAGGTTTACAAAAGGTGACTTTGCGCGACGAAGACTGTCGTCGCCCAAAACAGCTTTGCGCAATGAAGTTGTACATTCGTCGCGCAAAACAGCTTTGCGCGATGGAGGTACGCCGTCGTCGCGCAAAACAGATTTAGGTTGCGCGACGCCAATCTTCGTCGCGCAAAGTTCTGTTGTGCAAAATGTCTTTGAGTGACGTTTTGTTGTCACTGTTGCGTAAACACGCTTTGTGCGACGCAATTTGCTTCGTCGCGCAAGTTGCCATCGTGTGATGCGATGTAAAACGCCACACAAATTAAACCCTCTTGTTGACAATTGTAGTATAGATGCAAGTAGGGATCGTTCTAGACCGGGGATTATGAGGGATTGCTAAAACACTTGAAACTGACTCAAAAACGTAAAACTAAGTTAAAAACACTAAACTAGACTCAAAGAATGCAAAACTAAACTCTAAAACACTAAAACAACTCAAAAGACTCAAAACAGCACAAAACAAGCTAAAAGACTCAAATCTGCCACTAAGAGTAAATTTGGACAAAAATAGGTTTTGACTAGACTCAAAACACTTAAAAACACAAACTAAATCAGTTTCTAACTAATATGACTCAACAAAGTAAATGGGGATTGGGTTTTGACGAATTTGAAAACAAAACAGTAAATTAAAGAACTAATGAAATCTGCACGAATTTGGGCAAATCTATGGATGATGGGCTAGCTAGGAGGTTCTTCTCCACACATGACACATTTGCAAACAAAACGATTTCCAGTTGCTTTTCAATAAACCACGAATTCTCAGCACCCCAGATTAATTAGGTACGCTTAAATTAACCCTCAGATTTTCCTTATGTCATTGAATTGGACGAAAAAAGCGCATCACAATCAAATTATTCTTCAAAAGTTCCCTACATGAAATCGCATAATAGAGATACAATCAAAGATCATTAAGTTCAATGAAAATCATAAGTATTGACGAGGCACTCGTAACTATGAAAGCACATGATACTTATGCCAAGAATTTACTTAACATGATCATGACTAGCAACCTTCACTACTTGTGAATATAAGTTCATAATGATTAGGTGAAACTCCCTTATATCCTAGCATCAGATTTGTGCATGAAAATTAAGCGTGCACTCTCAACCAACACACACAAATCAGTTTTAATTCAAACAGATAAGTAAATTGAATTCACAACTTATGAATCACAACTGGATGTAATCAAATCATATTGCAAGTATAACCATGGTTTCGAATTCCCCCCCAGCTAAGAGGGGTTTAGTTCCTCATACTCACAAAACAAAGATTATTGAATTGAAACATTGAAAACAAAAGAAAGATTACACCTAAAGTGTTCCAGCAATCCTAACTCGAATGGCAGGCACGTCCAAGGGCTCTCCTCCTTCCTCTTTGCTGCGGCACAAGGTTTGGTGGTGAGTTTTGGGGGTTATGAATGGTGTAGAAGGCTGGGTTTATGGCTAGGATAGGTGTATGGTGCGACAAGGGGTGAATAAGGTCAAAAACTATGGAGAATGGTGAAGGATGGATGTGGCAGAGAGTGAGGATTGATTTTTGGCGTGAATGGGTGAATGAATGGATGATTTTGGGGCTGCAAAAAGGAAGTTTATTTAAGGTTTTCAGAAATTAAAGCCCTAACTTATTTAGGTAATCAGAAATTAAGTCAAAAGCTTCTAGAAAGAGGAAATAAAATCAGAAAACTTAAGGGAAAGTGCTAAGATATGCGACAGAGACTTTAATTAAAAGGGGAATGTGTTTTAATGCAGGAAATAGGAAAGAAGGACTCTCCCTTGCACGGCAAGGAAGAGGAAAGGTCCAAAGGGGTGCAGCAAGGGTTGTTTAAGTGTAAGGAAGGTTCAATTTGTGTCCTAAAATGCATAGGAGGCCTTCAATGTTGTTGGAATTTATTTAGGATTAGGAATGGTCAAACCAAAATAGGAAACCTTGGCTTAACTTTCCTACTTCAAGTAGGAATCCTTGTTTGAGTAGGAATCCTTCTTCAATTAGGAATCCTTCTTTGAGTAGGAATCCTTCGTTGATTAGGAATCCTTCGTTGATTAGGAATCCTAACATCTTCAAGTCTTCTATTTCGTCCATTTCTTTTGCTCCAAGCATGTGATATCCACTCCAAGCCCAATTTTGCTTCAAAAGGCTCTAAAATGCACCTTCTTGCATATTTTGTCCTTAGAACCTGAAAACACACGAAAATGGCTTAAAAGACTAAAATAACTAAGAAATAACAACGTAAATGCACAAGAACAAGCCAACTAAGTTGCCTAAATATGCTCCTATCATCGTGCAAGTGTGTTTTTGTACTAGTGGAGACTTGGATAGATAACCAGTCGATCTCGAAGCAGTGATGTTTATCCAAACTGAAGGTGCTCCTCGGTCGGCTGATTCTACGACTTCTATGTTGTTTATCTAAACTGAAGATGTTGCCGGTTGCCACCACAATGTTGTTTATCCAAATTGAAGATATGTTGGCGGAAAAAAGGAAAATAAAAATCTCAAGGTCTTTGAGAAGTTTTGCATAGAGCGAGAGTTTGCGCATGGCAGATTTGTGTGTTGATTTGAAGAGGTTTTGAATGATGCACACCCTTCTCTATTTATAGTAGCAATTTCCTTATGGCCGAGGTAGAGTCCCCCTCGAACTAGAATTCCTTAACCCAATCCAGATAGGTCTCGGCCAATCCTAATACTTGTAGGATTCTGCACCAAGCTCTTTAATTACCCAAATTCATCCCTTGATTCTTGGCATCTTTTCTGATTCAAAGTATACCTAGCTTCTGAGGATTCCTTGTTGTACTAGGACTCCACTACAAGAGAACAATTCATCTATCACGACAATTCTATCACGGGCTTTATGAGCCTGGTATAAAAAGTACAAATTTACCAGGGGGCATAATAAGCACGTGGTGAATAACAATTTTTTATCATGAGCAAATCTTAACCCTTTGTAAAATAGCAATTAATGATCACGCGCAGAATTTCATGTTGTAAATATAATAAGTCACCACGGGCATTGCTAGTGGTTAATATTGTTAATATCCACGTTACACTTTTGTTATCTACTACGGTCATAATATGTGATAGAATTGTACATATTTTATATATTTTTTTTTTAAAAAAAAAAATTGAAAGAGGCGAGACATCAAAATTTTACAAAATCTTAAACATCTTTGAAAATTGAAATTTTCACAACTCCCGCACACTTATCAAAATATAAAGAAGGAAAATCCAAATTGTAATATGTTCCATCAACTACTGCAAAACTCCCACTTTCCAAAATTTAGCAAAATTTCAAACATCTATGGTTACCACTCTCCCTCTCTTCCTCAAATCCCCTAATTTCTTCTCTCCAGTCTTCCTCGATTTCTAGGGTTAGGGTTTTCCGATTCTTTCTCTGTCGAATGCATCACTACACATGATGATGAGGAGATTCTACAACGAGATCAAGGGATTGAAGCTAAAGGATTTGCCCAACCATAATAAGCCGATGTTGTTCGTCGACTTCTCCAAGAAGAATCTACAGAAAGGCTTGGACAACTACCAAGCCAAGTACATCCAGACCAGCTCCGTCAACCCCCTCGTCCATGTCTGATTTGGCGGCACGATCTTCTCCTACCTCGTCGCTCTTCCCGAGGAGCGCTGCCACATCAAGCACGCCAAAGAGCATGGCCATTGCCCTCGATCATACAAATGGTATATTCCTTCAATTTTTCAAATTTTTTTTGTTTTTGTTTTCAGCTTTTCTTCTTAATTTTATGGGTAAAGAATTTTGTTAGCCAAATAAAAAAGGAATTCGTTTGTTAAAAATTCGATAAATGTTTTTGTGGTTTCAAATGGGTTACTGGGTGATATTTATTTGATTTAGGAGGTGTTGTGTGAGAACATTTCATTGTCGATTTTTCCGATCAGTGGATGCTTCAATTTTGTATCTGTTTGTAAATAATTGTTGATTTCATGATGGATTTTACTTGCTTGTCTAATCTAGAGATGTTGAAAAGGGTGTTGTAATATTGTAGATTTGATAAGATGGAAACCTGAAAGAGTCAGAATTATATATATGCAAGTATATGAACTCTATGCAGGTTGTAGGAAACAATAAAATTGTGAAGGCTTGTGGAATTTTGAGTAATTTGATGAATGTATGAGTCTATCACAATGATTTTTTTTTTTTTTTTTCGTTCAGTAATCGCTTTTCTTACTTGATATTAAATGTGTATTTCCACCTATAGTAGTACAATATATTTTCTTTTGATCTATGTGCTTGCAGATAAGCATTATTAGGCGCAATACTTCACTCTCAAAGCATTGGGGGCAATACTTCACTCTCAAAGTCCTTTGTTTGGAGGTGTTCAAAGAAATGTGAAGTCTTCAAGTGACAATGTCTTTGTTATTTGAGGTCTATGGATAGTTTGATATTTGTTAGTCTATGTCATCGGTTTTGTTGTTAGCTTTATTATACCGCTGTAATATTTGAATATGTAATTATTATATTGTAGTAAATGTGTAATTTTGTTTATAAGTACTACATATATGTACACAGAATATTTTATTATTTTATTATTTTTGGACTTTTTTTTTATAACGGGCATTGGTCATGGTCAATTTGTAATCCACAATGGCCATGTGCACGTGGTGTTAGATCTGAATCTACATTTGACAACGAGCATAACTCGTGATAGAAGTTGAGACTTTTTATCACGTCCAGATTATTAATGGGCACAATAACCGTAGTGGATTATATTGGGCCAAGCCCATGGTGAGAATATTCCTAACACTTCTTATTAGACTGAGAACAACTATAGACTCAGTCCAAAATGTCATTTTGGGTCCAAATAGTTTTGCATCCATTGTTCTATTAATAAAGCACGAGACTTGCATGAGTGGAATAGTGTTTCAAGTTGGGTCTAATCTTAAAATTCAAATCAAGATTGAAGTTCCAAAACAAAAGAAAATCAAGATTGAAGTTCGCATTGGCGGTGTTGTTTGAAAAAACATATGGCTTTTGGGGGAATACCGCCTCCTATACATCTATTTTGGCAAAAAAAATGTCGGTTTCATTTGAAAGACGTTGAGATTACTAAAAATACAAGTGTTTCATAAAAAAAATCTTTGAAGCACTTTTTCAAAATGTACTTCAATGACAAAGTGTTTTTAAGATTTTTTACCAAACGTAATCATAACCACTTTTGGTTGGCAGAAAGCCTTTTTTCTTTTCCATAAATAGTTCCAGACAGGCCTATTTGTCTGTCTGTTAGCATTCCATTTGATGTTCTATTCTGCTTTTCATAAAGACATAAAATTGACATTTAACTCTATTTTGCAGACAATTCCTTTTGAGTTAATGTGGTAAACTAATTTATTCCAAATTCCAATAAATTCAGTAAAATGGTTTGGTTTGTCGATAACTATGCAGATTCTGACATGAGTATTTGATGAGTCAATTTTATATTATAGTTCTTACCTTATTCTTAATTATAACTTATTAGTTTATTTTAGTAGAATTTTGATACTTTGATTTATATTTTTAATGTAGGACATTCAACTTCTTTTGGAGCAAAAAGTGATCAAACAGATGAATTTTGGACTGATTCCAACTGGAGGATGTTCGTGTGCCTTTCAAGATGATTGTATCAAACTTCCAGATTTTTCTACCAAGCCGTTTGACCGTGGCGATGAAATTAAGGCCCAGCGCGCAGCTTTTCCAGATTGACATTTTTGGACGTTTTGGGTATTTTGGAGGTCAAGAAGGAATATTTTGAGGAAGATTCCTTCTGAGGATTTGTAAGGGACAACTTCAGCTTTCGAAAGAGACCTTTTGGGACCAAATCGGAGTTGATTTGGTCCGTCAAAAGACTAATTTTCTGAGAATTCCGAATTTTAGTTCAAATAGGAAACCTTTTATTTTTTGTTTTATTATTTTATTTTGTTTCCTAGTTTTATTCTAAGGCATTTTCTAGGTAAGGTTTTATTTTGTAATAATATAAATAAGGTTTTTTAGCCATTAAGGTTAGTGAGGCAACATAGGAGAAACGCACGCACTACTTTAGAGGATTTTTGAAGTTTATTTTCAAGGTGTTTTCTATCCTTGTTTTTAATAATATTTCGTTGTATGATTGCTAGTAACTAATTTCCGTTTGCTAGGGCGAAGCCTTGAGTCTTAGCATGAATTTGTAATTTTTATTTAATTGCTTATAAGATTATGCATGTTTACTTTGAATTATTAATCACTGTACTTAAACTGTCTCTATGTCTTAATGCTTAGCTACCATTAGGATGTTTAGATAAGTAATTGGATGCAATTCGGTCGGAATATCACCGGAGGATTAAGTATTGCTTCTTGTGATTGATAACTGTAATTTCACCTAAGGCGAATATCACGTTCTTAGGGGTTGCATGGTTTTTCAAAGGCTTTTCACACAACTTAATGAGTCTTGCATGTTCATATTTGATCTGAATATCACAGACGGATTGCATGTTAGATATACGTTCTTGCTTGAATATCACAAGGAGAATATGCATAAGGAAAACCTAACCTTCAAAGTCGCATGTACAATTCATAGGTAATTGGTAAAACTACATAAGATTGTTAGGGTGACTGCGGAACCCTAGGCTTTTAACTTTATTTTCAAAACTATTTTCTTTAGTCAATTTATTTAGTTGTTTTTATTAAATTCGTTTTTATTATTTTAAATTCCAAAATCAATATTTTCCAAATCTTGTTTTAAATAGTTAATTAAGAATTAGTTTAAATACAAATTATTCATTCAATCTCTGTGGAAAACGACCTTGCTTGAGCTGCTATACTACGACTACCTTGTTCTCTCGCAAGTATTTCATGTGTTTTTATCCCTACTTTGGTAGACGGTAAAATCCCTATCAAGAAATTGGCGCCGTCGTCGGGGATTGTTTTAAATAATTTGTGTTTATCATATTCTTAGTCAATTATTTTTGTATATATCTTTTTATTTATTTGTTGATTTTATTTTTTTTATTTGTTTCGCAGGTTTTAGTTTGTGAGAGCAATTCCATGATGGAACCACCAGCTGGAGATTTGCCTCTACGGGTTTCTTTAGCAGAAAATGGTTTTTATGGATTTAAACCTACAATGTGTGCCCTTTGCTATTTGAAGACCCATGATATTTTGCAGTGCCTTGAAGGAGAGTATTTTCCTGAGTTTGTACAAAAGCATATCAATATGAGAAACAACTCAAAAAGGCATTGGAACAACCCCTATTCAGAATTCTACGCTCCAGGTTTAAAGAAGCATCTTTATTTTATGTGGGCATTTAATCAGCAGTGTTTTGAGCAACTTGATATGCCACAAGAGCTTTAGGTAGAAAGCAAAATCTCTATATTGTTAGAATCATCTGAATTGTACATTGAAAGAACCAATCAAGGATTTCAGATTCTACCATTAAACTGTGGAAAAAGCTATGATGATCAAGAGGAAATTGGTGCAGAAATGGAAGAGCAATCTTCCAGCCATTCACGTCCAGGGGAGAAAGCAACACATCTTGATCCTATAATCCCACCAGAACAAATTGCTACCCAAGTTTATGTGCCACAAGAATTTTTCCCACAAAGTCTGCAAGCATGCACGAGAGCTGATGCGTTGGAGGACAGCACACCTGCACAGGCCACCAAAATTGAGGAGCTTCACGAGGAGTCATATAAGAAGGCTGAGATCTATAAGGGACAGAATAAAGTGCTTAATGGTAGCCCAATCCTTCGTCAAAAAATTCAGCCAATTCAAAAATTGTGGGTGTTAAATACAAGGTGGAAGCCAATTCAACAGAGACCAAAACCTCGCAGGAAAGGAGTCAAGAGACCTTATTTGTTTACAAAGACTCAGTCCCATCGAATGGTGGACATCAAGAATTCAATCATTGAATTTAAATGCACAGTTCAATTCACTCCTTACCTACTATTGCCCTATGATGCTGCTAAAGAGTGGTTGATTATGAAAGATCAAGTGACGTGATCATCAGTTCCTTCCTCTATGTCTAGCTATAGACATTAACTAAAGCGCTAATTGGGAGGCAACCCAATTTTTCCAACTCTTATCTTTTTAATTTTGTTCAATTTAGTTTTCTTGCTTTTATTTCAATTACAAAAAAAAAAAAAAAAAAAATCATCAGAAAATTGAAAAACACAAAAAACAGCAATTGTTTTTAGTTAGTCAGTATTTTATTTTGGGTTTTATTCTAATTAGATTTTTAATGTGTGTTTTTGCAGGTTGCATCCAGATTTGATTGGCCCTAAATATCCACACAGCGTGCACATTCCTCTGAATCATGCATTCAGTATTTATACATTCAACTCAGCATTCATCATCATTCATCATCATTCATCATCAACGAAAAGTGCAGAAAATTAATCGAATGCAGAAATATGCACATGCAGTGTCCCAGACATACTCAAAGTGGGGTTGGTGATGAAGTCCCTTGCATTCATTCATCCACATTCATCAGACCTCAACGGATGGAAATCAGTTCAGAAATACTCGCAGAGGGGGTGTACTGTGCTACTCTCTGACCTGTTTGGAAACTTTCGCTCACTCTCTCTCACTTACAAATTCCATTACACACAAGTTTGGGGGTGGACCAAGCAACATAGAGGAAGGCATTTGTCAACTCCAGCACTTAGATCCAGATTTATGCTATGTTTTTGCTAAACATTCATCTAATTGAGGCATGCAAGCACAGCAAATACATGGCATAAGTATAGTAGATCTATGGATGCATGCACGGAAAAAATTCACAAAGGCAAACTATAGACAATCATCAGAGTTTGATGTGAGCCACGCTATGAACTACTCTCAGCCAATACAGTGAAGGGAGCATGTTTTGATAGCTTTTTAACTTCGAACCTGAGGATCTCGTGAAATTCACTGGTCTCTTGTCCTCCAGATCTCCGGTTTGTTGTGCTTCGTGTTCTTCATCTGTGCTATCACCGTGGCTTTCAGGATTTCTACACAGAAAGCACACATATCCGTTTGTGGGCTGTTTGCCCAAACGAAGCGAGAGGGGGAGATTTGCAGAAATGGTGGATGAGTGAGAAGCGGCTGGGGGTTTCGAAGCTCGAAATGAGAAATGGGAAATAAAAGGGGGGGGGGGGGGGGGGGTGTGTTCTAGTTTTTATTATGGTGCACGTGTGCACTTGCATGCTCAAGCCCGTGCTGTTGATCCATTTTTCGCTGGATTAGGCTCACCCATGGCCACTTCTTTACCTCAGATTGTTTAGCACATGTCCACATATCAAGGCCCCATGATTTTCATGCATTCAGATCACTACTTCGAATCCAGGTGCTTTTGTTTTCCTTTTCTTTCTTTCTTTCTTTTTCTGTTCAAGTTTTGTTATTTGCTTGTTTTCTTTTTGTTTCTTTATTTATTTTAACTTTTTATTAGTTTACTTAGGTAGTCTTAGTTATTTGAGTTCTTTTTATGAGTTTATTTTCATGTCTTTTGTTTGTTTCCACACCTTGAGGACAATGTGTGATTTAAGTTTAGGGGTGGAAAAGTAAAATTTTAGATTTTTAATTTTTGTGTCTGTTAAAATTTTTCTTTTTTAAGTTAATATCCATAGATTATTTTAAACATTAGAACAAATGGACATGGTGAAAGTTAATCCCACATTAGAGTCTTTTCTATTTATCGTTGCTTAGACACTAATTCATAAATTATACTTTGACAATTTGCACAATTACACCAACATGGTTTGTGGGGAGTGAGATTGAAAGACTTACTTTTCGTCTAAGTGTATTTTAATTTTTATTCGTAGTAAAGTAAAGTTAGTTATTATTAAAATAAAGTAATAATTGCTTCACCTGAGACTTTGCTTAGTAACCGGGCCAGTCCTGCCTGATCAACAGTAATTCTCGCGTTAGAGTCTTGGCATGGGGCATGGTGGTTAGTTGGTTTCGTAGCCTTTTCAGCTCGAGTTAGTAAGTCCTTAGGGGTGTTCTACACCTAGTGCCCTAAAGCCTTATGGTTTGGGAGTCATTGACCTAAAGCTTGTTACATGGGTTGGATCGAAAGCTTAAGTGAACCGACATTGCATAACCACCACTATTACTAGAAAAAGAAAAGAAAAAGCGAAAAAAGAGAGAAAAAAATTATGTGAAGTTAGTATGTGTGAAGTATGAATAAAGATGACGAGTGGTAAGAGTTTTAGTCGAGTCTCTTTAACTATGTTGGTTCACTTTACACCAAAGGAAGTTCATGAATTCTTTTCTAATTGATTCTAAATGGCTTAAACTCTATAGTGGGATTAGTTGGAACTTTTCAACAGATGTTTAAATTTTTAACGTTTTCTATGGATTGCGACTTGAAGGTGAAATTTTTGTGTCTTAGTTAGTTTTGTTTAAGTTCGTAGTTTGTTAGTTTTTCTTTTGTTTTTTTTTTTGAGTTTTGTTTTGCTTGAGGACAAGCAAAAAGCTAAGTTTGGGGGTATTTGATGAGTCGATTTTATATTATAATTTTTACCTTATTCTTAGTTATAATTTATTAGTTTATTTTGGTAGAATTTTGATACTTTGATTTATATTCTTAATGTAGGATATTCGACTTCCTTTGGAGCAAAAAGTGATCAAACAGATGAATTTTGGACTGATTCCAATTGGAGGATGTTCGTGTGCCTTTCAAGATGATTGTATCAAACTTCCAGATTTTTCTACCAAGCCGTTTGACCATGGCGATGAAATTAAGGCCCAGCGCGCAGCTTTCCCAGATTGAAGTTTCTGGACGTTTTGGGTATTTTGGAGGTCAAGAAGGAATATTTTGAGGAATATTCCTTCTGAGGATTTGTAGGGGACAACTTCAGCTTTCAAAAGAGACCTTTTGGGGCCAAATATGAGTTGATTTGGTCCGTCAAAAGACTAATTTTCTGAGAACTCCGAATTTTAGTTCAAATAGGAAACCTTTTATTTTTTGTTTTATTATTTTATTTTGTTTCCTAGTTTTATTCTAAGGCATTTTCTAGGTAGGTTTTTATTTTGTAATAGTATAAATAAGGCTTTTTAGCCATTATGGTTAGTGAGGCAACATAGGAGAAACACACACACTACTTTAGAGGATTTTTGAAGTTTATTTTCAAGGTGTTTTCTATCCTTGTTTTTAATAATATTTCGTTGTACGATTGCTAGTAACTAATTTCTGTTTGCTAGGGCGAAGCCTTGAGTCTTAGCATGAATTTGTAGTTTTTATTTAATTGCTTATGAGATTATGCATGTTTACTTTGAATTATTAATCACTGTGCTTAAACTGTCTCTATGTCTTAATGCTTAGCTACCATTAGGATGTTTAGATAAGTAATTGGATGCAATTCGGTCGGAATATCACCGGAGGATTGAGTATTGCTTCTTGTGATTGATAACTGTAATTTCACCTAAGACGAATATCACGTTCTTAGGGGTTGCATGGTTTTTCAAAGGGTTTTCACAAAACTTAATGAGTCTTGCATGTTCATATTTGATCGGAATATCACAGACGGATTGGATGTTAGATATACGTTCTTGCTTGAATATCACGAGAAGAATATGCATAAGGAAAACCTAACCTTCAAAGTCACATGTGCAATTTATAAGTAATTGGTAAAACTACATAGGATTGTTAGGGTGACAGCGGAATCCTAGGCTTTTAACTTTATTTTCAAAACTATTTTCTTTAGTCAATTTATTTAGTTGTTTTTATTAAATTCGTTTTTATTATTTTAAATTCCAAAATCAATATTTTCTAAATCTTGTTTTAAATAGTTAATTAAGAATTAGTTTAAATACAAATTATTCATTCAATCCCTGTGGAAAACGACCTTGCTTGAGGTGCTATACTACGACTACCTTGTTCTCTTGCAAGTATTTCATGTGTTTTTATCCCTACTTTTGTAGACGGTAAAATCCCTATCAAGAATTTGCAATCAGGTTCATTGACATTGATAAGGGCTCAAACTATTTGTTTGATGATTTTGGTTTTGATGGTTGTGTAATACTGAACCGGATCGAGTTCTTGGAGAAGAAAAAACCAGGTTTATACAGAGTTGGAAGTGGCTTCCGCTTTAACCGGTTAGGGGTTCAATGCTCCAATGAAGGATTCACAAGACTGGGTTTGCTGGAGGAATTCCTGGCACTACAGGAGGAGCTACTTATATGAATGCTGGAGCAAATGTGCAGGAGACTTCTAATGCCAAACATAGTGTTGAATTTGTAAGTTTGTAACAGTAGTCAATAGATGGGAAGTTTCATAGACTTAACAGGACTGATATTGTTTTCGGGTACCGTTCATCTCCATTTAAAGGTATGGAAGAATTAGCAGTCATCATTGCTGTTACATTTGAACTGCATCACTCCTAAACTTGTAGGGGAAGTGATTTCCAAATACCCTTTTCTCCCCTAGATCAATGTTTATTTCTAAGTTTAGGATTGAATAAATCAAAAGAGAACCAAGATTTATAAATAAACATGAGTGTGAAGAAGGAGAAGGGGCGTATGGAAATCATTTCCCAACTTGCAGATGCTTATGGGTGGTGTGGCTAAATTTGCAAGAGAAGAATGTCTCAACCGGTTGGGGAACAATCCGCTGGCTCGGTCTTCTACAATCCATTGGACAGCAGCCGAGATTGAGAAAATCGGGTTGAATGGGTTTACAGTGGGAGGGGCAATGGTATCCGAAATGCTTGCAGATTTCTTTATAAACTGCTGTGGCACAACTAAAGACATGCTTCACCTCCTTGCCTTAGTGATCAGAAATTTTCAATACAACTCAAGGAAGAAATCTTATACATTCATACGGAATTAACCGATGTGAACAAAATAAAGACACATGATTTGCAAAGGCTCGACATAATTGAATTGCTGATAAAAATATTCATTCAAATCGAAAAGATTTGTGCAACTAAGACACCAGATGAGCAGCTTCTTTGCTTTCAATTTTAAAATTTTGAAGTATTCACTTGTTATTTTGAAGCCAATCGAGAATACCCTTCTCTGATTCTGTAAGCTCCCCTTTCTTGGCCCTAATAGTTCCTTCCTCAAACTCAAAGTAGTCCTTGTAATTGCGCTTGAAATAACTGTCCATTCTCTGCAACATATATATATATATATATGTATGTATGTATGTATGTAAAACAACAAGACGTGAAAACAATAAAAAATGCATCATTTATATGAGTGTTGCTATTTAGACTCTCTAATACTAGTGAATACTACGTGCAATGGTGGGGTCCATCTTTATTCATCTCTTGTAGAGAGCGTGTCAGTTTTCTATGGCTAAATAACATTATTGTATTTAGACCCCATGGAAACAAAATTATACACTATTGCTCCTCTAGCATTTCAAAGAACACACCACCTCTTTGTACAACAGTCATAAAGAAAACCATATATTTCTGGAAAACATATTGAAGAATTAGCAGACCGGTGTTACCTAGCGGGCATCCCCTTGCACCGAAGTTCGAATTTCCCAATAAATTATTAGACATGTTTAGAATATTGCATTATGAAAATTTTTTTTGTAAAATTAGAAATGTTACCTCCTTGTCATTCTTGGCCTTGTTCTCTTCTGACTTCTTCAGATACTCTGATACAAATTTCAATCACTACTAAATAAGTAAACGAAAAACCAACAAAAAAAAAAGAGGGACAAAATAAGCACAATGAAGAGATAAGCACTCTACTTTTCAGAAGCTCAGCCCCAGAGTCACTGAGTGGAGGAGTAGCAACTAGAGCGGATAAGAGCAGGCCTCTTCTTCCAATATAATTGGTGCTTGTGGCAGAAGTGCTTTTCTTTGGTGCTTTTTTCTGCTTTCTGTGAACCGCCTGCACATTTGATGAAGCAAACTTGTTCACAGTGACAGTCAGTGCCATCAAAATGCTCTGGCCTATTGAGCTCATGGCTTTTGTACTACCACCACCAGTTTTCTGAGCATATAGATGACGACGATGAGGTTATCTTTTGGGTTCAGCTCTTTGTTTACAATTCCACGTCAGCAGGCTTGAGGCTATAGAAGGGCTTATCACTAGTGGTTCCAAATTGAAATTTGCTTATATATAATAGGCTTTTTAGTTAAGATGATCTCTAAGATTTGCATATCCCCTCACTTTAGTATCTGAGATTTGAAATCAATACAAGTGGTCCCTGAGATTGTCCACCATCAATTATTTTAGTCCTTCCGTGAATAGTTATGTTAAATAAAGATTAAAATGACAAAACTATCCTCAATTAATAAACAACAGGCCAAAATGATTTGACATAAATTAAGGATATTTTTGTCATTTTAATCTTATTTATCAGAGATTTTTCGCTGAATGATCAAAATGATTAATGGTGGATAAACTCAGAGACCAATTCTTTTGATTTTAAATTTCAAGAACCAAAATGAGAAGTTATACTAATCTCATGAACCATTTTGAATAAAAAAAAACTTATAAAATATTATTTTTCTTTACACAGAGAGAGTTCGAACCAATGACATCTTTCAACACTGAAAAGAAAAGTAATATTAGACTAATAACAAATTCATAGTAGCTTCTTTATGTGACTTTAGCAAATATATTCATACAAAAGTAAACGATTGCTGAATCCTAAAGTTTTACTCCCATTACTCTATTCTAAAATTGGGGAGGGGTGACTGTAGCTTAGCTACAGTGAATCTGAAATGGGGGCAATTTCAGTTTATTTACGAAATTACCACTTCATTTTCCAAATTTCTTTATTTTGGCAGAGGGTCTGGGTTAGGCCCTTTGGGCCATGTGTTCCTTTGCATTGTGTTTAAGGGCGGGATTTTGAGGTTGAACAGGGACCTTGCAGAGAGAGAGTGAGGCCCATTCCTACAAGATTTCATCATCATTTCACAAACCCATGCCTACATGTGCTGATTGAAAATGTGAGAAATATTTTTCAAATATTTTGTGTACATTCATCGCTTCACTGAATGTAGTGTGTTCAGTTCTGGCATTCCCCTCAAAACATCGTTTCTGTGTAAGTGTCATTTTCTCATTTTCTCAGTTTCCTTCTGCCAGTCCGTCTGTTCATTGAAGCGATGACGGAAGACTTATACAGAAAATTTTCTAGGCTGTGGCTGTGGTTATTTAAGCTACTTGCTAGAGAATTGGTTATTGAATTTTCTGTATAAATTTTCTGGGTGTGATCTAAAACAAGTTGAACTTGATTAGATGCTTACTGATCCTGCTTATGCGTATTTTTTTTTATAGTGCATATTACTTTTGAATAATAATATTTCTGTATAAATTTGGTTATTGAAAAAGCAAATTGTTTAACTGTGGAATACCTGGTTATTTTTCCATTGAATGGTAATTTAGTTGCAGTTTGTTGTCATAGTTTCATAGGAAGAATTTGTGAAGGCGCTTTGAGAATTTGAAGCCTCTTTTTGGTTTCTTTTTCCATTGAATGGTAATTAAGATCTTTTAGCAATCCTTTCCGAGAACCTTTAGTGATCCTAATATGAGTCTAACTCTGCCTTGATCATGGCTCAACATAGAAAATTCATGGAATATCTTCTTTATAAGCGTCATACACTAGCCCGGGATTTATATCTTTTGTAGGATTGACATGTCCATATCCATAAGCAAATCCACTATTGAAAATGTTGTTGCTATCATTTATGATCCAAGTTGCATACACAAAAGAGAGTTGCTAGCAGTTTTAAAAAAAAAAAAAAAAAATAGAGTTGCTAGCTCAAAATCAAAATCCAAAATGATTATTGCTTCACATTGTGATTCTAAGCCTTTCATTTCCATATACAAAATTTAACCCTATATGTCATACTATCACTTACAGGCCTTTTAAGCAAGGGAACCCTGTTTTTTTTTTCTAAATGGGGATTAGTTGCGGGACCCACTCTACATCGAACTTCAATTATCCGAACCGTCTATGTTATAAGTCTCGATTCATAGATCATCCTTTCAAAAATTCAATTCAATCCGGAACCATTTGCCAATTTAATTATCACGATGAAATTTTATTGTTTCTTATAGAACAAAACATTCGTTAATTTCTTTGAACCCAATTAGACGCCTTAAATATTTCAGATTAGGCTAACATTTTGCAAGCATGATCTATGAGGTGCAACTTGAAAAATAGACTGTTCACATTATTGAAGTTCGATGTGGTGTGGGCTCCACAACTAATTTCCATTTTTAAAAGAAATGGGAATTCCTTTCCTTAAAGGCTTCCATGTCCAGTTAATAGTCTCATTTCTGGTAAGGATGTACATAGATATTCGTTTTTAAACTCAACCATTGTTTCCTCCTCTTTTCCATCCCATTCAATTACAGGATGAGAAATCTTATATGTTTGCAAGGGTATGGCAACCCATTAAAGAAAACGGGAAAAAAATTTGCTCTGTTGTTATGTAGCTCAGAAAATGTACTTTAGGAAACTCGAACTATTGTTCCAAGTAAAATGGAACTTCTGCACATTCGGTTGTTTTGGAATGACTTGAGCTAGCCTTTTTTTTGTGGAGAATCTGGTGTTGGTATGACAAATTATTTAAAATTTTAGTTTATATAACAAATTGAAAAATATGAATAAATTCATATGACGTTTCAAAATTTTTTCCTTATATATTCTATTAGTAAAGGGAATTGTTGTTGGCACTCCAAAATTCTCATTTGACACTCCAAACTTTCTATAATTAAAAAGAAAAATACACTTGTGAGGAGTGTAGAATGAGATTTTTGGAGTGCCAATAACACTTCCCTTAGAGAAACTCCAGCGTGGGAGCCCTCCCCCCAGGCTATTCACTATTCAATCCACCATGTGAACAGTAACCGCCCTTAATGAAAAGTAACTGCCTTTTGCATCTCCACCGTTGCACTTGAATAGCCCTGGCAATAGGCAATAAAATATTAGTTTTGTTTTTAATACATAATACTAAATAAATTTATTTGTAATTTCTGATAAGATTTTTTAAATCGTTCTCGTTGCGCCACGTGTCATTATCCACAATTTTTTTTAAATTTTTTCGGAATTTTTACATTTTTTAATTTTTTTTATTGAACTAATTAATCTCTGCCGTTGGATTTAAAAAAAATTGAATTCCAACACTCCAGATTATGCCACGTGTCACAACGGTAACTTTTCTTAATTTTAAAACTATTTTTTTCTTTTATTTATTTATTTATAAAGCAGAATAATATCAATCGTTGATCTCAGATCCAACGGTTGATATTAAATAAGATTTTTTTATTTTTATTACCGTTGCAAATCGGACAGTCCAATTTAAAGAGCTGTTGAGATCCAACGGATTGTGGGAAGCCACGTGGCTTCCCAATGGTAACCTCGGCAAACTGCGACGTGGTCCCCATACTCTGAAAAGCTGTCGGCTAACACGCCCCCACGAGCGGGTGAGTGGCACGCGCCTTGAGCTTCAGGGCCGGGCTATCTGGCCCTATTTCGTCCCCCGTCCCCCGAGCACCAGCCCACGCTAGAGTTGCTCTTAGTAAAATGTGTTGCCAAATTGCAAATTTGTGTTATAATACCAAACCATCTTATCAATTATAATAAATAGCTCAAAATGACTTGAGTTCGCTGTTGAGCTACAAATTTTTAAGCTCGGCTAATAGAAGAAGGAAGCCAAGCCTGGCAAATGTTTGGAAATGAAATTAAGTCGAACTTGAGCAAAGTGATAATTAGTTTAGCTCGTTGCTGGCCCTACAATGTGACAGTCACAGTAAAAAAAATTATTTTTCGTTAGAAACTAAGAAGCTGTCAATTAGATGAGCTTATGATTACACTGTTATTGTAAGTATTTCATTTTTTTTCTTTTACTATGCATCAATGAGTGAGATTCAAATTTTTAAAAGTAGTAACAATAATAATAATAAAACTGCTTCCAAAACGTCCTAGATCAAATACTAATACTAATTGATACTTCATACAAGGGGTGGGCAAACGGTTATAGGAACCGCAGGTCGAGGCGGGTACTGGCCGATTCTTAATATTTTAGAAAACAAACGGGCCGGACCGGGCCCTTTGCATTTACAGGGCGGGCCGAGTCCAGAAACTTAGAAAAACGGGTACCCGGACCGACTCGTTTCTAGTTATAATGGACGGCTGAGATTGAATGATAATCTATCATCTAATCTCAACCGTTAGTTTCTACATAGGTCTACCCGAGTCCAAGCCAAGGTTCTAGAAACATCACTCTCTCAAGTCACAACCGCCTCTCTAAGTCTAATCTCTATCCCTCTCTCTCGCTCCTCTCTTTCCCTCTCGCTCCATCTCTTTCCCTTTCGACTCTTTGACAATGTCACTGGAATGGAGGCCTCGATTGCCTCGTACGGAGACTCGTCGTCGGACTCAAACTCTGAGTCGTCGGCTCCACCTCCATCACCACCTTCGAAGCTCAACAACCCTTAAGAATCGACCCCTGTGCTGCCTTCACCTTCTCTGTCACTTCTCGACAGCCCCAATTCCTTCGGTAACCTCCTCTATCGTCTTTCTTCTCTTCCTTGGGCTTGGGCTTCCATCCCCGGGTCTCTTTCTTCTTCACCGGTCCGGCTTGTTGCTGCGACTCAGCGTCCATGGGTGCTCCGCCGAGTGTTTGGTTGCGAGACTCTACGTCAGTCCCTCGACTCCCTCTCATTCCTCTGCTTCTGCTCTACCTTCACTCTCTCCTCCTCGATCAAGGTAAGCCTAAGGTTTATGCAGATCTCGATTAGTTGAATTGTGAACGATGCATTGTTATAAATGTTTCTGAATTCGAAGCTTGTATCGGAGATTTGATATTGATTAGCGTTTTTTGACGATCTGTGTTTGTTCAGGTCGGAAATTATAGGCCAATGCTGAGGCTAATTCCGACGAGCTCATGAAGGTTGAGGAGCAGATCAGCGCCTTTCCAAAACCGAGAAAAAAAAAGAAAAAAAAAAGAGTAATTGGACCCGTGGACCCATCCCGAACCGGCCCGTTTGAAACGGGCTGGGTTAGGTCCGGTTCTTAAAATCAAAATCATTCTACCTGGCCCGGTCCATGCCCAACCCTACTTCATACTTGTTTTTTGTGCATAATTTTCACGTTATGGTTTCCTATACCTAATAATGAAGGTATGACTTACAAAACGAAAGATTTTGGGTCAAAGAAACAAAAACATCACAAAATACTAGTAGAACAATAGAAAAATGGCAAACCTCAACTTTGGGAAATTGGGAGGGTCACCTTTACCCTACTATGATTAATTTATTATAGGCTTTCTATCCAAAATGGTTCTTGAGATTTGCATCATTCCCAACTTTGGTCCCTAAAATTTGAAATCAATAGAAGTAGTCCCTGAGTTTTTCCACAATCAATCATTTGACCTATTGTTGATTAAATTGAGGGTATTTTTGTTATTTGATCCTTATTTAATATAATTTTTCATGAGAGGACCAAAATGATTGATGGTGGACAAACTCAAAGATCACTTCTATTGATTTCAAATCTCAAAAACCAAAGTGATGAGTTATGCAAATCTTAGGGACTATTTTAGCTAAAAAGCCTTTATTATATTATATGCTTTGCTCACGTTGGGTTTTATTTAACACCATTCTAATATACTATACATATTCCGATCAATAAAAATAAGGGCGTTTTGATATAGGGGCTTGATTTTTTAATTTTTTACAATTTTGGTGCCACATGATTTTTATTTGCCCATTTTATTGTTCTTAAATTACAAAATCTGCCATAGATTTTATCAAAGCAAAACACTGATGCCCAAAATCCTAAATTCTTCACGATAACAAAAAAAAAGTTTCCTAAATTCTTGCTTAACTTATATCTCAGAGTCTGAATCAAAACAAATACTGCATAATATATATCCTCCCTGCAGATAAGAAGCATTTGAATTTTATAATATATATTAATCATAATTATTTCCTACCAGAAATTTTTTCCACCTCCACGATAACTTATGTCCCTTGTGCAAGATTTTCTCTTTCTTATGAAAAAAAAAAGTCTTCCACTTCTCTTCTAACTCTCTTAATTTGGAGCTGTAATTGAACTATTGCTTAATCATGAGTGCATAATATAGGTACGATTTGCCTTGTGCTTTGGTGTTGGAAAAATTACGGTCTAATTGCTATATTAAATCACATGGAAAATCAAGAAATAATTTATGCAATTATATATCAAAGTAATGCATGCACATGAGTAACTAATGTTAAACAAACATGACATAATGGATTAGAAAAACCTGAAAATACGGTCGAGGCAAGTGTTAGACACTTTGTCCTTAAGACAAGTTTACGCCTCACTACGATGCTCATGGTTGATCGGCGCATGTCTCCCAAGATACAACGATCACATCCTTGTAATAGTAGCACCCCAAATCACAAGGCTCCATGAACCACGATTGTGTTGAAAACTCTCATATGGACTCAATGAGACTTTCTAGTATTTAGTGCATTCTATATATGATTATGTAAACAATGAAAAGTTATTTTGTGATTATAGGGGGCTTCCCTATTTATAGAATGTGAGATACCTCTTTGAAAAACATGTGACTATTCATGAAGAGTCAAAAGTTACAACTTTTCATTTGAGTAGACATATCTTTCTACCAAAAGGCTCCACTTCTAATTTCCATTCAATTAATAAATTTAATATAATAATATTATTATTAAATTTTCCAACAATTGGTTCGTTAGTTAATGTATATTTTGGTATGTATATATATATTTGGTACGGCATGTAAAGCAAGTTTGTAACGTGGCAGTTTTTTTCGCACGATACGTAATGTTAATTTAGACTGTAACACTCATTTTGTACTTAAAGTAATATTTATTTTGAACGTACCAGTCATTTGGTAAATGAAGTAACATTAATTTTGAACGTACCAGTCATTAATTTGGTAGGTAAACAATATTAATTTTGAACGTACCTGTCGTTTGGTGCATAAAGTAATGTTAATTTTGAACGTACCACTTATTTGGTACCTAAAACAATATTAATTTTGAACGTACCAGTCATTTGGTATATAAAATAATATTAGTTTTGAATGTACCAGTCATTTGGTACGTAAAGTAATATTTAATTTTGAACGTACCAATCATTTGGTACTTAAAGTAATTATAACAAACATGTTTGTTATTGTAATTAAAAACATACTAAATACTGTTTGTGCAATGTGAGTTTGGAACGTACCAAATATTGTTTGTGTTTTTTGTAGCACATGAACCAAGTTTGCACTCCATTCTCAAACAATGATTTAGGAAAAACCATATATGTATCAAGAAAATATACCAGCCATACTGGAGGATCCTCAATCCATGAAAGAAAGTCACAGTTCATTTTCTTCACAACCTGATGATTTGCTTGGTTGCTGTCTAATCGCTGCCAAACACAATTAAAACTTCGAAACCAATCTCTTCCAAAATACAGTTTGTTGCAGAAAAACATTCTCCATGCGCATTATTCATATTAACTGCACTCCTTAAATCAAGCTCCAATAACACCGACGTGAAGCCAATATAAGCCAATATCAAGAGCAAACATAACACCCTCTCTTGCTGCCAAATGGGAATAAGATATATTTGTAAAAACAACCACTAATTAAAATGAAAAATTCTATTCGAATTTCAAACATGGGAGATCACAAATTTCAAACGTGAAGATTAATTTCCAAACATCATCAACAAGCAGAAATATTCCCCTAAAAATGAGGCCATATAAAAAAAAAACTCTTAAAAGGACATAATTGGAAACCGATATAATTTTAGCTTAAAAAAACATGTAATTTAAATAAACAACAAATGCTGACGTGGCTGTTGGTTAAAGCATCTTAATCAAATCTGAAAAAGAAACAAATGTTTAATCTAAAAATTGTTCAAAAGTTGCAGGGGATTCTAATTATACCTAAAAAAATATATATCTTAGCATTAAATAGAGTTTTGGGACTAAAATTAATTTTTATTCTTCTATAAGACATTTTTCTAAACTTCATCTTATTTAAGGATTAAATTCTAATTTTCTATTTGTTAAATTGCATGATAACCTTGGAATATTGGTCTATGTTTTTGTTGACCCTAAAAACTACCAGGCCTACGTGGCACGCAGGAGCTAACTACGTCCTTCGGTTGTGTGCGGGGCGTGCGAACTCGTCGGCTGAGGAGTAAAATGTCTTGATGTCGCGTTGGGCGCGCTGCTGACTTCTTGATCTTGCGATTGCGGTCGAGGAAGGAACACGTCTCAGCCTTCGAGTTCTAGAGCTTGAAGACAAGGCTGCTAATTTTGCGAAGTTCAATATCAAATTCGTCTTTCAATGTGTTGAATGTAGTAACTTGGTAACACCTCACTTCCCTGAGAAGGCTAATGAGATGACCTTTACCAATAAGGATTCAAAAATCCTTCTCGACCGAGACTTGGATAGGTAATCAGTCGGCCGAGAAGCAGTGCTGTTTATTCAAACTGAAGGTGCTCCTTGATCGGCTAATTCTACGGCTCCAGTGCTGTTTATCCAAACTGAAGATGTCGCCGGTTGCCTTCACAGTGCTGTTTATCCAAACTGAAGGTGTGTTGGCGAGAAATGGGAGAAAAATAGAGTTCTCAAGGTTGTTGAGAGGTTTCGAGTAGAGCGAGTTTGCGCAGGTAGTTTTGTGTGTTCAGTTAGGGGGCTTTCCCATGTTGCACAACCTCTTGTATTTATAGTGACTGTGTGCTTAGTAACCATCCCGTGTAATTCCAGTCGAAAGGAGAACACTTTTCTTGAAATAGTTGTCACACAAACTCCCTTGCCATTATCTCGATATCTAGGAAGGGTTGGCAATTGTACTTTCCTTCTATTCAGACTAGATACACTAGTCACCTGATAAGGCTCGTATTTAGAGTTGTTTTTAACTTCAAATTCCCATGCACCATGTGCCATATCCTATCATCCATTCACCAGATTATCATCATGATAATTCCAACTTAAACTGGAATATGCCATTGCATATTAATTGCATTAATAATTACTTGTTTTATCCCACCTTTCTTTCCAATTAAATGCAAACCATGCATCATCAAAATATCCAACCTGATCACATATTTTCCATCTTGTCAAAGCCCACGAGTTCCAAGTTGATGCAATTTGTTTGACTAAACTCTTGGCAGGATGCCAAGGTTTATCCGGTTCCACCTTCATTCATGTATGTAAGCTAACCTTCTGCCACATCACACCACCATGAAGTAAATTGCAGCTGATAAGTAGTTAATTACTGCACTAATTTCCCTTTCCCGTCAGCTATTTTGTAAGATATAATACTAAAAATGGAGAATCAACATTCAATGTGTATGGCTTTATGATGAAAATGACGTACTTCTATATAAACATTTCTACGTGCAGAGATGTACTCAAGCATTGTTTCCTCCTCTGGTAAAGATGTATAGAGATATTTGTTTTTTGAACAAGAAAACTACCATAGTTCCTGTTGAGAAAACCAGCCAAGTAATCACAATCCATTGGTTTAACTTAATCAAATTTGATCAGCTTCGCAAAAGAGTTAACAGAGACGTAGAACTAATAGGTAAAACTTCTAATTTTGAATGCTGCTACAATACTAAAAGCATCATGGTTAGTTTTTTTTATTGAATTGAGTTTACGCTGATGCTTATAACTATACTATCTATAGATGTTTATGGTTGTTTAATGGTTGTGCAACCAACTGAAAACGTCATGGTGCAAAATATCAGACTTGAGAAAAAACGAAACCGGCAAATCCAAAACACCTAGTAAGTCACGCTTCTATTACATTATGATTACGTAGTTATACATGTATAACCATACAAACATAATATAGAAAACTCTAACTCCACTTTTTATTGTAGAGGAGAACAGTTAGAGTTTAGGCAGAAACTGCAACAGATTTTCATGATGACACATTGTAATCACTTTCACCGTCTTCATTACTTTGACTGCACTCAAAGTAAAGCAGTACCAAGGTCAATATGTAATCACTTCAAGTTTGCTATTTGCTATTTGCTATCTTTATCTTTATAGGAAAAGAGATCAAATCTTCTGTACTCAAATTTGTTGTGGCCTCTCTGTGGCTCAAATGAGTGATTGACACGTATTAAATTTATAACAATAAAATTTAGAAAAGTTAAGATAATAACTATGAATTTAATATGTGTCAATTACTCATTGGGGCCACAGAGAGGCCACACCAAATTTGGGTGCAGAAGATTTGATCTTATAGGAAAACATGTTTTAGGGAGCACATGCTCAACAATTTGCTTTTTCAATCTCGATATCCCAGAACTTTGGAAATATAAACGAGAGTAAATCAACCACTTTTCTTTAATGTTTGTTTTATTTATATTTTTACTATCTATTAGGGTGCTGCTAAAAATATGCAAATTAGGTTCGAATATGTAAAATTGCCCGTTGAAATTCTGCCTACTTCTGCACAAGTGTATGCAAAGTCTCCTATTGCAGTTGATGCTGAATTGAAGATAATTAAACAGTTGCTTTTGCTTGATCCTGCACTAAACAAGGTTAGTCCACTGTGATTGACATTGTTAAAAAAAAAACATCCACTCTTTTGTGAATTGTATTTTGCAACCGGTTGATACTTGATTGTCTATTATAATTTGAAAATTTTGTCGTACCATGGTAGAATGCATGTCTCATATGCCGAGCCACAATTGTGGGCTACGATTTGAGCAAAGGATGGTGGTACAAGTCATGCCCATTTTTTCACAAAGTTGTAAAAAAAAAAAACATATGGAACCCTTGAGTTCTTTGAACATAGGTCACTAAAAAAAATGCATGAACCATGGGAAAAATTTGATGTGTTTTTTTTCTTACATTCTTTTTATCTCTTTGCATTGCATATACTGCAAACATGGTTTTTTTTTTTTAAATACCCAACGCTACAACCTTAGGAACTTAGAAATGGAGAGTAAATTGAAGACACTTACACACAAAGCATGTTAGGAAAAAAGAAAGCCTTGGGTTTGTTGCGATGACATAATTCGTTTCTTATTTAGGTTCAAAATAAATTTTATTGTGGAGAACACCACAAATTAGTTCAACTTCTTAGTAATAGGAAAGCATGCTGAAAAATTTCTGGGTATTTCTTACCAACTCTCTGGCCATTGAAATGGCCATGATGAGTGTTGCCACCACATCTTAAAAAATTGATTGGTTGCACAAAAAAGTTTCAAGTCCGTTTCGGAAATCATAAAATGATTTTGGCAAGACAGAGTTTGTTGTTTATGGACTACTTGAGGAGGAAGTACCATTTGAGTCAGTGATTAGCTCAGTTGAACCACACACACCTGCTGCAAATACTCGAAAACAAATTATTGGTGCAGAGACGCCCCTCCCTTCTCCACCTTTGCAACCATAGGGTAAAGATATTCAATCAGCTGCATCAAACATGGGTGTTAAAAAGACGAAAGACAATTCTAAATATATTGAATATCTTTTGATGTTGATCAAGGCCACTGGAGTAAAGTTATGACATGATAGTTGATAAGTTTTGGCTACCATTTACTATGTTTCTTTCTGACCTTTTTAGTTAGACATTGAATGACAACAAATATCATAATGAGACCCAACCGCAGTCGGCTAATCGGGCCAGGGTATCTGGTGAATTTTTCAAGCTGATTGTCCTCAAAATTGAACCTTTTGTCAAATTTCCTATCAGCACTGAGAAACAGGTCACAACCAAAGAAAATAAAGGAGAGGTATAATTACAATGCATTGTTTAGCCAGTTACCTTAATCATATCCATGGCAACAATACTTATTCAATTATGCTTCCTGTTTCATTTCAGTGCTGAAGATGTTCATTCCCAAAAGAAATAAGCTATAAGAGACTTAATAATGGATTGGTGCAGAGCATTAGAGATGGGTATTTTATTTTGGTCATTTCACTTCTATAATTACTTGCTACTGACACTATAAGAACTTGATCTAATTTTTTATTTTTTATTTTTGTAGTCACTGAGGTGATAACAAAATTTGTGGGACCCATATTTGTTTTGTTGCATGCACAGACAAAATATGTGATCGCATGCTACTTATGTTTCTTATGTAAAGACATTATATTTTGAAAAACTACACTAAGAAGCATTTTATGAACGGATGCCTTTTGGAAAATTTTCAATATTTAATCCTCCCTTTGTTTTAGTCCCATGTTAGCAGATGGCAATATTTTGCTTCACTTTCTAGTTATTCGATGCCCCGTCAGATTTTTACACTGGTTATTTTACAGTCTCCTTTAGTAAATTTTTAAATTTAAATGAAAAAAGTTTCGACTTGCCACACCGCGCGGGAATAAATTCTTGTTTAAACAAACAGGAAGTGGGGGCACCAACAACGGGAAGTGGTCTATCTTTCCCCTTCTAATCCAAATTCGGAATCTTTGACACCCCTATCAGTTCTCTAAGTGGCGTTGGATTCCCTGTCAAGCGAATTCTACGTAAAAGAGGGATGTGTCCAAAAGTCCCCATCCACTCTAATTCATATCTTTCAATCGATGGTGGTTCTTGTCCTCCATACTTTGGGTCCGACTGGGCTTAGGGGTGCAGATGTTAGAGTCGACTAGAGCTTCGCTTTAAGCCTTCTTATACTCCATTTCCGTGCCTAAGCCTGCTGTTTGATTTCGTGGGTTTTAGCTTAGCTTCCTTTTATTGTTATTGCTATGGGATTTAGGCGCCTGTGCTTTATCCCTTTTCATGTTTCTCGCTGGAGGTTTCTTCTCCTTTTTCTAATGAATTAGTTAGGGTGGGTTCAAAAAAACCGAAAATTGAAAAAAAGGGGACCGAAACCGAAAAAAAATCCAACCGGAAAAAAAAAAACTGAATCGAACCGAACCTTATTATTTCGGTTTCAGTTTTGGAGGTTCGAAAACCAAACCGAACTGAATCTCTTTACACTTTATGAATGTATGCCTATGATGTTTCTTTTGTGAAACTTTGTTGCCAAATTTGAAACTAAGCCAAGGGCTTTTTCAAGGAGCATACTTGATTCAATTAGAGATGATATTTCATTGGTTATAGAGGAAAGTTTTGGAAGGCTTTGGAACTTGAAAGAGCTTCTCTATTTGTTTGTTTTTTGAATGGATACGGTGATCATTTTCTTTGCAATTGAGATTGTTGATAGAATATGATTGGTTTATATGATCTTGTATATGTACAACTAACTACCTTCTCACTTTTCACTTTCCCCATTTTCTTATTATTAGTCTACCAATGCCTCTTTTCTAAATTCTATATTAAAAAAAGATTAAGTTTTATAAAATAAAAAAAAACCGAAACCATACCAAAACCTAACCGAAAAAAATGGAATAAACAAAAACTGAAAGAAAATTGAACGGATTTGATTCGGTTCGATTTTGGTTTTGACAAAAAACCGAACCCACCCCTAGAATCAATACCTTTCGAGCCAAAAAAACAAAAAAAAAATTTTAAAAAAAAACTTGGCTCCTGAAAGTAAAGAGTCATTCCTCACTTGAGACAAATTACAATTTGACACATCTGTTAAAATTTTTACTTTTGTGCTTTTAGTGGGTTACTGGTGCATATGTCAAACTGCAACTTGATATTCATCATGAATTTTCTCAATAAGACTATCTCCAACTCTTGGGTTAAAACGTAACACTTTTAACCCAGAAACATGTTTTATGCTCCAACCCTCTGGGTTAAATTTTTAGTCCAAGATTTTAAAGAATGAATTTTGGATTCTTAAAGTAACTTAAAAAAACTATTATGTAGACTATCCTAGTTTAATTTTATGAACATTTTAACATAAAAATATTTAGATTATGATAAATATTGAGAAATCACTAAACATACACCATGAAACACTATAAAAGAATATAAAACACATGAAAGAATTTTTTAATTATTTTAGCCGTTGGATTTAAATTTGGACCGTTAGATCTTTTTCTTGACTGTTAGATTTGATCATATTAGATCTTAGCCGTTGGATTCAATGAATTTATAAATATAAAAGTAAAAACAAATACACATATATGGTGGGTCAACCTACTAACCCGGAGGGGAATTCTAGGCTAATTTTGCCTCATAAATGAGTTTCAAGTCAAAACTCATAGTTGACCCAATGGTTGGAAACTTGGAGCAAGGTGGGGTATGTTTAGAATCTAAAATTTGAGTTTTACTCGAAGGATTGGAGTAGGTCTAAGGAGTCGAGCAACAACAACAACAACAAAGCCTTTTCCCACTAAGTGAGGTCGGTTGTATGAATCCTAAAACGCCATTCCACTCGATTCTGTGTCATGTCTTCCGTTAGATCCAAGTACTCTAAGTCTTTTCTTAGAGTCTCTTCCAAAGTCTTCCTAGGTCTTCCTCTACCACTTCAGCCCTGAACCTCTGTCCCATAATTGCAGCTTCTAACCGTAGCATCAGTAGGCCTTCGTTTCACATGTCCAAACCACCATAACCGATTTTCTCTCATATTTCCTTCAATTTCAGCTACTTCTACTTTACCTCGGATATCCTCATTCCTAATCTTATCATTTCTCGTGTGCCCACACATCCAACGAAGCATTCTCATCTCTGCTACACCCATTTTATGTACATGTTGATGCCTCACTGCTCAACATTCTGTGCCATAAAACATTGCTGGCCTTATTGTCGTCCTATGAAATTTTCCCTTAAGCTTCAATGGCATACGATGGTCACACAACACGCTGGATGCTTTGGTACTTCCTAATCTCCAATCCTCACCCCTAACTCAGTACGATGATCTGGTGGTATTCTTCTTTACTTGTAAGTGAGGAGTCTTATGTCCGAATCTCGTAGATGGCGAATTCAATATCAAATTAGGTTGTCTATTGTGTGGCTTATCCGCACTCCTCCCTTCCCGTAGTTTAAAATATATCGTTGTACTGAAAGAAAGAAAAAAAGAAGATTAATTCTCTAGGAACATTCGCCTTTGTCCATTACACGTACAATTGTTGAACACCAACACAATAAGACGGAACTCCGGCCACATTCAAGTTTTTACATATATACATGCAAAACTCACAATGGCATACCGGATGCATTGTGACTTGAGTTCTGCCAATTCAGGTCGCCTAAGATTCCTCAAACTTTGACCCCAATCTTCTTACCAGCTACCGTTTCCTCGACTAGTAATCCAGATGATAGGAGGGATCGCACCTTTTGGATCTCTACACCCTGAAACATTATTCTCTTACAAACATAAAGTACAATGAAAATGCTGATATTTATTGCATGCATATTTGCATTACGTACGGTAAGCGAAGAAGCTGTACACAGTCGTGTTTGTCTAGCCGAAGTACATCTACCAGAGGCAGCACACACTTCAGTTTTAGGTGCGTTCTTGATGATAAACGGCCTGGCCTCACTACTCCAGCAAGCGCTTATGCTTGCACCATCCGATAGCAGTCGCATATAAGAATATGGTCCCGGCAGTACTGCCACCAACTGTCCACAGGAATTGTGGCATCCCTGCTTTTTCTTTATCAAATAGGTCAATATGGATGTTCATGCCCATGACACCAGCTACAACAACAAAGCCACGCACAGCCAGGGTTGCTGTTGTCAACATGACCCCCATTTGGAGGAGATTGTTCTGTTTGTCATCCAACATTATGTTGATGTAATCCTCTGTGTCGTCGACGTACTCCCTCAGCTGCCAAGGAACAATCGATATACAATAAATATACATGAAATAAAAACAGTAATGTTACACATCTAAACAAGAATGAAGTGATTCATTGATGATAAGAGGAGCAAATTCCACATATAAAGATGAATGCATAAATTTTATACTGTGGTTATGATATGAAAGAAGGATAGGATGTCGGGAAAAGGAAATTTTGGTCTAGGATTTTGGAGAGTGGTAATGGAAATTGGCAATGAAAGCAACACGTGTTTTTTCCAAGAACTGAATGAAGACTTTAAAAAAAGATCCGGTTACATGTTTTAAACAAAGCTACATAACTTTATAATAGTTTCCTCGTATACAAGTTTTTGTGACATCCCACTTCCTTCTAGAGCAATAGAAGTTGTAGAACCGCTCTCCATTTTAAATTATGTTCACTTAAAAATATTTGCACCGAACAAAATTGAGAGGTAAAATGTACTTGCATACCGTGGATAGCTTGTTCAGTGTACCATCAATTTGCACAAAATATGCCTCCAAAAGCATTTCAAGCTCTTCTACATCGAGTTCCTTTCCTATAGCACTATGCGTGGAGCTAGTAGCGGTCCCATGGCTGTCCCTTCTAAGAAATTGATGCCGGGGGTCATCAGTGTTTTGAGGATCACCTTCAAAATTCAAGAGGTCCCCACCAGCTTCCATTGAGATTTCAGTAGGACCCCTGATACAGTACAACAGGAAAGTTACGACTGAAGAACTGACATGGCTATTAATTAAAATGAGAATGAGATTTTAAGTTCCCTTGCCTGTCATCCATATCTGATCCTGGAGCTTCAGGATCCATGTCATCTCTCTCACCCAAGGACGAAGTGGACGAATTTTCAAGATGTTGCTGAACCAACTCGTCAGTTAGATACATTTCAGCCATATCTTCATCATCATCAAGCAAGTGTTCTAGTTCATCCCTCACCTAGAGGTAATACATGACAAATTTAGCACTGAGAAAGCCATCTAGTTTATCCATTGGTTAATCATGTCATCAGAAATGTAACTTTACAACCACAAGCCTCCACGAAGGAAGACCTCCATTTAATCTTTGCCATGAAAGGAAAGGGTATGGATTATCAAATGCTATGCTAACGTTCTGAACACGGCCGGTAATTGCAACCAAGCGACTCTTGATTTGGCGGACGCGTTCCAAATTGAGAGTACTAATCTTTGAAGTGAGCTTATCTAAAGCTGGATGAGCTTCTTGCTCCAATGTTTTTGCCTGTTCTCAAATTTGCATAAACAAGGAAAACAAGTTACACATAATGGAATGAATTATTAAATGAGGCAATCCAATCCGGAATACGGTATTCACTTACTTCATTCTCTAAGACACTGCAAGCAGCCTCAAGGCATGCCTCCAATGCAACAAACTCAAAAGGCAGAACCTTCAAACCATCACGATTCTCCTCCAGACCTTGCTTCTCTGTTGCCTCACCTTCCCCATTTCCACCAGCAGCTCTTCTCACTTGTGCATCTGCCTCTGCTTCTTCCATTTCATACCAATTCGATTCATTGTCATTGCCCTCCTTCTCCTACCCAAAATTAACAACACAAAACAATGACAAAATCACAATTAAATACAGTGTTCTAAAAATCGGCCTAAGCACTAGGCGGTGAAGGCCTACCGTGACTTAGTGCAAATTGTTTCGAAAAATCGGTCTGGAACTAGGTGGTCCTAGGCGGGCTAGGTGGCGCCTGTGCTGTCCTAGGTGGTTTTTTATTTTATGTTATTTTATTTTTTTATTAATTGTATGCTTTTTTCTTTTTTGAGTTTCATGGTGGTATATTTATGGAAATGGTGTACCTAATTTGTAAAGGATGGATTGACTACAAGTTCATCCAATTGTGAAATGAATTGGAGCACTTTTGAGGGGATACATACAAAGAAAAGAAATAAACTAGATACAACAAGGTTAAATAATTTGGGCTATGTCCAATCCAATGCAAGGATCATGAACAAGAAGATTTTTAAACATTGAGCTTGTTGGATGAATGTACTTTGTATATTCTTCTACTTCTATTTTTGCACTTTATTATTCTTTTATTATCCATACAAGTATAGTTTTTATAAGTGTAAATAGATGCTTATTTACAAGATATACAATAGATTTACATAAATCTGCCTAGGCCCTGCCCAAGGTCTAAAAAATCGATAATATCGGCGAAATATCGCCGATATTATCGTTTTTTTGGATACCCGATATTTTCACACACATACACTTTAATTTCGTCAATATATCGGGGATATTATCAATAATATCGATAATATCGCCGTGGTTCTTCGCCGGAAAATCTGAGAAAATAAACCTCCGAGTTGTTTCTCACTACAACCTTCACCAAAGCACCTAAAATGAGTCCTAACTAGAGTTTGATCGATCTATGAGAAAGATTAGAGAGAGTTCCGAAGCTCACCAAGGTCGAGGGACGATAAATTTCGTCGGAGAAGGAGATGCACAGTGGCAACGCCACGGCACCACGAGAACGGGGAGGTTTTGGGTGTGCTCCATCATTGCTCCAAGTTTCCTGGATCACACAGGGAGGTTTTGGTGAGGGTGGATGAGGTGGTGACTGTCAAAGGGTGTGTGTGTGTTTTTCGGGGAAGAGGGAAGGAGAGAGCATAGAGAGTTACAAAGAAAAACAAAAAGAAAGAAGAGAGGGAGGGAACCGGGAGAGAGAGAGAGAGGGAGTACGGGAAAGGGGGACAAAATCAGGGGGTGGGCCCCTTCGGCTCACCAAATAAGAACCAAAATTATTATTTTTTAAATAAAAGTGTAAAATATTGAACCTCATAGGAACTCTATATGGTATTAAATCACTCATGTATCTTACCATGCAATGTATAAAGTGTAAAATATTGTAGTAATTTATTATATATAAATGATTATGGTGTGTTTAAACTTCTTTCATTAATTACTACATATTTTCTACACTCACAATGTTTGCCAGCTCGCTATATAATCAACTTAAATCAGTTAAATCCATCATGCAATGCATTTCCTTCCAATTTTTTGTGATAAACTAATAGATAATTGACTAAATAAACATCCTGCAAAGTTGCAATAAAAATTTCCAAGTTTTTCTTACAATTTCCGTGGTTTCCATATAATTTTTATCGATATCGATATTATCCCGATATTTCCATCGATATTTCCGTGTTTTCGGACTACCGATATTTCCGATATTACCCATATTTAATACCTTGGCCCTGCCTAACTGCCTAGGCGTTAGGCCCCTGCCTACCGCTCGACTAGCGCCTAGCATTTTTTAGAATCTTGATTAAACAACACCACAATCACAATCAACAACACAATTTTTTTTTGAACAAAAAATATTACCTGTACTAAGGGGAGATGGTGTGTTTACCCTTATAATGGATTAGCAATAATGTGGTTCAAATTAGCTTTTGACGATAATTGAACCTAAAACCTCTCACTTAATGAATATTACTGGATTGTAGTACTAAGTGGCCACAATAATCACAATTAACAACACAGCTCAATACTAGAAATCACAATTGCAATCATAAACAATGGCCATTAGACGAAATATTTAAACATTTTGGAACCTGGATTTTCGCGGGTTTGGTGGTGGCGCAAAAGTCGGCGCTGAAGCTCCTCAATAAATGGAGTGACAGGCGGGTCTCGGGAATTGAGCAGCAGGACCTCATGGGCGGTGATGATGGCCTTGATGTGCTCCAAGTTGATCACGATAGCTCGCTCTCGACCCAGCACCGTAGACGGGTACGAAAGAAGCGGATCCAGGATACGAAGGTCCCGAGCGGGTAGACCGGTCCGCCGCATGATGGCGTGCTTGCCGGCCTCTACAACCTGGGCTTGCCCGCTGGAGTCCAGAAGCAGCCATGACCTCACGCCAAGCCCCTTCTTCCGTAACCCGCCGGCCACCGACATGCCGAGGCCGGGCATTGTGGGTCGGATCGGGTCAGAGTCGTCCTCCGCTGGGGCTGTGGCCGACTTGGATGGGTGGTGATTGGGATGAGGGATTCTCATCACGGCGGTTGGGAATTGGGATTTGCAGGTCAACCTCTCCTGAATCCCTCTCTGTTTTGTAAGAGCTGGGATGGTTTGCTGTGTTCAAGTTTTGCTCTAATTTTGTCATAAAGAATTAAAGATGAGATCAGGGATGGTAGACAAGATTAATATCCCAGACTCAACTGGAGGAGAGATTTTGCAGTGGGCCCAAAATACAGGGAGGTATTATTAGAGTCACTAGAAAAAATGTCGTGTGATGCTGTAGGGCTTGAATGCATCACCTTTAACTGCATTGTACAATTAACAAGACGAAACGAAATGTTTTGGTTCCCTAATAAACATAAGTAAAATATAGTTCACACATGTTGCCCTTGTAGCGAAGGTGACAAAATATATATCTTATAGGTAAGGTACATGTGTGAGTAGTTGACAAAAAAATATAACGACTATTTTGTTCTCATTCTAGCATCTAAGTTTCCAAGCACAAACATGGAAAGCAAAGAACGTGCAGGTGTTGAAGCAAAAATGTTGATAACTGAAAACGTGTAGAACGGCTTATAGCAATCAATTACGGAGATTGCATTGTTCACTTTTTTTTAGAGTGGTCATCTTCTGCACTATAGCGAAAAATATAAATCATAGTTTAAGAAACGCTACTGTAATGTTTGTTACATAGGTGTGTGCGTGAAAAACAAATTGCAAGTTACCTATCTTTGGGTTTTTTGCTTTGAGATTTTGTTCTGAGTGCGGCTAACGGCACTTTGTCGGCTGGTTCAATTTTGGGGACAACCAGATTTTGGGGACAACCAAAATGCAAGTATATAAACGATATAATATAGGTTAGAATTGTTGGAGCAAAATTATATGGTAATGACATACTACCAAAAGTATATAAACGATATAATATAGGTTAGAATCTTTGGATGTTAATCTACAGTGAAGGAAGCTGTTAAACATATATGCTTAGGTAAATGATTTTCAGGTACCCTTATTTTTTCTTGCCATTGGACTGAACAAAACAAATGAGAATCAAGGGCTAAATCACTTCCGATTTGCTTAAGGACTAAACTGGAGGCAATATACTTAAGGACTAAACTTGAGCCGATATGCTTTAGGACTAAACTTGAGACGATATGTTTAAGGATTAAGGCTGATTATTGAAATGAATAAATGTATGATATTCTCTTGTTCTTTTAATCACAAATGATCCCTGACATTGATCAAACATATCATTTTGGTCCCTAACATTGAAAATCAATAGAAATGGTCCCTGAGATTGTCCACACCCATCATTTTGGTCCTTCCGTTAAAAATTCTGTTAAGTGTCCAGAGCTCTTGGCCGGAAGTTTGGGCAATTTTCAAAGCTTCGTGACTCAATCGTTTCTTAACCAAATTCAACCCATAATATATCAAAATGAAGATAGGAAAGTGTAGAATAAGATTATATCAATTTGGAAGTCCAATGGTTGCCGGAGATGGCCGAAAAATAGCCTCAAAGTTGACTGATCTGAGTGAAAACTTGAAAACTCGCCGAAAACTGGGTAAACTTTAAACTTTCATAACTTCTTCAATACTCAACGAAATCAAGTGATTCAAAAACAAAAATCATACTTCTCGATGAGACGAAGAGAATGGTACCTTTTTTGATGGCTAACTCGCCCTGTTTTGGCCGGAAAACGGCTCGAAAGTGGCTGTCTTGATCTTGAGTTAGCCACTTTCGAGCCGTTTTCCGGCCAAACAAGAGCGAGTTAGCTATCGAAAAAGGTACCATTCTCTTATACTCATCGAGAAGTATGATTTTTGTTTTTGAATCACTTGATTTCGTTGAGTATTGAAGAAGTTATGAACGTTTAAAGTTTACCCAGTTTCCGGCGAGTTTTCAAGTTTTCACTCGGACCAGTCAACTTTGAGGCTTTCTGCCATCTCTGGCAACCATTGGACTTTCAAGTAGGTATAATCTTATTCTACACTTTCCTATCTTTATTTTTATATATTATGAGTCGAATTTGGTTAAGAAATGAATGAGTTACGAAGCTTTGAAAATTGCCCAAATTTCGGGCCAAGAGCTCCGGGACACTTGACGGAGTTTTTAACGGAATGACCAAAATGATGGATGGTGGACAATCTCAGGGACCATTTCTATTGATTTTCAATGTCAGGGACCAAAATGATGTGTTTGATCAATGTCAGGGACCATTTGTGATAAAAACCCGTATTTCTTTTTTATTCTTTCAGTGTATCTATGTATATGAAATTTCAATGGTCACAGTGTTTAACATATAGATACTACTAGAAAAATTGCCCGCGCTCTGCTGCGGGTTTTCAAACTATCAGACACCCTAAAAAACAAAAATAACAGAGATCAAATGTATGCATTCAAATTATGTAAAACCTCAAGACATATGTACGTATGCATTGAACATGCAAACAGAACATGACCTAATTGCTTTGATAGGATGTAAAGTAAATACAATATGGGAAAGACACCAAATAATAGATCTTGGTATGCCTCTGCTATTGTATTACTGGCAATATGAAAGCTGCATAATAGTGGCAAGTTGCAATACACGTAATGTAATACATAATACACAGACATCACCTAATTGCTATGATAGGAGATGAATAGTACAGAAACAATAGAAAAGTGCCACTAACTGAGGGTGGATGTGCTCTCCTTTTTACTCTAGAATGGGCTTTTACACACGACTGATGCACAATAATGGGTAACAAAAGAAAAACAGACAAATACTTAAATGTGTTATACCACCATTATTGCCAATAGAGTAGCTTCAATTCTTCTAATCGTGATAGGGTGTGAGATCAATGTCGAAAGGTTGCTTCCCTTGCTTACCCTCTAAGACAACAAAGCAGATTATTCAGGTCAATATCCAGCAATAAAATGAAAAATCATATTATTGGGAACGAAAAAATCAAAACGGAAAATTATTCTTGTTCTATATTTTTCACTCTAGCCTTGTGAGAAGCAAGGGAAGGTTTTTGGGATGATAGACTATAACATATAAAATATGTCTAAATAAATACCTCTGAATTGTTTGAAAAGTAGTAAAAATAGTAGTATTCATAGTACAACTAACACTGCATTTCCATGGTTCATGTAATGGCCATATATTTGACTCTCCAAGTAACCAAGATGTTATGCTTTCCAAGTTCATGGAATTCTCAAGTAGTTTTTCAACACTTAACACAAAAATGATCATAAATGTAAGTGTCCGTATTACGGAAGTAAGGGACTTACAACAATTGCTATGAGCTCTACCAACAGTCACTCCAAGTACCGTATTACGGAAGTAAGGGACTCACATAAATTGCTATGAGCTCTACCATCAGTCCCTCCAAGTGGCGCAAGGGCAAAAATTATAAATATGAAGTAATTTAAACAGTTTAACTTAATAAAATATTGTAATTTAAACAATGCCTATAATTCAAACATCCCAAAACAGGAATGAACTTCCAGAAAACATGCGCATGAAAATAAACGGCATTACTCACCCATTGAGTTGGACCATCAAACTCGAGCGTTAGAAGGATCATCATGTACCTATGAAACCCAAGGGAAAATCTTAGCAACCCCAAAGTCTGTATGCAAGCGTGAATAAGTATGCATGTATGAATCTATTCATAGTGAAGAAGACTACCTTAAGAAATATTTGCATCTGCAGCTTCATATGGCCATACAATGAAAAGCACCGCATATGATAACAAAATCCAGTTGCACCACAAAAATGGCCAAATATAAGAAATGGAACCAATTTAAAACAATAAATCAATCTCCCAATAAAGGAGAACATAAGCATGATATACAAAGATCGAAGGGCACATTAATTTGGTTTCCTCAAAAGCAACGAAAATGAGCCTAAATCAAATTGAATTGAACAAAGTGGAAACTGGATAGATGAAGATTCAAAATTTGCTCACATCTCTATCATATCACGCATTTCCCTTACAAAATAAACAATTATGAATACATAGCACATGAAAATCAGCACAGCAAAAAAAAACTCTATTTTTTATTATGCTGAACAATTACGAATACAGAAAATCATACCAAACATTTTGTAATTTTTATTACGGACTTAATACATGCAATGGGCTAAATCAAAATTATCATACAAAAACCATAAATTTTCCGAATTCCCAAGCAGCAAGTCAATCTCTCAATTCCTAAACAAATTCTCATAATTCTAGAATCCAAATTGTAATCTTCGATAATTTTTTTAAAGAAAATCAAGAAATTATACCTTCCATTGACTAACGTACTACTCCTCTTCCTGCACCAAGAAAGCATTGAGCTTTTCCAATTTGTTCTCCAGCAACTTCACAAAATCAGTGACGTCCTTGGACACCTCACCAGCTTCGCCGACTTTGCGCACTAAATCTCTGTCGTCGGCCAATATGGGCTGTTTATTTAGAGGCTTGCCTTCGTCTCTGGGATAGATCAGTGCCAGCAGCTTCTTCAAGTCCTTGTACGACAGATGAAGAATGGGTTAGAGATTAGTTTGATTAAGAATTAATTCACCTATTATTGATTAAGAATTAATCCCAACCATGCCAGCTCTCCACTCTCAATTCACCTATTATTGATTAAGAATTAATTCCTAAAATTTATTAACAAAACCCATTACTCAAAAATCCAAACTTCATAAGGAAAAAAAGTAAATACTGGTAAAGCTCAATCCAAAAATGATAAAGCTCAATCCAAAAATGAATAGGAAATTGAAACTGAGAAGAAACACAGTAGGGAGCACCTTATCGTCTTCAAAATCACCTTAGTCGGTATTTCCTTGTTCATGATCTTGTCAAATCTACAAAAACAAAAACACAAATTCAATTAATCAAACAGTTTACATTATTTCTGAATAAAAAAGTGATGCAAAATACACGGTGGGCCGAACATGCCGTCTTCAAAAGAGGAAGAACTTGAGATTCAATTTGGGTGGAAATGGGCACTGCTGGAAGGAACATACCGTAGCCATATCCATTCCTCAGCAATCTTTCAATTTTAGTTAAAATGCAAAAAATATTAAAAAATGCTTAAAGATAAGTTATATACCTGATCCAGAGAGCGTTTGCAAACTCCCACAACAAAACCCTAAATTGGAAGATATAGGTTTCCTGCACCAAAAAATGAAATCAGACAAAAGATCCACATGCAAATCAGCAAAAAAATAAAGAAAACACTTGGCAAGAATCGAATTTTACAACAACCAATCAAAAATTTTTCTTACCAACCAAACACAAAATAACGACACAAACCAACCAAAGCACCCAAACCGTTGCGATTCCTCTGTGGGAAAAAACAGCCCAACCACCCTTCTAAACGATCGGATCGCGATGAAAATAGTGAGACACACACAGAGAAACGCAAAGAGAGATGGAAAAGCAGGAGTAAGAAAAGAAGAGGAAACAGAGAAACGAAAGATGCTTCCAGCATCTTCCCTAGAAAACCCAATAGCCACGCATGTGCAACACACATGACCGAGGGCAAAATCGCCAATTCACTGCACAATCCCACCAAATTCAGAAAAAACTGAAGAAAATGAAGGGCAAATCCGTCCGCACACTATAGGTAAACAATACAACCCAAAACTGAGTTTTAGTATATATATAATTTCGAATCCAAAACTTTCACTTCTCAATTAAAGGGGAATAGAGGAAAAGAGATTTAGAGATAGAATCATAAAGTCATCCTGCCCAGTGTGGAGGGAAAGCATATATATATTTCAAAATTAGCATCGACAGTGGGTGGGCTGCTTTTACAGAACATAACCAAAAGAGACGGCTTCTCTTGAGTATGCATACATAACATCGAAATGGACATTTTTTTCTTTCTGGAAAAAGAAAGGGAAAATAAAAGTAAGTTCGCTAGCAAGCAACACCAAAATAGTTTGTTCTTGCTGAGAACTGAAAGCTGCTTCTGTAAATATTGCTTACATAAATTTTTACATGCATTAATTACAGGTCCAGTTAATCTTCTTATTAGGCTGTTACCAATCTCCAGTACATGTAACATTTACAGAGAGAATAAATTAATTTATAAAGAGGGTTTTTGTTGTCTTGTATTGCAGAGTGTACCACAGATGTAAAACAAACGAAACAATTTTCAGCAGAGAAGTTGTTCATTTTTGGAAGAGGAGGGTTTTGAGTTAGAATAGAACATTTGTAATGCATTTAACAACCAGCATTTATGGTTCTATGAAAATAAGTATAAATTAAGTTGGAATGACAACAGCAAACAGCAAAAAAAAAATGAAGGAATGCAGAACTAAGGATTGTCAAATGCCACAACATTTAACAACCACCATTCATGGTTCTATAAAAATGGGTATATACCAAGTTGGAATCACTACAGCAAACAGCAAAAAAAAAAAAAAAAAACAGAGAATGCAGTTTTTTCTCATATTTTCAAATCAATTCTAAACCCTGAAATCGTTACGCCTAGAATTTTTTCCGCACCTCAGTCGTTGCTGTATCCCTACATCTATGAATCCAACTTCATTCAAGAAACAATGCAGAGGAGAAAATCGAAAAAGAAGTATGTCCCCATGATTAGTTTTCTCATTTATTTTGCACAAACTAATCACATATCTAAAATCTTAAGTACAAAAGTTTTGCAAAGGTAATAAAAAAATGGTGTATAACTAATTAGGCTTTGAACATGTAATCAGTGTGCAAAATTGTATACCTAAAGATGGCAATGAAGCATATTCTTCCTCCCATAATCAAGGTTCCTGAAATTTCCAAAGAAAGTAAATCCGTTAGGAAATCCGAGAAATTGGAGGACCAAATCTCATTAAATTTGAGTTAAATGAGCTAACGTACACCAATTAAATAAGATAGTAAACAGATTTCAAATCTATGAAATGTAATGGTTGAAATCCAACCAAACCTAATCCTTCAACCTAATGCTTTTAATCCCAAATCTAAAGGTTGAAATCCAACCAAACCTAATCCTTAAACCTATTTTCTTGGATACCCCATACTAAAGAAAATGCATGTGAAGTTTAGTTTAAAAAATTGCATGCTGTTTTCTCTCTTTGTACCCTTTAACAATTCACTAGTAAGATCATGTCAAAAATACTTATATTAGGAAATCTAATGGCGAACAATGTGAAACCGAAGATGGTTACATCCTTGGTCTTCACAAATTTTGCTTAGAACTATAATGTTGTTTCAAGTTTTAAAAATTGATAACTGCAAGCAGGAGAGCAGATAGTATTAAGACCGAAAATGCATTCCGGAAACTGTGGGGAAATTGTAAAAGTAAAAAAAACTGTGATGGTGGAACGAATTAAATTTGTGAAAGTGCAACAAACAAAGGGTAAATCTCAGAAGGGTTTAACTGATGACCAATCATTTATACTTGATAATGTTCTGAATTATTAGCCGGATAAAGCTGTTAAAATGTGTTTTGGAATCAGTCCTCTGACAGCATGTTTATCCACGATGTTGGGGTCAAAATTTTGTGTCCGCCTAAGGATATTTGAGGCTAAAAAGTTAACCCTACTTAGCTTAGCTTCTAAGTTATTTTATTTTTCGGTCTTCAGATTTAGGCTAAATATTTAACATTCCATAGTGTAGTTTCAACTTCAACTTTCCCGTGAGAACTTGTATACTGGATTTACTTCTTTAGCCTTTTGTATGCAATTTAAATTACATGACTCAAAATACAACCCAAATAGAACACAAATGGCCCATAGAAAAAAAATGCGAAATATTTACCAATCACCAGTCAAAGTTTTAGTCAAAGAACTCAAATTTCAGAGATGCAAAACAGAGAAGCTTGCATAAATCATTTATAAAGGTTACCTCCTTTTGGTTGAAAAACTGAAGGGTGACGCCAATTCTTCTTCTGCTTCCACCTCCTTATGGAACTTTACCTTGTACGTGAACCTGAAATCAGCACCCAGTCAGTACCTTTGGCAAGCTCATGGGGGCATTACAACATGTATGGGAAGATTATTGCAACTATAATAAACGAAGAAGCATTCATTTGAGGACGTCGATGAGGGAGAGAAGAAGAAGAAAAGAAAAGCTAGTTGAGGAACAGAAGAATTTTGGTGCTTTGTTCGGTTTGGAGGTATGGTCTTAAGAATTTACAAACTGCCTATATGATTCGCTTGCTTCAGTGTCTTCATTATCTCTAATTCTTTTTTACTACCTCTTCTTTCATGAAGGTATAATCGTCAGATTATTTTCTAACATAATATATACACCCAAGAGCCGTTTAAAACATAACTGTACTGAATCAAGCAGATGAAATAAACTTCAGTTTTGCTCGAGCAGAATTCAAAACCTAAAACCAGATATTAGAAAAGCTTATTACCATTTCAACCAACAACCTTTAGCTCCTATTCAAACATGGTGGAATCAGTTTCTACAATGAAACCCGCTACAGGAGAGAAAATTTTGATTCAAATGGGTGACATTACATCTAAGTGAAGAAACTAAAACAAAAGTATAGCAAATTATATACCTTAAAATGTCAAGCAACCAAGTTGTTCCTCCAACGACCCAAAATTCTAAAAAAAAAAAAAAGAAAAAAAGAAAAAAAAGGGTAAATCTATCAGCAATTCAGAGCCTTTAAAATTATGAAAAAACTGGGATAACAGTAAAGAAATTGGCAACTTCACAGTACAAATGTTAAGCGTGTTACTTCAACTGAAATAACTTCTAGATACAATGAGATACACATGCTTATTCCAAAAATGGAATCCAGATAAAACCATAATACAAAAAAACTGCAATAGTTAAACTGCAAGATAAATCGATTAAGTAGTCAGAAGGTAAACACACCAATTTTCAAACAAAGCGAAGAAATTGAAATTGTCTCACGAAAACTAAGTAAAAGTTTTTGTAAATTCATTGTATTATTATCTAAGAGGCTACATAGAATGTTAATATTGCATGACACAAAAGCAATGGAAAATCTACAATGTTTAGGTAATACCATTATACTTAAGAAACACAAAATATCAGAATAACATCAAAAGTTACAGACTTGCAGAATCCCAAATTACACTTTCCCAAGTTCATTGAGACAATTTCTTATACAGACTTGCATGCATACCTATATAGGCATGTACATACACACACAGATGCATATATACATACACATACACATACATGTACATACACACGGAGATGCATACACACATATATACATACACATGTATATAGGCACACATACATATATAGATATACAAATGCCTATACATATATTTAGACATATAGTTAGGTATATATTGATACATATATTTGCACATACATTTATACACAGACATACAACAAATTTTGATAACCACAATCAAGGCAACAACAACAAAAACCAAAAGTAAAAATTCAAATTTTCTAGTAGAAAAAGTTAAGTTTGGCTGTCAAACCCATTCATAAAGATGTAGTCAAGTGTTCATAATCAATCATTGTTGTACAACAAAAAATTAGAAGGAAAAAAATTTTAATGACTGAAACAGATGATTGTGAAAGGTTTAGGATATACCTGCTGCTCGGAAATCCAGATTCGAGTGGATGAGACTCTTTTTCTGAAAAAAAAGTGCGTATACTTGAGCTGCAAAGATACATCATATAGCAAAAAATTAGAAGGAAAAAGAGTGTATTGAAGCATAGTAAAGAGATTTATATTAGAAATTATTTTGTATAAAGAAAATTTAAAATGGATAGACAGATACCTGACTAATGGTCTGTTTTGTGGCTGCTGTGTGAATGGATGGTTTGATCTTTATGGTTGTGTTGGATCTACATGCATATCAAGAATCAAATCAAAAGTGCATTTCAGAAATATATAAGAAACTAAGAAATGAAATAACAACCTAGCAACATATGGATATTCGAATGATGTAAAATGGAAAAGGAACCTGAAGTTGATTTGTTGAGAAGCAAGCAGTAGGAAAGTATGAAGAAACACAAAAATGAAAACAGTGCAACCCCATTGTTTATAAAGACAGAAATATCACCCTAACAGTGAACTAAACAGTGAGCTAAACCGCACACACCCTAATTTAAAAATAATAAACTTAAAAAGGAGTCTTAATTTTGTTTACTCATAAGCAAAGGAAAATAAAGATCTGAAAAACAGAAATATCAAGATTGTACAGCCCCCTAATTTGCAAAAGACTAAGAGCAAAGTCTAATAGGTAAGTAAACAATTTTAAAATATCTATGACAGTTTTAATAAAGGAAAAATGAGCCATGTCAATTTTAATAAAGGGAATGCTAAATCAAACAGTGAACAGAAAAATTCAAACAATAAACTCTGTAAATTGTGTTTTTTTACTTAAATTGTTTTTTTGCGTCAACCTTTCATTTTTCTGTAAATTCAAGTGTTTCCTGTCTGTGTTGGTCCAGCTGTTTATACTTGTCAAATGTTGGTTCTTCTTATGCAAATATTGATATATTTAATAGGCAACTACCTATATGCAATGGAGCACCACAAATAAATGTACATTATGGTTATTAGGACATTGGATTAGGATGTAGGATAAGTTTGGACATCCAGCTAACCTAGAGGTGAACTAAACAACCTACAAATGGCTAAGAGGAAACCCTAATAGTTAGCTAACCAATTTAAAATATCTATGAGAGCATTAATGATAGAAAAAAATATCGAGTAAATTGTACGAATGGTCCCTCAACTTTAATCAAATTGGAGCAATGGTCCCTCAACTAAAAATCCATTACCATTGGTCCCTCAACTTATCAAAATGTGTAGCTATAGTCCTTCTCATCAATTTTGACAAAATTTTGCCAAAATAAGCTATGTTGGAATGACCATTTATACAATTAGAATCCCTCAACTCATCAAAGTGTATAATTATGGTTCTTTTCGTCAACTATGTCAAATTTTTTGTTAAAACGAGTTATATTGGAAGGACTATTGCTACAATTGGGTTAAAGTTAAGGGACCATTTCTCCAATTGAATTAAAGTTGAGGGACCAATGGTAATGAATTTTTAGTTGAGGGACCATGGCTGCACGTTTTGATAAGTTGAGGGACCAATGGTAATGGATTTTTAGTTGAGGGACCATTGCTCCAATTGAGTTAAAGTTAAGGGACTATAGCTACAATTTACTCAAAAAATATCTATGACAATTTTAATAAATGCAATGGCAAAGCCAACAGTGAACAACAATTTAAAACAATAAGCTGAAATAGAGTTAACCCTAAGGTGACCTAAACAATCTACAAAGATCTATGATAAGTTTAATGAAGGAATAGAAAATCTATAACAATTGCTAAACAGAAAAATGATGATTCATACAAAAATTTATCAAGAAACAAATAAATTAAATCAGCGCAAGGCCCTAATTTACAAAAATTGAGACTTAATCCTAGCACCCGACCGAACAAATTATTAACATGCATTGCAATTTGAATGAAAGAACCAAATATCGATGGCAATTTTAACAAGGCAAATGGCAAATTAAACACTAAACAATTAAGGAAATACAGTGCATAACCTTTTGAATCAAGGGAGAAAGCTGAAAACCCACACCCTGCCATTCCTCCCTCACCCATCCCGTCCTCACCGATTCTGTGCGTAACCTCTGAACCCTAAACAATGCACACACGCATGCTTTCCATTTTGTATCTCTCTCTCTCTGTTCATTCCTCTCTCTAAAATCACAGAAAATTCTATAGATCCTGGCACTAAACCCGTAGCTCCCATCTCTCTCCAATCTGTCAGTCTCTCTGTTTCCATCCTCTCCACTCGCTCTGTCCCCTTCCTCTCCTGTTGCACAGGCACACCCAGCTGTCTCCGAGGGAAAAATCGGAGCCATGGTCTTCTCTCTCCAATTTGTCAGCCGTTCTGTCTCCCTCCGCTCTCTGTCCTTGTGTCAAACGTTGAAATGCAGAGGGTGAAAATCAGGGTTAAAGGATGAGTGGCAGTTTTGTAAATAAAGAGACAATCGATTTAAAGTAGCCGAGTGGCAGTGTTGCAAATAAACTGAAATGTGGTCCAAAAAACTATTCACATGAATCGTGCCAAATTCCCTCCTACTTTAGACTAAAGTAATGCTCGTTCTAATTTTGAGAATCTCCAATGATCAAACTGCACATGATAATAAAAAAGAGTCCCGTAATAGGACCCACGAGTCGTCATCAGACAAATTTGGCCAATAATAAATGGGAAATCATGCCAAGTTCTTTAAATCGACAATACAAATAAGGTTACACCCTGTTCGGATGAGAAAGTTGGAATGACATAATTTTATTTTCTAAAATTTGTGATTTTTCTTATTTGGTTAACCTAAAAGAACAATAGAAGTTGAAACAGAATTTGTTATTTTTAACTCTCACTCATGGAAATTTAGAAATGATACTTATTTATATGAAATTTAAAATTAGAAATTGTAGGTCCTAAATTCCAAGTTTTTTTCCCAAGCGGAAATTCTAAATTTTCTATGTTCATGAATCTAAACGAAGGCATTGGTCTATGTCAATTTATAAATTTTGATTTTTATCAAAATTACAAGTTTATTTCTCTTATTCAAACATAATGCCAGAGAAAATGAAAACATTTAGAAAAGGCATTCTGGGGAGGGATTTGAATGAGGTATGACGAAAACAAATGTGATTCGGTACTGAAAACAAAGCATAGCTCAGACTACGTCCCTACATATTAATGTTGCTATTGCGATCTTCTAACATGTTGATGTCGTTATTGCGATCATGTGAACCACCACAACGCACAACTGATGAACAAATCTCTACCAAACTTGCTTGATGTATGGTAACCTTAATTTTAGGGCAAAATAGATCCAATGAAAGCTTCCAAATATGCTTAAAATGGTCTGTCGGTGTTTAGATTATTTTTAATTTGAGGTTCAGATATTTGTGAGTTATTGAAGTCGTTTCTGTTTGTATTCTTTCTTATTGTTTTGTCAAACATAAAATTTCATTAGAAGAATTTTTTTTTTTTTAGGCTAAATGATAGCTTTATTGATAAAGTTAAACAGTACAAGAAGTTACTCGAACCAAAATTATAATAAAAATACAAAGCTAACTTCGGCTAGTCAATGAGCTGTGCCGCTAGCTGAAAGACTTCTTATTTTGGTTAAAAGGTTACTTTATTACCAACACAACATAATTATATAAAAAGAGGTATAACTACAACAAACACACAAACAAAAAAATAGACTTCCGTTGTAACGAAGAGCCCAAAACATAAAAAACAACGAAGCAAACCCTAACAGCTTCCTACACCATCGCCGTTGGAAATACGATTGCCCACCAACTGAACCAACGTCCCAGCACATACCCGAAATCAAGCTAAAAAGAGCCCCAAAACTAGATGAAAACAGAGCCAACGCATAAAGCCCCCAATACCGCTACTGAGCACCACAACGGTAGCCACCACAAATCAAAGGAAGCCAGTGGGAAGAAGCAGCCCGCTAGCAACAGTGCCGTCAAAGGCAAACCCAACGAAGGAGGTGTTGTGAAGACCCGAGCCAGAGCTCAAGACACCTCCAGGTGAGACGCGATAAATTGCGGTGAACTTAAGTAGGAGCCTAACCAGATTTCGGAGTCAATGAAGGATGGAGCCGATTGGGATGGAGAGTGAAATGAAGGGAGAAACGAAATGAAACAGGAAAAACAAGGTTAAAAAGTGGAAGGAAGGGGGAAATGGAAAAAGGGCAAGAAGGGGCTACAAACAGAGAAATCAGGGGCACATGGGGTTGGAGGAAAGTGGAGAACAGACCCTTGGATTGGGGAAAACAGAAGCTAAAGGAGAAGGAGAAAGAAGTGAAAGGAACAAAGAGAGAGGAGAAGAAGAGTACTGCCACCGATCCTAGCCATAGCTAGGGCCTCAGCCGGATCGACTAATAAATGATAGGCCAAAGGGATGGGCTCATTCCCCTTCCCCTTAGTGCAAGCACTTAGTAAGCAAGCTACCCGGAGAAGGAAGTTGTTTTTTTGGTATTGGATCTGTTCTTCTGTTAGCATGAAAGTACAGACCGGATATACGAGCGCCATTCTTCAGATGGATCGCTCTTCGATAGTTATTGTAGTCGGGATAAGCAGGCGCGAACTTCTGTATAACGCCCTAGTTTTTTAGTACAAGTAGTCAGTATAGATCCCTTTGAACTTGGATGCAAGTTTATGCATCAAACAAATGGACGGTTCATCATAAAAATGCTACTCATTACCAAAATCGTCAATTGGGGGAGAAAGCATTACATCGCTACAGAATTTGAGCCCGCGGCTACGAAATGGATGGAACTGGGAAACTCACACAAAGGAGAGAGAACTCTCACGAAAGAGCTAGAGGACAGCAGTGACTGTATACATGAAAGACCTTGGCATTGGGTACTACTTAAATTGCCAGTATATATCGATAAAGAGGATGCACTAGTACAACATTGATTAATGAACTTTTGCAGGTACAACATGGGATGAAAATGTTGCTATGGAAAAAAATACAAGTCCAATTTTAATCTTTCAATAGATTGACTGGTAATCTCAAATTACTGACTACAGAGGATAGTACGCGAACCACCTGCTAACCATAGCAAGACATTCTTCAGGTTTGTACTCCAGAGCTGCGTGGCCTCCTCCCTGCTCGAAGAGAAATTTTAGTTTAGCTTTTGCTCAAACAAACTGTTGTACATAAAAACAAAGTTCATGATGATTTTTTTAATTCTTGCCTTTATAGTTGTGTAGGTCAACTGGTAGCCTTCATGTGTTTACTGCACTCGGTATCTGGGGAAGAATTTTTACTTAGTGTAGCTTGAGAAAATTGCAAATTAATTTTCTTGCTAGATTGAACTTAAATACAAGAAAATGAATTAGAAATCAACCCTGCAACTTGTCCATTGACGAGCCATGGTTTCTAGTGACTAGCAACCGTCAAGTTCAGAGATTCTATCCAACCAATTGTAGCCACATAAGGAACATTCATGTCCTGGTCTCCATTGTCGATTTTTCAGCCCAATATTTTGTCCAAGGATAAGGAATTAACGACCAAATAAGCGCTTCTTGTTTAGAACTTTTGTAAGCTTGAGTATAACACAGAATTGATGTTAGAGTATACCACATTACCTGTAAACCAGAACTCTGTAGCCTTGTTTTATGAGGTTTTCATGATAAATAAGACTAGAAGCAATATCATGTATATATGAAGTTTGTAAGCTCGTATTACATCTCGCCCATTCCTCAATACTCCCCTCATATTGTCATTTCAAAAACTCAGTTTGATCAGAAAATTATGTCACGTATTTGTTTAGGCCTAAAATATTAGTTTGGGCCGAATTAGAATTGTTCTCGGCCCAGAAGGTTCTATTTGGAGGCTTGTGGGTTATTTAGTCAATGGGCCGAGATCGGCCAGGTCCAGTGGCTATAGGCCGCCAAGTCAGGTTGGCCGAGTCCTATTGGGAGGATGAGTGATTTGGATAAAGGCAAGGAGGTCGAATCTTGGTACAATAAGGAGTCTCGGCAGGATGAGGACGTTGACAACCTGGAAATGAATGCGACTTGATAGGAGACTAGGTTCAAAGTCCTGATAGAAGTGGGATTGGTCGAGATAGGGACGGGTCAGAATAAGGAATCCTAATCCGAGTATGATTTGAACTTGATTGAAGAGACATCTGCTCCTATAAATACAGAAGCAGTGGCACCGTTCAAAGCCCCCTCAAACTCAACACACAAATCTACCCTGCGCAAACCCTCGCTCTACGTGAAACCTCTCAACAACCCTGAGATTTTTATTTTCCTTTTCGCCAACACATCTTCAGTTTGGATAAACAGCACTGTGAAGGCAACCGGTGGTATCTTCAGTTTGGATAAACAGCACTATCGCTGTAGAATCAGCCGATCGCGGAGCACATTCAATTTGGATAAACAGCACTGTGAAGGGGCCGACTGGTTACCTATCCAAGTCTCGGTCGAGAAGGATTTCCAAATCCTTGTTGGTCGAGGTCATCTCATCAGCCTTCTCGGTGAAGTGAGGTGTTACCAGGTTACTACATTCGGCACATTGACAGCCGAATCTGATATTGAACTTCGCAAATTAGCAGCCTTGTCTTCAGGCTTTAGAATCTAAGAGCCGAGTCAAGTTCCTTCCTCGGCCGTAATTGCAAGACGCAGAAGTCAGCCCCGCGCTCAACGCAACATCAACAAATTTTACTCCTCGGTCGAGCTCGGCCGACGAGTTGGCACGCCCTGCACACAACCGAATGACGTAGTTAGCTTATTAGTTACTCGGCCTGCGCGCCACGTAGGCTTGGTAGTTTTTAGGGTCAACATTTTGGCACGCCCAGTGGGACAAAGTGCTAAAACTACGAAGTTCACATGATAGATCAAGATGTCGATTCGGCTCCATTTAGCCGATTGCACGAGCTGCTAGAGGAATTGAAAAAACACAATGAGGAAAGTAAAAGATCTTTGGAAGTGGAAAAAGTTCTTCGTGGCCATAAAGAGATGCAAAAGTCATTCGCTTACATGTTGAGAATAAAAGCTCTTGTTACCCTGCAAGAGCAATGGGTAAACGAAGACAGGGCTCGGTTTAATGCCTGGCTAAATGACGATCGTTTTTCTTACGTTTCTGATTACAGGTAAATTCCATTTGAAAAATGGTTAAGTCCAAAGGTCGGGGGGCAATTTTTCGCTCCGGCCACAAACAACATTCGGCCTAAGAAAATTGTCGAGACGGCCGAAGAAGAACCTAGGCCACCTGTTTTGTCGGTCGAGACTGAAAGTTTGGTAGGCCTAGAAGAAAATGTTCATGTTTCTGAGTTAAAAATTGACTCAGAAAATGATTTGTCAGAGTGTTCCAATGACGAACAAGACCGATATACGGCTTCAATGGTCTTAGACGCCAAAACCACACCAATTGATATGATTATTGGTGATAAAGCCGATATGGATAAATCCCGTTCGGCTAAGTTGTTTGAATTAAAAGCCGAAATTGGCGAAATTATTATACCTGGGGGGCATAGTAATTGTTCAACACATTCGGCGACCAATGATAAAAAATCTTTCGTCAAGCCGAACATATTTGGAGATGATTTTTTATTCGGCTCGAATTTGATTGACTGTGTTGATATACAAAGATCTTGGCTAGAAATAAAGCATCGTTGGCCTCCTCCTCATTATGGTTCGACCATTTTCATTTTCGTCTGCTAAAATATATATATATATATATATATATAAATAAATTATTTTCTCGACCATTCGGCTTTATGGGCCGACACTTAAGAAAATAAGAGGGGCAACAACATGGCCGAACTATGGTGTGCTCAGTTTAGAAAGTTGTTCTTTAGTCGAGTCGAGACAATTTTGGTCGACGAAATGGAATTTTAATGCCGAATACATTTCTATTCGGCAATGGGTTCTTAGTAGTCCTCGACCACATGATTGGGCCGACTGGTATTTGGGAGACTACTTTCGGTCGAAACCCGCAACTCAAGGGCGTTACGGCAGGTTCCTCTCGGCCCAATAAGTAGACAATCGAAGCACTTATAAGGTTTTTTGGCGGGAAAATATATACCGAGTCATTCGGCCTGCAGTAGATATATATGCATGTAATGAAAAAGTGTGGGTAATGTGTGCTGCCATGATTGCTGCTTTGCTGACTTTGATGGATGACAGGCCGAGCTGCCAATAGTGGTTTGTCTCAGTCCCCTAATTTTGACTCACCAAATTTTTCTCGACCTCGTCAGTCGAGAGCTGATACAGGTTTTTATTGGTTACGAACAATTAATTTCCTTAACCATTCGGTTTACGGGCCGAAGTTCAAGGAAACTAGGGGGTATATCACCTTAAAGATCAAACCGGCACAGTTCATAAGTTACCAATCAATGGGAAATTTTTAAAGAAATACTATCCGACTACTTGGGAAATGCGGGAATAAAAGTTTCATCTTATTAAAGATTGTCAAAAAAGTACAACTTGAGCCGGTCAGTCAGTGCATAAATAAATCTAGGGTGACGGAGGAAGAAGAGTTTCAAGCACGGCTTTCAGCTCCAGTCACCTCACTTCGCCCATTGTGACCTCGGCTTGACGAATCCTCTTATCCATTTTAAGCCGTTCGACTAGCTTCACGCTAGTCGCATAATCGGTTAGGTAGGATTTGCCACCCAACTCGAAGTCCTTCGCAAGTTCAGAAGCCACGGCCGATCTCTGATTTTGAAGTTCAACGATCTGACGATCCAGGTCGGCCAGAGCATCTTTCTTTGCTTTCATGGCTTCAACTTTTGGGCGGAGAGCTTCGAGAACGCCCGACGCAGCCTTCAAGTCATCTTTGGCCCGAAGAGCTTTCTCGAAAATACCAAAAAATTCTCGAGTCTGCTCCAAGGTCGAAGATGCTTGAGTAATAGCTACAGGGCTCAACTGACCATTAACCGCGAGGTCATTGAGACATTTGCCGACGGAGTCGAGGCCCTTGCGTTCGAGAATTTGGGAGGCCGAAAGTGACAGAAGTTCTTATAGCTTGACAAGAGTAGAGGAATTAGCCGAAGACCCAGTCGTGGCCGCCGAATGACCAGTAATTCCCGACACAGCTGAGAGGAGGGCATCAAATTCGACCTCCCACAAAGGTTGCATGAAAAAGAATGGTTAAAATATGTTGAATCATCAGACAATAAGCAAGAGGAAAATTTTAGACCTGCCGAGAAGAGACTTCGGCCATGTCTGCTGGATCGTTGCTCGAACCCAGAGAGCTCAATGGCTGAGCCTAGTGTTTTAGACTACTTCTCAATTCACGCGACCGATGAAGGTTATCTACATTTGACGGCCACTGAGGTGGCCAAGAGATATAGATAAAGCCCTTCGACGCATAAAAATTTCGGTGAAAAGAGAACGCGGGCACCTGGCATTTAATATTTTTTGTTTTAGCATTCTAAGGAAGAAGATTGATTAAAAAGAACAATAAGAAGGGTGCTTACATAGGCGGAGGTGGCTTCCTGGGGAGGGATGCCGAGGTCTTGATCTTGCGGGTGGATCGGCATTTGCGCCGTTGCTTCAGGCTCGGCGGCAAGGCCTTTCCCATGAGCAACCGCGGGAGGATCGACCTGACCGACCGTTTCGGCTATTGCAGGTGGGTCGACCCGGCTGGCTGCTTCGACCATCAGAGGAGGGCTGTTGGGGTTGTTGTCGCTCTCATCATCCTAAAATAGAGGTTGTTAAAATTGTTCGAAGTTGTTTGAGAAAGAAGGAATTAACAACCGCACCATTATACCTCCATGATGATTGCCGACTGTCGTGGTGCGTTGGAAGGAGTTCTTCTTGTTGCTGCGGTCACCTCTTCCAAGACAGGGGCCACGACCGGTTCAGAAGTGGCTGTTCTCTCAACTAGCGGAGAAGCATCCGGTTTGGCCGGGGCCAGAGGTGCCGTGTCCTCAGCTAGCGGGGCAGCTGCCGGCTCAGCCGTGACTTGAGGCACGGATCGAGCCTCAGGTGATTCGCCAGTTTGGGCCTGCCGCACGACCGCTTCTGTGCCGATGGAGAGAGAGACGTCAACTGTGGCTGATCCTGTCGTTTGGCTAGAAACGACATGAATTTCCTGTTCCCCTTTCTTTGCCAGTTTCTTGACACGCTTGGAGGGTCGATGGGCCACAGTTGCTGTCTCAGTCTCTTGTCAAGGTCGTTTGCTGGGCTTGGATGGGGGAATCGATTTCTTCTTCGCCGCAACTGCGGCCACCACCTCTACCTTCTTTAGCATTCGACTGTCTGGAAAAAATGAGTGAGTCAGTAAAATTATGACGATTTTTCTCTCATAAGCAAAGTAAAAATAGCTGTATACCTTGGGCCGCTTCTTTAGGTGGGAGAGCAGGGGTCTTATTCGGACGGTCACCAAAGAGTCTGCTTATGATATCTTTAACCGGTGCGCCAAAGAAGTTTTGGGTGCACTCTTCCCACTAGTCACCAAAGGTATCGGTGTTGAGAGGTTCAGGGACGACCGGTCGAAGGCGAAGCTTCTGACACCGTTCTTGAAACTCCATCTTCACGTCTTTACATTCTTTTTTCGAGGAACCAGAGAGACGTCCTCGGCTCAAAAGAGTGCGTGAAGTGAAAAAGGGGACCGGGCAGCCTTGGAGGTAGCCGAGTTGCCGGGCGGAGAAGTTTGGATGGTAAACCTCCCAGCTTGCTCGGCGGGTGTCACAGCCAAGAGGAAGGTCACGGGCGAGCACGAACGACCCCCAAGTTTGACGGAGATCGACATCTTCTTCCGTGCTCCATGCTGACGAGGGGAGCATGACCGACGAAGGATATTCCCAACGACGGCAGATCAAAAATTCATCGTCAGAGAAACCATCGAGGGTGAAGAAGTATTTGAATACTTCATCGGCCTTGTGCGGGGGCATTGGTCGAGAAGCCAATTGTAGACCAAACGCCTCGGTGGGCAAGAAGTTGGTGATTTCTGGCTGAAGGGGGACGAAGTAAACCTGCAGCCAGAGTTGGAAGACTCAGAGAGGGCCGCTCTGGTGCGGGTTAACCTTGTGAAGGGTCATCTCGGCCAAACAGCCGAGGAGGTAAGTGAGGATTGTCGGGCTAAGAGCCAAAGTGTGGCCGCTAGCCAGAGCTTCGGCCACTGGCATGTTCTCGACCAGACATTTGTTCGACTTGGTACAACAGATGTATTTGTTGTACCAATAGAAGAGAAAAGCCTCGTGTTCTCCTTCTCGCAGATCCTTGTCCCATCGGCCGGCGAAATGAAGATAGAGGGTGTTGTAGTTGAAGAAATTCTTATGAAGTTTCTGAACCTCTTCTTTCGAAGGTGTTTGACCTTCGTCGCTCGGTATCTCGAGGGCCCGCTTATTGAAAAGTGCTTTCAGGTCGAGGTTTGATGGATACCCAAAGAGGGTAGCATCGATTGGAATGCCAAACGGGGAAGTCCCTAGAAGGGCCGTGACGTCGAGAATGGTAGGACTGACGGGGCTGAGAGGTAGGACCAGGGTGTTATTAGCCGAGCACCAGAGGCTTGTGGCGGCTATGAGAAGCTCCTTATCCATAGCTATCTTCAGTGATGAAAGGTGAATGGCGTCGTAGATGCCGAGCGTTTTCCACTGCTCGTCGAAAACCTTCTCCATTCGCTCAACCCAGGCTGCCTAGGTTACAGTGGTCGAGGGCCAGGAGCCTTGAGGTTTGGCCGAACTCCATTTTGACCACTCGAAGCCTTGCAGCAGGTGTTTCAGGCACTCGGCTTTGAAAATTTCAGTGATCGGGGATGGCACAGCTGCTTTGAAAAGAGGACCGAGGATCTGATAGGGGGTGTTCATGTCGCATTCGAAGCGAATGGTTTTGATGGCGCAGTGGTCGACGATCTTCTCGCATTTCTTGCATTCCTTGGAAAGCTGGGAAGTGAAAGAGGCCATCACTAATGTTTGGAAGGTTTTCTGGTTTGGGGTTTGAGAACAGAAATCTGGGGGAGAAAAGATTCTCTGGGTTGTTCTGGGAGTAAGAGCAAGGGTTGGACTTCAGAAAATTAGAAAGCGTAAAGGTGCAAATGAAAGAATTCTGATATTTATAGGGTCCTTGGAGGAAGATTAATCGGTCCAGAGTTCAAAATAAAAGGGAAATTAGTCGAAAGGTCTCTAATCATTCCGAATATCCGGAGAATCCAGAGAAGTGACCGAGGTTTTCGTATTTTGAGGATGCACGATTACGTATGGCAGCGAGTTTTATGGGAAATGACGTTTCGGTGCTCGCACGATCGCCAAGTTATTTAAAAATCCGTGGATCGAGGTGCGATGATTGCACTTAGTAAGAGATTCGACGGTTCAGTGAACCACACGCTTCAGACGTCATTACTAGGGGCAGTTATGGCAGAAGACGCCACGTAGTGGTACGGTTGGCAGAAAGAAGATCGTGCAATCGTGTTTCATAAATGCGCCTTGGAAATCGAGGATTCGGATTATGAAGAGAGAAGATTCGCTTCTTCAAGGTCAGGGCTCGGCTAGTAGTTCTCTAGGCCGAAGACCTCAGAAGCGAGGGGGCAATGTTTAGGCCCAAAATATTAGTTTGGGCCGAATTAGAATTGTTCTTGGCCCAGAAGGTTCTATTTGGAGGCTTGTGTGTTATTTAGTCCATGGGCCGAGATCGGCCAGGTCCAGTCGCCATAGGCTGCCAAGTCAGGTTAGCCGAGTCCTATTGGGAGGATGAGTGATTTGGATAAAGGCAAGGAGGTCGAATCCTGGTACAATAAGGAGTCTCGGCAGGATGAGGACGTTGACAACCTGGAAATGAATGCGACTTGATATGAGACTAGGTTCAAAGTCTTGATAGAAGTGGGATTGGTCGAGATAGAGACGGGTCAGAATAAGGAATCCTAATTCGAGTATGATTTGAACTTGATTGAAGAGACATCTGCTCCTATAAATACAGAAGCAGTGGCACCGTTCAAAGCCCCCTCCAACTCAACACACAAATCTGCCCTGCGCAAACCCTCGCTCTACGCGAAACCTCTCAACAACCTTGAGATTTTATTTTCCTTTTTGCCAACACATCTTCAGTTTGGATAAACAGCACTATCGCCGTAGAATCAGCCGACCGCGGAGCACCTTCAGTTTGGATAAATAGCACTGCGAAGGGGCCGACTGGTTACCTATCCAAGTCTCGGTCGAGAAGGATTTCCAAATCCTTGTTGGTCGAGGTGATCTCATCAGCCTTCTCGGCGAAGTGAGGTGTTACCAGGTTACTACATTCGGCACATTGACAGCCGAATCTGATATTGAACTTCGCAAATTAGCAGCCTTGTCTTCAGGCTTTAGAATCCAAGAGCCGAGTCAAGTTCCTTCCTCGGCCGCAATCGCAAGACGCAGAAGTCAGCCACGCGCTCAACACAACATTAACAAAATTTTACTCCTCGGCCGAGCTCGGCCGACGAGTTGGCACGCCCCGCACACAACCGAAGGACGTAGTTAGCTTATTAGTTACTCGGCCTGCGCGCCACGTAGGCTTGGTAGTTTTTAGGGTCAACAGTATGATAACTATTTCGTGGTTAGTTTTAAAACAAAATATGCAAATTGAAAACATATAGTTTTTGGTTTTTAGTTTTCAATTGGTGCACATTTGCTTATACATTTCTTCTGACTATCTTCCATCCTTCCTCACTCTTCTATATCCCTCATTTCTGCCATGTATTCTCCTCTATCTCTAATACAAACTAAAACTAAAAACGAAATTGTTATCAAACGGGCTTTGGTATCATATTATTTCTAATTAAATTTTACTATGTTTTTCTTTTTGGTAACATTAGAATATAACTAAATAATTACCTCCCGAATGTGCAGAGCATTCTGAATCGCTTTTTCATTTGCCCAAATATCAGAGAAGATATAGTTGTCTTTCTGCATGAAAAGCAACGTAGATACATGCTGAGTTAATAAAAGGTTTACATTGACTAATTAATGCATGTGTACAGAAATATATAGAGGGCAGCTCACCCGGCACCATTGCCTTGGAAGTTGAGAAAAAGGAAGGAGAAGTTCTACATAGTCATTACTGAGATGGTTCGGGGTTGGGGATGAATCAATACATTTTGGTTCCAATATATGCATATCGTTTATGTCTTTGACACACTGTTGATTCAAATGTAAAGTCAGTACCTCTTGATATATCTCACAATATTACTCATACAAGTAAAACCATAACTTTTTTTAGAGTAAAGTGATTGTAGTGAGTTAGATAGTTAATTATTAAAGAAGTAGGAAATTGTTCAGGATCGAACCCGCACTAGGACCATTTTGTACTCACCACTTTTTTTAAGAGTAAAGTGATTGTTTTTAGTGAGTTAGATAGGTAGTTATTAAAGAAGTAGGAAATTGATCAGGATCAAACCCGCACTAGGACCATTCTGTACTCACCTCTTTGACAAGGTCCAAGTCATCCAGGCATGATATACTCTCCCTTGCAGTTTGTTTTAGTTGACTACGAAAGTTTAACAATGACCACCATAAGAGAGACAATAATATCTCATTAGCAAGAAATTAGTTTGGATATATGTGTGTGCGCGCCCTCGTGCAAGAGCATTACATATAGAGATGTATTGTTGAATGTTTTGTTACATTGAAACTTGAGTCAAATAATTTTGGGTTCTTCCACCTATACTAGTGAAAGGGTACAAAGAAATAGTAATTATGTCGTACCCTTTTCTTACAAATAGAGATGAACTCATGTTACATATAGAGATGTACCCTTTTCTCACCAAAATTTTCAGCAAAGGATCCATAGAAAACGAAACAAAAATTTATTTGAGTATACATGAAAGTGATGTGCTGGGCAATGAAATGTTGCTCAAAAATGAAAAACATGAACAAACAACTTTTGTGAAAAATGAAATGTGTTAGATATTTTTTTTTTCGGAACTTTAGTGAAAAAGGTCTGAGCCAACTTTTATTTAACCAAAAATCACTGTAAATTATTATTACACTAGAAGGGTCTAAAATTTAACCATAAAGACAAATACTGCAAATTGTGCACGGGCGGGCTGAATTAAAACGCCCAACACACTAAAAATATGACTTTCCATAATTGCCCCCTGAAGAAAATTAACCCAGCCCGTTACAAACTTCAAAATATTTAGAATTGTGCCAAAACCCTTTCACCAACCGCCATTATGCAAAACCCCCACTATAGCTATGACTTCCATCTTCTACGTCCTATTTTGCAAATCATTAAACTTCTTTCAAACGCCAAAAAATCTATATACCTTGTTTTTTTAGAGGCTGTCTAGCATTATTTGCCTATCATTTATGATACTGATAGCACAAATGTTTAGATCAATGGATCATCACTACATCAACTAGAGCTACATGATTATGAGCCTACGAGTCTGCCCTAATTGTGCTCGAAATCTTTTTAAGTGGATCACATACAGCGAGAGTGCATTTTTGCTTAGCGTCCTCACGTAGTGGTAGCACTCATTACCCTACTTATTACCATTTGATGAGTTCAAATTTTAAGATTTGTGTCAATCTACTATACAGATCTCGAAATTTAAACTCATCCAACAGTAATAAATAAGATGATGAGTATCATTGTTACTTAAAGGTGGTGTACAAAAATATTCCTAAAGAGAAAGGAACCATGTTTAAGTGGAGAAGTGGGATTGCTACATGTAAAGATGGCTATTTAATTACGGTGGTTTCTAATGGGACAGACTATCAGTCAGATCACTAAGCAAGTTTTGCAGCCGCTTTACCCACCAATTGCCTATTTTTTTCTATCCTAATAAAATGACTGTCACTTTCATTGGATACACATAATCGTCCTTTCAGACTAATTAACTTTGTGGATTCTACGGTGGCTTCAGATATGGACCCAAGCATGAAGCAAAACCCTAGAGCAGGAGAAAGATGTACGCGTACACTATTATCATGGACATTTTATGTTAACGGTATACAAATATGTGTAAAATAAATTTAACTACAAAAGAGATAAATTTCTAGAACGAAAGGTTAATCGACGGCAGAAGAAACAGGGACATTTGTTTTCTTTCTATAACTCAGCAATCTTCTTGGTCAACTCAATCTTCTTCACTTTTGTAGTACAAGTTTTATCAAAGAGAGTATCATACTTAATGCACAGTTCATCATAAGTCATTTCCCCATTGTCATTTAGCACTAGATCATCATCACTTGGAGACAGCTCATCTGGGCAACAAAAACAACAATTTTTTCTTCATTATCTGACGACTCATCAGAATGCACAAATCCTTCACCTTCACTTTCACTCCAAGTGACAATCATTGCTTTGTCACTTTTCTGACTTGATTCCTTGTTATTTGTGCACTCAACACACAATGTCCACTTCCACCATAAGAAAAGCAGAGACCAGATTCTCCTGAGGAAATTTTGTCTCTTCTACTTGTATATCTTCCTTGTTTTCTGCCAAAAGTGAACTTTCCATGTGATTGGTAATTTGAGTTTCTAGATGACTCCCCAACCTGTTTTTTTATCTCCCTTGTCTTATTGTTGAGAATCTTTATGAATTATTTGACAAATAAGGCAAGATCATCTTTTGGAGCTGGCACACAAGGCACATTGATAGACTTAGCATGCTCAATACTATGAAGGGCAACATCTTTCCCTTTCTTAGCATCATCATTTTCCATATCTAGCTCCATTTCATAAGTAATAAGCTTGCCCACCAGTTTTCCAAGTTTGATTTCATTCAAATTTTAGAACTCTTGAATGACAGCTTTCTTAGCCATGAATCTCTTAGGCAAAGATCTTAAGATTTTTTGAACAATAGTACTTTCACAAATAGGTTTGCCCAAACTTAAAGCTTCATTGGTTAGTATTTCAAACTTTTCATAGAAGGGCGAGAAGGTTTATGATTTTTTCATTCTCAACTCATCAAACTTTGACAGAGTCATTTAAAGTTTGAGATCCCTCACTTGTTTATCACCTTCATAATATTCTTAGCTTGTCCCATTGTCCCAAGCTTTCTTGGCTGTTGTGCAATAACGAATGTGCAAATTGAGTTGGAGAAATAGCAGTAATCTCTTGCTTTTCTATTTGCCATGGCAGCAGTAACTTCACCAGGGGTCCATTCTCCTTTAGGCTTAATCACAGATTCACCATTAACACTTCTTGACAGGGCCTTCCATTCCAAGGTAAGGTAGTCAACAACAATTAAGTCTTGAGCTTCTAGGAAGATTTGAAACTTTTCCCTTTATGTGGCATAATTAGTTCCATCAAAGAATGGAGAAAAGTTGCAAGAGACAACAACACGATCACGATCCATGGTGAGATTCTACCAAATACCAGTCACTCCAGAGATCATTCAATGTATATCTAGAGTAAGACTCTGATACCAATGGAAATTGGCACCAAGCAGAATATCCTGTAATTTTAAATTCAATATATGTTTGACTGACTAGTCAACGACACCAGTCAACTAAGAATAGATTTGTTAGTTTACCAAAAGCAGAAATAAACAATTATACCTGGTTTACTAACATTAACGTAGTTAACTAAGGTTCAGTTTAGTACACATTTAAACTTTGATAAACTTAGTTGAAAGCACATTTCTATTTGCAAGTTAAGAGATACATGTAGCATGTATATAAAAGAGGTATATGACAAGTAATAAATGGCTTTCAACACAAGAAATTTTTGGTCGGAAAAACCCACCTCTGTGTTAAAAAACAGGGGACTCTCCATTGAGTCCAATCCACTAGTGTAAACAAAATTCTTACAAAGTATCCACACAATCTCAATTCGTAGATCCTAATCTATAGAGTAGTGTATACCTTTGTGCAATCTTGCCTTACATGAGAAGAGGATTCCTTCGATCTTCACGAAGTGGCAGCTCCTCCTAAGCTCTTCACCTTATGGCACCGAGAACAAACACAACCAATGCAAATGATATGATGATGATTATGTTAAATCTGGATTCAATGGCCAGTTAGTTTGTTTTGTCAAATAGTTGAAGAAAGAAACCAACGTGAATTCGAAAAACTTGGTCTTAATAAGATTCAAAACTTAATACTTGACCATACAAATAATGCAAACCTACTTCTTAATGATTAAGTGTTTAACGCATGAAGAAGGTTTGGCAACTAGGGTTTCATAAATAAAGAATAGGCAAGCTCAAAGCTTTGAAGACACTCTATCTTTAAAATAAAGGAAAACTAATGAAAAGTACTTGAAAACTTTGAGTTTTAACGATAAGGACAAAATAAAGGGTAAAGTGAATAGTACCAGGATTGACTTTTTAGTGTAAAACTGTGGTTTTTCGTTAAAGTGAACAGTACCGGGAGCTTTTCGTTAAAATTCCCTTAAAATAAATTATGAACCATTAGCACCAAAAATGAAACCTTAAGCACATGTTTTATGCAAAATAAAGTAAGGACAAGGACACTTGTCAAGCTAGAAAACAATTTGCAGATCAACGGCTAAAAGCTGGTAACCAGAAGAAAAGTGTCAGGCAGCCCATGTGAGCTATCTTAATTTATGTGCCCAACTCACAGAAAGTCAACGAGCAAAATTGACGAGACAACTTAAACTTGTCAGAATGAAGCAGGAATGTAGACATAAAATGCACATGCATGACCAAATCTTTTGAGGTTAGATGCCACAACCTTGAACGTATAATCCCAGTAGCAGCAGACCGTAATTAGAAAATAGCCTAAACTTAGATTGAACATGTGAAAAAATTACAATATTGACAAGGAAAGCCAAACATTAATGTTTAGACTTCACACAATTGTAAAGGTTTGAGAAGGAATACTGATGATACTACCATGATTATTAAATGGCATCATCCGGATCAGAGTTATGTTAAGCTAAATTTTGACAGTTCAGTGGCTGGGGATAAGGTGGCAGCGATATTTGTATTAAGGAATCATAATAGGCAACTTATTGAAGGTGGAGCTTTAAATCTTGATGGTGCCACTATTTCAGAAGTGGAGGCTAGGGCTCTTAGAGAGGGCCTTCCTTTTGCTCAGAGAAAGGGTTACACAAAGATTATGGTTGAAGGTGACTCTAAGTTGGTCATTCAATCAGTGTTGGACCAAGGTGCGAGGACGTGGAATCTGGTTCCTATTATTGAAGATATCAAGTGGACGGTGACCAAATTTGCTTACATTGACTGGAAACAAATTTTTAGAGAGGCTAACTTTGTCGCGGATGCCTTCGCTTGCAAGGTTTTCTTATTACTGATTGTCATATTTAGGATCACTGTATTCCTTCATTTGCTCTTTATGCTCTTCATTTTGATTTTGTAAGGAACGGTTGTGCTAGGGGGTTTTTCTCTTTAATATATTTTTTCTTGTTTTAAAAAAAAAAAAGACTTTGCTATAATTTTTGTCTTTTGGTCATTGAAATAATAATTCGTGAGTACTAGTTTACGAACTTATTGCGATGTGTGGCAATTTTTGACAAATCAAAACCAACATTGATGATTTAGGGACTACAACTTCAATATTCTTATTATTTTCTTTTTCTAGATTAAAAAAAAAAAAAAAAAAAAAAAGTTGTAAGCGCTTTTTTTTTTAAGAAATAATATTCATTAAAGTAACTTTAACAGTACATCAAAGACGTCTATAAGAAACGAATTCCAACATAAGTTACGTAACTATAAAAGCTACAACTCAAAATGACTTAAAAAAACAAATAAAGAACCCATAATACCAAAATCTAGCATAACCCACAATCCGAGCTGACATACTCCAACATTAAACAGTACAAGGAGTTACTCAAACCAAAATTATAATCAAAATACAAAGCCAACTTGGTAGTCAATGAGTTGTGCGGTTAGTTGACCAGCGAACATGAAAGACCTTTTTTTTTTTTTTTTTTTTTTTTTTGGGTGAAAGGTTACTTTATTCCCAATACAACATAATTACATAAGAAGAGGCCTAAATACAACAAACATGCAAACAAAAAAGTGACCTCTATAGTAACACAAGAGCCCAAAACATAAAAAACAACGAAGCAAACCCTAACAACTTCCTACCCCCGTCGTCGTCGAAAATCCATTTGCCTATTAACTGAAACCAACGTCCGCATCACACACCTGAATTCAAGCTAAAAAGAGCCCCAAAACTAGATGAAAGTTGAGCCAACACAGAACCCTGAAAAACAGAGCCCCAAACACTGCCCCGGGCATCACAACAGTAGCCTCGACAAATGAAGGAAGCCAGTGGGAAGAAGTAGCCCACTAGCAAACGGTTCCGTCAAAGGCAAACTCAATGAAGGAGGTGGTGTGAACACCCGAGCAAGAGCTCTACACACCTTCTTGGTGAGATGCGATAAATCACGGTGAAGATAAGTAGGAGCCAAACCAGACTGTGGAGTTATGAAGGATGAAGCCGATTGGGATGGAGAGTGGAATGAAGGGATAAACAGAATAAAACTGGGAAAACAAGGTTAAAATTTGGAAAGAAGGGGGGAATGGAAAAAGGGGAAGAATGGGCTACAAACAGAGAAATCAGGGGCACATAGGGTTAGAGGAAAGTGGAGAACATGCCCTAACATTGGGAAAATGGAAGTTGAAGGAGAAGGAGAATGAAGTGAAAGGAAAAAAAAAATGAGAAGAAAAGGCATGCCATCGTCCCTACCCATAGCTAGAGCCGTCGGCTACGAAATGGATGGAATTGGGAACCACTCACACAAAGGAGAGAGAACTCTCATGAATGAGCTAGAAGAGAGTAGTGACTGTATATGTAGAAGACTTTGGCATTGGGTACTGCTTAAATTGCCATAATATATGGATAAAGAGGATGCACTCAGTGGCGGATCCATATAAGGTCCTGGGACCTTCCGAAAGCCTAAAGAAACACTCGTGATCAACCTTCGGGACCCTCCAACAATTTGGGCAGGTGCAGAGGGACGCATCTGTTAAGGGGCCTAGGTGGTCCTAGCACCATCGGAAGTCGAGATAAATTTCTGTGAGGACCTCCAAGGATCACCCAAGTCTGGGCATATGGTGGAGGAGAATAGGAGCGGAGTTGCAAAGTGTTCTGGTATTCTGCAAACCAGAAAGAAGACTACTTTTATTCAAATGACTTGGAAAACGGTGTGTTTGATGTATGGTTTGAAAAAACCTTCTAAGTAAAACGGTGCGTCGATACAACGTTCTTTAATATGTAGTTTTTGCAATTTTTTATTAAACAAAATGGTTCAACTTTCAAATAGAGTCAGAATTTTTCCAATTCCATGTCTAACTCCTAATTGGCTAATCCCATTCTCCAGTCACCTCCCCACCCAACTGCACAACCCCAGTCTCCTCCCCCGTCTTCACAAACTAAGTAGTTCAATTCCAATTTTAGATAATTTCAATTATATTATGGATATTTTTGCTCTAGTTTACAATAAATCTATAATGACACGTTTTTTAGTATGAAACTTCATCATGGACAAATTTAGTTTTTGTAATTTATATTTTCATCTAATATTTTTTTGAACTTTTATATTGGGACCACCCAATCTTAAAATCCTGCATCTGCCATTGGGTGCAATGGAGAGGCGTGTTACCTCTATGGATGTGCAGGCAATGGAGAAGATATTTTTCGCTATAAATGTCATTGAGGGTATACTCCGCAACAAAATGAGAGATTCATAGTTCCGTGGAGAAGACATTTTTCACTATAATTTTTTTTATCTTTATTATTGGGACCCCCCGAGTCTAAAATCCTGGATCCACCACTGGATGCACTAATACAACATTGATACATATTCCAACCAATGTTTTAAAAAAAGGCGCCCTGAGGCGCTCTTAGGCAGCTTCGGAGGGGGGTAGCAGTGAAATTGCCTCTGCCCAGTAGGAGTAGGCGAAAACTCACCTAGACGTGGTGGAGGCATGCCTAAGGCATTCGATTGGGCATCCTTTTTCTCTTTAAATGAACTTATTGATTAACAACTATCTAGTCTATTCCTACAGGTGTCTAGAATATTTCCTAACTGTCCAGCATCTTTTTCAGTATATTCTTTCAGTATATATTTTCGATTAACTTTATTTTGAATATTATTTTATAAATTTCAAGAGACTCAATTCTATAAAAACATCTTATAACTTTAATAACTCAATTCTAGTTTAGGTGTGATTGTGTAAATCCTAGATTAGATTTGATTCTAGTTATCCTTTCCTATTGTATCTTATATTCCTTGGGGAAGAAGGAATAACTTCTTTCCTCTTTTACTATAAATAAAGGCACAACGTAGGAGGGATAACAACACACACATATTCCCCTACAATTCTACAAACACATCTCTCTCTGCACCGTTTGCCGCCGGCCCCCTTTAACCTTGTCAGATAAAACAGACCACAACACGTTATCAGCATGCTCCTACTGCTGCGCTTAGGAATCTGACGTTGGAGAATTTTTTGCATCAAACCAGTTCATCCATATCATCACGCAATCAAGTTCTTTCAAAACAATGCTTTTAACTCGATATTTTGCAGCCCTGATAGCATGAACATTCACCATGATGCATGACCCAACCTTACGTTTTATGAATTTTAGATTCTACATAAATTGTGTATGCCTCATAATCATAATTGTTGAATTATGTGAATTTGATATTTGCATGAATTGCATAAAATACATGCATTGAAAATATTATTTTGCATATGCATCCAATTGAACATGTTTTTTCATTGAAATATATATCAAATTAAATGGTATAGTGAATTGAAAAAAAAAATTACGATTTGGGAACATCGGGTTTTTTCGAACCCGTGACCACCATCCTGCAAATGGGTTTCCCCCAAGCCAAGCCGAGAGCCTACAGCTCTCCCCAGAAAAACCCACGGAGCAAGATGCTCCGAGCCTCAAACCCACAAAATCCGACACCTTTCATGGTGTCCCCGACCACGGCATGGCCTGCAGCCACTGCCCTGAACCTATGGTTTATATCACCGACAACCAGAAGTCGTCCCACGTCGGAATTAGGCTGAGATTCTTTTGAATCTCATCGAAATTTTTTACAAATTTTTCGATTCGAATTTTTAGGGTTTTTGTTAGAACGATTGAATTTTTTTTTAAAAATCCTCGTTCATATTTGAGGTTTCTAACAAACCATGGCTTGCCCCAACTTTGGAAACGTTGTTTGCCACAACGCCGTCACCCAATTCCAGCGTTCTTCTCCGGTGACACACACTGGGGTGTTTAGGTTCCAAAACCCGAGCCCTATAGGGCTCTGTCTCTCAGCCTATTTTTTTCTCTTTTTTCTGCCTTGGGCTTCCTTGCTTTGGCCCATCTTTTTATCGGCCCGCAAAGAGAGAACATAAAAAATAAAAAATAAATAAAAACATTTTTGTTAGCTTTTGGGTATGCCTGCCGCAGCCCAATCCCCACCCCAATCCTCTCCGTGGGCCTGTAGCCCCACCTGAGACCCCCAACCCAATTCTTGGGCCTTGGGATACACGGTACCATTTTTTTTAAGCCATCTGTGGCTTAGTTTTTGGGCCCCGAGTTTTATTCGCCTAATTATTTTAGGCCCAATGGGTTTTATTTTTTTTTTTTCACCCACATTTTAATTTGGCCCGAAGTCCAAATAAATTAAGTCAATTATATTTGTAAACCTAAAAGTTATATCTTTGCATATTCTTGTTGCATATTTGCTTGCATATATATTTGTGTTTGCCTGCAGGAATATATGAACCTGAAGTTCATAATTATTTTTTTGAAACCCGAAGTTCTTGGATTTGATCTCTGTTTTACTTCTTGCTAAAAAACAGAACCAGCTGTTGATGAAGAATCATCAAGCTCGATCTACTAGGGCTACTGCTGTGCCTGAGGCACATTATAGCACTAACCAGCACCCCAAATGCCAAAAAAGGCGTGGTAGGGGTGGCCAAAAGCCATCCCACCAAGGTCAACAGAGTCAAGGCCCATCCAAGAAAGGAAACAAAGCCCCGAAGTGCTCAAACCTCACTCCTAAGGCCCCAAACTTCAAGAATAAGGGCAAAGCACCTGAAACCATGGATGCAGATATGTGTTGTCACAGTGGTTCAAAAGACCATTGGTCACATGTTTGCTGTGCTCCCAAGAAGGTTGTAGATGAATATTATTCTCGTCGTAAGAAGTTTGAATCAAACTTCATGCAAGTGGATGATTCGGAGACTACCAAGATGGAAGTTTATGACTTTCAAGAGGATATCACCCCTATGGAAGATTAGAATCTTAAACATAGACTTATTTTTTAGTTGAAATAAGACAATTGGGGCCGAATTCCATTAAGTGGCCGAACCCCTCATTTGTTTTTGGTTGATTTTTTGAACAATTTTCCTTTATGTTTGGATTATTGATTGGTGATTTGTTTTTTGGATATTAAGTTTTAATTAATTACCATCCTTGAATAAATGAAATTACTTTGAATTGATATTTATTTTAAGAACTTTTATGCATGTGACCGATTCAAATTAATTTTTCATTCTAGGTATGACTAGTGGGAAAGTTAGTTGTCTGACAGATAGTGCAACCACGCACACCTTTTTGCGTGAACGTATCTATTTAACTAACTTCATACCTAAGAATGCACCTCTGACAACCCTCTCAGGCCCATCCAACCTGATAGAAGGATATGGTAAGGCATGTATAATGTTGTCCAATGGTACAATCTTGACCATTGATGAGGCACTCTATTCTCCATGTTCCGGAAGAACGTTACTAAGTTTCAAGGATATTAGAGATAATAATTACCATGCTGAAACCCACGTAGAAAATGGAGTTGAATTTCTGTGCATAACTTCCTACGAATATAGCCAGAAGTGTATTCTATAGAAGATGGAGTGTACCCCGAGTGGTCTGTATACTACGACCATACGCCCCATAGAATGCCACTATGTGGCCGGCCCTATTACTGGGACCGCACAAGAAATTACACTTTGGTATGACCATTTGGGACATCCTGGACGAATTGCGATGCGCCGTATCCTCAATTCATCACACGGGCATCCACTAACCCGAAGTTTAGGTTTAATCCACGGAATCACATGTCAAACATGTTCTATGGGAAAGCTTAGTACTAAGCCTTCTTATGACAAGATTCGTTCGAATCCTCTCATTTTTCTACAACGGATTCAGGGGGACATTTGTGGACCGATTCACCCTCCCAGCGAACCATTTAGATATTTTATGGTTTTGGTTAACGCTTCCACACGTTGGTCACACATGTGCTTATTGTCCACAATGAACACTGCATTCTCCAAACTGTTAGCTCAGGTTATCAAGCCCAGGGCTCACCACCCTGATTATCCGATCATATTTATTCGATTGGATAATGCTGGAGAATTCACATCTAAAACTTTTGATGACTATTGCATGTCAGTTGCGGTTGAAGTTGAACATCCAGTACCCCATGTTCAGACCCAGAACGGCCTGGTAGAGGCTTTCATTAAGCGCTTACAAATGATTGCTCGATCGTTGGTCATACTTACCAAGCTCCTGATCGCTGCTTGGGGCCCTGTTGCGACACAACCATTTAGTGCCCTTCAGTTGGTTACCGGATACGAACCCGACATATCATATCTGCGCGTTTTTGGTTGTGCGGTATATGTGCCGATCTCGCGGCCCTTATGTACAAAAATGGGGCCCTAGCAAATGATGGGAATCTATGTTGGATATGATTCTCCTTCGATTATTTGTTACTTAGAACCTTTGACAGGCGATCTGTTTATTGCTCGTTTGTGGATTGTCACTTTTGTGAGATAGTCTTCCAGTCTTTAGAGGGAGATAAGAACGTCAATGTTCCTAATGAACGACGCGAATTATCGTGGACGACTCCCACTTTGTCTCATTTAGATCCTCACACTACTCAGTCTGAAACTGAAGTGCATCGCATATTAGATCTCTAGAGCATAGCTCAGAGCATGCCAGATGCTTTCATTAATCTAGCGCGCGTGACAAGATCACACATTCCAGCTGCGAATACGCTTGCAAAGATGAATGTACCAAATGAACGACAGACTACCCTCCTGGAAGCCCGGGATGCCAATCTTGGTGATCCACGTACATTAGCGGCTAGCCAATCATCTGCCCCTACACAAAAGCGTGGCAGACCCCCTTGGTTCAAAGGATTCACACCCTCACAAGAGGAAATCCATGGCATAAGGTTATGAAGAGCCTACCGTGAATTTGACTATCACTTACTTATTCTATCCAACTCATGAGGAAATTCTAGATTACGGAAGCGTCCTTAAAGAGACGAATCCTCCTCCCGAGAATCATGAGATTTTGGTCTATTATGCTAGCTTAAATGATGTGTGGCGTAGAAATGAGATGATTTTCGATGATGCATTAACATTTGCAGTAGCTACTGAGATCATGTTAAGCGATGACATTGAACCACGTTCCGTTGATGAACGTTGACGTAGAACTGATTGGTCAAACTGGAAACAAGCAATCCAAGTCGAACTCGATTCGCTTGCAAAACATAAGGTGTTTGGACTTGTAGTTCCTACTCCTCCACATGTGAAGCCCGTTGGCTACAAGTGGGTTTTCGTTCGGAAACGTAATGAGAAGAACGAGATTGTGCATTACAAAGCTCGTCTTGTTGCACAAGGCTTCTCACAACGCCCCGGGATTAACTATGACAAAACTTATTCACTCGTTATGGATGTGACTACTTTTCGCTACCTTATCAGTTTGGTAGTTTCCGAAAAACTGAGTATGCAGCTAATGGACGTAGTAACCGCGTATCTCTATAGGGATATTGATACGGAAATTTACATGAAAGTTCCTGAAGGACTTACATTGACTGGTTCAAATATTTCCAAACCCCGGAACACGCTCTCAGTTCGGCTGAGGTGTTCACTCTACGGTTTGAAACAATCCGGAAGAATGTGGTATAACCGTCTGAGTGAGTATTTGACTAGTCAGGGATATGTGAACAACGAAATATGCCCCTGTGTGTTCATAAATAAGTCACATTCCGGATTTGCCATTGTTGCAGCATATGTCGATGACATGAGCCTCATCGGAACTCCTGAAGAGCTCACGAGAACTACCGCGCACCTGAAGTCAGAATTTGAGATGAAAGATCTAGGTAAGACTCGATACTGTCTTGGTCTTGAGATAGAGCATTGTTCGGATAGAATCCTAGTACATCAATCGAACTACACCCGGAAGGTGTTGCGCCACTTTAATGAGAATAAAGCGAAGCCTTCGAGTACTCCTATGGTCTTTCGTTAGCTACATGCAAAACGAGATCCCTTCCGTCCAAAGGAGGATGATGAAGAGATTTTGGAGCCTAAAGTTCCTTATCTAAGTGCAATAGGCGCTTTATTGTACTTAGCTCAATGCACTAAACCCGACATCTCCTTAGCTGTTAATCTTTTGGCAAGATACAGTAATGCACCTACACGCAGACACTGGACTGGCATCAAAGACATCTTCCGTTACCTTAAGGGTACTATGGATTTGAGCTTGTTCTATCCCTACGAATCCTCGAATGATGTCGCACTTTATGCTCCTCGAGTTGATTCTCGCCTTGTTAGTTATGCCGACGCAGGATACTTGTCTGATCCGCACAAGGCGCGTTCTCAAACAGGTTATGTCTTTACCGTTGGAGGCACCGCAATCTCTTGGAGGTCAACTAAACAGACCTTAGTTACCACTTCGTCTAACCATGCTGAAATTCTCATCTTACATGAAGCAACTCGGGAATGCTTTTGGTTGAGATCAGTAATGGGCCATATTCAAAGCTCCTGCGATCTTTATCCCACCGTTGATGTCCCGACAACGATCTTTGAAGACAACGCAACATGCATCGAACAGCTCAAGAAGGGTTACATCAAAGGAGACAACACCAAGCACATTGCACCGAAGTTCTTCTTTTCACATCATTAACAAGAGCATCAGAAGATTGAAGTCACGCAAATCCGTTCACAAGACAATCTGGCCGACCTCGTCACCAAATCACTACCGAAGACGACGTTTCAGAAGCTTGTTCATGGAATTGGTATATGTAAACTTTTTGAGTTGTAACATTGCTATTTCTCTTTGGAATTGTGTCAAACTCAGGGGGAGTATTCTGAAGATACTTGCTTGACCTTAATGTACTCTTTTTCCCTACGATTAGGAGCATTTTTCCCACTGGGTTTTTGCTACCTAACTAGGTTTTAACAAGGCACCTACCTTGGGTTGGTTATATCCCTAATGACGTCCTGTAGACGTTTCTTTTGACTTTTGCATTTCTCATGCATTTTTCCTTAGACTATGGATTTTGTCCCTGCTCGGTTTTTAGTGAGACTTACTTACTTATGCAAGTTCCTACCTTATTGAGAATAAGCATTGTTCATTAGAATCAGTGCCAACGAGTCGACTTCCTCAACTTCTGCATGATACTGAATCTACCTTGAGTATTTACACACTCAAGGGGGAGTGTTGCAAACATTCCTAGTTTAGGTGTGATTGTGTAAATCCTAAATTAAATTTGATTCTAGTTATCATTTCCTATTGTATCTTATATTCCTTGGGGAAGAAGGAATATCTCCTCTCCTCTTTTACTATAAATAAAGGCACAATGTAGGAGGGATAACAACACACACATATTCCCCTACAATTCTACAAACACATCTCTCTCTACACCCTTTGCCGCCGGCCCCCTTTAACATTGTCAGATAAAATAGACCACAACAATAAGTACTTTTATATATATATATATATATATATATATATATCTTTTCCTTAAAATGTTATATTTTCTTGTTTTTTCTTTCTAAGACTTTAAGTATTCCACCAAAATATTATAGTATTTATAATTATAACTAATATACATTAAAAATCTTAAGTCCCGTGAGGCTTCGCCTCATGCCTAGGCGGGGCAATCCATGGAACGCCTAGCCTACACCTCCGCCTTTTAATACATTGATTCCAACTTACTTCGAAATGCATGGTCTTTGGTAACAATCAATCCTTAAGAGGAACAGGTTTCCTCTTAGACGGATAGTTAAGGGCAATTGTGGGACCATGATTTTCCAGGGTTGGAGTAAGGTTGATCTGAATACTGTTACCTCATAAGTCTGGTTATGGACTCACCAGCTCAGGGCGGAGCTGTATCGGACGGAGCAGGATGCCACCATCACTCTACCTTGGGGCACCAAGTGGAGTCCTAGTGACTCCGTTGGATGACCATGCTTGTTCCACAAGATATGTGATATGATATGGATATGGATAGAATTAGATCCTATAGAATCCCTACAATCTAGGGATAGGCGTGCACTGCAAGTAATCATAACTCCTAAAAGGATGCAATATCTACTTACTAGATATCCTCTAGGATTATCCCGCTTAGACCGAGGATTCTATCATAAAAAGGTCTTTGTCCCACGGCATAAATACACCAATCTAGAGTTCATTTACGGTAACACAATCTATACACTTGAATTCTCCTGCCCATTACTTGAGTCTAAAATCATTCATTAACTTAACCATTGAAGAGCCTTTGGCCGACACCCCCCCTCACCCTGGCCTAAGGTTTGCTTTGTTTTGTTGTTTTGTAGGTCGCTCAAATTTACGCAGATTTGTGCTCAACTACCGTTCATGGAGGTGTGCAAACTTGGTTCCAACATAGGTGATGTGAACACATGAGCCAGATCTCAACACACCTTCTAGGTGAGACACAATAACATAGCTAAAAAGTTGAAGGGGGAAATGGAAAAAGGGGAAGAAGGGGCTACAGACAGAGAAATCTAGGGCATATGGGGTTGGAGGAAAGTGGAGAACAAGTCCCTATATGGGGGAAAACAAAAGCTGAAGAAGGAGAAGGAAGTGAAAGGAAAAAAGAGAGGGAAGAAAAAGAGGACTGCCACCGACCTTAGCCATGGTTAGGGTCCGTGGCTACGAAATGGATGGAACTGGGAAACTCTCACACAAAGGAGAGAGAACCCTCACAAAGGAGCTAGAGGAGAACAGTGACTGTATACATGGAAGACTTTGGCATTGGGTACTGCTTAAATTGCCAGAATATATGGATAAAGAGGATGCACTAATACAACATTGATTAATGAACTTTTGGAGGTACAACATGGGATGAAAATGTTGCTATGGAAAAAATATAACTCCAAATTTTAGTCTTACAATAGATTGATTGATAATCTCAAATTACTGACTACAGAGGATAGTACGCAAACCACCTGCTAACCATAGCAAGACATTCTTCAGGTTTGTACTCCGGAGCCGCGTGGCCTCCTCCCTGCTCGAAGAGAAATTTTAGTTTAGCTTTTGCTCAAACAAACTGTTGTATAAAAACAAAGTTAATGATGGTTTTTTGCTTCTTGCCTTTATAGTTGTGTATGTCAACTGGTAGTTTTCATGTGTATACTGCACTCGGTATCTGGGGAAGAATATTTACATAGTGTAGCTTGAGAAAATTGTAAATTAATTCTCTTTCTAGATTGAACTTAATTACAAGAAAATGAGTTAGAAATCAACCCTGCAACTTGTCCATTGACGAGCCATGGTTTCCAATGACTAGCAACCGTCAAGTTCAGAGATTCTATCCAAGCAATTGTAGCCACATATGGAACAACCATGTCCTGGTCTCCACTGTCGATTTTTCAATCCAATATTTTTTCCAAGGATAAGAAATTCAGGAACAAATAAGCGTTTCTTGTATAGAACTTCTGTAAGCTTGAGTATAAGACAGAACTGATGTAAGAGTATACCAAATTACCTGTAAACCAGAACTCTGTAGCCTTGTTTTATGAGGTTTTCATGATAAATAAGACTAGAGGCAATATCATGTATATATGAAGTTTGTAAGCTCGTATTGCATCTCGCCCATTCCTCAATACTCCCCTGATATTGTCATTTCAAAAACTTGGTTTGATCAGAAAATTATATCACGTATGATAACTATTTCGTGTTTAGTTTTGAAACAAAATATGCAATCGAAAACATATAGTTTTTTATTTTTAGTTTTCAATTTGTGTACATTTGCTTATACATTTCTTTTGGCTATCTTCCTTCCTTCCTTGCTCTTCTATATCCTTCATTTCTGCCATGTATTCCCCTCTATCTCTAACACAAACTAAAATTAAAAACGAAATTGCTATCAAACAGACTTTCGTACCATATTATATCTAATTAAATTTTACTATCTTTTTCTTTTTGGTAACATTAGAATATAACTAAATAATTACGTCCCGTATGTGGAGAGCATTCTGAACCGCTTTATCATTTGCCCAAATATCAGAGAAGATATAGTTGTCTTTCTACATAAAAGGCAATGTAGATACATGCTGAGTTAATAAAAAGTTTACATTGACTAATGCATGTGCGCGTGCAGAAATATATAGAGGGCAGCTCACCCGGCACCATTGCCTTGGAAGTTGAGAAAAAGGAAGGAGAAGATTTACAGAGTCTTCATTACTAAGATGGTTCGGGGTTGGGGATGAATCAATACATTTTGGTTCCAATATATGCATGTCGTTTATGTCTTTGACACACTGTTGATTCAAATGTAAGTCAGTATCTCTTGATATATCTCACAATATTACTCATACAAGTAAAACCTTAACTCTTTTTTTTTGAAGTGTAAAGTGATGTTTTTTAGTAAGTTAGATAATTATTAAAAAAGTAGGAAATTGACGAGGATGGAACCCACACTAGTACCATTCTGTACTCACCTCTTTGACAAGGTCCAAGTCGTCCAAGCATGACACATTGTCTGGATCCACATCGATATACTGTCCCTTGCAGTTTGTTTTAGTTGACTAGGAAAGTTTAACAATGACCACAATAAGAGAGACAAAAATATCTTATTAGCAAGAAATTAGTTTAGATATATGACGATCTTATTAGACAACCATCTCCCAATTTTTTTTTTGTCACACGTAAAATAAACCGCAAAGAGTACATATACATCCTTTGTAGTTTAGTTATTTAAAAGCATTCACATTTGCATCAGAAGTCACGATTTTAGTATTACTCTCTACCTCCCAAATATTGTTATAAAAAAAAACCCACAAAAGAAGCATACACATGTTCAAGAGATCTATAATACATACAGAAATCATAATTCTTTTAGGCGATGAAGACATGAAAAACAAATATTGTCACATTATGCCTCATCCTAAAAAGCAAACCTTATTCATACATATAATAACTTTAAGAGTTAATTGTCTAATTAGTAGAGGTTTTTATCCATGACTTCATAATAGTAACTTAAAAATGGACAACCCGCTGAAACATGTGTCTATTATATGAAGGTAATGTTAGCTACCTTCTCTATTTAGTTTATTCTTTTACCTTTTCTCACTAACCTTTTAACATGTGGTGGCGGCTACTCCGAGAGGACTTGGTAGAGTCATAAGGTTAGAGCAACTCCACCCTTGGAGCCCTCCCCCCAGGCAATCCACTATTCAATCCACCTAGTGAACAGTAACTGCCATTAATGAACAGTAATTGCCATTTGCATCTCCACCCTTGGAGCCCTCCCCCCTGGCAATAGGCAATGAAATAATAGTTTTTTTTTTGTTTAAATAATACAAAATAAAATTATTTGTAATTTCGGATAAGAATTTTTAAATCATTCTCGTTGTGTCACGTGTCATTTTATCAAAAACAACAATTATTTTTGTGACGGATCATTTTAAATATGAGATCAAATTTCTGTGAATTCTTTGCTTCAATGAATCATTTTGTATGTAAAATTATTCACATCATCATATAATTATTTACAATTTAATCAATTGAATCGAACATAAAATCTCTAAATAAATAAATAAACTGAAATTCTGAAATAAATTTTGAACCCTAGAAAAAAAAAAAAAAAAATCACTGAGGGGCAAACGAAACAGAGATGTCAATATTTGACAAAAAAAGAAGAAAAGAAACAGAGATGTCAATAGGCACTCTCATCTTCTCCGCCCAACATTGCCACTCCAAAAACAGCTTCGAAACTAAACCCTCAACCTGACCCATATCGGGCCGCCTATCCAGATCCTCCTCCACACACTCTGACGCCACCAATACCATCATCTCAGCCACATCCATCGGAAACGAATCCTTTAGCCTCCCATCCTCCCACCTCCGCACCCCGCCACATCCCCCAACCAAAGCCTCCCTCGCCGACTCGATTATGTACTTCAACGGCTCCGCCCCAGAGATTAGCTCCAAGAGCACCACCCCAAAAGCGTAGACGTCGCAGTTCTGGGTCACGATTCCAGCGAGCTGAAACTCCGGCGCCATGTACCCGCGTGTGCCCTCCATTCTGGGTCGCGCTTGATAGAAAAAACTTTAAAAATGGGATTGACGCCAGGCTGACGTCAGCCCTACGTCAGGTCCACCTCGAGCTCTCGGGCTGGCAATTATCACAGGCCTGCCCCTCGGGCCTTGGCTGCTGCTCGGGCTTGCTCACGCTGGAGCTGGTCGACAGGGCCTCGGGCCCTTTCTTCTCCCCCGTCCCTCGAGCAATAGCTCCCGCTGGAGCAGCTCTTAGGGAAGAAGTGAATGCATAGAAAGATGGGTGGTGGGACCTAGTTCTGTCATTTTATTAGTAATTTCAAAACATTGAGTTTTAAATGAATGTGTAAGTAGAGTTCACGTGTCAAAAGATGAGTAGAAAAGACACACAGAAGAAAAAAAAAAAACCAGAAAGATAGATGGCTAGCATCCCCTATTACGTAATACGGCCATACTTTAGTAAGCCCAAAAATATTCTTACATCAGTAACATGCATGCATGCAAACAAAGCGAGGGGTATATATTCACCTGGTATAGTTCATCTGATATTAGTGCTTTTAAGTGAGAAAAAGGTACAACATAACTATATATGTGTGCTGAATGTATCCCCGGGTTGCCAAGCACATACCCCTGAGAATCCGAGACGTCATTGATGACTAGAAATTATTTAAGTAGAAAGGAACCGAAATGACAAAATTCAATGGCAAAAACTGTACTTTAAGATTCATTGCTGGCTCAACTCCTTCTTCATTACCTGCATAAGAATTAATAGAAAACAAATTAAAGCAAATCAATCCGAATGTAATAAAATGCAAGAGGATTAATTACCATCGGTTATTTCTTGAACAACAACAGGAAGGACTATGCCTGAATAAGACTCTCCACCCATGTAGAGTGGATTGTTGAGGAACTTGGGGTGATCTACAAGCCACTGCTCCACAACAGTGAAAAGAAAAATCAACAGTTCATTACTAGGGTTTACATCCAACTATTCATTTGCCAAAAGCCTAAAATAACCCTTTTACTGAATTCTCCCACCTTTCTAAGAAACTGATATGTATGTGCGGCATATGATGTGTCACTTGTATTGTATCCTTTCCAGGTTGTTGCTTAAGAGAATCCTGTGCCCACAGGTGCATCTATAAATATTACGTTGGCAACCTTAAAATTTTGGGGTTATATAAGAAAAATATGAAACGGAGAGGGAGGTGGGAGAAAAAATATGGAAGAAATTTATTTTTATTTCAATTTCAAAGTAGTGTAAAGAAATTATTTTTATTTCAATTTCAAATTAGTATAAATAATTGTCTTATCCTTATTTGTAAATAATGTTTGTTGTAAATAAGTGTTATATAAGAAAAATAAAGACATGATCTTTTAAGAAAGAGATTCACACAAGATGGGATAGATTAGCTATTTTATCAAACACAAAATCACAAACAGGCAGAAGGCAATCGAAGTTTCGCACCTTTGTCCATGAGTATGGGTTTAACTTCAATTTTGGCTTGTTGCCAATGGAATGTGCGTAGTCAAATGAAAGTGGACCTGCAACAAAATCACAAGTACATACCTTAAACCTGTTGTAAGAATTAATTACACGAAACTATTGTGTACTTATCGCGTACAGATCTACTTATGTTGGTGAATTACTCAGTCACAAATATTCGGGCAAGCCTTTTAAGGGGTAGGGTTACTTATCAGTAAAAGAATCTATATATACAACAGTACTGAAACAGAAATATGTATGTACCCATATTTACGTATACAAGGGTATGAAAACCAGAACACGCAGGACCTCCGGTGAGCCAAAGCACAAGAGGATCGTTCTCGGGACTCCTCTCTGACTCAATAAAGTAATAAAATAATTGCACATCGTCGTCGTCGCCCACTCCGACGTACCTTCATATAATTAAAGACATAATGTGATATTTCTGATGTATATATATTGCAATATAACTAATGGAGCTATATTGGTTTAATCAACTAAACACATAGATTATATTACAAAAGATGAAGGAACATATATATATATATATATATATGTATATGTATAAAGCAAATATGACCAGCTTTGCTGCAGAAAACAGAGTGCAGGAAAGAGAGCATTTTGTTTCTAGTGATCATTCAAATCTGGCTGCTGGTTTCTAAGTCAAAACCTATTATCTCAGCCATATACATCTGGCACCAGATTAAACTTCACAAAATATTTCAAGTTTACCAAATAGAACAGTTTTGGTACACTGCAAAGTTTTAATTTCAACAGTATTAGTATATTGAAAAGTTATCATACACTAATCTCTAATCTCTGGCTAAAAATAAGGGAGGAAGGAATGCATGATTATAATTTTCGAGTGTTAATTAATAACAATGTTGGTCTAACTGACATATTATATTTTGGGTAATGCTACAGAGACAAAATTTAAAGACTAAGTTTTGAAAATTGAAGGACATGAAAGTTGATGATTGATTTATTACTTAAACGTTGATAAACGTGCTTATTCCTATTGGTGACATATCATTTAGTTTGCAAATTTAATCTCCCTAGCATTACTCATATATTTTAGGGACAATACTTGTGTCCACTTCGTGAGTGAACCTATTTGTCTAAAATGTTATAATCAAACCATTCATTTTCAATATGTGAGAATGTTCAATTTTTTTTTTTTTTCTCTTCTTTTTTTGTGCTGAGATAATCTTTAGATGGTAATTTCTAAAAGTTTCAGTCGAAACTTGGTTCAAACTTCAAAAGTTATGGCCCGACCTCGATCGTTTCACATGTACTCAAAAGAATGAATATAAGTGCACTCATAAAGAATAGAAGATGATTAGTTTAAAAAAAATAAAAAATTACCAACCCAGTTTCAAGTTTGAAGGGTAGATCACCGGAAAAGCCCGGTAGGGTGTTGATGATGGACCAACTTGATGCAGCAACATAAATGTGAAAAAGGAGGACAGGGAGAAGCACTTGCAGAAACATGGTGGATTATATGAAAAAGGAGAATCGGGAGAAGAACTACTCAGGAGAAGCACTCGAAACTATATATATATATATATATATGAAGGGATTGTAGTCTGCAGATGGGGTCCGACAAAATTTAATCAATTAGGTCAAACTATTCATGAGACAAGGACCCCGTAGTAGGTTGACTGCTATCCTTTCCACTTTTCCCTTCCCATCTACTTACTGTTGTCCCTTCCATATATTACTCACACTACTGTTAGCTCGATCTAGGTAGAATTGTAATGCTCATGAGTGGTTTCCTTTTTCTTTTTCGTCATTCTAAATTAATGTTAGGGGTGTGATATCCACACATCCTATTTTACTTCTCACGTATTTTTTTAATTTTCGACCGTCGGATTGGATGAATTAAAGAAGATCAACGGACAGAAATCATTAAAGGGTGTGTGAGAAGTAAAATAAGATGTGGATAGCACATCCCTTAATGTTGCGGTGTGTTAGGGTCCATTTGAATGAAGTGATTCCCAAATCTACGTGATCGATGATAAAAATTAAAAAATAATAATAATAATAATAATTCTACTATCTAGCACAAGTTCTTCGTATCACGTATACCTAGAGATCTGCAATGGACCTTAATCTGGTGCCAACTGCCAACCACCATATTTATGTCACCAAACTTTTCTCTCAAAAATACAAGTTATGTGGCACAATGAAGGCCTTTTGAGACAAATGATTGGTGAAAATATTGTCGGTGCTGCATGTAGTGATAGACGACCGAATTAAGCATGTGAGCCCCCACTCATAACAACCTAGCAACGCACAAGCTTGAAGAAGAAACTGTAAGCTGAGAGAGAGAGAAATGAAATGTAGCTTTTGTGTTAAGACAAAGATAGTTATACGGAATGGTCCTTATTTAGTATTTATAGTATACTAAGTAGCTTAATAAGTAGGTGACCTTACTAAGTAAGTCAACTAGATGGTGACACTTGTCACTACAAGATTATCCCATATTATATCACACTTCACTCAATACTCCCCCTCAAACCAAACTGGGAACTCCAGTTTGAGATTGATACATTGAACAAAAAATCTCACTCAAAACTCCCTTAACAAACTCAACTAGGGAAACCTAGTTTGAGGTTTGAACAATGCTGCAAGAAGATTGGACCATGAAGACCTTTTGTAAATATATCATCTGCAACTTGATCAGAAGTGTAAACATACTCAACCTACAAATCTCCCTTTTGCACTCTTTCTCGCACAAAGTGAAAGTCTATGTCCAAATGCTTTATCTTCGTATGAAACACTGGATTTGAACACAATGCAAGAGTTGAAATGTTATCACAATGTAAGAGTGGAGGATTTGGCAAACGCACCTTCAAATCTTTGAGAATTAATCGAATCTAGGCAACATCAGCTACAGTATTAGTCAAAGCCTTGTACTATGCTTCTGTACAACTTCTAGACACACCTGCCTACTTTTAGATTGCCAAGAAACCGGGTTTTGACCAAGAAAAACAACACAACCGGTGATAGACCTTCTAGTATTGATATCAGAGGCCCAGTCCGCATCACTATAAGTCATGAGATCAAGATTAGGAGCATAGGAATAGGTAAGACCACAATCCTCAGTGCCTTGAAGATATCTGATAATCCTCTTGACCAAAAAGAAATGAGCATCTGTAGTATGAGACATAAACTGACAAGAAGAATTAACAGCAAAAGCTACGCCAGGCATAGTAAATGTGATATACTGTAAAGCCCCTACCAAACTTCAAAATATTGTGGGATCAGTCAAAGTTGTGTCTTCATCTTTAAGTAACTGTGTATGAGGTTTACATGGTGTAGATGAAGCTTTGCAAAAAGTCATACCAGCCTTCTTAATCGAATCCTTGGCACAATTGGATTGGGAAATAAACAAATCACCATTGTCTCTGTAAGTAATTTGTAACCCTAAGAAAAATGTGAGCTTGCCCATGTCCTTCACATCAAACAATGCTTCTAATTCATCAATGACTTGTTGAAGTAATGTTGAATCAGATCCAGTGATGATAATATCATCAACATACAACAACATAATATCTGCATGTCCATTCATGGATTTGACAAAGAGACTAGTATCAGAATCTGAGACAATGAATCCCAGAGTTGGCAAGTATGATGTGAACTTAGAATTCCTGGCTCTAGGTGCTTGCTTTAGTCCATACAAAGACTTTACCAATTTACAAACATAATCTGGATGATAACGATCCTGAAACCCCTAAGGTTGCTTCATAAACACTTCATCCTGTAGATCTCCATGAAGAAAGGCATTCTTCACATCTAATTGTCTGGGAGACCACTTATTAGTAGCTTGCAAGTGCTAAAACAATCCTCACAATATTGTGTCTTACAACTGGACTAAAGGTCTCTTCATAATCCAAGCCATGTTCTTGGCTGAAACCTTGTGCTACAAGTCTGGCTTTATACCTAGATATCTTCCCTTCTTGATCCTTCTTAATTTTATACACCCATTTACTTCCAATTATATTTTTATTAAAGGGTAAAGGAACTAAGTCCCAAGTTCCTTGTTTTTTAAGTGCTAAGAATTCCTCGGTCATGGCATCTCTCCATTCAAGAATAGCAACATCATGTTTAAATAAAGATGGTTCAGTATGCTCAACAATATTTAGAACTGCAATGAAACCAATACAAGGAACATCAATATGAAATGAAATATCAGAATTTTCAAACTCATGCATAATTGCAGGAAAAGCTTTATAATCCCTTATAGTGATTGTACCAGTATTAAGTCTAGTATGCATTGGATGAGTAGAGGTAGATAAAACAGAATCATGATCTTGACTATGACTAACTGGAGAAGTAGAGCTATCAATTTCCAGAGAAAGATATACCTCTAATTGAGCAGGGTTATAAACAGGCAACATGGCATTTGATGCAGGAAAGGAAAAATGAGTTGTAACTTGGGGAGAGGCCTATAGTTGAGAAGAATCACTTGAATAAGAAACCACATGACTTGAAACCACCTGAGAAGAATCTTGAGCCTGTGAATGTGAAGAACTATGCACAGAAGAACCAGATTGAGATAACTGTTGTGTAGCACAAACACTTGTTGACTGAGATAAACCCCCTTGAATGAACTTGAAACACAATTCGAACAAGTATGGGATGCCTATATTGGTCTGAGCACTATTTTGGGAATAATGTGTAGCTACAGGACTATGAAAAGGAAAAACTTTCTCATCATGAATCACAAGCCTAGAGATAAACAACCTTTTTTAAGCCATGTGATAACAAACCATCCCTTTGTAACCTTAAACAGATCCCAAGAAGACATATTGATCTATTCTAGCTTCCAATTTATTCTTATTATAAGGCCTCAAAAATGGAAATACTGCTGTACCAAAAATCTTTAAAGAACTCAACATAGGATGATGACCAAATAATTTGTAAAATGGAGACTGCATTGCCAAAGCCTTACATGACATTCTATTGATAAAGAATATAGCATGAGAACAAACATGAGCCCAAAATGAGGCAGAGATGCGGTAGACAAAAGTGTAATGGCAGTCTCAATAATTTGTCGATGCTTTCGCTCAGCAATTTCATTTTGCTGAGGTGTATGAGGGCATGACACTAAATGAGCAATTCCTTTTAACTCCAAAAACTTCTTAAACACCAAACTAGTATATTCTCCGCCACCATCAGACTGAAAATATTGAATTGTAGTATTGAAGTGATTCTAAGTAAATGCACAGAACTTTTCAAAGACAGAAAATACTTAAGGTTTATACACCAAAGAAAAGAACCAAGTAAATTTGGTATATTGATTAACAAAAGTCACATAGTATTTATATCCTTCAACTGGTACAACTGGAGAAGGCCCCCCATACATCACTACTTATTCTTTCAAAAAGTTTTACAGAGACATGAGAACTAGAAGAAAATACTTGTCATTTTCCTAGAAAGTACACACATGCTCATCCGCATCTGGTTTATACAAGATTTATGTATGAGAAATCATACTATGTAATACATCATTTGGAATGTAGTATAGGCCTCCATTACTCCTTCTTCTCATTAAGATTGCCTTTGTTGCCTTATCCTACACCCAAAAACCCCATTCATCAAGAATTACATAAACCTTATTATCTCTGCACAAAGTATATACAGATAATAAACTTGCAACAAGAGATGGAACATGTAAAATAGTGGCAAGATACAAAGGTTTAGAATAAGTTGTAAAACAGTGGCAGTTAAGGTTGGTGGTGGAGGTGCTCCTTGATAAGCATAATTGTTGCGAGGAAAACAACTAAATGCCATATGTCCCATTTTCCCACAAATTTGGCACTCAAGAATACCAGTTGTATTCATTGGTTATTGATCATTCATATAGTAATAGATATGAGCTGTATGTCCTCGTTTATTGCAAATTTGACATTCAGGGATGATTCCAAACTTCTGCCCATTGTTACCATTCCAGTTACTCCAGCTTGAACCACCATTAGACTAAAACTGATTACTAATAGAAAAACCTCCATTATCTTTGTTGCTATCATTTCCTCCATTGTAGTCTGCAGATGGGGTCCAATAAAATTTAATCAATTAGGTCAAACTATTCATGAGACAAGGACCCCGTAGTAGGTTGGCTGTTATCCTTTCCACTTATCCCTTCCCATCTACTTACTGTTGTCCCTTCCATATATTACTCACACTGCTGTTAGCTCGATCCAGGTAGAATTGTAATGCTCATGAGTGGTTTCCCTTTTCTTTTTCGTCATTCTAAATTAATGTTAGTGGTGTGATATCCACACATCTTATTTTACTTCTCACATATCTTTTTAATTTTCGGCCGTCGGATTGGATGAATTAAAGAAGATCAACGGACAAAAATCATTAAGGGGTGTGTGAGAAGTAAAATAAGATGTGGATACCACAAATTTGGCACTCAAGAATACCAGTTGTATTCATTGGTTATTGATCATTCATATAGTAATAGATATGAGCTGTATGTCCTGGTTTATTGCAAATTTGACATTCAGGGATGATTCCAAACTTCTGCCCATTGTTACCATTCCAGTTACTCCAGCTTGAACCACCATTGGACTAAAACTGCTTACTAATAGAAAAACCTCCATTATCTCTGTTGCTATCATTTCCTCCATTGTATTGAGGTCTAGAATTATACCTTTAACCATTGAAGCCACCATTGTTTCTATGTGAAGAATATTGTTGTGGTATATTGCCTTGAGAAAAGTGACCTCCCGTAGGTCCAGTGCCAATATTTGATCTCTGAGATTGTCAGCCAAAACCATTCGATGATTGAAAACCACACTGAGTTCCAGCATTAGATGACTCTCATTGATTGAATTATCTATTAGCACCACTTTGAGAAGATTCTCCTTGACAAAACATTCCAGCCATTGACATCTGCATTGAACTCTAAGACTCTTTTGCAGTTTCTTTGCACTCAGTAATTGTGCACGAAACTGTTTGAGAGTGATGAATGATTCCCTAGCCACAATAACAGTCTTGATCATACTATACACGGAAGGCAATCTAGCTAAAGCTGCCACAATTAAGTCATTTTCTGAAAACAGTTTCCCCTCCAGCCAACAATTAATCCTTCAATCTTTTAAGCCTTAACAAATACTTCTCAGTAGACTCAGCACCTTTCTTGATTGTATGCAGTTCAATTTTAAGATGATTGATTCTTGCTCTTGAAACTATAGCATATCTATTAGTGAGATTAATCCATGTTTCATAAGCAGTCTACTACACACTATATACTCAATAGCTTCATCTCCAAGAGTTGCAATAAGTAAGCTCAGTAGAGCTTTATCTGTTTTAACCCATTCATGATAGGCTGCAGTGAATTCTTTATTAACCTCCTCCTCCAAAGAGATAACATATTTGGTGATACACACATTGGTACCATCAAAGTAATCAAAAAGATCATATCCTTCCAACATAGACCCAAACTGAAACAACCATTTTGCAAAGTTGTTATCTTGTAACCGCACAGTAAGCAAGCCTAATAACCCTTCAATCTTAAACACTGAGGGTGTATTGTAAACTTCAAACAAACAGATTCACAATTCAGGAGCTTTGTGCTCAAATCTCACTAATTTCACGAATTGACAGAATACAGGCTTTGTGCCCTAATATCTTAAGATCAAATTTCCAATCAAATTTTGAAAAACGATGTAACAACTCGTCCCGAGATTTATGCTACAAAAAGTGTATTTTTGTATTTTCATTAAGTTTGGAAATATTTTTCTTTTAAAAATAATTTTGGATCTTAAATGGTGTGCCCAAAGGGCCACCCCTGATTTTTGTCCCCCATCCCACTCCTCTTTCTCTTCTCCTTTCCGTGAGCTCTCTCACTCTCCCTCTCACAACTCTCTCTTCCTCTTGGCTGTCTCTGAAAACAGCCCTTCCAAGGGCCTTCAACAACAAACAACAACAACAACCCTCCACCACCATTCTCTCTCCTCTAGGCGAACCCATGAACCCAGAAAACACCCCAAACCTTTCCCTCCCCCTCGGTCGACACTATTCATCATCTTCCTCGTCGAGTTTCTCACAATTCCGACGAAGGTAAGCCTCGAAATTGGTCCCTATCATTGTAGATCATGTCTAGGTTCACGGTTAGTAAGTTTTTGGGCGAATTTGGTGGTGTAGGAACTCGGAAAAGCTCAAGAGAAGTCAGTGTACAAATCTGGAAATTTCTAGGTCGTGGTCATTTGGCCATCTTTCAGGCCATTTTTCGGTCAACTCCAGCCACCACTCGGTCCCCACTTGGTATGAATCTCTTCTCCACATTCCTAACTACATTGTGCCTTTTGAATCACTCAATTTGGTTAAGAAACGAAGAAGTTACAAAGCTTTGAAAATTGCCCAAACCTTTGGCCCAAAAACCCAGTTTTCCGAAGAGCACCGCTCCTTTCGAGGCTTTTTCCGGCCAAAACACGGCGAGTTGGCCGGCGTGCAGTATATCAATCCCTTTATCTCGTCGAGTACTACAACTTTCATATTTGGATCACTTGATTTGGATGAGTAACGAAGAAGTTATGGGCCTTGGAAAATCAATCCAGAAACCGGCCAAATGATGGCCTGAAAACCACCCTCAACCCAGGCCTTTGGGCCGGGTTACCCAGCCCATTTGACCCAAACCCGGAGCCCAAATGTCCAGAGGCCCAAGCCTCGTGAAGCCCAACCCAAATCCCTTTATATTTAAACCCGAAACCCTTTTACAGTGGGCCGGGCTTAAAGCCCAAACCTTTTAAACCCTTGGACCCAAACCCTTTAGGCCCAACCCGGTTCAACCCAATACCCTCTCCTAGGCTAATTTCGACGTCCTGGACCTGTTTTTGAAGTCCGTTTTCCCAAATTCAATCGTTTAAGTATAGTTTTATTAATTGTACCATTTATGTGCTTAGGGGCAACTTATTGTGGCATTCTGTCTCTGCTAGTTTGCGTGGCTCATCGACGGCTAAGTATCTGTGAGTGGACCACTTCTTAAAATGCATATTTTGATAATAGAAATGCATACATAGAAAAACATGATTTCACAAGTATGTTCTATGAAACGTTTTGAGATAACATGCTTATTGAGGATAGTTTGAATTATTACTATTTTTCTTATAATCCATGTTCTTTATAAGATATCCGATGGATGAAGATATAATATTTAGAACATGTTTCAAACACTTCTTTATAATATAGATGATGGATGACTTTATACTATGAAGTTGCTTTTCAAATATATATATATATATATATATATGTTCAATGGTTTTGTACTTACCTAGTGGTCCCAATTCCGCTACTGGACGAGGGATAGATTCCGGTCTGTCCCGGGCGACGGTTCCGCCACAGGGCGAGGGATAGATTCCGGTCCGTCCCGAGCGACGATTATGGAGTTGGCATAGGGCTTGAAGTGTTATTTTCCTCTGGCTATTAGCACAGGGACGAGAAGCTGGCATAGGCATGGGGGTTATTTTCCTCTGTCTATTGGCATAGAGACGGGGAGCTGGCATGGGACCTGTAGGGATATTGGACATTCACTAATGATTACGATATATATGAGTTATGATTTGAGACATTGCACGGCATGCTAGGTTTCAGAAAACCTATGTTTATCATGATATATATGTGTTTTCATAAAATCTGGGGGTTAGCATGTTGATAACTGTTTTATTATATATATCAACTTGGTTCACTCATGTTTGTTTTGCGCCCCCTTTAGGACTTAGAATTAAGGCATACAATCTTGGCGTCAAGGCACTTCCGCATCAGCATCTTTGAGTCCTCTCGATGTAGGATCCATCCTTTGTTTCATTCAATTTTATATTATTTCTTTTAGTATTCTAGTTAGTTGTATACTCTGAACATGTTCCTTAAATGCATGTTCATTATTTTTACATTTATAAGTCCTATCTATTCCTTGTTTTCAGCATTTGCATTCAATAAATGGTTTTCTTCACCCTCGGATGCCGGCCAGCACGTGCATATTCTGGTATTCGGAGAATATCGGGATTGGGGCGTGTCAAACGAGCTTCATGCTCAAAGATATTCTTCAACTAGATCACAAATCTTAAGCAAACAATTGAGCTTTATGCTCCAAACACAGATGCATATCAACCAAATTCATCATTCAAGATTGAGAAATATGAGCTTTGTGCTTTCAAATTTTTTTTCAAGATTTCAAGAATTTCATCAAATCGAACGTCAAGATTCATAAAATAATGGCTTCATGCCTTCAATTCATCAAGATTTCAATCAATCTACCCAATAAAAAACAAAATTATTTGACAAGTTGTCGAAATCAGAAAAATCGCAAAAACCTGATTAGAGTCGAGAACTACAGAGAATCACACTTCTTGTTGACGAAGAAAGTTAACCAGCATCCACAACTTCTTGCCTCCATTAACCTTCCGTAAAAAACAAAACTCAAGATCAATTGGTATGGCCGTACGGGGAATAGCCTAGCTGACTTATAAGCCATGTAAAATTTTTCCTTTCACCAATGTGGGGCTCTTTTACCTTCACATTCTCACACGCTCCTTCACGTGTGGTGAATTTTCAAGTTAAACATGTGGACAACACGAATTGAGTGACGTGGAGCATGTGTGGCCATTGGGCTTCACACGTGGGCCAACCTACCCTAATACCACGATAACAACCTGGAAATGCAAAAGCTTGAAGAAGAAAATGTAAGCTGAGATAGAGAAATGCAATGTATCTTTTGTATTAAGACAAATAAAATTATTACAGAATGGCCCTTATCTAGTATTTATACGTAAGCTACCTTACTAACTAAGCAGTAGCGAAGCTAGAAATTCTTGGAGGGAGGGACAAAATTTAAAAAATTTAGGGTCCCAAAAAAATGTGAACATTCATTCAAGGTCTAAGTCCATGATTTGCAAGAAGATTATTTGAACTACCTGTAATATTCATAGGAGAATTTGCACCAACCGAAATATTCAAAAAAGGATTTGGACTACTCAAAATAGTCGAATGAGGGTTTGAACAACAATATTATTTGAAGGATGATTTAGCACCGTTTCTTGTTGTATCGTCCTATTACTTACTGTATAATTAGCAAAGTTTTAAAAGATGCTAAGCTTTAGTCGGGCGGTGGACATGACTACACTTAGGTGAGGACCTAGGCAAATTTGAATAAATTTATTATATACCATATAAATAATTGTCTATTTATTATATAGCATATAATATCTAAAAAACATTGATGATAAAACATATAATATTATAAAAATATTGACAAATTTTCTTTATTACTTTGTTGAATTTGATGGTAAGAGAAAAAAAAAACAAATAGTTATGAGTTCGTAATATTTTACAAATTATTTTTTGAAGTTCGTATAAATTTATAGTTAATTTTAAGATAAATAATAGTGTCAAACAAGTGGCTTAAAAAATATTAGAAGAATGGTCAAATTAATTGAACAATAATTAAAAAACAAAACAAATTCTAATATAAATAGCAAGTTAGGTGGCGCAAATTGATTGGCCAATAGTTAAAAAAAACCAAATTCTGATGGGCACGTGGGGTGGGATGGGAGAGACAACATGTGGGGTGGGATGGGAGAGAGAAAGTCTCTCTCTTCTTCCTTTCTCTTCTTCTTCGTTAGAACCAATTCTCCATTTCCAGAAGCTGCAAAATGCAGACCTTCATTCCTCCTTTCTTTGGCCTAGGTTTTTTTTTTTTGGAAAAAAAGAGAGCCCGCGATCAGCATGTGCTGTGATAGAGCAGAGAAACCCAAAAGGCCAGAAAACCAGACAGAATTTCATCACTTCCGACGAGACCGGAGGGGCGGAACCATCGCTCCTGGGCTTGATTTCCAGCGAGGGGAGTGGTGGCCGCCACTCCTCGCCCTCACGTAGCTTCGCCACTGTAACTAAGTCAACCAAATGGTGACACTTGTCACTACAAGATTATCTCAGATTATATAACACATCACTCAATACCAACCCCAAACAACGCTCACACTTCACAAATGCAAATAAGAAGAATACTTAGTGCTCAAAAAATGAGTAGGAGTTCCTATTCAAATTTTTTTCATTTTTGATTTAGAGACCTTCATGTTTATGACCAAAACTATCCATATTATAAATCATTCTATAAAAATCAAATATGCAAAAAGTTAATTAAAACTAAGGTGTTTAGTCATCGAATTGTATAAGAACAGATGGACGAAAATGGTAAAAACATTACGAACCGTTTATCTATTTGCTACAGTTGATTGATTTAATAAACTTAGTTACAATTCATTTTTTGTAGAGATAATTTTTACTGAATCGTTCTGATTATAAGCACAAAGTTCTATGAATCAAACACAATTTTTTTTTTAATATGATCTCATTCTCATCTTTGAGTATCCAAGCATTGCTCTGCAAATAATGCCGACTCAATTGTTAACTTTTCGTAGGCGTATTCATGTATGCATTTGAAATTAGATTGGAACCCCTTATTTGTAATCCCGCCATAATATGACTTTGTACGCATTGGAAATATTATAACTTGAGTACGTACCATATTTAGAGTCAAATATGACTATAAAAAACTTTTGCTTTTTGAACTGGAGGCATACTTAGCCTTTATTATTTAGAAAGAAATATTCTACACAACTTAATTTAGGAGAATTCAAACTTGAGTGTAAAAAAGTAAGCACACTCTTCCAAATGGCTTAACACATGTCTACAAGTGATCCTAGTCTTTCATCAAGGGGAAAAACAATGATAGGAAAACATAATATACCAAAATTGTGAGAGACGTTTAGATGGTTAAGCAAACATTCAACTACTTTATTTTTACAACTATTTATTCTTACAACATAGCAGAAACAATTTTGTTTTTAAAAAGCACATCAATACTAAACTAGCCGAAAATCATACCCAAACAAGCACAAAAGATTAAGATTAAGTGTTAAAGTTGAGACTTAAACGTTTCATGTTGGTAATGAGTGGACCCATCAGTGACCTCTAAAAAACAAGTCATATTTGTGTTAACCCATGAAACTCCTGATAAAATTTAGTTCTTTTATTTCTCTTTAAGCTATTGACTATATGTAATTTGAGCACATGAAATTTATTAAAATAGTACAAATTGATCAAGTAAATAAACACTAGCCGATATAAAGAGAAAAACCATAGAGAAAATTTATTTTCCCCGACTTCAGCCTTTGGTCTTGAAATTGGGGGCAATCCTTATCGTTCTCTTTCTTCTCTTCTTCACGTTTTCGGTAATGGTTGTTTTCTCGTTTTGCCGAGAAGAGCCTTTGTAAGCGACAATTATTGTTCATATCTGAGGTGGTGATTTGGTTGTTTGTGCGCTTGGCAAAACAGTATGAAGAGAAACATCAACGTTTGTTGGAGATGATTCATGGTAGGGTTTTCTCCTAACGATTCCAAAATCATAAAGGAGTGGTGCGGTCTTTCCGTCATGGTGCCGTTGCAATAGTTTGAGGAATTCATAGCCATGTTTTCTTGTTGTTTGTCATTTCTAGGTCTCCAGGTGATGGTACGTACAATATTTGTCTTGTGTGTCTTAACGGTGTTGGGTCTGACTTGTAAGGTTTAGGCTTTCTAAGCTTATTTTTCATGTTAGTTAAACGTGGGTGTTCCGTGGATAAGGAATCGTACTTATGGGGAGTTTGTTTTATATGTTATGTTACTTTCTTTGCTTTGCGTGTGGTTTTGGTGTATGTTTGCTTGGCAAAGAGTTATGAGGACTTTTTCGTGATGTAGCTTATTTGCTAAAGGAGCGATGTCTTTTGCAAGTTCATCAAAATTGATGCAAGATTTTGTGTTTGTGAGCATTATTTTTCTGTTTGGTTGGATGTGATTACGTGAGTGAGAACCTAGCTTATTGCTTAAGCCTTAACGATTTGTTGGATGTTTTCAATGAGTCAATTCAAAGTCCAACCTTTTGTCTTAGTGGTTGACTTCCATTTTAGAAAACCCATGGCAAAAGAAATTAATATAATCAGGTTCAGGAAAATTTAAATTAACTCTTACTCCATAAATTTCATTTCCAAATAGCGATTGGCAATGAAAGAAAAAATAAACAATGGGTTGGATAGAGAGAACATTGGTTCAATTCCCCTCAGACCAACTCTTTCCTAAGCAAAACCATTCTCCTAACAGCATAACTTCTGCTTCTCGGATACAAATCAGCCTTCACATCCATTTCATCTTCTCGAAAAGAACAAGCCGTCTCCTCACCAATTCTTCCCATCTTTAACCCAACACTGTAATTCCTCATCCCATTCCATTCATAGTGTTTGTGGGTTGTCTAACAATTGGTCTTCTATACACAACCGAACTCTCTACTGATGCAGCAGCCTTATTATTCTCTTTCTCTTTCTCTGCACTACTACTCTTCGACGACACTGTTCTGAGAAGCTGCCTCAAGTCCTCATCGTTGTTAGAACTCGAAGAATTGCCCCTGAAGCTCCTTGGCAAATGTGGAACTTGTGAAGCAGCGTAACCACCCACACCGCAACCACCATAACCCACCTTTCAGGCACAATTCTCCAGACCCCTCATGTAAAAATTCATGGCCTTGGTCCAGGTCCTAATGGGTGCAAAAATAATGTACATCAACCTGCTTTGCTTCTTTGCTTTGCTCGTCGTCATAACTTTGATCTGGATTTTGTATATTGGGGTTTGGCTGGAAACAAGAAAAGAGAATGGAAAATGTTGTGAGCTGATGAAGGAGAGTTCCTGATGTGTGTAGATATATAAAGGTGTTAGGGGATCTGAGTTTTGGACTTGTTTCTTGGAAGTAGGCAGTACAACTGTAGAAGCAGTCCAACACGGACGGCAAGGCGAAGAGAAGAGAAATCACTAATAGTGGCGGCTGGACTTTTCCAACATTCTAAATAAAATGGGACATGTCAAAGGTACTCAATATATGTACGGTATATTTTTATAGGAGTTTTAACGAAACACTTCCGGTACTGTTCACTTTTAACGAAAAACTACATTTTTATCTTTTTCTGAAACCATTCACTATACATTTATTTGTCATTTTTCATTAAAACTAAAGTTTTTTTAGACTTTTCGTTAGTTTTCCTCATTTTTATTGATCAAAATATGTATAGTTTATACAAATATATATATGTATATATGTATATATATATATATATGTGTATATATATATATATATATATAAACAATATAATCTACATTAAGAGGGAGAGTGGTGGGCTTAGCCTCATAATGAGCTAGCAATAATATGGTTCAAATTCGTCTTTGACGAGAATCGAATCTAAAACCTCTTACTTACAAATGAAGAGGAATGTTATTATCAAGGAACAAAATGCCGATAATATCGGCGATATTTCGCCGATATTATCGGTTTTTTACGGGACCGATATTTTAATAGGTATCCAACGTGTTTTCGTCAAAATATCGCAATATTATCGATAATATCGATAATATCGCGATATTACCGAAATATTGCGATATTTTGGAACTGTGCTACTCGGAGAAGAACGCCGAAGCTTCTACAGCTCTGGCCGACTGTAAAAGAGGACCCTAGACTCCGATCTAGGTATCAAAATGAAATAGAAGACGAGATGAATGTTTTTATATATTTCGTTTGCCGTGAAATGGTCCGAGGTGTTCGGAAAGTTCGTCGACACCCACGGCCTCGCCGAAGATGGGTGTGCCTATTCCCGAGCCGATTTCGTCCCAAAAACCTTGCAAAAACACGATTTTGAACTTAAATTTCACATATAAGGTTCAATCTAGAACAGAAAGAGGCAAACCCGAAGCTTACCTAACCGGAGAAATTCAAGAAACTCGCCAGAGTTCCTGCATTCGTCGAGTTGCAGAGACGAGAATGAGAGGGAGAAAGACGAGGTTGCTGATGATGATGGGTGTCTTCCTGAAGCAGGTGCGATGGTGTGCGTGTGTGTATGTGGGTCTCGGACCCTCGGTGCAGAGAGAAAGGAGAGAGACGGCATCGACAAGGGAGGACCAGAAGGCGATGTGGGTCTCTGTGCTTGTGTGTGGGAGAAGGATCGAGAGGCCTTGGGTCTCTGTGCGTGTGTGTGGGAGATCTCTGTATGTGTGTGGGAGAATGGAGAAGGGGGAGAAGGGAGCTCAGAGAAGAAAGAAGGATCGAGAGAGAGAGACTGTCTGCGTGTGATGTCTGTGTGCGTGTGTTGTGTGCGTGTGTGGTGGCATGTGTGTGTGTGTGTGTGTGTGTGTGTGGTTGGGTCATCTGACTCACCTCACCTGACAACTTTTACAATCACTTTTTACAATTTCAGACCATGGACAAAAATGATAGTGCTTTCATAATGAAACCGTGTGCCACTATGAGTCTGTGATATTCTTTCACATTCAAAGAGGTGGAGTATCAGAGCCATTCAGAGCATTTTCGTTTCTTCTTCTTCCCTTACCATTTTCAAAGCCATTCCAGATCCATTCCAGAGCTTGAACACAAAGGGTTCCATATTTAAGGTAAGTTTACAAACTTATATTTATATTATTGTAATTTATACAACAACAAAAAAATTTGTGTGGACTCGTATGTTAATTTTTTTAAGTAATTAATACTTGCATGTTAATTTTTGTAAGTAATTAAGTAATGTTAACAATTACATGTTAATTTTTTTAAGTAATTAAGTAATGTTGTATAATTATTCCCTAGGATAATTTTAATATGTTTAATGTTATTTATTATTTTATTAATATTAGGTTTTATTATCAAATTGGATTATTATTCATTAATATTAGGTTTTATTATTTCATATTATTTTTATAATTACTTAAATTTTTACAATCATTTTCTTTACTTCGTATTTAATTCTTCTGTAGAATAACTTTATTATTTAGGTTCTCTTATATAACCGTCATCACTACTATATTTTTTGGCCAAAAAATTATTGTCTAATTTTCATGAAAAATAAATATAGGTACGTTTAAGATGTCCAGTGGAGTTACTAAACGTGATCCAGCTTGGGAACATGGAGATCCAATAGACGGAAACAAACATGGCACAATTTGCAAATATTGTGGTCGGGTAATGAAGAATGGCGGAGTGACACGACTTAAGTACCATCTTAGTGGATTAGATCTAGCAAAAAATGTCCAACGATGCGATAATGTCCCCCAAGAAGTGAAGGCATTCATCAGCACATTATTGAAAAATAAAAAACAGTAGAAGGAAAAGATAACACATGGAATGGAAAATATTCGAGCTGGGCTACAAGGATAAGTCATTGGCCAAGCGGTTGACAGTGATGATGATGACGATGAGGACTAATGTGATGATGACATGGGACCTGAAGAACGACGCAGTTTGAAACAAGCATTACGTGTCTCCAAACAGTCAGCATAGGAAAGAGAACACCTTTATAAAATTCCTAATAGAGCACAAGGTTCCGGGACAAGTGGTGGTGCACAAATGAGACGGGGAGGCAGTCTTAGAGAATCACAACCAACACCACCAATAGCCCTAAGTTTATATAAGTCATCCAAAGCACGTCAAAAGAGTGTTTGGAGTTATTTCACTGGAGGTAATGTGAAGGATGGAATGGGGCGTCTAATTAGCAAGTTCTTTATCTATGAAAATGTCCCTGCTCAGAAAGTATCATCACATCATTTCAAAAATATGGTAGTGGGATGTCAACAGGCCGGTGTTGGAGTACAACCTCCCACTCCCTATGAGATAAGAAACAAATTTTTGGATATGGAGTATAAAGATATTGGCGAGTATGTTAACAAGTTGAGGTCAAAGTGGGAAACTAATGGTTGCACAATCATATGTGACGGATGGACTGGCCCGACCAGATTGTCTATCATAAACTTCATGGTATACTCCAAGGGAAAGACAATTTTTTTGAAGTCTGTTGATGCTTCAGACCATATAAAGAACTAAAAGTATATTTACAAATTATTGAAGGATGTAATCATGGAGGTGGGAGAGAATAATGTTGTCCAAGTCGTGACCAACAACGATTCTGCATTTGTCAAAGCTAGAAAAAAGTTAATGAAGCATCATAATGTGTTTTGGACATCATGTGCAGCACATTGTATTGATCTCATGTTTGAGGCAATGGGGAAGAGAGAGAATGTTGCTACTGTGGTAAAAAGAGCTAGAACGATCACAAATTATATTTACAATCACGGTTGGTTGTTGGCAAAGATGCGTGAATTTTGCAAAGGAGAAATTATTCATCCAACTACCACTCGATTCGCCACCAACTATATTGCATTAGACAGCCTACTTAAGAAGAAAGCAGGGTTGAAGTAACTATTCACTAGTGACGATTGGGCCAACCACAATTTGAGCCGCTCAAATGCAGGTCGTATGGTGGAAAGTATAGTGCTTGATCATGCTTTTTGGACTCAATCAGAACATGTGTGCCAAGTGTTTGAACCTCTTTACAAAGTTTTACGGATCGTTGACACAGAAGTGTATCCTACTATAGGGGCAATATATGAGTTGATGCGTGTAGTGAAGGATGAATTGGAAAGAAAACATGGTGCAAGGTGGGTCATAAAGATAATTGAAGACCGATGGTATAAAACATTATATCACGATTTGCATGCAGCATGTATAAATTATGTCATAATTTGCAATTCATTTCTTTAGTTGCATAAGTATTATTTCTCTTATTAGAGTATGTGTTTCTTTGAATAACATATTATTTGAATCCTCGATACCAATACAGACCCGGTGTTGGAGATGATGGTACCCTTATACGTGCTGTACATAATGTATACTCTAAATTAGACCCTGGATCACCAGCAGTTGGCCAATTTGGAAATGAGGTACACAATTACTTAAATTATAATAATTACTTTGTTGGATTAAACTAACACGATTTATTGAATTCAGCTAACATGGTTTAAAGATGCAAGAAGAACTTTTGGAGAACCAACATCAGTTGTTGCTCGAACAAAAATGTCTCCTAGTGAGTGTAAACATATTTTACTATGAGTTTATAATAGAATTTGTTGGAGTTATTAGGCTTATCAACATTGTTTTTCATTGTAGCTGAATGATGGATCATGTATGGGACCGATGCACCAACTGTGAGAAAGTTAGCAATCAAGGTATTATCGCAAACAACTTCCTCATCTGCTTGTGAAAGAAATTGGAGCACATTTGCACTCATACACACAAAGCAAAGAAATAGGTTGGCTCATAGTAGGTTGGAAAAAATAGTTTATTGCTACTACAACATGAAGCTTCAAATTCAAGATAAGGAAGCAGAAATAAATCATGTCGACCGTGGTCACCCACTAGATGTGTTTGATATTGTTGCTGAAGATGATGATACAAAGGGTAACCAACTTTATCAATGGATTAGACCTTTTCATTTAGATGATGATGAAGGCAACCCAGCTCCCAGAGTTGCAGAAGAAGCACATAATGAAGGGATAAATGTAGAAAGAGTATTAGAGAATGAGGTGGGATCTAGCAACGCTGACTCTTTGGAAGAACTTTTGCGCCCAAGACCAAGAAACACTGGAATTCCACCTTCTTCCATTCCTACACAACCACAACATCGTGCTGATACTAATGATAGCTCTAGTACAAGATCAGGAGACTCACCTACCACCGGAGGTGGGAATGATGAAGGATATAGTGGAGCTGGAGGTAGTGGTGGTGGATATGGAAACTATGTTGGACCACTTCCCGGATTTATGAGCCCCTTCACTGGTGAGGCAAACTTCACGCATGCAACACAGGATGATGACCATGGCAGTAGGCGGGCAGGACCAGGAATTGGTGCCATAGGGAAGGACTATACTCGTAGAGAAAGAGGCAAGGGGATTTTGTCAAGTCAAGAAGATGACTCGTTATCTAGAACTTCGGACTCTGTTGGAGTGGGAAGTAGTAACTATGGTTATACTCATAACCAACCATTTCCCTACCCTTTATATCCCATTCTTGTTGGGATGGAATCGAGCGACTCATGGAAACAATCCGAGACTCAATCTTCAAATGATTTTGCTTATGGACAACGTCAACCAATCTCAGATCCATATGGGTGGCATGTTAACAATTACATGCAAAACTATTTTGGGGATTTATCATTTGATAACTACTCTTCACAATACACTCACTCTACACATAGAGATGATGAAGATAGTGAAAAATTTGAACCTCATAGGAACTCTATGTGGTACTAAGTCACTCATGTATCTTAACATGCAATGTATAAAGTGTAAAATATTGTACTAATTCATTATATATAAATGATTATGGTGTGTTTAAACTTATTTCATTAATTACTACATATTTTCTACACTCACAATGTTTGTCGGCTTGCTATATAATCAACTTGATAATGTTAAATCCATCATGCAATGCATTTCCTTCCAATTTTTTGTGATAAACTAATAGATAATTGACTAAATAAACATCCTGCAAAGTTTCAATAAAAATTTCCATGTTTTTCTTACAATTTCCGTGGTTTCCATATAATTTTTATCGATATCGATATTATCCCGATATTTCCATCGATATTTCCATGTTTTCGGACTACCGATATTTCCGATATCATCGATATTTAATACCTTGGTTATTATATAGCGTGAACAAAGTATATAATATATGTATAGTATATATTAGAATGGTGTTAAATGAAAACAACATGAGCAAAGCATCTAATATAATAGTAGGGTAAAGGTGACCCTCCAAATTTCCCAAAGTTGAGGTTTGGCCTTTTTCTATTGTTCTACTAGTATTTTGTGATGTTTTTGTTTCTCTAACACAAAATCTTTTGTTTTATAAGTTACTAGCCTTCATGCACGGGCGTGAGCGTGTCCAGAAGACATTTTTTTAATCACAGCATGCTACTTGCGAATTACACGTTTTAAATGTATTTATGTGCATAAATTGACAAAAGGAAAGTCAAATATTTGAAGTAAATGAATAATTTTAGATCATGCTAGAAGAAACCCCTTATAAACCAATTAAAGTAGCTGAATTCACATAATAAAATCGGTCTCTATAGAATTTACATTAAGAATAGAGAAAATAATATTTAATAAACAATTGATTGAATCACATTATTACTAGCCTATTGTGAGGCTAAGCTCACCCCATTTCTCTTAGTGTAGATAATATTGTTTGTTAAAAAAAAAATCATTTGACCATTAATTTAATCACATTATTATCTGCGTGTGAAAGATTTTTTTTATAACCGGCATTACACGCCTCTTAAAATGTTTTGAACGTGTTTAAAAATAGAGAAAATAATATGTAATAAACAACTGATTGAATCACATTATTGCTAGCCCATTGTGAGGCTAAGCCTACCCTTATCCCCCTTAGTGTAGATAATATCGTTTGTTAAAGAAAAAAAAAATCATTTGACAACTTATTTAATCACATTGTTATCCACATGAGAAAAACTTTTTTTTTATAACAGGCATTATATACCTCTTAAGATGTTTTGAACGTGTTTAAAAATATAGAAATTGAATCACATTATTGCTCGCCTATTGTGAAGTACTAATTTAAAAAAAAAAACACCAAAAAGTAAATTATTAAAAAAATATTGTTAAAATGACGAAAATGCCCCTACCTTAATTGATGCATTATTTTGGGATGCCTTTGAAGTTTTTTGTTTTGAGGGTAGTTTTGTCCAAATATTTTTGTTGAAGCATGGTAACATCAAATCACTATTCACCTTTTTCATTCTCTTTATATATAATAGGTACCTGCATTGGGTATAGGAAACCATAACGTGAAAATTATGCACAAAAAACAAATATGAAGTATCAATTAGTATTAGTATTTGATCTAGGACATTTTGGAAGCAGTTTTTTTTTTTATTATTATTTTTAAAAGTTTGAATCTCACTCATAAGGTACTTTTAGTGTTAAATCTGCTTATGAGTTGTTCTTTCCTTCTGAGAATTTCCCTAAATCTCTTTGGCTTCCACTTTCGAAGCTGCACACATACCACCAAAATTAAAGCTATTTGCTTGGTTGGTCACTCGAGATAATATTCTAACCAACAAAGATTTAAGAGGAATATGAATTTGGATACTAGTTGTCCAATATGTGGTGGTCCTGTTGAAAACTTAATTCACCTTTTGAAGGAGTGCTCTAAAGCTAAAGCTGTTTGGAATTCATTGAAGGTTCCTAGTAATATTCGCTCTACTTTCAATTTAGACCTGGAAGGATGGATTGCTGCTAACATACATTGTAAAACTCTCAGTCACGATGGGTTGGAATGGTGTAATCTTTTCTGGTTTGCGTGTTGGCATATTTAGAAGTGGAGAAATTGTATTGTCTTCAATCCATCCTATCAAGCTTCCTTGGACATTGTGAACACTATTTTAAACTATGCTTGGGAGTGGACTGATGCTAATAAGGTTAGTCATTCTAAGCCCCGCATAATTCTTGAAAAGTTGGCTTGGGTTTCTCCAAACGAGGGATGGTTGAAATTGAATATTGATGGTTCTCACCAAGGGAAAAACCATGCTATTGGTTTAGGAGGAGTACTTAGTGATCATCAGGGCTCTTGGATTGGGGGTTTTTCAGCTTATATGGGAGTAGGAGAAGTCCTTGACTTTGAACTGTGGGGTCTCTTTTTAGGTTTGAAAATGGCTTTGGATAAGGGTGCTAGGAGAATACTTGTGGAATCTAACTCTACTATTTTAGTGTCACTCGTCAAATGTACTGGGCATGAGTTGTATCCCTTGACTTCTTTGTTATATGGATGTAATCACTTGATTACTCAATTTGATCAATGTGATTTAAGTCATATTTATAGGGAAAGGAATATGGGGCTGATGGGTTGGCAAAGTTGTGTTTTTCTTTGAACTTAGGCTATGTTATGTTGGATGACCCTTCACCTTCAATCGTTGGCTTACTTCTAGATGATATTTTCGAGATTGCTAAGACTCAGGCTATTTGTGTAAGCCTTTTGGGCTGATATTCTTCCTTGTTTAGTGGTTCTGCTTGGGCTTTGGGCCCCTTTATAACCAAAAAAAAATACTTACAATAACAGTGTAATCAAAAGCTTCATCTAATTAACAACTTCTTAGTTTCTAATGAAAAATAATTTTTTTTAGTGTGACTGTCACATTGTAGGGCCAGCAACAAGCCAAGCCAATTGGTTCGATCCCCTCCTATTATATATCATACTTAGACTCAAGTTAACGATTAAAATATAATGTTACTAGTATTATAATTTAGTAGTATTCCTGTTTACTTGTAAGTAAGAGGTCTTAAGTTTGAATCTAGGAAGTGACGAGTTCGTAACAAATATTCTAATCCTTTGTATGTAATTATATATTTGTATAAAAATAATTAATTAATTAAAAATACATATTGACCCAACAAAAAGATAATTTTTTTTATAGAAAGTATAATTCCGTTGCATCTTGCTATAGTAGGGTCAGGACGAATTAGGCATCATTTTCGGTAGACCTGGCATTCGTGTCGTGCTTTCCGTGTTCGTGTCATACCCGATATCTTAACGGGTCGTGTCGTGTAACACCCGTTAAAATAAACGGGTAAAATGACCCGACCCGAAATCGACCAATAATATTAACAGGTAATATGACCTGACCCGTTACCCGTTAAGGAAAATATATTTTAAACCAATAAATAATCAAATGAAAAACATAATACTAAATAAGTATATACATACCATATTGTCACATCCAAAACATAAAAATGCATTTTTCTTTTAAGTATATTTTTGCTTACCTAAATTGATGAAATGGTAAAATTGTAAAATATTGGAATAGAGAAGGGGTTTTTTCGTCCAAAAAAGTTCTAATAATATAAGTAAAATAGAATCCAACGGTACAGATTTACTCTCATTTATCTAACGGCTGTTGTTTAAGTAAAGTCTTTAATAGTTTTTTAATTAATGTATAAGTGTAGAAAATATAGAAAAAATATATAAATGCTCGTAATGACAAGCTTTACAACTTTCATGAAGAGCTTATGACACATCCCGACCCGAGAATCAGGGCGTGCTGGCCGCCACAAACGTGACGTAACCATTACGCAATGCGGAAGCAATAGGATAAAGAGTATGAATAATTAGAAACCGAATACTAGCAGTACACTCCTAATGATATGCTAGAGAGAGAGTTAAAGTATGAAATACACATAATCAGAGCATAAGGTTCAAATGCAGTCAAGTAGGACAATTACTAAGTTACAACACCCGAAGGTGAATCCTACATGAGTGAAGTCCGTCAGAACAGCCGTGGGAATCCTCGAGAGCCACCAAACACTCCTAACTACAACCTGGAGGGGCGCAAAACAAGGTGAGTGGGTCAGTAAAACAAAGCTTTCAAAATCTTTCCTTTATTAACATATATATCCCCTCGCTAGAAAAACCTGTATACTTTCCCAGAAAAATAGAATATATAAATATATATAGCTTCGAAAATCTCAAACACCCTTATTCATCATTTTCCAGAGAAATATGCCATGCCATGAGCCAAAAACATAATATGGATGCATCAACAATAATCAGGTGAAATAATAAATCAACCGGAGACCCTGCAGTGGTCCTGTACGGCTGATTCTAGAGCTCAATATCCAATCCAGCCGGAGTCACCAACTGTGACCTGTACGGCCCTGCCGGAGTCGCCAACTGCGACCTGTACGGCACTACGCTGCACATGAGTCGGAACTACCTATAGTAGTCTGTACGACTCGGATGGTGTAATAATACGCTCTAGTGCTTCTCTCATCAATCATCTGTGCACATAATCTAAGGTCACCTACTAGTCGGAACCGTCTCTAAGGTCTGTACGACTAGCATGTCGGAACCACCTCCAGTGGTCTGTACGACTAGCATCTACTTGGATCCAAGGTGAGCGTGTGATGCGGTGAATAACATAAGCACTAACACCATGGGTGCAGGTTATGAGCTATCAACATAAATCTCATCCAACAATTCAATACACCAAATGTAACTCACCTGATACTCACCTGTGCGTCCGCAGCACCAATTCAAATATATGCATCATATAATATCCATTCACATATTTCATGTAATTACTATGCATGGCACTTCAATCACATGATTCATATAAATCTATGCATGGCATTTCAAAACATACTTTCATTTTAATTCAAATTCTGGGAAAAATCATTAAGTATATAGGCGTATAATGAAAACAAAACTGCCCACTCACTGGTATGTCGCAGGGTCGTAACCCCCGTGACGCCTCTGACTGCGCTCGTCCTCGGGGTAGATCTCACCTATATGCGAAACAACTATAAAAACGTTATTTTAAGCACATAACCAACAATTCGAAATAACTTCTCATAAAATGCTCAATTTTGGCATATGAATATACCAACGCGATCTACACAACCTCACGAACATCGTGATATTTTTAAATAAATTTTTCTAGGGCCCACGCGCCCTCACGCGCCGGGGAGGCCACGGCCTCACGCGCCTCCCACGCGCATCATCTTCAACCTCCCGACGCCGGAACAGTGCCACCGGCGCCGGATTCTGGGCAACCCTGCAACTGCCCTTTTCTCACTCGTTTTTGCACCATTTTTCATAAAATTTTCACCAAAATGTCACAAATCATGAGAGGAAGAAGGCTATACCTCCTTGGAGCCTCAAAACCTTCCAAATCGTGTCGGGAAAATTTCACCAAAACCGGCCACCTTCGAACCTTGTGATCCCGACGTCCCAAACCTTCAAACGAAGCACTCCGAGCTTCGTGGGGACCTCCTTAAGCTCGTGGTAAGCTTGGATTGTCCTAAAATGCAACCATTTAAAAGTTGGTGAATAGTGACAATCACGGACCTCGTGATTTCAGCGTGAAAACGTATGAACCCTTACCTGAAATGGGTACCAATGGGTTCGTATGGTCTCTAGGAGTACGATGGTGGTCTCAACCACGTCGATCCGTGAAGGTTTGATAACCTTTAGGGTTGTCCGTACCTTTCGAAAGAGAAGGGAGAGAGAGACCGTGAGCATGCGGGAGAGAGAGAGTGAAAAAAAAAAATGAAGGTGTGTGGTCTACAAAAACCCCAACCACATAAAAATATTCCAAATTAATTTCCAACTATTTTTCCAAAACAAACTTAGGATAGGACAATAAAACCCAATGAAATGTCACATACCGTAGTAGATTCAAGGGCAATCCCGTCATTTCACATCCTCGATTAATTAATTCCGGGACGGGCTGTGACAGCTTAACTTCGAAATTCGCCAATCATATAAATCATAGATCAAAATTTAACCGTTGATTATTGTTTACATTTACGCTTCATTGTTCTCATCAACTTTTGTTTTTTCAGATTTTATTTTTTGAAAACATGATCTATTAGAGGATGCAGGAAGATGAACGGTTTGGATCGTTGATATTATATTCATAGTTTTACAGTTAGTGAAAATATTGCTTGATGTTTATAAAGTTTCTACAAACTATATGACATCGACTCATATTTCAGTTAACCGTAAATATCGAAACGTGATATCAAAGATCTGAACTGTTCATCTTCTTACATCTGCCAGATGATCATGTTTTCAAAAAAAGAAAATTTTAAAAATGAAATTCAGTAAGAAGAATAAAGTGTAAATGACAATCGACGGTTAAATATAAATTTAAGGTTTATGGATTATAGTGTTGGATTTCGGAGCTGACCCCTTCATAAAAGTTGTAAAGCTTGTCACTATGAGTGATTGTATAATTTTTTTTTACATTTTTTACACTTCTACAATAATTATTATTAATTTTATTAATTTTTCCCTCAAGTAAAAAACATTATTCGTGAGGATTTGGAGGATTTTAAAAATCTAAACAATAATGTAAGTGTATCCATTATTTACTCGTGGAGGAATAATGATGAATCGCGAGTGTTTATATATTCTTTCACATTTTTCATACTTGTATGTATGTTTTCTTAGTTCTTGCCTATATAAATACTATACTAGTTTATTTTAATTTTGGACAACAACATGTTAAGTAAAATTTATCCTAGTAATGATAATAAGGAACTCTCATAATAAAAATAAATAATGACTAAAACTTTTATTTTTATTTTTAACTTATATAGAATAATAATACAAAACTATATATTTAATATAGAATGTATTGTATATATTAATATGGCTATTGTATTTTATAATAAGTCTTTTAGTAATTAAACTTTAAAATTATCAAAATAATTTTTTTCTTAACGGGTCGAAACGGGTTATTACTACTACAAAAGGGTCTTATAGTGTCAGTGGGTGGTGTCGGTTTAATCTAATATAGTGGCGGATAAGACAGTTGCGACACTAACTGAACATGACGTCAGATTTACTGTCGCTTATAAGCGTCATAAAATACTGGTGTCGCTTTTAAACCGACGTAAACATAGATTTTAATATTTTTAAATACTAGTATCGCTTTTAAGCGACATAAAATATGAGTGTGTGGACTGGTGTTGCTTTTAAACCGGCGTAAACATACATTTTAATTTTTTTAAATACTGGTGTCGCTTTTAAGCGACATAAAGCATTAGTTTTTAATAGTTTAAAACCCAATGTTGGCTGGTTCCCATTACTTCACGTGACTATCTCTCTCTCTCTCTTACACACACATCAATCCATCACATCATTTTTTAATTTCCTTCTCTTTGGCCGGTTCCTCACACGGGTTCTTTATCTCTCTCTGACACACATGCCTCATTTCTCTCACTTTTCTTTCTTTTTTATTTTATTTTTTTAACTGGTTCTTCTTCACCCCCTCTTTTCCGTCTCCATAATGTCTCTCTCTGTACCCACCCACTCAACCTTCTTTCATCTCTCTCTCTCTCTCTCTCTCTCATTCATATTCTCTCTTTTTCCTCGACTTCTCCATTTCCCATCCGTCCATCTTCTTCTTTTTTGGGCGCGATATTTCCCCCCATTTTTTAAACGAAAAAGAGGATGTCAGTCTCCCTATTTCAAGAGGCTCACCTCCTTCATTTATCTCTCCCTTCTTCCAAGCACACCCTAAAACCACAACTTCTCTCCCCACATTTTCTCAAACCCTAACCTCGGTTTCTGCAAACCAAACCTTAATCTTCCATCATCAACCTATAAGATCTCGCAGCCATGGATATATAAATTATCATCAACAAAGATATATAATTTACATTACATGGCCGTTCAGCAAGAGGAAGTTCGTGGGTTCCAGACGGCGGGGAGCATGAACTTCATGCCATTCTCTCCCACGGCATTGTAAGACCCACCAGTAGCGCGGTCGACCTCAACCTTCCCGGTCTTCCCTGGGACAGCGCCGTTTCCGAAGATGTTTTAGCACGCAGTGCCAGCCTTGACGAGGTCGCTCTTTTGCCCCGGCTTGAAGAATCCAGTGTTGAATGGGTTCGTGACTGTGGCAGCCAAGACGGAGGTGAAGTTTAAGAGCATGGCGTCAATGCCCATAGAGCTACAGAATCTATGGCCTTAGACAAAGGCAAGCACAGGAAAGCATCATGGCAGCTGCTAGTATTATATTCAAGCATGAAGCTCTGATTAGTATTATATGTAATTGTTAGTTTTTTTATCTTCTGGTTCTCTAATAGCTCCTGTATATGTGTTATTTGTACTTCCTTATTTATATGAAATAGAATACATTTAACAAGAAATTCTACACCCAAAGACCCCAATTGAATTCTTGAATAAATTGAATGTGTGAAGTTTGCATGAGGGTGAAGAAGACGATGAAAAAGAAAGAGGAGTTCCAGAAAGAAAAAAAAAAACCAATTATTAGGTGGTGTCGCTTATGGGCGACATTATAGTGGTTATTTTATTTATTCAATTATCAGGTGGTGTCGCTTTTAAGCGACGCTGTTGTCAGTACTTAATGTCGCTTGTATCCGACGCAAGCTTCGATGTCACTTTTAAGCGACCCTGTTGTTCTTTTTTATTTTTTATTACTTTGCTTCTTGGTGGCGGATTAAGGGGGTTAAGCGACGTCAATACCCTTTTGTGACGGTAGTATTGGCGTCCCTTCCACTATCCGACATTGCACAATTTAATGTCGGATTTTTACCAAAAATCCGACAGTAAGTGGTGTTTTTTGTCGGTTTTATAGCGCCAGTGATATCCCTTTTTGTAGTAGTGTACCCACGTGTTACGTGCGTGTATACCCGTTAAGAATCCGTTATTAACGGGTCACCCGATAATGATCCGATTAGTTATCGTGTTAACCCAAAACCCGTTATTTTCGTGTCGTGTCAGAAACTGCCAGGTCTAATTTTCGGACAATTGACTAACATCTTGGCAAATATCAATCCAAACGAAAATAATATAATTAGGAATAAAAAAAGTACAAATTTATGGCCAATAAGGGTAAATTAACTCTAACACTGTAAATTACATTTTCGAAAATAAATTGGCATAAAAAATCAAAGAATTGGAATGAACTCATTTTTTTCTTACATCAAATAAAATAATATTCCAGAAATCAGTCCTTGGCTGGCTAATTATGCAAACCCAACATTTCTTCTCCGAACAGCATAACTTCTGCTTCTCGGATACAAATCAGCTTTCACATCCACTTCATCTTCCCTAAAAGAACAAGCCTTCTCCTCATCAATTCTTCCCATCTTCAACCCAACACTGTAACTCCTCATCCCCATTCCATTCATAGTGTTTGAGGGTTGTCTAACTATTGGTCTTCTGTGCACATCTGAACTCCCAACAGACTTAATATTACTGTTCACTATCTCTTTCTCTGCATTACTTCTCTTCGATGATGCCGTTCTGAGAAGCTGACTCAAATCCTCATCATCGTTAGAACTCGAAGAGTTGACGCTGAAGCTCCTGGGCAAAACTTGTGAAGCAGTGTAACCACTCACACCACCGCCACCATAACCCACCTTGCCGGCACAATCTTCCAGGCCCCTCATGTAAAAGTTTCTTGCCTTGGTTAAGATCCTAATGGGTGCACAGACGATGTACATCAACTTGCTTTGCTTCTTTGCTTGGCTAGAGGTCCTCATTTGTAATTTTGACGGATTTTGTGTTGGGTATATATGGGATGAAAAAAGAAAAGAAAAGAGATTTGAGAGGTTTGGAATTGTGAGGTGATGAGGGAGAGTTTGTAATGTGTACGAATATATAAAGGTGTGGGGGGATTTGAGGGACTTTGGATTTGGACTTGTTTCTTGGAAGTAGCCAGTAGGCATTAGAAAGTCTAATTGGGACGGCTAGCCAAAAGAGAAAAAACATTAATCGTTAATTGCGACGTGTGGACTATATCAAAATTCAACCGGGGCATGTGAAAGGTTCAAATAAGTGTATAATATATTAGAGTGGACTTGTACAACTAAGTTTACTGGTCTTTTGTATTTTATTCTCATCCCCATTTAGTTTTGTCACAACATTCTCTTTAGGAGTAAAAGGGAAAACTTTTTGTTGAACTTAAAAACTGCTTAGCTTGCGTGACGCACATAGTAAATGACTAATGAGCTAACTATGTCTTTCTAGTGAATACGGGCGTACCAATTTGCCACCGAACTCGATCGGCGAGTAGAATAAATGTGGTGACGGTGTAGATCCGATATATGAGTGATCATGGCCAAATAAGGAATACGTCTCGGCCTTTGGGTTCTAAAACCTATGCACATGCCCTTTAAGTGAAGGGATCCCCGTTTTCTTTTTAAATGGGGATTAGTTGTGGGATCCATTCCACATCGAACTTCAACAATCCTAACGGTCTATTTTGTAAGTCTCGATTCATAGATTATCTTTGCAAAAATTCAATTTAATTCGAAACCATGTGCCTTTTTAAGTATCACAATGAAATTTATATGTTTTCTTAGAACAAAGTGTTTGTCAATTTTTTTTAACTCAAATAGATGCCTCAAATATTTTCAGTTTTGCTAATCTTTTGCAAGGATGATCCATAAGGTGCAACGTGAAAAATAGATAGTTAGTATCGTCAAAGTTCGATGTGGTGTGGGCCTCACAATTAATCCTCATTTTTATAAAAAAATAAAAATAAAAATGGGGATCCCTTCTCTTAAAGGCCTCCCATATATTTATAATCGTTATTCACCGAACCCATTACCTTGAGAATACAAAAGTTGTATTGTGTGAGTTGTATTTTGTGGGAAAATTCAAAAGTTTTGAATCAAAATCAATCAGAATTCAATGGTGCTTTTGGGAGATATCTAAGATGAGCCAACATCATAAATGCATTAAATTCAATGCTTTAATTTTTATACTCTACAAGATCTGTTCATTGAATCATTTTATAAAATATTCCAAGTTTATCATCTCTTTTCAAGAGTCTTACAATCAAGAAACTGTTGGATATTTAATGATGAAATTAGTATCTACTAAATTATAGTGCGTTAACTAAACAAATACATTGTTTATATTGACGAAGATGGAAATAACCGTTAACTGACACTACTACGAAACCATTTATTAGTGTCGTTATGACAACCGACAAGAAATGTATAATAAGCGACAGAATTGCCAGCGTCAGGAAATGAATTTTCCAACAAAAAATACTCTAAAACCAACAGAAATTGTGTCGGATATAACCAACAGATAATATATTAATAATGAATAAATAAGAGCATTCTCTGTCGGATAAAATCGACAGAAAATACTCTAAAACCGACATAACTTGTGTCGGATATAACCGACAGAGAATTTATTAATAATGATTAATAAGAGCATTCTTTGTCAGATAAAACCGACAGAAAATATATTAATAATAAAAAAATATAAACCACTTTCTGAATCATTTCTTTCCCTTTCAGATGTATTAATTTCTGCATAACAACAAAGAACCAAGCCATTACTGCTGCTTAGAGAAGACACAAAATTCCTAGTTTTTTTCACTATGCCAACTTGCCAAGATAACCAAACACCATTGTTTGGGCATGAAATCCTGGTTACCTTGTTTGGGCATGAAAGGTAGCTCTCTCCCCATCCGCCATCATCTCCTTGGGTTGTAAGTAGAAAGCGACCACCATTGCGCATAGCTGGACAATTGTAATAAGTTTTTCCAGCAGCTGCCAAACCTTTAAGCGCAAACCATGCACCGTATGTGAAGCAAATTCCCCAAACTCCATACCTGTAATGACTTCCCATATGTAATTAATTTCATTTTCTTTTTACCAAAGTAAATAGAGGATAAGGCGATGTTAGCTCCTCAATATTAATCTGAATGGTGCCCACAATCCCTATTATCTTAACAAACCTCTAGCAGAGAAGTTGAGATAGGTTATGAAGATAAGAAGCAACAGCACAAGGAAGACAAAAATCCCACCAAAATGGTTTCAAATGTTGAAGTGTCAAAGAAATGTTTGGAACAAATTTTAAACCTTCAAATGCACAGAGCATACCATGAACCATCAGGGTTTTGTGTGTCTTCAAGATATTGTGCAGCGCGAACAATAAATTCTTCTATCAATCTCTTCCGCTCAGGCTGCATTTAGGATTTGCCTTTCTTTTCTTCTCGCTAGTGATGACCATGCTCTCGTTCACTGCTACAGTTGTGCTCTTGATTCATCTCGATGAGGAATTGACAAGGTCTCTCCTTTATGTTGCTGCCTTTCTTCCTTTGTATGCCGGATTTTCTCATGCTTTGATATTTCTATTTAAGAAAGTTTAGAAGTTTATAATTTCTATTTAAAACGTACTGATGATTGAAGCCAGAAGGAGAAGGGGAGAAGAGAAGGAGAAGGAAATGAGGAGAGGAGAAAAGAGGGAAGGGAGAAGGTACCGGTGCAAGGAAGAGATAGAAGGGTTTTATTTTGGAAAATGAGGGGTTAAAACCGACAGAAAAACAACGGTGGCAAAAATCCTCCCAAAATTCCCTTCCAAAATTTTAAATTCCCTCCCAAAATTTTAAATTCCCTCCAAAATTTTGTTACGATTTTAAAAAATAAAATAATAATTGTTTGGTTTAATAAATAAATAAATAATATGTATTTAAATAGAATATGTTTTTAAAAATAGGAAAACTAATGAAAATGACTTGAAAACTTCGAATTTTAATGATAATGACAAAATAAAGGGTAAAGTGAATAGTACCAGGATTGACTTTTTAGTGTAAAAATGTGGTTTTTCATTAAAGTGAACAGTACTGCGGGCTTTTCGTTAAAACTCCCTTTAAAAATTAAATAAATAATTGTTTGGTTTAATAGATAATAACCCATGTAAAATATGCAATAAAGAAACAAAAAGATAATTGTACAATGAAAATGTCATCACACAAACTAAATACTTGAAAAACATAAATAAAAATTTAGCACAAATTACTTTTCCCACTTCAAAATTTAGGCAAATTTGACGGAGATATGCATTCTACGAAACTAGTTTCTATGATCTAACTATCAAACTTGTTTGTAGATACTACAAGATCGCATACATAAAAAATCGCAAAAAAAAAAAACATTCAGAGATTAGGTAACGGAACAAAAGTTTTTTACGGTTATAAATGAAAAATCACAATTTAACAGTTATTTTAGCTCCAGTTTTGATGATTTTTTTACAGCTACACTCCTCGACTCTATAAGAATGCAATGAACGAATTCGATATTCAATTTAAAATATTTACACTAGTGGATATCACAAAATCTTATTTTATACTTAAGGGAAGTATAATATTAACTCTATGTGTTTGTTTAATCTACCGTTTTGACGCGATATGCATTCTACGAAACTTTAACGATCCAACCGTCAAACTTATTTGTACACACTCCAAGATTGCATACGCAAAAAATCGTAAAAAACAAACATTCAGAGATTACGAACGGAACAAAAGTTTTCGACGGTTATAAACGAAAAATCACAATTTAACGGTTATTTTAGCTCCGATTTCAATGATTTTTTACAGCTACACACCTCGACCCTATAAGAATGTAGTGAATAAATTTGATCTTCAATTTAAAATATTTACAATAGTGGATACCATAAAATCTTATTTTATACTTAGTGGAAGTATAATATTAACTCTAAGTGTTTGTTTAATCTACCGTTTTGACGCGATATGCATTCTACGAAACTTTTTTCAACGATTCAACCGTCAAACTTGTTTGTACACACTCTGAGATCACATACGTAAAAAATCACAAAAAACAAACATTTAGAGATTAGGTAACAGAACAAAAGTTTTTGACCGTTATAAACGAAAAATCACAATTTAACGGTTATTTTAGCTCCGATTTTGATGATTTTTTACCACTACACTCCTCGACCCTATAAGAATGCATTGAACAAATTCGATCTTCAATTTAAAATATTTACACTAGTGGATACCACAAAATCTTATTTTATACTTGACGGGGAAGTATAACATTAACTCTAAGTGTTTGTTTAATCTACCGTTTTGATGCGATATGCATTCTACGAAACGTTTTTCAACGACCCAATCGTCAAACTTGTTTGTACACACTCCGAGATCGCATACGTAAAAATCGCAAAAAACAAACATTCAGAGATTAGGTACGGAACAAAAGTTTTCAATGGTTATAAACGAAAAATCACAATTTAACGGTTATTTTAACTTCCATTTTGATGATTTCTTATAGCTACACTCCTCGACCCTATAAGAATGCAATGAATGAATTTGATCTTCAATTTAACATATTTACACTAGTGGATAAATCTTATTTTATACTTAATGGAAGTATAACATTAACTCTTAAGTGTTTGTTAAATCTGTCAATTTGATATGATATGCAATCTACGAAACTAGTTTCAACGATCCAACCGTCAAATATGTTTGTATATACTCCAAGATAGCATGTGTAAAAAATCGCAAAAAAAAAAAACATTTAGAGATTATTCTGGCGGCCGTCCAAAATTTTGCTTTGTTCGTGTCGGTTATATCCGACAGGGCCATGAGTGAAAAAAAATATATTTAAAACATGTGTTTATTTATTTATTTATTTTTAATCAATATAACATTTTAAAATAATAAAATCAGACATGATAGAGTACATCAGATGTTCATGTGTGTTTATGTGCCAGACAATGTGCTTTGTGACGCATTGAAAAAAATTGTTTGAATTTCTTTGTATCTTGTTGCTTGCCTGTGAGGGAGCATAATCCTTATTACAAAAATGATTGAGCTTCAGATTGTAGTCTGTTGTTATTATTCTTTTAGAAAATTTATGGCTCGTGGGAATTGGGTTCATTAGACTTTAGGGTCACGAGTGAAAAAAAAATATTTAAAATATGTGTTTATTTATTTATAATCAATATAACATTTTAAAATAATAAAATTTTCATTTTTGTAGATTATAACCGCCAAAATACTAAAATAATAACCGCCAGAAAGTAAAATAATAAAATAGTCAATTTCTGTCGGTTATAACCGCCACCATTAACTTAAAAACCGCCGGAATATGTTAAAAATATTTAAAAAAAAGAATTAAAAAATATTGGCGGTTATAATAATTTTATGGCGGTTGCATCCGACACTAAATATTCGCTAGGAATTTATGTCGGATATAACCGACAGGATTTCATTGTTATCCGACACTAACTGGATGATGTGTCAGATATCTTTTATCCGACATAATGACTTATTAAACCACCATCATCATCTGACACCCAGAGCTAATATTGTAGTAGTGTGATGGGAAATCCATTATCCATTGGGTATGGTTATGGATAAACTTCGTTGGTTAATTTGCGGTTATTAATTTGCGGTTATGAATATGATTAATTTTCGTGGTTATGGAGATAGACATTGCATTTCCGTCCCAAACCGAACCGTTGCCAATCCTAGTCTAGTAGTATTAATCTTTACTTGTAAGTGAGAAGCCTTAGGTTTGAATCTCAAAGTAGCAAGTTCGTAACCAATTTTTCTTCTAAACCTTCATATGGAAATATATCTTTGTATAAAAAATTTAATTAATTAAAAATATATTTGACTCAAGAAATATGTTTTTTTATAAAAAAAAAAGTGTTACTAATTAAAACAGGGGAAGAAAGGGAAGGGCAAGATAATTTGAAGAGTCAATTCCATGGCTAGTAGGGTCAGGCTGACAGGCAGATCGTAGCTCATTGCTTGACGACTTGTTCAATGCTGTCAATAAATAAAAAAGAAAATTAATGAAAATGATTTAAAAATTTTGAGTTTTAACGATAAGGGTAAAATAAATGATAAAGTAAATAGTACAAAGATTGACTTTTTAGTGTAAAAATATGATTTTTCGTTAAAGTAAACAGTATCAGAAGTTTTTCGTTAAAGTTCCCTAAATAAAATCCACCTTCTTGTTCCCTACTTTGATGCCACTAATAACGAACCATATCATTTTCGGACAATTGACTAACATCTTGGCAAAACCAATCCAAATGTAATATAATTGAGTGAGCTACACTTACTATGTATTTGTACCATCTTTTGTATTATTTATCTAATAGAGGTATGGTCCACCAACACTGTGAGTTTCATCTCTATTAAAGATATGATACAAATAATTAGTAAGCACTGGCATAACCACATTAAGGGCTACCCAAGTAGCTTTTGGTGAAATTTAATGTAGCCCACCATATATATAATTAGTCACTAATCTTAGTTCTCTCAATTTAATTATATAAAACTATATAATATTGTTTACAAACCATCTCTTTTTCTTACATCATTTTTCTCATCGTTTCTTGCACATAAAGTTCTAAAAAACGTTAAGTGCTAGTCAGGCGGCGGGCTGGGGCCTAAGCGGCTAGGCGGGGCCTAGACGGATTTACATAAATTTATAATATATTACAAAATATGAGTATATGTGTATAATTTTAGGACTTTTTTTGTTTGTTAATTTTGTAACATTTACTCACCCCATTATATTAATCATTGTTGGACTTTGCTTTTCATTTAAAAAAAGTTGGACATAGGAGTGGGCATAAAAACCGCAAAACTGCATCGAATCGTATAAAAAAAACCGAAAAGAACCATGTTGACCGAAAAAGTCAACTTTGAGTCAAAAATCGAACCGGACTAGTTCAAACCAGTTCCGATTTCGAATGAACAAAAACCGGCCGGAACCAAACCGAACCGTTTTATTAATAATAAATAAATAAATTTTATATATACACACATGTCATGGTATAATAGGTTGAAAAATTAATTTCACCAAGTTGCAAAGCAGTGGATCCCATCCCAATTAGGACTTACCCACCTCACCCTCACCTCACTCACGGCCTCACATCCCCCATTTCACACTTCTAGACTTTCATTCTTTTTTCACTCAGCCGACCACCTCACTCACAGCCTCTCATAAAAAAATGTCAGCATTCCTCACGCAGCCCACAACCTCAGCTTTCTGCGACGACCCTCGTCATCCCTCCTCCGCAAAAGCTCACAACTCTTCGTCTTCCGTCCTCCCTCCTTGGTATTTTCTCTATCTTTTCTCATATTTAAGACTAGGAATATGGTTGAGTTCTACTAGTTTTCCATTTTCTCTTGGGCTAAATTAAATTTACTCTTGTTTTGTTGTCGTACTACTATATTCTTGTGAGGTTAGCTCGTGTTGAGTGATGTGCAGCCTAAATTGTAATAGTATCACTTAAAACCACCATCCGTTGGTAATCAATAAGAGCATCTATTATTTCTGCCAAGAATTAAAGGGTAGGGCTGGACATTGGGTGGATTGGCGGGGTACCCTCAACCCGTAGGCCGACCCGACATGCTCGGAATACCAGCAAAGATGTATAGAAAACTAGGAATCTTAGAAGAAATTTAATGGAGTGGCTATGGAGGATGCAACGGAGAGAACTGAAGTTGCGGATTCTGGAGAAAGAAAGCGGCTTATGATATTTTAGAAATCAAAATGCTAAGGTGTGGGAAAGACCACAAAGTTCTAACTTGCATCCATTAAGAGCATGCCATGTGGCATGTGTTAAAGATCAAAGCTTGTTTTAATACTATGCGGGTGGGTTGGGTTTTCATGGGTTGGGATATTATAAACCGACGTTGGTAAGACAACAATCAAAATCACATGGGTTGTTAAGGACAATGCCCACACCTTATTTGTGAATGTATATTTCTATAATTTAGTATATGTGTGAATGGATTTGTTGTTTGTATTGAAAATTGGATTGAAACTTAGAAGGGGAGGAAAGGGAGAGGGGTGGGTTGGTGTTTTACACGGATGAGATAATACAAGGTGTTGATGTATGTGTGCTTACTTTCTTATTTTCTAATGAGTTCTTGATTTTTATATGTTTTAGAAAAAAGGAATGGTGGCACATTTAGCATTGGAGCTTCAGAAACTATTCCATCCTAACTTATCACCTTTTACTACTGATGGTATGTATGTAACTTCAGTTTTTTAGCACCTTCCTTACTAATTTGAATTGTAAGCTTCTTGTTTGCTTGTTCTCTGAAATAAGAAGTTGTTTGATTTTGCTTGCTCTCTGAAATAAGTTGTTTGATTTAATTATATGTTGTTTGATTGTGTACAGGAGCTGCTATTTGAAAAAGAATCTGCCATTGCCAAGGACATTTGGATTTTTGTTTTTGCTTGTTGTTGCTGCTAATATCAAGAGACCAATGCATATTTCCTTCAATGCTATTAATGCTATTTGAATATTTCTTTTTGCTTGCTGTTGTTGCTGCTGCTGCCAATATCAGGAGACTAATGCTGCTTTGAGTTCTTGATTTTTTTGTTGTTGACTGACCAATGCATATTTCTTTTAATTGTCTCTTTTTGTTGACTTGGTGCTACTGACCAAAGACATTTGCATTAAAAATGATGTGTGTTGTATGCAACTTCATATAATCAGTTTTAGAAGATGTATTTGAATGCATGATGATTTAGTGTTTAAATAATTTAGTATTTGGAACCGTAAACCAGCAAGAACCAAAGCGGAACCGGTGTAGACCGAACTATACGATTCTAGTAATAATTTTAAGCAGAATTTCATCGAACCGAACTGTTGATATTTTTCGGTTTAGGGGTGGAACCGCACCGAACTGCACCGTGCCCACCCGTAATTGGACCTGATTTCCCCATTAAAAAATAAATTTATGGTTTAGTCATGAAAAATCACACACGTGGCAAAGTCAAACAAAAACTTTAATTTTTCGCTCTTCCTGTGAGCAGGAGGATCTTCGCCGATCCTCTTTATGAGGATCCTGGTAGGGCTGGAAAAAAATCCCAAAAATCCCAAATCGAACCGAAAAATTCCCGAAACCAAACCGAAAAAATCCCAAACCGAAATTCCCGAAAATTTTGGTACCCAATACCGAACCGATCCCGAAATTTTGGTACGGGAATCGGTCTCAAGTTTTTGGGATTTCAGTATTCCCAAACCAAACCGAAAAATATATATATATATATATTATTTAATTTTTAAATATATAGGATCACATCTTTAAGGGGAACATCATCTACCTACAATAGTGAAAATTGAAATACTGAAGGAAATCAATGATGGAACATATACATGAAGGAGCCCTAAGATAGATAGTGGAACATATGCAGAATTTCTTAATCACAGAAGATTGATAGATGGATACATAGATGCAGAATAAACATGGGAGATTGATAGATTGATAGATGGATACATGGATAGATTATAAGGTACAATTTGCTTAAGAAAACTTTACATCTATCTATAATATTTATATTATATATGTACAGAAGTTTACTCAAGCATATATTAACGTTTTAGACGTAATTTTGAGGACTAACATGATTATAGATAGATTTACTAGTTTACTCAAGCATATATTAACGTTTCATATTGGCAGATTGCTTTTGAATAAGCAGATACTAACTAGGCCTTGCCATTTGAGTGGCAGATTTGTGTGCACAGATTAGTAGAAACAAATTGGCAGATTGAGCATGCCTATATGTCAATTTTTCAATATAAAAGGTTGAATTTTAGCCCAAAAGCATAATATGTCAAATTTTAGCCCAAAAGCCCAAAATCATTTCGAGATTCCCGATTTGTCCCGAAATCCCGAAACTATTTCGGGATTCCCAAAAATTTGGTTTGGGATCGGTATTGAAATTGGGATTCCCGAAAAATTTCGGTTTGGGAATCGGGATAAGGGTTTCGGTATGGGGGTTTCGGGATTCCCAAAAATCGGGATTCCCGAAAATTTCGGTTTGGGAATTGGGACAAGGGTTTTGGTATGGGATCCCATACCGAACCACCCCTAGATCCTGGGGATCCTCTCCAATCACATCCGTTCATCGTACATCGTGTGGTTAGAAATTATTGTAAATTTTTTTATTTAAAATTGAATATAGACAATACCTGACAAAAATTGGAAGTATGATGTACGATGAACGGACGTGATTAGAGGATCCTCGGGATCCTCACAAAGAGGATCCGGCGAGGATCCTCTCTGTTCCTGTGAGCCCATGACACAAAATCCAAAACCTCTCTCTCTCTCTCTCTCTCTCTCTCTCTCTCTCTCTCTCTCTCTTTCCAGAAACCTCTAGCAAGCAACCATAGTTTGCGATGCAAGTGCGAGATACGAGGTGAGAGATGCGAGATGCGATGCGGGAGTTGGAAATTTGAAGTTGCAGATGCGATGAGAGTTCGAGGTGGCGAGAGTTGCAGAGCCTTTAGTGGTGGGGAGAGTTGCATAGCACCTTGTGCAACGGCAAGAATTTCAGACCGCCTAGAGGGCCGCCTAGCAACGTCTAGAGCGCCTAGGTTCCTGCCGATTTTTTAAACGATATGTCCCAAATCGCAGAGGGCTTCCACCGCGGCCCCCTAGAGCGATTTTTAGAACACTGCTTGTACGTATATGTTTCAAGTTTGGATTTGTTTGAATTTTAACATGTATTTTTTAATAACGAAAAATTATTTGGCTCACTTTGTGAAAATTTCCTTAAGCTAACTAATAATATGAAAAATATAGTGTCAAATTTCTTTGTTTATAAAATATTGAAATCTTTAAGCCAGCACACCCAGTGAAAAATTCCTAGCTCCGCCCTTGAGTATCATTTTTAAATATAATTAGGAATTCGAAAGTACAAATTTGCGGCCAATAAGGGTAATTCAAGTTAACTCTAACACTGTATCGAAAATAATTTGGCATCGAAATAATCAAACAAAGAATTGGAATGAATTCATTTTGTTTTTACATCCAAATAAAAAAATATTTCAGAAATCAGTTCTTGGCTGGCTAATTATGCAAACCCAACATTTTTTCTCCGAACAGCATGGCTTCTGCTTCTCGGATACAAATCAGCATTCACATCCACTTCATCTTCCCTAAAAGAACAAGCTGTCTCCTCATCAATTCTTCCCATCTTCAACCCAACACTGTAACTCCTCAACCCCATTCCATTCATAGAGTTTGTGGGTTGTCTAACTATTGGTCTTCTGTGCACATCTGATCTCCCAACAGACTTAATATTATTGTTCTCTCTCTCTTTCTCTGCATTACTTCTTTTGGACGACGCCGTTCTTAGAAGCTGACTCAAGTCCTCATCGTCGTTAGAACTCGAAGAATTGACGCTGAAGCTCCTGGGCAAAACTTGTGAAGCAGTGTAACCACTCACACCACCGCCACCATAACCCGCCTTGCCGGCATAATCTTCCAGGCCCCTCACGTAAAAGTTTCTTGCCTTGGTTAAGATCCTAACGGGTGCACAAATAATGTGCATGAACTTGCTTTGCTTCTTTGCTTTGCTAGAGGTCCTCATTTCTAATTTTGATGGATTTTGTATATTGGGTATATATCGGATGAAAAAGAAAAGAAAAGAAAAGAGATTTGAGACGTTTGGAATTGTGAGGTGATGAGGGAGAGTTTGTAATGTGTATGTATATATAAAGGTGTGGGGGACTTGGGGGACTTGGGGTTTGGAATTGTTCCTTGGAAGTAAGCGCTAGAAGAAGCAGTCTAATTGGGAGACGGCTAGCCAAAAGAGAAAAAACATTAATCGCTAATTGCGACGTGTGGACTATATCAAAATTCAAATGGGGCATGTGAAAGGTTCAAATATATGTATTAATATATTAAAGTAGACTTATACGACTATGTAAGTTTACTAGTCTTTTGTTTTTTTGGAGCATCCTTAAAGGGGATGTCAAAATCTTAGATCGTATGCCACTGTGCATATTTGACATCAAAAGTCTCTTCAATTGAAATGTTATTTGCTGACTGAATTTAAAAGCTTGGTGAATTAGAGTCAAATTTGACATCAATGTCAAATTTATTTTTAATTCATTTATGGTGGATCCCTTATTTCATTCACATTTCAACCAATAAAAATTGTTTCTAAATTTTTTTAATAATTACAACCATTTAAAGCTCTACTTAAATAATAGGCTTAATTGGATGGCTAAATTTTTTTCTTGATCCCTGTGGTGACACACTACTTTTAAATCAACCCATGTGGTGAAAAAAGTGTTAATCTTATCCATGTGGTGAAGTTCGTTATTAATCATAGTCCAAATTGAAATTTCTGTCAAAATCTCATCCACATGCAGGGGTAAAAAGGTCATTCCATTCTTTTTTCTTTTCTTTTTGGTAAGAGACCTACTAGACCCATCTCATTGTCTTATTTTCCCATCCACGTTATAATCTCACCCACCTTAAAAAGTTAAAAAATTAAAATGATATTTTCCCCCCCACTATTATTCCCAAAATAACCTTTAATATATACGTACATATGAAATTATAAAATTGTCTCTTAAAAAATATAACAAATAATATGTAAATGAAAACCACTAAAGTCTGCAAATTCAAATGGAAATGACAGAAGTATCCAAATTCTAAAGAATTCGACAATGACAAATTTAAAAATATGATGGACAAATTAAAATAACCTACACACAAATTATTCTTCTACATTTTCAATGGAAACATAATCTTCTCTCTTCCGTAGAAGCGTCATCTTGTACCTGTTCAATGAAAAAGTCATCTTCTAAGTCCATTGCTATTTTTTTACTTTCTCTGAATGAAAAGAGATGAAAATATGAGTAAAGGTTTAAGGTAGATAAATTGTCTTCCATGCCCAACCTTTTTTTTTTTTTTGTTTTTTGGTTGAAATTAAGCAAAACAAGATAATTAATGTCTTTATCAGTATTTTTGTAAATGGACAAATTTGTAATTAAAAAATTCATTAAAAGATAGGTGGGAAGATAAGACATTGGGATGGGAATAACATCACTCTTTGGTAATACCACTTTTTTATAATCAACAAAAATAGAAGGGAAAAAAAATAAAAAATCCCTCCCCAATCCCTACCCTTGTCAGCCATAACCATAGCGACCACTGACACACCCCGACTCAGAATGTCCACTAGGACTCCGAATCGAGCTGTGCTGGCCGACACCTAGAAGGTGACAAAGTCATAAAGTGTAGTGATGTGGGAAAAGTGAATAAATTTAAAATTAAGAGTGTCTAAATACCAAAGTGCGCTGTGAGCGGGAATGAACCCCTTTCACATGCGATGTCAGAACGTGAGTAAAGTACAGTAGGAGAAGATAATGATTATACCATCATAGGAAGCCACCTGTACTGGGATTTGCCAAGAATCCTCGTCTATACGAACTTTCAGCAGCTAAAACCTGGAGGGGCGCAAAACAGAAAGTGTGAGTGGGCAAAAACAAAGCTTTTCAAAAAACCATTTCAATTATCCAAAAGTTCTAACCCCTTTCTGTAAAACCTGTAAACTTTCCCAGAAAATAGTATACGTACTTATATACCAAATCATGATGGAAAATGATAAATCTCGAATATGCCACATCAGAAAATATCACGTCAGGAAATATACCATGTCAGGAAATATGCAACCAAGCAATATATGCATTAATCAGGTGAGATAACCAATAACCACAATATGCCGACAATATCAATACGTCAGCCAGAGTCACCTAACATGACTTGTACGGCTGAATCTATAGCTCCTCAACCAATATCCTGCACACGAGTCGGAATCACCAATAGTGGTTTGTACGATAGGTTGGGTGTACATAAATACGCTCAGTGCTACGATCACGTGAAGGTTGTGCGACATATTGCAAGTCACCTACGAGTCGGAACCACCTATAATGGTCTGTACGACAAGCTGGCACCTGCCTTGAATCCAAGGTTGAGCGTGTGGTGCGGGAGGTGAACAATCACGTGAAGGCTAAGCCCTAACCTATGGTGGAGCACAAACACCGGGGTGCAGGAATATGACCAATATACCAATCTCACCATCACATCATCATCACTATCCATATACTCACCTAACTTACCTGAGTGTCCGCAGCGCCAAGCCATACTCATCACAAAATCATAATAAATATAAATGATATTCAACATGGCATTTCAATTCGTAAAACCATTTAAAACGAAATTTCTGGGAAAAATACCAAGCATATATATATATATATATATATATATATATATATATATATATATATATATATATATATACTGAAAACCAAATGCCCACTTACAGATTATGTCTCCCAGTCGAACCCGCCTTGCGGGCTTCGAAGATCCTTGCAATGCGTTTCACCTAAAAACAAAACCATTATATAATTATGAATAACGTATTAACGTATAAACGAGTTTTCCAGATTTCTTTTCGTGTTTTTCCCCTAATTTTAAGAGCTCATTTCAAGCTCAATTTTCAACCAAATTCAATGATTCAAAAGCTAGAAGCTAGAAATGTGGGGAACATGTTTGTACCAGTTTGAAGTCGAATAGTGGCCGGAATTGACCAGGGAAATGGTCAGAAAGTGGCCAAATGGCCACGGGTCCATGTTTTCCAGAATCTGGGGAAATTTCATCCCAACTTCCAGAGCTAATTTTTAGCTCGATTCTCAATCAAATTCGATGATTCAAGAGTCATAGTAAAGCTAGAAATGTAGAGAAGAGATTCATACCCTTAGGAGGCTCAATAGAGGTCGGAGTTGGCCAGAAAATGGCCTGAAAGACGGCTGTCCGCGGGAAAACAGGGAAATTCGCCAGAATTTCTGGGCAACCTTTCAACGTCCACAACTTTGTCAATACTCAACGAAATCAAGTGATTCAAAAACAGAAATCCTAGTTCTCGACGAGACGAAGAGATTGGTACCTTACACAATGACTATTTCGCCTTGATTTGGCCGTAAAATGCCTCGAAAGTGGCGGAGGTCGCCAGAAACTGGGCAAACTTTAAATCGTTATAACTTTCTCATTTCTCCACCAAATCACACGATCCAAACATGAAAATTCATCTACACAACATGAGGAATCGATTTATACCTGTTTTCAGTTCAAAAGATGGCTGGGAAATGTCTGAATCACGCTAGAAGCCTCGGCCCAAAACCTTGTTCTTCGAACTCGAGGTTAGGATTCGTTTTCAATGAAACAAAACTCAAAACTGGGTTTATGGTGGTGAAGACATGCAGACAATGGCGGTTTTGATGTTCAACAAGCGAAATTTTTGGTGATGATGGTGGTGTGTTTCACGGGAGAAAGGGAAAGCCGAGAGAGTTAGAGAGTTAGAAAGAGGAGCTACGGAGGAAGAAGAAAAAGAAAGATAGAGAGGGTTCCAGAAAAGTGGGGGTGACCCCACGTGGTACTCCAAGGGTGGAGATGCAAATGGCAATTACTGTTCAACGAGAATGATTTAAAAAATCTTATCCGAAATTACAAATAATTTTATTTTGTATTATTTAAACAAACAAAAAAAAGTAATATTTTATTGCCTATTGCCAGGGGGAGGGCTCTAAGGGTGGAGATGCAAATGGCAATTACTGTTCATTAATGGCAGTTACTATTCATTAAAGGCAGTTACTGTTCAATAGGGTGGATTGAATAGTGGATTGCCAGGGGGGAGGGCTCCAAGGGTGGAGTTGCTCTCATCCCATGGTCAGATAAAATACTATATGTGTTTCAAATGGCAAATTACAAAAATGCCCTCGATGTTTAAAGGTTCGTAGAATCTTCGTTATAACTTCAAATTACATTCCGCTTGCGCCCACACATCCGTAGTGACGAGTACTACGAGGATACCCTAATGGAAGGAGTCTTATGCCTCTTAACCATGGCCAACGTACGTCAAAATCTTTGCCTCTAAGGGCATTTTTGTAAAATCACTATTTTTAAAATTTATATAAACGTAAAATCAGGGACGGATTGTCACAACCACCCACCACATTCCCCCCTCTCTCTCACATAACCCTAGCCATCCCGTCCACCACTGTTCTTCTTAAAATGAAACTAAGTTCAATGTTTGCATAATAACTTATATTCTAACCTAAATACGGCGAGGTACTTTGTGATTTTTTAAATCTTGAATTTGGACTCTTGGCTCTCTTGAAATGAGAAAGTCTGATAATATGAACCTTGTAATTTTATTGTTTATTTATTCTTTTATTGTAGCTCTAAAAGTTTTAAAAATAAAAAAAATTATGTCCATATGGCGCTTTATGATTGGTTGATGGAATCAATAAAAACGAAAATAACAATTTTGCCCCTACAAATGACAGAAGAATGAGGGAAAATCCAATTTGGACTATGATTGATAACGAATATCACCACAAGATTACAATTAATAGCTTTTTCACTACAGGGGTCCATTTAAAAGTAGGGTATCACCACAAGGATCACGAAAAAAAAATTGGCCTAATTGGATTAATGGTGATAGGCTAGTTGGAAAATAGTCTTTGTGATAAAAAAAAAAAAAAAGTATTTAAGCTATGGGGAAGTCTGTTAGGATTTAGGCCCAAAATTGAAAATTTCGTCAATTCTCTACTAATTGTTAGCACAAGAGGCTCACATGTGAGACTAAACAGATAAAGTTAACCTCACATTTAAACCTCACATGCTAACAATTAACGGAGAGTTATGTTTTAGCCTAATATGTGTGACTCACGTGCTAATAATTAACTGAGAGTTGACGGAATTTTCAATTTTTGGGAAAAATCCTAACAAACTTCACCATAGGGGCATAAATCTTAGTTGTTTTTTATTTATTTATTTTTACCACATGGTTATCTTCCAACTACCCTATAACCACATGGACTAATAATCCAATTAGGCCTAAATGATAAAATAACATTTCACAATTTAGTTGGAGAAGTACAAAATTTGACATAAGACTTCAGATTGTCACATCAGCCATCAATTGTAATTTGACTCTTACACGCTGTTTGGATGAGGAAATTTAATATTACCAAAGAATTTTAAAATGACGAAAATTGAAATGACATAATTTTATTTTCTAGAATAGGTGAATTTTATTGTTTGGTTAATCTAAAAGAACAATGAAATTTGAAACAGAATTGGTTATTTTTAAACTTCCACTCATGGAAATTCAAAAATGACACATACAGTTAAACTTGGGAATTGGAGGTCACAAATTCCAAGTTTTTTTCCCACGCCGGAATTTTAAATTTCTATGTTTATGAATCTAAACAAGGGAATTAGTGCATGGTAATTTATAAATTCTGACTTTTATCAAAATTTCAAGTTTATTTTTCTCATCCAAACATAGTGCTATAATTTGACATTTCTTTTGGAAATGGTCTTATATTCTTATCCCCTTCTACCACAACATTCTCTTTTGGAGTGAAAAAGAGCACCTTAATTTATAAGCCATAAGCCTCATTAGTATAATCAAAATGTGCTGATTATTCACAAACAACAAGTATCAAGTATGAATTAGCTCTTGAAGCACATTGTTTCTCAATGTTGAAAGAGGTTAAAGAATTTAAGTTATGTTTTTTATTTTCAGATCAGTGTTTAATTAATTATCACAAATAAATACAAAATTTATATCAACCATTAGATATTTGAGTTTATTGTTTGCATATTTACCAGAAAAGTATACGACAATGATAGCAATTAGAAGATTATGAATCAGAGATATGGTGGCATTACATCATATTATTAGGCATGGCTAAGTTGACAAGTTTGCGTCTAAATTGGGTTGATTTGGAAGGTTGCTACTTTTTAAAATAAGTGAATCTGGATTTCGCAATGGGTATTGGTCAGTGACATCATATTTTGACACATAATTTGGGTTTTACAATGAATACGGATGAGTGATACCACATTTTTGACACAAATATTGACACAAGTCTTAAATCATTAAATTTATACACTTTAACGGTTGAGATGCAATATAATTAATTCAATTAATTATCTTTTATGTATTTGGTAACAAAATTCTAAAAGCCTTTTCATCAAATTTATTATTCTCTCTCCCATCTCACTAATTCTCCTCTCTTTTCCCGTTTGACTATTTCTTTTCCCTTATCCTGTTCATGTTTTCCTTTATACTCATATCCCTCTCTCATTCATCTCCATCGTCCTCTCCATCTATCTTGTTTTGTTAGTTTCATTTTTTTGTTGTTGTAATTCTTCCACATCTTGATGGTCATATCTTAATTCATAAGTCAAACCTTTGTGCTTTGCAGCTATAGCCTATGACCTATGACTACAATTGATTAAAGGGAAAAAAATGAAATTATGCTCTGCAGCCTATGGCTCATAGTTGATTGCAGAACACTAACTCAATATGAATACAGCCAATAATTGTACTTAATTATCCTGGTTCATGATCCCAGTTATGGATGAAGCGTCGCACGTGGCGGCTGGGGGCCCGACTCGCCGGAATTTTCACCTAACACCAAATAGCTCAAATTATACCAAAATGAAGCTTGAGGAGTAGAGTAAGATTTATAACTTCTTCTGGGTCCATTTCCGTGGGAAAACGCCTGAAAACCCTCATGGATTGCCGAAAAACCATAGAAAGGGTGGTCGTCGATTCAACGTCATCGATGCTCCAACGCCTCGAACATTGCTTGGGCTTTGTTCCTGGGCTCGTGGTGAGTCAGATGCTGGTGGTGGGTGACGTCGGAAAGCGCAGGAAAGGCGGGATCGTCGCTGTGAGCTCGAGGAAGACGACGACTCTGTTCGTAGTGAAACTGTGGTCAAACTCGCTCGAGTTTCGGTGGAAATGATATTTGGGGTGAGCTGAGTTGTTTCCTGGTGGTGACCGGCTTTAATTCGCTAGAAAAAAAACGTCCGAGCGGCGTTGGAACAGCTTGCAGAAACCGGGTCAGAAAAACGGGTCATGTGAGTGACCCGGTCTCAATCGAGTCGGCTGTCAGTTTTCCAGAACGGGGACAATGTGGGACTTGCCATTTATAGCAAGTCCAATTTACGTTTTTGTCCTTGACTTACGTAGCTCGTAATTCCTTCGTTATAGCTCCGTTTCGGGAACAGTATTCGCCTACATGCTCGTAGAATCAAGTGCTATTAAAAACCATTTAAGTGTAACCCCGAAAGGTGTACGGACTTTAAATGACTATTACGAAAACTCAAACTTTGTAACTAGTTAACTAAAACTCTAAAATTAACGAAAATAAAATCGCGCAAATACAATATATGAAAATTAAATAGTGAAATCCGGGGATGGGATTTCACACTTCCTCTCAACACATTCATTATGTGATGGAGTGTGAGGACAACTATATTGATGTGATATACCATGACTTAAGAGAAAATAATTGAATGGAGAACTTATGAACTCGCCCCCTGAATCAGACCTCAAAATCTTTGTTTTCTTTCCAATCATGTTTTCTGCATAAGCTTTGAAGTTTACAAAAATGGAAAATACTTCAAACTTAGCTTTCAGAGGGAACAACCAAGTATACTTAGTGAACTCGTCCACAAACAACACATAAAATTTGTAACCACTAATATGAGTGACTGGAGCTGGTCCCTAAACATCAGAGTGAATCAACTCTAAACTAGCAGAGACAGTATTAGTACTAGAGGACAAAGACAATTTGTGATTTTTACCTTTGGGCAAAATAATTTAGTAAACTTGTCACCACTGTGAGCAAGCTTATCCTTATGTAAAATCTTTCTAAACGTAGCTGTACAAAGATGGCCAAACCTCTTGTGCCATAGCTGCAAGGAAACTTTAGTATTGATAAGAGGATAATGTGCAGAGGATACTAAGGAAAGACCTTGAAAATGATAGAAACCATGCCTAACTGGCCTTCGAAAAAGTATCCTCCCCTAGAACGATCCTTGATTTTAGAACCATCAGAATCAAGGGTAAAAACTGTAATTATCTTTCAGAAATTGATAGGCAGAAGAGTAGATTGAATTTCATCATGGGAACATGAAGAACATTACTCAATCTATAGGAAATATCTAGTGTTTTAAGCATAGAAGTACCATTATGATGAATAGACATACCTTGTCCATCACCAATATACACCTTGTCTTCACCATAATAAGGAATTGGGGAAGAAATGGCTAAGATATCATTGGTTATATGAGACGTGGGTCCATGAATCATCAACCAAGTAGGAGGAGATTGCTTGGAAGTAGTATGAGCATACATAGTAGCCAATGTTGCAGGAGGAATTTTACTAGCAAAAGAATGATTCATGTGTTCATAATAGTCAATAGCTTCATGATTATAAGAATGACATATTTGACAATGAATTCTTCCACCAGGATTGTTTCGATTAAAACCACCAGAGTTGCGATAAAAATTGCCAGAGTTATTTCTAAAGTTACCATAACCATAGCCAGAATTGTGAAAATTACCACGAGAATTATTGGAACTTTTATGAAAATTACCACAATTTTACGCTGAAAGGATCCTTTACAACCATTGTTGTTGTAATACTTTGGATGAGCATTATAGTTGGATGACTGAGCATCATAAGCTTGTGGAAAAGGATAGAAAGATGGTGTAGGAAGCAGAGGGGCTTAAGGATGCTGAGATTGAGCAGCAAAAGCCTAAAATAGTTTTGAAGCGGAAGATGGCACTCTTTTCTGCTTACGATTCATAAAAACTTCCTTGTTCAACAAAAGACTATGAAGTTTGTCCAGTGAGGTAGAAGAAATCCGAAGCACAATAGAGTCAATGAAAGAATCGTACTCATTAAGGAGGCCACTAAGAGTAACTGAAATGAGGTCATGATCAGAGACCAGAGCATGGGTAGCCATTAGAACATCAGAAATGCCTTTGATGCATTGTAGGTATTCATAAATGGCGAGATCACCTTTGTTTACAAAATGAAGACGAGAGCGGAGTTGATGGATGTGAGTTGTAGAAACACCTCCAAAATGTTGCTCAAGATTCAACCAAAGCTCGCGAGAAGAGGTGACACCGATTGTGAAGAGGATGATGTCTTCAGAGAGTGTAGAGTTGAGCCAAATACGGATGTTCTGATCCTTTTCATACCAAATTTCAAAACCAGGATGACGAATTCCAATATTTTGACCAGATCGATTAGGAAGATATAGTGGTGGACAAATCTCAGATTTATCAGCAATTCTGGTGAGTTTATATCGCCTAAAAATTGGAGCAAAAAGAGCTTTCCAAACGAGGTAATTATCATGGTTGAGCTTCGTAGGCACCATACAACTAATATTTGAAATTGTAATCGAAGAAATCAAAGAGATCGAAGAATTAGGGTTCATCGCTGTGAAATTGGGAGTGACATGCGTAAAATTAAAAGCAACAACTTCAGGATGCGTAGGAGAAGAGCTTGAAGACGCCATGAATTGTAGAGAATAATCAAAGAAAAGATCGAAGATCAACAACGCAAAGATCAAAGATCAAATCGCACAAAAAGAAGGATATGAGTGATGTGCAACACAGAGGCGGGTGATACCATATAAGAAAGAAGCCTTGTATATTTCTTTCTTAATGAATAAGGAATTACAACTCAGTATATATACATTGCCAAGTAAAGCTTATAACTAAATACACCTAATTAACTCACTAAGACCAAGATTAGTTACAAAACAGTGATAACAAACATGCAGCTGTACAAGCTGACAAGTAGACAAGTAAAATATGTAAGTGTGAGTTATCCCTTAAGGGAGGACAGCAGCATAGTAGGGAAGTGGGTAGGGCTGGTTCGGTAAGGGATCCTAAACCAAAAATGGGATCCCGAATCCCGAACCGACCATTTTTCGAACAAGAATCTGAAGACTAACCTTGAACCGAAATTTCGGTATTCTTGAATTTCAAGATTCTCAAAATATTTTTGATATTTCGGGACGGATTGGTATTCCCGAAATGCAGTAAAAACTTTGTTTATAGCTAAGATCTGTCCATATAATTAAAGCATAAATAAAAAGGGACTTCAAGCTCACAAACTGATTTGAACATATAGCTGACACTAACTGCGGTGGAATGTTTTTTTTTTTTTTTGAGCAAAGTCGCTAACAACAATCCAATTTAAACACTCAAGAGTATCCTACTTCAAGAATTTCTCTATTGTAAATGTTGACATATTTAAGTAATTAGGGTCAATGAAACCAAACGAGTGACAACCGTCCCCCAAAGTCCGATCCAACTTTCGCGAAACACACTTTATACATATTGACAACAATAGATGAAGCTTCATATTGACACGAATTGCATAATACTCTTGTAATGGAAAACTTTAACTCACAACTCTCTACTACTATATTCAGTTTATCTTAAACACTTCTGACTTAACCATTCGAAGCCCTTTGGCAAATTTATCTTATAGTGTTTTTTTTTTTTAGGTAAAAGCGGTAGATTTATTACCGAAACACACTAAAATTTACAACAGTTGATGTCCAATTACAAGAAAAGCCCAAAACAAAGCCCAAACCAAAAGTTTGAGCCCAAAAACAGCAAAAGAAACAGAAAACCCTAGATTCCTTGCAATCGCCGCTGATGCATCGCCAGAAAACTCCTGTAAAACAGACGCCAAAAATCCAGCCAAACAATTCCACAAAAATGATCGAAAGACAACTCCAACAACCTTCACAAAGCACCACAGATGACAGATATGTAGCAAACTAAAGGAAGTTGATGAGAGAACTCATCAGCAACAGAGTCATCGAAGGTAACAAAGCCATTGAAGATAAAACCATGGAGGTGGTGGTGTAAACACTCGAGCTAGAGCAAAACGCACTTCCTGGTCCGTGAGAGGTGGTGGTGTGATCACCTGCATTGGAGCTCTACGCACATCCCGAGATAATCGCATCAAAACACATTTAAGGTAAGTAGCTACTGTGGAGCCAAAAATAATCAAGAAGAATATAGAGGTGACACGTGGATTCAAGGGTAAAAAGAACAAAATTAACCTCGAGGAACACCAGAACTCCTACGCGCGAGTAGTGGACAACCATCCCTCAATCAAGTCAAAAGCGCCCAAAATAGGTATTTATTCAAAACCTTTTTCATCCATCCTCATCAAATATTCTCCACAAGGTAACCCCTAAATCTTTCCTTTCAAATTATACTAATTAGCTAATTAATTGATTTATTATTCAATTAATTTATTAATTAGCTACAAATCATGAATCTCACCCAAAAAACCATCCAAGTGGCCAGTCCATCTCCTCCCAAAGGGGCCGGCCACGCCCCTATATAAACACCCTCATTTTTTCCAAAACCTAAGTTCTACACTCTTTCTAAATTCTCTAAATTCTCCAAACACTTTTCCCTCAAAATTCTAACTTTAGCATCGGAGGTTCTACGGCCAAAGTCCCTCATTCATCATGGGCGTATGAGGCTCTACGTCTTGACCTAAGGTGTTATTTGTTTTGTAGGTGCAATTTTGTCCAAGAACGAGGAGGAAGAAATTTGCATCCACAAATTGGTGCTTTCATTGAGAGTTGAGTCACACGCTCGTAGAAGACTCTTGCATCTAAGGCTTTTTGTTTCCTTGCCTATTTGTAGATTTTTCGTACGTTCTTATTCTTGGAATTTTTATTTCTAAAAATTCTTTGATAAAACGTAAAAGAAAAGTATAATGGCAAGAGATTTGGAAACCTCGACGAACGAAAATTCCAACGTTCAAGGATTAGGACCGCGGCGATCTACAAGGCTCAACATATCGTGAGTGGAGTGGCACCCTCATGAGGCACCACCGTAGCAACCACCACGGTAGCCACCTTTGGCAAAACCTACGGCCCAAGCTGTGCCACTTCAACCTTTAAGGGCCCAAGCCCTAGCCGAGCCGGCCCGTGCCGCCTAAACGCAACACGAGTCCAATGCATTGCCAAGTCGAGCCCAAGCCTTAGCCGAGCAGGCCCGTGCCGCCTAAACGCAACATGAGCCCAATACGTTGTCAAGTCAAGCCCAAGCCTCGCATCCGCGCGCATCACACGCCGAGCAGCCGACTCTGGTGGCCTAGGCTGCTCCCACAGCCCAGCATGCTCCCGTGGTTTCTTAACCAGCCCAAGTCAGCCCAAGATTAGTTCAACCGTTACGGCTTCAAATTTTAGGACCTACGATCAAACCAGGGGTATTTTCACCACATTTATCTGCGGATTTAACATTTCCCAACTTAAATCTTGCACCCGAAGTCTACCATCCCTTCACAGCTTAAGGAGGCGCATTCATTCCAAGCTCTTCCAACCCGAATGATGAACAACACTTGTCTCGACAAGTCATAGACTTGACGAGCGCCCTTGCATAACATATGACCTTGGTGAATCAACTTTTGCAGCGCACTGAGATCCAACGTGCCCTAGATGAGGTTTCCCGAAGTAGGACAAGGGCAGACGAGGAACCTCTCTAGCAGCGTCCCGACAAGCAGCCACTCGACTAGCCACGAACCGAGCGTTCAAGCAGCGTACACTTCCGATTGAGCCTCCGAGATAGCGTATAATTTCGTCTTAGCGCACGGAGGAGTGTGCACTCTTGACTAGGCCCACAGACGAGCATACACTCACGGTTAGGGCCACACTCCAATAATCAATATGAGCAGCCTTCCAGGCGAAGCGTTCATTCGAGGTTAGGCTCACAAGAAGCATCATCCACATCACATTAAAGTAGGCAGCACGACGGACGGAGAGAAACAGTCACTTAATCCAGCTCAAGCTCAACCAACAGCCTACAAATAATTCCCTCCCCTGCTAAGAATGAATCACATGCACTGTAGCCGCGACATAGACGAACTGAGCACGTAGGAGAGTAGCCTAGACCAGTAGGTCACGAACGGGGGTAGCCGAAAGCTCCGTTACCCCAACAAAGGCAAATTCAGGAAGAGGTAGAGAGGCTCTTAAACGAGCAATTGCGTGATTTCCAACACAACGAAGTGGCCGATGAAGCGCTACGATGAGACATGATCAACATGAGTAGGTTACCCTTCACAGATGAGATCAAGCAAGCAGAGCCTCCACGCAAGTTTAACATGCCGCACTTCATATCTTTCAAAGGAGATGGAGATCCAGAGAGGCACTTGAAGCACTACCGAGGCACGATGGTCCTTTATCAGAACAATGATGCCCTTATGTGCAAAATATTCGCCACCACTTTACAAGACTGGGTGCAAGATTGGTTTCACACCTTGCCACCACGATCCATCCGGAGTTTTGATGATCTTTCCTTGGTTTTCACCAAAGAATATTCATCTTACCGCTCGATCAAGCAAAAGTCTGACCACTTGTTCAACGTGAAGAACAACCCAAAGGAGTCGCTCCGCAACTACGTGAATAGCTTCAAAGCAGAGAAGGCGAAGATTGTCAGATGCGACAACTCGATAGCAAGTGCAACCTTCCAAAAAGGATTCCGAATAGATTACCTACTGTTCGGAGAACTGATCATGAAAGAATATCTGACTTTTTCGCTTTGGGAGATAAGCATGCACTTTGGGATGAGGCTTGACGAGCAGACAAGGCCCCCGAGCAGCCTCGAAAAGAGTCGGCAATGGCTCAAAAGAAGGAGGATGGGAAACGTAAGGACCGACCCACGACCAAAGAAGGCTCGATGACCAAGAACTATTCTAAGTTCTTAATTCCAATCCACCAAATCCTTCACGACATCAAGAACGAGCCATGGTTCAAGCTGCCGAAATAATCAAAGGGAGATACTTTTAAGTTAGATCACACCAAATACTGCGCATTCCATCGAGGTCCCAGTCACACAACCGATGACTGTTACACTTGGAAGAACTACCTAGAGAAGCTAGTGAAAAAAGGCAAGGTTGACAGATACTTGGACAAGCCAGCTGCGCAGCCTGGAATACAGACAACGATGAGGAGCCACCAACCAAAACGATTTGGATAAATGGCATCTTCGCTGAATCCGAGGACTTGGAGGCCACCAACAACTCCAAAAAGAAAAAGATCCAGCATGCTCTATTAGTCTCACAGGTCCAAACAGTCGATACCCAACTTGGACCCATCATTGGCTTCACCGAGCAGGATCCAGAAAGCTTCGATTTTCCACACGATGACGCATTAATAGTATCTGTTCAACTAGCCCATGCTAGAGTCGACAGAATGATGGTTGACAATGGAAGTGCAGTCAACTTACTTCAACTCTCAGTCATTCAGAATATGGGCCTCGAAAACACAATCAGACGCCGAGCAAAGGTACACACCGGATTCAATGGCCACACCTCGATTGCCATCGGCCACATCACACTTGACGTGAAAACACCGCCAGTTATCTCAAAGCAGACGTTCACGATCGTAAGCGACCTATCTCTTTACAATGGGATTCTTGGGAGACCTTTGCTGATTAAGCTGGATGCCGTCACTTCCGTCAAGTATCAAAAAATCTAATTCTGCATCCCGGAAGAAAGAGTCGGAGAGATCAAGTCTGACCAGGCCGCATCTCGACAATGCACTGTACAAGTATTAAAGGAATCAAAGAAGAGAACCTTTACCCCCTTAGAGGCTACCGAGGTCCAAACGGATGAAGATGCTGCCAAATAGCAATTACAACAAGCAGATCAAGAAGATGGCGGCCAACCAGACGAGATAGCATGGAAACCCGAAGAGGACGCCGAAGACATCATTTTTAATCCCCAGCTGCTGAAAAAATGGCTAGAATCAACTCACGTCTAAGCCCAACTGAGAAGAAAGAACTCATAACTTTCCCTAGGGAAAACCGAGACGTCTTTTCATAGTCACCTTCCGACATACCCGGCATCAATCCCGAGATAGCTTGCCATAAGTTGCACGTCGACCTCACTGCCAAACCGGTGATCCAAAAGAGAAGACATTTCACACCCGAGCGAGTAGTGGTCATCGAGGTGGAAATTGACAAGCTACTGGAGGCCGAATTCATAGAAGAGGTAGCATACTCAGCATGGCTTGCCAACAACGTGCTAGTTGTGAAGAAAGAGAAAGGCAAATTGTGGGTTTGTGTAGACTAAAAGATCCTTATCCGCTTCCCCAGATCGATCTATTGGTAGATTCAACTTCTAGGAACCAGTTGCTCAGCTTCTTGGACGCATACTCCGGCTACAAAGGCTTGGGAGCAGGCGTGGTCCCTTATCACCCCAAACGGTTCAATGTTTGAACATGCGATCACTCTAGGCTTCAAAGCATCCAACAATGAAGCAGAGTACGAAGCTCTATTAGCAGGCCTCTGAATGGCAAAAGATTCGATGGTTAAGAAGCTTGCAATTCATTCCGATTCCTAGCTAATCACCAGGCAGACTACTGAGGAGTACACTGCAAAACATCCAAGGATGGCGTAATACCTAGAGAAGTTACACAAACACCTTGAGGCATTTCAGAGTTACACTCTTACTCAAGTTTGGCGGGCAGATAACGCATACGCGGACGCGTTAGCCGGCCTAGGCTCCGCCCTCAACCACCAAATCAAACGTTTTATTTCGATGGAGCATCTAGACAAGCCAAGCATATAGGCGAAGCCGGCAGCGGAGGTGTCACAGGTTAGTACAACTCCCAACTGGCAAAGTTCTATTATAGACTACCTGGTAAATGGCACACTCTTCGCGAAAATGTTAGAGTCTAGAAAGCTCCAAATGAAGGCAGCACACTACTACATGTGGAACGACATTCTCATTCGAAGATCTTACACCGGACCACATCTCCACTGCCTAGCGCTTCCCGATGACCTAAAGGTTCTAAGCTCGATCCATGAAGGCGTTTATGGAAATCACTCTGGAGGTCGATCCTTAGCACAGAAGGCTCTTAACGTAGGCTACTACTGGCCTACCATGCACCAAGATGCTAAAGAATTAGTACAAAAGTGGGATCGTTGCCAATGCTACAAGCTGGTACTAGCACTGCCTGTCAGCGAACTATACCCGCAGACGAGTCCTTGGCCGTTCATGTAGTGGGCAATCGACATGGTAGGACCTATGCCGCCCGCTACTGGGGGTAGAGGCATGATGATCGTGGCAACCGATTACTTCACCAAATGGGTAGAAGCATAGCCCATGATGACCACGACTTAGACGGACATAGAGTGCTTCATATGGAGGAACATCATTTGTCGATTTGGCAACCCTCAGTCCATTGTCACCGAAAACGACCTGTAATTCGTGGGCAAAGATTTGGTGAAGTTCTTCCAAAAGTATGGCATCAAGCAGTATATGTCCACGTCGAGATTTCTTCAAGGCAATGGGCAGACTGAAGCATCCAACAAGATGATCCTCGACTGCCTTAAGAAATCCCTCACCGACAAGAACGGAAAATGGCCATATAAACTCCCCGGATGTCTATGCGCATATCGCATCACCAAAAGATGAGCAACATGTGATACTTCTTGCTCTTTGGCATTTGGTTCAGAAGCAATCATTCATCCCAACATCATCTTGCCAAGCATTAACACTCTACTGCCAAGTATTGAGCAGAACAGTAAGGAGATGGCTACAAGCTTAGATCTGGCAGAGGAGAAGCGCAAGCAGACCATCACCCGCATCGCTGCCTACTAGCAACAGCTTATCTCCAGCTATAATAAAAAGGCCAAGATCCGGCAGTTCTAACCTGGAGATCTAGTCCTAAGAAAAGCCTTCATCATTGCCCGCAGAGAATGCTCCAAAAAGATGGATCCCATCTGGGAAAGTCTGTACAAGATCAGCAAAGTAGGCGGCAAGGGTAATTACACCCTTGCTACCATGAACGAAAAAGAGATTGAGAAGCAATGAAACACCTACAACCTGAGGAAGTACCATATGTGACCTCCCATTATATCAAGACCTGAAAACTCAAGCAGCTCAACGAGCATCACCTCGCAAGCTAAGGACTATCCAGTTGTTATTCAGTCTTTTACGACTAAGCTATTTGTTCGTTTCAGTCGTTTTTCAATGAGGAATTCAGAAGTAATTTATAACTTGGCTTTATTACATGTCTACAACAACTGATCACCCATGCCCTTCTTAGGGACTCATCGTAGGAATTGCACCCCCCGAGGGACCAACCATGTTTTCCAGTGCAAGAAGGTAAACCAATCCCCCAACACCCATATGGGTCTGTTCTCCAACCAAAGGAGGAGGATCAACTCTACACTCTGAATATCCAGACATGGATGAGCCGGGCTGCTTTTGTATAACTAGATGCACGATGGCTTGCACCGGGATTCCTAAAAGTAGCCACAATGGTCTTTTTCAAGGCTTAGCTAACTGAAGAATTTTGGGTCTTTTGGCCTAACTAGGCACTATAGACAAAGGGGGCACATTACGCAGTACGCCCAATGGACTGCTGCCCTGGAACCCTAAAGTTGCTACCGTGTGCACTAAGGTAGCCTACGGTTTCCAGAAGATTGCCTACGGCTTGCTCTTTGAGCAGTAAAACAGCACTACACTTATACAACCACACATTATTGTGAAAAGTTAAACAAGCTAGTCCGCATATACGAAGCCTTATCCACTGCCGACATGCTACGTAGTCGATATGCTTCACCTCTGCCAATCGCAAAATGATCTACACCAAGTCCTAAAGTGTTGTGATACTTGCTACGCAACCTACGAAATTGGAGAAAGCCAAGGTTAACAGCCTAGTGGTTACGTGGACTTGTCTGCTTCTATAAGTAAGGCGTCCGGTTACCAACCATATGGCTAACAACCTTGCAAAGTTCTACACCAACACCTATAGCTACATAGGCTACGCGAGCTTGTCTACTTATAGAAAAGTAGCAGGCCTGCCACTGGCCTATAAAGTCTAAAGGTTAGGGCACGAACAAAAGAAGCGAAGATGGAGAAAAGAGAAGGAAACAAGTTTATTAAATTTTCTAGCAAAATTGATAAACGACTATCAAAGACCGAATGAGTTCAAGAAAAGCAAAAACAACAAGGAAAACAAAGAAAATCCTAAAGGTTACATAGAAAACTACTATTCAGCAGCTTGGACATCCCACGGCTACTCGGTCGCCACACCTTCAGCAACCGCGATGCTCTCAGCAGCGGTACCATTCGGCGCTTCACCACCAGCTGGCCCAGCTTGGGCACCAACTTCTCCAACTACTTCACCAATAGAAGACTCAAAAGTGAATGCGAGCAAGTTTTCCAGAGAAATAGAGAAGGTTTCGAAGTTTTTACCAGAAAACTCAAAGTCAGATGGCCGCCCAAAGAGATGGTCTACATAACCCAACTTGTAGAAATTAGCTTGACTCTGAGTAAGCGAAGCCTCGAACCCAGCCTTCTCACCCTTCAACTGCTCATTTTCCTCGAGCAAACAAGCACGGACCCACTGCAGCTCCTCCATTTCTTTCTTCAGACTATCGTTGATCTTCAAATCACCTTGGAGTTCCAACACTTAAGGCTTAAGCCTATCAATGACTTTCTTGAAGTGGATCACTTGGTTGTAAGCAGTGATCAATTCTTCATCCTTTGCATAAGCAGCGGAGCGGAATTCAGAGATGGCACGCTCAAGATCTTGAATCTGAGGTATGTAACACCCGATCTCCTTCTCTGCACTTTCATACTTTACTTGGATCGCATCAAGCCTAGTCTTCAAATCCACGATCTCTTGGTGAGCAGTCTCAAGCTGCAGAGAAGTGGGGGCAGAAATGTTAGACCCCTTCAAAGTAGCAAGCTCAGATTCCAATTTCTTGACTTTCTCAGCCGAGGAGTAAGTTTCGGTTGCCACAGTTCTTGCCACCTCATTGGCAGCCTAAGTATCATCTTGATCAAGAAGTATAGACTCGGCTGCTAGAATCACCGTTTTTTGCATCATGGCCAGCAGAGCAGTCCTCATATACTCGGTCGTATGCTTCGCAAAGGAACTTGGGCCAACAACCCCTTTGACGCCATCAACAAACTTGGCACATACATCCATGTCCTCAAGCAGATATGGTTTAAAAAATGCACAAATCTTAGCAACTTCCCCAGAAACAGACTCAATGGATTTCTCACGACTGCTCGCACGAGCAGTCTCCTTCTTCTCAGCAGACAAATCGGTCTCAGCAGCAGAGGAAACGGGTTTTGGTGCCACTTTAGCAAGCAGGGGCACTTTGTCATTCTTCACAGTAGTAAGCCTTTCCAAAGGTGAAACAAGCTTAGCCCCAGACGGACGTTTTGTCATGAATTTTGGTACCGGAGGCACGGAGGAACTTCTACGCTGGGCAATTTTCTCGGCAATCAAACTAACAGCCTTCAGAGCAGCAGGTGCCACCGGCACAGATCTAGCAGTCTCCTCTTTTTTGCCATTGGAGGAAGTTAAGCCAATCATAAGCTTGGGAGCAGCCAGTGAACCCTCGCGAGCAGTGGAATAAGTCTTCGGCTTCTTCTCAGCAGGCGTCTCTTGAGCAGGTGGGGAAATTCTCTTTTTTCCCACCTTCATTTGCAGCAGGCTTCACCACAGTGATAGGACGCGTCAATGCCTCAGCCTTGATTCGCTTTATTTCATCTCTCAGAGGCAGCCAACCTTTCTCCCTACGAAGCGGACTATGTAGCCAACACCACTCACAGTACTCGGAAGGAATACCCAGAGCAACATGCACTTTCTTCATGTCCGGAGAAGTCTTAGGAATCGAGCTGAATTCCGAATCTACGAAAGCAGCGCAAACCAATTAGAAAATTAAAGAGTAGCTTAGCACAAATACAAAGCAGCTGAGAGATTAAGCACCTTATTTACCGGATATGAAAACTGTTGGAACACGCAGCTCGGGGGAAGAATCAGACTCTCATTCTCCACTTATCTCCAAAGTCTCATTAACCCAGTCATGATCTCCCTTGCTCGAGTTATCAAAAAGCCTATGGCGAGATCGCATCTGCCCAACTCCCTCAATGTGACCTATGTCAAAGAAGTACCAAAATTCGTTGACGGTTTGATCTAAGTCAAAGAATTGGCTTAGATTGTGGAATCCCACCATCACACGAACCGCATTCGGAGAACATTGGGCGAGGGCACATCTCATGGAGCAGAGCACTTCTTGGAAGAAAATCGGCATAGGAAAAGTAAACCCCAACACAAAATAGTGGGGGTGGAACTTGATGGCTCTCCGAGCCCCATCACATGGCTCACGGCTGCTACCATCCTTAACACGCTTCACACGCACTCCCGACGGAATGGCATGCCAATATGCCTCGAGGAAGTCTCTAAACAAGTCATCGGAGCTAATCTTGAAGTGAGCAGCCTTGAAGTAACCAACCTTGCTAAAAAAAGATAGCAAGGCAGCCTTCGGCCCAGCTAGGCTGGCCAACCTGGCGGCCTGCTGCTCTCCTTTTCCTCACACATGTACGGGCCTGAGCCCAGCATGTTAAAAAAAATGAAGGCCCAAGCCGCAGAAGCCCAGCACCCATGCCAGGCCCCACGGCCTGGCATGTCCTCTCTCACCCGCAGGCCTTACGACCCAACTCTAGCTTGGCTCGTGCCAAGCCCAGACCACCAGGTCACCCATGGCAGCCCTTGTGCCGTGACCTTTCCTAAGTTTTCTTAAGCCTCATCGACTCCCATAGAGCCAAATTTCAAACCCCAAGGCTCCCAAGAAATTAAGAAGACAAGGAAAATTAATTTTTTCTTACTTTGAAGCGGCGTGAAGATGAAGCAAGCAACGAAAGACGATCCTTTGCACGAGCAAGATGTAGAAGATTGCTAGAGGATGGGGAACAAATATCCTCTAAGCTCTCTCTCTTGTAGGGTATAATAAATCGCTCTCCAAAGTTGATTTAATAATCCACTTAAGGTGGACTTAAATAGGCTTTGAGAGAAATTTATTTCCCTTTCCTAGAATGATCTAATTTCCTATTAAAGAGGGAATCTACATCAAAATAGGAAACAATTTTATATTTCTTAAAGCAAGAAGATCTCTACACCTGCTGCCCTTTCCTGCGAGCAGCCCAACAGGTGTGGGAGCATTTGTGGAGCCAAAAATAATCAAGAAGAATATAGAGGTGACACGTGGATTCTAGGGTGAAAAGGACAAAATTACCCTTGAGGAACAATGGAACTCCTACACGCGAGCAGTGGACAACCATCCCTCAATCAAGTCAAAAGTGCCCAAAATAGGTATTTATTCAAAACCTATTTTATCCATCTTCATCAAATATTCTCCACAAGGTAACCCCCAAATCTTTCCTTTCAAATTATATTAATTAGCTAATTAATTGATTTATTATTCAATTAATTTATTAATTAGCTACAAATCATGAATCTCACACAAAAAACCATCCAAGTGGCCGGTCCATCTCCTCCCAAAAGGGTCGGCCACAACCCTATATAAACACCCTCATTTTCTCGTAAACCTAAGTTTTACACTCTTGCTAAATTCTCTAAATTCTCCAACCACTTTTCCCTCAAAATTCTAACTTTGGCATCGAAGGTTCTTCGGCCAAAGCCCCCGCCATTCATCGTGGGCGCGTGAGGCTCTTGGTCTTGACCTAAGGTGTTATTTGTTTTGTAGGTGCAATTTTGTTCAAGAACAAGGAGGAAGAAATTTGCATCCATAGCTACAAATCCGAAATCAAATGGGTTTGAGGAAAGCCAAGGAGGTAGAGGATGTGAAAGATGGTGAAAAGAAATCGGAATTGATGGCATAGGATTTGGAAAATTAAAGCACAGACTGGTGACTATCAGCAGAAAGATTGCAAAGAAAACTAAACCCGAGAGCCACTGACCCAGGCCTTGGCAAGGGTCGGTGGAGGAGATGAAGTTTGAAGAAGACTCAGCACACAGGCTAAAAGGGCTCTCACCCGGGGGGGGTGGAGAGAAAGTGCTTCATCCCAAAATGTGAGGACATTTTTGTATCTCCAAAACATTTGCAATCATCCCAAAATTGTAAGCTCCCCATATATCCTGCTTATCAGATTTGTACAATCTTATTGTTGATAATAAAACTAAAGGACTAGATAGAGACAAAAGTTGAAATAGGTCAATCTACGAAGATCGATGATGTTTTCTATACAGAAGGAAAATTATAGCATAATATATATATATATATATATATATATATATATATATATATATATCAAGAGACAAATATTTTGACAAATATCTTTACACTCTATATTAGTTCTTGAATCTTTTCACATCTAATGGTCCCGAATGAAAGTTAAAACTAATATGACTCAAGATAAACTACTAAATGATGTGGCAATGACATGGAAATAAAAAGACTTTATTCAATTAAAACATTTTAAGGAACAATACCAGGTTAGGGAAACGTAAACTTCCCAGTCTCCATCTTCCTCTAACCCCCTAGGCCATTGTTAACTAAGATGACAAGACTAAATCAAACATGGTGGATATATCAATCTTGATCGTTCCCTACAACCTAACCGACCCTTTCACCATCTTCTTCCTTCTCTCTCCTCCCTTGAATCATCCTCAATATCAATAGTGTATTTTCATGGGTTGTCTGCAATTGCAAGTCATGGGAAGCAAGCAATGCATGGTGGCTGAAGAAAAAGAAGGTATTAAAAGATAGATTCAGAGAACTCTTGCCCCATTATTAAAGAAGTCCATTTTTTTCAATCAGTGAAAATGCCCCGATGATGCTTCTAAGCCCAGAAACAGAATCTTGATATCCGAAATAAAATCGAATTTTCATAGAAAATGATGAGGTTTTAAAACCTTAAAATAATTCGCATTAAATTCTTAAGCATGTCCTTGATTGACCAAAAACTTTTCAATGGCTTGTTAATTAGCTTTCATCCAAGGCATTGTAGATCTCGAAGAGATTTCATGTTTTTGTGTTATTAGGGCTCAAAGTCCATTAGTTTGTTTTCACGATTGGGGTCTTGAATTTGATTCCCTTTCACATTGTTTTTTCCTTTTTTAATTTTCCAGATTTTATGTTTTTCAGTTTTATTTTTATCATTAATATTAGTTTTTTTTCTTTCAAATATCATTAATTTTAGTTAAAATCCACATAAGTATCCATGTCATTTAATGAATAGATAAGAACCCTTAGATGTTATAAAATCTAAAGGCTACAAAGAAGGTAGGGGTGGGTTCAAAAAACCGAAAACCGATAACCATACCGAACCGAAGCCGAAAAAACCAAACTGAATCTGGCTAGTTCGGTTTTGGTTTTTGAGGTCCGGAAACCGAACCGAAAAAAAAAATCATATATAAATACTAAAAAACATGTAGGCATCAAGGTTTGAACCTCTTCCCTGCAGGTTGGGGTTAGTCACTGCAAGCCAAGTTGACTGTATGCTTTAAGTTGTTATTATTGCACCAGTAAGTTATTCATACGTTTCTTATAGTTAATGCTTTATAAAATTTCTTAACTTTACAAACCCTAGCTGTCTCACTCCCATTTCCCATTTCAGAATTCAGATCTCAAACAATCACTCTCTCTCCAATCTTCTCCCATCCTCATCCTCTTCTTCCAAACCATGATTTTCCCACGCCCCTTTCGAATCGGAACCCCCTCTAAATTGGAAGATTCTAATCCGGGTTAACCAGACAATTTCCTAATGGGTTTGGGTCGACAAGCAAATCAGGTCTTTGGAACATGCTATTTAAATTTTTTTTTCTTTCTTAAGATGTGTTCTATGTAACTCACTATGAAATTAGGTTTCTATTATATGTAAGTGCATATTAAATCTCTTCTTTCATGTAGATTTACATCATTGACTTCGGTCTCGCTAAGAAGTGTAGATTTACATAACTGATTCTTTGTTTATAATTTTATATCGTGATTTACTGAATTAAAATGGGTTTTTCTTTTAATTATTTTGTTGGGATTTTGCATATTATAATCTTCCAATATGGCAACAGATGAATAGGTTGCCATGGCTGATGAGAGGCTTGGGATTAAAAACAAACCCCTAAGGTAAAAATCTCTCCTGGCTGTCTGCTATTTAGTTCTATTGGGTTTATTTTCATGGAAAAATCAAAGAATTAATACATGCATGTGGTTTTTTCTCTGCGAGAGCTCTCGGATCCACAACAAGAAAGACGCACCGACACCCAATAATGTCAGATCCATGGCCGATCGTCTTAGTTCGTATTCATTGATGCAGAAGTTTCTGCATCTTTAGTGCTCATTCAATCGTTGCAGATTTGTTCCAGATTAAAAAAAAAATTCATGTAAAAAACCGAACCAAAAAAAACCAAAATCGAAAAAAATTGAACCGAACCGAACCGAACTGAAATTTCGGTTCGGTTTCGAATTGGCTAAAAACCGAACCGTTTCAAACCGAATCCAACCCTACAAAGAAGTGTAAAAATATTTGGAAAACTATCTCCCTTGATCCTATCCCCCATATATATATATATATATATATTCAGTTTGGTTTGGGATTCCTGAACCATTGAATAGGTAATACCGAATCCGGTACCGAATAGTTAAGGATCGGTTCGGTTTGACATCCCAAAAATTATGGGAATTTCAGTTTGGGACTTTTTGGGTTTGAGATCGAATTTTTTCGGTTTAGTTCAGAATTTTCAGGAATTTTTTCTAGCCTTAGGTTAAAAAAACATTTGCCCCGTTTATGATGTGATACATTTTTAATCATTAATTTATGTTTCGATGGTCAGGATGTGAAGCGGAGTGCAGTCGGGCAGAGGAGAAAACAGGCAGAGAGAATTGTATACAGTAACAAAAGGTGGGAATCGAATGTGAAAGAGAAGAGTCGCATTTAATTGTCAATTCCTAACTATCAAGTTAAGAATAACAATGTGAAAGGGAATCAAATTCAAGACCCCAATCGTTCCTCTCTCGCGTGGTTATTCCTACCTTGACCTTTAATTGTTAATTCCTAACTTGACCAAATTCAAGACTCCAATCGATTCTTATTCCACGTATATAAACTTTGTTTTACAATGTTATGCAGATCCATTTCCATTTGCAGCGATCTTGTGAAGGGAAGCTTAAGCAGTTAGTTCACTGTATATCTCCAGTTAGTTTCTGGACAAAGGTAAGCTGTTTTGCTTTAGTTTTTGTACGTATGCAATTTGCATTGGACTAACTCTGTCCGATTGATATTGATGCAGGTGATGATGAAATTGAGGTTCCACCATAAAACCAATTGGTTATATGGGGAGTAGCCCAAGATCATACAAGCATATAGCAAACCTTATCTCTCACCGATGTGGGACAACTATCAACAGGTGAGACATTTTCTGATTACTTCCATTAAATCGTTTCCTGTGAAAGTGGAAATCTGAACTCGTTTTGTTACTATATACAACTCTCTCTACACTCTCTCTCTCACATGGTCTAAACGATTTTAATTTTTTCTTTGAATATCTTGGATAAAAAAAAGAACCGCGAAGTTCCGTTCGGAAAGAAAGATGGCGTTGGATAGAATAAGCAACTTACCAAGCAATGTTGTTGAAAATATTGTCCCGTTTGTCGATTAAGGAGGCAGTGAGGACAAGTGTTTTATCAAGTAACTGGAGGTACGAGACGGCTATGCTTCCACATCTTGTGTTTGATAATCGGTGTTTTTCAAATAAAAACCTTACAACTTTTGAGAATATTGTTAATCAAGTACTCCTACTTCACTTTGGACCTATAAACACGTTCAAGCGTTCCCATCGAGATCGTCTTGCCACTAGTGACATTGATCGATGGATGCTTCATCTCTCGAGAAATGCTATCAAAGAGTTGATACTCGACATTTGGAAAGGGGATCCCTACAAGGTGCCTTCATGTTTGTTTTCTTGTCAAGATTTAGTTCATTTGGAGTTATACAACTGTTTGCTAAAACCTCCTTCCACATTCAAAGGCTTCAAGAGTTTGAAGAGCCTTGATATTCGGTGGATTACTCTGGCCCCAGATGTGTTTGATAAAATGATTGTTTGCAGTCCTCTGCTTGAGAAGTTGACTGTACTGTACATTGATGGTTTAACACGTCTCAAGATTGGTGCACCAAATCTCCAATATCTTAAGGTTAATGGTGATTTCGAGAATGTTTCCCTTGAGAATACTTTATATCTTGTTGAAGTTTCCATTGCCTTGGATGGTAGCTATGACCAGAGACTGGTTCCTGGCAATTGTAGCAATTTGGTAAAGTTTTTTGTTCACCTGCCTCATATTCGACGGCTAAAGATTAAGAGTTTCTTTTTACAGGTAATGGTTTGTGTGTTTTCGTAATTTTGTTTAATATCATTTACATGTCCTTGTGAATTTGAGCGTATTAATTCACTGATCCTGCTTCCTTCTGCATCTTTTCTTCTCCAGTACTTAGCTTTTGGTGATTTGCCGGAGAAGCTTCCTGAACCATTATTATCTCTGAATTATCTCTCTCTCATTATACGCTTTAAGCATCTGAATGAGCTGTTAACTGCTCTTTTCCTTCTAAGAAATTCTCCTTCTCTAAAAGTACTAAGCATTTCGGTGAGTTTAATTCTTTTGTTGATTCATTTTCTACTCTTGAAAACCAACTATACGCTAAAGCTTTATAGTTTGGAGAGCTGTTTAGCCTTAAAGTTTAAGATTCTAATCTTATTAGCATTGTGTAGGCAGAGGAGGATCAGGGAATTATCAGAGAGACGGGCCATACGGCCCACTTCCAACAACATCGATATTGTCCCCAACTTGGTAATTACCACCTGCACAATCCGTCATGTGTGGGGTTTTATCAAAAAAGGCCTTGATATTAGTTGGAGTGGGGTTAGGATATTTAAACTCTTCTTTTCTCAGTGATACGGTTGATGTGGGACATTTCAACACGCCCCCTCACGTGGGACCCAATTAGTGGGTCACACGTGGGAGATCCACACATCGACAACCACGTGGAGCCAAGGGGACTCACCCTACACTCGGGGCCAAGGGGACCCACCTATCACGTGATAGTACGATACAGGTCTGCTCCCTGACTCTGATACCAAGCTAATTAGGGCTTATTTTGGGGTTTAATTTTCTGATTTCATTCTTCTCACCAAGGAGGAAAATATATAAGCTACAAGAGTGATTTACAAGGAAAGAAACATCAAATAACCTAATTACAATCTGATTACAAGAACTCAAATAGGTAACTAAACTAATTACGAAAGGTCAACTCTCCAACACTCCCCCTCAAGTTGGTGCATAAATGTCGTTCATGCCCAACTTGACAAGAGAGTTGTAGAACGCTTGACTTGCAATAGCTTTAGTTAAGATATCTGCCAACTACGAACGGGAATTGAATAATATTCCCATCCAACTTCTCCTTAATGAAGTGTCTGTCAACTTCTACGTGTTTTGTGCGATCATGTTGAATTGGGTTGTGTGAGATATCGATAGCTGCTTTATTATCACAAAATAAATCCAAGGCTGAATTCGAAGGATACTTGAGCTCACCAAGTAACCTCCGAAGCCATAATAGTTCACATACTCCTTTTGCCATACCCTTGTATTCCGCATCTGCACTTGATAAAGCAACTACTTTCTGTTTCTTACTTCGCCAAGTCACTAAGTTTCCTCCCACAAATGTAAAGTAACCAAATGTGGACCGACGATCAGTAACATTGCCTGCCCAATCTGCATTGGTGTAACCCTTTATTCGACAATGGTCATTCTTGGAAAACATGATGCCTCTACTCGGTGAGGACTTCAGGTATCGTAGGATGCGTTCAACTGCACCCATATGTGCCTCACTCGGAGAATGCATAAATTGACTGACAACACTTACTTCGTATGCAATATCAGGCCTGGTGTGAGATAAATAAATTAACCTCCCAACTAACCCTTGATAACGATCTTTGTTAGTGGGAACTTGATCAGGGTGCACGGCAAGATGGTGATTTTGGACCATGGGGGTGTCAGCCGGTTTACAATCAAGCATTCCAGTTTCAACTAATAAGTCTAGAACATATTTTCTTTGAGACAGAAATATACCCTGTTTAGATCGAGCTACTTCTATCCTTAAGAAATATTTCAAACCACCAAGATCTTTCATCTCGAACTCGGTTGCTAGATAATCTTTGAGCCTTGAGATTTCCTCTTTGTCGTCACCCGTAACAATCATATCATTCACATAAATAATAAGTGCTGTCAATTTACCCATTCAACGTTTCAAGAAAAGTGTATGATCAAAATTGCTCTGCCTGAACCCATACTTCCTCATAGCCGTTCGGAACCTACCAAACCATGCCTGAGGTGATTGTTTCAATCCATACAACGCCTTATTCAACTTACACACCATTCCAGGTTGTGAAACCGATGCATAACCAGGTGGAATATCCATATACACTTCTTCTTTAAGATTACCATGTAAGAAAGCATTTTTCTCATCAAATTGCTGTAATGGCCAATCCAAGTTAGCAGTCAATGAAAGTAACACTCTTACCGTATTAATCTTTGCTACCAGAGCAAATGTTTCTATATAATCAACACCATACGTCTGAGTGTATTCCATGGCCACCAATCGTGCTTTGTATCGTTCAATCGACCCATCAGCTATGTACTTGATGGTGTACACCCATCGACATCCCACTCTCTTTTTTCCTCGAGGTAGAGGAACTAAATCCCATGTTTGATTTTTCTGAAGTGCATCCATTTCTTCCTCCATTGCCTTGGTCCATCGATCATCAAATAGTGCCTCCTTCAATGAACTTAGTGTGCTATCATTGGATATTTGTTGTACAAAAGTTTTGCCGGGTTCTGATAATTTATGTGATGACACATAGTTGGCAATGGGATATTTAGAGCCTTTCGTTGTTTCCGGTGAATATCGATTGGGTGGCTTTCCCCGGTTGTGCCTAAAAGGTAACTGATAATTCAGAACATCAGATACATTAGATACATCAATAGGGATAATGGATCTTACCTCATGAATATTCTCTGGAGTATGGTCATCTGATGGTACTATATTTTGAGACGAGGGGGAGTAGTATCAGTAGAAGTGTCAAGATCGGCAAGTGGTAGCACTATTGTCGTGGGTGAGGACGGCACTACCATGCCTATTGCTGGTTCTATGGGCAGCGATGCTACTTCTATTGGCTGGGCTGATAACGCAGCCATTGTGGGCTCGGCTAATAGTGGTAGCAACCATGGTCCAAACCTGCTCGTCATGCAGTGTCTCCTCTTGAAGATGAGGGTTGGAAGAAGCCGGAGAGTAATACATCTCAGACTCGAAAAAAGTAACATCCATGGTAGTATACATCCGACGTGAAGGAGGGTGGTAGCAACGGTACCCTTTCTGATGTAGTCCATACCCCATGAAAACGCCACGGAGAGCACATGGGTCAAGTTTTGTCCGTTGATTTTTATGTAGATGAACAAAGGCAACACATCCAAAAACTCACGGTGGGAGCACCAAAACAAACGGTAGAGACACGAATGTAGCAAGAACTTGCAAAGGTGTAAGAAAATTCAATACTTTGGATGGCATGCGGTTGATAAGGTAAGTGGCAGTCTGAAGAGCAATATCCTAAGAGGAGCGGGGAACATCAACCCCAATCAATAGCGATCGAGCCGTTTCTAATAGATGGCGATTTTTGCGCTCAACCACCCCATTCTGCTGAAGAGTCTGAGGACAAGTAGTCTCGTGGAAGATTTCGTGATTAGTTAAATAATGTGTAAAATCATTATTAAAATATTCACCACCATTATCAGAACGCAGAATCCGGATTTTAGTATAAAACTGTGTCTAAACCATGGTGTGGAATGTCTTAAACGCCAGAAACACATCACTTTTATGCTTAAGAAGGTATAACCATGTCATCCGTGTGCAATCATTTATGAACGTTACAAACCACCTAATACCAGATGAAGTAGTAATCGGAGATGGTCCCAAAACATCTGAATGAACAAGACCAAAAGGAATAACACTTTCATTAGAATTCAACAGATAAGAAACACAGTGACTCTTGGCAAGTACGCAAGTGTCACATTTAAAGTCTGAAACCGAACAACCAACAAATAAATTCGGAAACATATGCTGTAAATAATTGAAAGACGGATGACCCAAACGGTGATGCCATAACCATATCTGACACCATTTGTGATCAACGGCTTCTTGGGCAAGATTGACCCGTCCTGTACTAACATTGTCCACAAAATAGAGATCCCCCCACTTAGTACCACGACCAATTATCTCCTTCATGAGAATATCCTGAATAAGACAAAACTTCGGATATAATAGTACACAACAATTCAATTGTTCAGTAGCTTGGCCAGGAGACATCAATTTATGCTTTAGTGACGGTACAAGTAGTGTATGCGGCAAAGAAAGGGTAGGCGTGAGGCGTACAGTGCCAGCGCCAGTTACCGGTGAGGTGACACCATTAGCATTAGTAATATTTCGTCGAAGTGGAACAGTATCACAAGCTAAATCAGTAGGGTCATAGGTCATATGGTCTGTGGCACCGGAGTCAATGATCCAACCGGACTGAGTATCACAATTATTCATATTAAAAGCATAACCACAATTACCTAAGGACTCCAGAGGCATGTTGAAAGAACTTGAAACGGGAAGAGGATTCATGGTAGGGTCAGTTAGGGTAGTAGTGTTTAGGGTTGTAGTGTTTAGTATAGGGGTAGGATTATCAAAGAGACGGGCCATACGGCCTACTTCCAACAACATCGATATTGTCCCCAACTTAGTAATTACCACATGCACAATCCGTTAGGTGTGGGGTTTTATCACAAAAGGCCTTGGTATTAGTTGGAGTGGGGTTAGGATATTTAAACTCTTCTTTTCTCATTGATACGGTCGATGTGGGACATTTCAACAGGCTGTACTTGTGGAAGAAGCAAGATATTCGTTGGATGACAACGAGAATTGCCCGTTGACCCAACTACAAATTGTGACAATAATCGGAGTTTCTAGTGTCGAAACATAACTAGATTTTATCAGATTTCTGCTTTCAAATGCACTTGTGCTTAAGAGGATGACTGTTAAACCTGCTTCTGTGAATAGTGAACTAGTGAAGAAGTTGCTTCAGTTTTGGCGTGCCTCAGCTCTTGCAGAGATAATCTACATGGACCCATAATTCATCCATGATATACTATTGAAGCTAATTACTTCATTCGCTTGCACAAATAAATGTAATGTCTGCTGTTTGCTTCCTATTTTTCCTTTCTGGTAAACAATGTAATGTTTTCTCTCCTATTTGGCACAAAACGTATACAAAAATTGATCCAGTGCATGTTATTTACAATGGTTTATTGTCGTGCTTGAAAGACGAAGATCACATATACATAGATGGTTTGCAGCCTCTGAGCTCAAACACAATATTTTATGACACTCTGGCCTCTAATACTAACAATCTTTTTATATCACAGACAGATATCATTTAAAAATAACAATAACAGTAACAACAGCAATAACAACAACAAAGCCTTATATCCCACTAAGTGTTGTCGACTGTATGAATCTCAGAACGCTAGTGTGCTTGGTTTTGCATCAAGTCTACTGTTAGCTCTAAGTACTCTATGTTTTTTTCTTAAAAGTCCTCGTCCAAGTCTTCTTAGGTCTTCCTCCACCATTTTTCTCCAAGCCTCTGTCTCATATGAAAATCATTACTAAGGGATATGTTATCCACACACCCCATTTTACTTCTCACACACCCCTTGATAATTTATGTCCGTTGATCTTCTTCAATTCATCCGATCCGATGGTCGAAAATTAAAAAAGTGTGAGAAGTAAAATGGGATGTATGGATATCACACCCCATTAGTAAAAGTTTACAAAATGCGAGAAATATTAAAAGTAATGTAGACGGTTCAAAATGTGACAAAAAATGGATATCCAAGTCGCATTCAGTCATGGACAAAAGAAAGACTTTCATATTCTGTTTCGACCACTAAAATCCAACAAAAATTGGTATGTAGTTATTACGAGAACGACAATGCTCTAGTTTGTAATGCGAACACATGAACTAATAATTTTCAGGTTAAATTACACTTTACCACCTCAGGTTTGAGGTCTATTACAACCTCATACAACATCTTCAAAACATTTTACTTTCATACCTCACGTACTATTTTATTTCAATATAATACATCTGTTACATTTTCCATTTATTGCTCCGTTAAGAGCTGACGTGGCTGCCACATTTGTGCCACATGGCTAAATAATTAATAAAATTTTTAAATAATTAAAAAAAAAAGAAAAGAAAAACAAAGAAAAAGAAAGAACCCAGAAACCCATTCGCCCCCCCGACCCACCTCCCTCTCCTTCACTCTTCACCTCACCTCCCATCCAAAAACCAACCCCCACTGCCTGTTCTTCTTCTTCTTCCGCCTTCGAGCGGTCCCTCGCTCTCATAGGTCTCTCCTTCTTCTTTCTCCCTTTATCTCTCTCTCGCTCCCACATCTTCTTCTCCACCTAAGAGACTTGTTAACTGAAGATGGTGTTACGGAGGTCCCTCAAATTGGGGTCCCAATGTTTGAACAAATTGAAGAACGAGAGGTGTCGGGGACAAATGTACAGAGGTCGTTGGAGCCTCTGTGGCCCTCGAGGCTTACCATTGTCAAAAACGACGAGAACTTTGCCGAGGGAAGTCGAGTCCGAGACGGGGCTCTTCGATTCGAAGGCTTGGGGTTTGAAAATCACCAAGCACAAACTTGTGTTTGTTCCATGAGAAACATTGGGTCATGGTGGTAGTCTGACATCGACGGGGACTGACAGTGAAGCAGCCGTTGGAGTCGTCTGGGTGTGTCGGGAATCGTCAGAGAAGACGATGAACGATGGGAACAACCACCGGGGAGGTGGGGGGTTGCAGGGGAGGTGAGGATGGGGTGAGGGGGGTTGCGGGGGACGTGGGGGTGGGATGCGGTGGGTTTTTGGATGGGAAGGGAGGTGAAGAGTGGAGGAGAGGAGGTGGGTCGGGGGGGGAGGGGAATGGGTTTCTGGGTTCTTTTTTTTTTTTAATTTTTTTTTAATTATATTTTTTTTTAATTGTTTAGCCACGTGGCACAAATGTGGCAGTCACATGGAAAATGTGGCAGCCACGTCAGCTCTTAACGCGGAGTAATGGATGAAAAATGTAACAGAGGTATTATATTGAAATAAAATAGTACGTGAGGTATGAAAGTGAAATATTTTGAAGATGTTGTATGAGGTTGTAATAGACCTCAAACCTGAGGTGGTAAAGTGTAATTTACCCTAATTTTTAAGTTAGGTTAAAGAGAGCTAGCTAGTTAATTAGTCCTACATTTAAGTGGTATTTATATAATTGTAAGCAAAAAATCTTAGATCTCGTACATGGCAAGTTCAATACAAATTTATTATGACTCGCTTCTTAATACAAGTTGAAATTCGAATTGAAATGCTCTACAACTTCAAAGTTGATACTGAAGTTTTGGGAAGTTAAAACCCAAAAATCCACCATCAAAAGATTTCACAGATAATTAGTTAATCTCGATAAATAACCATACCTACAAGCTCATAAAATTTAACTGATAATTAATCAATGGAAACTCAAGAAAAAAAAAAAAAAAACTGGAGCTGAATTAAACCCAAATTCCATCATGAGAAAAACCCTAAATCCACAAGCACAGAAAAATTTCAGAGAAAATAATTTTGCGAGTTGCATCGTTATGTAACTTGAAAGGAATTCTGTTCACATGAAAACGAACATTGTTGGCTCGTGGAGTAGTTTTGTTTCTCAGTTGGTATAGGCTTCGCACTTTGGCCTTCGAATATGGGTGATTCGATGTAAAACATCACACAAATTAAACCCTCTTGTTGACAGTTGTAGTAAAGATGCAAGTAGGGATCGTTCTAGGCCGGGGATTAAGAGGGATTGCTAATCTATGCAAAACTGACTTAAAAACACTAAACAAGACTTAAAAACACAAAACAAGACTCACAAGACTCAAAACAAACTTAAAAGACTCAAAACAGCTTAAAACAATCAAAAAGAGTCAAAACAGACACTATGGTACTGATTTGGACGAATTCTAGACTAGTAAGACTCAAAACACTAAATTGGACAGATTTAAACAGATTCTAACTAAGTTGACACACAAAAGTAAAGGGGGAATTGGTTTTTTGATGAATTTAAAGTAAAACAAACAAATTAAGACACTAAACAAAGGTTAGTACGAATTTGGGTGAATGGCTAGCTAGAGGGTTCTTCTCCATACATGACACACTTGCATACAAATCGATTTCTAGTTACTCTTTCAATAAACCATGAACCTCAACGCCCCAAGTTAATCGTGAACGCACAAATTAAACATCAGATTTTCCTAAAGTCATTGAATTGGATGAATGCATCTGCAACCAAATTATTCTTCAATAGTCTCCTACATGAACGCATAATAGAGATACATATCAAAGATCATTAAGTTCTATGAAAATCATAAGCATTGACAAGGCATTCGTAACTATGAACGCATGATACTCCTGCCAGGAATTCACTTAACGCGATCGTTTATAAGCGACCTTCACTACTTGTAAATATAAGTTTGTAACTATTAGGTGAAACTCCCTTATATTCTAGCATCAAATTCATGCATGCAAACTAAGCGGGCCCTCTTAATCAACATACAAGAATAAGTTATCAATTAAGCAGTTAAGCAAATTGCATTCACAATTTATGAAACAATAACTGAAGGTAATCAACTCATATCACATATATATTCATGGCTTTGAAATTCTCCTCTAGCTAAAACGAGTTTAGCTCCTCATGTTCACAAAATAAAGATACATAAACTTAGACATTGAAAACAAAAGAATGAAAACACCTAAGAATGTTCCAGCAATCCAATCTTGAATGCCAAGCACTCCAAGGGTCATTCTTCTTCTCTTTGTTGCGGCACAAGGGTGGAGTGATGGTTTTAGTGGTGAATTATTGTGGTGGATGGATGTAGGTGAATTATGGTGAAGGATGGAGGGTGGATTTTCGGCAGAAAGTGTGTAGAGAATCTGTGGTGATGGGTGATAGAGGATGGATAGGTAGATAGGTGGATGGAAGGTGGGTGGGTAGAGAAAGTGAATGGTGCGGCAAGGAAGTATAAATAGGCTAGGGTACACGGCTGGGAATTTTGGGAAAGGTTGAAGACTCCAAATCCTCCAAGAAAAGGGTAACAAATCAGAATCCCTAGAGGAAAAAGGTAAGAAAAGGTGCGGCCAGCTTTCTTTAAAGTAAGGCAAAAAAATTCAGACCCTTATTAAATTTTAAGATAAAATAGGACACCAAATCTTCAGGAAAATAAGGTAATTGAATAAAATAGAAAGGGAAAGGGAGATATGCTGCAGAAAAGAAAGAAAGCGAAAGTGATTTGGTTCAGAAAACAGGAAAAAAAAGCCTCCCTTGCACGGCAAGGAAGGGGAAAAAGGGAAAGTGTGATATGTTTGTGCAGATTTGGTGTGGCAAGGAATTTAGAGCAAGTTTAGGACTTCTAGAACAAGCAATTAAGTGCCCTAACATATTTTGGAATCCTTTTGTGGTTGGAACATAGGTGAGGAAAGTTTAGGAAACTTCCAAGCCAAGAATAGAAACTTTCAAGAATGGAAACCTCCAAGAATAGAAACTTCCATCTTTAGAAACTTTGGCTTCCAATTTTGAACTCTTCATTCTTCATTTGCCTTGAATCCAATTCTTCATATCTTCATTCAATCCTAAGCTCATTTGATGTTCAATTTCGTCCATCCACTTAGCCCCAAGCATGCACAATCCATTTAGTGCCCAAAACTGCTCCAAAATGCACTAAAATGCACTTTCTTGCTACTTTGACCCTTTAAACCTACAAACACACGAAAATAGCTTAAAATACTTAAATAACTAATAACTAATAACATAAATGCAAGAAAACAAGCTAACTAAGTCGTATAAATATGCTCCTATCAATGGGGCAGGTGAACAAGTTAAAAACTTAACCAAACAGCTAGAACTGGCGGGAACATAGCTAAGTTCTTCACCGAACAAGTAGAGGGCATCTTATCAAACACATTTTGAGCCACGGTAACTTCATGAAGACAAAGGCTGCCTAATTTTCTTGAAGCAAAGAAAGTCGTATGAGTCTCCTAGTATAGATAATATCGTTTGTTCAAAAAAAAAAAAAAAAAAAAAAAAAAAAAAAAAAAAAAAAAAAAAACATGTATGAGTCCAGTTTGAAAAAAAAAATGGAGTTGGATAGAATTAGCAACTTACCAAGTGATTGTGATGACAAGTGTTTTATCCAACAAGTGGAGGTACAAGTCGACTACGCTACCATATCTATTGCTTTTTTTTTTTTTTTAACAAACGATATTATCTACACTAAGACCAACTCCAACCCTTGGAGTAAGTCCTAAAATTTCCCTTGCCAGAATTTAGGCCAAAGAAAATTGTGGGGCCCACAAGTGAGAGTGAGATTCGGCGCATGAAGCCCACCGCTAGGCTTGGATGCTCGCACGCGCGACACGCGCCAAGCCCAGCATCAGGCATGGCCCCACCCACGTGGGCATGTCGCTCACTTGTCTTCTAGCATTGATGAGCCTAACGGCTACTTTTCTGATCCAACAACCACAATCAACTGGGCTGTTGGTTGATCCAATGGTCCACATTCAATTTTTTTTCTTTTTTTTTTTAGTTTTATATTTATATATTTATTGAATCCAATAGCTGAGATCGAATATAATCAAATCTAACGGTAAAAAAAAGATATAACGGTCCAAATTTTAATCTAACGGCTAAAATAATTTAAAAAAATTATTAACTCAAAATTCACCCAAAAACTCTATAAATACCTATGTATTTGTTCAAACATCCATACAAAACTCACTTTTCTCCTACAATTCTTCCAATTTCTTCCAAAACCATTTCTTCCCATTTCCAAATTTTTCAAGATGGCAAAAGATGATATTAGAGGTCGTAATTGGACCTTTGAGGAAGATTGCTTTATGCTTGGCATGAGTTTCTATTAGCGAAGATGGTGCCGTTGGCACGAATCAAAATAAAAAGGTTTTTTGGGGTAAAATCATTGATAAGTTTAATGAAAACTCCAACGCCGGCCAAAGCGAAGTTGGTGGTGTTTGCGACCGGTGGAAGGTTATCAACAAAGCGTGCACTTTATGGAAGGGAAGCTTGGAGAGAGCCATGGTTGGCATGGCTAGTGGAAGGAGCGCTGCAGATGTGGTGAGTTTATTTGTTGATATTTTATTTGTCATGTACATAATATTATTTTGCAACTAATTGTATTTATGTATTTCTTGCATAGGGTGACAAAGCAATGGCAATTTACAAGACAACAACTACACCAAAAAAATAAAGCTTTTAAGTTGCATCATGCTTTGGACGCCCTCAAAGATTGTCCATGATGGGGAACCTATGCGGACCAACAATGGGGAAAATTATTTGGTAGTGAAGCCGCAAAGACAAATGATGTCAATGAAGGTGTCGATTTGTTGACCCCAACTTCTTCTTTTGCAAGGCCCCCGGGAAAAGATAAGCAAAAGGAAGCAAAGAGAAAAGGGAAGTTCCAAGATCCGATTAGTGCAACGATTTCTACCGGGTTTGCAAAATTGATCAAATGCCATAGCTCTCAGGAGGAAGAAGCGGCCTGAATGCGTTTGGCCCTTATGAAGGAAGGGGAAAGGGAGCAAGAAAGGTCTTAATGTAATTTGATAATGGAGGACCTCAACAAATACAGTCCAGATAGGAAGAACTTCTTACGTGACAAGCAATAGGAAATTTTGCGAAGGCATTCCACAAGGAGTATCTTCCAAGATGATGACTCATCTCAAGGCTATATCCCAAGTACACCACCAAGTCAAGATGGTGGATATCATTATTAAGTTTATGTAGTTTATTAATTATCGATTGTATTGAGTTTATGTAGTTTATTAATTTCCATTTGTACTAAGTTTATGTAGTTTATTAATTGTCGTTACTAAGTTTATGTAGTTTATTAATTGCCATTTGTATTAAGTTTATGTAGTTTATTAATTGTCGTTTGTATTAAGTTTATGACTTATTAATTATCGTTTGTATTAAATTTATGGCTTATTAATTATCGTTTGTATTAAATTTATGGCTTATTATTATTGTATTTATTGTTCTAGATGCCTTCAATAATTATTGTACATATTGTTGCACACTTTGATGTACAATAAATGCCTTCAATAATTCAAACGGCCTTCAATAATTTTTGACAACATACTAGACAAAAGACTTGTCACAAGAGGACACTTCAATTTATTCCTAGAAAATACCAACATAGGACACTTAAAATTATTACATAAAATAACAACATAGCACACTTAAATTTAACACAATAACACATTAATATACCAACATAGCACATTAATACACCAACACTAACACATTAATACACTTAAGATTATCCATCATCAATGTTCTCCTTCTTGGCGCCATATATGCTCAACCAAATCCTTTCGGAGTGTGTCATGCCCTTGAGGAGCTTGAATTCTATTTAAACGTCTCATATACTCACTCAATATGACCCTATCCACAAGTCGACAATATTTGTCAATTGCCTTACAAAAGCGCTTGAGGTTCTCAATAGTAGTACTCTCCGCAAGTTGACAATATTCATCAGTTGAGTCTGCAGAGCACCCATTAGATAGTATCTGAAATGTAGATGTGAGCTTCTTATAAACTTTGTCGGCCTGCGGCATTTATCTTGCAAAGTAGTGGTCATGATAGACAACTTCATTCAAGATGCTTTCAAAAGCTCTCTCCTCATCCGATACCTCCTCTAAAAATCATGAGGAGGATATCTCAGACGTTCGATGAAATAGTCTTTCATCATCCGGTCATGACACTCTTCTCTATCACGCTGCATAAATGAATGCCCTATGATAGAACCACAATAGCTAGATTCGGCATGCCGCTCATATTGCATAAGCAAGTTTGCAAGTTCGGCTTCTTTGTTGTTCATTTCTGCATCCCTAGTTGCAAGGCTTGCTTGGTATTGTGCCATCTGCATTGCCAAGCTACGCCTTCTTCTATCACCCATTGATGAGATATTGATGATTTTGAGGAAACAAAAACACTATGAAAGTTAGATGATTGGTGAATATGTTGTGTGATGGTTAGATATTCAACCTTTGCTTATATAGAGGATGATTGAAGGTTTGTGTTTCATGTGTGTAGGTTTGTGTTTTATGTGTTTTGTATGTGTTTCGTGTGTTTCATGTGTTTCGTGTATTATACATCTCTATCATGTGTTTCATATGTGTTTGGTGTGTTATACATCTCTATCATGTGTTTTGTATGTGCTTCATATGTGTTTTGTGTGTTTCATATGTTTTGTGTTTATACATCTGTATCATGTATTTCATATTCTTCTAGTGTTTCATGAGTTTCATTTGTCGATTTAGTGAATTTTCAATATTTAAATATTTTTAGATTAAAATGTTCATAAAATTAATTTAGGATGGTCCATATAATTTTTTTTTAAAGTTAAAAAAAAATTAGCCTAAATTCATTCTTTAATAATATGGGGCTAAAATTTTAGGCCAGAAGGGTTGGACCAGAAAAGCAGTTTCTGGGTTAAAAATTTTAGGTTTTACTCCAAGGATTGGAGATGGACTAAGGGGGTGGGGGAGTGCACTAAGCCTCACAATGGGCTATAATAATGTGGTTCAAATTTCCTTTGGGGAGCATCAAACCTAAGACCTCTCACTTACAAGTGAAAAGAAATATCAATATACCGTAGTACTAAGTCGCACTAGCACATCTAGTGCTTGATTATCATATTGGTAAATGTTTTTCGACTCAAAGCATTAGAAATTCCCAGAATATTGTTAATCAAGTACTCTTGTGGCACATTTGCCATGTAGAGACATTCAAGCTTTCCTGTAGAAATCATGTAGACTTTACTGATCATACCCTCAATGGCGGAGCCACCCCCAAGGCTTAGGTGGGTTGTAGCCCAGGGAGGTTTTTTTGTAAATTCATGCTTTAATTGCTGATGCTAATGCATGTAGTTTATAGGGCTACTCAATTTTAATACAGGTTAATATTTAATGTATACTTAGTGCATGATAGGTAATAAATAATACTTTTTATGCTAAAAATAAAATGAGTTCTCTCTATTCTCTTAACAAAACAGAAATGAAGAAAAAGCTTCAGAAATGTATCAATGGAAGTCGAAGAAAAATGAGAGAGAGTTATTCTTATTTTCCAAAATATCTGAATTAGTTACAAATGAAGCCTTACAACCTTATATAGTGGCTAGGAAATTTAATGACTAAGTAAAATCCTAACTACCTTAACAACTCACAACGCCAGATTGTGACAAATGTCATTGTACAGATTATGCCATGTGGCATTTATACTTAATACCCCCCTCAATCTCAATTGGGAAACCGCAGTTTGAGATTGTAACAATGATGTAGAAAGGCTAGACCATGAAGCCCTTTGGTTAAAATATCAGCAACTTGTTCTACATTAGGATATACATGACCTGCATATCTCCTTTCCGGACTCTTTCCTGCACAAAATGGTAATCGGTGTCCAGATGCTTAATCCTGGTATGAAACACAAGATTTGAACACAAAGCAAGAGTTGAAATGTTATCACAATGTAGGAGAGGTGGAGCTAGCAAAAAAACCTTCAAATCCTTTAAAATTAATTGGATCCAAGCAACACCTGCTGCAGCATTAGCTAGTGCTTTATACTCAGCCTCTGTAGAACTTCTAGAGACGCCACCTTGTTTCTTAGATTGCCATGAGATATGATTATTGCCCAAGAACACAACATATCCAATGGTTGACCTGTGAGTGTTGATGTCTGATGCCCAATTTGCATCACCGAATGCTAATAATTCAATAGGAGCATTAGCAGTATATGTTAAACCACAATCAATAGTTCCTTGTAGGTAACTGAGAATACATTTCACAAGGAAAAAAATGAGCATCTGTAGGATTAGCCATGAATTGACAAGCATAATTGACCGCCAAGGCAATATCTGGGCTTGTAAAAATGAGGTATTGGAGTGCCCCAACCAAACTTCTGACATTTTTTGGCTCCTGTAATGGAATACCTTCATCTTTAAGCAACTGTGTGTGTGGTTTGCAAGGTGTTGGAGAAGACTTACAAAACTCCATACCTACCGTTTTCAACAAATCTTTAACATACTTGAATTGTGAAATGAAAAGATCACCATTTTCTTGATACTTTTTTTTTTTTTTTAATTTTGCCGCAAAGTCCATCCCACTCCAGCATTCCTATCATGGGAAGTGATTTTGAGGAGAATTTATTGATAAACAAGAAAAATACATCTAAAGAAGGACATGACCATTTTCTTGATACCTGATCTGTAATCCCAAAAAGAATGTAAGCTATCCCATATCCTTCATATCAAAGACTTGTCCCAAATCAGTAATCACTTGTTATATCAGTTCAGAATTTGATTCAGTAATAATAATGTCATCTACGTAAAGAAGTAGAATAACAACATCAGAACCTGAGGATTTCAGAAACAAATTTGTATCAGAATTAGAAACTTCAAATCCCAATGCTGGCAAGTAGGTTGTGAATTTGCAATTCTAGGCTCTAGGTGCCTGCTTTAGTCCATAAAGGGACTTGACAAGCTTACAAACATAATCTGGTTGTGTATGATCTTGAAAACCCTGTGGTTGTTTCATGAACACTTCTTCTTCTTGGAGTTCACCATGAAGCAAAGCATTCTTCACATCTAGTTGCCTTAGGGACCATTTATGTGTTGCAGCAAGAGCCAAGACAATGCGAACTGTGCTATGACAAACCACAGGACTGAAAGTATCCTCATAATCCAATTCCTGTTCTTGACTAAAACCCCGAGCTACTAATCTGGCTTTGTATCTTGAAACTTGTCCATTTTGATCCCTTTTTATCTTATAGACCCACTTACTTCCAATAATATTCCTATTCTAAGGCGCAAGTACTAATTTCCAAGTACCTTGTTTTTGTAGTGCAGTGAACTCTTCTATCATTGCTTCCCTCCAATGAATACTTGTAACTGCAGACTTATAAGAGGTTGGCTCACTAGCCTCATGAACATCAAGAATTGCAGTGTAACCACAGAAGACAATATCTTTTAATAAAACGGAATCAACTTGAGAGGAAGATGCAGAATAAGCACTATAATCTTTCTTGGAAATAGTCTGTCTTCAGTCTAGTTTGCATAAGATGAATTGATGATGATATAGGCACATGAGAACGTTCAGAACTACTAGATTGAGAATTAGGGTCAAGAGATAAAAGTATCTCTAGCTGTGCAGGCTTGTGGACAGGCAACAAAGAGTTGGAATGAGTTGGAGAGACCTGTATTTAAGAGACTGAATAATCACTGTGATCTTAAAAATCTTGATCTGAAGCAATAGATCCTGTATTGGAATGTTCTTGTACACTAGTATTCGCAGAAGAAGCTTCAAGCATACTATGTTGAGAGACAGAAGATGATACATGATCCCCAGAATTACTAGCAGCAGATAATTGAGGTAAAACATAGGGTACAACAATTGGATGATGCTTGTTAGTTCCTTAATATGACTGAGTAATCCCAGAATGCACTCCTTTGTGATGATATGGAAATACATGTTCATCATGTATTACATGTCAGAATACTAACACTCTTTTTTTACTTTTGTGATAACGCACAACTCCTTTGTAACCAAGTGCAGATCCTAAGAAAACACACTGATCTGTTCTAGCATCTAACTTCGAGGAATTGTAGGGTCTAAGATAGGGGTACACAGTTGTGCCAAAGACTTTTAGAGCTTGTAATGATGGTTGTATCCCAAACAACTTAAAATAAGGGGACTGCATAGCTAAAAGTTTACAGGGCATCCTATTTATGAGAAACACAACATGAGATCAAGCATGATACCAAAAATTATGGGGTGGGTTAGCTGTGGTCAACAATGTTATAGATGTTTCTAAGATATGCCTATGTTTTCTTTCTACAGTACCATTATGCTGAGGTGTATAGGGAAAAGGTACTAGATGTACAATACCCTTTGCTACCAAAAACTTCTTAAACATAATACTCATGTACTCACCACCACCATCAGATTGAAAGAAGTGAGTCTTAATAAAAGCATAGAACTTTTCAAAGACATCCAGAACTTGAGATTTGTTTATTAATGGAAAAATCCAAGTAAATCTGGTACAATTGTCTATAAAGCTAACATAATATCTATTCCCTTCAACTGATACAACAGATGATGGTCTCCGTACATCACTTCTTATTCTCTCAAAAGGTTTTAGAGACTCAATACTCCTAGATTCAAACACTTGCTTTGACATTTTCACACATAAGCAAGAAGTACAGACATGTTTATTCAAATCAGGTGTGTAAGTAATCTTCGAGTTGGATAGCATACAATGTAGGACTTCATTAGTAAGGTGGCCCAATCTGTGATGCCACAAAAAAGCCCTTATTAATTTCCCCAGAAAAGCTTTTGGTGATGACTGAAGAAGCTGATTATACTTCAAAAACAACTGCTTTGGTATGTAATACAGGCCTGCACTATTCTTTCCTCTCATGACAATTGTCTTTGTTGCCTTGTCCTGCATTCAAAAACCATATTCATCTAGGATTACATAACAGTGATTGTCTTTGCATAAAGTATAGACAGATAACAAACTAGCAGCTAGTTCAGGAACATGTGAAACAATGTAAAGATGTAAAGTTTTGGAGGGAGTTTTAATTAAGGAAGAACCAGTATTCTTGACTGGAAGACATTCCCCACTGCCAACTATAATCTTCTAGTCTCCTTCAAATGGTGTAATTAGATTCATGGCTGCCATATCTCCTGTCATGTGATGTGTTGCCCTAGTGTCCATAATCTAAGCTTGGTTAGGATTGAAATCAGATGGTGCTTGTGCAGTCATTGCATTGAGATTCCTATAGTAACAATTAGGGGCAGTGTGACCTCTCTTACTGCAAATTTGAATTCATGAATTATGTTAGACTTCTGGCCACTGTTTCCATTTCAAGAACCCCAATTAGAACCTCTCTTTGTCCCACTTGATGAACCAGAAAGGCCACCATTATTTCTGTTATTAAAACCACCTGAATTTCCTCCATTATACCTTGGCCTGGAGTTATATCTGGTACCATTGTACCCACCATTGTTTCTCTGTGATGAAAGCTGACCACCATTATTATTTCCATTACCTTGCTAAAACTGTCCACTCGAAGATCCACCATTTCTATTGCCTTGATAAAACTGACCACCAGAAGAACCTGATCCATTACCATTTGATCTTGGATATTGACTCACATAACCATATCCTCCATTATTACCATTTCCATTATTTGCTCCTACTGCAGATGATTCACCTTGATAGAACTATCTATTAGCCCCAGTTGTAGATGATTCACCTTCACACATCATCCTAGACATAGGAAACTGCATGAGGATTGAAATTCTTCAGCTGTCTTCTGTGCACTCAATAGTTGTGCCCGAAATTCCTTGAGTGTGATAGATGTTTCCCATGCAACAATAACAGTTCTGATCATATTGTATTCTGCAGGAAATCCAGCTAAGGAAACAACAATTAAGTCATTTTTCTAAAATAAGTTCTCCAGCTGCAAGTAACTGATCTTTTAAATGCTTCAAACGCAGAAACTATTTCTCAATGGAATCCGATCCTTTTTTGATAGTATGAAGTTCTGTCTTCAAGTGATTAATTCTAGCTCTAGACACAGTATCATATCGATCCTTAAGCTGAGTCCATGCTTCATGAGCAGTCTTACTTCCGACTACATAATCAATGGCTTCATCACCAAGAGTAGCTATCAACAAGCTCAGTAATGCTTTATCAACTTTAATCCATTCTCAATAGGCCTAAGTAAGTTCTTTAGTAACTCCACTTTCCAAAGAAATGACATACTTGGGAGGACATACACTAGTGCCATCAAAGTAATCAAACAAATTGTACCCTTCAAGTACAGACTGAAACTAAAATGACCACTTGGCAAAGTTATCATCTTGTAAACGAAATGTAAGCATTCCTAAAAGACCATCAATCTTTAGAGGTGTAGATGCCATTTTCATCAAACAATCAAACAATGAATCAATCAAGCTTCGTGCTAGTCAATGCTGAGAGCTTCGTGCTCAATTAATTTCTAATCTGAACAGAATAACTACATAAATCAGAGCTTCGTGTCCTAAATCAATGATTTTTTTCCAAATATTCACGTTTTTGAGCAACTTCGTGCTTAAAGAAAGTACACAGAATCATGCATTCTTCAGCAAATTTCACAAACTCTTCAACAATTTCACAGATCTATAGCTTCGTGCCAGAAAATCTCAGTTTTCAATAACAAGATTTATCGCAGATTAATCAAGAAATGGCTTTGTGCCTCCACAATATTTCACCAAGAGTGTAATAACAAACACAATCGCAGCTCTAAACAAGAAAAATCACACCTGAATCGAATTGAATCGAAGAATCGAGGATCGCTCGATCAAGAACATCTCCATTAACAAGCACCGCTACAGCTCCGAGAACCACTTCACAAGTTGAAAGATCTTCACACACCACCTTATTTCACCTCGACTCCCAGGTAAAATCGTAACCTGAGCTCAATTCCATCTTAACAAATGAAGAAAAAGCTTCAGAAATGTATCAATGAAAGTCGAAGAGAAAGGAGAGAGTAATTCTTATATTCCAAAATATCTAAATTAGTTACAAATGAAGCCTTACAACGTTATATAGTAGCTAGGAAACTTAATTACTAAGTAGAGTCCTAACGACCATAACAACTCACAACACCAGATTGTGACAAGTGTCATTGTACAGATTATGCTATGTCGCATTTATACTTAATATATTCCCCATCCTTTTATAATGGTGGAGAGCAGTGTTGCTCTTGTACCACATCGTGGGTTCAAATCTCGGCTTTCTAATCTGACATCTAATCTAACAAATCCATCATTTGACCCAAAAAAATAAAAAAGGACTTTTTACCCTATGCAGTCTAGCCATTGTGCTTCTTACTCAAGAAAAGAAAAAGAGGTTTTTTTTAATCAACCATTAAACCCCCTTGCTCCGTAATTTCCTTGCTTTCTGTTGAGATTTTCCAATGAATGTCACATTTGGTACATTCTTAATCTCTTTATTTACTATTCTTCATTTAATTAGTATGTTAATTATTTATATGGTCCTTGAATTTGCTGATTAGATTACGATTTTGAGAATCGTTGTTTCATGCATTCTTCATCTAGGCAAGAAAAATGAACATATAATTTTATGGTACTAATTTCAGCTAGCCCATCTAGGAAAAAAATCTTGGCTCCGTCCCTGCATATCCTTCCATGCATTCTTCACCTATCAAGAAACCCTATCAAAGAGTTAGCGGTTAAAGTTTGGACAAAGGTTGGTCCATACGAGATGCCTTATATCTACTGTTCTAAAAATCCCTGCCTAATGCCTCCTTGGCGCTAGGTAGTTGGTCACCGCCCCGATTAGTCCCTAGGCGTTTCAGAATTAAGAAAGTGCGCTTAGATCTGCTTAGGCATCCACCTAGTTTGCCTAGGCACCCGTCTAGGTCGTGACTCTCACTTAGACAGAAAATCAACAACTTTCATTTTGCATTTTATTTTTTCAATAAAATGAAAGAAAGTTGTTGAATATTTGGATGAACACTCATTATATACTTGTTCCCCATGCTATCAATATATTCTAAGGAAAACTAATGAAAAGGGTTTGAAAATTTTGAGTTTTAACGATAAGGACAAAATAAAGGGTAAAGTGAATAGTACCAGGATTGACTTTTTAGCGTAAAAATGTGGTTTTTCGTTAAAGTGAACAGTATCGGGAGCTTTCCGTTAAAGTTCCCTATATTCTAATACTTTATAATTTATGTATTAGTTTATTTGGCAATTTATGTATTTCGATAAACTTATGTGTTTTTTTAAGTAAAAATGGACTCTTATTTATATAATATATCATAAATTTACTTAAATCTGCCTAGTCCGCCTAAGCCCTCGCCTGGATACCGCCTAGCTGCCTAGGCGCTAGTCCCCAGCCCGCCGCCCGACTAACGCATAGCGTCTTTTAGAACCTTGCTTATATCGTTGTTTGATCAAACCTCCTCCCACATTCAAAGGTTTGGGAAGATGAAGAGTCATGATATTCGTCAAGTTACCATTGCCCAAGATGTGCTAGAAAATCTGATTGTTTGTCATACGATGTGCTCTAGATTAGGGCTGCCTCAACTCATGCCCAGTGTAGACATCGAAATTTCGATAAAATAAATGTTCATCAACACATTAAATCTCAACATGTCAGGGCTTACATGGCATGCACTATGTATCTCATAAATCGTATACATGACATATGACTCATCAAAACTGAACGACTCATCAAGGGTGACATGTGTCGATATTTTGGCTGGAATTAATTAAGGTTAATTCTTTGAGAGAAGGAGAGAGTGTCGGAGTGAGGGAAAAGAAAGGACCGAGACTGGGATGTTAACCCACTTAATAATTTTCCAAGTGAAAATTTCAAAAATACCCCTGTACCAAATAGGCTCGTAACTCATCTCTTGAAACTCCAAATTAAAGGGAAATTTTATTTAAAGCCATGCAACATCTTTCTACACCCAGCTTACTCTCTACACCCATATTATTTTTAACTAAACTATCAATATTTTTTTAAACCCAAATTTACTACCTAAACTATCCTCACAAACCCAATTCAATATATAAATTTATCTTTACACCCATTTTCAAAAGATAAAAATTAAAATCAAAGCATACATTTTCTTCTTTGACGTTTTGTCCTTCCATCAAGTTTGTCGTATTTCCTTTCAAATTCTTCATGATTTAATAGAAATATAAATCAAAATCAAAAGAACTGGTGAGAATTTGAGAAACTTCTTGTTCATTTGTACTAGGTGCCGTCAATTTTTGTAAGAGACCAAACATCTCCTCTGTTAGGTACTGAGAGTACAGTACCATTTGGAGGGGGTGTGTACTCATTAGTTTAAGTTCTCTCATTCTCTTTCATATTTGGCATGTTTATTTATAATACATGGATGCAGAGCTACGTGACCTTTAGATGATTTTGAAGGAGTAAAAAGAGTTCTGGAGGAAATGGAAACGCAAGATGTAGAAAAATGCAGTTGGTCAACATATAGTAACCTAGCTGCCATCTATGTAAACGCTGAGCTTTTTGACAAGGCAGAGCAAGCCCTCAAAATGTCAGAAGAAATGATGAAACCCTGAAGCAAAGCAAGCCGTACCATTTTTTTATTAGCCTTTATGCCGGCACTTCTAATCTAGGTGAGGTCAAAGGGGTGTGGAAAATGCTCAAGTAAACTTTCCCCGCAACAAACAATATAAGCTATCTTGTAATGCTTCAGGCCCTTTGTAAGCTAAACCATATTTGAGGGATTGAAAGAACTGTTTGAGGAATGAGAGTTCATCTGCTTAAGACTTTCATAGCTGCAGGAAAATAATATCCTGAGATGTACCCGGCACATCGAATTTTTTTCTTTGAGTTTATAAAATAAAAACTCATAAATCAATTCATACCTTAGTTAGAGGATCGAAAACTTCAAAATCAATATCCATTTGTCAAAAAGAGCTTTTTCTCTATGTGAGCATCTTAGGATTTTAGCAAGAATAGAACGCAAGAGAAAGATTGCGTGACAGTAATGGTTTGATTATTGGGAGTGGGTTTATTGATACATTTTAGTTTTATTGTTAATTTTATCTTGTACTTTATGGTAATCATGCAATAGGATAAAAAGGACACTTCACATTTAAAATTTAAGTTGGGTGTAGAAAGAAGTTATATGGGTTCAAATAAAAATTCCTCAAATTAAATTGTGTCTTTGCCCACACTTTTATGAGTATGAAAACCGAATAAAGGAACTAAGAAAGTAGGAGAAATTGAAATTTAAAACTTGAGGTTCAATATTTAATCAAGACACCCAACTTATGGCATTTTGGTCATTTCATATTGTTCGAGAATAAAATACATTTTTGAAGGTATGGGCTCAATTTTAGTATGAACTTCAGGTTCATAAAAAGGGGTACCTATAAGAACACAGAATTCAATATACAGTTCAAGTGTAATGAATTTGGGGTTTGCTTCAGGAACCCAAATGTGAGTAGCTTCGGGACTACGCAACGGTTCAAAGAAAGAAATAATATATTGAATTGTTAATGCCAAAAAATAATATGTTGAATTGTTAATGCCAAAAAAATAATATGTTGATTGTTAATGCCAAAAAAATGGACCTCAAGCTAATAATTTTGAATTTTTGTTGAATTTATGGACTACTGGTCACTTAAATTCAGTGTTCTAAAAAACGCTCTAGGCAGCCACCTAGGTGGTGCCTAGGCGCTAGACGGTGGTGCTCCGCCCTGATTAACCCAAAATTGTTTACTAAATCGGGAAAGCTATTAGGCAGCGTAAGGCGAACGCCAGGGCAACCTACACGGACGTTGTGCGAGCTAGAAGGAAGCTGGACGGTCTGGGTGGCCTGGGAAAATACGACTGGTCTACCCAGAAGCAGGCGAACGCTGGCCAATCTGGGTGCTCTGCGCCTCGCCGTCTTCTCTCCCCAAGTCTCGCCATCTCCCTCTCGGTGTGATGATGGTTTACAAGACGAAAGAGAGAGAGATAGTATGGATCTACAATTGCAGATGTGGTGATATGGCTGACGACGACCATGGTTTTTGCAGTGAGCAACATAGGGTTTTATTATGAAAAAGGTGAGTCGGTGATTGGGAATCGGGAGGCTGTACAAGCATTTGGTGTATTCTTTTATTCTAATAGGAAATATAGGATAATAAATGATCAAATGGCTTTGGGTTTTTTGTTAGGGTCCATTGCGCCCATTATATTCAAAGGTGAAACAAGGAATACAAGGTCCAATCTTGCATTTTATTAATGAAAAAGGCCCAAAAAAATTATAGACTTAGAAAATGATACAAAAGGTCTAAAATTTTACATATTTTCTTACACATATTTCTCTATAAAAAAAAAATATTATTCAATGTTTATTCACATAGTATGTAGTAAATTGAATTAATTTATATGATGTATAATAAAATTACTTAAATCCGCCTAGGCGCCCTCCTAGACCCCGCCTAGCCGCCTAGGCACTAGGCGCTAGCCCGCCGCCCGATTAGCGCCTAACGTTTTTTAGAACCTTGCTTAAATTAATTCAATAGATTGAGACTATTCGGGATCAATCGTGGAAGAAAATAATGACGTTCGAATCATCTTAGCTTTGGTTGGCTTCGGGCCAAGCAATTACGAAAATATAGCTTAATAGGGATTTAGCCGGGAACACCCCTAAATATTTGGGTGTGGCTAAGAAGCAACGGGTGCCAAAACGTGGCATGGGGTCAAAAAAATTTCGCAAACCCAGCAAGGATTGCTGGCTGCAGTTACACACGACCCTGAATCAAAGCTGCAGGCTAGGTGGGCTCAGGGTAGGCTGTTGCAGGCAGACCAGCACGCACATGCAAGTTGCAGGCTTGCGGAACTTGGTAAAAAGCAAGCCTAACACCGCAGCTGAAAGGTGGGCCAAGGCGGGGACGAAGCCTAGCAGAGATGCTGGCTTATAGGATGTGGGCTGGAAAGCTGTAGGCCCAGCAGAAAAGAAAACCCAGTCCTTCGGTTTGGTTGTCTGGGTTGCAGCAAGCAATGCCCAGAGGACTGCTTGAGTCCAAACGTCAAACGGCGTCGTCCAGAGGGCACAGGCTTGAGCTGCTGGCTCGGCTCCAGGCCGCGGCTCAGCCGCTTTTTTCCAAAAAAATTATTTTTTTTTTTCGATTCTAGGGGTTTTCAAAACCAAAAAATTCATGCTTCTATTTTCTTTCGTTTCTTTGACTCACAATAATTATATCGATTATAAAATTGCATATGCATTAACATATATATTGACAAATATATGCAACATACAATATATATGTATGTAGCAAAAATATAAGCTGGGGGTTAATGCATAATAGAGAATGTTTTCATGCATTAGGTTAGAGAAAATATCAAACTTGTGTTTTAGAAGAACCTGATTGGCTGAAAACATAAGGGGTTTTCTAACTTTAATCCTTAAAGAAGATTGAAATTTAAAATAAATTTGGTGTTAGATTGCATATTGATTATAGTCCATTGATATGTCCTTAATTCAATATAATTAATGTGTATTTTATTCAATGTCTCCCATTAAATATTTAAATTTATTGACATACACATTTTAATATATTTTTTTACCAAACAAAAGTTTTTTTTTAATTTATTAATTTTATTTAACATTCTTCAAACTTGAAAAACTCAATTAATGTACCTAAATGTTAGTACAAAAATGTATGTACTGAAATGCTAGTATCGAAATGTATGTACTTAAATGTATGCACCAAAATGTATTATATTAAACTAATGTACCGAAATGTCTTATATTAAACCAATGTACCTAAATGTGTGTATTGAAATGTATATACCGAAATATATTATATTAAACCAATATACCGAAATGTAATATATTGAATTAATGTACCTAAATGTTTATATCAAAATGTATGTACTAAAATGTGTGTACCTAAATGTATGAACCGAAATGTATTATAATGAATTTAATGTACCTAAATGAAGAAGACAAAGTATATCAAAATATATTGTAAAATAAAAATTAGTTTATCTAAATGTTTACAACAAAATATATTACGATGAATGAAATGAAAATTATAATTATGATGAAATAAAATTAATACATGAAAATTAGGAAGAAAATGAGAAATAATTAAAACATCAAAAATATAATTAATAAATGAGGTGCTTAATGTATCAAATGACTAAAATTAGATTTTGATCTTACTCATGGTTTTAGTCTAAAAGTCATATTTGCCAAGGATTAAAATGAAGTTTCCTAAAAACAAAATCGAATCTTTGAATTTGTAGAAGAACCTCCTCCACGAACCTTGAGTTCCTTAGCGTCAGCGTCGAGCTAGAGCATATTGATAGTGTGTTGTAGGGCCTATTTAACAGGGAGGTCCGACGACAAGGAGAGAGAGTGTTTGATATAATTCTGAGGTGTAACTTATATCACCTCATTGTGCCTCTATTTATAGTAATAGGAAATGTAAAATCGTTATACGCAATAAGTATTACAACTTAAACAAGATATTATCTAAAAGTTAAGATATGATAGAATCCCATAAGGATTTCCTAGGATTTACACAATCGCATTCCTAACTAAATCAGGAATGCAACAATGACAAATGTTTTTGGAGCAAAAATAAATAAAAAGGGTAAAAAAAGTATTTAATAATCAAAGTTGTTGTCAATTTTGGTAGCAAAGGTTGTAGTTGTCTATCGATATCATGCCACATCAAATTGACTTTTCACCTTTTTGGTTATAAAACATTGTCTTTGTCTTCTTTAACAATTAATACTAATTTGAATTTTTTGACATTTCATTTGTATATGCTCTAAGTACGGTTAACAGAATTTTTTGGGATGACAAAAAGCCCCACGTGTATGGGTATAAGGGGGACACTTGGCCCTAATGGGTCTGTTATGGGGGACAATAAATGGGTATGGGCTAGTTTGGAGATTTTTGAAAAATCCCGAGTCAGATATGATGATGGTATTGCCATCCCATATCCGAATTTGACCCAATTATACATGTATATTAATATATTATGCTTGCGAGTCCTCTTTATTGGTCCTACAATTCTCGTAAGGAAGTGTTATTAGCACTTCAAAAATCTCATTTTACACTCCTTACAAGTGTATTTTTCTTTTCTAATATAAAAAGTTTGGAGTGTAGAATAAGATTTTTGGAATTTTAATAACAATTCTCTTCTCGTATTTCCTTTTTCTTGAATAAATTTTTTGACATGGAATGATGAACTGATTGTAGGTTGCTGTTACAATTGTTCATTTGCTTTCAAATCCAAGACAATCCGAAACGGTTACAAAACACAGAATCGGCAGCCAAACCAAAAATATTACAAAAAAATAAAAAATATTTCGCCATAGCATCTCCGCACCCGGAAAAATGAATAATCGTTGTTTGCCATTAGTTATCCCTTTTTTTTAACAAGGACTAATCAGCCTACCTATCTCTCCTACCCCATTTTTTTCCTCATAGATTTACACAACACAAATACATGGTACATAACAGAAGCAATGTACTTATTTCAAATCATATAATGATTAACTAATTAACTGGAAAAATTAAGGAATGGGGCGCTTGCCGGGACGGTCGGCGGCCTGGAGGGTTTTGTCAATGAGCTTGCGGGCCTTTTTGCTGCGGATCTCGACCTTGACGCTGGAGCTTTTGTCCATCTTTATGTACGGCTTCTTCGACTTCTTCTTCAGCGCTCGAACTTTCGATTTGATCGACTCCACCAAGCTCTCCAACTGGTTCGCCATGATGATCTTAATTTTGTGATTAAGCTTGACTAATTAGAAAGCTTAATGATGATTAAGTGAGAAAGATCTTAAGAGAGTTGGGGGGAGGAGGAGGAGGAACAGGAGGACGTAAGTTTTTGTTGCTGGCTTGGGAATTGTAGTTTGTTGCAGGTGTCTTTCACTAGGTTTAATATCGAGTCAATTTAGATGGTGTGTTCTTGAAATGGTCTTGGTGTTTGGGATGATCACCGATTTGCCACCCCTTAATGTGTACTTCAGGCGCAGTACATATTGGAATTTTCCCATTCCACATGTTTTTATAAGTTTTTTTTTTTTTCAATTAATAAAGAGAAAGAATTCGAACTTCGAATCACACCGTAAATCATGTCATTTTTTTTTCTTAAAAAGGGGGAAAACTACACGGTTATCCATTCCTTTCGAGAGCTGGGAAGACTTACAGAGGCATTTCAGCCTCATCCTGGCCACGAGTCTGGCTTTCACACCAGCAGCAGTGTCATACATCTGTTAGTCCGGCTGTTAAGTCTCTCGTTAACTAATGACGTGGCGCCCATGTGGACAATGAATGGGCACCACATGTCATTAAGGGATCCACGTGGAAATTAAAAATTTCAAAAAAAAAACCTAAATTTCAAAAAAACCAAAACATTTAAAAAAATTTAAAAAATTTAAAAAATTTAAAAAATTTAAAATGAAAAAACTAAACAAATGAAAAATGACTTAGGGATGCGGGCCTTCCTTTTCCTCCAGTTGCACGAACCATTTTTCTTCTTCTCTTCTACAGCCACCAAAGTCGATCTGAAAATCATCACCACCACGGCCTGGGTTCTCTCTCTTTCTTCTCCGTCGACAACAATAACGAGGCATTCATCGTGGAGATTCCAAACCAAAGTAGAAAGCCATAGCCCATAGGTCTCTGGAGATTTGCAACTACAAAAAAGGCAGACCAAATCCAAGGACCACGCACTGCAAGGTACAGAGTCGGGCTCGGGCATCCTCTCTGGTCTGCGTGATCTTCCTCAACGAGGTCAGGGCCTTCTCGATTTCGAACACAAGGAGATCGAGTCGGGTTAGGTTGGGTATGGAAGGATTAGGGAAGGGATGGGTCGGGTTGGGTATAAAGGGACTAGGAGAGGGACGAAGGAGAAAGACTAAGTCGGCAAGGACGAAGGAGGAAGAAGGGGTCTGGGCGACAAGGAAGGGTTCAGATTTAGGTTTAGTAAATTAAGATTCATCTGCTAAGGGTTTAGATTTAAATTTTTTAAAATCTTTTGGTTTTTTTTTGAAATATTGGTTTTTTTTTTTTTTTAAATTTTAATTTCCACGTGGACCCCTTAATGACACATGGCGCCCAGTCATTGTCTACATGGGCGCCACATAATCAGTTAACGGGAGACTTAACAGCCAAACTAACAGATGTATGAAACTGTCCCAAAATTAACACTTTAGATATGACTCTGGGACGAAAAAAACTTCATGTACTATATGTTGAAAACCACGAAACTTGAGGGTAGTAAACTGAGATTTACCCTAAATTCTAATAGATAAACTTCCATTATTAGCCAGAATATGTTGCGGAAATTAGATAACCAAAACTAGGCTCTTTAAGTCTCGAATTTTTGTGCTCGCAAGTATACGAATCAAATTACAGTATAGCATATAAGCACGGATATCGTCCCACGAAGATCAAATTAATTCTAAAAGTCTTACTAATGAAATTGAAACAAATTATAATTGGGAAGCTTTAACGGAAAATATATAAGATTTGAATTAAACTAAAGATGAAATATGACTTTAAAATAAAATGCATGAAATAATAAAATTAAAACATAAGAAAATAAGACCTAGGGCGAATTCACGATAACCGATCCTACTTAATTCCTTTAATATGTTATGCTCAAGTAGTTCCCCAATATTGACGATCGATTTTCCCTAAATTATTCAACGACCATGGCATCTGGTTGCATCAAAAGTATCCTTACATGTTAACCCTCTATGGCATCTAGATGGATTTAAACAAGTAAGAACCCATTTAGCTCTATGGAAATCGTTGGAAAATCACACAAACCTTAATTGCATGGCATCTACAAATAGGTGTTTATGGTATCAATTGCAAGAAGCTAAACCCAAGTTAAGTATGACATCTACTCTAACTTGCATCAAATCAATCTAATTTAAACCTAGATGGTGATCAAGCATCTAAATAAAAATCAAGTGCATTACGATTAGCGAAAGATACTCAATAAAGACGAAAAACTTGATAATAACAATGCCAGAAGGCAATTAAGTATTCATGATTAGGCTACATTGTAGCCCTAGCAAAGAAAAAAACTATAAACTTCTCTTCCTCTTGGCTGCAACCTTGTCACAGCCCCACTTTGTGAAATGTGATTTTGTTTGGTGGATTGGTGGCTTACTTTTACAATGGAGAACCAATCTCCATATATAAAACCAACGGCAAGAATTGAAAAGACCAAGTAGAAATGGTCAAATAAATGACCACTAATCTTAGCTCTAATGGACCTTTAAGTCTTTATTAAAGAAAAGAAAAATAAACGGAAATAATAAAAACTAGAAATTAAGTTCTCTCCTAAAGTCTATTGAATAGCATTTCCATGTCCATTTGATCTCCAAAACCGTTGCAGTTTCATGCATTTGTCTGGATGCAGTTAATTAGCCTCTTACTCCACTGAAATTACTCTAGACACCTGAAAAGCTTGTTTTCCACTCCTTTTTCACGTAACTCCCATAATTGAATGCCTGGAAAATAAAACAAATCCAATTTAGTGTATTTAACTCATTTGAAAATACAAAATCCAAAGGAAATATATGATAAAAATATATGAAAATATGCACCCATCAGAATATTGAAAAGAAACTCAGGTACTATACAATTCCACCTATGTTCACCACCAACTTTGGAGACATAAGCTGATGCATCATGTGTTGCACGATTGTCTACCTTATGGGTAAAAACAAACTCAACAGACTCCATAAAACTAGCAACAGACCAAATATCATGAATAATTTGACACGCCCTAACCCAGATATCCAAATGACACCTGGATGGCACATGTTGACCGTCACTCGAGAGTGACGAAAGCCATTACTACATGAATTTGCGAGGACATAAGGGAACAAGTAATCCAAAAATCATGCGACAAACAATAATCACAAAGAATAGACAAACACTAAGAGGCAATAATAGTAATCCAAATTAAACATGAACGAAACAGAGCATACCACTAAACGGAAGTACGAGTGAAAGGTAAGACATCAAGTTAAAATTATTCATAAAGAAAGTCATACACAAATGGAAGAACGCAGGATCACTAGTAGGGAAATGCTTCGATGCTCGGGTCGTATTCCTGGTCACTATGTCATGAAGGGGGCACAAAACAAAAGTTGAGTGGACCAAAGTTTATAATACTAACACTAATAATAAGAAAACCATTTTCTTTCTGAACTTACTAACCCCCTGTTTTGAAAACGTATATAATACTACATAATAGGTTTTCTGAAAACTCTAGCATGCCATGAAAAACATTCGTAAAACATGTATGTGTAAACCAATGTTCAATAAAGGTAATATAGGTGGAATTCATGCTTTAAAATTATAAAAACAGTAATATTTAGGGACGGGTCGTTACAATCTAGCCCCTTAAAAAAATTTCATCCCCGAAATTTGAAATAACTTTCTATATGTAAAATACTCGAAAATAGGGAGAATATATAAAGAAGAAATCAAGTTAGAATGGCTGCATAAAAGAGAATGTCATTCTGTCACGATCGGATTGCAATGATTCCTCTTTCAAGCCTCCAAGCTCATACCTTCTTCATTCCTCAATAATATATTATAGTATAATACTTATACAAAAATATAAAGTTGAAAATACATATTATTATGTAATAACATAAGGTCAAAAATATATACGTATAATAAGATGACGAGAAAAATAGATATATAGTAACGTAGGATTCAAATACTTGTACTGAGTTTAAAATCGAAAGTGGAAACGACTCACCAAAAATTTGTAATAGCAAAAATACATATATAATTATAATAATGCAATTTAAAATATTTGAACTAAAAATTCAAATCGAAAATAAAAATGGGTATTGCCCAAGCATTAGAAACGTCACGTACTCCGATAATGTGTGTGTCTTGAGTTAAGTCCAAACCATAGATAATTAATAACTACTGTCGTAGATGGGTCGACTTGCCCACTTGCTTAACGAACCCAACAAATAAGCCTTCAATATTACAGTCCGTAGCCCATAATACTGATAACTCATTATTGCCTCGGTAAGCAAGTGAGAAGTTCCCGAGTCCCGAGGTTGCCATAATACCATTTTGCCCCTCAATGTGAGAATATGCCTAGATCGTCCAATTTACTCCTCGATCGCGCTCATGCACTACCCCAAAGCGCACCAATCAAAGCTGCTAAAAGTGCTTCGACATCCACGTACACACGAACAATAAAGTCCTGGAGTGAAATAGTTGAAAGATGCTTAGAGACGAACACTTGTTGTAAAACATTTCTTTCGTGACTAATCGCGATGATCGCTCTCCTGATCGAGAGGTATAAGATTTGAAACCTATATTAGAGGAACTTTCACTCTGACCACTTCCTTCAAATGACGGTTACCACTTCAAACCATTCACAGAAACTGGCCCCACAATCACCAGGCTCGAAACCTATAGTTATACATTCACCAATTCCTTACTAAAAGACAGTTCAATCCTCAAGACCACTTGGAATTCTTCTTGGTAAGTATGGTAAGTTGGCGAAAATGTTATGCTCCTAATGTTCCTGTTAGAATTGATATAAAACTGGGTGCACATTTCAGCCGAGTTGATCCATTGTGAATTCCTCACGGATTTAGCAAGACACCATGTCGAGAAGGCTAAAAGAACACTCAAGAGTTTAAGTGTCAAATCCCAACCTCCGCCGTAGCAAGATAAGGTCCGCTTTGGGCCACGCCCTCATGGATTTGTTCTTGGGTTTCGGCACGAGAACTTCCCATGGGGGTCACCTATCCTAGGACTGCTCTTGCCCAAACTCATTTAACTTCAAAGTTCTTATGGGATCCGGAGCCAGTGAATTCCCAAAATGTGTCTTGCAATGGGAGGTGAGCATGTACATATAAGGCTAGGGACCAACCCTCACCCCGCCAATGTGGGATCTCATAATCCACCCCCATTAGGAGCCCAATGTCCTCATCGGCACACTCGAACGGATGGTGAGTATGGCTCTAATACCAAATTGTCACATCCGAGCCTCTACCATAGCAAGATATTGCCCGCTTCGGGCCACGCCCTCACAAATTTGTTCTTGGGTTTCGGCACGAGAACTTCCCAGGGGGTCACCCATCCTAGGACTGCTCTCGCCCAAACTCACTTAACTTTGGAGTTCTTATGGGATCCGGAGCCAGTGAGTTCCCAAAACGCGTCTTACAATGGGAGGTGAGCATGAACATATAAGGCCAGGGACCAATCCTCACCCCGCCGATGTGGGATCTCACATTAAGGGTAAAAACAAATCCATTAAATCTAGAGTACATGATATTTGGATTGAATATAAAACTCCGATGCTTGAATACGTATAAATACTTAACTTGATTATGTGATAGCAATTGAAATGTTTGAATGCTAACTCAACTTGAACGATAGTCTAATGAAAACTGACGAATGGAAATTTAGATTTTTCCTAGACCCAAAATTCACAAAAATTTGTTACAACGGTAGCTCCAAGAGTATTAAATCACCAACAGTGGAGATTCGCTCGATAGGGTGCTGGTTGGGTGATTGAATGACTGACGATCTCAACTAAAAACTTCAACAGCTAAGTGGTAATCCTGGACAGTCTATCTACTTCAGAAATAAGAAAAGCAGTAGGGTAACCCAAGATTGACTAAGATATCTTTTAGTACCAGGAGGTGAAACTGAGATTACGAACAGAGCCGATGCAGACCAAAATGTCAGAGAGTTTGAAAAATTCAAGAATGAGGAATTCAACCAAATGGTTCAAGGTATAGTCATCACGGACTGATGGATCGACAAACATCAATTCATTACCAAAGTCTCCACGTTGGGGTGTCATTAGGTTTTCAAGCCAAGATGGTAGCCGTTGACCCTAGGTAGTAGATAGGACGGTTCACTTTATGCTGCATCAACGCACAGCTACACGTTCGGTAAAACATCACCGTATGATTTGAAATTGATCGACGTCATCGAAGAGTGTAAGAATAATGGTAGGGTGAGACAACATCTCGAACATAACTAACTTGTTTCTTAGCTAAAGATGAGGGTTTGGGTTATGGTCAAAGAGTCGTTGGCAACTGTCGATAGAGATCGACAAGATCAATGGTATTTCGTAATTCATGACATTCGTGGGGATTTTTTAGATTTTCTACAGTTGCAACCTTTTTGGAAATGGGTAAGAACACCATCTGCTACGCTGACGTCTCTCAAGAAAGGTATGTAATCTAAGCAAGGTCGACATTTGAGCAATTTGGTATAAAGCTAGTTGTTGATGTTTATTAAACTAAACTCTTGGTTGGAGTAAACAAGGATATTATCGGTAAGACAATCACTGAGAAATTTCCTAAGGGTCTACACAAATTCCTTCAGTAGAAACAACAAGTCTGAGGAAGTTGATTCGGTCTACCCCACAGATACCTGCTAACTTCGCTTACAATTGGTGCTTTCTTAATTTTCTCTAACACTGGCTTTGGATGTTTTGAGCAATCTCCCAACAGGTATGCCTTTGCCAGTCATTCCTAAGGAACGCAAGCCGCAGAGTACCATCATTGTTTCAGGTCTTCAGCTGGTCCCAACTAGTCTTCATCCCACTAAGATTTCTCTATTTCATGTTACTTCTATGTAAATCCGACTTTGCCCGCCATTCCTAGAGAACGAATGACACTAAGTATCTATCCGTTGTTGAAAGTTGTCCATCAATCAATTACGTCAAACTTGAGGCATAATCCTGACACGAATTTCTTATGTTTCAAATAGGATGTGACTATTTAGGCAGAATGAGAATTGCACAACTGTGCCGAATGACATTAATAAACAGAAGTCGTGACATCCAAATGATATCAAGGCTGACACACTAATAGGGTAGGAGAAGCTCCTAAGTATGCTCTGAACAAACCACGCTCTGATACCAAACTAACACGCCCCAACCCAGATATCCAAAGAACACCTGGATGACACGTGCTAGCTGCCACTCGAGAGTGACGAAAGCCTTGATTACATGAATTTGCAAGGACATGAAAGAACAAGTAATCCAAAAATCATGCGACAAACAATAATCACAAAGAATAACAAACACTAAGAGGCAATAATAGTAATACAAATTAAACATGAACGAAATAGAGTGTCTAACGACCACAAATCCGAAATAAAAGGTGTACGAATATTTCCTAAGCAAACCACTAAATGGAAGTACGAGTGAAAGGTAAGTCATCAAGTTACAATTATTCATAAAGAAAGTCATACATAAGTGGAAGAACACAGGATCATTAGTAAGGAAATGCCTTGATGCTCGGGTCGTATTCCTCGTCACTATGTCCTGAAAGGGGCGCAAAACAAAAGGTGAGTAGACCAAAGTTTATAATACTAATACTAATAATAAGAAAACCATTTTCTTTCTGAACATACTAACCCCCTATTTTGAAAACGTATGTAATACTATATAATAGGTTTTTTGAAAACTCTAGCATGCTAGGAAAAACATTCGTAAAACATGTATGTGTAAACCAGTGTTTAGTAAAGGTAATATAGTCGCCCGAAGGCATAACCATCACCCGAATGTGAAGCTGTACGACACTAGGTTACGCCAGTGAAGAAATATGGTAGGTCAATCACTCAAAGGTGAAGCTGTACGACTCTGGGTTACGCCAAGAAGAAACATAACACACCAACATTAGCCCTGGCTAGTGAAGCTGTCCGACACTAGTTTCGCCAGTGAAGGTGGGAGTATGTCATAAATATCCTCGATTGTTCCAATGGCCATATACGTCTATATACTTATGTTGTGTGTATATGCTATATGATAACCCACTAGATAAGCACATAAAACGTGTCTTAAAAACTCATATCAAATCATCGGAGCTCAAAAGCTCAAAGCCTCATCCCATAAATCCATAATAATTCATATTCGTAAATCAATAGTATTTCATAAATGAAAATCCAATAATTCATGACGTTTCGTAAAACATAATTCAATAAATCATAAGTAATGCATAAAACGTAATATCATGAAATCATGCTTTTTGTGAATGCAAGCCTAATATTTTATAAAACCATGCAATTTAAGAAAGGGTCCACTCACAAATATTCCATTGCCGAGGAGCTGCTTGAACTAAGGAGGACGGAGTCACTTCCAACCAATGCACCTAAACACAGATAGAGACCATTTAATAAAACTCTACTAAGACGATTGAATTTGGAAAAACGGATAGTAGATTCGAATTCGGCACGTCGAAAAACCTAAGAAGGGTAATCGGGTTCCTCTACGCGTAGCCGCACGCGTCGTTACGTGGCGACGGTTTGGGAGGCCACGCGTCACCGTACATGCCGCCACGCTTCAAGATAGGTTGCCAGAAAAGTCACCGGAAAATTCACCAGCGCCGCTGTAGACGGTGGCAAAGCACAGTACCTCCGGTAGAGACAAGTATAATCCACGCGCCAGCCATGACAGCCTTGCATGCGCCGACCCTAAATCAGGGAAACGGTTCCAAGTCCAGTCAGATCTAGGTTTTGGGTTGCTGGGTTGGGCTGGTTTTGGGTTGCGAGTCGGGTTGGATTCGATTGGGCTCGCGGGTAACACCTGCCAAACTCAAGGAAAAAGAAGCGGGATCTGAGAATTTTGGCTGGGAAACTTCCTCAGCTCCGTTTTGGGGTTAAAACTCAACTAAAACTCGCCATCTATAAATAATAAAGTTAAGAGATTAAGGATTTGAGCTATACCAATATTGGGTCAAGTAGTGGCCGAAAACGGTGGGGAAATGGTCTGCATCCCACAGGTCCTTCGCCGGAAAAACTGGGGAGATTTCCCTAAGAGGTTTCTACATCCAAACAACACCAAAATGTCTCCAAAATAACCCAAACGTACTCCTAGGCACGATCTACGAATTATTAGGAAGGTTTAGGCATTACCTTCACCGGAGATGGCAAAAACTAGACAGATCAAGTTTTTGCACAGTGGTGGTACTGTGCAACGAGGAAGAGCGAGAAAACAAAGGGGTCTCGGCCTTGGTTAGGTTCATGATGGGGAAGTTCCATGGGTGGTGCTTGCCGGAACGACGAATGGTGGTGGTGGTGTGCATCTGTGCTCGGAGCGAATGAGAGAATGACAGAGCTAAGAGAGAGTGTGTAGATGAGAGAAGAGAGTGACGGGGAGAAGATTCGAGAGAGTCCCCGAGAGTATTGGGGAGGGAATGACACAGGGAAGGATGGGAAGTGGGGTATGGGCCGCATGGCTACAAAAACCCACCAAAAAAATTAATAAAATGAAACAAATAACCAACCCTAATATCTAGAATAGTGAATTGACTACTTTGCCCTTCGACTTCGTAATTCTGTAAAACGTTCATCGTAACTCCGAATTCGTTTTCATTTACGCCCACACATTTGTAACGACAAGTACTATAAGGATACACCAAGGAAATGAATATCACGTGACATGACAAGATGGTCAACAAAAGTCAATGTTTTTGCCTCGAATGGCATTTTCGTAAATTCACGCTTTAAAATTATAAAAACCGTAATATTTGGGGACGGGTTATTACATAGTTCCTTCCATAGCCGCATCAACATCGATTTCACGGTTGATCATTCGTATTACTAAGATTTATGGATCCATTGTCATAAATTACAAATCCATATGTATGGCTTTTAATAAGATTTATGGATCTTCTTCTTGATTAATGTCTTTTCAGTTAAATTTATTTTCCATTTGCTTATATTTTGCAGTGAGATAAATTTGATTTATAAATTTCAAGCCATGGTTTGAAATTTTGAATAGATAAGTCAATACTCCAGCACTTAAATTCAGGTAACGTTCGTATTATACAATTTTTTATCTTTAAAGTTTATATAAATTAGAATAAAATAATTTTTTTTTTAACAAACAATATTATCTAAATTAAAGGAAATGAGTAAGGTTAGTCACACAATAGGTTACAAATAATGTTGTTCAAACTCACATTTGACGATAATTGAATCTAAAATCTCTCACTTACAAGTAAAGAGTAATACTAGTAGACCGTAGTATTTTGATAGACTTCACTTGTTAGATATTTTTGTGATGAGTGCAGTCAGGCTAGTCATGTTATTTGGTCAGTCTACTAAGGACAGTTTTGTACTTTGATGTATGAATGGCAGTCATGATCTAAAATATCCATAATATCCCGATATTTCCATTGAAATTTCCGTGTTTTTGGACTACCGATATTTCCGATGTCATCGATATTTCCATCGAAATTTTCGTATTTTTTAAATTTCTATATTTAAAAAAACACCAAGGGGATTCGAACCCCTTCCATTTTACTCCTTCAACACCTTGACCACCATATTACTTATATTTTTGTGAAAATATGCTAAAATATTTATATATTTTCTACACTCACAATGTTTGCCAGCTCGCTATATAATCAACTTAAATCAGTTAAATCCATCATGCAATGCATTTCCTTCTAATTTTTTATGATAAATTAATAGATAATTGATTAAATAAACATCCTGCAAAGTTTCAATAAAAATTTCCAAGTTTTTCTTACAATTTCCTTGGTTTTTATTCAATTTTTATCGATATCAATAATATCCCGATATTTCCATCGAAATTTCCGTATTTTTGGACTACCGATATTTTCGATATCATCAATATTTTAAACCTTGATGGCAGTGTAGAATTTGAGTCCGAGGATATAGCCCAGCTTATAAACTTCAAACGCTTTAATGTGGCACGCTTTTCGTAGAAAAATTAGGTGCGGCATAAAGTCGTCGAGGAATAATCCTCAACCACACAAACAAATTCAAACCTTTCCTAAATTTACTACTTATCCTTGACTTAAGAATAAGAAACTACCACAGAGTGGGTCTGTCGTAGATGACGAATTTCAAACTTATATTCTACGGTACGTTCTGAATTCAACTTCTAATGCTGTTGAATCACACGATGGTGAGCGAGGAAGGCCAAAATGCCTACGTGATTTTTTCTAGCCCTAAAAAATGTGGATTACCATGGCGAAGCCACAAACTGGTCTCCTTTAAAAGAAAAAGAGAATTAAGAATAAAATAGCATTTAGTTCAGGCAAAACAAAAAAAAAAAAAACAAAGCAAATAAATTTATGGAAAAATTAGGTTTTCATCCCTATTTTTCCTACTCAATTGATTAAAACTTTTTTTTTTTCAATTTTTGATCAAGATTCTTAGATTTTAATAAACATTATTAATTTCAAAATAAAATATTTTCTTATTTCTAAATATATTCATTTAGTATTATAAACGTTATATTTGTTATATTTATATCCATGGCTAAATTTTTTATCATATATTTTTATTTTTAGTTTGTACCCATTTTTAATTTGCAACCTTTTTTTTTTTTTTTTAATTTGTAGCAATTTTCTTTTCAGTTTTAATTTGTACCCATTTATTAATTCTTTTTTGTGCCCATGTTTTTTAAGCTCTTATTTGTATTTGTACCCATATTTTTTAATTTTGCTAAATGTACCCATGCTAATTATAAGTATTTATTTTATATTTTAAAATATATCAATAGTTATTTTTTAAATATGTTAATAATTATGTGGATACATTATTTTTTTGCTATAATTTTTGTGAAGAACAATATTACTCTAAAATTGATTTTTAAGTATTTATTATAATTAAAAATATTATTTGAATTTGTTTAAATTTCATAATTTGTGGGACATTAAATGCATAAATGTATGAGTTAAATCTCTTAAATGAGGCTAAGGACCTCGATCAAAATATTTAAACAAATAAGTTTTCAGTCTAACAATTAGGTTGATAAGGGACCGGAATCAAAATGACCCTAAATTTAAATTAGTTTTTTAACAACCGATAAAATAATTTGTACTAAATTTATTTAAACAATTAGAGAGGAGGAAAAGTTTAAATCTGAGATGTTGTGAGTTGAAGAAGAAATGAGGATTCTCTCTGGATCCTCAAATCGTATCCGTTCATTGCACATCGTGCGGTCAGAAATCATTTTAAATATTTTTATTTAAAATTAAACATGACCAGTACCTGACGAAAACTGACCGTACGATATACGATGAACGGACACGATTTAATGATCTCCGGAATTCTCACAAAGAGAATCTGAAGAGGATCCTCATTCCTGAAGAAGAATACGACGTGTACCAAAGCAATCAAGAGTCGCAAAGAACATTTATAACTGGATTGACAAAATCTACCATATCTACCATCAACTTTTGGACAATCCGTTGTAAGTAGGAGAGCTATAGTTCTCTGTTATTGTAGTTATAAATTCCTATCGTGACACATTTTGGTGAGCTGATCGAGACCTCAAGAATTGGGGCAAAATACAAACTATGCATCGTTAATTAACAATTATTGCAGTATTAAAATGGTATTAATGTTCCTATAGTTTTAGTGCAACAAGGTTTACGTATATCGTATACCACGTTGGTTTAGTGGTACTTCTCATTCCGATGTTGAAATTACCCACCACAGATGTTGAGGCAAAAAAGAGAAACAAATCTTACATAATTTTGTCAATGTAGCATGAATCTATGCTTACGACGTATCATCAATGTGATGCACCTATCGCATACATGAAAACCTTGATGTGTTGCAAATATAATTTTTACTCCTTTTTCGTCAAGTGATTTTCCCTTCTCCTATTAGTGACAATTTCGAGAGAGAAAAAAAAGTTTTTGGCATTTTTTAGTTTTATGTTTTTGATAATACGACATTCTGATTAACTATTGGAGTCGATGAGAGCGATTTGAACTTGGATGAAGGAGGACTAGCATACTGCTTTGGACAACTAACTTAACTCAAATACGCAACAGCTACGTTTCTTTGATTGACAAATGAGACATGAGACTCCTTTTGCATACTGTGGACAAAGAAAGGCAAGCACTCCATTTTCAAACAAAAAGAATAAATTTAGAAGCTGTTGGTATCATCCTAATGAGAAAATGCTGTTACAACTTGGACTACAAATTCCACTCCTCTCTACCAATCACTGCCTTGCCTTCGCTACCATGTTTTCATTTCAGAAGTTGACATTCTGAATCATCTGCACAAACAAATACAAAAGTCACTACAATCTCAGCCATAATTTTTGACATGGAAACGACGAGGGAAACCAGAGCGAAAAATGCCCTGATACATTTTTATTACATGTTTCATACAGAGTCAAAGCATTCGAGAATATTAGCGATAAGTCTACCGTTCATTAGTCAATCAAGTAATGAAAGTGTAATATAAAACGTAGGCCATAGATTACAATTTGTTTTTCGCTGATTCCTGTGGAAAGAATTAAACCATGTAAGGAGGTCAAATCAGATGATTTCTGACAAGCTAGCCAAAGTTTATTTCTGACAAGCTAGCCAAAGTTTACTTTGCATATAATGATATAGAGTAAATTGCCGACTTCTCCTCTAAACTTTCATTTAACTTTCGATTTACCCCCTAAACTTTTAAATTAGAAAATCAAGAGCTTAAACTAGTGTTCTAAAAAACTAGCCTCAGGGCGCGCCTAGGGGTGCATCTGAGGCTGGACGTGAGAGTTACCGCCTCAATTTTGCACGAGTGGACTGAGGCGTCGCTGGAGTGCGTCTGGGTGGCGGAGGCACGTTTCAAGGCATCCGGTGCGTTCATCTAGGTGTTTTTTTCTTCAAAATCCAGGTTTGTAAAATATTTTTCTGCTGGTCTAGTTTCAATGAAGAATGAGAGACTTTCTCTCTCCAAATCCTATAAATTTCCTTAATAATTGCTCCACTCAACCCTTTATTTTTCATTAATTCCCATAATAATTACTCCACTTAGCTTTTATTTCATTTTAAATACCTTATAACTACTCCACTCAACATTTATTTCCTTTTGAATTACTTAAAATTGCAACATTCAACCTTTATTTCGCTTGAAATTTCCTATAATTGCGATCACTCATCCTTATTTTCCTTGAAGTTCTCTATAATTGCTTACCATAAAATAAATAATCACTACATTTTAAGACTATATGACATAGTTTCCAAGTAATAATGAAGATGATATTATCTTTGATTTATATATAATTATAATTGTTTTTACAAAGTATTATATGTTATAAATACACTTATATATATAATATATATTAAAATTCCTAGGCTAGGCTATCCATCGGACGCCTCGGCCACGCCTCCGCCTTTTAATACATTGGCTTAAACTAATATGTTTGGCTGATTTGCCCCTTTCCGTTAGTTTTTCACAAATTTTATCCAAATTAAAGTTAACTCTTATCACGTGCACACCACATGACTCTCCTTTGAGAACAAAAATGTTACTTCGCTAGACTGTCAGACACAAAAACTATAGAATCACACAGAATTGCACAGGTCAACATTTTAGAAATCTAGGGTTTTCAATATTTTAAAGAATGAAGCGACCAAGCTACCCTCACTTGTTGTGAACATGTTTTCATTTAACAGAAACTTGGATGGAATGAATGAAAAACTAATAGGAGGGGATTTGGCCAAAAAATTAGTTTAAGTTCTCAATTTTCCAATTAAAAAGTTTAGGGAAGAAATCGAAAGTTAAGTGAAAGTTTAGGGGGAAATTGACAGTTACTTCACTATTCAAATATTTCATACCCAACCAAATCCAGCCATACAACCTACAAAGTTTGAACCAAAATTTTCGTTTTCTGGCTTTTGCCACCGAATTTACTCTTTATGAAATGTGTCCGGATGTTCAACTTTAAGCTCCCTATACTAAAAACTGGGTTTATGCAAGAGTTAGGTTCGTTTAAACTCTACCAATGGAAATATGATTAAAGGCAGGTTGGAGATGTATAACAGATGGGTTTGGCCAAGACTATTAAGATTCTCACTCTCCTAAGATGCAATAAAATAAGAATTGATCAACATCAAATGTCTCATAATTTGCATTGACACGGTTATAATTTGAAATGTTGACTATGATCCAGAAATTGGCAAACTTTCACAGTGCAAAAACCCTTGTTAAGCTTCAAATTGTCAAGAAGAAAAAAAGAACATTGGTAAAACAGTTGCCTACAAGTGGCCGAAAATGGTAAACTTAGAATATTAGGCCTTATCCAAGAGATGACTAAAGTAGACTTGCCTTAAGCAAGATCAAGAATCACATGCTTTTTGAGAATCAGACCATAACATGAGAGTTGCCAGAAGAGCCACTGTTGCAGTTTCAACCCGTAGTCGATGTGGGCCAAGACCAACTGAGATAGCACCAGCTTCCATCACTTCACTCACCTCTTTCTCAGTGAAGTCTGAAGCAAGAATACAGAAAAATAAATCCATAATGATGAATTTGCTACGTAATAATCTCAGTAATGAAAACAGATGTCTTATCTTGTATGGTATGGTATGCTAATGAATGTATAAGAGGCAAGGGGTGAACTTAAAGAGAGTATGTATATAATAGCACCAAAAAGTAGCAGAAAATCAATGCACACATACAATTGCTGGTACGTTAGTCCGACACAATCCTTAATAGAGTCTGGGTCAACTGTTCTCAAAGTTTAACTTAGCCTCTTCTTCTCAAGAATGTTGTTAAGGATTTGTAGCACAATCATCTTCTACTTGTCCGATATTCACTTGATTTCAAATTTCACATGTTTGACCATAAATCTTACAATGTAGGAATATAAACACAGGATTGTTTTAGCTGTTCAGTATCACCAACCAAGTCATAGAGCGAAATGAAATGATTCTTAATAACTTATAAATGTGGCTGATAATTGGTAATTTGGCATGCAACAAAAGTAAAGATAGAGGATGTATACTTACCACCTTCTGGTCCAACAACAATCAGCCCACTGGACTCCCATCCTGATGAAGTTAATGCACTAACAAGAGGAGTAGCTTCTGCAGTTGCCAAAAAAACTAGCTTTGACTGTGCAACCTAGGTGTCAAAATCGTACATGTAATTTCAATTAACAATGGAAAGTAAGTATGTTGACATGAAGAATAGTCTGCACATCAATAGGAACATGATGTGAAAGAGCACATGTGAAGTACAAACAATACTAAATCTGTAAATTATAAGAATGAGAAACAACTTGCTTCCGAGCTATATTATAGAGCATGCCATCGTACTGGCTGGAATTATTTTGCAACAAAACAGAACAAAAAAACGTTGTTAATCTTCAAAATAAAACCAAATGGGGGAAGTGAACAAAGAACTCACAAGAGGTAAAAGACCATCAACTTTCACTGGAGGATTCATAATCATTTCATGTAGCCGTTGGCCTGTGACAGAAGTAGCCATGGGGAAACAAGGCTTTGAACTTTAATATCTAAAAGAAACGTTTAATAGGACACGAAAGTCAGTGACACATGTATATCAAGAATAAGGTAGGGTTAACTATTTTACATTGTTTAGCTGCTGCCATGTTGACACGCTGCAACCTGTCCAACCGATTTTCTGAGATAGTAGGAGACCGCTCTGTCAGCAGAGGGGTTAAACTACTAGCCCCCAGCTCCTAAGGCAGTAAACAAAAATGTGATCCTTAGTAGCAGCTATTGCAGTATGCACTACATTGCATAACATCATCATACAGAATCACAAATATGAAATATACCGTGCACTTCTCAACAAGCCAGTCAGCTCGACCGCCCTTCAAAGTACCTAAAATGTGAAAAGGAGCAGCATTTTAATTATTGATGACATACCCCCTCAAGTTTTAAGTACTCTTTTACGAACTATTATGCTAGAATCAGAAAATGTGGAAAACTAACCAAAAGCCGCAAACACATGCCATTGTGTGGTCTGTGGAAAAACTAACTTTGGATCTTCCAATGCCACAAAATCAAGCCCAGAGCGGTCGATGCTCTGTATTAACCCTTGTATCAAACTTCCTTTCCCATTGAAAAGCTCTACCCTTGCACACATTATGTCAAAAATCAGGGAAACACACAACTGAAGTGCAACAAATCCTAAATTCCTAACCAAAATTGAACTTTCTTTGATGCTTCGATTTCACAACCATCACAAATTGGTTCCAAAGTTAACCAACCCAATTCGAATTCTTCCAGATAACACGAAACCCAATTCAAATTTGATGAAGTTGGATTGGGATTTTAGGAGGTACCTATCATTGGCGCGCAACCTCAAAACTTTAGTCATGTGCCAGAACTCGTCGCCTTGTACGCGGACTACGCCTCCCTGTAGCATCAAAACAGCATACAATAAGCCTACATTTACTCTCTGTATGTTAAAGAGAGGGAGTTAGAGAGAGAGATTGCCTTGGAAGCAGGGATGAGCTCGGAGAAGAAGCGAGGGTGGCTGCCGCGGGACTGGTTGGAGAAATCCGAAGAGGAAGAAGAAGAGGAGAATGCTCGAGCGGTCGAGGGTCTGAGAGAGAGCGACAACAGAGGATTGAGGCTCAAGGGCCTTGCAAAACGAGGTCGTATTGGGGTTAGGGTTTGCATTTCCCACTAATTTTCAGAGTTTAAAAGGGCGATGGCCGAACGACAGCAGCGGGAAGGAAATTCGCAAACAATGCTCAGGCCAGGATCAGAGCTGCTCGACGGAGGGAAGGAAATTCGAGCGTGTTTTCTAAACCGGACTAAATTAATACGGTAAATTACATAAAATTACGAGTTAACTACAGTTTCATAACCAATCTTTTAAACATTTCAATATCATACCTTATCTTACGAATTTGGTTAATATCATACCTTCTGTCAATTTGTCTGCTAATTCATCCGTTAAATGCTAACGTGACTCGAGGCAGGACCCAATCTCTATTAAAAAATTAATTAAATAGTAAGAAGTAAAAAATAAAATTTTTTAATAATTTTTTTAAATGGGGGACGACTGATTCCTCCTCATATCGTGGTCCCTCAACTAAAAATCTATTACCATTGGTCCGTCAACTTTATCCAACTGGAGAAATGGTCTCTCAACTTTAACCCCAATTGGATCAATGGTCCCTCAACTTTAACCCAATTGTAGCAATGATCCTTCCAACATAACTCATTTTGAAAAAATTATGATGAAGTTGACGAAAATGACCGTAGCTACATGTTTTAATGAGTTGAGGGACCCCAATTGTAATAATGGTTCTTCCAACATAACTTAATTTGACAAAATTTTGACGAAGTTAACGAAAAGGACCATAGCTACACATTTTGATGAGTTAAGGGACCAATGGTAATGGATTTTTAGTTGAGGGACAATTGCTACAATTTACTCTAATACATATGTTTTGGGGAGGAGGGTCGAGTTTACTAATCCGGTACTAAAATTATACATAAGGCGCCAAACACTAGAAGCAGAAATCGCTAGTAATTGCGGGTTAGCCAGAATCGATAGTAATTGCGCCAAACACGGGAAGCCGGAATCGCTACTAAAATTATACCTTAACCGCATGGGGATACGGACGACAAGGCTAGTGATTAGAGTAAAGTCGTAATAAGATAGCCGTAATAGAAGGTGCGGCTGTATCACCTCAGTTTCAAGGAGAGCTAATACTTGTTAGGTATTTTGGTTTGACACTGCTTCGCACAAAAAAAGAAAAGCGACTACGTCTTTCAGTTAATTCTAATCCCGATGTTGATCTAGCGCAACTTATAGGTGATAATCGTAGCACCAAGAGCTTTCAAGGGAGGCATGAGTGTGTAGAAGCTAATAGTTGCATTTCTGGATTGAGGGTCCCATTGGATAAACACCATACAGAGATCAGAGCGTAACAAAGTAGTGGGGTCTTAACAGGTATACACGTTGGTAACCCGTTTCGACCCGTTAAGAAAAAAAATATTTTGATAATTTTAAAGTTTAATTACTAAAAGATTTATTATAAAATACAATAGCCATATTAATATATACAATATATTCTATATTAAATATATAGTTTTGTATTATTATTCTATATAAGTTAAAAAAAAATGTTTTAGTCATTATTTATTTTTATTATGAGAGTTCCTTATTATCATTACTAGGATAAATTTTACTTAACATGTTGTTGTCCAAAATTAAAATAAACTAGTATAATATTTGTATAGGCAAGAACTAAGAAGATATACATACAAGTATGAAAAATGTGAAAGAATATATAAACACTCGTGATTCATCATTATTCATCCACGAGTAGATAATTGTTACACTTACATTATCGTTTAGATTTTTAAAATCCTCCAAACCCTCATGAATAATGTTTTTTATTTGAGGGAAAAATTAATAATAATTATTGTAGAAGTGTAAAAAATGTAAAAAAAAAAATATACAATCACTCATAGTAATAAGCTTTACAACTTTCATGAAGGGGTTAGCTTCGAAATCCAACACTATAATCCATAAACCTTAAATTTATATTTAACCGTCGATTGTCATTTACGCTTTATTCTTCTTACTGAATTTCATTTTTAAAATTTTCTTTTTTTAAAACATGATCATCTGGCAGATGTAAGAAGATGAACGGTTCAGATCTTTGATATCACGTTTCGATTTTTACGGTTAACTAAAATATGAGTTGATGTCATATAGTTTGTAGAAACTTTATAAACATCAAGCAATATTTTCACTAACCGTAAAACTCTGAATATAATATCAACGATCCAAACCATTCATCTTCCTGCATCCTCTAATATATCATGTTTGCAAAAAAGAAAATCTGAGAAAACAAAATTTGATGAGAAAAATGAAGCGTAAATGTAAACAACAATCAATGGTTAAATTTTGATCTATGATTTATATGATTATAGTGGTGAATTTCGAAGTTAAGCTCTTCATGAAAGTTGTAAAGCTTGTTATTACGAGCATTTATATATTTTTTTCTATATTTTTTTACACTTCTACATTAATTAAAAAACTATTAAAGATTTTAGGTAAGCGAAAATATACTTAAAAGAAAAATGCGTTTTTATGTTTTGGATGTGACAATATGGTATGTATATACTTATTTAGTATTATGTTTTTCATTTGATTATTTATTAGTTTAAAATATATTTTTCTTAACGGGTAACGGGTCGGGTCATATTACCTGTTAATATTACAGGTCGATTTCGGGTTGGGTCATTTTACCCGTTTATTTTAACGGGTGTTACATGACATGACCCGTTAAGATATCGGGTATGACACGAAAACGACACGAACACGAAAAACACGACACGAATGCCAGGTCTAGTCACACCTTAAAGTCTTTGGGTGCACATGCTATGTTCATATTCAATCTCAACATAGGGATAAACTAGACCCTGGCTAACAAATGCATGTTTCTTGGTTATTCATCTACTCAAAAAGGTTACAAGTGCTTTATCATGAGTTAAAGAGAATTGTAGTTTCAAGGGATGTACGATTTGATGAAACTAACTCATTTTACAACAAGTTGTCTAATGATCAGTTGCAGGGGGAGTCACTTCTTGAGTTTTTTCCCTTACTAAGGACTGAGGAACTATCTTTCGAGATACAACCTCTTAATGCACTTGCTTCTGCTGATGAAACTCACGTTAGTGATCACAATCTTGACCAACAAATGAACTATGAAGAATCCCCTTATGAAGAGCCAGAAATCTTGACAGAAGAAACACAACAGGTCCAAGGCAAACGCAATCCAGTGCGTGCTAGGCATCCTCCTACAAAGCTCCAAGATTATGTGACTTATTCAGCCAGAAATCCAATCAGTGGTTTCATGTCTTACCAGAAAGTATCAGAATCTTATGCTGCTTATTTGAATACCATCACAAGTCATTGCAAGCCTCAAACCTTTCAAGAAGCAACCTGCCAAGAAGTGTAGAAAAATGCCATGAAGGAAGAGCTCCATGCTCTCACCAATCACAACACCTGGAGTGTAGTTAGACTTCCACAAGGAAAAAAGGCAATTGGTAGTAAGTGGATATACAAGATCAAATTCTACTCAGATGGATCCATTGAAAGACACAAAGCTAGGTTGGTGGCTAGAGGATTCACTCAAACATATGTTGTAGACTACAAGGAAACATTTGCACCCATTGCCAATATGAACACTATGAGGGTTTTATTGTCTGTTGCTGTGAATTAAGGAAGGTCTCTATACCAAGTGGATGTGAAGAATGCATTTTTACATGGTGACCTTGAAGAGAAGGTTTACATGAAGTTACCACCGAGACATCATCAATACAGTGAGCCTGGCATGGTGTGTAGGTTGCACAAATCCATTTATGGATTAAAGCAATCCCCAAGAGCATGGTATGCCAAGCTCAGTTCAGTTCTTGAAAGAGCTGGTTTTCAAAGAAGCAATGCATACTCAACTATGTTTGTTCGAACATGAGTGGTTGGAAAACTTGTAGTGTTGATCTATGTTGATGATTTAATAATCATTGGAGATAATGCTGATGAAATCGCAAACATCAAGGTCTCCCTACAACAGACGTTTTCCATCGAAGATCTTGGAATGCTAAAATATTTTCTGGGAATAGAAATGGCCTCATCAAGTAAAGGGCTATTTCTTAACCAAAGAAAATACATCATCGATCTTCTCGAGGAGTCAAACATGAAGGATGCCAAGTCAGTTCAAACTCTTCTCGACAGCAAGCTCAAGCTTAGCTTGGAAGGTAAACCACTGCCCAATGTTGGTTACTATCAACGATTAGTTGGTAAGTTAATTTATTTAACTATCACAAGACCATATATTACATTGGCAGTGAGCTTAGCTAGCCAATTCATGCATACACCTACCATATAACACTTCAATCTTATTAAGAGAGTACTTCGTTATCTCAAAGGATAGATTGGAAGAGGAATGCTCATGAAGAAGAATGATAACACTCAAGTTATTGGTTACTATGATGCTGGAAAGCAGGAAACCAAATAGATTGAAAGTCTACCACAGGTTATTGCACGTTTGTGGGAGGAAATCTGGTAACATGGAAGAGTAAGAAACAAGGTGTCATTGCAAGATCAAGTGCAGAAGCTGAGTATAGATTTATGGCATCCAGCGCATGTGAATTGATATGGCTCAAAGGTCTTTTGAGTGATTTAGGGTTCCAAATAAGGCAACCTATGTCAATGTACTGCGATAATCAAGCTGTAATGCAGATAGCATCCAATCCAGTGTTCCACGAACGAACGAAACATATTGAGGTTGATTGCCACTATGTCCGTGCTCAGGTGCAAACTCAAGTGATTCAAACTCTCCACACAATGAGTGCTGATTAAAACAAGTGTAAGATATATTCTGAAATCATAAGAGCAACAACAAAACATTAGGATCACGAATACAATAACGAAATCGACATGAAAAGAAATAAACTTATCTGTAGAATTCGGAGACATGGTTATGAAGATGAAGCCATTGATGAACTCTAGGTTGTCTTCTCCTTCCAATACTCCAAAATATCCCACTACTATATGAATAGGTTTTTAGTATTATGAGGAATTCAACGTATGGAAGCAGGGACTTAACGTAGTATTTATATACCATTAGGGTTCCTTATTAGCCGGCCTATTAACAACTAAGAATGTCAACCTTATCACCTTGATTGAGTCCTATCATGATGCAATATCTTTGTATTTGAACCTCTAGATGATTCTCCTAGATTAGCTGCAATGATTTAAGACTCCACAATTCTTACCTAACTAGGACTCTTAATTTACTCGAATTGCACATCACTGAATAATCAAGTGATTTGTTCCTCAAGTAAACCAATTGTCACACATTGCCATTCACAGAACTTTACAACAAGAACTTACAAGACTTTGGATGGCATTGTTTTCACTTTTTTCTGGCTAGCACCCTACCTCCTCAAAGATTTTAGGTTCTACGATCATCTGCAACTGGTAAGCACGTGAACTCACATACACAACAACTGATCTATGTTCTCCTGAAACCTATAACTTACAATTGCAAGAGTTTTCTTTATTTTTTTGTTTTGTGTAGCACCAAGGCCGCTTAGGATTGGATTAGATTGCACCAGGTAAACAGTACTTGAACGAGTCCACTGTGTATGGCACGTGCAAGCAGAGCAGCAGTTCTACTCTATTATTTTCGTTTTCTTCTGCTGATGGCTTTCATTTGAGAAAATGATTATAGTTCTGAAATTTATTGCTATATGCTTTACAAGGTCAACGACGTCATCCAATCATCTTCCCAGCTTGAAATAAGATATATGCAGTGGGGCCGAGTAAGAAATTTACATGAAACGCCCCCACGTTGGAAAAAAAGATTATTAGTCAATACGATGAAAGGAGGAAGGAAGCAGGAAATTAGGAGGCTCACATACATGATATATGAAAGCATACAAATATCCACAACTACGTATCGTTACAATCTCCTAAAAACCAACCTCCCAGTTCACAAATCTTCTGCCACATATCCTTATAGAGCGTGACACAATGTACGTATTTCGTTGAAGACCGGTGAGAGTAGTAGTATACATGTATCAAATATAAAAAAGAGATTGCGATTGCAAATGATGGCTTGCCATAGAGAAAGAGAAGTTGCTAAGTTTTGGGAACAAAGTCATGGTCCAATAAAATACGGAAAAGGAGGGTTTGGTACAGACACATGTACGTATATCATTACCAAACGAAAAATGTAACATTAAGAAATCCTACGAATTGAGAGAAAAATGAAAATCGAACTTGCCTTGAAATCATTGAGCAGAAAGATATACACATGAATGAAGACTAGGTAGCGACCATCTCTCTGCTAAACAACTAGAAATAGGAAACTATAAAGTATTGTTGAACCGATCAATATCCTATTTAGACATTCAAAGTAATCTTGATTCTTAGTAACACAGGATAGACTTCTCAATTCGGACAAGTTCTTTGGCTACATCAATCATGCATGGTCTTGCTTCCCTTCCGTCTTTGGTGCACAACAGTGCCAGTGCTAAGAAATCTTGCAATTGCTGATGTGCTTGTTCATCTGCCCCGACTTCCTCAAAGAATGCAGGGATCCACAATTGTCTTGTATTGACCATTGGAAGCATGTAATTTCACATATTTAGGAACTGATGGGTCTTCTGCTGCTGGTGGATCCACATCCTGAATTTTTCGTCGCATCAAGAATACAAGTAAAACCACACCAAAGGTATAAACATCTGTTTTTTGGGTAATGTACCCAGTTGCCATGTAGGTAGGGTCAGCATACCTATATGTTCCTTTTATTGATAGGGATTTTTACCACCTGTAAAAGTAGGGATAAAAACATTTAAAAATACTTGCAATAGAACAAAGTAGTTGTAGTATAAACGGCTCAAGCAAGATTGTTTTCCGTAGTGATTGATTGAATAATTTATGTAAATACCAAATCTTAGTTAATTATTTGAAAACAAAGTTTGGAAGAGGTTGATTTTATGATCTAAAATATTAAAAACGAATTTTACATTAAAACAATTAAAGAAACCAATCTGAAGGGCACAATCTTAGAAAATAATAATAAAAGAACACTAGGATTCCGCCATCACCTTAACTTTCTTATGTAGTTTTACCAATTACTTATGAATTACACATGCATGAAGGTTAGGTTTTCCTTATGCATATTCTACTTGTGGCATTCATGCTACAACGTATATCAAACATGCAATCCGTCTGTGGTGTTCAAATCAAATATAAACATGCATGACTCATTACACTTTGTGAAAACCCTTTGAAAAACCATGCAACCCCTAAGACGTGGCATTCGCCCTAGGTGAACTTACAACTATCAATCACAAGAAGCAATACTCAATCCCCTGGTGGCATTCCGACCGAATTGCATCCGATTACTTATCTAAACATCCTAATGGTAGCTAAGCATTAAGATATAGAGACAGTTTAAACACAGTTATTAATAATTCAAATTATACATGTATAATATCATAAGCAATTAAATAAAAACTACATATTCATGCTAAGGCTCAAGGCATCACCCTAGCAAACAAAAATTAGTTACAACAACCATAAAACAAAAGGAATTTTATTGAAATATAAAAAGCATAGAAAACACCTTGAAATACAAATCGTCAAAGCCTAACTAAGTTCTCCAAATTGATGCGTGCGTTTGCCCCTCCCTTAACCTGATGGCTTAATAGCCTTATTTATACTAATAGAAAATAAAACCCTACCTAAAAAAAGTCTTCTAAAAACTAGGAAACATAATAAAATAAGATAACTAGGAAATAGAAGGTTTCCTATTTAAACTAAAATTCGGACTTCTCAGCAAATCAGACTTTAGACTGACCAAATCAACTCTAATGTGGTCCCAAAAGATCTCCTTTTAAAGCTTGAGATGTCCCTAACAAATAATCAGAAGGAATCTTCCTCAATATATAACATATTGACTTTCAAAATATCCAAAACGTCCAAAAACGTCAATCTGGAAAGCTGTGCGCTGAGCCTTAATTTCATCACCACGGTCAAACGGCTTGGTAGAAAAATCTGAAATTTGATACAATCATGTTGAAAGACTCACGAACATCCTCCAATTGGAATCACTCCAAAATTCGTCCGTTTGATCACTTTTTTCTCCAGATGAAGTCGAATGTCCTACCTTGAAAATATATAACAAAGTATCAAAATAACCAATAAACTATAACTAAGAATAAGATAAAATATATAGTATAAAATCGGCTCATCACACATTATCTTCAACATGCAATTGCTGAGGAGGAATCGTGATCGATAGTGAAAAGTTGGAGAGTTTGGGAAAGTAGTCATCGTCCAATAAAATGCATGTGGGCTTTAGATCCCTATGAATGATGGGCCTGAAAAGGCAGTATGGAGATATGCAAGTGCATTTGCAACTTTCTTTGCAATTAGCATTCTAGTTTTCCATGGTAATGATTCAGTATCCCCAAAACGTCCATGGCGGTCGACAACTCTTTTTGCTGCGTATTCAAGCACCAGAGCTGGTATAGAAAACTCTAAGCAGCAGCCCAAGAGTTTCAAAGCGTTCTTATGCATACTCATCTGCTCGATATGATAATATCACGAATGGCCATGGACGTAACTTCCCTTGGAAGTACTTCTTAATGAGAACTGAGCGGTCATCTAGGAAATCTCTGAACAGTTGGTAGGATGAATCCTCACTTATAAGGTAAGAAGGATCAAAATTGTCGGTTGCCTTCACGAGCTCATCAGCAGAGTATGTGTGAATAGGACTAGATTTTCCATCACACGAAGCAATGACACGTTCCGATCCCGATATCCCTAAATACCAGCATAAGCACGTGATGGCCGACACCCGAGGGTGACGAAGCCATTTCAACATGCATGCAAGTGGTATCGGTAATCGATGGTAAATAAATTATGTAAATAAAAAGAAATACGCAAATGCAGAAATGTGTTCATAGCATACAACTAATCAAGAAAATGTGAAAAGAATTATTATAAAAAGGTACGAACAAAGGAATGGATCCTAGAGTGAGAAGACTTGAAGATCCCTATGCGAAAGTGCCCTGACGTCGGGATTGTATATATGCCTCGATTCTAACTCTTGAAGGGGGCGCAAAATAAAGGGTGAGTAGACTAAAGTTTATAATAATAATACTAATAATAAGAAAACCATTTTCTTTCTGAACATACTAACCCTCTGTTTTGAAAACTCATATAGTACTACATAGTAGGTTTTCTGAAAACTCTAGCATGCCATGAAAAACATTCGTAAAGCATGTATGTGTGAATCAGTGCTCAGTAATGGTACTATAGTCGTCCGAAGGCAAATCCGTAACACATTTTTAAATCACATCAATAATAGTCGCCCAAAGGCATAACCATCACCTGAATGTGAAGCTGTACGACATTGGGTTACGCCAGTGAAGAAATATGGTAGGTTCCATCACCTGAAGGTGAAGCTGTACGACTCTGGGATACGCCAGAGAAGAAACATATACATGACATAACACACCGACACTGGTCATGGCTAGTGAAGCTGTTCGACACTGGTTTCGCCGGTGAAGTTGGAAGTATGTCATAACTATCATAAACTGTGTCCTATAGCCATAAATGTCTACATACTCGTGTTGTGTGTATGTGCTGTATGAATACCCACTAGATAAGCACTGTAAACATATCTCAAAAACTCATATCAAATCACCAGAGCTCAAAAGCTCAAATCCTCATAAATCCAAAATAAATCATATTCCTAAATCCATAGAATTTTATATATGAAAATCCAATAATTCATAACCTTTTGTAAAATGTAAATTCAATAAATCATAAATAATGCATAAAATGTACAATCATGAACTCATGCTTTTCGTGAATGCAAGCCTAAATTTTTTATAAAAACATACAACTTAAGAAAGGATCCACTCACAAATATTCCGTGGCTAGGGAGCCGCTCGAACTAGAAAGGACGGGGCCACATTCCACCGATGCACCTAAACACAAATAGAAACTATTTAATAAAACTCTACTAAAATGATAGAATTTGGGAAAACAGATAGTGGATTCGGATTCGGCACGTCGAAAAATCTAAAGAAAGACCTCGGGTTCCCCCATGCACCACCGCATGCGTTGCCATACGCCGTCACTGAGAGGTGACCCGGGAGGCCACACACCACTGTACGTGCCGCCACTCACCGAGATGGGTCGCCGATACCGCTATGGACGGCAGCGGAGCACAATACCTCAGGCGGAAGCGCGTGTGCTCCACGCACTGACCCCGAAATCAGGGAAACGATTCCGGGTCGGGTCGGATCTGGGTTTTGGGTTGGGCCAGGTTATTGGATTGGGCCCGGTTTTGGGTTGTGAGTCGGGTCAACCCGGTTTCAGGCCGTGGGTCGGTTGGTTTTTGCAAAAATGGCAGGAAAGCTAAACGGAGTCTGATTAGCTCAATTTCACAACTATAACTAGCATGCCATATATGAATTTGAAGCTACGAAGGAGAGGAGTAGAAATATACCACTAGTGTTTGGAGTTGGCCGAAAAACCGCTCGAAAGTCATAAAAAAATTGGGTGAAAACCTTCCCGATGTAGTTTTTGCGTCCAAAACACACTAAACTGCCTAAAAACAACCTAATCGTACTTCTAAGCACCATCTACAAAGATTTGGAGTGGTTATCAAACTTACCCATGTCGGAGACGGCGAGAATTCGTTGGAGAATCCTTTGAACAGTGGCAGTGCCATTGTGAAGAGAGAGAGAAATCGTCCTGGTCTTGGGGTTCGTGAGTCCGACTTTGATTGGTGGGGAAAGGTTAGTAAAGGTGGTGGTGCGATGGTCGCCGGAGCTGCGAGGGATGGTTGTTTGGTGTCAGGTTTGTAGAGGAAGAGAGGGACAAGAGGGAGAAATCTGAGAGAGATAAGTGAAGAGAGAGTTGAGGTGGCAATAAGAGATTGGGTGAGTAAAGAGAGAGAGAGAGAGAGAGAGAGTGAGAGAGAGAGAGAGTGAGAGAGAGAAATGAAACAAGGGCCGGGAAGGTGGGAGACACGGAAGAGAGGGAGGAACGGGGTGTGGGCCCCACTGGCTCACAAAACAACACACACAAAATATCTCCCAACATAAAATTACCAAATCGTCCTTCACGTTTGTAAGTCCGTAAAATCTCCATCTTAGCTCCATATTTGATTCCGCTTGTGCCCACCCATTCGTAACGATGGGTACTACTAGGATATGCCCAGGAAAAGAGTCTTACGTGACACAACAAGGCGGTCAACAAAAGTCAATGTTTTTGCCTTGAAGGGCATTTTTGTAAATTCATGCATTAAAATTATAAAAATCGAAATATTTGGGGATAGGTCGTTACAAGCAATAAGTTCCTCCAATAACATGCTTCCATTTTTCAAGAATGAGCTCTCTCTTTCCGCCTTTCGTACGCTTGGACGCAAGGAGAAACTGGTACAAAATATATACATATATACACAGGAAAGAAGAGAAAATAGTCAAAAGGAAAGAAACTTTACGGGAAGCTGATCAATAGAATAAACGAACTTACAAACTTTGGATGGCATTGTTCAGATTGTACGTGCCGTGTTAAAGAGTTATCCATCGATTCATCCACCGATTCCACTGCATATGGTATGTGAAAACAGTGCATGCAGCAGTTCTGCTCCATTAGTTTCAATTTCTTTTACCAACGGCTTTCATTTGAGAATCAGTCCTTTTTAGAATATTATGCAGTGGGACTGGCCAAAACAAATTTACATGAAACTACTATTTTCTTGTTTCATTATCAGACAAAAAGAAAAGGACATATAATCACTTACAAAGAAAGAAAAAGGAAGGAGATAGGAAGTTAGTGTTGGATTTGTTGTGAGTTATTGCTTAGGAAGAGTCAAAGAAGTTAGCTATGAACGATGAAAGAAATGTTTTTATAAACAATTAAGAGAAGAAATAGTTTTTCAAGCCACGTAAATGCTTTCTTTCATATATTTTGCTCCCACAATAAGTAGGTAAATTGGGATATGCAAATAAGCCTTGTTGACGTGTTTTTAGACAGTCAACTACAACTTCGAGCGAGTCAAAGTCGGAGAGTGGTCTAGCTCGGTAGTACTCATTCACCCATAATTGGACTACGTTCGCATTGTATGCACCTTGTGTTTCACCATGTTATGGAGGATTTATAATATACATGATCGAGACTTGAGAGCATATTTGTATAATTGCATTGAGAGAATTTTGTATAATTACATGGAAGAAATGGAGAAGGTTCTTGCTGCCTTTGCCGCAACTTCCTTTTCTTGGAGCTCTGGTCCTCCTTTTGTAGTCACTTTGACCTTCTTGAGCAACGGGTTTGATATGTTCACACAATCAGGAGGTGATGTGGCAACTAGTCTTATTTCATTGATGATGTGGACAAGGTTGAAAAGTCTTCCATTACGTGGAGTGGAGACGTCCATGTAAGTCCGGTGAGGCATATAGTGTAAACAAGCCTCGCTGATACAATGGATTCCAAACTATATTTTACACTGTCAAATACTTAAAACTAGAGAAGATAATTTTGTACGTAGAGAATGAAGAAGGAAAATAATGTTTTAGGTAAGTTATTTTCTGCAGACATTTTCCCCCTTATATAATATAGTGTAATTTATGTCACTTAGTATTATGGCTTAGTAGTATTCCTCATCACTTGTAAGTGAGAGGTCCTAAGTTCGATTCTTGTCAAAGGCGAATTTGAACCATATTAGTGCTAGCTCATTGTGAGGCTAAGCCCATCTTATTCCTTTTAGTGTAAATAATATCGTTTGTTAAAAAAAAAAATATGACAATTTAAATTAGCTGACTTTTTAAATTAAATGAGACTATAGTATTTTACAGTTTCCAAGTTCATTGCTATATATGCAACGTAAAAGTTCAATAGAAATTCAAAGAGACTTGATATTTGTTACAGAAGAGACTGATCGGCTTCCAAAAATAATCACGCTATTGAACCGATATTCAGTACTTCTGATAACAGATACGAATTAAAGCTAGCTAGGAAAAGTAGACTCGTCAATTCGAACGAGTTCTCTGGCTACGTCGGTCATATATGGCCTTCTTTCAATTTCGTATTGAGTGCATGACAATGCCAGTTGTAGGAAATCATGCAACTGCTGCAGTACTTGCCCATCTCCCCCTACCTCCTTGAATATTTTCGGGTCCACAATTGTTTCAAACTGGTCAGCATGCGATTCCACATACTCAAAAATTGACTTATAACCTTCTTCCCAGTTTACAACGGAGTGAGCTTTTTTTTCCGGTGAAGAGTACAAGTAAAATCGCACCAAAGCTGTAGACATCCGATTTTTCTAAGATGCGGCTAGAACAGAGGTAGACAGGATCAATGTTGTAAATCGTGCGTCAATGTTAGGAAGAAAAGGAATGTAAATATTGTAAATACTAGGAGTCCTTTATTAGGAAGGATTGTCCTTTATTATTTGTTTCCTTATGGAACACGGATTGTATGTATATATATATTTCAAAGAAGGAATGCAATGAAAATTACCCCGTAAAATTCTATTTGGCATTAGAGCCAGGCTACCGTAACCCTAGAAAACTGTATCTTCCGCTGTTACTTTCGGTTGACTGGTTCCTGCGCAGTTTGTTGCAGAAATTGGTCATACTGTGTACACTGTGATTGCAGCACGCTGTCTTGCTGCTGCTGTGTGGTTCTGTCTTGCTATTGCTGTGTAGTTGTGATTGCAGCGCAAGTTTTTGCTGCTGCCATGAGTCTCTGGTGCAATTGTGCGAGTTTTTTTTCTTCCTCACTTAAGTCGTGATGGCGAATGTAGGAGATGAATCAATCTTGAAGCTGGAAGGTGGTTCCCGCGCACCAACCAATAATCCGGTACCAAGTCCTGTTGTTATTCAGAACGATACAACTGCCGTACCAAACACCGTGAAGTTGAATGGATCAAATTCCTCTTTGGTCCAAGGTATTGGAGATGCATATTGATGGACATGGTAGAAAGGGCTTCGTGACAAGGAGTATCAAGGAACCTACTGAGGATAGTGCTGAGTATGAGACGTGGGAAACAGGGAATGCAATAGTAAAAGGGTGGTTGATCAATTCCATGGAACCTGCTATCATGGGATTTTTTATTCACCTGCGTACTACTAAAGAAGTTTGGGAAGAGGTGGCTTGGACTTATTAAGATGGTTCGGATATTTCTCAAATTTATGAATTGAAGGTTAAGTCGTTCAAGCTTCGTCAAGAGGGCCGGCCAATGGGTGTGTATTACGCTGACCTTAAGTCCGTTTGGCAGGAGCTAGATCAACGAAGACCAATCAACATGGAATGTGTTACCGATCTCAAGACACTTCGAGAAGAAATTCAAATTGATCGTGTGTACGCTTTTCTGGCGGGTTTGGATGACATCTTTGATAAAGTACGTAGTGATATTCTACGTACTCAACCCTTACCATCTGTCGAGGAGGTGTTTTCTGTTGTTAGGCATGAAGCACAACGACATGCCACTATGATGGGTGGGAGTAACAACCAAGGGGGGCTACTGTCCATGGGCATGGTCTCTCGGCCACCTGCAGCTTCACGTCCTAACAATTCTTCTAATCAATCTTTTAATTCTCGTCCCTTTGGCCGAGAAAATAAAGATGATTTGAAGTGTACTTTCTGTGGTCAAGCCCGTCATACCGAAGATACATGTTTCGCTAAGCATGGGGTGCCTGATTGGTTCCCAGAATTTAAGAAAAAATTGCGTGCCAAAGAATGTGAAGTAGCAGGATCCGGTGAAGGCCGTGCTTCCCTTGCCGCGGCTACACCAACAGCCCAGGGAGGCGAGCCTAGTTCTGGTGATTCTAATCAAACTTTGTTGACTCGTACTTAGGGTGACTCGTCTTCCAACACAGGTACTATAGGACGTCCTCTTTTAGCCTCCGAAACTGAGCAACATACAGGTTGGATTCTAGACTCTGGTGCAACAGATCATATGACATATGATAAAAATATGTTTCAATACATGACTACGTCTCACAAAAAAAACATAGCAACTGCCAATGGTACCATGGCAACCGTGTGTGGCACGGGCATCGTGCATCTCACCCCCTCTCTCATTTTACATCGTTGCTTACTTGTTCCTACTTTATCCCATCATTTATTATCCATACCACAGGTGACTGAACAATTGGATTGTGTTGTCCTAATGTATCTGTCCTTTTGTCTACTTCAGGATATTCAGACCAAGGAGATAATTGGGCATGGCACTAAGAGAGATGGGTTGTACTATGTGGATGACGTCGTTCCTGGCAGAGCTAATGTCGTTCGCGTATCTCGTTCTAGTAATTTACAAGAAGTGTGGTTATTGCATCGTCGGTTAGGGCATGCATCTTTTGGGTATTTACAACATATGTTACCTAGTCTATTTAGTAGAATAAATGAATCAGACTTACATTGTGAAGTATCTATTCTTGCTAAAAGCCACCGTGCTTCGTTTCCTCCTAGTATGAATAAAAGAGCTTTGTCGTTTAAACTTGTGCACTCTGATGCGTGGGGGCCTTCTCCCGTTGTTACTTCTTCTAGGATTAAATGGTTTGTTGATGATTGCACTCGTATGACTTGGCTATATGTGTTGAAAAATAAAAGCGATGTTGGTATGGTATTTCGATTTTTTCTCAGATGATTCAGATACAATATTCGTCTGTGATTAAAGTTCTACGTTTCGATAATGGTGGTGAGTATATTAATTTTGAGTTGTCAGAGTTTCTTCGTGATTGAGGCATTCTCCATGAAACGACACCCTGCAACAAAATGGGGTTGCTGAGAGAAAAAATTGCCATATCTTAGAAACGGCACGTGCTCTACTTCTTGGGGCATATGTTCCTAAGGTGATTTGGCCTAAAGCTCACTTATGCAGTCTATGTGATTAACCGTATGCCATCACGAGTTGTTGGCTTTCGAACACCTCTCCAAGTCCTCACTCAATATGCTCAAGTGGTGTCTACTTATACTCTTACTCCTCGGGTATTTGGGTGTGTGGCTTATGTGCATATTCGGAAAATTTATCATATTAAGTTTGATCCTTGTGCCCTACGATGTGTGTTTGTCGGTTTCCCGTCTCACCAAAAAGGATATAAATGTTATCATCATGAGACTTGGCATATGTATGTTACCATGGATGTGACCCTTTCGGAATCAGAGTATTTTTATGCTCCAGTATCTTCATCTTTAGATCACCAGGGGGAGAGCTTTAGTGGTGATTTGGAATGGTTGGACCTAGGGGGAGACATTATTGCAGATACCACACCTGCCAGTGGAGAAACATGTGCCAAGAAGGACTTAGAGTTACAGGTGGTTTCTACCGAGCCTCCTGAGGTGGTTCAGTCGGTTTCTACTGTACATAATAGGGCTCGGGAGCCTGAGTCTGCTGAAGTATTGTCAGAGCAGCCATGCAAATTGTTGCCTAGAGTAGTATGCAGTAACGGCAGCCACCTGCCGAATCGGCTGATGTGCCCCCTCTCTCTCTAGCTCCACAGTGCCGCCCAATACGTCTTATTTGGATATATCTGAGGTAAGTATTGTGGATGATTATGTAACTAATGCAAGTAATTATGTAAAGTTGCCACTGAGACAAAATCGAGGTGTGCCACCTATCAGGTTCTCTCTGAAAGGGAAAGTGAAGTATCCAATAGCCAACTATGTCTCATGCAATGGTCTTGCACTAGAGCGCCGAACTTTGGTAGACAATATGAAGTCTGTTCAAGTACCAACCCGTGTGGATGAAGCTCTAAAGGATCTAAAGTGGGTAAAAGCAATGGATGAGGAAATGTTGGCATTACAGAAGAGTAATACCTAGGAGGTGATGCCTTTGCCAAAAAGGAAGAAAACAGTTGGATGCCGATGGGTATTTACGATCAAATACAAAGCCGATGGATCAATAGACAGGTACAAAGCAAGGTTGGTAGCTAAAGGATACACCCAAACATATGGTGTAGATTACCAGGAAACTTTCTCTCCGGTTGCCAAGATGAATACGGTATGTGTTCTAATTTCTTTAGCTGCAAATATGGACTGGCCATTAAAACAGTTTGATGTGAAAAATGCTTTTCTCCATGGGAACTTGGAGGAAGAAGTATATATGGATTTTCCTCCTGGGTATAGTGTTGATGGAAATACCGGAGTATGTCGGTTGCGTAAGTCTCTCTATGGACTTAAACAATCGCCTCATGCGTGGTTTGATAGGTTTACTCAAGTTATGAAAAAGATTGGGTATCATCAGAGTCATTCTGATCACACGTTGTTTGTTAAACGAAGAAAGGGAAAAGTGACAGCCTTAATCATCTATGTAGATGACATGATTATCACTGGAGATGATTCTGATGAAATTTCGAAGCTGCAAGGTAATCTTGCGGCCGAGTTTGAAATGAAGAACCTAGGGCATTTGAAGTATTTTCTTGGGGTTGAAGTTGCTCGTTCTCCGAAAGGTATCTTCTTGTCCCAACGTAAGTATTTTCTGGATTTGTTAAAAGAAACCGGTATGACACTCCTATTGTTGAAAAACATCATCTATGTTTGGATCTGAATCGGAAATCAGTTGATAAAGGGAGATATCAGAGACTTGTAGGAAAACAAATTTATTTGGCTGATACACGTCCGGATATCTCTTATGCCGTGAGTGTAGTGAGTCAGTTTATGCACTCACCGAATGTAGATCATATGGCTGCTGTTATGCATATCTTAGCATATCTGAAGTTTGCACCAGGAAAAGGAGTACTATATGGGAAGCATGGACATTTGAGGGTTGAGGGGTTCACATATGCTGACTGGGCATGAAATGTAAGTGATAGACGATCTACTTCTGGGTATTTTACTTTTGTGGGAGGAAATTTGGTTACATGGCGAAGTAGGAAACAGAAGGTTGTATCGAGATCCTCAGCTGAGGCCGAGTATAGAGGCATGGCCCACGGCATTTGTGAGGTTCTTTGGGTTCGAAAACTTCTTTGGGGTCTTGGGTTCAAACCAAAGGAGACCATGAGACTATATTGTGATAATAAGTCAGCAAGAGATATAGCTGATAATCCGGTGCAGCAAGATAGGACAAAACATGTGGAGGTTGATCGACATTTTATTAAAGAGAAGCTTGAGAAGAAGATTGTGTCCATACCGTTTGTGAATTCGGAGGAGCAACTTGCAGATGTTCTTACTCATGCTGTGTGTAGTCGAAAGTTTGCTGACTCACTTGTCAAGTTGGGCATGTGTGATATCTATGCACCAACTTGAGGGAGAGTGTAAATCGTGAGTCAATATTAGGAAGAAAAAGAATGTAAATATTGTAAATACTAAGAGTCCTTTATTAGGAAGGATTGTCCTTTATTATTTGTTTCCTTATGAAACACGGATTGTATGTATATATATTTCAAAGAAGGAATACAATGAAAATTACCCCATAAAATTCTATTAATGTATGGTAATATTCCTTGCACGGGTACATCTTCAACATCCAATTGATTAGGAGGAATGGTTATGGAGTGAGAGAAGTGTGAGAGTTTGGGAGTATAGTTGTCGTCCAAGAAAATGCAGTGGGGTGTCAGATCCCTATGAATTATGGGCCTTGGTAGAGCGGTATGGAGATATGTAACTGCACTAGCAATCTGCTTGGCAATACGCAATCTAGTATTCCATGGTAATAGAAGTTGACGGTCATTAGCTCCTGTTAAGCTTCCATCAGAGTGGAGAACTCCTTTTGATGCATATTCATGCACCAGAGCTGGTATAGGAAGCTCTAAGCAGCACCCCAATAGTTTTAAAACATTCTCATGGGTGCTCATCTGTACTGAAATGGCAATGTCACGAATAGCCGCAGACCTAATTTCATCCATATTGAGTCAACTGTAAGACCTAATCATGTACTTTGTAATGAAAATTGATCGGCCATCTAGAAATCCCCTGAACATTTCGATTTCGTCGCATGAACCACTTTTTACAAAGCGAGATGGATGGAAGTTGTCGGTTGCTCTCATGAGCTCATCAGCAGAGTAACAGTGAATAGAGTGAGATCCTCTATCACAAGAGGCAATGAGTTCCTCTAATAATTTTCTCAGGTTCTTATAGTATGATGACTCAATATCTCTTTCCTTCCTTCTCAAGCAAGGCAGCTTTGAGATCCTGGTACAAAAAATAGTTAACGAATTAAAATGCGAATTCAGGTTCGAAATTAAAGCTCTATAGGAGAATGAAAATTATAACTTACAATTGCAGCAGTTTTGAAGGCATTGTTTTATCTCAACTGATGCTTGTATACCACCAAAGGCCTCTTAGGATTGGAATTGGATTGCACCAAGTAAACAGTAATCGATCAATTTCACAAACGAATCCACTGCAGATGGTCTGTGCAATCAGAGCAGAAGTTGTAGCTACTCCAATGATCAGTGTTGAATTTTATTATGCTTTTTAAGGTCCACGGTGGCAACGAATGATCAGCCCTGTGAAGAATAACATGCAGTGGTATCTGCCGGCCAAAGAAAACTACATGAAACTAGTAATTTTGTTTTTTCGTTACCAGACAAAGAAAAAGACAAAATTTGTCAATTACACACAAATAAAAAGAAAGGAGCTGGAAAGTAAGACATATCCGCAGAACCCCACGATGTAATTTTCATGAAGAAGCAGTGGTCATTGGAAGTTTAGTCGAACTTTCAAAAATAGAAAACATCTACAAAGTTTTATTACGAATCTTCATTTACAGAAGGAGGATGATCATAGGGCAGTTGGTGAAAAAGTTGAGGTTTCAGCATAAAACTAATTGACAATATGAGATGTAGCCCAAATACTTAAAAGCACATGCAAGGTCCCTCTTTTTCCGATGTAAGATTCACTCTCAACACGCCTCCTCACGTGTGACAAATTTTCAAGTCTAAAACAAAGACAATACAATCGGTGACACACCCCAACGCAGATATCCACAGGGACACCAAAATCGAGGGACGCAGGCCGACACTTGAAATGTGACAAAGCCATTGTGAAATCTCGTTTCAGGATTTTACTATTTAATTTTACGTATTTTGTATTTACACAAATTTATTTTGTTTCCGTTAATTTTAAAATTAGTTATTTAGCTACAAAATTTGAATTTGTAAATAATAATTTAAATATGTTGACCTTTCGGGATTATATTTAGTATTTTCAAATAGAGCTCGGTCCTACGGATGCCCAGGCGAAAACCGTTTGTTAATTGGAGTTCAAACGAAGGGTTTACATAACTTTAAAGTTGAAGGGTATTTAGTAATAATATTCTAGAACATTTGGAGGATTTTAATTTTTCTTGTGGTGGGTTCTGGGGACGCAATCTCTCACCTCTTCCCGACTCTCCCACTCATTTGGGAACCCTCCAGAACTCTCTCAATCAATCCTTCTCTTCCCTTCGTCATACAACACAGAGAAGGCCGACAAGGAGTGGAAGCCGCGTTAGCCAGCAAACCCAAATCACCAAACTATCATCACCGTAATTCCCATCTCGTCATGAACTCCTCCCTCTTCCCTATTTTTGAAAATGAAATTGACATAACGAATCCAGAAGCTCCAACGAGGCCCGACTTTTCCGCCGAAGCATGTGTGTTTTGGTTGAGGAATGGAGAACAGGATATCCAGACGTTGCAAATAGATGCAACATCCTTGTCTGCTCAATTGACTCTTGTGCAGCGAGATACAAAATGGGCGAACTGGAACAATGATTGAAGTTGTGCTTGCAAACAAAGGAACAACGAGTTCACTTGCAAGATGGTGAGCCCATTCTCCCTTCATTTCCTTATCTTTGTAATATGTCTTATTCTTTCTTTATTAATGTATAGAAACAAGAAAAGGTACATACTTTTATTTTATTGAATTGTTTGTAGTCTTTGGCTAAAAGGGAAGAATTAGGCTTGATATAGGCACGCTAACACATTGAAATAGAAGTTAAATATGATTCCTTGATAGTTTGGAAGTGCCCTGAAATTGTAAATTTGATTAAACGAATATGGGTTCTAAATTACAGGAAACTTATTCATTTTGCAGAGAGAAACTATGTTTATGTAGCCTACTTTGGCTCTTGATTTCCATGTCCTTGTGAGTTCCTTTTGATCTAATATTATATGTTTTCAAAATAAACGTGTCCATGATCAAAACCCATCTGATTTCACTTATTGCGTTGAGTTTTGATAGATCAAAATCATTTCCAAAGTTGAGTCACAGGGCTGCCAGGCAGCAGCAAGTTCTGTATTTCCAGTTTTAGAACTCCATTTTATAGTTGGAATAACTTACAATTCAGAGTTCCGTTCTCTACCAATATTATATGATTTCAAAGTACACAAAACAAGCCTCCAAAAACCATTTAAGTTTGTACCATTTGGTTCAGGGTTGAGCGTTCAAAGTGAGCTTAAACTTGGTTGATCGAAGCAGTTTTTATGCAACTTTTGTGGAGAAAAGGAGTGTTATTTCTACATTATTCAATTCTTCTCGGAGTTTTTCCTTTAAAGTACTTTTGCTTTGTACTAGTATCGTTATTTGAAGTTATATTGTACTAAAATAATGTCTATGTTACATATTAAACAAAGGGATATATGATATTATTTTGGCTGCTAGTTGATTTATTTCAAATGGAAGAAAGGATCAAGGAATAAACTGCTTCACTTGTGATCAACCTGTAGTTTGCATATATGGGTAAACATCCCAAATTTCATTATTCTTCTAATGACTGATTATAGGTTGTTATATACAGAATTAATATGGTTTATGGTTCAGAAAAGTAGAAAGCATGAATTAGAGCGAAACCCGATGGCTCCTTCTATTTTGGTTCATTGCTTTATATATACAACATGGTATGTGATTAGTATAATAGGTATTTACAGTAAGGAATATATACCTCTTGGTTTTTATGTATGGAGGTCGATATACAAAAGGATGTTTAAGGCATCTGGTTATCATTTAATTAATTTCAAAGGATAGCATACTTTTATTTGACTTTTACATTTTCCATGTTTTCTAAAATTGTACTCGTTCAAATGTATGGGTGACTTGATATTGGTAGATAAGAGGAATCGGCAAAATGTATATTTGAATGTGTACTGAACTTGTTGTGGAGTGTGGTTGATTTGTATGTTTGGCCTGATGTGATGAAATGTGAATGACTTTAATATATGTGATATTGGTGATTACCCTGTTTTTGTAATTCTTATCCTATGTGGATATGACTTGGTTTTATAAATATGTTTTCTATTGAATTGTTATTTTTAATACTTAGCCATCGATTTATGTTTATGAAATGAGATTTGACGTGTATATTTGAAATATGGTTTGATTTGTATGATTCCTGTAACATCCCACATCAACCAACGGAGAGGGGGTGATGTGCCTTATATGTACATGCCCTCTTCCATATAGCACGATGCCTTTTGGGAGCTCACTGGCTTCGGATTCCATGGGAACTTCAAAGTTAAGCGAGTTCAGGCGAGAGCAATCCAAGGATGGGTGACCCACTGGGAAGTTCTCTTGTGAGTTCCTAGAAACAAAACTATGAAGGCGTGGCCCAAAGCGGACAATATCGTGCTACGACGGAGCCGGTATGGGATGTGACAGAATGGTATCAGAGTCATTTTGCCGTGTGGTGCGAGTGTGCCGACGAGGACCTCGGGCCCCTAAGTGGGGTGGATTGTAACATCCCACATCGACCAATGGAGAGAGGGTGACGTGCCTTATATGTACATGCCCACCTCCATATAGCACAAGGCCTTTTGGGAACTTACTAGCTTCGGATTTCATCGGAACTCCGAAGTTAAGCGAGTTCGGGTGAGAGCATTCCTAGGATGGGTGACCTTCTGGGAAGTTCTCGTGCCGAAACCCAAAAACAAAACTGTGTGGGTGTGGCCCAAAGCGGACAATATCGTGCTACGGTGAGCCGGTCTGGGATGTGACAGAATGGTATCACAGCCACTCTGCCGTGTGGTGCGAGTGTGCCGACGAGGACGTCGGGCCTCTAAGGGGGGTAGATTGTAACATTCCACATCGACCAACGGAGAGGGGGTGATATGCTTTATATGTATATGCCCACCTCCCTTTAACATGAGGCAGTTTGGGAACTCACTGGCTTCAGATTCAGTCGGAACTCTGAAGTTAAGCGAGATTGGGTGAGAGCATTCCTAGGATGGGTGACCCACTGGGAAGTACTCGTGAGTTCCCAAAAACAAAATCGTGAGGGCGTGGCCCAAAGCGGACAATATCGTGCTACGGGGGAGTCGAGCCTGGGATGTGACATGATGTGCCTTATATGCACATGCCCACCTCTTTATAGCACGAGGCATTTTGGGAACTCACTGGCTCCGGAACCCATAAGAACTCCGAAGTTAAGTGAGTTTGGGCGAGAGCAATCCTAGGATGGATGATTCCTTGGGAAGTTCTCGTAGCAAGATATTGTCCGCTTTGGGCCACGCCTTCATGGATTTGTTTTTGGAAACTCAGACGAGAACTTCCCAGTAGGTCACCCATACTAGGATTGCTCTCGCCCGAACTCGCTTAACTTCGGAGTTCCCATGGAATCCGAAGCCAGTGAGCTCCTAAAAGGCCTCGTGCTATATGGAGGTGGGCATGTACATATAAGGCATATCACTCCCTCTCCGTTGGTCGATGTGGGATGTTACAATCCATCCCTCTTAGGGGCCCGACATCCTTGTCAGCACACTTGCACCACACGACAGAGTGGCTCTGATACCATTCTATCACATCCCAGACCGGCTTCGCGGTAGCACGATATTGTCCGCTTTGGGCCACGTCCTCACGGTTTTGTTTCTGGGAACTCACAATCACTTCCCAGTGGATCACCCATCCTAGGAATGCTCTCGCACAAACTCACTTAACTACGAAGTTCCGATGGAATCCGAAGCCAGTGAGTTCCCAAAAGGCCTCGTGCTATAAGAAGGTGGTGGACATGTACATATAAGGCACATCACCCCCTTTTCGTTGTTCGATATGGAATGTTACAGTTTGCATGTTGTGATGAAATATGAGGGCTAGTAGTGGACCGTTAACCCATTGTGATGGGGATTTGTTGCTTCGATATTGTTTCATTTCTCGCTTCGTTGATTCGCTCTAAGTTTAGTATTTGTGCCTTGTTAAGCTTTTGTAAATTGAGTAACTTGTGCCTGGTCTCGTTTCTTTGAGTCGTTGTACATTATGGTTATTCGCCTTCCGCTCAGTTTCGTTGAGTGATTTGAAACTGGGTTTCAGTTGGATTCCGTTGAGTGATGGTCCATAATTGTATCCACATGGATTCCGTTGAGTGATGGTACGAAATCCTTCTACTCCGCGATTCTGTTGAGTAATGGTCCGGAGTCCCTTCTACTTTGTGATTCCGTTGAGTTATGATCTGGAATCGTATCCATGTGACGTGTTAGTTCCTTGGATTTGATTTCAGCTTCAGAGATGTAGGCTTCAACCGAACTGTGTTGCTCTAGCCGTGCATTTCGGCCTATGATATGTGTTATTGATTGCCGTGATTATGGAATGATGTTAGTTGTGATTGTTGGCGTTATGATTAGACTTGTTGATCAATATGGCTAGAGAATATAATTGTATTTCGTCGTTTGTTCTTTGAAATATTGCATGATATGCATTGTGGTATATTGTTGAGACATAGCGATTGATGTGATGAATATTCGAGCGTAGTGAAATGACGAACTACGAATGACTTGATCCCTATTGAGGGTACGTACGCAATCTAATGAGGAGGTTAGATGCAGCCATAAAGTTTACAAAAAATTACTATGCGAATCGATTCTCGAGTTGTGATTTGCCATATCCCGGAGGCGGAGTATGTTTGAGATACGGGTATTTGGTGACGTCACATGTCGATCATGGACGTACGTCGGGATCGGGGCGTGACAGTCATAATATGGAAATGATGTGTAAAAGTACAAATAAATTAGTATAAGAGTATGAGTAGAGTGCGCATTGAGTGCGATGAACCTTAAATAAATGCATGAATGAGAAATTAGAGAATCTAAATATCTAAAGCGAAAGTATACAATGTAACACATCCAAAATACAATTTAACACATCCAAAGATGTTAATAACAAAATTATTAAGAATAATCCTTACAATGGTGAGCAAATCCTATGTCGTCACTCCTCGACATCAAGAGTTTTAAAGCCTACTAAATCTTGGAGGGGCGCAAAAAAAAGTGCGAGTGGGAAAAAATAAAGATTTCAAAAAATTATTTATGTATTTCAAACATACTAATCCCTCATTGTAAAAATCCGAATATTAATCAAAATCGTACTACATCGTAAGTACCAAGGAAATAATGTAAAAGCTAGTATTTCAAAAATACAATTAAGTCACGTAAATCCTAATATAAAGTCATTATGAAGAAACCAAAGGTTAAAAGTCACGAATTCCAAATATCTTGTTGTAAATCGTAATAAATCTGAAATATCATAGGATCAGTGAAAAGTTGATATCTTAAGCAGGTAAATCATAAATCATCAATAAACATATATGGTATGCTCATCAAATAATGTAGACTCAAGAGCTCATGCAGTGAATTCTAATATGAACAGGCTGAGTGTGTAAATCTACATTCTAGTACTACATACACCTGAAGTTGGTGCTAAGCGCATTACATTCGAGTCCTATATGCATGTGCAACTAGTACAGGCTGACACCTATAATGGATCAAATGTGAGCATAACGGTGCAATGTAAACATACACGTGAAGCTAGTCCTGGTCTGAGACAGTACTATAGACACCATGCAAGCATACGTGTTGAGAAAATAAATCATATGAAAACATGTCATGTCTAATCTCTCAAATCACAATTGTCACAAATCTTATTATCGCATAAAGCATTACATTTCTGAAAGTAAAGCACGATAGTAAAACGTTTCACAACGAAGGTTCTCAAAGCTCATAAATTATACAATATCGTCATCACATAAAACATTTGTGCTTTCTAGAACAAGGTATTATATCAAGCATATCACAAAACCCAAGTTCGAAATCATACAAGTAGAATATGATTTAGAAAACAAAAGCCCACTCACAAATACACCGTATGATCATAAATGCATTGTCGTGCACACTCTTTTTTTTTTCTTTTTGGAAGGTAAGAGGTAAATTCATTTACCAACAAGAAACTTACATAAACACAGGCCCAAATACACATAAAACACAAGACAAAAGATGGGCCTCCAAAACAACAACCACAAAAGCCCAACCCGTGGGTTGAGCCAACAATAGAAAACACTGAACAAACCCTAGCTGCCAAGATCTCTTGCCGCCGCCGAAGCACTTCCCGACGACCACAAACCAGCCTCCATGCAACCGCCAGAGAAGAAACCAAACCAAGCCTCGAACACAAACTGAGAAGCTGTCATTGTCCTCAATCAAACCCCACAAGGAACCAATCTGACACCACCAAGGGAATAAACCTGGGAAGGAAACTAGTGAGAACACTGGCAACAGTGTCGAGATCGACACACAAGTGGAAGGTGGTGGTGTGAACACCCGAGCCTGAGCTCTACACACTTTTCAAAAAAGCTGTGAACAACGGTTGAACAAAGTAGTGGTAGATCGGATCACAGGTGGAATTGAGAGAGGGCAAAGCCAAGTGGGAGGGGAAGAAGAAGAAGCAAGTGGACGCATGGAGGGGGAAAGACAGTGGAGGGAAGGAGAAGAGGGAAATCGAAAAAAGGGGTTTTCCGATTGGGGCAAAGCACGGCTAAAATTGGGGCACATGGACTGGGAAACAAAGAAACAGTAGGGAGAAAAGCAAGTGTGAAGGGAACGGGGCTGCCACCGACCTTGGCCAAAGCTAAGGTCGACGGCTAAACGATACATGGGATATTACTCTATTCTAAAATTGGGGGATTTCAATTTATTTACGGGATTGCCACTTCTTTTTCCAATTTTTTTTGTCCCGGGGGTCTGGGTTTTGTTTGTATTGTTTATTTGGGTTGTTAAATAGTGGGCAGTGTGAAAATGACTTTAATACCTATTTTTGAGATCCAAAGGCCGAAAATAAAAGTTTGGTGGGCATTATTGTCATTTTTGGTTTGGGAGGGGGTGGGGTGGCTGTCGATGGAATTGGAGAGAGTTTGTTGGATTCGGCGAGGGAGGGTTACAGAGAGAAGGAGGGATGAATCCATGGAATTCCGGGATTAGACTGGATTTGCCGAGGAAATTACAGAGAGAGAAAGAGCAAGGCAGGGATGGGGGCATTTGAGGGATGGTAACTCTACTTATGCTGGTTATCACTCGATTTTGCTACGTACACTCATTGTCTTTCCATTGTTCGACGTAGACAGAAGCAAGAGAAAAATGGAGGTCAGTGCAGCGGCAGCTACGGCGGCTGCCTCCAAGGCCTTCAAGAGCACGGAGTCGAAATGGGTAAGCAGTAGATGCAAAACCCGGATGGAAAACCCCTCTTACACTTCCATGGTAGTATGATTTGATCTTCACTGTCCCCTCTTACACTTCCATGGTAGTATGATTTGATCTTCACTAGCAACCTGTTTTGCGATATGCAATCTAATGTTCCATGGTAGTACAATTTGATCTTCACTATCCCCTCTTAAACTTCTTTCACCATTGAGAACTCCTTTTGCTGCATATGCTGCATATGCATGCACCATAACTGGTGCAGGGAGCTCTAAGCAGCAGCCCAAGAGTTTCAAAACATTCTCGTGGTTGCTCATCTGTATTGAAATGACAATGTGACGAATAGACCGAGACCTAGGTATATCCTCATGGATGCCGATGATGTACTTTGCGATGATAATTGATCGGCCATCTAGAAATCTCCTGAACATTTTGTAGTGTGATCTCATAGGAGGAATTGTTATGGAGAGTGAGAAGTTACACGGTTTGGGAACATAATAATGGCCCAAGAAAATACAGCTGGCTTTTAAATCCTGATGAATGATTGGCCAATCCTGATGAATAATTTTGCACGTACATAACAATAATTTTACAAGTGATTCTCTAAAATCGTGAACCAACACTAAGTTCAAGCCTAACTCCTAGATCTCATATTAACTATATAATAATTCATAATTCAATTGCAAAATTACAAATCCAAAGTGATCATAATTCTTTGTATCATCTTAGGAATAAATCTGGCAATTTGTTCAGTGATACTCACTGCATATATAATCATATGTATGCTAATTCTCCAATGAAAACACTTTAGTATCTTACAATTCGTCAACAGATCGTGACTACTAGCTTCATATCTATCCCAAGAGTAATCCATAGACCTATTCAAACCTAAATTTCCTTCGTAATTACTTGCTCTTACATCAAAGTATACGAGTAACAAAATCCAAGTGTTCATAGCATCTTAATCTCTAATATAACCATTCCAACATCGCACGAAAGTAAGTTACTATAAAATCTTTTTGCATAAAATCCTTCTAACTTGTCCACTAGTCAAAATCAAGACATCACGATAAATTACAAAACTCTATGTAGCACCAAATTCTCGTCTCATTCAATTCTTAACTCTTAAGATCGTTTCTAATCCCTCAACTAACTGACAAATTTTCTCGAGGAATTCCTTTCCTAGAATTTACTTGAACACTTCCTATTTCCTTCACCGTTAAGAATCAAATGAGTTGAGTACGCACTGACTTCTCTAAATTTTTCATTACAGTAACCTAACTTATAAAAAATGATTGATAACAGTCCTATCTCTCTCCAAATGAGTTGAGTACCTACGTACTCAGTTTATTCTTACTTCTTCTAGGGTAAGATGACCACTTTCCTCTTACTCCACAGTCCAAGTTTTCTCGTCTTTTAGTTACTCGGAACCCATTTCACCTGAAAAATTCATCTTAAATTTATATGCATGCATTGCTTAACTTCCATCCTTTTCGCTTTTGGATCAAATTTAATTTCCTTTCTCAAAAGATCCACATATGAATTCAATTGTCAAATATCATGTGCAAAAACTGACTTCACATTTAAGCCTATTCATACACTCTACATATCACTAGCGGCCAACCAAAACCTTTACTTCCAAAACCCATCGCACAGACTCCTTTAAATTCAAACTTATCTGGCTCATGCTAATCTTCTCCCACAGTTCTTATCCAAAGGTGTCTAATACCTATGCTCTGATACCATTCAGTCACAGCCCGAACTCGGGATCGATAGAAAAACTCGAACCCGAATCCGAAACATGAGTTAAAAACCAAATGAATAAAAGGAAATTGAAATTGGTTGGAAAATAAATTTCTTCTTATAAAATAACTTATGATTCGTAAACAAATCAAGAACTCTTTACAATTCTAAAATAAAAAAATGAATAAACATTTTATTCTCACATCTAATCCGATCTCATCATGCCTACTCTTTTGAATGTCTAGTTCGTAAACCTGCATAACAATAGAGGGATGAGCTTCAACAACTCAATAAGGACATAACCTTACCACAGTAAATTGACAATACTAAATTAAGTGCCATGAAATCATATAGCAAAATATCAAATCACTATTGATAAGAATGCATGAATACAGTGCAACTTTCTCGGCTACCCCCGTTGATTTATATAATAAAACACGTGGACCTGCACGTCCCATACCATGCATTTTACCACTGGAGTGGTGGTTCGAATGTTCTATTATAGAAACTAACCCCCATACAATATCCCAAGTCCATAAATCCCTTTTGCTAGCCATCTTATCTAATTCATTGATCTTCAACCCAAATCACCCACATTGACAATTTATGCCGCCGATATCCTATTCTAATGTGCACACCGGGCTCAACTGGAACTGGTTTCACAATAAATAGATTCAACTACACAAAAGATCCTTTCCAACTACCCTAATTTCCCGAATTTCAATCTCAACACTGAAGTTCCAACCACATCTCACAACATGAGTGATGCATAAATATTGTCATTTCATCTTTCACATATATCACAATATATTCTCAACGAATAGCATATAACAAGTACATACTTAACTGAAGCAATTAGCCAATTAATATCCAACCACATTAATCAACCAAAAAGATCAAGAATATTATAACACTTCACGAAATTTAATAAAATCAATTTCTGTAAAGGTTTGTCATATTTCCTTTACCTAGATTCCAAAGCTAAAACAAAGATCCACGTCACTACCAGGATAGCTAAGATCCACGTCACTACCAGGATAGCTAAGATCCACGTACTTATTTATGTCACTACCAAAATAGCTAAGCTCTATGTACTTGAGCAAGCATCTTGATCACTCTTGCCACCATGTATTTCTTGTACTCTCTTTTATTTTTCTAATCTCTCTATACATTTATACTTATGTAAATATATACGTTCTCTTTTCTCCCCTCTCTATCTATACTTCCCTACGTTGCCTGCACTGCATGCTTCCTCAAGCTTTCCATGCCATCTAAACTTGGTAGTAAATATCAACCATTCTCTCCATTTTAAAATGGAGGGAATCCTATTTTTACTATATGGAGTCGGTTACTAAACTTAGTAACCAAGTAAAGAAAACAATAGAAAATACGTAGGGGTGGATTTTTTTGCCAAATTGCCGTGCCAACCGTGCCATACCGATTTTGTGTCAATCGGTAATGGTACGGTATTGTACCGTACCAAAATTTCATGGTACGATATTGGTAATGGATACCATTACCATGGTATTACCGTACCGTACCGAAAATATAATATAATATATAATTTATAAATTATATAATAGATAATTATATAACACATATTTATAATATTCCAATATTTGAAAATAAAACCCTACTTATATTAGCATTGTTGTTGGTGACTTTGATCTATTAAAATGGTGGAAATCAAATACAAAAGAGTTCCTAATTCTTTCACAAATAGCCAAGATATCTTTGTAACCCTCGATTGTACCGTTGCTAGTAAAAATGCATTTAGCCTAGGGAGGAGGATTGTGGACCCTTTTAAGGCATCATTGACTCCTAAAATAGTAGAGGCACTAGTGTGTACTAGTGGTTGGCTTAAAGCAGATGAAGTAAACTTCTACAAGGAACTAACGGAAGATATGCTTCAATTTTACAAGGAAATGGAAGAAGAGGAAACAAGAAAGATATGCTTTAATTTTTTTAGTAAATTTGTTGTTAAATGGTTTTCAACTTTAATTCTTCCTGCTACTAATTAATATGTTTTCTTTGTTTGTAATGAAGGCTTGACACAAGCTCAATCTTCTACAAGTTCCATGCCTCCTCCAAAAGCTTCGACATCTCAAGCTTGAATAATTTATCAATGAATTCTACTTTTTGAAGTTTAGTTCCAATTTTCATTTGGTTTGAAACTTTAATTTATATTTGGATTGTTAATTTCTATTTGTTTTGGTTCGTAACTACTATTTAGATTGTAAGCTTAATTTTCATCATGAATCTTGATGCATCATTTGAATTATTGTGTGTGTAAATTGTGAACGATGAATAATAGATGAATTTAAGCTACAATGTATGAGATAAAGGTACAAAAAAAAAGTTTTGCCTTTGAATTGGGTTAAAAAAACAAAAACAGATTTTGGCCCAAAACAAAATAGCAATTACCATTGTCATACTATGCCAACCGAACTTTTGGCAATACCGAATTTTGGTAAACCGAAAGTTTGGTACGGTAATGGTAATAGATTTTACCAAATTGAAAGTTTGGTACGGTAATGGTAATAAATTTTACCAAATTGAAAATTTGGTACGGTAATTGGTACGAGAGTTTTGGTATAGTAACCGTACCAAACTCATCCCTAAAAATACGTAGTTGGCTATAGGTGTACTTGAAAGGTTCGGTTCTTATCTCATTGGAAAGTAAAAGGTGTCAACCCAATCAAGAATTGATGATATGGGGCAGCCACCTAAGGCTCTTTGAAGCCACGTCCAAGTTATAGCTTGGAACTAGGGCTGGGCAAACGGGTCCTGGACCCGCGGGTCGGGGCGGGTAATGCGGGTACGGGGCGGGTACGGGGCGGTTCTTAATCTTGTAAAAACATATAGGGGCGGGTCGGGCCGGGTAATTGAAGTTTTCGATTCGGGCCGGTTCCAAAAGTATAGGAACCGTGGGTACCCGGACCGGCCCGTTTGTGTTACAATGGATGGACGAGATTTAAGATATCATCTCTCCATCCAATCTTAACCGTCAGTTTCAACCTAGTCCTAATTCCACCTCCCGAGTCCCAAGTTCCAGAAGCACCCAGTCTCTCGAATTCTCAGACAGACTCTCCCTCGACTCCCTCTCCCTATCCCTTCCTTCGACTATCTCATACTCTCTCACTCACAGTGCTCACCGCCGTCGCGACCACCATCACTCACCCAATCACCACCATCGAGCTCCAACTCTCAGACTCTCACAACGCTGTCGCGACCAACACAACGGCACCACCTCCGCCGTCGCGACCACCATCATCACCCCATCACCACCGACACTGCTACTGCCAGTAACTACCAACCATCATCCCTCTAAAATTTAGGTAATTTTGAATTAGGTTTTATTATTAATTTGAATTTCTGGTGTAGGGATTTTTAGGGGTTTTAAGTTAGACTGCCTAAGATTGATGATTGAGCTGTAAAAATGTTTCAGGATCTAGAATATGAACTGAGAGAAGTAGAATTTGTAGATTGATGATTGAGCTGTGAAAAATATTCCTCTTTTGATTTTTTTCAGAAAGAGAGGAAATGTGCATGTCATGTTGTCTGACTCTTAATCTTAATCTATCCTCTTTCGGTTTTGTTCGTGATTTTAATATATTAAGAAATTGATGGAGTCCTTTCTTTAAAAGAGCTTTCAATTATTTTAAAACCACTTCATTTTATCTCGGGAAGGGTCTCCGATGATGCTTTCTCGAAGGTTAAATCTTACTCTTACCTTCTTGCTTCAGAGTTCTTATACATCTGTATTCTGTAATGTTCATTCCCACGATGCATGCATAGCATACCTATTTTCTGCAAGTGGTAAGTAAGCACCAATTTTGTGTTTTAATGAAGTTTCCTGATGCTGGATGCAGTTATTGGAAAAGAGAAAGCTTTAAGCATAACCTCTGCAGTGCAAAAATATGGAAACCTCATCGGTTTCGGTATGCTCTAAAGCTTATTTGTTTTAGATCCTTTTTATTATGTTTCGGTATGCTCTGATATAATTCATTGTACTTTTTTGTTGGTATTTGCTTGGATTGACTTGGGAATGACACGTTTTTACCTGAGTGCAGGGCATTTCTTCAGTGTTTCTTTGCTGGAGTTTGTACTTTGTTGTGGCGGTTTGATCACCCTTCTCCTCCAGGTCAGTTTAGTTCTGTTATAAACACTTATACTAAACTAGGAGAATTAGAAGATACATCTCAGGGACATGCTCTATACTTAACTAGGAGAACTGAAATATTCAAAAATAAATGTCCCTGATCAAATTGACACCGGGAATGTCAAAAATAAAGCATAATCTTGAGCTCCTATTCTGAGTTTTCCTTTATACAGATTTGATTCTTCATGCAAATATTTGTTTGTTTTTATAGTTATTAGTTTTTAACCTATTACAGGCTTAACAAATGTTTGTTTGTTTATTAGTTATTAACCTAAAACAAACATCTTTTCGGTTCCTTAGTGTTTAGTAATGATATGGATAATTATAAGTTGAGAAAGCTCTTTGAAAGAATTGCTTCTGAAAGTTAATTATAAGTTGGTTTTAAGTTTTAACATTCATGTCATCTGTGTGTGTGTGTACCTTGTTGGAACGCCTAGGGCAAATCTCAGGAAGAAGCTGCTATAACTTGGATAATACACAACAAACAATCAAGATCAAACCAACATCATTTGCACTTAAAAGAGTTCCCTTAGTGTCCTACTACCGGCTCCATTCAAAATCTCCTCCATATTTAAGACCAGAGTTATTGGCACGGCTTGAATCTTCTGGTTTTATGGAGTTTGCATAGGCATGCCAACCTAAAATGTACGGCAAGATAAACTGCAAAGAACAGAATACATGAGTCCTAACTAGTAAGGATTCGGCATGTGTATGTGGTCTTATGTAGGTATTTTTTATACAAGGATAATTGGGTGGGTGGACGAGTGTGTAGAGAGAAAGAATGAGGAGGAAAGGGATAGAGAATCGTACATTGAAAGCTGATTTCAGAACGGCAAATTCCGCTCTGGTGATAGGAATATAAATGCTCTCGTCCAAGTTGATAAGCTTGTTTTGAACACCTTGATTATGACATAATGATAAGAGCATAAATGTTAAAAAAAACTGAGCCCTTCCAATAAGTATAGTACATGGCTTGCATGCAATAATATTGTACTGAGTTAACAGAAACTATACATTGCAAGCAATGGCGTATGCAGGCCAAATTTGGTTAAACAACACCATCATAAAATGACAACCTTAGGATTGGAGAGAGCTCTTAAACTGGCAAGAAAATGAAATCTAATATTAGTGATGCGAAGCGAAACTCTTAAATCCGTTTAGTGAATGTCATTTATGGAATTTGGAGGGCTTGAAAACAATTACAAGTTTCGCTTCAAGTCTTGGAGAATACCCGAGGGAAACATTAAGCATTAGTTGCTGTTTGTTTATAGTTATTAACAAATGTGTGTTTGCAAGAATTTCTTCATGCAAATGTTTGTTTGTTTGTTCCTTTCTTCGCAGTCAGATTTCCAGCATGTTTGTTGTTTATTTACTTGGTTCACTTGGTTCAGGTGGTTTTTAACAAGAAGGAGTTCCAAACTTCCAGTGGCAGAGGCTCTCTCTTTTCTTAAAACTAGGTGCAGCTAGGTATGTTAACTTGTATGATTGTATCTCTTAAAGTTAATTTCCTACAGTACAAGATAATTTCCTTGTATCTCTAATCTAGAATGTTGTCACTAAATAATTATCATATTACATAATAGGTATAACGCTAAGTCAAAATGTTCTTCTATGTCCAAACTGATTAGTATAATAACATGATGATACTTCTCAGCCTTTTTGGTCTTTTGTCGATCAACAATCTGTGTGTTGTGTGTTCACTCTGTTTAATTGTGCCACTGCTGACTGCTTGTGTTTCCCATCCCAGAGGGTAATTATTTGCTTTGAACCAATCAGAAAGCAACAAAGAAATTGCTATTTTATTTACATGGCGATTATGCTTTTTTGGGTTTAAATTATGTATAATGTGTATATAGGCAATTTCTTTGCTGTTGTATCAAGGCAATGATGAATATTTCAAAATATCTTTAGTTGATTAATGAATATAGTTTCATTATTTAAATTTTACAGATTTTTACATAATGTCTCAATCTCAAAGTCAAAGTACCCCTAGAAGTACTAATGTAGCATCATCTACGGCTACATCACCATGTCCTTCACAACCAACACAAGCACCCACACAATTATCAAACCGATCAATGCCTCCCCCAAACCCCTCATCCTCCAGAAAAAGAAAAGCACCATCTATTCCAAAGACAAAACAACCAACTATAATAGCTTCACTAGAGAGATCTTCTTCTGAGAGATCTTGGGTTTGGGATCATGTCACTAAGTGTACCGTCTCAGAAATACAAGAAGTAGAAAAGGATGGAAAGAAAGAGAAGGTGGAGGTACAAGTATTGAAGGCTAAGTGTAACCATTGTAACGCCCTTTTTGCATGTGATACTAGTGGGGGTGGAACTAGTACTTACATTAAACATATCAATAAACATTGCAAGTCATATAAACCAACCGATGAGTTGCAAAAGGTTCTAGGCAGTTCTGGACCTTCTAGGGATGAGGATGTCAAAAACATGCTTGTTGCTAAAGGGTGGAGCCAAGAAGAAAGTGTGGAAGGTATTATTGAGTTTATTGTGATCGAGGAGGTACCTTTTAGTATTGTGGAGAGTGAAGGGTTTAGGCGGATGATGTGCAAAGTCCAGCCTAGATTGCATGTTCCATCTCGGAGAACTATCATGAGGGAGTTATTCAATACGTATGATAGCATGAAAGATCAGTTAAAAAAGGAGATACGCGATCATAGAGTGAGCTTGACTACTGATACATGGACAAGTGTGCAAAATTTGAACTACATGGTGCTAACTGCTCATTTTGTGGATGATGATTGGAATATGCACAAAAGGATTCTAAACTTTTGTTTGATTTCAAGTCATGAAGGCAAAGCAACAGGGAAGATGATTGAGCAATGTTTGGTTGAGTGGGGGATTGAAAAGGTAATGTGTATCTCAGTTGACAATGCATCGGCTAATAAGGTGGCAATTGAGTATGTTGTTCGTAAAATGCAGAAATGGCCTAATAGTAAAATGATTATGAATGGCAAGTTTATGCATGTGAGGTGCTTAGCTCATATTATCAACTTGGTAGTGAAACATGGGTTGAAAAGATTAGATACAAGTGTGGCTGCTCTTAGAAATGCCGTGCGGTTTGTGAGATCAAGTCCCCGAAGGTTAAGTTATTTCAAGAAATGTGTGGAGAACGAGAAGTTGGATAGTAGGGGTCTAGTTGTTATGGATGTGCCTACTAGGTGGAATAGCACATACATGATGCTAGAATCTTGCTTGAAGTTTAAAAAAGCATTTGAAAGGATGACCGAAGATGATGAAGCCAATATATACACCTCCTATTTCAGTGAAAAGGTGCTTAATGATGAAGGAGAAGAAGTGGCGGGTAAAGGGAGGGTTGGACCACCTAAGGAGGAAGATTGGGATAGTGCAGAAGTGTTTGTGGAATTTTTGAAGGTCTTCTATCTTATAACTTTGAAAGTTAGTGCAAGTAAGTATCCCACATCTAATACAGCTGTTCATGATGTCATTGCTGTGGAAAACGAGATTGAAAAGCTTTTTTTGCCTGAATATATGCAAACTGGAAGAACTGTAGAGTTGGTGCTACGTGATATGGCATTCAACATGAGAGCCAAATATCGAAAGTATTTTGGTTCAATTGAGTCCCTTAATCAAATATTTGTAGTTGCCCTTGTCTTAGACCCAAGGTTGAAATTGAGGCACTACATGCACTTGTGTAGAAAGCAATTACAACTTCCTGAAGAAGAGATTGAACAGAAAAGTAATCAAGTGAAGACATTGTTGAAGGCGATGTGTGATGAATATGTTTACCATGCTTTCGGTTCACAAACACAACAAAAGGGTAGAGAAGATTTAGTTCTTGACACTTCTTCTTCAAGGGTAAAACAATCATCTTCTAGTGTGCCAACAGAAAATCCAATGATATTTAGTCAAATCATGGATGATTGGGAGAAGGAACTAGAAGACACCGAGGATATTGCGCTTGCACATGAGGTGGATAGGTATCTCCTTGACACTGTAGAGAAAGTACCACATGGTTCACAATTTGACGTTCTGAAATGGTGGAAGTTGAAAGGGAGGAGCACATATCCCACACTTGCTTTGATAGCGAAAGATGTCTTGCCAATTCAAGTGTCAACAATTGCCAGTGAGAGTGCATTTAGTGGAGGAAAGAGAGTAATTGACCCTTGTAGATCATGTCTCCTTCCTCAAACAGTGGAGTCATTGATGTGCCTCCAAAACTGGATGAGAAGTGAACCAATTGGCAGCATTGAGTATGAAGCAAGTCCTGCGGAGCTTGAATTTTATCAAGAGTGTGAAGAAGGTAATTATTTTGTTTTTTATAGTTTGGTTTATAACTTTATATTAATTGGTTTACAATTAACGTTTGTTCGTTGTTGTAGAATATAAAAGAAAAAGAGCAAATACTATATCTACAAGTTCAACCATCTCATCAAGTGTTCCTGAAGTTGAAGCTTCTCAAATAACTCGAACGAATAAAGGAAAAGGAATTGCGGTAATATTTTAAACTCAAATGAATAAACTTTAAATTTCAATGAGGATAATATGATGTTGGACTTTAAAAATGTCATGTTTATATTCTATTTTTGCTTACAGATTCAATGAGGATTGTTGTTGGAAACTTGGGCGTTGGATGTGATTTTGGATGTTAATTTGAAATTTATTGCGGATGTCATGTTTATGTTGTGTTGGATTATTTGATTCTTGGAATTTGGATGTCTTGGACTTTCGGATATTTTGTATGTTGATTTGATTTTTAGATGTTGGACGATGTAATATTGTTATTTTGGATGTATTGTTAATCTATGAACTTGGATGTTGGACTTTGTATTTAGATTGGATGTGAATAACGGTGAATTTGTGCAAAATCTGCATAAATGCAGTCTGTGACTGCAGTTGCAATATGTGCAAATCTGTGCAGTTTGCAATCTGTGCAATTCTGTGCAGTGCAGTTTGCAATCTGTGCAAAATTCAAATCTGTGCAGTTTGCAATCTGTGCAGTGCAGTTTGCAATCTGTGCAATTATGTGCAGTGCAGTTTGCAATCTGTACAAAATTCAAATCTGTGCAGTTTGCAATCTGTGCAGTGCAGTTTGCACAGATTGCAATCTGTGCAGTGCAGTTTGCAATCTGTATTCTGTACAACTGCAATTTTTTTTTTTTTTTCATACAACCAAAAAAAAAAAAAAAAAAAGGGACCCGCGGACCCGGCCCGAACCGCCCCGTTTCAACTGGGCCGGGTAATGTCCGGTTCCTATATTAGAAAATGTAATCTCCGGCCCGGCCCGGCCTGGCCCGTTTCATTTGAACCTAGGTCCGGTCCGGTCCCTTCAAAATTGGGCCCGGCCCGGCCCGTGCCCAGCCCTACTTGGAACACTAAGCAACGAGATTGCTTACATCACACTACCTCATATTGAATGGAAATAGGTTCTTTCCGGATATCTCCTTTTAAAGATTAAGGATCAAATGGTTCAGACATTTGAAATTTAATCCAACGATAAAAAATTATTATAACTTTTAAGGGATCAAGTGATCAGGGTTATTTGTTCAAATTTCAAAAACTCGGATCATTTGATCCCTGAACTTTAGAAAGAGAGATCCGAAGAGAATCTCTTTCCATATTGAATGACCTTGTTAAGCCACCTCCTGTAACCTACGTGGCAACTGAAGAAGAAGATAAAATCTAAAATGAGACATTTTATGTGATAATTGATCCCTCACATTTTTATTCAACATCTAATCGCTTTCCACCATGTGTACTAGTAACATGGTCCCTGTCATTTTGGCTCGTCACCACGTGGCACACCTAGCCATTTAATGGTTGCCACCTATCACTGACTCAATGATTAACCTTACAGTTATTTGACCTCTAAAAAAGTATACAAGATGCCACGAGCTCATAATAATTCTTACTATCTTCACCTATTCGATAAATAAGTTTCGAAATACTTCTCTTCTTTGGTACTAAATTCTTGGGATCTCACAATTTTGCATATGCATGGGATTTTCGGAATGCCTTGAGAGTAATTTTATTTTTTAGTCTAAAAGTTTACGTATCATCTCCATTTATGTTTTGAATTATTTTTTGCTCTACATGAATCCTTTAATACAAGGAAAAGGATCCTCGCCCGGCCTTTTTCATAGGAATCTCGTAATCATGATTATTTATCGTATATCGTGCACTCAGAAATTATTTTAAATTTTAAATTTTAAATTAAATATAAAGAGTACCTAACGAAAACTAACCGCAATTTATACTATAAACGATCATGATCACGGAATCCCTATGATCCCAGGAAAAGATTCCAAGGATCCTTTTCCTTCGTACAACACGAGAAGAAAGGATGTTGTTGGTTGCCGTGATGTAGTCATCAACAAAGTAACAGTGAATAGGATGAGATTCTCCATCACTAGAAGCAAAGAGATCCTTTAATAACTTTTTTTAGGATAAAATACATTTTACCCTCTTAGATTTAGATGTAATTACAACATCTTTAAAACATTTCAATCTCATACATTTAGTATTTTTTTTTTCAATTTCATACAACCGTTAAAAAAATTTATTAAGTTAACCGTCAAGTGATAATGTGGCAAATATGGGGTCCCCATTTGTTCTGACGTGACTGACACATTTGTGCCACGTGGCTAAACACTTATTAAAAAATTAAAAATTTAAAAAAATTAATTTATAAAAAAAAAATTAAAAAAAAAACCAAAATTCCCCTTCTTCCCTACTCGAGCCCACCCCACCTCTCACATCCCCCATCCCCCACCACCCACCCCTTCCCCCCATTAATTCTACACCTCCATCTAACCCAAAATTCCAAATTTCCCTAACCGAGCCACCCCTCCATCTACACCTTCATCTTCCCTACCCGAGCCACCCCTCCATCGTCTTTTGGGCGATGGTTCTGTGTTGCTGGTCTCCATTCTTGATGGTGTTGTGGTTTGCATTTTCTGGGCAGCCTTTGTGATAGTCCGTCCCTGATTTTACAATTGTATAAAATTTTAATAAGTGATTTTACGAAATTGCCCTTCAAGGCTCGTGCGTTGGCTGAGGTTAATTACGGTGCCGTGTCACCTAAGTTTTGTTTTCTTGGCATATTCTCGTAGTACTCGTCTCTACGAACGCGTGGGCACGAGCGGTTCGTGATTTGGAGCTATATCGAAGAAGTTATTAACGTTTGAAGTTGGGGGTTAAAATGATAATTTAATTGTTTTGGGAATTCTAGAAAATCTGGGGTGCCACATGTGTGGCCCAGATTTAAAGATAAAATGGGATGGATGGCTGTGATGGAAAGATAAGAAGAGAAAAGGGAGAGAAGTGGAGGAATAAGGAAAGGTGAGAGAAGGGACTGCCCAATCAGAAACTGAAGCAAGGAGGGAAATGAGGGAGAGTGAAGAACGGGGGAAAAAGGGGGAAACGGGTCTTCTCCTTGACCCGCACCAAATGACCCGTTTTCATCATATTTTCCGGTGGTTTTCCACCGGATTTCCCACGAATTGGACCAAGCTACTACTCCCAAACATCATCTAGCCCTTCCCTCTTCCTATTACACCTCAAATTTCAAGAGATTTGGCCTTGAAAATGGGTGAAACCGCAAGGAGGGGTGTGGCGGCCTCGTGTTCGAAATCCACCAATCCCGAAGCAATTTCTTCCAATTACGACCACCCATGGCATCCTCTTGAGGCCTAGAACAAAGCCCAGGCAGTGGTGGAGGCGTTAGAACAAGTTTGGAGGTCGAATCGAATCACACTAAATTCAAGGGTTTCGTACGGTTTTGATGAAATTGGAGCTCTTATTGACCGAATTGGCCTTGGTCACAGGTATGAAAGTTGTTCTACTCTTTGAGATCTTCAATTTTGCAAATTTTGAGAATTTTTGGAGAAAGTTGAATTTTTTGGCGAGCCGGGGCGGCCGATCGCCACCCACGACGGCGCTGGCGGCAGCGTGTGGCCAGTGGGCTGTCAATGTTATTTTCAGGCTATGTTTGACATCCTGAATTCAGTTTTGATAATCGGATGACGTAGATTGATCAATTGAACCTTATTTCATCACGTTGCGTGGTTAGGTAAAAATATGAATCGACTATCCGACCGTTGGATCGTCATCAAACTTTGACACGTTGTAGTACGTAATATTTGAAGAATGTAGGAACTTACGGATCGGGAATCCAAAGTATGGATCTTCCCGAATTGGATTTGTAAGTTCATAAAATAAAAGGTTAATCGCCACTCGGTTTTGAAAATTGGCGGAGATCCTACCGTTGGATCATAACGAAACTTTAGTATGTTGTTCTATAAGCATAAAGTGAATCATGAGAAGTTACGGATGGGAAATTTGATAAGCGGATCTTCTGGATTGAGTTATGTAGGGTTGTGGACCCTACCGTTGATCTTTGACCGACGGTTGATTCATGGTCAATGAGTCTTGAATCACTCTTGAATGCCTTGAGGATGTGTTTTATGTGAGTTACGTGTTCTATGGACAAGTATTCTGAGATGTGATTTAATAATTGTTCTAGGCGCCGATCGTTCGGGACGTTTCGATATTCGTTCTAGGGAGTTATAGCGTGGACTCCAGGTGAGTGGGCTTTTGTTTTCAGTATATATATATATATATATATATATATATATATATATATATATATATACTTGGTTGATTCCCGGAAATACGTTTTAAAATGATTTTATGAAACTGAATGTCATGTCGAATGCCATACATGTTTATTGCTATGTTTATGTGATTATATGTTGATGCACTGCGAGCGCCAGGTAAGTCAGGTAAGTATATACTTTTGATGTGATGATTATGGTGATATCGATGAGATTAGTATATGGCTCATTTACCTGCACATCGGGGTTTGTGCCGCCAGAGTAGGGCTTAGCTTTCACGTGATCGTTCACCTCCCGCACCGTACGCTCACCTTGGATCCAAGGCAGGTGCCAGCCTGTTGTACAAACCACATTAGGTGGTTCCGACTCGTAGGTGACTTGCGAGACGTCGCCAGCCTTCACGTGATCGTAGCACAGAGCGTTATACCTAGCTTGACGTACAGACCACATTAGGTGGTTCCGTCATGGGTGCAGGTTATTGATTGAGAGATGGATTGAAGATGTGGTTGAGGAGCCATAGATTCAGCCGTACAGGTCACTAGAGGTGACTCCGGCTGATTGATATATATTGCCGGCATGATTTGAGTTGGGATATCACCTGATTGCCTTGATGATATTTGATACATGCTTATTACTGTTTATGGTTCATTCGATCATGGCATTGGTTGATTGATGGTTTTTCAGTACTATTACGTATATATATATATATATATATATATATATATATATATATATATATATATATATTTTCTGGGAAGTATACATGTTTTACAGAGAGGGGTTACAACTTTTATATCGAAGTGATTTTGTAAAACTTTGTTTTTGCCCACTCACGCTTTTTTGTTTTGCGCCCCTCTAGGTTCTTGTAGCATAGTTTCTTTATCAACAAGGACTCGTGGCTTATCTCAGTTCAGGTGGCTATTTCTGAGGGTATGACATTTAGCCACACTACTGTAATTTACTTATGCTCTGACAATGCGTGTGAAATGGGTCCATACCCATTGACAGCGCACTCTGATATTTAGGCACCTTTAGGTTTAAATTTATTCACATTCTTTCATATCATCACTTTATGGCTTCGTCACCTTCCAGATGTCGGCCAGCACAGCTCGATTCGGAGTCCTAGTGGACATTCCAAGTCGGGTGTGTCAGCCTTTGTGCTGCTTTTTTTCCTAATAATTTCAATGTCATTCATTGTTGCTTTGTGGTGCGGTGTGGTGATTGTTTTAGGTTTGGTGGCTGGGTTTATTCCCATACCTGGTTTTTTTTTTTAATTACATAACAAAACTTATTTACCCACTAAGGTTATGGAAGAAATATTTTATTTTTGACGGATTCACTGCTTGTTCTATGTCCAGAGGTGGAGATGAAATATGGAAGTCATGGAAGAACCTCCCACTTCCTGCAAATTGGATTCCCACCAGCACCAAAACCCTAAGTCCCCATAATCCCCAAATTATAATTTTATTTGATTCCACTTCCTAAAATTAGGGATTTGATCTTTATTTTGGGTTGTTCATAGTTTGAATGGGTGGTAGCGATGGAGAAAGGAGGAGATGGAGATAAAGTTGGTTACTCAGGTGGGAAAGAAAGAAAAAAAGATGAACAGTGTCTGCAACGACGGGTTCCGGCGGCTCAGTCCTTCCGCTCTGCTGCCTGCACCAACCCCGCGCTCATTCCTGTTCGGCCTCCATTTTTTTATTTTTGATTTTTGATTTTTTTGATTTTTTGGAGATTAGGGTTGGGTGCAGGTTCATCTGGGGAGAGAGAAGGGCATGGAGGTGAAGAGAGTGGAGGAGAGGGAGAAGGTGGGTCGGGGAGGTGAAGAGGGAGGAGTGGGTCTTGAGGAGAGAGAAGGGAGGGGAGGTGAAGAGAGTGAGGAGTTTTAGGAAATTTTCTTTTTAAATAGGGTAAATTGTTCTCTTTTAAATGCATAAAAAATTATTGTTTTTGCTACGTGGCACAAATTTAGTAGTCAAGTCAGCTTAAATGTGGATTATATATTTGTCACGTTATCATTTAACGAATTTTTTAACGGATGTATGAAATTGAAATAAAATGATAAGTAAATATATGAAATTAAAATGTTTTAAAGATGTTGTATAATGTTCCAATCGACCCGAGCGAATAAAATATAATTTATCCTTTTTGTAGGTTCATGTAGATTGACGACTCAATATCTCTTTCCGCCATTCTCAAGCATGGAAGCTTTGAGAACCTAGTACAAAAATAGTTAACGAATTGTTTATCAAAAAAAAAAAATAGTTAACGAATTAATATACAATTTTAGGTTTAAAATTAAACTTACTTATGAGCGTGAAAACTATAACTTACAATTTCAACAGTGTTGATGGCATTGTTTTATCTCAACTGATTCTTGTTTAGCACGAAAAGCCTTTTAGGATTGGAATTAGATCACACCAAGTAAACAGTAATCGATCAATTTCTCCGAGTCCGCTGCAGATGGTATCTGCAAGCAGAGCAGAACTTGTAGCTACTCCCCCAAGTTTCAATTTCTCCACAATGGTGGCATCGACTGATCAACCTGCCATGAATAACATGCAGTGGTGACAGCCGACCAAAGAAATTTACATGAAACTACTATTTTTGTTTTTTCATTATTAGAGACAAAGCAAAAGACAAATAATCTGTCAACTACAAAGAAAGTAGAAAGTCATGAAAAATCAACGTACTTTTCATTGAAGAAGCAGATGTGATTGGGAGTTTCATTGAATTCTCAAATGAATTACAAGATCGCTAACACTTACAGAGTTTCAATAACAACCTTAAATATAAAGAACGAGAGAGCGCTATAACATTGACTTTGCAATTGCATAGGAGGAACTGTTATAGAGAAAAAGAAGTTGCTATGTTTTAGGAACAAAAAGTCATGGTCCAAGAAAATACAGCTAGGTGTTAGATCTCTGCGCATGATGTGCATATGAAGGGCGGAATTGGAGATATGCAAATGCATTCACAAGCCGCTTTGCAATACACAATTTAGTTCTCCATGGTAATGAGGATTGATCTTAATTTGTCATTGTCGAAAGGAAAATGCAACATCAAGATATTCTAAAGAGTAGTGAGCAACATGGAAATCGAACTTGCCCTGAAATCGTTGAGCACAAAGATATATACACTAATGCAAACTAGGTAGCTACAGGTTCACTATCTCTCTGCTAAACAAACAGATACGGATTGACCTAGTTGTGCACCATGTTTCAAAATCACATATCAGACCCTGCAAAAGATCGACCTTCAAGAATGCCAGTGCCAAGAGTACTGTATAATCTTTTGAAATGTAATTTCAACAGGATATTCCCGATTAATGTATTTGATTTTTAACACGTTGTTCTCTTCTTCTTCTTTTTTTTCTCATTAATTAGGTTACAATCAATGTTTGGATAGAGAAAGAAAAGGCAACATCAAAAACTCCTTACAAATAATGATCAAAACGGGAAAATGCAATTCATAAGTACACAAGAAATCCAAGGAGATCTAATCTGAGCTATCATATTTGTTACAAATTAACAGAAAAATGAAAATAATAGCAACACATTAACAACCAACACCATACAAAGGTGAGTGAGTTCAACATTTAAGACACTGATCATCTTCCAACCACTAGTCATATCTTGTCAATTCGAACGAGTTCTCTAGCCACATCTGTCATATATGGCCTTCTTTCAATTTCGTCTTGAGTGCATGACAATGCCAGTTGTAGGAAATCTTGCAACTGCTGCTGCACTCTCTCATCTCCCCCTGCATCCTCATTGATTTTAGGGTCCACAATTGTTTGAATCTGCCCGATTTCACTAGCATCATGTTTCACATATGCAATAATCGATTGGTATTCTATTGCGTCATATTTATCTACGACTTTTTGTCCCGTTAAGAATACAAGTAAACGCACACCAAAGCTGTAAACATCACTTTTTTCTGTAATGTAACCAGACTTCATGTAGGAAGGATCAAGGTACCCAAATGTCCCTTTCAGATCATCTTCAACATGAGACTGCATAGGAGGAATGGAAATGGAGAGTGAGAAGTTGGTGAGTTTGGGAACATAATCATGGCCCAAGAAAATACAGCTGGGTTTTAAATCCCGATGAATGATTGGCCTGGGAAAGGCGGTATGGAGATATGTAAGTGCATTAGCAAGCTGCTTTGCAATACGCAGTCTAGTTTTCCATGGTAATGAGGAGTAATTTTCATTACCCCCTAGACCTCCGTGATCGTTGAGAACTCCTTCCATCGCATACTCATGAACAAGAGCTGGTACAGAAATCTCCAAGCAGCAGCCCAAGAGTTTCAAAACATTTTTATGGTTGCTCATCTGCATTGATATAATAATGTCTCGAATGGCCATGGACTTAGCTTCATCCCCTGTCCCCATGAACTTCTTAACAATGATTGATCGGTCATGTAGAAAACCCCTGAACATTTTGTAACCACCATAAACATGTATAGAACTGGGGAATTGACTATTTTCAGTGGGTGAACAATCCTGCATAATGCAAGAAGGATCAAAGTTGTTGGTTGCTCTCGTGAGCTCATCAGCAGAATAACAACAAATAGGATTCGATTTTCCATCACAAGAAGCAATAAGATCCTCCAATAACATGCTTCCATTATCCAAGAATGATCTCTGTCTTTCCTCCTTTCTGAACATGTAAGCAATGGGAAGAACCTGATTAACACACACACACACACCCGCATACGTAGAATAAAAGCACACACCAAGATATGACAGAAGACCTTCCATATAACTTGAACGGTGCATTTTCCTTTCATTTTTTGCCTATGAACTTCACATGAAAGTCTAACAGATTACATATAAGCATTCTTATATGTTCGACACTGAAAAATATAACGGTTGGATTTCTTTCTCCTATTGTGGTACAAAATTACTAAGGCAAGAATCTGGCCTCCTTTAAAGGATTTCTGTCCTTACAAATGAACTTTGGGGTTCAGCCTCACGAAAATTCAGATTCAGCCTCTGCTGAAATCATTGAGATTGATGATCAAAATTTAACATAATGGTTTCGAAAACAAGTGCGAAAATAGTTATAGGAATATCTCAAAATCAGGTCTAAATCAAACAAAGTCATATATGATGCGTGATTAAAACAAGAACTTACAAGACTTTGGATGACATTGTTTTCACTTTTTCTTTTCTGGCTAGCACCGAGTCCCTGTGTTGATTTATCCGCCGAAGCCCACTGCAGATCTAATGTTCAAACAGCAGTTCGTTCTGTAATTTTCATTCTCTTACAGAAAGCCTGCATTTGAGAAGGAATAAAAGTTTGAAATTTGTTGGTGTGTGTTGGTAGGTGTAACATGCGCCCTCGTATGTTGACTTGGAATAGCTTTCAACCAAAGTTGTGGCTCAAGGAAAAGTTATCATCCCTTTCATACGTTCATTTTTTTCCTTCTTACCTTTTCCAGGGCTGGCCCCATTCCGGAGGGCGTCCATTTTAATTATATATAAATTTTGTAGGATCAAGTACTTAAAATTCCTGCCACAATCTGGTGGTATTTCTCTTTACCTGGAAATTCGAATCACGTGGATGGCTAATGCAATACCAAATTAGGCTGCCTAGTGTGTGACTTTGCCAAACTCTCCCTCCCCTTAGTGTAAAATATTGATACACTAAAAAAAAAAAAGTATGCTATAGCGGTTGGAAGAAAGGAACCACCAACTCCACCCTATAACTAAAGCCAACTCCAAACACAAGAAAAAAAAAATATGCTATAGCGGCTGGAAGAAAGGTAACCACTTCACACTATTAGCCACACATCACATAGAACCTCAACATGTTATCAAAGAGGCAAATTTGGTGGCAGATGCACTTGCTGACTCATGGCTTAAAACAGGTTTCAAGTATTGGAAAATAGAACCATATCTAATCTTGTAGGTGGCGGCCACTATTCGATCAAGTTGCCACATGTACATTTAATCGAAAAATTAACTATGGCTTAATGAATGTGACATTTTCAATAGGTTAAGTACTTATTTGGAAAGTTTCAAAAGATTGAGACCAATTCAAAATGACACTAAAAGGTTGATGAGTTTTAGGTACTTACTCCAATATTTTACACTTTAAATTTAATAAAAATATCAACAAATAAAATCACAGACAATAATATAACTTTCGACAAAATTTCTTTTACTGTTTTTTTCCTTTCCCTCTGACACACCCCGACCTGAATCAGGACGTGCTGGCCGTCACGTGAAGGTGACGTAAGCCATGTGCACAGTGCGGAAGAAATATTGATATAGAAAATTATGAATAATTAAAAACCAAATCACTAGCAATACTAGTGCAAGAGAAGTGTGAATCCCAATAAGAGCATAAGTAGTCTAGTTGCAGTCTAGCAGAACTAGGTACTAATTATACAACTCTAAAGATGATCCTACATGGATGGTGATCTGTCAGAACTGCCTTGAAGCTCTCGCAATGCCACCAACGAAATTCCTACCTAAAATTGGAGGGGCGAAAAATAGAAATCGTGAGTGGGCAAAAGCAAAGCTTTTCAAATTCATTTCATTTCTCAAAAGTTCTAACCCCTCGCCGTAAAACCTGTATAGTTTTCCCAGAAAGTAGAATATATATATATATATATACACACACACACACATACATACATATCTTTATCATGTTCAAATATCAAAATCCACATATGAAAATGCCATGCATATGCCATGTCCAATATCACAATATAACACATGTAAACCAGGTGTTATAACTCAATATGAATAACCAATCTAGCCGGGAGTCACTTCTTCTGACCTATACAGCATAATCTAGAGCTCAATCATCTAGCTGAGAGTCACCTCTTGTGACATGTACGGCTCAATCATTCATCTCATCATGTATACATCTCATTAACAATATACCTGCACACGAGTAGGGAACCACCTCGAGTGGTCTGTATGACAAGCTGGGTGCAAATAATTACGCTCTAGTGCTATAATCACGTGAAGGCTGTGCGAATAATCGCGGGTCACCTACAAGTCGGGAACCACCTATAATGGTTTGTGCGATAGGCTGACACCTACCTTGGATTCAAGGTAAGCGTGTGGTGCGGGAGGTGAACGATCACGTGAAGGCTAGGCCCTGGCCACGGGCGGGAGCACTAACACAGGGGTGCAGGTTATGAGCTCTAATATATCTCAACATCAACATTCCATTCACAATCACTAATCATCATAAAGTACTTACCTATGGCTTACATGGCCTCTGCAGCATCATGCGACATTATGCATAATTACTCTAATGCATATACTAAAATATGATGCAATATGACATGGCATTTCAATCACATTTCATTTAGATAAGTTTTCTGGGAAAAACATCATGTATATATGTATATACTGAAAAAAAAAAGCCCACTCACTGGTATGTCGAAGGGTCGTAGCCCTCGAGCCTCGATTGATTACGCTCGTCCTGAGAATAGGTCTCACCTATATGCGAAACAACTATATAAACGTCAATTAATAGCACATACACAAAACTAGCTAATAACTTCTCATATATTGCTCAATTTGGGTATATGAGTATACCACAGTGACCTATTCATCCTCAGGATCATCCCCATATTTTTAAAATAATTTTCTGACCCCTCACGCACCGCCACGCGCTGGCCAAGGCACGGCCAGACGCGCCCCCACATGCGGCCACGTACTTGGCACACTGACGGTAACAATAACGGCAGTTAGGGAATATTCTGTCAAATCCTAGTATATTTCATCTAAAAACTAACGGCGTCAATTAATGCCGTTAGCATATTCCGTCAAAACTGACGGAATATACCTCTTATTCTCCGACAAGTCACCAAATGTCGGCGACTTCGCCGGTTTCTGGAAAATATTTTAAAAGCTTATATCTTCTTTGTTTTTTCACCATTTTCAATGAAATTAGAACCAATCGAAAGCTCTCAACGAGAAGAAGAGGATCTTACCTCTTTTGACCTTAACGTCAAAGGAATCTCGTCGGAAAAGCTCGAGAAATCCGGCCAAAACCTGTAACTCCTTGATCTCGCTATTTCGACGTCTAAATTCTTCCAACGAACCACTCCGAGCCTCGTGAGGACCTCCTAGCTTCATGTGGGCTTGAAATCCCCTAAAAACTTTGATCCAACGTGTGCATGAATAGTGCATGAAAACTGGGGTTAGGGTTTCTCGGGTTTTTGAGGGTTTCACGATCCAAAAATGGTATGTATGAACTCAGAAGCTTGCAAGGAGTTCGAATCTTACCTTCTTGATGTCGATTCGTGCGTGAAAGGTTGGCCTTGATGTTCGTTCGTACGAAAGAGAAGGAGAGAGTGAGTCTGAGAGAGAAAGAGAGAGCACGGGAGAGAAGAAAGAGAAAATGGGTGTGTGGTCTAGGATTGGTCAACAAATCAAAATACAAACAAAACTAGTCCTAATTGGTTCCAAACAATTAGGACTTAATATAATTGGCCCAAAACAAAGCTTAAACCACATAACACAATTTAATGTCCAAGTGCATTTTTGTCTTTTCACATCCACGATACAATTAATTCAGAAAGGGCTTTCACAATCTACCCTCCTTATAAAAATTTCGTCCCCGAAATTTCATACAATCAATACAATCCACTAATAGTCATAAAACAACCTTGGATACAAATCTCTCATCCGATCATCCGTCTCCCAAGTAGTCTCTTCCACTGAGTGGTTTCTCCACTAAACGCACTGTCTTATTCCTCAAAACCTTCTATTTCCAATCCAAAATAATGACGGGCTCTTCATTATAAGTCAAATCCGGATTAATTTCCAAAGGTTGAGGAGGTATCACATGTGACAGATCTGAGATATAATGTCAAAGCGTGGAAACATGGAACACATCATGCACTTTAGACAACTCCGAAGGCAACTCAAGCCTGTAAGCAAATTCACCGACTCGCTCGGTGATTTGATGCGGTCCAATATACCTAGGACTCAGCTTACCTTTCTTACCAAACCGCACGACACCTCTCTACAGCGATAACTTCAAAAATACCAAATCACTAATCTTATACACTCGGTCAGTAGCATGTCTGTCTGCTAAGCTCTTCTATTGATCCTGGGCCACTTTCAGGTTAGACTTAATTACCTAAACATTCTGAGTAGCCTCCTCCACTATCTCAGGGCCCACCAAAACTCTTTCGCCAACTTTTGACCAACACAAAGGTATACGACAAGACCTGCCATAAAGTGCCTCAAATGGTGCCATACTAATACTAGAATGGAAGCTATTGTTGTAGGCAAATTCCATTAAATCCAACCGCTTATGCCAAGCGTCACCAAACTGCAATACCGAAGATCTCAACATATCCTCTAACGTCTGAATAGTCATTTCTGATTGACCATCTGTTTGAGAATGATATGTTGTACTATAAAGCAATCTCAGATCAAGAGTTTCTTGAAATGCTACCTAGAATTTAGAAGTAAATCTAGGATCTCGATATGAGATAATTCTAACTGGAACTCCATGGTACTTCATAATCTTCGATATGAATAATTCAGCTAATCGGCTTAAAGAGTACTTCTCCCTCACATGAATGAAATGTGCTGACTTAGTAAGCCGATCAACTATCACCCAAATTCCATCATAACCATTATGTGTACGAGGAAGCTTGTACACAAAATCCATAGTAATATTTTCCCATTTCCACTGTGGAACGGGAAGTGGCTGCATCAATCCAAAAGGCTTCTTCCTTTCAACTTTAACTTGTTGACAAATGGCACACCTGCTTACATACTCAGTGATAGGAGCATATTTATGCGACTTAGTTAGCTTATTTTCTTGCATTTACTTAGTTAGTTTTTACTTATTATAGTGTTTTAAGCTATTTTCGTGTGTTTGTAGGTCCAATTGGCAAAGTTGGCAAGCAAGTGCATTTTAGAGCATTTTGGAGCAATTCTAGGCGGAAATGGATTGCATGCATATGGAGCACAAGGAATGGACAAATTCGAAGTTCAAATAAGGCTAGAAATGTGTTTAAAAGTTGGAGAAATAAATTCAAGTCAAAGAAGATAAGGAATCAGCTACAAACATGGAACATTATCCAAACCAACCTTATCTTATCTTATCCTATCCTAATCTTATCCTATCTTAATTCCAGCTGCAAGGGGGACTCCTTTTCATATTAGGATGCCTAAAACTTGTTTTTAGGGGGCCTTGTTCTTCTAGAAATAAGCCACAAAACACATTGTTTCTAGAATCCCTACAAATTTGGCGCCCCAAACCTTTCTAGAAAGCCTTTGCCTTGCCTTGCACTCCATCCCCTTTCCCTCCAAATCCTGCCACACCTTTCTCTCCCTTTCCTTCTTGGATTCTGATTTTAGTTAGTCATTTTCCCTCTTGAATTGGGCTGAAATTATCCCATTCCTTCCAGGAATTGGTGCCGCAAAACCTAGGCCTATATATACATATTTTCTGCGCACAAATTAGGTTACCACCCCCTATACCACACCATAATTCGTAGCCATCACCATCCATACACAGAAACACCCTTTGCCGCAAGAAGGAGATGAGGAGAGCTTTGCCGCGACTTCCATTGGAGAAGGACCCTCTAACTAGCATTTCACCTTTTTAATTCACCAAATTCGTTTTATAAAGTGTTTTATGCAAAGTTTCTGTTTTAAGTTTTAAATTCTTCAACATTAAGTCTTGTTTATTGAGTCAAAACCTGTTTTCTTTAAGTCTTTTGAGTCTTTTAAGTTTTATTTTCGTCAAAACCAATTGTTAGGTCTTGATAGGAGCATATTTATGCGACTTAGTTAGCTTGTTTTCTTGCATTTACTTAGTTAGTTTTTACTTATTATAGTGCTATAAGCTATTTTCGTGTGTTTGTAGGTCCAATTGGCAAAGTTGGCGAAAGTGCATTTTAGAGCATTTTGGAGCAATTCTGGGCTGAAATGGATTGCATGCATATGGAGCACAAAGAATGGACGAATTTGAAGTTCAAATGAGCCTAGGAATGTGTTTAAAAGTTGGAGAAATAAATTCAAGTCAAAGAAGATAAAGAATCAGCTACAAACATGGAAAATTATCCAAACCAACCTTATCTTATCTTATCCTATCATAATTCCAGCTACAAGGGGGACTCCTTTTCATAATAGGATGCCTAAAACCTGTTTTTAGGAGGCCTTGTTCTTCTAGAAATCAGCCACAAAATACATTGTTTCTAGAATCCCTACAAATCTGGCGCCCCAAACCTTTCTAGAAGGCATTTGCCTTGCCTTGCACTCCATCTCCTTTCCCTCCAATTCCTGCCGCACCTTCCTCTCCATTTCCTTCTTGGATTCTAATTTTAGTTAGTCATTTTCCCTCTTGAATTGGGCTGAAATTATCCCATTCCTTCCAGGAATTGGTGCCGCATACCTAGGCCTATATATACATATTTTTTGCGCACAAATCAAGTTACCACCCTCTATACCACACTATAATTCGTAGCCATCACCATCCATACATAGAAACACCATTTGCCGCAAGAAGGAGAGGAGGAGAGCTTTGTTGTGGCTTCCATTGGAGAAGGACCCTCTAACTAGCCTTTCACCCTTTTAAACAACCAATTTTGTGTCTACTTTGTTTAGTTTTGCAATCTGTCTAATTTAGTTAAATTCGTAAGAAACCAATCCCGCTTTAGTTAAGTGTGTTAGATTAGTTAGAAACTTGTTTAAATCTGTCCAATTTAGTGTTTTGAGTCTTATTAGTCTAGAATTCGTCCAAATAACTCCCTAGAGTCTGTTTTGAGTCTAGTTGTTAGTTTTGAGTTGTTTTGAGTCTTTAGAGTCTAGTTAAGTGTTTTTAAGTTTAGTTTTGTGTTTTTTAGTCATATTTGCATAGATTAACATCCCTAGTTAGTCCCCGGCCTAGAATGATCCTACTTATTCATACTACAACTATCTTAATAGGGTTTTAATTTGAGTGCAATCTAATTTCACATCAAATTTTTGCGCCGTTGTCGGGGATTAGCAAACTTGCTAATCTCCCTAGTTTCTGCTGTGTGTTTTAGTTTGTTTTTGTTTTTGTTTTGCTTAGTTTTCTGAGTTTGTTTTGTTTCTTTGGTTTAGGTACTAGTGTATGACTCGAAGTTCTCAACCTGTTCACGCACATATCTTGGACTTTAACGACGATTTTGAACGAGATTTGAGAAGGAAGAGGAAGCACCCAGAACCTGATCCACCTAATTCTAGCTCTAGTTCCGAATCTGAGTTTGAAGAAGAGGAAGAGGAAGAACAGGCCATGGTTATGGATAATCGTACAATCAAAGAACTTTCAGCCTCGGGATTGGACAATGCCGTGCCCTTATGCATTCAATATCCTAGGGCGGCTTAAGGCAAGACCGATGAGTTCGAATTAAAGTCTAGTTTGCTGCACCACATTCCCAAATACCATGGGCTGTCCATGGAAGATCCAAACAAGCATTTGAAAGAATTTGAAGTGGTGTGCTCAAGCATGACACTCATCAATGTGGATGAGAGTATTTTGAAGATGAAAGCCTTTCCATTCTCTCTTGTAGATAAGGCTAAAGATTGGCTTTATGAACTAGCACCTGGAACCGTCACTTCTTGGGAAAGCATGAAGAGAGCATTCCTAGAGAAATTCTTCCCAACTTCAAGAGTCATTCTTTTAAGGAAGAAGATTAGTGGAATTCAACAAAACCAAGGTGAATCCTTTCCAGCATATTATGAACGTTTTAGGGCCCTAGTTGCATCCTGCCCACAACACCAAATGAAGGAAGAGCTTTTAATTCAATATTTCTATGAAGGACTTCTTCCAATTAAGAGACAAATGCTTGATGCTTCGGCGGGAGGTGCTTTGGTTGACAAGACTCCAGTGGCTGCCAAGACTCTAATTGCAAATCGAGCCTTGAATGCGCAACAATATGAAGGAGTTGGACAGAGAGAAGGGCCACGGCAACAACATGTGAATGAGTAAGTGCAATTTCAGAATTGCAATCTCAAATGGCTAATCTCACTCTTCTTTTTTCACAGGTTGTTGATGGAACCAAAGTGCAAGGTGCGACAGTTTGTGGAGTGTGTTCTAAGCAGGGACATCTCAACGATCAATGCCCTCAATTGATTGAGAATGGAGGGTGGGAAACTGCCCATGCCGTGGGATTTCAAGGCCAAAACCAGCAAAGGAATGACCCATACTTAAATACCTACAATCCGGGCTGGAGAGATCACCCAAACTTCAATTGGAGGGAGCCCAACAACCTCAACAACAAGATGGATTTAGACAGCAACCTCTAGGATTTTATCAAAAGCCATTCGCACCAACTCAACCCCAACAACAATCTGCCCAAACAAGTTCAGGTATGTCAATGTATGAGGATAATACGCTTAAATTACTAACTACTTTGACATAGGGATATCAAAATCAAGCTAAGGAGATGAGTGACATGAAGAAGCAAATAGGGCAGATTTCAGAGTTCCTTGGGTAGTTTCGAGAAGAAGGTAAACTTCATAGTTCAACCGTTGTGAATCCAAATGGAGGATTTAAAACCACTAAAGCCATCATGTTGAGAAGTGGAAAAAAGGTTGGAACTAACCCACAAGTCTCCAAATCAAGTCAAAAGGAAGATGAAAAACTACTGCGTTAAGAGGAAGAAATGCACAAAGCCACGGCAAGGGTGGAACCAACCTTGCTGCAGCCCCCTAAGCACCCTATGCCGTCCACTTTAACTAAGGTAGGTCGACATTGGATTCCTTCTAACGTTATTCCACCAATTGTGCCGTTTCCTAGCAGATTCATGCAAACAAAGAAGGAAGAGGATGAAAAAGACATTCTGGAGACGTTTAGGAAGGTGCACGTCAATATCCCGCTCCTTGATGCGATAAAGCAAATCCCGAAGTATGCTAAGTTTTTGAAGAAACTTTGCATAACAAGGAAACGGATTTGGGAGAAAGAGGTGGTACAAGTAAATGAAAATGTCTCCGCGATGTTGCAAAGAAAGCTGCCACCTAAATGCAAAGATCCAGGCAGTTTCACTATCCCTTGTGTAATTGGTAATACAAGGTTTGAACATGTTATGCTAGATTTAGGTGCATCAATTAATGTCATGCCATATTCTATTTATGCGTTTATGAATCTAGGAGAGCTTAAAAATGATGGTGTTATTATTCAATTAGCCGATCGATCTAATGCATACCCGAAAGGAGTTTTGGAAGATGTTTCGGTGCAGGTAGACCACTTGATTTTTCCTGCAGATTTCTATGTGCTTGACATGGAGGATTCAGCCCACTCTCCAATATTGCTAATCTTACTTGGACGACCTTTCATGAAAACTGCTCAAACTAAGATTGACGTGGCCAATGGAGCAGTAACTATGGCGTTTGGTGGTGATATGATTAATTTTAATGTTTCTGAATCTGTTGAGATTACTAATGATGTTCGTTCTTGTTTTGTCATTGATGTAATAAAAAATAAAGGGCAGGAACATTCAGCCCAAATCAAGAAGAATGCATTTCGAACGACCAACGAAGAGGGAATTGGAGTAAAGCACAAGGATTGCACGGCCACAACCCTCAAACCCCCAAATCTGGCCGAGAGCACCCCACATGGATTTGTTAATAGTGCTGCAACTTCATTGCAGTACATTGGTGAGCCACCTATTCCAATTTCAACTAATAGGTTGTTACCTTGTATGGTGCAGGTCCCCAATCGAATCCAAGCTGGTGGGAATGATTACATTGACTATAGGATGCTCAACGGCCTAATCAGGAAGGATTACTATCCCCTTCCATTCATAGAGTCAATATATGGGAATTTCATGGACCACATTGTGGAGGACATACTCCTCCATGCCGAGGGCTCCAATGAAGCTTAACCGGAGGTATCGTCTAGCTGGAAGATGTTAAAGCAAGCGCTTCTTGGGAGGCAACCCATGCGTTCAAATAACAAAGACCTAGGAATCTCCGGCTCCATAACCAGATTTGCGTTTCTAAACCCTACTCTTTATTGCTTTTACTTTGCCATATTTGTCATGTTTGTCAGTTGTGTTGTCTGCTTGCTTGTGTGTGAGTCTATGTTTGAAACATTGAGGACAATGTTTGGTTTAAGTGTGGGGGGGGGGGTAAATAAAGTGTTTTTCATGCAAAATTCGTTGGATTTTATCACCCATCACTTCTAAGGTTGTTTTTCACTGTTTTTGAGTGTATTTAGTGTGTTTTGAAGTGTTTTTATGTCTTTTGAAGTAAAAATACGAAAATTTGAAAAAAAATTCGAAAAAGTTTGAAAAATACCAAAAAGAGTCGTTCTAAGAGTCGTTTTTGTGTTTTTGTGTCTTAGGATACCTTCCAACACAATGATGAGGATTTGGTTTTTAATTGCATGACTGTTAAAGAAAGTTACAAACATGGATGGAAGTTTGATATGCTCTTTGGTTTATGCTTGGTTGTAGTTTTAACTCATGAATTCACATGTAATCACAAAGGAAAAAAAAAAAATAGTTTTTGTAACATGCTTGAAGGAAGAAACTCAAACTAACGCTACAACCCTGAGAGACTTGAGCCTATACTTCTTTTGGAGAGTTATTAATCTATGATTCTTTGTTTTCTAAAATCGTTGTATGATCTCATCATTCTTTGCTTGTTTGTTACTTAGAATGCGTTTCATCACTTTAGTTCCAAATACTAGAACTCATGCCCGTTTCATTCAAAACTAAAATTGATTGCATAACATAACAAGGTGAAGTTGTTTAGTTGAAACCAGAGCCAAAAAGCCTAACCCTTTGCATATGTATAGTAGGTTTAGCCCTGTTGAGCCTTATTTAGCCTATTTTCTTTGTTAACCACATTTTCCTTACCTAGCCTAGTATAGGACTATCCATACCCTTGTTCTTAAAGGATGGTAGAGCATAACTTAGAAGGAATTCCTTTTGACCTACATGATGCAGAGAAATAAGTGTGGGGGAAGGTTTTTAGTGGTTTTGTATGCCAAAGAAGTAGAAAGGGGCACGGGTAGAAAAGAAAAAAAAAAAGATGAAAATTCGTGAGAGAAAGAAAAGGAAAAGAAAAGTATGTGAAAAAAAGTGTGAAAAGTGTTCAAAATAAGTGAGATTAAGCTCACAAGTGTTGGCTGCTAAAGAAAGGGTTCAAAAGTTTGAATCTGGCCCTAAAAGTTGTTTGAATCTTCCCTTTGTGTTCAAAGTTGGTTTTTGCATTCAAAAGTGAATTCTAAGTGTTGATTTCATTGCCTTGCTTGCTATTTCTTTAAGAACGTTTGTTTATCTTACCTTTCTTTGTTAGCCAATTACCCCTAGCCCCGTTACAACCCTTAGACTTCTATCTTGGTTGTTATGTGTTTCAATATGTGGAGTTTGGGATTGGTGAGAGCATATGGTATCCCTAGTTCTCGCGTCTAAGTAGTGGCATTCCATTCATGAGATCATATATATACATGCATTAATAATTCCAGAAAATGCCTTCTTTGTTAATACATATGTGAGTACTAGTTTTCTTGTTTACATCAATCTTCTCACATATACCTAGTGTAGGGAGTGTAGTCAGAAAATCTGTGTGAAAATAAGAGTGTATTCGGTGAGAAAGTGAGGGATTCTCTAAGGCATGTTCCTACATTCAAAACATTGTTTTAATTGTTTAAATGCGAGCTAGTAAGTGATGACTATGATTAAGTATGTGCTTAAGGGTAGGGATGGCTAAAATCTATGTAAGTAATGATTTTTAACATGTTATGTGGCATTGGAAATCCCTGAGGTAAATGTTGGAAGGTTTAGGTTTTGTTTTGTTTGTTTTGTTTTGCTCGAGGACTAGCAAAAGCTAAGTGTGGGGGAGTTTGATAGGAGCATATTTATGCGACTTAGTTAGCATGTTTTCTTGCATTTGCTTAGTTAGTTTTTACTTATTATAGTGTTTTAAGCTATTTTCGTGTGTTTGTAGGTCCAATCGGCAAAGTTGGCAAGAAAGTGCATTTTAGAGCAATTCTGGGCTGAAATGGATTGCATGCATATGGAGCACAAGGAATGGACGAATTTGAAGTTCAGATGAGGCTAGGAATGTGTTTAAAAGTAGGAGAAATAAATTCAAGTAAAAAAAGATAAGGAATCAGCTACAAACATGGAACATTATCCAAACCAACCTTATCTTATCTTATCTTATCCTAATCTTATCCTATCTTAATTCCAGCTACAAGGGGGACTCCTTTTCATAATAGGATGCCTAAAACCTGTTTTTAGGGGGCCTTGTTCTTCTAGAAATCAGCCACAAAACACATTGTTTCTAGAATCCCTACAAATCTGGCGCCCCAAACCTTTCTAGAAGGTCTTTGCCTTGCCTTGCACTCCATCCCCTTTCCCTCCAATTCCTGCCGCACCTTCATTTCCCTTTCCTTATTGGATTCTGATTTTAGTTAGTTCTTTTTCCTCTTGAATTGGGCTGAAATTATCCCATTCCTTCCAGGAATTGGTGCCGCAAACCCTAGGCCTATATATACATATTTTCTGCGCACAAATCCGGTTACCACCCCCTATACCACACCATAATTCGTAGCCATCACCATCCATACACAGAAACACCCTTTGCTGCAAGAAGGAGAGGAGAAGAGCTTTGCTGTGGCTTCCATTGGAGAAGGACCCTCTAACTAGCCTTTCACCCTTTTAAACAACCAATTTCGTGTCTACTTTGTTTAGTTTTGCAATCTGTCTAATTTAGTTAAATTCGTAAGAAACCAATCCCCATGTAGTTAAGTGTGTTAGATTAGTTAGAAACTTGTTCAAATCTGTCCAATTTAGTGTTTTGAGTCTTATTAGTCTAGAATTCGTCCAAATAACTCCCTAGAGTCTGTTGAGTCTAGTTGTTAGTTTTGAGCTGTTTTAAGTTGTTTTGAGTCTTTAGAGTCTAGTTAAGTGTTTTTAAGTTTAGTTTTGTGTTTTTGAGTCATATTTGCGTAGATTAGCATCCCTAGTTAGTCCCCGGCCTAGAACGATCCCTACTTATTCATACTACAACTATCTTAATAGGGTTTTAATTTGAGTGCAATCTAATTTCACATCAAATTTTTGCGCCGTTGCCGGGGATTAGCAAGTAAGCCTTCTTCTCGATCTTCCACTCCTAACTTCACTCTAGTAAATCTCAAATCAGTCAGGAGAGGAATACGACTATCGTACAAAGCATTAATTCTTCTTGGTCAATCTTGTCAGTGGTAATGCAACAAGTGAAAAATTAAAAAACCGTCGATAATAACCAGCCAGGCCAAGAAAGCTCCGTACCTCAATGACGGTTCGTGGTTGTTCCCAATTCTCCACCGCTGCTAACTTTTGAGGATCCACTTGAATACCTTGAGTTGATATCACATGTCCTTAGAATGCCACTTGATCTAACCAGAATTGGCATTTACTAAACTTAGCATACAGCTGATGTTCCTTCAATTTCTTCAACACTAGAGTGAGATGTTGAACGTGGTCTGCTCTAAACTTAGAGTGTACCAGAATATCGTCAATGAAAACAATAACAAATCTATCTAGATATTGCTGGAATACTCGATTCATCAAACCCATGAAAGCTGCTGGTGCATTTGTTAATCCGAATGGCATCACACAAAACTCATAATGACCATAACGAGTCCCGAATGCAGTCTTAGGGACATCCTCACTTCTAATCTTCAATTGGTAATAACCCGACCTCAAATCAATCTTGGAAAATACACAAGCACCTCGAAGCTGATCAAATAAATCATCTATACGTGGCAATGGATAACGATTTTTAATCGTTACCCGATTCAATTGCCTACAATGGATGCATAGCCTCAAAGTCCCGTCTTTCTTCCTCACATATAAAACTGGGGCTCCCCAAGGTGAAGTACTAGGCTGAATAAAACCTTTATCAACTAATTCTTGTAATTTAATCTTCAATTCCATCAATCCAGCATGAGCCATTCTATAAAGAGCTAAGGATATATGATCCGTTGATAGGAGCATATTTATCCTACTTAGTTAGTGTGTTTTCTTGCATTTACTTAGCTATTTGTTGCTTAGTATAGTGTTTAAAGTCATTTTCGTGTGTTTTTAGGTCCAAGAAGCAAAGTTGGCAAAAAGATGCATTTTGGAGCATTTTAGAGCAAATCTGGGCTTGGAATGGATAGCACAAGCAGTGGGCAAGAAGATGGACGAATTTGGAGTCCAAATGGAGTTAGGAATATGTTTCAAGGTTGGAGAAATAAATTCAAATCATTGAAGATAAGGAATCAGCTCAAAAGAAGGAGAATTATCCAAAACATTATCCAAACAACCTTATCTTATCTTATCTTATCCAATCCTTATCCTATCTTAACTAACCTTATCCTATCCTAATCCTTTTCTAACTTAATTCCTGGTACAATGAGGGTTTATTTTCTGATTGGGGGACATTTAATTTAGGATTCTAGGAACCCTAAGTCCTTGTCGCACCCTTATCCCTTCTCCTTAGTGGTTTTAGTTCTTCTAGAGGACCAAATTTCCTGCTAGGTAACCACAAAAATCTGCCGCAAGAAATCCTTTTCCTTTGGGGTTTCCTACCTTCTAGATGGCCTATTCCTGATGGGTTTAGGTTGTGTAATTCTTCTCTGATTCCTAAAGCCTTTTGTGACGCACCCTAAACCCTATAAATAGCACTCTCTGCCGCACCATTTAGTCATCAAGCCTTCAATTCATTCTCTGCCTTCACACATCCATTCATCCGCAAGTCCTCTCTACAAAAACCCCTTACGCCATTCATCATCATCCATCCTTCACCAAACACATCCCCAAACCCAGAAAATCCCTCTTGTGCCGCAACTATTCAAGGAAGGAAGGAGAAAGTGCCACTTAGAGTCGTGAATGTCATTCAAAGCATTGAATCGCTGGAGCGTTCTTAGGTGTTGTCTATCTTTGTTTTTAATGTTTCAATTCAGTTTTCTTTGTTTAATTGCTATCATGAGGAACTAAACCCCTATTAGTTAGGGGGGGGGGGAATTTGAAGCCATGGATATATGTTTCTTATGATTTGATTTACTCCAGTTATGATTTCATGAATTATGAATGTGGTTTACTTTTCTGTTTTTATTAAGAACATGTTTATGTATGTGGGTTGGCGGTCGACATTTGATTTGCATGCATAAATTCGATGCTAGGATATAAGGGAATTGCACCTAATCGTTATGAACTTATATTCATGAGTAGTAAAGATCGCTAGTCACGATTATGTGAAGTAAACCCTAGGTTGGATTAACATGCGTTTTCCATAGTTATGAATGCCTTGTCAATGTTCATGATTTCCATTAAACTTAATGATCTTTGTTGAATGTCTCTATCATGCGTATTCCATAGTTAGGGAGTTTGAGAAAGAATAATTTGGTTGTGATGCGTTATCCATTCAATTCAATGAATCTAGGGAAATCTGGGAATTGATTAGTTCAATACAATTAATTCGGAACATTGTCATTCATGGTTTGTCGAAAGAGTAACTGGGAATCAAGTTGTATGCATATGTTCATGTGTGGATAAAGACCCCTCTAACTAGCTTCTCACCATTCAATTTCATCAAAATTCATTTTTCTTTAAAGTTTGGTTACAAGTTTCAGTTTTAATTTCAATTTCGTCAAAACAATCCCCCTTGCTTTTAAGTCTTGTTTTTAGAGTCTAAATCTGTTTTCTTTTAGTCTTTTGAGTCAAGTAAGTTTGATTTTCGTACAAATCACTTGTTAGGTTTAGAATTGAGTCCTTTTGATTGTTTCTTGCTGTTTTGAGTGTTTAAAGTTTATTTTGAGTCTAGAGAGTCTAGTTTAGTGTTTTTAAGTCTTATTTACATTGATTAGCGTCCCTAGTTAATCCCCAGTCTAGAACGATCCCTACTTGCGTATCTACTACAATCGTCATCAATAGGGTTTAATTTGAGTGTCAAGTTAATTTTCACATCAAATTTTGGCGCCGTTGCCGGGGATTAGCAAAATCGCTAATCGCTTGTGTTTGCCGTGTGTTTTTGGTTTAGTTTGTCTAGTTTTCTGATTTTGTTTTGTTTTCTTTGTTTAGGTACTAGTGCATGACGCGGAGTTCTTAAACCGTTCGTGCAAACATCTTGGACTTTGACGACGATTTTGAACGAGATTCGAGAAGAAGAAAGAGGAGGCATCCCGAACCTAGTGAACCTAGTTCAAGTTTAGAGGCCGAATCTGAATTTGAAGAGGAAGAAGAAGTCATGGCAGCGGACAATCGTATAATCAAAGAGCTCTCGGCCTCGGGGTTGGCCAATGCCGCACCCCTATTTATTCAATACCCCGTGGCTGCCCAAGGCAAGACCGATGAGTTCGAATTAAAATCAAGCTTGTTGCACCACATTCCTAAATACCATGGGATGTCCATGGAAGACCCAAACAAGCATCTTAAGGAGTTCGAAGTGGTTTGTTCGAGCATGACACCCATCAATGTCGATGGGAACATTCTAATGATGAAGGCCTTTCCATTCTCTCTTTTGGAAAAGGCTAAAGATTGGCTTTACGAATTAGAACCCGGCACGGTCACTTCTTGGGAAAGCATGAAGATGGCGTTTTTAGAGAAGTTCTTCCCCACCTCGAGAGTCATTCTCTTGAGGAAGAAAATTAGTGGCATTCAACAACAACAAGGGGAGTCCTTTCCAACATACTATGAGCGTTTCAAAGCTCTTGTCGCTTCATGTCCTCAACATCAAATGAAAGAAGAACTTTTACTTCAATACTTTTATGAAGGACTTCTTCCAATTGAGCGACAAATGCTAGATGCCTCAGCGGGAGGTGCATTGGTTGACAAAACACCCATGGCTGCAAAGACTCTAATTGCCAACCGAGCGTTGAATGCACAACAATACGAAGGACTTGGGCAAAGAGACACCCCACGGCAAGGAGTGAATGAGGTAAGTTCTATGTCCGACATTCAATCCCAATTAGCTAACCTTACTTCTATTGTTTCTCAAATGGCCGAGGGAATGAAGATACATGGACAAAGTGTTTGTGGCGTGTGCTATGCAAGGACATGCCAATGATCAATGCCCTCAATTGATTGAGAATGGAAGGTGGGAGTCTGCCAATGCCGTGGGATTTGGGAGCCAAAATCAGCCACGCAATGATCCATATTCAAACACATACAATCCGGGTTGGAAGGATCACCCAAATTTCAAGTGGATGGAGCCTCAACAACCCCAACAACAAGGAGGATTTAGGCAGCAACCACCAGGCTTTTATACAAAGCCATTCGTACCAAATCAAACCCAAATGCAATCTGCCCCAACAAACTCAGGTATGTCTTTGGATAATGATCAAATTGTTAAGTTACTTACTACTTTGACGCAGGAAGTACAAACTCAAAACAAAGAGAGGCAAATTCACTACTTTGACGCAGGAAGTACAAACTCAAAACAAAGAGAGGCAAATTCAAGACAAAAGGTTGGACAATTTGGAAAAGCAAATGGGGCAAATAGCGGAATTCATGGGGCAGATTAAAGAACAAGGAAGATTGCCTAGTTCAACCGTTGTTAATCCTAAATGAGGCTTTGAAACCGCCAAGGCAATCATGTTGAGGAGTGGTAAATAGGTCGGAATTGACCCCAAACCATCCAAATCAAGTCAAGAAGAGGATGAAAAGCTGCTGCAAGAAGAGGATCATGGAGCAAAACTCACGGCCAAAGATGACCAATCAATGCCGCAACCACCTAATGCCTCTAAGCCATACCAACCCACCAAGGTAAGTCCAAATTCAAATTTTCCTAGTTCCATTCCACTAAATGTACCCTTTCCTGGTAGGTTTAGGCAATCAAAGAAAGAAGAAGCCGAGAAGGACATTCTAGAGACATTCCGGAAAGTTCAAGTCAATATCCCACTCCTTGATGCCATAAAGCAAGTTCCAAGGTATGCTAAATTTTTGAAAGAGCTTTGTACAACAAGGAGAAGGATTTCGAACAAAGAGGTGGTTCAAGTAAGTGAGAACGTTTCTGCTGTGTTACAAAGGAAATTACCCCCTAAATGCAAAGATCCGGGTAGTTTTACAATTCCATGCGTTATTGGAAATACTAAGTTTGAACATGCCATGTTAGACTTAGGGGCTTCAATTAATGTTATGCCATACTCTATTTATGCATCTATGAACTTAGGTGAGCTTAAAAACGATGGTGTGATTATTCAATTAGCCGATTGTTCTAATGCATATCCAAAAGGTGTTGTGGAAGATGTTTTGGTGCAGGTTGGTAATTTGATTTTTCCAGCGGACTTCTACGTGCTTGACATGGAGGATTCACCCTATTCTACCCCATTGCCGATCCTCTTAGGGAGGCCCTTCATGAAAACAGCCCGCACCAAGATCGATGTGTTCAAAGGGACTTTAACAATGGAATTTGATGGGGAAGTTATTGCTTTCAATCTTTCTGAAACTATCAAATTTCCTAAAGAAGATCATTCTTGTTTTTCTATTGATATATTCGATGATTTGGCGCAGGATTATCTTGATTCCTTGGAGAGGGATCCCCTTGAAACAACAATTGCACAAGGAATTGGGCAAAAACCCAATATTGCAATGCCTAGAAGTGAAGAAGAGGCTGAGATGGTTGCTGCCCTTGGGTCACTACCTCAGGACCGTGGTAAGCCTTCAAACAATTTCCATTTCAACTAATAAGTTGTTACCCTCAGTGATTCAGGCACCTGTACTTGAGCTTAAACCATTGCCAGACCATTTAAAGTACATCTTTTTGGGAGATAACGAGACGTTGCCTGTCATTGTCTCCTCATTACTCACGGCAATGGAGGAGGAAAAGTTGATTCGAGTGTTGAAAGAGCATAAAACAGCCATCGGATGGACCTTGGCCGACATCAAGGGAATTAGCCCGACAACATGCATGGATCGTATACTTCTAGAGGAGAGGGCTAAACCAACTCGAGAAGCTCAACGCCGACTCAACCCTCCAATGATGGAAGTTGTGAAGAAGGAGATTATCAAGCTTCTTGATTGTGGAGTGATTTATCCAATCTCGGATAGCCGTTAGGTCTCACCAATTCAATGTGTTCCAAAGAAATCCGGGGTCACTGTGGTGAAGAATGCAGAAAATGAACTTGTGCCCACACGTATCCAAACAGGTTGGAGAGTGTGCATCGACTATAGGAAGCTAAATGCCACCACAAGGAAGGACCACTTCCCTTTGCCGTTCATTGATCAAATGCTTGAAAGGTTAGCCGGTCATTCTTTTTATTGTTTTCTTGATGGTTATTCTGGATATAATCAGATTGTCATAGCTCCGGATGACCAAGAAAAGACCACTTTCACGTGCCCCTTTGGTACCTTTGCCTATCGTCGCATGCCATTCGGTTTATGCAATGCACCTGCCACCTTCCAATGATGTATGGTAAGTATATTTTCAGATTTTGTGGAGAAGATTATTGAGGTATTTATGGATGACTTTAGTGTCTTTGGTGATTCGTTTGATGGTTTTTTGGAAAATCTCACATTAATCTTGAAACGATGCGTTGAAACTAACCTTGTGTTAAATTGGGAAAAATGTCACTTTATGGTTAAACAAGGCATAGTTTTAGGGCATATCGTTTCAGAAAGGGGAATTGAAGTTGATAAATCAAAAATTGATCTTGTACGCTACTTACCCTCTCCTACTTCGGTTAGAAAGGTTCGTTCTTTTCTTGGACATGTAGGATTCTATAGGCGATTTATCAAGGACTTTTCAAAGATTTCAAACCCTCTTTGCCGTCTCATCCAGAAAGATGTGGCTTTTGACTTCAACGAGGAGTATGAGAAGGCGTTCAAACACCTCAAAGAGATGCTAACTTCGGCCCCTATCATAGTTCCACCGGATTGGAGCCTTCCGTTTGAGCTTATGTGTGACACTTCAGATTATGCATTAGGAGCTGTTTTGGGACAAAGAAAGGACAAGAAGCCACACGTCATCTATTATGCATCCCGGACCTTGAATGATGCTCAATTGAACACCACTGAAAAAGAACTTCTAGCTGTTGTGTTTGCTTTAGATAAATTTCGTTCTTATTTACTTGGTACTAAAGTTATTATTTACATTGACCATGCAGCTTTGAAGTATTTGTTCACCAAGAAAGAGGCCAAACCAAGACTCATTCGCTGGATTCTCCTTCTCCAAGAGTTCGATATTGAAATCTAAGATAAGAAAGGGAGTGAAAACGTGGTGGCTGATCACTTGAGCCGTATGGTGCATGAGGAGGATGCCGTGCCTATCCAAGAGACATTCCCAGATGAGCAGCTGCTGTTCATCAAGGTAAGTGAGCCATGGTATCCTGATGTAGTGAATTATTTGGTGTCTAAACACATTCCAAGAGAGCTATACAAGCACCAAAGTGATAAACTTCAAAATGATGCACGTTTTTATGTTTGGGATGACCCATACTTGTGGAAATATTGCCCTGATCAGATTCTTCATAGGTGTGTGCATGATTCTGAGTTTAATTCAATTTTAACTTTCTGTCACACTTATGCATGTGGAGGTCACTTCGGTACTCAAAGAACAGCACATAAAGTTTTAGAATGTGGATTTTATTGGCCTACTATCTTTAGAGATGCTAGAACTTTTTGTATGACTTGTGATAGATGCCAAAGAACGGGCAATATAGGTCCTAAACAACAAATGCCGCAAAACCCCATATTTAGTGTTGAAATCTTTGATGCTTGGGGTATTGATTTCATGGGGCCCTTTCCTTCCTCCCATGGTTTCCTTTACATTTTGCTTGCTGTGGATTATGTGTCGAAATGGGTGGAAGCAAAAGCCACCCGAACTAATGATTCTAAAGTGGTTGCAGATTTTGTTAAGACTAACATATTTGCAAGGTTTCGAATGCCAAGAGTACTAATCAGTGATGGGGGTTCTCATTTTTGCAATCGAACCATTGAGGCGCTGCTCAAGAAGTACAATGTCACGCACAAGGTTGCCACACCTTATCATCCTCAAACGAGTGGGCAAGCCGAGGTTTCGAATCGGGAAATCAAGCAGATTTTGGAGAAGACCATTGGGCCAACGAGGAAGGATTGGAGCTTGCGTTTGAACGATGCATTGTGGGTGTATCGCACTGCCTATAAAACCCCAATTAGGATGTCCCAATTTCGGCTAGTCTATGGGAAACCATGTCATCTTCCCGTCGAGTTAGAGCAACGTGCACATTGAGCCGTCAAAACATTCAACATGGACATTGATGCCGCAGGTCTTCATAGAAAGCTTCAATTGAATGAGCTAGAGGAAATTAGGAATGAAGCTTATGAGAATGCATGGATCTACAAGGAGAAAACGAAGGCATTCCATGACAAGATGATTCGTAGCAAGACGTTCTCTATAGGGCAGAAAGTGTTACTTTTCAATTCTCGCCTTCGATTGTTTCTGGGTAAGTTGCGTTCTAAGTGGATTGGTCCGTTTATTGTTACTAATGTATTTCCTCATGGTGCAGTCCAAATTCAAAGTTTAAAGACGGGACAAGAGTTCAAAGTGAATGGACAACGTTTGAAGCCTTACTATGAGCACTTTGAAGAGCACATTGCGGAAGACATATCCTTCAATGCCATGGGCCCCATTGAAGAGTAGAAAGAAGGTTCGTCCGGCTGGAAGACGTTAAAGCAAGCGCTTCTTGGGAGGCAACCCATGCAAATAAAGAAGACCTAGGAACTCTCCAGCTCCACAACCAGATTTGCGTTTCTAAACCCTACTCTTTATTGCTTTTACTTTGCCATATTTGTCATGTTTGTTAGTTGTGTTGTTTGCTTGCTTGTGTGTGTGTCTATGTTTGAAACATTGAGGACAATGTTTGGTTTAAGTGTGGGGGGGTAAACAAGTGTTTTCATTGAAAAATTCGTAGGTTTTTATCACCCATCACTTTTAAGGTTGATTTTCACTGTTTTGAGTGTTTTTAGTGTGTTTTGAAGTGTTTTCAATGTGTCCTATAGCAGAAAATACGAAAATTTGAAAAAAATTCGAAAAAGTTTTGCAAAATACCAAAAAGAGTCGTTTTTAGAGTCATTTTTGTGTGTTTGTTTGTGTCATAGGGTACCTTCCAACACAATGATGAGGATTTGGTTTTTAGTTGCATAACTGTTAACGAAAGTTACAAACATGGATAGAAGTTTGATATGCTCTTTGGTTTATGCTTAGTTGTAGTTGTTGTTTACAAATTCACATATGATCACAAAGAAAAGAAAAATCAGTTTTTGTAACATGCTTGAAGGAAGAAACTCAAATTAACGCTACAACCCTGAGAGACTTGAGCCTATACGTTCTTTGGAGAGTTATTAATCTTGACATTCTTTGTTTTCTAAAGTCGTTGCATGATCTCATTATTCTTTGCTTGGTTGCTACTTAGAATGTGTTTCATCATATAGTTCCAAATACTAGAACTTATACCCATTTCATTCAAAACTAAAATTGATTAGCATAACATAAAACAAGATGAAGTTGTTTAGTTTAAAACCAGTGCCAAAAAGCCTAACCCTTGGCATATGTATTGTAGGGGTAGCCCCTTTGAGCCATATTTAGCCTATTTTCTTTGTTAACCACATTATCCTTACCTAGCCTAGATTAGGACCATCCTTACCCTTGTTCTTAAGGCATAGTGAAGCATGACCTAGGGTGAATTCCCTTCATTCGTTATTAGGCAGCAAACAAGTGTGGGGGAAGGGATTCTTGTGTATATGCTAAAACAGAAAAAAAAAGGGCACGGGTAGAAGAAAAAAGAAAAAAAGAAAAACGAAGAAAATTTGTGAGAAAAAGAAAAGAAAAAGAAAAGTATGTGAAGAAGTATGAAAAGTGTTCAAAATAAATGAGATTAAAGCTCACAAGTGTTGGTTGTTGAAGAAAGGGTCCAAAAAGTTGAATTTGGCCCTAAGTATGTGTTTTCTGTCCCTTTGTATCAAAGTTTGTGGCTGCGTTTTTAAGGGAGTTCTAAGTGTCATATTCATTACTTTGCTTGCTATTGCTTTAAGAACGTTTGTTCTCCTTACCTTTCTTTGTTAGCCAATACCCCTAGCCCCATTACAACCCTATACTTCTATCTTGAGTGTTATGTGTTTCAATATGTGGAGTTTGGGATTGGTATGAGCATATGGTGTCCCTGGTTCTCGCGTCTAAGTAGTGGCATTCTATTCATGAGATCATATATATACATGCATTCCAGAAATTGCTTTCTTTGTTATATACATATGTGAGTATTAGTTTTCTTGTTACATCAATCTTCTCACATATAACTAGTGCAGGGAGTGTAGTCAGAAAATCTGAGTGAAAATTGAGTGCATATCTAGTAAGGAATTGAGGGATTCTCTAAGGCATGTTACTACATTCAAAAATGTTGTTTTAATTGATTAGATGCGAGCTAGTGAGTGGTGACTGTGATTAAGTATGCTTGAGGGTAAGGATAACTAAAATCTATGTAAGTAATGATTTTTAACATGTTATGTTCCATTGGAAATCCCTGAGGCGAACGTTGGAAGGTTTAGGTTATGTTTTGTTTCTTTGTTTTGCTCGAGGACTAGCAAAAGCTAAGTGTGGGGGAATTTGATAGGAGCATATTTATGCTACTTACTTAGTGTGTTTTCTTGCATTTACTTAGCTATTTGTTGCTTAGTATAGTGTTTAAAGTCATTTTCATGTGTTTTTAGGTCCAAGAAGCAAAGTTGGCAAAAAGATGCATTTTGGAGCATTTTAGAGCAAATCTGGGCTTGGAATGGATAACACAAGCAGTGGGCAAGAAGATGGACGAATTTGGAGTCCAAATGGAGTTAGGAATATGTTTCAAGGTTGGAGAAATAAATTCAAATCATTGAAGATAAGGAATCAGCTCAAAAGAAGGAGAATTATCCAAAATATTATCCAAACAACCTTATCTTATCTTATCTTATCTTATCCAATCCTTATCCTATCTTAACAAACCTTATCCTATCCTAATCCTTTTCTAACTTAATTCCTGGTACAATGAGGGTTTATTTTCTGATTGGGGGACATTTAATTTAGAATTCTAGGAACCCTAAGTCCTTGCCACACCCTTATCCCTTCTCCTAAATGGTTTTAGTTCTTCTAGAGGACCAAATTTCCTGCTAGGTAACCACAAAAATCTGCCGCAAGAAATCCTTTTCCTTTGGGGTTTCCTACCTTCTAGATGGCTTATTCCTGATGGGTTTAGGTTGTGTAATTCTTCTCTGATTCCTAAAGCCCTTTATGACGCACCCTAAACCTTATAAATAGCACTCTCTGCCGCACCATTTAGTCATCAAGCCTTCAATTCATTCTCTGCCTTCACACATCCATTCATCTGCAAGTTCTCTCTACAAAAACCCCTTACGCCATTCATCATCATCCATCCTTCACCAAACACATCCCCAAACCCAGAAAATCCCTCTTGTGCCGCAACTATTCAAGGAAGGAAGGAGAAGGTGCCACTTAGAGTCGTGAATGTCATTCAAAGCATTGAATCGCTGAAGCGTTCTTAGGTGTTGTCTATCTTTGTTTTTAGTGTTTCAATTCAGTTTCCTTTGTTTAATTGCTATCATGAGGAACTAAACCCCTATTAGTTAGGAGGGGGGGGAATTTGAAGCCATGGATATATGTTTCTTATGATTTGATTTACTCCAGTTATGATTTCATGAATTATGATTGTGGTTTACTTTTCTGTTTTTATTAAGAACTTGTTTATGTATGTGGGTTGGGGGTCGACACTTGATTTGCATGCATAAATTCGATGCTAGGATATAAGGGAATTCCACCTAATCGTTATGAACTTATATTCATGAGTAGTAAAGATCGCTAGTCACGATTATGTGAAGTAAACCCTAGGTTGGATTAACATGCGTTTTCCATAGTTATGAATGCCTTGTCAATGTTCATGATTTCCATTAAACTTAATGATCTTTGTTGAATGTCTCTATCATGCGTATTCCATAGTTAGGGAGTTTGAGAAAGAATAATTTGGTTGTGATGCGTTATCCATTCAATTCAATGAATCTAGGGAAATCTGGGAATTGATTAGTTCAATACAATTAATTCGGAACATTGTCATTCATGGTTTGTCGAAAGAGTAACTGGGAATCAAGTTGTATGCATATGTTCATGTGTGGATAAGGACCCCTCTAACTAGCTTCTCACCATTCAATTTCATCAAAATTCGTTTTTCTTTAAAGTTTGGTTACAAGTTTCGGTTTTAATTTCAATTTCGTCAAAACAATCCCCCTTGCTTTTAAGTTTTGTTTTTAGAGTCTAAGTCTGTTTTCTTTTAGTCTTTTGAGTCAAGTAAGTTTGATTTTCGTCTAAATCACTTGTTAGGTTTAGAATTGAGTCATTTTGATTGTTTCTTGCTGTTTTGAGTGTTTAAAGTTTATTTTGAGTCTAGAGAGTCTAGTTTAGTGTTTTTAAGTCTTATTTACATTGATTAGCATCCCTAGTTAATCCCCGGTCTAGAACGATCCCTACTTGCGTATCTACTACAATCGTCATCAATAGGGTTTAATTTGAGTGTCAAGTTAATTTTCACATCATCCGTACCTGTAAGAAGCAAATCAATAGAGAACTCCACATCTCTGTTTGGCGGTAATCCAGGTAAATCATTAGGAAATACATCGGGAAAATGTCTAACCACCTTTGCATTCTCCACGCTACTAGGAGCAACATCATTCAACACTACATGAGCTAAATATCCCTGACAACCTTTCGATAACAACTTTTTAGCTCTCATGGCAGAAATAACGCCATGCCTCACCCCACTACGTTCGCCCACAAAAGTAACCTCAGGTAATCCAGGACGATGGAACGTAACTGATTTCCCGTAGCAATCTATATTGGCACGATTATAATGCAACCAATATGTGCCCAAAATCACATCAAAATCAACAATATCTAACGGGATAAGGTTAGCTGGCATAACTATATCCTCCACCATCACTGGACATCCTGGATATACACAATCAACAAAACATTTCTCCCCTCTAGGCATAGCAAACTCTAAATCATACCTTAGAGGCGTAGGATGAGGTTGCGTCACTTGAGCAAATGTATGAGAAATCATAGAATGTGTAGCACCATAATCAATTAAAACTCTAGCAAAGTGACCAAGAATATTTAACGTACTTATAATTAAATTAGGATTGTTCTGGGCATCCTGCAATACTAGAAGCAATCTCTACTTGCTGGGGCTATCCTCCCTGGTACCACTGAGATCCACAAGCTAGAATGGGAGGATACAGCGTATAACCTCTAGAATACTAAGGATACCCACTCTGGTAATAAGGATCCTAGGAATACTGATATGGTCCTGAAGCATAAGGAGCGGCATCACCCTGATAATGGTAAACACCACCTCGACCCATCTGATTATAAGTACCAGACCCTGAAACTTGCTGGATCGATGTTGGTGGTGGGATAGAAGACTGTTGGGGCCTCTGCTGATTATGGGGACAGTTTATAGCCATATGTCCCATCTGCCCACATGTAAAACATCCACTGCTGCCTTGCCTACACTCTCCAAAATGCCTATTATTACACCTGCGGCACAAATGAGTTCTTCCTCTACCAGAATCCCCCTACCTCTGGAATCTAAGACCTCCTGAAAATCTACCACCTCTCATCTAACCAGTGGCACTACCAACCCCACTGGAAGAACTAGAACTAGCTTCACTTCGCTTAAAACTCTGGGTCTTGCGAGGTCCTTGAGATGATTGGCTCTTGCCTTTATCATTTTTCCTTTGATTCCTATCTTTTTCTTCTTCCTCTTCACTATCATTGGGCATATTTTCTGAGCCCTCAACCCTGAACAAAATCTCATAGAACTCCTGGTATGTAGTACAGTGAGTAGTGGTCGCCATAGTACGCCACTTCTTTTTAGTACCCAGAATAAAGCGACGTAGCATCTCCACCGGATTAGCAGCAACCTCCGGATGATAACGAGACAAGTCAGTAAATTTCCTGTAATACTCATTTGCTGACATCTTCCCCAGTCTCAAATGAGTAAACTATTGCTTCTTACTATCAATATAAGCTGGAGGAATAAATCTTTTCATAAATAATCGCTTGAAAACTTCCCAATCAGCAGCTTCCTCTTGAGTTAACTCATGAGCCTCCTGTTCCCACCAGGATGCAGGTTCCTTACCTAAGAACCAGGTAGTTGTCTCGACCCATTTATCAGGAAGAAGATTCCCCTGACTTTGCCTTACACGAAAAGTCTTCTCCATATGATTGAACCATTTCTCTGTTTCTTCAGGTCCTTCATTTCCCATAAAATGATTCAACTTCAAATTATATACAGTCTCAAGATGAGTCATTTGGGGAGGTCAAAACGCAGACTATATAACATTAGCTATAACTTCCCTTAATTGGGAGATATCCGGAAAACTAGGCTCAGCTGAACGACGTGGCTCTTTACAAGGTGGCATAGTTCTGACAGAGGACACCATAAATAATTAGGGAATTCACAAAATATGCAGGACTGCAAAACCTATGCTCTGATACCAAACTGACACACCCCGACCTGAATCAGGACGTGCTGGCCATCACGTGAGGGTGACGCAAGCCATGTGCACAGTGTGGAAACAATATTGATATAGAAAATTACGAATAATTAAAAACCAAATCACTAGCAATACTAGTGCAAGAGAAGTGTGAATCCCAATAAGAGCATAAGCAGTCTAGTTGCAGTCTAGCAGAACCAGGTACTAATTATACAACTCTAAAAAAGATTCTACATGGATGGTGATCTGTCAGAACTGCCTTGAAGCTCTCGCAATGCCACCAACGAAATTCCTACCTAGAACTTGGAGGGGCGAAAAACAGAAAGCGTGAGTGGGCAAAAACAAAGCTTTTCAAATTCATTTCATTTCTCAAAAGTTCTAACCCCTTGCCGTAAAACATGTATAGTTTTCCCAGAAACTAGAATATATATATATATATATATATATATATATATATATATATATATATATATATATATATATATATATATATACATATCTCTATCATGTTCAAATATCAAAATCCACATATGAAAAAGCCATGCATATGCCATGTCCAATATCACAATATAACATATGTAAACCAGGTGTTACAACTCAATATGAATAACCAATCTAGTCGGGAGTCACCTCTTGTGACCTGTACAGCATAATCTAGAGCTCAATCATCTAGCCGGGAGTCACCTCTTATGACATGTACAGCTCAATCATTCATCTCATCATGTATATATCTCATTAACAATATACCTGCACACGAGTCGGGAACCACCTCGAGTGGTCTGTACGACAAGCTGGGTGTAAATAATTTACGCTCTAGTGCTACGATCACGTGAAGGCTGTGCGAATAATCGCGGGTCACCTACAAGTCGGAACCACCTATAGTGGTCTGTACGACAGGCTGGCACCTACCTTGGATTCAAGGTGAGCGTGTGGTGCGGGAGGTGAATGATCACGTGAAGGCTAGGCCCCGGCCACGGGTGGGAGCACTAACACCGGGGTGCAGGTTATGGGCTATGATATATCTCAACATCAACATTTTATTCACAATCACTAATCATCATAAAGTACTTACCTATGACTTACCTGGCCTCCACAGCATCATGCGACATTATGCATAATTACACTAATGCATATACTAAAATATGATGCACTATGACATGGCATTTCAATCACATTTCATTTAGATACGTTTTCTGGGAAAAACATCATGTATATATGTATATACTGAAAACAAAAGCCCATTCACTGGTATGTCAAAGGGTCGTAGCCCCGGAGCCTCAATTGATTACGCTCGTCCTGAGAATAGGTCTCACCTATATGCGAAACAACTATATAAACGTCAATTAATAGCATATACACAAAACTGGCTAATAACTTCTTATATATTGCTCAATTTGGGTATATGAATATACCGCAGTGACCAACTCATCCTCAGGATCATCCCCATATTTTTAAAATAATTTTTTGACACCTCATGCGCCGCCACACGCTGGCCAAGGCACGGCCAGACGCGCCCCCACGCGCGGCCACGTGCCTGGCACACTGACGGTAACAGTAACGGCAGTTAGGGAATATTCCATCAAAACGCAGCATATTTCGTCTAAAAACTAACGGCGTTAGCATATTCCGTCAAAACTAACGGAATATAGCTCTTCTTCTCCGATGAGTCACCAGACACCAGCGACTTCGTCGGTTTTTGGAAAATATTTTAAAACCTTATATCTTCTTCGTTTTTTCACCATTTTCAATGAAATTAGAACCAATCGAAAGCTCTCAATGAGAAGAATAGGATCTTACCTCTTTTTGACCTTAACGTCAACGGAATCTCGTTGGAAAAGCTCGAAAAATCCGGCCAAATCCTGTAACTCGTCGATCTCGCTATTCCGACATCGAAATTCTTCCAACGAACCACTCCGAGCCTCGTGAGGACCTCCTAAAGCTTCCTGTGGGCTTGAAATCCCCTAAAAACTTCGATCCAACGTGTGCATGAACAATGCATGAAAACTGGGGTTAGGGTTTCTCGGGTTTTTGAGGGTTTCACGATCCAAAAATGGTATATATGAACTCAGAAGCTTGCAAGGAGTTCGAATCTTGCCTTCTTGATGTCGATCCGTGCATGAAAGGTTGGTCTTGATGTTCGTCTGTACAAGAGAGAAAAAGAGAGAGTCTGAGAGAGAGAGAGCACGGGAGAGAAGAAAGAGAAAATGGGTGTGTGGTCTAGGATTGGTCAACAAATTAAAATACAAACAAAACTAGTCCTAATTGGTTCCAAACAATTAGGACTTAATATAATTGGCCCAAAACAAAGCTTAAACCACACAACACAGTTTAACGTCCAAGGGCATTTTCGTCTTTTCACATCCATGATACAATTAATTCGGGAAGGGCTGTCACACCCTCACCCACATGTAACTATAGTTTTACTTTATTAAATTTAATTAAAATTTAAAAATAAAAATGCCAGTCCTTTTTCTCTCGATTCAACCCCACCCACTTTCTTTCTTTGTTTTCACAAAATTGTTGCTCTTTTTCTTGATCTTCACAAAAATTACGATTTCAGTCGTTCTTTCATTTTCACAAAGTGTAATGCTAGGAAGACTAAATTTGGAGACTAAAATTGCAAACTAAATGATATGTCACCAATATAAATGAGCACGTCTATCAACGCTTAAATAATAAACCAATCATCAACTTACATGTCCTTTAGTTTTCAAAATTTAGTTTCCAAATTTAGTCTCTCTAGCATTACTCTTTCACAAAACTATCGCTCTTCAGCCTCTTCTCTCATGGGAAATAATATTGGGGTTCTTCTTGGGTTATTCAGATTTCAGCATGGTGTCTATATCGGCACACTGCAGTTTGTATTGATTCCTCCATGTTTTTAGAGTCCGGCTTTTGAGCACCAATTAGAAGCATGCAATAGCTCCTAGCTTCAATTCAGGTTAGCCTGTGGAGAAGCAACATGAACTTATACGCAGCGTCTATGGAGGCTCTCTCTCTGCTATGATTGTGTTTTATTTACTGCATAAATCAATGTGGATGTTAGCTTGACAATCAATTTTTTGCAATTTTTTATTCTCATATTAGGTTTTCATGTTGATTTTTCCTTTCCTTTTCCACAGTTTTGTTAACCATATCAGTTACAATTGTCTTTGTAGAATGAAGTTTTTCAAAATTAAAATTGATGAAATCTTATTTGCGATCACTATGTCACACGAAAGATTGAATAAGTTAGCTATTTATCAATTGATTGAAAAATTACATTATATAAATTTAAGTATTACATTTGCATCCAAAAACACAAGACGTGTAACATTTAAATAATGTTTATGTATTTTTCTTCTTTTGATATTAATATTTAATGATAATTAATGTAGAAATAAATTTTTTCATGTATTTAACGAATTCTCTTATATAAATATCAATGTACAAAGAATCAGAAGTTAGAAAAAATTAGGGCCCAACTTCGAAGGCCTGCCTAGGCCCCAAATTCTCAGGCCGGCCCTGCCTCTCCTTTAATTTGTAAAAGAAAATGCAGTATGAAGAAATCCTCACACATAAAGAGGAAAATCAAAATACAATTGCCTTGAATTTTGTTGAGCATACAAAAGATCTAGACAAAGCAAATTAGGTAACTACAAGTTCAGTAGAAGAACCTACTAATTACATGCCAAAATACCCTTTCTCCCTTTCCATGATTAAACCCAAAACAAAAAACTACCATTTTCCATTGGCACCACCCAAAATTACAAGGAACTTTTGCCATTGTGACATTATCACAAACACCTACCATGCAAAAAACAAAAACCCACACAATCAATCATCTCCTTCTCCACCAGATCCACCACCACTACCATCATCCTCAAAAGCATTTCCATCACCTTCATACCCAGTTCCCAAATCACAAATCTTCACCCAAACATCCTCCGAAACCGGCACGACCGAAAGCCTCGGCTGCCGAAACAGAGCAAACCCCTTGAGTCCCTGATCCCCCTTCATCTCCTTCAAGTCCACCGGCCTCCTCATCTCCCCAACCGCCTTCACATCAACCACCGCATCATCCCCGCCTTCTGAATACCATTCCCGTACGACGCTCACTACACCAACCACGCGGCGGGCCTTGGCGCCGGAGTGGTAGAAGAAGCAGAGGTCGCTGAGTTTCATGGACTTGAGGTACTTCTGGGCTTGCTTGTTCTTGACGCCGTCCCACTTGGTTACGCCCCCGTTGGCCGCTTGGTCCTCCCACGACCACTCACCCGGCTCCGTCTTGAGAAGCCAGTACTGTTTCTCTGCGGCCATCGATGGTGTTGGGATTTTCTGGTCAGGTTTGTTGCTGATTTTCTGTTGTGGGATACAAAGGGTTTTTATGATGGGATTTGGGGTTTTTTTGGCGGGGAAGATGTGTGCTTTGGCGCCAAGGGATAGTCGTAAACTGGAATAGAACATGTGTCATCTCCAGACTCTCAACTACCATCTGGACTTTCACATCATAAAAAGTAATTCTTGCAAGTTCTATAATGTCACGAAATTATTTAATATTTTAAAATTTAAAACTTTTGGATTTGTTCATCGTTCAATTAAACGGTTAAAAATCTAGTGTACAAGATAAGGAAAACTAATGAAAATAGCTTGAAAACTTTGAGTTTTAACGATAAGGACAAAATAAAGGATAAAGTGAATAGTACCATAATTGATTTTTTAGTGTAAAAATATAATTTTTCGTTAAAATGAACAGTACCGAAAGTTTTTCGTTAAAATTTCCTTCAATATATCCACAAATATACTAAGCGCATTAGAATTGCATGTTGTGATCTTGTAAAATGAATAGAATTGCATGTTGTGATCTTGTAAAATTAACTATTAATTCGAGGCCTTAAGCATCTGTTTAACTTGTAAGATATTTCTGAAATCATAAGAACAACAAGACATTAGAATCACAGATTTGATAAACCAAAATTACAATAAATCAATTACAATTTACTTATGTTTACGGAAGACATGGCTCTTGTGGATGACAAAAGAGTCTTCTACTTTCAACAAGCGGAAGTGTTCTAGCAATAATAGGGTTTGCTCGGAATGGAACATGCGTTTTGTGAAAGCAGGGACACCCTTAATATAATGATTAGGGTTCCTCCAATTCCGCCTATTATAGTAATTAGAGGAATACACCAAATCACCATTTATTCTTAATGTTGTCCCACTAAGGCATGTACAATATGTCTTACTTAATTAGGGTTTCAATTAGTTAATTAAATATATCTTGGTTCCATGATTCTTGCTAACCAATATTCAATCACGTTAAAAGCCAAATATCTTAAAGATCAAGTTATTTGTCTTTCAAGTGATTTGATTCATAGTAATTGACAACTCAACATGAGTCTTACATAACTCACATCGATTGTTACAGTAGTGTCGAGAGCCCCGTCGCCCAGCTCGATTTGCTGAGGTAAGTCACTGTAGTTACAGTTCTTGTTTGGTTTCAAGTAGGTGGTCTTCTAAGTTAGCAATAAACCATGTGTGTAGATCATCATTTCTGCGGCTGTCCATAGTCGACCCAAAACCTTTCCATTTGTTCCACCTACAAACATCATCAGAAATGAGCTCATGTTCTCTCCTCTTGTGAAAGTCCTCCTTAGTGAGTGTTGTTCTCTCCCCTATTGAATGTTGATCTGTTGATTTCAATCGTGTACTTTCTTTGCCAAATCCTGTAATCCTTGTCAATTAACCATCTTTCCTTACATCGAGCCCCAATCACTTATGTTTCTTTCATTTAATCGTTCCGTTCTTGTCTCCGCCTAACCAACCTACCCGTCTATTTCCTTCTATTTTCTTTTCCCTTCTACTAAGAGTGTTTCCCTCTCTGATCTATTTAACATTTCCATCCTAAATCTCTTGGGTGTGCACTGATCTGGTGTGATTCTAAAGATTTCCCCTCAATCGTATCTTCAATACCTCTTTTTTGGCTTTGGATCTGCGACATGTCGGTCTGGAGTTCCAAGAAGGGGTAGTGGGGTCCACTCAACACATTAATTCCAACTGGGAGTGTCAGTAGCATATGAGTTATCGAATAAGTCAAATTTGATGGCGGTGACAAAAGGAATTGCAGTACATGCTCCAAACCTCTTAGCAGGAGCATTAACACCCAACTACCCAAGAACACCATGGAGATTCTGGAAACCTTACCTGTCACAGCACCTACCGGAGCAAAACATAAATGGACCAAATATCCAGAGAACATGTACTTAATATTATCTTTTCTTATTGTAGTATTGCTGTCTTTACTACCAGTTTCACTATTCTCGGTAAGAAAAACTACAGTTGAGGGTTATCTGTATAAGAAGTTGCATCGATTGTACGCTGGTTGCCTATTGTCTGTGTTTGTGCAAAAGATTCACAACAGCAAATCAAGACTAAGCTTGATCGCGAATCAGGAGGTAGAGGAACTTGTGGTCCATCTTGATAAGTCTATGAAGTTGGTATCTATGGAGAATGGGATCAAACTAGTGGGAAAGGGTCTGGTCAACATGAATCTTAACAAATGGGGGGTTCGAAATATACTTTGAGTCGCGTGGAATGAATTAGGGGATATTGAAATTAAATGGGTTTAAGACAATATGTTTATTATCACCGTGCAGGATGAAAATACGGCAAAAACGATACTCATTCAAGTACCTTGGGCAATCATGAAGCAAAATTTCTCGGTGCAGAGGTGGCTGCTAGAACTCGCTTTGGAAGAAATTCAACTGGAGCTTGTTCCTTTTTGGATCCAGATACACGGGGTGCCGCTGAATCTATGCTCAGATGCTAATGCCAGGAGACTTGCGACGAAAATAGGGGAGGTTCTGAATTTGGAAGATCCGGCTATTGCACGTGGTTTTCTAAGAGTCAGAGTCATGAATATGCTGGATCCTTTACCGACTAGTTGCTGTCTATCAAGAAAAGATAATGAGCAAACTTGGATTGAGTTTCGTTATGAAAGACTTCAGGATTTTTGTTATCGATGTGGTAGAATTGGCCACTCGAACACTGAATGCGCTTTTGAACCAATGAAAGAGGGTGTGGCTAGGTATGGCGAATGGACTAGAACGCCACCGATTAGAGACATGGTGGAAACTCAGAGATTTTTAACCGTGAGTTCGGGTGATAGAAGACGGGCAGGGGTTCAACTAAGTGGTGTTCAAGCTTCTATGCGGGGGTATGATGCGAGAAGGACTTGACAGACAAATCGACGATCCGTTGATCAATCCGGTCCATTGGGTTTCGAATGTCGATAACTCACCGATGGGCCATCATGTGATGTTGGATTTTTGGTCATCAGGCTCTACTAGTATTCAAGCTTTGGACACTCATAGCGAATTAGCTAGAAACTCGTCTATGTGGATTGAGAAGATTCTAGAAGAAAATAATCCAACCATGAGGGGTCAGGAAGTTTACCATGAGGCATGAAATACTTTCAAAAAGGGGGGGGGCGGAGTCAGGGGAGATAGATATTGCTTGGACTCAATCACCGCCAAAGAAGAGTTGACCTATTGATGTTCCAAAAAGTGTTGTGGGGAGGAATGAAAGAACGGCTGAGAAGTTAAGGCGAATGAGTGTTAGGGAAATATGTTTGATAATAGAATGGGCGATTTATACAGAGAAGGAGTTGCAGGAGCTTCCAGTTGAATATCAAGATATGTGGGAGTATATGGAGGTAGTATCTGGGAAGCGGATGCAGGCACCGTATAGGACAAAAGATAAAGGTTATTCTCAAGGTGGTGGCGGCTGGACTTCAACAGCCGCACGGTCGTTATGATTACCCTGTTTTGGAACTGCCGTGGTCTTGGGTTGGACACGTAGTTCGGGCCTTTCATGGGCTAATTAGAAAATATTTGCCCTTTATGATCTTTCTTTCAGAAACGAAGATGAAAGATCATAGAACAGATGGTGTTAGAAGATAGATGGGTTACCCGATTGACTATAATGTTGCTCCGATAGGAATGGCTGGTGGTTTGAGTTTATGGTAGGACGATTCAGTAGAGGTTGGAACGATGGATTTTTTGAGATACTTTATTGACGCCCACTGCAGGGTTTTGGACTCTCAATGTGTGTTCAGGTTCACAGAAGTATATGGCACTTCTTACACAGCTGAAAAGGCAGCTTTTTGGTAGAAAATGATCAACGAGTTTTATCCATCTACCACCCCCTGGATTTGTGGATGAGATTTCAATGATTTTCTGTGGGATTTGGAGAAGTCGGGAGGAGCGGAAATCTAGCATAATAGGGAGAGATGTCTGGGAGAATTCATGAATAGTACAAAGTTGATTGACTTGGAGTTTCACAGCCCTCAATTTACTTAGAGAGGACATAGCAACGGCCAACTTATGGAGGCCCGATTGGACCGTGGTTTAGTTAATAATGAGAGGTTGAAATGGTGGCCTAATACCTGTGTTACCCATGGTACTGTGTTAGGTTCGGATCATAATCCTATTATTGTCCAGGGTGAGCCCAGATGTGGTACAAGTAAAAGATTATTTAAATTTGAAGCGTTTTGGTCCAAGGAAGCGAGTTGTAAAGATATTGTGAGAAGTTGTTGGGAGATGCACTACTTAGGTGATAGTATGGCCAGATAGAACAAAGAGGTGAACGATTGTCGCTCCAAATTAATTGCTTGGAGTCGAAAAAGGTTTAAGTTCATGGCGAAGCAAATCGAGGATATATTGGAGCATGTTGGTAAATTGCAAGAGGACTGGCGACGGAATCAGAAGCAAATTGAGGATTTGTCTGTGGAGATTGATGAGTTGAAGAGAGAGGAGGAATGATATTGGCATTAGAGATCCCGAGTGAAATGGCTTTAGGAAAATGATGCAAATACAAAATTTTTCCACCAATCCACCCTGCAGAGGAGACGACGGAATAAGGTGATGAAAATTATAGATGAACATGGTGAATGGATTGACTATCCTTGGCGGGTGAAGGAATTAATTGATACATGTTTTGTCATTCTTTTCACGTCGGTGGGGGATCGGGAGTGTGGAACAATTTTAGATTGCATCCAGCCTAAGGTGACAGAGGATATGAATGCCTCCCTTCTTGCACCGGTCTCTTTAGAGGAGATTAAGGAGGCTACTTTTCAAATAGGGAGATTACGAGCCCTGGGCCCTCATAGTTTCCAAGGAGTTTTTTACCAGTCTTTTTGGGATAATCTTATGGTTAAAGCCAGTGGGTTGGTTCCTGATCTTATGCAGGGGTCTCTCTTTCCCAACCGCATCAATTCCACACAGTCCCTAATCCGGAGTCTATTTCCCAGTTCCGCCCCATTAGTGTCTGTAACTACTTTTACAAAATCTTGTCCAAAGTCCTGGCAAATCGCCTGGGACCGTTGTTGCTAGAGCTAATTTCCTTTTCACATAATTCTTTTGTTACTGGAAGGCAGATTCAGGACAACATTGGCATTGCCCATGAGCTCTTCCATTTCCTTAAGACTAGAAGAACAAAAGGTAAATTTGAGCTCAGGGTTAAATTAGATATGCATAGGCTTATGACAGGGTTGAATGAGATTTTTTAATGGCGGTGGCGACATTTGATATTCTGTTGCCTTTCTTTGGTTGATTTTGCTATTTTGGTTAATGATCAACTTGGTTGGAAGTTCGCTCCCTCACGTAACCGTCGTCAAGGTGATCCACTATCCTCATATCTTTTCTTGATTGTTAGTGAGGTGCTTTCATTATTAATCTTGGGGGCGTGTGAAGATAGATTGATTTCAGGGGTTCAACTTAATCCCTATAGGCCTGTAATCTCCCATATTTTCTTTGCTGATGATACACTGTTCTTTTTAAAAGCTGAGGTAGAGAACTGGAATAATCTAGTGAATCTAATCCAAGAGTACTGTATGGCCTCTAGACAGCAGGTTAATTTTCAAAAATCTAATGTTGTTTTTGGAGCTAATTTCCTGGCAGCCTTGTTGGATGAACTTGGCCGCATTCTGGGTATGCTGATTGTTGATGACCCCGAGACTTATCTTGGCGTGCCGGCTAGGTGGGGAAGGTCCAAGTGGAAATGATTGAATTATGTAAAGGAGAGGATTTTGGGGAAACTTCAGAGATGTAAACAAGCAACCCTATCCCAGGCGGGTCGCGAGGTTATGATCAAGGCGGCGGTTCAAGCTATCTCGGTTTATCCAATGAACCTTTTCAAATTTTTGGCTACCATTCGCAAGGAAATAGACTCTCTGATTGCTAATTTTTGGTGGGGACAGGACACGGAGATGAAACACATTCATTGGGTCTCTCAGGCTACTCTCGGGCTTCCAAATGAGAAGGGGTGGCTCGGGTTTTGGAGCTTCACGGATTTTAATGATGCTCTCCTGGCGAAACAATGTTGGAGGCTCATCTATGAGCAGGATTCACTATGGGCACAGGTTTTGAAAGCCCGTTATTTTCCCCAACGTTATTTTTTTTATGCTCAACGGCGGGGTGGACGTGCGTCATGGGCGTGGTCTAATTTACTAATAGGACGTGATCTTTTATTACAGGGGACTCACTGGCAAGTAATAAACGGGAAGGAGATTCGGGTCTAAAGAGATCGATGGTTGCCTTCCATCTCGGTTGGTCATCCAATTCCCACTGGGCCAGTATCGGTAAGTCGCAACACAGAGGTGGTTTCTTTAATTAATCAAGAAAGTGGTGATTGGGATATTGAGTTCTTACAACCGCTTATTTCGTCGCAGGAGTATGAGACTATCTTGGCAATCCACCTGGTGACCTCGTGCTCCCGGACCGGTTAATATGGCTCATTGATAAGAAGGGCACATATTTCGTTAAATCAGGCTACCTTTGGATGCATTCCAGGGCGATACCACGGACCAATTTCAGATCATCATCGTCTTTTTCCATTTCGAAGCTACTGTGGAAATTGGTTTGGCAACTCAAAACCCTTTCTAAAATCAAATGTTTTATGTGGAAAACGTTGCATAAAGCCCTGGCTACTATTGCGGCCCTCTACCAAAGACACTCGGCCTCCTCACCTCTTTGTCCTTTTTGCAAATCTCAGGAGGAACCAGTTGAGCATCTTTTTATCCTTTGTCCGTAGGTGGAAACTATTCGGTTTGGTGGAATCCTAGACTATAGAGTTAATCGAGCTGAGATCACTACATAGGCGAATTGGTTGTTGGGAATTATTAGGGCCTGTGAGCATTCGAAATCTGATAGAGACCGGATCCTGACTTGGGTTGCTTTTTCTTGTTGGCATATTTGGAAGGCTAGGTGTTGCTTCATCTTTCAACAGAGGTAAATTATTCATTTGCAGGTGATGGTGGCAATCTCAACCAATGTCAGAGCTTTTAGAGAGGTTTCGTACAGTCCTTCCAGTAGTATAGGGCACAGTAGTATAATACATAGCAATCGTACCAATCAACTGCAGGAATGATGGCAGATGCCGTGCCATCCATATGTTAAAATTAATGTTGATGCGAGTTGGGTTGCTGCCTCGAAAGAAAGCTTTATTGGGTTGGTGGTGCCGGATTCTGTTGATGCTTTCATTGCTGCTCGTAGGCACCATATCCAGACCCCTAATGCTACAGCTACTGAGGCTTTGGCCATTCTGCGAGGTTGTGAGTTGGGTCAATCATAGGGCATCAACCGTGTGGTTGTAGAATCTGATTCATTGAGCTCTATTTCGTGTTTAAAGGGTAGGCTAACAAATGGCAGGTGGGAAGCGTTTCCAATCTTAACAAAGTGCAAGAAAGTCGGCGATTCCTTCCATAACTGTCGTTGGTCTTGGACTCCAAGATCAGCCAATATGGCGGCTGACCGTTTGGCGTCACGGATTTGTGTGGAGATGTGTGACTTTACTTGGGTTGAAAGACCCCCACCTTCACTTGTTCATGTACTTCACAATGATGTTCTACCTTGCCCACATTAATTTTGTTTGGTTGTGCAAGAGGTGACGCTAGTTGCTTCCTGTTAGTGTCGGGTTTTCTTCCCCTTGCACTTTCGGCTTTGTTTTTTGGTTGCTTGCCTCGTTGTGGGCTTGCGTTGTACTCTTGGCATCTTTGCCCTGGTTAATATATCCAGCTTTCCAAGAAAAAAAAAAAAAAAAACCATCATCAGAAATGATAAATGAAACTGACTGAATTGGTTATATAATTGGAAATGGATCATCTCCTGATCCTTTCCACCAAATCCACCCAATCATCTAATTCGGGCCCTTGAAATTTGATCCAACGGTTAACGTTATTATAACTTTTAAAGGGCCCCCCTATTTGTAGCCATTTGATCAAATTTCAAGGGCCCGAATTGATTGATTGGGTGGATTTGGTGGAAGGGATCCGGAGAAGATCCCTTTCCTATATAATTATCAAGAGAGAGGATATTATGTAACAGTTTGTCAGTGTTAGTATGCTTTACACAGCACAATTTATGTTTTTTTTTTTTGCCAAACCAAATAAGCTCCATTAATAAAAAGGTTATTACAAGATATACAAGGCCTAAAAGGCAGTCCAAAGCAACCAAGTGCAAGCAAAGCTCCACCAAATAGTTGAGCCTCCATCGCAAAGCCGCCACCAAGAAGAAGAACCCACGAAACGACTGGATTAATGGAAAATAAGGGTGATGATGACACACTCCGACCTGATTAGTCTTTCAACTAAGGGTGGAAATGTGTTGGCCGATACTAAATTGATAATAAAACCCCAACGTAAAGGTGACAAAGTACCATCAATTTAATGACAAAGCCATGAGTAAGGAAATTGTGATGTGAATTAATTTGAATCGAAATGCTCATTTATTAATTAATTTTAAATTAGCCTCCAAGTTCTAAACAACCTCCCCATTTTGGGACACATCCTAGAATTAAATTTCATTTTATCATATCGTTCAGAGCATAATAGTAGCGCATTCAACAGTAAACCACAAATATGTTGTGATAAGCCGTCCCGGGATTTACGAAACAAAAAAGGATATTTTTGTAATTTCACTGATTTTGGGATGATTGTTTTGAAATGGGTTGTTTTTTAAGCCTTAATTGGTGTGCCAAAGGGCCCACCTTCTATTTTTGTTTCGCCTAGTTCCCTTCTTCCTTTCTACCATGTGGTAGCTCCCACATCCGCATCTCCTCACTCTCTTTCACCCGAGTCTTTCTCTCAGCTCTCTCACTCTCGAATCCCTCTCACTCTTGTAGGTCTTTCTACACCCATCTCTCCCCTCCTTGGTGATCCGCACCCACACACCCATACATCATCCCTTTCGACGAACCACGACATCAACACCATCACCTGGACCTTTTCTCTCCCTTTCCCATGTCCATGTGAAGCATCGGGACACCCACAACACACCCAGGTTCGGCGAGCCGTGGAGTCGAGCTCGAATCTCCAGCCGATTCTGTCCATTTCACGGCAATCAAAGGTAAGGAACCTCTCTCTCTCACCTCCACCTTCAATTTCATGGTTAAATCATACCCTATAATGTTGGCTTGTCGTTGACCGGAGCACGGAAAGCTCCGACCTTCTTCTTCGGCGAGAAACGGGTTTCCAAGCCCAAAGCCAGTCGACCAAACCCAGGGCCTCGGCCCGTTAAGCTTAAGCCCAACCCATAACCCTTTTAGAAACCAAAGACTTTGGGCCATATGAAATGGGTCTCCAGCCCAAAGAACCTTTGACCGAAAACCCTTTTATTTTATTTGTTTTATTTTATTTATTTTTTGAAACGCAAATCCTTGGGCCGGGCTTTAAGCCCAAAACCTAAACCCTTTGGATTGAGACCTTTGGGCCATTCAACTAGGGTCTTCGGCCCAATTAACTTAAAGTCCAAAAACCCTGGACCCAAGCCTTTGGGCCGTGAGAACCTGGGCGTTGGGCCTGTTAACCTAGAGCCCATGAAGCCCAAACCTTTAAGCCCAGAACCTCTTTTTGGACCCAACCCGGTCCAACCTAAACCCTTTGACCTGACCCATTGATTGGCCCGTGACTAGGACCCGTTGACCCGCTGTTGACCCGACCCGGTTGACCGTTGACTTCCTATCAACGTTGATCGTTGATCGGTCAACGGTCAACATTGACTTTCTTTCGGGTTTCGTTCGGGACCCCTCCTAGGCTAATTTCGACGTTCTGGACCCGTTTTTTACGTCCGTTTTCCCAAATTCAATCGTTTGATTAGAGTTTTATTAATTGGACCTTTTATGTGCTTAGGAGCAATTATTGTGGCGTTTCCATCTTCACTAGTTTGCGTGGCTCTTCGGCGGTGAAGTATCTATGAGTGGACCCTTTCTAAAATGCATGTTTTAATAGTAAAAATGCATACATGAAAAGCATGATTTAATGACTACGTTTTATGAGATATTATGCTTACTGAGAATATTTTGAATTACCTTATTTTATCGAACTGATGTTCTTTGTAGTATAAATGATGGATGACTATATACTGGCTACGAACATGCTTTTACACACATCTTTATAGTATAGATGATGGATGACTTTATACTATGAAGATGTTTTGAGATATATGTACCTATGTTTGGAAAGACTAGGTGAGGGATATGGTTGTTGGCTGCTGGCCAGGAGAAATAGTCTCTGGCTCCAGGCCGAGAAACATGGAGCTGGCATTGGGCCGGGAGAAATAATCTCTGGCTTCGGGTGTAGAGACATAATAGTTGGCATTGGGCCGGGAGATATTGTTATTAGATACCATTATTTAGTACATTATTTACGAGATATGTTTCATGAAGGGTTTATGGCATGCTAGGGTTTTCAGAAAACTTATTACATATTCTGCTATTGAGTTTTCATAAAACTTTGGGGGTTAGTATGTTGGTAATTGTTTTAGTATTATATCTATATATATATATATATATATATCAACTTGGTCCATTTATGTTTGTTTTGTGCCCCCTCAGGACTTAGAATCGAGGCGTACAATCCCAGCGTCAAGGCACTTTCGCATCGGCATCTACGAGCCCTTGGGGTAGGACCTACTCCTTTGTTCATTCAATTTTTATATTATTTCCTTTCTAGTGTTAGGTTTTAGTTGTATGCTCTGAACACGTTCCTAAGTTGCATATTCATTGTATTTTAAATTTATAACTTTTATTCACATTTATTATTTCTCATGTATGTTGTTATGGCTTCGTCACCTTCGGGTGTCGGCCAGCACATTCCTACCCTGGTATTTGGGGAATATCAGGGTTGGGCGTGTCATATGTGTTATGCCATATATAATCAAAAGTAAGGTCATACAATTGATTACAACTCAATAAAGGATAGGCAGAAATTAAAACTACCTAACTTGTAGGAAGTCCGCACTACTGTTAAGCGCACTCATCCTCTTCAATAGTCGCCTTGAACTCAGAACGGTACAATTTGAGGATGAATTCCGACTTAAACTCAATGGAACAGACCAGAATTCATCACCGACTCTGGGCATTAAACACAGAGACATGCATCCATTAAAACCTTCAATTTCTAATACTTCATAAAATGAAGTAGAAACCCTTACCAGAGCTTGCAGGCAGTCAAGAGGTCGCTAAACTGCAACGAAACACGTCAAAGAGGTCATTGACTTTGAGTTTAGTTTGTTCCCATTCTCCCATCATCCATGCATGAGCACCACCGTGCCCCTCAGATCACCCAGAAGCAAATATATTGATTTGAGGTTGAATCTAGGTTTGATTAAGGAAGATGGTGATGGAAGTTCCTCGGCGGTTTAGAGAGAGGACATAGAGTTAGAAAAGGAATCGAGAGTTGTAGACTGAAAGAAAGGAATATTGTGACCGAGAGTGGGGGTCTTGAGCCACTCAGGATTTCCCAAATGAAGTTACAAAAATACCCTTCCTAAACTTTAAAAGTATAATTCAACCCCTCATAGCTCTGAATTCAATTATGCTTTTGTCCACGCACTCGTAAGCACGAAAACTAATTTAATAAATAGGAAAATATGAGAAATTGGAATTTAACTAAAAGGTCAATATTACTCAAGACACCTAACATGGGTATCTTGGTCATTTCACATCTTTCGAGAATAAAATACATTATTTTTAAGGCAATGATTGTATCAGGTAAGTAGGCTACTAACTCAAAAAGGGTTCCCCTTATCTTACCAAATAGTGCTAATAGAAGTTTAACAGCCACCCAACACCAACACACGCCACCAAGGAGAATAATTTGGGTCGAGCAGTAGAGGTTGGTGGTTGAAGACTTATGATGGAAAGCAACATCTGAGCAAGAGAGGGGCATGAAAGCCCAGATCTGAGACAAGCTCAAAAAAATTGAGACAAAGCTCAAGAAAATTCAAAACAAAGGCCAAAGTAAAAATAAATACAAAAATACAAAAGCTTAAAGTCTAACAGAGAGGATGGAGTAGCTGGGGTTGGTAAGGAAGGTTGGAAGAGCACAATTTATGTTTAATACCAAGTTATTGTTTCCCACAAAATTATTGTTTAATAACAAGCACTTAGCAATACCAAGTTACTGCTCACACCTCCTATGAATACGGATTAAAGTGTATTTAGGAGTCAAAGCACCCCATAGTATTTGCTTTTCCACGATCATTTAGGACACTTAGGTTGAGATATGATGGCCCACATACAAGACGCATCACCTTACTTGTTGTAAGGATTTAGTGCCTACAAGCACACTTTGCTAAGCTTGCTTGTTGAGGAAATTGGATTTCTATATCATCTCTAGCAAAGATATGTACTACATGACCCTATTTTCACAACGTATTCAAAGGAATAGCTGTGGACCAATCCAACCAAAATGTGGACTATGTAAATACTTATGGTTTTGGTTGATGTATTGACACACTAGTCACATGTCACATGTTTACCCTCACACATAGCTGCTATTCTTCTGGCCGATTTCACCTTATGAGCTCACCACCTTGATTATCCCTTAAAATTTGGAAGACTTGATAATGTCAGAGAGTTTATATCGACTATTTTTGGATAAGCATTGCATGTCTTTTGGGTTTCAAATTGAACATTGAATTGTCCATATTTAGCCCAAAACAGCCTCGCAGATGTGATCATAAAACACAATTAAATTGATTGCCCGAATCTTGGTGAATGCACCAAACTTTCGGTTTCTGCATGAGACTATGCATTTTTGTATGGAGTTATGTTGGTCCGTTTGAGGCCTATCACCACCCAAACTGTCTTTGGCGTTACAGTTGGTTACTAGGTACGACTTGAAGTTTCCTACTTACGCATTTGGGTTTTATGTGCCAAGTTGTTCCGCTGCAACGTACCAAAATGTGTCCTAAAAGAAGGATGTGAATCTTTGTCGATTATGATTCTCCTTCGAAATAGCTCTTTATGAGCCCTTGCAAGTGATCTCTTTATCACTTGTATTATGCGGATTGTCACTTTGATAAGATAGTCTTCTTGTCGTTAGGGGGAGATAAGAACGTCAACATTTCTGATGAACTACGCAAACTAGTGTGGACTTTGCCCACTATGTCTCATCTCGACCCCCATACCACACAAGTATGATAAGTAAGTGCAATGTATTTTAGCTTTCAGAATGTTGCTCCAGACACATTTCTTTGATCTAGCCAAAGTGGAGTTCATATACCAACTACAAACATACCTGCAAGGATAAACGTACCTAACAGCCCCAAAGGGTGTGCCGCCTCTGAAGGACGGTTGGCGGCCCTTGTTGAAAGAAAAAAAAATGATGAAAAAAAGGGTGTGTGTGAGTCAATTTTGAATGAATTTTATGAATGTAGACAAAAGAATTACAACTTTGATAAGACCCCAACCACAGTTGATGAAAACCAAAAAACTGAATAAGTGAGTTTAGTAAGCCGAACCAAATGTTAATCTTCAACACCTTACCCACCCAGATTTACTCCAACTTAAAGGTACAAAAATCGTAAAAATACTTGAAAAAAAACTAACAAATTAGTATGGAGGCTTTTGAAGAACTTGTTCACTTTTTTGTTTAAAAATATGGAGAGAAATTAAAGTGTGAAAGCATGAAGAAGATCATCGGTGGGCTATAGGATCTGTATTTTCATGCCAAAAATTCAACTGCCTCAGTCAATAAATTAAGGGCACAGAAGAAGCCTCAAATTTCAAACTGCATTTTTGCTTGATTAGGACGTGACATAATATTTGTTTGAAGCCAAATTAGTTCAATTGTCCGGCAAGCTAGCACTAGCACATCGTTGGGTACTGCCAAATCAACAACTGATCTTATAAGCATAACTATGCAAGTGTGCGCCGGTTGCAGTTGCCGGTTGACGTTGACTATTAAATGCAAAGCTTCTCTATGAAGAATGACCACTCCATATATATCCTATTTAATTAAATTTCATATATAAATAAATGGAATATTGCAAGTAGGCTTCTGGATCTCTACTAAATAGAATATGATAATATAGAACAATAGGTTAAATGGGTGAGAGATTTAAATTATATCATCTTATGTTGAGGTTAAATTAGACACGTCTTAATCCGTCAAGTTAGTAGGACACATCAGACTCTTAATAAGTAGAGAACAATTTATATGAAACGGATACAATATTAATGCGTTTCATGCTAATGAAATAAAAACGTATGAACAAAAGCTTACACATATCTTTATTTTATTAGCGTGGAATGCCACCATAGTAGTATAACTATGCCATGCATGTCCTTCTCCAATAAGTGGGTGACAAATAAACCTTCAAAGAAGCAAGCAGAGCCATGCATATTATATATATGGTTGACCATTAATCCATATTGGTGACAACAGATCACCCGTACGTATCCTCTCATGCTTTGATTTGTTGCAAGAATTGAATAGAGAACTCTAGAAATGAAATGGCTCACGTTGCTGCTGCCATGTATACCACAAAACTAGGTAATCCAATTCTTATGACATATTTCACATCCATGCATATATGTATATACGTAACACTCAACGCAGTAATACCGTTACTTTTCAACCAGATTATTGGGGTAGGCATTTGACTCTTGATAGTGATCAATGGAGTTATGGTGGGCATTCGATCACGTCCTAGCTAATACCGAGGGCATTTATATCGTAGCCTAAGGTCAAATGAGATGACCATGTAATTGATATATGGAAGCTAGTAAAATTCTAAACCAAACATATTGGACGTGGTCCAAATTTCAGCGTTAAGATAAGAGCAATTAGACTGATGAATAAGAATAAGGTAAGTCTTAAATACGGAACTAGCGTAGGAATGATAATTCTAACCGTTAAATCCGATAACCGTGGATAACTGTCCGAATAGATTGGATTTGGATATGAAAATTCGGGTATGGTATGGATATGGGGAAAAACCGTGAACTTTATTCAGTAATGGATTTGGATATGGTTATAGGGGTCCCCAATCTGTATCTGTCCCCGAATCCGACCCGAATATATTTTATATATATATATATATTTGATATATAATATAATTTTATTCAATTTACCGAACCCTCCCTATACTAATTCATTATGCATGCATCAAACCCTATACTATCTTTATTATGCACCAAACATCATGCATGGGGGCATACCAACAACCTCATCAATTCAATACTCTTATTATTATACTCAACCAAATTAATTCAGTGAATCATTTTATATATCAATTATCAAATGTTATAAGTTTATCAGATTCATCTCTCTTCAATAGTCTCACTGTCAAGAAATTGGTGCATGTTATCATGAACAACTTCAAATATATTGTTATGTTTTTTGTAATTGGATGTTGCTATTTAATGACGGAATTAGTATCTACTAAAATTTATAATGCGTCAATTGGATGAATATAATTTTTTTTGGTCTTTGACGAAAATGGATATAACCGATAACCGATTGAAAATCCGTTATCCGGTGGATATGGTTATAGATAATCCCTGATCGTTAATTTGCGGTTATGGATATGGTTAATTTTTGTGGTTATGGGGATGTATATAACATTTTCGTCCTCAAACCAAACGGTTGCCATTCCTAAACTAGCGTTTGCTTCGAGAATTTACTTACTAGAGAGAAAAGAAGCAAATGTTATAAAATGGTTAGGTTAATTAACGTATAAATAGGAATTCTGAGAAACACGAAAATGATTATGACCAAAAAACACGGAGAGAAGAATTGAAGATGTGGATACAAAATACGCTCTAAGAAACTGAAGTTCATAAAATATCAACCATTCTTTAGAAATCGAATTTGGATGATTGTAGTGTATTCAATACGCTTTTCGAAACCAATACTAGATAGCATATATGCAATAATGATAGAAAACCTGAGGAGAATCTAAGTCGGTCCAAGATGAACATAAAGATAGAGAGAAATTTTACAAAGTTGACTCCGAAAAGAAGGGATTCCGCTAAAGAAATAGCCTTGTCGTGTGTTTTTGCATCAACTAATGTCCTGGTTATATGCAACAACTGAGTCGGTCTTTTCCTTTGTGTAAAAGGAGAGAGATCACAAACTCAACCTTTCCATACAATACCAAGTTATTTCTCTACGCAGTTAATGTGCCATCAGAAACTTTTATGGGTACCAAGAACACAAATTATGTGGTAGGTTATGTTAACAGAAAATAAAGAATTTATATGTTATGATTTGAGTGAAACAGAAACATCTCGTGTTCGTGTTTTGGATATATTGAAAAATTGCTCATCTACTAGACACACAACTTCCTAAATTAGTCGTCACATTGCACGTGGTATTTGTGTGTTACTCATAGGATTTTCACCACATGCAAAAGTAGAGATAAAAACACTTAAAAATACTTGTAAGAGAACAATGTAATTGTAGTACAAATGGCTCAAGTAAGGTCGTTCTCCACGGGATTATTTAAAACAATTTATGTAAAAACCAATTCTTAATTAATTACTTAGAACAAAGTTTAGAAAAAGTTGATTTTGTAATTTAATATTAAAAATTATTTTAATAAAAACAATATAATAAATTGGCAAGAATGCAAATTTAAGGAAACCAAATTGCAAATTTGAAAAACAATGATAAAAAGAAACTAGGGTTCGTCGTCACCTTAACAATAACAATCATATATAGTTTTACCAATTATTTATGAATTACACATGTAACTTTAAAGGTTAAGTTTTCCTAATGCAAATTCTCCTTGTCATATCAAGCATGAACGTATATCTAACATGCAATCCATCTGTGATATTCAAATCAAATATGAACATGTAAAACTCATTAAACTTTATGAAAACCCTTTGAAAAAAAATACGTGATATTCATCCTAAGTGAAATTACAATTTTTAATCACAAGAAATCCTACTCAATTCTTCGGTGCTATTCCGACCGAATTGCATTCAATTACTTGTCTAAACATCTTAATGGTCGCAAATCATTAACACAAATAGATATTTTAAACACAGTAATTAACAATTCAAAATATGCATGCATAATATCATAAGCAGTTAAAGAAAGACTACATATTCATGGTAAGGCTAGTGGTCTTGCCTAGCAAAAGAAAGTTAGTTACACATAATCATAATTAAAATCAAAAGTAATATTATTAAGAAAAAAAGGATAGAAAACGCATTGAAAGAAGAATATAAATTGCCAAAGCCTGGCCCTCCAAATTGATCTGTAGAGAACCCTAATAGCCAAATAAGCCTTATTTACACTATTAAAAATTAAAATCCTTCCTAAAAAAAGTTTGCTAAAAACTAAGAAACAAAATAAATTAAGAGAAACTAGGAAACAATCTCCTTGTCAAACATGGAGAAACTGGCCAGTTACAAAATAGCCATGTTTAGGGCCTTAGACACCTCCAAAACAAGCCCAAAAAATCTCTTTTAAAAACTTGAGATGTCCCAAACTATTTGCAAAAGGGCCCATCGTCAAAAGACATCATCTTGGAAGCCAAAAAGCCCAAATAAGCATAAAATATCACTTTGACAGTTTCCTGCACTAGTTCTTTAATTCATCGCCATAAATTAATTGCTTAGTAGAAAATTTTGAAACTTTGACACGAACAAGTTGAAAGACTCACAAACATCCTCCAATTGGAATCACTCCAAAATTCATCCATTGGGCACTTTTTGCTCAAAAATAGTCTCACGTCCTACAATGGAAATATAAATCGAAATATCAAAATCTCACCAAAATAATTATCAAATATACTAAGATCAGGGTTAAAATATATAATATAAAATCGACTCATTAATTACTAATTAGTTAATCCATTCAAATTATAACACGTGTATCTAACTACCCCAGATTCACAAAATATCAACCAAATCATAATACGTAAATTAACAAAACTAACTTAACAATATGCCATTGCACAAAAATTTCTCCACCCAACAGTATCTATTAGTATGGAATCCACTAAGTAAACTTTTCTCCCTAAATGAATATATAATAGCAGTCCTCATCAGGATTAATCTTGTCCATGTCATATGACCAAGATACAAATTAAAATACGAAATTTGGTTAGTCATTCGAGCATCGGATGCTACAATCTCATGATCTTAGATCCATTAAATGTCGACAGTATGATTCCTGTCCCCAAATTATTAGGATTAAGGTACACTTAATATATATATATATATATATATATATATATATATATATATATATATATCCGGTACATATTACCAAGTTTTGTTTAATCAAGTAATAACAAAATTACAGAAAATTTATTATCTCCATCTCTAAATGTATTTGTTTTTTTTATATATGAAATTAACAAATCTTCTTTACAAGTGAAAATAAATAACATTTGACTGTACTACTAACTGACTCTAAATGTATAACCAAGAATCATTACTTTTAGAATAATGTTACATGTAACACATTGACAACTCAAAATATTGTTATTACTTCTGGTCAAGGTAAAATCTTAGTTTGTGATGATTCTGAGTCAATGTAGTTCAAATAGTTTCATTCTTAGTTTTTGATAAACTCTTTAGGCACATTATGGTTCTTCGCTAACATCACTAACATAGTCTCAACTTAACTACATATTATTAAAGCTTCGTTTAGTATTGTTCTTTTCACCAAAAGTTGCTTCACTTTAAAATCAAGCAGTAAAAAAGTGTTCGGTAAAATTAAAATATTATGTTTATTTTGAAAGTAATGGCCTCTTGACAACAACTTTTAAAAACATTTTTTGTAAAAAGCTAAGTTGAGCTTTTAATGAATATTTTCAATTTATGTAATACTCTCATTAGTTTTTATTTTATTTTATTTTATTTTTTAATTTTTTAAATTACATTATTTGTATTTCTACACACATTTTATCTCCTATAAAACAAAGTGACGACCGACACCTACCACTACAAACACTAACATTACACCACCATCGCCATTAATTACACCTTCATTGTTGCCACCACCACCAACACCAACACCAACATCACCACCATAACTGTCACCACCATCACCACCTCCACAACCACAATCACCACCACAACAATAACCACCACCACCACAACCACAACCATTGCTCTTACCATTGCCCCTACCACCATTGTTACCCCTGCACCCAAACCAACACAAATCACTACTAAAATTACCACCATAAACATACCATTGCCGCCACCACCACCACCACCACCACCACCACCACTACCACTACCAACACTACCCCCATCACCACTGTTGTCACCACCATCCCCACTACAATGTCCTTTTTTGTCATTATATATAATTATATCACTTTTACATTAAGATATACCAAAGGCTTTACACTGCTTTTCATAGTTACAGTGTTTTGAAAAATGCAGTTTATCGCACGCTCATATTTTTTATTTTACAGCTGATTATACTTAAAAGCACATAAGAAGTTTTTCAAAAAAATAGAACAATCCAATTAGAAGTAAACCTTTCACATAAAAAGTATATAGTATTTTGTATATTTCTAATGTAGAGATTTTATCTTCCAACCATTTTAATCCTGAATCAGTTATTATCATGTAAGAATTTGGATGATAACTCATATGGGAGAACGGTAAAGAACTCGGAAAAAGAAAAAAAGAAAGAACCGAAAATTGAAGAACCACTCCACAACTATCTGTAATATTACACCGCCTAGTACACAGAAAAATTCCTAAAATAAATTAGTAAAGTATAGAAAAATCAACAAGACTAATCAATAAAGATGATACATAATTACATATGAAATGAAAAATTAATTATGGCTTGCGCTTCTGCGTATAGATGTAATCAATATGAGCCGCAAGAGTTCTTCTCATTAGGCACTCATCTTCCCCAACACCTTCACAACTTTCCTCCACCATGGCTTTTTCTACATCAACATCCTTCAACTATATAAAAATAAAAATAAAATCACAAAAAGCAAAAATTAGCAAAAACCCACAAAAAATGTACCACAAAATTAGCTAGTTTATAATATGATTTTGGAAGAAGAATTATAATTAGTGATAACTAATTACCTCATGTTGAACTTTCACTGCACTGACATCACAAGAAGAAGAAGGCAACGGCCGCGCCGTCATGCCGGATAATGAGAGGAGGAGGAGGAGGGCAACCACACAAAGGCTGGTGAGCTTGGACGGCATGTTTGATTAAAACGATGACCTGGGAGCTAGCTAGCAGTATTGTATGGTGAGGTGAAACTGTGGACGACTACAGATAGACCTTGAAGAACATCAGAAGGGCAAATGTGGAATTTTGAAGATTAGTCCGATGACTCGTTTCTGCCCACTAATAGTCGTTGACCATTTCTAGAAGATTATATAGCCGCAATTGTATTTAAGTAATGTTAGGTAAAAGCTTCTACTACGGCATTTCGAATGGGGATGTCATGACATGTTTTATTTGAGCAGATTTCTCTTTTTGATTTTCTTTAAAAAATAAATAACAGTAGATGAACTAAATGGGTTTTATTTTTATTTTTTAATATTACAGATAGTGTGAAGAAGGAGATCGAATCTACGGTTTCAAATGCAAGAGGAAATACTCTCAACCACTTGAGGAGAAAATTTTCAGGGTACCCGGTACATCAGACAGCTGGAGTACCACCCAATCAACATATGACATGTGGCAAATCTGTTTTCTATTAAATCTCTTGCTTTTTTTTTGTTCGAGATAAAGCCTATTAATAAAACATTTCAACAGTTGGAAAAAGAACAAAAAAAGTTTCAACTCCATCAATTTCTTAATCTGTTCATCTTCTTCCATGGTAGATTTGCAGATTCGCCCCTTTCATCTTCTTTCTCTATAAATTCGCAGATTTACCCAACTCCTAGAGATACTAAACCCTTTTGATTTGCTGGGTTTAAGCCCTTGTTGGTGTTGCGCATGGTGGACAACTCGACTGAGGACTTGGCTGAGAGCAGGCGATGAAGGACGAGATGATGCGGTGCCGTTGATTTTAGGCTGGTGAGGAGGGTGGGGAATTTGATGGATGACAAGATCTTGCCGTTGATTTGGTGATGGAGACTCTGAAGATGGTGATATTGGGGGATTTTGAAAGCGCACAACCGACGGGGTTGGGAATTGATGGTGAAGAAGGTGGTGGACATTTTCAATTGATGACTAAAATTTAGAAGAATAGGGGTTGCAGGTGAAGAAGATGAAGTTTCAGAACTTTAGAATGAGTTTTGATACAAATAATAAAGAACTAATTAATTTTCAACATTAAAAAAAAAAAAAAAGAATTTCGATGCAAAAAAAAGAAGTCACGTTTCAGATGCCTATTGTTTCAGTACTCCACCTGTCATGTATGAGGTGGAGTTGTCGGAATAGGGAAAAATTTCTCCCACTTGAGTTCAGAGGAGGACCCACCTTGGGTCAGTTGACCCCCCAAACTCAGAAATTCTCCATAGAAGGACTGAGTGCTGCCCTTTGAAAATCTGAGATGCCCTTCAAAGCTGGCCTCCAGCTAATTGGAGAATTGCCTTTAGGGGTACTAGGCAGGGTAACTACTAACCTCATGCCTTTGTATGTTTTGCTATGGGCATCTTTCGTTAGGCTCACTCGACATATGTTAACATCTGTCGGCATGCTCGCTCAAAATTTATAGACATATGTCGACATGCGTGCAATATAACTCGGAAAATGACCTCATCGTGCCTATCGAAGCTCGATGAAATGCTAATTTTCATGCTAAACCTCTCAAAAAAATTTGTGCGTTGCGCATGCTATTCTTATTGACCCCCGTGAATAATATTTCTTAGATCCCCCACTGCTTGAGCTATAAATTATTTGCAAGTAAATAAGACTTAGCATTTAACGATAAGGTATTCATTCAAACAACCAAAAAACTAGAGAGCAAATATATTTTTACGTATCACGTTTATTTGCCACATTGTAAATTTAAGTGTTCTACACATATGTCATTTGCTCATACAAGTTTGATATACTGAGTCGTATTAAGCTAATATATTCACGTTTGATTGTCGATGATTATTTAGTTTGATATAAATCTTCAATTTGTTAAAAATAATTTTGAATTTAAATCTCGTAAACAATAATTATTTTATAAATATTGAAGTGCAATCTCATATCGAGTTCGACCGATCACTGTCGGCAATGTGATCCATCAATTTTAAACGACTAGTTATTTATTCATAGTGTTTCTTTCGTCCCCATTTCTAAAGTCCAAACTATGCAAATGCTTAATTAATATTATTTTTAGTCAAAATAATTAATACTTTTGAGCATATTAGTTTAGTTTATTGGTAAAAATTTTATATTCTGCTAGTAGAGTCCAAAATTCAAATAAACACCTCCACGTGAAGTTGTGAACGTACAAATAAATTATACTCCGCGGGTGTACGTTGACCGACAGATTTCACATACGCGCACGTTGGCAAAACAAAAGACACGTAAGCAAATATGCATGTGTGTTCCAAGAACCATGGTTTTGTCTAAAATTAGAGTAATTTAATGATATTAAAAAATGGATTAGTCCAAAACCATCACAAAGTTGGTGTTGCAGGATGTAATTAAGAATGTACTATTTAATTGACCATTGAAAAAACATACAAAAGTGGGAAACAAAAAAACTATTGAAAAATGGTTGGATTCTTACAAGTTGATATAAACAAATTGTAATTAGAGAAATGTTTTGATTCTTTCTCCACTTTAATGAAATTTTCGTTTTTACAGCTCATATCGAACCTTGTTTAGTTTGAAAGCTCAGCCCACCTCATTCTAAAGTTCCGAGTTTTATCTACTTGTTACGTATGGGAATGACAATTTAACCCGTCAAATCCGATCCCCACAAGTAACTGATCTTAATGGTTCGGTATTAGGCATTAAATTTCGGGTATTTTATGGTTATGGGTAATTGCGGGTAAATTTTTCGGTTTCAAGTTCGAATATGGTTATTGAGCTATCCATCCCAAAACCGAACTGTTGCATTTATTAATAAAAAAATATAAATATTTATTATATGGAAATAAGTTGTTAATAATCTATCAATCATGCATTATTATATATGAAAATTAATTATTTACTTTTAGATCATTAATAGTATAAATTATAAGAAAAACTAATGAAAAATGCTTGAAAACTTTGAATTTTAATCAAAAGAACAAAAAGGTGTTGTAAGTGAATAGTATCAGAAGTGACTTTTTAGAGTAAAAATGTCATTTTTCGTTAAAGTAAACAGTACCGGGAGTATTTCGTTAAAACTTCCTAAATTATATACGTATAATTTTTAAGAGTGTAAATGTTTTCTTGGTACTATAAATATTTAACATTACTTATTAGATGCATTGTATCAATTGTATCAATAACAACAAAATTTATTTAATATCGTTTTTATTAAAAATCTTTATTTAATTAATAATATAAATAAATATATAAATACCATAATGGGGAAAACCGTTACCCGACGGGTCCGGTTACGAGGAAAACCTGCTCGGGGATTCTACGGTTTCGAGTTTGAGGAAAATAAACTAGTTCGAGTATGAGGATGACACATCCGAACCTAATCTGTCCTATTACCATTCTTAGTCACGTACAAAGATAGATAGATAGAAAGGTTTGTTTGAACTCGTTTACAGCGATAACCGCATGACAAAATGTGAGGATATTTTTTAAATTTTTTCTTTTGTTTTCAATTTCATATTTAAATAAATTATTGGTAGGGTTGGGTGTTGGTTTTATAATATAGGGAAATAGACAAAAATGACCCATTTTCTTAATCTTGGGATATAAATAAGACAAACCAGCCATGCACACCATGCACAAAACTGAAATTACTAAAATACCCACATATAAATACTAAAAACTCTCAGCTCATTACATCAATACTTTTCTTGTTTGGAAAAGAGGGATGTAGAGACAGCTATGTGAGCTCTGGGTTTCTAGGTTAAGCTCAGATTTAGAAGAGAGGGAAGTCCAAAGAGAGATGAGAAGAGTGAGCTGGGTTTTGGGTTGACCTCATATCTCTGATTTTGAATAAAGGGATGCGAGAGAGAGGTGAGAAAAATGAGGTCGGGGTTTTCGAGTTTGAGCTCAAATCGGTGAGCTATGTGTGTTATTCTTCCATAACCAAATATTCTTCCAATACCAAATACAACAAATTATTCCATCCTTAAGGATAGGACATTTGTACCATATTTTCTGTTTTGGCCGGAAAGTTCCATTGTTTCCAACGACTGAAGATTCGGTAGGCATAGTAAGGTAGGATGTTTAGTTCCAAGTTTCTACATCAATGATTTATGGAATAAATGAGTTGTTTGTAAGATGAATTAATACTTAGTAATTAAATTAGGGTTTGTGTTTCATATTAGGGCCTATGGGTTATGGAACTTTACTTTTTGATGTGCTACAAAGCTGGGACAAAACAATTTCTGGTTCAAGTGTCCAATTGCAAAAATTTGTGAAAATTTTTCCGTAATGTGCATGTGGTGTGCATATGGTATGCATGACTACATCATAATATGAGAAGCGGGAATGTTCACTAGTTATGATGCACGTATGTTGCGCCCCGGAATTTAGCGAGTATGACCACAACCCAGTTGGCCTCAGCGAAAAACAAAATTAAGAAAAAGCTTAGAGGAAGTTAAGGGTTATGCGTGTCTATGAAAATAACAACAACGAGTATCATGTTTTCCACGTGCACGGTTAAGCGGTGGTTGATATACGTAACAAGACTTTTCAAACTGCCACTGTAACCTTATATACGTAACAATTATGTTTTAATTGTATCCACTATACCAATAGGTTGCTGTTAAAGTTTCTTATTAATGCAAAAAGCAGCTCGTTGCTCAATCTCCAGTTCTGTGCATATCATGTGTATATGGTGGTGATGTCATAGGGGATGATGTCATTTTTCTAATTTCGAAGAGAGAACTGTGAGCTCTGGGTTTTTGGGTTGGCTCAGATATGTGAGCATATCATGTGCATGTTTTATGCATGTCGTGTGCATGTCACTTGAAATAGATGATTTTAATAGGATTTTCAAAATCTAGGTTCAGTTCAAAGATTTGTAAGCTACAAAACTTTAAGGGACTTACAAAATCTAGGCCCCCACACATCCCCAACGTCGTTAATTGCATGATGCACATTCATACCAAAACCAACATCGTTGCACGTATTGATACAGATAACAAATTTTAGATTTTCTTCAAACTTAGAAGGAGAAGGCATTCATTGGCGAAGGAAAGAGAGAGATTGCAACAGAAAAAAATGGTGTCTTTAGTTCTTCGACATCTGAAAAAAATTTGGACTACAGATTGGTTTTGACCCAAATGGGTTTTGAATGGGATTTCAAATTTGGGGAATAAGATGATGATTTGAGGAAGAAATCACCAATCTACAATCTGCAACTGCAAGCACATAAATGTGTTCATTTCCCAAAAGGGCCAATCAACAAACACAATCTCCAAATAAATCAAATCTTTATCCTTCACTAATCTATGAACAGCCAATAAATATCACTTTTAGAGGGAGAGGGGGAGAGAGAGTAGAGTGAGAAAAATCAGAAAATGGAAAGAAATAATTCATTTATATACGAGGGCAATTTGGTCATTTCAAGGTGTATTTCTGTCTGACTGTTGTGCATGGCGTGTACATATTCGAAATATCCTATTTCTGTCCCAAGATTAAGAAAATGGGTCATTTTTGTCTATTTACCTATAATATATGCCGAGATTTTACCTAGAAGTGGGAATTCACTTGGTCTTCGTCAAAAGGCCGAGAAATGGAATTGGAATTCTACAAAAATTGAATCAACGGCATGAAATGAAATCCAAATTATTCAATATCAAGTTGAAAAAGGGTAATATGCTGCCCAAGATAGGAAACTTGAATGAAGGCAAAGGTTCATCAAGTTAACCACCATTTCAGTGTCTAATATCGGAGTTACCGAACACAAGATGGCACTCGTCTTTGTGATTTTGGACCTACGACTTTGATTCACCTAGTTGCAAATGCATCAAACTTGTTTTTCAGCTCCTCGCTTTGCATTGAAGTATGTTACTTCAAGGGACGTAGAGAAAGAAGTCCAAAACCTGCTTCAAGCCTTGCACTTCCCGTTTGTTCTCAAAGTCACAGAAGATGCAGTTCTCCGCAGAAAAACCATATGGAAGTGATTCTTTTCGGCCCCCCTCTGTGAAACAAAAGGCTCTACAAGAAAAGGAAGCAACTTCTGTATTGTGTAACAATGAAACCACCACGGACTGAGTAAAATAGCATACGAAAAAGCCTCCTAATGGTGACAAAACTAGATGGAAATAGTACAGCATGGTGCAGCTAATTCCTAGTAAGAGAAAACGGAAACATGTATTTTCAAACTAAATATTATAGCACTAGAAGGTCAAAAGATTGTAAGGAAAACATATTTTCGCAATATTAAGAAAAGCTTAAAACACAGGTATAAACAATTTGGGGGATGACGCAACTACCGACTTTCCCCAATATTTCCAAATCCCCATCTTCTAGCTCCTCACGATCACCATTTCTTCGATAACCATTCTGGTTATCTCTTTTATGTCTTCTATGTCTGCTTTCGGAATCTGATTCAGGACCAGGTTCCTGCTGTGCCATTAAAATTGGAAACGAGCTAACCTTTATATCACTGTTTATATAATAAATCAAATGAAGGGTCACAATTATTTCTAACATACCCGCCTTGATTTCTTGTGGTCGCTGCTAGATCTATGAGACTTTCGAGACCGATCATTCTCATTTCGATTCACATGATCTTCATCACTATGATGCCGCTTCCTATGTCTCCTACCATCGTCTTCCTGACCTCCTTTTCTCTTTGGAATCATGAATATGCGTTACATAAGCAATTTCACTGTCTGCTCCATCTGTCTTATTATGTTCTTCTTTCTCTCTTTCATATTCTACCTCTTTCTCTCTTCTTGGCTTTGCTCTTCTTTTCTCTCTTTCTTCTCTCCCCTTTTCCCTCCTTGCCTAAAGGGTTTAAAATAAAAGGAATTCATAGCTTCAAATTCAAGGTTCCATGTCCAGTTCCACATCGAAAAGTGAATCAAGGCTCATATATAAAACAGAAACTGATTTATAAATAATGCGATCCAGCTAATTAGTTTCTTTTTCTGTCCTCTTTTGCTTGTTTTTTCAGTTGCATTACATGCTTCTCAAATATCTCATTGCAGAAGTTCTCGTCGCCAATGCCACAACACATGCATCCAACACAATCAGGGAATAGACAGAAAAGGATAGTATTTGTTGAAGCCTAACAAACCTAAAACAAACATATCGAGTCCAATAAGAAGTATTCAGAACTTCACTTTCCAGTTCAAATTTAATTTTAGTTTCTTCAAAATTTTGTTCAATTTCAAAAAATTTCTTCTATACGTCCCCAAGCATCGGGCCAGACAATAGAGATCTCTCAGAAGTTGAACTTTAGGTCCAAAAGTGAATGTTAGAGCAGATACATTAGGAGTCACAAAATCATGCTTCAAATTAACCATAGTTAATCACTACATAAACTTAAAATACTAAAAGCAGTATTATAGCATGGAACATAGTGAAGGTGATTCTGGTTATTATATCTAATATGCTATACCTGTACTCTTCACTAATTTCAAGAAGTGATTTGTAGTCCTCCCACTTAGAAGATGGAGTTATCTCCTTCAACAAATAATGAATCAGAAAGATTAAAGCAAGGAGATAATATAGAAAAGTATTCTATTGGTGCCAACCAACAGGAAAATAAGAGATCATAAATATCAGAAAATGGAACACAGCATGCTACACCTTGACAGAAGATAAAAGATGAGAGAAGTCATCTGCAAAACGTTTACGCTTTTTAGCTTATTTCTCCTCATTTTCCCTCACTCGTTCCAGTAAATCATTGAAAACTAGCTGCAAGGTAGTTGAAAATCACAATAAATAATTCCAGCACGTAGTACAACAACAAAGCACTTATCATAAGCATGAAATGAAAAAATAAAAATAATCGATCCATAAAAACTAAATTATCAATCAACAGAGGAGCATTTAACAGATCAGTCCTTTTTTTGCCACATGGAAACTTTGCCATTGTGGTTGACACTTCAAACATCAATATGAAAGAATAACGTTGCACAATGATGTTTTTCTGTGTTATATTCCTTGAAACTTCTTGAATTCTTACAAGTTATATCCTCCATCCCAAAGCAGTGAAAAGTCGTCATCTAAAATTTATCCGCAACAACTTGACTGGCAAAGACTGGAAATTTGGAACAATGGCATCGATTAGTTTAAGAATGCATAGCAACCTACTTTGTAATATGTTCTTGGATGCTTCTTTGGAGAAATTGGTACATTGGTTACTGAAGCGTAGGCACGACAGAAATTAACAAGCAAATACACTGTTACCTATAAATGATGTGTTGACCAGTGAATGTCCATGGTGGTTTCCACAACTTTAGTTATTTAGATGATTCTTAAGAGCAGTGACCACAAGATGAAAGCTAATATCCATAAGAGATTCTGTTAGAGCAGTTATATTTAAATATTTTAAATATATTTATATTTTGGTTTATTACAAACATTAAATATAAAACATAAATTGTTATCAACCTTTAATTGCTGACAGATTCCCTACGGTTTTGCATTTGATTGCAGACAGTTTTGCAACCCCAATTACCCCCTCAACGTCTCTTTATTTATAATATATATATATATATATATGGATAAATATTAGTCCAAAAATGTCTCTTTACATACATAATATATATAATATATATATATATATATATATATAAGTGATGCGCATAGCAGAGGTGAAAAAGAAGAAAAAAAAAGTTTTACATATATTGATTTAAAAAGCAACATTTTGAAAGGTGTGAGTTCGAAGGTTCTTCCGGAGTGCAAGGAAGAATCTTATCAGAAGAAGAAGATTCTGGGCTGTTTTATCCTGGGGACGATGTGGTGTTTGTGAACTGCTTGCACACTTTGGGCAGAGCCGCAAAATGTCTTAAAGAGAGCGACTTAGTCCACGACTCATCCCAAGAATCATTCACTACTCACGGCTTTTACATTTTTCGGGTAACTTCGTTCCTTTTTCTTTATTTCAGTTTTCAACAATTTTAGGACGATATCAATCTGCCATGAAATTGTGTTGACGGTATGTTATGTGTTAAATAGAATTCCTAACTCAAAATCTAATATCTCTCCTTATAAAATTTGGAAAAATAAGAAACCAAATGTATTGTATTTCAGAACTTGGGGTTGTTTAGCTTATGTTCGTAAACCTGATCCAAAAAGATCGAAATTGGCTAGTAGAGCATATGAATGTGTTTTTATTGGTTATGCATGTAATAGCAAAGCATATAGATTTTATGATTTGAAAAATCATTTCATAATAGAGTCACTTGATGGTAATTTTTATGTGAATAAATTTCTTTTTAATCTTCGAAATAGTGGGGGTTCTAATTCTTCTAAAATTTATGAAACCTACTGTCAGATACCCCTTTATCGAAGAAGAAGCAGGATGGCTGAGAAACCTACTGTCAGATACCCCTTTATGGGAAAAACTGATTCCAGCAGTTTTGATCCATTGTGACAGCACAACGGCAAAAGCTAAAGTGCAAAACCGTTATTATAACGGGAAAAGACAACAAATACGTCGTAAGCACAGCACTGTAAGAGATTATCTCTCCAATGGAGCTGTAAGAGTGGATCATATACGGTCTAAAGAAAGTTTGGCTGATCCTTTGACGAAAGGACTAGCACGAGAAAAGGTTTGAAAAACCTCGAAAGGGATGGGACTAAAGCCCGTAGAAAATTGAGTCATTTGTGATAGTAATCCAACCTATAGACTGGAGATCCCAAGAATTAGGTTCAAAGGGTAATAACAAGTCACAAGTGATATGAGTGAAGTCTTGCTAATTTTAAGTTGGAATATTATTTCATGTCTATGCCTAAGTAGCATGACATCCTGAAGCGTTTTTAGGTTGAGATTTTTTTTCTCTTAGTAATGTGACAGTCCGTCCCTGATTTTACAATTATATAAAATTTTTAATAAGTGATTTTACGAAATTGCCCTTCGAGGCCGTGAGTCGACTGAGGTTAATTTCAGTATCGTGCCATCTAAGATTTGTTTTCTTGGCATACTCTCGTAGTACTCGTCGCTACGGACGCGTGGGCGCAAGCGGTTCGTGATTTGGAGCTATATCGAAGAAGTTATTAACGTTTGAAGTTGGGGGTATTTTAGTAAATTAAATAAATTCTAGAAAACCCCAGATTTTTGGAGTTAAATCTGGTGTGCCACGTGGATGGCCCAGATTTAAAGGAAAATGGGATGGATGGTGGAGATTAGAAGGAAAGGATGAGAAGGGGAAATAAATGGAGGATTGAGGAGAAGAGAGAGAAAGGATAGACCAAGCAGAAAGAGAAGAAAGGAGGGAAAGGAGAGAGGGGGAGAAGGAAGAACCGGCCGGGTTCCCCTTCGACCCGTATGACACGATCTCGACCCGGAACAAATTCCGGTGATTTTCACCCTTTTTCCGACGAATTGAGCCTAGCCACCACTCCCAAACATCATCTAGACCTTCCCTCTTCCTATTACACCTCAAATTTCAAGAGATTTAACCTTGATTTTGGACAAAACCGTGCAAAAGGGGGCGCACGGGTTGGGTGTCTTTCCGTCACGATTTGAAGCTATCTCTTCCAACTAATACCACCCATGGCATCCTCTTGAGGTCTGGAACAAAGCCCAAACAAGTTTGGAGGCGTTGGAACAAGTTTGAAGGTCGAATCGGAACACACCAATTCGAGGGTTTCCGTACGGTTTTGATGAAGTTGGAGCCTTTCTTGACCGAATTGGACTTGGTCACAGGTATGAAAGTTGTTCTACTATTTGAGATCTTCAATTCTGCAAATTTTGGTAATTTTTGGAGAAAGTTGGATTTTCCGGCAAGCCGGGACGGCCGACCGCCACCCACGGCGGCGCGTGGCCAGTGAGCCACTAATGATATTTTTAGGCCATAATTCATGTCTTCAATTCAGTTTTGGTGAATGAATGACGTAGATTGATTATTGAACCTAATATCGTTACGATTCGGGGTTAGGTAAAAAAAATATGAATCGACGATCCAACCGTTGGATCGTCACAAAACTTGGATACATGGTAGTACTTAATATTTGAAGAATGTGGAAACTTACGGATTGGGAATCCGATGTATGGATCTTCCCGAATTGGATTTGTAAGTTATAAAATAAAAGGTTAATCGCCACATGGTTTTGGAAATTGGCGGAGATCCAACCGTTGGATCATAACGAAATTTTAGTATGTTGTCCTAGAAGCATAATGTGAATCTTGAGAAGTTACGGATTGGAAATCTGAGTTGCAGATATTCCGGATCAAACTATATAGTGACGTGTTTTATATAAGTTATATATTCTATCGATATGATTTCTGAGGCATGATTTGATGATTGTTCTAGGCGGCGATCGTTGTGACGCCTTGATGGGTTGTGCTAGGGAGTTGTAGGGCGAACTCCAGGTGAGTGGGCTTTTGGTTTTCAATATATATATATACAATTGATTGATTTCCCAGAAATGCGTTTTAAAATGTTTTTATGAAATGAATGCCATGTCGAATGCCATAGTTATATTTATATATAATTGTGTGGATATGTATTGCTGCACCGCGGGCGCCAGGTAAGTCAGGTAAGTATGTGTGTGTGTGATGTGATGATTAAGGGCTCATTACCTGCACATCGGGGTTGTGCATGCCTACGGGCTTAGCCTTCACGTGATCGTTCACCTCCCGCACCGTACGCTCACCTTGGATCCAAGGCAGGTGCCAGCCTGTCGTACAGACCACATTAGGTGGTTCCGACTCGTAGGTGACTTGCGAGACGTCGCTAGCCTTCACGTGATCGTAGCACAGAGCGTATTTACCCAGCTTGACGTACATACCACATTAGGTGGTTCCGTCATGGGTGCAGGTTACTGATTGTTGATTATTGATGATTGGATTGAGGATTGGATTGAGGAGCCATAGATTCAGCCGTACAGGTCACTTGAGGTGACTCCGGCTGATTGATATATATATTGCCGGCATGATTTGAGATGAGATATCACCTGATTACTTGATGATATTTGGTATATGTTGATTAATGGTTATGGTTCATTCGGGCATGACATTGCTTAGTTGATGAGATTGGTTGATTAATGGTTTTCAATATTAGTACGTATATATATATTTTTTCTGGGAAGTATACTTGTTTTACAGAGAGGGGTTACAACTTTTATATCAAAATGATTTTGTAAAGCTTTGTTTTTGCCCACTCACGCTTTTTGGTTTTGCGCCCCTCCAGGTTCTAGTAGCATAGTTTCGTTATCGACAAGGACTCGTGGCATATCCCAGTTCAGGTGGCTACTTCTGAGGGTATGATCTTTACCCACACTACTGTACTTACTTATGCTCTGACAACGCGTGTGAAATGGGTCCATACCCACTCGCAGCGCATTCTGATATTTAGGTATCTTTAGGTTTAAATTTATTCGCATTCTTCCATATCATCACTTTATGGCTTCGTCACCTTCCAGGTGATGGCCAGCACAGCTCGATTCGGAGTCCTAGTGGACATTCCGGGTCGGGGTGTGTCAAGTAAGGTCTATACTCTATGTTGAGTGGGATATCTAGCTACAGGAATATCCTTGATAGTCTTACCTATGTGAATGTGGAAGTGAGGCCCCTTCTTATGAAATCTTGGGCAAGTTTCTTGAGCGTTCACTATACTGGGATATGAGCACATGACCGTAATGTGCTGGCTTTTTGAACTTCACCTTAATAAAGTTATGTGTGTGGTGTTGTCAGAGATAGAGTTCAAAACTATAAGTTACTCTAGTATAATCTGGATCACTAACACTATGTACAGGTTCAAGTTGAGAAACACCTTTACTTATGCATAGTTTTATGATATGTTGCTTGATATATATTTAAAATAAAAACAAGTGGGGGGTTGTTAGAGCAGTTATGTTTTTATTTAAATATATTTATGTTTTGTTTTATTACCAATATTAAAAGTCAATTAATTTTGGCCTAAGGAGTTATCACCCCTAAATATGAAACATGCCCGTTTTGTTTTCTTTTTCAGTTTGAATTTACTTATGTTTTGATTTTGTCCCGTTGTGGCTTTTATGATTTGTCTGTTTTGATTTGCTACGATTTTGCAACCCCAATTACCCCCAAAACGTCTCTTTATTTATATAATATATATATATATATATATATATATATATATATATATATATATATCAATGTATTATAAGCGTGAGGCGTGGGCGAGGCGTCCGAGGGGAAGCCCGGCCTAGGCGTGAGGCGTGAGGCGAAGCCTCACGGGACCTAAATTTTTTAATATATACACTGAGAATACACATATATTATATTAAAAAGAAGAAGATTATTAATCAATAATCACCTTGAGCACACACATATTATAAATATATATACACACACATATATATACATATATTATATTATATATGTATAAAATAGAGGATGAAAAGCACAATGAGCACACATATAACAATGCACACAACAACACACATCCATTATATAAAAAATAAAATTCAGAAAAAAGGCATAGAGACAAAAGTGCAAGGAAGAGGTATGAGGTAGTTAAAATCCTACCCAAAATTTGGGTTTGGAGTAAAGAAAAAAAAAAAAAAAAAAAAAAAGCCACTGCACCTAGGCGGCTCCGGCGGCTCCGGCGACGCCTAGGCGGCTCTGGCGAAGCCTTTTGCCCACTCCAGCAAAACTGAGGCGTTATCCATGGCGCCTAGCCTCAAGGGCGCCCTAGGCCGCCTTGAGGCTAGTTTTTAAAAAATTTGATATATATATATATATATATATATATATATATATATATATATATATATATATATAAGTGACGTGCATAGCAGAGGTGAAAAAGAAGAAAAAAAAAGTTTTACATATATTGATTTAAAAAGCAACATTTTGAAAGGTGTGAGTTCGAAGGTTCTTCCGGAGTGCAAGGAAGAATCTTATAAGAAGAAGAAGATTTTGGGCTGTTTTATCTGAGGACGACATGGTGTTTGTGAACTGCTTGCAAACTTTGGGCAGAGCCGCGAAACGTCTTAAAGAGAGCGACTTAGTCCGCGACTCATCCCAATAATCATTCACCACTCACGGCTTTTACATTTTTCGGGTAACTTCGTTCCTTTTTCCTTATTTCAGTTTTCAACAGATTCGAAGGTCCAGATGACCAGACTACGTTCTCGTCCAACCACCCAACCCATGTATTTTAGTTGCAAAAACCCTGTGTGATCCTACAAGTGTGTGTGCTGCCGTATCTGGCAGCCGAACAAAAGAATCTCTCCCATTAAAGACTTCGCGAGTTTAAATATCATAATTTTTGTTTTAAGTCTAAAAGTACCGTTAATGATAAAATAGTTTTGATGTCTTCAAACTTCCAAGTTTATGTAAGTATGACCTAAAAGCAATCACGCATTAGATATCTACTGATAGTATGAAATTGAAACAAGAAAAATCTGACCAATCAAACCTTTCGCAACTTCACTACATCTTTTATTCGAGTTTTGTCCTCCTGATACTGTAAAAGAAATAGGCAAGATTTCTAGTTTGTAAGCAACTAAACACTTAACTAAAGATTCAAGAAAAAACAGTAAGACGCCTTAATGAAAAAGAAATTGCTTAAAACTTTTTAAATATTGTTACAAGAAAAGAAAGAATAAATTTTTGTTGAAATGTAATTACGGAATCAAATTAAAGGGACCCAAACATGGAAACTTGAACACAATAGATTTATATGGAAAAATGACGAATTGTTATTCTTGGACGACAGATTTATAGATCCCATTTCATATCAATAAGAATTATAAAAAAGGCAAGGTATAGTTTAATTACTTGTTTCGTTAGTTCCTCAACAACATCATCGAACAAAGCTTTTGGAGTTGCTCCGGAGGTGTTTGATGCAACTGCCACATATGCAAGTAGGTCTTTAACCTAAAAAGGACAGAAGAAAAAGGCAAAAAGGGAGTTCAAAACATGAGATAACTACACGACAGCAGCTAAATTAAGTGTAGCTGGAAAAAAAATTATGTTTTCATCACAATTTTGAAGTTTCAAAGGAAATAACATCAAATGTACAAGGGAAAAGGTTCACTAACCTTCAAGCAGTAATCACGCCACTGAGTTTTGAACGTAAGAATGCCTTCAGTGAGATGTTCTTCCATCAGGATGCGGAAATCATCGCGGTTTTTACGTTCCGTCTTTCTCAATTCTTCCTGTTCTCCAAGAAAAACCCAGATAAAAACATTGTCCTATTAAACATAAACATATAGATCAATGTCAGCAGTCAAACAATGAAGAACCTTCTGTATCTTCTTCTGCTGCTCCTCTTCCTTTTGTAGATCCAACAGATATGCCTGTGAACGACATTTTAAAATAAGCTTCAACGTCCAGTTGGAAGTATAACTAGATAAATAAGAAGCATTACCTGGAAAATGTCCAAATGATCAATTTTTTCAAGACGTAAACATCTTTCATCAGCCTCTAAACGATCTTGAACTTTTCTCCACGCTGTTTGCCTAAGTGAGAAGGTGATGCCAGGATGCGTAAGTTCTAATGGCAAAAGAAACCCATGCATACAAAAGAACCATGCTAAAAGAGAACCTTGATGAAGTCACAAGATTCCAAGAATCTCCTGTATTCCAATACAATTGCGCTTACGTTCCTCCTGTGCTTTTGCTCATTCCTGTTCCAAATCCAGTTTAACAGCAAAAAGAGCACATTTACTTAAAATCTACAATCATCAAAGCACCAAATGATAATGGGCACCAAATGTCAATTTAAAATACTTTTACACTTAGTTAATAGATACTTTCACAATGAGGACGAATGGGAAAAATTGCAAGGTTAAATTTGTAGCACATAACTTATGAGGTCAGTCATATGTAAAGCTCTGTTTGTCAGCTAGAATAGCCATTCAAAAATCAAGCTTTAAAATGAGCAAATCTCAATATATCCATGCCTTTATATGTACATAAATACATGCATACGAATATACACACTGGAAACACACACAAATGCACACGATGTCTTAAGGAGGTCAAACTCAGGTACTATAGTTAGACAGGCGAGGATTCCTCAGCAGCATCCCAGCCTTAAGTTGCTCAATGCCAATGTACGTTTTGCAACTAAGGGGTGTAAACATCCACAACATGCTTATAAATGTTTACACATAGAGGAGAAAAACTTAGATGGCAGATAATTACTTTCTTTTGCAGTTCCTCGACATAGTCTTCAAACATCTCCCTGCGATCTCTATATTGTTCAACAGCTTTGAAACGTTCATCATTTTCAAATATGCTTTCTACTTTTCTGTATGATAATTTAACCATCAGTTTTATCCATACATATAGGTGTCAAAACTGTCTATTAGCCACACATTGGAAACAGAATAATATTCGTACGAGGAAAGACAGACCCCCATCTTGCGGATGATGTTAACTCTGAGCATTCCTGCAAGGAATTCAAGCCATGAATAAGAAAATGAGACAAAGTATGTAATTTTTTTTTTTTTTGTAGAGAACAATAATTTTAGGGGACCAGATAACAACATACTTCCAGCATTGTTTTGGATTCATCCAGTGCCTTTTTCTGCTTTATAAGCCTCTCTTCAGCCTCCTGCATTTTCCCTTGCACCAAGAACTGGAGCATAATAACAATATTGGTGATTATTTATAGGCATATAGATATAAATTGAATCATTAGCAGCACCAATTATATAACAATACACATCTATAACATAATAAGAATAGCAGAACGGACAGTTGGGATTTAATGGTAACCTAAGTGTCAAAGAACAAATCCATGGATCCAGTACTTGAGAGTTGACCACTTCATACCAAATTCTAAAAGATTGAGACAATACCACATCCCCCTCCCAGGAACCCACTTTCATGAAACCACTACTAGGTATATGTTTTAATTTTTTTTATATGAGTGCACACAGCAATGTGAAAGACTTACCTCATTAAAAGCTTGCTTCCGCTCTCCAAGTGTTTTCAGAGCACCATATCTCTTGTCATTAATGATCACTCTCATGGCATGGTAATTTTTCTGAATTATATCATGAACTTTTAACATTTAGTAGGGAAAAAACAGAGAGCATTTATGGCAATAATTGAATTACCCGATCCCAAGTCCAATCAGAACCAATATTTGTACACTGAAGGAGTGCTTTAAATGCATCTTGGGCCTCCTGAAAAAGAAATTAGAAGGTAAACAATACGGGAATTGCCAGGAAAGTAACAATGACAGAGACTGAAATGTGTTCAAATTTGAGAAAGCAAATGGAAAAGAACGCAATGCCTCGAAATTTGAATTTTATTTTGTACCAGTTTATTTTCATGACTTACGGGTTCCTGATCAACTGATTTTTCTTCCACGGCAATATCATTAATCTTCTTTCCAGTTGCACCATCTGTGGCTTCCAGCAAGGCCTCACTATATAAGTTGCTAGAAAAGTATGTCAGGAATTCAACCACAGCTACAGAAGAAACCTAACAATACCTCATTCTCCTGAACAGGAACTCCATCAGCAGAACTATCAAAATCCTGAGCTGATAAGTTGTTCAAATCTTCCCTGCAAAGCGGGCGCAAGAAAAGTCAGATGCCAATTATATCACCTCCAAATGCAAATAAAAATTTCATAAAACCAATTAACTGACAGTACATTGGTTCTGCACCAGTATCATTGACCGTGACAGCAGCTTCAGTACTTCTCATAACAGTGGAAGATGGTGCAACAAAAGGTGTCTGACCTCCACTGCCATTTTCTTCCAAAAGAGAAGCCACGGGAGGTGAGGGTACAGCAGTTTGAACATCACTGGTGGCAACAACTGGTGCCACAGAAACAGGGCTTGATTTTACTTGAGCATTACTGACAGAAGTATCAGCTTCAGCTACAGAGGGACAAACAGCGACTGTGGCATGATGACCACCAAGTGTTTCCTGTTGTATTTCCTTCACAGACGCCTTTTCTACCAGCTCTCGAGCTAACTTTAATAAATAAATAAATAAATAAGAATATATTAAAGAGGAATACTGGGAGAAAATTCAAAAATTGGGAAAAAGATAAAAGCTTGAGGCAATGATGGGTGGCATAAGTAAATGGGTTGGAACAAAAACCTTACGTTCCTCAGGCATAGTCCATCTTGATTCTTTCGTGACTTTGTTCTAGTAATACCTGCAACATTTGCATGTAGGTTGAAGTAAGCAACTGCAACTGTGAACCTGCATTGATGACTATTTCTCAAAAGAAAAAAAAAAATCAATCCACTAAATTTCTTCCGTCAGGGCTGGTAAATTCTTTCCAGTTTGTAGATGCATCTGCCTTCTGTCCCAGAGAAGAAACTAAATAAGTCGAATCTCTATCTTAAATAAGACTTTCTCCCAAACAAGAATTGTAGAGAAAGAAAAGGTAAGAATAGAACAATAAGATCAGTCAAACATAAGATCAAATCAAATTTTGGTTAACTAATACAAATCAAGTTATTGCAGCAAAACTAGAACATTAATAAATATTAAATTTTAATCTTAATCCAGCACAATGAATTCCTTCTTGTGACGATGGCTCTCTCTCTCTCTCTCTCTGTCACACACACACCCCCATATTGAAGAGGACATTAAACAGCTCATGTCAGTACAAAAGTACAAGAAAGAGCCGATGGAGAAGATGAAATTCGAAAATCATATGATTATCAAGTCTTAAATAGTTTGTCCTTCCAAGTATTATAAAGGCACAAAGAAAAAGTTACTTTAAGATCAACAATAGATGAATTTCACCTGAAACTGTCTAATATACTGATCATTCCCTCCACTGTCCCTAGAGCTATCAGCTAATACAAATTTAAAACAAGGAAAACTAACGAAAAGTCTCAAAAAACTTTTGTTTTAATGAAAAATGACAAATAAAGGTGTAGTGAATGGTACCAGGGAAAGGTAAAAATGTGGTTTTTCGTTAAAAGTGAACAGTACCAGGAGTATTTCGTTAAAACTCCCTTTAAAAAATAGTGGGGGATCTTGACCGGTGGGCGTGGCTATGTGTTGATGTTTCTTTTTATTTTACTAATATTATCAAAATCAAATTTTAAGGTTTTAAATAATAAAATAAATCTATTAATTTTAGATCAATTAATGGATATTTTATTATGTTTTAAATGTAAACAAACAGAATGGACAAATTGACTAGGGCTGGGCAAACGGGTCCTGGACCCGCGGGTCGGGGCGGGTAATGCGGGTACGGGGCGGGTACGGGGCGGTTCTTAATCTTGTAAAAACATATAGGGGCGGGTCGGGCCGGGTAATTGAAGTTTTCGATTCGGGCCGGTTCCAAAAGTATAGGAACCGTGGGTACCCGGACCGGCCCGTTTGTGTTACAATGGACGGACGAGATTTAAGATATCATCTCTCCATCCAATCTTAACCGTCAGTTTCAACCCTAGTCCTAATTCCACCTCCCGAGTCCCAAGTTCCAGAAGCACCCAGTCTCTCGAATTCTCAGACAAACTCTCCCTCGACTCCCTCTCCCTATCCCTTCCTTCGACTCTCTCATACTCTCTCACTCACAGTGCTCACCGCCGTCGCGACCACCATCACTCACCAACTCCGCCGTTGCGACCACCATCACTCACCCAATCACCACCATCGAGCTCCAACTCTCAGACTCTCACAACGCTGTCGCGACCAACACAACGGCACCACCTCCGCCGTCGCGACCACCATCATCACCCCATCACCACCGACACTGCTACTGCCAGTAACTACCAACCATCATCCCTCTAAAATTTAGGTAATTTTGAATTAGGTTTTATTATTAATTTGAATTTCTGGTGTAGGGATTTTTAGGGGTTTTAAGTTAGACTGCCTAAGATTGATGATTGAGCTGTAAAAATGTTTCAGGATCTAGAATATGAATTGAGAGAAGTAGAATTTGTAGATTGATGATTGAGCTGTGAAAAATATTCCTCTTTTGATTTTTTTCAGAAAGAGAGGAAATGTGCATGTCATGTTGTCTGACTCTTAATCTTAATCTATCCTCTTTCGGTTTTGTTCGTGATTTTAATATATTAAGAAATTGATGGAGTCCTTTCTTTAAAAGAGCTTTCAATTATTTTAAAACCACTTCATTTTATCTCGGGAAGGGTCTCCGATGATGCTTTCTCGAAGGTTAAATCTTACTCTTACCTTCTTGCTTTAGAGTTCTTATACATCTGTATTCTGTAATGTTCATTCCCACGATGCATGCATAGCATACCTATTTTCTGCAAGTGGTAAGTAAGCACCAATTTTGTGTTTTAATGAAGTTTCCTGATGCTGGATGCAGTTATTGGAAAAGAGAAAGCTTTAAGCATAACCTCTGCAGTGCAAAAATATGGAAACCTCATCGGTTTCGGTATGCTCTAAAGCTTATTTGTTTTAGATCCTTTTTATTATGTTTCGGTATGCTCTGATATAATTCATTGTACTTTTTTGTTGGTATTTGCTTGGATTGACTTGGGAATGACACGTTTTTACCTGAGTGCAGGGCATTTCTTCAGTGTTTCTTTGCTGGAGTTTGTACTTTGTTGTGGCGGTTTGATCACCCTTCTCCTCCAGGTCAGTTTAGTTATGTTATAAACACTTATACTAAACTAGGAGAATTAGAAGATACATCTCAGGGACATGCTCTATACTTAACTAGGAGAACTGAAATATTCAAAAATAAATGTCCCTGATCAAATTGACACCGGGAATGTCAAAAATAAAGCATAATCTTGAGCTCCTATTCTGAGTTTTCCTTTATACAGATTTGATTCTTCATGCAAATATTTGTTTGTTTTTATAGTTATTAGTTATTAACCTATTACAGGCTTAACAAATGTCTGTTTGTTTATTAGTTATTAACCTAAAACAAACATCTTTTCGGTTCCTTAACGTTTCGTAATGATATGGATAATTATAAGTTGAGAAAGCTCTCTGAAAGAATTGCTCTCTGAAAGTTAATTATAAGTTGGTTTTAAGTTTTAACATTCATGTCATCTGTGTGTGTGTGTGTGTACCTTGTTGGAACGCCTAGGGCAAATCTCAGGAAGAAGCTGCTATAACTTGGATAATACACAACAAACAATCAAGATCAAACCAACATCATTTGCACTTAAAAGAGTTCCCTTAGTGTCCTACTACCGGCTCCATTCAAAATCTCCTCCATATTTAAGACCAGAGTTATTGGCACGGCTTGAATCTTCTGGTTTTATGGAGTTTGCATAGGCATGCCAACCTAAAATGTACGGCAAGATAAACTGCAAAGAACAGAATACATGAGTCCTAACTAGTAAGGATTCGGCATGTGTATGTGGTCTTATGTAGGTATTTTTTATACAAGGATAATTGGGTGGGTGGACGAGTGTGTAGAGAGAAAGAATGAGGAGGAAAGGGATACAGAATCGTACATTGAAAGCTGATTTCAGAACGGCAAATTCCGCTCTGGTGATAGGAATATAAATGCTCTCGTCCAAGTTGATAAGCTTGTTTTGAACACCTTGATTATGACATAATGATAAGAGCATAAATGTTAAAAAAAATGAGCCCTTCCAATAAGTATAGTACATGGCTTGCATGCAATAATATTGTACTGAGTTAACAGAAACTATACATTGCAAGCAATGGCGTATGCAGGCCAAATTTGGTTAAACAACACCATCATAAAATGACAACCTTAGGATTGGAGAGAGCTCTTAAACTGGCAAGAAAATGAAATCTAATATTAGTGATGCGAAGCGAAACTCTTAAATCCGTTTAGTGAATGTCATTTATGGAATTTGGAGGGCTTGAAAACAATTACAAGTTTCGCTTCAAGTCTTGGAGAATACCCGAGGGAAACATTAAGCATTAGTTGCTGTTTGTTTATAGTTATTAACAAATGTGTGTTTGCAAGAATTTCTTCATGCAAATGTTTGTTTGTTTGTTCCTTTCTTCGCAGTCAGATTTCCAGCATGTTTGTTGTTTATTTACTTGGTTCACTTGGTTCAGGTGGTTTTTAACAAGAAGGAGTTCCAAACTTCCAGTGGCAGAGGCTCTTTCTTTTCTTAAAACTAGGTGCAGCTAGGTATGTTAACTTGTATGATTGTATCTCTTAAAGTTAATTTCCTACAGTACAAGATAATTTCCTTGTATCTCTAATCTAGAATGTTGTCACTAAATAATTATCATATTACATAATAGGTATAACGCTAAGTCAAAATGTTCTTCTATGTCCAAACTGATTAGTATAATAACATGATGATACTTCTCAGCCTTTTTGGTCTTTTGTCGATCAACAATCTGTGTGTTGTGTGTTCACTCTGTTTAATTGTGCCACTGCTGCCTGCTTGTGTTTCCCATCCCAGAGGGTAATTATTTGCTTTGAACCAATCAGAAAGCAACAAAGAAATTGCTATTTTATTTACATGACGATTATGCTTTTTTGGGTTTAAATTATGTATAATGTGTATATAGGCAATTTCTTTGCTGTTGTATCAAGGCAATGATGAATATTTCAAAATATCTTTAGTTGATTAATGAATATAGTTTCATTATTTAAATTTTACAGATTTTTACATAATGTCTCAATCTCAAAGTCAAAGTACCTCTAGCAGTACTAATGTAGCATCATCTACGGCTACATCACCATGTCCTTCACAACCAACACAAGCACCCACACAATTATCAAACCGATCAATGCCTCCCCCAAACCCCTCATCCTCCAGAAAAAGAAAAGCACCATCTATTCCAAAGACAAAACAACCAACTATAATAGCTTCACTAGAGAGATCTTCTTCTGAGAGATCTTGGGTTTGGGATCATGTCACTAAGTGTACCGTCTCAGAAATACAAGAAGTAGAAAAGGATGGAAAGAAAGAGAAGGTGGAGGTACAAGTATTGAAGGCTAAGTGTAACCATTGTAACGCCCTTTTTGCATGTGATACTAGTGGGGGTGGAACTAGTACTTACATTAAACATATCAATAAACATTGCAAGTCATATAAACCAACCGATGAGTTGCAAAAGGTTCTAGGCAGTTTTGGACCTTATAGGGATGAGGATGTCAAAAACATGCTTGTTGCTAAAGGGTGGAGCCAAGAAGAAAGTATGGAAGGTATTATTGAGTTTATTGTGATCGAGGAGGTACCTTTTAGTATTGTGGAGAGTGAAGGGTTTAGGCGGATGATGTGCAAAGTCCAGCCTAGATTGCATGTTCCATCTCGGAGAACTGTCATGAGGGAGTTATTCAATACGTATGATAGCATGAAAGATCAGTTAAAAAAGGAGATACGCGATCATAGAGTGAGCTTGACTACTGATGCATGGACAAGTGTGCAAAATTTGAACTACATGGTGCTAACTGCTCATTTTGTGGATGATGATTGGAATATGCACAAAAGGATTCTAAACTTTTGTTTGATTTCAAGTCATGAAGGCAAAGCAACAGGGAAGATGATTGAGCAATGTTTGGTTGAGTGGGGGATTGAAAAGGTAATGTGTATCTCAGTTGACAATGCATCGGCTAATAAGGTGGCAATTGAGTATGTTGTTCGTAAAATGCAGAAATGGCCTAATAGTAAAATGATTATGAATGGCAAGTTTATGCATGTGAGGTGCTTAGCTCATATTATCAACTTGGTAGTGAAACATGGGTTGAAAAGATTAGATACAAGTGTGGATGCTCTTAGAAATGCCGTGCGGTTTGTGAGATCAAGTCCCCGAAGGTTAAGTTATTTCAAGAAATGTGTGGAGAACGAGAAGTTGGATAGTAGGGGTCTAGTTGTTATGGATGTGCCTACTAGGTGGAATAGCACATACATGATGCTAGAATCTTGCTTGAAGTTCAAAAAAGCATTTGAAAGGATGACCGAAGATGATGAAGCCAATATATACACCTCCTATTTCAGTGAAAAGGTGCTTAATGATGAAGGAGAAGAAGTGGCGGGTAAAGGGAGGGTTGGACCACCTAAGGAGGAAGATTGGGATAGTGCAGAAGTGTTTGTGGAATTTTTGAAGGTCTTCTATCTTATAACTTTGAAAGTTAGTGCAAGTAAGTATCCCACATCTAATACAGCTGTTCATGATGTCATTGCTGTGGAAAACGAGATTGAAAAGCTTTTTTTGCCTGAATATATGCAAACTGGAAGAACTGTAGAGTTGGTGCTACGTGATATGGCATTCAACATGAGAGCCAAATATCGAAAGTATTTTGGTTCAATTGAGTCCCTTAATCAAATATTTGTAGTTGCCCTTGTCTTAGACCCAAGGTTGAAATTGAGGCACTACATGCACTTGTGTAGAAAGCAATTACAACTTCCTGAAGAAGAGATTGAACAGAAAAGTAATCAAGTGAAGACATTGTTGAAGGCGATGTGTGATGAATATGTTTACCATGCTTTCGGTTCACAAACACAACAAAAGGGTAGAGAAGATTTAGTTCTTGACACTTCTTCTTCAAGGGTAAAACAATCATGATAGGAGCATATTTATGCACCTTAGTTAGCTTGTTCTTGTGCATTTATGTTGTTTTTCCTTAGTTAAAGTAGTCTTTTAAGCTAGTTTGATGTATTTTCAGGTTCTAAGGGCAAGTATGCAAAAAGAAGCAATTTGGAGCATTCTAGAGCATTTTTGGGCCAAGATGGGGTAGTGCAAGCATGGAGGCAAGTTGATGGACGAAATTGAAGATATTAAGGCTTGAAATCAGCTAAGAAGATGGAAGAAAGAAGTCAAAGATAGAGAAGATAAGGAATCAGCTCAAAAGAGGGAGAATTATCCAAAACATTATTTAAAACAACCTTATCTTATCTTATCTTATCCAATCCTTATCTTATCTTATCCAATCTTATCCTACTCTTATCCTAACCTGTTTTCTTCAGTTTAGGGGACTTAAAACCTGATTTCTAGAAGTCCTATCCATTCCCCTACAAAAGTGGCGCCCCAAATCCCTCTAGAAGCCCCAAAATCTGCCACAAAACACATTCTTTCTAGAACCTTGAAAATCTGGCGTCTCCTTCCCTTCTAGAATCCTTTTTCCTTGCCTTGCAAGGCTTTCTAGAAGCCTTATCCCTCCTTATCCAAACCTGCCGCACCTTAGGCCCTTTCCCATTAGAAATCTGATTGTTTTGAACCTATTTCTGGATGGATTTGGCTTTCTAGAAGTCCTAATCTGATTCACCTAGGGTTTTTGGTGCCTATATATATATTTCTCCACCCTTTGCCGTGGACACCACCTCCATATACATCATTCACGCCAGAAATCATCCACCACTATCTGCCGCACCCATCCTTCACCATTCTCCATAGTTTCTGACCTAATTCACTACCTGCCGCACCATACATCCATCCTAGCCAATAACCCAGCCTTCTACACCATTCATAACCCCCAAAATCTGTCCCAAGACCTTGTGCCGCAGCAAAGAGGAGAAGAAGGAGCCCTGGGACGTGCATGCCATTCAAGTTTGAATTGCTGGAAGTGTTAGGTGTTTTCTTTCCTTTGATTTCAATGTTTAAATTCAATACTCTTTGTTCTGTACGTATGAGGAACTAAACCCCCTTGGCTAGGGGGTGATTCGAAACCATGTTTATGCTTGCTATATGACTTGATTACCTCTAATTGCGTTTCATAAGTTGTGAATTCAATTTACTTATCTGTTCATATTAAAACTGATTTGTGTGTGTTGATTGAGGTGGCCAACTTAGTTTGCATGCATAAATCTAATGCTAGGATATAAGGAAGTTCCACCTAATCGTTACAACTTTATATTCACAAGTAGTAAAGGTTGATGATCTCAATTGTGTTAAGTAAATTCTTGGTATAAGTATCATGCGCTTTCATAGTTACAAGTGCCTCGTCAATACTTATGATTTCCATTGAACGTAATGATCTTTGATTGTATCTCTAGTATGCACTTTCATATAGAGAACTCTTGAAGAATAATTTGATTGTGATGCGCAGTTTCCATCCAATTCATTGACATAAGGGAAATCTGAGAGTTAATTTAAGCGGACCTAATTAACTTGGAGTGTTGAGAATTCGTGGGTTATTGAAATGCAATTAGAAATCGCTTTGTATGCAAGTATGACATGTGTGGAGAAGAACCCCTTAGCTAGCTTTCCATCCATTGATTTAAACCAATTTCGTTTTACAATCTGTTTTGTTTTACAAAGTTTATGTTTTGTTTTCAATTTCGTTAAAACCAATTCCCCCTTTATTTTGAAGTGTCAATTTAGTTAGAAATCAATTTAGTTTGTGTTTTTGAGTGTTTTGAGTCAAGTTATAAACTGTTTTCGTCCAAATTCTTCCTTAGTGCTCAAAACTGCCCAGAAAGTGGTTTTAAGGCAGTTTTGAGTGTTTGTTTGCTGTTTTGAGTCTTTTGGTTTGTTTTAGTGTCTTAGAGTATAGTTTTGCATTCTTTGAGTCTAGTTTAGTGTTTTAACTTTGTTTTAAGTTTTTGAGTCAGTTTAGAGGTTTTAGCAAGCCCTCCTAATCCCCGGCCTAGAACGATCCCTGCTTACATACTTTGCTACAATTGATAAAAAGAGGGTTTAATTTGTGTGCTTATATATTTCGCATCAAATCATCTTCTAGTGTGCCAACAGAAAATCCAATGATATTTAGTCAAATCATGGATGATTGGGAGAAGGAACTAGAAGACACCGAGGATATTGCGCTTGCACATGAGGTGGATAGGTATCTCCTTGACACTGTAGAGAAAGTACCACATGGTTCACAATTTGACGTTCTGAAATGGTGGAAGTTGAAAGGGAGGAGCACATATCCCACACTTGCTTTGATAGCGAAAGATGTCTTGCCAATTCAAGTGTCAACAATTGCCAGTGAGAGTGCATTTAGTGGAGGAAAGAGAGTAATTGACCCTTGTAGATCATGTCGCCTTCCTCAAACAGTGGAGTCATTGATGTGCCTCCAAAACTGGATGAGAAGTGAACCAATTGGCAGCATTGAGTATGAAGCAAGTCCTGCGGAGCTTGAATTTTATCAAGAGTGTGAAGAAGGTAATTATTTTGTTTTTTATAGTTTGGTTTATAACTTTATATTAATTGGTTTACAATTAACGTTTGTTCGTTGTTGTAGAATATAAAAGAAAAAGAGCAAATACTATATCTACAAGTTCAACCATCTCATCAAGTGTTCCTGAAGTTGAAGCTTCTCAAATAACTCGAACGAATAAAGGAAAAGGAATTGCGGTAATATTTTAAACTCAAATGAATAAACTTTAAATTTCAATGAGGATAATATGATGTTGGACTTTAAAAATGTCATGTTTATATTCTATTTTTGCTTACAGATTCAATGAGGATTGTTGTTGGAAACTTGGGCGTTGGATGTGATTTTGGATGTTAATTTGAAATTTATTGCGGATGTCATGTTTATGTTGTGTTGGATTATTTGATTCTTGGAATTTGGATGTCTTGGACTTTCGGATATTTTGTATGTTGATTTGATTTTTAGATGTTGGACGATGTAATATTGTTATTTTGGATGTATTGTTAATCTATGAACTTGGATGTTGGACTTTGTATTTAGATTGGATGTGAATAACGGTGAATTTGTGCAAAATCTGCATAAATGCAGTCTGTGACTGCAGTTGCAATATGTGCAAATCTGTGCAGTTTGCAATCTGTGCAATTATGTGCAGTGCAGTTTGCAATCTGTACAAAATTCAAATCTGTGCAGTTTGCAATCTGTGCAGTGCAGTTTGCAATCTGTATTCTGTACAACTACAATTTTTTTTTTTTTTTTTCATACAACCAAAAAAAAAAAAAAAAAAGGGACCCGCGGACCCGGCCTGAACCGCCCCGTTTCAACTGGGCCGGGTAATGTCTGGTTCCTATATTAGAAAATGTAATCTCCGGCCCGGCCCGGCCCGTTTCATTTGAACCTAGGTCCGGTCCGGTCCCTTCAAAATTGGGCCCGGCCCGGCCCGTGCCCAGCCCTAAAATTGACAACACTGACCAAAAAGGTAACCATTACCAACTTGCAACATCAACTTATGCAAAAGCCCTTCTAATACGGGATCCCAATGATAAAAGTTGCCAAAGCTATTGAAATAATCAGCCATAACAACCTTCTTATCCTCTATGGTAATAAAGATTACACTTAAGACTTAAAGGACAAACCCCAAACGATACGAGGCCAAACCCTTCAAACTACACGGAAGATAAATTTTTTAAAATTCAAATAAGATATTTTTGTTGTGATTCTGTATTTTGATCTGGTGTTGTGATAAGATTGATAGAAAAATGAAGAACAAAGAATTGAAGGAATTAACAATGGAGAGATTTCGAAAGGAATGCTTCTCTCTGCAAAATCTAGCAGAGCATATTCGATTGCTTCACACAGAAAATTCACACACTTGGTGCTTACATGACCGTTAGAATCCAAGTTGGATTCTCTCTCATTACAAAGCAATCTCAGCCCTTCATCTAGCTAGTTGCTAGGATTACAACACCTGGCATTATTTGCCTTACTTCTATTTAACTTCTCAATTGGTATTTTAACTCAAGTGCATACACACATTAATACAAAACTTATTCCTGATAAGCTATAGACTTACAATTCAACACTCCCATTTAAGTCTAAAGCTGATTTTACTCCAAGTTTGCTTCTGAGAAGATTAAAACGATCCTTTGTGAGAGGCTTTGTGAAGATATTTGCCAATTGCTCTTCTCTGGGGCAATAAACCAGATCAATAATGCTTTCCTGCAATGCATCTTTGATAAAATGGTACCTCCTGTCAATGTGTTTGGTCCTTTGATGAAACACAGAGTTCATTGTAATGGCAATGGCAGAAGTGTTATCACAGTGAAGAGGAGTAGCTTCAGCTTGCAATTCTCCAAAATCCTCCAGAACAAACCTCAGCCATATTGCTTAAGTTGTGGCTTCTGATGCACTTATGTATCAGCATCTGCAGTTGAAAGTGCAACCCAGTTTTTCTTAACCGGAGCCCAAGAAAAAACACCACTACCAAAGGAAAATGCATACCCTGATGTACTCTTGCTGTCCTCCAATGAACCACCCCAATCACCATCACAGTAGCCAATTAAGCAAGCTTGTCTTCCCTTCACATATTCCAGGCCATAATCCAGAGTCCCCATGATGTATTTGAGTACCCTATTTGCTGTTCCATAGTGTCTATTAGTATGACAGTGCATAAACCTAGCCAATATACGTGCTACATACATTATATCAGGCCTTGTGGCAGTGAGATATAGAAGCTTCCCACAATACTCCTATACATTTCCTCACTCGCAGATCCACTTCCATCATCTTTAGTTAGCTTCTCAATTGCGATAAGAGGAGTTGTAACAGTCTTTGTTTCATTTAAACCAAACTTACTCAGCAAGGAACTTGCATACTTCTTCTTATGAATGAAGATGCTCGAGTCAGTTTGTATCACTCTCATCCCAAGGAAGTGATGAAACCCTAAGTTTGTCATCTCATACTTCTTTTTCATGTCTTCCTTGAATTCTTCTAGCATCGATTTACAACTGCCAGTGTAGACTATATCGTCCACATAGATAGAAACAATCAAGATATCTACTCCCCTTGCCTATATGTACAGTGTTGGTTCACTCAAACTCTTCTCGAAACCACACTGTGAGAATTAGGTGTCTATTTCTCCATACCAAGCTCTTGGAGCTTGTTTTAGATCATAAAGAGCCTTGTGAAGCTTGTACACCTTGTCCTTCTTGCCCTTGACCACAAAACCTTCAAGCTGCTCAACATAGACCTCTTATTGTAGAACTCCATTCAAGAAAGCCAATTTCACATCTAACTGGTACAATTTCTAACTCTTTTGTGTAGCCAAGGCTATTAAGGTTATAATAGTATCCAACTTAGCAACTGGTGCATAAGTCTCATTGTAATCCAAACCACGCTTTTGTGCATAGCCCTTTGCAACCAGCCTTGCTTTATTTTTCAACACTGAACCATCAAGATTTAACTTGGTTTTGTAGACCCATTTAACCCCTATAACAGGTTTCTCAGTTGGTCTGTCAACAAGCTTCCAGGTACCATTCTTTTCAATCATGAACAACTCATCCTCCATTGCTTTTAACCAAGACTCATCTTGTTTAGCATCTTCATATTTCTCTGGATCCATGATACACAGATTACATTGAGCCAACACTTCATCCAGTTTCCTCCACTCAGTGGTGTATGATCAAATGCTTGAGTGTGCCTTTCACTCAAGTTTGACATGCTCACAGATTCACCTGAGATAGGTGCCTGTCACTTCTTCCTGTGCTTGTGTCACCATAAGTAAAACTTTGTATTGGGAGCAATTGACTCTGAGTATTCTAGACAGCTTCTTCATCAGATACAATGTCTCTTGACAAGACTAGTTTCTTGGATATTGGATCAAACACTCTACCCCTTTTCACAGGTTGCATATCCCACAAATACTCCTTTGAAGCTTTTAGGCTCAAGTTTATGTCTGTGTTCACTTGGAACATGTACATAGCACAGTGCACCAAATACTCTTAGATGTGCAATTTCTGGTTTGTTCTCATCAAAAGGTGTGATATTGTTCAAAGCCCTTGTAGGGCATCTATTTAGGATATACACTGATGTATAGACTGCTTCTGCCCAGAAATAGTATGGCATCCTCTTCTTATGTAACATGGATTTAGCCATCTCAATCACAGTTCTGTTCTTCCTTTCCACTAATCCATTTTGCTGTGGAGTATATGCAAGAGTGAACTGTCTTTGTATTCCTTTCTTTTCACAGAATAGATCGAATTCAGATGACTTGAACTCCCTTCCTCTATCACTTCTCAAGCACTTAACCTTGAACCCACTTTGTAGTTCTGCCATAGTTTTGAATTTTTTAAAACAATTGAATGCTTCAGAATTGTATCTTAGAAAATAGACCCACGTCATTCTGGTGAGATCATCTATTTAACAGCATGAAATACTTATTTCCAGCAATTGAGTCATTCTTCATAGGTCCACACATATCAACATGAATAAGTTCAAGTGGAGCATTTGCTCTTTGCACTTGATTTCTTGGAAACTCTTCTCTATGTTGTTTTCCATATTGGCAGCCTTCACAGACTCCATTATAGTCTTCAAGCTGAGGCAAAACCATGCACCATCTCTTTGTCTCTCAATTGTTTGAGGCCACCAAAGTGTAAATGCCCGAGTCTCCTGTGCCAAGTCTATGTAGAGTGAGTGACACTAGCTTTCAAAACAATCTGATTCTCAGGTAATAGAGTCAATGGATAACATATGTTCACTTTCTTCACCAAACACACTACACATTCCACCACCAAACACCAAGAAATATCCATGCTCATCCATTTGACCAACACTTAGCAAGTTTTCTTTTTAGCCAGGGAGATACATTACTTCTCTAACATTTCCTGTCATGTGGTTGCTACAACCACTGTTAATGTACCACTCTCCATTTACTTTGGTCTTAGTAGTTGCATTAGTGGCATAAAACAAATTCCCAGTCACTTCCACTTGGTTTGCATTGTTTGCCTTTTGCACTGTTTAAGTTGCAGTACATTCTCTAGCCCAATGCCCAAACTTATCACAATTGAAGCATTTTGGTTTCCCATTGTAACTGCACTCACCAAAATAGTACTTAGAACACACCTTGCACTAAGGCTTTGTAACCTCTTGGCTCACTGACTGAGATGCATTCATATTCTGGTAAGTATTCACAAGAGATTTCTGCTGAAACTTTGGTTTTGATTCCCATTTCTTGCCTTTGGGATTCCAATTTCTTTGAAATCTGGATGAACCAGAATGATTACCACCCTTGTTTTGTTCTTTTGGATTCACAGAGAGTGAAGCAAAAGCTCTCTTAGTGGTATCAACACTGTGTAAATCAAATCGTTGCTCTTGGCTTTTCAAAATTGCCACAACCTCCTGCAATTCAACAATCTCCAAACATTTTGTATTCTTAATAACCAAGCATATAGGATCATATGGCTTACTAAGACTAATTAAGAACTTCTGTACTAGTCTCTCATTAGAAAGAATTTCACCAAACGTTTTCATCCGATTTATCAAGTCATTTAGCCTAGTAAGATATCAAGACAAAGTTTCGTCATCACGCATTATATCATCTTCGAACTCACTTCTCAGATTTTGCAATTTCACAGACCTTACCTAATCACCACCGTGATACTCTCCATACAACAAGTCCCATGCCATCTTCGCTGATTCGGCATTGGCGATTTGTGGGAAGATTTGATCCGAAACTGCATTCTAAATGATACACAGAGCCTTTGCGTCTTTCATCAACACATCGGCCATTTCTTCATCTCCAACATCCTCCTATGATCCTTCAACCTTCTTCTTCTTGGACTAAGAAGTTTTAACTCCCTTCTCCACCAGATTCTACAACCCATGTGATTTGAAAATCGTCACCATCTTGATTCTCCAGAACTTGTAGTTCTCACCGGAAAAAATTGGAGTTCTCATTTCTGAGCCTCCAGATCCAGACATCTTTGGTCTGAATAAGTTGATTTCTCTTCTTAGATGGTAACAGAACTCTGATGACCTTCACCAAGCTTCGAGTGAGCTTCAATGTAGCTCAGTGAATTCACAGATCTACGCCCAGGCTCAGATGATCGAACCTGGCTCTGAGGCCATGTTGTGATTCTGTATTTTGATATGGTGTTGTGATAAGATTGATAGAAAAATGAAGAACAAAGAATTGAAGGAATTAACAATGGAGAGATTTCGAAAGGAATGCTTCTCTCTGCAAAATCTAGCAGAGCATAGTCTATTGCTTCACACAGAAAACTCACACACTCGGTGCTTACATGACCGTTAGAATCCAAGTTGGACTCTCTCTCATTACAAAGCAATCTCAGCCCTTCATCTAGCTAGTTGCTAGGATTACAACAGGTGGCAATTATTTGCCTTACTTCTATTTAACTTCTCACTTGGTATTTTAACTCAAGTGCATACACACATTAATACAAACTTATTCCTAATCAGCTATAGACATACAATTCAACAATTTTTTTCTACTATTTGAAGGTATGAGTCCAAGCGAGAACTTTGAAACTGAAAACACAACATATGCATGTATAAAAGAAAGATTACGCTGATGCAAGTTATGGGGTCATTTTTCAGAGTTCCTTAGTGTAAATGTGAAAAATGATAAGTATACTGTATACACTAAGAATAAAACATACAACAGATCACACAAATATTATTGTACAATCAAGTAATACAAATGGCAGAATTTACTAACATTCAAGATATATAGTAGGTAGAGCAAGCAGCAAAAGACCTATCGCATATCCTAACTCTCAACAGATTGGCATGGCATGTACCTGTAAGCATCCTTAAAGCTATGGAAATCGGCCAATGCATAAATGGATGAAGAGTAGATTGAAAGAAAAAAAAAAAAAAAAAAAAAAGAGAAACGAAAAGAAACTCTTAAAAGGAATTGAAATCACCATTAACACTGTTCCTAGGACTAATGCAAATAGAAAACAACAGAAAACAAAACTCATAATACCTTGGATGCCCTTACCAAATGAAAATACCTTCGAAGTACATCAAACACTAAATGATTAAGAATAATATTAGCAATATGACAAGAAGTAAACAAGTGAGTCATTTACCATAACAAGTACACCGAACATAAAAGATTAGGTAAGAACAATTACCATGAACTTGATGAAAGTTATGAGATAATGATTATGGAGAGAACCATTTTGTGTACTCTTTTGAATTCACTAAATGTTAGTAGCCTAAAATTCTAAATCTTGTCAAGTAATTCCAAACCAAAAGGCATTCTATACAAACTAAATATTTTCGTGCAAAAGATGTAGGATTTTCCAGCTATCAACCAAAAATAAAACAATAGTTCCAATACCAAAGTAACACTTCCCTTTTTTGAACTCTTATAAGACAATAGTTGGCCTGCATCCTAGGAGCTTAAACTTTAGGGAATTCTGGTTGCTACCAAAGCATGAGATCACCTCCCAATTCATGAGTTCCACGAGAACTTAGCACCATAGTTGATCCAATTAAAAAATAAATAAAGTTGCAAAACATGACTTAGCTCAATGAGTCAATGCAAGCAGAAAACCTAATAACTAATGGTCCAACCAGGCAATCGATAATGGTAACCTTGCAACGAAATCACAAAAACGTGGGTGCCTGCTTGAGCGAAACTTGTTGGAAGCTAAACAACTCCTGGAGTCGACGGATCAAAGGCAGCAAGGAGCTCCCGAGCAAGGGTGCCATCTGCATCGAAGAAGAAGAAGAAATGAAGGGTTTTAGCCTCCAACGGCTAGTTTAATTTAAATGTATGTATGAGTGTGTGAGTGACAAGTGTACACTTCAGATTAGATCACTTAAAACCCAAATGAAGGGCTAGGATGTAATCTGGGGTAGTAAGGCTGAAATGGTTGTTAAGCCTCTTGTCAATCACTCTCTTAAACAAGTATGAGTCATGGCAATGCACCATACCCTTTAACTTTCCTCTACTTAATGAAGTAATGGCTGATGCATTCTGCACAGCCTTGAAGCCGTCAGAAACACTCCAAAATCCTCTCCATTCCCTGCCATTCTAACCCTAAGAAACACATCCAAACAATCAACCAAAACACTAAAACAAATAAACTTTTCAGGGCCTCAGAGCTTTGTTACTGATCTTACAACTTTCTGGGCGTATTCTATGCAAATTGAGATCTTTGGGAGCACCAACGTAGTGTCCTCAGCAACAACAATCAACAAACAATCCTGAAAATGAAGGGATCCAGCAGCAGCAGTGAGCTAAAAGCTCCAGTCTTTGATGGGGAGAATTACGATTTTTGGAGAATAAGAATGACAACCATTTTCAAATCCTATGATCTATGGGATATGGTTCAACACGGGTATGAACTACCTGAGATGGAGATTGATGCTCTAGAGGAGGATCTCACAGAAACACAACTCAAAACACTGAAGCAGAATCGGATAGAGGATGCTAGAGCACTTGGAATCATCCAAGCTGCTGTCTCAGACACCATTTTCCCGAGGATAGAAAATGAAGAGACTGCATAGGGAGCTTGGGAAGTTTTACAGCAAGAGTACAGAGGAGACACTAAAGTTAGAAAGGTAAAACTTCAGTCCCTTATAAGAGATTTCAAGTATACAAGAATGAAAGAAAATGAGATGTTAAAAGACTACTTCACTAGGCTATTTGATGTTGTAAACAAGATGAAAACATATGGTGAGGAACTGCCTAATGAAAGAATTGTCCAGAAACTGTTGATTAGTTTGACTAAACCTTATGATTCAATAGTGAGTGTCATTGAGGAAACTAAAGACACTGAAACTCTTAGTGTGCAAGATGTGATGGCATCTTTAAGAGATTTTGATCAAAGGCTTGAGAGGCATGCTGATTTTGAACCTGAGAAAGCTTTTCAATCACTCAATGTCGGATCCAGTAGTCAAGCTAGTGCAAGTAAACAAAAACCACAGTGGAAGGGCAAGAACAAGAAATGGGAAGGTCCAAGGCAGCTACTCAAATGAAGGTCCAAGAACCAAGCAGCAATGCAAGCACTATGACAAATTCCATCATGGAGAGTGCTGGTTCAAGGACAAGCCTAAGTGTCATAAATGCAACAGGTTTGGGCACATTATGAAGGACTGCAGATCAAAGAATGTGCAGCAAGTGAACTGTGCAAACCAAGTGGGAGAAGGAGCAAATGTGTTCTGTGCCTTCAGTGCAAAAGTGGAGAAAAACAATGAAGTGTGGTACATTGACAGTGGCTGCAGCAACCACATGACTGCACATGAGTCATTACTCATTGACATTGACACAAACTTCACTGGAAAAGTGAAAATGGGTGATGGAAACATTGTCAAGGCCACTGGAAGAGGAACTTTGGTTATCAACACCAAGAAAGGAAGAAGATGCATAAGGGAGGTGATGCTAGTGCCAGGACTGGATGAAAACCTACTTAGTGTGGGTCAAATGATGGAGCATGGGTATTTCCTACTTTTTGGGGGAACTGTGGTTGAGATCTATGATGACAGATCCCTATCAAATTTGGTGACCAAAGTGGAAGTGAAAAACAGAAGCTTTCCACTTGTGTTGAAGTACTTAGAAGAAGTGGCAAGGAAAGCAAGTGTGACAGGTTCTATGAAACTATGGCACAAGAGGTTTGGTCACTTAAACATGACAAGCCTAGAAAATCTACAGAAGTATGAAATGGTACAAGGGATACCTAAGATGGATCACTGCAATGAAACCTGTGAAGGATGTGCATTTGGGAAGCATCACAGGGATCCATTTGAAGTTGGCAAGGCTTGGAGGGCAACAAAGCCACTCGAATTGATTCACACAGATGTGTGTGGACCAATGCAAACAACAACAATCAGTGGAAATAGGCATTTCCTAACCTTCATTGATGACTACTCACGGATGTGTTGGGTGTATTTCATGAGGTTCAAGTCTGAAGTGTTCACAATATTCAAGAAGTTCAAAACAATGGTGGAATTGCAAAGTGAGCACCAAATCAAAAGATTGAGAAGTGATAGAGGAGGAGAGTACACCTCTCTTGAGTTCAATGCATTCTGTGAAGATGTGGGGTTGGAGAAACAACTCACTGTGGCATATTCACCACAACAGAATGGCATTGCAGAAAGGAAGAATAGGACTATAGTCGAAATGGCTAAGTCTATGATGCATGAGAAGAACATGCCCTATACATTTTGGGGTGAAGCTGTGAACATCTCAGTGTATCTATTGAATAGGTGCCCTACTAAAGCATTGGACAAGAAGACTCCATTTGAAGTGTTCAGTGGAAGGAAGCCTTCTGTGAGGCATCTGAGAGTGTTTGGCTCAGTGTGCTATACTCACATTCCTCTACAACTAAGGCACAAGTTGGAGAAACCAAGCAACAAGGGTGTTTTTGTAGGCTATGATACTAGTGAAAAAGGGTACAGAGTTTACAATTTGTCAACTCAGAAGATAATCCTATCAAGGGATGTTATCTTTGATGAAGACTCAACATGGAACTGGGAAACAAGGGTAGAAGAGAAGGACAGTGTCTCTTTACAACTTGACCTCAACAAAAGGCAAACAAGGGAGCCTATAGCGACCTCAGTTCAAGAAGAAGTCATAGAAAATAGTGACATAGAAGGGACTCCACAGCAAGTTACTATGAGTCCACAATCAAGTCAATCACAGATAACAACTCCAAGTTCAACTCCAGTGAGATTGAGAAACTTGGATGAGATATATGCTACATGTAATTACTGTGTAGTGGAACCAGAAACATATGAAGAAGCTGAGAAAGACAAAGCTTGGAAGAAAGCAATGAAGGAAGAGCTTGAAATGAAAGAGAAGAATGACACTTGGGAATTTGTAAATCGACCAAGTGACAAGCCTGTGATTGGAGTGAAATGGGTGTACAAAACGAAGCTCAACTTAGATGGTTCTGTGCAGAAGAACAAGGCCAGATTGGTAGCCAAAGGTTACTCACAGAAACCAGGTGTAGATTTCAATGAAACCTTTGCTCCAGTAGCAAGGTTAGACACCATAAGGACCTTGATAGCCCTTGCAGCCAAGAAAGGCTGGAAACTATATCAATTAGATGTCAAATCTGCATTTCTAAATGGAGTGCTAGAGGAGGAGGTGTTTGTGGAACAACCTCAAGGGTTCACAAATCAAGAGTTTCCAGAAAAGGTGTACAAGCTAAGGAAGGCTCTCTATGGCCTAAAGCAAGCTCCAAGAGCTTGGTACAGTGAGATTGATTCTTATTTCACTGAAAAAGGATTTCAGAAAAGTCCTAGTGAAGCTACACTCTACACCAAGACAGAAAGCAACAACAAGACACTCATTGTCTCAATCTATGTGGATGATGTTCTGGAAATGATGCTGAAATGATTGAAGAGTTCAAGGAAGAAATGATGAAGAGGTATGAGATGACTGACCTAGGCCTCTTGCATCACTTTCTTGGCATTGGGGTGATTCAAGAAGCAAACAGCATCTTCATTCATCAAAGGAGGTATGCTGAAACCTTGCTTGAAAAATTTGGATTGAAGGGATGCAAACCGGTCTCTACACCCCTAATTGCAAATGAGAAGCTCAAGAAGGATGATGGAAATGAACCTGCAGATGCTAGTCTCTACAAAAGCATTGTTGGCAGTCTATTGTACCTAACTGCAATAAGGCCGGATCTAATGTTCTCAGCAAGCCTACTTTCTAGGTTTATGCAAAATCCTAGCAAGACACACATGGGGACAGCAAAGAGAGTTCTCAGATATGTGCAAGGAACACTTGATTATGGGATCAAGTATGAAATGGGGAAGTCAACTATCCTAATTGGATATTGTGACTGTGACTGGGGTGGCAGTGAAGATGATAGCAGAAGCACATCGGGCTACGCTTTCACCTTTGGTTCAGGGTTGTTTTCGTGGGCCTCTATGAAGCAACAAAGTGTTGCACTGTCCACAGCCGAGGCGGAGTACGTGAGTGCATCAGAAGCAACGGCTCAAGCTATTTGGCTAAGGTTTATACTCAAAGATTTTGGCGAATTGCAGGTTGATGCCACACCACTCTTGTGTGACAACACCTCTGCAATTGCCATGACCAAAAACCCAGTCTTCCATCAAAGAACAAAGCACATCAAAAGAAGATATCATTTCATCAGAGAAGCATTGCAGGACAATACAATCAAACTAATCTACTGCAGCACAGAAGATCAGATCACAGATATTTTCACAAAAGCATTACCGAAGGAGAGATTCAATTACCTGAGGGGATTGCTTGGAATGACTCCCAGAAGCAGATTAGAAGGGAGTGTTGGAAGCTAAACAGCTCCTGGAGTCGACGGATCAAAGGCAGCAAGGAGCTCCCGAGCAAGGGTGCCATCTGCATCGAAGAAGAAGAAGAAATGAAGGGTTTTAGCCTCCAACGGCTAGTTTAATTTAAATGTATGTGTGCGTGTGTGAGTGACAAGTGTACACTCCAGATTAGACCACTTAAAACCAAATGAAGGGCTAGGATGTAATCTGGGGTAGTAAGGCTGAAATGGTTGTTAAGCCTCTTGTCAATCACTCTCTTAAACAAGTATAGGTCATGGCAATGCACCATACCCTTTAACTTTCCTCTACTTAATGAAGTAATGGCTGATGCATTCTGCACAGCCTTGAAGCCGTCAGAAACACTCCAAAATCCTCTCCATTCCCTGCCATTCTAACCCTAAGAAACACATCCAAACAATCAACCAAAACACTAAAACAAATAAACTTTTCAAAACTCCAGTCATGAGCTAAAGCTTCACCAGACTTCATAAAAATTTACACTCAGTGTAACATGACATAAAAATGAAAGAGATTTCACTAACAAGTAACTTGATAAATCAAACCGAGTAAGAATAGCACCAATAAGGAAAGGAAAAACACAGACGAGCTCACAATTCCACGGATATCAAAACTGTTGATTGATATCACTAACAAAGTGACACCAGGAAAAGCAAGTTAGTTGCATGACTCACCTCCATTGGTGTCATCAATTCAAAAGGCTTCTCCCAAGTAGATAATGCTGTCCACCTGTTGTAATAAAATCTGAATAGTTCATACAGCAAAGAATATATTCAATTAGCAAGAGTGACATTTCAAAGGTACATATTATCAGCCAGGAAATCACTAAAGAACAAAATTCTAACAAATCAAAGAGTAAGAAACAAATATCTGGAAAAATAAGAATAATTACCTTCTTCCATCAGCAGATGTATGCTCTCTCCACTCTGCTACAGTCCCTCCCGCAGGGGGAGGTCAAACACTTGTTTCCTGGATTTTTAAAGGATAATGAACGTTGGTATGGTATCAGTATAGACATCTGAGAAGCATGACAACTAGGCTTTAAGCTGTAGAAAGAGGCTTCTTACTGGAGCAATGGAGGTGGTTACAGCAGGCCGTGCACCGGCTTGCTGCAGAGGCATAACTTGTCCATCAGATGAAACACTGGTTGCATGAGATTGAGATATAGAATGATACTGGGTGGAGTCATTGAAGTTACTTGGTATTTGACCATAAGAAGAAGTTGCAAACTGCGTAAGTGCAAGTTATGAATTCAAGGCCTAAAGAAATTTCAAGTAAACCGAAAGGTCAACCAAGAACACTCATGAAACTCACAGTATATGACGAAGAGAGAGCTGCTCGTGGGCCACCTAAGTTAGACATGACGTTATTTGGAGCTTGTGAATTAGGCTGAGGTAGAGGCAACTCAGATGCAAAGTGCCTATTAGGCTGAGCAACTGGCAGTGGAATTGCTTGTGATGGCAGCATACCATGACCTGGCTGACCAGATCTAGGAGGTAACTGCTGCATCGGTTGTGAAAACTGGGGTTGGTGAGTTGGAGGAGGCAGTCTCCCATTCATCAATGGAGCACCCCTGCCAGCATGCTGAAAATTTTGAGAAGCCACAGGAATGAACTCCTGCGAATGTGGTGCTGGAACTACTGGGTGGAACTACAGCATAAAAATAAATTGATGGGATTGTTTTAATTATATCAATAATAAGTGTACATGTGGCACAAAAATTTGTCAAGAAGAAATGTGTTACTTGAAAAGAAATGGGCGGCAGACTTCGAGGAGGATCAACAGCACCAACTATAGGAAACCGAAGAGGCTATCCAAGGAAAAGATAAAGGAGAAGTTAATTAAGAAAGCATAAGAAACTAATTGGACACATCTAGTTTTACAATATATATATATATATATATACACACACACACACATACATATATGGAATCAAATGCTTTCATCCTATTGAAAGGTAACATGTATTTCCAAAAAGAAAATTCCAGTACATGAAAAACAATAACAAGTAAATAATTGTGAATGGTAAATGGGTGGTATGAATCCATAAGAAAGGAAAATATTGCATCATCACCTTTTCAAGTGCAAACTGTGATACCCCGTCCTTAATTTAACGTTTTTGTATTATTAAATAGTGTGAATTTACCAAAATGCCCTCGTGGCAAGAATGTTGACTTTCGTTGACCACCTCGTTGAAATGCGTATGACTAATTTTCTTAGTTTATTCTTATCGTACTCATCGCCACAAACGTATGGGCACGTACAAATTCGAATTTGGAGTTATAACGAAGACTTTACGTTTAGTCTATTGTGACCTTAATTTGTGAGCCATTAGGACCCACTTTGGATCCTTGTTCCCTTGTTCTTTTTCTTCTTCTTCTTCTTCTTCTTCTGGTGGGTTGCAGGGGGGACGAACTGGGTTCGATTCTTCTTCTTCTTCTGGGTTGCAGGGGATTGGGTTTTTTAGGGGAGAGGTGGGGGGTGGGGAACGAACAGGGTTCGGGAATTTTTTTTTTTTTTTTTTTTCTTCTTCTTCCTCCTTCCTCTTCTGGGTTTTTGTTTTTTTTTCATTCTTCTTCTTCTTCTTCTTCTTCTTCTTCTTCTGGGTTGGGGGCGCGGGGGGAGAGATGGGGCTTTTACTTTTTTTTTTTTTTTTTAATTAGCATTTTTATCACAAATGGTTCCTAAAATTGACTCCATCAATCATGATGGTTCCTGAAATTGAAAATCGATCAATGTAGTCCCTGAATTTTAACCCTGCGAATCAATGTCGTCCTTCTGTTAGTGTTCCGTCCAAAATATAATTAAAAAAAAAAAAAAAAAAAGTAAAAGCCCCATCTCCCCCCCCCCCCCCCCCCCCGCCCCCAACCCAGAAGAAGAAGGAAAAAAAAAACAAAAACCCAGAAGAGGAAGAAGAAGGAGGAAGAAGAAGAAGAAGAAGAAAAAAAAAATCTCGAACCCAGTTCGTCTCCTCCCCCCCTGCCACCCAGAGAAGGAGGAAGAAAAAAAAAAAAAAAACCAAACCCAATTCGTTCCCCCCTGCAGCTCAGAAGAAGAAGAAGAAGAAGGAAGAAGAAGAAGAAACAAAAAAAGGGAACCCAGTTCGTCCCCCCCTTCCCCCAAAACCCAACCCCCTGCAACCCAGGAGAAGAAGAAGAAGAAGAAGAAGTTAAAAAAAAAAAAAAAAAAGAACCGAACCCCAGAAGAAGAAGGGAAAAAGAAAAAGAAAAAAAAAATCGATTTGGACAAAATACTAACGGAACACTAACGGAAGGACTACATTGATTCGCGGAGTTAAAATTCAAGGACTACATTGATCGATTTTTAATTTCAGGGACCATCATGATTGATGGGGTCAATTTCAGGGACCGTTTGTGATAAAAACCCTTTCTTTTATATGTCACTTCTCTCTCTCTCAAAACTATCTCCTTCACCTCTCGGCCGTCTCTTACTCTCTTCGAACCAACCCTCCCCAAGGGTACCACACACAACAACAACAACAACATCAACAAGGACACCACCACCACCACTTCCTCCCTGGGTGAAACCACAAACGAGGAACCCCCCTAAACTCCCTATCCTTTCCTATGCACCATCACTGTTCATTGAAATCTCTCAGGCGAGTTCTCATTTTTCTGACGAAGGTAAGCCTCGAAACTCGTCCAAAACTTGTAGATCGTGTCTTGGTGTATGTTTGGAAGTAGTTTTAAGAAGTTTTGGTGATGTTTGGACATAGGAAACTCACGGGAAAACTTACCCAGTTTTCCGGCGAAGACAGTGACTTTGCGGCCATTTTCCAGCCACCACTCGGTCCCAACTTGGTATGAATCTCTTCTCGTCATGTCAAGCTTCATTTTGGTTTTGAAACATCGAAAATGGTTGAGAAACGAGCTCAAACGGAGCTCGGCAAGTTTGCCCAAAAACCAACCAAATCTTAGGCCTCGCAAGAAAGGCGAGTAGCCTCTACTCGTGAGCGCGTGGGCTGCGTGTGGTGCAGCAATGGCCGGCGCATGGAGCACACACGCCTCCCCGAAGGTACCGGCATTGGTGACTTTCCAGCCAAGTTTCCGGCGACTCAACTCGACTCGTGGCCTTCCAAGCTGCCCCGTGGCGGCATGTGAGGGAATCCGAGGTCCCCCCTTAGGTTTTTCGACGTCCTGAATCCGATTACGATGTCCGTTTTTCCAAATTCAATCATCTTGTTAGGGTTTACTAAATTGTCCTCTTTTGTGCTTAGGTGTGTTGTTTGAGTTGACCGCATCCTCCCTATTGTTGAACGGCACGTTGGTAACGAAGTATCTGTGAGTGGACCCCTTCTAAAATGCATGATTTTATTACTTAAAATGAATAATTTTATTACTAGAAATGCATACATGAAAATTATGATTTTATGACCACGTTTATGAGTTATCGGCTTTACGCTTTATGAAATATCATGCTTTATCGAATTTACGTTACTGAGATATTTATGAATATGATTTATGATATGATGTTTGAGCTATTGAGGGTGTTGGCCAGCACGTGGCCATCCCATTGTCCTTCAGACACCGGGATCAGGGCGTGTCACAAACAATCTTACATGATGCTGGAAATAGACATTTGATAAAAAATGAACAGCCCTAACCTCTCAGAAAGGGTAATAACCAAGAAGATAAACCAAAATATCAAACCTAATGGAAAATTGAACTGAGTCAATTCATCTGGGTAAGAACCTATGAAGATATTAGAAAAGCCTTGATGCATGAAGCTAAGATGCCATGAGTGATTTAATCTATTTGGAATGCAGATAAAAAGTAACAGCCTCAAAAGAACCCAAAAGGATAATCCTTCGTATCTAAGTGGGAAAAAATTAAGATAAAAGAAAAACTCGCAATGACCATAAATAATTTTGTGTTAAAATCTAGCTGGTTAATAAATTACCTGTAGACCTGAGAATTGGGGGTTATTGGCCATTTCACTAACAAACATCATTAGAATCTTACAGAATCACGAAAGCATGTTAGGATGGAAGGATCAAATTTACAAGTACTGTAACATCAACAATCCACCTAATGGAAAAATAGATTCCACCAAACACAGTAGTATCCGCAAAGAAAATGGAAACCTAAAATTTGTGGCGTCGAGGATTGCAGGTTTAGAAATATGTTCCTAAGACGATCATAGCAAAGAAGAGATACTAAGACTAATCTAGATTCTAGAGGCAAATATGAGACAAGAAAAGGAAGGGTAAAGGTTGAGGCAGCAACAAATTAAATTTTGACGGCAGGAAGTTCTCTATGACGGTTCATACGTGTAACAAAGACTTAATGAGCACTGGACCAAAGAGTGATCCAATTCAAGTTCAAGGGATCAAATCTGCGACCAAAAACAAAAATCGGGTAACCCTTTTATCAAACTAATCCTAAGTAGTCGAAATTATGTAACCATTTTCATCTTGCACTTCAGAAACTATAGAACAATAAAATTTATTTCAATTGCTAACTGAAAAATACAATTTTCTACGGCATTACAGGAACAAATTTTGAAAACTCACTAAAAAAGCAGGATTAAAATCTCAGAAAGGTAAAAAATACACAGATATTTTCCATAAAGCAAAATGTAGGCTGTGACACTGCAACCACTCAATCAAAAACCAACCCAGAATGTCAATCCAATCAAATTAAAATCCCTAAAATTTCAAATTTAAGAATCCCAATTAAACAAAAACTGACCTCATTACAACTGAAGCTGGAGATACATACACTATATACATACATATATTGGAAACTGCATAGAAATTTTGATTCATCGGATAATATTGGAAGTTAAGCGTGATAATTACAAAGATAATAAAAAATAAGATGAAATTTGAAGGAAAAATCGTACCAGCTGAGTGATGAAAGCGCAGACTGTGAAACACGTGAGAACTTGAAGCCTCCGAGCGTTACTGATTTTGCAGCTTTTATTTATTTTATTTTTATTTGTTGGTCCCTGTGAATTTTGCTGCTTTAACTAAAAGGGGAAATTTCAACCTAGTCCTCACTTGTTCATGGTTATTTTGCGGTTACCCAAATCCACCTTATTCCGGCAGTTTATTTTTATCACGCTGCAGACTTAGGGATGACAATTCAACCCATTAAATTCGATAATCATCCAAATGAGTTGGATTTGAGGATGAAAATTTGGGTACTTTTTCAGATATGGGAAAAAATGGGGATATTATTCAATTACCGGGTCCTCAATCGATAACCGTCTCTGAATCCTCCGAATAATATATATTGCATACATAATACAATATAGTATTATATATAATATAAAAATATGTATATTCACAAGTATTAAAATTATTTGATGATTTGTTTCGTGGCTATTATATTTACTTTTGTCATCCTTTTTTTCTTGAGACCAATTTGCCTTAATTTGCTATCATAAACCCCTCTAGAAAGTATTGTTATGTTTTTTATGATTTGATGTGGATTTTAATGATGGAACTAATCTCTATTAAAATATAATGCATGATGCGACAATTAAACAAATAATTGTTTTTTTTTTTTTTTGCATTGACGAAGATGGATATAACAATTAAGTGATGAGGAATCTAGGTAACCGATGGATAATTTGTGGTTATTGATATAATTATGATGATTTTGGCGAATATATTGTAGTAAGATTTTAATTGCACCGTTTTAACTATGACAAATGTGGATTAAGTTAGTTATTGTCAGTAGCATCACCCGTCCTCCTCTCTTTGAACTTTGGAACAATGTGTGCTTCTGCCCTTCTTATATTCAAGTTTGAATTTTTTTTTTAGAGACTTTGGATTCGATCCCTAGTCATTAACACTTTTTTAACTAAAACCTTAATAGTTTTCAACTTTCGATCAAAGTCCTTTGACTTTGAAAACCTCATTATATTAATATGTATATGTATATTTTTATATATTTATGTGTGGCATATAAATTCTAGATGTAAAGTCCCTCCTTATATTACAATAAAATAATAATAATAATTGACATATCTCGACCCGGAATGTTCACCTGGACTCTGAATCGAGCTGTGATGTCCGACACCAAGAGGGTGACGAAGTCATAAAGTGTAGTGATGTGGAAAATGTGAATAAATTTAAATCTAAAAGTGCCTAAATATAAGAAAGCGCTTGTGAGCGGGAATGAACCCATTTCACACATGATGTCAGAGCATAAGTAAAGTACAGTACGGTAAGATGAGAATTATACCATCGAATGTAATCTCCAATACCAAGATTTGCCAAGAATCCTCGTCGATACAAAAGCTCAGCCACTAAAACCTAGAGGGGTGAAAAACAAGGGTGAGTAGACCTAAAAATAAAGTTTTATAAAAACCTTTTTAAAACTTTATAACCTCTCGCCGTAAAATAAGTATAGTTTCCAAATATACATACTACGTATAGCATAAAAATAATTACTATAGCTTGCAATATCTCAAGAAGTCAATATGTCACAAAATGTGTAAATAGGCATATAACTACCAGTATTCACAATATCTCGAAGGAATTAACATATCATGTCGAGTGCTCATCAACATATGTTGACACACGAGTTCATGCAAAGGCATTCTGACATGAACAGGACTGGATGTAATAATGATTTACGCTCTAGTACTACAATCATGTGAAGACTGGCATTATGCGCATCACATTCAAGTCCTAATTGTCTATAGCAATCTAGGACAGGACTGGCACCTACAATGGATCCAAAGTGAGTGTACGGTGCGATGTGAACCATACACGTGAAAAACTGGCCTTGGCCCGGGCGAGTACTAACATCGATGCAGCAACGATGAGCAGATAACATAAATAAAATCATACAATGGTAAATTGATAATTCACGTCACCATAATACTATTCATGGCCACAAATATAATTCAGGCATCAATAATAATACACATATATGTGCATCCCGTAGGACGTAGCATAACTTCATAATTTCTATCAATGTACTAAATCTTATAAACGTCACGCTAATTCAAACTAGGAAGCCGGAGTCTCCGATAGTAATCGCACCTAAGCATAAGATTGGGACTGTCACGCCCCGGACCGGGGATCGGCAATAAAAACTCGAACCCGAATCCTAAACGTGAGTTAAAAGCTCAATAAATAAAAGGAAATTGACATAGGTTTGAAAAAATAAACTCCTCTTATAAAAATAACTCCAAAATCCTTACAGGGTGTACAAAAATAATAATAAATTAAAATCCTTAAACTTCTCCTCAATCACAACCTCAGCTCTTCTAACACCTGTCTTGCCAAATAACTGATCTATAAAATTATAGGTGAGAGGTGAGCAACAACCACCGTCGCTCAGTAGGGACATAAGTCTTATCAAGGATAATTATCAAAGCTAAGCCAAGTGTCATGCTCATATAAATAAATTATATCATGTTATCAAATACATATTATATTCCATGAATGCAACTTAACTTCAATTACCCAACCCATTAATTTATATAATAAAACACGTGGACCTGCATGTCCCATACCAAGCATTTTACCACTGCAGCGGTGGTCCAAATGCTCTATTATATAAACTAACCCCCGTAACTCAATGAACCCAAATTTCCCATTTTGTTATCGTCTTGTTCTCCTCTCGGTATCCAGAGTCCCCACTACTTCATACCATTCCTATAATTTCACTTTTGCCACCATTGCTGGTCCTTACGAGAGTCGAACTCAACCACACAAAAGATATATCCATTTCCATGTCCCATTCTCAAATAACCAATAAAATCCATCCCCTCCAATATGCAATGACATATGCATATAATCACCATCATCATCACAATATCCACATTATCAACAATAATATAAATCATATTTCAAAATACACAATTATATCAATTATAGAGACATGTCAAGTATAACACATATTTCACAAAGCTTAAACAAGACAAATACCCCAATGGTGATAAGTTCCCCAAGAAACCCTTACCTCAAATCCAAAGCTAAAACGAAGATCCATGTCACTACTGCAGTAGCTAGACTCCACGTACTTGATCAAGCTCCTTGATCACTCCTAATGCCATGTATTTCTTCCTTTATTTTCTTTTCTAATATCTCTCTCTAAACATATATAATATATATACACACACGTATATACATATATATACATAGATATATACTATATACATCATCTCTACGTAATGCATGCATTGCATGCTTCTGTGGTTTCAAAAGAATGGAACCTTTGCTCCTATTTATAGGGGATTGGAGTCGGCTGGTATAGCATGAGGTGCCAACTATTACATGCAATTAGCAGGAGCTGTCAATAGTTTGCATGTAATCATAACATGAGGAAATGACACCTAACTAGGTGATTAAGCTAATGATTAAATGGTGGCAATAAGATGTGTCAACTAGATGCAAGACTTGAATTGTGGAGCTACACGTCCAACCCAGCATGGTGCTTACAAGCACCTTAAAAAGGATCAGAGATAAGGCCGCATGGTAAGCTTCACACGTCCACCTTATAAACTTATGACTAAGCATAAGCATGGTTCTAGGGCTTAACTAAGAAAAAATCTTCCAAAACTTAGCTTAAGGTCTAATAAAATAAATAATAACTTAAATATAGGGCTTTCACCAATATAAAATACGGGTTCTTACAAGGACGCATTAGTAAAACTCCACTAAAACAATTAAATTTGGGAAAACGGAGTGCAGATTTGAAATCAGGGCGTCGAGATACACTAAGGAGGGTCTCGGACAAATTTTGTAAAAAGTCAACGAGAAAAGTCAATTGTCAACCCTAAAAGTCAACCAAGTCGCCGCGGTGTTCAACTACATTAAAACTTTGAAATTTCACTAAATAGATGTCAAAAAGTGACTCAGGGAGTCGAAATTAGCCTATGAGGGTTTCCGAGAAAATTTCGAAAAAGTCAACTGTCAACAATTAACTTTAACGGAATATTCCATCCTCAGACAAAATATTCTGTTAAAATTAATTGGAAAATTAACGGAATATTCCAAATATTCCCTCTAATATCTGAAATGGACTCGGGTCGGATCCAAAGGCAAACGGGTCGTGGGCTTGGGTTGAAGATTTTGGACCGGGTTTTTAGGCTTAAGGCCCTTTTTTTTTCCTTGGGTCGAGTCGCCCTGGTTCCAGTCACGGGTTGCACCCCTGCTACCGCTGGTTTCTGGGCTAGTTTGGCTGGAAAAGCTCCCCGAGCTCCGTTTGAGCTCAAATCTAAACTAAACTCAGCACAATAAACATGGATTTGAAGCTAAGAGAGATGAGAATAATTTTATACTAGAAATCAAGTCGAGCTGTGGTCGAGATCGTCCAAAAAAAGCCTGCAAAGGCCGGGTTTCTCGTTGGAAATCTAGGGAGTGTTTCCCCGAGTGGTTTATGTCCCCAAACCCTACAACAAAGGCCTAAAACCTTAAAATCTTTCCCAAACGACGAAAATGATGAGAGAGAAGGGGTTCCCGAGGCCTACCTTGTTCGAAAAATAGTGAAGTATCGCCGGAAGAGGCTATGAACAGTGGGTAGAGCCACTGTGCAGCCACATCTCGAACCAGGGTGCACTGAACTAACTGGATGACGGCGATGGTGATCTCTCTTCGAGGCTAGTGGTCTGGTTTCGATGGTTTCGACTGACACGCCCCGATCCCAATATTCTCTGAATACCAGGATAGACACGTGTTGGCCGACACTCGAAGGGTGATGAAAGCCATTTATTGAATGCAAATGCTGAGAATGAGGAATAAATAAGACTTATAAATATAAAATAAAGAGTATGCATTTAAGGAACGTGTTTAGAGCACACATCTAATCTAGAACACTAAAAGAATTAATATAAAATTGAATGAATAAAAGAATGGGTCCTACACCGAGAGGACTCGAGGATGCCGATGTGGAAGTGCCTTGATGTTGTGATTGTATGCCTCGATTCTAAGTCCTGAAAGGGGCGCAAAACAAACATGAGTGGACCAATTTGATATATATGTATGTATGTATGTGTGTATATATATATATATAGTAAAACAGTTATTAACGTACTATCCTCAGGTTTTATGAAAACGCATATATATCATGATAAACATAGGTTTTCTGAAACCTAGCATGCCGTGCAATGTCTCAAATCATAACTCATATATAATAATCTTTAGTGAATGTCCAATATAACTTTCCAGGCCCCATGCTAGCTCCTTGTACACCGTTGGTGCAAAGCCTTATTAACAGGAGTAATAGGAATCACCGCTAAGAATCACACATATTCACATAAAGGGTACATGTAGTCAAACTGTACTCAAACGATTGAATTTGGGAAAACGGACTTCAAAAACGGGTCCAGGACATCGGAATTAGTCTAGGAGAGGTCTCGGACGAAAACCTGAAAATCAACCCTAAAAGTTAACGGTCAACGTTGACCAGTCAAAGTCAATGGTCAACAGTCAACGTTAACCGAGTCAATGGGTCAAATAGTCAAACGGGCCGGACCTAGGTTTTGGCTTTGGGCTTGGGTTTAAAAGGGAAATGGGTTGGGTTGGTTAGGCCCTAAGGGTTTTTTGGGTTCAACAAAGGGCACGGGCCGAAGCCCTTAAATGAAATGGCCTAAAAGGGCCTTTAAGTTAAAAGGCTTAGGTCTTAGCAGATAAGGCCCAAAGGCCTTACTTTAAACCCACAACAAAATAAAACAAAAATAGAATTGGGTTTGGACTGCAACAGGCCTAAGGCCCGAAGGTTTAGAATAGCCCGTAGGGCCTGGGTTCTTCAACACGGCCTGAAAGGCCTAGGTTCGACGGAGATACACGCCGGAGCTTTCCCAGCTTTGGTCGACTGCAACCAAAGGTCCCATGCTCCGGTCTACACACCAAAATGAAGTACAGAGAGAGAGAGGAAAAGGTTAGTACCCTTGGTTCACCGTAGATCGGCCGGGAAGTGGCCAGATTCCTCTCGACACCCACGATTTCGCCAGAGATGGATGTTCTTTCCTTAGAGCCTATCCTATGCCTACCTTGTCACAACAAGTCTAACATTTAACGATCCCATCCAAGAACAATAATCCAAGATAGAAAGAAGAGACCCGAAGCTTACCTAGCCTGGCAAAATAATCAAACCCGCCAAAGAGTTTTCTGGGTTTGTTGTCCTCTCAGCGACGAGAGAAAGAGAGAGAGAATGGCGAGGTTTGATGGTGATGGGGGTGTGTGCGTGAGTATAGGTGTGACTGGGTGTGTGTGAGTTCGGGGAAGAGGGAAGGAGAGAGTTGTAGAGAGTCGAAAGGGAGAGATAAGGGAGAGTGAGGGAGAAGAGAGAACTGAAAGAGAAAAAAGAGAGACCGAGGGACACAAATCAGGGGTGGGCCCCTTGGGCACACCATTTAAGACCCAAAAACCATTTTTAAAAGGAAAATATCCCCAAACTTAGTGAAAATACAAAAATACCCTTTTTGTACTGTAATTCCCAGAATGGGTTGTTACATCGACAAAAGACGATGATGCTCCGTCATGTTAGAAAGAGAAGTGAGGGATGAGGGAGAGGAAATCATGGTAGTCGAGGGTGGTTCGTGACTAGCCTAAGTTCGTGGTGGTGGTGGTCGCCGAAACGGCGATGGTGGTATGGTCTGGTTTCTCTGCCCTTGTAGAGAGAGAGATAAGACGGAGCTCAGAGATAAGAGATAGTGAAATAAGGGAAGGAGAGATGAAGTGGCAACAAATGAGTGGAGAGTTGAAAAAAAGGATTTCTGAGGATTGAGAGACACGGGAGGTAGGGAAAGAGTGAGGTGTGGGCTCCACGTGGCACACAGCTCAAAATCACCAATGAAAATACAAAAAAATATCTCCTGTAATGTGAATTTACCAAAACCCTTATCACGTTCCGTAGTTTGTAAAATCTTCATCGTAACTTCAAATTCAGTTTAGTTTGCGCCTATGCTTTCGTACCGTCGAGTACTTTGACAATACGATAAAATAATAGCCCATACGCATCATGAAATGAAGGTCAACAAAAGTTAACGATCTCGCCTATAGAGACATTTTTGTCAAATCACTCTTTTGAAATTTATACAATCGTAAAATTAGGGACGGGTTATCACAATCTACCCACCTTAAAAAAATTTCGTCCCCAAAATTTGAAATAAGTTGTTTACATAAAATACTCGAGGAAGATAGGAAGAAAAATATATGTATCTATAAGGAAGAAATCAAGTTAGAGCGGTTGCATAGAAGAGAATGTCATTCTATCGCGATCAGATTGCAATTATTCCTCTTCCATGCCTCCAAGCTCATACTTTCCTTCTCCTTCAGTACAAGACTGAAATATAAAACCTTTAGAAAAGCATAAAGTAAAAAAATATATATATAATAACATAATGTCAAAAATGCATATGTAGTGAAGTAAAGTTAAAATAGTTGTACTGAAATCAAAACCAAACATAGAAAGATTTCACCTCCGCACTCGTAGCGTAACGTACTCAGCGAATAAGTGTAGTATCTTTAAGTCTGGCAGTCTACTTGCTTAACGAATCCAACAAATAAGTTATCAATGTTACGTTCTGCAGCCTGCAATACCGACAACTCACTGTTGTCACGATAAGCAAGCAAATAATTCCCAAGGATGCAATATTACCATCTTGCCCCTCATTGGGAATACACATAAATCATCGGATTAACGCCTTGATCGCGCTCACGCCCTACCTTCTCGGGCGACATCACCAATAGCGCGTAATTTTGCTACATCATAATCTTGATCATTCGAATACCTGTTCACAATACTCATCTGTCAATTATATATTATGTATAGAATTTCTGTACTACGTCTCAAATGGTGCCATACCCAAAACCGAAAGTGTAACCTTGGTTACACGCAAATCTAACAAGATAAATGTCTACTACACTCATTCTAAAACTATAGAACAAATAAGTGCAACATGCCACGAGGTCTGGATAATTCATTCACACTGGCCGTTAATACCAAACAACAACTTTGTACTCATAGCCTTCAAGAAGACTTCCTAAAACTTGGAAGTGAAATGCACATCATGATGAGGTGCAACTGTGACATGCATACCATGTAATTGAACAATGTAGCTCACAACGCCTTAGCGAGCAAATTCATTATGAATTTCCACTCGGGTTTAGCGAAAAATTACGCCGAAAAGGCTAAATGAACACTCAAGAATTTGAGAGTCAAAACAAGTTCATCAAATCTAGATTACAAGATAACTGGATTGCATGCATAATATCTCGCTACAACAATAGCTTCCGGAATATTTAATCACCAACGGTAAGGATTCGATCAATAGAGTATTTGTTGGGTGATTGAGGAATTAATCGTCACAACTAAAATTTTAACCTCCGAGCGATTCTTCTGAACAGTCTACCTGCCTAAAAAATAATATGAAGTGCATTAGAGTAGACACGTACCCAAGGTTGACTGGAATGTCTTCCAGCACAAAGAGGTGACTATGGAATCATGGTCAAAGTAGGTGTTGATCGAAACGTCAGAAAATCTGATAAATTCAAGAATGAGTAATTTTCTCAAGTGATCTAAAGTGTAGTCTCTTTGGACCAACGGAAAGTGGGTTGACTTGTCAAGTCGGTCTATAATCACCAAAATATCATCATAATCTCCACATATACAAGACACCTCATACCAGAAGCTTATGGTGACATTTCCCCAACGATTTCTTGAGGATTCGTAAGTAACGTCAAATTCATACTCGTGAATTTCAATTGGAATGGGATAGGAAAGGCTAGAAGTGTCCAAGGGTAGATATGTCTTTTGCTACGATAAACAGTAATTACGTTTGCACAACCGAGGTAACACCTAAAGGTGCTATCGTAAGCATTGATTTGGTTTTTCCATCGCCACAGCCAGAAATCTATAAGAACGGTTCTAACTGTTGGAATGCATAAATGATACTCTGTCACGCTACATCAGTACGTTGCCAAAGCATTCAGTAGAACATCACTCTAGATTTCAAAATAATCGGTGTCATCGAGAAGTGTACAAATAATGGTCGAAACCAGACACTGCCTCAGTTGTCACAACTTTATTCATATTCCACGTATCAACTAAACTAATTTTTCCTCAGCCAACTTGGATAGAAAAACACTATAGCTGAACGAACTGCCGATAAAATTGACAAGGCAACGGATATCTCGTATTTCACAACAACTCGTGGGAATATCCAATTTTTCTTCATTTGTAACCTTTTGGGAGTTAACAAGATGTCGTCTGCTGAAATCATGTCTCCCAAAGAAAGTACCTGAACTGAACAAAGTTAATGTTTGAAGAACTTGGTATATAGCTGACTGTCGGTATTTAGAATATTTGATCTCGTTGCTAAAGTAGGTGAGAAAGTTATTGGTAAGACTACTACGAATACATCAAATATGGAAGAAAACTTGGCTCAAAAGGTTGGTCGGGTAGACCATCAATTCGAAGTTGGGGTTAACAAGGTGGATCGATGGTGTAATCTACTTTCCGCTTCGGTGGTATCCCAGGTAAAATTTTGAGAAATGATGCCAGAGATATGCGTCCTTGAAACATACAGTGCTACTTCCTTTCTCTACGACACGTGCTACCAAGTTTTCGTAACTTTCTCAAGACTCATTTTGCTTTTACAACAGGAATTTAACTCCTGCTCTAATTCTAATGTTTGTATGTGAAAATGACCTTAGGGATGACTGGTCGAGAATGTTCGGGTTACCTAAATAGATAATGTGGTTAAAACAACTACGGGTTTACTAACCTCCTACAAGGCTTGCCCTTAAGTTTTCACGATTTTAATTTCTTCAGCTCAGGTTGTCACTATAAATCAGTCTATCAGTCGCGCCACTAATTAACGCATATAAGGTATTTTGGTATTGTTCATTATCCTGAAACTGTAAATCGGCGTTCTAGCATAAAGGTATCACTCCCAGATACTAGCATGTGACCGGTATAAAAAATCATACCGCCGGAATACTGGTTGACCATTTCTGGATATCGGATATTATCATCAATTAGTAGCGCCACCGTAGGCTGATTACAAGTTAAAGCCCGCTCGGGTAGATGGTTTCAGATAACTGGTAAGGAACTGGTCCTATGAGGTGGTTTCATCAATTCTAGGGAAAACACTTACTACTTCGGGGATTTCAACTGACCGTAGGTATAACAGCTTGTACACCCGTTCTTGTGCTTATCGAAATGACGAGTACAACATCGAAAGGAAATCTGGGGACTAGTGTTGGTTGGAATGTCCTAAGGTCGGAAAAGGAATTTGCTAATAACTTACCATAGAATGGACTTAAACGGAAATCGATCTTCCTCTTGAAGATTCGAAATGATAACTAGTGTGTTTGAGAAGATTAGTGCTATCCGGGACCAAAAGTGAATGTCCCCCAGACATTTATGAGAATTTCGACGAAAGTAAAACTTCGTAAGGATTCTAATAGGTATTATACTAACGGGTACTTCCAAGGAATCAAAGCTATTTCTGGGTTCCTAACTTGGAAGGGTTGGTAGAAATAACTAGATGGTAGTGGGATTGATCGGTAAATCTCTGGTGGCACACAATTATCGATACATTAGTCCTACTTTAGGGCCATCAACTTGTCTTAATTTGGGATTTTTCCTTAGCAGGGAGGTTCTTCGTTTAAGTCTAGAGGCGTCCGCCAAAACGATGTTCTAGAATGTCGATAAGTCGTCTAAGTCACTCAAAACTTAGAAAAAGGTTAACACATTTTTCGTGCTTGACGAGGTGGCAAGATTCGAAATTTAGGCTCAAGAACCGAGAATGCTTACATCATGCGTGTGATGAATGTAATACTACCCAAACTTATGCTCTGATACCACCCGGAATGTCCACCTGGACTCCGAATCGAGCTATGCTGGCTGACACCAGGAGGGTGACAAAGCCATAAAGTGTAGTGATGTGGAAAATATGGATACATTTAAACCTAAAAATGCCTAAATATAAGAGTGCGCTTGTGAGCAGGAATGAACCCATTTCACACATGATGTCAGAGCATAAGTAAAGTACAATAAAGTATGATGAGAATTATACCATCGAATGTAATCTCCAATACCAAGATTTGCCACGAATCCTCATCGACACAAAAGCTTAGCCACTAAAACCTGGAAGGGCGAAAAACAAAGGTGAGTGGGCCTAAACATAAAGTTTTATAAAAACCTTTTTGAAAACTTTATAACCCCTTGCCGTAAAACAAGTATACTTTCCAAAATATACATACTACGTATAATATAAAAATACTTACTGTAGCCTGCAATATCTCAAGAAGTCAATACGTCACAAAATGAGTAAACAGACATATAACTACTAGTATTCACAATATCTCACAGGAATGAACATATCATATCGAGTGCTCATCGACATATACTGACACACGAGTTCATGCAAATGCATTCTGACATAAACAGGACTGGGTGTAATAATGAATTACATTCTAGTACTACAATCACGCTATGCACAACACATACGAGTCCTAATTGCCTATAGTAATCTAGGACAGGATTGGCACCTACAATGGATCCAAAGTGAGCTTATGATGCAATGTGAACATACACGTGAAAGATTGGCCATGACCCGGGCAAGTACTAACACCAATGCAGCAACGATGAGCAGATAACGTAAATAAAATCATATAATGGTAAATTGATAATTCACGTCACCATAATACTATTCATGGCCACAAATATAATTAAGGCATCAATAATAATACGCATACATGTGCATCCCGTAGGACATAGCATAACTTCATAATTTCTATCAATGCACTAAATCATATAAACGTCACGCTAATCTAGACGTATTGTATAAAACTCTTTAACTAATTAAATAAGAAGAAGAAGAAGAAGAAGAAGAAGAAGAATAATAATAATAATAATAATAATAATCAAGAAGAAGAAGGAGAAGAAGAAGAAGAAGAAGAAGAAGAAGAAGAAGAAGAAGAATAATAATAATAATAATAATAATAATAATAATAATAATAATAATAATAATAATACTGCACTTATGAGAGGAAGAAGAAGGAGAAGAAGAAGAAGAAGAAGAAGAAGAAGAAGAAGAATAATAATAATAATAATAATAATAATAATACTACACTTATGAGAGGAAGGTACCCCAACAATACGGTTAGGAAGTACCGAACGGTATAGACCCAGTTTCGGTTGGAACTTACCAAATTGTGGCGCCCTACTTTGGTAGAGGTGCACCGAAGGGCATGCTCTGCTTCGGCAAAGGTGCACCAAACGGTATTGCTCTACTCCGGCAGAGGCCTATCGAACAGACCTCTCCAGCTTTGGCTGAAGCCTACCGAACCCAAGTCTAGGTCTGTCTCTCCCACAATCCAATTTCAAGTTTTGTTTTTTACAACATATGGTAGAATCAGGGTCTGCCAAGGTGTGGCATCATGCCCGAAGCATGATCTTTGGCACCTAAGACCTAAAACTTCAAGAATAAGGGATATTGTTCCCGAACCTCAACCACGCGGAATCTAATTTCGTCTTCATAGTATAGATCATTGGTTACACACCTGTTCGTGTCCCTACCAATATCTCTGAAGAGTACCATTCTCGTAGTCAATATGTGAGACTAATTTTGTTCCACCAAACACCGTTGGAATAACATAACTTTGACGAATGACCATGTTGGTCGAATCTACCTTAGTAACTTTGGTTCATTCGTGAACATTTTTCTATGTTCTTGGTTCAAGTTTTGTGTTTGTTTTGGTTATGGATAATCTTATCAATATTGTCCTCGAATATAAGTTAATTTTATCATGTTTCTTGTATACGTATGACCAAATTCAATTAAACACGTGATTAGGTACGAATGTGGGAAAGTTAGTTGTCTAGATGAATGCGAGACTATGCACACTAACTTTGTACTTAAATCACATCTCTAGCAACGACTTCAGGTCTATCCAACCAGATTAAGAGCATTGGCACGCTCCTCGTTTTATGAATGGTACTAAATTACCATTTCAAAGACCTTATATTCTCCCTGTTTCGGAAGAATATCGTTGAGTTTTAAGGATATTCAAGATGACAATGATCGTGAATGAAATTACTGGAGAAAATATAGTGACATATCTTTACACCACCTCGAAAAATGAGCCTGAAGTGTCATTTAAGGGCCAATGGGCTACCTCCCAACTAGGATACGCCACGTGTGGCTAGCCTAAAACCGAGTGATTCGAGCAGTTTCCTTGCCTTGGCACAACCTTTTGGGACACTTAGGTTGAACAATGATGCTACGACGCATCTCCTTACTCGAAGTAAGGATCTTGTACCTACAAGCACACTTTTCCAAGCCTGCTTGTTGGGAAAATTGATTTTCTAAATCATCCCCACCAAAGATACAAAACAACTCTCTTTTCCACGTGGATTCAAGGGAATATATGTGGACTAATCCAACCAAAATGCGGACCATATAAATATTTATGGTTTTGGTTGATGTATCAACAAAATGGTCACATGTTTATCCACACACATTGCTGCTAAACCTCCTAACCGATTTTAAGGGTTCACCACCCTAATTATCCCATAAAGTCTAGAAGACTAGACAATGCCGGAGAATTTATATCGAAGATGCTTCAATAAGTATTGCATTTCTTTTGGGTTTATAATTGGACATCGAATTCCCATGTTCACCCAAAAACAACCTCGCAGAACGATCATAAAGCGCAATTTAATTGATCGCCCAGACCTTAGTGAATGCATCATGCTTTTGGTTTCTACTTAGGGTTATACAATCTTGTACGTAGCTATGTTGGTCTACCTTCAGACCCATTGCCACCTAACCATTTCGACGATACAGTTGGTTATTGGGTACGAACCTGACGCTTCGTACTTGCGTATTTGGGTGTGCATTCCATGTGCTAAGTTGTACTGCCGTAATGTACCAATATGGGTCATCAAAGAAGGATGTGAATCAATCTATACTCTCCGCAATCTCAATCATTTCCATCTCATGAGATTAATCCAGATTACTCCCAAGACTTGAAGTTCTTGGTCCAGTATACTAGTTTGGATGAGATAATGGAATTGGAATGAGATTATCATCAATGATGTTTTCACTTATATGGTAGCTACCGATATAAATGAAAAGCGACAATACCAAACCGTGTTCTGTTGATTAAGGACAACGTAGAACTGATTGGACAACAAAAATTACAATTTGGGTTAAATTCCTTACCAACATGTGTTTGGACCTATCGTTTCTACACTGCCCAAAATAACTCTATTGTGTTACTAGTGGGAAATGAAGCGTAATGAGATGAATCAAATAGTACGATATGATGCACGCCTTACGGAGCAAGGTTTCTTTTAGTGCCCTATGATTAACTGCAACATTATGAAATGTGGTTATGTTTCTTCATGGGGATATTAATACGGAGATTGATATGTAAGTTCCTAAAAAATTACATGGATTGGTTCAAATAGTTACAAACCTCGGAACACCCTCTCAACTCTTTTTGAGGCGTTCACTTACGAATTGAAGCAATCTAACGGATGTGGTATACCTGTCTAAGTGATTATTTGATCAGTCAAGGATATGAATAAATGCCCTTGAGTGTTAAACTATGAAGTCTTATTCCGAATTGCTAGAGTTACAGTTTATGTCGTTGACATGAATCTCACTAAGACTCTTAAAAAGCTTAAGAAAACTACTTTGCACCTGAAGATGGAATTTGAGATGTGGATCTTGGGAAAACTCGTTTATGCCTTAAGCTGAAGTTCAAGCATTGTTCTAATGGTACTTTGGTCTACCAGTCCAACTACACCTGAAGGTCTTACCTTTGAGTATACCTATGATCCTCCATACGCTACATGCAAATGAGACCTTTGAAGAGGTTATGGAATCCAAAGTTCCATATTTGAGTTCAACTTTGCGCTTTGTTATACTTAGCATATTGCGTTAGACATGACATCTCATTCGCTATTGATCTATTGGTAAAGATGCGTTAGACATGACATCTCATTCCAAAGTTCCATAATTGGTATTAAAGATGATTTTTGGGCTACCCCGAAGGTATTACGGATTTGGGCTAAACTCAGTGCATCCCGAATGGGTCCGACCCCTTTGATCCTCGGAATGATGTTTGCCTTGTTTGTTATGCTAACACTAGTTACTTATTAAACCTGCACAAGGCACATCCCCAAATGGTTATGTCTTTACCATTAGGGATATCACAATATCTTGGAGGTCCACGATATAACCTTAGTTGTGAAATCTTCGAATCGTTCCAAAACTCACCTTACTTCACTACGCCACACGTGAGACATGATTGAGAGCTCTTGTTGATCATATTCGAAGTACTTGATGTTTTCATCCATCGTTAAGTCCCGATGATGATCCATGAAGACTATGCCGCATGTATCAACCCAACTAAGACATGATACATAAATGAAGTCAACGCCAAGACATATTGAGTCTACAACACATCAGCAAAGCGTCAGGAGATTGAAGTCATGCTAGCCAATCCCAGACAACCTTGCCAATCTCTACATGATGTCACTGCCGAAGTCAACCTTCCAGAAGCTTGTTCAAGGAATTGGGATTTCTAACTATTCATATGCAATACTTGTAGTTCTCATTTGGAAGTTCTGTCAAACTCAGGGGGAGTATCCAAAAGTATACTCACTTGATCTTAATGTACTATTTTTTCCTATGATTAGGAGCATTTTTCCTACTGGGTTTTTGCTACCTACTAGGTTTTGACGAGGCACCCATTGACGTATAGTTTTGACTTAATGCAACTTGTCACTTTTCTCCTTAGTCTATGGGTTTTTCTCCCACCTTGAGTTTTACCGTAGCGAGGTTTTGTGAATTTTACCTTTTATGCATTCTTCTGTTGTTTTGAGACTCACATTCGCTCATTGTGCCGACGACTTCATCAACTGTACGTACTTTATCATTGAAAACCTGATGCGTCATTTACTTGAGTATTTACATACTCAAGGGGGAGTGTTGTAGTCCTATTAGATTAGGAATGCGATTGTGTAAATCCTAGTATATTTGGGATATCTTTAGAAAATTCTCTAGAGTTAGATATTATCCTATTAGAATTGTAATCCTATTAAGGTAAGAAATTAACCTTCCCTACTACTATAAATAAAGGCATAATGGGGTGGAATACATGACACATCCCGATCTGGAAAGTCCACTTGGACTCCGAATCGAGTTGTGTTGGCCGACACCAGGAGGGTGACAAAGCCATAAAGTGTAGTGATGTGGAAATGTGAGTAAATTCAAACCTAAAACTGCCTAAATGCAAGATTGTGCATGTGAGCAGAAATGAACCTATTTCACACGTGATGGCAGAGTATAAGTAAAGTACAGTAAAAGTAGAATGAGAATTATACCATCGAAGGTAATCTTCCATACCAAGATTTGCCAAGAATCCTTGTCGACACAAGAGCTTTATCACTAAGACCTGGAGGGGTGAAAAACAAGGGTGAGTGGGCCTAAAAATGAAGCTTTGTAAAACCTTTTGAAAACGTAATATCAACGAGAATGCAATACTTCATAGTATTTCGTAAAGAAACACATAACATCCGGTAATCACATAATCTCGCATAAACAAACATCTCGTATCGAGTACTCATTGACATATGCTGACACACGAGTTCATGTAGAGGTATTCTAACATGAACAAGCTTGGGTGGAATAATGATTTACACTCTAGTACTACAAGCACGTGAAGACTGGTGCTATGCGCATCACATACAACACGTGAAGCCTGGCCCTGGCCCGGGCGAGTACAAACACCAATGTAGCACACGATGAGCAGATAACATGAATATGGTCATGCCATAGAAATTCAATATTTCTAGTCACTATAGTACTATTCATGGTACTAAATAAAATTAAAGCATCTTGTAGGATTTATAATAATTTCATAAATCTCAACAATACGACATTTCTTATAAGCGTTAAATTAATTATGGCAATCACGTAGAAAATTCATTATTAAATATATATATATATATATATATATATATATATATATATATATCTGTGTGTGTGGAAACTAAACAAATATATAAGCTATATAAAAGAACAGACCCACTCACAGATATTTGCGAGGTCGTAACTGTTTGACCTAGGAAAGCCGGAATCTTCAATAGTAATTGCACCTAAGCATAATATTGGGCCCCATTAGTAAAACTCAACTAAAAAGAATAAATTTGGAAAAATGGAGTGCAGATTTGGAATCAGGGCGTCGAAATACCCTAAGGAGGGTCCCTGACACACCCCATCCCGAAGGAGGGCGTGCTGGCCGTCACGTGAGAGTGACGTAACCATTTACACAGTTCGGAAGCTTAAAAATACCATTGTGAATTCTGTCAGAATACCGTTGGATTCCTCGTGGCCACCAAAGCTCTGCTCTAACTCGAACCTGGAGGGGCGCAAAACAAAATTGAGTGGGTCAGTAAAACAAGTCTTTTCAAAACTTTTCTTTATCAAAGTTCTAACCCCTCACTGTAAAACATGTATACTTTCCCAGAAAATAGCATATATAAATATATATAGCTTCAAAATTCTCAAAACACCATTCTTTATCACTTTTCAGAAAATATGCCATGCCATGCTCCAAAAACATAATATGGATGCATCAACATAAATCAGGTGAAATAATAAATCAACCGGAGACCCTGCAGTGGTCCTGTACGGCTGATTCTAGAGCTCAATATCCAATCCAGCCGGAGTCGCCAACTGCGACCTGTACGGCACTACGCTGCACATGAGTCGAAACTACCTGTAGTAGTCTGTACGACTCAGATGGTGTAATAATACGCTCTAGTGCTTCTCTCATCAATCATCTGTGCACATAATCTAGGGTCACCTACTAGTCGGAACCGTCTCTAATGGTCTGTACGACTAGCATGTCGGAACCACCTCCAGTGGTCTGTACGACTAGCATCTACTTGGATCCAAGGTGAGCGTGTGATGCGGGTGAATAACATAAGCACTAACACCAGGGGTGCAGGTTATGAGCTATCAACATAAATCACATCAAACAATTCAATAAACCAAATATAACTCACCTGATACTCACCTGCGCGTCCGCAGCACCAATTCACATATATGCATCATATATCAATTCACATAATTTATGTAATTTCTATGCATGGCATTTTTAAATCACATATTCATATAAATCTATGCATGGCATTTCAAAATATACTTTCATTCAAAAATCGATTTCCGGGAAACCCATAAGTATATAGGTGTATACCGAAAACAAAACTGCCCACTCACCTGGAGTTTGCCCTGCAACTCCCTAGCACAACACATCAAGGCGTCATGACGATCGGCGCCTAGAACAACCATCAAATCATGCCTCAGAATCATATCGATAGAATATATCACTTATATAAAACACGTCACTATGTAGTTCGATCCGGAAGATCTGCAACTCAGATTTCCAGTCCGTAACTTCCAAAGGTCCACAATAAATCTCTAGAACAACATCCTAAAATTTCATGACCATCCAACGGTCGGATCTCCGTCAATTGTCGAACTAAGTGACGGTTAACATTATATTTTATGAACTTACAACTCCAATTCCGGGAGATCCGTCCATCGAATTCCCGATCCGTAAGTTCCTACATTCTTCAAATATTACGTACTACTACGTACCAAAGTTTGGTGACGATCCGACGGTCGGATCGTCAATTCATATTTTGGCCTAACCATGCATCTTAACGAATTTAAGTCCAAATGATCAACCAACGTTAAGCCATTATCAAAACTGAACTCAGGACATCCAATATAGTTTAAAAATGACATTGGCGGCCCACTAACCACGCGCCGCCGCACGCGCCGCCGTGGGTGGCGGTCGGCCGCCCCGGCTTGCCGGAAAATCCAACTATCTCCAAAAATTACCAAAATTTACAGAAATGAAGATCTCAATGAGTAGAACAACTTTCATACCTGTGGCCAAGGCCAATTCGGTCGGCAAAGCCTCCAATTCCAACAAAACCCGTCGGAACCCTAGGTTTGGTGTGCTCCAATTAGACCTCAAAACTTGTTCCAACGCCTCAACCACTGCTTGGGCTTTGTTCTAGGCCTCAAGAGGATGCCATGTGTGGTGGTGATTGGAAGAAATTGCTTCACATCGTGGCGGAAATGAACCCAACCCGTGCGCCCCCTTTTGCACGGTTTCTTCCATTTTTACAACCAAATCTCTCCAAATTTGAGGTGGAATGGGTAGAGGAAGGGTCCTGGAGTGTTTCCCATGAGGTTTGTTGAATCAATTCACCGGAAAAACGGATGAAAATCATCGAACATGGACACGGGTGCCGACCGGGTCCGAAAACGGATCAAGGGGATACGGCCGATCCCCTGCGCCACCTTCTCCCTCATTTCCTCCTTTCCCTGTTCCGATTGGCTGGGCCTTTCCTCTCTCCTCTCTCCATTGGTCAGTCTCTCTCCCTTCTCTCCTGAAGCTTCTGCTCTCCTCTGGTTGGGCAGATTGCCCAATCTCTTCTTCTTCCTTCTTCTTCCGCCAGCCACAAACACACACACACACACATAAACTCATTTCTTCCAATCCTAGCCATCCATTAATTCCTCATTAAATCTGGGCCGTCCATTTCCATAAAAGAATTCCATATTTTATTCTTATAATTCCCAAAATGCCCAAACTTCAAACTTTAATATCTTTTTCGTTATAACTCCAAATCACGAACCACTTGCGCCCACGCGTCCGTAGTGACGAGTACTACGAGGATATGTCAAGAAAACAAATCTTAGATGACACGACACAACGATTAACCTCGAACAATGCGCGTGCCTCAAGGGCATTTTCGTAAAATCACTTAATAAATTATAAAATCAATTTTTTCCGGGACGGGCTGTCACAATCTACCCACCTTATAGAATTTCGTCCTCAAAATTCAAACAACCAAACAATCCATTAGTAATCATAAAATAACCTGGGGTAGATCTCCCTCATTCGATCATCTGTCTTCCAAGTAGCTTCTTCCGTTGAATGATTCCCCCATAAAACTTTTACTAAGCTCACAATCTTATTTCTTAGAACTTTGTCTTTCCAATCCAAAATAGTCACTGGCTCCTCATCATAAGTCATATCCGGATAAATTTCCAATGGTTAAGGATATCTCACACGTGAAGGATTTAAAACATAATGTCAAATCATCGAAATACATCGTGCGCTTACGACAACTCTAGAGGCAACTCAAGCCTGTAAGCCACTTCACCGACTCCCTCGGTGATCACATAAAGTCTGATGCACTTAGGACTTAATTTACCTTCCTTCCCAAATCGAATCACACTTTTCTAAGGAGAGAACGTCAAAAATACGAAATCATCCACATCATACACTCGATTAATGGCACATCCATCTGCTAATCTCTTTTACCACTCCTGGGCTACTTTCAGGTTAGACTTAATCACCTGAACAATCCGAGTAGACTCATCCAAAATCTTAAGACCCACAGAAATTCTTTCATCTACTTTAGACCAATATCAAGGTGTACGACAAGCTTTTCTCATAAAGTGCCTCAAACGGTGACATACCAATGCTCAACTGAAAGCTGTAGTTGTAGGCAATCTCCATCATATCCACCCGCTTAATTCAAGCGTCACCAAACTGCAATACTGAGAATCTCAGCATATCCTCCAAAATCTGAATGGTCATCTCTGATTGACTATCTGTCTGAGAATGATAGGATGTACTATTGAGTAATCTTGTATCCAAAGCTTCGTGCAACGCTAACCAAAACTTAGAATTAACCAACATACCCAAACAGCTCAACGTATCCGTAAGCCAAAATCCCATTTTCATAAAACAAATAATTAGTTGTTGCACTTGTCTGGAAAGGTTGCTGTTCTTCACTAGAGTAAAATGTTCTGACTTAGTAAGCCGATCATCTACCACTTCAAATTCCATCATAACCATCTCGTGTACGAGGAAGTTGTACACATAATCCATAGTAATGTTTTTCCCATTTCCACTGAAGAACGGAAAGTGACTGTATCAATCCAAAAGACTTATTTCTTTCCACTTTAACCTGCTGACAGGTGATCCTCCTACTAACATACTCGGCTATTTCTCCTTTTATCCCCAGCCAATGGTAAAATGATCGAATAGTATGATACATCTTAGTACTTCCGGGATGCATTGCATAAGCTGAACAGTGCGCCTTGTCCAAAATTATTTCCTTTAATTCCATCTCATTAGGCACCTATATCCAGGTCTCAAGAATAAGTATGCCATCTGATTTTCGAACTCTGTGATCTTTCTTTTCTCGATATTCTTTGCATCAATTAATTCCTGGTTTCTTAATCAATCCTCTGGGCATCGAGTATATAATCAATCAGAATAGGCCTAACTTGAAAACTAGTAAGCGAGGTTTCATCTCGTTCTTCTATTTCCAACTTTACTCCAGTAGATCTCAAATCCGCAAGAAGAGGAACATAACAAGCATACAAGGCATTTATTCTCACGAGCGTCTTCGTATTAAGTACATCAGCCCAAACATTTGCACGATCACCCTGGTCGTGCAATCATAATCACTAAGCAACTCCATCCACTTTTGTTGCCTAAGACTAAGATCCCTCAGAGTAGACAGATATTGGAGACTCATTTGATTCGTAAAAATCTTGCCTTTCTCACCAATAATATAATGTATCCATACTTCAAAGCAAGGATGATAGCCATAAATTCCAAATCATGAGCAGGGTAATTCATCTCATGAGGTTTCCATTGTCGTGAAGAATAAGCAATTTCCCTATCTTTGTATCAATACACATCTCAAACCACTCAATGAAGCATCCTTATAAACCTCATAATTTCCGTTATCATCTGAGAGTGCTAACACAAGTGCATGAGTGAGGAAATACTTCAACTGTCGAAAACTTCGCTTACCATTTTCATCCCACTCAACTTGACCTCTTTTCTCGTCTGTCTCGTCAATGGCAAGGCAATGACTGAAAAATCCTTCACAATCCGTCCATAATAGCCTGCTAAGCTAAGAAAACTCCGTACCTCAGTCCCGTTTTGGGGTTGTTCCAAATTATCCACCGCTGTTACATTTTAAGGATTCACTTGAATACTTCATTCGTCAAACTCATAAGATTCGTCAATCCGAATGGCATTACCAAAAACTCGCAAGGACTATAACGAGTTCTGAAAACTGTCTTAGGGACATCATCACTGAAATCTTCAATTGGTTAATAACCAGACCTTAATTCAATCTTTGAAAATACACAGGCACCTTTAAGCTGATCAAACAATCATTAATACACGGTAATGGATAACGATTCTCAATCGTTACCCGATTTAATTGCTTATAATCAAAGCATAGCCTTAATGTCCACATTCTTCCTCATAAATAAACTGGGGCTCTCCATGATGACATACAAGGTTAAATGATACCTTTATCAACCAATTCCTGTAACCGAATTTTCAATTCTTTTTGTTCATCATGAATCAATTTATAATATAAGCTCTACACCTGGAGACAAATCAATAGTGAATTCCACATCTCCATCTGGTGGCAATCTAGGTAAATTCTCAGGAAAAACGTCAGGAAAATGTTTAACCACCTAGACCTCTTCCACACTACTCAGAGCAACATCATAGTACCGTATGAGCTAAATATCTTAGGTAGCCATTCGATAACAATCTCTTTGCTCTCACAGCAGAAATAACGGCATACCTCACTCCACTTTGCATCCCCCAAAAGTAACCTCTGGTCATCCAAATCGATGGAAAGTAACTGATTTCCCGTAGCAATCTATCTTGCCACGATCATAATGCAACCAATCTGTGCCAAAAATCATATCAAATCCACAATATCCAACTGGATAAGATTCATAAGCATAACAACATCTTTCACCATCACTGGACACTCTGAATAACACCATACTAACGTAGGATGACCTACTTGTTTACTCGCTTAACGAATCCAACAATAAGTTATGGATATTACGGTCTGCAGCCCGCAATAACGATAACCCACTATTGTCTCGATAAGTAAGTAATAATCCCCAAGGGTGTAATATTACCATCTTGTCTCTCATTAGAAATACATATACACGCCTCGATCGTGTTCCATCATTACTCTCTCTGGCAACATCATCAATACCAAGAAATATATCAGCCGGAGTCAGCTAATATGACCTGTACGGCTGAATCTATAGCTCGTCCACCCAGCTGGAATCATCTAATGTGGCATGTGCGGCTGTACTCATAACTCATCGATCACTGCTAGTATATAAGTCGGAGTCACCTCTTGTGACCTGTACGACTCTAATCCTGTACACCACAACTCATCTAACCATAATTACTAGATCCAGGTACCTGATGGATCAGCGCTAGTGGTGGCAAAGAAGACTACGGAGACATTTACTGATTCTGGGGACAATTTGCAGCTCTATGTTCCATATATCCACATGTAAAGCATCCATTGCTTTCTTGTCTACACTATCCAAAGTGTCCATTATTGTACCTACGGCACAAAGGTACATTCCCTCTATCTGAATCACCTTGTCTCTGAAATCTGGAATCACCAGTGAATCTACCACCATACCTCTGACCAGTGGCACTAAAACCTCAGCTGGAAGAACTAGAACTAGCCTTATTTCCTTTTGAAGTTCTGAGTCTTCGATTCTCAACAATATCTGTATGGTAACGAGACAACTCCGTAAACTTTCTATAATACTCATTTGTCGTCATCTTTCCTTGTCTCAAATTGTAAACTATCGCTTCTCACCATCAATATATGCCGGAGGACTAAACCTTTCCTTAAACAATTCTTTAAATAACTCTCGATCAGCTGTTTCCTCTAGCGACGTCATACAAGACTCCTGTCTCCACCAGGATGCAATTTCAATACTCAGAAACCAGGTAGTCGTCTTGACCTACCGTCAAAAGAAAGATTTCCTTAACTTGCATAATCTGAAACACCTTTTCCAAATGATTAAGCCATCGACCTGCTCCTTCAGGTCATTCATTTTCCATAAAGTGATTCAGCATCAACTTATAACCAGTCCTAAGAGAAAAATCCTTTGGATAATAGATTCAGTCACATTAGTACTAGCTTCCCATAACTGAGCTAAATAGGGAAAACTAGACTCAACTAAACGACGTGGCTCACTACGAGGCGGTATTGTTCTGACAGAAGACACTAGAGAATTCTCAAGATGTACAGGACTGCAACCTAGGCTCTGATACCAACTGACACACCTCATCCCGAAGGAGGGCGTGCTGGCCGTCACGTGAGAGTGACGTAACCATTTACACAGTTCGGAAGCTTAAAAATACCATTGTGAATTCTGTCAGAATACCGTTGGATTCCTCGTGGCCACCAAAGCTCTGCTCTAACTCGAACCTGGAGGGGCGCAAAACAAAATTGAGTGGGTCAGTAAAACAAGTCTTTTCAAAACTTTTCTTTATCAAAGTTCTAACCCCTCACTGTAAAACATGTATACTTTCCCAGAAAATAGCATATATAAATATATATAGCTTCAAAATTCTCAAAACACCATTCTTTATCACTTTTCAGAAAATATGCCATGCCATGCGCCAAAAACATAATATGGATGCATCAACATAAATCAGGTGAAATAATAAATCAACCGGAGACCCTGCAGTGGTCCTGTACGGCTGATTCTAGAGCTCAATATCCAATCCAGCCGGAGTCACCAACTGTGACCTGTACGGCACTGCCGGAGTCGCCAACTGCGACCTGTACGGCACTACGCTGCACATGAGTCGGAACTACCTGTAGTAGTCTGTACGACTCAGATGGTGTAATAATACGCTCTAGTGCTTCTCTCATCAATCATCTGTGCACATAATCTAGGGTCACCTACTAGTCGGAACCGTCTCTAATGGTCTGTACGACTAGCATGTCAGAACCACCTCCAGTGGTCTGTACGACTAGCATCTACTTGGATCCAAGGTGAGCGTGTGATGCGGGTGAATAACATAAGCACTAACACCAGGGGTGCAGGTTATGAGCTATCAACATAAATCACATCAAATAATTCAATAAACCAAATATAACTCACCTGATACTCACCTGCGCGTCCGCAGCACCAATTCACATATATGCATCATATATCAATTCACATAATTTATGTAATTTCTATGCATGGCATTTTTAAATCACATATTCATATAAATCTATGCATGGCATTTCAAAATATACTTTCATTCAAAAATCGATTTCTGGGAAACCCATAAGTATATAGGTGTATACCGAAAACAAAACTGCCCACTCACCTGGAGTTTGCCCTGCAACTCCCTAGCACAACACATCAAGGCGTCATGACGATTGGCGCCTAGAACAACCATCAAATCATGCCTCAGAATCATATCGATAGAATATATCACTTATATAAAACACGTCACTATGTAGTTCGATCCGGAAGATCTGCTACTCAGATTTCCAGTCCGTAACTTCCAGAGGTCCACAATAAATCTCTAGAACAACATCCTAAAATTTCATGACCATCCAACGGTCGGATCTCCGTCAATTGTCGAACTAAGTGACGGTTAACATTATATTTTATGAACTTACAACTCCAATTCCGGGAGATCCGTCCATCGAATTCTCGATCCGTAAGTTCCTACATTCTTCAAATATTACGTACTACTACGTACCAAAGTTTGGTGACGATCCGACGGTCGGATCGTCAATTCATATTTTGGCCTAACCATGCATCTTAACGAATTTAAGTCCAAATGATCAACCAACGTTAAGCCATTATCAAAACTGAACTCAGGACATCCAATATAGTTTAAAAATGACATTGGCGGCCCACTAACCACGCGCCGCCGCACGCGCCGCCATGGGTGGCGGTCGGCCGCCCCGGCTCGCCGGAAAATCCAACTATCTCCAAAAATTACCAAAATTTACAGAAATGAAGATCTCAATGAGTAGAACAACTTTCATACCTGTGGCCAAGGCCAATTTGGTCGGCAAAGCCTCCAATTCCAACAAAACCCGTCCGAACCCTAGGTTTGGTGTGCTCCAATTAGACCTCAAAACTTGTTCCAACGCCTCAACCACTGCTTGGGCTTTGTTCTAGGCCTCAAGAGGATGCCATGTGTGGTGGTGATTGGAAGAAATTGCTTCACATCGTGGCGGAAATGAACCCAACCCGTGCGCCCCCTTTTGCACGGTTTCTTCCATTTTTACAACCAAATCTCTCCAAATTTGAGGTGGAATGGGTAGAGGAAGGGTCCTGGAGTGTTTCCCATGAGGTTTGTTGAATCAATTCGCCGGACAAAAGGATGAAAATCATCGAACATGGACACGGGTGCCGACCGGGTCCGAAAACGGATCAAGGGGATCCGGCCGATCCCCTGCGCCACCTTCTCCCTCCTTTCCTCCTTTCCCTGTTCCGATTGGCTGGGCCTTTCCTCTCTCCTCTCTCCATTGGTCAGTCTCTCTCCCTTCTCTCCTGAAGCTTCTGCTCTCCTCTGGTTGGGCAGATTGCCCAATCTCTTCTTCTTCCTTCTTCTTCCGCCAGCCACAAACACACACACACACACACACATAAACTCATTTCTTCCAATCCTAGCCATCCATTAATTCCTCATTAAATCTGGGCCGTCCATTTCCATAAAAGAATTCCATATTTTATTCTTATAATTCCCAAAATGCCCAAACTTCAAACTTTAATATCTTTTTCGTTATAACTCCAAATCACGAACCACTTGCGCCCACACGTCCGTAGTGACGAGTACTATGAGGATATGTCAAGAAAACAAATCTTAGATGACACGACACAACGATTAACCTCGAACAATGCGCGTGCCTCAAGGGCATTTTCGTAAAATCACTTAATAAATTATAAAATCAATTTTTTCCGGGACGGGCTGTCACAGTCCCGGACAATTTTCGTAAAAAGTTAGCGATCTCGACTCTAGAGGCATTCTCGTCACATCACACATTTAAAATTAATAAAGCTGTAAAATTAGGTACGGGTTGTTACAATACAACACACCTCACAATTACATGTCTCTCTCTTTCTCTCTCTCTCTGTGCCGCACCGTCTCTATGTATCCATTATATTATTCTGTAAATTAGGCCTACAACAAGTATTAATTTCTCCCTACAATCTTACAAAGATTGATAATTCGTCTCACACTTCTCAGATTTTTTTAGTTTTTCACAATATAAAATGCTTTATTTTATATTTTTAGATAAGGGTACATTTGAAATTGAAAAAGGTGTACATTTATAGATTTTACATTTAAAAAAAAGGGTTCATTTTACATGAAAAAAGGGTACACTTAAAAAAAAAAAGGGGTACATTTTACAAATAAAAAAGTGGTACATTTATAAAGAAGAATGGGTACATTATGAATAAATTATGGATACAAATAAAAAATTAAAAAAAAAAAGACTACAAATAAATCTTTTAAAGAAAAGGGCACAAAAAGAAATTAATATATGGGTACAAATTAAAATTAAAAAGAAATTTAGTACGAATTTAAAAAAAGGCTTGCAAATTAAAATTAGGTACAAACTAAAAGTAAAAATATATGATACAAAGTATAGCATAAATATAAGGAAAAATTTGTGAAATGTCATACGAACTTGTACCCATTTTTCAATTTGTCATATAAACAAAAATTTTAATCAATTTTTCGTATCAACTTTCCGAAATCATCAATTTGTCATCTTACCCTAACTCCATTAAGTTTTCCATCTAAAATAAGTCATGTGCCTCACACATGACTTGTGTTTAGGATTATTTCTGTCATTTTAACACCTCACTTCCTTCTATTCAATTGCATTCGATCAAAACAATTCTAGGGTGTACAGTTTAGCATGTCATGGAATCAAATTTTATATGGGCTCTGTAATATGAGAAACGAGTTGAGGTATGGTGCCAGAAATGGAGTTGTAGATGCACATACGCTGCTTGAACACAACGATCTACATGAATACCCTCGAACACAAAATTTAAGGGTTTTACTAAAGAAAAGTAAAGAACTTGTAAAAAGATCTTAAATGACAGAAATAACCTTGAACACAAGTCATGTGCCTCGCACATGACTTATTTTAGATGGAAAACTTAACGTAGTTGAGATGAGATGATAAATTGATGATTTCGAAAAGTTGGTATGACAAATTGCTTAAAATTTTAATTTATATGACAAATTGAAAAAAAATGTACGAGTTCGTATGACATTTCAAAAAATTTCCCTAACTATAAATAGGGTTGTTATGTTGAGACATGAGATTTTGCTGATTACACCCCCACATACTTAATATACCCTACATTTACTTTTTAACTTAAAATATATCTCAATACACCCCTTATTTTCCAATACTACCCTCACACCCACACCCTCTACATACACCTCACACCCTACTTAAACCCTACATCAAACTCTTCTTTGACTACATTATTCATATAATTTTTGGTGTTTTGTTTTTCTGCAGAGAACTTGCTAGAAATGTACGCCCATACTCTCTTCCTTGCTTATTTTATGTTTGAATATTTCTGGCAACTGTAGGATAAAAAAGAAATTTGAATCTCACGATTCATGCCTGGTGTCTTAAGCTCAACCCAAAATGTCCCCTTTGCATATCAATTAGAGATTTTTAACGATTTTCATGCAATGTAAACTGTATGTCATGAAATGTATTTATGAAAAAATATATATAAGCACGTGGATTTTATTTTATTTTTAAAATTCCTACTATACAAAGTTCGAGACGACATCTTAGTTACAAACTTAAAGGTAATATAGATGTTGGAGTCATTGCCGAAGTTACTGATGATATAGAAAAACAATCGTAGGGCTACGAACGACGTTGAAGTTTTCAAAACACTGATTTCATATTTCATTTGTCAAAATTAGACTCTTTTTTATTGATTGTGTTGTGCATGAATGATTAGGGTTTTGTTCTACAATGGAGGTGAAAGTATATTCAAGAGTATGGGAAAAAAAAACAATCTTAGAATACATGTTGACAAATAGTTGGGGTGCATTTAGAAAATAATTTTTGTTTTTTTAATTCATATACGGCCGAACTCCCCCTCTCCTTATGTAAAAAAATTGATGTACTAAAAAAAATTCATATACGGCCTAAATAGTAATTGTATTATGGGGTATATAAGTTTAATAATAAAATTTCAGATGAGGTTTATTCAACACTATGTGGGCTGTTAATAAAAAAACCCATATAAATATACCAAATGTAACGTTTCTAACAATAAATTAATATATTTTAGAAATGTAATTTAATTATGCTAATATGTAAATATTTTATTATTAAAATAATGATATTTATTAAAACCTAAGGACCTTGATAAAAAATTGTAAAGAAATAAGGTTTTAATAAATGGAATAGAAGAAAGAGGGATGTGAACCTAATCTCCTTTCTTTTGTGTAGATTTGAACTTAAAAAGGCAAAAAAACAATGAATTAGAAAGGTTAAAGTGTAACTCGAAGATTTCTTAACTAAGATTATAAGTCTTGGATCAAGCGCATGAGATGCTTGAATTAGAGATTATTTGTTCAAATATCCGTCTAATTCAAAGAGAAAAAAATCCTATTTAACTCATAAACGACATATAAATGAGTAGGGTACATACATGGATCAGATATGTCATGGTGAATTCTTCAGAAAAAAAATTGTGTCTTCCACATTCCTTATTTTGATAAAAAGAAACGGAAAATACTTGGCTTCTTGCAATTTAAGAAATTAACCGCACTTTGTCATATATGTTGCTATTATATACATTCACCTTTCCTCTTACTTTGCTGTCTTTTTATTGTATTACGTATTCCCTCTTATCTTGCTCTGGAGTTTCCAAATATTTCCTCATAAAATTGTTACAAATTTCTCCTAATCAAGATGAATAAGAACAAAAAAAAGGGCATTTGAGGGAGTTTAGAATTTCTATGTTCATAGCAAGAAGAACGTTTTTACAAATTGTCAATGATCCCAAACGAATCACACATTATCACGTGAAAACGTTAAAGTGCATGACAATACAACTGATGATGAAAAATATTTTCAAAATAACATTATAATTGTAGGTAGGTTTCTCCCTCGCATCCTTTTATGAATAATATTCTACATTGCTCTCCGAAGAGATTCATATTAAAATCATATCGGCAATAACTAATACAAGTACACGTTAGCTCTCCTCACATTGCTCGCTAAACAAAGCATAAGTAGGTAAAAACACGCTTGCATTTGCACTTAAAATAATACTAATGAAATTAAATTTTAAACAAAATTTACAAACTAAATAATATACCATCCCTAACAAATACCTTAATTTGACACTTATCGCCGTTCATATCCGTATCCATATCGAAAACCACACGCCAATTGGAGCCGAAGAAGACTGAGCTTTCATGGGGTCTCATCCTCTTGTCACAACCTTCAACACCCAATCCACCTGTTTTTCTTCTCCAACTTTCTAGACCTTCCTCCACATTCCTCTCCCTCTCTCTGTCTGCATCCGACTCCTTTTTATACAGCACCACGCCATGGCCTCTCTCATCTCTCACTCAACTCTCCAAGCTATCCAATGGCGTCTGTCTCCATCGCTTCACGTTACTCCATTTCCTCATGGCCTCCCAAGAATAGCAACACCAGTACCAACCTCTCCTCTTTCAACAAAACCCCATTTCATAAAAACACCCAACATCTCACCTTTTCGAAAAAACGCCACCATTTTCTCACATTTTCCATAAAAAATGACCAGGAAAACGAACCCACTTCTTCTTCATCGCCGTTGTCGGCTGTTACAGTTTCCGAGAAGCCGAGCAACGGCAGTGAGACCCAGAAGAGTGAATTGCCAGCAGAAGGAGCTGACTCTGAGTCTGATGAGGAGAATGAGAAGCAGCAGGAGACGGATTGGAAGACGGACGAGGAGTTCAAGAAGTTCATGGGAAATCCTTCCATTGAAGCTGCAATAAAGTTGGAGAAGAAAAGGGCAGATAGGAAGCTCAAGGATCTTGATAGGGAAAGTAGTGGGAACCCAGTTGCAGGGATCCTGAACAAAGTTTTGCGTGACAGTTTGACCAGAGAGAAGGAGAGGCTGGAGAAAGCTGAAGAGACTTTCAAGGCAATTGATCTTAACAAGGTAATTTTCTTCTACTTTTTCCCCCTTTGCAAGTGTTTGTTCATGAAAGTTTTACAGTCCGGAAATAATTTTTTTTTATGGTGTAAGTGAAAAGGATGCACTTTTGGATTTGGATGTGATTAAACATACTTGTTTATGCCAAAACATGACTGGGTATAGTTAGGGAAATTGACCAAAATGATCATTTGCTGAAATAATCAGTTTTTCAGTATGTTGTTGATATTTGATTGTTGTGTCGTTGATATATAATTCTAGTTCAGCGGTTGGGATTTGATTTGTGATCATTTTAGTCAATTTCCTTTAAAGTATAACTTACTGGTTATCAATTTATTAGAAGATGACCTGTTGGGAGCATTTTGTATCGTTAGTTTATGTCAAGAAGTACCAAACTTTTGTATCTTATGTTGTGTCTATTTTGATGTGGCAGTTAAGGAGTTGTTTTGGGTTTGACACATTTTTTCCGACTGATGTTCGGAGATTTGGAGATGGAGGCATTTTTGTTGGAAATTTGAGGAGACCAATTGAAGAGGTCATGCCCAAATTAGAGCAAAAGCTATCTGAAGCGGCGGGAAGAGAAGTTGTGTTATGGTTCATGGAAGAAAAAACTAATGACATCAGAAAACAGGTACTGATATAATTACGAAATTGATCTAAATTGATCCTAGTCTCTCAAGTGTTGATGATAAAATTCTTACTTTGATTAAAAATTAATGTTGTTTCTAGTTATATATTGACATTGGTTTGTTCTTCTTTAAGGTCTGTATGGTGCAACCCAAATCGGAAATTGATCTACAGTTTCAGTCGACCAAGCTGAGCACTCCTTTGGGTTATGTGAGTGCAGTAGCCTTATGTGTCGCCACGTTTGGGACAGTAGCTCTGATGAGTGGCTTCTTCCTGAAACCTGATGCTACATGGGATGACTACCTTGCCAATGTTGTGCCCCTCTTTGGTGGCTTCCTATCTATTTTGGGAGTTTCCGAGGTATTTTATCTTTTATTTGATTTGTCTGTCATTAATCTCGGCAATTCATATCATTGTCTGGCCTAGAATAATCAGGTTTTAACTGGCAAATCCTTTTTTTTAATGATGTGTTAGCGTGACTTTTCGAGAAATGGAGAATGTTAATCCAACATGAGGAGCATACCGAGATTATTAGGCTTAAAAATGAATTTTAATTTAGAGAATACATATACGAGGACATTTTGCATCCCTTGGTTCTGATGTGATGGTTATGAATTTTTGTACTCCGGTTCTAACCTGGTCTGTATGTGACGTAATTTTGTATCTCTCTTCCATTCTAACAAGTTTGTTTTACACAGATAGCGACTAGAGTGACAGCGGCTCGTCACGGTGTAAAACTCAGTCCATCTTTTCTTGTGCCATCCAATTGGACAGGCTGTTTAGGAGTGATGAATAACTATGAATCACTGCTTCCAAACAAGAAAGCGCTTTTTGACATTCCAGTGGCACGCACGGCTAGTGCATATCTCACATCACTGGTGCTTGCAATTGCTGCTTTTGTGGCTGATGGAAGCTTTAATGGGGGTGACAATGCATTGTAAGTTCTGCACAGACCCTTACTCAGAAATATAACAGATTGCTTTTTTAAACGTCCTGCCCAAAGCTTTAGCATCACCGTCTTAAACTTCATCCGACCTCAGTCACCTCACTAATTATTTCGTTTTAACAAGCATTCCTTTTTCTTTTCTTGGCAGGTATATAAGGCCGCAGTTCTTCTATAATAATCCCTTGCTTTCTTTTGTCCAATTTGTTATTGGTCCTTATGCGGATGACCTTGGAAATGTGCTGCCCTATGCAGTGGAAGGTGTTGGAGTTCCTGTTGATCCCCTTGCTTTTGCTGGACTTCTAGGTCAGTTCTTTAGCCTTCTTAATTCATATTACAGTTTTTACCTCATCCTCCCCCCTCACAGCCCCCCCTTTTGCCGCTCCAAAATTTTGAGTGCAGAGTTACTGTGCTAGTTGGCAGAAAGTTTTCATGAAATGACAGTTTCTAGACAGTTTCTATCTGGAAACTCAACCTCTACAAGTAGCTTGGCTCCCGTGTTATATCTAAGCAATCCTTAAGGTCACCTAAATTGAAAGAAATTATGTTGAGTTGTATAAGACTACATACTCTGTTAGTGTGCTTGTGTGACAAAATAAAACGCTACTCAAATGTGTGAAATAATTGTGTTGGCATTTTGGGAAGAATCGGAAGAAATAAAGGTTGACATGATTACTTAATGCCAAAATCCAGCATATGCTTAAACATTAGTCAAATGTATAAATCTAATCTGGATACAACTACAAGGTATTGACTGCATTTTTCGACAGGGATGGTGGTGACTTCTCTGAACTTGTTGCCATGTGGGAGACTCGAAGGAGGGCGGATTGCACAAGCTATGTTTGGGAGAGGTACGGCTGCTCTGCTATCATTTGCCACATCGCTTTTACTTGGTATTGGTGGCCTAAGTGGAAGTGTCCTTTGCCTGGCATGGGGATTATTTGCCACCTTCTTCCGGGGTGGAGAAGAAATGCCTGCAAAAGACGAAATCACCCCCTTGGGAGATGATAGGTTTGCTTGGGGTTGTGTCCTCGGCCTTATCTGCTTCCTCACGCTTTTCCCCAACAGCGGAGGGACGTTCTCGAGCTCATTTTTAAGTGCACCATTTTTCAGGGGTGATATGTAAATAGGTCGAACGTACTCTATCTTCACATGTTCCAGTAGGCTGATGACCGTATTTCAATATCATTAGGGTTCTTGTTCTGGATGTCAAGTTTATAGGGTTTTGATGTGAAAACTAAAAATGATGCAATATCATGTGTTAAAGTTAAAACATAAGACGACGTGTGTTATGGGGTTTGGTTTGTGCGTATATTGATCTTAAGGAAAACTAATGAAAAGGGTTTGAAAACTTTGAGTTTTAATGATAAGGACAAAATAAAGGGTAAAGTGAATAATACCACGATTGACTTTTTAGTGTAAAAATGTGATTTTTCGTTAAAGTGAACAATACCATGAGCTTTTCATTAAAGTTCCCTTGATCTTATTCAATCGTCCCAACCGTGCAACTGTGCAACTGTAGATTACATCACATGTAGGATAATGACGGGTGAGTTGCATAAAGCTGGGTGATAGTGATTTTACCCTCTACACTAATAGGGTTAAAATCATACAAAATACTTGTATGAGTACAAGGTTGTTGTATAGATGCTCATGCAAGATCGTTCTCCTCAAAGACTATTTGAATAATTTATGTAGAAACAATTCCTAATTAACTACTTAAAAGCTAAAAATTGAGAAAGGTGATTTTGAATTTATGTAATATTAAAAACGAATTTTAACAAATAATAAATTTACCCACAACTAATATGATAAAAAGAAAAGAGTTTTAAATACCAATTTATAAAAGCAATAGGGTTCCACCATCACCTAGAAATCCTATGAATTTTTACCAATTACTTATGATCTACACATGTCACTTTGAAGGTTAGGTTTTCCTAATTTATATTCTACTTGGAACCTCCAACATAGAATGTATATCTAACATGCAATCCGTCCGGATGTTCGGATCAAATATGAACATGAGAGATTCATTATGCTTTATGAAAACCCTTTGAAAAACCATGCAACTCTTAAGACGTGGTTTTCATCTTAAGCGAAATTACAATTATTAATCACTAGAAGCCAGCTGCCAATTTCAGGGAACCTTCCGACCAAAATTGCATCAAATTACTTTTCTAAAGATCTTAATGGTGATCAGGCATTAAGACAATTAGATAGTTTTAATCACGGTGATCAATAATTCAAAGCATGCATGCAGTCAATCATAAGCAATTGAATAAAAAAATTACATATTCATGCTAAAGCTCAAGGCTTCGCCCTAGCAAAACGAATTAGTTACGCATAATTATAATTAAAATCATAGAAAATATTATTAGAATGAAAACACCTTGAAATAGAAAAACTTCAAGAACCCTAGCAATTCTCTCCGTCTCCAAAGTTGAATAAAGAAGCGTAGAGCAAAACTGGGGTCGGCAAAGCCTTAGAGCTTGTTTAGATGTACTTTTAAAATGACTGAAAGCGCTTTTGGTGAAAATATTTTTTTAAAACAATCCTTGGTAAAAATGTTAGTAAATCCTGGAAAAACACTTAAAGTGCTTCTTGGGAGAAGCACATAACTGTACTTCTTGTAGAAAGCACTTAAAGTGCTTTTGGAACCCAAAAATATTTTTTCTAAAAACGCTTTCAGTCATTTTAAAAGCACATTCAAACGAGCCATTATACCCTACACCTAAAACCAATGCACAATCCCTAGAAAATAGTCTTTTGTTCCAACTAGGAAACCGAATAATAAATAAAATATCTTAGAAAATAAAGTCATAATCAAACGAAGAGAATCTGTCAAGTACTTGTCCAGCCACATTTTAGTCTCAAATATCCTCCAAATCAGCCCATAATAGCTTGTTTTAAAGATCAAGACGTTCTAAACACATCTCTAGAAGGCCATGAACCCATCCGAGGTCATCTTGGGCTCCAAAAACGCAATTCAAACCCAGAAACGTCACTTTCCAGCACCGCGCACTGCTCTTTTATTTTATCGCCAGAAAATCATTGCTTAGTAGAAAAATATGATATTTTGACATAATCAAGCCAAGTGACTCATGAACATCCTCCAACTGGAATTACTCCAAATTTATCCATTTGATCACGTTTTGCTCAAGAGGAAGTCGAAAGTCCTATATTGAAAATACAATTCAAAGTATCAACATTCTTCCAAAATATTAACCAAAATATACTAAGAATAGGGTTAAATATATAATATAAAATCTACTCATCACTGGGGTTTAGTTTCAAACTTTTTTTTTCTTTTGTTTTGTTTTGTTTGTTGTTGAGAATTGAACACAAACTAGAAAGTAGAAGCTCGTATTTTCTTGTGAGAATGAAGCATTAGAACACGAATTGTGACATTTTATTTTATTCCATGATGAAAATAATGGCAGCAAATAGAACGTAGCAAAATTGACCGAAAAAGAAAGGTTGCGGGTCTGCTGTCTCCAAAATTTTCTTCTTGTCACCATACTAGTTTTGTGACACCTGTCTTGATACTTAAATGGAACTATAATTTTAGTCTAATAAGGGAAATGAAAAGATAAGAGTAAAAATGGTTTTGTTGGGTGGCAATTTATTATTGGATTCAAACGCTACATGATAGTGAATTTGTTTCATGCAAGTTGTTATCCGTTTTACTCTTCAACCCTTTTTGTGAATCCCGAGAACCATATATGTATGCCACGCATATACAGCAAGCAAAACCATACAGAGTCAAAGCAATGTCACACATCAATGTTTGATGAATTCTAGTGATGAATTCAACCATCTGATGCGTACTATAGTCTCCTCAAACTGAAAGTATACATATGGTATATACTGCCTTATCTTATCCACTAAACCCTAACCTCAAGACCCTCATTATAGAAGATAGTGTAAGTCGACTATAATATGCACACTAAAAGTACTAACCTTGAGAAGCCATTGAATCGAAGCACAATGATGAATCACGAACAGCAGCACTAAGCAAAGATCTTCTGCTCTCTCTACACACCTTATCCACTCCTATATGGGGTAGGTTTTGTGCTAGAATCTTGTGTATAAGAGTAGGGACCTAAGCTTTATATTAATAGATGAGACTATTAGGTTTTCCTTGCCCATAAAGAAAACCCTAATACTATCTTTAGCACTTCCAAAATCCATGACCTAATAGATTTACTTCACCACCAAGTAATCCGGGATAATCAAATATTCCTTCTTATCTTGTATTCTAAATCAATTACGAACCCTAAATAGATGCAAGCCCAATAAAAGTCTTACAAATAGCGCAACATATACAACATAGACAATTTAGCAAATAACTCACTACTAAGTCCTAACAAATGAGAAAGCAGAGAAATAGCTATCAAAAGGACGCTTACCCCAATAGTATGATCATAGAGGGTCATTGACTAAACAAATGTAAGGCCTTCACAACTGTACTTTGTCGATGCAAATTTCCGCCGTCTCTAGCTTTGACGAAAATGCACCTGTAAAATAATCAACACCTTTGATCAAAGACCTAAGCCTCATGCGCCGACGAGGTGTGAGGGGGTGGAGTTAGGTCAATAAATCTCCGATGCCTAAGTTAGTCTCTCTGAAAAAGATTAAGTGTTTAGGGCTTTTTAGAGGTAGCTAAAGCTAACCGAAATTTGGTATAGTTTGCAGTATATATAAGGGAGTGGCCGGCCATGGTGTTAGGGTTTTACCCTACACATGACAGCATCCTATTGGCCAAGGTTTATGGAGAGAATATTCTCAAGATATTAAATAGGAAATAATATCTTGACATAATGGTGTAATATCCCTAATTGATTTAAATAAGGATTACTTACTTGAATAGAGTCAATCTTCAATTGCAAATGTATTAAAGATAGGATTTGAGTAATTAATACTTATCTTTAATGCTTTGACTTTTCCTTGCCATGGGCAGGTGAGCTGTGGGCAGTCGTATTCAGCTGCTTGGACCTTAAGGTGCTGAGAAGCACGTGGGAGTATCTGAGAAGTCTGCCCATTTAATGAGGGCAATCTTGTCTTTCTAGAGCAAAAGTCCACGTATCACCTTTAGATTTTTAGGATTATTTTAGGCTTCAGAGGCTGCTGGTAAAGCCTCATAGGTTGCATGGGCAGTTGTGAGAGATTCACCGAGTCTGGTTTTGAGGAGTTTCCCAAGGTTTGTGCATTGCTGAAGGCTAATCTGCTTCAGGACGTCAATGCATGCACCAAGTTTGTTGATAGTGTTGGGAAAGTTATTGTCCGCTCAAACTCTTTTGCGAAGCGTTATGCCTACTCGAAGAGGTTCTCCTTGCTTGCTACAATGCAAAAGACTTTGATCCTGGTAGCTGGGTCTATGCGTATTGATCAGGATGCTGTCAAGTGTGCTAAGGAGGCCAAAATGGTGTTGACGGCTCAACTTCGCTTGGATGCTAAAAAGATCGAGAAGCTCGAATTTGAACTCGTCGTTTTGAAGGGGTCTAATGTCTCTGCTCCCACTTCTGTGCAGCTAGCGATCATTCATCAGGAGGTCATCGATTTGAAAGACAAGTTTAGTGCGACTCAAACGATGTTGGAAGCTGTAGATAAGGAAGTCAGTTATGTTGCACCGATGGTCCAGGACCTTGATTGTGTCAATTTAGAGCTACGATCTACTTGTTTTGTCAAGGATGAGGAACTTGTCTTCATGCATGCTGAAGTATCTCGTCTCAAGGATGTTGCCAGTAAGCTTGAGTCCAAGGAAGCGGATCTGCAATGTGCGCTATCTGTTAGTAAGAACCAGAATGAGGAACTAGATAAGCTGCAGATGCTCACATTGGGCTTGTTGAGGAGAATGCTCGGCTAAAGAATGAGAGGGTCAGTCATGAAGTGGCGCTTGCTTATTATCAGGCCGATTTCTACAAGCTTGACTATGTAAACCATCTCCAGGGTAGGTCGTCGAATTATGAGTTTTCTGAGAAGGACTTCGAAACTTACTTCATTTCTCTAATTGATCTGGTTGACTTCTCGTTTAAGGTTGCCTTTGGTGGAACAGCTGAGGGTCATTCTGTCCAGGCATGGGCGGTTGAGAATGAGTTGATAGAAGCTTTGGTGGCTGAGAATGGTATGGCAATCGAGGAACTAGTTATTATGCAGGCTGCCGATGAGTAGTCTTTTTGCTTAGACTTTAGGAATTTTCTTATTTTCCTTTTTGTTCTGCTTTGTTGAACTTTGTTGGCCTTCGAGCCGATTTATCAATTTGTTAGAAATTTAATAAACAATTTGCCTTGCTTTGCTTCATCCTTGCTATTTTGCCATGACTTTTGCAAAACTTTACCATAGGACGGGTGGCTAAGTGAGCTACTTCGATGAAGCAGTTGATCCCATGTCATCACTTAGGTTTTAGTTTTGGCTTCGGGAGCCCTGCTTACTCGAGGCGACTTGCAAAACTTTGTCATAGGACGAACGGTTGTGTTGGCTACTTCAATGAAGCAGTCAATCTCATGTCGTCACTTTAGGCTTTAGTCTTGGCTTTGATGCTCAAGGAGCTTTACCTGCACGAGGAAATATGCAAAATTTCTAACTTATAGAGCCAGTGGCCTGACTTGTGACTTTCATAGAAAGCAGACAAGTCAGCATAGCTGCTATAGTTGTGAACTTCGCCTTTGATGGCTTCACTAGCCTTGGTCGTTCCAGGGCATGTTGCAAAATTTTTAACTTATAGAGCTATCGGTCGGACACGTGGCTTTTGTAGAAAGTAGACGTGTCTGCATGACCACTATAGTTGTATATTTCGACTTTGGGTCTTACAAAACTTAAACTATATACTATCAGTTGAAAGCACTGCTTTTAAATAAACAGACTAGTCTACGTAGTCATAGTAGGTGTAAGTCTCGGCATACAGATTACCTAGGGCTGCTAGCCGTTGGGTCGTTGGTCTGGCGTCTTACTTACAATATCAGACAACCCGCGTGACCACTTTAGGAATTAGTCCTGGCTCTTGGAGGCGTTTTAGGTTTAAGTTGTATACGAAATCGCGACACAGTAGCCATATCCTTCTGAGGTGTTGGTCTCCCGATCTTCCAAGCTACATGCAGCTCGATACGGATTTCTTGGGCAATAATTGTAACTAATTCTACAGGTCATTTGACTAGTATTGCAACACTTTAAAGCTAGGTTACGTTCATGAAGATTGCATGTCATGGACGAACCATCTAGTCACGCGAATCTTTCATGGGCAGAGATCTTGCACTTAACATTTCTTCCAGTTAGAGACTCAGGCTCCCGTGAAATTGAATCATTCAGTCGGCCAAGGCTTTTAGGAAAAGACTATTATGGCCAATTCTGGGAGTGTCTTGGTATAGGTAATCGAAAGCTGTCAGGGTGATTGAGCAGTTGAACAACCTATCCACGTCTAGATATTCCAGAGAAGTTTACCATTTCCTCATGGGAAAGCGGACCCAAATGGGCATCAGGGAATTAGTTTACCCTCTCGCCCTAGAGAGCAAACACATATAGGTCTCGGGGAATTAGTTTACCCTATCGCACTAGAGAATATACCCAGATGGGTATCGGGGGATTGGTTTACACTTTGCACTGGAGAGCTGACCCAAATGGGTGTCAAGGAATTAGTTTACCCTATCACTCTAGAGAGCATAAAGGTCATCGTTGTGAGTGCAGCTGAGGAAAGCTGGACTGCTGGACAATTGAAATAATCCTCAGCACGTGAGGTCTTGTTCGACAATCTGCTTGAGATTTCGAACTGCTTATGGAACCCGTGTAAGGGTGCGAGTAGGGAGTGCCGTGAACTGCTCCCAAACTTGATCCAAGTGTTACGCCGTCCTTAGATGTTTTATCGTGTGCTCCCAAGAGGCTTGATTGGTGATTAGCTGTGAATCTAAATATATTGCGAGCTTCTTCATCTTTAAGTTTTTCGTTAGCCAGAGGCTGTTGGTAAAGCTTCATATTCTAGTCTGATCAGCGCGGCGATAACTATGTCATGTGGCCATAAACGTCTACATACCCGTGTTGTGTGGATGTGATGTATGATAACTTGCTAGATAAGCACTGAAAACATACCTCAAAAACCTCATATCAAATCCGGAGGTCAAAACCTTAAAGCCTCATCATAACCATGATAAACCATATCTATAAATCCACAAAATTATCATATGCGTAAATCCAATACGTCATAACATTTCGTAAAACATAATTCGATAAATCATAAATATTTTGTAAAAGCAATTTAAATAAATCATAATTTCTCCGTAACCCAAAATTATAGAAATCCGCAAAACATATTATAAAACATACTCAAAACATGAAATATGAAATGCATGTAAGCCTAATATTTTATAAAAACATGCAATTTAAGAAAGGGTCCATTGACAGATATTCCATTGCCCGGGAGCCCCTCAAACTAATGAGGATGGTGTCGCTTCCCACCAACGCACCTAAACATAATTTGAGACCATGTAGTAAAACTATACCAAAATGATAGAATTGGGGAAAACGGACAACGAATTCAGATTCGGCACGTCGAAAAACCTAAGAAGGGACATCCCCCATGCGCTGTTGCACGCGCCGCCATAGGGCGGCGAAGCACAGTACCTCGAGCGGAGGCGTGTGTGCTCCACGCGTTGGCCATGACGTGCACTTACGCGCGGCACACATATCGACTGTGGAACGGGGCTTGGGTTTGGGTTATTAGGCTGGGTTGGATCCTATTGAGCTGGGTTGCTTATTGGGCTGAGTTACATGGCCCAAGGTTTGGGCTGGGTTATTGGGTTGGCCCAGCAGCTGGGTTGGGCCGGTTTTAGGTTACAGGTGGGGTTTAACCCGATTGGCTTGAGAGTCATCAAACCCAACGAAGAAGAAAGCCAAATTCTCGGGATTTTGGCCGGGAAACTTCTCCATTTTGGGGTCAAAACTCAACCAAAATCAATGATTCAAAAGCCAAAGAAACATGGAGAACAAGTATATACCAAAGTGAGGCCGAGTTATCGTCAGTGTTGGCCGAAAAATGGCTCGAAAACTGTCGGACCCGTCAGAAAACTAAGTTCTTTACTCACATGGATTATGTGCAATTTCATTGTTCCAATTACATAACCTAGGTTAGAATTAGACCACAAGGATGAAAATGAAAGGATTCCAAGTATCCTGAGGCTTACCCAAGTTAGAGAGACGAGAAATCTAGCCGGAGTACTTCATTCGCATCGTGGCTCGATGGTTCCTGCATCTTTGTCTGAGTTTCAAGGATGCAGGAAAGGGCTGGAGGATGGTGGTGGTCCGTGGTGTCATAAATGATCTCCCATATGTATGCATCTGCCCGTCATTCCTAAGGAACGCATGTCGTAGAGGGCCATCATTGTTTCCGATCTTCAACTGGTCCCAACTAGTCTTCATCCCACTAAGATTTCTCTATATTTTACGTCACTTCTATGTAAATCCGACTCTACCCGCCATTGCTAGGGAACGAATGATGCAAAGTATTGGTCTGTTGTTGAAAGTCGTCTATAAATCAATTACGTCAAACTTGAGGCTCAATCTCGACACGAATTTTTTATACTTCAAATAGGATGTGACTATTCAGGCAGAATGAGGGTTGTATAACCGTACCGAAGGGCATCAATACACAGTAGTCGTGACATCCAAATGATATCAAGGTCGACACACTACTAAAGTAGGAGAAGTATGCTCTGAACAAACCATGCTCTGATACCATACTGACATGCCCCGACTCCGATATCCTCATATACCAGGGTAGGTATGTGTTGGCTGACACCTGAGGGTAACGAAGCCAAATAAAACATGCATACAACTAAAATATGTAATTAGAAAGAAATATACCAATATAGATCATGTTCAGAGCATACAAATACTCAAGAATAATGTGAAACAATTATTATAAAATGGTATGAACAAAGGAATGGGTCCTACCCTTAGAAGATTCGAATATCCTTATGCGGAATTGCCTTGACGCCGAGATTGTATGCCTCGAATCTATATCCTAAAGAGGGCGCAAAACCAAAAGAGTAAGTGGACCAAAGTTTATAATAATAGTACTAATAATAAGAAAATCATTTTCTTTATGAACACACTAACCCCTTGTTTTGAAAACACATATATAGTACTACATAGTAGGTTTTCTGAAAACTCTAGCATGCCATGAAAAACGTTCGTAAACCAGTGCTCAGAAATGGTAATATAGTCGCCCGAAGGAAAATTCGTAAAACCTCTGTAATCTCATCAATAATGTACTCAACTAGGGGTATCATAGTCGCCCAAAGGCAGTTCATGTCTATCACCCGAAGGTGAAGCTGTACGACACTGAGTTACACCATTGAAGAAATATGGTAGGCCCTATCACCTGAAGGTGAAGCTGTATGACTCTGGGTCATGCTAGAGAAGAAACATATACAACACACACCGACCGGGGAACAAGGCTTAGGTCTGGGTTATTCAGCTGGGTTGGTTATTGGGCTGGGTTACGTGGCCTAAGGTTTGGGTCGGGACATTGGGTTGGCCTAGTAGCTGGGTTGGGCTGGTTTTAGGTTGCGGGTCAGGTTTGACCCGATTGACTCGTGGGTCGCCAGACCCAACGAAGAAGAAAGCCTAATTCTGGGGATTTTGGATGGGAAACTTCCCCGGCCCCGTTTTGGGGGCCAAACTCAACCAAAATCGATAATTCAAAGCCATATTGAAGCTAGAAACATGGAGAACAAGTACATACCAAAGTGGGGCCGAGTTATAGTCAGCTTTGGCCAGAAAATGGCTCGAAAGCCGTATGACCCACTAGAAAACTGAGTTATTTACTTTCACAGATTCTGTGCAATTTCATCATTCCAATTACATAACCTAGGTCAGAATTAGACCACAAGGATGAAAATGAAGGGATTCCAAGTATCCCGAGGCTTGCCCAAGTCGAAGAGACGAGAAATCTCACTGGAGTTCTTTCTTCGCATCGTGGCTCGATGGTTTGTGCGCCTTCGTCTGAGTTTTGAGGATGTAGGAGAGGGCTAGAGGATGGTGATGGTTCGTAGTGTTTTCCAGATAGAATGGTAAGTAGGGACGGTGTCCTGGGTGTGTTCGGGGAAATGAGGGAATGACAGAGAAGGAGAGAGAGTTTGAGAGAGAGAGAGGGTTCTAGAGAGTGGTGTCATGTGAGAGGGACACACAGGCCAAAAATAACACCCTAGAAAATAAGGAAAAAACTGCCACATGTCAGCCCGGGAGTGATCCAAAGTGGAAATATCTTTACTTGGAAAATTACCTAAATGTCCATACATTTCGAATTCCATACAATCTTCGTTTTAGCTCCAAATTTAGTTATGCTTGTGCCCATGCGTTCGTAGCAATGAGTACTGCAAGGATACACCTAGGAAACAAATCTTACATGACACGACAAGGCGATCAACAAAAGTAAACATTTTTGCCTTGAAGGGTATTTTTGTAAATTCATCTTTTAAAATTATAAAAAAAAACCATAATAATTAGGCACGGGTCGTTACATAGGTAGTCGGGACCCTAACTCTTCTCGTATGAGGGTAGAGCTCACTGTTACTTCAGATACCGCCAGATAAATGTATAGGTCATCCGCTGCTTCTAGGTTAGATAGTAGATGAGGTCATGTCAGGTACTTCTTCAAGTTCTTGAATGTTTTCTCTCACTTCGTTGTTCCATTTGTCTCCTCGCGGCTTCTTGGTTGTCTTGAGAAAAAGTTTGTATCGGTCAGTAGAAACGGTTGAGTGTTGCTGCTTACCCAGTCAGACCTTGTATCTCCTTGAAAGTAGTGAAAGACTTCATATCCAGATAGCTCAGATCTTATTTGGTTGTGCGCCTAGTTGAGCTTCGTCAATGGTTTCAATGTCTTAAAGTCTGCATAGCTGTTCTTCTACGAGCCTTTGTACTTCCTCTTGGATTTACCTCTACCGGGGCAGTGGAGCCTTCGACTGCCCTCAGTGTTGACTTGTTGGCTTATGTTGCTTTTTCTCATGTTCTACTTGTCTGTGGGACGGTTGCGGTGCACGTGGTTCGTTTCTGGCTGGTGAGCAAGCTGCTTGCTGTCACACTTGGCAAGAGCTACCAGTTAAACTAGAACGGAACTGCACTCATGCTCTCCTTGGTCTACCGTACAGCTACCTACTCCGGTGTCTTGCAGAAGGATCTCCTTATAGGCCTAGCCTCATGTTGACGCTTCGTCTGGAATGTTCGGAGTACTTTTCAGAATGTGGACCCAACCTTGAATGCACATTAACTCGTGGGTCAAGTCAGGAATGAATGCTTATATGTTCATCATGGTAGGAGAAGACATTTTCCCAAGGGCCAAGTCGAGAGTGTACACTTTTTGAAAGAACAATTCGTGGTCGGCTGAGCGGTTGCTTACTGAGACGTCGCTGTAAAGAGTCATGATCATCTGCCCTTGTCCTGCTTCGAGACACCTCATCTGGGGCACACTGCATTTCGATGTGCTCAAAGAGCTGATTCCCCAAGGTTGTTTACTGCCCGATGAAGTTGGCTAGTTAGGCGACCTGCCGAGGTAGGTGATGTTTGCCATTTGGAATGGAAAAATCTGACTGATGGGCATCTCCATGTGTGGTGGAAGTGTAATGGACTGCAAGTATGAAACTCGAACCTGGAGTCTTTATTTCTACAAAAAAGTGGGGTGAAAATATCGCATGAATTGGCCTTGGACCTCTTTAAGCCGCGGGTCGGGTCGCAGGAGTGGGTTGTTGGCCGAGCCAACCTGCCTTAGTGGTCGGAGCATGCTCGGAGATGACCTGGGGTCGTGCGTGGGTTGGCTAACATTGGGCCACGGCTTGCTCATTGTAGGCTTGGGCATAGCTGGCAGCCAAGTGGGCTAGAGTTGCCTCTACAGTGATTTGGTCTGATCTTAGGCTTAGGCTGTGATTGCTTGGGCTGCTAACTAGGCTTTAACTACTGTAGCCTGGGCTGCCTAGTTGACAGCTTAAGTTGTTGCCGCTTAGGCCTCTTAGGCTTGGTTTGCAGCTTGGAGGGTCTGGGCCGCCTGCCTGTGGGCCATGGAATAGACCTGAGCCTTATGTCCAGGGTTTTGTGGATTAGGGTGTTGCAAGGGATGCGGCGCTGCTACTTGAGTCAAGGCCTGGTGGCCCTGCCATGGTTGTTGGGACACAGCAAGAGTAGTGGTGTGGCTTCGTGGCGGTGAGCCTTCTCCCGCCATCACGTTGAGGCTCTAGAACTGTCATCGTGGGGCCACATCGTCGTCTCCACTCTCGGGTCCAAATCCTTGTATGTAAGGGGTTCCGTTTTCTGAATTTCCTTCCATTGTATCATTTCTCGAGGAATTGATCAAAAAACTTTTCTAGGAAAAATTATTTGAAACGACGTGTGAGAAATTCAATGTGACAGAAAATTCTAATAACCAAATGTGAGAGTCTTCTTCGAGTATTTGAATCAACTCTTAATGAAAGCACCAATTTGTCGATTCAAATTTTGGTCGTCTCTAGCTTTGACGAAAATGCACCTGCAAAACAATCAGCACCTTTGATCAAAGACCTAAGCCTCATGCGCCCATGACGTGGTGGGGGGGGGGTTAAGCCAATGGATTTCCGATGCCTAAGTTAGTTTCTCTAGCTTTTTAGGGGTAGCTAAAGCTTACCGAAATTTGGTAGAGATTGATAGAGGTATATATAGAGGAGTGGTCGGCCATGGTGTTAGGGTTTTACTCCACACATGGTGGCATCCTATTGGCCAAGGTTTATGGAGAGAATATTCTCAAGATATTAAATAGGAAATAATATCTTGAGATAATGGGGTAAATATCCTTAATTGATTTAAATATGGATTACTTACTTGAATGGAGTCAATCTTCAATTGGGAATGTATTAAAGATGAGATTTGGGTAATTAATCCTTATCTTTAATGTTTTGACTTTTCCTTGTCATGGGCAGGTGAGCTGTGGGCAATTCTATTCAGTTGCTTGGACCTTCAAAGGTACTGAGCTGCTCGTGGGAGCATCTAAGAAGCCTGCCCATTTAATGAGGGTAATCTTGTTTTTCTTGAGCCAAAGTTCACGTATTGCCTCTACGATTTTTGGGATTATTTTAGGCTCCACACACTTCACTTGGAGTATTCCAAATCTGGAAACTCGACTTGAAGCTTGGCTTCGATGATTGACTTCAGATTCTTGGTTTTTTTTTTTTTTTTTTTTTTTGTTCAAATAGATTCTTGGTTATGTAAGTAGCCAAGATGTCATCTTCAGTGATGAGGTTCTTCAAGTTTAGAGCCTCGATATCAAATATGTAAAGGGAATCATTTAACTCGTCGAAGTCAAGATCGGTGCAAAGATTAGTAGAAGAGTCTTCATCGTTGCAGAATTGATTTCGAAGGCGCATTCATCATTACCTCATGTATGCATATCATTGATCTCCCTTTTAATACTAATTCCTCAAGTTTGGGGCAACAGTTGTTAAAACGGGTGTGGGATGGGATGCATTGGAAAGAAATATCCATTTGTAACCTTTAATTTTCAAGGCTGGAATGGAAGGGACGGGCGGGAAATTCACTACATCTTTGTTTAACTTGAGAGACTCGAGGTTTGGGTTTGTGAATACCTCTATGGGCGGTGGGAAAAAAATTGGCTCGTCAATTGGGTAAGGAGCAATGGAGAGGACTAGGTCGGTGACACCGCATTGAAGAGCAGTGAGAATGATGGTTGTGATGTCGTCTGCACGGCTGAAGTATGACAGGAAGTGAAATTTCTAGAGATCTTGTGGTATATTTGGACGTTGGAGGATACTTTGAACAAGTTGGTAAACAAAAATATTATTCTTACCATCTATTTGTACTGTCTCTTTAATAAAATGAGACATAGGATTTTACCACTAGCAAAAGTAGGGATAAAAACAATTAAAAATACTTACTAGAGAACAAGATAGTTGTAGTAAAAATGCTCATTCAAGATCGTTCTCCTAAGTGATAGAATATTTAAAAGCAATTCTTTATTAACTATTTAAAACAAAGTTTCGGAAAAAGTTGATTTTATGACCTAAAATAATAAAAGCGAGTATAAAATTAAAAACATGTTGTAAACATTCCTAGTTTAAGTGTGATTGTGTAAATCCTAGATTAGATTTGATTCTAGTTATCCTTTCCTATTACAACTTGTATTACTTGGGGAAGAAGGAATATCTTCTCTCCCTTTACTACTATAAATAAAGGCACAATGTAGGAGGGATAACAACACACATTCCCCTACAATTCTACAAACACATCTCTCTTTTCTCTCTTCTTCTTGCCGCCGGCCATCCTAAATATTGTCAGATAAAATAGACCACAACACGTTATCAGCACGCTCCTACCGCTGCGCTTAGGAATCTAACGTTGAAATTTTTTTTTGCATCAAACCAGTTCATCCATATCATCACGCAATCAGGTTTTTTCAAAAACAACGGCTTTTAACTCGATATTTTGCAGCCCTAATAGCATGAACATTCACCATGATGCATGACCCAACTTTACGTTTTACGCATTTTAGATTCTACATAAATTGTGTATGCCTCATAACCATAATTGTTGAAATTATGTGAATTTGATATTTGTCATGAATTGAATCATACATATGTACATGCATTGAAAATATTATTTTACATATGCATCAAATTACATATGTAATTCATTGAATTATTTATGCCAATAATTGAATTTAAAAAAAAAAAAACATATTTTTTTTTCGCGATTGGGACCTGGGTTATCTCGAACCTGTGAACACCATCCTGCAGATGGGGTTTTTTCACGCCAAGCCGAGAGCTTGTAGCTCTCCTCTTCCCAGACAACCCACGGAGCCAGAAGCTCCGAGTCCCAAAACCAACAAAAACCCGACACCCTTCACGGTGTCCTCGACCACGGCATGGCCTGCAGCCATTGCCTTGAACCTTTGGTTCATGTCGCCGACAACCTGAAGTCGTTCCACATCTAAAAATTGAATTGAGATTTGCCAGAATCTCGTCAAGATTTTTTTTCGAAAATTCGATATCAGTTTTTTTTAGGGCTTTATAGTTGTTGAAAACGTTGAGATTTTTCTATCTCCATGGTTGTCCATGACAATCGTGACTTAACCCGAGCCCCAACAACCCAGACACGACCACCAGCAGTGGCGCCGGTGGTCTTCCCTGGTGAACACACCCAGCTACGGCTGGGATGCCTTTTTTTTTTTTTTTTGGACTCTACCCGAGCCCTAGTGGGCTTCAGTTCCTCAGCCCGTGCGGAAAAAAAAAAAAAAAACGAAAAAAAAGAAAAAAAAGAAGAAGAAATTTTTTTTCTGGGCGTACTTGAAGCAACCCATATTGGAAATATTTATTAGGCGTGCCCGCAACAGCCTATTCCCCGTGAGCCTGCAGCTCATCCGTGACCCCCCCTCAGTTTTTTCTCTTGCTCGTGGGCCTGCAGCCCTGCCAGAGACTAAACCCAGCCCAATTTTGGGCTTAGGTCACACGGTAAGATTTTATATAGCCACTCGAGGGCTTATTTTGGGCCCCGAATTTTATTCGCCTAATTATGTTAGGCCTAATGGGTTTTATATTTTTTCACCCACACTTTAATTTGGCCCGAAGTTAAAGTAAATTAATTCAATTATAATTATAAACCTAAAGTCATAATGTTTGCATATACTTGTTGCATATTTGTTTGCATATATATATATATATATTTGTGTTTGCCTGCAGGAATATATGAACTTGAAGTTCATAATTACTTTGAAACCTGAAGTTTCTTATAAACATGCCTTGTTTGAAAACCTGAAGTTTTCATTTAAAAACATCAACCAAGAAAACCTAAAGTTTTTCATGCAAAATTAAACCAATACATATCTATTAGAACCTATATGTTCTACTCTTATGTGAATGGATTGATTTTTCTCCATTACACTAACCACATCTTGTCCATCTCTTTTGTGATAGGAACATGTCGAATTTGAACAAACTCGACTTCACCGCTTTGGAGGTCTCTGGAAGGAACTACCTCAAGTAAGTTTAAGATGTGAAGCTCCACCTCACTGCAAAGAACTTGAGTCCTGCTATTGAAGAAGCAACAGACGAGCCTGTTGGCGAAGCTGAAAAAGCCACTGCTATGATCTTCATCCGAACACATATCCATGACACTCTGCAAACTAAGTATCTTGCTGAGGATGATCCACGTGCATTATGGGTCGCTTTGGCTGATCGTTTTGATCACCAAAATGACATATTCTTACCTGAAGCAAGACACGACTGGCAGCATTTGCGCGTCCAAGACTTTAAGTTTGTGAATGAATATAATTCTGAAGTTTGTTGAATCCGATCACTTCTCAAGTTTTGCAATGAAACTTTGACTGAAGAAGATCTTCTGGAGAATACCTATTCGACCTTCTTTGCTTCTAATATTGTCCTGCAACAACAATGTAGAACTCAGAAGTTCACTAAGTTCTCGGATTTGAACTCTGTTTTACTTCTCGCTGAAAAACAGAACTAGCTGTTGATGAAGAATCATCAAGCTCGACCTACTGGGGCTACTACTGTGCCTGAAGCACATTATAGCACTAATCAGCACCCAAAACGCCAAAATAGGCGTGGTAGGGGCGGCCAGAAGCCATCCCACCAAGGTCACCAGAGCCAAGGCCTATCCAAGGGAGGAAACAAAGCCCAGAAGCGCCCAAACCTCGCTTCCAATGCCCCGAACTTCAAGAATAAAGGCAAAGCACCTCAAACCATGGATGCAGATATGTGTTATCCCTGTGGTTCAAAGGACCATTGGTCCCGTGTTTGCCGAGCTCCTAAGAAGGTTGTAGATGAATATCATTCTCGTCGTAAGAAGTTTGAATCAAACTTCATGCAAGTGGACGAATTGGAGACTACCAAGATGGAGGTTTCTGACTTTCAGGAGGATACCACCCCTATGGAAGATTAGAATCTTAGACATAGACTTATTTTTTAATTGAAATAAGACAATTGGGGCCGAATTCCACCTAGTGGCCGAACCCCCCCTTGTTTTTTGGTTGATTTTTCGAACAATTTTCCTTTATGTTTTGGATTATTAGTTGGTGATTTTTTTTTGGATATTAAGTTTTCATCCTTGAATAAATGACATTACTTTGAATTGATAATTATTTTTATAAACCTTTATGCATGTGACCGATTCAAATTAATTCTTGATTCTAGGTATGACCGGTGGGAAAGTTAGTTGTCTGGCAAATAGTGCAACCACGCACACCGTTTTGCGTGAACGCATATATTTCACTAACTTCATACCTAAGAATGCACCTCTGATAACCCTCTAAAGCCCATTCAACCTGTTAGAAGGATACGGTAAGGCACGTATAATGTTGTCCAATGGTACAATTTTGACCATTGCTAAGGCGCTCTATTCTCCACGTTCCGGAAGAACGTTGCTAAGCTTCAAGGATATTAGAGATAACAATTACCACGCTGAAACTCACGTAGAAAACAGAGTTGAATTTCTGTGCATAACTTCCTACGAATATGGCCAGAAGCGTATTCTAGAGAAGATGGAGGGTATTCTAGAGAAGATTGAGCGTATCCCGAGTGGTCTGTATACTACGACCATACGCCCCATAGAATGCCACTATGTGGCCGGCCCTACTACAGGGATCGTGCACAAAATTACACTTTGGCATGATCGTTTGGGACATCCTGGAGGAATAGCGATATGCCGTATCCTCAAATCTTCACACGAGCATCCACTAACCCGAAGTTTAGGTTCGATCCATGAAATCGCATGTCAAACATGTTTTATGGGAAAACTTATTACAAAGCCTTCTTATGACAAGATTTGTTTGAATCCTTCCATTTTTCTACAACGGATTCAGGGACATTTGTAGATCGATTCAACCTCCCTGCGGACCATTTAGATATTTTATGGTTTTGGTTGACGCTTCCACACGTTGGTCACACGTGTGTTTGTTGTCCACAAGGAATGCTGCATTCTCCAAACTGTTGGCTCAGGTTATCAAGCTCAGGGCTCACCACCCTGATTATCCGATCAAATCTATTCGATTGGATAATGCTGGAGAATTCACATCTAAAACTTTTGATGACTATTGCATGTCGGTTGGGGTTGAAGTTGAACATCCAATACTCCATGTTCACACTTAGAACAGCCTGGCAGAGGCTTTCATTAAGCACTTACAAATGATTGCTCGATCGTTGGTCATACGTACCAAGCTCCCGATCGCTCCTTGGGGCCATGCAATATTGCATGCAGCAAAATTGGTCCGCCTGAGGCCTGTTGCGACACAACCATTTAGTGCCCTTCAGTTGGTTACCGGATACGAACCCGACATATCGCATCTGCGCGTTTTTGGTTGTGCGGTATATGTGCCAGTCTCGCCGCCCTTATGTACAAAAATAGGGCCTCAGCAAAGGATGGGAATCTATGTTGGATATGATTCTTCTTCGATTATTCGTTACTTAGAACCTTTGACAGGTGATCTGTTTACCGCTCGTTTTGCGGATTGTCACTTCTATGAGACAATCTTCTCGTCGTTAAGGGGATATAAGAATGTCAACGTTCCTGATTAACGATGCGAATTATCGTGGATGACTCCCCCTTTGTCTCATTTAGATCCCTGCACCGTTCAGTCCGAAACTGAAATGCAGTGCATATTAGATCTCCAAAGCATAGCTCAAAGCATGCCAAATGCCTTCACCAATCTAGCGCGCGTGACAAGATCACACATTCCAGCTGCGAATAAGCCTGCAAAGATAGATGTACCAAATTTACGACGAACTGCCCTCCTGGAAGCCCGGGACACCAATCTTGGTGATCCACGTACATTAGCGGCTAGCCAATCATCTGCCCTTACACATAAGCAAGGCAGACCCCTTGGTTCAAAAGATTCACACCCCCGGAAGAGGAAAACCACGGCACAAGGTCCTGAAGAACCTACCGTGAGTCTGACTATCGCTTACTCATTCTAACTCATGAGTAAATTCTAGATTACGGAAGAGTCCTTAAAGAGACAAATCCTCATCCCGAGAATCGTGAGATTTCAGTCTATTATGCTAGCTTAGATGATGTGTGGCGTAGAAATGAGATGATTGTCGATGATGCATTAGCATTTGCAGTATCTACTGAGATCATGTTGAGCGATGACATTGAATCGCGTTCCGTTGATGAATGTTGACGTAGAGCTGATTGGTCAAACTGGAAACAAGCAATCTAAGTCGAACTCGATTCGCTTACGAAACATAAGGTGTTTGGACCTGTAGTTCCTACTCCTCCACATGTGAAGCTCGTTGGCTACAAATGGGTTTTCGTTCGGAAGCGTAATGAGAAGAACGAGATTGTGCGTTACAAAGCTCGTCTTGTTGCACAAGGTTTCTCACAATGCCCCGGGATTGACTATGACGAAACTTATTCACCCATTATAGATGTGATTACTTTTCGTTACCTTATCAGTTTGGTAGTTTTCGAAAAACTGGATATGCAGCTGATGGACGTAGTAACCGCATATCTCTATGGGGATCTTGATACAAAAAATTATATGAAAGTTCCCGAAGGACTTACATTGACTGGTTCAAATATTTCCAAACCTCGGAACACGCTCTCAATTCGGCTGAGGCGTTCACTCTATGGTTTGAAGCAATATGGAAGAATGTGGTATAACCGTCTGAGAGAGTATTTGACTAGTCAGGGATATGTGAACAACGAATTATGCCCTTGTGTGTTCATTAAGAAGTCACATTCCGAATTTGCGATTGTTGCAGTATATGTCGATGACATGAATCTCATTGGAACTCCTGAAGAGCTCGCGAGAATTGCTTCACACCTGAGGTCAGAATTTGAGATGAAAGATCCAGACAAGACTCAATACTGTCTCGGTCTCGAGATAGAGCATTGTTCAGATGGAATCATAGTACATTAATCGAACTACACCCAGAAGATGTTGCGTCGCTTTAATGAGGATAAAGCGAAGCCTTCGAGTACTCCTATGGTCGTTCGTACGCTAGATGCAAAACGAGATCCCTTCCGTCTGAAGGAAGATGATGAAGAGATTTTGGAGCTTAAAGTTCCTTATCTAAGTGCGATATGCGCTTTATTGTACTTAGCTTAATGCATTAGACCCGACCTCTTTCGCTGTTAATCTTTTGGCAAGATACAACAATGCACCTACGTGCAGACATTGGACTGGCGTGAAAGACATCTTTCGTTACCTTAAGGGTACTACGGATTTGGACTTGTTCTATCCCTACGGATCCTCGAGTGATGCCGCACCCTATGCTCCTCGAGTTGATTCTCGCCTTGTTGGTTATGCCGACACAAGATACTTATCTGATTTGCACAAGGCGCGTTCTCAAACGGATTATGTCTTTACCGTTGGAGGCACCGCAATCTCTTAGAGGTCAATTAAACAGGCCTTAGTTGCCACTTCGTCTAACCATGCTGAAATTCTCGCTTTACATGAAGCAACTCGGGAATGCTTTTGGTTGAGAGCAGTAGTGGGCCATATTCGAAGCTCCTACAATCTTTATCCTGCCGTTAATGCCCCGATGACGATTTTTTAAGACAACGCAGCTTGCATCGAACAGCTCAAGAAATGTTACATCAAAGGAAACAACACCAAGCATATTGCGCCAAAGTTTTTCCTTTCACATCAACAACAAGAGCATCAGAAGATTGAAGTTACGCAAATCCGTTCACAAGAAAATATGGCTGACATCTTCACCAAATCACTGCCGAAGATGATGTTTTAGAAGCTTGTTCATGGAATTGGTATGCGTAAACTTTCTGAGTTGTAACTTTGCTATTTCTCTTTGGAATTATGTCAAACTCAGGGGGAGTATCCTGTAGATACTTGCTTGATCTTAATGTATTCTTTTTCCCTAAAATTAGGAGCATTTTTCCCATTGGGTTTTTGCTACCTAACTAGGTTTTAACGAGGCACCCACCTTGGGCTGGTCATATCCCTGATGACGTCATGTAGACGTTTCTTTTGACTTTGCATTTCTCACGCATTTTTCCTTAGACTATGGATTTTGTCCCTACTAGGGTTTTTGCCATAGCCTTAGGGATTTTTTTAGTGAGACTTACTACTTATGCAAGTTCCTACCTTATTGAGAATAAGCGTTGTTCCTTGGAATCAGTGTCGACGAGTTGACTTCCTCAACTTCCGCATGATGCTAAATCTACATTGAGTATTTACACACTCAAGGGAGAGTGTTGTAAACATTCCTAGTTTAAGTGTGATTGTGTAAATCCTAGATTAGATTTGATTCTAGTTATCCTTTCCTATTACAACTTGTATTACTTGGGGAAGAAGGAATATCTTCTCTCCCTTTACTACTATAAATAAAGGCACAATGTAGGAGGTATAACAACACACATTCCCTTACAATTCTACAAACACATCTCTCTTTTCTCTCTTCTTCTTGCCGCCGGCCACCCTAAATATTGTCAGATAAAATAGATCACAACAAAACAATTAAAAGGTTCAATAAATGTAAAATAAAATAAGAGAACAGTTTTTGAAATGAAATTGTAAAAGCACTAGGGTTCTATCGTCACCTTAACAATTCTACTTATTTCCAATTATTTACGACTTATACATGCATATTTTGAATGTTAGGTTTTCTTAAAGTATGCTTTATTTGTAGGGGTGGGTACGGTGCAGTTCGGTGCGGTTTCACCCTTAAATCGAAACCGGAACTAGGAAATGGTCCGGTTTAGTGCGGTTCCGCTTAAATTTATTACTAAAATCACACTGTTTCTAGTTCGGTTGATGCTGGTTTACGTTTTCGAATACTAAATTATATGAATACCACATCAAAATGGTATTTAAAGTTTACTTGTTTATTTTTTATTTATTTTTATTTATTTTTATTTTTGTTTGCATGCTTGCATTTGTATATGACTTCTAAAATGGTTATATAAAGTTACAAACAAAACATATCTTTTTCAATACTAAATCAAAATGTAAATGTCCTTGACACTAAGCAAACGAAAATAAAAAACACAATTCAAATATACATATACATTCATAATACAAATATAGATCCACACATACAAATATATCCACTATGAAGGATCCGGATCCTCTTTGTGAGGATCTCAATGATCCGTGAATTGTGTCCGTTTATTGTACATCGTGCGGTCAGAAATCATTTTAAATTTTTTTATTTAAAATTGAACACAAACAGTATCTAATTAAAACTGATTACACGATGTACAATGAAGTGACACGATTAACAGATTCTTAAGATCCTTACAAAGATGATCCGAAGAGAGGATCATATTGGCACAATGAAGTAAAAATATTAGCAAGAATACAATAATTTAAGCCCAAAAGGGGACTTATCAAGAGATTAAAAAAGGCCTAGGAAAAAGGGAAAGAAAAAAGTAGGAGGTAACTTAACACCTTTTCTCTCAACTGTGAAGGTCTTCTCTTCGCTGTGAGATCTTCCTCTCCGTTTTCGTTAATTCCCTCATCTCTCCCACCGACTTCGCTTTAATTGATTCATACTCCTTCCAAAAACCACCCACAATATTTCTTGGATCCTGTTGGATCTATGGGGATCCTACTACATTTATGGGGAGTTAAGGCAAAGCGCAACCCTCACCCACCTGAAATGAAGACTCAGCAGGAGGAATATACACCTACCAGCATCTATACATTTATGGAGGTTTCTACGGATAAAAAAAGGGATCTATACCCAAAACATAAATCAAATCAAATACATCGTGCACAGGCTGTATCTGGAAACTTGGCTGTTTTTGCATCAGTGTTTTTTTCTGGATCTGGGTGATATACGAGTTCATGTGCTTTAGCCATCTGGAGAAAGGAAAGGGGATGAGAAATTTGGAAGTGCCAGTGGGACCATTCTCTATATCTCAAGCAAACCAGAGATTTATGTAATGGCCTAGGTGGGGGTCGAAGATCTGGTGGTCTAACTAGAAGAATCTTTGGAACCGTCCAGCATGGAGTAAAGTGTTAAACTAGTGGGGGGAGGCTCTAAATTTGAAACACCTGAACAAGTGGGGAATAAGGAACATTCTAAGAGGGGCCTGGAAGGACCATGGGGGGGGGTCAACATCAACTGGGCCCAAGATAACGGATTCATCATCATTGTGAAGGATGAAGGTACGGTTGACCGGATTATAGATCAAGTCCCATGAGCTGTCATAAACAAGTATTTTTGGGTCAAGATGTGGTCGTCGTCTTTCACTAAAGGAAATAAGGCTACCCTTTGTTCCATTTTGGGTTCAAATGAGAGGTATCCCTCTGAACCTAAAGACGGAGACAAGTGCTAGAAGGCTGGCTACAGAGGTGTAAGAGTTTTTGGAGGTGGAGAGTCTGGTGCACGCTAGAGGGTTCCTCAGAGCCAGGATTCTGGTCGACACCGTAAATCCCATGGTCACTGGGTGCTGGTTATAGAGAGATGGGGATGTAGAGTCATGGATTGAGTTTCATTATGAAAGATTCCAGGACTTTTGCTATAGATGCGGGCGGATTGGGCATGTCAATAATGAGTGTTAATTTACACAGAATCGAGGGGGTTCTGCTGACAATGGGGAGTGGACTAATGCGAAGAAACCCAGGGATATCGTGGAGGATAACCGTCCTCCACTGATGGCTTTATTTGGGGAGTGCAGGCAAGCCGGCGCAATAAGGGACCTCCAGAGGGTTAAACCCATGGAAATTACAACACAAGGGCGTGTAGAGGAGCATGAGAGATGCAGCGGTGGGTCTAGAATGCCTGACACGGATGTTGGGGGAAGCGGGGGGGGCCACTCTGCACTAGGATGTCTGAGCCTACAACTTTTTTGGTTGGCAGCAAAAGTAGGGATGAGAAGAATGGTGTCTTCCATGTCAGTATTGGTGGGCCTGGATCCTCTGGGCCGTGCTTTATTGATGTTAACCCAGCTTAAGGCCATATGGAGTTTCTTGGGCCACATCCCAAGGCTCATGGTAGTGGAGTAATTATCTAGAAAATTGAGGAAAATACTAGCCTGGGCCGACCTGCGAGAACCTTGCGACCCAACCGTGGTGGACGAGATGCCTATGGGTGAAGGGGGCAAGGCCACAGACTTTCAGCCCTTACAATCACAACGATCAACCCATATGGTAGAGACGCCATGAACTACCTCCTTTGGAACTGCCGGGGTCTAGGGTCAGACACGGTGGTTCTAGGTTTCCATGGGCTCTTTAGGAAGTAAAAACCCTCTCCGGTTTTTTTATTAGAAACAAAAATGAAAAACCACAGATTAATTGGTGTTACAAGAATGGGGTTTAATCTTGGATTTGAGGTCCCCCCTATTGGGGCAGCAGGTGGTCTATGTTTGTGGTGGAGCGACCCAATAGAAGTCCAAGTATTGTTCTCTTAAAATATTATTCATACAAGAATTAGGGATGGGTGGAGCAACTCATGGAGCCATGCCACTTGGGTTTATGGCAACCTCTACAGAGCGGAGAAATGAGGGTTGTGGGATTGTCTTTCGCAGGTCTTGGGGCCTTCGAATGACCCATGGTTCTGCGGGGAGGGGACAACTTTAATGAGTTCCTGTGGGATCACGAGAAGTCTGGAGGACGTGAAATTCCTCATTCTCACCCTCGATATCTTCAGGAGTTCACGTCGTGAATGAAGCTCATTGATCTCATATTCAACGAACCGAAGTTCACCTGGCGTGGGACGAGAAATAATAGCCTTGTTCAGGAACGCCTGGACATGGGGCTTGTGAATGAGAGCTGGCAAGAGAGGTGGCCAAACACCACTGTGATTCGCGGAATAGTTCGGGCATCTGATCATTGCCCGGTAGTTATCAATTTTGATCCGGCACCTCCGCAAGGAAAGAAGATCTTTCGATTTGAATCTTTTTGGCTGGAGGAGGGGGGTTGTCGTGAGATAATTGAAAAATGTTGGGGAATTCACTATAGGGGTGGCGCCCTTAAGAATTGGCAGAGGAAACTTGATGTGTGCAGAGGCAGACTGTTGAACTGTGGTAAAAGGAAATTCAAAAAAGGCAGGATGAAGATTGATGATCTCAGCACAAAACTAGGCTACATGCAGGAGCATTGGGAAGAGCATTGTGACCAAATTACTGAACTTTCAGGACATATTGTGAGACTCGAGGAGAGGGAGGAGAAGTTTTGGTAGCACAGAGCTCGAGTGAAGTGGCTGCAGGGGGTGACTCAAATACTAAGTTCTTCCATAATACGGTCATTCAATGGTGAAGATTTAATAAGATTGCCAAATTGAAGGATGGTCAGGGGGAGTGGATGGAGAGCCCGGAGCGAATTAGAAATATTGTTTATGAGCACTTCTCCTTGCTCTTCGCTTCATGTGGGCATCGGGACTGGCGTTCAGTTCTTGACTGCCTCGAACCGACGATCTTGGATGAGATGAACTCCCATCTAGCGAAGCCCATTGAGTTGGATGAGATTCGCGAAGCGGTTTTTCAGATGGGTGGCTCCAAGGACCTTGGACCTGACAGTTTTCATGGGGTATTTTTTCATTCCTTCTGGGAAACTATTGCCGAGGATATTCGGGGATTTGTTCTTGGTTTTGTGAGTGGGGTGGCATGTCCCAAGAATCTCAATGCCACCCATATTGTACTTATTCTGAAGACTCCAAGCCCTGAATCTGTTGGTCAGTTTCGTCCTATCAGTTTATATAACTATTCTTACAAAGTCTTCTCTTAGATTCTCACAAACCGCTCGAAACCATAGCTGCCGAATATCATCTCTCAGACTTAGAACGCCTTCATTGGGGGTAGGCAAATTCAGAACAACATAATCATTGCTCATGAGATCTTCCACTTTTTGAAACTCGGGAAAGTGAAAAAGAATTTCAAATTTGCCATGAAGATTGATATGAACAAGGCATATGATCGTATCGAGTGGGATTTCCTCGCGGCGATGATGGTTCGAATGGGTTTTAATCAATGGTGGATTGACATGGTGATGGGCTGTGTTACCACGGTTAATTTTTTTGTGCTTGTCAATGGTCAACCGGGAAAGAAATTTAAATGACCTTGAGGCTTATGTCAAGGCGACCCACTTTCGCATATTTATTTCTTCTTGTGAGTAAAGTGCTTGAGAGGCTTCTAAAATGAGCTTTTGACCACGGATTCTTGGAAGGTATTAACCTCAACGACACCAGGCCTCCTCTCACCCATCTTCTCTTTGCTGACGACACGTTAATTTTCCTAAAGGCCACGCCACAAAACTGCCATAGTATTGATCTGCTACTCAGGGCATACTGTAGGGCATCGGGGCAGGAGGTTAGTGCCCAAAAATCCTCTATCTTTTTTGGAGCTAATACGTTGGAATCCGTCCGGAGTGAGATGTGCACGATCTTGGGTATGACAAAGGTCACTAACCCTGGTTAGTATCTCAGGATCCCAACTGTTTTGGGTCGATCCAAATGTGTCGCACTTGCCTTCATTAAAGAGTGTGTCTTGGCAAAAATTCAGGGTTGGAAACAAAATTTTCTTTCACAAGCGAGACATGAAGTGTTTATTAAAGCCATCCCAGCGTATCCAATGAACATCTTCAGATTTCCGGATTCTCTTTGCTGGGAGATTGACTCTGTCGTGGCAAGTTTCTGGTGGGGCCAAAATGAGGGGGAAAGGAAGATTCATTGGGTGAACTAGGAGACTTTGGGAGCGGGCAACGGGATGGTGGCATGGGCTTCATGATCTTGGTGAGTTTAATTTGGCTCTTTTGGGCAAACAGTGCTCGTGACTTATCAATGAGCCTAACTAGCTCTGGGCTCAAGTGATAAAGGGATGGTATTTCCCTAACTGCTCGTTCTTTGAGGCGAAGCACAGAAGTCGGGCATCTAGGGCATAGGCTAGTCTCTTGGTAGGAAGAGAGCTCATTCCCTAGGATCTCATTGGCAGATTATGAGTGGGGACTAAACGATGTTGTGGGTAGATTGCTGGATCCTGTCACTTATCCCGGGCCATCTAACCATTGGGCTGGGTGAAAACATTGATAGTAAACAGCTAGTTTCTTCCATCATTTGTTCGAATTCCCACTGTTAGTAGATCAACACTATTAGTGGTGCTTTCTTGGAGGGTGATTAAGAGGCAATTGTGGATACTCCTATTGGTGATGGTGCTAAGAATAATAGGCTTATCTAGCTAGAGGATCGGTGAGGGCGGTATACGGTTAAATCTGGATACCATTGGATTTATAGTCAGACACATCGAACCCAGCAACACCGACCCTCATCGTCTACGCTTGTCAATCCTTTAGTATGGAAAGCTATTTGGTATGTTGATGTTCCCCTAAAGATAAAGCACTTCCTCTAGAGGGTTCTTAATCAGGCAACTGCCACTAAACTAGAGCTCTTTCGTAGGAGATGTGGCTCATCTTCTTTCTGCCCTTTCTGTAATCTCCATGAAAAATCAATCGAGCATGTTCTATTACTATGTTTGTGGGTGGAAAGGGTCTAGTTTGGGGGCCATATCGGTTACCATGTGGCTCGGGACTCCGTAACCATATTCCATGTTTGGTTGGAGCACATGTTCGATGGGATGTTCAGGAGTAAGAAGGGACAGATGCATTCCTTGGCCTTGATTGCTTTCACTTGCTGGAACATTTGGAAGTCCCGGTGCAATGCCATTTTTACTCACAAACTGCTATCTCCCCACCAAACTTTGCAAGTTTGGAAGGTCAGGGGAAACTGTCCAGGGGCAGGTTGGGTCTTCTCCTAACGCATCATAGTCTCTCCCATGTATGACTCGGTGAAGATCAATGTGGATGCAAGTTGGCGGAAGTCTAATAACCTGGGACATATTGGGGTGGTGGTGAGGAACTCAAATTCTTAATGCCTGGCAGTCCAAAGAAAAACAATCAAAGCCCCGAGTATTGCAGCGGTTGAAGCTCTATGTGTCATGAATATTTGCTTGCCCAACTTCAGGGATTTACAAATATAATTATGGAATCGGAATCTAAAGAAGTAATTTCATGGGTGAACGGATGCATTGAAAAATGTACCTAGGAGGTATTCCTTACTGTGTGTAAGATACGGTTGTTGGGGGGAGCCTTCCACGCATGTGCCTTGTCTTAGATCTGAAGATCGGCAAACAAAGTAGCGGACTATGTTGCGTTGCACTTTGGCGCGGAGATGTGCAACTTGGTTTGGGTCATCCGGCCCCCATGTTCGTTTGTGCAAGTTCTGAACAAGGATGGTCTACCTTGCCCTGCTAGTTAGCTCATTTGTTGGTTGTAAGGGAATGTTCGTTTGTGCAATCTCCCTTACTTCCAGTTATTTACTTTGTATTTGCTTGCCCTTTGTGGCTTTCTTGTTCCATTGGATTCAGTCCTGGCAATGAAATATTTCCTAATTATTAAAAAAAAAAAAAAACTTAATACCTTAAGATCATTCTATCCAAGAAAAATATGAAAGTTTCTCAAAAAAAGAAAGAAAAATATGAAATTGAAACTAAATGTCAAATTTGGAGATCTATGAGAGAAATGAACTCCTTTTTTAAATATGTGCTTATCTTAATAGGTGAACCGTGCAAGTGAAATACCTAATTAAGAAATCCTCCCATGCAGTCGCAGTAGGTGAAGCCAGTTTGATTTTCACCACCCATTTAGTGGCACTTGTATACAACTATTAAAATTAGTTAATTATTTCGTTGATTTAAGGGTCTTGGCGACTTGATCTTGAATTGAACGTTGTTACAAGTTTTGAGCTTGCAACAAAGTCTTGAAGGAATCGGCACAAGTGCTTGTTGATTCTTTAAGGGAATGCTTCGGCTTTGGTCGAAAGAAAGCTTCGGCTTTGGTTGTGCATTCTTTGAAGAGAGCTTTGGCAGTGTATTAGTCTTTAAAGATTTGGCAGAGGTTCTCATTTTATGAGAATTTCGGCCCTTCAATGTAGAACTTGTCGACCCTTTGTTTGTCTTGGGACCTTGTGATTATAGACTTCCAAAGCCATGCCTTTGGGTAGATTTGGCTTTGATTTGTGTCTTGATTCATCCATGGGAGAATTTAGGCATGTTTTGTGTCTTAATTTCAGCCATTTTCCCTTACTTGGCCGAAATCTATGGGACTTGTTGTCTATTTTGTGAGCAATCTTCAATCTACAAGGATAACTTAAAATCATAATCCAAATCAACTAAGGAAATCTTCCTAGCTGGTAATTCCCCACATTTATGGACCATCAAGGCTCCAAATCATGCCCAAAACAACTCTAATTAGAGCATCCTCGATGGCGCTCTATCTTCCATGTGGCTCTCTAATGAGCCTCAACAAGGAAATTCAGCCCCTATAGGCCAAAATTAGGTCCCTAAAATTGGTAGCCACCGCCCATCTCCTAGCAAGAGGTTACCCAAAGTCAGCCAAGAGGCAACCTTATTTTCAAGTAGAACCTGCACCAAAAAGCCACAAATTAAAGCGTTTAATTGTTTTATTTTGTTATTTTTTAATTCAAAATAGGGGCCCACCCATTTTGTTATTTAAAGAGCTAAGAGGTAACCCTGGAGGCCTTGTAGTTTTTAATTCAAAATGTGGGCCCACCTCCAGTTATGTTACCATTTATTACTGTTGTTTCAACAGCTTTTTTTTTTCAACTTTTTTTCTTTTTTTTTTTTTCTTTTTTTTTTTTTTGTCAATTTTTTTTTTTTGTCACATATAAAAACCCCATAATTTTGCCACTTAGTATTACGGTCTAGTGGTATTCCTCTTCGCTTGTAAGTGAGAGATCTTAGGTTCGATTCTCACCAAGGCGAATTTGAACCACATTATTGCTAGCTCATTGTGAGGCTAAGCCCACCCCCTCCGCTTTAGTGTGGACAATATCTTTTGCTCAGCAAAAGAAAAAAACCCTCATAATTTTCTTCAAAAATTTACATCCTTCACAAACTTCTTAATATTTGTTCATTTGCCAAACTCATTATTTGCAACAATTTTTTTTTTCTTTTTGCTCTCATCATTTTTTCTCCAATGGGGGAAAAACTACAAAAAGGCACAAATTACTCGGTTGAGGAAGATGTAGTGCTAAGTCGAGCATGGATTGTGATTAGTGAAGATCTAATTGTTGGAAAAAATCAAGCCGACACCACGATGTGGGCCCGTATTCAACATCAATGGCTAGAGTTCTACAAAAGTGATGATAGCTCAAAAACCTCGAAGAGCCTCAAAAATAGGTGGGGGTCATCAATAATGAGTGTAGCAAGTTTGCTGAACACTTCATTCAAATGAAGCAGAGGCCTAAGAGTGGTAGTTGCAAAGACAACCATGTGAGTTTTTATCGAGTTTACTTGTTTAGTAATTTATTTTGCATTTTAGTACATTATTTTATTTACTAATTTAAAACTTTAATCCACACATTCATGGATAGAAGGTGCAGGGTTCTCATATTATAAGAAAGAGGGTAAATCTTTCCAGTTCATGAATTGTTGGGAGATTTTACGACATGCCCCGAAGTAGAATGAACCACTCCCTATTAATGAGTTATCTCCAAAGGCAAATAGTTTTTATGTCAACAATGAGGATCTTATGGAGTCGGTTTTGGAAACTCAAAACATTGCGCATACTTTAACCCGACGTCAAAGGCCTATTGGAAACAAAAAAGCTAAAGCACAAAAAGAAAAAGGTACCGTGCATGATCTTGACCAAGAAGCAAAACTTTTGGCTAGCTCTTTTATGGCTTACAAAGAGATTTTGACAACAAACAAGACCTTAAGCTTATGATGACGGAAACTTCAAAAATTAAGACTCCGGCTAGGAGGAAGTGGATAAGATAGCAACAAAATGAGGTCCTAAAAAAAAAGAACTACTTCGCCCACCACTTGGAGGTGATGTTGGTGTTGCCAATGGGCTTGTAGTAGTGGATGTGTTGTGGATGAAGATGTTGATGTTGAAGACGTACTGGAGGGGATGGATGATGGGTTGGGGCTTTGCATTTGCAGCGTTGGAGTAGAGAGTGGCTGGGGAAGATTTAGGGTTTTTTTTCTTTTTCTATTTTTAAAATTTTTAGTTATAAAAAAAAATTGATTTAATTAACAAATTTGTATTAGCTGTTTGGCCATGTGGCTCTAGTTTGACAACCATGTCAGCGCAAATATGGAATATACTGCTGTCACATCATCACTTAACTGCGAACTTTACAGATTTTCTAATGATTGTATGAAATTGAAATGAATATAATTAGATATATGAGATTGAAATGTTTTAAAGATGTTGTATGAGGTTGCAAGTGCACCCAAACTCGAGGAAGTAAAATGTAATTTACCCTAAGAAAAATTTAAGATGGCACATCCAAGAATCAACTTAAGAAAAGTTAAGACAAAAATAAATTTACTGCATAATCAAATTATTACATAAATAAATATATAGCCCCATATAGAGCCAGAAAGTTATATAGTCCCTTACTGAGAGTGATTCTTTTTTAAAGCCCCAAAGGTTCCTCGGAGCTCTAAATTGCGGCAATATCCACCACTTTTCTAGCCCTATATAGATACCCTCATTGGGGATTCTCTGAGAGCTTGAGATGTCTTGAACATATTTTCAAAAGGCCTCGAACCCAAAAGACACAATCTTGGACACCAAAAAGTCCAATTAAGACCAAAACATCACTTTGGCAGCATTGGTGCTGGTCTTTTATTTTATTGCCATAAATTATCCACTTGATAGAAAAATATGAAACTTTGATATGAACAAGCTGAAAGACTCACGAACATCCTCTAGTTGGAATCACTCCACAAAAAAATCATATGTTTGATTACTTTTTGCTCAAGAGGAAGTCAAATGTCCTACATTGAATATATAAATCAAAGTATCAAAATTTCACCAAAATAATTACCAAATCATACTAAGAACAGGGTAAATATATAATATAAAACATACTCATCAAGACCCACATGTGTTGGTGGGCGCTACCTCTATTAGAAAGATTGTACAAATGATGAGCAAGTTACTGATTCGATCTTTGGCCGGAGCCATGAAATTCTCTATTGGAAAATAAATCCATGTAGCAAAAAATCAAGTTGGTTCATAACCTGTTTGGTGGGCCGATTGGGATGGGCAAATCAAGTAGACAAACTTCTAGGTGGCATGGCTCTTTCCTGACATCATCACACCCCAGATCCACTTAAAAAAGGAAATAGAAGTTGTCTTACTCTTATCTTTTTGTAGAAATCTCTACGAGCTTAATGATGTCACTCGAGTGTTGAGCTTTCAAAGGATTTTTCAAGACCATCCAAGGTTTTCCATTCTTCAAGGTAGTTTACTTGCTCGGCCATAGGGAAAGGTAGCTTGCTTAGTTAGGGTTGTGACCAATTAAAATAGACTTGAGTCCATTTAGTTGTTTGTCGTGTCAAAACAAAAATTGGCTATAATAAGATATGATGAGTTATGAATCCATAATAGAGTGAGTTATATAACTCATCCTCACACGGGTTACAAATCTCATTGTGAGGCAACGCGATTAGTAGTGCGGCGTTCAATCTTCCTCTCCTCCCTCTGTCGTCATCATCATCTCTCTCTCTCTCCAGAACTGACCTATCTCTTTCATCACAAGCGTCGTTCTGGGTGGGTCATCGCAAGCAGCGTCGTATGCAAGTCCTGAGTAGCATTAAGCGTGGGTTGTGATCAGCGATTTTCTGGTACGATTCAGATAAGAGGGTACAGAGATTGACTCCTGGTTCAATTCGCAGCAGCGGGTGCAGATCGAATTTGGGTTGAACACTGCATTGTCTTCCATCGTGAGCTATCTGTAAACAAGGGTTGATGGAGAATTCTTCTATGAATTACGGTGAGCGTTTGAAATTGAAGAGTGTGAAGGGGAGTGAGGGAGAGGAGAGGGAGAGAACAATGGAGAAGATGAGATGGTGAGAATGATCATTTCATAAAATTGGGTTCAATACTGCATCGTCTTCCATCGTCAACTATATCTCCTTTGTTTTTTTCCTTTTTTTCCTCTGTTCTGGCCTCTATTTGTCACCTTCTCCTCCGTCTAAAGATCATTCCATAAAATTGGATAGAAAGACCATTTCTCTCCTCCTTCCTTTGTTTTCTTTCCCTTACTTCCTCTCCTCCTTCCTCTTTCTTTTACCTACTCCTTCGCCGGTGCAAGTTAGATTTCAAGGCAATGGATCGATAAATCCAGAAATTCATGTAAGTGCGGCTATGTAGCTAGTCGATTTGGATGGTTTGTCAGAACCTCAGAGTCGTACAACGGTGCAAGTGCTTTACTCCGACAGGGTGCATGTGCAGATAAGGGGCTGGGTGCTGAAGTGGGAGTCCGCGAAAGAGAGAAACAGATGGTGGGGCTTGGTGAAAAAGCCCTTGAAAGGTACTTTGAGGTAGAAAAGAATGATTCCGGATTGAGGCTTTCACCCATATTGGGATTAGGCTTTTTAGCCAAAATAATCCATGAGATTTGCATAACTTTTTACTGTGGTTCATGAGATTTGAAACAATAGAAGCGGTCATTGAGATTGTCCATCATCAATTATTTTAGTCATTCCATGAAAAATCATGTTAAATAAGTATCAAAATGACAAAAATACCCTCAATTTAAAACAATAGGCCAAAATGATTTGACAAACAAATTGAGGTTATTTTTGTCACTTCATTCTTATTTAATTGAGATTTCTCATGGAATGACCAAAATGATTGATGATGGACAATCACAGGGACTACTTCTATTGATTTCAAATCTCATAGACCAAAATGAGGAGTCATGCAAATCTCATGGATTATTTTGGCTAAAAAACCGTGAGATTATCACCTCCATTTTAGTAATCCAATTCCTCCAAATTCTATGAATAGGAATTTTTTACTGGATCTCACCATGTTTTTATTGCAAAAATGATGAGTAAACACTATAATCTTTTTAAATGCGGAGTGCTTCCCTTTCATTTCATCCCAACCCCAACTGGTAAACATGCCATTCGAAGAGCGGAAATATTATATATGGTAGGTATTTTATTTATTAACTTGTGAACATGGTGGATTTCATTCTATTTTTACCAAGTCACGCACCAATCAACAACCTTCAGTCGTCAAATTGAATATTATATTTAGTATACCACATCACACCATCAAATTGTTTATAGTCATCTCATGTCAAGTGGATCCTACCACATCACGCACACCTATCAATCATTCACAATCGTCATATATCCTCATCACACACCAGCCAACTGTTCACAGTTGTCATGAATGTCATAAATACTACCAACCCACACATGAACTCTTGAGACTATATATATATGGTTTGAAGAGTTAAATAAAATCACTCAATATTTCTTCTAATTGTTACATTTCTTTCTCAAAATTTCTCCTTTTTATCACCCCAAAGAAAAACTATGGAAATCCATGATGGATCTAGTGGCCATGTGGGGAACAAGAAGTACTCAATACTCTTTTTCTTGATGAAGGTAATGACGGAGGTGTTGTTAGAAGACCGTAGCTTTCACAAGTTGTTGGTGATTGTAGTGCATGCAGTGTTTCTAGAGTTCGGTTTTGTCCAATTCGATTCATTTTCGGGTGCCCAAGTCGATCGCTTTCATCTCTCAGACGAGTGGCCAACGACACCTTTCACGTTGTCGTTTACCTACACTATGCCCGAAATTCTGAAAAATGGAAATAATTGTGTCTACGTTTCCGGGTCTTTAATTGGAATAGACGGCGTCCTAATAAGATTTCAGATGGTGTGCAACTCTGTCTACGTTTTCGGGTCTTTAATTGGAAGAGCGTCGGGTTCTTACTGGGTACAATTGAACACCGAGAGGTTTGGGGCCATGATCCGAATGCTGAACGACACAAAAGGACTTGTCGCTAAAGAAGAAGCTTTGGAACTGTGGAAAATTGTGAAGGACGAGATTGTGCTGCCGTTGGCAATCGATCTTTGTGCGAATGCTGGTTTGCCAGCACCGCCGAGCTTCATGCAGCTTCCGTCAGAGATTCAAATGAAGATTTTGAGGTTGCTGCCCGGTGTGGATATTGCCATGGTGGGTTGTGTGTGTAAGGAATTGAGGGATCTTGCTAACGATGACCAACTGTGGAAGCAGAAGGTTTTTGATGAGTTTACTATTGAGTTTCTTCTTGATCAAACCTCAAGCATTATCAGTTTTGGATAATGGTGAAATGTTTTTCAAATAAATTGTGAGAAATTATATGAAAATTTTGAATAAAATGAATAAATTCGTATCAAAATTTTGCTAAGTTCTATGAATTCTGCTAAATCAAACACCAATTACAGTTGTGGATTGTCCAATAGATTATTGTGACACATTCCATGGGCTGTACCACGTCAAATTCTAATTGACCAAGAAAAATAAATAAAAGTTAGCCCAGCAACTCCGGGATGAAGGGGGTTCCGAGCCCATCCTGACTTTAAAAAAGTAAAAATTAGTGCACTACTCATTGTTCTTCTCTTGTTGCTAGTAGATCCATCTCCACCTAATTCATCTAGTCCGGGATCTAGACCATTAAAATTTGATCCAACAACTACAAACAGAATGTTCTTTTAAAAGTGATAATAATTATAGTCGTTGGATCAAATTTCAACAATCTGAATCCCGAACTATATGGATTTGGTGGAAAAGGATCCGGCCGTAAAAGAAAATGGGGCACATCCCAAAGAAAAGTCAAAGAGTAAATTATATTTTAATTTCTTAAGTTTTAGATATATTGCTATGGATGCAAATTTCTTCTTTCTTGATCTTGGACAAAAATGCACCCACAAAACAAATCACTCCTTTGGTCAAGGCCAAAAGCTTCACGTGCCCACGATGAATTTGGGGGAGGGGTGCTTTGGCCGAAGAACCTCTGATGCCAAAGTTAGAATTTTGAGGGAAGAGTGTTTGAAGAATTTTGTAGAGTTTTGCAAGAGACTTGGAAGTCGTTTTTGGAGAGAATGTAGAGCTATTTATAGGGATATGGCTGGCCCTATTAGCAGAATAGGGACCAGCCATTTGTGGTATTTTTTGGGTGTAATTTGTAGTTAATTAGCCATTAATAGATTAATTAGGTAATAAATCCATTAATTGACTAATTAACATAATTTAAAAGAAATGTTTTGGGGGTTATGGAATAATTACCTTGTGGGGAATATAGGATGAGGGTGGATGAAATAGTTTTGAATTTGTTACCTATTTTGGGCACTTTTGACTTGGTTGAGGGATGATTGTCCGCTGCTCGCACGTAGGAATCCCGGTATGCCTCAAGGGTATTTTTGTCCTCTTCTATCCAAAAATCCACGTGTAGCCTTGTGATTATTTTTGGCTCCACAAATGCCCCTACACCTGTTGGGCTGCTCGCAGAAAAGGGCAACAGGTGTAGAGATTTTCTTGCTTTAGGAAACTTTGGACTGCTTCCTATTTTGATGTAGATTCCTTTTTTAATAGGAAATTAGATCCTTCTAAGAAAGGGAAATAAATTTCTCTCAAAGCCTATTTAAGTCCACCTTAAGTGGGTTATTAAATAAATTTTGAAGAGCGATTTATTCTACCCTACAAGATAAAGAGAGAGAGAAAGAGAGAGTAGAGGATATTTGTTCCCCCTCCTTTAGCAATCTTCTACATCTTGCCCGTGCAAAGGACCGTATTTCGTTGTTTTCTTCGTTTTCTCCATGCCGCACTGATGTAAGAAAAATTTCATTTTTCTTGTCTTCTTCTTGGATGGTGCTATCGCGAGGCAGCCGTCGGGGTGGTGCGGCACATCGGCTAGCAGGGACCAGGAGTCGGATCGGCATGGGCCGATGAGGTGTTGTGGCTGGGACCACTACTTTAGGCTGCTCGGCTTGGCTAGAACCAAAGGCAACTTGTGCGGCTAGGGCCGCGGATTGTGGCGCTGGGGCGCAATAATAGGCAAGCCACATGGCTCATGTCATTTGAGCTCTTGGACCTAACACGGGCAAGGCTGGCGATTGGGAGAAATGAGGAGGTCGCGGGCCTCATGGGCTGCCAGAATGCTGGGCATACAAGCTTCCTGCCTGTTAGTTCGAGAGAAAAAATGAGGGAAAAGCTAGTATGAGTTGAGTTCTCCTGTTGAGTACTGTGAATGGGGTTGGCTACTTAGTCATTTTCGTAGGCAAAAAAATGGGCTGCTCCCGAGAGAGGAGATGAATAAGATCAAGGCGGATGCATTGGCTCGTCCAATCGCTGTTGTGGATCCTGCTGCAAGTGAAGGTGGGAAAAGAGATCCTGCCATGCCCCCAGTGTGGAAATCTGTACCAAGACGTCCGTTGAGAGCTAAGTCTGGTTCACACTTGGAAAAGCTTGATATTATGAAGAGCGATAAGGTGGACTCTGCTGCTAAAGTAACACCAAGGCCCATTCCTCCTGCTGCTGAGACTGAATCACCAGCTGGGAAGGAGGAGACTGCTCGCGTGGGCAGCTATGAGAAATTCACTAAGCCTGCTTCTAGGAAAGCTGTTGAGATATGTGCGCTTTTGAAACTAGATCTGCTTAAAGACATAGACGCTTGTGCCAAGTTTGTCGATGACATTAGAGGGATTATTTGCCCAAGTTCTTTTGCAAAGCATACGACTGAGTATAGGAAGACTGCCCTACTTGCCATGATCCAGAAGACGATTATTCTAGCAGCCGAGTCTATGCTCTTTCATCAAATGGATACCAAGGCTGCCAAGGAAGTGGCAAGGGCTGTGGCAATCGAAGCTTATTCTTCTGCTGAGAAGTTCAAGGGGTTGGAATCTGAGCTCGTCATTTTAAAGAGGTCTAATATCTCTGCAGCTTGAGATCGCTCACTAAGAGATCGTTGACTTGAAGAATAGGCTTGACGCGATCCAAGTTAAGTATGAAAGTGCAGAGAATGAGATCGGATGTCATATACCTCAGATTCAAGATCTTGAGCGTGCCGTTTCTGAGCTTCGTTCCGCTGTTTATGTAAAGGATGAAGAGTTGATTGCTGTTTTTAACCAAACGATCCACTTCAAGAAAATCGTCGATATGCTTGAACCCTAAGCGTTGGAACTTCAAGGCGTACTGAAGATCAACGAAAGTTTGAAGAATGAAGTGGATGAGCTGTAGCGCATCCATGTTAGTCTGCTCAAGGAGAACGAGTAGCTGAAAGGTGAGAAGGCTGGGCTCGGGGTTTCGAGACCTTCTCTATTTCTCTGGAAGACTTGCTTGCTTTTATTTTTTAGGCTTCCATTGGTGAAGTAGTTAGAGAAGTTGGTGCCCAGGTTGGGGCAGCTGGGGGTGAAGCGCTGGATGATGTCGCTGCTAGGAGTGTCGTGGCTGCTGAAGGTATGGTGACTGAGTAGTCATGGGATGTCCAAGCTGCTGAAGTGTAGTATTCTAGGTTGCCTTTAGGATTTTCTTGGTTTTCCTTGCAGCTCTTGTTTTGCCTGAACTTCTTCGGCTTTTGTTAGTCGTTTATAAACATGCTTCATTCGTTTTTCTTCATCTTCGCTTCTTTTGTTCATGCCCTAACCTTTAGACTTTATAGACCAGTAGCAGTCATGCTACTTTTCTATAAGCAGATAACCCCGCATAGTCTACGCAGCCGTAGGTGTTGGTGTAGAACTTTTTGCAAAGTTGTCAGCCATAGGGTTGGCAGCCGGATGCCTTACTTACAGAAACAGACGAGTCCGCGTAACCATTAGGCTGTTTAACCTTGGCTTTCTCCCATTCCGTAGGTTACGTAGCAAGTATCACAACACTTTAGAATTTGGTGTAGGTTGTTCCGCGCTTGGCAGTGGTGAAGCTTATAAATTATGTAGCATGTCGGCAGTGGATAAGGCTTATTATATGCACGCTAGCTTGTTTAACCTTTAACAAGAATGTGCAGCTGTATAAGTCTAGCATGGCTTTACCACTCGAAGGGCAAGCCGTAGGCAGTTTTCCGAAAATCGTAGGCTACCTTATTGCACTCGGTAGCAGCTTTAGGTTTCCAAGGCGGGGCGTACTGCGTAATATGCCTCATCTGTCTTTAGGGCCCGGTTCCCCGCAGATTAGGTCAAGAGACCCAAAATTCTTCAGTTAGCTAAGCTTTGAAAAAGACCATTGTGGCTACTTCTAGGAATCCCGGCGCAAGCCATTATGCATCTAGTTATACTAGGACAGCCCGGCTCATCCACGTCTGGATATTCGGAGTGTAGAGTTTATCCTCTCGTCTTAGAGAGTTAACCTATGTGGGTGTCGGGGAATTGGTTTACCCTCTCGCACTAGAGAGCATAGTTGGTCCTTTGGTGGGTGCAATTCCTGCGATGAGTCCTTAAAAAGAGCGTGGTCTTCTTTTGAAGTGCAAGAGTGATCAATTGTTCTAAGTATGCAGCCGAGCCAAGTTGTGATTACTTCTGAATTTCTCATTGAAAAACGAGTGAAACGAACGAAAACATTGCATAACAATTAGATAGTCCTCGGCTTGTGAGGTGGTGCCTGTCAAGCTGCTTGAGTCGTCGGGCTTTGATGTAGAGAGATGTCACACATAGTACTTCCTCAGATTGTAGGCGTTCCACTGCTTTTCGATCTTTTTGTCGTTTCATGGTGGCGAGAGTGTAATTACTCTTGCCACCTACTCTGTTGATTTTGTACTGACCTTCCCAGATGTGATCCATCTTTTTAGAGCCTGCTCTGCGGGCAGTGATGAAGGTTTTTCTTAGGACTAAATCTTTGGGTCGGAACTCCCGGATCTTGGCCCTTTTGTTGTAGCTGAAGAGGAGCTACTACTGGTAGGTTGCGATGCGGGTGATGATCTACTCGCGCTTCTCCTCTGCCAGATCTAAGCTTGTGGCTATCTCCTTACTGTTATGCTCAATGATTGGCAGTCAAGTGCCGATACTTGGCACGATGACATTGGGAAAAATGATTGCTTTTGAACCAAATGCCAAAGAGAAATAAGTCTCACTGGTTGTCTGTTTCTTGGTGGAGCGATACGCCCATAAACATCCGGGGAGTTCATCTGGCCATTTTCCCTTCTTATCGGTGAAGGATTTCTTGAGGAAGTCGAGGATTGTCTTGTTGGATGCTTCGGCCTGCCCATTGCCTTGAGGATATCTCAGTTTGGACATATGCTGCTTGATGCCATACTTTTGGAAGAACTTCGCTAAATCTTTGCCCACGAATTACGGGCCGTTATCTGTGACGATGGACTGAGGGATGCTAAATCGGTAAATGATGTTCCTCCGTATGAAGCACTATATGTATGTCTAAGTCGTGGTCGTCATGGGCTTTGCTTCTACTCATTTGGTGAAGTAGTCGGTTGCCACGATCATCATGCCTCTGCCCCTAGTAGTGGGTGGCATAGGTCCCCCCAGGTCGATTGCCCACTGCATGAACGACCAAGGACTCGTCTGCGGGTGTAGTTCATTAGCAGGCAGTGCTAGTACCGGCTTGTAGCATTGGCAACGGTCACATTTTTGTACTAACTCCTTAGCGTCTTGGTGCATGGTAGGCCAGTAATAGTTTGCATTTAGAGCCTTCTGTGCTAAGGATTGGCTTATGGGGTGATTTCCACAAACGACTTCGTGGATTGAGCTTAGAACCTTCAAGTCATCGGGAGGCACTAGGCAGCGAAGATGTGGTCCGGTGTAGGATCTTCGGATAATAATGTCATTCCACATGTAGTAGTGTGCTACCTTTAGTTAGAGCTTTCTAGACTCCAACCTTTCCGTGGAAAGTGTGCCGTTGACCAGGTAATCTATAATAGCACTTTGCCGATTGGGAGTTGTACTAACCTGTGACACTTCGGCTACTGGTTCTGCCTCTATGCTTGGCTTTTCTAGATATTCCACCAGGATAAAGCATTTGAGTTGGTGGTCGAGGGCAGAGCCTAGGTTGGCTAGTGCGTTCGCGTGGGCGTTGTTTGCCCACGAAACTTGAGTAGGGGTGTAAGTTTGAAATGCCTCAAGTAGTCTGGCCAGTGATTAGCTAGGAATCAGACTGAATTGAGAGCTTTTTCACTGCCAAGTGTTTTGCCATTCGGAGGCCTGCTAATAAAGCCTCGTAATCTGCTTCGTTGTTGGATGCTTTGAAACCTAGAGTGATCGTCTGCTCGGCCATCAAACCGTCTAGGGTGACAAGGACCATGCCTGCTTCCGAGCTTTTGTAGTTGGATGCGTGGTTGACATGCAAATGCCAGAATTTTCCATTGGATGAAGCAAGCATGGCTAGAGCGTGCTCGGCTGCCTCCGGAGCGTCGTCGGGTAGCTCTATTACGTCGCCTAGGCTAGATGTGAAGGCGTGGTAGGGAGTCGTGGAGCTGGGACATGTTACACGTAGCAGAAGATACTCAACTACCGGTATTGGGCCACCCTAGAGTTGAATTATGAGTGAAGGTCGGCTGGGGCCGTGTGACACGTAGCAGTATGTGGTGTTCAACTGCCGGTACATGTTGCTCTTATGTAGAATCTTTTGGGGCGACGAGGACAAAACTAGCTTTCGAGTGTGTCCTTCTAGTGTTCGTCTGCCCTTGGCACACCTTTTGGGCCAAGTTGTTGTGTTCGTTAGAAAACTTTGCATCCGCTCGTGCCTACGCCTTTATCATCGCGTGTCTGGATTGGGCAGAATAATGTGTCATGAGGATGACTGCGTGCATTTGAAGGTAAAAGTTAAGCTTCCAGGTTGCAACAACTATTGCCAAAGTTAGTTTTTGAATTTCTGGTAGCATCGAGAAGAGCTTTTGAACTGTGGACTACAGGTAGTCGGGCCCTCAACTCTTCTCGTATGATAGTAGAGCTTATTGCTACTTTTAAGACTGCCAAGTTGATGTATAATTCCTCTGATGCTTCTGGCTTGGATAGTAAGGGAGGTGATGTGAAATACTTCTTCAAGTCTTGGAAAGCTCTTCCGTACTCTTCGTCCCATTTGTCTCATTGTGCCCTCTTGATGGCCTTGAAAAATGACTTGCATCGATCGGTGGACCGCGAAAGAAAGCGGTTAACGGCGACTGCTCGTCCAGTCAAGCTTTAGATCTCCTTTAAGGTAGTGGGAGATTTCATCTCTACGATCGCTCGGATTTGCTTGGGATATGCTTCGATTCCTTGTTAGGTTACTGGGTACCCTAAGAATCTGCCTGAAGATACTTCGAATATGCATTTGGTGGGGTTGAGATCGAGAACTTAGAGTAGTTCTTGGTCGTCGGGCTTCCTCTAGTCGGGGATCAATCCCAAAGCACGTGCTTTTCTGCTAAAGCGAAATAGTCTATTATGAGCCCTTTTTGGAAGGCTGCTCTAGCTATCGAGTCGTTGCATTCGACTATCATTGCCTTCTCTGCTTTGAACCTCTTCACATATTCGCGAAACAACTCCTTTGGGTTTTTCTTGACGTTGAACAAATGGTCGAACTTCTTCTTGATCGAGCGATATGATGAATATTCTTTGGTGAAAACCAAAGAAAGTTCGTCGAAACTCCAGATGGATTGTGATGGCAGGGTGTAGAACCAATCTTGGGCCTCGCCTTGCAGAGTGGTGGCGAATATCTTGCACATGAGATCGTCGTTGTTTCGATAGAGAATCATTGCGCTTCGGTAGTGCTTTAGGTGTCTCTCCGGGTCTTCACCTCATTTGAAGAATGTAAAATGCGGCATGCTGAACTTGCATGGAGGCTCTGCCTACTTGATCTCGTCCATGAATGGTAACCTGCTTATGTTGGTCATGTCCCATCGTAGTGCCTCGTCAATGACCTCATCACGTTGGAAATCGCGTAATCACTTGGTCAGGAGCCTCTCTACTTCTTCATGAATTTGTCTTTGTTGGGGTAGCGGAACTCTTGGCTGCCTCCAGTCGTGACCTATTAGTCTAAGCTACTATTCTACGTGCTCGGCTCGTTTATGCCGCAGCTGCAATGCATGTGGTTCTTTCCTAGCAGGCAAGAGAATTCTTCTCAGGCTGCCGGTTAAACTTGAGCCGGATTGAGTGATTGTTTCTCTCCGTCCATCATGCTGTCTGCTCTAATGTGAGGTGGATGATGCTTCTTGCAGGCCTAGCCGCGAATGAACACTTCGCCTGGAAGTTTGCTCATGTTGACTATCAGAGTGTGACCTCAACCGTGAATGTCTGCTCATCTGTGGGCCTAGTCAAGAATGCAAGCTCATCCACACACTAAGACAGGAGTATATGTTATCTCAAGGGCCCAGTCGGGAGTGTACACTGCCCGAACGCTTGGTTCATGGCTGGTCGAGTGGCTGTTTACAGGGACGCTGCTGGAGAGGTTCTTTGTCTGCCCTTGTCTTACTTCGGGACACCTCGTCTGGGGCACGTTGCATCTCGGTGCGCTACAAAAGCTGGTTCACCAAGGTCGTCTACTGTGCTAGGACGCTCGTCAACTCCATGACTTGTCGAGACAAGTGTTGTTCGCCATTTGGATTAGAAGAGCGTGGAAGGAATGTGCCTCCTTGAGCAGTGGAATGGTGGTAGACTCCGGGCGTGAGATTTGAGTTTGGAAATGTAAAATTCGTGGAGAAATGTGGTGAGAATGCCCCCTGTTCGATCTTAGGCCCAGAAATTTAAAGCTGGGATGGTTGAACTAATCTTGGACCGATTTGGGCTGCTTGGAAGACCACGGGAGCAGGATGGGCTGCGAAAGCAGGTTGGGCCATGGGAGCAGGCTGGGCTACGGGAGTAGGCTGCTCAGCATGAGCAAGCTGGGCCTCAGGAGTAGGATGTTCGGTGGGAGCAGGCTGGGCCACGAGAGCAGACTGGGCCGCGGAAGTAGGTTGCTCGGCGGGAGCAGGTTGGGCCACATGAGTGGGCTGCTCGATGTGTGGCGTACATGCGTGCGAGGCTAAGGCTTGGCTTGGCAACGTATTGGGCTTGCTTTGGATATAGGCGGCACGGGCCGATTTGCCTTAAGCTCAGAGTGACATGGCTTGGGCCGTGGCCTTGGTGCCATGGGCTTTAGATGGCACGGCTTGAACTTAGGCCCATGCAAGCTTAGATGGCATGGCTTGGGCCTTGGTAGTGGTACCATGGACCTCGCCGCGGGTGGTTGCCATGGTGGTCACCGCAGTGGTTGCCATGCCACTCCACTCCACTTATCATCACATTTAGCCTTATAGATAGCCGTGGTCCCATCTCTTGAATATTGGAATTTTCACTTGTTGAATTTTCAAAATTTCTAGCATTGTACTTCTCTTTTACGTTTTATCAAAGAATTTATGCAAATCAAAAAAATTCTAAAAATAAAAACGTGCGAAAAATCTACAAATGGACAAGAAAATGGAAAACCTTGGATGCGAGAGTCTTCTACGAGTGTGGGACTCAACTCTCAATGAAAGCACCAATTTGTGGATGCAAATTTCTTCCTCCTTGATCTTGGACAAAAATGCACCTACAAAACAAATCACACCTTTGGTCAAGGCCAAATGCCTCACGCGCCCACGATGAATGGAGGGGGGCTTTGGCCGAAGAACCTCCGATGCCAAAGTTAGAATTTTGAGGGGAGAGTGTTTGAAGAATTTTGTAGAGTTTTGCAAGAGACTTGGAAGTGGTTTTTGGAGAGAATGAAGAGCTATTTATAGGGATATGGCCAGCCCTATTAGGAGAATAGGGACCGGCCATTTGTGGTATTTTTTGGGTGTAATTTGTAGTTAATTAGCCATTAATAGATTAATTAGGTAATAAATCCATTAATTGACTAATTAACATAATTTAAAAGAAATGTTTTGGGGGTTATGGAATAATTACCTTGTGGAGAATATAGGATGAAGGTGGATGAAATTAGGGCTGGGCACGGGCCGGGCCAGGCCCAATTTTGAAGGGACTGAACCGAATCCGGGTTTAAAAGAAATGGGCCGGACCGGGACGGGTACAACAAATTTTAATACAAGAACCAGACCTAACCCGGCCCGTTTGAAACGGGCCGGTTCGGGCCGGGTACACGGATCCAACTTTTTTTTTTTTTTGAAATAACATTTTCCAAAGCTACCTGAATGGATTACAAACTTACGGTAGCATTTTCACAGTAGCATTCATGAAATCCTGGGGCTAAAGAGGTAACTCCCAATGGATCCCTTAACAAAACTTTGAAGAAAAAAAGCCCTAAATCCCTGGGGGCGGAAAGAATGCTCCTGATCCTCATCTTTTAGATTTGCAACTTTTTGCAACTAAAACACCCCTCGGCGGATCTGTCATCTATAATGGGCATCTGCTATGCAACTAGTAAGAAAAATGGATCGTACCTAGACTCGCTCTCACTTTAAATGTTCCTCTCATATTATAGTTGAACCGATTGTTCGGCACCTACGTTTGAAGTGCCACAGCGTGATTGACAAGTAGGTAAACCAAGCTCGATACTTCCTTCTCCAGGTCTTTGTGTGAAAGGTGCAAGAGATTGAGTTGCTATGAGCCTGTCAAAAAAGAAAAGCTCCAAATCTAGATACTCAAATCTTGTATTCCCCAACCAGAAACTTAGAACCCAGAACAGAATCTATACCATTCCTGATTCAAAAACCCTAAATCCATAAACCAAAAATTCACATAAATAACAAATGCCTAATTCAAAATTACCAAAATTATAGCAGGCGACGGCGGTGATGGGGTGATGATGTTCACGATGGTGGTGCTGTCATCTAAGAATCGAGATGGGTGGTGCCAATGAGGATGAGAGAATCGGGATGGGTTGTGCCTTCGTGGTTCTAGGACCTGGGTGCTTTGGGATATCATCGAGGAGGAAAGAAGGGTGGTGTTGTGGTGATGCTGTGGTGGTGGTCGCGACGGCGGTGAGAAGAGCGAATACGGAGTCGTAAAGAGGATGTCGTTAAAGAGGAGAAGACAGAAGAGTGTGGGTGGGTGGTATGGACATTGGAGAGAAGATGAAGTTCAGACTACAGTAAGGAGAATTAACGGGTCGGTTTGGGGGCCCGTTATTCTTAATGTTAGAACCCGGCCCGCCTCTAAAATACTAAAGCCCAACCTAGACCCGCCCCGCCCCGTTTATTCTAAAAAAAAATTGGACCCGGCCCGAACCTGTTCTACCCGTCCCGACCTGCGGTTCCTCTGCCTATTTGCCCACCCCTAGATGAAATAGTTTTGAATTTGTTTCCTATTTTGGGCACTTTTGACTTGGTTGAGAGATGCCCGTTGCTCGCGCCTAGGAATCCCGGTATGCCTCAAGTGTATTTTTGTCCTCTTCTATCCAAAAATTCACGTGTCGCTTTATGATTATTTTTGGCTCCACAATTGCAACCTCTTAAATTTTAAAAATATTTGTTATTATTTTATTTTAATTTTATACATCCGTTAAATTTTTCGTTAATTTATCCGTTATATGCTTACGTGGTCATTGCAGACCTTACAAATTTGTACCACGTGGATACAAACAAATCACATATAATTTACCCTAAGATAAATTAAAATTAATAAAAAAGGAATATCATCCTCCTCCAACTCATCTTCGTCATCAACCTTCAGACCCAGCACCAATTCTCGCCGGCCACCCTTCTTCCAGATCGAAGTCGCCAGCTCCATCGAGCCATCCGTCCTTGTTAATACGTCGAATCTCGCCGACACGATTCCCTGAACAGCGGCGTCTTCCTGCTTCACTGCGAGCACCTCTCGGATTGCACCAAGATTTTTTTTTGTTTTGTTTAAATAAACTAAACTAAAATTGCATATACATATCAAACATGTTAACTTTGTCTAATCAGCTAGAGTGTAGTTGCATATACATATTAAATATTCCTTCTTGTTGTAGTTGTATAAAAAACAGAAAAAACCCAAATCAAATTTGACTACAAAAAACGAAACAATCAGTTGAAATTACTGTAAAAATTTGAAAATTTGCAATTTTCTCAGGAAACAAACAGAGAATTGAAAACTTGTTTCGAAGGGAAAGTATCATGCTTTCATAAATTAAAGGGAAAGAGAGAGAAACACACCGCAGTAGTTGACGTCTTTGGGTCGGATGAGAGGGGCAACCAGACAGAAATTTGGATGATGAGGGGGACGATGAAATTCAACTGAAGAGCCATAACTACCCTCTCAGATGATTTGTCTCTGCCATTCGTGATTCCCAGAGAGTTGCGGAACAAACACCGTTCCTCTTTGCACGGATTCTGTGAGTAATCCAAATTGGATTTTACAGAGGCTAGGTGTGAATTTGTTGACCAATGCAGCCCTCTCTTTCTCTTAGACCTTGGCGCTGGTTGGCGAGGTTGTTGACATTGAAATTTATTTCACCAACCTATTCAAGTTTCGACTGGCATACTTGGCATGCGTGATGTGTCTCACAAATCGTATATATGGATGTGACTTATAAAAAACGGACAAGTCATGAAGAAGGACACGTCTCGACACTTGGCGGAAATCAATTATTTGATTTTAATTTAATTAAATCAAATATTAATTGATGGAGTCCAATCACAAACCGGCTTATAAATCGATTCATGGTTCTCTCGTCAATTAATCAAGCGCACAATCAAGGCCAAATCCATCCGTAGGCAAAGCTAGGAGAGTCTATAAATACGACGCTCCAAGACAAAGAAAAGGGTCGAGAAAATCATTCACGCCCAAACGTTGAAGCTTTGAAACTCTGAAGCTCTCAAGCACTCAAACCCCCAAACACACTCAAACACTCAAGAAGACTCGGAAAATACCCTCCAAATCCGTGAAGAACCACCAAGCACCCATACACGTGCCGGTTCCTCCATTTCTAAAAGCCAAAACCTTGCGGCATCCATTCATCTAAGATTAAGTCATCGCAACCCTTGGATCAACAACACGACACACCTTACATTTCGGAGATCGAATCAGGTGATCAATTTTGTAAAGAGATTGTAACCCAAAACTTATTAGTATAATACAATTTTTTTTGTACACGTGTTCTTGATTTATTTGCTACAAGATTTTCGTGTTTACAGAGGTCACATGTGAAAGAGACGTTGGAGAGGACTTCGCACAAAGCCGGCCCTAAGGGTGTGCAAGTGGTGTCACCCCACAAGACCCCAATTTGAAAGCAATGTACGATTTTATTTTACCTATATATATAGTATATATATTAGCAGCGCGATGTTCAATCTTCCTTTCCTCCCTATGTCATCGTCATCTCTGGAGAAATTTTTTGTTATGACGGGAACACGAGTGGTACACCACGTGTTTTTATGTAAGTGGTGGAAAATTTTATTTTTTAGGTTATTAACTTTTTAACACACATATCCAACCATTTGTATAGTGACACGTGGTGTACCACTTCGTGTGCCGGTCGCACTGAAAAATCTCTCATATCTCTGGGTGGGTCGTCACAAGCGGCGTTCTAGGTCGGTCATCACAAGCAATGCCATGTGCGTGTCCTGAGCAGTTGAGCATGGGTCGTGACCGGCTATTTTCTGGTGCAATTCAGATTAAAGGGTACAAATGTTGACTTCTGGTTCAATTTGCAGCAGCAGGTGTAGATCAAATTTGGGTTTGCATCATCTCCCATCGTGAGCTATCTGGAAACAAGGGCTAATGGAGAATTCTTTGTGAATTGCAGTGAGCGTCTGAAATTGAAGAGCGTGGATGGGAGTGAGAGGAGAGAACAATGGAGAAGATGAGATGGCTCAATACTGCATCGTCTTCCATCGTCAGCCATATCTTCTTTGTTTTTTTTCCTTTTTTCCTCTTTTCCTGCCTCTCTTTGTTACCTACTCCTCCATCAAAAGATCATTCCATGAAATTGGACAGAAAGATCATTCCTATTCTCCTTCCTTTGTTTTTTATTTTTTTGGGTCAAATGGTAAAATTCATTACCAAAGAAAACAAGTACAATAAAGGCCCACACAGAGGTTAATTACAACAAAAGAAAAGGCCACAAACACACAAAAGACAAGCCTTGGAGCCCAGCCCACAAAAAACAACAACACAGGATAACCTTAAAAACTACTATTTATGCAGCAGGAACCGTCGTCGCCATCACCAGAAACTGCAAAATGAACTTCACAATCTGATGCCTCCCACGAGCACCTTGGATCATGCCATCAAGAACTCCATAAGTGGTGAAGAACAAAGTCGCCACATCCTCCAATGACCATCTCAAGTACCACCACCACAAAACCAAATAACCATGAGCAACAATGCCAATAAAGGCGAACATCGGGAATGACCAACAAGGGTGGTGATGCGAACACCCGAGCCAAAGCTCTACACACCCTCCCGTAGATCCGTGACAAATCACGAAAAACAGAGATGGTACGGAGGATGGGCTGAGAAAAGATGGAAGGGGATGATGGAGATGTTGAAGGGGAATGGGTTGGGGAGGATGGAGGAAAATGAGGATTGGGAATTAGAGCTCAAAATGGTAAGATTAAAGGCCAAAAGAGAAAACGGAGGAGAAGATTATGAAAGGCAGTGAAGGGAAAAATTGCAAGCTACAAGAAAGGCAAAGAAAGGAAGAAGAGACAGGAGAAATGAGACTGCCATCAACCCTAGCAACAGCTAGGGACGGCGGAGTTGCAGAGCGATGGAACCGGGGACTACTCACATGAGGCGATGAGAAATACTCTCACAAAATGAGAGGAGATCTCTCACAGGAGGAGAGAAAGATCTCTCACTTCCTTCCTTCCTTTGTTTTTCCCTTTTATTTCCTCTCATCCTTCCTTTATTTGCTACCTACTCCTTCGTCGGTGGGGTTAGATTTCAGGGGAATGGATCGTCAAATCCGAAAATTCACGTTGACTATGTTGGAAAACAATTTGGATGGTTTATCAGAACCTCAGAGTCGTACAACAGTGCAAGTGCTTACTTCGATAGGGTGCATGTGCAGATGGAAGGGCTAGGTGCTGAAGCAGGAGTCCACGAGAGAGAGAAACAGATGGAAGAGCTGGGTGATGAAGCCTTTTAAGGGTACTTTGGGTAGAATAGAATGATTTCGGAATGAGGCTTTCACCCATAGTGGGATTATCACCTCCATCTCAGTACTCCAATTCCTCCAAATTCTGGAATTGAATTCCTATTTTTTACTGGATCCCACCATGTTTTTTATTTCCAAGATGATGAGTAAACACTGGAATCCTTTTAAACGGGGAGTGATTCCCGTTCATTTCATCCCAACCCCGATTGGTAAAGACGCCATTAGAATAGCGGAAATATTATATACGGTATGTATTTTATTAACTTGTGAACATGGTGGATTTCATTGTATTTCTACCAAGTCGCGAACCAATCAACAACTTACAGTCGTCAAATTGCATAATATGTTAAGTAATACCACATCACACCAACAAATTGTTCACATTTGTCTCATGTCAAGTGTATCCTACCACGTCAGACACACCTATCAATTTTTTACAATCGTCATATATCCTTATCACACACCAACCAACTGTTTACAGTTGTCACAAATGTCATAAATTCTACCAACCCACATATGAACTCTTGAGACTATAGATATATGGTTTGAAGAGTAAATAAAATCACTCAAAATTTCTTCTAATAGTTCCATTTCTTTCTCACCCCTTCTTTTTTTTTATCACCCAAAGAAAAATTATGGATATCCATGGTGGATCTGGTGGGCTTGTGGGGAACAAGAAAGGGTACTCAATACTCTTTTTCTTGAGGAAGGTATTGAGGGAGGTGCTGTTAGAAGACCGTAGCTTTCACAAGTTATTGGTGATTGCAGTGCATGCAGTGTTTCTAGAGTTCGGTTTCATCCAATTCGATTCATTTTCGGGTGCCCAAGTCGATCCCTTTCATCTCTCAGACAAGTGGCCAACGACACCTTTCACGTTGTCGTTTACCTACACTTTGCCCGAAAATCTGAAAAGCCGGAGTAACTGTGTCTACGTTTCGGGTCTTTAATTGGAAGCGGGTCGGGTTCTTACTGGGTAATTTTGAACCCCGAGAGGTTTGGGCCCATGATCCGAATGATGAACAACACAAAAGGACTTGTCGCTAAAGGAGAAGTTTTGGAACTGTGGAAAATTGTGAAGCATGAGATTGTGCTGCCGTTGGCGATCGATCTTTGTGCGAACGCTTGCGTGCCGGCTCCGCCGAGCTTCATGCAACTTACGTCGGAGCTTCAAATGAAGATTTTGAGGTTATTGCCCGGTGTGGATATTGCCGTGGTGAGTTGTGTGTGTAAGGAATTGAGGGATCTTGCTAACGAAGAAGAACTGTGGAAGCAGAAGGTTTAAGATGAGTTTACTGCTGCTGAGTTTCTTCTTGATCAAACCTAAAGCAATACCAGTTTTGAATAATGCATGGTGAAGTTTTTTACAAATAAATTGTGAGAAATTATATGAAAATTTTGAATAAAATGAATAAATTCTTATCAAAATTTTGCTAAGTTCTATGAACTCTGCTAAAGCAAACACCTAATACAGTTGTATATTGTCCAATAGATTATTGTGACACATGCCATGGGCTGTACCATGTCACACACTAATTGACCTAGAAAAAAAAAAGTTACCTCAGCAGCGGAAGAGATTTTTCTGTGTGACTGGAACATGAGATGATAACTATATGACACTATACAAATTATAAGATATGTGTGTTAAAAATTTAATGACTTAAAGAATAAATTTCTCACCACTTATATAAAAACACGTGGTGTACCATCTATATTCCGATCACAATGAAAACTTTCTCCAATAGGGGTGTGATATTCACATACCTCTTTTTACTTCTCACATATCATTCTAATTTTCGATCGTCAAATCAGATTAATTAAAAAAGATCAAGGGCCAGAAATCAACAAGGGGTGTATGAGAAGTAAAAAGGGGTGTGTGGATAGCACACCCCAAAAAAAAATGGGCACATTTGGAGTATGATTCTCTTTCCTTCTAATTTCTCTCCCTTCTTATTTAATCGGTTATGATTAAATTACGTTAACATCTTGTTTTGAATTATTTATATAAATAAAAAAAAGACAAAAATAAAAGTGTGAGAGAATAGGAGGAAAGGAGATGATGATAATAAGAGGGAAAAAAAATCCTACTCTAGCACATCCCAAAGAAAAGTCAAATCATACCTGTCATACCCCAATTGGCTCCATTTTAACTACAAACAGATCATATTTCCATCCCATCCCACAGAAAGATTAACATTTTATCTACATCTATATGAGGAGAAATGTTAATCATCTACAAAGAAGATGTCAAATTTTAAACTAAAAATTTAAATTTGAAGGGTTATGTGGCATTTTGACATCTTTTAAAGTTTTGCTCTACATCCGATATGCCAAATTTTAAACATAAAATAAAAATTCATATTTACATTGGAAAAGAAAGAAAATGAATAAAAAGGTATAAAAATATTTAAATATTGCATTGGTGTTGTAAACATGCATTGAAACTATTATTTTGCCAAAGTTTAAGTGTGACTGTGTAAATCCTATATTAGATTTGATTAGGGTTTATCCTCTCCTATTGTATCTCATATTCCTTGGAGAACAAGGAATATCCTTATCTTATTATTATTATAAATAAAGATGCAATGTAGGAGGGAAACACACAATTCCCCTACAATTCTACAAACACACATCTCTCTCTTCTCTCTTTCTCTGCCACCGGCCTCTCTCCCTTTGTCAGATAAAAATAGACCACAACACGTTATCAGCACGCTCCTACTACTGCGCTTAGGAATTTGACGTTGGAGAAAATTTTTCTGCATCAAACTAGTTCATCCATATCATCACGCAATCAGGTTCTTTCAAAACAACGGCTTTTAACTCGATATTTGGCAGCCCTGATAGCATGAACATTCACCATGATGCATGACCCAACTTTACGTTTAACGTATTTTAGATTCTACATAAATTGTGTATGCCTCATAACCATAATTGCTGAAATTATGTGAATTTGATATGTTTCATGAATTGAATCTTACATATGTACATGCATTGAAACTATTATTTTGCAAATGCATCAAATTACATCTGTGATTCATTGAAATATACATAAACATTGAATTATATTTAAATTGAAAAAAAATTTACAATTGGGGAATTAGGGTTCTATTCGAACCCGTGCCTTTGCACCATGCAAGGCCGCAAGCCACCAGGCCCGCAGCCTGCGATGGTCCAACCCAAACTAAGAACCCACACCCGCAAGCATTGAACCACACGGTGCGTTTGAAGCACCTTGTCCTGACCTATTGCTAAAGCCCAGGTCCTCGCCGTCTACTTTTCTGACGCAACACGACCGGCAGTCGTGCAAATTGGACGCAACCCATCGTTTTCACCAACGATTCCGTGAAATTCCAGAAGAATTCCAGGGGTTTTTCATTCGAATTCAGTTGAATTTTTTGGTTCTCTTTGCCCTGACGTTGAGATTTCATCTCCGTCGATGAGTACTTGGTTCTCTGACGAACCATGGTTTGCACAGACCATGGACTGTCGTCTGCAATGGCGCCGTCGATCAAATACCGGCCTTCTTCCCCGATAGACACACCCAGCTACGGCTGGGATGTTTTGGTCCTTCAACCCGAGCCCTGTTGGGCTCCAGCTCCTCAGCCCGTACGAAAAAAAAAAATTGTTTATTGTTTCTGGGCCCATATGTTCTCTTGGCCTGCATAAGAAAAAACAAACATTTTTTTAGCTTTTTGGGCTTGCCTGCAGCAACCCCTCCTGCCTAGTTCTCCCCGTGGGCCTGCAGTCCCACCTGAGACACCCTAGCCCAATTTTGGGCCTAGGTCACACGGCACCATTTTTGTAAGCCATCCCATGGGCTTTGGTCTATATTTTTAGGCCCTGAGCTTTAATTATTTAATATTTTTAAATAATTTGGGTTTTATGTTTTTTCACCCACACTTTAATTTGGCCCAAAGTCCAAATAAATTAAAATTCAATTATAATTATACACCTAAAAGATATATTTTCGCATATACTTGTTGCATATTTGTTTGCATATATATTTGTGTTTGCCTGCAGGAACATATAAACCTGAAGTTCATAATTACTTTGAAACCTGAAGTTTTTTTATAAACATGCCTTGTTTGAAAACCTGAAGTTTTCACTTAACCATATCACCCATGAAAACCCGAAGTTTTTCATGCAAAATTAAACCAGTACATGTCTATTAGAACCTGTATGTTCTACTCCTACGTGAATGGATTGATTCTTTCTCCATTACACTAACCACATCTTGTCCATCCATTTTGTGATAGGAACATGTCAAATTTGAACAAACTTGAATTCACCGCTTTGGAGGTATCTGGAAGGAACTAACTCAAATGGGTTCAAGATGTGAAGCTCCACTTCACTGCAAAGAACTTGCGTCCTACCATTGAAGAAGCAACAGATGAACCTGTTGGCGAAGATGAAAAAGCCACTGCTATGATCTTCATCCGAAGACATATCCATGACGCTCTGCAAACTGAATATCTTGCTGAGGAGGATCCACGTGCATTATGGGTCGCTTTGGCTGATCGCTTTGATCACCAAAAGAACATATTCTTGCCTGAAGCATAACACGACTGGCAGCACTTGCGCTTCCAAGACTTTAAGTCTGTGAATGAATATAATTCTGAAGTTTGTCGAATTCGATCACTTCTCAAGTTTTGCAATGAAACTTTGACCGAAGAGGACCTCCTGGAGAAGACATATTCGACCTTCTCTGCTTCTAATATTGTCCTACAACAATAATATAGAGCTTAGAAGTTCACCAAGTTCTCGAATTTGATCTCTATTTTACTTCTTGCTAAAAAGCAGAACTAGCTGTTGATGAAGAATCATCAAGCTCGATCTACTGGGGCTACTACTGTGCCTGAACCACATTAGAGCAATAACCAGCACCCAAAACGCCAAAAGAGGCGTGGTAGGGGCGGCCAGAAGCCATCCCACCAAGGTCAACAGAGCCGAGGCCCATCCAAGGGAGGAAACAAAGCCCAAAAGCGCCCAAATCTCGCTACCAAGGCCCCGAACTTCAAGAATAAGGGCAAAGTGCCTAAAACCATGGATGACGATATGTGCTATCGCTGTGGTTCAAAGGACCATTGGTCCCGTGTTTGCCGAGCTCCCAAGAAGGTTGTAGATAAATATCATTCTCGTCGTAGGAAGTTTGAATCAAACTTCATGCAAGTGGACGAGCTGGAGACTACAAAGATGGAGGGTTTCTGACTTTCAGGAGGATACCACTCCTATGGAAGATTAGAATCTTAGACATAGACTTATTTTTTAGTTGAAATAAGACATATGCGGTTGAATTCCACCTAGTGGCTGAACCCCCCCTTGTTTTTGGTTGATTTTTGAACAATTTTTCTTTATGTTTTGGATTATTAGTTGGTGATTTGTTTTGGATATTAAGTTTTAATCCTTGAATAAATGAAATTATTTTGAATTGATAATTGTTTTTATAAACTTTCATGCATGTGACCGATTCAAATTAATTTTTCATTCTAGGTATAACTAGTGGGAAAGTTAGTTGTTTGGCAGATAGTGCAACTATGCACACTGTTTTGCGTGAACGCATCTATTTCACTAACTTCATACCTAATAATGCACATCTGACAACCCTCTCAGGCCCATCCAACCTGATAGAAGGATACGGTAAGGCACGTATATGTTGTCCAATGGTACAATCTTGACCATTGATGAGGCACTTTATTCTCCACGTTCTGGCAAAACATTACTAAGTTTCAAGGACATTAGAGATAACAATTACCATGCTGAAACCCACGTAGAAAACGAAGTTGAATTTTTGTGCATAACTTCTTACGAATATAGTCAGAATGTATTCTAGAGAAGATGAAGCGTATCCCAAGTGGTCTGTATACTACGACCATAAGCCCCATAGAATGCCACTATGTGGCCGGCCTTACTACTAGGACCACGCAAGAAATTACACTTTGGCATGACCGTTTGGAATATCCTGGACGAATAGCGGTGCGCCGTATCCTCAAATCTTCACACGGGCATCCACTAACCAGAAGTTTAGGTTCGATCCAAGGAATCGCATGTCAAACATGTTCAATGGGAAAGCTTATTACTAAGCCTTCTTATGACAAGATTCATTCAAATCCTCCTATTTTCCTACAACGGATTCATGGGGACATTTGTGGACCTATTCAACCTCTCTGCGGACCATTTAGATATTTTATGGTTTTGGTTGACGCTTCCACACGTTGGTCACACGTGTGCTTGTTGTCCACAAGGAACGCTACATTCTCCAAACTATTGGCTTAGGTTATCAAGCTCAGGGCTCACCACCCTGATTACCTGATCAAATCTATTCGATTGGATAATACTGGAGAATTCACATCTAAAACTTTTGATGACTATTGCATGTCAGTTAGGGTTTAAGTTGAACATCCTGTACCCCATGTTCACACCCAGAACGGCCTGGCAGAGGCTTTCACTAAGCAGTTACAAATGATTGCTCGATCGTTGGTCATACGTACCAAGCTCTCGATTGCTGCTTGGGGCCATGCAATATTGCACGCAGCAAAGTTGGTCCGCCTGAGGCCTGTTGCGACACAACCATTTAGTGCCCTTCAGTTGATTACCGGATACGAACCCGACATATCGCATCTGCGTGTTTTTGGTTCTGCGGTATATGTGCCGATCTCGCCGCCCTTACGTACAAAAATGGGGCCTCAGTGAAGGATGGGAATCTATGTCGGATACGATTCTCCTTCGGTTATTCGTTACTTAGAACCTTTGACAAGCGATCTATTTACTGCTCGTTTTGCGGATTGTCACTTCTATGAGACAGTCTTCCCGTCATTAGGGGGAGATAAGAACGTCAACATTCTTGAAGAACGACCCGAATTATCGTGGATGACTCCCACTTTGTCTCATTTAGATCCCTGCACTGCTTAGTCTGAAACTGAAGTGCATCGCATATTAGATCTTCAAAGCATAGCTCATAGCATGCCATATGCTTTCACCATTCTAACGCGCGTGACAAGATCACATATTCCAGCTGCGAATACGCCTGCAAAGATAGATGTACCAAATGTACGACGGATTGCCCTCCTGGAAGCCCAAGACGCCAATTCTGGTGATCCACGTACATTAGCGGCTAGCCAATCATCTGCCTCTACGCAAAAGTGTGGCAGACCCCTTGGTTAAAAGGATTTACAACCCCGGAAGAGGAAAACCACAGCATAAGGTCCTAAAGAGCCTACCGTGAATCCGACTATCGCTTACATATTCTACCCAACTTATGAGGAAATTCTAGATTATGGAAACGTCCTTGAAGAGACGAATCCTCATCTCGAGAATCGTGATATTTCGGTCTATTATGCTAGCTTAGATGATGTGTGGCGTAGAAATGAGATGATTGTCGACGATGCATTAGTATTTGCAGTAACTACTGAGATCATGTTGAGCGATGACATTGAACTGCGTTTCGTTGATGAATGTCAACGTAGAGCTGATTGGTCAAACTGGAAACAAGCAATCCAAGTCAAACTCGATTCGCTTGCGAAACGTAAGGTGTTTGGACCTGTAGTTGTTACTCCTCCACATATGAAGCCCGTTGGTTACAAGTGGGTTTTCGTTCAGAAGCGTAACGAGAAGAACGAAATTGTGCTTTACAAAGCTCGTCTTGTTGCACAAGGCTTCTCACAACGCCCCTGGATTGACTATGACGAAACTTATTCACCCGTTATGGATGTGATTACTTTTCGCTACCTTATTAGTTTGGTAGTTTCCGAAAAACTGGATATGCAGCTGATGGACGTAGTAACCGCGTATCTCTATGGGGATCTTGACACGGAAATTCATATGAAAGTTCCCGAAGGACTTACATTGACTGGTTCAAATATTTCCAAACCCCAAAACACGCTCTCATTTCGGCTGAGGCGTTCACTCTACGGTTTGAAACAATCCGGAAGAATTTGGTATAACCGTTTAAGTGAGTATTTGACTAGCCAGGGATATGTGAACAATGAATTATACCCTTGTGTGTTCATTAAGAAGTCACATTCCGGATTTGCAATTGTTGCAGTATATGTTGATGACATGAATCTCATTGGAACTCCTGAAGAGCTGGCGAAAACTGCTTCACATCTGAAGTCGGAATTTGAGATGAAAGATCTAGGTAAGACTCGATACTGTCTCGGTCTCGAGATAGAGTATTGTTCGGATGGAATCCTAGTACATTAATCAAACTACACCCAGAAGGTGTTGCGCCGCTTTAATGAGGATAAAGCGAAGTCTTCAAGTACTCCTATGGTCGTTCGTATGCTAGATGCAAAACGAGATCCCTTCCATCCGATAAAGGATGATGAAGAGAATTTGGAGCCTGAAAATCCTTATCTAAGTGCGATAGGCGCTTTATTGTACTTAGCTCAATGCACTAGACCCGACATCTCCTTCGCTGTTAATCTTTTGGCAAGATACAACAATGCACCAACACGCAGACATTGGACTGTCATGAAAGACATATTCCGTTACCTTAAGGGTACTACGGATTTGGGCTTGTTCTATCTCTACGAATCCTCGAGTAGTGCCACACCATGTGCTCCTCAAGTTGATTCTCGCCTTGTTGGTTATGCCGACGCTGGATACTTATCTGATCCGCACAAGGCGCGTTCTCAAACGGGTTATGTCTTTACCGTTGGAGGTCAACTAAACAAACCTTAGTTGTCACTTCGTCTAACCATGCTGAAATTCTCACCTTACATGAAACAACTCAGGAATGCTTTTGGTTGAGAGCAGTAGTGGGCCATATTCGAAGCTCCTGCGTTCTTCATCCCGCCGTTAATGCCCCGACGACGATCTTTGAGGACAATGCAGCTTGCATCGAATAGCTCAAGAAGGGTTACATCAAAGGAGACAACACCAAGCACATTGCGCTGAAGTTTTTCTTTTCACATCAACAACAAGAGCATCAGAAGATTGAAGTCACGCAAATCCGTTCACAAGACAATTTGGCCGACCTCTTCACCAAATCACTGCCGAAGACGACGTTTTAGAAGCTTGTTCATGGAATTGGTATGCGTAAACTTTCTGAGTTGTAACTTTGCTATTTCTCTTTGGAATTATGTCAAACTCAGAGGGAGTCTCCTGTAGATACTTGCTTGATCTTAATGTACTATTTTTCCTTACGATTAGGAGCATTTTTCCGACTGGGTTTTTGCTACCTGACTAGGTTTTAACGAGGCACCCATCTTGGGCTGGTCATATCCCTGATGACGTCATGTAGACATTTCTTTTGACTTTGCATTTCTCACGCATTTTTCCTTAGACTATGGATTTTGTCCCTACTCGGGTTTTTGCCATAGCCTTGGGGTTTTTTAGTGAGACTTACTACTTATGCAAGTTCCAACCTTATTGAGAATAAGCGTTGTTTCTTGGAATCAGCACTGACAAGTCGACTTCATCAACTTCTACATTATGCTAAATCTACCTTGAGTATTTACACACTCAAGGGGGAGTGTTGTAAACATTCCTAGTTTAAGTGTGACTGTAATAATCCTAGATTAGATTTGATTAGGGTTTATCTTCTCCTATTGTATCTCATATTCCTTGGAGAACAAGGAATATCCTTATCTTATTATTATTATAAATAAAGGTGCAATGTAGGAGGGAAACACACAATTCCCCTACAATTCTACAAACACACATCTCTTTCTTCTCTTTCTCTGCCGCCGGCCTCTCTCCCTTTGTCAGATAAAAATAGACCACAACAATTGGCAATTAAAGAAACAAAAGGCAATATTTTAAACCAATAAAAAAATTAATAAAAAGTATTTAATAATTAACTAAAAAAATTTGAAGGTGTTGTCAAATTTGGCAACAAAGGGGAGATTCATGCCACATCAGATTTGGCTTCTAGATTGGAAAACATGACTGCTGTTTTTTTTTTTTTTTTTTTTTTTTTTTTTTAACATTATTGCTAATTTGGATATTTTGACATCTCATTTGTAGATGTTCTCCCTCAAGGTGAGACTTATCATAAACTCTCTACCGCCTCACAGTTTAATCTCAACTTCCTTAACATTTCTTTTATATGAGATTAAACCCACTCACCGTTTAGCCTCCTAATTAAAAAAAAAAAAAAAAAAAAAAAAGGTCATTTTCTTTGCTCTCTTTTCACGGCACAATCGAAAGACATTTAAGTTTATTTAATTGGCATACAACCCAAAATATGCATTTTACTCTCAATTTCTCTTGCAATTTCTATTTCTAAATTACGATTCGTTTTAGCAATTTCTTTTAATTGATTGTCTAAATTGTTTTAGTTTGTGAAATTCAGTTTATATGTTCATATTTTTTATAATTTAAAGTTAATCAATCTATGTTTTTCAATTTCCAGTCATGTAAAGATATTTCAAAATAAAATTACAAACTAAAATACTAGAGTTGTAATCTCAAAAGATTTCAAAAACAATAAAAGTAGTTCAAAACAAACTTGTGTGGATTCTATTGAAGTTAACTTGGAAACTCTCCAACAATCTTGGATTGTGTAGATTAATTTTGAATTATCATCCTCATGTCCGAGACCAAGTTTACAAAGACCCTTACAAACAGGAAATTTTGACTCCGCCACCACTGCATTATTATGCATCTAGTACATAAAATTTTCAATGTCTCTTCATTTTTGCATCAATGTTCGTCTATGTTGCGAATTAACATCTTGTCACAGCCCACCCCCGACAAGATATTGCTCGCTTTGCCGGCTCGCACGATTTGATGCCAATGAAGGGCCATCACACATGTGGTTCGAATTTTTTATTCGAATTTGACATGAACTAGGTAGAATATTTTAGTCAATGATCTTTGAAATTTACATAACTCATCAATTTGGTTTTTGAGATTGAAAATCGATAGAAGTCATTCTTGAATATGTCCACCGTAAATTATTTTGGTCATTTTGTGAAAAACGTGTCAACATAATCGTTAAATTATCACTTGAGGATCACATGGTCACCTTTTTAAGAGTATTTTTGTCAAACCAACCCTTCGATTTTAGCCAAAATGATCATTGAGATTGATATAATCACTTACTTTGGTCCCTAACAGTAAAAATGAATAAAAGTGGTTTCTAATTTTGTCCATCATGAATTATTTTGGTTCTTACGTGAACATGGAATGACGATATTAAAGCTATATTATTAATAGAAACCCTCATTGCCAACCAAAACTTTATGAAACTTTTATTTTCATCCTCTAATTAAAACTAAATATGAATAGGAAATATGGGCAGAAATGTAATTTCACACAACTAAATTTTGTTGTTTTTTTCAAAACCTCACATACATGTAATTCTAACCTATCTCTAATTTAAAAATAAAAAAATTGAAGCCCCCTCCCCTGTCTCCCCACTCCCACGTTCTCTCTCTTCATTGTAAGTGAGAGGTCTTAGATTCGATTCTCGTGAAAGACGAATTTGAACCACATTATTGCCAGCACATTGTGAAGCTAAGCCAATCACTCTATCCCTTAGTGTAGATAATATTATTTGTTAAAAAAAAATAAAAATAAAAAATTTCAAACTCACATATGCTAGTGTAAATTGAGCCAAGACTTGATTGAGAAAGCCATTCACTTCGCAACAGGCACGGCCCACCTAGGGATTAATAAGGCCCTAGGGTTGGAGGTAGGGTTTACGCCAACGACAACAAAAAAGTCTGTTAGGTTTTCAATCCTTATATAGAATTCTACTTCTGCAAGGGTTTAGCCGACGCGGTTTGTGATCTTATCCTATAAACAGAGGCTTCATTCCAAATAACGAATAAGAATTTGGTTCATCTTCCCAAACCCTAGCTTCACCTTCACATCCAATTACACGTTTATCCGCACAGTTCCCCAATCAAATCGTGGCAAACACCACCAGTGGTTCGGATCCCCAAGGCATACCCTAGTGGTTTCGGGTGCAGAAAGCATGGAAAATAATAATGAGCCTGCTGCTGGTAGTGGTGGGAGAACTTGGGAGAAGTATTCAGTGCCGTTTTTCTTGAAGAGGGTACTAAGGGAGGAGTTGGGAGAAGACCGTAGCAATCACAAGCTCTTGGAGATTTCTGTACACGCTGTGCTCTTAGACTCCGGTTTCGTCCGGTTAGATTTAGTTCAGGGTATGCGGGCCAATCAGGTTTCGTATACGGTGCCTCAGATTCTGCAACATCAGGGCAATAACGGTAATAGGGTTGAAGCAGTTGTATTGGAGTTTCGTAAATGGCGTCAATTCATGAATGTTTATGGGTCATTCGCCAGTGGTGGTTCTACGCCTTATCGGCTAAGTATGGACAAAAAAAGATTTGCTCCGGTGATTGAATCTGTTTGGGAAAACAGAAATATGAATGAGAGAGATGAGTTAGTTTTAGAAAAGGAAGTTTTGGAGTTTTGGAGGATTGTGAAAGATGGGATCGCATTGCCATTACTGATTGATCTTTGCACGAAGGCGGGTTTGAGCGCCCCATCGAGCCTCATGTGCCTTCCACCGGAGCTCAGAATGAAGATTCTAGAGCCACTGCGTGGTGTTGACATTGCCAAAGTGGGTCGTGTTTGTAAGGAGCTGCGAAATCTTGCTAGTAACGATGAGTTGTGGAAGAAGAAGTATGCTGAGGAGTTTGGGGACTATAAGGGAGGAGAAAGAGCAATGATTAGCTGGAAGTGCAGATTTGCTACTAGCGTGAAAATTAGAAAACGGAGGAAGCCTAAGAATCAACTAAGATCTTCCAAGAGGTGGGTATATGAGTTGCCTTATAACTTGGTGGATATAATTTAATGGCTTTGCACTTCACATAGATTGCTACCAAGGGATGGTCAATGGTGCCCATGGATACTCCATATATTACCATCATCACCATCCATCACAAGTACAAATACCACCACTCACCACCACAATTAACACATATCTACACTTAAATGGACCTCCATTAAACTAAATGGGTATTTATTGACCATCCTTCGCTTGGATTCACAAAAAAAAAAAAAAAACAAAAGGTTTTGTTTAGTGTTAGTGTGTGTCTGCTCTTGATGCGCATATAAGCTGGTCTGCATTTTTTATGGTCAAAATTATTACTGGGAACTGTTGGCGCTTGGATGATATGGTTTTCATTTTTGAAGAGATTTTCACTGTACAGATTGGATGTTACTTGTTTAACTCTCGTTGGAAGTTTAAAACAATGCCTTATCAGATGGCTACTTTCCCATGTCATCTAGGATTCTAGCATAGTTTGTGTTCTTAATTGTTTAGATCTTTGTTTCGTTTTAGGAGATTTTTCCATACATCTAAAAACCCAAAATGTAAAAAAAAAAATTAAAAAATAAAAAAACAAACAATGACAAAAGGACCTATGTTGATGAACGAATGCAGACGAAATTGGCGAACCACCTCTAGGTAACCAAAACCACCACCATAAACGTAATTTGCAGGGGCTTTCTGTTGCTTACGCTTTACATGGGAATTTTAGTTTGAATCCATCCATCATTTGTTTTAATTTTCGCTAAATTAATCGGTTACTAGAGACTATTTAATTATTTGGTTTATCTGTTTTGTAGGTATTGCGGCGCTGCCGGCTCCTGCTGCGGGAGACGGAAGCAGAACTGAAGACATAATTAAAAGGAGGAAATGCTGCAATTAAAGATGGTAAAGTTCACATAGGAAATTATCTTGTTTACAGTGAGTAATTCATTGTCTTAGCTTGATGTTAAATGCTTGTGTGGAGAGTTTTACAGTCTGCTTCAGTTGACATGCATGCATACTTTTGGCAAAAAGACAATGAAAGTGTCACAATTGGAAATCAGTGTGTGTAATTTTGGTGAGGGCATAATTTTTTTTTATGGAAAAAAAAAAAAAACACTTAATTAAAGGGACGAACCCGAGTACAACCAATTCCGATACAATAAAAAAAATAAAAGCATGTCTAGCTTCCGATGGAAGCGAAAGATCGATCCCAAATATGGGTATCCTGAATCCCATATATATGCTTGTATATGCGGATGCATATTATTTACGACAGTCTTTGACAAGACTTATATTTAACTTACATTAGATGATATCTTAAGATCATTGGTGATTTATTTTCACCACGTGGTTATCATACATTTTGTATAGCTAGTTACGGCCGTAGGATTTATTGCAGGTACATTCTATTCTAGTAGAGGCTAGAATTTGCTAGTAGACTCTAGATATCGATCAGGTAGATGCTGCTTCACCTGCTTGCTATACATTACTTTATTTGTGATTCATTTACTTTCTTTGATATGACGGGCAAGGTTGAGTTGATCTTGACTACTATTATTGTAGTATTACAATGTGTGTAGTTTTCACTATATATGTTTTCAAAATACGGGTTATTATGTTTGAATGATTTTGACGTGATAAAACTGGTCCATTCACATTTTGTTTTGTTAACCCCCTTCAGAACATAACGAGAATAAAGAGAACATTGGTGGTGACGAGTGGGCTTGGCAGTGAGGCTTTCATCCCTTGGATTTAGGGTGATGGTTCATTTACTGCAGTTTTATCTATACTTTAATAATTGCATGAAAGCACTTTTGGATTATGCACAGGATTGCACTTTTATGTGAAACTTCTAGCTGCTCTGATGTGATGTAATAATAACGGGCTTTAATCTCCAAATTTGTGTCCCTAAGTGGGGAGGTTGATAACTGAACTTTGTAGCTGCTTTGGATTTATTATAAATGAACGTTTTTATTCAAATTCTTGCACATCATAAATATCTTACGATGACATCGTCATTAAGTTGGCTTGTGAAGTCATCTAACGATGGGGTCATATAGTCAATTTAGTGTCGACTAGCACATCACGGCCTCGTAACTTGTGTTATTAGGTCCGGGGTGTATCATAACCTGCTAGAGGCCTCCTAGGGACTTCTCACACGTAGACTGGTTTGCTTGCGACCTCCCTTCTCAGCAATTTGCGAGTGATATCTCCTGTAAATAGGCAAGTCTAACAGGAAAATCGGTAATCGCCACTTATTACTCAAAAAACTCTATGTTCTAGTTTCTCTCAAATTATTCTCTCAGGCATCAGAAGCCCTTTGGCAGACACTATCCCCATTTTCTCGAGGTTCATTAATTAGGCTAACGGTGTTTCGTGTTTTGTAAAGTGAAGTTTCGTCAATTCAATCTTGAATGAAATTCGCATCCACAAGTTAGATACCAATTATATGCATAATTGTATAATTGTTTTTATTTTCTTGCTCGTAGTGTTAACATTAAACACATGATCAACCTCTATATGTGAATTATTGAACTGGAATAACCATATGGGTTGATATGTGACTTATATATTAAAATAAAATTGGAAAGAATTTTCTACACACACCTCAATTCACTAGTAGAAACACATGTTTGCGCGACGGAAACTTGCGCGACGCATCAAATTTTGTTGCGCAAAGTCTGTTTGAGCAACACCAAAAACAAAACGTCGCGCAAACGGCCTTTGCGCAACGGCACTTTGCACGACGTCGGCCTTCGTCGCACAAAGTTTTGGCGCCAAACCAAGAAAGATTAACCGGTTTTTTCCCAACTTTGCGCGCAAATTTGTTTTGGGCGACGCAGTTGTACCTACGTCGTGCAAAGTTTTGTTTTTTTCCTTTTGCTTTTCTTTTGGGGTTCTTGCATTGCCTTTTTTTTTTGTGGTATCCACTTGTGTAAATATTTTAAATTGACGATTGAATTATTTCATTGTATTCATATAGGTTTAAAGAGTGTAACTGTACAAAATTATCAAAATTGAAGTTAAAACTACCGTTAAATCGTGATTTTTTGTTTATAACCGTTGAAAAGTTTTATCCCGTTACTTGATCTCTGCATGTTTGTTTTTTGCAATTTTTGGCGTATGCGATCTCGAAGCATATACAAACAAGTTTAACGGTTGGATCTTTGAAACTAGTTTCGTACAATACGTTTCCCATCATGTTCAATGGTATATATATTTACTAAGTAGATTTTAATTTATTTATTTTGTACTAATAAGGAAGAAACAAAAAAAAAAAAAAAAAAACCTTTGCACGACTTAGGGACAACTGCTTCGCACAAAGCTGTTTTGCGCGATGTAGGTGTACATACATTGAGCAAAGCTGTTTTGCGCGACGCAGTAGTACCTACATAGCACAAAGTTTTTTTTTTTTTTTTCCTTTTCTTTTGGGGTTCTTGCATTGCCTTTTTCTTTTGTGGTATCCACTTGTGTAAATGTTTTAAATTGACGACCAAATTAGTTCATTGTATTCATATAGATTTAAAGAGTGTAGTTGTAAAAAATCATCAAAATCAAAGTAAGAAGTCTGCAGAAGCATCATGCGGGCAGCTGAGGAAGAGACATCCAAAAATCTTTTCCAATGGTTGTGAAGGGATTCTCAACCAAAGGGCTTGTCAGAGGTATTCAGAAATTACGAAGTATGTGAAGAAGTGGAAGACAAAGAGCATAGTATCCCCAGTCACCAAGAAAGGTTCTGCCCGACTTGGGTGGAAATGGTATGTAGTTGGAAATGATGGAAAACCTGTCAAAGACATGGGAACTTCTATGATTAGGAGAGTCCAGAGGCAGCACAAAACCCACATGAACTCATTAAAAGTCCCTGCTACATCAGAAACCTCTGAAAGTGCGAAGTTTGAGAAAGTACCTCATAGGGAAAGAAATTAACTTCATTGGATAAGCAAAAAGGAAGTAGAGAAGGTGAATAATAAGACTGAGGGGAAGGGAGATCATGTGCCACAAAACCCTCATCCAGGAAAATACAGAATCTTCAGGAGAGCTCAAAAAGATATCGTAATGATGCCAACCCCAAGATGAAGCCCGGAACCAATATGTTTTGGGACTATCTTGCCTGAAAGGAGAATGTCCTCACCTTTGTTAGTTGATACTCTCTATGAAAACCTACAGCAGGTACAGAACTTTGGTATAACTCAGGGGGAAAAACTGCCTGAACTGATGTTGCCAAATGAGGCACAGGCCTGGTTAAATGAATTCATGGACCATATTAGGGGAAAAATGAAGATTTAATTGAACCGAGCAACTTCCACGTAAACATGACATATGTTCTATCTGCCATGTTTTGCGTCGAGCCTAATCAACCTACCACAATGGAGGGTGATTACTTGGTAACAGAACCTATGATAGCACATGTTAGTATTGAGGAAATCGAACAGAATATGTTTGCCCAAGCTTGCAAAGAAAGAGCCCGATAGAGTGTATTTAGATAAGATGGTCTTCAGCCACCCAAGTTTGGCCTTAGCTAACCACCTCAAGCTTATATATATAACTGCTCATTTGGAGATAGTACCTTTCAAAAGGGTTTGATTGATGGATGAGCTGTGGTCAATGTAATACCATTGAAGTAGATGAAGAAGTTTGGAAGAAGTGAAGAAGATCTTATTCCTACGAATTTAACAGTTTCTAGTTTTTTTGGAGCTATCACCAAAACACATGGGATACTGCCTTTAGAAGTTGACTTGGGGTCCAAGCAAATCATGCTAGCTTTTTTTGTAATGGATAATAGTTCTACTTATGGAGCTTTGCTTGGTAGGGATTGGATTCACCAGAATCTATCTGTGCCATTTACATTACACTAACAGATTACAGTTTACCATGAAGCTAAGACCGGAGAACCAGGATTTTGGGGGATGGTGAAGGCCGAGACGTGGCCATTCCTCTCCACAACTAATGTTGCAAAAGCCAGCTTTTACAATCCTAGTATTGGGATTCTCCAGTTCTTAGAAGCTGATGAGAACGGCCGCCCGACTAAGGTGACGGCCTAAAAGCTTTTGGAACAAGGATTGTTCTTCACAAGAGAGGAATGGGATAGACCCCATATTATCCAAATTCCCCAATACCAATAATGTCAGAACAGATAAGAAAAGACCAAGTAGTTGAAATCAGGTCCTTAATCAAAAGATTGTTGGTGTATGGGAGAGAGAGAAAGCAAGAAAGGGAGAGCTTGGTTGAGGAACAAAAGGAAGAAGCTTCAAGCAGCCAGAACAGAGGTGAAAATGAGTTTTTTGGGAAAAAGTTGGAAGCAACCATACAAATGGCTGAATGTATATATGACTTAGATTGGCCAGAAAACGTGCCCGAGAGTCCAGAGTTAGTTGAATTTTTGTGTACAGAACCTGACAAGCCAGCACCAAAGGTACAAAACCCCTTAGAAACCATTGATTTGGGGACTAAGGAAGATCTAAGGCCTATACAAATCAGTGGCCTGTTGGAAGTTGAAGATCAGGCAAAGATAGTCAAACTTTTGCATGAGTTTAAAGACTGTTTTGCTCGGCATTACACTGAAATGCCAGGTTTAGATTCAACCTTAGTAGAACACAGAATGCCTATTAAGGAGGGATATAAACCTGTGAAGCAAGCACCACGAAGAATGTCAAATAAGATCGAAGAACATGTCAAGGAAGAAATTGAGAGGCTGGTAAAGGCTGGATTTATTAGGCCTGCTAAATATGTCGAGTGGTTGGTCAACATTGTACATGTATTAAAAGCTATAACTAATGCAGTTCGATGTTATGTTGACTATAGAAACATTAATGAAGCCACGCCTAAAGATGAATATCCCATGCCTATGGCTAACTTATCCGTGGATGCAGTTGCAAAACATAAAGTGTTATCTTTCATGGATGGTAATGCTGGTTATAATCAGATAAATGGCTAAAGAAGATATACATAAAACAGCTTTTAGGTGTCCAGGCCATGTTGGAGCATATGAGTATTTAGTCATGCCATTCGGGCTCAAAAATGTTGGTGCAACTTATCAAAGAGCAATGAATGCTATTTTTCATAACTTGATTAGCCATAGCATGGAAGTATACATTGATGACATCATGGTGAAGTCTAAAACTGAAGAACAGCACCTAGTAGACCTCAGACAAGCCTTAACAAGAATGAGGACCCATAAGCTAAAAATGAATCCTAAGAAATGTGCTTTTGGAGTAAGGTCGGGCAACTTTTTGTGATTCCTTGTTCACCAAAGAGGGGTGGAGGTCGACAAAAATAAAGCTCGGGCAATAATGGAATCACCTTTTCTCACCAATAAAGTACAACTGCAGAGGCTACTAGGAAAAATCAACTTCTTGAGGAGATTCATTGCTAACTTGGCGGGCAAGATTCAGCTGCTAACTCCTCTGTTAAGATTGAAAGACAAAGAAGAGTTCGAATAGGGCCCACCACATCAGGAGGCCTTTGACATAATATAGGCTTATTTGACTTCTCCACCAGTGCTCATGCCACCTCTGAGATAGAAGCATTTAAAGCTTTACATTTTTGCCTCTGAAAAGTCAATGGGAAGCTTGTTGGCTCAAAACAATGAAGGTGGGAAGGAACAAGCAATATACTACCTCAGTAGAATCTTTACTGAGGTAGAGACAAGATATACACCAGTGGAGAGGTTATGTTTGGCTCTATACTTCACTACCTAGAAGTTAAGGCATTACATGTTGCCTTGCCACATCCACATTATTGCCAAGATTGATGTGATCAAGTACATGCTGTCAAAACCAATGTTAACTGGAAGGATTGGAAAATGGATTCTAGCACTTTCAGAGTTCAGCTTTCAATATGTGTCTCAATGAGCGATCAAGGGACAAGCAATTGCAGACTTCCTGGCTGAGCACCAAGAGTCTCAAGATGAGATTATCAACATCCCAGGAACTCTGTAAGTGGCCAGTGTGTGGATCCCACCAAGCAATGCCTTCTCGGGCAAAGAAGAATGGATCCAGCAAGAGATAAAGAGGATAGCTAGCCTCTGGATCACTCTTTGGCGACTGTATTTTGATGGTTCTTGCTCTCAAAATGCTGTTGGGGCCGGGATTGCCATCATTGATCCCAAAGGTGCTCACCATTGCTATTCATTTCTCCTAGATTATCAAGAGACTACCAACAATCGGGCAGCGTATGAGGCATTGATAATTGGCCTGGAAATCTTGGTAGAATTGGGGGCAATTGAAGTCGAGGTGTTTGGTGATTCAGAGTTGGTGATCAATCAGCTAAATGGGAAGTACAAGTGCAGACACATTACCATGGCTGGTTATTACTTGGCAACCACTCAATTGTTGAGTTATTGGGGCACTGAAATATTAGTCAGCCATATTCCCAGATAGTCAAATGCAATGGCCAATGATATGGCACAGTTGGCTTCTGGGGCACAAATCCAAGAAAGGAGATTCGAGGTAGAGGTGGAAGTATAAATGAGGAATCTTCCTTCTATCTTTGATAGAGGATTCAGCCTAGATGTAATGACTAAGGATCTCGAGATGGAAGATTGGAGATCATCTATGACTCAATACTTGAAAAATCCTTCATTCCCCACAAGTAAGAAGAATAGACAACAAGCAACTAAATATGTTTTGTGGGAGGAATGGGAGGAAAATCTACTTAGAAAATCTCCAGATGGATTGTTGTTAAAATGCTTAGGCCAAGAAGAGTCAATGACAGTAATGGCCGAAGTACATGAAGGAATCTGTGGAGCACATCAAGCTGGAACCAAGATGAGGTGGTTACTTAAAAGATATGGTTACTTCTGGCCCGAAATAGAGAAAAACTGCAGGGCCTATGCCAGAGGATGTGAAGAATGTCAAGGGCATAGAATTCTCCAACATGTGCCATCAGTGCCCTTGAACCCTGTGGTCAAACCTTGGCCCTTCAGAGGATGGGCAATGGACTTCATCGGGCAGATCTACCCAGCTTCTAGCAAAGGACACATATTCATAATTGTGGCAACGGATTACTTCACCAAATGGGTAGAAGCTTCAGCTGTCAAGACTATCACCTCAATTACAGTTAAAAAGTTCATTGAAACTAAAATCTTACATAGATTTGGGGTGCCCGAGACAATTGTTACAAACCGCAGGCCATCTTTTATTTTAAAGGATGGAGAAGAGTTTGCAAGTAAGTTCAAGATAAAGATTATCCAATCTAGTCCTTACTACCCCAGTCAAATGGTCAAGCAAAAGCCAGCAACAAGGTCTTGGTGAATATTATTAAGAGAATGGTTGTTGATAGTCCAGAGAAATGGCATGACAAGTTGGGAGACACTTTGTGGGCTTATAGAACCTCCAAGAGGGCAGGAACTGGAACTACTCTTTATGCCATAACCTTCGAGCAACACGATGTGCTCCCTATGGAGATAACAGTGAAGAATATATTCAAGCTATGTGTCAAGGAGTTAAAGATTTAGATGTAGCCCGAATTGAAGCTCTAAATAAAATTCAAGAAGGGAAGAGAATTGTTGCCCGAGCATACAATAAGAAGGCAAAGTTGAAAAAAATCGAGGAATGAGAGATAGTATGGAAGGCAATCTTGCCTTTAGGAGCTCGGGTTAGAGGCTTTGGGAAGTGGAGTCCTACTTGGGAAGGTCATTTCATTATTCACCAAGCACTGGATAAAGGAGGAAATTACTTTGCAGATTTGGAGGGAAACTTGCAAAGACATCCAGTTAATGCGAAGTTTGTAAAGAAATATCATCCAACTCTGAGGAATGTCAGAGATTGTTATATTGAAGAGTGTTAAGATTAAAGTTAGATGGTGTAGTAAGACTTCAATGTAAAGTAAGAAGTGAGACAAGTGAAGATGAAGAAGAAGTACATTTTATTTCATGTAAAAGGATTACAAATAATCCTAGCCTAACAACTTTGCATCTTAGGCCAAGGCAACTATTCTGAAGTAGTAAGTTTGCATAATGGTGATAATTCTACCTGGTTCTCCTAGATACATATTGTTATTGGCAAGTTGGGTTTTCAAGTCCTTAACCTCCTGAGAAATCTTCTCCATCTCTTCTACTTTCTTACAAAGATAAGTGGCCAGGTTCATCTTCTCAGCCTTTAAAGAGGAAAGCTGTTCTTCCAACCTCTGAATTTCAGCATCAACCACTGCGATCCGGTCCTCCATGACCGATCATTCTTCCACTAACTGTTGAAGTGTGGCTGAGGTGTTCATGTGTTTTTCTTGGAAACATTTAACCTTATTGAATGCCCGCTCCGCCTTCTGATGATGGTCCCTTAGTGCCCGCAGATTCTCAAATAAGTTGAGAAATGACTCATACTGAGCCTTGGACAACGACTGGGCCTTGAAAAGCTCGGTCAAAGCTTTCTCAACATCATTAAGAATCTTGAGACTAAAGGAAGCGGTGAAGTCTCTCTTCATCCAATCCTTGAAGATTCAACGAGCATTTTGAAGAAGATGAGACTCAAAAGAAGGTGAAGGAGATTGCAGTTTGGTCTTGATCTGCCCGAACTTCTTGACTAGCTCAGGCAAAGATGTTGCTGATGAAGTTAGGGGCACATCTCCAGCACCTTCAGTAGCAGCAGAGGAGGCGACCTCGATTGGCAGAGAATAAAGGATCTTAGGAGCGGGAGCAAGAATAGAAGCAGCAGCAAGTTTGGTCTTCTTCTTAGGCTGAGGAATGGGAATCCCCGTCATCCCAGAGGCCAAGGGAGGCCTTGGAAGATCTACCTTACGCACCAAGAACAGAGGAGATTTGCCTAAACCTTCTCCAAGACCCTGTTGCAAACCAAGAAAAATAAAGTTATGAAGAAGAATTACAATTTAGAGTAAACAAAGGCAAGATAAGAAAAGTCAATATACTTAGGTTGGAGGTGGAGGAGGGGTTGTTTCCCTTGGTTGCTGAGGGAAACCATCATTGCTTGCTAGAATGACATAAACAGTGCCCGAGCCCTCGCCAGAGGCCTATAAACATCAAAAAAGGACAAGTATCAATAAAGTGGTTTGCAGAAAACAAAAGTCTGAATAATGGTATACCTGAGGTGGAACCTGAGGTTAGGAGATGGGCACTTCGAGAGCCACAACTGCATAAGTAGGAACAGCCCGAGAAGCCCTCGGGCTAGTTACCTTTGAGACCACGGGGATCTCAGGGACTATAGGCTATCCAAATGCAGTTGCTGCTGATGGATGAAACTCTTGCATTGAAGATGACTGGGAAAGATGAAAAGAAGATAAGTATAAGAAAAGGGGAAGGCTTTAAACACAGAATGTCATAACAAAACACTCACTGAATTGCTGTTATCCTCTACAAAGTGTAGTATCTCCCCAATGCTTGGATTAAATTGAGAGGTCGGAGTCACCACCAAAGCAGGAGAAGGGATGGAAGACTTGGGAGTTGAGCCTTGCCTGAACAAAGACGCAGGTTTCCCAACCTTGGCCTACAAAAAGGTGGAAGCTAATCATTGAATCTCCAAAATAATAAAGTTACAAATTTTAAGCCAAAGGTGAGAAAAATATACCTTTGAAGATTTACCCTGAGGAGGAGAAGCTTGTACCATTCAAGATGGAGGTGAAGATGCCTCAGGCGGAAAGATCATTTCTTCCCTTATGGCATGTTTCAGGCAATCGGGCAGAAAGTTGAGAAGATGGGAAAAAAGAAGAAAAGAGAGAACTTAAAGGAGTAAACTTAAGATGCAGGCCATACCTCCAGTGCATCAAGGGTGGAATCTTACAGATCCTTAGCCTTTTGATAAATCTCGGCCCTTAGTGGATCCTCCCTTGAAACAACAGTAGGCTTCTTGGTTGCTTGAGGCCCTAGATTCGAAGAAAATGGAGTTATTAGCTCTTATCATAAAAATACAAGTAAGAAAAGAGGGTAAAAACAAGATGCACTTACTAAACGCCTTCTGTTTCTTCCTGCCCGCCTCAGCTACAGAAGCATAAGATTTTGAGGATTTGGAAGATTGAGCCCAAGTCATTTTCTTTGTGGGGGTTACCCGCATACCCGGTATAGAGAGTTAAGCTTGAGGTCGCTCTTCGGGCTCCGGACTCTGAAGATTATACTACTGTTGCCCGTGTCCGCCGTGCTACCCGAGTCCCCACCACGGGCTCAACCTCGCCTTCCGAGTCTCTAAGTAACTCGAAGACATCCCTGCCTTATCCAACACCTTGTCTTTATGCCTCAGTCGTAGCTTCTTAGAGGACAAAGGCGTCTGCAGCATCTTCATCATGCCTAACGTCCATCTCTATGGGGTTGCCTTGGGCTGCAAGTGTAAAGAAACCAAAGAAGGGATTAGAAGAAAGCAGATTCATAAAAAAATCATTGAATACAAGTCAAGAAGATAAAGATACCTATCAGAAAGAGTTGGTTCTTCTGATGAATCATTTCCTTCCAATTCTTGAGCTCGCCCGAGCTAGGATAGGATTTGATGGATAGTTGCTTAAAGAGGCGATCATGAGCTTCCCATAAATCCCCTTCATACTTCTTTATCCACTTTGCTTCCCACCAAGTAGGGAAGCTTGAAGTACATTCAAAATTGAGGGCCATAGGCTTTCGGGTAATTTTGCTCATAACCTCAAGACTACGTCGGGCAGTTCAGAATGTGACGTCTTGTGGATAATGAAGACAGTAAGAAGTGCCGCAATGAATGGAGTCTAAAAATGGAACAGGGATGGCTTGTCTAAACCCCAACTATCTAGCGCAGAAGTTATGGTGGTAAACCTCTACCCCGCGCTCGTAACGATCGATGCGTACTTCTCATGCCAAATCTCTTGACTGGATGCAGCTAATAAATTTTTCTTTACAGAAAGGGCTAGCGTCTTCTCTAAAGGCATCTTGAAAGGCTTAGTCAGAAAACCAAGGATACCTCCTAAGAACGGACGCTCCTCACTCCAAGTCTGCCCGAGTCCTGCAGAGTCTGAAGAAGTAGAGGCAGGAAAATATGGAGTGATTGGTGGGTGAGTCCTCAGCAAGGATTCAGGCAGGAGCAACACCCTCAGGGAATTCAAGATTGGAAGCCCGAAGTTCAGGGAAGAACCACTGCAATGACAACTGAATCATCCAAGTTGGTCTGTTGAGGTTGGTTTCAAATGGTCCAACTTGGGTGATTCAGTTATGGACATGGGGCCCCATGTCCCCGACCATTTCCAATTTGAACAATGGGCTCGAATGACGAAAAGCCTAAGGATGCCAATTAAAAGAGGACTTGCCCGAAGCCCAACATCAAACCCAAAAGCAAATTGAGGCTTTCTCAGTCAAGAGACACAATCCACGTGTCTATAATTGAAGTGATAAGTGATGCAGACTAACCTACTACCAGCCAGAAAACACTTTCCAGTGGCATTACAAGTAAAAAGTTGATGACTCACAACCCTCCAAAGTGTTTTCAGGCAAGGGCAAAGCTACAACAGTCGGACCAAACTGCTTATAAAAGGAAAAGACAACAGGTAGAAAGATACTCAACCAATCAAACAAACAAACATACAAACTCTGCTCTCAAGCTAGATTTGCATCCAAAAGCTGAAAGCAACCCAAATTCAGTCATTTTTAAGCTATAGTTCTCTGAAAAAGCTATCTCTTGTCTAGTATAAAAGATCTGCTACCTCTCTCAATGGTGTAGTATCGATTCCCTTGTCTAAACTTGTTTACCATCCATCCCTTTTTAGCATATAAACCCTGTAAATGCAAAGAGAAGTTACTGCAAGAAGTTCAACCTTGCCAGACAAGGTGAAATCTTGCTCGAAGCTCTTTGTTTGTTTTCTAAATTAGTAGATATATTGCTTAGATGTATTATCCAGCATGTATTCAAGTCATTTCCATTTGTTTTTCTATTTTATGAGTCTCATTTGCATTTGGATCCGGTTAGGTTAAAGGATATTTTTTCATTAAAAGCAATATAGGACCAAACAAATGACTTGAAGGCTCTGGACTCCCTCCATTTGAACTAAAAGTCCTTGTTTACAAGGCAAGAAAAAGAACTTAATGTGGACTTAACCCATCCACGACAATCCTTTGATAAAAAGAAATTTGAGTAACTTGGGGCGTAAGTAATCGACTTAAAACACATTTGTTCTACATCTGCTATACTGAGATAGCAGTGGCACGCCTAGCACTTAGTTAGTTTTGATTGCGAGCCTCAAGGCCTACACCTAAGGCCCCACAAAGGCACCTTTCAGAACTAACTTTGTTCTCTTCTTGTAGCACATCAACAAGAGCCCAACTACACATCCAAAGTGTCAATCCCTTGGGGAGCTGAGGTCTGAGGAACCTTCTCCAGAGAAATCTTTGCCCAAACAAGGAGCACAGGTACCCACTTCAAGAAAAATGGAACCGAGTACCTTTCCAACCCTAGCCCATCAGACGGATCATCAATTTCCATACTTTCAGCACCAGAAACTACCAGGGTTTCCAAATTTGAACCTCTAGACCTCGGATCTTCACCAATCGAATCGTCCATCACACTCCCTTTGTCAATTAGGGTTTTGGAATTACGAAAATTCGAACATTAGGGCTCTATTCAATTTGGGGATTTTGCAGAGGAGTGCAAATTTGGATGGGAAGGTGAAGCTAGGGTTTGGGATGAGGGGTTGAGGGTGTAGAAGACAAGATCGCCGAAGGTGATGCTAAGGAAGCGGAGGGAGTCGTGAGGGGATGGCGCTTGGAGCTCGTTGCGGTGGTTGAGCGAGAGGCGGAAGGAGGAATGAGCGGCAGAGATTAGTTAGGAGATGGTTTGTTTGAGGTGGTGGAGAGAGTAAAGATCGGGGACCTCTACTCGAATGGTTTCTTTGGTTTCTATCGATCGCACTCTCAATTTCAATCTCGTTTCATTTTTTGTTGTTCTTCACTCAGTCTTGTGTCGTTGACAGCATCTACTACAACGTCCACGAAAGGCTTTCGAAGCTTCCTCTTGGTGATGGTCATTCTCAAATTACCTTCGTGGGTTGCCACCCCTTGATCCTTGGACTTCCCATCGTTTGTTTACGACTTGGGGTCTTACCCGGCTTTCCATGAACTGGAAGTGGGACAGTTCTCCAATGTTGACAAACTTGATTGGGTCCTCTGCAACACATTTATAGTTGGAAAAACAGGTCTCTCTCTCTCTCTCTGCAACACATTTTCTGCTTAAGTGGTGGATTGGATGGCTAAGTTTTGGTGATTGAGGACCGTAGAACCAACTATACCGTCCAAGTACTTGCACAAACGACTTGAAGACGACAAAGAATATGGTGTGAATCTCTTACAAGACAATGATGCCGGCATAAAATGGCTAAACGGAAGGCTAAAATGGTATGTCGCTTATGTATCGTTTGGCAGTGTAGCAACACTCGAAGTTGAGCAAATGGAGGAGCTTGCTTAGGGATTGAATAGGAGCAATAGTAATTTCTTGTGGGTGGTTAGAGAATCAGAAGCGGCAAAGGTCCCAAAAGTTCGCGGAGGAGACATCCGAGAAGAATTGGAAAGAGACTCTAAGAAAAGATTTGGACTACTTAGATCTAACAAAAGACATGGCACAAAACCGAGCGCAATGACATTCTAGGATTCATATAGCCGACCCCACTTAGTGGGATAAGGCTTTGTTGTTGCTGTTGTGGATATCATTGTTACATATGTTGATGACCATTTGGTCTTGATGTGCATCCAAGCTGTTCTGCTGCATTGTTTTCCTGGTCTTACTGGTTTCTGCTGGTGCTAAGATATGGTTTTCATATATGATGTTTTAATTAGTACTATGCACATAGGGTTTTGATTCAATTCATTTGGATCGATTATAAACTTCTAAGTAATATTCTCGTTAGACTGAATCGAACCCAATGTTCGAACAGTCTGTCATTAATCTTTAGTTTTGTAGTCTGCTGTTGTTAAAGAATAATCTCATACTCTTACCAAATTCATAACTTCAAGTCTCGGCATCTTTAACATTGGAAAATCCCCCATCTCCTGTCCTCAATAATTCTCTCCTTAGAAGCGTAACTCGTAAGGAAGCCTTAGCACGAAAATTAAAGAACGTGAAAACCAAGTAAGTGGCTCTAAGGACATCCAACATTGTTTTGTGTCTAATTTTTCTTCAGCAAGACAGTCTCCCTACTCCTGATGTGAAAAATATGAATGCTGTTGTTGCTCCAGTGAGATGAACTTACTTGGATATGTAAATTCTGTGCTATATTTTTTATAAGGAAAACTAATGAAAAATGCTTAAAAACTTTGAGTTTTAACCAAAAATCATGTAATAACTTTATTTAATGCTTAGGACAAAGCCCAATACTAAATCAGTCTAATTAAAATGGCCCAAATATTGAGTTTACAATTTTATCCCTAGCAGCAAGCTTTTGTCCGTTAATCTCTCTTCATTATGGATCTCTATCATATTCTCTCTCCCATTTTTTCCTGACTTTCAAAACCTTCCATTTTTCTTTCTAATCTCGCATAGCAACTCCATTTCTATCACTATGTAAAAACAACAGCTTCGACCCCAAACCTAATTTTAAGCCGTCTCCATCTTTGTGAAAATCGGAAACGATCTCTTACAAGCAAAATGGTATGATTTTGTCACTCTCTCTCTCCTTCCCTCCCAAAATTTCTCACTCTCTCTCGCTTCTCTGTAAAGATGAGCAAGGGATCTGCACTTTCACCAACATCAGCAAAAAAGTCAAAGGTGAATTTCTGCCCTTCCCTCCTCATTCATCTGATTATTAATCTTTCAATTTTTTATAGTGTATTTGAGATATTGTTTTTCAATTTTTCTTTTTCACTAGAGTTCATCGTTTGTTTCTCCAAAAAATAAAATTGAGACATGTTACTTTTTTGTTCAGTTTTTTTCAGATACAATTTTTTTTTTTCCAGATACAGTTTTGCCAACATTTTTTTTCTAGAAACAGTGTTATTTTTTGTTTTCCAGAAACAATGTTATATTTTGGTTTTTTTTTTCAAATACAATGTTTGTTTGTACACAAACAAAACAAACACTCTATCATATTATTTTTCCAGAAACACTGTTATGTTTTAGTTTTTCCAGAAACAGTCTTCTATTTTGGTTTTTTTTTTTTTCCAAAGACAGTGTTAGTTTTTTCAAAAAACAGTGTTATTTTTTTGTTTTTTCCAGAAACAGTTTTATGTTTTGGCTCTTTTATTAGAAACAGTGTTATTTTTTTATTTTTCCAGAAACAGTTTTATATTTTGCTTTTTTTCCTAGGGATAGTGTTAGTTTTTTTTTTTTTTTTCCCAGAAACAGTGTTAGTTTTTAGCCGATTTGTTCCAACGGTGGTTCTTATTTTTTTTCAGAAACAGTTTTAATTTTTCAAAAACAGTGTTAGTTTTTACACAAACATTGTATCATTTTTTTTCCAAAAACAATATTATTATTATTTTTTCCAGAAACAGTGTTATGTTTTTCCAAAAACAGTTTTATGTTTTGGTTTTTTTTTCTTTTTCCAGAGACAGTGTTAGTTTTTCTTTATTTTGTTTCGACGATGGTTCTGGTGCGTTTTGCACTTCTTTTTCTCTAGTTTGTTCACACGGAGATTCTAGTACATTTTCCACATCTTTTTCGCCGATTTGTTCCGACGCAGGTTCTGGTACGTTTTGCACTGCTTTTTCGCCGATTTGTTTCAACGGAGTTTCTACCATTGAACTTGTTTCAACGGCTTTGTTTCGATGAATACTTCCTTTTTCAACTTTGATTTGAACTTTGATTTGGTGGTTTTTGAAATGGGGGAATTCGATTTGATAGGAAGATAAGGAGTTATTATGGAGGTTTCGTGCTGGTTTGAGATTGGTGAAGAGTAAGGAATATCGAATCATTTAGAGGTATTTACGGAAGTGTAGATTTGTAGTGGGTTGGGCTTGTAAGTTTGGCATGTGGACAATAGTTTTGGATGTTTTTTTATTAAACTTTGAGCCCTTTTGGTTAAATAACATTTTGGGATAGTTTTTTATTAAATATTTGTTTGTTCAAGCCCTTTTCATTAAAGCTCCCTTTTTTATAATGTACTTCTTTAGAAATAGCGCATCTACGAGCCGGTTTCACTTCTTCTTTTTTTCTGCTAAATGCAAATAAAAAACGTGTTTAGCCCCATTTTAAAAGCAATTTTAAACCGGCTCTGCATCTCTTTTGCATCTTGAATAGTAGATGCTCTTACATGCTAACTATTCTCTTTTAAGTCACGTTTTTCGATCAATGTACATGGTCCTAGGAGAAATTCCTTTTTCTTTATTGATCAATCAACATGTTCACTTGCTTAATTTGAAACGATTCTTTAGAAAGCACTTCTATGAGCCAAAAACACTTCTTTGTTTTTCTGCCTAATGCAAATGGAAATTGTATTTAGCCATTCCAAAAGCAATTTTAAACCAGCTCTGTAACGACCTGTCTCCAAATATTACGATTTTCATCCCCGAAAAGAATTTTATAAAATTACTATTTTAGATATTTATATTATTTTATTATTTTATTATTTATGGTGGGTTTTTGTGTGGACGTGGGGCCCACGCCCCACTTCCCCCTTCTTCCCCGTGTCTTCCTCCCCTCAATACTCTCAAACACTCTATCACTACAACTCCCTCAATTATCTGAAACCTTCTATTCTTTCTCTTCTCTGCACCGAAGGCCACAGACCACCCCCATGATACCATCCTAAACCTCCGTTTAAATCGTACCTCAAAACCCTCAGATTAAGCTTATACGCGGCCTGGGAAATCGAATGGTGGTGCTGCATGTCCAGTTTGATGACGGAATGGAGCTGAACAAGGAGCTTCATAATTCTCACCGAATTCAGGGAGGAACTCAGCCTTCCAGTCTGTTTTGGCTTGAGATTTCCCCTATAATGTCTCAGGTATCATCCTCAAGCCCTGCATGTTCGAATCGACTTGGAATCCGCCGAGGTATCCTCAAACTCGAGCTAGTTTCGGCTCAAAATTGTCTATTCTGGTGTTCTGGGTAAGCTTCCAAGCTTTTAGTAGGGAAAATTACTGAAAATGAGAGAGATTTGAAGGATTAAGCCTCTGCATGTATTGGTGTTATTATTCCCAGAAAACCAGCAAGGAAATCCAGTGAAGTCTTGTCGCATCGAAGTGAATTTGACTTGATTTCATCTGTTATGACGCCGTGAGGAAATTATCTGAATTTCTGGTGAAATTCTAGTGCAAACCCATGTGAAACCGAGGTGTTTCACCTCTGTGCATCATCTGCAATCAGTTCCAGAAACCAGCGAACCCACAACAGTCCAACTCCGGTGAAATCTGAGACAAATCTACCCTCTTTCATCTTTAATCTGTGACTGGGTAAATCCTAAACCCTTATTTGGTGTTATGAGCAAATTTGGGATGTAAATCCGTGTAGGAAATGAGCTAATTTTAATTTCTGTGTAGTTCCGGTTAATCAACGATTCTTTGGCGAGCTCCAGCGACGGCGAACAGCGTCACTGTTAACTTTAACAGTGAAAGGCGGTGACCCCCGTTAAATTTAACGAAATCTTCAACGGAAAAGGTATATATTCCGTTACTCATATTAGGTGTTAGAATTTGTACAATGTTACAGTATGCTTAGTAAAGCTAAGTGTTATTTTATAGGTGCGATGTGAGGGTTACAAACTTGGATTGTGGCACCTATTATGGATCTTAGTTGCATTATCGGTGAGTGGACCCCTTCTTAAGAAGGGGGAAAAATTTTCATTATGATGAGAACACGAGTGGTACATCACTTGTTTTTATATAAGTGATGAGAAATTTTATTTTTGAAGTTATTAACTTTTTAACACACATATCCCATAATTTATATAATGACACGTGGTGTACTATCCTGTGTGCCGGTCACATTGAAAAATCTCTCTTAAAAGCTGCTTCTGTTTTTAGCCGTTAGATCAAATTTTAAGGGTCCAGATTTGTAGATTTGGTGGAAGGGATCCGGAGAGGATCCCTTTCTGTTTTCAAGAACCATATTTTTCTTTTGGATAATATTAGGAAGACTAAATTTAGAGAAATAATTTGCAAACTAAATGATGTAATGTCATCAATAGAAATGAGCATGTTTATCAATTCTTAAGTAATAAACCCATCATCAACTTTCATATCTTTTAATTTTCAAAATTTTGTCCACAAATTTAATCTCTCTAGCATTAACTCTCTCTTTTTGGACCTTTTAATATGCATCAAAGATACATATTCAAATTACTTTGGTTCAAAACTAAGAACCTTCCAAATTGTCCTGTGTGTAAAGATGTGACTTGCCTGACAAGGAATCAACATCTGCAGTTTCGTGGACTGATTGTGCACTTCATCTTCCTCCTCCTATATAATTGGCGTCTACATTTTCTCCTAAATATTCAAACACATTTCCGAGCAAAGCTTCTAATTTAGAGCAGAAAATGGAGAAAGGACAGCTGAGAGCCTACATAGCTCACTGCTTGATTTTACCCTATCCGAGCCAAGGCCACATGAATCCGATGCTCCAATTTGCCAAGCTTCTAGATCACAAAGGAGTGAGAGTCACACTCGTGACGACTCGCTTTCTCTACAAGACAATGCACAGCTCAGGATTGAGCAGCGCGGCTTGGGAGACCATCTCCGATGGCTTCGATGATGCTGGGAGAGGGGACACAAACACAGACATCTATTTGGGAAGGTTCTGGCAAGTGGGGTCAAAAACTTTGGCCGACCTTCTTGAGAAGCTTTCGAAATCAGGGTCCCCCGTGGATTGTGATGTCTATGATGCATTCATGCCTTGGCCTTTGGATGTCGCCAGGAAGCTTGGAATAGTGGGGGCAGTTCACTTCACTCAGTCTTGTGCTATTGACAATGTTTACTACCATGTCCACAGAGGGCTGTTGAAACTTCCTCTTGCTGATGGTCATTCTCAAATTTCACTTCCCGGGTTGCCAGCGCTGGATCCTTTGGACTTGCCATCGTTTGTTTACGATTGTAGATCTTACCCAGCTTTCTACAGAATTCTTGTGGGTCAGTTCTCAAATGTCGACAAAGCTGATTGGGTCCTGTGCAACACATTTTATGAGTTGGAAGAACAAGTGAGTACATTCTGAAGTTCTCTCAATCATTTTTATTCACAGTTCCTTAGCTTTGATTTGATTAATTTTTAATTAGTTCAAGTAAATTAAACTAATTGCTATTGATTTTTCTGCTTAGGTGGTGGATTGGATGGCAAAGCTTTGGCGATTGAGGACCGTTGGACCAACTATACCGTCCAACTACTTGAATAAGAAACTCAAAGATGACAAAGAATACAATGTCAACTTCTTCAAATCAGACAATGATGCCTGCATAAAATGGCCAAACGAGAGGCCAAAAGGTTCCATTGCTTATGTATCGTTTGGCAGCATAGCGAAACTTGAAGATGAACAAATGGAGGAGCTGGCTTGGGGCTTGAGGAGGAGCAAAAGTAGTTTCTTGTGGGTGATTAGAGAATCAGAATCGGCCAAGGTCCCAAAAGGGTTTATCGAGGAGACATCTGAGAAGGGTTTAGTGGTTTCGTGGTGCCCCCAAATGGAGGTTTTGGCTCACGAGGCGGTTGGATGCTTCGTCACACATTGCGGTTGGAACTCGACTTTGGAGGCATTGAGTTTGGGGGTTCCGATGGTGGCATTGCCACAGTGGAGTGACCAGCGTACAAATGCCAAGTACATTATGGATGTGTGGAAAGTAGGGGTTAGAGCTCCAACTGATGAGAAAGGGGTTGTGAGACAAGAAGTAGTAGAACAATGTATAAGTGAAGTAATGGAGGGGGAGATAGGGGAAGAAATACAGAAGAACGCCGTGAAATGGAAAGAATTGGCCCGAAAAGCAGTGGATGAAGGCGGAAGCTCTGATAAAAACATTGACGAGTTCATTGCAAAACTGCAGAATCAAAACTAGTGCTAAAGTCCAACAAAGTCGAATCGAATAACTGTCTTGGTTTGTAGCAAAAGAATCGAATATCTGTGTTGATCCAACTCGACCTTATAGGTCCCACCTCATGTAAGAGTTGCACTAATAGGCTATCTTACCGAATTTTCTCTTACATTAGAGACATGTATTTCAAATATGTTAGTGGAAAAAAATGCATATGTGCATGTGGTGTGATCTTGTCTATTAATTGCAACCAAATAAGAGAATTATGTAACAAATTAATAAGAGCTCATTCGTAGAACTTGACCTTACAAAAATGGCTTGTAATAGAAGAGAAGGGAGTTACTGTTAACAGTACAGTTGCCCGCCGTGACCGTAAGAAAGTTTAAAATATTTTTTTAATTCAACGGTGTATTTACATTAAGTTAATATCGAAGTCACCATCCACGAATGTAGAATCTAAAAACACTCTGTCTCATGTCATCTCCAATGGAAATGATTAAAGGTCTAAAAGCAGAACAATAGCCTAATTTGTGTTGGAAAATATTAGTATTTTAGGTGTTATATTGTTTGAGTTTTCTTATAAGTTTAGTTTGGGCCTAGCCTGGTAGTATTAAGGTTAGGTTTGTTCTCTATAAATATAATGCTTTGTAGCTATATAGAATAAGTTCGTCACAATGTAGCTTCTTGAGGTTTTATAGCCGTTTCAACATTCTAGTTTGTTAAATAATATTCTTATTATTTTGTAATCTTGTCATCGGGTATTCTGATATTCAACTATTTGCCCAAAAACTCATCTCCAATCAATAGCTAGGCTATATTTCTATGGAGCCCACCAGACTATTATTTGGCTAAAGGAGCATCAGGCTGGCCAAATGTAGCTCGTCCCAACCTTTTTTGGAGCTCGGCTCCTTAGTTGCAATAATTGATTTAAATTCAACGACTAGATTTGAAAACATTCAACGGTACTTTAATTAAATTAACCAATAAATTTTAGGAAAATATCCCAAAATAGGACAATTTCTTAATCTTAAGACATAAATAGGACAAATCAGCCATGTACAAGCCATGTGCACCATGCACAAAACCGAAATTACTAAAATACCCACATATAAATACTAAAAATCATCAGGCTATTACGTCACTATTCTCTTTTGGAAGAGAGGGATGTCGACAGAGTTCTGTGAACTCTGGGTTTCTGGGTTGAGCTCTGATTTCGAAGAGAGGGAAGTCCAAAGAGAGGTGAGAAGAGTGAGCTGGGTTTTGGGTTGTCCTCATACCACTGATTTTGAACAAAGGGAAGTGAGAGAGAGAGGTGAGAAGAGTGAGTTGGGTTTTGTACCATATTTTATGTTTTGGCCAAAAGTTCCATTTTTTCCGGCGACTAAAGCTTTGGCAGGCATAGTAAGGTATGTTGTTTAGTTCCAAGTTCCTTCATTAATGATTTATGGAATAAATGGGTTGTTTGTAAGATGAACTAATACTTAGAAGTTAAATTAGGGTTTGTGTTTCATGTTGGGGTGTATGGGTTATGGAATAAGTTTCAAGTTTTGACGTGCTAAAAAGCTGGGATGGAACAATTTCTGGTTCAAGTGTCCAATTGCAGAAATTTGTGAAAATTTTTCCGTAATGTGCATGTGATGTGCATTGCTACATCTTAATATGAGAAGCAAGAATGTTCACAAGTTATGATGTATGTATGTTTTGTCCCATAATTTAGCTAGTATGACCACAACCTAGTTGGCCCCAGCGAAAAATAAAATTAAGAACAAGCTTAGAAGACGTTAAGGGTCATGCGTGTCCATGAAATAACGACAACGAGTATCATGTTTTTCACGTGCACGGTTAAGCGGTGGTTGATATACTTAACAAGACTTTTCAAATTGTCACTGTAACCTTATATACATAACAATTATGTTTTAATTGTATCCACTATACCAATATGTTGCTGTTAAAGTTTCTCCCACTCTGTACATATCATGTGCATGTACTGTACATATTATGTGTGTGTGGTGTGCATACAGTGTATATGGTGCGTATTTACATCTTTGATACTCTTCGCAAAAGTAGTTTACTACTTTTTCCTTTGATTCAGATGCAAGCCCTGCAAATACGAAAAAAACAAACGAGTTCGTGAAACAATTTCCTTTGATTCAGTTGGGGTCTTTCGTGCCCATTCAAACTGCAATTTTCAAATCCTTGAAATATTTGAACCCAATCAAATTTGATACCAAATTCAAATTAATGAATCTTCGATTCTTCATATAAAGTTTAGGTTCATTTATCTAATTGCATCATTTTTCTGATTTCAAAGAAAGCTGTGAGCTATAGGTTTTTGGGTTGAGCTTAGATCTGTGAGAAAAACATGTGCATGTCGTGTACATACAGTGTATGAGTAAGCTTAATACGAAGAGAGCGAACAAGTACGAGAAACAATTTTGTCCATATCCTTCTCTCTTTCTTCTTTCCACTCTGATTTCTCTCTTTTCCCTCAAATTTATCTCTTCTCCAAAAGGCAACTGACCTTTAATACATTTTTTTCATTTAATTGCTGCAAAAGCCAAACCCTATTTTAGAGCCTGTAAATTTGGATCGAGAGAGGGAGCAGAGGGAGGGAGAAGATAGAAGAAATGAAAACCCACATATAAATCAAAGAAATGATAAAAACAATTAAAAATTAAAATTGAAGGATTTGGGTCTCCTCCAAGAAACACCAAACCAATCGCTTCAACTCCAAAAATCCATCAATCAAAAAGCACAATAAAGCAAACCCAGTTCACAAAACCTACAAATGAAGAGGTAAAAATCTAAGAAGATGGGTGGGTTAGAGAGAGAGCTCTTATCATATTCGAAATGTAGAGAGAGAGAGAGAGAGAGAGAGAGAGAGAGAGAGAGAGAGAGAGAGCTTGGATGAAGAAGATGGGTGGGTTAGAGAGAGAGCTCTTGGATGAAGAAGATGGTTGGGTTAGGGTTCTTTGAAATGGCCTATTTCTGTCCCAAGATTATGAAATTGTCCCATTTTGGGGTATTTCCCTAAATTTAAAGTATAAACTTAAAACAAATAAATTATTGATGGCGCTATGTTTAGCCCATTCGGTTGGAGATAATATATGAGTATGATCTGACACTGTTTGATGATTCGATTTTATACTATATATTATTCCCTATTCTTGGTATATTTTGGTTATTATTTTGGTGAGATTTTGATGCTTTGCTATATGTTTTTAATGTAAGACATGCGAACTTTTGTGTAGCATAAAGTAATCAAATGGTGGAATTTTTTAGTGATTCCAATTCGAGCGGGTTCGTGAGTCTGTTAAGAAGATTGTATCAAAATTTCATAATTTTATCCCGAAGCATCTGACCATGGCGAATTAATTTATGCCCAGCGTGCAGTGTTGGCAGATTGGGTTGCAGAGCTTATTTGCGACTTTTGGGCTGGAAGATGATGGATTTTGGACATGGGCTCTTATTGGAACTTGAAGAGGAGGTGCTAATCTTTAGTTGGAGTCTTTTTGGGCCTGTTTTGGAGCCCTAAAAGTCCAGAAACATGGCTATTTTTGTGTTAAGCAGATTTCCTAGTTAGAATAGGAATGTAATTTCTAGTTATCATTTTGTTATTTTATTTCCTAGTTTTTAGAAAACCTTTTCTATGAGGGTTTTAATTTAGAGTAGTATAAATAAGGCTTTTTAGCCATTAGGGTTTTAGGGAGAGGACGCAACATTGAGGGGAAACACATTATTTTGGAGAATTTCAGACTCTTTATCTACAAGGTGTTTTCAATCATTTTTCTATTTAATATATTTTCTTTAGTTTTTATTATGATTGTTCGTAACTAGTCCTTTTGCTAGGGCGAAGCCATGAACCTTAGCATGAATATGTGATTTTATTAGTTTGCTTATGAATGGATGCATGCTTACTTTGAATTATTAATCGCTGCAATTAAAACTATCTACATATTTTAATGGTTGATCACCATTAGGATATTTAGACAAGTAATTTGATGCAATTTCTGTTGGAACATCACCTTGAAATTGAGGAGGGCTTCTTGTGATTAGTAATTGTAAGTTCACTTAAGGCGAACATCACACTCTTAAGGGTTGCATGGTTTTTCAAAGGGTTTTCACAAAGCTTAATGAGTCTTGCTTGTTTATATTTGTTTTGAACATCACAGACGGGTTGCATGTTAGATATACGTTTTCGCTTGAACATCACGAGAAAAATATGTATTAGGTTAGCCTAACCTTCAAAGCATGTACGTAGAAATTCATAAGTAGTTGGTTAAATTGCATAGGAATGTTAATGGTGACGGCAGAACCCTAGTGTTTAAATTGTTTTCCAAAACCTTTGTCTTTTGCTTTCTTTACTTTGTCAATTATTTAATTATTTTATTTAAAATCATTTTTATTATTTTAAATTCCAAAATCAACCTTTTCGAAACTTTGTTCTAAATAATTAGCTAAGAATTAGTATAATTACAAATTATTCATTCAATTCCTGTGGAAAACGACCTTGCTTGAGCTGCTATACTATGATCACCTTGTACTCTTGCAAGTATTTTCAGTGATTTTAACCCTATTTGCACAGGTACTAAAAATCCTATCACTGTTCATTTAAAGTATAAACTTAAAACTAATAAATTATTTAGGGGTACGTTTAGCCTCTTCGGTTAAAGATGGTATATGAGTATGGCCTGACACTGTTCATTTAAAAATATATTTTATTTTTAAGTGTAAGAGACACTTATATAGAGAGGATCCCATTTATTAGACACTTGTATATATAGAACAATTTTTCGACGACATGACTTGAAAATTGGAAAATGATTTCAACACACCTTTTCTAGGAAATATACGCGAGTGTCGTTTTAAATTTGATTCAATGTCTTTTTCTTTTCAGGTGCCTGATTATGAGAGTGAAATTGAGATAATGAAACAACCTAAGTGAGAGTCTTGAGACCATTTAATGTCTTGAATTTTTTATGCAAGTATATTATAACACATGATATTTCCAGGGGCAGATGGAAGTAAGGACCACTCGAGTCTAGAAAATATACATACGAATGTCTTAATTTGTAAATTGTCAGGTTGGAAGCATAAATTGTTGTATTCTATTCGTGTATTCTTCTCATGAATGACAATCTAATTTCTAGTTTTTTAATATGATTAATATGACCATCCTAAATAGCTAACAAACATTTTGTGGCATACCTTAATAAGTTTGTTTTTGTTTCAATGTATCACTCTTTTTATTATCTTTACTAATGTCGACTTTGCAGTTCTCGTGAACTAACAACTTGTTTGGTATCTAATTCTTCTTCAGCAAGACAATTATTCTTTGGGCGAACTGGGTGCCAGGAGAAATTTTTGTGTCCTGTAAGAGAACCACGTCATTCTGGTCCTTGTTTAATATGTTTCATGGGCGTGCAGATGACGTGATTCCCGAGTGGTTCCAAAATTTTCATGAGTGCTAGCGCCCAAAACCAACATAAGATAACTAAAAATCTTCACAAAGAAAATGAGATCTGGCAACCCCATTCAGATCAAGTAAAACAGAGACTAGCAGCATACCCAGACCCAAGTCCAGGTTCAAACAGAGGTTTTTTTTTCTTGTATTTATCGTTTAATTTGAGATGGTTCTATTGTTGGAAAATATTAGTATTTAGGTTTATTTTTGGTATTTGGGTTTTGCTTGTTAGGTTAGGATTTGGGCCTAGCCCATCTGAGTTAGGGTTTCTTAGGTTTAGTTCTCTATAAATATTGCTTGTAATTTAGTTTGAGATCAAGTCATTTACAATGTAGCCTCTAGGGTTTTGTAGCCGTTTCAGCATTCTCAGTTTGTTTAATAATATTCTTATTAGTTTTGTAATCTCGTTCGTTGCGCACTCTGATATTCAACTTGGTATCAAAGCAGGTTTGATCCTTCGGATTTAATCTGCTTGTTTGATATTCGTTTGTCTATCATCTCCGTTATCTATTAGGGTTCTAGTTAGGTTCGTCACAATTGTTTGTTATTGGTTTCTTTTTGGGTTTGGATTAGGTGAGTTTCGTGAAAGTTGTCCACTTTTGTTCTGGTCAATCTGTATTCGTTTTCTGTATTGTGTTTGTCAGATCGCTGAGCATTGTTTCTGCGGAAAAAAAAAAAAAAAAAAAAAAAATCTACTGACTTATTACCGCCCTCTCTCGCAACCCTCTACTGCAGTCTCTTCCACCTTAAAGCCGAGATCCCATTGGCACATCTGCACCAACATCGTAGCAACAATTCACATCACCAACCCCACCACCGCCTTGAACCATGAACCCGCTGCAAAATCACGCAGCTGACCTGCACCCGCATCGCCATATGAACCCACAGCCTTTGAATCTGCATCTTTGTACTCGCATCTGTCAGCATCAAAAAAAAAAAAAAAATATGATGACACCATACTACCGCACTCTCTCGCAACCCTCTACTGCAGTCTCTTCCACCTTAAAGCCGAGATCCCATTGGCACATCTGCACCAACATTATAGCAGCAATTCACACCACTGCCTTAAACCATGAACCCGCTGCAAAATCACGCAGCTAACCTGCACCCGCATCGCCGTCTGAACCCGTAGCCTTTGAATTTGCATCTTCGTACTCGCATCTGTCTGCATCAAAACTTTGTTTTTTGCGTTGCCATCCCAGGAAAGAAGGAAAAAAGTAGAAAACAGGAAGAAAAAAAAAAGGGGGGTTTGGAGCCCATATGATATGTTGGGCTGTTATGATTTGTTTGAAGGCCCTTTTGTTGAGCTTGTTGATTGAAGCTACTGTTGAGCCTTTTGTTTGGCTTGTCTGTTGTTCACCGTAACAATCGCTCGAGTGCTTGGATTAGAGATCACTCAAGTGACGTTGTGAACGTGGTGAATTGGATTTTTTGTTTGTTTGTTCGGAAGTTGGAATTTGTATCGGCATCGGCATCAGCACTGGAATTTGGAGTTTTGCATCCACATCTACTTTGGCAAACCCATGTCGTGTACCGCCATGAGTTTGACGGGGGGTGTTGGAAAATATTAGTATTTAGGTTTATTTTTGGTATTTGGGTTTTTCTTGTTAGGTTAGGATTTGGGCCTAGTTCATCTGAGTTAGGGTTTCTTAGGTTTAGTTCTCTATAAATATTGCTTGTAATTTAGTTTGAGATCAAGTCATTCACAATGTAGCCTCTAGGGTTTTGTAGCTGTTTCAGCATTCTCAGTTTGTTTAATAATATTCCTATTAGTTTTGTAATCTCGTTCGTTGCGCACTCTGATATTCAACTTCTATATGTTTTTGGTAACCTGAAGACCTCAAGACCAAAAGAATAAGAAGTAAAAAAATTTCATTTTCCTAAATTTGAATAAGTTTCCAAGAACCATTTCTTTTTTCAAAGCTTATGCAACAATGAGACGTATCGAAATTACTTGGTTCTAAACCGGCAAACTCCACATCATGACTTTGCCAACAAGCCTCCAACATCTACTGTTTCGTGGACGGATTGTACGCTTCATTTTCATTCTCGAAATATTCTGTTATGCTCCGAAGTATCTTATACTCCGACCTTTTAGCCATTATATTTTGTTATTGATCTTTGACCAAGAATTTATCGGCCAAAAACTACAAGAGTACAGGTTACCCGGGCACACAAGAAAATCGCACTCATTCTTCAATAAAACTGGCTTCGACATTTTCTACTAAATATACAAAATATTAACACATTTGAAAGCGAGCTTCTAAAGTTTAGTGCAGAAAGAGAAATGGAGAATGGACAGAGAGCCTACAAAACTCACTGCTTGATTTTACCCTATCCATAGATGCGTATGTGGAAAGCTTCTGGAAAGTTGGGTCGATAACTTTTAGTGAGCTTCTTGAGAACTCTGGAGCTTAGGGTCTCCGGCTGACTCTGTTATTAATGATTCATTCATACCCCGTCCTTTGGATGTCGCCAAGAAGTTAGGAATAGCCGGGGCGGTTTTCTTCACTTAGTCTTGTGCCGTTGACAGCATCTACTACGTTGTCCACGAAAGGCTTTTGAAGCTTCCTTTCGGTGATGATCATTCTCAAATTACCTTCTTGGGTTGCCACCACTTGATCCTTTGGACTTCCCATCGTTTGTTTTTGACTTGGAGTCTTACCCGGCTTTCTATGAACTGATTGCGGGACAGTTCTACAATGTTGACAAACTTGATTGGGTCTCTGTGTTGGAAAATTAGTTATTATTTTATTATTGTTTATGGTTTTCTTGTGGGCCAAGGATATTAGAATTTCTTACCCATCAAGGATTAGGGTTTTGCTTTAGTTTTCACTATATATAGTAGTGATTATATTAGTTTATTTCATTAAGTCATTCGCAATGTAGCCTCTTGGGTTATGTAGCCGTCATGGCAATCTTTCGTTCACTTAATAAAATTATATTAGTTTATAGTTAGTTTGTTCGTTTGTTAATCGCGCACTCTGATATTTTACTTGGTATCAGAGCAGGTTCAATCCTTCAGGATTTAATCTACTTTGGTTGTTATCAATTTGTCTTCTAAAGCCATGCCAAAATTGAGCCACCAGAGTCAGGCCCGCTAGAGCCATTCCGCACCACTTGGAATACTTTCGCTCGCTCGCCTGTTTGCTAGCTTGATTGCTTGCTCGCTTGTCTTGTCCGCCTAACGGAGCTTGTCTTGTCTTGTCTTGTCCTCCTAACAGAGCTTGCCTTGTCGTGTCCACCTAACAGAGCTTGCATCTGCATTTGCTTGTTGGCAAACTCATGACGTGTACTGTCATGAGTTTGATGGAGGGTGTTGGAAAATTAGTTATTATTTTATTATTGTTTATGGTTTTCTTGTGGGCCAAGGATATTAGAGTTTCTTACCCATCAAGGATTAGGGTTTTGCTTTAGTTTTCAGTGATTGTATTAGTTTATTTCATTAAGTCATTCGCAATGTAGCCTCTTGGGTTATGTAGCCGTCATGGCAATCTTTTGTAGCCGTCATGGCAATCTTTCGTTCACTTAATAAAATTATATTAGTTTATAGTTAGTTTGTTCATTTGTTAATTGCGCACTCTGATATTCAACTCTCTGCAACACATTTTATGAGTTGGAAGAACAAGTCTACCCCCCCCCCCCCCCCCTCCCCTCTTTCTAGTCACTCTCTCCCTCTCTCTGAAACACATTTTCTGCTTAGATGCTGGATTGGATGGCTAAGTTTTGGCGATTAAGGACCGTATTCCCAAAAGGTCGCGGAGGAGACATCCGAGAAGGAGTAATGGTTTCATGGTGCCCCCAAATGAGGTTTTGGCTCATGAGGCAGTTGGATGCTTCATCACACATTGCGGTTGGAACTCAACTTTGGAGGCATTGAGTTTGGGGGTTCCGATAGTGGCATTGCCACAGTGGACTGACCAGCGTACGAATGCAAAGTACATAATGGATGTGTGGAAAATAGAGGTTAAAGCTTTAACTGATGAGAAAAGGGTTGTGAGACAAGTAATAGAACAATGTATAAATGAAGTAATGGATGGAGAGAGAGAGAGAGAGAGAGAGAGAGAGAGAGAGAGAGAGGGGAATAAATACAGAACTGTGCAAAATGAAAGGAATTGGCCATAAAGGTGGTTGACAAAGGTGGAAACTCTTGACAAATACATTGATGAGTTCATTGCATAACTGAAGGGTTAAAGCTAGTGCTAAATTCCAACAAAATCAAATCGAATCGAATAATTGTGTTTGTAAGGAGCTGCTAAATCATGCTAATAATGATGCGTTGTTGAAGAAAAAGAATGTTGACGAGTTTGGGAATGAGTAGCAAAGGAGAAGGAACTGCGACTGGGAAGCAACAAATGAAAGCAGTAGTGACCGCTTTCCACACTTTGGTGCCGTTGATCCTACTGGATAAGCACACTCTCTTCTACAACAACCTCGAACTGCGGCATAATTTTTCACCCATTGGTAATCTGGGAGGGTTCAATATCTAATCTGGTGGCTTGGAAGCTGCTGGAACTGAAGCGGCTCCTATTTCGTATGCGTAGTCTAATATGCATCTTGTTTAATCTCCAACTTGTATTAAAGACTAGATTATCATCAGTTATATCTGTCTTCGATTTTCTTTTTGTTAACGTGGATATCGTTGTTACATATGTTGATGACCTTTTGGTCTTCATGTGCATATAAGCTGTTCTGCTCCATTCTTTTAGTTTCTTACTGGTTTCTGCTGGTGCTAAGATGATATGGTTTTCATATACGATGTTTCAATTAGTACCATGCACATAGGGTTGTTTGACTCAATTCTTTTGGATCGGTTATAAACTTCTAGGTAATATTCTCCTTAGACTGAATCGAACCAAATGTTTGAATAGTCTGTCAATAATCTTTAGTTTTGTAGTCTGCTGTTGTTAAGAATAATCTCATACTCTTACCAACTTCAAGTCTCGGCATCTTTAACATTCGAAAATCCCCCATCTCCTGTCCTCAATAATTCTCTCCTTAGAATCGTAACTCGTGAGGAAGCCTTAGCACGAAAATCAAAGAACGCGGAACCAAGTGGCTCTAAGTGCATCCAACATTGTTTTGTGTCTAATTCTTAGTCAGCAAGACAATCTCCCTACTCCTGATGTGAAAAATATGAATGTTGTTATTGCTTCAGTGAGATGAACTTACTTGGAGATGTAAATTTTGGATTTGATATTTTGTGTGTGTTTATATTGATGATGCTATATTTTTTATAATGTACTTCTTTAGAAATAGCACTTCTACGAGCCAAAAGTACTTCTTTGTTTTTCTGCCAAATGCAAATGGAAAGCGTTTTTAGCCATTCCAAAAGCAATTTTAAAATGGCTCTACATCTCTTTTGCATCTTGAATAGTAGATGCTCTTACATGCTACTCCACTATTCTCTTTTAAGTCTACGTGCTTACGTTTTTTGGTCAATGAACATGGTCCTCGGAGAAATTCCTATTTCTTTATTGATCAATCAACATCTTCACCTGCGTAATTTGAAACGATTCTTTATATTTTTGGCTTATGTTTTTGGCACTATATAAAACGTTAACACCCAAAGACTAAAACAATTATATTTGAAAAATGGTTTCAATACACTTCTCTCTCTCTCTCTGTCTGCACACCGCTCTTTTCTTTAGTCATTAGATTGAACAAATCAAAGCAAAACTAAGAAAATGAATTAAAATAAATAAAATGAAACCGAAAACCAAAACTAGAAAAGTCGCCTAGAAGATGAGAAATAGTGTTCACAATAACTTATTTTATTTATTTATTTTTCTTTTTTTAGTTACGGCAATGAGTACAAAAGTTTTCTTTTTCTTGATTTGAATAGGTTTTCAAGAACCATATTTCTCTTTTTGGACCTTTTAATATGCATCAAAGAGACGTGTCCAAATTACTTTGGTTCAAAACTAAGAACCTTCCAAATTATGACTTGCCTGCCAAGGAATCAACATCTGCAGTTTCGTGGACTGATTGTGCACTACATCTTCCTCCTCCTATATAATTGGCTTTTACATTTCTCCTAAATATTCAAACACATTTCCGAGCAAAGCTTCAAATTTTAGAGCAGAAAATGGAGAAGGGACAGCTGAGAGCCTACAAAGCTCACTGCTTGATCTTACCCTATCCGAGCCAAGGCCACATTAATCCGATGCTCCAATTTGCCAAGCTTCTAGATCACAAAGAAGTGAGAGTCACACTCGTGACGACTCGCTTTCTCTACAAGACAATGCACAGCTCGGGATCGAGTTGTGCAGCTTGGGAGACCATCTCCGATGGCTTCGATGATACTGGGAAAGGGGACACAAACATAGAAATCTATTTGGAGAGGTTCTGGCAAGTGGGGTCAAAAACTTTGGCCGACCTTCTTGAGAAGCTTTCGAACTCAGGGTCCCCCGTGGATTGTGTTGTCTATGACGCATTCATGCCTTGGCCTTTGGATGTTGCCAAGAAGCTTGGAATAGTGGGGGCAGTTTTCTTCACTCAGTCTTGTGCCGTTGACAATGTCTACTACCATGTCCACAGAGGGCTGTTGAAGCTTCCTCTTGCTGATGGTCAGTCTCAAATTTTGCTTCCCGGGTTGCCAGCTCTTGATCCTTTGGACTTGCCATCGTTTGTTTACGATTGTGGATCTTGCCCACCTGTCTACAGAATGGTTGTGGGTCAGTTCACGAATGTCGACAAAGCTGATTGGGTCCTGTGCAACACATTTTATGACTTGGAAGAACAAGTGAGTACATTGTGAAGTTCTCTTGTTCATTTTTAGTCACAGTTCCATAGCTTTGATTTGATTAATTTTTAATTAGTTCAAGTATAAATTAAACTAATTGATATTAATTTTTGTGCTTAGGTGGTGGATTGGATGGCTAAGCTTTGGCGATTGAGGACCGTTGGACCAACTATACCGTCCAACTACTTGAATAAGCGACTCAAAGATGACAAAGAATACAGTGTCAACCTCTTCAAATCAGACAATGATGCCTGTATAAAATGGCTAAACGAGAGGCCAAAAGGTTCCGTAGCTTATGTATCATTTGGCAGCGTAGCAAAACTCGAAGATGAACAAATGGAGGAGCTGGCTTGGGGCTTGAGGAGGAGCAAAAGTAGTTTCTTGTGGGTGGTTAGAGAATCAGAAGCAACCAAGGTCCCAAAATGGTTTATCGAGGAGACATCCGAGAAGGGTTTAGTGGTTTCGTGGTGCCCCCAAATGGAGGTTTTGGCTCACGAGGCGGTTGGATGCTTCATCACACATTGCGGTTGGAACTCAACTTTGGAGGCATTGAGTTTGGGGGTTCCGATGGTGGCATTGCCACAGTGGACTGACCAGCCTACGAATGCCAAGTACATTATGGATGTGTGGAAAGTAGGGGTTAGAGCTCCAACTGATGAGAAAGGGGTTGTGAGACAAGAAGTAGTAGAACAATTTATAAGTGAAGTAATGGAGGGGGAGAGAGGGAAAGAAATACAGAAGAACTCTGCGAAATGGAAAGAATTGGCCCGTAAAGCTGTGTATGAAGGCGGAAGCTCTGACAAAAACATTGACGAGTTTATTGCAAAACTGCAAACTCAAAGCTAGTGATGAAACCTAACCCCTCGTTGCAACTCTTTTCCTTGTATTTTTGTTGTTTTTGTTTCTAAAATGATAAGGTTTATGTCTCCCCTTATTTTTCTTTAGTCCAAAACCAAAATAGCTTACAATGCTAATTCATAGTCTACAAAATTAGTTAAGCTTAATGTTAACAACTATGAAAGTTCTCATTGTTTTCACAAGAAGTTCACATATTCCATCAAAATAAAAGGACTACCTATGGATGTGGTTGCTGCCCTTCCATTATTTTGTGTAGGAGTTCCTCAAATTTCTTTTGGTTCTCCTTCAATTCTTGGATCTCTTGTTTTGCTTCACCAAGCTCTTGTTTTGTTTCAACAAGCTCTTGCTTTGTTGTCACAAGCTCTTGTTGTTGAGTCTCAAGTTTTTCTTCTAAATGTTTGTCCAACATAGTGTCTTCAAGAGACAGACTTTGAAGGACCTTTGAAGTACCCGGACTTGTGACCAAGAACCCCTAGAACAATTTCATCATCTGTCAACGTCACCGTACCATCTGGAAGATTTGTTTCGTTTTTCATACTTAGCATCTGTTCCTACAAATGAAAAATAAACTATCATGCTTAACTCCTTCATGTACACAAACATAAACTCTATCACATTTGGTTCCTTCATATATATATCATAAACATAAAAGCTTCACAAATTCTTCTATCTCGATTTAATCGCAAATGACTTGTCTATAATTATAATTTCTTATGATCAATAATATACCTTTATCAACACAATGACATTATCAAACTCATACAAGCACAAAAAAAGCCCTGCAACTTATCAAGCCTTGAATTACATGTCAGCTCTTGAGCTAAATAAGAGGTAATTATCAAACAGTTATATTTTTTTCCCCAAGCAAAAACCTTAGTGTGCCAAACTTGAGTCCAAGGAATGACAGAAAAGTGACAGGGGACACTGAACACCACGAGTCATGGACAACACCTTTATATTTACAAGTTTTATAAGTGGCGAGACTATTTTATGCAGGAGAAATAAGCAAGAAACAGTACACGCTTTCAAAAGTTTACATGTTATATTATGACATACACATAAACATTAAATACAAACATATACATTGACATAGCAGGACTAGAATATACACAACCAGCATGTACATAACTAACTTACCCACTTCAGTTTAGCTCCTTCATCCAAACCATTTTTGGAGTTTTTATGCACAGCCTCAAAGTAATCAATTGCACTTAGTTGTTCTCCGGTTTTGGCTTCCTAATACATGGATCACAAATTAAAGTTAATAACTTATTATCCACCTAGAATCTAGATTAAAATTATGAAAAACACATCTTATAATCTCTTCTTCATGGGCCCTAAAAGATTTTGACCCTCCTTTATGATTGTAAGTCAAATGAGACCTATTAATTGCATTTTTATTTGAGCGTTCCAGCATAACAAAATAAATTTGGTGACATGAAGAAGATAAACAACATACATGACAACCACAATTCAGCTCATTAATATACACATGTACCTTGAATTGAACACTTTCATAACGATCACAAAGAAAATTCCATTCCTCTTGACTTGTTACATCCTCATGTTTGTTTTGTTTTGCCTCTTCTAGAGTTGGGAAGGAATCAAAATGCTTCTTCAGCTTGTGTCGAAAATCAACAAACTGCCTTTGTAATGCATTCTTAATATATGTACTAACATGAGTTAGTGACATATCAATATCGTACTTGCTCTGCATGGAATTCAATTTATAATATATCTAATTTAAGAAAGACTTTTACATACTGAATGTAACAAACATGTGAAATGAAAATATTACTCACAGTTATTCTTTCAATCATCTTATCCACATCCTTCTTTTCTACATTCTTCCATTGCTTCACATTTAGTGGTGCATAGGTCCGAACCACAAAACCAATATCATTCACAAGAAATGAGGAATTCGGACCTGTGGGCTTCCCCTTTAGTTTTGTCAGAGTAATTGGTATTTTCAAACCACCAAGCTGCTCTTGCAGTTTATCAGAATTCTTCCCACGGGTCTTTGACCTTTTTTTCGGTTCACCTAAAACATCATTAATGCAAAATTTATTTTACATATGATACAAGAACCTTTTACATAAACAAAGACAGTACAAAACAAGTGGAACAATGAGGCCGAGGACCAAGAAAACCATAAGAATAAAAAATCAATTGAACACACTAATAACATCCTAAAAGAAAAGAGCCACATTTTATTGCTATAAAACAGAACACCTTTTGAGGTTTATATCAAGCACTTGCTCTAACTTTTAATCCATTAATGAAAAGTTCAAATAGTTAATAAAACATGTCATAACTCTTACACAGATTATATTCAAACACTTAGAGAAGAAAATCACTTCAATTAATCAACCTAATATAGATAACATTCAAAATAAAAAGGCATACCATTAGCACTTCCCTGGGTATTGACTGATGATATAACAGCAGTAACTGTATTGCTTGAAGGTATCAAAGTAGCAGCTCTAATTTGAGGATTATCAGTTGATGCCTCACTTGAAGAGTCACGAGGGATTCGCTTCCTTTTTTCTACCATTCTTCGAGAAGAAAAAAACTAACAAAGTTAAAATATGCAAGTTATTTGAGAAAGCTTAACAACACGACAAATTAGTTATATGAATATGGACAATGAATAATTACAATTGATTAGGGGAAACTATTGCACCGGGTACCCCTCAAATGCCAAAGACAAAATGCACTTGCATCACATTAGTAACTTCTACAATTACAATAACCATATGAAAATGTAAAAATTAAAAACATGCAAGTACATCATGGCAGTACCAAAAGTTCAAAATCAGAAACTGCATTAGAGATGGGTTAGTAGTCACTGCCATCACTATCGTCACTTTCAAGAATTTCTTCATTTTCACCATCATCCAATGGATTATCTTCTTCAGAATCCTCGTTGTCGTGTCTTGAATTCATCCTATAAGTTGGATCACTTTCTACAACATAGACAGGAGGCTCATCTTCAGAATCTTCGTCCATCTCATCATCACTTGATAAGAGATTTTCTTGATCTCCTTGAACAGCCCAGCAAACTTCATTGAACTCATCCTCTTGGTAAACATTATTATCAGTAATTGGCTCGATATCTTCATCTACCTCTTCAGCTGCATCATTTTCTGGAACATCCCACATATGTCTGCATTGCACTCTTTGCACGACTTTCCAGCTAGAACCTAACTTGTAATCGTCGACATAAAACACTTGTTGTGCTTGTTCAGCAAGTATATAAGGATCATCCTTATACCACAGTGAATTTACATTAATGCTTGAAAGATGTTAATCTTGACATATCTTTCTCTTCTTAGGGTCATTGTGAGTTGAGTCGGTGTTAAACCACAAACATTTGAACAAAATACTTTATTGCAATTAATGTAACTCAATTCCAACACACTTTCTAAAACACCATAGTAATCATGATTGCAATCACTATGTTCCCCAGACACAAAAATTCCACTATTTTGTGTGGTATGATTATCGTCACGAACTTTTGTCTGAAAGCGAACTCCATTAACAATACACCCAGTGTATATATGCACGCGGACATCAGGCTTGCATGACAAATAATGTAGATCATCAGTGGCTTCCAATGATCCCATTTCTCTCAAGCCATATATCTATTAATATTATAAAAACACTAATTATTTATAAGAAAATAATGACACATATTTTCAAACATAAACATGTCTACAAAACTTACCTGATTTTCAAACCATGTAGGAAACTCTTGTTCCTGCCTTTGACATAAATTTTCATTGCTTTTTAGCTTTAATTCTTCCATATGTTCACTAAACAAGTAAGAAAAACAAATACTTAATTAATGCTATAATACATACAAATGAGAATATATAGATGACCTAGAAGATTACTTACATAAGATATGGTTGAACCTCATCACAATTGTGGAGCACAAACCAATGAGCTTTATCAATTTCCTTTTTAGGCAACAATATAAACCTTCTACCTCCAAATGGACGTGCTTTTTGGGAGAATACTGACAAACCACCCACATTTCGATCATATCCTCCGTCATCATCTTGCTCATTTGGATTGAAGCATGTTTCAACCCCACGTAAGTACAATGAGCAAAACGTCATTGATTCATTTACAATATATCCTTCTATTAGGGAACCTTCGGGACGAGCTTTGGTTTTAACATATTTTTTCAGTTTACCTAAGAGTTTTTCAATCGAATACATCCATCGATTGTTAACAGGACCGCCAAGTTTGGCTTCACGAGGTAAATGGACAACCAGGTGAACCATTATATCAAAGAAGGCAGGAGGAAAAATCATCTCAAGTTTGCATAAAGTTATAACAATCTCCTTCTCCATACGCTCTAAGTCTGACACTCTTAGCGTTCTAGCACAAATATTCTGGAAGAAAAGAGATAATTTAATCAGAGCATTGCACACTTCTATATCCAAAAAATGACGAATACCAACTGGGAGAAGGAAGTAAAACATGGCAATCATGACTCTTTAAACCAGATATCTTTCCATCACTGATGCTCACATTTCTAAAGATATTGGCAGCGTACCCATCAGGAAATTTGACTGATTTTAGAAACTTACAAAATTCCCTACGATGAGGCGTTTTTAGTACATACCTAGCATGTGGTTTTCTCATTTTCCCGCTTTCAGGTCTCAGATGCTGATTTGATCTGATGTTCATAGCTTCCAAGTCTCGATGAGCATTATCTGTGTCTTTTGTTTTGCCCTCAATATTCAACAATGTCCCAATTACACTGTCACATATATTTTTTTCAACATGCATAACATCAATATTATGTCTTAACCTTAGCTTCGACCAATACTCTAACTCGAAGAAAATACTCTTCTTTGTCCAATTCAACTCTTCAGCCGCTCGTGGTCGATCCCTTTCTCTATTATTCTAATATTTTCCACGACTGAAGCTTCTGACTTTATCTCATTGTTGCAATATTTCAGCACCAGAGAGATCTTTAGGAGGAAGCCTATGTTCAGTATGACCATTATATTCAATACTCATTTCTCTCTAAGCATGACCACAAGGTAGGAATCTTCTATGGCCCATGTAAGATATTTTATTCGTTATCCTCTGTGATATTATATCTTTATTGCAAATTGGGCATGCCAAGTAGCCTTTTGTGCTCCAACTAGACAAATTACCGTAGGCAGGAAAGTCATTAATGTTCCGTAAAACACATGCATGCATACGAAAAATTTCTCATGTAGATGCATCAAAAGTTTGAATACCATCCACCCACAATTCTTTTAACTCATCCAGAATAATGCACAGTCATTCTTGCAAGCATGAATTGATTCGTACCCCAACCCCAACTCTCGTAGCATCCTTTTTGCATCATTATTTGTTGATGGAATAGATGCTTCTTTTGGATGAGATCTTTTTAACAAATTGAGTAGCATGTCAAAATGTTTGTTACTCATAAGAGAGAGACATTTAATATGCATCAACTCTACAATAAAGCTTAAAACAGAAAAGTTCTCACAACCAGGATAAAGCACCCTTTCAGCTTTGCCAAACAGATACTCATATTTACTAGCTTGAGAGTTGTCATTGCCACTTGTGGCATCAACATTACTTCCCCTATCTGTTGGGCCTTGAAAATCATGTAACATCTCAAACATTTCATTATCCTCATTGTCACCATCATTTTCACTATCATCCTCTATTTGGGCACTTGACCCACTTTCTTGAAATTCCCCATGTAAAGTCCAAACTTTATAGTGTGGTAAACCTGCTATTATATAAATGGGAACAGACAACATGCAAAGAATGAAGATTCCCATTTAGGTAGTCTCTACATGGACAACGTGTCTTGTATTCCTTATTCAAATGTTTCTTTGCAGCCAATATGAATGAGTTTACACCATCAGTGAATGCATCACAAAATCTATGTTTAAGGAACATCCAACTTCAATCCATTGCTAAGAACTGTTAACAATCAAGACATCATTATTTTTTTGCCCCGACCTTATGACCCTCCAATACTAATAAAACAAAAAGGTATGACCTACGTCATATATTTTACAACTTCAACAACATGAGAGGTTAAAACAATAAAATTAGAAGTCAAGCAACTTACCTAAGAGGAGATAAAGCAGATGGTATACAGTTTCTCAATGCTTTCCAACTAGAAATGATAATTCTCTCTACTGCCAACTAAAAAGATATAAGTTAATAACACAATTAGAATTGAAACTTACAAGAAGTCATGGTTAAAATAGTTGGGAGATAGAAAGAAAGATATAATCCTGATTTCTATTTTAAGTTCTGTAATTAAGTTTTTATTCGTTACAAAGTCTTTTATATTTTGAAGTATATATCTCACTTTTGGACTTAAAAGGCACAATACATATAGCAACTTTCGTTTAATCTGCCTCCATAAAGGCCCCAGAAAAACAGTTTTAGCCAACCAATATTAAGCCCGATTTTGAACACCCATAACTATACCAAATGATGCAAACAAACATGAGATTCAAAGCCTGTTTTGAGTACATTCAAAGCCTCTACAATTTGTAGGAAACAGGGTTCTAAGTTGAAAGTTATGCAAGATACAAAATAGAGCCTCGAAACCGGAAACCCAATATTTGTTGCTGTCTGGCAGCTTCATAACTCAAGTTTGTACATGGTTTTGACATATCAAAACTCAATGGAATTATGTGAAATCAGATAGGCCTTGATCATGGACATGTCTAGTTTCAAAACAAATGATAATGGATCAAAATGAATGCATAAGGACATAGAAATCAAGAGCCAAAGTAGGCTACTTGATGTTAGAATTGTTTAAACTTCTAACCGTTAACTGATAAGGGTTTACAGCTAGGGTTCCTAGTTTTTAGGGTTGTTTATCTCTTAGGAATCAAATAATCCCCATACTTAAGGGACACGCTGCATGTTTCTGTTTTGAAGTAGTCTCCACCACGATTGTAGGTCCTGTGATCATGGGAAGTAGTTGTTTTGTTTTCGTGTTCAAATGTAAGGCTATTTAATAGCCATGCAGATTGCTTTCCTTGGAATAATAAGAAATTCCCCCTTTTTTGCTTTGTGTAAACCCTCGAACTTTTGCATTACAGCAATTCTTTGAATTCCTGGTTTTAACATCTGGTATCAGAGCCCCATTCCGAGGCCTGATCGAGCGCTTGCAACCCAAGTGAAGAGATACAACCATGGCGTCTGAGAATAGCTTCGTGCAACCAGCCATTCCAAAGCTTGATGGGAACTGTAACCACTGGAGTATGCTTATGGAGAATTTCCTTCGTTCCAAAAAGTATTGGAACTTGGTGGAGATTGGAGTCACTGTTGCAGCAGGAGGATCGGAATCTGGAGAAGCACAGAATAAGACTCTAAAGGAACTAAAGCTGAAGGACTTGAAGGCCAAGAACTATTTGTTCCAAGCCATAGATCGGTCAATTTTGGAGACCATTCTGAAGAAAGACACGGCAAAGGACATTTGGGATTCCTTGAAACAGAAATATCAAGGAACTGCACGTGTGAAACGTGCACAATTGCAGGCTCTCTGGAGGGAGTTTGAGGTGCTGCATATGAAGCAGGGAGAAACTGTCAATGACTATTTTGGGAGAACACTTGTCATAGCTAACAAAATGAGAACTCACGGAGAAAGGATGGAAGCTGTGATGATCATTGAGAAAATTCTAAGGTCCATGACTTCGAAGTACGACTATGTTGTTTGTTTGATTGAAGAGTCAAATGACCTAGATGTCATATCTATAGACGAACTCCAGAGCAGCCTTTTGGTGCATGAGCAATGTATGAGTCGACATGTGGAAGATGAGCATGCCTTCTAGGCTACTCATATAGTCCAACAAGGAGGACGAGGTCGAGGGACTTATCGAGGACGAGGAAGAGGCCGAGGAAGACCAGGGTTCAACAAATCCACTCTGGAGTGCTATCACTGTCATGAATTAAGGCACTTTCAGTGGGAGTGTCCAAAGAAACCAAAGGAAGAGAAGGCAAACTATACAGAGACAAAGGAAGAAATGTTGTTAATGTCACTTGTGGAATTCAAGGAGACAACAATGGAGCACAAGTGGTTTCTTGACTCCGGATGCAGCAATCACATGTGTGGCAATAAGGATCTATTCGGTGAATTTCATAGCAGTTTCAAATAATCGGTGAAGCTTGGAAATAACTCAAGCTTGACTGTCCAAGGCAAGGGAAACGTACGAATGGAAGTAAATGGCATGATACACGTGATCACTAGTGTGTTATATGTGCCAGATTTGAAAAATAATTTGTTAAGCATCGGTCAATTACAAGAAAATGGACTTTCTGTACTTATCAAACATGGAAGATGCAAGATCTTTCACTCAGAGAAAGGTCTAATCATGGAGACCAAGATGAGTTCTAATAGGATGTTTGCAATATTGGCTCGATGTCCACCAAAAAAACAAAGGTGTTTCTCTTCTCAGACCACTGATCAAGCACAACTTTGGCACTGTCGCTATGGGCATCTTAGCTGGAATGGACTTAAAGTACTTCAACAAAAGCAAATGGTGGAAGGAATGCCTCAATTCACAGCCTCTCAAAGGGTATGTGAAGATTGTTTGGTGGGTAGACAACACCGAGATTCATTTCCCAAAGAAAGCACATGGAGAGCCTCCAAGATACTACAATTAGTCCATGCTGACATATGTGGGCCAATTAATCCTATCTCAAACAGCAACAAGAGGTATCTTATCACCTTTATAGATGATTTTAGCAGAAAAACATGGGTCTATTTCTTAGTGGAAAAGTCAGAAGCATTCAGCACATTCAAATCCTACAAAGCACGGGTAGAAAAAGAAACTGGGACATCCATAAGAAGCTTGAGGACAGATCGAGGAGGAGAGTTCACTTCACATGACTTTATAAACTTCTACCAAGAAAATGGAATCCGTAGGCAGTTAACTGCAACATATACCCCCCAACAGAACGGTGTGGCAGAACAAAAGAATCGCACTATCATGAACATGGTGCGGAGCATGTTGTCAACCAAGCACATTCCAAAAACTTTCTGGCCTGAGGGAGTAAATTGGGCAGTGCACGTGTTAAACCGATGCCCTACTCTTGCTGTGAAGAACAAGACACCTGTGGAGGCATGGAATGGGCACAAACCGTATGTGGATCACTTTAGAACCTTTGGTTGCATCGCTCATGTCTACGTACCTGACAACAAAAGAGTAAAGCTCAATGCCAAGAGCTGTAAATGCATATTGCTCGGGGTAAGTGAAGAATCTAAGGCCTATCGATTGTTTGATCCTGTTTCACAAAAAATAATCATAAGTCGAGATGTAGTGTTTGAAGAAGATAAACAATGGAGTTGGGATGATAATCACAAAGAAGTTATAATGGCAGACCTCGAGTGGGATATTGATGAAGAAAATGGCACTAGGATGACAAATGATCCCGAGTCAAAAAGTAATGAAGAAGGTGAAACCAAGTCTGATCATGGTGGGTCGATGGTTGAAGAAGACAGTCAGTTTGATGAAGTCTCACCTCGTATAGAACGAACTCGAAGACCACCAACTTGGATGAGGGATTATGAGACAAGACAGGGTTTATCCGATGAAGAAAATGATAGTATGGCTCAACTGGCACTATTGACTGATCAAGATCCCACAACCTTTGAAGAAGCGGTGAAGTCCGAGAAATGGAGACAGGCCATGGATCAAGAGATACGGGCAATTGAGAAGAACAATACGTGGGAATTAGTCGAGCTACCACCTGGAGGGAAAACTATCGGAGTAAAATGGGTATTCAAGACGAAACTTAACGAGAATGGAGAAATAGATAAGCATAAAGCTCGACTAGTCGCTAAAGGTTATTGCCAACAGTACGGGATTGACTATGCAGAAGTCTTCGCACCAGTTGCTCGTCTAGACACCATTCGCATAGTAATCTCACTTGCTACGCAAAAGAACTGGGACATTTATCAGCTTGACGTCAAGTCCGCATTCCTGCATGGGGAGTTAGATGAGGAAGTATTTGTTGATCAACCACTCGGGTATGAACAGAAGGGGCAGGAAACAAAAGTGTATCGACTAACAGAAGGGGTAGGAGACAAAAGTGTATCGACTAAATAAGGCTTTATATGGACTCAAGCAGGTTCCCCGAGCCTGGTACAGTCGTATAGAGTCGTATTTCATCAAGGAAGGTTTCAACAAATGTCCTTATGAGCACACATTGTTCATCAAAGCTGCAGAAGAAGGTAAGATCTTGATAGTATGTCTTTACGTCGATGATCTTATTTTGACTGGAAATGATAAGATGATGTTTGAACAATTTAAGAAATCTATGATTGAGGAGTTCGACATGACCGATCTTGGGAAAATGAGATACTTTCTTGGTATTGAAGTAATACAAGGTTCTGAAGGAATCTTTATTAGTCAAAGAAAGTATGCTCAAGAGATATTGGAAAGATTTAACATGGATCAATGCAACTCAGTACTAAATCCCATTGTTCCTGGTTTCAAACTTACAAAAGATGAAGGAGGAATAGAGGTTGATGGCACTGTTTACAAACAGATGGCAGGAAGTCTCATGTACCTAACAGCTACACGTCCTGACTTAATGTTTGTTATGAGTTTGATTAGCCGATACATGGAGCATCCAACTGAAGTTCACATGCATGCGGCAAAAAGAGCTCTCAGGTACGTTAAATGAACTACTGATTTAGGGATATTCTACAAGAAGGGAGGAACTGAGGAATTGATTGGGTACACTGATAGTGATTACGTGGGTGATCAAGATGATAGGAAGAGCACCTCAGGTTACGTATTTATGATGAGTATGGGTGCAGTTTCTTGGTCTTCAAAGAAGCAGCCAGTTGTTACTTTATCCACTACTAAGGCAGAATTCATAGCAGCAACATCGAGTGCATGCCAAGTAATCTGGCTAAGAAGAATCGTGAAGAGTCTTAACCATGAGCAACTTAGTCCAACCGTGGTGCATTGTGATAATGTTTCGGCTATTAAACTATCGAGAAATCCTGTGTTGCATGGCTAAAGCAAACATATTGATGTAAGGTTTCATTTTCTTCAAAACTTGGTCAAGGATGGAGCCTTAGAACTGGTGCATTGCTCTTCTCTGGAACAAGTTGCAGATATCTTCACGAAACCATTGAAGGTCGACTCGTTTCTGAAGTTGTGGGATTTACTGGGTGTTTGCAAGCTTCAGGAATAAACTGAATAATTGTGGTATTCAGTTTAAGGGAGGATGTTAGAATTGTTTAAACTTCTAGCCGTTAACTGATAAGGGTTTACAGCTAGGGTTCCTAGTTTTTAGGGTTGTTTATCTCTTAGGAATCAAATAATCCATATACTTAAGGGACACACTGCATGTTTCTGTTTTGACGTAGTCTCCACCACGATTGTAGGTCCTGTGATCGTGGGAAGTAGTTGTTTTGTTTTCGTGTTCAAATGTAAGGCTATTTAATAGCCATGCAGATTGCTTTCCTTGGAATAATAAGAAATTCTCCCTTTTTTGCTTTGTGTAAACCCTCGAACTTTTGCATTACAGCAATTCTTTGAATTCCTGGTTTTAACACTTGAAACATAGTTTTTCTTCACAGACCATTAACAAGTAACAATCAATTTTTACCCAATTCAAATTACAGGGGATACTAATTAACTTCACTGTGGATGGATCATGGAATGCAGTAAAACAATGAAAACCCACATCCATAACCAAGTAAAAATGTGAAATTGTGATGTGGGTAATTTTGATTTCATGATCAGCATCAAAGAAAGATAAGAAATTGGAGGGAGAAAGAGTGAGGGAATGGTAACCTACTGAGTGGAACCATGCTTTTGTTATGATTCCCTTTGCTTCTTCAAATGCAGTCTTCTATACTTCATTTGACCTCTCTAAAAAACCGAGTATAGTTTTCTCTCCACGTTATCCTTCTTCTACCTCTTTTTCTTTCTTTTCCTTTTCCCATGTTCTCTTCTCCACCTTCTTCAGGCCTCTTCCTTTTTCCACCCGCTCCATAAATGACACCGTATAACACAGAAAAATATTGAGTTTTACAAACTTGGGCCGTCTGTGAGAAATATTTTTCTCGCTGAACACTAATGTGACCCAAATACAACATTTCTCGCTGTAGGTGTGAATAAAAGGCACCCTATTTGAAACTTTTGGGAAATTATAGCTGGAATGCTACAGCGAGAAACCATTGTCCTCGTTAAAAATTTTGTTTAAAGTGTTTGTTGAATATATAGTTTACAAAACTAATTTCAACGATCCAACCGTTAAACTTGTTTGTATATGCTCCAAGATCGCATACGTAAAAAAATTGCTTTAGATATTAGGTAACGGGACGAAACTTTTCGACAGTTATAAAAGAAAACTCACGATTTAAATGTTATTTTAACTCGGATTTTGATGATTTTTTACAAATACACTCCTCAACCATATAAGAATACTACGAACAAATTCGATCTTCAATTTAAAATATTTGCACTGATGGATACCACAAAATATTATGTTCTACTTAATGGAAGTATAAAATAAACTCCAAGTGTTTATTGAATCTATCGTTTTGACGGAATACACATTCTACAAAACTAATTTCAACAATCCAACCGTCAAACTTGTTTGTATATGCTCCAAGATCGCATACATAAAAAAATAACATTTAGATATTAGGTAATAGGACGAAACCTTTTGACGGTTAGACAAGAAAACTCACGATTTAACGGTTATTTTAACTCCGATTTTGATGATTTTTTTTAAATACACTCCTCAACCATATAAGAATACTATGAACAAATTCGATCTTCAATTTAAAATATTTGCACAGATGGATACCACAAAATATTATGTTCTACTTAATGGAAGTATAAAATAAACTCCAAGTGTTTGTTGAATCTATCGTTTTGATGGAATACACATTCTACAAAACTAGTTTCAACAATCCAACCGTCAAACTTGTTTGTATATGCTCCAAGATTGCATACGTAAAAAATCGCAAAAAACTGACATTCAAATATTAGGTAATAGGATGAAACCTTTCGACGATTATAAACGAAAACTCACGATTTAATGGTTATTTTAACTCCAATTTTGATGATTTTTTACAAATACACTCCTCAACCCTATAAGAGTACAATGAACACATTCGATCATCCTTATAACACTGTATTGTCCTTATAACACTTAGAAAGATAATAAATTTCACAAACTTGAGCCGTCTGCGAGAAATATTTTTCTCGCTGAACACTTATGCGACCCAAATACAAAATTTCTCGCTGTAAGTGTGAATAAAATGCGCCCTATTTGAAACTTTTGGAAAATTATATGGGAATGCTACAACGAGAACCCATTTTTCTCACTAAAAATTTATTCAGTGAGAAAAACAATAATTTCCTCACTAATATTTTGGCTAGAAGGGAATATAATTCCCGCTAAACCTAGAGTGAGAAGAACAATTCTTCCTCGCTAGCATTATGTACAGCAACAAAACAATTTTCTCACCGAAATTATTTTTTCCTCGCTGTTTCTTAGAGATGAAAGGAGACCAAATGAGCTCACTTTTTGCAAGAACTCAAAATTTTCCTTGCCAAAAGCAACCCTACAGCGTGAAAGATAATATTCTCGTTGAAACGTTTCTCGCTAAAGGACCAATTTGTTGTAGTGAATCTGGACCGGGGCTAAACATAGCCCATTCGAGATGGCCTAATAGGCTATCTTACCGAAATTTATCTTAGATTAAAGATGTATTTCAAATATTTTAGTGGAAAAAAAGGGATATGTGCATGTAGTGTGATCTTGTCTATTAGTTACAACCAAATAAGAGAATTATATAACAAATTAATACGAGCTCGTTCGTGGAACTTGACCTCACAAAAATGGCTTGTAATACAAGAGAAAGGAGTCACGGTTAAGAGTACGGTTGCCTGCCGTGACGGTAAGAAAGTTTAAGGTATTTTTTTAATGCAACGTTATATTTACAAATGTTAACTATTTTTGTCTTATTTCTTCACCCACCTTTTATCACTACCCACCATAAAAAGTGCAAAAAAACTAATCCTCTGACCACTCACTCTTATTCCTAAAATATCCCTATTTTAAAAACATAATGACCTCTCCACCCTTCCACCTCCACGACTTCACCCAATAACCACCACTACTCAATCCCCTAATTCACCTATTGGATGTTGTCTTCAAGAGAGCATTTTTGCTCACCACCATAACTATAGTTTATGTTTGACACCATACACCTAATCATTTATCATGTGTCATTTCACTTAATTCTAGTTAACTTTCAAATTAAATGTTATATTTTAAATTTTGAAAAAAAAAATTATTCAATGTCAAATGAAATGACACGTGACAAATGATCAGGTGTATAGTGAGCATACACCAAGGTTTATGGTAGTGAGCAAAAATGCTCCATGCCTTCAATATTGGGGACTTGCTCACCCACACTAATTATAGGGTTTGCTCACCAACCCTTCCAATGCTTGCCACGTGTAAGCCTAATTTTTCCAATTTTTTCTACTCTAATTAATAGGAGAGAGAATCCTACTTTTACTCATTTACTTTCATATTTATTCTTTCTTCTTCTTATATTTTACTAAACTTAAAACTATTCCTTTTTAAACAAACAGACAAATGTGCACGCATCTTTTGAGTTTTTCATTCTTCTTATCGAAACCTACATCAACAGATTAATGGACTTGCTATTTTTTCCCGACTAGAAAGAGGTATGCAGTGTTTATTGAACAATTATGGAGGCCATATAGAGAGAGAGAAATGTGCGGCAATGGTAAAGAAAAGAGAGATGTGTAATTGTGGGTGTGTTCTATTCCACCCCATTGTGCCTTTATTTATAGTAGTAGGAAAGGTTAATTCCTTACCCCTTTAGGATTACAACTCTCAATAGGTAATTAACTCCTAATAGGAATATAAAAGATATTCCAAGATATACTAGGATTTATACAATCGCATTCCTAATCTAATAGGACTGCAACATTCCCCCTTAAGTGTGTAAATACTCAAGTAAATGGCGCATCAGGTCTTCAGTGATGAAGCAAGTATAGTTGATGAAGTCGTGAGCATAATGAGCAAATGCAAGTCTCAAATCAACAGAAGAATACATAAAAAGTAAAACTCACAAAACCTCACTATGGTAAAACCCAAGGTGGGAGAAAAACCCATAGGCTAAGGAGAAAAGTGAGAAGTTGCATTAAGTCAAAACTATATGTCTTTTGGACCCAAGTAGAATAGCTCACAAGGGTATGATCAGCCCTAAATGGGTGCCTCGTTAAAACCTAGTTAGGTAGCAAAAACCCAGTGGGAAAAATGCTCCTAATTGTAGGGAAAAAGAGTACATTAAGATCAAGTAAGTATACTTCTGGATACTCCCCCTGAGTTTGACATAACTTCCAAAATGAGAACTACAAGCATTGCATATGAATAGTTAGGCATACCAATTCCTCGGACAAGCTTCTAGAAGGTTAACTTTGGCAGTGATGTCATGTAGAGGTAGGCAAGGTTGTTTGGGATCGGTTTGCATGACTTCAATCTCTTGATGCTTTGCTGATGTAAATGTAGACGCAATATGTCTTAGCGTTGACTTCGTTGATGTATCATGGCTTGGTCGGGTTGATTCATGCGGCATAATCTTCATAGATCGTCGTCGAGACTCAAAGATGGATGAAAACACAGCAAGTACTTCGAATATGCTCAACAAGAACTCTTAACCATGTCTCACTTATGGCGTAGTGAAGTGAGGTGAGTCTTGGAATGTTTCGAAGATTTCACAACCAAGGTCATATCGTGGACCTCCAATATATTGCGATATCCCTAACGGTAAAGACATAACCATTTAGGGATTTTGCCTTGTGTGGGTTTGATAAGTAGCATGCGTCAGCATAACAAACAAGGCAAGCATCATTTCGAGGATCAGGGGGTTGGATCCGCTCGAGATACGATGGGATTTGCCCTCATAGTACCTTCAGGGTACGTTTTTAATACCAATTCGGTGGTTACGTGTAGGCGTGGTGCTGCATCTTTACCAAGATCAACAGTGAAAGAGATGTCCTTTTTAAATACAATAAGCTAAGTACAACGAAGTGCAAAGTTGAACTTAGATATGAAATTTCAGATTCCATAACCTCTTAAAAGGTCTCATTTGCATATAACGTATAGACGTTTGTAGGTATACTCAAAGGTAACACATTCGGGGTGTAGTTCGATTGGTAGACCAAAATACCATCAAAACAATGCTTTGAACTTCAAATTCCATCTTCAGGTGCAAGGTAGTTTTCTCAAGCTCTTCCGGAGTCTTAGTGAGATTCGTGTCAACGACATAAACTGTAACTCTAGCAGTTCGGAATAAGACTTCATAATTTAACACGCAAGGGCATAATTCATCCCTGACTGATCAAATATTCACTTAGACAGGTATACCACATCTGTCGGATTGTAAGTGAACACCTCAAACAAGTTAAGAGGGTGTTCCGTGGTTTTGGAACTATTTGAACCAGTCCATGTAATTCTTCGAGAACTTACAGGTAAATCTCTGTATCTATATCCCCATGGAGAAAACACTAACCACATTTCATAATGCTGCTATCAATCACATGACGTTTAAGAGAAACCTTACGCCGTAAGACGTGCATCATATTGCACTATTTCATTCATCTCATAACACTTCCTTTCCTACTTGTAATACAATAGGGTTACCTTGGGCAGGGTAGGAACAACAAGTCCAATACACACTTTATTAAGGAATTTGACCTGGATTGTAACTTTAGTTGTCTAATCAGTTTTACGTTGTTACTTAATCAACGGAACACAGTTCGATATCATCGCTTTTCATTCATGTCGGTAGCTACTATATAAGGGAAAACATCATCGATGGTAATCTCATTTCAATTCTATTTAGCTCATCCAAACTGTATACTGGACCAAAAACTTCAAGTCTCGAGAGTAATCCGGATTAATCTCATGAGATGGAAATGATTTGAGACAGTGATCGAGTTTAGATTCATTTTGTATCGTGTCTTCTTCTTTTGGGGAAGTGAATCCTACGAACCGAGTGATCTGTCGTGCTCCAAGTCAAGACAGATTGATTGGCTATCCGTCGGTGTACCAGACTGTCCAACTGGGGCGTCCAAACAGTCCAACAGGGGCGGCACACCCTCCAGGGATGTTGACTCGACTTCTGTTAAGTACGTCTATCCTTGTAGGCATGTTTGCAGCTGGTATATGATCTCGTCACTTTAGCTAGATCAGAGGAATGCGTCTAGAGCAACATTCTGAAAGCTAGAATTCATCGCACTTGCTTATCACACTTGTGCGGTATGGGGATCAAGATGAGACATAGTGGGCAACGTCCACGCAAATTCGCGTCGTTCTACAAGAACGTTGATGTTCTTATCTCCCCCTAACGGCAAGAAGACTGTCTCATTAAAGTGACAACCTGCAAATGAGCGGTAAAGAGATTGCATGCAAGGGCTCAAAAAGAGTTAGTGTGAAGAAGAATCATAATCGACAAAGGTTCACATCCTTCTTTGAGGACCCTTATTGGTACGTTGCGGCAGCGCAACTTGGCACATGGAATGCACACCCAAATGCGTAAATACAAAAATCGTCAAGTTCATACCCAGTAACCAATTGTAACATCATATAGGTTGGGTGGCAATAGACCTCAAGGCAGACCAACATAGCTGCGTACAAGATTGCATAACCCTAGGCAGAAACCGAAAAACTTGGTATGTTTACCAAAATCCGGGCGATCATTTAAATTGCGCTTTATGATCACTAGGCGAGGATATTTAGGGTGAACATAGGAATTCGATGTTCAATTATAAACCCAAAATACATGCAATACTTTATCGAAAACCGTCGATATAAACTCTCCGGCATTATCCAGTCTCCCGGACTTTATGGGATAAGTATGGTGGTGAACCCTTAATCGGCCATGAGGTTTAGCAGCAATGTGTGTGGACCAACATGTGACCAGTTTGTTGATTCATCAACCAAAACCATAAGAATTTATATGGTCCGTATTTTGGTTGGATTAGTCCACATATATTCCCTTAAATCCACCATGAAAAGATAGGCATTTCGTATCTTTGCGAGGAATGATATAGAAAATCAATATCCCTAATGAGCAGGCTTGGCAAAGTGTGCTTGTAGGCACACGATCCTTACTTCGGGTAAGAAGATGCGTCGTAGCATCATTGTTCGACCTAAGTGTCCCAAATAGTCGTGCCAAAACAAGTAAACTACTCAATCACCCAGCTTCAGGCCGGCCACATGTGGCATATGCCCTAGTTGGGAGATAGCTCATTGGCCCCAAATCAAAGCTCCAGGCTCATTTTTGGAGGTGGTGCAAAGATATTTCACTCTATTTTCTTCAATGGTTTCATTTATGATCATTGTTCTCTCGAATTTCCTTAAAAACTCAACGACAGAGAGAAATTAAGGTCCCTTAAATGGTAATTCGGTACCATTCATACAACGAGGAGCATGCCAAATGCTCTTAATTAGGTTGGATAGACCTAAAGTCATTGTTAGATATGTGATTTAGGTGTAAAGTTAGTGTGCGTAGTACGCATTCATCCAGACAACTAACTTCCCCACATTCCTACCTAATCATGTGTTTAATTGAATCAGTCACATATATTAAGAAACATGATTCAATTACCTCATATTTGAGGACAATATCAGTAATATTATCCATAAGTAAAACATACACCAAGCTTGAATCCAAGAACATGGAAAAATGTTCACAAAGTAAATGGTTTACTAAGGGGACTCGGCCAACAAGGCCATCCATGTCAAAATTCTACTCTTCCAACGATGTTCGGTGGAGCAAAATTAATCTCACATATTGACCACTAGAATGGTACTCCTCAACAACATTGGTAGAGGCACGAACAGGTGCATAACCAATGATCTATTCCATCGAGATAGAAGTAGATTCTGCAGGGTTGAGGTTTGGAAATATTATCCCTTATTCTTTGAAGTTTTAGGTCTTAGGTGCCAAGGATCACACTTCGGGCATGATGCCATACCTTGGCAGGCCCTGATTATACTATATGTTTGTTGTAGTAATCAGATCCGAGAATTTGGTAAACTTCCGCTTTCTACACTACTGCTTCAGGGGAGAAAAGTATTCTCTAGTCAAAATTCGATCGGATTTATAAACTTCAGAATCGTACTCATTCATGGACGTAATCATGGTGTGCTTCAGGCAATGTCTTTCATGATTAGACGGTCCATAGAAGCAAGCCAAATAGCCATGGAATCCTCGTTCGGGAGGTACTTCCGTTTGTAATGCTTCGGGCATAAGTCTTCGAATGAAGATCATGGCGGAGGCTTATTCAGCTCTTCCTTGCCATTGTTGGCTTCAATGGTGTCTCAGCTTCTTGATAGTCAAGTGGAGATTCACGTCTTGTACCCCACATAAAGTGGTTTCTATTAGAAACATCGAAATATGGGAAATCGAATTTGTGACGGTTCGACAATCCACTGAATTGGAGGGAACAAGACTGTGATTGGTGATATGGGAATGAATCATCCATAAGCATAAAAGTTAGAACATTCGAGTTTTAAGACATGGTTTCATGAAAAACGTCGGGTTTTCATGGGTGTATTGGTTTATGAAAACTTTGGATTTTAATGTTCAATTTAGTTTTATGAACAATTAGTTCATAAAGGAGAGGTTCTTGCAAGAACACAGAATACAATATACAACTAAGTGTAGTGGATTTGAGTTTCTTCAGGAACTTAAGTATGAGTGCTTCAGAACTACGAAAGTGAGTCAACGGTTCAAAGAAAAAAAATAAAATATTGAATCATTAATGTCCAAAAGTGATATTCAGGTCCAAAATTTTGGATTAATTATCAGATTAATGGACTGCATGTCACTTTTAATTAATTCAATAGATCGGGATCATACGAGATTGATCATAGAAGCAAAATAAAATTTGTCAAGGCCCATTAATTATTTAATGTTGGCTACAGGCCACACAAAAAAAATCAGGCCCAAATTTGGGCTCGGGTTGGCTGCATTGGGCAGCCCAATGACCTGCAAAGCAAGCTGCATGCTTGCTGTGATATAATGGGCCGCGAGAAAGAAAAATAAATAAAATGCACAAGCAGCAGGCTGCTGCAACGCGGGCCAGGGAGCAGAAGTCCACCAGCAGCTGCCGCATGGAGGAGCAGCTATTGGGCCGGGTCAGGGATGTAGCTGCAAGATGCAGAGATAAAAAATAAATAAATAAAAAAGGGCAGGCCGAGTGTGGGCTGAGCGTAAGCAAGGCCCAAAAACAAACTGGGTTTTGGGTGGAGGAGCAGTTCGGCTCCTTTGGTGGCTCAGCTCGCGTGGCTCGTTGGCTTCTGGCCGTGGGTCAGCGCGTGGCTTAGGGTTTTAAAACCCTTTTTCTCTATTTGTTTTTGGATTTCTATTATTTAGGTTTTCAGAACCCCTCAAAATAATAAAATAATCATGCTTCTATTTTATTTCGATTCTTTGACTCACAAATTCCACATAGCGATTTTATAATTGCGTAATGCATGAAACAAATATATATATTGACAAATATATGAAACATATACAATATATATATATATATATCGGAAGGTAAATATAAATGTAGGGGGTTCATGCATCATGGGGAATGTTTTCATGCTTCATGGTCGTTTTAAATATCTTCCTTTATTTTCAGCGTACTTGATTGGCAGAAAACAATAAAAGCCTTTGAATTTGTAGAAGATCCTTCTCGGAAGCTGGAATTACATCTCAAATGCGTTGTATCACGTTCAACAACAAAAAATTGAATTGAATCAATAACATGTAGATCAATTCAAAATAATAAATTAATTAATCATAAAAAGAATGTTAAAACGTAATACTCCCCTGATTGAAGAATAAACTCATTTTAGCGCAACGTCAAGAGCGTACTGATAACGTGTTGTAAGCATAATTTACTAAACAATTATGGAGGCCATATAGAGAGAGAAAGGTGCAGCAATTACCTGATATTATTAACGGGTCAATTTCGAATCAGGTCATATTACCCGTTTACTTTAACGGATGTTACATGACACAACTCGTTGAATACCAGGTCTACCTTGGTGGAAGGATAACACTCTAGCACTATAATAGAGGACCACTTGCAAGGGTAAATAGGGTTTAGAGTGTTCCCCTTTCAGAGCAACTCCACTGTGGGTTGCTGCTCATGGGACAATGGACCAAATAGGGCATGATAGCCCATTTGAAGCCTTCCAGCGTGGGGAAGCCCGAATGACTGGGTAGGCCCGAGCAAGAGGCCTGTGAGGAATCTCTAGCCCGCGATCTCGAGGTGGACCTGACGCAGGGCTGACGTCAGCCTAGCGTCAGTCCCATTTTTAAATTTTTTTTCTGTCAGGCACGCCTCACCCGCGCGTGGGAGCGCGTTAGCCGACAGATTTCAGACCACAAGGGCCCGCGATGCAGTCTGCCTCAGTTACCGTTGGGAAGCCACGTGGCTTCCCACGGTCCGTTCGATCTCAACGGCTATATTATTTGGACCATCCGATTTTCAACGGTAAAAAAAAACAAAAAACTTTTATTTAATATCAACTGTTGAATCTGAGATCAACGGCTGATATTATTCTGCTTTATAAATTTAAAAAAAAATAGTTTTAAAATTTAGAAATGTTACCGTTGTGACACGTGGCACAATCTGGAGTGTTGGAATTCAATTTTTTTAAATCCAACATCAGAGATTAATTAGTTGAATAAAAAATTGTAAAAAATTGTAAAAAATCAATAAAAATCCGAAAAAAAATTTGAAAAATTTGTAAAAAAATTGTTTTTATTTTTCTATAAATACCTTCTCATTATCATCTACCTTATACCACAATTTCATATTTTCTCAACTACTTTCAACCACATTCCTATCTTTCTCTCAAAATTTCAATCCAATTTTTTTTTCAACAAAATGAGTACTGATGTAGGTACAAATTGGACGCTTCTTGAAGATGTTGCGTTGTGTACTAGCTGGGTTATAGTTACTCATAGTTCGCTTACGGATAATGAGATGCAATTACGAGAAATATGGAGTCTTATTCATACCAATTATCTTGAGAAAATGGATGGGCAAAGAACCAAAGAATCGATGTCCAATCGTTGGAAATTACTTAGCCAATCGTTTGGTATGTGGAGAGACGCCTTGGCACAAGCTAGTTCTGATCTTCGAAGTGGGGAAAATTACGCGGATCAAGTAACAATATATTATTTATTTCTTTGTACTATACACCCAAATTTACATTATAATTATTTGTTTGTATTATTTATTTGTTACCTACTTTCATTATAATTAATTGTTTGTATTATTTATTTGTTACCTACTTTCATTATAATTATTTCTTATCCCACATTGTGTAGCAACTTCAAGCACAAGCTTAGTATGGTGCCAAAACCAAAAGCCAAAATAAATCATTCAACCGGTGGGAATGTTGGAATATTGTTAAAGATTGTCCTAAATTCAAAGTTGTGCTTGTCGGTCCAGAAGTTTTCATGAACAGCACCCATCTACACTTTACACCCGATCATAGTTCGCATGTTCATGAAGATGAAGCAGAATAAGTGCCCGAAACGCCCCCCATGAACAAGCATCGGGATCAACCCGTTATCCAATTAGGTCTCAAGGTAAGAAGGCTTCAAAGAGAAACGGGAGTGTTTCCAAGAATGATTATGCAAAGTATATGGAAGAACTTGCTCGCCAAGGTGAATTGACTTTGGCGCGGGAAATGGGAAAATTTGAGGCTGATAAGGCTAAAGATGAGGCAAAAGCTGTAGCTGCTGAGAAAGCATTTCAAGCTAATGAGAGAGAAAGAGAGCTATTTAGGCAAGAAAGGGAACAGGTTAGAGAAGAAAGAATGGCTCAACGAGATCGTGACATTATGAACATGCCTTTAGAAGGGAAGTCTCCAAATTCTAAATTTTTTTGGAAGTCGGAGAAAGTGGAAATGGTGCGAAGAAGGCTTGCAAGAAAAGCGAGAGCAAGAAGAGATGGTCCTAACACGACAAGAGAAGATCTTCCTACCACCACAAATTGGTTAAGTGATAATGAATAGAGTACTTTTTGTAATCGGAGCCCATAATTTTCCAATCACTTTGGGTTGTAATTTCTTATTTATTGAATAGTGTACTTTATGTTGTTTCTAATTTATTGATTTTAGTACTTTATTTAAACTAAGAGTATATTTATTTAATTTGGTAATTTATTTATACTATGAGAATCTTTATTCAAAAGACATTTAAACACACCAAATAAAATTACATAAACATACCAAGTAAACAAAAACTCACTAAATGAACTAAAATAAACACACCTAATAAAATTAAATAAACACACCAAATAAAAACAAACACACTAAGTATGAAATTGTTGAGCTCGTTTCAACGCCCACTGGTGCTCTATCAAATCAATTTGTCGGGCATTGTGCATATATGGCCTTTGAAGTGCAGTATATCGTTGAATGATCAATTCATTGTAACATTCATCCCTTTCTAATGGTTCATGTTGCATGGGTTCTTCGGTGGCGTCATGAGCACAATATATATGTGTTTTTGAATTGTTCATCGTGTCTGGCTCATATTCATCAACGGCATCGTAATCGTACTCATCTTTCACAATCATGTTGTGAAGAATGATGCACGTCATCATGATGGATAGAAGCCACTCTACATCAAACAATCTGGCAGCACCTTTAACGATCGCCCAACGAGCTTGGAGGATACCAAAACAACGCTCCACATCCTTCCTGCACCCCTCTTGACAGCTTGCAAAATGTTTTTCCTTTGCACTTCGCGGACGTGGCACTGTTTTGACAAATGTTGACCACCTTGGGTAAATGCCGTCTGCTAGGTAGTATGGCCCGTCGTACGTACGTTCGTTGACACAATACGTGACTTTTGGTGCCTTTCTTTGCAGGACATCGTTGAACATTGGGGATTGGGTTAGGACGTTGAGGTCATTTTGAGCCCCTGGAATCTCGAAAAATGCTGCCATATCCATGTATCAAAAGATGCCACCACCTCCAAAATGATACTTTTTGCTCATTTTCTATCCCCATACGCGTCTTGCCATGCACTTGGACAATTTTTCCACGTCCAGTGCATACAATCGATGCTTCCAATCATCCTAGGAAAACCTCGCATCTCGGCCTTCTTCAGAAGCCTTTGCAAGTCCATGTAAGTAGGTGTCCGGAGGTACTCTGCGGTGTAGATAGATTCGATTGTTCCACAAAACCTCATCAGGGACTCAAGAATGGTTGATTTCCCCATCCTCTTTATCTCATCCACTTGGTCTGCAGATGCTCCATACGCAAGCATCCGCAACGCAGCAGTAATTTTTTGTTCATGAATGAGACCCATAGCACCAAAAGCATCATTCTTTTGCACAAAGTAAGAATCATGGTTGCAAACATCAATCATGATTTTGTTGAACAAATGTCGTTCCATTCTAAAACGACGTCTGAAGTACGTATCAGGAAATGCACTGTTATGGACAAAATAATCGTCCAACAGCTCCGCACCTCGTCGTTGCCTGCTTCTATCAAGGTTTCCGGAACGGCTGGGCCTGGATATCTGAGCCACAGCTTGGATGACCCAACGGGAATGTGAGGCTCTGGCCATTCTTGCTTCGTCATCTCTCCTTGTACGCTCCTCATCCTCTTCCATCTCATTTTGGGCTATCTGGAGATTGAACATTCCTTCAAATTGGTTAAACAATTCTTCCTCTTGCTGATCGATTTCCCATATCATCCTTGAGGAAGAAGAAGACATTGTAAGAAAGAAGCAAAAGCTATGAATAATGATAGAGATTTAGTTGAATAAGGAAGCAGAAACTATGAATAATGATAGAGATCTTAAGAAAATTGGTGTGAGATTTGTGAGGATGGATGGTGTATTATATGGAGGATTCAGAAAGGATTAGGTTGTAGATAATGTCACGTGGCATGCCGTCATTCGTTAAAAATCAGATGGAAATCTATCCTCAAAGATTGTAAACAGATTATGACACGTGGCGCGATGTGATTGGTTAATAATCTTATCGGAAATCCATCACCAATAATTGTATTTTCGGATAATGACACGTGGCGCAACGAGAACGATTAAAAATCTTATCGGAAATCCATCACCAATAATTGTCTTTTTCGGATTATGACACATGGCGCAACGAGAACGATTAAAAATCTTATCCGAAATTACAAATAAAATTATTTTGTATTATTTTATAACTTTTCGGATTATGACACGTGGCTCAACGAGAACGATTAAAAATCTTATCCGAAATTACAAATAAAATTATTTTGTATTATTTTATAAATTAAAAAATACTAATATTTTATTGCCTATAGTCAGGGGAGGGCTCCCACACTGAAGATGCAAAAGACAGTTACTGTTTACTGGGTGAATTGAATAGTGAATTGGTTTGGGGAGGTCTCCCACGCTGGGGTTGCACTCAGTGCAACCAATCTCTAACTAACCAGCCGCTGCAACTCTCAACTACCTTTTGACCTTCAGCTCCTCCTACTCCTCCTCCTTTCTCCGCCATGCCGTTATCGGCGACTCTCTCTCCCCCCTCACACTCTTATTTCCCCCAAGCACACCACCACCACCAACAACAACTCCATCTCCCTCACACTCTCAATCCATACCTCAAACCCAAAACACTGACACTTCAATTTCAATGCCCCCAAGCCTCCAGACGATCCCCAAATTACCCTCAGGTCCTCCATCTCTTCCACTCCTCTCTCTCTCTCTCTCTCTCTGTAATTCTAATCAACTAACCCTTCGGACTTCATTTCACAGGGCGGCAGTGCCGACAGTCTCGCCGACGACCCCCGCAATTGGGGCCGTTCGATCAACTCCGAGGTCGATAGGCGCTACGATTTCGAAGACGACGATGACGGTGACGAAGATGACGAGGACGATGAAGAAGAAGACCGGAGTTTGGATTTGTTGGTGAGATTTGTTCAGAATGTGTTCAAAAAGGTGTCCAGGCGAGCCAGGAGGGCCGTCCGATCGGTTCTCCCCGTCTCAATTCCCACCAAGTTGGTAATCATTCGATCATAATTTTGGCTTCCATTAACTTATTTTTGTTACCCAGATTTTATTGTCTGAAAAGATGGGATCTTTGCACCTGATTTTGTTAATTTTTTTTTGGGTTGAATTATATATTTAGCTGGGATTTTCTGTTAATGGAGTGCTAATGCTAGCATTCTTGTGGGTCTTGAAGGCATTTCTTGAGGTAATTATATTTTTTGTATTTTTTATTTTTGTGTATTCAAACTTCCATCTATTTTGTTATCAATATGCTCCTATTGGTTTCATTTTCCATATGAGTTGTTGAAGATAAATTGCATGTTCTAGAGTCTTGTTACTGGTTGTTTTAGCGGTTACCCGGGATGTGTAGGTTCGCAAGTCCAGGGTATGAAGTGGTGTTAGTTTTATTGATCATTCTACGTAAAGGGTTGGTGGCATTACACATCTTTTTTTGCTTTGATCAACTGTTTATGAAACTTGTGGTGTTAGTTTAAGGGAATGAAGTATCAAAACTCGAGTAACCTATTATCATCCGTGGGATCTGGACTGGAGTAACCTATTATCAAGATAACCGCAATCAAAAGTACCGGAATTTTGAAGACGACAACCGTCCATGGGCGGGCGCACAGCCTGTAACCTGATACTTACCATTCAGAGAGACCTGCTGAATTATAATTTCACACCAGAACAGGAGTATACAATAAAGTAGGAACACTTGACAAATCAAGGGGATGCTGAGAAGATAGCATAAAAATTTGTTTTCCCATAACCATTTGTTCTGGCCTTCAAAGAGTTATACATATGATGCATCTTCCTGCCTGAACAGATTAACAAGATATTCTTGCACTTGTATTATACACAGGTACAACGCCGCCGCCTTATCTCACTAAGTGAGGTCAACTGTATGAATTTTAAAACGCCACTGAGCTCCGTTTTGTGCCAAGTCTTTCATTAGATCCAACTACTCCAAGTCTTTTTTTAGAGTATATTTTCAGTCTTCTTCTACCTCTTTGGCCCTGAGTTTTTGTCTCGTAATTGCAGATATTCTGTCAAAATTCAAAATTTCCATTGTGAGCATTGTTTCGTTGTCGTCAATTGAACTTAGGACTTCCTCTAGTAAACTGGAGTCTCGATGCAGTTGAACCAAATGGTGAAAATTTTAGGGAAATTAGCTATAATAGAAGGATTTCAAACTTTGGTTGCTGAAATAGAAAGACATGAACGGCGTGGTAGTGAAAGAGTGAAATGTCTGAAGTACAACATAGATATCACAGATATAGTCTGCGAAGTTTTATTTAAACCCATAAATTATCTATTTACACCCTACTTTCAACTTTTGTAAGGCAAAATTTTTAAAACAAAAATCTCCCTGCCACGATTTCTCCCTTTCTTCTTTCTTGAAATGATGTAGAATTCCAAATGTTAGCAAATGGCCATTGACTAATATTATTTTCCAAAAGAAGAATTATTTGCAGAGAAAAATTATAGTAATGTTCTCTCAATTTTAACCTAATTGGGGTAATAATCTCTCAATTAAAAATTTGTGACTATTGGTCGGTTGACTCATCAAAATGTTCAGCTATGATCTTTTTCATCAACTTCGTTAGAACTTCTGTCAAAATGAGTCACGTGTCATGTATGTGAGGCTAAATTAAGGGGCAAATACGGAAAACCAAATGAGAGCAATGATCCCTCAACTTTTAACCCAATTGGAGCAATGGTTCCTCAACTTTAACCCAATTGTTGCAATGGTTCTTCCAACATAACTCATTTCGACAGAATTCTAACGAAGTTGATCAAATGACCACATTTGCACATTTTGATGAGTTAAAGGACCAATGGTTATGGATTTTAGTTGAATGACCATTGCTCTAATTGGTCAAAGTTGAGAGACAATTTCTACAATTTTCTCTAATTTGCAATCAGAAAACTAATAGGTTATATTTATATACATCTACATATATATATATATATATATATATATATTTGCCTAAATGGATCATTTGCTAAGAGCATCTTCTAATGGCCAAAAATGGAGTCCTGAAGTACTAAAAAATCCCCAAGAATAGGGTCGTTGTACGAACTCTCAACGGGGTGGAGCCTATGCCTTTTTGAGTTGGATGATGTGAAATCTTGTCTTCGGATTTCACTATTTAAATTTTATATTTCGTATCTTATAATTGTTACAACGCATTTAAATGGCGTAAATTTTTTTTTTTCGAAATTTATAAAAGGATGAAAATGGCCATGTTGGGCTACGCAGAATTCTGGTCGTACTTGATTCTTTCATATTTTCCTCATTTCTTGACATATTTGGATAGTACGTATCGATATGAATACGTGGGCGCAAGTGGAACATAATTTAGATTTATAACGAAGAGTCTACGAAGCTTGATCATCGAGGGTATTTTGGTCATTTACTATTTATTTGGCACATGTGAAGTTAGTGTGTATACCACATGGAACCCAAGGACAGGTCCCCATTTCTCTGGAAACCTCTACTCTCTTCTTTTCCGTTTCTCTTTCTCTCGGTCTCTCTTAGGGAAAGTTTACGTAACTGTAATCGAAATAAAAAAGAGGAATTGAATTCCAATTCCAGAGTATTCTTGTGTTTCCTAAATAATAAGGAATAAAAATGTGGTGGGACCCATATGAATTTTGGAATTGGATTCCTCATTTTGGAGGAATTCAACTCCCTAGATACAGCTATGACAACAACAACAAAAAAAAAAAAAAAAAAAAAATCCATAGGTACAAGTGGTGATCCGATTTCTGAGGATGTGGAGAATTTGGAATGGAAACCTTATGCCAATTGCACCCTCACTTGAATTTTTAAACCCCAAGATTATCCTCCATTACCCTAACAGAGCCTACACCACGCTAGCCCAGAGATACTTTTACTCTTCCCTGACCACCGCGGGCCACCCTTAAAGCAGTTCCAGCGTGGGAACCCCTAGGCTATTTACTATTTAATCCACCTAGTAAACAGTAAATACTCTTAATGAACAGTAACTGTCTTTTGCATCTCCACCGTTGCACTTGAATAGCCCTGACAATAGGCAATAAAATATTAGTTTTTTTTTTAAAAAATAATACAAAATAATTTTATTTGTAATTTCGGATAAGATTTTTAATCATTCTCATTGCGCCACGTGTCATTATCCAAAAAGACAATTATTGGTGATGGATTTCGATAAGATTTTTATCCAATGCCGTCGTGCCATGTGTCGTTACCTTTTCAGAATCTTTGAGGATAGATTTCGATCAGATTTTAAATCGTTCTCATTGCGCCATGTGTCATTATCCGAAAAGACAATTATTGGTGATGGATTTCGATAAGATTTTTATCCAATGTCATCGTGCCACGTGTCGTTACATTTTCAGAATCTTGGATGATAGATTTCGATCATATTTTAAATCGTTCTCGTTGCGCCACGTGTCATTATCCGAAAAGATAATTATTGGTGATGAATTTCGATAAGATTTTTATCCAATGTCGTCGTGCCACGTGTCGTTACCTTTTTAGAATCTTTGAGAATAGATTTCGATCAGATTTTTAACGAATGACGGCATGCCACGTGGCACTATCTATAACCTAATCATTTCTGAATCCTCCATATAATCCATCATCCATCCTCTGAAATCTCACACCAATTTTTTCAAGATCTCTATCATTATTCATAGTTTCTGCTTTCTTCTTCACCAAAATCAAAATTTGTATCATTATTCATAGTTTCTGCTTACAATGTCTTCTTCTTCAAGTTTGATGTGGGAAATCGATCAACAAGAGAAAGAATTGTTTAACCAATTAGAAGGAATGTTCAATCTCCAAGTGGCCCAAAATGAGATGGAAGGGGATGAGGAGTGTAGAAGGAGAGATGACGAAGCAAGAATGGCCAGAGCCTGTCGAGTCATCCAAGCTGTGGCTCAAATCTCCAGGCCCAGCCATTCCGGAAACCTTGATAGAAGTAGGCTTCGATCCATCATGATGACGTGCATCATTCTTCACAACATGATTGTGGAAGATGAGTACGATTATGATGCCGTTGATGAATATGAGCTAGACACGATGAATAATTCAAGAACACGTATATATTGTGCTCATGACGTCACCGAAGAACCCGTGCAACATGAGCCATTAGAAAAGGGATGGACGTTACAATGAATTGATCATTCAACGATATACTGCACTTCAAAGGCCATATATGCACAATGCCCGACAAATTGATTTGATAAAGCACCAGTGAGAATTGAAACAAGCTGAAGATACTTAAGTTCATTTAGTGTGTTTGTTTTTATTTGGTGTGTTTTTTTTAGTTCATTTAGTGAGTTTTTTTTATTATTTGGTATGTTTATGTAATTTTATGAGAAGGTCTTTATAAAAAAGTAAAATCAATTTTTTTTTTAATTTTTTCAAAAAAAAAAAATTCGGATTTTTAAAAAAATTTTACATTTTTTTTTTAAATTTTTATTCACCTAATTAATCTCTGTCGTTGGATTAAAAAAAAAGTTTGAATTCCAACACTCCAGATTGTGCCACGTGGCACAACGGTAAGATTTCTGATTTTTAAACTATTTTTTCTTTTTCTTTTTAATTTGTAAGGGTGAATAACGTGGACCGTTGATCTCAGATCCAACGGTTGCAATTAAATAAAGTTTTTAAATTATTATTACCGTTGGAAATCCAACAATTTAAAACAAAGGATCGTTGAGATCCAACAGACATCGAGGCGCCATGTGACCTTCAACGGTCACTGACGCAGCTGCGCACGTGGGCCCTAGCAACTGACGCAAAACAAAAGAAAAAACATGGCTGATGTCAGGGCGACGTCAGCCTTACATTAGACCCACTCCGGGCTCTTGAGCTGGCAACTCTCCACGGGCCTCTCACTCGGGCTTGCTCGGGCTCCCTCTCCAGCACACGCTGGGCTTGGTTGCTCGAGCTCTCTGCCACTATTTGTGGGCATGTCCCTCGGGGGAGAGCACACGCTGGAAGTGCTCTTATAACTCCTACAAATGCCCAGCACCGCAGCCACCTATTCATGATGGAAAAATATGTAATTGTTTGTTCTCGTTCAAGGTGATGGCCTGGATTTTTTTTTTCTTTCTTCCGTTCTTTTTTTCTTTCTTTCTATACTTTATCTTATTTGTTTATTTATTTATTTACCAACTTATTTATTTAGTTAAAAATTATATATAAAATTATGTCTACGTTTATGTTGTTTTGAAAATTAAAATTTATTAACTAGCCCATAAATGAATTTCTTTAGGACATGGGCAGTTTAGTAATTAAACTAGTTTTAATACGGATTCTGGAGTGTTTGGTAAACAGCTTGTATGGAATCAGCATTATTTCTATTCTGATTTTTGACAGTTTAGTAGACATCTTATATAAGAATCTGATTCTGATTCCTCCTTAATTCAACTTCTCCTCAATTCAATTCCCTCTATTTTGATTACGGATTAGTAAATGTGCCCTCACTCTCTCGCCGCTCACCTTGCCAATTACATGCCGCCGTCATCTTCGAATTTTTCAGCTAATTAACTGTGAACACGGAAATTCCTGCGATGAAAGAGACAAGAACACGTGTACAAAATAATATTTTTGTATTAATTTTTTGGGTTACAATCTCTTTTACAATTTGTTCCTCTTATTCGATCTTCGTAAGATGTTGGTTTGTGGATGTTGTTGATCCAAGGGCCATCAAGGCTTGATCTTGGATGAACAGGAAGTTTCTTCAAGGGCCGTTGGTGGCTTGATCTTAAAGGTGGATGAAGGTTTCTTCAAGGGGCCGTTGGGCTTGATCCTGAAGGTTGGATGGACGACGAACGATGAATGATCTTCAAGGGCTTTTGGGCTTGTTCTTGAAGAAAGGATGAACGACGAACGATGAACGAACTTCAAGGGCTTTTGGGCTTGATTCTTGAAGAACAGATGTTGTTGGTCCAAGGGCCGTTGGGGCTTGATCTTGGAGGAACGAGTGTGTTGATCCAATGGCCGTCGAGGCTTGATCTTGGAAGAACGATGAACGAAGAATGAAAATAGTTTTCTTGATCCTTTGGGATTTGCTTGAGAGCTTTTAGAGTTTCAAAGCTTCAAGGTTTTGGTGTGATGTGAATTGGGTTTTTTTTTTCTTGTGATGGAGAAGCCTATTTATAGGCTTTGAGAATGAATTACCACCACAAATTTTCTTGGTGAAGTAAGTGGAGGTTGTAGGTGAAATGGGTGGAGGTTGTAGGTGAAGTGAGTGTATGTTATTGGTGAAATGAGTGTAGGTTGTAGGTGAAGTAAGTGTATGATGTAGGTGAAATGAATGGAGGTTGTAATTTTAATGCATTGGTCAATATTTATTTCACAGAAATTTCGATGTCTACAAATGCCCCCACTTCAAGGCGTGTCATATACATGTGCTTGTCACGTGTAAAAGATGCGTTTTGAAGTTCCTTAATGTAGATGTCGATCCAAGGGCCATCGAGGCTTAATCTTGAATTTGGCTGGAAATTTCTTCAAGGGCCGTCGGGGCTTGATCTTGAATTCGACTGGAAATTTCTTCAAGGGCCTTTGGGGCTTGATCTTGAATTCGGCTGGAAGATTTTCTGGTTTCCTCCAATTGTTGATTTTCCACAGGCTTAATCTTGAACTGGGTTTGATTCAAGGGTGGTGGACACTTGATCTTGAATCGGTTTTGTGATTTCTTCAAGGGCCGTTGGGGCTTGATCTTGAACTTAGATAGGACCACGAGCGGTTTTAGGATTTGAACACCTAGCAGGCAGGCACGAGGTGGAGGTGACAGCCTGCTTCTTTGTTCATTCTTTCCAATTCATATTGAAGAGGGCTAGGGGATGAATTAGCACGTACATTTGTTGTGTTTGCTGATGATCCACAAGATTGATGTTTCATTGTCACTCGTCTTATCTGTTCTCCAGGAAGATGTGGTATCTTATCTAGAAGTACATCAACAGCTAAAGATGAGTACTCGAGAGTGATGCTAGGTAAGCAATCAGGGAAGGGGTTCCAGGCAGTCGATTCCAGACCGAAAGGTTGATTCCAAGTGCCGACTGAGTACTCTTTTTCTCCTTGTCCTCCAGGTAAGAACAAAGACAAGGAAAATGACAGAGAGAGAGCATGATATAAGATACTCTTACTTTCGACCCTGATGATATGAGATACTTTTGCTTTTGAAGAAGTAGTGGTGATTTGACAGTGTTGCACGGCGAGGTTTTGCTCTTCGGCGACGGTGCTAGCGAAAGGTTGTTGAAGCTTCTTGAGTCCTTTAGATAGGGCAGCGATGCCGAGCTTGGATCTGACTTAGACTCTTCCATCTGGATTATGCGGTTCTGCTTGAAAGGCGTTGTGTTGTAGTGGCGAATATTTTGCTTCAATTTGTGGCATGGTAGAAGTGGTGCGCAACCTTTGCATTTGAATGGTCCTTCATAGCACTACTTCTTAGCAACTCATCCCTGCTTGGCAGCTTCAGTGTAAAGGGCCAATATCTAATCCACTGTCGTAAGGTATTTGCTGGAGGAATTCGTGACCTTGACAACAGTTGCGGATGAGTGCTCGAGAGCAATGCTAGGAAAGCAATCAGGCAAGGTTTCCAGGCAGTTAGTTCCAGATCGGAAGTTTGATTGCAGGTTCCGACTGACTGCTTTCTTTGTCCTCGTCCTGCAAGCAAGAACAAGGGCAAAGGAAAAGATAGGGAAAAAGCATGATATGAGATACCTTTGCTTTTAACCCTGATGATATGAGATACGTTTGCTTTTGAAGAAGCAGCGGATTGATCAGCGCATGTATTGGTTGCGCTTGTCTCCACATGCTTCGATGTATCAATTTCCCTTGCCTGTTCTCTAGGCGGATATGGTATCTTCTTTAGAAGCACAAGATGTTGAAGATAAGTACTTGAGAGCAAGGCTAGGTAAGCAATCAGGGAAGGGGTTCCAGGCAGTCGGTTCCAACTCAGAAGGTTGATTCCAAGCGCTGGCTGATTGCTCTCTTTCTCCTGTCCTGCAGTAAAGAGGGAGGACAAAGAAAAGGATATGGAGAAAACATGCTATGAGATACTCTTGCTCTCAACCCTGATGATATGAGATACCTTTGTTGGAGGAAAGAGTATAAGATTTTGATGCGGGTGTAAACTTTTCGATTGAGAGGGGTTTCTGGTTGAGGAAATGAGCTGATCATTTTGAGTGACTTGATCGAATAGGTGTTCTCGAAGAGGAAGACAACTGAGTATGCTGAAAGGCTTGGTTGCAGATACCTTCTTGACGAGGAAGAAGAGTCAGGCATCTTGGATGTGTGCCTTGCCATGGAGGATGAAGGTCGACCTATATAGGGAAGGGCGCAATAGCAGGTAGTAATGTGGATGAGGCCTTGTCTCCCATGCTTGTCGGCAAAGTGTGGTAGTTGGAATAGTGGACTTCACGCGTTTTCAACTTTGTCAGAGATCTTTGATATACTTGCACGTGCTATTCGAAAAGCTGAGATTGCATCTGAAAAGTGTTAACGGACTTTATGCAGGAAAATCCGGCTTTTGAAATTCAGAGAGTGGTGTCTCTTCGATTTTTGAATTAGTGGTTGTGTTACCTCTCCTTTTATAGGGGTGTCGATCACATCCAACATGCACACTTTGAAGATTACCCGCTTGTGAGAATTATCTCTGGTGTATTTCTGAGATTTTACTCCATTCAACCCTTTTCTTTTACCATTTCTGAAAATGGCTTACTCGTCTAACATTTGCCTAGATTTGAGTCTCATGAGTGATACAGGTGCGCCGCGTCAGGGTAATATATGGCGCCCATCCTTCTTATCTTCTAATGGCTCTCTTACAGTAAGACTTTGTGATGGGAGATGGGACAACGGCTACGGTAGTAGCTAAGAACTTCCTTACTCCTAGAGACAATAGGCTGCTTTCAAGACGGTCTGATGAGTTGGCTGTTCAAGAGTCTCGAGCTCTCAATGTTCAGTGTGCGGGCTCTGTGTCCAATATGGGCCAACGCCTACTTGCTCGAACTCGCCAAGTTGAATCATTGACGGCCGAGGTGGCAAGTCTTAGACGAGAGATCAAACGGCTCAAGCGTGAGAATAGAGGGTTGCTCAAGCTTGCAGATAATTATTCAACGAGTATGAAGAGAAAGCTTGATCAGCTGCAGGAATCCGAAAGTTGGATTCAAAGTGACCATCAGAGGTTTGTGGCTTTCTTCCAGAGTCACATTTTGCCTTCAACATCTGGAGTTCGACCAAGTATTGAGGCTCCGAATAATCTATCTCCAATGCCTCCTTGTTCTAGGGTTCTACCAAGCACTGAGGCTTCACACGAGTAACATTTGTGGAGGCTCCCTTTTTCTTCTTTTCTTTTCTTTTCCTTTTTTTTTTTTTGGTACATACTTGTAATTTCTTAGAGATATCAATGGACATGCTTTATTTTATTCAGTATGTTGTGCTAAATACAAATAAAACGTATATCTGACTAAGATGTGTTACTTCCCTTTTTGTTTTTTTTTTAGATGGTTTCTGATGCACCATTTCCTTTTAGATGGTGACTAGTGCACCCATTTCCATGGTGACTGGAAGCATCACTCTGTTGCCACCACTCATTTCCGTTTTCCTTCTTGACTTGCTAACAGTAGCATGCATTTTCTTTTTGTGTGTGTGTATGTTTTGATGATGAGTGCGGTAGACTGACACTGTTGGGCTCCTTGGCTGGCTTCCTCGCTGCACCGCATTCTTCCCCGCATGCGGATTGTTTTTACTCGGTTCTCTGGAGACTATTATTTACACAGTCACCGCACTACCGTTGCATATGCAGATCTGTTTTACTTGAGAGATCATTATGCATATATAAGACTGCACAGTCACTGCATTACGTGCAGATCAGCTTCATTTTGCAACTGTTGAGATCATTACATGTGTATAGGTTTATACAGTCATTGCACTACGTGCAGCTTAGCTTCATTTGCGATTTGTTGAGATCATTAATTATATACACACACACACACACACACACACACACACATATATATATACATTCACATGCACATACATACACACATGGGGCACTGCATATGGCATTTGCATCTTGACTGCTCTGTCTGCACTGTTTCCTCGCATTTGCTGTACCGCGTTATTCTTCGCATGCATTAGTCTCTGGAGATCATTGTTTGCACAGTTACCGCACTGTTATTTGCACAGTCGCCGCACTTCCATCGCTTCCCTGGGTTCTTCTACATATATATGTGTGTGTGTTTATATACGGGATTGCGCCGTCACCGCACAACCAATGCACAACCACAGCACCTGTTTGTTGTCTTGCATCCCGACTGCCCTGTTCTTTAATCTTGCTCTGCTGCCAACTTCATGCGCTGATTCCTCGCTGCACTGCATTCTTTGTGCTGTTTGTGGGAGTTTGGTTGCAGTGGAGACAAGGCACAAATCGTCACGAGTGAGCTGCTTGTGGCGGAAAGAGAGTTACTGCCGTGGTCAGGAAGAAGAGAAGGCAGTCACCTGGTAAGTTCCTTCGCGCGACCTTCTCTTTGTGAGGCTCTTTCCTTTGAAGGTGAATCTGACATGCGCATATATATATATATATATATATATATATATATATATATATATATATATATATATATATATATATAAGGACATTGATTGAACCATCCCAATACCGTGTGCATATATTATATATATATATATATATATGTATATATATGGATGGAAGTTGGTTGTGATTGATACCGTGCACATATGTACATATATATGGAAATTGGTTTGTCCCATCACCAAACCGTGCACTTGTCTTATCACCATGCACATATGTTTATATATATAACATAATATAATGTGTCTCTTTTTTTTCTTTTTTTTCTTTTTTTAATTTTATTGATGGGGCCGATCTTCAAGCCGTCTTCTGCCATGATTAAGTAGGCGCTGTTGGTGTAGGCCTTTTGTATTACGTATGGTCCATCCCACTTTGATGTGAACTTGCTTTTTGTCTTGTGAGCTATGATGATAGGCCTACGCAATGCGAGGACGAGATCTCCAGTATGGAAAGACCTTGGGAGGACCTTCCTGTTAAATACCTTGGATAGCCGTGCTTGGTGGCATTCCAAGTGCTGCTGAGCTTCGAGCCTTCTCTCATCCAGCGCTTCTAGCTCTTGAAGGAGCAACTTTGCATTCTCTTCACCAGTCAAGCCTTTTTGTATAGCTATCCTTAGTGAGGGGATTTGACTTTCGAGCGGTAGAACAACTTCCACGCCATATACGAGAGAATAAGGCGTAGCTTGGGTAGGAGTCCTATGTGTCGTCCTATATGCCCAAAGTGCTTCGCTTATTCTTTCGTGCCAGTCTCTCTTTGTTCGGCCGATCACCTTCTTCAAGAGGTTGCACAATGTTTTGTTAAATGCTTCTGCAAGACCATTGGCCGGAGCATGATACATGGAAGACTTATGCTGTTTAAACTTGTATTTCTCGCAGAGCTCGTCCACGAGTCAGTTGGAGAACTATTTTCCATTGTTAGTGATGATGTAGCGTGGCACACCATATCGGTGGATGATATATTCCTTGATGAAACGGACGATAGTTTCCTTCTTGACTTCCCTTAAGGGTATGGCTTCAGCCCACTTGGAGAAGTAATCTGTTACAGCTAGGATGTAAGCTTCTCCTGCATATGACTTTGGTGCAATCGGCCCTACGACGTCCAATCCCCATACATTGAATGGCCATGAAGCAACAGTAGGGTGTAATGGCTCAGGTGGTTGATGTATGAAGTTGGCATGGAATTGGCAGGCTTGGCACCTTTTGGCGTGTTCCAGGCAATCTTTCACCATACTTGGACGGTAGTAACCCATTCTTTTGAGCTAGAAATGTAGCTTTGGTCTAGACTGATGAGCCCCGCATACGCCTCAGTGTGCCTTTTCCATGGCTTGATTAACTTCTTCCTCACCTAGGCATTTCAGAAGTATTCCTTCAAAAGAGCGTTGGTAGCGCGTCCCTTTGTAGTATAGAAGGCGAGGTGCTCGTCGACGTATTTCAGAGCGGTGTCTAGGATCATCTGGAAGTTTTCCATGCTCCAAGTAGTCGATCAGCGGCTGTCTCCACTCTTCAGCGTCGACTGGAAGTACTGAAATGACATTTGTATTGTCCAGTAGCATTTCAATGATGAACGGGATCACCCATCTTTGGCAAACTGACACGCCTGCAGCTTCGTCTTCTCCTAGCGCCATGCTCGAGGCTAGGTTGGCGAGAGCGTCTGCCATTTGATTTTCTTTTCTTGGCACATGTTCTAGTGTCACGGCCTCAAACTTTTGTAGCAGTTGAGTTGTTAGCCGGAAGTATGGGACGAGATCATCTTTCTTCACCTTATATTCAGTTAAGAGTTGATTGATTATAAGCTTGGAGTCGCCATACACCTTAAGGGCTGTGATTTCCATGTTGAACACCATTTGGAGCTCGATGATTAGTGCTTGATACTCAGCGACGTTGTTGGAGCATAATTCGCTTAGTTGGAAGGAATAAGGTAGTATTTGCCTTTGTGGCGACATGAATACTACTTCTGCCCCCGCTCCGTCTGCTCGTGCGGATCCGTCGAAGAACATCGTCCATGTCGGGAAGATGTCGATGTAGAACACTTCCCCGTCAGGCAAATCGTTTGAGATTTTCCAATCAGCTGGGATTGGGTGATCAGTAAGGAAGTCTGCTAGTGCTTGTCCCTTGACGGCTTTAGCTGGGACGTAGATGATCTCATATTGGTTAAGAAACAATGCCCATTTAGCAAGTCGCCCCGTCAAGACTGGTTTGGACATGATGTATTTGATCGGGTCAGCTTTAGCAACCAGGTGGATAGTGTAAGCCTGCGTGTAATGCCTGAGCTTTTGGATGGTGAACACCAAGGTAAGGCACATCTTTTCTATTGGGGAGTAGTTCAACTCAGCGCCGGTGAGGGTTCGACTGAGGTAGTAGAGCACTCATTCTTTCTAGGATTCATTTTTTTGTGCCAAGAGTGCTCCAACCGAACTTTCCTGAACGGCGATGTACAATATGAGCGGCTTTCTAGTCACAGGCGCCCCCAGGACAGGTGGACTTGATAAATACTTTTTTATGCTTTCAAAAGCATTGTGGCATGCTTCGTCCCATACGAACAGAACATCCTTCTTCATGAGTCGACTGAACGGTTGACAACGCCCTGCAAGGTTGGAGATGAAGCGTCTAAAGAAGGTTAGTGGTCCTTGTAGACTTTTCAGCTCGTGCAGGTTTCTTGGCTCAGGTATGCTTTGAATGGCCTTGATCTTTGATTAGTCCACTTCAATACCACGGTGCTTGACAATGAAGTCAAGGAACTTTCCAAAGGTGACGCCAAATGCACATTTCAACGGGTTCATCTTGAGGTTGTATTTTCGCAGCCTTTCGAACACTATTCGTAAATCTTTTAAGTGATCTGATCTTTTCTTTGTCTTGACCACCATATCGTCTACGTAACATTCTACGTTTTTGTGTAGCATGTCATTGAAGATTTTCTGCATAGCGCGTTGATATGTAGCTCCAGCGTTCTTTAGACCAAAGAGCATCACCTTGTAGTAGCAGATACTTTTTGGAGTGCGGAAAGCTGTTAGTTCCTCGTCTTCGAGAGCCATGCGAATTTGATTGTACCTAGAAGAGCCGTCCATGAATAACAGTGCCTCGTGGCCAGTGGTTGCGTCTACCATGATTTCAATGATTGGCAAGAGGAAGTCGTCCTTCGGGCAAGCATCGTTGAGGTCTCGGAAGTCTACGCAAACATGTATTTGTCCAGATTTCTTAAGGACAATGACGATGTTGGAGATCCACTTAGGGTATTGCACATCTCGAATGAAGCCTGCCTTGATTAGCTTGTCAATCTCAGTCTCAATTTATGGGATGAGCTCGGATTAATAGAGTCTTTGAGTTTACTTTATCGGTCGCGTTCCAAGCTTGACTGCAAGATGATGCACAGCGATGATAGGGTCAAGGCCGGGCATTTCTTTGTAGGTCCAAGCAAATACGTCTTTGTACTCTAATAACAGCTGGTAATATTCCTCTATCTCGTCCGCACTTAGTAGTGCACTTACGAAGATAGGCTTTGGTTTTTCGCTTGTGCTTAAGTTAAGTTCCTTGAGATCGTCAATCGTGGCTTACCCCCCCTCCAACAAATCTTCAAGCTGTGGTGGCGCAGCAATGACATCTTCCTCGAGGATTTCGTCTTTTTTGCCTTCATAGATCGTGATGTGGAAGACATCTTGGACCTCTTCTTCAACGTTGTTCTCTCGAGCTTTGTATTGTTTTGAGTTACGAAACTCTATGCAAGCACGGAGTTGCCCTGATTTTTTAGGGCAACATTTAAGTTCTGTCCCGAGTCCATAACCTCTTGAATTAAATCAGCTTCGATCGTGTTGACAATCTCAGCTTCATCTAGGCTTAAAAGTGTATTAACAATGGTTTCTTGCCCCATTTCCGACTGGTGAATTTGTGGATGCAACGTAGGCTTCATGTGTAATTTCTTTAGGGCGACATGAGTCCATCCTTCATCTTCACTTGACTTGGAACATGCCCCCAACGGTCGAGGTGAAGATTTTGAGTCGAAAGAGCCAGAAGTGACGTCTTCCCTAGAGATTTCATCTTCTTTGTCTTCTTGGATCGTGACGGGGAAGATGTCTTGGACCTCTCCTTTAGTGTCATCCTCTTAGGCTTGTTGGCATGAAGATTGTCCAGTATGGATGATGGTGCGCCTTCTTACTTTCAGCGGTCCATTTGTGTCAACCTTCAAGATTGCTTGGCGCTTCATCCTTGAAGGAATTGAGCTTCAAATATCGCCTTTCTCTGCTAGCCCATCGAGCTTTTCTTCGTTTGACATTGTCTCCCTATTTCTAGAAAGCTTCTTATTGTCTTCAAGTCTTTCCAAAGCTGACCGACGAGGAAGAGAGCTAGCCGTGTTGCTTCGCTTCTTAGGTTTTGACAACCTTTAAAAAATAGAGCTTTGGGATGTTGGCATGGTAAGCCTCTTGAAGACGGAGGTTCGGTTTTGACCACCAATGCGATTAAGTGCTGACATTCTAGGTCTTGAACGATTCATCTTATCGAAGAATGACAGCCGGGGGGCGGGTTTAAGCTCCTCTTGATCTTGCTCAATGCTCACGCTGATGTGTTGAGTGCTAGCGTTTTTCACTTTGCTTGAAATCTTCACGGGTGCATTAGGTGTGAAGCCAAGTCCAGCTTTGTTGTTGTCAACTCCGTAACCATGCTTCTTCAACTTCTTTTGAGTCTCGGTGAGGTCACGTTCTTTGTCGTTGATTGTGTTTGAAGCCTTCTTTCTAGGATTCGAAGAAGAAGCGAAGTCGTACCCAGTCTTCGACATGAGTTTGTAGGCATTTGGATCAAAACCTTCTTCGGTCATCTTGGTTGGAAGAAAGCTTGGTTCCACCTCATTTGGCAGAGCTTTTATGAAGCCTCGTGGTGGTCTTGCAACCTTAGCGTTGCCTAGCTGTATCAGAGGTAAAACTGCATTTGTCTTGAGCAACTTTATATTATCCTTGCGTCGTTGTGCATCGGCTTTGCTTGCTCCAATTTTAAACGTGGATTGACCATTCTTTCTTCTCGACATCGGGATGTATCGGAAGGTGGGTATGTTTGGTCCATTTGAGGGCGTCCTACTCCCTTTGGTTGTTGCAGGTTTTGCAAGCTCATCATCATTTTTGCTTGAAGACGGCATAGCTTCTCCTTCTTGCTTCTTGGGCATGGCTTGCCACTCCTGTTTTTTAGGTGTTTCTTTGCCTGTGGATTTGATCTCTTTTGGAAGAGCTTCGGGTACCATGTCTTCATCCATGTAGAACTTGGCGTCTGCGAAATGTGATTCGGTTTCGGTGAATGGCTTGGTGTCGCCATAGATCACCTTCACTCATTCTCTGTAAAACTTTAAGCATTGGTGAAAGGTGGATGGTACTACTCTATTCGCGTGGATCCAAGGCCTTCCTAAGAGCAAGTTGTAGGAAGTTCTTGCATCAATCACGTGGAATATCATGCTTGACTTGAGTTCGCCAATGGTCATCTCCACTTGGATTATGCCCATCGTTCTTTGTCCTCCTTGGTTAAAACCTTGGATTAGTAGACGACTTAGGGATAGTTCATCCACCTTGATGCCGATTGTGGTCATTGTTGACTTTGGCATGATGTTTATGGCTGATCCACCATCCACAAGCATGCGGTTGACTTTGTGTTCCCTTACGTATCCCGAGACGAAGAGATGACAATTATGAGGCTTTGATCCCAGCACTAAGTCTTCATCCGTGAAGCTGATCGTGTCCTGGGCGGCACAGCATGTGGCACATTCGTGTGGCTAAAGCTTCAAGCCTTCATTTTTGCTTTCTTGTACTTCATGGTCGTCAGGACTTGCCAAGGCCACTGCTAGTGTTCTTCGCATCTTCTTTGGCAATCGTAGCGCTTACTTGATGCTAAAGTACGTTGGCAGAGCTTATTTGGGCATGAGGGTCTTTTCTTTCTCGATAGCGGTGGCTTTGCCTTTTGAAGGTTCTTCCATTTCCACCTCGATCATGTGACATGCAGCGGTAGTGCACTGTTGGAAGAAGTCATCCGGGAAGTATTCGTGCAAGGAGACGGGAATGCGTGGCTCTTACTCCATAAGTTCCTCAGCATATGTTGGCTTAACAGCTCTTATATTTCTTTTAGGCTTCCTATTGTTGCGCCGTCGGTGCTTTCTCCCTTGCTCCCCCTTTAGCCTTGTGGCTTGCGGTCTTGGCTTCTTCATCTTTTTATAGGTCACCAATGTCCACCCTTTTTCATCATCGGTAAGTGCGTATTGGTTGCTTGCCCCCAGTGATGGTGGTGCAGAAGGTACCGTGTGGCTTGAGCATTTACGGGAAAGGTCAGGTGTCACTTAGAGAGGCACGTGATCGAATGATCTAAATGCAATCGTGGTAGTATGTATTGCGACCGTGTCTTCAAGGTCGAGCTCGATTTTTCCTTGTTGAGCTAGCTTCATGATGAGCTCTTTAAGGACGAAGCACTTGTCGACAAGATGACTCACGATACGATGGTACTTGCAGTACTTAGGATCGTTTATGCGATTCATCTCTTCATGACGCTTGCATTCGGGTAGCTCAATGACATTCTTTTCCAATAAGTCATCTAACATTGCAGCCATGTCAGAGTTAGGAAAAGGGTACGTCTTCTGCTCTAGTTCCCTCAAGGTGTTTTTATACCTGTCTTGGGTGCGAGAAGGCTCACCTCTCTTTATCTCCTTTGCTTTGTTTTTGGAAGAGATCTTGATGGGTGTGGAGGAAGTTTTGATGGGGGTAGTGTTGACGGTAAAAGCTTCATTGGCGGGCTTCTTCCCATATTGTCTACATTTGGGGATAACACCTTATCCTCCTTGAAGTCGGTGATCGACTCCTTCTTCCCGTGATTGGCGATACTCAGCTCCATGTCGTGGGAATGAGTTGCCAGCTCCTCAAATGATCTTGGTTTTATGCCTCGAAGGATGTAATGTAACCCCCAGTGCATACCTTGAATGCACATCTCAATGGCAGAGGTTTCAGAAAGCCGATCTTTGCAATCTAAACTTAATGAATGCCATCTATTGATGTAATCGACGACAGGTTTATCCTTCCACTGTTTTGTACTAGTCAGCTCCAGCATGCTTACGGTGCAGCGGGTGCTGTAGAAGCTGTTGAGGAATTCCCTTTCTAGCTGATCCCAACTGTTGATAGACTCAGGCTCGAGGTCAGTGTACCAGTCAAAGGCGTTACCTTTCAGCAAGCTCACGAATTGCTTGACGAGGTAGTCTTCCTCTGTTCCAGCACTGTTGCAGGTTTCAATGAAATGGGCAACATGTTGCTTTGGGTTTCCCTTTCCGTCGAACTACATGAACTTTGGAGGCTGATAACCCATCGGCATCTTCAAAGCGTCAATCTTCTTGGAATAGGGCTTTGCGTATAGTACGGAGTCATGTGAGCTTCCTTCGTACTGCGTCTTGATGGTGCTGGCGATCATCTCTTGCAGCTGCTGGATAGAGAAAGATCCCATGAGTGCCACTGCTTGGTCTGGCTTCAGCTTCTCTTCGACTTTCTCTGCCGGAGGCTCCTCTTCTTCACCGGCTTCTTTCTTTAATGGATTAACCATTGGGTCGACTTTTATGTCGGGCTTTGCATCTAGCTGGTTGACAAGTACGGTGATTTGCAAGTCTTTTTCCTCTACAGTCCACGTGAGTTTTGCGATCGCTTCATTCATTTGAGCCAGCTGCTCCTCAATTGAAGTTGCTCCAGTAGTTATGACTTACATGGCTGTGCTGTTGCTCGAGTCGACATCGGAAAGCAAGGACTCGGAGTACTTCCTCGGGCTTTCCTCCCTTGGCGCCCTTAGTGAGGCCAAGGTGATCACAGGCTCGTGCCTCGGGTGCTCTTGTTCCTTCGGCAGAGTTGATGTAGGGGTGGAAGATATGGCAGAAAGAGTTCTTGCCTTGCTTCGAGTTATGATGCCCAAAGTGCTACCACTTGTGAGGACATTCTTATTCTTTGGGTTGGTTGCGGGAACAGCTTAAGCCTTCCTTGATGCCATTGATTTTGAGGTGTGTTTGGATTTCTTGAACGGAGAAAGAGATGAGAGGTAGAGATTGTCCCACCGAGCGTGTCAAATTTGTGAACACGGAAATTCCTGCAATGAAAGAGACAAGAACACGTGTACAAAATAATATTTTTGTATTAATTTTTTGGGTTACAATCTCTTTTACAATTTGTTCATCTGATTCGATCTCCGTAAGATGTTGGTTTGTGGATGTTGTTGATCCAAAGGCTGTTAAGGCTTGATCTTGGATGAACGGGAAGTTTCTTCAAGGGCCGTTGGTGGCTTGATCTTAAAGGTGGATGAAGGTTTCTTCAAGGGGCCGTTGGGCTTGATCCTGAAGGTTAGATGGACGATGAATGATCTTCAAGGGCTTTTGGGCTTGTTCTTGAAGAACGGATGAACGACGAACGATGAACTTCAAGGGCTTTTGGGCTTGATTCTTGAAGAACAGATGTTGTTGGTCCAAGGGTCGTTGGGGCTTGATCTTGGAGGAACGGGTGTGTTGATCCAAGGGCCGTTGGGGCTTGATCTTGGAAGGTTGAATGAAGTTTCTTCAAGGGCCGTTGGGGCTTGATCTTGGAAGAACGATGAACGAAGAACGAAGATAGTTTTCTTGATCCTTCGGGATTTGCTTGAGAGCTTTTAGAGTTTCAAAGCTTCAAGGTTTTGGTGTGATGTGAATTGGGTTTTTTTTTTTTTTTTCTTATGATGGAGAAGCCTATTTATAGGCTTTGAGAATGAATTACCACCACAAATTTTCTTGGTGAAGTAAGTGGAGGTTGTAGGTGAAATGGGTGGAGGTTGTAGGTGAAGTGAGTGTATGTTATTGGTGAAATGAGTGTAGGTTGTAGGTGAAGTGAGTGTATGATGTAGGTGAAATGAGTGTAGGTTGTAGGTGGAGTGAGTGTATTATGTAGGTGAAATGAATGGAGGTTGTAATTTTAATGCATTGGTCAATATTTATTTCATAGAAATTTCGATGTCCACATTAACAACTATCAGATCAACATATTCTTATTCCTCATGTCCTTTCGAACCCAGCCATGGGTTTTGTTTAGAGAAACACTGAAGAAAAATCGAGGAACAATGAGCTTCAAAACATGCCAAGAGTTTCTCATCAATATTAGACATATTCCAGCCATCTTTTAGACTTCAAACAGGTATAAATCGATTCCTCATATGTGTGTAGATGAAATTTCATATTTGGATCGTCAAATTTGGTTGAAAAATGAAGAAGATAAGATGATTTGAAAATTCTCCAGAAAACCAGTTAGGTATACTCCTAAAATATTTCATTAGTTTTAACGAAATTCCGTCCACAAAAGGAATATTCCAACGAGCCCAAGCCACGCATATGGTGGCGCACAGCGGCGAGTTGCCGGGCGGCGGCGGCTTGATGTCGAAAAATCTAAAATGTTGTCCTTGGCTAATTTCGATGCCTTGATTTTGTTTTTGGCATCCGTTTAGCGAAATTCCGCCGTTTAATGTAGTTTCCTTGTGGAACACCATCTAAGTTTGCGATTGGCAGAAATCTGACCGTCGGATCGATATGAAATTTTAGTATGTAGTTTTAGAAGCTTATGAGACCCTTTTTTTATTTTTTTTTCTCTCTACACATTCCTTTTTATTTTTTACTATGAACAAAAATAAATATAAACACAAGCACGTAGAAGTAGAAAAATTTACGGAAATCGTTTTCCAATGATATATGCCACTCATAATTACAAAGGAAAACTAATGAAAATGATTTGAAAACTTTGAGTTTTAACGATAAGAACAAAATAAAGGGTAAAATGAATAGTATCATGATTGACTTTTTAGTATAAAAATATAATTTTTCGTTAAAATAAACAATACTGTGAGCTTTTCGTTAAAGATCCCTAATTACAATCCCAAGGGTAAAGATAATACATAATTGTCAGCGACACAAACTTGTATTGCGGTGGTTGGATTTGGGGTCCCAGGATTGCTTTAGTAGTTTTGCGCATAAAATTGGCAAGTTTTATGGGCAAAGGCCATTTGTGCTGACGCACAAAGGCCATGTCAATTTTCCAAGTTCATATATTTTTTATTCTCGGGTAATACTTTTTTTTTTTTTGTTCATATATTATACATATACTAAAACCTAGTTTTCTGTCCCTGTTTATTAACAGTGCAAGGGCGGAAATGCCCTCGGTTTCTCCTTGGGCTAACATGCTGTTTAGGGTTTTATACAGTAAAAAGTCTCTTTTACCCTTCCCAAACATGGGCCTTCCATCGTTTTTTTCTTTGCTTTGGCCGTATCGTTTTTACTTTACCTGTCCTCTTTGTTTTTCGTTTTCGTTGGTCTGCGATTCTCTCGCTCTTGATGGCTCCCTCTTTTCCTGCCAAATCTTTGCTCTTTCTTCGCACAATAGTCCTGCGAGAGATCCTGACTTGGATTTTGTTGGCGATTTCGTTTCTGGTCTTCTCCGGTGTCGAACCCTTTGATTGATTTTATTGGGTGTTTTGTTTCCGGTTTTCTCCGGTGACGAACCCTTTGTTGGTCAACGTTTTCCTCTGATCTTGCCATCGTCCGGATCAAAATTTTAAGGTCTGTTTGTTTTCAATGTTTTATCTTTATTTTTTCATTTCTAGGGTAAGAAATTTTGGCTCTTTGTTTCTGTTTTTCTGTGGATCTGCAGGTTAGGATTTTTTTTTTTGTTAATTTGGAGATCATATGTTGCCTCTTCAAATTATTGATAAAGAAATTATATTAAGTTTAGGGTTGTATGTGAGATGTTAAAATTTAGGAAATTTAGTCTTATTCGAACATTTTATCCTCATCTTGCAATCGTTGGCACAAGAATTTCAGGGTGTTAGTCTTAATATTTGTTGGAAATCCCGGAGTTGGGACCAACTTTTTCACAAATTGTTAGCCGATTCTTAGCGCGCTGTTCCTTCAAATTGTCGTCTGACAAATTGTATTGAGCTTATGTATATTCTAAAATCACTATGTGTAATTTTCTGTTTTGAATTTGTGTTCGTTTGAAAGAAACCCTAACAATTTGTTTTGCGTTGATTTGTAGAGGTTTGTTGAGGATTTTCCAGCTAAAACGTTTGGCTTGCTCCGCTGAGAAGTCTGAGAATTCGCAGGAGCTGGAGCATTATTGTTGGTTTGGGTATGCTCTCCTTGCCTTCAGTTTTTTTTCCAATTCTGTGTGCATTTCTTATTTAGATTGGTGGAATTTGTGTTTGTGTTTTTTGTATTTAATTTTGTGTAACACTATTTGGATAGAAAGTTTGATCGGATTACATGCTTATTCAGAATTGATAGTTGTTGTTCAATTGATGGGGATATTAGACTATTGGTATTTAATTTTGGTGTTTGATAAACTGTTGGGGTCCCGTTGGTTGCATTATAGCTTGCACCATTTTTGCAACGTCTATAAAACAGGGAAATCTCTATGTATTTTTTCTTTGATTAAATGTTTTTGTTTTGATTTTTATAAGCATTCATCTTTTACTAATTGTCTAAGAGTTTTCGTGGCATCTACCCTATGTTGTTACTTCATGGTTTCCTCCGTTGGAGTTAAAAAAAATCACAGATGTAATGTAAGTCTGAAAACTAATCAAAAGGTTGTAGAAATTTTAAATTTATTTTTCTCATGAAGGTTTTTAAAAATTCAGATTATATTTGCATTTTTATCCAATCTCATGTTCTAACAATACTTATAAAGATGATTGTTAGTTTATCAAAGAAGGACTCTGGAATGGTTTGCATTTTTATCCAATCTCATGTTCTAGCAATGCTTATACAGATGACTGTTAGTTTATTAAACAAGGACTCTGGAATATAGATGCAGTTAAATAAGAAGATGCAGTTTTGGATTCATACAATTTTTAAATGATTACTGTTTTCGTATCAATTTCAATTGTCGTATTTGTTTTCTATTTGATGAATTCATGATTTATTTAGTTGATAAAAGAATGAAGGCAAAAAGGATACACATTTTTATTAGTTAAATTAATTTATGAATTTTTTAATTAAATTTTCTCTATTTTCAAATAGTTGAATATAGGCGAGCACTAAAATGGACATATGCTCATAGATATTATTTCTGCAGGTGAAGCCGAGTCTGGGTTGCAACAGCTTCATCAATGTGCAGAAAATCAGCTACAAGTTTACCTCAATGATAAGAAATTTCAATGAGTTTCACACAAAACTTGCTGCATTGACCAGGTTATGTTCTACTAAAGATATTACACTACTTTTCTGATTGGATAAGTTGACTCGGGTCACAATGATATACCTTTTCAGTTTATTAATACTAACATATTAATTTTGGTAAGTGCGAATGCCATAATATAAATTTTATAGAAATGATGAATGGGCCAATCTGAAATACCAAATTTCAGCTGATGAATGAACTCTTATATGACTGCCACTGCATATACTCATCTTTTATTTTGTTGGGTTCTATTTTATATATCAAATTTTGTTTGGTAAAATGCAATGTTGATTTCGCAAAGAACTAACCTTTATGTTATCTATAGCTCTATATGTATGTAGTTTTTCTCTTTTTAGGTCTCAAGTATTTGATTGATTTTATTTAACAATGTTTTGGAATATAGAAATTTTTTGCACCGATGTCTTATGTCTTATTCCTAGATTTCCTGATCATTTAGCATTGAAATGTTAGGCAAAGGTGTCTCATGGGAACCACAGATTGCTCAAAACTATCTCAAACAAGTGGAGAGATTTGTTACTAGCTCAGACTATGCCAACTATGAAGCTATAGAAAAATGGTGCGAAAATTAGCTGTTTGTTATTGACGAGATATAAGCCAATAGCTAATAAGTATACTCCTATATTCAACACTTAAAATATGTCTACAACTAATGTTACTGTTACTACTTTCATTTTTACAGAAGGAAAGGTTTTACACTTTATATTTATTGCTATGTTATCTTGGGTTCTGCAAACTACTCATTATACAACATCCCTTCATATATATTAGTTATTTCTTGCTAAGATTTGTGGAAACTCTTTTTGTTATGTACAACTTGAAACCTTTTTTTAGGGTTGTAAATAGATTTCACATGTATGTAAATAGTATATGTACACATTATAACTTTCTATGTATTTTATACGGTTTAAAAACCCGCAGCATCGCGCGGGCACTTTTGCTATTTCTCTTACTATTTGTGACCCACAAGCTTCAATTAGTAAACCAAATACGTATGAGTCGAACTGTAATCAGGCGGTTTTATTTAGATGAAAGCATAAAAACTCAATTTTAGTTTAAAATGATTGGTATAAGTAAAGTGGAGTTGAGCCGATCAAAGTTTTGCCCCAATATTTTCGTACATAAGCAATTACTGTAAGATGGAACATCCGATACAAGACGTCGGATGTAGAGATATTTAACAATGCGAATTCATGTGTGAATTCAAATAAAAACAATAAATCAAGAAAAGAGAAAAGAATGTAGGGGATTTTTACCTTTGAAAATTCATGGACCATTGGGGTGCGTTTGGTGCACCGGACTTTCTCGGACTGGACTAGCTGCAGGGACTAAGCAGGACTGGCTTAGATCAGACTAAGCTGGACTAACTTAGTGAAGCGTTCGGACTAAGAAGCAGGATAATGAAAACAGTACTGTTCACTAGATTTGTGTTTGCTTAGACTAGGAGTACATTATTGTTCAATTTTAAGAGCTCCAATACCTGTACCCAACAAATTTTTGTCATTGTGTAATAGAGTAATGCTACAAATCTCATGATATGGGTTAATTGGAGCATATTTTTGCCATGTATATTATGAATCTTAAAAAAAGAGGACAATTGGAGCATATTATGCTAAACTTTCATTCATGATATTTTACAAAATGCCAGTTAATTATAATATAGCATTCCAAGGTAGATCTCCATAATTTACAAATCCTAGTTAACATTAGCCAAAATACTTCATAGTGCAAAGCTAAGTTATAAGACATAACCTAAGATTGTACGATTAATAAAATACATCTATATCAAAAGGCACCACATAATATGCTCATCCGCTTGCTTTGTCGCTTAAAAGTCTTTGGACGAACACTTTCTTGAGTTCCGATTTGATTGCCCTGAACACTCCCACATTATGTGTATCTACATGATTGTGCTCAATCCTACATTGCAAAGATTATCATCATTATTTATCATTGCCAAAACACATTTTTAATCGTTTTCAACCAAAGGTTATTAAGGTGTATCCATTATCTACGTGTCTTCTACAAAAAATTTACAATTTCACACACACACGCACAGATTACACACACGCCCAGATTACACACAGTACACACACACACGCACAGATTACATACACAGACAGTACACACACACGCACACGCACAGATTACACACACAGATTACACACACACAGATTACACACACCCAGATTACACACATTACACACACACACGCACAGATTACACACACACACGCACATATTACAAACAAACAGACACACACACACCCACAGACACACACCCATATTACACACATTATACACACACACACACACACACACACACACACACACACACACACAGACGCACAGATTACACACACATGCACATATTACACACAAACAAACAGACACACACACACACACACACACACACAAACGCACAGATTACATACACACACGCACATATTACACACAAACAGACACACACACACACAGAGACAGATTACACACACACACAGACACACAGACATACACACACACAAAGATTACGCGCGCACACACGGACACACACACACACATTATATACACACACACAGAGTACACACACACACGCAGAGTACACACACACACGCACAGATTACACACACACACACACACACACACCCAGACAGACAGATTGCACACACACACACAGACACACAGAGATTACACACACACACCCAGATTACACACATTATATACACACACACACACACACACACAGAGTACACACACACACATGCACAGACACACACACACACACAGTACACATATGGAAGACTCCTATTGTTGAAACCCCAAATTTTTAAAATCCAAAACGGCATGTGGGTAGGACTTGCAATTTTGACAACTTTGACATCCTAAATTCCCAAGTTCCATCTCATCTTATGAAAACCCCAAATTCTAATATCAATTTCACCTAAATATCAAAACCCTAATTTGTTCAAGTGCAGAGGTCTATGATTGAAAATTTCTCAAACCCAAAACAACAAAATCAAATACAGCTTAGTAAAATTACCATCTGCAACAGAAATAGACGAAATTAATAGAAGAATCGAAGTTTACCAGAAACTCGAGGCAAATGAGGGCGAGCAGATGCAGAGATCGAAAGACGCAGAGATGAGGGTGATGAGGACGACGATGAGGGAGCACGGCAAGGACGACGTTGGGAAGACGCAAAGATGAGGACAAAGGGAAGACGCAGAGATGAGGACGAAGGCAAGACGCAGAAAATCTCTCAGGCTTACGAGTCTGCCCAATTTTGGGGTTGCTCGTTAAGAACGGCTAAGGAGGGTGTTAATCCAAGTGAGTCCGGGTTAAGCTTATTAAAGCTAATTCGGATGCACACCAAACAAAGTACTATTGTCCAGTCCAATCCTTCTTAATCCTATCAAACAAACGTGCCCTTGGAGTCATTGATTTGTGGTCCAATTTCCACAATAAACTCTTCGGGGGTAAAATTTAATTTTAAAAAACTAAAAAAAATAAGCTATTTAATATTACAATTTAGTGATATTTTTTTTTACTTGTAAGTGTGAGAGATTTTTAGTTCGATTATCGCCAAAAACGAATTTAAACAGAATTATTACGAAATTTAACCAACTGTCTCATTCTCTTACCTCAAATAACATCATTTGTTAAAATTAAAAAAAATTAAAAAAAAAAAAAAGATTGAAAAGCCAACCGCGGTTAAAAGAGGGTGGTTAAGCCAGACTAGCACCACATCAAAGACAGCCAACCACTCAATCATGGCCGTCCGTTCCCTCCCCAATCGTAAGCAACCCTTACCCCACTTCTGGTTAAATTTCTTATCTCCCCATCTCCTCCTTCGCTTTTCCACGTATAAATACCTCCCCCAAATCCCCCCATCAGATCTCATCAGAAAACAGAGGGGGTTTCAGAGGGCGTCTTAATAAACGCTTTCGACTCTTCTTCTTGTTTGTGAGAGCCTCTCTTTCTTTGATTTCTTCGGTTTCGTTTCGCGGTTTCGATCGGCAAAGATGAGGGAGTGCATTTCGATCCACATCGGTCAGGCTGGTATCCAGGTCGGCAATGCCTGCTGGGAGCTTTACTGTCTTGAGCATGGCATTCAGGTATCCTCTGCCTTTCTCTCTCTCTTTCTCTCTCTCTCTCTCTCTCTCTCTCTCTCTCTCTCTCTTTCTCTCTCTCTACATTTATCTATCGATTTTGTTCGTATGCACATTTGCATTTTCGATTTGTGATTTGTTCGGTTTCGGATAGATCTGTGACTATTGCGCTCTGATTCTTTGTGATTTGTATTGGAGCTGGGATTTTATCTGCATTTGACTCAGTTATCGATCAGATTCGTGTTTTCTGACCATCGGATACACCTAGAAATGTTAATTTCGATTTGTATGCGAAAATTAATGTTGTTGGTGTTGTCAAATCATTTGATTTTCCTTGGATCTATGATTCAGTGCTGTTGTTATTGACCGAAAAATTGCATATTCTGAAAATTCAGAGTTTGAGTTGAAATTATTTTTTAATTCAACCGATTTTGTTATTTTTGATGTTATTTTCAATACTTTGTGCTTTTATTGAAATGTGATGGTGAAATCGTCAATGGTTGGATTGCCATTTATTGTTTTCAAATATTGTCTCACTTGGTTTTGTAATTCGGGACTTTACGTCTGCCCGTTAGCAGTGGTTTGAGTGCTATTGGGATGAACAGGTCCCTCAAATTAATCTACGTCCATCCTATTCACTTTGTCAGCTTTTTTTGTTCTTGTGTCTTGCTGCTCATTTTTGGATGGAATAGGTTAATTCTTTTAACAGCGCTTTGTTTTCATGATTCTTGTTTTGAAAATTTGTCATGAGTCGATGTGAATGCTTTGAATTTGTTATTGAGCTGTTTGTTAATTTTCTGTGTTCTTTTACAGCCTGATGGCCAAATGCCTAGTGACAAGACCATCGGTGGAGGTGATGATGCCTTCAACACCTTCTTCAGTGAAACTGGAGCTGGCAAGCATGTGCCTCGTGCTGTTTTTGTTGATCTTGAGCCCACTGTTATTGATGAAGTGAGGACTGGAACTTACCGCCAGCTCTTCCACCCTGAGCAACTTATTAGTGGCAAGGAAGATGCTGCCAACAACTTTGCCCGTGGTCATTACACCATTGGCAAGGAGATTGTTGATCTCTGCTTGGACCGTATCCGTAAACTTGCTGACAACTGCACTGGGCTTCAAGGGTTCCTTGTTTTCAACGCTGTTGGTGGAGGAACCGGCTCTGGTCTTGGGTCCCTTCTTTTGGAGCGTCTCTCTGTTGACTATGGAAAGAAGTCAAAGCTTGGTTTCACTGTGTATCCATCTCCACAGGTTTCTACATCTGTGGTTGAGCCCTACAACAGTGTCCTCTCAACCCACTCCCTCCTGGAACACACCGATGTTGCAGTTCTCCTTGACAACGAGGCTATCTATGATATCTGCAGGCGCTCTCTTGACATTGAGCGACCCACCTACACCAACCTTAACCGCCTTGTGTCTCAGGTACACAACTATCTGGTTTAAAAGTTTGAAGACAGAATTTAGATCACATTGATTTGTACAAAGTGGATTGTTACTAAATTTCATTTCTGTTTTGTCTTAAGGTCATTTCCTCTTTGACTGCTTCTCTGAGGTTTGATGGTGCCCTTAATGTGGACGTGACTGAATTCCAGACCAACTTGGTCCCATACCCCAGAATCCACTTTATGCTTTCCTCATATGCACCAGTCATCTCTGCGGAGAAGGCGTACCATGAACAACTCTCTGTGGCTGAAATCACCAACAGTGCCTTCGAGCCCTCATCCATGATGGCAAAGTGTGACCCCCGCCACGGTAAATATATGGCCTGCTGTCTGATGTACCGTGGTGACGTTGTACCCAAGGATGTGAATGCTGCTGTTGCCACCATCAAGACCAAGCGCACCATTCAGTTCGTGGACTGGTGCCCTACTGGATTCAAGTGCGGCATCAACTACCAGCCGCCTACTGTTGTGCCAGGAGGCGACCTTGCCAAGGTGCAGAGGGCTGTGTGCATGATCTCTAACTCGACCAGTGTTGCTGAGGTGTTCTCTAGAATTGACCACAAGTTTGATCTCATGTATGCCAAGCGTGCCTTTGTGCACTGGTATGTGGGTGAGGGTATGGAGGAAGGAGAGTTCTCTGAAGCCCGTGAGGATCTTGCTGCCCTTGAGAAGGATTATGAAGAAGTTGGTGCCGAGTCTGCTGAAGGCGAGGATGATGGAGAAGACGAGTACTAAGCGTCTTGAATTGAAGTTTCTATGGTTTGTCATTTTTCTAGTCTTGTGTATCATCGTTTGTTGGTTTGCCCAGAAGACCTTGTGTTTTAATGGCTTCAGCTCTGTTGAAAACTATGTTTTGTTTTTGCCTACTTGATTTGCAATGCGAGTTTCCAATGTTAAGTTCGTACAATAATTTCCCCCTTGTATTGTGTCGTTTAAGATTTAACCTTTGGTTCTGTTGTCGGATCGTAGTCATGCAAACTCTGCTGGAATTTTTTTTGTTCCGCAAGGGTTCTTTTTATTCGACATCGAAGAAAGAAAGGACCAAAATGTTGTGAACTAGAACTAAATTTGAACTAGCTTTGCCGATTGAGGACCGTTGGACCAACTATACTGTCCAACTACTTGAACAAGCGACTCGAAGATGACACGAGAGGCCGAAGGGTGAACAAATGCAGGAGCTGGCTTGGGGCTTGAGGAGGAGCAAAAGTAGTTTCTTGTGGGTGGTAATCAATGAATATTGATGATGTTTACTGATTCAGTACAAAATTTTTGCAGATTTTGCAGATTTTGAACTTTTGAATTTTCTTTCTTTTTTTGAGAAAATTTTCTCTAATTTCGATTAAAACTGAATGAGTTGATATACTCACTCCATTGCAAATTTTCATAATTTCCGTCAAAATCAACCGATATCGATATATTTCAATAAATTGGCATATTGATATTTTAAGCATGGTTACAACCAAATAATGAATTATGCAACAAATTAATATGAGCTCGTTGATAGAGCTTGAACATACAAAACTGGCTTGTAAAAGGAGGGAAGGGAGTCATCGTCAAGAGTACAGTGGTCACCGTGACGATAAGAAAGTTTAGGGTATTTTTTTTTAATAAAATGACATATTTACAAACCACCTAATAAACCAACCGTAATAAATTTAATATCAAAGTTGGCATCTAAAGAAGTTGAATTTAAAAACTCTCCAGTCTCACCCACAAGTGGAGGGTAATGTGTCCTCTCTCTAGTTTTATTTATTTATTTATTTTCATTTTTTTGAAGAACAGGGAGTACAACCAACCCAATGAGAAAACTACAAAACAACAGTAAAACAAGTTGGAGGGACTCCAGCAGCATCATTTATGAGAGCTGGTCTAATCCAAACGGGAGACCCATCAAATAAAGAATGCAAATATCTATATTAAACTCCAGTTAGTTAACTGATCCGCCATAATATTCTTCTCTCTATAAATGTGTCCCAACTCACACCTCCTTAATTGTCTCGTCAATAATTTGCAGGTATGCATAAATGTGTCCAGAGGAAGGAAATTATCAACTTGGGTTCGCTTCAACAACATAACAATAGCCTAGGAATCCATCTCGAAGATCAGTAGCACCCTTATCAAAAGCAAGTTGTAATAGAAAGTATAAACTCCATAATCCAGCATCACAAACCTGCCCTTGTCCCAAATTTACAGCAAAGACTCTTAACCGGTCGCCATTATGATCTTTTACCAGCCCCAATTCAACTAGAATTTGTCCTTCTAGATCCATCCACGTTTAGCTTACACCAACATACATCATGATCATCCCCAAGAAAGTGAAATTTGTCTCTTGACAGGTTTAACGGAAGACTTTACAAAAGCCTTCATCCATTCAGCCACATCTCTCGCAATGATCGCTTTTGGATACATAAGCATGACAAAATCGACATAAAAATCTGCTTGTTTCTCCCTTTCCAAATATACCGACAAGTAAAAAGGAAAAGAGTACACCAAGCACCCTCATTGGTCCCCATTGAACTCACTTTAAGATTTGGCAGCAACCAAGCCTTAAAATAAAGATTTTGGGCATTCCTCAGTTGCCTTGGAACTCCCATAATCTCCCAAATACACTTTGCCCAGGACAATCTTTGAAAATATGAGCAATGAATCCAATTTTTCCGCAACAAGTATTACAAGAAGAATTAGAAGTTAAATGTCTTCCAACTCGTTGCTCGTTAGAAAGCAATCTCCCTTTACTCATCAACCAAAGAAAAACTTTTAGCTTAGGTGGAACCTTATTCCAAATAAAATCCCAGCAAGAGTCAGGCAAATCTTCTCCATCAAAGAACAGATTATAAGCGGACTTAACATTGAAAACTCCATTAGAAACACCTCTCCAAATAATTTTATCCATACTTGCACCAGTAGTACCATCAGGTTGACACATGACTTTTTGAACCATATCCTTTAGCAACAATTCTCTGAGCTTATCAAGATCCCCACCAACGATTACTTAAAAAATCTGAGACAACGCAATCAACATTGGGGATATTAGCAACATCAATAGTTTCAATTAAAGGAACATTTAGGACCCATGAAACCCTTTTTAAGAAGATTAGCTCCATACAAATCCCTTTCCAAGTATAAGAACACTTAATTCTTTCATGATAAATTTGAGACCAAAGACCAGAGTCTTTAGCATGAATCCTCCACCCTTGGGCAAAAGAGCTTGATTCATTACACAAGCTTAATCCCCTAAACAACCTTTACTTTTGGGTCTGCAAACCACACTCCATTGGCGCAAATGAATTTTTTTTCTTCTTTTGATTGGTATCCCCCCATAAAAAATCCCTGTTCAATTTGTCTAATTCTTCACAAACACTAACAGGAAGCTTGGTCATTTGCATGGCATAAACTGGTATGGACGAGAATGAATTTTTTTTCTTCTTTTGATTGGTATCCCCCCATAAAAAATTCCTATTCAATTTGTCTAATTCTTCACAAACACCAACAGGAAGCTTGGTCATTTGCATGGCATAAACTGGTATGGACGAGATAACAAGTTGAATTAAGGTAACTCTTCCAGCCATGGACAATACCTTGCTCTTACCTTTACTAAACTTTATCAATAATGCTAAAGTAAGTAGCTTTTGAAACTCTAGTCTGAACTAGAGTCATTCCCAAGAGTCTTAGAGATGGGAGAACCACAAATCGCACTAATACTATTAACAACAGCCCTAGACGTGTTTGGAGAACAATAAAGAACATGTTTTCAAAGTTAACAGCTTGACCAGAAGCCTTGCAAAAAATTTCAAGGTACCTCTTCATTAATCTTGCTTTCTTTGGAGTAGCTTCAAAAAACAGAATTGAATTATCTGCGAAAAAGAGATGAGTGACCTCAGGTCCAGATTGAGAAGCCTTAACATGTTTCTACCTTCCTCTATTCACAGTTGTATAAATTATATGAGAGAGTTCCTCCATACATAGAACAAACAAAGGATCCCTTGCCGAATACCATTTTGAGGAATAAAACCATCTCTTAATTCACCATTAAAACAAATTTGGTACCTAATGGTGGATACACATTCAATCATAAGTTGAACCAAACTCGAAGGAAAACTAACCTCATTCAGCACATACTCAATAAACTCCCAATTTAGTTTGTCATACACCTTAGAAAGATTGATTTTCCAGACTAAAAATCCTTTTCGGCCTTTTGACATTCTAAACTTGTGAAGAATTTCTTGAGCAATGAGAATATTGTCAGAAATTTGTCTACCAGGAACAAAACTAGCCTAATTAGGACTAATCAGATGAGGTAAGAGAGGTCTAATTCTAGCAACAATGATTTTAGAGATCACTTTATAAAGAGTGCAATAAAGACTGATAAACCTAAAATTCAACATCTTTTGAGGGTTATCAATTTTAGGGACCAATGTTATCAGAAACTGTTTAGCCCCGCAGGCAATCTCCTTAAGTGAACAGCATTCCATACAATTTCAAAAATATCATTAGCACATATATTCCACTAACCTAAGCAAGCAGGAAAACCATCAATACTTAGAGCTTTAAGGCCTCCAATACTAAAGAGGCTTTTAAGAGCTTCAAGGTCAGCATCATGCATATCAGGAAAAACATTAGGAAGAGATTCCATTTGCTTAGACTTAGAGAAAAAATAGTTTGAAACTACTCCACAGCTAACCTTTTCAGATCAGAAGACTCCGGTATCCAAGAACCTTGGTTGTTAATAAGCCTCTCAATTCTATTTCTTCTTCTCCTTACAACAGTAGTGAGATGAAAAAACTTTGTATAGCCACCTCAATCGAGACTTTTGATACCAAAATATAGCGTCATCATTCAGAACTTCATTATATTCAGAAATTAACTCATCCTCCAATTTAGAAAGAAATAAATTTGGGCCACGACACAAAGCTTTTTGAATCCTATAAATTCTTGCTAGAAGTCTGCGCTTTCTCAGTTTCCAATGACCAAAGACTTGAATATTCCACTTCTTAAGCGGTTCAACAAGAGCACAAGTATTATCTACAACAGAACCTCCACCAGTACTACATTTAAGAATTCTACTATAAGGACCTCCCATTGAAGACAATGTTCTTTTAGGGACCTGAAGATTCCCTTGAAGCTTCTACAAGAGTTCTCAAGCATGGTGGTGAAGACCCTAAGGATCTCTCATTGGATATGCTCATAAAGTTTCTATACCAGCAAAGTCTTTAAGTTTTTCCTATTTGAAATCTTTCTATTTTGGCCAATTTCTAAATATTTTATACATTTATATTTGACTGATTTTTTCTAATTGCTACTGATGATATCAATTCATAAAATGGTATGTGATCATTTTAAGTGTCGATGATTTTCAATAGAAATAACATGAGAAGTGATTTATACACACCCATTTTTTTTCTCTGTATGCATTCATTTTTTTAACTATGAACAAAAATAAACAGAAGTACAAGCATGTAGAAGTAGAAAAATGTACACAAATCGTTTTCCAGTGGCATATGTCAAAGTTTTGCCCCAATATTTCTTTTACATAAGAACTTGCTGGAATATGAGAAATTCGATATAAGACCTTGAATATAGAGATAATTAACCATGCGAGTTTTCATAGTTAAATTGTCACAGCCCGTCCCGGAATTAATTAATCGAGGATGTGAAATGACGGGATTGCCCTTGAATCTACTACGGTATGTGACATTTCATTTGGGTTTTATTGTCTTATCCTAAGTTGTTTTGGAAAAATTGTTGAAAATTAAGTTGGAATTATTTTGTGTGGTTGGGGTGCTTGTTGACCACACACGCACACTTTCATTTTTTTCACTCTCTCTCTCTCTCTCTCTCTCTCTCTCTCTCCCTCCCGCATACGCACGCACAGTCCCTCTCTTCCTTCTCATTCAAACTGTACGGACAACCCAGAGATTATCAAACCTTCACGGATCGACGTGGTTGAGACCACCATCATACTCCTAGAGACCATACGAACCCATTGGTACCCATTTCAGGTAAGGGTTCATACGTTTTCACGTTGAAATCACGAGGCCCGTGATTGTCACTATTCACCAACTTTTAAATGGTTGCATTTTAGGACAATCCAAGCTTACCACGAGCTTAAGGAAGTCCCCACGAAGCTCGGAGTGCTTCGTTTGAAGGTTTGGGACGTCGGGATCATAAGGTTCGAAGGTGGCCAGTTTTGGTGAAATTTTCCCGACGCGATTTGGAAGGTTTTGAGGCTCCAAAGAGGTATAGCCTTCTTCCTCTCATGATTTGTGACATTTTGGTGAAAATTTCATGAAAAATGGTGCAAAAACGAGTGAGAAAAGGGCAGTTGCAGGGTTGCCCAGAATCCGGCGCCGGTGGCACTGTTCCGGCGTCGGGAGGTTGAAGATGATGCGCGTGGGGGGCGCGTGAGGCCGTGGCCTCCCCGGGGCGTGAGGGCGCGTGGGCCATAGAAAAATTTATTTAAAAATATCACGATGTTCGTGAGGTTGTGTAGATCGCGTTGGTATATTCATATGCCAAAATTGAGCATTGTATGAGAAGTTATTTCGAATTGTTGGATATGTGTTTAAAATAACGTTTTTATAGTTGTTTCGCATACAGGTGAGATCTACCCTGAGGACGAGCGCAGTCAGAGGCGTCACGGGGGTTACGATCCTGCGACATACCAGTGAGTGGGCAGTTTTGTTTTCATTATACGCCTCTATACTTAATGATTTTTCCCAGAATTTGAATTAAAATGGAAGTATGTTTTGAAATGCCATGCATAGATTTATATGAATCATGTGATTGAAGTGCCATGCATAGTAATTACATGAAATATGTGAATGGATATTATATGATGCATATATTTGATTTGGTGCTGCGGACGCACAGGTGAGTATCAGGTGAGTTACATTTGATGAATTGAATTGTTGGATGAGATTTATGTTGATAGCTCATAACCTGCACCCCTGGTGTTAGTGCTTATGTTATTCACCGCATCACACGCTCACCTTGGATCCAAGTAGATGCTAGTCGTACAGACCACTGGAGGTGGTTCCGACATGCTAGTCGTACAGACCATTAGAGACGGTTCCGACTAGTAGGTGACCTTAGATTATGTGCACAGATGATTGATGAGAGAAGCACTAGAGCGTATTATTACACCATCCGAGTCGTACAGACTACTATAGGTAGTTCCGACTCATGTGCAGCGTAGTGCCGTACAGGTCGCAGTTGGCGACTCCGGCAGGGCCGTACAGGTCACAGTTTGGTGACTCCGGCTGGATTGGATATTGAGCTCTAGAATCAGCCGTACAGGACCACTGCAGGGTCTCCGGTTGATTTATTATTTCACCTGATTATTGTTGATGCATCCATATTATGTTTTTGGCTTATGGCATGACATATTTCTCTGAAAATGATGAATGAGGGTGTTTGAGATTCCGAAGCTATATATATTTTTATATATTCTATTTTTCTGGGAAAGTATATAGGTTTTTACAGCGAGGGGATATATACGTTTTTAAAGGAAAGATTTTGAAAGCTTTGTTTTACTGACCCACTCACCTTGTTTTGCGCCCCTCCAGGTTGTAGTTAGGAGTGTTTGGTGGCTCTCGAGGATTCCCACGGCTGTTCTGACGGACTTCACTCATGTAGGATTCACCTTCGGGTGTTGTAACTTAGTAATTGTCCTACTTGACTGCATTTGAACCTTATGCTCTGATTATGTGTATTTCATACTTTAACTATCTCTCTAGCATGTTGTTAGGAGTGTATTGCTAGTAGTCGGTTTTTAGTTATTCATACTCTTATATCGCTTCCGCATTGCGTAATGGTTACGTCACGTTTGTGACGGCCAGCACGCCCTGATCCTCGGGTCGGGGTGTGTCATAAATTCATTTATAAATTCAAATAAAAACAATAAATCAAGAGAAACAAAAAAAAAACAAAAGAATTCAGGGGATTTTACCTTTGAAAATTCATGGGCCTTGCGAGTCATTGATCCGGTCCAATTTCAACGTTATACTCCATTAGGTTGTCAAAAATCAATTTCAAAAAAGACTTAAATGTTAAAACGGCCTGTGTTTTACACTTCCGACCAGTTTGGTCCCTATGTTTGATTCAATTAATCAATATGCTCTTTTTCCATCCAATTATCGTACAAAATTTACAAACATGTTTCAAATTGATAAAAGAAAGAATAAAATTAAGAAAATAAAATAAAAACTATAAAAGAATTAAAAAAAGAAAATAATAAAAATTCAACGATAGCAATTGAAACCCTCCCACCTCTTACTTTTTCCTAATCCTAGCCACCGCTAGACCTGTTGACATGCCCCAATCCTGGATATTCCCCGAATACCAGGATAAACACGTGCTGGCCGACACCCGAGGGTGACGAAAGCCATTAATTGATACAAAAGCTAAGAATAAGAAATAAATAAGGGTTATGAATTTGGATACAATGAATTAACAATTTAGGAATGTATTCAGAGCATACAACTAAACCTAATCACTAAAAAGAATTAAGATAACATTGGATGAATAAAGGAGTGGGTCCTACATCGAGAGGATTCGAAGATGCTGCTGCGGAAGTGTCTTGACACTGGGATTGGCCTCGATTCTAAGTCCTGAAGGGGGGCGCAAAACAAAGGTGAGTGGACCAAGTTTATATATATACAATAATAATAAAACAGTTATCAACATACTAACCCCCACAGTTATATAATGAAAACTACTAGCATAATAAGTGATAGCTTTACTGAAAACCTTAGCATGCCATAAACATCTCAAAAGATATATCGCGGAAAGACATCATGTAAAACCAAAGCATGAATCGTCTCACAGATCGTCTCGTAAACGCGGTGTGCTGCTAGTAAGATCACTGAATAATAAAACTCCCGGCCCCTTGCCTGCACCTAATTTTATGTGCCCGTAGCCAGAGATAACTCCCTCCCGGCCCAATGCATGTCTTCGTGTCCCTCAGCCTTTCACTAGGGATTATTTCTCCCGGCCTAAATGCCAACACTAAATCCTCGCCCCAAGCGACATAGTGTCCACTAGGTACGCACAAATAGTTACATATCTCATAGAATACCACTTCGTGGGATAGAGTCATCCATCATCTATACCATGAAGCGGGGTTTTTCGAAAACATGTTTTAGCATCCTATCCTCATCCATCAGATAGTCTACCAGATCATGGTTTTAATAGAAAATACGATATATCAAAATATTGCTCAAAATAGGCTAACAATTATTCCCTCACGAAAATGAGACAATAAATCAACATTTCAATAAACATGCTCATCATAAAAATCAATTCATAAACTCGTAGGCATGCTATTCAATTATGCAATTTAACTATAAAATCATGCAATTTTAGAAGGGGTCCACTCACAGTACTTAGCCGCCAAAAGCTGTGCCACTAGCGAAGACGAAACGTCACAATAATTGCCCCTAAGCACATAAAGGGTACAATTAATAAAACTATATTATAACAATTGAATTTGGGAAAACGGACATCGGAAACGGATTCAAGACGTCGAAATTAGCCTAGGAGGGTCTCGGCCGAAAACCCAAAAAGTCAACCCTAAAGTCAACGTTTGACCATTGACCGGTCAAAGTCATAGCCAACGCTGACCGTTGACCGAGTCAACGGTCAGACGAGGTCAAAGTCAAATGGGTCACGGGCCTAGGTCAAATGGTTTTGGGCCGGATCGAGTTGGGCTTGGGTTTAAAAGGGAAATGGGATGGGTTGGGTCGGTTAGGCCCTAAGGGTTTTTGGGTTCAACAAAGGGCACGGGCCAAAGCCCTTAAATGAAATGGCCCAAAAGGGCCTTTAGGTTAAAAGGCTTAGGCCTTAACAGATAAGACCCAAAGGCCTTACTTTAAACCCACAACAAAATAAATAAAAAATAAAACAAAAATAGAATTGGGTTTGGGCTGCAACGGGGCTAAGGCCCGAGGGTTTAGAATGGCCCGTAGGGCCTGGGTTCTTCAACATGGCCTGAAAGGCTTGGGTTCGACGGAGATACACGCTGGAGCTTTCCCAGCTCCGGTTGACTACAACCAAAGGTCCCAAGCTCCGATCTACACACCAAAATGAAGTACAGAGAGAGAGGAAAAGGTTAGTACCCTTGGTTCGCCGTAGATCGGCCGGGAAGTGGCCAGATTCCTCTCGACACCCACGGTTTCGCCGAATATGGGTGTGCTTTCCTCCGAGCCTATCCTGAGCCTACCTTGTCACAACAAGTCTAACATTTAACGATCTCATCCAAGAACAATAATCCAAGATAGAGAGAAAAGACCCGAAGCTTACCTAACCGGAAAATTTAGGAAAACTAGCCGGAGCTTCCTGGGTTCCATTGACCTCATTGCGACGGGAAAGAGTGAGAGAGAGAGAGATGGCGCAAGGAAGATGATGATGCTTGGTCTCGAGCAGGGAATGCATACAGGTTGTGTGGGTGTGTCTCAGTGAATGGAAGGAAGAGAGATGAGATGGTTGAGAGAAAGAGATAGTGCAGAAGAAGAGAACGAATAAGAAGAAAGAGGTTACGGGAAAAGGAAACAGAAAGAGAGAGAAGGGAGAATTGCTGGGATGCTGCCACGTGACAGTTTGAGAGGGTAAAAGAATCTAGATCAAAGGTCCAGATTTGATTAAGATAAGGGCTCAATTGAAAGTTCTACATAATTATTGGGGAGAAATACAGAATTACAATTTTATAAATGGGGGTGGGTGTAACACCTGTAAACGGGTCGGTTTTATCGGGTTTGGGTCGGGTTTAATCCGACCTGTTAAGCTAAAGGGTCATCCGAACCCAACCCGTTAATCTAATAGGTCACCCGTTTCACCGGTTAACACCCGCTAACATTTATTTTATTTTATTTTTTTGCATTCCAATACAATTGGATATATAGTAAATAGACAAGTAACTGCGACTTGGATTTCTCCTCCGTCTGGTTTTGGAACTCTTCCTGGAGGCTCTCGAGCTCATCTCTGCAATTTGAAGCGTCGCGAATCCTTATTTGCGTGAAAATATCAAAGAGCTCGGAGTGATCGGGGACGATCTCGCTCCTGAGGCTGTCGAGTATGAAGCAGACCTCGAGGCGGAGGCAGTCGTCTCTTGGATCAATGAACGACTTCGTGGTGCTGCTGGAGCACTGGTGGGAGAAGGGAGACGAGGGTGAGCTCCTTAACGGGGAGGATGTCGAGTAAGGTGGAGAGGTCGAGGGTGAGCTCGTGGAAGCTGTTCGCCAGAGACTCGGTCTGGAGGAAGAGCCATATCCGGCTGTCGTGGGAGAAGACGGTGGTGGAGCTACGGATGATGTCTTTGAAGAGGATGAGGAAGAGGGTTGACCTGCGGATCACAGAGCGGAAGGTTCGGCGTAGGAGGAACTAGAGCGGCTCGAGGGAGGAGATTTCTTGGGAGAGATGGTGGAGGGAGCGGAGGACCCAAAGTGACCCAAAGCGGCTCGAATGAGCATTGCAATATAATTTATAATGGGTGCTAATAGGTGCTAACGGGTCTAAGGGGTTGATCCAAAGTAACCCATTATTTAACGGGTTGTTAACAGGTTCATCCTTTAGCGACCAGACCCGTTAAGCATTCACCCAAATACTAATATTAACGGGTCGGGTCCAAAATGCCAGGTCTAGCCACCACAATCATCAAATCCATTTAAGGCAACACTCCAGCCACCATGAATTGCTCCATAACTACCCATCATATCTCTCTCCAAAAAAATATCACCCCACGGTCTCCTATCTGCCAGCGAATCTGCTTCATTTCTCCAGCGATACGCCAACGTTTCGTTGCTCTGATCCCCTACGCCAACCTATACGACCCCAGTCTGAGTCATCTTCGCTTCCACCACCTTCGTATAATTGATTTGCACCTCTTCTCCTCCTTTGTGGATCTCCATTCCCCACTCCACATTCGTGGTTAGAGATGTTACCTTGAGTTTTTAATCGGAACTTTTATATTTTTTTTTGAAAATTTTACATTGAGCTTCTCATATTTCTTAAATAACTAGAGTTTTTAATAATTTAAAATAAAACATTAAACATTACATTAACGAAATTGACCAAATTGACTGATTGTTTAAAATACATGAACCAAATCGGCCAAATTGAAAATACGAGAATTAAATTGACGGAACATGTAAAACTCAAAAGATCATTTTGACATTTAAGCCTTTAAAAATCCAAAAAATAAGATAGAAAAGCCAACCGCGGTTAGAAGGGGTGGTTAAGCCAGACCAGCACCACATAAAAGACAGCCCACCACTAAATCCTGGCCGTCCGTTCCCTCCCCAACCACCTCTGGTTAAATTTCGCATCTCCTCCTTCGCATTTCCGCCTATAAATACCTCCCCGAAATCCCCTCATCAGATCTCATCAGAAAACAGAGGGTTTCACAGAGGGCGTCTTAATAAACGCTTTCGGCTCTTCTTCTTGTTTGTTACAGCCTCTCGTTCTTCGGTTTCGTTTCGCGGTTTCGATCGACAAAGATGAGGGAGTGCATTTCGATCCACATCGGTCAGGCTGGTATCCAGGTCGGCAATGCCTGCTGGGAGCTTTACTGCCTTGAGCATGGCATCCAGGTATCCTCTCTCTCTGCATTTATCTATCGATTTTGTTCATTTGCACATTTGCATTTCCGATCTGTGATTTGTTCGGTTTCTGATAGATCTGTGACTATTACGCTGCGATTCTTTATGATTTGTATTGGATCTGTGTTTTTATCTGCATTTTACTCAGCTACCAATCAGATCTGTGTTTTTTGAGAGTCGATGCACCTAGAAATGTTGATTTTGATTTATATGCGAAATTAATATTATTAGTGTTGTCAAATCATTTGATTTTCCTTGGATCTATGATTCAGTGCCGTTGTTTTTGACAGAAAAATTGCATATTCTGAAAAATTCGGAGTTTGAGTTGTAATTATCTTTTAATTGAACCGATTTTGTTCCTCAGATTGTTTTTTTATGTTATTTCCTATATTTTGTGCTCTTATTGTAATGTGATGGTGAAATCGTATCCAAAGGCTTGTTTCTCAAGAACATTCTCGGTGGCCGCCTAAGAGCTTTTGCTCGTCGCTGGGTTTGACAGCTTATGCTGCTTTTATCCTTACTTGGATGTCTGAGATTTAAGATAGTAACTCCATGGAATTTGGAATTTTCTTGTGATTTTTTACTTGATTTGTGGATTAGTTGCTAATTTTCTGTGTTCTTGTACAGCCTGATGGCCAAATGCCTAGTGACAAGACCGTCGGTGGAGGTGATGATGCCTTCAACACCTTCTTTAGTGAAACTGGAGCTGGAAAGCATGTGCCTCGCGCTGTGTTTGTTGATCTTGAGCCCACTGTCATTGATGAAGTGAGGACCGGAACTTACCGCCAGCTCTTCCACCCTGAGCAACTCATTAGTGGCAAGGAAGATGCTGCCAACAACTTCGCCCGTGGTCACTACACCATCGGCAAGGAGATTGTTGATCTCTGCTTGGACCGCATCCGTAAACTTGCTGACAACTGCACTGGGCTTCAAGGGTTCCTTGTTTTCAATGCTGTTGGTGGAGGAACTGGCTCTGGTCTTGGGTCCCTTCTTTTGGAGCGTCTCTCTGTTGACTATGGAAAGAAGTCAAAGCTTGGGTTCACTGTGTATCCATCTCCACAGGTTTCCACATCTGTGGTTGAGCCCTACAACAGTGTCCTCTCAACCCACTCCCTCCTGGAACACACCGATGTTGCAGTGCTCCTTGACAACGAGGCTATCTATGATATCTGCAGGCGCTCTCTTGACATTGAGCGACCCACCTACACCAACCTCAACCGCCTTGTGTCTCAGGTACACAACTATCTGGTTTAAAATTTTGAAGACAGAACTTAGATCACATTGATTTGTACGAAGTGGATTGTTACTAAATTATGTTTCTGTTTTGTTTTAAGGTCATTTCCTCTTTGACTGCTTCTCTGAGGTTCGATGGTGCACTTAATGTGGACGTGACTGAATTCCAGACCAACTTGGTCCCATACCCCAGAATCCACTTTATGCTTTCCTCATATGCACCAGTCATCTCTGCAGAGAAGGCGTACCATGAACAACTCTCTGTGGCTGAAATCACCAACAGTGCCTTCGAGCCCTCATCCATGATGGCAAAGTGTGATCCCCGCCACGGCAAATACATGGCCTGCTGTCTGATGTACCGTGGTGACGTTGTACCCAAGGATGTGAATGCCGCTGTTGCCACCATCAAGACCAAGCGTACCATTCAGTTTGTGGACTGGTGCCCTACTGGATTCAAGTGCGGTATCAACTACCAGCCACCTACTGTTGTCCCAGGAGGCGACCTTGCCAAGGTGCAGAGGGCCGTGTGCATGATCTCCAACTCGACCAGTGTTGCTGAGGTGTTCTCCAGAATTGACCACAAGTTTGATCTCATGTATGCCAAGCGTGCCTTTGTGCACTGGTATGTTGGTGAGGGCATGGAGGAAGGAGAGTTCTCTGAAGCCCGTGAGGATCTTGCTGCCCTTGAGAAGGATTATGAAGAAGTTGGTGCCGAGGCTGATGAAGGCGAGGATGATGGTGAAGACGAGTACTAAACGTTTCAAACTGAAGTTTCTATCGTTTGTTATTGTTCTAGTCTGAGTGTTGACGTTTGTTATTGTAGAGTCCGAGTGTTATCGTTTGTTGGTTTGCCCATAAGACCTTGTGTTGTAATGGCTTCAGCTCTGTTTTGTGCTTGCCTACTTAATTTGCAATGTGGGGTGGATTCGTATATGATATTTTGCCATTGCCAATGTTAGTTCCGTACAATAACTTCGCCCTTTGGTGCTGTTGTCGGACTTTTGTCATGCAAAGTCTGCTGGAAAATTGTTTGCTACACGGGGGTTCTTTTTATTCGACATGAAAGAAAGGACCAAAATGTTCAAACAATGGAATGCCTATCCATGCCAATGACCTCAACACGAGTCGCTTCGCTCACAGAGATGACTCAAAGTTCCAACTCAAGAGTGAGCGACGGTGTGGCTGAGGTTGACGCTAACGGCTGCTTGAAACGTTCCGGTAACTGTTTTCGGAGGTTTTCCCAAGAAAGGCTCATGCAAAATAGATTTCTTACTTTCATATGACAAGCATTCACATACAGCACCAATTTGCAGAAATTTAGGTTTGTATATGTTGTTCATAACGAAACTCCAAGTGGGAAATTAAAACCATTGTTCATAAAAATGTAATGCGACATTGTTCAAGGGCATTAACCAGAACAGCATCGCATGCGATCATAGAGATTGGAGACAGAAATAAAAAGAAAACCAAGTTATAAGTTTGAGATTTATACAGAGAATGAATAAACAAGAGGCAAGAAACTAGTTGGCCGAAACCTGTATTTGGAGTCTGTAAGTTATGTGACAGACTTGTGCTCACTTTACACGCGGTCTATTTGAGAAATCCTTTCATCTTCCACAAGTTCGTACGGATCAATGTATTGGAGTGGTGATATCTGAGAACTGCTTCCGTCATGGACAAAAGTTGATCCAAAGTACTGCCCAAGAAGATTGGAGGATCAATATCTTACACTTAATACAATGTAAACACTAACTTCTCTCTCGCTCACACACACACGCTGACACATAAACATGACAAGTGGCACGAAACTCGGGAAATTTATGTTTCCAGAAAAAACAACAAAAACCATAATAATGCGGTCAAAAGTTCAAAAGATGATCAGGATTCGCTTTCATAACCAATTTTTTCCCGTTATTATCACCATAGAATATGTTCAATTTATATACATGGTTGAAATATGCGTTCCTATTTACACAGGTAATGATTTCACCTAACATTCATCTAGCTTCAAGAAACCTTAATGTTACATAAGAGCAGTTAGCAACATGTTTCGTGTACCAAACAGGGGAATAACATGTCAGACGATAATTTTTGTCCTACACCTTAACAGCTTAAACTCCTGAGAATAATGGTAAACTACATAAAACATTAACTTAGTATCAGAATGAAGATTCTAAGTTCGAATCCTTAAAACTGTCAACGCCATCTATACTGAATTCTACATGTTGAGCTCCTCGGTGATAAGGAAACGCTCCCTCACATCCTAACAACTTAAGTTTAGGGAATAATGGTACACTAACAAAAATTTAACAATAACGAAGCAAACTGCCTACTAAAGGTGAAGGATTGGCATTTGTAATAATACACATTTGGATGTTTGGATGGAAAGCAAGATTAAAATTATGAACGAATTTAAGGCCAAGGAAGAGAGTTTACCAAGTAGAGAGCAGAGAAGAGTGCTACAGTTATGAGGATCAATGGCCAAAACCCCAAGAAGAACGTCCCTCCAATCGTCAGCAAAAGTCTGGCCCGAGGGATTAACCCCTGAAAACAGATGAGGAAGTTATACACATAAAATTTTCGCAAGTTTATTGTCACATGCACAAAGTAAGACCATTTAAATAAATAAGGGAGGTGAATTGTGCTGAAGCTAAATACGTAGTTTTGACACTTGGTGCAACTCATCTCATGAATACACCAAGAACCAATTGCCATTTCTTAAAACTATTATACTAACGGTTACTGTAAACGTAAGTATGATGTGCCAAAGTTTCACATTAGATTGATTTTACAATCACCTAAAACAGCCACTTCCATAGAAAATTACAAGAAACAAAACCAATAACGAAATAAAAGTGATTCAACCTCAAGGCCTTCGCTGTTCAATTGCATGGACCGCTCCCTTTGATTTGCTAGGCTTTTCTCAATTTCGGTTGAGACTGCATTTCTAGCTGAGAAACCTCTGTCTTCATTTCTCATCTCATCATTCATTCCGTACTCGGTCCTCTCTTTTTCCTCAAGCAAAGAGGTGGGATTCATACCCCTCCTCCTTAATTCCTTCATAAACAGCGACTCGGGCGGTTCTTCACCTGAAACATACACTTCAAACTCAGGAACATATAGATGCAAGTTGCAACCATTCCCTTGAAGTTGTAGTTATCTCCTCAGAAATACCATACAAATTCAATCTTTGTGCTTAATTTACCAGAATTAGTTTCTCAGTTTTAACTACCCAGTAATTAACCAACCTTTTCCTAAGTAAAATTAAAGTAACCATTAGGTTTTCACTTATAAACATTAAAAACATAGACAATATAAACTTCTTCATACAAAACAAAGAAACCCATATTTCAAAACAACTCCTTTGTATGCAACCGAGTTCGAATCTCCCTCCTCGCAGGTTAGATTAGTTTATAGTAGAATATCACTAGTATCAGAACAACTCCCCAAAATATCAACAAACTCCAACTTTCACATGCTAAATAAGAACCAGAAAATAATTTAAAAGCAAAAAAAACAAAAAAACAAAAATTGAATTTTGAAGAGCCCACCATTGCTTTTGCTGTCCGATTCTTGAGCTTTGCAGCAGACTCCAAATCTCCTCCTATTTCTCAATAGATATCCAGACCCCCTGTATCCTGACAACCTGATTAAACATTTCCTGGACTGATTTTCCGAGAAAACCCGGCTGGATTTTCCGGGAAAATTCGACTGGGAAACTGGGATTGAAGAGAGAGGGGACTTCAACATTTGAATAGACGCCATTCTCAATGAAAAAATAATCTCATTTCACTTCGCTTCCGATGGCTAAAATAAAGAAGAAGAAAAAGAAGCGACTGTTTTTTAGAACGAAGGCTTGGTGCAGAGAATCAGAGGTGAAGAAGCAAGTGGTGACAAGGTGTACGGGTGTATTTTAGCGGCAGAGAGGTGTTGGCGGCTAACTTGCGCGGGAAATGGCGTGGTTACGTGGTCTGCTAAGTGTGGCTGAAACTTGCGGCCAGAGAGACTGATGTTATTCAACATTCTATTTTCCCCTTTGGTGTATTTATTCTTCTTTTTTTTGGCCAATTTGGGGAGAAACGATGATAATTTTTCTGTTAACTTGTCTCAAGTTCTTTTTTACTTAGCTGGTAAAATCAAGAGCAATGACGTTTTAATCGAATCAATACAGTAATTGTTATTTTTTGTATTGCAAAGCGATAACGTTAGTAAGTTAGACCACTAGTTATGAGAAGAAAGAAGAATCAGTGGAGATTGAACCTTTGCTAGAGTATATAGACATGATTGTGTTGGAATTTATTAGGTTTATTTAGGAAATTAATTAGAGATTTGATTTGATTTTGTAGTAGGGTATTTTTGTCATTTACGCATTAGGGTTTCTTAGGTTTATTGCTCTATAAATAGAGCTTGTAATTTAGTTTGAGAACAAGTTAGTCACAATGTAGCCTCTTAAGGTTTTGTAGCCGTTCCGGCATTCTCGTTTGTTTAATAATATTCTTATTATTTTGTAGTCTTGTTTGTTCCGCACTTTGATATTCAACTTGGTATTAGAGCAGGTTTGATCCTTCGGGATTTAATCTATTCTTGATTAGTGTCAATTTGTTTGTATTAGTTTTGTTTGTCAGTTTACTAGGTATCAGTTTCGTCCATTGTCTTCCGTTGTTTGATTGTTCCCGTTTAGCGTTTGTTTTTGTTCCATACTTCGCTGTCTGACCTGCACCTCTGTTTGATGAAGCCCAGACCCGAGGACCACTCGGATCGAGTTCGTCTCCACCTTGCAGAACCACCACTTGAATCCCTGCACAAATCCGACTATTTGCACTTGCACCACATCACCACACTGTTGACCGCACCAGGATTTCTGCATTCTTTCAGCCCCACTGCTACATCACTGACCATCTGATATACCCACACCAAACCCACCGCCTGTTGTACTTTTATGCGCAAACGGAAGCGAATTCTAACAAAGTACCAATATCAACGTCGTAGGTGAAAACTAAAACAAACAATCTCAAACTAACAAAAGAGATTTATGTGGTTCGGCGTAAAGCCTACATCCACGAGCGAAGCACGACGAGGAATTTCACTAAACAAACGGAGATTACAAAAGAGTGTTTAAACTCTCACAACCTAAATCCCACAAATTACAAACCCTAAACCAAACGAGTAGAGAACCCAAAACTAATGGAGAAGATTCTCCCAAATTGCTCTTTAACTCACAAACTCACAAATTGACTCTCACCAAATTGCCACACAAAAGAGCCACACACAATACACTAACCTTAAGGTCCTATTTATAGCGCATAAGACTTAGGTTACAATAAGAATCCTAATAGGAAGTAAATCCAAATCCTAATCAAATAGGTAATTAACAAAATCTCTCCACCAAGGAAACCAACTAAGAAGTTAAAATCCAAACCCAAATAAGACCAAAACCAAATAGGTAACACAAACCTAATTTTTGCATCATCCTAATTTTGAGCCGTAAAACCCAACAATCTCCACCTCGGCGAGAAATTAACAAACTTCCAAATCAAATACAAACTTCAAATTTGGGATACCAAAATACAACCGCAAACGTGCACCAAATTCTTTCGAAACTGATCTCCACCTAGACTCAAAAAATCCAAAAGTCTTCAAACTTGAAATTTCCTCCAACGTCTTCTCCAACAAATTCCATTACGGAAACTAACAAATATGAAACAAAATACAAGCAAAAGCTTGAACATACGAACAAAAAGTGCGAATTGCACTTCACCCGAAGAGCTTGAGTACCAAGCTCCACCTCCTCACATAACCTTTAGAGGAGTTCAGAACAACGATCTTCTGCAATGTTTGCATCAACACTAGCAAAAGACTTATCAAACGGCTTCTTTTTGCCCTTGAGTTTAGGGCAATCTACTTTCCAATGACCTTCCTTATAACAATAGCTACACGTGTTCTTTCCAAGTTTGCTCCTTTCCTTATTCCTTCCTTGAACTACCAAAGCTCCATCTTGTGTTTCAGACACTTTATTCTTTAGCTCTTTAGAATTCAAAGTGACTTTAACATCTTCCAAACTAAGACTTTCTCTACCAAATAGCATGGTATCGACAAAGTGTTCATACGAAGGAGATAAAGAACACAACAAAGTTATCGTATAATCCTCATCACTAATTTGGTCGTCCACACTTTTCAAATCCATCATAAGTTTATTGAATTCATCAACATGCTTATGAATTGATGCACCTTCATCCATACGAAGAGTACGCAAACTTTTCTTCAAATACAACCGTTTAGTAAGGGATTTGGTCATATACAAGCTCTCCAATTTTAGCCACAAACTCCAGTGCAGATTTGATGTTACCAACTTCACGCAAGACTTCATTCGATAAAGTTAGCAGGATTGCTCCAAGTGCCCACTCCATAACGTCTTCTTTTTCTTCATCAGTCCACGAATTCGGCAAAGCCTTCACACCCTTTAGCATTTTTAAAAGCCCTTGTTGAACTAACAAAGCACGCATCTTCAATTGCCAAATACCAAAGTCATTGTCGTCGAACTTTTCAATATCAACTTTCACTGATGACACAGAAGGCTTCATGGTGACTGCCAAGCAAAGCCCAAGCCGAAACCTGGGCTCTGATACCACTTGTTGTACTTTTATGCGCAAACGGAAGCGAATTCTAACAAAGTACCAATATTAACGTCGTAGGTGAAAACTAAAACAAACAATCTCAAACTAACAAAAGAGATTTATGTGGTTCGGCGTAAAGCCTACATCCACGAGTGAAGCAGGACAAGGAATTTCACTAAAAAAATGGAGATTACAAAAGAGTGTTTAAACTCTCACAATCTAAATCCCACAAATTACAAACCCTAAACCAAACGAGTAGAGAACCCAAAACTAATGGAGAAGATTCTCCCAAATTGCTCTCTAACTCACAAACTCACAAATTGACTCTCACCAAATTGCCACACAAAAGAGCCACACACAATACACTAACCCTAAGGTCCTATTTATAGCGCATAGGACTTAGGTTACAATAAGAATCCTAATAGGAAGTAAATCCAAATCCTAATCAAATAGGTAATTAACAAAATCTCTCCACCAAGGAAACCAACTATGAAGTCAAAAACCAAACCCAAATAGGACACCAAAACCAAACCCAAATAGGACACCAAAACCAAATAGGTAACACAAACCTAATTTTTGCATCATCCTAATTTTGAGCCGTAAAACCCAACACCGCCGACCACCAGGTCTGCTGTGCTTGTTTTGCAGGTATGAAGAAGACTAGACCTTCGGAAGAAGGGAAGAATAAGAGAGAAAAAAAAAAAAAAGGAGAAAAGAAAAAAAAGGAAACGGAAAGGGAAAAGAAGGAAGGAAAAAAAAAATATGGCTGTTGTGTTTTGAGGTTTGGAGCCCATGTGATGCTGTTATTTGGACTTGTTTCTGTAGCTTGTTGTTGCCTTCTACAATGATCACTCAAGTGTTTGGACTAGAGTGACGTTGGGTAGATGGTGAACTGGATTTTTTTTATTTGTTTGTTCGGAAGTTGGAATTTGCATTGGCATTAGAAATCTTGCACTGACACTGGCATTGGAATCTTGCACTAGCATTGGTAATGGAATCTTGCACTGGCACTGGCACTAGCACTGTAATTTGGAATCTTGCACTTGCATCGGTGAAATTTCGTATTGAAATTGGCATCGAAAATCAGCATAATGGAGCTTGCATCCGCATCTGCTTGTTGGCAAACTCATGACGTGTACCGCCATGAGTTTGACGAGGGGTGTTGGAATTTATTAGGTTTATTTAGGAAATTAATTAGAGATTTGATTTGATTTTGTAGTAAGGTATTTTTGGCATTTACGCATTATGGTTTCTTAGGTTTATTGTTCTATAAATAGAGCTTGTAATTTAGTTTGAGAACAAGTTAGTCACAATGTAGCCTCTTAGGGTTTTGTAGCCGTTCCGGCATTCTCGTTTGTTTAATAATATTCTTATTATTTTGTAGTCTTGTTTGTTCCGCACTCTGATATTCAACTGATTGTTTTCTACCATTGTGTCACTACGGTAAAGTGCTATATGTTATTAAATCTTAGGCTTTTTAGCCAAAATGGTGCCTGGGATTTGTATAACACATAACTTTGGTCCTTAAGATTGAAAATCAATAGAAATGGTCCCTAAGATTGTCCGTTATCCATTATTTTGGTCATTCCGTTAAAAAACTCCGTTAAGTGCTCCTGGAGCTCATACTGGAAATTGAGATTTTTTGCCAGAAGTTTGGGCAATTTTCAAAGCTTCGTAACTCAATCATTTCTTAACCAAATTCGACCCATAATATATCAAAATGAAGATACGAAAGTGTAGAACAAGATTATACCTATTTGGAAGCCCAATGGTTGCCAGAGATGGCTGGAAAATAGCCTAAAAGGTGCCTATTCCGTGGGAAAACTGGGTAAACTTTAAACGTTCATAACTTCTTCAGTACTCAACGAAATCGAGTGATTCAAACTGAAAATCATACTTCTCGATGAGACGAAGAGAATGATACTCGACGGATAACTCGACGAGACCAAGATAGCCATTTTCGAGCCGTTTTTCGACCAAACCACGACGAGTTAGCCATAAAGAAAGGTACCATTCTCTTCGTCTCATCGAGAAGTATGATTTTCGGTTTGAATCACTCGATTTTGTTGAGTATTAAAGAAGTTATGAATGTTTAAAGTTTACCCAGTTTTCCCTCAGACCAGTCACCTTTCAGGCTATTTTCAGCCTAATCCACGGTGGGTTAGCCATCAAGAAATGTACCATTCTCTTCGCCTCGTTGAGAAGTATAATTTTTTTTTGAATCACTCGATTTCGTTGAGTATTGAAGAAGTTATGAACGTTTAAAGTTTACCCAGTTTCCAGAGAGTTTTCCAGTTTTCCTGCGGATTAGTCACCTTTTAAGATATTTTTCGACCATATCCGGCAACCTTTGGGCTTCTAAATGGTATAATTTTGTTAAACACTTTTCTATCTTCATTTTGATATATTATGGGTCGAATTTGGTTAAGAAACGATTGAGTTACGAAGCTTTGAAAATTGCCTAAACGTCCGGCCAAAAATCTCAGTTTTCGGTATGAGCTCCGAGACCACTTAACATAGTTTTTTAACGGAAGGACCAAAATAATGGATAGTGGACAATCTCAGGGACCATTTTTATTGATTTTCAATCTCTGGGACCAAAGTTATGTGTTATGCAAATCTCAGGGACCATTTTGGCTAAAAAGCCTAAATCTTAATCTAGTTTGTTTATTTTTTGTTTTGTTTTCAATACAATAATATACTTACACTTATTCGATAAAAAGCAATACATTTATTCTAAATAGAAATTAATACAAACTCGGTCTGACCCAATACTCATTCAACCCGACAATCGGACCCATTTTCGAATTCAGGTCAAAATTTTCAAGGTATGTTCCGTTAGCTCTGCCGTTAACTTTGTCAATGGTTGTATAGTCCACTTCGGGTAACAGAATATTCCTTCCAGCGACGAAACATTCCATTTTCGGCGACAATTCATGGTTGAGCACGATAGTCTAAGACGCCGATTAGGGATTTTCAGACACCAAATTGGGTTGTTTGAGCACCGTTTTTCCGTAATCTTTGTAATTTTTATTAACTTTCCAAGTAAAAGTTGTTTTACTAGAGGTATAAGAGTGGTATGTGCCACAAGAGGAGTGGAAATTGGTTTACAAGAGACCAAGTCAAAATTTTAGTGAACATCATGAGCATACTTAGCCCTGGTTTGGTACTGAGGTGATTCTGAAAAAAGCTGGTATCAAAAAAAGTTGGCAGCTTTTGTGTGTTTGATAAACATTCAGCTTCAGCGTTTTTTCACAGTTTTGGATGAAAAAAAGCCAAAAACAAGAAGCTGCAAAACCCAGCTTTGAAAAACCGGCTTTTTTTCACATTTGTTTTACATAAAAGTTTACTACACACTATAATACTATTTTTTTTTTTTTTTCAAAAGCACTTTTACAAAAAAAGTTTACCAAACACTCTGCTGCTTTATTTCACAACTGCTTATTCTCACAGCACAGCAGAAGCAGTTTTTTTTCAAAGCACAGCAATACCAAACCAACCCTTAAGTTGGTGAATATGAAGCCCAATAAGGTCACGAGTAACTTGTAAACCTAAGAAATAACTAGGGGAGGGTGCAAATCCTTGATGTCAAATTGTTAATTGATACATGAGTTTACCTCGCACCACCCACATGATTGTTGCCGGGCGAATTCTTTGTTATATCATGGGCACCCTTGATTTTGGCATCACTTTGCACCCTCAACCTTCTTTCACATTTTTGTCCACCTACTTCGATGCTGATTGGACGGGTTGTTTAGACACTCGACATTCTACCACCAGCTATCTTGTCTACCTTGGCTCTAATCTTATATCCTGGTATTCCAAGAAATAGGCGACTGCATTCAGGTTTAGTACCGAGTATATATCACTTTCTCATGCTTGTGTGCTAAGACGACATGGCTTTGTTTTCTTCTTGGGAAGCTTGGTGTTCTTGTACTTATTTTTTTCCCTTAAATTAGGATAACTTGAGTGCCACCTACTTAGCTGCTAATCCCATTCATCATGCTCGTATGCACCATATTGAACCTAATTATTACTTTTGGTGTGAAAAGGTGCATTGGCTATCAGATTTGTTATATTTTGTCCACTGATTAGTCTATTGATCTCCTCACCAAGCCTTTTCTCAAGACCCGCCATGAGTTACTTTGCTCCAAACTCATTCGATCAGACTCGTCTAGTTAATTATGGATTATTCTCCATCATTATTGTTAATTGTATATTATGTAAGTGATGTTTGTAATTAGTGTATGATTCCTACCTTAATATTAATGTAACTAGATATATAATATAGGGTTTTTATCACAAATGGTCTCTGACATTGATCAAACACATCATTTTGGTCCCTGACATTGAAAATCAATATAAATGGTTCCTGAGATTGTCCACCATCCATCATTTTGGTCCTTCCATTAAAAACTCCGTTAAGTGTCCCGGAGCTCTTGGCCGAAAGTTTGGGCAATTTTCAAAGCTTCGTAACTCAATCATTTCTTAACCAAATTCGACCCATAATATATCAAAATGAAGATAGGAAAGTGTAGAATAAGATTATACCATTTGGAAGTCCAATGGTTGCCAGAGATGGCAGGAAAATAGCCTCAAAGTTGATTGGTCCGAGTGAAAACTTGAAAACTCACCGGAAACTGGGTAAATTTTAAACGTTCATAACTTCTTCAATACTCAACGAAATCAAGTGATTCAAAAACAAAAATCATACTTCTCAACGAGACTAAGAGAATGGTACCTTTTTTAATGGCTAACTTGCTCTTTTTTGGCAGGAAAATGGCTCGGAAGTGGCTAACTCAAGACCAAAACAGCCACGTTCGAGCCATTTTTCGGCCAAACTAGGGCGATTTAGCCATCAAAAAAGGTACCATTCTCTTCGTCTCGTCGAGAAGTATGATTTTTGTTTTTGAATCACTTGATTTCGTTGAGTATTGAAGAAGTTATAAACGTTTAAAGTTTACCTACTTTCCGGCGAGTTTTCAAGTTTTCACTCGGACCAGTCAACTTTGAGGCTATTTTTCGGCCATCTCCGGAAACCATTGGACTTCCAAATAGATATAATCTTATTCTACACTTTCCTATCTTCATTTTGATATATTATGGGTCGAATTTGGTTAAGAAACGATTGAGTTACGAAGCTTTGAAAATTGCCCAAACTTCCGGCCAAGAGCTCCGGGACACTTAACGGAGTTTTTAACGGAAGGACCAAAATGATGGATGGTGGACAATCTCAGGGACCATTTCTATTGATTTTCAATGTCAGGGACCAAAATGATGTGTTTGATCAATGTCAGAGACTATTTGTGATTAAAACCCTATAATATATATTGTACTATTATTTACCCATTAATACAAGGAGTCATATTTCTACATAACCCCCTCTACTCGTTTATAAAAGAAAATTGATCTTGACATGGAAAACAAATTGTATCATGTCCGGATAATATGTATAGGAGACACGAGAAAAAGTAGCATCAAATAACTGGATAAAGAAAAGTGACACATACTTGGGACAGACGTTCCAATACTATTTTAACAATGAAAGAAACATACCACTAAACTAATAGTTTGTTGAATATATTATTGTCTTGAAAATTGAAGAGTGGATAAATGAGAAATCTACGATTATTGAGTAAGATGATGTAATTGTTGTATCATAGTCACACCTACAATGATTTGTTTAATCTTATGTAGTTTTATACTCATTAGAAGTCTTGGTAGATCAATCTCAAAACATAGTTTTCAGTTTCAAAAGCATGCATAATTGAGGCTCTAAGTATATTTGTTTAAGTAAGGCAAGACACTGCCACCTGCCAAGAATTGCATGAATCATGTTATTGGCTTGAAGCCGAAAAGAAACGGATCTGCTGAAAAATACTCTCTCAGGTCTGAAGTTTGTAGGCTTTCGGTTAGTAGAAAATGCACACTAGAAACCAATAGGTGAGAATTATGCATCATTTTCTTTTGGAAGTTTATACAGTTACGTGATATGATCCTACACGCCATAGATGCCGTGGATTTTGTTACATATTTGTGGTCCAATAAAATTGACAATTTAGGTATATATATAGGGATACTTTGGATGTCCCTAACTATCGATGTTTTTTTTACTAAAACCTTTGTGATTTTTAGTTTTTGATCGAAATCCTTGACATTAATGTAATAATGCATTTCTATGTAGGTTATTTTATTTTTAAACTAAAAATGAAATTTGTAGTTATTTATATTAATGAGATTTTAAATAAAACCCATAATTTATGGGATTAAAAATATTAAAGATAAATTATATTCTCCAATATATTATGTGTATACATGGGTACGTTCATAAAAAACTAACCAAAAAATTATTGTACCAAAACATGGGAACATTCTTCAAAAACACAAAAAAAGAAAAGAAAAAGATATTAGACTTAATAATTATTAAGCATTTCTTCTATTAAACTTGACATGGATACATTCTTAAATCAACGAAATAGAATGTACCCATTTAAGTTTAAAAAATGGATTATAGAAAAGATTGAATGAATTTTATATAAAAAATGGGTCCATTTTATATTAAAAAAGGTGACACACCCCGAACCGGAATGTCCACTAAGACTCCGAATCGAGCTGTGCTGGCCGACACCTGGAAGGTGACGAAGCCAAAAAGTGATGATATGGAAGAGTGCGAATAGATTTAAACCTAAAGGTGCCTAACTATCAGAGTGCGCTGTCAGTGAGTATGGACCCATTTCACACGCGTTGTCAGAGCATAAGTAAAGTACAGTAGTGTGGGTAAAGATCATACCCTCAGAAGTAGCCACCTAAACTGAGATGTGCCACGAGTCCTTGTCGATAAAGAAACTATGCTACAAGGACCTGGAGGGGCGCAAAACAAAAAGCGTGAGTGGGCAAAAACAAAGTTTTACAAAATCACTTCGATATAAAAGTTATAACCCCTCTTTGTAAAAATATATATACTTCCCAAAAAAATATATACGTACTCATACTGAAAATCAACATTCAAATATTGCCATGTCCGAATAAACCATATCCAATATCAAAGCATGCAACAAATATCATCAAAGTCAATCAGGTGATATCTCAATGCATCACATGCCAACAATGCATATAAATCAGCCGGAGTCACCTATTATTGACCTGTACGGCTGAATCTAAGGCTCCTCAACCAAATCCTCAATTCAACTTTCAATCAATAACCTGCACCCATGTCGGAACCACTTGTAATGGTCTGTACGACAAGCTGGGTATATAAAAACTTTCTGTGCTATGGTCACGTGAGGGCTGGCGACGAATCGTGGGTCACCTACAAGTCTGAACCACCTATAGTGGTCTGTATGACAGGCTGGCACCTACCTTGGATCTAAGGTGAGCGTACGGTGCGGGAGGTGAACGATCACGTGAAAGTTAAGCCCTACTTTGGCGGAGCACAAACCCCGATGTGCAGGTAAATGAGCCATATTCTAATCTCATCAATATCACCATAATCATCATAACGAAAGTACATACTTACCTGACTTACCTGGCGTCCGCTGTGCCTCAACATATAATCACATAACATAGTAATGAATATATATGGCATTCAACATGGCATTCAATTTCATAAAATCATTTAAAACGTATTTCTGGGAATCAGCCAAGTATATATATATATACTGAAAACAAAAGCCCACTCACCTAGAGTCCACGCTATAATTCCCTAGGACAAGTACCGAAGCGTTCCGAACGATCGGCGCCTAGAACAATTATTAAATCACATCTCAGAATACTTGTTGATAGAACACATAACTCACAAAAAACACATCCTCAAGGGCATTCAAGAGTGATTCAAGACTCATTGACCATAAGTCAATCGTCGATCAAAGATCGACGGTAGGGTCCACAACCCTACATAACTCAATCTAGAAGATCTGCATATCAAATTTCTCATCCGTAACTTCTCATGATTCACATTATGCTTATAGAACAACATACTAAAGTTTCGTTATGATCCAACGGTTGGATCTCCGTCAATTTTCAAAACCGAGCGGCGATTAACCTTTTATTTTATGAACTTACAAATCCAATTCGGGAAGATCCATACGTTGGTTTCCCAATCCGTAAGTTTCTACATTCTTCAAATATTAATTACTACAACGTATCAAAGTTTGGTGACAATCCAACGGTTGGATCGCCGATTCACATTTTTACCTAACCACGAATCGTAAAGAATCTGGCTCAATGATCCACTTATGTCAAACCACTATCAAAACTGAATTCAAGATATCAAACATAGCCTAAAAGTAACATGGACGACCCACTGGCCACGCGCCGCCGCCTGCACCACCATGGGTGGCGGTCGGAAAATTCAACTTTCTCCAAAAATTCTAAAATTTTGCAGAATTAAGATCTCAGAAAGTAAAACAACTTTTATATCTGTGACTAAGGCCAATTCGGTCAATAAGAGCTCCAATTTCATCAAAAATCGTAAGAACCCTAGAATTTGGTGTGATTCGATTCGACCTCCAAACTTGCTCCAACGCCTCCACCACTACCTGGGCTTTATTATAGGCCTCAAGAGGATGCCATGGGTGGTGGTAATTGGAAGAAATGCTTCGAGATTGGGTGATTCGAAGCCAAAGCCGCTGCACCCCTCCTTGCGGTTTCACCCATTTTCAAGGCCAATTCTCTCCAAATTTGAGATGGAATGGATAGAGGGGAGGTTGTGGAGGATTTCCCAAGTAGTTTCTTACAACAATTCGCCGAAAAAAGGATGAAATTCCGTCGGAAATGGAGGTAGGAGCCGACCGGGTCGAGAACGGGTTGTGGGTCAAGGGATGACCCGTCTGTTCCCCTCATTCTTTCCTCCCTTCTTTCTCTCCTTTCCTCTTCCTCCTATTGGCCGGTCTCTTCTCTCTCTTCTCCTCATTCGGCCATCTTCCCTCCTGCTTTCTTCCTCCCCTCTCATTCGCTGCCATTAGGCAGCTTCCCTTACTTCTCTTATTTTTTTTCTTTTTTTTTTCTTTCCTTTCATCTCCACCATCCAATTTATTTTCTTTTAATCTGGGCCACACACGTGGTTCCATCAGATTGAGCTCCAAAAATATGGGGCTTTCTAGAGATTAATTAATTTACTAGAATACCCCCAACTTTAAACGTTAATATCTTCTTCGATATAGCTCCAAATCACGAACCACTTGCGCCCATGCGTCCGTAGCAATGAGTACTACTAGAATATGCCAAGAAGCAAGTCTTACGTGTCATGACAAGCGATCAACAAAAATCAAGGCATATGCTTCAAAAGGCCTTTTTGAAACTCCACGTAATAAAATTATAAAAAAATTATAAATTTTCGGGACGGGCTGTCACAAAAGGTACATTTTTCATATAACAAATTGGTATATTTAAGAATGGGTACATATCATTTTTTTTATAAAAACTTAATGGGTACAAACTTATTCTAATTTTATTTTTTATATTTTGGAAATGTTTGAATTGAAATTAATTAGGAGTTTAATAAGGGTGTGTGTCACATCCCGGCCCTGGCCCAGCCACCTCCCGGGCCCGCTCCACCACCGTAGCACGATATTGTCCGCTTTGGGCCTTCCCCACACCCTCACGGTTTTGTTTCTGGGAACTCATGAGCAATTTCCCAGTGGGTCACCCATCCTTGGAGTGCTCTAGCCCCCTTCTCGCTTAACTTCGGAGTTCCTACGGAACCCGAAGCCAGTGAGCTCCCAAAAGGCCTCGTGCTAGGTAGGGATGAGAATATACATTTAAGGATCACTCCTATGGGCGATGTGGGATGTTACAGCATGAGTATTAAAACTCTAAATCAATTACTACTTTTTATTATAAAAATTATGTAACTTACATGTAATTCATTAATATATTAATGCTAGGGACTTTTTTGACAACCTATCCCTAATTCTACGATTTTATAAATTGTAAAAGTGTGAATTGACGAAAAGGCCCCTAGAGGTAGAGATTTTGGCTTTCGTTGACCATTGTTTAGAGAGAAGTATGACTCGTTCTTTTGGCGTATTTGCATAGTACGCGATGGTACAAACGCGTAGGCGCAAGCGAAACTGAATTTGGAGTTACGACAAAGATTTTACAAACCACGGATGGGCGTTTTGGTAAATTCATGTTACGGGAGCTATTTTTCTGTATTTTCATTGGTAATTTTGAGTTGTTTGCCAAGTTGGGCCCATACACCATTTCTCCCTCTCTTCCGTGTCTCCCACTTTCTCGATCTCTCTCTTATGGGTCACTTTCCCTCTCTTTCTTCACATTATCTTTCTCTCACTCTTAATTCTCCCTCTCTCCGTGAAACTCGCTGGACCACCACCACCACTCTCTATGACAAACTTCACTGCCACCATCGTCGCCTTCTTTCTTGTCTCGAACCCAGACCAAAACCTTGGAACCCCGACAGTGACGGAGGTCACTGTACTGTGTTCATTCAACAAACCAACGCCGAATTTTCGACGATTCTGACTAAGGTAAGCTTTGAAATCAACGGCAATCATCTTAGATCACTATTTTGTACATGATTCTTGGTTTATTTGAGAGAAATGTCAAAGTTTTGGTGCATATCAGTTCGGGAGAAACTCTCCCTAGTTTTTCGGTGGAAAACCCGACGGCTTCGGCCATTTTTCAGCGAGATCCGACCACGATCGAGGAAACCATAGTAATCCTAATCCGTGGGCCTAAGCCTAACCAAACCCAAAACCTTAAGGCCAAGCCTTTGGGCCTTTATCTTTTCGTTGACTTTGGAATATTCCTTGCGTTGACTTTTTGAAAAATTTCCGGAAATCCACCTAGGCTAATTTTGACGCCCCAAGTCCGTTTTTGACATCCATTTAGTGAAATTCCAAAGTTTTAATATAGTTGACCACCGGGGCGTCGTGGTTGACTTTTTAAGGTTAATCGTTGACTTTTTGTTGACTTTTTAAGAAAATTGCCCAAGACCCTTCTTAGTGTATTTTGACGCGCTGATTCTAAATCCGCAATCCGTTTTTCAAAATTCGACGATTTTAATATAGTTTCTTTATTAGCCGTACTTTGTATGAAAACGCGTTTATATAGTAATACGTTACGTATTTACATAAATGGTTTCGTTTCTAGGCGAAACACATCACAAGGACTCTCGATGCTACGAGATGGGTTTGACTCGACGACATGATTTGTGAGTCGGTCTTTTCTTTCATATAGTGTTTGTGTGTGTGTGTGTGTGTGTATTGGTTAGTTTCCACATATATACTTATCAATGAATTTTCCAAGTGATTGCCATAATTAAATTAACGTTTATAAGAAATGTCTTATTGTTGGAAAATTATGAAATAATCCTACGGGATGCACAGGTAAGCTTACTATAAGGGGATGCCTTCATTATATTTATTTTCATGAATAATGTGATGTCGACTAGAATTATCGAATCATCACTGTGGCATGATTATATTTGTGTTATTTGCTCATCGTTGCTGCACTGGTGTTAGTACTCACCCAGGCTAGGGCCAGGCTTCACGTGTATGTTGACATCGCACCGCACGCTCACCTTGCATCCATTGTAGGTGCCAATCCTGTCATACAGGTTGCAAAAGGCAACTCCGACTCGTATGTGATGCGCCTAGCGCCAGTCTTCACGTGATTGGAGTACTAGAGCGTATATCATTGTTACACCCAGTCATGTTCATGTCAAAATAACTCTGCATGAACATGCGTGTCAGCATGTGTCGATGAGCACTCGTTATGATATGTTTACTTATGCGAGATTTTGTGAATTCGGAAGTCATGCATTTATTTACAAAATATAATGCCGTATTGAACTCTTGAGATATTGCAGGCTACGGTAAGTATTTTCATACTATACATAGTATGTATATTTTGGAAACTATACTTGTTTTACGGCGATGGGTTATAATGTTTTCAACACGATTTTTATAAAACTTTATTTCCAAGCCCACCTACCCTTGTTTTTCGCCCCTCCAGGTTTTAGAAGCTGAACTTTTGTATCGATGAGGATTCTTGGCAAATCTCGGTATAGGTGGCTACCTTTGAGGGTATAATCCTTATCCTATCTTACTGTACTTTACTTATGCTCTGTCGTCACATGTGAAATGGGTTCATTCTCGCTCACCAGCACACTCTTAAAATTAGGCACTTTTAGGTTTAAATTTATTCACATTTTCCACATCACTACACCTTATGGCTTTGTCACCCTCCGGGTATCGGCTATCATAGCTCAATTCGGAGTCCAAGTGGACATTCCGGGCTGGGGTTTGTCAGTTTGATCAAAATCTAAAAACTAATAAGGTCTTAGTCAATGAACATTAGAAACTAGGGACCGGATACTAATTATATATATATATATATAGAGAGAGAGAGAGAGAGAGAGAGAGAGAGAGAGAGAGAGAGAGAGAGAGAGAGAGAGAGAGAGAGAGAGAGAGAGAGAGACAACCCTAAGGTATTGTCAAAGTCCTCAACTGTAAATTCGCGCTGGACTGTTAACTTGCTTACGAAACAAATATTTCACATTTGCTATATCATGTCGGGGAATTATTATTATTATTATTTAAACTATTGGTAGCTACTGAATTGAGATTTGTTGAATTTGATATTAAAAATAAAATAAACCGATATAATTTAACATTTAAATCTTGAAATAAAATTTAAAAGTAAATGATCAAGCGTTTTTTAAGTTAATGTGAAATAATGTAAGTAAGTTTTTCTCTATCAGTCGATCTGCTTATTGATTATAGCATTTGGCCTTTGATAGCAGTCTGCAGCTAGAAACCATTTCAGAGAATAGTCAAAGTAGCTTATGCATGGTATATTGGTCGTTGAAGGAAATATAAACCATTTCACAAGCAATTTAATAATATTTAGTGAGCCCTACAACAATTACAAATTATATATTACATGAGGCCTCCTCCACCACGAATGGTTTCTCACACGATAAATTGAAAGATTGTTGTGATCGTCTTCAAAACTTTCTCAAGAAAGGTGAGTTTTTTTAATGTTGATGGGCATGCATTATTTGTAGATCAGTTGCAACTTTTAAGATAGTGTTTGCCTAAAGAAATGAAGACATCCAGTTGCAGCTTTTAAGATAGTGTTTGCCTAAATAAATGAAGACATCCACTGATGTATTGAACCACTTGAAGAGGGTGTGCTGTTTCCCAATTGCAAGTATTGCAGACAGAATTTTGTTAATTGTACCTGTTATCGTTGCATCTATGGAAAAGAGTTTCTCAAAGTTAAAAGTTATTAAAATCATACTTGTGATCAACTAGTTGCATGAAAGATTAAATGGACTTGCTTTGATATTAACTGAAAGTGGCTTTTTAGACAAAATTAATATGAAGGTTAAATTGGTGATTTTGCAGCAAAGAATGCATGAAGAATTATCTTTAAGTAAAACTTCAGTGCTGGACTTTTTGAAGCTTTTGTTCATTTGATTTCTAAAGATTGAATTGAATGTTGATTATTTAGTAATGTGGTTATTTTTGTAGCTTTTCTTTACATTTATATTTGAAAACTGATAATTAGTGTGAGTGTAAAAGTGTGTTTCAGTTTCAGTTATTGTTTTTTAGCATTAAAACATTGTTCAATTTTTATGGAAGACTGTCTGAAGAAGGGCTCCTTTATAAATTTCGCACAAGGCATCCCAAATCTCAGAGACGGCCCTGATGAGGTATATGGTTACCCATTTCTTCTAGTCTCTCTACTTTGGTGCAAGTTTTTATTCATTTCGAGTGCATTTTCAGTAAGTATCTCAATAATATAATTATGTTATATTATCAGACAGTCGGATAATAGATCGTGTCCTATCATGTGAAATCTGCAAAATGATTAAGCTTTGAATTAGCTTTACTATCGTAATATGTAGAAACAAAAGGGTAATTAACATAAAACGAATACAGCACAGAGCTTTTGTCTGCTAAGTGCCTTCGCTATCCCTGGAAGCGAATGCCTACCCCGGGCTATGTATGATAACATTCAAAACTGACACAGAAATATCCATAAAATACATAAAAACAAATTCGCTTAAGCCGCCATTGTCGTAGTACTTAAGCTCCGTCTCAAGCTTCTTCACACCAGGCAGTACGGCAATGACCTGAGATCCTTCAGGTCCTTCTCAAACGAATACAACGATCTCAGTCACGAAACGGAGCGTTTTTATTTGTAATCTGGCCAAGTTGGTTAATGTTGATGATCTGAGATCGATGTAATAAAAGGAAAATGAAAAACATAGAACGATACAAAGAATATTAGCATGAATTCTGCACAAAGACATCACGCATAAATCGAGAAATACATAGATTAGCATAAAGGAATTGAGATTTTATTTTTATTGAATATATATTACGTTTCTTTAGGGTTTAGACTTAGAACCCTTTGTCTAGCAACAAAAGATGACATCACTACAAGACAGCAGTTCATTTACCACGAGAATTTTACCACGGACTTTATGAGCTCGTTGTAAAAAGTATAAATCTACCACGGGCATAGTAAGTGCGTGATGAATAATAATTTTTTACCACGGGTAAATCTTAGCCCGTTATAAAATAGTAGTGAATGATCACGCGCATTTAAACTCTTTTTTCTCAATATCTTTTTGTCAGTTGCTACAATGATCGTTAAATTATGAAGCAGGGGAATCTTAGGTGATGGAAATATCAACAAATTTTACAACGTTGATTTTATATGAAATTTTTTCCGTAACTAATTTAATTTTTCCTTTGTGAATGTTGGTATTGTAGGTAACAATCACAAGAAGCTTATAGAAGTGAAGCAGCAAATTGTCGAGACCAGGTATGTTTATGCAAATTAAACAATTTGTGCTTGACACGCATCTTTTTTCTTAAACCCATCAGTTTAGATTTACTTTGAGTTTATTTGTTTGTGTAATCTGTTTTACATGGTTTGAATACAACAATCAGTTCGCTCCTTTCTTTTTACTTTTGTTTCTTTCCATTTGGTTTCTTTGCAAGTGTCTTTGCAGTGAGGTCTGCAGACCTGAAAGAAATTTGTGCATAGCGAGGTAACAGTTGTAGAGGAGTGTAGAGAGGAGAGGTTAGTGGCTATCTTAGGAGGACAGGTCATGTGCTATCCTACATATCTAACTTCTCTTTGTAATACATAGCATGATCATTTTCATCTTCAAGTATATCTATATCAGATGGAAATGTATTTTTAATTTCTTTCATACCTTGATATGAAAATGATTATTTTTGTTGATTTGGTGGTTATGTTCAATAACATATGAAGAACTGCGAAATTCAACACTACGTACAATGCATTCGAATGCTTTAATTATGCACAAAATAATAAAAAAGACCTTATTTTTCTTTCTTGATAAAAAGTGTTGGTGTTTTGCAGGCACTTGCAAACTTAAAGTGTGATTGGCTTGCTGGAGATGTGTGTCTTCAGGAATAAACGATTGAAGAGAAGACGATTATCATTAGAGCACGAAGGTTGGAACTAGGACTTGAGTTTTGTTTTAGAGTGTGAAATAAAGCCTCTACATGTTTTGGTGATTTCGGTATTTCTTAATATACCTGCTCATTTTAGTTTTATTTTTTGTGTAATATTTGAATATGTGAATTTTTATAAAGTAAATTTGTAATTTTGTATATAAATATATATATATATATATATATATATTACTTGTTTATTTATTAAATTTTTTTTTTTTTTTTTGGAAATTTTTTTATAACGGGCATTACCCATGATCAATTTGTAATCCACAATGGCCATAACACGTGGTGTTAGATCCCAATCTACCATGGGCACAATCCGTGGTTACATTGCATTTGACAACGTGCATAGTCTGTGGTAGAAACAAAGACTTTTTATCATGTCCATAATACTAACGGGCACAATGCCCGTGGTAGATTGCAATTTACCACGAGCATCCACCGTGGTAGATGAGCTTTTTCCTTCTAGTGCATAAACGAGTTCAGTCCACAACACAGGTTTTTGTCTGCTCAACTCTTCCACACTATCCTTGAAGCAAATTGGATGCGATGACAGTCAAATTAATGGTCTAGAAACCTTAAAAAGAAAACCACAATAAACTTTCGGCGAACCACAATAAAATTTCAACGTTCCAGCGATTCTTCGAGAGGTTGTCAAGCTTCTTACTATACGCAGGCATACCAACAACCTTTGTTTTACTAGAGATCAGAAGAGTGGTCTTTGCCACAAGAGGAGTGGAAGTTGGTTTGCAGGAGACCATGCATCAAAATTTCAGAGAAAATCATGAACGTACTTAAGTTGGTGAATATGAAGTCCAGTAAAGTCATGAGCAGTGGCGAAGCCAGGATTTCTCGGGAGGATGGGCGAACTTAAAAAAGTGCAAGGTTAAAGAAAAATGGCAACAACTAAATCTTTTTATATAGTAATGTCTTCCATAATTAATCAATACAAACAAATTACAATTGTTGTTAACGAGGTTTCATGTCATGAAAACGTCGCATAATAGGCTCATTATAAATAAAAGCAACATCTCTCTCAGTGTAAACAACCATGCGATCACTCAACCATTGATCTCCCATTTTGTTATGCAATGGTGTTTTCACAATCTTCATAGCAGAAAAAGCTCTCTCCACTGAAGCGGTTGCAACCGGTAACACCAAAGCCAATGTAAGAAGCTTATACACTAACATATAGCTTTCACACCTCCCAGTCTTCACTAACTCTTTTGCAAGATCACTAATTCCTCTCAATGATGAAAACTCACTATGCATCTTCATATCATGAATGTAATTGTCAAGTTGAATTGGAAGATTCTTAAGGTCCATACGATCAAAATCTTGAGGATAAAGTTGGGCTAAACGAACAATTTTTGTTTTGTCAAAAGAAGCAAAATTATTCACCGGACTCAAACATGCCATACAAAAAGCAACTCAGTGTTTACCTCATTGAAGCGATCATTCAATTCCTTTAGTTGCATATCAAGGACTTGAAAATAGAGATCCACACAATAGTAATGGAAGTTTGTAATTTTTGGAGCTTTACGCCTTGATTTTCCAGGTACGAAATGCAAATCCTCCATGTTAGGAATGACAATATCATGCTCCTCACAAAACTTTTCTACATCATGAAACAAGTCACCAAAGTCATCATCTCTCAAGGATTGTAGTCTTTGCTTGCATACTTCCACTAACGCCATCGCATTCACAATATCTTGATCTTTCTTTTGCAATGCTTGTAATAACTCATTTGTAATTCCCAATATAAGTCTCATCAAGAAAAGGTGAAATGCAAAATCAAAAGTTTGTATGTCTTTGAATAACCTAGTTGCTTACCCTGATTATCTTGGTTGCGATCACTTTTAATCCATTCAACCACCTCCACCACGGCTTCAAACATAACAATAATACTAACTATAGTACCATAATGCGAGTTCCACCATGTATGACATGGACGCATGAGACTACTTTCTTGATTTAACCCTTTATCTATTTCAAGATTACCAAGATCAAGAGCTTTCTAAATTTGTTCTTGTTGTTTCTCTCTAAATGCATCACGACGCTTGCATGAAGATTCGATAAGATTCACCAAACTACTAGCATTGATGAAGAAATTGGCAACATCCTCATTTTCCTTTGCCACGAATACAAGAGTTAGTTGGAGTTGGTGTGCAAAACAATGAATATAAGATGCTTGAGGGTGTTTGTTCAAAATCTTTGTTTTAAGACCATTTAACTCACCTCTCATATTACTAGCTCCATTATAGTTTTGTCCTCGTAACTTGGACAAACTCAAATTTGTTGTAGCAAACAATCTCTCAATGGCCTCTTTAGAGGTCTTTGTCACAAGAGGAGTGGAAGTTGGTTTGCAGGAGACCATGTGTCAAAATTTTAGAGAAAATCATGAACATACTTAAGTTGGTGAATATGAAGCCCAGTAGAGTCACGACTCATGAGTAACTTGTAAACCTAAGAAATAGCTGGGAGGGTCCAAATCCTTGATGTCAAACTGTTAACCGATGCATGAGTTCACCTCGCACCACCCACATGATTGTTGCCAGTGGATTCTTTGGTTTATCAAGGGCAACCTTTTTTTCTTTGGTTTATCAAGGGCAACCTTGATTTCGGCACATTGCACCATCCTTCTTTCACATCCTTGTCCGCCTACCTCGATGGATTGGATGGGTTGTCTAGACACTCGGCATTCTACCTCCAGCTAACTTGTCTACCTTGGCTCTAATCTTATATCTTGGTATTCCAAGAAATAGGCAACCGTATTTAGGTCTAGTGCCGAGTATATTTCACTTTCTCATGCTTGTGCTAAGTCGACATGGCTTTGTTTTGTTTTTGGGAAACTTGGTGTTCTTGTACATTCTTTTTTTCTCAAATTATGATAACTTGGGTGCCACCTATTTAGCTGATGATCCCGTTCATCGTGCTCGTCTGCGCGTTATTGAACTTAATTATTACTTTTGGCGTGAAAAGGTGGCTCTTGGAAGTTATCAGATTTGCTATATTTTGTACACTGATCATTTTGCTGATCTCCTCACAAAGCCTTTTCTCAAGACTCGCCATTAGTTACTTTGCTCCAAACTCGTTCAATCAGACTCGTCCAGTTAACTCTGGATTCTTCTCCATCATTATTGTTAATTGTATAGTATGTAAGTGATATTTGTAATTAGTGTATGATTTCTACCTTAATATTAATGCATACAATTATCTAACCATTAATACAAGGAGTCATATTTCTACATAACTCACACTACTCCTTTATAAAAGAAAAATGATCTTGATGTGGAAAACAAATTGTATCATGTTGGAATAATATGTATAGGAGACACGAGAAAAAGTAGCATCAAATAATTGGATAAAGATAAGTGACACATACTTGGGAGAGACGTTCCTATACTTTTTTAACAATGAAAGAAACGTATCACTAAACAAATAGTTTGCTGAATATTTATTATTGTCTCGAAAATTGAAGAGTGGATAAATGAGACACCTACAATTATTGAGTAAGATGATGTAACTGTAGTATCACAGTCACACATACAGTGATTTGTTTAATTTTATATAGTTTTATACTCATTAGAAGTCTTGGTAGATCAATCTCAAAAGATAGTTTTCATTTTCAAAAGCATGCATAGTTGAGGCTCCAAGTATATTTGTTTAAGAGCATGCATAATTGAGGCTCCAAGTATATTTGTTTAAGGCAAGACGTTGCCACCTGCCAAGACTTTCATGAGTCATGTTATTGGCTTGAAGCCCAAAAGAAACTGATCTGCTAAAAAAATACTCTCTCAGGTCTGAAGTTTGTAGGCTCTCAGTTACTTGAAAAGGCAGACTAGAAGCCAATAGGTGAGAGAATTATGTGTCGTTTTCTTTTGGAAGTTTATAGTCACATGATAGGATCTTACACGCCATAGATGCCGTGGATTTTGTTATATATTGTGGTCCTATAATCCCTTTCATTTTTTATGAAAATGACAATGAGGTCTGAATCTAGATTTTGCTTTGAAGTCACTCAATCATACAGGTGAGTGTGTGTGTGTATATATACACACTACAACAGTTTGGGTCTTTTACGATTTGGCAAATACGACATACAGTACTCGTATGTCGTAAATAATATCATTCATGACATTCACAAAGTTCATGTCGCAATACTTGTGCATAATCTCACGTTCACGGCAGTACTTTTGTGCAAGTCGTTAAACACAAATATTTACGGCTTAAGTGTTGTGTGTCGTATTTGACAATTTATACGACACACTTTCCTTCTCTTTGAAGGCTTCACGTTATGTCGTAATGTGAATTTTTTATATATTTGTGTCCCTACCTTTTATGACACGAATGACACGTCGTAAATAATGACTCTAACTTTGGAAAATTATTCTGTTATAAAAACCCAAATTTTTCTAGTCAATCAATAGACAATTTGGCGCCGAAATTTTATTTTAGTTCCCGCCGAAATTTTTCCAACCCACATTTTATTATTTTTTTTATTAGACCAATTCATGTGTTTTGGGGTGCCCAGCACCATTAGACTTGTTTCAATTTCCCAATGCTCAAAAAGGAGCTTTTTGGCTTGATTCTCTTTTCTTTCTCCAGAGTCCCCAACTTCTACGACTCGTCAAGCTCCCCGGCCGGCCATGGTGAGTTCCTAATCCAACACATCTCTCTTTTTTCATTTGTTTATTCTTTTTAGAAAATGCAATTTCAATATTTTTCTTGAAACTTTTGTATTTTTAACCATTTGGTTTTACCCTTTTCAATGATATAAATGTTGAGTTTGTAATTATGAAAAAGGATGTAGATTTCAATCTTTTGTTTGGTGATGTGTATGCATTTGTGAGTATTTGAAGGAATATGGCTTGAATGAAGGTGTTGTGATGCTACATATGACTAATGCTGGATCAGTGATTCTGCATATGATTGATGCTGGATCAGTGATTTAGCATATGATTGATGCTGCATCTACTACATCTACTGATGTTGCATCTACTGCATATGACAGATGCTGCATCTACTGATGCTGCATATGGAGTCTACTACCAAGGTGAACCCTAGGGTAAATCTCTAGGGTAAGGCTCATTGTAATATTTAGGGTAAGGGTATGTAAATCACTTTTTCATGCATGAGGACCACTAAATTACACTAAATTATTATGAGGGTTTTGTTTCCCTCATGCATTTCTATTTTCCTTTAGTGGTCCTCTTGACCACTTTTTCATTGGTTGTTTTATTGTCTTTGTTGCAACCAGAAGATGATTAGGATCCGGGAGAAAAGTAGTTTATTGGCACGACAATTCCGAGCAATTACAAGTTATGAATCTTTTTTATTTTTAATGCAACATTATTAGTAATTTTGTTAGTTTTCAGACTTGTTTTCTATGTGGGATCATTATAAAGTATTTGATTACTGTTGGGTTGTTCATTTACAAGTGTGTCTGTTTCCAAAAAAGTATAAAACGACCGATAACATATATGATTGATGATTTATTTATGTAATCCATTTGAATGTTGATATTGTGATTTGTGATAACCAAGGAAAACTAAAGAAGAAGAATTTGAATGCATCAACTTCAAATTTCCTTTGGCGGAAAAAGAGATTACAATTCATTTGGTTAGGAGTTAGGACTTAGGTCTAAATCTTGTAGATTTTAGATGCATTTGTTGATGTGACAAAGTTATGCATCTTTCATGTCTTCACTCCTTAAGACTTAACAGTTGGATGATACAAGTTGGATATTGGATGACAAGTTAGGGAAGATTTGATATGTTTTACAAATAGTTGTGGTTTATTCTAAGAGTATATAATCTTCTAAACCACTGCTTATTTGGCTATTGCAGGTTTGATAATATGCCTGCATCGTTGCTTATTTGGCTTATCAAGATTTCATCACTGTCAATGCATGCCTAGAAATTCAGGTATAACAAATTATGTAAATGAGCAGTCATTTATTTTCATTATTGTAATTGATGGCTTATTTTGTGTCTTGCCTTTGAATATGCTAAGTTTTTGTATTACAGTGCTTTTAAACTTGATTTTGTTTTCTGTATATGTTTTAGTAGCTACTATGTTGACTGCTAGAACTAGAGAACTCGACAATGTAGAATGTAGAGTTTAATTGGTGTACAATGGATAAAGAATGGACATACTTTCCAAGGTTATATTCTGACTTTTGTATGTAAATGTTAAGATTTCTTATTTATATTCCACACATTGAATTTGTACTTTTCCCTTGTAGAAATTCAGCAGTGTATCAAAATGGGGTACGTAGTTTTTTTAAGGATGTTTTGACTAAGGAGGGTAATTCAAAAAAAAAAATGTCCTTGCAAGGATTGTCTTAACATGCGCTTCCAACTTTCCATAGTAGTGTATGATCATTTAATTGAATATGGATTTGACCCTACGTACGATAATTGGATATGGCATGGAGAAAAAGTGAATGCATCTCTTCAACATGAAATGTCCGATGTTTATAGAATGTATAGGGATGCATATTTTCAAGATGATGGTGTTGTAGAACCAGAACATGAAAGAATAGAGCCAAATTTTATAAGTTTGTTAGAGGATGCCGAGCTTCCTTTATTTCCTGGTTGTACTAAGTACACAAAGATGAGAGCAGTTGTTGTCTTATACAAGTTTAAAGTTATGCATAGGTTGACTGATAGTGGCTACAATGACTTACTTCAAATTTTGAGCGATATGTTGCCAGATGAGAACACACTTCCTGATTCCTTGAATTCGACAAAAAAATTATTAAATACGTTTGATCTAGGTTATGAAAAGATCGATGCATGTATCAACGACTGTTGTTTATTTGGGAAGGACCGAGAGCATTTGGAGACTTGTCCAACATGTGATGTTTCAAGGTGGAAAACTAATGAGCGCACTAAAAAGATTCACAAAGGAATACAAGCTAAAGTCTTACGTTATTTTCCTATAATACATCGACTTAGGAGGATGTTTAGATCACCCGAGAAGGCTGAGCAACTGTTATGGCATTCGAAGCGTAAAAGTAAAGATGGAAAGATGAGACATCCGGTTGATTCACCAGCATGGGAAAGAATAGATCATAAGTATCCTAATTTTGCATCAGATCCACGAAATCTTAGATTTGCCATTTCATCTGATGGGTTTAATCCCTTTGCTGATCTTAGTTCAAGATATAGTGTTTGGTCAATGGTACTAGTTACGTATAATCTTCCTCCATCATTATGCATGTCCAAGGATAATGTGATATTGTCATTATTAATTCCTGGGAAGGAGCAGCCAGGAAATGATATAGATGTATATTTGGAGCCAATGATTGATGATTTAAAAAAGCTATGGAACAATGGTATTGAAGTGTATGATGCATTTGGTAAGTCTGTGGTCAATTTGAAGGCTATTCTGATGTGGACAATAAGTGATTTTCCAGCCTATGGAAATTTGTCTGGGCATCCTGTAAAAGGTAAAGTAGCATGTCTGATATGTGATATTGGCACATGTTCATTATGGCTTGACGTTAGTCATAAGTTTGCATACATGGGCCATAGATGATTTCTTGCTCACAATCATCCATTCCGCACAAATGAAGATTAGTATGATGGAAAAAAAGAACATGGGGTTAAGCCTAGAATGTTGAATGATTTAGAAATTGCCCATGCACTCAATGATTGGGAGAATGATTAAGGAAAGGTAGGAAAGAAGAGAAAGTTTGGGAAGAGAAGAAAGAAGAAGAAGACAGATGCTATTTAGCCTTGGAAAAAAAATTCCATCTTCTTTGATCTACCATATTGGGAGGTTAGAATTTCTGCTTGCCCTTTTTGTTTACTTTTCCTATTCATTTTTAACATGATTTTACTTATATTTATGAGAATTTTCTTTTAAATGTATATATTTCAGATATTACTTTTGCATCACAATTTAGACATGATGCACATTGAAAAAAATATATGTGAGAGCATTTTGGGGACACTTTTTAATATGAAGAGAAAAACAAAAAATGGGGCCAATTCTCGCAAAGATTTGCAAAACTTGGGAATTAGAGAGGACTTACATATGGATGGGGTCAATGTTCACTTGCCTCAAGGGCCACACATGTTTACACAAGCAGAGAAAAAGGTTTTTGTAAGAGGTTGGCAGATTTAAAATTACCGGATGGTTACAGCTCCAACATTGCTAGTCATGTTTCCTTAGAAGACTGTAGGGTTTTAGGCTTGAAGTCTCATGATTGTCATGTTCTATTACAACAATTGTTACCTGTGGCATTAAGAGGCCTTTTGTCAAATGGACCAAGGATTGCAATCTTTCGACTATGTGCATTTTTCAATGAATTGTATCAAAAAGTCATTGACAAAAACAAATTGGAAGCTCTTGACTCCGAAATTGCAGAGACCTTGTGTATGTTTGAGAAGTATTTTCCACCATCCTTCTTTGATATTATGCTGCACTTGACAATTCATCTTGGTAGAGAAGCTCTAATAGGTGGCCCAGTCCAATTTCGTTGGATGGACCCATTTGAAAGGTATTTTTCATTTGTATAAATATTATTATGTACATGTGCATATATAAGGCTTCAATTAAATTTTACAAAATAAATTTCAATGTGTATGGTTTTGTATCTTGTTCTAGGTTTTTGAAGATACTAAAAGGATTTGTTAAAAATCGTGCAAGACCTGAAGGTTGCTGGAGTGGGTACATAGAAGAAGCTGCTGGAGTGGGAGATCGACAAATCCGTAATGAGGAATCTGAATTTGGAATAGCAACTGACAGAAGATCCATTTTAGCCAAAAGGTTGAAGGCCATGGATTGTGACATGTTGGAGATCGCTCATCGTTATGTATTATTAAATACAGCAGAAGTTCAACCATATATAGCGTAAGAATATATGTAATACACACACACACCACGTATAACTTTCTATGGCATTTGAAATTAATCAAATCTAACTGCATGCTCTTGTTTTTTTGTACCAGAATGCACCGAGAAAAGCTTAAGCATTCAGATAAATGCCTTTTTAATAATGAAAGTCTTTTAGAAAAAAAACATATATCGACTTTTAGTGAATGGTTAGAAAGAAAAGTCAAGTTTGGAATACTAATGGTATGTCAACTACAGTGAAGTGGCTTGCATGTAGGCCTTCGAGAGATGTAATGTCATATTCTGGCTATACTATCAATGGAAATTGCTTCCACACAAGAGATGTTGATAGAAGTACACAAGATAGTGGTGTATCCTTGGAAGCAGACACACTATGTCGATCTAGTGCAAAAGACGCATCTCAAGCCATTGGAAAAGTTACTTATTATGGGGTTATAAATGACATAATCTTGCTTGACTATCACATATTTAAAGTGCCTATATTTGATTGCGATTGGGCAAATATAACCAATGGTGTCAAGGTTGAAGAGGGATTCACATTGGTTAATCTCCATCAAGGCATAGATCAATTTAAAAATGATCCATTTATATTAGCTTCTCAAGCTAAGAAAGTGTTTTATTGGAGAGTATGCAATGAATCAAATTGGTATGTTGTGCTGGATGCACCAGTTAGGGGATTTTATGATTTTGATAATTCTGATGAGAGTGATTGTACATTGTCCATACCCTTAGATGTAACAAGACTTGACATGCACTTAGGTGACAATAGTTATCATTTTCATGATTTTGAGGATACAAATTAGGAGATGGTATTTATGATGATTACATTAATGTTCGTGGTTCACAGGTTGAAATATATTTTTTGGAAGTCTGCATACAAGTGAATATGTCTGGTAAAGTAAGCTGACATACTCTATCAATTTCTTTTCTTCTTTTTTTAACCTCATATAATCATATAAAGTGTTCTCACATTTTTTGTTGCTTCATTTATATTCTTATATCGTCGTTAAAACAGGGTGCCAAGCGATCAAAGAAGCAGATAGCTGTTATTGTTGTTGCTGTCTTACGGGCAAGACAGAGTAGTAATTTCAGAATACAAGAGGGAAATTCTAATCCTCCACCTAACATGCCATCTATACTTGATAATGAAGGAAGTAAGGATAATAATTCACCTTCCACTGAAGAAGCATCCACGAAAAAAAAACAAAGGCAAAAGCAAGGTTGGTGAGTTTAAGAATAATGAAGGAAAAAGGAAACCTAGGGGTCAGGCTAAATTTGCAATATCTTAGCAAAGGGGAAAGCTCCTAGTTGACTTCAATCATCGGGGCCAACCATTTGGGGAAAATGCAGCAAAGTATGCTTATCTCCTTGGTGTCACGGCAAGGGAGTTGGTTCCCATTACCGTAGATACATGGAAAGAATTTCCTGATGACTTTAAGCATCAACTGTGGGAACATGTTCAGGTAATATAAAAACCTTATTATGTTTTTATTCCGATGTTTAAATTAGTTCTGTATCAGTTTCAATAATTTAATGTTTTATGTTTTAGAATAAATTTGTTGTTGATGAATGTCATAAGAAGTATTCATTACAAAAGGTTTCAAAGCATTGACGAGATCATAGATGCAAAATGCTTAAGGAAGTGTAGAAATGAGGAGAGCAAATTGGTTTTAAGCGTGCTACAAAGCAACTCAAGCCTGATAATGTGAGTTTGGTACAATGGCGGAGTTTCGTTAAGAAACGCTTAGGTTCAAAATATAAGGTAACAATATTTCTTTTCTTTTATTCAAATATATCCATTCTATTTTCAATACTTCAAATCCATAACAATTATATTGAATAAATTTTGGATATATAGGAGATAAGTGAGAGATTCAAGAAAATGAGGGCAAAGCAAACTATGCTACACACAATGAGTCGCAAAGGCTATGCTCGCCTTGAAGATGAGATGGTAAATTACAATTTTTATTTCTGTTAGTCATATTTTACTTTTGTAGATTTTTTGGTTTAAACTTTCAATGTATATTTCATGTATGTTTGTACAAGAGTGAGTCCGGGTATATATGAGAAGAGAGAGGGAAAAGAGATAAGAAGAAGGCATGTTGCCTACCTAATCTAAACCTTACACAAAGACATTACCCCAATTAGTCTCCTCCCTTAAATCAAGGGAAATGTAATTTACGTACCCTTACCCTAAAGATTACAATGAGCCTTACCCTAGAGATTTACCCTAGGGGTCACCTTGGTAGTAGACTCCATATGCAGCATCACAACTTTTTAACATAATTATGAGTGGTGCTGTTGTATGAAGACTATGATCTAATACTCTCTTAGTGCTTTTTTTTTTTTTTAAATTTCTAATGATGTAGATAAGAGAAAGTGAAACACCTGATGCAATAACAAGGGGAGATGTATGGATTCGTGGGCACACAAGGAAATCTAGTGAATTTTTAAATGAAGAGGTTGCAACTGTAGCGGTAATGAATGGAACAATTTATACTCATTTGTATTAGTATTATAGTCTTTATTTTGTAAGTTAACATTTTGCTTTTTCATCGTAGAAAAAAAAAATACAAGAAGCAAATAAGAATGTAACTGATGTTGATAAAAAATCTGTTAAGAATGATGCTCTTGCCAAAGCGCTTGGACCCGAACGTAGAGGTAGAGTAAGGGGACTTGGGTTTAATGCAACACCTTCACAAGTGCGTGTTTAAACATATAATCGTGATAGAGTTATTATGCTGGAAAAAGAGTTGGAAGATTTGAAAAATATTGTCCATTCCCTACTAGTTGGATGGATGGGGAAAAATTCTAACTCGGTAAGTACATTTTTCGTACACTTTATTATTATTATTAAATATTAAATTAGCACCAAACTCATAAATTATGGTTTGCTTTAATGGCAGTCTCCTTGTGTTAGCACAAATCATCAAGGATCTGCAAACCATCATGCTACTTCTTCCAAGCCTCAAGCTAAATGTTCCAACCTTGATGCCTCTTCTGGTAATCTAAATCATAATTCTCCCAAACCTCAAGGGACTAAGTGCAAATTACTAAATTGGACAGGGACTAGAGAAGTTGTTGCACTTGCTAAAATTGCATCCACAAATCCTCAAGATTTGGTGCATTTTGTGCCACTTGGACCTAATCATTGGAAAGTTTGGGTCCTTGAGATACTTGTATCCAACACGTGAGTTTTTTCTTCTCGACGATGCACTCCTTAGTACAATTGCATGGCCAATCGAATATATCTCCTTTGACTAGCTCTTGATTAAAAGTTACTAATTTTGGTTGTGATGGTTCACTAAATTTATATCAATTTCTACTTTAGTTATTTCTTGGTTTTTTTCTCACTTACTAGCTATATATATTTTGGTCCTACAGATTTGAGAATTAGTTCAACGTTTCCTTCTTGGTATGGCGCTCTTTTGTGATGAAAATGGTTGCTCCATGAATATGGAGGGTGTGTTTGGGATATTGCTTTGTATGATGTTGCCTTATATTTTGGTCCTACATATTTGAGAATTAGCTCAAAGCTTCCTTCTTGGTATGGTGCTCTTTTGTGATGAAATTGGTTGCTCCATGAACATGGAGATGGAGGGTGTGCTTGAGATATTGCTTTTTGGTATGATGTTGCCTTATGGTCATCATTAGTATCCTCTGTTAGCTTTAGGATGTGCATAAGTTGTAAGAGGAACAAAACAACTCAGGTTTTTTGTAAACGTCCAATTGTAATGTAATTGACAATTTTTACTAATTAATCTAAGTATTTAGAGTTTAATGCGTTTACGATGATTATTGTTATCTTTCTATTGTACTCCTTACAATATTAATTTAGATGTTATGAAGTGAGGTCCATCTAAAATGAATTGTTAAAAATAAAAATAAAAATAAATGTAAACTGCGGCGCGCAAAATTAGCCGTAATTGTTGATGGTAGTCTTCTTTTACGATGTACGCCGTATGCCGTAACTGCCTTCATAGTATTACGACACTCAATAAACGCCGTATCAAATATAAATTACGGCACACAGGTATGCCGTAATTGCTTTTGCAGTATTACGACACTTCATTAACGTCGTATCTAATACCAATTAAGGCACACAAGGCACGCCTTAAAGAGCATTTACAACGTGTTTTGCCTAAATTATTCACGGCTACTAGGGAACATCGTATTTGACAAAACATCTTTTACGACAGAGGCTTTTACTGCTTGGGGGATCACGCCGTGAATACCGTTTACGACGCCCTTTGTGAGCCGCAAAAGACCAATTCTGTTGTAGTGATATATATATATATATATATTTAAAGGGACCTCCATTTTTTGATAAAATGAGAATTAGTTGTGGAACTCACTCTATGTCGAATTTCAACGATTCGAACCATCTATTTTTTAAGTTGCACTTCCGAGATCATTCTTGCAAAATATTAGCCAAATTGTAAATGTTTGAGACATGTAATTGAGTTCAAAGAAATTGACAAACACTATGTTCTAAGAAACATTGAAATGTCATCAATGCCAATAAAATGAGTAAATGGTTTCAGATTGAATTGATTATTTGGAAAGATGATCTATGAATGAATAATTTAAAAATAGACTGTTCGGATTATTGAAGTTCGATATAGAGTGAACCTCACAATTAATCCCAATTTTTTGAAAAAAAATGAGAATTTCTTTCCTTAGAGAATATGTGTGTGTGTGTGTGTGTGTGTGTGTGTGTATTAGACTGTTAACTTGCTGATGAAACGAATATTACAACTGTTAACTTGCTTATGAAACGAATATTACACATTTGCTATATCATTTGGGGGAGTATTTTTATTATTATTGGTAACTAGTGAACTGAGTTTGTTGTCACTTACTTTTGAATTTGATATTGAAAATAAAAATATATATGGATGCGATTTAACATTAAATCTTGAAATAAAATCCAAAGATAAATGATCACATATATTTTGAGTTAATGTAAAATATTATGAAATGAGTGTAAGTTTTTCTCTGTCGGTAGATGTGCATATTGATTTTTTTTTTTTTGGTGTCAAGATGTGCTTATTGATTAAAGCACTTGGCCTTTTGGAGCAGTCTGCAGCTAGAAACCATTTCTGAGAACAATCAAAGTAGCTTATGCATGTTATATTGGTCGCTGGAGGAAATATAAACCATTTCACATAACAGATATAGTGTTGTAATCATTTCGAGTAGAGTAATGCTATAGAGACTAAAATTTTAAATTAATAATGTGGTTTTTTTTTTTTTTTTTGAACAAACGATATTATCTACATTAAAGGAAAAATGAATGATGTGGTTGTTGATGATTTAATTATACTTAAGTGTTAATTAAAGTTCTTATTTTCTAAGAAAAACTAACGAAAAGTCTAAAAAAACTTTAATTTTAATGAAAAATGACAAATAAATGTGCAGTGAATAATATTAGGGAAAGGTAAAAATGTGGGTTTTCGTTAAAAGTGAATAGTACCGAGAATGTTTCGTTAAAACTCCCTATTTTCTATTGATGACAAATCATTTGGTTTGCAAATTTGTTTTAAAATTTAGTATTCCTAGCGTTATACACTAGTACAAAAAACAGTTTGCGCGACGCATGTTGCCTGAAAATTAGTCCAACGAAACCTTCGTCGCGCAAGGGCAGTGAAAGCAGTTTTGCGCGACGCGATCTGTGCGTCGCTCAAGCTTTTGGGCCAAACCAAGATTTTACCGCTTTTTCCCAATATTGCGCGACGAAGGTGTATGTTCGTTGTGCAAAATCGTTTTGCGCGACGAAGACTGGCATTGCGCAAAACTGTTTTGCCCGACGCCAGCCTTCATCGTGCAAAGTTCCGTTGCGCAAAATGTCTTTGTGTGACGTTTTGTTGTCACCGTTGCACAAACATACTTTGAGCGACGTAATTTGCTTCGTTGCGCAAGTTGCCGTCGCACAAGTATGTTTTTGTACTAGTGATAGGAAATAAGCACGTTAATCAATATTTAAGTAATAATTCAATTATCAACAACTATATTTTGTTTTTTTTAATTTAGTATCCTTGATATTTCACATTATTATATCATAATGTGACCGAAAAAAATAAAATTCAAGTGGGACTCACAATTGCCTCTTTTCCAACTTTTCTACTTCGAAAAAAAATTACAAATTGTATATTACATGAGACCTCATCCACCACAAACATTGTCTTCATAACTTTCTTAAGAAATGTGAGTTATTTGATGTTGATAGGGATGTGTTATTTGTAGAGTAGAAACTTTTCAGAGAGCATTTGCCTAAAGAAATGAAGACATTTATTGACGCACTAAACTATTTGAAGAGGGTGCGTTGTTTCTCGACTGTAAGCATTGCATACAGAATTTTGTTAATTATACCTGTTATCGTTGCGTCTGTGGAAATGAATTTCTCAAAGTTAAAAAATTATTAAAATCATACTTGTGATCAACCATTTGCTTGAAAGGTTAAAGTTGATATTAACTTAAAGTGGCTTTTTAGACAAGATTAATTATGAAGGTTTAATTGGTGATTTTGTGGCAAAGAATGTACAATGAACCATCTTTAAGTGAAACTTCAATGCTTTAACTTTTAAGCTTTTGTTCGTTTGATTTCTTAAGATTGAACTAATTGTTGATTATATAGTAAATATGGTTATTTTGGTAGTTTCTTTTTTACATTTAATATATCTGAAAACTGATAATAAGTGTGAGTGTAAAAGTGTGTTTCAGTTTTAGTCTTTGTTTATTAGCATTAATACTTATTCAATTTTTTCGGAAGACTGTCTGAAGAGGTATACAACATATCTTTTTCTAATCTCTCTACTTCGGTGCAGACAAGTTTTTCTCCATTTCGAGTGCTATTTCAGTATCTCACTAATATAATTTCTTATGTATCAGACAGTCGGACAATCGATCGTGTCCTATCATGTGAAATCTGCAAAATGATTAAGCTTTGAATTAACTTTACTATCCCAATTTGTAGAAACAAAAAGGTAATTAACATAAGACGAATACAGCACAGAGCTTTTGTCTGCTAAGTGCTTTCACCATCCATGGAAGCGAATGCTAACCCCAGGCTATGTATGATAACACTCAAAACAGACCCAGAATTATCCATAAAATACATAAAAACAAATTCGCTTAAGCCGCCATTGTCGAAGTACTTAAGCTCTCCTTCTCAAGCTTCTTCACACCAGGCAGTACGGCAATGACCTGAGATCCTTCAGCTCCTTCTCAAATGAATACATCGATCTCAGTCACGAAACGGAGCGCTTTTATTTGTAATATGGGCAAGTTGGTTAATGTTGATGACCTGAGATCAATGTAATAAAAGGAAAATGAAATGCATAGAACGATATAGAGAATATTAGCATGAATTCTGCGCAAAGCGCCACGGATGAATCGAGAAATACATAGATTAGCATAAAGGAATTGAGATTTTATATTTATTGAATATATATTACGTTTCTTTAGGGTTTAGACTTGGAGCCTTTTGTATAGCAACAAAAGATGACATAAACGAGTCTATCCCACAACAGTGTTTTGTCTGCTCAACTCTTCCACACTATCCTTGAAGCAAATCGGATGCGATGACAGTCAAATTGTCTAGAAACCTTCAAAAAAAAGAAAACGACAATAAACTTTCGGCCAAAAACAATAAAATTTCAACGATCCAGCGGTTCTTCGAGGGGTTAGGGTTCTTGTCAAGCTTCTTACTGGACACAGACATGCCAGCAACCTTTGTGAAGGCCTCACCACACTTAGCAGCAAGGTGAGCGATTTGAGAGGCAAGAAATGGGACATGCCTATTTCTAAGCTGGCCAGCGTGGCTGATGACGATGACCTGAGATCGAAGTAAAAGGAAAAATGAAATATACGTAGATTATTTTAGAGGAATTAAATTTCGATTTCATGTGGTGTTATGGTGAAGGAGATGGGCATCATCTTGGATGGTGGGGAATACGTGAACAATTATTTGGATCCTTACATGTAAGAAGTCATCGCTCATTGGGAACGAAAAACAGGGAAAAAAATAAATATAAGCGGACATACATCTACTGTCAAATTGTTATTAGGGTATGAGGAGGAATGACTCCATGTAAGGAGCCGAGCATATTTCATTCGGCAGGAGGAGGCGTGTTGGGAAAAGGAGGAGAGGGGAATAAAAGTAAAGGTGGAATTTTACTTTCCCTAAATTGAGTTCAGTTGAGGAAAGAAACACAACTTAAGGTGTTATTGGAACGCGGATACATTTAGGGGCGTTTGATTGATGAACTAGGACTGGATTGGGCTATTTATTACCAATGTCAGCATAGACCAAACATGGAGTTAGTCAACAACGCGATAAGCTGGGATTAAAAGTTTCCTATGTGGGCTTATTTTAGGCCATTTAAAACAAGGGGTCTAAATGGAATCAACCTAACCCAAGGCAATACTTACATTTAGTCCAAGCCAAGACAATTCTATGTATCAAACATTCCCTTCCAGTACTTCCATGGACTCTAAGATTCCAATACTATGTTTTGTTTAGTACTTGTGGAGATTGTTTGTGGTTATACATTACCATAAACAAAAAAGAAGTTTTCCTCCTAAACAATGGTCTTCACCTGGATTGATTGGAATGCCATTGAAGTAGCGCGGGAAGGAGGGACATCCGAGACCACCAAGACCGAATCTCCTGCTTTCACCAATCCCTTTGATTTTATGAGATGGATGGTGCTTGAGATGTTAGGCTCCATATCATCCGATAGATTGACAAGAAGAGGGATCACTCCCCACTGCAAATTCAGAGCCATACGGGTGCTTTCATCGTTTGTGAAAGCAAATATGGGAGGGTTTGGTCTGTTTCGTGACAAGAGCGATGCCATGTGCCCGTGCTTGGTGTACACAAAGATTGCATCCACAGCAAGGTTGTTAGCTGCACATACAGAAAAAGTTGACTAATTGTAACTCACGTGCACAAATACATAATATTTAGACTCTGAAAATTCTTCCTTGATTGGTTTCTACTTTCATAGATTCAAACAAGTGAACATCATTTGTATTTTTTTCAACATCATGCCCTTATTATTTCTCGGATTCAACAATCAATTACCGATACAATTCTCGACAAGTTGGTACGAAGTTTTTAACTTTTTAATAACGTAAACCAGCATAGCAGAAAATTCAATGTTCTTCAGCAGGACTATTAATTTATTATAAATCTAAGTCGCTCGTTAGCTGGCTTTCACAAGAGATTTAAAATTAGGAAAAAAGAGGATGTGGAAGAAAAGTGAAAGTACCCATTTCAACAGCAGAATTGCATATCTGCTCAGCAATGCGGTCAGGCAACGAGACTCCTAGTTGGCGCTGAAGGAGAGAACCTTGCCGGTTTTCCACATGACTCCATGTTTCCATTCTACTGCTGGTCGTTTGAAGGACAGAAAGAGCCTTCTCTCCAAATAATCCAATTGCTGATTCCCCAGCTAACATCAACGCATCTGCATATTGTCGAACAGCTTCAGAAACATCTGCAACCTTTTGAGAAAGTAACCATTATAATGTGATTAATTCTCTCTTGCGGCTCCACATGCAACAACAATAATCATCATAATTACAGTAGTTTTAGGAGCACCCTAATCATACCTCAGCACGCGTTGGAGTTGGATACTCGATCATTGACTCAAGAAACTGAGAAGCTACAATTACTGGCTTGTTTAGCTGCCTGCAGAGAATGGTTATTTCTTCTTGGACTGTTGGAATCTGTTCAAGTGGGATCTCAACTCCAAGGTCAACTCGCGCAATCATGATTCCATCCGAAGCCTCTACGATTTCTTCCAAATTCTGAAGGGATTCCAAGCTCTCAATCTTAGCCAAAACTCTTATGGATCTGCAAAGGGAAATCAGAAATCTAAGTTTTCATGTTGATATTCCAAATGATAATTGCAAGAGGTGCTGATATAATTAGTGGCTTCTAAAAAGAACGGTAAGGATTTATATCTGATCGAAAGACTGCTTGACTCAAATCTTTATTTATCATATTGTTCAAAGAATCCATCACATCATGCAAGGAAGAAAATTTCCAATGAAATAATAAAATGTTGAACCATAATTGTCTACTGCCTTACTTGGCTGATTTGGTGAAGAGATAATTCTTCAAATGCTTCACAGATTCCGCATCATTTACAAATGACATGGCAATAAAATCAATGCCTTCAGAGATTCCGAATTCAATGTTGGACCAATCCTGCAGACGAAAACAAAATGAACATGAGCATCAAAATGTATTATTTAAGATCTAAGAATGTAAGTAAACATGAACAAATAAACTTAACAGAGAAATTTACTTTCATTAAGAAAGGCCAGACAATTCGAAAAAAGGAAATGTAAGAACATTGTACAGATACCTTAGTAGACAGAGTTGGGAGCTCATAGTTCCTCTCCACAAGCTTCCCATCTCTCCAGAAGCTGAATTTGGCACGAGGCAGGAATAGACCGGGGTCTGTGCACTTACAACGCAGGTCGCTTCCTAATTTTTCTATGACTTCAAAGCGTGCCATTCCACCATCAATAACAAGTTCATCATCCACTTTGATACCTGCCAAAAAAATTACATGGAAATCATCAATGCAAAATGCATTTTCCACTCCAATAAAACTGCAATTGTACAATTCGCAATTATGCCACTGACCATCAGAAAAACCTTCATAATTTGCTTGCACTGAGAATGGAAGAGAACCCTCAAATTTTTCATTTGTAAATAGCCAGACTGAATCCTCCTGATAATCCAACAAAAATACAATTCAATCAAATTAACTTCTTCTTTTTTCTTCGGATAAAAATTATGAAAGGGCAACTCTCCTAACCTGAACTTTAAGAGAGGATGGATCACCATGATCAACAACATGAATCTGAGTGCCTTCGGTATCAATCATAACTGAAACAGAAAACCCCTTTTCCTCATTCAATCTCTTGATCTTCCTAATGACGTCGCGGTGCCACTCCCGCGTGTTGTGACACATATTGAGCCTTGCCACATTCATCCCTCCCAAAACCAACTTCTCCAAATCCTCCATAGAAGAACAAGCCGGCCCAATTGTGCACACAAGCTTGGTCTTCCTCAACCCCAAAAACCCCTTCTCCCTCAACTCACTCTCCGACACCGCATCAAGATCCAAACTCTTCAAAATTTTCAAACTCTCCGCCGCCTCTAAATCCACCTGCACCGCCTGCACTCTGTTACCAACTTTCCCTTTCAATTTCTTCCCATTACAAGACAAGCCATGATGCAAAACTGGCACCCCAAAAACTTTTTTCTCTAAATTGGCACTTGGGTTCTTAGCTTTGATACCAAAACACATATGGATCGAATGGCCCGCGACCGCCATGGATTCGATGAACAGATTGAATGTGAAATGAACTTTCTTGATCAAATACCAGAAAGAAAAACAAGATAAGAAGACAGACTGAATCTTTTTGAGTAGTGGAATAAAGGGTTGCGAGGAATCAAGTTTTTGTGATGAATATTGAGGATTATCGGATCGAAAACTCCGTAAAGGGTTTGGACTTTGTTCGGAGAGTACAAGAAGAAGAGGAGGAGGCAGAGGCAGAGGAGGAATTAGGCAGTGCGTAAGAATATTCGTCAAGAAAGAGGAGAATATGGGATCAAAGACAGAGAGAGTTAGGTTTTTGATTTTCAGGCATTAAATATTTGAACAATGGGAACCAAATGAAAAGGGCGGTAGGGACTCACTACTGGGTGTCCTAATTTTAACGGTCAACTACCCTTCCCGAGTGGGGTAGGGGTTGAGTGGGGTAGGGGTTAAGTTGTGTTTAATAATTAATTCATTGGTGGTCCTAAAGCATGTCGGGGGTAGAATCTCACGTGAAGAAAACAAGAGACATAATTTGTGCATTTAAGTAGTTTGTCGCTCATTGTATTGCTAATTAGTTTTATAATAAAATTTTAACTCTTTTTAGGAGAAATCAATGCATAATTTTAATGGTGTTAACGATTCATCAAATGCTTGCAACGTGTTAAAAAATTATACCAACTTTCGAATAGGTATTTACCATGTGATGTCATAAGAACTCTCTAAAAACAGAACAGATAACATATTGATAGATAGCAAAGAGACATTGCCCTGGCTTCTTCGGATTTTTGTTTTGGAGAAAATCCATGCCACAGATTCATAACCAATACATAGGTATTGTACGTACATGGTGTTCAAAACTTTATCTTGTAAAAGTAAAAGCAAGAAGCGACATAACTTCTCATTTTGTTTCCTAAACAAGGAACCTAAGGGTTCCAACCAATCCAAGACCACTCCGATGAGTTAAAACCGAAGGCCACCGGCAAAGCATGGCATGACAACTCCACATTTGTCCTCCTCCACTACTAGGTTGTAATGGAAAAGGACAGAGGGCACACATACTATATGGCATAAGGAGAAAAATTTCACGTATCTGAATGACTCCTGCATCACATGGCGGTTATGGATCCGGATTCCCACACATGAAGAAGGCCCATTCGACAAGTGAACAACCTTGGTCTAAACCATGGTACCGCTCTAAGAGATGATGTGAAACCCCGTCCTTAAATTGTCGTATTTTATATTATCGAACGTATGCAATTACCAAATTGCCCTTGAGGCATAAATGTTGACTTTCGTTAACCATCTCGTCGTGACACGTATTTCTAATTTTCTTAGTTCATTCATATCATACTCATCGCCACGAACGCGTAGGCGTGAACGGATTCGAATTTGGAGTTATAACGAAGATTTTACGTAATGAAACGTTGAACATTTTTCGGATATTTCGTGTTTCGTCTTTAGTGACCGTAATAAGTGAGTCACTGGGGCCCACAAATGATACTTGTCCCCCAATCCTCTCCCTTTCTCCCCGTGACCCCCATTTCCTTTTGCTATTTCTGAAACTATAAATATCTATCTCTTTCTACACACTCTCTTTCTCTATCTCTTGGCTCTTTCTCAAACCAACCGTCTTGGAGGGTTTTCACTTAAACAAATCACACAACAACAACAATAGCACCACCACCATAAACCATGTGAACTCAGAAGTGAAATAGAACCTTCCAAACCCTTCCAAACTTGCTGCACAGTGCATTCACTGTTCACTCAGTTTTTCGACGAGTTTCCACGTTCTCCGGCAAAGGTAAGCTCCTAACCTCATCCAAAAGTTGTAGATCGTGTCTTGGTGTATGTTTGGAAGCAGTTTTGAGAAGTTTTGGTGATGTTTGGAGGTATGAAACTCATGGGGAAAGCTTCCCCAGCTTTCTTGTGAAAACCGCCAATTTCGAGGTGTTTTTCGGCCAAACCACGATGAGTTAGCCGTCGTGTAAGGTACCATTCTCTTCATCTTGTTGAGTAGTATGATTTTCGTTTATGAATCACTCGATTTGGTTGAGTATTGAAGAAGTTATGAACATTTAAAGTTTGCCCAGTTTTCGACGAGTTCCCCAGTTTCACTCAGACCAGTCAACTTTCAGGCCAACTCCGGCCACTACTTGGTCCCAACTTGGTATAAATCTCTTCTCCGCATTCCTAACTACACTTTGGCTTTTGAATCACTCGATTTGGACTTGTATCGAGCTCGAAATGGGCTCTTGAAGTTGGGGGAAAAATACCAGATTTTTCTAGAAATTGAAGGTGGGGCGTGGGGGCTGCCTTGGGCGACGCGTAGAGCACAGCACCTTCGTTGCCATCCACGACGATGAACACAGCGGCGCCGACGAACTTTCCGGCGGCCCATCTCAGCTTGTGGCGGCGCGTGGGGGTACTCGAGGTCCTCCTCTAAGTTTTTCGACATCCTGAATCCGTTTACAACGTCTATTTTCCCAAATTCAATCGTTTTAGTAGAGTTTTATTAATTGGTCCCTTTATGTGCTTAGGTGCGTTTGTTAGTGGCGTTGTTGTCCTTCCTAGTTTGAACGGCTCTTCGGAGACGGAGTATTTGTGAGTGGACCTTTCCCAAAATGCATGATTTTATTATTAGAAATGCATACATGAAAAACATGATTTTATGACTACGTTTTATGAAATGTTTATGAGTAAATCGGATTTACGCTTTATGAAATATCATGCTTTATTGAATATATGTTTACTGAGATATTTATGAACATGGATTTATGATATGATGTTTGAGCTATTGAGCTCCGATGAGATATATTTTGGAAAGTTTATGCTCATGATTTTCTATGCTTACTTAGTGGATATTCATACTATGTGCCTACGGGCAAATGTTATATATATGCCTTCGGGCTGGTGATGTAGGGCCTTTGGGCGGGCGATGTAGAGCCTTCAGGCGATTATGATTCCGCTACTAAGCATGTTTCATAAACTATTATAAAACTACATCCACTATTTATGAAAAGTTAAACACATCCAGTGTGATGAACAAATCAAGACGTATCTGCAAATTCTTCAAAATAGGAATCAACTACCGGATATATTGTAATTTGAACACAAATTAAAACAAAATATATCAATCAATGCAAAAACTCAAAAAACTAAGAAACTAGAATCTCAGAACCTGTAATGTAGTGCCAGTTACCTCCAAACAACGAAACGATGAAGAACGATGATCAATTATAGAACTCTAGTGAAACAATGAACAACAACGAAGATCACGAATACAAAAAAAAATCTCAGAACCTTCAATTTCGGAAGAAAAAAAAAATATCTAAGAACCTTCAACGAACCTTCAATTGAAGAATAATTCTTACTTCGAAAGACCTAAGCAAACAACAACAAAAATCAGGATTTCAAAAAAATCGACTCTCAAAACCTTCGCCCGGTTCACAAAAATTGACTCTCAAAATCTGCAGATTGAAGAACTCTGCAATGCAAAAGCAAAGTCGTTCCAGTCAGTTGTGCTAATTTCAAAATAACTGAATTAACGATTAATTAATGTAAGTTAACCTAAAATCATTAGGGGCAAAATTGACAAATAAACTTGTTATTTAGGTTGGGCCATTTAAGTTGGGCTGATATAAAAGTGGGCTTTGTCCTTTTTATTAAATAAACTTACAATATAGTTTTTTGTTAAAACTTAAAAGTTTTCAAGTCCTTTTGGTTAGTTTTCCTTATTTTAAATTGATAATCAGCTTCATTCATTATATCCTCTTCGGATCAATTCACTCCAGATCTTAGGGATCAAGTCATCATGGCCATTGGGATAAGATCTCACGGTCAAGAATCAAGTTTTAATTTTCTTTACATTTTTTTGTGCCCCCATTCCCTAACCGGCCTCTCACCAGAAAACCAACCCTTTCCTAAAAATTCGCAACCTAACCCCTACTCCGACTTGTTGTTAACAAGAATACCTCTCCAGATATCCTACACCAAAACCAATTACAGAGAATTTGGAAGTGTAGGATTGAGGCTATCTTTACGGGGACTCACATTCTTCCACATGTTGCTGTGGATTTGTGGCAGAAGCAAGTGGTCGAGTTCCATGAGGCTACGGTAGAGATGGATGAGGAGCAGCAAGGGCTGATGGAGTTGAAGGTGGAAGACAGGTCTGAGGTGGAAATGGAGGGAGACGGCCATCAATGGAGGAAGCCCATCTTTGGCGAGTTAAAGTTGAACTGTGATGCTGCTTGGAGGAGTGATACGAAAAGGGGGGATTGGATGGGTGCTTCAGGATTTTGCTGGGATTCCGAAGCTTGCGGGAGGGGTGGGGGGAGAAAGGTATGGGGCGGCGCTTAAGGCTGAGGCAGCAACGGTTAGAGAAGGGATGGAGGCGGTTCTCGGGAGTGATTGTATAGAGACTGGGTTGCGTCTGGTGGTGGAATCAGATTCGAAGGGGTTGATTCAGATGTTGAACAAAGAGGTTACGGCTGAGGTGACTTCAGAAGTTTATCTCCAAGACATTTGGAGGATGGCGAGTTTATTCCAGTTGGTAAAGTTTTGCTTTACTCCTCGGCAATGCAATCGTGCGGCTCATTCAGTGGCAGCGTACGTTGTTAAGCATGGCGGAAGATTTGGCTGGAATGAATTGGGACCTGAGTTTCTGTTTAATATTTTAGCACAACTTGCACATGTTGCTATTCGTATTTAAATTTTATCAATAAAATTCTATCTTTTGATCAAGACACTCATCACATTTTCCAACCCCCAATTTCAACCTCACAACGATGTCGTCGACCCCAACGAATTAGACCACCACCAAGCAGACCAATTGCAATCTTCCCCACTGCATCACAGCCAATGGCAAAGCTACACAGAAGCAAGGAGGGGCGGTCGCCCCTCCCTCCGCCGGAAGTGATGGTGCTCAGCGTGGGGTTTCTGTTGCTGCTATGCAGCAGAGTGTTTTAATTTTTTCTTTTGGAAAATCCGTAAGTTAGATGACGCCGTTTCGGTTAGTGATTAGAAAAAATTTAAAATATTTCTTAGGCAATGCCACAGTTCCATTTAGTTGAATACAAAAAAATTAAAGTGGGGACCACTGGTCCCCGTCCTCTTTGCGTTGCCCTTTAGAAAACCAATCAGAAAGCACAAAGGTGCATTTTGCGCCTCCCAAATTTGTAATTTCAAAATTTATATATTCCTAACTCTAATTGATTAATTAATACGATATTTTGTTTTATTAATATAGAATCATAGAGTAATATACTAATACAGTTATTGATTATTAATTAGAGATATGAATCCTACGAATGATTATTGATAAATGAAATTGTTGTTTAGGGTAGAAATTGAATTCTTGATTATTAATTAATTAATTATTGATATTGATTGAATTCTTGTTTTTGGAATTTTATATAATTATTGGTATTGATTAATTGAATTCTTGGTTTAATTACTTAGTAGTCATATAGTATATTTTACTCTAGGATTAAGAGTATTAAGACTTTTTTCCCATTATGCAATTACGTAATGAAACAATACAATAAGAAACAGTGCTTAAATTCTCCTACAAATATTCCGTGTAGTCCTCCTTCGAATATTCCGCCTTCCTATTATTAATATTGGTAAATTATGGACGACATTACTATATAAAAGAATTTGGTTGTTGTCATTTTTTACCCTTACACTCTCTTAATTCACCCCCCCCCCCCCCCCCCCCCACCTCGAAGATTTCTTGCTTTGCCACTTATCACAGCCTCAACTTTGACGGATTTCGGAGCATCACACCGAAAGATGATAAAAGCATCTTGGTATGAAAGACTCAGAAATAAGTATACAAAATTAAAAAGAATTTGATTGGGGTGTGCTGGGGCTGAAGAAGATTGAGAAGATGCAGTGTTGGTGGGTGATTCGAAGTGAGGGAGAAAGAGAGGAGTTGATGGGAAAAGAAAGAGAGGGGAAGAGATAGCAGTAAAAAGAGAGCCTTGTTTGACGTGAAATAATTTGACCGTTGAATTTGTCTCAACGATGATATTAAGCCGTCCGTGAGATCCTCATGGGACTGATCTGGAAAGGATCCGCATCCAAAAAAGAGGGTCAAGAAGAGAGTACCCATTTCACGAAGAGAGTACCCATTTCTGGATATTATAGCCTAACAACAAAATTGAGAAAAACAAAACTCTCTACAACAAACAGGGACGCCAACTCTCTACAACGAACGGGGAGAGAGACGCCATAATTCTCATCCCAAAAGACCAAGCAAGGAAAAAAGTAAGGTCCCCTTTGGGTGCGGCAAGCAAACAGTGTACAAGCAACATTTTCTTCGATGTCTTGCTATTGAATCCGATTAATGCTATTTTGTTTCACTTGTATCACATTTGCAAAGTGAAAATAGTTAGCAACTTTTTGTTTTTTTGTTTTATCAATTGACAATTATATATGTTGCTTTAACTAGAATATTGTTGGGTTTATGTCATTTTCCCCTCAAGTTTGGTGCTAGTTCGAGCTATATATTTCAGCAACTCCAGCTCAAAGATACCCATATATTGATGGAGGCATTAAATTCTATGTTCCATATATAAGATAATGATTGATACCCAAATCACTTTCCTTCGTTATATTATTATATATATCCAGAAATTCCAGCTCAAAAGGATTCCATATACATGCTAGGGTTCTAAGTTCTATCTTCTTTTTAGCTAGGAACATTGTCTACTTTTTCCACAAGTTAATCAAACCATTCGGAATCCATACAGCTAGGGCTAGTCCATATTTTACTCTTACGATTCTTTGTTGTCTGTATCATTCCCATGCATGCATGCATGTGTTCGAGTTAATATGCATTATCACGAGGGGACGACTAAGAAAACGCGTCCACACCACAGATATGTCCCAAGGGAAAAGGATCCTCGCCGGATCCATTTCCTAGGGATCTCGTGATTGTGATCGTTTATCATACATCGTACAGTCAGTTTTCGTTAGGTACTATTTATATTTAATTTTACATTTTAAATTTTGAAATAATTTCTAACTGCACGATATATGATGAACGGTCACGATCATGAGATCCTTAGGATCCCAGAAAAAGGATCCGGCGAAGATCCTTTTCCTGTCCCAAGTGAACACGAAATTAAAAACAAGCGAGGCACGTGAAAATTGTGTTGCTTTTCCCATGCATGATTCAAGACTAATTAGGTTCATTGTGTTACTATAGCCTCATTCAACTATGTACTCCTGTGGAGTTTATTGATTCGAATGTAGGTAAATGTAGTTGATCATTAAGGCCTCGTTTGGCAGCTCGGACTGTACTGACTATTTCAGTCGGATAGGATAATCTGTCATCGGACTGTACTGACTAAATTAGTCGAGCGTTTGGTGCAGTATCGTATTAATAATCGTATTATTTATAATGTGTTTGGTACTGTACTGGATAAGAGATCGGATTATATTATTTTTACTAAAAAAATTTGATGACTAATGAAAAAAAAAGAATTTTTTTTTTGATAAAAATTCATAACAACCAAATGCATCAAAATAAAAAATAAAATAAAAATAATCTTGTTTGTGATTTTGAACTTTGATATTGTATTTTCTATTTGTCCTTTATTTAAACCAAATTATAAAAAAAACAAATAAAAAATCCTTTCTTCCCAGATCTTCTCCATCGCATAGCCCCCAAACACCAGACACCCTCACTCCCTTCTCCAGTTCTCCTTACCAGTTCAAGCAAATCTTCCCCCTCTATACAGAGGAAGCGGATTGTTGGTGCTGGCATCGATGGCCAGTGAGAACGGCAGTTACCCATAGCAAACTACAGATTATTAACACTTCCCAAATTTAACGTACTGGAGATTTCCAGTGAGAACGACATTTACCTGAAGTAATGATATGAATCGGAGATTCCCAGTGACTCTATAATACCTGATTTCCCAAATTTAATCCATAATTTTATTTTCAATTTATTGAGAGGTTGCATTGGATTGTCGATATCATCGAACGGTGCTGCGGCGATGTTGGGCAGTAGGTGAATGCAGGCGATTCTGGTGCTCCGACGACGTGGGTTTCCATCGGATCTAGTTCAAATCCAGGATCGATGGCACGCGAACCCGTGCGGATCCTGCGACGAGGAACTGAAGAGGAGGGAAAGAGGCAGAGAAGAAGAAAGGAGGAGGAAGAAGAACCTAGGATTGACGACTGAGCGATTTGGTGAACGGGTTTGAGGAGAGAGAGAAGAAGAAAGGAGAAGGGGGAAGAAGAACGATGGCAACGGAAGTGAGAACGATGCGCCAGACCGATGGAGCGAGGATACGGACCCGACTAAATAATACAGAGATTTCTGGAAGGATAAATAAGCGGCCACACACCGGATAAAAGATGTGGGCCCAGTTTAAGTAATACGGGTACTATTTAGTACATAGTTACACCAAACACCCGGATCCGTATTACTTATCCTATCCGATTCTTTATGTGGGTTGCCAAACGAGCCCTAAGTATAATACATGCGTCACTACTACTGTTGTGCAGAAGCACACACAACAACGAGTTGCCAACGGGTCCCACACCCACAAGTCAAATTGCCGATATTCCTTCCACTTTAGCCACCCGGGAGCAACGGGTGTGGGGTTTTTATCAAAAGGCATCGGCAATATGTGTATGTGGAACCATTCTTTATAAGCCACTAGATGGCTCTCCTCATGGCCGATGTGGGACAAATTTGTGGCTCTAATCAAGAGCCACCAAAGCTCAACAAACTCCACCTGAGTCATCTCGAAATTGGCCTCCATCTCTAAATTGACGTCTCATGATCCAAATTCATACTCGTGTAAAATTTGTAACCTCGAGTATAGCTAAAGATAATTTATCCCCGCGTCTAATGCTAAAGTTCAAGTCATGCCCTCTCCATTCTCAGGTCTCTTAGTTAATAGTCAAGATGGAGCCACTCAGAACAATATTACAACCAAATATCAACGTCATATTAACAACGTTATATTAACGTATAGATATCAAATATAGATGTATATGTCAAAAATCCCTACCAATTAAATATCCACTAAAAATGAATGTTGTTAATATAGTGTTGATATTTGATTACAATATAATTGTTGACGTCATTACCCAATACCGAGTCATCTCGCTGTGCATGCGGGGAAAAACCGCTAGTTTATAAAAACGAAAATTCATTGAAGTTGCATCAATCGTAACCAAGGTCTAAAATATCGATGATATCAGAAATATCGGTAGTCCAAAAACACGGAAATTTTGATAGAAATATCGGGATATTATCGATATCGATAAAAATTGAATAAAAACCACGGAAATTATAAGAAAAACTTGGAAATTTTTATTGAAACTTTGCAGGATGTTTATTTAGTCAATTATCTATTAGTTTATCATAAAAAATTGGAAGGAAATGCATTGCATGATGGATTTAACTGATTTAAGTTAATTATATAGCGAGCTGGCAAACATTATGAGTGTAGAAAATATATAAATATTTTAGAATATTTTCATAAAAATATAAGTGATATGATGGTCAAGGTGTTGAAGAAGTAAAATGGGAGGGGTTCGAATCCCCTTGGTGTTTTTTTAAATATAGAAATTTAAAAAAATACGTAAATTTCGATAGAAATATCGAGATATTATGGATATTTTAGATCTTGATCGTAACCAAGGACGAATGAATACTCCCATTGGGGTTGTCGTCTTGACTTGGACGTGGTGACAGACGACGACTGAAGAAATCATATCTAAACAAGGCCTCACAGTACAGATCGTCTTATCTCATGCATAATATTAATTAATTCATTCACTATAAAATGCTAGCTAGCTAAATAAAGTTATCTTGTGTCACTCAGTACTACGGTCTAGTGGTATTTCTCTTCATTTGTAAGTGAGAGGTCTTAGATTCGATTCTCGCCAAAGACGAATTTGAATCTCATTATTGCTAGCCTATTGTGAGACTAAGCTCACTCTCTTCCCTTTAGTGTAAATAATATCGTTTGTTCAAAAATAAAATAAAGTTGTCTTGTGCTGCTAGTGGTGCATAAATATATATATATATATATATATATATATAAAAACATACATACATATATATATAGAGTACAGATCCTCTCCGAATCTAAAAAAATGGAGCCTAAGGATCAAATGATCCGAGCCATTTAAATTTGATCCAACAGCTACAAACAGGGAGCTCCTTTAAAGTTATAATAATTATAACCGTTTGATCAAATTTCAACCGTCTGGATCATTTAATCTTTGAGCTCCCTTTTTTTTGATCCGGAGAGGATCTGTACCCATATATATATATATATATATATATATATATATATATATATATATATATATATATAACATTGATATTAACAACCGTGCAGTGGACTTGTTTTTGCTAGTAGATGGCTTTCGGTTCAAGTAAACCATATTGACAAGCAAAAGGAATATTTGTGACAGCCAAACTAAGTCTAAAAGCGTCTAAATCTAATCCAAGAGCAAAAGATTAATTATTAGCGGTATTTTTCATCGATCAGTGATCACTATTTAACTTTTTCATACAAGTTTAAGTTCGAACTGTGTAAGTATTTTCATAACAAATTGGCATCTCTACCCCTACATATATATCGAGTTTACTTTTTGTCTCAATGGGGTAGACGATTGTCATTTGTTGATATACACGGCATACATAAATGGCCAACAATTATTTTCATGTGTCTGTGAATGACCATTAATATATACCTATATGAATATACAAGCTATTTATGCAAAGAAATTTCCATTTTAAAAAAAAGGGGATTCGGTGTGGGGTCCACACCATATCAAACTTTAACGATCTAAACAGTCTATTTTGTAAGTCTTGATTCATAAATCATCCTTGCAAAAATTCAATTCAATTCGAATTCATTTGCCTATTTAATTATCAAGATAAAATTTCATTGTTTCTTATATAACAAAGTATTCGTTAATTTATTTAAACTCAATTAAATGTCTTAAACATTTCCGATTTGGCTAATATTTTGCAAGGATAATCTATGAAGTGCAAATTGAAAAATAGACGTTTCGGATCGTTAAAATTCGATGTGGTGTGGACCCTACAACTAATCTCTATTTTTATAAATAAAATAAAAAAAGGATCCGTTCTCTTTAAAGGTTTCCTATGAATATAACTAATAACAAGAAACATCTAACGATGGATGACCAATTTTTCAGTATTGTCAATTCGGCAAATGGAGAAAACAAACAAGAAAAAAGATAAAAAATGATGATGCTCGTGTTTGGGATTAAGATAAGTAGGCCTAACTCCGAGCATATCCTCTGCCTCTTTTGCAAAGAGTATATTCCTCCTTCCTAAAAAAACATTTTGTTAATGATATGATATAATATTTTGTACCCTCGAAGGCCAATTCCACGATTATGACTTCCCATGCATCTTGGGCTCGAGATTACCCATGCATGCAAACTCTCCCATCCCCTAAATTATAGTAATTAAAATTAAAAAAAATTTAAAAAAAACTTCTTGAGCAATAATTGCAGGACGTGCACAACATGTGTGAGAGTGCTAGTAGTACGCACACATTTTAAGTAGTTAAACAACACATTTTAAGTAGTCAAACAACAACATTTATTATTTTACGTTATAAGATGAGATTCGAACGTTAAAGAGAAAAAACGCATTCACACAACATATTTATATAACATAATGATTAAAATGCCATTGATTCAACAGTTAAAGTGAAGAAATGCTTACAAGCAATTTACATGTTTTCTCCTAAAATTAAAATATTGAATATTTTGCATTAAAGTAAAGCAATTGACATTTAAATATGAATCCGAATTAACTAATCCTACATTTAAATATGAATCTATTCAATTAATGGTCATTGGTCACGAATCACGATAATAAGTTGTTCCATTCACATACCAGATTTCCACCCAGAATCCGATGTTTTGTCGGTTCCTCAGCGAAAGCATAAAAAAAGAGAGAAGTTACAGGGAAAATGAGCGTTTGGCCGATTCCCACAAATCATATTTATTAAATTTTTATTAAGAACTTTAACGAAAATTTTTTGGTATTGTTCATTTTAATAAAAAATCATATTTTTACATTAAAAAATCAATCATGGTACTATTTACTTTACCTTTTATTTTATCTTTATCGTTAAAACTCAAAGTTTTTAATTTTTTTTCATTAGTTTTCCTATTTATTTTTATTTTTATTTAAATGTTATAATAATTACAACCACCGTAGAGTTGTCCTGTTGTTAAGGACGAATTTTAGAACACGGCACATTATAGGTTTGATTTCTAGAGCTGATGATCTGCATGATGATGGTTAAAAAAGTCTGCAATGTTTATACGAGTCTTTTCGATTACGAAAAGATAAACTACCGTGACAAATCCTCCGGTTTGTCATTTTCAAAAAGAAGAAATATTATAATTTATACACACACGGTGAATAATGAGGCGTGCCTCTCTCGCTTGTTTACTCTCACTGTAGCATGAACACCATTCCCACAACCCCACTCGCGCACGCGCCCGCGTGGAGCATCTGATCCGTTCGTTAACTAGTCTCCGCTGTAGGATCCACCTCACACGACGCGCCATTCGCGCATCTATATATAGTCGCGTACTGACGCCCATTTTATACATATACAAGAGAGAAAACCTTGGTCTGAGACAGGGACAAGCAAACCAATTGTTCCTCACTCCAATCTATCTATATCTGTCCGTCCCTGTTCTTCCCGCTTCCGGATTCGTATTTGGATTTTCATTTCCTGGAAAAGATTGGGAATTTGAAACGCGTGCATCGATTTCTGGATTGGGGTTCTTTCGGATTTTGATTTGGTGCCGAAATGAGGCTGAACGGCGAGCTTCCTCCGTGCTACGACGGAAGAGCGGAGGGGGAGGAGAATGGAAAAAATGAGAGAGAATTGAATTCGATCGTCAGCGTTCGGATTTCTCAGCCGCCGAAACTCGTCGTCGGGTACGCCTTGACCTCCAAGAAGAAGAAGAGCTTCTTGCAGCCCAAACTCGTTGTCTTGGCTAGGTATGTTGTATAAAAACCCACCAATCTTTTTACCATTTGCACACACTACACATTTTTATCATGTGTTTGCATATATATATATATATATATATATATATATATATAACTATATATTTGTATGTATGTGAAATTTTGAAGCTTTGTGAGGTTTTGTTGTGTAGTTTCCTTATTTGTGGGTATCTCTTGTTTTCTAGTTTCAGTTTGTATGTCTTTCATTTTATGAGCATAAAAGAAGAAACAAAGGAAAAAGAAAGTGGCTCTTTTTGGGTTGCAGTGGGTGTGTGATTGGAGGGGGATATGGATGTTTTTGTCTATATTGTTTTAAGCTTTGGCAATATTGATCAAGGGAAAAGTGTGTTTTGCTTGGCTTTTCCATCCAATCTTCTTCTCCAGTGGGTTTTGGAATCTTGGTGTTTGGTGTTTCTGACTGAGACAAATGGGGGGAATATTCCATCACATATACCATTTTGGGGGTTAAGAGGAACCCAAAGTCAATTCTTTGTGCTTGCTTCTGTTTTCCAAAAACTTCTAAAAACAATAATGATTTTCCCACTTCTGTCTTTCTTAGAGTACTTATTTACAATCTTGTCCTTCATCCCTATGTAATTGCACATATGAGTTTGGGACTAAGTGGGGTGGACAATTTGCCCCTTCTTTTAGGTGTCTTTACATTTGTGGTTGAATGATTTGAATGAATCTTTTGCTACTTACCTGTTTGTGTAGCAGATGAGCTGCACATAAACAGGTTTGCTACTGCAGATTGTTACTTTTGCTCGAGATTCGACTCTTGACGAGTCGCAGCCATAAGCTTGACTTGATATTTGTACATTTTCAAACCTTGTATAAAGTATAGGACTGCAAAGATATTACCTACATCCTTCAGTTACGTGATAAATTTATCTTAAAGTGTTTGAGTTTTAACTCATAATTTTGGCATCGTAATTGAATAGATTTTCCAGCTGCCTCCTGCCCTTTCACATCTTTTGAATGGTTCTTCGGTGTGTTGGTTTTTTTTTAATTTTATTTTGTCATTATTATAATTTTTACCCTGCTGAACCCAAGTTTTGAAACTGGTGCAAACTGATTGGACACTCGATTTAGTAAAACATTTCTGGGGTGCAGGAATAAGGGGATCTTCTTCATTGCAATTGATGTAAACAAGCCACTTTCAGATCAAGGACCCTTTGATGTTGTTTTGCATAAGGTGAGTGCTCATATGTTCTTTTAGACCCTTTCATTCTCACTTGTGACAGCTTTTCCAATCTTAAAAGCATTTTTTCTAGTTAAAGGCTGCCTCTGGTTGTATGATTTGGACTCGTTGATCATGCCATTCAATATCCCCCTCCCCTTTTGTTTTACTAATTAATTTGTTCATTGTATTTTGACAAGTATATACCATATTTAATATATCTGACAAAACTTTGTTCCTTCCAGTTGTCGGGAAAAGAGTGGTCCGAGGTTATTGAGGTTTGTCCATACAAACTCCAAGATGCTTTCTTGTCTTCCTTCTCCTTTGTCTTGTAATGGAAATGAACTTGTGGTGCTGCATTTTTTTTGCTGTATGTACTTATGAATGATATAAAAGGTTGCTTTGTGTTAATGCTGGAATATTGTTTGTGAGATGGTTTAAAAGATGTTATGAATGCAGTGAGTTGGAGACTAGGAACTCCATTGTTGTTTAAAATGCAGGTTCTGGTTAAAATTTGTAGATCCTCGGGCCAAGTACAACATACCAGTTTTCTTTTGGTCTATCCTTTATTCATGAAAAGTCAATCTCATCTTCCCCATTAAACCACCTGAGCAAAGTCCTGGGAGTTTATCTGTCTGTCGTTGGTGTTTACTTTCCCAGCCTTTCCTTTGTAGGATTACAGACAAAAACATCCAGAAGTAACTGTTCTTGATCCCCCAAATTCAGTAGAACATCTATACAACCGCCAGTCCATGCTTCAGGAAGTGGCTGATCTAAACTTGTCTGACTGCTATGGTATTTTTTTCTCCTTTACTCTTTATGAAAACTGTGGATTGTATACAGGAAAAGTTGTGGTTAGATTTTCTGACCAGTTTTCATTTTGGTTCCTATAGGCAAGGTTGGTGTTCCAAAGCAGTTGATTGTCACTAAAGATCCATCATCTATTCCAAATGAAGTTGATAAAGCTGAGCTAAAATTGCCTCTGGGTACAGTTACTTTATCTTTCTTCTCGTGTGTTTTGGGTGTGTTTTCAGGGGCACTGGTTTTTTCTTATAGTGTTAGGACACAGTTTCCTCCTCTGAATGAAACCGATTATGGCATCTACATACCAACGTGATGGTCGCACAAGGATTTATTGATATAGCCTAGAGATCCTCTGGATTTCCATGGCTAACGTTTTCATGGTATGTATAGTCATAACGATTGGCAGGAGGCAGGCTTCTTTGAACAATTTGGTAGGGGAGCTTTGTTGTCAGCTATTGCAGACTGATGAATCCTGACTTGGATACTTCAACTATTGACCTCTGTTTATTTTGTATTTCAGTTGTCAAACCACTGGTTGTGGATGGTAGTGCCAAGTCACATGAACTATTTCTTGCTTACGACAAATGCTCCCTCTCAGAACTCGAACCTCCCTTGGTCCTGCAGGAGTTTGTAAATCACGGTATAATGTGGTAACTGGTACTTAATTACTATTTCTTTTTCAACCACGTTGTAGTTCTAATTATACTTTTTCTACCTCCTGTTTGCCGCATTGTAGGTGGTGTTCTCTTCAAAGTTTATATCGTTGGGGAAGCCATAAAGGTTGTAAGGCGTTTCTCTCTTCCCAATATCAGTAAACGTGAACTAGAAAAGCTTGCTGGTGTCTTCCATTTCCCAAGGGTTTCATGTGCTGCGGCTTCAGCAGACGATGCAGACCTTGACCCTAGTGTTGCTGGTAAAATCCTTTAAAAATGTTTAATATATTGGTTGTTATAATAAAAAGCTTTTTCCCTGTTTTCTTCAAACTTGTACGATTTTCCTTGCTGTTTGCAAAATGCTGTTTCAATGATACGTTGCTAAAACTACCTTATTGGTCCTTGGGCCCCTTACTTAAAAATGGCATTATTGTTGCAGAACTTCCTCAACGGCCTTTGTTAGAGAACCTTGCAAGGGAGCTCCGCCAACGATTGGTAACCTCTCTCTCTCTCTCTCTCTCTCTCTCTAGTTGTGCAATGGTAGAAGTTAACACTGGACTTTTTCTAGGGCCTTCGGCTATTCAATGTTGATATGATTCGAGAGCATGGGACAAAGGATGTTTTTTATGTCATTGACATCAACTACTTTCCAGGCAAGTACAGTTTGTTTGCATTTACTCTATATCCTCGCAAATATCTGTATCACGTCACTTAATCTACTGTATGTTGACAGTTGCAAAGTTTCCATGGTGTGTATTGAATGTTTTGAACGAATTACAGGTTACGGCAAAATGCCAGACTACGAGCACATATTTACAGATTTCCTACTAAGCCTTGTGCAGAGCAAGCATAAGAAAAGACTCGCTACGTAACCAGCGCAAGTACCCACTGTATATGATGTTTCGCGCAGACAGATGTAGGCCTCCTTGGAATTTGAGGAACATTCGCATCTTGCTTTGGCTTCTTTAATTACCGATTGGTACGAAATGCCCCTTGCTCAAGTAACACTCCCCTGTACAGAAGGTTCTTGCTGTCCAAGGCCTATAAAAACTTGTGATATTTTATGTTGTTGCTGGGCTTAGAAGTAGCAAATGTCTCTCCTGTACGTGTAAAATTCGATTTCATGTGGGGCAATTCTCGTAAAGGATTCGGCCTGGCGACACCCCCCCTCTACCGGAACTCTCTGTTTCAAAGCAAATTCAATAACAGACGAATAAGAGAAGCTGCGTTGTCATCTCTCCTACTCTTCGTCCGAAAATTTACTTTCCGATTCGAGTCAATTAATTAGATGTTTTCTCATCTCATTGCCCCTCTTCCCACTCCCACTTCTCTGTCAGTAGGTTTCTTACATGAATTTTGATAGAAACTGCTGCTCGGTATATATTACTTGTACTTTACTGATTGATTTTTGAAGTGGAAAAGATTTGGAAATTTGATTAACATGATCAGAAATCAATCTCAATTTACGAAAATTAAATATTGGCTACATAACGATCAGATGTCGGTGATATAGTGAAAAATTGATCGTCATTTTAGCAATTGAGAGTAATTTATTTCTAGCTAACTTGGAGTTCACCACTACAAGAAATTAACGGTTGCATAACTGGGCCAACTTACGGAATACAGATAAGAATCTACAACGTACTAAAATGCCCTTGTTGACGATCATTTACTCCAACAACATTTAGGGTTTCTCGAACAATGTAATATCTCACACTGGGTAAATTCTTAACTCTTCCCCTTGTTACTAAGACTACATAATGTTCTTGTAAATTATGGCCAATACCAAGTATATAAGTAGTGATTTCAAATATAGAGATTAAGCATGCTCTGGCAACTTTACGTAACCAATTAGGTTTGGTTTGGTAACCAATTCGTTTTTTGTTTTGCGTATCACAATACCTCTGCCCAAGGTTTAGATGCTTTGCGAAATTTCTGGAACATCTAAAAATGTGGCTGAAGACGGGGGAAGAAACTGTGTAACCCTACCGGAGCCACCCATCTAGTTTCATGATTTCCCTGTCGTGTTATATCTTATTATGTCCTAAATCTTCATTCGACAATAAACATTTCTCTCCCTCGTGTGAGAGGTTTTCTCTCCCTGCTGTGAAAGTCTCTTCTTGCCTGTGTGGGAGGTTGGTTCTACTTTTCCATTGCCCCATCCGCCGCCGGCCCTAGCTATGGCCAGGGTCGGTGGTCCTTCTTCCTTGCTTCCTTTTCTTTTTTCAATTTTTGTTTTTTCTGCTTCTTCCGCTTCGATCTGCCATTTCCTCCAACCTTCTGTCCTCTTTTTTCTTTTCCCACCATCCATCTCCATCATTTTCTTCCATCATTTTCTTACCCTTCCCACCTGGTTCCAACAATCCTTGACTCCATGTATTTTGCAGGAATGTAGGGTTTTCTGTTTGGTTTGTCTGTTTCTGGGCTCAAAACTGTTGTTTTGGGGTCCATTTTCACTTTGTGATTATCTTGTAAATGGGCCCTCTTATGTATTTTGCTCTTTGTACTTTGCTGGCATTTGCCCTTGGAACCCATCAATAAGAATAAAATAAGTTAATGGCCCAATCCACCAAATTGATATTACTAGGAGAGTCCCATTCTCCTAGGGTTCAAGGGTTCAAGGAAATCGTGATCTATTAAATCTTTAATCCAACGATAGAGGAGAAAGTACAACAAAAAAACAAAATAATCACCTACCATTGGACTAAAATCAAATGGCGAATGGCGGATGACCACAATTTCTTGGTCTTGGAGTCCAGGAGAACATGACTCATCACTAAGATGCAATAACATCAAACAAATCGAGTCTTGCACGTCAAAACATTTGCACTTAATTAATAATTTATTATTTACACAAACAACATACCCACCAGCCACTTTATACCACTGGTTGGCACATATTCTACAAGAACCACAGCATACTCCTAAGAAGGCCACGCTATGGCCCACGCAGTATGTATACGTATACACATTATGTACAGCCGACCGCTGCTTACCAAAACGGACACCACCTGAAAGAAGCACAAGAAACTTCGTTAGACAAACGGACATTCAGCATGACTTCCACGTCTAGATTGATTGGTTTTCAACTTTTCATCCGTTATGTAATAATTTAGCCATGCACTCGTCGATTGCTGATCGAGCGACAACGAGTGTCAGCATTAGGTGGCTCTGATCCGACCAAATTGGTATGTCAGTGCCAAACCAATCATAGGTTGTCTAAAACCAATAAACTTAATACGTCAAATCCCCATTCATGTCGGACAAGAAAGGATTGAATGAATACACATGCACACGTGTTTTAATTATTCTAAATCTATGTTTAAAGAAACTGGAGAAGAGAGGAAAATTTGGAAACATCTTACCCGACATAATTTTGGCATAAATTTTCTTGAGACGATGCTTGGATAATCAACTTTTGAACTTGCAGCTTAACAGATAAACCATGATCAACTTCTCGACTCTCTCCAGAAATCAGCGTGCTGTGGTCAATTGCATGAATAGAACTGGAAGCTACAGTGGAGCCGGTAGAAAAGTCACGTCCAGTAAGTTTATTACTCATCCGAGCCATGACAACCACAGCACGCTCATTCAAGACCTCATTAGCATCACCCAGTTGATTGACAGCCTGCACGGAAATCCATATAATGAGCATAACCAATAGCATCATTTTGAAGCATCCCAAGCTGAATTTCTGAAATACCTGAAGAAGTTCCCTTTCACGAGCACCTCGTTGAGGGTGGGGAAGCTCTTTATTTTGAGCAGGTTCTTCAGCATCCACAACAGGAGTAACATTATTATTTCCAAGCATTGACATTTGAGGAACTTCATTGAAGTTGAAGAGACGCCAATTGATGAGAGGATCGTGGACAAAGGCCTGAAAACAGGTAAAACTAAATATTAGCTTCCTTGCTAAAGGATTCAAAGGAGAAACAATTTACTGTTGTTCGTTCAATAGGGCAGCGTCAACAGTATTAACAAAACCACATCCACCCACAATTCCACCAAATTACTTTGAAATTTTAGATTACTATTGCTTGCTGTGAATGGATGCTTTTCAATGGCATTATATGAAGACCCAGCTATGGGATATATCTTGACCTGGATGTTATCACCTATATTGCTGTAAATAATAGTGCATACAACTCTTTGATCAATTTTCCTTGCAGGTTTATTCAGAAAATGGCCGATTATTATCATAGTCGAATCGGTGCCAAGTAAAATGCTTCAGAATGAATGTACCCTAAATCCTAATAAAATAATATACATATACATATACATATATATATATATATATATATAAAAAGGCTTAATGAACAACACAACAATCTTGTCACCATACCTCCATCATTGCCATAACGCTATCTTTATGTGTTCGTAGAACTTGCATCACATTTTGACAAGTTGAACGGAAGTTGCCCTCTATACCACTAACTTCCATTGCTTTCACAAGCATTCTAGTCAAACGAAAGGGGACCTGAAAATACATAAATATTTATAGTGATTATATATGGAACTGTGTTTTAAACATTAACTAAAGGCACATTGCAATGTAGTGTTATACCTTCTCAGGAAACTTTTCCCGGTTCATAGAGGCCTCAAAGCAGTCCCCAAAATCAATGTGCAAGATCTTCCCACTGTAAGCAACAGAATATGAGATGCTCCAAAGTTAACAAGGGAATATCAGATCCAAGTTACCAATCCACTACTTGTTGGTCCAAATTTCATGCATCAACAATTACATACCTATAGCGGTTCAGCATAAGATTGCTTGGGTGGCGATCACCTAAGCCAAGAAGGTACCCAACCTGATATAAAATTCAGTTAGTCCATAATTTCACAAGCAGAAACATGTGAGATGTTTAATGGCCACATTACGGTTATCCACCACCCCACAACTCCCATAGTCAAATCCGTTCATTTTCATAGGTACCAATGTTTTAAAAGGCTCGCCTCAGGGCACGCCTAGGCGCCCTGTGAGGCTGAGCTTGAGGGTTGCCACCTCTGTTTTGAGGGAGTGGGCGGAAGGTGCCGCCGGAGCCGCCTAGGCGCACCTCAGGGGATTTTTTTTTTTTTTTTATTTTTTTTTTTTTTTACTCCCAAACCCAAATTTTGGGTAGGGTTTTAACTGCCTCATACCTCTTCCTTGCCCTATCATCTCTCTGCCTTTTTTTCTGATTTTTATTTTTTTATATAATAGATGTGTGCGCTGTCTGCCTACATTGTTATATGTGTGCTCATTGTGCTTTTCATCCTCTATTTTATATATATAATATAATATATGTATATATGTGTGTGCTCAGGGTGATTATTGATTAATAATCTTCTTCTTTTTTAATGTAATATATGTGTACACTCAGTGTATATATTAAAAAATTTAGGTCCTGTGAGGTGACTGGGCTATCCCCCGGACGCCTCGCCCATGCCTCACACTTTTAATACATTGATAGGTACCCATGAAAGGATCATCCATAGAAATTTTTTCCAAATTGGAATAGTTTAATCATTTAATTATCATCTTTATCATTTTTATGTTTATTGAAAACATAGGTGTTACGTATTTAATATTTATTCGGAAACAACGAGACCTTTGGCAGGGATGATCTTTGAAAGATACCTAAAGATATGGTTGGAATCACCCTATCACTTGGTAGTTGGTACCACAATGTGGTCCTAACTTCTCTTGAAATGAGGGCATTCTCATTCGGCAATGTAGTCTTAAACTTTTCTTAAAATCAGCGCATTCTCATTCTCATTTACATATGTATGTATACTACAAAGAAAAACACATATGCTCGTGTGTGTGTGCACCGCGTGTTGCAAATAACAAATAAAACACCTACCATGCTCATGACTGCTAAACTTCTCGTATAGTTTGTCCTCCTCTCCAGCCATACCTCAGAAGTGCGACTTTTCAGCCAAAGAACCTATCAAAAGCAGCTCTATACACCTTGAGAAAAGGCACTCAAAGCAACCAATAAATACATGAAGAATATGCAGTTGGTAAGAATCATACCCTTGCAAGGTCATTTCCCTCTGTATTTTGCAGGGCATACTCAAATACTTCCACTTTAGCTATGAGTGGCAAATGATCATAATCCGGAGCAAAACTTAGCATATACTTGTGTTCTTGATTTAGAGTGATCTGAAACCAAGAAAGCATTTATAACACTCCGATAAATACAACTACACCAGTCTAGGAACACGCCCCTTTACATACAGAGACAATGCAAGCCTATGCTAACACTCCCTCTTAATGTAAGGCTGGAGACACTCCGCTACCCCCCCTACATGGGCAGGAGATATGAACTGACCCATCAGAACAGCTGATTTTATCCATGGCTATAATTATCCTCACAAATCAGCTTTAAAGGAAATACTGTCCATATATGTTTATAACCATGATTCTCACAGTTAACAATATGACATGGTGCTATGTTAACATATAGGACTGTCAGAAAAGAAAAGAAAAAAAAAAAAAGCAATCAAAGGGAACCAACTCACCTTTCTGGCATCTCTGTACTCCCTGATGAGATGGTGAAGGGTGTCACAATTTGGAACCCAACCAATTAGTCCACTGTTTGGAGACAATGGAATGACAGAATATCGTTCAATGGAGAGATCCTTTTCCTCAGTTTTTCTTGAATTCTCCAGTAGTGTATTCACCAAACCAAAAAGCTAAAAATGTCCATGTCAGGTTTTATGTGTTATTAACGTAGCAAGGAGAAATATTAAGGTCTATACAGAAGGAAGAAATACAAACTTAGGAACCTCGGTATCCAAATATTTAACCATTTTTTACGTAAAGAGGAAGAGATACCTGCATGACGCGTTCATCTTGGCGCAAATCTTCATGTCCCTTCAGCAAGAAGGCATAATCCTCACCATCACTCCCATGAATCGTCAATTTCCTTGGTCTTTGTTTGGATGTTATGACAAGAAGTTGGCGTGCAAATGATGCAATTGTTACAACTGGAGATTCTGCAATATGAAATTTATCAATTTATTAACTCAGGTTGAATGCCAATACATGTCGACTATTGTGAAATTGTGTGCTTACCAGCACGATATGTGCCAGGAACAGCAAGCTCCAAATTACGACATTCCAACAACTCTGGTGACACGGACTAGTAACCATATGTAGAGAAAAGGTCAGTGCATATATAATGACAATGCAAGAAGTCAAACATGAAAGGACAAAAAGATGTCCTTACCTCTAAGTCCAGAGTAGTAAGACTCTGCAGCTGCTTATCTATTCGTCTAAATACATGATAATAAAGATCCCAAGCCTGATCAACACATAATTTAAATAATTAGTATACAAAACTCAAAAAAAAAACTTGATGCCACAAACCTATGCATTGCTGTAGAGAAGCAGTTAACATGCATATTAAATCCATTAACTGTATAGTTATACAACTGAAAAATTGATGAAGAAAGTTTAACACAGTTCATACTAATCACAAATAAACAAACTTTAAAACTAACGACAAAAGATAAGGCAAGTGTAGGCTTGAATGTAAGTGAGATTAGTTGGAAAGTGTAACAGCTAAGTTGTTGGAAAGAGCAGGCTCACACAATACATCTGACTTCAATAGTGGAGAAACAAAATAATAAAGGAAAACCATGAATTGGCAAGTATGTTTCCATTGTATCTAGAATAAGGATCCAACTCTTGACCATTTATGACCTAACAGTTCGAAGATACTAATGAATTCAAGTCATTCTTTAAGAAAGAAAAGGCTTAACCAGTTCAAAAAGTAAAACCACCGAACACTTTGCTCTAGAAAATCTTCATACCTGAGTAAGCTCAGCATCTTTCCCTGTTCTCTTATATTTCATGCAACAGTCATAGGCCTCCAGCAATTCATGACGATATGCCTGAGATTCACACCATGGTGATGTACTCAAAAGTTAAAAACTTAAACAGAGTTCCAGCGAAGGTTTGAAGTGTGAGAAAGTGAAACAGCAGTTTATTTCAGGTAGGATTAATACTCTGATTTGGCGTTTAATTTCACAGTTAATTATTCAAGAGGTTGGAAAATTAATGTTGACTGGCACAAGATACAGAAATGATTTTAAAACCAAGTGCAGCACAAGCAATGAAACCAACCTCAATGAATGCTCTCTCTTTTATGGTGGTTTTGTTCTTTTTAGCTCCTTCCTCAAGCGTTTCATGCAGTGGCTCCAATACTTTTAGCATTCCTTCAATGTTATGTTCACCAAAATACAGGCGACTAGCTTCTTCCAGAGCCTCATGCCACATTTCATGCCAAAGTATTGCAACCCGGATTAGTTCCTTTGACACAAGTTGTGCCTGTAGCCAAAATCAACTTTCTGTAAGGGTTTTCTATTGCCAAACAGGGAGAAAGAACTTGGAAAGTTGATGGAAATTAAATTGAACTATTCACCTGATCCACAAGCACACCACTATGCTGTCGAACTTTGTCAACCACTTCTTGAGCTGCAGCTCTACGTAAATTACTTATTGATTTACATGCTACAAGAAGAGGGTACATAAGAGCCTGCGAAAGGAATTGAGTTACTATAGTACTTCAGCAAGTCTCAATTATACAAATTATTGGCATTTATAGTTGCTGCAAGACATGCTACAGGAACTTCACAAAATGAGACGGATAATACTATTCACACACCCATTTTTACCTCCCACACACCCTTGTTAACTTTTGGCCATTGATCTTCAATTTATTCGATCCAGCGACCAGAAATTGAGAGGGGTGTGTGAGAAGTAAAAATGGGTGTGTGGATAGCACTACCAATGAGATTTAACCTACAAGTTAATTAAGGAGCAGCTATCACAATTGCATACAACATGAAATTCAACAACAGAAGAATGAATAACTATATAAGGCAGCGCAAGGGCACAACACACTTGGAGGCTACATCTCGTATATCAAGTGAAATCCAAAATTATAAAGTGAAAAGGAGTCACTAAATTAAAGAACTAGTCTGACTGAAGAATGCTTTAGCTCATTTGTGTAGGTAGTTGATGGTTTTAGTGTGCTTTGTTTCCTTTATGGTATGTTTGGGTGAGAGATCAGTAGTGCAGCACAATAAAAGATTAGAGGGAGGGACTTGAATAACTAGTACATTTTGAAAGCGAATTACACATGACTACTTGAAAAGATTCATTCGTAAATTCCTTGTTTATGTCTTTCTAGATCATGTGGTGCATTTCAAATCCTCCATCTAATGTTTTGTAGTTCATTTCTAACTGATTTATCCTAAATCCCTTGGTACTTGCAAATCCCTCATCTTGTCCTTGGTAATATTTCTATTTATTGTATAGTGTTGTTTCTTATCAAATAACATATACATGATTGGTTTTCCACTACACATTGTGAAACTCAGACTGAAAGTGGAATGCCATCCAAGAATGTGTCATTAAAAAATACCAAAAATCAGTAGAATAACATTCACTTGCTTGATCTCTATTCTTTTATCAGTAAAATAGATAAAACTCAGACTGAAAATAGATCACTTTGTGTTGTGAAGGATCGATGCAAGAAGACAAATGACAAGGACTCTCCCGCCCTTCCACAAATAACAAACAATGCAGGAGATAATCAAGGATAGATCCTTTTGGAAGCACATGCGAGTTTTAATTGACATATTATGGTAAACAAACAAATACAAAAACACGCGTACGAAACTTCAAATAAAAAATCAATGTAAGAAATTTTACTGGTCCATCAACATCTAGCCCTTCAAACCAAATTCGCAATCTTGATATTCATAAAATAGTACAAGTACAAAATCATCAAAATACAAGTAAAAGAACATCAAAAGCATACCTGTGGATGACTTTGTCCAATTCGCACCAAAAGCGACTGTATCAGTTCCCTCACAGCATAGTTATTAGAATGTATCCTGGCGATTATTTGAGGCAATACCACCAGCCATGTGTTAATATTAACATGTGCAAACCCTTTCTGTAGTGCCATTTGCACTTCTGCAGTATCTCCATGGTTGAACCACAATGTAAGAAGACGAAGAATATCCTGAAGCACATAACAGAAATTATATGACAAGCAATATTTAGGAAATAATACAGATATTATAAATGAGAATAGTATCTTTCCTTTTATGCTTTTATCAGGATATACAAATGCATAGTCAGATATCTATTACAATCCTCACAAATCACAGATAGCGGAAGATACTTAGATTCCCACCATATAACCCAATTTTCATAGCATGAATGCCTTTCTCAGATTATAGAAAGCGCAATTTGCATGCAAGAACCTGAAGTTGTAAAGCCATTGAAAATTTGCAACACATAGAAACCAGAAAGTTATCAAAAATTACTAAACTTCAAAGAAAGCAGGTGATTTTGTATAAAAGAGAAATTTTTAGAACAGAAATCAAGTGAAAAGCCCAGCTCTTCAAAGGCAGTACAAAGACAAATTGAACACATCATACAACATACCCCAAATCTGGCTCAGGCTGAACAGGCAAGTCCAGAATGGCATTCGTGTTGCAAATAAGGCTTGGTCAAGGAACAATATTTACCTGTAAACTATCATCAACACCTTTGGTATTCGCTGAACATGCTATTGAGTGAAAATATCCAGTGACCGCTGCAACAACAAACTGTGACGCAACACTTGCATAACCTCTTACAGTATAAAGTGACATCACTGCTGTATTAAACAGTGCCCACGTGTGCCATGCCTTAGCCCATTTATTGGCACATTGAGTTGCAGTGCGGAAGGCATTGAGAATTTCTACACAAATTATAATTAATCAACAAAAGATTGATAATTTCTGCAGCCGTTATCTGGAACTTAGATAAGCAAAAAATACCTTGTATAGAATCATCATCCAATCCAGGAGAAAGAGCCCAATTCCAGGCTCCCAATTTGAGATACACACGGGCGATAAGTGGAACACTTGGACTACTAGAGCTCATCAAGCCAGTCGGTGTAACTGGTTGAATACTAGGTGGACTTGAAAGCTCTATTGCCAAATTCTGAACCATATTGCGACAGCCAAACAATTACACAATAAGAAATTTTGGAAGTAGGTAGTGCATAGGTAGTTGAAGCAGTACTTGCTCATTAGTGCTTGCACAAAAAGGGAAACATTTTCTACCTGTAGCCTTGCAAATGCTTCCTTGCGCTTAACATCCTCTCCAAGCGACCATTGGTATTTCAAATATGCAAGCATCACTTGTGGAGGCCCATCGTACCGCAGGCTTTCATGAGTAAAATCTTCAGGATCATACTGAACACAATTTAAACAATGTTCAAACAAACAAACAAATAAAATGAGAATAAATGCAAGCTAACATCCTTTGATAATTATGCATCACCAACCTGTAAGAGTTTGACTAAAGTAGATCTAGCCTGACTAATTCGCCCACTTTTCCGACAAAGGGAAGCAAACTTAAGCCAAGTGTCAACATCTTCTGTCGGAGGTAGAACAAGTGCTCTAACTGCTAAAAGTGCCTGCCATACCTGCATATTCAAGTATGGTCGCATTTAGAAGTAGCTGATGCAGCCAGAAAAGTTCAGTACACCAACCATGAGATGTGTATTGGCATGCATATGTTCTTGAGCTGGGGTTAATTGCTGATAACCCCAGTCCGATTGTATGGAGGCATGAAACAGAACTTGATGGAACAATCTAGTTCTCTTAGGTTTTTCTGGAGTAGCAGCAATCACACAATTACTTTCTAGTATCTGTAGATATCAATGTCTTAAAAGCGTGAGGCGTGGGCAAGGCGTCCGAGGGATAGCCCAGCCTAGGTGTGAGGCGTGAGGAGTGAGGCAAAGCCTCACGGGACCTAAATTTTTAATATATACACTGAGCGTACACATATATTATATTTAAAAAAAAAAAGATTATTAATCAATAATCACCCTGAGCACACACATATATTATAAATATATATACACACATATATATACATATATTATATTATTTATATATATATATATAAAATAAAGGATGAAAAGCACAATGAGCACACATATAACAATGCACGCAGATAGCACACACATCCATTATATAAAAAAATAAAAATCAGAAAAAAGGCAGAGCGACGATAGTGCAAGGAAGAGGTATGAGGCAGTTAAAACCCTGCCCAAAATTTGGGTTTGGGAGTAAAAAAAATAAAAAATCCCCTGAGGCGTGCCTAGGCGGCTCCGGCAACGCCTTCCGCCCACTCCAGCAAAACAGAGGCGTTAGCCTTCGCGCCCTAGGCGAGCCCCGAGGCTACTTTTTAAAAACATTGGTAGATATCAAGATTGTAAATACCATACTATATATTCACACAGATGCAGAGACAATTTCATATCAATAAAATACATAAATACTGAGTTTTACTTTTTTTCCCAGCCGTGACCAAGTAAATATGGCCATGTCAAACCACGTAGAAAAACAAGAGTAAGGGCTGCAGAAGTTTAACATAAACATTATCCTTTCATATTTCAGCTATAAATAACTAGTTATAAGTAAAGCATGTTCACCTCAACATTACGTTTTGCTCCTTGTATCCGCTCATTCCACATATTGCGAATAAGGGCCCGTCGTCCTTCAGCAACAGGGTTTCCCAGAGGAAGTGTGCAATAATCAATGACCTGATTATAGATTTTCACATTAAAATTCATGCAACAAATATATAAGGGAACAACCTCCTGCCTCGCAACCCCTCCCAAAAAGGAAAAAACAAAGAGCAAACCTCCTCAAGTTCTGACAGCTGCTGAACAAGGACCATATTGCTATACGCACGTTCATAGCTCTCCAAAACCTACAAAGTGAAGAAAATCAATAATCACAATATCCGAAAGGAAAAACTATTACATGCGGAGTCCTACTGTAGTAGCAGTATATTACATCGCCAAGATAATGATATTGAAAGTATCTCAGAAAGTTCTGCTGAAAATGGAATGTATGGCTTCCTCTGACCAAGTTTTTCAAACCATAGAGTTGCACGTAATTTTTTTCAGCCTTTCAGATGAGCATAACATCAGTAATACAAACATAACTTATAAACATAACACACCAATATTATTATATAGTAAAAACTCGCCTTAACAGGAAGCAACAGCCAATCAAGTGCAAAACATAAAGGAAAGACAAAATCAAACCACTGGAAACAAGCATATCAAAAGAGGTAACGACTTTGTCCTCCCAATCTCTGCACCTAAGACTAGAAATTCCAACATACTGAACACTCAGACGCAGACACAACTCTAACAATAGATGTCATTATTTCCTCTTCTCCTGTATATAGGTCGTTTGTAGTTAAGCACAAAGGTCCCAAACTGGTAGAGTAAAGCTCAGATCAGACAGACAATATATTAGCATTGAAAACAATATGGTCATTATTTCTAAATCCCAACAGAAGGCTTCAACCTCAGCAAACCCAATCACATCGGCTCGTAGACATCACACAAATGAAAGAGTTAATAAAGAAAAAAGAAAAAATAGAAGACTCACCAAAGCAGCAAGCTCTGTTGCCAAGCATTTCCTAGCTCTTTCAACATACTCGCGTGCTTCATCATACTGCGTCCGGAAACAATAGAAAACAAAATAGAATAGGTCAAATACAATAAGAAATAAAGAATGTTCCCAAAGTGTTCAGGCACCCTTTACTGGTTGCTACTTAATATATCCTTTAGCTAAAATGAGAACTTCAAATGTTTCTCCTCTGTAATCAACATATATATATATATATCTGTGTGTCTGTGTGTGTGTTTGTGTGTGTGTGTGCACAAATAATATGAAAACTAAGAAGCTGACTTGACAGCATAACAAAACGTGAACTTGGAAATCCTCAATGATCACAGGTCCATGATGGACAAAGAGACATTCTGTTTCATTCAAATAAGTGGTCCTTCTAACCAGCAAATACAATGTATTACACTGTCTAATCTGTAAATAAAAAGTTCAACTAAAGTAGATTTTTTGCATATATTAAAACAAGCTATATTGACTATTTATTAATGAAAAGCATAAATGTTTCAAATGGTTTTGATATTCTAATGGCTTGTAAGGCTGATCCTTGCTGATTCACAAATATTCTTACTCATGTTAGGTTTAATAAATATTAGAGAAAACAGTAACACGAATATTCCATGACCTAAAAAAGGTGATATATAACTTTTTTTTTAAATGCCATAAAGTAGAATCTATCAATAGAATTATATATTAAATTATCAAAAAGTAGATTACAGGAAAAGTTAGTTATACCTTTCCTCTTCGAACTAACAAAACAGCTCTAAAGAATGTGCCACTACTGCTTCCATCACCACTAGCAGCAGTGTTCCCCAAGCCCCTAAGTTTGGTTTCATCACCATCATCTAACCGCGACACATATTCTGCCATTTGATCCCACTCCCCCATGTTCCAAGCAGCACTAGCAGCCTAGCACAAACAAATTTGTTAAATTAGGGAAGTAAGGACATCAACAAGCCATGTGTAATCACAAACCAACCATTGGTGCCATTTCCAATCGAGCAGCCGGTTCAGCCGGGGTCCAATATTCCTTGCACAGGTTGTTAAGCTCCTCCCATTGTGCCAATGCAGCAAGGCATCGCATCCGACCTAAAGAAGCCACCAACACAAAGCATATTCAAAATGCAAGGAAAATTGATCATATATATATATATATATATATATATATATATATATATATAAAGATAAATGGTCACAAGATCCTAACAGATTTAAAGATATTTAATAATATTAAGCAGAATATTAAGCAGCATATTTAATAGCACATTAAATATAAAGCGGCATCCAAAACAACAATAAAATAAGCAACACAGACCTAAAGTGGCATCCAAAACAAGATGTGGACTCGACACTTGAGAGGCTTTTGCTGTGTAGGCCTTGAGAGCATCGTCCCATCGCTGCAACTTCTCATACCTAAACACGTACAGAGATGCAGAGGACCAGGTATTATGAGTCATATTCTTCTGCAATGTTAGTTGAAACTAAAGTTGCGTTCTTTAAAATAAATGACAATTCAGCAAAGGGCATGGAAAAGGCACAACATAATTACAAAAGAAAATTTCATTATTTTCAACGGAAAAAAGGCTCCTGAAAATCCTATTGTCAAAGAGTGGAAGGAAAAAAAAGGGTTTGTTACAAGGGAAAGAAATTCTTGGAATGTGTACTACTGAAGGTTACCATGACTCTTTTAGTTGGACATCCATATTTTGTTGGGCAAAGGTCAATATTCCAACTGCAGCCTGAGAAAATACAAATTAATTCATAAATGGCAGCCAATGTTCACAGAAATATCAAACCTCAAAATATAGTACGGAAGTGGTATAAAGATTTTCTTTTCCAGAGAACCTCATGCTGGTGTAACTGGTTGTTTATATGTATAAGTGCTTCAACTACAGCAACAGGGTTGGCATCCATCTTCTTGGAGCGCGCTCCTTCAAATTCCATTTCTTTGTAATGCAATGCCTTTGCAAATGCACGACACTGAAATGTAAAATAGATAAGCAAGCATACATGAAACATGTAAGAGAGAACAAAAACTGGCACCACCACCACCCAACCTCCCCCAAAAAAACGTAAAAAAAATTATATAACTATACCTTTTCTGCAAGAGCACCAAGCAGGCGAATGTCTATAGGAAGAGGCTTCTCATCATGTTCCATGAACTCTGCCTTCAGACACAATTAATTAAACAAAATCAACAAAAGTCAAACCAGAGAAAAAGAATCTCATGCAAGAGAAATTTGATGCAGGACATAGTTTCCTTTCTTTTCTTCTCCTTGTTTCATTTAGAACCTCTAGTTGTTTAGTTTGTATATATATATATATATATGACATACAGAACATACATGATTCCTTTTCTTCTCCATGACATATATGACATTTAGACTTAGAGCAGAAATATGGTGATGGTTAACATTCCTAATAGAATATTTTTTCACATTATTTATTTGACAAGTGCTTGTCTAATTTTTTGTATGTTCGAATTTGAACGGTATGCTTTTTTTATGGACACTTTTGCCCATGAGATCCCAATAGAATATTTCTCACTTAAAATCAGTCCCACATAGAAAGCTTGGACTCAACTACAAATGTGTGTGTGTGTGTGTGTGTGTGTGTGTGTGTGTAGGAGATCCTTTTATAAGGGAAAGTAAGAGATCACATTGGTGGGCCCAACTTAAATGTTATCTGAAGATGCAAGCTGTCTATAGTTAAGGATCATTCTTACAAAAAGTCAGCAAAGTTTGAAATAGTTTTGTTATCAAATTATGATCAAACAAATAGGCAAACACACTGTCTCCAATAAAAACTGAACTAATGGGGATAAATTGGTAATAATCATGTTATTCATAACATTTCTTAGCAAAATGTTACTGACACGTTCCTGCTTTAACTATAAATGGACACCCTCAACAGAGAAAACTCTATACATTCATACATACAAATATGTAAATGTAATCATGCAACAGAGGCTTTAAGCATTCCAAGCTAAAATCACATGATTCATGTCCCGTTACATTGATTTTAGGAGTAATAATATGATGAAAAAGACATACCAAATTAAGAAGTGTTGCCAAAATTTCAGGAGGTATATTTGGGGATGAAAATGCCATCTCCAAACTTCGAACTAACTGTTTCTGACTAGTCTCATTCAGCTGTGCCCAACAGCTGACAAAACCAGCTGCAAATAGCTCCCGCCCAACAAATGGCTACAAAAAGGAGTAATATAAACATAAGTAAATATGTAACACTCATCATATGCTTGTTCCCCATGTTTTCAATATGTTCTAATAATTATAATCTATGTCTTTCTATTTTGCAATTTGTGTATCCCAATACAATTATGTATTCTTTTAAAGTATAAGTTGACATTTATTTATATGTCATATAACAAATTTAATTAAAATAAAAAAAAAAACAGCCTAGGCCCTGCCCATACATCTAGGTGCTTGGCCCTTTGCCTGCCACCCAACTAGACCCTAACACCATTTAGAACCTTGGTAATACCTGCAACTGTGCAAGCCTTGCACAGGTTCGTAGGGCAGGAGAAGGAGATTCCTTCAGAAGTTCAATACTAAAATGTCTCATCCATTCTGCCCAATCTTCTTTGGTACTGCGCTGAGAAGCCTCCCCAGCAGTGCGTAATCGACCATCATTGACCTGTATATAATTTGTAGAAGTCAAAAATCAACTTACAGCCAAAATATAAAATAAAATAAAAAATAGTATTAGCATAAATAAATAAATGAGGGTAAAGCCAATCAAACATAACTAGATATATGCATCTCAAAGACATAAATAAGCAGCACAGCAAAACAGGAACACTTAATACTAGCATTGAATAAAATATAATAGATCATGTCATAATAACCCTAGCCAATTCCAATAGCGAATAAAAGGAAAGATTGCCATGTTTAACAACCATATTTCGTGTTAAGTTAGATGAACTTAGCATCAACGTAAAGATTCACCAATTACATAAACAAAAGTTCAAAGAAAAGGTTCTGCAGTAATATACCCTATGCACTGTGTTTGACACCAACCTCTATACTTGCAAAACAGTTGCCACTAAATTTAAATTGGCTACGCAGTACACAATCTGCTCGACATGTCATTCCTAATAAGTAATATTTACATCTAAATGCCTAGGAACTGCTAGCCACTGCACTCAGCATGTTCATATGTCTAAATATGATCTCACAACATTGGTCTTCCAAGAAGTTTTGACTGCAGCAGTGAGAAACACTATAGCACACAACTTATAGAACGTGTAGCCACGGGAGAGATACCTGATGGCCTCGAAGTTGTTTCTGCATATCTGACCCATTATCATAAGGGTCAATCTCTAAATCATTCCAACGGTCAGTAATAACCTCTACTGGAAGCCGTCTGCTTAATCTTTGAAAAGTTGTACTCCCCAAAATTAGAGGTTCACGTCGCTTCAACCGCCCTTCAATTTCCTCAAATTCCTTATGCTGAAATGAAATAACCTTTTTTACTTAAGAAGCAAAAGCAAACAATTTCTTTTTAAAGAAAAAATAAGGCACTAAAGTCAGGGAATGAGGAAGACCCTTAAACGATGTTTCAGCATAAGTTTGTGTATTGATGGGATAAAAATTGTGAAGTCCTCCCCAAGGGCATGAGCTAGACAACAAAGGGCATCAACAGCATCCTTCCGGAGCTCATCGTTCTTGCTGTAATACAAAAGTTTAAACCGCTATGATTGGTAGATAAGTATTCCACGGTACTAAAGATCCCAGATCAGTCTTAAGCCACAAGTTATAACATCAAACAGAAGAAAAGGTTCTCCCAAATTATTCATAACGTAAAACCATTAAAAACAACCTCAGAAATATTCAGGGGATACACACCAAACAAGAAGGAACTCATCCATACTGATCCACAAGTCACCGCCCCCCACCCCAAAACAAAACAAAAAAACAACATACACACAAAAAAATGGAAAGCTCGAAGAAAGTGAAACAGAACTCACATCCTCAACTTTCAGGCAATGCAATCACAGAATCAGAGTGAAAGAATGAGCATTAAGTTAAAGAAAGATCAAAGTTGAAGTCCTGACTTTCACAGTTTAACCATCCATATTATAAATTACAAAATGGTCTCAAACAAATATTTATAAAATAAATATAAGAGAATTACAATGAAATGGAAGCAAGCTGTCATTAATTGGAATTCACTTCAAAGGAAGGGGAATCTGTTCTAAAACAAGCAATAATAGCAGCCAAAAAAATAGATTTAGTAGTTGCGAAACACCTAGAACAAAGTTTGAATCATCTAGAAAGTTTGTCTAAAACTCAAATAGTCATATAAAACAGAAAAGGAGGATGTGTTTAAGAAACTTGAAGACAATTTTCAACCAATGTCTAAAAAGACCAACAGTTGCACAACAAGATCAGATCATATAGCTAATGGACAGGTGATGAAAAGGAAACAGACCCATCTAAGACTAGCTTTAAGTGATGCACAAGAGAAGATATGTGACCAGCAACCTGAAAAATAATAATCACACATTACAATCAACATGTTGTCCAAGAACAATATATCCAAATATAACTGGAGTAAAAAAAGAGAGTAGGGGGTGTGATGATAACCTGCACACGAGGGATCAGTTTCGTCAAAGTTTTAATAGCAGCACGTCTTATGTCCACTGAAGCATCAACTTTAAACAAGCGAATGAGGGCAGGAAGAAGAAGATGCATATGTTCATCCAATGTTCCTACATTTTGAAACTGAAATGAGTCTATACAGGTTGGCATATATATACTCAAGAGTAGCAGCTTCACATTTTCATCATGGTAAAAAAATGTTTAATAAAATGCTTTTTGAGCTCCAAGCCTCCAACAGAGGAAACCATAATGTTCTTTGGAACTTAAAAGTCCCATACAGCCAGCCTCAGGGACATTTGAAACAAAAACCCAAAAAGTCTTTGTATTTCCAAATCTAAAAAGATAACACGCAATTTTGCACAATCCGTTAATCCAAATAGAAAAGGCACAATAAAGCTATCAGTTATAAATGCAACATCATAAGGTATCTAAAAATTTGATGCCCATTCACTTTAAATCTCCATCAACATCTGATGACTAATCTATTTATCAGAATGCAGACACAAATTAAACAAATAAACCCAGAGCCTTATGCTTATAGATGGAAGGCTTTCTTCCATCAGTCTATAAACTTCATACCCAATCACTTTGAAGTTGCCAGGTCAGTAACTACTCATGGTCAACAATTACTACCCAAATTGTTAACCAATATTTGAATACCACTTGATGCTTATTCTTAGATTGCAGAATTCAAATCTCAAGTTGTGCTTATGTGCGGTAATTTTGCTCCCAAGACTTTGTAGTTACCAATGGAACCGAGTTGTTCCAAATTTTTAATATGCATCTCCGACAGCTACATTAATACAGCTTATGAACAAAACAAAGGTACAGTTTTTTTTAATAAGGAATCATATTATCTTCAGCAATTTTCTTTTTAACCCTGCAGTTATTAAGTCATCCATAAATCAAATCCACTTACTCTCACTTTACCATGATTTAAAATCATGCATTTAAACCGCCTGGACATTATTTTCATACCTCTCATAATCAACACAAAGGAACTGTTCTAAATATAATAGGAGCATACATTTGCCCACTATTTTGGGTTCCATCTTGATTCTTGAGTAAAAAAAAAGAAACCAATATTCAAGCAGGATGTTCAAATATGAATATTCTATTCATGAATGTTACAAAGGGGTCAAATTTTCTAATTCTTGCATGTAACTCACTAAATGAAATTCCTTCTTTTTCATCTGGTTCTTTCTTGCACTACTCTTGGAGAACTTGCATATCTACACAACCACTTTCCTTAAATTCAAGCCACCATATATTTTTCTAAAAGAATTTTATTAACAAAAGAAGAATGTACAAAAAGTGGATAAGAAACCCACCAACTAAAATCAAACCTAAAGTACTAAACTAGACCTCTCAAATAGGACTAATTTACAAAAATTAAACTTGCAACTAACTACAGTTGCTAACCATTCAGCATTATAGAAGAAAGGATAATCCCTAAACTCAGTCGAAACAGATGCCCAAAGGTTGCCCAGTATCTAGCTTGGTCCCATAGTTCACCTACTCCCACTCCCTTAAAATCTTCCAAAATTCTTCTATAACACTCCATCCAATTCTTCAAGTGGCCAATTTAATTCTCAAATATCTATGATACTTTCATATCATTAACAAACTAATCCAGTCTTACAAGGACTTTTCTTACGAGACTTGAAATATAAGTTTCTAATATCAATAAATATCAAAATATTAAATGAAAAATAAAGAGTACTAACCACCAAACACTTCAAGGGTACGGAGGATGTCCAGAACATAAGTATAATCGTTATGCCGTTCTGCATCACTTAGAACTTGAATACAACATGGAAGAATATCAGGAAGGTAAGTTCGAAATTCATCATTGAGAGCCAAGCAAAGCTGCTCCACCAGATGCAGAACCTGAGAAAGAATACAAGAGAACAGAAAAAAAATCACAATGGGAAGTTCTTTTTAAAAAAAAGTACTACAATTTCAAGCACAATAGATCAATCTCATTATACGACCAATTGTACTGTAACCAATAAGAAAAGGCCAAACTTACTGGATAACCAAGTTGAGGACGGCCAGCAGCAGGAAAACTGAAGGTTGACCATAGTTCTGAAATTAGAACGAGCAACTCATGCAGATATTTCCGAATATGCTGCACAGCACATCATACCATATGTGATCATCAAGAAATCATCCACAATAATTACATGTATGAAAACTTAAAAGCCGTCAAGACATTTATACCTGACGCACAATAGACACTAGTGTGCCAAGCTTCCATGTTATAAAATCCTTTAAAGCATCATCACACGTCCGGACTATATGTAAGAGATCAGGCAAAACCTACAGGTAAGAAAAATAAAGACGCACCATTTAAAGCCAAAAAGACAAAATCAAAAGCAAATGCACCAGCACATGAACCATCGATAAGCTAAATAACAGGTCTAATTCAAGATGAAAATGGACAGTAGAATAGTCATGATAAATGAATCTTGTTTCTTTTCGAAAAATTGATAAATGGAATTGCAAAGGCATGAAACTTATTATGTATTTTGTACAAAAAAGGAAGAGAACGTATAACACAATTCACATCCATCAAACTAAGATTTAAAAGGAAAGTACATGTGCTTTTCTGTACACCTGCGTTCACACACATGTTAATACATGTGCGTACAACCTAAAACGAAACCAATCACAATTGAAATGTTTATACACTGACCTTAGGTAAGTATGGAACACAACCAAGACCCATTGACTAACCTCGCAACAAAAATGATAATATTAGACATCAAAAACTACACAAATGGTAAGAATATCAAAATACAGTCTTATAAGAAGAGTAAATCAAAAAACAATAACCACATGACTATATGCTAAATACCTTGAAAATGAACATAAGAGATCCGACCACCTTTAGGTGGTAAGTAGCAAGTGAAGGGTCCCTAAGTATACGCATGAGCGAGTTGATTGCAACCTGTGGTCATAACATTGTAACACAACGACAGTCATTTATCATATTGATGTGCATATTATATAAATGGATTTTAAGTTGTGGATCCGATCACCATAGTCCATTGATTGTGTGGACAACGCAAACGCAATCAGCGACCATGAGGAGCATCATTGTAATCAAATATATATTTATACGCATCCATATAATAAAATACAAAGGTCCTAGCAGGTTTGATGTGCTACCGTAGAATAATAGTCTTCTGAGGTTGCAAATGATGGCCACAGGTCCATAGGCAATTCATCCACAGACTGAAAGTGTTGGCCAGATTCACTCGCATTGCGGGTAACATCTCCATGTGACCCAGGCAGGCTTTGCTGATTTCGTTTATGCACATGAGGGTCTAGAGCGCCCATAATTCCGAGAACCTGGAGAAGCCCAAGAACAGGTTAACATAAAAAGTTGGCTACGGTTAACAACCATGCAATCTAATTAAGAAGTTACCTTTAGTACTTCACGTCTTGTAGACCATGCTAATTCACCATTCAGTAACTTCAAGAGTAAGCCAAGTAACAGTGGATATTCATTGTATGGAGTTATGACATACCTGTCAAAATCAAAGAACAAAAGTTTCCTAGCACAAACCAAAATATAATACAGGACTTCACAAAACCCGATGCAAACAAAGTATCTCAAATCAATGCTCCATGTTACCAAATATGTGGACCAAGTCTATCTTCTATGGTTCACAGTGCCCAAAAGTAAGTTGAAACATTATATTCTAATGGAAGTGGTTGGCCATGCACACTGTTCTAAAAATCCCCGCCTAGGCACTAGGCGGCTGGTCACCGCCCTGATTAATCCCTGGGTGTTTGAAAATTAAGAAAGAGCACCTAGACCTGCTTAGGCGCCCACCTTGACCGCCTAGCCCGTCTAGATCCACCTAGCACCCGCCGAGGTTGCAACTCTCACTCAGACAAAAAATATATAACTTTCATTTTGCATTTTATTTTTTTCAATAAATTGTTAAGAGACCTGTTGAATACTTAGATGAAAACACATTATATGCTTGTTCCCCATGTTTTCATTATATTCCAATACTTTATAATCTATATGTCAATTTACTTCGCAGTTTATGTATCCCAATGAAAGACACTTATTTATACGATATATAATAAATTTACTTAAATCCGCCGCCCAACTAGTGCGTAGCGTCTTTTAGAACCTTGACCATGCATACATCAATTTCAGGAACTAGAGACTCAACCCTTGTTTTACCATCTACCAATTCTCCCTCTCCAGCAAACAAGCTTCTTAAAACCAAAGAGATGCAAGTATAATGCAGTGACAAACTGACAAGCTTCTTAAAACCAAAGAGATGCAAGTATAATGCAGTGACAAACTGACTCCAGTAAAATAAGGTAATCCACTGTCTTCCTAGCTCACTACAGCACATGCAAGACCTAATGCAATATTATCTATTGTCGACTCATACCTCAAGGGAAAGACCCCTATGTTAAGGATAGTACTACGACATCTAACTATGGTTGGTGGGCTTCTTAACAGCTTAATATTTGAGATTAACAGTTACTGGGCATGAGAGATTTGGTTGCCAAGAAATCTTTTGTTTGGAAGGGAGGAGGCATGGTTTGCACAACCTCACATACTAACTTGAATACTACTAAAACAACTCAACAAGGTATCAGAACCTAAGAGTAGTGGTGCTACCTACCCTATATTTATTTCTTTTTTACTATATTGACAAAAAGGAAAAAGAGCCCAAAGTTTAAAGACCAAATTGAGAATTAAATATTTATTCAATCAGATATTTGCATCAAATAATTATATAAGCATAAGCCTCAGTGAAGCTGTTTCTAACTCAAGATTAAAGATGAAAACGGAAAAAAATATATAACAAAACCTATCATAGAGCAATGTAACAAACACAGTGCATACCCAGTGCTCTGTACAACTTGACCAAGAGTAGCAACAGCCACTTCCCGTTTGGTGACGGCTGCTCCATCCAATAAAGCATCAACGATTAAAGGCATAAGCTCAGGAATGTATTTTCGCATTGCAAAACCACCCTAGACAGAAGTCAAAAACAAAAAAGAAAACACTATTTTGTATCAGCACAACACAAAACAATTTTATAACAAAGAAAAAATTTATTTCTCGATTTTTTTTGTCTTGCCACCAAAAAGAAACTCATTTTCATGTTCCTCACCAACTATGCATCAGACACCTCAATCCCACCACCTACCAACCTTCAACACAAATAAAACAAATAAAAAAAACACCATGATAGGCTAAAGACAGATATACCCACCACTCTAGCCAGATCCCCAACAGTTACAAGAACTCCACTAATAATGCCATTATTTGCGTTCACACCAGTGCCATCAGTAAGTCTTGCAACAAGTGCCTGAACAATCAGACAATTACCATGAGATAGGGGGAAAATACAATTAATTAATGATAAAGGACTAAGATAAACAATCACTAAATGACTTATTAAACCTTGTGTATCGGAGCAATGTATGGAAGTATTAGTCGTTCACAGTTTCGTATTAAACAACCCAGTAACTTCGCACTTTCTTCCCGGCATTTGGTATCTGCACTGCTGACATAGCAAAACAAGTCAATATCTGACACTTTGACAGTTAATTCTAGCATTGATATCCATAACTGTATGTAACCAAAATTGATAATCCTTTCACATCACCTCTGCCCCAGGTAAGTCAACAACTGTATAAGGTGCCGACGAAGTGCTGGAAGAACATAAGCAGGGTTTTTTTCTGACAACCTCCCAGCCACAGAAATTGCAAACTCTCGAACATCAAAATCCTATAACAACATCATTTTTTTTTTTAAGATGGGAAACACAAAGGAACAGAAATTTTCACAAACTCTATTTCACAAGTATACATTCCGGCAAAACCATACATCAAAACTGCACAGTTATATGGTAGAGAAAGCAAACTAAAAGAAAAAAGTATCTAATATCACATGCATAAGCAGCAAAGCTTATGCTTCCAATATAACAGATTAAGTCATGAACACGTCTATCCAGAGTAAAAAGACACCTCATCATTTAAAGCAGCAAAAACTGCGCTCAGACTATCAGCCTGCGCCAAAAAATCATCAAAACCTCTATTCCCATGAAGGGAGGAAAATATTGAATGACGAACAATAACATCAGCATCTGCAACAGCTTCACTGAGAAGCTTTTCCACAATCTGCAGAAAGGCCGATTTCTAGTTAACACGCATATACCAAGAAGGAGAAAAAGAAAATTAATACTACTCAATGAGATTTTGAGACTTCACATGATACATTACTATAAAGACACTGACAAATTATAATTACAATAGCAGACTGTCAAAAAAGCTATCCAAATTCTTAAGTCTAATGCATATCTTCAAAACATGTTTTGCGTAATCACATATTACAGAGGGCAACATGTCCACTAGAACCGATCTAAAATTTAATGAGATACAGAACATTTCTAAAGAGTATTGCCTTCTATAAGCCTCCAAATTGCAAAGAAAGGAAAAAAGGAATGTCCCCACAGCCAATGGACATCTTTAATAGTTGTCATATGACCCATATCAGCATATTTGAACTGGAACCTAAAGGTAGGCGTTTATAGGCAAAATACGGAAAGACAAAAAAATTTCATTATGCTAAACATACTATTGAATATACTAGATAAGCACAAAATTGGTTTTACAGTCTACAAACAGTTCAAAAGAAACACAGGTTGGTATGTTTAGTATAAATTTTAATGTACAAATACAAACCTCCTCAACAAGACGTCGTCGCTTTCCCCGATTTGCCCTACCAGAAGCATATTGCATACCAGAAAAGGAATTTGCAACTAATCTGCAACAACATAGGGCAGCATCTTTCCGGATGGCTCCATCATCATCATCCAAATATACAACAACTGATTCTCTTGCAAACTCAAGAAGGTCATGGCCCTAATTCATATATCAGCTTCTATGTGAGATTAAAGGTGCATTTAGGATTCACAATGGACAACAGTATCCACACAAACCTTGAAATTAAAACGAGCTAAAGTCTGCAAAGCAAGCTGCACAAGGGCTGAACCACTGAGGTCTGACGCTTGCTGAGGGACATTCATTAAATTTCCTCTACCCATGCCAACAGCCGACCTTCCTTGAGAATGGTGGGATTTTGAAAGAACCGCCGAAATGCAGTCAAGTAACCGATCTTGGATGGTAGGAAGCAAAGATGTAATACTGAATTAACAACCAATTGAACAGGGAACCAGTCAGTGCACATGGAAGACATAGACTAATCACCAAAATTGTGCAAGGAGAAGTTCTTGAAAAACCCAGTGTACCTGGTAGTTATTTGCTCAAGTGCCTCAACAAGCGTAGGGGAAAGACCAGCAGAGAACATAACATCCAAAAGACCACGAACATGAGGTTCCATAGCCGGCCCCATTGCTTTTGCTATGTTTCCAACACAAGCTAAAGCCTCAAGAGAGGGTCTACCTCTACGTGGAGCAATCTGGAGAACAAATGATTAATAACAGTCACAGATGTGTCCACTATCACAATTATAACTCAACCTGCAGCCTACATACACAACACAGCAGAGATAAATATGATGGTGAGGACCGCAATCACTCCAATCGACATACCGCATCACGTAAATGAGACGTTATTGTCGGCAAATAATGGACAAGTTCCCCGTCCAAAGCACCAGCCATCTCCCCAAGGGCAATAAAACCACTGGAGCGTTCTGCCGGTATTCGCAAAACTGCAAGAATATGATTCATACATATCTGCAAGAAATAGCATATCCTTACACATTCAGGATGACAAACAGAAAATATAAATGAAACAGATTTCGCCCAAACCATTCTGCCCACCAGTTACAATATAATAATAAAGGACAGTTGACAAACCGTTAAGTAGTTTGTGACAAATCGATCACGCAGAAAATGAGCAATTCGAGGTAGCAGCGAAGTTATGCTCAGGCGAACCAGCCTGTCCCGGTGCTCAAGATATCTAAGGACAATTTCGGCAACTTCCCTGTACCTAGACATCATAAATTCACCTGTATTCCTGCCCAGATGAAATTAACTTTTTTAAACTGATGAAGGAGCAGTTGATGGCTGGGTCAAAATGTCAAGATAGCACAAAGTAACACAGCACATGTACATTTTTACATGACTTAAAATAATTTAGGTTTTACTTGCTCGCACATTGCAACCACATGTAACCATTTTGGTTTTCCTAGGCTCCACCTAATAGAATAGAGTCACTACTACAACAGGGTCACATAAAATTCATGCAAAAACTTTGTTCAAGCCAACAAGAATCCATTTCACATTCGTATAAATGAATGTGCACAATAACAAAGTCTATTCCAAAATGGTAGTTAGAATTGCATGAACATATGTTCACGTGTCTCTTGAAGAACTGATCATCAACACGAGCTAAAAAATCATCACAGTATGCATTCTGTACATATGTGGTAGGGTTTCACTTACATTTGGCCAATCTTGTACATATGATACTTCTAGTGAATGACAATCATATTCAAATTAAAAAAAAATAATAGAATTAAAAATGAAAATTATCATCGCCACGAACTCTACCAACCTTAAGAGTTCTCCAACCGCAAGCAAAGAACCATGTATGCTGTGAATGGAAGCATTTCTACCCAGCCCATCTTGGGTAGCCTCAAACATACGATAATACCATTGCACACGCCAGCGTGTCTCACGTTTCTCAATAACACCAAGGCAAGCACGTAGAGCTTCCACAGCTCGCTCTCGAATAGGCAACACTGGATCCCTCAAAGCAACCCAAATAGCATCAACAAATTCAGGCACATGAACATTGAACACTGTTGAAGCGTTTTCTGCCATTTCCTATAATAAGAAAACATAGAGTTAACTATTTCCTATATCAAAATCTAATGAGAATAGCTAAAAAGAATTTTAAAGTTAAAAAGTAAAAGTTCTATGATATGAAACTTGTTTTAAGAATAGAACTTTGATGGGATGATATGAAAAGTTTCTTCACCTATAAATGGAGTGTCCTCAGAGAAACAAACTCAGGAGCGCTAATAAATAAATGAGTACAAAAGTAAAATTGTTGCACTTACTTTCAAAATCAAGACAGCAGCAAAACGGCGATACTCGACTCTATCTCCCCGCAACCAATCCAGAGCAATTTTTATCTAAGAGGACCAAGGCTTATCAGATACTTTACTATTCTAAATCATATTCTTTCATGTCAAGGGGGTACACAAAAATGCAACAAACCTGGCGTTCCACTTCATCTGCAGTCATTGCTCCCCCTGCCCTAGCAAGGTGGCCCAGAACTCTACTAGCAAGGACCAGAATATCAGGATCACGCTTTACCTCAAAAACAGTCCGTATGTAATTAGCAAACTTTGAAACCTTGGAGGAATTCTCTCCCAGCGCCACATCTATCAACTCATCAATAGCTCTTAGAGCTCCCAAATTTTCTGCAACATCACTGCTCTCCAGTAGAGATGAAATTCGATCATACAACTGATCCATGAAACGCGAAAATGCTTCTCCGCTGAGGTCACGGGCTTCTTCTTCCAGATGCTTCTTCAATGCTAACGAAGCCCCATCCTAGGAAACAACACAGTTTAAGCAGTTTAAGGCCTCTGTTATCAAACAAGCATAAAAGACAGCAACTTTTCCGGGTAATCTTCGAAAACCATCGGGCCCTTGAAACTATTAGCCTTGCTGATTAGAGCGAGTGAGAAAGTTATTGAATTTGCCTATAGTGAGTGAGGTGTGCTTAAAATTGGCTTATTGTATTAGCTCCAATAACACTAACATAATACCTAACAAATCACACAATTCATAGCTTGCACTATCCACTAAACCTATTAGTTATCCACTTAACCTATTAACAAGAAAGTGAAAAGTTCGAACGTCTCGGGAACCAAACAGAAAGTAAGAAACAGAGAGAGATAGAGAGCACAAAGTACTGACCTTGGGGCTGCCACGGGTGCAGAGGTCAGCAAGGATGCGATTAAGCGCGTCAAAACTTCCTCCACTGGGTCCGGCAGAGCCGGGGCCGCAGAACCTGAGGGACTGCCCCGAGGCCGCCATGTGTCTCAGGCTCCCCAAACCCTAAAACCCCCAACTTCTCTCTCCCACTCCCTCTCTCTGTAGCAATCGGATCTTCAAGGCATCGAAGCTCCGCCAAGAGAGCAATGGCAGATTGATTCTTCCGCCGGAGACGATGGGAAATGTAGGCGTGCGAGTAGTGGCGGGGGGGGCTAAAGCGGGGAGAGAGTACCAACAGCTCTCTGCAGATTACGCTTCGAATTAACGCAATCGAAAGCGAAAGGAGGAAAAAAGGGTGGTTTGGGGGTTTTGGGGTGGGGGCTTATTGCGGCTGTGCGTGTAAATCTCGTTAATTCTTGGGTCTTGTGAACGCTCGAGACCGATCATGCTCATTCATTACGCCGACTCAAACTTTCTTTCATTTTTTATTCACTTACTATAAAGGGTAAAGTAATTTTTTAATACAAAAAAGTTTTCGTTTCAAAATCAGTATTTATACACCGGTCCTGTAACCTGTAACCTGTAACCTGTAACCTGTTACGAAAAAATATATAGTTCTAAAAGTTATTGCAGAATTTACATTGATTAAAAACAAAATCAGTATTTTCTTGTCCTAGCTATTTGTTGCATTTGTGTATATGAATATTCTGCGATGATCATACTACACAAATTCTTGGGTATAATATGTATTAACATAATTAATTATTAATCTCTTGCTACATGCATACGGGACAATTATTTTTATATTTTATTATTTATTTCTTTTGTCTATAATATTTTTTTTAATTTTAGTTATTTTTTCTGTACGAAAATATATTTTAGAAATCTTAAATCAGTAGATCGGAGTATACTTTAAATTGGAATTGTGTCATGGGGGTGTAATACGTCAATTTGTCCACTATTAGACTATTAGCAGATAAATTTATTACTAGAAAATAATAAACTTAGTGTATAGGTGGTAATTTACTCTTTTTATTTTATTATTTAGTTTTTTGTCTGATAATTATATTGTTTTTATTTTTATTTTTTTTAACAAACAATATTATCTATACTAAGAGGAAAAGGATTGGCTTAACCTCACGACATTATTTTTGTTTTTAGTTCTTTTCATTTTAGTTAATATTGTTTCCATGTAAATATATTTTAATAAATAATAAATTTACTAACTACACATAGTCCCATTACGTGGTTTTTTTTTTTTTTTTTGTGAATTTGTTTTTTCTCTTGAAATCAAGACGATTTTGGGAGAAAGCTTTACCCTTTTTTCCTTCTCTTTTTATATAGTAGTCGATGTGTCACATCCCGACCCGGGCTCCACCGTAGCCTGATATTATCCGTTTTGGGCCCCGACCACGCTCTCACGGTTTTGTTTTAGGGAACTCACACGATAACTTCCCAGTGAATCACCTATCATGGGAGTGCTCTCGCGCGCTACTCGCTTAACTTCGGAGTTCTAACGGAACCCAAAGTCTGTGAGCTCCAAAAAGGCATCGCGCTAGGTAGAGATGAGAATATACATATAAGGCTTATATGATCCACTCCCCTGGGCGATGTGGGATTGACGGCCAGCATGCCTTGACCTCGGTCGAGGTGTGTCATTCTGCCCCCACACAAAGTGTGTGTGAAGTTTTTTATTTTTGTTTTTAAAATTGAAGGAGAGATGAATGAGGAGAGAGTGAGAGAGGTTTAATTTTTATTTTATTTTTAAATTAGAGGTGTTAAAATTACATGTAGGTGAGGTTTAAGAAAAAAAGGGCAAATTTTGTTTTGTGAAATTACGTGACTGCTCTTAACTTTTTTGTTGTGATAGAAAACTAAATAGTCCTTTCATCTTTTTTTTGTTGACAAAGAAGGTTCTATTAATATGTAGTTTAGATATAGATTCAAGTTAAATGTAATGTAACTGGTAATGTAACTGGCAATTAGTTGCAAGCGTAACTTAAACGACAATGACATTATCATAATTTGAAAAAGATTAAATTGATGAATCTTCGAGAATATTTTTGCATCTCCTCTCTAATTTAACTAGTATTTTTTTTTTTGGGAATAAATTTATACCTTTGATGAACTATAAAAAAAGTAGAATCCTATTGAATGAATTGCCCTTATGTCAAATAAATGAAAAAATTTGATGTTTTAGTATATATTAGAAATGATGCTCACGCGTTGCTACGGATTATAAATTATATGGAAGATTATGTTTGCAAGATATGAAAGATTGTGTGGTAGAAGATTAATACTATTTATATTCAAAACGTTGAAGAAAATTTACATATAAAATATTTAATCAATATAGCCCGCACCTTCCACACTCTAAACCAACCAAAATCCAACACAAGACCAAGTTATGCTTGCAGCCTCTATTAATTAACAGCCTTTAGGGCAAAAAAAGGTCCACCCCAATGGAGATTAAAACACACCTAATCGAAAACTCTGATTATAAACATCCATCAAATGATTTTACATCAGTCCCTAAATTTGTAAAACATGTTTTTACGCAAACAGAACAATGAAAAGTAGAAAAGTTAGAACCAAGTGGTTTTCTTAAAGCAAGAAATTGGAGCTAACACAAACAAAATGTATCAAATTAACAATACGCCATCAATTAACAACTTCATAACAAAAACAACTAAAGGCTCAGACCCAAATGAGATTAAAAGTTAGGAATTCACAAAACCAATTGAAAATCTAATTTCAAAATTCCAAACACCCACCAAATGATGTTGGATAAAGTTCTAAATTCAATACATGTTAGTCATTCATAAGAATGAAAGTAAAGTATGAAAATTTTAAAACAAAGGGCGAATCCTGTTCTCTGTCGAATTACTTTTTGAGCTTGGTTGCTTTCAGTTTCACACTACGCTTAGATTTGTTCTTCTTTGTGAGTAGACCTTCCAACCTAACATCCATTCACAGATACCCCAACTACACATGATTCAATATTATATTATATATTATATCCTAATCTTAGTATTAATTTAGTGGTTATTTTATGAGAATTTTGATACTTTGATTTATATTTATAATGTAGGACATTCAACTTCCTCTTGAGCAAAAAGAGATTAAACAGACGAATTTTGGAGTGATTCCAATTAGAGGATGTTTGTGAGTCTTTCACTATAATTGTATCACAGTTTCAGATTTTTCTACCAAATAGTTATTTTCTGGCGATGAAATAAAGAAGCAATGCGCAATGCTATCTAAGTGACATTTTGAGCTTATTTGGGCTTTTTGGCATCCAAGATGATGTCTTTTTGGTTCAAGACCTTCTGAAACTATGTTTGAAATATCTTAAGCTTTAATTTTAGTCGTTTTGGGCCTGTTTTGGAGCCCTGAAGATCCAGAAATGTGGAATTCTTTGTGATTGGGCAGATTTCTCAAAGTTAAAATAGGAATGTATTTCCTAATTATCTTATTCTATTATGTTTCCTAGTTTTTAGAACACATTTTATAGTAAGGATTTTAATTTCTAGTAGTATAAATAAGGCTTTTTAGCCATTAGGAGGGAAGGAGACAAACGCATAAATTTTGGAGAACTTTTTTAAGTTTTGACGATTCGATTTATATTTCAAGGTGTTTTCTATCATTTTTTTTAATAATATTTTGTTTTATGATTGCTTGTAATTAATTTCCTTTTGCTAGGGCGAGGCCATGAGCCTTAGCAATACTATGTATTATATTTTCAATTTACTTATGATATTATGCATGTAGGTTTTGAATTATTAATCACCGGTTTAAACTATCTACTTGTCTTAATGCTTGATCCCCTTTAGAATATCTAGAAAAGTATGCAATTTTGGTCGGAGGTCAGTCCCTGAAATTGACGAAGGCTTCTTGTGGTTAATATGTGCAAGTTCACTTAGGATGAATACAACGCCTTAAGGGTTGCATGATTTTTCAAAAAGTTTCACAAAACTTAATGAGTCACACATGTTTAGATTTGATATGAATACCACACACGGGTTGCATCTTTGATATATGCTCTATGTTAGGGGTCCAAGTAGGCATATTTTAGGAAAACCTAACCTTCAAAATATGCATGTGTAAGTCATAAGTAATTAGAAGAACTACGTATGATTGTTAAGGTGACGGCGGAACCCTAATGCTTTCACAATTTAATTTTCAAAGACCGTTTTCTTTTAGTTTATTTTATTTTGTCGATTTATTTAATTATTTCTATTAAATTCGTTTTTAATATCTTAAGTTACAAAATCAATTTTTTCCCAAACTTTGTTTTAAATAAATAATTAAGATTTGATTTGGCATAAAATTATTCATTCAATCCTTGTGGATAACGACCTTGCTAGAGCTGTTATACTACAATTACTTTGTACTCTTGCAAGTATTTTAAGTGTTTTTATCCCTACTTTTGCAGGTGGTAAAAATCTCATCACTACACCAACACAAATCTAAAATTATACATATACATATACATATATATATATATATATATATATATATATATATATATTATCTAAATGTAAATCAATTCTTAGCTAATAACATGTTCAAATCCTTATTTCCTCGTATGATTATGTAGCAATAGGATTGGGCAAATCATTAGCGAATCAACATGTTTAAACACCCACAACTTTTCCATAAACAATGTGAATGCAAAAAATATATTCTGGATATGATTAATTATCAAATTTACATAGTATAATTTGTTTCTTAACTTTTTTTGTTTTTGTTCCAAAAAATAGTGCAATATGTTGCATTGCCTTGCAAGACAAAAATCGACTTGCCTTAATGGCTCACTTATGAAACATTGGATTGCATTCGTTGTCAGAACTATTACATTATAAATTATAATGTCCATGTTAGGATGATCTTGCTAAACGAGAACAAAAGCTAAAGTAGTCTAATTAGAGTGAAAAAATTACGTTTCATTATCTAAAGTTTGAGGGGAATTGGCATGTTCACAGCCCTCGACTTGTCTTATTTACAAGAAAGCCATCAGATTGGGCTGATATTGGGGTTTGACTGTTTTAGGTTGCCTATCATATGTTTCTGGGGCTTATGTATTCGGCCAACAAAGGCCCAACCCGTGAGGGACAGAAAGGGGTAGGGAGAGTGGGAGGGAGAGAGAAAGCGAATGGGTCGTCAGGATTTTAGGGAGAGAAACAGAGAGGGAAGAGTGAGGATGCTGAACAGCCGTCGTCCCTCAGTCCGGGATTCATTTCCGATCGTCCATTCTCTGTTGCACGTTCAGATGAGTCACTTTTTCCTTTTGATTTTGTACTAAAATCTTAATATTTAATATTTATTGCATTTATATATCTGCTTGCATGTTGTGATTGAGAGGCCAGAATTATTTTACAAATCTTCCTGCACTGTTTGGTCAGGTTAGGCAGCATGCTTTTCTATTTTTTTAATCGATTCGGGGATTTTCTGCCCTTCTATTTATTTATATGCTCTCTGTTTTGTTTCTCACTCTGGGTTCCTCTGTATTTTTGTTAACTGTTCAAAGGTCCCCTTTTTTTTTTTTTCTGTTTCTTTTTTGTCATTTAAATTTTGTCTATTATTCTATATGGGCTTCCATTTCAATCCCAGTGTCCTTTAATTTAATGGAATGTTGTTAAATATTTTACATGTTTTAGGTCAGTTGCTTTTAAATGCTGCATAAGTTACTGGTTTGCTCGAAATTTCCTTTATCTTGCCAGAAATGTGTTGTGCTTTACCTTTTAAGTTGAAATTGGGAAGCTTGTGAAGCTTTTTTTTTAGTTGGTGTGTCCAAAACCTGAATTTTATTATTGTGTTTTCACTTCAATTTCAGTGATCCATACATTCCCTTTTTTCCTTTACAATTGTCTGAAACTTCTTAATTTTTAATGCCTCTGTAATTGCAGTAGTCACTTTGAATTGGTTGCTCTGGGGTTTTACTTCCCCTCTGATTTGAGTGATAATCCTAAACTGGGTTTTTCATCTCTCAAATTTAATTGGAAAAAGTGCTTTTCTGTATGTATGTATGTGTATGTATATATGTTTGTATATGTGTGTGAGTATATGTAGAAGTATACATATATATGTCTGTCTGAATTTATATGCATGTGTATATATGTATGCACCTCTGTGTGTATGCATGTATGCTTCTATCTGTGTGTATGTATGTGTATATGTTTCTGTCCAGGAATCTATGTGTCTATACATGGGTATGTATCTATGTATGCATATGTGTGTATGTACGTGTATATGTATGTCTACACATGGGTATATATGTATGCATCTGTGTGTATGTACATGTATATGTATGTATGTATGCGTCTGTGTGTAAGTTGTGCATGTATATGTATATATGTATGCATCTGCATATATACGATGTTTTCCAACTCCACAAAGTGTTGGAATATTTTGCTTGAACATATTGATGGTTTAACTTTGAAATCATTATCAACTACTCGATGGGAAAGTCACATTGAAAGTGTTAAAGCAATTAAATCCCAAGTAGCCCAGGTTAGAAATGCTTTGTTGAAGTTGGTGATAATTATTGAGAACCCCCAATTGAGTATAGATGTAGGATGTTTAGCATCAGGAGAACTTTCAAGTTTTGATTTTGTATTAAGTTTGGTTATTTGGTATGACATTTTGTTGAAGATTAACATTGTGAGCACAAAATTACAATATGAAGACATGCGTCTTGATGTTGCTCTAAAGGCATTGGAAACACTTGTTAGTTTTTTGAAAACCATAGAGAAACTGATTTTGCTTTTGTCATGAGTGATGCTAAAGAAATTGTACTTGATTCAGAAATTGACCCTGTTTTTCAAACTAAACGTTTGAAACCTAGAAAAAGATATCATGATGAAGTTGATGGTAATGAGAGGGAACAACAATCTGCAAAAGAATCATTTAGACCAAATTATTTTCTTGTTATAGTGGATATTGCTCTTTCTCAACTGAAACACAAGTTTGAACAGTTAAAGACTTTTGAATCTATTTTTAGCTTCTTATTTGATGCACCGAAGTTGTGAGATCCCGTATTTTTAGAATTTGTATTAATGTTATTATTGCAGTCCGTTTTGACCTAGAGACTTTTTCGCCATTTCATTGTTACATTAGTTCCTTACCTAGTTATTTGTGACACTATATGTGTACACCTTTTGGTTAAGCCATGCATGCTATCACTTCCTGCATGCAAAGAGTAAGAACTAAGATCACTAAGACACCATGTCCTACACCTTTGTATCATTATCATCATAACCAACGACGTGTCATCTTCCAAGTCATTCTAGTATATCACTTCAACATCAGCTTGCCACCTTAGAAGCTTGGTATGCTTGGTGGAAGTGTCACCAATATTGTTCCCATAAATTCAACACCTAGCCTTTGTGTTAATCTCTCATATGTGGATTGACACCTCCTGCTTGCCAATCAGATGAACCAATCCTCTTTTATATATTTTATTGTATTTTTTACTTGGCCATTACGATTTGGTAGCCGCCTGATGTCCCTATAAATGGGAGTTTTGCTCCATTTGTTTTCCAACTACAATTTGTATGCATTATGTAGAGGTGGTGTGTATATGTATATATATGTATGTACGTGTGTGTGTATATATTATATATGTTTAGAGAGAGAGAGGTTAGAAAAGAAAATAGAGTGGAAGAAATACATGGCATTAGGAGTGATCAAGGAGCTTAGTTATTGCGGTAGTGACGTGGTTCTTCGTTTTAGTTTTGGAATCGAGGAAGGGGTTTCTTGGGGAACTTATCACTATTAAGATATTTGTCTTGTTTAAGCTTTGTGAAATATGTGTTATACTTGATGTATTTTTATAATTGATGGAAGTGTGTATTTTGGAATATTCATATTGTCAATAATGTGGATATCGAGATAATGTTGATTAAATGCATATGTCATTGCATATTGGAGTGGAAGGATTGTTTTGGAATAAGAAAAATTCGTGTTTCAATTTTTTTTTTACTTTTACTTGCGCGCTGAGTGCGAGGTCACATTTTTCCGCCGACCCTGGGTCTGGGATGTGATAGAAGTTAATTTCATTAGATGATCAAGAGCTAAAAGAAAGTTATATGATTCTTGAAGTACATTTGAAACATGGAAATACCATGGATGTAGATGGAGCCGACTTATGTTCCGAATTACAGGTTTTGCAAATGATGTTATCTGAAGAAGCATTTCTATCTAATAACCCTTGGACATCCATGAAAATAGCAAACTTTGTCAAAGAAATTGACATGTGTCCTAATGTCTTAATTGCTTATTGTGTACTGTTGACTGTACCTGTGATCGTGGCATATGCAGAAAGAAGTTTTTCAAAATTGAAATTATTAAAATCTTACATGCGGACCACATTGAGAAGGATGAGATTGAAGACTTGGAGTATGATGATATAATTGATGATTTTGCTTCAAAAAATGCTAGAAGATAATTTCTTAAAGGTTGAAATTTAAGGAGCTTTGCTAGGAGTGGTTGTATACGATTGTACTTTTGATTGTCGGGGTTTAGGTACTATGTCCCCCTGTTGTATATTTTCTCAAGTAATATAACTTGGGCGTGAGGGCCTAGCCCCCCGGCTTCGACTGGGTTCTAGTCCTCATTAAATTATTTTCTTAAAACATATGTTTCCATATTAAAAAAAGGCACATTTTGAACTTTCGCATTGGGCACCAAAAAAAAAAAACTCAGGATTGGCCCTGAGAAGGGTACGATGGTGCTGTGCATGTTTTGCATCTTCCACTTTGGTTTGATAATTAAAAAAAAAAGTGACATATCTTAATAGGCAGTTTAGATGTCAAAAATTGTTTCCATACCAAACTTGAAGTAAATCATGTTATTTCAATGTTTGCATCTTCCACTTATGTCTTTAATCTCTAACGAACAAAAAACGAAACCCACCCATGTTTTAACAACTCATTGGAAACTAAATAGAAAACTGAAAGCAAGTGAAGACAGACGGTAAGTAAAACCTGAAAGCTTAGGAGGTGGATGTTGATGTTGGACTTAGTGGCATCCCGGGAGCTGAAATCAAAGAGCTGAAAATTAATAAAAAAAAACTTGTCAGAAAACTCGAAAACAACCGTGAATTCAAAATTGCAAATTATTGTGCTAGAGCCAATACGAAAAAAAGACTTAACACTCATCCAAGAACATATACGTGTACAACTACCAATGTGGTTCCCATTCCCACCTGCATGAAAAGAACAAAAAGTGTGAGCTTCTACGATTATTAAACACTCAGTAAGATCAATAATAGAAATTGCAACAGATAATGCTTATTAGTGAATGAAGCTAGTGTTGAGACAACGTGTTGAGGATCAGACAAAATTTTCTTTTCTAAGTGAACCTTACTATATTGTCCGATCTTGACAATTTTGGCCATCTTGCGATTTACATTTAACAACTATTAAAATAATAAAGCACATATTGACTCCAACATTTTTGAGATTCATTGAGCAACTATTAATAGGGCAAGAGATAAATAACATGACAACCCTATTCCTATTACCCAACTCAATCAACTACAGAAGAAGAAAATAAATTAATCCCCTCAAAGATGTTTTCATAAACTAAAAAAAGTCATACCCATCCGAACGAAAGTGGAATGTTATTTTCGGTCTCCTGTGATATTGGAACAATGGGGGCAGCTCTGATTCGAATCACAAATAATTCTGAGAATCTAGTTAACAGCATCATTTCTGCCAACAATTTGAATATAAATATATGTTAGAAAGAAAGTTTCAGCACAACCAAAAGATTAATTAAAAAACATATCCAAAATGTATGTCAAAAATTGTTCAAACTACAAAAACAACTCCAAAAATGAAAAAGAAGAAAAAGTGTTGAACAATTGAATATATGTTATACCTCTGATAGCCCACGTTAGAATCATTAGAGTTCTCTTCCAGCACATCAAAAAGACCTAGGAAAGAAATTATACTCAAAACATTACCAAGTCAAGCATGTTAACAATCATATTGGTCATATTTCTTTTCTAATAGAATCATTTCAAAGTACCTTTGCGGAGAAACAATTGCAAAGAGAAAATAATACCTGCTTTTTATTAAGACGCTAGCAAAATTAGTTATAGAGTTACTATCCAAGCTTTTCATGTTCTATATCAAAAGACACTAGGATTGACACACCCCGACCCAGAATGTCCACTAAAACTCCGCATTGAGCTGTTCTGGCCGACACCTGGAAGGTGACGAAACCATAAAGTGTGATGATGTGGAAAAAATGTGAATAAATTTAAACCTAAGAGTGCCTAAAAAGCAGAGTACGCTGGTGAGCAGGAATGAACCCACTTCACACGTGACGTTAAAGCATAAGTAAGTACAGTAGAGTGGATTGAGAATCATACCATTGAAAGAAATCTCCAATACTAAGATTTGCCACGAATCCTCGTCGATAAGAAAACTCAGCTAATAAAACATGGAGGGTGAAAACAAAACAAGGGTGAGTGGCCCTGGAAATAAAATTTTTAATAGAAACCTTCTAAAACTTTATAACCCCTCGCTGCAACACTTGTATAGTTTCCAGAAAATCATATCACGTATCAATGTGAAATAAAAAATATATCAATAGTAATTCCGTAAATATACCACGACACAGCATCTCATCAGCAATATAAATAATCATGTGCTCAATAGTCTATATTAGCACGCAAGTCGGAGTCACCTAATGTGACCTGTACGACTGCACACATATCTCATCAATCAATGCTAGCACATAAGTCGGAGTCACCTATAATGACCTGTACGACTTATCCATATCTCATCAATCAATGCTAGCGCATAAGTCGGAGTCACCTAGAGTGACATGTATGACTTACCTATATCTCATCAATCAATGCTAGCACATAAATCGGAGTCACCTATAGTGACCTGTACGACTTATAGGCAACCTGTATGACAGTGTCGGAGTTACCTATTATTGCAACATGTACGACGATGTCGGAGTTGCCTATTATTGCAACCTGTACGACAATGTCGGAGTTGCCTATTATTGCAACTTGTTTAATTACATAATAACTCACCTGAACTTACCTGCGCCTCCGTAAAATCATTTGGCATAACCATTTAACGTCCCAAAATTCTTAATCGGAACTAACCCGGTGATAGGCCAAAATAAAATCATGGTTATTCTCCACACTGTTAACCATCATAAACTTCTTTCCTTAAAGAAATCAAGTACCATGTTAAATTCGGGTTGTTTTATGGCTGCATCTAACTGTCTGGTTAGACTGCTTACTTACCCTCAAATGGGATCAAGCCATTCGTAGTTCAACATAGTACGTCAAAGCATTCACAGTAATTATGTGTAGGTAATAAGCATAAATCAATTTAAAAACATTTGTGGAATTATCAATCACATAAATATATATACGATAAAAGGAAAAGACCCACTCACCTGAGGTCCGCGCTACGACTCCTTAGCACGAATATCGAGATATCACGAACCATCGTCGCCTAGGACAATTATCAAATCACGTCTCAGAGTTTTTATTGATAGAACATGTAACTTACATAAAACATATCCCCAAGGATGTTCTAGAATGATTTGTAACTCATTGATTAAAAGCCAACCGTCGGTCAAAGGTCGACGGTAGGGTCCACAACCCTAAGTAATTCGATCCGGAAGGTCCGTACCTCGGATTTGCGATCCCTAACTTCCAAAGATCCACATTATTCTTCTAGAACAACATCCTAAAGTTTTGGAATGATACAACTGTCGGATCTCCGCCAATTGCTAAAATTAAGTGGAAGTCAACACTTTATTTTATGAACTAACAAATTCAATTCGGGAAGATCAGTACGTCGGATTCCCGATCCGTCAATTCCTAATATCCTTAAATATTACGTACTATAAAGTACTAGGGTTTGGTGACGATCCAACGGTCGGATCGTCAATTCATGCAAGGACCCCATGACGGCCAACTAGGTGGTCAACTACGAAACTGCATTAAAACATTGTAATTTCACTAAATGGGTGTCAAATATGGAATTGGGGCTTCAAAATTAGCCTAAGATGGTCAAGTGGGGTCTCGGCCCACGCGCCGCCGCGCATGGTGGCTAGCCGCCACGGCTCGCCGGAAAATTCCACTATTTCTAAAAAATTTCAAATTTCACAGAAATGAAGATCTCAAAGAGAGGAACAACTTTCATACCTGCCACGAAATCCAAAAATGGACGGAAGATGGTCAATTTTGCCCACAAAGCCGGCGGGTGCCTAAAACTTCCTAGCGTCGATTCGTTGTCTACGGTGGTCCAACAGGGTCAAGGTTGGTTGGGATTTGCTCCTGGGATGATGGGCTACAAAGCCCAAATGGTGGCATCGGCCATCGCTTTTGCCGATTTTTCGAAAAATTGAAAAGGGTGGCCGGAGCACTGCGAGAACCATCAACTTTCGTGGCCTCAAACCACCTCATACAGTGGTTAATAAAGGTGGTTCTTGGTTGGGTTTTGTAGAGGGGAATGAGAGCTTCAAGATGGACGTGGTGGCGTCGAAAATTTCCACCAGAGTTGGCCGGAATCGACCTTGGAAAATGGGATGTCGCGGTGGGTGGTGCACGGGAAAGCTGGGAGCTTTCTCCCTTTTTTTTTCTTTTCTTCTTTTCTGATTTCTGATTGGTTGTTGCCCCCTCTCTCTCTTCTAATTGGTCCTTTCTTTTCTCCCCTTGTCTGATTGGTCCTTAATCCCTTGCTAAAGGCTGATTGGTCGTCATCCCACAAGGTGGGAATTTAATTTATTTAACTAAACTTTAACTAACCAAATTCAAACGCCCATAACTATACCGTTATAATCCGGACTCGCAAATGGCTTTCGCCTATGCGTTCGTACCAATGAGTACTACGAGGATATGCTAAAAGAACAAATCATACGGTCCTATAGACGATGGTCAACAGAAGTTAAAGTCCTTGCATTTGGGGCATTTTTGTAAATTCATGTTTTTAAAATTTATAAAAACGTAAAATTAGAGACGGGTTGTTACAAAGATACATCCAAATTAGGTTTAAGCATATCACTAGGATACATCACATCCAAAAAATGTTTGGGCCTACAATTTGATATGCAATATTCTTATTGTATTTAAATTGGAATTTTGGAGAACCAATTAAATATTAACAAATATAAGAATCTCCCTTTTTAGTTCACTTTTTCATAAGGATAAACTTATATAAAAGAAGTCAAAACGAATTCAAAGTAGAGCAAGCTAAGGATTTAGAAGATAAGGATCATTTTTAAGCAGCGTCTAATAATAAGCATTTGTCGATACTCCACGAAAATCAATACAATATGTAACACCATCAAATAAAGAAGTTAAACTGAAGAATGAAACAAACAAAAAGAGAGGTTTAGAACTCATTAATCTCACGAATCTACTTCAAAATGATTTCTCCAAACACCTTAGTATCCAATGGAAGGCCATGACATTAATCATTAATTTCTTTCTTAATCTTTCTCAAAGTTATGTAATGTGACATGTTTCAGACTTCTTTGCTATTCTTCATAGTCTCGTCAAATGCTTCACCAAATTTCTTCCATTTTGATGTTATCATAAAATGAAATTCAGAAACAAATTCGTAATAAGAAGCACAAAATTCATAGAAGTTCCAAATTGAAAGCATGAAAGAGTTGGAGTAATGTACGAGGTCGATGTCTGATTCGTTATAAAGCTAAAGCATATCGCAGATTATGTATCGGTCGGCCAAATCGAAACCAGTTTTCTTAGTTTTCCAAAATGTCCGAAGAATGTTCTGCACCGACTGCTTCTGCTTCGAATTGGAATGGACCAGTTTCAACTAACAACTAAAATATTAAAAAAAAAAACAAATTTGACCCATAATATATAAAAATGAAGATAGGAAAGTGTAGAACAAGATTATACCTATTTGGAAGCCCAATGGTTGTCGGAGATGGCCGGAAAATAGCCTCAAATGTCACTGGTCCGCGGAAAAACTGGAAAACTTGCCGGAAACTGGGTAAACTTTAAACGTTCATAACTTCTTCAATACTCAACAAAATTGAGTGATTCAAAAATGAAAATCATACTTCTCGATGAAACAAAGAGAATGGTACCTTTATTGACTGCTAATTCACCATGGTTTGGCCGGAAAATCGCTCGAAATTGGATAACCATTTTCGAGTTAGCCAATTTCGAGCCGTTTTCTGGCCAAACTACAGCGAGTTAGCCATCAAGAAAGATACCATTCTCTTCGTCTCGTCGATAAGTATGATTTTCGTTTTTGAATCACTCGATTTTGTTGATTATTGAAGAAGTTATGAACGTTTAAAGTTTACCCAGTTTCCGGCAAGTTTTCCAGTTTTTCCGCGGACCAGTGACATTTGAGGCTATTTTCCGGCCATCTCCGACAACCATTGGGCTTCCAAATAGGTATAATCTTGTTCTACACTTTCCTATCTTCATTTTTATATATTATGGGTCAAATTTGGTTAAGAAACGATTGAGTTACAAAGCTTTGAAAATTACCCAAAGAGTTTTTAACGGAATGACCATTTGTGATTGGTTTGATCAATCTCAGGGCCCATTTCTATTGATTTTCAATGTCAATGACCAAAATGATGTGTTTGATCAATGTCAGGGACCAATTGTGATAAAAACCCTAAAAAAAAAGAAAACTAAGGAAAAGGTGTCACGCCCCGATCCCAACATACGTCCTGGATCAACACGTGACGTCACAAAATACTCGTATCTCAACATACCTCACCTCCGGGATATGAATTAAAGCACCACTCAAGGTCCAATTTGTGTAGCAAATTCCGTATACTTTATGGCTGCATCTAACCTCCTCGTTAGACTGCCTACGTACCCTCAATAGGGATCAAGCCATTCGTAGTTCGTCATTCATTACACTTCGACGATTATCACAATACGTTCAAATCGAAAAGCATAGCATTCCTCAATCAATTATTAGAGCTTAACAAGCATGAATTACTAGATTCACGGCAACATAACAAACCCACATGACATTCAAGGTTTCCATTCCATCCATCATATAAATCACTATGTTTTCAACATGATACCTCCATCCACAACATTAACATATCCAATAACCAACGAAGCACAATATTGTTCTCAAGCCACATTGATCACTAAATAATCATAATCATAACAATCATATCCAATGTCATTCCACAATCCCGTCAATTAATCCATTCATGAATCAGGGATGCATGATCGTAGCATTTAACTATGTTAATCAATCAATGAGATAACATACCATTTCACCAATTCAATTAGAGAACTCTATATAATTCCCTACTTGGGTTATGAGTCATAACATGGTAATTCTAATTTGTATTCACAAGATCTATTGTGAGTAATTCTCATTCACTCAAATTTAGGATTCTAAGATAACCTTACGGAAATGAACAAGAGCATGGGTTCCGGACCACTCAACGGAATCCAACAACATCGGGTTCCGGACTACTCAACGGAATCAAAATATCAAATGGTTTCTCATAATTTACCCAGACCTGTCGCATGTGAATTAAGTGCCTACGTCATGGAAATGGTGCATCGGGCAAACAACAACTCGGATAAGCTGCGAAGCTCGTGTGAGCGACAATAATACAAAGTGTGATAATAGTGATACAACCAACCATCAATCCCGGTTTATAAACTTTGAATATAAATCATTCAAAAGAAATTAATACCAAACCTTCGCAAACTCCGAAGGAGTCACCCAGACATCCAACGGTTCGTCTGAAACAATCACAACATCTCACAACCATATTCTCATACAACACCATGAAAAGTAGGGTTAGAGTGACGCGGTACAGCCGAAGCCTACAAAGTAACCAAACAGGAAGTGGCCCCCCAACGCCGTTTAACCAAGCAGAGCCACCCCTAGGAAAGTAACCAAGTAGGCAGTGACCCCCCAATACGGATTAACCAAGCAGGGTCAAGATAATCAAGTAGGTAGTGACCCCCCCCAATGCGGATTAACCAAGTAGAGTCACACCTACAGAACTGTTAGGCAGTGATCACCCAATGCGGATTAACCAAGCATGATCACCCCTAATTATAAATGGCCATGAGGATCGCCCAACGCGGATTAACCAAGCGCGATCCATATATAGTATGGTCCCCCAATGCGGATTAACCAAGCAGGACCACTAGTGACCCCCCAATGCGGATTAACCAAGCAGGGTCAAGGTAATCAAGTAGGTAGTGACCCCCCAATGCGGATTAACCAAGCAGAATCACACCTACAGAACTGTTAGGCAGTGATCACCCAATGCGGATTAACCAAGCATGATCACTCCTAATTATAAATGGCCATGAGGATCGCCCAACGCAGATTAACCAAGCGCGATCCATATATCGTATGGTCCCCCAACGCGGATTAACCAAGCAGGACCATCCATGTACCACTGCTACATGGTGCAGTTAGATCAACACACAAACCACATACCCTTAACTCATCCGCTATGATTTACATCATAATCACTTGCACTAGTTACTTAATTTACAAAAGCTCAACCAAGGAAAATAAGGCACAAATACTAAATTTAGAACGGATCAACGAAGCGGGAAATGAAACAATATCGAAGCAACCAATCCCCATCACAATGGGTTAACGGACCACTACTAGCCCTTACATTTCATCACATCAATTCAATCATACAATACAAACCATATTTCCAATGCACAAGTCAAATCATACTTAATAAAAATAGCTCAATGGCCAACTTTATAACAACAATTGTTTAGCATAAGACCTATTTTAAGGATCCATGGTGTAACCATAAAGTATATTAGCACGAAAGATTTCAGAGTAATAACCATATCGCATAGATTAAAATCACTCACATGAGGTCCACACTAACGCACTCTAGCATGGAATCCAAGGCATCAAGCTCTATCACCGCCTAAACAAAGCACAAGTCCACATTTAGATTTCTCTCAATAATTTCACATACCCAAAACTCTCATAAGCCTCCCACAACGACATTTAATAAGAATCAAACCATCGACATGATCTTACATCACTTGCTCCGTAAGATCCAACCACTAGATTATCACTAGTAAGTCTCTAATGTCCTTAAACAATATCTACAATAGCATACTAAAATTTGGTGTCAAATCAATGTTAAGATCGTCAATTGCTAGAATATTCAAGTGGCGGACCTTATCTAAAATATAATATACTCAACCAACAGCATTTAATAAATCGAATGTCACACATCGGAAAATTCGACTTTTTCCAAAAATTCACAAATTTTACGGGAATAAAGATCTCAACAAGTAGAGTAAACTTTATACCTGTGGCCAAGTCCAATTTGGCTGGGAAGGCCTTCAAATTGGCTCGCACCCGTCGAAAACCCTAAGGTGGGTGTTCTTCAATCCGGCTTCCTTGGTGTTCCAACGCCCTTACAACCTGTTGGGTCTTGTTCATGGGTCCAAGGGGAGTTGATTAAGGGTGGTGGTGGGTGGTGAAACTCGCCGGATCGGAGAAATCACCGTCGAGCACCTCCGGTGCTTCGGTGGGGTTCTACACGATTTGGACCTTAAAAATCCTCAAATTGAGTGGAGATGGAAGAAGGAAGGTAGCTGAGTAGGTTGCAGGTGATGAATGGGTGCACAACGCCTGAAAAATGAAGGATTTTGGCCTGAAATTGGCCGGGTCGAAACCGGTTTTGTGGGTGCACGGGTTGACAAATTGGGGGGGGGGAAGAACTTCAGCTTCTCTCTCCCCTTAATTGGTCTTTTTTTTTTTTTTTTTGCCTTTCTAAATGGGCCCTCCCCCTTTATTAAGCTCATTTAACCTTTAACCCACCTATAGGAATTACATAGTTTCCACAATCTATAACACACAACTTCAAACGTCTGTAACTATACCGTTATAACTCGGACTCGCAAACGGCTTTCACCTATGCGCTCGTGGCTTCGAGACCTATTCGAAAACATACTTGTGACCTCAAAAAGTCAATGAATTTTTAAATAATTATTTTCCAAACTTTAATCTTCATAACTAGTTTAATTAAAATCTAAATCCAAACAATTTCAAATAATTTCTCGAGAAATAATATTAAATCTCAATAGTACAAATACGTAGATTATAACAGTGAAATCCGGGAATAGGATTTCACAAAAGGATTTGAAAACTTTGAGTTTTAACGATAAAGACAAAATAAAGGGTAAAGTGAATAGTACCAGGATTGAGTTTTTAGTGTAAAAATGTGGTTTTTCGTTAAAGTGAGCAGTACTAGGAGCTTTTTGTTAAAGTTCCCTAAAAAAAAAAGGGGGAGAATATGAAGGACGTGTTGCAGTGGTAATATGAGAGATTTTAAAGAATTTCTCGCCGGCTTTGCGCACATTAATGGGCGAAGATGAAAACTAGTCGGAATGGGGTTTATTGGGGAGGGGGTGTGGTTGAATCTAAGTGAGCTACCTACATATCTCTCAAAATGAGAATCAAACCATGTGTATTTTTAACAAAAAATGGTGTAATGTGCAATACATCGTGAACCATGATTGATGAATAGTCTATGGCGGGGCGCTAAGGAGATCAGTTCCTCATGGATGTGTTTACGCGTAGACGACGGCGATGAAGAGAATCTCTAAAAGTCACAGAGAAGTCTTCTTTTGAGAATTAAGAGAAGATCCCCTGATAAAGATCAAAGCTAGAGTATTTATAGAGATCTTGAGACTCCTTGTAGCTAAAGTAATCCTAATCAAATCGGGAGACTACCTAAGAGAGAATTTAGAATAAGATATCCAATTTTCCTAGGATTACGATTATGTTGCCTAATCTCAAAGATATACTAATTTGACTTGAATTATGGTTTTCTTACTTGGGAGACAAGTAATATCTTCAATAGGCACCTAGCTTGTTAGATTAAGCTGTTAGACTATGCCTTGGTTTGGTACTGCTTAAATTTTTTTTTAAAGCTGGGACGAAAAAAAGTTGAGCTCAATATTGTGTCACTTATTTCTAAAAAGGTTTTTATCATAAATGGTCTCTGAAATTGACCCACCCAATCAAGATGGTCCCTGAAATTGAAAATCCATCAATGTAGTCCCTGAAATTTGGTGTCGCAAATCAATGTAGTCATTCCGTCACAACAACTCCGTTAAAAATTCTGTTAGGTGCTGATGTGGCACATAATTGGATTCCACAATATAATAAAATATTGCCATGTGGATTAAAAGTATTTAAATAATAATTAAAAAACTATTTTATATAATTAAAAACAGAAAAAAGAGAAAAGAAGAAGAAGTTCATCATCTTCTTCATGACTGTTCATCATCTTCTTCTCCCCCTACCCAGCGACCCACCATTCTCCTCCCCATTCTCTTCCCCTTGAAACGGCTGGAATCGAAGGAATGAAGACAAAGGTTCTGGTGTGGGTGAAAGTCACTAGCGTTTCTGTCGAGGGCTATAAGTCTGACAAAGTATGGTTCACCGCTGGTATGAAGAAATCACGACCCAAGGATGCTTATGAAATGCCTCGCGATGCCATTATAGTCGAAGAATTCTAAGGATGTGTGAGGTTTTTCGTTTTCACTCTCATTATATTTTCGGAATATGAAAATCTTAAGCAAATAATTGTGCACGCAATTGTTTTCGTTTATTCAATATGCAGAAATTGTCATGCGACTTGATCATTTTCCCAAAACAATAGATTTCTGAAAGATGTAAAGAAACAAAATGATCATTCACAACAAACAACTATGATAAAAAATAAACTGATAAAACCTCCACAACTCCGTCAGTTGAGTTGGGTTGGAATGAGTTGGGGCGAGTCCTCTCGGAAAGAGCGAGTTCAAGGGAGGGCGCCGGGCAGGTTCACTTCTTGCTGATGCCTTTGCGTCGTGATTTCTTCATACCACCGTTTCAAGGGGAGGAGAATGGGGAGGAGAATGGTGGGTCGCTGGGTAGGAGAAGAAGAAGATGATGAACAGTCCTCTTCTTCTTTTTTTTTTTTTTTTTTTTAATTATATAAAATAAAATTTTAATTATTATTTAAATAGTTTTAATCCACATGGCAATATTTTATTATATTGTGGAACCTAATTATGTGTCACATTATCACATAACAGAATTTTTAACGGAGTTGTGACGGAATGACTACATTAATTTGTGACACCAAATTTCAGGGACTACATTGATAAATTTTCAATTTCAGGGACCATCTTGATTGGATGGGTAAATTTCAAGGACTATTTGTGATAAAAACCTTAATAATTCTGTGAGAAACAGCTGGAAAGTGGAAGCAGCTAGCTGCTTTCAAAAACCGGCCTTTTATCATAGAAACACGGGTGAACAGTAACGTTTAATGAAAGTTTTCAAATGGCGATCCTACCTCACCCCTCGCATCTCACTTCTCTTCCTTGCTCTGGTCTCTCACTTCTCTCCCTCCCGTCTCACTCATTCACTCCCAACAGCCGCCAACCTGAAACTTCCTTCCTCCCAGCGATCTCTCTCGTTCTCCATGTCGCGTTCTCCGGCTCGGCGTCCCTCCTCTGGTAAGCTTCTCTTGTCTAAAATTTCGTTATTTATTTGTTTGGATTTTTAAATTTAGGGATGGCAGAGTGCGTGAAAGAGGGGTGGGAAGAGCGAAGGGATGAGTGTATGGGTGTCGGGAAAAAAAAATTGGGGATGGAGGGTCGGGAAAAAATTAATTGGGGAAGGTGATATGGTTTGTGTAAAAAATTAATTGGGAAAAAAAAAAGGGTTTGTGGAGGAAAGAAGAAAAATTGAGAGATAAGTAAGAAAAATTGATTACTTGTCTGCCCGCAACGAAGCTTGTCGTTCGAGCCGCTCGAACTGAGTCCAAAGGGGTCTCTCTGGGGTTCCGAGCTCCCAATTTTGAGGCACCACATATATACTTGTTCTTTTTAAATTTTGTTTTGAATTATGTTCAAGATTTGTTCTTTATTTTGATTGTTTGGGAATTGGTTTTAGATTCCGGAGCCACTTACTGGGAAAGTTTGGAAATTGGAAGATTTTGAATCACATCCTGCTTTACTGGTGAGTTCTTGCTTTGTGTTTTTCTTCAATGGTGTTTTGGATGGTTCTTGTTTGTTTGATTTTCTTATTATATGTCATGTATTGGATATTGGCAATTAGTTCGAGTGGATTTTTAGATTAATTAACATGAATGATGGGTTCTTAAATAACAACTGCAACTGCAAATGACATGACATTTGCTATTTTAGTGGAAATCAGAGGACGTTAAACCTCTCTTTGCTTTTCCAGACTATCACCATTTAAAAAAAACCAGAGTTCTCCCTTCACAATGGAATAACTACACGCCTATTTAACAATCATGTCACTGTACAGTTTTTAGAGGCTCTTCCCTCTCCGTTTGCTCTTTCTCCCAAAGGAATTGGTCATTGGTTGAATTGGCCATATTGTTTCCATGTAAAACCATCTCCATTGGAATGGAGACTAGCAAACAATTTGACATCAAAGTGAGGCATGTAAAATCTCGTGGAGGAACCATGACGATAATTAAAGTTAAATCTTGTAAGGCTTCCCAGAGAAACATCAAGAAACCTTTAGAAGGTTTCTCTGCATATCGGTTTAAGCCAAATATATTCTATTTGAGGGGCACCTCTGTGCTATTGAATATTTGAGGGGCACCTCTGTAGTTGTTTATATGTGTAAAGAGCCATGATAATCCTTTAGAGTTAGATAAATATATTACACTGCTCGATTTGGGTAGCACCATAGCAGTATTGTCATACAAATGTTTTACCTCAAGTATCTAAAGATGTTTGCTCTGTTGTCAATGTATTAAACTGCTCCCTGTCCAATGTGTTTGACATATGTTAAGTCAAGGAATAGACAAACTACAGCACAGTCATCTACTTGGGAAGTTGGGTACTTCTGTCTCCACGCTCGAACTGCTGTCTCTACCAGTGCTCGAGCTGCAGAAGAACGTGCTGGGGCTGTTGCGATAATGTCTACCACTTCTTTGTTAGAGAGGACATCCCAAATCTGCCAAGAAAGTTTTAATCTTAGATTCCAAAAGCACGAGGAATCAGAGGGGGAAAAGGAAAGGAAATGTTATATATATATATATATATATATCTTTTGTAAATAGCATAATTAGCTGGCTACGTACCCCATCAGTAGCCAGGACTATAAATTCATCCCTCTCTGTGAGACGCCAATAGGATACATCTAATAAGCAGACCACAGTTGACCATAGTATGCATTCCCTGTATACTATTGCATGTAGATGAAAGCCATTATCCAATGTACCAGGAAAATTCACTCTCTAAAATTTATGAGAAGTTATTTCTATTATTTCTGGCCCCAAGACCATTTGCCTGTCACTGAACTGGAGCATCCAGTACACAGGTGCTGTATCAGTTACTTCAGACATTTATCTTTTTCTTTGTTGGGAAAATATGAATTTACGGTCTTTGCTGAATGTTGGTGTGGCATAAGACTTCTTGCATTGAGTATTTATGTGTGTTTAGGCGTTTCCAGTCCCTTCTTATATTTACTTTAGCTCACACTACACTGTTGTAGACCTTTCTAATGTTATAGTTTTTTCCTGGTGTATTTTTTCCCCCAAATGCAGTGTCGTATGCAAGCATGTTTACGACAAAGGGCATATCATGCATTACTTACGGGAAAACAACACACGATGCCCTGTTGCAGGTATATTTATTTTTTGTTCCCCTACATCAGTTGGACTTATACTTTGGTGAGATTGCTAAACCTTTTGGTTTTTCCTCCTATCAGCTTGCCCTGTGAAATTGAAGTCAGATAAAGTGAAGGATGATCCACTGTTAGCCGCTGATATTGATGAATTGCGTAAAATGCAGAATCAGAATGTCATGACTGATGTGATGGACGTCACTGAGTTTGAAGAGCGATTGGATGATTTCGGGATGTGAAAAGTTTCTAAAATGACATTTCAGCTTAGCTATTTCAACATGCTTTTAGGTCGTTGTGAAGTAGTCGTGTATTCTGTAGAATGGTTTTGTATAGAGTGACCTGGTTTTATGATATTGCATATGTAGTACTAGTAGTTGAAAGCACTTCCGGTTCCTTCTCTCTGTTGAATTCTTTTAGACTGCATTTGGACAAGTGCATTAACATGAGGCATTCAGTTGGATTGCCTAATTCAAATTTTATACTTGGTTAAATCTCATTATTCTATATTTGAAGTGGTTTAAAGAGTAATTGTGAAAGAACCCGTTAACCTAGTTGTACAATGAACAAAGTTGGAACTCACAACTTCTTTGGGCCGTGCCATTGGGAAATAGAATAGCGGCAAGTTTGATGAATGCATCTAATTAGATTACTTTCAAGTACATTAACAATATTGTACTAATGAATTCTAGCTATTCAATCTAAAATATTTTAATTGTAGTTTGTCATAGTGTTGACCCTAAAAACTACCAAGTCTACGTGGTGCGCAAGCCGAGTAACTAATAAGCTAACTATGTCATTCGGTTGTGTGCGGGGCGTGCCAACTCGTCGGCCGAGGAGTAAAATGTGTTGATGTTGCGTTGAGCGCGCGGTTGACTTCTGATTCTTGTGATTGCGGCCGAGGAAGGAACTTGACTCGGCCCTTAGATTCTAAAGCCTGAAGACAAGGCTACTAATTATGCGAAGTTCACAAATCGTTATCGTCAGATTCGGTCACAGTAATGATATTCGTCAGAGTAAACTCACGCCGAATTGACACTAAAGTGTAAGGGCACAAATACTCAAAGCGGATGTACGTCTTGATGGTGAATGTGGTTTGGCTGTCAGAATGCCGAACTCAAAAGCCAACTTGTGAGTATCCAATCATAAAACAACTCGGCGTTCAATGTGCCGAGCCCTAGTAAACTGTAACACCTCACTTTGCCAAGAAGGCTAATGAGATGACCTCTGCCAATAAGGATTCGGAAATCCTTCTCGACCGAGACTTGGATAGATAACCAGTTGGCCTGTTCGCAGTGCTGTTTATCCAAATTGAAGGTGTTCCGCGGTCGGCTGATTCTACGGCGATAGTGCTATTTATCCAAACTGAAGATAACACCGGTTGCCTTCACAGTGCTGTCTATCCAAACTGAAGATGTGTTGGCGAAAAGGAAAATACAAATCTCAAGGTTGTTGAGAGGTTTCGTATAGAGCGAGGGTTTGCGCAGGGCAGATTTGTGTGTTGAGTTGTAAAGGGGTTTTGAATGATGCATTGAGTCTTGTATTTATAGGGACGAGTACATGCTTGATAAGCTCTAAAGTTCCACCATGCTACTAGAACTCTTCCACCGTTCAAGCTTCGGTCAAATCCCAATTTCTGTAGTGTAATCCGTATGCATCTTTATCATGTACCCATGCGAAGCCAAACAGTATTTCATGATGAGGCCACATGTTTTAATGAGATGTATTTCAATCTCAAATGGGACTCTAGGTTGATAACAAAGAGCCACGTGGGCTTGTCTCTGCCTTAGATGTTGCATGCATGCCTATCTCCATGTAGTCTTCATTAATTCACATGGAAGTTCCTAAACTAACTCAACTTGATCGTGAGTCAACCAATCATCACGTGCAGCCCCATACCTAAGCAAGATAAGCAACCACTCTTTATGTTGATCAAAACATAGATATCTGAGCAAAATGTGTTTCATCCCAATCACTTCACTTCATTTAATTCCACCTTTATCTTACTTGTTGTACTCTTCATTATCTAATTCCATGTATATGTCCATACTATTAGGTTTAAATGATTTACTATATTACTAAGAGATAACATCATGATTAAAATCACAATATCATTTCTTAATAATAATTGAAAATCATTTCAATCACTTTGTCATTCAACGGTAAAAAATTATGTTCTTTCAATGGTCTCGATTACTCGGGCCGATAGTGTAATTTTGAGTCCAAACATTGCCCCCCAGTTTCCTTGAGCTTCGGCCCCGAAATCCGAATGGTTAAGGAAATTAAGCCTAGGGTCAAATAATTGTCGAGAGCATCGCGACCGAACACTAGGAAGTCAAGAAACCATATGCTTAGGAGTTTCCCTTCGTCGACAAACCCACACTAACAATTTTGGGAAAACATCTCACTCTCTGTTACCCCAAATTTGGTCACCGAGTACCAACAGAACTCGGCGAAAACAAACTGCCAGTAAGCACTCCAGAAATTTCCATAGCTCACTAGCTCGTGGTGTATACCAACGATAATGGCACAAGAGTCACTTGCCGACAATAAAATCAACCTTTTCAATTTGATCCTTGCTCTGCGCGCTAGCAATATGAAATCAACTTATCAGTGAAGAGCATCGTTGAAAAGCCAAACATTTCTAAACCTTTTCGGTACACGACTTCGACTCGGCAGACTGACCGCCGAGCTCAGTGTGAAAATACCATAAATATCCCAACAAATAGAAACCTTGCCAAAATTGTTCGATGAAACTTGATCGCCGAGCTCGGTAGGCATCCTTAATGGTATCATAGCAAACACCATGCCATGGACATTAAACACCACCACGCTGAGCTCGGCAGACTGCCCAACGCTTTTCTTGTCTCAATCTGGTGACTAAATGCCCCCAAATATGTGCAATGGCCGAATGATTTTAGTATGGTAACTTGTGCCAAGCGCCAGCTCATGCTCATTGAGCTCGGCGAACAGTTGGTATATGTATATGTCATGCATTTGAATGGCCTTCACCGAGCTTGTCCTTCAGTTCACATGCGCTGACTTCAACCATTCCTAACAAAATCTTTGCATTCCATGATATATCCTTTTTGCATGCTACCCCTTTTTTGGTCGAGATTCCAATTTGCATGCCCCATATATATATATATATATATAGGCTGAATGACCCCATGGTCGAGCATAGCACTCGGCAATAATACCTTGCCGAGCTCGGCATGTGCGTGTGTATATATATTAATAACTAATAAACTGCCATCTCTCTTTCTGTCTCATGTAATGTGATGTTGTTGATGGGCCATTTGACACATCTAAAATGGATGCTGACTTGCAAATGGGGCCGAGGGAAATGAGGCCGAACTGCCATCCCCGAGCAACCTGCTTGTTCACAAGAGACAACATGTGGACAGCCGTCGCCATGTCAATCAACCATCCACTCCTCAGCAATTTTAAATTCAGTAGTGGCATCCTGATGTGATACTGCTACCAAACGAATGACACCAAGCATGAGGTTAAACCACCTTTACTTTAAATGTGAGTATGGCACGACCACTGGAAGCTTTAAACAATTTTGTGTTCGTCCAAATCTCCTCGGCCATGCTATGTGGCTGTTTCATTCGGCCAACTCCAAAACCATCCTTGCCGAGTGAGGATTAGGCTACACAAAAGCCTAACACCTAGCATGAGTGACCTTCTGCGAATGTCCATCTTTTCTCGGCTGAAACAGTTTTTTAAGCCGCATATAAAATGTTGCCCCCTTATTTTCTTATGCATCGGCTTGCATAGCCGTATGTTTAAGAAAATAATTTATTTATTTTACATATATATTTTTTAGCAAACGAAAAGAAAAGTGGCCGAACTATAGTTAGGAGGAGGCCAACAATGCTTTATTCCAAGTCGAGATCTTGTAATAACAAAATTCTTAATCTGATTTCGCTTCAGGCCGAACAAAGAATAATCTCCAAATACTTGTGACTTGGTGAAATTTTTTTCATTTTCGGCCGCCGAATGTGTTGAACAATTATTATGCCCCCCAGGCATAATTTCGGCTTTTAACTCGAACAACTGAGCCGAACGGGATTTCTCCATATCGGCTTTATTGCCAATAATCATATCGATTGGCGTGGTTTGTTCAGCTGAAATTGTGAATCGGTCTTATTCGTCATTGGAACACCCCTCTGACAAAACAGTTTCCAAGTCGACTTTTGGCTCAGAAACTTGAACCTTTTCTTCTAGGCCTACCACACTTTCAGTCTCGACCGAACAAACAAGTGGCCTAGGTTCTTCTTCGGCCGTCTCGACAATCTTCTTAGGCCAAATTTTAATTGTGGCCGAGGCGAAAAATTGCCCCCCGACCTTTTCAACCAACCATTCTTTAAATGGAATCGATTGGTAGTCGAAAACGTAAGGAAATGTTCTCTTGATAGCCAGGCATTAAATTGAGCCATGTCTTCGTTTATCCATTGCTCTTGTAGGGTAACATGAGCTTCTATTCTCAACATGGAGGCGAATGATTTTTGCCTGGCTCTTACGCCACGAAGAACTTTTTCCACTTCCAAAGATGCTTTACTTTCCTCATACAATCGACTACGTGGAGCCGAATCGGAATCTTGATATATCATATGAATTTCGTAGTTTTAGCACTGGGTCCCACTGGGCATGCCAAAATGTTGACCCTAAAAACTACCAAGCCTACGTGGCGCGCAGGCCGAGTAACTAATAAGCTAACTACGTCCTTTGGTTGTGTGTAGGGCGTGCCAACTCGTCGGCCAAGCTCGACCGAGGAGTAAAATGTGTTGACGTTGCGTTGAGCGCGCGGTTGACTTTTGCGTCTTGCGATTGCGGCCGAGGAAGGAACTCGACTCGGCCCTTGGATTCTAAAGTCTGAAGACAAGGCTACTAATTATGCGAAGTTCACAAATCGTTATCGTCAGATTCGGTCACAGTAATGGTATTTGTCAAAGTAAACTCACGCCGAATTGACACTAAAGTGTAAGGGCACAAATACTCAAAGCGGATGTACGTCTTGATGGTGAATGTGGTTTGGTCGTCAGAATGCCGAACTCTAAAGCCAACTTGTGAGTATCCAATCATAAAACAACTCGGCGTTTAATGTGCTGAGCCCTAGTAAACTATAACACCTCACTTCGCCGAGAAAGCTAATGAGATGACCTCTGCCAATAAGGATTCGGAAATCTTTCTTGACCGAGACTTGGATAGATAACCAGTCGGCCCATTCGCAGTGTTGTTTATCCAAATTGAAGGTGCTCCGCGGTCGGCTGATTCTACGGCGATACTGCTATTTATCCAAACTGAAGATAACACCGGTTGCCTTCACAGTGTTGTCTATCCAAACTGAAGATGTGTTGGCGAAAAGGAAAATAAAAATCTCAAGGTTGTTGAGAGGTTTCGCGTAGTGCGAGGGTTTGCGCAAGGTAGATTTGTGTGTTGAGTTGTAGAGGGGTTTTGAATGATGCATTGAGTCTTGTATTTATAGGGACGAGTACATGCTTGATAAGCTCTAAAGTTCCACTATGCTACTAGAACTCTTCCACCGGTCAAGCTTCGGTCAAATCCCAATTTCTTTAGTGTAATCCGTGTGCATCTTTATCATGTACCCATGCGAAGCCAAACATTATTTCATGATGAGGCCACGTGTTTTAATGAGATGTATTTCAATCTCAAATGGGACTCTAGGTTGATAACAAAGAGCCACGTGGGCTTGTCTCTGCCTTAGATGTTGCATGCATGCCTATCTCCATGTAGTCTTCATTAATTCACATGGAAGTTCCCAAACTAACTCAACTTGATCGTGAGTCAACCAATCATCACGTGCAGCCCCATACCTAAGCAAGATAAGCAACCACTCTTTATGTTGATCAGAACATAGATATCTGACCAAAATGTGTTTCATCCCAATCACTTCACTTCATTTAATTCCACCTTTATCTTACTTCTTGTACGCTTCATTATCTAATTCCATGTATATCCCCATACTATTAGGTTTAAATGATTTACTATATTACTAAGAGATAACATCATGATTAAAATCACAATGTCATTTCTTAATAATAATTGAAAATCATTTCAATCATTTTGTCATTCAATGGTCGAAAATTATGTTCTTTCAACAGCCTCGATTACTCGGGCCGATAGTGTAATTTTGGGTCCAAACACATACTAATTCATATTTAAGATAAAGTTTATAAAGATTTTTTTTTTTAAAATAAAGTATATTTAGTAATTCACCTTTATTTGTTAAGAAGATTAAATTAATGGCACATATAGTATTATACCATTTTTTGTTATTTCACATAGTCATAGCTGTTTTACATAAAAGTTTACCAAACACTATAATACTGTTTTTTTTTTTTTTCCAAAAGCACTTTTACAAAAAATGTTTACCAAACACTCTGTTGCTTTATTTCATAGCTGCTTATTCTCACAGCACAACATAATCAATTTTTTTTCAAAGCACAGCAATACTAAACCAGTCTTCCATGGGCTATAGGCATTCCGGTCACTCTTGCCACCCAAGATGCCATGTGTCACGGGCCTAGAAAGTCATGGTCTCACATACCCTTTTAGCATTTGAAGATAAGCTATTTACAGCACCTCCTATTATCGATAGGAGCAAGGGGGTTCCAATTTATCCGTTTACATGGTGGAAATATGTAATTCCAACAGAAATAAAAATGAGCCTTCACCCTTTATGGAAAAATAGCAAAGATCAGAAGATGGGGGACGTTTTCCTTCAGTTGAAGGCGTGGAGAAGAACATCTTCTCCCAGCCGGCTACAGGAAATCTCTTTTTAGCGGCTGCAACAATCTTTCCTACACCAGCTACATGCCCAGCCTCTAGCTTCTCATTCTCCTGCTTTCAAGTAGGGGTGGTTCGGTATGAGATTCGAAATTCAAAATGGGATCTCGAACCCCAACTGAAAATTTTCAAGACGGGAATTGAAGACCAATCCCGAACCAAAATTTCAGTATTCCTAATTTTGGGATTCCCAAAATGTTTTTGGTATTTCGAGATGGATCGGGATTTGATTTTTAAGTTTTGGGCTAAAATTTGAGATTTTTGGACTGTGAGCTAAGATTTGGGCTTTTAGCCCAATTTTTTTGCCCAATTTCATATCAATTGAAATTTAGGTTTTTTACCTCATACTAATTTGAAATTTTATACCAATTGAAATACCAATTCATTCATACCAAGTTAAATTGACGTTCCAAAGTTCCAAACTACTTATTCATGCTTCTATTTCTAATATAGTCTACTATCAAACTACTTAAAATCAACATTCAATATGCATGCAACCAATATATATATATATATACAGTTCGGGTCAGTTCGAGATTCCCGAATCATTGAATATGTAATCCCGATTCCTATACCGAAAGTTTGGGATCAGTTCTGAATGAAATCACGAAAATTTCGGTATTATTAGTTTGAGAATTTTTTTGTATGAGATCAGGATTTTTTTGGTTTGGTTTGAGATTTTCGGACAAAATTTCCAACCCTACTTTCAAGTCTTTTCCTCCCAACTATTGTAAAAACACACAAGCCTTAGCCACAAGCCTACCATTTTCCCGCACATGAAACCCAACCACTATGGCCAAACTCATCCACTACAAGTCTCTTAGAAACCCTTATGCTAAACTTAAGCCTCGCCGATACCAAACACTATCTGAATTGATAAACTTGTGGATCTTTAGTTACCATACTTCAAGCTCTGCCAAGCCCTTTAATATTAACACACCACCTCAATGACTGCGGAAAACACTTTAATAGTCATTGAGAGAACTTCGACGATCGCAAAAAGCACTTCAACATCCACCGAAAGAACTTCGACAACCGCTGAAAGCATTTCAATGTAACATCAAACCAAGCACCTAGGAGCTGCTTACAACAAAACATTTCCTAGGACTTGCTTTTCCTTTAAGATGCTTTGGGCCTAGTTCTCGTTTACTAGGAAATGCAGAACATAAAGGTTTTGTTCGCCTCTTTACAACCCAACAAAGCCTTCGACGCAAAAAGACCCCAAACACTATTATGTTCTCCAGGATTTGAAAGTGTTCCTACTTTTGAAAAATTTCTATTTATAGTACTTCAAGCTCGCTTTGTTGGTTGATTGGTCAAGTATGTTTTAAACTAGAAAAGGTGAGTGTTCATTTGTTACGATGAGTGTGAAAAAAGAAAGAGCAATATCTTTCCCTAAAAAGGAAAGAGTAATATCCATTGTTATTAGTTATTACGTTTACAAGTTTCTACATGTGAATGTTTATTTAAAACTATTCCTAATCATTAGATTATTGTGTACTCCTATTTTTGTGCACCTCTTTTTATAGACAATGGATATTACTCTTTCCTTTTTACAGACCAACTTGCGCGGATTGACGATATTTTGGATTGCGTTCCGAGGAAGAATGGGGATCAGGATAAATGGATAATCTTATGTTAATGACACCGGTGAATGATGCGGAGATTGAACATGCTTTATCCAAATGTATCCTACAAAATCACCAAGTCCGGATGGCTTCACTACTGGTTTTTCTTTCTTTCAAAATCGTCGGGAGATAGTTGGAGGGGATGTCATGGGTATCGTAGGCTGCAGGGACTCCAAGTGTCAGCCAATGCCGAACCTTTGTCCTATGTTTTCTTTGCAGACGACTCCGTTTTCTTTTGTCGAGCAACAGAATCTGAGACAGTGTGTGTAAACAATTTACTCCGGCGTTATGCTGAGGGATCTGGGCAATCCATAAATTTGGACAAGAGTTCTGTCCATTTCAGTTCTAATTGCTCAGAAAACATTTAGTCGCAACTGGCGGCGGTGATGCGCATCAGACATTAGGAGGGGTTTGGTAAGTATTTGGGAATCGAAGCTGATTTCGGTGCTTAAAAATAAAAACTTTTTTGAAGAAGGAATATAGTGGATGAGAGAATTAATGGGTGGGTAGAGCATTTTCTTTCTTTAGCCCGAAAAATACTTATTAAAAATGTAGCCTCGGCGTTACCAAATTATGCAATGTCATTTTTCCAACTTCCGATAAAGTTGGCAAAGGAAATTGAGCAGGTGATTGCAAGGTTCTGGTGGAGGGACCAAAAAACAAATAAAGGAGTGCATAGGATGGTGTGGTGTTGCATTGGAAACACAAGTCCATATTTTCTTTAAATGCTCGTTTGCACGAGTTTTTTGGTTTGGGACACAAAGTCAACTTGATTCGAATTTGGTCGAAGGGGATGATTTTTTGAAGTGTTGGCAGTGGCTTTGCCAACGATATGAAAGTGCAGAGGAGGTGGGAAAGATTATGAGATGGGTGGTTTGTGGAGCGAGGATTTAATTTGGTTCAATTGGAAACGGACTCCAGAAGCCTTGTGGAAATGCTTAATGGGATCACGCCTCCTAATGATCCTAATGGTGTTCTCGGAGATACTCTCTTTGATATACAATGTATCTAACAACAACTGAGGTAAGTAGAGTTTATTTTTACTCCTAGAGTATGTAATAGAGCGGCGCATCTAGTGGTTTTTTTGTTTCTCAAATGGGTGGTCTCCATATCTGGAATAGTTTTGAACTAGAGTGGTTGTTCTGATGTAAACGTTGCTATTCGGATTTAATATCATTTCACTTTCGACAAAAAATAAAAAATAATATATGAAGTAATATTTTAACAATGTCAAATTAAATAATAAAAAAGCAAATCCTTAACTAAAATTAGTTGAATGAGAGCCAAAGTTCAAATCCTTAACTATATCCTAGTTTTATCTTTACCACAACTATGTTCCTCGAGGAGGCCATAATAACATTAACATGTAGACCTAAACTTAGATGAAGAATCATAATTGAACCCCTTTGTAATCATAACTGAACCCCTTTGTAATCATAACTGAACCCGTTTGTATATATCTTCTTTTAATTAAATTAATTTTATGCATTTACTATCAAATTTGCGAGTTATTTAATTGCGTGCTGCTAAACCAACCTCATTGTCTTATTTCTTCATCCATGTTATAATCTTACTCATCATAAAAAGTTAAAATAGTAAAATGTTATTTTCCCACCCCTTATTGTTTCTAAAATAACCATTAGTATATATCTAAATTCTTTTTTAATATGTTTTTCTAAGTGAAGGAAAAAGTTGAGTGGATGTGGGGTGAATTTAATAGCACCTTTATTTTTGCTTTTGTCTTAAATGTCATTTTACAAGAGGGTAAAATAGGTATTAAAATTTTAAATAAAAAGTGGATCGGGAGATAAAACATTGTAATGGGTTTTTATCAACACACTTTTAGGAGGGTGTAGTCGATTTGGATTTCAGATGATTTTAATGAACTTTTTTTAAGTGAAAGATTTAAAAGGATTTTAATGGATTCTACAATTTTATATGGATTTTGACAGATTTATATGGATTTCTATTATAGATTTTTATGGATTTATTTCATGGATTTCTTAGGATTTGTTAGTTGAATCTTATAACATAAAATGGATCCATAGGATTTATTATGTGTTTCCCTTTCTCATTTGAATTGTAATTTTTTAAAAGAAAATTAACTAACCAAAACAAAGATAGATGATTTCAATTACATATCTTATAGTCAAAGCTAATACAAGTACATAAAACACACATAAATCAAAATTTAAGAAGATAATAGATGGTTTCAAGATAAACAAGATAATAATGTTGCTTTAACACGCATTTTGCTCCCTCGGCCTTCATATGGTGCTCCTAAAAATCAGAACACCAGCATTATTGACGACTCATTATCCTCCATTCATATTTTTATCATTCTGGACATCTCTCCACATGTCCAAAGCTACGTTATATCTCCATTCATTAGCAATATTTCGCTGTTGTTCTTGTGTTTGAAAATCTTGGTCAAGATCTCCTTCCGAAATTGACAATGGTTGAGACTAAGAAGATTCATCATCTGGTTCAACAAGAAATTCGTCCAATCTACACTCCTCTTCCACCATTTGCTCTAGTTCCATTTCTTCCTCCTCTTCGTCCATTTCCATTTCTTCCTCATCTTCTTCCGATTCCATGCTTGATTGAGACATTATATATAAACTAACCAACCAAATAAACAAAATCATAAAGAAGTTTGTACTTCGTGCATAAGAACAAGAATAGAAAATAATGTAGAGTGAAAACGAAATGAAGCCAAAATCAAGTGAAAGAAGAGCAAGTACAGAGAAAGCTTGAATCTTAATAAAATTCAAATGGCAGAAAGTTTACTTCGTGGTCTAAGGTTCACACATTCAGTTAATAAATAAGCAGGTAGTACTTGGAGCTCAACATGATCACATAAAGGTTCAAAAATATAAGTTTCAATTTTGCATTTAAAACAAGAAAGGGGGAGGATGAAACAATAGCGGTTTGCCTGCTCCAAATTTCAGATTGGAAACCTAGATTGAAGAATATCAACCATAACCACTGAGATACCACAACTAAATAAACATATATATATATATATATATATATATATATATATATATATATATATACACACACAGTTACAATGATAAGAAAGAAGCTAAAAAGAACCTTGCACTTTGCTAACGCATCATCCCGTTTTACAGCTTCACTAATTAGAGGAATATAATTCACCAGTGAAGTGAAGCTAGTGACAATGGAGAACTAAATAGAGATTAAGAACTAAACACAATGAGGGAAGTAAGGGAGCAATCGATGGAGCTCAGGAATGGCTCCACGTCCGATTCAATTCATCTTTATTCCAAAAAATATTGTAATATATAAAATAATAACAAAAAGAGCAAAAAACAAAATAGCAACAAAGAAATAGAGAGCAGACCTTCTGGGTTGGTGGGGGAAATTGGAGATTGGAATCACATGCAGTCGGCATGATAAAACAAAATTATAACAACAAAACAAAACACATGAAAGGGAAAGATGGGTTTTTTTTTTAGATTACCGGCAAGACTGAGTACAAATATGTATTGTGCCTACGTGCTAAGAACAACTATATATAAACACCATGAAAATAATAGAGAGTCCTTATACAAATTCGGAAGAGAAAAACAATACCTTGAGGAATGGAGGAATACTGTTCTTCTTTTGTCTGAGAGAGGAAGACTGTTCCTCTTCTATATGATGAACGTGAAAAGAAATCAGAGGGGTTAGAGTTGGATTCTTGATGGCATATAGTATTTATACCACCCACCCTCAAATCCATCCAAATCCATCATTCATTAAAATCCAAATAAATCTTTGGTATTCTCACTACACCTAGAATTTGGTGGAGTTTTTTAAAAACGTAATTGACTACTCATGGATTTGAATGTATTCTTTAAAATCCTTTAAAATCCTAATTTGACTACCCTATGATTTCAAACTCCTTTAAAATCCTCCTTTAAAATACTGATTGACTACATTTGGATTTTAAAGTTTATTAAAATTTGACTACACCCCATAATTTCGCACATAAGAACATTAAGAAAGAAGAAAAAAAAATTGCAAATTCAATTGGGCTGGTAAGGTCCAACAAGCCAATTGGGTCCAACGAAGAAGCCCATATTCCAAAGCCTTTCTTTTTACTCCCAATCGTTAAACCCTCCTCCCCAAAGTCTCATTCCTCCCTATCCACATTCCCACTACCCGCCATCCGCCATCCGCCATCCGCCATGTCCCTCCTCCGCAGAACCTTCCCTCTCCTCCCCCTCCGCCCCAAACACCTCCCTCTCCTATCCCACTCCTTCCTTTTCCTCAAACCATCCTTCCCTAAACCCCTTCCCAAACACACCTCCATCTTCTCTTCCTCCGCTTCCGCTTCCACTTCCACTTCCACACCCATTCCCAATCCCACCCCCAATCCCTCAATTTCCCCAACCCAACTCCAATGGGTCACCAGAACCGCCTCCTGCGGCGACCTATCCACCGCCGACGTCGGCAAACGGGTCACTCTCTGCGGGTGGGTCGCCCTCCACCGTGTCCACGGCGGCCTGACCTTCCTCAACCTCCGTGACCACACCGGTTCCGTCCAGGTGACCACTCTCCCCGACACTTTCCCCGACGCTCATTCCGCCGTTAACGACCTGAGGCTCGAGTACGTCGTAGCCATTGAAGGACTCGTCCGGTCTAGACCGGCCGACTCCGTCAACAAGAAGATGAAAACCGGGTTAATTGAGGTTGCGGCGGAGAGCGTTCAAGTGTTGAATGCCGTTAGAGCAAAGCTGCCATTTTTGGTCACTACTGCTGATGATGCTAAGGATTCTGCAAAGGAGGAGATACGGTTAAGGTAAAAAATCTGACTCACACTTTCTATTGTTTGTCTTTGATTGAAAGGACTTGAATTAAATCTACTCAGACACGTGGTGTTAGGTACCGGTGCCTTGATTTACGCCGGCAGCAAATGCATTCGAACATAATGTTGCGGCATAAAGTTGTGAAATTGATTCGAAGACATCTCGAGGATGCACATGGTTTTGTGGAGGTACGTTCCGATACTCGTTGTTTAGTTGTTTTTGAATTTTCAGAAAGAAAGATAGAAATGGTTCAAGTTTTATTTGGATTCTGATTTCTGCTCATGGTTATAAGGTAGATTGAGACTCCAATACTCTCTAGGTCTACACCGGAAGGTGCTCGAGATTATTTAGTGCCCTCGAGAGTTCAGGTACTTTGCAGTTATTCACCTTACTTTCATTTAAAGTTTTGATGTCTGGAGTACTATACACTTATAAAGAAAGCTGTTGCGTTTCCCGCCCCTCTTCTCCCCAACAGATACAAACACATACACACATGCTACACGGGATATATGCACTCGTTGATTCCATTTATCTTGGCTTGGAGGTCTTATTTCTCTATGTTTAATTTGAAGCCGGGAACATTTTATGCTTTGCCTCAAAGTCCGCAACTGTTCAAGCAAATGTTGATGGTTTCTGGTTTTGATAAGTATTATCAAATAGCAAGGTAAATTTTGTGCATGATATTTATGCAGACTTTTAACCATAATCGGGATAGTCCAACCTTCTGTTTGTTTCCTGCAGGTGCTTTCGAGATGAAGATCTAAGAGCTGATAGACAACCTGAGTTCACACAGCTTGATATGGAGCTTGCTTTCACTCCTTTGGAGGAGATGCTGAAGCTTAATGAAGATTTGATTAGAAAGGTCAGTTTTTGCTTCCTATTGATTAAAGAGAGAGGTAAAGGGTGAGAGAGCTTTACAGATTTGAAATATGACTCTCCCTGTCCAATTTGGAACCCTGGAAATTTTAAACTACTTTCAAGTGCCCTACAAATGATTTTGTTTAACGCCTCCACGACTCGAGTGACAAAAAAATTAAACCTTTGCAGGACCTAGATAACCGAAAATGGTAAAGGTGAAAGGAATCATCGTAATTGAGGCAGGACAAATTGTATAGGAACTAAGGGCAGCCAGTAGTAGCATGGAAGTTGAAGACTGAATCCACTTTCTCCACATGTATTTTACCCCCATTTAGGATATAAATAAAAAGCCTCAAGTTTAACGTTCACAAGCCTTTTCAATGTCTAATTTGCATATTAAACCATTTTTTTGCCTTGTAGAGTTATTTAGTTAAATGTTTATCAAGGCTTGACGATTTAATTAGTTATTATAATTTTCTCATTGCTGTTTGTGAGTATCATAATTATGTAGCATTTGCGTTTTCTAATATTCCTCGGCCTCATTCTATGATTCAAACTTACAAATGAAACTGGCCAAGTTCATTGTAACCATAAGTATGTGCTTGAGTTGTTTCACCAAGTAACCCTTGAAAGCTTAGGGCCTGTTTGGTATCCTATTTGAAATTTTTTATCATTTCTCAAAACATTTCTTAAGAACATTTCTTGAAAACAATTTTTTTTAAGACTCAAAAACTTGATTGGTTTGCGATTTAAATTTCTTAAATCTTACGACTTAAACTAGACAAAGAGATCTAAAAAGAAATGGTCGCATGAGAGAGAGAAAGAGGAGAGAGAGGAGAAAAGAAAATAAGAGATGATTGAAGGAAAGAGAAAGAAGAGAGGATCGGATGAGATAGAGAGGAAGATGAGTGAGAGAAAGAACCAAGAGAATGAAGAGAGCGGATTGGAGGAGAGACAAAAAAGGTAAAAAAAAAAAAGAGGAGAGAAGAAGAAAAGAGAGAGAGACAGGTTTGGAGTGAGAGGGGAGGAGGGAGAGAAAAGAAAGGAGTGAGTTTAAGTTTAAAAACTCTAAAAACTCATTTTTTATGTTTTTAGAGAATAGACTATATTTTTGAGTTAGTCTTGAGTTCAGTTTTTGAAAACAGTCCTACCAATCAAGTTTTTAAGGCTTAAAACTTGAAAATTGTTTTTGAGTTTAAAAAGTTGAATTCAAGTAGAGTACCAAACAGGCCCTTACTGACTTTGGTGGATTTTTGACATTTTTCACACAATTAAGGGCTTTAATGCATCATTTTTTTCATGTAAGATTATCTTACATATTTTGTTTGTGCAGATTTATGTTATGTTTTACATCTCTTGTAACATCCATCTGCACTTTACTGGATAATTAGAAATCTATCTGTACTTTTTGCAGGTTTTTCTAGAGATCAAAGGTGTAAATCTCCCAAACCCTTTTCCTAGGCTTACGTATGCTGAAGCAATGAGTCGATATGGTTCGGACAGGCCAGATATTAGATTTGATCTAGAGTTAAAAGATGTAATCATCTTTCCCTTGTCTTACATTTTTAGCATTTAATGTATTCTATTTTGCAGATAGCAGATTACTTATAGGCATCCCTGGATGCAGTTGACAGCTTCTTTAAGTTTAAATTGGATATGGTTCAATATATGATGTTTACATCTTTATAAATTTTTATTGTGTCAACTTCAAAAGATTTATCTGGTATAGCTTACTTCTAATGACTCTTCCTTCTCCCAAGCACCCTGATAGAATATATGATAGACATTTAATATTCCAATAAAACATGAATGACTTCTTTTCTTCTTTATATTTCTAAATAATCTGTAGTCTTCCAATCCTCTACTTGCTACATTATAAAACACTAAAAGGACCCTTTGAATGTCATGACACACTTCCATATCACAGCTTCCGTAATTGCCTGCATCATTTCATTGTACATTACATGTTATACCTAATCAACAATTTTCTTTTTTGTAAATCTTTTCTACAGTATCGTTACATAAAATTTGATTTGGCTTCTTGTTAACATGAGGGTTTTTTTTTTTTATATTTGAATTTCAGGTATCTGATATTTTCTCAGATTCCCCGTTCTGGGTTTTTGCTGATACTTTGAAAAGTGGGGGAGTTATCAAAGTTTTATGCATACCTTCAGGTGGTAAAAGATATTCAAACACGGCGCTAAAGAAGGGCGATGTTTACAATGAAGCAATCAAAACTGGAGCAAAGGGTTTGCCTTTCCTGAAGGTCTTGAATGACGGTAAAAAGAATAATTTTATTCTTTACCTATGATGGTTAACATATATTTCTATTTTAGTATCTCACTATTGGCAGTTTCTAAATTTTTCTCTTAGGGGGAATGGAGGGAATTCCTGCATTGGTGTCTAGTTTGGACCCAACAAAGACACAGCAGTTTCTAAGTCGTTGCTCTGCCAGACCAGGTGATCTTATCTTGTTTGCAGTGGGTCATCATACATCAGTTAATAAAACTCTAGATCGACTACGGCTCTTTATGGCACTTGAACTTGGTTTGGTTGATGATGTAAGTTTTACCATTTACAGTATAAGGTCAATATGATCTTAGTTCTCATTTTCTGACTCTTCTTCTTGTGGATTTTATGACTGATATCTAGTCGAGGCATTCAATTCTATGGGTGACTGATTTCCCAATGTTTGAATGGAATGATTCTGAGCAAAGGCTTGAGGTCTGTTTCTTGTTTGTTTTTGTCTCTTGCAGTTTATATTGATCTAAGTGTTATATGTTTCACTTCATGAAAAATATGTCAACAAAGGGAACTTATTTTACACGTGAGACATTAATCCCTGCATGTCAAGATACCCTTAGCATCTAAGTAGATGAAAGAAATTGCTTGAAGACGAAAACAATTAATCGGAATTATGTGTTCAGTATTGTAATTGAATTTGAAGACAGGATTAGTGGGCAAGTGTTGGTGAACCTCTTAGTAAGTCGTAATTCTTTATTGCATCTCTTCTTTGCAGGCCTTGCACCACCCTTTCACTGCCCCGAATCCTGAAGACATACAAGATCTGTCTTCTGCTCGTGCTTTAGCATATGACATGGTTTACAATGGAGTTGAGGTATACACTCTTTTGTTATTTTTCTCCTCCAGCAATTTTATGTTTAATGCATTTGATAATGCTCTCTCCTTAAAAATAAATTGATGCACTGTTTCCTATGGTGACACCAGATTGGTGGGGGAAGTTTGAGAATTTATAAACGCGATGTGCAGCAAAAGGTTTTGGAGATTGTTGGCATCTCCCCTGAAGAGGTACACCTAATTTAGATAGTATTTAGGCTTGTGGACATATAACTAGCCAATAATATTATACCTGGTTCTCTCAATTATGTGGCTGCATTGTATTTTACCTGCAGGCTGAAACGAAGTTTGGCTATCTTCTCGAGGCATTAGACATGGGTGCCCCTCCACATGGTATTGAATTCTATACATAGGGCATGGCTGTATAACAGCCTAATTACTTTGCGTAAATAGGAGTAATATCTATACAGCACTGACTAAATCTTCCAAATGGTAACTAATTGAGTATATGTTCAATTTTCTGGTACAGGGGGAATTGCATATGGTTTGGACAGATTGGTTATGTTGTTAGCAGGGGCTAATTCCATTAGGGATGTCATAGCTTTCCCAAAGACAACCACCGCACAGTGTGCTCTCACTCGAACACCATCTCCGGTGGATCCCCAGCAGCTAAAAGACCTATCATACCGGACTCAGTAGTACGATCTTCGATCAACTTATCCATTTCAGAGAGATATAGCGACCCATATTTTGTTCCATAATGTCTATTATTTTTATCTGTTTCATAAACCCTACGACCCTACGATACCATCGTCTCATTCCTGACCCATAGTTGAACAAAGAAAGTAGATTGATGTGGTTCGTCTTCACAGCTTCTGCATTGTACTGTATGCTCTATATTTCTCTATTTTCTTCGAAATGAAATTAGGTGGAGATCTTGTTCGTTGAATTTTTGGGTTCGGTTTCATTTGGTTCGTTTTTTGTCAAAGCAGAAAATCAAACCAAATTTACTATTCGGTTTCAAATTTTTTTCCTTTTTCTTTTTAATCTAGAAATTGAAGAGGAAATTGGAGAGGAAATGAAGAAAAAAAAATTTAGAGTACAAGGCTTCCAACAAATTTGGGCCTAAAGTTAAGCCTAACTTTGGATTGAAATTAGTCCAATCATTGATTTGGAATCGTGCTTGGAAAATGAACACCCAACATAAACGAGGCGTTTATATCAAAATGCCCCTTAAGGCTACCAAAACAAATTGAAAATAGAGTTGCAATTCAAGTTAGAAATACGAATTTGTGTCAGGGCTAGGGTTTAGGTTAGGATTGATATAGGTTTAAACCCCACCTTATCCGTACCGATATGATTGGGTTGAAACTGCGGAGGCACATATATCGCAACCTACCAGCAAAGGAATCAAACTCAAACAAAAGGCCTGGAAAGCAACACGAAAAGATCCCAGAAATTGTTTCCCACTAAATCTGCTGTCCGCTTTAGCTTTCTTACAAACGAATGGCAAAGTAGTACTGTTCTGTCTTGAATTCGTTCCCCGTTATGGATTTTGAGGAGAATGAGCCACGGGATGGCGACGACTACCATAAAAACTTCACCAACATAGAAAATTCTTGGAAGTTGTATATTGCAATGTCGAACTATTGACTTTAAAAACTATTAAGCCTACGTGGTGGACATGCCGAGTAATTAAGAGCTAACTACGTTCTTCTTGTGGTTGATGCATGCGTGCCAACTCGCCGCCGAGGTGAATTGGGTGAGTGAGATGAATGTGGTGGTGATGTTGAATCAAGCTGTTGACTTCTAGACCGAGCAATTACCGCTGAGGAAGAAACACTCTCAGTTTAGGGTTCTACTAACTTGAAGACAAGGTTGCTACCTCGCTGCAAAGTTCAATAAATGATTCAGCTTTCGTTTTGCCGAACAAGGGGTAACTTGAGAATACCTCACTTCGCCAAAGGTGATGAGATGACCTCTTGAGACGAAAGAATAGATAATTCCTCATCTGCCGAGACTTGGGTAGATAACCAACAAGGATATGAGAGTGCTATTTAACAAAACTGAAGGTCTCTTAAGCAAGGTAGGTTCTACGGCTCCAATGTTGTTTAACCAAATTGAAGGTGCAGCCGGTTGTGGCACAGTGATGTTTAACCAAACTAAATATCTGCCAATGGGAAGGGGTTAGTGATCAATTAGTGTTTTTCTTAGGGTGTGAGAGAATTTTGTGTAGAGCGTTAATTTGTGTGTTGAGTTTAAGATCCTCTTCTTGTTACACTGTGCCTTGCATTTATAAGGACTAAATCCTTGAAGTCTTATGTCTGTTTGAATTGACGCACCTTTATTGGAGGACTTATCTGCCAATTTTTTCATGATAAAGCTGACACACGTGCCCATCACCTTGAGATACCATTCTTCCATCAAATACCATTTTTCTTTTCTAATTATATATACTAAAACTCAGTTGAGGTCGACACTATTCATTAATAGTGAAAGGGCGAAAATGCCCTCGGCTTCTTCTATTCTTGTCGTGTTGTTTCTTATTTGTCTACAGTGAAATGTCAAGTATGCCCACTGGCCAGGTGTTTTCGAGTGCTCGAATTGCCCTGGCGTTCTTTTTGGTTTTTGTTTGTTTTTTCTCATTGCTACAACGAAAAGGTCGAAATTGTCCATGCCAAGTGTCGATCATTGTGGATTGCTCTTTTGGGATTGTGTTCTTAAACTTTTCTTTCTGTTTCTTATTTCAATAAGTCATTGCCTTTCGCTCTCAAGCTTTGTTTTTTCGTTCGTTCTAAAAACTCTGCTTCAGTTTATTGTGAATTTGTGTTTTGTCGTTCTCAACTATTGTCTTCTGCAGTTGGCAACTCTTTCCTTCCTCGGAGAACCTTGCATTTTGTGAGTTTTTTTTCTTCAGATTTTTATATTGGTTTCGAAAAAAAAAAAAATTCTTCTGTTGTATTTAAAAAATATTTAAGCTTGGTTCGATTACATTTTAGGGTTTTAAACTGTTGAAAGAGTCAGCAAATGTGGAAAGAGAGGTCCGGGTGTGTGATTTGCTGAAGCAGAGGTTAGAGAAAGAGAGAAATGGGATAGAAATAGTGTGGTTACAGATGAACGTTTCAGATAGAAAGTTTGGTTCCTGGTGTTTAAAGGGTTTTCCTTTTAGCAATCTCATTCTTTTAATCAGCTATGGTTTTAAACAAACTGTTATATGTCTACAGTTTTGAGAGTGTAGTTGTTTTCGTATAAGACCATTGACACTGATTAATAAATCAATTTTCTATTTGTGGTTAAACTTTTGTATAATGTGTTTGTGTGTGTGAAACCCCGACCCTAATTTGTTGTATTTTCATATTGTCGGACTTATGAAATTACCATTTTGCCCTTGAGTTGATTTTCGTTGACCGTCTTGTCGAAAAGCGTATTTCTAATTTTATTAATTTATTCTTATTGTACTCATCGCCACGAACGCGTAGGCATGAACAGATTCGAAATTGGTTTGGTAACGAAGATCCTATGTTTGAAACATCGAATGTTTTCGGATATTTTGTGTTTCGTATTATGCGTTCTTAAATTGCGAACCAAGGGGACCCACTTGGGATTCTTGTCCCCTTATCTCTTTCCCTGTCCGAATTACCCTCCCTTTTCAGATTTTCTTATCTCTCTCTCTCTCTCTCCCCCTTATTTTCTCTCATTCCCTTTTAACTCTCCTCGAGCTCTCTTTTCTCTGCAAACTCTCACTTTCCTATCCGAGCTCCACAACAACAACCACAACTCTTACCAATAGGATGTGGTGACCTCGAAACCTCAGGCAAACACCGTGGAACCCCAATAGTGACGGGGTCACTGTTCATTATCTCCCTCGACGAGCTCAGATGACTTTTGTGATTTTTTCGACGTTGGTAAGATCCTTGAAACCTTTGGGGTGTGTTTTAAGGTTAGATCGAAGCTTGTTGTAAGTTGTTTAAGCTTGTTGGACGCAGAAATAGCTCGGAGTGAGCTTTCCCTAGATTTCGGCGAGAACCCGTGCATTCCAGGCGGTTTTTCGGCCAACTCCGACCACGACACGTCTTGAAATTGGTACGAACTTCTTCTTCTCATCCTAAGATTCATTTCCCTAGCTTGTACGTTGAAAATGGTGAAGAAATGAGCTTGAACGGAGCTCTAGAATGTTTGCCTAGTTTCCGGCCGACCTACGACCTGAAATCGGGTTGACTCGACCCACTACCCTTAAACCGGATCCAGGCCCATCTATGTAACCCGGCCTAACCCAGAACCTTTGGCCCATTAATCCAAGCCCAAACCCAAACCCAAATCCTACCAGACCCGATCGGTTCCCAGATTCCAGTCTGCGAGTGGGTCCGTACGTTGGCGTTTGCCATGACTGGCGCGTGGAGCACATGCGCTTCTGCTGGAGGTACTGTGCTCCACCGCCATCCACGGCGGTGCCGACAACTTTTTCGGCCAACTTTCTAACGACCCAACTTGATGCGTGGCCTTTCGGGCCGCTGCCCCGTGGCGGTGCGTGGAGGTACCCGAGGTTCCCCTTTAGGTTTTGCGACGTCTTGAATCTGTTCATGACGTCCATTTTCCAAAATTCGATCGTTTTAGTCTAGTTTCATTAATTGGTCCCTTTATGTGCTTAGGTGCGTTTGTTAGTGGCGTTTCCGTCCACCGTAGTTCGCACGGCGCTCTTTGACGACAGAGTATCTGTGAGTAGATCCCTACCAAAATGCATGATTTTATTATTAGAAATGTATACATGAAAAACATAATTTTATGACTACGTTTTATGAAACGTTTATGAGTAAATCGAATTTACGCTTTATGAGATATCATATTATATTGAATTTATGTTTTCTGAGATATTTATGAACATGGATTTATGATATGATGTTTGAGTTATTGAGCTCCGATGAGATATATTTTGAAAATATTATGTTCATGATTTTTTGTGTTTACTTAGTGGTCATTCATACTATGTTCCTACAGGCGAATGATATTTATATATGGCTTCGGTCGGACGATGTAGTGCCTTCGGGCGGAAGAGATTTATATATGGCTTCGGCCGAGCGATGTAGTGCCTTCGGCCGAGCGATGTAGTGCCTTCGGGCTGAAGATGTTTATATATGGCTTCGGCTGGGTGATGTAGTGCATTCGAGCGGAAGATATTTATATATGGCTTCAGTCGGGATATGTAGTGCCTATGGGCGATTGTGATACCATTACTAAGCATACTATATGATATATGTTTTACGAAGGTTTTATGGCATGCTAGGGTTTTTGGAAAACCTATTACTTATTATGCTATATGAGTTTTCATAAACTAGGGGTTAGTACGTTGATGGATAACTATTTTAGTATTACTTATATATAAACTTGGTTCACTCATGTTTTGTTTTATGCCCCCTCAGGACCTAGGAACGAGGCGTACAATCCAAGCTAAGAGGCATTCCCATATTAGTGAACTTGTGTCATCCTCTCTGCGTTGGACATCTCTTGTAATAGTATCTTCTATTATACCTTCCGCTTGTATTTTGAATTAGTAGTATGCTTTGAACATGTCATGCATTATCACTATTATTTTGTTGGCAGTTGATTATTATTATATTATTTTGTAGGGTTTGTATTTGAATATTACATTGCCTAGTTACGCGTGAAATTTTTATGCATGTTTCACATGTTCTCGGCATATGCATTCATGAAATGGCTTGCGTCACCCTTGGGTGTCGGCCATCACGTGGCCATCCTGTAGTCCTTTGGACACTGGGATCGGGGCGTGTCAGATTGGTATAAGAGCATACTTAGGACTTCATTCTTCCACTTGGTAATCATAATCTTTCCTAACAATCTTTCGTCCTTCTAAATCTTGTTTGCCTATTATCAGAATCGTGGATCCTACTGGTGGGAATGTGCCTCTTCGGCCTCGTTCTAGACTGATGGGTGGAATCCAGCAGTTGACCTCCGCTTTGCGATATGCTTTCCCTAGGAATAGCGGGCTTAGCCGTACTTACATGGAGATTGCTTGGAATCACGGTGTTATCGAGCTTAATGTAGTTAGAGCCTGTGAGGAGGCTGATGATTGGCTAGAGAAGATAGAGGACACTTTGGAGGGTATGGATTGCCCAGCGGCTGAGTGGGCGAAGACTGCTGGTTACTTTCTCCAAGGTAACGCTGGATTTTAGTGGAAGTCAGTGAAAGACTATCGCACACGTAACTCTATGATGACTTGGGCTGCGCTCAGAAGACTTTTCAGCAAACACTTTTTGAGCCCCGAGTATCAGCTGAGGAAGAGACAAGAATTCCTAAATTTTCCCCAGGGCAACTTGACTATTATAGAGTTTGATAGCACATTTCGACGGTTGGTGAGACACTACCTCCCGGTTTATAGGAACCTTCAGGAGATGTTGGTACAGTTGGAGATTGCTCTGAACGATGACATCTGCGAGCTTTTGGCACCACAGACTTATGCATCTTACGAGGAGATGATTGAGACGGCTTTGAGAGTCGAGCAGTCACGGTGGAACAGACTTAACCGGGACTAGCATCGAAACCCAAACCAGCCTCGATATCAGAATTAGCGGGGTCGTGGATTCCGATCCCGGAGCATGATGAAGCTTTCCACTTTTTCTTCTTCCTTCGGCCCTAGACACTCTTAGTCGTTCAAACGACGTGGTCAAGGTTCGTGATCTTCCATTGAGGGCTCAGGCAGTGAGATGGTGAGGTAGTCTTTCAGCCACTTTAACTCAGTAGTCGTGGATTGTGTGCGTTGTGGTAGGCGTCATCGGGGTGAATGCATTGCAAATGCTGGCCTATGTTTCAAGTGTGGTGGCACATGACACTATGCCCATGATTGCCCTTTTGGGCACCCATCAGAGAGTTATGCTTCTGGTTCAGGTTATGGTGGGAGTAATAATATGAGTACTTAGAGTTATGATGGGAGTAGTAATCCGAGTACTCAGGTTTTTGCTCAGAGACAGCAGTAGTATTCTGGCGCAGCTTCAGGCAGTCGTGCTCAGGAGAACTGAGTAGACCGCAATAGCCAGGGTGCTAGAACTCGTGGAGCCCGTAGTGGGGGTTCTGGACATCAGGCCCACAAACGTATCAATGCCGTGACTTAGCGGGAGATAGAGCAAGATCCCAGAGTTATCACTAGTACGTTACTTGTTTTTGGTAATTGGGCTCATGTTCTGATTGATCCAGGTGTTACTTATTTATTCATATCTCCACAATTTGCACGGGTTGTGAACCTGCAACCTACATCACTCGGATTTGATATGTTTATACAATTGCCTATTGGAGATTTATTTTGTGCATAGTGGGAGTTTAGGGATTGCCTGGTTATAGTTGAATGGGAACTCATGGATGCCAATTTGATTCCCTTCAAACTTGTGGAATTTGATATTATTCTGGGAATGGATTGGCTATCTAAGCACAATGCTTATGGTGGATGTAAAGAGAAATTGGTGACATTTGATTGGCCTGGATAACCAGCGATCATGTTTCAGCGTGAGTGATGGATCTTTCAGAATAGTATTATTTCTGCCATTCGGACGATGAAGTTACTACAAAAGGGTTGTGTGGGATTCTTAGCTCATGTGGTCACGCAGGGTGAACATTCTTTGTGTGCTGGGGATGTGCCAGTGGTGAATGAATTCATCGATGTATTTCCTGAGGATTTTCCGGGGTTACCACCTACGAGGGAAGTCGAATTCACCATCGACTTACTTCTAGGTACCAACCCTATTTCGTTGGAACTATACCGAATGACACCAGCTGAGTTGAGGGAGTTGAAGATTAAACTTCAGGAGCTCGTGGATAAAGGCTATATCCAATCCAGCATGTCTCCCTGGGGCACTCATGTACTATTTTTGAGAAAGAAGGATGGGTCGATGAGACTCTACATCGACTACAGGCAACTTAATTGGGTGATAGTGAAGAATCGTTATCCCATGCCTTGGATTGATGATTTGTTTGATCAACCGATGGGTGCTCAAGTATTCTCTAAGATTGATCTTAGTTCGAGTTACCATCAGTTGCTGATCCGGGACAAAGATGTATCGAAGACTGCATTTCGCACTAGGTATGGACACTATGAATTCCATGTCATGCCTTTTGGGTTAACGAATGTACCTACAACTTTCATGGATTTGATGAATAAAGTTTCAGACCGTATCTTGATTGATTTGTGATTGTATTTATTGATGACATCTTGATCTACTCAAGAGTAATGCTGAGCACAAGAAACATTTGAAGTTGGTGTTGGAGAGGTCGATGAAGCATCAACTGTATGTGAAGTTTAGTAAGTGTCAGTTTTGGCTGGACCATATAAGTTTCCTCGGGCATGTGGTTTTCACTGAGTGAATTTGTGTGGACTTTTAGAAGATTTCTGCAGTGTCTATGTGGGAACAATCGAGGAATGTTACTGAAGTGAGGAGTTTTCTGGGGCTGGTTGGTTATTACCGACGTTTTATGCAAGACTTATCGGTGATCACCTTGCCTCTTACTAAATTGACCTGGAAGAGGGTTAAATTTGATTGGGATGAAAATTGCGAACGGAGTTTTCAGGAACCTAAACATTGTCTTACTCATGCCCCTGTCTTTGCTCTTCCGGACGATGGTGGGGAGTTTGAAATCTATAGTGATGCATCCTTGTCGGGATTGGGTTGTGTTCTGATGCAGCATGGGAAAGTCATTGCCTATGCTTCCAGACAACTCAAAACTCATGAGAGAAATTACCCTATTCATGATCTGGAGCTTAGAGCAGTAGTCTTTGCTTTGAAGATTTGGCGACATTACTTATACAGCGAGAAGTGCCGCATCTTTACAGATCACAAGAGTTTGAAGTATGTCTTCACCTAGAAGGAGTTGAATTTAAGGTAGAGGAGGTAGATGGAACTCATTAGTGACTACAATTGCACTATTAAGTATCATCCTGGTCACGCAAATGTCGTAGCGGACTCACTTAGCCGGAAATCCTATGGATAACTTACTTTCCTTCGAGCTATCTATGTTCCGCTATTGTTTTCTCACCGAGAAACCGACGTTGCAGTGACGCCAGATTCATAGGGAGCATTGTTGGTGCACTTTCAGGTTAGGCCTATTTTGGTGGATCTGGTTTGGGAAGCTTATGAGCACGACCAACAGTGTACAGACCTAAAGGAACATGTGCAGAATGGTTCGAGGCGAGATTTGAGGATTCGGAGAGATGAAGCCTTGATGATGGGAAATAAGTTGTTTATGCCTAAGGACAATGAAGTTGTGAAAAAGGAAATTCTTGATGAAGCCCACATTTCGGCGTATGCCATGCACCCGGGAAGTACAAAATTGTATCTCACTATTCGTCCGTTCTATTATTGGTATTGAATGAAACAGGATGTGGCGGAGTATGTGAAAAGACGTATAATTTGCCAGCAAGTGAAAGCGGACAGACAGAAACCTGAAGGGCTAATGCAGAATCTCTCTATACCAGCTTGGACGTGGGAGGATATCACCATGGATTTTGTGTATCACTTGCCGAGCATGCGGTCAAGGTTTGATGGTATATGGGTGATTATGGATAGACTCACTAAGATTGCTCATTTCGTACCGGTTCGACAGACTTACACATTGGAGAAGTTAGCACAGTTAATCATTGATAATATTGTTAAAATTCACGGTGTATCCATCACCATTGTTTCTGACAGAGATCCAAGATTCACCTTCAGATTTTGGAGAGCACTCTATGATGCCATGAATACTCAGCCGTTGTACAACACTGCCTATCACCCACAAACTGATGGTCAATTTGAGAGGACGATTCAGACTTTGGATGACATGTTGAGGATGTGTGTTCTCCAGTGGAAGGGTAGTTGGGATAACTATTTACCTTTGATCGAGTTCGCCTATAATAACAGTTACCACTCTAGTCTCAGCATGGCACCGTTTGAGGTACTGTATAGGAAAGCATATCGGACACCATTATGTTGGATTGAGGTCGGTGAGCGGGTGTTAGTGGGGTCAGATATTGTTGACACCACTAATACTAACATCTAGTTAATAAAGAGAAATTTGAAGACGGCACAAGATTGACAGAAGAGCATCGCGGACCAACATTCCAGGGATCGTGAGTATGAGATTGGTGATTTTGTCTTTCTGAATTTGTCGCCCTGGAAGGGTTTGTTTGTTTTGGTAAGCGAGGGAAGTTAAGTCCTCAATAAGTTGGTCTTTACAGAATCACATAGAGGATTGGTGCGGTTGCTTATAGATTGTAGTTACCACCAGAGTTGTCGCAGATACACGATGTATTTCATGTTTCCATGCTTCAGAAGTATGTACCAGATCCCTCTCACGTTATTCAGCCGCAACAGTTAGAAGTGAGTCAGGACGTGAATTATGTTGAGGAACCAGTGACGATTATTGACCGACAAGATAAAACGCTAGGAAACAAAGTCATCTCATTGGTAAAGATGTTGTGGAGGAACCACGCAGTTGATAAAGCGACATGGGAAACGGAAGAACTGATGAGGAGTCAGTATCCATACTTGTTTACTTGAGGTTGTAAATTTCGGGGATGAAATTCTCTTAAGGGGGAGATTGTGAAACCCCGTCTCTAATTTGTTGTATTTAGATTGTGAAACCCCGTCTCTAATTTGTTGTATTTTCATATTGTCGAACTTATGAAATTACCATTTTACCCTTGAGTTGACTTTCGTTGACCCTCTCGTCGAAACACGTATTTCTAATTTTATTAATTTATTCTTATTGTACTTATCGCCATGAACGCGTAGGCGCGAACGTATTCGAAATTGGTTTTGTAACGAAGATTCTATGTTCGAAACGTCGAACGTTTTCAGATATTTTGTGTTTCGTATCATGCGTTCTTAAATTGCTAACCAAAGGGACCCACTTAGGATTCTTGTCCCCTTATCTCTTTCCCTATCTAGATTACCCTATTTTCAGATTTTCTTATCTCTCTCTTTCTCCCCTTCACTTTGTTTCCTTCCCTTTTAACTCTCCTTAAGCCTTCTCTTCTTTGCAAACTTTCATTTTCCTCTCCGAGCTCCACAACAATAACCACAGCCCTCACCAACAGGACGTGGTGACCTCGAAACCTCAGGCAAACACTGTGGAACCCCAACAGTGACAAGGTCACTAATCATTATCTCCCTCAATGAGCTCCGACGACTTTTGTAATTTTTCCAATGTTGGTAAGATCCTTGAAACCTTTAGGGTGTGTTTTAAGGTTAAATCAAGGCTTATTGTAAGTTGTTTAAGCTTGTTGGACGCAGAAATAGGTCGGAGTGAGGTTTGCCTAGATTCCGGCTAGAACTTGTGCATTCCAAGCAATTTTTGACCAACTCTGACCACGACACCTCTCGAAATTGGTACGAACTTCTTCCTCTCATCCTAAGCTTCATTTCCATAGCTTGTATGTTGAAAATGGTGAAAAAATGAGCTCGAACGGAGCTCTAGAAGGTTTGCCCAGTTTCTTGCCGACCTACGGCCTAAAACCGGGTCGACTCGACCCGCTACCCTTAAACCGGATCCAGACCCATCTATGTAACCCAACCCAACCCAGAACCTTTGGCCCATTAATCCAAGCCCAAACCCAAACCCAGATCCGACCCGATCGGTTCCCAGATTCTAGTCAGCGTGTGGGTCTACGCGTGGGCCTACGCTTGGGCGCCTGCCATGACCGGCAAGTGGAGCACATGCGCCTCCACCGGAAGTACTGTGCTCTGTCGCCGTCTATGATGATACCAACGACTTTTCTGGCCAACTTTCCAGCGACCCAACTTGGTGCGTGGCAGCGCGTGGCGGCGCGTGCAGTGGCTCGTGCCCTTCTGGGCCGCCTCCATGTGGCTGCGTGTGCCGGCGTGTACAACGGCATGTGGGGGTACCCGAGATTCTCCCTTAGGTTTTGCGACGTCTTGAATTTGTTTATGATGTCTGTTTTCCCAAATTCAATCGTTTTAGTATAGTTTTGTTAATTGGTCCCTTTATGTGCTTAGGTGCGTTTGTTAGTGGTGTTTCGTCCACCCTAGTTCACACGGCTTTTTGACGATAAAGTATCTGTGAGTAGACCCTTTCCAAAATGCATGATTTTATTATTAGAAATGCATACATGAAAATCATGATTTTATGACTACGTTTTATAAAACGTTTATGAGTAAATTGGATTTACGCTTTATGAGATATCATACTGTATTGAATTTATGTTTTCTGAGATATTTATGAACATGGATTTATGATATGATGTTTGAGCTATTAAGCTCCGATGAGATATATTTTGGAAATATTATGTTCATGATTTTCTGTGCTTACTTAGTGGTTATTCATACTATGTGCTTACGGGCAAATGATATTTATATATGGCTTCGGCCGGGAGATGTAGTGCCTTCGGGCGGAAGAGATTTATATATGGCTTTGGCCGGGAGATGTAGTGCCTATGGGCGATTGTGATACCACTTCTAAGCACACCATATGATATATGTTTTACGAAGGTTTTATGGCATGCTAGGGTTTTCGGAAAACCTATTACTTATTATGCTATATGAGTTTTCATAAACTGAGGATTAGTACGTTGATGAATAACTGTTTTAGTATTACTTATATATAAACTTGATCCCCTCATGTTTTGTTTTGCGCCCCCTCAAAACCTAGGAATGAGGCACACGATCTGAGCTACTAGGCATTCCCATATCAGTGAACTTGTATCCTCCTCTCCGCGTTGGACATCTCTTGTAATAGCACCTTCTATTATACCTTCCGCTTGTATTCTGAATTAGTAGTTTGCTCTGAACATGTCATGCATTATCACTATTATTTTGTTGGCAGTTGATTATTATTATATTATTTTGTAGGGTTTGTATTTGAATATTACATTGCGTAGTTACGCGTGAAATTTTTATGCATGTTTCACATGTTCTCGGCATATGCATTCATGAAATGGCTTGTGTCACCCTCGGGTGTCGGCCAGCACGTGGCCATCATGTTGTCCTTCGGACATGGGGATCGTGGCGTGTCAGTGTGAGATTATTGTTATCTTATCATTTGTTTAGGTTGTGATTTTTAGGCTCATCATTTATGTGTTCTAGCTATGAACATTTCTGGTATTGACTAAGGTATTAATCTCTTTGTCTCAAAATTTTGAAATCCTATTAGTTTAGCGAACTTTATATATTATTGGGCAATATGGTTGTGCTTTCGTTGTGTCTAAGAGACAAAGAGCACTGATTCAGTTGGTGATCAATTGCATTGAGGGGTTTTTATTTGTTGAGGGGTATACACAGTGTGTGGACAAAGATTGACCTCTGTGCTGGGCAAAAACAAGGGTGTGCTTGTTTTGGGGTTGTCTTTTTCGGAATTCCATTGTTTTGATCAGTTGTGATCTTTTGATGTTTCGATAGTGTATTGCATTTGTTAATGCTTTGCTTTCAATCGGAATTTTGCTTTTTTCCTTTTATGTTTGAGCAATCTTTGGTTTGTATGCTTGATGGTAAAGTGAAGGAAAATATAATAAGCTTTGTTTGGTTGATGGAAAAGTCAAAGCAAAAAGTTATGTTGTGAGGTGCTCATTTTGGGAGTGTGGTTGTGTTTTCCTGTGAGAGTTTTTCTTTTGGGTCCAGCTTTGGTCTCCCAAGGATGACAAGAATTTGTATCTTTTTGGAAAAAAAAGGTTTGGTTTTCTGTTATGCAACAAGAGTCGCACTGATTAATAAATGGATTTGGGTTTGATGTTTTTATGGTCCAATTTTTGTGCAATGTTATTGTCTGAGATTTTGTTCTGTCATAATTTGTTTTTCGTGTGACTTTTAGGTTTATTGTTTCTATGTTGCATCTCTTGGTGTTGCTGATCCTAACTCAGTGTTGATTTCTTGGTCTGAAAACTTGGATATCCCATTGCTTTAATAAATTTTATATATTGTTGGACAATGTGATCACAAACATCTACAACCTATGTATTTCGTGTGGCATATTAAAGTTGTTGATGGAGACAGGAAGCCTAACATTGCTATTTAGCGTTGTTGTCAGCTTATTATTTGTTTTTGTTATAAATTTTAGATTAATTTTTTTCTTATGAATTTAGTGAATTTATAGGAATGTTTTTAGTGAATTTATTTGCATTTTTCAAATGTTGGTCTTGAAATTTGTGATCACTCCATTGTGCAGATTTTGTTTGAATTGCCAAAATTTGTCAAACATTTGACAAGTGCTTCTTGAATACATTTTGAGTAAAAGAACGTTTAAGTGTGACAATTTCAGTGTTTAAATACGAACATAATAATTATTTCCTGGCAATGTTGAGAGTTGTGTGCAGCGACAACCATGGACGGAGCCACCTAAGGCTCAAAGGGGGCGAATGCCCCCACTCAGGTTTTTTGGTACACAAAACAATGTGCATGCTTGTGGCATTAGCAAGGTGGCATGGACAATTAGTTTACTTGCTTGTGACATTAGCATTAACTCTTCCAGTTGCAACTGCCAATGTTGAAAAAGCATTTTCGGCCATGAAATTTTTGAAAAATTTATGGATTAATATATATGTATTTTGTTTAGTAAATTATTTATTTATTTATTTTTATTTTGTTGTTTAACAATCCTCCCATCCATACAAATCTTTGGCTTCGTCCCTGACGACAACTTAAACTATCTGAACATCCATACTCCACATTTGAGATGTATTTATTTGTATGAATCCGGTGACTGGATGTCACAATCCATGCCCCAAATCCACAATCTTTTCATTTTGATGGTTATTTGAGGTGTAGCATTTCTATGAAAGCACCAAATTTGTCGAAGCTCGAAATCATGCTTGGGTGGGAAGACTCTCCTTACACCTTTACCAACAAGTTGAAGTACGTATTGTTGGATATAGTAGATGTTAAATTGCTATATGAATAAAGCAAAATTTAGAATATTAAATATAATCACGCACACAAGTAAAGATGGGATTAGAAGAACCTCAAATTGAGCCGAGGCTCTGACCTTAAGACGATTTACCCCACACTGGTGCTTGTAGTTTGCTATGAAGTCCGTCTTGTAGGATACAACGTCTCCCTCCTTGTGAAAGAAGCACTGCATTTCACAAGGCTCCTTTGAGCCAAAGTATGCTGGAGCCCTCTCATATAACAGAAGAATGATAATCCTAAACTCTCTATTTTGCAAGGTTTTAGAAGACGCTAGTCGGGCGGCGGATAGGGCCACAACGTCTAAGCATCTAATAGGGGGCTAAGCAGAGGCCTAGGCGGTTTTTTAATTTTAGTTAAATTTATTATATAACATATAAATAAATATCTATTTATACTTAAAAAATACATAATTGTATTGGGATATATAAATTACAAAATAGAATGACATATAAATTATAAAGTACTACAACATATTGAAAACATGGGAAACAAACATATAACGAATGTTCATTCAAGTATCCAACAAGTCACTTTCAATTTATTAAAAAAATAAAATGTAAAATGGAAGTTATGTGATAGGAATTTTACCACACACGTGAAAGGGTTAAAAACTCCTATAAAACTTGCAAGAATGACAAGGTTATTGTAGTATAAACGGATCTCGCAAGGTCGTTCTCCACATGGATTATTAAATAATTCGAAGCAAACCAAATTTCAATTAATTATTGTAAAATAGAAATTTGAGATGATTGATTTTATGACCTACTTAAATTAAAACGAATTTGATTAATAAAAGTAAACTAATCTGCAATATTAAAGGTGAAGAAAAAGGAAACAGTTTTGTAGAAATCAAGTTAAGAAAGCACTAGGAATCCGCCGTCATCTTAACAATCCTATATAGTTTTCTCAATTACTTATGACTTATACATGCATATTTCGAAGGTTAGGTTTTCCTAATATATGCCTACTTGGATCCCCAATATAGAGCGTATATCAAACATGCAATCCGTCTGTGTTTTTCAGATCAAATCTAAACATGCATGACTCATTAAGTTTTGTGAAACCTTTTGAAAAACCATGCAACCCTTAAGACGTGGTATTCATGCTAAGTGAACTTGCACATATTAACCACAAGAAGCCTTCGTCAATTTCAGGGACCGACCTCCGACCAAAATTACATCAAATTACTTTTCTAAACATCCTAATGGTGATCAAACATCAAGACAATTAGATAGTTTAATTCAATGATTAATAATTCGAAAACCTGCATGCATACAATCATAAGCAAATTGAAGAGAAACTACATATTCTTGCTAAGGCTCGTGGCCTCACCCTACCAAAAAGAGAATTAGTTACGCATATTCATAATAAAAATCACAAAGATCTTTATTGAAATAATAAAAGATCGAAAACACCTAGAATAGAAAAAGTCTGAAAATCTCTACGCTTGGCCAATTTCCTCTCTTCAAGAATGCACGGAGAAGAAGTAGTCGCAAGAAATAGGCCAGCCAAGCTTATTTAACCTAGTAAAAATTAAATCCTCCTGATAAAAGGTCTTCCAATCCAACTAGGAAACTAAATAGCTAAAATAAAAGGGAATTGTTATTAGCACTCCAAAAATCTCATTTTACACTCCAAACTTTCTATATTAGAAAAGAAAAATACACTTGTAAGGAGTGTAGAATGAGATTTTTTGAGTGCCAATAACAGTTCCCAAATAAAATAGGAAACATAACCCTAAATTAAATGATAATTTCGCCTAAAATATGTACAGCCACGTTTTGGACCCCTAAACTACTCCAAAACCAGCCCAAGATAGCTGGATTTAAGGTTTGGAATACTCTGAACACTTCTGCAGAAGGCCACGAACCCATCAGAGGTTATCTTGGGGTCCAAAAACACAACTTAAGCCCAAAAATATCATTTTCAGCACTTTGCACTGCTCCTTTATTCCATCACCAGAAAATAACCGCTTAGTAGAAACATCCCAAATTTTGACACGAGCACGCCAAGAGACACACGAACGTCCTCCAATTTGAATCACTCCAAAATTTTTCCGTTTGATCATGTTTTGCTCCAGAGGAATTCAGATGTCCTATATTGAAAATATAAATTAAAGTATCAAAATTCTACCAAAATAATTACCAAAACATGCTAGAATAGGGTAAAATATATAATATAAAATTGACTCATCATTATGTGAGTCGTGACCTAGCGGATGCCTAAGCGGGTCTTGGTGAGCTAGGCATACTCCTAGATAGGACTAGGTGCACTTTCTTATTTTTAAACGCCTAAAGACTAATTGCAGCGGTGGCCAGCCGCCGGTGGTAGGCAGAGACTTTTAGAACACTGTTATTTTGTAGTATGCAGTGGGGAAAATTCGAACAAATGAATGTAGGGGAGTCTGGCTTATTTATAGATGTTGTCGAGCCTCTTTCCAAAGAGAGTGTCACATTCTGAAAAGTCAACAATTGAGGAGACACTTCCATGTACCAATACGCAAGAAAAGCATGTACAATACGCGAGAAAATTGTAAGACGGACTCATATAGAGGGGATACGAATATTATTTGAATTTGAATGTGGGGAGGAACGTCTTCAGTAGCAAATTCAGCCTTGTCGATCGATCGGCCTGTCTAGGACTCTTATTGTGTTTTTAATTTTTTGTTTCAATTTCAAACTAGTTTTGTTTTTAATTAGTATTTAGAAATGTTATACAATAATCGAGGTTTAGGGATTTTATGTTTTCCATTTAAGCAAACTAATAAACTTTGTGAGTTTTTCATCTTGTGTTCTAAGGCCATATCTAATGCAAGACTTGTAGTAGTCTTAAATCACTCTCGAAACCTTTGCAGCTGGTTTGGTTCGGCGGAGTTTAGGACATAATTTGGGGTTGAGAACCCTAAACCCTGTTAAAACCGTGACCTTGAAGTTAGAGTTAAAGGCCTTGAATCCCTCTTGAACATGCTAGAGGCGTCCAAGTAGTCAAAATTTTAGAACTGTAAAAACAGCGTTATTAAAAGTTTTAAAAAGTCCAAAATTTGGCTACTTCCCTACGTTTTCAGTTACTTCTTTCTATTTCTTCTCGATCTACTTTCCCAACAATAACTTACTAGCATACACAACTCATTGCGAGACTAAAACCGACCTATAAATAACATGTAAGTCATGACTATAATAATTTATAGTTGACATAATTTAGGACAAATGTGGCACGAACGTAAGAAAAATATATGAAAGCCAGTACCCACCATTTGTCCTACTCAATTTATAGTAATATATTTAGGACAAATGTGGCACGAACTCAAGGTGAAAGCCATGAGTCCTTCACATTCTCCGCGACAACAGTGGTGCCTGGAAACAAAAGAGCCGGCCTGCACCCACCATTTCTCCTTAGCCATCTCACTCTCCTTATTAAGGTATGAAAGGCCACATCTAACACTTTTTACAAAACTGGAATACGAATGAGATCCACAATGTCTTCATCGTGTGGCCGATGTTAGTACATGCATGACTTGACATTTTCCTATTTTTCTCTTCCTCCTTTGATTTAAGCAATTTAACTCTCGGGTTGACCTCCTAGATCCAGCCGAAACCCGTCTAACAGCAGTACTGAAATCATCTCGAGTTACTATATCCCTAGACCTAACCCTTCGACTTTGAGCAAGTGCGTTATGTCCAACCAGGTGTATCACTAATATGAAAGGGAATCCTTGAAATATGACTTACCTTTGATCGAAGATGTTAAAGATCAATGTTTTGGGATTAATAAAGTTCAATTCAAGTTTAGGTTGTATATAATAATTAAGCTTCAATTTATGACCATGTCCTCAAATTGCAGGTAATTACCTACTCCTCCAGGTCCACCATTGAGCCACAGAACCACCGGATCCTCCGCTGGCTTCCCTTCTGATTCGACGAAATAGTAGAACAGGTTCCTCCCATGACTCTGGTCAACTGTCACATACCTTCAAACAAACCCACAAAAAAATGAACCACCATAACACGAAGAATCCCAGAAATCCACACGTACTTAAAAACTGACAAAAATCTTACTTACCCAGCATAGTTTTTTGAAGGAAGAGTGCCACTGAATCCAGGAATCTGGGTTACGAGTGCAGATTGAGGAGCTGATAGGGTTGGCAAAATGCTCAAGAAAGTGTAAATTAATGGCACAAAAAATAAATATAATACTCTCCCAGCCATGACTTCTGATAAAATTTAGAAAAACAAGAAATGTGTCGTATATCAAATCAAAACACTGTGAGAAGGGAATTTATATGAACTTTTCTGGAATTAATTAATAGTTAAGAGGGCTGATTAGTGATTGAATTGATTAGTCTGCCATACAAGTTGCTGACTTTTGTAGTTGTTGCTTACAAGCCAAGAAAAAGAAACAGAAAAGTGGAATAAAAGGATGATCAAAATGAGAGCTGCTAAAAGCATCAAATGCCGACGCCGCTAAAAGCTGTTGTGCTGCAGCAGCAAGAGTGTGGTCTTCTTGGACCAATGGGTGTCTGAAACGTGTTGAGGATTGACCAATCAGGTGTCGTGGCAACTGAAAGTGGAAAGGTGCCCTTTAATTGTGGGACAATTTTGGTGTTTCTAGCATCAATGGCCATCATTAGCTAACGTGTGAGAGTGGGAATGAGAGTTACAGGGAAGAAATGTGTGATGCCAATGGATTGACCATGTCTGTTTTCTAAGGTTGAATTAATTAATTGACAGTTAACACTACAGTCTAGTGGTATTCCTCTTTATTTGTGAGTTAAATGTCTTAGGTTCGATTCTCATCAAATGAGAATTTGAATCACATTATTGTTAGCCCATTGGGATGTTTAGTAAGACATTTCGATTCTCATCAAATGAGAATTTGAATCACATTATTGTTAGTCCATTGAGATGTTTAGTCCACTCTCGTTAGTATAGATAATATCTTTTGTTAAAAAAATAATTAATTAACTCTTATATTAGAAGATAATATATTTTAACTTCACGTTTGGTAACTTCCAAAATTAACAAGTAGAGTTCTATAAGTAGAAAATAACGGCTTTTCTAAGTTGCTTATGTACATTTTCCTAGTAGTTTTTTTATTTTTTTTATTTTTTATTTTTATTTTTATAACATTCTCTTTGTAACTAAACAAGAAATTAAGTAATTTGCAAGATGGTAAATGCCAAACTAATGGCGGATGTGATTGTTATCCGTTTGCGAAACTAATATTTTTAAGTAAGGTCACATTAAACACGTCTTAAGCCTTTGAGTTAATAGACCAATCCTCACCACTGAAATTGCAAGTGAGAAATAATTTCAACACAGCCTAATTCAGCTTTTACACAACTCCTCTTAATTTTAACCATTGATTCTCTTTTAATTATTACAATATGCCCACTGCCTCCATAAGAGAATATTCATTATGTGTGGGGTTTACTCTTAAGTATTTTGAGTGGGATGATCTCTTTCCTTTGAGTGGGATGATCTCTTTCCTTTTCTTTTAATTCAAACAAACAACAAAGAAACAAAACAAGAGTGAGGGACCCAAAAATCATGACTTATTTCAAGTACCATTTCACTATCAGAAAACCATGATGCTTGTGTTTGCACCTAATTTTTCACACCTTTAGTCTAATTTTAGGCACCCAAATAAAAGATTTGAAGATATTTTAGAGGCAGAAATTGGGGAGGATCCATATATTAAGCCAATTATCTCAATAGCCACTTTTTCAATCAAGATAATTAGAAAAATTGTTGAAATTGATTGATTTATGATAATAGACAATTCAAGAGACAAAGATGTTATCGGAACTCTAAAGAAATCATTTTACACTATTTCTACATGTATTTTTTTTTTCTCTAAATATAGAAAATTTGGAGTGGCTGCAATTGAAAATAAGATGAGACAAAATCGGTTAAGATGATTTAGACATGTGAACTGAAGACCTATAGATGCTCCAGTTAGAAAATGCGATTATGTGACAGAGTCTCATAGCAAAATGGGTAGGAGTAGATCTAGGAAGACTTGGAAAGAGACTCTAAGAACAGACATGGAATACTTGGACTTAACAGAAGATTTGTCACAAAACCAAGCGCAGTGACGTTCTAGAATTTATACAGTCAACCCCACTTAGTGAATAAGTCTTTGTTGTTGTTTAAATGAAAAAAATTGGATTTCAAATTACTTAAATTGCACCCCCACGGAAATTAGCTATAAGATATTATCCTAATTATCTGAAGAGAAAATTATAGCAATGGTCCCTCAATTAAAAATCCATAACTATTGGTCCCTTAACTCATCAAAACATGCATCTATGATCATTTTCATCAACTCTGTCAAAATTGGCCATGTTGGAAGGACCATTGCTGCAATTGAGTTACAGTTGAGGGACCATTGCTCTACTTGGGTTAAAGTTGAGGGGCCATTTCTCCAATTGGGTTAAAGTTGAGAAACCATTTCTACAATTTTTCTCATTTCGTTTTCTATATTCGCCCCCTGATTCAATCTCACGTGTGCGGTACATGACTCATTTTGATAGACTTTCTAACGGAGTTGACGAAAAATGACCATAGCTACATGTTATGATGATTTAAGAGACCAATGGTCACGGAATTGTGACTCCAATTGGTTTAAATTGAGGACCATTGCTACAATTTCTCTTATATCAAATCTTTAAAAAGAGAGAATCTAAACTCATAAGAAGTAAGAGGCAAATACATTGCCTAGCATTAGTTGAAGCTCTTTCAGCTTGAGTTCATCGTCTTGCAACTTTACACAGTTCCTTTTCCATTTCGTGTCGTTTTAGGTCGACTTTCGGATAAACAGTTCCTTAATGCAAAGCAAATTTCAAAAATAATTCATGCATTACTGTCTAAAACTGCCTGCAAAGGAGGCATATTACAATTACAAATAGTTTGCAATGTAGGATAAAATTACATGGTACATATTAGTATGTTACAGTTATATTGCTATATGGATTGTATCCCAACTTTCCAACTCTCTCATCTGAGTCTCACTCAATATCTTTTGCATTTCTACCGTCCCCTTAAACTACATTTGCGCGTTAGATACCAGTTTGGTAGAAAGAATCGCAGTGCGTGCTTTGCTTATAGCTGATCGTAACTTGATTACCGAATGAAAGCCGCAAATGCTAAGATTAACATAACCAAAATTGCTGTGCTCGAACAGGAGATTGATGGTGCACTAGAGAACTTGACTCCTCTCTGAGTCTGGTCTCTGGAGAACAAAACCAAACAGAGTTAAGCATTTAGCAGAGTTTGAAACGACGGTTTTTAATCTTTGGCATGCTATTGTCTTTATTTAATCATACTATGAATATAAATTTCGATGGACAAGTAAAATAAATGGACGAAAACTTGGAGGAGTTCTGATATCTTACTTCTGTAAAGAGGAAAGTAATCCACATTATATCGTATTGTCAGGCAAAGAATTTTCGTTTTGGTCAATCTCACGATTCATGACACTCAAACAAACTTCTTGGCCTAGATACCATGAGTCCAGATTCTGTGCATGAAGGTTCCAAATTCCAGCATTGTCAAGAACAACCAATATGGCTGTCCAAAATCCAGGGAAGACCTATAGCCATATGGGCACGAAAGAATGAATTAACAATACGCAATCAACCTAAAAGTGGATCAACCAAAAATCTTGTTCCATTCCATGAGCTTGTACATGTGCGCGAGTGCAACAAGCCCATTGAACCAAGGTGTACCTGTGTTGTGCAGCGAGCAACCCCATCCCATTTGTTGTAAGTGCTTCTGCTATTCTCTGTCCACACTCCCACATCCATACTACAGGGCAACATCAAATTGTTCGATCATGTTTGTACTTTGGCAGTTCCATAATTAGGTACAGAGCCAGATTACGAATTCAAAACTAAAAGCTCACCCCACGACAAAAAATGCAGAGCCATCCAAATGGTAGTTCTGAACAGTGGTGTCAGTGTTCTGGAAGATGATTTCCATGAAACCTTTGAAAGTACCATTAATCAGGGATATGTTGACTTTGGCAGGTCTGTTCATCAGTTTATTCGGGAAATCAAGCTTGTACACCCCTGAAATGTTGAACTTATGGGCGAGCTTAAGGGGCGTTGAAGGTGGTATGTACGAAATACCATTGAGGGTAGTGCGCCACTTCCCATTTATAACTTCTGCGGGTCTACTGAGGATGACATATACATCTGTAACAGTGATTTCACCGTATTAAAAAGATCCTTGTGGGTTTGGAGGGCAGCACCAGCAGAAACACTCCACCTGCAATTGCACAACCGTCATGAAGAAGAAGTAACAACATTCAGCCCAGCATTTGAGAGCAAATACAGCATCAAAGAAAGACCCAAAAAAAGGCTATGAATGTATGGACTGCCAAAGGAAACAAACAAAATATCACGCAGATGTAACTTTCCCTAGATATTTGGTCCATTTGGTTGTAATATCATTCAACATTCTCGTATGTAATATAAAGCAAAAAGCTATGAAAAAGGATTAATTTGTCGGAGATTGATGACTCTGACAACACTGAAATAATGAGCAATTTCTGTATGTATGAAAATTATCACCATCACCATTAAAATTTTAAGAGCAAGTGAATGAGATTTTTTATTCTTTCAAATATATATGTTGGTAAACCAAAAAGAAACGTACTCTACAACAACCTTATGGATCTTGCTTGATTCATTGAGTAGTATGTGTCGTAAGCATTAGGAGGATCAGGGAGAGGACCTGATGCAGGTCCTTGAGAATTGGAGTATTGCAAGATGGCAACCCCAGTAGCTTTAGCCCATGAAGATGAATTGACAAAACGGGGGCTGGCAACGATGTAGTAATCGCTGGTGGCATTTTGATCCATTGTAACCAAGAATGAAAATGACTGACCGACATGAATATCCATATTTGCATAGTTCTGCTGGACTGTGTATGATCCTTTGGTCTCCACTAGAAGCAAGTTATGATTTTGTATTCTGAAGTTCAAGCTAGTTGAGATACCAACATTGTGCACATGGAAGCGGTATGTTTTTCCTGTTCCAGGAAATTACCAGTAACCGGGTCCTGTTAAAAGTGCAAGATAATAAAAGCGCAAATGTAAAATCATATCAGCAGAACAATAAGAACCCGACCCAAAAGGGTGCAGTTCTGAACTTTTGTGCTATCTTAATACTGAAGATTCATTACCTAAATCATAACCACATTTTATGAAAAGCAAGAAGCTTCTAACTAAGCGGTTTAGAACATTTTTTACCCCTGAAGTCCCGTGTTCAATTCTTCCTTTTTGAAATATCCTTTATATGAAAAGCCATTGTCATGGAAAAAGATCTTGAAGCATGGTGCCAATTTAGTACAAATCTATAAATATCCAAACCGATGCACTTTTCTATGTAAATATGTGAACTTGCATTTTCTAATAATAGCAAGATCCAAATGACGATCTCTTCAAAAACTTTAATCTTCATGCATAAATTTGGATACTATAACTGTATGTATCGGTTAAACATAATTTACTCCCTATAGTAATTATGTATGTTTACATGTATCGGTTATCTACAAAAATATACTTGAATATATATTCAGGATACCACTTATTTTGGGAAATGAATTATATAGAACTAGCTTTTACCATCGTTTTCTTGTTTTTCGTCTTTTTCCGATGCCCATGTAATTCATTAACTTCTAATTCAGAAAACCTGGGAACGTGATATATACAAGCATACTGACATGCATAATTGATCTAGAAACTGGCTATCGATATATCTGGAGGAACCAGGATTTTATAATAATGGGATCTTGATTTCGACAAAGAAAAAAAAAATAATGGGATCTTGATTTTATAATAATGGGATCTTGGGTACTTATCAAAATCTACCAACATTGGCCGAAACTTTGTGATGACATCTATCTATATCTGTTGTGTTCTCTAGCATCTGCATCTTTCAAGTTGTGTCCAGGCTAGCAGATTGTCAAAATTTGCCTTCCAAGACTTTTTGAGTGAAGCATTACGTCGAGCATGAGGTGCGCACCATTGGGTTGGACACAAGAAAAAGGAGGAAGACACGGGAAAGAAAGAAGAAAATTGGAGAAGGAAGAAACAACAATAGGTTGTAATTTAACGTTGTTTACTCTCTTCTTAATTGGGAGTAAAGATAAATATTTACCAACAAATATACATGGGATTAGGAAGTTGTTGGGGCCATGAGTAGCCATGGAGCCAGCCTTTGAGGTCAATAGTTGCTCATCATGACCCGAAGCTTGCTCCGTTATATTATATATACCCCATTTTATATTCCTTAAGTTCAACTGTTTTCTTTTTGCTTTTATTCGTAAGGCCTCATAATATGGTATTTGTGATTACTGAACCTATTAATTACCAGAAAATTAAGTGAACAACAAGAACATATATATATATTGATTAAAAATATGCAGCAGAAATTGGACTGAACAACTAGCGTGGTTAAAAAATAAACAAAAATAACTGAAGACATCCTCAGCCGCCTAATTGGTAGAATAAGATGAAAGTTTATATTATTACTCTCTGAATTTGTTTATATATTTTTTATTTATGTCTACATTCTAGACTACGTACATACGTACGTATGTACGTACGTATACTTTACATGTGATTAATTTGTTGCTTGCACACCCCTATAGCATGCAATTTACAGTATCATTTTCCAGATTTTGTTGGTGCCCTAGCATTATTACTGATACTACATGTTTGGAAATTCCAAGTAATCCAGCCTATAACATTCTCAGCACAATTAAAAGCAAAAGGGATAAGGATTGGTGGGTTCTTAGATTGTCAATATGTATCGCAAAGTTAAAAATAAGTTCATATTTCATCCATGATTCAGATATTTGACCGTTTAGCATAATAAAACACACTCTGGCGAATTCTTATCACCTTTCTCATGTGCATGCACGTATTCAAGAGCGGTTAAAAATCATGAAGTCTAAACCATGTATGCCAACAGGAAAAGATTCTAAATTGTCCCAAACTAGTATATTAGTAACTACATTCAAAGGTGTAAAATATGGACAGCAAAGGATAATTTGGGACATCTCTAACCATAAAAATTTCCATGTAATGCAATTAGATGACTACCTTATTAGACCAAATGCAATTTTAAATGACATAAGGTTACAGATGAGGTCCACTAAATTGGAAATTGACAGTACACATATGACACATATTGTGGTTCACTAAGAAAAATCCAGAAACATGATTTTTTACCGAAAAATTAGAGTGAATTTCTATCTAGAAAGGCCAATATATACCCCCTCCTCCCCTCCCTAAATCACACAAAATACAATACCATTTCTTTCACTCTCTCCACTCCTTTGATCTGGTGATTAGGTTCTAATCATCATCAGAGATTTTTTGTTTAGGGTTTAGCCATGGCGAGGAAGAGCAAGGGAAGGCAAAAGGTGGAGATGGTCAAGATGGCCAATGAGAGCAATCTCCAAGTGACCTTCTCGAAGCGAAGGTCTGGCCTTTTCAAGAAGGCCAGTGAACTTTGCACTCTCTGTGGTGCTGAGGTGGGCATCATCGTCTTCTCGCCCGGCAGAAAGGTCTTTTCCTTTGGCCACCCGAGCGTAGAGGCGGTCATGGACCGATTCCTCTCCCGAAACCCATCTAATCACCACCTTCACCCAACCTCTGGCACTATGCAGCTCATTGAGGCGCACCGCAATGCTACTGTGCGCGAGCTCAATACCGAGCTGACCCAGGTCATGAACCAACTGGAGGCGGAGAAGAAGCGCGGCGATCAGCTGAACCAGATGAAGAGGGTGAGCCAGGCTCAGTGCTGGTGGGAGGGTCCGGTGGATGAGATGGAGATGCCACAGTTGGACCAGCTGAAGAGTTCCCTTGAGGATCTGAAGAAGAACGTGTCGAAACAGGCTGATAGGGTTTTGATCCTGAACACCACAAACCCTAGCAGCCAGTATTTTGTGGGAAGCTCAAGTCACCAGCCTGTGATTCCAAATGTTGGGTTCAACGGGAATCATCATGTTATGCCTCCCCATCCTCTTCCCCATCCCCATGGATGGAACCACCCAGCTTATGGACGCTTTTTCTGAAGGCGTGATGATTATGTTGCTCGTTAGGCACAGCGATACAGACTATTTCTCTCTGTAGTATGTGTTATTTATTGTGTGCTGCTTGTTATTGTGTTTATTTTCTGTTGTTTGTTTGGTATATGGGTATGACCCATATGTGTTGTTTTCGTTTGTTTGTTTGGTATATGGGTATGACCCATATGTGTTGTGTTCGTTTGTTTGGTTCATAATTTCACAGATGAACTATAAGAATTTTTATTAAGAGTGATGTTGTAAAATAAGGCCGTTTTGGTGGTCACAAATAAAATTGTTAGATTGATTTGAATATTTCTGGTGGACTCAATTTGGTCATGTGATATGCATATTCAGTTTAACATTCTGTCTATTCAAATCTGCAGATTTTGCCCTAATTTGGTCATAGGCCAAATTGTGGTTTTTTATTAAATTTATCAAATAAGATCTGATATGATAGAGTTTGATGGGATATTTCTATATGAACTAAGAAAAGTATAGTATCCACTGATATGAGTTAAACAGGTAAGTAGTCAGAATTGGAATTTTAGCCATAATAGCTCGATCTTACAATTTTAGCTAGTTGCACACGGAGATAGATTGTCGCTCAAGTTAGGGTTTCTTACTCCTATATAAAGAAGCCTATGCGCATTAACGAAAGACTATGTATACCAATCATATCAAGCCTGTATTGGTATTTTTGCTCTTACCCATTTTCAAGCCTTCTGTAGTTTTGATTTTCGTGACTTAAAGGATTGCTCTGCTAGACTTTGCTCTAATATATATACATAGATTTCTTTTCATCAGTTTTTTCTTTGTAATCGCTTTTCTTGTACTCATTCGATTAGTTTTACGGCAATCCAATTGTTTTTCGCATGTTTGATTAAGCTCTCCCCAAATAACTTTTACATTCAAGACCTAGAAAGAAGCAAAATAGAGCTTTCAGTAGATGTACCAAGAGTACCTGTATCTATTCCAATTAAAAATGCAATCGTTTGATTGAAAGTAAAAAAATGCGAAGTACTCGTATATAATTTTGTCTACTAAGAGTACCTAGTACCTGTTCCAGTTGCCAGGAAATTTGGGGTAAGCACACTCTCTCAGAGTGTGCAACTAATTATATCGGGTTCAATATTCTTTGGAGGAATAATGCTTTACAAGTACACCAATATATAGAAGTTCCAAAATCTTGGATACTGAATGATTGACAAATATTTCAATTAGTACATTCATCACATTCTTCACATCATTAATTTCTCACAAATGAAATATTGTTATATCATCTGTTGGATTATCTATGATGTATTATGTAAGAAAATAATCTGACATGTTATGTTATCAAATGATGGATGTAAAGAGTTAACAATTAGAGACTTGTTTCAATGTGTGACACAAATTAGTCTCGAAAATATGCCATATATATTGTACAAGGGGAACATTACGTATTCTTTTGGAGTAGAATTGGGATGAGGTCGGGCTAGATTGCCGGATTATGATATAGTACAACCCAAGTAATCTGTTGCTAGAAAGTTTGAAGTTGAACTGAATTTGGCCCATTGATAGGAAGAACTTTTTCAATGCATGATCTGAAATTGCAGTCTTACAATATAATATTTCGCATGAAAATATTACCTATTTTGCATGAGAATTACTCGTTATATATGAATGTTAGCATAACGCGATTGGGTTAAGTTGCATGACTGTAATATTATAAGCAATTTTTTATTTTTATTTTTTTTTTCCCAAACACTTACTTGTTATGAGATCAAACTGTTAATATAGATTATTGATAGTCTGGTATGAGTCGTATTCATAATCCAGAAATATGATGCTAGATATCTCTCGATCTATGATTGAGCAGTGTGGCTGAATTTACCTTTCAACCCTACCCTAACATCTACATAGGGACAGATTTTCTTTTGCAACTAAGTTTTAGTCCTAGTGGTGTCACAGTTTAATAAACACTAACTACATGTGCTCAAAAAGTTCACTTTTCATCTGATATGGACAATTGTTACATGGTTAAATTGTAACATGAGAGGATGTCTCCTATATAGAGCAACAAACTATATATGTGTGGGTGGATTTGCCCTCCCATATCCCTACCCTAATACATACTTTGGGCACAAATTCTCGGTATTTGCTCTATCTTGTAAATTGGGCAGGTTTTCCTTTTCCATATATCTACCGTGATACCTACTTAGAGGGCATATTTTACTTGTCAATATCCCGTATAATAAATTGGATATCGATCGCTACTCTGTTCATCTTATTTGTTTAGTTCTTTGAGTTTTGTGGAAGTAAAACTGGAAAATGAAAAGAGATATTATTTGCACTTCGATAGAGTCATACAGCACTTCTCAAAAAGCAGTTTTATCAGGTGACGTTTTGCGGTTACCCTAATAGAAAATGTTATTTTCATTTTGTAAATGTAAATGATTATTTATTATTTTATTTAGGAAGAATTAATTATTATTTACTCATGGATGTGGTTCACGCTGACTTACCAAAAGTCATATAGTTTTCTATATTATGTCAATGATTTTTTTTAATATATGTCAATGAGCAATAGGTTATCATCAGTTTCATAGTAACTGTGAATTAAGTGAGTAGAGATTCATAACTTCCAAAAAGATATTGAATTAATAATTTTACGGTACTAATGTTAATATTGCATTAAGACCTCATTGGACAATACAATAATACGCCCAACATAAGTGCTATTTAATAGAAATAATGAGTAAATAACCCTATAAATACATGTCTTGTCCCTCCCCCCCTCACACGTCTTTGCACAAGAAAACCAAGCAAACATTAGGTAATCATCATCTAATTATTTTCTTGACTCTTTTATCATCCTCCAGATATGGTGATGAAGATCAAGAAACCTAGCCAAGGTCGCCAAAAGATTGCCATTGCCAAAATACCAAAGAGAAATAATTTACAAGTCACATTCTCAAAACGTCGTTCAGGGCTCTTCAAGAAGGCCAGTGAACTATGCACACTTTGTGGGGTTGAGATTGCAATCATAGTCTTCTCTCCTGCAAACAAGCCCTTCTCCTTTGGCCACCCAGAGGTTGATTCCATCGTCGACCGCTTTGTTGCTCGAAACCCTTACCCTAATTTCCAAGCAGGGTCCACAGGTTCTACTCAACAGCTTGTTGAGGTTCACAGGAATGCTAGTGTCCATGAGCTTAACATGCAGCTGACCCAGGTTGTGAACCAGTTGGAGGCTGAGAAAAAATGTGGAGAAGCACTTGATAAAATAAACAAAGCTAGTGAAAAGCAGTGTTGGTGGGAAAGGCCTGTGGAGGAACTAGGGTTTCATGAGCTTCAGATATTGAAGGCTTCATTGGAGGAGCTCAAGAAAAATATGACTAAACAAGCCAATGGGATTTTGATGGAGTCTAGCGCTGCTGCTGTTGCTAATTGTTCTTCATCATCGTCACCATTTTTCATAATGAACATTAATGGTGTTGTTCAAGGTGACGATCTTCGTTGTTTCGAAAGCAAAATTAAACCGACAAATCAATTTGGATCTGCATATAGTTTCGGTTATGCTGGGCATGGTCTTTTCTGAGTTTTCGATGTTGTTTAATTTCTTTTGAAGGGAGTTAAATGCAAGCTAGCTAGCACCTCGCTACAAATTATTATTATCATTATATTAATTACTTGTTCTTCTCTCTTATGGTTTGATTGTTTTTTATTTTATTTTAATTTATTATGACTAGAGGAGTATTCAAACTATTTACAATAATTTAGTAAATGGAGAATTTCGAACCCGGAACGTAAGAGTGGAACCCAACATGCAATGCAGTTATGGTTTGTAATTGTAAATGTTCAATATTATATTAATGAATTTTCTCTTATCATGGACATTGTTTATCTAAATATTGATTGTCGTTGAAGCCCTTAATTAATGAAAAAGAAACAAGTTTGTTACAGTTTAGTAAGCGCATGATCAATGTAACAATTCTTCAGCTGGGGATGGCGCAAATACTTCTTCTGTTGAATTTTAAGGTATTTTTGGTATTTTTCTTATTAGGGTTTGCTTGAGAGTTTACTATATAAACCATGCTTTGTATTAGGGTTTTTGCTATCATTGAATAAAATGTTTCTTTCCCATACTGTTCATCTTGGTATCTAGAGTAGGTTTGTTTGACCTGTCTCTGCACCACTGCGCTGCTCCCATCAGCCGTACCAGAAAGCTTAGTGCAGGATTCCATCTACCCGCACTCGAAAACTTAGATCCGTGAACCTGTCTACCCGTACCAGATTGCAACCTGCATCATGCTGTCACCGTTCTTCTTGAAACTGTCCGTCTGAACCAGTCGTATGAACCATCAGCAACGTTTTTTTGAAGCCAAGACTTGTCGTATGAACCAGTCCCAAGACTTGTTGCTGACTGATCGACCTGCACACGGTACACAACCAGTCGCCAGATTCATCCACCATATTTGAAACTGTACAAGTCTGCGCATCAGGTATCTTCTTTTTACGACTGTCATTGTGAATATGGCATCCTCAAAAGATGATTCCCCGCAAGCTATTGGTGTGAAATTACATGGAAATAATTATGTGTATTAGGCATATGTGATGAAGAATTTTCTGATCGGAAAAGGATTGTGGGGTGTCTGGAAAGGTTTCCAATCCAGATAACCCCAAAGATGAAAGACATGATGAACTGCTTGCTGCTTGGGAGACGAATAATTCAAAGATTATTACTTGGATTAATAACTTTGTTGATATGGCTATTGGAATACAACTTGCTAAGTTCTCTACATCTAAGGAAGTTTGGGATCACTTAGCAAAGTTGTATACCAAGGCCAATTTTGCAAAGCGGTACCAGTTAGAAATGGAGATTCGTGCAATCTAGCAAGGTGAAAAGAGTATTCAAGATTTTTATAACGAAATGACCAGTCTTTGGGATCAACTTGCACTAACTGAACTTAAATGACTTAGTATTGTGGAGGTCTATTGTCAATATAGAGAAGAACAACATCTTGTTCAATTTTTGATGCCTCTTTGAGATGAGTTTGAGACTTTTCGTATTGCTATCCTACATCGGACTCCTCTACCATATGTTGATTCCGTACTCCATGAGTTACAAGCCGAAGAAGTCCGTGTGCAGTCACATTCACATAGGCTTTCTTCATCTTTGTCGAACTCTTCAGCATTGGCTATGACAACTAGATTGAGACCTTGTGGAAAAAAGGTTATTGGTATGGATGAGTGTGCCTATTGCAAGGGAAAAGGGCATTGGAAGGTGAATTGCCCCGAGTTGCTCAATGACAATAAAAAACAACTTGCAACCGAGACCAATCCACCAAAAGCATTGGCCATGTTGACTCTGGAATCTACTACAACTGACCGTGTTGATGATTTTGGCTTTGGTTGGTAAGGCTCGATCATCAGTTTCTTTCCAGTTCAATTAAGTCTGCAAGTCAAGTCAAGACAAGTTAAGTTAAGTCAAGTTCGTCAGTTCGTTAGTTCGTCTATGTAGCAAAGCTTCCCTGCTTGCTTGATGGGATTTGAATCCATATGTGCTTGTAGACAAACACATGTCGTATACCGTCATGAGTTTGACGGGGGGTGTTGGATTTTAGGGTATTTTTGGTATTTTTCTTATTTGGGTTTGCTTGAGAGTTTAAGTGTTTAGTTGCAACCGAGACCAATCCACCAAAAGCATTGGCCATGTTGACTCTGGAATCTATTACAACTGACCGTGTTGATGATTTTGACTTTGGTTGGTGAGGCTCGATCATCAGTTTCATTCCAATCCAGTTAAGTCTGCAAGTCAAGTCAAGTTCGTAAGTTCGCAAGTCAAGTCAAGTCAAGACAAGTTAAGTTAAGTCAAGTTCGTCAGTTCGCTAGTTCGTCCATGTAGCAAGGCTTGCCTGCTCGCTTGATGGGGTTTGAATCCACATTTGCTTGTAGACAAACACATGTCGTATACCGTGATGAGTTTGACGGGGTGTTGGATTTTAGGGTATTTTTGGTATTTTCCTTATTAAGGTTTGCTTGAGAGTTTACTATATAAACCATGCTTTGTATTAGGGTTTTTGCTATCATTGAATAAAATGTTTCTTTTGCATACTGTTCATCTTCTTCTTCGACTAGTATTGGAGGGGAAAAGCTATGGAAGAAATTATGGAATGCCTGTGTTCTCGGGAAGGTAAAATTTGTGCATGGCGTGCGTGTTTGGACTCTCTTCCCACAAGATCGAATCTCGCAAAGAGGAAAGTTGTTGATTCATGGGTTTTGTGGTTCACATGGCGAGTCGACAGAACATGTACTAAGGGATTGTAGTATGCATGGTGAAGGTGGTCTGGTTTGGTAGTCTGGGACTAAGGGTTGATGGTGGCAACACAGCACCTAATGCAATGGTTATTACAAATCGCTATGCAATTTCTATCCTCGGATTTTGAACTATGCTTGGTGACTTTATGGACACTGTGGAAGAATAGAAATGATGCTTTATGGAATGGTATTTTCTTGCCCCCGCATGAGGTGGTATTTCGAGCTGAGGGTTGGCTGCATGAGTTCTAAAAATAGCATAAATTTGCTGCGAGGAAGACAAATTGTGTCTCACAAAAGTGGAGAAAACTTGATGTGGATTCAACAAGGGCTACGGGGTGGTTTTGGTGTAGTTCTTTGGGACCATGATGAGTCAATTTCATATTATATATTTTACCCTATTTTTAGTATGATTTGGTAATTATTTTGGTAGAAGTTTGATACTTTGAATTATATTTCCTATGTAGGACATTCGACTTCCTTTGGAGTAAAATATGGTCAAACGAACAAATTTTGGAGTGATTTCAGTTGAAGGATGTTCGTGTGTCTTTCAACTTGTTCATAGCAAAGTTTTAGTTTTTTTTATACCAAGCGGTTTATTTATGACAATGAAATAAAGGAGCAGCGTGCAGTGCTGTCAAAGTGACATTTTGGGCTTATTTGGGATTTTTGGCGTCCAAGATGATGTCTTTTGGGTTCGAGGTCTTCTGCAATTATGTTCGGGACTTCTCAAGCTTTAATTTTAGTCATATTGGGCCTGTTTTAGAGCCCTGAAAGTCCAAAAACGTGGCTGATTTGTGGCTGGGCAGATTTCCCATATTTGATTAGGATTATGTTTCCTAATTTCTCTTAAGTTATCATGTTTCCTAGTTTTTAGAAGACCTTTTTTAGTAAGGATTTTTTTTGGTAGTAGTATAAATAAGGCTTATTAGCCATTAGGGTTTTAGAGAGGAGGGAATGCACTACTTTAGAGGAACGCATTACTTCAGGGATAACGCACTACTTAGAGAGTTTTTGACGGTTCAAGTTTATTTTCAAGGTGTTTTCTATCCATGTTCTTAATAATATTTTGTTTTATGATTCTTCGTAACTAATTTTTGTTTGCTAGGGTGAGGCCACGAGCCTTAGCAAGAATATGTAGTTTCTTTTCAATTTGCTTATGATATTATGCATGCAGGTTTTGAATTGTTAATCACCAGTTTAAACTATCTAATTGTCTTGATGATTCGCCACCATTAGGATATTTAGAAAAGTAATTTGATACAATTTTGGCAGAGGGCTGCCACTACTACGAAAGGGCTTTATTCTGTCGGTGGGTGGTGTCGTTTTTATACAACATAGTGGCGGATAAGACATTCCGACACCCACTTAATATGGTGTCAGAGTTATTGTCGGTTATAACCGACATAAATTGTTAATGTCGCTTATAACCGACATTAATTTTAATATTTTTAATACTAGTGTCACATTAAAAAAACTATTTTAATATTTTTAATACTAATGTCGCTTATAACCGACATTAATTTTAATACTTTTAATACTAGTGTCGCATTAAAAAAAACTATTTTAATATTCTTAATACTAATGTCGCTTATAACTGACATTAATTTTAATAATTTTATACCCCTAAAAACTATAACAATTATATACACACACACACACACACACACACACACACACATATATATAATTATAGCTACACTCTTTGACCCTATATGAATACAATGAACGAATTCGATCTTCAATTTAAAATATTTACACTAGTGGATACCACAAAATCTTATGTTATACTAAGTATAAATAAACTTTAAGTGTTAGTGAATCTATCATTTTGATGGGATACGCATCCTACGAAACTAATTTCAACGATCCAACCGTCAAACTTGTTTGTATATGCTTCGAGATCGCATACGTCAAAAATTGCAAAAAACAAACATTCAAAGATCAAGTAACAGGACAAAACTTTTCGACGATGTCGTTTTGTTATCTACCAAATTCAGATATGCTTAAGTTAAAAAATTTTAAAATGGCGGGTCACTAAACTTTTGCAAAATTTCGAACATCGTGAAATTTGAAATTTCCACACCACTCTAGACTCCCGCACAAAATTCTAAATATAAAGGAAGAGAACACAGTCCCTACAGCAAAGCAGCTCATTCTTTGCTCCTTCTTTGTAGCCACAACAGCAGTAGCTCATTCCTTGTTCCTTCTTCGCAGCCATAACAGCAGCAACATCAATCGCCGTTTCAAATTCAACAGAGCCCAAACCGTGTACAAATTCTGTGTACAAATTCTTCAGATTTTGATATTTATTTTGGCTTCTTCTCTTAGATGTATTTTCAGTGGACAAGTCGCCAGTGCAGTACTTCATGCAATTTCTGGGTTTATGGGCTTTTTTTGTTGGGTGAAGAAAAGTATGGATTACGGATGGGTAGGACTTAAATCCAACTAAATTAGCACTTCAATTTTATGAAATCCTTCATCACCCTGACTTGGGAAACCGAATGGTGGTCTTGTATGTTGGGTTTGGAGTTAGGATGGTGTCGCATGGAGAATACCATGGTTTTCAGCGAGCTGGGGATGGAACTTGATGTTCCAGTCCTTAATTCAACCCATCAACCTTCCCATTCAATCTCTGGTAATGTTTTCAAGCTCTGCATGTTCGAATCGACTTGGAATCCAAGGTATAAAACGCCTGTAATTTTCTGTTCTTCAATTCTAGCATCTGGCAATTTCCTCTGGGGGAACTCCGAAGAGTTCTAAATCAAACATGTCCCAAATTATGGAATTTCTCATATGAGGTAATGTCTTCTTGCATCTCGGATTAAATCTGGGTTCGAAATCTGGGTCTCTAACCTTTGTGATTATTTGTTCTTCACCCCAGGTTCTGATGTGGAGCTCCGGCGAGGAATTCGGTAATGTTGAGGGTCCCCTGAGCTCGAATGGGTTCTCATTAAACATTTCATGCTCTGTATGTTTGAATTTACCTAAATTTAGAGGTGCTAACCTATGTATAACTTTCGTTGATTCCCCAGAATTGTTCCGGCAACACCTGTTATTGAACTCCCATGGTATCAGAACATCCGATGAGTTCTGGATTAAATCCGCTTTAGAACCATGAAATCCTGCAGCGGGTTAAGGGCCTAAGAGAAGAAGGTTAGGATTGAGAGAGGGTGAAGAAGATGATGAAAAAGAAAGAGTTTTGGAAAGAGGCAAAAAAAAAAAAAAAAACCAATTATTAGGTGGTGTCGCTTATAGGCGACATTATAGTGGTTATTTTATTTATCCAATTATCAGGTGGTGTCGGTTAGGATCGACACTAGTCTGGTCGCTTGTCTCTGACGCAATCTTCGATGTCATTTTTAAGCGACGTTGTTGTTCTTTTTTATTTTATATTACTTTGCTTGTTGGTGGTGGATTAAGGGGGCTAAGCGACGTCAAGACCCTTTTTGTGACGGTAGTATTGGCATCGGTTCCACTATGCGGCATTGCACAATTTAATGTCGGATTTTTACCAAAAATCCAACAGTATGTGGTGTTTTTTGTCAGTTTTATGCCACTGATATCCCCTTTTGTAGTAGTGTGCCCTTGAAATTGGCGTTGGCTTCTTGTGGTTAATATGTGTAACTTCTTAGGATGGACGATACGTCTTAAGGGTTATATGGCTTTTCAAAAGGTTTTCACAAAACTTAATTAGTCTTGCATGTTCACATTCGATCTGGACGCCATGGACGAGTTGTAAGTTAGATATACGTCTTATGTTGGAAGTTCCAAGTAGGGCATATATTACGAAAACCTAACCTTCAAAATATGCACGAGTAATTCATAAGTAATTGGAAGAACTACATAGGATTGTTAAGGTGATGACAGAACCCTAGTGCTCAAATAGATTTTCAAACTATTTTCTTTTGTTTTATTTACTTTGCCAATTTATTAAATTGTTTTTAATTAAATTTGTTTTTAATATTTTAGGTCATAAAATCACATTTTTCCAAACTTCGCTTTAAATAATTAATTAAGATTTGGTTTAACATAAATTAGTCATTCAATCCCTGTGGAGAGCGACCTTACTAGAGTCATCTATACTACGATTACCTTGTACGCTTGCAAGTATTTTAAGTGTTTTTATCCCTACTTTTGCAGGTGGTAAAAATCCTATTAGATCACAAGGGGAATTTCCTCGCTGCTGCTGGACCCATTGGAGATAAAACTAGCTTTAGGGTTTCAATATTTCTTATTATTCTTCTCTCATAGGAGGCAATAGATATATATACATACTCAATCCTTGTAATATAAGGAATATTGACTTTATAAAAGAAGAGTCATACCTAAGCTAGGAAACACAATTACATTCCTATTCAATTATTTGACTCACGCCAACACTCTCCCTCAAGTTAATGCATAGATATCACCTAGGCCTAACTTGTCGAGGGAGTCTTGAAATCTTGTAGCAAAAACTGCATGAATTAGACTATCTGCCAACTGTTCTTCGGTCTTCACGAATGGAATGTCTACCAACTTAACATCCAGCTTTTCTTTGATGAAATTTCTATCCACCTCAACATGTTTAGTCTTATCATGCTTCACTGGATTGTTAGTTATCTCCCTTGCTGCTTGATTATCACTGTACAACAACATATACCATTTTGGTTTAAACCCTATCTCAGTGAGTAGAATTTGAAGCCATAGAAGCTCACAAATACCATGTGCCATTCCTCTGTACTCAGCCTCGGGCGAAGACCTTGCCACCACATTTTGCTTCTTACTTCTCCATATCACAAGATTACCAGCTACAAACGTAAAGTATTCGAAGTAGATTGTCGATCAGTAATATTTCCAGCCTAATCTGCATTGGTATATCTTTTCACCTCCATATGCCCATGGTTTCTATACATCAACCTTTTTCCTGGAGTTCATTTTAAGTAACTCAGAATATGCATTACTGCGGCCATGTGATCCTCACTAGGAGCATGTGTGAATTGACTCACCATACTAACTGCGTAAGCAATATTTGGCCTTGTAAACAATAAATAAATCAACCGCCCTACTAACCTTTGATACCTTTCCTTATTCACTGAGACTTGATCCTGATAAATTGCTAGATGATGATTTTGCACAATAGGTGTATCCATTGATTTACACCCTAGCATATCAGTTTCAGACAAAAGATCTAATACATACTTTCGCTAAGATAAGTATATTCCTTCCTGAGATCTAGCCACTTCAACTCCTAGGAAGTATTTAAGTCCCCCAAGATCTTTCATCTCAAACTTAGAAGACAAGTACCTTTGTAGACATTCAATTTCCATTGTATCATCACCTATGATAATCATATCATCTACATATATGATAAGTAAAGTTAACTTGCCATCCTTGCGTTTGATAAACTCTGTATGGTCTGAGTTTCCCTGTCGATACCCATACCTCTTCATTGCCTAGGTGAACTGCCCAAACTATGCTCTGGGTGATTGTTTAAGACCATACAGTGCCTTATGAAGTCTACACACTTTCCCTCTGGAGTTCGCAATGCCATAACCGGGTGGAATATCCATGTACACCTCTTCCTCTAAATCTCCATGTAGAAAGGCATTTTAACATCAAACTGTCTCAGAGTCCAGTCATGGTTTGCAGTAAGAGATAATAAAACTCTGATGGTATTCATTTTTGAAATGGGAGCAAATGTCTCTTGATAATTAACCCCAAAGGTTTGGGTAAAACCTTTGGCCACTAGCCTCGCCTTATACCTATCAATGGTTCCATCTGCCTTATGTTTAATAGTGAACACCCATTTGCACCCCACTAATTTCTTTCATTTGGGAAGTGAAACCACACTCCATGTATTATTCTTTTGTAGTGCTTCCATGTAAACTTGCAATGCCTTTGTCCATTTTAGATCTTTCAAGGCTTTTTCCAACCTGGTGGGTATTTTGATGGTTTCCATCTGCTTAACAAACGCTTAGTATTTTGGTGAGAGTCGATGAGTGGAGACATGGTTTGTAATGGAGTACTGCATCTTTCCTTCTGGAGAATACCTGTGTGGTGGTTTTCCTCGATTTTGTCGAAGAGGCAACATATAAGATGGTTTAATGATTTTTGGGTGAGTACTAATTACCTCAGGGGCTATTATATATGCTAATAGACTTGTATGCCCAATCGGGTCTGCACTAATATATCTGATATTCGGCCCATGTTCTTTTGGATTATTCTAGCTTGGGCTGGCAGCAATGTCGTCATGATTATGCCCACTTGGGCTGTCTCGTATGCCATCATTTCCAGTAGCACCAATGATGTTGTCTGCACAGGCATCAGTTGAAGTCAGCCCATATTTAATCAGCCTACTTGGGCCAGTTGTGTCCCTTTTTGTGGTACCAGCTGCAGCATAATTGTCCATGTTTGGGCTATTAAAGTCGCTATCACTATTGCACTCATTTGGACCTTCATTATTTTCACGCTGCCCATTTGGGCTTACATTGAAGACAGCGTCACGCCCATTTGGGCTTTCATTAAAGGTAGCACCGTTTGTGTTACCAAATATAGCAGGGCCGACATCCACCCAACCATAATCTTCACTTCCAATCGTCTTCCCCTGAAGAGTATGGCTGTGGGGGGGGGGGGGGGGCAAAGAGTTCATCTTCAGAAAATGTCACATCCATAGTGACATATATATGTCGTGTAGAGGGATGATAACATCTATACCCCTTCACGGATCAAGCTTGGTCCTTTGATTTTTGTGAAGATGGACATAAGCCACATACCTAAAAACCCAGGGTTCGAGATAAAGAGTGGAAGAGAGCAAAACATGATCAGCAAGCATGGCTAAAGGGGTTCTAAAGAGAGAATAGGCGATGGTATTCGGTTCATGATATAAATAGCATAAGTGACTGCATCAACCCAATATGTCTTGGGTGCACAGCTACCAATAAGAAGAGCTCGGATAATCTCAAGTTGTAAAGTCTAGTCTTAGGTGTTTGGCTTTTCTTGTCAAATATTGTATTTGTGTAACATACAATTTAGTTTTAGACTACATTCTCTGATTATGAGATGCTATTACTGGGATAAACGTTCAAGGACGCGGCTCACCTCACTTCGAAAGTTTTGGTCATGCATGTGCATTTCACATCTATATTCTTGGCGCATTTTATTTAGTGTTGTTGTCTAGTCAGAGTTGCTCGCTGATTTCCAACTGGCTGAGCACGTAAATTAAGAGCTACCCACATGGGCTTCCTGACTGTATTCTGCTGATAGTTAGATCTTAGCCCTTAATCTTTTCTGATCAGTTTGTAGTACGACAATTGTCCTTAGTAGGTGAAAAACAAACTGAAGCTTTTGGGGTTAAGATTCCTAGCTACGGTTCTTTGGGGTTTTTGAGTTTCAAATCTGTCTATAGAGAAGTTAGAGAAAGAAAAAACATTTATGCTTCTATCTTCTTCCTCCTTCTCATTTATGAAACCCTAGTTGCAAAACAAGTTCATGCATTAAACACCCAATCATTGTATATTAGGGTTGAATTGTTTTAAGGTTTTGCATTAAAGTCTTGGTCTGGTTTTTAAGTTTAAAATCCAGTTTTAGACCAAGCTTTTGGATTCAAGTTAGATTCTTCCTTCAACTATTTGATTGGAGAATCTGACTGGTCATTTGAACCCGAATTTTATATGCATATGCATATCATTCATCGTGTTGATCTTAGTGCCACACGGTGATGAGCTCAGGAGGAGTTACCACTTTGTGAAGACCGAATGAGTCCATCTCGTGTAAGGCAAGGTTGCACAAAGGTAAAGCTGCTCCGTAGATAGGGATCTAGGAATTGAGCTTGTGTGGTATTTGTATGAACCTTTGTTTACACTAGTGGATTGGACTCAATGGAGAGTCCTCGGTTTTTTAACCTAGATGTGGGTTTTTCCGGCCAAAGATATCTTATGTTTAAAGTTATTTATACTGTGTCACACATCTCACATACACATACATGATACATATATCTCTTGAACATTTAAATGGTATGTGCTTATAGTCATGCTTACTTGTCACATTAATAACTTGCAATGAACTGAGGTCTTGCTGACTAGAATAGTTTTTGGGAATTAAAATTGGTAATTGAATCTTCGATTTATTGACTAACAAATCTATCTTAGTTGACTAGCGGGCTTGACTAGTCAGTCCAGCAGATTATAATTTTTATATACATGATATTTCACCTGGTACCAATTTCACAAGGATGTGCCTATTTTTCCGTTCGGCAACTCCATTTTGCTGTGGGGTTTGAGGACATGTATTTTCATGAAGAATGCCCTTTTTCTGTAAGAAATTGAGAAAGATCCTAGTTAAGGTACTCACCACTGTTGTCTAACCAAAGCACTTTAACAGGGAATGAATATTAAGTAGAGACCATGTGATAAAACATTTTGAAGATGTCACTCACATTGCTTTTATTTTTCATGAGGTACATCCAAGTCATTCTAGTGTAGTCATCAACGAATATTACAAACCAATACACACCATGCTGATTAGTAACCGGAGATGGCCCCACACATCATAATGAATTAACTCAAACGAAATTGTTCTTTTATTCAAACTTGGAGAATAAGAAGCTTGATGACTTTTCGCTAAGGTGCAAACATCGCACTTAACAAAGACTTTGCAATATTATTAAATAATGACGTAAGTAATTTTCTCAAATAACCAAATGAGGCATGACCTAGCCGACGATGCCACAACTGAACAGTCTTCAATGTTTCATTGGCATGACCTTGAACTTAATGAACATAGCCTTGTGCAACATCATCAACATAATACAACCCCCTCCTTTTAGTACCACGCCCAATTATTTCCTAAGTCTGGATATCCTGAAGTAAATAGAAAGACGGAAACATTTGCACAACATAGTTTAATTGTTCGATGACTTGTCCCATAGATAATAAGTGGCTAGAGAGTGTCGAAACAAGTAAGCAGTTGTGTAAGGAGAGAGTAAGAGTGAGTGTTATTGAACCCGCCCCTGTAACCTGGCTTATGCCTTCATTAGTAGTGACAATACTATCCCGCGATTGTGGTATTGTAAGGTAAAATAAAGTACGATCAAAAGTCATATGATCATTAGCTCCGGAGTTAATGGTCCAACCTGTATCAAGATCAATAGATGAAGTTAAGGTTTTCCCTAAGTTACCTGGATCGTTGGATTGCTCTGGGGAAGCAATCAAGTTTAAAACAAATAGATGTGGGCCCAGTTTAGCTGGGACGAGGTATGTGTCTTGATGTGTTTCCGCTGGTGGGCTCAGCGGGCCCATGCTCAATTTGCTATTGAAGTCAGCGCCAATTCCAACGCCACTTGTTGGCTGCCCAACTTGATTTGGACCCCTAGACACAGCAAGCCCAACTTGCTGGAGATTAATGATGCAGGCCTCGCTGGAAGCTAATGCCACTGGCTCAGGTCTCGAGTCCTCTGCATCCATGAAATTTTTTTTTTTGAGTAAATCAATATTTTTACACTAAGGGGAAAGAGAGTTTGGCTAAGCCTCACAACGGGCAGCCTGATTTGGTATCGAATTCACCATCCACGAGATTCGAACCTAAGACCTCTCACTTTCAGGTAGAAAGGAATACCATCAGACCGTAGTACTGAATGGCCTGCAGCCATAAAGTTGAACGGTAGAGATTTGTGTGACTTAGATATTGAGCCTACACTGGAGAGCCCAGCTTGTTGTTCAGCTATTGGAGCGGCAAAAACAATAAAAAGGAAATTCCTGGTTCGATTCTAGGGTTTAGGGTGAGTCTCTTGTTTCGAGACCACGTTTTGTGAATGGTATTTTTTGGTTTAGAGGAAGAGCCAGGTCAAAACCCACTTTGATAGCAAGATAAAACTAGCTTTAAGGTTTCAATATTTCTTATTATTCTTCTCTCATAGGAAGCAACACATATATATACATACTCAATCCTTGTACTACAAGGAATATTAAAGACATTATAAAAGAAGAGTCATACCTAAACTAGGAAACACAATTACATTCCTATTCAATTATTTGACTCACACCAACAATTGGAACGACAAGCTCAACTTTCCATGCTGAGCTTTTTGCTGCTCGTCAAGCTGTGTTGTTGGCCCAAGCTTATTGCCCAGTCGGTAAAAGTGTAATTTTCGAAGGAGATTCAGTTATGGTGATGGCTGCCATGGAAGGTCAGGAAGATGATTATTCACCTTTGGTCCTATAATCCACGACCTGCACTTGCCTCAGCTGTTGATAAACCATGTTCAGCGGGAAAGTAACTCGGCAGCGCATCGCTTTGCTCAAGTGGGAATTGGTAGTAACCAATAAATTGTATGGTTTGAAGAACCCTTGATTTGCTTAGGGATATTTTGTTCGAAGATGTTTCGTAATTTGCCTATGTATTGTCATTTGAGGATATGTTATCTTGTTGTGCGGGACACTCTTTTCCCTTCGATTGGGTTGAAATCCCCAGCAAGATTTTATCGAGGCCCATTGTGCACACTATCCTCAGTTTGTATGTTTTCTATTTTGTTTAAGAATATCGTACCTTCGTTAAAAAAAAGCGCATAATGAACACAATTATCAGTGGCTAAAAGCTTGCCCCCAATGTCAGCAACAAATTTTCTTGTTGTAGGGAATGCCAATGTAACAATAAAGTGGTTAAAGGTGAATAATACCTGCAGGGTTTCACCAATCAAGGGATCCTCTTCGGATCCCTTCCACCTAAGCCTCATGACCCACAAATCCGGGTCCTTGAAATTTGATCCAATGGCTACAAACAGGGGGCCCCATTAAAAGTTATAATAACTTTAGCCGTTGGATCAAATTTCAAAGGCTTGGATTTGTGGGTCATAAGGCTTAGGTGGAAGGGATCCGGAGAGGATCCCTTTCCATTTAAATGGCATTGTTGTTGTAACTAACTCTTATATAAACCGAATTAATTAGTTATCTAAGTATTCTTACAGCCATACGGGTTTGTTCCTCTTGTGTCAACTTAACTTACTGGGTCTATTGGACAACAGTTACGAGAAAAGGAAGTATTTTTTTCTCACCACTCTTAAATGGTGTTGATTATCATTAGATGAGTTCACAAATTTGTGTAGTTGATAGATTAAATCACACCATTTAAATGTAATCAGTGTGGTGATGATGCTTACCACGACTTTAGGGTGAGCACGTTGGAAGTGTGTACAAATATCTATGTCTATGAACTTGACATTATGATCCTTGTTCATGAGAGCATAAAAACCCCAAACCCTTTCTGTTAGCTAGAGAGATATGTTGGAGTTTATGTGTAATTTGTCCCACTTCGGTGGTGTATAGATTACCATTAGACTTTATATTGCATCCTCCATATAACATAATAATTTGGAGTGAATAATATAGGCTGCTGGGCTATTCGCTTTAATCAGCCATTTAGCCTTATAATTAAGTAATTAAAGGATCATTAGATAGGTTTTTGGCTTAAGTCAAGTCAAACTTTCATAGACATCTCTTGAAATTTGAATTTTAACTGTCTGATATCTGTTGGGAAAGGATACTTAGTATCCTATATAACCATAAGGAGGTCATAAACGTAGACACCAATAATACTATTATCTATTAAATATATTATTATACATACAGTTTAGAAGAGAAGGCATACAAACGTTTTGCCAGAATTTAAAGTTTTGGTGCTGGAACTTTGAATCACAGATAGTTGAATTCTGGAGGATGGACGTTTGTTGAACTACAAGCATAAAATAAGGGCGCAATTTTGTTTTTAGGACATTGCAAAATCTGCAGGCCTCTAATGATCGATCAAGTCAATTTTACTACTTTCGTGGTTCTTTATAAGTTTATTATTTTTGTTTCCAACAACAATATATTTAGATACATGAAAAAAAAAACTCAAACGACGATCCTTGTCGTTGGCCTTTGAATCAGCGGCATCTTCTTGGATTATTAAAAAAAATAATAATAAAAAATGTTTCAAAATTTTGAGTTTTAATCAAAAGTCATCTAATAATTTTATTGAATAATAAGGAGAGAGAGAAAACAAACAAAAAGAAAACCTAACGAAAGCGTGTGCTCCACATTCAAATAAAAACAAGTGGGCTGAGAATGTTGGTTTGGGATGGGATCCCGACCCGAAAATGGGATCCCGAATCCCAAACCGATCCTTTTTGGGATGAAAATCTGAATCTCGATCCCAAACCGAAATTTTAGCATTCCCGAAATATTTTCAAAATTTCGGTATGGTTTTGGGATTTCAATTCAATAGAAATTTGGCTTATTGTTAATGGAAGAAGCTGATAAATTCAATTCAAACCTGCATTAAACCTGCAGATCGAGCAGGCACAGCAGAAAAGAAAAGGAACATGCAAAGCAGAAAAGAAAAGAACATGCAAAGTATAAATTGACCATGGAAATCCAGAAATCCAAATCCACATAAAATTAATCCAAAAATCCCCAGAAAATTAATCAAGAAATCCAAATCCAAATCCAAATCGAAACAATCAAAAGCTCTAAATCGTAAATACCTAATTTGTAAATCCTCATTCAAACCCTAATTCAGAGAAAGCTTCAGAGAGGATAGAGAAGGAGATCAATACTAGAGACGAGAGAGCTTCAAAGATTTGAGAGAGCTTTCGGCAGTAGCTCCTTCGTCTCTTTGCTTCTCAACATGAAGACTGCTGCTCTCTGCCTCAAGTGTCAAAACCAAAACAAAAGCCCAGTTCACACGCCTTATTTTTCTTCTTTGTACTTATTATATTTGTGCCTTTCCTTTTTATATTATTTTTGTGCCTTCTGCTAGTGGGAGCCAAAAGGCTCTTGCTTTTGAGTTGGGAAGTGGGAACCGAAAGCCAAAAGCCAATAGGAAACAAAAAATTTCGGGATTTTGGGATTACCAAACAAATGAGATTTGGAAACCAATCCCATACCGAATACTTCGGTATTTTTCTGGATAGGATTACCGAACTTCGGGATGGTTTTGGTTTTTGGATTTTTCGGTTTGGTTTTGGGATTTTTTTGGTTTGGTTTGGAATTTTCGGGAATTTTTTCCAACCCTAGCTGACATAATGCCTTGACTGAGTGGCTTTCTAGTTTCTACTTACTCTTTGAAAATTGGAGTATCCTCATGAAGTGAATATTTGGACAGTTTATTTTGAATGAATATTTCACAACAGATACAATATATATCAAAATACGTACAATTAATGAAATTGCATATAAAATCACAAATCACTGACTTGTTTCAGAAGATAGAGGCTTGCAGAAGCAATCTCCTAAGACATAAATTTGCCCCTACACCAGTGTAGTAGTTCAATGGATGTCTATCTTGCAGGATACAACTATCTAACCCAAGTTCAGTACAACAAAAATGGTCACTGCGCACAATACATTATCTGTGCCCTTTGAGGCCAAAAAGCACCAACAATTGTGCTCATAAACCAATAGCAACAGTGCAGCTACAAAATTTGTATATGTGCCCTCTATGGGCGTCACCATTGGTGATAGCACACAATATGCTGTTTTGTGTCCAAGGGCTAAGCACAAATACAACCATTTTTGTGCCCCACCTCTAATAAAGGCTATTGAATGTATGGTGTAAGATGGGCACAATTGCTATTTTAACGGCTTAGATTGCTGTATAAATGTTAAGGCAAAGGCACCACAACTTTAAAATTGTGCCACTCTGTTATATTTTAATAAATACAATAAAGCTTCAGCACAATTGTAAAAGTGTGGCACAATTGGATTTTTTTTTTTTGGGGGCAAAATTGGATTTTTCTTTTTTAATATATAAATCATCAAGCTTGCTCACATGACCTAATTTCCACCAAAGTTGAGGAACTTACAAATTATCCATTACAAACTAAACATAAATCAACATTACATTCATTAACATTAGCACTAAAATAATGAAGCTAATATATTACATAACCCATGTTCTTGGCTAAGACCGATTCTTGCAACCTAAGAATACAACCCATCCAAATATTAAACAAAAAATACATTTTATCCTATGCTGGATATACCTGGGATTCTCTATTTACAACAAAATATAACATATCCAAGCTTGTATCCCAATTCAAACGTTCTAATGGTTAAACTACCAATATATAAACAAAATACACATCTACAAGAGCTGCTTGATGACAACTAACCAGTATTCTCACTTTGGCAGTTTTCATGCATCATAGCACTACAAACTGGAGGTCCACACTGCACATTCTTGTCATTTCCACCTTCGAAAAGCGTTGAAATCTGAGCGTGTGAACTTCCACACCCTTGCTGCTGAGTTGAAGTACTTTGTAGAGCACCCACTCCAAATGAACCAATGTTGATGCCCACATGTGCCAACATGGCTTTGAATTGCTCAGCCATTTGCACATTTGCTAACCTCAAATTCTCCTGTTGTTCAGCCCTAAGCCTTTGTTTGCTTTCTTCTTACTCTTTTTTCATCTTTTCAGCTTTCTCATTTGCCTCATGCATCATACGAGTCATTTTTTCTTCCGCAGCAGCAGTGGCTTATTTCTGAGCTTCATAAGCTTCCTGAAGATACTTCACTTCCCTAGAAATACCTCGCTGCTCAGTAATAATTCCTGGTACATCTGCCCAACTAACTCCAAGGCCAAAGCCCCGCAGTTGATTTCGCTTCTCTGGCCCCATCACTTCTGCATAAATCCTATTACGAACCTCTGTTGTTACCTCTTCACCACCCTCACGAACCTCCACTTCCAGATTTTCAAACGACAACTGTTTGAAAAAGTCTTAATCATTCGTAAATGCATAACATTTCTTTAAAGGTTGCTTGAAATAAATTTGGTCAACTGAAAATATACGCAATTACCATCATTCTGGCAGATTCGGCATCAATTGGGAGTTGTTGAGGTCCTCTTGTGTGTGTCATTTTGAAAAAAGTGACACGATCAGGTTCACTTCCATCATGTTCTTCAGCCTAAGACACAAAAAAAGATCCCAGAAACAACCACAATCATTAAACAATCATAGTTACAATGACTGAAAATATAGTGCACTATATTCCGATGTAATCTTTTTGCGTTGAAATCTGTTCGTACATATTAAGCTTGTCTGTAATGCATTTTGCAGTGGATGCCACATGAGAAATATGTAGCACAACCATTTGTCCAAAAGTACGGGCTTCTAAAGTACATGCATGACATATGCATAGCAAAGATAGATGGCAAGTATTCGGGATTCTCTCATCTACCCAGTAGTAGTTATTCTCTTCAGAACAGCTACTTATACTTGAATAGCAGTAAGGCACCAAAGAGAAGGAGTAAACTGTGATCATTGAGGCCCCTGAAATTCCACTAAATTAAAGATTTTTGTATTTTGTACTTTCCCAAATATATCTTATTGTGTCTTCCATCATTTGTAAAACATACTGATAAAGTCAATGAGAACACTGGAAGAGAGAAAATGGAAAGATGTAGCTGTTGAAGTATATTCATAATGTATTGTAAACTTTGTACTTTCCCAAATATATCTTATTATGCATTGAAACACTTCTACGTTCGTGACTCTGCTCATACTTGCTAAGTACTTAAGTTTAGAAGAACACTAATGCTAAATCACATTTTAAGTATTTATCAAGCTCGTCCATTGCAGAACAATTAGTTCAGAGGCAATTCGGCTGGGACGCACGTGGTTCACGGTGGAGCAAGCTAATGATCATGAAGGTTACTGGTGACTCAAGTAAAATACTTGATTAAGTTGAGCATGTTGAAGAAAAACTAGAGCCTAGAGATGGTTCAATTTCCTGGCTAGGTGGAGCATTGCTTAAGAACTCCTAATCGGAGGTGAAGTTGCAAAAAACCCATGTCACTCTTTCAAGTGCGAGGGTTGGAATACAACACATATGTTTTCTTCTAACTATACATGTTTAATTTCTGGCAGGAAAAAGCTTGCTCGACGTCTTCTTTTTGACAAGAGTGGTAATGATGACCATGAGAGATGTATTTTGACAAAACTGAAGCAATAATGTGGTGGTCAGTTGACCTTAAAGATGGATGGAATGGTCAGTTGTCGTAAAAAAATCCTTCAACAAATGTTGTTTTTAATGTTCTATACTTGTGTGCATGCAATTCAAGGTTACTGCTGGAGATATGACTAAGAAAGAAAAATTGGTTCTTTTTTGCAGGTGATGTACTTAACATATTAATTGAACTCTCTCTAATCTGTGATCTATTTCTCATATTTTTCTTCTGGGTTGTGAGATGCCGATCTATTAGTGTTTTATTTATTTCTAAGACTGATTTTGCTTCATCTTACTTTAGGCTTCAGCCCTACTGTTATTCAATACCTCAGATAGACTGAGTTACTCGGAGATTATGACTAAGTTAAACTTGAATGATGATGATGTTGTCAGACTACTCCATTACTCGGACATTGAATAATTTCTGGATAATGCATTATCAATTTGAGGCAGGTCCGACCACAATTAAGAAAGATCCTATTACTATCCCTAAACTAACCTATGATACAATATGAGGAACAAATCACGGCAACTAAGTCAAGTTTTAACCGTGTACTTATAACAGGAATGAAAACAAGACTAAGGTTGTCAGTTAATCATGAGATATGTTCACTATCTGAAGCACTATTCTTGTAACTTTATATTCATGTTTAACAAATCATAAGATATATTGACTATCTTAAGTACTATCTAAAACAAGTATTCATAGCAGCATCAAATTATAATAGTAAAAGAAACCACTCACATAATCATTCCATATTTGAGCAAAAGTTGTTGTCCCAGTTGTGTGACTCGTCTTTAACATTTTTTGATTCTTGGCATTAGTTGCACATCTCCGTTGGTTCACAACAAATAAACAACACCACAAAGGAAAATAATCATTTTATTGAACCATCAGTTTCGTTTCAAATAAGGTTTAATGAAGTATAGTATATACTGAGTGAAAAGGCTTTGATATATCACATAAACACACACTATAAAGATACAGTAAATAAGTCATGAGAATAAATGTCATAAAAGTGTGAATATTTTACATTGAGACATTGCCTGTCATCAAACTCAAAATTTGTATCAAATCCACAAGAACAAAGCTTTTCAAAGACGTACAGAGGCCTTGAAAACCACTAAGAACTGGCCATTTGACCACTAATCATTTTAATACCAAACACACGTTAAAAAGAAACCCACTTACAGGATTATACAAAATGACACCTTCAAACATACAGATCAGCGTGTCTAAGGTCTAAAATTTTACAAACCTTATTTTCCATTTTATCCCAATGAGCTACCAAGGCTTGCCATTGTGTCTGGACCCTAGCATCATTGCAGTGCTTCCTCTGCTCGGAGTTCTCAAAGGGAACATAATATAACTTACGTAGTTTAGCCCTCCATGTCTTGAAACGAACATGTATTTTCGTGTCCACAATAGCCCTGACCTTCTCCTCCTTGCCAGCAGCGGTTAGATTTGTCCAGTCTATAGTGGCCTACATAAACAACAATGTAGTCACAGAAAATTGTAAGCATCAAACAATTCAAATTTTACACAAATTTGCAATATGTATTGCATCAATACTTGGACCAATGACCACACTCGGTCAAGTTTCGAAGAATCTATTTTGCGCCAATCAGGTGAATCAATTGGGATCAATCCACCATCACGAGCTAACATGGCTATGTAGCGGCCAAATCTGGCCACATTGTCACGAGGAGAAATAGCTTGACCGAATATGTTGAAGTTCAGTTTTTCGCGCCTCCCCTTGCCTCATCATATTCTGTTAACTCCCCTATTCTTCTTTCGAGTTGTGACTGACAAAGAAGTTGAGCCACAAGATTGCGTATTTTCATTACATGTCTCATGAGAGTGTGGTTGAGTTTCCACAGATGCCAAAAATGATTCATTTGGAGCAACTCCACCAAATGGGGAGAGTGGTCGAGTTTCCACAGATGCCAAAAATGCATCATCATCAAACATCAGATTAGCCATCTACATTGCAAATTCCAAAAGTGTAATCAACAAGAACTATTCATTTACACCAATGAATATACAGTTAACACCAAACAACTATTCATTTACACCAATGCATATACAGTCAACAAGAATATACATTTACACCACTTATAAAAGTTCAGGAAAGTAATTGGCTAAAATTAAAGTTTAAGAGAAAATAAGCAATTCTATACAAGTTCATAATAAACCAGGAAATACCTCAATATAAAAATTTGAGAGATTATATAGATTTGATCAAACGACATATATAGCACACTACGAATCGAAAAGTGGACGCGAAACAGAGATTTGATCTTTTGAGCTTACGTTTGCAAGTCCGACGACAACCCCGGGGACATGGACATGAGCAGAAAAATAATGCATAATTTCGTAATTTAAATTTCAGTTTTTTTGCAGTGACAACAATCTGCAAATACGTCCTGTGATTTTCATTTTTCAATGAAAAACAAAACGAAATTTCGTGTGATACACTACAGGACAACCTGCGCCAAGATGCTAACGTAGGCATCTTAACCTCTGCTCTGTCTAGTTAACAGTACCAGGCTACCAGGCTTGCCTCCAGCTCACTCACTCATTTTCCTATACTTTCTCAGCAACCAAACAGAAGGTAATTAAGTAAGTACTTGCTTACAGTAGGAATGCCCTTGACCCGGAGGAATGCCTTCGAACTGTACTTAATCGGCAACCAAACCGGAGGAACGCCTTTAATCTAGACAGAGGAGCGACGTTTAAGTGGACGGACTCAACGGAGGAGTGGGTTCGAACTGAAAGGAGGAGCCGCGTTCGAATTTTTGGAAAATGAGGGTGAGACGGACTGTGAGATAAAAATAGGGTTGAATTGTAATAATTATTATTATTATAAGAGTTAATGGGCACAATTATTATTATAACAACTATTTTTAAATTATTATTATAAGAGTTAGTGGGCACAATTGTGTAATGCTGTGGTGGAAACCAGGTTTTTCAATTTGGTGGTGGGAAACCAAAGTTGCACCATAAACTAAAGGGAAAAGTCCAATTTGGAGAAGAGGAAACTTAATATATATCAAATTTTATAAGCCATTATTAGTTATAGTCCAATTTTGTTTTAATTCAATTCATTCACATCTTTAATTTATTACATATAGCTTAGTCATCATTTTGGTGATGGCCAACACATATCTACCTCTAGTAGTTTGATGGCTATCGGGGTTGGGGTGTGTCTTATGGTTGGTTTTATTTAACTTTCGGAAATGCTCGAGAGTTAAAATCTTCAAAACTTGTATTAACCAGCTCAACCACAAAGCTAAAAGCTTTGTTCAAAAGAAAAACACCAAACAAGAAGAAGCTCAAACATTTTGTAGAACAACCAACCTGTTTATACATTTTTCTTTCTCCCACCATAACTTACAAAGCTTATTCTCACCATACACGATGAAATTGAAAAGGGAGATATCGGAGGAGATGAGAAAAGAATTGAGTCTGGGCGACTTAAACAGAGTAATATGCTTCGTAATAGTCTGAATTTATTGGCAATAGTGTCTACTATGGATTGTCCACTACAATTTTAACAAACCTATCATAACAAAACTTGGCTCTACTTGCTCTTCAAGCATACATTAAATACATTCCGGGATGATCCCCGAGTACATGTGTACAGCAAGCATCTAATTTATCTTCTATTTGTTGAATCTAGGGTACTCTATCAAGAAGTTGCTCAAAACTTGTAATTTAAACCCAAGAAGCGTAAGCAGTTATGACGCCATTTTTATCTGTATTTGCCGATGGACATGCACCAGAAATTCAACGTAGAAGGGGCCATTCAGACTCTGGTGTTTAACCATATATGAGAAAAACAATGTTCCTGTGAGGAAAGATAATTCAGTACTTCATCAAAACCAAGTATTCAGATATCCGGCCGGGTTCTTTTTCAAAAACAAGTTTAACCTTTGTTCTCTACATCTGATTTGCAAAGATTTACTAGAATACCAAGTATTCAGTTATATCCTAATGCAGGTACACTTACCTGATAGATGTCATTTCTTGCATAATTTTAAGCTGCACAAAGAAAAAGATGAATTATGAATCATTTCTTTCGATGAAAACATCAAAAACCGAATTCAGTTGCTGCATTTTATTTCTTCCTTACAAACAAGGAACCACTAACGAAAAACAATATCAGTCGTACCAAAGGAAGGAACATCTCTGGCGTCGTATTTCATTTACCACATCATCTTTACCTGCATCACAACTTTTTTTGTTTGTAAATTAAACACCTGCATCACAGATTTATTGCATTGCCTACCTGCATCACAGATTAGTTGCATTATCCACCTACACCTTAGCTCTGCTAGTGGATATAAGTTCCTGATTAATACAAGTCTGATAATTGTTCCGCAATAACAATTTCTGCAACATCCGCTCTTGTTTGAACTATATCATCGTCCTCTGATGTGTTTTCTATATCTTGAGCTGTGTTGGGGGTCTATATCTTAGGTTGTGTTAAGGTCTTCTATATTTGTATCGAGCATGTTGTAAATGTCTCGTGGCTTTATCTTGGTAGCAACAAACCAATCAGTGTCAATAGGATCTTGAACATAAAATACTTGCGTTGCTTGTGACCCCAATATGAATGAGTCATCCGGCGGTAAACGATGTTCACAGTTAACTAAAGTGAACCCAAACTCATCCTTCTTAGTACGAAACATTTTGCTCTTCACATCAAACCAATCACAGTCAAACAGTACAACCTTCCGACCATTGTGATAATCTAACTCAATGATATCTATCACTACCCCATAATAATCCACATCTCCATACCTTGGATTCCTGTCGACGGTAGTAGCAAAACTACTAACTTCCGATGCTAAAAAAACACCACTATTTTGGGTTCGTGCATGTCGATCAGCAGAAGCAACCTTAAATTGATTTCCATTCATGATGTACGTTGTATAATGGTTTACCTACTACATCGGTCCAGCAGCCAATGCATGTATATCATCTTTAATAGCTACCTTATCATTCACCCCTATGTTATGTACCTGCATTGAATTAAAACGTAGTTACAAAAATACATCATTTTGAGTGCTACGTTTAATACTGAAACTTAATACGAATATAAGGTACATTATCCCGACACCATTGAGGGAAACTATCTAAAGCTTCTTTTTCTGCATCATATATAGTAGTTTTTCTGCCACGAGTGGAAATTACATGTGACATATGTCTCCTACAAGACCAACACATAAATCAATTCAGGATCCAAGCCAGTCAATCAAACATGTACTAAGGTAATATCATTGTTATAACCGTACCTTAAGTATTCTGCCATTTGAGGACAATTTACTAGGACATAGCGATGAGCCATTTCAAACCTCGGACGTTCTAGTAAAACAGTTTGAACAGTGCTTGCTGGTTTTCCTTGGCTACCAAATAGAGGAAGTCCTTATCGTGCATCACCTTGCATCACATCATAGTTACGTCTAGGCCTATTGCAACGGGTAACAACAGAGTCCTCCATGTACATGGAGCAATATGATACACACTCATCTAAATTAACAGCCACTGTAATACATCCTTCTGGCTGACTCTTGTTGCGCACATACGATTTTAGAAGACATAGGTACCTAATTGTTAAACAAAAAAACTTTAAGCAAAAGGTAATGATGAAAAAAAAAAATACTAAAATTACAAAGTGAATTGAGAAGGTGTTTTATGAAACTGACACCTTTTAATGGGGTACATCCATCGATATGGGACTGGACCAGCAATAGCAGCTTCATCCGCAAGGTGAATTATCAAGTGTACCATAACGGTAAAGAATGATGGCGGAAATAGCTTCTCCAGATTGCATAGAGTTAAGACAATGCTTTTTGACAAGCCATTGAACAATTCTTCAGTTCCAGTTTTTGAGCAAATGTGGCAAAAAAAATTTGCTCAACTCTAACAACACTGTAACAACTGATTTCGGCAACACTTTTCGTATTGCAATAGGGATGAAGACCTGCATTAACATATGATAATCGTGGCTTTTCAAGCCAATTAACTTCTTTTCTTGAATATTAACATAGTTGCTGATATTAGAAGAGTAGTTGTCTGGCACCCGAATTGATTCCAAAACCTGGCACAACATTCTTTTCTCCCCAGGTTTCATATTGTATTCCGCCACTGGAAGCTTTGTACGTGCACCATCTGCCCGTGGGTGGAGATTATGCCTAATGCCCAACTCTACGAGATCAGCCCTTCCCCTAATACCATCTTTAGTCTTCCCTTCAATTTCCAAAAGAGTGTCAATAACATTTTCAGTTACATTTCTCTCTATGTGTATGACATCCAAGTTATGCCGTAGTAGGAGAGCCTTCCAGTAAGGCAATTCAAAAAATATAGTCTTTTTTGTCCACTGACCAACAACGCATCCATCATCATTCCACCCTTGCTTACGACCACTTGCCCTTGCACCCTTGCCAAATCTGAAGGTCAATCCCGTCACTTCCATTAAACAATCCATGGCACTTCTTGGTTTAGGGGGGTTTCGAAATTCTTGAGATCCGTCAAAAGTTTTTTTATGTCTCCGGTACCTGTGTGACATCGGGAGCCATCATCTATGTCCCATGAATGCAAACTTTTTCCCATGCTTAAGCCGTAAAGAATCAGTGTCATCACCGCAAGTCGGACAAGCTTTCTCACCACTAGTGCTCTACCCTGAGAGCATGGCATAAGCAGGAAAGTCATTGATAGTCCACAACAAGGCAGCATGCATGGTGAAGGTTTCTTGATGGTGACTATCATATGTTCACAAACCTGTCGTCCACAAATGCCGCAAGTCATCAATTAGCGGCCGCAGGAAAACATCAATTGCATTACCAGGACTTGTTTTCCCTGGAATTAGGAGGGACATCATGATATAAGGTTGTTTCATGCACATCCAAGGCGGAAGATTATAAACTACAACTAAAACAGGCCACGTGCTGTGGGGTTTGCCATGCATACCAAACAGATTGAATCCATCGCTTGCAAGCCCAAGACGGACATTGCGACACTCCCTTGCAAAATCTGGATATGTATTATCCAAATGCTTCCAAGCCGGAGAATCAGCAGGGTGCCTCAAAACACCATTGTTAGTTCTAATCTCTAAATGCCATATCATTGACTCAGCTGTGTAACGAGACATGTACAACCTTTGTAGTCTAGGACCTATGGGAAAGTAGCGTAAAACCTTTTTTGGTACCTTGGTACATTGGATCGTTCTTGAATTTCCCTTCCTTTGCTTATATCTACTAACGCCACACTTTGCACAAATGATGGCATTTACATGCTCTTTCCAGAATAGCATGCAATTATTTTGACATGCATCTATGTTAAGTAATCTAACCCCAAAGCCCGGATAATCTTCTTTGTACAGTACAAATTTGGAGGAAGAGTCTCGCACATAGGAAAGTGCTCTTTTATTAGTGCCAGCACTGAACCAAATGCAGCATCACTCATTCCATATAACAATTTTGACTGATATAATTTCACCACAAAATCCAACCTTTTCTTCTTGTTACCTGGATATAATTCTCCATCTGCTTCTCGTAGAATGTTGTTGAATTGGTGCGCATCAATTGTTTCGTCACACGCAGAAGAAGATTCACCAACTTGGTTTGACTCATCTATATGCACATGGTTATAGAAAACATCATGAAGCATCGCTGCCATGAAATTTTCAGGGCTTCTTTCATTAAAAGCTTCGGTAGTTGGACTTGATATGTTATCAGAAGTATGCACTTGTTCGCCATGTTCAACCCAAGGTATATCTATGTAATGGGGATCCATACCCTCGACATACAGGTGTTGATCGACTTCAAATGGATCACGATAAAACATATTGCAACAGCTCCGACATGGGCACTTAATTTTGCCTTGAAACGCAGCAACATCTAAAGCGTTACTGATGAATGCACGCCTACCAATCAAGTATTCATTGGTTGTCCTATTCAGATGCACACATTCTTTGTTCATCTTTAGCTACAAGCATTTATGAAATTATAAGTTAATGATTACACGTTAAGATTAGCTAACTGAGTCAAATTAAGAAATATGTTTATAAACATCCAACCTAGTATCCCAAAAGTCCACAAACCAACTAAAACCAGATGTGATTGAAGTGGCTTATTCACTAACGGTGTACAATCAATTAACTCCATTTCAAGTCTGCTACTGCAATCCTACAACTTATGTTGCCAGAGACTTATACTTGTCATTTTATTCATACTACATGTCAGACCTCAAACAAAATTTCACCAAACAAATTGAGTACCACCAAATCGTATAAACAAAACGGTTCAACCTCTCTCCCGTGTATTTCATGCAACCTTGTTGTTTTATTCATATTATATAAAAAGTATGGAAGAAATATAGTAGGAACGGCAACTCAAAACTCCATGTTCCTCTGTTACAATCTCAGATTTCTAATTACACAGTTATGTCACAAAAAGAGCACATACTGGTGAGTAATATACTTTTATCATGCTGGCTCCATTACAGTTGAACTAATATTTTAAGGATAATAAGCTTGACATTCATGACTTACACTTATGCATTACACCACTCTTAACGTGCAACTCTGTTAGCTTCAAAACAGTTTGTATTGTGAACGTCCAATCAATAAGCAGCATATGGGAAGGGTCACAGGCCTAAACATTGTCCCTGATGTTACCTCAAGACCAAAAACCAGATTATACCACCAAACAATTTGAGTACCAGCATCTCTCCCATGTTTTTCGGTTACTTGTTGTTTTATTCATGCTATATATCAGACCACAAAGAAAAATGCACCAAACAAATTGAGTACCAGCAAATCATAGAAACAAAACGGTTCAATCTCTCTAACAACAATTTTTCGATTATCCAAGCCAACCACCAAATAAGAACAGAAATATATATATATATATATATATATATATATATATATATATATATATATATATATATATATACAAAATTCAAATACCTGAAGAAACCCAGAATAGATGCGTGATTTGGAGCAAAACGAGGATAAATATAATTTTGTGTTTGTAGCTATGATTCCTCTGCCCAGATGTGTAGGCTTGGATTTTCCTTTCCCCAGATGTGCAACTAAATTTACACAAACCCTAACTGAAAATGCTTGATTTACAGACACCCCAATTGATCACTTCTGAAAAGGATTGGGATTAGTACCTGAAATTGGAAAGAATCGAGGGAAGTGAGAGAAGGGTACAGGTGGGAATTCAGGAATTCTGAATTCGCATTGAAGGAAGGTTGAAAAGTGACTTATTTTGGAGGAAGAAAGTTTGTTCCGTGGAATGAAGCTATGACGCCATGGGAGAAGGCTTGGATTAGCATGATAAAAGTTTGCGTTGTTCTTTTATTGTTTTTCTTTTGTCTTTTTTTTTCTGTTCTTTTTTATTTTCTTGCACTGGTAATGTGGCATAAGGCTTGCGTTGCAACGCTGTGAATTCACTAAATTTTGCGGTATGAATCGGACGGGAAACATAATTATAAACCAAAAAATATACAATGCCACTTCAAAAAAAAAAAACAAATAAAATTAAAAAAAAAAACATTATTATAGTGTAATACTACATAAGTTGAGGACCCAAGAGGAGTCCAACATAGCATAAGATAATTATATTTTCACACACCAGTGAAATAAACATAATACAAAATATATTAATTGTCCTCGTCGTCGCTGCTTAAAATCTCAACGGTAATATTTTGCATATTTCGTGAGCTCTTCTGTGGGAGAGACAGGCCCCTAGGACGAATTTGTGCTTCATACGTGCGTGGTTCTTCAATAAAAACGACAAAACTAGTAGACTCTTCAGTTATTGTTTCAGCAGAAACCAAATTGATAGGGTATTGTTCTGTATTACCTGGGTTTGCCCATGCTGGCAAGACACGTCCTTGAGGTGCGCGTACACATCCGTTATTGGAAGGTAATGCGTAGCCAAGGCGACCATCAGCAACAGTAGTAAGAATGTACTAATTATCAATAGAACGAGGTATGCGCCCGGCATTAACAGGTTGTCGTGGACGTTGAGCTGGAGGATTCGTTGTGGAATTTGCTGTTGTAATGTTGGAAGCAATAGACGAATGTGATGTTGGAGATTCGGTTCCAATTTGAACTCCGCGACGTCGCCTGTCCACCATTCTCAATGATTTAGAACTTGATCAAATTCAAAAGAAACACAACTGTATGAAACAACCTTATAATTTTCCATATACAAATTAGCAAGGGAGTGTGGACGTTTTATACTAGAATAAAGGCACAAATCCATAATTGTGCCAACATATTCTTTTGCTATGGAGGGATTTATTATTTATTGATATTTACTGGACACAATTTCTAACATTTGTGTCATAAAAAGGAATATATAATTATTAAGATATATTGTCTATTTGAAGACCCAATGAAAAGTAGAATGATTTATTACTTATTAATATTTAGTGGACACAATTTCTATCATTAGTGTCATAAAAAAAGAATGTACAATTATTTGTCTATTTGAAGATCAACTTGCTTTTGCACAGAAACCAACCCTAAGGGCACAATTATTGGTTATGTGTCACTGCATGAACCAAAAACCATATCACCAAGCATAAAAAAAAAACCTGCAGGAAGATACCAATCTAAAAAGCAGTTCAAAAGGATGCGAATCTAACAAACATTCATTGCAGCTGGAAATGATCCATTGTAAATCTAAAACACGTCACTTAGTACTACGGTGTAGTGGTATTCTTCTTACTTGTAAGTGAGAGATCTGAGGTTTGGCTCTCGCAAAAAACGAATTTGAACAACATTATTGCTAACTTATTTTGAGGCTAAAACATTGCACAATAATAAACAGTACCATACCATTATTTACCACAATTTTATAAATTTTAATTATTGGTGTGCTAGAGGAGGTAAAGACAGACAAGAGAGAACATATAGTGCCTTTGACAAATAATTTTTATAGACACAAAATGTTTTTTGTGCCCATCTTCAGTAAAAAAGTTGTCATCTGACCCCACTGGGCACGGTTTCCGTGCCCATTACTGTTTTATGTCTGCTTTATTTAACATTGGGCACAATAGATGGTGCCCTCTATGGAATGGGAACTGTTTAACCTTTTTTGTGGTCAAACTGACACAAATTTCTCAATGGTGCCCTTTGTTTTGTACCCAAAGCTCATTTTTCTTGTAGTGGTTCTTGCACTAGAACTTGGATTCTTGGCGAATTGATTGTGTTGTTTCTCTGTGAAGGATGGAAAAAGAAGCGATGGAATTGATAATTTTGTTTCTGATCTGACTGCCATATATATATTGGCGTAATTGAACAGTTATAGCTGTTCATGTTTATCCTTGTAGAACAGACGTAATTGTTCATGTGATCAGTTTGATCATTTAGGAAAAATAACTGAATTCAAAAATAAAAAATGTAAAACTGGTCCATGGCTTTGGCATTTAATATATCCACCCAAACACTCTAAGTCTAAGGCTCAAGGTCTATGGCTTAGGCCAAATTTCTTTCAAACCATAAGTGAGGGAACACACTTATAAAGATGAGTTGTTTAGGTGAAATGGGCGATGTGGGTCCCTTTGAAGTTCACAAGTTCCAACAGTGATCACCTGCATATCTGGACATTATGGTTGCATAATTAAAGGTGAGGGACTCAAAATCATAAAATCGCTGACTTTTTACAGAAGCAGAGGGAAGTACGGTCCGTTTGGAGAAGAAGTTGGGCCATTCTTCACTTCGACCGCGACGGACGACAAGGTGGTGGGCTTCCATGGGAGGAGCAGCCTGATTTGGACGCTATCGTAGTTCACATGCAGCATTGGCTTGTAAGTGGTCAGAAAAGCTACAAGCCCTCCCTCTTCACGAAGTATTGATCAAATGTCTCTAGCAATAATCGGAGCGCATAGAGCAGAGAATGTAAATAAGCTTTTGTTATGTATGATTCAAAATCCTCGCCGTATGTGTTGAAGTACGGGCCTTGCAGCTATATATAACACACACACATACACACACACACACACACACACACATATATATATATATATAGATATACATATACACATATATATATATATATACATATACGTATACACATATATATATATACATATACACGTATACACATATATATATATATACATATACACATATACACACGTATATATACACACACACACACACACACACACACACACACACACACATATATATATATATAACACATATATATATATATACATATACATATACACATACATATATATATACATATACACATACATATATATATATACAATATATATACATATATATATACATATATCTACATATACACATACACATATATATATATACATCTACATATACACATACATATATATATACATATACATACATACATACATACATACATACATATATACATATACATATACATACATACATACATACATACATACATACATACATACATATATATATATATATATATATATATATATATAAATTGCATGAGCATGCATTAGTATTTCCTAGCTTTGATTCATTTATATTGTTTCAGAAACCTATCTTTATTAATCCTCGCCGTAGGTTTTTGAATCGAACATATTGCGCTGGAATGTGGCAAAGAGTTTTTTTTTGTTTTTTGTTTTTGGACAAACAATTATCTACACTAAATGGGAGGGTGTGGGTTTAGGCTCACAATGGGCTGGCATAATGTGGTTCAAACTCACTTTTGGCGAGAATCGAACTTAATACCTCTCACTTACAAGTGAAGATGAATACCACCAGACTGTAATACTAAGTGGCATGTGGCAAAGAGTTGTATGCTCATGTGTTGAAGTGTGGGTTTGGCTCTGATGTTTTTGTTCAAAATGCATTGTGCATATGTATTCTGTTTGTGGCCTAATTGATATGGCACTTGTGATTTTTTATATGATTCACAATAAGGATGTTGCAACTTGGAATGTAATGATTTTTGGGTTCAAATGAACCAAGAACATCCCTTCACATTTCATTGCTTCACAGTGTCGTCTCTAAGATTTCGGAGGTCTTGTGCGAAATTTATAAAATAGCCATCCTTAAGGTAGTTTTCCAAAAAACGCAGGACAATGTGTTGATGCTAGAAAGTAATAACTTAAATCAAAACAAACTTTAGGACTCACTGATTGTAAATTTACAAATGTTAGTAATAATAAGTAAAAAGAGCTACAAACATAACCTTCACTAAATAATCAAACACACTTGAATTTTAAACAACCATTATATAATAGCACCATTATATAATAAAATTTTAAAATTGAATTTTAAAGTTTCACTTGAATATATATCATCATTATATAATAAAATTGAAAAAAAAAAATTAGGGTGTTGTTATTGGCGCTTCTAGTAGGAGTGCACACTAAGATTTTAAAGTGCTAATAAAAGCAATTCTTTTTCTAATATATTGCACTATTACATATAAATTTTAGATGGCAAAATTTTTTAGGGGTCCTTCAAATTAGGGGTTGTAAGATCCCACATCACCCAGGGGAGTGATCCTTATATGTATATTCCCATCCCTACCTAGCACGAGGCCTTTTAGGAGCTCACTTGCTTCGGGTTCCATCGGAACTCCAAAGTTAAGCGAGTAGTGCGCGAGAGCATTCCTAGGATGGGTGACCCATTGGGAAGTTCTCGTGTGAGTTCCTAGAAACAAAACCGTGAGGGTGTGGTAGGGGCCCAAAGCTGACAATATCGTGTTACGGTGGAGGCATGCTCGGGTTGTGGTGAGGGCTCGGGTCGGGATGTGACAATTTGGTATCAGAGCCTAACCCTGGCCGCGTGTGTGCCGACGAGGACGTCGGGCCCTTTAAGGGGGGTGGATTGTAAGATCCCACATCACCCAGGGGAGTGATCCTTATATGTATATTCCCATCCCTACCTAGCACGAGGCCTTTTGGGAGCTCACTAGCTTCGAGTTCCATCGGAACTCCGAAGTTAAGGCCTTATATGTATATTCCCATCCCATCCCTACCTAGCACGAGACCTTTTGGGAGCTTACTGGCTTCGGGTTCCATCGAAACTCCGAAGTTAAGCGAGTAGTGCGCGAGAGCATTCCTAGGATGGGTGACCCACTGGGAAGTTCTCGTGTGAGTTCCTAGAAACAAAACTGTGAGGGTGTGGTAGGGGCCCAAAGCGAACAATATCGTGCTATGGTGGAGGCGTGCTAGGTTGTGGTGAGGGCTCGGGTCAGGATGTGACAAGGGCCCTATGCGATTGCACCTTTCGCTTCACCTCAATGCCTCCTCTGTTGCTTCAACATGACATGTAACCAAGATAGCGCTCGCGTCACCAAGATCACTAAGGGAGCGCCCAACAAGGTCTCAAAGATTAAGGTTGTGAGGATGTCGATTGCTCAAATGTTAATAGTGATGTCACAAAAGTTACTAATCCAAGTCGTCATCAAAGATGGATAAGACTACCATAGATGGAAGTATATGAGTCTGGGTTGGGTCATAGGTGATTGCGAGACTGGGTTTCTGGGCTGACAACTTTTTTAAATTAATTATTAAATTATTAAACCTATTTCTAATTTATTTTTAATTTAATTAGACTTGTGGAACCTATTTACGTGTCACATCAACATATAACAGAATTGTTGACAAGAGTGTGATGGAATGACCGCATTGATTTGTCACCTATTAGGACTACATTGATCAATTTTCAATTCAGAGACCATCTTGATGGTGTCGGTCAATTTCATGGACTAGTTGTGATAAAAGACAACTTATGGGGTCATTTATATGCCATTTTGCATATAACATAATTTTTGACAGAATTGTGACTAAAGGACCACATTGATTTAGGGCACCTATTGCTACCTTGATCAATTTTCAATTTCAGGGACCATCATGATGGTAGGTCAATTTTGGGGATCATTGTGATAAAAATCCTTAAAAAAATAAAATGGGAGTTGAATGTCAGAATCAACCTTGAAATGTCTAAGATAGTCCTGAAGGGGATTGAGTGGAGAGTTGAAATTTCTGAAATAATCTTAAAAACAAGTCATGTGCAAGACACATGGCTTGTTTTGGATAAAAAACTTAATGAAGTTATTGTGAGATGACAAATTAATATGAAAAGCGACTTAAAATTCTAGTTTATATGACAAATTAAAAAGGGTGTATAAGTTCATATGAATTTTTTTTAAAATTTTTGTGTACTTTTCTATTTTCTTATCCGTTCTCACAGGACTAGGACCAATTTGTTACATACCCTGAATTAGGAGCAAGTGCCCAAATTTGTAGGACCAGACCGGATCTGTTCTCAAATGCAACGGGTCGGGGCAAGGCGGATACTGATATTTTTAAATTTGGAACCGGACGAAACCTAGCTGGTTCGGGCCGAGTCCACACGTCCAATAGAAAGGAATGACATCGTTCAAGTCTCGTCTTCATCCGACGTCGCAAAACCCATATGCAATAATGCTAAATGGCTAGATGCTCAGCGACAAGACCGTCGACCTCAACAGCGATAACTTCAACATCGTCTTTTTTGAGACTGATGATGAAAAACATGTCCATCGTATCATCTTTGTTGTCATCTTCGTCGATCTAGAGCTCACCGTCTTCCCTAATCTAGAACCTTGCACCATCTTCGTCCGAGTGAAATTTCGATAAAATCAAGGTAGAGACCGAGAGCATGCGGGCAGACATGGAGGGATTTAAAGAAGTTAGGGATGTTGAATGGTTTTTGGATTTGCACAGAGAGAGAGAGATGAGAGATTGAGGAACTTTGTGGGTTTCGATTTGGAATTAAAGAAGGGAGAAGGCTCTGGAAGGTTTCAAAATGAGATAGCAAAATGGCCAATAGGAAATTGCCAAATTAGTTTCAAATAGGCTCTCGAAGGTCAACTTATTATAGGATTGAGCCCATTCATTCATTCGAATTGGGGGGTTTCTAATCCCCCAGCAATGCCCATCCATTGTATTATAGAAACGGGACAATCATGGGCCCCGTGGGTCTGTAGCTTTGGAATCGCCCCGCCTTGTATATATCACCTCCCCACCCCGCCCCACCTTTTTTACTCTCTAAAAAAATTAGGCCCGCCCCGAACTGTGATTACTCACCCCGCCTGCAGGTCCTCTACTTGTTTGCCCACCTCTACCCTGAATAACAAAGGTGCAAAAATGCAATTAGCTCTAGTTTTAATTGATTAATCCTAATGCATAAATCTGTGGGACACACATTAGATGCGGTTGGTTAGAGTAGCGTTCAACCCTAGTCATTTCTAGAGTAGAAATTTGGGCACAGCTGTCCGCTGGTTGAAGCTCCGATAGAGCTTCAACGGATCACCCTGTAGTGCCATTTTATTTCACATAAAGCTCATTGGTGGGCCATGAATCCATACGCTCGAACCCGGAAACTTACAAAAAAGATCTGAATATTTTATTGGTAGGAAGCTTTCCGCTGACAAATTATATAGGGAGCTTTAATGAAAAGGGCTTGGACTAAGTTCATTTTAACCAAAAATCATCTACTATCTTTATTTAATGTAAAGGGATTGAAATTTAATGAAAAAGGACAAAAACTAAAACCTCACATGTAAGAAACAAGGCCACCTGCAAAACTAAATTTTCTTTTTTTCCAGCCTATGCCCTTGACGGAAACTCCTTCTTTAATCCAATTCTTAATTATCCCAATACGCTTTGAACTGGGTGAAAATTTTGTCTTGGCACACTCCCATTAAATATTTGTTTGGTGTGTCTATGCCTTGTGGTTTAATGAGTACTGAATGTTAGCATATCTATCCATGCATGTGATTGTGAGAGAAATGGAATGGAGGTGCTAGCAAGACTCTACTGGACTTGCATACACGTGGATTTCCACTTCTCAATCAAAGTCTTATTTGGGTCCCAGTTGAAGAAAAATAATTGCAGAAAGAAAAAAAAAAAATTTGTTGTTTGTGTTCCCTCAATCAAGAAGAAGAATAGAGAGTGAGAAAGGTTGATGAAGAGAGAGAAAATATTATTTTATATTGAACTTTATTTATTTTTATTATTTGAAGGAGAATTGATGTAGGAAGAAGAGCTTTAATGAAAAGAGTTTGGACCACGAGAATAAATGTGAATGCTTTTAATCAACTGAGTTACAAGTCTTTGTTATTTTAGTCATATTTAAAAGGACGAATTTAGTAAAATTCGGGATATATGTATACTAGTAGGATGTCTAAATGCTTATGTTGTCAAATTGTCAAATGGTACCATTATTGATCATATAATTTTTTTTTATCAAAGTATGTCAATCTATTATGTCATTCTAATCCTCCTTAAAATAAGGAGACACTATTTATGAAAATGGACCAATAAGTAGACACTATTTATGGAACCAAATCAAGAATGAGATACTATTTCTAAAACTAAACCAATAGGTGGAAACTATTTATGAAACTAGACAAGGAAAGAAACACTATTTATGAAACTAGACCAAGAAAGAGATATTAGTTATAAAAATGTACCTATTGCTATGAACTATTTATGAAACTGGACCAAGAATTAGGCACTGTTTATGAAACTGGACCAAGAACAAGGCAACTATTTATGAAAGTGGACAAAGAACTAGGTACTACTTATGAAACTGGACCAAGAACTAGGCCACTATTTATGAAAGTGGAACAAGAAATAGGCACTATTTATGAAACTGGACCAATAAGGAGACAATATTTATGAAACTAGAAATTATAAGAAATTACTTCTTTTCCTTTTTGGCAAAAAGTCGAAACGATATGACTTATGATACCGGATCCAGGCAAAATGGGAATATACACTTCTGGAATAAAAATTAGAATAAAAATTAATACACATTGATAAAATAAAATAAAATAATTACAAAGTACATAGGATTTACAAATTCTTAGAAATTTATTTTACAGTGAATTTCTAGATAAAGTTAAGAATATGCATAAATGTATACCTTACACCAAAATAGAGTAATTTGATACTTTGATTCTTGAAGGTGTCAAATGACAAATAGCAAGTAGGTTGTGTTAGCTAAATTAAGTAATTGTTTTCTGATGTGATAAAAACAAGACGAAAGCATTAAGGCAAAAGAATGTTTTTTGATGGGCTTCATGATGCTTAGAGATTCCAGTTCTATGTGAGAAAACTTTCCAAAGTTAATAATCAACTGATGAACTTGCTGCTCCTTAGCTTTGACTTGCGCCTCATAAATCAAATTTTGTGTTTTACATCCTCCACAGTAAGAAGAATAATCACATGGAGTGTCCACAAAGTCCCAAGGAGGAGAAATTGTCTCCACCTTTGTCACCTACACTTTTTACCCAAGAAAAAGAGATTGTTATTGTCTTGAAAAGTTCTTGAAATGAACATGAGATGCTTCCATCACATGCACTAGACTATGAATTGTGTAAGGGCAATCACATAAAATTAAAAACCAATACAGGTAGCATGTAGTTTCTTAAGTTGTATACAACAAAACCAGCATTCTCTTGTACCATGCAGGTTTTACAACCACCGCTCTGCTAAAACTTGACCAGAGACCTTAAGTACAACAATATTCCTCCTAGCATGCTAGGGATGTTAAGGATAAAGAAGGTCCACCAGATTAAATCTTTGCTTAGCTGTTAAGATAGGATGGTTAGATCATAGAATTTGTTAAATTTTGTTAGTGGTTCTGGTGACTCAGCCAATATTGTAATGTATTTATACATACGTACTCATTGATTTTGTGATATGAAAAATATACACAACTTTAATTACTTTCTCTCTCTAAAATTTCCCTCTCTCTCTACCTTCAGTTTTCTCTCAGAACCTTGAGTTTCTACATGATATCTTCGCCTTTGTCCACCGACTTCGATCCACCGCTTCCACCGCCTTAAACAATTTTCTCTTTTCCCAAATAGGTCTTCTCTCTCACACATTCTTCGATTCTTGCCCTAATTTCACCAATTTTTTGTCCTATTATCTTGAACTTCTATGGCGACTGCTTCGAATTCTGCAAATTCTTATTTTCCAGCTGCTTTGTTTGATTCTCCAGGCGATGTTTCTCATCCGCTCGTTACTTCGATTGCTTCGATCACTGTTCAGAATATCACAGGCATGGTACCGACCAAACTCAACCGTCAGAATTACATCACTTGGCGCAGCCTGTTCATCCCTGTTCTGAAGCAATTCAAGCTTTTAGGGCTTGTTAATAGAACTGATCTTTGTCCGCCTTCTCTTGTGAGTGATTCGTCTGGATCTCAAGTTCCTAATTCAGCATTTAATCTTTGGTGTGAGCGAGATCTTATGATGATTTGGATTAACTCGACACTTTCAGAAGATCTTCTTCCTTTTACGGTTGGTACGGATGATTCCAGATCTCTCTGGCAATCTCTTGAACGTCGCTTTGCTGGTGCCTCTCGCACTCATGTTCATAGTTTGTACTCAAAGATTCAGACTATTCAAAAAGGAGACTCTTCAATGTCTGATTATCTCAACTCTCTCAAAGAGATTTCTGACAAGCTAGCTGCAGCTGGTGATCCAATCTCCGAGTCCGATCTGGTTGCGTATACGTTTTTTGGTCTCTCTGATGACTATGAGTCTTTCATTGATTCGATTAAAATAAGAACTGAATCAGTGAACACTGATGAACTGCATAGTATGCTTCTCAATAAGGAAATTTCTCTTCAAAAGCGCAATACCAGGGCCTCTTCATCTGCTACTCATTTTCATGCCTTTGCTGCTAAGCAAGGTTTCTTTGGCTCTCATTCCTACAGAGGTAATTCTCGTGGTCATTTCTCCAATCGTAATCGTTTCAATCAGAATCGTAATTTTGGTGCCAATCAGAATCGTAACAACAACAACTTGGGGAGCATTCTTGGATCTGGACCTGGTTCATTTTCTAATTCTTATTTCTCTGGTGCAACCAACAATACCTCTAATTCTGGACAATCTTCCTTTTTGTCTGGTCGTAATCTTCAATGCTAATTATGTCTTCAATTTGGTCATGAGGCTCTCACCTGTAACAGACTTTCTCAAATTGCTTCTCAGAGGTCTTAACTTGGTTCACCCATGGGTATGACTACTGCTACTTCTTTTCCCCCGAATTATTGGCTTACTGACAGTGGTGCCTCTCATCATGTCACTCCCAATCCAGCTTCCCTTAATTATGTTATTCCCTACACTGAGAGTGAACAACTCTTTGTTGGAGATGGTAAAGGTCTGTGTATATCACATACTAGATCTGCTTTACTTTGTACAACCAATGCTACATTTAAACTCAATGATGTGTTGCTAGTTCCTCAGGCCTCTCATAACTTGCTATTAGTTTATAAGTTTGTGTATGATAATTGGTGCTCTCTGACTTTTGATCCATTTGGATTTTATATCAAGGATCTAAGCACTGGAATGATGCTTTTTCAGGGCTCCTGTGAAGGTGGCTTGTATCCTTTCTACTGGAAGGCATCCAATGGCATCTCTGGGATTGCTATTTCTCCTCGAGCTTTGATGATTGCTAAAGTTGACATTCATACATGGCATAAACGACTAGGACACCATTCTAGCCTTATTTTACATACTGTTATCAATAAGAATTAATTACCTGTTAATGGTTCTATTCGTAAATCTTCTATCTGTTCTGATTGCCAATTGGGGAAAGCCTCTAGACTTCATTTTTCATCTTTGTCGTGTACTTCCATTAGGCCATTTCATTTACTTCATGTTGATGTATGGGGTCCTTCACCTACACTTTCATGTACTGGATACAGATTCTACCTTATTTTGGTAGATGACTATACTAAATACAGTTGGCTTTATCCTATGTTCTATAAATCTGATGTGTATTCAGTGTTTAAGACTTTTGTTTCCAAAGTCCAAACTTTATTTGAATGCAAGATTCAATGTCTCAGATCCGATTCAGGGGGTGAGTTTTTAAGTAAAATGTTTCAGAATTTTCTTAATGATCAAGGTATTACTCATCAATTGAGTTGCCCTCATACCCTTGAGCAGAATGGGTGTGCAGAGAGGAAGCATCGACATATTGTTGAAATGGGTAGAACCTTACTCTCTCAAAGTGGTTTGCCTCCTCGATTCTGGGTATAGGTATTTCAAACTTCTGTTTACCTGATCAACAGATTGCCACCACAGCATTCCACCTTTAGTCCTTGGGAATTGCTCTTCAATGCCACTCCTAGGTATCATAGTCTAAAGCCTTTTGGGTGTGCTTGTTATCCCTGGTTACAACCTTATTCCTCCAACAAATTAGATGTTAAAAGCAAGCAATGTGTGTTTTTGGGTTACAGCCTTAATCAAAGTGGCTATAAGTGTCTTGATCCTGTGACTAACAAGGTTTATGTTTCAAGACATGTGACTTTTGATGAGCAACTCTTTCCTTTCAAGACTGGTTTCTTTTCAGAATCTCATTTACCCAGGGTGCATTTGTCAACGCGTACTTCACAAACCTAAGGTTTTTACTGCAACAAAACATGAACTTCCAGCAACTGTTGATTCCCTCACAAGAATTCCTCATACTCCAACTACATTTTTGCAAGCTTCTAAGAATCCCAATTGGATGGCAGCCATGAAGGATGAATTTAAAGCTATACAAGCTACCAAAACTTGGGATTTGGTTCCTTTTAATCCTAGCTACAACTTAGTTGGGTGCAAGTGGGTGTTTAAGATCAAGCACAAACCCGATGGCTCAATTAAACGATATAAGGTGCGGTTAGTAGCTAAAGGGTTTCACCAACAAGAAGGCATTGACTTTTCTGAGACATGTAGGCCGGTTGCAAAGCCTACAACTATAAGGATTCTTCTATCCATAGATGTCACCTATGACTGGTTTGTTCATCAACTCGATGTGAGTAATGCCTTCTTGCATGAATCTTTAAAAGAGGCTGTCTATATGGTTCAGCCCCCCGGTTTTGTCGATTCCACTTGGCCAAATCATGTCTGTAAGCTTAAGAGGTATCTCTATGGGCTCAAACAAGCACCAAGGGCCTGGTATGATGCTTTCTATTCTGCCATCTTATCCTTAGGGTTCTCTCCATCTTTCTCTGATACTAGCCTCTTCATCAAACGAGATTCATTTATTACTTTTATCTTGGTTTATGTCGATGACATAATAATCACTAGCAGCTCTACCTCAGTGTGTCAATCAATTGTTTCTCAACTGCAGACTATGTTTCCTGTCAAAGATTTGGGTGACATTCATTATTTTTTGGGCATTGAAGTTCATAGGACTGCCAAAGGATTATTTCTAAATCAATCCAAGTATGCATTGGACCTTCTTTCCAAAACTGATATGGTTGGTGTTAAAACCTGTTCTACACCTGTTAATTCTGCAAAGCTTGATAACTCAGGCACATTGCTCTCTGATCCTACTTTCTACAGATCCACTGTTGGTGCCCTCCAATATTTGACTTGGACCAGACCTGATTTGGCATTTGCAGTTAATCAGGTATGTTAATATATGCATGCACCAAGGATAATTCATCTGCATGTCGTTAAAAGGATACATCGATACTTAAAGGGCTCAATTGATTCTGGGTTATGGTTTACTAAGGGATCTCAGTACTTGACTGCTTGGTCTGATGCAGATTGGGCAGGTTCTCCTGTTGATAGAAGGTCCACCAGTGGGTATTGTGTTTTTCTTGGTCCGAATCTCATATCTTATAGTGCAAAGAAACAAAACACAGTTGCTAGGTCATCTACAGAGGCCGAATATAGATCCCTAGCAAACACAACTGCTGAAATTACTTGGGTTTGTAAAATTCTGCAAGATATTTCGTTTCCTTTGCTGAAACCTCCTGCTATTTTCTGTGATAATAAAAGTTCTATTGCTCTAGCATTCAATCCTGTCTTTCATGCTCGAACTAAACATGTAGAGATTGACTATCACTACATCCGTGAAAAGGTTCTCTCTGGACATGTCACTGTGCACCATGTTGCTTCTTTATATTAGGTTGCAGATATCTTCACCAAATCCTTACATGCTGAAAGGTTTGCAGATTTGACTTACAAGCTTGCAGTTAGATCACCTACCTTTAGCTTGAGGGGGTGTGTTAAGGATGAAGAAGGTCCACTAGATTAAACCTTTGCTTAGCTGTTAAGATAGGATGGTTTGATCATAGAATCTATTAGATTTTGTTAGTGGTTATGGTGACTCAGCCAATATTGTAATGTATTTATACATATGTACTCATTGATTTTGTGATATGAAAAATATACACAACTTTAATTACTTTCTCTCTCTACAATTTCCCTCTCTCTCCCTCTCTACCTTCAGTTTTCTCTCATAACCTTGAGTTTCTACAAGGGACAGCTGCCAGAGTCTCCAGCATCATTGCACGACACCCATACCGTCTCTGAAACATATATTCCATTGAACAAGAACTGAGAACATATTGGAATGAAATGAATAAGCTTCAACCAAAATTTATAATCGATAAAGATGCTGCGATCACAAAACACTCAGGAAACTTCTACACAGATTACAATTCTTCATAATGAAGGCGCATGTCAATACAATTGCAACCGTAACAAAACATAATTTGACATGCATTCATCAATAAAAAAATGGCTTAATCATTTTTCTTGAAAGGTTTTGGGGTGCTGCTGAAACGCGGATTACTGGGAATATGTTCATAGAAAAGTTACACATAAGTTTGAAACCGAGGAAGTACATTAAAAGCGGAAACAACATTAAAAACTTAAAACAAACTCAGAAATCACACACAATCATTTATCCATTTCACTAGTCAAGAGCACAAAAGATACTTTCCCTTATCCAGATTTTCTTCAACTAATATACTCACATTGTGGAAAGATGAATGTAAAAGTCACAATAAATGGAAAAGCAAAAGAACTCAGAAATCAGAGCTTAAAAATGCAAAAGCATCAGAATTCTAGAAGAACCCAAAAATCAAAGCTTAAAAATGCAAAAGCATCAGAATAATTTAAAATCTGTTTATAATAACATATAAACCGACTTCTTGATGAGCTAAATGTCCTCGTTTTATGATTACATCGCATAAGAAAACGCAAAGTGTATAACCAAATTTATAAAATAAAACATATACACCTATTTCCTTGGACAAAGAAAAGCTATAAACTACAAAAATGACTCAAATCTAAATACTTCACACTCAATTTCGAACCCGACACAAAAAAATAGTATGAGATTGGGACTATGATCTAGCTAAAACAATCAACAATAGCAAACAACACCGATTTGAACTCCTAATTCACGATCCGAAACTATATTTCTTGATTGCTCAATTAGCTATACACATTTTAATTACATTAGAGCTTCAAAAGCGTACCACGCCATCATCGCTGTAGATGGCGACGGTGAATTTTTGATTAGAGCTGTAGTCCATGATCAGAAGATCTGCAACAGAAGTCAAAACACATAAGATATGCAACAGAAGTCAAAACACAACGTTTTAGGTGCAAATTACGCGCAATCGAGAGAACGACAAAACAATAGAAAGATCGTAGAGACGAAGAGAGAGAGAGAGAGAGAGAGAGAGAGAGAGAGAGAGAGAGAATGAGAACGATTGCTTACCTTTGGCTTTTTTGCGGATGTCGGTGAAAAGTCCAGGTCCTTTCTCATCTTTACAGAAGGGAGATAAGAGTTAGAAATATTGGGAGAGAGAGAGAGAGTGACATCGATTTTCATGTAAGAGATCGTTTGTGATTTTGACAGAGATGGAGATGGACCAAAATTAAGTTTGGAGTCGGATCGGATCTATGATTTTGCATAATGATAGAGATGGAGTTGGGATCCAAAATTAGAAGGAAAAAATGAAAGGTTTCGAATGTCAGGAAAAAATAGGGGAGACAGAGAATAGCAAGGAGATCTGTAAATGAAATTAAACGGAAAAAAGCTTGCCATAAGGGGCAAAACTGGAAACTAATGATTGGGCAATTTTAAATGGACAGGTTTAATGTTGAGTTTTATTCTAACCATTAAATAAAGTAATTACATGATTTTTGGTTAAAATTCAAAATTTTCAAGTTTTTTTCTTTACATTTCCTAATTATATAAGGTAAAAGGGTACGTGCGCATTGTGATGCAGCTCCCTCTTCCAACCCACGCATGCTCATACGTTTTTAAAAGAAGTGTGGATCGACTGCTGATAAGAGCATATTTATGCGACTTAGTTAGCTTGTTTTCATGCATTTACGTTGTTAGTTCTTAGTTAATTTTGTATTTTACGCTATTTTCGTGTGTTTGTAGGTTCAAAGTGTCAAGATGGCAAAAAGAAGCAATTTGGAGCATTCTAGAGCACTTTTGGGCCAAGATTGGGTAGTGCAAGCATGGAGGCAAGTTGATGGACGAAATTGAAGATATAAAGGCTTGAAATCAGCTAAGAAGATGGAAGAAAGAAGTCAAAGATAAAGAAGATAAGGAATCAGCTCAAAAGAAGGAGAATTATCCAAAACATTATCTAAAACAACCTTATCTTATCTTATCTTACACAATCCTTATCTTATCTTACCTTATCTTATCCTAATCTTATCCTAACCTGTTTTCTTCAGTTTAGGGGACTTAAAACCTGATTTCTAGAAGTCTTATCCATTCCCCTACAAAAGTGGCGCCCCAAACTCTTCTAGAAACCCCAAAATCTGCCCAGAAACACATTCTTTCTAGAAGCCTAAAAATCTGGCGCCTCCCTCCTTTCTAGAAGGTCTTTTCCTTGCCTTGCAAGGCTCCCTGCCGTATCCCTTTGTGCCGTGCCTTCTCACTTCCATTCCCTCTTGGATTCTGACTTATTAAGCCTTTTCCTTGTGGATTTGGGTTCTACAAATCCTTTTCAGAAATCAATTGGGCCACAATCCTTTTTCCTAATGGATTCACAATTTCTGCCGCACCTAGGGCCCTAATTTCTTGTTTATGCTGAGTCCTAGCCCTAATCTGATTACCCTAGGGTTTGTGGTGCCTATATATACAAGTTTAGAGGGTTGCCGCAGGTTTCACCACCCTCCATATACATCATTCACGCCAGAAATCACCCACCACTCTCTGCTGCACCCTTCCCTCACCATTCTCCATAGTTTCTGACCTAATTCACCCTCTGCCGCACCATACCATCCAACCACCCCCACATACATTCAGAAAACCATACTTTGCCGCAGAGAAGAGAAGAGAAGGCTTGCCGTGCAACCATTGGAGTTTCTTGGAGTTCTTTCTTCTCTTGTTTGATCTTCATGTTTAATTTAACTTGCTTTTCAATTATGTTGAACATGTGGAACTAATTCCGTTGTAGTTAGAGGTGGAATCAAAGCCATGGACATATGTTTGATATGAATTGATTACCTTAAGTTATTGTTTCATAAATTGTGAATGTGGTTTGCTTAACTGTTTTATTAAGAACTTGTTCTTGTGTGTTGATTAAGGATGCATACTTAGTTTGCATGCATGAATTTGATGCTAGGATATAAGGGAATTTCACCTAATCGTTAGGAACTTATATTCACAAGTAGTAAAGATTGCTAGTCACAATTGTGTTAAGTAAATCCTAGGCAAGAGTAACATGCGTATTCCATAGTTATTAATGCCTTGTCAATGTTTATGATTTCCATGGAACTTAATGATCTTTGATATGTATCTCTATCATGCGTATTCCATAGTTAGGGAACTTGATAAGAATAATTTGGTTGTGATGCGTTATCCATTCAATTCAATGAACTTAGGGAAATCTGGGAATTGATTAGTGCAATACAATTAATTCAAAGCATTGTCATTCATGGTTTATCGAAAGAATAACTGGAAATCAATTCATATGCATATGTTCATGTGTGGAGAGGAACCCTCTAACTAGTTTTCACCCCTGAATTCACCTTTATCTCTTTCAATTTACTTTGTTTGCTTAAATCTGCTTAGTTTTGCTTAATTCGTCCAAAAACCCCCTAGTTCTTAATTGAGTCTTAGTTTGTTTAAATTCGTCCAAATCTGTCCCCTTTTAGTGTTTTGAGTCTAACTAGTCCAAAAGTCATCCAATTCACCCCTTAGAACCTGTTTTGAGTCTGTTTAAGTTAGTTTTGTTGTTTTGAGTCTATTTAGCCTGTTTTGAGTCTCTAGTGTCTAGAATCTGTCTAGTTGAGTTTTATTTGTTGTTTTAAGTTTGTTCTGGTTTGTTTGAGTCAAGTTAGGTTGTTTTAAGTTGTTTGAAGTTAAAATTCGTTCAGATTGACCCATAGTACCTGTTTTCATTGTCTAGAGTCCAGTTTTAGTGTTTTAGAGTTTAATTTGTATAGATTAGCATCCCTTCTAATCCCCGGCCTTAAACGATCCCTACTTTCATATACTACGTCGATAGGGTTTTAATTTGAGTGTCAAGTAATTCTCACATCAACTGCGGCTCGGCTTTTGTCAATTTCAGTGAGCTCGACTGTTGACCGTACCATATGTCTGCCTCCGCCGTCCCAAATAGCATTGCCTCGGCCTAATTTGCAATTTTCAACATTGAAACAAAATATAAATTATAAAATTTGTAATATCTTTTAGATAAATTTTTAGTTGTAATATATTACTTGAAAGACAATGATTTTTTTTCTTTACCATTATCAATAAAGACACAATTGAATAAGAAATAACCACAGCATAATCACCAAATTCGCTCTTCTCTCACCCCTCTCACTCTCTTTATCATCATTAAAATAGGCCTACCACAATTTATTACTAATATGTACTTTTCAATTACCCAAAGTTATAAAAAGCTTTTCGCATGAGAAATATTTCCTTATAGACAAGAGACTGAAGATACTGACCATATTAAGGAAATGTCATCATAATATTTTATTTTATTTTTAGGTCGGAAAATGTTGTCGTACATGAATAATTTTCTTAAATCAGATGAATTATATTGACACATGCACATCAAATCTTTGGACCATTATGATGTCAGTACGTGAATTAAACTTCTGTTATCACGTAACTGATTTAATGACATTATGAACTAAATTGTATTACTCTTATCAATAAATATTCTCATTGTCATGCCATAAAAGCGTCAAACAAGATATATTTTCATTACTCTTTTGGTTGAGGAGTTAACAGAAATTTGTAACATAAAAACTTGTCCACAATATTGGATAATGATGATATAAATTGTAGGGTTTTTATCATAAATGGTCCCTGACAGTGATCAAACACATCATTTTGGTCCCTGACATTGAAAATCAATAGAAATGGTCACTGAGATTGATCAAACACATCACAAATGGTCATTCAGTTGAAAACTCTTTGGGCAATTTTCAAAGCTTCGTAACTCAATTGTTTCTTAACCAAATTCGACCCATAATTATCAAAATGAAGATAGGAAAGTGTAGAACAAGATTATACCTATTTAGAAGCCCAATGGTTGCCGGAGATGGCCGGAAAATAGCCTCAAATGTGACTGGTCCGCGAAAAAACTGGAAAAGTTGCCGAAAACTAGGTAAACTTTAAACGTTCATAACTTCTTCAATACTCAACGAAAGTGAGTGATTCAAAAATGAAAATCATACTTCTTGACGCGACAAAGAGAATAGTACATTTAATGACTGCTAATTCACCGTAGTTTGGCCGGAAAACGGCTCGAAATTGGATAACCATTTTCGAGTTAGCCAATTTTGAGCCGTTTTCCGGCCAAACTATGGCGATTTAGCCATAAAAAAAGAAGATACCATTCTCTTCGTCTCGTCGAGAAGTATGATTTTCGTTTTGAATCACTCGATTTCGTTGATTATTGAAGAAGTTATGAACATTTAAAGTTTACCCAGTTTCCGGCGAGTTTTCCAGTTTTTCCTCGGACCAGTCACATTTGAGGCTATTTTCCGGCCACATTCGGCAACCATTGGGCTTCCAAATGGTATAATATTGTTCTACACTTTCCTATCTTCATTTTGATATATTATGGGTCGAATTTGGTTAAGAAACGATTGAGTTACGAAGCTTTGAAAATTGCCCAAAGAGTTTTTAACAGAATGACCATTTGTGATGTGTTTGATCAATCTCAGGGACCATTTCTATTGATTTTCAATGTCAGGGACCAAAATGGTGTGTTTGATCAATGTCAGGGATCATTTGTGATAAAAACCCTAAATTGTATTAAGACAATATTGACTCATAATTCTTTATCTCTTGAATAATTATGTAAGTTTAGCTAAACAATTTTTTTTTTTTTTGAGTACATCGATATTTTTACACTAGGGGAAGGGGGTGTTCGGCTAAGCCACACAATGGACAGTTTAATTTGGTATCGAATTCGCAATTCACGAGATTCAAACCTAAAACCTCTCACTTCAAAGCGAAGAGGAATACCATCAGACCATAGTACTGAGTGGCTAGCTAAACATATTAGCTTACAAGTAAAATCTTTGAAAGTAGAGACTAGGCATATGTTGTTTAGTTCTAATCACCATAATTTTTCTCTTTTAAGTCTTAAATCATTAAGTTAGTGAAAACCATTTTTTATCAAAATTTTATTATTTATTTCTTTTAATAATATGAAATTTAATATCAAAATAGATACATTGACATCTCCTTCCGCTAAAATACTAATAATTAATTTTTTTTTTAACAAACGATATTATCTAACTAAAAGGGGTGGACTTAGGCTTACAATTAGCAAAATGTGGTTCAAATTCAGCTTTGGCAAAAATCGAACTTAAGACCTCTTACTTACAAGTGAAAAAAGGAATACCACTAGATCTTAGTACTAATTGGTTAAAATATTATTTAATTATACACTAACAAGCAATAAGTCTACCTAGTTTACATCCCAAAAATCTCCATGTATAGTATACGGTTTGTACTTTATTTTTTCTATAAAACAATTTAGCAGTTGGTTACACAATTATCATAAAATCCATTTAAATATTAATAAATATAATATTTTCCCTAAAAATGAAAATCTGAAAGAATAAAAAAAGGAAAAAGAACCCATGTCTTGAGAATTGGATCCCCGCTGGATCTAATTCCTGAGGATCCTAAGGATCACTACACGTGAATCATTGATAAAAAATCATGCGGTCACAATTTTTTATTTATTTATATTTTTCATGTAAAACGAGACTATTTTACTTTTAAAAATATAAAAAGTATTTAATTCTAACCGCACAATTTTTGATCAACGGTTCACTTGGGTTGATCCCTAAGATCATAGGTATTAGATCCGGCGGGATCCAATTCCCATGTTTTGGTCATTGAGGTCGGCCGCACCCTATCTCTGCGCATCGCCACATCATACTCTAGCTGTTTTTACAGCCTGTTTCTCCTCCGTTTCTCTATCCTCTTCTTCCAGTCTTCTCGCTCCTCTCTCTCTCTCCTTATGTTCCTAATCCCACTCAAAACCCAACAATATACAACTATCAAAACTCTCAAATCAAACCCTGAACCTCCCAACCCTTTCAATGGATCCGTGCCCGTTTCTACGGATCCTTATAGGGGACTTGATCCTCAAGTTTCCCACCGCCTCCCGGCCCTCCTCTGCCACCGTCCACCCCTCCTCCTCCCCCTGCTTTTGCAAAATCAAACTCTACAACTTCCCCCACCAGGTCTCCACAGTTCTGCTCATCGCCAACGGCGCCTAAGACGCGCAGAGGACGACCCAACACCACTCCACCGTCGCCTGCTTCAATTTGAATAAAACCCAAATCGAAGACTTATCCTCCAAGAGACCCATCTTGAAAATCGCGGTCTACACGGGTCGGGTCGACGCAACTTGCGGGTTAAACAGCACGAAGTTGTTGGGTCGGGTTAATGTCCCGCTGTCGGAGCTGGGTCTAGCAGAGTCGAGACCCGTCGTATACCAGAAATGATGGGTCGCCATTGGAGGGAAGAAGAATAGGAGCAATGGCTCTTCGTCGGCGGAGTTGTATTTGAGCGTTAGAGCCGAACCCGACCCGAGATTCGTTTTTCAGTTCAACGGAGAGCCCGAGTGTAGCCCTTAAGTATTTCAAGTCCAAGGGAATGTGAAGCAGCCGGTCTTCACTTGCAAGTTCGGCTTCATAAACGATTTACAATCGAGGTTAGTGTTCACTTCCCAGTCCCAACCACCTGTTTGGCTGCTGAGAAATGTTAGACAAGTAGAAGTATTAGTTGGAGTCTAGATATGATTGTAATCCTAATCATAATTGTATTCCTAACTTGTAGGGATAATACCTTGATGTGCAAGGAATGTAACTGTATATATTTGTATCCACGTATTAATAAAATATACTTTTTCAGCTACGTATTCTTTTCTACCTGGTATACAGAGCATGTTTCAAACCCTAGCTCCTTTTTCTCAATATTTTTTGGGCAGTCATCTCTGCCATTTCTTTCTTTTCCCATGGGAGACTCTTGTTCCGATGGTAGCACCAACCCGTTTTATCTTCACCATTCCGACCATCCCAATCTTGTTCTTGTCTCCAAGAAGTTAAATGGAGATAACTACACGACATGGACACGCGGGATGCATATCTCCTTAAACGCCAAGAATAAACTTGGCTTTATCAGGGGTGATGTTGAAGAACCCTCTGCTTCCGAGGATCCTGATGCCTATGCCTCATGGAGGCGCTGCAATGATATGATCCTTTCATGGATCCTTCATTCCCTGGAGCCCGATCTTGCCGAATCCGTCATTTTTTGCACCACCGCCAAGGCTGTTTGGGACGACCTTTGTGAGCACTTGTCCCAGAGCAATGCTCCCTGTATTTTCCACCTGAATCGTGAAATTGCCACCATCTCTCAAGGGTCCTCCTCAGTCTCCGCATACTTCACTTGCCTGAAAGGGCTTTGGGACGAGCTCGCGAGCTCGCCTCATATAGTGATGCATGCTATTGTTCTTGTGGAACCAAACATGATCGTCAGCAACTCATGCAATTTCTTATGTGTCTCAATGCTTCGTTTGCCGCCGTTCGGGACCAAATTCTTTTGATGAACCCTTTGCCCACTGTCCACCAGGCCTGTTCCTCTGTCTCTCAGGCTAAAAAATAGTGTGCCCTTGGTTTTTCACGTCCTGCCGACCTCTCTGCTGCCATGGTCGTGCGTAGTTTTCCTCGGTCTTCGTCTGATCGGCCTCCTCTACATTGCACCTATTACGATTATGACTTCTATACCTGCGACACTTGCCATAAACTTCATGGGTATCCCGTTGGCCATCCTCTCCAAGGTCAGCCGTGGAGACCTCCTCACCGCCCTTCGACTTCCGCTGGTTCTGCACACAACAGACTTGTTGCTTCTCCTGGCCGCAGCAGCGTTGCTGCTTCTTCTGCCCGTAGCACTCATGCTGCCTCTGGATCCACCACAAGCCCAGCAGGCCCATCACGCCAAGGCCCATCAGCTCATCATGTGCAAGGTCAGCCCACCTTGCATGACCTGCAGGTTGCCATGCCTACTCTTTTTGCCGAGTAGCATTCTCGACTCCTTGCTGCCCTCAATGACACCACAACACATCTTTCTCAGGCCCATGCCGTTTGTAGTGATGATTTTGCCAAAGGTTTGTTACCCGTAGCTTCTTGTCATGGTCAATGGATCATTGACAGCGGTGCCACGAATCATATTACTTCTTCCGCTTCTTGTTTGGTTAATACTTATACTTCTCACTTGCCACCTGTTTCTTTGCCTAGTGGTGCCACCACTCCCATTACTTTAACTGGCACTATTCGTTTAAATTCCTCAATTGATTTGGACGATGTTTTATGTGTCCCTAATTTTAAAGTGGACCTTTTATCGGTTGGTAAGCTTACGGATGGTTTATCGTGTTCCGTAACATTTTTTCCTTCTTGGTGTGTTTTGCAGGACCTGGTTTCGAAGGCGATGATTGGTGTGGGTAAGCGACGTGGCGACCTTTATTACCTCGTGGCCTTTGCCTCATCTCTCCCAATCCGTCAACCTCTATGCAACATCATCACCATACCATCTTCCTTATGGCATAGGCGTCTTGGTCACTCTTCTTCTGGCCGTTTGCAAGTTTTAGCATCTACTTTTCTTAATTGTTCCTTAGATTCTAGTCATGTTTGTGATGTTTGTCCTCTGGCCACACAAACTCGTCAACCTTTTGGTTTAAGTTCAATTTCAACAACTTTTCCTTTTGTTTAATTCATTGTGATATTTGGGGTCCAAATCGTCAATCTTCCCTTACTGGCGCTCATTATTTTTTGACTATTGTGGATGATTTTTCCCTCTTTACGTGAGTATTTCTCATGAAGCATAAATATGATACTCAACAAATAATCAAACAATTTTTTGCTTATGTTAATACCCAATTTCACACTAAGGTTCAAAGCATTCGTACGGATAATGGAGGAGAATTTTTTTCTCTTCGCCATTTTTTTCTGATAATGGGGTTCTTTTTCAAACTTCCTGTGTTTACACCCCGCAACAAAATGGCCTTGTTGAACGCAAACATAGGCACCTTCTTGAAACCGCTCGCGCCCTTCGATTCCAATCACACATTCCACTAAAATTTTGGGGTGAATGTGTCCTTACCTCGGCTTATACCATCAACCGTCTTCCTACTAGACTTCTGCATAATAAATCTCCTTTTGAGGTCATTCATACTAAATCCCCATCCTATGACCACTTCCGTGTCTTCGGTTGTCTAGCTTATGCCACTTCCATCAATCCTACCATTAAATTTTCCCCTCGGGCCCATCGATGCACCTTCATTGGTTATCCTCATGGTCAAAAAGCTCACAAATTATATGACTTAGAAACCCACCGCAGCTTCACCAGTAGAGATGTTATTTTCCATGAAGACTCATTCCCTTTTGCTGCCACGCACACACCTACCCCACCCACCACACCTTCTCTGCCACTTCCACCTTCCCTGGATATTTCCTACCCACCCCCTCCTGGCCCTACGTCCCCTTCTTTGCTTCTTCCCCATCCTGCCACATCACCCACCCACATGTCTCCTATTACTGAAACCCCATCCTCTCCCTATCCTATTTCCACCTCCACTTCAACGCCCCCACCTCCTACCATTCCTCTCTCGGTCCCACATGTTCCCTCCTCCACCGACAACCCCATGCATTCCCTCACCCTACCCACGGCCCCACCTTCTCAATCCCCATCCGCTGCAAATCCACCTCATTTACTAGCTACCCGCACTTCTTCCCGCACCCACAACTCTCCATCATATTTAAAGGACTATGTTTGCTCGCAGGTGATTCTGCCTCCACACCCATCGTCGACTTCACAACCCGGTTCTGTCAAAGGTACGCGATATCCCATTTGTAATTTTATTTTTTACCACCGTTTCTCTTCCAAACATCTTTCCTATACCTGGAGTTTGGAGCCATCTTTTTTTGCAGTGGCTGCTCATGATCCTAATTGGCGTCGTGCCATGGCCGAGGAACTTGAGGCTTTACATGCCAACTGTACTTGGACATTGACTCCCTTGCCTCCTGGCAAAGTTCCTATTGATTGTAAGTGGGTGTACAAACTCAAGCATAATTCAGATGGTTTTATTGAGCGTTACAAAGCTCGCTTGGTTGCTAAGGGCTTCACTCAAGCTGCATGTATTGATTATCATGACACTTTTTCTCCTACTGCTAAGATGATTACAGTACGTTGTCTTTTTGCCCTTGCTGCTAGTCAGTCTTAGTCTCTCCATCAACTTGATGTTAATAATGCTTTCTTGCATGGTGATACTAAATTATCTGATAAAGGAGAAGTTCTCAAGGATCTTGAAAAGTATCAGCGTTTAATAGGACGGCTAATCTATCTCACTATAACTCGACCGGATATCACCTATCCTGTGCATGTTTTGAGTCGGTTTATGCACGAGCCACGTGTACCTCATATGGATAATGCGCTTCGTGTTGTTCGTTATTTGAAGTCTACTCCAAGTCAAGGCTTATTATTCCGTTTTGACAATCAGACCAAATCAGCTGCTTTTTATGACTCTGATTGGGCCGGTTGTTCTATCACTCGCCGTTCGACTACTGGGTATTGTGTATTCTTGGGAAATTCTTTGATTTCGTGGAGGATGAAGCATCAGAAAACTGTTTCACTTTCTTCAGTTGAGGCAGAATACAGGGCTATGGCAGGTGCTTGTTGTGAGTTAATTTGGCTTCATTTTTTGTTGAAGGATTTGAACATTCCTTTAGGTAGTCCTTCCGTTTTGTTTTGTGATAATCAAGCAGCATTACATATAGCATCTAATCTTGTTTTTCATGAACGGACTCGTCATATTGAGATGGATTGTCACTTTATACGAGATAAGCTTGCAGATGGAACTATAGAAACCAAGTATGTTGGTACGGCACACGAATTGGCGGATTTGTTCACCAAGCCTCTCGGGAAGGACAAGTTTTCGACTATGTTACACAAGTTGGGAGTTCTTAACATCCACTCTCCAACTTGAGGGGGAGTGTTAGACATGTAGAAGTATTAGTTGGAGTCTAGATATGATTGTAATTCTAATCATAATTGTATTCCTAACTTGTAGGGATAATACCTTGATGTGCAAGGAATGTAACTGTATATATTTGCATTCACGTATTAATAAAATATATTTTTTCAGCCACATATTTTTTTTTACAAGAAAATCACTCAATTTTGCCTAGTCTGAATATTGGATTTGCGCAATAGGAACCAAATTTATCGCCACTCAATTACTAATTTTCCATCCTTTTTTACTTCGATTTGTTTTTCAATAGGTCAATGTCGTCACAGCCAGGCACAATTAGAAATTGGCTGCTTTTCGGTAGGACCCACAAGGAGCAAACAGCGGAGCAGGAAGGTTGGTCGATCACGATCCATGACCTTTCAGGCTCGCCCTTAGCAGCAGCTTCGATGGTGATGTTGTTCGTGGCCTCGCTAAGCTCACATCGCGTGAGCCGGTCCAACCCCGGAGTGTGGCTTGTCTTCCGTCCGAACGAGGGAACGTGGCAGTTGTGGGGCCAGCTCGAGGCTTGGCTCGAGCGCGGCGGCTCTGACACTGTTGGATACCATTTCGAACTCCAGAACTCAACTCTCGCGACCTCCCCCCTTAGCACAAAAAATGGCGGGAAACTCTTAATCGACCTGACTTCGAGCGTTAACCAGGCAAACAGCCCCCACAGCAGCTTCGACTTCGGGTCCGGGACGTCGTCCAAACCTGGCTCAGGATCCAGATCGAACTTCGGGTTCGGGCTGCTTCCCACCCTGGTACAGAGTGGTTTTGTGATGTCATCTACGGTAGAGAGGGTCGGTAAGTGTAGCAAGCCGGAGGTGGAGGTCGAGGTATAACACGTGACCTGCATGGAGGATGTGGCTACTTACGTGGTATTGGCAGCAGCAATGGATTTGAGCATGGATGCTTGCCGACCCTTTTCTCAGAAACTCCGGAAAGAGCTGAGGCAACAATATATTTGCGGGCCGGGTATGGTGTTTGTCGTTTTGGGGTCGGTTAGCCATTGGAGTCCTCTTTGCTTGGCGATTAACTGCCAATACAACATTTTTTTCGGTTGCCCATTTTTAATTTTTAATTGTTTTTATGTAAATTAGAATTTGCACCCTTTAGTTTAGCTGCTATTGAAATTTCATACAACATCTTTAAAACGTTTCAATCTTATACATTACTTATTATTTTATCAATGTCATACATCTGTTAGTCAAATCGTTAGTTTGACCGTTAAGTAATTGTGTGGCAACTGCAGGTCCCACTATTTTGCTGACGTGGTAGTCAATAACATGCTTGTTTGGGCCTCGAGCTTAGAGTAATTCTTGGTCCAATAACATTCATCTAGAATCTTGTCATGGGTTGTCCAGTCAAGGTTGGTCGAATCCTATTATGAAGAGAACCCTAGTGCAACAAGGAGTCTTAAAGCTAAGGATGCTTAGAATTAGGGGATGAATGAGGGGATGAATCTGGTTCGTTAAGGAGCTTGGTTCGAAGTCCTATAGGGGTTAGGATTGGTCGAAACTTGATCAGATTAGGTTGAGGAATTCTAATCCAAGTAAGTTTTTAGTTCGGCCATAAGGGGGTTCACTGTTATAAATAGAGAAGGAAATGTATCATTCAAGGCCTCTTCAAATCAATACACAAATTGCCTTGCTTAAAGCTCCTTAACAACCCTGAGATTTTTCCTCTCCCTTTCTTCTCACCAACCTATCTTCAGTTTGGATAGATAGCACTGTGAAGGCAACCGACGACATCTTCAGTTTGGATAAACAGCACTGGAGCCGTAGAATCAGTCGACCGATGAGCATATTCAATTTGGATAGACAACATTGCTTCGAGACCGACTGGTTATTTATCCAAGTCTCGGTCAACAAGGATTTTTGAATTGTTGTTGGTAGAGGTCATCTCATCAGCCTTCTCGGCGAAGTGAAGTGTTATCAGGTTACTAATCTCGGCACATTGAAAGCTAAGTTTTATTTTATGATTGGATATTAGCAAGTACATTTTAGAGTTCGTCATTCCGACGACCGAACCACATTTACAATCAAGACATTTATCTCTTTCGAGTATTTGTGTCTGTATAGTAGGGTACCAGTTCGGCGTACTTATGCTCTCACAAATATAATTACCGAGACCGAACTCGGTGCCGACGATTTGTGAACTTCGAAGAAACTAGCAGCTTTGTCTTCAGGTTCTAGAACTCGAAGGCCGAGGCGTGTTCCTTCCTCGGCCACAGTCGCGAGATCAAGAAGTTAGCAGCACGCCCAACGCCACATCAACATATTTTACTCCCCGGCCGAATGCGGCCAACGGGTTGGCAAGCTCCGCACACAACCTAATGACGGAGTTAGCTTATTAGTTACTCGACTTGCGCGCCACGTAGGCTTGGTAGTTTTTAGGATCAACATTTTGGCACGCCCAGTGGGACACAATGCTAAAGCTACGAAGTTCATGACCATTGAAACACGGTCAGTAAAAAAGAAAACAGTCATGGCTAAGTCAACTACTACTTTTTCACCTATAATCTAAAGTCCAGGACAAAATGGCTTATCACAAGCACAAAATCTTCTTGCTGCTGTAAGACCTAAAGCCACAAATATAACACACCGAGAAAAGGAAATTAATCTCAGCGTTCAGACTCGTGGTGTAGAAATCCCCACCAAAATGACAAAAGGCATTTTTATTGAAGGATTAGTTGAGGATTATGACGATGACGATGATGATGATGAGGCATCTGGTCCACCATCTAGATCTTTTCTTCGGTGATGATTTGAAGAACAACCACGGCAGTTTGAGCAAATGTTCAGTCGAGAGGTAAAAAACATACTTGAAGAGATACGTGATAATAACGCTGTACACAACAGATTGCTTGAAGTTTTGGTTAATAAAGTCCACGAAATTGGACTCGCCGATCGACCCAGGCAGCCTCCTCTTCTAAATAATAATCCATTGCCAGCGATACAAGCCGAGACAAGATCTGTTTGGCCCAAAATGATTGACTTAGAAAAAAATGGCAAACCAAGTAGTAGATCGGTCAGAATCGATCAAGGAGCAGAAGCAGCGCCTGTTGACATTGTCGAAGTCCAGAGAATGATTGATTTGGCCTTAAAAAAGGGGTTGAAGTTCCCAAAATTCATTCACCCATATCCATCATTTGTAGACAGGTTCGAATATCCTAAGGGATTCAAGAATCCAGACATTAGCTTTTTCACTAGAGAATCATCCTTGTCATCGTTAGAACACGTGGTCGATTCACTGCTCAATATGGAGATGTTAACAGTGATTTTCATAAACTACAAGTGTTCAATTTCTCGTTAACTAGCTTAGTGTTCGCATGGTACATCAACCTCCCACCAAACTCCATCCAACGCTGGGAGGAATTAGTCGAGAAATTTCATGAGCAATTCTATCGACCAAGGATGGAAATGTCAGTTTCTTCTTTGGCCATGATGGCTCAATCATTCGACGAGAAATTTCATGAGCAATTCTACGAGGTTTAAATCGGCCAGAAACGGGTGCCGAGTACCCCTCCCTGAAGTCGAGTTTGTTAGGCTTACCCTGAATGGCTTGGATATGGAGTAGAAAAAGAAATTCTTGGGGGCAAACTTCCAAGATATGTACGAACTGGCTCAACATGTCGAGCAGTATGATTATTTGCTTCGAGAAGAGAAAATCTCGAAATCCCCAACTCGAGGGACGATCTACAAAAACCCAAAGGTAAGTTATGCATCAGCCGAAGGCGAAGAGTCTTAATATGCCAGTATAGATGCGGCCGAGACAATAATTGACAAACCATATGTATACAAAGCGTTGGCTCATGCCTATTTCCAACGATGTCAAAACCCGCTCCGCCTCTGTGGAAGTCGCTGTCAAAACGTCAAAGGTCTACACTTTTGACATCACCAAGGCCGACGCCATCTTCATCCAGTTGTTACTTGAAAAAATTGTCAAGCTTCGGCCAAGGCATCATGTTCCCAATGCCGAAGATTTGAAAGGAAAGATGTATTGCAAATACCACAGCTAAAACAATCATATAACAAATAATTGTGTCATATTTCGCGATGCCATCCAAAGTTGGATCGACAATGGCAAACTCAAGTTTCCTGAGAAAACTCAAATGATAGTTGATGCTGATCCTTTCCTTCCGACGATGGTAAGCATGGTAGATGCTCATCTACCCAAGGACAAGAGAAAAGGAAAAGCCGAGTTCATCCCGACACAGTACGTCTCTAAGCAAAATTTTCGACCACGATTGAAAATTATACTTTTCAAACCCAGCTTATGCCGAGTCAATGTTGGATTACAACATAAGGGAAACTGACGGGCCGATGGTTTTATGTAGTCGGTGCTAATCAAACGTCATTATAACTAAGTCGAAGGAACAACCACTTCGAGTTGAAGCACAGCAACTGGCGCATGTAACTGTGGTAACATCTCAAAAAATGCTCGATGCAGGCCAACGCAAGAAAGTTTTCGATAGGCTTGGCCATCAAACACAGAATAACAAGCTGTATTCGGCCAGACGGCGACTTGATTTTGATACGTCATTTTACAATGAAGATTATTATGCGCGCAACTCTAGCAGCTCAAAGTTCACCGGTGAACTGGTGAACCTTCAAGCCACTTGAGTCACACGACCAGTGTTGGTATAGCTACAACTCCTCTACATATGCATATACCGCGTTGTCTAAATCGTAGAAACGTCGTCGCCAAAGAATAGACTGTATGGCTCACCGACAAGCAGCTCAGGCTACCCTAGCTACCAAATAGCAGCCAAAAGAAACAGTGGGTAACGAACATGACCGACAACCTCCGGTATTCATGATCGAGCTACTTCAAGGAAAGAAGGTAATCGATCATGATTTTGAAACCACAATTTAAGGATCCGTGGAGTGAATCAAACTCATTCTTCGGCCTGGGGAGATGAAAGCTCGCCTCGAGCACTCCCGGAAGGAAGCCGAAAGCAAACTTCCTCCACTATCCCCATAAGAGCCATTAATTAAAGTCAGATGGAATCGCCACCCGCTATTTCTTAGTGAGGCTTTGGAATACATGCGGAAGTTTCATAAGAAACATTCGACTAATGATTTGTACGACCTGCTAAAAGCATGCCAAGAGTCTCTTGCTTTGGCATTAACCTGCCCTGATGCCGAATAGATCATCTAAAAGTGGTCGGATCTGGAAATGAAGGCTATGTTCCAACATATACGCGAGGCCTGAGTTCTCGGCTTTGAGGTAGAACCACATACTAATATTGATATTATTGATCTTCCTTTCTATCTCGAGGACCTCTAATATTTGCAGTACCATTTTGAAGTTTTCTCAGCCGTTTCCCTCTTCAGCTTTAAGGCCGATGAAAAAGAGCGCGTGGCGTGTTTAGATGCTTACCTGGACACAAGAGACACTCGCATTGCATATCAAGAGCTGACTAGCAAGGCTTTACAAGCGCAAGACCAAGTCCCAATGTCGAGAGAGCCAGTGGTCGAAATTCAAAATGAAACAACTCCGACAGACATGCCGCATGAATGTGTTTTCGTTGCAGCCGAAGATGGCCAAGCGAGTAATGCCAATAAGCAAGCCATTTCACCTAAAAATCCAGAGGACGAAGATCATGACCTAATGAGCCTTTCAGTCATCGACAACATGGAAATCAGCATGGTTTATGTCTTACCCCTAGAGTTCTGGCTGACCACATCCCAACCAAATTTCCTAGACGGTGACGTGATTGCTGAGGGGACCACGCAAGTCGATTTTGTGGTCACCAAAGAAACTGAGCAAATAAGCAAAGTGGGTAAACTTAAAGCAGCTATCATTGAATTATTTCCCCGTTCTTCATCCGTTAATCTTCATCACTTGAAGTCGTTGTATGTCACGGCCTATATTGAAGGATACCCGATTTCCAAAATTTTTATCGATTGTGAAGCAACGGTCAACATCATGCCTGTTTCTATCATGAAAGCATTACATCGCTCCAAAGATGAACTCATTCCATCAGGGGTAACCATGAGTAGCTTCGTCGACGACAAATCTCAGACTAAGGGAGTGCTTCATTTAGAGGTGAATATCGCAGGTCGAAATCACATGATCGTATTTTTTATAGTTGATTCAAAGACCAAGTATAATGCATTGCTTGGTTGTGATTGGATCCACCAAACTGGCTGTATCCCCTTGTCATTATATCAAGTTCTCATCTTCTAGGACGGCAAATCGACTGTAGTTCATTTGGCTGACAATCAGCCGTTTGAAGCTAATATGATCAAGCTCGCTATTACGATGATCATGTTGGCTACATCACCCTGCAAGGTTTCAACGAAGAAGGACAGCCGACTTGGATCTCAGTTTAGAAAGCCATCGAGGTTGGCGTCGAGACTGTTCAGCAGGATTTGGCGAGACTCGGGTTGGCTAACCTAATTGACGATCATGATGCCTGATACCAAACAGGATAGACGTCGGGCCGCGGTTTCATCTATCATGGAATGCCTGCTGGCGAATTAGATAATATTTCTGAGCAACCGAATTCTAGCATAAACTTAGTAGAGTTCTTCGTCAAATGAGACAACGGTCCAGTCCTGGCACTTGATAAAGTCCAAGCTAATCCAGCTGAGCTCGAAGACAGTCGGCCCTAAGTTAAAGATCCATTAGACAATATAAACGTTGGAACGATCGATGGCCCTCAGCCTTTATTTATTAGTTCTTTGTTGCCCCAACCTATGAAAGCCGAGCTTTGTAAACTGCTCGAAGAAGTTAAAGACCGTTTTACTTGGAGTTACCATGAGATGCCTGGCCTTGATCGAACACTCGTCGAGCATGAATTACGCATTAAGGTTAGTTGTAAACCTTTCCGCCAACCCCCATCCCCCGACTATTCTTAACTGAAGTTCAGCTCGGCATAAAAGATGAACTCGTTCGACTTTTAAAAACTGATTTTATTCGGACAGTTCAGTACGTCGAATGGTTGACAAATATTGTCCCAGTTTTTTAAAAAATTGGTGCTCTACGAATTTGCATTGATTTTCATAATTTGAACTTGGCAACCCCTAAAAACGAATATACAATGCCAATTTCGAACTTGTTAATCGACGCTGCAGCAAACCACGAGATGTTATCTTTCATGGACGGCCATGCTGGTTACAACTTGATTTTCATTGCTGAGGCCGATGTCCACAAAACTGCTTTTTGTTGCCTCGGGGCACTCGAGACCTACGAATGAGTTGTCATGCCTTCAGGACTTAAGAACGCCAGTGCCACATAGCAACGCGCTATAAATACCATTTTTCATGACCTGGTTGGCACAGTCGTTCAGGTATATATGGATGATGTTATGGTCAAATCGAAGCACTGTCGAACATATTTAGATGATCTTCGGCAAACTTTCCTTCGTATGCGCCAACATAATCTTAAAATGAACCCTGCCAAATGCGCCTTTGGTGTATCGGCAAATAACTTCTTGGGTTTCCTTGTACATCATCGTGGCATCGAGGTGGATGAAAATAAAGCTCGAGCGATCATTGATGCTTCACCCCCGACAACCAAGAAGTAATTACAGTCCTTACTCGGCAAAATCAATTTCCTTCATCGTTTCATTTCTAACTTGGTGGGGAAAATAAAGGCTTTTTCCACGCTCTTGAAACTTAAGGATTCTAAAAAATTTGAATGGCGCAAAGAACATTAGGACGCTTTCACGTAAATCAAGGTCTCCCTCACTACCCCACCTGTCTTCATGTCATCTCGACACGGTAAACCTTTTAAGTTTTATATCTCGGCTACCGAGGAATCCATAAGTTGTTTTCTTGCGCAAGACAATGACACTGGGTGGGAGCAAGCCATTTTTTATCTTAGCCGGAATCTTAACTCAGCTGAGATAAATTATTCAGCCATTGAGAAACTCTGTTTGGCTTTGTTCTTCGCTGTGTCTAAACTCAGGCATTACATGTTCCTTTCTATTACTTAGGTCATCGCCCAGACAGATGTTATTCGCTCTATGCTCACTCGGCCGATAGTAAAAGGTCGAATTGGGAAATGGACAACGGCATTGTCCAAGTTTAGTTTGCAATATGTGCCCCAAAAAGCTGTCAAAAGATAGGCTCTGGCCGATTTCTTAGCTCAACATCCTTCTCTATATGGTTTTGGAGGCAACGACGTCAAAATTGGCATGGTAGAAACATAAACACGTGATAATTATTGGACAATGTATTTTGACGGCTTTAGTACCTCGACCTCGGTCGACGTTGGAATCGTCATCCAGTCCCCTTATCACTACCAATGGTATTGTTCTCTCAAGTTGGATTTTGACTGTACAAACAATTAGGCCGAATATGAAGCCCTTATCATCGGCCTTAATGTCCTTCACGACTTAAAGGCAGCCCACGTGCTCATCCTCGGTGATTCAGAACTTGTGATTAACCAACTCAATGAGATTTTTCGTTGCATGAGTTGTACTCTGGCCCCCTATAATATGGTTGTTAGCTATTTAGCCGAATCATTTGTAGGCATTACGTTCAAGCACATCTCACGAGTTTGAAATACTGATGCAGACGAGTTGGGTTAAATAGCCTCTGGAGCATAACTTCTGGGGGGCGAACTAGACTAAGTTATACCAGTGGTGTGATGTCTACACCCGACCTTGGTTAATCAACAAGTTCTCTAACACGACCACGTAATCCATACGTGAGTTATGTCCCTACCTTTGCTGTTGGAATAAGAGGAGCCTATAGATATTTGCACAGTCGAGACATTACCAAACGATTGGAGAAGATTAATTATGCAGTATCTTGATAATCCTAGTGGTAAACACGACCGCAAGACAAAGGTACATGCCACAAATTACATAATGTACCAGAATGAACTATACTGAAAAGGTGAAGACGGTCTGTTGTTATTGTGCCTCGGCCCAAAAGAGGCCGCCCAAGCTATTACAAAGATACACGAAGGGATATGCGCGGCTCATCAATCCGGATGCAAAACACGTTGGTTACTCCCCCGACACGGTTATTTTTGGCTGAGTATGTTAAAAAGATTGCATTGAATACGCGCAAGGTTGTGTACAATGTTAAATCCATGGGCCCATACAGAGGGTCCCGGCCGAATTACTTCACTCAGTTACCAAGCCATGGCCGTTCAGAGGATGGGTCATGGATGTAATCGACAAAATTACGCTGTCTTCCGGCTCAGCCAAGCATGCATGGATACTTGTAGCGACTGACTACTTCATTAAATGGGTTGAAGCAAAATTATACGTCGAGTTAACATCTAAAGAAGTTTGTAATTTTGTAGAAGAAAACATCGTGACAAGAATCGGCGTACCAGCCACAATTATAATGGACAATGGCACGATTTTTACGGTCGACAGGTTTAAAGAATACACATCAAGTTTGAAAATTCGGCTCGAGCAGTCTACGCCGTATTACCCGCAGGCAAACGGACAGGCCGAAGCAAGTAATAAAGTTTTAATCGGTATCCTTGAGAAAATGATAAAAGAAAAGCCTGGTATGTGGCATTTGAAGTTAAATGAGGTATTATGGGCATATCGAACTTCACTCCGATAAGCAACAGGGACAACCCCATATGCGTTAACTTATGGACACGACGCGATGTTACCGGTCGAGCTAAGCATAAACTCATTACGAGTTATCGTCAGTGCCGAGTATAGTCAGGCCATGAGGCAAGAGTTGGAGGAAGCTCGACCCGATGCCTATAACTTACTAGTGGCGTAAAAAAACATTGTCAAACGAGCTCATAACCAATGAGTTAGGCAAAAGACGTTCGGTGAAGGTGAGTTAGTGTGGCAAACCATGTTACCAATAGGGATTAAGGATCCCAGATTCAGGAAGTGGTCGTCAAATTGGCAAGAGGGCATGCCACCTCAATGATCGAACTAGTTTAGTTTATAAATTACCGATCAATGGGAAGAAATATTATCCGGTCACTTGGGAGATGCAAGAATAAAGGATTTGTTTCATTAATTTTCAAAGGGCGTACACACAAAATTACAAAAAGAAATCGACTGGCCCACAAGTCGGCACCCAAAAAAAATAAAAAATCCTAGGGAGTCGAAGGAAGAAAAGCTTCAAGAGCAGCTTTCAGTTCTAGCCACTTCACTTCGCCCATCGTAACCTCAGCCTGTCGTGTTCTTTTGTCAGCCTCTAGTTGCTGTATTTGCTTCGCGCTAGCCGTGTACTTTGCTAGTTGAGGTTTGTTCGACTCAAAATCTTTTTCAAGCTCAGAAGCAACGGCCGACCTATAACGATGAAGTTCGACGATTTGACGGTCAAGGTTGGCCAATCTCTCATTCGTTGCCTTTACTGTCTCGAGCCCTAGTCGGAGAGCTTCGTGAACGACCATTGCAGCCTTGAGGTTATCCTCTGTCCGAAGAGCCTTCTTGAAAACAGTGAAATATTATCAAGTTCTTTCCAGGATAGTTGACAGAAAAACAACACTTTCATTGCTCAACAGACCATCGGCTGCAAGGTCGTTCAAGCACTTTCCCACAGAGTCGAGGCCTTTGCGTTGGAGGATTTGTGAGGCCGAGAGAGACAAAAGTTCCTGCAGCTTGGCAAGGGCTCTATACTCGCCCGGGGTTGCAGAAAGCCTAGCCGTCCCTGAAATGCTGGAGAGAAAGGCGTCAAGCTTGACTTCCCAAAGAGTTGTTAAAGAAAAGAGAATTCAAAAGGATGGTAGATAAAAAAGTTGTTTTAGACCTGCTGAGAAGAGACTTCGGCCATGTTTGCTGGTTCGTTAGTCAAACCTAGAGAGCTTAATGGTTGAGCCTAGTGTTTAAGCAGCTTTTCAATTCATGCGGCCAATGAAGGTTATCTACGTTTGATAGCCACTGGGATGGCCATGAAATATAAATAACGCCCTTTGACGCATAGAATTTTCGGTGAAATGATCGATTAGGCACCTGTCATTTAATGCTTTTCTTGGTTTAGAGTTCTAAGGTAGGAAATTAATAAAAAAAAATGATGATGAGTCTTACAAAGGTTGAAGAGACCTTATGAAGAAGGATGTCGAGGTTCTTATCCTGGGGAAGAACCGGCATCTCTACCGCTTCATGTTCTAGACCTACTTCAGCTGCATGGGGGTCGACTTGGTTTGCCGCTTCATGTCCTAGACCTACTTCGGCCGCATGGGGGTCGACTTGGTTAGCCGCCTCAACCGCTGGTTAGAAATCACCCAGAGGGGATGCGACGCCTTTGCCTTTGCCCAGAGGCAAGGGACTTATAGTTGATGCTTCAACCTGTCGAGAGCGTCTCACCAGCGAAGGTACTTTGCTCTCGTTCTCCTAATTATAAAAAAAGATGCTTTGTTAGTCAGGAGATCCAGTCAAAATGAAAGGAGAACATTATTAAAGGAAATTGTCATACCTTTTCCTCCAGGATGATCACTGGATTCTTTTTTGGATTAGGGGAAAGGTTTCTTTCGGTCGTGGTTGCCACCTTCTCTAGAGTAGCAGCAGCTAGGCTAACATCAGCATGGGCAATGGACGGCTCTAGAGTTATAAATTCCTCGACCACTAGGGCGACGACTAGTTCAACTTTAACAGCAGCTTGCGTGGTGGGTCGAACCATAGTCACCTGGCACATGGTTGCAGCCAAATGGTTTTGCGGTACCTTTATCGAGACCTGGATAACAGGAAAAAGAAGAGGGATACTAAGAGTGGTTGCTCATGTGTTCTGACTTGAAATAACATGAATTTCATGCTCTCATTTCTTTGCACTTTTCTTGATGCATTTTTGGGGCTAGGTAATGTTACCAGTCCTCTCGACCTCTGGGCGAGGCCGTTTGCTCTGTGCTATCGGAGCAGCAGTGTCCACTACTGGAGTTGCAGTGCTTGTCATTTCGGCTAAGGGAGCCGCGATAGTTGCAACCTTCTTTGGAGGATGAGCGAGTTTCTTTTTGGATTCGACCATCGCAACCACATTGGCCCATTTTATTGCACGACCACCTAGAAAAGCTAAGCCTGAGTCAGAATAAAGTTTGAACAGATAAACAGAGAAATAAAAGATATATACCTTAAGCCGTTTCTTTGGATTTTGGAGCAAGAGTCTTCTTTGGTCGATCGCCAAAAATTATCTTTGAAGTTTCCTCGACCGAAGCACCGAAAAATCCTTGATATAAGCATCCCACCAATCGGCGAAGGTGCTGGTACTATGGGTTTCTGGAGTATTCGACCAATGGCGGAATTTGGTACATCGCTCTTGAAATTCCTGCTCGGCTTCCTCGCATTCCCTCTCTGAGGAGCCGGATAGGTGTTCTCGGCTCAAGAGTAAGCGAGAGGTGAGGAGTGGCAAATGACAGCCTTGAAGAAAGCCCAATTGGCGAACCACGAAGCAGGGATGGTAAACTTCCTAGCTAGCTTCTCGAGCATCACAACCAAAGGGAAAGTCGCGAGCTAGGGTACACGACCTCCAAGATTGTCCAAGGTCGGCTTCCTCTGCTTCCTTCCATGCCGATGTGGGGAGTTTGATAGAAGACGGATATTTCTGGCGGCGGCAGACCAGAAATTCGTCGTCTAACAGATTTTCAAGGCCGAAGAAATACTTAAAGATGTCTTCAGCAGAGTGAGAAGGAATGGGGCGCGAGGCCAGTTGAAGACCCATCATTTCATAAGAGTTGAAGCTTGGGATTTCTGGCCTCAGTGTGGAAAATTAGACCTGCAGCCAGAGTTGAAAGACCTAGAGTGGGGCGTTCTGGTGTGGATTAATTTTCCCAACAGAGGCCTCGGCCAAGCACCGAGTGAGGTTGGTGAGGATGGCTAGGCTGAGGGCTAGAACATGGCCATTGGCCAGAGCTTTGGCCACTGGCATATTTTCGGCCAAACGTTTGTTCAACTTGGTACAAAAGATGAATTTATTGTACCAGTAAAACAAGAAGGCCTCGTGCTTTTCTTTCTTAAGATCTTCATTCTCTGAGCCAACAAAGTGGTTGATTAAGATGCTATAGTTGAAGAAATTTTTGTGCAGTTTGTGCACATCTTCTTTAACGATTCATGATTTTTCTTTGTCAAAACTTCGATGGCACGTTCATCGAAGACTGTTTTCAGATCCAGGTCGAATTGATACTGAGAAATAGTGGTATCAATTAGGAGACTAAAGGGAGAAATGCTGAGTATGGCTGTGATATCCAACACGGTTGGACTAATAGGGCCAAGAGGAAGAACCATAATATTGGTGGTTGAACACCAGAAGCTCAGGGCGGCTATCAGGAAGTCTCAGTCTAAGTTGATCTCACAGGTCGAAAGTTTGATAGCGTCAAAGATGCCGAGAGTCTTCCATTCATCACTAAAGTGTGGCTCCATTAGGGTGACCCAAGCAGCCCAGGTCATGAGGGTCGAGGGCTAGGCTCCTTGAGGTTTGGTTGATTCCCACTTCGACCAATCATACCATTGGAATAAAGGTTTTAGGTAGTGGGCCTTCAGCATTTCGGTGATGATTTCTGGGACGTTGTCCTTTAAAAGTGGTCTCATAATCTGGTGAGAGACGCTTGAATCACCCTCAAATCTAAAGGTTTTCATAGCGTTCCGATCGATGAAGTCTTGGCATTTGTTGCATTCCTCGGTGATCTTGGTAATGAAGGTATGGGAGGCCATTGAAGTAGGTTTGAAGGTTTTTATGAGTTTCAAAGTTTGATATCTTTTTATGGGCTGAGAGAAGATGGCAAGAATTTCGGAAAGTTGAAAGCGTGAATGTTCAAATGAAGCTGGGCAGAGTATTTATAGGTAATTGGAGGAGAAGATCAACGATTTAGTTTTAAAAGATGAGGGGTAAATTCGACCAGAGAATTTCATAATCATAACGAATCCTTGAAAATCCAGGTGAAAAGCACGCAAATTAAGGATGCACGGTTGTGTGTAATGGCGAAGGTTATGACGAAGAGATGTTTTGATGTCTGCACGCCTCAAACGTAGAGGTACGCATTATTGAAGATGGACAATCATGATGAGGAGTTTCCACATGCCAAGTTTTGTAGTGTTTTAAGAAAATTGACAAGGGTGAGAGATCGTGCTTAATAAATGCGTCTGGGTAGTTGGAGTATTCGAGGCTTGCAATGTTCTCTGGTTTACTAAAAGAAATATGCTAAGGGTTTGTTCTTTAGCAATAAATCACTTCTTCAAGGTCAAGGGCTGGCCAAGAATTATAGGCCGAAGACCTCAAAAGCGAGGGGGCAATGTTTGGGCCCAAAATAATATTTTGGGCCGAGCTTAGAGTCATTCTCTGTCTGGTAATATTCATCTAGAATCTTGTCATGGGCTGTCCAGGTAAGGTTGGCCACATCCTATTACGAAGAGGATTGGTTTAGATAAGGGTGATGTAGTCGAACCCTAGTGCAACAAGGAGTCTTAAAGCTAAGGATGCTTAGAATTAAGGGATGAATCTGGTTCGTTAAGGAGCTTGGTTTGAAGTCCTATAAGGGTTAGGATTGGTCGAAACCTGATCAGATTGGATTGAGGAGTTCTAATCCAAGTAAGTTTCTAGTTCGACCATAAGGGAGTTCACTGTTACAAATAGAGAGGGGAATGCATTATTCAAGGCCTTTTCAAATCAACATACAAATTGCCCTGGGCAAAGCTTCTCAACAACCCTGAGATTTTTTCCTCTCCCCCTTTCTTCTCGCCAACACATCTTCAGTTTAGATAGACAACATTGTGAAGGCAACCGGCGACATCTTCAGTTTGGATAGACAGCACTGGAGCAGTAGAAACAGTCGACCGAGGAGCACCTTCAGTTTGGATAGATAACACTGCTTCGAGACCGACTGGTTATTTATCCAAGTCTTGGTCAACAAGGATTTCCGAGTCCTTCTTGGTAGAGGTCATCTAATCAGCCTTCTCGGTGAAGTGAGGTATTACCAGGTTACTAGGCTTGGCACATTGAAAGCCGAGTTTTATTTTATGAGTGGATATTTGCAAGTACATTTTAGAGTTCAACATTCTGATGGCCAAATCAAGTCATTTATCTCTTTAAAGTATTTGTGTCCGTATAATTACCAGTTCGGCGTATTTATACTCTCACGAATATAATTACCGAGACTGAACCTGGCGCTGATGATTTGTGAACTTCGAAGAAAGTAGTAGCCTTGGCTTCAAGCTCTAGACCGAAAGCCGAGGCGTGCCCCTTCCTCAGCCACAGTCGTGAGATCAAGAAGTTAGCAGCGCACCCAATGCCACATCAACATATTGCAAAGTAAACGCCAATGTGCACCACCTAGCATACATTTGACTAAGCAAAAAGCAAGCAAGCATGTCCTGTATCGTCGTGGTGGGGTTACGTCTCATCCTTCATCATTTAATCCGGATCTTTGAACGTAGGAAGTTTCGTTCGTCGTGGTTTCCGAATTTTCCGTCATTGTATTTTTTCTTCACCTCTATTCAAAGAATTAAAAAAAATGTAGGAATAAGAAAGTATGAAAAATTTACGAACAAGTGAGGAACGAAAAACTTTGAATGTGAGAGTCTTCTTCGAGAGTGTGAATCAAACTCTCAATGAAAGCACCAATTTGTGGATGCAAATTTCCGCCGTCTTCTCCTTTGACGAAAATGCACCTACAAAATAATAACACCTAAGATTAAGGCCAAAAGCATCACGCGCCCATGATGAATGGGGGGGGTGCTTTGGCTGAAGAATCTCCGATGCCAAAGTTAGAATTTGAGAGAGAAAGTGTTTAGGAATTTTTAGGGAGAGAATGGTCTAGCATTTTAGTGGGAAAACATGGCTATTTATAGGGGAGTGACCGACCCTATTTGGAGAATAGGGGCCCGCCACATATGGCCAAATTGTGAATGTAATTGCAAGATATTATGTGAAATAATATCTTGCAATTAACTTGCCAATTAATCCCAGATTGAATAGGAAAATTGGGAGTTACCTTTTGAGTGAGGATTTGATGAGGAGTGATGAGAAGGTTTTGAATAAATACCATTTTGATCAGGGAGTATTTTTGCTCACCACCATTTAGTGTGGTGTATGCTCATCATCCTATTTATCACTGTTAGATGGGTTTGAATTTCGAGATTCGTGTAGTAGATAGGCACAAATCTCAAAATTCAAACTCATCTAACGGTAATGTATAAGGTGGTGAGCATACACCACAATAAATGGTGGTGAGCAAAAATGCACTCTTTTGATCACCTTTGACTCTTCCTTGATTGAACCGTTATTGTCCATTGCATGCGCGTGGGATTCCCGATGTGCCTCAAGGATAATTTTGTCATTTTCACCCAAAAGTACACGTGTCGCCTCTATAATGTTCTTGATTATTTTTTGCTCCACAGAAACCTTAGAAAATATCAAATACTAATTTAGACGAAATATAAGAGTTTCTTCGATAGTTAAAATATTGTCCATTATTTTCTTTTATTTTAAATAGAAATGCGAACTTAAAACTTATATAGTGACTTGAGATGCAAAACCCTTTGCACTATCCACAACTTTTGGAAAAAGCCACATTGTGCACAATTATTAAATCTTTTGTAAACTATTTTAGTCCACCTAATTTAATGTATGGATGTGAAAAAGGTGGCATAAGGGTTGGTTTGGTATTGATGTGCTTTGAAAAAAAAGCTGCTTCTGCTGTGCTATGAGACTAAGCTGCTATGAAATAAAGTAGCAGAGTTTTTGGTAAACTTTTTTGTAAAAGTGCTTTCGAAAAGAAAAAAAACAGTATTATAGTGTGTAGTAAACTTTTATGTAAAACAGATGTGAAAAAAAGTCGATTTTTCAAAGCTGGGTTTTGCAGCTTCCTGTTTTTGGCTTTTTTTCACCCAAAACTGTGACAAAAAGCTGAAGCTGAATGTTTACCAAACACAAAAAAGCTGCCAGCGTTTTTTGATACCAGCTTTTTTCAGAATCACCTCAGTACCAAACCAGGGCTTAATCACTCATAACACAGCTTTCCTTTACCATCTTCCCCTAAACTTTTTTTTTAATTAAAAAAGTCGTATTATTCAATCCACCTACTAATATCCTGCTTTTAAATACATTTTTATTCGCAAGTGACTCTTTATTATAATAGTAGAAAGAATTTGAGTCTCTACGTGACAGTAGAAGTTTAAATTCTGTCGGTAACTAATTTATTGTTTGACAAAAAAAAAAAAAAAAAAAAAAACTTTCATTGTATTATAAAATTAGGGCTGGTTCGCTATGGGATACCGAACCGAAAACGGCATATCAAGTCCCAAACTGTTTATTTTCGGGATGAAAATCTGAGGACCGTTCCCAAACCAAAATTTCGGTATTCCCGAAGTTCGGGATTCCCGAAATATTCCGAAACCAAACCGAACCTGCATCAAAATTTAAAACCCTAATTTAAAATCAGAGATTCATGGACCTCCCACTCCCCTGCAAGCCCACACGGCCATACCTCGTCCTAGATTCGTCGACCTCCCCACCCCCATCTCCATCCCTCTCATTCCTGGGTTTGTCTTTGCTGCCTTCGGGAGTCGGAGAGCTATGCGATGTGCATCAAACATAATCAGGTACCCATCCTCGTCAATTTGTGAGCTTTTCCATGTTTTTCCGAACGAAATCGCCATCGGATGGCTACTCTGCTTTGCAGCGATGGCGCCGCTTCGTAGAATTCTGATGCCATGACATCGATGTATGGTTGTTTCCAAATCCTAAATTCGTGAAGCTTTCTGGATCTGAAACAAGAAAAAAGAAAGAAAGAGAAGTTACAGAGTAACACTCACTTTTTTTTTTAAGATTGAGGAAGGATTTGAAGGCCTTGGGCTTGCTTCCTTCTGTGCATTTGAGGGAGTCGGTGGAGGGAGAGAAGAGATAGAGGAAGGCTGTCAGTGGGAGTGGGAAGATGGCAGACAATGATGCTATCAAGAAATAAAAAAAGCAAAGGAAATGACTGGTAGGTGAAGATGGCAGACAAAAGGAGAATAAAAAAAGAAAAAGGTGAAGAAAGATAGCTATTACCTATTACTTGAGGAACGGACCGAAGGCCAAAAACCCTCAAAAAAACAAAAGGTTTCGGGATTTCGGGAATACCAAAAAAATAAGATTTGGAAAACCAATCCCATACCGAATACTTCGGTATTTTTCGGGACGGGATTACCAAACTTCGGGATGATTTTGGTTTGGGATTTTTCGGTTTGGGTTCGGGGACTTTTTCGGTTTGGTTTGGGAATTTTGGGAATTTTTTCCAGTCCTATATAAAATAAAAGAATGAAAAGGAGGTGTGAGAATCGTACACACAATCTTTTCTACCCAAAGCGATAACCATACCACTAAATCAAATACCTAGTATGACCGGTTGAACTCACTCATTAATGATAGGACAACACTCTCTCTGCCACTACGGTAGTTTCTGATTCATTTGCTTTGTTTTTGCACTGCCACTAGCGGTTTGAAGCTCTCTCGCAATGAAGGCGCTGAGCTGGTGGCTGATGGTGGTGGGCTTGCTCCGGCTGGTCTCCGTCTGGTTCGGGTTCTTCGACATTTGGGCGCTCCGCCTCGCCGTCTTCTCCAAATCCCCCAGTACACTTCTCTTTCTCTCACTTAAATCTCACTTCCAATACTTTTCCTGTTTGGTTGTCGAGAAATTTTTTTGGGAGGAAATTGTAGAAATAGTCCTTCAACTTTAACCTAATTGGAGCAATGGTCTCTCAACTTTATTTCCATGACCATTGGTCCCTCAACTTGTCAAAATGTGTAGATATGATCATTTTCCTTAACACCGTCAATAACTCTGTTAAATTCAGTCATGTGTGGCACATGACACTGACTGTAAGAGCAATTTAGGAAACAAATTATTTCCCAGATAAAACCATCCCCATCCCCAGCTTGAAGTCCATACCCATCCCCAGTTTGAATTCGATACCCATCCCCAGGTTGAAGTTGATACCCATAGCTGATTTCAAGGTTAGTTTACCAGAGGATGATGGAGTTGTCGGATGTCATGAGGTGGACCGGAGATTCTTCAAAATATTGTAAGGTTTTCGGGAAAACTTGAACCTTTTTATTATTTGTTATTCTATATGGGTGTTTTCGAGGAGAAGATGTACCTTTTATTAGTTGATTTCTTCATCTTTGTCATGCTTTCTTTTGAGATTCTTATGTCTGCAACTTTTATATGCAGATTCAAGATGGCTTTCAGAGCACCATATAGACAGACTTAGAACAAATCCAAATTGGGATGTCGATGACATCATGGCTGAGGTTAGAAGAGAATTACATTACTTTCAATGACAGTAAAGCACATCAGAGGATGCATATGCTATGGGTATCAAATTCAAGCTGGGGATGGGTATCGAATTCAAACTGGGGATGGGTAGACTTCAAGTTGGGGGTGGGGATGCTTTTTATCTGGGAAATAATTTGTTTCCTAAATTGCCCTTACAGTCAGTGTAATGTGCCACACACATGATTGAATTTAATAGAGTTATTGACGGTGTTAAAGAAAATGACCATAGCTACACATTTTGACGAGATGAGGGACCAATGGTCATGGAAAAAAAGTTGAGAGACTATTGCTTCAATTGGGTTAAAGTTGAGGGACCATTCCTACAATTTCCTCTTTTTTTTGGGTTTACTCTTTGGTACTTAGAAGGTTGAGAAAAACAACCCATTTGTCATTTTTTGTGTTATGTTTCATTGCGTTTGCTAAGTAGAGAACTAATGTTGATTAACGTGAGAATTTGATTGGATATGCATTTGGAAATCTTGTGTTCTTAATTTTTTGAGGATGTTAAGGAAGTTCTCAATTATTTTATTTTATGGATTTTGGTGGATATGGAAGATTGTTCTCACATTTCATCCATAAGTAGCAAAGTTTGTGTTGCGAGTCGTGTCTTTCGATGAGAATGCGTAACGGGATGGTTTTCCCTCGAATATGTCCTCGTGGGATGAAGGCTTTGTGTGGATGTTCGGATTGTTTGAGATTTTAGATATGTTAAAATGCCTCAGATCACTAGCTTTCACTAGCTAGTAGGTACTGGTACTGCATTCGAGATTCGATGTCAAGATCACACCCAAAGTTTATATCTCGTACTGAGAAAAACCCAAAACTCAGATCACTAGCTTTCACTAGGTATTGCTACTGCATTTGAGATTTGAACTCAAGATCACACCGAAGTTTATCTTTCGTGGTGTGGAAAACCCAATACTTGCTTTGTCTTATTGATGGGAGGCATGCATGTAAATGTAATATTCTTAGTCCTTGGTTCCCTAATCTTATATAGTTATCCTCCTAAATTGTTGATTGCTGAATTAGCATTTGCAACCTTGTGAATTTTCGTTGCTTTTGATACTATAACAATATGTTTCTTATGTGGAATGGAGAGTTCGATTTTGGTTTCTGTTTTTGATTTTTTGCTTTTTTGCTTTGTACTTTTACTGTTTTTCTAATTTTTCATGTGTTGTATTTTTTATTCTTGTTTCTGCAGTGACTGAAGTTCATGGGAGGACATTTGGTGTCTGGACTCTTTTAACTTGCACACTCTGCTATCTCTGTGCCTTTAACCTTGAAAACAAGCCTCTCTACCTATCTACGTTTCCGTCGTTTGTCTATGCACTCGGTCATTTCCTGTCCGAGTACCTAATATATCAGACGAAGGCCATTGCAAATCTTTCTACTGTCAGCTTTTTTGCAGGTATCAGTTCATTTGGCTATATTACATCATTTTACTCTGCATCCTTTGTTGTTCTGATTTGAAGTGATGTGCAGCAATTTTGGTTTTTGTGTCGAAAGACCTCTAGTCTACAGTCTCGTCTGTTAATTGTGAATGCTTACATGTTTTAAAGCATACAAATGTGACTGTTGTTTCTAAGCGTCATAAATCATACTAGAATTCGGGCTTCATATGCACTAGTCGGGACTAGAAACACGTGTTTGCGTATACGATGATTCTTATCAGACAGAAGAAGAGAGAATTCCAGGATCTATACTCACTATGATAATGCCAGCTTGCTCTGAAGTAAGTTGTTTGGAAAAGAAAAAAAAATTGATCTGCGAGCACTTTTTAAGAGAGAGCAAGATTAGAATCTTGCCTTCTCATTCACAGGCTGTCTCAGAGAAATATTTCAATTGGAAATAAAATCTATATTCGTGTTTCAACTGTTCGCAAACTATTTACACGCTATGATATTTTATGAAAAATAGCGTTTGGATATCCCAGAAAGACTTGGTTGATGGTTGATTTACTGTCTTATGGTAACATCGTATAGTTCTGATTGCTTATTTCATGTTGAACTGAATTACAAAGCAATGTCCGATGAATTTTGTTCTGGTCTTGATCAGGCACGTCGATAGTCTGGATGCTGCAGCAATGGAATGCACATCAAGCGCAACCTGTGTTAAAATCAGAATGAGGTGTCTGATTCCTGCCTCGGCTTTCTCCGCATAAGTTGATTAAGTGTCTTCTCAATCATGCTTGACATTTCTGTAACTGTAATTCCAAATTTTGATATGAAATTTAGTGTAACATTTGAACCAACTCCAGGCTGGTTAGGTTGCATTGAATTTTCACGTCCTGTGTAGCTGCGATCATGTAACATTATTTACCTTGTTTTGATTAGCACCTAAATTCGTGTTATCAATTAGGATGTAAATTTACCTCCTGCTGTGAGGGCAATAATGCAAGCGAGTTCGACCCGTTGGAAGGTTGGAGGGAGTTTGGCTTATGTTCTTGTCGAGTTTGAAAGTTTGGCTGTCTTCAACTACAAAGGTGCATGTATGTTCGCGAGGTTTGGCTTCTTTACTTAAAGCGCCTCAAGAAAAATCTTCAGTCTTTTGTAAGAAAGCTGACATTGTTGACAGCTAAGATCATCTCCAGAGATGTCAAATTTTAAAGATGAAATTTAAATTTGGCAACTTATATGGCCCTTTGACATTTTTTAAAATTTTACTCTCCACCCGATATGTAAAATTTTAAACATAAAATAAAATTTCATATTTATTTTCTTGTATTGGTAATGAAAGAAAATGTATTAAAAGTTGCAAAAATATTTAAGCATTGCATTGGTAATGAAAAACAATAAAAAAAGAAGACTTTAGACCAATAAAAAATTAATAAAAAGTATTTAATAATTAATTAAAAAAATTTGAAGTTGCTGTCAAAATTAGAAACAAAGAGGAGAGACGTCATTTCATGTCATGCCACATCAACTTTAGCTTCTCGGTTGAAAAATATTGTTGTTGCTTATTTTTACTATTATTTGCTTATTTGGATATTTTGACATCTTAAGAAATGCTGCAGTCGACGTCAGACTAAGATACAGGACATGCTTGCTTGCTTTTTGCTTGGTCAAATGTATGCTAGGTGGTGCACATTGGCGTACAAATTGAGATGAGAGTTGAATATTTTTGCCATACAACTCGCAATCTCATCCCATGAATTTGGTGCAGCGGGCTCACATGCCACATCATCATTTTATAAGCCGAAGCAAAAGTAAACTGAATGAGCTATTATTGACACTCCAAAAAAATGATTGCCGTCAAACTAAAACTTAATTATACACCAGTACGCACCACCAAGTATACAACAGACCAAGAAGTTTTTGTTTCATAGCATCCGGTGAAAAAACAGCGTCTGGTAAAAGGAAACTGCTTCCAAAACAAAGGCTTAACAGAAGGAATAACAGAAGAATGCCTTAGCATTACCAAACACGACAGAGTTGCTTAAGAGATTAAACATTTTTCTTCAGCATCATCAACAAAACACAAACCATTCGACAAAACTCTAGCAAACAATTTACGTATTTTTTCCGATTCAAATGACATCCAAATTTTCAACTTGGATCAACAATTCATTTCATTTTTAAGCATCACAAGCTTTGTCCCAGGAGCTTACAACTTACACGAACAGCAAATAAAAAGAATAAATGAAAAGAAAGACAAAGTGGCAAATAAAAGAATAAATGAAAAGAAAGACAAAGGTGCAAATAAACAGCACAGCAGACGGTTGGATTTAGTTTTACAGGTTAAACCTGCGGGTGATATAAACTAGCCAACGTTTTAACAGCTATATTGATTTTCTAGCCGTAGATTAAAATTCACAATAACTAACCTAGTTGCTTTGCAAAGGCAAGCATGAAAACATCAAGCGCCAGAAGAAACCAAAGACAACGATCATCGTTCTGCTGCACCCTCTCCATTCTCATCCCCCTCGGTTGTTATCTCCGGCAGTGTAGTTAGATCCGTGCGAGCCTCTTTCTTGTCTTGGGTGATATGGGAATCAGAAGAATCAATTGGATCATGCTGAGTCGCGTCCTGTGTCCCATTTGTGGAGTCTGAACCTTTATCTGTCCTGTCCGATTCACTTGTACCATTCGACTCTTCATTCTGAACGGCATCTGTGGCCTCCTTTAACGATGAAGATCTAGAACCACCCTCTGTTTCAGCTGTTCCATCAGATCTTAAGATATTCTCTGACACGTTAGTTGCTACCGTATTAGAGAAGGAAGATGATTCTCCCAATGCCCCATCTGCATTCTCAATTTTAGTGGATATTGTTGAATTTGAGTCAGATTCATTGTTCTGAGAAGCTGTGTTGTTAGCCTGTTCCACAACCATGGTTTGTATGGTCACGCTTTCTCCAGTACTCGTACCATCCACCGTCGCATTTTCAGAGTGAGTTGACTCAGATACGATCTCTGTACCGTTCTGCTGGTATGAACCAGTTGCCTGGTTGGTTTCTGTAGGGTTATTGCTTGCTTCTGTACTCACTATTGTTGAATTATCGTTAGCTTCAGCACTCACCATTGTTGAGTTATTCCATGCTTCTGGCTCATCATTAGATTGTGTTTTCACTTTTTCATGTAAAAGTGAGCTCTTCGCAGGATTGGCCATATTACCATTAACTTTCTCTTCACTTGCACCTACATTTAAAATAGTACCATTTTCAGCCATTCTATCTTCCACCATTGTTGAATTGTCCTTTTCTAGCATAGTAGTTTCTGGGTTCTCATTTAAGTTTTCCGAACTTACTTTCTCAGTTTCAGTGCTTGTAACTTCATGGGCCACTGCACTAGAAGCATCATCCCCCTTGTAATTCTCCTCTCGTGCTTCATGAGCATTCTTGTCATGGGTTTCATTATCTTGATCATCTGATGAACTCTCATGTTCTTCTTGATCCTCTCTCCCTTCACCGTCATTCTTTTCACCATCCTTCTCATTCCCATCATCTTCTCTTTCTTTCGCTTCATCTACAAAATCCTCATCGTGCTCCACTTCCCCTTCATTTCCCTCTTGCTCATTTTCATCTATCTCATCATCTCCAGCTCCTCTTCCCTCATCCTCTGTCTCTTTATTCTTGTTTTCTTCCTCCTCTTGCTCTTCCGCCTCATGCTTCAGATCCTCTTCTTCTTGCTTACCCTTCGGATCCTCTTCTTCTTGCTCTCCTACTTCATGCTTCTGATCCTCTTCTTCTCGCTCTTCCCCTTCATGTTTCTGATCCTCTTCTTCATGTGCTTCTACTTCATGTTTCGGATCCTCTTCTTCATGCACATCTACTTGATGTTTCTTGTCTTCCTCCCCTGCTGCTTCAACTTCATCCTCTTCCTCTTCCTCTTGTTTCTCATTTTTAGGGACTTCAAGTTTCGGAAGGTCTTTCCTCCCAAGTTTCAGAAGCTCACCTTCACTCAGGCTTCTGGTTGGGGTTTTTTCATCTTTCTTATCTAATGCCACTTTCTTATCATGGGAATGCTTGACCTGATAGATTAACCAAAAGCACACCCCGAGCAGCAGACAGACCTGCAGAACATGCTTCACCTTGATTCCTTTGGTTCTCTGGTTCCTACTTGGCGCCCGCTTGATCATGACGTATGCCCCCTAGTACCCTACCCGTATCTCTACTTCTCCCTATTTTCAAACGTTGCAAATATCGATCAGAAACCTGCCTATATCCAAACTTTAAACTAATAAACTTAGAAAGATTACTCAACCTATGCAAATCAATCAAATTAAAAGTCTAGAACACAATCTAGGCTTCATTTCACACAACTTTAACGCCAATTCTCGAAATAAAAGCAAACATTGTCGAAACAGATCCCTTGTGTGCCCAATTTATATTCCAAAAGCGTGATTAAGCCATAACCAATTTTTAGAATTTCATCTACTTTTTCGAAATACTTTGACACAAAACACAATACGCATACACCAAAAACACTAATTTCATAACACAAACGAAAAGGGGAATTCAAAATAAAAACTAACCCATTTTCTTCCTCGTAGAAAAGGAGCAAACTTGACTGAAAGAAACTAAATCCATCACCAGAAACTTGGTGGAAAATTAATACCAAATTTCGAATTCTAACTGGATAACGAAGTAAACCCACAAGCAAACCCTATAACACTCCATCAATCACAAAGATTTGAATAAACAAATAAAGGGGATAGACTTAAATTACTTAACACCCCCAAATCCAATCTTATTCATTCACAAGCAAAACCCATTTCCAAAATGGTAAATTGTGAGCAAAAAGGAGCTATTCAACACCCATAGGCACCAAGAATGGGAAATTACTGATTAATTACTAAAAGTAAACTTACTGGAGAAATTACGGAGGAAGAAGAAGAGGAGAGTACCTGAGAAGCACGCAGTTGTAGTCAAAGTGTTGAGTGGGGAAGCAAAAGGCAGGGCTCGTGGATGGCAAAGCAGTTCTCTGTCAGACTGAGAGGAAGAGAGAGAGTGTGTGTGTTTGCGCCTTCTACACTTCAGTAGAGAATAACCGGATCTAATGTCAACACTAATTCCGAAGAAGCAACAAGCAAACGGGAATATTGTAAATGGTGATTTTTTTTGGTAACTTCGCCATGTCCGTTTAGTCTTTTACGCATCGAGAAGCCTCACAAAGTTATTTCAAATTCTCCTAGCTACCATCCTGTGAATTACCAGCGTCAGAAATTGAATCTAGAACGTGACGTGTGAACAACGAGCTTGAAATTCATCACCAACCACTAAAGTCACCCCTGGTGGTTTATAAATGGTAATACTCACCGTCCTATTTGTCGTCAGTTTCAGTAAAAGCAAGAGAGGCTTAAAAAAAAGAAAAAAGTACAATATTTTATTTATTAAAAAAAATATTACAAATATATATCATAAAGAACTACCCCCAAAATGGTTCTTGCAAGCTTGATCTAAAAATATTACAATAAAACATTACTAATCGCAAAATAATGAGTAGACTTCAAGCACTCTGAACTCATCAAAAACCGTAAGATTACATAGATCAATAAAACCGTTAAACCTTATGTTACAAGGAGATCATGTGTGAAATTCTATCCCCTAATTTCACTATTTAATTGAGTATTTCGTATTTGCGCAATTTTATTGTAATTTTTTAGTTTCGTTAATTTAGATTTTTAGTTACTTGGTTAAAAAGCTTGAATTTTCATAAAAGGTCAATTAAAATCCGTGAACCTTTGGGGTCATACTTAGTGTTTTCGAATAAAACTCGATTCTACAAGACTGTAAGCGAAAACCGTTTGCAAAACAGAGCTATAATGAAAAAATTACGAGCAACGTAAGTCGGGTCCAAATAGTAAATTGGACTTCCTACAAATAGCAAGCCCAATAATGTGGGAAAGCAAACCAATCTCATTCTGGGAAGTGAACAGTCGACTTGGATCATGACCCATTCACACCCCATACCGAAATACATCCAGGATCAACACGTGACGTGAAAAAATACTTGTTCATCTATCATGCCCTGTTTACAAGTCATGATGACTAAAACCAATCCAATGGTTCAATAACAGAGTAACCTTTTTATATATTTCTTGGATGCATCTAACCTCTGTGTTAGACTCCCTACGTACCATAAGACAAATTCAAGCCATTCGTAGTTCACTATTTGATAAACTCTGACATTTCTATAGTATTTTGTAGTAGAAAGATATAGAGCTCCAGAATCACTCAATGAAACTTGAGTAGCATGAATCACTAAATTCCAATCTACATAATGAAACTATATGCCAGCCAAGATTTTCATTTAGTCATTCACACATATCACATGTTTTCCAATACAACTCCACAATCACAGTAATCGATTACATTAATCCAAGCCGCATAATATTAATATTCAACTGCATTGATCAACCAACAAGATCAAATATCACTTTACTAATTTTTAATAAAGTCAACCTTTATAAGGTTTACCATATTTTTCTACTAAAATCCAAACATCAAGCATTGTAACTCTAAGTTACAACCACAAACGTAAACTTGAGTAACTTCTATGTACAAGAATCTAGGATTTCGAACTAACTCAACGGAATCGAACATGAAATGGGATTTCGAACCAACTCAACGAAATCCAACTAGGAAGTTGTCGCCATCGTGGATTTACCAAGAACAACTATAGGCATAGTCAAATAATGTAGGCAGTTATCATCCATCGCCGATATAGCAAGCATGATCACCCCTAAAATACGTAAGGTCTCCCATCATGGATATACCAAGCGTGACCGTATCCTAAAGTACTAGGTATGATCACCCATTGCTGATATACCAAGCATGATCACTCCCAAATGGGTATGGTCCCCTATCGCAAATATACCACGCAAAACAATATGCATAGTCTAATAGTATAGGCAGTGATCACCCATTGCATATATACCAAGCATGATCACCCCTAAAATAATATGGTCCTCATCACAGATATACCAAGTATGATTGTATATGTACCACATTGCTACATGGTGCAGTCACATTATCATACATCATACAACATACACCATACACCATACATCCTACATCAACACCTATAATATGCATTAGAGCACATACACTAGTATCAATTCCAAATGACAACCAAATATCTAATCATATAGACTTACAAGTTCTACATTACAAGTCTAATATGAATCCTGACTCAGTTACTCATACTAGCAATCACACATTATCATTACTAATATCTAGAAGTCAAACCATGTAAATCTCGGTAAAGTGTCATTTGCACGCAAGTTGAGGTGCACAACTTTTGGGGTGACACACAAACCAAGTTAGGCCCTCTAGGCTTTATCAGATTTATAATAAGTCTAATCAACATGTAAGAAGGATTCAGAACATGTTAACCAAAAGTCATACCTAAACCAAGCGATTCCTGCCTAGGTTATACACTCTAATATTCTAGTTCGGAAGATCTGAGCATCAGATTTCCGATCAGTAAATTCCTAAAATCCTCAAAAAATAAGCACAACAACATACTAAACTCAAAATGATCCAACATCCGTATCTTCGTCTACCACAAATGCTTAGTGCCGGACCTTTACGAAACTAAACTCAAATAACAAAATCACATCAAACGGACATCGAAAATAGATTCAGGGCATCATAATTGGTTTAGAAAGATAATGTCGAGTATTGCTCACACATTGCCGCACGCGACGGCTAGCCGTCTCCACTCCTTGAAATTTTTTGACAATCACCAAAATGGCTCTAAATTTACTAGCATGAAGATCGTGAGGAATAGAGTCTTTCTCATAAGATCATGAGGAATAGAGTATTTCTCATAAGATCGTGAGGAATAAAGTATTTTTCATACCTATCATAAAGAAATTTGGGTGGGTCTTGTTTAAGAGGATAAGAGGGTTTGGGCGATGGTGGTAGCGACAGATTCCGTCACAGTTGGAATCAGGCAAAAAATAAGCTAGAATTTTTGTCCAAGTGGCGGTCATCCTGCGAGTCACAGTCGGGTCAATCGACCTGGTTTCTATAAAAAGAAGGTATGCTCTAGCTTTCTATAAATATATGTACCAACTTCCAAAAATATCTTTGCCTTTGCAAGCTTATATCTCCTTTGCTCCAACTTCAATTCACGAACGGTTTTCGCCTATGCGTTTGTGGGATCGAGAGCTATTCAAAATTACTAAGAGTGACTCCAAAAGTTTTACAAATTTTTAATGACTAAATACGAAGTTTCAAACTTTGTAACTAGTTAACCAAAGCTCTAAAATTAACAAAAATAATATAAAATTCCGTAAATACAAAATACGTAAATTATAATAGTGAAATCCGGGAATGGGATTTCACACTTTTACACTCCCGCAACCTCTTCCTAACCTGACTTCTGCAACTAAATCCCCACAATGATTTACTCATTTTTCCAGCGAATCGAAGTCACCCACCACCATCAAATGACTTAACAACATTCCAAGATTGTTTTTCACCCAAACCCGACCTAGTTTGGTCAATGTTTCCCAACGAACAATGCTCGTCATTTTTTGAGCTCACAGCCGACGATCTCACCATTTCTATGCATCCTGACATCGACCACCACTACTAATCGACTCATCTTGACCCCATGAGAAATTCCAGCCAAGGTTTAAGGCGTTACACCATTAATGACGTTTAATCGGCGATCACCCTTTTAGGGTTTTCTGACCCTTTCTTGCAGTTTTCTAGCGGACATAAGGTATAACTCTTACTCCACTCTCACAATCTTCATTTTGGTATAATTTGAGCCATTGTGGCATTTAGGAGGAAATTTCAACGAGTCGTGACTGCCAACTACCGCATGTGGTGGTGGCTCGCGACCAGAGAACCCACTTAGTCCTTCTAGGCTAAATTCGATACTCTGATTTCATCTTTGACATCCATGCGTTGTAATTCAGTTGTTTGAGCCTAGTTCCGTAATTGTCTGCCACTTGGGCGAATAAAGCAAAGGAGATTTGTGGTTATGGGATTCAGTCAATATCATAATACAATGCTTAAATGGAAACATTGATATAATCATATTTTATACCCTTGAGTTTAGATTCTTGTTATATGTTTTGAGTGAGTTTAGTTCATTTTCACTTAGTTTTATGTTTTTCATAGGTTTGAAGAAAATATATGAAGAAAGAAGAACAATGAGCACTTTTGCGATTGAAATGAGTTTGGCATGCTTAAAGCAGAAGTTGCCTGTGCAGATCAACCAACTTTATGGATTAAAATCTACTACCTCAGATGGAACCAGTTGTTGATCCATATACCATTGGAAAGATATGGAAGTTAGCTTTCAAAGGAATATTATGGTTCGTGATTTTGATTTTCTAGAAGACGTTATAATGGTTTTCGTACGGGACGTCAGTCAGCAAAGTCTACACGGAGATTGCAAAATCTGTTGGGTTTTTAAGTCATAATTTAATTGAAGCCCATTGTCCAAGAGATTAAAGATAAAGATGCCACATCATAACTAGAGTTGGTTATTAGTTTGTTATAAGTTTGTTACACATGTAATTAGTTTGTTAGATAGTTAAATGTGAATAGCCAAAAGGCTATATATATGGAATTGTATTATTCTATTCTTTTTAATGAGAAATCACAGTTTTCTTAATCTCTAAGAAATCCTCTCTCTCTCTCTCTCTCTCTCTCTCTCTCTCTCTCAAGAACTCTAATATTCTATATGGTATCAATCGCCGTTTGCCTTATGGCCGATTCGATCCTCATCGTCTTCGCTTCGCATCTTTGATTCAATGCTTGTTCTTCACGAATTTCATCTCTGCTGTCATGGCTTCTCCTTTTGATTCATCTTCTCAGCATGAATAGTTGCAAAATCCAGTACTAAATTCTTCTTCTCAAAACCCTAATTTCCCAAATTCGTCGAGTTCGTATGCCTCTCTGATGATTCAAAACATTGGAAGAATGGTTCCTATCAAGCTGAAACGATCCAACTATCTTCCATGGCATGCACTATTTGCACCGATTTTGCGTCGCTACAAGCTTCTTAGAATCGCTGATGGCACCGAGTTGTGTCCACCGTCTTTTCTCCCGGATCGATGTATTAATCCTGCTTTTGAGATCTGGTATGAGAAAGATCAGAATCTTCTGATTGATGGGTGCATATTTTCATATATTTTTATCATATACTTTCTTTGGATTTTGTATATATGAATGGGTTAAATGCACTAATTTATATTGTTTTAATTTATAGGCATTCAATACGGGAGTTACGTGAAAAAGAAGTGAAAAATGAGCTTTTTAGGTGTCTAGAGTAATTCCAGTGGAGCACGGAGCTAATTAACTGCGACACGGCATATGCATTACAATAAGAAGTGGAAACCAAGCGGTTTTGGAGAACAAATGGACATGGGAATGCTATTCAATGACTTTTAGGAGAGACATAATTACTAGTTTTTATTATTTCCGTTTATTTTTCTTTTCTTTAATAAGGACTTGAAAGTCCATTATGCTAGGATTAATGGTCATTTTAATTGGCCTTTAGTAGTCTTTGCCGTGGGTGTTATAAGGAGATTTCTTCTCCTTGTGATGCATGACTAGAATCCACCAAACAAAAACACAATTCATATTCCAAAGGGGGGCTGCGGCAAGGAAGGGAAAAGGGAAGAGTTTTCTAGTTTGTTTTTTTCTTTGCTAGGGCTACGATGTAGCCTAATCATGAATACTTAATTGCCTTGTGGCATTGTTATTATCAAGTTTTTCTTCCTTATTGAGTATCTTTTGCTATTCGTAATGCACTTGATTTTTATTTAGATGGTTGATCACCATCTAGGTTTAAATTAGGTTGATTTGATGCAAGTTAGAGTAGATGCCATACTTAACTTGGGTTTAGCATCTTGCAATTGATACCATAAACTCCTATTTGTAGATGCCATGCAGTTAGGGTTTGTGTGATTTTCCAACGATTTCCATAGAGCTTAATGGGTTCTTACTTGTTTAAATCCATCTAGATGCCATAGAGGGTTAACATGTAAGGATACTTTTGATGCAACCAGATGCCATGGCCGTTGAATAATTTAGGGAAAATCGATCGTCAATATTGGGGAACTACTTGAGCATAACATATTAAGGGAATTAAGTAGGATTGGTTACGGTGAATTCGGATGCCCTAGGTTTTATTTTCTTATGTTTTTAATTTTATTATTTCATGCATTTTATTTTAAAGTCATATTTCATTTTTAGCTTAATTCAAATCTCCTATCTTTTCCGTTGAAGCTTCTCCACTCTAATTTGTTTCAATTTGATTAGTAAGACTTTAGAATCAATTCGATCTCTGTGGGACGATATCCATGCTTATATGCTATACTGTCATTTGATTCGTATACTTCCGAGCACAAAAATTCGAGACTTAATGAGCCTAATTTCGGTTATCTAATTTTCGCAACACTGATCTGGTTGAATTCAACACTATCTGAAGTTGTAATTCCCTTTACAGTCGATGTATCTTCTTCTCGAGATCTCTAGATCAAGCTTGAGCAACCTTTTGGTGGTGTTTCTGATGCTCACATCCACCAGCTCGGATCTAGTCTCCAAGCCATACAGAAAGACTCTCAATCTATGTCAAATTATCTGCAATAGGTGAAAGAAATTTCTTATTCTCTTTCTTCTGCTGGTGCACCGATCTCTAATCATGATCTCATGGCGGCAACACTAGCTGGTATTCTAGACGAATTCGAATCATTCATTGATTCACTCATGCTTCGCCTTTCTTCCACATCTTTGGATGAACTACATGGACTTCTTCTTACCAAAGAACTCTCCATGTCTCGTCGCAAGAAGCTCTCTTCCACTACTAAACCATTTCAAGCATTCTCGGTACAGTCCCAAGCACCTTTGTTTCCCACTTCACCGCCTCATGCGTTTACTGCTTAGAATCAATAGTCACAGCCAAATTCCTCTCCAGTCTACTTGAATCGTGGAAGAAACAACAATCGCTTCCATCACAATCGTGGTTCTCAAGGCAATTTTCGTGGAAACTCTTCACATCGAGGTCAACATCAAGGGTTTCGTGGTTCTTCTTTCTCTGGCCATTCTATTCTCTGTCAGATTTGTGGCTCCACCAGTCATGAAGCTCTTGATTGCTTCGATCGCATGAATCCTGAAATTTCTGGCAGAATTCCCTCTGCAAAACTTATGGCCATGTGTGCTCAATACAGCTCCAAACCATCTCCATCTTGGCTTATTGATTCTGGCGCCACTTTTCACATCACAAGTGACATTGCCTACATCAACTCACCCACACCATACACTAGAAAGGACAAAGTATATGTTGGTGATGGTAAAGGTCTGTCTATTCACCTTACTGGTTCTTCTTCCTTGCATACTTCACATGCTAATTTTAAATTGCGCAATGTTCTTCATGTTCCCACTATGAAGCATAATATGTTGTCTGCTTATTAGTTTGTTAAGGATAATCATTGTGCATTGACTCTTGATTCTGATGGGTTTATGGTAAATGATCATTCTGCGGGGAAAATGCTTTTTTAGGGTCCGGTTAAAGATGGATTCTACTCATTGCAAAGCTCTTCTTCCAATGGTTTATCATCTTCTAGCTCTTCTCATGCACTTGTAAGTCTCCAAGCTCCTCTTCGGCTCTGGCATAGTAGACTTGGCCATCCATCTTCTTCTATATTTCGCTGATTAGTAACTACAAATAAACTTGCTATCAAAGGATCATCAACTGTGGATTTCTTTTCCTCTGAATGTGCCATAACAAAGAATCACAAGTTACCTTTTGGTTCTTCCATTTTATCAACTACTCATAGTTTAAAATTGTTACATTATGATTTGTGGGCCCTTGTTCCTGTAACCTCCGTGAGTGGATTTAAGTACTATCTACTCATAGTTGATGATTTTAGCAAGTACAACTGGCTTTTTCCTTTGAAAGTCTAATCTCAAGTGTATTCTACCTTTGTAATCTTAAAAACTATGTAGAAAACACTATTGGCAATAAAATCAAAACTATCTGTTCTGATTCAGGGGGTGAGTTTGTCAGTTTTTCCTTTAAATCTTCTCTTCATACTTATGGCATTCTCCATCAATTGAGCTTTCCACACACACCAGAACAGAATGGTTGTGTTGAACGCAAACATCGTCATCTAGTTGAGATAGTTAGATCTCTTCTAGTGCAATCCTATGTCCTTCATCAATACTGGGTTGAAGCTTTCACTACTACCTTATATCTTATCAACAGATTACCCATTTCTAAGCTTACCAAATCACCTTGGGAGTTATTATTCCATACTGTTCCAGATTACTCTAGGCTCAAGGTTTTTGGTTGCTTGTGCTTTCCTTGGTTAAAGCTTTATGTGTCATTGAAACTTGATGGCAAAAGTACAAACTGTGTTTTCTTGGGATATAGTCTCCAGCACAAGGGATGTCGATGTTTGGATCCAAAAACACAAAGGGTTTACATTTATAGACATGTAATCTTTCATGAGACTACATTTCCCTTTCATGATTGTTCTCACTCTATGATCTCAGATTCTTACCCTTCATCTTAGAATTTTGATTTGGTATTTTCTCAATCCTTACTTACTACAACTTGCCATTCCCCCACTACTTCACTTTGTCCTATATCTTCCTCATCTATTTCAATATCACGAAATACCACCACAGCCTCCATTCCCCTCTCTGAACAACAACCATTTAACCTCCAGCAGGTTACCAATGTCCATCACATGATCACAAGATCACAAGGTCAAAAAATGGTATCTCTAAACCAAAGGCATTCAGTGCAACTAAACACCATCTTCCTTCTACCATTGAAGTGATTCCTACTACATATTTGCAAGCTTCCAAATCTGCCAATTGGACACTGCAATGCAAAATGAGTTTAATGCACCTCAGTCCACAGGTACTTGGGTTCTTGTTCCTCCTACATCTTCTCAGAATGTTGTTGGTTGTAAATGGGTATTCCGTCTTAAAAAAAAAACCCTGATGGCTCTATTGAAAGGTACAAAGCCAAACTAGTTGCCAAAGGCTTTCACCAACAAAAAGGTTTAGATTATCAAGAAACCTTCAGTCCTGTAGCTAAACCTGTTACCATCAGAATCTTATTGACATTTGTTGTTCAATTCAACTGGTTTCTGCATCAGTTAGATATTAGCAATGTTTTTCTTCATGGGGATTTGAAAGAAGAAGTGTTCATGGTACAACCTCCAGGTTTTCAAGATCCATCTCTTCTCAATCATGTTTGTAAGCTAAAGAAATCTTTATATGGGGCTCAAGCAAGCACCCAGGGCCTGGTTTGATAAGTTGTTTCAGGCTCTTAAATCTCTTGGCTTTACTCAATCATCTTCATATGCCTCTCTGTTTGTTCTTCAAGTTCCAACCTTAGTTATTGTGCTGGTTTATGTTGATGATATACTCATCAGTGGTCCCAATGCTTATCTCTGCAAACACTTTATTCAACAGTTAAGTACACTGTTTCCAGTCAAAGACTTAGGACCCTTGCACTATTTTTTGGGTTTGGAGGTGCACAGAACTAACAACAGTTTCTTTCTGCATCAAGGCAAATACTTACTTGATCTGTTGCACAAGACCAATATGGATGAAGCTAAACCCTGCTCTACACCTCTCAGTTCATCAAAATTAGATCACAGTGGTGCCTTGTTACCTACTCCTACTGAATATCGATCTATAGTGGGTGTCTTACAATATCTAACCTGGACTAGACCTGATATTTCATTTGATGTAAATTAGGTGTGTCAGTTCATGCATGCTCCCACAGTTACTCATATGTAGGCAGCAAAGAGAATTCTTCGGTTTCTCAAGGGTACTGTATCTTAAGGCCTTCTGTTCAAACAGAGTCCTTTACATCTCTCTGCCTACTCGAATGCTGATTAGGCAGGTTGCACATTTGATCGTAGATCCACTAGTGGTTTCTGTGTATTTTTGGGTTCCAACTTGATTAGCTGGAGTGCCAAGAAACAAACTACAGTAGCTCGTTCATCTACTGAGGTAGAATGTAGGTCCTTGGCTCAAACAGCAGCAGAAGTTACTTGGATTTGTAAAGTATTGAAAGATTTTGGCTTTCCCTTGTCTACAAAACCCATTCTCTGGTGTGATAATATTTCTGCCATCTCTCTTGCCTTTAATCCTATCTGTCATGCTTGAACTAAGCATGTGGAGATTGATTATCATTATATCCGGGAATTGGCTTGCCAATTTAATCAAAGTGCAATATGTGTGTAGCCAAGACCAGATTGCAGACATTCATACAAAGTCATTGTCTAAATCCAGATTTCAGTTTCTACAGTCCAAGCTCTCACTTGGAACTCTCTCTAATTCCAAGTTTGGCTTGAGGGAGTGTAAAGATGAAGATGCCACATCATAACTAGAGTTGGTTATTAGTTTGTTATAAGTTTGTTACACATGTAATTAGTTTGTTAGATAGTTAAATGTGAATAGCCAAAAGGCTATATATAAGTAATTGTATTATTCTATTCTTTTTAATGAGAAATCACAATTTTCTTAATTTCTAAGAAATCCTCTCTCTCTCTCTCAAGAACTCTGATATTCTATAGAGAGAACGTGTATAGATGACTTTATTTCTATTTCAAAGGGGTCTGAAGTAATTTACTTGGGAAGTTTACTTGCCACATCATCAGTTGTGGAATACAAATGAGGAAAGGATTGCAAAAGACCTAATTATGGTCGGATTTTGATCAATATATAAAGGAGAGATTGTAGGAAGTCTAGGAAGAGGTTTTGGGGAGACAATTTATGGTTTGCATGATTTTATCGTTCCCTTGTACGTAATGAGTTCTGCTTAACATGCCCTAACCGGATAATGCATGTTAGGATATATGACCTTTGCCCTAACCGGAGAGAATCATATACTTAAGGAGAACTATGGTATGTAGTTCCTTAACCAGACTTAGATATGGGAATAGTCATCTGAGAGACGAAATATTCCATTGAATGCATTGAAACCTAAACATGATTGCTTGTGGTTAATTCTCCTTAGACCGTCATCCCTTGCCTTAAAACCCAACATTTTCTTCTCTTTAATTTTCTGTTCTATTTTTATTTGCTTATAAAATCATTACAACAAATTCTTCACATCTTTGTTTGAATTGTTATTTATGGTTGAGTCTAGTTCATTGTTTGTGTTTATATTTTCATGTTTTTGTATCTTTAATATAATTAGATTTGGTTTAATTTATTAAATTGGAGATTGAATTAGAATCCCCACGGGAACAATATTTGGACTTGCAAAATGCTATACTACGACTATCACGTGCACTTGCAAATTAACACCAAACGTACAGGGCACGATATTGTGATGTTTGAAGACATACATAAGTTGGATATAATTAACACGAATGTTTTGTCGGAAATGTGTATACGGATGAGGATAAAACCGAAGAATGAAATTTGGAGTGTTAGCAACGATGGTAATGATTTTTGTGTAAAAAGCCACAGCAGTAATAGGTAAGTTATGTGGTAGATTAATAATTAATAATTTAGTTAGTTCAATAGTAATGATTTGAAGTTCGATTAACGCTACTGTCAACTTTAAAATTAATCAGAATTTCCTTTTATCATTTGGGGGTTTCTGGCTTACTGCAAAACCGAGACTAATAATAATGATTAAAGAATGTTCTTCTTGTTGAGAGATTTTTCAATGTGCCCGGATACGGGGCGGTACACCACATGTTATCATATAATTGGTGAAAAGTTTTTTTTTCTATTTTTTCAAGTGTCACTCTAATTGTATAATTACATGTAGTGTATCACTCTGAGTTTCCAGTACATTGAAAAACCTCTCATTCTTGTCAAAGATCATTGTCCCATATGCCTTTCTTCTTTTACACAAACAATAGAGCAATTTTATTTGAATTTTTTTATATATTTTATTTAAAAGTATAGGAAATTCAAATTTGAGACTTCTTCCAACATAACATGTTATTAATCTGAAGAATTAGTTCTCAGCAATATATTCGAAGTTTATAACTATGTTGATAAGTTGGATTATACTAATGAAATTTGTGCAATATATGGATGACTTGGGGGATCTGCTGGCTGTTCAAAAATCGGGTCAAAAAGGAAATCCAACTCATGCACAATCCTACAAAGGGAGGGAAGGAATAACCTTAAAGACCTCATGGAGTATAGAAGGGATGCTCGAGTAACCAAGTTATCCTAGAAAGCCAAAAAGAAAACAAAACAGTCAATTTTTCTCTCTTTCTTCAACTTTCTGCTAACCTAACAGATAACTAAGCTCTTATTTAGAAAGCCTAAGGGCATGCACCATGCTAGTTAAAGTTATTATTGAGCTTAACTTGGTCAATTGTTTCTGTCAAATGAAAAAAATGCAATTTGTCCAGATTTTTTAATTTTTTCATTCGACGTTATTTGAATATCTAATCTAAATTCCGAGAGGCGGAGATTCAAACTTGAGTGCAGAAGGAGGAGCATACTGTTATAGTCAACTTAACTAACTCAAGTTTGCAAAGACAAAGTTTTAATGACATCCTAAAAGGAACCACAAAACACCCATAATTATATTTCATAAGATGCTAACAACCAAAACATTTCTTTGCTTCCCCCTAAAGATATTCCTGCTTAAACAAAACCTTCCTTCTGTCACACATTTTCTCTCGTCTTTTTACGATTCAATGTTCTTTGTTCCCATTTTCTACCTTCCCTTCGATGCAATCAATACCTATATATATAGCTTCTTCAAACATCTTGCTATCATATTCGTCCGAGAAACCTGAATCAAAACCATGACTGAGAATAATAGGATTATCATCTTTATTGGGCTTTTTCTTACTTTGATATCAACTCGAACCGTAGATGCCTCCGTTGTTTCAACAGGTGACTTCAACAAAGATTTCTTTGTCACATGGTCTCCTGGCCATGTAAACACTTCAGCTGATGGCAAGACAATGAGTTTGAAGCTCGACCAAGAATCCGGTACATGATCAAAATTCCTAAACTCTTTTAATTAGTCGTCTAAACTCTTTTAATTAGTCGTAGCATTTCGGAATTCTGATCATGTTGTTTTTCGTTTCCCCTAGGTGCTGGTTTTGCTTCAAACCAGATGTTTTTATTTGGACAAATTGACATGCAGATTAAACTAGTACCAGGCCATTCAGCAGGCACAGTTGTGGCCTATTATGTAAGCAAAAAGAACAACCATTTCCCTCTTCTTCTTCTCCTTCTTCTTCTTCTTCCGCATTTTTGCTGATGACTGAGTATGATCAACTGGAAATTAATCAATGCAGTTAACATCTGATCAACCTAACCGTGACGAGGTAGACTATGAGTTCCTTGGCAATATTGAAGGCAAACCATATATCCTTCAAACAAACATTTTTGCTGACGGGTTGGATGACCGCGAAGAGAGGATCAATCTATGGTTTGATCCAACAAGGGACTTCCATACCTATTCCATATTATGGAACCTTCACCAAATTGTGTAAGCCATCTATCAAATCTGATCAGTACTACATTTTAGTCTTTCTTTTACATATTTAAGTTAAGTATACACAATAAATTTACGGGACAAATTTGGTGTACTTTTGCTGCCTGTAGATTTATAGTGGATTGGGTTCCAATTAGAGTATACAGAAACCATGCAGACAAGGGTGTAGCATTTCCAAGGTGGCAGCCAATGAGCATCAAAGCCAGCCTATGGAACGGCGACAGCTGGGCAACAGGAGGCGGGCGCGACAAAATCGATTGGTCGAAAGGCCCCTTCATAGCTTCATTCAGAAACCACACGATTGATGCCTGTGTTTGGAAGGGAAATGCCAGGTTTTGTAGGGCAGAGAGCCCTACAAACTGGTGGAACGAGGAGAGGTTTAGTACCCTATCAAATGCACAGAGAAGGCTGTTCAAATGGGCTAGGAAATACCACATGATTTATGACTATTGCGAAGATAAGGAGAGGTTCCAAGGCAACCTTCCAAAGGAGTGCTCTCTACCTAAATACTGATATAAAAAAAATTACCAAAAATATTAATTTCTGTGTCATTATTTGTTTTCCTGTATTTTTTTTCTCTCTGTTTATCTTGTAGCTGATTTATTTGTAAGATAGAAATTACGTAGAGGTTTGTTTTGGATGAGACTTGGAAGTAAAGTAACCTTTTCTTTTGGATTTCCTTTGCAATATGCCAAAATGTTTCTTCACTTTTGTTATATTTGGAAGAATTTAAAAGAAAAGGTAAAAGAATGCATTCTTAGGGCTTTTGACTGGAAGAAAACCTTTTTATACAAAAGAAATCTCTTAAAATAAAAGGCATACATTGGTTTTTTTTTTTTTTTTTTTTCATTTTATTTGATTTCCAGAAAAAAAAAGTAAAGGGCTTTCCAATGATCATTTTAGTTTAGTGATTCGATCAAGTGTATTCGGAGTTTTAACGAAACACTCATGGTACTATTCATTTTTAACGAAAACTCACATACTATTCACTCCACCTTTATTTGTCTTTTTTTTATTAAAACTAAAGTTTTTTTTTTTTCGTTGGTTTTCCTTTTATTATACCTCATTAATCAACAATTGTTGTTCATGAAATTTGAAGTCAAGATTCAACAAAGTGAAGCTAGATGCTACTAAACCAATTGATCATTGGGCTGCGAATGAGATTTTGTTCTCTCTAAATTGGTGATTTGAATTGTCATTAATGATCATTGCAATCTGGTATTTTGCATAACAAGCAAATGATGTTTCTACCAGGACATGACGATAATACACCACAATTTTGGACGAAAACAAAGGGTTTGAGTCGAGCCTTATAATGTCGGTTATGTAAGATATGAACACATTTCTTCTTAATGGGTCGGATTATTGTTTGTTCAAGAAACACGTTTAACGCTATAGTACATGTGTTTATATTTGTTGCATAATACAATATATTTAAAATTTAATACAATTGAAATATACCACACGACACAATAAAATTTGCTAACGGATTTGATTTTATATATTTGAACACGATAAGTTTATAGGTCGGGTTTTTGTATTTTTTTTTTAAATGGGACAATTGGTGGTAAATCACGGTTATCCACCTCTTTCGGAGGTCGAGAAGACTCACAGAAGCATTTCAGCCTCCTTTATAGGTTGGGTTTGTGCTTGGAATATTTTCGTCCGACATGAGTAACGATAAAAACACGAAACGTTGCCAAACGGCCCAATGAAGGGCCCATATTTGACATTCAAAGAAGGGCCATGGTGATTAAATGATCTGAAGGCCCAATTAATTCTGATTGATCAAGGCCGTTACACGATCTGAAATTCTAATGAAACAAAATTGGAATCAACGAAAAAAAGAAATAGAAAATTGCTGCCGTTTCGTCCAAAACCCTAAACCCTTTGGTGGAGTACAGTTGAGACAAAGAGGAAGATGGGAAATACAAGCAAAGACCTTCTGCAATTGGAGCACAAAAAGGCTTCAACTTCACCCTTAGGTCTCTCTCTCTCTCTCTCTCTCTCTCTCTCTCTCTATGCAAATTCATGTAGCTCACTTTCTGTATATTTCTTGCAGAAAGCACGCTACTTGTTTGTAAAAACGCCTCAACGAAGAAAGCTCAACCCGAAGGGAAACCCATCCCTGCTCTTCCTCTTCCCAAAAGCCAAGGTACTCGATTCTCCCCATTTAAATTTTGGGTTTTTCTTTCAATTGTGAAAACTTCAATTTAAAGGAATTTGAATTATGGGTTCTTGGTAAGAGATTAAATATGAGATCCATTTGATGTGATGCGCACATATGTGAAAGATTTTATTTTCCGGCCAGTAATTTTCTATGTTGGTTTCTACTTGGCCAACTAAATAATGTTTAATTCTCAAATGGGTCTATAATTTTGGTGATGGATGCTTAATTTCTTTTATACGGGGTCTCGATCCCAGCATAGTGCCTGTGCTTCTTGTTTCCTTTTTAAATTTCCTATATTTTATATTTTGTTTTCGAACTTCCTAAGTTACTAAGTTGTAGTGGTGAGTTATAACTTTGAAGGGTGTGACTCAAAGTCTCCTGTTATTGCATTTGTCTCATTCTTCATAATCCTGCGCTGAAATTTCATTGTTTAATTTGACGAGATAGGATTATTTTATGTGCTGTTTACTTTTTCTTTGCTCCTGGTGTTATTATTTTCTTCCTCTTTTGGTTTATTGGCAAGCATCTTGCTTGAGATAGAGGGTAGGAAGTACTTCATTGTCTGCTTGTGGTTGGCTTGAATCTCTGTTCATGTCGATCCACTACAGTCAGTTAATTACATTACCACGGAATATTGTTGCTCATACACTGTTTCCCTATTCATATTTTTCCTTTTCAGTAGTGAGAACTTGCATTACTTACATAGTTCTAGCTGAATTTTCACAAATTTTTAGTGTTAGATGTGATGCTTTATACACTAGTTGATGATTGTGTATATAATGTCATGAGGAGGTTGTAAGGCTGGTTTAGCCTATGCCCCAAGCTTGATTTGTTTTAGGCAAATGAAAACTTCATTGATGATCAGAAAATGTGACAAATTTGAAATAGATTAGAGAATGTTGTAGCATCAAATTTGAAGCCGAAGAGATGGATGTTCTAAACTGTTTGCCTTGCCCCTTTTTGTTTGCACAAACGGTAGTTTTCAATTTATCATGCACTTGAGATTCTCTGATTCTGTTTTATTTCTAGTGTTGTTTTGTTGGAAGTACCATGCAAAATGTTGTTCATATTATTTGCTTGCTTGGCTGCAGTTTTGGGACAAGTAAGGGACTTTTTGGGAGTCATATCAGAAGCTAATGAACGACTATACCGGGATGCAAAGGTTGGCACATTGATCTTGCAACCAAATCTAGATTGTTTATCCCACAATTCTAACATCTGTTTCAACACATAACTGTGTTTGCTCATTTACTGACACGTAGGATAATCCAGAAAACTATGATATTGAAGTGCTCACGGGCAATGAATCTGAAGTCATTAATATGGTCTCTCTCTATCTCTCTCTCTCTCTCTCTCTCTCGGATGCACACACACACACACACACGCTCACAGATTGTTGATGCCTTTGAATAATAATTGATTTGTGGGTGAATCTGAATTGACAGGATTTGATGCTGGGCGTTGCTGATCTTCAAACTCCTGAGGCTGTGACTGCTGCTGAATCTGCAATTTCTGGTTGTCAGCCTGTTATACCATTAGCCGTCAACAGTAGCGGAGAGGAATCAGAGGATAGCAGTGATGATGACAGTAGCAGCGAGGATAGTGACGACGAAGATAGTTCCGACGACAGTAGCAGCGAAGATAGTTCCGACAAAGATAGTGATGATATCAAAGATGATACAAGTGATAATGATGATAAGAAAACATGCTCTCATGCGAAACTCAAAACATGCGAGCCTGATAAAGATAATTCTTTGAGTGAAGATGTTGGTAACAATCGGTCCAAAAAACGACCAAGAATTGTTGAGCTCTCATGCAAGTCGTGTAAGATCTAGTTATATATAGAGTTAATGTTTCCACACAGTGAGAAGGGCATATGATGAATGATTCTGGTAGAGTCTGGAAGAGATGATGAGTAGTATGAAGTAGGGCTGGGCAAACGGGTCCTGGACCCGCGGGTCGGGGCGGGTAATACGGGTACGGGGCGGGTACGGGGCGGTTCTTAATCTTGTAAAAACATATCGGGGCGGGTCGGGCCGGGTAATTGAAGTTTTCGATTCGGGCCGGTTCCAAAAGTATAGGAACCGCGGGTACCCGGACCGGCCCGTTTGTGTTACAATGGACGGACGAGATTTAAGATATCATATCTCCATCCAATCTTAACCGTCAGTTTCAACTCCTTAGCCCTAATTCCACCTCCCGAGTCCCGAGTTCCAGAAGCACCTCGAATTCTCAGACTCTCCCTCGACTCCCTCTCCCTATCCCTTCCTTCGACTCTCATACTCTCGCTCACAGTGCTCACCACCACCGTCGCGACCACCATCACTCACCAACTCCGCCGTCGCGACCACCATCACTCACCCAATCACCACCGTCGAGCTCCAACTCTCAGACTCTCACAACGCTGTCGCAACCAACACAACGGCACCACCTCCGCCGTCGCAACCACCATCATCACCCCATCACCACCGACACTGCTACTAGTACCAGTACCTACCAACCATCATCCCTCTAAAATTTAGGTAATTTTGAATTAGGTTTTATTATTAATTTGAATTTCTGGTATAGGGATTTTTAGGGGTTTTAAGTTAGACTGCCTAAGATTGATGATTGAGCTGTAAAAATGTTTCAGGATCTAGAATATGAACTGAGAGAAGTAGAATTTGTAGATTGATGATTGAGCTGTGAAAAATATTCCTCTTTTGATTTTTTTCAGAAAGAGAGGAAATGTGCATGTCATGTTAATCTTAATCTATCCTCTTTCAGTTTTGTTCGTGATTTTAATATATTAAGAAATTGCTGGATGCAGTTATTGGAAAAGAGAAAGCTTTAAGCATAACCTCTGCAGTGCAAAAATATGGCAACCTCATCGGTTTCGGTATGCTCTAAAGCTTATTTGTTTTAGATCCTTTTTATTATGTTTCGAATGTGCAAAGTTATGAATGATTCAACGTACTCCCATAAATATTGAGGTAGTGTTGTATAAGAAGATTATAGCAAATCCATTAAGCTTGAATTCTGGTATTAGATAGTGACATTTCAGTGTATTTTGGTTTTCAGTTGAACGATTTTCGCTTGGAGTGAGAAATCCAACGGCTTTTCTAGTGGAGACCTTGGTTAGTCTGATATAATTCATTGTACTTTTTGTTGGTATTTGCTTGGATTGATTTGGGAATGACAATTAATTAGCAGCCATGCATGCCATAATTAATTAAAATTACCAATTAATTAGCAGCCATGCATGCCATAATTTGGATTAAGCTTTCCTTAATCAATAAGGACGTTGCCCAACATAGTTTCCAGGTGGGGAATAGTTGCAAGTCACAAACCACCACCCATTGGTGCACTGAACCCTAGCACACCCCAACTTAACCGAGTTCTTCCAGACCACTTGCGTGTAATGCAAGCATTGCTGCCCACCAACACAAGAATTAGAGTTGTAATCGTAGTTAGGCTTCTCCGCCACCCACAAGTTCACAGCCGCCACGCCCGTGAACGAGCCACTCCCTTTCGCCAAGTTCTCGCCGTAAGTCCCGTTGGAATTCGAATGCACCAAATTGCAGTCACCAATTCTCGAGTTGGCGTAGTTTTGAGCATACACCGCCACGGCGTTGTCCCACACGATATCTGGCACATAGACTTGCGCTCGCGCCGCGTTGTGTGCGTTGAGGAAGTCTTGCTGTGAGTTTTGAGCATGAGAGGGATGAACTTGACCTAGTGCCATGACCACGATACAAAGAACTGCAACCCACAACGCCATTGTTGAATTTTTTTCCTTTTCTTTTCTGCTGCAAATAATTGAGAACTTATAAGGATTAATTGTGTAAATGTGTGACATCTTATTAGGATTTTTATAGGAAGAAATCTAATTGCGTGAAAAAATTTTATGAGCAATATGTTGGGAAATTGAAATATAATAATTTTAAGCAACCAATTGGCGAAAAAAGGTCCCCCTTGGTCTTGTATTAGCTTTATTATGGTAAAAATTAGCAAGTGGTGCAAGGGTCTGTACAAGTTACATGTTTCTTTTTCTAAAAGAAGTAAAGTAAGTTGATATAAAAAATAGAAAGAATTGATGTGTTACTTCAAGTTTAATTTTCATAAAACTCATACATTGTATCGCTGTGTAGGTTTCTTAATTCTTTTTATTCTTCAAATGTCTTGAGCATCTTATTAGTTTTGTAAATTGTTTTTCGAGATCGATTTCACATAAATCTTTTCATTGATCATTAGTAAGTGCTACTAGGGCATCATATTTAATATTATAATCTTAATTTGGCTAACCAGCCATAAGTTGAAAAAGCAATTTGCATGGAACAAAGTCATCCGCTGCGTGGCATCTGGGTCTTAGTCCAATAATACAATATCGTGTGGACATAAAAAAACTTACACATGACATTATATTAGGCACCACGATGACAGTTGAACTCGTTTTATATGTAACTCATTCTCCATAAATTTGCATAATTTTGATCAATGAATCCAGCCATGATTTGGCTTTTGCAATCATGATCTCTGCCACACACGGATGATTATTGTTTGCTTAGGTTTGATAATGTCGGTGCCTTTTTATTGTAAATTCCCGAGCAGATGACTTGCAAACAAATGATTCATGAAATATGACAAATTAAGGAAGTGATTTTTTGTAAGAGAAAAAGAAAAGAAAAAAGAAAGTGATTCTGAATGGGAAATGATTTTCAACTTATTGAAAAACGGATAAACGGGTATGCGGTTATAATTAAATAGGTATATGATTATGGATACCATTACCTGTTTATAAACGGTTATGGGCATGAGTATACTCGTTTATACAATTACCTAAGGGTAAACGATTATACGGATAAGGGCTTAAACAGTTATGGGTAAATAACTGCGATTATCCGGTCACCATAACTATAACCCATCCCTTTTTACGAGGAAGCCTTACGAAAGAATTTCTCCTTATTGACATGGTATGTCTTTGCCTCTCTAGGACTTTCTTTCACTAGGGCACCTAATTAATTAGGTGAGCCGAACTTGTAATTAAGAATTAGTTATAAGTTGACATTATCTAATTATGATGTGATACAGTTGAAATTGGAAGTACGTGGTGTTGTGCTGCCCTCAGCGTCTGGGCCCAGAGATAAAATGAAGTGTCGTCCTGTGACTAAGTCTAGATTGACTTCTAAAAGGCTCGGTACTATGAGAAGTGGGGAGGAAAGTTCGTCACTTGGGAAAGTGAAATTTGCCGCTTAAGAGACGTCAATGCTTGCTCATTCTGTTGCTGCCGCACCAGTGGTGGTTGCCTAGAAGAAGGAAACTACTTGAGTTTGATTTCTCAGATGTTGTAGATAGAGCAGTTGAGGATGAAATTGCAGAGATTGGAGCTACTAAAGATAAAGTGATGGAAGTGCAACCCACTAAAGGCGAGGTGGCTGCTGAAAAGCCAGAGATCATCTAAGAGTAGTCTACTTTCAGACTTAGAGCGTTTGCTGATAAGGATTTTTACCACCTGCAAAAGTAGGGATAAAAACACGTGAAATACTTGCAAGAGAACAAGGTAGTCGTAGTATAGCAACTCAAATAAGGTCGTTTTCCACAAGGATTGAATGAATAATTTGTATTTAAACTAATTCTTAATTAACTATTTAAAACAAGATTTGGAAAATATTGATTTTGGAATTTAAAATAATAAAAACGAATTTAATAAAAACAACTAAATAAATTGACTAAAGAAAATAGTTTTGAAAATAAAGTTAAAAGCCTAGGGTTCCGCCGTCACCCTAACAATCTTATGTAGTTTTACCAATTACTTATGAATTACACATGCAACTTTGAAGGTTAGGTTTTCCTTATGCATATTCTCCTCGTAATATTCAAGCAAGAACGTATATCTAACATGCAATCCTTCTGTGATATTCAGATCAAATATGAACATGCAAGACTAGTTAAGTTTTGTGAAAACCCTTTGAAAAACCATGTAGCCCCTAAGAACGTGATATTCGCCTTAGGTGAAATTATAAATAAAAACCACAAGAAGCAATACTCAATCCTCCGGTTATATTCCGACCGAATTGCATCCAATTACTTATCTAAACATCCTAATGGTAGCTAAGCATTAAGACATAGAGACAGTTCAAGCACAGTGATTAATAATTCAAAGTAAACATGCATAATATCATATGCAATTGCATAAAGACTACATATTCATGCTAAGGTTCAAGGCTTCACCCTAGCAAACGGAAATTAGTTACAAACAATCATAAACAAAATATTATTAAAAACAAGGATAGAAAACACCTTGAAAATAAACTTCAAAAATCCTCTGAAGTAGTGCGTGCGTTTCTCCTATGTTGCCTCTCCCCCTCTTCCTAATGGCTAAAAGTCTTATTTATACTACTACAAAATAAAACCTTAAAAGGTCTTAGAATAAAACTAGGAAACCAAATAAAATAATAAAATAGGAAATATAATCCTAAATTAACTAGATAAATTCGCCCAAAATCTGCACAGCCACATTTCTGGATCTTCAGGGCTCCAAAACAGGCCCAAAATGGTTAGAATTAAATGTTGAGATGTCCCGAACATAAATGCAGAAGGTCCAAATCCAAACGACACCATCTTGGACCCCAAAAAACCCAAAGAAGCCCAAAACGTCAGTTTGGCAGCACTGCACGTTGCTCATTTATTTCATTGCCATAAATAAACCGCTTCGTAAAAAATTATGAAACTTTGACACGAACAAGCTAAGGAACACACGAACGTCCTCCAATTGGAATCACACCAAAATTCATCCGTTTGATCACTTTTTGCTCCAGAGGAAGTCTAATGTTCTACATTGAAAATATATAACAAAGTATCAAAAATCTCACCAAATAATAACCCAAATATACCAAGAATAGGGAATAATATATAGTATAAAATCGACTCATCATTTGCTTTAGCTTGTGTTAGATTTTTATCAATTTAATAAACTGCTTTCTTTCCTTTACTCCATCTTCATTCTTCGATTGCCTTGAATGTTTTTGAAACTTTTCCTGTTTGAAGCGCTTGCAAAACTCTAGCCATTGAAGTGCGGTGCGGCTTTGATCAAAGCAGGGGCTCCTAGAAGGCGTGTCTAGGCTGCGAGTTTTGTTTTATGGGGCGTTAAGCTGCCACATTCATCGTGCGTTACTACCCCTTGACCGGGTGATGTGTCGCTGCCAAGCTGGTCGTTGGCTTCATTGCTCGAACGAAATTCGTATGAAATGAGAACCTGTTTGTGTGACTGAGGCGAGGTTCCATGGGCAGTGTACTTAAAGCTTAGAAGATCTTGTACTTCACAAGGGCGAAGTGCGTGACACGATGAAGTCTCTCATAAGTTGCCTGAAAGTTGTACTACACTTGTAATTTGAGGTCACTAATCCTTGAGTTGTGTAGCCCGTAACGCAACATGATAAAAATCTGTATAGAGATGAAAATCGCTAATTAGTCACATAAAATGTGTACAGTTATGTAGAAATTCGTTGTCAACGATTTAAGGAATGCACTGCACTATATGTCACCAATCCCTTGAACTGCATAGCCCGTAGCACAACATGATAGAGTTCAGTGTGGACACAAAATTCGCTAACTTGTGGCAGCAACGTGTGCAGTTTTATGAAAATTCGTGGGCAACAATTCAGGGAATGTGCTGCACTTTTTTGATCATGGATCCCTTGAGTCGCATAGCCCGTAGCACATCATAATAGAGTTCCAAGTGAACAGAAAATCACTAACTTGTCACAGTAGATGTGTGTAATTGTGTGGAAATTCGTGGGCAGCAATTCAAGGAATATACTGCACTTTTGGGGGAACAGATCCTTTGAGCTGCATAGTCTCTAGCACACCATGATAGAGTTCCGTGTGACCACAAAAATTACTAACTTGTCACATCAAACGTGTGTAGTTGTATTGAAGTTCGTGGGCAGCAGTTCAGGGAATGTACTGCACTTTATGCTTGTTATGGCAAAGAAGCCTGGGTCCTCACAGAGTGGGCCAAGGGCCAAAATCCTTCGGTTAATTAAGTCTTGATAAGGACTATGGTGGCTATTTCTGGGAAATGCTGGCAAGGTTGTCGAGTGTCCAGGTATAATGGGGCAGCTGAATCCGTCCAAGTCTGTATATCCGAGCAGTTTACCCTCTCAGAGGAGAGCATACCTATGTGGTGGTTTGGTGGTCAGATTTGTTGGAGAGTAGCCGGGGTGTCGTTGCTGCTCTCTGGATTGCAGTGGGAGTAAGAGAGAGAATGTGAGAGAGAGAGAGTGAACCGAGGGAGAGGAGAGAGAATGAGAGAGAGAGTGTTAGTGGTTACCTTGGAGGAAAAGTTTCCTCAAATAAATAACTACCCAAAATAAACAGCAAAGTTCACGTGCAAACTAGAAGGTTCCACTCAGTGTGGTTGGTACCAAAATTACCAATATACCCTCAACGTAAACGTTTCATAGAATCTTTGTTAACTCTAAATTTTGTCCAGCTTGCACTCACATGTTCGTAATGACAAGTACTACAAGAAAATGACAAGAAAGGTGACAAAATATGAAGTGACCTTAAATATCCACGTAAGATTTCTACTTGGCCTCTTATGAACATTTTCATGATTTCACAACTTTGAGAATAAATTAACCTAAAATTAGGGACGAGTCATAATAAGGTGACTTAATGATAATTAGTTAGATAAAAAAAAAACTAATTATTCACTTGTGATTTTGCTAATGTGTTTTTAAAAAAAAAATTTCTCCAAAAAAAAATTTCCATGCAACGGGATATATTTCTGTTCTATCTTTCTTACGTATTGAATGACTTATCACACCATGAGTTAGAGTATGAATTCACCATAAATAAATGTCAATATAAAATTCCTAACTTCAACTATTACAAAAATATTATATGCGTTTAAGTCACTATCTTATTCGATTAGCATAACACAACATTTAACTGTTTCAAAGTGAATTCATCCAATTGGTCACGCTTATAACAGTATGCTGATCATGTGAACTCGTGTCACTTAATATCTTAATAAAGGCCAAAAGTCGCTTAAGCAATATCTTTTAAGTGGTCATTTTGGCACCACATTTCACAGATCCGGCAGTGGCTTATTTGTTCGGTGTAGCTCATATATATGCCTTAGTTTTTGTTCCCTTTTTCTTTTTTTAACCAACACAATAAGACTTCAAAAATTTGACATATAGGAATTCAAAACTATACATATTCTTCAAATATCGATTAAGTCAGTTTGCTAATTTAGTGTAATCGCCTTTGTACTGCAAGCGTCTAACTTCAAATTTCATTTCTCATAAAAGCAAATCTACATCCATTTGATATCGCATTTGTTCGCGATCAGTTTCTTCAGGTAAAAAGATTGGATCTGGAGAGGAAGCAAATAAGAGAGAATGATGAAGAAAAATAAAAGAATGTTGAAACTCAAGTTCAGACCTAAAGTCAAAATGTTTGATTGGTTGTCGTTACAAGATACACACTGCTCACAAAGCAATGAAAAATTTAAACAAACATTAATATGTTCGACCAAGAAAAAAAAAACATCAATATGATTAATTAAATTGTTCTTTCTTTTGGATTGGAAGAGGAAACATTGAATCACCTCTTTCTTAAATCAGTGTAAAACACTTGTATGTTCGATAGTTACTCAATTTATCATTGACATTCCTTCTCTACATTCAGACCTCATTTCTTGGTTACAACATAAATGGCATAATGCTCAACCCTTCACTACAACAGAATTAGTGTCACGCCCTGATCCCGACATACGTCCATGATCGACACGTGACGTCACCAATTACATGTATATCTAACATACCCCGCCTCCGGAATATGGCAAAGTAAAACTCGAGAATTGAATCGCATAGTAATTTTTCATATACTTTACGGCTGCATCTAACCTCCTTGTTAGACTGACTACGTACCCTAAAAAGGGATCAAGCCATTCGTAGTTCACCATTCGCTACAATTCGACATATATCACAGTTCGTTCAAGCCGAAAGGCATAAGATTCCTCAATCAATCATTTGGACTTGACAAGCATGAATTATTTGATTCAAGCTACATAACGAACCCACATGACAATCAAGGTTTCTATTTCATCCATTACATAAATCACTATGTTTCAACATAAAATCGCAATTCATAGCATGAAATATATATCAAAGAATCAACAAAGCACAATAGTATCCTCTAGTCACATTGATCAACTAATATAATCGTATTAATAGCAATCATATCCAACATCATTCCACAATCACTTCAAGTAACCAATTCCATGAATCAAGGAGGCACAATATTAACATTTAATTACGTTAATCAGTCAACAAGATCACATATCAATGCATGAAATTTAATAAAGGAATTCTACATAATTCCCTACCTAGATTCCAAGTAATAACATGATAATTCTAATTTATAAACATAACGACTACTGTGAGCAATTCCTACTCACTCAAATCTAGGGTAGAACTAACTTTATGGAAATGAGTAAGAGTAGGGATTCCGAACCACTCAACGGAATCCAACCCAAAATATAATCGCCTATTGGAATGTACCAAGTACAATTAATCCTCATCGTGCAGGTAGTGATCACCCAACACAGATATACCAAGCATGATCACCCTGAAATATGTATGGTCCCCCAATGCGGATATACCTAGCAGGACCACATCCAAACTCTAGGTAGTGATCACCCAACGCGGATATACCAAGCATGATCACTCCTAGAATGCGTATGGTCCCCCAACGCGGATATACCAAACATGATCACCCCTACCAGTCCCCCAACGCGGATATACCAAGCAGGATTGTATCTTATAGCTCTAGGTAGTGATCACCCAACGCAGATATACCAAGCATGATCACTCATAGAATGCGTATGGTTCCCCAATGCGGATATACCAAGCAGAACCATAACATAATCTCATCGTGCAAGTAATGATCACCCAATACAAATATACCAAGCATGATCACCCCTGAAATACGTATGGTCCCCCAATGCGGATATACTAAGCAAGATCATCCATGTACCACTGCTACATGGTGCAAGAAATTCAACACACAACCTACCCACAACTCAACCCCTATGAGTTACAACGTAGTCACCTACACCATCAACTTCTCATGGCCACCAACCAATATGTCACACAAGCATATATACATCTAATAAGATTCTAGGATCACATTGTGATAACATTTATCATACTTATCATTCACATTATTAAGAAGATGAATGACCACAAATATATCACAATATGACGTCCCATACATGAAAACTGAGGTATACATTAACCGGGATAACTCACTAACCAACCAATATAGGCCCACTAAGCCCTACATAGTCTCTAGTAAACTTATATTAATATTTAAGATCAATTCGCAACATATTGACCCAATATCAACTCTCCATCTATGGTGGGTCCACAACCTTATGTAAGTCAATCTGCAACATCCGCCTATAGATTTTTGATCCGTAACTCCCAAGGGTCTCACTACCCTTCTAGAACAACATACTAAAATTTCATTATGATCCATCGGTTGGATCTCCGCCAATCGCAAATTCAAGTGGCGGTCAATGTTTGATTTTACGAACTTAGAAATCCCATTTGGGAAGATTCGTAGGTCGGATTCCCGATTCGTAAGTTCCAAATGTCCTCAAATATTATGTACAATTACATATTTAAGTTTGGTGCCAATCCAACAGTCGAATTGTCAATTCATATAATGACCCCATGGCGGCCAACTAGGTGGTCAACTACGAAACTATATTAAAACCTTGGAATTTCACTAAACGAATGTCAAATATGGAATCGGGCAACAAAATTAGCCTAGGATGGTCTTGGCCCACGCGTCGCCGCACGCGGCGGCCGACCGTCCTGACTCGCCGGAAAATTCAACTATTTCCAAAAATTACCAAATTTTACCAAAATGAAGATCTCAATGTTTAGAGCAAGTTTCATACTTGTGACCTAATTTCATTCAAACCTGCCGGAAACCCTAGAAAGGGTGGGCTTCGATTCAACCTCCATGCTAACTCCAGTGCTTCCTCCACTGCTTGGGCTTTGTTCCTGAGGTTAGGGAGAGTAGATTGGTGGTGGTAATTGATGGATTGGGCTTCAAAAATGGCGGATCGCTGCCGAGACACCATCACACCCACCGGTGCATTTCTCGCGAATCCAAGGCCAAATTGTATGAATTTTGGGGTGGAATTGGTAGAGGGAAGGCTAGGGAGTTGTTTCCAAGTAATGGATGGTGGCAATTCACCGTGAATGGCGTCGGGAAACACCCTCCCTCGCTTTTCCCTTTCGGATAGGACGGTACACCGGTTCCCCCGCTTTTCCCTTTCTCTCCTTTCCTTCCTTTCTTTCCTTTCTGATTCGTCCTCACCCTCCCTCCTTTCTTCTCTTCCGCAGCTCTCATTTCCCCTCTCTTTTGCTGCCACCTGGCAGCTTCTAATTATTTGTTTGTTTTTTTTGTTTTTATTTTATTTTATTAAATCTCTTACTTAATTTCGAACTTTGTAACTAGTTTAATAAAAATCTAAATTCAAATAAATTAATATAAATTCTCGAAAATTAATATAAAATCTCAATAATACAAATACGAAGATTATAACAGTGAAATCCAGGAACGGGATTTCACAATTGGTCTTTTACGGCGCACAAAGATCTTTTACTACATGTTCAAAAATAGAAAACCAAAGACACAAAGCTCTTTTTGAACAGAAGATATTCCTCATGCAATTAACGGAAACATTTAAACATATTAGAAATTAATAATATTTGGATGAAGGAAATAAATTTGAAATTTGAGTAAATGTCAGAATTTATAAATTGACATGCACCAATTCTCTTGTTTGGATTCATAAACATAGAAATTTAGAATTTCCGCGTAGAAAAAAAACTTGGAATTTGGGACCTCCCATTCCCAAGTTCAAATTTCATGTAAATAGGTGTCATTTACCAATTTCTATGATTGAGAGTTTTAAAATAACAAATTCCGTATCCGATTCTATTGTTCTTTTACACTATGTTTGGATGAGGAAAATAAACTTGGAATTTGGATAAAAGTAATAATTTATAAATTGACATGCACCAATTCCCTTGTTTGGATTCATAAACGTAGAAAATTAGAATTTCCGCGTGGAAAAGAAACTTGGAATTTGGGACCTCCAATTTCCAAGTTTAAATTCCATGTAAATAGGTGTCATTTCCCAATTTCTATGACTGAGAGCTTAAAAATAATAAATTCCGTATCCAATTCCATTGTTCTTTTAGGTTAACTAAACAAGAAAATTCACAAATTCCAGAAAATAAAATCCCGTCATTCTAATTCTCATAATAATCTTAAATTTCTTCATTCAAATATAGTGTAATGGTTTTATCAAACCCAATGGTTCGGCATCCGCAGGATTTGTTATGCCAAATATGTACGATCAAAGCATAGCATTGTTTCAAAAAAAAAAAAAAAAAATAAAAGAAAAAAGAAAAAAGCATAGCCTTATGTAAGATATTATGAAATTTGCAAACCGAAGCTGCATTCCTTAAACCAGCTGGTCTTCTTTGGGCATCAAGGTTGGGTCTCGATCGTGTTCAAGTGGAATTAGATTCATACATTCTCATTCACATATTTAACGTTAAAGCACAATTTTTTTGGAGAATTATGTATGTCATCCAAAATATCAATTTTCTCATGTTTTGACAACTATCATTCACACATGTCTTCTAAAAAGCAAATGTGGTAATTGGTGCAGTGGCGGCAATAAAACAACATTATTATCATAATTGTACTTGGTTCTCACAGTTTTCTAGTGACGTTAAAGATAGATGTACTATGATTTTATGTTTATAACGATCCATAGAGGATCCTCACTGTAACTTCAGTTTGTTATAAAAAAAATACCAAAAAAGAAAATGGTTGATCATTTTTTTTAATTATTTTTCTGTCACCTCTCACCATATACAGCAACATGAATGTATTCGTATACAGCAACAGAAACCATCATCTGTCACCATCCCCCCCCTTATGACCAAAAAAAGGGTGTACATGCATGACATTATACAACATAAGTAATGACATGGTAGCGTCTAGTAGGGGCGCTCGTTGTCCTGGTAAGAAGAATCGTAGTTGCAAATGACATAGTTTAGTCCATTCTTGCACTTTGAAATGCCACATCCAACATAAGTAGTTTTGCCCCATATCACATTAAGATAGTGGCGACATTCTTCCCGGACACCTTTGTTTTGCTGGTAGTCATAAAATTCCTTCTCGGTGACCCATTATTTGGTAGCGGCTGCACCAGTCATGCCACCGCCGGAGACCAAGTTCTCGCCGTAAGGCCCCATTGAGTGCTCCATTTGGCAGTCCTCGATTCTTTTGTCGGCATAAGCTTGAGCGTACTTGGCTATGGTCTCGTTCCATTTGAGCGGTCCATTGCCAACCTCGGCACGAGCTATGTTGTGTTCATTGATGAAGCCCATCGATCTCTTCTTTGAGTAGGATTGCGGCGACATGCGTCATGATGATTGCGATGGTACAGTAGAGAACGTTGATTTGATAGATGTTGGTTTGAGAGGAGGAATGCAGATAGGGTAATATTTATAGAGAAAAAATAAGAGTAGGGTGTCTAAAATAGGCCTTAAGAAATGGGAGGTTGCATATATTTCGATTCTATATATAGATATAGCCATAGGGGACGGGAAAAGAGAGAGAAAGAATAGATTGACTTACATTAATTAAGAATTGAAAAGTTACTTAATAGCACGGTCTAGTGATATTCATCGTTATTTGTAATTAAGATATTTTAGGTTCGATTCTCGCTAAAAGCGAATTCGAACCAAATTAATATACTACCCATCCCCCACACTGAATGTAGATAATATCGAATGTATTAATTTTTTTTTTTAAGAGATTGACAAAAAAAAAAAAAAGTTATGAGATTGGAAAAAATAGAATTTGGTTTGGGTAACTAACATTTTGTTATCTTGCATGTTTTTTGGATTCCTTTTCGTTGTCCGGAGTTTTTTTCAAGTTGTTTACCTAGTTAAGGATTTTTCTGATACCTTCCCTACAAAAAAATGTTCTGCTCATGTACTTAGTCTTTTGATTCTTGAATAAAATCTAGTTTTTTTCTAAAAAATCGATAACTTTTATTTTGCGGTAGTCCTAATTCTGTCAAAAGTGTGATTGTGTAAATCTTAGTAGACTGTGTGTAGGATTCTATGAGATCTTTTAGATTTCGTTAATGTACTTGTGTTACTTGGAGAGCAAGATTCTCCCTTCCTTATCACTATAAATAAAGGCACAAAGAAGTGAGAAATCAGACAACACAATTCTCAAAGTCTCTCCACTCTCTCTGCCACCAGCCCTCTCCCTCTCTTTTCCCTCAGTAGAATAGGCTTACAATATGTTATCAACACACTCCCGTTACTGTGCCAAGGAACTGAAGAATTTTGGACAAGACATCATTCAAAGGCTTTCATCGTTTCCATTTAATCCAAGTTCTTCTAAAACACATAATCAATATTTTATAAGCCATGATAGCTAAAAACATTCACCATGAATATGTGATGCATGAACACCAAATTTGTAAGGTTAATATTGTGGATGCAAATTTCTTCCTCCTTGTTCTTGGACAAAATTGCACCTACAAAACAAATAACACATTAGGTGAAGGCTAAGAGCCTCACGCGCCCACGATGAATTGGGGGGGGGGGGTTTGGCCGAAGAACCTCCGATACCAAAGTTAGAATTTTAAGGGAAAAGTGTTGGAGAATTTAGAGAATTTAGCAAGAGAATTGGAATTGAGTTTTGGAGAGAATGAGGGTGTTTATATAGGGGTGTGGCCGGCCCCCTTGGGAGGAGAGGGACCGGCCACTTGGATGACTTTTTGGGTTAGGTTCTTGATTTGTAGCTAATTAGTAAATTAATTGAATAATAAATCAATTAATTAGCTAATTAATATAATTAAAAATGAATGATTTGGGGGTTACCTTGTGGAGAAGATTTGATGAGGATGGATGAAATAGGTTTTGAATTAATACCTATTTTCGGCACTTTTGACTTGGTTGAGGGATGATTGCTTGCTGCTCGAGCGTAGAAATCTCGGTGTGCCTCGAGGGTAATTTTGTCATTTTCACCCAAAAATCCACGTGTCGCCTCTTGATTATTTTGGCTACACAAATGCCCCCACACCTGTTGGGCTGCTCGCAGAAAAGGGCAACATGTGTATAAATTTTCTTGCTTTAGGAAACTTAGGATTGTTTCCTATTTTGATGTTGATTACCTCTTTAATAGGAAATTAGATCCTTCTAGGAAAGGGAAATAAATTTCTCTCAAAGCCTATTTAAGTCCACCTTAAGTGGGTTATTAAATCAACTTTGGATAGCGATTTATTCAACCCTACAAGAGAGAGAGAGCTTAGAGGATATTTGTTCCCCCTCCTCTAGCAATCTTCTACATCTTGCCAGTGTAAATGATCATTTTTCATTGCTTGCTTCGTCTTCTTGTTGCTTATTGGTAAGAAAAAATTAATTTTGTTGTCTTCTTAATTTTTGGGAGCCTTGGGGCTTGAAATTTGGCTCGACGGAGGTTGATGAGGCTTGAGAAAACTTGGGAATGGTCACGGCACAAGGGCTGCAATGGGTAGCTTGGTGGTATGGGTTTGACGCGGGTCAAGCAGGAGTTGGGCCGTGAGGCCTGCAGGTGAGAGATGACATGCCAGGCCGTAGGGCCTGGCATGGGTGCTGGGCTCCTGCGGCTTGGGCCTTCGTTTTTTTTTAGCATATTGAGCTCGGGCCCGTGCATATGTAAGGAAAGGGAGAGCAGCGGGCCGCCAGGTTGGCCAGCCTGGTTAGGCCGAAGGCTGCCTTGCTTTTTTTTTTTTGGGCCGAGAAACCTGATTTTTTTTTTTTTTTTTTTTTTTTTTTTTTTTCAAGTAGCCGTCTAACGAATCTTCTTTGCATCTTTGTAGAATTTCTTCGAGTATGTCTTCCTCGAACCACAAGAATGATGATGGTGTGCTGCCATTGTACCGTCAAGGTAAGTCTTTGAGCAAGGCTGGTTGTTTCAAGATTAACTCCGATGGCTTGTTTAGAGACTTATTCAAGGCATATTGGCACGCCATTCCGTCGGGAGTGCGTGTGAAGCATGTTAAGGATGGTAGCAGTCGTGAGCTATGTGATGAGGCTCATAGAGCCATCAAGTTCCACCCCTACTATTTTGTGTTGGGGTTTACATTTCCTATGCCGTGTTTCTTCCAAGAAGTGCTCTACTCCATGAGATGTGCCCCTGCCCAATGTTCTTGTAATGCGGTCTGTGTGATGGTGGGATTGCACAATCTAAGCCAATTCTTTGACTTAGATTTAATCATCAACGGATTTGGGTACTTCTTTAACATAGGTCATATTGAGGGAGTAAGGCAGCTGCGATCTTGCCATAGGCTTTTTGATAACTCGAGCAATGGAGATCATGAATGGGCCAAGGAGACTTTGGAGATAAGTGGAGAATGGGAGTCTAATTCTTCCCCCGAGCTGCATGTACCAACGGTCTTCATATCCGGTAAGTAAGCTGTTTGATCTCTCGGCTGTTTTGTATTTGTGCTAAGCTGCTCTATAATTTTTTGATTGTTTCCCACTACTTTTGTAGATTCGAAATTCGGCTGCACTTCTAAGACTTCTCCGGACATGAAGAAAGTGCATGTCGCTTTGGGTATCCCCTAAGAGTACCTCGAGTGGCGTTGGTTGCATAGTCCTCTTCGTAAGGAGAAAAATGGGCTGCCCCCGAGAGAGGAGATAAAACGAATCAAGGCTGAGGTGTTGGCTAATCCTATCACTGTGGTGGAACTTGCTGTAAATAAAGGTGGGAAAAAGAGACATTCCCCGCCTGCTCAAGAGATGCCTACTAAGAAGAAGCTGAAAACTTTTTCCACTGCTCGCGAGGGTTCACCGGCTGCTCCCAAGTTTGTGATTGACTTGACTTCCTCCAAAGGCAAGAAATAGGAGGCTGATAGATCTGTGCTGGTGGTGCCTATCGTTCCGAAGGCTGCTAGTTCGATTGCTGATAGGATTGCCCAGCGTAGAAGTTCCTTCGTGCCTTCGGTACCGAAATTCATGCCAAAATGTTCGTCCGGGGATAAGTCTGATTCACTTTTGGAGAGGCTTGTTACTATGAAGAGTGACAAGGTGCCCCTGCTTGCTAAAGTTGCGCCAAAACCAGTTCCTTCTACTGTTGAGATCGATTCGTCTACTGAGAAGAATGAGACTACTCGTGAGGTTGGTCGTGAAAAATCCACCAAGTTTGTTTCTAGGGAAGTTGCTTAGATTTGTGTGCTTTTGAAACCAGATCTACTTAAGGACATGGATGTATGTTGCAAGTTTGTTGATGGCGTGAAATGGGTTACTGGCCCAAGTTCCTTTGCAAAGCATACAACCGAGTATAAGAGGATTGCTCTGCTGGCTATGATGTAAAAAACGGTGATTCTTCCAACCGAGTCGCTTCTTGATCAAGACGATACCAAGGCTGCCAAGGAGGTGGCAAGAACTGTGGCAGCCAAAGCTTACTCCTAGGTCAAGAAAGTCAAGAAATTAGAATCTGAGCTTGCTACTTTAAAGTGGTCAAACATTTATGCCCCCACTTCACTGCAACTTAAGACTGCTCGCTAAGAGATCATGGATTTGAAGATTAGGCTTGACGCAATCCAAGTAAAGTATGAAAGTGTAGAGAAGGAGATTGGGTGTTACATACCTCATATTCAAGATCTTGAACGTGTCATCTCTGAATTCTGCTCCGCTGATTATGCAAATGATGAAGAATTGATCGTTGTTTACAATCAAGTGATCCACTTCAAGAAGGTCATTGATAGCGTTGAGCCTCAAGTGTCGGAACTCCAAGGTACTTTGAAGATCAACGATAGTCTGAAGAAAGAAGTGGATGAGCTGCAATAGGTCCGTGCTTGTCTGCTCGAGGAGAATGAGCAGTTGAATGGTGAGAATGCTGGGTTCGAGGCTTCCCTTATTCAGAGTCAAGTTGATTTCTACAAGTTGGGTTATGTAGACCATCTCTTTAGGTGGCCATCTGTCTTTGAGTTTTCTGGTAAAGACTTTGAAACCTTCTCTATTTCCTCGGAAGACTTGCTCACCTTCACTTTTGAGTCTTTTATTCGTGAAGTGGTCAAAGAAGTTGGTGCCCAGGCTGGGGCAGCTGGTGGTGAAGTGCCAGATGGTGCTGCTGCTTAGAGCGTCGCGGCTGCTGAAGGTGTGATGATCGAGTAGCCGTAGGAGGTCCAAGCTGCTGAAGAGTATTCTTCTAGGTAGCCTTTAGGATTTTCTTTGTTTTCCTTGTTGCTTTTGCTTTACTTGAACTCCTTCGGTCTTTGCTAGTTGTTTATCAATTTTCTTAGAAAATTTAATAAACTTGTTTCCTTCACTTTTCTCCATCTTCGCTCCTTTTGTTCATACCCTAACCTTTAAACTTTATAGGCTAGTGGTAAGCATGCTACATTTCTATAAGCAGACAAGCTTGCATAGCCTATGTAGCCTTAGGTGTTGGTGTAGAACTTTGTAAGGTTGTTAGCCATAGGGTTGGCAGCCGGACGCCTTACTTACAAAAACAGACAAGTCCGCGTAACCACTGAGCTGTTAACCTTGGCTTCCTCCAATTTCGTAGGTTGCATAGCAAGTATCACAACACTTTAGGATAAGGTGTAGATCATTCCACGCTTGGCAGAGGTGAAGCTTATCGACTACGTAGTATGTCAGCAGTGGATAAAGCTTCGTATATGCGCACTAGCTTGTTTAACCTTTCACAAGAATGTACGGTTATATAAGTCTAGCTCGGCTTTACTGCTCGAAGGGTAAGCCGTAGGTAGTCTTCTGGAAACAGTAGGCTACCTTAGTGCACTCGGTAGCAGCTTTAGGGTTCCAGGGCAGTCGTCCATCGGCCGTACTGCGTAATGTGCCTCATTCGTCTCTAGGGCCCGATTCCCTACGAATTAGGCCAAGAGACCCAAAATCCTTTAGTTATCTAAGCCTTGAAAAAGGCCATTGTGGCTACTTCTAGGAATCCCAGCGCAAGCCATCGTGCATCTAGCTATACTAGGGCAGCCCGGCTCATCCACGTCTGGATATTCGGAGTGTAGATTTTATCCTCCCGCTTTGGAGAGCAGACCCATGTGGGTGTCGGGGAATTAGTTTACCCTTTCGCACTGGAGAGCATGGTTAGTCCCTCGGGGGGTACAATTCCTGCCGTGAGTCCCTAAGAAGGGCGCGATCTTCTTTTGAAGTGCAGGAGAGACAAGTTGTTGTAGACATGTAGTCGAGCCAAGTTGTAAATTACTTCTGAAATCTTCATTGAAAAATGAGTGAAACGAATGAATAACTTAGCTGTAAAATATTGAATAACAACTGGATAGTCCTCGGCTTGCGAGGTGGTGCCTATTGAGCTGCTTGAGTCTTCCGGTCTTGATATAATGGGAGGTCACACATGGTACTTCCTTAGGTTGCAGGCGTTCTATTGCTTCTTGATCTCTTTGTCGTTCATGGTGGCAAGGGTGTAATTACCTTTACCGCCTACTCTGTTGATCTTGTACGGACCTTCCCAGATGGGATATATCTTTTTTGGGCCTTCTCTACGGGCAGTGATGAAGGCTTTTCTTAGGACTAGATCTCCGGGTTGGAACTACCAGATCTAAACTTATGATGAAGGCTTTTATTGTAGCTAGAGAGGAGCTGCTGCGATGTGGGTGATGGTTTGCTCGTGCTTCTCCTCTGCCAGATCTCAACTTGTGGCCATCTCCTTATTGTTCTGTTCAATGCTTGGCAATAGAGTGTTGATGCTTGGCATGATAATGTTGGGATGAATGATTGCTTCCGAACCAAATTCCAAAGAGAAATGATTTTCACCGGTTGCTCGTCTTTTGGTGGTGCAATATGCCCATAGACATCTGGGGAGTTCGTCTGGCTATTTTCCCTTCTTGTCGATGAGGGATTTCTTGAGGCAATCGAGGATCGTCTTATTGGATGCTTCGGCCTACCTATTCTCTTAAGGATACCTCAGCGTGGACATGTGCTGGTTGATGCCATACTTTTGGAAGAACTTCTCCAAATCTTTTCCCACAAATTGCGAGCTGTTATCAGTGACGATAGACTGACGGATGCCAAATCGACAAATGATGTTCCTTCATATGAAATGCTTTATGTCCGTCTGAGTTGTGGTTGTCATGGGCTCTGTTTCTACCCATTTGGTGAAGTAATCGGTTGCCACGATCATCATGCCTCTACCTTCGGTAGCAGGAGGCATAGGTCCTTCCAGGTTGATTGCCCACTGCATGAACGGCTAATGATTCATCTATGAGTGTAGTTTGCTGGCAGGCAGTGCTGATACCGACTTGTAGCGTTAGCAGCGATCATAATTTTGTACTAACTCCTTAGCATGTTGGTGCATGGTAAGCCAGTAGTAGCCTGCATTAAAAGTCTTATGTGCTAAGGATCGACCTCCGGAGTGGTTTTCACCAACGCCTTCGTGGATTGAGCTTAAACCTTCAAGTCATTGGGAGGCGCTAGGCAGCAGAGATGTAGTCCGATGTAGGACATTTAGATGAGAATGTCGTTCCACATGTAGTAGTGTGCTGCCTTTATTTGGAGCTTTCTAGACTCTAACCTTTCCGTGGGGAGTGTGTCGTTGACCAGGTAGTCTATAATAAAACTTTGCTAGTTGAGAGTTATACTAACTTATGACACCTCGACTGCCGACTCCACCTCTATGCTTGGCTTATCTAGATACTCCATCGGAATAGAACGTTTGAGTTGGTGGTCGATGAGGGAGCTTAGGCTGGCTAACGTATCATCGTGGGCGTTGTTTGCCCGCGAAACTTGAGTGAGAGTGTAAGTCTAAAATGCCTCGAGTTGTTTGCGTACCTTTTCTAGATATTGCGTCATCCTTAGATGTTTTACTGTGTACTCCCCAGTAGTCTCGCTGGTGATTAGCTGGGAATTGGAATGAATTGCTAGCTTCTTCACTGCCAAGTCTTTTTCCATTCGAATGTCTGCTAGTAGGGCCTCGTACTCTACTTCATTGTTGGATGCTTTGAAGCCTAGAGTGATCGCCTGCTCGAGCATTGAACCGTCTGAGGTGACAATGACCACTCCTGCTCCCGAGCCTTTATAATTGGATACGTCATCGACATGCAAATGCCAGAAGTCTCCTTTGGTGGGAACAGGTGTGGCTTAGGTGTGCTCGACCGCTTCTAGGGTGTTGTTGGGCCACTCTGTTGCGTCGCCTAGCCTAGGCGTGAATTCTGCTATGAAGTCCGCCAAGGCTTAGGCCTTTATTGTCGTGCGGGGTCGAAAAACTAAACCGTATTGGCCAAGTTCCAACGCCATTTCATCACTCGTTGAGAAGCGTCCAGACCATGTAGGATTGATCGTAGTGGATATTAAGTCATGAAGATGATTGTATGAGCTTGAAAGTATGGCCTGAGCTTCCGAGCCGCAATAACTAATGCCAAAATTAATTTTTCGATCTTCGAAGATCTAGTTTCCGCATCGAGAAGAGCTTTAGAAGTGTAGAATGTCGGCAGTTGGGCCCCCATCTATTCTCATATGAAGGCATAGCTCACTGCTATTTCTGAGACTGCCAAGTAGATGTATAAGTTCTCTGCTACTTCCGGCTTGGATAGTAAGGGAGGCGATGTGAGATACTTCTTTAGGTCTTGGAAAGCTCTTTTGCACTCTTCATCCCATTTGTCTCGTTGTGCCCTATTGATGGCTTTAAAAAATGGCTTGCATCGATCGGTGGATCGCAAAAGAAAGCGGTTAAGGGCAGCTGTTCGTCCGGTCATGCTTTGGATCTCTTTCAAGGTAGTGGGAGATTTCATCTTTAGGATCGCCCAGATTTGCTTGGGATGTGCTTCGATTCCTCGTTGGGTTACTAGGTACTCTAAGAATCTGCCTGAAGATATTCTGAATGTGCATTTCGTAGAGTTGAGTTTCATCCTGTACTTTCTGAGAATGTTGAAAGTTTCCGCCAGGTTGCGAATGTGGTCTGACCGCTGCTTGCCCTTCACCATGATGTCGCGTTCTTGAACATCATGTTTACTAACCTTTGGTAAGTGGCTCATACGTTCTTGAGGCCAAAAGGCATAACCTTGTAGCAGTAGGTGCCTCGCTCGATCACGAACATGGTTTTCTCCTTGTCGGGCTCGTACATAGCTATTTGGTTGTAGCCGGAGTATGCTTCCAAGAAGCTGAGCAGCTGGTTCCTAGAAGTTGAATCTACTAGTAGATCGATTCAGGGAAGCGGATAAAGATTTTTTGGGCATGATTTGTTGAGGTCGGTGTAGTCTACAACGTTAGCAAGCCATACTGAGTATGCTACCTCTTTTATGAATCCAGGCTCTAGTAGCTGTCAATTTCAGGTTCGATGATCGCTACTCACTCGAGTACGAAATGTCTTCTCTTTTGGATCACCGGTTTGGTTATGGGGTCGACTGTAACTTATGGCAAGCTATCTTGGGATTGATGTCAGGCATGTCGGAATGTGACCATGCAAAGATTTCTCGGCTTTCCCTAAAGAAAGTTATGAGTTCAGCAAAGATTTCTCGGCTTTCCCTAAAGAAAGTTATGAGTTCTTCCCTCTCGACTGGGCTTAGACGTAAGCCGATTTTAGCCATCTTTTTCGGCTGCTGAGGATAAAGAATGATGTCTTTGACGTCTTCTTTGGGTTTCCATCCTATCTCGTCTGCTTGGACGCAATCTTCTTGAACCGTTTACTGTAATTGCTATTTGGTAGCTTCTTCATCCCTTTGGACCTCGGTAACCTCTACAAGGGTAAAGGTTCTCTTTTTTTACTCCTTCAATACTTGCACAATGCATCGTCGAGATGTGGCTTGATCAGACTTGATATCCCCGACTCTTCCTTCTGGGATGCGAAATCGGATCTTTTGATACTTGACGGAAGTGACAGCATCGAGCTTGATCAACCAAGATCTCCCAAGAATCCCATTGTAGGGAGATGGGTCGTTTACGATCGTGAATGACTACTTTGAGACAACTGGTGGTCTTTTCACGTCAAGTGTGATGTGGCCAATGGCAGTCGAGGTGTGTCTGTTGAATCCGGTGAGTACCTCTGCTCGATGTATGATTGTGCTTTCTAGGCCTATCTTCTGAATGATTGAGAGTTGAAGTAGATTGACTGCACTTCCATTGTCGACTATCATTCTGTCGACTATAGCTTGGACTAATTGGACATATACTATTAGTGCGTCGTCGTGTGGAAAGTCGACGCCTTTTGCATCCTGCTTGGTGAAGCCAATGATGGATCCAAGTTGGGTATCGACTACTTGGACCCATAAGACTAGTAGAGCATGCTGGATCTTTCTCTTTTTGGAGTTGTTGGTGGCCCCCAAGTGCTCGGATTTGGTGAAGATGTCATTGATCCGAATCATTTTGGTTGGTGGCTCTTCATCATCGTCTGTATTCCTTCTAAGCTGCGCAACTGGCTTGTCTAAGTATTTTTCGACCTTGCCTTCTTTCACGAGCTTCTCTAGGTAGTTTTTCCTAGTGTGGCAGTCGTCGGTTGTGTGACCGAGACCTCTGTGGAATACGTAGTATTTGGTGTGATCCAACTTGGAAGTATCTCCCTTTGATTGTTTCGACAATTTGAACCGTGGCTCGTTCTTGATGTTGCGAAGGATTTGGTTGATCGGGATTGAGAACTTTGAGTAGTTCTTGGTTGTCGGCCTTTCTTTGGTTTTGGGTCGATCCCTACGTATGGCCTCTTGCCTGCTTTTGCTGGACTGCTTCCCTTCCTCATTTTGAGCCACTGTCGACTATTTTCAAGGCTACCCGGGCACCTTGTCTGCTCGTCGAGCCTTGTCCCAAAGTTCATGCTTCTCTGCCAAAGCAAATGAGTCAACCATAGTTAGATTTTCTTTCATCATCAATTCTCCGAACAGTGGGTGGTCTGCTGGGAGTCCTTTTTGGAAAGCTGCACGTGCTATTGAGTCATCACATCCAACTATCTTTGCCTTCTCTGCTTTGAACCTCTTCACGTAGTCGTGGAGCGACTCCTTTGGGTTCTTCCTCACGTTGAACAAGTGGTCGGACTTTTTCTTGATCGTGCAGTAGGATGAGTATTCTTTGGTGAAAACCAAGGAAAGATCATCAAAACTCCAAATGGATCGTGGGGGCAAGGTGTGAAACCAATCTTGCACCTCGCCTTGTAAAGTGGTGGTGAATATTTTGCACATAAGAGCATCGTTGTTCCGATAAAAGACCATCGTGCTTCGGTAGTGCTTCAAGTGCCTTTCTGGATCTTCATCTCCTTTGAAAGATGTGAAATGTGGCATGCTAAACTTTGGTGGAGGCTCTGCCTTCTTGATCTTGTCCGTGAAAGGTGACCTACTCATGTTGGTCATGTCTCGTCGTAGTGCTTCATCGGCCACTTTGTTGCTTTGGAAATCACGCAACCATTCGTTTAAAAGCCTTTCTACCTCTTCCTAAATTTGCCTTTGTTGGGGTAGCAGATCTCTCGGATGCCCTCGGTCTTGACCTGCTAGTCTAAGCTGCTCTTCTATGTGCTCGACTCGTCTATGTCGGGGCGGCGGTGCATGTGGTATGTTACTGGCAGCAAGGGAATTCTTCGCAGACTGCCTATTGAACTTGAGCCAGATTGAGTCACTGCTTCTCTCCGTCCGTCATGCTGCCTACTCCGATGTGTGATGCTCCTTGCGGGCCTAGCCGCTATGAATGTTTCGCTTGGAAGGCTGCTCATGTTGATTATTGGAGTGTGGCCCCAACCGTGAATGTATACTCGTTCGCGGGCCTAGTCGAGAGTGCACATTCCTCTGGGCACTAAGACGGGAGTATACGCCATCTCGGGGGCCCAATCGGGAATGTACATTGCCCGAACGCTCGATTCATGGCTGGTCGAATTGTTGCTTGCCAGGACGCTGCTAGAAAGGTTCTTCGTCTGCCCTTGTCCTACTTTGGGACACCTCGTCTGAGGCACGTTGGATCTTAGTGCGCTGCAAGAGTTCATTCACCAAGGTCGTCTATTATCCAAGGGCGCTCGTCAACTCTATGACTTGTCAAGACAAGTATTGTTTGCCATTCGGATTGGAAAAACATGGAAGAAATGCGCCTCTTTGAACAATGGAAGGGTGGTAGACTCCGAGCGCAAGATTTGAGTTGGGAAATGTCAAATCCGCAGATAAATGTGGTGAAAATGCCCCCGGTTCAATTGTAGGTCCTGAAATTTGAAGTCGAGATGGTTGAGCTAATCTTGGGCTGACTTGGGCTACTTGGGAAACCATGGAAGCAGGCTGGGCCATGGGAGTAGGCTGCTCTGCGTGTGGTGGACGCGGGTGCGAGGCTTGGGCTCGGCTTGTTAACGCATTAGGCTCGCATTAGGTTTAGGCGACTCAACTAGAGCTTGGGCTCTTGAAGGTTGAAGTGGCACGGCTTGGGCCGTGGCCTTGGAGCCGTGGGTTTTTCCAAAGCTGGCAGCCGTGGTGGTTGCCACAGTGGTGCCTCGTGGTGGTGCCACTCCATTCACCGCTACGTTGAGCCTTGTAGATCGCCGTAGACCTAATCTTTGAATGTTGGAATTTCCGTTCGTCGAGGTTTCTGAATCGCTTGCCATTGTACTTTTCTTTTACATTTTATCAAAGAATTTTTAGAAATAAAAATTCCAAGAATAAGAATGTACGAAAAATCTACAAATAAGCAAAGAAACAAAAAACCTTAGATGCGAGAGTCTTCTACGAGCGTGTGACTTAACTCTCAATGAAAGCACCAATTTGTGGATGCAAATTTCTTCCTCCTTGTTCTTGGAGAAAATTGCCCCTACAAAACAAATAACACCTTAGGTCAAGGCCAAGAGCCTCACGCGCCCACGATGAATGGGGGCTTTAGCCGAAGAACCTCCGATGCCAAAGTTAGAATTTTGAGGGAAAAGTGTTTGGAGAATTTAGAGAATTTAGCAAGAGAATTGGAATTGAGTTTTGGAGAGAATGAGGGTGTTTATATAGGGGTGTGGCCGGCCCCTTTAGGAGGAGAGGGACGGGCCACTTGGATGGCTTTTTGGGTTAGGTTCTTGATTTGTAGCTAAATAGTAAATTAATTGAATAATAAATTAATTAATTAGCTAATTAATATAATTAAAAAGGAATGATATGGGGTTACCTTGTGGAGAAGATTTGATGACGATAGATGAAATAGGTTTTGAATTAATACCTATTTTGGGAGGGATGATTGCCCGCTGCTCGCGCCTAGAAATCTCAATGTGCCTCGAGAGTAATTTTGTCCTTTTAACCACAAAATCCACATGTCACCTCTTGATTATTTTTGACTCCACAACTATGTACATACAACAAGATTTTATTTCACTCTCTAAGTACAAAAGTACAAAGGCTCATTTATCTAATTTCGTCTATTAAATAATATTTATTCGACGGAATGCAATTTCGTCTCTTATTGTACATATAAAAAAATAAATTATTTGTCTTGCGCAATGGAAAGAAATTTCGTTTGTTAAGATAACTTGCCCAATGCAAGTCTGCAAGACTCCGGCGCCTAAAGTAGTTAGGGTTCAAGGTATTCGTCGGGCACGATTACCTCGGTCCGTTGGGCAAGTATATTGGCATATCTCCACCGAGGATTTTTGGAGTAGGGAAAACTAATTTCCACAATCCAACCGTCAATATAGTTGATATATACTATGAGATTTTACACGCCAAAATTCACTAAAATAAACATTTGAGCATTAGGTAATGAGACGAATCTCTTCAATGGTTAGAAACTAAATTAAATATTTTAGCTCTTAATTTTCCGAATTTTTACAACTACACTTACCGACCCTAGAATAAGACAATGAACAGACCCGATCATGATTTAAAAATACTTACAATAGTGATTACCACAAAATGGTACAATACACCTAATAGGGCTAAGGATTAAAACACTAAGTGTTGGTTGAATTGAATGCATTGTTGTGGGGATTCGAACTCTACGAAATCATTTTTGAGGATCCAACCGTCAAACTTCTTTGAATGTAGCAAAATATCGCATGCGTAAAAAATCATCAAAAATAAACTTGCACGGGCTAGAGATTTGGTCTAAAAGGTTGGACAATTACAAACTTAGCATCACGATTTAACGGCTATATTACTTTTTGATTTTGTTATTTGGAATTGTTTTATAATTTTTACTTATTGCCCGACGAAATGGTTGTTTCATAGGGTGGGAGGCAAAACAGTAGTCGGGTAAGGTTGGAATTGTCGACCGGCAAAGTTTTGAGTTTTCCCCCATTTTTTTCACGAAAATCAAAATTCCCTCCAAAAATTGGGTTTGCCCGACGGTTTGTGTGGTACAATTCGTCGGATTAAGGTGTTTCCCCGAAATTGGATCCTCAACAGATCTGATCCTTAGGGATCAACAATCGTGGATCGTTAATCAAAAATCGTGCGGCCACAATTTTTTTTCTTTTTTATATTTTTCACGCAAAACGAGACTACTTTACTTTTAAAAATATAAAAAGCATTTAATTGTGGCCACACGATTTTTAATCAATGGTCTACGTAGGTTGATCCCTAGGATCCCCAGGGATTAGATCCGTCGAGAATCCAATCCCTGTTTCCCCACCCTTTTTTCTGCAAAAACTTTTCACTTGGCAGTTTTGTTGATCTAAATCCTTACTCGATGGAATGTGTCGTCGAGCAATCCCCAAAATCTGACACGTGAAAAAAATTTAAATCCTTGCCTGACGAATGGTTCCGTCAGGCAAAGGCCGTTTCTCCTAAATCCATTTGCTGCAATTCATCATCTCCCTGCATCTCTCACTCTCTCACCAAAATTCCTGCATTGCTAAAATTAACGGCTCCACTTTAGCGTTTACCCACTTTAGCTTTCATTAACATATTTAACGTTAAAGCACAATTTTTTTGGAGAATTATGTATGTCATCCAAGATATCAATTTCCTCATGTTTTGACAACTATCATTCACACATGTCTTCTGAAAAACGAATATGGTAACTGGTGCAGTGGCGGCAACAAAACAACATTATTATCATAATTGTACTTGGTTGTCACAGTTTTCTAGTGACGTTAAAGATAGATGTACTATGATTATATGTGTATAAAGATCCATAGAGGATCCTCGCTGTAACTTCAGTTTGTTATAAAAAAAAATACCAAAAAAGAAAATGGTTCATCATTTTTTTTAATTATTTTTCTGTCACCTCTCATCATATACAGCAACATGAATGTATTCGTATACAGCAACAGAAACCATCATCTGTCACCATCCCCTTATGACCAAAAAAAGGGTGTGCATGCATGACATTATTTATATACAACATAAGTAATGACATAGTAGCGTCTAGTAGGGGCGCTCGTCGTCCTGGTAAGAAGGATCGTAGTTGCAAATGACATAGTTTTGTCCATTCTTGCACTTTGAAATGCCACATCCAACATAAGTAGTTTTGCCCCATATCACACCAAGATAGTGGCCACATTCATCTCGGACACATTTGTTTTGCTGGTAGTCATAGAATTCCTTCTCGGTGACCCAGTATTTGGTAGCGGCTGCACCGGTCATGCCATCACCGGAGGCCAAGTTCTCGCCGTAAGGCCCCATTGAGTGCTCCATTTGGCAGTCCTCGATTCTTTTGTCGGCATAAGCTTGAGCGTACTCGGCTATGGTCTCGTTCCATTTGAGCGGTCCATTGCCAACCTCGGCACGAGCTATGTTGTGTTCATTGATGAAGCCGTCGATCTCTTCTTTGGGTAGGATTGCGGCGACATGCGTCATGATGATTGCGATGGTGCAGATGCTCAAAATAAGCTTGACGTTGAACGCCATTTTGTATCTCGATATGGGGTCTCGGTTTTGTTGTACAGTAGAGAACGTTGATTTGATAGATGTTGGTTTGAGAGGTGGAATGCAGATAGGGTAATATTTATAGAGACAAAATAAGAGTAGGGTGTCTAAAATAGGCCTTAAGAAATGGAAGGTTGCATATATTTCGATTCTATATATAGATATAGCCATAGAGGACGGGAAAAGGGAGAGAAAGAATAGATTGACTTACATTAATTAAGAATTGAAAAGTTACTTAATACCACAGTCTAGTGATATTCATCGTTATTTGTAATTGAGAGATTTTAGGTTTGATTCTCGCTAAAAGCGAATTCGAACCAAATTAATATGCTACTCATCCCCCACACTGAGTGTAGATAATATTGAATGTATTAAAAAAAAATTTGAAGAGATTGACAAAAAAAAAAAAAAAGTTACGAGATTGGAAAAAATATAATTTGGTTTGGGTAACTAAAATTTTGTTATCTTGCATGTTTTTTGGATTCCTTTTCGTTGTCCGGAGTTTCTTTCAAGTGGTTTACCTAGTTAAGGATTTTTTTGATACCTTCCCTACAAAAAAATGTTCCGCTCATGTACATAGTCTTTTGATTCTTGAATAAAATCCAGTTTTTTCGAAAACAAATGTTTTTTGCAGTCCTAATCCTGTTAAAAGTGTGATTGTGTAAATTTTAGTAGATTGTGTGTAGGATTCTATGAGATCTTTTAGATTTCGTTAATGTACTTGTATTACTTGTAGAGCAAGATTCTCCTTTCCTTATCACTATAAATAAAAGCACAAAGAAGTGAGAAATCAGACAACACAATTCTCAAAGTCTCTCCACTCTCTCTGCCACCGGCCCTCTCCCTAGAATAGGCTTACAATATGTTATCAACACACTCCCATTACTACGCTAAGGAACTGAAGAATTTTGGACAAGGATCTTCTACATCATTCAAAGGCTTTCATCGTTTCCATCTAATCCAAGTTCTTCTAAAACACATAATCGATATTTTATAAGCCCTGATAGCATGAAAACATTCACCATGAATCCATGATGCATGAACACCAAATTTGTAAGGTTACTATGTACATACAACAAGATTTTATTTCACTCTCTAAGTACAAAGGCTCATTTATCTAATTGTACGTAAAAAGAAAAAAAAGAATAAGACCTTGTGCAACGGAAATTAATTTCGTCTATTAAGTAATTTTTTGTCCAACGGAATACAATTTCGTCTCTTATTGTACATATAAAAAAATTAAATTATTTGTCTTGCGCGATGGAAAGAAATTTCATCTGTTACGATAACTTGCCCAATGGAAGTCTGCAAGACTCCTTCGCCTAAAGTAGGTAGGGTTCAACGTATTTGTCGGGCAACATTACCTCGGTTCGTTGGGCAAGTATATTGGCATATCTCCACCGAGGATTTTTGGAGTGGGGAAAACTAATTTCCACAATCCAACCGTCAATACAGTTGATATATACTATGAGATTTTATACACCAAAATTCACTAAAATAAACATTTGAGCATTAGGTAACGAGACGATTCCTTCAATGGTTAGAAACTAAAATTAAATATTTTAGCTCTTAATTTTCCAAATTTTCACAACTACACTTACTGACCCTAGAATAAGACAATTAACAGACCCAATCATGATTTAAAAATACTTACAATAGTGATTACCACAAAATGGTACAATACACCTAATAGGGCTAAGGATTAAAACACTAAGTGTTGGTTGAATTGAATGTATTGTGGGGATTCGAACTCTACGAAATTATTTTTGACGATCCAACGGTCAAATTTATTTGAATGTAACAAAAATCGCATGCGTAAAAAATCATCAAAAATAAACTTGCACGGACTAGAGATCGGTCTAAAAAGTTGGACAATTACAAACTTAGCATCACGATTTAACGGCTATATTACTTTTTGATTTTGTTATTTGGAATTGTTTTATAATTTTTACTTATTGCCCGGCGAAATGGTTGTTTCATAGGGCGGGAGGCAAAACAGTCGTCGGGTAAGGTTGGAACTGTCGGCGGGCAAAGTTTTGAGTTTTCCCCCATTTTTTTCACGAAAATCAAAATTCCCTCCAAAAATTGGGTTTGCCCGACGGTTTGTGTGGTACAATTCGTCGGATTAAGGTGTTTCCCCACCCTTTTTTCTGCAAAAACTCTTCACTTCGCAGTTTTGTTGATCTAAATCCTTACTCGATGGAATGTGTCGTCGAGCAATCCCCCAAATCTGACACGTGTAAAAAATTTAAATCCTTGCCCGACAAATGGTTCCGTCAGGCAAAGGCCTTTTCTCCTGAATCCATTTGCTGCAATTCATCATCTCCTGCATCTCTCACTCTCTCCAAAATTCCTGCATTGCTAAAATTAACGGCTCCACTTTAGCTTTCATTAACGTATATAACGTTAAAGCACAATTTTTTTGGAGAATTATGTATGTATACCAAGATATCAATTTCCTCATGTTTTGACAACTATCATTCACACATGTCTTCTGGAAAACGAATGTGGTAACTGATGCAGTGGCGGCAATAAAACAACATAATTATCATAATTGTACTTGGTTCTCACAGTTTTCTAATGACGTTAAAGATAGATGTACTATGATTATATGTATATAAAGATCCATAGAGGATCCTCGCTGTAACTTCAGTTTGTTATAAAAAAAATACCAAAAAAGAAAATGGTTAATCATTTTTTTTAATTATTTTTCTGTCACCTCTCACCATATACAGCAACATGAATGTATTCGTATACAGCAACAGAAACCATCATCTGTCACCATCCCCCCTTATGACCAAAAAAAAGGTGTGCATGCATGACATTATTTATATACCACATAAGTAATGACATAGTAGCGTCTAGTAGGGGCGCTCGTCATCCTGGTAAGAAGGATCGTAGTTGCAAATGACATAGTTTTGTCCATTCTTGCACTTTGAAATGCCACATCCAACATAAGTAGTTTTGCCCCATATCACACCAAGATAGTGGCCACATTCATCTCGGACACATTTGTTTTGCTGGTAGTCATAGAATTCCTTCTCGGTGACCCAGTATTTGGTAGCGGCTGCACCGGTCATGCCATCACCGGAGGCCAAGTTCTCGCCGTAAGGCCCCATTGAGTGCTCCATTTGGCAGTCCTCGATTCTTTTGTCGGCATAAGCTTGAGCGTACTCGGCTATGGTCTCGTTCCATTTGAGCGGTCCATTGCCAACCTCGGCACGAGCTATGTTGTGTTCCCTGATGAAGCCATCTATCTCTTCTTTGGGTAGGATTGCGGCGACATGCGTCATGATGATTGCGATGGTGAAAATGCCCAAAATAAGCTTGACGTTGAACGCCATTTTGTATCTCGATATGAGGTCGGTTTTGTTGTATAGTAGAGGACGTTGAATTGATAGCTGTTGGTTTGAAAGGAGGAATGCAGATAGGGCTATACTTATAGAGACAAAATAAGAGTAGGGTGTCAAAAATAGGCCTTAAGAAATGGGAGGTTGCTTACATTTCGATTCTATATATAGATATAGCGGTAGAGGACGGGAAAAAAAGAGAGAATAGAATAGATTGACTTACACTAATTAAGAATTGACAAGCTACTTAATATTACCGTCTAGTGGTATTTATCTTCATTTGTAATTGAGAGATTTTAGGTTCGATTCTCGGTAAAGACAAATCCGAACTAAATTAGTATGCTACCCATCCTTCTAGGTGACAATGACACAAAGGAGGACCCTAGAGACTACACTGAAGCAATGTCCGACATTGATTCAAAGAGATGGCAAGAGGCCATGAAATCCAAGATGGATTCCATGTATCAAAATCAGGTCTGGACTCTTGTAGACCCTCCAGAAGGTATAGTACCTATTGGAAACAAATGGGTATTCAAGAGGAAGATAGGCGTTGATGGAAACGTGGAGACTTATAAGGCTAGACTAGTAGCCAAAGGTTACAGGCAACGAGAAGGGATTGACTATGAAGAAACCTTTTCTCCTGTAGCCATGATTAAGTCCATTCGGATTTTGCTTGCTATAGCTGCGTACCATGATTATGAGATATGGCAAATGGACGTGAAGACGGCCTTTCTGAACGGCTACCTAGAGGAAGAGCTCTATATGACTCAACCCGAAGGTTTCGTGTCCAAGTCTGAAAAGACTAAGGTATGCAAGCTTCAAAGGTCCATTTATGGACTTAAACAAGCCTCCAGGAGCTGGAATATTCGTTTTGACACAGAAATCAAATCGTTTGGTTTTACTCAAAACGAAGACGACAATTGTGTTTATCAAAAGGTCGTTGGGGATGCAGTTGTATTCCTAGTGTTATATGTAGATGACATATTACTATTCGGGAATGACACTGCAGTACTTTCTTCTGTAAAAGTGTGGTTGTCCAAAACCTTCCACATGAAAGATTTGGGAGATGCATCTTATGTGCTTGGGATAAAGCTCTATTGTGATAGATCTAGAAAACTAATTGGATTATCCCAATCTATGTACATAGATAAGGTGCTAAGTAGGTTCCAGATGGAACAATCTAAGAAAGGTTCTCTTCCTGTGAGACATGGAATTCACCTTTCTAAGTCCATGGAACCTAAGACTCCTGAAGAAATACGGCACATGAGTGCTATTCCTTATGCTTCCGCCATAGGGAGTCTCATGTATGCATGATATGCACAAGGCTTGATATCGCATATGCTGTGAGCATTACTAGTCGATATCAATCTAACCCAGGATCAGAACACTGGACAGCTGTCAAGACGGTCCTTAAGTACTTAAGAAGAACTAAGGACATGTTCCTCGTTTACGGAGGAGCGACAGAGTTGCGAGTAGAAGCCTATACAAACGCAGATTTCCAATCTGATGTCGACGATAGAAGTTCCAACTCCGGATATGTGTTCACTCTGAATGGTGGGGCTGTCAGCTGGAAAAGCAAGAAACAATCTATAATTGCTAATTCCACGACAGAGGCTGAATATGTCGCTGCAGCTGAACCCGGCAAATAAGCGTTCTGGATGAAGAAGTTCATTACTGAACTTGGAGTGGTTCTAACCATTACATCACCAGTAACTTTGTACTGTGATAATAGTGGGGCGATAGCTCAAGCCAAGGAACCCAGGGCTCATCAAAAGAACAAGCATTTTGACAGACGCTTTAATATCATTAGAAGATATGCTACCGAGGGGAAAGTCAACATCCTCAAGGTTGCCTCAGTTGATAACGTAGCAGATCCACTGACGAAGCCAATGTCTCAAATCCAGCTTGACCGCCATATGGAAAGGATGGGTATTAGATACATGGGAAGGTGGCTTTGAGTGCAAGTGGAAGATTGTTGGAAGTATGCCCACAAAGCCACTCATTTGATGTAATAGCTTTTGGAATACTTATTGTATTAAACTATTATATGTTTAATGAAGGGCAAAGCTTATTGTTAATCACTATTAATTGTATTATGTGTTTAAGCAATAAGGGAATCCAAGGAATGTATTTAATCTAAGAGAGAAGTGATCTAAATAAGTTAGATTAACGAGACCTTTCTCTTATGTTCATTCCTAAAACGTTCCTAGCCATAGGATTGCCAATTGGGCACTGACAATCCGCTAAGGTTAGTATGTGTTATGTTAACTCAAGTGTGAGTATGACTAGTCTCAAGTCATTTAGTGTTGGACACTGAGACAAACACATAGGTGCTCGAAAGAGTAATCGAGTACATTGAACAACGATCAAAATAGAGTTCGAGCATACATGTCATGTAAGAACTCGTAAGTTGCAATATGCAAAGTCGTCCTTTAACCTGAGGCATCATTAATGTCTAATGGTTAGGTCCTTGATCTTTGATTATGTCAAAGGCATTCCATTGAGAGTGTCCACGACATTGTTGGGGTCAAGCTATCTAGTCATGTAGGCATGTGAATGCACAACAAGGGATCTCTAACCTTCCATGGTGGAAGGTGAATACTCTGAGATATGATTCGAGAGTCTTTGGCCAAAGCATACGAATATGATTTAGGAAGCATGTTCCAAATCATATTCAATTGATTCATATAGAGAAGTATCACATTGGATAGTAGACATGAAACAAACTATCACTCAAACAATGTGATCAAGAGTATTGTATTAGAGAATGACCGTATTGCATTGTAATTGTAACTGGATAGGTTCTCCAACCACTTCTACTTAGCTTGGGTAGCCATGACATACTGCTAGGTGTCACTCATGGTTTGTGGAAGCCCTGAGGATTAGCAAACACTAATCTTCATCAAAGGGAGAATTGAAATGTAGTTTCAATTCACAATCGATCGTTAAGAGTAACAATCGCCCACTGCCTCGCTAATTAGAACCTAATGGATCGTACACCGAGTAAGCGTGAAAGTGAAGAAATATAAATGAGATGGATAAGCAATTAAATAGTTTAATTGAGAATGGTCAAGATTAATTAATTAGTTAATTAATCTTACGAAAGGTTCGTATTGGGCTTTTAAGTTGGTTTTGGGTTTCGGGGCCCAAAAGGGTTTTTGGTCCACAAGGCCCATTGAGTTTAGGTTGTGTGACAACTAAAACTAAATGGAAATTAACCCAAAAACAAAGTCAAAACCGGCCTAGGGTGAGGGTTATCAAACTTGGGTTAATTGCAAGTTTGCCACTCACATGTGAGGTGGTATAAAAGCATCTTTATAGCTTTTACCTCACTAGGGTTTTTGGGACAAAGAAGAGAAATATTTTCTCTCTTTTTCTCCATAGAGGCCGGCCACTTAGGGGAGGGATAGCTAGCAATCCTTCTTCCTCTAAGTCATCCATTTCATCTTCACACCTCATCCTTGGTGTGGAGACTTAGAGACACCAAACTTTTCGTGTTTTTGGAGATCCTTTCCTCACATCCTCAAGGAGCAAAGGAGTAACAAAAGGAAGTAAATCACAAGGAAGATCCAAGGAGCTAGGAGGTGACTTGAAGGCCCTCCACTTGGGTGAATCCCTTGTGTAAACAAGGATGAGCTTCAAGGGTAATGAATCTCAAAATCCTTTCTTCTCTTTAATGTTGTTAAAGAGTCTTGTGGTTCACCATTCACTAGGCTTTGAAAGTCATGGGTTTTAGAATTGTTTTTGAATGCATGCCTACTTTAAAGTGTTATTAGTTTGCATATGTGTTCAAATATTCTCACATGTTCTTAGCTAGGACAAAATTTTTCCTTCAGGTGCCTCGTTAAAACCTAGTTAGGTAGCAAAAACCCAATGGGAAAAATGCTCCTAATCGTAGGGAAAAAGAGTACATTAAGATCATGCGAGTATGCTTCTAGATACTCCCCCTGAGTTAGATATAACTTCTAAATAAGAGAACTACAAGCGATTCAACTCAGATAATTTATGCATACCGATTCCTTGGACGAGCTTCTAAAATGTAGACTTGGGAAATGACTTGGTGAAGAGATCGGCCAGGTTGTCCTAAGAACGGATTTGCTTGACTCTAATGTTCTGATGCTGCTGCTATTGGTGTGAGTAAAAAAACTTTGGCGCTATGTGCTTGGTATTGTCTCCCTTGATGTATCCCTTCTTCAGCTGCTCGATACATGCTGCATTGTCTTCAAAGATCGTCGTAGGAAGGTCAATGACTGATGTAAGAGCACTAGTGCTTCGAATATGTTCCATAACTTCTCTCAGCCAAAAGCATTCACGCAATGCTTCATCCAGGGCGAGAATCTCAGCATGGTTAGACGAATTCGCAACTAGCGTTTGCTTGGTAGACCTCCAAGATATAGCGGTGTTCCCAACGAGAAAGACATAGCCCGTTTGAGAACGGGCTCTATGTGGGTCAGACAGATATCCAGCATCTACGTAACCAACAAGGCGAGAATCAATCCAAGAACCATAGGGGGTGGCAACATTCGGAGATTCACGGGTATAGAACAAACCCAAATCCGTAGTACCCTTGAGGTAGCAGAAAATGTCTTTAACACCATTCCAGTGCCTGCGTGTGGGCGCATTGCTGCATCTAGCCAATAGATTCACAGCGAATGAGATGTCAGGTCTAGTGCACTGAGCCAAGTACAATAAAGCCCCTATTGCACTTAGGTAAGGAACTTCGGGTTCCAAAATCTCTTCCTCATCCTCCTTTGGACGGAAGGGATCTCGTTTAGCATTTAGAGTCCAAACGACCATAAGTGTACTCGAAGGCTTCGCTTTATCCTCATTAAAACGATGCAACACATTTTGGGTGTAGTTCGATTGATGTGCTAGGATTCCATCCGAATAGTGCTCGATCTCTAGGCCAAGACAATATCGAGTTTTCCCAAGATCCTTCATCTCAAATTCCGATTTCAAGTGTGCAGCAATTTCCTCAAGCTCTGCGAGAGTCCCAATGAGGTTCATGTCATCGACATAAACTGCAACGATTGCAAATCCGGAATGTGACTTCTTTATGAACACGCATGGGCATAGTTCGTTGTTCACATAACCCTGACTTGTCAAATATTCACTCAGACGGTTATACCACATCCGCCCGGATTGTTTCAATCTGTAGAGTGACCTCCTCAACCTAATTAAGATAGTGTTCCGTGGTCTAGAACTATTTGAACCAGTCAATGGAAGTCCTTCTGGAACTTTCATGTAAATTTCCGTATCTAGATCCCCATAGGGATACGCGGTTACCACGTCCATAAGCTGCATATTCAGTTTTTCGGAAACTACCAAACTGATTAGGTAGCGGAACGTTATAACGTCCATTATGGGAGAATACGTCTCCTCGTAATCAATCCCTGGGCTCTGAGAGAAACCTTGCGCTACGAGGCGTGGTTTGTATCGTATTATTTCATTCTTCTCATTACTCTTTCTCACAAAAACCCACTTGTAATCAACAGGCCTCACGCATGGTGATGTAGGAACACTAGGTCCACACACTTTATGTTTCGCAAGTGAATCGAGTTCGACCTAGATTGCTTGTTTCCAGTTTGACCAATCGGTTCTACGTCGGCACTCATCGACGAAACGTGGTTCAATGTCATCGCTAAGCATGATGTCAGTAGCTACAGAGTATGCGAATGCATCGTCGATGATCATCTCATTCCTATTCCAAACCTCATCCAATACTGTGTAGTGGACCAAAATCTCACGATTCTCGAGAGACCGGCATGTTTCATCTGAAGCATCACCGTAATCTAGAATAACCTTATGCGCTGGAACGGATGAGTGAGCGATGGTCGGATTCAAACTAGGGTCACTAGTTGGTGCCATTTTCCTCTTCCAGGGTTGTGAATCCTTTAAACCAATAGGTCTACCATGCTTTAGGGTCAGGGCAGATGATTAGCTAACGGTCAATGTACCTTGCCGTGTGGAAGTTGAGGCCTCCCCACCTTCGAAGACGGTCCGGCCTTCCCAGGCGGGTTGTTGACGTACGCAGGGTACATCTATCCTTGCAGGTGTGTTTGCAGTGGGTATATGTGATCTTGTCACCTTAGCTAGATCAGTAAAAGCATTCGGCATGCTTTGAGCAATGCTCTGAAAATCTATAATTCGTCGCACCTCAGTTTCAGACTAGGCAGTGCGGGGATCTAAATGAGACATAGTAGGAGCATACCACGACAATTCGCGGCGTTCTACGGGAACGTTAGCATGCTTATCTCCCCCTAACGACTGGAAGACTGTCTCATCAAAATGACAATCCATAAAACGTGCGGTAAAGAGATCTCCTGTCAAGGTTTCTAACTAGCGAACTATTGATGGCGAATCATAACCGACATAGATTCCCATTTTTCTCTGAGGACCCATTTTGGTACGTAGCTGCGGCGCTATTGGCACATAAATGGTGCACCTAAACACCCGTAAATACGAGACGCCAAACTCATATCCAGTGACCAACTGTAACGGTGAATGTGGTTAAGTAGAGGTAGGCCTCAGGTGGACCAACATAGCTACGTGCAATATTGCATAGCCCCAGGCAGATACCGGCAATTTGGTTCTCATAACCAAAGTCTAAGCTATCAATTGAATGCGCTTTATGAAAGCTTCTGCCAGTCCATTTTGGGTGTGAACATGAGGCACAGGATGTTCCACATCAATCCCTACTGACATGCAATAATCGTCAAAAGTCTATGACGTAAACTCTCCAGCGTTATCCAATCAAATCGACTTAATTGGATAATCAGGGTGGTGAGCCCTTAGCTTAATGATTTGAGCTAGGAGTTTAGCAAACGCGGCGTTGCTTGTGGACAACAAGCAAACATGTGACCATCTTGTCGATGCATCAACCAACACCATAAAATATTTAAATGGTCCACAGGTTGGTTGGATTGGTCCACAAATGTCCCCTTGAATCCTCTGAAGAAATTTAGGGGGGTCGTGAATAATCTTTGTATGGGAGGGTTGAGTATTCAACTTCCCTAAAGAACATGCTTTGCATGGCGAAACTCCAACATAGGGATGAAACTTATGCCCGTGAGAAGATTTGAGGATACGGCACATCATGTTGTGTCCAGGATGTCCCAAACGGTCATGCCAAAGCAACAAAGTGTCCTGGAACTCAGGCATAGGGCCGGCCACACTGTGGGCTTCTATGCCGCGAATGGTTGTGATGTACAACCCACTCGGCAGACGTTCCAACTTCTCATGAATATGCTTCTGGCCATATTCATATGAAGAGTTACAAAGAAATTCAGCTATGTCACTTTGTCAATACCTTCTATACTCATTCTCTCATTCTCTCTCTCTTTTCTAACTGTCAACCCCTATTTTTCTGGGATGCCTGCCAACCAGTTAAAAACAAATAACTCCTCTCATAAATAAATTAAAAAACAAATATTTAAAAATATAAAAATATATTTCTCAACACACAAAGTATGTGACCTTTGCTAGTAATGAATTAATATAATGCATTACCATATCTCTTAACTATATAACTTTAGATAAATTATTTTGCGAACATATAAACACCTATATAATAGTAAAACATAAAATAGAAGATACATTTTTTTAAAAGTTAAATTGTAGGTAAATTATATTCGTACAAAAATAAAATTGTAGACACATTATTGTTGTAAAAAAGATAATTTTTTTTTTATATAAAATTGTAGATACATTATTGTAGCACAGTAGGTAAATTATTTTCATATAAAATAAAAAAACTAGGTAAATTATGACACACCCAGACCCGGAATGTCCACCTGAACTCCGAATCGAGCTATGTTGGCCAATACCCGGAAGGTGACGATGCCATAAAGTGTAGTGAGGTGGAAAATGTGAATAAATTTAAACCTAAAAGTGCCTAAATGCAAGAGTGGGCATGTGAGCGGGAATGAACCTATTTCGCACGTGATGTCAGCACGTATGTAAAGTACAATAAAAGTAGAATGAGAATTATACCATCAAAGGTAATCTCCTATACCAAGATTTGCCAAGAATCCTCATCAACACGAAAGCTTTGCCACTAAAACCTGGATGGGCGAAAAATAAGGGTGAGTGGGCCTGAAAATAAAGTTTGTGAAACCTTTTCAAAAACGTAGTAACCCCTTGCCGTAAAACAAGTATGGTTTCCAAATATATATACATATAGCATGAAAACACTTACCGTAAACAGAAATACTTCATAAATACGATAAGTCACAATATTTCACATATAAAACATATAATATAACTAATCACACTATCTCGTGTAAACAAACATATAATATATGGTGCTCATTGACATATGTTGACACACGAGCTCATGCAGAGATATTCATGAATAGAACTAGGTGTAATAAGGATTTACGCTCTAGTACTACAATCACGTGAAGACTGGCGCTATGCGCATCACATACGAATCCTAATTGCCTATAGCAATCTAGGACATGACTGACACCTACAATGGATCCAAAGTGAGCGTATGGTGTGATGTGACATACATGTGAAGCCTGGCCCTGGCTCAGGCGAGTACAAACACTAGTGTAGCACACAATGAACAGATAATGTAAATATGATCGTGTAACAACAATTCGATAATTCTAATCATTGAAATATTATTCATGACCATAAATACAATTAAGGCATCCATAATAATACGCATACCTATGCATCTCGTACGATGTAGCATAATTCATGAATTCCGTCAATACGCTAATTCTTATAAATGTTAATCTAATATAGTAATGTAGAAAATTCTTTATCAAATATACAAATGGAAACTAAATAAATATATAATATTTAAAAGCAAAGACCCGCTCACAAATCATGTCGTCGAGTCGAACCCACCTCGCGGGCATCGAAAGTCCTTGTGATGCATTTCACCTAGAAACAAAACCATTTACGTAAATATATACGTACTAATACAAATACGCGTTTTTGCACAAAGTACGGCTAATAAAAAAACTACTTTAAAACAGTCGAATTTCAAAAAATGAACGGCGGATTCAGATTCGACATGTCGAGAAACCTATGGCTGGACCTCGAGTTCCTCCACGCGCCACACTCACAACTCACAGTGGCTTCCCCACGAGCCTGCGAGTAGGCTGGTACACGCTTTTTTCGCCAAGGCCTGCAAATTGCAGGTTACAAAGCCAACTTTCAGAGCTCCAACCGAGCTCATTTCTCAACCAAAATCAATGACTTAAGAACCTAAATGAAGTTATAAATGTAGGGAATCGATCTATACCCATTTAAGGCTGTGAAATGGCCGGAGTTGGCCGGAAAAATGGGGCCACAATTTAGTTTTTTTCCATAAATCTGGAGAAAGTTTTCCCTCGTCCTATCAACCTCCAAATCCTACTAAAACAAGTTTAAACCTTAAAATCCTTTACAAACAATGAAAAGGGTAAGAGAGAGTGAGTTCCTGAAGCCTACATTGGTTGGAAAATCATGAAGTTTTGTTGGGAAAACATCAAGTTCAAACAGAGCTCCGTGTGAGCTTCTACGCACAGTTTCTGTAAGCCAAGGCTTGGATTAAGTTTGTAGGGGTGAGAGGATGGTGGTCTGATGGTGTGTCAGCCTCATCAGAGTCGGCCATGGCAGGAGGTCGCCATCTCAATTTCTGTGCAGTGGGCACAAGGTAGAGAGAGTGAGAATTATGGGGTTTAGAAGCGAGAAAATGGAAGGTGGTGGTGGTGTTTCGCTAGAGTTGGCGATGGTGATGGTTCGTGTCTGTATACAGAGAGCAAAAAGAGAGTTTGAGATGAGAGAGTTACGAGGATGAGAGTACGAGAGAGAGAGTGTGTCTGAGAAGTATGAAAGAAGGGAACTCGGGGACATGGGAGGAATGAGGCGTGGGCCCCACCTGGCACACATCCGAAAGCCACAAGGACAAAATAGAAAAATAGCTCACCTAAATGTGAAATTACCAAATTGCTCCTTACGTTTGTAGTGTCGTAAAATTTTAACCATAACTCTGATTTCAGTTCCGCTTGCACCTACACGTTCATAGCGACAAGTACTACGACAATATGCTAAGAGAATGGTTCATACGTGTTACGAAATAACGGTCAACGAAAGTCAACAATCTCACCTCTCGAGACTTTCTCGTCAAATCACTCTTTTAAAATTAATAAAGTCGTAAAAATTAGAGACGGATTGTTGCAAATTCTATTCCTACAATAAAATTATTTACACATTATTGTTAAATAAGAATAGGGAAATTTTTATCCTAAAATTTGAACAATAAATAAATTATTTTTGTACATACATTATTTTTTGTAAAAATTAAACAAGGGGTACATCATTAGCTTCACAAATTATACACAGTAGGTAATTTATTTTTGCTAAAACTAAACAATAAATTAATTAATTTTGAAGATACATTAGTGTTGTAAAAATTAAATAATAGGTACATTATCTTTCCACAAATTTTATGGCATAAAATTATAGGTACATTATTTTATTGATAAATAATTTAAAAGATAGACTATTTCACTAAAAAATATATATTTAAATTGAAAAAGTTGTTGAGATTACGAAAACTTTACAAATGAATTCCTATATCAATTAGAAGCACATTTTATGGAGTGAGAGAAACATGAATCAACCAAATTAATTACAAACCGTGGAAATCCTGAATTCTCATATAACATGCAATGAATTTAGAGTATTAGTGCCAATTTTTTTTTTTTTTTTTTTTGTAAAATCATTAATCCTCCTTAAATTTTGCATATGTTTAGTTGTGCACATTAAACATGCAAAAATGGGTACTTTAGGTATTTGAAAAATGAAAATGTGTAAAGTCAAATATAATTAATGAATTTGCTTATGTGGAGTCTAGTTATTGAGTTTTATTCAAGTAAAAAACTTATGTCGGGTTTTATATGAAAAAAGTTGAGTTTGAAAGGTTAAAGTTATATTTTCAATTCTTTTTATTCCTGAATAAAATCCAGTTTTCTCTAAAAATTGTAACTTTTATTTTGTAGCAGTTTGAATTCCGTTAGGAGTGTGATTGTGTAAATCCTAGTAGATTGTGTGTAAGATTCTATGAGATCTTTTAGATGTTTCTTTATTGGACTTCTGTTACTTGGATAGCAAGATTCTCTATTCCTTATCACTATAAATAAAGATACAAAGAAGTGAGAAATCAAACCACTGAATTCTCAAACTCTCTCTTCTCTCTCTCCCGCCAGCCCTCTCCCTCTTTTTTCCCTTAGTAAAATAGGCTTAGAATACATTATCAACACACTTTCGTTACTGCGCTAAGGAACTAAAGAATTTTGGACAACAATCTTAGACGTCATTCAACGACTTTCATTGTTTCCATCCAATTTAGGTTCTTCTAAAGAACGTAGTTGATATTTTATAAGCATAGCATGAAAACATTCACCATGATACAACCCCAAAATTTTTTTTGCTTTATATATTGCATGTGGGACCATGATTTTCGATGGTCGGAGCAAAGCGAATCGAAATATGAATACCTCAGAAGTCCGGTCATGGACTCAACAGCCTCCGCTACAAAGCTGAATAAACAGAGCTGCAATGACACCGCCATCATCTCATCTGAAATCAGTGGGCGAGACTTCGCTGAGATTGACCATGCTTGTTCCGCAAGATACGAAAACCTAATCCAGCATGGAATCAGCGAATTCGTATATTTTGGAGTCCTTATAATCTAAGGATTGGCGTGCCAAGTAATCACACTCCTAAGAGAATGCAAATTCTATCCCTGAGACCCTCTGGATTCTCTCGGTTTAATAAGGATTACACTATCCTAAAAGGTCATCTCCTCAACTGGTATAAATACATCATTCTAGGGTTCATCTCTGGTAACGCAATTATCGCATACTTATTTTCTTACCTACTCCTTGAGTCTTATATTGCTTACTAACTTGACCATCAAGAGAGCCTTTAACTGGCATACCCCTTTGCCCGGTTTTTGGCTTACTAAAAAAATTATTATTATTTACTCTTTTACAGTTTACTTGAATTTGTGCATATTTAAACATTATTAAGGATATAAAACGAAATTAGAGCTAACAAAATTATAATTAATTTTTCAAATCACATGGCATCAACCCCACATTCTTTGGCGATGCTCAGATCTGTCTTAACGTCGATTATTTGATATTACAACTGTTTCTTATATCCTTATATCTGTTAACTACAATGAAATAAGTGACGGAGATGAAACAGAGATGAAAGAGAGATGGATGAAGAAAAATGTGTAGTATGATATAACATATCAATTTAGCTAACAAAAAGTTAGTACTTTGTTTTTTATTTTTTTTTTCATTTTTATTAATTATTTTATCGTCACGTATAAATGATCACGCGCTAGTTCCGTAAAGGGATGTTGTAAGTGTTGGAATGTAATTTTCATACACTCGTTAGATTTTAATCGTCTCTCATCTCATTCCCTTTTTATTTTTCTAATTTCCCAAAAAAAAACACAAGACCTAGACCTGGTAATTTCTGACACGATATGAAAACAACATGAAAATAATGAATATCGGGTCAACAAAATAACTAATCGGATCATTATCGGGTAACCCGTTAACTAATCGGGTCATTATCGAGTGACCCGTTAATAACATGTTCTTAACGGGTATACACGCAGGTAACACGTGGGTAACCCGTTTCGACCTGTTAAAAAAAATTATTTTGATAATTTTAAAGTTTAATTACTAAAAGATTTATTATAAAATACAATAGCCATATAAATATATACAATATATTATATATTAAATATATAGTTTTGTATTATTATTCTATATAAGTTTTAAAAAAAAGTTTTAGTCATTATTTATTTTTATTATGAGAGTTCCTTATTATCATTACTAGGATAAATTTTACTTTACATGTTGTCCAAAATTAAAATAAATTTGTATAGTATTTGTATAGGCAAGAACTAAGAAGACATACATACGAGTATGAAAAATGTGAAAGAATATATAAACACTTGTGATTCATCATTATTCCTCCACGAGTAGATAATGGTTTACTTACATTATCGTTTAGATTTTTAAAGTCCTCCAAATCCTCATGAATAATGTTCTTTATTTGAGGGTAAAATTAATAATAATTATTGTAGAAGCGTAAAAAACGTAAAAAAAAATATACAATCACTCATAGTGACAAGCTTTACAACTTTCATGAAGGGGTCAGCTTCGAAATCCAACACTATAATCCATAAACCTTAAATTTATATTTAACCGTCTATTGTCATTTACGCTTTATTCTTCTTACTGAATTTCATTTTTAAATTTTCTTTTTTGAAAACATGATCATCTGGCGTATGTAAGAAGATGAACGGTTCAAATCTTTGATATCACGTTTTGATATTTACGGTTAATTGAAATATGAGTCGATGTCATATAGTTTGTAGAAACTTTATAAACATCCAGCAATATTTTCACTAACCGTAAAACTCTGAACATAATATCAACGATCCAAACCATTCATCTTCCTGAATCCACTAATAGATCATGTTTTCAAAAAAGAAAATCCGAAAAAACAAAATTTGATGAGAAAAATGAAGCGTAAATGTAAACAACAATCAATAGTTAAATTTTGATCTATGATCTATATGATTATAATGGCAAATTTCGAAGTTAAGCTCTTCACGAAAGTTGTAAAGCTTGTCATTACGAGCGTTTATATATTTTTTCTATATTTTTTACACTTCTACATTAATTAAAAAATTATTAAAAACTTTACCTAAATAACAGCCGTAAGATAAAGGAGAGTAAATATATACCATTGGATTCTATTTCACTTATATTATTAGAACTTTTTTGAACGAAAAAACCCCTTCTCTATTCCATTATTTTCCAATTTTACCATTTGATCAAAACAAAAGCCCTAATCCCTTTCTCTCTCCCCACTCCCGTAACCCTCTCTCCCGATTCCGCCGTCTATTTTTCCTAGCCCTTCTCTCCTGCCGTATGTTCAGTTCTTCCGGTAGCCTCTCTCAGTCTCTCTTTTCTTCTCCATTGTGCAGTGGACGGAATCATCCTTGTCATCTCTGGTCGTCTCTACATCTCTGCATCTCCATTCTCTAGATTCCACTCCAGGTTCGATTTTGTCTCTACATCTCTGCATCTCCTTTCTCCATCTTTTTAAGTTCTTCATTTTTCCCCATTTGTTATTAATTTTATGTTTTATGTCCGTGTGTTCTTTGTTCAAAGGTTGGTTGGTTGTCTTCTTTTTAATCTTTTAAATTTGTTGTTGTCATTCTGTCTAGCTTTTTTGAATCTCTGATTGTGCATCACCTTGGGGTTGATTTTCATACTTTCTCATTACTTTTTTGGGGATATTAAGTTACTATCAATTTCTGTCAACATTTATTCATATTAATTGTTCTATAGCAGGCATTTGCAGTTGGATTGAAGAAACTTGGAACCGTGGAAGTTCAGAGCCTTCCCTTCTTCGATACTGTGAAGGTCAAGGTTGCTGACGCACATGCAATTTCGGATGCTGCTAACAAGCTTGGATTAAATTTGAGAGTAGTAGACTCGAGCACTATAAGTTTTTTTTTTTTTTTTTTTTTGTGAGTCTCTTGCATCAGTTATTTCACTAAATGTTCTCTGAGGATGGAGGATGGAGGATGGAGTGCTTTTACTTCATGAGGTTACTGAATGTTAAACTCCTTTCAGATCACTTATTTAGTATTGTGTTTTTCATTTAATTATTTAGTGGTTTAAAATATATTTTCCTTAAAGGGTAACGGGTCGGGTCATATTACCTGTTAATATTATCGGGTCGATTTCGGGTCGGATCATTTTATCCGTTTATTTTAATGGATGTTACACGACACGACCCGTTAAGATATCGGGTATGACACGAAAACGACACGAACACAGAAAACACAACACGAATACCAGGTCTAACAGGACCCCCCAAGTAACGGGGCCAAGTGTAGTTGTGTGTATATATGTATATATGTAGTGTCTAGTAGGGACACTCAGTTCGGTTTTTTCCGGTTCGGTTTCAATTTTTGGTTCGGTTCGATTTTCGGTTTTTTGAACCCACCCTAGCAAAAAGAAGGATGTGAACCTAATTTCTCCTTAAAGAAAACTTAGGAAACGACCAAGAATTTGTAGATTAAGAATTTACTCTGCACTTTCGTCAAACTACATACATTTTGGGGGTTTAATGATAAAATTCTCGTTATGGTAGTTAATGATGAGGACAACAAAGATGTGCTAGTGTTATTGTGTATAGCTTGTGAGTGTGCTCCAAATGAGAGGGGTTTCAAGGAAGTAGAAGTACTCGAAGAAACATTCCATATTTTATATTTTGACTTGACCGAATGATACGCAAGCATATAGCTCTTTGGGACATTTTTACCCATACTTCTGAAGTGTTGTGGTGTTCTTGGAGATATTTCTCCATCTTCAAGATTTTTTTTTTTTTTTTTTTTTTTGAAGTTGAATGGATTGAATTTTAAATTTGATGTATAGGTTCTTCACATCTTCATTCTGTAATAGAGAAACCGTTATCCTCTATATGGAATGAATGATATGTGCATATACAAAGTCATTTTCCTCTTTATAAAGCACCTTAAGTGGTTAAAGATCCTTAGGGTTGGTCTGGAATTTTGGTGCTTTTAAAAAAAAAAGTAGCTTATTAAAAAATCCGGAACATTAAATGATACACCCCAACCTGGAAATCAGGGCGTGCTGGCCATCACGCCCTGATTTCCAGGTCGGGGTGTGTCATTAAATGTGTTTGGTAAAACAAACAAAAAAAAGTGTTTTTTGTTGTAAACATTCCTAGTTTAAGTGTGATTGTGTAAATCATATATTAGATTTGATTAGGGTTTATTCTCTCCTATTGTATCTCATATTCCTTGGAGAACAAGGAATATACTTCCCTTATTATTATTATAAATAAAGGTGTAATGTAGGAGGGAAACAACACACAATTCCCCTACAATTCTACAAATATACATCTCTCTTCCCTCTCTCCCTCTGCCGCCGGCCTTATTCCTTTGTCAGATAAAAATAGACCACAACATTTTTTTATTTATTTAAATTGTTGTCAATGAAAGTAGAAAAGCAGAAGCAAGGTCTACCATGCTTCTCAAAAAATGCGTTTTTTTTTCCAAAACATAGTAATCAATGCTCATTTAATGAAATTTCCAAATGACAAATATACCCTCACATGCTTTACAAAATTACAACTTTTGCCCCTACATTATTGTCTTTGACAATTATTATGTCACATTAAATACCATATCTTTTTTAGTCATTTAACATATTCAAAGTAATTTATATAAAAGTTTATCAAACACTCAGACACGGCTTTTTTTTTATTATTATTATTAAAGGCACTTTCACCAAAAAAAAAAAGTTTACCAAACACTGTACAACTTTATTTTACAGCTGTTTATTCTCACAGCACAGCAAAAACAAACTTTTTTTTTTTAAAAAAACACAGGAAAACTAATGAAAAGGGCTTGAAAACTTTGAGTTTTAACGATAAGGACAAAATAAAGGGTAAAGTGAGTAGTACCAGGATTGACTTTTTAGTGTAAAAATGTGGTTTTTCGTTAAAGTGAACAGTACCGGGAGCTTTTCGTTAAAGTTTCCAAAAAAACACAGCAATACCAAACTAGGCCTTAGTAGAAAAACAAAATCTTTAACCACTTGCTCTAATAACGGGTAAAATGACACTATTCACGTGAGTTTATCGTTACTTTCAAGAAAAAAGACTCAATGTACCATATGTTTGATAGAATCACAACGAGAAGCAAAGAACCTTCCCCTTGACATTGTTCCCTCCCCAATTCATGTCGGTACTATGTTGTTATAAATTGATTCTATTAAAAATTCTACTAAAAAAGTATACAAAACTGATTTTACATGTATTTGAAACTGATTATGCAAAAATGGTCAATGACTGATTGAACTAATTCTACAAAAATGGTCGAAGACGGGGTTGAACTAATTATGCAAAAATGGTCAATGAAAGGTTGAATTGATTCTGCAAAAATGGTCGATGACCGATTTTGCAAAAATGGTCAAAGACGGGTTGAACTAATTATGCGAAAATGGTCCACGATGGGTTGAATTGATTCTGCAAAATGATTGAGGAAATGGTCAAAGACGGATTGAACTAGTTCTGCAAAAATGGTCGATGACGGGTTGAACTGATTCTGCAAAAATGGTTGAAGACAAGTTGAACTGATTCTGCAAAAATAGTCGATGACGGGTTAAATTGATTATGCAAGAAATTGTCGAACACTGATTGAACTGATGCTGCAAAAATGATCGAGGACGTGTTTGTCACTAAGGCATGAAAAAGAGCTTAACATAGATCTAACATCTCTATGGCACAATCTCTTTGGTAAAGAATTCAAACCACCGCAAGCAAGTTACTTAAAACAAACAAATCAATTAATCAAGTATGTTGGTACGGTCAACAATGGCACGCCTGAAACTAGGCTTGGCAATTCCTGACATGACCCGATAACCCGACACGACACCACACGAAATTAACAGGCGTTCGGGTCGACACGATAAATAATCAGGTCGTTATCAGGTAACTTGATAAGCACCTGTTAAGATAACAGGTTGATTCGGGGATACACGTGGGTAACACGAAACAAGATAAACAAAATATTAATTTTATAATTTTATAACCCTAAAAAAATACTATAATTATATATATATATATATATATATATTTAACAATTTTATACTCGTAAAAACTATAATAATTTTATATATATATATATATATTAAATTAAATTTTAAAAATTGGTGACCATTGGATCAGCTTAAATATACATACCATTTAATTTTTCAAGTGTTATACGTACAAAATAAATAAATTTAACTCTACTTAATAAATATATATATACCATTGAACTTGATAAGATACGAATTCTACGAAACTAATTTCAACGATCCAACCGTCAAACTTGTTTGTATATGCTTCGAGATCGCAGAAGCCGAAAATCGCAAAAAACAAACATTCAAAGATCAAGTAACGGGACAAAACTTTTCCATGGTTATAAACGAAAAATCACAATTTAACGGTTATTTTAACTCCGATTTTGATGATTTTTTACAGTTACACTCCTTGATCCTATATGAATACAATGAATGAATTCGATCTTCAATTTAAAATATTTACACAAGTGGATACCACAAAATCTTATGTTATACTTAATGAAAGTATAAATAAACTCTAAGTGTTAGTGAATCTATCGTTTTGATGGGATACACATTCTTCGAAACTAATTTCAACGATCCAACCGTCAAACTTGTTTGTATATGCTTCAAGATCGCATACGCCAAAAATCACAAAAAACAAACATTCATAGATCAAGTAACTGGACAAAATTTTCGACGGTTATAAACGAAAAATCGCGATTTAACGGTTATTTTAACTCCGATTTTGTTGATTTTTTACAGCTACACTCCTTGACCCTATATGAATACAATGAATGAATTCTATCTTCAATTTAAAATATTTACACAAGTGGATACCACAAAATCTTATGTTATACTTAATGAAAGTATAAATAAACTCTTAAGTGTTAGTGAATCTATCGTTTTGATGGGATACACATTCTACGAAACTAATTTCAACGATCAAATCGTCAAACTTGTTTGCATATGCTTCGAGATCGCATACGCCAAAAATCGCAAAAAACAAACATTCAGAAATCAAGTAACGGGACAAAACTTTTCCAAGGTTATAAACGAAAAATCACGATTTAACGGTTATTTTAACTCCGATTTTGATGATTTTTTTACAGCTACACTCCTTGACCCTATATGAATACAATGAATGAATTTGATCTTCAATTTAAAATATTTACATAAGTGGATACCATAAAATCTTATGTTATACTTAATGAAAGTATAAATAAACTCTAAGTGTTAGTGAATCTATCGTTTTGATGGGATACGCATTCTTCGAAACTAATTTCAACGATCCAACCATCAAACTTGTTTGTATATGCTTTGAGATCGCATAGCCAAAAATCGCAAAAAACAAACATTCAGAGATCAAGTAATGGGACAAAACTTTTCCACGGTTATAAACGAAAAATCACGATTTAACGGTTATTTTAACTCCGATTTTGATGATTTTTTACAGCCACACTCCTTGACCCTATATGAATACAATGAATGAATTCGATCTTCAATATAAAATATTTACACAAGTGGATACCACAAAATCTTATGTTATACTTAATGAAAGTATAAATAAACTCTAAGTGTTAGTGAATCTATCATTTTGATGGGATACGCATCCTACGAAACTAATCTCAACGATCCAATCGTCAAACTTGTTTGTATACGCTTCGAGATCTCCTACGCCAAAAATTGCTAAAAACAAACATTCAAAGATCAAGTAACAGGACAAAACTTTTCGACGGTTATAAACGAAAAATCACGATTCAACGGTTAGTTTAACTCCGATTTTGATGATTTTTTACAGCTACCCTCCTTGACCCTATATGAATACAACGAATGAATTCGATCTTCAATTTAAAATATTTACACAAGTGGATACCACAAAATCTTATGTTATACTTAATGAAAGTATAAATAAACTCCAAGTGTTCGTGAATCTATTGTTTCGATGGGATACGCATTCTACGAAACTAATTTCAACAATCCAACCGTCAAACTTGTTTGTATATGCTTCGAGATCGCATACGCCAAAAATCGCAAAAAACAAACATTCAGAGATCAAGTAACGGGATAAAACTTTTCAACGGTTATCAACGAAAAATCACGATTTAACGGTTATTTTAACTCCGATTTTGATGATTTTTTTATAGCTACACTCCTTGACTCTATATGAATACAATGAACGAACTCAATCTTCAATTTAAAATATTTACACTAGTGGATACCACAAAATCTTATTTTATACTTAATGAAAGGCTTCACAACCTTGAAAACAAAAACTCTTTCAGTTTGCATATCCTTGCACATTTAATATTTTGTAATAGACTAGTAGTGTATGAATGTTTTTTTAGTAGGCTCTTATTTTCGAGTGTAGATGTAGTACTTAAACGACAAATGTGTTTTAATGTTTTGAAGTAATATTTATGTGGCAATGTGTGGTATGTGCAAATTTAAGAAAAAAATATATTTTTCTTAACGGGTCGGGTCACTTTACCCTGTTAAGGACCTGTTAAGATAACAGGTGTGACACGACACGACCCGTTAAGATAACAAGTGTAGCACGAAAACGACACGAACACGACAAACACGACCATTTTACCAGGCCTACCTGAAACACCACACACTAATTTAAGATAACCTCAAGGACTGCACAAGGCCCCTTGAACGCTGCCTTAAACTGACACCAAGTCTACCACGACCGCAGGGAGAATTATAACGCCAAAAAAGATGAATTAAGTTAACAGTAATAGTGGATGTGTTGAATAATTTGCGCGTTCTATAATTTACAAGACAACAACAATAAAAATTTCTCCAATTCTTATGAATATTAGTGGGTAAATCACACAAATTTCCGTAATTACTCTATGAACTTAAATCACTGTCAATTTGTCTTCTAAACTAGTTTTTAAAATTTTGGAACTTTGAACTTTTTAATTAACCAACTTATCCCTCATTTACAAATTTCTACACATTTCATCCAGTAATAGTGGATGTGTTGAATAATTTGCGCGTTCTATAATTTGCAAGACAACAACAATAAAAATTTCTCCAATTCTTATGAATATTAGTGGGTAAATCACACAAATTTCCGTAATTACTCTATGAACTTAAATCACTGTCAATTTGTCTTCTAAACTAATTTTTAAAATTTTGGAACTTTGAACTTTTTAATTAACCAACTTATCCCTCATTTACAAATTTCTACACATTTCATCTAACAATTTACATGTTGGTCACATTTCATCAAATTTATCGTATAGTATGTGTCTCAACCAGTCAAGGCGCGATTTTCTATTCCACAATTTCTATACCCTTATTAGCGATTTTTTTTTGTCCAAGCGATATTGGGTGTGAAATGCCTCTAGAGGTGGTCCAGTTGTTGAGGATAAATTCCACGTCTGTATTCTACGGGATCTATCTTGAGTTCGATTTCTGATGCTGGTAAATCACACAATAGTGGCCAGGAGAGAGGATTGCTGACAAAGCCACCAGCAGATAAATGACCCTTATTAGAGTAAATACCTACCTATCAATTCAAAGCTAGCCAATGAGTCAGATTTCATAAGATCGTAAGAACATCTATAAATTAATCTTTTTATGAAAACACACCATATTCCCCTTCATATTTTTTTCTTTATTCATGACCTTTCATATGAACAATCTAGTAAGGACGCTCCCCAATCCAGTTTCCAGGAGGATCATAGCTACAAATAACAAAAATCATATTATTCTTACACTTAGCCCTAGCACATCCAACACGAGTTGAATTGCGCCAAACCACTTGGGTATAATGCCCACACACCTTCCCAGCAGTGCATGAGTTAGAGTCGTAATCATAGTCGGGCTTCTCAGTCACCCAAAATTTCACAGCTTGTCCGCCTGTCATTTCTGATCCCCAGCCTTCAGCCAAGTTCTCACCGTAAGGCCCTTGCGAATGCACCATTTCACACGTCTCAATCTTTGAATCAGCGTACTTTTGGGCGTAGGCCTCAACGGTTTCGTTCCATTTGATCGGACCAACACCAACCTCTGCCCTAGCTTTGTTGTGCTCGTCTATGAAGTCTTGGTGGGGTTCTTTGGCTGGCCTGGCTTGAGAGACATAGGTAGTACTTAGGATTAGTACTATGGAGCTTATGCCTAGGAAAAGCTTGATAATCCCCATTGTTTCTATCACTTTGTAAGGCTAGATGTTTTCGAGATTAATTGAGTATGTGAATACAACATGTGGGACATGGAAATTGTGCATATTTATAGCTAGAGAGATCATAGGGCTAAAATTTCTTAATTAATAGGTGTTTTTTTTTTTTTTTAGTACATCAATATTTTTACACTAGGGGGAGGGGGAGTTCGGTTAAGCCACACAATGGGCAACCTAATTTGGTATCAAATTCGTCATCCACGAGATTCGAACCTAAGACCTCTCACTTCCAAGTGAAGAGGAATACCACCAGATCGTAGTACTCAGTGGCTAATTAATAGGTGTTAAAAAGGCATAACAAAATCTCCAGTGGAGAGATGCAAATTTGAGAATGTAAATGGGGCGTTCTACTCTATTGGGAGAGAAGTAAATTTGAAATCCAATTTAATTTTCTCTTTTGATTTACGAGACACGCCAAAAAAAATGTAATAAAAACTGTGTGCGTGCTAATATTCTTAGATTAGATTTGATTCTAGTTATCATTTCCTATTGTATATTGTATTCCTTGGGGAAGAAGGAATATTTTCTCTCATTTTACTACTATAAATAAAGGCACAATGTAGGAGAGATAACAACACACATTCCCCTACAATTCTACAAACACAAATTTCTCTATTTCTTCTCTTTGCCGTCGGCCACCCTAAACTTGTCAGATAAAATAGGCTACAACATATATAGGTTTTTATTTATATTTTTTGGCCATATGTATATTTTGCATCTCTCCATTGTAGAATTTTAAGGCCAACCAAAAATACAAATATACATTTAAAAGTATTTTGCATCTTCTAGTGGACATGCCCTAATAAATGGTAAGGAACAGAATCTCAACATTCAATGCTGTTTATGATATTCCTTAGATTTACTCAAAAATAATGAAACGAAAGCAATTTCATGCCTAATATTAGGGGATTTTTGGGTTCAATTTGAATCCGGTGTCTCATTATTTTCTTTTAGTTATTGAGAATCAAATTTGTTTCTTTAAGTAATTTAATACTGTAAAATGATAACTAAAAAGAATGAATGAGGTGAGTAAAAGAGATAAATGGGAATAGGGCCACTTTTCTGGAAAAAAAAAATGCTAGTTGCCTTTCTCTCGTCTTTTTCTTTGTACCTTCCCCGCTCACTGTTTGTCACGTGGACTTTACCTTCCACACGCAAAAATTGCCAAAGGTCCCTAAACCCTAGTTAATTAGTTGGCCTTAGTTCTAATTAATAACATGAGATGGATCGTAGACCTTATAATATATAGATCGTTTAATTAGCCTATATACATATATGTTTTATTGTAATACTCTTAGACATGTTTCCCAAGAGGCTAATGCATGGTTTGAAGATGTGATGATATATATATAGATATATATATATATATGTATGTATGTGTGTGTGTGTATTGCATAACTTTATTTGTTTTTAAGTATGTGTGTCTTGTGGTGTACTTTGGTGTAATAATTAATATGAGCAAGTGGTAAAATAATATTTATCATAATGCCATATTGGCTGAAGTTGGATGACTGAAAATGTTGGAAAAATAATGTTTGTGGGTTATGGCTAGAAGGAATTTTGCTTCAAGTTACATAATTATTTATGCTTTTTAAAACTTTATTTGCCCTCATTACAAGTGTGCAAAGAGGAATATGCCAACAAGCTTCTAGGATAAATGAAGCCTAGCAACTGGTTATTGTTCATCAGCGTCTTGCACTTACGAAAATTAACCGAACACCGAAAGAAAGCTTACAAGAAACTCAGGGATTCTAAAAACCAAATCTGCAGTACTTTGGTTTGTAGATTTTTGTATATAAAAATAATGTATAAATGGAGCGGATTTGCTGGAATTCTAGACGAAGAGGCAAACAATGAATTGATGATATCTCCAACTTCGGAATATATACAACTTTATAGAGATTGATATATCTCTTCAAATGAGTCACGCCCATTCGAAAATACCAGCCATAACCCTGCATTGAAGAGTGTCGATGCAAATTTCCGCCATCTTCAATCTTGACGAAAATGCACCTGCAAAACAATCAACACATTTGATCAAAGACCTAAGCCTCACGCGTCCACAAGGTGGGGGGAGGGGGGATTGGGCCACTGGATCTCCGATGCGTAAGTTATTTTCTCTGAAAAGAGTAAGTGTTTAGGGCTTTTAGGGGTAGCAAAAGCTTACCGAAATTTGGTAGAGATGGAGGTATATATAGGAGAGTAACCGACCATGGTGTTAGGGTTTTACCCTACACATGGCGGAATTCTATTGGCCAAGGTTTATGGAGAGAATATTCTCAAGATATTCAATAGAAAATAATATCTTGAGATAATGGTGTAAATATCCCTAATTGGTTTAAATAGGGATTACTTACTTGAATAGAGTTAATCTTCAATTGGGAATGTATTAAAGATAGGATTTGGGTAATTAATCCTTAAATGCTTTGACTTTTCCTTGTCATAGGCAGGTGAGCTGTGGGCAGTCATATTCAGCTGCTTGGACCTTCAGGGGTGTTGAGCTGCACATGGGAGTTTATGAGAAACCTACCCATTTAATGAGGGCAATATTGTCTTTCTCGAGCAAAAGTCCACGTTTCGCCTCTATAATTTTGGGATTCTTTTAAGCTCCATAAATGCCACCAAACCAAGTGGGCTACATGTAGAAAAAAGGCGGTAGGTGTATAAGTCCCAAGCTGCATAGGCGTGTAGAGTTGTTTCCCAATTTGATGTAGCTCTCCTTTTTTAACTTGGAGGAAACCAATTGCCCCAACACCTATTTAATTCTACCTTAAGCAGATGATTAAATAAATTTGGAGAACAATCTTCATCCCAACAAGGTATTGAGAAATTACAGGAAATTTGTTCCCCTTACCCTAGTTATCTTCTTATCTTGCCCTTGCAAAAAGTCGTTTCTCGTCGTTGCTTTTCTTCTTCGTGCCGCACCAAAGTAAAAAGAAATTGAATTTTTTTCTTCTTCTTCATCTCGGGTGGTGCTACCGCGGTGCAGTTGTTAGGGTGGTGCGACACGTCGGCTAGCAGGGGCCAGGAATTAACTCGGTGTGGACCGAGGAGATAGCATGGAAAGGGCCACGACTTGGGCTACTCGACTCAGTTAGGGCCAAAGGCGGCTGCGCAGCTGTGGCCGCTGATTGAGGCATGATAGGAGCATATTTATGATACTTAGTTAGCTTGTTTTCATGCATTTATGTTGTTAGTTCTTAGTTAATTTTGTCTTTTAAGATATTTTCATGTGTTTGTAGGTTCTAAGTGTCAAGATGGCAAAAAGAAGCAATTTGGAGCATTCTAGAGCATTTTTGGGCCAAGATTGGGTAGTGCAAGTATGGAGGCAAGTTGATGGACGAAATTGAAGATACAAAGACTTGAAATCAACTAAAATGAGGGAAGAAAGAAGTCAAAGATAAAGAAGATAAGGAATCAGCTAGAAAGAGGGGGAATTATCCAAAACATTATCCAAAACTACCTTATCTTATCCTTATCCTATCTTACCTTATCTTATCTTATCCTAATCTTATCCTACCTTGTTTTCAGCTACAAAAGAGATTTAATTTCAGTTTAGGAGACTTAAAACCTAATTTCTAGAAGTCTTATCCCTTGTCCTATAAATCTGGCGCCTCCCTCCTCTCTAGAAGGTTTTTCCTTGTCTTGCAAGGCATTCCCTGCCTTATCCAAGCCTTACCGTGCATTCCCTATCCCTTCCCCTCTCAGATTCTGATTTGTTAGCCTATTTCTTTGTGGATTTGGGTTCTACAAATCCTTTTCAGAAATCAATTGGGCCATAATCCTTTTTCCTAAGGGATTCACAAATTCTGCCGCACCTAGGGTCCTAATCCCTTGCTTATGCTGAGTCCAAGTCCTAATCTGATTACCCTAGGGTTTGTGGTGCCTATATATACAGAATTAGAGGGTTGCCGCAGGTGACACCACCCCATATACACTCCATAATTCGTTCTACACCACCACACCTTCAGAAATTCATACTTTGCCGCAGAGGAGAGAAGACAAGGCCTTGCCGTGGCTTCCATTGGAGAGGAAGGGTTGTGCCGCAGCCTACCTGCAACCATTGGAGTTCTTGGAGTTCTTTCTTCTCTTGTTTCTGTTTCCATGTTTAATTTAATTTGCTTTTCAATTATGTTGAACATGTGGAACTAACTTCGTTTTAGTTAGAGGTGGATTCAAAGCCATGGACATATGTTTAGTATGAATTGATTACCTCCAGTTATTGTTTCATAAATTGTGGATGTGGTTTACTTATCTGTTTTATTAAGAACTTATTCTTGTGTGTTGATTAAGGATGCATACTTAGTTTACATGCATGAATTTGATGCTAGGATATAAGGGAATTTCACCTAATCGTTATGAACTTATATTCACAAGTAGTAAAGATTGCTAGTCACAATCATGTTAAGTAAATCCAAGGCAGAATTAACATGCAGTTCATAGTTATGAATGCCTTGTCAATGTTTATGATTTCCATGGAACTTAATGATCTTTGATATGTGTCTCTATCATGCGTATTCCATAGTTAGGGAACTTGATAAGAATAATTTGGTTGTGATGCGTTATCCATTCAATTCAATGAACTTAGGGAAATCTGAGAATTGATTAGTGCAATACAATTAATTCGGAGCATTGTCATTCATGGTTTATCGAAAGAATAACTGGAAATCAATTTGTATGCATATGTTCATGTGTGGAGAAGAACCCTCTAACTAGCTTTTCACCCTTGAATTCACATTCACCTCTCTTTAATTTACTTTGTTTGCTGCAATTTACTTAGTTTTGTCAAATTCGTCCAAAAACCCCCCTCAGTTCTTATTTGTGTTTTAGTTTTGTTAAATTCGTCCAAATCTGTCTCCTTTTAGTGTTTTGAGTCTTAGTAGTCTAAAATTCGTTCAATTCACTTTCTAGTACCTGTTTTGAGTCTATTTAGATTAGTTTTGCTGTTTTGAGTCAATTTGGTCAGTCTTGAGTTGTCTAGAGTCTAGTTTAGTGTTTTAGAGTTTAAATTGTGTAGATTAGCATCCCTTCTAATCCCCGGCCTAAAACGATCCCTACTTTCTTATACTACGTCGATAGGGTTTTAATTTGAGTGGCAAGTAATTTTCACATCAAGGCATTAGGGCATAGTACGAAGAGAACCACGGGCCTTGAGCTCCTTCTGGGGGCCTGAATCTGACATGGGCCAGTCAGGTATGCTAGATGTTGTGAAACAACTGAGGTCTTGCCATATGTTGCTTAATGGCTCGAGCAAAGGTATCATGAGCGAGCGAGGTGAACAGCGTGCTGGGCAAGCCGCGAGGCTCTAGCCCTTCTAGATTTGGGCTTGGCAGGGCTAAGTATGATGAGGCAGACTCGGGCCTGCTATACCGTGGCAGGAGAGAGAGAAAGAGACATGTGGTGCCATCTCTCTTCCTTGTGACTTGGGCTATGGGCTGGGCTTCCTAGGCCAGGATTTACGTGGCTAGGGCCACAGATTGGGCATGAGGTGTTGTGCTTGGCAAGCTGGGCACGAGCCCATGTCGTTAAAAAAAAAGATGTAGGTTGTGCCTATGTGGGTCAGGCTTCAATTAGAGAGAAAATGGGACCAGGTCGTGGGGCCTGGCATATGCTGCTAAAAAGCTTGTCGGTGATCTAACTTATTTCAAGAAAAAGAAAAAGATTGTTGAGTCTAAGCCTATGAAACCTACTGATCCAAAGGTGGCCACAACCGTTATTGAGAGAATTCCTAGTGAAAGGTTTGGTGGTGCCCCAAGTGTCTGGGTTTGTATCGAAGAGCGCGTCAAGATCTGAGTCTAATTCGTCTTCTAAGAGGCTCGCCACTATGAAAAGCAAGAAGGTGGATTCTGCTACTAAGGTAGCGCATGGGCCTGTTCCTCCTTCTACTGCGACTGATCCATCTGCTGAGAAAATAAAGTCTTTTCGCATAGATAGTTGTGAAAAATCCACTGAGTCTGGTTCTGATGAGTTTCCCGAGGTTTCTGTTATACTGAAGGCTGACCTACTTGAGGACGTCTATGCATGTGCCAAGTTTGTAGATAGCGTTGGGAAAGTTGTCCGCTCAGACTTTTTTGCAAAGCGTCTTGCCTACTCGAATGGGTCCTTCTTGCATGTTACAATGCAAAAGACTTTGATCCTGGCAGCTGAGTCATTGCGCGTTGATTAGGATGTCGTTAAGTGTGATAAGCAGGTCGAAGTGGTGTTGACGGCTCAACTTCGCTCGGCTACTGAAAAGATCGTTCAATATCTCTGCCTCCACTTCTGTGTAGCTGGAGACCGTTCATCAAGAGGTTGTCGATTTGAAAGATAAGCTTAGTGTGACTCAGGCGATGTTGGAAGCTACAAAGAAAGAAGTTAATCATGTTGTACCAGTGGTCAAGGACCTTGAGCGTGTCAATTCGGAGCTACGATTTGCTTATTTTTCCAAGGACGATGAGCTTGTCTTCATGCATGGTGAAGTGTCTCATCTCAAGGATGTTGCCAGTAAGCTTGATTCTAAGGAAATAGATCTGCAAGGTACGCTGTCTACTAGCTAGAACCTGAAGAATGAACTGGAGAAGTTGCAGGATGTTCACACTAGGCTTATTGACGGTAATGCGTAATTGAAAAATGAAAGGGTCGGTCATGAAGTGTCGTTTACTTCCTTTCAAGCCGATTTCTACAAGCTTGGTTATGTAGACCATTTCCAGGGTAGGTTGTCGGATTATGAGTTTTTCAAGAAAGACTCCGAGACTTACTCCATTTCTCTAGTTGATCAGCTTGACTTCTCGTTTGAGGCTACCTTTGGTGGAGCATCTGATGGTCAGTCTGTCTAGGTAGGGGTGGTTAAGGTTGAGCTGATGGAAGCTTCGGCTGCTGAGAGCAGTATGGCTGCTGAAGGCATGGCAGTCGATGAACCAATGGTTGTGCAGGTTGCCGATGAGTAGTTTTTTTTCTTAGACTTACGAATTTTCTTCCTTTCCTTTTGTTTGCTTTGTTTGAACTTTGTCGGCCTTCGAGCCAGTTTATCAATTTACTAGAAATTTAATAAACAGCTTTCCCTGCTTTACTTCATCTTTGCTATTTCACCATGTCTTTTGCAAAACTTTTCTGTTGGATAGGCGACTGGGCAAGCTGCTTCGACGAAGCAGTCGATCTCATGTCATCATTTAGGTTTTAGTTTTGGCTTCAGGGCTTCGGAAGCCTTACCTGCTTGAGGCGACTTGCAAACTTTATCGTAGAACGGGCGGCTAGGTAGGCTACTTTGATGAAGCAGTCAATCCCACGTCGTCACTTTAGGCTTTAGTCTTGGCTTTCATGCTCAATGAGCTTTACCTGCACGAGGAAAGCAGAAGAGTTCGCGTAGCTACTATAGTCATGAATCTCGGCTTTAGCGACTTCACGAGCCTTAGCCTTCCCAGGACATGTTGTGAAATTTTTCTTATAGAGCTAATGGCTGAACACGTGCCTTTCGTAGAAAGCATAGAAGTCTACATAGTTGTTATAGTCGTGAGTCTCGGCTTTAGTGGCTTCACGAACCTTGGCTCTCTCGGGGCATGTTGTGAAGTTTTTAACTTATGGAGCCGGCCGCCGAACATGTGCCTTTCGTAGAAAGCAGAGGAGTCTGCATAGCTACTATAGTTATACATTTCAGATTTAGCTCTTGCAAACCTTAAACCGTAGATCTTCGAAATCGTAGATTGTCGGTCAGAAGCACTACTTTTGAATAAACAGACGGGTCCGCTTAGTCATAGTAGGTATAACTCTTGGCTTACAAATTGCCTAGGCCTGCTAGCCGTTGGGTCGTTGACCGAGCGTCTTACTTACAAAAGCAAACGACCCACGTGACCACTTTAGGCGTTAGCCTTGGCTCTCGGAGGCGTTTTAGGCTTAAGTTGTATGCGAAATCGCGACTCAGTGGCCATATCATTCCAAGTTGCTGGTCCCTTGATCTCCTAAGATGCACATAGCTCGATATGAATCTTTTGGGCAGTAATCGTAATTGATTTTGCAAGTCGCTTGACTAGTGTTGCAACACTTTATAGCTGAGTTACGTTCATGAAGATTGCACGTCGTGGGCTGACAATCTAGTCACACAAATATTTCATGGTCAATGATCCTACACTCAATGTCTATTTCGGTTAGAGATCTGGGCTCCCACAGAATTGAATTTTTTAGTCGGCTAAGGCTTTTTAGAAAAGACTATTGTGGCCAATTCTGAGAGTGTCCCAACCCAAGTAGTCGAAAGCCTTCAGGGTATCTGAGTAGTCGAAAACCCATCCACATCTGGATATTCTGGAGTAGTTTACCCCCTATTCATGAAAAAGCAGACCCAGATGAGTGTCAGGGAATTAGTTTACCCTCTCGCGCTAGAAAGCAAACCCTCGGGGAATTTGTTTACCTTTTCGTGTTAGAGAGAAAAACCATATGGGTGTCGGGGAATTAGTTTACCCTCTTGCACTGGAAAGCTGACCTAGATGGGTGTCGGGTAATTAGTTTGCCCTTTCATGTTAGAGAATAGACCCAGATGGGTGTCGAGGAATTAGTTTACCCTCTCGCACTAGAAAACATAGAAGAGCATACCCAGATAGGTGTTTAGAGATTGGTTTATCCTCTTGCAATGGAGAGCATGGAAGAACATACCCAAATAAGTGTCACAGGATTGGTTTACCCTCTCACACTAGAGAACATGGAAGAGCATACCCAGATGGGTGTCGAGGGATTGGTTTATCCTCTCACATTGGAGAGCATGAAAGTCGTCGTTATGAGTGCAGCTGAGGAAAGTTGGACTGCTGGATGACTAATATAATCCTCAGCCTATAAGGTCTTGTTCGGTGATCTGCTTAAGATTTCGAAATTCTTATGGAACCGGTCTAAGGGTATGAGTGGGAAGTGTCGTGAACTGCTCCCAAACTTGATCTAATAGTTATGTCGTCCTTAGATGTTTCATCGTGTGCTCCATATAAGCTTAATTGGTGATTAGCCGTGAATCTGAATGAATTGCAAGTTTCTTCACCTCTTAAGTCTTTCGATAGTCAGCGACTGATAGTAAGGCCTCGTATTCTACTCTTTCATTGGATGGTTTGAAGTTTGTGATGTTGTTGACCTGATCGGCGCGACAGAAAGCCACGAAGCATAGGTTGGCACGGTGGGAAGCCACGGGACAAGTTTGGCATGGTTGAGAGCCATTGTGCATGAATGGCGCAACTAGGAGCCACAGAGCTAAGGCCAACTAGGGCCGTGTTATGTACGGCAAAAGGTAATACTCAACTACCGGTATTGGGCCATTCTAGGGCTGAGTTACACTCAGCAGGAGGCGGTGGTCAACTGCAGACATTGGGCTACTTTGTGTATGGAATCGTCTAGGTAATAAGGACAAGACGTGTTTTTATCCCTGGTAGTTGGAGGAACTCTCATGCAGGTTAGGTTGATGCGTCTTTTTAGTGCTCGTCGACCCCTAGCATGCATTCTGGCTAAGTTAATGCGTTCATCGGAATGTCCGCTAATGTCTGCGCCATTATCATCGCGCGTCTGGATCGTACGGAATATTGTGTCATGACGATGAATGCATGCATCTGAAGGTATAGCTTGAGCTTCGTCGATTGTTTTAATGCACTAAAATTCGCACAGCTGCTTTTCTACAAGTCTTTGTACTTCCTTTTGGATTTACATTTGCTGGGGCAGCAGAGCCTTCGGTTAACCCCCAGTGTTAACATGCTGGCTTGTGTTGCTCTTCCGCATATCCTACACGTGGCTCATTTTTTGTTGGTGAACAAGTTGCTCACTGTCGCGCTTAGCAGGGGCTACCAGTTCAACTCGAGCCAGACTACTCTCATGCTCTTCTTGGTCTATCTTGCAGCTACCTACTCTAGTTCCTCGCAAGAGGATTTCCTTGTGGGTCTAACCTCGTGTGTACGCCTTGGAACATCTGGAGTTCTCGTCCGAGTGTGGACCCAACCTCGAATGCACACTACCTCATGAACCGAGTCGGGAATAAACGCGTCTCTGCACCCTGAGGCCAGAGAAGACATTTTCCCGAAGGCCAAGAAGAGAGTGTACACTACCCGAACGCACTGTTCGTGGCAAGCTAAATGATTGCTTGTTGGGACGTCGTTAGAATGAGTCACGATCATCTACCCTTGCCCCCTGCTTCAGGACACCTCGTCTAGGGCGCGCTACATCTCAATGCGCTCAATGAGCTGATTTACCAAGGTGATCTGCTACGTGAGGGCTCTGGTTAAGTCGGTGACTTGCAGAGGCAGGTGATGTTCGTCATTTAGGTTGGAAGAGTTTGGATGATAGGCGTCTCCATGTGTGGTGGAATTGTAATGGACTATAGGTATGAAATTCAAGCCCTGAGCAGACATTCTTGCATAAACATGGGGTGAAAATATCCTTGGGTCAATTGTCGGGTCAATGATCGGAATCAGGATCGCCTGAATTGGCCTTGGATTAGACTAAGCCACAGGTTGGGTCGCCGGAGCGGATCGCGGGGCAGGCCAACTTGGCTGGATGGACGGAGCGTATATGGCTGCTAGCCGTGGGCCAGCGCTTAATCCTTACGAGCTTGGGCTCAGCTGGCAACTAGCTGGGCATGGGCCGCCTGATAGGAGCATATTTATACAACTTTGTTATCTTATTTCTTTGCATTTACTTAGTTGATTTTCATTTATTATAGTAATTTAAGTTATTTTCATATTATTGTAGGTCAGTTGGTAAAGATGGCAATAAATAGTCAAATTAAGCAATTTGGAGCAGTTTTGGACTTGAATTGGATAGCATGCATGGATAGTATATGGGATGGATGTTTTTGGTGTTTAAAAGGTGTTAAACATGTGCTAAAATTTGGAGAAATTAAAGGCAAGGAATTACACAAGAAAGAGGAATCCTAGTTGGAGAGAAACATTATCTTATCATATCTTATCTTATCTCTAGCTGCAAGGAAGAATCCTAATCACATTCCAACACTCTCCACCTGTTTCTTAGAGTCCTAAAATAATTCAAAACGCCTAATCCCTTTCCTCCTTGGATTCAGTCGTGCCCTATATATATATATATATATATATATAAAGTGTTCTGCAATGTTTGAGGAATGTGCCACACCTACCATTCATCTATTGAAGTTGCTGGAATTTTCAGAGTTATTTCTCTCTTTGTTTTACGTTTCAATGTTTATTTTAGATTGCTTTTCAGTTATGATGAACATGTGTAACTAAGTTTCTTTTTAGCTAGAGGTGAATTTGAAGCCATGATCAAATGTTTTATATAAAGTGATTACATCCAGTTATTGTTTCATAAAACATGAATGCGACTTACTTATCTACTTTATAGAAAACTTATTCTTGTATGTTTATTAAGGATGCATACTTAGTTTGCATGCAAGGATTTGATACTAGACTATAAGGGAGTTTCACCTAATCGTTATGAACTTATATTTGTAAGTAGTAAAAGTCACTAGTCATGATTAAGTTAAGTAAATCCTTGGCAGGAGTATCATGCCTTTCATAGTTATAAATGCTTTGTCAATGCTTATGATTTTCATAGAATTTAATGATCTTCGAGATGTATCTCTATCATGCTTTTCATTTTTAGGGAACTTGAGAAGAATAATTTGGTTACGTCACTGAGTCCAATTCAATGAACTTAGGAAAATTTGAGAGTTAGTGCTGTTCACAGTTGATTTGGAGCATTGTCATTCATGGTTTATAGGAAGAATATCTGGAAATCGATTTGTATGCATATGATTCATGTGTGGAAAAGAATCATTTAGCTATCATTTGATCCATATTTCATTCATAACTTAATTTACTTGCTGCCATTACTTTTGTTTTAATTAAATTCGTCCAAAATCCCCCCAGTCATTGTTTTGTTGTTAATTTAACTTAGTTTTCAGTTTATTAAGTTTAATTTATGTTGATTAGCATCCCTTCTAATCCTCGGAATAGAACGATCCCTACTTACTCGTATTACGATTGCATAATTTAGAGGGTTTAATTTGTGTGTTAGTTTCCATCACATCACCGCCTGCCCGTGGACTCCTCCTGCTGGCTGGGCTATCACCGGCTCTTTGCAGGCCAAGGCTGTCATCGCAACGAAGTTGGCTCAATTCTGGGTCTGTTGTGCGACAAAGATGGCTGCTGCAGTGGGCTGGACCTTTTGCCTTGGGTCTGCTATGGCAGCTGCCATGTCGTGGGCCTCCTGCCCTAAGGTCATAGGCTCCAACTTAGGCTGCTATTGCAGCAGTCTTTGTCGTGGGCTGCAAGGTGGTGGCCATGGCGGTGGTGTAGTTCTACGATGGTATGGCTCCTCCCGCCATCACGTTGAGTCTTGAGGATCGCCGTTGTGAGGCTATGTCCTCGGCTCCGCTCTTCGGTCCAAATCCTTGTAAGTATCCGTTCGTCGTGGTTTCTGAATTTCCTACCATTATACCCTTTCTCCAGGGATTGATCAATAAACTTTTCTAGGAAAAATTAATTGATACGGCGTGTGAGAAATTCAACGTAACAGAAAATTCAAGAAACCAAATGTGAAAGTCTTCTTCGAGTATTTGAATCAACTCTCAATGAAAGCACCAATATGTTGATGCAAATTTCCACCATCTTTAATCTTGACGAAAATGCACCTACAAAACAATCAACACATTTGATCATAAGCCTAAGCCTCACGCGCCTACAAGGTGGGGGGGGGGGGGGGGGGTTAGGCCAATGGATCTTCGATGCCTATGTTATTTTCTCTGAAAAGAATAAGTGTTTAGGGCTTTTAGGGGTAGCAAAAGCTTACCGAAATTTGGTAAAGATTGAGGTATATATAAGGCGTGACTTGCCATGGTGTTAGGGTTTTACCCTACACATGGCGGCATCCTATTAGCCAAGGTTTATGAAGAGAATATTCTCAACATATTAAATATGAAGTAATATCTTGAGATAATGGTGTAAATATCCCTATTTTTTTTTAAGGGAAAAACGATATTCATTAAAAAGAGAACACGTACATAGACATGGAGGATAGGGTGCATACTGGGCCTCAATAAAAAATTTGTCGGGGATTTCAACCCGAACATAGGGAAAAAGAGTGTCCCGCACATTCAGGTAAAGAGAACTAACCTCTAAACAGTACAATCAAATCAATTACTATCTAGGACAATCTTCCAACAAAGCATCCATAGTTAATCCGGTGGATCTTCAAACCACACCATCTCAGTATCACTACCAATTCCAGTGCATGCTAGCCGATGTGCGACCTGATTGGCTTCCTGTTGAACATGGAAAGCTCTCACCTTGGGAAATGAAAGTAACAACAGCCTAATGTCATTAATAATTGGTCCCATAGTGAACACATCCTATTCTTGTCTCTTCATGGCAGCGAGAACAATAGCAGAATCCCCTTCAAAACACACAGACCCTCCATTTAGGATCAACTCCTTGGCAAATAATAGAGCCCTTCTAGCTACCAACAACTCCACCTGTAACAGAGATGCAGCATGTGCAATTTGGACCGAGAGTCCAGCCACAAACTCACCCTCCTGATTCCTGAAGACGACCCATACTCCACCCTTCTGTGCACTCTTCACCCATGCACCATCAAAGTTGCATTTCACCCAAGTTAGAGGTGGAGCACTCCAATTTTGCATGCTGCAAGTCCGAGGCTCCTTACGCACTTTGTGGCATTGATGGTAAGACATAAGCCACTCATCCGCCCTAAGAGACACCTCCCTAGGTGCTGTTTGTGTTCCTTTCCAAATCAAATTGTTCCTAGCCTTCCATATGCTCCATACAATCATCAACAGTAACTCGAAAACTTAATCAGGAAGAGAATAAGCTGAATGATTAACCCAATCTTTTAGTGTCATACCTTCGGGTTATCCTACTCTTAACCCAAGTGTAGAAAACCAGACGGCAGCCGCCAAAGAACAATCCCTTACCGCGTGGTCGAGTGTTTCTACTTGGCCCCCGCACACCAAACACTCCTCCACTACCAAAATACGCCTTCGTTTGAGCTTTCGTCAAGTAGGCAGAGCATCCAAGCAACCACTCCACACACAAATTTTCACTTTCCTAAGAACATATGCATTTCATAGCTTCTTCCATAACACCATGTCAGCCACCTGCGATCCCAATGACCTTTCCGTTACCCTCACAATAGTAACACCCTTCCTTGCCAAATGGTATGCGCTTCTAACAGAGAACTTACCATTCTTTTCGAAGTGCCACACTATATGGTCTTCCATATTCTGTACGCTTAATGGTGTATTCAAAATATATTCAGCTTCCTCTAGACAAAACACTTGCTTAACTAGGGGTACATCCCAATACCGTGTGTCCTCCAAAAATAAATTATTAACAGTGGCCTCACTATTCCAGCCTGCTGGGATCATACTCATAACCTAAAAGAAACTTTCCCGGGGAAGCCAACCATCTTTCCAGATCCTGATAGTAGAACCATTCCCAACTTGCCATCTCATGCCCTTACGAATCACAGTTCTTGAAGCGGCAATACTTCTCCAACAATAAGATGTGTTCGTAGTAACATAAGCACCCAAGAAATCCGAATCTGGAAAGTATCTTGCCTTAAAAACTCGATAAGCAAGTGAATCTTGCTTGGATAGGAACCACCACGCTTGTTTAGCAAGTAGCGCAATGTTAAACGCGTATAAATCCCTAAAGCCCAGGCCACCTTGGGATTTTGGCTTACAAAGCGTTTTCCAGTTCGTCCAATGGACCTTTCTTCGCCCCGCGTCCCCATGCCACCAGAACTTGGCCACTAACTTATTTAACTCATCACAAAAAGATTTGGGAAAGAGGAAGCATTGCATGGAATAAACTGGCAAAGCTTGGGCAACTATTTTGACTAAAATTTCTCTACCTGCACTACTCAACAACCCCCCTCTCCAACCATTTAGCTTTTTCCACAACCTTTCTTTAATATAAGCAAAGGTCGCTTTCTTTGATTTTTGAAAAGACCGGCAATCCCAAGTACCTATCATGGAAATCCACTTTACGAACGCACAGACAATTAGCCAACAACTGTTGATCCATTGGAGCTCAGTTAGGGCTGAATGCGACATAACTTTTAGCAAAATTAACTGATTGCCCTGAAGCCCTTTCATAGATTCTCAACACATTCTTAATGTTTTGACACTTCTCTAGTGTTCCTCTGGCAAACAAGAAATTGTCATCTATAAAGAGAAGATGACTAATACTTGGTGCTTGTCGACACACCTTAATACCTTGAATTTTACCAAAATGTTCCTTCCGCTGGAAAAGGGAAGAAAGACCTTTGGCACAAATAACAAAGAGGAAAGGTGATAGGGGATCACCATGCCGTATACCCCTTTCAGGATGAACATAACCCGCCGGTTCACTGTTAACTTTAAAAGAATAAGTCACGCTAGACACACAATTCATAATCATTTGAATTCAAGTATTTGCAAATCCCATTCGCCGCATAACTGCTTCCAGGTAATTCCATTCGATTCTATCGTATGCTTTACTAATATCGAGCTTGAGAGCCATCACACCATTCCAACCTGAATTTCGTTTGTGCATACATTGGGCTATCTCTGCCACAACCAAGCTATTATCAGAAATCAGCCAACCGGGGACAAAGGCACTTTGAGTGGGTGATATAATCTGGGAAAGAATGAATTTCAATCTATTTGTCAAAACCTTTACCGTGATTTTATACAAAACATTGCAAAGGCTTATAGGACATAACTGAGACATCTCTGTAGGGTCCTTCACTTTAAGGATAAGACTAACGTGGGTGAAATTAATCTTACGCAAAATACATCCAGAATGTAGCATAGATCGAATACCATTGCACACATCCGAACCCACCACATCCCAATGCTTCTGATAGAACCCCGGGGACATACCATTTGGCCCCGGGGCCTTGGTTGGGTGCATTTGAAAAACCGCCGATTTTATCTCCTCCTCGCATACCAGACGTATTAAATCTTCATTCATCTCCTCAGAAACCACTGGTAATATATTAGTTAGGACCTCTTCCATGCCATCCCCTCCCTGAGACTCAAACAACTTTGAAAAATAATCCACCACTACTCTCTCCATCCCACTTTTGGACTCTTGTCGCACTCCATGTTCATCAATGAGACCGAATAACCAGTTCCTCTATTGCCTACGGTTAACACATTGGTGAAAATACTTCGTGTTTCTATCACCAAGTTTTAACCGATTAGCCCTTGCACTTTGATGCCAAAATGATTCCTCTTGTTCCAAGACCATGTTAAGCTTAGACATGAGAGCTTTTTTCTGCCCAATTGTCTCATCCATAAACGGTAAGCCCAATAAGCTCGTTAATTTATCTTCAATTTCCTTAATTTCTTGAGGACCATGACGCACATTTTGTTTTGCCCATTTCGAAAGCAACATTCTCATCGCTTTTATCTTCTCAGTAACTTGGAATAATGGTAACCCCGAAACCTCAGTAGCCCACCCTTGAGCCACTGCATCTCGACACCATTCCATGTTATTCCATCCATCCCCATAATGAAACTGATTCTTCCAACTATGCTTACGTTTACCGTCCCAACTTACTAAAATAGGAACATGGTTGGAGGTAGATTTGTTCAGATGCGAGACCATATGATTTCTGAATAAATTCATCCATGATTGTGTTGCTAGAGTTTTATCCAACCAGATCTTGATTCCACCATCCTTTTTTGTGAACCATGTAAATTTATTGCCACTGAAACCTAGATCCCGAAACTGACACCGAGTAACCACCTCTTGGAACCCATCCATTTGTCTCTCACTGCGCGCATTACCTCCTTCCTGCTCAATTGCAAAGAGGATTTAATTAAAGTCTCCTAAGCAAAGCTAGGGGCCATTAGACGCCCCACATAACCGATCAAGAAGTTGCCACGACTTATAGCGATCTTGAAACCTTGGAAAACCATAAAAACACGTCAAACGCCAATAACCATTCTCACCAATGCCACCCACATCTAGGTCGATGTGATTATTAGAGTATGAACGAAGTCCTAGATTAGCCTCGTCCTTGCAAAAGACACACAAACCTCCGGACCTGCCCCAACTGGCAACTGAAAAACTTCTAACAAATTGAAACTTAGCTCTTAGCCTTTCCATACAAACTACACTACTCTTAGTTTCGCAAAGAAAAACAATCGAGGGATCTTTATTAAAAATTAGACGCTGAAGCGCCTAAACTGCACAGGAGTTCCCAAGTCTCTTGCAGTTCCAACTCAAGCAACTCATTGATGACGGGGGGACTGATCCTCATCAGTCGCTGCCGATAACAAAGATGAAACTCCACTGGGAACCATTCTATGCCGAGATAATAGTCCCTCACTAACATTCTCGTCTTCACGGATACATCTCTTACCCAATAGGGTATTAGCACTACCATTTGAAGACGCCTCTCTACTCACACCTACCCTCGTATTTTCACTTCGTCTTTTGCCTGCACGGCGCTACTTCTTTTTTCGCCTTGAATTTTGTTCAATAATAGGCAACAAACTAAATGGATCAGAGCCTAAGGGATTAGCTTCCATAATTCTATTAGGCACCAAAATACTCAGCCCACTTGCTTGTTGGTTTGTAGGATTTTGGCCAAAGTCCAACTGGGAAGCATTGGTTGGTCCCCCCAAGGAAATCTCCCTATTAACTAAATAATTATGGGCACTGACATCCCCACTAATATGCTGAGAGTGAAGGACGTTCATCCCAAAATTGGTGGAGTCGTTAACCATTGGGACACTAAATAAATGAGGCACATGTGGGGCTGTTGACCACTGCCCATCTAAAGCACATCTCCACTCATGCGCACACAAATTTGAAGTCTTCATTCTGGGTCAGTCAATACCTAGATTAGAGTAATTGGGGGGCTCAGTCAATCCCCTTAAACCCCACTCAGAATCCTCAATGTCAACTATCTCATTCAAATCGGGCAAATTGAATCTTTCATTATATCTTGCCATACTAGCTTCACCATCGATTCCACTGTTGTCCATCGCAGACCTCTGTCATTCGCCGTCGGATTGGTACCTTTGGCTATTCATTGCCTTCCTTGAGTAGGGGAGCACTCATTGACCACCGCTGAGGAGAATCTAACCCAACACCTTTTGGCTTTCGATAATCTGCACTTAACACATCCTCTTGAAACCAACGACCACAAGGTTTCGCCAAATCGTCATCATTCTTCCCTTTGAACCTAGCACATTGATCTTCCATGTGGTCCACCATGCCACAGAGGAAGCAAGTACATGGTAGTTTCTCGTAATGCACCGCCACTTCCAACACCTGATTTTCTATCATCAGCCTTAAGTTGTGACGTAATGGCTTGGAGATGTCAATTGCAATACGAACCCACAAGATACTCTTAGTCACCTCTCATCTCCTACTATGTTCAGTCACCACGTAGGTCCCCAAACTATTCCCTATTAGTTGACCCATCTGCCAAGACATATACTGGAAGGGCAAACCCTTAATCTGCACCCAAAACTCTTGGTAGCTTAATGAAATCATTGAGGGATGAGTAAGATCATCGGCTTCCGCCAACACCAAAAGGGCTCCATCAAATAACCATGGCCCTCCCCGTAGCACCATTGTTCTATCTCGTACATTGTCGAACCCAAAGGAGAATATATCTTGCTCCAATTCTACAATCCTAACCATCACCTTCGGTCTCCACAAAAATTGCATCTGTTTTTTAAATCTCTCTTTGTTATAGTATTTCTGCATTAGAACTCTTCCAACTAAGAACACTTTGGAAGAACCCAACAACAGACCTTCTTGTTTATCGATCACAACCAACTGTTGTTCCTCCCTAGTAAAAGCCAAACATTCCGAGAACTGGGAAACCATCTCCTCCATGACTCATCCCACTGATTCGAACCCTTCCCTTACCAGTTTTCCTGATACTCCTGAAACTTTTTGTAAACCACAATAAAACATCCAGAAATATCACCAATAATGGTCGATTTCTGCAATCAAATCAGAAACCTGGAACCCTTGCCGCCTTTGGCCGCCTATAGAAAACTCTCTCCTAGAGCAAGCCCTAGAGAAAAAAAAAATTAATATCCCTAATTGATTTAAATAGGAATTACTTACTTGAATAGAGTCAATCTTTAATTGGGAATGTATTAAAATAGGATTTGGGTAATTAATCCTTATCTTGAATGCTTTGACTTTTCCTTATCATGGGTAGGTGAGATGTGGCAGTCATATTGAGCTGCTTGGACCTTTAGGGGTGCTGACCTAGGCATGGGAGTATATGAGAAGTCTGCCCATTTAATGAGGCAAATCTTATTTTTCTCGAGCAAAAGTCCATGTGTCGCCTCTAGATTTTCTAGGATTCTTTTAGGCTCCACAAAGAGTTGTTTATTTTCTGAAAAATATAATAGCCATTAGATTGAATTACATACAAGATCAAAGGCCATTATTTAATTACCAAAAAGTACCAATTTGGGATACATCTTTCTGCATAAGTTCTAATCGGTGGCAGCCAAATAAACCAAGTGATGGCTGCCAATTATTCAAATGGTGCTGCAACTTGAATTTCAAATTCAACGTCAACGGTTACCAACGTAACCATCTCACCATTCCAGTTTCGTTCCTCCCCAATTTTAATCGTGTTTCGAAAATCATTCCTACAAGAAAAACTTTAATAGTGCATAACTTCCCATTAAACCATGATAAGTAGCACTAACACTTCAAACTTATCATATGCTAGGCTTCAAGTATAATTTTCTGCCATAAATTTATATTCAAAGTTCATATAGTTAATATAAGAACAGGTAGTGACAGTAGCGCGGAAGGAATGAGAAAGGAGTATGGGAGAAGCAGAAGTGTAGGATTTAGGATTACGTTTTCTAGCTAGGTTTTCTTTTCCTCTTCGGTTTTTTAATCTCTTCAATTGAATAAAAATTTCTTAAGCTTTGAATTGATCATGTGGTTGTCCACCACCTTAACTGCCACATGATATAAATGGTATAAGAATAATTGTGATATGCACCCTAGTGCGGGTTTAATCTCCACCGATCTCGCTCATTCTCTACGTTATTTAACAATTTAACCTATACTAACATTAAAATAAAATTGTAATACAAATGATTAGGTGCTTGATTAATTTGATAACTTACGTTGTAGTTTTCCATCCAAAAGGACATGTTGATAAGGCGTGATTATGTGAATTGCCCCGAAAGAATAGAGTGAGATGGCCTCACCCCTAGCTATATTTGTGGTAAACGTTCACATGACTGACAAATGTATTAAATTTTCTTTATCACAATGCAAAAATTCTTAAGTGTTTTGGAGTTCTAAGTGTTTTAACCGTTAAATCTTTATTTTTTTTATTTTTAAACAAAAATCTAACGATTATAACACTCAAAGTATCACACTCAGAAGCACCTAAGAAAGTCCCATGGCAATGGCAAAATGGTTGGCACCATCAGAAATGGCATCAAATCATTCAAAAAGTTTCTCCAAAACAAGAAAGTAAAAAAAACAAAAACTAAAAACTAGCAAAACCACTTTGGAAATGCAAGTTGTCACCTCTGGTGCTGGAAATTCTTACATGTCAGTGATGTCACTATATGTATATCCACATGTGTGTATAGAAAGATGATTATTTGGTACTTCCCCAGCTAACAAGCCTAACTTGATTCTTAAATACGTGATGTACTTACTCTGCTGAGGATTTTGACATCTTTCAATAGAAAGAAAACTAATTTCACGCCCGATGAGATGCCAACATTGTGGTCGATACTCGATAGACTAGTTCAATTAGCCATTTATTTCGAGCACGATGTATTTTGGCTCGAGAAACTACCGGATCTCGTTCCGACGCCTTATTTGTAAATTTTAATATTTTATTAGTAATAAAATGCTACCGTTTTTGCTTAAAAATAGAAAGAAAACTAATTTTTATTCATTAATACTTGAAAGAATGGTTCTTATAGAATATTCAGCTGTACATGACCATCAACAAAAACCAATGCTCAACCAAAAATTCATCAAAAATAATTAATAAATTAAACACATTAGCCAACCAATAATTGACAGTGCACGAACAAAAGAACTACGTACTCCACATATATAACAAAATCAGCATTCTTGCGCCTTGAGCATTATCTCGGATTATCCCATTCTCTCCATCTCCTCCCCAGTTTTTGGTACTAGTTTCCAGTTTCTGTACGAATCATGCAATCTCTCTCTCTCTCTCTCTCTCTCTCTCTCTCTCTGTGTATACATACATACATACATATATATATATATATATATATCCTTTTTGAGAACTGTTTATTCATTTTTTTTCCAGAAGTTCATTTTTCTGAATGTACATTTTTATTATTTCGTTTGGAAAAAATTATATTATTTTCCTCGTCATTACTTCGCATTTGGAGTAGGAGGAATGATCATATTCATATACAGTTGATTTGTACTTAAAACTTTTTTTTCTTCTTTCTAAAAATTTTAGGGAAGACTTGCGGCCTAAAACAGTGAATTAATTTGTCAACTAATTAAGAATATAAACTGTTAGGTAAGTGAGGAACCAGAGGATGTCAACTACAAATTATATCTTAATCTTCTGTGATTATTTCCATGTTCCTTGATGAGATTCCTAGGGCAATTCATACAATTCGCACTAAATTATGACTGAATGCAAATACCAATATCAACTTCATTTCTATAAATTGTCGCAGCAGATTGTTAAGACCTCACTCCACATTAATTTCAAGACGAAACTTTGTAGCTATGCCTTCTTCTTTGCAAAAGATTTCTCAATCTGTCGAAAGGTAATTTACTGGTTCTTAATTATTTGTTATGGCTTAATTAATTTTATGAGATATTATTTTTTTCTTAATTTCTTTTTTCGTTTTCTCGATGAAAATGTAGTCGCAGTGCGGATGAAAAGTACGCTGATGTGAACTGGGATGAGCTTGGATTTGGAGTAATTCTCACTGAATTCATGTACATCATGAAATGTTCCAATGGAGGTGAATTCTCACAAGGCCATCTCACTCCCTATCGAAACATTGAGCTCAGCCCATCTGCTGGAGTCTTGAATTATGGACAGGTAACAATGGTACATTTTGCATGCTTTGTTGCTAGCTAGGTAGCTTATTCAGTCAAATTCCTTTATTATCGTGGAGAAATGTTATCTTGTTAAACTGTGAATATTGACCATTCGTTAAGTAGATTCTTGCCAAGATGCATCACTCAGATTCACTTTGCAACATAATATTATTAGACCATCTCCAAATGAGATGTCAAATCCTAAGTGGAGTGTCACGCAATCAAATGTGAAAGTAGGAAGAAATTCCAACCGATATGTCAATCCTACATGGATTGACATATAAACCTTTTGATGTCAACTTTGACATATGAAAAAATTGATGTCAATTAATTTTTTTAATTATTGTATTGTGTGGGTCTTATAAATCCACTAATTATAAATCTTGAAAAAGTCCGACATTGCCACCAGCCATTAAATTAACATTTAACATTTGTTTTTTGACATCTCCGTTGAAAGCTCTTATGTTATTATGCTATGGAACTTTTGGTGACATAAATATGTACGTTGCGGTTTTGTCAGGGTTTATTCGAAGGTCTTAAGGCGTACAGGACAGAAGATGATCGATTTCTGCTCTTTAGGCCTGAAGAGAATGCCTTAAGAATGCAGATGGGAGCAGAGAGAATGTTAATGCCATCACCATCTACTCAGCAATTCCTGGATGCTGTGAAGCAAACAGTCCTTGCCAATAAACGTTGGGTATTCACGTTTTCACTTTAGACCTTACACTCGAATTCACAACTCGACTAGTTTACATGTTCAACATAATTGCAAAGAAGTATTCCCAATGCTGAAATCTGTTCTTGATCACCCGGACATGTACATGTATAGATACCACCTCCAGGGAAAGGAACGCTGTATGTTAGGCCGTTGCTCATTGGAAGCGGACCTGTTCTTGGCGTGGCACCAGCAGCAGAATACACATTCCTCGTATTTGCTGCTCCAGTCGGTATTTATCACAAGGTGTGAGTTGAGCAAAACTAGCTAGAGCTGACTAATTGCGTACACAATCATGATAAAGGGTATTTAGTTTTTTGGTTTCTGTGCATTCGATAGGGCCCGGCAGGCATGAACTTGTATGTCGAGGATCAACTGCATAGAGCTACTCCTGGTGGAACTGGAGGTGTCAAGTCCATCACCAACTATTCGCCGGTGAGCATAACTTCTTATTTTTCTTGGTCAAAATATAAAAAATTTCGATGTTTCAAGCGCAGCAGCATGTACCAAAGCAAGTGATCACAGCTTGCAAGTAATATATCATCCGCACATAAAACTAAAATAATGAATTTGCTCCCACTAATCTTGAGGTATACGCATTCATGAGCAACATTTTCCTCAAAACCATAAGAGGTGATTACATTGTCAAACTTCAAGATCTCCATTTAAAAATGTTGTTTTCACATCCATATGATGTACTGTAGATCAAAATGAGCAAATAAAGCCATGACTGTTCTCGATGAATCCTTCTTTGAAATCGGAGAGAAGGTCTCATGGTAATCAATGCATTCCTTTTTAGTGAAACCCTTAGCTACAAGCCTAACTTTATGTCGTTTAATACTACCTGATGCATTTCTTTTAGTCTTATAGACTCATTTATATCCAATAGTGGAATGTTTATTAGGTAGTTAAACAAGCTCCCAAACTTGATTTTTAGCCATAGATTCCATTTCATCTTTCATGGCATTATACCAAAGATTAGAGTTTCATGGCTTGGAATGTAGATATCCTTATCTCTACTCCCTATCTTTTTGTTTTGTTCATTTTGAGCAGTAGGTTCCACATGAGCTTGTTCTTCAAGGAGTGGTTCCACTTGAATGGGTTGTATTTCAAGAGTACTAATTGAAAGATTCTCTTGAAAAACAACCAGTCTTCCTTTTTTCGTAGAAGACTCATCGGACTCATTAGTTTCCTCAGTTTATATATTACGGGCAAATTCACTCCCACTGAGCTCATGATGTACAACAAATTTAGCATTTCTAGCTTCAATAATCCTAAGATGGAGGGAGACTTGAATTTCTGATCATGCTCCTTATCATGTCCATAAGTGTGTGGTTCCGTCTTTCGGCTACACCAGTTTGTTGTGGTGTGCCAGGCATTGTATATTATGCAATAACACCTTGTGCTTCAAGGAACTTAGCAAATTGACCCGACATTATAGGGTACAAGTTGATTGTGTTCAAACTGTTTGCTTTTGGGGTCTGTTCTGTAGGCTTACCTAGCACAACAACAAGCCAGGGCCAAGGGGTTTTCTGATGTCCTATTCCTGGATTCTGTGACCGGAAAATACATAGAGGAGCTGACAGCATGTAATATTTTCATTCTGAAGGTAATGTTAATGAATATTACTGCGCTTTTCCTCCACAATTCCAATTCAAAAGCGTAAAACTGCTTCGTTGTTGCAGGGTAATGTTCTTGCAACTCCAGCACTTCATGGAACTATTCTTCCTGGAATCACTCGTAAAAGCATCATCGCCATTGCCCTCGATTTTGGATACCAGGTTATATTATTACTCTGCACTCTTCATCAAGAAAGCCTATCAATAAGCTCTTCATTCTTATAGTTTTTGTATAACAAGATTTAATAAGAGCATGCATGGCTTTCTTCAATCAGGTCGAGGAACGTGTAATTCCGGTGGAGGATTTGCTTGAAGCTGACGAAGCTTTCTGCACAGGAACTGCTGTTGTTGTCACCCTAATTGGTGCTGCAACTTATCAAGGCAAAAGGTACAGAGACAATTGAACTTCTCTCTCTTTTTTCTCTTGTTTTTTGGTTTAGTTTTCTGGTTTAATGTCCGGATGCCACGACGTTGCGTTTGCAGGGTTGAGTACAACACAGGAAAAGGAACACTCTTTCACAAACTGCGTGAAACCCTAACAGGAATCCAAACAGGGCGTCTGGAAGACAAGAAGGGATGGACCATGGAGATCAATTGAGTTTTCTCCTCCGTCTATAGATCCAACGTTCCAAATCCGAAAAGTTAATTTGCTCTTCTTTTCATTTATTGAAATTTTTTGTTTGCTTCAACCTTGTTGAATAATTTGATGGTGTAAACACAACTAAACTTTGCTCATCCTGCCCCTATTTTAATAAAATTCCGGAAAAAAACTAGCTTTGTATGATCTCATCGTAATAATCCGGCAAACGGAGCACGTTCAAAGCGGGCTTAATGGGATGGAATAACTTTCGGGTGGTTAGAAAGACTACTTAAAACAGAATATGTAAGACAAGCAAATATAGAACATTACCAATTACTCTCACTGTCGCGGTTTGGGTGGCAAAGCCATCAAAGCCATGGCCGGAATTTTCCTCGTGTTCTTACCAAGTTGCCTCCTGTGGATGCAACATTATGTGGTTTTCAAAAAGGTAGCACTGAGAATAAGATGGGATTGTGCTGTGAAAGTTGAAATTTCAGATGAAAAATAAGGGAAAAATCTCAACATGAAAACAATTCATTAATTTCTACTTCTAATGATGTTTAGCTGCTCTATAAATAAGTCATTCCAAGTATCTGTTAATCCTGGCAAGCACCAGTGCATGCAATCGTCGTGCTTCTTTCCACCGGCAGTGGATGGATGGGCATCTGCTCTGAACTCACTCATGTGGGTTATGTCCAAAATCTGGAAACTTGATCCTTTAAGGGCCTTGTAGAGGTGTTGATTCACCAAGCGTGCCTCCACGTTTGTACCATTATTCTTCACTGAGAAGAGTTCTTCAACCTGGAAAACAAACCGTAATGTTATACAAGAGCTTAATTGAAACAACACAAAGAAAGTAGAAGGGGTTTGTGCTAGGGTACAAATCATGACATTCATTTTGCTCAAAAGTAAATACAGACATAAGATCCACTCGGGTTATTATAGCATCATGCAACTCACCTGCTCTACCGATAAAGGCTTTAGCCGGTTACAAGAGCCACCTTGGTCCCAGTCACCCCCTTCAAAATGTCTAGGTGATTGAGTACGAAACAATTTGACTGCACCTGGTTTCGTTCTGTTCTCCACAAGCATTACCTACAATGAACGAATCCATCAAAAACATGATCACCAGAATACTCCTCCATATTTCTCATGGAACATAAAATTAAACAAATTATGAAGCTTTTATCTTAAAAAAATTGTGTACCATGTGGTTCAAAACCATATCAAGGCCAACATTAGGGAGCACTGGAGGAACCACGGGCTGACCCTTTTCAAAAAAAAGCATGGGCGACTTTGTCGGGTCAAACTTTGAAGGAGCCCACCACCTGTTTATTCATAAGAACCAAAAAATCAAATGAATAGTCAGCAAACTTAATGACTAACTTTTCACATTTAGAATTTTACTGCTCCTGGTATTTAAATGGCTGCTTTTTATAGTCCTCTTGAAGACAGACAAATAAGGATTGGCTTCTGTTCCTGTTGTGCTTGGTATTTACTGGGAGAATTAATTAGATCATAGAAACTTTAATTCCTGATCGCCTTGTGGGAAAATCAACAAGCTTCACGGAATATTTAAAATTGCTTGATCTCTTCTATCTTACTAGTAATGTTTTCCTACATCAAAATTCTTCTCACTCGCCATCGATATAAGTAAATTGTATCATGATTATCAATACCAGGCTAAATGATACACATTACTTACTGTAATCACATTATGAAATTAAAAAGAAGTAATTTTAATCACGTAATAAATGTATCCGCCACATTTACAAAAATCTTGAATAAAATAAAAATAAAAAAATAAAAAAAAGAAGAATAAAAAGAATTACCAGTGCCCTGTGTTAAAGATCAGAATGTCATGAAAGCTTAGAGCTTCTGCCCATGTCCCATCTGGAATGTCAACATCAACTCTATAGCCCTCCTTATATCCAAGAGATTCCAGCTCCCCACCATTAGCATCGGCTGACCACCTGCATCAAACAAAAGCATAAATAGCCTAAGTGCACAAATAAACAGACAAACATCAGAGCTTCACATGTGTGAGACGTCATTCAGTGCCCCATCGATTCATCTAATTAAATAAACGCTTAATCATCACATAGTTGCCGACGTAGCTTACCTACCATAATGTGCCAAAATATTTGTTCGATGGTATGCAAGGGTGAGATTATACTGAAGAAATGTAAACCCGCGATCAGCCCCAGCTGGCCGCCGCTTCTTTACTTCACTTGACACTCGTTTCAGAGAACAGAAAAGCGAAACAAACATATTGCGGTTCAATGAATCACCAACGAACCCTGCACTGTAGAACATCCATAAGGTTTCCATACATACAACCTAGGATTCAATATATATATATATATATATATAGCTCTACCACAAAGTCCTTCAAATCATCCTATCTATCGCATTTGATGCGGCGTTTAAACTAAGTACCAAATGCCGGTCTATCAGATATCCAAAAAAACTAAAACTTTGGGTCCATTAGAATTAAGCAGCTAAGAAAACAGAGGCCTGCATTCAATCAAGTAATGTAAATTTCAAAATTCAGGATTTCAGTTTGTTTATCTCTTGCCCTAGCTTCAAATGCCAGATTTCTCACTCTTTCTCAGCAACCAAACAGACAATAACTTCACATGACAACTAAATAACTTGAAACATATATAAATAAGAGAGAGAGAGAGAGAGAGAGAGAGAGAGTACCAATGCTGGTGTGTCTGTACATCTTCAGAAACCTAACCGGATCGAACGGCGGTAGATCACAACCCTTGGGCTTCCATCTCCACTTGAGTAGTTCCCGACCGTTGGATTTGCCGCTGGAAATGCAATTCCATCCCTTGAATATCTCCTTGCAGGTATTGTCGTACCTCGGAGGGCAATCCGGGTCGTGGATCCATTTTCCGCCGGAGTAGTCACACGACCCGCCCCGACGACTCGGGTCGGATCCGTCAGTCTTTTGGAATTCGAAGCTCGCGTTATGCGGCCGCGGAGGAACGGAGGTCTTTCGAATGGAGGAGAGTACGAGGAAGATGGAGACAAAGCAGACGAGGGAGAGGAGAGGGAAGAGTGGGACTTTCCTCGTCTGGTTTTGCTGTTGAGAGTGTTGCTCTCTGGAGGCCATGCTTTCACTCTCGCGGATGATTTTTGGAGCAGGTTTTTAGCCCCAACTGCAACTTCTAAAAGCACTTCTCCAGCAAAAAAGGCAATATTATAAAAGCACTTTGTTGCTCAGTTTTTTCTTGGACGGCTTCTTGCAAAAGCACTTTTGCTTACACTTCGAAGCACTTCTATTAAAATGTTTGTAGTGCTTAAAAAAAGGGCACTTAGAAATACTTCTTGTAATGTCGCAAGCAATTTTGAAGGCCTGAAAGCGTTTTTAACTATTTTAAAACCATTCTAACCCTCATAAAAGAAATGTCAAACAAGCCTTTATTGACGATTTTACATCACTTTCTTTTTTTGGTGCCAAAAATAGGGTAAACATAAGACGAATTGGGAGTTTTATGAAGTGACAATTTTAAGTTTCAAAGGTGAAGTACAACTAAGTTTTATTTTAGACAGCAAATGAATAACCAAGTTAAAAAGATAAACTGACTCAATTGTTAAAAATAAAAAGACAAATCCGTACGCTAATAAGTTTTAAGGTATTGCCATTTATATACCTATTTTTACTTCTCATATACATTTCTCAATTTTCGACTGTCAGATTGAATGAATTGAAGATCAATGACAAAAATTAACATAAGTATAAATAAAAATGAGTGGGTGAATAACACTATTCTAAGTTTTATTCACCAAATAATATGGTAGTTTCTCAAGGTGAGATGATTTTCACACCCTTTCTCAACCTCTGCACGCTGCTCTTAATTTATGTTCCTTGATTATCCTTCGATTTATTCAATCCAAATGTGTAGATATATGCCCTTTTCAAATTTAAGTAGAGTCTGGATGTGGTGAATCTGGACATCAGTTTTTTGGGAAAATCATTGGATGCCATTCATTCATGAAATAGTAAATTGATCACGAAGAGATTATTTTGTGTTTTATAAATGTAATGAACAAAAACAGATCTAGAGTACTAACATATCTTTTACTGCAACAACAAGAAGAAGAAGGAGCAGCAATGTTGAGGAAAATAAATACATCATGTCAAAGAATACATAGTGAGGATGAAAGCCAACGCATGTGCACTCACTTCCCGGACCCAGATCGATCGGAAGGTCTTGTGTCATACCCGAGCGCACAATTTGGCTCTGTACTTCCATTCAATATAAACTTACCCTTCGGGCGCTGAAGACGTTTCGTACTCGGTGTTTTTACCAAGAGGCTGATAGAGCAAAGATGCAATTTTGTGATTCTTAATGGTATGACTTGAGGTGGAAAACTTGGCACGTAGGTGTGTAAGATCTCTTTAGTGAAGCCTGTTCAAACTTCTTTGAGGCTACTTCGTTCTCTTCTAAGCTTGTTTGAACAAAGTACCTTATCCACCATGACGAGCTTCGCAATTTCGCCTTTAAAACAAAATCGTTGCGTCATTCTACTAGATTTAAGTTTTGTACGAAAGGAGGTTAAACTTGCCACAACCATGCAGTGATACAACCAAAGCAAGAAAATGAAATTGAGAATCAAAAAAGGTGTTGCACCAACAATTGTCATCAATGTGTATGAGAAGTCGCAATATTATTAAACATTAATAACTTACTGGACGGCCAAATTTGGAGGGCTCTGCACCTTTAGCCTTATGCTGACTTGGATAACCTATAAAAGGAAATGACACGTATATAAAAAATCAAAGAGAACAATAACTGTCATGTATGATTTTGCATAATCGATCAAGGGCCGGGCCAACTAAAACATTATGTTTAGATTTTGGTCAGGAAGACAATACTCATGCACCTCTACCAATTAAGTTGAAGTATTAGCTTCTACTAATTGATTGTGAATAGCGATCCAGACAAGCACCATCATTATATCTCATTTGGGGTGTGGTGGGGGTTCGGTGAGAAATTTTTACCCGTAAATATAACAACACCATCAGCAGATACCCTCGCCAACTCTGGAAGAGTTCTGTTGAGGTACTTCGGAGACAAGTAATCTAATGCATCTGATGCAATTACTAGAGAAAACGATTTTGGCCGGTATGGCAAAGGAAACTTTATATCAGCAGCGCGCACAATGCCTTTGCTCACGAGACTCTTGCAACTTGCATCAGCATCTTCTAAGTCATATGGCTCCACACCCCAGGCTTCAGTATCCTCCTCTTTCAGTAATTTAGATACCACTGAACAGGTTTCAGGGCCCACATGCAACACCTTACGCATGCTATCACCATATGCTTTCTTTAGTATAGGTATTGCTCTCTGAACTTCAAACGTACACGAAACACCACCTGCATGTAAATATAGAGATTTTCAGACTGTAAAATAGTTTTTCTATCTGGAAAAATATGCTAACAGTACAACACAAAAATTCAGAGAACTATCTCTCACAGCGAAGACTTTCTAGTACTTGTAAAAATAAATAAAAAAGAAAAACAGTAAGAATTTCTCATGCATAACATTTACATAGTCTGAAACAACTGAGATTGTGAACGCAAATTGTCTGAACGGTTCAAAAGATTAATTCTGTACAGCCTTGTGCCTGTAGGAGCAAAAACTAATACAGGAATCTAAGGAATTATACCTAGAATTACCACAGAATTGGATATGCTCGATAATAACACAGTTCAAAGACGTTTTCTGCGAAAGTTTTTATGAGTGATGGAAGGTAGACAAAAGAATGGATCATGAAATATACCTTCAAGTTTAATTACAGCCTCCTTAGTGCTCCGGCCGCCTGTCATTCAAAACCATAATTATTGAGAACAAAATGGAATGTAAAAAGTACAGGGTTGGTTGCTCTCAGACTGACTTACTAAATTGAGCTGAGCTTTTTTAGAAGGAAAAGGAAATTGCTTTTTCAATAAACCTTACTTACAAGTAGAAGTCAAAACAACTACTAACCTGACCCGCTAAAAGTGTAGAAGACGAGAAGAATTGCACCCTGAAATTTAAAAGTCAGTATTTTAGTAAGAAACTAGACCTGTTTGTGTAATTGGGTTTAGTGACAGTATTACTACTAGGATTCAAAGATGCGTGGACACATTTTAGTCATCTGTTTGTGACGGTTTTTTTCTGGATATGCTAGGATTACACCATGGTCTTAAAAACTAATGATGAACTGAAAGAACAATGGTGATAGAAAGTACCACAAGCACAAGTCCTATGGACAGTAGAGGTGAAGAGCGTGCTTTGGATTGCACCGCACCCACAAATGGTATACTTCCACCGGCACCAATGCGTCTAGAAGGATTTACTGGCCTCCTCGACATGACTTTAAATACTTTAGACTAAAAATCCTGCAAAAGGTAGCAAAATTTGAAACAAAACTCTCATTAGTAGTGTTTCCAAGTGCCTTCTGCCTAAACATTTTTCTAATTGTTTGCTACTCATTGATCTCAACTTATTCACATAATCCAACTAAACGGGGCACAATAAGATCTACTGGCTTCCATATCAACACGAAATTCGCATTCAAAACATCAATTCGAACACATACACACTGCAAACTGCCACCTCCTAATCCAAAATTATACACAATATTGCTTCTCACATAAATCTACCCACAACCCATTACTCAATTCAGTATTATCAATCAAGTAGTTGCATAATTTTAGCAAAATTCCACAGAAACATGCATGTTTCAGCTCAAATACTTGCAAATAACACCAACCCATTAATCCAATCAGCTACGAAATTAGCAAGAACTCAAAAACACAACATAATAATGCAATCTTCAACCCAAATAACAAAAAACAATTCAATTTCGATCGAATAAGCAGTGAATTAAGCTACTCTGTGGATGCAATCAGTCGGTTGCATTCAAAGAAACGGATCTAGAATCCGAAAAAGAAAAGCAAAAAGCAATGATGCGAGGAGTAAATGGAGAGAAACCTGGGGAAAATTCAGCGGGAAAATCTGGATTAGGAGATCTAGAGCCCGATTCAGATCTGAGAGCTGGTTTTTTCTCTCTTTAGCTTGCAGGGTCCTACACACTGCAATTCCATCTTCACTAAATAAAAGTAAATTTAATAGACGAAAATAAAAGTAATTTAATAAACACCGACGCTATTTGTGCAAGTGGAATTGCATTTTATTCTCGGTTTGCCTTTAATTTTTGCTGTAACTTGTACAAATATTAATAAAATAATCTATTTTTTATTTGTTGAATTTCAAGGAGGAATGAAAAGGAGTATCACAAAATAAGCATTTCATATTGAAGAGAGGTTTTCAATCCGTGTTTAAAATATCGGTATCGATGAAAATATCGATAAGTAAATTTGTGGAAATATCGATGGATATATCGTATATCTATATCGATATTGATTCCCTTCGATGGAAATGATGGAAATTTACATGGAAATTTAAATTATTTTTTAAGGAATGTCATATGAAGCCACAACACACGTATGAATTAAGAATTAATTATTACATACTATGTAAACAATAAGTATGTAATATGTCAAATGAAAAACTTCCCTATAATGACAAGTAATCAAATAAAGCATTTCACTAGAAACAATAAATTATACATAACTCAATTGAAATTTTCGTCATGAAAACAGAAGAAGTTTTATTGAAGTAAACTAATATCATAAAGAAAGAAATTAAAAAATAAAGAATCCATAGGCTCATGGATATTTCCTACGAACTTTTTGCAAATTGTCTGCAAACACTGGATATTTCCTGAAAATATCAAAAATATCGAGAAAATTGACTGATTTCTGGAAATATCGTGGATATGGAGTGAAGTTACTTCACCCCCTCTTTCCATATTGTTCTCTAAATTTTTGGATATTTCCGTGGAAATATCGAGTATATCCAGAATATTTCAAACATTGTTTCCAACTAGGTTACCTTAGTCGAAGCTAGCGATTTTTTACCAAGCATGTCTTCAGTGATTGAACATGCGTTTGTTTGTAACGTCACATTATGTTATGTATAGTTTTAGTACCTAGAGTAATTTTTAAGGAAAACTAATGAAAACTAATGAAAATGGCTTGAAAACTTTGAGTTTTAACGATAAGGACAAAATAAAAGGTAAAATGAATAGTACCATGATTGATTTTTTAGTGTAAAAATATGATTTTTCGTTAAAGTGAACAGTACCGAGAGCTTTTCTTTAAAGTTCCCTAATTTTTATTGCATGAATTGTGAATTGTTCCAACTTAGTGTATGAGAGCAAAGGTAAAACTTTTTCTTTTTCTTTTTCTTTTAATTCCTTTTTCTTTTTCACAATTTTTAGATTAATTTTAATACTGTTTTTTCAGAATAATGTGAATGAAAATTGAAAACTAATGAGGGCAAGGTTAAAAGTTTTAAAGTTAGTAATAAAACAACAAAAGAAAAGAAAAACTAATGATAAGAACTTTAAAATTTTGAATTTTAACCAAAAATTATGTAATAACTTTATTTATTGATTAGGACAAAACCTTAACTTAAACTAGTCCAGTCAACATCGCCCCAACCAAAATAACCTAATGAGTTTCCAGTTTTACTCGTGACAATTTTTAATTGTTCCGTTTGTTAGTCTTCCATTTTTGCTGCTGCAGTGGAGGCTTCACCATAAAAGAAAGGGTTAAATTTCTCTTCTTTTTTCGTCAAAAGATCAAGAGAAGGCTCAAAATTGAAATTTGTTCCCCTTGTAAGTTTTCAATTCGTCTTCTTCTTTTTCATTTGAAAAAGGAAAAAAAATTGTTGTGCTCGGACTTCGAAGGAATCGTCTAGGTCGCCTGAGACGGGCAATGGCCTACTCCTCCCCCTCCTCCCACGTCAACTGGATTACGGGTTTCTTACTTTTGGCTTATACTTTGGTGGTGTTTCACATAACTTTCAACCTCTTGGGAATGATGGTTCTTGTCAGCCAGTTGAATTTAGGAATTAATTTGTTCAAACAAAGAACCTCAGATCAAATTTGTTTCTCATAATTGATACTAGCATAACTGAATTTTAGCAAACAAAATAATTTTTTGCAGATTTTCAAATTTACAGAGATGAGAGAGAGAGGGAGAGAAAGTTTAACGGAGTTGAGATTTTCTGCACCCATTTTTACCTGTGACCCCTCAGGCCTTTGCTTTTTGAACTAAACATAATTAATGTTAACTTGACAATAATTAAAATAATAAAAAAGAAACCAAATCCTCAGCCAAAAAGCAAAAGCACAGAGGGGCCACATGCAAAAATAGGTGTAGAAAATCTCATCTCAGTTTAACGCCATTGTTGGATGGAGTTAAAGTTCTTGGCTTATTATTTCAATCACAAAATAAAAAGCCACGTGGTTGATTTTAATTTATTACGAACACCACCAGTAATTGTGAGGTGTGTGTTCCCGCCATCTCCAAAAGTTTCTCACTATTAGCTATTAAACTAATTTATGATTACTAGGCTTAAAAGGGGAGTAGGGTTATCTCCCCTTATCTTCTCTCTTATTTAAATGGTTACGATTAAGTCATGTCAACATAATTTAATTTATATAGTATTTTTGAAAATGAACCAAAATAACCCACACTATTTATGGAAGGGAACAAACACTATTTCTCAAACTGAACCAAAATAACCCACACTATTTCTTGAACTACAACAAAATTACGCACTATTTCTGAAAACTAAACCAAAATAACGCACACTATTTCTAGAAAGAAACAAAATCAACATTATTTCTAGAACTACATCAAAATAATCATACTATTTCTTAAACTGAACCAATATAACCACACTATTTCTGGCAATTAAGCAAAATAACCACTCTATTTTTGAAACTACAACAAAATAACCCACGATATTTCTGAAACTGAACCAAAATAGCCCACATTATTTCTGGAACTAAAGCAAAATAACCAACACTATTTTTGAAACTGAATCAAAATAATCGACACTATTTCTGGAACTACAATAGTGATAATTGTAACGGTCCGTTCTGAGATAATGGATATATTGATTATGAAATGACGATTTTACCCTTGCGGGAGTGAGAGGATGTGTGAATAAGGATTAATGATTATAGGTAGGGGTACCTATATATTTATTTTATTGTATTTTTGGTTGATTTTGTGTGGATGGGGTTGGATGAGAAAATATATACACATACTTGCACAACACGTGTGCAGCACCTACCCTCCCCGTCACTTTCTCCCTTCTCTCTTCTCGAACTCTCTATCCTCTCCCCTGCAACCGTACGGACGAACCCTTGTTCCTGGTGTTTTGGTCACAGATCAAAGTCCTAAATAGCATATTTAGAACCCTTATAACCTGGTGATTCCAACAGTACTATTTGTGTAGCTTGAAACGGTCGAGAACCCTAGAACCTGTGTGGTACCAAAAGTGGTATTGTTCATACACTCGAAATCTACGGGGTTTTAGCTCATTTGGAGATCATAGGAGGGTTTAGAATCTTCTTGGGATGCTCAGAGGACAAAATTTAAGGAGTTTGGACGTCGGGACTGTCGGTTTGGAAGTTGGCCGGAATTAGTGAAATTTCTCCGGCGAGATTCACGTGGATTTTGGGTTCAAAACTGGTATAAATCTCTTCTCCTTGTCCTAAGGATCATTTTGGTGAAAATTTCGTGAAATTTGGTTGAAAAATGAGCTAGAAATCAAAGGTAGAAAAATTACCCAGTTTCCGGCGACACAGCAGCGCCGGCAACTGAGGTTGAAGGTGACGGAATATTCCGTCAAAGTTGACGGAATATTCCTAACGGAGGTTAACGGCGTCAGTTAACTTTAACGGAATATTCCTTAACGGCGTTAGGGTTTCCATCAGTGTGCACGGCGTGTGGCCGAGCGTGGGCGGCGCGTGTTGCCGTGCCTTGGCCGACGCGTGAAGGCGCGTGAGGCTTCCAAAAATTATTTTAAAAATATGGGGTTGTTCGTGGGATTGAGTAGAGCATGTTGGTATATTCAAACACCCCAATTAAGCAAAGTATGAGGAGTTATTACTTGATTTGGGTTATGTGCGTAATTAACGGTTATATAGTTGTTTCATATATAGGTGAGACGTATCCTGAGGACGAGCGCAACCACGCGAGGCTCGGGGGCTACGACCCGTCTACTTATCAGTGAGTGGGCTTTTGGTTTTCAATATATATATATATATATATATATATATATATATATATATATATATATATATAATTGATTGATTTCCCAGAAATACGTTTTAAAATGCTTTTATGAAATTAAATGCCATGTCGAATGCCATATATATTTTTTTATGTTTATATGATTATATATTGATGCACCGCGGGCGCCAGGTAAGTCAGGTAAGTGTATGCTTGTGATATGATGGTTAGGGTGATATCAATGAGATTAGTATATGGCTCATTTACCTGCACATCGGGGTTTGTGCCGCCAGAGTAGGGCTTAGCTTTCACGTGATCGTTCACCTCCCGCACCGTACGCTCACCTTGGATCCAAGGCAGGTGCCAGCCTATCGTACAGACCACACTAGGTGGTTCCGACTCGTAGGTGACTTGCGAGACGTCGCCAGCCTTCACGTGATCATAGCACAGAGCGTTATACCCAGCTTGACGTACAGACCACATTAGGTGGTTTCGTCATGGGTGCAGGTTATTAATTGAGAGATGGATTGAGGATTTGATTGAGGAGCCATAGATTCAGCCGTACAGGTCACTAGAGGTGACTCTGGTTGATTGACATATATATTGCCGGCATGATTTGAGTTGGTATATCACCTGATTGATTGATGATATTTGATACATGCTTATTACGGATTATGGTTCATTCGATCATAGCATTTATTTATTGATTTATTGATTGATTGGTTGATCGATGGTTTTCAGTACTAGTACGTATATACATATTTTCTGGGAAGTATACATGTTTTACAGAGAGGGGTTACAACTTTTCTGTCAAAGAGATTTTGGTAAAGCTTTGTTTTTACCCACTCACACTTTTGTTTTGCGCCCCTCCAGGTACTAGGTAGTTTGGTGGCAAACGAGGCATCAAAGGCATATCTGACAGCACACCATCCATGTAAATATTTTGCTTTCTTGCTTATGACTTTTGGACTGCACCTAGGATGCTCGAACTTTGTAAATTATGCTGTTAACTTCCTCACTCTTTTATATGCCTGTATCACTGGTAATAATACTCTAGTACTTATTATCTATATTTATTCTTCCGCACTGCGCACATGGCCTTGTCACGCTCACGTGACGGCCAACACGTCCCAATGTCCAGTCGGGGTGTGTCAATAATACCAATGTTCAATTTAAGAAATAGTCACTGTTTAATTCTACAAATAGTTAGTGTTTAATTATAAAAATAGTGGTTGTGCCAGTGTTCAGTTCTAAAAATAGTGTTGTGTTCAGTTCTAGAAATAATGTTCAGTTTGAAGATTTTACATTTTAGAGACTTTTCATTTGTTTATAATTGATAACTTTGTTTATTTATGGAAATATTTTAGCTATTTGATCTCTCTGTTTTTTTTCCCTTGAAGAATCTCAAAGTATCAAATTTGTACAGTTAACCCAAGAAAAGTAAACATGACAAAAGTTGAAGGGGTTACTTATAGTTTAGAAAAAAGTGTACTAGGTAGAAAAACAGAGAGAAGAAGAAAGAATTAAATTCAAACAAAAGTAAAAACACATTAGGAAAAAAAGAAAGAAAAAGAAGTGAGGCATTGTCCCCAACCATGATTAAACAAGTGGGTTCGCTTCCAAAAGCTTCTATTATAAGTAATATTTGAAAAAGTAATACTTTTAGTTTTTGGAAATTGTGTAGAGATAAAATGAAAGTGGGAATGGTGGATGTCAGAGAGGGAAAATAGAAGTGGGGATGGTGGACACCAGTTCATCACTTTCATGTTTAATAAGGTAACGGGCTTGGCTAATTTCCGTTAGGGGTAAGTTTGGAAAAAAAAATATTTATTGTGTTGGGCTTTTAATTCAGCCCTTGAGTATTTATGTTTGTAGGGCGTGTTATATAAATAGTTTTGTCCTAATGATTAATTTTTAGAGAGTTTTAACGAAACACTCTCAGTACTGTTCATTTTAAAAAAAGGCTTTTCGTTAAAAGAGAATTTTTTTTAGACTTTTCATTAGTTTTCCTTAATTTTTAAGCTTTTTGGTTAAATAATAGTTTAGGGTTGTTTTTTATTAAATTAAAGTTAGTCCAAGCTCTTTTCATTAAAGCTCCCTAAAAGAAATAATTGCTTCATTGTTATTTTTTTTAATCACAAACAATATTTTACATTAATTTACATTAAGAGGAAGAAAAAAGGTTTGAACCTAGGACGTAGTGAGTTAAAAAGAAAGACATTAATCATTAAGACAATTAGCTAAGTGCACCACCCATATTTATCATTTTACCACTTAGTAGTATGGTTCAGTGGTATTCTTTTTCACTTGTAAGTGAGAGATCTTAGGTTCAAATCTTGTAGATGTTGAGTTCAAAATATATTTATTTTCTCACCCTTTAGTGTAAATATATCATTGTATAAAAAAATAAGCCCAAAAATAAACCATGATAAGCATAAAGATAATAGGCCATTCAAAAATCATTTTTACAAAAGTATTAAGAAGAATGCCAACGACAACTCCCTATTTGCCTTTTTTCACTCATTGAGATTGAGGGCGTGTTTACATACCTGTAATCGGAACCAAAGGACGGAGTTGGATTCTGTTTATGAAGATCCTGATTACAAGTTACTATTTTGTTTACTAAACATTAGGGAATAAAAAAAAAAGGGAAATAAACAAAAATGGGCCACTTTCTTGTTCTTGGGACCAAAATAGGACAAACCGGGCATGCACACCATGCACAAAAGTGAAATGACAAAAATACCCATATTTAAATAGTAAAAACTTACAGCTGATGGCGTCATTTCTCTTAGCATATTCAAAGAGAGGGATGTCGGGAGAGAGTTTTGAGCTCTGGGTTTTTGGGTTGAGCTCATGTGTGAGCTTTGATTTCAAAGAGGGGGGAGTCGAGAGAGAGTTGAGAAGAGTGAGCTCTGGGTTTTTGGGTTGTGCTCAAAACTATGAGCTCTGATTTCGAACACAGGGATGTCGAGAGATAGCTGAGAAGAGTGAGGTCGGAGTTTTGGGGTTTGAGCTCAGATCTGTGAGCTATGTGTGTTATTTCGAAAACCAAACACAACAAAGTCTTTCATACTTAAAGATAACACGTTTGTATTGTATTTCCCAGTTTGGCTGGAAAGTTTCCATTTTTTCCGGCCACTAAAGTTACGGCATATATATTTCGGCACCCCAAGTATCTGCTTAGTTTTGGAGGCTACTAAGGTAGGGTGTTTAATTCCAAGTTCCTATACCAAGATTTATGGAATATATGGGTTGTTTATAACATTGAATTAATATTTAGAAGTTTAATCAGAGTTTGTGTTTCATGTTAGGGGCTATAGGTTGTGGAAAAAGCTTGATTTTTGACGTGGTAGAATACTGGGTATGTTCCAATTTTTGTTTCAGGTGGCCAATTGCAAAAATTTGGAAAAAAAAAATTTCCATTATGTGCAAATGGTGTGCATGGGTGTAACTTAATATGACAAGCGGGAATGTTCACTAGTTTTGATGCATGTATCTTATATATAATTTCAAGTTTGTGCAACATAACATGGGAGAAAACATGTAATGATTTGTCACAATAGGAGGTGGGTTACATACGATAATAAAAAGGAGTACGTAGGCAGTGAAGAGAAAGGAGTTGCCAGAAGCTTGGTGACGAGCGACCTTGCAGGGAACTTGTTGCAATCCCTGAGACCACATGATTCTTCCGATGTAGTGGTAATTTTCGATTAAAGTTAATTATGATATGTGATCGTTGGGGATTGTGTTCTAATTGTACATGTGCTCGTTGTGGATTATGTTCTAATTGTATATGTGATCGTTGTGGATTATGTATCTCATCGTTGTGGATTGTGTTATAATTTTATATGTGACCACATGATCCTTCCGATGTCATGATAATTATTTACATGTATCCAACCGTCACTCTAACCTTATGTATTTTATCGTTGTGGATTATGTTGTACCATGGTGAGCGTCGATGATACCTCAAATGATGAGAGTCGGAGAGATAAGAAGGAAATGTGTCATATAGTTGATCGTACCAGTGCCTTCCCTCTTTTCCTGAATGTGAAATAAACAAATTGGCAAATTAACCAAATTATTGGCGTGTATAGTGAATTGTAAATGAATAAGAATATCATAATCCACACAAAAGCCTTTGAATTTGTAGAAGATCTTCTCGGAAAGTCGAAATTGCATCTTCAATGTGGTGTATCACATTCAACAAAGAAAAATTAAATTGAATTAATAGCATGTAGATTAATTCAATAAAATAAAATTAATCATTGTTGTTAGTTGGCCCAAACATTATTTGAGAATATTTTTTTTTGTTGGGAAGCAATTCACCCTAATACCCCGTTTATCCCAAATTCCTGCCTCTGTCATAGAATAAATAAAAAGTGTTCGGAATATTCTCATTATAACCTAAGCGGGGCTGGTGTTTTTACAAGAAATCTCTAACCAACCATCCTCCTCGGGAAATATTCTCTTATACATACGGCTCTAAAAAGGTCATGTTTTCGTAACACAAGGGTCCTTTTAATACTGTTTCTAGGTTAATACTAGCGGATCCAGTCAAATTACCGAAGGCGGCAACAAACTCACAATAATGTTAAATTAGATGAGACTAGCATATATATTTTTTTATCTTATTGTAAGTATGTAGTCCCACGTACAGTCGTATTTAAGATTTTCTCGGATTCCTTTGTATTTATTTAATATAAAACTGAATAAAAACAAAGTGGAAAACAGATGGGAGATTGAATCATGTTTAGGTTGTCCCATTAATTAACAATTTAATCCCCATTAATCTTTATGAGTCAGCAACATCAAACATGTGATTAGCGTGAGACACCAAAAACAAAGACAGTGTCTCTCTCTCTCTCTCTCTCTCAGCCAGCAGCTAGCCTGCAGCTGCATGCAGGTTTTGTTTACGTGGACCCGCCAAATAGACGACGAAGAAATGAAGATGATAACGACGCAAATCTGGTGAGAAGTTGAGACTTGAGATCAAAGCCGCATATGCAGTATCAAATATGGTATGTATAAGATTCGAATCTAAATCCTAAATCCTCACTTATAAGTAAACAAGGATATGTCATTAAATCGGAGGACCACTTAAGAGCTGTTAATAAGAATTCCACAACCTAAGGGCTCTTGCATTATCATTCATCTTCTAATTATAATTTAGACATTGAATTACTTAACATGTCGATTCATTCGTCTTCTAGCGCTTGACTCACACCAAATTGGTGTGAAACCTAACATGTCAATTCATTCTTGCTTGCAGAGATATCAAAATAATTCTCATCCCCACACCCTCTTTTACTATATTTTTCTTTCTTTTAGCATTTCAATTACAGAAGAGCATTTAGATATAACCGTCAAACCTAAAATAAGAAATATATTTAATAAAATACCTTTATGCAATGAGTCAATTTTAGATATAACTGTCTCCTTTTTTTCTTACAAAAAATCTAAATAAGGAAAATTTGAGTCGAACTTTGACCTCAAGTGTAGGAGTAAAATGATTTCAACCATCGGAGCTACAAGCCTACAATCCACACCCAAACCACCTGAAAAACCATTATCATCAATTTCTTGTTTAAACTGTTGCTTGTTATTTAAGGATCATAAAACGGTTTATGTAAATTAATTAAGAGTTATTTGATAAAAGTAAAAATAAAATACAAAACGTGAAAAGAAAAGAAAAAATTATCAAAGTGGATGAAAAAGGTCACGCTAAGACTGTAGTGGTATATATTCCCAGTTCCCACCATTCTTCTAGAAATTCCCCTCTCTCTCTCTCTCTTCTTTCTCTCTCTAAATTGTTGAGTCGGCGTTCGGTCGAAGAAGCTCGAGCAATTGGCAATGGAGGTTCTTCTCTGTGAGGGAGCGATATCGGAGCTCTGTTTTTTCCAAATTCGGAAGCTTTGGAGGAGGAGGAGGTAGCTCTTGAATCGGTTGATTGCGAGCTGAGGAAGAAGAAAAGCTTGCAGCTTTAATGGCGGTGCAGTACGAGTGCTGCACCAGCGGATTCTTCATTCACATAGTGGTCATCGTGCTGCTGGTGATGTTCGCGGGGCTAATGTCCGGCCTCACCTTGGGCCTCATGTCCATGAGCCTCGTCGATCTCGAGGTCCTCGCCAAGTCCGGGACGCCGAAGGATCGCAAACACGCCGGTATGGCTTTTGATTTTCATTTTGTTTTGAGTTTTTGTTATGTTTCGTTTGGAATTCTCTGCTCTGTTTGGCTGCTGGGAAAATGCGAGAAAAGGAGGAAAGAAAATGGTGTGGGACCCTATTTGATGTTGATTTCTGCTAGTTTTAGAATAATCTGGATTGGTGTTTTTGTTCGATTTCGATTCGAGGTTAAGTTGATTGTAAGGAGCTGCAAATGATTGTTTTGAATTGGATTGTTCCGCTGTGGAAGTATTTTGCCCAATTATGTTTTGGTAATTCCACTTCCACTTGTTGAAATATGAAACTTGCGTTCTCCATTTGCATGAGAAGTGGTGTTTTGAGAGGAGAAAGGGTGTGTCAGTGTTGGAATTAATGAATGAAAAGTGATTTGGTGAGAACTAGGGCCCGTTTAGGATTGTTTCTCGCAGGGGTAAAAGCGCTTTCTGACAGCCGAAAGTGCCATCTCTCATGATGATTAATACTGGGGTTCTCTTTTGTTTAATGTCTTGGGTTTTCATGACTCTGAAATTTAGTCGAAAGATAAGCATGCACCAACGGGAAAAGAACGATTTTGTGCGAGGGGTTTTAACTTTGTAAAGATAAATTCCGTTGTACCAGCTTCGTTTGACATTGATGTGTGCAATGCGGTTTAACTAATCATTTCGTCTCTCTATGTATTTTGTTTGTAATTGCAGCGAAGATATTACCAGTTGTCAAAAAGCAGCATCTGTTGCTTTGCACCCTGCTGATTTGCAATGCTGCTGCGATGGAGGTACATGTTATTGATGTTTATTGGAAAAGATACTAACTTCAGTAAATTAATAATGAAGGGAAAGACGATATTGTAATCTCTGTTCCTTCTCTCAGGCACTCCCCATTTTTCTTGATGGTTTGGTGACAGCTTGGGGTGCAATCCTCATTTCGGTGACACTGATTCTTCTGTTTGGCGAGGTAAGTGATATATGCCATTTTGTTTGTTTCGTAGGATGGCCTATAACATAGATAGTTGAAGTTTGTAAATCTGACTTCTGCCAGTATGTTTTCATATTCTTAGTTATTTATGATCTGAACTAACTGGCTCTTTGAGGCAACACTGAGAGGGCATATCCACAACCCTAGATTGATGTTCATTGGTCTGCTCGAGAAAAATTACTTTGAGAACACAAAGTTACTTTTAATATCGCTGTGTTTAATATACCATGTTACATTTATTTCTGAAGTCAGCGATGATATCAAACATGGCATGTGCGTGCCACTAACTTCTGTTCATCTGTGTCTGCAGATTATACCACAATCTGTTTGTTCCCGATATGGTTTGGCTATTGGTGCAACAGTGGCACCATTTGTCCGTGTTCTTGTTTGGGTCTGCTTTCCGGTTGCATATCCTATTAGCAAGGTGTGATAGATTTAGCACTTACTTTTTTCTCTGCAATTTCTTATGCCAGCAGCATGAGTTCAACTCTCTGACTATTATGTTCTATGTGGTTTCCAGCTATTAGACTATCTGTTGGGCCATGGACATGTAGCTCTATTTCGCAGAGCTGAGTTGAAAACGCTTGTAGATATGCATGGTAATGAGGTACGTCTGACAGCTCTCTTAAATTGAATTGTCAACTGTCACATAACTTCATCATTCTTCAGTAATTCTTTCGTTGGGTTCGTTCTTCTCACTTCTGTTATTAGAGTACTTACTACCTGCCTCATAACCATATATGACTGTCTTGTTCTAGGCTGGAAAAGGTGGAGAGTTGACACATGACGAAACAACCATTATTGCCGGAGCACTTGAACTCTCTGAGAAAACAGCTAGAGATGCCATGACTCCCATAGCTGAAACTTTTGCAATTGATATCAATGCCAAGCTTGACAGGTTTATTATGCTTTACACATTATAGCAGAAAAGTCAACTTTCGTTGGTAGTATAATAATGTTTTGATTTGCAACCCTAAATGCTGCTTATCACACAGGAATTTGATGAATCTAATATTGGAGAAAGGGCATAGCAGAGTACCGGTTTATTATGAGGAGCCTACGAATATTATTGGACTCACCCTGGTAAATTTTTAACCATGCCCTTTTCTATACCTCCCAACTTCCCAAGTTGCTGGTTAAAACCAGTGTAAATCAGAACTTACTTGGCTTAAATATCTCTGTTGACTTTGAGTTTGAAATTATCTACGCATAGGCAATTTCTAGGACATGTTGAAAAGCTGTGCTATGAAACTTAAAACAGGTTACTAAATTAATTGTAATCCAAATTCATGTTGAGTTAATTAGTGCTTAAATTTTGAGCATGATAAACAAGTTAATGTATCTTGTTTTCTGCTTTCATTCCATTTGATTTATCTTGATATTAGGTCGCTATATTTTTCTTTGTAACCTACTTCTCTAAACTATTTAAATTCAAAATTTAGGTAAAAAATTTGTTAACGGTGAACCCAGAAGATGAAGTGCCTGTAAAGAATGTTACTATACGCAAGATTCCAAGGTATTTTGCGTTGGTTGAGGTCATTTTTGTTGTAATATTAATTGCAGTACAAATTTATGATGATTTACATAAATTGGTGTTGTACTCTCATTTGTTTGATAGGGTTCCAGAAACGTTGCCCTTATATGACATATTGAATGAGTTCCAGAAAGGTCACAGTCACATGGCTATTGTTGTAAGAAGGTGCAATAAGAACGCGGAGCAGACTAATGGCAATCCGGATGACAGTAAGTACCTGATTCCTACTGTAGAATGCCTTGAAAAAATTTCCATTGGCAAAAATTTTCCACCCGACACCTTCAGACTCTATGATCGGACTTTAATTTTTTGTTTTGTTTTGTGAGAGACTGATTATAACTGTTCTCTATATCTCTCAATAGATCCAGTGAAAGAAGTGAAAGTCGACATTGACGGTGAAAAGCCTCTTCATGAGAAGTTGAAGAGCAAAAGATCACTACAGAAGTGGAAGAGCTTTACAAATACAAACAGTGCAAATAATTCATACAGGAGCGGGTCCAGAAGCAAGAAATGGACAAAGGAGATATATTCATACATCCTGCAGATTGATAGTGAGCCACTCCCCAAGCTCCCTGAAGAGGAAGAGGCTGTTGGCATCATAACAATGGAAGATGTTATCGAAGAACTTTTACAGGTACTAGCTCTCGCTTTAAGCACCATTTCTATTTTTTGTTGTATCCACATTTTCTCGTACGAGGCCTCATATCCTGACATCAATATTCGTTATGTAGGAGGAGATTTTCGATGAGACTGACCATCAGTTTGAGGACTCATAACACTGGCATTTCTCGGAAGCGGGTTGTCTCCTTGCCGTACATATTACAACGGAAAATTAGTTAATTTGTTTGTCATTTGTGTCTGTAAGTGCTGAAACAGGTTTGTTAGAAAACTCTACTAAAACTGTATTAAAAAGTCATATGGCTGAGAAGTTATTAGACGAATGTCAAAAGTTCCTCCAGGCAAAGTTCTTAATATTTTCAGTTTATGATGGTCGTCTTTTAAGTAATGTGAAGGCCTCTCTGGTCCATACGCACGGCGTTCTTGTACACTGGGCCTCTGTAGCAGCTCTTCCTTGGAGTCCGAAGAACGGGGAAGATAAGGACCCGATTCATCCATCCTTGACCCAACAGCACCTCTGCCACGCTTGACTCTGTCATAGCAAGAAAATCATGCTAATTAGTCATACATTCTCTCCTACACGAGAGGTGGCGAGGAGCGAGAGCGACAGAGAGAGGGTTACCTTGAATGTAAAAATTCTTGGAGTTCTTCGTCTCCTAAACCATTCTCTTGCCTTGAATGGCAGCTCTCGTATTCTCCTTTCCTTGACGAGCAAGAAGGACCGGCACTGTCATCTGCGACGGCATGTCCCTTACCACCGCGTCTCGGAGAGTTGCTATCTCCGCGACACCTGCTCTCATCCTTGTTCCCTTTCAGCCTATTGTCCAATTCCTTATCTTTCTGCCGGAGTCGCCACATTTCATTCACTTCAACAACTCGATTTGCTGGAGAAAACAAAACAACAATAGAACTTGAGCTCAAGGACAGCGGTCACCAGACAAATAAAACAAGGGTGCGGATGACAATTCTAATTGTACTTTTGACATAAAAGCAATAGAACCTCGTACGTGCTATTAAAAACAGAATTATGAATTTTACCAAAAAAATAAAAAACAGAATTATGAAGTCACAGTAGCATAGGAACTGACCTTGTTGCACACCACGAACAGTAGCACTGAGGAACCGTGAATTCGGCCGGAACCTTGTTTTAGGCTGTTGAAGATAAGCATGCACACCTTCCTTCTGAGCTTGACGCCGCAATTCAGCGGCTTCTCTCATAAGAATAGCAGCTATTCTGTTCTCCGTCTCTAGATCCACCTAACCCTCTTAAGCAACTTCCCGGAAGAAAAATTTCCGAGCAAAGAATCTTGATCAATACAGCTTCGGAATCACAGCGAACTTAACATAAATGTGAAAAAGAGTAGAAAAGTGAGAAGCACTAAAATTTGTTTACTATTAGTTGTAAACTTTAGAGAGACAGAAGTAAACTTTCTGAATGAAGGGAGCCATTAACGAACAACGGGAGAAATACAGACTCATGTCAACAACCTATTGCTACATAACCAAGGTACGAAAGCGTGTTTAGTAACATTAATATTTTTACGACTATTTTGCCTTAAAGATTATGTTCCGCAACAGCTAAAAGACATAACAAAATTCCAATCCTCTTTTCAGCATGCAGGAGGGGGGCGTCTGTGGTATTGGGAGAGCTGACAGTGTGTAAATACATCATCTTTGATGGCAACAAAATGAAGCAAGACAGAATTTCCAGCATTTCAACGAAAAGCAAAACTGAAGCGTGCGGGGCGATAATGAAGAACCATCTGTTCTAGTTACATGGAAACTTCCCGGGAATCCGAGCTGGGATTCCCAGAGGTTAACTAAAGAATCAAGCAGGTATATAGCAAATGAAAGCATAATCTGGAAATATGTACTCTAAACTGCTAGTGCAGACCAAGTCACGGACGGGAAGTTATCGCTATAATGTAAAGTGAAGACACGGCTGAAGCAGATTACCGAATGGAAACCCTGTCGTTATTTATTAGCTCCTCAGACTTTCTTTTGGATGTCCTCAACCTGATACAAACAGTCTTTCATTAATTCAGGGAAACTTTTAATACTTGGATCTAAGGGGACGACATGACATAAAACCAAGCGCAGTTGCGTTCTAAGATTCATATAGCCGATCCCGCTTAGCGGGATAAAGCTTTGATGTTGTTGTTGTACTGAACCAAACTAAAAATTATGCAGAAACATTCAAACTAGAACCAAACCCACACGAGAATTCTCATCGAAACCCGCAGACCAACCAGAAATACAAAACTTTCCACAAAACCAAACAGAATTAGAGACAATCCAATGCCAAATTTCAAAAATTACAGAATTCCACAACAGACTAATCAGAATCACAAAATTAAGCAGAAAATCAAGCTAAAAAAGAGGCTTTTGAAAGATATACATGGAAAAACCTCGTCTTTATGTTCTTGATCAAAGTGGTGGCCATCAGAAATTAAAGTCAATCGAAATTGCGAACTTGAACTTATGCTAACGAAACCCTGGAATCTCATTCCTACTCTTTCCTCTCAAGAATCTCAATATTCAAACAAAATGCACAAAGAAAATTATTTGAAAAAAATAAAAATAAATAGTGGCGGCGCGTTACCCCGGTGACGGCGTCTCCTCCGCCGTTAGTAGCGTCTCGGTCCGCTGCTTCTGGCGGTGATGGGAATCGAAGTTAGGTGAGAGAGAGAGAGGAGAGAGGAGAAAGGAGTCTTTTTCCCTAAACGCAAAAGGAATGCTAATCTTTTATTAGGACCAAAATACCCATACGTTCTCAAACGAGACTCTTCTGCTTGTTAGCGCCGCCGAGAGGTAACCAGAAATATCCAACTCGAAGCTCACACTTGTCTGCGATTCTTCAAAATCCAAAAATGTCTTCTTCTTCGCTGTTGCAGACTTCGATCTCGTCCTCTTCCTCCGCTTTCTTCGCCAACCACAACTTGACATTCAATTCCAGGTATCAATTTTCCCGCTTTCGTCTCCTTTTTCCCTCCAATTTTCTCAGCCGCCAAACACATTTTATCTCTCACAGCTCACGTTGTTGTCACTGTTTGCAGAGCTCGGAGTGTCTCGCTTCCAGCAAAACACGTTGGCATCTGCAAATGCGTCGCCACTCCGCAGGCAGAGAAGACCGGTCTCTCTCGCTCTCTCTCTCTCTCTCTCTCTCTCTCTATCTCTCTGTTTCCTTTTTCTCTGAATTTATTGATTCAATTTAATTTTTAACCTAACAAGTCTCTCTTTTTTGAATTTTTAATGTGAAGAATACAAAACCCAGGTGTCCCGGAATGCCAACATAGCCAAACTTCAAGCTGGGTATCTCTTTCCAGAGGTTTGTGATGATCTTTCACTTGCTGGGTTTACTGGGTTTGGGGTTTAGTGTTGAGTTTCCTAGCTGGGTCTCTCAAATATGGCGTTGCGCTTTGATTTGCTTGTTCAAATGTTACCGTATCGATTTACCTAATCAGCATCTCTAATATGATCCTGAATAAAATGTTGGGTTTTTACATAATCAAGAAAAGCTAGTCATTGAGTTACTCTAGTGGCTAAATGTTAGTGCTTTTTGTGGTTTTTACGTATTTTTTGGCATATGCTGTACTCTATTCATATATCGATTTCCCGGTTGATTTGTGATTTTACATTGCATTGATTGTATAGGTTGCTAGAAGAAGAGCGGCGCACTTGAAGAAGTACCCTGATGCACAAGTGATTAGCCTTGGGATTGGTGACACCACTGAGCCCATTCCAGAAGTTATAACCTCTGCAATGGCAAAGGTACCTTTTATTGTTACTTGTATATTATTGTGGTATCCCAGCCTGGTAGAAGAAAAGAAGGGAACTATAAAGTCCCGATTAACTGAATGGATCCTGAATTAACCACCTTGGCGCAGGTTTATCAATTACCCCGGCACTGTTTATAAGGGTGTGGGGCGAGAAAGTTAGGGTTTGATTAACTTGTCTTTAGAAAAACTAGATAGAATGCATTCACTCTGGTGTTCTTTAATTATTGAAATTCTCCTATCGCTTTCACTGTTCCATTAATAAGAGCAAAGTTGTTTTTCGGTTGATTGTATGTGTGGTTGCAACAGAAACAGCATACATGTTTGTAAATGTGTAAAATTATTCAAATGCTGATCAAGGAATGGAGCTAACAGAATATAATCATCCCGCTACCTTCAAACTACCACAACAGGACCACCACAAATGAATATTTCCTCCTTAAATGGTTGTTGATGTTAGTTTCTTTCGTGTTCCTCTTTCTATGCAAAACTTTCCTGTTTACTTTTGTTTCTTTGAGGGAGATTAACTTCAACATAACCAACCTGAACGTTAATGTGAAAGTACTCAAAGAATAAACAGGGGTTGCCTTTACTTGAGACCCCACCCCGCCCCCTCTCCTTTTTTTTTAGATTATTGACTTTTTGTTATTATATGATTCATTTAGCTTTTGTTCTGCTAGCCAACTAAGCCAAGTTTGTTGTTAGCGTAAACTGAGCTTGTTTTGGTTGAAGCAGTCAAGTAGCCAACCTTTTGATTGAGGCAAACCAAGTAATATAGTATAGTGGCCGGCAATTATTCTCAGATCACATACAGTAGATTATCTTGTTCTCATATGTTATCCTTTGAAAATATAGGCTCTTAATCCACATCAAGAAAAGTTATTTTCTGTGAAAAGTCAATATATTTAATTTTGTGGTATATTAGCCAGGCATTATGAGCATCTTTATGTCAAGAGTTTATACGCATTCTAAAACATGCATTATATGTGTATTACCTTGAAAAAAAAATGACGTGTAGAACTTTCATCAGTTTTTATGTCTTTCTAAATCCATATTGTTTCTGATTTGCAGAGAGCACATGCTTTGTCTACCCTAGAGGGTTACAGTGGTTATGGACCTGAACAAGGTGAAAAGGTATTTGGCCTTCTCATTAGGTTTGCTAGTTGACGAGTTTTTAAGTTATTCTATGCAAATATATCCTCCCATATAAATAACATATAAATATTAGTGATAATGAAGACTAAGACAAATTGTTAATCTGTTCAGCCACTAAGAGCTGCAATTGCTACTGCATTTTATGACAACCTTGGCATAGAGGAAGATGACATCTTTGTTTCTGATGGTGCAAAATGTGACATATCCCGCCTTCAGGTTTCATACTTTCTACATATCGTGATTTTTATTTTTCCTATGTACCTTGCTTTTATATTTTTCATGTGCTTATGCGGGGTTTGCCTTGTTTCTACCGTGGTAGGTTGTTTTTGGGTCTAATGTCACAATAGCAGTGCAAGATCCATCTTATCCGGTAATTCTTGTTCTTATTCTTTAGTTGCCTGTTTATTTTGTCCTGTCTCATCTCTTTTGCTATTATTGTTATGTTCGGTAGGATTTTTTTCCTGTTTTTAATGTACAGGATTACATTCTGTTTAAAGATTTTTGGACAAAGATTGGGAAAAAGAAAGATCTCTCTTCTGTTAATGTTGTGTTAAGTGTTCAAGTACTGTTTAAAAATTAGGAGAATATTCTTTTCTTATTTGCAGGCTTATGTAGACTCAAGTGTTATTATGGGCCAGACTGGACAGTATCAGAAAGATGTCGAGAAGTTCGGAAATATTGAGTACATGAGGTGTACTCCTGAGAATGGATTCTTTCCTGATTTACGCACTGTTTCTCGAACAGATATCATATTTTTCTGCTCACCAAACAACCCTACTGGTTCTTCTGCAACAAGGGAGCAACTGACACAACTGGTACAGTTTGCTAAGGATAATGGGTCAATCATAGTATACGATTCAGCATACGCCCTGTATATGTCAGATGACAATCCTCGCTCAATCTTTGAAATCCCTGGAGCCAAAGAGGTAATCTATAATTTGCATATTCACAAGGCTCTTGATTCTTTGTTTTATTGAAATCTAGTTCATGTTAGACTCTTATATCTATGAATATGCAAAATCTAATTCATGTATTGTGTTTCTGTGCGGCCATTGCAGGTTGCACTTGAGACATCATCGTTCAGTAAGTATGCTGGATTCACAGGAGTTCGTTTGGGGTGGACTGTTGTTCCAAAGCAGTTGCTCTTTTCAGATGGATTCCCCGTCGCCAAGGACTTCAACCGCATCGTTAGTACTTGCTTCAATGGTGCATCCAATGTATCACAAGCTGGTGGTCTTGCTTGCCTTTCGCCAGAAGGCCTTAAGGTGTGTTCTTATGTGTCTTGATTCATTGGTAAAGTTTCAAATTTGAAATCCGCCTGCATCTGTTACAAGCTATGGTTACATTTGTTTGATTTCTACTCAGTGTAGGCCATGCGCGAGGTGATTGGTTTCTACAAAGAAAACACAGAAATAATAGTGGAGACATTTGAATCTCTTGGCTTTAAGGTGTACGGAGGGAAGAACGCACCCTATGTGTGGGTGCACTTCCCTGGCCGAAGCTCATGGGATGTATTCAGCGAGATTCTTGAGAAGACTCATGTGGTCACCACACCCGGGAGTGGTTTCGGATTTGGGGGTGAAGGTTTCATCAGGGTTAGTGCGTTTGGCCACAGGAGTAATGTATTAGAAGCCTGCAAAAGATTCAAGCAATTATACAGGTAATCCAGAGTATCTGCCTCGTGAGATTAGCATCCGCTGTCTACTCTATTTAGTCCGAAGATAGAATCGACAGTGGCCTCCGTTTATGTTCAACGTTGTGTGCTAGTTAAGTAGAAAACTCAAGTTCAATGTCATATTGGTTTACGGATTCTCTTAGGAATTCAAAGCATGTTTCAGCTACTGCAGTAACACTATGTTTGGATGGAGAAATTTAAGATTACTAAAAAATTTTAAAATGACGGGATTTTATTTTCTAGAATTTGTGAATTTTCTTGTTTGGTTAACCTAAAAGAACAATAGAATTGAATACTGAATTTGTTATTTTTAAACTCTCAATTATAGAAATTGAAAAATGACACTTATTTACATGGAATTTAAACTTGGGAATTGAAGGCCCCAAATTCCAAGTATTTTTTTTCACATCAAAATTCTAAATTTGTATGTTTATGAATCCAAACGAGGGAATTTGTGCATGTTAATTTATAAATTGATTTTTATCCAAATTTCAAGTTTATTTCCCTCGTCTAAACATAGTGTAATTGAATAATTTTGCATAATTTTTTAATTCGTTTCGGTAATTCTTGTAGCCGCTTTTATAGGTGCAGTTGCCCTGGCTTTATGTAATGTTTCAACGAGATTTGATGCCCGGTCTACGGTTTGCATAAATAAAATTGCTGATAGTTCATCCTCTACCAGTCGTTCAAGATCAACTATTTCGAGCTCTCAGGTTTGAAACCCGTTGTTGGTGTGAAAGTTAGACTTGTGGTCAGGGGAGGTTGAAATGCCTCTGTGAGTTTTTCCGGCCCTCGGAAGGGATAGATAATCGTGACTTACCACTAGTTATTCCTTACAAAAAAAAAAAAAAAAGGTACGAAAGCTAAAGAGAGAATGTTGTTATTGTAACAATGTTGGTTTTTACGTTGTGTAACGTCATACTAGATATTATTGGTGACGATGAGAAAAAATTCAACGAATTTTCAGGATAATGTGTGTAGCCGACGATTCTATGTGCCGTTTCGGAGTATCTCCATGAAAACCAGAAGAGATTGGATTGCTTGCAGCCAAGGATGCTTCCAACTCCGGGATCTCAGCTTGCTGCTGCAAACCTGAAATTAAGTATAAAATTTAGGGCCAATGTTGAAAAAAAAAAAACACGATTCAGAAGCCTAAAGTCTAAAAAAATTCCCATGCACCCAATAATTGGAGAGTAGGGTCCCACATTGTCCAATCTGTTTATTGAATTTGGTCCACTCCCAGGTCACTGGGAGCCAACTTTGACATTGAGAAGGTATTGAGGGGGTTGCAGGTGGCAATTAATTGAAAAATTGATTGCAAACAATTTTTTATTTATTTACAAACGATAATAGAATGCTCTACATTAAATTTATTTAAATTCTAGGACAGTGTTTGAATCCAATATTACGCAACTGACTGGTGCACCAAGGCCATTAAGTGAACAAGTTCTAGACTGTTTAATGATTGTTAAGATAACATTCAACCATCGTTGATAGATAATATTGCGATTTGTAGTCATAATAATTATGTATTAAGAGTTCATCGGAATTATTTTCCTGTGTACGATAAATGGGATGCAAACCGTATCCCTAACCTGGAAGCAAAACGCATGTGTTGATCCAATTAAAAGTCGTAAGCTGCAAGGAGTTCAAATATGCATGCACTTGTGCATTATCTGAACCTGGTATTAAATGATCAGTACGTAGCATCCTTAGCTTTAGATTCTTCACTCAATATTAGATTAGTCAGCACACGAGAGATAAGCTGAAATTGTGCTGACAGTTATAGATATGAAACCTATCTTTCAAGAAAATTCAGAGACGTCTTATTTTTGAAAAATTCTTAGGTGGACGGCTAAAGGATATGGCACGCAAAATGATTGGTCACATCAAGTCATTTTAGCAGAGTTTAAGTCTAGCAGGATGATGTTCCACAAAGTTAGAATTGCAATTGGACTCTACACGGGTGTCAGCAAATATATATCCCTAAATATTCAAGGTTGCAAAAATTGTTGTGGTCTATATTTAACGGGAGAGGGGGTCGGCAACACAAAGAAAATAGAGAGAGATGTGTTTATAGGGTTGTGTAGAGAATTGTTATTTCCCCTACGCAGTGCCTTTACTTATAGTAATAAGAGATAAGAAATCATTTTCTTCCAAGGAATACAAGTCCTAATAGATAGAATAATTAGAATCAAATCTAATTTATGATTTACACAATCACACTTAAATAAGAAGTTTATAACACTCCTCATTGAGTGTGTAAATACTCAAGTAGATTCGGCATCATGTAGAGTTGAGGAAGTCGACCCGTCGGCACTGATTTTGGGAACACGCTAGTCTCAATAAGGTATGAACTTGCATAAGGAACTAAGTCTCACAAAAAACCCTAAGTTTATGGTAAAAACCCGAGTAGGGACAAAATCCATAGTCTAAGGAAAAATGCGTGAGTAATGCAAAGTCAAATGAAACGTTTACGAGACGTCATCATGGATATGGTCAACCCAAGGTGGGTGCCAAGTCAAAACCTCGTTATGTAGCAAAAACCCAGTGGAAAAAATGCTCCTAATCGTAGGGAAGAAAAGTACATTAAGATCAAGCAAGTATACTTCAAGATACTCCTCCGAAGTTTGACACAATTCCAAAGAGAACTAACAATGTTCCAACTCAGAAAGTTTACGTATACCAATTCCTTGAATAAGCTTTTGAAACGTCGCTTTCGGTAGTGATTTGGCGAAGAGGTTGGCCAGATTGTCCTGTGAACGGATTTGCGTGAGTTCAATCTTCTGATGCTCTTGTTGTTGATGTGAGAAGAAGAACTTCGGCGCAATGTGCTTAGTGTTGTCTCATTTGATGTAACCTTTCTTGAGTTGTTTGATGCATGCTGCGTTGTCTTCATAGATCGTCGTCAGGACGTTAACGACGGGGTAAAGATTGCAGGAGCTTTGAATATGGCTCACAACTGCTCTCAGCCATAAGCATTCCCGAGTTGCTTCGTGTAGGGCGAGAATTTCAACATGGTTAGACGAAGTGGCAACTAAGGTCTGTTTAGTTGACCTCCAAGAGATTGCGGTGCCTCCAACGGTAAAGACATAACCCGTTTGGGAACGCGCCTTGTGCAGATCAGATAAGTATCATGCATCGGCATAACCAACAAGGCAAAAATCGACTCGAGATAAGGGGGTGCGGCATCACTCGAGGATCCATAGGGATAAAACAAGCCCAGATCTGTAGTACCCCTAAGGTTACAGAATATGTCTTTAACACCAGTCCAGTGTCTGCATGTTGGTGCATTACTGTATCTTGCCAAAAGATTAACATCGAAGGAGATGTCAGGTCTAGTGCATTGAGCTAAGTACAATAAAGCGCCTATCGCACTTAGATAAGGAACTTCAGGCTCCAAAATCTCTTCATCATCCTTCTTCGGGCGGAAGAGATCTTATTTTGCATATAGCGATCGAACGACCATAGGATTACTCGAAGGCTTCGCTTTATCCTCGTTAAAGCGACGCAGCACCTTCTGGGTGTAGTTCGATTGATGTACTAAGATTCCATCCTAACGGTGCTCTATCTTGAGATCGAGACAATATCAAGTCTTTCTTAGATCTTTCATCTCAAATTCCGACTTCAGGTGAGTAGGCAGTTCTCGCGAGCTATTCAGGAGTTCCGATGAGATTCATGTCATCGACATATACTGCAACAATCGCAAAACTGGAATGTGACTTCTTAATGAACACATAAAGGCATAGTTTGTTGTTCACATATCCCTGACTAGCAAATACTCACTTAAACGGTTATACCACATTCTTTCGGATTGCTTCAAACCGTAGAGTGAACGCTTTAGCCGAATTGAGATCGTGTTATGGGGTTTGGAAATATTTAATCCAGTCTATGTAAGTCCTTCAGGAACTTTCATATAAATTTTCGTATCAAGATCCCTATAGAGACACGCAGTTACTACATCCATCAGCTGCATACTCAGTTTTTTAGAAACTACCAAACTGATAAGGTAGCGAAAAGTAATCATATCCATAACGGGTGAATAAGTTTTGTCATTGTCAATCCCAAGGCGTTGTGAGAAGCCTTGTGCAACAAGACGAGCTTTGTAACGCACAATTTTGTTCTTCTCATTACGCTTCCGAACGAAAACCCACTTGTAGCCAACGGGCTTCACATGTGGAGGAGTAGGAGCTACAGTTCCAAACATCTTACGTTTCGCAAGCGAATCAAGTTCGACTTGGATTGCTTGTTTCCAGTTTGACCAATCGGTTTTACGTCGACATTCATCAATGGAACGATGTTCAATGTCATCGCTCAACATGATCTCAGTAGCTACTGCATATGCCAGAGGAGGTTGCTTCATTAGATTTCCTAGCGATGTGGGGTGTTGTATGATTTGTTATTCACAAGTGCATTTCAGGGTTTGACATTCAGACGGCTGAACCACTTTTATCGTAAAGATGCTCATTTCTTTTGAGTATCTTTGTCCCTACATCTTGATTCATGTTCTGCGTGGTTATATATTCACAAATATAGTTGAAGCGGCCGAACTGGGTGTAGAAGATTGAATTTCGTAGCCAAAGACACAACCTTGTCTTCATGTTTCAAACCAAAGGCTGAGTGTGTTCCTCGACACCGAAGTTGCTTGATGCAAAATTCAGCAACGCATTTCATCACCACACCACCTCATCCATCTCATTCGTCCGACTAAGCTCGGTAGCGAATTGTTTTGTCCGCATCAACAACCATCCACAGATGGACGTAGTTAGCTCACTAATTGCTCGGTCTACGAGTCACGTAAGTCTTGTAGTTTTAGGGTCAAGGACATGAGAAAGATTAAACTCAGGACACGGTGGGTTGAAATAAAGTCCCTATCCACCACTTGCAGACGTCAAACATAATGAGGAGGGAAAGATTGCACCTTTTGATGTAATATTGTTGAAGCATGCCCAAAAGGAAAACATTCATCAAGGTGGTTGGTTGTCGTCTTTGCATGTACATATGAGAGAGAACAAAATTTCTTTTTATCTAGTCATCTGTAGCTTTGTGATCTCCAAATTCCTAAACTGGCATTGCAGTTTCCGACAGCATGCTCCCAATCCTCCTCGCCACTCCACAAGTGGAGAATACTGGTCTCTCTCTCTCTCTCTCTCTCTCTCCCTCTCTCAAATTTATTCATTTAATTTGTTTTCGAACAAAATAAATTATTGAAAATTTTTGTTTCTGTAATGTGAAGCTTACAAAACTCAGGTGTCCCGTAATGCGAACATAGCGAAACTTGAAGCTGGTTATCTCTTTCCAGAGGTTTGTGGTGTTGTGATGTTCTTTAACTTTCAAATGTGGCATTGCCCATTTGATTTACTTGTACAACTGTTAATGCCTTGGGAGTGTGGTTTTATGTGGTTTTGGATTTATGGCTGGACTGTCGTAGTAAATATTCGATTGCTTTTTCGGGTTAATTTGTGATTATATATATCGTTTTGTTACGTAGATTGCTAGAAGAAGGGCTAAGCACTTGCAGAAGTACCCTGATGCACAAGTAATTAGCCTTGGGACTGGCAACACCACTGAGCCCATTCCAGAAGTTATAACCTCTGCAATGGCAAAGGTACCTTTTATTGTTACTTGTATATTATTGTGGTATCCCAGCCTGGTGGAAGAAGAGAAGGGAACTATAAAGTCCCGATTAACTGAATGGATCCTGGTTTAACCACCTTGGCACATAGTTTATCAATAACCCCAACACTGTTACAAGGGTGTGGAACGAGTGAGTAGGGTTTGATTAACTTGTTATTTAGAAAAAAAACTAGATAAAATGCATTCACTCTGATGTTCTTTAATTATTGAAATTCTCCTATTGCTTTCACTGTTCCGTTAATAAGAGCAAAGTTGTTTTTCGGTTGATTGCATGTATGGTTGCGACAGAAACAGCATACATATATCTGTAATGGTGTAAAATTATTCAAATGCTGATCAAGGAATGGAGCTAACAGAATATAATCATCCCTCTACTTCAAATTGCCACAACCGGACCACCACAAATAAATATTTCCTCCTTAAATGGTTGTTGATGTTACTTTCTTTCGTGTTCCTATTTCTGTCTAAAACTTGCCTGTTTACTTTGTTTCTTGAGGGAGATTAACTTCAACCTAACCAACCTGAACGTTAATTTGAAAGTACTTCAACAATAAACATGGGTTTGCCTCTACTTCTATTTTTTCAGACTAAAACAAAAAAAAAAGTTATTTTCCTCTCAAAAAGTTGCTCTCTTTTCTGGACAAAATCTTGAGTCCAACTGCTTTATCTTGTCTATAGCCTTTCCGGGTTGCTTTGTTGGGGTTGGCTGCTAGAGCCCCTGCTTATTCTGACTTGGCTTATGTCGCCCGGCTATAACATCTTTCCCATTTGACTTTGCCCTCGTGGTCCAGTTTATCAAGAATTCTTGTAGCGTCTGATGCAAACTTAACAACTTGAGGAAACAGTGGTTGATCATTCGGATGAACAGGCTTCTTCATAAAGATTGACTCTAAACAATCTCCAAATTTCCTGCATATACATGATGAGTTAAATATTGTTGAAGTTGTGATAATAAATCAATAGTAAAGCCATACATATCTTCACATACAACTGATCATACGTCGTACCATCTCAACTAATTAACCATATGCCGTGCCATCTCTGAATTAGAGATTCGACAAGTTATGGTTGGTTAAGATGGTACAACTATTTAGATTTCAACATTTGGTCAACAGTTAGCTACTAATCACACTGATATTATCCCAACTTAACTACTTGCACATCTCGGCGGCAGTTGCTGGGTTCTATCACAAAAAACCTTGGTGCAATTAGACGTGTAACCATTCAATAAAAGTTGTGTGATCAATGAAAAAGAAAGAGACTAGAACATAAAGTTCTTATATAAATAGCTTTTAAAACAGCTTTTGACTACCTGTTTAAATAGCTTTTGAGTTCGTCTTTTGAAACAGGATGACCCCTTTGAGAATGAGAATGTCAAGAATAAAATTCTATCATTGTTGTCTAACATTAGGTTGATACTGACCAGGCACATCATGCAAATTGGGGAGAACACGGATTCATTATCCAGAAAGATGTTACTGCATTTGTGTGTGCGTCACTACTGTAATGATTTTGTTGAGAATATATCAATAATTTGTCGGTACATTTGGTTGGTCGCAGTTAATATTGATTAATATCTCTCTTACACGGATGAATCTCGACTTACATCGCTAGCTAGCCCTAACTGTGCAACACCATTTTAATACCAAAATCGATCGTTGGGGTTTTCTTCAAGATCTATCCATTACCAGTCCCTAGGAACGTACGTAGTTACCAATGGCAAGTACTCATCCATGTTCTTGCCAGCTGACAGTTGTATAATTAGTTGAATAATTATTACGTATTACTTGCACCACGAGTTATTTGACTTCAAATCTAGAGTTTGTGTCATAAGCAGGATACTAACCGAGTCTTATTTCTTTTCTATGCTTTGTAGGCTAAGGACTTGGCATATTTCTTAGTGAATGCCAACAATCCATAATTAATCCTTTGAATAAAAGCCGATTCCAACTAATTTATATTGAACTGCCCTGTTTACAAACTTACAGAATGAAAGCAAATTAATCTACAAATGAAACTTTAAATTGATCGTAAATGTAAAGAACCAACTGAAAACATATACGTCTAACTGTAAAACAAGGCTGATGAATCACTTGGGAAGTGATCGAGCGAATAAAGAGCGTCGGGCTGGAAACCGAGCTCGTCGGACTGAGTTTCTATGTTGTTTCCTTGAGAAGGAGATCAGTTGGGATGATAATTCAACTGATAATCTCTTTTTTTTTAGATTCTTGACCTTTTATTATTATACGATTCATTTAGCTTTTGTTCTGCTAGCCAACTAAGCCAAGTTCATTGTTAGAGTAAACTGAGCTTGTTTTTGGTTGAGACAGTCAAGAAGCCAACCTTTTGATTGAGGCAAACCAATCCTACACGCATTCTAAAACATGCATTATATGTGTATTACCTTGAAAAGAAAAAAAAGACGTCGTGTAGCATATGGTTGTTGGTCAGTTTTTATGTCTTTCTAAATCCATATTGTTTCTGATTTGCAGAGAGCACACGCTTTGTCTACCCTAGAGGGTTACAGTGGTTATGGAGTTGAACAAGGTGAAAAGGTATTTTGGCTTCTCATTAGATTTGCTAGTTGACGAGTTTTATTCTGTGCAAATATATCCTCCCATATATAATATTAGGGATGATGAAGACTAAAGGCATATTGTTAATCTGTTCAGCCACTAAGAACTTCAATTGCCTCAACATTTTATGACAACCTTGGCATCGACGAAGATGACATCTTTGTTTCTGACGGTGCAAAATGTGACATATCCCGCCTTCAGGTTATTTTACTTTTTATTTATCGTGATTTTTTTTTCTCAAAATTTTCATGTTCATCTTTTGATAAGTATGACCATACTTGTAGTGGGTTCAGCTTGTTTTTACTCTGTTGTAGGTTGTTTTTGGGTCTAATGTTACAATGGCAGTGCAAGATCCATCTTATCCGGTAGTTTTTGTTTTCAGTCTTAGTTGCCTGTTTATCTTGTTCAGTTAACACGATGCGAACTGTTCAGATACCGCTTTAAATTAAGTAGAAGTTTCTTTTCTTTTCTGCAGCCTTATGTAGACTTGAGTGTTATCATGGGCCAGACTGGACGGTATCAGAAAGATGTTGAAAAGTTCAGAAATATCGAGTACATGAGGTGTACTCCTGAGAATGGTTTCTTTCCTGATTTGTGCGCTGTTTCTCGAACAGATATCATATTTTTCTGCTCTCCAAACAACCCTACTGGTTCTGCTGCAACAAGGGAGCAACTGACTCAACTTGTACAGTTTGCTAAGGAGAACGGGTCAATCATAGTATACGATTCAGCATATGCCATGTATATGTCAGATGACAGTCCACGGTCAATCTTTGAAATCCCTGGAGCCAAAGAGGTAATATGCAATCTATAGTTTGCATATTTGCAATGCTCTTGATCCTTTCTTTTATTGAAAATTTATGTGCAGCTGCCGGCTATATCGATCACTTGTTTGTTAGAGATTAATGCTACTAGGAATAGTTTGCATCTGTGCATTGTACATCTGAAATTTCCTTAGCCTGTCATTGCACCTTTCATAAGTGATCCCCATTGTTCTCTGTTTCTGTGAGGCCACCGCAGATTGCAATTGAGACATCATCGTTCAGTAAGTATGCAGGATTCACAGGAGTTCGTTTGGGGTGGACTGTTGCTCCAAAGCAGTTGCTCTTTTCAGATGGATTCCCTGTTGCCAAGGACTTCAACCGCATTGTTTGTACTTGCTTCAATGGTGCATCCAATATATCCCAAGCTGGCGGTCTTGCTTGCCTTTCGCCAGAAGGCCTTAAGGTCCGTTCTTATGTGTCTTGATTCGTTGCTAAAGTTTCAAAGTTGAAATCCGCATGCATATGTTTTTACAAGCAGTGCTTACAATAGGTTGATTTCAACTCCTTGTAGGCTATGCGCGAGGTGATTGGTTACTACAAGAAAAATGCTGAAATAATTGTGGAGACGTTCGAGTCTCTTGGTTTTAAGGTGTATGGAGGGAAGAATGCACCCTATGTATGGGTGCACTTCCCTGGCCGAAGCTCATGGGATGTATTCAGTGAGATTCTTGAGAAGACTCATGTGGTCACCATGCCTGGAAGTGGTTTCGGACCTGGGGGTGAAGGTTTCGTCAGGGTTAGCGCGTTTGGTCACCGGAAAAATGTATTAGACGCTTGCGAAAGATTCAAACAATTATACAATGTTTGATCCGAATATAAAATCGAGACTTGCCTCCGTTCATGTTCAATGTTGAACGATGAGCTGTATAAGGTGAAAATCTCATGTACGTAAGTAGCAAACTTAAGTTTCATTTCCTATTGATTTGTGGATTCTGTATCTTAAAGCATTTTTCAGTAAATTCGTTTTCATAATTATTCTAGCTTTAGAGAGAGTGAAAAAATGAATTTTTATTTTCGTTAACCATCAATTAACACAACTATTAACTTCTAATTAGTGGAATCAAGATAAATGTGTTTATGCTAACAGTTCTCTTCTTTAAAACCGGTACAATTGATGGTGAACCACAATTATTCATTCCACCCCTTCTGTGCCCGAAGGAGGAAGCTAGCTGGGAATTGCACCCTACCCGTCACCTCAAACAGGAGAGTAAGAAGCATTTACAACTTAGTTTCTTTGCAAAAACATCAAATGATCTTTTTTTTTCTTTTTCTGATGTGCTTGAGGGAAGTGAATTTGTTCTTGGAAGAATCCTATACCAAGTGTCGCCGTGCTCTGTATGCTACTAGCGCAAACGCTCGATCTGCACCCACGCACCTCAAAAGACCATACGAAATTGCTCAGGATATGTGAAAGCATCTACTATACGAGGAATATGAATGAACCCCGTTCTTGAAATTGGTTAGACACCCCTTTTTAGCTTTTAGAAAACACATTGTCAAGTTATTTGTAATGGTTTTGAAATGAGTAATGCTATTCATATCATGTTTTTGTACCACATTTTCATACCAGCTTATGTGGCATTTGATGTGGACAGCTACATCATTTGAATTAATCAGGTTTTTAAATTTAGTTCATTATTTAATAAACTAATAATTAAGAAAAACTAGTTAATTAAATGATGATTATGGTATATGAGGAGTCTTTCTCCTTCATTTCCTTGGGTTTTGCAAAATTTTCAAATAATGTGGCTGTCCACATCAGATGCCATCTAAGGTGGTATGAAAATGTGGTATAAAAACATGGTATGAATAACATTACTCTTTTGAAATTATGTCAACTTATATTTTTTGTCTGTTTGAATGTCTAATTCCCATTAAATTGATGAGGTTTTTCTCATACTCACTACGTCATCAATTTTAATACATAATTATATAATCAATTAAGACCGAAGATACATATTAATATAATTTCAATATCTTAAGGTGCATTAAAACTTTATATATCTTTTTTTTTTAAATCATTAAAAATTTGATGTGAACCGTAGTTAGTCTTAAAAGCATACGGTTGTGGGTTTAGTCTTCTAGCAAATAAATAAAACATATTATACGCATATTGTACGATACACATGTACACATAAAATTTTTATACGCAATTTATCTTTGTAAAAAAATATACACTGATATGTATTGTTACGCATGTTGTGGATTATCCTAGTGGTTTTCAACCCATTACATTCCGAGTTCAACCTTTTCTTAATTACTTATAGTAAAAAAATAAAAGATAAATATCAGTTTACTACCCTTAAATTTTGTGGTTTTTTAACATTTGGTACATGAAGTTTTTTTTGTCCCAGAATCATACCTAAAGTGTTAATTTTGGGACAGTCTCATACATCCGTTAGTCAAACTGTTAATTCTGCCGTTAACTGATGACGTGGTGCCTATGTTGGCAATGATTGAACTCCACATGTTATTAAGGGGTCCACGTGGAAATTAAAAATTCAAAAAAAATAATTCCTGCGTGACCAATTCCAAGTTTATAATTTCTTTGGAATATTCTCAAAACGTCTATGGCGGCGAACCCAAAACGCCACCCTTTTTTACCGATCCAAAAATTTCACCCTTTCCGACTCCCAAAAAAACTGACTAGTTATGGGTTGTTACTGATTTCGCTGCCTATTCAAGCTTTACAGTAATGGCCTCGAATCCGGAGAACGAACCTAGGGCCTCGAGAGAGGTCGAGAAGCCGCCGATTGAGCCCATACTGCCACCTATGGTGGAGGAGATGCGCGGCCAAGACATTTGGAAGAACTGCGCCGTCCGCAGTGTTGTTAGTGGAGTTATGGGTATGGCTAAAGTTCTTTCCTTTGGCTTAATTTTTGGATTTTCTCACATGGGTTTTGATTCTTTTTTCGTCTCTCTCTGTTTGGTTGCTGAGAAAATGTGGGAAAGTTTATCATTTTTACTGTTGGTTTTATTTTTTCTCCTTTATCTCTGTTTGGTTTCCGAGGAAACGTGGGAAAGTTACTGTCTTTTTGTTCTTCTGTTGCCTCGATTTATATAATTATTTTTTTTCTTTTTTTCTTTGGGGAAGACGATCTAGGTTTTGCTTCTTTTTTTTTTCATTTTTTTATTTATAACTTTTCTTTAAATAATTGTTTTTTTGAAATGTTAATTTCTACGTGGATCCCTTAATGACACGTGGCGTCCAATCATTGTCCACATAGGCGTCGCGTCATCAGTTAACGATAGAGTTAACAGTTTGACTAACGGATGTATGAGATTGTCTCAAAATTAACACTTTATGTATGACTCTAGGACGAAAAAAACTTTATATACCAAATGTTGAAAACCACGAAACTTGAAGGTAGTAAACTGATATTTATTCAAAAATAAAATAAAATGTGCATTTTTACATATTATTAAATAAATGAAAATTTAATTTAAAATTTTTGTAATGGGGCCTCTCTCATTGTATTATCATAGGAAAATTGACACTTAAAATAAACCGACATACTTTTTACATACTATATGAGTCCCGTAATTTATGGTTAGTTTGGAGGGTACAACCCTCTTATATTTGAAATATAACACTAACACTCTTTGAAGTTTTAGTTTACTCTCACATAACCCCTTTGGGGCAACTTTGCCCTCGTTATTAATTATATTTTTAAAAAATGAAAAACCCTTTGAATAAATAGAATAAAAATCCAAATAAAAATCTTACATTAAACAATAAAAAAGAATAAAAAAAAATTAAAGAAATATTGTTATCTTTCTTCCTCTACCATGGACTCGAATCTTCTCCAGAATTTGGCATAAAAAAGTTCAAGGTTTCCAACGACAACTTGCATTTCGTGAGGAAGATTCTTGGGAATTTGGCGGTTTTCATATTTTTTATGGCGGAGAGTGAGGCCAAGCTTGTGGAGAGGCTAATTGATCGAAAAACCGAGACGAAGGAGTAGCTTCTTGTGAGGATGGCTAGGAAAGAGGTGAAGCATGTTAAGAATTTTCATTATGTTGTGGCGAATGCGGATGGGGGCCCTAATGACACACCCCGACCTGAAATTCAGGACGTGCTGGCCATCACTAACGTGACGTAACCATAACGCAATGCGAAAGCGATAAGATAAGAGAATTGTGAGTGACTAAAAGCCGAATACTAGCAGTACCATCCAAATGACATGCTAGCGAGAATTTAAGTGTGCAATACACACAATCAGAGCACAAGATTCTAAATGCAGTCAAGTAGGACAATTACTAAATTACAACACCCGAGGGTGAGTCCTACATGTGTGAAGTTTGTCAGAACAACCGTGGGAATCCTCGTGAGCCACCAAGCACTCCTAACTATAACCTGGAGGGGCGTAAAACAAAGTTGAGTGGGTCAGTAAAACAAAGCTTTCAAAACATTTCCTTTATCAACATATATAACCCCTCACTGTAAAACCTGTATACTTTCCCAGAAAATAGCATATAACATATGTATCTCAACATAATCTCAAATCATAGTTCAAAATCAATCATATGAAAGTATGTCATGCCATATGCATCAAAACATAATGAAGCTATGCAAATATATTAGGTAGAATAATAAATCAGCCGAAGACCCTGCAGTGGTCCTGTACGGCTAATCATATAGCTCAATACCTATGCCTGCACACGAGTCGGAACCACAAAAGTGGTCTGTACGACAGGACTTGGTGTAATGATATGCTCTAGTGCAATTCTCATCAAACAGCTGTGCGACGTATCGCATGTCACCTACGAGTCGGAACCACAAAAGTGGTCTGTACGACAGGACTTACACCTACTTGGATCCAAGGGAGCGTGCGGTGCAGGAGATGAATATCAACATAAGCACTAACACCGGTGGTGTAGGTTATGAGCTCTCAACACAAATCACATCATCGACACAATATAACTCACCTGATACTTACCTGTGCGTCCACCGCATCATTTCACACATATGCATCATATATCCATTCTTATATTTCATATCAATTCTATGCATGGCGTTTTAAAACATACTTTCAATTAAATTCGATTTCTGGGAAAATCAGTAAGTATATAGGTATATAATGAAAACAACTGCCCACTCACTGGTATGTCGAAGGGTCGTAACCCCCGTGATGCTTTTGATTGCGCTCGTCCTCGGGATAGGTCTCACCTATATGAGAAACAACTATAATAACGTTATTTAGAGCACCTAACCAACAATCCCAAATAACTTTTCATATGATGCTCAATTGGGGTGTTTGAATATATCAACATGACCTACACAACCTCATAAACATCCCTATATTTTTAAAATTATTTTTGGACTTGCCACGCGCCAGAAATGGCACGGACCCAAGCGTTCTCACGCGCGGTCATGTGCCAAGCATGCGAACGGAATTTCAAACGGCGTTAGGAATATTCCGTCAACTTCTAACGGCAGCCGTTAAACTTAACTAACGGCGTCAGGAATATTCTGTCCAAACTGACGGAATATTCCGTCTTCTTCTCCGGCGACTCGCCGGCCGCCGGTGACTTCGCCGGTTTCTGGGTAATTTTTCCAACTATGGTTTCTCACTCATTTTTTAACCATTTTTCATGAAATTGGTACCAAAATGAAGCTTTAAGCATGTAGAACACATCTAAACAAGTTTCAAGGCTTGAAAACCACTAGATTTTACCTGAGAAAGCTCGATAGCTCGGCAAACTTTAAAAACCTTCGATCTCGGTCCTTCGACGTCCAAACTCTACCAACGAAGTACCCCGAGGCTCGTGAGGACCTCCTTAAGCTCACTGTGAGCTTGAAATTCCCTGAAATGCAAGGTTTTACGTGTGCATGAACAGTGCACATTTTCGGGGTTAGGGTTTCTCGCCTAATTCGAGGGTTACAAGTTCCAAAATTGGTACCAAAATACTCAAAAGGTTGTAAGGATCAAGAACCTTACCTTTTGGACGTCGATCTGTGAAGAAATGGTCACGTTCACACCTCGTCCGTACATGAACAGTGCACGGGAAAGAGGAAAAACCGAGATGGGAGAGAGAGAGAGTGCACGGGGGAGAGAGAGTGAGGGTAGGTTATGTGTGTGTGGTCCTCTACATTCCTAATCACACACAAAAATAATAAAACACAATAAGTTCCAATTATTTTCCAAAACTTAGGGATATGACATAAGAACCAAATATAAATGTCACACACCTTAGCAACTTTTAGGGCAATCCCGTCATTTCACGTCCTCGTTAAAATAATTCCGGGACGGGCTGTGACAATCTACCCTCTTTATAGAATTTCGTCCTCGAAATTCACACAACCAATCAAACCACTAATACTCATAGAACAACCTCAGATACATCTCTCTCATTCGATCTTCAGTCTCCTAAGTAGCTTCTTTCACCGAGTGGTTCCTCCACAATACTTTCACCAAGCACACTGTCTTATTCCTTAAAACCTTGTCTTTCCAATCCAAGATTGTCACTGGTTCCTCATCATACGTCAAATCCAGATTAATCTCCAAAGGTTGAGGAGGAATCACATGTGAAGGATCTGAAACATAATGTCGAAGCATCGAGACATGAAACACATTATGCACCTTGGATAACTTTGGAGGCAACTCTAATCTGTAGGCAACTTCACCAATCTTTTCAGTGAACACATAAGGTCCTATGTACCTAGGACTTAACTTGCCTTTCTTTTCAAATCGTACCACACCTCTCCAAGGTGATAATTTCAAAAATACCAAATCACCCACATTATAAACCCGATCAGTGGCATGTCTTTCCGTCAAACTCTTTTGTCGATCTTAGGCCGCTTTCAAGTTAGACTTAATCACCTGAACATTCTGAGTAGTCTCCTCCACTATCTCAGGGCCCACCAAAGCTCGTTCACCTACCTCTGACCAACACAAAGGTGTACGGCAAGCTCTACCATAAAGTGCTGATAGAAGCATATTTATGCGACTTAGTTAGCATGTTTTCTTGCATTTTCTTAGTTAGTTTCTACTTATTATAGTGTTTTAAGCTATTTTCGTGTGTTTGTAGGTTTTAAGTGTCAAGATGGCAAAAAGAAGCAATTTGGAGCATTCTAGAGCATTTTTGGGCCAAGATTGGGTAGTGCAAGCATGGAGGCAAGTTGATGGACGAAATTGAAGATACAAAGGCTTGAAATCAGCTAAAAAGAGGGAAGAAAGAAGTCAAAGATAAAGAAGATAAGGAATCAGCTACAAAGAAGGGGAATTATCCAAAACATTATCTAAACCTTATCTTATCTTATCTTATCTTATCCTAATCTTATCCTACCTTGTTTTCAGCTACAAAAGAGATTTAATTTCAGTTTAGGAGACTTAAAACCTGATTTCTAGAAGTCTTATCCCTTGTCCTATAAATCTGGCGCCTCCTTCCCTTCTAGAATCCTTTTTCCTTGCCTTGCAAGGCATTCCCTGCCCTTATCCTATTGTGCCGCACCTCTCAAGCCCTTTCCCTCTTGGATTCTGATTGTTAGGGCCTTTTCCTTGTGGATTTGGGTTCTACAAATCCTTTTCAGAAATTAACTGGACCACAATTCCTTTTCCAAATTAATTGCCGCACCCTAGGGCCCTAATCCTATTTTTCTGCTAAATCCAAGTCCTAAACTGATTTCCCTAGGGTTTGCTATGCTATATATACATATTTTCAAGCCTTGCCGCACACCACCACCCATCCATACGAATTCTACACACCTCTACACATCTCAGCCATTCCAAACACCATTCATAAACCCTAAACCACTTGTGCCGCAGCCCTGCAAGGAGAGGAGGAGCAGCTTTGGAGCCTGTTGCACCCAATCTGGAGTGCTGGGCGTTCTTAGGTGTTTTCTACCTTATTTTTTCGTTGATTAATTTAATTTTCCCTTGTTTTGTTGTAATCATGAGAGGCTAAACTCGTTTTTAGCTAGAGGCTACTTTGAAACCATGATTTTGTGTGTGATATGACTTGATAAATTTCAGGTACAGATTCTTGAAGTATGAATGCAATTGGCTTAACTGTTTGAATTAGAACTTATTTCTGTTTGTTGTTTGAGGGTCGACACTTAATTGGCATGCATAAATTTGATGCTAGGATATAAGTAAGTTTCACATAATCGTTACAAACTTATGTTCACAAGTAGTAAAGGTTGCTGGAACAATCGTGTTAAGTTCAATTCTTGGTGTGAGTAACATGATGTCATAGTTATGAATGCCTCGTCAATGCTTATGATTCACATTGAGCGTAATGATCTCTGATTGTGTCTCTATTATGATGTCATTAGGGAAACTGATGAGAATAATTTGGTTGTAGATGAGTTGTCCGTCCAATTCAATGAAATTAGGAGAATCTGAGGGTTAATTAGTGATTGACACGGTTAATCTGGGGCATTGTCATTCGTAATTCAATGAAAACGTAACTGGAAGTCAAGTTATATGCATATAAATCATGTGTGGATAAGGAAACCTCTAGCTAGTGCACCATCCATCCTAAAAACCCAATTTCGTCTAAATCTGCCTAGTTTAAAGTCTGTGTTAGTTTTAACTTAGTTTCAATCTAAAACCAATCCCCCTTCACTTGTTTGAGTCTAATTAGTTAGAATCTGTCTTAGTTTGTGTCTTTGTGTGTTTTGAGTCAAGTTTAACTCAATTTTCGTCCAAAGTTGTGTCTAGTGTCTAGAATCTGTCCAATTAGTGTTTTTAAGCAGTTTTGAGTGTTTTGAACCTGTTTTGAGTCTTACTAGTCCATTTAGAGTCCTTTCAGTCTTTTCAAACGTTTTAAACTTTGTTTTTATGTTTTTGAGTCAGTTTGTGTTAGATTAGCAAGTCCTCCTAATCCCCGGTCCAGAACGATCTCTACTTGCGTTTATACTACAATTGATAACAATAGGGTTTAATTTGTGTGCTTAACTTTAATCACATCAAGTGCCTCAAAAGGTGACATACTAAACTGCAACACTGAAGATCTTAGCATATCTTCCAACGTCTGAATGGTCCTATCAGATTGACCATCTGTTTGAGGATGATAAGCAGTGCTATAAAGCAATCTCGTACCAAGAGCTTCTTGAAAAGCTACCCAAAACTTAGAAGTAAATCTTGGGTCTCGATCAGAAATAATACTCACTGGAACTCCATGATACTTCACAATCATCCTAATGAACAATTTAGCCAACTTGTTCAGAGGATACTTCTCCCTCACTGGAATGAAGTGCGCTGACTTGGTCAGTCGATCTACGACCACCCAAACACCATCAAAACCATTCCGCGTACGTGGAAGCTTATACACAAAATCTATAGTGATATTTTCCCATTGCCACTGAGGAACGGGAAGCGGCTGCATCAACCCAAATGGCTTTTTCCTTTCTGCTTTAACCTGTTGACAGATGATACACCTACATACATATTCTGCAATCTCCTTTTTCATACCCGGCCAATAATAAAATGGTCGAATGGTATGATACATCTTAGTTCCTCCTGGATGCATGGCATAAGCCGAACAATGTGTTTCATCCAAAATTCCCTTCTTTAATTCCTCATTATTAGGCACATACATCCTATTCTCTTGCATAAGCATACTGTCTGATTCCCTGATTCTGAAATCTTTCTTCTTACCTTTCTCAACAGCCTCAATTATATCCTGAGATTCCTTATCATTCACCTGGGCTTCACGCACACGATCAACCAAAATTGGCCTGACTTGGAAACTGGCAAGAAATGCTTCCATTTCCAACTTTACTCCAGTAGACCTCAAATCCGCAAGAAGAGGGAGATGACAAGCATACAAAGCATTAAGTCGGCCTTCAGATTTCCTACTCAGTGCCATCAGCTACTACATTTGCACGACCAGGATGATACTCAATCGTGCAGTCATAATCACTTGGTAACTCCAACCATCTTCGTTGATGAAGATTAAGATCATGCTGAGTAAAAAGATACTGAAGACTCTTATGATCTGTGAATATCTTACATTTCTCACCATAGAGATAATGCCTCCAAATCTTCAAAGCAAAGACAATAGTTGCCAACTTAAGGTCGTGAGTATGATAATTCCTTTCATGAATCTTCAATTGCCGAGAAGCATAGGCAATCACTCTATTATGCTGCATCAAAACACATCCCAAACCATTCAATGAAGCATCACTGTAAATCTCAAAGTTACCACTATCATCATGAAGTACCAATACAGGTGCATGAGTGAGACAATACTTCAGCCGCTGGAAACTCTGCTCACAATTATCATCCCACTCGAACTTAACATCCTTCCTGGTTAACCTTGTTAGTGGTAAAGCAATCATAGAAAAATCTTGAACGAATCGTCGATAGTACCCTGCTAGACCAAGGAAACTCCGTACCTCAGTGACGGTTCGTGGTTGCTCCCAATTCTCCACTGCTGCAATTTTTTGAGGGTCTACTTGAATTCCTTGTGCCGATATAACATGCCCTAAAAATGCCACTTGATTCAACCAAAACTGGCATTTACTAAACTTGTCATACAAACGATGCTCCCTCAATTTCTCTAACACCAAATGAAGATGTCGAATATGCTCTGTTTTCGATTTAGAATATACTAGAATATCATCAATGAAAACAATGACAAACCTATCAAGATATTGCTGGAATACTTCATTCATCAACCTCATAAAAGCCGCTGGTGCATTAGTCAATCCAAATGGCATCACCAAAAACTCATAATGTCCATAACGGGTCCTAAAAGCCGTTTTAGGGACATCCTCATCTTTAATCTTCAACTGATAGTAGCCCGATCTCAAATCAATCTTAGAGAATACACATACATCTTTAAGCTGATCAAATAAATCATCAATACGAGACAATGGATAACGGTTTTTAATCGTTACCCGATTCAATTGCCTGTAATCAATACATAATCTCAGAGTTCCATCTTTCTTTCTCACAAACAATACTGGGGCTCCCCAAGGTGAAGTACTAGGTTGAATAAAACCTTTATCAATTAATTCCTGCAACTGAATTTTCAAATCTCTCAATTCAGCCGGAGCCATTCTATATGGAGTCAAAGATATAGGGTTCGTACCTGGAAGCAAATCAATAGAAAACTCCACATCTCTGTCTGGCGGCAATCCAGGTAAATCATCAGGAAATACATCAGGATAATGCCTGACTACTCCAACTTCCTCCACGCTACTAGGAGTAACATCATTTAACACCACATGTGCGAAGTATCCCTGACAACCTTTTGATAACAACTTATTTGCCCTCATGGCAGAAATAACACCATGCCTCACCCCACTTCTCTCACCCACAAACATAACCTCAGGTAGTCCAGGACGATGAAAAGTGACTGATTTCCCGTAACAATCTATATGGGCACGATTATAATGCAACCAATCTGCCCCTAAAATCACATCAAAATCCACAATATCTAACGGGATAAGATTAGCTGGCATAGCTACATCATCTATCATCATTGGACACCCTGGATAAACACTATCAACATGACATATGTCCCATCTAGGCATAGCAAACTCTAAATCAAATCCTAGAGGTGTAGGATGAGGTTGTGTCGTTTGAGCAAAAGTATGAGAAATCACAGAGTGCGTAGCACCACAATCAATCAAAACTCTAGCAAAGTGACCAAGGATGTTTAACGTACCTATAATCAAGTCTGGATAGTTCTGACCAAGGATGTTTAACGTACCTATAATCACGTCCCTGGGTTTGTTGTCGTCCTCCACGACCTCTATTACTTTGATTACCTCGCCCCTGAGAACTACGTCCATGTCTTGTCTGGCTAGACTGCCTAGATAGTCCTGCACTGCTAGCAGCAACCTCTCCCTGCTGGGACTGACCTCCCTGATACCACTGAGATCCGCTAGCTGGCATAGAAGGATAAGAAGTATAACCTCCAGGATTTTGGGAATACCCACTCTGAAAATAAGGATCCTGGGAATACTGATACTGCCCTGAAGCATAGGGAGCAGCATCACCCTGGTAGTGGTAAGCAGCACCACCCTGATTCATCTGACCATAACTGCCTGCTCTAGGATTCTGCTGAATCGGCGCTGGAGGAGGCATAACAGACTGCTGAGGCCTCTGCTGACTCTGGGGACACTGTGCAGCTCTATGTCCTGTTTGTCCACATGTGTAGCAAGCACCGCTACCTCTCATGCACTCCCCAAAATGTCTGGAATTACAACGGCGGCATAATGGAGGACCTGAACCACCAGCACCACCAAAATCTCTCTGCCTCTGAAACCTGGGTCCACCAGTAAATCCTCCACCTCTCCTCGGGCCTGTAGCACTAAATCCTCCACTAGAAGAACTCGAGCTCGCTCCACTTTTCTTGAAATTCTGGGTCTTACGGGGTCCCGAAGTCAAGGTACCTTTACCCCTATCATCTCTTCTCTAATTATCACCATTCTTATCTTCATCTTCTTCACTTTCACAAGGCAAGTTTTCAGAGTCTTCAATTCGAACCAAAATCTCAGAAAACTCATGATAAATGGTGCAAGGAATAGCACTGGCAAGTGTCCGCCATTTCTTATTTGTTCCCAACTTAAAGCGACGAAACATTTCCACCTGATTAACAGCCACTTCTGGATCATAGCGAGATGAGTCTGTAAACTTCCTATAGTACTCATTCGCCAACATTTTCTTTTGCTTCAGCTGAGTGAACTCTTGCTTCTTACAATCAATATACTCTGGAGGAATGAATTTTCTCTTAAATGTCTCTTTAAATGTTTCCCAATCAGCTATTGCTTCGGGCGTCATAAATTTAGTCTCATTTTCCCACCAACCTGCAGGTTCTCTTCCTAGAAACCACGTAGTAGTCTCGACCTATCTACTAGCAGGAAGATTCCCCTGACTCTGCATCACCTGGTAGGTCTTCTCAATACGGTCTAACCACTTTTCTGCCCCTTCATGACCCTCATTACCAATGAAATGGTCCAACTTCAGATTATAAACGGTCTCCAGGGGTGTTCTCTGAGGAGGACGAAATGAAGTTTGAAAGGCATGGGCTATGGCTTCCCCTGACTGAGATACATTGGGGAAACTAGGCTCAGAAGAAGAACGTGGATCCCTATGAGGCGGCATAATTCTGACAGAAGACACCAAAGATAATTAGAAAATTCACAATTTATACAGGACTGCAAACCTAAGCTCTAATACCAAACTGACACACCCCGACCTGGAAATCAGGGCTTGCTGGCTATCACTAACGTGACGTAACCATTACGCAATGCGGAAGCGATAAGATAAGAGAATTATGAATGACTAAAAGCCGAATACTAGCAGTACCATCCAAATGACATGCTAGCGAGAATTTAAGTGTGCAATACACATAATCAGAGCATAAGATTCTAAATGCAGTCAAGTAGGACAATTACTAAATTACAACACCCGATGGTGAGTCCTACATGTGTGAAGTCTGTCAGAATAGTCGTGGGAATCCTCGTGAGCCACCAAGCACTCCTAACTATAACCTGGAGGGGCGTAAAACAAAGTTAAATGGGTCAGTAAAACAAAGCTTTCAAAACATTTCCTTTATCAACATATATAACCCCTCACTGTAAAACCTGTATACTTTCCTAGAAAATAGCATATAACATATGTATCTCAACATACTCTCAAATCATAGTTCAAAATCAATCATATGAAAGTATGCCATGCCATATGCATCAAAACATAATGAAGCTACGCAAATATATCAGGTAGAATAATAAATCAGCCGGAGACCCTGCAGTGGTCCTATACGGCTAATCATATAGCTTAATACCTATGCCTGCACACGAGTCAGAACCACAAAAGTGGTCTGTACGACAGGACTTGGTGTAATGATACGCTCTAGTGCAATTCTCATCAAACAGCTGTGTGACGTATCGCAGGTCACCTATGAGTCGGAACCACAAAAGTGGTCTGTACGACAGGACTTACACCTACTTGGATCCAAGGGAGCGTGCGGTGCGGGAGGTGAATATCAACATAAGCACTAACACCGGTGGTGCAGGTTATGAGCTCTCAACACAAATCACATCATCGACACAATATAACTCACCTGATACTTACCTGTGCGTCCACCGCATCATTTCACACATATGCATCATATATCCATTCATATATTTCATATCAATTCTATGCATGGCGTTTTAAAACATACTTTCAATTAAATTCGATTTCTAGGAAAATCAGTAAGTATATAAGTATATAATGAAAACAACTGCCCACTCACTGGTATGTCGAAGGGTCGTAACCCCTGTGACGCCTTTGATTGCGCTCATCCTCGGGATAGGTCTCACCTATATGAGAAACAACTATAATAACGTTATTTCGAGCATCTATCCAACAATCCTGTTGAGCAAAAATTGTACACAATATGTAAACAAATTATTCACTCGACATAATTTCACCCTCGTTCATTTTTCCGAAGAGGGTTTTATTAATTCGAGTTCGACCCATTCTAGGCTACGCGCCTATTAATTACAACCCTTCTTTTTTGGGAAAGGAATACCCTTTGATTCTAAGATGAAGAAATCATAATTTGGGGATTTGGGTGTTTGTTTGATTTTGTGACTGCACCTAGGTCGAACCCTAGATTGCCTACGTACCCTCTTGAGGGATCAAGTCACTCGTAGTTCATGATGTGTTTGTTGGGGCTTGATGTCTTGTGCAGTTTTAGCTTGTGCTGGCGAGGACTTTGAGCCATTAGAGCTTTTAATGCCTTATGCAGTTTTAGCTCGTGCGGGCAAGGACTTTAAACCATTGGAGCATTTGATGCCTTGTGCAGTTTTAGCTCATGCCGGTGAGGAGCATTGGATTCCTTATGCAGTTTTAGCTCATGCGGGCGATGACTTTGAGCCATTGGAGTATTTGATGCCTTGTGCAGTTTTAGCTCGTGCAGGCGAGGAGCAAAGGATATTCTTTGTGCCATTTGTAGCGGATTTGTGCCATTTGATATTCTTTACGGCTTCGTGTCATTTGAGACTTGTTGCAGCTTTATGCCATTTGATATTTGATATGGCTTCATGCTATTTGATGTTCTTCTTCAGCTTCGTGCCATTTGAAATTTAACACAGCTTGATGCCATTTGAAACTTGTCGTGGCTTCATGCCTTTTAGGATTTGATGTGACTTCGTGCCATTTGAAATTTGATACGGCTTTATGCCTTTTAATACTTGATACGGCTTCGTGCCATTATTTTCTTCTTTCTCCATGTGAAGCAACATACCTATTTTATTTGGGGAGTATTTTATCTGTAGCGAACCCCATCTTTTTCTTTTCCTTGCTGGATGCCTTCGGATAATCCTAATTGAAATAGGATTCTAAAAGCATGAAAATTTGACCCTTTCCCATTACGAAAGACTCGTTTGTCTTGGTCCTTTCCTTTGAGTTTTTAAACTACCCAGTGGATGTAATAGAATAATCCATCTTTCCTCTTTCTTCTTCTCGGTTTTGGTACCTTTGTCACTTCGTCTCCATACCTGCTCCTTTCTTTTTGTTATTGACTTTTATCTCTTGCACAATAGATTGCAGAATCAACGACTCTTTGCTTTCATATTGTTTAATGAAAACATAAAAGCAAGTGGCAGAGCAGCATGCCTTTTCAGGCTTTTCATAGTCAGACTTTCTTGGAGAAGAAACCACATGACTTTATTTTGGAGAGACGTGGCATTTTAAAGATGTCACGTGAGTGTTTTTTCTTTATTTGATTTGGGCAGTTGTCAGCCAGCCCTTTTTCCTTCTCTGTGAATTTGAACTCTTCCAAGTCCCGTGGGACTTTACGTGAGAATAAACATCTATTTATTTCCCTCATGCAGTAACTTTTTTTCTTTGGGTGTGATTCATGCCACACGGAATGAAAAGGGATTTAAACACCTTTTGCTTTTGGTTGGTTGAAGAGCTTCTGAAGTCTTTGAATTCTTTTTGAGAGTCTTAACTCTGATTTCGAATAAGCAGTGTATCGAAGACTTATGAAAGGAAGACAACAACTTATATATTCATCTGCCGTTGCTTGTTCATCCGTGAGAGAGGATGTATGACACACCACTCATTGGCCGCTGCTTGCTAGTCTCTCTCCATCTTGACTTTTAACCAAAGCGGACAGCATATTGAATTCTTTCTCCTCCACGATAAGGTCCCCATCCCAATTTGTTTTGCTCTTCACGATGTGTTGTTTTGCACATTTGCACTTTCTTTCTTCATGGACTTTGTGAAAGCCCCAGAGACTTTGATGAAATTCTTATAAGAAAACTGCAGCAGCACGTCCTCAACTTTAAAGCAGCAACCATTTCAACTTCGGCAGCCACTGCGGTTGTTCTCACGGCGGAAGATTGCAGAGAAGTTGAAGGTGTCGACAACGTGGCGGCGGCGGGTGTTGATCCCTTCCTCCATTGATGCGACCTCCTTCGGGTTCTTATGGTTTTATGCGACACGGCATCACCAAACCCATCTCCTTCAAGCCGCATCCTCCATTGACGCGACTTCCTTTGGGTTCTTCTGGTTTTATGCGACACGGCATCACCAAACCCATCTCCTTCAAGCCGCGTAGTGCACGGACTCCATCTGGAAAACCACCGGAGACGACGGTTGAAGACGTGGTACGACTGCTACTTCTGTTTGGTTTTTTGTCTAACGTCGGTGGTTGTTGCAGCGCTATGCGAGGAAGGAAGGGCTGTAATGTATAGGTTCTTTGCTGACCAAAGTTTACCCAAGAAAACACTCGCCTGCGAAACAAAACTTACTGGAAAGAAATTGAAGAGAAAAGAAACGTAGGTTTTATACCTTCTTGATTGTTGTTTGTGGTTTGTTCCTCTTCCCTGCAAGACTCAATTCGGAATCGCCGGCAATGGGATTAGCACGTCGTTGCTTCTTTTCTCTCTCAATTTCTCTCTCAATTTCTGCAGGGTCTCGTCTCTTCTCTCTGTTTTTTTTTTTTTTTCTCCTTCCCCAGTGGGACTGATGTCTATTTATAGGCATCATAGGAAGCCTACGGAGCTTTTACGTGGGAGAAATAGAGGCCATATTTTTCGCCACCCTCTCCCGCTAACTGTGTAACCTCCCATGTTTTGCAGAAAACCTTCCACGTTTTGCAGAAAATGGGTAGTTTTGCTCCACGTTCTCTCTCCTTTTGTAGGAAGAAACGTATTTTCTTTCTTTCTTATTTTATTTTATTTTTGGTTCCTGTGTCGTTGTGGACTTGGATTCCTGAGTCTAAACTTTTTCACATGGGCAGCACTCCTATTTCCTTTTGAAGAGTTTGTTTGCCGCAAACTTCTCCTTTTTTTTTTTTTTTAATATTTTTTTTTGTTCAACAAATCCTAAATAACTTCTCGTATGATGCTCAATTAGGGTGTTTGAATATACCAACGTGACCTACACAACCTCACAAACATCCCCATATTTTTAAAATTATTTTTGGACTTGCCATGCGCCCCCACGCGCGGTCACGTGCCAAGCATGCGGACGGAATTTCAAACGACGTCAGGAATATTCCGTCAACTTCTAACGGCAGCCGTTAAGTTTAACGGCAGCCGTTAAACTTAACTAACGGCGTCAGGAATATTCCGTCCAAACTGACGGAATATTTCGTCTTCTTCTCCGGCGACTCGCCGGCTGCCGGTGACTTCACCGGTTTCTGGGTAATTTTTCCAACTATGGTTTCTCACTCATTTTTCAACCATTTTTCATGAAATTGGTACCAAAATGAAGCTCTAAGCATGTAGAACACATCTAAACAGGTTTCAAGGCTTGAAAACCACTAGATTTTACCTGAGAAAGCTCGATAGCTCGACAAACTTTAAAAACCTTCGATCTCGGTCCTCCGACGTCCAAACTCTACCAACGAAGTACCCCGAGGCTCGTGAGGACCTCCTTAAGCTCATTGTGAGCTTGCAATTCCCTGAAATGCAAGGTTTTACGTGTGCATGAACATTGCACATTTTCGGGGTTAGGGTTTCTCGCCTAATTCGAGGGTTACAAGTTCCAAAATTGGTACCAAAATACTCAAAAGGTTGTAAGGATCAAGAACCTTACCTTTTGGACGTCGATCTGTGAAGAAATGGTCACGTTCACACCTTGTCCGTACATGAATAGTGCACGGGAAAGAGGAAAAACCAAGATGGGAGAGATAGAGTGTGCACGGGGGAGAGAGAGTGAAGGTAGGTTATGTGTGTGGTCATTTACAATCCTAATCACACACAAAAATAATAAAACACAATAAATTCCAATTATTTTCCAAAACTTAAGGATATGACATAAAAACCAAATATAAATGTCACACACCTTAGCAACCTTTAGGGCAATCCCGTCATTTCACGTCCTCGATAAAATAATTCCGGGACGGGCTGTGACACCTAAACTCTATGTTGATTCTTGAAAAGGTTTTTTATTTATTTTTTATAGTAAGGGTAAATTACACTTTCATACCTCAGGTTTGTGATCTATTTCAATTCCTTACAACATCTTCAAAACATTTCACTTTCATACCTCATCTACTATTTTATTTCAAAATAATACATCCGTTACATTTTTCATCCATTGGTCTGTTAAATGCTGACGTGGCTGCCATATTTGTGCCACGTGGCTAAAAAATAATTTTTTATTCATTTAAAAATAATTAATTTAAAAAAAAAATAAATAAATAAAAACCCAGTACCCCATCCCTTCCCCTTCCTCGCAACCCCCACCACTTTCTTCGACAATCTCCAGCTTCTCGTCTCTGGCCTCCGCCTTCTTCCAACACCACCAGGACCACCACTACTACAATGAGCAGATCCACAACCACCACCACCACCGATCAGCGTCTGTCCGGCCTATTCTCCCTGATCCTGGCTTGCAGAGTAGTCCACAACATCGATTCTAGGTGATTCTTGCAGATTCTCCAAACTGGGACTAGCAGCCAGTCTCTGCTTTCGACCAATACCGCGCAATGCTCTATTCTTGGCATTCTTCTCAGTAAGGGTTTGGAGAAAAGATGGATTATTGAGTGCAAGCAAGGAAAGTCATCATCTGCTGCTGTTTTTTCTCTGTGGTCAGCAATCGTATATATGATTCGGATTAATTCTTAAGAGTAAATTGTACGAATGGTCCCTCAACTTTAATCAAATTGGAGCAATGGTCCCTTAACTAAAAATCCATTACCATTAGTCCCTCAACTTATCAAAATGTGTAGCTATAGTCATTCTCATCAATTTTGTCAAAATTTTGTCAAAATAAGCTATGTTGGAATGACCATTTATACAATTAGGATCCCTCAACTCATCAAAATGTATAATTATGGTTCTTTTCGTCAGCTATGTCAAAATTTTTGTCAAAACAAGTTATATTGGAAGGACCTTTGCTACAATTGGGTTAAAGTTAAGGGACCATTTCTCCAGTTGAATTAAAGTTGAGTGACCAATGGTAATGGATTTTTAGTTGAGGGACCATAGCTGCACGTTTTGAAAAGTTAAGGGACCAATGGTAATGAATTTTTAGTTGAGGGACCATTGCTCCAATTGAGTTAAAGTTAAGGGACCATAGCTACATTTTACTTTAATTCCTAATTTCCTACACTGAACCCAAAAGAATTACACTACTAAGCAAGCAAAAACAAAATAAAATTTCCAAAAACAAAAAGAACCCGTCTGCAATTTTAGCATAACATGAAGAATGATCCAAGAAAAATCATGCTTTTTTTTTTTCTGTACTTACATATGTATTGAGCTGACGAATGAAACTGGAGAAGTTAATGTGCTTGAAGTATCGAGGAAGAAGAGTGGCGGAGAACTTGTGATAGTCCCACACAACGAAGCTGTTGCGAGCTTTGCTCCAGGAAACAATGGCGTCCGTGGAAGGATCCTCCACCATTTCAAACGTCTTCATGAGAAACGGCGACGGACCCACCTCGTGCAGCCTCTCTATTGGCTGCGGCAAGAAGCTTGGGGATGACGAAGACGATGAGCCGACGATCCATGTCACAACCTCCTCCTCTTTCACCAACACTCCATCCATGGTTATTGGTTTCCCCAAATTAGTTATTAGCAAGAATCCCAGCGCCAAAAGACAGGATTTTTACATGTGGAAGAGGATTTTGAGAATTGGGTTTCTGGATTTGAAACTTACCTGCAAGATTTTTCCAACCCAATTTTTCTTGTCAATGTTTTCAGATCCAATGGCAGTGGAGAGAGGGTGATTGATTTATTTGTAGAGGAGGAAGATGAGGTAGATTAGCATGATCAGCAGTCCGAACGGGACCTGCACAACATCTAAGTACTCCTTCTGAAAACCCATAGCTGATCGGTGGTGAAGATGTTCAAGGAGGAGGCCGGACGGACACTGATCGGTGGTGGTGGTGGTTGTGGATCTGCTCATTGTAGTAGTGGTGGTCCTGGTGGTGTTGGAAGAAGGCGGAGGCCGGAGACGTGAAGCTGGAGATTGTCGAAGAAAGGGGTGGGGGTTGCGGGGAAGAGGAAGGGATGGGGTTCTGCGTTTTATTTTTTTTTTAATTAATTATTTTTAAATGCATAAAAAATTATTTTTTAGCCACGTAGCACAAATGTGGCAGCCACGTGGCATAAATGTTGCAGCCACGTTAGCATTTAATAGACCAACGAATGAAAAATGTAATAGAGATATTTTTTTGTAATAAAATAGTACGTGAGGTATGAAAGTGAAATGTTTTGAAAATGTTGTAAGAAATTGAAATAGACCTCAAACCTGAGATATAAAAGTGTAATTTACCGTTAAAGTAATTAAAAATGAGGGCAAATTTGTCTTTCAGAAAATATTTTAAGGTGATGTCAGCCTCAAAGGGGTTATGTGAAAGTAAACTAGAACCTCAATGGGTGTTAGTGTTATGTTTCAAACGTGAGGGTGTTTTGTGAAAACATGATAAACCTGAGGGGGTATTAGTGTAATTAACCTCTAGTTTGACATTACTTTGCTTTTTAAAATTATTGATTTTACTGTGCTGTGAGAATAAGCAGTTGTAAAATAAAGTTGTTGAGTGTTTTGTAATTTTTTTTTATGTGTAAAAATGCTTTAAACAAAAAAAAAAAAAGACTGTATGGGTATTTGATAAACTTTTATATAAATTGATGTGAATATATTAAATGACTAAAAATGTGTTTAATGTGATAAATAATTGTTGATAAGAATAATGTAGGAGTAATGATTGTAATTTTGTAAAATATATGAGAGTATACTTGTTATTTGAAAATCCATTAATTAGACACTGATTACTATGCTTTGCGGAAGACCTTACTTCTACTTTTCTACAATCATTGAAAACAGTTTTTTTTTTTTTTTTTTATTTATTTATTTTTTTAAGAAAACTTTTTTTGTTTTACTAAAAGCGTTTGATGTTCCAAATTTTTTAATAAAAATGTTTTCTTTTTTAAAACACCACAATCTCATCGCTCAGTACTACGGTCTTGTGGTACTAAAAAAAAAACCACAATCTCAAGCCAGCCCTTACTAAGGCCATCTCCAATGGAAATAGCTAAATGTCCAAAAGCCAAAAAATGACCTGATTTGTCAAAAAAACTCCTCTCCAATTGATGACTGGGCTATACTTCTATAGAGCCTACCAGACTATTATTTGGCCAAATGTAGCTCTCCTCTTAGCCCTTTTTTTGGGGCACAGCTTCTCAGTTATAATAATAGATTCAAATTCAACGGTTAAATTTGAAAACATCTAACGATAGTCTAATTATTAACCAATAAATTTAAAATATAAAGTTAAAACTAATAAATTATCAAGGGGACTATGTTTTGCGCATTCAGTTGGAGATTGTATATGAATATGATCTGACACTGGTCATTTAAAAATAATTTTTTGTAGAGTTATAATTCTGAACGAAACTATGTTTAGTTATTTCGGTTGAAGGCTATACAAGACAAACTTTTGTGATTTCGAGAAAAACCTTTGAGTTTTAATTTAATTTGAAAATACAATTTCCACGTGCTATATTTTGAGTGGTTGTGGTTGACGCTGACCTGGAGTCCCAGGGATATGAAAAGTTATTCTCCACTGCCAAGCCCTCCTCTCCTTTTCCCCTCTTCTTCCTCTGCTTCTCTTTTGCTGCTGCTTCTTCCTCCTTTTTGCTTGTCTTGCTTTATTTCTTCTGATTTTCTCTCTCTCTCTCTCTCTCTCTCTCTCTCTCTCTTCAAAATCCCAGAACAGTCTTGGAGTTGGAGGCTTTTCCTTCAGTAATTCAAAGGGCCAAAAGGTATTCCCTTTTCAGATTCTTCTCTCCCAATTTCCTTAGGGTTAATTTCGACTTTCTTATGCTATTTGCAGTGGTTCTGTTTAGGGTTTAACTATTTGATTTCACAGATTCATTATAAATTCGTATTTGTTAACTTGGTTGCTTGATTCTAATATCAATTTCGTTACAGCAGAAATGAAATTTCTCTACTAATTTCAGCATGGAATTTTTGCTTTTGTTTTTATTTTTGTTGTCTTGATTGTGGTTATCTGATTGATTAATACTCCATGATATATTGAGCAATATCGCGCGGCTTAAAGAATTTCGGATGTGTTAACGGGTCTTGTTGTAGTCTGAATAATTCTAATCAAATTCCATTGCTCCTAAGCGAAGGTCAGAATTTGTAGCGTATAAGGGAAAGTTTTGCAGATACTTGCTAACTATCCGAAGCTGGATATCGAGGTCTTTAAACTTAACATCTTTTTGTATTTTTAGCATCTGCTTGGAAAAGGTTTCAACTTTAATGTCTGTCTGTACGTTTTATTACTCGTCACTGATTGACAAGAACTAGGATTAAAGAAAATCATCCTTTAAAGTTTAAACTGAAAGGGGCAGGTTATAAATTACAGCTGAGATGAGTCTCTTTAATTAAACATTTTCTTTTTCACTTCAGGGGTTCACCATGAACAACCTCTCTTCTTTGAGAGCCCTGGACTCCAGTCCACTCGCCAGCCCCCGCTCCTTTGGGCCCCACCACCACAGGCCGATTCTCCTCCAGCGCCCGAGAAATGCCCTCGTATGCTCGGTGAAGCCCTCAATTGCCACCCCATCGCCTCCAAGTGTTGACGGGTCCCCCAACCAGGGGATTAACCGAATTGAGTCACTGACCCAGGTCTCCGGGGTGTTGGGCTGCCAATGGGGTGATGAAGGTAAAGGAAAACTCGTCGACATCTTGGCCCAGCACTTTGACATCGTTGCTCGTTGTCAGGTAACAGAAAATCTTGCACTGGTGTAGCCACATTTTGCTGTTTTCTCATGAGTTTTATTATCTTCTCAGGGTGGAGCTAATGCTGGACACACCATTTACAATGCAGAGGGAAAGAAGTTTGCACTTCACCTTGTTCCCTCGGGTATTCTTAATGAAGAAACTCTTTGTGTTATTGGGAACGGAGTTGTGGTGCATCTTCCAGGGCTATTTAAAGAGATTGATGGCCTTGAATCTAATGGAGTCTCCTGCAAGGGAAGGATATTGGTCTCTGATCGTGCTCACCTGTTATTTGATTTTCACCAGGTAGTGGATGGACTTCGAGAATCTGAGCTTTCTAAATCTTTCATTGGCACTACCAAGAGAGGTATTGGACCTTGTTACTCCAACAAGGTTATCCGAAATGGAATTCGAGTGAGTGACTTGAGGCACATGGATACTTTTCCTCAGAAGCTAGATCTTCTATTATCAGATGTTGCATCAAGATTCCGAGGTTTTGAGTATGGCCCCCATGTGCTCAAAGAAGAGGTTGAAAAGTACAAGAGATATGCTGAGAGATTGGAACCCTTCATTGCTGATACTGTGCTTGTTGTGAATGAAGCCATCTCTGAGAAGAAAAAGATTTTGGTTGAAGGGGGTCAAGCAACAATGTTGGATATTGACTTTGGAACTTACCCCTTTGTAACATCCTCTAGCCCCTCAGCCGGTGGGATTTGCACTGGTGTCGGAATTGCTCCCAGAGTTTTAGGTGATCTGGTTGGAGTGGTAAGTAGATGTTACTCTTGTAGTTGCAGAATTTCATTTTCATTTGACTGGTGTAGTCATTGTCACCCTTGGCCTGAATATAGTTTTATTTTTTCGGGTTACAGTATATAGGTTTTTTACATTATTGTTTCTAGTTATTTTCTTCTTGCCTATATATTTTGCTTCACTAATGGAATGGTACAAAGGCCAATTGAGGTGGTGGTGTAATGTTGCTAACTTGAATTTTGTCTCTGCAGGTGAAAGCGTACACTACAAGAGTTGGTTCCGGTCCTTTTCCCACAGAAATCTTGGGTCACGGGGGTGACCTCCTTAGGTTTGCTGGTCAGGAGTTTGGCACAACTACTGGCCGCCCTCGTCGTTGTGGTTGGCTTGATATAGCAGCACTGAAGTATTGCTGTCAGATTAATGGCTTTTCTTCTCTCAATCTCACCAAACTTGATGTTTTGTCTGATCTTCCCGAAATTCAGTTGGGTGTTGCCTACAAACAGATTGATGGTAGCCCTATCAAATCGTTCCCTGCAGACCTTCGTGATCTTGAGCAACTAAAGGCATGTCGTCGCCTCTCCCCTCTATTTAGATGTTACGTTTTTATTGAATTTTCGTCGCCTGCTTATATTTTGATATCTAATGTTCATGTTTAATCTTGTTGGTGTTACTGCTTTTCTATGTTCAGGTGGAATGCGAAGTATTGCCCGGATGGAAGACGGATATTTCTTCTGTCAGAAACTACTCTGACCTTCCAAAGGCCGCACGTCAGTACGTGGAAAGGATAGAAGAACTGGTTGGTGTACCCGTCCATTACATTGGCGTCGGGCCTGGGCGTGATGCAATCATTTACAAATAATCTTCACAATATTTCCTTGAGATTCCAGATGATTTTCAGACCATCACAAGAAGTAATATGAAGCTTCAAGTCTCGGAGGAATTTATTCCCTTCTATGTTGCGAGATTTTCAATTTTACTTTCCAGATTAGAACTAGTTTTTCAAGGTTATGAGCTTGATGTAACACCGTATCCACCCGAGGCCACGCGAAATCTATGTCGTGTTTAACCATTGGGGGATTTTTGCTTCAGTTGCATTGCTTGTTCATGTTTCGAAGTCTGTTAGCTCTTGTTATCTACTCAGATTTTCAACAGTGACCCTCCGGGAGAGCGGGAGCAGCAGGCTTGTTTTTGCTATGCTTGACACTAGGGCAAAGGGCTTTTCGTGCAATTGATTAAAAGCATTCACCCTTGCATCTTTTGGAGCGAAATTTCCTACACGAGGAAATACCTCCATAGATTCGTTGACCGCGATCCTCACGTTCTCCGAATTAAGGGGCGTCCATGAACGGTCTTTCTCCAAAGCCTCGTCTAGGGGGGTACCTGTTAGAGATACTTCGACGCTCAAGTTAGTTATATTCTCTAAGGCAAAATAGGGGAAGACTGAGTTTTTCAATTGCATGAGGCCATGAAATTATTTTCTCTAAGGCAAGCTAAAACTTTAAGCACTTGCTAAGGCTAAATTTGTGGAAGTCACTTTTTCTAAGGCCAAATTTACTGAAGGTAAATTTACCAAAGCCTCCATTTTGTTCGCCTAACTTACGAATGCTCTACTAGCTTTCTTCGCGTAATTCGTGAAAGTACTCTTCGCACAATGACATTGTTCGCATAAAAGCCGACTTACACTTTGGCATAACCTTCGCATAATTTACACGGTTCGCATAACTTGCGAACGACACTCGCATAATTTGCACCCTAAAGCCAACTAACGTCTTTGCATGACGAATGCTTTGACATCTTCGCATAATTTATGAGCGTCAATTGACATCTTCGCAAAATTTAGAAACGTGGACTGACATCTTCGCATAATTTACGAACATGGACTGACACCTAAACCATAATTTACGAAAGTTGACTGTCGCATAACTTGTGGAAGTCAACTGACTCCTTTGCATACTTTACGAACGTGGACTGACAACATAACTTGCGAAAGTCAACTGACATCGTCGCATAATTTACGAACGTGGACTGACACCTTCGCATGATTTACAGACGTGGACTGACACCTTCGCATGATTTACGAAAGTTAACTGATGAAAGTTAATTGAGAAAGTTGTCTAACACTTATATATATATATATAGACACACACACACACACACACACACACACACACACATATATACTTATATATATTTATTATATAAATCTCTATCCCATCTACATACATATATATTTATTTACCATATATGTTTCCTCCTCACACATATAATCCATAATATTAGTGTACGCACCTAGTTTGTACTAGGGGTGGTTTGGGTACATTACTGTACCAAAACCTCTGTACCAATTACCATACCAAATATTTGGTACGGTAAAATCTATTACTATTATCGTACCAAACTTTTGGTATACTGAATATTGGTATACCAAATAGTTTTGTTGGTATGGTATGCCAATGGTAATTGCCACTTTGTTTTACGCCACTTAGTTTGCCCAAAATCTAATATTTTTTAATTAATGTAGAAGTGTAAAAAATATAGAAAAATATATATAAACGCTCGTAATGACAAGCTTTACAACTTTCGTGAAGAGCTTAACTTTGAAATTCGTCATTATAATTATATAAATCATAGATCAAAATTTAACCGTTGATTGTTGTTTATATTTACGCTTCATTTTTCTCATCAAATTTTGTTTTTTTTTCGGATTTTCTTTTTTGAAAACATGATCTATTAGAGGATGCAGGAAGATGAACGGTTTGGATTGTTGATATTATGTTAAGAGTTTTACGGTTAGTGAAAATATTGCTTGATGTTTATAAAGTTTCTACAAACTATATGACATTGACTCATATTTCAGTTAAACGTATATATCGAAACGTGATACCAAATATCTGAACTGTTCATCTTCTTACATCTGCCAGATGATCATGTTTTCAAAAAAGAAAATTTAAAAAATGAAATTCAGTAAGAAGAATAAAGCGTAAATGACAATCAACGGTTAAATATAAATTTAAGGTTTATGGATTATAATGTTGGATTTTGAAGCTGACCACTTCATGAAAGTTGTAAAGCTTGTCACTATGAGTGATTGTATATTTTTTTTTACATTTTTTACACTTCTACAATAATTATTATTAATTTTATTAATTTTTCCCTCAAATAATTATATGAATAAATACATAATATAATATTAATAATATTGGTAGGTACGGTATACCACCGGTACTGGTTTTGGATATCAGTACAGTACCAAAACAGTATGGTACGGTACAAATACCGTACCATTACCAATTGGTACAAATTTTTGGTAATAATTTGGTATGGTATGGTTGGTAGGGCGGTTGGTATGGTAATTTGGTAAAAATTTCCACCTCTATTTTATACACCTAGCCTGCACATCCAGTCTGCATGTCTAGACTACACGTCTAGTCTGCATGCCTAGTTTGCACACCTGCATATATATATATAGGCACACCGACACTTACACACACATACATATGTGCATATCTCTGCGCACCAACATGCGTATCTCTGCACACACTTTTTCATACATTTATATATATCTCTATGCACACGCATATATACATATTTATGTGTCATTACCTTGGGTTCAACATGTTTCATAATTTCCTGCCCAGTTAAGTTCTGTCATCACGTGCACTTCTCCAACTTTGGAACATTTGCTCCGGAACAAGCTTTCTTCTTTCGCTCTCGCTGTCAAATCATCATCTCCCGTTACCTAGATTGTGACTACACACTGAAATATATATGAGAAAAGGACACCTTCCTTACACATCTTATCCCATCCATCAGGTTGTCTATAGCCTTTGTCTTCTCAATTGGAGTTTTATCCATCCTCCGTAGGGTTGAAAATTTACATCCAAACTTCATATGCACTAATTTCTCTTCTTATAAATTGCACTTCTCCTTTCCCCACGATTACCCAGCTTTTCTTCACTTCCTCCGCTCAGTTCTCCAACAAGCTTGTGACTTATCTTTTCAGTGTGGTATCTTGGCTTACAGGTAATTTTTCTATTTCGAACTCCTCCCTATGGGACTGTCAAATATTTCAAAAATTCCACTTACGTTTAGGGGTCCAAATTCCTCTTCTTATCTTCTCGACTTAATTGCTACCAGCAAATCTCACATTTTATTTCTCCATGTCGAGATGTACACATTGGTCTAAATATGGTGGGTCTCCACCACACTTTGAGATCGTCAAGGCTCGTGACCAATATCATGTTCTAGATGACGTGCACCTCAGCTCACTTCTTGTCGGAGCTGACATGTATTGGGGTTTCGGTGTCCCAGCCGGGTCCACTATTTTGTTTCCAGACCACATAGGAGCCATTAGTTTACCGTTCCACCCCATGATCCACCTTATCCTATTCTTCACAAATACTCACCCTATGCAGCTAAACCCGAACTCTTACTTGATTATGTCGACCTTCTTGGCCTTAGGTCTGAAACTTGGCGTATCCTTAGATTTTAGAGATTTTCTCTATCTTTTTGACTTGATCACCATCAAGGCTGAAACTAGTTTCTTTAATTTTAAACCTAGGTATCGCAAGAAATTCTTGTCATTGGATCCCTCGAGAGCCAGAGATTGGAAGAACAGCCCTATTCTGATTTCGGGGAATTAGAAGGTTACTGAGCTGTCTCAACTGTCTATCCCTTCTATTTTTGGTCCTAAACCTGGTATATAAATTTACTTTTGCTATAAGCTTTGCCATAAATATGTAAACATAACTTACCATGAGATTCTTTCGTAGCTTTATCGGATGACCCATAACAGATAATCTCGAAAGGCCGGAAGTGTTGGCTAAAGAGGTTTGTGATGAGGAAGGTATGAAGCTCTAGAGAAGTTGCTGACACTCTTACTCAGATCACCTCTCTGCGACTCTATCATTTACTTCCCGTACTGTTTGTTTGACCAGTCGTTGTCCTTAGACCCTCTACTGAAATCTTTCTTCATTCTTGATATTGAGCATCGATTCAATGCAGACACTTTTGTTCTTGTGACAGACTCTCGAACAGAGGGTTCATAAGACGGAGACGAAAGAGAAGAAGATAAGAAGACAGGGCAAATGGAAACAGACTCTGACCCAGATTATTCTTCCGCTATGGCTTCGCCGCTTCTTGACGTTCCCCTGCCCAGCTGTGCTGTATCACCTCCTCGTGACCTTCTAATGCCCAGAATTACAGGCAGGTTGAATAAACGTCTTTTGGTGGATAGGCCCAAAAAGTCTAGGCGTGGTTCACCGACTATCTTTGGCACGACCCTAAGACCCATGCAATGGTAGTTGGTCACTCCCACCTTCGGCTTAGTCAGTGGCAAAAGTTCCAATAATTTATCTCAAGCTTGGAGGCCTGAGTTCACAAAAAGAGACGGGAGTTTCATCATTCTTAGTGATAATCTATGAGACAATGCAATTGCTGCTACTATTGTAGCAAGAGGCTTAACTCATCCTAATGACACTGGTCGCTTTGAGGTAATGCTCGATGACGATCTCGACTCCTATGAGTCTCATTGTCTTCTGAAGGTATTCTCTCATTCTTGGTATATCTTATCATTCCTGTAAGCTTTAACCCTACCGTTGTTTTCAGATGGTTGCACTCTAGAAGGAAAAATCAGATAGACTAGCTGCCAAGTTGGAATCCCTCAACTTTAATTAGCAGCAGGCCAGGGAGTGCCAAGCTAAACTTCACGAATATGAGGAAGAGATCACAGATTTAAAGAGAGCTCGAGTTGTTGCGACGTCTGAAGTGTGCCGTGCGAAGGAAGAGTTGGCTGAGGTAAAACTAGTAAGGGCCACTAAGCGCGAGATGAACACGAAATAGATATGTAAGGAGATGGCTTCCAATTTCAAATTTGGTTGGGTGCAAAGCTAGCAGCGTCCAGAACATCGATTTGTAGCCGATCAGACGTGTACGATAACCATATGGGGATTAGCCTGGTGGATATGAGTGGTACAAGGGGATGGATCCTAAAGATCGAAGGCCTTTAGATGAACCTGTTTCTTTTGGTCTTATCCCAGGCAGTGGGTTTATCACTAATACCTGACCCATTTCGGGTTCGGGCTTTGGAGGCTTTCGGTCTGGCCCTCATTTTGGCGCTCAGTAGTTGATGTGATTGCGCGATCTATTCTCATGGGCTAAAAGCCCATTTTTGTTTGTACTTATATTGTCCATACTTTTACTTATTTTATATGTTATATCTTAGTATAATTTTCGCTCGCAAGTTAGGCATTCGCCCTTCCGTTGCCCAGGCCCTTTCTCGCCGTTCATTTCGGTATTCGGCTTTAACTAAATGAGAGCAATATCTTTTATCCTTAAATTAGAGTTTTTATACGAGGGATTAACTTATCCCGGTAAGATGCGATCATCTTAGATTTTGAATTCTTGTTTCTAGTAACCTTGAAATGTCTCTATATAAAGAGGTGTTGAGGGTAAGTAGGTAGTACCTAAGTCTCATGGCTAACAATCAAAGAGTGAAACTCCACTTCTGGCTCTGTGCTGATGTTCCTAAAAAGGGGAACTCTCCTACACGGAGGGATTCCAAGGGCTCTAAGAATGTTATCGAGTTATGTTCTAGTTCTTCTTCTCGTTCGCCAGGGAGGGCTTTTTACTCTTCTGAAGTGATGCAAAACGGGTGATGCAAAACTGATTCTTGACTTTGTTGTTGATGAAAGGACTTCTCCGAGGATGACTTATACAACTCGGGTTCTTGACTCTGTTGCTGATAGAAGGGTATCTCTGGGGATGAGTTATGCAACTCAGGTTCCTGACTCTATCACTCATTCTCCGGACCCTTATGCAAGAGATAAAGCGGGTCCTTCTTGTGCACCTCCCCCTCGCTACCTGCGTTGCCCCCGATGCTTTGACTACTCATTGTTATTGGATGAACGTGAAATTCTGAATGGATACTTGTAGCATGGCGAACACCAGGTGGATCGTCTTAGAGAGGAATTGATGGTTGCCAATCGTACTGTGTTCGCTGCTCACTCAAATGGCATACATGATAGTTTCAAACAAGGCCTACGCTATTTCGGCTCCAAGGCTAATACAACATTGCCATCCATAAATCCATCCCGTTATATTAGATTTAATCTTTCTTGTAATAAGTTGGGCCCATAGGTCCAACTGCTATTAGAATATCTAGTAGTGATGTTGCCCTTGTTTTCACCCTCAACTAAGATGACCAGATGACTAGTAAGTTTATTTCTTCTTTCACTCTCATCTTTTATTGGATTATGTATCCAACGTCCAAGAGGTTTTCCTCTTGTTAATAAAAGATATTCCCCTGTTCGGTTGGGAAAAATAATGTCCCACTGCTTGAGCTTTTATTTTTGCACACATAATGCCCTTTTTTTCCTCTGCAAACACAAGACATGTTCGAGGAGGAAAATTGTTCTTTGCAAAAATTTATTAATTCGCCCTTTTGTTATCGTTCTTAAACCATTCGACCTTGAATTCTTCTCTTAATTGGGTCTTTATCCATTCGATCTTGGATTTTTTATCTTGGTTGGGTCTTCACCCATTCGACCTTGATTGGGTCTTCACCCTTTCGATCTTGGGTTTTCTTTTCCCACTCAATCTTAGGTTTTCGATCCTTATTGGGTTTTTGCCCATTCGATCTTGGGTTTTTGATCTTGATTTGATCCTCAATCCTTGGCCTCAGATTTTTGGCCTAGGGTGTTTGGCTCTCGATCTTTGGTTTATGCTCTCAGCCTTAGACTTTAGTCGAAGATTTGAACGTAGTGCGAACTTTATTTATCATACAATAATGAGATGTCAATAGACATCTAGGGGTATGCCCTTTGACATGCAATGAAGACAAAAAGGGATTCACCCTTCAACATTGTTGGAAACAGAAATTTAAATATGGAAAACATAAACATGAAAAGCTAAATGTGGTACTTTCTCAAATGAATTACGTTCCAAGGGTGCGGCACATACTGACCTGTTTCAACATGCTTGAATTTATAAGCTCCCTTTCCAAGGGCTTCGGTCACCTCATATGGTCATTCCCATATGCGTCCAAGCTTTCTTGCATTCAAATTATTCGTGTTTTCCATAACCTTTCTCAATACCCATTCACCTACTTTGCACCTTTTCGACTTGACCTGTTTGTTGAAGTAAGTGGCAACTTGGTTATGGTAGTTCGCAAGTCATGGTGCGACAATCTCATTGTTCATTAACTAAGTCAAGGTTATGGGCTAGCTGCTAATCGTTCTTGCCATTTTCCACAACCAATGGGCTTTCACCTATTGGCTTTCGTTTTGTGGTGCAATAAGCCTACAGTACATTGGGGAGTTCCTCGTGCCATTTTCCTTTATGCTGTTCTAACTTTTTGTTAAAGTAATCGAAAATCATTCGATTTTTCTTCTCTGCTTGGCCATTGCCTAAGGGATAACTTCTGGAAGAGAATTGTAATGTGATCTCTTTCTCTGTGCAATAACTTCTAAATCTTCGATTATCGAATTGTGTCTAATTATTTGTCACAATGCCTTTGGTATGCTGAACTGGCATATAATGTTCCGCCATACAAATCTTACAACGTCATCTTGTGTAACAGAAACGTATGCTTCTGCTTCTACCCACTTAGTGAAGTAGTCTGTGGTGAGAAGGACGAACCTGTTATTCCCGTACGTCATCGGCAACGGGCCTACAATGTCTATGCCTCACTTTGCGAATGACCAGGGTCATACGATTGGATTGAGTTCTTCGGCAAGTTATCTAACAACCGGGGCATACTTCTGGCATTTATCACACATCCTTACATACTACTGTGTGTCCTGAGCCATGTACGGCCATAAGTAGCTTGAGTTAATCGTCTATGTGCTAAGCTTCTTCTTCCAGAGTGATTTTTACACATTTTTTCATGTAATTCTCTTAGAACCTATTTAGATTGCCTTGGATTTAAGCACCTGAGGTAAGGTCCTGCGAAGGACCTTCTATAAAGTGTGTCGTTGACGATTGCGTATCTTACTGCTTTCATTCGGAACTTTCTTGCTTCTACCTAATTTTATGGCTGGATTCATTTCGTCAGGTAGTTTACGATTGGCGTCACCCAATAATCCTCATCTTCAGCTTGAGCTCGCTCTAGCAACAGGTTATCAAGTTTCACCTTTTGCTCGTCTATCTGCATCACCTCTGGTTCCACTGTCCCAATACTCGGAGTGTGCAAACATTCTACTTTGGTTTCCCGTAGATTCTCTTGCGCAGCTAATGCATCGGACGTTAGTTGGTCTACTCTTTTGTTCATCTTTCTAGGTATCTGCTTCAGTTTAAAATATTGAATTTATTTACCAGCCTTTTAACTAGATACTGGTATGCCTCCATGTTCGTATATTTAGTTATGTACTCTTAAGTTGTTTGGCTGACGATGAGTTGTGAATCACTGTGCACGGTAACACGATTTATCATCAATTGTTTTGCAAGTTAGAGGCCTAATATCAGGGCTTCATATTCCGCTACATTGTTTGATGTAGGAAAATCTAACCGAACCGAACACTTTAGGTCTACCTTTTCAGGGGAAATTAAAATGATCCCTGCCCCCGCTTCTGCTTGATTGAACAACCCATCCACATACAGCTCTCAATTGGTTTCGCTAGGGTCGACTTCCATAATTTCCTCACATTCACCCTGCAAACTTTCACGAGGATAACACGTTGTAAAGAAGTCAGCAATTACTTGACCTTTGGTTGCACTCTGAGGCTGGTAGTTTATGTTGAAAGAACTAAGTTCAATGTCCCACTTTGTAATTCTTCTCGATAAGTTTGGTTTAGATAAGATAGGCCTGATCGGTTGATTAGTTAACACCATAATGGTGTGTGCCTCGAAGTATTGACGAAGCTTATTCTTTATGGTTACTAAGGCTAACACCAACTTCTCAGTGGGTGAATACCTCTTTTCTGCATCAATTAAACTTTTGCTCACGTGAAATATAGGTCGCTGAGCCACCCATTCCTCTCTGAATAATGCAGCACTTACTGCCTTTTTGCTTACGGCCAAGTACATGCACAACGGCTCCCCTTGCTTGGGAAAAGTCAACAACAATGGGCTTATGAGATATTTCTTCAACTATTCGAAAGCTTCCCTTTGCTCATGCCCCAATACATCTCATTTCCGGTTCCGTATGGCTAGAAAAAAAGGTTTGCATTGGTCGGACGATCATGAGATGAAACGGCAAAGGGAAGCAATTCTCCCAGTTAATAGTTGGATGTCTCTAGGTATTAATAGATCTGGCATGTTGCACAAGGCTTCAACTTTCGCTGGATTTGGTTTAATTCCTCGTTTGTTCATTATGTGCCCTAAGAACTGCCCAGATGATACACCGAATGCACATTTTGTCGGGTTAAGCCCCATGCGATATCTTCTCAATACGTCAAAAGTGTTGTGTAGATGATCGATGTGTTGATACCTTTCATTGTTTTTGACGACCATATCGTCAATGTAGATCTCCATTGTATTTCCAATTTGATTTTTAAACATCTTGTTCACTAACATCTGATAAGTCTAGCCAGCGTTCTTGAGTCTGAAAGGCATTAGAGTGTAACAATACAATCCGCGCTCAGTGATAAAAGCAGTTTTTTCTTGATCTTCAACCGCCATAGGAATTTGGTTATAACCGAAATAAGAATCTAAGAAAGACAAAGCATACCCGATCGTAGCATCCACTGTTTGGTCAATTTAGATTGGTTTAATCCACACACATGCACATTCTCTTTCTTGCCCACCACGACGACGTTCAAAGCCCCAAGTTGGGCATCAGACATCATGAATGAATCTAACTTCGAAGAGTCTATTGACTTTTGCGCTGATAATCTGATTTCCTCTGCTTTTGTTGGTGTAGAGGACAACTTATATCAACGCTCAGCTGGTGACATGCCACCTTCGAGTCAATCCCCGACATATCCCTGTGAGACCACACAAAAACTTCCATGTTGCTCCTAAAAATTTTTAGCAACTCTTCGACTTTAGCATCAGATAGGAGGGAGCCCACCCATATTTGTTTCTCAGGATTGGTTGGATCTAAAACCTCTGCCCTTAGTGGTTCTATAGTCAGATGTTCTTGATTGTCACTTTTCTGATTCTGATGTGGTGGGTCATCCGCTAATTGCTATAATGGTTTATTCTCATGCGAGCCTGAGCTCTGATTTGCTTTCGTTGCTGCCTTGATGCTCGTTGCTGTGTCGTAGCATTTTCTGGCCTCTAGCTAATCCATTTTGATGTCGATTGTCGTTTGACCGTCCATTGACAAACACCTTATCACTTGACATCTGGTTGATGCTTCCCCATCCATTTGATGGATCCAATCCATTCCCATAATAATCGGTGCATCGTTAATGACAAAAATGGCGAAAAGAGCCTTACTGGCTGCGGTGACGGGAAGAGTCATGTCTTCAACGAGTTGGGCCTTAGTGCCTTCAAACGCATAAATGGGAGTTGGATTTGGCCTTATCTCTTTCTCGTCCAGTTTCATCTTCCTAAAAGTGCTCCAGAATATAACGTCTGTGCTGCTCCCCCAGTTAATCATTATCCTTTTCACTCTTGAATTGGCAACGTGTAGGGTCATGACCAATGCATCATTGTGAGGGAGTTAAATCATTTCGATGTCTTTTTGGCTAAAGGAGATGACTTCGAGATTCTCCCATTCTTTGGACGCTTCAGGGGCTGATGTTATGTTGTGCACTCATTTAGACTTCTCGCCTTTGCGACCGAGAGCGTGCCTCGTGTTCCTTAGGGGGTTAGGTTCTACCATGTATAGTGTTGATATCCAATAGCCTCTCATTTGCTTCGATGTTTCCTGTTATTGCTTTAAGTCATTCGTTATTCTTACGTTCGTCTCTCGATTCTACACGGTACTATGACAACATCCCCTTTTTCAGCATAGCTTCCACTTGGTTCCTCAGGCTTTGACAATCGTTAGTGGTATGACTAAAGTTGTTGTGATGAGCACACATCTTGTTCCTATCTCGCTGCTCTAGCGGCGCTTGAATCGGTGGTAGTGCACGAAAGATTCCATTTCCCTTGTTCTCATGGAAAATTTTGTTTAAGCTCAACGTCAGCTTGGTGTGTGGGCGATTAGGTCTAGATCTTTCACCAAACCCATATTTCGAATAATGTGAAAATCTTCATTCTTGCCTCGGTTGAGTCGTGGGTTTCAAGATAGGTATGGTAGTGCTCACTGGGATGCATCAATAGTGGCGGTGGCTCGCTTTGATTAAATAAGTTCTTCTTCCTATAGTCTGATGATTCCATCTGCTCGGGCCATCACCTCATTCATGTCCAGGGGTGGAGTTTCGATTAATGACCTACGAATTTTAGTTCCGGGCAACACCTCATCTCGGAATGCCAAAGACGCAATGTAAGAATCACATTTTTCTAGGGTAGACATTTGTTCCGTGAACCTAGTCATGTAGCTTTTAAGGCTTTCGCCAACATTTTGTTTGGTGCCGAACAAGATCGTTACATCTTTTCTTGGCCTTCGATTGTAGACGTATTGAGATATGAATGCTTCACTAAGCTCCGTGAAACTTCCAATAAACTTCAGTTTCAGTTGTCTGAACCAAGTTAAAGATGATCCCGAAATACTTAAGGGGAACAACTTACATAGGAGGGCTTTGTCGTCTCCTTCAATTTTCATCTGCTGTTGGAAGTGGTAAATGTGCTTAACTGGGTCAGTCGTGCCTTCAAACAACTTGAACTTTGGTTGGGTGAACTTGGCAGGTTTCTTAGCTTTCAGGATGTCCTTTGTGAACAACCATTTGCAGATCTCTAAATTGTTATGCTGAGGTCTGTGGCTTGTATCCCTTTACAATTTTTTTTCAATTTGCTCTTGTAGAACGACGTCTTTTACCTTCTTCGATCCTTTTTCCTTGTGATCATCTTAGCCCTATTTTTTGTTGCCTCAACGCGATTGCTGGATGGCACACTACTGAAGCTATACTCTTTATCTTTTTCTTCTGCACGATGTCTCTTGGTGCCAGTCACATCTTCCATTGCGTTTCTCGCATCGGCCTTCTTCAAAGCCTCTTCTGCTTTTCTTTTTGTTTCATGCAATTCCTTCATTAGCTTTCTAAATTGTTCCATGGCGAGATTGGGTTCACTATTTTGGTATTGGGACGTCGCATGCCATGATCGAGTCCCTACATCTCCAGAAGGATTCAGAACGTGTAGTGTGGATCTAGTCATGTGTAACTTGATTTTGTTTCGTTCCTGTAGACGGCGCCAACTGTTGGAGCGAAATTTCTTATGCGAAGAAATACCTCCACAGATTCGTTAACCGCAATCCTCACGTTCCCCGAATCCCTCATAAGAGATGTCCACAAACGGTCTTTCTCCGAAGCCTCGTCTAGGCAGGGGTATCTGTAAGAGATACTTCGATGCTCAAGTCAGTTAATTGAATTTATGTTCTCCATTTTGGGTTTTTGATTGTGTATCTTGCTTTTTGACTCATCTCCATATTTATATGACTACGACGCTTGGAGAACAAGTACCACGACATGTCCTTGTCTCCCTCTTCCTTAGTGGTCCTCCGTAGTAGAGGTGGTTATCTACCTCATTCTCCCTTTTCTGAACTCTTCGTGCAACGTCTGACACGTTTCCATTCCCATGCGCGAGTGAGAAGGAGTCAGCATGTTTCTTCTTGTCTTGCACAACATCATCTCTTTGGATGGTTGGTATTGGCCCATGACTCAAAACCGTATTTTATCCTCCCACAACACTCGAGGTCTCAAGTTTGATTATTCATTCTCCCACTATCGCTTGTATTAAAAACACTGTTCTAAAAATCCTCGCCTAGGCACTAGGCGGTTGGCCATTGCCCCGTTTAGTCCCTAGGCGTTTGAAAATTAAGAAAGTGCTCTTATACCCGGTTAGGCCTCCACCTAGTCTGCCTAGGCGGTCGCCTAGACACCAGCCTAAGTTGCAACTCTTACTTAGATAACTTTTATTTTTTCGATAAAATGTAAGAGACTTGTTGAATACTTGGATAAACACTCATTATATGCTTGTTCCCCATGTTTTTATTATGTTCTAATACTTTATAATTTATATGTCATTTTATTTTTCAATTTATAATCCAATACAATTATGTGTTTTTTTAAAGAATAAATAGGTACATTATTTATACAATATATAATAAATTTATTTAAATCCATCAGGCCTCCACCTAGGCCATGCCTAAGTGTCTAGGCACTAAGTCCCAGCTCGCCGTCCGACTAGGTTCTACCGTTTTTTAGAACTTTGATTAAAAATAAAATTAAAAATTAGGAAAGTGTATAAAGAAATAAGGCAGAGAAACCATCCAACTTTTCCATTGCAACATATTTTCCATTACACAGCTACCAGTTACAATATCTGTGAACTCAAAATGCAACAAAACTGTACATCCATATACGGCTACAGCAAACCAAATGAAAAATGAAGCTGATGTAATCTTCTGTACTGTGATCAGGGCCAACTCATGGGGTTAGGCATGCTAGCAACTTTCCGCAGACTTGCCGTAGCTCGACCAAAGGATTTGTCAGAGTTATACTCGACAGTGTCGATCTTGCTTCTAGTAATCTCGCTGATATACTTTCTAGATTGCATCATCACTAGCCATTAGATACCCCATTAGCTTTGCACCTGCCATCTTTTCCTGAAGAACAACATACGTCTTCCGTTCAGTGTTCGAGGATCATTAATATTTAATACCAAGGCATAAAGACAGTAACTAATAAATTAAAGGGTTTTTATTTTATTTTATTTTATTTTTAATATATAATTTTTTTTATCACAAATGGTTCTTGAAATTCAAAATGATCCATGAAATTGAAAATCAATCAATATAGTCCATGAAAATATGTGTCGCAAATCAATGTGGTCTTTCCGTCACAATTCTGTTAAAAATTCCATTAAGTGCTGATGTGGTACATAAATTGGTCCCATAAATCATTTTTTCTCACAAATGATTCTTGAAATTGACAAACGACATCAAAATGGTCCCTGAAATTGACTTGCAACATCAAAATGGTCCTTGAAATTCAAAATCGATCAAGTAGTCCCGCAAGTAAGTGTCCCAAATCAATGTAGTCATTCCGTCACAGTTTTGTCAAAAATTATGTTATGTGCTGATGTGACACATAAATGGATCACACAAGTCTCTAATTAAATTAAAAAGAAATTACAAATAGGTTTAATAATTTAATAGCTAATAAAAAATTGTGAACCCAAAAACCTAGTCCTGCAATCACCTCCGATCCCAGTCCGCATTCCTCTATCTCCTTTGCTGTCTATTCTATATAAAAAAAAAAAAAATCTCAATACACCCATCTTTACACACTTCGATACCCTTCACCAAATTGAACCTGGATTGAGATCACCTTTGATGACGGCTTGGCTGATTGACAACGACTTTTGGGACATCACTGTTAACATTTAGGCGATCAACATCCTCACAAATTTAATCTTGGAGGGCGTGTTCGTCGCTTCCCTGGTGGTCTGGTGACTCAAAGAACAGAGAGGTTTGCCTTGAGATAATGAGGTTATAATCGAGGTGCGTCTATTGTTGGTTGAAAACTATTCCCAAACCCCCTCTTAGGCCTTGGTTAAGCTTTGTGCGTTTGAGAATTTATGGAAGTGATCTCTCTTCATAGTAGGTCCTACTATAAGAAAAAAAAATCTATTGTGCAAAAAGGTATTTAGACAATTTTTTTTAATTAATTATTAAACCCACATTAGCACATAACAAATTTTTTTACAAAATTGTGGTTGAATGATCATATTGATTTGCAACACCTATTTTCAAGGACTATATTCATCGATTTTCAATTTTTAGGGACTATCTTGATGGTGTGGGTCAATTTCAGGGACCATTTTGATGGTGTGAGTCAATTTCAAGGACCATTTGTGATAAAAACCCGTAAATCTTGTGGGGCCCATTTATGTGCCACATCAGTACTTAACGGAACTTTTAACAAAATTGTGACGGAATGATCATATTGATTTGCGACAGCTATTTTCAGGGACTACATTGATTGATTTTCAATTTCAGTGACTATCTTGATGGTGATGGTCAATTTCAGAGACAATTCGTGATAAAAACCCTTAAATTAAAATTGTGTCCGATACCTTCTCCGACCCTTTTCTAAGTGCTTTTAATGACACTTCAAGGAGATGATCAGTTGAGTAAGGAAGAACTGTGGATTTCGATGGTACACCGATGGAAAGAGAACCTCAATGCAAGCAGCTCGGATCTCCGAGGAGGTACATTGGCGGCGGAAGGAGGAAAACGGAGAAGAGGAGTAATTTGTTGTGTTTCTTAAGCAAATTTGAAATAGTGCGGTACCGATGTGAGGACAAAGACAATTCTCGTTTGAGCCACTTTCTCCCGCGCTAATTACCCTAAGTTCCTCCGAGTCCTACTGCACAAGGGACCTAGCTAGGGTTGCAATGAGAGGGTTGATGGAAATGGATGATCAGGTATAATTCAATCAAATATTCTTTATTTGGAATTTGTAATATGATTATAATGCGATCAAGTTAGAAAATTAAATAATATTATTGTTAGGCTTTTTATATTAGCACTTCACAAAATATTGAATGCATTCCATATTAAAATTTAATATTAAATGATTTATTTACCCTGCTATGCAATAACAATTTTGACCTTATTAGGTTTAAAAAAAAAAAATTTCTAAATACACCCCCAAATTTCTTTTAGCATATTATTTATCTTCTTCAACTATCAAAACCCCTCCCACCCTCATTGTTGAACAAAACTCTAACCAATGAAACTACAAACACGTTGATTGAGAAAAATTATTTTTGACGAATGGAACACGAAATCGATGTTTCAAAAGCTTCACATGAGGTAAGACTTCGTATTTTTCATTGTTTTAGTGATTTCGACGACGTCAATAATTATTTAATCCTACTTTTGCTGCGTTATTTAAGCTTCTATGTTCGTATTCATCTTTTAGGGATTACATGAAGAATTAAACACCTAAAATTACCACCAAATATTAAAAACAGACGCACATGGGTTTTAATGGTGGAATTGAAAACAAACCCACATATGCCTTAAATCTTAGGCTGCATCTTTTGTCGATATTCTAGTCGGCGTTTTTTGCCCAAATTAAAAGTTTTATTGATTAAAGCATAAGACTAATATTGATATTGAGTTGTATGATTCATAGCAAATAATTAAGGTGTATGATTCTTAGTAAATAAATGAGGATTTGATACGAATTTTTGGTGTATTTTGTAACATCCCACATCACCCAGGGGAGTGATCCTTAAATGTATATTCTCATCCCTACCTAGCACGAGGCCTTTTGGGAGCTCACTGGCTTCGAGTTCTATCGGAACTCCGAAGTTAAGTAAGTAGCGCGCGAGAGCACTCCCATTATGGGTGACTCACTGGGAAGTTGCTTGTGAGTTCCCAGAAACAAAACTATGAGGGCGTGGTCGGGGCCCAAAGCGGACAATATCGTGCTACGGTGGTGAAGCGGGCTCGAGAAGTGATCCGCCCCAGGCCGGGATGTGACAAATTGGTATCAGAGCCAATCCCTGGCCGGAAGTGTGCCGACGAGGACGTCGGGCCCCTAAGAGGGGTGGATTGTAACATCCCACATCGCCCAGGTGAGTGATCCTTAAATGTATATTCTCATCCCTACCTAGCACGAGGCATTTTGGGAGCTCACTGGCTTCGAGTTCCATCGGAACTCCGAAGTTAAGCAAGTAGCGTGCGAGAGCACTCCCATGATGGGTGACCCACTGGGAAGTTGCTTGTGAGTTCCCAGAAACAAAACCATGAGGGCGTGGTCGGGGCCCAAAGCGGACAATATCGTGCTACGGTGGTGGAGCGGGCCCGGGAAGTGATCCCCCCCGGGCTGGGATTTGACAAGTTGGTATCAGAGCCAATCCCTGGCCGGAAGTGTGCTGACGAGGATGTTGGGCCCCTAAGGGGGGTGGATTGTAACATCCCACATCGCCCAGGGGAGTGATCCTTAAATGTATATTCTCATCCCTACCTAGCACGAGACATTTTGGGAGCTCATTGGCTTCAAGTTCTATCGGAACTCCGAAGTTAAGCGAGTAGCGTGCGAGAGCACTCCCATGATGGGTGACCCACTGGGAAGTTGCTTTTGAGTTCCCAAAAACAAAATCGTGAGGGCGTGGTCGAGGCCTAAAGCGGACAATATCGTGCTACGGTGGTGGAGCAGGCCCGGGAAGTGATCCGCCCAGGGCCGGGATGTGACATATTTAAACAGGATAGCATACAAGGCAATACCTTTACTGGGGACCTTGAGGTTGCAACAACGAGTGTTGTCGATTACGCAAATGCATTTAATACTGACGAGGTAACTATTTTTAGTATATTATTAAACCCTTACAAATGGTTAGACTTTATTTCTTGTATTCTATACTTTTATTGGTCCTTTAATTATAATTAGATTTCCAAAGTCTTTAATCTATCAAGGATTCTGTAATGAGATTCATTACTAAATGTGCATCTGTGAATTTCATGGAAACTCTTGCATTCTTTTATGCAGCATAGTGCATTAGGTTCATGATAGGGAACATCATCTAGGTTGGAATCTTAGCATGTCTACAAACATTTTGTTAGTGGCAAATGACAATGATCTTGTATGTACAGGTGTTCTAAAGTAAAAATGATTTGCTTGATTGGACTCGCGCACAAGGAAAAAAGAATAATATGGCTATTGTCATCAAGAGGTCTGATGCGGAAAGGGTTGACCGAAGGAGGAGAAAGCTCGAATAACATTTGCTTATGAGAGACATGGCGAGTATCAATCCATATTGAGGAAGTCTGATATTAATGACCAAAATTCTAATGCAAATACTAACAAGAAGAAAAAACCCAAGAATACTGGTACTAAAAAAATGCGGATGTCCGTTTACGTTGAAAGGAGTAAACATTGGAGAAGGAGATGAATGGAAATTGGAGGCTGAGTGTGGGGTGTATAACCATACTTATTTACAGTATCTTGAAGGGTATAGAGTCATAGCTCCCTTTCACGCATTCCAGCCTCCCCTACGCATCAATATACGAGATAGTTCCTTGAGGCAATACATTACTATTGCGATTGATGTCCTTGGAGATGGTAATTGTGGATATGGAGTCATAGCTGAGGCAATGGGATTTGGTCAAGATTCATGGCCAAGGGTATGTAAGGACCTATTGACAGAAGGACGTGGTTGCCCATTCCTATATGAGCAAGCTTTTGGTTGGAAAGAGAGGCGTCCTGAGATTGACCAAGCACTTGACTATTTTGACGATTCATATGCACCGGAACTCTATTGGATGAACATGCCAGATATGGGCCATTTTATAGCTTCATGTTATTATGTAGTGGTTATTTTTTTATTCCATTTGCAATGTCTCTCATTCCTACCTTTATATGTATTAGGAGATGAGGCCACTAATCTTCCTGAGATTGCTATTGGTTTAGTCAATGACAATCACTTTATACAAGTACTAACAGTTGACTTACTTTTTTGGCAACATGGAATGTTGTTTTTGAATGCTAATTGATTCCTTTTGTTTTGTACTGCTACCTGTGGCACCAGCACATCCCATGCCACCGGTTGCACAAAATTGGCATATTCTTGTAGTAAATAAGCTCGACACCTTTACGCCAACTACCAAGATAGTGTGGAACAATTTAAGCTATTACCAGGTCTAAATAATGTAGCCACCAGCTAAACGATATGCCTTGATTTAATTGAGTTATGTTTTAGAAACTGAACTGAAACATATTGAGTGCCAGGTGAGAGTACATTTTTAAAAATAAGGCTTTTTTTTAATGGTGATTTTCAACTAGGCAGTGGTTGTAGAATATAGTATGGCCATGTCCTTCTGGGTGATCATGAACTGATTACAAAGTGGGGGCAAAAGCCATGGCCCCCGAAGTCCTACTCAATCTCATAATTCAAGACTTAGCACTTATGAATCTCATAATTTAAAAGCCATGGCCCCCGAACTGATTGTAGAGTGAGTCAATGACATTCATAAGTTGCTTTCTTGCACTATACTAAGATGCTTTATTGCAGATCGACTTGGTTTGGACAAAATATGCACAAGAAAATGGAAATAGCATGGTAACTTTGAAATTATTATTATCATTATTGAAACGTTCAAATGAATCTAAACATTTTTCAAATCATTCAATTTGAAATCATGCAGCAAACTAAACGTTCAGATGGTTTGAAATCATTTGGCAAACTAAACGTCCAAATGTTTAGATTCAGTCCTTAAAAATTAAAAATTAGTGTTATAAGATTTGAGAAATGTGGAGTAAATAGAAAATGTGGGGTGTATATAGAAAATGTAAGGTGTATATTGAGAATGTGGGGTGTGAGGGTATTATGGGAACGTATGTAGAGTGTATTAAGATAATTTTTAATTGAGAAGTAAATGTGGGGTATATGAAATATGTGGAGTTTATGCAACAATTTGTGGGATGTTAATATAATAAGCCTATTTGTTATAAGTATTTTTTTTTTTTTAACATTGGAAGAGGTTTCAAATTTGACTTCCTACAATGAAAAAAGAAGATAAATTGAATTGAAGCTCTTTGTAAGGTTGACATGTGATGTGAACAATTTTATGAATTAGAGTCGAGTTCAAGTAAACCTCATCTATAATTTGAGAAAATCTTAAGGTCCAAGTCTCAATTTGTCATTTTTATATTAGGGAGAGAGAGGTCCAAATTGGATCAGTTTTACCCCAAAAGCATGACCAAACCAATTACAGTATAGTGATTTGATTCGGTTTAAATTTGTCAAAAATCCTTGAGGAAACTGAATCAAACAAAACAAATGTTCTAATAATACGATTTAGTTTGGTTCAAGCCATCTGGGCCTAACATAATCGTTTTTTTCTTTAACATGTTTTTTAATCCCAATTGCGCAAAAAAAAAAAAAAAAAAAAAAATTATAACTTTTGCTAAATATTTTTAATTTTCTAGTACATTTAACCATCCTAAAATTCAATAGGGAAATTTTATTTGAACCTATGTAACTTCTTTTTACACTTAACTTACTCTTTAAACCCTTGTTATTTTTAATTAAAGAATTAATATCTCTTTAAACCCAAAATTATTATCTAAACTACCCTCTCAAACCCAATTCAAAATGTAGATTTATTTTTACACTCATTTAGAAAATAAAATCCCAAACTAAATAATTTGGTGAAGTTTCTACTTGTTTATGAATCTTCTTAAAACCTAACACTTTTAAATTTCTTGTTTTCTTGATATTCATCTCCCCGTGATTTTATTTGCATGTAGGAATAATAGATTTTCTTGAGCATAAGAAGATACTTCAAGGGTTGTGTTTTTAAGGAAACTCGAGATCAAAAATCTTTTCGGTGCTTTCTCTCCCCTCCCACCTTGGGCTCTTTGAAATAGAGCTTTTAGTCCCTCGTCTCCTCCTAGCTTTTAGCTCTTTAGTCACAAAGCTTTTTGAAAATTTTCTCTGAATTTTCCTACCAATTGCTTCACTGCATCTTATTTAAAATTTTCATTAAGTTTCAAATTTCCAACTGGAGCCTTTTTACAGCACTATGGCATCTCCAATGTGTGCATCTTATTTGATATTTTTCCTATAATGTTCCTAGTAAAACAAAGGCCTCAATTTTCATGGGCTAACAACTTATTCATGAAAGGTCAGAGAGCACGGTAATTAATGCTTGCTTAATATGGGAGGACAAACTAGCACGGCAACAAATTGTAATGCCAAAGAAACAGTTTTTTCTTTCTAATATGGCAAACAATTTATTAATACTTCTACCCATAGAAAGGGTTTAGCATCCAAGAAATTTGGTGTCTGCAACAACTATTAGGGTTTGAGTCGGAATGAATGTAGGATAAACAAGAAGTGATGATAGGTTTAATTATATGGTGTGGGTTTATTGATAAATTTAAGTTTTATTATTAATTTCATATTGTACTTGATGATAATTATACAATAGGATAAAAAAGATAATTAACATTTAAAATTTAAGTTGAGTATAGAAAGAGGTTATATAGGTTTAAATAAAATTTCCCAATTCAATACGTCAACTTAAAAATTAGTTGCAACTCAAGAATCAATAACTTCAAAGTTCCATCAACCTTCAGCATCTCACAATTATTAGCCACTAATGTGTAAAATAAAGTAGTACTATACAAACAAACATGTAACTGGTCGGTCCGGTTTGGTTGAGGATCATTTACAAAAAATAAAAACCGGCTTTGCTTTTGGTCAAAACGAAACTAAATTGGCCATTGAAGCTTGCATCAGCTATATTGATGCCCACGCTTTTTTTTGGTAAGAATTGATGCCCACCCTTTATTGATATGCTAATAACTAAGGGTCAATTTGGAATTGCTGTGCTCTTTTAAAAATTTGCTTTTGTTGTGCTTTATAAATAATTAATTTTAAAATAAAGCGGTTGGGCGTTTAATAAATTGTCTTTTAAAAGTATATTGAGTATGAAAAGTATTGTAAAAGCATTTTATAAATTTAAAAAAGGTGATACATAACTTGGTAGTGAGGGTGGTGGTGATGACAGCGGTGACAAGGGCAGTGGTGGTGGTAGTGGCGGAGGCAGTAGTGATGGCATCAACAAAGGTGGAGGTATGATGGTGGTGCTAATTTTAAGGTGTGGTGGTTGGGGTACAAAGGTAACAATGGTGGTAAGGGCGGCGATAGTTGGCGATTATGGCTGTGATGGCAGTGTTGGCAACTGTGGTTATGGTGGTGATGGTGGTGGTGGCGGCAACGATGATGGCAACGGTGCTGGCAACAATAGTGCTGTCAATGGTGGTGGTGGCGATTGTGGTGGCTGTGGTGGTAGCAACAAGGGCGATGGTGGTGGTGGCGGCGATTGTGATGGCTGTGGTGGCGGCAATGAGGACGATGGTGGTGGTGGTAGCAATAATGGCAGTAGTGGTGTAAGTTTAGTGTTTGTAGTGGTACATGGTGGCTGTAACTTTGTTCTCCAAGGAATAAAATGACTGTAGAAGGCTAAACCATGTCATTTTTTAAAAACTAATGAGTGTAGCACATGAATTAAAAATATTATTAAAGGATCGACTCCGCTTTTTATTAAAGCAACCTACAGGCTACTTTTGAAAGTCGCAGTCTGGAGGCCATTGGTTTTAAAATAAGCATGATATTTTATTTCACGAAATACATAATATTTTGATCTAAGATTTCAATTCTTCTATGTTTAAGTAGTAGTTAGTATATTGTTCCATGGAGCTAAGGTCCAAAATATGGAAGAAACATGTGTTTTCACGACTCTATCACCCAATCAATTCTGTTCCACCACACATAAATTTTTTTATTAAGTTTTATTAAATTAATACTCTTATTAAATTAAGACTCCTCTTATTTATTGCTTAACTTCAAAGTGAAACATTTTTTGGTAAAAAAACAATGCCAAAAGGGACCTAAGTTGGTTGAATTATAAATTAAATCTAATGTTAATATAGTAGTTAATTATTGACTTTCTGTTTAGTACAATCGATATTCTATATTAATCTACATTAAAGTGGGGGGAGAGAGTTTGAATCAGGACGTAATATGTTGGAAAAGAAGTCCCTAACTACCACCAGGCAATCCACCCACATAATTCATTATTAAATCTTTGTTTCTTTTTCCCTTTCTCTTATATGAAGCTAAGATTGCACCAAAAAACCTATTAACAATAAGAGAGTGACCAAACTTTTTATAAGCTCATACAAAATTTAACTTTCCGATGTTAAACACCACCTCACGCGCCACAACATTTCCCCTTTCTAACTTACATCACCACCTAAAAAAACTTGCATCACATGCATCCCATCATGTCCTTTATTATATGTTATATGTCGTTGAGTTATGACGTGGGCTGGATTATTTTGGAATTAGCAATTTAGAGAAGTTTTGGAAGGCGACTTGAGGTTAGTGATCGAATTGTGAGTTGAATAAAAGTTAGGTCAAGTTCAGACTCAGCCTACCAAAATTGAACCATATACAATTAATAATTTAGGACAAGTGTTAGGTTATATGGCCCTCTCTTTCCATGGACCCTTTGCCTTTTATTATATACTGAAATGTCACATATCACCGTATTATGGTTATCTTTCTCTTCACAGCACGCCAAAATTGATAATTTAAAAATCTGCCTTGTTGGCCAAATGTGTGACGCGTGAATAATTATGCACAAGAAGAAAAAAAATACGAGACAAGAGGAGTGGACAAAACAAGAACATATGTATGTACATAATGCAAAGCAACTACCAATTCAGCCCCTTTATATTTATGTGGTCCCTCCAAATATATATAGTATCATTTCACGTTAAAAATGTGATTTTTTTCATGCGTGTTTCACAAGGAAACTCGTCGGTATTAGACAATGGTTAATCCAAGAATTTTTCTTTGCAGACAAGATAAAGCTTGAATACCACTTTGGCTAGTTGTTTTTGGATATCTCAAATCGTTTGAGGTATTTTGTTAAGCATCTTGCCAGTTATAATTAAAAGAAAACGTTAAATGAACATGAGACAGTTGCATGTGTAGCAATAGTTGACGAGGCGGATAGAGCATACCTATGTGGATCGCCAGTGCCAATGGAGACAAAGTTGTGTTAGTTGGGATTTGAAAAGCCAGAAGCAGCTGACCCCAAAAGCATATTCGTGTGAAACTACGAAAATCCAAAAGCTAGGGTAGGTTGAAACTTTGAAACTTGAAAAAAGGCTGGAAACGTGCAAGAGTTGAAGATCTTTAACGTGTAGAACATAATTAAGCCAAAGATTAAGTGCGAATTATTTACGAACTGCTAGAGTTTGATACAAGTTTCTTGAGGGAGTCTTGTTCCCTTTTTGCAGAACAACAAATGCTAAAAAGAATTAAGAACATATGTAATTGCTTTCTCTCCTGTTTACAGGCATTAACCACTCACCGTGATTTTATTTTTGGGGAGGTTTCTGCTGATAAGATACAATTAGTTTCTCGTAGCAATTAAAAGCGTTTACGGTTCTTCATTTTTTTATCCTCTTCATGTATGCTTGTTTCCAATCTTCATTGAAGAGGAGGAGCTCTGTAATATGCTGGGATTGTTGCAGGAAAGAACATTTGTCTAACTCCTTCACCTTTAATAATGGGGAGTATAATTCCTGATGCACCCTGAAAACATAAAGTTTAGTTTAAGTGAAAAGTTTAGAATGTATCATTTTGTAATCGACAAGCATGGTGATGTGAGAAAGTACTGGGAGTCTGGGATATTTAGTGAACGTACCAAGAGCAATCTGGTCCCGAGCCATACACGTTTAGGCGTGGGGAATGGAATCATTAAGCGACCTACTCCATAGACAGCCACGGCAAAGAAATGGAGAAAAAGGTGGATCGGACGAGGATTAAGGCCAGAGAGTAGAGATACTGGTCCCCTTGCACATATGCCTCCGAGGCTCAAATAATCGAAACAAGCTTCCCTCATTTCCTGTCTTGCCGGGTCAGGTGATGCACAAAATACCTTGTACAAAGCACCGGCCAATGTGTTTATGGTAGATGACACAGGCTGCAATCAAAACAAACCACGATTATCAACAAAGAAGAAATTGCAAACATTTCACATACAAGATATATATGTTTGTTTGCTAAGATATGTCAAGTGTAACGTTTGTAAGACTTTGAACAAAAGTCGGATATACATAGCATATCAAACTGTCTAACAAGAGAACATAAATAATGTAAATGAATGCTGATTTATACCTTGCGGAGTGTGTAGAATGATTCTAGATATTCGCACAAAGCTGGTGCGTCATTGAGATCAGTTAGGGGTCTAAGAAGATCCCTTAGAAGAACAATGTCGGAAAGAGCCACGGTCATTCCTCCTCCGGTCAAAGGATGTCTCATGTTGAATGCATCCCCTAATAAAATTGCACCGGGAGTGGGTTGAGGAGTAGCAGGCATGCTTTTGTTTTGCATTGTTCTGATGTTTCCCTTCTCAACTGCTGCGAGAAAAGATCTCAAGAGCTGAGGCGGAACCTGAAATACCAAAGTCCTCGGATTAGTCCCCTTCGATTGTTGAATATTTGTCAGATTGAGATCAAAATGACTAGAAATTAGAAGTTCTAAATGTGAAGCAAATAATAGATACCTGAGGAGCAACCACATTTTTCAAGTACTTGGCCATTTCACCATTAGCTACGGAAGGTACTTTTGTGCCGGGAACATCTACCAAACAACGAACTTCGGTACCACTAATAGGGTAAAATAAGATAGGTGAAGGGTCTCCCAAAATCACATGTCCATGGTTTGCATGAGGAAGGTCACAGTTCTCCAAGATCAAACCGACGAAGCAAGAAGGATTGTCAACCTTTGGAGTACAGAGATTGCGGCGGAGATTTGAAAAGCACCCATCGCATACTATTGTTAATGGAGCATATGATCTCATCTCCTCTCCAGCCTTGTTCTTGTACATCACACCCTTGACGGTGCCCTTTTCTTCAATTAGGGTTGTCACAGTTCCTTGTTCTAGTGTCACGCTGTAGAGAAAATTCGAGGGACATGAGCAACATATTGAAAAATATATAATATCAAAACAATCGAAAGACCACAAAAACATCGAAAAATGGGAAGTACTTTTTAAGGGCTGTAGCCCTTTCGCGCATTTTTTGGATGAAACGCCCGTTGTGAAAACTTCTTCCGGCGATATCTGAAGGATAGTTTTCCAAGGGATAAGACAGTTTTGTGTCGTTCCCATCTTTGTAGAGAGCATAACCAAATACTTTTTGAGCGTCAATGGACTCATTTGCACAGTCTGCGAGCCACAATAAAGATTGTTGATCAAAATCGATACGTGAGAAATTTAGTACTAATTACTCAATTAGAATATAAACTACGAAAAATGATTAAAAACTATTTTAAGCAATTGCTTACCTTCAAGACCCAACTCAATCAATTTGAGATAGCCTCCAGGCTGCAATAGTTCACCGACAATTCTGTCTGGCTCACTCAAGTCTCTTTCGATCACATGTACCCGGCGTCCGTCCTGTAACAATGAAGAAAAACATATGTTTAGACTCAAAAGCTCAAATGATCAAAGATTGTTAACCAAGATCTGAATGCTTAATTTGCTAGCATTCTCAAAAAGAACTATTTACAGTAAGAACTATTTAGCAGTGTGAAAATGGAATAATTAAATGGCTTGGAGTGCACTGTTGAAGTCTTCTTCCAAAACAATCAAATCAAAGGAAGAAAGATTTCATTTAAAAATTCATAGCATATATTTAAGTCCTTGTACTTCTAAAAAAACGAGAGATTAATAAAAAAGAAAAAGTCAGAAAACAGTTTGAAGCCTAGACTGCTTAAGTAGCTTTTAGCTTAGCTGGGTTGTTGAGGAGAATAGATTGTAAAAAGTTCTTAACAAATACTAGTTAATTATGATTAATTGACTGCGTCTTCTGTTCAACAGCAATGAAATGCAATTTTTCTTTAATTTTCTCTGTCACCAAACAGGAAACTTCTTCTCATTCATTCACCATCATAATTCTAAATTTTTTAAATTAAAATAATTATATTTTGGAACTTGGAAACTGTTTAAAAACCATAATATTCATTCTATAGGTAGAGAGAATTATTTTGTCACCTTCGCAAGAGTGTAAGCAAGGGCAGCACCGGCAACTCCGGCACCGACAATGACAACGTCCGTGCCACTGGCACTCTCCGGTTGAAAATTACCGTTCTGGGACGGCATCCTCACGTACCCATTTCCGTTAACGCCGTTGGAAACTTTCTCGACCACCTTCTTCTTCTCGCCGCTGAGAGTGGTGTTGATGATCATGAAGAAAACAGAGCCCAGCAGAGAAACCAACACCCCACCAAGAACATACTGGTAATCCATCTCGGATATCAAAATAAAAAAGATATCGCCAAAACTGAAAATTTGAAAAATGGGGATTTGGGTTTTGGCTGTTTTCGCAATCCGAAAGCTGCTTTTAGCTTCTTTTTTTACGTGTGGTTTTTGGTTGCGAATGTGAAGAGAAGAGAGAAGAGAGAAAAAGAAAGCGCTTATGGTTATGAGACAGCAATGGGAACTTGAAAGCGTTTATATAGAGAGTTGTCGAGCAAAAGCTTACAGGGTTGGGTTTTTGGTAAAACGTGTTGGCGCCTACCAACGATGGACTTTTGAGGCCCCTTTTTTTAATTTTGATGGAGGTTGTGGTAGGATGTAGGTGAGCCTAGGGTATAAATGGTGTGAACTAGAGAGGACAAAGAGAGAGTCACTGGCGGACAATTTAATAGTCTTAATTGCGACACAATGCTGATCAACGGTTAGTTTTAGCGAAAATTTTATGGTGTTTCGGAGTGTGTAATATTTCAAATTATTTAACCGTTAAAACTTTTTATTTTAATAAAAATTTTAATGGTAAAAAAAAATCTGAAATATTCTTTTCTGGGAGCATCATAAAAATTCTCTAATCTTATTTGACTTTACTATAATGGTCAACCAATGAATTTCACCATCATCATCATCAACTTCCGTATCAATATGATTTTCGCTAAACGTGGCATTTGGATGGGAGTTTGGATGCGAGCAATCTTACTAATTAATTGATTGAGTAAAGATTGGAGATCATGTTAATACTGTATGTAAGTATGACTACCAGCGGAGCCATCTTAGAGTTACTAGCTACTCATGATCCAACAGATTTCTAACCTCATGGATATTTGTTGATAGATTTATCTTTGACCCCAATTAAGGAGAGGGAATAATCTTGAATTACAACCTATTGTTGTTTCTTTCTTCTCCAATTTTCTTTTTTTTTCTTTCTCGTGTCTTTCTTCTTCTTTTTCTTGTGTGCAACCCAGTTGTGCGCACCATATGCCCGACGTAATGCTTTACTCAAGAAGTTTTGACAGGTGGGTCTTGACAATTTGCTAGCCTGAGCACAGTTTGACAGAAGTAAATGCTAGAAGAAAACAATAGCTATCGATAGATGTCATTACAAGTTTCGACGAATGTTGGTAACAAGGTTATAGAGTAGTTAATCATGTAGCGAATGGAACAAAGGGTTGACAATCGCCATGAGTGGTATAAAGATTTGATAATTGTTTGGTTTGAGACATTTTCTTCATTGCATGAAGTCATGTATTTATAGTATCCATAGGCCTAAGCAACAATCATAATCCACCAAGAACTTGAACTATTTTCCGCACATCATTGTTTCCATAACCAATTCATATCTATCTCTCGTTAGGATTCCCCGGAGTTCACATTATCCGTTTAATGAATCTAGACGAAAACACACATTGGTTGAATCCTATATGTGTTGAATCTCATATCGGCTAGACGGAAAAGAGAATAGCAATTTAGATAGAATTGTTCCCAACTTGATAATTACCACTTGCACAATTCATCAGGTGTGGGGTTTTACCCAAGGATTAAAATATCGGCCGATACACCGATATATCGATATTTTCAACTATCGATACCGATACTTGGGGGTAAGGCCATATCTTCCCCTATATCGACGATATATCCCCGATAAGTGCGATATCTCCAATATTTTGCCGATATTATCGATGTTTCCCGATACCTATAACAAAACCCAAAAAAATTCAAAAGTTTTGAAGCAAATTGAAATCCAAAAGATTTTTTGGAGGTATGTGGGCAGTGATTAGATATGTGTGAAGGCTTTTGGCAATATCCAATTCGTCAGATAATGATGGAGGAAGTAATGCTGGATCAGGAGGTAATGAAGAAGGAAGACAATATAGCCCATTTACTATCGAGGCTAATTTTACTCATGCCACCCAAGATGAGGATCATGGATGCAGAGAAGCTGGAACAGGCATCGGCATAATTGGGAAGCAATACTCAGGGAAAAGAAGCCAACCAATCAATCCATCTGAAGATGACATGGCGATCAGTTTTGGATCTATGAGCATAGGAACTAGACCTAGTACTAACTCAAATGAATCTTATGATGGCTATGAGTATGTCATGTCTGATTATAGTGGAACTAGTTATGGAGCTCAAGATGATGAAACAGACTATGGACCTACTAGTTGGGTTAATCCTAACTATCCCATGTATGGGACAACAGTAGGGAGCTCAAGAGAGACATATGTGCACCATGTTCAAACATGGCTTCCAAACTGCTCGGGTTACATGACTTGGTATGACTATTGTATGAATCTAGATGGTTGTTCCTCATTGTTTGAACCTCATAGGAGCTCTTCATTTATGTAGTTGGACACTTATCTAAATTGTAATCTAATGTTTAAACAAACTATGGACTTATGCATGGTTTATTCATTCTAATAAACATTTTATTATTAGTAGATTTTGAGTTTTATTTGTTCAATACATTCATTGATAATGTACATAACATCTATGAAAGTTTTAACCAAAACTATGTGTTTCAATGCCTATATCTGTCATTTTTGTTGATTTTTTTCCGATACCTAAAATGATAACGATATATCCCCTGAAATATCAGTAAATTGGAGGCCCGATATTATCTGCACGGCTGATATTTTAATCCTTGGTTTTACCACAAAAGGCCTCAGTGCTAGTTAGTATGGGGTAATTCTATTTAAATTGCTATTCTCTTTTCCCTCTAGCCGATGTGGGATTCAACACGCCCCCGCACGTGAGACCCATTTTTGTGGGTCACACATGGAGATCCACACATCGGCAACCACATGGAGCCAAATGGACCCACCACCATCATGCGGGGCTAATAAACCCACCATCATCGCGCGGCGCCAATGGGACCCACCCATCATGTGGCAGTACGGGCCCCCTCACTGGCTCTGATACCATGTAGAATTATCAGAGAGATGGGTCGAGGGCCCACCTCCAACAACACCGATATTGTCCCCAACTTGGTAATTACCACCTGCACAATCCGTCAGGTGTGGGGTTTTACCACGAAAAGCCTCAGTGTTAGTTAGAGTGGGGTAATTCTATTTAAATTGTTTTTCTCCTTTCCCTCTAGCCGATGTGGGATTCAACAATATAAAGCTCAGATCCTCGACAAACCTTTTTCACGAAGACTCATTTCCTAAGTATTACTACTTTGCCGAGACCTCCCTTTATATATAGATGGGATTCTTGGCGGAACTCTTGTCTGGAACAATATCCCTTTTAACTTGGACTTATCAAAACCTTATATCGAAGATTGTTTAACCATCCAAACTTTATAATATATTTCATGCTATAAAATCATAAATATCAGAGATCGTTTCACATGAAGTGGCCCTCACTAGAGTAATTCTTGACTTTGTGTCCATGCATGTTTTTAATATTTAGATAATACTTGCATCCCCATGGTGAATGGAAACATTTCACCTCTTGCGACAACGTATAGCCATATAAATTTCATATTCGGAATTATCCAATCTTAATTTTTAATTGTGATAAACTTTATAAGCTTAACATAGTCCACCACAAACATCACTGATATTGTCCCAACTTAACCACATGTCTTGGGTTTTTTTTCTTCACAAAAGGCCTAAGTGAAATTAGGGGTGGATTCTCCCATATATTAATTGTATATTATTTTGTCAAATGCCCAATGTTAGATCCTATTCTTTAACATACCCTCCCACAACTCACACGGGGTCACAAGGGAAACCAGTTCCCATATCGAATTGGTCAAGTCATTATACCGAAGCTAACACCAATATTTTCAAGAGTTCGATCGGTATTTAGTCACTGGAGCCAATGCCAATCTTTTCAAATGCCCATTCATTTAGTCCATATCATTAAGCTAGAACTAACGCAACTTTTTGAAAGCCTAATGTAAGGAAGCAAATTGGAGCTTGGTAAGTTGAGTATAGGACGTGTCGAGAGAATAACCTACTTTAATACCATGATAAACTTTTTACGCCCAACAGTCAGTCCACCATCAACATGACCGATATTGTGCCAACATACTATAGGTGTTGTGCTTTATTACAAAAAGCCTCGTTGATATTACGGGTAGAATCTCTCGTATATTAATTGTATAATATTTTATCAAATTCCTATTGTGGAATCCTATTGTCCAAAAAATTTGAAGATCAATCAAATCAAAAAATAAAAATCATTCAAATCAAAAATCGCTTAGTCATTCAAATGTATAAATAATATAATGCATGTTATAAGTATTAAGTAATTAACATTTATTTATTTAATATATTTAAATAATTAAACGATATAATTATGTTGAAAGTTATATAATAAAAATACATTATTCATAAAAGAATATAAGATATATTTACATTTGAATAAAGATCTCACTTGCAGAGATGGTAGAGTGAAACACATGCGAGTTTATTTTGAAAACTTAGTCAAAAGAGTGACACTACCACTGGGAGCTTTGCTAGCTCTCCAATTGAGACCAAGTTTGGTCAAACACTGCTTTGCTGCATGATACGTACGTGGACATTAGCTGTGCACATAATAATTTATAAATACAAATCCAATATTTGTTGATTTCATGGAATTTATAAATCCAATTATTAACCAGGGTTGTATTTTCAAAGGTTTCTGAAAAAACCGTGGGAAACAAACTGGGAGCTGCAGATACAGTCGTCGTAACCAATTACATATATGAACAAAAGAGAAATCATTGATTAATCATATAGCCTATTATATTAGAAGTTAACAAGCAAATGATCAAATTACTATTATGGAGAAATGAGGGGCAACGGGGAGGTTGGGTCAAAGTCATCATCAGTGGGGAGCAATACTTTGTCAATCTTTGATTATTTAATGTTAACCATGTATGACCTTCTTGTTTTGTTTTTGTTTTTCTTTTAAATTTCTTATTTGGTAAGTTTGTTAGAGGGTATTTTATTTTATTTTTAGAATAGTTACCAACCACTAAGAGGTTTGGCAAAACTAGTCTTTATCGTTACAAAACTAACAAATTTTTTTTTATTTTTTTTATTTTATCAAATCAGCCAAATTTATTTGCTTTTTCCACTTATTTTCCACTTAAATTTGTGTCTTAGTTGTGTTTCAAATTTCTTTGTTCCCTTTTCAGTAATGCCCCCAGTTAAATCACGTATGACAATCAAATGATTAAAATATGGATTAAATACCTAAGATCATATCCAAAGGTGGCATGTGGTACAATATTCTAGTGGATAGGGTGTTGAGTTTCCACCTATGTGTTTCGAGTTCAAAACTCTCACTTCCTAAATTATTGTAATAGTTTCGAACCCTCCTTTACTGATGATAATTTAAAAAAAAAAATTCTCCAAAGGAGACGGTAAATCCTAAGTGGAATGCCACGTAATAAAATTTGAAGGTAGATAGAAGCTCCAACTGATATGCCAATCCTATGTGGATTGACATATCTTGACACACCCCGACCGAGATCGAGGCATGCTGCCCGTCACGTGAGCGTGACGTAAGCCATGTGCACGAAGCGGAAGCGTTAAGATAAGAAAATTTCGAATGAATAAAACCAAACATCCAGAATGGCTAGAAAGGAAATAAGTGTTAATACACCTTCAGTCAAGCATAGAAATGACTAAATCAAACAGTAACCAATAATCCTACATGGATGATGTACTGTCAGAACTTCCACCTGAATCCTCGTGAGCCACCAACAAGCTACCTAATACCTGGAAGAGCGCAAAACAAAGCTGAGTGGGTCAGTAAAACACCGCTTATATAAAACTTTATTTTCCTTTGAATATACTAACCCCTCGCTGTAAAACAAGTATAACTTTCCTAGAAAATAGAATACGTAAATATAAGTCAAATCATGCTCAGTATATCAAGATTCATTTTGTATGTATGGCATGTATATGCTATGCTCGATATCACAATATAATAAATAATAAGCCAGGTGATGTAATTCAATATAAATCATCTGCTAGCTGAAGTCACCTGACGTAATCTATACAGCAGAAACTAGAGCTTAATTCAATCATATCTCAATCTCATATCTCAACATATTTATACATATCTGCACACAAGTCGGTACCACTTCACGTGGTCTGACCAACAGGCTAGGTGTATAATGAATATGCTCAAGTGCTACAATCACATGAAGGCTGTGCACTAATCATGGGTCACCTACAAGTCGAACCCACTAAAAGTGGTCTATACGACAGGCTATGCACCTATCTTGGATCCAAGGTGAGCGTGTGGTGCGGGAGGTGAACGATCATGTGAAGCTATGCCCCTAACTCTGGGTGGGAACACTAACACCGGGGTGCAGATTAATGAGCTCAATATGTATCACAATATCACCAACTATTTCATACTCATTACTAGCATAATATACTCACCTGGTCCTCCGCAGCACCATGCAACAATATGCATAATTATGATAATGTATATGCTAAAAATGTAGGCATAACATGGCATTTAAATCACATTCCATTAAATATGTTTTTCTTGGAAAAACGTCAAGTATATACATATATATACTGAAAAATAACTGCCCACTCACTGGTATGTAGTCGGGTCGTAACCCCCATGTCTAGCCTGGCTACGCTCGTCCTCTGGATAGGTCTCGCCTATATGAGAAATAACTATAACAACGTTATTTAAGCACATAACCAATCTAGCTAATAACTTCTCATACTTTGCTCAATTTGGGTATATAAATATACCACAGTGATCTACACAATCTCAGGATCATCCCCATATTTTTAAAATAATTTTTCACCTTCCCATGCACCCTCACGCGCTGATGAGTGCACGGACCTACGCGCCCCCACGCGCGGCCACGTGACAGTCACACTGACGGCGTCAGTTAACACCGTCAGGAATATTTCGGGAATATTCAGTCAAATCCTAACGGTAACTGTTAAACTTAACTAACAGCGTTAGCATATTCCGTCAACTTTAACGGAATATGCTCTGTCTTCTGCGGTGAGTCGTCGGTCGTCGGTGACTGTTCGCTGGTTTCTGGGTAAACTTCCAAACATGGTTTCTCACTCATTTTTCAACCATTTTTCATAAAATTGGTACCAAAATGAAGCTACGAGCATGTAGAACACATCCATACAAGATTCAAAGCTTAAAATCCACTAGATTTTACCTGAGGAAGCTCGATAATTCGGTAAACTTTGAAATGCTTCGATCTCAGTCCTCTGACGTCCAAAACCTTCCAACGAACCACTCCGAGCTTCCTTAGGACCTCCTTAAGCTCCCTATGAGCTTAAAATCTCCAAAAACACAAGGTTTTACGTGAGCATGAATAGTGACAAAATTGGGGGGTTATGGTTCTACGGGTTTTCGAAAGCTTTCTTCCCTGAAACTTGTACCAATCGATTCGTATCCACGTTAGGAATACAATGGTGTCCTCTTTGACCACGATCCGTGATTTTTTGACGAGTTTTGGTGTTGGCCGTACCAAACCGAGAATGAGAGAGAGTGTGTGTACGGGAGAGAAGAGGGAGAATGGGGAAAGGAGGGGATGAATGTGGACTTAGTTTGGTTACCAACCAAACAAAACAAGGTCCTTTAGTTCACTTAGGTCTAACACTTAGGGAAAATAACTTGTCCAATTTAAATACATAACACTTACCACACTTTTAAATTTTCAAGGGTAATTCCATCATTTCACATCTTCGAAAACAATTTCCCGGGACGGGCTGTTACAATCTACCCACCTTAAAAAAATTTCGTCCCCGAAATTTACATAACCAAAGCCATCCACTAGTACTCATAAAACAATCTCGGGTACATCTCTCTCATCCGATCCTCTGTCTCCCAAGTCGCTTCTTCCACTGAATGATTCCTCCACAAAACTTTAACCAACTGCACTGTCTTATTCCTCAGAACCTTTTCTTTCCAATCCAGTATAGTCACTGGCTCCTCATCATAAGTCAAATCTGAATTGATCTCCAAAGGTTGATGAGGTATCACATGTGAAGGATCTGCAACATAATGTCGAAGCATCGAGACATGAAACACATTATGTACCTTAGACAACTCTGACGACAACTCAAGTCTATAAGCAACTTCACCGACTCGCTTGGTGATTTGATAAGGTCCAATGAATCTAGGACTTAGCTTGCCTTTCTTCCTAAATCGTACTACACCTCGCCACGGTGATAACTTCAGAAATACCTAATCACCAACCTTGTACACTTGATCAGTGGCATGTCTGTCTGCTAAACTCTTTTGGCGATCTTAGGCCGCTTTCATATTAGACTTAATAACCTGAATGTTCTGAGTAGTCTCATTCACTAACTCAGGACCCATTCAAACTCGTTCGCCAACTTCTGACCAACATAACGGAGTCCGACATGCCTTAGCATATAATGCCTCGAATGGCACCATACCAATACTCGAGTAAAAACTATTGTTATAGGCGAATTCCATCAAATCCAACCGCTTATGCCAAGTGTTGCCAAACTGCAACACCGAAGATCTTAGCATGTCCTCCAAAGTTTGAATCGTCCTCTCAGATTATCCGTCTGTCTGAGGATGATATGCAGTGCTGTACAGTAATCTCGAACCCAAAGCCTCCTAGAATGCTATCCAAAACTTAGAAGTAAATCTTGGATCTCAATCTGAAATAATACTCACAGGAACTCCATGGTACTTCACAATCTTCGTGATGAACAACTCTGCTAACTTGTTCAAAGAATACTTTTCCCTCACAGGAATGAAATGGGCTGACTTAGTAAGCCGATCAACAATCACCCAAATTCCATCATAGCCGTTTTGTGTACGGGGTAGCTTGTACATAAAATCCATAGTAATATTTTCCCATTTCTACTGTGGAATGGGAAGTGGCTGTGACAAACCAAACGGCTTCTTTCTTTCGGCTTTAACCTGCTGGCATACGATACACCTACTTACATACTCTGCAATTTCCCTTTTCATACCTGGCCAATAATAAAATGGCCTAATGGTATGATACATTTTAGTTCTTCCTAGATGCATCGCATAAGCTGAAATATGTGCCTCATCAAGAATTGCCTTCTTCAATTCCTCATTATTTGGCACGTACATCCTATTCTCTTGCATAAGCATGCCATCCGTCTCTCTAACTCTGAGATCTTTCTTTTTCCCTTGATTTCTCAAATGAATTAACTCTTGAATTTCCTCATCATTCATCTGGGATTCAAGTATGCGATCAATCAGAATAGGCCTAACTTGGAAACTAGCAAGCAAGGCTTTCTCTCGCTCTGCTACAGCTTCTTCTCGTTCTTCTAGCCCCAAGTTCACTCCAGTGGACCTCAAATCTACAAGAAGAGGAACACGAGAAGCATACAAAGCATTAACCCGACCTTGAGATTTCCTACTCAAAGCATCAGCCACTACATTAGCATGTCCAGGGTGATACTCAATCGTGTAATCGTAGTCACTTAGTAACTCAATCCATCTCCGCTGACGAAGATTCAAATCTTTCTGCGTGAACAAGTATTGGAGACTCTTGTGATATGTGAAAATCCTACACTTCTCACCATAGAGATAGTGTCTCCAAATCTTCAAAGCGAAAATAATGGCTGCTAACTCCAAATCATGTGTAGGGTAATTCATCTCGTGAGGCTTTAATTGACGCGAAGCGTAAGCAATCACCCTACCATGTTGCATCAAAACGCATCCCAAGCCATTCAAAGAAGCATCGCTATAAATCTCGAAGTTCCCACTATCATTAAGAAGTGCTAAAACAGGAGCATGGGTGAGATAATACTTCAACTGCTGGAAACTCTGTTCACAATTATCATCCCACTCAAACTTAACTTCCTTTCTAGTCAATCTTGTAAGTGGTAAAGATATAACTGAGAAATCCTTAACAAAGCGTCGATAATAACTCGCTAAACCAAGGAAACTCCGTACCTCGGTAACGGTTCGTGGCTGCTCCCAATTCTCCACAGCTGCTATCTTCTGAGGGTCAACCTAAATACCCTGAGCTGAAACAACATGACCCAAGAATGCCACTTGGTCTAACCATAATTGGCATTTACTAAACTTAGCATACAACCGATGCTCTCTCAATCTCTGTAGTACTAGAGTGAAATGTCGAGTATGATCTGCTTTCTACTTAGAATACACCAGAATGTCATCAATAAAGACAATGACAAATCTATCCAAGTATTGCTGAAATACCTTATTCATCAAACCCATAAAAGCTGCTGGTGCATTCGTCAAACCAAATGGCATCACACAAAACTCGTAATGACCATAACGAGTTCTAAAAGCCGTCTTATGGATGTCATCACTCCTGATCTTTAGCTGATAGTAGCCTGACCTTAAATCAATCTTGGAGAACACACAAGCACCTTTAAGTTGATCAAATAGGTCGTCTATACGCGGCAATGGATAACGGTTTTTAATCGTTACCCTATTCAATTGCCGATAATCAATACACAACCTCAAAGTTCCATCATTCTTTCGGACAAACAAGATATGAGCTCCCCATGGCGATGTACTAGGTCGAATAAAACCCTTATCCACCAATTCTTGCAACTGAATCTTTAATTCTCTTAACTCCGCATGAGCCATTCGATAAAGAGCTAAAGAAATAGGATCTGTACCTGGAAGTAAGTCAATGGTAAACTCCGCATCACGATCTGGCGACAATCCAGGTAAATCATCAGGGAAAACGTCAGAGAAATGTCTGACTACTCGAACGTTCTCCACACTCGAAGGATTATCATCATTTAACACCACATGAGCCAAGTAACCTTGACAACCTTTATTCAACAATCTCTTGGCTTTTACAGCTGAAATAACACCATGTCTTACTCTACTACTTTCCCCTACAAACTTAACTTCAGGCAATCCGGGACGATGGAAAGTCACTATTTTCCCATAACAATCAATTTTGGCACGATTATAATGCAACCAATATGTGCCCAAAATCACATCAAAATCTACAATGTCTAATGGAGTAAGATTCGCTGGCATAAACACATCCTCCACTACAACGGGACCTCCAGGATAAACATTATCTATATAACACTTCTCTCCTCTAGGCATGGTGAATTCTAACTCATATCCAAGGGGTGTAGACTGAGGTTGAGTCAACTGAGCAAATGTATGAGAAATCACAGAATGCGTAACACCACAATCAATCAACACTTTAGCAAAATGACCAAGAACATTTAACGTACCCATAATCAAATCAGGATTGTCCTGAGCATCATGAAGTGAGATGTTGTTGACACGTCCTTGAGCTGGCTGCCTTCCTCCTCTACCTCTGCTAGCATAAACACCTCGGCCCTGGGCACTATGTCCTTGACTTGCCTGGCTGTGCTGTCTAGACGATCCTACACTGCTAGTAGCAACATCAATTTGGTGTGGCTGTCCTCCAGAATGCCGCTGTGACCCGCAAATCGAGTACTGGTTATAATCACCCTGTTGATAAGGTACATATCCTCCTGAGTGCTGACCATAGCCACATTGCTGATACGGATCCTGATGGTACTGATACTGTCCTGGGGCATAAGGAAGGGGATCTCCCTGATAGTGGTAAGCACCACCACGATCTGTTTAAGCATAACTACTTGGTCCTGAAAACCGCTGAGTCTGTCCTTGCGGTGGCATAAGAGGCTGCTGTGGCTGCTAAGGCCTCTGCTGATTTTGAGGACAATACTTAACCAAATGCCCCATCTGTCCACATGTATAACATCCACTGTTACCTTGACGACATTCTCCAAAATGTCGATTATTACATCTTCAGCACAAAGGAGTACTAGCACCACCTGAATATCTTAGCCTCTGAAATCTAGGGCCTCCAGAAAATCTACCTCCTCGCCTTGGGCCCATGGTACTAAAACCTCCACTAGAAGAACTCGAGCTCGTACCACTTCTCTTAAAACTCTAGGTCTTGGGAGGTCCTTGAAAATACTGGCCTTTACCCTTATCATATTTCCTCTGATTACCTTCTTCATTTTCACTATCGCTAGGCAAATTTTTTGAGTCTTCCACTCTCAACAGAATCTCATAGAACTCTTGATAAGTGTCACAGGTTGCTATAGTAGCCATAGATCCCCACTTCTTCTTAGTACCATGTTTAAAACGACGAAGCATCTCAATTGGATTGGCAGCAACTTCTTGATCATAACGGGACAAATTTGTGAACTTTCTATAATACTCATTAGCAGACAACTTTCCCTGCTTCAGATTAGTAAACTCCTGCTTCTTCCGATCTAGATATGCTGGAAGAATGAATCTCTTATAAAATGCCCGTTTAAAATTCTGCCAATCAGCAATCTCCATAGGCGGTCGTCCATAAGTCTTCTGGCCCCACCAAGATGCAGACTCTGGACCAAAAAACCAAGTAGTAGTCCCAACCCACCTATCTTCGGGTAGGTTTCCTTGACTGTGCATAACCAAGAACGTCTTCTCAACCTTTTGTAACCACTTTTCTGCCCCTTCTGGTCCCTCGTTACCCATAAACTAAGGCAACTTCAAATTAAACACGGACTCCAGAAGAGTTCTCTGAGGAAGGTGAATTACAGACTGAAGGGTATTAGCAATAGCTTCCCCCAACTGAGAAATATCAGGAAAATTAGGCTCAACCGCACGACGTGGCTCTCTACGAGGTGACATAGTTATGACAGAAGACATCAAAATTAATTAGGGAAGTTCATAAAATATGTAGGACTGCAACCTAGGCTCTGATACCAAACTGACACACCCTGACCGAGATTGAGGCATGCTGCCCATCACGTGAGCGTGACGTAAGCCATGTGCACGAAGCGGAAGCGTTAAGATAAGGAAATTTCGAATAAATAAAACCAAACATCCAGAATGGATAGAAAGGAAATAAGTGTTAATACACCTACAGAGCATAATTAAGTCTAAGTGCAGTCAATCATAGAAATGACTAAATCAAACACTAACCAATAATCCTACATGGATGATGTACTGTCAGGACTTCCACCCGAATCCTCGTGAGCCACCAACAAGCTACCTAATACCTGGAGGGGCGCAAAACAAAGCTGAGTGGGTCAGTAAAACACCGCTTATATAAAACTTTATTTTCCTTTGAATATACTAACCCCTCGCCATAAAACAAGTATAACTTTCCTAGAAAATAGAATACGTAAATATAAGTCAAATCATGCTCAGTATATCAAGATTCATTTTGTATGTATGGCATGTACATGCTATGCCCGATATCACAATATAATAAATAATAAGCCAAGTGATGCAATTCAGTATAAATCATCTGCTAGCTGAAGTCACCTGACGTAATCTATACGGCAGAAACTAGAGCTTAATTCAATCATATCTCAATCTCATATCTCAACATATTTATACGTATATCCACACAAGTCGGTACCACTTCACGTGGTCTGACCGACAGGCTAGGTGTATAATGAATATGCTCAAGTGCTACAATCACATGAAGGCTGTGCGATAATCGCGGGTCACCTACAAGTCGAACCCACTAAAAGTGGTCTATACGACAGGCTATGCACCTATCTTGGATCCAAGGTGAGCGTGTGGTGCGGGAGGTGAACGATCATGTGAAGCTATGCACCTAACTCTGGGCGGGAGAACTAACACCGGGGTGCAGATTAATGAGCTCAATATGTATCACAATATCACTAACTATTTCATACTCATTGCCAGCATAATATACTCACCTGGGCTTACCTGGGCCTCCGTAGCACCATGCAACAATATGCATAATTATGATAATGTATATGTTAAAAATGCAGGCATAACACGACATTTAAATCACATTCCATTAAATATGTTTTTCTGGGAAAAACGTTAAGTATATACATATATATATATACTGAAAAATAACTGCCCACTCACTGGTATGTAGTCGGGTCGTAACCCCCACGTCTACCCTGGCTACGCTCGTCCTCCGGATAGGTCTCGCCTATATGAGAAAAAACTATAACAATGTTATTTAAGCACATAACCAATCTAGCTAATAACTTCTCATACTTTGCTCAATTTGGGTATATAAATATACCACAGTGATCTACACAATCTCAGGATCATCCCCATATTTTTAAAATAATTTTTCACCTTCCCACGCGCCCTCACGGGCCGATGAGTACACGGACCTACCCGCCCCCACGAGCGGCCACGTGACAGTCACACTGACGGCGTCGGTTAACGCCGTCAGGAATATTCTTGGAATATTCCGTCAAATCCTAACGATAACTGTTAAACTTAACTAACGGCGTTAACATATTCCGTCAACTTTAACGGAATATGCTCTGTCTTCTCCGGTGAGTCGCCGGTCGTTGGTGACTGTTCGTCGGTTTCTAGGTAAACTTCCAAACATGGTTTCTCACTCATTTTGCAACCATTTTTCATAAAATTGGTACCAAAATGAAGCTACGAGCATATAGAACACAACCATACAAGATTCAAAGCTTAAAATCCACTAGATTTTACCTGAGGAAGCTCGATAATTCGGCAAACTTTGAAATGCTTCGATCTCAGTCCTCCGACGTCCAAAACCTTCCAACGAACCACTCCGAGCTTCCTTAGGACCTCCTTAAGCTCCCTATGAGCTTAAAATCTCCAAAAACACAAGGTTTTATGTGAGCATGAATAGTGACAAAATCGGGGGGTTATGGTTCTACGGGTTTTCGAAAGCTTTCTTACCTGAAACTTGTACCAATCGATTCGTATCCACGTTAGGAATACAATGGTGTCCTCTTTGACCACAATCCGTGAGTTTTTGAAGGGTTTTGGTGTTGTCCGTACCAAACAAAGAGGGAGAGAGAGTGTGTGTACGGGAGAGAAGAGAGAGAATGGGGAAATGGGATGAATGTGGACTTAGTTTGGTTACCAACCAAACAAAACAAGGTCCTTTAGTTCACTTAGGTCTAACACTTAGGGAAAATAACTTGTCCAATTTAAATACATAACACTCACCACTTTTAAATTTCCAAGGGTAATTCCGTCATTTCACATCTTCAAAAACAATTTCTCGGGACGGGTTGTGACATATCTATTTTTTGCTAACAATTTTGATATATGTGGTAATTTGATGTCAAATTATTTTTTAATATTTTGTTATGTGGGTCCTAGTAATGCCCTAATCACAGATCATGAAAAGTAATTTTTATTTATTTGTTTTGAAGAGTGGGTCCTCCAAATATTAATTGAATAAGAAAAATATATGGGTTGAAGCAAAAGAAAATTTGAAGCGGTACCTGACTTCATGTCACATCCCGGCCCGGGGCGAATCACTTCCCGGGCCCGCTGCACCACCGTAGCACGATATTGTCCGCTTTGGGCCCCGACCATGCCCTCACGGTTTTGTTTCTGGGAACTCACGAGCAACTTCCCAGTGGGTCACCCATCATGGGATTGCTCTGGCCCCCTTCTCGCTTAACTTCGGAGTTCCTACGGAACCCGAAGCCAGTGAGCTCCCAAAAAGCCTCGTGCTAGGTAGGGATGGGAATATACATTTAAGGATCACTCCCCTGGGCGATGTGGGATGTCACACTTCACCCTTTTACTATCCATGCTGGAAGCAGAAAGGGACATGTTCATCTACTTGGTGGTATTTGAACTAGCAGTGGGCTCTGCCCTAAAACCAAAACATCAAACAAGAGTTCAAAACCCTACGAGAGCTTAAAACCAGAAGTGGTCCCTGAGATTGGCATAACTTCTCACTTTGATCTCTCAGATTTGAAATTAATAAAAGTGATCATTGACTTTGTCCACCATCAATCATTTTGGTCATTTAGTGGAAAATTATGTTAAATATGGACCAAAATGACAAAAATACCCTTAATTTAATAAACAATGGGCTAAAAATTGAGGGTAATTTTGTCATTTTATCCTTATTTAATGGAGATTTTCCACGGAATGACCAAAATGATTGATGGTGGACAAACTCAGAGACTATTTCTACCGATTTCAGGGACCACAGTGAGAAATTATGCCAATCTTAGAGACCTTTTGGCCAAAAAGAAGGAGAGTACAAAAAAATAAACTTGTATAAAAAAACAATATTAATTAAAATAATTAAATTTTAAATTTTAGTGAATAACTTAATGATTTGGTTGACATATGAGATTTAATTTGGGGCATTAGTGGAAAGAGAAGAAAGAAGTTTTAAACACAATTAATACATAGATTTAGGTGTAAGATAAGTCCACATGACATCCATTGAGTGAGAAAGACAAGTGGGAAAAGGCAAGTTGGGAAAGGCAAGTGGGGAAGGGAGCTAGCATTCCTCATTTATTTGTAGAGTAAACTTCATATACTATTTTGTAAGTCATTATTGAGTTTAGTCTATTTTGGGTTAGGTTCAATATTCATGTGGAACCATGATTTTTTGGGCCTATAACACGTCGAGAGAATGATCGGTATGCCCGAAACCTATGGAGCGTAGCCGGGTAGGATAGGCTTAGGCATATTAAAGATATTACTTGTCTCCCAATTAAAGGAAACCCTAGTTAAAGTCAAATTAGGACATCTTAAGGATTAGGCAATATAATCATGATTCTAGGAAGATTGGGTATCTTATCGTAGATTTCCTCCTAGATAGTCTCCCGATTTGATGAAGATTACTTTCCCTACAAGAACTCTGAAGATCCATATAAATACATAAGCCAGGTATTTATTAGGGAACTTGGACCTCTCTTTCTCAGATCTATGTCTCCATAGGACGACCACTTTATTCTCTACAAGACTACCATATACATCGACTTCTATCTATATATCTCTCTCTCACAGACTTATAGGCATCACATCTTTCTCTCTTCGACTTCTCTCTCTAAGTCTTATATTCTTTACTACACACATATTCTTAGGAACTTACGCTGCCGTCTATGCGTAGACATGTCCATGGAGAACTCGTCTCCCAACGCCCCGTCATAAGCTACTCATCAAGGATGGTTCACGCCATTCTTCCTTAGAATTAAGCCCGTGGTTTGATTCTCATTCCTAGAAATATGTAGGCAGTCATTATCAGATTCAACCATACCCCCCCAATCAACCTTAATCTCCCCTCATCAGAGACCATGGGCTGGTCCGACTGGATTTTGCCTCCGTCAGCGGATGTGCGTGAAATTGGTTTTTATTAAATTGTCAAGTTGCTTGAAGTCGAAGGTGATTCTTTACTGATTATTAAGCTTGTGAAGGGGAGTGGAAGTCCCCTTTGCATTTCCTTCCAATCATTGAAGACATCAAGTGGCTTGTTTATGGCTTTTTTGAATATCAACTAACATCATGTTTTTAGGGAAGCAAATTTTGTGGCCGACAAATCAGCTAATGTTGGCCTGTCGGTGGCTAACCCTCACCTTTTAGGACTGTTGTCTTCTTGATTCAGCTTTCGTGACCTTGAAGTTTGATTGTATTGGAACTGGTTGTGCTAAAGGCTTTTCTATTTAATGCAGTTTTACCTTTGAAAAAAAATTGTGATTAGTGTTATCCCTTATTTATAGGATTATCTTTGAGAACTATTGGCCTCCAAAAATCTAATTGTGTACTCGTCAAAAGAAAATTTTTCTTTTTGAATATAAAAAATTTGGATTGTCAATAACAATACTCTTTTTTAAAAAAAATAATTTTAGAATTACGTATTATTTTTCCTTTTCCTTGCTCCTAATCTGCATCTCAATTTTTTCTTTCATCCGCACCTCAAGTTAATTGTGTTAACTAACATAATTTCATTAAAACCAATCCAATGGTCAAGAGGGTGTCCTCATTTAAACAAAAAATTGGGATCCCTCTTGTTAAAGGGCCTGTATATATATATATATATATGTGTGTGTGTGTGTGTGTGTGTGTGTGTGTGTGTGTGTGTGTGTGTGTATGTATATATGTATAATATATATCAGCTTATATACTAATACAGATTTATAAATGCATGAAGATGATATTTCTTTGAACTATTTTCTTAGATGATTGGTAGACTAGTTTTATTTGTGTTCATATGTAGTACCTCCATTAGAAGTTAAATATATTTTATCAACCTATGGTTAGCCCGTTCCGATGTTACGTCACTAGGGACGTGAATTTAAGAAATACCCTTGCGGGATTATTGATTTGTATGTGTGTGTGAAGTGGTCCAATTATTCACACCCTAATTAATTGGAACCAATCACAAAATGGGTCCTTGTAGGTGATTGGTGACCCAAGTACACCTCACCCTCACTCTCTCTCACTACACCGACACTCTCTCTTTCTCTTACTCTCGGTTTCACTCTCTCTCTCCCTCATACTGTACGGACGCACCCAAGAACACTCTAAACCCCACGGATCGAAGCTACAAATGAGTCCACTGTGCTCGTAAGGACTCCACGATCACAACCATACCCATTACAGGTAAGAACTCTTCCATTTTCACGTGAAACCATTGAATCCCGAATGAGCTACTGTTCATGCAATTTTTGATACGTGATTTTTAGGAGATTTGAAGCTTCTAGGAAGCTTAGTAAGGTCCTAAGGAGGCTCGGAGTGTTTCGTTTGAAGGATTTGGACGTCGGGATCGTGAGAACAGAGTTTGGCCGGATTTTCTTGGATTTTGCCGGTGAGATTTCGTGACTTTTAGAGCTTTAAATTGGTATGATCGTGTTCTATAAGTTGAGATCTTCATTTTGGTGTAAATTGCATGAAAAATGGTGTAGAAATGACTGAGAAATCGAAGTTTGAAAATTTCCTGGTTTTCCGGCACCGGCGACGGTCGCCGGAGTCGCGAGGTTGAAGACGACGGAATATTCCGTCAAGTCTGACGGAATATTCCAACGTCGTCAGTTAGTTTTAACGGTAACCGTTGGAAGTTAACGGAATATTCCCAGAATATTCCTGACGGCGTTAACTGACGCCGTCAGTGTGCAGTGCACGTGGCGGCGCGTGGGGGCCCGTCTGGCCGTGCCGTCGCCGGCGCGTGGCGGCGCGTGGGTGGTCGGAAATTTTTTCTAAAAATATGGGGATGTTCCTGAGATTGTGTAGGTCACGGTGGTATATTCATATACCCAATTTGAGCAATGTATGAGAAGTTATTCCAAAGGTTTCGTTTATGTGCGTAAATTAACGTTAATTCAGTTACTTCTCATATAGGCGAGACCTATCCTGAGGACGAGCATAGCCAGGCTAGGCACGGAGGTTACGACCCGTCTACATACCAGTGAGTGGGCAGTTTTGTTTTCCGTATATACCTATATAAATGAATTTTGCCCAGAAAAATCAGTTTAAATGAAATGTGTTATGAATGTGATATGAAATGCCATGCAAGGTATCTATATGTTTAATTATGCATTATTGATTGTTTATATTACTGTCGGTGCTGAGGACGCACAGGTAAGTGGCAGGTAAGTTTATATGCTAGTTGTTGTGAACGAATGTTGAAATGTAATGTGATGTGATGTGATATGATTAGAGCTCATAGACCTGCACACTGATATTAGTGCTCACGCCCAGAGAGGGGCTCAGTCTTTCACGTGTTGTTCACCTCCCGCACCGCATGCTCGCCTTGGATCCAAGTTAGGTGCTTAGTCCTGTCGAATAGGCCACTATAGGTGGGTTCGACTCGTAGGTGACCCGCGATTTATCGCTCAGTCTTCACGTGATTGTAGCACTAGAGCATATTAGTTTATTATCAGTGATGTTGTGCAAACCACTAGAGGTGGTATTGATATGTGTGCAGGATATATATATATGATTTGATATGATGATTATGAGATATATGAGTTGTTGAGTACGATATGAGCTATGTACAGCCGAGGGCTGAGATGAGATATGAATATTCAATCACATTCACATAGATGCTTTGGCATTCATTTGATACTTTGGCATGACATATGCATACTTTCATACATACTTGTTTTGCAGCGGATTTTGAGAAAGATATATATGAGTATATACTTTATTTCTGGGAAATTATACAGGTTTTACGGCGAGGGGCTAGTACTTTTGAAAGGAAAGGTTTTGAAAAGAATTGTTTTACTGACCCACTCAGTTTTATGTTTTTCGCCCCTCCAGGTATTAGGTAGCGTTCGTTGGTGGCATACGAGGAGCTTAACGGACGTTCTGACAGAATCCCATCTATGTAGGACCACCTTCGGGTGTTATTTCTATTCAGTTCTTTGCTTGACTGCACGTAGACCTTATGCTCTGTAATATTGAATCTCACACTCCTTGTACACTAGTTTGGCTAGTGTTTCGGTTTTAACTGGTTCGTATTTTGAATTGATCCTGCTTCCGCACAGTGCACATGGCTTACGTCACGCTCACGTGACGGCCAGCACGCCCTACCTACGGGTTCGGGTGTGTCATGAAGGCATATAAATTTTGTTTTAGAAATTTTCAAAAAAGTGGTTATATATTCATATTTAAATATTTAAATTAAAATTTTGATTAAAGATGCATAAATAAGAAATTTAATTATAAAGCTTTAAATACTACATTCAAGGACATGTATAAAACACAATGAGACTGGAAAATGAAACAAAACACTTAGGAATGACAAAAGTTCTGTTTGGGGACGGGAATGCTGTATCCATTTCCATAACCACGAAAACTAATATATCCATACAACAAATTAACCATCGGGGATTATCTATAGCCATACTCACCAGGTAATGGATTATCCATCAGTTAACGATTATATATCCAAATCTTCGTCAATAAAAAAAAAATTTTATTCAATTGACGCAGTATAATTTAGTAGACGCTAATTTCGTCATTAAATATCCACCAATTCCTTGACTTTGAGACTCTTGAAGAGAGATGATAAACTTAGAATATTTGATGTATACAATGATTCAATGGACCGATCTTGTAGAGTATAAAAATTAAGGCATTGAGTTTAAAACATTGGCAAGTGACCCTTTACCACAATGGTGGAAAGTGCTGAGTCCTTGCATGACAACGTGGGTTCAAACCCCGTCGGTGACTAATCTAACAAAACCTATCGTTCGACAAAAGAATTTAAAATATTGATGATGTTGGCTAATCTTTGATATCTCCCATAAGGACCATTGAATTCTCATCGATTTTGATTCAAAACTTTTGAACTTTTCCACAAAATGCAACTCACACAATGCAACTCACACAATGCAACTTTTGTATTCTCAGGGTAATACGTTCAGTGAATAATATACATATAAAAACCCTTTATCCAAAGGGATCCCCACTTTTTGGTAAAAGTGGAGACTAGTTGTGCAGCCCACAACACATCAAACTTCAACGATTCGAACAGTCTGTTTTTCAAGTTGCACTTTATAGATCATCCTTGCAAAATATTAACCAAACCAAAAATGTTTGAGGCCTCTAATTGAGTTCAAAGAAATTGACGAACACTACGTTATAAGAAACTTTCAAATTTTATCATGACAATCAAATGAGTAAATAGTTTCAAATCAAATTTTTTGTAAGGATGATCTATGAATGAAGACTTAGAAAATAAACAATCCGGATCATTGAAGTCCGACGTATAACGGGCCCTACAACTAGTCCTCATTTTTACCAAAATATGGGGAACCCTTTGTATAAAGGCTCTTTGTGTGTGTATATTATATAATACTTGTATATTATATAGGAATTATATATATATATATATATATATATATATATATATATATATATATATATATATATATTACTAGGTTCGGATTCGGTGATGGATACGGATCAGAGACCTCAATAACCATATTCAAAATATAGCCGAATTCTCATTCCAAATCCGTTCCATTTGAATGGTTATCCATGATTATCAAGTTTAAAGGTATGAATTATCATCCTTGCAAAACATTAATCTTCAACATTATACTTATAAAACATTGATCACATATATGATATGATAAGATACAACTTTTTTTTTTTTTAAAAAAAAAAAAAATTCATCTAAGGGATATAAAAAATCATGAAGAGAAGAGGGCAGTGTCACGTATATGCGATAAAGATATTATTAATCAACAAGATTATTTGACTCTCATGTCTTTTTTTCTTTCACAAAATGAAAAAGCATGTCAGTTTGCACTTCATTTGTCCATATGAAAAATAATTATGATCAACAACAACATTAACAAGAACAAAGCCGTTTCCCACTAAGTGGGGTCGGCTGTATGAATCCTAGAACGCCATTGCGCTCTGTTTTGTGCCACGTCTTCTGGTAGATCCAAGTACTCTAAGTATTTTCTTAGAGTCTTTTTCAAAGTTTTCCTAGGTTTTCCTCTACCCCTTTGGCCTTGAACATCTGTCCTATAATCCCATCTTCTAATTGGAGTGTCAGTAGGCCTTCGTTTCACATGTCCAAACCATCGTAACCGATTTTCTCTCATATTTCCTTCAATTTCAGCTATTCCTACTTTACCTCGAATATCCTCATTCCTAATCTTATCCTTTCTTGTGTTTATTCTCATCTCCGCTACACCCATTTTATGTACGTGTTGATGCTTCACCGCTTAACATTATGTGCCATAAAGCATATCTGGCCTTATTGCCATCCTATAAAATTTTCCCTTGAGCTTCAGTGGCATACTACAGTCACACAACAAGTCGGATGCACTCTTCCACTTCATCATCCAACTTGTATTCTATGGTTGTGGTCTCCATCCAACTCTTCGTTCTTTTGCAAGATAGATCCTAGGTAGCAAAAGCGGTCGCTCTTTGGTACTTCCTGATCTCCAATCCTCACCCCTAACTCATTTGTCCCTCCGTTTGCACTGAACTTGCGCTCCATAGACTCTGTCTTTGACCGACTTAGACGAAGACCTTTAGATTCCAACACTTCTCTCCAAAGGTTAAGCTTCGCATTTACTCCTTCCTGAGTTTCATCTATCAACACTATATCATCTTTGAAAAGCATGCATCAAGGAATATCATCTTGAATTTGTCTCGTTAACTCATCCTTTACCAATGCAAAAAGGTAAGGGCTTAAAGATGAGCCTTGATGTAACCTTATAGTTATGGGAAAACTTTTGGTTTATCCTTCATGAGTTCTTACAGTAGTCCTTGCTCCATCATACATATCCTTTATAGCTTGGATATATGCTACTCGTACTCATTTCTTGTCTAAAATCCTCCAAAGAATGTCTCTTGGGCCCTTGTCATACGTTTTCTTTCCATCGATCTTCGTAAGAGATAGATTGCCTCCATGGTTGAGCGCCCTGGCATGAACCCGAATTGGTTATCCGAGACCTGTGTCTCTTGCCTCAGTCTATGATTAATTACTCTCTCCCAAAGCTTCATTGTATGACTCATTAACTTAATACCCTTATAGTTCATGCAATTTTGTATGTCGCCTTTATTCTTGTAGATAGGCACCAAAGTGATATTTCACCACTTATTTGGCATCTTCTTCACTTTCAAAATCCTGTTGAAAAGGTTTGTGAGCCATGCTATACCCATCTCTCCCAAGACTTTCCACACTCCGAACGGTATATCATTTAGGTCCACTGTTTTTCTAAGCTTCATTTTTTTCAAAGCAACAACCATTTCTTCCTTCCTAATTCGTTGGTAAAAGAAGTAGTTTTTACACTCTTCTGAGTTACTCAACTCCTCCAAAGAAGTACTCATTTCATGTCCTTCATTGAAAAGATTATGAAAATAACCTCTCAATCTGTCTTTGACCGCTTTCTCTGTAATAAGAACCTTTCTGTTCTCATCCTTGATGCACCTCACTTGGTTTAGGTCCCTTGTCTTCTTTTCCCTTGCTTTAGCTAGTTTATAGATATCTAACTGTCATTCTTTGGTATCTAGTCGCTTATACATATCATCAAAAGCCGCTAACTTAGCTTCTCTCACATCTTTCTTCCCCTCATTCTTTGCTATTCTATACCTTTCACCATTTTCATTGGTCCTATCATTGTATAAGGCTTTACAACATTCCTTCTTAGCCTTAACCTTTGTATGTACCTCCTCCTTCCACCACCAAGATTCCTTTTGGTGTGAAGCAAAGCCCTTGGACTCTCATAATACCCCTTTTGCTACTTTTCATATACAACTACCCAAGGAATCCTACATTTTGCTAGCTTCCCCTCTCTATCCTAAAGCATTGGGCGATTACTTTATCTTTGAAAATGGCTTGTTTTTCACCTTTTAGATTCCACAATCTAGTCCTTGGGCATTTCAAGGTCTTGTTCCTTTTTCTTTCTCTTTTGATATGTACATCCATCACCAACAAGCGATGTTGATTAGCCAAGCTCTCACCTGGTATAACTTTACAATCCTTGCAAGTTATACAATCCCCTTTCCTCATTAGAAGAAAATCTATTTGTGTTTTTGAAGACCCACTCTTGTAGGTGATCACATGTTCTTTTCTCTTTTTAAAGAAGGTGTTGGCTAGGAAGAGATCGTATGCCATTGCACAATCCAAGATGGCTTCCCCATCCTCGTTTTTCTCCCCAAAACCATGGCCACCATGAAAACCTCCACAGTTGCTTGTCTCCTTGCCCACATGTCCATTTAAATATCCTCCTATAAATACCTTCTCTGTCTGAGCGACTCCTTGCACCAAGTCTCCAAGGTCTTCCCAAAATTTCTCCTTCAAACTTATATCCAACCCTACTTGAGGTGTGTACGCACTAATCACATTGATGAGTTGTTGTCCTTTTACAATCTTGATTGCCATAATTCTATCTCATACCCTCTTGACATCTACAACATCTTATGTCAGGGTATTGTCCACGATGATGCCAACATCATTTCTTGTTCTATTTGTGCCCGAATACCAAAGTTTAAAACCTGAGTTTTCGAGATCCTTTGCCTTAAGACCAACCCACTTAGTTTCTTAGAGGCACATACTACTTATCCTTTTCCACACCATAACTTCCACTACTTCCATGGATTTTCCCATTAAGGTTCCTATATTCCACATTCCTAAACGCATTCTAGTCTCTACCATCCCATCCTAGCTTCTTCACCCTCCCCCATCTAATAATATCAAAGTACTTCTTTTGCATGTCCTGCATAAAGTTGATGGGAGCAGATGCTTCCAAACAACTTTGAGTGGAGTTGTTAAAAAAGAAATGTTTATAGTCTCCTTGGTCATTTAACACTGGATCCAGGCACCGATGGAGATACAACGACCCTTGCTCACTTGTCACCGTGCTGGGGCCACACAGCGTACCACTTATGAATGACGACCTAGCTTTAGCGCAATTTCGTTCAGGATTCATTATCATAAGGATTCGATGTAAAATAAGAGTGCCGGTTGTTGACTACTTGACGCCCTCCCCCTCATCCCTTATCCAAGCTTGGGACCAACAAAAATAATTATGATAAATAAAAATATTACTGACATATTAACTTATAAGCAATACTTCAGTGATTCAGGGTCATTGTATTATTTATATGAAGAATATTTATTCAGATTTATGTTTCTTTGCACTAGCAGGTACATATTATTTCTCGTTTTCTTGTTCAACAAGAAATTATGGGTTTGATTTATTGTAGTGGTACCATTACTTGCCCATTGTGAATAAGCTTATGATACCAGTTGTTTGAACTCAAAAGGTATAGATTGTTCTTTTTAGAATGATATGGTTGTGTGTTAAATAATTTTTGTGGCCTATATTTAACTAACAGGGAGAGGGGGCCGACGACACAGAGAAAATATAGAGAGAGATGTGTTTATAGGGTTGTGTAGAGGATGTTGTTATTCCCCCTACGTAGTGCCTTTATTTATAGTAATAAGGAAGGGAATAAATCATTCTCCGCTAAGGAATACAACTCCTAATAGGGAAGAATAATTAGAATCAAATTTAATCTAGGATTTACACAATCACACTTAAATAAGAAGTTTATAACACTTCCCCTTGAGTGTGTAAATACTCAAGTAGATTCGCTATCATGTAGTAGTTGAGGAAGTCGACTCGTCGGCACTGATTTTGGGAACACACTAGTCTCAATAAAGTAGGAACTTGCATAAGGAACTAAGCCTCACAAAAAACCCTAAGGCTATGGTAAAAACTCGAGTAGGGACAAAATCCATAGTCTAAGAAAAAATGCATGAGTAATGAAAAGTCAAATGAAATGTCTAAATGGACGTCATTAGGGATATAATCAACCCAAACTGGGTACCTCATCAAAACCTCGTTAGGTAGCAAAAACCTAGGGAAAAAAATGCTCCTAATCGTAAGGAAAAAGAGTACATTAAGATCAAGCAAGTATACTTCAGGATACTCCCCTTAAGTTTGACACAATTCCAAATAGAACTAATAATGTTACAACTCAGAAGTTTACGCATACCAATTCCTTGAACAAGGTTTTGAAACGTCGCCTTCGGTGGTGATTTGGTGAAAAGGTCGGCCAGATTGTCTTGTGAATGGATTTGCATGACTTCAATCTTCTGATGCTCTTATTGTTGATGTGAGAAGAAGAACTTTGGTGCAATGTGCTTGGTGTTGTCTCCTTTGGTGTAACCCTTCTTAAGCTGTTCGATGCATACTACGTTGTCTTCATAGATCGTCGTCGGGACATCAACGACGGGGTAAAGATCTCAGGAGCTTCGAATATGGCCCACAACTGCTCTCAGCCAGAAGCATTCTCGAGTTGCTTCATGTAGGGTGAGAATTTCAGCATGGTCAGACGAAATGGCAACTAAGGTCTGTTTAGTTGACCTCTAGAAGATTGGAATGCCTCCAACGGTAAAGACATAACCCGTTTGAGAACGCGCCTTGTGCGGATCAGATAATTATCCTGCATCGACATAATCACTAAGGAGAGAATCGACTTGAGATAAGGGGATGTGACAGCACTCAAGGATCCGTAGGTATATAACAAGCCCAAATCCGTGGTACCCTTAAGGTAGCGGAATATATCTTTAACACCAATCCAATGTCTGCGTGTTGGTGCATTACTGTATCTTGCCAAAAGATTAACAACAAATGAGATGTCGGGTCTAGTGCATTGAGCTAAGTGCAATAAAGTGCCTATCACACTTAGATAATGAACTTCATGCTCCAAAATCTCTTCATCATCTTCATTCAGATGGAAGGGATCTCGTTTTGCATCTAGCGATCGAACGACCATATGAGTACTCGAAGACTTCACTTTATCTTCGTTAAAGCGGTGCAACACCTTCTCGGTGTAGTTCGATTGATGTGCTAAGATTCCATCCGAATGGTGGTCTATCTCGAGACCGAAACAGTATCGAGTCTTTCCTAGATCTTTCATCTCAAATTCTGACTTCAGGTGCATGGCAGTTCTAGTGAGCTCTTCAGGAGTTCAATGAGATTCATGTCATCGACATATACTGCAACAATCATAAAACTAGAATGTGACTTCTTAATGAACACACAAGGGCATAATTTTTTGTTCACATGTCCCTGACTAGTCAAATACTCACTCAAACGGTTATACCACATTCTTTCGGAATGCTTCAAACTGTAGAGTGAACATCTTAGCTGAATTGAGAGCGTGGTCTGGGGTTTGGAAATATTTGATCCAGTTAATGTAAGTCCTTTGGGACCTTTCATATAAATTTTCGTATCAAGATCCCCATAGAGATATGCAATTTCTACATCCATTAGCTACATACTCAGTTTTTCAGAAAATACCAAACTAATAAGGTAGCAAAAAGTAATCACATCCATAACAGGTGAATAAATTTCATCATAGTCAATCCCGAGGCGTTGTGAGAAGCCTTGTGTAACAAGACGAGCTTTGTAACACATAATTTTGTTCTTCTCATTACGCTTCCGAACAAAAACCCACTTGTAGGCAACGGGCTTCACATGCGGAGGAGTAGGAGCTACAGGTCCAAACACCTTACGTTTCGCAAGAGAATCGAGTTCGACTTGGATTGGTTAGTTTTAGTTTAACCAATTAGTTCTACGTCAACATTCATTAATGGAACGGGGTTCAATGTCATCGCTCAACATGATCTTAGTAACTACTGCATATGCTAGAGCTTTGTTGACAATCATCTCATTTCTACAACAAACATCATCCAAGCTAGCATAATGGACCGAAATCTCACGATTCTTAGAAGGTGGATTCGTCTCTTCAAGGGTGTTTCTATAATGTAGAATTTCCTCATGAGTTGGATAAAATGAGTAGGCGACAGTCGGATTCACGGTAGGCTTTTCAAGGGCCTGTGCTGTGGGTTTCCTCTTTCGGGGGTGTAGTAGTTTGCCACGTTTATGTGTAGGGGCATATGATTGGCTAGTTGCTAACATACGTGGATGGGCTAAAATGGCGTCTCGAGCCTTCAAGAGGGAAGTCCATCGTACATTTGGTACATCCATCTTTGCAGGCACATTTGCAGCTGGAATATGTGATCTTATCACTCATGGTAGATTAGTGAAAACATCTGGCATGCTCAAAGCTGTGCTCTGAAGATCTAATATGCGATGCACTTATGTCTTAGACTGAATGTTGTGGGGATCTAAATGATATGCAGTGGAACATTGACGTTCTTATCTCCCCCTAATGAAGGGAAGATTGTCTCATAGAAGTGACAATCCGTGAAACGAGCGTTAAATAGATCGCTTGTCAAATGTTCTAAGTAGCGAATGATTGAAGGATGATCATATCCGACATAGATTCCCATAATTCACTGAGTCCTCATTTTTGTACGTAAGGGCGGCGAAATCAGCATATAGACTGCAAAACCAAAAATGTGCAAATGCGATATGTCGGGTCATATCTGGTAACCAACTGAATGATGCTATATGGTTAGGTTGCAATAGGCCTCAGGCGGACCAACATGGCTGCGTGCCATATTAGATGGCCCCAAGCAGCGATCGGGAGCTGGTACGTATGACCAACGATCGAGCAATCATTTGTAAGCGCTTAATGAATGCCTTTGCAAGGCCGTTTTGGGTGTGAACATGGGGTACTGGATGTTCAACTTCAACCTCAACCGACATGCTATAGTCATCAAAAGTTTTAGATGTGAATTCTTCAGCATTATCCAAATCGAATAGATTTGATCGGATAATCAGTGTGGTAAACCCTGAGCTTGATAACATGAGCCAACAGTTTGGAGAATGTAGTGTTCCTTGTGGACAATAAGCGTACATGTGACCAACATGAGGAGGCGTCAACCAAAACCATAAAATATCGAAATGGTCCGCAGGGAGGGTGAATCGGTCCACAAATGTCCCTCTGAATCCTTTGTAGAAAAATAGGAGGATTCGAACAAATCTTGTCATAAGAAGGCTTAATAATAAGCTTTCTCATGGAGCAGGTTTGACATGTGATTCCTTGAGTCAACCTAAACTTCAGGTTAGTGGATGCTCGTGTGATGATTTGAGGATACGGCGCATCACTGTTTGTCCAGGGTGTCCCAAAAGATTATGCCAAAGTGTAATTTCACGCGTGGTCCGGAGGTAGGGCCGGCCACATAGTTGTTTTCTATAGGGCGTATGGTCATAGTATACAGACCACTTGGGATACGCTCCATCTTCTCTAGAATACGCTTTTGGCCATATTCATAGGAAATGGTGCACATAAATTCAACTCCGTTTTCTACATAGGTTTCAATGTGGTAATTATTATCTCTAATATCCTTGAAACTTAACAACATGCTTTCGGACCGTGGATAATAAAGTACCTCATCAATGGTCAAGATTGTACCATTGGACAACATTATACGTGCCTTATCGTATCCTTCGATCAAGTTGGATGGGCGTGAGAGGGTTGTCAGAGGTGCATTCTTAGGTATGAAGTTAGTGAAATAAATGTGTTCAATGGTACAATCTGCCAGACAACTAACTTTCCCACTAGTCATACCTATAATTAAAAAATAATTTCAATCCGTCACATGCATAAAAGTTCTAAAAACAAATATCCATTCAAAATAATTTAAGTATTCAAAGATGGAAATCAATAAAAACTTAATATCCAAAAAATAAATCACCAACAAATAATCGAAACATAAAGGAAATTGTTCAAAATTAAACAAAAAACAAGGGGGGGGGTTCGGCCACTAGGTGGAATTCGGCCCCTAGGGTTCTAAATTCAACTAAGAAATAGTTCATACTAAGATTCTAATCTTCCATAGGGTTGGTATCCTCCTGAAAGTCAGAAACCTCCATCTTGGTACTCTCTGGTTCTTCCACTTGCATAAAGTTTGATTCAAAGTTCTTATGACGAGAATGGCATTCAGTTACAACCTTCTAGGGAGCTCGGTAAACATGGGACCCATGGTCATTTGAACCACATCGATAACACATGTCTACATCCATGGTTTTAGGTGCTTTGCCCTTATTCTTAAAGATTAGGGCCTTAGAAGAGATGTTTTAGGGCACTTCTAGGCTCGGTTTCCTCCCTTACGTGGGCCTTGGCTCTGTTGACCTTGATGAGGTGGCTTTAGGCCAACCCTACCACCCCTATGTTGGCGTTTTGGGCATCGGTTTGTGCTATAATGTGCTTCAGGCATATCAGTAGCCCTAGTCGTTCGAGTTTGATGATTTTTCATCAACCGCTGATTCTGCTTTTCAGCGAGAAGTAAAACATAGATCAAATTCGAAAACTTAGTGAACTTCTGAGCCCTATATTTTTGCTGCTGGACAATATTAGTAGCAGAAAAGGTCGAATAGGTCTTCTCCAGAAGATCCTCTTTGGTCAAGGTCTCGTTACAAAACTTAGGAAGTGATCGGATTCGACAAACTTCAAAATTATATTCATTCACAGACTTAAAGTCTTGGAAGAGCAAATGTTGCCGGTCATGTCTTGCTTCAAGCAAGAAGATGTCATTTCGGTGATCAAAGAGATGAGCCAAAGCGACCTAAAGTGCTCGTGGATCTTCCTCAGCAAGGTACTCGGTTTGCAGTGCATCATGAATGTGTCTTCGAATGAAGATCATGGTAGTGGCTTTCTCAGCTTTGTCAACCAGATTGTTTGTCACATCTTTAATGGTGGGACGCAAATTCTTTGCAGTGAGGTAGAGCTTCACATCTTGGACCCACTTGAGGTAGTTTCTTTCAAATACCTCTAAAGCGGTGAAGTCGAGTTTGTTCAAATTCGACATGTTCATATTACAAAATAAATGAACAAGATGTGGTTAGTGTAATGAAGAAAAAATCAATCCATTCACATAGGGGGTAGAACTTTCAGGTTCTAATAGACATGTATTGGTTTAAATTTACATGGAAAAAAACTTCGGGTTTTCATGGGTAATGTTTTGAAGGAAAACTTCAGGTTTTCAAACAAGGCATGTTTCTAGAAGCTTCAGGTTTCGAAATAATTATGAACTTCAGGTTCATATCTTGCAGACAAACACAAATATATATACATAAATATGCAACAAGAAAATATGCAAATAGATCTTCAAGTCTTGATAATAATTGAGTTGATTATTTGGACTTTGGGTCAAAAAGTAAATTGTGCATGAAAAAAATTATAAAACCCATATGGCCTAAAAAAATATGCATTTAAACTCGGGGCCCAAAATAATGGGCCAAAGCCCACGAGTGGACTGAGTAATTTAAAACGTGTGGCCCAGGCCCAAAAATTGGTCTGGGTTGTAGGCCTAAGACAAATAGGCACGGATTTGCTGTTTCGCTGCTTATGGGTTCCCTGGTGGCGTGATCGAGTGCGTCGCATGCCAGGTGCACCGAATCACCAGCTATGAGCTATGATCTGGTGCGGTTGGGTGCAGGGAACCCAGAGAGCCCTACAGGGGCTGGGTTCTGCTACGGTGGGGACACTGAGACACTAAAACCCAATTGGGCTGGTGTCATTCGCAAGCCGGGCTTTGAGTAAGAAGCCCATATGCACAAACGTGGGCTGCAAATGCAGACCCATATAACTATAGCCCAAATAAGGGCGCCATTAGTGTGCAATATAAACACGGATACACCAGCACAGCGGTTGGGATCCAGTGCGGTGGGAACACCGTGATTAATACGTCGGTGTTGGGCTGAGAGAAGCGACGAAGCCCAAAAGGCTGGTGCTTGCCGAGAGACAAGCCAAGCCCAAGTGGGCTTGATTTTTTGATCCAGACATCCCAACTTGAGCTGGGTGAGCTCGCCGAAGAAGAAAATCGGCGCCACCGCTTTAGGCGATCGTGTCGTGGTGCAAAAAATCACGGTGAAGGTCGTGGGTTCAATGACAACCCGAAAATTTGAACTGAAAGTAAAAACTCTCAATTTTGTTATTAGGAACCCTAAAAATTAAATCGGGATTTCAAAAGAAAAATCGATAAGATTCAAACGAATCTCGGTCAAGACTCATTGGTGACAACTTCAAGTTGGCTGGGAGGGTAGTCGTGGTGGCTGGGCATGGCTGTATGTATGCTACTTGACGGTGCAGGAGATGCGACGCCATCTAGGCATTGTGTTTAGGGTTTGGGCCGGGAGCCGTGACTCCAGGATTGGGTTTCTTAGCTCAGGGAAGGGGATGGCCCATGCGACATGGTTGGGTTTCAATGAAACCCTAAAAAAAATGAATTTTTTTAATTCAATTCCAGGTTATAAAATTAATGAAATATGATGCATATTCAACATATAATTTAATGCGATGCAATTCATGGCAATATCAATTCACATAATTCAACAATTATGGATATAATTCCTACAAAATTTATGTAGAATCTAAAATTAGAAAAACGTAAAGTTGGGCCATGCATTATGGTGAATGTTCATGCTATCATGGCTGCAAAAATATCGAGATAAAAACCATTGTTTTGAAAGAACTTGATTGTGTGATGATATTGATGAATTGGTTTGATGCATAAAACTTCCGCGTCAGATTCCTAAGCCCAGCGGTAGGAACGTGCTGATAACGTGTTGTGGCCTATATTTAATTGATAGGGAGAGGGGGCCAGCTGCACAGAGAAAATATAGAGAGTTATGTGTTTGTAGGGTCGTGTAGAGGATGTTATTATTCCCTCTACACAGTGCCCTTTATTTATAGTAATAATGGAGGGAAGAAATCCTTCTCCTCCAAGGAATACAAGTCCTAATAGAGAAGAATAACTAGAATAAAATCTAATCTATAATTTATACAATCACACTTGAATAAAAAGTTTATAACAACTCCATAATTTTAGGAGGCTTAAAGCAAAACAAAAGAAGTTGGTGGAAGTAAGAAAACCCTTACACATTTATACTGCTTTGGTGGCAATTCTTCTGCCATTAGTTCATGAAAAATCTTCCTAACCTATTATCCAATATCAACGTAGGTGCTTTGGCAATACTTCTGCCAAAGTTCATGAAAAATCTTCCTAACCTATTATCCAATATCAATGTAGGTGACGAAAAATCTAAGAGAAGAGAATCCAACCCATGTTACTTATTGAGCGTTACGGATTTTGGGACATCCTGCTGGTTAAGATCTATTTAGCTAGAGATTTTTTAGTGTCAGGATTAGACCCGGCAGTTTCTGACACGACACGGTGATACGACATGAAAACGACACGAAAATAACGGGTTTCGGGTCAACAAGATAGCTAATCGGGTCATTATCGGGTGACCCGTTAAGAACTCGTTAATAACGGGTTCTTAATGGGTATACACGCGGGTAACACGTGGGTAACCCGTTTCGACCCGTTAAGAAAAGTACAATAGCCATATTAATATATACAATATATTCTATATTAAATATATAGTTTTGTATTATTATTCTATATAAGTTAAAAAAAAAAGTTTTAGTCATTATTTGTTTTTATTATGAGAGTTCCTTATTATCATTACTAGGATAAATTTTACTTAAAATGTTGTTGTCCAAAAATTAAAATAAACTAGTATAGTATTTGTATAGGCAAGAACTAAGAAAACATACATACAAGTATGAAAAATGTGAAAGAATATAAAAACACTCGTGATTCATCATTATTCCTCCACGAGTAGATAATGGTTACACTTACACTATCGTTTAGATTTTTAAAATCCTCCAAACCCTCATGAATAATGTTTTTTATTTGAGGGCAAAATTAATAATAATTATTGTAGAAGTGTAAAAAATGTAAAAAAAATATAATCACTCATGGTGACAAGCTTTACAACTTTCATGAAGGGGTCGCCTTCGAAATCCAACACTATAATCCATAAACCTTAAATTTATATTTAACTGTCGATTGTCGTTTACGCTTTATTCTTCTTAGTGAATTTCATTTTTAAAATTTTTTTTGAAAACATGATTATTTGGCGGATGTAAGAAGATGAACGATTTAGATCTTTGATATCACCTTTCGATATTTACGATTAACTGAAATATGAGTTGATGTCATATAGTTTGTAGAAACTTTATAAACATCAAGCAATATTTTCACTAACCGTAAAACTCTGAATATAATATCAAAGATCCAAATCGTTCATCTTTCTGCATCCTCTAATAGATCATGTTTTCAAAAAATAAAATCTGAAAAAAAAAAATTTGACGAGAACAATGAAGCGTAAATGTAAACAGCAATCAACGGTTAAATTTTGATCTATGATTTATATGATTATAGTGGCTAATTTCGAAGTTAAGCTCTTCATGAAAGTTGTAAAGCTTGTTATTACGAGCGTTTATATATTTTTTCTATATTTTTTACACTGCGACATTAATTAAAAACTATTAAAGACTTTACTTAAATAACAACCATAAGATAAATGAGAGTAATTCTATACCGTTGGATTCTACTTCACTTATATTATTAGAACTTTTTTGGACGAAAAAACCCCTTCTCTATTCCAATATTTTCTAATTTTACCATTTGATCAATTTAGGTAAGCGAAAATATACTTAAAAGAAAAATGCGTTTTTATGTTTTGGATGTGACAATATGGTATGTGTTGTAGGCCTATTTGATTGAACGATCTAGGGTTTAGAGAGAGAGGGGTTCGGCAATATTGAGAGAGAAGAGAGATTGATTTAATTGTGAGGTATGTTTGATTCACCCCATTGTGCCTTTATTTATAGTAGTAGGAAGGGTAAAACCTTTCCCTTTAGGATTACAACATTTAATAGGTAATCTACTCCTAATAGGAATATAAGAAACATTCCCATATTCTCTACGATTTACACAATCACATTCCTATTCTAAATATGACTGCAACACTCCCCCTTAAGTGTGTAAATACTCAACGAACCATCGCATCAGATCTTCAGTAGATAAGGTAAGATAGTTGATGAAGTCATCGGCACAAAGGATGATCGCGAGTCTTAAATTTAATTTGAAGTATGCATTTGCAAAAACTCACAAAAATCTTGCTATGGTAAAACCCAAGATAGGCAAAATCCATAGACTAAGGAGAAAAGTAAGAAAATATGCATAATGTCTAAAACACTCGTCAAACTGGACGAAGGTAGTGAACTCAACGGAGTATGATCATCCCAGGATGGGTGCCTCGTTAAAACCTAGTTAGGTAGCAAAAACCCAGTGGGAAAAATGCTCCTAATCGTAGGGAAAAAAGTACATTAAGATCATGTGAGTATGCTTCTAGATACTCCCCCTGAGATAGACATAACTTATCAATAAGAGAACTACAAGCGATTCAACTCAGATAATTTATGCATACCGATTCCTTGGACAAGCTTCTGAAATGTAGCCTTGGGTAATGACTTGGTAAAGAGATCGGCCAGGTTGTCCTGGGAATGGATTTGCTTGACTTCAATGTTCTGATGCTGCTGCTATTGGTGTGAGTAAAAGAACTTCGGCGCTATGTGCTTGATATTGTCTCCCTTGGTGTATCCCTTCTTCAGCTGCTCGATACATGCTGCATTGTCTTCAAATATCGTCGTAGGAAGGTCAACGATTGATTTAAGACCACTAGTGCTTCGAATATGTTCCATAACTTCTCTCAGCCAAAAGCATTCACGCGATGCTTCATGCAGGGTGAGAATCTCAACATGGTTAGACGAAGTCGCAACTAGCGTTTGCTTGGTAGACCTCCAAGATATAGCGGTGTCCCTAACGGTAAAGACACAGCCCGTTTGAGAACGTGCTCTATGTAGGTTAGACAGATATCCAGCATCTACGTAACCAACAAGGTGAGAATCAATCTTAGAACCATAGAGGGCGGCAACATTCGAAGATTCACGGGTATAGAACAAGCCCAAATCCGTATTACCCTTGAGGTAGCGGAAAATGTCTTTAACACCATTCCAGTGCCTGCATGTGGGCGCATTGCTGTATCTAGCCACAGCGAAGGAGATGTTGGGTCTAGTGCATTGAGCCAAGTACAATAAAGCCCCTATTGCACTTAGGTAAGGAACTTCGGGTTCCAAAATCTTTTCCTCATCCTCATTTGGATGGAAAGGATCTCGTTTAGCATCTAGAGTCCGAACGACCATGGATGTACTCGAAGGCTTCGCTTTATCCTCATTAAAACAACGCAACACCTTTTGGGTGTAGTTCGATTGATGTATTAGGATTCCATCCGAACAGTGCTCGATCTCCAGGCCTAGACAGTATCAAGTTTTCCCAAGATCCTTCATCTCAAATTCTGATTTCAAGTGTGCAGCAATTTCCTCAAGCTCTGCGGGAGTCCCAATGAGGTTCATGTCATCGACATAAACTGCAACGATTACAAATCTGGAATGTGACATCTTTATGAACACACATGGGCATAGTTCGTTGTTCACATAACCCTGACTTGTCAAATATACACTCAGACGGTTATACCACATCCACTCGGATTGTTTCAATCCGTAGAGTGACCTCCTCAACCTAATTGAGAGAGTGTTCCGTGGTCTAGAACTATTTGAACCAGTCAATGGAAGTCCTTCTGGAAATTTGATGTAAATTTTCGTATCTAGATCCCCATAGAGGTACGCGGTTACCACGTCCATATGCTGCATATTTAGTTTTTTGGAAACTACCAAACTGATTAAGTAGAGGAACGGTATAAAGTCCATTACAGGAGAATACGTTTCCTCGTAATCAATCCCTGGGCGCTGAGAGAAACCTTGTGCTACGAGGCATGCTTTGTATCACACTATTTCATTCTTCTCATTACGCTTCCTCACGAAAACCCACTTGTAGCCAACGTGCTTCACGCGTGGTGGTGTAGGAACAATAGGTCCAAACACTTTACGTTTCGCGAACGAATCAAGTTCGACCTGGATTGCTTGTTTCCAGTTTGATCAATCAGTTATACGTCGGCACTCATCGACGAAACGTGGTTCAATGTCATCGCTAAGCATGATGTCAGTTGCTACGCTAATGCATCGTCGATGATCATCTCATTCCTATTCCAAACCTCGTCCAATACTGTGTAGTGGACTGAAATCTCGCGATTTTCAGGAGGCCGACATGTTTCATCTGAAGCATTACCGTAATCTAGAATAACGTTATACGTTGGAACAGATGAGTGAGCGATGGTCGGATTCAAACTAGGGTCACTAGTTAATGCCATTTTCCTCTTCCGGGGTTGTGAATCCTTTGAACCAAGAAGTCTGCCACTCTTCAGGGTCAGGGCAGATGATTGGCTAGCCGCTAATGTACCTCCCCATCTTTGGGGACGGTCCGGCCTTCCCAGGCAGGTTGTTGACGTACGCGCGGTACATCTATCCTTGCAGGTGTGTTTGGAACGGGTATATGTGATCGTGTCACCTTAGCTAGATTAGTAAAAGCATCCAGCATGCTTTGAGCAATGCTTTGAAGATCTATAATTCGCACCTCAGTTTCAGACTGGGCAGTGCAGGGATCTAAATGAGACATAGTGGGAGCATACCACGACAATTCGCGGCGTTCTATGGGAACGTTAGCATGCTTATCTCCCCCTAACGGCGAGAAAACTGTCTCATCAAAGTGACAATCCGTAAAATGTGCTGTAAAGAGATCTCCTGTCAAGGGTTCTAAGTAGAGAACTATTGATGGCGAATCATAACCGACATAGATTCCCATTTTTCTATGAGGACCGATTTTGGTACGTAGCGGCGGCGCTATTGGCACATAAATGGCGCACCCAAACACCCATAAATATGAGACATCAGTCTCGTATCCAGTGACCAACTATAACGGTGAATGTGGTTGAGTAGTGGTGGGTCTCAGGCGGACCAACATAGCTGCATGCAATATTGCATAGCCCTAGGCAGATACCGGCAATTTGGTTCTCATAACCAAAGTCCGAGCTATCAATTGAAGGTGCTTTATGAAAGCTTCTGCCAGGCCATTTTGGGTGTGAACATGGAGCACAGGATGTTCCACATCAATCTCTACTGACATGCAATAATCGTCAAAAGTCTGTGACGTAAACTCTCCAGCGTTATCCAGTCGAATCGACTTAATCGGATAATCAGGGTGGTGAGCCCTTAGCTTAATGATTTGAGCTAAGAGTTTAGCAAACGCGGCGTTGCGTGTGGACAATAAGCAAACGTGTGACCATCTTGTCGATGCATCAACCAACACCATAAAATATTTAAATGGTCCGCAGGTTGGTTGGATTGGTCCACAAATGTCCCATTCAACTTCCCTAAAGAACACACTTTGCATGGCGGAACTCCAACATAAGGATGTAACTTATGCCTGTGGGAAGATTTGAGGATACGGCGCATCATGTCACGTCCAGGATGTCCCAAACGGTCATGCCAAGGCAACAAAGTGTCCTGGAACTCAGGCATAGGACCAGCCACACTTTGGGCTTCTATGCCGCGAATGGTTGTGATGTACAACCCATTCGGCAGACGTTCCAACTTCTCGTGAATATGCTTCTGGCCATATTCGTATGAAGTGATACAAAGAAATTCAGAACCATTATCTTCAGTGGTTTCAAGATGATATTTATTATCTCGAATATCTCTAAAACTCAGCGACGTTTTTCCGGAACGTGGAGAATAGAGTGCCTCCTTAATGGTCAAGATTGTACCGTTAGACAACATGATACGTGCCTTTCCATATCCTTCAATCAGGTTGGAAGGGCTTGAGAGAGTTGTCAAATGAGCTTTCTTGGGTATTAAGTTAGTAAAATAGTGTTGTTCACGCAAGATGGTGCGCGTAGTTGCACTATCTGCCAGACAACTAACTTCCCCACTAGACATACCTAGAAATAAATTGATTGAATTGGTCACATGCATAGATATAAGTCCATTCATTCAATTAAGCAATTCAAGAAAAAAAAATATCCATTCAAATAACAATCCATAATTCAAAACAAACCAAAACCAAACAAATTATTCCAAATACTTCGAAAAATTGTCCAAAATTAAACCATAAACCTAGCAAAATAGGGAGTAGAGCCGGCCACTCCTAGTGGGTTCAGCCACTAGGGGTAAACACCCTAAAAACATGTCTAATTTATTCATCCATAGGCGCTGACGTCTCCTGAAAATTTGATATCTCCATTGATGTAGTTGCATCTTCCAGATGAACCACATGTGCAAAGTTAGACTCACGGCGGGAATGATACTTGGCCATAGCCTCAGGGGAAGCTCGACATACGCGTGACCAATGATCCCTTGATCCACAACGATAACACATGTCCAGTTCAGTAGAAGCAGCCTGAACGCGAGCTTTGCCCTTATTCTTGAAGTTTGGGACCTTAGGGGCGAGTGGTGGACGCTGCTGGGTTGTAATTCTTCCCTTAGGTGTGGCACTTTGTTGACCTTGGGCTCGTGGTGGGGCTTGCCGCCCATTTCCACGGCCACGACAATTCTTTCGTCGTTTATGGCTGCTCGAATAGGTCGAATGCGCTTCAGGGGTGGCGTTCGAGCCAATCGATTGAGCTTGATGGTTCTTCATCAAAAGCTGGTTCTGCTTTTCAGCGAGAAGTAAAACAGAGATCAAATCCGAAAACTTGGTGAATTTCTATGCCCTATATTGTTGCTGCAGGACAATATTGGTGGCATGGAAGGTCGAATAGGTATTCTCCAGGAGATCTGATTTGGTTAGTTCCACTTTGCAGAATTTCAACAAAGAATGAATTCTACAAACTTCATAGTTGTATTCATTCACGGACTTAAAGTCCTGGAAGCGAAGATGTTGCCAGTCGTGTCTTGCTTCAGACAAGTATATGTCTTTCTGGTGATCGAAACGATCTGCCAGAACAAGCCAGAGGGTGCGTGGATCCTCCTTAGTGAGATACTCAGTCTACAGTGCATCATGGATGTGTCTTCGAATGAAGATCATTGCAGTAGCCTTCTGAGCTTCATCAACAGGTTTGTCGGCGATAGGTGCCTTGATGGTGGCTCTAATGCCCTTTGCAGTTAAATGGAGCTTCATGTCTTGAACCAACTTCAGATAGTTTCTTCAGGAGACTTCTAGAGCGGAGAAATCGAGCTTGTTCAAGTTCGACATGTCCCTAAAACGAAGGGAGAAAACGTGATTAGTCATATGGTAAGCCATAGACATATATCGTAGAACATACAGGTTCTATAGACATGTATTGGTTTAATTTATGCATGAAAACTACAGGTTTCATGTGGTATGTTTTGAATGAAAACTTCAGGTTTCAAAGGCACTAAATTTGAAACTACAGGTTCAATTTAGTTTTTATGAACAATTAGTTCATAATGAGAGGTTTCTGCAAGAAACACAGAATGCAATATACTAATTAAGTGTAGTGGATTTGAGGTTCTTCGGGAACTCAAGTGTGAGAGCTTCGTTATTACGAAAGTATGTGACGGTTCAAAGTATAAAAATAAATTATTGAATCGTTAATGTCCAAAAGTGATATTCAGGTCAATAATTTTGGATTCATTATTAGATTAATGGACTGCAGGTCACTTTTAATTAATTAAATAAATCGGGCCATACAGGGTCGATTGTAGAAGCTAAATAATATTAAAATAATATTATTGGATCAAAATTATAGCCCTCAAATAATTTGGGCTTAGTGCCGTGGGTAATATGGCATGGGTTTGGGTGCCTTAAGCATAAGGCAAGGCCCAAAGGACCTCGAGTGATGGCTGCAGGCCACGAGTGAGGAAGGGAAACCCCAGCTGCAGCTGGGTTTTGAAGTTGGACCGAGGGAGAGGGCACGGGAGCAAGCTCAAAAGCTTGCGGGTTTGGTGTGGGAAGCCCAGCCGCGAGGGTTGGCTGCATGGGACGCGGACCGTGGGAAAATCCCAGCTAACTAGGCTGGATTGGATGTAGGCCGGGGCAGGCAGTGAGCCCAGCAACCATAAAGGTTGCGGCATGCAGGAGTGGACCCAGCTAATCTGGGCTGGCAGCGTTTTGGGCGTGGGGCTTCAGGCCCTGCCGAGTTGAAATCTAGGCCGTGGCCTGGTGTTGTGTCCATAGTGATGGTGCGGTGGTATGCCGCACCATATCCCATTCCCATATAATTTCCAAAATCCGTTAGGGTTTAGGAAACCCTAAATATGCTTCTAATTTAATTTTATACATTGACTCACAAATTCCACATAACAATTTAATTGTGCGATGCATGAAACAAATATATATATATATATATATATATATCGAAAGGAAAATATAAACATAGAGGGGTTCATGCATCATGGGGAATGTTTTCATGTTTCGTGGACGTTTCAAATATCTTCTTTTATTTTAAGCGTACATGATTAGCAGAAAACGAATAAGGCTTTGAATGTGGTGGATGATAGCCTCCTCCTACGATGCGTCAATTCCTTAGCTTCTGGCAAAAGCGTGCTGATAACGTGTTGTAGGCCTATTTGATTGAACGATCTAGGGTTTAGAGAGAGAGAGGGGTTTGGCAATATTGAGAGAGAAGAGAGATTGATTTAATTGTGAGGTGTGTTTGATTCACCCCATTGTGCCTTTATTCATAGTAGTAGGAAGGGTAAAACCTTTGCCTTTAGGATTACAACATTTAATAGGTAATCTACTCCTAATAGGAATATAAGATACATTCCCATATTCTCTAGAATTTACACAATCACATTCCTATTCTAAATATGATTGCAATAGTATGTATATACTTATTTAGTATTATGTTTTTCATTTGATTATTTATTGGTTTAAAATATATTTTCCTTAGCGGGTAACGGGTAATGGGTTAGGTCATATTACCTGTTAATATTATCGGGTCGATTTCGGGTCGGGTCATTTTACCTATTTATTTTAACGGGTGTTACACGACACGACCCGTTAAGATATCGGGTATGACACGAAAACGACACGAACACGAAAAACATGACACGAATGTCAGGTCTAGTCAGGATATGGCTCAGTACGCTTAAGTGTAATCATACAAGTGATTAGATACTTGAAAAAAAATTTAAACTACTTGTATTATGATTTTGATGTACCGGATTGTGTGTGCCGGGCACACAATCCGGTACACTGAAAAAAATCTTCTATTTAGCAGTGCTATGGTTTGGTACAATGGATTATTATTCAATTACTTCATTGATTACCTAAAAGTATTATAACTTGAGAAATGCTAAAAAGAGTATCTCAAAGTGAAACTCTTTATGAACTTTCCGTCACTTTACAGTTTAACTAATAACATTGTGTCGAAAAACAGAGAGTCCAACTATCAAGAGATTCTCCTTAGCAACTCTTATAACTTTAGCATTGTGAATTCGTGGAATGGATCTAGGGAATCTAATTCTGGGAGGAAAAAATCATAACAATTTGTGTACTTATAATAATTTATAAATATCTAGACTCTATTAATTAAGGTTGTCAATTAAAGAGGATAAAATGTCAATCATATTCAGATTCTCACGTATGCTTACCTTTTCTCTTCATGCTTAACTTCCATCACATGCATGTTACTTGTAATATATGCTTAACAAATGCCACATGAAATTTCCAGACACTCTTGTCTCTTGGTGATTAGTAATATATATTTTGTTTGGGAATATAACCTTCAAATGATGTGGGTGTAGGTAGGAAGAAAAAGAAAAAGACATCGTTAAATTCTTATGTTAATGTCAACGTTGTCCTGCCACACGGAGGTTGGGGCTGGGCTAGGTCATAAGGAGGGAGTTGACAGTCTTAATTTGGTGCCACTATATAATTATTTTGCTTAGTTCCTTGAAGCTGCCATCTAGCTAACAAGAAGATGCATGCCAGTTTATCTGACTCAATTTGTTATATCTTCTTGTAACAGAATCTTGTGGTTTGTAAAAGATATCCTACCCTTCGCGCTATACTATATATTAACTATATACACACACACACAAACTTTGACCAAAAAAAATACACACACAAACTTCGTCACAGCGAATAAAACGGGAAATTCTTTTACAAAAATAATTATTATGGGGTCCAATAAATTAAATTGAATTTTTCTGTCGTTTCTTTCTATAGATTTTAGTTATTTAGAGATCAATTTAATTAAAAGAAAAGTGTTAGATAAAGTATATTTTTTTTAAATAATTTGTAGAGATGGATTAGGCGAGATTAGCACTTTGTCAGTAGTCGTGTGCGAGTCACCAACCCTCTCCCGAAGGAGAAAGGACCATTGCACCCAGAAACCCCCCGCCGGCCCCGTCTCTACTAGATTTTATTAATAATATGAAGAAAAAAAGGAAAAGTAATACAAGCAGGGGAACTAGGCCAATACCTGCTAAAAACAACTTTTGAAGCCAAACCCTAACAAGAAGTACAAAACTGCTTGAAACAAGAAAACCCAGTTACAAAAAAACAAGGTAAAACCCATCCTAACAAAAATCGAAAATTGGGATGAAGAGAAAGATTATGATGATACGCAACAATAGCACAAGGAGGACAAGAGTCCCACCAATAAACCCCATGATGGTCCACTCCAAAATTTACCAAACAGTCAGCCACCTGATTCCCTTTGTGAAAAATATGTGTATCTCTTATGCACATAGAAGAAAGCAACGCTTGACAATTCAACCAACGAACCCTCAAATGCCAGGGAACATGATTATGAGAAGCAGAAATGAAAAGAACAACCAAGGATGAATCACACTCAATCCAAAGGGATCGCCAACCCTTCTCCCAAGCTAAGTTTATCGCATGAATAACAACACGCAATTCAGCTTCAAAAGAGGTAGCCACCCCTAAAGAAGTAGCAAAATACCCTACGCATGAACCAAAATGATCAAGAAAGATACCGCCAGTACCAGCCAATCCCGGTGATCCACGAGCTGCACCATCAGTATTCACCTTGACCCAATGTAGAGAAGGTGGTTTCCATAAAACTTCAATAACATGAGGTGACTTGGCAGGATGACCAGACAAACTAATAGCACGAAGAATACAAAGTTCTTTCACATAATTCTTCATGTTTTCCTTGCTCAGCGAATCAATTTCAAGGAGCTGACAATTAATTGAGCGAACAATACCGGTAATGGAAGGTCGACTATCGTCAAAATGAAGCTTATTACGTGCTGTCCATAGACAATATAAACAAGCTCCAATTAAAGCCCACCATAGAAGTTGAATCTGAGAGCCATAGCCTTTGCGAATAGGATAAGTAAAGAAGGTCATAATATCATCAAAATGAGAGATCACCCCAAACCAATTTAAACATGAAGACCAAACCTGACGTGAGAAAGAACATTCAAAAAACAAATGTCTCGGAGTTTCCACATGTGAGCAACAAAGGGAACACATGGAGGGAAGAGCAAAACCTCTATCTTGTAATAAAGAATCTGTAACAATTTTCCCATGCATGAATTTCCATAGAAAAAGAGAATTTCTAGGACGAAAACAAGAATTCCAAACCCAACGGTCCCGAACCACGAAAGATTGCTTGCTTTGTTTAATATCGTAGGCACGAGAAAGCGTGAGATGACCATTAGAAGAATCGGTCCAAATCAAAGTATCATCAATTTCAGTATGTAGACCAACTTCTCAACCAATATTACAAACTAGGGTACTCTTAAGAGCATTTCTACCCATTGGTGGAGGGCAAGAACAATGAAATTGCTCTCATTATTCACTCTAAATAGTAATTGCTTTTGTGCAAGTCTACCCGTTTGGAAGGAGGAAAGGAAAAAGTAAGAGCGATTACTATTCACAAACATATTTTTTGTTTGTTTAATGTTTTATTTGTTTTATCCCCACATATCATTATCGCCGTAGTTTTTTGAGTAATTTTAAAATTTTAATTTGCAAGTGTGTTTAAACTTTGTGAGATTTTTAAAGTGTCAACTTTGTAAGTTTTTTGCAAATTTTAATTAATTTTTTTTTGGTTTTTTTGATTTTTTTTTTAGAGTTTGGATTAATTATGTCTGTTGAATTGGGCAATTTTTGAAATTAGAGGTTCACAAAGAGCCACGTGGCAGGCTACAAAACCAAAAGGTCTACTGGAGTTCACGTGGTGGGGCCCCACCCTTTGTCTGTTGGGCTTAACTCGGGCTCAAGCCCTTGCCGTTGTTGAAGGGGCAGATAGAAAGGTGTTGGAGTGAATATGCACATAAGCCTTGCGGCTATGGAGTTTGGTTGATTTTATTCACTAAAACCCAAGGTGTATATTGTTCAAAAAAAAAAAACTCAATGTGTATAGTTTACCAAAATTAAGAGAAAGCAAAGATGTATGCTAGGAATTCAAGAAAAAAGAGGAGACATACGAAAAATAGTAGAGAGGGATCGTTCTTGCCGACGAAGTCGGAGAAGGGTTGCCACCCTTAGGGTTTGGGTTCGCCGGATTAAAACAAATTTGGAAGTTTGGTAGATAAATTTTTTTTTTCATCTTTAAAGATTAAAAAACAATTTGGTTTTTTTTTTTATTTATCAATTTTTTTAGTTGGGTGTACAGAAAGTTAGGTTGAAACAAAATATCCTTGGTTGTTATTGTGTTAATCATGCTTTTCATTTGTTAAAAAAAAAAATCATGCTTTTCATGGGTCTCAATTTTTTTTTTGAGGAAAAATAATAGTAACACAACTTAAAACAAACTCTTCAAAAGTATGATAATTTAGACACAGGAGAACGTACGATCATGTGAAGACCTTGCAATAACAAACGATAAGAATATGACTATGAATCCCTCAAACCACTGAAACGGTATCATATAAATACCATTAAAAAGTATAAGTACACACTTAACTATAAGTTACATAATAAATTTGATTAAAATAAAAAAAGGAAAAACTTGATAGAAGTCCAATTTTTTTAGCCAAATGTAGGAATAGTCCAGTTTATTAAAATAAGTCCAATTCCTTAAATTTATTTATTTTATTATCAATAATTATCTATTCAATGATAAGATTTACTAATACAAAAAACAAGGAGGTCCCGGGTTTAAGGCTCCAAGCTGGTAAGTCTGCTTAAATGTGGCCAGCGGGAGGCTGAAATGTCTCTGTGAGTCTTCCTGGCCCCCGGAAGGGGTGAATAACCGTGGCTTACCACCAGTTGTCCCCCTTTTAAAAAAAAATGATAAGATTTATTATAAAAATCAAATTTTTCGTAAATATCTCTTTGATAATTTCTTTTTTATTTATTTATTTTTAATTTATTGTTCTTCGTCTTGCTTTAAACCCCATTTATAGATGTTATTTTTAATTTTTATAATCAACCTATATCACAAGTTAACTATGTTTATCTACGTCTATGACAAATTCTTTTTTTATAAACAGCCTGTCACATATTATGTGTCTTGCTTATGGGTATATTACGTTTTTTCTATCTTTTAGATAGGTTTCATATCTCACTTTTATGTATAATATACATTCAGATATTTGTTACTTGAGTTAGGGTAGAATGTTTTGCAAATAGATTTATGTTAGTATATTAGTTTGTTTGTTATAAGTTATTGATTTTTTGGAGTTGGAAAATGCATAATATTAGAAGATTTTAATTGATTTTTAGTATTTTTAGAAAATATAAAATGAGTATAAAAGAAATAAAACATATAATTAGATAACTGGACTTACTCCTAAAAACACTCTATGTTTTTGGACCTGGATCTAAAAGCCCTAATAAAAAAACCGCCTAGGTCTCCCCTAGTCCCTTAAGTGCTAGGCCTTTTTTGGTCATCCGACTACCACCTAGCGACTTTTAGAACACTATTTATTCAATAGGATTCTTAAAAGTCACATATTTTGATGGACTTTTAGTGCTTTTATAGTTAGTTTTTTATCATAGCAAATCCAGCCTCTCCCCTAAGATTTTGATGGATTTCATTTTTCTCACTCTGATGATATACTCCACCACATGCCATCATGGAAAGCCTATCATTATCACCACTTCTACCACCATGTTGCCACCACCGCACCTCACCATGACTATCTCCTCTATCCCTATCATCACCACTAAAACTGTAATACCCTGAAAATTTTAAAATATATGATTATGTGGAAAAAAGATTTTATCGAAAAGTGAAATGATGAAAATGCCCTCGTTGACTAAACGTGATTTTTTAGGACGTATATTTTGTCTTGTTTCTTGACATATTTGGATAGAGTTCGATCCTACGAGTGCGTAGGCGAAAACCGTTCGTGAAACGGAGTTATAACGAAGAAATTAGAGATGTTTTCGTTGTTGGAAAAAAAAATTAAATAAATAAAAGAAATGGGGTTGGACGCTGCCAAGTGGCAGCAAGAGAGAGGGGAAATGAGGGATGCGGGAGAGAAAATGAGGAAGGGAGAGGACCAATGGGGAGAGGAAGAAGGGAGAGGAAGAAGGGAGGTGAGGGAGCATCGGATCCTTTTGGATTCGTCCAACCCAACCCGGTTCCTTGACCCTGCTCTAACTCCTCCGTCCGACGTCCGTTCGATGTGATTCCGGTGTCTATGGAAAGCTCTCATTGAGCCCAACGTCTCCATGGTGTTAGATTTCAAATTTTCTAATCCAAACTTACAAATTGAAGCCAAAAACCCACGGGTGGTTCTGGCGGCTTTACAATTTTTTCGGTGGCTCCGGAGAGCTTCACCGTCGATGAGCACCACCAAAAGACTCCTTTCAACCCTAGGAGCAAGGCCCAAGCCTTGGATGAGGCGTCAGAGTTCGTTTTGGTGGCGAATAGACAACTACCCGAATCGAGGGTTCTGGCGGGTTCATGGTGATTTAAGGTTGTTCCCGGCCAAATTGGCCTTGGCCACATGTATAAAACTTGCTCTACTCATTTAGATCTTCATTTCTGTGAAATTTGACAATTTTTAGAAATAATTGAATTTTTCCAGTGAATCAGGGCGGCGGAGCATGGCCAGAGGGCTGTCACTGTTATTTTTAAGCCAAACTATATGTCTTGATTTTAGATTTGATAATCGTATGACATAGGTTGATCATTTGAACCTAAATTCACTACGATACAGTGCTGGATTAATTTAGGAATCGACGATCCGACTGTTGGATTGTCACCAAACTTTGAGACATTATAATACGTAATATTTGAGGACCTTGGGAACTTACGGATCGGGAATCTGACGTATAGATCTTCCCGAATTGGATTTGTAAGTTTGTAAAATAAAACGTCGACCGCCACTTGAATTCTTGATTGGCGGAGATCCGACCGTTGGATCATGATGAAATTTTAGTATATTGTTCTGAAGCATAATGTGAACAACGAATGGGTTGATCCCTACGTAGGGTATGTAGGCAGTCTAACGAGACAGTTAGATGCAGCCATAAAACAACCCAAATTTAATATTATACTTGATTTCTTTAAGGAAAGAAATTTATTATGGTTAACAGCGTAGAGATTAACCATGATTTTATTTTGGCCTATCACTGGGTTTAGCTTCCAACTAAGAATTTTGGGTCGTTACAGAAACTATCGCCACCACTACCCTCATTGTCATGAATATCATCGCTACCCCTACTATGATCACCACCTACACCACCATCACTATGACCACCACGTCTACCACCATCATCACCGCCACCCTCATCCCTACTTCTCTAACACTCCAACATGACCTTGCCACCACAATCACCACATGATGTTTCCATCACCATCGTTGACACCTTCATATAAAGCTACTTTGTCATGGTCATGATCACCATTTCAATAATGAAAATTAAAATATTATTGCTAATTAATAAATTGGTAATTGAAAACTCCACGGTACTCTAGAATTCTAAAATTCTAGTATTGAATTCTCTAGGATTACGCAAAAGTCTACTATTTAACTCATTTCTTTTTAAAAATAAAAAATAAACATCACTGAAAGTCTGATATTTATAGAGTTTATAATACTTAATGTTATGTTTAAATTTGTGGATAGTTTATATGAAGAGATACTCATACTACGGGTAATGCTAGGGATACTAAATTTAGAGAATAAATTTTGGAAACTAAAGGACATGGAAGGTTATGATTGATTTATTACTTAAGCGTTGATAAACACGCTCATTCCTATTGGTGACACATAATTTAGTTTGTAAACTTAGTCTCCAAATTTAATCTCCCTAGCATTACCCTTCATGTTACTAATTAAACCAGCTATATATAAGTTGTAACTATAATTGAATAGATGTATGAACACGTGAAATATTGAAATCTATGTATTTGTTTCTAATATTTTAGTAACACTGAATTAATGGGTGGTTAATTAAAGATCACTAACCGAGATAGTAGAGAGTGAAACACATGCGGATTTATTTAAAAAAATTTCAAAAAGTTGCACATTGAGAGCTTGCTAGCTATCTCTCCAATTGAGACCAATTAAGTTTGGTCAAACAGTACTGCTTTGCTGCATGATACTTACGTGGGCATTAATGTGTGCACATAATTATTTACAAATCCAATCAACAAGCGTTGTATTTTAAAAGGATTTTGTTTTAAAAAAAAAAGTATATATATATATATATATATATATATATATATATATATATATATAGTATTTCTCGTTAGAAGTTAACAAACAAATGATCAATTAAACATTTAAGGCTACGTGAGTTTTATATTCGTATGGAGATGGAGACATTAGGGCAACGGGGAAGTTGGGTCTAGTCAATATCAATGTGGAGCAATACTTTATCTAGTTAATCATGATGACCATTTCTTTTGTTTTTGGTTTAAAAAAATAATTTTACCAAGTTTAATAAAATTATTGAAATATTTATCACTGTTCAGAAATTACATTTTTTTTTCTTAATCAAAAGCGATAATAAAATTCAACAACAAAGCAAGAAGTATACAAAACACAAATCTCACAAAAATTACAAAAACAAGACACAAACCTTCAACATTTTACACGAATCTCATGCGTTTCTTGATTGAGAGCATATGTATGGCTCACTTTTTTGCATTTAAAGGATATAAGAAAATTGTAAGCGGTTAAAAACTGTAAGTGGTCAATTGCTTGACTGGATATGAGCTGCTTCTTTGACTCAATGAGCCCTGAAGTTAAACATTTGGAGCTTCTTCTTTGGCTCAATGAGCCCTGAATTTAAACATTTCCCTTTTCTTAGTGTAGTATTTAGAATTAGTATTGCTAGTAATAAAACGGTTTATATCACAAATGTCCAATGAAATTGATCCACACCATCAAGATGGTCCCTGAAATTGAAAATCAATCAATGTAGTCCTTGAAAATAGGTGTCGCACATTAATATGGTCTTTCGTCATAATTTTGTCAAAAGTTTTGTTATGTGCTGATGTGACACATAATTGGGTCCCACAAGATGTGAGAGTTTTTATCACAATTGGTGTCCCTGAAATTGACCCACAACCTCAAGATAGTCCTTGAAATTGAAAATTGATCAACGTAGTCCCTGAAAATAGGTGTCGCAAATAAATGCGGTCCTTCTGTCATAGTTCTGTCAAAAATTTGGTTTTGTGATGATGTGCATTTATTATTTAAATAAAAAAGTTGTCAAAACACCTTTTTGCACAATGAGAGTATCTCAAGGCAGAGCTCGCCATTCTTTGCATCACCAAGATCACTGGGAGAGCGCTCAACAAGCTCTCCAAGGTTAAGGTTGTCAGGCTGTCGATCACCTAAATGTTGACGGTGGAGCCACAAAATTCGTCACTAATCCAAGCCGTCACCAAAGGTGGTCTCGATCCTGGTCCAAAATTCGATGAAGGGTGTCGAAGAATGTAAAGATGGGTGTCTTGAGAATATTTTTTTTAGAGAAGAGACGGCGAAGGCTACAATAGATGGAGGTAGAGGAGTATGGGATAAGATCGGAGGTGATTATGAGACCAAGTGCAACAACCGGGCCCTTATTTTATGAGTTTATTATTTTAAAGGAGAAAATTGACAAAAATGCCCCTAGAGGCGAGATTGTTGACTTTGTTGACTGTCTTTTTTATGACTCATACGAGCCACTATTTTACCGTATTCTCGTAGTATTCATCCCTGTGAACGCATAGGTGCAAGCGGAATTGAATTTGGAGCTACGATAGAGATTTAACGAACTTACGAACATGGAAGGCAATTCGGTAATTTCATGTTTAGAGATATTTTGCGGCTTGTTTTGTGACCCACGTGAGGCCCACACCCCACTCTTTCCTTTTTTCCCGTGTCTCCCAGTCCCCCAGAAATCCTACTTTTTTCAGCTATCTCCACTCATTTGCTGCCACCTTATCTCTCATTCTCTTATTTCACTCTTTCTCACCTCTCAACTCCCTCTCATCTTTCTCTTTCTCTGCAAGTGTAGAGAAGCCACCCAAGGCACACACCACCTAACACCTTCTTCCGGCGAACTCCACGTGAACCACCGCTGACTGCCATGACTATCTTGTTCCCTCACTCACTCTCTCATTCAATCTCTTTCTCATCTCAGTAAAACACCACCGAGCCATTACCCCAGCCATGTACGACCATTACCAATCTGGCGAGCCTCAAAATGCAGACCATCTTCCCCTCGACCCTACAAACTTAACCCAAGCTTTAGGTTACTAAAAATCATGCATAAAAGCTCACATATAACTCTGTTTGAAATCTGAGTTTTCTGGCGAGAATCTCGCCTTTACGGCGAAGGTAAGACTTCAACGATCTTAAACTAATTCGATGTGATGTTATGAATAAATATTTGAGTTCTTATGTGTGTTTTGATGGGATTCGGTACAAAAAACATCTCTAGGGAGTTTTCTCCAGATTGTTTTTGGAACTCTGAACCGTGGTTGTCGTGCCACATTCAGACCCTTTTTTCGGCCAACTCCGACCATAACATGGCCTTAAATGGGTATAGACCTATTCCCTACACTTCTAGCTTCACTTAGGTTTTTGTGTCATCGATTTTGGTTGAGATTCGAGCTTATTTGGAGCTTTGAAAGTCGGCCCTACAACCTGCAAATTTGTAGGCTTTGTGAGGAAGGCAAGTACCAGTGTACTCGCAGGCTCGTGGGCGAGCCACTGAGAGTGACGCGTGCAACCACCTTGTGGCGGCACGTGGCGGCGCGTGGTGGAGCTCGAGGTCCCCCCTTAGATTTCTCAACGCGCCAAACCCGAATCCACAGCCCGTTTCTCGAAATTTGATCGTTCTAAAATAGTTCCTTTACTAACCGTACTTTGTATGAAAATGCGTAATTACGTTAGTACGTTATATATTTACGTAAACGGTTTCGTTTCTAGGTGAAACGTTTTGCAAGGATCTTCGATGCCCGCGAGGCGGGTTTGACCCAACGATATGACTGTGAATGGGTCTTTACTTTTAAATACTTTATATTTATTTAGTTTCCACATATATATTTAATAAAAAAAATTTCTATGTATACCTAGATTAGATTAACGTTTATAAGAATTAACAAAATGGCGGAATTTACAAAATTATGCTAAATCCTATGGGATGCACAGGTATGCATACTACTATGGGATTTTATATATGGCCATGATTAATATTTTATTTGAATAGTATTTTGTTGACTAGAATTATCAAATCACTATGGCATGACTATATTTACGTTATCTGCTCATCGTGTGCTACACTGGTGTCTGTACTCGCTCAGGTCAAGGCCAGTCTTCATGTGTATGTTGACATCGCACCGTACACTCACTATGGATCTGTCGCAGGTGCCAGTCCTGTCCTAGGCAATTAGGACTCGTACGTGATGCGCATAGCGCCAGTCTTCACGTGATTGTAGTATTAGAGTGTAAATCATTATTACACCCAGTCATGTTCATGTTAGAATATCTCTGGATGAACTCGTGTGTCAGCATATGTTGATGAGCACTCGATATGAAATGTTTATTTATGCGAGATATTATGGTTACCGGAGGTTATGTGTTTATTTACGAATTATTGTGACATATTGCATTCTTGAGATATTGTTGGCTACAGTAAGTATATTCATATTATAAATATGTATGTTATATTTGTAAACTATACTTGTTTTAAGGCGAGAGGTTATCACATTTTTCAAAAAGGATTTACAAAGTTTTATTTTTAGGCCCAATCACCCTTATTTTTCTCCCCTCCAGGTTTTGGTAGCAAACCTTTCGTGTCGATGAAGATTCTTGGAAAATGTGGGTATAGGAGAGTACCTTTTGGTGGTATAAATCTTATCCTACTTTTACTATACTTTACTTATGCTCTGACATCACGTGTGAAATGGGTCCATTCCCAGTCAATGCGCACTCTTCTATTTAGGCACTTTTAGGTTTAATTTTACTCACATTTTTCACATCACTACACTTTGTGGCTTCATCACCTTCCTGGTGTCAGCCAGCACAGCTCGATTCGGAATCTAGGCGAACATTCCGGATCGAGGTGTGTCATCGAGTTTCTCGGTTGACAACTTTTTTAATTAATTACTAAATTCTTAGACCTATTTCCAATTTATTTTTTATTTAGTTAGACTTGTGGGTCTATTTATTTGCCACATCAACACATAACAAATTTTTTTAAAGAATTACGACGGAATGACCACATTGATTTGAAATATCTATTTTAGGACTACATTGATCAATTTTTAATTTCAGGAGCCATTTTGATGGTGTGGGTCAATTTCATAGACCATTTATGATATGAAACAAGTTGTGGGACTCATTTATGTGCCACAACTGCACATACTAGAATTTTGTTATAGAATTGTGACGGAATGACCACATTGATTTACGACACCTATTTGCGAGGACTACATTGATCGATTTTTAATTTTAGAGACCATCTTGATGAGCAAAGCTCGTTCCCTATTATTGTCATTTCAAAGCACCTTGAAATTAGTCATTTCTCATCAGCCAAGGATGGAAGCATCCGCTTCAAATAGAGTAATGTTATAAAAACCCTAAAAAATTTTAAGGAAAGATGACAGTGAAACTTTTTGAAAATCCAGTGTATATGAAATTCATTATGATTACTCTGGAATCTGGATGTTAATTAGTATAAACTTATCAAGATCATGAATTTACGAGTCATTTATAATATTTGATTAATCAACAGTAGTTGGTTTAGCCTTCACAAATCTTCAGTAATATTGTCATATGCCTGGACTGTACTTAGCATGCCTCCACAAAAGTCATACGAAATGGAACAACACAAATAACAGAAATTAACAACACCTTCACCTCATTTATCAATATGAAAGGTAAACATAAAAAAATCTAAATCACATTAGAATATTTATCTTTTTCATTAAAAGGTTTATCATATTACATTTATGAGAGTAATGTTAAAAAAATATATTTTGTACATTGGCATACAATTGGTTATAGTAAATGATGCATATATCCAACATTTAATGAGATAAACTCATTAATTGACACGATACGTATCAATTGGCACGTCATTTGATATACCAATGTTGTACAAAAATATGATCTTCCTAACATTTTCTAACATTTTCTTATCTTTATATAATGGATGTTTTACTAAGTTTATGTTTCTTTCTACCAATCCTTGTATGGTTAGAGATGGCTTAGCTATGATTATATATGCGGCAATATTCAAGAAATTAATGTCATCAACTGGAAACAACAATACGTCTTTGAGGTAGGATAAGTGGAAAAGGATCCTCGCCGGATAATTTTTCTAGGGATTCTGCAATCATGTCCGTTCATCGTACATCGTGCGGTCAGTTTTCGTTAGGTATTATTTATATTTGAATTTTAAATTTTAAATTTTAAATAATTTATGACCGCACGATATATGATGAACGAACACAATTGCGGAATCCCTAGGATCTCTAAGAAAAGGATCCACGCCGGATCATTTTCCGGATAAAATAGCTACAAATTTCTCGGTGGACAATTGGATTTACTTTCAGCAAATGAAAATAACTTCACTTTTCACTTCATTTTTTCAACATGAAAAACACTTGCAAGAAATAAAAATGATAGTGCCGAATTAACTTGCTAACATTTTAGAGGTTGAGCATCATTGTGTATGTATAAGAAGGATATATATACATATAATATAATATTTATGCTGCACTTCTAAATTCATTAGGAATGTGATTGCGTAAAATTTAGTAGGACTCATAATACCTTTAAGATAGTTTCCTAGTTGTAATTCTATTCATTGGAGAGTAAGATTCTATCTCCTTTTTGAATAAAGGCACAATGGGGTGATAAATAATCACCACTGAACCACCAAATTATCTCTTCTTTCTATCCTTGCCACCGACCCCTCTCCCTCTCTTTTCCTTCAGTAAAATAGGCTTACAATATGTTATCAAGCACACTCTCGTTGCTGCGCTAAGGAACTAAAGGATTTCTGAGAGGTTCTTCAACAACTAGCATTCAAAGGTTTTCTTCGTTTCCATCCAATCCAAGTTCTTCTAAAATACAGAATCGATATTTTATAAGACCTAATAGCATGAAACATTCACCATGATGCATGAACCCTAAATTTATTGTTGCTTTATATTGCCTATATTGCATAAATTGCTCAATTATATTTTTTTTGCACACGCAATATCAGTATGTTGATTTTGCATACGCAATATTATGTTTTACTATGCTATTGGATATTGCTATGTTGAAAAATAGAAGCAAAACTAGGTTATAAAAATAATAATAAAAAAAAAAACCCTAAACGCTAGCCGAGCCATAACCTAAAGCTGCGCTGCGCTGAAAAAAAGGAAAAATTGTGTCGCCTTGTGCCTAGTGCACAAAACCAAAACAACACCATTTAGCATCAAGGTTAGTTGAGGCTGTCAATAGACAATGAGATGGCTCGAGAGAAAAGAGAGACTAGGCGTGCCATTGTCAGAGGCTGCTAATAGACAATGTTTTTGTTTGAGTGTGTGTGAAAGATGAGAGTTAATCTAACTTTTTAACTAAATGATTGTGCATCGAGTGGGACAATGGTTCAATTAAATTCTTTTCTATGGCTCGAGTTAACAAGGACTTTAAATTCAATGCAACTTCGTGTATGCTTGCCCAAAAAGTAAATGAAAGCAAAGTAGAAGCTAAAACGAAAAACAAAATATAACCATTTAATGATGGAGTCAACATTATAAACGTCAAGTACATCTAGGCCAATGAGCCGAGCTACATAACTTGAAATGTAAAATGATCGAAAATGTAAAGAAAGCAATAAAACTCTACAAGATTCAGGCCATGAAGGGTAAGATAATGCTAGAGAAGCCCAATGAGAACACTGGTATTGAATTGGAGTTAGTACAAAACATGTGCCTTGAAGAGGAAATCAGGGTAGTCGGAATTGCACATCAACCAAATCATCCCACAGGGTGGCAAAGCTGTTATAGTTTTAGATCTCATGGATGGGCAGTGTTTGTTTACAAGGAAGGCTTTGAGATCGTAGCTGAAGAGCTAAGAAAGTTTTGCTAAAGAGCAATCAGGTTTGTGTTGAAAAGTAGTTGGTTGATTGAAGAATCACTCAAGGGTTTATTTAATCGTACGTAGAGATTGAATTTGATGAATGTCCTCGGGTTGAAGGCCTATGACTCTGTTTACAAGCAGGAGAGAAGAAGCAACCTTGATCATTTGACAGAGTTGTAGTTGGAGTAGGTTTGTCATTTAGCGTTGACTGTGACTATAATTCCTGGTTGGTGGCCTTCAGTTATGTCTTGAGGGTCGCATGATGTGGTAAAACTTAACACACATATTTAAACCCTATTGATGTAGTAAATGAAAGTAGGGATCATTCTAGGCTGGGGATTAAAAGGGATGCTAATCTACCCAAATTAAACTCTAAGACACTAACTAGACTCAAAAAACAGAAAACTAGACTTAAACAACTCAAAACAAGCTGATTTGACTCAAAACACACAAACTAAGTGGTTATGACTCAAAACTAGACCTAAAGGGTGATTTGGACGAAAATTAAACTAAAAAGACTCAAAGAACTTGAGGGGAATTGGTTTTGACGAATTTAAAAACTTAACAAACAGATTTGTAAAAACAACTTAAAAAGACACGAAATTAGGTGATTTGAATGGGTGAATGGCTAGTTAGAGGGTCATTCTCCACACATGACACATATGCAACACAAATCGATTTCCAGTTACTCTTTCAATAAACCATGAACCTCATCACCCCAGATTAACTGTGAACAACACTAATTAACGCTCAGATGTTCCTAAATTCATTGAATTGGACGAACAACGCATCGGCAACCAAATTATTCTTCGATAGTTCCCTACATGAACATCATAATAGAAATACAATCAAAGATCATTAAGCTTTGTGAAAATCATAAGCATTGACAAGGCATTCGTAACTATGAACAGCATGATACTCCTGCCAGGAATTTACTTAACGCGATCGTGACTAGCAACCTCCACTACTTGTAAATATAAGTTTGTAACTATTAGGTGAAACTCCCTTATATTTTAGCATCAAATTCATGCATGCAAACTAAGTGTGCACCCTCAATCAACATACAAGAATAAGTTTTCAATCAAACAGTTAAGCAAATTGCATTCACGATTTATGAAACAATAACTGGATGTAATCAATTCATATCACATATATGTTCATGGCTTTGAATTCTCCCTTAGCTAAAACAAGTTTAGTTCCACATGTTTGCAAATAAACAAAGACAATTAAATTTAAACATTGAAAACAAAGATAGAATACACCTGGGAACGCTCCAACAGTCCAAAGGTCTTGAATAGCAAGCACGGCTCCAAGTTCTTCTCCTTACTTCCTTGCAAAGCTACGGCACAATGGGGATTTTCTGAGTTTAAAGCTCTTGTGTGTGGTACAACCTCTTTGAAAATTCGCCAGAATTATGTATATATAGGGTAGGGTTTGGCAGAAACCGAGGGGAAAGATTAGGTTGTTTGGATGGATTAGGACTCCTAGAATCAGATGGGAAGTATTTAGAATAGGACAGGACTCATTTTGCAGCTGGAAATAAGTTTAGATAATGTTGGATAAATAGGATAATGTTTGAATAATGTTGGTTAGGATAAGATAAGGTAGTTTGGATAATGTTACCTTCTTTTTAGCTGATTCCTTATCTTCAATTTCTTGAATTAATTTCTTCAACTCTTTAGCACATTCCTAGCCTCTCTTGAACTTCAAAAACCTCCATCCATCTTGCTCCATGCATATGCTATCCATTCCAAGTCCAAAACTACTCCAAAATGCTCCAAATTGCACTTTCTTGCCAACTTTGTCATTTGAACCTGAAAACACACGAAAATAGCTTAAAACACTTTAATAAGCAATAACTAACTAAGTAAATGCAAGAAAACAAACTAACTAAGTCGCATAAATATGCTCCTATCATCGCAATAGTGACGTTAATGTGTTGGATGATCCATGCTTATACATTTAAAGGGGCAAGATATTCTCGGGTCTTGGTCGTTTGCAAGACAAACACACTTCAGAAGGATTTTTGTCCAAGGCCTCAGACAGTTTGGGGTGAAGTGAGATGGTCGTCCGAATCGTAGTTTAGGTTTCGAAGTTGATGGACCGGAGAACGTCTTATTTTAAATTTATCGCCCAAACAAATGGCAGACTCATTTTCGTTGAAGTCCTTTAGTATTAATTAGATGATTTGATCACACTTTATAAGCAGAAATTTACTGAAACCAAGTGTTTCTAAAAGTTTTCTAATACGATTCGTTGCCTCGTAGGAGGCAAATACATAAGGTACAATGGCTGGTTTGGTATTGCTGTGCTTTGAAAAAAAGCTGCTTCTGCTGTGCTGTGAGAATAAGCAGCAGAGTGTTTGGTAAACTTTTTTGTAAAAGTGCTTTTGAAAAAAAAGAACAGTATTATAGTGTTTGGTAAACTTTTATGTAAAACAGATGTGAAAAAAAGGCCGGTTTTTCAAAGCTGAGTTTTGCAGCTTCTTGTTTTTGGCTTGTTTTCACCCAAAACTGTGAAAAAAAGCTGAAGCTGAATGTTTACCAAATACCAAAAACTCTCCCAGCTTTTTTTCATAGCAGCTTTTTTTTAAATGCAACATAATAAAATCCTAATAGAAAATATACCCCACTAATTACAATTACAAGAAATCCTAAAAGCCAACTCATGGCAATACTCTGTTAGATTAAAACGGTGTTTCTCTATTCGAATTTTGTTTCACAGTTAACGTGTTTATTTCCTATTGGTGATGCATATTTGGTTTTCAAATTTGGTTTAAAATTTTGGTCTTCCTACTCTTTTCTATTAGAGTCCATTTATGGGTAGGACTTTATTAGATTAAAGCTTATAAATACTTCAGATCCCTACTCATCCTTCTATTATCCCAAACCCTAAATTCCCCATATAGTTCTCGTGATAAAGGTGCGGTTGTGAAGAGAAGATCTTGAGTTCTTTTCTGTTGCGGTGCAGCCGCTGTTGATGATCATCTCTTTCACCATGTCGAGCACTCCAGATTAGTTGATTCATTGTGTCCTAATGACATGAAACTGATAAGGACTTACATACACTTCCTCAAATTGTTGCAAAGATTCATAACTCTTCAGAAGAAAAAGAATGGAAAACAAGAAAGATAAATTGTAGAGGTAGAGAAACGTAGAAAACGAAGCTCTCTATAATGATGAACTGATTTTAATATAACAAATTAAAACTATATGATTTGTTCCCAAAACTCATCACACTCCTCAACATATGTACTTCTATAAGTGATGATTTGGAATCATCAGTATATTATGCAGGTTGCAATCAAGCCACCCAATCAGTCTAAGACATACTTTCTCGTGACAAAATTAGGTCTTGTTCAGATCGAATAACTTCAACACCCAAGAATTACTTGTCCCCAATGCCTTTCGTCTCAAACTCCATCTCCAAGTACTCCTTCAGTCTAGAAATTTCTTCCTTGTCATTTACAGTCACAATCATTTCATGCACGTTAATTACGACTCTTGTCAGTTTACTCCTGTAGTTCTTTTTTTGTTGAAAACTTTACTCCGGTAGTTCAGAAAGAGTATGATTGGAATTTGTCTGCCTGTTCCCGATTCTTCATTTGAAGAGGAGGATCGTTGTAATATGCCGGGATTGTTGCTGGAAAGAACATTTGTCTAACTCCTTCGCCCTTAATAATGGGGAATATCATTCCTGATGCACCCTAAAAATAAAAGGAAAAACCAAATTTTAGTTCAAGTGAAAACTTACGTATGTATTAATTGGTAATTGACAAGCATGTTGATAAACAGGAACTATTGAGAATTTTTAGTGAACATACCAAGATCAATCTAGTCCCAAGCCATACACCTTTAGGTGCAGGGATTGGAATTATTAAGTGGTCAACTCCATAGACAGCCACAACAAAGAAATGGAAAAACAGATGGACCGGACGAGGGTTAAGACCAGAGAGAAGAGATATAGGTCCGTATGAACATATGCCTCCAAGGCTCAAATAGTCGAAACACGCTTCGCGCATTTCCTGTCTTACCGGGTCAGGTGATGCACAAAATACCTTGTACAAGGCTCCGACCAATGTGTTTATGGTAGATGAAACATGCTGCAAAAAGAAAACCATGTACAATAATTATCAGCAAAGCGGAAATCGCAAACAGCACCATCAAACAAATTATACATTTCACGTATGAGATAATGTTTGTTCATCAAGGTATCTAATATATTATGTTGTCAGACTCTCAAAGTATACATTAACATATCACATTGTCTAAACATGGATTTTTTTATTTATTCCATATCTGAGTGATGATTCATACCTTGCGTAATGTGTAGAACGATTCTAGATATTCGCACAAAGTTGGTGCGTCACTGAGATCAGTTAGGGGTCTAAGAAGATCCCTAAGAAGAACAATGTCTGAAAGTGCCAAAGTCATTCCTCCTCCGGTTAAAGGGTGTCTCATGTTGAATGCATCACCCAATAAAATTGCACCAGGAGTGGGAATAGGAGTAGTAGGCATGCTTTTTGTTGGATTTATACACCCAAGGGTGTGTTATAGATATGTGGTATTTGTCCCACATTGACCATTTCTCTTTCTATCTTCCCTCCTAGCCACTATATAAAGAGGGCTTTGGGAAAGGAGAAAATAGACCCAAAAAAAAAATTCTCTTAGCGGTAGAGAGGAGAGATAATGCTCTCCACTCTCAGTAATCTTTTTATCTCTTAGTTTAGCCTCTAGGGTATCACCTTGGCCCTACGATTAGGAGCTACTAAGAATTACAATGGTTTGATCCATGTGCATAGGCACAAGGTACGTAGGTAATCTAACGGGGCTAGATGCAACCGAATCCTCCCTTGGATGACGCTTTCCTTCGTGGTTCATGCAACAGTTCGTAGGAACGAGACGGTGATCCAGAATTCATTAATTTTGCAAGGAATGTTTTATATCAAAATCCTTATATTAATAGTATAAATTTCCAACAGTGGTATCAAAGCCATAGGGCTCATTCCTTGCCTTACAATTCGATGCAAATTGTGAGAACCACGATAGCCACCATGGTTGCATAAACCCGAAAAATCACATTTTGATTCGTTGCATTTTTTGAGGATTTCTTTTGAGAAATATGCTATCCTATGTGTGAGAATCATTCTCTCAAAACTTCATGCAAATATGTGCCACGGTTTGAGAGAAATCACAAACCCTAGTTTTGTGATTTCTTGAAAATTTCAGTTTTTTTTCAGTCGTTTTGCGAGCTGAATTTAGGGTACATGGAGCTGATTTTTCTGTATTTTTTTGATAGGGATATGTAGTCGGCCATACAAGCTTCAAAACCATATAAAGTACACATCATTTGGACAAGTATTGAAGAAGATATTGCTTCGCAAACATGCCTTAGCGAATCTATGAAATTTGGGATTTCTGTAGAAAAATTGGAGAAGAAAACGTGATTTTATGTTCAGATTTGGGAGCTCTTTTTGGTGCTATTAGAGTTAGTTTTTGGAATTTGTTCAAAATAGTTGTAGCTCGTGATTTTATCGAGTGAGATACAGTCTTTTGAAATTGGCCTTACGAAATTGAAAATCTAGGATTTCATATTTCTTGGAGGAAGATAGTCTCTAATATTTTGAGATATTGTGTCAATTTAAATTACTCATCTCGATTGAGTATTTTAAATGGGATATTATATCATTTTAATTGCTCCTTTTGAGACTTGAGCATTTAAATGGAGAAAAATATTCTTTTGTAGAATATTATTTCATGAGATTAATTCTAATTAGGTGATTTGATTTTCATATTATCCTGATTATCAAATTAGAATTAGAATTACTAAGAGATTATCTCCTATTATCTCTATAATTAATGTGGATTGATTATTTAAGCGATTATCTCCTTATTAATTATTTTAAATTGATTATCTAAGTGATTATCTTCTGATTAATTTATATATGATTGTTTATTCTTCTTTATTTAATTATGAATAATTGAATATTGTTGTTGGGCTTATTATGAGCATGTCATTTAGGAAAATGATCCATATTTAGGATGTTCATTAAACATGGACTGGGGTTCACTACACTACTAGAATTATGCTCATTGCCCACCATTTTTTGCACACCCTTTGCAATTGGTGGCCATAGATATAAAGTTGCTACTCTTACTATTTTTTGGTGGCTTTATAGTGGGATGCCGTTGATATCGGTGGCTTTGTAAATTAAACTGTCACCATTGTCAAAATTTGGTGCCTTTAACCTTTATGACACCATTCATTGGTGTCAAACTATAAAAATTTTGACACCAAAGACTTTTGACATGTGTTTTTCAACTTTGGGGCCTGTTTTTTTTAATTTCTTTTTTAGTCTTCTTCTCCTTTTTTCTGTCAAAAATATTATTTTTTTTCATTTAATAATCCTATTCTACAGTACTTTCACCCCCAAATAAATACAAAGTTAGACAACCCTAATTCTCAACCCAGCCTTTCTCTCTCTCTCTCTCTTTCTCTCTCTCCATTGAGCTCAACTCTTTGCCTCCTCCCTAACCCTTTCGATGGGATCGACGACTCACTCTCCCCTCCCCTGAGCTCAACTCCTCGTCTCCTCGCTAACCCTTTCGATGGGATCGACGACTCAGTATGGGATTTTGTGAGGAGAAGACATGCGGCTTACAAAGAGGAGGAGAGATAAAGGGCGAGGGGGGAGAGAGAGAGGGATTCTGTGAAGGGAAGGCATGCGGCTTGTAGAGAGGAGGGAGGGAGGGAGGAGAAGATGAAAAGCAACTGCAGCAAGTTCATCGACAGGGTCGCAGCAATGAAGACCCTTCGGCAGCAGATTCAAGTCAATCTGGGTAAAGTCATGGCCTTCAACCCTCATCAAAGCTTCCCTTTCAGCCCCTTCTCCAGGTTATTTTTTATTTAACCAAATCTATCGATTTTGTTTTGTTCAATTTTAAGTGTTAAAAATTGAATAGATTTTTGCGTAAATTTTTTTAATTAGATTGTGTTATGGGTTATGATCAACCATTGAATTGGTTTGGGAGTTTTGATTTAATGAGAAAAGTGGGGAGTTTTCTTGGGTGAAATTTTAATTGGATTATGTTTTGAGTTTGAGAAATTTGTAGCATGCTTATCCAAGCATGCAAGTTTTGTAATAGACTTCAAAATGAAATCGGTTTGGAGGGTGTAATTAGATTATGCTATGGGTTCTAACAAAGGATTGGATTGGGTTTGGGAGTTTTGAGGGTGAGAGAAAAACAGAAGAGAATGGCTGGAAGAGAGATTTAGGGTTGGGGGTAAGAAGACAGAGGAACAAAGGTTTATGGGTTCTGAAACACAATTTTTTTTCACTTTTCACTTTTCAGTTTTCTCATCTTTCACTAGCAAATTACTCAAACTGTTTTCTTTTCTTGCAAAAACTCAATTGTTGATCGACCATTTTGAGGTACGTTTTGTGTGTTTGTTATTGCGTTTGGTTTCGGTTTCGTGTGTTTTCCTCGCAGTTTCGATTTCAGAGATTTGTGCTAGCATGCTATTTTGTGTGTGCACAGTGCCTCAAGTCTATCACATGACCCTTTGAACATTCCTCTTTCAACAGTCTTGCTCTTAATCACATGATCACGTCTGATTTTACTGTATGTCGTCCAGCATTATCAATGCCGACGTTTGTTCTCCCATGTTTTTTTTTTGTGCATGTCAGAAATTAAGAAAGACCTTAATTCAACTAATTCGCAACAAGTTTACAAATTTTCTTGCTTTATTTATTTGTACACCTTTCAGATTGATCCAATCATCCAAGTTATCTGAGCTTTAGTATGGGTTTTAAGGTTGTTACCCTTTTCTTTTCTCCAGACATGGGATGCTGAGGTTGAGATGCTTTGCGAGGTTGAGATGCTTTGCACTTCAGGCCGGAGTTACAGAATTAGGGTATGTCAAAACTATCTCGATTGTGGTCTGAACTTAAATAAAGAAGATGAGGTCTTGACAAAAGAACAATTATCTAGACACATACATTTTACAAATGGGTATATCTATGTATATATTTTAATGTATAATCCATTGTATAGTGCTTTAATTATGTATGGATGGTTTATGTTGGTACTGAATTGTTTTGGATGCTAAAGAGAAATGTTATGGAAGCTTTTCCAAGTCCATTGCCTGTAGATGATAAATAATATGCAGACCAATATGCCATTACACATTTTTCGTTTCAATCGGGCACTGAAATTTTCGTTTAAAACTTTTTAGAATGGAACTGAGTGAGTAAAATCTACCTGCCCTTTAGTTAAGGTACCAAATGCTTTCTAGGTTTTCTTCTTGAACTGTGATTTCTGTCTTCCCTCCTGTTATGTTTTATCAGTCTATATGGTTTCGATTTCCTGTGTTTGGTTTGATAGTTTCTCTAAATGTCTGATGCAAATTGGTTTTCAGTTTCAGGAAACGGTGCCATTGAAAATTTGGGAGTTTCGATTTCGATTTCGCAAGTTCTTTGTGTTGAAGGTATATAATGTGTTTTAATTTAGTTTCCTTTGTCTGCTTGCGCCTGGGTTTTTTATTTTAATTTTTTAATTTTGTTTTGCTTATTTAGAACGATTTTCTGTCATGTTTTTTCTATGTGTTTCAGTTGTGGGTGTGTTCATAGTATTTTTTTTTTTGTAGAGTTTCAGGATTTAACACTGCTGGATTTTAATCTTTTTGCTTCACATTGTTGCTGTTGTGATACAATATAAATTAGAATATAATAGATTTTGCTGCCAGCAAGATTAATAATGCGATATTCTAACTTCCAAATATAATTGGATTTGTTTTCATTGCTCATTGTTTTCAATTTTGTGGTTTTGCTGTCTGTGGCTCTCTTTCGCTATCTTCTCTCTCAGTCTCGCTTGCTCTCAGATTGGATATTTTTTCGGTGAGTTATTCGAATCTTGCATCTGGGAGTTTTTTAACCAAATCTATCGAGTTTCTTCCCCACTTGAAAAGTAACAGTCCCAGCTTTAGTTCAAAGCTTCATATATCAACCCAGGTGTGTATTCATTTGCATATTTACCTGATTTTAAAGGAACATTGCAATTGGTCACCCGCAGCAATGCGCGGGCACTATTTCTAGTTTATTACTAAGTCGTAATGGTGTAGGGTATATGTAAATGAATTCAATTAGAACTCACTTTTTTGTTTTCTGTTTTGTAGCTGCCTTGATCATTAGTTGGTGATGTTTGGGAGATTGAGAGTATGATAGGATAATTTTATTGTATAATCGAATACTTTTGTATAACCATTGTGCTTATACATTTTATATAACCATTGTACTTATACATTATATATGTATCAGAGACCCTATTTTTTGGATCAATATAGTATATAAAAGGATTTGTCATCATCAATGGGAATGGGATTATAATTTGGGTGCCCAAATTACTGGGCCCTTTTTAAAAAAAAATATATTACAACATAGCCACCAATGTATAAAAATTATATAATATTTCAAAAGTGTAACTATTCATTGTGCTACCATTATCTAATTAGTAGCCATTATTACAATAGAGTCCTCTATATACGCCACACTTTCTAGTTTAGTGGCTGCTTGGTGGCCATTAAGGTTTGCCACCAATGTGAGTGGCAACACTTGACAATAGCCAAAAATGAAAAGGGTGGCTTATAGCCAAATTTCTAGTAGTGCTAATGGTTACCTCTTACTTGATGTGGTGTCTAAGAAAAATCTTTAAGGAGACACTTTGGGTGTCAAAGAAGGTCGGTTTTTTAAATCTTAGCGTTGCCACCCCTCCCGGATTTGATATGGCCACACTTACGGAGGCCCACATATCGAGCCCATTGTCTAAAACTCAAATTTAATCCCAATGAATGGCCTTTTATATGCATGAGTACTATATGATTGTTTAAGCCTTTGCCCATAATTATTATTATTATTATTATTTGCATTCAATTGGATGTAGCATGAAAAACAAAATGGAAATGTGTTTGGAAAAATATCTGGACAAATTTTTTTCAAAAATAAATATTTGTTTCCAAGGTAATTAAAACTGTGAACCCAACCTATAATATTGGGTGGTAATTACGAGTGACTTAGTGGATTTTTTTATCTTAATTTGTAGGACAGGTTCATATTTCTTAATTAAGACTTGTGAAACAAATAAGAAAAATATGTGGTTAATATATATACATATATATATATATATATAGTATATGTATGAATGTTTATATATTATTTTTGTGCATAATGATATGGCTTAAATTATCAAGAGTTGCAAAATATATTTTTAATGCTTAAGTAGATAAGTGCTTCTCATGTAATTAGCGCATTCTTTGAATGAAAAGCCAGTTGTGAAAAATTTTCCTGGCAATATCTGAAATATAGTTTTCCAAGGGATAACATAGTTTGTGCCAATCCCATTTTTGTAAAGAGCATAACCAAACACTTTTTGTGCATCAATGGACTCATTTGCAGAGTCTGCATGTCACAAATATGAATTGTTGATAAAAATCGACGCACGCAAATTTAGTATTAAATAATCAATTAGTACAGAAGCTATGGCAAGGTGTTTAACAAATTAAACAATTTTAAGCAATTGCTTACCTTCAAGACCCAACTCAATCAATTTGAGATAGCCTCCAGGCTGCAACAGCTCGCCAACAATTATGTCTGGCTCACTCAAGTCTCTTTCGATCACGTCTATGCGACGCCCTTCCTATAACAATGAAGCAAAACATATGTTTATACTCAAAAGCTCACATGCTCAAAGATTGTTAGCCAAGAAATTAAAGAAGTTCTGAATGCTTAATTAGCTAGCCTTCTAAGAAATCTTTATTAAGCTTTGAATACTTAGCTCAGCTTAGCTGGGTTGTTTGAGGAAAACAGATTATAAAAAGTAATAACAATTTAATTAATAAAACTAATAATGATTAAGCGACTAGATCTTTTGAGTGCATTTTTGCTCATCATCACCATACATCTAATTATTTGTTACGTGTCATTTTACTTAACCCTAGTTAACTTTCACATTAAATATTACTTTTTCAATTTCAAAAAACACTAACTAAAATTAAGTAAAATGACATGTAGCAGATAATTACGTATATGGTGAGCATACACCAAATTTATGACCGTGAGCAAAAATACTTCTAGATCTTCTGTTCAAACTGCAATGAAGTGCAATTTTTCTTTAATTTAATCTGTCGCCAATCAGGAATTTCAATGTCACTTTCTTCTTATTCAGTCACCTTCAATTTTCTAAATTTATAAAATTAAAAAAAAATTAAAGTTAAAATTTGGTAACTTGGGAATTGTTTAAAAACCATAATGCATAATATATTCATTTATAGGTAGAGAGAATTATTGTGTCACCTTCCCAAGAGTGTAAGCAAGGGCAGCACCGGCAACTCCGGCACCGACCCATTTCCGTTAACGCCATCGGAAACTTTCTCGACCACCTTCTTCTTCTCACCGCTGAGAGTGGCGTTGATGATCATGAAGAAAACAAAGCCCAGCAGAGAAACCAACACCCCACCAAGAACATACTGGTAATCCATCTCCAATTTCAAAATAAAAAAGATGTCGACCAAATCCAAAATTGAAAATTTGGGAAGAATGGGGGATTGGGTTGTGGCTGTTTTCACAATCTGTAAGCTGCTTTTAGCTTTTATTTATTTAGTTATTTTTTTTTTTTAACAACGTTTGGATTTGGTTGTGAATGTGAAGAGAAGAGAAAGTGCTTATATAGAGAGTTGGGCATAGCTTTGAGGGTTGGCGCCTGCCGATGAAGTTATGGGACCTTTATTAAAAAGGAAAACTAATTGAAAGAGTTTGAAAATTTTGAGTTTTAACGATAAGGACAAAATAAAGGGTAAAGTGAATAGTATCATGATTGACTTTTTAGTGTAAAAATGTGATTTTTCGTTAAAGTGAACAGTATCGGGAGCTTTTCGTTAAAGTTTTCTTATTAAAATTCATGTGGGGTTGTGGTAGGGTGTGGCTCATCCTAGGGTAGAATGGTGTTTTTTTTTTTTTTTTTTTAAGCAAAGTACGATATTCCTTAAGCAAACAAAAAATACGTACATCCTAAGGATAGTGTGCTCACTCGGCCTCAATAAAAAGAGTGTCCCGCACAAACTGAAAACTATCCTCAAATGAACAATCAACATGAACGAAAAGAAACAATTACAATCCCTCCTCAACTAATATATCCTGAATCAAATCCAGAGGTTCCTCAAAGCACACTACCTCCTGAGAGCTACTAAGGCCCATCCCAGCAAGATGATGCGCCGCCCCATTTCCTTCCCGTTGAACATGGCTGATCATCGAGTACGGAAATCCTGCAAGAAAGCTTCTCAAATCGTTGACAATCAGTCCAAGAGGGAAAGAATCGTCCCCCTGCCCCTTCATAGCAGCCATCACCAAACTAGCAGCCCCTTCAAATATAATTTGACAATACTCTGACCACTGATTCTGTACGAAGAGCACTACATGCCGAGCAGCCAATAACTCCATATGTAGTAGAGGACAAACTCTTAAAATGACCTGTAGCAGCCGCTACAAAATTCCCCCTGTGGTTCCTTATTACAACTCCAAAACCTCCTTGACACCCATTCTAACTCTAGGCCCCATCAAAATTACATTTAAGCTAACCCTCTTCTGGTTTGCTCCACTTCTGAACCACTCTAGGCCCCGACTTATGCCATTGGTGGAACTCGTGCATCCAACCCTCAGTTCGAAACACCAGTTCATGCGATGGTCACGATATACCATTCCAAATCACATCATTCTTGTGATTCCAAATAGACCATAGCAGCATCAAGCAAAATTCAAACCCATTGGAAGGAAAAAACATGGAAATATTCTCCAACCAAGACATGAGAGGCAAACGATTACCCGTATCTACCCTAATACCCAGGCTTCAAAACCAAATCGCCCTCGCCAAACTAGAATCTCGAAAGACATATTCTGTTGATTCAACTTGCTCCCTACAGACTCCACATGTCTCATCAGTCAAAACCTGACGTTTACTAAAATTCAAGCGAGTAGGTAATGAATCCAAACACGCCCGCCAGGCACAAATCTTTACCTTCCCGGGGACACAGGCATTCTTTAACTTCTTCCATAATTTCTCCCTTACAACACTAGATGAGGAACAAGATCTCGTGGCACCCTCGCCATTTGTTAAAACCAATCCCCGAGCAACATGATAAGCACTTCTCACTGTGAACTTACCGCTCCGTTCGTAATGCCACAACCTACAATCCTTGATAACCCGAATGCTAAGCGGCAAACTACTGATTAATTTCACCCCATCTGGAGAGAATAACTCATACAATAATGGCATATTCCACTGTTTCGTCTCCATCCATAGGAGGCTATCCACGGTAGCTTCTGCATCCCAGTGCTCCGGTGATGGGGTTAGGATTCGGAAAAAAGACTCACGAAGGACCCAATTATCATGCCATATACAAATTCTTCGCCCATTACCAAGTTACCACCGATAGTCTTTATGGATGACTGCTCTTGAGGCTGCAACACTTTTCCAAACATAGGAGCTATTGACCTTAACCCGTGCATCCAAAAAATCCAACGTAGGAAAATACCGAGCTTTGAAAACCCGAAAAACAAGCGACTCCGAATTCTGAACAAATCTCCATGCCTGTTTCGCCAATAACGCAAGATTAAATGCATATAAGTCCCTAAAACCAAGCCCTCCCTCATTCTTGGGTTTACATAAACATCTCCAATTTAGCCAATGAATTTTACGTTTGCCTGGATCACCACTCGACCAGAATTTAGCAATCATCATATTCAACTCTTCACAAAAGGATTTAGGGAGAAGAAAACATTGCATGGATTACATAGGCAATGCCTGAGCCACGGTTTTCACTAATAATTCTGGGCCCGCACTACTCAAAAGGCCACCTTTCCAACTTTGTAACTTTTTCCACATCCTGTCTTTCACATATGCAAAAGTTTCCTTCTTCGATTTCTGGACTAACACCGGTAGCCCCAAGTATTTATTGTGAAACTCCACCCGCCTCATACCAAGACACTCTGCCAGTAATTGTTTATCAAAACTTGTAAGATCGGGGCTAAAAGAGACGCAACTCTTCTCAAAGTTCACTGGCTAACCCGAAGCCCTTTCATACATTCATAACACCTATTTAATACTCTAGCATTCACTGAGAGTCCCTCGGCAAAAAGAAAGCTATCATTAGCAAAAAACAGATGGGGAATACTTGGAGCACCACGACAAACTTTGATGCCCTGAAGAACTCCATCAATCTCTGCCTTAGTCAATAAAGCTGACAGACCCTCAACACACATAACAAACAAATAGGGGGAAACGGGATCTCCTTGCCGTATTCTTCTCTCCGGATGCACATATCCAATCGGGTCCCTATTCAACTTGAAAGAGTAAGAAACCATCGTAACACAAATCATAATCATCCTTACCCAACGGTCGGAAAAACCTATGTGACAGATCATTGCCTCAAGGAACTTCCATTCTACTCAATCATAAGCCTTACTAATATCTAGTTTCAAAGCCACCAACGAAGCATCCTTAACCTTAGGAATCAAAGTAACATGGGTGTAGTTGATTTTCCATAATATTTTCCCCGAGAGAAGCATACTTCGGACTTCGTTATAAACATCCACACCGACAACCCCCAAGTGTTTTTGGTAAAAACCAGGGGACATACCATCTAGTCATGGCGCTTTCGTTGGATGCATTTGGAAGACTGCACTTTTAATCTCCTCATCCATGAAAGGACCATCAAGAGAATTATTCATCTCCTCCGTTACCATAAGAATTACATGGCATAAAATATCATCAAAATTAGCTTCTCCATTTGACGTAAATAACTTTGAGAAATATGACACTACTACCTCCTCCACACCGCTTCGGTCCTCACGCCAAACCCCACCTTCGTCCGTTAGCCCATACAAATAGTTTCGCTTTTGCCTCCTATTTGCCTTCTGATGAAAGTATCGAGTATTACGATCCCCCAACTTTACCCAATTCTTTTTTGATCTCTGTCTCCAAAATCGCTCCTCCTGTTCCAGCAACCTATTCAGCTTAGCCACAAGCTCTTTCTTTTGTTCGATAGTGTCCTCAGTAAATGGTTGACCCAACAAGCTTGTCAATTTATCCTCCATTGCCCGAATCTCTCTACGGGCCCAAGTATTTAGCATCATCCATGTCATCTTAATTTTCTCGGTAACTTGGTACATTGGCGAGCCCACAACCTGTTGTTCCCACCCACTATGTACCGTTTCAGAACAACCTTCTTGCAAATGCCAAGCTTCCTCATAACGGAAACGCTTCTTACCTCGAATAAGATTGTACCCCGACCAATTAAGCAGTACTGGAACATGATCGGAGGTAGATTTGCTCAAATGTAACACCTTGAACCATGGGAATAAATCCACCCATTCTTGGTTGCTCAATGCTCGATCCAACCGAACCTTAATGCCACCCCCTTTCGTCGTAAACCATGTAAACTTATTCGCTGAGAAACCAAGATCTGTAAAACGGCAGTTGGCCACCACATTACGAAATCTGACCATTTGCCTATCTTGTCGAACATTACCCCCTTCCTATTCATTAGCTTGTAGGATTTCATTAAAATCATCAATGCATAACCACGGTTTAATGGTGTCAATTACAACACAGTGTTATTCAACGGTCAGTTTTTGCTGGACTGTAACTCTACTATGGTGGACTATAAGGAAATTTAGTAAAAAGTCAATACAAATTTTACTAATGAACCATATTTCAATGGTCAATTTTTATTTTGAACCTATCAAGCGAATATTCTCTCTAATTTGGCATAAATCAATAAGGCATGTTTTATCAGTTTTAAGCCCATATAAATAGTTGTAAAATTATTTTTTTGTCCCAATTAAATCATAAAAATGTTCATGATATTCTCTTTAAAAAAATTCCTCTTTTCTACACATGATAGATGAACCCAAATGCTCATCTCTCTCTCGTCCCCCCAGTCTGGCTAACCAACCGATCATTCAGATTGATGCGCGGCAAAAATGGGGAGAATTGGTTTGCTCGCGTTAGATTTAATAATCTCATTCATGTGGGTATGAATGGTCGAGGGTTCGAAGGAAGATCTACATGTTTAGCATTTTGGGTTTGGTCACGAACCCAGAGTAAGATTATCAGGTGTGCCCTATTCGATTGTGAACATATTTTTCTTTGCATTGCTGGGTAAGGTTACCAACGGCGGTACCTACGATCCTTTGACCGTGTTGTCCCAGACTTGAAAGCCCTGCAATAAAAATCATTTTGGTCGGGCAAGAAAATATCATCGCCGCGACTAAATTTGTCAATCGGCTATTATATCGCATTGATCCACCATTGAATTTCATTAATATGTGACTAATCTCACCAATTCTTGGCTGGACAAGCAGTTGTCAATCGAAATGGTTATTGGACAAGGGCAAGGTTGGCTAGAAATATAAATGTCAAAAACAGAACCAGGAAACGGACACGACATTGCAGTGTCTGACTTCAAATGTAAACATCAAAAGTCGCCCGAGGTGTGAAGTGTATGAGGTGTATGAATGATGAAAAAAACTGAACCAGGTAATAGACACTACAACGCAACGTCGAAATCCAAGTGTAAAAACATAATCACATAATCAAGAAACAGACACTGCAACACAATGTCTGAATAGAAATATAAAAAATAGAACTGGGAAACTGATACTGCATTGCTGTATCTAAATTGAATTGATAAAAAATAAAATAAAATAAAAATAAATAAACAGAACCAGGAAACTGACACGGCAATGTCTGAATCCAAATGCAAAAATCAAAAGTCGCCCGAGGTGTGAAGTGTAGAAGGCGTGTGAGTGATGGAAAAAGGGGAACCAAATAAGGGACACTGCAACGCAATGTCTAAATCCAAGTGTAAAAATTTGAGAAAAGTTGTGTCAGTTAAAGTGAGTGTCAGCTGTAGTGGCAAATTTTGTAATTTTTGTTTATATTAATGCATTTAAGTATCATAATAGATGATTGACCTATTTATAATTAGCATAAATATTAATTTATTTTTAATATTGTAACTTTTTATTGATTTTATACAAAATCACCCCCACATTCATCACGATCCTCATCTTTGTCATCCGCGTTATATTATTAGATTCATATTGATTTTCTTTGTAAGAAATGGCATGTGGATGGGAGTTTAAATGCGAGCAATCTTCCTAAGAGAAATGCTAAGAAAACTCTCTTGAAAGTGAAATTCTCTATGGATTCTCTGCCGTTTCATGTTTTTGGCACAATATTATATAATTTTAGCACGGAAATTGGCGTTAAACTGTGAGGTGGCAGATAATCCATGGAGAGTCCCACTTTGAGAGTCTCCTTACCATATATCATCTTTCAAATTAATTGATTGAGTAAAGATCGGAGAGTTAAATTAAACATGGTACATATTTGGGAATTTCTTGTATATTCATTAATCTCCAAAGTGGAGTATCTATAGGAGTTACAATTGGTATTACATATGCACTTCGTCAATGTAGGACAACAGACTACTATTTACACTTTAACTGATATATAAATATAACTCGCAACACTCCCGACCCCTCAGGTTGGAGTAAAGATGTCATGCATGCCCAACTGTCAAGTGAGTTGGAAAACACACTATTAGACACAACCTTAATAAGCACATCAGCGAGATGATCTTCAGATCCCACAAATGGAAAAATAATAATTCCAGCATCCAATTTTCCCTTGATGAAATGTCGAGCAATCTCAATAGCAGCCTTGTTATCACAATGAAGTTTCGTAGGACCCTTGGGTTTAAATCCAAGATCTCTCAATAATTTTTTCAACGACAACAAACTCACATACACCATGAGACATACCACGAAGCTCAGCTTCCACACTTGACTTGGCCACCACTTTTTGTTTCTTTCTTCTCCAAGTAACTAGATTACCACCCCAAAAAGTAAAGTATCTAGATGTAGATCACCGATCAATGATAGAACCTGCCCAATATGCATTTGTATACCCTTCTACATTCAAATGACCATTCTTGGAGAAAACTAAGCCTCTGCCAGAAGCCATCTTCAAGTACCTCAAAATACGGATTACTGCAACCATATAAGCTTCATTAGGCGAGTGCATAAACTGGTTTACCACACTTACTGCATAAGCAATGTCGGGGTGAGTGTTAGACAAATAAATTAATCTTCCCACAAGCCTCTGTACTGTTCCTTATGAGTAGGAACTTGATCCGGAAATAGGCCCAGACGATGATTCTGCTCAATCGGAGTATCAATAGGCTTACAATCTAACATACCTGTTTCAGCTAATAAATCAAGAACATACTTATGTTAAGACAGAAAAATTCCATGCTTGGATCGTGCAACCTCGATTCCAAGAAAATACTTCAATTCACCTAATTCTTTCATCTCAAATTTAATAGCTAAGTACTTTTGAAGGAGTTGTACCTTCTTCTGATCAGCACCAGTCACTATCAAGTCATCAACATAAATAATCAAGTTTACCATTTCGTCATTTTAGAAACAAAGTATGATCTGAATGACTTTGGAAATACCCAAACTTCTTCATTGAACTTGTAAACTTCTGAAACCACGCTTTAGGAGATTGTTTCTAATCATACAAAGCCTTTTGCAATTTGCACTCAACACCTTTTTTAGTAGATATATCAATACCAGGTGGGAGATCCATATAAACTTCCTCCTTGAGATCACCATGAAGGAAAGTATTCTTAACATCAAACTACAATAGGGGCCAATCCTTGTTTGCTGCTAAGGACAAAAGAATACACACAATATTAAGTTTGGCAATAAGAGCAAAAGTCTCCTGATAGTCCACACTATAGGTTTGAGTATAACCCTTACGAACTAATCTGACTTTGTACCGGTCAATAAAACCATATGCTTTATGCTTAATAGTGAACACCCATCTACATCCAATAGCTTTCTTCTCGTTTGGCAGAGGAACCAAATCCCAAGTGGAATTCTTTTCCAAAGCTTCCATCTCAACATTCAAGGCATTAACCCACTTAGGGTAAGACAAAGCATCCTTCAATTTTGTTGGAACTGATACACTAGATAGCTGACATATGTAAGATGTATATGGTGGACAAATTGTTAGGAAACACATAATTGTTAATAGGATACTTGGCTTTGGCATGCATATCAGGCTCATATTGTACTTTAAGTTTTCCACGTTTAGCTCGTGGAGGCAACTGATAAGTAGAAGAATCATCATAATTTACCTTATGTGTGTCACCATCTTATACCAGACCATTATAAGAATCATCACTAGATGAACCATCAGCATGCAACTCGTTAGACATACCAGCAGCATGCAATCAGTCATCAAAAGGCAATTCGTCAGACATAACAACAACATACAACTCATTGGGCACATTGGTACGGTCGTCAGTAGAAATAGTCTAAGGAATGACAGTTGACCGATTGCTATCTATAGCAGACCAATCGATATCATGCAGCATAATAGGTTTCATCCCCAACTCTGCTTGCAACACATCATCTATACCATCTATTCGAATCTGCACTTCACTCCCCCTCATCCCCTAAAGTGGGGAGTCAAAAGAGTGTTTCAGTAAATACCGAACTTCCTTGTGGAAGGTAACATCCATGGTAATATAAGTTTTCTGAGTTGGAGGATGATAACACTTATAGCCTTTCTGATTGTTAGCATACCCAATAAATACACATTGGAGAGCACATGCATCAAGTTTACTCTGCTGATGAGAGTAGACACGCACATACACCACACACCCAAACACATTTGCAAGAAGTTTGGATACAGAAACAGGAGAAACATGTTTTTGTAGCACATCAAACGGTGTCTGAAAATCAAAAATCCTATAAGAATACGATTTATCAAATACACAGCAACCAAAAGGCATGACCCCACAAATGATTGGGAACACATTTATCCAACATCAAGGAGCGAGCAGCCTCCATAATTTAACGATTTTTCTGTTCAGACACACCCTTTTGTTGGGTTGTAAACTAAGTAGTCTTCTCACTACAAAACAAAGTGTCATCAGCGAGTGTCAAATACCATCGAAAAAGGCATTTTGCCATCGCAAATACTTATTTCTGAAGGGAAAAAGCCCTCGCTGGGCGTTGAAAATTGTTCTATTGGAAATACTTTTGTTTCAACTAGCCGTCATAATTAATTCATTTTCGACACACATGACTCGTTGTTAATAGTTATATTTATGTTGGAAATGAATGTTCAAAATGGGAAACTTATTTTATTTTCGACATGGAATTGTGGTTGTAAATACTTATAGAGTTGTCGAAATTACTTTTCAAACGACGACAAATGTTTTTTGCAATGACTTTTTTCCGACCAAACAATTATGTCTGAAAATCTTTTTCCAACAAAATAATCTTTATTTACGAGAATGCATTCATCGCAATTACAATTACTAACCATACGAGGTTGTCGAAAATACATAACGGCTTGATAGAAAAAGGCACAAAAACATATTTGCGATGATCAAGTGTCATCGAAAATATGTACTTCCAATGGTGAAGCTTTGTCGGTAATACATATTTGCAATGGCGATGTTTCGTCGGTAATATATTTTTGACAATGAAACCTCGTCGAATATATATATTTGCAATGGTGAAGTTTCATTGGTAATATATATTTTTGACAGTGAAGCTTCGTTGGAAATATATATTATTGACCATATTTCGTCGTCGCAAATATTTTCAGTTGAAAATGGGTATTTCCTATAGGAACGTCTTTGTTAGAAATGTACATATTAACGAGAGGAATATACAATCGAAAAAGTTATTATTCTATTTATAATTAAATTATATATTGAAATTAAAATATGATAAAAATAGGTATGTAATCCTTACTTATAAATTAACCAAACCATTGTATTAAATTTCTCAACATCCAACCATCAAACTTGTTTGTATATGCTCCAAGATTGCATACGTAAAAAATTGCAAAAAATAGACATTCAAATATTAGGTACTAGGACGAAACTTTTCGACGGTTATAAACGAAAACTCACGATTTAATTGTTATTTTAACTCTGATTTTCCTGATTTTTTTTTTAAATACACTCCTCAACCCTATAAGAGTATCATAAATGAATTCGATCTTCAATTTATAATATTTGCACTAGTGGATATCAAAAATTATTATGTTCTACTTAATGGAAGTATAAAATAAACTTCAAGTGTTTGTTGAATCTATCGTTTGGAAGGAATACACATTCTACAAAACTAGTTTCAACGATCCAACCGTCAAACTTGTTTATATATGCTTCAAGATTGCATATGTAAAAAATCATAAAAAACATACATTCAGTTATTCGGTAACGGGACAAAACCTTTTGACGGTTATAAACGAAAACTCACGATTTAACGGTTATTTTAACTTCGATTTTGCTGATTTTTTACAAATATACTCCTCAACCCTATAAGAGTACGATGAATGAATTCAATCTTCAATTTAAAATATTTGCACTAGTTGATACCTCAAATTATTATGTTCTACTTAATGGAAGTATAAAATAAACTCTAAGTGTTTGTTGAATCTATCGTTTCGAAGGGATACACATTCTACAAAACTAGTTTCAATTATCCAACCGTCAAGCTTGTTTGTATATGCTCCAAGATCGCATACATAAAAAATCGTAAAAAATAGACATTCAGATATTAGGTAAAGGGATGAAACATTTCGACGGTTATAAATGAAAACTCACGATTTAACGATTATTTTAACTCCAATTTTGCTGATTTTTTACAACTACACTCCTTAACCCTATAAGAGTATGATGAACGAATTTATCTTCAATTTAATATTTGCAGTAATGGATAGTACTATTTTAATACAGTTTATATGATCTATTTATTGTAGAATTTAAATTAAGCATCAAACTTATTTCAAGAATATTCCAACGACACATGTGACCATTGGTAAATAATTGATTCCAACAAAACCATATGCCTTAAAAATTTATTCTGACAAAGAAAAAATTTTGTCGAAAAAAATATGATTACTTCCGACAACAACTAATCACCCTCGAAAATATAAAATCATTACCGAGAGGACTTTTTCTCCCTCAAAAATATAAAAACATTACTGAGAGGACTTTTTTTCCCTTGAAAATACTAAATCAATTTCGTCAACATGAGTAAACCTTCGGAAATAACCATTCTATTTCCGATAAGAACTTTACTCGTTGTTAATACAACTTGTGCCAATTCTTCCCGCCAAACAAAAGTGCATTTCTGATGAAACTTGAGACTTTTTCTGAGGACATTATGTGCGTTGGTAGTAAAAATTTGTTTCATGCCATGTTACTGACGACCCATATTTTATGGTCGCAAAATGTGTTTTTTACAATGGCTTTTTGGGGCCCTCGGAAAATCTTCGTCGGTAATGACTGCTTTTTTTGTAGTGTCTGGTGAATGATACCCTCATCATGAAAAAAGCATGCTAAAGTGTGATTCGCATATTCTCCTCCATTATCAAGTCTGAAGACCTTAACTTTGGTCTGAAACTGAGTAGACACCATTGCACAAAATTCTTAAAGAAGTAAAGGGACATCACTCTTTTTCTTCATCAAGAATACCTAAGTTAATCGAGTACAGTCATCAATAAAAGTAACAAACCAACGAAATCCATCAGAAATAGCCTTCGCCGAACCCCACATATCAGAATGTATCAAATCAAATGGAAAAGTAGCTTTAGAATCACTTATGGGAAATGAAGCACAATGACTCTTAGCCATGACACATGTTTCACACTTGAACTTTGAATCACTACAAGTGCGAAACAAAGAAGGAAATAGATGCTTCAATAACTGAATGATGGATCTCCCAAACGTCGATGCCACAACCAAATTTGATGTTTGTCATCCACTTTAGCACTTAAAACTTGATCGTTTGAACCTGAAACAACAGCATTCTCCATAGTCAAGATGTACAAACCCCCAATTCTTTTACTGCGATCAATTATCTTCTGAGTTTGAATGTCTTGAAAATAACAATATGTGGGATAGAAGTGAGCGAAACAATATAAGGTATCATGTAGTTTTCCTATCGAGAAAAGATTGCACTTAACATTAGGAACAAGTAGCATGGACCAGTGATAAGGTTGGAGTAAGAGAGATAATGCATTCACCCTTCACAGGGGAAGGTGCTCCATTTGCACTAGTAATATATCGATCACAAACATAGTCACATAACTCATCAAACACTCTAGGGTTACTAGTCACATGATCAATGACCCCAGTATCAATTATCCATATATTTGTTTCACCAAGATGGATAACAACACTGATTATATTAAGCTAAAACACGAACAATAAAGGCACAAAAGATACGCAACGAAATTAAGACAATTTACCAGAACACTGTAGTGTAGCAGACCACTATTCACACAGTGTAACACTGCACTGTTCACGGTACTGTATCACCACACTGTTTTCGGTACTGTTCATTTTTTTTTTTTTTTTTTTTTTTTTTTTTTTTTTTCACTCTTCACAAGGGAAGGTGCTCCATTTGCACTAGTAATATATCGATCACGAACATAGTCACATAACTCATCAAACACTCGAGGGTTACTAGTCACATGATCAATGACCCCAGTATCAATTATCCATATATTTGTTTCACCAAGATGCATAACAACACCGATTATATTAAGCTAAAACACAAACAATAAAGGCACAAAAGATACGCAATGAAATTAAAACAATTTACCAAAACACTGTACTGTAGTAGATCACTGTTCAAATAGTGTAACACTGCACTATTCACGGTACTGTATCACCACACTGTTTTCGGCACTGTTCATTGTTAATTTTTTTTTTAATTTCTTAATTTTTTAATTTTTTTTCCGAACGAAGTAGATCACGACAAAACAAACCCAAATATTGAACACTTAGGGCACGATACACTAAGAAAAGAGGGCATAAAAGTGAAGTACACAGGTTACCAAGAGCGAACGACTTTGATGCCAAGTTGAATTAAACATGGTAAAATACCAAAAAATATATATCACAATATTTGGGAGTTTCTTGTATATTCATTAATCTCCAAAGACTCATATATAGGAATTACAATTGGTATTACATATTTACTACGTCAATATGGGACAACAGATTACTATTTACACTTTAACACTTTAACTGATATATATATATATATATATATATATATATATATATATATATATGTAATTCACAACACGGAGGTCATGTTTTTAATGTACAATTTTTTTTTAACAAAAATGTTTTTAATGTACTTACATATCATAGTTGGTAGAAAAAATTTATTTGAACCTGACTTTCTTATCTCATACCCAACTAAAAAATTTATCTACCAAATTTTCAAATTCATCCTAAATAAACAAAAAAGAATAATTTTATATACCCACTCATAAATAGCAACAAGAATCTCTTTACATCCTTTTTATTTAATCCGATGACAGTAACCTAACGTCGGCATCCCTTTTCCGAAGTTGTCGACACCGACCATCCCCTTAATTTTTTTTTTTTCTATTGTTTCTATTATATGATAAAGATACCTTCTTTTTCTTCATTTTATTGGGTTATTTCACATTTTTCTTCATTTTATTGGGTTATTTCACAAGCACATGTTGAGTGGTTTTGTTTTATTGTGTTTTAAATAGAAACTGAACAAGTACAATTCCTCTCTTTTTTCTTGTTAAACCTCTGCTTTTTCTCTAACGGTAAATTTTTTTTCTTTTTCAATTTGGTTTAATGTTCAGATGGAAGGGTGTTGGAGTGAAAATGCACAGAAGCCTTATGGCTATAGAGTTTGGTTGCTTTTTGTATTCACTGAAACCCATTGTGTGTAATTTACCAAAATTAAGAGAAAGCAAAGATGTAAGCGAGGAATTCAAGAAAGAAGATGAGACATACGGAAAATAATGGAGAGGGATCGTTGTTGTTGACGACATCGGAGAAGGATTGCCACCCTTAGGGTTGGGTTCACCGGATTAAATAAAAAAGATGTAGAAAGATTATTGTTGTTGTTTGTGTTTTGGGTTATAATATTAATTTTTCTTTTTTATTTATTCAGCAACAAAATAAATTTTTTTAGTTGGGTGGTCTAGAGATAAGAAAGCTGGGTTGAAACAAAATATCCATAGTTGTTATTGTGTTCATCATGCTTTTCATGGGTGTCAATTTTTTTTAAGGAAAAAGAATAGTAACACAACTTAAAAACAAACTCTTCAAAAGTACGATAATTCAGACACCAGACATACAATCATATGAAGACCTTGCAATAACGAACGACAAGAATATGACTATGAATCCCTCAAACCACTGAAACGATATTGTACAAATACCATTAAAAAGTATAAGTAGACACTTACTATAAGTTATATAATAAATTTGATGAAAATAAAGAAAAAACTGCCTAGGTCTTGGCTACTGCCTAGCGACTTTTAGAACACTACTTATTTTATAGGCTTTTTAAAAGTAACAGATTTTGATGGACTTTGAGTGCTTTTATAGTAAGCTTTTTGTCATAGCAAATCCAGCCTCTCCCCCTAAGATTTTGATTGATTTCGCTTTTCTCAATCTGATGATATACTCCAACACTTACCATAATGAAATGACTATCATTACTACCACTTCTACCACCATGTTGCCATCACCAACTTATCATGGCCATCTCCTTTACTGTCACATCCCGGCCCGGGGCGGATCACTTCCCGGGCCCGCTCCACCACCGTAGCACGATATTGTCTGCTTTGGGCCCTGACCACGCCCTCACGGTTTTGTTTCTGGGAACTCATAAGCAACTTCCCAGTGGGTCAGCCATCATGGGAGTGCTCTCGCACACTACTCGCTTCTCTTCGGAGTTCCGATGGAACTCGAAGCCAGTGAGCTCCCAAAAGGCCTCGTGCTAGGTAGGGATGAGAATATACATTTAAGGATCACTCCACTGGGCGATGTGGGATGTTACATTTACCCCATCACCACCACTGAAATCATTGCCACCACTACCCTTCATTGTCATAAATATCATCGCTACCTCTACTATGACCGCCGCCGCCACCACCGTCACCATGACCCCACCATCATCACCACCACCCTCATCCCTACTCCGCTACTACTCCAACACAACCCCACCACCACAATCACCACGCGGCGCTTTCATCACCACATAAGACCACTTTGTAATGGTCATGATCACCATTTCAATAATGAGAACTTAAAATAATATTGCTAATTAATAAATTGGTAATTGAAAAATCCACGGAATCCACAGAATTCTAAAATTTTAGCATTGAACTCTCTAAGATTATGCAATAGTCTATTATTTGACTCCGCACTTTTTCAAAAATAAAAAAGTGCATTACAAGTCCGATATTTTATAGCTGCTATATGTGTTTGGGGGTTGCATTGGATTGATGCATGTGTGCTTCCAAGATGCAAGAACATGCATACAAAGCATTTTGAAGAATCTTTATATACAGAAATTTCAACCATGCATTTTAATTAACACCATATTATTTGATAATAATGGGGCTTAAACATAAATTAATTGCTTTTCTATTGTTTTAAAATAATGGGTCTTAAAAACACTAAACAAAGTAATTTTACTAAAATGGTGTTGGTATCAAAACTCAGAGGAGTCAGGACTGGGTTCAAGACGTATTTGCTCCGAGTGTTGCTTTCAATCTCAGTGCAACAAGATGGCTCGAGAGAAAGAGAGATTAGGTGTGCCATTGTTGAAGAATGCCAATAGACTGTTTGTGTTTGAGTAAGTGTGAAAGATGAGCATTAATCTAAATTTTTAACTAAATGATTGTGCACCGAGTGGGACATTGGTTCGGTTAAGTTCTTTTATATGCCTCGAGCGAACGAGGATTTTAAATTCAATGCAACTTCGTGTATGCATGCCCAAAAAGTAAATGAAAACGAAATAGAAGGTAAAATGAAAAACAGAATATGACCATTTCATGATGGAGTCAAGATTATAAAGGTTCATAAAAGTAAAATCTAGGCCGATGGGCCGAGCTACATAACTTGAAATGCAAATTTACTGAAAATGTAATTAAAACAGTAAAACTCTAGCAAGATTCAGGCCATGAAGGGCAAGATAAAGCTAGAGAAGCTCACTGGGATCAGTGGTATCAGATTGGACTTAGTACAAAACATGTGCCTTAGAGTAGAAATCAGGGTGGTTGGAATTGCACATCAACCAAATCATACCACGGGGTGGCAAAGCTGTAATATTTTAGATCTCAGGGATATGCATTGTTTGCTTACAAAGAAGGCTTTGAGATTGTAGTTGAACAGCTAAGAAAGTTGTGCTGAAGAGCAATCAGGTTTATGTTGAAAAGTGTTGGTTTATTGAAGAATCACTCAAGGTTTAATTTAATCGTAGAGATGAAATTTGATAAAGGTCCTCAACTCCAAGGCTTATGGCTCTATTTATAGGCAGGAGATAAAGAGCAACATTGATCATTTCACTGAGTTGTAGTAGGGGTAGATCATTCATTTAGCGCTGCTAGTGACTGTAACTCTTGGTTGGTGGTCTTCAGTTATGTCTTGAGGCAGTTAGCACGATCGCAGTAGTGAACTTAATGTGTCGGATGATGCGTGCTTATGTATTTAAGGGGTGAGATTATCTCAGGTCCTGGTCGTCTGCGTTGACAAACACACTTCGAAAGGATTTATGTCCGAGGCGTCAAATAGTTTGGAGTAAAGTGAGATGGTCGTTCGAGCCGTCGTTTAGGTTTTGAAGTTGATGGACGGAGAGCATCTTACTTTAATTTATGGCCCAAACAAATGGCAGACTCATTTTCGTTCAACTTATTTAGTATTAATTAGATGATTTGATCACACTATATCACAAGAAATTTACTAAAACTAAGTGCTTGTGAAAATTTCATGAAACGATTGGTCGCCTCGTAGGAGGAAAATACATAAGGTACAAAGTCTTGCACGACAAGAAAAACAATAACTTCTAGTAAAGACTTACATACTCTTCCTCAAATTCACTAGTAGGAAAAACTATTTGGGCAATAGAATTTTGTGCGACAAAGCAAAATCCGTCGCGCAAAGTCGTTTTGTTCAACGAAAAAAAATCTTCGTCGCGCAACATTGGTCAACTTTGAGCGACGCAGAAGCTCATCGCGCAACAAGATGTTCAATGCGTGACGAAGATTTTCCCGTGGAACCTTTGCCCGACAAAGCCTTCGTCACACAAAGCTCGTTCAGTTTTTGGGGCAGAGGATTCAACGCATGTGAATCAGAGGAATCTAGACTGTATTTAGTGTGGGTCTTTGCGCGACAAAGCCTTCGTTGCGTAAAGGCCCCAACGTTCTTATAAATATGCGCTTCTGCTCACTTTGTTCTTCACAATTTTGTTCTCCTTATTCTTCACAATTCTGTTCGTGCTGCAATTGAGGATAAAAGCAAGGATCATAGCATGCCCGCCAACCCATATAATTTGAGGCAACATCTGGAGTTCGCAAAAGTGATTGGTGTAGCCATGCGAAATAATTGTCCTACTGCTAAGTGGCGTTCTTAGAAATATGTTTAGGACAATAATTAAATTTAAGGTTTTTTTATGGGTTATGTATTTGGACTAAATTAAACTTTAATTCCTGTTTGGTTTTTTAAATAATTGAATGGAATATAATATTAATATTTAAAGTTTTAATTATTTTTAGAATAAATATTATAACTGAAAATTTGTTTGTAATTATGAAGTTTACGTAAACATAGATATCTATGTTTACATAAACTTCATAATTACAATCGATCACATTTGTCGCTTGAACGTTGCACAACAAAGCTTGTCGTTGTGCAAAACGTTGCGTGACAAAGGCTGTCGCTGTGCAAAACCTTGCACGACAAAGCCTTCATCGCGTAAATGGCGTTCAATTTTAGGTCAGTGTATTTGGTGCTTCTGAATCAGAGAAATCAATACCGCATTAGTGTTGATGTTTGCGCGACAAAGTTTTCGTCGCACAAAGTCCCTTACCTTATATAAATGTGTGCTTCTACTCTCCTTATTCTTCACAATTAGTTTCGGAAACGCATACCAAGTCTGCAGATTATAATCAATTCGTTCTTTGATTGTTAGTACGATGGCCGACAGTGGTGCGCGTTCGTCAAAGACAACGGATGTCAAATGTTTCGGACAAGGTTTGCGTTGTAAATTTTTCATTTTGTATAAATTTTTTGTTTAACTTCAGTATTATGAAAATATATTTTGTGGATAGACAAGAAGAAATTTGCTATGGTACAGGTCCGACACACTTATGGTCACATCCATTACCGAATCATTGCTGATGAAGTAATAGGGGTTGTGAAGTCAGAACAGCGTGCCAGCTTATGGTCCTACGTTGAAGCATTGGTGCGTACCAAATGTGTTGCGGATTAGGAGTCTTGGAGAGCCATCCCCGAGGAGCTAAAGATGCACATGATTGATGAGTTAGTTGTATGAGTTAATTTTATTAGTTAAATAATAATGTTTGTTAAATATAATATAATAGTGAGCTTTTAATTTACTAATTTTTGCACGACAACCCAATTGGGACATTGACAAAAGTGACCCAAATCTGATGAAGGCTATCGACAAAATTTACTAATGTTTGATAATTAACGCACGGCAGAACTACAACAAGAACCAGAACTACCGGTGGATGAGTAGAATGGGAATTTATAAAATATAGCAAAAAATTCACCCTTAATTTCAAAACTATCAGTTTTTATAAAAAAATTCATATATATTCAAAATCTCACTTAAATAGACATAACTACCCTCAATTTATATGAATAACTAATTGTTAGACTTAAAACTTCTTGTGCTATAATCTCTAACTAAAATTTTATCATTGTTTTTTTCTTTTCTTTTCCAAACGAAGAGCAAAACTTTTCTCTCAATTTATTTTAATAAATAATCAAGGAAACCTTTATTTCTCACATGGTTCACAAAAAACACTTTAGTATGTTATAAAAGCGAACTATCAGAGTAAAGAAATAAAAGTAATTATCTTTTAATTGTCGGAAATTTAAAGAATTGAGAAATAAAAGTAATTATCTTTTAATTGTCGGAAATTTAAAGAATTGTATGTACAACCAAAATAAACAATAAAATGATCAAAAGAAAATAGTTATTCATTACACCCAAATTTCTTGTCCCAAACAATAAAATGATGGAAAGAAAATTTATTCATAAAACTCCAATGTAAAAGGGTTCTACAAAGTAAGGATGAAGGTGAACGGGATTCCTACAAATTTGTTTATAATGGCCATTTGAACCACATTTTGAACACTTTCGAGTTGATTTTTCTCCTCCGCGTGATGGGATCCTCTTTTCTTTGCGCCTACCATATCTTCTTTGTGTAATTGGTGGTAGGACAATTCTTTCACGCACATCATCAGTTACTATCCAATCGGTTTGATCACCAACTGGCCATATAGCTTCTGCATAGGCAATGACCAAAGAGTTTGTAGTATAATAATGAAAACACATAGGATAACATAAGTTGTCGGTGTCTACATGCAGCACAAGCATGTGAGCAAAGGAGTTGGCCAAGATCAAATTGTCGGCATGTGCAACTCTTTCCCTCTAAATTCACAACTTTCATACGAGATCCTTCGTATACATGAAATGAGTAAGTTGCAATGGGCGATACCTGCATGTTCACATACATATATATTACTCAAACAAAAGAAGAACTAAAGAACAAAAAAAAATGTTCCGCATAAGAACTACAAAAGCAATTCACAATTAGTGATCTGTAAGAGAAGTGGAAGAATACCCTGAACTGCTGCATAAAACCACAAAGGCAATTTAAATAAAATCATAGCAGCAATTACGTTGAAGTTACACAAAATATGGTTTTTAACTTTTTTCTTGTCATAGCCTAGTGTTTTTTAACTTTAGCCTTTTACATTGCAAACATACATTTATTCTTTACTAAACATAGTGATGGATAAAGCTACAGATTATGGGACATAAGAATCGGTAAAATAGTTTAAAAACTTGAGAACAAATGAAAGTGTACCAAAATGAAATAGACAAATTGAACTAAATTCTATTTAAGTGCATGCAAAAATACCGATAATGATAATCCTTGCTTGTTATTTTCTTGAACTAATTTGTTTGCCCAATCTATCAAATGTGTATTCATTTTAGCTGCCTCGGTTCTCGCACTATTTAAGTGACATACAGACACACCTAAGATTGATATATATGTGCAAATAAAGAGAGTGTTGTGAAAACTGGACTGAATCATGAGAAAGGCTGGGCGTTAATATATACACAAAACATCATGCATTTGAGCAATGGAAGAAGGACCTTGTTGATTAAGGTGTTATTCTGGAAGTTAACTTCCAATTACTTTTACGCATTGAAAAAATTAAATTAATATTGCTTACCAAACCAACATAAGATGAATAAAAACACAAAAAGAAAAACTTTATTCTGTAAACCCTAATTTTTCAAATATGCACCGAAGAACTATTAGCTTTGCCACTAACTGATTGGCGAAAGCTATTGGATTTGTCAATCTTCCATTGACATAAGAAACCTAATTTTCCTAATATGCGCTAAAGAATTTCTATTCCGTAAACTTTACAAAAGTTGACAGTTAGTTCTTCAATAAAATTCAACTGAAGGAAGAAACTACAAAAGCAAAGAGAAAACATAGACTAGGAAGAATGAAAAAAATTAACCACCTACACTCAAAATATCAATCCAATACGGTTTTGGTTTTTTTAATTTATTTGGTTTTAAAGTTTAAGGGCATTTGTGTCTATTTAAGTGATATTTTGGATATATTTGAAAGTTTTTATAAAAACTGACATTTTTGAAATTAAGGGCTAATATTTGGCTATATTTGATAAATACTAGAGTAGAATAGGGTTTTTTATTTTTATTTTATTGCTTATTTAATAATTAGATCTGAATTTTAAATTTTTTTAGTATGAAGAGTTTAATTAAATATGTAATTAATGTTTATTATGAATAAAATTAATGCATGTTAATAAATATGTATATTAATTAATTATGCACAAATGGTATAATGAAATAAGTTCTTGATTTATTAAGTATTTATGTGGTTTGAAAACATTTGAAGAGTGAATGGAAAAATAAAAAAAAATTTCTTCGAAAAAACGAATGTTAAAAAAAAAAAAAAAAAAGTAATGCGCGATGAACTTGTTCGTCGTGCATTACTTTTTTTTTTTTTTTTTTTGCCTTCCCTTGTTGGAGTTTCCAACAGTTTGAGGTATAATTTTTCTTAACTACCTTATTTAATTTCCATTCGTTTAAATTGTGTTGTATGTAGTTTATAGGTGTTGTGAGTTTATGTACTTGTATGCAAACATTTTTGTATGGATGTACAAAAAATGGTATGCAATGTTTATATGAGCTTAGTTTCTCGTTTGAGAATTAGTTGGATTTCATGAATAGATGTGAAAGCATGACAAGGGTCCAATTAATACTTGAATTGTCCCAAAATTTTGGACAGTTTGAGAATGCACAGTTACATGTTGTATTTTGTGATTCACGCATTACAGTTTGAACGTAGGAAATGTGGTAGCATCTCTTTACGTTCTTCGGGTGCATCGTAGTTTCTTGTATCTACGTCGTACACTTGAAGTGTAACAACCCGTTCTCAATTTTACGATTTTATAATTTTAGATGAGTGAAAGGACAAAATTGCCTTTAGAGACAAGGAGGTTGACTTTCGTTGACTGCCAGGCCATGTCATGTAAGACTTATTTTCTTGGCATATTCTCGTAGTATTCGTCACTACAGACTCGTGGGCGCAAGAGGAATTGAATTTGGAGCTATAACGAAGAAGTTATTCACGTTTAAAGTCAAGGGTAAAATTGTAAATTAGTTTTTTTTAGAAAACTCCAGATTTTTTGGAGCTTAGTTTGGTCATGCTACGTTTGTGGTTGAGATTGAGGTAGGGAATGATAGGTGGTGTGGATGGGCGGACAGAGAGAGAGAAAATGAGAGAGAGAGAGAGAGAGAGGAAGCCAATCAGGAAAGAAAGAAATGAGGGAAATGAGAGAAGAAGAAAAGAAGGAGGGGGAACCAACCTGCAACCCATCACGGACCCGACCCGTTTAGCCCTTTGCCGGTGCTTTTTCGGCGATTTCCAGATGAATCAAACCCTCTAACCATGTGGGAAACACTCTAGGACATTCCCACTATCCATTTTGCGTCAAATTCGGTGAAATTTAGCTCCCAAAATAGAGAAACCCGACCGGGGGGGTGTGGCGGTTTTGTGTTCGATTTACCCAAATCCAAAACGTTTTCATCCAATTACCACCACCATTAGACTCCCCTTGAGGCCTAGAACAAAGCCCAAGCAATGGTTGAGCTGTCGGAGTTGATGTGATGACGAATCAAGCATACCTAATTCAAGGGTTTCCGACGGGTTTCAGCAAAATTGGAGCCTTTCCGGACCAAATTGGCCTTGGTCACAGGTATGAAAGTTATTCTACTCATTGAGGTCTTCAATTCTGCAAATTTTGAGAATTTTTGGAGATAGTTGGTTTTTCTGGCGAGCATTGGTGGCTGACTGCCACCCACGGCGACGCGTGGCTAGAGGGCCACCAATGCTATTTTTAGGTTATATTAGATGCTTTGAGTTCAGTTTTGAGAATTGATTGACGTGGGTTGATCGTTAAAACCTAAACTAGCTACGATACGTAATAGGCCATTATATAAATCGACGATCCGACCATTGGATCGTCATCAAACTTTAGTAGATTGTTATACGTAATATTTGAAGAATGCAGGAACTTACGGATCAGGAATCCGATGTACGAATCTTCCCGAATTGGATTTGTAAGTTCGTAAAATAAAACGTCGACCGCCACTTAGTTTTGGCAATTGGCGGAGATCCAGCCATTGGATCATAGTTAAATTTTAGGATATTGTTCTAGAAGCATAATGTGGATCCTTGGAAGTTACGGATCAGAAATTTGATATATGGATCTTCTGGATAGAATTACGTAGACACATGTTCTATGTAATTTATGTATTTTATAGACAAGAATTCTGAGATGTGATTTGATAATTGTTCTAGGCGACGATGGTTCGTGATGTCTCAATTTTCGTGCAAAGGAATCGTGGCGCGGACTTAAGGTGAGTGGGTCCTTTCCTTTCTATCGTGTGTGTGTGTATATATATATATGTGTGTGATTGATAATTTCACAATGTTTATAAATTGAATATTTCATATAATTACTGTGAATGCCTTGAATAATTATTGTGAACTACAAATGGCTTGATCTCTGTTTAGGGTATGTAGGCAGTCTAACGAGGCAGTCTAATGAGACGTTTGATGCAGCCATACAATAAATGAGACTAAATAATTGAGACAATAGCCTTGGTTGGGGAATTGAGCAATGTGAAAGAGATTGGTGGAAAATGTGAGATTTAACCTTATGTTTTGGTGGTTAAATGTTGGTTATAAATCAATGTGTGAAGAATTGTAACATTGAAGTGAAAAATAGTTGGTAATGATCGGTAATTAAACTAGTGTAGTTGGGTTTATCACCGATAATTATTTCTGAAGGTAAATAGTTCGGGAGTGGGGCGTTGCAGCTTATGTATTTTGTGCCATTTGTATATATATTTATATATTTGGGAATATTATGAGATGGTTGTATTTCAGATTTATATCTTATATATCCATATGTATATTACTTGCACATAATTATTGTGAACGCTCTAAAGTACAATGGTAAACGCAGGACACACAGGTAAGTTCAAGTGATTATATAGTATTAGTTGAAATGATGGGATTATGACATGACTACATTTATGCTATAGGCAACTCCGACACTATTGTACGAGTTGCCTATGAGTCATACATGCAGTATTAAATGCATTTAGAGCTCATAAACCTGCACCCTGTTGTTAGTGCTCCCGCCCGTGGCCAAGGCATAGTCCTTCACGTGATGTTCACCTCCCGCACTTTACGCTCACCTTGGATCCAAGGTAGGTGCACAGGCCTGTCATACAGACCACTATAAGTGGTTCCGACTCGTAGATGACCTGCGATTATTCGCACAGTCTTTACGTGATCGTAGCACTTGAGCGTACTTATTTACACCCAGTCCTGTCGTACAGACCACTAGAGGTGGTTCTAACTCGTGTGCAGGGATATTTAATGAGCTATGGATAAGTCGTACAGGTCACAATAGGTGACTCTAACTTATGTGCTAGCACTGATTGATGATATATGTTCTAGCACTGATTGATGAGATATGTGCTAGCACTGATTGATGAGATATATGCTAGCATTGATTGATGAGATATGTGCTAGCACTGATTGATGAGATATGATGAGATATGTGCTAGCACTGATTGATGAGATATGATGAGATATATGCTAGCATTGATTGATGAAATATGACGAGATATGTGCTAGCCTTGATTGATGAGGTATATGCTAGTAGTGATTGATGAGATATGGATAAGTCGTACAGGTCACTATAGGTGACTCCAGCTGATATTCATTTTACATTGATTTATTTCATCTTGCTTACATGGTTGTTAATAAGATATTTCGACATGGCATACCTTGGTTGTTACCGTTCTTCAGCATGATTCTTATATACATATGTCTTGTTATTTTGGGGAATTATATGAATTTCGGTGAGTAGTTATTGCAATTTTATAGAATGATGTTTCCAAAGTTTTGGTTTGCTTACTCTCATGTTCTGTTTTGTGCCCTCCAGGTTTTGATTGCTAACTGTTCGTCTCGACGATGATTTTTTGCAAATTTCAGTTCTAGTGGCTATTTCTGAGGGTATAATTCTTACCCGCTCTACTGTACTTATTTATGCTCTGACGTCACTTGTGAGATGGGTTCGTTCCCGTTCACCAGCACACTCTGGTATTTATGCACTCTTAGGTTTAAATTTATTCACATTTTCCTTATCATTACACTTTATGGCTTCGTCACCTTCCAGGTGTCGGCCAGCACAGTTCGATTTCGGAGTCCTAGTGCACATTCCGGATCGAGGTGTGGCATGAAGAACTGCAGGGAGATGTTGCCGAAATTTTTCCACGATTGAACTCTAATGTGTTGGAACCGTAAATTACAACACGTAGCTGTGTATTCTCGAATGAGATAGGACCTATACCGGAGGCATAAGGTGGCATGTCATAATTGAAGTTGTTGTAACCCTTGTAAATTTTTTTTTGTTTGCGGGTGAAATGGACAAACAATGGATACATAATCCTAACATATGTGCTGGTGATTATTTGGATGGAATAAATGAGTTCATTGATTTTGCAATTGCAAACAACCGCGGTTCAACTCAAATTCGGTGTCCTTGTAGAAAGTGTAACAACTTAATGAATGAATATTTTGAAACTGTTCGATACCATTTAGTCAAAAATGGGATGACGGAATCCTATACTATGTGGAATCATCATGCAGAACAAATACAATATGCTTCATCCTCCCACATTACCCGAGCAGTGGATACAGTTGAATCTGTTGTGGAGCCAAATGACCAAATTATGAACATTAACAATGATGCTTTTCCAACCACTAGTTCGAATACGAATGAGGAAGTAGAAGATGACGTCCCTCCCACCATGGACAATGAAGCATTCAAAAAATATGAAAAACTATCAAAAAGTGCCAAGCAAGAATTATACCCCGTTTGCGATGGATTTTCGGTGCTCACAGCCATTGTGAGTTGATGCATGGAAAAATAAAGTTTTGTATGTTGAATCAATGTTTTGATTACTTTTTTGGGTTTTCAAGAGGATGCTTCCAAAGGACAATTGTCTTCCTAAAGATCATAAAAGTGCAAAGAATGTGCTGAGTGGTCTTGCATTGGGATATGAAAAAATTCGTACGTGTAAAAATAATTGCATTTTGTTCTACAAAGAGAATAAAGCGTTGGATAAATGCCCTGTATGTAATGAGTCGCGGTTTAAAATGACCTCTCAGAATAGAAGAACGAAGATTCCATAAAAAGTTATGTGTTATCTCCCATTAAAGCCCAGGTTGTAGCGATTGTATATGTCGGCGCACACTGCAAGCGACATGAGGTGACATAATGACAAACGAGTGGATGACGATGTTATAAGACATCCTGCAGATAGAGAGGCATGAAAAGAGTTTGATCGGCTGTACCCCAATTTTGCACCTGAGCCCCAGAACGTTAAATTGGGACTTAGACAGGTTTAATCTGTTCAGGGTTCTAAACCAAAACCACAGCATTTGGCCAATCTTTGCAATTTCATATAATTTGTCACCTTGGAAGTGCATGAAAAAATAATATATAATGATGACATTGTTGATAACCGAAGATCCAGGCACGAGTCTTTTGATGTGTATTTACAACCGTTGGTCGATGAACTAAAAGAATTATAGAAAAACGGTGTTCCCACATACCATAAATCTACCAGGAAGATGTTCACTTTGAGAGCAGCTGTGATGTGGACTATAAATGATTTTCCTTCGTACGTTATGATGTTTAGGTGGAGCACTAAGGTCTATTACGTATGCCCAGTTTGCAAAGAGAACACAATGTCTAGTTGGCACGCGAGAAAAGTTTGTTACCTAGGGCATCGTAGATGGTTGCTGTGGGAACACGAGTGGCGTCAAAACGAGACAGCCTTCTTCAACAGCATAGAGCTTCGACCAAGACCCAGAGAATAGTCCGGGGATGAAATTTTGGCTCAGGTGAATCGGTTGGATTTTGCTCCTTTAGGCAAATCCATAAATAGGACAAGACCATACACACATCTAAACCGAACGGACAAGACGAGGTTGTTCGAGCTCTTGTACTGGTCCAAATTAAAATTGAGACACAACCTCGATGTAATGCATGTTGAGAAAAATGTGTTTGATACACTGGTCGGAACTATACTAGACATCGAGGGAAAAACAAAGGACACAATAAAAGCTCGGATCGATTAGGAAAAAATGGGGATTAGGCCAGGTTTATAGATAACGAGGGATAGAGACATAGCCATAAAGAAGCTCGCATCATTTTCGGTGAACCGGATAAGAGGAAATAGTTTTTGCAGTTTTTATCTTATGTAAAGTTTCCATATGGGTATGCTTCAAACATCGGTCGTTGCACAAACGTGGATGGAGGCAAATTTTTCAGCCTTAAGAGTCATGATTGTCATGTCAGACTTTAACACCTTCTCCTAGTGGGAATTCAACACCTCTTGCCCGAAGACGTGGTGAAGGCAATTATGTTGTTGGCGAGATATTTTTCTCAATTAACTACAAGATCTTTGTGCAAGTTCGATGTTAAACAGTTATGCGATGATATTATTGAAGTACTATGCAAGTTTGAACAAATATTTTCTCCATGTTTCTTCACAAGCATGATCCACATGATGATTCATTTGCCGGATGAGGCACTTCTAACCGGACCTATCAACTATCGATGGATGTATCCGATAGAAAGATATATAATCGCCATAAATACTTTAGTTCGTGATGTATGTATGATTTGACTAATTTATACGATATTTTGTTTGTTGATGCAGACTACTGGGTGAATTAAAAAATAGTGTACGAAATAAGGCAAAGCCCGATGGATCAATCGTGGAGGCATGGGTCGCATTTGAGTTACTTACATTTTGTGCAATGTACCTACAAGACATTGAGACTACGTTCAAGTGACAACAACGCAATAATGACGGTGGTGTGAGAAGTGAAAAACTTTCTGTTTTTGCCCAAATTGCACTACCCTTTGGCGAACCAATCAGAGGGGAGTCGTTTGACAAAATGGACATGGAGGTAGCACATTGGTTTGTACTTAACAATTGTGACGAGACAATTAGCTACCTAGATGAGCATGAAAAGTTGATGAAGCGGGAAAATCCTTCACATTTATATGCCAAAAAGCATTGTGAATTGTTTTCTCGATGGTTTCGTGAAAATGTAAGTTGTTCGTGTTTTGGGCTATTTGCATAATTGTAAATGTTAAACTAACACGGTAACTTTTTCTCATTTATTTAGGTGAAGAAATTGAAGGAAATGAATTCGCCAGCTTACACTGAAGAATTGTACAACTTGGCTATTGGGCCCCTAAGCGCAGAATTATACTCCAGTTGTCATGTAAATGGCATCAAGTTTTTGGCAGCTGATCGTGGTGATAAGCTTTATACGCAAAATAGTGGGGTATATGTCCCGGGTGGGGGCGACATTGCAGACATTGATTTCTATGGAAACCTGACAACTGTTGTGCAATTGCTTTACAAAGACCGGTGTCAAGTTATCTTGTTTAAGTGTCGCTGGTTTGATACAAACCCACTTAGGGTTGGAGGTGTTAAGCAAGACGATTGTTTGCTATTAGTCAACACTAACAGATGTTGGTATAAAGATGACCCTTACATTTTGACAATGATGGCCAAACAAATTTTCTATATAGATGACCCTAAGGGCAAGAGGGGATGGAAAGTAGTTCAGAAGATTGAGCACATAAGGCTGTATCATATTCCGAACCAAGATCCTATTGCCGATGACGATTCTAGTGACGTTGCTGACCAACAATTGGGGACTTCAACGGAACTTGATGCAGATACAGTGTGGGATTTGACTATTGTACAAGAACCGCATCAGGTAGCCGGAGGTCCTAAAATCGAAATACTGATCGACTCCATTATAATTGACCACAGGGATCTACCGCGATACAATGCACCCGAGCGCGCGAACGATGATGTTGACGTGCCTACAGACGAAGAGGAATGGGAGTCAGAATCTGACGATAATGATGATATTTATTCTAGTTCAAATAAGGATTAATAAAAAATTGTGATGTAGATGTAATGATATTTATTGAATGGTATTTATTTTGTATACAAACAAAAGTTTCCTTTAAAATTGTAACAAAATTAATATAAAAAAATTTATTTATTTATTTAAACCAAAAAATGTATTAAATTTACATATATGCGTGACGACGTTTTAGAAATGTTTGTCACGCAAATATTTAAAAATTCATTTTTTTAACTGGTTTAAACACCCTCGTCGCACAAACATGTAAAAATTTGATTTGTTTGCCAAAATTGGGCGCATTTTTATTTCAGCGCCTTCACTCTATCTCTCTCTATCTCAGACTCGCTCCATCCCTCTCTCGATTCTTTCCGAACTCAAGCTCCTCTCTCTCTCGATTCTCTCAAGCTCCTCACTCTATCTCTCTCTATATCTCAAACTCAATATCTCAGTGTCTCCCTCTCTCCCTTTCTCGCACTCTCTCTATTTCTCTGTCTCTATGTCACTCTCCCTTTCGCATCCATTGCATTCTGGCGCCACACCCTATCGCCACCGCCACAACATTACTAGGTAAGAACTTAGTCTCCCTTAATTCATCTCCCTTAATTCAATTATTTGTAAGTGCAATTTTCTCAATTTTTATGTTGAATTGTTTTATTTACAACATTTAGGGATTTAGGGTTCGAATTAGGAATCCTGGGTTAGGGATTTAGGGTTTGAATTGGGAATCCTGGGTTAGGGATTTAGGGTTGGAATTCAGAATCCTGGGTTAGGGATTTAGGGTTCGAATTGGGAATCTTGGGTTATTGATTAATTTATTAATTATTTTGATTATAAATATGTATTCATATTTTGTTTCTAGATAATGAAAAATGTGTTTTACTGGGACAAAAAAAATTATTAGGATAGTTAGAAATTTGAAAGGATGAAAATTTCTGATTAACATTTAATTAATTTGTTGCTTTCACATTGTTTTCAACCAAACACAGCTTTAGCAGTATATACACTATGTATCTGTGCGTGTGTTTTTCTTAAAGTTTCAGAAAAACCTTTAAGAATTTGCAGTTATTTGAAGTTTAGTCGAATTTGTAGAATGTGGATTAATTGTTTCGCATTTGTATTTGTAGCTATCCAAGAACTTTTCTACCGCGCAAGGGAAGAAGGAAGTGAAGGTTCAGGTAATTCACTGTTTTCATTTAAAAGAAAAATATTTTCTTGGCTTATTATTGTACACGGGTATCAAATAATGAACTAAATCTGGGTTGATTGTAGCTGTCATTACTCTCTGTTCTCATGCTTTAATGAAACTGGATTGGTGCTTTTGAATTTTGCATTGAACTCAATCATATCTTGCATGTTTTACTGTGTTGACAGAATTCATAGTTATGTCTATATTTTTCACAAAGTATGTTATATTGTGGTATGCATAATTAAAAAAATTAAAAAAAATTAAAAAATTAAAAAATTAAAAAACTATTAAGATGTCACTTAGGATGTCACATAGTTTTGTCTATACTAAAAGTGGACTAGCTAGTTCTTGTTTCTTTGACAAAATAATTAAGTGGCTTAATTATTTCCTTTTCCTAAGAAGGTTAACAAACACGTGGAGTTCGGAGCGAAGTTAATCAAACAAACCTAAGATTGACATGTTTATTTGTGAGCCTTTGATTCATTGCATCTTGCATATGGAATCATAAGTTCTTAGGTGCATATAGCTAGCACTTAGTTGTCATTCCTTTATCATTGTTTTTCCATGAAACATTATAACAATATGGTTTATGAATTGTGAAGATGCTACTATGAAAACAAGCACACTACTTGATCATTCCTATTTGTTTATGAATTGTGAAGATGTGAGGAAATGTCTTAAATTTGAAACTTACCATACCTTGTAAGGGCTTTCAAAGAACTGGGTTACTCACTTCATTGCTAATTGAGTTTAGAGTGTAATCCCAACTTCCTTCATAATAATATCAGAACATTTTTGTTCAATTTCTTCATGGTTTGGGGTTGTTTATTCTGTAATGTGTTTACTATCTAGTGTGAGTATAGGGAAAGAGCTAGAAACTTTTTTTAGCTAGGGTGACCTTAACTTCTAGCTCTACTTGAGAAAATTTATGACAGTAGAATATCTTCTATAATTTCATTCCTTTTTTTTTCTCAAATTTCATTAAGCCAACTTGTAGGCATTTGAAAATTTCAACTGATTTGTTAAAGTACTTAAATATAACAAATTCAAGTTATATATGTCTTTTACTTTATTTTCATTCGAATGAGCATGAATAATATGTTCTACCCCTTATGTAAGCATCATATTTTTAGTGTGGCCCTTAGCTTCCTTCGTCTTTTGAGTGTGACTAATTGATTAAGATTTATATTGGGGTATACTGAGTGAGAGATAAACTGTGAGAGTGAGCGAGTTTCTTGGGTGTATTAGGAACTCCTTTAGAGACTATTGAGGGGGATTGAGATGAGTGAGGTTACCAATGAGTATGTGACACAAAGAGAAGTTGGGAAAACATTACTCTTTTTGTCGACATTTCGTTGTAACCCACAAAAGCTTTTAAATGTCATCGCTTTCTGCAGTTGTCCGAATTCAGAAGACAAATTATAGGAGAACTAGTTGGAATTCACCTATTTTAAAGACTGTATCAATAATAGTATATGTTTTCACAATTCATAAACAAATAGGAATGATCGATTGCTCTTTTTCACTAAGTGATATGAAATATTCCAAATCAAAACAAAAATTGTGTGTGATTTGGTGAGCAATCTCTTATGTTGCATTAATTTTGATGTTAAGACTAGCTGCATTTAGCCATGCTGCTTCTAACTTAATTGTTGGGTTGAAGAACATGTAGTTCTGCCTTTTATAATGGCCCTAAATCTAGGAAAACCTCACTAATTTTCACCATGTAGATTCTAATTGTTGGCTTATCAAACCCCTTGGGGAGGAAAACTGAAAAAGAAAACATAAAATGTAGACAAAACCCCATTCCATTTTAATCTCAAAATATATGGTGATTTTTCTATGCACTATTGGAAAAAAAAAAAAAAGTCTAGGAGCTACCTAGTTCTGAAGCTGCCATCCATCTAACGAATTATTCATTCTATTTTTTCTTTAGGGATAAAAATGTTGTATGCCCAAAAGTGCTTGAAGATTATTGATTTGATAATATGTTGGTTTTAACTTTGTCATGGCATGCATTTGATAATTAGTTGGAATTAATTTCATCATGTCACTTTAAGAATGCTTTCGCTATAAGTTCTCATTTTATTTGGTGGCTGGCAATTGAGCTCCGTGTTTAACCACAATCATCCCATTCGCTACGACATTGAGCTACTATATCACACATTCGAGCCTAATTCACATTTGCATTACACATGTTAGGGATGCAACAAGTTTTGTAACTGTCATGGTACCAGTTACTATCAGTTTGTTCAAGTTTTGTAACTGTCTTCCATTCATAATTTGTACAAGTTTTGTAACTTAGGAATGTATTTGGAACTTTGTTTACGATTTTATTTATTTATTTCCTATTTGATCGTTAAGACCTTTTAGGGTTTTTCATGACAAACGTGAGTTTTCTCTCAATTATTCTTAGTGGATTCTAGGGTTTGCTAATGGATTCTACCTTGAGGTTGTCGTTCGATTTCCCTTCAATATATTTGTTGCATTCATTATATGTCATTGTAGATGGGTCAATTTGTTTGTTAGTTTTTATGAGTAAACTTGTTCCTTACAATACTCTTTTTTATTCCTATCTCATATTTTCATTCACCTTATATATGTGAAATGAAATGCATATAATAAGATGATATCTAAACAAATTCATGATTGTTTTTTTCTTGTTTTTGTAGATGTCGAACTTAATATCAAACCGGCTGGCAGCTAGTAAGGGCAGTCAAACACCTTCTCCAGAAGGTAATGTTGCTGCCACCTCCACACCTGATATGGGCACGACGGGTGTCCCTCTGGTCACTCCTTTGGGGCCAACGGTGTCTACGGCTTCTGCATCACCGACAGACTCATCGACAACCCCGGAGTTCTGAGAAGGCTCAGCAGTCTGGTGAGGCTTCCTCTATCCATGGAGACGGGTCCCAGACAGGTAAACTTGCTATGTCCATTAATAAGCTCGCTTATGGTTTCATGATGGTCAAAGCAACATTGACATTAGTCTGTAGGCATGCTTGAACCTTCAAAACTGTCACATTCCCATTAAGTAGAACGAACTTACTAAGAACTTCACTTTGAGTGCTTTGCCTCTATTGTTGTCAGTTCGTGTAATCCCACAAATAGATTCTCTCTATATTAGTAGAACCACTACTGTAAATGATTTAAGTTGGCATACCTGGCCTTGGAAGCCAAAACTTGTTGCTGACTCGCAGTGTGAAGTTATATGAACAAGTTGTAAATTTTGTTTTAACATCCCTAATTGGTATAAACTATTTGAATTGTTGCGTGGATGTGTTGTTGTTGTTGTTATATTGTCTGCAGGTTATAGAAAATGTTATAGTTTTAGGGGAGGTTCTGCCTAATTTTCGGTAGAAAATAGAATTCGTGTAATGTTTAATTTGTTTATTTCGTAGTTCAAAAAAAAACCAAGGGCCCTTGCTGACTACTTAAGACATCACAGACCACTCGCACCACGATCGAAAAGATCATCATTACGTGGGATCCTCTACATCATGTGGCTGCAACAAAGGAGTAACACAGTGTGTTGGCCACTGACATTTGCTCGGTTATCAAGAACCATTACCCCCTCATGTGGGAGTCATGGAAAGTTGTCCCACCTGAAGTCAAGGAAGTCGTTCTTCATGAATTATCGGTAAGTATTTTCAACCTCAAATACTAAATTTTTATTAAAGTATACAAAGATTTTAAATTTTAACTACTATTTATTTGTTGAGTTTTGCAGCATCACTATGAGCTCTCCAACCTCGATGCCAATCAAATGCAGTACATCAACGACCTTTGCTCCAAGAGGTTCACTCCATGGAAGAGCGACCTCCACAAGCATTATGAGCTATATGACGGTCTGGAGGTCGCTCTAGCAGTTGGGTGCCCAATAAAGTTGGTGGACTACCAGGATGAATGGGCGTGGCTCTGCGGCCATTTTCAAGACGAGAAATACCTCATACATATAAAATTTTCAAAAATTTTCATTTTTTTCATTCATTTGTTATAAATATCTAAACTAATATGTTTTTTAAATTCAACAGAAAAAATTGAAGGCAAACTCGATCAATCGGTCGAAGAAGAAACTTCTTCACCGATCCGGCTCACGACGTTTCTCTTATAGGTTGGATGAGCAACGTAAGGTAACCGTATATTTATTTTAAGTTTTCAATCTTTCTACTGTTTATTACACAATTGATAATCAATGATAACACTTTTTAAAAAAATTTAGGGGGGTCAAAGTTTCCAGAAATTAACATGTTCAAGGAAGTGTACGTTCGGCCCAGGGATGAGCTGAGGGAGCAGCTTCATGTAAGTTATTTCAATTTTTTAATATTCAATTAGTATTAATATTAATTACTTGTATATTCACTACTACAAATTTCGACTTTATTGACAAAATTAGTTTGTCGGCAAAAGTCAAAATTTGTTGGCAAAAGCTCTTTCCCAACAAAAAAATTCGTCGGCCATTTCGTCGCTCAAATCATGTCGCGTAAAACTCCAACCTACAAAATTTAACATTTCGTCGGCTATGAAGTGGTTCTTTCCCGACAAAACATATTTCGTTGCCATTCTTAAGCCTTGAGAAAAAATTCCGTCAGAAAAGGATTTTTAAGCCTACAAAATGTACCTTTTAGCCAACATGATGTGTTCGTCGACAAAGATATTTTGTCGGCATAGTCTTTCTCTACCAACAAAACTAGCTTTGTCGGGAAAGATTGAACATAGGTACCTTTTCAATGGTAATTGTACAAAATGAGAGACCACTTCCAAACTTCTCTTGGAACTTCAATCAATTTCTGCCCACTTTTACTTAAGCTTATTTCTTTGAGCTTCGGTTTTGGCTTCTGATGCTTTTAAATTTCTGCAAAGATTCTTATGAAGTTTTACAAACTCACTTCTAATACAACCATAATTTGTCAGTATACATACCATGTTTCTTTGAGCTTCAGTCTTTGCAACACCAAAACCCCCAAATAGTACCAGAATTTTGCAATGTGCAAAGAATCTACAAGAAAAAGAAAAGAAAAAAAACCTAAACCACAATCAAGTCCTATCTATCTAAAACAAAATCAAAACCCAAACCACAATCAAAATTCGTAAAATTAATTTACCTAACCCCCCCTAAATCTAATAATTTTAACAAATATTATAGCATCAATTGAAAGAGAAATTGCGAAGATAACTAGAGATCACAGAGAGAGATGAAAGGAAGAGCGTTTCCTCTGATAGGGGTTCCGTGAAAGCATCTATTGACCAGAAAAGAAAAGGAAAAAAGCCCAAATTATATATTAAGCAAATATAGATAGATCGAACCTTGAAAATTGAAATTTCAAAAAAGTGAAAGGTTATAAACATACAACGATCTGAGTGTTGGTAGCTGGGTTTGGATTTGGGTTTTTTATCAAAGAGAGAATCATACGAGGAATCGATAGAGGAACTGCACCGGCAACAGAAAGCAACTGATATGGTGAAGAATAGACGAGAATAGCTGCTTGGATGGTCAATCCAAGAGGAGCAACTAAGAAGGGAGATAGCGATGAGATCCAAATCTCAGGTGCAGCAAGATTTTTATCCTTCATTGTTTAGATTAGTTTTTTGTTCATTAGGGTGTGATAGCAGATAACCTCTAAATACGAAAAGGTTTATTTTTTCATTTTTCGCGATATCGCGACTTTTTTTAATAGACCGTGCCGACGATTTTCTTGACAAATAGATGCTTCGTTGCGTAAACTTATTTTTTGCGACATTTTATTTGTCGGCTTAAACCTATTAGTTTCTAGCCGACAATTCCGATATTTTGTCGGGGAAAAACTTCTGTACCGACAAAAGTTTGCTTTGTCGGCTTAGAATTTGTCGGCAAAATGACATTTTCTAGTAGTGATTCAAATTAATTTGTCTATTTCATTTTTCTAGTCCACCATGGTGGAAGAGGGCCATATTGTTCTAGATGAGGTAGCTTCCTAGCTTCCCATACAGACCCCGATCGAGGAGGTGTTTCCCTATGAGAATGCTGGTTTTCAGATCATGACAGACACACTCGATCGGACCTTCGGTCATCAGTCTAGGAATGTTCACCAGGGGCTTAGGAAAGCCCGCATTCGGGACCCGTCTGCCTCATCCTTTAGGCAGAGAACAGAAGAGGTCGAAACGCTGACATCTGAAGTTGCGGACCTGAATGAACGAATTGCCGTCCAGCAGTCTCAGATTGCAGCCTAAAACAATTTGATGAACCAAATTTGTCACGCACTTCAAATCTCTAGCATTCACTTCCCCGACGTTGAAACACATCCAAAAACAACCTCCCAGCCCCCCGCCGTAGCAGCTACGACCTCCCAGTCCTCCGATACAGCAGCTACGACCTCCCAGCCCCCCGATGCAGCAACAACACCACCAGCTGGCGATTGTGACATTGAAAACTACTTTTTTTAGTTTTTTTTTCAAATTGTTTTCAAATTTAAAAATACTTTTTTCCATTATATGTACATCAACGTTCAAAAAAAAGCTAGGCGCTAGTCGGGCGATGGGCTTGATAGGAGCACATTTATGCGACTTAGTTAGTGTGTTTTCTTGCATTTACTTAGTTATTTGTTGCTTATTATAGTGTCTTAAGTCATTTTCGTGTGTTTCTAGGTCCAAGAAGCAAAGTTGGCAAAAAGATGCATTTTTGAGCATTTTGGAGCAACTATGGGCTTGGAATGGATAGCACAAGCAATGGGCAAGAGGATGGACTAAATTGGAGTTCAAATGGAGCAAAGAGTGTGCAAAAGAGTTGAAGAAATAAATTGAAGTCATTGGAGATAAGGAATCAGCTCAAAAGAAGGAGAATTATCCAAAACCTTATCCAACCTTATCTTATCTTATCCTATCCTAATCCTTTCCTAACTCAATTCCAGCTGCAATGAGGAGTTGTTTTTAGTTTAGGAGACATAGAAACATGTTCTAGAACACCTCATCCTATTTTCCTACAAAAGTGGCGCCTTGTCCCCTTCTAGAACCCAATATCCCTGCCGTAGGTTATCTCCCCATTCCTTGTGGATTTGGCCTTCTAGATGACCTATTCCTGGTGGGTTTGGATTGCCTAATCCCTTGTTAATTCTAAGTCCTTTTCCTTGCTGATTTGTGATGTGATTTTGCACTATAAATGGACCATTCAGCCGCACCATTCAATTCACCACCCTCTACCATCAGACCACAATTCACACCATTCACCAAACAACCTTCATTGTGCCGCAGCTTAGCAAGGAGAAAGGAGAGGAATCCCTTAGTACCGTGCCTGCCATTCAAAGCCTTAGATTGTTGGAGCGTTTCTAGGTGTATTCTATCTTTTCCTTTCAATGTTTAAATTAATTTATCTTTGTTTTATTGCGAACATGAGGAACTAAACTCGTTTTAGCTAGGGGAGAATTCAAAACCATGAACATATATGTGATATGAGTTGATTACATCCAATTATTAGTTCATAAATCGTGAATGCAATTTGCTTAACTGTTTGATTGAAACCTTATTCTTGTATGTTGATTGAGAGTGCACACTTAGTTTGTACGCATGAATTTGATGCTAAAATATAAGGGAGTTTCACCTAATAGTTACAAACTTATGTTTACAAGTAGTGGAGGTTGCTAGTCACGATCGCGTTAAGTAAATTCCTGGCAGGAGTGTCATGTTTTTGATAGTCACGAATGCCTTGTCAATGCTTATGATTTTCACAGAGCATAATGATCTTTGATTGTATTTCTATTATGCTTTTCATGTAGAGAACTATTAGAGAATAATTTGGGTTGACGATGCGTATCCCATCCAATTCAATGAATTTAGGAAAATCTGAGAGTTAAAGCAGTGCTATCACAATTAACTTGAGGTGTTGAGGTTCATGGTTTGTAGAAGGAATAACTGGAAATTGATTTGTGTTGCATATGTGTCATGTGTGGAGAAGGACCCTCTAGCTAGCCATTCACCCATTTAAATCACCAATTTCGTACAAAACTAAGTCTAGTTTACAATTCTGTCTTGTTAAGTTTAAATTCGTTTTCAACCAATCCCCTACTCTTAATTTGTGTTAAGTTAGTCTAAATTCGTAAGAACTTGTGTTTTCTAGTCTTTTGAGTCAATTTGAGTCTTAATTTCGTCCAAATCAATCTTAGGTGTTAGTTTAGAGTCTAAATAACTTGTTTTGTGTGTTTTAGGTCTATTCAGTCTGTTTTGAGTCTCTAGTGTCCAAAATCTGTCCAGTTGAGTTCTATTTGTTGTTTTAAGTTTGTTTTGAGTTATTTGAGTCAAGTTAGGTTGTTTTAAGTTGTCTAGAGTTAAAATTCGTCCAAACTGATCCCTAGTACTTGTTTTCATTGTTTAAAGTCCAGTTTATTGTTTTAGAGTCTAATTTGTGTAGATTAGCAATCAGTTTAATCCCCGGCTTAGAACGATCCCTACTTTCACATACTACATTGATAAGGGTTTAAGTTTGAGTGCAATCTAATTTCACATCAAATTTTTGGCGCCGTTGCCGGGGATTAGCAAGTTTGCTAATCCCTTGTTTTTGTCGAGTTTCTTTTGGTTTCTGATTTCATTTTGTTTCTTTTCCTTTGGTTCAGGTACTAGTTTTTGACTTGGAGTTCTCAACCAGTTCACAAGCACACCTTTGAGTTTGACGACGATTTTGAGCGAACATTGAGAAGGAACAAGAGGAAGTTGCCACCCACTCCATCTATTTCAAGCAGAGAATCCGAATTTGGAGAAGAGGAGGAGGAATAACAAGTCATGGCAGCGGACAGTCGTACAATTAAAGAGCTTTCAGCCTTGGGGTTGGATAATGTTGTGCCCTTAAGTATCCAATACCCTGCGGCAAGTGAAGGCAAGACTAACGAGTTTGAACTGAAGTCTAGTTTGTTGCATCATGTTCCAAAGTACCATGGGCTGTCCATAGAAGAACCAAACAAGCATTTGAAGGAGTTTGAAGTTGTTTGTTCAGGCATGACTCCCGTTAATGTCGATGGAAATATTCTGAAGATGAAAGCTTTTCCATTCTCTCTTATGAACAAAGCTAAGGATTGGTTATTCGAATTGGCGCCCGGAACTGTCACATCTTGGGAAAGCATGAAAAGAGCGTTTTTAGATAAATTATTCCCAACTTCTAGAGTTATACTTTTGAGGAAGAAGATTAGCGGGATTCAACAAAACCAAGGTGAATCATTCCCAGCATATTATGAACGTTTCAAGGGTCTTGTTGCCTCATGTCTTCAACATCAAATGAAAGAAGAGCTTCTCATTCAATACTTTTACGAATGACTTCTTCCCATTGAGAGGCAGATGCTGGATGCTTTGGCAGGTGGTGCCTTAGTGGACAAAACTCCCGTTGATGCAAAGATCCTCATCGTAAATCGAGCTTTAAATGCACAACAATACGAAGGTGTTGGACAAAGGGACCCCCCGCGGCAACTACAAGTGAATAAGGTAAGTGCAATTTCAGAATTACAATCTCAAATAGCTAATCTTACTACTATGTTGTCACGGATGGCCGAAGGGATGAAAGTCCAAGCACCAAGCACTTGTGGCGTGTGCTCTATGCAAGGGCACCTCAATGATCAATGTCCTCAATTGATAGAGAATGGAGGATGGGAAAGTGCTAATACCATAGGTTATTAAGGCCAAAATCTGTCACGGAATGATCCATACTCTAACACCTACAATCCGGGCTGGAGAGATCACCCAAATTTCAATTGGATGGAGCCTCAACAACCTCAACAACAAGGTGGATTTAGACAAAAACCTCTGGGATTTTATCAAAAGCCATTTGCACCAACTCAACCCCAATAACAATCTGCCCAAACAAGTTTAGGTATGTCAATGTATGAGGATAACACGCTTAAATTACTAACTACTTTGACACAGGGGTATCAAAATCAAGCTAAGGAGATGAGTGACATGAAGAAGCAAATATGGCAAATTACAGAGTTCCTTGGGCAGTTTCGAGAAGAAGGTAAACTTCCTAGTTCAACCGTTGTGAATCCAAATAGAGGATTTGAAACCTCTAAAGCCATCATGTTGAGAAGTGGAAAAGAGGTTGGAACTAACCCATAAGTCTCCAAATCGAGTCAAAAGGAAAATGAAAAGCTGCTGCTTGAAGAGGAAGAAATGCATAAAGCCACGGCAAAGGTGGAACCAACCTTGCCGTAGCCCCCTAAGCCTTCCACACCGTCCAATTCAGGTAAGGGTGGTTCAAATTTGACTCATTCTAACCTAATTCTACCGAATGCACCCTTCCCTAGCAAGTTTATGCAAGATAGAAATGAAGAGAACGAACAAGACATTCTAGAGACGTTTAGGAAGGTGCATGTCAATATCCCGCTCCTTGATGCTATAAACCAAATCCCAAAGTACGCTAAGTTTTTAAAGAAGCTATGTCCAACAAGGAAACGGATTCGGGAGAAAGAGGTGGTACATGTAAGTGAGAATGTCTCTGCAATGTTGCAAAGAAAGCTGCCACCTAAATGCAAAGATCCAGGTAGTTTCACTATGCCTTGTGTAATTGGTAATACAAGGTTTGAACATGTTATGATAGATCTAGGTGCATCAATTAACGTCATGCCATACTCTGTTTATGCATCTATGAATCTAGGAGAGCTTAAAAATGATGGTGTTATTATTCAATTAGCCGATCGATCTAATGCATGCCCGAAAGGAGTTTTGGAAGATGTTTTGGTGCAGGTAGACCACTTGATTTAACCTGCAGATTTCTATGTCCTTGACATGGAGGATTCAGCCCACTCTCCAACATTGCCAATCTTACTTGGACGACCTTTCATGAAAACAGCTCAAACCAATATTGACGTGGCCAGGGGAGCAGTAACTATGGCATTTGGTGGTGATATGATTAATTTTAATATTTCTGAATCTGTTTAGAATACTAATGACGTTCGTTCCTGTTTTGTCATTGATGTAATAAAAAATAAAGGGCAGGAACATTCAGCACCAATCAAGAAGGATGCATTTCGAACCACCAACAAAGAAGGAATTGGAGTAAAGCATAAGGATTGCACGGCCACAACCCTCAAACCCCCAAATCTGGCCGAGAGCAACCCACATGCATTTCTTGATAGTGCTGCCATTTCATTGAAGTACATTGGTAAGCCACCTATTCCAATTTCGATTCCCATTTCAACTAATAGGTTGTTACCTTGTATGGTGCAGGTCCCCAATCGAATCCAAGCTGGTGGGAATGATTACATTGACTATAGGATGCTCAATGCCCCAATCAGGAAGGATTACTATCCCCTTCCATTCATAGAGTCAATATATGGGAATTTCGTGGAGCACATTGTGGAGGACATACTCCTTCATACCGAGGGCTCCAATGAAGCTTAACCGGAGGTATCGTCCGGCTGGAAGACGTTAAAGCAAGCGCTTCTTGGGAGGCAACCCATGCATTCAAATAAGGAAGACCTAGGCTCCGGCTCCACAACCAGATTTGCGTTTCTAAACCCTACTCTTTATTGCTTTTACTTTGCCATATTTGTCATGTTTGTCAGTTGTGTTGTCTACTTGTTTGTGTGTGAGTCTATGTTTGAAACATTGAGGACAATGTTTGGTTTAAGTGTGGGGGGGGTAAATAAAGTGTTTTTCATGCAAAATTCGTAGGATTTTATCACCCATCACTTCTAAGGTTGTTTTTCACTGTTTTTGAGTGTTTTTGTGTGTTTTAAAGTGTTTTTTATGTGTTTGAAGTAAAAATATGAAAATTTGAGAAAAAAATTCGAAAAAGTTTGAAAAATACCAAAAAGAGTCGTTTTTGTGTTTTTGTGTCTTAGGATACCTTCCAACACAATGATGAGGATTTGGTTTTTAATTGCATGACTGTTAAAGAAAGTTACAAACATGGATGGAAGTTTGATATGCTCTTTGGTTTATGCTTGGTTGTAGTTTTAACTCATGAATTCACATGTAATCACAAAGGAAAAAATTAGTTTTTGTAACATGCTTGAAGGAAGAAACTCAAACTAACGCTACAACCCTGAGAGACTTGAGCCTATACTTCTTTTGGAGAGTTATTAATCTGTGATTCTTTGTTTTCTAAAGTCGTTGCATGATCTCATCATTCTTTGCTTGGTTGTTACTTAGAATACGTTTCATCACTTTAGTTCCAAATACTAGAACTCATGCCCGTTTCATTCAAAACTAAAATTGATTGCATAACATAACAAGGTGAAGTTGTTTAGTTGAAACCAGAGCCAAAAAGCCTAACCCTTTGCATATGTATTGTAGGTTTAGCCCCGTTGAGCCTTATTTAGCCTATTTTCTTAACCACATTTTCCTTACCTAGCCTAGTATAGGACTATCCATACCCTTGTTCTTAAAGGATGGTAGAGCATAACTTAGAAGGAATTCCTTTTGACCTACATGATGCAGAGAAATAAGTGTGGGGGAAGGTTTTTAGTGGTTTTGTGTGCCAAAGGAATAGAAGGGGCATGGGTAGAAAAGAAAAAAAAAAAAAAAAAATTCGTAAGAGGAGAAGGAAAGAAAAAATTGTGCAAAGAAAGAATAAGAGTTGAAAATAAGTGAGAAAGAACTCACAAGTGTTGGTTGTTGAAGAAAAGGTCCAAAAGTTTGAATCTGGCCCTAAAAGTTGTGTGAATCTCCCCTGTGTGTTCAAAGTTGATTGCTGCATTTTAAAAGTGAATTCTAAGTGTTGATTTCATTGCTTTGCTTACTATTTCTTTAAGAACTTTTGTTTATCTTTACCTTTCTTTGTTAGCCAATACCCTTAGCCCCGTTACAACCTTTTGACTTCTATCTTGATTGTTATGTGTTTCAATATGTGGAGTTTGGGATTGGTATGAGCATATGGTATCACTGGTTCTCGCGTCTAAGTAGTGGCATTCCATTTATGAGATCATATATATACATGCATTAATAATTCCAGAAAATGCCTTCTTTGTTAATACATATGTGAGTACTAGTTTTCTTGTTTACATCAATCTTCTCACATATACCTAGTGTAGGGAGTGTAGTCAGAAAATCTGTGTGAAAATAAGAGTGTATCCGGTGAGAAACTGAGGGATTCTCTAAGGCATGTTACTACATTCAAAAAGTTGTTTTAATTGATTAGATGGGAGCTAGTGAGTGGTAACTATGATTAAGTATGTGCTCGAGGATAGGGATAACTAAAATCTATGTAAGTGATGATTTTTAACATGTTATGTTCCATTGGAAATCCCTGAGGCAAACGTTGGAAGGTTTAGGTTTTGTTTTGTTTCTTTGTTTTGCTCGAGGACTAGCAAAAGTTAAGTGTGGGGGAATTTGATAGGAGCACATTTATGCGACTTAGTTAGTGTGTTTTCTTGCATTTACTTAGTTATTTGTTGCTTATTATAGTGTCTTAAGTCATTTTCGTGTGTTTGTAGGTCCAAGAAGCAAAGTTGGCAAAAAGATGCATTTTTGAGCATTTTGGAGCAAATCTGGGCTAGGAATGGATAGCACAAGCAATGGGCAAGAGGATGGACGAATTTGGACTTCAAATGGAGCAAGGAATGTGCAAAAGAGTTGAAGAAATAAATTGAAGTCATTGGAGATAAGGAATCAGCTCAAATGAGGGAGAATTATCCAAAACCTTATCCAACCTTATCTTATCTTATCCTATCCTAATCCTTTCCTAACTCAATTCCAGCTGCAATGAGGAGTTGTTTTCAATTTAGGAGACATAGAAACATGTTCTAGAACACCTTATCCTATTTTCCTACAAAAGTGGCGCCTTGTCCCCTTCTAGAACCCAATATCCCTACCGCAGGTTATCTCCCCATTCCTTGTGGATTTGGCCTTCTAGATGACCTATTCCTGGTGGGTTTGGATTGCCTAATCCCTTGTTAATTCTAAGTCATTTTCCTTGCTGATTTGTGATGTGATTTTGCATTATAAATAAACCAATCAGCCGCACCATTTAATTCACCACCCTCTACCATCAGACCACAATTCACACCATTCACCAAACAGCCTTCATTGTGCCGCAGCTTAGCAAGGAGAAATGAGAGGAATCCCTTAGTGCCGTGCCTGCCAATCAAAGCCTTGAATTGTTGGAGCGTTTCTCGGTGTATTCTATCTTTTGCTTTCAATGTTTAAATTAATTTATCTTTGTTTTATTGCGAACATGAGGAACTAAACTCGTTTTAGCTAGGGGAGAATTCAAAGCCAAGAACATATATGTGATATGAGTTGATGACATCTAATTATTAGTTCATAAATCGTGAATGCAATTTGCTTAACTGTTTGATTGAAACCTTATTCTTGTATGTTGATTGAGGGTGCACACTTAGTTTGCATGCATGAATTTGATGCTAAAATATAAGGGAGTTTCACCTAATAGTTACAAACTTATATTTACAAGTAGTGGAGGTTGCTAGTCACGATCACGTTAAGTAAATTCCTGGCAGGAGTGTCATGCTTTTCATAGTCACGAATGCCTTGTCAATGCTTATGATTTTCACAGAGCTTAATGATCTTTGATTATATTTCTATTATGCTTTTCATGTAGAGAACTATTAGAGAATAATTTGGGTTGACGATGCGTATCCCATCCAATTCAATTAATTTAGGAAAATCTGAGAGTTAAAGCAGTGCTATCACAGTTAACTTGAGGCGTTGAGGTTATGGTTTATAGAAAGAATAACCGGAAATCGATTTATGTTGTATATGTGTCATGTGTGGAGAAGGACCCTCTAGCTAGCCATTCAACCATTTAAATCACCAATTTCATACAAAACTAAGTCTAGTTTACAATTCTGTCTTGTTAAGTTTAAATCTGTTTTCAACCAACTTAATTTGTGTTAAGTTAGTCTAAATTCGTAAGAACTTGTGTTTTCTAGTCTTTTGAGTCAATTTGAGTCTTAATTTTGTCCAAATCAATCTTAGGTGTTAGTTTAGAGTCTAAATAACTTGTTTTGTGTGTTTTAGGTCTATTCAGTCTGTTTTGAGTCTCTAGTGTCCAAAATCTGTCCAGTTGAGTTCTATTTGTTGTTTTAAGTTTGTTTTGGGTTATTTGAGTCAAGTTAGGTTGTTTTAAGTTGTCTAGAGTTAAAATTCGTCCAAACTGATCCCTAGTACTTGTTTTCATTGTTTAAAGTCCAGTTTATTGTTTTAGAGTCTAATTTGTGTAGATTAGCAATCCCTTTAATCCCCGGCTTAGAACGATCCCTACTTTCACATACTACATTGATAAGGGTTTAAGTTTGAGTGCAATCTAATTTCACATCAGGGCTGGTGCCAAACGCCTAGGCGCCTAGGCGGCGCCTAGGCGGATTTAGGTAAATTTCTTGTAAATAAGTGCATATTGACACTTACAAAAATGCAAAAAGAGTATCCAACAAGTCCAAAATTTAAAAACACATTAAGCATGTACGCCATATAATCATAGTGAGGAGTATTGTAGGATGACACATGTACAATAAGTTCACAATTTAAAACCACGTAAAATGCAAAATAGGAGGAAAATAAGGAAATATAGTAATGTAGATAGGATTTTTTTTTTTTTTTATTTAAAAAAAAATAAATAAATAAAACCGCCTAGCCGCCTAGCCTGCCTAGCATCTAGCCTGCCTAAGGCCGCCTAGAGCCTAACCGATTTTTCCAGCCGATTTGCAAGAAAACACCTCGGGTCACCACCGCCTAGTGCCTAGGCCCTTTTTTATTAAATGTTAAATACCTTCTTTCTCTCTCATTTATTCACAGACGGCAAGCTGCAGAGGATCGTCGAGGTTTTGCTGCTACGTACGACATCGAAAGTTCCAGATTTGTTACATTTGTGTAATTATTATTTTATTGTTGGTCCACTCAGATTCTATTTGGCCTTTTACACAAAGGGTTCCATATTTAAGGTAAGTTTACAAACTTATATTTATATTATTGTAATTTATACAACAACAAAAAAATTTGTGTGGACCCATGCATGTGATCTAAGAACCAAATAATACTTGCATGTTAATTTTTTGAAGTAATTAAGTAATGTTGTATAATTATTCCCTAGGATAATTTTAATCTGTTTAATGTTATTTATTATTTTATTATCAAATTGGATTATTATTCATTAATATTAGGTTTTATTATTCCATATTATTTTTATAATTACTTAAATTCTTACAATCATTTTCCTTACTTCCTATTTAATTCTTCTGTAGAATAACTTTATTATTTAGGTTTTCTTATATAACCGTCACTACTATATTTTTTTGGCCAAAAAATAATTGCCTAATTTTCATGAAAAATAAATATAGGTACGTTTAAGATGTCTAGTGGAGTTGCTAAACGTCCAGCTTGGGAACATAGAGACCCAATAGACGGAAACAAACATGGCACAATTTGCAAATATTGTGGTCGGGTAATGAAGAGTGACGGAGTGACACGACTTAAGTACCATCTTAGTGGATTAGATCCAGGAAATAATGTCCAACGATGCGATAATGTCCCCCGAGAAGTGAAGGCATTCATCACCACATTATTAAAAAATAAAAAACACCATAAGGAAAAGAAAACATATGGAATGGAAAATATTCGAGCTGGGCTATGAGGAGAAGTCATTGGCCAAGCGGTTGACAGTGATGATGATGACGATGAGGACAAATGTGATGATGACCGATGGTATAAAACATTATACCACGATTTGCATGCAGCAGGTAATTATGTCATAATTTGCAATTCATTTCTTTAATTGCATAAGTATTATTTCTCTTATTAAAGTATGTGTTTCTTTGAATAGCATATTATTTGAATCCTCGATACCAATACAGACTCGGTGTTGGAGATGATGGTACCATTATACGTGCTGTACATAATGTATACTCTAAATTAGACCATGCATCACCAACAGTTGGCCAATTTGGAAATGAGGTACACAATTACTTAAATTATAATAATTACATTGTTGGATTAAACTAACACGATTTATTGAATTCAGCTAACATGGTTTAAAGATGCAAGAAGAACTTTTGGAGAACCAACATCAGTTCCTGCTCGAACAAAAAATGTCTCCTAGTGAGTGTAAACATATTTCACTATTAGTTTATAATAGAATTTGTTTGAGTTATTAGGCTTATCAACATTGTTTTTCATTATAGCTGAATGGTGGATCATGTATGGGACTGATGCACCAACTGTGAGAAAGTTAGCAATCAAAGTATTATCACAAACAGCTTCCTCATCTGCTTGTGAAAGAAATTGGAGTACATTTGCACTCATACACACAAAGCAAAGAAATAGGTTGGCTCATAGTAGGTTGGAAAAATTAGTTTATTGCTACTACAACATGAAGCTTCAAATTCGAGATAAGGAAGCAGAAATAGATCATGTCGACCGTGGTGACCCACTAGATGTGTTTGATATTGTTGCTGAAGATGATGATACAGAGGGTAACCAACTTTATCAATGGATTAGACCTCTTCATTTAGATGATGATGAAGGTAACCCAGCTCTAAGAGTTGCTGAAGAAGCACGTAATGAAGGGATAAATGTAGAAAGACTATTAGAGAAGGAGGTAGGATCTAGCAGCGCTAACTCTTTGGAAGAACTTTTGTGCCCAAGACCAAGAAACATTGGAATTCCACATTCTTCCAATCCTGCACAACCACAAGATCCTGTTGATACTAATGACAGCTCTGGTACAAGATCAGGAGACTCACCTACCACCGGAGGTGGGAATGATGAAGGATATAGTGGAGCTGGAGGTAGTGGTGGATATGGAAACTATGTTGGACCACCTTCCGGATTTATGAGCCCCTTCACTAGTGAGGCAAACTTCATGCATGCAACACAGGATGAGGACCATGGCAATAGGCGGGCAAGACCAGGAATTGGTGCCATAGGGAAGGACTATACTCATAGAGAAAGAGGCAAAGGGACTTTGTCAAGTCAAGAAGATGACTCGTTATCAATAACTTCGGACTCTGTTAGAGTGGGAAGTAGTAACTATGGTTATACTCATAACCAACCATTTCCCTACCCTTCATATCCCATTCCTGTTGGGATGGAATCAAGCGACTCATGGAAAGAATCAGAGACTCAATCTTCAAATGATTTTGCTTATGGACAACGTCAACCAATCTCGAATCCATATGGGTGGCATGTTAACAATTACATGCAAAACTATTTTGGGGATTTATCATTTGATGACTACTCTTCACAATACACTTACTCTACACATAGAGATGATGAAGATAGTGAAAATTTTGAACCTCATAGGAACTCTATGTGGTACTAAGTCACTCATGTATCTTACCATGCAATGTATAAAGTGTAAAATATTGTACTAATTCATTATATATAAATGATTATGGTGTGTTTAAACTTCTTTCATTAAAAACTACATATTTTCTACACTCACAATGTTTGCCAGCTCGCTATATAATCAACTTAAATCAGTTAAATCCATCATGCAATGCATTTCCTTCCAATTTTTTGTGATAAACTAATAGATAATTGACTAAATAAACATCCTGCAAAGTTTCAATAAAAGTTTCCAAGTTTTTCTTACAATTTCCGTGGTTTTTATTCAATTTTTATCGATATCGATAATATCCCAATATTTCCATCGAAATTTCCGTGTTTTTGGACTACTGATATTTCCAATATCATCGATATTTTAGACCTTGTGTACAACTACCTTCCTACTTTCCCACTTTCTCCATTTTCTTATTATTAGTTTAACAATGCAAGCCTCTTTTCTAAATTCTATATTAAAAAAGATCAAGTTTTATAAAAAATAAAATAAAAAATAAAAAAACTGAAACTGTACGAAACCGAACCGAACATAACCAAACTGAAAATGGAGGCAAATACATGTAACGATTCATCGCCTCGTAGGAGGCAAATACATAAGGTACAGAGTCTTGCACAAACAAGAAAAACAATAACTTCTAGTAAGGACTTACATACTCTTCCTCAAATTGTTGCAATGATTCATAACTATTCAGAAGGAAAAGAATGGAAAACAAGAAAGATAAGTTGTAGAGATAGAGAAATGAAGAAAATGAAGCTCTCTCTATATAGATAAATTGATCTTCTAGTATAACAAATTAACCATCAGTATATATGCAGGTTGCAATCAAGCCACCTACTACGTCAAAAGTCGAAGACATACTTTCTCGTGATAAAAATGTCTTTTTCAGATCGAGCAACTTCAATACCCAAGAATTACTTGTCCCCAATGACTTTCGTCTCAAACTCCATCTCCAAGTACTCCTTCAGTCTAGAAATTTCTTCCTTGTCATTTACAGTCACAATCATATCATGTACGTTAATTAAGACTCTTGTCAGTTTACTCCTGTAGTTCTTTTTTTGTTGAAAACTTTACTCCGGTAGTTCAGAAAGAGTATGATTGGAATTTGTCTGCCTGTTCCCGATTCTTCATTTGAAGAGGAGGAGCTTTGTAATATGCCGGGATTGTTGCAGGAAAGAACATTTGTCTAACTCCTTCGTCCTTAATAATGGGGAATATAATTCCTGATGCACCCTGAAAATAAAAGGAAAAACCAAATTTTAGTTCAAGTGAAAACTTACGTATGTATTAATTGGTAATTGACAAGCATGTTGATAAAGAGGAACTATTGGGAATTTTAGTGAACATACCAAGATCAATCTAGTCCCAAGCCATATACCTTTAGGCGTAGGGAATGGAATCATTAAGCGGCCAACTCCATAGACAGCCACAGCAAAGAAATGGAGAAACAGATGGACCGGACGAGGGTTAAGACCAGAGAGGAGATATAGGTCCGTATGAACATATGCCTCCAAGGCTCAAATAGTCGAAACACGCTTCTCGCATTTCCTGTATTGCCGGGTCAGGTGATGCACAAAATACCTTGTACAAGGCTCCGGCCAATGTGTTTATGGTAGATGAAACAGGCTGCAAAAAGAAAACCAAGTACAATAATTATCAACAAAGCGGAAATCGCAAACAGCACCATCAAACAAATTATACATTTCACGTATGAGATAATGTTTGTTCATCAAGGTATCTAATATATTATGTTGTCAGACTCTCAAAGTATACATTAACATATCATATTGTCTAAACATGGAATTTTTTTTATTTCCATATCTAATGATTTATACCTTGCGCAATGTGTAGAACGATTCGAGATATTCACACAAAGCTGGTGAGTCATTGAGATCAGATAGGGGTCTAAGAAGATCCCTAAGAAGAACAATGTCTGAAAGAGCCACGGTCATTCCTCCTCCGGTTAAAGGGTGTCGCTTGTTGAATGCATCACCCAATAAAATTGCACCAGGAGTGGGAACAGGAGTAGCAGGCATGCGTTTGTTTTGCATTGTTCTGATGTTTCCTTTCTCGACCGCCACTAGAAAAGACTTCAAGAGCTGAGGGGGAACCTTAAATACCAAAGTCCTTCGATTAGTACTTTTCAATTGATAAATATTTGTCACATTTGAATCGAAACTTAATAAGTCAAGCAAATAATAGATACCTGAGGAGCCACCACAGTTTTCAAGTACTTAGCCATTTCACCATTAGCTACTGAAGGTACTTTTGTGCCGGGAACATCTACCAAACAACGAACTTCGGTACCACTAATAGGGTAAAATAAGATAGGTGAAGGGTCTCCCAAAATCACGTGTCCGTGGTTTGCGTGAGGAAGGTCACAGTTCTCCAAGATCAAACAAGAGATTTTTCTGTATGCCCGAAACACAACTCAGTACACCAAATATAATAATGCAATTGATTGGAAATTTGAAAAAAAAAAAAATCAACCAATTATATTATGACACTTGATGTACCGGGCCGTGTTTCAGACACATTGAACAATTTCTCCAAGAAAACATGGAAAATGAGAATTACTTTTTATGAGTTGCAGCCCTTTTGCGCATTCTTTGGATGAAACGTCTGTTGTGAAAACTTCTCCCGACGATATCTGAAGTATAGTTTTTCAAGGGATAAGACAGTTTTGTGTCATTCCCATTTTTATAAAGAGCATAACCAAACACTTTCTGTGCATCAATGGACTCATTTGCAGAGTCTGCATGTGACAAATACGAATTGTTGATCAAAATCGATGCACGCAAATTTGATATTAAATAATCAATTAGTACAGAAACTATGGCAATGTGTTCAGCAAATTAAACAATTTTAAGCAATTGCTTACCTTCAAGACCCAACTCAATCAATTTGAGATAGCCTCCAGGCTGCAACAGCTCACCAACAATTCTTTCTGGCTCACTCAAGTCTCTTTCGATCACGTGTACGCGGCGCCCTTCCTGTAACAATGAAGCAAAACATATGTTTATACTCAAAAGCTCACATGATCAAAGATTGTTAGGCAAGAAATTTAGGAAGATCTGAATGCTTAATTAGCTAGCCTTCTCAGAAATCTTTATTAAGCCTTGACTACTTAGCTTATTGTTTTAGGAAAACAGATTATAAAAAGTAATAACAATTTAATTAATAAAACTAATAATGATTTCTCCCCTCCAAGTATTATTGTTGATCTACTTGTTGAGGAATCTCATTCAGATATCTAGGAAATGGATGGAAATCAATGTACTGTGACTATGTTTTCATGAAATCTACTATCGTATTTTTTCAAAGCAAAAAAAAAAACAAAAACTAATAATGATTTCGGTTCAAACTGCAATGAAATGCAATTTTTTATTTTTCTTTAATTTAATCTGTCACCAATCAGGAATCACAATAACAGTCACTTCTTCTGATCCATAATATTTATTTTATAGTAGAGAATTATTTTGTCACCCTCACAAGAGTGTAAGCAAGGGCAGCACCGGCAACTCCGGCACCGACAATGACAACGTCCGTGCCACTAGCAATCTCCGGTAGACAATTACCGTTCTGGGATGGCATCCGCACGTACCCATTTCCTTTAACGCCGTCGGAAACTTTCTCGACCACCTTCTTCTTCTCACCGCTGAGAGTGGTGTTGATGATCATGAAGAAAACAGAGCCCAGCAGAGAAACCAACACCCCAGTGGTAATCCATCTCCAATGTCAAAATAAAAAAGATATCGACCAAAATTGAAAATTTGGAAGAATGGGGATTTGGGTTGTGGCTGTTTTCACAATCTGTAAGCTGCTTTTAGCTGTTTTTTTTTTTTTTTTTTTTTTTTTTACGTGTGGTTTTTGGTTGTGAATGTGAAGAGAAGAGAAGGTGCTTATATAGAGTTGGGCATAAGCTATAAGCTTTGAGGGTTGGAGCCTGCCGATGGACTTATGGGACCATTTTTAAAAAAAATCATGTGGGGTTGTGGTAGGGTGTGGCTTATCGTAGGGTAGAATTGTGTTGGATAGAGAGGACAAATATAGTCACTCGTGGACAATTTAATGTTGTCAATTACAACATAATGCTAATCAACGGTCAGTTTTTGTTGGACTCTAACTCTAGCTGATCCTCTTCGTGAGAATCCTAGGGATCCTCCAATCATATCTGTTCATCGTACATCGTGTGGTCATAAATCATTATAAATTTTTTATTTAAAATTGAATATAAACAGTACCTGACAAAAACTAACCGCACGATGTACGATAAACAGATATAATTGGAGGATCTCCGAGATCCTCACAAAAAGGATCCGGCGAGGATCCTCTCTCATATAAAATACACACATTCATCACCATCATCGTCTTCGTCATCATCATTATATTATTAGATTCAGATTGATTTTTTTTGTAAGAAATAGGGATGGCAACGGTTCGGTTTGGGGACGAAAATGTTATATCTGTCCACATAACCACGAAAATTAACCATATTCATAACCACAAATTAACCATCGGGTATTATCCATAATCATACCTACCGAATAACGGATTTCCCATTGGTTAACGGTTATATCCATCTTTGTCAATACAAAAAATATATTCATTCAATTAACACATAATAATTTAGTAAATATTAATTTCGTCATTAAATATTTGATGTATAAAATGATTTGATGAATGGATCTTGTGGAGCATAAAAATTAAAGTTAAACATTGATAATGTTGACTGATCTTTGATATCTTCAATAAGTATCATTGAATTCTCGTAGATTTTGATTCATATTAAAACTTATGAACTTTCCCACAAAATGCAACTCACATAATGCAATTTTTGTATTTGCACTCGAAGTAAGGGATTTGGCGAATAATGAATATACATATGTGTGACACACCCCGACCGAGATCGAGGCATGCTGGCCGTCACGTGAGCGTGACATAACCATAAGCACAGTGCGGAAGCAAGATTAATAAGGAAAATACGAACAAATTTAAAACCGAGAAACTAGCAATCTTAGTTAAGATAGCATGCTAGTGCGAGATTAAGCGTGAATTACACAACCAGAGCTTAACTAGCCTAAGTGCAGTCAAGCATAAATGTACTAATTAAACAACACCCAAAGGTGGTCCTACATGAAGGATGTTTGTCAGAACCTCCGTTGAATCCTCGTAAGCCACCAACAAACGCTACCTAATACCTGGAGGGGAGCAAAACAAATATGTGAGTGGGCAAAAACAAAGTTTTCTAAAATCATACGATATCAAAAGCGCTATCCCCTCGCTGGAAAACCTGTATACTTTCCTAGAAAAATAGGATACATATATATGTATATAAATATAATTCAAAACCATGCTCAATGAATCCAAAACCACATAAATATATGTATGCCATGCCCAATGCCTCATAATATCACAAATGTAAGCCAGGTGATGCAATTCAATATAACTCATATACTAGCCGAAGTCACCTGACGTGATCTATACAGCGAAATCTAGAGCTCATTTCAATCATATCTCATCACATAATTCATCATGTATATACGTCACATATCTCATCATATCTCATCATGTATATACATATCTGCACACGAGTCGGAACCACCTCACGTGGTCTGACTGACAGGACTGGGTATAAATAATAATAATAATACGCTCTAGTGCTACGATCACATGAAGACTGTACGAATATTCGCGGGTCACCTACGAGTTGAACCCACTGAAGGTGGTCTATACGACATGATTGTGCACCTAACTTGGATCCAAGATGAGCGTGTGGTGCGGGAGGTGAACATCACGTGAATGACTATGCCCCTATCTCTGGACGGGAGCACTAATATCGGGGTGCAGATTAATGAGCTCAATATGCATCACAACATCACCATCTACCTCATAACCATTACCAGCATGATATACTCACCTGTAGCTTACCTGGCCTCCGCAGCACCATGCAACAATATGCATAATTATGGTAATGCATATGCTAATATATAATACGAGCATGACATGGCATTTCAAATCACATTTCCTTTAAAATACGTTTTCTGGGAAAAACGTGAAGTGTATATATATATATATATATATACACACACACTGAAAACAAAAGCCCACTCACTGATATGTAGCTTGGTCGTAACCCCCGTGCCTCGCCTGGTTACGCTCGTCCTCCAGATAAGTCTCGCTTATATGAGAAACAACTATATAGGCGTTATTTTAAAGCACATAAACAAAACTAGGTAATAACTTCTCATACAATGCTCAAATTGGGTATATGAATATATCACCGTGATCTACACAACGTCATGAACATCCCCATATTTTTAGAAAAATTTTCCGACCACCCACGCGCCGGCCAAGGCACGGCCCTACGCGCCCCCACACGCGGCCACGTGACAGGCACACTGGCGGCGTCAGTCAACGCCGTCAGGTATATACTGGGGAATATTCCGTTAAGTCCTAACAGAATTCGTCCAAACTAACTGACGGCATCGGAATATTCCGTCATCTCCTACCTCTGAACTCTCCGGCGACCGTCGCCGGCACCGGAAACTGGGAATTTTTCAAAACCTTGTATCTCCGTCAAACTCAACCATTTTTCATGATTTTTCTACCAAAATGAAGTATATGAAGAATAGAACAAGTTTATACCTCTTTCAAGCCTCAAAAACCACGAGATCTCGCCGGGAAAAATCGAGAAGAACCCAGCCAAGCTTTGACCTATCGATTCCGATGTCCAAAACCACCCAACGAACTTCTCCGAGCCTTTAGAGGGCCTCCCAAAGCTCCCTGTAAGCTCAAAATTTCCAAAAACACATGATTTCACGATTGCATGAATAGTACTCAAAATTGGAGTTATGGTTTCGACGTGAAAACGAGGGAGTTCTTTCCTGAAATTGGTATCAATGAGTTCTTGGGCTTACAAGGAGTACAATGGCACCTTCCTCGACCTCGATCTACCAAGTTCCAAAGGGTTTTGGGTGTGTCCGTACGAAATGGGAGAGAGAGAGAGTCTGCGAGAGAGAGAGGGTACGGGAGTGAGAGAGCAGAGAGAAGGGAAGTGAGTGGTCCAAATGCTAACACACTAACCCATCAAAAATAACAATTTCCTAACTTCTCATTGGTCCCCAAAACTAAGGAAATTGTATAATTGGACCAATACCTTAGCTCAATTTACAAACGTACCTCAACGCTCAAGGGCAAATTCGTCAATTCACATCCTCGTGAATAAATTTTTCGGGCGGGCTGTCACATGTGTGTGTGTGTGTGTGTATATATATATTTTTCTTTTTAATACTTTAATATTATGAATAATTATATTATATATTATTCGGTTCAGATTCAAGTACGGATACCGATTAGGGACCCCTATAACCATATCAAAAATCATAACCGAATAATATTCACGGTTTTTCCCCATACCCAAATTTTACCCAAATTTTCATATCCAAATCCAATCCATTCAGGCGGTTATTCACGGTTATCGGTTTTGACGGTTAGAATTGCCATCCCTAGTAAGAAATGACATGTAGATGGGAGTTTAAATGCGAGCAATCTTTCTAAGAAAAATACTAAGGAAACTATCTTAAAAATGAAATTCTTCTTGAACTCTTTGTCGCTTTATGTTATTTGCACAATATTTTATAATGTTGACACGCGAATTGACGTCAAACTGTGAGATGTCAGATAGTCCATAAGAGTCCCATTTTGACAGTCTTCTTAGCATTTATCATCTTTCTAATTAATTGGTTGAGTAAAGATCAGAGGTCATGTTTTTAATGTACTTACATATCATAATTATTAGAAAAAGGTTATTTGAACCTAACTTTCTTATCTCTATACCCAACTAAAAATTTTATCTTCTAAATTTTCAAATTCATCCATAAATAAACAAAAATAATAATTTTATAAACCCATTCATAAACAGCAACGTAATCTCTTTACATCCTTTTTTATTTAATCCGAAGTCGTCGACACCGACCATCCCCTTACTCTCTTTTTTTCTAATATTTCTATTATATGATGAAGAAAGTATACCTTCTTTTTCTTAATTTTATTAGGTTATTTCATATGCACATGTTATTCTTTTTTGTCAACTTCACAAGCACATGTTAACTGGCGTTGTTTTATTGTGTTTTAAATAGAAACTGAACAATTACAATTCCTCTTTTTCTTCTTCTTAAATCTCTGTTTTTTTCTTTTTTTCTTTTTCAATCTGGTTTAATGTTCAGATAGAAGGGTGTTGGAGTGAAAATGCACATAAGCCTTGCGGCTATGGAGTTTGGTTGCTTTTTATATTCACTTAAATCCAATGTGTATATTTGTTTTAAAAAAAAAAATCAATGTGTATAATTTACCAAAATTAAGAGAAAGCAAAGATGTATATATGCGAGGAAAAAGAAGAGGAGACCTACGAAAAATAGTAGAGAAGGATCGTTGTTGCCAACAACATCGGAGAAGGGTAGCCACCCTTGGGGTTGGGTTCACCGAATTAAATAAAAAAGATGTAGAGAAATTATTGTTGTTGTTCGTGTTTTGGGTTATAATATTAATTTTTCTTTTTTATTTATTCAACAACAAATTTGGAAGTTTGGTAGATAAATATTTTTAGTTGGGTCTAGAGATAAGAAAGTTGGGTTGAAACAATAGTAATAGTAATACAACTTAAAACAAACTCTTCAAAAGTACGATAATTCAGACACAGGTGAACATAAAATCATATAAAGACCTTGCAATAACAAACGACAAGAATATGACTTTGAATCCCTCAAACCACCGAAACGGCAACATATAAATACCGTAAAAAAATATAAGTAAACACTTAAGTATAAGTTGTCACATCCCGGCCCGGGGTGGATCACTTCCCGAGCTCGCTCCACCACTGTAGCACGATATTGTCCGCTTTGGGCCCCAACCACGCCCTCACGGTTTTGTTTTTGGGAACTCACGAGCAACTTCCCAGTGGGTCACCCATCCTGGGAATGCTCTGGCCCCCTTCTCGCTTAACTTCGGAGTTCCTACGGAACTCGAAGCCAGTGAGCTCCCAAAAGGCCTCGTGCTAGGAAGAGGTAGGAATATACATTTAAGAATCACTCCCCTGGGCGATGTGGGATGTTACAATCCACCCCCCTTAAGGGCCCGACGTCCTCGTCGGCACACTTCCGGCCAAGGATTGGCTCTAATACCAATTGTCACATCCCGGCCCGGGGTGGATCACTTCCCGGGCTCGCTCCACCACCACCCAAAAATACTTGAAATTTTCTGAAAAGTCTCAATCTTGGGCATAGAGGGATTCGAACCCCTCCCATTGATTCCTTCAACGCCTTAACCACCATATCACTTATGTTTTTGTGAAAATATGCTAAAATAATTTGCACATATTCCAAATTTTTTGTGGTATTATATTTTAAATTGTGTCAATTAATTACTTAGTCAATGGCATGTGGTTTTTAATTTTTCTATTTTTTATTTGGTCACTTACATGTAGGGCTGGGAAAAATTCCTAAAAATCCCAAACCAAACCGAAAAAGTCCCAAACCCAAACCGAAAAATCCCAAACCAAAACCATCCCGAAAAATACCGAAATTTTCGATATGGGATTGGTTTCCAAATCCCAATTGTTTGGTAATCTCGAACCCTTCATATCTCATTCCTGTTGGGATGGAATCGAGCGACTCATGGAAAGAATCCGAGACTCAATCTTCAAATGATTTTGTTTATGGACAACGTCAACCAATCTTGGATCCATATGGGTGGCATGTTAACAATTACATGCAAAACTATTTTGAGGATTTATCATTTGATGACTACTCTTCCCAATACACTTACTCTACACATAGAGATGATGAAGATAGTGAAATTTTTGAACCTCATAGGACCTCTATGTGGTACTAAGTCACTCATGTATCTTACCATGCAATGTATAAAGTGTAAAATATTGTACTAATTCATTATATATAAATGATTATGGTGTGTTTAAACTTCTTTCATTAATTACTACATATTTTCTACACTCACAATGTTTGCCAGCTCGCTATATAATCAACTTAAATCAGATAAATCCATCATGCAATGCATTTCCTTCCAATTTTTTGTGATAAACTAATAGATAATTGACTAAATAAACATCTTGCAAAGTTTCAATAAAAATTTCCAAGTTTTTCTTACAATTTCCGTGGTTTTTATTCAATTTTTATCGATATCGATAATATCCCGATATTTCCATCGAAATTTATGTGTTTTTGGACTACCGATATTTCCGATATCATCGATATTTTATACCTTGGTTGTAACTATAATTGAATAGATGTATGAACAGGTGAGATATTGAAATCTATGTACTTGTTTCTAATATTTTAGTAACACTGAATTAATGGGTGGTTAATTAAAGATCACTAACCGAGATAGTAGAGAGTGAAACACATGCGAATTTATTTTAAAAAACTTATTCATAGATTTGCACTGCCATTGAAAGCTTGCTAGCCAGCTCCCCAATTTTTTCCCAATTAAGTTTGGTCAAACAGTACTGCTTTGCTGCATGATACTTACGTGGGCATTAGATGTGCACATAATAATTTACAAATCCGAATAATGTTAAGGAGACTAAATTTAAAGACTAAATTTTCTAAACTAAATTGCATGAAAGTTGATAATTTGATTATTATTTAAGCATTAATAAACGTGCTCATTTTATTGGTGACACATTATTTAGTCGGCCGAGCGTTGTATTTTAAAAGGTTTTCTGAAAATCATGGGAAGCGAAACAAATGAACTCTAGTGCTTAAATAAGTAGTCTTTCATACATATATACAGTCTTTCTCGTTAGAAGTTAACAAATAAATGATCAATTAAACATTGAAGTCCACGTGAGTTTTATATTCGTATGGAGATGGAGACTTTGGGGCAGCGGGGAAGTTGGGTCTAGTCAACATCAAAGTGGAGCAATACTTTGTCTGGTTAATCACGATGACCATTTCTTTTGTTTTTGGTTAAAAATTAATTTTACCAAGTTTAATAAAATTATTGAAATATTTATCATTCTTTATTTAGAAATTACATTTTTTCTTAATCAATAATAAATTTCAACACGTCAAAGACGTATACAAACACAAATCTCAGGAAAAAAACTACAAAAACAAGACACAAGTCTTCAATGTTTTACACGAATCTCATGCATTTCTTGATTGATAGCATTTGAATGGTTCACTTTTTTGCATTTAAAGGAAATAAAAAGACGGTAAGTGGTTAATTGCCCAAGTAGATATGAGCTTCTTCTTTAACTCAATGGGCCTGAATTTAAACATTTCCCTTTCCTTAGTCTAGTATTTAGATGTAGTATCGCTTGTGAAAAAATTTAAGGAAAGATGACAGTGAAACTTTTTGAAAATCCAGTGTATATGAAATTCATTATGATTACTCTGGAATCTGGATGTTAATTAGTATAAACTTATCAAGGTCATGAATTTATGAGTCATTTATATGCGATAAATATTTGATTAATCAACAGTAGTTGGTTTAACCTTCACAAATCTTCAGTAATATTGTCATATGCCTGGACTGTACTTAGCATGCCTCCACTAAAGTCATACGAAATGGAACAACACAAGTAACAGAAATTAACAACACCTTCACCGCATTTATCAATATGAAAGGTAAACATAAAATATCTAAATCACATAAGAATATTTATCTTTTTCATTAAAAGGTTTATCATATTACATATATATGAGAGTAATGTTAAAAAAAATAAAATAAAAATACTTTTGGACCGCATTAGCACATACAATACGATATGGTAAATGATGCATATGGCCAACATAACATTTCCTAACATTTTCTTATCTATATATAATGGATGTTTAACTAGGTTTATGTTTCTTTCTGCCAATCCTTGTATGGCTAGAGATGGCTTAGCTATGATTATAGTATGCGGCAATATTCAATAAATTAATGTCATCAAGTGGAACAACAACACGTCCTTCATGGGTAACTTCCATCACATGCATGTGTAATACCTCTAATATATGCTTAACATATAACCCACATGAAATGTCAAGTCAACTTTTTTTTTTTTTTTTTTTTTTTTCGCAAAGAAATGTCAAATTAATTTAACACTCTTGCCTCTTGGTGATTAGTGATTTGTATTTCTTTTTTTCGTTTTTTTTCTTTTTTTGAGATATATCGTTTAGAGATGAGGATGTATACAAGAAGACATCGTTAAGTTCTGGTGTTAATTTCTATAATGTCCTGCCACACAGAGGTGGGAGATGGACTAGGTCATAAGGAAGGAACCGGCAAGGTCTTTGATGAAACTATAATTATTTTGCTTCCTTGAAGTTGCCATCTAGCCACCAAGAAGATATATATAGACGACTAAGCATAGTTGCGAAGTCCAAGCCCCAGTTTTTTAATACCTTTGTTGCTTGTATATGATATGGAGTAAGCTATCAGTTATGCTATAAACCACGTAATAGTTACTTTTTACTTGATTAGAGGATGTTTTATTTTTTACTTACACGTGTACGGGCTGATCTATCAAAGGGACCAAATGATTCCGGAACCAATTGGCCGCCAGAGCCCGGAAATTAATACCTAGGAAGGTTCTTTAGGAATCCTTCGAGTGTCTATTATGGCCTTGAGTATTGGATGAAATGTCTGCTCAGCAAATTTTGGTAGGACGTGTCGAAAGCACTTAAGAGTATGCGTCAAACGAATTCAATTGGGTTTGCTCAATATTTATCAACATGCTCGCTCAGAAGTTGTTGGCATATGTAGACAGGCTCGTTCAGAAGTTGTCAGCATCTATGGACAAATGTCCAAACTGGCTCATCAGATGACTACATGTAAACTCAAGTGCTCGAGAAAATGCCTCACTTAAAAAGAAAATAAAATTTGAGCACTGTATGATATTTTCATTTAAAGAAAGCTTGACTCTTTTTGTCACATCCCAGCCCAAAGCGGACAATATCGTGCTACGGTGGAGTCGAGCCCGGGAGGTGGCTGCACCAACACGTTTCGATCTCGGTCAGGGTGTGTCACTTTTACATTGGGATCCTTTGGAATTAAAATTGTGGATCTGCTATCACAAGTGTTCGAGGAAAAAATCTTATTGTTTTAGAAAAAAAGTTATGTTAAACTATATACGTCACGCCTCAATCTGAGATATGCTTAGGATCAGTACGTGGCAACAAAAGTAGTGGCAACAAAAACATAGATTTGTCTTTTTATAGGCAAATTTTCGATCGATGGGTATTTGTGAGAGTGAATTAAAACATGAAGGGGTGTTGTGTAGTGTTTCAAATATGAGGGAGTTTTGTGAAAACTCAAAAAAGTCCAGGGATGTTGGTGTAATTAATCTTGAGAAGAATAACATTGAAGTATTCACGAATTTTAAATGTATTAAGTGGCATGTTACACATAATTACATTGCCAATATTGTAATAAAGTTGGTGTCTGCCTTGTGGATGTCCTATTAGACCTCCTCCAACCCTGGGCTAAAGGCCAAATTACCCTATTTATTCCCCCCCCCCCCCCAAACACCACCCAACCCAAGCTAAAACATTGGGCTAAAAGCCAAATGCTAAAGCTGGGCCAAATACCACCCCCCCCCCCCCAAAACGCATGGACTCGCCAAACTTTGGGCCTGTCTCGGCCCGCCAACTCGCCGACGCGCCCCAAGCTGCCCGCCTCCATTCAGCTCCTGACAGCGGGGGGCCCACTGTCAGGGCCCTTGTTGGCCACTTCCCCGAGCCCAACGACTCTTTTCCGCATCGAACGGCCAACATTTAAGGACCATTGGTTGATCCAACGGTCCAGATTCAAATTTTATCTTTTTAAAAATATGTTATTTTAAAATACATTGAATCCAATGGCTAAAATAATTATAAAAAAATTATTTAACTCAAAATTCACCCAAAAACTATATAAATACCTATGTATTTGTTCAAACATCCACACAAAACTCAATTTTCTCCTACAATTCTTCCAATTTATCTTTCTACCATTTTTTTCCATTTCCAAATTGTTCAACATGGCAAGAGAGCATATTAGAGGTCGTAATTGGATCTGTGAGGAAGATGTTGCTTTATGCTTGGCATGGATTTCGGTTAGCGAAGATGGTGCAGTTGGCACAAATCAAAATAAAAAGGTTTTGTGGGATAAAATCATTGCAAAGTTTCAAGAAAATTGCAACAGCAGTGGGAGGGACGGTGGTGGTATTTACGATCGGTGGAAGACTATCAACAAAGCATGCACTTTATGGAAGGGAAGCTTGGAAGTTTGGTGAAAGTTGAAAGTTTGGTGAAAATTGAATGGTTGGTGAAAGTTGAAAGTTTGGTCGAACGGTTGTGGAAAATTTAGTGATTTTTCAATATTTATCGGAATTTAAATATTTTTAGATTAAAATGTTCATAAAATTAATTTACGATAGTCTACATAATTTTATTTTTTTTTAAAAAAAAAAAATTAAGAAAAAAATTAACCTAAGTTCATTTTTTAATAATCCTGGGCTAAAATTTTAGGCCAGAAGAGTTGGAGCAAAAAAGCTGCTTTTGAGCTAAAAGCTAAATTTTACAGGCTAAAAAATTTGGCTTTTAGCCCAAGGGTTGGAGATGGTCTTTGACACACCCCGACCCGAGAATCAGGGCGTGCTGGCCGTCACAAACGTGACGTAACCATTACGCAATGCGGAAGCAATAGGATAAAGAGTATGAATAATTAGAAACCGAATACTAGCAGTACACTCCTAATGATATACTAGAGAGAGAGTTAAAGTATGAAATACACATAATCAGAGCATAAGGTTCAAATGCAGTCAAGTAGGACAATTACTAAGTTACAACACCCGAAGGTGAATCCTACATGAGTGAAGTCCGTCAGAACAGCCGTGGGAATCCTCGAGAGCCACCAAACACTCCTAACTACAACCTGGAGGGGCGCAAAACAAGGTGAGTGGGTCAGTAAAACAAAGCTTTCAAAATCTTTCCTTTATAAACATATATATCCCCTCGCTAGAAAAACCTGTATACTTTCCCAGAAAAATAGAATATATAAATATATATATATAGCTTCAAAAATCTCAAACACCCTTAATCATCATTTTCCAGAGAAATATGCCATGCCATGAGCCAAAAACATAATATGGATGCATCAACAATAATCAGGTGAAATAATAAATCAACCGGAGACCCTGCAGTGGTCCTGTACGGCTGATTCTAGAGCTCAATATCCAATCCAGCCGGAGTCACCAAACTGTGACCTGTACGGCCCTGCCGAAGTCGCCAACTGCGACCTGTACGGCACTACGCTGCACATGAGTCGGAACTACCTATAGTAGTCTGTACGACTCGGATGGTGTAATAATACGCTCTAGTGCTTCTCTCATCAATCATCTGTGCACATAATCTAAGGTCACCTACTAGTCGGAACCGTCTCTAATGGTCTGTACGACTAGCATGTCGGAACCACCTCCAGTGGTCTGTACGACTAGCATCTACTTGGATCCAAGGTGAGCGTGCGATGCGGTGAATAACATAAGCACTAACACCAGGGGTGCAGGTTATGAGCTATCAACATAAATCTCATCCAACAATTCAATACACCAAATGATACTCACCTGATACTCACCTGGGCGTCCGCAGCACCAATTCAAATATATGCATCATATAATATCCATTCACATATTTCATGTAATTACTATGCATGGCACTTCAATCACATGATTCATATAAATCTATGCATGGCATTTCAAAACATACTTTCATTTTAATTCAAATTCTGGGAAAAATCATTAAGTATATAGGCGTATAATGAAAACAAAACTGCCCACTCACTGGTATGTCGCAGGGTCGTAACCCCCGTGACGCCTCTGACTGCGCTCGTCCTCGGGGTAGATCTCACCTATATGCGAAACAACTATAAAAACGTTATTTTAAGCACATAACCAACAATTCGAAATAACTTCTCATAAAATGCTCAATTTTGGCATATGAATATACCAACGCGATCTACACAACCTCACGAACATCGTGATATTTTTAAATAAATTTTTCTAGGGCCCACGCGCCCTCACGCGCCGGGGAGGCCACGGCCTCACGTGCCCCCCACGCGCATCATCTTCAACCTCCCGACGCCGGAACAGTGCCACCGGCGCCGGATTCTGGGCAACCCTGCAACTGCCCTTTTCTCACTCGTTTTTGCACCATTTTTCATAAAATTTTCACCAAAATGTCACAAATCATGAGAGGAAGAAGGCTATACCTCCTTGGAGCCTCAAAACCTTCCAAATCGCGTCGGGAAAATTTCACCAAAACCGGCCACCTTCGAACCTTGTGATCCCGACGTCCTAAACCTTCAAACGAAGCACTCCGAGCTTCGTGGGGACCTCCTTAAGCTCATGGTAAGCTTGGATTGTCCTAAAATGCAACCATTTAAAAGTTGGTGAATAGTGACAATCACGGACCTCGTGATTCCAGCGTGAAAACGAATGAACCCTTACCTGAAATGGGTACCAATGGGTTCGTATGGTCTCTAGGAGTATGATGGTGGTCTCAACCACGTCGATCCGTGAAGGTTTGATAACCTTTGGGGTTGTCCGTACAGTTCGAATGAGAAGGGAGAGAGAGACCGAGAGCATGCGGGAGAGAGGGAGAGAGAGAGTGAAAAAAATGAAGGTGTGTGGTCTACAAAAACCCCAACCACATAAAAAAATATTCCAAATTAATTTCCAACTATTTTTCCAAAATAAACTTAGGATAGGACAATAAAACCCAATGAAATGTCACATACCGTAGTAGATTCAAGGGCAATCCCGTCATTTCACATCCTCGATTAATTAATTCCGGGACGGGCTGTGACAGTCTTACTGTGTCAAGGTAGGTTGTTATGGGTGCACGTAGGGGTTCAAGTTGGAATGATACACCCAATTCCAATAGTAAAATTTTTGAATCTGAAACAGAAAATTCTTAATCTAAATGTTTGTCAAAAAAATTGGAATAGAATTTGGAATGCATTTAGAGATTTTGAGAATTTCGAATCTGAATTTTTTTAAGTGTTCCGAAATATTACGATTTTTTATAGTTATTTACTTGAACTATATATTTTGTAATGAATTTTTTTTATTTAATTGTTAATTTTGATACATTTTGTTCATTGTTTTTATATTAAACACACACTTATATATTAAAAAGGATAAACATATAGTATTAGTATGCCACAAAAGTAATTGAAATCATACATAAGCATATACCAAATATTACTCGTAAATTTGTTAATGAGCAAAACAACTGATCGGCTCACTTGAATATTGGCGGAGACATATAGTATTAGTATACCGCAAAATTAATTGAAATCATACATAAGCATATACCAAATATTAAGAAAGAACAATACATTGTATGTACGATAAAGTTAGAGAATATTCAAAAATTAAAAAAATATCTCAAATTTCCAAGATTACTCCAATTATAAAATTTCCGAATATGCCAAAAATTTTGAATTTAAAAATTGTAATCCAATCCGATCTGATTCCGAAATTTTGAAACAAAAATTAGAAAACGCCGGTACATGAACGAATTGCATTACAAAATCATCGTTCGTGCAATACAGTAGACTAACCGTAAAGAAGTGGGCTTGGGCCTCACACGCAGTTGTGTCAAAACTGGCAAACCCGTTGGTAGATCCGATAGTTGGCGTCAGGAAGACCAAATGACGAAACCACCCCTGAGAGACCGTTTCAGTGACCTCATTGTCCGAAAATTAGAGCCTTTCCCCAACGGCTACTTACAGAGAGCCAAATTTAAAACTTAACGACTCCTTCACTCTTCAAACTCTCCTTCGCTGACCAAATCTCGCTTCCGCTTCCGCTCACGCAACCACACACTCCTCCTCTTTCCCTCTCTCGTTCGCTCCGCAGAAATGGAAGAAGAAACTCAGAGTGTGGGGATTGAAGGCGGCCACGAAGGCGGGGACGAGTTCTACGAGAAGATCGAGGCCCCCAAGTTCGTTGATTTTACCGAATCCGACCCGCACCGACCCGACGACCGGTACTGGTTCTGCATGCGAGTCGGTTCGTTTCAATCTAACCCAGTATCCCATAAGTTTAATTTCTTCCCCTTGTTTTCAGTAATCAGAAAAAGCTCTTTTGCTTTCAAATTTTAAAGATTTTTTAGCTTGAAGATGAAATTCGTTTTTGTGAATGACTAAGTGTGGATTTTAGCTTTTAGTCTGTTTTGATTTTAATTTCTACTCTGATTTGTTTGATTTGGAGCTCTCTGTTTGGATGCTGAGAAAATTGAGGGGATAAAGTATTAAATTAGGTGACTTAAAGATCATTAATTTGAGTTTAATACTTTGATGGGTTGATCCAGTTGGCATTGGTATAAAACCCCCCATTTTTTGTGGTAATAAATTTTGAGTATGTTGGTGTTTGTTTTGTAGGATGTGATGAGAAGCATGACGAAGAATTGGACTCTGAAGCAATTTACAAGAACTTCGTTCTTCGGGTGCGATTTTAAGTTCCAGGTTTTGTCTGAATTGGAATCACATTAGTTCACTTTATTGAGATATGAAAGTATTGGAGGTTTGCAGGTTATGGCAGCAAGAAGTCCTAATGTGAAACTTAGAAAAGCATTGGCCAGAAAAGCACCAAGGTATATTGGCAAAAGAAAAGCTCTCAGTTGGTCAAATTACAATTCCTTTTCCTGCTTTTGTGATGGCTCTTACAACAATTCCATGCTCCTTTTGTTTGCTATGTTCTAGTTCGAAATGCCCACTTACAGCTCCTGCAAAATCTTCCATGCCTAGAGTATCAAGGCTGGCCCTGATTTCTTCCTTCTCTCATAAGATGGCTGATGCCGAAAGTAGAGCCAGAAAACCTCTTCATAAGATCTGTGCAACACCAAATGTTAAAGCAAAGCAACCGACTGCTGTGTCCAAGGCTCTCACTACTTCAAGAAATCGGAAGCCCGTCTCAAATTCAGAAACATTTCGAAGTGTTAGGAACCCCAAACTGAAGAACATTGTGGTCCCAAAGAATAGGCCGGTAGCCAAAGCTCTGGTCTTTCACTCTCCGAAGAAGCCTGTGAGAACCAAGGCTTCAATCAAGCGGAGTAGTCCTGTGGGAAAAATTTGTTCAGCTATGAAGAAACTTGAGATCACAAGTGGGAAGAAACATGTTTTGGGGTATAACAAGCCGTTGCCTTTAGATACCTCAAGAAAACAGTTTAGAGGGCGAGAGGCTAAAAGCCGGGTTTTTTATTCTTTGCGTTTTAATAATTGCAAGGGCCAGGAAGCCAAATCCTTGAAGAGAAAGAACATGGAAAAAGACTTGAAACAACATTGTGATCCTGCGCCTTGTGAAGAGGTTGATGATAATGATTCCAGTGACATGGAAGTTGATAAAAAATCAAGGAAAGGTACATTGGAAGGGTTCTCCATGTCAGCCACTTCTCAGAGTGGTAGACTGAATGGTGAGAATCAAGTTGAAATCCTATCCGAGACCTTGAACGGTGATACTACCTCCTTGTTGGGTTCTGAAGAGAGGGATTTGAAAGAGAATTGCAATAAGGAAAATGCCAATAATGGAAACGGTTATGAAGAGAAAACAAAGTTAAGATCAGAGAAGAGGAACACCCTTGAACAAGTTGACGAGGATGATGATAAAGAAAATAATACAGCCTCTGATGAGAACAGGTGCGTGTACTCTCGTACATCTTTACTATTCGTTTTTCTACAAATATTCTTTTTCTTAGAACACCATTGTAATGAAATTTTGACATTTGATGCAGAGAACTGAATATCAATGATCATTCCAAGAGGATAAATCTCGGCAAGCATGACGCTTCAAAAAACTCACAAAAGGTTGCTTCTTATAACCCCTTGAAAATATACGAGAATATCACATCTTCGAAGTGTGTATGTTTATTCATTTCTCCCTCATGGTTTTTTATGCCTGTTAACATTTGAACAATGATGCAGGTCAATCAAGCAGATAAGATTCCGAAAGAAAGCTCCACATCTGCTGCCAGCAATGCTCAAGGGATGAAGTATAGGAAACCGAAGCGTACAAATCCCAAGCCTTTTAGGTTTAGAACCGATGTATGTGAAACCTGTTGTGACCAGTTTCTTTAATAAACAGGAATAACATTGACGCTTTATCTGAAATGTTTTAGGTTCTTTTTAGGAAAGAGGGATGCTTAAGGAAGCAACTTCGGAGAAAAAAGTTCATGCACCGCTGAAGGAGATCACATTAGTCGGGACTCCTGGGGCAAAGTCCACAAGCAAACATCAGAATGTGATACAGGTAAGTCCATAATTGAACTTTCGATTACCCCTTTTTGTCATGTCATGAGTAAAGCTCAAGGCTAATGCATTTTTCGTTCCTGATCAGATAACTAAAAATTGCCTTGGACAAAGTGAACATGAAAATGATACCCAGGGACGCTGTGAAAAGAGATTAGACAGAAGAACACGACTGGAAGAAAATGTAAGTTAGTTGTCGTAGGGAAGATAGAAATAGCATACTCTTGAAAGTTCCGTGCGTAGAAGTCTGACCAAGCTCGTCTAATTTATGCAGGGAATGAAGGGAGCTACTTGTTTGAAGACCCCAAAAGCAGACTTTGAACGAAAAGCATCTGCGGTTACTCCACTAAGACGTAAAGTTTCTACATACGAAAAGGCCAGCCCTGAGAGAGTACACAAATCAAAGGAAAGGACTAAATCACCAATGGTGCAGCAAAGATCTGTGACACAGAGAGGGTGAGTATTGGTTTCTTTTTGTCATTTATCATCGCAAATGACAGAGGATGTGTGTTCATCAAAACTTAATCGTTCTAGCCTTCTCTTTTGCAGGGTAGATTCAGGTAGAAAAAAGGCAGTGGTTTCCTCCAGGACACCTTGTCAGCTTAGTGTAATAAAGGAAACTTCATCAAGAAAGATAAGACCCAAGAAAGCTGTAGCACCATGCAGTGCTTCTCCGGCAACCAAAGGTTCGTCAAGGGGACGAAGGCCTACAACTGTTCCCAAAAAGCCATATTTTCACAACATCCATGTACCAAAGACCTGCGCAGGGCTGCACAAGGAAAACGACTCTTTGGATGAACAACAAAATTAAGCTTCTTTTGTTATGTGATATCTTGTTTGTTCAATAATATCATTGAACTGTATTTGGTTGCGGGAATTGTTTATTTCCATGGACGCAAAAGAAAGCAAAAGGGTGTATGAGAGGCTTGAATTGTATTCAAAGGAAACATGCAATATTTAGGGAACCTCGACAGTACGAGGAAACTTGTCTTTCTTCATTATTTGTTGGCACTAAATTTTCTTGAAATAGAAGAGAAATGATTACACTTCACGGCCCCCATCCAATTCCCCACCTCCGGGTTTCAGGGTATTGGAAAGCCGAATCCTCAAAGGGGAACGTTACACAGTTTGATACAGTAGTCCAAGTACTCCATGCAATTATGTGCATTCATCTGGAACCAACTGCGCCCGCCAAACGGGAAGGCCGCTGCTTATTCTTTGGTATGCATTCTCGTCTTTCTCTTCCTATTGTCCTTTCTTCACGTGTTTCAGCTTCTCATTTGCAGCCACAAGTTCTGCAGCTATTCCTGGTTCATTAGCAGAATGCCCAGCATCTTGAACAACCTGTTATGAGCGAAACGGTTCAGTAACTTCATCATGTATAGAAGAAAAATGGAACTAAGACTACCGCAATTCAGTCGAGTGCATAACAGTACTCATGATGCAGGACAATATGCAATACAGTTAATAAAATATTTCTTGAATAACCCTTTCTATGTAAAATACACTCGCTTTGTTGGTAAATGATGAGACCTATCCATGGATTTGGCTCACAGCTACAGTATTTTTCCGCTCGCTTTGAAAAAAGTCAACATCTTTAGTATATTAACCTGAAACCATTTTACAGAAAAATGAATGGCCGACTTACTTTGAGATCTGCTTCCGGCCATGCTTTATGAAGATCCCAAGCTGACATCATGGGGCAGCACATATCATATCTTCCCTGTAGAGTCAATTGTTATAGTTCTTTCAACTCACAACTGATACTACATTTACGATGAAAGGCATACATACATAAGCACATATGTTTCGAAGGACTAACTGTACTGGATATGCAGATTCTGTTGGAACACATTTATCGTACTAATGGAGAAAATTTGCATCAAATAACTATAAAGTAAAATATCAAAATTTCATACAATATCAAATCTCAGTTGCTAACTTGCTAGTACTCTATAAACCCTCAGTATTATTTATTTTTCTTTCGAAACGAAACAAATTTTATTGCTGGAAACAATAAAATTACAGAGGGAGAGAACTAGATGGTCACAACAAGGAAAGTACAAACAAAAATGAAATAAAGAAATAATTATCTCTCAAGGCATGATGCGCAAGCATCATATGCAAACTAAATCCATAAGAAAAGGGAAGCAAGCAATGGTACTCCACTTTCCATTTAAACCGATGTCTTAGATATGCTACTTATAAAACTTTAACTGATGCCTAAACCAAAAATATGACAGGGCAACAACATATGATAAATCGTTACATCCCCAAATATCAAAGCCCAATCTGAAAAGATTGAAAGTTTTCTGTTCCAATCAGAGCATGTCCTTGATGGTTCGAAAAATAATAAAATGCCTACCTGTACGATCATTGTTTTTATATGCCGTATCTTATCAATGTTATCTAACAGGAATCCATCTGAAGGGAAAAATCCTTTGTTCACGAAGTAATGATTTTCAATCCTTGCGAAGGCCTGGAGACAGGAAAGCAAATATCAATGTGCATCAAAAGAGAATTTCAGTCCTCAGTGAATAAATTATGCAAGATCTTCTATACTAATCAGTAAATCAACGTACCAATGAAAACTTATCGTCCTCCCCTCTCTTGATGTTCTCATTATTTGGAAGAAGATGGGCAGTCATCATTTCCCACATGGTCCATGCTCTAGCAGCTGCATACTACGAAATGCCCAAAGCCAGCATGGTCCTTTCAATAAGATGACCTTAAAACATTATTTAAGAAAGACGGCATATGCCCAAAGCGAGGTAAGTCTTACTTGTATTTCTTGGTCATCGGAGTTCAATCTCTTTTTGTAGGCATCGAGAAAACATCCTCTTTCATTTTCTGGAATAAGATCTCGAAATGGCTCCCACGCTGGATATTTGAAAATATCAGAAGCAAACAGTCACTATAAAACTAATAAATATGCCAAATAGTAGACATGAAATTATCAAGCATATTTACTAGGGGAAAAAAAAAAAAAGAATCCTTCTTTGTTGATGATTTCTATAACTAGGAATCATTTACAAGTTCTATCAACTTCTAACATCACTACATCAGAAACGCAAGCGTCCAACAACCCTTTGATAATAATGGAAATTCCACAATTGCACTTCTTATATGTTTAATGCAATTGTAAGAACAGTGCAGTAATCGTTCAGTGCAAAAAGGTTCTGAGAAACCATGAACATGTACTTGAAAATTATAAGAATTTAGGGGAGCCATCCATAAGGTAGATTATATGGTTCATGCCAACACAAATGAATTGTAGCATACCATCCGGGTATATGGCAGCAGCACCACCCTCATAAAACCAATCAATCTCCTTCTTTCTTAAAAGAAAAATCCCTCTAAGAACAATTCCAGTAACCTATACAAGCATGACAGAATAGTCAAAAGTTGTATCATATAGTAGAGAATTAAAAAGTGCAGATGACCTGTATCAAGAGAATCGGAATCCCAACAAAAGAAATGTAAATCAACAAAACTATGCACCTTGTCAGGGTGTGATTGGCTATATGCAAGGGCAAGTGTGCTCCCCCATGACCCACCAAAAACCTGGATGAAATAACCAAAATCCTATGAATTTAGAATCGGACATATGAAAGAAGCATGCTTTTTCTTTATCGAAAGCTATAAACAACCTACTGACCTGCCATTCTGGAATTTCTAAGTGTTCCCTGAGCTTTTCAACGTCACTAATGAGATCCCATGTCGTGTTTTCAACCAAGCAAGCATGTGGGGTACTTTGCCCCGCACCCCTCTAGTAATAACGAAATAATTTCAGATATCAAATGTAGGACGAACTCAAATGCATCTAATAACTAATCATAAAGGTTGAATTAGCAACCTGATCAAATAGAATGATCCGGTAAAACTCAGGATCGAAGAATCTTCGATTACTTGGTGAAGTTCCTCCTCCTGGACCTCCATGAAGAAAAACTACAGGCTGCAGGATAATTCACAAGATTTTAAACCAAAGACCAGTAACCCAACCCGACACGGTTAATATGGTATTTTCGACACAAAGCCGCCTTCTCCAGCAGAGTTCATTTCCAAATCCTACTACTTTCCGAGGATTCAAAAATCCCCGTTTTCTAAAAATACAGAATTTGAAATCTCAGATAACTGAAAGAATCACACTCTAGTGAACAAAACTGAAAAACTTCAAATTTGTATCCAAAAAAACAAAAAATTTGAACAACAATCTCAAATCTACGTCGTTTATTTGGACGAAGAATCGCAACTCACATGGCCGTCGGGATTTCCAGACTGCTCCCAATAGATTGTGTGAATATCCGAAACCTTCAGTAACCCGGAACTGTAGGGCTCGATATTCGGATACAGGTTCCGGTTAAACTCGGGAAGTTCCTTATCAAATTCCATCGAATCGCTCGTTAGTTTCGGCTCGCTCTCGAAGCCCGCACTCTGCCGGCGCAAAACAGAATTCCGGGAATTCCTCTTCCCTGCATTCACAAACACGCCGTCAGTTTCCTGCCAAATTTGGAGTTTTAGAGAGAAAGAGAGAGAGAGAGAGAGAGACCAGTGAGGTTGTTGGGGGAGAACGAGAGAGAGGAAAGTGAGAAGGTGGAGATGGTGGTGGGAGTGAGGGGGACGGAGGGCAAAAAATAGGAATCGGGACTTAACGCTTTTCCCAAGCAGGTGCCCAATCCGATCATTTTCTTTTCAAGTTTTTGGGGGGCGTTTGGGTCGGATTCCAAATTAGTGGAAGGGAAAAAACAAAATTAGTGGAGGTGAATTAGAATAAAAACAAAATTAGTGGAGGTGAATTAGAATAAAAACAAAATTAGTGGAGGTGAATTAGAATAAAAACAAAATTAGGAGAAGGGAATCCAAATTAAAAAATAAAAATAAAAAGAGAAAAAGAACATTGTTATTCCCTTAACATGTGATATTCTTCTTCGTTCTAGCCATTTAGTACTACAGTCGAATGATATTCATCTTCACTTGTAAGTGAGAGATTTTAAGTTCGATTCTCGCCAAAGACGAATTCGAATCACATTATTGCTAGTCCATTGTGAGACTAAGCTCATCTCCTCCCCTTAGTATAGATAATATCGTTTGTTCAGAAGAAAAACAAAAATGTGGTTTCATGCCTCTTTATGTGTTATGTTTTCTTTGACATATTGTTATTGCGTTGCACTAACAATATGGGTTGGGCATAAATCGATTCGGTTCAATTTCACTCTAAAACAATCAACGATTAATGCTCATACACAATTTAGTTCGATTTGAACAAAATGATTTTCTAACACAAACGTGTTATGACCTATCCTTAAATTTAGAATATTTTAATCTCTGAAAGTGTGAAATTACCAAAATATCCCTAGAGAGAAAGTATTGACTTTTATTGACTATTGTGTCGTGACACTTACGAATATTCAGCGTAATATATTCTCGTAGTGTTCGTCAATACAAACGCATGGGCAAAAGCGGAAAGAACATGTCAATGGGAGTGTTCAAAAAACATGTCACAAGGATGGGAATACACGAGTACTTTGAGTCTGCTGACAATGACAGAGTTTCTGTAAAGGGGGCATGGACCTTATAAGAAGGGAGCGAGACCAAGCCGAGCCACTAGGAGAGGAAAAGATGGAAGAGAAGAGGCTATGGGAATTGGTGAAGAAAGCTCCAAGCTAAGGACACAGCCCATTGATGACTCTAGGACACAGTTAGGTACAATCTAGTGTTCTTCTGTGTAGCGTACGATGTCTCATGCCAAGTGAGAGTTGTGGCTGGGTTAGATTCCATAACCTCTGCTAATCTCCGAGCTGCCTTTCCTTCGGCATAGCAAGAGTGAATCCTCCCACCTCCCTCTAACGCTTATCTCTTTGCATTACTTAATCTCAATGATTATTTTAAGTTGCAAAACTTATGTTATGACAGCTTGACATGAGTAATTCATGGGTTACTATCCAGTAAGTGAGTCGTGATTGTTCAAAGAATAATGCTAGGGTGATTAAATCTGCAAACTAAATGATGTGTCACCAGTACAAATAAGCACGTTTATCAACGCTTAAGTAATAAATCAATCATTAACTTCTATGCCTTTTATTTTCTAAAATTTAATCTACAAATTTAGTCTCCCTAGCATTACACTTGTTCAAATATAATCCATAAGATAAATTGGATTGGTTTATGGAATGAATGAATGTTGAATTCATTAAATTCTGAAAAATAACATCATACAGGTTAGGCTTGAATGTTTGTAATTTTAGAGTGCATGTGCCCTCAGCTGCAATTGATTTTCTGGAGTTTGAGATTTGAACTAATTCTCATAGATGTGAGGATGCTAGTAGCGTGAAACTCAATGTTGTTGAATATTTCAAGAATATATATATATTTATTATCTGTGTATGTATATAAGTGCGTTTTGTATTGGCAGAGAATAGAGTTGGGTTATTGCACAATAATCATCTCTTCAATTTTATTTTATTTTTTGAAAAAAGGTACGATATTCATTAACGATAGAAATACGTACAATCAATGAGGACAGGGTGCAAACAATGGGCCTTGATAAAATCTTGCCGAGAATTTCAACCTAGTCGAATGGAAAAAGAGTGTTCCGCACCAAACAAATTAGGAATTACTATCCTCAAAGAAAAGATCCACAATTACATCAGGAGGTTCTTCAAACCAAAGAATAGGATTATCACAACTTAGACTCATTCGTGCTAATCTGTACGCCACTTTATTCGTCTCCCTACCGTTAAAACCAACTTTCCATTGGGGCAATGCCTGAATCATCGAGCGAGTATCATTTAGAATATTTCTGAATGGCGAGTGATCATGTTGACCATCCTGTTGAAGAGCTACCATAACAAGTAAAGCATCCCCTTTGAAAACCAAGGCCTATAGTTGCTTCTCCTTGACCAACCAAGCAACATCCCTAGTTGCCGTAGTCTCGGCCAGCAGAGGGGAAGGAATAGCATCATGCCTCTTTTCCAAGGCTGCCACAAAATCACCCCTATCGTTCCAAATCACCACCCCAACGCCACCAATACTTCTATTTTCATCCCAAGCCGCATCAAAATTACACTTGTACCATCCTTATCCTGGCTTCGTCCATTTTTGAGAAACTTTACAATTGTGTTTTTCATTTTTCCCATGCCAGTGTTGGAATTCTTTCATCCAACTAATTGCCCGGCAAATCCGTCAATTCGAGTGCCTTGCCTTGCCACAAAAAGGAGTTCCTTTCTTCCATATACTCCAAACAAGAATAAGGAATAAATTGAAACTATCTCTTCAAATTAAACACTGCATTTTGTTCATGTTTCCCGAAAAGACATGATTTATTGTCAACAAGTGTATTCCTTCGCCTGGAATTAGATCCTATCCGGATCCCTTCACTGAGGATCCCGGAGATCAATTAATAACAACCGTTCATCCAAGATCGTGCTGTCACAATTTTTTTTGTATATTATTTACCCAAAACGAGGCTATTTTACTTTTGAAAATATAAAAAACTTTAAATTGTAACCTCACGATCTTTGATGAACGGTTGATATTAATTCATCCACCGGATCCCTAGTGAGGAGATCTGGAGAGGATCTAATTCCCTTTCTCCTAGCAAATATGACCTTTAGGTGTTTTTTTTTTGTTTTTTTTTTTTGGTCAAACAATAGATTTTGTTAAATTAGTCAGCGATGGAGTTTGAAATGCCTTTTGGATAATGCTTTATATATGTTCAAACAGACATGACCTCTTTGAACCAATATGACTTCAAAAGTTATGTATTTTCGATTTACTTGAACAAGTGCAATTCTCTTTATATATTGATAACAGTGGAAGAAGAGAAGATTAATTCATTCAAAAATTTGTTGTCTACATAATTTCCTTGCTCTCTCTTCTCTCTCCATCACATTCATTCAATTTCTTTCTAGTTATTTCTAAGCGAATATAATTCGGTTTTGCTAAACGAATATTCCATACTTTGTTGTATCCTGAAAGTGATATGGTAAGAACCTTTTAGCAAACTCATTCGAGTAGGGGCAAATAACACTTTAAGAAAATGATTCAAGTTGTACCTCAAAGTCATTCTTCAGTTTATTTTCTATATTTCTACATTTACTCCAACAAATGTGATCAATAAGGAATCAATGATATAATTGGCATGACATTTCAATATAATAATTAGTTTACGTTCAAGTGGGAGAATGCAAGTTATAACCTAATTGGACTTTTTTTTTCTTTAACAAACGATATTATCTACCCTATCTAAGGGGGTGGGGGAGTGGGCTATGCCTCACAATGAGCTAGCAAAAATAAGTTTCAAATTCGCCTTTGATGAGAATCGAATCTAAGACCTCTCACTTATAAGTGAAGAAAAATACCACTAGACCTTCATACTAAATCGCTTGGACTTAAGTATCATTGATAAGGATGAAATGCAGTTGTCATTGATACAAACTGATATGAGTTGTAAACTACTCATGCATGGGAAATTACTTTTGATCCACTACTTGATGAAACTACTCTTAACGGCTGAAAACCAACACTCCATGATAGATGGAAGTTGGTGAAGGTTATGCCTATAAAAGGATTCTCTGCTCGCAAAGAAAAGTTCTCTGCACTAGGGTTCTATGAACTTTGGAACATTAAGTCTTAATGTGTAAAAGATATCCTTTTCGATCATCATTATGGCTACTTCAGGTAACGTCGAGATCTTTAGTAAGAAAGTAATCTGGAAAACTTGTTAAAACGATAACTAGAGTTTATAATTTTTTTTTCCAACAGTAACAAAGTTTCTCCTTAGCATCACCCTTGTTCATCTCTCTGAAGAACAGGTTAGGTTTTGCACCACAAACTTCTATATTTCCATCCATGTTTTGGTTAAATTATACGATTTATTGCTGGGTTATTGTTCTAAGTTTTGATTACAATATCTTCAATACCAAATACTTCACTTTCCTTTATAAACAATGACTTTTCTAAAATGATTGAATGCATATATTCATTATTTCAAATATGATCGTTCAGATTACGTAAAATATGAGAGGCCCACTATTCTAATCCATCACTTGGATTTTTCTCTTTATGCATTTGATACCATGTTTAGGTACAATTGGCAATCCCTTTTAACATTGTCTGAAAATACATTCATATATAGACAAATTAATTCTAAAAACTTTATGACTCCATAACTCTGTTTTCAGCTTCTCCTGGGCAAAAACTCCAGCAGAACCTTAGTTACACAAATTGTACTCAGAACCTAACTAGCACTTTAATAATTTTTCATTGGTTTACAAATTATATTTGACGAATTCGTTATGAATATGTATGGATGACGTACACGGCGGCGTACAACGGTGTACAGCGGCGAACAAGAGTTTTCGAACACCAAATATGGTGGTTTGAGCTCCGTTTTTCAGTAGCCTTCATAGTATTCGGTTAGTTTACTAAGTAAAGGTTACGTGCACTTTGGAGAAGTAATCCCAAGGATTATAAAGAGCTTACGTTGAATTTCTCTTACCGAGGATGAACTACGATTGGCTTGATCCCTCACAGGCTACGTAGGCAATCTAACTCGAAAGTTAGATGCATCCATAGGATTAAATAAAATTAAATAGTGTATCATGTCTCTTAGTTTGGGACGTGATATTATTATTATGATTCATTACGTTTATGAGAAAAAATATATTTTATGAATTTAGAATTACACATTCTAATGTATGATCTTATGCATTAGCTTACACGTGTATGGTTATATTATTCAGCTTGTCCATACTATGGACATGGTATTCAGCTTATAGGTGGATGGTTATATTATTCAACTTGATCAAACTATGGACATGGATTCAGCTTACATGTGTGGTTATATTATTCAGCTTGTTCATACTACGGACATGGTATTCAGCTTACACGTGTATGGTAATATTATTTAGCTTTACGTACTACGGACATGGTATTCAACTTACACGTGTATGGTATACATTTACTTGTCTACGAACATGACATCCAAGTTAAACGTGTATGATATATACTCAGCTTGTCTACGGACATGACATCCAGCTTACATGTGTATGATATACATACTCAGTTTGTCTACTGACATGATATCTAGCTTATACGTGTATGATATATACTCAGCTTGTCATTCCGTCGAGATTACTCAATAATGACATGATTATACAGTTATATTCTCAGCTTGTCATTTCGAGACTACTCAGTAATGTCATGATTCTATTAATCAGTTTACAGTAGCTATGACTAGTGTATGATATTGTATGCTATGTCACCGGAGTTAATAGCAAGTGCAGTGAGCATATTCGATGTGGAGGCATCTTCCCAAAGCTCTGATAAGTTATCTACTCAGCTTTATTAATAGAACTTGCATTCCGGCAAATAAGGCTTTTTAGCCAAAATGGTCCCTGAGATTGCATAACTCCTCACTTTGGTCCCTGAGATTTGAAATCAATAGAATTGGTCCCTGAGTTTGTCGACAATCAATCATTTTGGTCATTCCGTGAAAAATCTCCATAAAATAAGGATAAATGACAAAAATACTCTCAATTTTTGTCAAACATTTTGGCCTATTGTTTATTATATTGAGGGTAATTTTATCATTTTGATTCTTATTTAACATAATTTTTCGCCGAATGACCAAAATGATTGATGGTGGACAATCTCAAGGACCACTTCTATTGATTTCAAATATCAGAGATCATTTTGGCTAAAAAGCCGGCAAATAATGGAGGGTGTGGCTTTGGGGGATGTTTTGAAATAAATGTGGGTAATTGCAGGTATTTTAATTTAGGCTTATCCCTATTTTAGATGATGTTTATAAGAAATAACTCTAGGATTTTATTTCTTAGTGAATAAGAAATTACAACAAGTTTATACACAGCTGTGAAAAATAGCTTAGTAACTAATTACACCTAGTTAACTCACTAATCTAGTAATTAGTTACATGGACAGTTGTAATCAACTTGTAACAAAAATACAATCAACTATTTATGTGCCTCTTTACACCCCTTCAAGCTGAACGGAGGAGAGCCGAGTGAAAGCTTGGATTGAAGATATTGGAACTGAGCCTTGGAAAGAGATTTGGTGTGAATATCAGCAACTTGGTGCTAAGTATTGAGATATTGCACCTGGAGCAACTTGGCAAGAACTAGTTCACGAATATAATGATAATCAATTTCCACGTGCTTTGTGCAAGCATGAAAAACTGGATTGGAGGCCAAAGAGATAGCAGAAACATTATCACACCAAAGAGTGAGAATGGTAGTAAGTTGAAACGCAATGTCTCTAAAAATTTTACACACCCATGTGAGTTTAGCTGCAGTGTGCGCAAGAGATCGATATTCGGCCTCTGTAGAAGATCGAGCAACCGTATGTTGCTTCTTGGCACTCCAACTAATCAAGTTTCTGCCCAAATATACACAATAGCCACTGGTAGATTGGCGATCAAACACACAACCGGCCTAATCAGCTCAGAGTAGGCTGTAAGATGTAAATAACTCTTCTTAAACCACATTCCTTGATCAAAAGTACCTTTTGAGAACTGGAGAATCCTTTTGACAGCTTGAAAGTGTGAATCACGGGGACAGTGAAGAAATTGGCAGACTTGATTCACTGTAAAGGAAAGGTCAAGTCTTGACCAAGTAAGATACTGGAGAGCTCCGACTATAGACCTATATTCCTTAGGATCAGTCAAAAGAACTCCAACATGATCAAGCTTCTGAGTTCCCAAGGGAGTAACACAAGGTTTACAACCTGCCATATTTGTCTTGACTAAGAGATCTAAAGCATATTTGCTTTGTAACAGAAAAATACCCTCATGGGATCTATGAACTTTTAAGCCAAGAAAATAATGCAATGGCCCTAAATCTTTGACTGGAAACAGGGAACTAAGTTGCTGAATAAAGGGTTGACAGAAAGAAGAATTAGGACCAGCTATCAATATATCATCCACATATACAAGAACTATCACAGGGCATGGCTGAAGCTTAACAAACAGAGAGCAATCAGATTGAGAGTTTGTAAAACCAAGAGAGACCAGAGTTTGAAAGAGCTTGTCATACCATGCCCTAGGGGCTTGTTTCAATCCGTAGAGAGATTTGTTGAGTTTGCAAACATATAAAGATTTTAAGGGATCAATGAAACCCGGAGATTGTTGCATAAAAACCTCTTCTTGTAGATTGCCATGGAGAAAGCATTACTGATGTCGAGTTGGTTTAAAAACCAATCATATTGCACGAAAAGTGTAAGAAGAATGCGAATAGTAACAGGTTTGGCAACCGGACTGAAAGTCTCCTTGAAATCAATACCTTCTTGTTGATGAAAGCCCTTAGCAACAAGGCAGGCTTTGTATCGATCAATGGAGCCATCAGGTTTCCTTTTGATCCTAAAAACCCATTTGCAGCCTACCAAGTTCTGAGGAGGAGATGAAGGTACAAGAGTCTAAGTGCCTATGGACTTGAGAGCCTGAAATTCTTCAAGCATGGCTTTATTCCAGTGAACATACTTAGAGGCTTGCAAATAAGTGGTAGGCATAAATGAACTGGAATCAATAGGATGTTTTGTGACTGCTAACACTTTTGGCTTGAAGATTCCTGCTTTAGACCGAGTGATCATTGGATGAGCATTGGTGGGAACTAAAACTGGAGCTGAAGTTGAAGAAGTAGGATGCTCCTGAGATGAAGTAGAGGCTTGGAGTTGCTGTGAAAGTGGAGGGTGTGAGACTAATGAGGTGGATGAGTTGTCTCGAGAAGAGCCTGGACAAGGTTCCTGAGATGAATGAACCGCTGAAGATGACTGTTAAGATGACTGGGATGAGGTTGTGAGAATGACTTTGGTGCAGATATGCATGATTGAGGAAATGGCAGTGAGAACTCGGTTGATGTAGGTGAGATGACAGATGAAGAACACCTTGAAGAGCTATTGTGAAGAGAAGAAAGATCATGAAATGGAAAATGATCTTCATTAAAAAGGACATGCCTTGAAATATAAACCCGGTTAGAAAGCATATCTAAACACTTATAGCCTTTGTGTTGAAGGCTATATCCCAAAAATACACATGGTTTGCTTTTACCATCCAATTTTGAGTGCATATAGGGCTTGAGCCAAGGGTAGCAGCAGCATCCAAAGACCTTCAACTTGGAATAATCAGGAGGCTTGTGAAACAAAATTTCCCATGGAGACTTAGAACATCCAGAAATAGGCAATCGATTAATAAGATACAGTGAAGTAGAAAATGCTTCTACCCAAAATCTATGTGGAACTTTAGAAGCAACCAGAAGTCTCCGTGCAGTCTTAGTGAGATGTCTATGCTTGCGTTCCACACACCCATTTTGCTCAGGTGTGTGTGGACAACTAAATTGATGAGATATACCATGCTGAAGCAAGAAAGAAGTGAAAGCAGAACTGGTGAACTCACCCCCTGAATCCGTTCGAAAAGTCTTGATTTTATTGCCAAGTAAGTTTTCAACATATGCTTTGAAAATTACAAAGACGTAGAAAACTTCAGACTTTGCCTTTAAAGGAAACATCCAACTGTATTTGCTATATTCATCCACAAAGAGAACATAGTACTTATAGCCACTGATAGATGAAATTGGATAGGGACCCTAGACATCACAATGAATCAAATCCAAGCTATTTAAGACAGTGGTAGTACTGTAAGAAAAGGGCATCTAATGATTTTTGCCAATTGCACAGTCTGCATAAAAAAAACTTAACAAAAGCTGAATTATGAGAAAGAAGCTTATTTGTATGTAAAATCCTTCTGAGAATAGCTGTGGAAGGATGACCAAGCTGATTGTGCCATTGTTGTAATAAAGTTTGAGTGGTAACAAGTGCAGAGTATGGAGCTGTGAACTGCTGACCTTGCAGAGGATAGAAACTGTTTCTAACTAGGCCCTGAAAAAGCATCTTCCCAGTAGAACGATCCTTGATGACAGAACCATCAGAATCAAGGGTTAACGAGCAGTAATTGTCTCGTAGAAATTGATACGCAGAGAGCAAATTGAATTGCATCATGGGCACATAGAGAACATTATTTAAGCAAAATACAGCATGTGGTGTTTTAAGAATAGAAGAACCTGTATGATGAATTGGCATACCTTGGCCATCACCAGCATAAACCTTGTCTTCACTAGAGTACGGGATGGGAGAAGATATGGCTGAGATATCATTAGTAACATGAGTAGTAACCCCAGAGTCCAGAAGCCATGGAGGCTGAGATGGAGGCTGAGAGGAAGAAGCAGTATGGGCACACATAGCAGCGAGCTTGGCAGGTGGAATCTTTCCAGCAAAGGCATGGTTCATTCGAGCATAGCAATCAAGAGCCTCATGATCAAAAAAGTTGCATATTTGACAGGGAGACTGATTTCCAGAAGTACGATTATATCCACTAGAAGCTCGATTGTAGTTACCAGAATTATGACAAAAGTTACCATTACCAGTGCTAGAATTGTTGTAATGACCACGATAGTTGCCTCGACCTCTATTAGTTTTCTGAAAATTGCCTCGACCACGATTATTGCGTTGAAAATGTTGATATTGCCGTAGTGAGACTGTTGAACAATGTATGCCTGTGAGGAAGCCGTAGGTAGAAGACCTTGCTAGCGATGTGGAGCATGAGCAACAAATGCTTGGAAGGGTTCCGTGAGAGAAGATGAAGGAGCTTTCTTTTTCCGATGCATGAAAACCTCCTTATTCATGAGTAAGCCATGAAGTTCATCTCAGGAAGTAGATGAAATTCGAAGCATTATAGAATCAATGAAAGATTCGTAATCATCAGAGAAGCCATTAAGTGTGACAGCAATGAGATCTTGTTCCGACACTGGAGCTCCGGCAGCTATAAAAGCATCAGAGATGCCTTTGAGACGCTGTAGATAATCAGAAATTGACAGATCTCCTTTCTGAATCGCATGAAGATGCGATCGGAGTTGATGAATATGTGCCACTAAGACTCTGCCAAATATTTGTTCAAGAATCTGCCATAATTCTAGAGACGAAGTGACCCCGATGGTGAATGGAATGAGATCTTTAGAGAGGGTTGAATTCAACCAGATGAGGATATTTTGATCCTTTTCAAACTAGATCTCGAAATCAGGATTGGGAACGTCAGTACTGGCACCAGATTGATCAAGAAGAAAGGGCGATGGACATTTTTCCGTTCCATCGATGATACCTGTAAGTTTGTATCGCAAGGACGATGGACATTTCTCTGATCCATCGATGAAACCTGTAAGTTTCTATCGCTGGAAAATTGGAGCAAAAAGAACCTTCCAGGCAAGATAATTGTCCCTCTTAAGATTCATAGGAACCATGCAACTGATATTTTGGATTGAAATCGAAGAGATCGAGGAGAGATTCGAAGAATTAAGGTTGATCGGAACAGAATTTGATGAATTAGGGTTGGGATTCTGAGCGAAGACTTCAGGATGTGCAGGCGAAGAGGTAGAAGACGCCATTGTCTATCAAGATTTGCATAGAAAAGGCAAATGTGACCGGAGAAATCGAAGATTGCAGAAGAAGCTAGGATCGGTGCGTGAGCAGAAATGCGATTGATACCATATAAGAAATACCTCTGGGATTTTATTTCTTAGTGAATAAGAAATTACAACATGTTTATATACAGCTGTGAAAAATAGCTTAGTGACTAATTACACCTAGTTAACTCACTAATCTAGTAATTAGTTACATGGACAGTTGTGATAGGAGCATATTTATGCGATTTAGTTGGTGTGTTTTCTTGCATTTACTTAGTTATTTGTTGCTTATTATGGTGTCTTAAGTAATTTTCGTGTGTTTGTAGGTCCAAGAAGCAAAGTTGGCAAAAAGGTGCAATTTGGAGCATTTTAGAGCAGTTTTGGGCTTAGAATGGATATCACAAGTATGGAGCTAGATGGACAGACGAATTTGAAGTTCAAGAGAGGCTAGGAATGTGCAAAAGAGTTGAAGAAATAAATTCAAGTCAAAGAAGATAAGGAATCAGCTACAAAGAAGGAGAATTATCCAAAACCTTATCCAACCTTATCTTATCCAAACTAACCTTATCTTATCCTATCCTAATCCTTTCCTAACTTAATTCTTGCTGCAAAAGGGTTTTAATTTCAGTTTAGGAGACATAAAAACCTGATTTCTAGGAACCTCATCCTTTCCTACAAAGGTGCCGCACCTTTGTCCTTGATCCCTTGGGTTTTTGACCTTCTAGATGTCCTATTTCCTCCTGGGATTACATAACCTTTTCCCTTTAGGATTATGTTATTATTTTCCTACACAAACTATATTTTGCAATCCTTTTCCTACACTAAATGTTTGTGGCGCACCTCCCCCTATAAATATACTCTTTTGCTGCACCATTCAGACACACCACCATCTATCATTCACACCTCTCTACACTACAATCAGCCATACACCCTCTTGTGCCGCAACTTGCAAGGAATGAAGGAATCTTGAGTGTTTTCTAGGTGTTTTCTATCCTTGTTTCAATGTTTGATTTTATTTATATTTGTTTGATTGCGAACATGAGAAACTAATTTCTTTATAGTTAGAGGCGAATTCAAAGCCATGGACATATGTTTTATATGAATTGATTTCCTCCAGTTATGATTTCATGAATCGTGAATGTGGTTTACTTATCTGTTTTATTGAGAACTTGTTCTTGTGTGATGATTAAGGAGGCCTACTTAGTATGCATGCATGAATTTGATGCTAAAATATAAGGGAATTTCACCTAATCGTTATGAACTTATATTTACAAGTAGTGGAGGTTGCTAGTCACGATCGCGTTAAGTAAATTCCTGGCAGGAGTGTCATGCTTTTCATAGTCACGAATGCCTTGTCAATGCTTATGATTTTCACAAAGCTTAATGATCTTTGTTTCGTGTCTCTATCATGCTTTTCATAGTTAGGGAGCTTAATAAAGAATTATTTGGGTTGTCGCATGCTTTTCATCCAATTCAATGAGTCTAGGGAAATCTGAGAATTAATTAGTTGTACACAATTAATTTGGGGCATTGTCGTTCATGGTTTGTTGAAAGAATAACTGGAAATCGATTTATATGCATATGTTCATGTGTGGAGAAGGGCCCTCTAACTAGTCTGTCACCCTTTTTAATTCACAAAATTCGTTTTTATAAGTGTTTTATGCAAAGTTTTTGTTTTAAGGTTTAAATTCGTTAAAAACAAACCCCTTTTCATTTAATCTTGTTTTTAGAGTCAAAACCTGTTTTCTTTTAAGTTGTTTGAGTCTTTTAAGTTCTATTTTCGTCAAAACCAATTGTTAGGTCTAGATTTGAGTCTTTTTTATTGTTTCTTGCTGTTCTTAGTGTTTTAAGTTAGTTTTGAGTCATTAGAGTCTAGTTTGGTGTTTTTGAGTCTTATTTGTGTTGATTAGCATCCCTAGTCAATCCCCGGTCTAGAACGATCCCTACTTGCATCTCTACTACAATTGTCATCAATAGGGTTTAATTTGAGTGTCATATAAATTTCACATCAAATTTTGGCGCCGTTGCCGGGAATTAGCAAATTTGCTAATCCCCCGTGTTTCTGTTTGTGTTTTTATTTTTACGTTTTAGTTTTTGATTTTGTTTTGTTCTGTTTTCTTTGTTTCGGGTACTAGACATGGCAATTGCCAACATTCAAGCTCAATTGGCGAATCTTACTTCTTAATTGTCCAAGATTGCCGAAAAAACCACAATGCACACTGCCCCTACATTTGGTGTACCCTATGCGCAAGGATATCAAACTCATCAACGTCCTCAATTCACTGCAAACGGAGGTGCTTGGGGTTATCAAAGCCATAACCAATCAAGGGACAACATGTTTTCCAACATTTACAATTCGGATTGGAGAGAATATTCAGATTATATGTGGGAGGAACATCAACAAATTCAACAAGATGGATATTGGCAGCAAGATGAAGAGTTCTATTCAAGATCTGCGCAGCCACCACAACCTCCCCCACAACAATTCCAATCGAATTCAAGTATGCCTATGAATTATGATGAAATTCGTCGACGTACTAACCTCTTTGAAGCAGGGCTCACAACAAGAAAGGTATTGGCAGCCATCTGAGGAGATCTATCAAAAGCCATATGAACCACCACAGCCTCAACCATATTCGGCCCAACCAAGTTCAGGTTCATCAATAGATAATGATAAAATTCTTGAGTTACTCACTTCTTTGTCTCAGGGATAAGAAAATCAAAACAAAAGGGTGGACCATTTGGAAAAGCAAATTGGATAGATCGCGGAGTTCATAGCACAGATTCTAGAGCAAAGTGAACTCTCTAACTTAACTATTGCAAATTCAAAGGAAGATTTTGAAATCCATGATGCTATCACTTTGGGAAGTGCTATAGAGGTTGGAGTTGACCTAAAAACGTCCAAACAAAGCCTAGAAGTGGATGAGGAGCCGCTGATTGAGGAGGAGGAAGAAGACATGCACACGGCAAGGGTAGAACAACCCTTGCCGCAGCCCCCTAAGCCCTCTCAACCACCCACCACAAGTAAGGACGTCCCAAATTCAATTCATTCTAATGTTATTCCTCCGAATGCACATTTTCCTCGCAGGTTCATGATTTCCAAGAATGATGAAAGTGAAAAAGACATCATGGAAGCCTTCCCAAAAGTGCCAAGTACTATCCCGATTCTTGGTGCAAAAAATCAAGTTCTAGAATGTGTTGAATTGTTTGAAGAGAATTGTACATCAAAACGAATGATTCAAGAGAAAAAAGTGGCTGGAGAATATGTAGAATGCATCAAAGAGGCTATTCATGAGACATTAAAGCCCAAAGAAGTTGAATTTTATGACATGGGACAAGTCACAACCACCACATCTAATCTGGCCAAGTGCAAAGTTCCTGAAACTTTCAAAGATGTGGTGTTTGTCCTTGAGTTCTCGTCGGAGCAAACAAGTAAGCCACCTCCCCGAATTTCAGTTTTGTTTTATACTAATATGTTGTTAATGATTCAGGCACCCACACTAGAATTTAAACCATTGCCGAATCATTTCAAGTATCACCTTCCATTCAAAGATCAATTCCATGCCGTGGCCTCCAATGAAGCATAATTGAAGGATTCGTCCAGCTGGAAGACGTTAAAGCAAGTGCTTCTTGGGAGGCAACCCATGCGTTCAAATAAAGAAGACCTAGGAATCTCCGGCTCTATAACCAGATTTGCGTTTCTAAACCCTACTCTTTATTGCTTTTATTTTGCCATTTTTGTCATGTTTGTTAGTTGTGTTGTTTGCTTGCTTGTGTGTGAGTCTATGTTCGAAACATTGAGGACAATGTTTGGTTTAAGTGTTGGGGGGGGGGTAAACAAAGTGTTTTTGTTGAAAATTCGTGGGTTTTTATCACCTATCACTTCTAGAGTTGTTTCTCACTATTTTTAAGTGTTTTTAGTGTGTTTTGAAGTGTTTTTATGTGTCTTGAAAGAAAAATACGAAAATTTACAAAAAAAAATTTGAAAAAAGTTTTGAAAAATACCAAAAAGAGTCGTTTTTGTGTGTTTGTGTCTTAGGGTACCTTCCAACACAATGATGAGGATTTGGTTTTTAATTGCATAACTGTTAAACAAAGTTACAAACATGGATTAAAGTTTGATATGCTCTTTGGTTTATGCTTGGTTATAGTTGACATTCATGAATTCACATGTAATCACAAAAAGGATAAAATTAGTTTTTGTAACATGCTTGAAGGAAGAAACTCAAAATAACGCTACAACCTTGAGAGATTTGAGCCTATACGTTCTTTGGAGAGTTATTCATCTTGACATTCTTTGTTTTCTAAAGTCGTTGCATGATCTCATTATTTCTTTGCTTGGTTGCTACTCAGAATGCGTTTCACCATTTAGTTCCACATACTAGAACTCATGCCCGTTTCATTCAAAGCATAAAATTGATTAGCATAACAAATAACAAGATGAAGTTGTTTAGTTAAACCAGAGCCAAAAAGCCTTAACCCTTTGCATATGTATTGTAGGTGTAACCCCTTTTGAGCCTTATTTAGCCTATTTTCTTTGTTAGCCCACATTATCCTTACCTAGCCTAGATTAGGACCATCCTTACCCCTGTTCTTAAGGCGTAGTGAAACATAACTTAGAGGAATTCCTTTTGATCTACAATTTGCAGAAAAATAAGTGTGGGGGAAGGTTGTACAATGTTGTGTGCCAAAATAAACAAGAAGGGCACGGGTAGAAGAAAAAAAAAAGAAAAAAAAGAGAAGAAAATTCGTGAGAGAAAGAAAAGGAAAAGAAAAGTATGTGAAAAAGTGTGAAAAGTGTTCAAAATAAGTGAGATTAAGCTCACAAGTGTTGGTTGTTGAAGAAAGGGTCCAAAAAGTTGAATTCGGCCCTAAGTATGTGTGATCTTCCCTTTATGTATCAAAGTTTGCGGCTGCGTTTAAAAAAGGGAGTTCTAAGTGTCATATGCATTACTTTGCTTGCTATTGCTTTAAGAAACGTTTGTTTTCCTTACCTTTCTTTGTTAGCCAATACCTTAGCCCCGTTACAACCCTTGACTTCTATCTTGATTGTTATGTGTTTCAATATGTGGAGTTTGGGATTGGTATGAGCATATGGTGTCTCTGGTTCTCGCGTCTAAGTAGTGGCATTCCATTCATGAGATTATATCTATACATGCTTGATAACTCCAGAAATTGCTTTCTTTGTTATCAACATATGTGAGTGTTCGTTTTTATGTTTACATTAATCTTCTCACATATAACTAGTATAGGGAGTGTAGTCAGAAAATCTGTGTGAAAATTGAGTGCATATCTAGTAAGGAATTGAAGGATTCTCTAAGGCATGTTACTACATTCAAATAGTTGTTTTAATTGATTAAATGCGAGCTAGTTAGTGGCGACTGCGATTAAGTATGTGTTCGAGGGTAGGGATAACTAAAATCTATGTGAGTAATGATTTTTAACATGTTATGTTTCATTGGAAATCCCTGAGGTGAACGTTGGAAGGTTTAGGTTTTGTTTTGTTGTTTTGTTTTGCTCGAGGACTAGCAAAAGCTAAGTGTGGGGGAATTTGATAGGAGCATATTTATGCGATTTAGTTGGTGTGTTTTCTTGCATTTACTTAGTTATTTGTTGCTTATTATGGTGTCTTAAGTAATTTTCGTGTGTTTGTAGGTCCAAGAAGCAAAGTTGGCAAAAAGGTGCAATTTGGAGCATTTTAGAGCAGTTTTGGGCTTGGAATGGATATCACAAGTATGGAGCTAGATGGATGGACGAATTTGAAGTTCAAGAGAGGCTAGGAATGTGCAAAAGAGTTTAAGAAATAAATTCAAGTCAAAGAAGATAAGGAATCAGCTACAAAGAAGGAGAATTATCCAAAACCTTATCCAACCTTATCTTATCCAAACTAACCTTATCTTACCTTACCTTATCTTATCCTATCCTAATCCTTTCCTAACTTAATTCCTGCTGCAAAAGGGTTTTAATTTCAGTTTAGGAGACATAAAAACCTGATTTCTAGGAACCTCATCCTCTCCTACAAAGGTGCCGCACCTTTGTCCTTGATCCCTTGGGTTTTTGACCTTCTAGATGTTCTATTTTCGGCTGGGATTACATAACCTTTTCCCCTTATGATTATGTTATTATTTTCCTACACAAACTATATTTTGCAATCCTTTTCCTACACTAAATGTTTGTGCCGCACCTCCCCCTATAAATATACTCTTTTGCTGCACCATTCAGACACACCACCATCTATCATTCACACCTCTCTACACTACAATCAGCCATACACCCTCTTGTGCCGCAACTTGCAAGGAAGGAAGGAATCTGGAGTGTTTTCTAGGTGTTTTCTATCATTGTTTCAATGTTTGATTTTATTTATATTTGTTTGATTGCGAACATGAGAAACTAATTTCTTTATAGTTAGAGGTGAATTCAAAGCCATGGACATATGTTTTATATGAATTGATTTCCTCCAGTTATGATTTCATGAATCGTGAATGTGGTTTACTTATCTGTTTTATTGAGAACTTGTTCTTGTGTGTTGATTAAGGAGGCCTACTTAGTATGCATGCATGAATTTGATGCTAAAATATAAGGGAATTTCACCTAATCGTTATGAACTTATATTTACAAGTAGTGGAGGTTGCTAGTCACGATCGCGTTAAGTAAATTCCTGGCAGGAGTGTCATGCTTTTCATAGTCACGAATGCCTTGTCAATGCTTATGATTTTCACAAAGCTTAATGATCTTTGTTTCATGTCTCTATCATGCTTTTCATAGTTAGGGAGCTTAATAAAGAATGATTTGGGTTGTCGCATGCTTTTCATCCAATTCAATGAGTCTAGGGAAATCTGAGAATTAATTAGTTGTACACAATTAATTTGGGGCATTGTCGTTCATGGTTTGTTGAAAGAATAACTGGAAATCGATTTATATGCATATGTTCATGTGTGGAGAAGGGCCCTCTAACTAGTCTTTCACCCTTTTTAATTCACAAAATTCGTTTTTATAAGTGTTTTATGCAAAGTTTTTGTTTTAAGTTTTAAATTCGTCAAAAACAAACCCCTTTTCATTTAATCTTGTTTTTAGAGTCAAAACCTGTTTTCTTTTAAGTTGTTTGAGTCTTTTAAGTTCTATTTTCGTCAAAACCAATTGTTAGGTCTAGATTTGAGTCTTTTTTATTGTTTCTTGCTGTTTTTAGTGTTTTAAGTTAGTTTTGAGTCATTAGAGTCTAGTTTAATGTTTTTGAGTCTTATTTGTGTTGATTAGCATCCCTAGTTAATCCCCGGTCTAGAACGATCCCTACTTGCATCTCATCTCTACTACAATTGTCATCAATAGGGTTTAATTTGAGTGTCATATAAATTCCACATCAAGTTGTAATCAACTTGTAACAAAAATACAATCAACTATTTATGTGCCTCTTTAATGTTCTGCCAAATTTTTGGTAGATTTTATTAATTGATAAGTTTAGTTATGTTTTCATACATATCATGGCTTCATCACGCATCCATGTGATGACCGGTTTGGTGTCCACTGGAGATCGGGGTCGGAGTGTGTCAAACGAGTCAAACCAGTCCAAAGATACTTAGGTTTGAATCAAAATGATTCGGTTGTAGACTTGTAGTGGCAAATAATCGTGCCGGCTCGCCGAGGATCCAAGCATACCGTATATATGAGCTGGACCAAAACGAACTGAGAAAATGGTTATGTGGTCACTCCCTTTTTTCATACTCATAGCCTTGGTTTTCTTGTTCGATACAAATCTTGAAGTCAACAAAGATGTTGCATTATTGCAATCCCATGATTGTCTAATGTTGTATAAAAGATGTTGCATTATTGCAATCCTAAATGTTACAGAGTAACCCCCTTGGCCCTCTGCAATTATCAGCAAAGAGAAGAGGAGAGAGAAAAACTAATCTCATGTCTTCTTGAATTGCGTATTCTGATCTATATTCCCCTTCCCTTCAGTTGAGCGTTTATTTGAGGGGCAACTTGGGCTATATGTTTACATACCTCTAAGAAAAAAGCCACAAACTACTGGACTTACAACATTTCACCTCCCAGCTAGAACTAACTTTTGTATATCAACTGTTGTACTTCTGTTCCATCTGGTGGCTATTTTTCAACTTCTTTTGCAGTGCTTATGCAGGTGAGTTTATAAGGCTCTGCCTCTTCCAGCATTTGAACCACCATTCTCATGGAGGGTCTTAGAACCAGCACCTTGGCAGTGCAGCGGACTGCGATGCTCAAAACATTGATGGCATCTTCTTTGAGATCGTCAGAAATGCTCGTGTCCAGCAATTCAAGCACACTATCATCGCACTGCATTTTTCTGTATACCCAGCTCACTATATCATTGTTCTCTCCGAACTCAGCCTCAACCGGCTTCTTCCCGGTGACCAACTCCATCAACACCACCCCGAAGCTATAAACGTCACTTTTCTCATTGATCTTGCAGGTATATGCATACTCTGAACAACCAAAGCAAAAATAGATTTTATCAGATTTCAGTGTCAATTAAAATTGCCCGTTACATTTTTACATTCTAATTCATGAAATAAACTATTTGTGAAGCTGTGGGTGTAGCCACATTGGCAACACCCAAGTTCGAATATCCCTTCCTGCAATTTAGATTAGTTTAAAGTAAAACATCGGTTGTATGTCAATAATTACCTGGAGCTATGTACCCAAGTGTCCCGGCAATGATCTGAGTGCAATCTACACCAGCCTGCATAATCTTTGCGAGACCAAAATCAGCAATTCTTGGCTTCCAATCTCCATCCAGCAGAATATTACTAGACTTCACATCCCTGTGTATCACAGGTCTATGACTGCTACCATGGTGAAGATACTCCAACCCCCTCGCAGCCCCCACCGCAATCTCATACCTCACCTCCCACCCCATCTTCATCTTCTTACTTGTGTGCAGCTGATCATATAAGCTCCCGTTAGGAAAGTACTCGTAAACCAGAAGATTACTGTCCTCACTTGATATGCTGCAGTAGAGCTTCACCACATTCACATGCCTCAGAGAGCTCAGTGTAGCCACTTCTGCGTCGTACTCTGATGACCCCGATTTAGACTTCTTCAAGATGGAAGCACTGCTTCGGTAGCTTTTTCTGTCACCTGAGTCTGAAGTGGTCCAAATGTGCTTTACAGCGAGTTCTTTCCCATCACTCAATACAACTTTGTATACATTCCCTGACCCTCCTTTGCCAATTAAGTTCTCAGCCTTCACCGAGTCTAAGATTTCCTTCTCTGTAAAGCTTAGCACATGGTATGGCTTCATAGTCCATGAATCGCTCTTCAATGGACGGTCAAGATTGGTCCTCTTCAGCTTCAAGAGCAAGAACAAACCGAGCAAAACAAGCACGACAAGTACTGAAGCAATGAAACTGGACAAGAATATCCGGGGTCGGCTAGAAGTGCCAGACTTGAAAGGACAAGACCTCACATTTTCCATGTTCTGACTGCACAAACCCGGATTTCCATCAAAGCTTTCATTGAAGGCCTGAATTGACAATGCTTCGGGGATTCGACCAATCAACTGGTTATTTGTCAGATCAAGAAGGCTGAGTTTTAGGGACGACAATGTAGCAGGAATTTCGTTGGAAAGCCGGTTTCCAGATAAGTTCAAGGAATTCAGATTATGCAATGATCCAAGACTTGATGGGATTTCGCCAGAAATATAGTTGTGGGCAAGGTTTATTTCAGAAATACCAAAACATGAGCCTAATGATTCCGGCATAGTACCAGACAACATATTTTGGTCCAAATCAAGACTGCTTAATTTCTTCAAACTCCCAATTGTTTCTGGGATTTTCCCACTAAATTGGTTCACACTCATCTGAATTGTGATCAATGAGGTAGCTTCAGACAAAGCATCTGGCAATTCACCCGAAAATCGATTATTCGCTAAAAGCAATAGTGACAGAGAGTTTGCCTTACCAATTTCTGGTGCCAGAGGACCTTCAAACTGATTCATAGCAAGATCAATGACAACAACATTTGGCAAGCTCCATAATCCAGCAGGGATAGAACCCGAAAGAGAATTTTTACTCACACGAATCCGAACCAAAGATTTACAATTGGCATAGCTGTCAGGAATTCCACCTGTGAAATTGTTCTGCAGCAGGAGAAAATCAATCATTTTCCCATTGTTACACATTCCGGGCGGTATAGCACCAGTCAGATAGTTCTCCGACACGTCAATGTAATCCAATCCCGCCCAAGAACCGAGCTTTTGAGGAAGAGCACCGGTGAGCTTGTTCGTGTAAAGTGAGAGCTTGGAAAGGTTCTTCAACTCCCCAAACTCCGCCGGAACCTCGCCTTCTAATCGGTTTTCGAACAAATGCAGAGACTCGAGCTTTGTCAAGAACCTCAGCTCAGAGAGGCCACCTTCAAGCTTGTTAGCTGAGGCATCAAATTTGACAAGGCTTGTGAGGTTGCCGAATCCAACCGGTATTTTTCCGGTCAGAAAGTTTCCGTAAAGCTCGAGCTGCCATAGCTTCCTGAGATTTGATATTCTCTGGGGAATCTCTCCGACCAGTTGGTTGTCCGAAAGCTCGAGGTTTTCGAGCAGAGTGAGGTTTCCGATTCCATCTGGGATTTTTCCAGCGATGCTGCAATTGGAGAGGTACAGCCAGTAAAGCTTCTCAAGCCTCACAATTTCTTCAGGAAATGAAGTTCGATCAAAAGGGTTGTCGCCGAGGCTCAAGAAAGTCAACCTGGTCAGGTTCTCCAGGGATTTCCACGGAAATTTCCCGGAAAATCCGCTGCCATTGAGACTCAGGAGGGTTAATTTTGTTAAAGCAGACAAGTCAGGAACTTTTCCAGTAAACGAATTTTTACCCAAATCCAACTGCTCCAAGCTCGTGCAGTTTTTCAGGTCGTCCGTGAGGCTTCCGTACAAGCCATTGGATCCCAAAGAAAGCTTTTTTAACGATGGAAGCGAGCAGACTGCGTGCAGTGGAAGAAACCCATAAAGGTTTTGCTGCGAGAGGTTGATTTGGGAGACCAGGCCGTCGGAGCCGCAGACGATGCCGGTGAAGTTGCAGACTCCATTAGGTGGTGCCCAAGAAGTGAAAAGACTTGGGTTTGAGTTTTCAAGGGATTGCTTGAGGTTTAAGAGCGGTTGAAGCTCGTCGGATGTGGATGGAGAAAACAGGGAGATGAAGAGGAAGAGCAGAGGGAGGAGGATGGTTGTCGTCGTCGGACGGAGTCTCTGCCGGAACGACATGACGTCCGGTTAAGGTGGTGGCCAAGGGGGAGGTGCCAGCTTTTGGTTACGGTGAATGAAATGGCAAGTTGGAAGTCGAGACTCGAGGGGGAAGAAGGTAGCTTGGAATATGAGGTAATGCGTTCACACTGTGATGGGGAATTCACGTGTTTAGTAAGCAGAGTGGGGGGAAGCAAATTTTGGTACGTAAAGTAATTTCAAGTTGGAATTAAATGCACGTGATTCTTAGGAAAAGTAAAAGAAAAATCAGAAGCCTGATTTGAACAGACAGGCGGTCAACTAGCCGCTAGTGTTGACTGACCTGCCCTTTTTGTGCCACGTGTAATAGCTGAACCGCCATGTCAGCACCCCGGTAAATAACCTGGAAGCCTGCATGGATTGGATCCGTATATTGGAACCAGGATCCATATATGCCACCTAAGATAGTATAAAAATATGATATAAAAACATGATATGAATAACATTACTTATTTTTATATTATCGGGCCTTACAAAAATTTCACACGTAATGTTCGAAAAAAAACATGCAGATAAGATTAAATAGCAAGTTGAAGTTGACAGAGTTGGATTACTAGCTAGCTAATTGCAATTGTATTTAGTTAACAATAATTAATTATAGTTCAAAGTCTCCGAGTGGATGGCTGCATAGGTCCTTGTCTCTCCTCGTGTACAGAAGAAAAATGGACAGTCCAGTGTTGGCTGCAACAATGCAAATAGTTTGAATCTTGCTAACGCTCAGCTAAGTCTTGCACTTTCGCGCTGGCAGTTTGCTTTTTCAGTAGAAAAAGCACACTTACATATCATGCATTATTGAATCGAAACGATACATTACGACGAATCAATTCTATATAAGTTGTTTTTTTTTTAACCTAAATAAAACTTGCACGACACTAATCTTACACAATTTTATGTCTGTTATATAGAGCTGGTATCATGACAGAACATGAGTCAACATAATTGAATCTTAATTTCTCAAACACTGTAGTGCCTGATGTAATAATTAATATCCATTTAAACCTTCAATAGGTTGTAAGACGTGCTTTCATCATCGATTATCTCTAACACAAATTTTAAATATAAGCTACCAACAAACGTAGGGAAACATTCACAAGGCAACAACCAGATCTCTTATGATCTCTCTTCCGTGATACTTAAAACAAAAATCAAGGTACTTCAATTGCCAAAGTAATTACTCCATTCATCATTTGCCCTTTCTTTTGGAATAATATATAGGGTGAAGTGGTGAAGTGGTGAACTGTCGGTTTAGTCTCTTAATTATCACCTGAGTGAAAATTAGTTTTTTAACTATTCTTCTTTAGTAAAATAAGTCCCTAAATTCAGTAAAACAGCTAATTCCATTCCTATAATTATATTCAAAGTTATTTTATCTATTTTTTCGTCAACTCAAGTCACATGTCACATTTTAGAGAGTAACCTATAGGTCCATATTGTTGCATATTGGTTGCGAATCTAATTTCTAATTTATCCTTTGAAGTTACTCCGTACACTCTTTCGAAGAAAAATAAGTCCTGAAACTCATTGAGAGTTACAAATCCACATTTCAATGTGTATCACATGTAAGTCATGTGATTTAAATTGATAAAAAAAAATTGAGTTGAATGACTTCGAATCTAGTATTAGGGATGTAATTAGCAGAGTTTAATTAGTGTAAGGACTTTTTTTGGAAAAAAAAAGAGTTAAGGGACCTAATTTTCATTTGAGTAATAATACACGGACTAAGTCAGCAGATTACTCTAATATATAAAACATTGAAACCTTAGTTTAACCATTTTCTTTTTGTTCAAAGCATCCTACAAGATCATGAAAGTTTGAGAAAATTGTAGCAATGGTCCCTCAATTTTAACCCAATTGAAGTAATGGTCCCTCAACTAAAATTCTGTGACCATTAATCTCTTAACTCATCAAAACGTGCAGCTCTAGTTATTTTTGTCAACTCTGTTAGAACTTTCGTCAAAATGAGTCACGTGTCATGCCCATGAGGCTAAATCAAAGGGAAAATATGAAAAACCAAATGAGACAAATTGTAGCAATGGTCCTTCAATTTTAAATTGGAGAAATGATCCTTCAGCTTTAACTCAATTGGAGCAATGGTCCTTAAACTTTAACTCAGTTGTAGCAACAGTCCTTCCAACATAATTCTTTTTGACTGAATTCTGACGGAGTTGATGAAAAATATCATAACTATACGTTTTGATGAATTAAATGATCAATGATCATGCATTTTTAGTTAAGGGACCATTGCTCTGGGTTAAAGTTGAGAATCAATACTATAATTTTCGAAAGTTTGATATTTCTTTATAATTTTTTAATTTTTTCTAATATTACGTAGCATTGTATGATACAAAAATAAATAACTGAAATTGAAAAATAACATTGAAGCCACTCTCTTTGAGTATACATTCGAATGACTAATGATATGATATAAAACACCAGCGGTCGAGTCAATTGACTAAGGAGCAAGGAAGGTGGAAGATTGGAAAACTAAGTACTGGTTTAGTACTGATGTGCTTTTATAAAAAGTGGGTATAAAAAAAGTTAAGCTCAAAAAAGTATTTGGTAAACACTTACAAATAGCTTATTTTCACAGTTTTGGATGAAAAAAAACTGAAAACATGAAGTAATAAAAATGAGCTTATTCTCATAGCATAACAGAAGTAGTTTTTTTTCTTCAAAATACAACAATACTAAACTAGCCCTAATTCAGTGAATTGTAAGCTAATCAAGCATCAAGCCCCCAGAGAGTCAAAGAAAGACCAAACTTGTGGGTCCATGTACCAACAACTTTTTGGTCACATTTGTAAAAGACTAAACAGAAAGGTCGAACAAAGTTTCATGATCTATGTATCATGGACTTTATCAAACCGTGCTTTAAATCCATCCCATGATCCCATCCCTCTTTGATATCATATCTTGTATAATTGTATTTTCCTTTTGGTGTGTCTTTTTCCATCCATCCCCAACTTTTGTAACAAATGTTTAAAAACAAATACTAAAATTGTACCCCAAAAAAAAAAAAAAATACTAAAAAAAATTCCATAATGAATTGATCACGCGCTTGTGTTGATTGAAAAATGTACATAAAACTTCTTCAAAGTCACCACCTAATTTTAACTCTACTCACAAACATGAAAGAAATTTTTTTTGGAAAATATTTGATAGCTACATGAAAGAAATTATATTAGTTAGAGTAGATGTACTTCTCTTTACATCTGTGAGTTCAAATCTTTTGCCAGCAACTTAGAAGGGTGTAAAATAGACCGTGGCTTGTATTAAAAGATATTAACTAAAATCAACTTTGCAATTGTACAAACACCAAATTATTATTTTTTTTTTTAATTTCAAGTGTGCATCTTTGCCTATTTTTCCAGTCTTGTAAAATAAACAATAGTACTTCACAAGTTATGCGTAAATGTCACATCAATCAATAATATTGTTTCATCTAGTGGTGGTCATATGCACAACATTACGTGATATTTAGTTATGATACAAAAATATAATCTTCTTAACATTTATTTATTTTGTGCTATTGGACGGAATAGGATGTTATCCAGATTATTTTAAGGATCAGTTCATTCTATTCGTTCATCAGTCATTTTGCCGTCAAAAAGCATTTTGAACTTTTATTTAAAATTGAACACAAACAATACCTAACAAAAGCTGACCGTACGATATACAATGAACGACTAATATGAATTGATCTTTATGATCCTCACAAATAGGATTCGGAGAGAATCCTCATCCCTATTGGACAACCTAAAATCCAGCATATATTCCTTTCTGGGATGCTTTTGGATTCAAAGAATGGGAGAGACATGCCACATCAGTATAAACAAGTCTAGATCAAACACAGATGGAAGTTGTTGGTTCAGATTTTGGGAGAGCCACAATTGAGAAAATTGGATAGGATAAGAACTCTAACTAATTAGTTTCCACACATTTGAAATATTCAAAAACAAATTGTGTATCCTTCCTTCCAATTAAAGTTTTTTTTTTTTTTTTTTTTTAAGAAAAAATTAGTATTCAACCCCTAGTTTCTAATGTTTATTGATTAAGACCTCATTAGTTTTAAGATTTTGATCAAAGTCATTATCATTAATATGTTAATGAACTACATGTAAGTTACACAATTTTTATAATAAAAATTAGTAATTGATTTAGAGTTTTAATACTTACACCCTTATTAAACTCCTAATAAATTTCAATTCAAACATTTCCAAAAAATAAAAAATAAAATTAGAATAATTTTGTACCCATTAAATTTTTATAAAAAAAAGAAGATATGTACTCATTCTTAAATATGCAAATTCGTTATATGAAAAATGTACCCCTTTTTTTAATATAAAATGTACCCATTTTTTTAATATAAAATTCATTCAATCTTTTCTCTAATTCAATTTTTTTAAACTTATATGGGCACATTTTATTCCGTTGATTTTAGAATGTATCCAGGTCAAGTTTAATAGAAGAAATGCTTAACAATTATTAAGCCTATATATATATATATATATATATTTTTTTTTTTTTTTTTGTGTTTTTGAAAAATGTACCCATGTTTTGGTACAATAATTTTTTGGTTCGTTTTGTATGAACGTACCCATGTATACACATAATATATTGGAGAGTATAATTGATCTTTAATATTTTTAATCCCATAAATTATGGGTTTTTGTAACAGCCCGTCCCGAAAAATTATTCTCGAAGGTGTGAAAAGACTAAAATGCCCTTGGACGTTAATTAAGGTGCGTGTGTGTTTAAGTTTGGGGGTGGTCCAATTCACTTGGTTCCTAAATTAGTGGACCTAATTAGAACACAACTTATCCTTGTTTTGGTTTGTTGTATTTGGACCACACACACACACACATCCACATTACTTTCTCTTTCTCACTCCTGTACTCTCTGTCTCTCTCTCCCCCTCTCAGACTCACCCTCTTGAGTTCAAAGGTAACATTTTCAGGTACAAATACATTCGTTTTCATGTAGAAACCTTACCCTCTATACATGCACTATTCATGCAATTTTTAATGCTTGATTTTTAAGGGATTTCAAGCTCATAGGGAGCTTAAGGAGGTCTTTACGAAGCTCGGAGTGCTTCGTTGGAAGAAATTGGACGTCGGAATCTCGAGATCAGAGAGTTTCAATTTCGACCGAAATTTTCGAGGCTTTTTCCGGCAAATCCCCGGCGAGTTGGGGGTCGAGGCAGGTATGGTTGTGTTCATCCTTGTGAGATCTTCATTTTGGTATAAAGTATGTAGAAAATGGTGCAAAAATGAAGAAGAAACCATAGTTGAAAGTTTTTCCAGAAACCGGCGAACAGTCGCCGACGACCGATGACTTGCCGGAGAAGACAGAGAATATTCCGTCAGTTTTGACGGAATATGCTAATGCCGTCAGTTAGTTTAGACAGTTTCCGTTAGGATTTAACAGAATATTCTGACAGCGTTAACTGACGCCGTCAGCATGCCTGTCACGTGGCCGCGCGTGGGGGTGCGTAGGGATGTGCCCTTGCAGGCACGTGGGTGGTCGGAAAATTTTTCTAAAAATATGGGGATGCTCGTGAGGTTGTGTAGATCACGGTGGTATATTCATATACCCAAATTGAGCAATGTATGAGAAGTTATTTCTAAGGTTTCAATTATGTGCGTAATTAACGTTATTTCAGTTACTTCTCATATAGGCGAGACCTATCCGGAGGACGAGCGTAGCCAGGCTAGGCACGGGGGTTACGACCCGGCTACTTATCAGTGAGTGGGCTTTTGTTTTCCCTATATACCTATATACTTGCTTTTCCCAGAAAATGAATTTAAAGAATTGTACGATTTGAAATGCCATGCAAAGTATCTGTTTATTTTATTTATGCATTAGTGATTGCATATAATAATGATAGTGCTGCGGACGCACAGGTAAGTGGCAGGTAAGTTTATATACTGGTTATGATGAGAATGAATGATGTGATGTGATGTGATGTGATGTGATTAGAGCTCATAAACCTACACCTTGATATTAGTGCTCCCGCCCAGAGTTAGGGGCATAGTCTTTCACGTGATGTTCACATCGCGCACCACATGCTCGCCTTGGATCCAAGTTAGGTGCACAGTCCTGTCGAATAGACCACTATAGGTGGGTTCAACTCGTAGGTGACCTGCGAATCATTCGCACAGTCTTCACGTGATTGTAGCACTAGAGCATATTATTCTATATACAATGATGTTGTGCAGACCACTAAAGGTGGTATTGATGTGTGTGCAAGATATACGATATGATTGAGTTGATTATCAGCTATATGATATGATGAGATTGTTATGAGCTATATATAGCCGAGAGCTGAGTTGATTATCTGGCATTCAATCACATTCTCAGAGTTATGATTTGGCATTCAGTTATGATACTTTGGCATGGCATACATACATTCATACATTCATGTTTTCCAGCAGGATTTCGAGATTTATATATATGAGTATATACTTTATTTCTGGGAAATTATACAGGTTTTACAGAGAGGGGTTATAACTTTTGAGAAAAGAAAAGGTTTTGAAAAGATTTGTTTTTGCCCACTCACACTTTCTATTTTTTGCCCTTCCAGGTATTAGATAGTGTTCGTTGGTGGAATACGAGGAGCTCATCGAACGTTCTGACAGAATTCACTATGTAGGACCACATTCGGGTGTTATCTCCATTTAGTACTTTCTGCTTGACTGCACGTAAACCATTTATGCTCTGGTTGTGTAAACCTCTTTAATTCTCGCACTAGCACACTATCTTGATTTGAGTTGCTGGTTGCATGATTTTAATTTGTTCGTATCTTTCTGATTAATCTTGCTTTTGCAATGTGCACATGGTTACGTCACCCTCACATGACGGCCAGCACGCCCCACTTTCGGGTCGGGGTGTGTCAGTTTTATTTAAAATCGCATTAATATAAATAAATACAAATTTCATTTTTAGTTTAAAAATAAAACCTACATAGAAATACATTATTACATTAATGTCAGGGACTTCGATCAAAAACTAAAAATCACAAATGTTTTAGTTAAAGAACATTAATAATTAGGGACCGCATCCAAAGTGGAATTTTTTTTGGATTTATTTAATTATTTATTGTCCATGACATGCATGCTGGTTAGCTTGTTTCACTTAGCTTGTTTCACTTGAAAACTCTCACTCTTCCTTTGTTTGAAAAAAAAAACACACAGAAAATCGAGTCAAGTGTGGAAGCTAATGGACGAATTGCAAGGATCTTAACTCATCTATTTCCACCAAATTCCCAGGTTTTCCCGGTGAAGAAAGCTCCAAGCCGGTATATAGCTTAGCTCGTCCCATATGTTAAGTAGACAAAACGGGCATTTCCAGAGGTCTTTGAAAAAATGTTCTTATTTCTTCGTATGCGCAGATTAAGGCCCACGTGGAGTAGTTGTATGATGCAGTGGGTTTTTCTGGGGGTTTTTTGATTCCCTGGAACCCAGATGTGGTTGATTTATGCATTGTTGATCACACCAATCAATCGATTTCTGCTTTGGTCTCAAGCACCTCCCATAAGAAGTCGATCGTTACTGCCATCTGTGCAAGTCCTGCTTATTATGCTGTGAGGGAAGATCTTTGGCATCTTGGGTTTTCCTTGTTTCTTGACAAAGTGATATTTTATATTGATTTAATGTGTGGAGAAAAGATTCAAACACGGATAAAACAAAGAGCACACTGCCCTAGTCAATTGGTCTAATCTAACTCGGGTTTTCCTTTAGCTTCATAAAAATGCATTACATGACTTGAGATACCTTATTTTCCGATGCATTATTCCATAAAAAAAAAAAACTTGTAATTTGTTGATGAAGTAGCAATTAGTATCTATTTGGGCCCAAAATGTTATTTTGTACCGAACTTAGAGTCATTCTCGGCCCAGAAGTATTGATCTGGAATCTTGTTATGGGTCGTCCAGTCAAGGTCGGCCAAATCCTATTAATAAGAAGTTTGGTTTGGATAGGGGTGAGTTAGTCGAATCCTAATGCAATAAGGAGTCTTAAGGCTAAGGATGCTGAGAATTAGGGGCTGAATCTTGATTGTTAAAGAGCTTAGTTCAAAGTCCTATAGGAATTAGGATTGACTGAGACCTGATCAGATCGGGTTGAAGAGTTCTAATCCTAGTCCATTTCTAGCTCGGGGATGAGGGGATTCATTGCTATAAATAGACAATGAGTGCATCATTCAAGGCTCCTTCCAATTCAACACACAAATTGCCCTGCGCAAAACTTATAAACAACCTTTGAGATTTTATCCTTTTTCCCTTTCTTCCCACCAACACATCTTCAGTTTGGATAAACAGCACTGTGAAGGCAACCAGCGACATCTTCAATTTGGATAAATAACACTGGAGCTGTAGAATCAGCCGACTAATGAGCACCTTCAGTTTGGATAAACAGCACTGCTTCGAGACCGACTGGTTATTTATACAAGTCTTGGTCAACAAGGATTTTCGAGTCCTTGTTGGTAAATGTCATCTCGTCAGCCTTCTCGGCGAAGTGAGGTGTTACAGGTTACTAGGCTCGGCACGTTGAACACAAAGTTATTTTATAATTAGATATTCACAAGTACACTTTAGAGTTTGGCATTCTGACCGCCGAACCACATTTACCATCAAGACATACATCTTTTTCGAGTATTTGTGTTCATATAGTCTGGTGCTAGTTTGGTGTGCTTATACTATCACGAATATAATCACCATGATCGAACCCGGCGCCAACGATTTGTGAACTTCGCAGAACTAGCAACCTTGTCTCCAGGCTCTAGAACCTGAAGGTTAAGATGTATTCATTCCTTGGCCGCAGTCACAAGATCAAGAAGTCAGCAGTGCGCTCTACGCGAGTTGGTAGACCCCGCACATAACTGAAAAACGTAGTTAGCTCATTAGTTACTCAGCTTGCTGGCTACGTGGGATTGGTAGTTTTTAAGGTCAACATTTTGGCAGGCCCGGTGGGACCTAGCACTAAAGCTACGAAATTCATGACCATTGGGACACGGTCAGTAAAAAAGAAAACAATAATGGGAAAATCAACGACTAATCCTCCAATCTAAAACCCAGGATAAGACGGCTTGTTACTGGCATAGAATCCTCCTATTACTGTGACACCCAAAGCCACAAGTGCGATACATTGAGAAAAGGAAATTAGTCTCGGCGGTCAGCCTCGTGATGCATAAATCCCCACCAAAACGACAAAAGGCATTTTTGTTGAAAGATTAGTGGAGGATTGTGACGAGGATGATGGTGAGGCCTCTGACCCACCAACTAGGTCGTTTCTTCGACGACAACTTGAAGAGCAATCTCGACAATTTGAGCAGATGTTCAGCCGATAGGTAAAAAGCATACTTGAAGAAATGCGGGATAATAGCGCTATATATAACAGGTTGCTTGAAGTACTGGTTAATAAAGCCCACGAAGGTGGATCCGTCGATCGTTCCAGGCAACCTATTTTCAAGAATAACCTATTGCCAACGGTACAAGCTGAAACAGGATCCGCGCGGCTCAAAATGATTGAATTAGAAAAAAATGGCAAGTCAACCAGCAGATCGGGCGGATTTGATCAGATAGCAGAAACGACATCTATTGATATGGTCGAAGTTCAGAGAATGATTGATTCGGCCTTGAAAAAGGGGCTGAAGTTTCCAAAATTCAGTCACCCATATCCTGCCTTTGTAGAAAAATTTGAGTACGCCAAGGGGTTCAAGATCCCAGATTTTAGCCTTTTCGTTGAAGAGTCGTCTCTATCATCGTTAGAACATGTGGCTCGATTCCCTGCTCAATGTGAGGACGTTAACAGTGATTTCCATAAGCTACGATTGTTCAATTTCTCGTTAACCGGCTCAGCATTCGCATGGTATATCAACCTCTCACCCAACTCCATCCAAAGTTGGGAAGAACTAGTCGAGAAATTTCATCAACAATTCTATTGACCAAGGATGGACGTGTCAGTATCTTCTTTGGCCAAGATGGTTTAAGCCTTTAACGCGTCACCAATGGAATACATTATGAGGTTTAAGTCGGCTAGAAACTGGTGCCGAGTACCTCTCCCTGAAGTTGAGTTCATTAGGCTAGCCCTAAACGGCCTGGATGTGGAGTACAAAAACAAATTCTTAAGGGTAAATTTCTGAGATATGTACGAACAGGCTCAACATGTCGAGCAATATGGTTATTTGCTCCGAGATGAGAAGATCTTGAAATTCCCATCCCGAGGAATGATCTATAAAAACTCTACTGTCAGTTATGCATCGGCAGACAGAGAAGAGTCCCAATATGCTAGTATAGACGCATCCGAGATAGTAATCGACAAACATACATATGCAAAGCATTGGCTCATGCTAACTCCAAAGATGCCTAAACCCGCTCGACCTCTGAAGAAGCTGCCGTCAAAACGTCAAAAGTCTATACTTTCGACATCACCAAGGCTGATGCCATCTTCGACCAGCTATTACTTGCAAAAATTGTCAAACTTCGGCCATCGCATAATATTCCTAAGGCCGAAGATTTGAAAGGAAAAACGTATTGTAAGTACCACAACTCGAACAAGTATACGACAAACAACTGTGTCGTATTTCGTGACCCCATCCAAAGCTAGATCGACAATGGCAAGCTTAAGTTCCTTGAGAAATAGATGATCATTGATGTTGATCATTTTCCTTCGACGACGGTAAGCATGGTAGATGCTCATCTACCTAAGAATAAAGGAAAAGGGAAGGCCAAGTTCATTCCAATGCAATTCATCCCGAAGCAAAACTCTCGGCCACAATTAAAGATTGATTTATTTTCAAACAAGCCACTCAAAGATTTATTATCGAGTCAATGTCGGACTCCAGCGTAGAGGAAACTGATGAGCCGATAGTTTTATGTAGTCAGTGCAAAGCAAACGTCATCTTAACTGAGCCAAAGAAAAAGCCACTTGGGCTGAAATACCGCAATAGACACCCACAGTTGCGGCAAGATCCCAAAAGGTACTTGGTGCAGGCCAACTCTAGAAAGTTTTCGATAGGCTTAGCCCCTAGGTACAAGATAACAAGCTAACTTCGGCCAGACGACGTCTTGACTTTGACACGCCATTTTACAACGAGGAGTATTATGCTCGCAACTTTGGTAGCTCAGGTTCATCAGCCAACCAGCGCACCTTTAAACTACCTTAACCACGCGACCAGAGTTTGTATACCTACAACTCCCCCACCGGTGTATATACTGCGTCGTTGAAATCGCAGAAACATCGGCACCAAAGAATAGACTGTATGGTTCGTCGACGAGCAGCCCAGACTACCTCGGTCGCCAAATGGCAGCTGAAAGAAACGATGGATAGCGAAGATGATTGACAACCTCCGGCCATCATGGCCAAGTTGCTCTAAGGAAAGAAAGTGATTGATTGTGACTTCAAAACCACTATTGAAGAATCCGAAAAGTGAATCAAACTCATTCTTCAGCCTGGGGAGATGAAAGCTCACCTCGAGCACTTCCAGAAGGAAGCCGAAAGTAAAATTCCTCCACTACCCCCGCAAGAGCCATTAATCAAAGTCTGATGGAATCTCCACTTGTCATTTCTCGGTGAAGCTTTATAATGCATGCGGGAGTTCCACAAGAAGCATTCGGCTAATGACTTATATAGTCTGCCAAAAGCATGCTAAGAGGTTCTTGATCTGGCATTAACCTGCCTCGATGCCTAACAAATCATCCAAAAAACCACGGATCCAGGGATAAAGGCTAGATTTTAGCATATACGCGAGGCTCGAGTTCTCGACTTTGAGGTAGACCCATATAACGATATCAATCTTGCCGACCTTCCCTTCTCCCTTGAGGACCTCCAATATTTTATGTATCATTTTGAAGTTTTCTCAGCCGTTGCCCTCTTTGGTCTCACTAACGATGAGAAAGAATGCGGGGTGCGATTAGATGTTTACCTGGGCATGAGAGACACCCGCATCACATATTAGGAGTGGATTCGCAAGGCTTCACAAGAGCAACACTAAGTCCCCACGTCGAACGAGCCCGAAGTCGATGGTTAGAATGAAGCGCGTCCGATGGATGCATCGCAGGAACGTATTATCATGGCGGCCAAAGAAGATCAGACGTATAATGCCCATGAGCAAGATACCTCACCCGGAAATCAGAAGACAAGGGTCACGACCCAATGGACCCTTCGATCCTCGATAACATGGAAATCAGCATGGTCCATGTCTTACCTATCGAGTTGCTGCCAACTACATTTTAACCAAACTTTATGGACGACGACGTGGTTGTCGAGGGGGCCACACAAGTTGATTTTGTGGCTACCGAAGAGGTCGGGCAAGTAAGTAAAGAAGATAAACTTAAGGCAACTCTTACCGAATTGTTCCCCCACTATTCTTCCGTTAATCTTCATCATTTGAAGCCGTTGTATGTTACAGCTCATATTGAAGGATACCTAGTTAAATTTTTGTTGACTGTGGAGCAACGGTTAACATCATGCCCATTTCTATCATGAAGGCATTACGTCGCTCCAACGACAAACTCATTCCATTAAGGGTAACCATGAACAACTTTGTCGACGATAAGTCCCAGACCAAGGGAGTGTTTCCTTTAGAGGTAAATATCGAAGGTCACAATCACATGACCACGTTTTTCATAGTCGATTCAAAGATCGAGTATAATGCCTTGCTCGGACGTGACTGGATCCACCAAACGAGCTATATCCCTTCGTCATTGTAGCAAGTCCTCATATTCTGGGATGGCAAATCGGTCGTGGTTCATCCGGCTAACAATCATCCATTTGAAGCTAATATGATTCAGGCTCATTACTGTGATGATCACGTCAGCTACATCACCCTGCAAGGTTTTAACGAGAAATGACAGCTAACTCAGATCTGAGTTCAGAAAGCCATCGAGGTTGGCGTCGAGACCGTTCACTAGGATTAAGCGAGACTCGAATTGGCTGACCTAATTACCGATCCTAATGTCTGATACCAAACAGAATAGATGCCGAGCCGTGGTTTCATCTACCATGGAACAACTGTTGGCCCATTGGTATGTTATTTCCAAGCAACCGAATTCTGGCGTGAACTTAGTTGAGTTCCTCGCCGAATGAGACAAGGTTTCAGTCCTGTCACTTGACAAGGTCCAAGCTGCCCCAGCCGAGCTCGAAGACAGTTGGCCTGAACTCAGTGACCCATTAGAGGAAATAAATGTTGGAACGGCCGAAGACCTTTGGCCTTTATTTATTAGTGCTTTATTACCCCAACCTATGAAAACCGAGCTTTGTAAATTACTCAAGGAATTTAAAGATTATTTTGCTTGGAGTTACCATAAGGTGCCTGGATTAGATCGAACACTCGTCGAGCACGAATTACGCATCAAGGTTGGTGGTAAACCGTTCCGCCAACCCCCCCCCGGACGATTTTCGATCGAAGTACAACTCAGCATAAATGATGAACTCGTTCAACTTTTAAAAGCCGGTTTTATTCGAACAGCTCGATACGTCGAATGGTTGGCGAACATCGTCCTAGCTTTAAAGAAAAGTGGTGCTCTACGTATTTGCATCGATTTTTGAAATTTGAATTTGGCAACCCCTAAAGATGAATATACAATTCCAATTTCAGACTTGTTAATCGATGCAGCAGCAAACCACGAGATGTTATCCTTCATGGATGGCCATGCTAGTTACAACCAGATTTTCATTGCCGAAGTCGATGTCCACAAAATCACTTTTCGTTGCCCGGGGGCACTTGGGACTTACGAATGGGTCGTCATGCCGTTTGACCTTAAAAACATCGATGCCACATACCAACGCGCTATGAATATTATTTTTTATGATTTAATTGGCACCGTGATCGAGGTATATATCGATGATGTTGTGGTCAAATCGAAACGTCATCGAAAACATTTAGATGATTTTCAACAGGCTTTCCTTCGTATGGGCCAACATAACCTTAAAATGAACCCTGCCAAATGTGCCTTTGGTGTATCGACTGGTAACTTCTTAGGTTTCCTTGTACATAATTGTGGTATCGAGGTGGATGCGAATAAAGCTCGAGCGATCATTGATGCCCCACCCCCGACAACCAAGAAGCAATTATAATCACAACTCGATAAAATCAATTTCCTCTGCCGTTTCATTTCTAATTCAACAGGGAAGATGAAAGCTTTCTCCACGCTCCTGAAACTTAAGGATTCTGACAAATTCGAATGGTGCGAGGAGCACTAAGACGTTTTCACACAAATTAAGGTCTCTTTTACTACCCCACTTGTCCTTATGCCACCTTGGCGCGGCAAACCCCTCAAGTTGTATATCTCAGTCGCCGAGGAATCCATTGGCTGTCTTCTCGCACAAGACAACCATATGGGGCAGAATCAGGCCATTTTTTATCTTAGCCAGAACCTTAACTCGGTCGAGATAAATTATTCACCCGTTGAGAAACTATGTTTAGCTTTGTTCTTCGCTACGTCTAAGCTCAGGCATTACATGCTCCCTTCTGTTACTCAGGTCATCGCCCAAATAGATGTTATTCGCTACATGCTTACTCGGCAGATAGTGAAAAGCCGAATAAGAAAATGGACAATGGCGCTGTCCGAATTTAGTTTGCAATACATGCCCCAAAAAGCTGTAAAAGGATAGGCATTGGTCGATTTCTTAGCTCCACACCTATCTCCATACGGTTTTGGGAGCAACGACATCGAAATTAGCATGGTGGAAACACGTGATAATTATTAGACGACGTATTTTAATGGCTCTAGTACCTCGACCTTGGCTGGCGTTGGAATCGTCATCTAGTCCTTGGACCACTGCCGATGGTATTTTTCTCTCAAGCTAGATTTCGATTGTACAAATAATCAGGCCGAATACAAAGCCTTTATCATCGGCCTTAACGTCTTTCATGACTTGAGGGCAGCCCGCGTACTCGTCTTTGGCGAACCAACTGAACGGGACTTTTCGTTGCATGAGTTGTACTCTAGCCCCCTATCACATGGTTGCCAAGTATTTAGTCGAATCTTTTTCAGGCATTACGTTCAAGCACATCTCACGAGCTCGAAATACTGACGCAGACGAACTGGCTCAAATAGCCTCCGGAGCACAACTCCTGAGGGGCAAATTAGGCCGGGTCATACCAGTAGTGCGACGTCTGCACCCGGCCTTGGTTAATCAGTAAGCCTTGTAAAAGGATCATGTGATCCGTACAAGAGTGATGTCTTTACCTGCGTTGTTGGAACGAGAGGAACCTGTAGATATCTGCACAGTCGAGACATTACCAGACAATTGGAGAAGATTAATTATGTAGTATCTCGATAATCCCAGTGGCAAACACGACCGCAAGACAAGGGTAGATGCCACGAATTACGTAATGTATCAGAATGAGCTACACCAAAAAGGTGAAGACGGTCTGTTGTTATTGTGCCTTGGCCCGGAAGAGACCGCCCAAGCTATTACAGAGGTACATGAAGGAATATGCGAGGCTCATCAATCCAGATGCAAAACACAATGATTGCTCCGTCGACACGGCTATTTCTGGCTGAGTATGTTGAAAGATTGCATCGAATACGCGCGAGGTTGTGTACAATGTCACATCCATAGGCCCGTACAATGAGTCCCGACTAAACTACTTCACATCTGTCACCAAGCCATGGCTGTTTAGAGGATAGGCCATGGATGTGATTGGCAAGATTACGCCATCTTTTGGATCGGCAAAACATGCATGGATACTTGTAGCAACCGACTACTTCACAAAATGGGTCGAAGCAAAGTCATATGCCGAATTAACATCTAAAGTGGTCTGCAATTTTGTGGAGGAAAATATTGTGACGAGATTCGACGTACCAGAAACGATTATAACGGACAACATCATGATTTTCACGGCCAACAGGTTTAGAGAATACACAGCGAGTTTAAAAATTCAGTTTGATCAATCCACGCCGTATTACCCACAGGCAAATAGACAGGTCGAAGCAAGTAATAAAGTTTTGATCGGTATCCTTGAGAAAATGATAAAAGAAAAGCTTGCTATGTGGCATTTGAAGTTAAACGAGGCATTATGGGCATACCGAACTTCATTCCGGTCAGCAACAGGGACAACCCCATATGCGTTGACTTATGGACACGACGCGATGCTACTAGTCGAGCTAAGCATAAACTCGTTACGAGTTATCGAACAAAGTAGTTTGTTCAATGCCGAGTATAGTCAGGCTATGAGGCAAGAGTTGGAGGACTTGGATGAAGCTCAGCTCGATGCCTATAACTTATTAGTGGTGTAGAAAAAAGATTGCCGAGCGAGCTTATAATCAACGAGTTAGGCAAAAGACGTTCGGCGAAGGTGAATTAGTATAGCAAACCATGTTACCAGCAAGGATTAAAGACCCTAGATTTGGGAAATGGTTTCCAAATTAGGAAGGACCATCCGTCATCCACAAAGTTCTCGGCAAGAGGGCATACTACCTCAAGGATCGAACTGGTTTAATTCATAAATTGCCAATCAATGGGAAATTTTTAAAGAAATATTATCCGGTCACTTGGGAAATGCAAGAATAAAATTTTATTTCATTGATTTTAAAAGGGTGTACAAGTTACAAGTAGTCAGCTATCCTACAACTAAAGATAAAATCCTAAGGGGTCGAAGGAAGAAAAGCTTCAAGAACAGCTTTCAGTTCTAACCACCTTACTTAGCCCATCGTAACTTCAACTTGCCGTGTTTTCTTGTTAAGCTTCAGGTGCTGAATTCGCTTCGCGCCAGTTGCGTACTCTACCAGTCGAGGTTTGTTCAACTCGAAATTCTTTTCAAGCTCAGAAGCAACGCCCGACCTCTGATGTTGAAGTTCGGCAATTTGACGATCAAGGTCAGCCAGTCTTTCCTTCTTTGCCTTTATTTCCTCGAGCTCTGGGCGGAAAGCTTCGTGAGCAACCATTGCAGCCTTGAGGTCGTCCTTTGCTCGAAGAGCCCCCTCAAAAATAGTAAAATATTGTTGAGTTCTTTCCAGGAAAGATGACAAATGAACAACAGATTCGTTGCTCAGCAAGCCGCCAGATGCAAGGTTGTTCAGGCACTCTCCCACAGAGTCGAGACCTTTGCATTGTAGGATTTACGAGGCCAAGAAAGACAGAAGCTTTTGCAGCTTGGCGAAGGCGCTAGATTCGGTCGTGGTTGTAGAAGGCTTGGCCGAAGTTGTAGAAGGCCCAACCGTCGCAGAGGTACTGGAGAGAAGGGCGTCGAGCTGGACTTCCCATGAAGGCTACACAAAATGAGTTGTTAGAAAAGAGAAATTAAAATGACGGCAGATAAGGAAGTTATGTTAGATTTGCCGAGAAGAGACTTCGGCCATGTCTGCTGGTTCGTTGCTCGAACCTAGAAAGCTTAATGGCCAAGCCTAGTGTTTAAGGCAGCCTTTTAATGCATGCCGAGGAATGCTGAGATTCTAGTCTTAGGGATGAACCGGCGTCTCTACCGTGGCTTCTGGCTTGACATAAGGCGCTGCTTCATGTCCTACGTATGCTGCGGTTGCAGAAGCATCGACTTGGCCAGCCGCTTCGACCACCAGTTGAGGATTGGTGGTTGGGAGTTCTGCCGATCGAGAGCTCCTCACCAGTGAGGGTCATTCACTCTCGTCATCCTAGACATAAAGGAGTATTAGTTGTTAGTTGAGAGATATAGTTAAAATAAAAGAACATAAAAGGAGATTGTCATACCTTTTCTTCCAAGACGACCACTTGAGTCACCTTTGGATTAGAGGAAGAGTTTCTCTCGGTCGTGTTGGCCGCCACCTCCACTATAGTAGCTGCAGGACCGACATCAGCAGGAGCAATGACCGGTTCAACCACAACAACAGTCTGCATGGTGGGTTGAACTGTCGCCTGACCCACGGTTGGGGTAGAGGGGTTTGACAGCACTTCTGCCGAGACCTGGTTAACGGGAAAAGAAAAATAGGCACTAAGAGTGGTTGTTCTCGTAGTTTGACTCGAAATAACATGTATCTCCCTCTCTCCATTCTTTGCCTTTTTCTTGATGTGTTTCTAGGGCCGAGCAACGTTACCAGTCGTCTCGGCCTTCAGGCGAGGCCGTTTGCTAGGCGTGGTCGGCGCAGCAGGGGTCGCTACTAGAATTTGTCTGGCTGGATGAGCGGTGGTCGCAACTTTCTTGGGAGGATGAGTGAATTTTTTTTTATCTACGACCATTGCAACCATATTGACCCATTTTATGGCGCGATCACCTGGAAAAATTGATTTTGAGTCAAAACGAAGCTTAAATAAATGAAGTTGAAGGAAAATAACAGAAGTAAAAGATATATACCTTGAGCTGTTTCTTTGGATTTTAGGGCGAGAGTCTTCCTCGGTCGGTCATCGAAAAGTTTCTTTGAAACTTCCTCGACTGAAGTACCCAAGAAATCCTTGATATAGGCATCCTACAAATCGACGAATGTGCAATGGGTTTCTAAGATATTCGGTCGAAGGCGGAACTTAGTGCACCGCTCCTGGAATTCCTACTCGGCTTTATTGCATTCCCTCTTCGAGGAGCTGGAGATGCGTTCTCGGCTCAAGAGTGAGCGAGAATTGAGGAACGGCATAGGACAAGCTTGGAGTTAGCCCAGCTGACGGGCTATGAAGTGAGGGTGGTAGGCCTTCCAGCTAGCCCGTCGAGCATCGCAACCGAATGAAAGGTCACGAGTTAAGACAAATGACCCCCAGGCCTGTCGAAGATCGGCGTCTTTCGCTTCTTCCCATGCCGATGTAGTGAGCTTGATGGAAGAAGGGTATTTCTGGCGGCGGCATACCAGAAACTCATCGTCCGACGAGTCTTCAAGGCCTAAGAAGTACTTGAAGACATATTCGGCCGAATGAGCAGGAGTAGGGTGCGAGTCCAATTGGAGGCCCATTGCTTCAGAGGAATTAAAGCTCGGGATTTTCGGCCTCAGTATGCAGAATTAAACTTGCAGCCATAGTTGGTAGATCTAGAGCGGGCCGTTTTTGGCGAAGAAAGTTAGCGAGGATGGCTGGGCTGAAGGCCAGGACATGGCCACTGGCCAGAGCTTCGGCCACTAGCATATTCTTGGCTAGACACTTGTTTGACTTGGTACAAAAAATGAATTTATTGTACCAGCAGAACAAGAAGGCTTCATGTTCCCCCTTCTTGAGATCTTCCCCATCAGAGCCAACGAAGTGGGTGATCATGGTGTTGTAATTGAAAAAGTTTTTGTGCAGCTTGTGCACATCGTCTTTCGACGGTTCCTGGCAGTCTTTCATTAAGGCTTCAATGGTAAGCTCGTCGAAGACGATTTTCAGATCCAAGTCGATTTGATACCGAGAAAGAGCGGTATCAACTGGAAGACCAGAAAGGGAAGTGCCAAATATGGCCTTGACGTCCAGCACGGTCCGTCCAATAGGGCGAGGAAGAACCATGGTGTTGGTGGCCGAACACCAGAAGCTCAATGCGACCATTAAGAGCTCTCGATCTATGTTGATCTTAATGGTCGGGAGTTTAATGACATCAAAGATGCCGAGAGTCTTCCATTCGCCCCCATAGTGAGGCTCCATCCGAGTAACCCAAGTAGCCTAGGCCGCGGAGGTTGAGGGCCAAGCTCCTTGGGGTTGGTCGACTCCCACTTCGACCAGTTGTACCCTTGAAATAGAGGTTCAAGGCAGTTGGCCTTCAACATCTGGGTGATGATTTCTGGGATGTCCTCCTTGAAGAGGGGTCCCGAGTCTGGTGGGAGGCACTCGAGTCATCCTCGGATCAGATGATTTTGATGGCGTTCTGATCAATGATGTCTTGGCATTTATTCCATTCCTCGGTAAGCTTAGTGATGAAGGTGTTGGCAGCCATTGATGAAGGCTTGAAGGTTTTCTGGGTTTCAAAGTTTGGTTTTTGGGTTTGAGAGCAAATGATAAGAAATTCTAGAGTTTTGAAAGCGTAAAAGTTCAAGTGAATTTGGGCTGAGTATTTATAGGCATTTGGGAAGAAGATCAACAGTTTGATTTTAAAAGAATGAGGGGTAAATTTGACCAAAGAGTTTTGTAATCATGATAGATATTCGAAGATCCAGGTGAAGAGGCCGAAAAGCTCACGAATTGAGGATGCACGATTGCGTGTGATGGCGAGGTTTATGGGGAATGGACGTTTGAGTGCCTGCATGCTTCAACGTCATTATTGAGGAAGGACAAGTGGGCTGAGGAACTGCCACGTGGTAGGGAATCTGACAGGTTTAAGAGATCGTGCAATTGTGTCTAATAAATGAGCCTGGGTAGTTGGAGTTTTCGAGGCTTTTCAGTATCCTAAGATGGAATATGCCAAGGGTTTATTTCACTTTTTCAAGGTCGAGGCTCGGCCAAGACTTGTAGACCGAAGACCTCAGAAGCAAGAGGGCAATATTTGGGCCCAAAATGTTATTTTGGGCCGAACTTAGACTTATTCTTGGCCCAATAATATTTATCTGGAATCTTGTTATGGGTCGTCCAATCAAGGTCGGCCGAATCCTATTACAAAGAAGTTTGGTTTGGAAAAGGGTGAGTTAGTCGAATCCTAATGCAATAAGGAGTATTAAGGCTAAGGATGCTGAGAATTAAGGGATGAATCTGGATTGTTAAAGAGCTTGGTTCAAAGTTCTATAGGAATTAAGATTGGCCGAGACTTGATTGGATTGGGTTGAAGAGTTATAATCCTAGTCCATTTCTAGCTCAGCCATGAGGGGATTCGCTGCTATAAATAGAGAAAGAGTGCATCATTCAAGGCCCCCTCTAATTCAACACACAAATTGCCTTCGCAAAGCTTCTCAACAACCATTGAGATTTTATCATTTTCCCCTTTGTTCCAGCCAACACATATTCAATTTGGATAAACGGCACTGTGAAGGCAACCGGCGACATCTTCAGTTTGGATAAACAACACTGGAGCCGTAGAATCAGCCGACCGATGAGCACCTTCAGTTTGGATAAACAACACTGCTTCGAGACCAACCGATTATTTATCCAAGTTTCAGTCAACAAGGATTTTCGAGTCCTTGTTGGTAGAAGTCATCTCGTCAACCTTCTCGGCGAAGTGAGATGTTACAGGTTACTAGGCTCGACACGTTGAACGTCAAGTTGTTTTATGATTGGATATTCACAAGTACACTTTAGAGTTCAGCATTTCGACTTTCGAACCACATTTACCATCAAGACATACATCTCTTTCGAGTATTTGTGTCTATATAGTTTGGTGCCAGTTTAGCATGCTTATACTCTCACGAATATAATCACCATGACCGAACCCGACTCCGACGATTTGTGAACTTCACAGAACTAGCAGCCTTGTCTTCAGGCTCTAGAACCCGAAGGCCGAGACGTGTTCCTTCCTCGGCCGCAGTCGCAAGATCAAGAAGTCAGCAGCGCACTAAACGCGACATCAACATATTTTACTCCCCGGCCGTCGAGTTGGCATGCCCCGCACATAACCGAATGACGTAATTAGCTCATTAGTTACTCGGCCTGCGCGCCACGTAGGCTTGGTAGTTTTTAGGGTCAACAGTATCATAAATTAACGTTCAGTTTATTTGAAATTTATGATGAAAGTTTGTTTAGGGTTGGTTTTGATTTTCAGTTTTCAAACGGTCCCTTAATGTCATTTTGTTTGATGTAGCGGTGGATGAAGGTGGAGGATGGTTCTGCTTTGAGTAGAGCTGATTGCAGAGCCAAGGGTGGAGCACCGGGCTTTAAAGTGGCGATTGTGGGTGCTGCTGGAGGCATTGGCCAACCTCTTGCAATGCTCATGAAGATGAACCCACTGGTTTCAGTTCTTCATCTCTATGACGTCGTTAATGCCCCCGGTGTCACAACTGACATTTGTCACATGGGCGGTTGCTGTGGTATGAATTCTTCATCAACTTTATTTTTCTTGCTATTTTTCGACAAAAATGTTATAACAATCTATAAAATTGTGTGATTCCTATTTAATGACAATGAGGCTTAAGTTATGATGTTGATGTTTGTAAGTTATGGAAGCATTCTAATGAGAACTTCACCTGAGATAATTTAAATCTTGTAAATCTTGTATAGGAAACGTTCAATTAGATATGAACGAAGAAGATGTACCAGTTTAGTTAAGTTGATGCGATTCATCTCAGTCATCCATATCTGATTTAATCGCGTGCTGATAAGCAATTCTTGAAGTTAAGTTTTTAGATCAAATTGTAACCACTAAGAAAGTATCGTCCTTGGAGTTTGGGTGCGAGATTTCTTAGGGCAGCCACAGCTGGAGAGCGCTCTCACGGGCGTAGACCTTGTGATCATACCTGCCAGAGTTCCAAGGTAGCCTGGAATCACAAGGGATGCTCTCCTCAACATCAACACCGGAATTGTCAGGAACATCTGTGAAGGCGTTGCAAAAACCTGTCCTCAGGCAATTTTTAACTTAATCAGTAATCCAGTAAACTCTACAGTTCCTATTGCAGCAGAGGTTTTCAAGAAAGCCGGCACTTATGACCCAAAGCGACTTCTAGGAGTCACGATGCTCGATGTCGTGAGAGCAAATACTTTTCTTGTAAGTACTAGTTGAACAAGTTTGTGTGCTTCCTATCATTTACGTTCGTGGTTTTTTCATTTTCCACTCGCGTAATTTCCTTGCAGGCGGAACTTCTTGGACTTAATCCTAGGGAAGTTGATGTTCTAGTTGTTGGTGGTCATGCAGGAGTGACCATTTTGCCGCTGCTGTCACAGGTTGTATAGAATGATTCAAGCTTTAGCACCTTTAGTTTTTTTCTTCTTATGTTGCCTTCCAATAATAAACTGGTTGCTGCACAAGTGCGCAAAATTCTAAAGACAGTGTGTCTGTGTATGCAGGTCAGGCCTCCTTGCTCCTTCACCAAATAAGAAACAGAATACACAAACCGGATTCAAAACGGTGGAACAGAAGTTGTTGAGGTCATACCTCTTAGCTTGTGAATTATGAATCTGGTTCGACGCATATTGTTCTTCCATGTTACTGTTGAGTCCAGGGGTTGTTCTTGTGTGTTTGTTCTTCAACAAAATCTTATTTGCAATTTTGCAGGCAAAAGCTGGGGCTGGTTCGGCAACACTGTCAATAGTTAGTCGTTTCAATTCGCTCAATTGTATACACATAATTTTTTTTTAGGATTAGATTAACAAGTCTTGGAATTCACTAAAACAATCTGAAGGCATATGCAGCAGTGAAATTTGCGGATGCATGCCTCCGAGGCTTGAGAGGAGATGCTGGTGTTGTTGAATGCACTTTTGTTGCCTCTTTTGTTGCCTCCGAGGTACTCTGTTCTAGCCTTATTGTGCGTCAACGTTGTCTTAAAATCAAGTTCTGAACTGCTAATAACCAAGCACAACGCTTAATCTTTGTGGCAGGTAACCGAACTTCCTTTCTTCGCAACCAAGGTTCGGCTTGGTCGTAGCGGAGCTGAAGAAATCTACCAACTCCGGCCTCTGAATGAGTATGAGAGGTAAAACAGTTCCTAATTATGCACACTCCACAATTGTGCTGCTGCAAAATAGTTAGAACAACTTAAACATTCTTCATGGTTCATCCGTAGGATCGGATTAGAGAAGGCGAAAATGGAGTTAGCAGCAGACATCCTGAAAGGGGTTTCGTTCCTCAACAAATAAAATTTAGTAAATTCTCAAATTTCCTACAGAGATTTGTAAATAATACATGCAATATTCAAGTCTTTACTGTATTTTCATAAATTAATTTAAACCCTCGGTAACTTAATTACATAAATTTTTACAGTAGTATCACCGGACCTCATCTAAATCATCCTCATGTTTCAAGAAAAAGAAAGTACAAAATCATTATATCTTTACACTTCCAGATTTTGTATCAGCAAACCCTAAACCGAAAAACTTTACAAGGTATAGGGGCTCGCCGGAGGATGAACGATGGGGACTGTGGACATGGAGACATTCCCCAAGAGCTCACTCGGTGCCACGGTGTCCTCCACTGACACGGGTTTAACCGGAACCACTCTCTCCGGTATGATTTTATCACCCTCAACCTTAGCAAGCACCTCAAAATGCATTCAACATATCAGTTCCGAAACTCCCAAATTTCAACCCAAATCAGCTGGTCACATTGCATTTTTGGTTTCATCATTTTAATTTTGTCAATCATATATTTCAAATTCAGACTTTTACTGTTTCATCGAATAAATGACGGATTGCTATTGTGATGTTTTCGTGCCACCTAAATCGGTGAGAATCCAATCTTGAATTTAATTCCAACTAAACATGTTTCATCTATTCAGATCACCCCCAAAATCTAATTATTTCTAAAACAATAAGAATCTCACATGCCTATGTTTTGATAAACAAATTCATCAAAAATATTTGATGAGTCTAGTTCTATCTCATCTAACTCACATTGCCTATAGCGGATTAGCTCGAGTTCGAATCCCCTCTCCATATTTTAAATTAGTTTCAGACTATTGCTTGTATGAAAAATTAAAAAACTTCGGCTAAAGATTCAAAATTTAATAGCCGAATACTTACAGGGAACGAAATCCTCATGTCTTTGGCGTCCTGAATCCAGAGCTCCATGGGCCCAGCCAGCTGAAATGGAGCCAAAACCGGAGGCAACCCACCACCCGATTTGCCTTTCTGGACCAACCCATTTTCGTCCTCGACCCGAAAAATGGGCAAATCGACGTAATCCCAGCGGTCGACGTCCTCCAGAAGCTTGAAAGGTAGGACCTTGTTGTCGACCTCCACGTCGAACTCGTACGCCACCGAATGCCCCACCTGCGCGTCCCTCAAATCGAACCCCGAAACCTTCAGATCCTCCGCCTGAAACCCTAATCCCTTCACGATCGCTTCCTTCAAATCCTGCAAATCAACCAACCAAATCTCAATCAATCAATCAACCAATCCGAAACCAAAAACTCCAATTCCAGAGAGAGAGAGAGAGAGAGAGGGCGTACGGAGATGGCTCTGGGGGTGGCGTAGGGAGGGCGGAGCTCCGGCGCGGAAATCAGAGAGAGAGAAGACGGTAGGAATTGTGCCGTTAGGAGGATCAGAAACAGCGGTTTGAGAGCCATTGTTTTTGGATTTGAAATTTTAGGAAGAATCGGAACTGTAATGTTGGGATTTTGGGGATGAAATCGGTGGTGGGTTTGATTTGGATTTTGGATTCTGGGGTTTAACTTTTATTGATTGGGGAAAGTGGGGGCGTTTTTTCTCGGGATTGTTTCTTTTTGCTCGCTAAATCCGCCATGAGCCTCGCGGGCATGTGGGAATTTACTCAAACACGAAACTGGCGGGTGCAAGCGTGTCATTACTAGATGTCGCTAGTAGACAGAATTTGAATAATTAAGATTGCGCCTGAGTTCGACTTCTGACCAAAAGATTGTGCCATTGAGTGGAAATGACTCAAATCAAGGTTCTTTCTTTGCCTTAAAGATAAGAACTTTACCTATATGGAGAAATGTAATAACTAAATGAAAATGTTGCTAGAAATGTAAATGACAGAGGAAAGTAAATGACTGGTATTGTAGATTGCTTGTAATTTAAATGACTAGAAATGAGTTGTACATAAACTATAAAGGAGATCGATACTACTGGATGAGTAGCAGAGCTAATAAACAAGGAAAGTAAATGGTGATTGGCTAAAGGTAAATGTTTACAAGGAAACTGAGAAACTAATTTGAGTAGAGTTGATTGATTGGTTGTTTGAGTGTCCATAATCCTTGTGCCTCTGCTTATTTATATAGAGATCTAAGAGAGACATTTGCTGAGAACATTGAGCTCGCCTGAATGCACTCCACTGCCAGCTTGCATTGTGAAATAATATTAAAATAAGCAAGTTTGTATCTCCACCACATGCTTTCACCACATGTCTTCACCACTTGCAATAAACTAATAATTAAAAGAAGCAATTTCACCAGATGTCCACTTCCATGTTCGTATGTTGCCTTCCAATTCATTTGTAATGAGAAAGCATGCAATTCTTTTGATTAAACAAAGCTTTTGGCAAACCTCCACCACCCAAACCAAAGGGAAAAATAATATTATAATGTCAAAAACTACCCCACTTGCAGCCCAATATCTTTCCAAGTTAGCCTTTCTCCCAAGTAATCCTCCAAATGCCATATCTTGCCCGAACAACCCAAATGAGTAAAATTGGGTTCACTTTAGGTGCAAACAGAAGCCCCCCAAGTTTTACAAATTTGAGCAAAGTTTGTAAAACTTACGACTCCAATAAGCTCTTCCAGAAGATTGATGATATAGCAGGCATAAGAGACATTGAGCATGAAGAACACTGATCACAAAGGGCAACTTTTTTTGCTATGACTTTCCAACAACCTTGGTGACTCCAGTGCTGCTGGAATGATGTTGAAGGAAAAGGCACGTCTACCTCTTCGGTCCTTCTATCGTTGATAAACTTGGCAAGGAGAGCAAGGCAATTTGTAGTGCAACTAGCATTGGAAAGAATGTTGTTTGGCTTGTGTTCCTTCTAGTTGATACCAAAAAACATGGGAGCATCCTTGTTGGTTGCAGAGATAATAAACTAGAAAAATGCCCGAAGTCGGCCAAACTGGAAAGAGAGATAAGAGAGAAACAAACTTGGGCAACTATTCTTTTTTTTTTTGTCTTTTTCTTTTTGCCTCTTTTCATATAATATAATATAATAATATAATAATATAGTATATACACATATAAAGCCCATATCTATATAGAGCCCCTTCGGGCAAAGTGAAAAACATAGAAAAAGAGGGAGAGAGAGAATGGAAGAAATAAAAAAGAAAAAGGAAAGAGGCAGAGGCCCCCTTTCGGGCAAAAGAGAACATAAGAGCAACTCCACCCTTGGAGCCCTCCCCCCTGGCAATCCACTATTCAATCCACCCTATTGAACAGTAACTGCCTTTAATGAATAGTAACTGCCATTAATGAACAGTAATTGTCATTTGCATCTCCACCCTTGGAGCCCTCCCCCCTGGCAATAGGCAATAAAATATTACTTTTTTTTGTTTGTTTAAATAATACAAAATAAAATTATTTGTAATTTCGGATAAGATTTTTTAAATCGTTCTCGTTGCGCCACGTGTCATTTTATAAAAAAAAAATATTTAGCGATGGATTTCGATAAGATTTTTATCCAATGTCATCGTGCCACGTGTCGTTATCTTTTCAGAATCTTTGACGATAGATTTCAATCAGATTTTAAATCGTTCTCGTTGCGCCACGTGTCATTATCCGAAAAGATAATTATTGGAGATCGATTTCGATAAGATTTTTATCCAATGTCATCGTGCCACGTGTCGTTATCTTTTCAGAATCTTTGATGATAGATTTCAATCAGATTTTTAACGAATGACGGCATGCCACGTGGCCCTATCTACAAGCCAATCATTTCTTAATCGTCCATATAATCCACCATCCAGCCTCACAAATCTCACACCAATTTTCTCAAGATCTCTATCATTATTCATAGTTCCGGCAACCTACTCACATGGACTTGGAAAGGCTTCTGAAGAAGGCCGAGATACGAGGTTTTCCTGGGATGATTGGGAGCATTGATTGTATGCATTGGACGTGGAAAAATTGTCCAAGTGCATGGCAAGGCGCTTATGGAGACAGAAAAGGAGCAAAAAGTATTATTTTGGAGACGGTGGCATCTTTTGATACATGGATTTGGCACGCCTTTTTCGGGGTTCCAGGAGCTCAAAATGACCTCAACGTCTTTGCCCAATCCCCAGTGTTCAACGATGTCCTGCAAGGAAATGCACCAAAAGTCACGTATGAGGTGAACGGACGTATGTACGACGGGTCATACTACCTAGCTGACGGCATTTACCCAAGGTGGTCAACATTTGTCAAAACAGTGCCACGTCCGCGAAGTACAAAGGAAAAACATTTTGCAAGCTGTCAAGAGGGGTGCAGGAAGGATGTGGAGCGTTGTTTCGGTATCCTCCAAGCTCGTTGGGCGATCGTTAGGGGTGCTGCCAGATTGTTTGATGTAGAGTCGCTTCGCTCCATCATGATGACGTGCATCATTCTTCACAACATGATTGTGGAAGATGAGTACGATTATGAAGCCGTTGATGAATATGAGCCAGACAAAATGAACAATTCAAGAACACGTATATATTGTGCTCATGACGCCACCGATGAGCCCATGCAACATGAGCCTTTAGAAAGGGATGGACGTTACAATGAAAGGATCATTCAACGATATACTGCATTTCAAAGGCCAGAAATGCACAATGCCCGGCAAAAAGACTTGATACAGCACCAGTGGGCATTGAAACAAGCTGAAGATAATTAAGTTCATTTAGTGTGTTTTTTATTATTTGGCTTCATTTAGTGTGTTTTTTATTATTTGGTATGTTTATGTAATTTTATTTGGTGTGTTGTATTTTAGTTCATTTAGTGTGTTTTTTATTATTTGGTATGTTTATGTAATTTTATTTGGTGTGTTTTATTTTAGTTCATTTCGTGAGTTTTTTATTTGGTGTGTTTATGGAAGTTTGAATAAAGATTCTCTTATAGTATAAATATATTACCATATTAAATAAATTTACTCTTACTTTAAATAAAGTACTAAATTCAATAAATTGGAAACAACATAAAATACTCTATTCAATAAATAATAAATTACAACCCAAGGTGATTGGAAAACTATGGGCGATTACAAACAAATACTCTATTCACTATCACTTATAAAATCTATGGTGGTAGGAAGATCTTCTCTTCTCGTGCTAGGACCATCTCATCTTGCTCTCGCTTCTCTTGCAAGCCTCCTTTGCACCACTTCCGCTTTCTCCGACTTCCAAAAAAATTTAGAGTTTGGAGACTTCCCTTCTAAAGGCTCCTTCATAATCTCACGATCTCGTTGAGCCATTCTTTCTTGTTTACCCATTTCCCTTTCTTGCCTAAGTAGCTCTCTTTCTCTCTCATTTGCTTGAAATTCTCTCTCAACAGCTGCAGCTTTTGCATCTTCTCTAGCCTTATCAGCCTCAAATTTCGCCATTTCCCGCGCCAAAGTCAATTCACTATGGCGAGTAAGTTCTTCCATGTACTTTGCATAATCATGCTTGGAAGCACTTCCTTTTCTCTTTGAAGCCTTCTTACCTTGAGGCCTAATTGGATAACGGGTCGAACCCGACGCTTGTTCAGGGATAGGCGTTTCGGGCACTTCTTCTGTATCATCATCATGCGAGCCAATATCAGGTGTAGAGTGTAGAGGGGTGCTGTTCATGACAACTTCTGGACCGATAGGCACAACTCTGAATTTAGGACAATCTTTGACAATATTCCAACATTCCCACCGGTTGAATGATTTATTTTTGCTTTTGGTTTTGGCACCATACCAAGCTTGTGCTTGAATTAGCTACACAATGGGGGAGAAGAAATAATTAATCAAAGTAGGTAACAAATAAATAATACAAACAAATAATTATAATTAAAGTAGGTAACAAATAAATAATACAAACAAATAATTACAATGTAAATTTGGGTATAGTACAAACAAATAAATAATATATTGTTACCTGATCCGTGTAATTTTTCCCACTTCGAAGATTATTACTAGCTTGTGCCAAGCCGTCTCTCCACAAACCAAACGATTGGCTAAGTAATTTCCAATGGCTGGACATCGATTCTTTGGTTCTTTCCCCACCCATTTTCTCAAGATACTTGGTATGAATAAGACTCCACATTTCTCGCAACTGCATCTCATTACCCGTAAGCGAACTATGAGTAACTTCAACCCAACAACTACACAACGCAACATCTTCAAGAAGCGTCCAATTCGTACCTGCAGCAGTAGTCATTTTGTTGAAAAATTTTGGATTGAAACTTTGAGAGAAATATAGGAATGTGGTTGAAAGTAATTGAGAAAATATGAAATTGTGGTGTAAGGTAGATGATAATGAGAAGGTATTTATAGAAAAGTAGAAACAAATTTTTTTTTAAACTTTCAGATATTTTTTTCGGATTTTTTACAATTTTTTAAATTTTTTTATTCAAATAATTAATCTCTGCCGTTGGATTTTAAAAAAATTGAATTCCAACACTCCAGATTGTGCCACGTGTCACAACGGTAACTTTTCTTAATTTTAAAACTATTTTTTCTTTTTTTTTTAATTTATAAAGCAGATTAACATCAACCGTTGATCTCAGATCGAACGGTTGATATTAAATCAGCTTTTTTTTTTTTATTACCGTTGGAAATCGGACGGTTCGTATTAAAGAGCCGTTGGGATCGAACGGACCGTGGGAAGCCACGTGGCTTCCCAACGGTAACATTTGAATCTGAAAAGTGGGCTGACTTTTCTGATTTTTGGTCGGACGACGCGCCCCCACGCGCTAGTGGGGTGCACGCGCCTGACAGAAAAAAATATAAAAAGGGGCTGACGCCAGCGCTAGCGTCACACCCATCGGGCTCTCGGGCTGGCAGCAGTTCACAGGCCCGTTGCTCGGGCCTCCACAGCAGCTCGGGCTCCTCCAACGCTGGACCTCCTTCACAAGGCCTCAGGCCCTTTCCTCTCCACTGTCCCCCGAGCAACCTCCAAGGGTGGAGTTGCTCTAAGAGAGAGCCCTTTCGGGCAATTTAAAATTAAACAGCCCATTCGGGCAACAACAAAACAGGGCTGTATATTTATATTTTTTTTTTATTTAACATTACTTTTTGTTTTTTGTCTTTTCTTTTTTAAGTCAAAAAGCAAGCAAAAGTTAAGCCCATTATAATATGTCTAAATATATATATATATATATATATATATATATGTATGTATCACGATCCTTATCAAGAGGGATCCCCCATTTTTCTAAAAAAATGAAGACACCCTCTTGACCGTTTGATTGACTTTAATGAAATTGTGTGGTTGAAATTAAAACACAGGCCACACAATCTCAGCTACACAATTTCATTAAAGTCAGATCCAACGGTCAAGAGGGTGTCCCCATTTTTTTAGAAAAATGGGGATCCCTCTTGTGAATGGTTTCCATATATGTATATACTAGAAATATGGTCCACACGTTGCTGCGGGATTAAAAACCGTATTAAAAACTATGTTTCAAGGCTATAAGAGATTGTTATAAAACGTTAATGTTATTTAAACTAAAATATGTTTGAACCTTTTGAAAGAATTTTTACATGAAAAACATAAATTGGGTGAAATAACTTTTTGAAACAATCAATGTCATTGTAGACCATTTTAAATTAAACGAAGAAGGTTGTCTTACGTAATTGGACGCATGGTTGCTGGCACGAAATCTATTATCAATGTATCCTGCAAAACATCACGAAAATAATAAAAAACAATCCTGACAGATGACAGTAAAATAGTGAGACAGACTTGTACCAAACGTACAAACAGGACAAATACATATTAAGGGGAAAAAATCAAGAATAAAAAGATGAGGCTTTTCAAAGCTTACCAAATAGAATCACCAAGCAATTTTCCAAAGCATTAAGTGATTTTTTGCAATCCTTCTTCGTAAATTTACAAAAAACAGAGGAATAATTATATAAGCTAAAAAGCTAAAAAGCTGATACAAGTTAACAAAGAAAGCATTGAAATTTAAAAAATACAATATTTTAACACAAATTGAATGATTCAAATCTCTGTACAGTTATCAATAAAACATGTGAGTGCATTTTCAACTGTTTGGGTTATTTACTTTAAGTAGATTACACCCTTCACATGCTCGGTGAGGAAAACCAAAACCAATTAATAGTAAATTTAAGGAAAACATCCATTCTAAATATGAAACGAAAGCACATACGTCAAGTCAATGTTCTTATTATATTCATTTAATCCAATGATGCATCAAATACAAAAATTAAATTATACCTCTACTTTGTAACGTTTTGATTTTGTTTCATTTGCAGCTAAACCAAAATTTCAATGGTTCTCCCAGCATAATTATATGAAAAACCAGATAGCAACACCATGTAAAAGTCATGTTGGGTGTCCACACCCACACCTATCAATTTACATAAATTTGAACTTTGAATTACTTGGGTTTCAAAAATATTTGCACAAAAATTTGAAAAAAGATGAATAAATTAAAACAAAGTAATATCTACTGGCAATTGAGACTGACCCAAACCTGTTATCAAGCTCTGCTATACGAAATAGAGACGGGCTGCAAAGAGAACTGTACAGTATTGACAAAGTCTAGAACAACCTGAAAATTTACAAAAGTCAAATTTACAGCCAAAGAAGCAATTGTTTACTGAATTATAAAGAAAACACTTCACAAAATAGTGTCTAGTTTTACAAATAAATGAAACCCAAATTAAATTTCTTGATAAAAACCAATGTTTTAAAAAACTAGCCTCAAGGTGCGCCTAGGGCGCCCTTGAGGCTAGGCGCTATGGATAACGCCTTAGTTTTGCTGGAGTGGGCGAAAGGCTTCGCCGGAGCCGCCTAGGCGCGCCTAGGGGTGCCTCAGTGGCTTTTTTTTTTCTTTTTTTTTTTCTTTGCTCCCAAACCCAAATTTTGGGTAGGATTTTAACTACCTCATACCTCTTCCTTGCACTTTTGTCTCTATGCCTTTTTTCTGATTTTTATTTTTTATATAATGGATGTGTGTTGTTTGTGTGCATTGTTATATGTGTGCTCATTGTGCTTTTCATCCTCTATTTTATACATATATAATATAATATATGTATATATATGTGTGTATATATATATATAATATATGTATATATATGTGTGTGTGTATATATATATATATATTTATAATATATGTGTGCTCAAGGTGATTATTGATTAATAATCTTCTTCTTTTTAATATAATATATGTGTATGCTCAGTGTATATATTAAAAAATTTAGGTCCTGTGAGGCTTCGCCTCAAGCCTCACGCCTAGGCCGGGCTTCCCCTTGGACGCCTCGCCCACGCCTCACGCTTTTAATACATTGATAAAAACTAAAAGCTTGAAAGATTAACTGATTAAGAAAAACGCATGAATCCTACCATAAAAAAGATGTAAACTTTTGCATTGGCAAACGATTCATAATCAAAAAATGATATCTTAAACAGAACACATTAATCCAAGTCAAAAGTTCCCAAACTTAAATCAACCAATACGAACAAAATATAAAACATGGTTCATTGTTTCTCTTTGCATTTTAAATCACATGGTGTTTCCCAATATACTATTGTCTAACATTTCATATACTCATGCATTAGATAAAAAATGATACCATGCTAAAATTACTTGGATTGCTTTATCACGGTTTAAGGAAGCAACCCCAAATCATAGTATCTACATAATTTTTTTTTCAGATTATCTAAAACACTTAAGCAAAACCATCACTTCTCCAATGAAGCCATGTGAGGTGAGCACCTGAATCGACAATGAAGAAACAAGGAAATCAATCTTCGATCACCAAACAAAGATTCAAACCCAGAGCTGTGTAATTCTTCAAAAAATTGACAGAATCGATTGAAGAAAGTGCGAAAATTATTAAACCTGATCTTCTGGATACAATGCGGTGGGGAGAAATCACATCAACCAGCAAGCATCCATAATCTTCCAATACGCAAGAAATCGAAATAAAAATGAGGCTCCGAATATCACACGAAACATAATTTAAAGTTGTGAATCAACATAACACATAATTCTAAATAGATCTGCTTGTCTAATAACAAATCAAATTGACAGCAGCAATTCTTTGTTCTACGCTCTTCCGATGACGATTGGGCAATACTGTTGTTAACGTAGATAAAGGTAAAGGACACAAACCTATGACAACTAATTCAAATATATCCCTTTCAATCTATAGACTAATTCAAAGATCTGCTCTTCCTATATATCCAGGTAAAGGAATAACATCTCTAATGTTGTCAATACCAGTAGCAAACAGAACCATCCGTTCAAATCCTAAACCAAAACCACAATGTTTGACAGCCCCGAAGCCCAGCAAGTCAATGTACCACTCATATGGCTCAGCAGCAAAGATAAAATCCTTTGCAACACATAAACGGAAACACCAAGTCATCGAACACCATCCAAAACCATAAAACAACACAGCAAAGACACCAAAATTTAAAAAATAAAATAATAAAAAATCCCACAGATTTGACTTTCACACTATAGAAAACGCAACTTTAACAATATTAAAAAATACAATTTGTTGCAGAAAATGCTCAAAGGAAAAAACTGAAATTATTTACCTTGAACAAAATTGGCTTCCAAGCTTGTACACAGAAGCCCCAAAAAACAAAGAGCAAAGTGACCTGAAACAAAACACAGAAGCAAATCATACAACCAAACAACAGATCTAAGGATATAACAAAACACCCAAAATTACAAAAACTAAATTCCAAAAATCGTAGAGCAACGCGTTCTGAAACGAAAAACACAAACAAATCATCGACCTAGACAGCGGATCTAATGTTATAAAGAAAATACCCAGAATAAGAAAAATAAATTCATCCACAAATCCCACCTCAACATGGAAAACTACCAGAAAAAATTAAAACACAAAAAAAGTTAAAAAAATACTCACCAATAAACGACGGTGGACCGTGGAGGTAACAAATCCACCCTGATAAAATGGAAAAACCAACCAAGACGAAAATTAATAGAAATAAATTATTGAAATTAACACCCAAATTCCAAAAATGAAGAAAAATAGAACCTTAATATGGAAATTGAAGCTTTGCTTGCAGATCGGCAACGGCAAACGACATCCAGTGGCAGGGTACCTCAAGAGTGAGAGAGACAGAGCTGAGAGATGAGTGAGAGATGCAGAGAGAAGTCGAGATTTGAGAGCGACAGAAGCAGACTTTTGTGAGAGAGAAAAGTGAATACAGAAGGAAAAGTGGAGAAAATGCCGAAGCAGAACCTTTTACTGATGATCGACGTGTAGGCAAGGCGGGCAAATCCAGAAGATGGAGCGGTGATGAACGTGTGGGTGAGGAGGGTAAAGCGGCCTTTTTACTGTGTGAAAAAACTAAAAGCCGCAGATAACAAAGCAATCAGAGGGCATTTTCGTAATTTTACTATTAATGAACAGTAACATTGTGTTTGGGTTTTCGTATATATAAATATATAGCTCACTCGGGCAAAGTAGAAAGCAGACATGAGAGAGGGATAGAGAGAAAAAGAATGGAAAATAAAAAGGGAGCCTCTTGATTACCCATTCGGGCACATTGGGTGAAGCCTCTTGATTACCCAGATATTATTTTTTCTTAACACTCAAATCTTTTTCTCTTTTTAAAATTGAGTGTAGAGAAATCTGATCCACCGTTTAAATTGGCCATATTATGTAGCTTGGAAACCATAGGAGGTGGCCATTCATGTTTGATCCCAAGCTTTGTCCTCCTTAAGATCTCGGCATGGACAACATGCTTGTGTTGGCGAAGAAGAGTGTGGGAACTATCTTCTTCTTCTTCGGGCTCCACATGAGGTGTGGGTTGAAGCCCCCCGAGCGTAGGTGTTTGGCCTACAATAGCCATAAGCTCCATCTTAGCCATTATCAGTTTCGATATGTTGACTTGGTCTCCTACAACCATATCCATTTTCATGGATTTTTCATTTGGTGAGGCCATTGTTTGGCCTTCATCAATGTGTATGATTTGTTCTTCCTTGGTTGTAGCAGGATGAGTTTGTTTTGTAGAGGGGATTTGACACATTTGATCTATCAACTTTCTCATGGTTTCTCCTAAGGTTGTATAGCTTTCCTCCATCCTTTTAAAACACTTAGTCACCTCTTCACCATATTTGATGTTTGCCACATGGAGTTTGGACACCTTCTCTAATTTGCCCACATCCTCATTGTAGAGCTTTTCATCCGGATGATCATTAGTTGGCATCTTATATATTGGTTCTATGTACTCATTGGAAGCATTTTGATACTCAAAGCCATTTGTTAGCCTATCATAGTATTCATGAATGTGATTGTCATCAAAAGAATAATAACTTTCATCATAGCCATAAGTTGGCCAATCCTTAAGATTATTATTCTTTAGTTGATAGCCATTAGTTGTCCGACAATCATATCTCATAGGACTTGCGTACTCTCCATGTGATTTTCATCATAGCCATAGCTTGGGCATTCTTCAACACCGTTATCCTCTTCCCACACCGGAACGTAGTGGTCGAAAACATGTTGAGAAAAATCATGAACATATGGATTGTTCATGATCTAACTCCATATAAGGGTCCCACTGGGCGTGCCAAAACTATGTTCAGGCGAAGATTTCTCCGGAGAGGGGTCTTTGGTCCACATCACAGCTCCCTAAGGGATTGGCACTTTGGATGTATAGTCGGGCTCTTGCTTAATGATATGCTACAAGAAGAGGACAAAGTTAGTTCTGAAATGTGTCTTTGTGGGGCCTTAGGTGTAGGCCTTGAGACTCGCAATCAAAACTAACCAAGTGCTAAGTGTGTCACTGCTATCTCAATATAACAGATGTAGAACAAGTGTGTTTCAGTCGATTACTTGCGCCCCAAGTTACTCAGATTTCTTGTTATCAAAAGATTGTCGTGGATGGGTTAAGTCCACATTAAGTTCTTTTTCTTGCCTTGCGAACAAGGACTATTAGTTCATAGTCTTGTATGTTCGAATTAGGGGAGTCCAGATCCCTTAAGTCATTTGTTTGGTTCTTGATTGGTTTTAAATGAAAGCATATCCATTAGACTGACCAGATCTAGATACAAATAAGACTTTTAAAGTAGGAAAACAAGCGGATATGACTTGAATACATACTGAAAAATGCATTAAGTAATAGATCTACAAGGTCAGAAAGCAAACAAAGCTTCGGGCAAGATTTCACCTTGTCTGGCAAGGTTGAACTTTTTGCAATCACTTCTCTATGAGTTTATAAAGGTTTTTACACTAAAAATGGATAGATGGTAAACAAGTTTACACAAAAGAATCGATAATACGCCACTAGGGGTGATAACAGAGCTTCTAAACAAGACAAAATATAGCTTTTGTAGGGAGATATCCTAAAAATGACTGAGATCTGGGCTGATTACAGCTCTTGGATGCAAATCTGGCTTGAGAGCAGAGTTGCTGCAACTTTGCTCTTGCCCAAAAGCATTTGTAGGGTAGTGAGTCATCATCTTTTTACTTGTATTGCCACTGTAAAGTGCTTTTTGGCTGATTGTGAGTTAGTCTCCATCACTTGACATTCAAACCATAGGCACATGGTCTATGCATTAATAGGAAAACGTCAATTTGTCTTTAGGCTTGATGCTGGGCTTTGGGCAAGTCTACTTTTAATTGGCATATCTGGGCTTCCTTACACTTGCAGCCCAATGTTCAAATATTAACCCAAACAGTTCCTATTTTCCTAATTTTCTTGGGAAATTTGAGTGGTGAAGAATCTAGAGGGTGATGACGTGGAGAAAACGGACCGATGGGGAGGGAGGAAGTTATGTCAAGAGCGCGCGTGATTGGCTGAGATTTGGTGGAGGCTTTTCACGATGACATGGATTAAGCAAATTCGAGTTTGCCCGCCACGTGTTTCGCGGGTTTTCTGTGCTTGGGTTCAGGTTGGTATACCGTTATGGAAAAATAGACGGTTTCATTTCAAATTGATGGAGAAGGATGTCGTTTCTTGATGGATAACGAACTATACTACTACACCATGCTGTTTGAATTTTTGAAAAATAATTTTTCTTAACTGCTAAAAAAAAAATTTGCCTATTCAAAACCAATCTCCTGTATCTAGAGATATCTTAGAATATTTCCTAAGTTAGATAGTATCCTATTAAAGTTGTAGTCTTATTAGGGTAATGATTTAACCTATCCTACTACTATAAATAAAGGCACAGTAGGGTGATATAACACACCTCAAAATTACATATCTTTCTCCTCTCTTGCCGTTAGCCCTCTCCCTTTCTAGTCCTAAATACAATTAAGTAAATTAGGTCTACAATGCGTTATCAGCACGCTCTTGCTAGAAGCTAAGGAACTGAAGGATCGTGGAGGAGGCTTTCTTCTACAACGTCAAATGCTCAATTATTTTTTGCCAATCAAGTTCTTTTAAAATAAATGAAGATATTTGAAACAACCTTGAAGTATGAAAACATTCCCCATGATGCATGAACCTCCTATATTAATATTTTCCTTTCATTTATATAATTGCATATGTGTTCATATATATATATATATTTGACCAAAAAAATATATAAATATAAATACATATATATATATATATATTTGTTCATGCATTATGCTATGTGGAATTTGTGAGTCAAAGCATCAAAATTAATTTAGAAGCAATTAGGGTTTTTAACCCTAAAATTTGAAAAAAAAAGGGTAAAAATTTGGATTTTTTTTTCTTCAGCTAAGCCGCGACTTCTCGATATGCCGCCATTGGCACCGACGGCTGGCCTTTAGCCATGCCGTGCCTAGGACGACATCGTTTTAATGTTTGACCCTTGCATCAGTCATTTGGGCTTTGCTGCACACACTGAACAGTCAGGCCGAAGGCTTGATTTGGGTTTATGAAATAGGCTGGCAGCCCTAGCCCATTCAGCACAGCCTGAAGCTCTGCTAGGCTTGCTCATACGCCCTAGGCCTATCACCAGCAAGCATGATGCTTGCTGGGCTCGTCCCCTTGTCCTGGCCTGTCTCCAGCAGCTTCCATGGTTACAGGGCTTGCCATATCATAACCCATCCATAAAGCCAGCTTATGCTGGGCTTTGTAACGCCTCAATCTGAGACCACAAGAAGCTAGCCCTTGTGGCTGGGCTTGCCCAAAAACAGCCCACAACGAAGCCAGCTCTTGTTGGGCCTTGCGCACACCCATCTCAAGCTAGTCTCGTGTGGGCCTATGTTTCCCGTGCCTTTTGTGGCCCAAAACCAGTAGCTTGGTTGCTAGGCTTAACCCAGACCCATGGTCTATGGCCTATAGCCATGACTTGGGCTACTTTGCAGCCAACCCGTGGCCCAGTACCCCTTTTAGGGCCTTGCCTCGTACATAGCAACCAGCCCACTGAATTGAGCTACGATTCTTTTTCGAACCCAATGCTATTTTTTTAGCATTCCCGCTTCTTAACTATACTCCTGTAATTACCTATTAAGCTAATATTAACTCGAATGTTATCATTTTTCTTTTACGATCAAACTTGAATGGTTAAGATCTATTAAATTAATTAAAGTGACCAGCAGTCCATTAATCTGACAATTAATCCAAAATTATTGGCATGAAGCTCACTTTTTGGCAATTAACAATTCAATAAATTATTTCGTTTCTTTGAACCGTTGACTAGGTTCCTGAAGCAATCCACAAATTTACTACACTTTGTTGTATATATGAACCGAACGTTCATAACTAAATCAAACCCGTAGTTTTGAAATTAGTGCCTTTGAAAGCCGAAGTTTTCATTCAAAACTTACCACATAAAACCCGTAGCTTTCATGCTTAAATTAAACTAATACATGTCTATAGAACCTAAATGTTCCACGATATATGTCTATGGCTTTCCATATGACTAACCACGTTTTTGTTGTACCTTCTATTTTAGGGACATGTTGAGCTTGAATAAGCTCGATTTCACAGCTCTGGAAGTATCTGGAAGAAACTACTTGAAGTGGGTTCAAACTTGAAGCTCCATCATACCGCAAAGGGTATTAGAGCCACCATCGAGGAACCTACTAACGACAAAGCTACTGCAATGATCTTCATTCGAAGACACATCCATTGTGAAATCCCGTCCCTGGATTTCACTATTTAAAATTACGTATTTTCGTATTCTTATTCTTAATTTCGATGCTTTTATATTTATGGCGTATTTGATCCCTACATATTTTTCCACTTATCTTGATATATTTGGATAGTATTCGTCGAGATGAATGCATGTGCGCAAACATAATGTAATTTGGAGTTATAACGAAGATTCTACGAACCTTTAAACGTCGAGGGCATTTTGGTAAATTGACAATTGAACACATGTGAAATTTGTTGTCTACCACGTGGGACCCACAGATTGGTCCCAATTTTTCTGGATTCTTCTTTCCTCTTCTTCTTTCTCCTGTTACTTTCCCTGTCATTCACTCTTCTTCACTGAGACACGCCATCATCCACCACCATTTCTTTTCCAGCAAATTGGACCTTGCAAACATCCTCACTATGTTCACCATCCTCCCAGCAACCTGTTTCATGTGTTGGATACTCGAGTTTACCTCAGGCTCAAACAAATCAAGAACCTCCATTTGAGCCGTCACTTTGCAGCTCAATTTTTCGTATATTCTGACCAAGGTGAGACCTATAAGAACCATAATTGGATTCCTCATGATGTGTAGATTAATTTTCATGTTTAGATTGTGTAATTTGGTTGAGAAGTGAAAAAGTTAAAATGATTTAAAGTTTGCTCAGTTACTGGCGAACCCGTGACCTTCCAGACCATTTTAAGGCCAAAACACCATGAGTTAGCGGTCGAAAAAGGTACCAATATGTTCTTCTCATTCCAAGATATGATTTTTGTTTTTGAATCACTCAATTTCGCAAAGTATTGACAAAGTTATGGACGTTTAAAATTTACCCAGAAATTCCTGCGAGATACCAGTTTTCCCGCGGACAGCCATCTTTCAGGCCATTTTCCGGCCACCTCTAGCCACCATTTGGACTTCAACCATATATAATCTTGTTCTACACTCTTGTAGATTCATTTTGGTATATTATGGGTTGAATTTGGTTAAGAAACAAGTGAGATATGGAGTTCTAAAGATTGTCCAAAAAATATGCAAAATCTGCAGAATCCAGCAACCAGAGGAGAGGTTGAAGTACAGAATATTCCCTCCACTGACCGTTGACTTTTATTGATTTTTTTTTTCGGGTTTTGGCCCAGGATCTATCGTAGGGTAATTTGACATTTTGAATTCATTTTTAACATCCGTTTAGTGAAATTCTAATGTTTTAATGTAGTTTCATTGTTGATTAGCTAATTGACCGCCACTTGAATTTGTAATTAGCAGAGATCCGACCGTCGGATCGCGATGAAATTTTAGTATGTTGTTCTATGAGTATAATGAGGACTTTAGGAAGTTATGGATCTAAAATGCGACGTGTGGATCTTCCGGATTGAATTGCTAGGTTGTTGACCTGATAGTTGACCTTTGTTCGACAGTTGACTTTTGATCAATGGATCCCAAATCATTCTAGAATGTCCTAGGTGACGTGTACAAGCTACGATTATGTGTTCTATCAACAAATTCTGAGACGTGATTTGATATTTGTTCTAGGCGGCGATCGTTCGTGACACCTTGATATTCGTGCTGGGGAGTCGTAGCGCAGACTCCAGGTGAGTGACTTTAATATATGTGATATTGATGATTACCTTGATTTCATAATTGTTATCCTGTGCGGGTATGACTTGGTTTTATACATATGTTTTCTATTGAATTGTTATTCTTAATACTTAGCCATCGATTTATGTTTATGAAATGAGATTTGACATGTATGTTTGAAATATGTTTTGATTTGTATGACTGGCATGTTGTGATGAAATGTGAGGGCTAGTAGTGGACCATTAACCCATTGTGATGGGGATTTATTGCTTTGATATTGTTTCATTTCCCGCTTCGTTGATTCGTTCTAAATTTAGTATTTGTGCCTTGTTTCACTTCGTTGAGCTTTTGTAAATTTAGTAACTTGTGCCTTGTCTCGTTTCTTTGAGTTATTGTACATTATGGTTGTTGGCCTTCTGCTCGGTTCCGTTGAGTGATCCGGAACTGGGTTTCTGCTGGGGTTTCTTTGAGTTGTTCAGTTCCCTGCTCCGTCTGGATTCCGTTGAGTGGTTTGAAATCCCTCGTACTCCGCGATTCCATTGAGTGGTCCGAAATCGTATCCTACTTTAGATTTCATTGAGTTGTCCGATTTCCATTGTACTCCGCGATTCCGTTAAGTGGTCTAGAATCGTATCCATTCGGATTTCGTTGAAAGGTCCGGAATCCCTTCTACTCCACGATTCTGTTGAGTGGTTCGAAATCGTATCTTGGTTGGATCCCGTTGAGTGGTCTGGAATCTCGTTTGGTATTATCGTTCCTTTGAGAGGTCATGAACCCGATTAATTGGTTTGTTGATTCTTCGTATTGAGTTTGGATTGAGATAGCTTCAGAGATGTAGGCTTCGGCCAAACTGTGTCGCTCTAGCCTTACTTTTCATTGTGTTGTATGATTTTATGGTTGTGAGCTTTTGTAACTTGTTTCGGACGAGCCGTTGGATGTCTGGGTGACTTATTCGGGATTTTGAGTGACTTGATTATGATTTCATAAAATATGATTTTATATTTGACGTTTATAAACCGAATCGATGGTTGGTTTTTAATAGTATCACATTCGTAGAATTATTATCACTCACACAAGCTTCGTGGCTTATACGGGTTGTTGTTTGCCCGGTGCATCATTCCTATGGTGTAGGGGCGATTGTGTAGGTTTTAGTAGATAAGAGGAGCTTTGGGGTAGCAGACAGAGTTCAGAGAGCTTGAAGTGTTAGGTTACCCCTATACTTTTCCTTAAAAAGATGTGATTATTGTTATTTTTAGTTCAATATTTCAGTTCGTATTTCTTGGAATCCTTCTACAGTTTACCATCACGTGTCGATTTCGGGCGTATCTCAGGATCGGGGCGTGACATTCATGATGCATTGCAAACCGAGTACCTTGCTGAAGAAGACCTATGCACCCTCTGGCTTGCTCTGGCCAATCATTTTGATCACCAAAAATACATTTACTTCCCAGAAGCAAGACACGACTAGCAGCATTTACGTTTCCAAGACTTTAAGTATGTGAATGAATACAACTCTGAAGTTTGTAGAATCTGATCACTACTTAAGTTCTATAAAGTGGACTTAACCGACGAGGATCTCTTGGAGAAGACCTATTCGACCTTCATTGCCACCAATGTTGTTTTGCAACAACAATATAGGGACATAAGTTCACCAAACTTTTGGATTTGATCTCTGTTTTACTTCTCGCTGAAAAGCATAACCAGCTTTGGATGAGAAATCATCAAGCTCAACCTATTGGCTCGAACGCTTCGCCTAAAGCACAAACGACTAATTCTAGCGACCACAACCGATGGAAACCCCGTCATGACCTTGGAAATAGGCGGCGAGGCCCACCAAGAGCCCAAGGTTTAAAGAGCAGAGTCTCACCCAAGGGAGGTAATTTGACTTAGAAGCACCAAACCCTTGCCCTTAAGGCCCTAAACTTCAAGAACAAGGGAAAAGCCACCGTTCAATCGGCTTCCACTGAATTGGACATGTGCTACCGTTGTGGATCAAAGGATCATTGGCCACGCATATGCCAAGCTACCCCCGAGGCTATTGCCAAGTATCATTCCCGTCGTGAGACTAACTTTGTGCATGTGGAACATCCCGAAGATGCTACTACAATTATGGAGGTTTTAGATTTTCAGGAGGCATCAGCTATGACAGCCCGTCCCGAAAAATTATTCTTGAAGGTGTGGAAAGACAAAAATGCCCTTGAGCGTTTGTGGCATTATGTGGTTAAATTTGGTTTGAGGACCAATGTGTTAAGTTCCTATTATTTTGGACCCAATTGGAAATAGGAAAATTATTGGTTTTGATTGGTGGCTTTTGGACCACACACACACATCCACATCTACCCTATCTCTCACTCTCTCATGACACACACTCTCTCTCCCTCTAGATTTCTGCCATTATCCGTACAATCGTATGGACAACACCAAACTGACCCATTTCTTCATGGATCGAGCCTTTAGTTACCATCATCATCATCCTTGTGAGTCCAGGAGTCGATCCGTACCATTTTCTGGGATAGAAACCTTCGAAAACCCTAAGAACCTGTGGACTCTGTCGAAGGTACTGTTCATGCACTTATGATCGTGAAGGTTTTAGAAGATTTTAAAACCATAGGGAGCTTCTAGACGTCTCCACGAAGCTCGGGGAGCAACGTTGACGTGTTTTGGACGTCGGGATAGCAAGTTTCATAGTTGGCCGGTTTTCATGGAAATTCTCCGGTGAGATCCCGTGATTTTTTGAGCTTAAAAGTTGTAAGGATATGTTCTACTCATCATAAGCTTCAATTTGTTTCAAGTTTTGTGAAGTTTGGTTGAAAAATGGACGAGATATGTAGGTTTTTGTGTTTTTCCAGAAACTGGCAACGCAGAGGTCGCCGGCGTCGGAATCCGGCGACTCGCCTGAGAAGAAGAAGAATATTCCGTCAGCTTTGACGGAATATTCCTAACGGAGGATAGTGACAGGAGCATATTTATGCAACTTAGTTAGCTTGTTTTCTTGGCATTTGTGTTGTTAGTTCTTAGTAATTTTAGTATTTTAAGCTATTTTCGTGTGTTTGTAGGTCTAAAGTGCAAAGTAAGCAAGGAAGTGCATTTTGGTGCATTTTGGAGCAGTTTTGGGCATTGGATGGTTTGCTTATGCTTAGAGCTAAGTGGATGGACGAAATTGAAGATCAAATGAGCTTAGGATCAAATGAAGAATGAAGAGTTCAAAATTGGAAGCCAAGGTTTCTAAAGTTGGAAGTTTCTATTTGGGAAGGTTTCCATTTGTGCAAGTTTCCGTTTGTCGAGGTTTCCATTTTTGGGGTTTCCAAAACATGTAGGTTGCCTAATTACTCATTCTAGAAGCCCAAAACCGTGCCTAACACATTCCCCTTTTGTTTCAATCCTTGCTGCATAAGGGAGAGGTTTTCTTGCCTATTTTCTGTCATAAAACACATTCCTCTTTTATTTTAATCCTTGCTTCACAAGGGAGAGGTTTTCTTGCCTATTTTCTGCCCAAAAATACTTCCCCTTTCTCTTACAAATCAATGCCACACCTTCTTTCCCTTTCTCTCTTAATTTCTGACCTTTAAAACACATTCCTTTTCTCTCCTACATATTCTGCCGAATTTCACATTCTTATTCTCTTTGATTTTCTGATTCTTTCTTACCTATTAAATTGTGGAACCAAAATAGCTAAGTATTGAACCTTTCCTATTATTTTCTAAGTACCCTAGCCCTTTAAATAAAGCTTGTTGCACCATTTAAATCTTGCTACACAATTTCTGCCGAAAATCCACCATCCACCCTTCACCATAACTCACCTATATCCATTCACCACCATAAACAACCCTTCAAACCATCTCCAACACCTTGTGCCGCAGCAAAGAGAAGAAGGAAGACCTTTGGAGTGCTTGCCATTCAAGATTGGATTGCTGGAACATTCTTAGGTGTTTTCATTCTTTTGTTTTCAATGTCTAAGTTTATGTATCTTTGTTTTGCGATTATGAGGAACTAAGCCCTTTTGGCTAGGGGGAAATTCAAAGCCATGAACATACTTGCAATATGAATTGATTACCTTCAGTTGTGATTTCATAAATTGTGAATTCAATTTGCTCAACTGTTTGATTGATAACTTATTCTTGTATGTTGATTGAGGGTCGACACTTAGTTTGCATGCATGAATTTGATGCTAGAATATAAGGGAATTTCACCTAATCGTTATGAACTTATATTCATGTGTAGTGGAGGTTGCTAGTCACAATCGTGTTAAGTAAATTCCTGGCATAAGTATCATGCAATTCATAGTTACGAGTGCCTTGTCAATGCTTATGATTTTCATAGAACTTAATGATCTTTGCTCGTATCTCTATTATGCAATTCATGTAGGGAACTTGTGGAGAATGCTTTGGGTTGTTGTATGCAATCATCAAATTCAATGAAATTAGGAAAATTCGAGGGTTAATTAGTGCAATTCACAGTTAATCTGGGACGTTGAGAATTCATGGTTTATTGAAAAGCAATTGGAAATCGATTCGTATGCAAGTGTGTCATGTGTGGAGAAGGACCCTCTAGCTAGTCCATCATCCATCCAAAACACCTAATTTCGTGCAAATCTGTCTAGTTCTAGTTTCTGTTTTGTTTTACTTTATTTTCATCCAAAATCCAATCCCCCTTTACTTTATTGTGTTAATTAGGTTAGAATCTGTCCAATTTGTGTTTTTAAGTGTTTTGAGTCAAGTTCAAGTTAATTTTCGTCCAAATAATTCCCTAGAGTCAGTTTTGAGTCTATTTCATTGTTTTGTTCTGTTTTGAGTCTTTCTAGTTAGTTTTGAGTCTTTTCAGTTTGTATTGAGTCTATAGAGTCTAGTTAAGTGTTTTTAAGTTTCTTTCTGTGTTTTTGTGTTTTAAAGTCAGTTTAGTTTAGATTAGAGATCCCTCCTAATCCCCGGTCCAGAACGATCCTTACTTATGCATATACTACAATTGTCAAAAGAGGGTTTAATTTGTGTGCTGTTTTACATCACATCAGATAGCACTGTCAGGTAATTATAACGGAATATTCCTTTAGTTTAACTGAATATTCCTAACGGCGGTTAAAGATTTTGTCAGGGTTCTTTGCGCGTGGCCGTGCACTTGCCGGCGCGTGGCGGCTCATGGGCGGTTGGAAAATTATTTTAAAAATATGGGGATGTTCGTGAGGTTGTGTAGATCACTGTGGTATATTCATATACCCAAATTGAGCTATATATGAGAAGTTATTAGCGAGTTTCGTTTATGTACGTTAATTAACGTTATTTCAGTTATTTCTCATATAGGCGAAGCTTATCCGGAGGACGAGCGTAGCCAGGCTAGGCACGGGGGTTACGACCCGCTACATATCAGTGAGTGGGCAGTTGTTTTCAGTATACATACACACACACACACACACACACACACACTTTTGACATTTTTCCCAGAAAACGTATTTAAAAACGTATTTAAAGGAAATGTGTTTTAAATGTCATGCCATACTTGCATCGTATTTTAGCGTATGCATTATCATGATTATGCATATTGTTTCATGATTATGCATATTGTTGCATGGTGCTGCGGAGGCCCAGGTAAGCCACATGTGAGTATATTATGCTGGTAATGATTATGAGATAGATGGTGATGTTGTGATGCATATTAAGCTCATTAATCTGCACCCCGGTGTTAGTGCTCCCACCCAGAGTTAGGGGCACAGTCCTTCACGTGATGTTCACCTCCCACACCACACGATCATCTTGGATCCAAGTTAGGTGCACAGTTCTGTCATATAGACCACTTTTAGTGGGTTCGACTCGTAGGTGACCCGCGATTAGCGCACAGTCTTCACGTGATCGTAGCACTAGAGCGTATTTATTTTACACCCAGTCCTACCGGTCAGACCACGTGAGGTGGTTCCGACTCGTGTGCAGATATGTATATACATGATGAGATATGTGACGTATATACATGATGAATTATGTGATGAGATATGAGATTGAGATGTGATTGAAATGAGCTCTAGATTCGCTGTATAGATCACGTCAGGTGACTTCGGCTAGCATGATTATTATGAATTGCATCACCTGGCTTACAGTTGGTATTTCATGATATTGGGCATGGCATACATATAAATATGAAACTTGATATACTGAGCATGTTTTGAATTATTTACGTATTCTATTTTCTGGGACAACTAAACTTGTTTTACGACGAGGGGTTAGTATATTCAAAGGAAGATAAGGTTTTCATATAAACTTCGTTTTACTTACCCACTCAACTTTGTTTTTTGCCCCTCCAGGTTCTGAGTAGAATTCTCGTTGTTGGCATAGCGAAGGCTCTCAAGGCAGTTTCTGACAGATCACCTGAGGGTATCGGTTATTTAGTACTTTATTCTGCTTGACTGCAACTAGACTTTTATGCTCTATATTCTTAGAATTCATACTTCTTCTTACACTAGTATTGCTAGTGTTTCGGTTTTAATTTATCCGTAAATTCTATTCTTTATCACTTCCACAATGCGCACATGGCTTACGTCACGCTCACGTGACGGCCTGCATGCCCTGATTCAGGTCGGGGTGTGTCATCAGCTCCTATGGAAGAATAAAGTTTTATTTTTCTAAGACATGTTAGAATGTTTTACACCCTAGTGGCTGAACCCTCCCTCTCCACTATTTGCTAGGTTTATGGTTTAATTATTGGACAATTTTTCTACATCTTTGGAATTATTTGTTTGGTTTGGTTTGTTTTGAATTATGGATAATTTTTTTTAGGGAAAATTAGAATTGCCTACATTTTTTTGATACTTTTTAGATCAAACATTAGTTCCATTTTAAGATTTAATTACGGCGCCTTAAATAATAGCCACATCAGCATTTTTATATTTATTTAAATTACATGTCATTATTTTATTTTATGAAATTAAAATGTTAATTATTGAATTCCAAATATGTCCTTTTAGGCTGATATTTCTTTGTATGTGACCTTTTTTTGTAGGAAGTGGTTTCTGGTTTGTTGAATTTGAGAATGTAGATTTCTTCTCCTATGTTGAATTTTTTTGATCTCCCATTTTTGAATTTTGAATGGACTTATTCATTTCAATTAGTGGTTGTTTTCACAATTTTATCTTGTTATTGGGTGAGATAATTAAGAGTTGCACAATTTTATGTTGTTATTGAGTGAGATAATTAAGAACACATATCTGGTTTGTTTTGGGAAAAAATTTCGTAAGAATATGGTGAAATTATTCAAGTCCACTCCAGAAGTAGTTGAGGTAAACATGCATATTTTGAGAAAAAAATGGTGTTGGACTAATTGACAAACTCTTGGAGGACTTGCCCAAACAGAACTATGCAGATGCATTCTTCTTAGGTGCCAGGTACGGTTGTTATGTTGAATTTTAATGAAGTAAGAAGTGCTTGTGTACATAGTTTTATTTAAGACCTGCCGTCCCACCGTTATTCATTTTTTTCATTTTTTTTTCATTTTTTTCATTTTTTTTTCATTTTTTTCGCTTCTCTTTATGCTTTTAGTGAACAGTATAGTTTTTAGGGGTTTTTAGTTTTAAGTATGAAAAGTATAATATTGAACAACATAATGTTAGGATTATGCAGTGTTTTGATTGATATTTTTTTGGCAAGTACGGTGAGATGTGGTCAAACGTCGCCGAGTCATTCAATTCCAGTTGGTAGAAAGCATAGGAGTTAAGTTGATGGTGGTGAATAAGGAGAGACGTATTGCTGCAGAGATATGGAACTCTTAATTATGTCCTAAAATGGAGAACCAGTTGGATAAGTTATTGGAGATGCGAAGACATTGGCACATTAGTCGGTCAAGCGAGTTTGTATTTGAAGTACATAGTGATGATTTGGTGATGGTGGACTTGAAAAATTGGTATTGTTCATGTCATCACTGGTAGATTAAAGATTTCTCTTGCTCACATGCAGTTGTAGATTAAAGCAATTTTTGGTAATAAATCATTACGTTTTTACTTGGAGAGATGTACATCTTGCGTACCAATTGTCGTCGAAAGTGCACCTTACGTACCAGTTATTGTCGAAAGTGCACCATGTTTTTACTTGGAGCGATGTGCACCTTACGTACCAAATGATTTGTATCTTTTAAATTAACATAATATTAAAAGACCTACCAAATAAGGCATGGTTAAAACTCACATTATATAACATTTCATCGGTCGGGTACATACCAATAATAAAATATTATGTACCAAAAACTTGGTACGTTCTAAATTAATCTTATTCATGAACCATACGATCATTATGTGTCCAATTAACATGAATTAATGTACCAGTTAGTTGGTAGTTTAATGCCAAATGATCATTACTCGTCGAATAACGTAAAAAGACATACCAAATAATTGGTACTTTTCAAACACACACTGTATAACATTTCATCGGGCGGGTAAGTTTCAAAAATAAAAATTTTAAATACTAAACGTCTGGTACCTTCTAAATCAATATTATTTCACGAACCAAATGATCAATATGTATCAACATAACATTTATTAACATACCAATTAGTTGGGAGTTTAATAACAAATAATCATTACTTTTCGAAATAACATAAAGACATGCCAAACAATAGGTACGTCTCAGATGCACATTGTATAACATTTCATCAGAAGGATACATTTCAAAAATAAAAACTTTACATACCAAACATTTGGTACGTTCTAAATTCATATTATTTCATGAACTCAACAATCAATATGTGTCAACATAAGATTCACTAAAGTACCAAAGTCCGGGTACGTAACAAATTTGTTATGAAAAGAGGGCGTTCAAAACTTACAGTACATTGAGTTGTTTTTTTTTTTTTTGGAAACTTACGGTACGTTGAGTTCAGAAAAACAATTCATTCATGATTTGTAGTTGATCGTAGGGGTGTTGAGTTCAGAATTTTATCGTTGTCGACCATCATAATAGCCTACGTATAGTGAATTCTAATTTTAGAAAATTGTTTTCCAAATCGACAAATTAAATGAGGAACTAGTGTACTATTGTAATTCAAATCTTTAAATTTACAAGATTAATATCTTTAAATTCAAATTCTTATTATCTTGAACAATCAGTATTGTTCTTAAATCAAAACCCTGAGACATCAGTTAGCAAGAATTTAGGAACCTCCTCTCTTTTGGCGTGAAGAAACTGGATATCGAAATCTGATTTGTTAAAAGTTATGGTAGATCATGTAATTTAGGTACATCAAAATGGGTAAATTAAGATACACATGGCACCAAAATTGTAAAAGAATGGTTAATCAAATTGTTAAAACAAACATGTTTAGTCTAAGAAGCCTAAAAACGAGGGGGCTATATCAAAACATCCCTTATTTTTATGGATATTATTTTGTCGATTAATTAATTAAAAGGAAAACTAATAAAAATGGCTTAAAAACTTTGAGTTTTAACGATAAGAACAAAATAAAGGATAAGGTGAATAGTACCAGGATTGACTTTTTGTGTAAAAATGTGGTTTTTCGTTAAAATGAACAGTACTGTGAGCTTTTCGTTAAAGTTCCCTTAATTAAATGAATGGAATTAAGGCTGATTTTGTGAAAAAATAAATAAAAAGTTACAATATTAACAATAGATCAACAGTATTTATGTTAATTATAAATAAATCAATCATGTATTGTGATACTTAAATGCATTTAAAATAAACAAAAATTACAAAATCAGCCACTACAGCTGGCACCCACTTCAACTAACACTCCCTTTCTCATAATTTTATATTTGCAACAAGTCAATACGGATCAGACACTGCATTGCAGTGTCTGTTTCATGATTCTGTTTTTTACATTTGGATTTAGACACTGCATTGCAGTGTCCATTTACTGGTTTCATTTTTTCATCACTCACACGCCTCCTACATGTTCCTTTGTACATTTGGATTTAGACATTGCAATGCAATGTCCTTTTCCTGGTTCTATTTTTTACTTTTGGATTCAGACGCTACGTTGCAATGTCCGTTTCTTGGTTCTATTTTTTTCATCACTCACATGTCTCCTACACTTCACACCTCACGCGACTCCTGCTTTTTACATTTAGATTTAGACACTGTAATGCAGTGTCCGTTTCCTGGCTCTGTTTTTTACATTTAGATTTAAACACTGTAATGCAGTGTCCGTTTCCTGGTTCTATTTTTTTATATTTGAATTTGGACACTGCAATGGAGTGTTGGTTTCCTGGTTTTGTTTTTTACATTTGGATTTGGACACTGCAATGCAGTGTTGGTTTCCTAGTTTGTTTTTTTTTTAAGTTGAGTAGACTCCTCCATGTAAACGAAGGGCGAGAAAGAGTGATATAATGTACATGTTCGAACTATTTATAGGATTCAGATCCTCTCAAGATCATTTTCATAAGAATAGAAATCCAACGGCCAAAGCCTATTCCTCCACCTTTCTTTCCCCTCAACTCCTCTTTCTCCCTCACACCCCTCACACCCCACTGTTGTTAACAAACCCCAAATTCAATTTCAGGTCATCTGTGCTCTAAGTCTGATTTATTTTTTCACTATCCCTTATTGTTTTAGCTTTTTATTTGTCATCTCTTTCTTCTCCTTCTTCATTTGGAGAGGGTAAGGTGAGGGACCTGCAATTGGTGGTTGTGGGTTTGGTGGGTTATGGCGGTGTTGGGGCTGATTTTGAGGTGGGGTTGAATTTAATTTGTAATTTGTGGAGTTGGTGGTTCAAGGTTGAGAGCTTCGAAGTGAGGGAGGAGAAAGAGAAAAGTTGAGGGGAAAAGAAGAAGGATAAGGGATTTTGCGTGTTAGATTCGTGTCAATGGAAGAGATCCATTGGTCTGGAGGATCTCCACAAAATTGATTCGGAGACGATCTAAATCCGTATTTATAATGGCTTAAACCCATATGACATTCATAGAGAGACAAAGAGAGAGAAGGATAGAAGAGTCAAATTCTAACTATTTATAATGACTCAAAGCCTATGTGACATTCATCATTGACGTATGCCTAATTAATAAAAATATATCATTGATTAAGTCTAAAACAAAAATATGTCATTGATATATGGCTTAATAGTAAATTTTTATTGACTTTTGGCTAAATTACCTTTATATTTATGCATGTGACCGATTCAATTAATTTACCTCTAGGTATAACTAGTGGGAAAGTTAGTTGTCTGGCTGATAGTGCTGCCACGCACACCATCTTGCATGAGAAACACTATTTTACTAACTTTGTATGTCACGTCCCAACCCGCGAATAAAGACTATTCACGAGTTAGGGTGTGAGCCATATCTTAGCTATAGAAATAAATTCTACAACCAAGATATGGTGGAAAAATTAAAATAATTTGAAACGATTACACAATACATCATATAACAAATATTACATAATATAAGCTTAAGTTTACCGCATATAATTTATTGAATACGCATCGGAAATAAAATTTTAGTATACAAAATGAGTAGCTATTGCAAATACATAAAATGTATGCAATGAGATGCATGAATGCACTCACTCCCTTCTAATCCCGCTAACACATACCTAAGACATCCAAGCCTGCACGTCCCATACCATGCTTATACCAATTGGCTCCGAATACTTTAGAATATGAGTTAACTCTCGTTCATCCCCCGACGCCCAATTGTATATTCAAGCCTTTCCCCCTACACTTGACATATACAAGATTTCATTATTTTATAACCAACCGGTTGTATACTCAAGCCCTACACTCGACGCCTAACATATACAAGGTTCATTATTTTAGATTCAAGGCATTCTTCATCCCTTGAATATCCTCACAACTCAAACACTTTACACAACTCAACACAACTGAACTCTCTTTCTTGCTTTGCAATGCATATGTATGTGTCATGTTCACATAAATATCAATAATCACATGTTCTTTAACAAGCTTGCAAACTTCAACATAAATCAAATTAATTAGTAACACGAATAATATAATCATAAATCAACAACAAATTAATAATCTTTAACAGCAACATAAATGATAAACAATACGTTACCATTTCCTCATTTTTTTATTGTTTCAATTTCATTTCCTCCCTCTTGTTCTCTTTCATCCTTCGCCACTTCCCCTTGCTCTTCTTTAATGTAGCTGAAATTCTACATATATAATAGTAGTTGGATTGCTGAAAATCTTCCATGAAAGTGAGCAAAAGAAACCAGAGATGTTGGCCATGCAAAGAGGTTGGCAGAGAAGGCTAGCTCAGCCGAACATCAGCTGTTCAAACTCGTGTACAAGTCATCACGTAGATTTGATTGTCGTAGTTTTTGGATATGTTATAGAGGAGATGATAAGGAACAACTTTAGTGGAGGTAGTGTTTCAATCAGAGCTATGAAAAATGGGGTTTTGGTACTCATAACATGGCTGTCCAGTTTTCTGCGGAATTGGAGACTGGGTTGGTATTTCCAAAATATGGGACGATCTCACCATTAGATTTTCCTGAAATTTGGATATATCATGGTAGAGAGACTGACGAACAAGTTTGATGGAGGAAGCTCTTTGATATAATCTACGGATGATGGTGTTTTGGTTTGTTAAATAGGCAGGACAAATTTCTAGTTTTTGGATATATTTCTTTTGATAGATGAAAATTACAGTGAGTTTGGTGGAGAGATTTGTTGGGTAAGGTCTCATGTATTTTTCTGAGATTTGTCTCACACTTATTGTATATCATTCTCAAGGGAAATAAATGGAGATTTTCGATGGTTTGATGGAAGTGCTTCTCATGGCAATGATCTCCAAATGTAAATGCATAAACAACACATGATTTAAGTGGTTCACCAAATTGACTACATCCACTGGGGTTTGCTTTCATTGTATTTCACTATATACGAGGGACTCACAAATACAATGAAAGATGGCTTAAAGCCTTAACATGTAAAAGAAAGAAGGTAATATAAAAGGGAGAATGGCTTTCTATTTGAAGTTGTTCCTTTTTGTTTCTTTCTTCTTCTTCCTCTCTCTTCTCTCCATGTCCCTTCCATTGGTTCTTGCTCCTTCCTTTATAAGGATTGAATAACATTTTCCTTCCCATCTAGTTTGAGGAGAAAGCTTCCAAGTGTGCCAATAGAAAGAAAAATACATGAAATGTGTTCCAATTGCTAATCATTACCATGAAATGTGTTCCAATAAAAAGGCAACAAGTGTTGTCCTAATCATTAAGAATGATAAGTGTTCAAGTGGCAAAGCAACAAGTGTCAAGTTAATTATGAACAGATGAATATCATGCAAGATGGATGCAAGTATCAAAGGCCACGTAAATGTTTATCTCAAGGTAAGCTTGATAGATTTGCATTGGAGTGAGAATATTTTCCAAATGATTAAGATTTCTTTGATGAGTAAGCACTTCTAATACGTCAAAGTGTTGCCACCTGCATTCAAATAGACTAACATACACATGCTATAGACTCCACCTCTTCACCCTAATTATTAGCTTCTATTAATTACCAAATTCCACCTCACCATTTGGATAAAATATCAAGACAAAACTACTCAATTAGTCCCACCTCAAACTCTCGGCCCTTTGTGAGAAAATATTAAACTAACTTTACTAACAAAAATTTCACCTCTCATTCTATTAGTAATTAGGTATATTTGTCCAATAAACCAAAATAGAGGAAATACAATTACAGAGGGATACAAAACTTTTGTAATATAGAAATAATATGTATACATACACTTTTTTATTTTTTTAATATGGAGTATTACATTGTACTTAAAAATGCATCTGTGACAACCCTCTCAGGCCTATCTAAACTGATAGAAGGATACGGAAAGGCCCGTATCATGTTGTCTAATGGTATTGAATTAACCATTAAAAAGGCACTCTATTCTCCCCGTTCCGGAAGAACGTCGCTGAGATTTAGAGATATTCGAGATAATCAATATCATGTTGAAACCACCGAAGAAAATGGTTCTTAATTTCTTTGTACCACTTCTTACGAATATGGCCAGAAGTGTATTCATGAGAAGCTGGAATGTCTCCCGAGTGGATTGTACATAACAACCAATCGATCTGTGGAGACCTACCATGTGGCCGACCTTATGCTTGGGTTCCATAGCACTCTCCTACTTTGGGATGACCAAATGGGACACCCTGGACGAGATATGATGCGTCGTATCCCTTAAGTATCACACGAGCATCACCTAAAATCTTATCCCGACCATCCGCTTTGCAAAGCATGCTCCCTGGGGAAGTTGAACAGTCAACCCTCAATTACAAAGATTATTCACAACCCCTTTAAGTTTCTTAAAATGATTCAAGGGGACATTTGAGGACCTATCCAACCAACATGCGAACCATTTAGATATTTCATGGTGTTGGTTGGTACATCGGTGCATTGGTCATATGTTTGCTTATTGTCCACACGCAATGCTACATTTGCGAAACTCCTAGCACAAATTATTAAGCTTACGGCTCACCACCCTGATTATTTGATCAAGTCGATTCGACTGGATAATGCTGGATAGTTTACGTCACAGACTTTTGACGATTATTGCATGTCAGTTGGGATTGAAGTTGAACATCATGTACCTTATGTTCACACCCAAAACGGCATAGTAGAAGCTTTCATAAAGCATCTTCAAACGATAGCTCGGACTTTGGTTATGTGAAACTAATTGCTGGTATCTGCCTAGGGCCATGCAATATTACACGCAGCTGTGTTGGTCCGCCTAAGGCCCACCGCTACCCAACCTCACTCACTGTTACAGTTGGTTACTAGATACGAGCCTGAAATCTTCCATTTACGTGTGTTTGAGTGCGCAGTCTAGGTGCTAATAGCGCCGCCACTACATACCAAAATGGGTCATCAGAAAAGAATGGGAATCTATGTCGGTTATGATTTGCTATCAATTATTCGCTACTTAGAGCCCTTGCCAAGAGATCTCTTTACCACACACTTTTCGGATTGTCACTTCAATGAGACAGTCTTCCCCTAGTTAGGGGGAGATAAGATCATTTACATTCCTGTAGAACGCCGCGAATTGTTGTGGATTACTTCCATTATGTCTCATTTAGATCCCCGCACTCTTCAGTATGAAACTGAAGTGAGACATATTCTAGATCTTCAGAGCATTGCTTAAAGCATGCTAGATGCTTTTACTGATCTAACAAAGGTGACGAGATCGCATATATCTGCTGCAAACACACCTACAAGGATCAACGTACTTAACGTATGCCGTAATACCGCCTTGGAAGGCTGAATCGTCCCCGAGGATGGGGTGGTCGTACCTTCCATGCGGCACGGTACACTGGCGGCTAGCCAATCATCTACTCCTACCCTGAAGAGTGGCAGACCCCCTGGTTCAAAGGATACACAACCCCATAAGAGGAAAAAGGCATAAACTAGTAACCTTAGTCTGAATCTGACCATCGCTTACTCATATGTTCCAACATATAAGGTTATTCTAGATTACAGTGATGTCATAGACGAGATATGCCTGCATGCCGAGAATCGCGAGATTTTCGTCCATTACGCAGTATTGGATGAGGTTTGGAATATGAATGAGATGATCATTGACGATGCATTTGTGTATACACTCGCTATTGACATCATGCTTAGCGATGACATTGAACCATGTTCCGTTGTTGAATGTCGATGAAGAATGGATTGGTTAAACTGGAAACAAACAATATTGGTCGAACTAGATTTGCTTGCGAAACGCAAGGTGTTTGGGCCCGTAGCACCTACTCCACCACATGTGAAGCCCGTGGGCTACAAGTGGATTTTCATAAAGACGCGTAATAAGAAGAATGAAATAGTGTGATACAAAGCACGCCTTGTAGCGTAAGGTTTCTCTCAACACTCTGGGATTGATTACGAGGAGACATATTCCCTCGTAATGGACGTCATAAAGTTCCGCTACCTTATCAATTTGGTAGTTCTTGAAAAACTGAATACGCAGCTTATGAATGTGGTAACATTGTATCTTTATGAAGAACTAGATACAAAAATCTACATGAAAGTTCTAGAAGGACTTCCATTGATTGGTTCAAATAGTTCTAGACCATGGAACACTCTCTCAGTTAGATTGAGGAGATCACTCTACCGGATGTGGTATAACTATCTGAGTGAATATTTGACAAGTTAGGGTTATGTGAACGACGAGCTATGACCATGCCTGTTCATCAAGAAGTCAAATTTCGGATTTGCGATCTTGTAGTTTATGTCAAAGGCATGAACCTCATCAGAACTTTCGCAGAGCTTGAGGAAATTGTCATTCACTTGGAATCAGAATTTAAGATGAAGGATCTTGGGAAAACTTGATATTGTCTCGGCCTGAAGATCGAGCATTGTTCGGATGGAATCCTAGTACATTAATCGAACTACACCCAAAAGGTGTTGCGACGTTTTAATGAGGATAAATATAAGCTTTCAAGTACTCTTATGGTTGTTCGGAAGCTAGATGCTAAGCGAGATCCTTTCCGTCCCAAGGAGGATGAGGAAGAGATCTTGGAGCCTAAAGTTCCCTACCTAAGTGCAATTGGTGCTTTATTGTACTTGGTTCAATTCATTAGACCTGACATCTCCTTAGCTGTTAATCTTTTGACTAGATATAGCAATGCGCCTACACGCAGACACTGAAATGGCAATAAATACATTTTCCGCTAACTCAAAGGTACGACGGATTTTGGCTTGTTCTACAACCATGAATCCTCGAGAGGAGTCGTTGCCCCCTTGGTCCTCGGGTTGATTCTCATCTCGTTGGTTACGTAGATGTTGGTTATTTGTCTGATCCACATAGGGCACATTCTCAAACGAGCTATGTCTTTACAGTTGGAGACACCGCAATACCTTGGAGGTCTACCAAGCAAACGCTAGTTGCGGCTTCTTCAAACCATGCTGAGATTCTCGCCTTGCATGAAGCCTCACGTGAGTGTTTTTGGTTGAGAGCAGTCATGGTACATAGTCAAAGCACTAGTGGTCTTTCTACCATCGTTGACCTTCCTATGATGATCTTTGAAGACAATGCAGCATGTATCGAACAGTTAAAGAAGGGATACATCAAGGAAGACAACACTAAGCATATAGCACCGAAGTTCTTTTATTCTCATCAGCAACAACAACATTAGAACATTGAAGTCAAGCACATTCGTTCCCAGGACAACATGACCGATCTCTTTACCAAGTCATTGCCCAAGTCTACTTTTCAGAAGCTTGTCCAAGGAATCGGTATGCGTAAATTATTTGAGTTGAATTGCTTGTAGTTCTATTATTTGGAAGTTATGTCTAACTCATGGGGAGTTTCCTGAAGCATACTTACTTGATCTTAATGTACTCTTTTTCCTACTATTAGGAGCATTTTTCCCACTGGGTTTTTGCTACCTAACGAGGTTTTGATGAGGCACCCATCCTGGGATGATTATACTTCGTTGTGTTTACTACTTTCATCCCGTATGACGTTTGTTTTAGACATTATGCATACTTCTCACATTTCTCCTTAGTCTATGGGTTTTGTACCTACCTTAGGTTTTACTATAGCGAGTTTTTGTGAGTTTTACTACCAATGCATACTTTCTTTAATTTGATACTTGCATTCACCTGTTGTGCCGACGACTTCATCAACTGTTGAAGACCTGATGCGATGTTTTGTTTAGTATTTACACACTCAAGGGGGAGTGTTGCAGTCCTATTAGATTAGGAATGTGATTGTGTAAATCCTAGTGTATCTAGGGATATCTTGGAATATTCCCTAAGTTAGATATTATCCTATCAATGGGGCGATTGTAGACATCGAAATTTTAGTGAAATAAATGTTGACCGATGCATTAAAATTACAACCTTTATTCATTTCACCTACATCACACACTTACTTCACCTACAACCTCCACTTACTTCACCTACAAACTCCACTCATTTCACCTACAAACTCCACTCATTTCACCTACAACATCCACTTACTTCACCAAAAAAATTTGTGGTGGTGATTCATTCTCAAAATCTATAAATAGGCTTCTCCATCACAAGACAAAGGGACCAATTCACATCACACCAAAACCTTGAAGCTTTGAAACTCTGAAAGCTCTCAAGCAAATCCCGAATGATCAAGAAAGCTCTCTTCGTTCTTCGTCAAAATCCTCTTTCAAGATCAAGCCTCGACAGCCCTTGAAGAACATCCATCCTTCAAGATCAAGCCCAAAAGCCCTTGAAAATCCGTTCATCCTAAGATCAAGCCCTAACGGCCCTTTGGATCAACAACATCAGCAAGTCTACACCACTGTTTATCCCCAGACCAAGCCCCGACGGCCCTTTGGATCAACAACCCATCCACAAATCTCCACCTTACAACGATAGAATCAGAGGATCAAATTGTAAAAGGGATTGTAACCCCAAAATTAATACAAAATATTATTTTGTACACGTGTTCTTGTTTCATTCATCGTAGGAATTTTTGTGTTTACAATGATATAACACATACCTCATAATTACATATCTCTCTCTCTTCTCTCTTGTCGCAGGCCCTCTTTCTCTCTAATCCTAAATACAATTTAGTAAAACCAATCACCAGTAAATATCGAAGTTTTCTCAAAAAACTAATCATTAACAATACCCAATTCTTTGTGACAAGAACAGAGATATCATTTATTAATCTCGTACCAGCTTGCCCTAATAAAATTTGAGTGATTAATATGAGACAATTTTTAATCATTGTTAGACTATAAAACTAGAGAATTTTTTTAGATGACGGGAACTCCAACTCAACATTGCCGGTTGGTGTTCCGAGCCAATGGTTATTTGACAACTGAATTTATTTATTTTTTCTTATTTAATTCATTCTCTTAAATGTTGAAACGTCACTCTGAAAACGTACAAATAAACAAAGTTAACATGTTTGTGAATAACCTTTCAGTTCCGTTTTGTTCTCAATCAGCCATCTACTTTGTTTTCCGATGAACATCTTCTTTGTCGCTGAAAAAAAAAGAGAGGGAAAAGCCGATTTGTTTCATATTACTATCGTATAGTTGTTTGGGACATTCAATGGTCTCTCCTTTGCCGTACGGATATACTTGAGTCTCAGTCCCTCTTATTTTCTGGAAAGATCTACAGGAAATTTATGATTATCTACGATGATGCTTCCTGCCCAACTCTGATTGTTTCTCCTCCTCCATCTTGTCTGTATTGTAGATTTTTTTCGGAATTGGAAAGCTTTGTCTCTTGATTTGTTAGCTTTTATTTTCTTGGTTCTACACCAAAAACAAAATAATAAAGAGGTGCTTTGCCGATTTTAATCACAAATCCCAGGCAAACAAGAACACTTTAATTATGGGTATGGGTTATCGGACGAGGAAGAAGAAGATTTGAAAAGTTTAACTCCGTTTAGCTTTTTTCGCCTTGGGACAAACATTTCAGCATTTAAGAGTTTGTCCAGTAAGATTAAAAAGAAAACCAGATGTCAAACAACTATTGGTTGGAACACCAACTGACGTGGAGTTCCGGGAACCCCGGAAAATTTCTTATAAAACTAACGGACAAAATTAACGCAAGACTTTGTGACTCAAATAAATTAATTGCTTATACTCATTCAGTATGAAATCTCGACCAATCAACGGTTACATTTGTCTTATTTCTTTATTTTTTCCCCCCTCTAACTGATGTTAATTCATGATTACAATCAAGGGGGATTATTCTTTTGAAACTTGAGAGAGGTAGTTGCCATAAAGTCGTACCAAAAGATCACAATCTAAGTGGGGGCTAGGAGAGAACATTATTATTCACCTAAATCATGAGACAAGACCTCCACATCCAATGAGAACAAAATTCCGAAACTTTGATAACCCTTTGAGGCTATAATATAAGCACTTGTCTCTAACTAGCTACTGTCGATTTTTCAAAGTCCTATTACTCTCCAGCAACCACCAATCCCAAAAACCAGTTTGCTTACTTAGCTGTATTCCCAACTAATGTGCAATAATTTTGATACAAGCCTATGTGATCTTATTCAACTATTATCCCTGTGATTGTTAGATAATCATTTTTGTGTGCTTTTTTCCTTACACATTTGTACTTTAGCACTGTCATTTGGACAAGGAAAATAAAAAAGGTGAATCTTGCTAATATATCTCACATCGACTGTATTTTTGAGATAAAAAAAGTTTAAATATCTTAACTTCACTCCAACTAATACCGGATCATTTTGTGATAAAACCTCACACATAACAAATTTTGTAGGTGGTAATTACTAAGTATTGGTGTTGTTGGAAATGAATCTTTAATCTGTCTCTCTGATAATTTGACAAAACCATGATTTAATTCCCTATAGTATGGGTCAAGTTTTACTTTATAGTCTATCAAGTTTCATTTTGCGATTTTAGTCATGGAGTTTAGTTATTGTTCCACATTAGTCTCTATAACAGGTTTGACACACATGTGAGGTGTATTGCACTTGTTGAAACATCCAATTTACCCTTCAGATTTTACACAAAATTTTAGTAACTAGTAAATTAAGTGGCTAAATTCGATAAAATTTAAAACGTAGAAACCAAAGTGAAACATTGCCCAAACTACAAGAAACCAATTAAAATAATATGACATTACGTTGTCACAATAACATGAAATTACTTATTTTCCATTACATTGTCAACCAAAGGGTTACATATAAAAAAGAGATTACTAGGAAAAGAGGCTCACGAAATTAGATATCCAAGATGCCTCTAAAACACTGACCAAACAAATGCCCGCTTTTATCCTCACCTATAAAAAAACCCTAGGGGACACAAAGGGATGAGTTGCATTTCGCAGACTCCTCGAAGGAAAAAAAAAACTCATACACAAGCTGTGAGATAACTTGCTTGAACAGTTGGGTAAATAAGCATGGTAAACAAGTTAACCATGCAAAAAAAGGTGATGTGAAAAAACCCTCCTGCAAAATAATGACAGCAAACAAGCTTGAAGGTAACTTGGTGAAGGATTGCAGGCCTTGTAAACATAAATTCTTAAAAAGGGTACTTAAACTTGGACTGGTTGGATATTTGAGGAAATACTCCTATTTATTCCGAAGCTTCTGCAGCAAGGAACATATCGAAAGCTGCACGTAGATTCTTGACGAGATCCTGCACCGAGAGGTTGAATTCCGCTTCCATCTGCCAAAGATCAAGATATTGTTTCAAAAATGACTTTAGATTAAAACTAGGGAAGTGATTTCCACACACTAATTTTATCCCCCAACATGCCCTTGTTTATTTCTACTTTTTGGATTGGATAAAAAAAATTAAAAAGAGTCTAAGGGACAAAAATAAACATTAGTTTGTAGAAGGAGAGATGAGCGTGCGGAAATCATTTCATTGGAAATATTACGAAGCAACAAATTTCATTCATACAATTGAGAAGGAAACTCACCTGAGCAATAATGGTAACATCAAGAGCACAGCTCCCAAATGTCATGACACTAGTATTGATGAATTTTAATTGGAGCTTCTCAACCTCTGATATTGTTTTCTCCACAACTCCTTTCCTTTTCTCACAGTGGATTCTTATCAAGACACTGTTGTCACAGAACCTGGCTTCGATTTCAGGTAGTGTTGCGTCAAACGGGCCTGTGGAGTTGTTTTCGTCTGAGAAAGTTTTGTCGCCATTGGCAAAGAGCTGTGTTTTCTTCACAAACACGACCGATTCCATGTTTTTGTTTCTCGTCTGTTCCTCAAGTGTCTTTACCTTGTCCTGCAGTTGTTTGATGTACTTGATTGAATCTCCCAGAACAGAAGCCTTGTCCATCTGTCATAGCATGAAGTATGACTCACGATTAGAAACGCTATTCAGCTGGTAAAAAAAAAATCCAAATTTCAAAATTGATACCATCCCAAAACCTACTGGTTGCTTGGAGTAAAAGCATGACAATCAAATGTAAAAGAATGCCTTGAATAAAATCTGCAGTGAATTGACAGATAGAGGATATAATTTCTGTTACCTTCTTTAGGCCAGGAATGAGTGCAGATAAAGCTACGAACCGCTGGCTGAGCTTCTCTCTGCGCTTCCTTTCTGCGATAATATGATCTTGAGTTGCTGAAAGACGAGGGTTTGTGCTGTTCCTATTTGTTCCCTGCCTGGCCTTAAATAAACAATTTTGGTTTCCAAATGAACCTTGAGCAAGCAATATATCAGAAGGGAGAGTGTTGGTGCTCTTTGAACGCACTGCTGCTGCCTCCTCCTTAGGCTTAAGCACCACCATTTGGTTTGCGTGATTAGAATTGACGAACGACAGAATGTTTGGTGAGGAAGCAACTTGTGGATTCGATGCAAGATGATCGGTTTTGCATGAAGTCCATCCATCGGTTTCGAGCTGTTTCGCTGGTCTACCAATACCAGTATGAGAATTATCGATAGGAGTTTTGAGGTTGAAAGTTGGGTGGAAGTGAGAGTGTTGTAAATTATCTCCAATTGCTGCTGCTAGTGGGAGCATACCGAGCTCATCCAAAGAGTTCATGTACTGCCACTGGTTGATGAAGAAGGGATCTTCCATTCCCTGTAAGTTAAACAATATCCTTCTTTATTATCAAATTAAATAGACAATATTTCTCAAAAATAATGAATGAAACTGTTTCGAACAAGTCCAAAACATTAATATTAATACAATTTCAAATTATTAATTATGTGCCAAATAATCCTTGAATTTTTACACATAAAAAGGCAGAAGCTTTGTTGCATATGTTTATCTTTGTCCAAAAGTAAAAGACACCAACGGTTTCTGCAGAATTAATTGTCTTACCAGCTCAGATAATCCTCCTCTTGATGAAATCTCCATTAAATTTGCTTCTTTTTCTTGGTGACCTAGAGCTCAAGGGAGGTTCCTGGAAAAACAAAATCATTGTAACAGGTTACTGGCCTCGTACAAAACAATCCGCTCAACGTGATCTATTAGAATGCAGGTATCAACAATTGGTAAAGGAAAAAATTAAAAGAAGCCGAAATGTTTTGAGCACGTATGCAATATTTCCGTCTTTAATGTGGGATACTCTCAACAGACTCCCTTTCGATACAAAATATGCAAATCAAAACTCTAAAATTGCGCAAGAAAAAACAACCCTAAACTTTGGAAGAAGAAGCTGAATCATACGACAAATATTTAGTAAGTAGTATTACAAGTAAGAAAGCTTACACTCGAACAATTAATGACCAAAGCTTATTCTTCTTGCAAGTGACTCTCTCTCCCTTAGAGATCGTACAAGACCTTGACCCGCAGCTTCAAGCTTTTATAGCTCTTGCTAAGTTCTCGTGGAGTTCATCTGTCTGTACCTCACCTTTAAACTCTCTCTCTCTCTCTCTCTCTCTCTCTCTCTCTCTCTCTCTCTCTCTATTATAGGTAGCATGATTTGATTACTAATGTTCCCATTATTATTCTAAGTTGTTACTATTGTTCCTCGTGAATTTGTTTGAATGCTAACTATAGCTAGCAAGCAAATTAGATTATTAATTTGTTTAATGCTAAATTATGGATTAAATATAGAGATTAACTAGAAATCCAATTTTGTTGCTTTGTGGACTTGTAGCAGGATCTTTCACCAACTATCTAGCCATTGAAATTTTAATTCAAGCAGTTGGCAATGAAGCAACAACAATATTAGAATTTAGACATGTGGTCCTCCACAATGTCCCCCTTATCACCAAGCCAACCTTGCATAGTTACATCAACAATTATTCTTTTTTTTTTTGACACTCAAATTCAAAGGCGTTGAGTGATTAACCGTGAAATGATATATTAGAGACATCAATTTATTACACATTTTAAAGTAAATTAACGATATTAATTTTTTTTTAGTCCGGACATTAAAAAATAATAATAAAAGACATGTTACATAAGTTAATATCTTAAAACTCGATAAAATAACTTGATATATTTAGTACCGCTAGTGATTAAATCGCGATCTAACAAATAAAACATTATCAGTTAGCATCTTAATATCAAAAGAAATAATTTCATATTTTGTGCTATCTAATTGAACTTGGCGATTAAATCAGAGTCTACTATTGTCCATGTGAGTTCAGATGTGTCATCTGGTGGTAGGTTTGGAAAGTAATTTTAAAAAGGCTTTTGGAACCTTCCCTTGAGTCTTGGGTCCTGGCTACTTTATGGGTTTATTGTTGGGCCGACATGTTCCGTCAAACCGGCTCATCAAGAGGTCGGCTCATATGTGATCGTGACTTCACATCCCTTTTCTAATTTCTAAATTACATTAATAAAACTTTTTTGTCAACAAAAAAAAAGGTAAAAAGATAATTTTATCTTTTACCACCAAACAAAATTATTGGCAGTAAAGTAAATTCACACAAACTAAATTTTACAGTTTTTTTTTTTTTTTTAAAACCTCACCCAAAGGTGATCCTAACATTCTTTAATTTTGAAAAATAAAATATATATAAAAAAAACTTTTCTTTCTAATCCATATTCCTTTTTTCTCCCTTTCCCCTTCCCATTTTAAAATATAAATTATTTTCACACAAAGTATGAGGCACATGCTAGTTTCTATTTAAAATATATTTTGCGAATTTGAACTTCTGCTAACATGAATATAATAAATGAAAATAATAAACACGCACTTTATTAGCGTTATGCACTCTTATTTATTTTTTTACTTTCATTATTTTCATTTGATTTATTCAATTTGATGGCTAACAAAAATTGTGCGTAAAATTACTTCCCTACATATATTTGTTCTCTTGCATTCACATTCAAGGATTTTTCTTTTTCTTTTTCTTTTTCTTTTTCTTTTTGGTCAATGGACTGCTTTTTTATTACCAACAACACACATTTACAAGAGAGAGACCCACATTCAAGGATTTTTTTTTTCTTCTTCTAAAGTTCTTTTATCAAGGACTCTCTTTACACCGTTCAATTTTTCAAATGCCACTTATATGTTAGTTCATATTTGGAAAAAGAAACACTTGGAATGCAAATTAAAAGTGGAATTATTTGATTGAGGATTGCTTACTTTGGATTGTGGATTAAGGAAGAAGACCATGCTCAAGTTGAACTTTCAACGCCAATACAACATTTTATGTACATGCATGGTATGAAAAATATAGAAAAAATATCGAATACTACTAAAATAAAATGATTCCATCACTAATAACGTTGAGACCTTTTTGTTGAAACCCTCTTCTACACTTGTTGAGCTACCAGCTGGTTAGATTTACATTTTCCCCCCTTAACCTACACGGTACTTGATGTGAAAACTATGTACATCACGAGATTCATGACGCTGTAAAACCAACCTTACCTTAAAATTCAATGTGCTAAAGTCATGGTTGTGGAAAGAATTGCTATATTAATACATGACGTGTTTAGACAGATCGGACTCGAACTCATTCCGGGTCACTTGGGGCGGCTGGATTAAGGAACTTCCTACAAAATGACGGTCAATGCATGGGATATTAGAAGGCTTTTCTACTGATATATATTGATAAAAATAAGAGGAAACATGTCACTGAACATGCATAATTGCATATGCATGGCAACTTTTTGGGTGCCGGAAACCAACTCAAAGGTACACAGAAGACACTCAAGAGAATCATAGTTTTGACAAATATAGTACTAAACCGTGTGGTGACGATATATAACTGTTTGGGTTAATATTTTAACTTTGGGCCTAAAGGAAGGAAGGCTCAAAAGGACTAAAGTAAGGAGACTCGCCCGAGGCCCAGGGCCAAGCCCAGACCACCCATTTCAAGACAATATGGCGGTTTCTCATTAATGCATAGGCTATGTGCCCATAATTTAATGAGACAAGTGATAAGATCAGTCAGCTATCAACCCAAAAGTACTTTACAGTGGCAATACAAGTAAATTACGGATGAGTCACTACCCTCCAGTTGCTTTCGGGCAAGAACAAAGCTACAGGCAGTCGGGTTAATTCGCCTATAAAGACGGAAGAGGCCCCAAAGACAAGAACACTCAACCAATCAAACAAACAAACATACAACTTGCCTTTCAGTCAAGCAAATACCCAGAAAGCTCTGCTTTGTCCAGACTCTGCATCTTTTTAGCCATAGATTCCCCTTACAAAGATAACTCTTGTCTATTGTAAAAGCTCTGCTACTTTCCCTAAATGTTGTAGTATCGATTCCCTCAAGTAAACTCGTTTACCACTCACCCCTTTTTTAGCATATACCCTTTGTAACTACAAAGCGAAGGGATCGCAAGACGTTTATTGCCTAACAAGGTGAAATCTTGCCTGACTCTCTTTGTCTTGTCTTTCAATTAGTAGATCTGGTGTTATAATGTATTCCCCAGTTTATGTTCAAGTTATTTCTAGTCTTTTGATGATCCAAAGGTCCATCAGTGCCCAGATCTGGTTCACTTAGTGGTTTTACTATCATAAGGGGACTAAATGGGAATTAAACTAATGACTTAAATCAGATTTGGACCTCCATCCTTTAAGCGTACAAGATAATGAACTGAAAGTCCTTGATCTCAAGGCATAGAAAAGAACTTAATGTGGACTTAACCCATCCACGACAATCCTTTGATAACAAGAAGTCAGAATAACTTGGGGTGCAAGTAATCGGCTTAAACACACTTGTTCTACATCTGCCATACTGAGATGGCAGTGGCACACCTCGCATTGAGTTATTTTTGATTGTGAGCCTCAAGACCTACACCTAAGGCCCCACAAAGCCACATTTCAGAACTAACTTTGTTCTCCTCTTGCAGCCTCTCAACAAGCAGGAGCCCAACAACCAACCAAAATGCCAACTCCTTGAGGAGCTGTGTGCTCGAGCCAGGGACCCTTCCCAGCGAAATTCCTGCCTGAACAATAACTACACTATTTATAAACGTATACTTTAAAACTTTACAGGATGCACCTTGTTGTAAAGCACTTGGAAATCAAATATGCATCTAGAAGAATATTTCTGATTCCTAAGCTATGTGTTGCGTGTGAATTGTGATTGTAGCCGACCAGCTTGCTGAGCTAATAAACCAAGAAAATAATAGGTATTAAACCAGTAAATGGCTTTTAAATATTACTTGATTGTAGCAAATTCTAAAGAGAATTTGATTACAATAAAATAATTGCCCTATCATTTTCCATAATCAAAACTACATGGGTTGAGGTGAAATCCATGTCAGACGTACGTCTATTGGAAAAAAGTTGCCGTCCTCAAAATTTTCATTATAATATTAGCATTATTCATATTGTTCAGCTTTGTCACAACATTTGTTCAAGATCTTCATGTTTGTATATATCTATTAATTAGTCATCATTCATACAATTGGGAGATCACTAGGTTCCGGCAGCATCTCCAAATTTTATCGCATCAATTACACTGCTGCATCATGCATGCACGACTGATTTGTGAATTCCCTACAATTGAGTCCAAATTATTAAGAAAAATGAGCCATAAAAAGTTTAATAGAGATCGAGGATTATCTCTTATCTTTATGAACATTACAAAAGCATGCGTGAGTGATTTGTCAATGATACCTTTCAAGTAGGGTTTGCAAATACGTGGTGTTTCACATTTCTTCAATTTATTCAATCAAACGGCAGAAAAAATTAAAAGGTATGGAAAGTGAAAAGTGGTATTTGGATAGCAACATCTTTTACAAATCTCTCTCACATGCCTTAATAATGCTCAGGATGACTTTTCTAATCCCTTTACGTTACACTTTGAACATTCCTTACTAATTTGATCCCAATATCCTTCAAGACCTGGAAACTCCTCAATTAAACATAGGCCAAAGGAACATTCTGCTATATGATATGTGGTTAACTGCATTTTTTTTTTAATGTTGATTTGTTACCCGTGGTTATAACTTAAATTGATAAAGATGATTGCCTTAATTAATGTAATCGAATTTTATCAAACTGTTTATTTAATGTAATCAAATTTTAAACCTATCATTTATATGTAAAGATGAATATCTTCGTAGTACCGATTATACTTTTTAGGCTTATATTTAATTATACACACTTGAACTCGAGTTCAATCATACTTTGCCTTCCTGAAACTTAAAAGTAGCCACTTTGCTCCGTGAAACTCGATTTTGGTCCCACTTTGCCCCCTGAAACACAAAAGTAATAACTTTACCCCCTGAAACTCAATATTTTTTCCACTTTGGCTTGTTTCTATGTATTTTGTTAAATAACCATTAAGTTTACTTATGTGATATAATTAAGGTCCACTTATGGTTGACATAACCTGCGTATAAAGCTAACATATCTAATAATATTGTATAACATTCATCCCTTCTCCCTCCATCTCCAGCTACCTTATCATTAAATTAAAAGAGGCAAGCGGATTGGATTTTTTTATTTAGTTATAGTTCCATTGTTTTTTCATTTCTTATGTTCTTAATGGAGGCATGGCTAGTGAGGAGAGAAGATGGTTCTTTTTGTTCATTTTTAGCATGTTACCAATTATAAATTTTGAATGGATGAACTTATTCTAAAATATAGAAACAGGGCAATGTAAAACGAATTTTGAGTTTCAAGGAGTAAATTGGCAAGTTTTGAGTTTAAGGAGCAAAGTGAGATCAAAATCGAGTTTCAGGGAGCAAAATGAGATCAAAATCGAGTTACATGGAGTAAAGCGGCGAGTTTTGAGTTTCAGTGGGCAAAGTGGGATTAAAATCGAGTTTCAGAGACTATGACAAAGTGGGATTGAAATAAAGTTACAAGGAGCATAGCTGAAAATAAGTCTTAATTTTGAATACCTTAACAAATTAAAGACTGATTATGATAGAAAGGCTATTCTTAAAATTAACATAGTAAATAGGATTAAGTACCTAAAATCCAACAACCTTTTAGCATTATTCCAAATTGGTCTCAACCTTTTTAAACATTTCACACAAGTACCCGACTTATTAAAAATGTCACATCAGTTAAGCCCCAGTTAATTTTTCAAACATAGATTGTATTTAAAACCCACGACTAGTTATATCATGGACAATATTAATATTAGTTGTCTCAAAATCTAAATTTCAAACATAAATTATATAATATGGAATCCAATGATCAAACGGTTATTGAATATATTGAATAAAAATTGGATCCAAATTACATCAGGAGGACAACCTCTTAACAAAGAAGAGGATGAAGAATTCAAATAGGGTTTCAAGGAGCTTGATTCTACTCATGTGATTTCCACATTCGCCGATTATCAACTCGTAAAGCTTCTAGTTTTTCTTTTTGGGTGTTGAAGATGGTGGTGGTCGCATCATGGTAGTCAAACTCATTTTAGCAACCATGCCCTTCTTCTCGATGTTGGTAGCTTGAGTTGTAGGTGGATTTGGTAGTTTTATGTCGGGTTTGGAGGTGATGCTTGATGAGGGTGGTGGTAACCGATAGTTAGTGGAGGCTATGCTTTCATGACTTTCTATTGATTGTGGAGACAAAGTAAGCCTAGGTAATCTAACATATTTTTAACTAGTGCTTAATGGATGTAACATTTTTAATAGGTTGGGTACTTGTTTGAAATATGTTAAAAAAATAAAGACCAATTTGGAATGATCCTAAAAAATTGGGGTGTTTTAGGTACTTAATCCTAGTAAATAAGTAATGCCATTACTAGCAAACAAAAATGGAAGCGGTGAAGCGGTCCATGTTGGCCAAGGGAGGACAAAAATTCAATGGACTTGTCTTTGCAGAGGGAAGTTTCCTGCAATTTAGTTGTACAAGATACCTTTCTTAATTTGTGATCATATTATTGTAGGGTTTGCGAGCTGTACAACTTCAACATCTCTCCTTAACTGTAGACCGAAATTATGCATGACCAAGAGGACCAAAATTTCGTTTTCAACAAAAACTCTCTCTCTCTCTCTCTCTCTCTCTCTCTCTCTCTCTCTGCCCTCATATTTCTTGCTGCCACACAATTGAATAGCAAACGTTTGTTAACTTTTGGTCACTCACTCTATTCGAGAGATATTTTGTTTTTATGAAAGATGAAATGAACTTTGCAAACCTAACCGGTCAAATCTTAGTCTAAGAAAAATTACATATAAAAGGTTACTAAATCAAATATATGAACGAAAATAATCGTGCCCTATTAGAAAATTTATCAGCCACTATATATTTTTTTTCATGGAATAATATGTATAATTGTAGAATTATGACTCTTTGTATATATGTGCAAAAAAGTATTACAATATATATAGAGTTATATTAATCTCTATTGAGGTAGGAATTATATACCAATTACAATTGGAAATTACATTCCTACAATACATGCTACAATCACGGGGAGGATTTCGAATTAATTAAGTCTATTATAACCCCCCAACCTAGACGAGCTTGATCGGACAGGTATGGAACAAAGGAGTTATGACGAGGCTACTGAAGAGATTTAGTAAGAAAATTGGCCGGTTGATCAGCAGATGGAATGTAACAAACATGATCACCACTAATAGCAACTTTTTTCACATGCAAAGTGATAATCAAGTTTGATTTGATGCGGCGAGCATGATGAATTGGATTAGCTGCAAGATAGGTGGCACTCAAATGATCAAAATGTAGTAAAATATGAGTAGTCAAGCGAACCCCAAGCCCACCAAGAAGGAAACAAACCCAAGTGGTCTCAGCATAGGTATAAGAAAGGGAGCAATACTCAGACTCAGCACTCGAGTGGGAAACAATGGCATGTTTTTGTAGCACCAAGAGATGAGAGTAGAACCAAATATATAAGATAACCAGTAGTGGAGTGTCTAGTATTCGGATAAGTAGATAAAGCAACAGAAGTAGTCTGAGGACATAGATGAATCCCAAAGTTTAAAGTACCTTTAACATAATAGAGAATCCTTTTAGTTGTTATCAAGTGAGTAGTGTGAGGAGAACTCATATAAGGAGCAACATTGTTGATAGCAACAGAAATGTCAAGACGAGTAAGAGTAAGATACTGCAGAGAGCCAACTAACTCATGAAAAACAGTGGGAGAAGCAAGCAAAAAGCCATCTGTAGTAGTGAGAGCAACCTTAGCAGTAAGAAGAGTCGGGGCCGACTTACAGAAAACCATATCAAACTTTGTAAGAAGATTAGAGCATATTTAAGTTGATATACATGTAGGGCACTGGAGTCATAAGTAACTTGTAATCTCAGACTATAACTGAGGGCCCCTAAATCCTTAATGTCAAACTGCTTTTTAAGAATATCAATAAACTGAGTAACAAGATTTGAAGAGCTACCACTGACAACAATATCATCCACATAAAGCAGCAAATATATAGTGTGAGTGAGATGTCGAAGTATAAAAAAGAGAGAAATCAGCAATTTTATGAATTAATCCAATGGACAAGAGGAAAGAACGGATTCGATTGAACCAAGCACGAGGAGCCTGCTTGATACTATAAAGAGATTTGTGAATGTGGCAGACATGATGAAGACATGCAGAGTTAACAAAGCCAAGGGCTGATCCATGTAAACATCTTCATGAAGAAACCTATGGAGAAATGCATTTTTGACATCCAACTGGCGTAAAGTCCAATCCTGAGAAATAGCCAAACTAAGAGCAATGTCTATAATGGTATATTTAACAATAGGACTAACCGTCTCAGCATAATCAACACGTGGCCGCTGATGAAAACTCATTGCCACAAGACGAGCTTTATACCTTTCAATAGAACCATTATGATTACCCTTAACATCGAAAACCCATTTGTAGACAGTGTTTTGACCTAGATAAGAAGACATAAGAGACCATTTTGATTACGCAAAAGAGCATTAATTTCCTCTATCATGGCTAGCTACTAGTGAGGATGTTTAGAGGCATGTGAGAAACATATAGGTTCGTCAATTTCAAGAGACGCTAAAAAAGTGTGCGGAATAGGATACCGCACAATGCCATCAATGTGGCTTTTGAGTTTGATGATCCTATCACGAAGCCGAGTGACCATGGAGTGAGTGAGAGTAGCAAATTGAGGATGGGGCACTAGCCCAAAGGTTGTTGGTGGATGAGTAGGCATGGGCCTAGTGCTATCTGATGGAGGAACAAACAAGGGGCCAGAGCTGTTTGATGGTGGAATGCGAAGGGGGTCAGGGCTGTCAAATGGTGGAATAGGCATTGGCCCAGACATTTTGTTGGGGGACATAGCGAGTGCCTAGTGATGCCAAGTCCAACTGGCGGTGCAGTGGGTGTGGGCCCAGACATAGACAGAGGCTTGGACAGAGGCCCAGAGGAGGATTGGGCATGCTGAAGCTCAAAACTGCACGTACGCTAGGAAGAGGGTTGAGATGACGCGGCAAAGTCAAGAAGCAGGCCACGGGAAAACTGTGAGTTTAAGGCAAACCATGATGAGTCAGGTAATAGGCTATGCATAGGGATAACCCATACTGAAGATTTACACACCCGAGAAAAGAAGACTCGTTAAAAATAAGTGGCGTGTTAGCGAGGGGATGAGGATGGTGGAATGGGCTTACGCAACAGTTAGGTGAGGTGGCTTGGGTAATAGGAAGTTCTGTATACTTTGAAGAAGGTGATACCTGCAAAGCACTGTAAGGAAAAGAAGACTCGTTAAAAATAACATGACGTGACGCATAGGCATGACTAGTAGAGGGACCAAGAAAATGATAACAATTATCATGAGAACTATAACCTAGAAAGACACAATGTTTAGGATGACTCTCTAACTTGTGAGCAACATATGGGTCAAGATGAGGACAATAGAGAAAACGAAAAACATGAAGATGAGAGTAGGTGAAAGGATGACTAAAAATGACTTGATAAGGAGTGGTTCAACCTAAAGCGGGTGTGAGAATGAGATTAATAAGATGAGCGGTAATATGAGCCGCTTCAACCCATAAGGTGTGAGGTAAGCCAGTGGTGTGGAGAAGGGAGTGAATAAGGTTGGCAATGTGGCAATGTTTTTGTTTGGCAAGCCTATTTGGTTGTAGTTGTGGAGTGTGGGGGCACGAATAGCATTGTTCGATTCCATGTTCATGACAAAAGGTAGAAAATGATTGATTGACATATTCAATACCATTGTCACTTTGGAGGACCATAATTGTGGCATAAAACTTGTTATGAATCATGACAACAAAGTGTTTAAAGTGATCAAAGACCTCAGATTTTCGTTTTATAGGTTTAATCTAGCAATAACATGAAAAATCATTAGTAAAGAGTACATAATAACAAAAACCACTGGCAGAAGTAACTGAAGACATCCACACATCAGTATGAATAATACAAAAAAGGGAAGAACCATGAATATTATTATTACAATAAAAGGGTAATTGGCTAGACTTGCTAAGGGCACAGTCTGTACAAAAGACTTTGTTGACTTTGACTGTAGGACTTAAACTAGAACAAAGACGAGACATGACTAATGGCGATGGATGACCAAGAGGTTGGTGCCAGGTGGTAGAATAAACAACGACATAGGCTTAAAGTACGGGAAAGACTATGGAAGACAGAGACAAATGATAAAGCCCATCTTTACAGAGTCCTGGAAACAACAACACACCAGTAAGTGAGTCATTGATTTGATAAAAATGAGGAGTTAAGACAAAGAATACTAAATTGTCCTGGGTAAAACGAGCAACATGCAAAATATTTTTATGAAGTTCACGAATAAAAAAGGTATTTTGAAGGTAAAAATTAGAAGAACGAAGAGAAAGAGGAATGGTACCAGTATGGATAATGTTCTTAGCATCACCATTACCTAAGTAGACATTAGAAGGATCGACATAGAGTTGCATATGGGGAACCAAAGACGATTGACATGCTATGTGGTGGGTAGCTTCCGTGTCAGGATACTAAACAGGTTCGGGTTGCTGAGTAAATTGGGTTCCAAAGAAAGGTGATGCCTAATCTGGCCCGCTGTAACGATGTGGACAAGTTTAGTAGGTATGTTAAGATGTGTTACAATTGTGACACCAAGCTGGGCCAATGATGAAGGGTGTTGTAGTAGGTCGAGAAGAGCGCTGAAGTTGGGAAGACGCTGGTTGCTGGGGTAGAAAATTAGGCTAAACAGGTTGGACTGAGCCTATATTAAAGTAAGGCTACTACTAAGCATTCCAGGGTTGCGGTTGATGTTAGTAGGCTGAGTTATATTAAAAGGCTGATGTGGATGATTCTATGGCCTGCGATTGCCCCTAAGGCTAGAGGGGCCACGCCAGCCTCTATGGCTACCTCGACCACCCCCCTAGAATGGCCACGACCACCACCAATCCTTGAATTGGAATAGGACGATGGATTCACCATGAGAAGAGCTTGGCCATTGTGAACTCCAGAATTATGTTTGGGATTTTATTTGTTAAATGTGGGGATCTTGGAACGTAACTCTATGAAGAAACATAGAGGGTCATTGAACAAGGTAGTGGTGAGCATCCAGTAATCAGGCTGAGTTCACGAATAGTACACATAACAAGATCTTTATTAGAAATAGGTTCACAAATTATAGCAAATTGATTAGCAAGATATTGGCTTATTGCTTGTATGCATATGCGGTGTTGGAACCTTCGGACAAATCTAATAGTTGAAAGCGCATAGTGGCTTCATTAGGGACAAAGGTCATAGTAATCTGTGTATGAAGACAATCATACAAGGCATGTGACAAAGCACAACCAACAGTGAGATAAAGTAATGATTAAAAGATCGTACTCATGCGATAGCTAAGTAATAGTTAATCTTGTTGATACCAACGATAGAACTCATGATTAGGGATTTTAGGATGAGAGAGAAAGTCGACTTCATTGTATTTAGGATTGGCAATAGTGGGTGGGGGAGAGGGAGAATAACCGTCTATGTATTTCTAGAGATTATGACCAATGAAAAAGAGTTTGAGTTGACGAACCCAAACAATATAGTTAATGGTAGAAAGTTTAAGGAATTTTGCAGTGTTTTGGCTAGAAAGAGAGGAAGAAGATGATGCCATAAGGGGAGGGATGTGAACGGTAAGTGGATTTGGTTTTTTTTTTTTGTTTTTGTTTTTTATTTGTTTTGTGTGTGTGGTTTGGGCGGCAAAACAAAACATGGAATTGAATTCCGATTACGGGACACTCCTTTGTTTACCTAACATGGAGGAATCAAAATCTATGTGGGTCCCATCTAAATTATGGAATCCAATTCCTATTTTTGGAGGATTTGGACTCCTTATATGGGGTTGGGATTTAGATTCCGGAAGAAGTCGGTAATCCGAATGGACTTATTTTACCAATCGTGTCCTCAGTTGGTTTTTATTATTCCAACATGGCCCTTCATCTCACCAGAGAGACATTGCCTAGCTCTGCAAATTTTTCATCTTTTCACCACCGCACCCTTCCCCACCCAAGGCCACATCTCATGCCTACTGAAACCACTCCCAACCATCTCTCTCTTTGTCTCTAGAGAATTTTGTAATCAAAACACTGGAAGTGAGAGAAAGAGTTATGGTGTGGTGGTGGCTCGGTTCTTTATCAGGAGTTGCCATGAGATGCACTGCATAGAGAGTGTTACGGTGATGGAATAGAGAGTGTGACGGTGGGGAATAGAGAGAGAGGGAGAGTACTACAGTAACAGATAAGTTTGGCATGTTTTTTTGTTTTTTATTTTTCTCTTAATAAGAAATTAATTAATGTTTTCTATTAATTAGGCTATAAAATAATTTATTACTAATAAAACAAGAGTAATAATAATTTATTTGAAATACACAGGAAAAAATGAATAAAACTAATTAAAGTTGAATTATATACGAATAATTTAATTAGTATATAAAATAATGGAAAAAAATTCGACCATAAAATAATTTAGTATGGAAAAGGGCGTTTTAGTAATTATATTAATTTCTATTTGCGGTCCTTAGTCATCTCAATTGTTAGATTGAAACCTTAATGTTTTTCAATTTTTTGATCGAAGTCCTTGAACTTTATGTTAACACATCAATGGTACTGCCATTGATGAAGGCAAGAAACACAGATATCACAGAACCTTATGATCGAAGAGATGAATGTGAGAGAGAGAGAGAGAGAGAGAGAGAGAGAGAGAGAGAGAGAAAGAAAGAAAGAGGGAAATAGTATCTTTGTATTTGTTCAGAATGAATGAATACAGTGGCCTTACAATCTTCTTATATAGAATCTTAGGCCTTAAGCTTGCTGACAGTTACTAACTAACTAACAACTTATCTGAGGTGGCATAACAGACTTGCTAAGATGGCATTTGATGTGGCATTATCTTCAACATCCCCCCTCAATCTCAACTGCGGTTCCCAAATTGAAGATTGTAGCAATGACGATTGAATGCTGGACTGTGAAACCCTTTTGTTAGTACATCAGCAGTTTGATCTTCAGTATAAACATACACTACTTCCAAATCATTCTTTTGTACCCTCTCCCTAACAAAATGGTAGTTTTTATCTAGGTGCTTGATCCGAGAATGAAACACTGGATTTGCACCCAAAGCTATTGCAGACATAGTGTCACAGTGGATGATTGGAGGTGCAGACAAGTGAACTTTCAGATCATTCAAAATGTTCCTCACCCATGCAATATTAGTTGTAGGATGTGTGAGAGCCTTATATTCAGCTTCAGTTGAGCTTCTAGGACTGGATTTTGTTTCTTTGCTTGCCAAGATATAGGATTGTGCCCCAAGAATACAACATAACCAATTACTAATCTTCTAGTGTTAAGATATGCAGCCCAGTCTGAATCTGAGAATGCACTGAGATTAAACAATGTATTTGCAGTATAATTGATTCTAGTTTGACTTGTACCCTTCAAATATCTGATAATTCACTTCACAGCTCCAAAATGCAATTCTGTTGGAGCCTTCATGAATTGACAAACTGAATTAACTGCAAAGGCAATGTCTGACAGTGTGAAAGTTAGATATTGTAATGATCCAACCAAGCTTCTGTATAAAGAATGATCTGCCATTGGAATTCCTTATGCATCAAGCAACTGACTGTGAGGTTTACAAGGTGTGGCTGCAGGCTTGCATGAATCCATTCCTGCCTTCTATATCAAATTTGTAATGTACTTCGATTGATTAACAAATATATCACCATTTTCTTTATATTGAATCTGTAGACCTAAGAAATAGGTCAGCTTCCCTATATCCTTCAATTCAAATACTTTAAACAATTATGTGATAATATGCTGTACTTTAGATGGATTTGATCCCGTGAGGATAATATCATCCACATATAACAGTAGCATAATTGTATCCACACCATCAAACTTAACAAATAAACTTGTATCCGAAAGAGATGCAATGAAATTCAGTGTAATTAGGTAGCTTGTGAACTTGGAATTCCATGCCCTGGGAGCTTGCTTTAAACCATATAGTGATTTTATCAGTTTACACACATGATTTGGTTTGGTAGGGTCAACAAAGCCTTGAGGTTGTTTCATACACACCTCTTCTTGTAAATCACCATGCAAGAAGGCGTTTTTAATATCCAATTGCCTTAGATCCCAACAATTCACTGCAGCAACTGCTAGAATTATTCTCACTGTTGTGTGTCTTACTACATGACTAAAAGTATCCAAGTAGTCAATCTAATGCTCCTGAGAAAAACCTTGAGCCACTAATCTGGCTTTGTACCTTGACAGACTCTCATCTAGATTTTTCTTGATTTTGTAAACCCAAATACTACCAACTATTGATCAATCATGTGGTGGTGGAACAACATCCGTGTACCTTGTGCCCTGAGAGAATCATACTCCTTTTGACTTGCCGATTGCCATTGTGGCACATTAGCTGCTTTTTGAAATGTACTTGGTTCTGTCACATTACTTATGTCAGAAATCAATGAATACCCTCAAGTAAAAAAGTCATCTTCATTAAGTTGGAGTGATTGCAGTTCAGGAAATGAGGCAATCATGGTTGCATAATTCTTTCTTTGAATAGCTTCACTTCTTAGTATAGTTACAACAAACTTAGAAGAACTGATAGAACAAGTATTAGATTCTGGTTCTAAATGTACAGGGAGAATTACCTCAAGTTGTGATGGACCTCAAGTTGTGATGGAGAGTGGACATGCAACATGTGATTTGGAGATTGATGTTGCCTTGGAGACACAAATTCCACAGCAGTTGAAACATTGTCATTAGGCTCACTGTGACTTGAATTAATACTAGTATCTGCTGCTGACTCATTATTGTGTTCTGATCTTATTTCTTCATGAATCATTTATGTATCAACACATCCATGCCCTTGTCTTTGATCCTGTTCACATATTTCAGGTAAGTGAATCACTACATTTGACAAACTGGACTTAGACACCTCTCTTGTATTACTTGAACCTGTACTCTTCTTCTCATTCTTGAAAGGGTAAATGTCTTCATCATGAATAACATGTCTTGATAATATAAACTTTATGGTATTTATCTCAAAACAGATAACTCATTTGTATCCTTAAGTAAACCCAAGAAAAACACACTGAATTGACCTTGGTTGCAGCTTATTTCCATTGAAAGACCTGAGTAAAGGATATATTGCAGTGCCAAAAATTCTTAAACTGTGAATCTCAAGATTTTGGTTAACACCTAATATGGTGATTTCATTCCAAGTACTTTACAATGCATTCTGTTGATCAAGAATGCAGCATGTGAACATGCATGGTACCAAAATGGTATAGGAACACCTGTTTCATTCATCATTGTCAAAGCTATTTCCACTATATGTCTATGCTTCCTTTATGCAATCCCATTCTGCTGTGGGGTATGTGGACATGACAATTGATGAACAATGCCCTTATTCTGCAGAAATTCCTTAAACAATTTACTTCCATACTCTCCTCCACCATCAGATTGAAGACACTTAATGGTTTGATTAAATTGAGTAGTCACAAAGGCACAAAACTTGACAAATATTGAAAATGCATCAGATTTATTCACCATAGGGAAGATCCATACAAACCTAGAATAGTCATCTACAAAGCTGATATAATACCTATAACCTTTAACTGACTTTTGAGGTGATGGACCCCAAACATTAGTGTGAATCTTATCAAACACAGCTTTAGATCTTTCTGATCTTACATGAAAAGGTAATTTGCTCATTTTGCCTTGAATACAGGCTATACACAATGAAGCACATTCATCTACACTAACTGGTAACTGACTATTCTGTAACATAGACTTCAATATCTGTTCAGATGAATGTCCCAATCGTTTATACCATATAACAACTTTAACCTTCCTTCCCAAAAACACAGCACATCTTCCCAATCTTACAGCAAATGATTTATGAAACACACTTACTGGAATCTCGAACAATTCTCTATCATCACTCTTTCCTTGGTACAAAATCAGATGTGTTGCCTTGTCCTGTATAAAGAAAGTCAAATCACCACATATAAACCAGCAACCATTGTCTTTACATAGATTCTTTATAGATAACAGATTCATAGCTATCTTTCGCACATGTAAGACATTATGTAAAATGAGAGAATTAGAAGATGTGTTAATGACAGATGAACCAATGTTGTGAACTAGAAAACTTTCACCACTTCCAACAGTGATTTTAGCATCACTAGTATATGGAGTTACTTGGCTTAATATATTTAGATTGGCAGTCATATGGTGAGTGGCACTTGTGTCAACCGCTCAAGTGTCTGCAGCTGAAAACTCATGAACCGGTGGATTTGAGCTTGAACTTGCAATGTTTGATCCTTGTGCTGTCATTCCTACAAGAGATTGAGGTGGAGTTGCACCTTGATAGGCATAATTGTTCCTATGATAACACTCCAGAGCCGTGAGTCCTTTCTTTCCACATATTTGACACACCAGAAAACCATTTGTTGAATAACCATTGAAATTATGCCTTTGATAATAATTTATAGCTGTATGGCCTCTTCTCGAACAAATTTGACATTCAGGTGTCATTGTAGACTTGTAGTTAGTGTTACCAGTCCAATTGTTTCCTTGCTTAAAGTTATTTCCAGAGAAATTTTTTCCAGAACCTGAATTGTTGCCAGAAAAAGAACCATTGCCATGCTGTGAACTTTTCCCAGTATCTGTGTATCCATTGGAGTTTCCTTGTCTATTTCCAAAGTTTGAAAAAGACCTGGAATTATTGTTATTGCTATAGAACCTTCTATGATTATTGTTGAAATTATTCCTTTGCTGTGAATGAAAGGTCTTTCCTCAATTACCTACATAGCCAGAATCACCATTAAAGCCTTGAAGCCCTTGAGAACTTGAATTTTCTCCTTGTTCATAATTCGAAAAACATCCCTGAACTCCTTGTATATTTGATGGCTCCCCTTGCACACATAAAGCAGACATAGAACCTATAAGACTTGTCATCCTGGACTCAATATACCTTTCTGCACCAAGAAGCTGTGCTCGAAAGTCTTTTAAAGAAATATAAGAATCCCTTGCCAAGATTACTGTTTTAATGACTTCAAATTCGGGTGGCAACCCAGATATTGCAGCAATTATGAAATCATCGTCAGTGATCTTTTCTCCAGTAGAAACAAGTTGATCTCTGATTCTTTTCAACTTCAACAAATACTTATCCACTGAGTCTATGCCTTTTTGTATAGTGTGAAACTCTGACTTCAGCTGATTCACTCAAACTACAGGGATTGATGCAAAATCTTTCTTGAAGACATTCCCAAGCCTCCTGAGATGTTTTACAACCCATAATGTGATCCATCTCTTCATTCGAGAGGGTAACAATTAGAAAACTCAACAATGCCAAATCTTTCTTTACCCATTCTTTGTATTCAACTGTTATTTCTTTTGTAACCCCAGTTTCTGTGCTGACATAATACTTTGGTGGACATTGAGATTCACCAGTAAAGAACTCAAAAAGATCATAACCTCTTAACACAGACTGAAATTGATAGCTCTACTTTGTAAAATTATCATCTTGAAGCTTCACAGTTATCATTCCCAAAAGTCCTTCAATCTTAACAGAATTTGCTGCCATTATATCTAATTTCGAAAAATTTCTCACCAAAATTCCTTATTTCTTCTTTAAATTAACAATCAACCAGCAATAACCAATCAACAGAGAAAAACTTGTAATTAATCTCAAAGATGCTACTCTTCACACTTTGGCATCGGCCTTCAACAAGTGAAAAACAAGAATCACAACTATATCAATCCAATCACACTTTGGCATCGGCCTTTAACAAGTGGATATCACAAACTACTTCACAATTCTATCAATTTATCAATAACGGCTTCGGCCTTGTATTGATCATATGCACACAAAACTGACATTTACATAAACATATAGAGTGCAATAACTTTAAACTTACTCAGAAAACGCCATGAAACTTGAACCATAAACCCCAGATAGCATAGTACAATTCTAACTCCAGAGAACATTTCATAAGAAATACCTGACCGAAGAAATCACCAAAGATCGCCCCTTTGAACTTGCTGCAATATCTCCACGAAACACCTGTACACAAAATCACGAAGAACCACCAGCGAAAGAAATCACCGAAGATCGTCGTTTCGAACTATTCTCAATGCTTGCAAGACACACCAGCGGAAGAAATCACCAAAGATCGTCCTGGGCGATTGATACCATGTTAACACATCAATGGTACTACCATTGATGAAGGCAAGAAACATAGATATCATAGAACCTTATGATCGAAGAGATGAATGAGAGAGCGAGAGAGAGAGAGAGAGAGAGAGAGAGAGAGAGAGAGAGAGAGAAAGAGAAAGAGGGAAATAGTATATTTGTATTTGTTCAGAATGAATGAATATAGTGGCCTTACAATCTTCTTATACAAAATCCTAGGCCTTAAGCTTGCTGACAGTTACTAACTAACTAACAACCTATCTGAGGTGGCATAACAGACTTGCTGAGATGGCATCTGATGTGGCATTATCTTCAACACTTTATACACTTCAGCATTTTATATTTATTATCTTTCCATGTCATTTTTTTTTTATTTTTTAAATTCAAATTTGTTGATTATAGTCTAGCATTTAAAATAATCTGCCTTGTTGTCTTTTTCATTTCAAAATTACTCTAATTAACAACGTTCAAGGGATTTAAATTCAAGAATTAATGAAATTGTAAAAATCCCCAAATTTATGGGATTATGGATTTTACAAATCTCATGGATCTTACAAATTTCTTGGATTATGAGAAATACATACAATAAAAAATCGTCCACATACTTCTGCAAAATTTATGTACCCCATTAAATTTATTATGGATACATACAAAAACAATGTACCCATGAACTTCACAAAAAAAAAGTACCAATATTGAACATAGAAAAATTTACATACCCAAAACACACAATACCAATGGGTCCATATACTAAATTTACAAGAAAATTATAATTAACAATGTACCCAAATAAAAATAAATATAAGAGCAAAAAACTCTGGATACATGTTAAAATTCATGGAAAAGAATGTACCACATTGTTTTGTAAGCATGCATATGGGTACATAAAAATGCAACAACCAATACCATTTTACCTAATTTTCTCCAAAAAAACATAATTTTCTCCATAAACACATTGTACCCATATCAATGTATAACGAAATTGTAGTCACAAAACATAGTGTATCAATAGATATATTTGAATGAAATAACATGTAAAATAAAGTTGTACCCATGAAATATAAAGTGTAGCCACCCATACATTGAATAATCAAGATTAATATTCAATAATAAAGGAAAATAAAACGTAAAAAAGAAGAAAGGAAGTTGACTGTGTTTGGGTTAATATTTGAATATTGGGCTTAAATGAAGGAAAGCCCAAGGATGCCAAATTAAAGGAAGACTTGCCCAAAGCCCAGCGTCAAGCCTATGAGTAAACTGAAGCCTTCTCAGCCAAGACACAAGCCACTTGTTTATAATTGAAGTGACAAGTGATGAAGACTAACCTACTATCAGCCTAAAAGCACTTTCTAGTGGCACTAAAGGAAAAAAACTAATGACTCACTACCCCTCCAAGAAGCTTTCGGGCAAGAGCAATGCCCTGATCCTCAGACCAAATCACCTATAAAAGGAAGAGGAGACAACATAGATAAGGACACTTAACCAATCAAACAAACAAACATACAAACTCTGCTCTCAAAGCCATATTTGCATCCAAAAGCTGAAATCAACCTAGATTCAGTCTTTTTAGCGATAGTTCTTTAGAAAAGCTATCTCTTGTTCAGTATAAAATGTAATACCCTGAAAATTTAAATATATGAATTATATATTTATAATTATGAATATGTGGGAAAAATCGAAAATAAATCGATTTATGATTATGAGGAATTTAATCGAGAATTTTTAAAATTTGTTTCCGGAAATTTTGATAATCTACTTATTTGTATAATTGATATTTTATATGATTTTTCGAGAATTTATAATAATTTGTGCGAGTTTAGTTTTAAATTAAACTAATTACGAGGTTTAAAGTTTGGAAATTAATTATAAAAAGATATGTAGATCGTGCAAGGACACAATTATATTTTTGAGTAGAGCTCGGTCACACAAACGCGTAGGTGCGAACCGTTCGTGAAATAGAGTTATAACGAAGAAGTTATTAACGATTGAAATTAGGGATAAAATGGTCATTTGACCAATATCTGGAAGGCACCAGATTTCTGGAGCAAGGATCTGAGAAGCCACGTGTGTGGCTGATATGCAAAAGGAAGGAGAGAAAAGGGGAGACACGGACGAATCAAAGAGGGAGGAAGGGAGAAGAAATGAGGGAAATGAGGGGGAAGAAAAGAAAAGAAAAACCGAATCCCTCAACCCGACCCGGTCGGATCTCGTGATTCCGACCACCCTCGACGATGTGACTGGTGCCAAAATGATCCTTACTTCGAATCCAATTGTTCCCTCTCTTATTTCCACCCGAGAAGATGATGAAAATGGCTCGATTTTAAGGGAACCCTCGCGGTGGGGTTGCGACGGGTTGGGTGCAAATTTCCCAAATCTTGAAATGTTTTCCTTCAATTACTACCACCATTAGACTCTCCTTGAGCCCTGGAACAAAGCCTAAGCATTGGTTGGGGCGTTGGAACGGTTTTGGAGTCGAATTGAAAACACCATTTCCTAGGGTTTCCGGTGGTTTGAGACCGATTTGAGGTATTTTCCGACCAAATTGGACTTGGCCAAAGGTATGAAACTTGCTCCACTCATTGCAATCTACATTCCTGTAAAATTTGGTAATTTTTGGAAATAGTTGAATTTTTCCGGGGAATCGAGGCAGCCGACCGCCACCCGCGGCGGCGGGTGCGGCGGTGCACGGCCGGGAAGCCGAAATTGTGCTTTCTGCGTATTTCGTTATCTTAATTATGCTTGTCAGATCTAATTGACGTGGTTTGAATCTTAATCCGATTGTGGTATTTGAGGATTAAAGAAATATATTCGAATTTGGTTTGATTTTCGGGATTTTGAACTACGAAAGGCCTGATCCCACTTCAGGGTACGTAGGCAGTCTAACAAAGTTAGATGCAGCCTTAAATAATCGAGAATTACCTTTTAGTTGAGAACTATTCTTAAATAGGAAAACTGAACTAATAGAAGTAAAAGGATAATATTTTGAGGTTAAAATTGTTAAGTTTTGGAAAGAGAATTAAGGTTATAGAACATGTTAAATAAAGGAACTTAATTAGCAAGTCGTGAATTTTGGCACCTAAATAATCTATTAAAAATAAATTTTGGGTCTATCACTAATATAATTATTATTTTCCGAAATTAAGCACATATTTTCGGGGCGGGGCGTTACAAATGGTATCAGAGCAAATGATCCTATTATGTAATGTGCAATGTTTTCGAGTTCTTGTTGGTGTGGATGATAATACGAATTATGGTTTCATGCTTTCATAATTTTTGTGAATAAAGTGGCATTCATGTTTTATATGTGAAATACATATATAAATTGTAATATGATTGTGGTGCAATTTCCTTGGTAAATATGAAAGTTTTGTTAATGGGAATTGTGATTTGAGCTTATAATGCATTATTTCTAAGTTCTTTGAGTAATGAGAAAGTTATGTGGAATATATATATATATATATATATATATATATATATATATATATATGTTGAGAATCATCGTGAAGTGAAATGAATTGGATTGACAGTATGTTATGTATTATGAGATATTATTGAGTTGTGGGTGGAATTATGAATTGTATTGATATTGCATTATTTCATAAGTTCTCTGAGTATGATGGAAATTATGTGAAATGCATATATCGCGAATTATGATGCTTTGAATTGAATTGAATGGGAGTAGGAAAATTTTAAAATATCGTATTCATGTTATAGTTTTGAAGATGAGCATTTGATTAAAGTTTTGAATTAATCTGGAATTGAATCGATATTATGCTATGCATTATGAAAATGTTGAATGTTAAGGAGATTGGGTGGTGGTGATAAGTAGATGGAGAATTTGTATTATACCTGGCACTTGAGAAATTGAATTGGGCAAAAAGGCCCGTGGATATGTGAATTGGGCACAATGACCCATGGATGTGAATCGGGCACAATGACCCGTGGATGTGGAATTGGGCACAATGACCCGTGTATGTGAAAATGGGCGAGAAAGGCCCGTGAATGTGAAATGGGGCGATAAAGGCCCGTGGATGTGAAATTGGGCACAATGACCCGTGATGATGTGTATTGGCCAGGTATATTACAATCTTTCCAGCCTACTAGTCACTGATTAAGATAAAAGGAAATGGGGGTGAAAGCATTCCTTTGACAATGATAATGGTGATTGAAAATGTAGTATTTATTGAAGTTGTGACGATTTATCGAATGGGAATAAAATTATAAACTGCGGGTATGGTTTTCTCATCATAATTAAAATGGTGAGTGGGCATGAATGAAATTTGAGTTCATATGATGTAAATGATTCTATAGTTGAGTTTTTCCATTTGATGAAAAGAAAATTGACGGGAAAAGTTTATAAGTACAAATTTGTTTGGTTTGGTTTACCATTAACAAAATATGGCATGAAATTTTTGATGTTTTGTTAGTCAAGATAGTCATGATTGGAATTTGACATTTGATTTGTCAATGTGAGAGGAGAAAATTGGACCACTAGTAGTTTAAAAGAGATTTATTGATGCTTTATTTTATGCACAATTTGTTGTCTCTTAACATGCGAAAGTGCGTTAGGTGGTGTCATGACAAACTTGGATGTGTTGTGTGGTTTCATGACAAATTTGGATATATAGAATTCCATAAGTCTTATGTTCATTTACTTTTTTGTTTTCTTACCAATATGAAGGTAAGGCTTTAATTTTGCCTTGAGTAATTAAGTAAATTGCCAAAACAAAGGAAATCAAGGAATGAGATTTTGATTTCATTCCATGGTAACGGAAAAAAAAAATTTCGGATCTTTATTTTAATGGTGAGTATTGATGGTTGGAATTCCAATGATTTTGGTTGGAACCTTGCTAATTGATTTGTCAATTTTAGTGGGTTGGTTAGGCATTGTGATATTTGCTTAGCCACTGACGATTACAACTCTAATTGATGGGGAAGGTTGTGATTATAAATTTTCGATTGGTTTGGTTACCACAGTTATGGATTGTTATTGTTGAATTGATATTGTAAACAAAGCTAATGACGAGCATATATTCTCATGGCTATGTGATTAGTAAGGATTAATTTCGTTGACCATTAGAGTCGTAAAATGTAAATTTCTCTCCTTTGGTTGGGGAAATGTAAATAGCTCTCTGGAAGTGTAGCTCGCTAATTTATTCGAGCAGTGGCTACATTTTGAAACAATTCAAAAGAGAACAGATTGAAAGAAAAGGTAAAGATAAAGTTTTAAATACATTAAGGATAATTTAATTTAAGGGTGGTTACGAATGAAATCCTATAATGATATTTTGATTTTGATCAATGTTAATGGTATTCCGGATTGGTTTTAAATTTTTTTTCTATTACTCCGTGAGGATGTTTGGGAATTTGAATGGTGGAAAGACCATGGAAACTTTTCGTTTTGAACTATTGATGATATAAATAAAAATTGTGGAGTGAGATTTTGATTTCGTTCCATGTTAAAAGTACTATGGATTTGGTTTAAAACTTATTTCCATTAACCAGTGGGTGTGATTGAGAATTCTAATCATTTTGGTTAGAATTTTGGTAATTTATTTGTCAAATTCTAATGGGTCGGTTTGAAATTCTTATATTTACTTAGCCATTAATGGTCATGGTCTAGAAATTCTGATATTTATTCTGCCACTGAATGTGGCTGGAAATTGGTGAATGTGGGTGGAAATCACGAGAATTTATTTGTTGATTTCTTTAATTTGAGTTTGAATAAACTCATAGATTGAGGTTATAATTTTATTCATTATAAAAGGAATGGTGGGAATTGTTCAAATCCCTTTTCGTTAATTGAGGATAGTGCCAAAGATAATTATGGCTAAAAACTTTAGAAATCTTATGGCAAATGATAATTATGGTTGGAAATTTTAATATTTATTTAATCAGGATGATTTTACGAAAGGGAGTGAAGAAAATCACAAACCAAAGCTAAGTTTGGTTTAATAATTAGTGATGGAAAAATAAAGTAAATAATTGTGACTTAGCTATTGTGTCACTTTGATAACGATTTTCTATTTGTGTGTGATAAGTGTAACATCATTTTTACGTTTGTTGTTGTTTGGATTCGTTATTGTGTCAGAAACTGATGGCACTAGCATAACTTATGGCTATATGATTAATATGGTTAGTTGGGTTCACGTGAAAATATGAATAAAATCCTATAATAAAACTTTTGATTTCGTTTAAGATTAATTGTATTGCAGATTGGTTTAAAATGCATTATCCGTACACAGTGGTTGAAATCTCGAGGACGAGATTTATTTTAACGGGGGGTGAATGTAATACCCTGAAAATTTAAATATATGAATTATATATTTATAATTATGAATATGTGGGAAAAATCGAAAATAAATCGATTTATGATTATGAGGAATTTAATCGAGAATTTTTAAAATTTGTTTCCGGAAATTTTGATAATCTACTTATTTGTATAATTGATATTTTATATGATTTTTCGAGAATTTATAATAATTTGTGCGAGTTTAGTTTTAAATTAAACTAATTACGAGGTTTAAAGTTTGGAAATTAATTATAAAAAGATATGTAGATCGTGCAAGGACACAATTATATTTTTGAGTAGAGCTCGGTCACACGAACGCGTAGGCGCGAACCGTTCGTGAAATAGAGTTATAACGAAGAAGTTATTAACGATTGAAATTAGGGATAAAATGGTCATTTGACCAATATCTGGAAGGCACCAGATTTCTGGAGCAAGGATCTGAGAAGCCACGTGTGTGGCTGATATGCAAAGGGAAGGAGAGAAAAGGGGAGACACGGACGAATCAGAGAGGGAAGAAGGGAGAAGAAAGGAGGGAAATGAGGGGGAAGAAAAGAAAAGAAAAACCGGATCCCTCAACCCGACCCGGTCGGATCTCGTGATTCCGACCACCCTCGACGATGTGACCGGTGCCAAAATGATCCTTACTTCGAATCCAATTGTTCCCTCTCTCATTTCCACCCGAGAAGATGATGAAAATGGCTCGATTTTAAGGGAACCCGCGCGGTGGGGTTGCAACGGGTTGGATGCAAATTTCCCAAATCTTGAAATGTTTTCCTTCAATTACTACCACCATTAGACTCTCCTTGAGCCCTGGAACAAAGCCCAAGCATTGGTTGGGGCGTTGGAACGGTTTTGGAGTCGAATTGAAAACACCCTTTCCGAGGGTCTCCGACGGTTTGAGACCGATTTGAGGTATTTTCCGGCCAAATTGGACTTGGCCGAAGGTATGAAACTTGCTCCACTCATTGCAAACTACATTCCTGTAAAATTTGGTAATTTTTGGAAATAGTTGAATTTTTCCGGCGAATCGAGGCGGCCGACCGCCACCCGCGGCGGCGGGTGCGGCGGCGCACGGCCGGGAAGCCGAAATTGTGCTTTCTGCGTATTTTGTTATCTTAATTATGCTTGTCAGATCTAATTGACGTGGTTTGAATCTTAATCCGATTGTGGTATTTGAGGATTAAAGAAATATATTCGAATTTGGTTTGATTTTCGGGATTTTGAACTACGAAAGGCTTGATCCCACTTCAGGGTACGTAGGCAGTCTAACAGAGTTAGATGCAGCCTTAAATAATCGAGAATTACCTTTTAGTTAAGAACTATTCTTAAATAGGAACACTGAACTAATAGAAGTAAAAGGATAATAATTTGAGGTTAAAATTGTTAAGATTTGGAAAGAGAATTAAGGTTATAGAACATGTTAAATAAAGGAACTTAATTAGCAAGTCGTGAATTTTGGCACCTAAATAATCTATTAAAAATAAATTTTGGGTCTATCACTAATATAATTATTATTTTCCAAAATTAAGCACATATTTTCGGGGCGGGGCGTTACATAAAAGCTCTGCTACCTCCCCTTGTGGTGTAATATCGATTCCCTCGTGTAAACTTGTTTACCATCCCTCCCTTTTTAGCATATAACCCTTGTAAATACAAAGATAAGTGACTGGAAGAGGTTCAACCTTGCCAGACAAGGTGAAATCTTGCCCGAAGCTCTTTATTTGTTTTTTGAATTAGTAGATCTATTGCTTAATTCATTCCCTAGCATGTATTCAAGTTATTTCCACCTGTTTTTCTATTTTAAGAGTCTTATTGGCATCTGGATCTGGATAGCTTAAATGGACATGTTTTCATTAAGAGCAATTTGGAACCAAACAAATGACTTAAGGGGTTATGGATTCCCTTCATTCAAACATATAAGATCATGAACTAAAAGTCCTTGTTTAAAAGGCAAGAAAAAGAACTTAATGCAGACGTAACCCATCTGTGACAATCATTTGATAACAAGAAGTTGGAGTACCTTGGGCTGCAAGTAATCAACTTAAAACACACTTGTTCAACATCTGCTACACTAAGATAGTAGTGGCACTCCTAAGCATTTAGTTAGTTTTGATTGCGAGCCTCAAGGCCTATACCTAAGGCCCCACAAAGGCACCTTTTAGAACTAACTTTAAGCTCTTATTGTAGCATACCAGGCAAGGAAGAGCCCGACTACGAAGCATATACATCCAAAGTGCCAATCCCTTGGGGAACTGTGCTGAGGTCCAAGGAGCTTTTTTCCAAAAAAATCTTTGCCCGAACATAGTTTTGGCATGCTCGGTGGGATCTTATTAGTCTTGTATGCCAAGAAAGAGGAGAAAGGAAAAAACTTTCAGGTGGAACACAGAATACGGGCTACCCTGGTGTCTACCAAAATCAAGCATGACAGATCATCCAGAAGATTTCCCTTTCTTGCGAGAATTAACCATTCTGGAAAGCTCGACTTCATCTGAGAAGTTAGGAGGAAATGTGACCAGTGAAGACTTGCAAGCCACCATGGTGCAAATATTGAGAAGCATGGAGAATATCTCTTTGGAGACCAGAAGAGAAGTGAGCAGGCTTTGTTCCTTAACAGGAAGTTTGTAGAGAATACTAGATCTGAAGTACTCTACTCCAAATGATGGTTATGCTAGTACTATACTCCAAATGATAGTTATGCTAGAGAAATGATGAGATAGGCAAATCCTAAAAAGGAACTCGTTATTCCCCTATTTCCCTTACTTGAGGAAGAGAAGGAAAGAGGAAATGAGAAAGTAGGGCCTAGGGCCAGCCAGCCAATACTGGAAGAAATCCTGGAGAATAAATTGCATGACCCACTACTATCCTTACTAAATAGTAAGGGACAGGCAAAGCAAGACAAGAAGAAGTACGGAATGAACCAACAAGTTGGAGAATCTAGTGGAAAGGCTGCATCCACAACTACGGGCAAGCCTCTCCCTTATAGGCCACCACCACTGGCTAATAAGGGAAGAGGGGCCAGATGGAGACAGCCCGAACCAAAGAAGGAAACTTTATCGGGCAATGATCGTAGCCCAAAGTGGAAGCCTCCTCATACCCCACATAATAATATAGCCAACTAGCAACTTAGAGATGAGTTAGCCGAGTTAAGAATGATGGTAGTCTAGAATGCTCAACCTCAAGCTCACCCGTTGTTTAAGATAACCTACCAGAAACCATATCCCGAGTATATTGATGAGCATAATCCTTTTCCCCTCAACTTCAAGATGCCCACGTTTCCAACTTTTAGTGGAGAAGATGGCAGTGTGTCCTCTAGAGATCACATTTTTAAGTTCTCTAACCATTTTGTGGCGTTTGAAGACAATCCTAACTATAAGTTGAGCTTGTTTGGGAATTCATTGGTTAGTTTAGCATCTTAGTAGTACTCTATGTTACACCCCAATTCTATTGCCAACTGGGGGCAAATGGAGATGGCTTTCCATGAATAGTTTTATAGAGTAAAGCAATATGAGCATGAATCTACGAAAAACTTCATGATGAGGTTTAGAAAGACAAGGATGAGGTGCCAATTCCCTATCAATCATGCCCAACTAATATCCATTGCTCAGAAGGTATTGAGGTTACCTTTGAGAAAAAAGTTTTATGATGTATAGTTCAATGATCTGCAAGAGTTGGTAATTGCTGCCACAAAGTATGAGAATCTGTTGATTGAAGAACAAGGGAAGCACTCATCCAAGGTGCCTCATTTCTACAAAAATAAAGCTGCAATTCACCAAGTGGAGTTTGAAGAGACAAAGCCAGAAGAAAGTGATGGTTACGAAGGAGAGGGAATTGAAATGTATGCAACAGAGATGACTACTCCTTTTAAAGCTTTAATGGTAAATGGGTTAGTCTAGCCAGTCAAGGATCAAAAAGTAGTGATGAATGATGTTGGATTTGTTCCTATGAAGCCCCTTAAATACCAGAGTTATTCTTTTGATTTAACCAAAGCCTCAGAAATCTATAAAGAGTTGGTGCGGGCAAGAGTAATTGTGCTCGATAGCACAAAAAAGATGCCTAAACCAGAAGAATTAAGAGGAAAAAAGTATTGCAAGCTGCACTATACCTTCAACCATTCCATAACTAACTGTGTCCAGTTCAGGGACTGGATACAAGACTTCATAATTAAGGGAAAGTTGTTGTTGGAGAAACCACAGGCCAATATGATGATTGACCAGATCCCTTTCCAGAGGCCCCAGTAAATATGATTAACTTAACTTGGGCTGAGAAACGGAAGGGAAAAGCTACTTGGAAAGTAAAAGCAGAAATGAGGCAAGTTAACAGACCTACAGAAAGAACTATCAAGTTGCCTGAGAAACCCAAAGCAGCCATAGTTAGAGGGCTGGTATTGTATAGCAAATGCCAATGTGAATGTGAATTAGAAATGTCAGCATCAAGAGCTATTATTGATCAATAGTTGATCAGAAGAAAAGGGAAAGAAGAGCAAGAAGCCCGTAGAAGCATCATGTGGGCAGTTGAGAATGAGACCTCCAGAAATGTTTTCCAATGATTATGAGGAGATTCAGAACCAAAAAACTTGTCGACTTCGGAAACCACAAAGCCTCGAAAGAAGTGGAAGATAAAGAAGCCAAAATACCAAAATGGGTGGAGGTTAGGCCTCCCCAGCCAAGTTATGAGGGTGGTGATGTCAAGATGAAAGGAAGAATAAAGAATGTAGTATCCCCAGTCACCAAGAAGGATTCTGCCTAACTCGGGCGGAAATGGTATATAGTTAGAAATGATGGGAGACCTGTCAAGGAAATAAGAGATTTTATGATCAGGAGAGTCCAGAGGCAGCACAAAGCCCATATGAACTCACTAAAAGTCCCTGCTACATCAGAAACCTCTAAAAATGTGAAGTTTGAGAAAGTACCTCATGGAGGAAGAAATCAACTTCACTAGAGAAGTAAAAATGAGGTAGAAAGGGCTAATAGCAAGACCGGGAGAGAGGGAGATCATGTGCCACAAAACCCTCATCCTAGAAAGTATAGACTCTTGAGGAGAGACAAGAGGATATGGTAATGATGCCAACCCCAAGATGGAGCTCAGAACCCATATGTTTTGGAACTATCTCGCCTGAAAATAGTTTTATAATTTCAATGATCTACTTGAGGTAAAGCAATATGAGCATGAATCTACGAAAAACTTCATGATGAGGTTTAGAAAGACAAGGATGAGGTGCCAATTCCCTATCAATCATGCCCAACTAATATCCATTGCTCAGAAGGCATTGAGGTTACCTTTGAGAAAAAAGTTTTATGATGTATAGTTCAATGATCTGCAAGAGTTGGTAATTGCTGCCACAAAGTATGAGAATCTGTTGATTGAAGAACAAGGGAAGCACTCATCCAAGGTGCCTCATTTCTACAAAAATAAAGCTGCAATTCACCAAGTGGAGTTTGAAGAGACAAAGCCAGAAGAAAGTGATGGTTACGAAGGAGAGGGAATTGAAATGTATGCAACAGAGATGACTACTCCTTTTAAAGCTTTAATGGTAAATGGGTTAGTCTAGCCAGTCAAGGATCAAAAAGTAGTGATGAATGATGTTGGATTTGTTCCTATGAAGCCCCTTAAATACCAGAGTTATTCTTTTGATTTAACCAAAGCCTCAGAAATCTATAAAGAGTTGGTACGGGCAAGAGTAATTGTGCTCGATAGCACAAAAAAGATGCCTAAACCAGAAGAATTAAGAGGAAAAAAGTATTGCAAGCTGCACTATACCTTCAACCATTCCATAACTAACTGTGTCCAGTTCAGGGACTGGATACAAGACTTCATAATTAAGGGAAAGTTGTTGTTGGAGAAACCACAGGCCAATATGATGATTGACCAGATCCCTTTCCAGAGGCCCCAGTAAATATGATTAACTTAACTTGGGCTGAGAAACGGAAGGGAAAAGCTACTTGGAAAGTAAAAGCAGAAATGAGGCAAGTTAACAGACCTACAGAAAGAACTATCAAGTTGCCTGAGAAACCCAAAGCAGCCATAGTTAGAGGGCTGGTATTGTATAGCAAATGCCAATGTGAATGTGAATTAGAAATGTCAGCATCAAGAGCTATTATTGATCAATAGTTGATCAGAAGAAAAGGGAAAGAAGAGCAAGAAGCCCGTAGAAGCATCATGTGGGCAGTTGAGAATGAGACCTCCAGAAATGTTTTCCAATGATTATGAGGAGATTCAGAACCAAAAAACTTGTCGACTTCGGAAACCACAAAGCCTCGAAAGAAGTGGAAGATAAAGAAGCCAAAATACCAAAATGGGTGGAGGTTAGGCCTCCCCAGCCAAGTTATGAGGGTGGTGATGTCAAGATGAAAGGAAGAATAAAGAATGTAGTATCCCCAGTCACCAAGAAGGATTCTGCCTAACTCGGGCGGAAATGGTATATAGTTAGAAATGATGGGAGACCTGTCAAGGAAATAAGAGATTTTATGATCAGGAGAGTCCAGAGGCAGCACAAAGCCCATATGAACTCACTAAAAGTCCCTGCTACATCAGAAACCTCTAAAAATGTGAAGTTTGAGAAAGTACCTCATGGAGGAAGAAATCAACTTCACTAGAGAAGTAAAAATGAGGTAGAAAGGGCTAATAGCAAGACCGGGAGAGAGGGAGATCATGTGCCACAAAACCCTCATCCTAGAAAGTATAGACTCTTGAGGAGAGACAAGAGGATATGGTAATGATGCCAACCCCAAGATGGAGCTCAGAACCCATATGTTTTGGAACTATCTCGCCTGAAAATAGTTTTATAATTTCAATGATCTACTTGAGGTAAAGCAATATGAGCATGAATCTACGAAAAACTTCATGATGAGGTTTAGAAAGACAAGGATGAGGTGCCAATTCCCTATCAATCATGCCCAACTAATATCCATTGCTCAGAAGGCATTGAGGTTACCTTTGAGAAAAAAGTTTTATGATGTATAGCTCAATGATCTGCAAGAGTTGGTAATTGCTGCCACAAAGTATGAGAATCTGTTGATTGAAGAACAAGCAAAACACTCATCCAAGGTGCCTTATTTCTACAAAAATAAAGCTGCAATTCACCAAGTGGAGTTTGAAGAGACAAAGCCAGAAGAAAGTGATGGTTACGAAGGAGAGGGAATTGAAATGTATGCAACAGAGATGACTACTCCTTTTAAAGCTTTAATGGTAAATGGGTTAGTCTAGCCAGTCAAGGATCAAAAAGTAGTGATGAATGATGTTGGATTTGTTCCTATGAAGCCCCTTAAATACCAGAGTTATTCTTTTGATTTAACCAAAGCCTCAGAAATCTATAAAGAGTTGGTGCGGGCAAGAGTAATTGTGCTCGATAGCACAAAAAAGATGCCTAAACCAGAAGAATTAAGAGGAAAAAAGTATTGCAAGCTGCACTATACCTTCAACCATTCCATAACTAACTGTGTCCAGTTCAGGGACTGGATACAAGACTTCATAATTAAGGGAAAGTTGTTGTTGGAGAAACCACAGGCCAATATGATGATTGACATAGATCCCTTTCCAGAGGCCCCAGTAAATATGATTAACTTAACTTGGGCTGAGAAAGGGAAGGGAAAAGCTACTTGGAAAGTAAAAGCAGAAATGAGGCAAGTTAACAGACCTACAGAAAGAACTATCAAGTTGCCTGAGAAACCCAAAGCAGCCATAGTTAGAGGGCTGGTATTGTATAGCAAATGCCAATGTGAATGTGAATTAGAAATGTCAGCATCAAGAGCTATTATTGATCAATAGTTGATCAGAAGAAGAGGGAAAGAAGAGCAAGAAGCCCGTAGAAGCATCATGTGGGTAGTTGAGAATGAGACCTCCAGAAATGTTTTCCAACGATTATGAGGAGATTCAGAACCAAAAAACTTGTCGACTTCGGAAACCACAAAGCCTCGAAAGAAGTGGAAGATAAAGAAGCCAAAATACCAAAATGGGTGGAGGTTAGGCCTCCCCAGCCAAGTTATGAGGGTGGTGATGTCAAGATGAAAGGAAGAATAAAGAATGTAGTATCCCCAGTCACCAAGAAGGATTCTGCCTAACTCGGGCGGAAATGGTATATAGTCAGAAATGATGGGAGACTTGTCAAGGAAATAAGAGATTTTATGATCAGGAGAGTCCAGAGGCAGCACAAAGCCCATATGAACTCACTAAAAGTCCCTGCTACATCAGAAACCTCTAAAAATGTGAAGTTTGAGAAAGTACCTTATGGAGGAAGAAATCAACTTCACTAGAGAAGTAAAAATGAGGTAGAAAGGGCTAATAGCAAGGCCGGGAGGGAGGGAGATCATGTGCCACAAAACCCTCATCCTAGAAAGTATAGACTATTGAGGAGAGACAAGAGGATATGGTAATGATGCCAACCCCAAGATGGAGCTCAGAACCCATATGTTTTGGAACTATCTCGCCTGAAAAGAGAATGCCTTCACCTTTATTGGTCGATACTCTTAGTGAAGTCCTAGAATAGGTGCAAAACTTTGGTATAACTCGGGAAGAAGGGTTGCCCGAGTTAATGTTGCCAAAAGAAGCACATGCTTGGTTAGATGAAGTCATAAACCATATTGAGGGCAAGAAGGATGATTTAACTGAACCTAGCAACTTCCATGTAAACATGACATATGTTCTATCTGCTATGTTTTGCGCCGAGTCTGATTAACTTGCCACGATGTAGGGTGATTACTTGGCAATAAAACCTATAATGGCACATGTTAGTGTTGAGGAAGGAGGAAAAGAAGAGTCGAGTAGACAAGGTTTGCCTGAGCTCACAAAGAAAGAGCATGAGATAGTGTATTCTGACAGAATGGTCTTCAACCGCCCAAGTATGTCCTTGGCTAACCATCTCAAGCCTATATACGTAACTCTTCATCTAAAAGGAGTACCCTTCAAAATGATTATGGTTGATGGAGGAACTGCAGTCAACGTAATACCACTGAAATAAATGAAGAAGTTAGGAAGAAGTGAAGAAGATCTTATTCCTACTTACTTGACAGTCTCTAGCTTTTTTGGGGCCATCACCAAAACCCATGAGATATTGCCTTTAGAGGTTGACTTGGGTTCCAAGCAAATCTTGCTAGTTTTCTTTGTGGTGGACAGTAGCTCTACTTATGGAGCCTTGCTTGGCAGAGATTGGATTCATCAGAGTCTCTCTGTACCATCCACCTTGCACCAACATGTAGCTGTTTACCACGAGAAAAGGGCTGTGGGACCAGGATTTTGGGAACTGGTGAGGCTGAGACGCGGCCATTCTTTCCTATAGCCAATGTTGCAGAGGCTAGTTTCTACAATCCCAGTATTAGGATTCTCCAGTGCTTAGGAGCTTATGAGAACGGCCAGCCGACTAAGGTGATGGCCCAAAAGCTTTTGGAACAATGATTGTTTCTCACAAGGGAGGAATAAGAGAAACCCCATATTATCCCTGCTCCTCAACACCAGTAATGTATGAGGAAAGAATGAAGTACCAAGTAGTTGCAGTCAGGTCCTTAATCAAGAGACTATTGGTGTATGAGAGAGAGAGAGAAAACAAGAAAAATAGAGCTTAGCCAAGGAATAAGAAGAATGGGAGAAAAGGGCTTCAAGCAGCCAGAACAGAAGAGAATAAAAGTTTTTTGGAAAAGAGTTTGAAGCAGCCATACAAATGGCTGAATGTATATATGACTTAGATTGGCTAAAAGACGTGCCCGAGAATCCAGAGCTGGTTGGATTTTTGTGTGCATAACCTAACAAGCCAGCGCCAGAGGTACAAGACCCCTTAGAAACCATTCATTTGGGAACTAAGGAGGGTCCAAAGCCTATACAGATCAGTGGCCTGTTGAAAGCTGAAGATCGGGGAAAGATAGTCAACCTTCTGCACGAGTTTAAAGATTGTTTTGCTTGGCATTACACTAAAATACCAGGTTTAGAGTCAACCTTAGTAGAATAGATAATGCCTATTAAGGAGAGATATAAACCTGCAAAGCAAGCACCAAGAAGAATGTCAAAAGAGATTGAAGACAAAGTAAAAAAAGAGATTGAAAGGCTGGTAAAGGCTGGATTTATTAGGCCTGCTAAATTTGTCGAGTGGTTGGCCAACATTGTACCAGTATTAAAAACCATAACTAATGCAGTTCGATATTGTGTTGACTATAGAAACATTAATGGAGCCACGCCTAAAGATGAATAGCCTATGCCCATGGCTGACCTATCAACAGATGCAGTTACAAAACACAAAGTTCTATCTTTCATGGATGGGAATGCTGGTCATAATCAGATAAAAATGGCTAAAGAAGATATACATAAAACAACTTTTAGTTGCCCATGACATGTTGGAGCATTTGAGTACTTGGTCATTCCATTTAGGCTTAAAAATGTTGGTGCAATCTATCAAAGAGCAATGAATGCCATTTTTCATGACTTGATTGGCCATAGCATAGAAGTATACAATGATGACATCATGGTGAAGTCTAAAATTGAAGAATAGCACCTAGTAGACCTCAGACAAGCCTTAACAAGAATGATGATCCATAAGTTGAAAATGAATCCTAAGAAATGTGTTTTTGGGTAAGGTCGGGTAACTTCTTGGGATTCCTTGTTCATCAAAGAGGAGTAGAGGTCGACACAAACAAGGCTTGGGCAATAATGGAATCACCTTCTCCCACTAACAAAGTACAACTACAAAGACTGCTTGGAAAAGTCAACTTCCTAAGGGGATTTATTGCTAACTTGGCAGGCAAGATTCAGCCACTAACTCCTCTGTTAAGATTGAAAGACAAAGAAGAGTTCGAGTGGGGCCCACTACACCAAGAGGCATTTGACAGAATAAAAGCTTACTTAACTTCTCCACTAGTGCTCATGCCACCTCAAAGAGGGAAGCCTTTAAAGCTTTATATTTCTGCCTCTGAAAGGTCAATGGGAAGCTTGTTGGCTTATAACAATGAAGGTAGGAAAGAACAAGCAATATTCTACCTTAGTAGAATCTTTACTGAGGTAGAAACAAGATATACCCCAGTAGAGAGGTTATGTTTGGCTCTATACTTCACTGTTTGCAAGTTAAGGCACTACATATTGCCTTGCCACATCCACATTATTGCCAAGACTAATGTAATCAAATACATGTTGTCAAAACCAATGCTAACTGGAAGGATTGGAAAGTGGATTCTTGCATTATCTGAGTTCAACTTTCAATATGTACCTCAGAGAGCAATAAAGGGGCAAGCAATCGCAAACTTCTTCCCTGATCACCAAAAGCCTCATGATGAACTTATCAACATCCCAGGAACTCTATAAGTGCCCAGTATGTGGATCCCACCTAGCAAAGCCTTCTCGGGCAAAGAATAATGGATTCAGCAAGAGATAAAGAGGATAACTAGCCTCTGGATCACTCATTGTAAACTATATTTTGATGGTTCTTGCACTCAAAATGCTGCTGGAGCCGGGATTGTCATCATTGATCCCAAGGGTGCTTACCATTGTTATTCATTTATCATGGATTATCAAGATACTACCAACAATCGGGTAGAGTATAAGGCACTGAGAATTGGCCTAAAGATCCTAATAGAGTTGGGAGTAACTAAAGTTGAAATGTTTGGTGATTTAAAGTTGGTGATCAATCAACTAAATGGGGAATATAAGTGCAAACACATTACCATGGCGGGTTATTACTTGGTAGCCACTCAATTGTTGAGTTATTAGGGCATTGAAATATCAGTCAGCTATGTTCCTAGAGAATCGAACACAATTGCCAATGAAATGGCACATATGGCTTCTAGAGCACAGATCCAAGAAAGAAAATTTGAGATAGAGGTGGAAGTGCAAAGGAGAAATCTTCTTTCTATCTTGGAGAGGGGGTTCAACCTAGATGTAATGACTAAGGAGCTAGAGACAGAAGATTGGAGATCACCTATTACTCAATGCTTGAAAAATCATTGTTTCCCCACAAGTAAGAAGAATAGACAACAAGCAACTAAGTATGTCATGTGGGAGGAGAATCCGTTAAGAAAAACTCCAGAAGGGCTATTGCTAAAGTGTTTAGACCAAGAAGAATAATGAGAATCATGGCCGAGGTACAAGAAGGAATCTGTGGAGCACATCAAGCTGAAACTAAAATGAGGTGGTTATTCGGAAGATATTGTTACTTTTGGCCTAAGATGGAGAATGACTGTAAGGCCTATGCCCAAGGATGTGAAGAGTGTCAAAGACATGGACATCTTCAACATGTGCCCGTAGTACCGTTGAACCCTGTGGTCAAGCCTTGGCCTTTTAGATAATGGGTAATGGACTTCATCGGGCAAACTCACCCAACTTCTAGTAAGGGACACACATTCATAATTATAGCAATAGATTACTTTACCAAGAGGGTAGAGGCCTCAGCTGTAAAGAATATCACTTCAACTACTATCAAGAAGTTCATTGAAACCAAGATCTTATACAGATGTAGAGTGCCCGAGACAATTGTTACAGACCGTGGGCCATTTTTATTTCAAAAGAAGTAGAGGAATTTGTAAGTAAGTTCAAGATAAAGATGACCCAATCTAGTCCTTATTACCCCCAATCAAATGGTCAAGCAAAGGCCAACAACAAGACCTTGGTGAACATTATTAAAAAAATGATGGCAGGTAGTCCAGAGAAATGGCATGAGAAGTTGGGAGACACTTTGTAGGCTTACAGAACCTCCAAGGGGGCAAGATCTGGAACTACTCATTATGCCTTAACCTTCGGGCAAGACGCTGTACTCCCTATGAAGATTAATGTGAGTTCTGTTAGGATTCAAAACCAGTTTGGGCTACACAGTGAAGAATACATTCAGGCTATGTGTCAAGAAGTTGAAGATCTAGATGTAGACCGGATTGAAGCTTTAAACAAGATTCAAGAAGGGAAAAAAGTTATTGCCCGAACATACAACAAGAAGGTGAAATTGAAAACCTTCAAGGAAGGAGAATTAGTATGGAAGGCAATTTTGCCCTTAGGAGCTCATGTTAGAGGCTTCGGGAAATGGAGCCCTACTTGGAATGGTCATTTCATTATCAACCAAGAGCTAGATAAGGGAGGATATTACTTGGTAGATTTGGAGGGAACTTGCAAAGGCATCCAGTTAATGCTAAGTTTTTAAAGAAGTATCATCCAACTTTGTGGGATGTCATAGATTGTTATATTAAGGAGGGTTAGTTATTTAAAAAAGAATTGAAGATAGATGGTGCAGTAAAAACTTTAATGTAAAGCAAGGAGTGAGACAAGTAAAGATGAGGAAATGATTCATTTCATTTCATGAGAAGGAAACTACAATGGCCCTAACCTAACAAATTTACATCTTCACCCAAATAAATTATTCTGGAATAATAAGTTTGAATAATTGTAAAGATTCTGGTAAGCTCGGCCAAAACAGTATTGCTATTGGCAAGTTGAGACTCAGCATCCTCCATCTCTAGATTTGCCCTATTTACCTCTTCGATTTGTTGTTAAAGTTTACTAAGAAGAGTTGCTTGTTCAGCCTTCAACACAGCAAGTTAATCCTCTAACTTCTGGATCTCAGAAGTCACCACCTTGATCATATCTTTTGTAGCTGAACCCTTATCCACTAATTATTGAATATGAACTGAACTGCTGGATGATTTCTCTTTAAAGCACCTTACTCAATTGGCTTGCTTATAAGCCCACTGATGCTGATCACTCAGAGCCCTCAAGTTCTCAAAGTAGGAGAGGAATGACTCATACTGAACTTTGGATAGAAGATCAGCCTTGAACAATTCAATAATTGCCTTCTCTACATCGTGGAGAGCCTCGACGCTGAAGAAGGCTGATAAGTCATTCATAGACCACTCTTGGAAGATTCGACGTTGATCGTGAAAGCCTTGGGGCTCAGAAGGATGCCTTGAAGACCTTAGCCTCGTCTTAAGTTGCCTGAACTCTTTGAAAAGTTCAGGCAGAGATGATGTTACAGAGAGGGGCATAAGAAGATGGGGTATTACTCCAGCTCATTCAGAGGGTGCAATGGTGGAAGCAATCTCAGCAGAAGAAGAAGCCTGAAGGGTAGAAGTAGCAGTAGTATTGGCTTGCTTTTTAGGTCGAGGAATAGGAATCCCCATGACCCTAGAGCTAAGGGAGGCCTTGGAAGATTTGCCCTGTACACCACGGGCGAAGGAGATTTACCCGAACCTTTTCCAAGACCCTGTTGCAAACCAAGAAAAACAAGTTACGAAGAAAGACTACAATTCAGATTAAAGGAATGAGAGATAAGGGAAATTGGTTTACCTGAATGGAGTCTGAAGCCTTGGAGTAAGGTGAATGAGGACTTGTTTCACTTGATGGCTGAGAGGGATCATTCTCACTTACTTAAGAATGAGGAATGATGCCCGAACCCTCACCAGAGGCTTATAAGCATCAAGAAAATACAAGTGACATCATACCAACTTATGAAGAAAAGAAAAACAGAAGTGGAAAAGCTTCCATACCTTAGCAGGACCCAGAGAAGAAGAAGGAAGATTGGCCTGAGCAGCAGCCTAAGAAACCCTCGGGCTAGTCACATCTGAGACCACATGGATCTCAATGACTATGGGCTCCCTAAATGTAGTTGTTGCTGGTTGATGAGACTTATGTGCTGGGGAAGACTGGAAAAAGTAAAAAAAAAAGATAAGTATAAAAGAAGAAGAGAACTTTAAGCATAAAAATGTCAAGGTAAAAATGCTCATCAAGTTACTGTCGTCCTCCATAAAGTGTAACATCTCCTCAGTCTTTGGATCGAACTGGGAAGTTGAAGTTACCACCAAAGTAGGGGGAATAATGAATGACATGGAAGTTGGGCCTTGCCCGAGTGAAGACCCAGCTTCTCCAACCTTGGCCTACAAAAGAATAGAAGTCAATCATTAAACTCTAAAAGTAGTGAGGATATAAGTTAAAAGCCAAAAAAAAGAGAAATAGAAGTATACCTTTGAAGGCTTAACTTGAGAGGGGGAGGCATGTACTGATCGGACATAAGGAGAAGTAGGCTCAGGCTGAATGGACCCTTCACCTCTAATATCCAATTTTAAAAATAAAGGTGGGGAGTTAACATAAGTATTGAGGGAGATAATTATGAAGAAGAGTTGAGTGCTTAGAGTCTATACCTTCAACTCCTTGATGGTGGCGTCAAGGAAAGGCTTGTCCTTCTAATACATCTCTGCCCCCAACGGCTCTTCCCTTAAAGCAAAAGTAGGCTTTTTGGTTGCTTGAGGCCCTGGTTTTAAAGAAGATGGAGTTATTAGCTCTTAAAATGAAAATGCAGATAAGGAAATAGGGTTAAAACAAGATTCACTTACTAGAAGACTTATGTTTCTTTCTACCTGGCTTAGTTGGAGAGGTAATAGAGGCAGAAGACGCTTTGGAAGCTTTGGAAATCTGAACCCTTGTCCTCTTCTTGGTTGGAGTTGCCTGAGGTGCAGGCTGTTCTTTAGGCTCAGACTCTGAAGTTTCCACCACGGTTGTTCGTGCCTGCCGAGTAGCCCGAACCTCCACTTCAGGCTCAGCCTCAGCCTTTGAATCTCCAAAAAGTTTAGAGATATTTCCACCTTCTCTAGCTACTTGTCTCTCAGCCTCGGCCGCAGCCTCTTGAAAGACAAGTTCATCTGCAGCCTTTTCATTTAGCCCGATGCCCACTTCTTCAATAGTGCCAGCCTTGGGCTGCAAGTTCCAAGATAACCAAAGGAAAGATTAGTGGAAAACATATTATAAAAGAATCATAAAATACAAATGACAAATGACAAAAGATACCTATTAGAAGAAGCTGGTTCTTTGATAGATCATCTCCTCCCAGTTTTCAAGCTCACTCGAGCTAGGATAGGACTTGATTGAGAGTTGCCTGAAGAGGCGGTCATAAGCTTCCCGCAAATCCCCTCCGTACTTCTTGGTCCATTTGGCTTCCTACCAAGTGGAGAAGGTCGTAGTACATTCAAAGTTCAGCACTACGGGCTTATGAGCAATCTTGCTCAGCACCTCCAAGCTACGCCGAGCTGCCCGAAATGTGATTGCAGATGGAGAGTGAATTTGGTAAGAGGTCTCACAGTGTATAGAGTCAAAGAAGGGCACCGGAATAACTTGCCTAAACCCCAACTGCCTAGCAAAGAAGTTGGGGTGGTAAACCTCCAGCCCGCGCTCGTAACGATCACTGCGCATCTCCCAAGCCAAGTCTATTTGCTGGATGCAACTAATAAACTTATCCTTGCAAAGTTGGCAAGCATCATCTCCGAATGTGTCTTGGAAAAGCTGATCTGAGAACCACGGATACCTCCTAAGTATGGAGAACCTCCATTCCAAATCTGCTCGAGTCCGGCAGACTCTGAAGAAATACAGGCAGCAGAAGGTAGAGTGGTTGGTAGGAGAAGCCTCAGCCAAGATTCGGGCAGGAGCAACACCTTCAGGGAACTCCAGGTTGGGTGCCCGAAGGTCGGGGAAGTACCATTGCAGCCATAGCTGGATCATCCAGGTCGGCTCGTTGAGATTGGTATCGAATAGCTCGTTTTTGGTCATCTCGTATAGAAGATGATAGAGATGGGCGAGAAGAAATGGCCCTGTGGCCTCATCATCAAAGTGATGAAAAGCTTCCAGCAGGGAGATCCACTCGACTTTTACTCCTTTGGATTTGTTGGGGAAAACATGCTTGTTGAGCCAGTATAGGAGGAAATACATATGCTCCTGATCTCTGTTAGCATTGAAGGACATCAGGCCAAAGTTTTTCTTGACAAACGGGATGAAACCCGTGAAGGAGGTCGCATAACTCTTGAAAGTTGAAGGGTTATACTTCAACCGAGTGATAAAGTCAGAAGCATCCGAGCCTTCAGCATTTGGGTGGGATGAGGAAGGCCAATCGTGGGTGACATCCCCAATTCTGCCCAAGGGCCTTAGCCCAAAGACGTAGGCCATATCGAGGATAGTTAGGGATATATGACCCATCCTGAAATCAAAGGTGTTTGTCCCCGAATTCCAGAAAAATGGGGTCGTGGTTAACAACTTCGGCTTGGCTATCACAGTGGTCTTGGAGAGCATTATCAACTCGTATATGCCATTGTTCATCCACTTTTTCTTGAAAACGGGTTCGCGCTCATTTACCCATTGCGCCCAAGCTTCATAATTCATCAAAGGAAATCCTCTTCGATGGGTGGACTATTTAGAAGAAGAAATACCAGCTTTGGCCGAAAATGGGTTGGGGGTAAACCAATTCGCCTTGGGCATATTATTCTTCACGGCAACGGGGACCCTGGAGGTTCAAGCAGGTCCCAAATAGTGTACGCCCCCTTCCTCGAAAAAAGAAGAGGTATTCAAGCCTGCCCAAAGGTGATGAAGGCCATTGAGCAAGCGACTCATGGTGACAATCCCTTCGCCAGACTTGCAGGAAGATTGAGTAGTTTTGGGTGCCATTAAGTGTATTAGAAAGAAGATGGAGAAAAATCAAAGGTAGAAAGCAAGGAAATTGTGAAGGTAAGAGAGCTTTGAGAAAATCTTGGAATTCAAGGGATTAAAATTGCTAAGGTATTTGGCCGAGAGGATTATGCGAAGTTTATATAGTAAAACAGTTGGTTAATGTTGGAGATCGTGGGTTAGTGCAAAAGTTTAGTTATAAAAGAAGCGGTTATTTTAAATGGTGCAAGTCCCGAGTGAAAGCATGCGACGATTGTTTATTCATCATTAACACCTCGATTTGCAGACTCAACAATGATTAAATAGGGCACTGTTTGGGCTAATATTTGAATGTTGGGCTTAAATGAAGGAAAGCCCAAGGATGCCAAATTAAAGGAATACTTGCCCGAAGCCCAGCGTCAAGCCATGAGCAAACTGAAGCATTCTCAGCCAAGACACAAGCCACGTGTTTATAACTGAAGTGACAAGTGATGGAGACTAACCTACTATCAGCCAAAAAGCACTTTCTAGTGGCACTAAAGGTAAAAAGCTGATGACTCACTCCCTCCCCAAGAAGCTTTCGGGCAAGAGCAATGCCCTAATCCTCGAGCCAAATCACCTATAAAAGGAAGAGGAAACAACAGAGATAAGGATATTCAACCAATCAAACAAACAAACATACAAACTTTGCTCTCAAAGCCAAATTTGCATCCAAAAGCTAAAATCAACCCAGATTCAGTCATTTTAGCGATAGTTCTTTATAAAAGCTATCTCTTGTTTAGTATAAAAGCTCTGCTACCTCCCCTAGTGGTGTAGTATCGATTCCCTTATGTAAACTTGTTTACCATCCACCCTTTTTAGCATATAACCCTTGTAAATACAAAAAGAAGTGACTGCAAGAGGTTCAACTTTTCCAGACAAGGTGAAATCTTGCCCGAAGCTCTTTGTTTGTTTTCTGAATTAGTAGATATATTGCTTAATGCATTCCCCAGAATGTATTCAAGTTATTTCCACCTGTTTTTTTATTTTATTTTAAGAGTCTCATTTACATCTAGATCTGGATAGCTTAAACGGACATATTTTCATTAAGAGCAATTTGGAACCAAACAAATGACTTAAGGGGCTCTGCACTCCCTCCATTCGAACATATAAGATCATGAACTAAAAGTCCTTGTTTACAAGGCAAGAAAAAGAACTTAACACAGACTTAACCCACATGTGACAATCCTTTGATAACAAGAAGTTGGAGTAACTTAGGGCGCAAGTAATCATATTAAGACACACTTGTTCTACATTTGCTATACTAAGATAGCAGTGGCATGCCTAAGCATTTAGTTAGTTTTGATTGCGAGCCTCAAGGCCTATACCTAAGGCCCCACAAAGGCACATTTCAGAACTAACTTTAAGATTTATTGCAGCACACTAGGCAAGCAAGAGCTCGACTACCAAGCATATACATCCAAAGTGCCAATCCCTTGGGGAGTTATGCTGAGGTCCAAGGAGCCTTCTCCAGAGAAATCTTTGCCCAAAAGGACTGCATATATAAGCATTTAGGGATGTTGCTACTACGCTGAGAGATTGAGAGCCTGGGGGTTTGGTGTATAGTTAATGAAGAAGCATAATGGATTGAGTTTGGGGTGCTATAAGGTGTTTGGGGTGCTATAAGGTGTGTATAAAGGATTAAAGAATGGAGGAGTTTAAATAGTTGTTTATTTATCTTAAATTTAGGAAGGGATGAGATTTCAATTATCAACTAAAAATCCGGACAAAGCAATTAATATTAATTACAAAAAAAAAAATTAGGCAAATACTTTAGCTAAAAATTAAACAAATATAGCAAAGAGTTGACATGTAAATTTTTAAATTCTAAAATAATGACGTAGATAAAGTCAAAGGACTTGATAAAAAATAAGAAAAAAAATAAGATTTCAATCAATGCTTATATAAAAATTAGGGTTGGGAACCTAATTTCTTCATTAATAAACAATTTCTTATATGAATATAGTTTCAACTTTATTCCAATTCCAGTCAATTTAAGTAAATAGCCTCAACATGAATCTGATTATAACTTTTTCTCAATTTAATTTCTTCTCAATTTGATTTATTTTATTTTGATTACTGTTACGTAAACGAATCATAAGGCTATTCTAACAATAACCCTACATAAGGGTTTATTCAAAAGAAGCCAAGCTGAATACCAAGGTGTTTAGGGTCGGCTCGATTAATATTATTTGAGCTGAAGCTCAACACAACCCTGAACAAAGCCCGTAGAGCTGTGCTCAAGCACAGTTTAAATTTTTTCAAGCTCCAGTTTAGTTGGCTTTCAAATGACCTTATCTTTCTAGTTTGGCACAACTAAATAGAGAGGGTACAGTGCTTATAGGCTATTCAAGTTTTAACTTTTATGCTAGTCTAATTACTACTACGGTCTGGTGGGTATTCATCTTCAATTAAAGTGAGAAGTTTTAAGTTCGAATCTCGTGAATGGCGAATTGGAAACCAAATTAGGTTGCCCATTGTGTGGCTTAGCCGAACTCCTTCTCCTCTTAGTGTAAAAATATCAATGTATTAAAAAAAAAATTAGTATTGTATTTTTTCGTAAACTCGTCATTCACAAGTTTCAAACCTAAAACTTATCATTTATAAATAAAAATGAATTCCACTAGATTATAATCCTCAGGCTTTTCTCACAAATTTAAGTGAGTGTGATACCTATATAAATCAGATAGCGAGAGCTGAATATGTATTACACTATTGCTACATGAGTATGAATTTAATAACTATGTGAGTCATACTTTAGAACATATGAATTTAATTTATATGTTGATCGTCCCCACTTAAGGTAAGCTTAAAAACATAGATTTCAGTTTTTCACTGTACTTCCACCTCGGTGCTTCGCAGCATTCTTGAATCAGAACCTCAACAAAACAATGGCTGCGCCACCGATGCTAAATGTTGAACTCCGAGAGCTCGGCAACACAGGCCTCAAGCTCAGCTGCGTCGGCTTCGGCGCCTCCCCTCTCGGCAACGTCTTCGGTCCCGTCTCGGGTGACGAAGCCATCGGCTCCGTTCGAGAAGCCTTCCGCCGAGGCATCAATTTCTTCGACACCTCTCCGTGTGTAACTTTTGATCCTCTCTCGAGTTTTAAATTCTGTGCATAATCCTTGTTCTTGTTCTGTTTGGTTGCCAAGAAAATTTGAGAAATTTAAGGAAATTTCCGTAAAATTGAGCATGTTTTCTCATGATTAGATTACTTTGTAAATTGTAATGGGGTGTTTGGTTGAAACTTTGTAATGCAGCCGGAAAGGTTGAAACTTTGTAAATTGTAATGGGGTGTTTGGTTGGAGACGATTCGCGGGAATTTAAAGGGGATTACTTTTCTGATGCTTCTGTTTGGTTGCTGAAAAAATGAAAAGTTGGGGTTTATGTGATTGCAGATCAAAAAGAATATTTTGACACTTTTAGAGTTCACATAATTTGTGACACAAAAAAACTTGTTTGGTTGGAGAGATGAGATGCAAAGAGACACTAAAACAAAGTTTTGATATGCAATTATGTGCTTGTATTTGCTCTAACTACTAAATAAACAAAATTTATTCACCACATTCGTCTTCGGATGTCACAAGAATTTTATATGTTCTTTCTACCCCTTTTCTTCCCAATTTGTAGGTATTATGGAGGGACTTTGTCAGAGAAGGTGCTTGGTAAATCGCTAAAAGCTCTAGGTGTTCCAAGAAGCGAGTACATTGTGGCAACCAAGTGTGGACGCTATGCTGACGGTTATGATTTTAGTGCGGATAGAGTGACAAAGAGCATTGATGAGAGCTTGGAGAGGTTGCAGCTAGATTATGTCGATATTCTGCAATGCCATGATATAGAATTTGGGTCTCTAGACCAGGTGCTTTGGCATTTCTTGTTTGAGTGCTTCAATATGTGTTGGTTTATTTGCTTTAATTTACAGCGTGACATGTAGAGTTAGTTTTTTTTTTTCCTTCCTGTCTGTTAGGGAATATAATCTCAGTTGATACAGCGTAATGATCAAGCTTGTGTGTTCCTTTTTACTTTGGTTAACAGATTGTAAATGAGACAATCCCTGCCCTAAAGACACTGAAAGAAGCCGGGAAGATTCGTTTCATTGGTATCACAGGACTTCCATTGGGAATTTTCACATATGTTCTTGATCGCATACCAGCTGGCACGGTGGACGTCGTCCTGTCATATTGCCACTACGGTATTAATGATTCAACATTGGAGGATTTACTACCATACCTAAAGAGCAAAGGTGTTGGAATCATTAGTGCTTCTCCGCTTGCAATGGGTCTGCTTACTGAGAGTGGTCCTCCAGAATGGCACCCGGCATCTGCTGAACTGAAGGTTAACATTCTCGATGCATTAGTTCCAGCTGGTGCTACACTTCATGCAATCCTGTCTTCTTTAATGCAATTTAGAAATTATAACCGATTTAATCTGTTTTATGTTCTTACAGGCTGCTTGCCGAGCTGCTGCTGTCTATTGTAAAGAGAGAGGGAAGAATATTTCAAAGTTAGCTCTGCAATACAGTTTGTCCAATAAGGATATCTCATCAGTGCTGGTCGGCATGAACTCTGTTATTCAGGTTCCAATCCATCATTTGCATTTAACTTGCTCATTCTGTTAGGATTGTAGAGTCGGGGAATATAGATTCCGCCCAGCTCTATAGCTTAACAATAGCACAAACTCGTCGTGATCATGTCAAGTAAATGAATACCTATTCGGTCCTGTCACATTGTCATCACATAGAAAACCCTTTTTATTATGTTGTAAAATGCCTACATTCATAAAGATCATTCATCCGTCTTAAATGATTGTTTAAATAATCAGGTTGACGAAAATGTCACTGCTGCTGTGGAGCTCGCGACCATTGGCAAGGATGAGAAAACTCTAGCAGAGGTTGAAGCTATTCTGAAACCAGTGAAGAATCAGACATGGCCTAGCGGAATCCAGCAGAGCTGACAATTTCGCTCTTGTATGTAACCATCTGTACCCTGTACTTATTTTGATTGCTTTTCAGTCCCCTGTTAAGGCTTGTCAAATGATTTATCCAGATCAATGGATTGTGTTTCTGTGCATCCATTAATTTGTGAGAAAAAGAAGAAAAAAAACCAATCTGATTAAGATGAAGTTTACAACAGTAGTCATGTCTCTCATACTATCATAATTGGCTCATAATCCGTCGCTTCTAGATTAGAGAGTTCCGGGATGAAAAAAATATGGATTAGAAAAATCCGCATTTCAGATACATGGGTAAGCATTCTTCTGAATATCTGTTACCCTAGCTGTACTCAAGTCCATGCATATTGTTAGCCTCCGGTTCTCCTCCGCTTTGGAAAAAATCGATGTCAAGAAGTTATCTTTCAGCTGTCCTTGATGTCAAAACTGTATGCTAGCATCCACTCTCATGATCTCATCCACGAGTTAGTGATGAGGTGAAGGGATCTGTCTTCACTGCAAGGGATTGTGATACCGCCCATTGGGTGATCATATCCAAACTCTTCAGCCTGATTCAGCAAGTCTTGGAATGAAGGCTGGTTCAAGCACAATACTGGAATCACAAACCGCTTCCTTTTGCTTTTCCCAACATAGACCGCAAAGTAGCCCTTTGGAACATCGATGGCTGGCCTTTGAAACGGTCTCGTTCGAGGTTGAGTGTCGAAATTTTTTCTTACCGGGCAAGCGAAAACCCATGGTTTTTTTATTCGTCTAGAGGATGAATTTGCAAAAGAGTGCAAAGAAATTGTAGAACAATGGAATTGGATAAATGGTGAAGAATTAATGTGAGACTTGTGTTGGTTGTGAAACCAACTGAGTTTATATAGATGAAAAGGGTAGGATGTTGGCCATGAGAACTCACATGGTTTGGTCTGTCCACTATTTTTTATGTGGCCTAAATAGTAAATACTAGTAGTGCTTTGTGTTAGAGATGTTTCAACACAGGGTGGTTCCTGGGGCGATGTAGGTAGAGCGTTTGCACAGGACCCTCACATCTAAAGGCCCCCTAAAATCTCAAGACCAGCCATGCTTCGACATCTTTACAACGCTTTTAACTTGTTACCTCTACACTGTCTTTATCTCTTTTTTGTCACTTGGAGCTGGAATGTAGGTTGATGATGGGTGGATTAACACCACGGGATCACTATGATAGCATAGTTCCAATTTCTGTTGGTAGTTTGAACATATGGGATCATGCTGAATACAATATATAACCTAGAGAAGACAGGAGCCAGGAACTCTAGATAAAATTACCTGTGGGTATTCTTCCAGCAAACGGAAGTTCTCCTTTCAGCCCCAGGTTTTTGAATTTCGACCGGACAAGGAACAAGCTAGGTTCTTGCCCCATTTGATGTTGTACTGTGACAAAAACATGGTGATTAAACTTTGGGGCCAGAATTGAAGTGGATGGTAAGGTTGATGGGAAGCACAGAACAAACTAGCTGAGATGATATCTTTCTGTGATATATAATGCATTGAAAGATACAGTTTTCATTTTTCTTTTCTTGTGTTTTTTTTTCTCCTCTCTCCATTTAGTCAAGTTTGATATTCCAAGGGAAGTGATTTTCACGCTCCCGTTTTCTCATGCGCTCCTCCGTTTTATGATTATTGGCCATACATGGAAGATTAGGCTTATCCGTGAAGGGCTGGTAGTCTATTAAGACATTAATTTGAATTAGGGTTTGACATAGAAATGTGAGGGGTAGGGTAGAGGTTGAGTACCTTTATACAACAGATTGATTGACCAATCAACTTTCCAAAAGAGTCAGAGGACAGAAGCATGCGACCTACTATATCATCCATATAATTTCCATCCCTATACATGCTGGAAAGTAGCTTTACAAATTTTCTCATCCAAAAATCTCTCAATTCTTAAGCATATCAATATTCCACACAAACTATGGGTTTGAGCTTGCTATCATTGATCCGGAGATCTATATTGACGTCTAAGCAACCGAGTATGGCCACAATGAATGTCCCGAAAGGCTACTTCGCTGTTTATGTAGGAGAGGAACAGAAGGAGAGACTTGGTAGTACCAATATCATACTTGAACCACCAGTGGTTCCAAGACTTGCTACGCTGCAGCGAAGAAAAGTTAGGATCCACTCATCCGATGGGTGGCATCACTCTTCCGTGCACTGAAGAGGCCTTCACTCACAGTTCTTGTCTGCATTCCTTCCAATGTCATGGCCAACGTCACTACACAAAACTCTTCAATTTTGTGCCCTGAAGAGTTGAGAATACTTCCATTGTAAATATCCCCTTTGTATTCTGATAGAAAATATTTTATACAATTTAATTTTTTATATTAGTTCTCTTTCATAAGTTCCTTGCCTAGAGAATATATTAAATAAATAGTGATTTTTAGGGTTCTTAATTACAAACTGCAGAGACAACTGAAACGCATCTGTAATAGACTAATAATCTAGTCCTCATAATCCATCACTGACACAACTGCAGGTGACATAATTAATTATAATATTTTGGAATGTGAAATTAATCCCCGATTGCGTACTGCATTTTTGGTAGTCTACATATGTGAAAAGGCACTCCATGTTCACCAAGTTTTATAATGGTTGCAACATCCTTGTTCTTCATTTAATCAGTTAATTTATATGTTTTGGGGGGCAGCTATGGAGGTTAAGAGGAACATGAGACTACCGGTAACTTATATTACCATGTGATCTTGTACCGGTTGATTTCTGTTCCTTGGTTTCTATTGCCTAAGATGAAGGTATGTTACGAGGTTGCTAACTTGTAATAGTAGGCAATGGAAACCAAGGAACATAACTTGCACATTCTATTAGGATTGAAGAGGTAGGGGCAATAGATTTTACCTGGTTCTATGGCTTTTTACTAGCATCAACAGATGATCATGTCAAGTGAATGAATTACCTATTCACTCCTGTCACATTGATGTAACATAGAAAACCCTTTCCTTTTATTATGTTATAAAATGTCTACATTTATTAAAGATCGTTCTTCCGTCTTAAGTTTTATGCAATCGTTTAAAAATGTCTATATTTATTAAAGATCATTCTTCCGTCTTAAGTTTTATGGAATCGTTTAAGTAAACTGGTTAAGGAAAATGTTGCTGCTGCTGTGGAGCTCGCAACGGTTTGTAAGGATGAGAAAACTGTAGCAGAAGTTGAAGATATTTCTGAAACCGGTGAAGAATCAGACATGGCCTAGTGAAATCCAGCAGAGCTGACAGTATTGTTCTTGTTTGTAACCATCTGTATCTTGTACTTACTCTAGCAGAAGTTGAAGATATTTCTGACACCGGTGACGAAACTAAGCCCAATGTGGGCCGGATTAACTGTAATTTTGACGGGGCCTGCGAGGAGAGGACGAAGCCCCAGTTTGGGGTTGAGGTGATTTTAAAAAAAGCTGCTGTGAAAAAAAGCTGGGACAGTTTTTGGTGTTTGGTAAACGTTCAGCTTCAGCTTTTTTTCACAGTTTTGGGTGAAAAAAAGTCAAAAACAAGAAGCTGCAAAACCCAGCTTTGAAAAATCGGCTTTTTTTCACATCTGTTTTACATAAAAGTTTACCAAACACTATAATACTGCTTTTTTTTTTTCAAAAGCACTTTTACAAAAAAGTTTACCAAACACTCTACTGTTTTATTTCACAGCTGCTTATTCTCACAGCACAGCAGAAGCAGCTTTTTTTCAAAGCACAGCAATACCAAACCAGCCCGAAGTGTGGCGGCTTTGGGGTGATTATGCGCAACAGTAATGGGGTTTTTCTCGCTGTACTGTCAGGAAAGCTTGGGGATGTCACCTCGCCGCTAAAAGCTGAGCTTCTTACGGCAAGGAGAGCCGTGGTTTTTGTCCAGGAGTTTTATGCAGGTGGTATGGATGTAGTCTTTGAAGGAGACTATTATGACACTGGCCGCTATGGAACAACAACGGGATGATAGTTCTTCGTTGGGTGCCCATTATTAATGACATTCGTGCCTTCTTACGAGAGTTTTCCCAGCCTAAATTCAACCATGTTCGTCGGGAGGATAACCACGCAGCACATAGGCCTGCTCGCGCAGGACTTGGGCGTCGACATGAGGTGCTGTGGTTCCAGGAACCACTGAAGTTAATCACTGATATTTTAATTGAGGATAGCTAGCTCTACATGATTTGCTTTGCTCTTGGTTGTATTTTCTTTGAGGATAGTTAACTTTTCAAAGGTGTTTGTACGGCAAAGGTTTTATCGAGGCCTATTTATGCATCATATCTTCACTTATGTACGTATTTCTTCTATCAATAAATATCATACTTGTTCCTAAAAAAAAGGTTCGGCAACAATAAATAAAAGATTGTTTTGTATACTTTTGGGGTGAGATGTGAAGGCTAATATACATGAGCCAGATTAATTAGATCCCCAAATATATCTTTTAGTATATAATGAATCAAAAGTCAAATAATTTATCTAGATCGATGGATTGTGTTTCTTGGGCATCCATTAATTTGGGAGAATAAGAGATTAAAGATAAACAATAAACATCAATGGAAAGGGAAGAAATAAAATCAATCTGATTAAGATGAAGTTTACAACAGTAGTTATGTCTCTTATACAATCATAATTGGCTCATGTCCCGGCTCTTCTTGGCTAGTGAGTTCCCGGGCGGAAAAATATAGATTCGAAAAATCAGAATTTCGGATACAAGGGTCAGCATCCTTCTGAACATCTGCTTCCCTAGCTGTACTAAATGTTAGAGAGTTGACCTTTTGTAATTAGTTTAGTTACGTATTTGAGTCCTTGTAATCAGATTGTAATTAGATTTTTTGATGTTTCTTTCCTTGTAAATCATTCTTGTACATTATATATTTTCCTCCTTGGTGAGATGAATGATCATCAGAAAATTAAACCCCAAAATAAGCCCTAATTAGCATGGTATCAGAGCAGAGATCCTAGGATTTCTGCTCTGCCCATTCCCTCAAGCAAACTCGGCCCTCCCATGGAGAACCTACCACCACTCCACGGTGGAAACAACCCCATCCTAACCAATTCTACTCCTACACTAAACACTACTACCCTAACCGACCCTACCATGAATCCTACCCTACCTATACCGCAAGTTGTTACACATATTGTCCATCATGATTCATCTACTGCTTCGATTGGCATCAAACTCAATGGTGCCAATTATGGAGTTTGGTCTCAGATTGTTGAGATGTTTGTTGCTGGAAAAGACAAGTTGGGCTACTTGTTTGGGAGTAATCCCCAACCACCTATCGATGATCCGGCCTTCACCAAATGGCGTACAGAGAACACTATTATGAAGGGTTGGCTCATCAACTCTATGGAACCTAATTTGATTGGGTACTTTCTTCGACTACCGAGGACAGGAAGTGTGGGACGCGGTTGCTCGCACATATTATAACGGCTCCGATATATCTCAAGTCTATGATTTTACCTGCAAGGCCTCTCGCATGAGGCAAGATGGACAACCAGTGGAGACATACTATAGTGATCTTCAATCTTTGTGGCAGGAGATTGATTATCGTCGACCCAATTCGATGAAATGCGGTACTGATCTTCCTTCCGTCGAACAAACTTTTGTCTATGTTCGTCGGGAGGGAATGCGATAAGTTGTGATGAATACCGGAGGACAGCTGCCAAGTGGGGCAGCCATGGTGGCTCGACCTGCCACATGAGCCATAGCTCCACCTCGTCCCCGTGCCATTGAAAAGTCATATACACCGAGCCCAGGACTGCAACCCCAGGCTACTACCCTGAGCCCAGCACAGGGCTCGTTCTTTGCTGCTAGGACGGCCTCACGGTCCACCACGAGTCCCCGTCCTCCTCGTCCTAAACCACCCATCCCGGTTGGTGGTTGTACTTACTATGGTAGTGAGAAGCATGGCCGTGATAATTGCTTCCAATTGCATGGCTATCCTGACTGGTGGGAACCATTGAAGCTTCAGAAATAATAGGAATGAGACGAGCAAGCCAAGCTTGGCCAAGCCAATCTCGCCACCTCCATGTCCCAATTATCTTTGATATCTCAAGATGATCTTCCTCCTGTTTCGAGTTATTCCGATATGTCTCCGGAGTCCTCAGGTAATTGTGGTTATGTTTTTAATATGAATAATGATGCTACTCCATCCGGATGGATCATTGACTTCGATGCCACATACCATATGACTTATGATCCCACTGATTTAGCTTGTGATACCGTTCCACTTTGACGTAATATTACTAATGCTAATGGAGTCACATCACCGATAACTGGCGCTGGCACTGTGCGCCTCACCCCACACTCTCTTTGCCTCATACATTACTTGTACCTTCACTAAAGCATAAATTGATGTCTCATGGTCAAGCTACTGAACAATTGAACTATTGTGTGCTAATGTATCCAAAGTTTTGTCTTATACAGGATATTCTCACGAAGGAGATAATTGGTCGTGGTACTAAGAGGGGGGATCTCTATTTTTTGGATGATGTTAGTATAGGATAGGTCAATCTCGCCCAAGGAGCCGTTGATCACAAGCGGCGTCAAATATGGTTATGGCATCACCGTTTGGGTCATCCATCTGTTGGTTATTTGCAACATATGTTTCCGGATTTATTTGTTGGTTGTTCAGTTTCAGACTTTAAATGTGACACTTGCATACTTGCCAAGAGTCATCGTGTTTCTTATCCGCTGAATTCTAATAAAAGTGTTATTCCTTTTGGTTTTGTTTATTCGGATGTTTGGGGACCATCTCCGATTACTACTTCATCTGGTATTCGGTGGTTTGTAACATTTATAGATGATTGCACATGGACGACATGGTTATATCTTCTTAAGCATAAAAGTGATGTTTTTTCGGCTTTTAAGACCTTCCACACCATGGTTCAGACACAGTTTTCTACTAAAATATGGATTTTGTGTTCTGATAATGGTGGTGAATATGTTAATAATGATTTTTCTCATTATTTAACTAATCACGGAATTCTTCACAAAACTACTTATCCTCAGACTCCTCAACAGAACGGGGTGGCTGAGCACAAAAATTGTCATCTCTTAGAAACGGCTATCACTCTTGATTAGGGCGTCTGTTCCCCGCTCCTGTTGAGATGTTGCTCTTTAGACCGCCGCTTATCTTATCAACCGTCTGCCATCTAAAGTCCTGGATTTTCTTACCTCCTTACAAGTCCTTGATACCTTTGTGCATCTACCGTCGGTTTTGGTACTCCCACCTTGGGTTTTTGGATGTGTTGCATTTGTTCATCTTCATACAAATCAACGAACGAAACTTGAACCGTGTGCTCTCCGTTGTATTTTTATGGGGTACGGACTTCATCAGAAAGGGTACCGTTGCTATCACCCTTCTTCCCATCACATGTATGTTACTATGGATGTCACTTTTTCCAAGTCTGAGATGTATTACCCTTCAGATTCTTCCAATCCTCATCCTCAGGGGGAGACATGGCATGACGAGAAGGATTGGACGATGAATGATACTGTTGATCTTCCGCTGCCACTAGCCGAGCCTATAGTGCTGCCCACATAATCAACGGAAGGCACGGCAATGTCATCCTCACCCACGGCAACAGTGCTGCCACTTGTCAACTTTGAGACTTCTACTAATACTACTCCCTCCTCGTCTCCAAATATAGTACCACCAGATGACCATACTCTTGAGAATATTCCTAAGGTAAGCTCTACTATCCATGTTGATGTATCTGTTGTTCCGAATTATCAATTACCTTTTAGGCACAACCGGGGAAAACCACCCAATCGATATTCACCGGACACAACGAAAGGCTCTAAATATCCCATTGCCAACTATGTGTCGTCACAGAAGCTATCAAAATCCGGCAAAGCTTTTGTACAATAAATATCCAATGATAGCACACCAAGTTCATTGAAGGAGGCACTATCTGACGATTGATGAACCAAGGCAATGGAGGAAGAAATGGTTGCACTCCAGAAAAATGAAACGTGGGATTTAGTTCCACTTCCCCGAGGAAAGAACAGAGTTGGGTGTTGATGGGTGTACACCATCAAGTACAAAGCTGATGAGACCGTTGAACGATACAAAGCACGATTGGTGGCCAAGGGATACACTCATACGTATGGTGTTGATTATACAGAGACATTTGCCCCCAGTAGCAAAGATTAATACGGTAAGAGTATTGCTTTCATTAACGGCCAACTTAGATTGGCCATTACAGCAATTTGATGTAAAAAATGCTTTCTTACATGGTAATCTTAAAGAAGAAGTGTACATGGATATTCCACCTGGTTATGCATCAGTTTTACAACCTGGAGTAGTGTGCAAGTTGAATAAAGCGTTGTATGGATTGAAACAATCACCACAAGCATGGTTTGGTAGGTTCTGGACGGCTATGAGGAAATATGGGTTCAGGCAGAGCAATTCTGATCATACACTTTTCTTGAAACGTCGAATGGGGAAATTGACGACACTTATCATCTATGTGGACGATATGATTGTTACGGGTGATGACAAAGAGGAAATCTCAAGGCTCAAAGATTACCTAGCAACCGAGTTCAAGATGAAAGATCTTGGTGGTTTGAAATATTTCTTGGGGATAGAAGTAGCTCGATCTAAACAGGGTATATTTCTGTCTCAAAGAAAATATGTTCTAGACTTATTAGCTAAAACCGTAATGCTTGATTGTAAACCGGTTAACACCCCCATAGTCCAAAATCACCATCTTGCTGTGCACCCTGATCAAGTTCCCACTAACAGAGATCGTTATCAAAGGTTAGTTGGGAGGTTAATTTATTTATCTCATACCAGGCCTGATATTGCATACGCAGTAAGTGTTGTTAGTCTATTTATGCATTCTCCGAGTGAGGCACATATGGGTGCAGTTGAACGCATCCTACAATACCTGAAGTCCTCATCGGGTAGAGGCATCATGTTTTCTAAGAATGATCATTGCCGAATAGAGGGTTACACCGATGCAGATTAGGTAGGCAACTTTACTAATCGTCGGTCCACATCTGGTTACTTTACATTTGTGGGAGGAAACTTAGTGACTTGGCGGAGTAAGAAACAGAAAGTGGTTGCTTTATCAAGTGCAGAGGCGGAATATAGGGGTTGGTAAAAGGAGTATGTGAACTATTATGGCTTCAGAGGTTACTTGGTGAGCTCGGGTATCCTTCGAATTCAACCTCAGATTTATTTTGTGATAATAAAGCAACTATTAATATCTCACACAACCCAATTCAACATGATCACACAAAACACGTGGAAGTTGACAGACACTTCATTAAGGAGAAGTTGGATGGGAATATTATTCAATTCCCGTTCGTGAAGTTAGAGGATTAATTGGCGGATATCTTAACTAAAGTTGTTGCAAGTCAAGTGTTCTACAACTCTCTTGTCAAGTTAGGCATGAACGACATTTATGCACCAACTTGAGGGGGAGTGTTAGAGAGTTGACATTTTGTAATTAGTTTAGTTACCTATTTGAGTCCTTGTAATCAGATTATAATTAGGTTTTTTTATGTTTCCTTCCTTGTAAATCACTCTTGTACATTATATATTTTCCTCCTTGGTGAGAAAAATGATCATTAGAAAATTAAACCCCAAAATAAGCCCTAATTAGCACTAAAATCCATATTGTTAGCCTCGGGTTCTCCTTGGCTTCAAGAAAAAATGATGTCAAGCAGTTATGTTTCAGCTGTACTTGATGTCAAAACTGTATGTTGTACTCTCATCCACTGGATTGAGAAATTAGGTGCAGGAATCTGTCTTCACTGCAAGGGATTGTGATTCCACCTATGGGATGATGATATCCAAATTCTTCTTCAGCTTGACTTAGCAAGTCTTGGAATGAAGGCTGGCTCAAGCACAATACTGGAATCACAAACAGCTTTCTTTGCCTTTCCCCAGCATAGACCGCAAAGCAGCCCTTTAGAACATTGATGGCCTTCGAAGCAGCCTCATTTGAGGTTGAGTGTCAAAAAATTTTCTTACCGGGCAAGTGAAAACCCATGGTTTTTTTATTTGTCTAGAGGATGATTTGCAAAAGAGTGCAAAGAAATTGTAAAACAGTGGAAGTGGATAAATGTTGACGAATGTGAAACTTGTGTTGCTTGTGAAACCAATTGGGTTTATTATATAGATGAAGAGTGTAGGATATTGGCAATGAGAACTCACATGTTTTGGTCTGTCCAATATTTGTTTTGTGGACTTCATCTGTTATTGGCCAAACCAGTAACCTTCCAGAGAAACATCTTGCCCTACCTCCTTTAGATAAACCACGTAGCCAATGAAAGATACAGATTGAAATTCAAATAATAAAAGGGTTTTTTTATTAACACCCCACATGTTGTTGAATACACCTCACTTAAAAATATAATACTAAACAACTTGTAACTCTAATATGAAATGACTATTCGAGCCCTCAAAGCTACTCTTACTCTCCATTGTAGAACAAAACCCTAAAAACACAAACAAGTTGATGGAAATATATCTTTTGATGAACGGAACAAAAAAATAGAGTTTTGCTCCTCGTTCATTCGTTGGTTTTCACATTCAAGAAATTATTCAAATAATGGAATAAAAATTTGACTTTTTGCAAAGCCCTGCTCTAGTTGGAATCCAAGAAATAAGAAGAAAACTGGAGAATGTTGTAAAGTTTTAAGATGTAATAAATGTAACATTCTTGTGGTTGTTTGATGATGAAGAAATTCAATGTTTTTTGGTTGGTTGGAACTTACATGACCTTATAAGAACAGTTCCTACCATTTGTCCATCAGACTTCTTAGAATCCAACGTGATTGTTCAAGAAAATTTGACGGATGTTTATTAATCAAACGGCAAGATGGAGATTTTATACAATTTAATTCATCTTTCTTGTCTTTAAAATGTGGATTATTCTATTGTGTGAAAGAGATGAAGAGTTTGATGTGTGGTTAATTAGTTGATGAATGTGGGGTGTGTGAGATGTGAGGTGTGGGGTGTACGAGATGTGAGGTGTGAGGTGTGAATGTAGTATTGGAAAATATGTGGGATGTGTTAAGAAAAATTTTAATTTAAAAAGTAAATGTGGGATGTATTAAGTATGTGGGATGTAGTCAACAAAATGTGGAGTGTTAATAAAACAAGCCATAATAAAAATCTTAGGAAATATAGAGCAGCAAGCAAACGAGGGGCCAATATTCAAATAGATAATAGCGTAGCTACTCTCTTATAATTATTAATGTTAGTGAGAAACGCTTCAAGGAGAAATTTTTTATTGTGCTCAGAACATAGGTGGTACACCACTTGACATTATCTAAGTGGAGGCAAGTTTTATTTTTCAAGTTATTAATTTTTTAACACAGGTATCTCACTACTTGTATAATGGCATGTAGTATACCATCCCGTATTCCAGATACACTAAAAAATCTCTCCACTTCAAGAATCAAATTATAGAAAAATTTCTTTCACTTATATTAATTGTTTATATCGGTTGAACAATTGGGTCAATAGACTTTTTCCTTTAAAACAGCCCCTTAAAGTGTTTTTTTTTTTTTTTTTTTACTATAAAAACGAGTTTTGAGGAACTTAATTGTGAAAATCGTACACTACCACTCAACAGTCTTATCCCATCGTTGCAGAGACCAAATTGTACAACAAAAACAGGCTACTAGTAATGCTTTTGTATTAGAGATCTTTCACCAGTACTCGGGGCCGGCCCTGAGGCGGTGCAGGTTGAGCGTTTGCACCCTCACATCTAAATGCTAGGACCCCATGTTGTAGCATATTTACAATATTTTTCACTCGTTAGCTCTACACCGTCTTTGCCCGTTATTTGTCACTCAGAGCTTGAATGCAGTTTGAAGGCCGGTAGATTAATACCACGGGGCCCCTAATGTTAGCGTAGTTCCAATTTATCTCGGTAGGTTAACATATAGGCACAAAAATACACAGGGAATCCATACGGAAACCTTACTTTAGGGTACCTGAATAATCCTCATATATTATTCGGATACGTTTCTGAACATATTTCATGAGAACTCACATGGTTTCTCCCAACTATTGATATTAGACATTAGACATTACATACGAACTTGCATTCGGATACGTTTCTGAACACATTGTGGTTGCAGAATTTAATCCATTACTTACATTCCATCTTATGAATACAACATATAACCGAAAGAACACAGGAACTAGGGACTCTAATAAGAATTATAGGACACATAAAAAACTGTGGGTATTCTTCCAGCTAACAGAAGTTCTCCTTTCAGCCCCGGGTTTTTGTCGACCCGACAAGGAACAAGCTAGGTTATCGCCCCATTCGACGGTGCATTTTGACAAAAAACATGATTATTAAACTTGGGCCAGAACTGAAGTGGATGGTAAGGTTGATGGGAAGCAATGACATGATATCTTTCTGCTGTATATAATCCATTGAAAGATACAGGTTTCTTCTTTCTTTTCTATTTTTTTTCTCCTCTCCATTTATCAAGTTTGATATTCCAAAGAAACGATTTTCACACTCCCATTTTCTTGTGTACTCCTCGGTATTATAATTGATTGGACTTAGACATACACGGAATCAGGCTTATCCATGAAGAGCAGGTACATTAGTCTATAAGACATTTGAATTAGGGTTTGACATAGAAATGTGAGGGGTTGAGTAGGGCATGATTTTGCAACTTGCAACCTTTATACAACAGATTAATTGACCAATCACTTTTAAAAAATTAGTGAGAGGACAGAAGCACGGGACCTAGCTACTATATATTATTCATATAATTTCCATCCCTATATATGCTGCAAAGTAGCTTTACATATGGTTTTTTTTATTAGCATCCCATATAATGTTGAATACACCTCATATTATAATTTATTAAACTATTTATATACCCTAATATGACAATTTCAACCTCATAGTTTGTAAAAAAAAAAAAATAATAATGCACACAAAATCACTTTTGATGTGTAAATCCTTTGTAAAATCGGGGCAATAGATGCCCTTCTTGCAACTTACAAACTCATAATCCACATGAACAGCAACCAGAACCGGTTGAGCGCACAAGGCAAATAGAAGACTTTCTTCGTTGTCTTTAGTCCTGTATCAATCAATAAAAATACGTCTCTTCGCTTTGTTGTTCTTTCCTCTCACTTCATTTTCGAATATTTGTTTAACGGTGCAAGAATAGTATTTTCGAATATTTGTTTAACGGTGCAAGAATAGTCTTTGTCCAGCATAATGCCCTTATGTTCAATGAAGGAGAATGCTTTATGAAAGTATATATATCACATCTCCTCCATATTGAATTCCCTGATGATACTCATACGGCAACCCAATATCTAGTGATAGATCATAAATGTTGGGGATAAAGCTCAACTCTCAAGCAGCTGCACGGTTTCTACAACCTAGCGCATAAGCCCAACGCTCACGCCAATCAAGAGGTGTGAATGGTATGATTTTAGTAGATGGACGAGCGACGTAGAAAAAACTAGAGAACAATAACAAAATTAGCTGTAATACATTCAATTGTGGGGTGTATGTTAAAAGTGTGGAGTGTGAAGGTATTATGAGAAAGTTTGTGGAGTGTATCCAGACAAATTTAATTGAAAAAGCAAATATGAGGTGTATTAAATATGTAGAGTGTATTTAACAATATGTGAGGTGTTAATAAGACTAGCCTTTACATATTTACCACCCGCAAGTTTTCACATCCTCTATTATCTAGATTTAAGATTGTCTAGATGTTAAATCCATAGATTTAATTTTGTTTTGATGTTAAATTATTTTCTCCTTCCCAGTAATCTGAACCCCACAATCCATCAATAAAACAACTACGCAGATAGCACTGGAAATTAGCCAAATTGTAACCTTCCCACATATGTATGTAAAGCAACAGAGGTTGTTGCAGAGATTTACAGAGAGCAGAGAAAAAAGATTTAGTGAGAGAGAGAAAGCTTGTAAAGGAAGACAAGATAATCTGTATATTTCTTGTATTGTAAACTTACAAAGAGAATGTTATTACATGAGATATATAAATCTCTTACAATTGCTTAACAACTAAGCGAACAACCTTAACATAACTGCCTAACTAATCTTGCGCCACATGGCATATTATAGAACCATTGATTACAGTTATACTGTTATCATCCCCCCTCAAGCTCAGAAGAGAAAGGTCTAAGTGATGTGAAAATTACTTGACACTCAAGTTAAAACCCTATCGACGTAGTATATGAAAATAAGGATCGTTTTAGGCCGGGGATTAGAAGGGATGCTAATCTACACAATTTAAACTCTAAAACACTAAACTAGACTCTTATGACTCAAAATTGACCAAATTGACTCAAAACACACAAACTAAGCTAAATAGACTCAAAACAGATACTAGAGAGTGAATTGGACAAATTCTAGACTAGTAAGACTCAAAACACTGAAAGGGGACAGATTTGGACGAATTTGACAAAACTAAAACACAAATAAGAACTGAGGGGGTTTTTGGACGAATTTGACAAAACTAAGTAAATTGCAGCAAACAAAGTAAGTTAAAACGAAATTAAGGTGAATTCAAGGGTGAAAAGCTAGGTAGAGGATCCTTCTCCACACATGAAACATATGCATACAAATTGATTTCCAGTATTGTTTCTTTAAACCATGAATGACAATGCCCCAAATTAATCGTGAATGCACAAATTAACTTTCAGATTTTCCTTAATTCGTTGAATTGGATGGATAACACATCGACAATCAAATTATTCTTATCAAGTTCCCTACATGGAATACGCATAATAGAGATACATTCAAAGATCATTAAGTTCTATGAAAATCATAAGCATTGACAAGACATTCGTAACTATGAAAAGCATGATGATACTCCTGCCATGGATTCACTTAACACGATTGTGACTAGCAACCTTTACTACTCATAAATATAAGTTCATAACAATTAGGTGAAATTCCCTTATATTTTAGCATCAGATTCATGCATGCAAGCTAAGTGTGCACCCTTAACCCACATACAAGAATAAGTTTTAATCAAACAGATAAGTGAATCGCATTCATGTTTTATGAAACAATAACTGGAGGTAATCAATTCATATTAAACATATGTCCATGGCTTCGAATTCACCTCTAACTAAGAAAAACTTAGTTACACATGTTCATGACAATTGAAAAGCAATCTGAAATAAACATTGAAACTAAAATAAGGGAAGAAAGAACTCAGGAAGTCTCCAATGGTTGCATGTTGTTGCGGCACAAGGTCTTCCTCCAATGGAAGCCACGGCAAAGCTCTCCTCCTCCCCTTCTTGAGGCAAAGGGTGTTTCTGTGTATGGATGGTGATGGCTACGAATTATGGTGTGGTATAGGGGGTGGTAACCTGCAGCAAAGCCTCAAAATATGTATATATAGGCATGGCAAACCCTAGGGAAATCAGGTTACGACTTGGACTTAGCAGAAATAAAGGATTAGGGCCCTAGGGTGCGGCACAAGGCTTAAATCCATCAGGAAATGGGTTTAGCACAATTAATTTCTGAAAAAGCTTTGCACAATCCAAATCCACAAGGGAATAGGCTAATTAAATCAGAATCCAAGAGGAATAAGGATAGGGAAGGTGCGGCAGCAATTGGAGGGAAGAGGATGGAGTGCAAGGCAAGGCAAAGGCCTTCTAGAAAGGTTTGGGGCGCCAGATTTTTAGGACTTCTAGAAAAGAGTGTTGTGGCATGTTTCTACATAGAAAAACCTCCTAAAAATAGGTTTTAGGCATCCTATTATGAAAAGGAGTCCCCCTTGCAGCTGGAATTAAGATAGGATAAGATTAGATAAGGATAAGATAAGATAAGGTTGGTTTGGATAATGTTCCATGTTTGTAGCTGATTCCTTATCTTCTTTGACTTGAATTTGTTTCTCCAACTTTTAAACACATTCCTAGCCTCATTTGAGCTTCAAATTCGTCCATTCCTTGTGCTCCATATGCATGCAATCCATTTCAGCCCAGAATTGCTCCAAAATGCTCTAAAATGCACTTTCTTGCCAACTTTGCCAATTGGACCTACAAACACACGAAAATAGCTTAAAACACTATAATAAACATAAACTAACTAAGTAAATGCAAGGAAACAAGCTAACTAAGTCGCATAAATATGCTCCTATCACATTCCCCCACACTTAGCTTTTGCTAGTCCTCGAGCAAAACAAAACAAACAAAACTTCCTAAACCTTCCAACATTAGCCTCAGGGATTTCCAATGGTACATAACATGCTAAAAATCACTACCTACATAGATTTTAGCCATCCCTACTCTTAAGCACATACGTAATCATAGTCATCACTTACTAGCTCGCATTTAATCAATTAAAACAATGTTTTGAATCTAGTAACATGCCTTAGAGAATCCCTCAATTCCTCACAAAATATACACTCTATTTTCACATAGAATTTCTAACTACACACCCTACACTAGGTATATGTGAGAAGATTAATGTAAACAAGAAAACTAGTACTCACATATTTCATAACAAAGAAGGCACTTTCTGGAATTATTAAGCATGTATAGATATGATCTCATGAATGGAATGCCACTACTTAGATGCGAGAACCAGGGACACCATATGCTCATACCAATCCCAAACTCCACATATTGAAACACACAACACTCAAGATAGAAGTATAGGGTTGTAACGGGGCTAGGGGTATTGGCTAACAAAGAAAGGTAAGAAAAACAAACGTTCTTAAAGCAATCGCAAGCAAAGCAATGAAATCAACACTTAGAATTCACTTTTGAATGCAACAACCAACTTTGAACACAAAGGGAAGATTCATACAACTTTTAGGGCCAGATTCAATCTTTTGGACCCTTTCTTCAACAACCAACACTCGTGAGCTCATTCTCACTTGTTTCTCAACTCTTTTTCTTTCTTTTCTTTTCTTTTCAATTTTTTTTTTCTTTTTTTTTTTTGTGCCCTTTCTCTTTGGCACACAAAACCTTCCCCCCACACTTGTTTTTCTGCATAATATCGATCAAAAGGAATTCCCTCTAAGTCATGCTTCACTATCCTTTAAGAACAAGGGTATGGATAGTCCTATTCTAGGCTAGGTAAGGATAATGTGGCTAACAAAGAAAATTAGGCTAAACAAGGCTCAACGGGGTTAAACCTACAAATCATAATGCAAAAGGGTTAAGGCTTTTTAGCTCTGGTTTAAACTAAACAACTTCATCTTGTTATTTGTTATGCTAATAAATTTTATGCTTTGAATGAAACGGACATGAGTTCTAGTATTTGGAACTAAATGATGAAACGCATTCTAAGTAGCAACCAAGCAAAGAATTATGAGATCATGCAACGACTTTAGAAAACAAGAATGTCAAGATTAATAACTCTCCAAATAAACGTTTAGGCTCAAGTCTCTCAGGGTTGTAGCGTTCTTTTGAGTTACTTCATTCAAGCATGTTACAAAAACGGATTTTTTTCTTTGTGATTACATGTGAATTCGTAAACAACAACTACAATTAAGCATAAACCAAAGAGCATATCAAACTTCTATCCATGCTTGTAACTTTCTTTAACAGTCATGCAATTGAAAACCAAATCCTCATCATTGTGTTAGCAGGTACCCTAAGACACAAACAAACACACAAAAACGACTCTTTTTGTATTTTTCAAACTTTTTTCAATTTTTTCTTTCTTTTTCGGATTTTCTGCTCAAGACACATAAAAACACTTCAAAACACACTAAAAACTCTTAAAAACAGTGAGAAACAACTTTAGAAGTGATGGGTGACAAAATCCTACGAATTTTCATGAAAAACACTTTGTTTACCCCCCCCCCCCCCCCCCCCCCACACTTAAACCAAACATTGTCCTAAATGTTTTAGACATAAACTCACACATAAGCAAGCAAACAACACAACTACAAGCATGACAAATATGGCAAAGTAAAAGCAGTAAAGAGAAGGGTTAAAGAACGCAAATCTGGTGTTTGGAGCTAGAATTCCATCTTGTCCTCGTTTGAACACATGGGTTACCTCCCAAGAAGCGCTTACTTTAACATCTTCCAGCCAGACGATACCTCCTTTTAAGCTTGAATAGGGCCAACGGCATGGAGGAGTACATTCTCCACGACATGCTCCTCAAAATACTCATACATGGGCTCTATGAATGGAAGGGGATAGTAATCCTTCCTAATTGGGGTGTTAAGCATTCTAAAGTCAATGTAATCATTCCCACCATCTTGTATTCGATTGGGGACCTGCACCATACAAGGTAACAACCTATTAGTTGAAGTTGGAATCGAAATTGGAATAGGTGGCTTACCAATGTACTGCAATGAAGTGGCAGCACTATCAACAAATGCATGTGGGGTGCTCTCGGCCAGATTTGGGGGTTTGAGGATTGTGGCCCTGCAATCCTTGTGCGGCACTCCAATTCCCTCTTCGTTGGTGGTTCGAAATGCATCCTTCTTGATTGGTGCTGAATGTTTCTGCCCTTTATTTTTTATTACATCAATGACAAAACAAGAACGAACATCATTAGTATTCTCAACAGATTCAGAAATATTAAAATTAATCATATCACCACCAAACGTCATAGTTACTGCTCCCTTGGCCACGTCAATCTTGGTTTGAGCAGTTTTCATGAAAGGTCGTCCAAGTAAGAGTGGCGATGGTGGAGAGTGGGCTGAGTCCTCCATATCAAGCACATAGAAACCTGCAGGAAAAATCAAGTGGTCTACCTGCACCAAAACATCTTCCAAAACTCTTTTCGGATATGCATTAGATTGATCGGCTAATTGAATAATAACACCATCATTTTTAAGCTCTCCTAGATTCATGGATGCATAAACGGAATATGGCATGACATTTATTGATGCACCTAAATCTAGCATAGCGTGGTCAAACCTTGTATTACCAATTACACAAGAGATTCTGAAACTACCTGGATCTTTGCATTTAGATGGCAGCTTTCTTTGCAACATTGCAGAGACATTCTCACTTACATGTACCACCTCTTTCTCCCGAATCTGTTTCCTTGTTGTACATAGCTTCTTTAAAAACTTAATGTACTTCGGGATTTGCTTTATAGCATCAATGAGTGGGATATTGACATGCACCTTCCTAAAGGTCTCTAGAATGTCTTGTTCATTCTCTTCGTTCCTAGCTTGCATAAACCTGCTAAGGAAAGGCAAATTTGGTGGAATTAGGTTAGAATGAGTCAAATTTGAACCACCTTTACCTGAATTGGACAGTGTGGAAGGCTTAGGGGGCTGCGGCAAGGATGGTTCCTTCCTTGCCGTGGGCTTGTCTTGCTCATCCTCTTCAATCAGCAACTTTTCATCTTCTTTTTGGCTTGATTTGGATGGTTGTGGGTCAGTTCCAACTTCTTTTCCACTTCTCAACATGATGGCTTTAACGGTTTCAAATCCTCCCTTTCGATTCACAATGGTTGAACTAGGAAGTTTACCTTCTTCTCGAAATTGCCCAAGGAACTCTGAAATCTGCGCTATTTGCTTCTTCATGTCACTCATCTCCTTGTCTTGATTCGCTATTCGATTATTTTGATTTTGTAATCTCTGCGCTACAGAAGTTAGTAGTTCAATAGCTTGATCATTATCAAATAGCGAACCTGAGTTTGGTTGAGCAGATTATGGTTGAAGTTGCATTGCTTCGTGATAGGGGCATATTTATGCACCTTAATTAGCTTGTTTTCATGCATTTATGTTGTTTTTCCTTAGTTAAAGTAGTCTTTTAAGCTAGTTTGATGTATTTTCAGGTTCTAAGGGCAAAGTATGCAAAAGGATGCATTTTGGAGCCTTTTGGAGCACATTTGAGCTTGGAATGGACATCATATGCTTAGAGCCAAGAGGATGGACGAAATTTAAGATTTGAAGATGATGAATCCTAGTTGAATTAGGATTCCTAGTGAATTTAGGATTCCTAGTTGAAATGGGATTCCTAGAAGATTGAAGATTCCTACTCAAACAAGGTTTCCTACTTGAAGTAGGAAAGTTATATCCAAATGGTTTCAAGTTTCAGCAACAAAGAGGTTTTCGAAGTCCAAGAAGGAAAAGGAATCCAAGATGAAGAAGGATTGACAAAGACAAACTTTCCTAATCCTAGTGCACAAAGTTTTCAGCTCCAAAGAGGAGTCCTACACACTTTAGGACACCTTATCCTTATTCTATAGGCATGCCGTGCACTTTCCCTTATTTTGGAGGGTTTTTAGAAGCCTTATCTCCTCAATGCCGCACCTAGCCTTCTAGAATATCTTATTTCCTTGCCTTGCAAGGCTTTCTAGAAGCCTTATCCCTCCTTATCCAAACCTGCCGCACCTTAGGCCTTTTCCCATTAAACATCTGATTGTTTTAAACCTATTTCTGGATGGATTTGGCTTTCTAGAAGTCCTAATCTGATTTACCTAGGGTTTTTGGTGCCTATATATATATATATATATATATTTCTACACCCTTTGCCGCAGGTACCACCCTTCATATACATCATTCACGCCATCTACACTACACACATCCCTTGCCGCAGCCTTCATCACCACACCACCATACTTCCTGACCTTGCCGCACCATCCATTCCCCTTAAACACTACTACACCACTCCATATCCTTCCACCTATACACCTAAGTCCCTAAACCTGTCCCGAGTCCTTGTGCCGCAGCAAAGAAGAGGAGAAGAAGCCTGGGACATTCATGCCATTCAAGTTCGAGTTGCTGAAAGTTTTAGGTGTTTCCTTTCCTTTGATTTCAATGTTTAAATTCAATACTCTTTGTTTTGTATGTATGAGGAACTAAACCCCATTTGGCTAGGGGGGATTCGAAACCATGTTTATGCTTGCTATATGATTTGATTGCTCTAGTTGTGATTCATAAATTGTGATTTCAATTTACTTATCCATTTGAACTAAAACTGATTTGTGTATGTTGGTTAAGAGGGCCCGCTTAGTTTGCATGCATAAATTGAATGCTAGGATATAAGGGAATTTCACCTAATCGTTAGGAACTTATATTTGCAAGTAGTAAAGGTTGTTGATCACAATCGCGTTAAGTAAATTCTTGGCATAAGTTTCATGCAATTCATAGTGACGAATGCCTCGTCAATGCTTATTGTTTTCATAGAACTTAATGATTCTTGCTTGTATCTCTATTATGCAATTCATGTAGGGAACTTGTGGGGAATGCTTTGGGTTGTCGTATGCAATCATCCAATTCAATAACGTTAGGAAAATCTAAGGGTTAATTAGTGCAATTCACGGTTAATCTGGGGCATTGAGAATCCATGGTTTATTGAAAAGCAACTAGAAATCGTTTTGTATGCAAGTGTGACATGTGTGGAGAGGAACCCCTTAGCTAGCCTTCCATCCATTCACTTTAACCAATTTCGTTTTACAATCTGTTTTGTTTTACAAAGTTTTTGTTTTGTTTTCAAATTCGTCAAAACCAATTCCCCCTTTATTTTGAAGTGTCAAATTAGTTAGAAATCAATTTAGTTTGTGTTTTTAAGTGTCTTGAGTCAAGTTATAAACTGTTTCCGTCCAAATTCTTCCTTAGTGTTCAAAACTGCCCAGAAAGTGGTTTTAAGGCAGTTTTGAGTGTTTGTTTGCAGTTTTGAGTCTTTTGGTTTGTTTTAGTGTTTTAAAGTATAGTTTTGCATTCTTTGAGTCTAATTTAGTGTTTTAACTTTGTTTTAAGTTTTTGAGTCAGTTTTCAAGTGATTTAGCAATCCCTCCTAATCCCCGGCCTAGAACGATCCCTACTTACATACTTTGCTACAATTGATAAAAAGAGGGTTTAATTTGTGTGCTTATACATTTCGCATCAAATTTTTGGCGCCATTGCCGGGGATTAGCAACCTTGCTAATCCCTTGGATTGTTATTTTCGTTTGGTTTAATTAGATCAGATTCTGACCTTGTTTTTGTTTCTTGTTTTAGGTATTCGTTTATGACTCGGAGTTCTCATCCAGTTCATGAACATATTTTGGACTTTGACGACGATTTCGAACGAGAGTTGAGACGAAAGAGGAAGAATCCAGAACCAAGTGAATCAAGTGCAAGTTCAGAAGCCGAATCTGAATTTGAAAAGGAGAAACCCACGGCAAGAGTGGATGAAGTAGTTCAAGACATGGCAGCGGACAACCGAACAATCAAGGAGCTTTCCGCTTCGGGATTGGACAATGCCGCACCCCTATGTATTCAATATCTCGCGGCTGCCCAAGGAAAGACTGAGGAATTCGAGTTGAAGTCAAGTTTGCTACACCACATTCCGAAGTACCATGGGTTGTCCATGGAGGATCCTAACAAGCATTTGAAAGAATTCGAGGTGGTCTGTTCAAGCATGACCCCCATCAACGTCGATAGGAGCATATTGAAGATGAAGGCATTTCCCTTTTCTCTCTTGGAAAAGGCGAAAGATTGGTTGTATGAATTGGCTCCCGGAACTGTCACATCTTGGGAGAGCATGAAACGGGCCTTCTTGGAGAAGTTTTTCCCAACTTCTCGAGTCATCCTCCTACGAAAAAGGATAAGTGGAATTCAACAAGAAGAAGGTGAATCTTTGCCTACTTATTATGAACGTTTTAAATCTCTTGTTGCTTCATGTCCACAGCATCAGATGAAGGATGAACTTCTCCTACAATATTTCTACGAGGGACTTCTACCAATCGAACGTCAAATGCTAGATGCCTCAGCGGGAGGAGCCTTGGTGGACAAGACCCCCACGGCAGCCAAGACATTGATAGCCAATCGAGCGTTGAACGCTCAACAATACGAAGGTGTTGGGCAAAGGAGCACCCCACGGCAACACTAAGTCAATGAGGTAAGTGCCATAACCGAACTTCAAAATCAAATGGCTAACCTTACTACTTTGCTTTCTCAGGTGGTGGAAGGTCCAAAAGTACAAAACGTAGCTGCTTGTGGCGTGTGCTCCAAGCAAGGCCACCTTACGGACAAGTGCCCACAATTGATAGAAAACGAAGGGTGGGAATCCCTCAATGCCGTGGGTTTTGGCAATCAATACCAACCACGTGGTGATCCTTTTTCCAATACTTACAATCCCGATTGGCGTGATCATCCAAATTTCAAATGGCGAGAACCCCAACAAGGCCAACAACAAAGCGGATTTAGGCAACAACCCCCGGGTTTCTATCAAAAGCCGTTGGCACCAACACAAGCCCAAGCACAACCTGCCCAAAACAAATCAGGTTCTTCAATTGATAATGATCAGATTTTTCAATTACTAACTTCTATGGCGCAGGGTATGCAAACTAGGGACAAGAAGGTGGACGAGTTGGAGAAGCAAGTAGGACAGATTGCCGAGTTCATGGGGCAATTTTGAGAGCAAGGCAAGTTGCCTAGCTCAACCGTGGTCAATCCGAAAGGTGGATTCGAATCTGCAAAAGCTATGAGTTTGCGAAGTGAAAAGCAAGTAGGATCTGACCCTAGACCATCCAAATCACGTTCCAACGAGGAGGAAGAGTTAAGAATTAAAGGGGAGGAACAAAGCCCACTCACGGAAAAGGTGGAAACACCTTTGCCGCAAGCCCTAAGTGATCCTAAACCGTCCAATTTGTCCAATAAAGGTAAGAACGTGTCAAATTCAGTTCCTACTAATGTTTTTCCTTCGAATGTTCCTTTTCCAAATAGGTTCAAGCAAACAAAGAAAGAAGAAGCTGAAAAGGACATTCTAGAGACATTTAGGAAAGTTCAAGTCAACATACCCTTTTTGGATGCAATCAAGCAAGTCCCGAGGTACGCCAAGTTCTTGAAGGAACTTTGCACTAATAGGAGGAGGATTTCGACCAAGGAGGTTGTAAAAGTGGGTGAAAATGTCTCAACCATCTTGCAACGCAAACTGCCCCCTAAATGCAAAGATCCGGGTAGTTTTACAATTCCGTGTGTTATTGGTAAGTCTAGGTTTGAATCTGCCATGTTAGACTTAGGTGCATCTATAAATGTCATGCCATATTCAATTTATGCATCTATGAACCTAGGAGCATTGAAAAACGATGGTGTTATCATACAATTGGCCGATAGATCTAATGCCTATCCAAAGGGAGTTTTGGAGGATGTTTTGGTGCAAGTTAATCACTTGATATTCCCAGCAGATTTCTACGTGCTTGAAATGGATGAATCGGACCATTCCCTATCATTGCCCATCCTTCTTGGAATGCCATTCATGAAAACTGCTCGTACGAAGATTGATGTGTTTAATGGCACTTTGACGATGGAATTTGATGGGGAAGTTATTAATTTCAATCTTTCTGATTCTATGAAGTACCCTAGTGAGAATCATTCATGTTTTTCTATTGATATAATTGACTCTTTGGCGCAGGACCATTTGGACAATTTGAAGGACGATGCACTTGAATTAGCCATTGCACAAGGAAGGGACATGCAAAACATTGAAACAGCCACCAAGGAAACCTACGTCATGCATGAAGCATCCTTTGCCGTGCCCCCTAGTGAGGATGTCATTGAGATGGTGGCTGCCCTTGAGTCATTGCCATCACAATCTGGTAAGTTTTTGGACCCAATTTTAAGTTCAGTTTCGGCTAATAAGATGCTTCCCTCAGTTGTGCAGCCACCTACACTTGAACTTAAGCCTTTGCCGAGTCACTTGAAGTACGTTTTCTTGGGAGAGGATGAAACGTTGCCCGTTATCATCTCATCCTCACTCACGGTACAAGAGGAAAACAAATTGGTGAGGGTGCTAAAAGAGTACAAAACAGCAATTGGATGGACTTTGGCCGACATAAAGGGAATTAGCCCTACTACGTGCATGCATCGCATACTTCTAGATGAGGGGTCCAAAACATCTCGAGAGGCTCAACGCCGTCTCAACCCTCCGATGATGGAAGTTGTGAAGAAGGAGATAATCAAGCTTTTGGATTGTGGAGTGATCTATCCAATCTCGGATAGTAGGTGGGTTTCACCCGTTCAATGTGTGCCAAAGAAATCTGGCGTGACAGTGGTAGCCAATGCCGAGAATGAACTTGTTCATACGCGCATTCAAACCGGTTGGAGGGTATGCATCGACTATAGGAAGCTAAACGCCACCACGAGGAAAGATCACTTCCCATTGCCATTTATTGACCAAATGCTTGAGAGGTTAGCAGGTTATGCTTTCTATTGTTTTCTTGATGGTTATTTTGGTTATAATCAAATTGTCATAGCACCCGAGGATCAAGAAAAAACTACTTTTACATGCCCCTTTTGTACTTTTGCATATCGTTGCATGCCTTTTGGTTTATGTAATGCACCTGCCACATTTCAAGGATGCATGATGAGCATATTTTCTGATTATGTTGAGAAAATAATTGAAGTTTTCATGGATGATTTTAGCATTTTTGGTGACTCCTTTGATAGTTGCTTGCATAATCTCTGTTTGATCTTAAAACTTTGCGTTGAAACTAAACTTGTTCTTAATTGGGAAAAGTGTCATTTCATGGTTAAACAAGGCATAGTTTTAGGTCATATAATCTCTGAAAACGGTATTGAGGTTGATAAGTCAAAGATAGATCTTGTACGTCACTTACCCTCTCCGATTTCGGTTAGAGAGGTTCGTTCTTTTCTTGGCCATGCAGGTTTCTATCCTAGGTTTATCAAAGATTTCTCAAAGGTTGCACAACCTCTCTGCCGTCTCCTACAAAAAGAAGTGGCGTTTGAATTCACCAACGAGTGCACGGCATCATTCAACCAACTCAAGGAGTTGTTGACCACGGCACCCATTATTGTTCCCCCGGATTGGAGCCTACCTTTCGAGCTTATGTGTGATGCGTCCGATTACGCTTTAGGGGCTGTTTTGGGACAAACAAAGGACAAGAGGCTGCATGTCATCTACTATGCCTCAAGGACGTTGAATGATGCCCAGTTGAACTATTCCACTACGGAAAAAGAACTTCTTGCCGTTGTTTTTGCTTTAGATAAGTTTAGATCATATCTAATTGGTACTAAAGTAATTGTGTTCACTGACCATGCAGCATTGAAGTACTTGCTCACCAAAAAGGAGGCCAAGCCACGGCTAATTCGTTGGATATTGCTACTTCAAGAGTTCGACATTGAGATTCGTGACAGGAAGGGAAGTGAAAACATGGTGGCTGACCACCTAAGCTGAATGGTGCATAATGAGGAGTCCCTACCCATTGCCGAGACATTCCCCGATGAACAATTGCTGTCCATAAAGGTTAGTGAGCCTTGGTATGCCGATTTGGTTAACTTTTTGGTGTCAAAACGAATTCCAAGCACTTTCACTAGGCACCAACGTGATAAACTTAGACATGATGCACGGTTTTATGTGTGGGATGATCCATATTTATGGAAATTTTTCCCCGATCAAATTGTACGTCGATGTGTGCACGATTCTGAATTTTATTCAATTCTGAGTTTTTGTCATACATATGCATGTGGAGGGCACTTTGGCACACAAAGAACAGCCCTCAAAGTATTACAATGTGGATTCTATTGGCCTAGTATTTTTAAAGATGCTAGAACTTTTTGTTTAACATGTGATAAATGCCAAAGAATGGGTAATATTAGTGCAAAGGACCAAATGCCGCAGGTTTCTATCCTAAATGTTGAAATTTTGGATGTTTGGGGTATTGATTTTATGGGTCCCTTCCCGTCATCGTATGGTTTCATGTATATTTTGCTTGCGGTTGATTATGTGTCGAAGTGGGTGGAAGCAAAAGCCACCCGGACTAATGATTCTAAAGTGGTTGCAGATTTTATTAGAACTAACATATTTGCAAGGTTTGGCATGCCACGAGTGATCATTAGTGATGGAGGGTCACACTTTTGCAACCGGACCATTGAGGCGTTATTGAGGAAATACAACGTCAACCATAAGGTTTCTACACCTTACCATCCTCAAACAAATGGCCAAGCCGAGGTTTCCAACTGAGAGATCAAGCAAATACTAGAGAAGACCGTTGGGCCAACAAGGAAGGATTGGAGTTTACGGCTAGATGATGCACTTTGGGCGTATCGTACGGCATACAAAACCCTCATTGGGATGTCCCCCTTTCGGCTTGTCTATGGCAAGCCGTGCCATCTCCCCGTTGAGTTGGAGCACAAAGCTCATTGGGCCATCAAGAAGTTTAACATGAACCTAGATGAAGTGGGCAGTCATAGGAAATTCCAATTGAATGAGCTTGATGAGATACGGCATGAGGCATACGAGAATGCGAGCATTTACAAGCAAAAGACCAAAGCTTTCCATGACAACATGATCCGTGGGAAATCATTCTCAATTGGGCAGAAAGTGCTATTGTTCAATTCCCGTTTACGATTGTTTCTCGGTAAGTTACGTTCTAAGTGGATTGGACCGTTTGTTATTACTAATGTTTTTGTTCATGGTGCAGTCCAAATCCAAAGCTTGAAAACGGGGCATGAATTCAAGGTGAACGGGCATCGTTTGAAGCCCTATTATGAGAACTTTGTGGAGCAAACCATGGATGACATCTCCTTGGATGCTGTGGGCTCCAATCTGGAGTGATTGGGTTCTTTGTCCGGCTGTATAACGTTAAAGCAAGCACTACTTGGGAGGCAACCCATGCATTCAACAAAGGAAGACCTAGGGAGCACTCCAATTCCAGATTTGCGTTCCTAATCCCTTCTCTTTGTTGTTGTTTTCGTTTCTGCCTTGTTTATTGTTTAGTTGCTGTTTTGTTTGTTTGTTGTTTATTTGTGTTAGTTTATGCTTGAAACATTGAGGACAATGTTTGATTTAAGTGTGGGGGGGTAACCAAAGTGTTTTGATGCAAATTCGTAGGGTTTTATCACCCATAACTTCTAATGTTGTTTCTTGCTGTTTTTAAGTGTTTTTAAGCTGTTTTGGTGTGTTTTGACTCACAAATCCGAAAATCCCATAAAAATTTGAAAAATTGTTTTAAAAAACCCAAAAAAGAGTTGTTTTTGTGTGTTTGTTTGTGTCTTAGGGTACCTTCCAACACAATGATGAGGTTTCGGTTTGTAATTGCATGACTGTTAAAGAGAGTTGTACACATGGATGAAAGTTTGATTTACTCTTTGGTTTATGCTTGGTTGTGGTTATAACTTATGAATTCACATGCAATCATAAAAGGAAAAAAAATCAGTTTTTGTAACATGCTTGAAGGAAGGAACTCAAACTAACGCTACAACCTTGTGAGACTTGAGCCTAAACGTTTATTTGGAGAGTTAATAATCTGTGCATTGTTGTTTTCTAAAAGTCGTTGCATGATCTCATTATTCTTTGCTTGGTTGCTACTTAGAAGGCGTTTCATTATTTAGTTCCAAACACTAAAACTCATGCCCAATTCATTCTAAGCATGTTATTGATTTGCATAACACATATTCAAGATGAAGTTGTGTAGTGACCACCATAGCCAAATTGCCGTATCTCCCTATTTCATTGTGTTTTGTAGGTTTTAACCCCGTTGAGCCTTGTTTAGCCTATGTTCTTTGTTAACCCACATTATCCTCACCTAGCTTAGATTAGGACCATCCATACCTTTGTTCTTGAAGCATAGTAACGCATGACTCAATATGAATTCCTTTTGATCATTGTTTGGCAGAAAACAAGTGTGGGGGAAGTGAGTTTTGTTATGGGTGTGCCAAAGTCTTGAATGAGGCACGGCAAAGAAGAGCAAAAGAAAGAAAAAAAACAGAAGAAAATTCGTGGAAAATAGAAAGAAAAAAAGAAAAAGTTGTGAAAAGAATGAAAAAGGAGTTGAAAAGATGTGAAAAAAGAGTTCTCAAGTGTTGTTTGTTGAAGGAAGGGTCCAAAACATTGAATCCGGCCCTAATTGTTGCTTGAATCTTCCCTTTGTGTTTAAAAGTTGATTTCTGCATGCTAAAGGGAATTCTAAGTTCGATTTCATTATTTTGCTTGCTATTGCTTTAAGAACGTTTGTTTTTCCTATCCTTTCGTTGTTAGCCAATTCCCTTAGCCCCGTTACAACCCTTGACTTTAATCTTGAGTGTTGTGTGTTTCAATTTGTGGAGTTTGAATTTGGTTTGAGCATATGGTGTCACTGGTTCTCGCATCTAAGTAGTAGCGTTCCATTCATGAGATCATATCTAAACATGTTATTAACTCCGAAAATTGCTTTTCTTGTTATACATAAATGTGAGCGTTCGTTTTCATATTTACATCAATCTTCTCACATATAACTAGTGTAGGGTGTGTAGTTAGAAAATCTGAGTGAAGATTGAGTGCATATCTTGTAAGGAATTGAGGGAATTCTCTAAGGCATGTTACTACACTCAAAACACCATTTTAATTGGTTATTTGTGAACTAGTAAGTAGTGACTATGATTAAGTATGTGCTTAAGCGTAAAGATGGCCAAAATCTGTGGGAATGATGATTTTTAACATGTCATGTGCATTGAAAATCCCTGAGACAATTGTTGGAAGGTTTAGGTTGTGTTATACTTGTTTTGTTTCGTTTTGTTTACTTTGTTTCGTTTTGTTTTGCTCGAGGACTAGCAAAAGCTAAGTGTGGGGAAATTTGATAGGGGCATATTTATGCACCTTAGTTAGCTTGTTTTTGTGCATTTATGTTGTTTTTCGTTAGTTAAAGTAGTCTTTTAAGCTAGTTTGATGTATTTTCAGGTTCTAAGGGCAAAGTATGCAAACGGATGCATTTTGGAGCCTTTTGGAGCACATTTGAGCTTGGAATGGACATCATATGCTTGGAACCAAGAGGATGGACGAAATTGAAGATTTGAAGATGATGATTCCTACTTGAACAAGGTTTCCTAGTTGAAGTAGGAAAGTCCCTGATTGAAGTTGGAATCCTAGTTGAATTAGGATTCCTAGTGAATTTAGGATTCCTAGTTGAAATGGGATTCCTAAAAGATTGAAGATTCCTACTCAGACAAGGTTTCCTACTTGAAGTAGGAAAGTTATATCCAAATGGTTTCAAGTTTCAGCAACAAAGAGGTTTTCCAAGTCCAAGAAGGAAAAGGAATCCAAGATGAAGAAGGATTGACAAAGACAAACTTTCCTAATCCTAGTGCACAAAGTTTTCAGCTCCAAAGAGGAGTCCTACACACTTTAGGACACCTTATCCTTGTTCTATAGGCATGCCGTGCACTTTCCCTTATTTTGGAGGGTTTCTAGAAGCCTTATCTCCTCAATGCCGCACCTAGCCTTCTAGAATATCTGATTTCCTTGCCTTGCAAGGCTTTCTAGAAGCCTTATCCCTCCTTATCCAAACCTGCCGCACCTTAGGCCTTTTCCCATTAAAAATCTGATTGTTTTAAACCTATTTCTGGATGGATTTGGCTTTCTAGAAGTCCTAATCTGATTTACCTAGGGTTTTTGGTGCCTATATATATATTTCTACACCCTTTGCCGCAGGTACCACCCTTCATATACATCATTCACGCCATCTACACTACATACATCCCTTGCCGCAGCCTTCATCACCACACCACCATACTTCCTGACCTTGCCGCACCATCCATTCCCCTTAAACACTACTACACCACTCCATATCCTTCCACCCATACACCTAAGTCCCTAAACCTGTCCCGAGTCCTTGTGCCACAGCAAAGAAGAGGAGAAGAAGCCTGGGACATTCATGCCATTCAAGTTCGAGTTGCTGAAAGTTTTAGGTGTTTCCTTTCCTTTGATTTCAATGTTTAAATTCAATACTCTTTGTTTTGTACGTATGAGGAACTAAACCCCCTTTGGCTAGGGGGGATTCGAAACCATGTTTATGCTTGCTATATGATTTGATTGCTCTAGTTGTGATTCATAAATTGTGATTTCAATTTACTTATCCGTTTGAACTAAAACTGATTTGTGTATGTTGGTTAAGAGGGCCCGCTTAGTTTGCATGCATAAATTGAATGCTAGGATATAAGGGAATTTCACCTAATCGTTAGGAACTTATATTTGCAAGTAGTAAAGGTTGTTGATCACAATCGCGTTAAGTAAATTCTTGGCATAAGTTTCATGCAATTCATAGTGACGAATGCCTCGTCAATGCTTATTGTTTTCATAGAACTTAATGATTCTTGCTTGTATCTCTATTATGCAATTCATGTAGGGAACTTGTGGGGAATGCTTTGGGTTGTCGTATGCAATCATCCAATTCAATAACGTTAGGAAAATCTGAGGGTTAATTAGTGCAATTCACGGTTAATCTGGGGCGTTGAGAATCCATGGTTTATTGAAAAGCAACTAGAAATCGTTTTGTATGCAAGTGTGACATGTGTGGAGAGGAACCCCTTAGCTAGCCTTCCATCCATTCACTTTAACCAATTTCGTTTTACAATCTGTTTTGTTTTACAAAGTTTTTGTTGATTTTTCAAATTCGTCAAAACCAATTCCCCCTTTATTTTGAAGTGTCAAATTAGTTAGAAATCAATTTAGTTTGTGTTTTTAAGTGTCTTGAGTCAAGTTATAAACTGTTTCCGTCCAAATTCTTCCTTAGTGTTCAAAACTGCCCAGAAAGTGGTTTTAAGGCAGTTTTGAGTGTTTGTTTGCAGTTTTGAGTCTTTTGGTTTGTTTTAGTGTTTTAAAGTATAGTTTTGCATTCTTTGAGTCTAATTTAGTGTTTTAACTTTGTTTTAAGTTTTTGAGTCAGTTTTCAAGTGATTTAGCAATCCCTCCTAATCCCCGGCCTAGAACGATCCCTACTTACATACTTTGCTACAATTGATAAAAAGAGGGTTTAATTTGTGTGCTTATATATTTCGCATCAGTTCGAATGGCCTTTGATAGAACCCGGGAGTTTGCTGTCTAAATCCACCTTGTTGTTGAGGTTGTTGAGGCTCCCTCCACTTGAAGTTTGGGTGATCTCTCCAGCCCGGATTGTAAGTATTGGAGTATGGATCATTCCGTGGCTGATTTTGGCCTTGATAACCCACGACATTGGCACTTTCCCATCCTCCATTCTCTATCAATTGAGGGCATTGATCATTGAGATGCCCCTGCATAGAGCACACTCTACATATGGTCGGACCTTGCACTTTGGTTCCATCAACAACCTGTGACAAAAGAAGAGTGAGATTAGCCATTTGAGATTGCAATTCTGAAATTGCACTTACCTCATTCACATGTTGTTGCCGTGGGGGGTCCATTTGTCCAACACCTTCGTATTGTTGTGCATTCAAGGCTCGGTTTGCATTTAAGATCTTGGCAGCCACCGGGGTTTTGTCAACCAAGGCACCTCCCGCCGAAGCATCAAGCATTTGTCTCTTAATTGGAAGAAGTCCTTCGTAGAAATATTGAATTAAAAGCTCTTCCTTCATTTGGTGCTGCGGGCAGGATGCAACTAGGGCCTTAAAACGCTCATAATATGCTAGAAAAGATTCTCCTTGGCTTTGTTCAATGCCACTAATTCTCTTCCTCAAAAGAATAACTCTCGAAGTTGGGAAGAATTTCTCTAAAAACGCTCTTTTCATGCTTTCCCAAGAAGTGACCGTTCCAGGTGCCAATTCGAATAACCAATCCTTAGCCTTTTCAAATAGAGAGAATGGAAAGGCTTTCATCTTCAGAAGATTCCCATCTACGTTGATTGGTGTCATGCTTGAGCACACCACCTCAAATTCCTTCAAATGCTTGTTTGGATCTTCCATGGACAGCCCATGGTACTTAGGAATGTGATGCAACAAGCCTGACTTCAATTCAAACTCATCAGTCTTGCCTTGAGCTGCCCTAGGATATTGAATGCATAAGGACACGGCATTGTCCAATCCCGAGGCTGAAAGTTCTTTGATTGTACGATTATCCACAGCCATGGCTTGTTCTTCCTCTTCCTCTTCTTCAAACTCAGATTCGGAACTAGAGGTAGCACTAGGTGGATTGGGTTCTGGGTGCTTCCTCTTCCTTCTCAAATCTCGTTCAAAATCGTCGTTAAAATCCAAGATATGTGCATAAACGGGTTGAGAACTTCGAGTCATACACTAGTACCTAAAACAAAGAAAACAAAACAAACTCAAAAAACAAAGCAAAACAAAAACAAAAGCAAACTAAAACACACGGCAGAAACTAAGGAGATTAGCAAGTTTGCTAATCCCCGGCAACGGCGCCAAAATTTGATGTGAAAATTACTTGACACTCAAGTTAAAACCCTATCGACGTAGTATATGAAAATAGGGATCGTTTTAGGCCGGGGATTAGAAGGGATGCTAATCTACACAATTTAAACTCTAAAACATTAAACTAGACTCTTATGACTCAAAACTGACCAAATTGACTCAAAACACACAAACTAAGCTAAATAGACTCAAAACAGATACTAAAGAGTGAATTGGACAAATTCTAGACTAGTAAGACTCAAAACACTGAAAGGGGACAGATTTGGACGAATTTGACAAAACTAAGTAAATTGCAGCAAACAAAGTAAGTTAAAACGAAATTAAGGTGAATTCAAGGGTGAAAAGCTAGTTAGAGGATCCTTCTCCACACATGAAACATATGCATACAAATTGATTTCCAGTATTGTTTCTTTAAACCATGAATGACAATGCCCCAAATTAATCGTGAATGCACAAATTAACTTTCAGATTTTCCTTAATTCGTTGAATTGGATGGATAACGCATCGATAATCAAATTATTCTTATCAAGTTCCCTACATGGAATACGCATAATAGAGATACATTCAAAGATCATTAAGTTCTATGAAAATCATAAGCATTGATAAGGCATTCGTAACTATGAAAAGCATGATGATACTCCTGCCATGGATTCACTTAACACGATTGTGACTAGCAACCTTTACTACTCATAAATATAAGTTCATAACAATTAGGTGAAATTCCCTTATATTTTAGCATCAGATTCATGCATGCAAACTAAGTGTGCACCCTTAACCCACATACAAGAATAAGTTTTAATCAAACAGATAAGTGAATCGCATTCATGTTTTACGAAACAATAACTGGAGGTAATCAATTCATATTAAACATATGTCCATGGCTTCGAATTCACCTCTAACTAAGAAAAACTTAGTTACACATGTTCATGACAATTGAAAAGCAATATGAAATAAACATTGAAACTAAAATAAGGGAAGAAAGAACTCAGGAAGTCTCCAATGGTTGCAGGTTGTTGCGGCACAAGGTCCTCCTCCAATGGAAGCCACGACAAAGCTCTCCTCATCTCCTTCTTGCGGCAAAGGGTGTTTCTGTGTATGGATGGTGATGGCTACGAATTATGGTGTGGTATAGGGGGTGGTAACCTGTAGCAAAGCCTCAAAATATGTATATATAGGCATGGCAAACCCTAGGGAAATCAGGTTACGACTTGGACTTAGCAGAAATAAAGGATTAGGGCCCTAGGGTGCGGCATAAGGCTTAAATCCATCAGGAAAGGGATTTAGCCCAATTAATTTCTGAAAAGGCTTTGCACAATCCAAATCCACAAGGGAATAGGCTAATTAAATCAGAATCTAAGAGGAATAAGGATAGGGGAGGTGCGGTAGCAATTGGAGGGAAGGGGATGGAGTGCAAGGCAAGGCAAAGGCCTTCTAGAAAGGTTTGTGGCGCCAGATTTTTAGGACTTCTAGAAAGGAGTGTTATGGCATGTTTCTAGATAGAAAAGACCTCCTAAAAACAGGTTTTAGGCATCCTATTATGAAAAGGAGTCCCCCTTGCAGCTGGAATTAAGATAGGATAAGATTAGATAAGGATAAGGTAAGATAAGGTTGGTTTGGATAATGTTCCATGTTTGTAGTTGATTCCTTATCATCTTTGACTTGAATTTGTTTCTCCAACTTTTAAACACATTCCTAGCCTCATTTGAACTTCAAATTCGTCCATTCCTTGTGCTCCATATGCATGCAATCCATTTCAGCCCAGAATTGCTCCAAAATGCTCGAAAATGCACTTTCTTGCCAACTTTGCCAATTGGACCTACAAACACACGAAAATAGCTTAAAACACTATAATAAACATAAACTAACTAAGTAAATGCAAGGAAACAAGCTAACTAAGTCACATAAATATGCTCCTATCACTAAGCTTGAGATTGCAGCAATGGGTACGAAACAATGGTGATGACAGTCCCTTGGTTTAGATATCTGCAAACTACTCATTAGAGGACACAAATTGCATTTGTATAAGCTACTTGGCAATTCTCTCCCGGACGAAATGAACATCAATTTCTATGTGTTTTATCCTCTGATGCATGACTGGATTGCAAGTAAAAGCAATTGTGGACAAAACATAGTTGTTGGAGTAGGGACAGTAATATGCAGAAAGGTAAGTAATTGCCTAATCCAATCAATTTCAGTTATTGTGGAAGCAATAGCCCTATATTCAGCTTCAGTAGAATATCTACAAACAATATTTTGTTCTTGGAGAACCAATAAATAAGATTTGAGCCCAAGAACACTAAACCAGTTGTTGATCTTCTATCATTGGGATCCCCTGCCTAATCAGCATCACTATATGCATGCAAGTCTAAATCCTCTTTGCCAAACTAAATACTATAAGATTTTGTTCCCTTTAAGTATCGTAAAATACATTTAACAACTAAGAAATGGGACTCCATTGGATTTTAAATAAACTGACATACTTGATGAACTAAGAATGCAATGTCGGGTCTTGTGAAAGTGAGGTATTGGAGAGCCCCAACCACACTTCTATACAGTTCTGGATTGTTGAAAGAAGTGCTAGTATCTTTTAACAACCGATTATAAGGCAAACAAGGTGTTACACATGGTTTAGAATCAACCATTTCTATTTTTGGAATTAAGTCATACACATATTTTGCCTGAGACAAGAATAGACCTGATGCATTTTGTATGATTTGAATGCCAAGAAAATAATGTAAAGCCCCCAGATCTTTGAGATCAAGTTCTTGAGACAAAGCACCTCTAACTTCAGTGATTGCACTATTGGAATTGCATGTGATTATAATCTCATTGACATAAAGTAGGAGAATGACAATATGTGGACCAACACACTTCACAAATAGAATGAGTCTGCATAGGTACATTGAAACCCTAGTGTAGGCAAAATTGTTGTAAATATCTCATTCCAGGCTCTAGGAGCCTATTTCAAGCCATATAATGATTTGTGCAATTTGCAGACAAAGGAAGAATGTATAGGATCAATAAAACCTGGTGGTTGAGCCATGTAGACTTCTTTCTGCAAGATGCCATGAAGGAAGGCATTCTTGACATCAAGTTACCTTAGAGACCATCCAAAGTTAGTAACCAAAGCAAGAACTAGTCTAACAGTAGTTGGTTTAACTACTAGACTAAAGGTCTCCCCAAAATCAATCTTTGCCTCTTGATTAAATCTTTTTGCAACCAATCTAGCCTTATACCTAGAAATTGTACTATATGTATTTTTTTTTTTTTTTTTTTTTGGATCTTGTAAAACCACTTACATCCCACTAAATTTTTGTTGGAAGAAAGAGGAACCAAAGTCCAAGTACCCTAAGAGTGTAAAACAGCTAGTTCTTCTTTCATTACATCACACCACACATATGACTTGAGTGTAGATTTATAAGAAATTGGTCCTTTTGGAGACAAATTATCTTCAACACCAGCAGTAATAGTAGTAAAGAAAGTATTTTTCTTTGAAATTTCACTCTTGGACCTTGTTTGCATTGGATGGAGATTCAAACAAGGAATAGGAAGTACAACTTGTAACTATTCAGGTTGAAACTCAGAAGATGTATATATACTCTCATAAGATTGTGAAGAACAAGGTGGAGATAAACTTTTTGAAGAATTGGCAGAGGCCACAAGTATTGGTGATCATGAGGATTTTGTTGATATACTTTGTAAATGATATGATGGTGCGGTAATGGATTGAGACAAGCTAGCAGATGTGCTTTTTGTACTTGGAGATGCCCTTCTAGTATCCAAATTAATTGCACCAAAGATGATCCCAGAATGTGGAACAACAGTATTGGTATGAGTAACAGTGACTAAAGGAGATGGTACACCTAGAGTAGACATTGTTGTTGGCTTTGACTGACTTGTAGGTTTAATTTGAGCAGCTAACAAAGGACATGGGAAGGTGTTCTCATAAAAAATAACATGTCTAAAGATGTAGACTCTTTTTCTGGTAACTTCATAACACATACCCCTTATACTTAGAGGCATATCCCAAAAAGAGACACTGTGTAGTCTTTGGTTGTAGCTTAGTTATTTTATAAGGCTTTAATAATGGAAAGCGAGAATAACCAAAGGTTCTGAGATGTTGTATATTAGGGACATGTTTATACACTGCTTCAAAAGGAGATTGGTTGTTTAACATAGATGAAGGCATTCTATTAATTAGGTAAATTGCAGTTTGGCATGCAAAAAAAACTACAAGGTAATGAAGCTGTCTGCAAAAGAGTGAAAGAAGTCTCTATAATGTGTCTCTGTTTCCTTTCAATCAGGCCATTTTACTTTGGAGTATAAGGACAAGAAATCTGGTGACTAATCCCTTTATCATGAAGAAAAGTTTGAACTGAATTACTAATATATTCCCCCCTCCATCACTTTGCAAAGTTTTAATAGAAATTGCAAAATGATTTAACATAAACTTACAAAAACCAATGAACGCAGAACAAACTTCACTTTTATTATGCAGGGGAAAAATCCAACAATATCTTGTGCATTCATCAATGAATGTCACATAGTATTTGTAACCATGTACAAAATTACAAGGAGTTAGGCCCCACACATCACTATGTACTACTGTAAAAGGATGAACATACTTAGACACTGATGTAGAGAAGGGTAATTTGCTAAACTTGCCCTCTAAACAAGCATGACATAGTAAAGGGGATGAATCTGCTATACAGGACACATTAGACTTTTTCAACATGTAGAAACAATGGGATTAGAAGGGTGTCTATTAGGACCTGTCCATAATTTTTCACGTTTCGTCTTTAGTGGCCTTAAATTGGGAGCCAGTGGGACCCATAATGGATTCTTGTCACCCTGCTTTTTCCCCTTTACCCGTGACATCCCCCCTTCCCTCTCCCATTTTCTGTCAACTCTCTCTTTCTCTAAACACTTTCACTTCTCTCTACGCTCTCTCCCTATCTTCATCTCGGTCCTTTCTGGAACAACCTTTACTGAGGGCTTTTCACACAAACAAACAACACAACAACAACAAAAACAACCCCACCATCACCCCTGTGAACTCAGAATTGAAAGAGGACCCTCCAAACCCTTCCAAACTTGCTGCACAGTGTTCACCACTGTTCACCGAGTTTTTCGACCCCACATTCTCCGGCGAAGGTAAGCCTCGAACCTCATCCAAAACTTGTAGATCATGTCTTAGTGTATATTTGGAAGTAGTTTTAAGAAGTTTTGGTGATGTTAGGACATAGAAAACTCTCGGGAAAACTTACCCAGTTTTCCGGCGAAGACAACGACTTTGCGGCCATTTTTCGGCCAACTTCGGCACGTCTCGGTCCCAACTTGGTATGAATCTCTTATCCTTGTGTCAAGCTTCATTTTGGTTTTTGAAACATCAAAAATGGTTGAGAAACGAGCTCGAACAGAGCTCGGGAAGTTTGCCTAGATACAGGCCAAATCTCAGGCCTCGCGATGAAGGTGAGTAGCCTATACTCACAGGCACGTGGGGCTGCAAGTAGTGTAGTAGTGGCCGGTGCGTGGAGCACACGTGCCTCTTCGGAGGTACTAGCCAACTTTTCGACGACCCAACTCGACTCATAGTGCATATGCGGCGGTGCATAGAGGAAACCCGAGGTCCCCCTTTAGGTTTTTCGACGTCCTGAATCCGATTACGATCGTCTTCTTAGGGTTTACTAAATTGTCCTCTTTTATGCTTAGGTGTGTTGTTTTAGGTGACCATGTCCTCCCTATTGTTGAACGACACGTTGGTAACGAAGTATCTATGAGTGGACTCCTTCCAAAAATGCATAATTTTATTACTAGAAATGCATACATGAAAAACATGATTTTATGACCACGTTTTATGAAACATTTATGAGTTATCGGATTTATGCTTTATGAAATATCATGCTTTATCGAATTTACATTACTGAGATATTTATGAATATGATTTATGATATGATGTTTGAGCTATTGAGCTCCGATGGTATATATTTTGGAAAGATTTATGTTCATGATTTTATGTGCTCACTTAGTGGTGTGTGTGTGTGTGTGTGTATATATATATACACACACCACTAAGTGAGCACATAAAATAAAAAATAATCAAGAAAATTATGAAGGCGACATGTGTACTTTAGGGTAAAAATGACAAAATTACCCTCAAGGCACACTGGGATTCCCACACGCATGCAACGGACAATAATGACTAAATCAAGGAAAAGTCAAATGTGATCAAAATTGTGTTTATTCAAAACCCTCTCATCACTCCTCATCAAATCCTCACCCACAAGGTAACTCCTAATTATTCTTTTCAAATTGGGATTAATTACCAAATTAATTGCAAGATATTATTTGACATAATATCTTACAATTAGGGCCAAAATCCACCATAAGTGGCCGGTTCCTATTTCTCCTAATAGGGCCAACCACACCCCTATATATAGCCCCACATTTCTCCAAAACCCTTAGTTCATTCTCTCCCTAATAATTCCCTAAACATTTTCTCTCTCAAATTCTAACTTTGGCATCGGAGATTCTTCGGCCAAAGCCCCCCATTAATCGTGGGTGCATGAGCCTCTTGGCCTTAATCTTAGGTATTATTATTTTGCAGGTGCATTTTTGTCAAAGGAGAAGACGGCGGAAATTTGCATCCACAATATATATGCCTTCGGGCGATTATGATACCACTACTAAGCACACTATATACGATGTATGTTTTATGAAGGTTTTATGGCATGCTAGGGTTTTTCGAAAAACCTACTACTTACTATGCTATATATGAGTTTTCTAAAATTGGGGGTTAGTATATTTGAAGAGTAATTAATTTAGTATTACTATATATAAACTTGGTCTTCTCATGTTTTGTTTTGCGCCCCCTTTAGGACCTAGGAACGAGGCATACGACCCGAGCCATGAGGCATTCCCATATCAATGAATTTGCGTCCTCCTCTCTGCGTAAGACATCTCTTGTAATCGTACTTTCTAATATTCATTCCGCTTGTATTTCGAATTAGTAGTATGCTCTGAACATGTCATGCATTATCACTTTGAAATTGTTGACAGTTGATTATTATATTTTATTAAGGTTTGTACTTGAATACTATATTGCGTGGTTACGCCCGAAATTTTTATGCATGTTCCTCATGTTCTAAACATATGCATTCATGAAATGGCTTATGTCACCCTTGGGTGTCAGCCAGCACGTGGCCATCCTGTTGTCCTTCAGACATCGGGATCGAGGCGTGTCAATGTCCTAACCTATTATGCCACAAACTAGAAGTAACTTGTTGTGCAAGAAAAGCAGCTTTGAATACTTGTGGTTGAATCACTTATGAAGCTGACAATGGAATGAGATACAATCTATTACTGCATATTCCCTTGAACAAAATTCTCGCTATGGCCTTGTCCTGTATCCAGAAACAAAATGCATCGACTATTAGCCAACAGTTGTCCAAACATATCATATGTACAGAAAGAAATTTCTGTTTAATTCTAGTCACATAAAGAATGGAGTTTAATTTTAAAGGTTTCATAGGAGTTTGAAGAATAGAAGAACCAATATGAGATATTGGTAAACCTGCACCATTAGCTGTCTAAATGGTTTCAGTAGAGGGGAAGGGTGTTGCCAAAGACAGGTTCTGCAAATCAGCAGTCATATGATTTGTAGCTCCTGAGTTAGTGAGCCACATTTTTTGAGGTGGTGTAGAAGGTGCATAGTAGACATGGATAAAGATGCAAAGTTAATGTTGGCATTTCAAAAATGACAAAATTGAGCAGTGTGATTCTTCTTGCCACATATTTGACAACCTTCAACTAGAAATGATTCAGTGTTTCTATATATGCAGGTATCAGCATAATGACCATATTTACCACAAATTTGACATGGTTACGTAGAAGCCCTTAGTGGAGAAGTGCCAAGAATTCTAGAGAAGAATTGTTGAAGGAAGGCCTTGAATTCCCAGACCGGAAATTAGAGTTGTAATTGTATTTGCCATTTCCTTTGTTCTTGTTGTAAATGTTCTTGAAGTAAGTTCCTTGGTTCCCATATAACATTCCCTAAGAAGAATCGCAGAAGAATAATGCTGACCAGAATTAGATGACACCAAGTTAGACTCTTTTGAACTATATCCACTGTTCTGAGCAACCATTGTAGACAAAAATGGAGTAGCATAAGCATTATCAACCATGGCTTCCTCAACAAGTAATTGAGACCTTAAGCCTTTCATGAAAATAACGTTTTCCCTTCCTCGGATAATCGATCGAATTGTACTGTACTTCATAGACAGACCATTCAAAGTGAGGATAACAATATTATCATCCTCAAATTGTACTCCAGCAGCAGAAAGGTAATCTCAAGCTTCTGTGATTCTTTGAAGATACTGAGAGATAAAGTTAGTACATTTCTTAATATTCTGTAATTTTGACTTCATCTAGAAAATAATGGTTCGAGTAATAATGGAGAATTGCTCCTTCAATCGTATCCGCAGATTACGAGTACTTGTACTCCTAATTGCACATGACACTACATAGGGAGACAAAGTAGCAGTAATTAGCTGCATCAAGGCCCTGTCATGGAGTTTCCAAATCTTATATTCATCAGTCTCAGTCATGGAAGAAGAATTACCTTAATTAACCTTAGAATCACTCGAATTTGATGCTGTAAAACGAGCAGGGCCTAGATGTGAGCCATCAACAAACCCTAAGATGTCATCACCATCGAGTAGTAACTCCATCTGAAAATTTCATGTCAAATAATTGGAATCATCGAGCTTAACCGTGACGGATGAAGAAACCGTAGAAATCAGACAAGTTATTAGAGATTGCACAATCTGCAATTACGCTACAGTCACCATTGTTGTAGTTGTAGAAGAAATTTTGATGTAGATTCAGTGAGGAATGTCAACAAACACTTGGTGTGCACGATGATACGAAATAACCCTCGTAGAATTAGGGAAGAACAGAAACCCTAGAATCGCAGAGATCTAAGAAAAACAAGAAAATAAGTTCAATGGAACTTACTGGATTGAGCGGAAGTAGAAGAAATCCAAGATCGAAGAACCACAAGCTATGTGGCTTATGCGGTGATTGATACCATGTAAAGCAACAAAGATTGTTGTAGAGATTTACAGAGAGCAAAGAAAGAAGATTTGGTGAGAGATAGAGAAAGCTTGTAAGGGAAGAAAAAAGAATCTGTATATTTCTTGTATTGTAAACTTACAAAGAGAATGTTATTACACGAGATATATACATATATATATATGGGAAAACTAATGAAAAAGGTTTCAATACTTTGAATTTTAACAAAAAACCATATACTAACTTTATTTAATGGTTAGGACAAAACCCAATATCAAATCAGCCCAATAAAACTGGCCCAAACAAAGTAATTTATAAAACTTTCGATTTTACCCTTAACTTCAGTTTTGGCCCCTAACGTCAAACCCTCACTTTTGGCTCTACCTCTTATCAAACCTCGCTGGTGTTTGCTTCAGTGATAACTCATACATTTCATGCATTTATACCATCCATTTCTAGTCTTGTTATGATGTTTTTGAGTTAAACTGGTTGTATTTTACCTTATTTTGTGTTAGTGTGCAGTTACATGTCTTTTAGGATCAATTTAAAGACAAAAAAACTGAAAACATGCCATTTTTTGGGTTGACCCTTTTTCAAACGTGGAAAGAAGTTTAGTGGCTTGTTTTGAAGCCCAAATAAAGAATCCAAGATGAATCTGGTTTGTTAGAAGACCAGCAACAGAATGGGGAAGGAATTGGGATATCTAGCTTGATTTGGAGGTGCCAAATAAGGTAAAAACGTGCAAAATAAAGGCTAAGTTGTTGGGATCACTTTGGAATATCTTGCAGCCCCATTTAGCATATAAATACTAGGGTTTCATATCACTTTTACACAAGCCCCCCTTGGGGTCGCCCAGAGCTCTCTCTCTCTTCTCTTTCTTTGGCCTTTCTTCCATAAACAAAACCCTATTTCCCTTCGCCATTTGCTGCCACCGAAGAAACCACGCAGCCACGCTGCTCTTGAGGAAGTTCAACATCATAATTACTTCAAGGGGGTTTCTTCTATGAACTTTAGTTTCACTCATGTTGTTCTTGATATTTATATATTATGTAATCATGTTGTGTAATTAAGTTCATAGCTAGGGATTTCAATGTAGCCTTGCAAAACTACCATACGTTATTAAGTTAAGGTATTCAAACTACCAATCTGTGTTCTTGTTTCATTCACTGGTTTTGTAGTTTAATTTGTATGTTAATCTTAATGTTTGATCAGCATTATGACTACTTATGAATCATTTGATCAAGGTTATAGTACACATCATGCTTAATCTTGATGGACATGTGAATGAATGAAGAAACTGCTATGCATACATCCTACTATGTGATTTCTTTGGTTCTTTGAAGTTTTCTTGTTCTTAATGGATTCTTACTTGCTAATCTAAGTTGAACATCACAACTAGGTTGCAGATTAGGAGTACTTGATGGCAACCACACATCAAATGGATGATTATAAATATGTAAAACGAACCCAAGTTGCAGATTGGAGACTTGAACGCGTTTTGACTTAATTTTCATGGAATTGACTTGTAATGGTGAAATCGGTATCCCTAGTTCCGTTCCCATCATTTTTGAATCAATCTATCATTCATCTTTATCTTCTCTTGCTTTTTAAGTTACTTTAGCTTTCAAAACAAAAATCTAAATTCAGTTTTCATTTTCATTGCTTAGTTAGGGTTCTCATAAAGCTAGTAATTTGTAGAGTTTTAATCAGTCCCTGTGGTTCGACACCCTTACTTGTGCCATTATACTATCCTTATATTTGCACTTGAAAGGAACACAACAAAATTTTGGCGCCGCTGCCGAGAACTGATTTCAGTCCCTTATAATTGTTTGCTTTATAAACCCTATCTATTTTTCTTTTCTTAGTTTGGATCTTTAATTTATATTTTAGGTTGTTTGATTTTAGGTGGTATAGAGAGATGTACGACGAATGTTCGAGAGATGAGTTTCCTACGTTTATCCGAGAGCACTCACACTGCATGTGTTTCTCTAACCAAGAGCTAGTGTAACCATTGTCAAACACATATAGCCTACTTAGAGGAACTCTGATCATAGCTCTTGGAACAACATAGAAGCTCCAAATCAAGCATTTGCACCTCCATCACAGCAGGAATCCTTTGACACTACTTTGGTGGACACTTTGAAGCTGCTTGCTCAAAGCACTTTACAATTTCAACAATCAACGAGTAGCATGATTCAAGAACACTCCACTGCACTTAGCGAGTTGGAAAATCAATTGGGGCAGATTGTCCAAGCGTTAAATGAGCATCAATATGGTGGTGATGATCAAGAAGAGAATGAGGAACAACCAAAGGAAGCTTGTTGTGCATATTTTCATGAGGTTTCTGAGCTTTATGAAGATGAAGAGCCTTTCATTCCTCCCAAGCCATATGTTCCCCTAATTCCTTTTCTAGGGAGATTTGTCAAACAAAAGCATGATGAGTCACCCATAGATGTGCTTGGTGAAACTGTGTCGGACATATTGTTTGAAACTCTTCCTCTATCCTCTAATTTAATTGAATGTTTTTCAAAATATGTGCCGGATTCTCCATGTTGTTTTACATCTTTTCAGGTGCCATATTTGGAGTCTTTGGAAGATGATTTGCTGCCATTTCAAGAGGGAAAAGAATTGAAGTTCAATAACGAGACCTTGCTGCCATCTCAAACAAAGGAAGAGGATATGGTCTTGCATTTTATTCACAAGGAGAGACAAAAACGCCAACACAATCAAGCCCTTATGGAAATTCAACGCACCATATTCAAAGTCCCTCGAAAGAAACCACTTCTTCCGACCAAGGTTCAGAGGTACCTTGACTTCCTACCACCCTAGGCGTTAATCCATCATACCCACCGCGTCTTGCCTAGACGTTAAATAAAGTGCTTGCTAAGAGGCAACCTAGTTGGGTTTGTGTTCTTTCCTTTTATTTATGTCTTTTAGTTTTATTTTATTTTCATTCCACACGCTCTGCTGATTTACACTACATGCATTCCATTCATTTTTAAGCATTGAGGACAATGCTTGGTCTAGGTTTGGGGGTGTGGGATTGAAAATTTTCATTTGTTTTTAGTTTTGGTGAAGTTTACTTTTGCTTACTAATGTGAATGTATATAAGGGCTATGTTTACAAACAAAACTATAGTGTTGTCATGAAAAAGTTTCGTATCTTATTTTCTTTTACAAAGCTGTTACGCTTGAAATTCTGATGGTAAAAGTACCATGCGCAAATTTTGGAAGAAGAATAGTGGAGACTACCCTAGTGAGCTATTTTGGGCCTATTTGCTTCTTTGAGAGGGTTTAAAGTGTTTCTATTCCTATCTTTTTCTTTCAGACTCACATTAAATGATCTCATTATTTCTCTTTGATTGAATGCTAAGAATAATCCTATGTTGCAGATACCATGTGTTTATTATCACCTATGAATGAACTCATTGAGACAATGTTAGGCTATGCATGTTTTAACCACTAAAAGGCCTAATTCCCATCCCTTTGTGTGCTCCATTCACCCTTGTTGCAACCAAACACTTTTAGCCTAGTTCTTTCATCACCCACACCAAACTCTACCCATCTTAGCCCATTACAGCCATACCTTATAGTTTGGGGAATACTAAAGTGATGAAGACACATATAGATTGAACTCTAGATAAAGAACGTGGCGTGTACCGAGGTAACATGTGATGGAATTGCAAATAAAAAAATGAGTTACAGAAAAAAAAAAATCAAAGATGCAATTCCCAAATCTTCCCATTATCATGCATGGGTCCTGGACACCAAGAACAAATAACAAAGACTAATTTAAGTGAAGAGCCTGCTTATTTCATAACAAAGACACTTTGGTATGTCCTAAGCTCTAGTATTTCCTGTCATTTCTTTCATGGCCCATAGCCTAAGCCTTACATTACAACCTTGTGAAAGACCTAGCTAATCGTTAGGGATGTATTCATAGGTGCTGGTAAGTATGTGTGATATCCATATTCTTAGTATTTGATTCATTTTATGATATCTGTTCAGAAATTATGCTTTTATTTCATATTTCATATGTGAGAATTTTTGAATCGCTTTTACATAATTTCACTCACATGGGTTTTTGGAGAGACTACACCTTAGGATCTGAGAGAATTTGAGTTATATCTATGAGGACTAGAGTTGAGGCGAATTCTATCTTTGGCATTTAAGTATGGTGTCTTTGAAGTCATGAGTCATGGAGTAATATTTTTACACTTTACATATGATACAATTCTTCGAAGTGTCAGACTTTTGGTTTGAATGTATGACTAAGCTTTCATTGGTTCTTATTAGTTTGTTTCAAGTATGCTTTAACCAATTTGTTTACAGAGTCTGTAGATGTTTGTGGGCGTCATCACTGTAAACCCTCAGGAAACATAACTCCTCCGACTAGGGATACCTAAAGGTTTAAAGGCTTGTTGCACATGCTCAGTGCAATCGTTTAGCCAACAAAAGTGGTATAGTTAGATTTTATTATTTTTGTGTGTTTTTAGTTATAGTTTTGCTCGAGGACTAGCAAAAACGAGGTTTGGGGGTATTTGATAACTCATATATTTCATTCATTTATACCATCCATGTCTAGTCTCTTTGTGATGTTTTTGAGTTAAACTGGTTGCATTTTACCTTATTTTGTGTTAGTGTGCAGTTACATGTACTTTAGGATCAATTTAAAGGCAAAAGAAGTGAAAACATGCCATTTTTGGGGTTGACCTATATTCAAACGTGGAAAGAAGTTTAGTGGCCTGTTTTGAAGCCCAAATAAAGAATCCAAGACAAATCTGGCTTGTTAAAAGACCAGGAACAGAATGGGGAAGGAATTAGGATATCTAGCCTGATTTGGAGGTGCCAAATCAGGCAAAAATGTGCAAAATAGAGGCTAAATTGTTGGGATAACTTTAGAATATCTTGCAGCCCTATTTAGCATATAAATACTAGGGTTTCAGATCAGTTTTACACAAGCCCCCCATTGGGGTCGCCCAGAGCTCTCTATCTTCTCTTTCTTTGGCCTTTCTTCCAGAAACAAAACCCTATTTCCTTTCCCCATTTGCTACCACCAAAGAAACCACGCAGCCGCGCTGTTCTTGAAGAAGTTTAACATCAAAATTGCTTCAAAGGGGTTTCTTCTATGAACTTTAGTTTCACTCATGTTGTTCTTGATATTTATATGTTCTGTAATCATGTTGTGTAATTAAGTTCATAGCTGGGGATTTCGATGTAGCCTTGCAAAACTACTCTATTTTATTAAGTTAAAGTATTTAAACTACCAATCTATGTTCTTGTTTCATTCACTGGTTTAATAGTTTAATTTGTTTGTTAATCTTAATGTTTGATCACCATTAAGGCTGCTTATGAATTATTTGATCAAGGTTATAGTACACATCATGCTTAATCTTGGTGGACATGTGAATGAATGAAGAAACTGCTATGCGTACATCCTGCCATGTGATTTCTTTGGTTCTTTGAAGTTTTCTTGTTCTTAATGGATTCTTACTTGCTAATCTAAGTTGAACATCACAACTAGGTTGCAGATTAGGAGTACATAATGACAACCACACATCAAATGGATCATCATAAATATGTAAAACGAACCCTAGTTGCAGATTGGACAGTTGAACGTGTTTTGACTTAATTTTCATGGAATTGACTTGTAATGGTGAAATTGATATCCCTAGTTCCATTCCCATCATTTCTGATCAATCTATCATTCATCTTTATCTTGTCTTGCATTTTAAGTTACTTTAGCTTTCAAAACAGAAATCTAAATTTTGTTTTCATTTTCATTGCTTAGTTAGGGTTCTCATAAAGCTAGTAATTTGTAGAGTTCTAATCAGTCCCTGTGGTTCGACACTCTTACTTGTGCCATTATACTATCCTTATATTTGCACTTAAAAGGAACACAACATTTAGCTCTGTGGTTTTCAACTCCATGGCTTTTTTAAACTCACAATAAGAAAACCATGAAAATCTTGCTTTTCAAGTCCTTGGTTTTTTCTTATATCTCAAATTAATGCAGATGTTGAATGCAGGGTGGCTCGAAAATGTTATCTTAGGTTTCTCGTCTAATGCTTCATAAAACTCCTCAACATCACAAACTTTTCAAAATTGCTCAAAATCAATCGGGAACACCGCCATCATCCTTCATCTAGACCAAATGCCATTCCAATTACTAAAAATGCAATTGATGGCCAATACCAAGTAATAGGTGTAATCAAATTATACATTTTGTGCTGAATTAATAGATTTCATAGAAGGAGGAGGAGAGAGAAACGAGATCTAGGAAAGGAGAGCTTGCCTCTGCGTCATAGAGAAGAAGCCGATGAGCGAGTATGTGAGATTGTGCCATGGCTTGTCATCGCCGAGCTCGATTTGAGCAAAGTAGAAGAGCCAGAGGTGTGTAAATTTCCCCATAAAACCCTTTATTTGTTTATGGCACATAGAAAATCAAGCTCATCCATTTGAAGGTTTTTTTTTCTTTTCTAATTTTTTTAAAGTTCTAAAACCATTTGTCTTGAAATCTGTAAAACCCACCATCAGTTTGTTTATATATTATTTTCTTTGCAATTTCTCTGTTGTGGCTGTGATTTGACTTTTGAATCTCAATAGATATGTTGATTGCAATTTGATCAGTAAATTAATCTTTAATTTTCTTCGAAATATGAAGTGTCTTCCTCTTTGTTTTTTCGTTGTTCTATTTGTAAGGATCCTCTAAATTAATTTATTTTTTTAAAAGCAATTTGAAGGAATTAAAATGTCCTTATTCGGTGTAAGTGATCTTAGTTTAGCAAATTGGCAGCAATCTGAAATTGTATGCCCCTCACTGCAGTGTAACTTGGACCGACTCATCCTATAAGAATTGCTTTACAAATTGTCATAAGAATCAAATATGTCCCTAGCTATGCAAATTATGCGTCTTTGCAATTTGTAAAATTGAAAGCCCCTATATAAAAACCGTAAATTAATAGAGCACTCAAACAAATTAGTAAAAGACACACATCCTATACTTTAACATTAGAGTAAAAATTATTTACTTATTTGTCTAGCATATGAGCGCGTTGCTGAAAAAACAATTAATTATAATTCAAAAGAATCATATTGTTAAGGGAAATTTGCATCAATGTCCAATTTAAGAAATAGTGATAATAACAACGTTTAGTTTCAGAAATAGTGTAGTAGCCATGTTTATTTTCAAAAATAGTGCACAACCGTGTTTAGTTTCAGAAATAGTGCACTACTAGTGCTTGGTTTCAGAAATAGTGCAGTAACTGTGTTTAATTTCAGAAATAGTATAGTACTCGTATTTAGTTTCAAAAATAGTGTATTACACGTGTTTAGTTTCAGAAATAGTATATTATCCATGCTTAGTTTCAGAAATAGTGTGTTTCATAAATAATGTAGTACCGTGTTCGGTTTTATAAATAGTATAGTACCAGTGTTTAGTTTCAAAAATCGTCTGTTTCATAAATAGTGTAGTACCTATATTCAGTTTAAGAAATAATGATAGTACTAGTATTTAGTTTCAAAACTAGTGTAATATTTGTGTTCAGTTTAAGAAATAGTAATAATATCAGTGTTTAGTTTAAGAAATAATAATAATACCGTATTCAGTTCTAGAAGTAGTGATTGTTTGCTAATGTTTTCATTTGATTGTCACATTCACATGAATGTTTTGTATAATCAGTCCCCCACATAAGCTTTACATATATATTTTTTTGTTAATCTCAGTTTACTACTATTAAGTTTCTTAGTTTTCAACATTTCATACTTCAAGTTTTTTTCGGCCCAGTCACCACCTAAAGTCATAATTCTAGGACATTTTCGTACATCTGTTAAGTTTTCCGTCAAAACCTCCATTAATTGATAACATAACGCCTACGTAGACAATAACTGGATGTCATGTGTCAATATGGGTCTAAAAAATTAAAAAATTAAAAAACTGAAAAAAAAAATTAAAAACTCAATCTTCTCTCTCTGCACCTCTCCCATTCCATGAATCCAAATCTCAGAAACTTTGAACCAAATCAATGACTCTCTACAAACTCACATTTCTTACCCACCTCAAAACCCTAGCAAACCCCCAATCCGCTGCCGTTTAACGATCACCCTCCTTCATCTCCCTCCGCTTCCTCTCCTTCAATTTTCTTTGAGTTTGAGCATAAAAACCCAGGATCTGCAAAGGTTGAGACTTTCTCTCCAAATTTGGAGAAAAACCCAGGATTTGCAGCGGGAAATTTTAGGTATTCATGTATATATTAGTTGCCCAAATCAAAGAGGACTGCTTCAATTGCGGGTATTTTCATATAAAAACCCAGGACTTTCTCTCGCAAACCCTCATTCCCTCGACATCCGCTCTGGCTTTATCTCCACTCTCGACGCCCTCCATGGCGACATCGGCGCCCTCTCCAAAACCGACTCTTTAACAAGTCCGGCACCACAGAGGAGTTCCTCCCCCTCGTTCCTTGCGCCAAGGCCTAAGGCGCCTTCCTCATCTCGATCACCTCCGTTGACGGCAAAGGTCCAAAGATGGTGAAAATTACGGCCGAGACAAGTAGGGAGTGGGCGACGGCGCACTGCCAGGGTTTCGAAGGTTTTTGTTCTGGGTCGTATTTTTGGGGTTCTGGGTTTCATTGAAGGCATCTAGTTTTTGTTCTGGGGTTCTGGGTTCCAGTTCTGGGTTCCAAATGCAGATGGTGAAGAATAGTTCTTTTAGTTTCTTAATTTTTAGGTTTTTTGTTTTTTTTGTTTTGTTTTTTTTGTTTTTTTTTATTTTAAATTTTTTTAAATTTTTTAATATCCACGGGGCACATAATCATTGTCCACGTGGTGCCACATCACAGGTTAACTATTGTTTTAACAAAAAACTTAACAGATATATGAAAATGTCCCAGAATTATGACTTTAGATACCAGATTGGGACAGAAAAAACTTTATGTATGAAGTGTTGAAAACCAAGAAAAAATTTCATAGTAATAAACTAAGATTAACCTTATATTTTTTTTCATATATTGAGTGCACCAATCGAACAAAAAAAATATTTGTTCACCTAAAATTGCACATATTCTTGGTCCAGTAATATAATTTCTTCCTAAATCAAACGACTCGTCACTGGCCAAGAGACCCTTCTCAATTTAATTCCTCTCATTTCGCTTACTAGTTTATAAATTAGTAAATGAGCAATTCTTACATCTCATATTAGTTCCTCTAATTTCATTTACAAATTTTTATGCACGCAATAAATGTAGTTGAAGCTACTCTCAAGCCCCACACCCCAAAATTAAAAGACATAACCTAGGCCAATTAAAAGACATAATCAACTGTCACTCAGTATTACGGTTTAATGGTATTCATATTCACTTGAAAATGAGAGGTCTTAGGTTCGAATCTCGTGGAAGGTGAATTCGATACCAAATTAGGCTACCTATTGTGTGACTTAGCCGAACTCCTCCTCCCCTTAGTGTAAAAATATCAATATACTCAAAAAAAAAAAAAAACATAATCAATTCAATTTTAATTATATATTATTAATGTTTAGCAAGTAAAGAGTATATGGCTATGAAGAGAAAGGAGGAATATGTAATTGAGCTTGACTGGCTCCATCAGGCCAATTTCATTAATATAATATATCGTATAAGATGGGAAGGAAAGAAGGACTTCTCACATGTCACATCACACGCATTCAAACCAAAAAATTGCAGACTTTCTACTGCCTCGATGGGCCACATGTATTTCTACTTCCTCCATCAATTCCCATTAGATTTCACCATTAAAATAATTAAAAAAATAAAATTAATATAAAATAATATTTTCTCTCTCTTCATCTACATTTCTTGCTCTCAAAATATCATGAATTGAGAGGACTTTTTGCTGTTTGACGGACAAATCGAGAGGAATTGGACAGACGGACGGAATTGAGCTCTCAAAATATCATGAATTGAGAGGACTTTTTGCTGGTTGACGGACAAATCGAGAGGAATTGAATAGACGGACGGAATTGAGCTTCCGTCAAAGGCATAGGCTGGAAAGAAAAAAAAAATTGTTTTGCAAGTGAGCTTGTTTTCTACTTCTGAGTTTTAGTTTTTGTTCATATTATATTGTATTGTGTCATTTTCATTAAAATTTTAGGTCATTTATATTAAATAAAGTTAGTAGATGGTTTTTCATTAAAATGAACTTAATCCAAACCCTTTTTCATTAAGGCTCCCTATATATATCTCTTACAATTACTTAACAACTCAACTAACAATAGACCTGGCAATTCATGACACGACCCAATAACCTGATACAACACGACACGATAACGAATCGGGTCGTTATCGGGTAACCCGAAAAACACCTGTTAAGATAACGGGTTGGTTCGGGTATACACGTGGGTAACACGATACACGACAAGCAAAATATTAATTTAATAATTTTATAGCCCTAAAAAAATACTATAATAATTATATATATTAATTTAACAATTTTATTCCCCTAAAAACTATAATAATTATATATATATATATATATATATATATTAAATTAAATATGAAAAATTGGTAACCATTGGATCGGCTTAAATATACATACCATTCAATTTCTTAAGTGTTATACGTACAAAATAAATAAATTTAAATCTACTTAATAAATATATATATACAATTGAACTTGATGGGATACGAATTCTACAAAACTAATTTCAACGATCCAACCGTCAAATTTGTTTGTATATGCTTCGAGATCGCATCAGCAAAAAATCGCAAAAATAAATAAAATTTAGAGATCAAGGAACGGGACAAAACTTTTCGACGGTTATCAACGAAAATTCACAATTTAACGATTATTTTAACTCCGATTTTGATGATTTTTTACAGCTACACTCATTGCCTCTATATGAATACAATGAATGAACTCAATCTTCAATTTAAAATATTTACACTACTTAATGAAAGTATGAATAAACTCTTAAGTGTTAGTGAATCTATTGTTTTGATGGGATACGCATTCTACGAAACTAGTTTCAACAATCCAACCGTCAAACATGTTTGTATATATGACACACCCCGTCCCGAAGGAGGGCGTGCTGGCCGTCACGTGAGAGTGACGTAACCATTTGCACAGTTCGGAAGCTTTAAAATACCATTGTGAATTCTGTCAGAATACCGTTGGATTCCTCGTGGCCACCAAAGCTCTGCTCTAACTCGAACCTGGAGGGGCGCAAAACAAGGTGAGTGGGTCAGTAAAATAAGTCTTTCAAAATCTTTCCTTTATCAACATATATATATATCCCCTCACTGTAAAATCTGTAAACTTTCTCAGAAAATAGCATATATAAATATATATAGCTTCAGAAATCTCAAAACACCATTCTTCATCATTTTTCAGAGAAATATGCCATGCCATGCCAAAAACATAATATGGATGCATCAACATAAATCAGGTGAAATAATAAATCAAACGGAGACCCTGCAGTGGTCCTGTACGGCTGATTCTAGAGCTCATTATCCAATCCAGCCGGAGTCACCAACTGTGACCTGTACGGCCCTGTCGGAGTCGCCAACTGCGACCTGTACGGCACTACGCTGCACATGAGTCGGAACTACCTATAGTAGTCTGTACGACTCGGATGGTGTAATAATACGCTCTAGTGCTTCTCTCATCAATTATCTGTGCACATAATCTAAGGTCACCTACTAGTCGGAACCGTCTCTAAGGTCTGTACGACTAGCATGTCGGAACCACCTCCAGTGGTCTGTACGACTAGCATCTACTTGGATCCAAGGTGAGCGTGTGATGCGGTGAATAACATAAGCACTAACACCAGGGGTGCAGGTTATGAGCTATCAACATAAATCTCATCAAACAATTCAATGCACCATATCTAACTCACCTGATACTCACCTGTGCGTCCGCAGCACCAATTCACATATATGCATCATATAACAATTCACATAATTCATGTAATTTCTATGCATGGCATTTCACATCACATATTCATATAAATCTATGCATGGCATTTCACAATATACTTTCATTCAAAAATCGATTTCTAGGAAAACGTTAAGTATATATATATATACTGAAATAAACTGCCCACTCACAGTTATATCGAAGGGTCATAACCCCTTAGCCTTTCTCGACTGTGCTCGTCTTCCGCATAAGCCTCGCCTATATGAGAAGTAACCGAAATAACGTTAATTAATGCGCATAAACGACAATTACAAATAACTTCTCATACGTAGCTCAATTTTGGCATATGAATATACCAACGAGACCTACATGACGTCACGAGCGTCGTGATATTTTTAAAATAATTTAACTGTAGCTCACGCGCCCCCACGCGCCTGAAAAGGTACTGTGAAACGCGCCCCCACGCGCATGGCACGCGCTGGCGCGTGTCGTCTTCTTCCTCGGGTCGCCGGCGCCGGCCACCGGTCGCCGGAAACCTGCAACTCGCCATATCTCGGCCATTTCTTCACCATTTCATCTCATTTTTCTTCCTACGTGCTCTAAATTAAGAGAGGAAGAGGGCTATACCTTCCAAAACCTTGAAAAACCTTCGAATCACGACGGAGCAAAATGTCATAAATCGGCCACCTTCGAACTGGGGTTTTCCGACGTCCAACTCGAGCCAACGATACACTCCGAGGTTCGTGAGGGTCTCACAAAGCTCCCTGTGAGCTTGGATTGTCCTAAAACAAAGCCAATAAAAAGTTGATGAATAGTACCCAAATCGGACCTCGGGTTTTCGACGTGAAAACGTACAAGTTCTTACCTGAAACTGGTGTCGATGGGTTCGTATGGACCTCAGGAACACAATGGAACCTTTTTCTGCTTCGATCCGTGAAGATTTTGGCGTCCTTGGGCGTGGTCCGTACGTGAGAGAAGAGAGAGAGAGTCGAGTTTCTGAGGGGGAGAGAGAGACACACACGGGAGTGAGGGAAGAGAGAGAGATTATGTGAGTGTGTGGTTCAAAAACAACCATCAAAATATCCCAGGTACAATACACCCATACCTCAATTAAATGCCTAGGGGCATTTTCGTCATTTCACGTCCTCCGTACGTAAATTCCGGGACGGGCTGTTACAATATACTTCAAGATCGCATACGCCAAAAATTGCAAAAAAAAAAAACATTCAGAGATCAAGTAATGGGACAAAACTTTTCGATGGTTTTAAACGAAAAATCATGATTTAACGGTTATTTTAACTTCGATTTTGATGATTTTTTACAGCTACACTCTTTGACTCTAATGAACACAATAAATGAATTCGATCTTTAATTTAAAATATTTACATCAGTGGATACCACAAAATCTTATGTTATACTTAATGAAAGTATAAATAAACTCTAAGTGTTAGTGAATCTAACGTTTTGATGGGATACGCATTCTACGAAACTCATTTCAACGATCCAACCGTCAAACTTGTTTGTATATGCTTCAAGATCGCATACGCCAAAAATCGTAAAAAACAAACAGTCAAAGATCAAGAAACGAGACAAAACTTTTCGACGGTTATCAACGAAAAATCACGATTTAACGGTTATTTTAACTCTAATTTTGATGATTTTTTACATCTACACTCCTTGACCCTATATGAATATAATGAATCAATTTGATCTTCAATTTAAAATATTTAAACTAGTGGATATCACAAAATCTTATGTTATACTTAATGAAACTATAAATAAACTCTAAGTGTTAGTGAATCTATCGTTTTGATGGGATACACATTCTACGAAACTAATTTCAACGATCCAACCGTCAAACTTGTTTGTATATGCTTCAAGATCGTATACGACAAAAATCGCAAAAAACAAACATTCAGAGATCAAGTAACGGGACAAAAAATTTCGACGGTTATCAACGAAAAATCACGATTTAACGGTTATTTTAACTCCGATTTTGATGATTTTTTTTACAGTTACACTTCTTGACCCTATACGAATACAATGAATGAACTCGATCTTCAATTTAAAATATTTATACTAGTAGATACCACAAAATCTTATGTTATAATTCATGAAAGTACGAATAAAATTTAAAGTGTTAGTGAATCTATTGTTTTGATGGGATACGCATTCTATGAAACTAGTTTCAACGATCCAACCGTCAAACATGTTTGTATATACTTTGAGATCGCATACGCCAAAAATTGTAGAAAACAAACATTCAAAAATCTAGTAATGGGACAAAACTTTTTGACGGTTATCAACAAAAAATCATGATTTAACGATTATTTTAACTCCGATTTTGATGTTTTTTTACAACTACACTCCTTGGCCATATATGAATACAATAAATGAACTCGATCTTCAATTTAAAATATTTACACTAGTGGATACCACAAAATCTTATGTTATACTTAATGAAAGTATGAATAAACTCGTAAGTGTTAGCAAATATATCATTTTGATAGGTTACGCATTCTATGAAACTAATTTCAACGATCCAAGCGTCAAACTTGTTTGTATATGCTTCAAGATCGCATATGCTAAAAATCGCAAAAAACAAACATTCAAAGATCAAGTAACGGGACAAAACTTTTCGACAGTTGTCAACAAAAAAATTACGATTTAACGGTTATTTTAACTCCAATTTTGATGATTTTTTTACAGCTACACTCCTTGACCCTATATGAATACAATGAAAGAACTCGATCTTCAATTTAAAATATTTACACTAGTGGATACCACAAAATTTTATGTTATACTTAATGAAAGTATGAATAAACTCTTAAGTGTTACTGAATCTATTGTTTTGATGGGATATGCATTCTACGAAACTAGTTTTAACGATCCAACCGTCAAACATGTTTTTATATACTTCGAGATCGCATACGCCAAAAATTGTAGAAAACAAACATTTAGAGATCGAGTAACGGGACAAAACTTTTCGACGGTTATCAACGAAAAATCACGTTTTAACGGTTATTTTAACTCTGATTTTGATGATTTTTTACAGCTACACTCCTTTACCTTATATGAATACAATGAATGAACTCGATCTTCAATTTAAAATATTTATACTAGTGGATACCACAAAATCTTATGTTATACTTAATGAAAGTATGAATAAACTTAAGTGTTAGTGAATCTATCATTTTGATGGGTTACACATTCTATGAAACTAATTTCAACGATCCAACCATCAAACTTGTTTGTATATGTTTCGAGATCGCATACGCTAAAAATCGCAAAAAACAAACATTCAGAGATTAAGTAACGGGACAAAACTTTTCGACAATTATCAACGAAAAAATTACGATTTAACGGTTATTTTAACTCCAATTTTGATGATTTTTTTACAGTTACACTCCTTAACCCTATATGAATACAATGAATGAACTCGATCTTCAATTTAAAATATTTACACTACTGGATACCACAAAATCTTATGTTATACTTAATGAAAATATGAATAAACTCTTAAGTGTTAGTGAATCTATTGTTTTGATGTGATACGCATTCTACGAAACTAGTTTCAACGATTCAACTGTCAAACATGTTTGTATATACTTCAAGATCGCATACACCAAAAATTGCAAAAAACAAACATTCATAGATCAAGTAATGGGGACAAAACTTTTCAACGGTTATCAACGAAAAATCACGATTTAACTGTTATTTTAACTCCGATTTTGATAATTTTTTATAGCTACAATCCTTGACCCTATATGAATACAATGAATGAATTCGATCTTCAATTTAAAATATTTACACTAGTAGATACCACAAAATCTTATTTTATACTTAATGAAGGTATAAATAACCTCTAAGTGTTAGTGAATCTATCGTTTTGATGGGATACGCATTCTACGAAACTAATTTCAACGAACCAATATGCTTCAAGATCGCATACGCCAAAAATCGCAAAAAACAAACATTCAGAGATCAAGTAACGAGACAAAACTTTTCGACGGTTATCAAGGAAAAATCACGATTTAACGGTCATTTTAACTCTGATTTTGATGATTTTTTACTGCTACACCCCTTGACCTTATATGAATACAATGAATGAATTTGATCTTCAATTTAAAATATTTACACTAGTGGATACCACAAAATCTTATGTCATGATGATCAATGAAAATCGAGGATTTTGTGAAAGGAATAACGTGCAAGCTTTGAGTTCCATTGGCAAGGTTTAAACTTTTGAGAAAGGCTTTACAACCTTGAAAACAAAAACTCTTTCATTTTGCATATCCTTGCACATTTAATATTTTTCTAATAGACTAGTGGTGTATTGATGTTTGTTTATTAGACTCTTATTTTCGAGTATAGATGGTACTTCAACGACAAATGTGTTTTAATGTTTTGAAATATTTATGTGGCAATGTGTGGTATGTGCAAATTTAAGAAAAAAATATATTTTTCTTAATGGGTCATAACAGGTCAGGTCACTTTACCCGTTGGTGACCCGACCTATTAAGGACCCGTTAAGATAACGGGTGTGATACGACACGACCTGTTAAGATAACATGTATTACACGAAAACGACACGAACACGACAGACACGACCCGTTTGCCAAGCCTAGCTAACAACCTTAACATAACTGCCTAACTAATCTTGCGCCACATGGCATATTATAGAACCATTGATTCATTACGGTTATACTTATCAATGTATTGGTCTGCTAACTTTTTTGATGAGGACTTCATCTGGTATTAGCCAATTGTAACCTTGCATAGAAACATCTTAAGCCCCACATCAGTTTGATAAAACCAAAGTTGCGTATGAAAGATACAGATTCAATGATAAATAAAACGATCTTAAAAAGAATATAGAGCTACGCCTCTTAAATGCACAACATTTTGGTTCAGAGGTAATTTTTTCTTTCTTTAAAACAGTACTTGAGCATTTTTACTACAAAAGGAAATATTTGAAGAGCTTATTTGTGAAGTGCCTACGGTCGAATATGGAGTAGCAGAAAATATTAAGAATTGCTAATTGTTAGAGGTGGCGGCACAAGTTTAAATTCATGGCATTGCCAATGAAAAACATAAAAAATTGTCTTTACTTCTAAATTCAACATTCCCTAGTACTCTGATGTCTCATCCTATCACCGCACACGGCAACCTGAACAGCCAAACCAGGATAAATAGTAGTATTGCTTTTGTGTTGAAGTTTCAATACATGACCGACCCTGAAAGGGAGCATGTGAGCGACTGCACAAGGCCCCTAAAATCTTAGGACCGGCTCTAGTTCACCATAGATATTTAAAGTACTGTCGCGTTCCCCCCACCCATCTGTCATTTGGAGCTTGAATACCAGTTTAAGGCCGGTAAATTAACAAGGGGTCCATAATGTTAGCGTAGTTCCTTTCTTCCTCGGTACCTTGAGCATACAGGGACCCATTTCTTAAGTCGGTTTTGAAAGGATAAGTTCTACCCCTGAGTGTAATTAACACCTAAATTCCCAGGAAAACAAACTAAACATTAGGCTACCCGTATGAATCCCCACATATATAACCTGAAATTGTTTTAGGACATATTTCATGAGAAATCACATGCTTTTGTCTCCCAACGAATGATATAAGACTTGACACATGTTTCATACTGCTTCGCAACTATAGCATGGCCTACCAGCAATGACAAATTATGGTTGCAGAATTTAATCCATTTCCTATGTACCACCTGCTGAAGACAACTTATAACCTATAGGACACAGGTACTAGCTCTAAAATGGTGAATCAAACTGTTGGTATTTTCCAGCAAGCAGAAAATCTCCTTTTAAGACCCGGTTTTTCGAATTTGTCAATCCAAAAAGGAACAAGGTTATCACCCCATGTGACAAAAACATGGTGATATAATCTCGGGCCAAAACATGGTATTTCTTTTTTCTTTTCAGTAGAGAACAGAAGCATGTGCCCTCTTAACTATTCCATCTATATAATTCCATCCCTATATATCAAGCAACATAGCATTACAAATCTTTAACCCCAAGTCCTCATATCCTCTCTTGTCACAGCTTTTTCTCATCCAATAATCTTCTCAAGTGTTAAGCATAACAATATTCGACAGAAATCGTGGGTATGAGCTTGCTATCAATCATCCGGCGATCTCTCTTGATTTCTAAGCAATCAAATATGGCCACAACGAATGTCCCAAAAGGCCATTTTACTGTTTATGTAGGAAAGGAACAGAAGAAGAGATTTGTAGTTCCTATATCATACTTGAACCACCAATGGTTCCAAGACTTGCTAATTTGCAGTGAAGAGAAGTTTGGATTCACTCATCCGATGGGTGGCATCACTATTCTATGCACTGAAGAGGCCTTCATTGGTCTCAGTTCTTGTTTGCATTCTTTGTAATAGTAAAGACCAATTGAATCAAACTCTTCAATTTTTCGTGAGGTGAAGAGTTGACTAAATCACTTGTAAATGTCCTCATTGCATTTTGATAATAAGAAATTAATCCAAACCCTATTCTAGTTTTGTTTCACAAGTTTGTTATGGGTAGTGATATTCGCACTCCGTATTTTCGTCTTCACTCCTCCCTTTGTTTATGTCTGTTTTTAAACCCAATTATTTGCTTCTTCAAAATAATCTTCCAATGCTGCAAAAGCCTGCAATGTGGGCTAATTATCTCCCCGACTCAACAAAATAGAGAATTCTGGACTAGTTATTTTAAAAAAGATTGTGATATTCAGGGTTCTTCTTCACATGTGACAACTAAATAATAATCTGTAAAAGAAGACAATTATCTAGAGTCCCCACTATACATCAATAAACCAATTCCGGATAAAATATTGTTAAACTGTATATCAATATATATATATATATATATATGTGTGTGTGTGTGTGTGTGTGTGAGTAAAAATAAACCCATCTGATACTTTATTGCATTTTGATAGCCTGGATTGGAAAACTTGCTTGTATTGCAGAACACAGAACTGTCAAAAGCCTTAGCCTGGATTAGCACTGACCAAGTTCTAACAGGAGTCATGGTTCAATTTTAGCTTATAACACAAGGCTTTTTTTTTTCCTCAACTAACGTTTGTTTTATTTATAAATATTTCTCTCTTTCAAACCCAAGTGTTCTATAAACCACAATATATACATACATTTGATCTTGCCTCAGAGTCTCAAACAAACAGTCATGATCCTCGGCAAAAAATGTTACATACAAAATCTATGTTGATTTAGTTCTCTGTAATATTCATGCCTTCCTAGTCCTTTCCAAAAGCAGTTTAATTTACAACAAATCTAATAAAGTAACTTTTGTACTTACTAATAGAATCTTATGCATCTGTGATATCGTGGATGGACCAAAAAATATGACATAGAAAACAATAAAATTTACACTTTCATTAAACATGACTGAACCTGGTGTATGCTTCACAAGTACATAATAAACAATGTAAACAACAGAAACTCAAACAGTCGTTTACAAAAAGTAAAAAATAAAAAATAAAACATAAAAGGATAGAAATTTATTTATATCAGAATTCAGAAATTAGATATATGATTGTTATTTGAAAAGCTTCTTGAGATTTCTTGGATGACACGATTGGTTCAACTCTACTCACTCCACCAAGACAGTCCATGTGAATGAGTCAAGAGGGGTCCCAAATAATGGTTTAGCTAATCCAAATGGAAATGTCTAAGAAGAAAGTAGAAACCAATGTATTGGCTTACTTCTGAGAGCTTGTCACCACAAAAAGGCTTATTCTGCTGGTTCTCACTATAAAAAGCTACTGAACAGCCCTAAGTAAGTTCAAGTTCAGTGCTTTCAATATGTGCACAATAAGTCGGAGACTCAGAATATCCTCTTTAATTGGATCCTGGCCTCCATTGTCAAGAACATGAGCAGCAGAAAAAGGTCTCTACTTTATTAGTTGAAACATTACTCAGATAACTCTATATTTAGGGAGTTTCAATTCAGAGATATTCGTCAAATATGCAATTTTGAGGGACAACTTTTATTGACCACTCTGCATTGGATTTTAATAATTTAAACTGACTAGTTTTAAATTCTTCCTTCAAAGATGGTTGTCGCAAAAACTCAGTCTAAGTTCAAAATCATTTAACCACTCAATTTAATTGGTCATAGTTTTAGCATTTTGTTGAAATACCATGTTCGTGTATATATGGATTTGTTCAATTATTTGGCTTAAGTGTCTGATTGATTTCGAATTTGTCTGATTTTTTCCAAGGATATATAATTGTTAAATAAAGAATTAAAAAGTACATTGTCCAGATTATTGAAATAAAATTCGGAAAAAGCCCACAAGGCGTGTGGGGCTCACTCTATATATCCATCAATTTGCACCACTCTTTATTGGTTCATGAAGTTTAGTAGGGCAGGATGTCTTGGCTAATTAAGGCAAAGTCAAAGTGAAACTTCACCAAGTCCTTCACCTGATATGTTTCTCACAACATTCTCAATAGGGATGTTACATTTTTATCCATTTTAAGGTTTGGAGTCCATCCCTATGTATTTAGGTACAAACAAGCCAATTCAACCAAAATCTGCATTTCTCACTTAATCACTCCCAAGTCTCAAACTTTTTGATTTGATCTTCGGGGTGCATTTATTTATTTAAAAATCCTATACAGATGGGAATCAAGTTGATGGGGATAGCTCATGCCAAGCAGAAACTGAGAACTCTTTCAGCAAGATATGGATCAGCTGCAGACAGTTCTAGTACTGAGGTCCCGAAGGGCCACTTTGCGTTTTATGTTGGAGATGGCGAAAAGAAGAGATTTGTGATTCCGATATCATATTTGAACCACCCTTTGTTCCAAGACCTGTTAAGCAAGGCTGAGGAAGAATTTGGATATGATCATCCTACAGGGGGACTCACAATTCCATGCAGTGGAGACTACTTCGTCAGTCTAACTTCATGTCTAAATTGTTCTTAAATAATCATTGTTTCTGTGTATGACCTGAATCCTGATGATGGTCAATTATTTAACCAAGTCATTCTTCTTTTTAACTTCATTCTACAATTGAAAGCAGTACACTTGAGACCAATGAGTTATCAGTCTGTTCTTTTTTCTTCTTTCATTTATTTATTTGTAAGTTCTTTGAAATATCATTCCATGATATATTTTAACTTTTAGTTAAATTCTTCATCCTTATTCCTTAATATCTACCCCCTTTATGGTCTAATTTTGAACTAACAATGTAGGAACAAGAAAATGCAGAATGCTAATAACCAGAATATGATGTTTGTGACAAAATTTTGATTGCCCAACAGTTGATGCAATTCAATTCTAGACCAGTTCATGAAATTCATTGAAGGCTTCCTTGATCTCATTGTTTTGAGGCATTGTTCTAATTTCAGGGTTGCCAATGTTGTCCTGCTCAGGCGGCAGGATTACAAACCAACTCCTATACAACTTTTACAAAAGCAAAAGTTTGTGAAGTTTCACATTTATCAGCAATGACTTTGATTTAGGGAAATGATAACTAAACATCTTATTTAGTCTTTTGCACATACTTGTTTAATCATGTCAATTATTTTTGTTTGATACATGCAATCTAATGGTCATAAATAACAAATGGAGTGTGAGAAACTAAAAATGGTGTATGAAAATCATGTCCCTTGAATTATTTACTTCGGGCTCTAGTATGAGGATGTGATATAGCCTTGAAAGGTAAAAAATCTTGCAAGGGCTAATAATATGTTGGAGCTACTCTCCACGTTTTGTATCAATTAATTTTAAGATGAAATCTGAAAATATTCAGATTTATTTTGTACTAATTTGTATGAAATAATTGGATATATATAATGTGACCTATTAGTCTATCCTGCCCCAGATAATAAAAAAAATGAACTTACCATCTAGTACGGGAGAAGACACAGCCACCATTGGCCGCTGCAGATTGATCTCTGAGGCTCAGAGCAAGGCAGCATGCAAAGATTAAGGAACAATTTCCTCATAGAAAAAACTATTTGCATGACAAAATTTTAGGTGATGATGCAATCTTTGTCGTCCAAGTGCTGTTTGCGCGACAAATTAAGAGATTCGTTGCGCTAAATCGTTACTGCAAAAAATTAAATAAAAAAATTTAGGGGACGAAGAAGTTTGTGGCGCAACAAATGTTTGCTGACGAACTTGATCCTTCGTGGCACAAGCTTTGAAAAGAGGAGCTAAATTCTATTTTATATTTATTTTTCCGGTCTGACAATAATGTATTAAAATTTGTTCATTAATCCTTGCATGCATGCAGTATTGCCATGCTCAAGATAAATTTTTCATTGTAACCAGAATACGGAGAGTACGCCACGTGTTTTTATGTAAGTAATGTGAAATTTTATTTTTTAAGTTATTAACTTTTTAACACATACATTCCACCATTTGTGACACACTCCGACTCGGAATGCCCACTTGGACTCCGAATCGAGTTATGCTAGCCAACACCTGGAAGGTGACGAAGCTGTAAAGTGTAGTGTAGTGAAAAATGTGAATAAATTTAAACCTAAAAGTGCCTAAATATAAAAATGCGGTGTAAGTAGGAATGAACCCATTTCACACATGATGTTAGAACATAAGTAAAGTACAATAAAGTGGATTGAGAATCGTACCATCGAAGATAATCTCCAATATCAAGATTTGCCACGAATCCTCATTGATAAGAAAGCTTAGCTATTAAAACCTGGTGGGGAGAAAAACAAGAGTGAGTAGGTCTGAAAATAAAGTTTTATAAAAACCTTTCTGAAAACCTCTGAACATTTGTATTCTATGGGTTCTACTGCGCACTCACTTTATTAGTTTAAATAAGTTCTAGCTTCGGTTTTAAATTATCCACATTTTTACATCACTTACACTTTTGGTTACGTCATCTTCGGGTGATGGCCAACATACCTCAACTTCGGTCGGGATGTGTCAATTTGTATAATGACACGTGATATATCACTTTGTGTATCAATCATATTTAAAAATTTATCCTTGCACAGAGCCTCAGAGGTCAATCTGCAGCGGCAAATGGTAGCTGCATCTTCTTCTCCCAATTAGATGACGACAATGATTGCATGCCCACATGCATTGCATATTATCGATGATTGACTCTCTTAGAAATGCACCAAGCCTGGACTATATCAATTGATATATATATACGAGCGAAAATTCCACTAGATATATATATGTTCCGACAAACTGAAATTTTTTACTGTTAAATTTAAATATTTGGCTCTTAAACATATATTAAGGAGTTCTTTAAATAGGAGGTTATTACTTTACATTGGTAGGATACACAATTAAAACTATAGATAGCATCAAATTACCAACGTCCATATTTAATATAAGGACCATATTTATTTTAGTGCCTCCATGATAGAATCTCCAATATGAACACTATAACTAGGCATGCGCACTGTAGGGCAACAAATTACTGTGAGATCACTATAATTCAAAATAAGATGTTCTCAACTTAGCCAATCAGATTTAATATATGATGATTAGTTTCGAGAGTTTTTTCAGTGTATCCTGAAGTGAGACATATTAATCTTACCACCCACTTATATTATAACACAAATTGTTTCATCTTGTATTCCAAATACACAATACTTTCTCTTTAGGTTAATTGTACCCATCTAGACAATGTTATCTGTAGCCAACCATCAACTTGTTCATCTCCTTTGCGGCTTGGATCAAACCACGCAATATATCTGCACATGCACCAATGTGTCTGCGGAAAAACGGTGGGCAAAATAAGCTACCTATTTTCACTTTTCTGTAACATGTGACTCTATGTGAGACGCTGTCCCTAGCTAGCTAGCTATATCAGGGTAATGATTAATTTTCCACACTCGTCACAAGCATCTCTTGGCATTTATGAGTTTGTTTACTAATTTCACACTCACAGTCACTCACTCACTCACTCTGATGATCTGATCACATGCATATATATGCATATTATATTGACTCTTACATCAATGTTTTAATTTATATTGGTTGACATATATAAATTATGTGGAGCTATACAACAATCAGATATGTATATCCAATTTGACCAAGACGTCAAGAACATGTGCCAAACATTAGAGGGAAGCAGTTCCATACCAGTACGTATATGAAAAACGGCCATGTATAATTTGTGATAGCTGATCCAGCATGTCCCATACTATAGAAGAGTCATCAAACTAGATTTTTCCCTACATTTTTGTTCATGAGATAATATGAGAAGTAACAAGTTAATATCTTACTCGTTGGGTTTTCATAATCAACGGAAGAAAAAAAAAATCTAATGCGGATTCAATGAATATTTTAAAGAAAGTTGAGGTTCCACCATAAAACCAATCGGCAATATGAGAGAGTAGCCCAACTTACTTATAAGTTCATGTGAGGTCCCTCCTCTCAACAATGTGGGATTCATTCTCAACACACCTCCTAACGAATTTTCAAATCTAACACGTGGACAACACAACGAGATGACGTGAAGCACGTGTGGCCGTTTGGCTTCACACATGGGACAACTTGGCTCCGATACCACGAAGAAAGTTTAGGTTCACTATAAAACCTGGCCCATATCATATTTGAAGAACCCTTTGTTCCAAGACTTGCTCGTCAAGGCTGCCGAAGAGTTTGGTTTTGATCACCCAATGGGTGCCATTACACTTCCATGCTCCAGTTGAGGATTTTACTAGTCTCACTTCTCGTCTAAATTGCTCTTAATTATGACCAAGTTATTTTTCTCCAACCAAGTCTGTAATTTTTCTGAATAGCATTGTATATATTAGTGAAGGATTCAAACCTGCCATTAAAAATTAGTGTTAACTTCTTTCAAAGCAAGATTCATGCATATGTAGACAATTTTCTTTGGCACGATTATGTACCTTCTTTCAGTAGATATACTAATTAAGGGTGGAATTAGAACTTAATTATATAACTGCGAAATATTTCCTACGGCAATTGCACATAAGTAATTTTGTTTTTTCTTTGTTAGGGCCTTCAATATGGATCTTAGTGCAAAAAATTATTCCAATTTATCAATTTATTATCAATTTCTTTTTACATAAATAAAATTATGCTATATTAGTTTCTCAGAGTAGGACAAATTTAGCAACCATCGCCTCAAACTCCGGTCCAACTTCACTTTCGCTTCTGCACTCTACCAGCATAACCCTATCCCCTTCGACTCCCTCATCACCGACATTGAGCACTATCGTAGTTACTGCAAGTGGGAGCAACATAATTTCAATCATGCTTTCAACAGCTTCTTCCCACGACCCGAGTCTCAGTCCCCGTTGCCAATTCATGGACGTAGAAACTCTTTTCAAATCGCATCAATTCTCCATAATCTTCAAACCCAATTGAAAAAGGAAAATTTTAAGAAAGAACCACTAAATTTATCTCAAGGTGCGAAAATTTGGATTGGAAGGTGGAGGGTTTAGATTGTGAGAGAATAAGGGTTTAGGTAGGTAGGGTTTTTGATTTGGGCGTGTCAATTGGATTTACCCACCAAATGAAGAAGACGACTTCTTTTAATTTTTTGTATTTTTTATTTATATTTTTTGTTTTTCTTACTAATATCATTTTTAGTTTTAAATATAAAAATAGTTTTTAATGTTAATTCACATGTCGCTATATGATTATATTTGTGAGACCCAAGCGACTCCACATCATCACACTAACAGAGCAATTGACAGATTTTTCACGGAAAAACTAAAATGATCACAATGGACAAATTCAGAGAAACACTAAAATGATTCACGAAAGGCAAATTCAAGGACGCTACTATTGATTTTCATTGTTAAGGACCAGACTAAGAAGTTATGTCAATGTCACGAACCATTTTGGCTAAAAAGCCTTTAATTTATTTGATTGTTAAATTTGAGGGTATTTGTATCTATTTAAGTAGAATTTTGGATATATTTGAAAGTTTTTATAGAAAGTGACATTTTTTTAAATTAAGGATTAATTTTTTGCTATATTTGATAAATACCCTACCATCGGTTCCTCCATTTCAAATTTATTAAACATGGAAAAATATTGTAAACAAAAAGCAAACAGGCATGAAAACACTTGAAGAAGGATAAAAGATCGAAACAAGAATAAAGAGAGGCGGGGGTATTCAAAATGAATCTCATATTGATGAGAAAATGGATCTTGTATGGGCTTATAAGTAAGTTAGGTTTGTCCAAAGCATGAAGCCAAACGGCCACACGTGCCATGTCACCCCATTTCTGTTGGTCACGTGTTTGGCTTGAAAATTCGCCACACTTTAGGGGGCGTGTTGAGAATGAATTTCACATTAATAGGAGAAGGGGCCTGACATGAGCTTATAAGTTAGTGGACTATTCCCCATATTGTCAATTTGTTTTATGGTAAAACCGCAACTTCCTTCAAGGGGTGGATGGGTTGGTGGTTGGAGTAGAGCATAGCTAACTTGTCTAACATGTATAGATTAATGACACTTCATGTTGTCCACTCATTTATATAATGTGAATAATACACCAAGGGATGACGTGAAAGTAATTTTTTTTCATGTTCTGTGATCAAAACAATAGCATACTAAGCATAGGTACATAATACTCAATTACACTCTCCTACGTCAGATTTGATCGCATAACCTCCTGTAGTAAAATGAAGAGTCCCTTAAAAGGCGCAATGTACTAGTGAAGTCTGAACTTGAATTCTGGTTAATAAGTTAGACAGTAACTAAATATCACAATATTTTAACCGTCATCTATCGATAGATATTCAATAAAACACAGCAAGTCTACAAGCGCACAAATGGCTAATGTAGATCTATCTGTAAAGCACGGCTGCATGCATGGATGGATTATTGTGGCCTAATTTTTATTATTGAGAACAGATCATAGTGCATGTGATAAATGTTTAAATGAAATAGTAAAATACTAATATCATAGCCACCATGCATTGGATTATCGAGGTGATTAAATTGTGATATATAGTATCAGTGTGATTAGTAGTAAGTCGTTAAAGCAACTACTATCACAGCCATTTCAATTGTGTACAAGACCCCAAAATCATATAACACAACTTGTAAAAGTGAGTCCATTTCATCTAATGTAAGGTGCAATATATGATTTTTCCTTTTTCACAAAACAAATTCACATGGATGTTGCTGAATGCCGAGTTGCTTTCCAATTCCATGGTTTCCGGCGTAGGGCATCTCTTATGTGACATATATGGACTTATTTATGGACTGTGGCAGTGGCAGAAGCCATGAGTTTTTTTTGTTATTTGGACCATTACATAATAAAAGGATATTCAGAAGAACAAGTGGGGCTTTTCTGCATTTAAGTCGGTAGATAGGCCAAGATGAGCAAACCCATGTGAGGGTCTGTGATTCCTGACCTCATAGTCCAACTTACTCAAAAAATCGACAACTCTATAGAGGCAGAAACTTTTGGGTTTCACACAAGTACTTATAGGCCAAGATGAGCAAACCCATGTGAGGGTCTGTGATTCCTGACCTCATAGTCCAACTTACTCAAAAAATCGACAACTCTATAGATAGAGGCACAAACTTTTGGGTTTCACACAAGTACGTTTAGCTTTTATAACAAGCAGCTAAAAAAAAAAAGCAGTTTTGTTGCAAGCAAATTTAGAAAAAAACCATCACTCCAAGTTCAGCTATAATTTTACAACCATGTTTAGGGTTTCATTTCATATATCATGGGCATGATGAATGGTTTGCCTTCTTCAATGAAACACAGCGTGAAGCACATTCTCAAACTGCAGTCTCGGTCGTCTGATGGAGTCCCGAAAGGCCATGTTGCAGTTTATGTTGGAGAACTTGGAAAGAAGAGGTATGTGGTTCCAGTGGCTTACTTGAACCATCCTTTGTTTAAGGTCCTGCTTAAGAGCGCAGAAGAAGAGTTTGGCTTCAACCATCCAATGGGGGATCTAACAATTCCATGCAAAGAAGAGACTTTCATTAGTCTCACTTATGAGCTGGGAATTGCCAGATTACAAAGATGATGAAGATCATAGAGCAATTATATTATCGTTCCCAATTTTGATATTATTTCTTTCCTTTTGGGTTTAATTTTGGTAGTCTTAGGAATGGTGGAGACCCCATACGAGATTTTTGTACATGTATGTAGTAGCTAGGAGGAAAGCTCAAATTGAATTATGACTTGGTGACTGAGGTCTTTGTCACAATTTGAAGAAGCAAGGATTTTGCTTTTATATATATATATATATATATATATATATATATATATATATATATATATGTTGTAGGCCTATTTGATTGAATGATCTAGGGTTTAAAGAGAGAGGGGGGGGGCTGGCCACTTTAGAGAGAAGAGAGATTGATTTAATTGTGAGGTGTGTTTGATTCCCCATTATGTCTTTATTTATAGTAGTAGGAAGGGTAAAACCTTTCCCTTTAGGATTACAACATTTAATATGTAATCTACTCCTAATAGGAATATAAGATACATTCCTATATTCTCTAGGATTTACACAATCACATTCCTATTCTAAATATGACTGCAACACAAAGGCAAGAGGCATCGATGCGTGGGCCATTAAAGTAAGCCCAGTGTCGACAATGTGACTGTGTTTGCGTTCCGCCAAATCATTTTGCTCGGGATGGTGAGGAAATTAGAGACGATGATGAATACCATGTTGAAGGAAAAAATTCTTGAATTGGTGACTAGTGTATTCGCCCCCATCATCAGACTGAAACATCTTAATTTTAGTGGAGAATTGAGTTTCAACCAAGGTCTTAAAGTGAGTAAAAATACGAAAGACTTCAGATTTTAATTTCATGGGATAAATCCAAGAATGAGAAATTATCAACAAAGAGAACATAATATTGAAAACCACTAACTGATTTATTAGATGCACTTCAAACATCGGAGTGAATAAGCTCAAGAGGAGCATGAGTAACAGACTGACATGCCCCGATCCCGGGTATTCCCCGAATACCAGGATAGACACGTGCTGGCCGACACCCGAGGGTGACGAAAGCCATTAATTGATACAAAAGCTAAGAATAAGAAATAAATAAGGGTTATGAATATGAATACAATGAATTAACAATTTAGGAACGTGTTTAGAGCATACAACTAAACCTAATCACTAAAAAGAATTAAGATAAAATTGAATGAATAAAGGAGTGGGTCCTACATCGAGAGGATTCGAAGATGCTGCTGCGGAAGTGTCTTGACGCCGGGATTATGTGCCTTGATCCTAAGTCTTGAATGGGGGCGCAAAACAAGGGTGAGTGGACTAAGTTCATATATACAATAGTAATAAAACAGTTATCAACATACTAACCCCCACATTTTATATAATGAAAACTACTAGCATAATAAGTGATAGGTTTTCTGAAAACCCTAGCATGCCAAAAATATCTCAACAGACATATTGCGGAAAAACATCGCGGAAATCAAAACATCAATCGTCTCACAGATCGTCTCGTAAGTGCGGTGTGCTGCTAGTAAGATCACTGAATAATAATACTCTCGGCCCAATGCCTACACCTAAGTCTCTGTGCCCGTAGCCAGAGATAACTCCCTTTCGGCCCAATGTCTGTCTCCATGTCCCTCAGCCATTCGCTAGGGATTATTTCTCCCGGCCTAAATGCCAACACCAGATCCTCGCCCCATGCGGCATAGTGTCCACTAGGTACGCACAAATAGTTACGTATCTCACAGAATACCACTTCGTGGGATAGAGTCATCCATCATCTATACCATGAAACGGGGTTTTTCGAAAACATGTTCTAGCATCCTATCGTCATCCATCAGATAGTCTACCAGATCATGGTTTTAATAGAAAATACGATACATCAAAATATTGCTCAAAATAGGCTAACAATTATTCCCTCACGAAAATGAGAAGATAAATCAACATTTTCAATAAACATGCTCATCATAAAAATCAATTCATAAACTCGTAGGCATGCTATTCAATTATGCAATTTAACTATAAAATCATGCAATTTTAGAAGGGGTCCACTCACAGTACTTAGCCGCCAAAAGCTGCGCCACTAGCGAAGACAGAAACGTCACAACAATTGCCCCTAAGCACATAAAGGGTACATTTAGTCAAACTCTACTCAAACAACTTAATCTGGGAAAACGGACGTCGAAATTAGCCTAAGAGAGGTCTCGAACGAAAACCCGAAAAGTCAACCAGTCAAAGTCAAAGTCAACGTTGTACGTTGACTGAGTCAACGATCAGACCGGGTCAGTCAACAGGTCAGGGTCCACGTCGAACCAGGTCAAACGAGTCTGGGCTTAGGGTTTAGGTTTAGGTTAAATAGGGTTAGGATCTATTGAGTTTTGGGTTTGGATAGGTTTAGGGTAAAAAATGGTGGCTTGGGCTTGGGCCCAAACGCACACACACACACGCACGGCACACACACACACACTCGACACACACCACACACCACACATGCACAACACACACACACCACACATGCACATATACACGCAGCCCACATGCATACATACACACAGCCCACATACACACATAGACATAGGCTGGCCCTAAGGCCTCACAAAAGGACTGGGTTCTTGGGTTCTTAGGCTAGTCTAAATACGGGCTAAGACCTGTGGTGTCTAAAACGGCATGTGCTAACCGGAGAAGGACACCGGAGCTGCTATAGCTCCGGCTGACGACAAACAAGCACCCCAAGCTCCTAACTATACATCAAATTGAAGAGGAAAGAGATGGGAGTATTATTATTTAGTGATCTTACTAGCAGCACATCGTGCTTATGAGACGATTTGTGAGACGATTGATGTTTTGATTTCCGCGATATGTCTTTTGAGATATTTTTGGCATGCTAGGGTTTTCAGAAAACCTATCACTTATTATGCTAGTAGTTTTCATTATATAAACTGTGGGGGTTAGTATGTTGATAATTGTTTTATTACTATTGTATATACGAACTTGGTCCACTCACCCTTGTTTTGCGCCCCCATTCAGGACTTAGGATCAAGGCACATAATCCCGGCGTCAAGACACTTCCGCAGCAGCATCTTCGAATCCTCTCGATGTAGGACCCACTCCTTTATTCATTCAATTTCATATTAATTCTTTTTAGTGATTAGGTTTAGTTGTATGCTCTGAACACGTTCCTAAATTGTTAATTCATTGTATTCAAATTCATAACCCTTATTTATTTCTTATTCTCAGCTTTTGTATCAATTAATGGCTTTCGTCACCCTCGAGTGTCGGCCAGCACGTGTCTATCCTGGTATTCGGGGAATATCCGGGATCGGAGCGTGTCAGATTGGTATCAGAGCGTGGTTTGTTCAGAGCATACTTAGGATCTTTTGTTGCCCTAGTAGTGTGTCTGTCATGATGTCACTTGGATGTCACGACTTCCGGATTTAGTGCCATTCAGCGCAGTTGTACAAACCTTTCTATGTTTGAATTGTCACCTTTTGGTTGAAATACAAGAATTCGTGTCGGGATTATGCCTCATCGGTGACTTGTTTGACTTGTTGGACGACTTTCAACATAGGACGATACTCTGTGACATGTGTTCCCTAGGATGGGCGGCAAAATCATATCGTGGTGGCAACTATTCGAAATGTTCGAAGTGCGTGTTAGAGAAAACAAGTGCTAGTTTTGACGACGGTTAGTAAGTGGTAATTGGTGGGATCGAATCAAAGTTCTCGGACTTGTTTCCACTGAGGAAATTTGTGTGGATCTTTGGTACAAGTCCTCGGCGATTGTTCTATTGATAACCTTCTTGCTTACTGCAAGGACGAAGTCAAGTTCCTTAACCATTAATCGTCAGCTTTCACAAAGTATTGTGAATTTTGAACGTCTTTGGCCTCATCAAATCTTATTAGTAGTTCTTAACTATTCTTTGAGCATAGCCCTATTCCTTTTTGGCTAAGAAATCAGTTGACCATATTGTAATGATTTGCAAAATAATCAATAGCAGTGACTTCTATTTCTGCATCTTCACCTTTCTTCACTTATACGTTTGTTCTCGGCATGGTTCCTCAGATATCTTGTACTTTAGTTTTGGTGGACTTGTTTTGACTTTCAAATTCTTGAGTGTTCTTTCAGCCTTCTTGACATGGGTTCTCGATTAATCAGCGAGGGATTCATGATCGATCTTTTCGATGAAAGCGTGCGCCCAATTCTTATTGTTCTGACAGGAACGTTAGGAATATAACCTTTTCACAAGTTTATCAGACTTACCAGGAAGAGTTCCACGTGGGTATGAGATTTGAGCCGTCTTTTGGTGAGGGATTGGTGAAGATTGTAGTGCAGGTGATCAGCAGATTACATCACCAATCACTATCTTCACGCAAGGATATTCAATCACCAATCACTTTCTTTCTGCAATTCATAGCTATCGTATCGTACTCTAGTAGACCTTTTTGATGAAGTGATGTGTTCGTCTCAACGCATCTTTTCACTGCTTCACTCCAGGATTCTTTTGTTTGTGAGTACGTGGTTGTTGAAACACTTTTAGTAGATTTGTTTGGTGCACTTTGGGATGGCACCACAGCGCAGTCGAGGCGAGAATTGGAAGATCTTTACACTTCTCTCGAATGGTGTGTGCTCTCATGAGGTATTTAGGTTAACCACTTGTGAGTCATTCTTCTTTCTACCAACATTGACCTTGTTTGACTATAAGTCTACAACCAAGCAAAAATGAAGTAGTGGATCGAGCACTACAACAGTTCCCAAGAGATACTGCTTGTTGAGGAAGATGACTTCTTGTTTTCTACTTGCTTGGTTCGAACTTTTGAGTTGTTATTAACATAGTAGCCACTTCTCTTGAATCATAAGGTACAACTTTCAAATGGATTCGTTGTTGGCAAAACATTGGAGTAGTTGGTCACAATTGGAAGAACTGAAGTGAATATGATGCTTGGTGCTGGATAGAGTGTTACGACTACAATTTCTGTTTTGTTTGGTTTGGTGTATGGCACTTTTTACGACATGGTACGAGAGTTTTTCACAGGCAAAAATGGTTGGCAAAGGAGTATTGTGATCTGATATTCGGAGGATCGAATTTACGTGTGAAATTGTGCATCCTCAGGAAATCACTGTTTGCCTATCGAGACAACGAATGTGTGATTGATATCACGGGCGGTCGACTGTGGTACCGATAACTTATTTGTTGAGTTCGTTAAGAAAGTGGGCAAGTAGATTCGTCTACGGCAGTTGTTACAGAATTCGCTATTGTCAGGGCTCGACCCAAAGAAACATATGTTCTCGAAGTACGTGACGTTACGTATGCCTGGGTGAAACCCACTCTCATTTTCAATTTTGGTTTTCAGTAAAAGTATTTTAACTTCCATTACTAGTTAATTGTTTGACGTTACAAATGTTTATGGAAAAGTATTTCTGTTTTCAGTTTTAACTTGGTTCGAGTTTTTGACCTATATGTTAGTACATATCTATTTTGACGTTATCTGGCCTTAAGTTATTTTGTGTTTTTGACTTTATATTTTATTAAAGTAGGTTTTCTACTATTACATTGATGGAGAAACAAAGTATGAGCCTGGAGGCACAAAAGATGGAATCATTGCAACCCGATTGCAACGGGATGGCATTTTTCCTTTTGTGCAACCGCTCTGACTTGATTTCTTCGTTACATATATATATATATATATATATGTATCCTTTTCCCTATTTTCTAGTGTAGCAAGTTATTTTAAATTTCGAGGACGAAATTCCTTTAAGGGGGGTAGATTGAAACACCCCAACCCCATTTTTTTATTTAAAAATGGTTTTTGGACCTAAATTGGTGAGCCCAAGGGGCCCACCCCTTTTATTTTGTCTTCCGGTCCCTCTCTTTCAACTCTCTCTGTCTCTGCACTCCATTCTTCTTTCTCTGTCTCTATACTCTATTTCCCTCTATATCCCGAAACCCTATCATCTCTTCCTTTCTCTCTGCACCATGACCACACCCTCACACCCACAGCTGCATCTGCTCGAGGACATCACCATCATCGTCAAACCTCACCATTGTCTCTCTCTCTCTCTAGTCACTACGAGGCACGGAGGAACCCAGACAACTCCGGCGAGAGTTCCTTGTTGTTCCGGTTATGTAAGTTATGAATCTCCCTCTATCTGTCCTAGATTAATGCTTAGAGTTGATTAATGGGGTGATTCCATCATTTTTTATCAAGGTTTAGAAGACGGGAACGGCGCTGGGGAAGCTCACCCATTTTTCCGGCGAACCCGTGATTTTTTAGGGAATTTCCGAGCACATCCGGCTGTTTCACGACAAGACAAGGGTATAAAAGTGTCATATCCCGGCCCGGGGCGGATCACTTCTAGGGCCCGCTCCACCACCGTAGCACAATATTGTTCGCTTTGGGCCCTTACCACGCCCTCACGGTTTTGTTTCTAGGAACTCACGAGCAACTTCACAGTGGGTCACCCATCATGGGAGTGCTCTAGCCCCCTTCTCGCTTAACTTCGGAGTTCCTACGGAACCCGAAGCTAGTGAGCTCCCAAAAGACCTCGTGCTAGGTAGGGATGGGAATATACATTTAAGGATCACTCCCCTGGGCGATGTGGGATGTCACACAGACAAAGATGCAGAAAAAGGTAACTTAACACTTTTGCCTAATGGACAAGAATGACACATAAAAGTATTTAGATTTTGGTTGCCAGAGGCATGCAACTTATTTGAATGCTGAGAGAAAATAAACTGCAAAATAGAAGAAGATGGATAGCCTAAATGAGAGTGCCAGACATCACTACCAACACGAACACTAAGAAAAGCAGCACGACCATGAACAGACGGTGATGAAGAGGAAAAGGGATAAAAACCATTGCTACTTTTGCCCGAAAAAAGAATCATCCCCGTCTCCATATCCTGAATATAGAAACAAGTAGGAAACAATGTAATATAACAATTGTTATCCAACATAAACCGATTAACAGACAACACAAAAGTAGAAGCATTCGGACAATGAAGAACATCATGAAGCTTAAATGAGGTATTATTATGTGAGAGAGTGGAAGAGCCAATACGGTTAATGGGCAAACATGTACCACCAACGACACCACCGATGGAATCACCACCACGATAATCACGGGATTGAGATAAGGTATTGAGGTCATTGGTAATATGCGAGTTGGCCCTGGAGTCAAGAAGCCAAGGCTAGGAGTGCTGAGCCGTCAAGGCAGTGAGACGGGAGGAAGGAAGGCAACCTTCATAAGCCAAATTAAGGCGTTGAGCACAGTCAAGGGCACCATGGGTGAAATTATTGCAAATCTGGCAGCGAGGACGAGAGGAACCATGAGATGGGGCTGGGCCAAGAAGCCCAGAAGCATGGTTGGAGCAACGGAAGTGAGAGCCATCTAGCTAAGGACGACCACCACCACGATCGTAAAACGGACGATGGCGGAAACCACAAGCACCGCGATAGCCACGATAGCCGTCACTACCATTGTTGCGAGACCCATCAGGCTGAGAACGACCACCCCCACGAGAAAAACGGCCAAAGCCACGATCGCCGCCGTAATCAGAAGCAGAACGGCCACGAGAGGCAGAGGAGTCGCGAGAGGCGACCAGGACCGAGATGCTAGAGTCCGTCGGAGCAGGAGGATTAGCAAGGCGGAGTTCAGCAGCGAGAAGAAGAGCCTCAAGATTAGGAAGGGAGATGGGTTTGTCACGGCCTGAACAGCGGCAACCATATTCTCAAACTCAGGGCCGACATTAGACATGACAATCGGCACTATATCATCGGCAGAAATAGGTGCTCCAGCAAGGGCCAATTGATCTGCAATACCATTGATTTTATCAAGAAAGTCAAAAATTGAAGAATCACCGCTCTTGGTCTGGAAGAAAGCAGTACGGAGCTGAAGGATGCGACTTTGGTTCGTAGAAGCAAAACGTTGTTAGAGAGCCACCCAAACGTCACGGGCAGTGGAATGACGAGCAGTCGTAGCAAGGGCCTGATTACCAAGGGAACCATTGATCCAGGAGAGGACAAGCTGGTCCCTCTGAACCCACTCAACATACGCGGGGTTAGGTTTGGTAGAAGCTTTGCCATTAGCGTCGGACAGGAACGCCGAAAGGTAGGTGGAAGTACCATCGACAAAAGCCATCAATTGACGACTTCGAAGAACAGGAAGCAACTGAGCCAACCAAAGAGAATAGTTGGAAGAGTCAAGCTTGATGGTGATGGTGTGAGAAACGGAATGGAAAACATCAGAGGAAGGAGTAGTGGGATTGGTTGGGGAGGTTTGATTGATTAGGGCAACCATTGGAAAGAGGAGGAAGGATCAGAAGAAAAAAAAAACAGACGCAAGTCACTGGCTCTGTGATACCATAAAAGATAATGCACAACAGCAATAGAGAAGACAAACAGCAAAGGTAAGAAAAGGTAATTTGGCTGAATCCCTCGATACAATAGAGGGTGCATTATCATTGATTTAAATAGTTTACAATAACTTGATGTACAAGTATAATTAATCTACAAACAATACATAAACGGAATGTTTTAATAATACAGGGAAATCTGGAAATCTTGATGAAACAGGAAACAATCCCAATAGATCAGGAAGGTATCATCCTTTATCTCTCTCTCATGTCACCGACATACTCATTGGATAGCTAAGTTTATATTGCTAAAAGACAAGCTATCAAATCCAGGAATATTAAAAAGAAGAAAAAAAAACATGTATTCTCACAAAACTAAGACAAATTAAAAAGAGAAACAGATAAAAAAAAATGTCAAGAGAGAGCCTGTTTACTGTGTGAAAGGTCAACCCTCAACGTGTAACAACTTCAAAAGTTTCAAAAGGTCTTCTAAATCAGATTAGCAGATGCACATTTACGTAATGCATTTGTCCTGACTTCAATTTTTCTTAGTCTTGGTTAACATAACTTTCTCTGATGAGTCTTCAGAAATATCACAAAACATAACTGTTACCTTCGTAGGTAAGAGAAAGTTGCATAGAAACAAATGGGAGAACTCTCCTCGGCAGTATGCATTTGCAACTTCCTTGCGTCAACAACAACAGGACCTGCTTTGAAGGATACACATGGAACAATTCCAAGTGAAGCAGCTTCCTTCAATTATATAACATTATGAAATGGATTCGATTTAGTTCTACAATAACTCAGGAGTTAAAGAAAAGCAAACAAAATTTTAGCTTCCAACTGACCTCAAGTAATGAGAAAGCACGAGGGTCATATTCACCAAACCCATCTAAATCATGATTTTTTTTATTTGGTATGTAGAACTTTTAGGACAAACACAAAGACACTGGTTCTTATTCTTCTTCCACCTTTTCTTCTTACTTGTTGGGATCACAAACCTCTTTATAAAGGCATACCTTTACATACTAATATAGAAGTGACGGTCTGAAGATCAGTAATATAGCTTTTGCCGTTACATATGTTTTTGTTCATGCATACCATATAACTGGAAAGCACTTTCCAAACAAATTATTTTACTTATCATCACATAAAGTCGGTGTCAAATACCATTCGCTATCAACTTGTGGCCTATCAACCACCAAAGCAGGTTCACCAAGTGTACATGCCTTCTCAGACCTCCGTAAGCACATGCCTTCAAAGAGATGAAAGGTTATGCAAAGGTGTAAAAGACATCACAAATGCAACGCAAATTTAGAAATTAAACAAATGAATGTTTGAACAACAAACAATGCATCCAATTCATCGCTCCTTAAAGCTCAAAGAATAGCACAGAATCAAAGAAATTGGAAAAGAAGATACACATCCTATTTATAATTCATATGTATCTCCTCTATCTAACAATGCTACAATTAATCGTATTTATATCCCTGCACATCTTTTATCTCGGTAATGAATAATGATTATGGATTATAATTTTCAAGTTGTAATTTCTTTTTTTCTTCTCTTTGCATTTAAATGAACATCTTCTGCTCATGGCTTTAGAGATTATGTCATTTTGTACTTTCTCACAAAGAGAAAACTTGCCGTTATGGGAAAAGTCTCGAAGTAACCGGTTGACAATACCAACCTAGTCAAGCCTCAGTTCGTGAGACGGTCACAAATTTTTACCAGACCACTAACACAACAAGAAAGGCTCAACCAAACACCATCTCATAACGACAACAACAAAACCTTATCCCACTAAGTGGGTTCGGCTATCTCATAACTAACATTAGCTTAAATTGGTATCTATGGGCATCAAATAGGGGGAAAAATTAGTACAATCTAAATACATAGAGATTAACCTTTTTAGAACGGCTAGAATTAGAAAATGAATTCAAGACATCACAATAGTAGGAATTCAAGCTGGTGATTAGTTCGCAAGACTAGGCATCTCGTGAACAAAAGAAACATAAGTTTGGTACAGCATTATTAGTTCTTTTGGTGATTATTCCCTTATTCCAATGAAGAATCAGTTAGCAAATCAATGTGGGAAAAATGAATCTATAATTATATTCATCAGATACCAAATCCAAGGGGGCAAAGAATTCTGTAACTATTGTAAACTCACCAATAATGCATCTACAAATGACAAGGTTTGGAGAAACCCCTTCCTTTTCGGCTTGAGAAAGGCGCATGTGGCCAGATTCTAGGTCATGCTTCCTAAAACAGAGTGCACAGAAAAACAGGCGCAGATTTGCATTTTCATTAGAAACGACCTACAAACCAGTAATTAGCATAAGCACTAGATCAACTCTAAAAGGCCCATTTTTCACTTGCCACGTACGTTATGCTGTTTGGACGCAATCCTAATCCCTTCATTTGAGATAGAACTTCCATAGCCTTCTGTAGTTGATCCCCATCACCTGAAGTGTGATTATTGTCATCTCAATTAAGTTTTGCTAACGCACAGACATATTCTACATACATGGCTCATAATACGTGACTACTAAGAATTTCAGAAACAAAAGGAAACATTATCCTACCTATTCCCCAATGTTTTAAAAAACTAGCCTCAAGGCGCGCCTAGGGCACCCTTGAGGCTGGGCGCCATGGATAACGTCTCAGTTTTGCTGGAGTGGGCGAAAGGCTTCGCTGGAGCCGCCTAGGTGCACCTAGGGGCGCCTCAGTGGCTTTTTTTTTTTTTCTTTCTTTACTCCCAAACCCAAATTTTGGGTAGGATTTTAACTACCTCATACCTCTTCCTTGCACTTTTGTCTCTATGCCTTTTTTCTGATTTTCATTTTTTATATAATGGATGTGTGTTGCTTGTGTGCATTGTTATATGTGTGCTTTTCATCCTCTATTTTATACATATATAATATAATATATGTATATATATGTGTGTGTATATATATATTTATAATATATGTGTGCTCAAGGTGATTATTGATTAATAATCTTCTTCTTTTTAATATAATATATGTGTATGCTCAGTGTAAAAAATTTAGGTCCCGTGAGGCTTCGTCTCACGTCTCACACCTAGGCCGGGCTTCTCCTCGGACGCCTCACTCACGCCTCACGCTTTTAATACATTGCTATTCCCACATTATTTTGGAAAGACAATACGGAAACATGTAGAGACTTACACAAGGCAGTGATTAAAGCATTGACCGTTGAAACAGTTTGCTCAATTTTGGAGGACTTGAGATACTCATAGAGCTCGAGTGCTTTCTGCCAGTTTTCAGCCTGAAACAACGAATAGGAAATCTATTATTATTATAAAATAAAATAAAAATTAAATGCCATAAATTTTTTTTATATTAAATGGCACTAAGTTTGGAAGTTAATCTGAAGATTTTTCTCCTCGTCACCTGACTGCACAATTACTCTCCTTGTATGGTTACCTAGATCTCTAAGCCACTTCAGCATCATGCAAAAGTGACATTTCAAGCACTATGTTACCATCGTATTGGGTTGAAAAACAACGTCGAAATTGTTAGATGCTACTGGGGAGCATTCTTAATAAAAAATACTCGGATACGACAGATTGAGGGATGGAAGGTAGGAAAACACAACACACATAATTACATATAAATATAATTTTTATTCAACAAAAATAAATCATAGCACAAAATCCAGTCTGTTTTTCTTGATTTTGGGATTTGATTAGATAGTTTTGAATTTCTATTCATTTTCAGTTTGCATGTTTGGACCATATTTCTGCAACTTACCTATGAACCAATTACATCCAACTATTTTTTAAAATAAATAAATAAATTTACCACAGAAATGCCTATGTAAGACATACATTGCTACACGCTCCCATCAATGAGCTGTATGATACAGTTCTAACTAGTATTCCCCGATTTCTAGCTTCATGTAGGATTTCAAAGGCTGCATCTAGCTTTCCAGCATGACCAGCAACATCTATTAAAGCACTGAGAAACATCTGCATGAAGGCCAAAAGCTTATGGAAGAATAATGTGGCTGTATCGGGAAAGTAAATCTTGTATGACTGAATGAAAAATCACATAATACATTAGGAGTTGTTTCCTTCCTCCTAAACACCACCAAAAAAAAAAAAAAATAGTGAAAGAGAACACAGCTGTAACTTCCCCTTCTAAAGATTGATTTTCTACCTCTTTAAACTAATAAGATTCCTTCCTCTTAAACACGCTTGGAATAATAGATTGAAAGGGAACCCGTCTGTATTTTCCACTCGTTCTACAGACCCCTTTGATTCCATATCTTATCTAGACCAACTAAGTTTAGTGACAACTAGATTCTGAAATAATTTTACCAGTGTTAACACAATTTCAGCTACAAATTATTGCGCAAGTCAACATGACATGGGGAAGATCTAATGCTGAAAAAAATCACCTCATCAGGGACGACGCCTTTACTAGTCATGTCGCTATACACATTGCGCGCAAACTCCCAATCACCTGTCTGGCTGCAACAATTAACAGCTATGGTGTAAACCTCAGAGGAGCCCTTTATCTTATATTTATGGACCAACTTATATACTTCTCGTGCCCGATCAACCTACGAGAATGAATCAATCTAAATTGATTAAACATAAAAGAAACAACATGGGAGTTTGCATGCCCCATAAACAATTTCTGTAACAAAATTATAAACCATACCTGACCAGCATTTGCGCATGCCTGTATTAGAGCACCGACGGTAGTGTGATCAGGTTCTATAGGTTGTGTTTCAGCCATCATTTCTCCTAAGACATCAAAGGCACGATCAACTGCTCCTGATTGAGCACATGCAGTAATAAGCGCATTGAACACAACTCGATCTGGCTTCACTTTCTACTGCATGTAACATCTTATCAGCATGGAAACTTAATCACAATGCAGGAAGAAACAAAAAACCACACCCTTTCACAGAAATCAAGACGTTGATAGAGTAATATTAGCAACCATCGATAGAGATTGTAAAGTGTCTCGGGGTAATGGTACCTTAGATCTCATTATCCCACAAGCACCAAATGCCTTGGCCACTTCCCCAGCTCTGCCACAACCATCAATCACTGCCCCATATGTGTGAACCTACTCCAGCATTAACCATCTCATGGAAGACCTAGGCAGAGAGAAAAAAAAACATGTAGTTGAAATACTGCGGGAAGCTCAGAGTAAGACGCAGATGCAGAGGTTTTGTTCAAGTATCTAAAACAGAAGACAACAATTTACCAATTGGATAATCATTAGTTACAGAAGTCATAATTGGAAAACATAGTGAAAATATCAATACTTCATTTCAATAAAATCAAATTTAAAGCTTCAGAAAAAAAGAAAGATAAAAGCTGATACTAAAATTCCAATTGAGGCTTAGATGAGAATCAATTGATATCGATTTTCAGGGATTACAAACTGAATGTCAACCTGATGGTCTCATCTATGGGCATATCAGCTTCAATTTTTTTCAAGTAGAAAAATTCTCAGGATCAGGAATCCCTTCTCCATATAAAGCAAGCCAAACAAGCAGAACTTGCCCAGCCCTGGCAGTAATTGCTAATTTGGGACTAAAAGAGATAATATCTTTGTTTGAGAAAACTTCGGTTAGAAATTCAAACTATTCATGTCGAGATGCTCTAAAACTAAAAACAAAATGGAAGATATCATACATCAAACATCATGTACACTTTTCCACTTTTGATGCATGTTGATATCATAGTGGTGTAAAGTTTGCAGTCAGGCTTCAGTTGTAAAACCGCTCCCCCAAATTTAAGGTAAATATTTCCTTTTACCCAAGATTTTGTCAAATTTTAAATTTTGTCCCAAATCTTAGTTAATCCTAACCTTTGATCTAGATTCCCTATTTCTTCTAAGCTGCCAAGTGGCAGCACCGAAGCTCTCTTCCCTTTTTTTTCTCTCTTCCCGAGCCCTCACTCTCAGACATATCCCTCTCTTCTTCCCGTCTCTCTCTCTCTCCCTTTCCCTCCGCCCGTCGAAACCCTCTCATTTCTCCCTTTCTCTCTCTGCACCCACATTTATTTCTACTCGAGAATATCATCATCATCGTCAAACCTCGCCATTGTCTATCTCTCTCTCTCGTCGCTGCGAGGCACGGAGGAACCCAGTCAACTCCGGCGAGAGTTCCTTGTTGTTCCGGTAAGGTAAGTTATGAATCTCCCTCTATCTGTCCTAGATTGATGCTTAGAGTTGATTAATGGGGTGATTCCATCATTTTTTATCAAGGTTTTGAAGATGGGAACGGCGCGGGCGAAGCTCACCCATCTTTCCGGCGAACCTGTGATTTTCGAGGGAATTTCCGAGAACATCCGGCCGTTTCACGGCGAGACAAGGGTATAATAATACTCCCCTCTGTTTCCTCTTCAATTTGATGTATAGTTAGGAGCTTGGGGTGCATGTTTGCCGTCGGCCGGAGCTATAGCAGCTCCGGTGTCCTTTTCCGGTTAGCACGGGCCCTGCAGGCTGTTTTAGACACCACGGGCCTTAGCCCGTATTTGGACCAGCCCAAGAACCCAAAAACCCAGCCTTTTTGTGAGGCCTTAGGGCCGGCCTATGTGTATGTGTGTGTCGAGTGTGTGTGTGTGTGGGTTTGGGCCCGAGCCCAAGCCACCCTTTTTACCCAAAACCCAATAGATCCTAACCCTATTTACCTAAACCTAAACCCTAATCCGGCCCCAAGCCAAAAACCCGTTTTTGGCGTCCGTCTCCTGAAATTCTATCGTTTGGGTATAATTGATAAATTGTACATTTATGTGCTTTGGGGTAATTATTGTGACGTTTTCGTCTTCGCTAGTGGCGCAGCTTTCGGCGGCTAAGTACTGTAAGTGGACCCCTTCTAAAATTGCATGATTTTATAGTTTAATTGCATAATTGAATAGCATGCCTTACAAGTTTACGAATTGATTTTATGACAAGCATGTTTATTGAATATGTTGATTATCGTCTCGTGTTTTTGTGAGGAATTAATTGTTAGCCTATATTGAGCTATATTTTGATATATCGTATTTTCTATAAAAACCATGAACTGATAGACTATCTGATGGATGATGATAGGATGCTAGAACATGTTTTCGAAACCCCCCTTTATAGTATAGACGATAGATGACTTTATACTATGAAGTGGTTATTTTTTAGAGGCGTAACTATTTGTGCGTACCTAGTGGACACTATGCCACCTAGGGCAAGGATCTGGTGTTGGCATTGAGGCCGGAAGAAATAATCCCTAGTGAAAGGCTGAGGGACACGGAGACAAGCATTAGGTCGGGAGGGAGTTATCTCTGGCTACGGGCACAGAGACATAGGTGTAGGCAAGGGGCCGGGAGTATTATTATTCAATGATCTTACTGGCAGCACACCGCGTTTACGAGACGATCTGTGAGACGATTCATGCTTTGATTACCGCGATGTTTTTCCGCATTATATCTTTCGAGATGTTTATGGCATGCTAGGGTTTTCAGTAAACCTATCTCTTTTTATGCTAGTAGTTTTCTTTATATAAACTGTGGGGGTTAGTATGTTGATAACTGTTTTATTATTATTGTATATATGAACTTGATCCACTCACCCTTGTTTTATGCCCCCATTCAGGACTTAGGATCAAGGCACATAACCCCGGCGTCAAGACACTTCCGCAGCAGCATCTTCGAATCCTCTCGGTGTAGGACCCACATCCTTTTATTTATTTCAATTTTATATAATTCTTTTAGTGCTCTAGTTAGTTGTATGCTCTGAACACGTTCATAGATTGTTAATTCATTGTAATTAATTTCATAACCCTTATTTATTTCTTATTCTTATTCTTATATTCAATAAATGGCTTTCGTCACCTTCGGGTGTCGGCCAGCACGTGTCTATCCTAGTGTTCTGTGGGACCCCGGGATCGGGGCGTGTCATCAATCCAGCCTCCCGAGCAAGTCTCACGACTTGGAAAGCTCCTAAAACCACAAAAAAAGACATCATGCACTGACCTTACGCTAAATGATTAATAGCTCTGGTAAAGTGTACAAAAGTATTTACCCTCTGAATCTTGAGAACTTGCACAGAGAGTCATCAGCATATTATATGTACTCAATGTTGGATTTGGAATCAGTTCAATGAAACGAAAAGCTTCATCAACAGCCCTTTTCGATTTGTAGTTTTCAAAGAACCTTGATGATAAACCGAAAATAATGAAACTTTACATTGGTTAATTATATTTGATCATTTCAATTGAGTGTAGTTATTTCAAAAACATTATACTCAGTAATGTCATTGTTGTTCTAATGTAAAATTGCTGTAAAAATCCAAAACCATTCTTCTAAATTCGTAATTGAGCATGTGAAAGGATAACACGGTTTTTTGCCCGGATAGAAGGTCTCTGTCATCTGTAAGAGCCCCATTTGGGTGGGGAATCCGGGTCATAGTCCTTGAATTCTTTTTAGCCAAATGTCTTACTTCTTTGTCGCTTGAATATCCACTGCCATTTCCCAATTCCTTTCTGCTGCGTGCATGACCTTCTTTGTAACTAGCACTACACATCTTTCCTTCTCCTTCCACAGACTCTGAACAAATACCCTTTTCATAAAGTCAGTAAAATGGGAAAACAAACTCGAATTTCTGAGACTTCGGCAATTAATCCAAAATTTTTACTTCTTCCAGTTACCATATAGATATCAAAATATGGCCTTTTTCTTTGTGGCAATGGGCGAATGGCATTACCTGTAGTGTGATCGGAAACTTGTGGCAATAAATCCGCCCCTGTCACTGTGCCGTTTCGTAAAAACGATAACTTTTTACCCTTGACGCTTGCTACTGATGTCGTCTCAGACTTGTTTCCCTCATAAAACATGTGAAGCTCTTCTCTCACTGATTCTCTATATATTTAGCACATGAAATCCAGTAACTTCACTGACTTCGTCGACTTCATCTTCTTCATCGCCTTCGTCGGTTTCCTCATCACTCGCAGGATCAGGTTCCAAAGCTACACCGCAATTAGACTCGCCTACTAATTTGGAGAACTCCTCGGAAATTGGGTCGTAATCAACACCTTCCGACCGTTCCTGTTGCTGCAGCTGAGCCAATTCTGCAGAGAAGCGAAGCGGTTCAAACACCGCGGTTGATTCGAATACCAAAGGCGAAATCGACTTCTGCCCAGAATTGTGAAACTGCAGCACCGGCGTCGGCGCCGGCGTCTCAATTTCTTCAATTTTGCAGTTCAAAGTATCGAAGCCAAGAATCTGCTTCTCTTCAATCGGAACTTTACCGTTAACCTCTCTAACCTCTCTCCCCCTAACATCAACATTCTTCCGGGGCTTGACGGAGCGACTGAAGTAGACTACGGAGGCAGCAGAGAACGTGACGACGGCGACGACAACGAGGAGCGAATGCGAGTCCAGAGAGGCTCTGATGAGAAACTTCGAGGGAGGAGAGCGCTGTCCACCGTCGAAGCTCCTGCGTTTCAAATGGGATCGTAGACCGCCGGAGAGCGGGCGGAGACTGTGTCCGCAGCCAAGGAAGTCTCTGCGAATCAATAGCGAGAGGAAGAAGACGAGGAGAGACGAGTGCATGAGATTAAGGTTAGGGTTTGAGGCTTCGCGGAGAAGCTCATCTCCTAGAGAGAGAGAGAGAGAGAGAGAGAGCAAGAAGAGGAGAGGAAGAAGAAGCTATCAGAAATGTTGGTTAGTGACGAGAGAGGACTGAGACTCAAGAGAAAGTAACAACTTCCTGCGCTTTTATTTAAAGGAAATTAATGCACTTTCTAATATAAAAATATATTTTTCTGTTCAAATGAACAGTTTCTTTAAAATTCTCTTTATTTAATCCGTTATTTTCTTTGCTCGTCCATAAGCTGCTGATGTGGCAAAATTCCTGGTTCCTGTTTGGCTTTTATTTTTCTATGAGTTATGCTATTGATACCATGTTTTTATACCATATCTCTATGCTACTTTAACTTAATATATGATATGGCTGTCTACAACAAATGTCACATAAGATCTAAGGTGGTATGAAAATTTAGTACAAAAATATAGTATAAATAACATTATTTTTTTCTGTTGGATTTGAATTCTTTCTGTTGGCTGGCCGTCGTCACCTGACGTCTCTGCCGCCGATGCTTTTATTTCCTTTTTTGGACTGCAGCCCAATATAAAGGAATTCTTTTGTTGGCCCAAAAATGACAACATCTAATTTGTAGCCATTTTTTTTTCTATACCAACATTTTCTTCTACTTTTTTCTAACATTTCATAGAGAGTTTTTTTTTCTCTTTTTTTATTTTTATTTTTTATTTTTACAAACGATAGTGTTAGTGGTCTAATTAATAGTTAGCAATTAGGGCCGAGAAAAATCGGTGGGATTCGAGCAACGCACCATAGTGTATAGTATATCACTTTCTGCCACTGATGTAAAACATCATAACCTTTAATCAATGTATTAAAAGCGTGAGGCGTGGGTGAGGCGTCTAAGGGATAGCCCAGCCTAGGCGTGAGGCGTAGCCTCACGGGACCTAAATTTTTTAATATGTACACTGAACGTACACATATATTACATTAAAAAAAAGATTATTAATCAATAATCACCCTGAACACACACATATATTATAAATACATATACACACATATATATACATATATTTTATATATATATATATATATATATAAAATAGAGGATGAAAAGCACAATGAGCACACATATAACAATGCACGCAAACAGCACACACATCCATTATATAAAAAAATAAAAATCTGAAAAAAGGCAGAGAGATGATAGTGCAAGGAAGAGGTATGAGGCAGTTACAACTAGGGGTGGGCATAAAAACCGTCAAACCGCAAAATTGCATCGAACCGTATGAAAAAAAAACCGAAAAGAACCGTGTTGACCGGAAAAGTCAACTTTGGGTCAAAAACCGAACCGAACCATTTGAACTGATTCCGATTCCAGTTTCGAATGAACAAGAACCGGACGAAACCAAACCGAACCGTTTAATTAATAATAAATTAATTAATTATATATATACACATGTCATGATATAATAGGTTGACAAATTAGTTTCGCCAAGTTGCAAAGCATTAGATCCCATCCCAATTAGGTTTTACTTACTCACCTCACCAACCCTCCCTAACCTCACTCACACACACGACCTCACCCCTCTTACATCCCCATTCCCCCATTTCGCACATCCGAGATCCGACCCTCACCACGACCTCTCATCCAAAAATATCAACGATTCCTCATACAGCCCATAACCTCAGCTTCTGCGACGGCCCTCATCATCCCTCATTCGCAACAAACTCTTCGTCCTCCGTCCTCCCTCCTTGGTATTTTCTCCATCTTTTCTCATATTTGACAAGAAGCTTGCATAAACGATTTCCAGACTTTAGTAACTTTCTCCGCCATCATTTTCGTTTCTGTTTGTCCATCTGAATGTATTCCTTCTGCGATTGTTCTTTATTTTCTCTCATTTCGAGTTATTTTCGGTTCAGAAAACACTGTAAAGGTTTTATATTTGTTCTGCCTGATTTTGTCAAATAATTTGTGAATGTGTTGGGTGTGTCATTTTGTATACTTTCATTTCGAAAACATGTAATGATAGAAAACACCCCTTCAAACAGAGGCCAAGTGTACAGGCTACATTATTTGTCAGCAAATTCTGTTTAATTGTTATGTAATTAAATTTAAACCTGCAGATGGCAGTCAAAATGCATAAGATTCTGTTTAAATATGTGACAACAAGTTGAAATTTGTTAGCAGATTCTGTTTAAATCTGTGGCAGCAAGTTGAAATTTGGAGCATAATGGCAGTCAAAATGTGTTTAAATGCTTTAAAATTTGGGACCGAGTATAACATCTGTGGGTATGACTAGAAAGGAACACTGCAAATGCATAAGATGTGTAGGAAAGGTGGGTTATGACTCTAATTTCTAGATTTATTTGGAGCTTGTAAGAATGTACACCTTTCATATTGAAGTTTCGGCAAGAATGAGATGAGCATGAGATGGTTTTTTTCTTCTTCAGGTTTTTCAGGAAACAAATGTAATAAGAATATGGGAAGCTCATTCTCGAAGGTGCAGAAAATCATTCAATTCTCCATATCTTTTCTTTCTTTTTCCTTTTTTTCTCACTTGAAAGCTTATGACTTTTAAACCTCATGTCTAGGTTTTCTCCTTAATCTTTCACTTTTATATGTTCCCTTTTGTTACTATTGATAGTTAGTGGAATTTATAATTTACTCTTTCAATCATTTTTTGTCCTTTTAGTTCTGCTTTGCCTTTTGTTTTCTTTGTTAGATTAAATGTAACTCTCCCTTGGTCCGGGCAAACAATGAATTTTCAGTCTGTATTAACAAAATTGCTTGAACTTTATGATTAGAACTTGAAATGAAAGAAAACACCCCTTCAAACAAGGGCCAAGTCTACAGGCTACATTATTTGTCAGCAGATTCTATTTAATTGTTGTGTAATTAAATTTAAACTTGTAGTTTGCTTCTTCAAACTTGCATATTCTGATTATATGTTGTTTGATTGTGTACAGGAGCTGCTGCTTCCTTTTTGCTCTCTGAAGTCTGAAATAAACCCGCAGTTTGCTTCATCATTTTTTTTGTTTGTTGACTGATTGACCAATGCATATGTATTTTAGTTGTCTCTTTTTGTTGACATGGTGCCACTACCAAAGACATTTGCATTAAAAAAGATGTGTTGTATGCAACTTTATATAATCAGTTTTAGAAAATGTATTTTCAATGCATGATGATTTGGTGTTCAAATAATTTAGTATTTGGAACCATAAACCGGCAATAACCTAATCAGAACTGGTGTAGACCGAACCATAAGGTTCTACTATAATAAATTTAAACGGAACCGCACTGAACCGAACGGTTGATATATTCCGATTCCGGTTCCAGTTTAGGAGTGGAACCGCACCTAACCACACCGTGCCCACCCCTAGTTAAAACCCTACCCAAAATTTGGGTTTGGGAGTAAAAAAAAAATTAAAAAAAAAAAATCCCCTGAGGCGCGCCTAGGTGGCTCCTGCGACGCCTTCCGCCCACTCCCTCAAAACAGAGGCGGCAACCCTTAAGCCCAGCCTCACAAGGAGCCTAGGCGCACCCTGAGGCGAGCCTTTTAAAATATTGCCTTTAATTAGACCTGTAAACAGGTCAGGTTTAATCTAACGGGTCACCCAAAATCCAATCCATTAAGCTAACGGGTCACCTGAACCCAACCCATTAATCTAATAGGTCACCCGTTTCACCTATTAACACCCATTAACATTTTTATTTTTTATTTTTTTGTTTTTCTACATTTTGCATTCCAATACAATTACACATATTGACTACAAGGATATCTAAAAGGGCGTTGACTTGGATATATAAACCTACAAGGATAAATGAGATTATAACCAAGTAAATTTCGACAGGAAGATCAAAGAAGTACATCGTTTGGATGAACATGTAAGGCAACTACTCCTCTTTCTGTTAATCAAGTATAGAGGTAGAAATGGTAGACTTGTAGTACTGTTTAATCAAGAGTAAAGCATTAAGTGAGAAACATGCAGAGCAAGCAGAAGCATAAGGCTCAATGCAATTAAATAGGCAGACGTTCAAATTTCAGTTTATATTACTTACAGTTTAGAAAGGAAAGAATATTAATAAGTCTAAATTTCAGTAACATAAATGGTATAGCAAGTGTAACGACCCAAAATTCTCATTTGGAAGCAAAATCCAGTGATAGGCCAAAATAAAGTCATGGTTAATCTCTACGCTATTAACCATAACAAATTTCTTTCGTTAAAAGAAATCCAGCACAATATTAGATCAAAAGGAACTCACAAGGACATAGAAATGAAGAGCCAAAGTTGGCTACTTGAAACATAGTTTCTCCCTGCAAAATGAACAAGTTTTCTGCAATGTTAAACCCATACTCCTTTAATCCAATTTACAATTCCAGGGCAATCCCAAACTATCCAGGAATCACATTTAACTTCTATTTCTACGTGTTAGCTTACCCATATCATGCTTAATTCTTCCTCTTTTAGCCAAAGACTACAAACAATTCAATAAAATTAAAGTATGTACCATTTCTTGTTCTTGTCCTGCCCTCCAAAGTCATTCATCAATCTACCACTTAGCTACTAAGCTCTTAAATCAATGTTACCACCACAACTCCTCAACAAGAACACCCGAAATTCAAGTTAAACACATAAATCTCAAACTTGTTCAAAAATGAAACTTGAAATTCAGAAGATCCACTTACATATCCTGGAAGCACATGAAGAGATGAGTATTTTTCTCTCTTGGGTTGAGAGCTATCTCCGGCGAGGTTAGCCGGAATCGGCGAAAAAACTACGAAAACCGTTGAAGCTTCTAGGCTTCAACATAATGGCATGCTTGGTTCCAGCACATGGGTTTGGTATCAAATTGAAGAGGGCTTCGCTACGAATACATAGATTTCGATCGTGCGTGATTTCGTTGCCATATGAGAAAGTTATGATTCCATGAAATTTTTGGAGTGAAGGAGAATTAAAGGGGAGAAGAACACAGCAGCCCCCCGTTGCTGGTTTTGCATGCCCCGGGGGAAAGGAAAAAAGAAGAGAAGCCTCTGGCTTCTGGAATACTCCCCCTGCAAAATTACCTTTTTGCCCTCTAACTTTAAAAATTCGTAACTTACTCATTCTAACTCCAAATCACATTCCGTTTGCGCTCACGCGTATGTAACGAAACGTACTATTCGAATATGTAAAGAAATCTAGAAAATCATGAAAGGATCAAATACGTCCGTGAGGAAATCTGTTTAATACAATAGGGCAATTTCGTCATTTTCCATTTAACAAAAAATTATACAACATAAATAATAATGAAATCCGGAGGCGGAATTTCACATTTTCCCCATTCGAATTTCATAACCATAAATCTATTTATTCTCGATTTACCCCACATTTTGATTTATTTTAAATTTTCAGGGTATTACAGCAAGAAAGCTCGAAAACGAAGAAAAAATAGAAGATTTGAGAGAGGGTAGAGAGGGTGGAGAGTGAGAAGGAGCCAGAGGCCCAAAAGCAATGGACAAGATGGTAGAGAGCCAGAAGCAGAGCGAGTCACACAGTCGAGACGAGAGTCTGCATAGAGTTTTTTTTGTTGTTAAAACTTTACTGAAATTACACAAACATTCTTAAATAACGGGTGTTAACGGGTTGACCCAAAATGGCCCATTATTTAACAGGTTTCACTTATTAACGACCCGACCCGTTAAGCATCCACACAAATACTAATCTTAACGGGTGGTTCGGTCAGGTCTAAAATGTCAGGTCTACCTTTAATGGGTTGAATCACTAAAAATTTTGTTATGTGCTGATGTGGCAAGTGACGTGGCACACTTTATATTAAAAAACTAATTAAATATTATTAAAAACTAAAAAAAATTATTTAATATTTTTTAAATGTTAAAATAATAATTAATTATTATAAAAATAAAAAAATAAAAAAATAAAATAAAATAAAAAATAAAAAAACCCATGTTTGTCAAACCCCACCCCCCGTTCCCTTCTCCCCCCTACAACCCGAAGAAGAAGAAGAAGAAGAACCCATGTTCGTCATCCCCCCCCCCCCCCCCGGCCCCTTCTCCCCTACCCCCTGCAACGCACAAAGAAAGAAAGAAAGAAGAAGGAAAAAAAAAAAAAAACCAAGTTCGCTGGAACCCAGAAAGAAGAAGAGAAGAAGATGAAGAAGAAGAAGAAGAAAAAAATATATATTAAATGATTTTTTTTTTTAGTTTTTAATAATATTTTATTAGTTTTTTAATATAAAGTGTGCCACGTCACTTGCCACATCAGTACATAACAAAAATTTTAACGGAATTATGACGGAATGACTACATTGATTTGCGACACCCAATTTCAAGGACTACATTGATTGATTTTCAATTTCATGGACCATCTTGTTGTTGTGCGTCAATTTCAGGGACCATTTGTGATAAAAACAATAATTATATTAAGCAGAGAAAAAGTAGAAAGTGTTTGTATTATTAATCCATATGAATGTTGAACTTTTTTTTGTTTTTGTTTTTGTTTTTACTTTTACTTTTCTTTTATCGAGAGAACACAAGCAAAGTATGCCCTACTTTTGTCATTTCAAATAATCCTAAATTTTTTTTACTCATTCTGTCATGCACTTAAATAATACTAGTACATGCCTATACACAAAGTGTGTGTCGATGTAATTTTCCGCTGTCTCTAGTTTTGACGAAAATGTACCTGAAAAAACAATCAACACCCTTGATCAAGGACCTAAGCCTCATGCGCCCACGAGATGGTTGGAGGGGCGGGGGGTGTGTCGATGCAATTTTCTACCGTCTTTAGTTTTGACGAAAATGCACCTGTCACTATCAGAACCCTTTATATCTTTACATCCCTCTTCAATCTCATGCTTGTTGGAACCAAGCATAAGATTGGTACAATGCTTCTAAAACAACGGTGCAGCCAAGCCTTTGGTGAGAATATCGACACACTATTCTTTGGAAGACACATGATAAACATTCAAATCTCTTCACATGACTCTTTCTCTCACAAAATGGTAGTCAATTTCAATTTGTTTCACACTGGAATGAAAAACAGGATTGAAGGATAGGGCTATAGCTGATATATTGTCACAATATATAACTGGTCCAATTAGAGGATGTTCGTGAGTCTTTCAAGATGATTGTATCAAAATTCCAGATTTTTTTTCCAAGCCATTTGACCGTGGCAATGAATTAAAGGTCCAACGCGCAACTTTCCCAGATTGACATTTCTGGACGTTTTGGGTATTTTGGAGGTCAATATGGCATATTTTGAGGAAGATTCCTTCTAAGGATTTGTTGGGGACATCTCAAGATTTAAAAGAGACATTTTGGGACCAAATCAGAGTTGATTTGGTCGGTCAAAAGTCTGATTTTCTGAGAAGTCCAAATTTCAATTTAAATAGCAAACCTTTTATTTCCTAGTTATCTTATTCTATTATGTTTCCTAGTTTTTAGAAGACCTTTTCTAGGAAGGATTTTATTTTCTAGTAGTATAAATAAGGCTATTTAGCCATTAGAGAAGGGACGCATCAATTTGGAGAACTTAGCTAGGTTTTGACGATTTGTATTTCAAGGTGTTTCTATCCGTTTTCTATTTCAATAAAATTCTTTTGTTTTATGGTTGTTCGTAACTAATTTTCATTTGCTAGAGCGATGCCTTGAGTCTTAGCATGAATATGTAGTCTTTATTTAATTGCTTATGATATTATACATGCATACTTTGAATTATTAATCACTGTGTTTAAACTGTCTCTATATCTTAATGATTAGTTACCATTAGGATGTTTAGATAAGTAATCGGATGCTGTTCGGTAAGAATATCACCGGAGGATTGAGTATTGCTTCTTTTGATTGATAGTTGTACTTTCATCTAGGGCAAATACCACGTCATAGGGGTTGCATGGTTTTTCCAAGGGTTGTCACAAAGCATAATGAGTCATGCAAATTTGATCTGAATAACAAAGACGGATTGCATGTTTGATATACGTTCTACCTTGAATACCACAAGTAGAATATGCATTAGGAAAACCTAACCTTCAAAGTTGCATGGGTAATTCATAAGTAATTGGTAAATCTACATAGGATTGTTAAGGGGACGGCGGAACCCTAGGCTTTTACAATTTGGTTTTCAAAACGTTTTCTTTTGTTTTCTTTACTTATCTAATTTCTTTAATCATTTTAATTAAATTCGTTTTTATTATTTTTAAATTCAAAATCAAATTTTTCCAATCTTTGTTTTTAAATAATTAACTAAGATTTTGGTTTTCCATAAATTGTTTTAAATAATCCCTATGGAAATGACCTTGCTTGAGCCGTTTATACTACAACTACCTTGTTCTCTTGCAAGTATTTTTAAGTATTTTTATCCCTACTTTTGCAGGTGGTAAAAAACCCTATCATATACCTCATATCATTGTGGTCACCAGCCCAATCAGCATCACTATAAGCTTGCAAATGTAATTTTCCAGGTTTAAAACGAAGACCATAATCCAAAGTACCTGCCAAATATCTCAAAATTCTTTTCACAACAACCATATGTGAAGTCATAGGATGCATAAACTGACAACATTGATTCAAGAAAAGGCAATATTAGGCCTAATAAAAGTGAGATATTGCAGAGCACCAACAGTGCTTCTATATTGCTCTGGACTGTGATAAGGGTTTCCATCATCCTTGAGAAGCCTCTGATATGGAAAACATAGGGTGGTGCAAGGTTTGGAATCATGCAAATCAACTTTATGGACTAAATCTTTGATATACTTCATATGTGACACAAACAACCCATGTTTCTGACAAGTGATTTCCAATCCCAGAAAATAATTCAACTGACCCAAATCCTTCATGTTAAAAGCTTTTGTCAACTCAACTATGACTTCATCAATCATCTGAGAAGAACTACCAATCAGGATGACATCATCCACATAAAACGATAACACAACTGTACCAGCTGAATAATGCTTAACAAACAATGAAGAATATGCAAAGGAAGACTTAATCCTGTAAACCCATTTGCAGCCTACTAAGTTTTTATGGGGAGGCAAAGGAACTAAAGTCCAAGTGTTCTAAGCATGTAAGGCATTAAGTTCCTCTTTCATAGTCAACTGCCACTTAGGAAGCCTACTAGCAAGCTTAAAAGATGTAGGCTCAGTAACTGTGGTAGGAGACTGAACAATGGCTAAGAAAACCTTCCTCTTAGAAATCCCACTCTTAGATCGAGTTTGCATAGGATGCAAACTAATTGGAGGAATTGGAAGGACAATATTAAGATTTTCTGGTTGAAAATCCGGATCAACAAGGATTGGAGACTGTGTAGAATGTTGTGGTACTGGCTCATAGGGTTGTATAGGGTGTATGAAAGCCAAATATTCTGAAGCGCTAGATGGTATAGAAGTGGAAAACTCTATGGCTGAAGCAGTACTAGAATTGAAAGACTCTGAGTCATTAGTGAGCAAAGTGTCTGATAGAGATTGAGGTAAAGTGACTATATTCTGAAGATTAACCATTGCTGAATGAATGGATGCAAGAATATGAGATGCAGTTGATTTGGTCATAAAAGTTGCATAAGGAAATGTGAACTCATCAAATACAACATGTCACATCCTGGCCAGGGGTGGACCACTTCCCGAGCTCGCTCCACCACCGTAGCACGATATTGTCCACTTTGGGCCCCGACCATGCCCTAACGGTTTTGTTTCTGGGAACTCATGAGCAACTTCCCAATGGATCACCCATCCTGGGAGTGCTCTGGCCCCCTTCTCGCTTAACTTCGGAGTTCCTACGGAACCCGAAGCCAGTGGGCTCCCAAAAGGCCTCGTGCTAGGTAGGGATATGAATATACATTTAATAAATCACTCCCCTGGGCGATGTGGGATGTTACACAACATGTCTGGATACTACTATTTTACCAGAATTGGGATTCAAACACAAATACCTTTTAGATTGACTTGCATAACCTATAAACACACAATTAGTTGTTTTAGGTTGTAACTTTGTGGTGTTATAAGGTTTTAAGTAAGGAAAGCAAGCACATTCAAAGACTTTGAGATATGATATAGAATGATAGGTTCCAAACAAACACTTGTAAGGGGAAGACATTTGTAATGTTTGACATGGAATATTGTTACTGAGATAAACAAATGCAGCACAAGCATGAAACTAATACTTTGAGGGTAATGAAGCTGTTTGGAGAAGAGTGAGGGCTATTTCGAGGATATGTCTATGCTTTCTTTCTACCAAATCGTTATGTTCAGGAGTGTAAGGACATGATTTTTGATGAATCATTCCTTTTGTAAGTAAAAAATCCCTGAATTTATGACTGGAATATTCACCTTCACCACCACTTTGAAATACTTTGACTTGGGCAGAAAATTGGGTAGTTAAAAAGTTATGAAAATGTACAAAGACATTGAACAGTTCACTTTTATTTAGTAATGGGAAAATACAAGTAAACCTGGTACATTCATCCATAAAGCTAACATAAAACTTGGAACCTTCAACTGAAACAGTAGCTAAAGGCCCCCAAACATCACTATGGATAACCTCTAGAGTTTTGGCAGTTTTATTTGCAGGAAAAGCAAAAGGAAGCTTTGTAAATTTCCCTTCTAAACATGAATTACAAACAAAAGACACAGTATCAATACACATAGGAATATGGGATTGTTTTAACATTGCAGAGGTTACAATGTTTGTAGGATGTCCTAGTCTCTTGTGCTACAAACTTATTTTTACTTGCTGTCCAAGAAAGCATGTTTGTTGTTTAGAAGATGCAAAAGCTTCTTGTGCAGTATGAATAAGATAGGGTGAAATGAAGAATGGAATAGGGTATAAACCAACTCTACACAACCCTTGGAGTAGGATTTTCCCTGTGATCTTGTCCTGGATCCAATAACAGAATTCATCACATATGAATATGCATTTATTATCTTTACACAATCTATATATAGACAGTAAATGTTGAGATATATGAGGAACATGCAAAATTTTCTTCAACTCAAAAGCATACTTATGAGTGTGTAAAGTTTAAAAACCAATATTAAAGATATTCAAACCTAAGCCACTGACTGTGGTCATAGTGTCATTGCCTTGAAAAGGAACTGCCATGTTGATATTGGCAAGATCTGAAGTCTTGTGAGAGGTAGCACCCGTATCAACTACCCAAAATTATTCTTAAGGAGCAGAATGCTAATAAGTGGTATGCATAACAGAGAGTTCAGGAGGTGGATATTTGCCTTGATAAGAATAATCAGCTATGTGATAACATTGAATTGCAATGTGACCAAATTTCCAACAAATTTGGCACTAAGGTTTTGATGATGGATTAGTGGTGGAGGAATGTCTCTGAAAACAGTCAGCATCTATATGTCCTCGTTTATTGCAAATCTAATGGATTAGTACTTCATATCCATGTTCTGCACAAGTGGAGACATGAGGCTTACTTGGTCGAAGAATGTCTGCATTGGAGTTAAATGAACCAGAATTGTATTTGGAATTTGAACCAAAATTGTTTCAACCCCTTCCTCTGCCTCTGTAATTTGAACCATTACATCCTTCATTGTAATTAGATGAACCACTGTTGTAACTGCCATGAAAGGTATAACCCCCATTATTACCAGAATTATGATTGATACCAGTATTGTAATTTTATGAATGAGACTGTGAATTTGATGAACTTTCTCCAAGCATTAAAGCTTTTCCTTTGTCTTATTAGTTGCAACCATAGCTACTCATAAAATTATTTTCAACTATAGCTTCTTCTGCCAAAAGTTGAGACCGAAAGTCCTTGAGGGAAATGACGTTTTCTCTGCCTCTTATAACAGTTCTGAAAGTGTTATACTCAGAAGGAAGACCCTTAAGTGCCAAGATAACAATATCGTTATCATCAAACATAACTCTAGCTGCAGATAAATGATGTCTGACATTTTTCATCCTCTGAAGATACTGAGACACCAAATCATACCCCTTTATAATATTCTGAAGCTCAATCTTGAGTTGGAAGATACTAGTGTGGATGCAAATTTCTTCCTCCCTCATTTTGGACAAAATTGCACCTACAAAACAATTAACACCATAGGTCAAGGCCAAGAGCCTCACACGCCCACGATGAATTGGAGGGGGGGCTTTGGTCGAAGAACCTCTGATGCCAAACTTAGAATTTAGAGAGAAAGTGTTTGAGAATTTTTAGAGAATTTTAGCAAGAGAATTGGAAGTGTCTTTTGGAGAAAAATGTGTGGTCTTTTGTACAGGTGTGGCAGGCCTCCTTGGGTGAGAAAGGACCGGCCACTTGGCTCTCTTTGTAGGCTAGGTTCTTGATTTGTGTTTAATAGGGAATAATTGGAATAATTAGCTAATTAATTAGCCAATATAATAATTGCCTAATTAACTAGCTAATTAATATAATAAAAGGGGAAAATATGGTAGAATATATAAGGCATGGCCGGTCCCTTTGGGAAAGAAAGTGACCGGCCTCTTGTGTATTTTTTTGGTTGTAATGGATAGTTTAATTGGCAATGAATAGATTAATTACGTAATAAATCCATTAATTAGCCAATTAACATAATTTAAAAGGAATGTTTTGGGGGTTACCTTGTGGAGAGGATGGATGAAATAGGTTTTGAATTGTTACCTATTTTGGGCACTTTTGACTTGGTTGAAAGATGATTGTCCGCTACTCGCGCGTAGGAATCCCGATGTGCCTCAAGGGTATTCTTGTCTTTTTTTACCCAAAAATCCACTTGTTGCCTTGTGATTATTTTTGGCTCCACAAATGCCCCCACACCTGTTGGGCTGCTCGTAGAAAAGGGCAACAGGTGTAGAGATTTTCTTGCTTTGGGAAACATAGGTTTGTTTCCTATTTTGATGTAGATTCCCTCTTTAATAAGAAATTAGATCCTTCGATGAACGGGAAATAAATTTCTCTCAAAGTCTATTTAAGTCCACCTTAAGTGGATTATTAAATCAACTTTGGAGAGCGATTTATTGTACCCTACAAGAGAGAGAGAGAGAGCTTAGAGGATATTTGTTCCCCCTCTTCTAGCAATCTTCTACATCTTGCCCGTGCAAAGGATCGTCTTTCGTTGCTTGCTTCGTCTTCTCGTTGCTTCTAGGTAAGAAAAAAATTATTTTTCTTGTCTTCTTGATTTTCTTGGAGTCTCGGGACTTGGAATTTGGCTCGACGGGGGTCGAGGATGTGAAAAAGTTGATGGGAGGAAGCCACGGCACTATGGCCTTGGGTAGTAAGGTGCGGCGTGGCGTAGAGGCGGGCGGAATTGAGCTAAGTCGTAGGGCCTGGCGTGGATTGGGCGCGAGGTTCTTGCGGCTTCGGACCTCCATCTCCATTTCTTTTTTTTTCTTTTTTTTTTAAGAAACTGGGCCGTGTGGAGAGAGTGCCCAGAAGGGCTTGGGCTGTGAGGCCTATTTGTGCTGAGCCCTTTTCATTATTATTATTTTATTTTTTTATTTTTTTCCCGAGAGCTGCCCTTTTTTTTTTTTTTTTTTTTTGCAACCCTCTAACGAATCCCTCTTGTACCTTTGTAGAACTTCTTCAAGTATATCTTCCTTGAGCCACAAGAACGATGATGGTGTGCCGCCGTTGTATCGTCAAGGCGGGTCTTTGAGCAAGGTTGGCTATTTCAAGGCTGCTCACTTCAAGATTAGCTCGGATGACTTGTTTAGAGACTTCCTCAAGGCATATTGGCATGCCATTCCGTTAGGAGTGCGTGTGAAGCGAGTTAAGGATGGTAGCAGCCGTGAGCCATGTGATGGGGCTCAGAGAGCCATCAAGTTCCACCCCTACTATTTTGTGTTGGGGTTTACTTTTCCTATGCCATGATTTTTCCAAGAAGTGCTATGCTCCATGAGATATGCCCCCACTTAATGTTCTCCGAATGCGGTCCGCGTGATGGTGGGATTCCACAATCTTAGCCATTTCTTTGACTTAGATTTGACCGTCAATGAATTTTGGTACTTCTTTGACATATGCCACATCGAGGGAGTTAGGTAGCTGCGATCTTGCCATAGGCCTTTTGATAATTCGAGCAACGGAGATCATGACTGGCCAATGAGACCTTGGAGATAAATGGAGAAAGGGAATCTGATTCTTCCCTCGAGCTGCGTGTTCCCACGATCTTCATATTCGGTAAGTAAGCTGCTTAATCTTTCAGGTGCTTTGTATCTGTGCTAAGCTGCTCTTTAATTTGTTGATTATCTTCCGCTGCTTTTGTAGATTCGGAATTCAGCTTAACTACTAAGGTTTCTCCGAACATGAAGAATGTGCATGTTGCTCGGGGAATCCCTTCCACGTATCATGAGTGGCGTTGGCTGCTTAGTCCTCTTCATAGGGAAAAAGATGGCCTGCCCCCGAACGAGGAGATAAAACGAATCAAGGTAGAGGCATTGGCTCGTCCTATCATTGTGGTAGAGCCTACTACAAATGAAGGTGGAAAAAAAAAGGCATTCCCCACCTGCTCAAGAGACGCATGCTGAAAAGAAACCGAAGACTACTCGCGAGGGTTCATCGGCTGCTCAAGATATTCCTGTTGAGAAGAAGCCGAAGAGTTCTTCCGCTGCTCGCGAGGGTTCATCGGCTGCTCTTAAGTTTATGATTGACTTGATTTCCTACAGGAGCATGAAAGAAGAGACTGCTGGATCTGTGCTGGTGGCGCCTGCCATTCCGTAGGGTACTAGCTCGATTGCTGATAGGATTGCCCAATGTAAAAGTTCCTTCGTGCCTCCGGTGTTGAAGTTTGTGTTAAAGTGTCCACCTGGGGCTAAGTCTGGTTCACCTTTGGAGAGGCTTACTACTATGAAGAGCGACAAGGTGCCCCTGCCTGCTAAAGTGGCGCCAAAACTCGTTCCCTCTGCTGAGACCAACTCGTCTACTGAAAAGAAAAAGACTGCTCATGTGAGCGATCGTGAGAAATCCACCGAGTCTAATTCTGGGGAAGTTGTTGATAGGAGCATATTTATGCTACTTAGTTAGTGTGTTTCCTTGCATTTGCTTAGCTATTTGTTGCTTAGTATAGTGTTTAAAGTCATTTTCGTGTGTTTTTAGGTCCAAGAAGCAAAGTTGGCAAAAAGATGCATTTTGGAGCATTTTAGAGCAAATCTGGGCTTGGAATGGATAACACAAGCAATGGGCATGAAGATGGACGAATTTGGAGTTTAAATGGAGTTGGGATTATGTTTCAAGGTTGGAGAAATAAATTCAAATCATTGAAGATAAGGAATCAGCTCAAAAGAAGGAGGATTATCCAAAACATTATCCAAACAACCTTATCTTATCTTATCTTATCCAATCCTTATCTTATCTTAACAAACCTTATCCTATCCTAATCCTTTTCTAATTCAATTTCTGGTACAATGAGGGTTTATTTTCTGATTGGGGGACATTTAAATTAAAGTTCTAGAAACTCTAAGCCTTGCCGCACCTAGCTTTCCAGAAAACTTGGTTTCCTTGCTTTGCAAGGCTTTCTAGAAGCCTTATCCCTCCTTATCCAAATCTGCCGCACCTTAGGCCCTTTCCCATTGGAAATCTGATTGTTTTGAGCCTATTTCTGGATGGATTTGGTTTTCTAGAAGTCCCAATCTGATTCACTTAGGGTTTTTGGTGCCTATATATATTAAAACACCCTTTGCCGTGCACACCACCCTCCATACACAACCATTCACGCCAGAAATCATTCCCTACCCCCTGCCGTGCCATATCATCCACCCCTCTTGTGCCGCAGCTATTCAAGGAAGGAAGGAGAAGGTGCCACTCTAAGTCGTGACTATTGCTGGAGCGTTCTTAGGTGTTGTCTATCCTTGGTTTCAATGTTTCAATTTAGTTTTCTTTGTTTAATTGCTATCATGAGGAACTAAACCCCTATTAGTTAGAGGGGGAATTTGAAGCCATGAATATATGTTTCTTATGATTTGATTCACTCTAGTTACGATTTCATAAATTATGAATGTGGTTTACTTTTCTGTGCTTATTAAGAACTTGTTTATGTATGTGGGTTGGGGGTCGACACTTGATTTGCATGCATGAATTTGATGCTAGGATATAAGGGAATTTCACCTAATCGTTATGAACTTATATTCACAAGTAGTAAAGGTTGCTAGTCACAATCATGTTAAGTAAACCCTAGGCAGGAGTAACATGCGTATTCCATAGTTATGAATGCCTTGTCAATGTTTATGATTTCCATGGAACTTAATGATCTTTGATATGTATCTCTATCATGCGTATTCCATAGTTAGGGAACTTGATAAGAATAATTTGGTTGTGATGCGTTATCCATTCAATTCAATGAACTTAGGGAAATCTGGGAATTAATTAGTTCAATACAATTAATTCGGAACATTGTCATTCATGGTTTATCGAAAGAGTAACTGGGAATCAAGTTGTATGCATATGTTTATGTGTGGATAAGGATCCCTCTAACTAGCCATTCACCCATTCAAATCACCAATTTCGTGCCTTTTTAAGTTGTCTTTACATTTTTGTTTGTTTAAGTTTAAATTCGTCAAAAACAATCCCCCTTTCCTTTAAACTTGTTTTTAGAGTCAAAACCTGTTTTCTCTTAATTGTTTGAGTCTTTTAAGTTCTATTTTCGTCAAAATCACTTGTTAGGTCTAGATTTGAGTTTTTTTTATTGTTTCTTGCTGTTTTTAGTGTTTTAAGTTAGTTTTGAGTCATTAGAGTCTAGTTTAGTGTTTTTGAGTCTTATTTGTGTTGATTAGCATCCCTAGTTAATCCCCGGTTTAGAACGATCCCTACTTGCATCTTTACTACAATTGTCATCAATAGGGTTTAATTTGTGTGTCAAGTAATTCTCACATCAAATTTTGGCGCCGTTGCCGGGGATTAGCAAACTTGCTAATCTCCCTAGTTTCTGCCGTGTATTTTAACTTGTTTTTGTTTCTGTTTTGCTTAGTTTTCTGATTTGTTTTGTTTTCTTTGTTTTAGGTACTAGTGTATGACTCGAAGCTCTCAACCCGTTCACGCACATATCTTGGAGTTTAACGACGATTTTGAACGAGATTTGAGAAGGAAGAGGAAGCACCCAGAACCTGATCTACTTAGTTCAAGTTCTAATTCCGAATCTGAAGTTGAAATTGAAGAGGATTTGGAAGAGGAGCACGACATGGCTGCAGATAACCGAACAATCAAAGAACTTTCAGCCTCGGGATTGGACAATGCGACCCCTTTATGCATTCAGTATCCTAGGGCAGCCGAGGGCAAGACTGACGAATTCGAATTGAAGTCTAGCTTGTTGCACCACATCCCCAAATTCCACGGGTTGTCCATGGAAGATCCGAACAAGCACTTGAAGGAATTTGAAGTGGTTTGTTCAAGCATGACCCCTGTCAATGTTGATGGAAGTATATTGAAGATGAAAGCCTTTCCATTCTCTCTTTTGGAAAAGGCTAAGGATTGGCTCTACGAACTAGCACCTGGAACCGTTACTTCATGGGAAAGCATGAAGCGCGCATTCTTAGAGAAATTTTTCCCAACTTCAAGAGTCATTCTCTTGAGGAAAAAGATAAGTGGCATTCAACAAAACCAAGGGGAATCGTTTCCAGCCTATTATGAGCGGTTCAAGGCGCTTGTTGCTTCTTGTCCACAACATCAAATGAAGGAAGAGCTTCTCCTCCAATATTTCTATGAAGGACTTCTCCCCATTGAGAGACAAATGCTTGATGCTTCAGCGGGAGGAGCTTTGGTTGACAAAACACCCGTGGCTGCCAAGACTCTAATTGCAAATCGAGCCTTGAATGCGCAACAATACGAAGGAGTTGGACAGAGAGAAGGGCCACGGCAACAACAAGTGAATGAGGTAAATGCAATTTCAGAATTACAATCTCAAATGGCTAATCTCACTCTTCTTTTGTCGCAGGTTGTGGATGGAAACAAAGCACAAGGGCCGGCCATATGTGGAGTGTGTTCTATGCAGGGACATCTCAACGATCAATGCCCTCAATTGATTGAGAATGGGGGTTGGGAAACTGCCCAAGCCGTGGGTTTCCAAGGCCAAACCCAACAAAGACACGACCCATACTCAAACACATACAATCCGGGATGGAGAGATCATCCAAACTTCAAGTGGAGGGATTCTCAGCAAGCACAGCCACAAAGCGGATTTAGACAGCCCCCTGGGATGTTTCCAATGCCATATGCAGCCCCACAACCTCACCCAACTTCGGCCCAAACCAATTCAGGTTCGTCGTTAAATAATGATAAAATTCTTCAAGCACTAACCTCTTTGACGCAGGACATGCAGAGCATAAAACATCAAGTTAAAGAGGTGGATGAATTGAAGAAACAAATGGGTCAAATGGCTGAATTCATGGGCCAATTCCGAGAACAAGGCAGGTTGCCTAGTTCAACCGTTGTTAATCCTAAAGGAGGATTTGAAACTGCCCAAGCAATCACGTTGAGAAGTGGTAAGCAGGTTGGAACTGATTCACAACCATCTAGATCAAGTCAAGAAGAGGACAAGAAGCTGCAATTGGAGGAGGATGAAGCAACCAAACCCACGGCAAGGAATGCACAATCCTTGCCGCAGCCAATCCCCACTTCTAAACCGTCCTCAACCATCAAGGTAAGTCCCAATATGAATTCTTCAAGCTCTACTCCACTAATTGTGCCCTTTCCTGGCAGGTTGCGGCAATCAAAGAAAGAGGATGCTGAAAAAGACATTCTAGAGACATTCCGGAAAGTTCAAGTCAATATCCCACTCCTTGATGCAATAAAGCAAGTCCCAAGGTATGCTAAGTTTTTGAAAGAGCTTTGTACAACAAGGAGAAGGATTTCTAACAAAGAAGTGGTTCAAGTAAGTGAGAATGTCTCTACTGTTTTACAAAGGAAATTACCCCCTAAATGCAAAGATCCGGGTAGTTTTACGATTCCTTGTGTTATTGGAAATACTCGTTTTGAATCTGCCATGTTAGACTTAGGTGCATCTATAAATGTCATGCCATATTCTGTTTATGCATCTATGAATTTAGGAGAGCTTAAAAATGATGGTGTTATTATCCAATTAGCCGATCGTTCTAATGCATATCCAAAAGGAGTTTTGGAAGATGTTTTGGTGCAGGTTGGAAATCTGATTTTTCCAGCAGATTTTTATGTGCTTGACATGGAGGATACACCCCATTCTACCCCTTTGCCGATTCTCCTTGGGAGACCTTTCATGAAAACAGCCCGCACCAAGATCGATGTGTTCAAAGGGACGTTGACAATGGAATTTGATGGGGAAGTTATTGATTTCAATCTTGCTGAAACCATTAAATTTCCTAAAGAAAATCATTCTTGTTTTGCTATTGATATATTTGATGAATTGGCGCAGGATTACCTTGATTCCTTGGATAGGGATCCCCTTGAATCAACAATTGCACAAGGAATTGGGCAAAAACCCAATATTGCCGTGCCTATAAGTGAAGAAGAGGCCGAGATGGTGGCTGCCCTAGAGTCACTACCTCAGCACCATGGTAAGCCTTCAAAACCAATTTCAATTCCAATTTCTACTAACAAGTTGTTACCCTCAGTGATTCAGGCACCCGTACTTGAGCTTAAACCATTGCCGGATCATTTGAAGTACGTCTTTTTGGGAGATAACGAGACATTGCCCGTCATTGTATCCTCCACACTCACGGCAACAGAGGAAGGAAAGTTAATTCAGGTGTTGAAAGAGCACAAAACAGCCATTGGATGGACATTGGCCGATATTAGGGGGATTAGCCCTACAACATGCATGCATCGCATACTTCTAGAGGAGGGGGCTAAACCAACTCGAGAGGCTCAACGCCGACTCAACCCTCCAATGATGGAAGTTGTGAAGAAGGAGATTATAAAGCTTCTTGATTGTGGAGTAATTTATCCAATCTCAGATAGCCGTTGGGTTTCACCAGTGCAATGTGTTCCAAAGAAATCCAGAGTCACTGTGGTGAAGAATGCCGAGAATGAACTTGTGCCCACACGTATCCAAACAGGTTGGAGAGTGTGCATTGACTATAGGAAGCTAAACGCCACCACGAGGAAGGACCACTTCCCTTTGCCGTTCATTGATCAAATGCTTGAAAGGTTAGCCGGTCATTCTTTTTATTGTTTTCTTGATGGGTACTCTGGATATAATCAGATTGTTATAGCTCCGGATGACCAAGAAAAGACCACTTTCACGTGCCCCTTTGGTACCTTTGCCTATCGTCGCATGCCATTCGGTTTATGCAATGCACCTGCCACCTTTCAAAGATGCATGGTAAGTATCTTTTCAGATTTTGTGGAGAAGATTATTGAGGTATTCATGGATGATTTTAGTGTTTTTGGGGATTCGTTTGATGGGTGCTTAGATAATCTCACTTTGATTCTAAAACGTTGCATTGAAACTAACCTTGTTTTGAATTGGGAAAAATGTCACTTTATGGTAAAACAAGGCATAGTTTTAGGTCATATCATTTCAGAAAGGGAAATTGAGGTTGATAAATCAAAAATAGATCTTGTACGCTACTTACCCTCTCCTACTTCGGTTAGAGAGGTTCGTTCTTTTCTTGGACATGCAGGATTCTATAGGCGATTCATCAAGGACTTTTCAAAGATTTCAAACCCTCTTTGCCGTCTCCTCCAGAAAGATGTGGCTTTTGACTTCAACGAGGAATGTGAGAAGGCATTTAAACACCTCAAAGAGATGCTAACTTCGGCCCCCATCATAGTCCCACCAGATTGGAGCCTTCCTTTTGAGCTTATGTGTGATGCTTCAGATTATGCATTAGGAGCTGTTTTGGGACAAAGGAAGGACAAGAAGCCCCATGTCATCTATTATGCATCTCGGACCTTGAATGATGCACAATTGAATTACTCTACCACTGAAAAAGAACTTCTTGCTGTTGTGTTTGCTTTAGATAAGTTTCGTTCTTATCTACTTGGTACTAAAGTTATTATTTACACTGACCATGCAGCTTTGAAGTATTTGTTCACCAAGAAAGAGGCCAAACCAAGACTCATTCGCTGGATGCTTCTTCTCCAAGAGTTCGATATTGAAATCCGGGACAAAAAGGGGAGTGAAAACGTGGTGGCTGATCACTTGAGCCGTATGGTGCATGAGGAGGATGCCGTGCCTATCCAAGAGACATTCCCAGATGAGCAGCTGCTGTCCATCAAGGTAAGTGAGCCATGGTATGCCGATGTAGTAAATTATTTGGTGTCTAAACACATTCCAAGAGAGCTAAACAAGCACCAAAGTGATAAACTTAAAAAGGATGCACGATCTTATGTTTGGGATGACCCATACTTGTGGAAATATTGCCCTGATCAGGTTCTACGTAGGTGTGTGCATGATTCTGAGTTTAATTCAATTTTAACTTTTTGTCACACCTATGCATGTGGAGGTCACTTTGGTACGCAAAGAACAGCACATAAAGTTTTAGAATGTGGATTTTATTGGCCTACTATCTTTAGAGATGCTAGAACTTTTTGTATGACTTGTGATAGATGTCAAAGAACGGGCAATATAGGTCCTAAACAACAAATGCCGCAACACCCCATATTTAGTGTTGAAATCTTTGATGTTTGGGGTATTGATTTCATGGGTCCTTTCCCTTCCTCACATGGTTTCCTTTATATTTTGCTTGCTGTGGATTATGTGTCGAAATGGGTGGAAGCAAAAGCCACCCGAACTAATGATTCTAAAGTGGTTGCAGATTTTGTTAGAACTAACATATTTGCTAGATTTGGAATGCCAAGAGTCCTAATCAGTGATGGGGGTTCCCATTTTTGCAATCGAACCATTGAGGCGCTACTCAAGAAGTATAATGTCACGCATAAGGTTTCAACACCTTATCACCCTCAAACCAGTGGGCAAGCCGAGGTTTCAAATAGAGAAATCAAGCAGATTTTGGAGAAAACTGTAGGGCCAACTCGGAAGGATTGGAGCTTGCGTTTGAATGATGCATTGTGGGCATATCGCACTGCCTATAAAACCCCAATTGGAATGTCCCCATTTCGGCTAGTCTATGGGAAACCATGTCATCTTCCCGTCGAGTTAGAACATCGTGCACATTGGGCTGTCAAAACATTCAACATGGACATTGATGCCGCAGGTCTTCATAGAAAGCTTCAATTGAATGAGCTAGAAGAAATTAGGAATGAAGCTTATGAGAATGCACGGATCTACAAGGAGAAAACAAAGGCATTCCATGACAAGATGATTCGTAGCAAGCTGTTCTCTATAGGGCAGAAAGTGTTACTTTTCAATTCTCGCCTTCGTCTATTTCCAGGTAAGTTGCGTTCTAAGTGGATTGGTCCTTTTGTGGTTACTAATGTTTTTCCTCATGGTGCAGTCCAAATTCAAAGTTTAAAAACGCAACAAGAATTCAAAGTGAATGGACATCGATTGAAGCCATATTATGACCACTTTGAAGAGCACATTACGGAGGATATATCCCTTAATGCCGTGCGCCCCATTGAAGAATAGAGGGAAGGTTCGTCCGGCTGGAAGACGTTAAAGCAAGCGCTTCTTGGGAGGCAACCCATGCAAATAAAGACGACCTAGGAACTCTCCGGCTCCAAAACCAGATTTGCGTTTCTAAACCCTACTCTTTATTGCTTTTCCTTTGCCATCTGTTATGTGTGTTAGTTGTGTTATTTGTTTGCTTTCTGTGAGTTTATGTTTGAAACATTGAGGACAATGTTTGGTTTAAGTGTGGGGGGGTAACAAAGTGTTTTTTTGCATGAAATTCGTGGGTTTTTATCACCTATCACTTTGAATGTTGTTTTCAGTGTTTTTAAGTGTTTTTAAGCTGTTTTGGTGTCTTTTAGTGTGTTTTGAAAAGAAACTCCGAAAATACCATAAAAATTTGAAAAATTGTTTTGAAAAACCCAAAAAGAGTTGTTTTTGTGTGTTTGTTTGTGTCTTAGGGTACCTTCCAACACAATGATGAGGATTTGGTTTTTAATTGCATAACTGTTAAAGAAAGTTACAAACATGGATGAAAGTTTGAATTGCTCTTTGGTTTATGCTTGGTTGTAGTTGACATTCATGAATTCACATGTAATCACAAAAAGAGAAAAAATCAGTTTTTGTAACATGCTTGAAGGAAGTAACTCAAACTAACGCTACAACCCTGAGAGACTTGAGCTTAGAACGTTCTTTGGAGAGTTAAAAATCTGTGCATTCTTTGTTTTCTAAAGTCGTTGCATGATCTCATTATTCTTTGCTTGGTTGCTACTTAGAAGGCGTTTCATTATATAGTTCCAAACACTAGAACTCATACCCGTCTCATTCAAAGCATGAAATTGATTAGCATAACACATAATCAAGATGAAGTTGTTTAGTTTAAAACCAGAGCCAAAAAGCCTAACCCTTTGCATATGTATTGTAGGTTTAACCCATTTGAGCCTTGTTTAGCCTATGTTCTTTGTTTACCCACATTATCCTTACCTAGCCTAGATTAGGACCATCCTTACCCTTGTTCTTAAGGCGTAGCTAAGCATGACCTAAGAATGAATTCCCTTTGTTCGTTATTTGGGCAGCAAACAAGTGTGGGGGAAGGGATTTATGTGTCTGATTGTGTGCCAACAAAGTATTAAGAGGGCACGGGTAGAAGAAAGAAAAGAAAAAAAAAAAAAAAAAAAAAAAAAAAGAGAAAAATTCGTGTGAAAAAGAAAAGAAAAAAGAAAAGTTGTGAAAAAGTATGAAAAGTGTTCAAAATAAGTGAGAGTGAAGCTCACAAGTGTTGGTTGTTGATGAAGGGGTCCAAAAAGTTGAATTGGCCCTAAAAATATGTGTTTTCTGTCCCTTTGTGTTCAAAGTGTACGGCTGCATTCAAGAAAGGGAGTTCTAAGTGTCATATTCATTACTTTGCTTGCTATTGCTTTAAGAACGTTTGTTTTCCTTACCTTTCTTTGTTAGCCAATACCCCCTAGCCCCGTTATAACCCTATACTTCAATCTTGAGTGTTGTGTGTTTCAATATGTGGAGTTTGGGATTGGTATGAGCATATGGTGTCCCTGGTTCTCGCATCTAAGTAGTAGCATTCCATTCATGAGATCATATCTATACATGCATTCCAGAAATTGCTTTCTTTGTTATAAACATATATGTGAGTATTGGTTTCATATTTACATCAATCTTCTCACATATAACTAGTGTAGGGAGTGTAGTCAGAAAATCTGTGTGATTGAGTGCATATCTAGTAAGGAATTGAGGGATTCTCTAAGGCATGTTACTACATTCAAAATGTTGTTTTAATTGATTAAATGCGAGCTAATGTGTGGTAATTTTGATTAAGTATGTGCTCAAGGGTAGGGATAACTAAAATCTGTGGGAGTAATGATCTTTGGCATGTTATGTATCATTGAAGATCCCTGAGGTGAACGTTGGAAGGTTTAGGTTACGTTTTGTTTGTTTTGTTTTGCTTGAGGACTAGCAAAAGCTAAGTGTGGGGGAATTTGATAGGAGCATATTTATGCTACTTAGTTAGTGTGTTTCCTTGCATTTGCTTAGCTATTTGTTGCTTAGTATAGTGTTTAAAGTCATTTTCGTGTGTTTTTAGGTCCAAGAAGCAAAGTTGGCAAAAAGATGCATTTTGGAGCATTTTAGAGCAAATCTGGGCTTGGAATGGATAGCACAAGCAATGGGCATGAAGATGGACGAATTTGGAGTTTAAATGGAGTTGGGATTATGTTTCAAGGTTGGAGAAATAAATTCAAATCATTGAAGATAAGGAATCAGCTCAAAAGAAGGAGGATTATCCAAAACATTATCCAAACAACCTTATCTTATCTTATCTTATCCAATCCTTATCTTATCTTAACAAACCTTATCCTATCCTAATCCTTTTCTAATTCAATTTCTGGTACAATGAGGGTTTATTTTCTGATTGGGGGACATTTAAATTAAAGTTCTAGAAACTCTAAGCCTTGCCGCACCTAGCTTTCCAGAAAACTTGGTTTCCTTGCTTTGCAAGGCTTTCTAGAAGCCTTATCCCTCCTTATCCAAATCTGCCGCACCTTAGGCCCTTTCCCATTGGAAATCTGATTGTTTTGAGCCTATTTCTGGATGGATTTGGTTTTCTAGAAGTCCCAATCTGATTCACTTAGGGTTTTTGGTGCCTATATATATTAAAACACCCTTTGCCGTGCACACCACCCTCCATACACAACCATTCACGCCAGAAATCATTCCCTACCCCCTGCCGTGCCATATCATCCACCCCTCTTGTGCCGCAGCTATTCAAGGAAGGAAGGAGAAGGTGCCACTCTAAGTCGTGACTATTGCTGGAGCGTTCTTAGGTGTTGTCTATCCTTGGTTTCAATGTTTCAATTTAGTTTTCTTTGTTTAATTGCTATCATGAGGAACTAAACCCCTATTAGTTAGAGGGGGAATTTGAAGCCATGAATATATGTTTCTTATGATTTGATTCACTCTAGTTACGATTTCATAAATTATGAATGTGGTTTACTTTTCTGTGCTTATTAAGAACTTGTTTATGTATGTGGGTTGGGGGTCGACACTTGATTTGCATGCATGAATTTGATGCTAGGATATAAGGGAATTTCACCTAATCGTTATGAACTTATATTCACAAGTAGTAAAGGTTGCTAGTCACAATCATGTTAAGTAAACCCTAGGCAGGAGTAACATGCGTATTCCATAGTTATGAATGCCTTGTCAATGTTTATGATTTCCATGGAACTTAATGATCTTTGATATGTATCTCTATCATGCGTATTCCATAGTTAGGGAACTTGATAAGAATAATTTGGTTGTGATGCGTTATCCATTCAATTCAATGAACTTAGGGAAATCTGGGAATTAATTAGTTCAATACAATTAATTCGGAACATTGTCATTCATGGTTTATTGAAAGAGTAACTGGGAATCAAGTTGTATGCATATGTTTATGTGTGGATAAGGATCCCTCTAACTAGCCATTCACCCATTCAAATCACCAATTTCGTGCCTTTTTAAGTTGTCTTTACAATTTTGTTTGTTTAAGTTTAAATTCGTCAAAAACAATCCCCCTTTCATTTAAACTTGTTTTTAGAGTCAAAACCTGTTTTCTCTTAATTGTTTGAGTCTTTTAAGTTCTATTTTCGTCAAAATCACTTGTTAGGTCTAGATTTGAGTTTTTTTTATTGTTTCTTGCTGTTTTTAGTGTTTTAAGTTAGTTTTGAGTCATTAGAGTCTAGTTTAGTGTTTTTGAGTCTTATTTGTGTTGATTAGCATCCCTAGTTAATCCCCGGTTTAGAACGATCCCTACTTGCATCTTTACTACAATTGTCATCAATAGGGTTTAATTTGTGTGTCAAGTAATTCTCACATCAGTTGTTAAGATTTGTACGCTTTTGAAACCAAATCTGCTTGAGGACATGGATGTATGTGCCAAGTTTGTTGATGGCGTCAAAGGGATTGTTAGCCCAAGCTCCTTTGCGAAGCATACGATCGGGTACAAGATGATTACTCTACTGGCCATGATGCAGAAAATGGCGATTCTGGCAGCCGAATCTATGCTTCTTGATCAAGAGGATACCAAAGCTGCCAAGGAGGTGGCAAGAACTGTGACAGCCGAAGCTTACTCCTCGGTCGAGAAAGTTAAGAAATTAGAATTTGAGCTTACTGCCTTGAAGGGGTCTAATATCTCTACCCCTACTTCTCTGCAGCTTGAGACCGCTCACCAAGAGGTCATGGATTTGAAGACTAGGCTTGACGTAATCCAAGTAAAGTATGAAAGTGCAGAGAATGAGATTGAGTGTTACATACCTCAGATTCATGATCTTGAGCGTTCCATCTCTGAATTCCACTCTGCTGCTTATGCAAAGGATGAAGAACTAATCGCTGCTTACAACCAAGTGACCCACTTCAAGAAAGTTGTTGATAGGCTTGAGCCTCAAGTGTTGGAACTCCAAGGTGCTTTGAAGATCAATGACAATTTGAAAAATGAAGTGGATGAGCTGCAGCAGGTTCGTGCTTATTTGCTCGAGGAAAATGAGCAGTTGAAGAGTGAGAAGGCTGGGTTCGAGGCTTCACTTACTCAGAGTCAAGCTGATTTCTACAAGCTGGATTATGTAGATCATCTCTTTGGGTGGCCGTTTGACTTTAAGTTTTTTGGTAAAGACTTCGAGACCTTCTCTGTTTCTCCAGAAGACTTGCTCGCCTTTACTTTTAAGTCTTCTATTGGTGAAGTAGTTGAAGAGGCTGGTGCCCAGGCTGGGGCAGCTGGGGCAGCTGGGGCAGCTGGGGCAGCTGGGGGTGAAGCGCCGGATGGTGTCGCTGCTGAAGGCGTCATGGTTGCTGAAGGTGTGGCGACCGAGTAGTCGTGGAATGTCTAAGCTGCTGAACAGTAGTCATCTAGGTAGCCTTTAGGATTTTCTTTGTTTTCCTTGTTGTTTTTGCTTGAACTCTTTCGAACTTTGCTAGTTATTTATCAATTTTGCTAGAAAATTTAATAAACTTGTTTGCTTCGCTTTTCTCCATCTTTGCTTCTTTTGTTCATGCCCTAACCTTCAGACTTTATAGACTAGTGGCAGATGTGCTACTTTTTTATAAGCAGACATGCCACGTAGTTTATGTAGCCGTAGGTGTTGGTGTAGAACTTTGCAAAGTTGTTAGTTATGGAGTTGGTAGCCGAATGTCTTACTTACAGAAGCAGACAAGTCCGCGTAATCACTAAGCTATTAACCTTGGCTTTCTCCAATTCCGTAGGTTGCGTAGCAAGTATCACAACACTTTAGGACTTGGTGTAGGTTGTTCAGCGCTCGACAAAGGTGAAGTTTATCGACTACGTATATGCACGCTAGCTTGTTTAACCTTTCATAAGAATGTGTAGTTGTATAAGTCTAGTGCAGCTTTACTGCTCGAAGGGCAAGCCGTAGGCAGTCTTTCGAAAATCGTAGGCTACCTTAGTGCACTCGGTAGCAGTTTTAGATTTCCAGGGCAGCCGTCTATAGGGCGTACTGCGTAATGTGCCCCTTCTGTCTCTAGGGCTCGGTTTCTCGCGGATTAGGCCAAGAGACCCAAAATCCTTCAGTTAGCTAAGCCTTGAAAAAAACCATCGTGGTTACTTCTAGGAATCCCGGCGCAAGCCATCATGCATCTAGTTTAGGGTAGCTCGGCTTATCCACGTCTGGATATTCGGAGTGTAGAGTTTATCATCTCGCTTTGGAGTGCAGACCCATGTGAGTGTCTGGGAATTAGTTTACCCTCTCGTACTGGAGAGCATGGTTGGTCCCTTGGTGGTGCAATTCCTGCGGTGAGTCCCTAGGAAGGGCGCGATCTTCTTTTGAAGTGCAGGAGAGATAAGTTGTTGTGGACATGTAGTCAAGTCAAGTTATAAATTACTTCTAAATTCCTCTTTGAAAAACGAGTGAAAAGAACGAATAACTTAACTGTAAAGACTGCATAACAACTGGATAGTCCTCGGCTTGCGAGGTGGTGCCTGTTGAGCTGCTTGAGTCTTCGGGTCTTGATATAGTGTGAGGTCACACATGGTACTTTCTCAGGTTTTTGGTGTTCCATTACTTCTCGATCTCTTTGTCGTTCATGGTGGCGAGGGTGTAATTACCTTTGCCGCCTACTCTGCTGATCTTGTAGGGACCTTCCCAGATAGGATCCATCTTTTTTTAGCCTTCTCTGCAGGCAGTGATAAAGGCTTTTCTTAGGACTAGATCTCCGGGTTAGAACTGCCGGATCTTGGCCCTTTTATTGTAGCTGGAAATGAGCTGCTGCTAGTAGGCTGCGATGCGAGTGATGGTCTGCTCGCGCTTCTCCTATGCCAGATCTAAGCTTATGGCCATCTTCTTATTGTTCTGCTTGATGCTTGGCAGTAGTGTGTTGATGCTTGGCACGATGATGTTGGGATGAATGATTGCTTCTGAACCAAATGACAAAGAAAAATGAGTATCACCGGTTGTTCGTCTTTTGTTAGTGCGATATGCCCATAGACATCCAGGGAGTTCGTCCGGCCATTTTCCCTTCTTTTCAGTCAAAGATTTCTTGAGGCATTTGAGGATTGTCTTATTGGATGCTTCAGTATGCCCATTGCCTTGAGGATATCTCGGCGTGGACGTGTGCTGCTTAATATCATACTTTTGGAAGAACTTCGCCAAATCTTTACCCATAAATTACGGGCCGTTGTTGGTGACGATAGACTGAGGGATGCCAAATCGATAAATGATGTTCCTCCAAATGAAGCGCTCTATGTTCGTCTGAGTCGTGGTTGTCATGGGCTCTGCTTCTACCCATTTGGTGAAGTAGTCAGTTACCACGATCATCATGCCTCTGCCCTAATTAGCAGGCAGCATAGGTCCTACCCGGTTGATTGTTCACTACATGAACTGCCAAGGACTCGTCTGCAGGTGTAGCTCGCTGGCAGGCAGTGCTGGTACCGGCTTATAGTGTTGGCAATGGTCACACTTTTGTACTAACTCCTTAGCATCTTGGTGCATGGTAGGCTAGTAGTAGCCTGGGTTGAGAGCCTTCTGTGCTAAGGATCGTCATTCGGAATGATTTCCACAAACGCCTTCGTGGATTGAGCTTAGAACCTTCAAGTCATCGGGATGCGCTAGGCAGAGGAGATGTGGTCCGGTGTAAGATCTTCGGATGAGAATGTCGTTCCATATGTAGTAGCGTGCTGCCTTGATTTGGAACTTCCTAGACTCCAATCTTTCCGGGGGGAGTGTGCCATTGACCAGGTAGTCTATAATAGAACTTTGCCAGTTGGGAGTTACACTAACCTGTGACACTTCAGCTGTCGACTCCGCTTCTATGCTTGGTTTGTCTAGATACTCCACCAGTATCAAGCATTTGAGTTGATGATCAAGGGCAGAGCTTAAGCCAGCTAGTGCATCTGCGTGGGCGTTGTCTGCCCGCGAAACTTAAGTAAGAGTGTAAGTCTGAAATGCCTCAAGCTGCTTGCGTACCTTCTCTAGGTATTGCGCCATCTTTGGATGTTTTGCCATGTATTCCCCAGTAGTCTGGCTAGTGATTAATTGGGAATCGGAATGAATTGCAAGCTTCTTCATTGCCAAGTCTTTTGCCATTCGGAGGCCTGCCAGTAGAGCCTTATACTCTGCTTCGTTGTTAAATGTTTTGAAGCCTATAGTGATTGCCTGCTTGAGCATTGAGCCTTCTAGGGTGACAAGGACCACGTCTGCTCATGTAGTTGGATGCGTCGTCGACATGCAAATGCTAAAAGTCTTCATCGGGGGAAACAAGCACGGCTAAGATGTGCTCGGTTGCTTCTGGGGCGTTGCTAGGCTGGTATGTTGCGTTACCTAGGCTAGGCATGAATTTTGCTATGAAGTCCGCCAAGGCTTGGGCCTTTGTCGTCGTTGATAGGGATTTTTACCACCTGTAAAAGTAGGGATAAAAACACTAAAATACTTGCAAGAGTACAAGGTAATTATAGTATAGTCGGCTCTAGCAAGGTCGTTCTCCACAGGGATTGAATGAATAATTTGTGTTAAATCAAATCTTAAATAATTATTTAAAACAAAGTTTGAGAAAAAGTTGATTTTGTGATTTCAAATAAGAAAAACGAATTTAATAGAAAATAATTAAATAAAGTGACAAAATAAAATAAACTAAAAGAAAACGGTTTTTCAAAAATTAAAGTGTAAAAGCCTAGGGTTTTGCCGTCACCTTAACAATCCTATGTAGTTCTTCCAATTACTTATGAATTACACATGCATATTTGAAGGTTAGGTTTTCCCAAAGTATGCCTTCTTGGACCCCTAACATAGAGCGTATACCAAACATGCAACCCGTCTGTGGTATTCATATCAAATCTAAACATGCATGATTCATTAAGCTTTGTGAAACCTTTTGAAAAACCGAACAACCCTTAAGACGTGGTATTCATCCTAAGTGAACTTGCACATATTAACCATAAGAAGCCTTCATCAATTTCAGGGACCGACCTCCGACCAAAATTGCATCAAATTACTTTTCTAAAGATCCTAATGGTAGCTAAGCATTAAGACAAATAAATAGTTTAAACCGGTGATTAATAATTCAAAAGCTACACGCATAATATCACAAGTAAATTGAAAAGAAACTACATAATCTTACTAAGGCTCATGGTCTCACCCTAGCAAATGGAAATTAGTTATTAACAATCATAAACAAAATATTATAAAAAACAAGCATAGAAAACACCTTGAAAATAAACTTGAATCCAAAAGCTTTCTAAAGTGTGCGTGTGTTTTCTCCCCCTCTCTGTCTAAACCCTAATGGCTAAAAGGCCTTATTTATACTACTAGAAAATAAAACCCTACCTAGAAAAGGTCTTAGAATTATACTAGGAAACCAAATAAATTAAAATAAATTAGGAAACATAATCCTAAATTGACTAGATAAATTCGCCCAAAATCTGCACAGCCTCAAAACAGCCACGTTTCTAGATCTTCAGGGCTCCAAAATAAGTCCAAAATGGCTAGAATTAAAGCTTGAGATGTCCTGAACATAATTGCAGAAGGCCTCGAACCCAAAAGACACCATCTTGGACGCCAAAGAGCCCAAAGAAGCCCAAAACGTCACTTTGACAGCACTGCATTGTTCCTTTATTTCATCGCCATAAATAAACAACTCAGTACAAAATTATGAAACTTTGACATGATCAAGTCAACAGACTCACGAACATCCTCCAATTGAAATCACTCCAAAATTAATCCTTTTGACTACTTTTTGCTCCAGGGGAAGTCGAATGTCCTACATTAAGAATATAAACAAAGTATCAAAATTCTCACAAGATAACCAATAAATTAATACTAAGAATAAGGTAAAATATATAATAAAATATCGACTCATCAGCAGTACGGGGTCGGAAAACTAAACCGTATTAGCCAAGTTCCAATGCCCACTTCATCACTCGTTGAGAAGTGTCTGAACCATGTAAGATTGATCGTAAAGGATATTGTGTCATGACGATGACTGTATGAGCTTGAAAGTATGGTCTGAGCTTCCGAGCCGCAACAACTAGTGCCAAAATTAAATTTTCGATCTTCGGGTATCTAGTTTCCGCATCGAGAAGAGCTTTAGAAGTGTAAAATATCGGCAGTTGGGCGCCCAACTCTTCTCGTATGAGGGCAAAGCTCACCGCTACTTCGGAGACTGCCAAGTAGATGTATAGGTCATCCGCTGCTTCCGGCTTGGACAGTAAGGGAGGTGATGTAAGATAATTATTTAGGTCTTGGAAAGCTTTTTCTCATTCTTCATCCCATTTCTCTCGTTGTGCCCTCTTGATGGCCTTGAAAAATGGCTTGCATCGATCGGTGGACCGCGAGAGAAAGCGGTTAAGGGTAGCTGCTAGTCCAGTCAAGCTTTAGATCTCCTTCAAGGTAGTTAGATACTTCATTACTAGGATCGCTCGGATTTGCTTGGGATGTGCTTCAATTCCTCATTGGGTTACTAAGTACCCTAAGAATCGGCCTGAAGATACTCCAAACGTGCATTTGGTAGGGTTAAGCTTCATCTTGTACTTTCTAATGATATTGAAAGTTTTCGCCAGGTTGCGGTTGCGGATGTGGTCTGACCGCTGCTTGCCTTTCACCATGATGTCATCAACATAGACTTCTATGGTTACCCCAATTTGTTTCTTAAACATTATGTTTACTAACCTTTGGTAAGTGGCTCATGCATTCTTGAGGCCAAAGGGCATGACATTGTAGCAGTAGGTGCCTCGCTCGATCACAAACGCGGTTTTTTCCTTATCGGGCTCATACATGGCTATTTGGTTATAGCCGGAGTAAACGTCCAAGAAGCTGAGCAGCTGGTTTCCGAAAGTTGAATCTACCAGTAAATCAATCCGAGAGACCAGATAAAGATCTTTTGGGCATGCTTTGTTAAGGTCGGTGTAGTCTACATAAACCCTCTATTTGCCCTTCTCTTTGTTCATGACTAGCACGACATTGGCAAGCCATGCTGAGTGTGCTACCTCTTCTATAAATCCAACCTCCAGTAGCTTGTCAATTTTTACCTCGATGATCACCACTCGCTCTATGAAATGTCTTCTCTTTTGAATCACCGATTTAGCAGCAGGGTCAATGTGCAGCTTGTGGTAAGCTATCTTGGGATCGATGCGAGGCATGTCGAAAGGTGACCATGCAAAGATGTCTCGGTTTTCCCTAAGGAAAGCCGTGAGTTCTTCCTTCTCAGCTGAGCTTAGACGTGAGCCGATTCTAGCCGTCTTTTTCAGCTGCTGAGGATCAAGAATGATGTCTTCGACGTCCTCTTCGGGTTTTCATCCTATCTCGTCTGCTTTGGCGCCATCTTCTTGATCCATTTGTTGTAATTGCTATTTGGTGGCCTCTTCGTTCCCTTGGATTTCGGTAACCTCCACGGGGATAAAGGTTTTCTTCTTTGACTTTTTCAACACTTGCACAGTGCATCGTTGGGATGCAACCTGGTCAAACTTGATTTCCCCAACTCCTTATCCCGGGATACGAAATTGGATTTTTTGGTACTTGATGGAAGTGACGGCATCCAACTTGATCAACCAAGGTTTCCCAAGAATCCCATTGTAGGGAGATGGGTTGTTTACGATTGTGAATGTCTGCTTTGAGACAACTGGTGGTGTTTTCACGTCAAGTGTGATGTGGCTGATGACAGTCGAGGTGTGCCCGTTGAATTCGGTGAGTACCTCTATTCGACGTATGATTGTGCTTTCCAGGCCCATTTTCTAAATAACTGAGAGTTAAAGTAGGTTGATTGCACTTCCATTGTCGACCATCATTATGTCCACTATAGCATAGGCTAGTTGGACAGATACTACTAATGCGTCATCGTGTGGAAAATCGACACCTTCCGCATCTTGCTCGGTGAAGCCAATGATGGGTCTAGGCTGGGTGTCGACTGCTTGGACTTGTGAGACTAATAGAGCCTGCTAGATCTTTCTCATTTTGGAGTTGTTGGTGGCCCCCAAGTGCTCGAATTCGACGAAGATGCCATTGATTCGAATCGTCTTGGTTGGCGGTTCCTCGTCGTCGTCTGCATTCCTTCTAGGCTGCGCAGCTGGCTTGTCTAAGTATTTGTCAACCTTGCCTTCTTTCACGAGCTTCTCTAGGTAGTTCTTCCAAGTGTAGCAGTCGTCAGTCGTGTGACCGAAACCTCGATGAAATGCGCAATACTTAGTGTGATCCAACTTGGAAGTATCCCCCTTTGATTGTTTCGGCAGCTTGAACCATGGCTCGTTCTTGATGTCGCGAAAGATTTGGTGGATCGAAATTGTGAACTTAGAATAGTTTTTTGTTGTCCGGCCTTCTTTGGTCGTGGGTTGGTCCCTACGCGTGGCCTCCTGCCTGCTTTTGCTAGGCTGCTTCCCATCTTCCTTCTTTTGAGCCACCGTCGACTCTTTTCAAGGCTACTTGAGTGGCTTGTCTGCTCGCCGACCCTCGTCCCAAAGTGCATGCTTCTCTACTAGAGTAAATGAATCTGCTAGAGTTAGATCTTCTTTCATGGTCATTTCTTCAAACAGTGAGTTATCTGCTGGGAGTCCCTTTTGGAAGGCTGCACTTGATATCGAGTCGTCACATCCGATGATTTTTGCCTTCTCTGCTTTGAACCTCTTCACATAGTCGCAGAGTGACACATTTGGGTTATTCTTCACATTGAACAAGTGGTCGGACTTTTTCTTGATCGAGCAGTAAAATGAGTATTCTTTGGTGAAAACCAAGGAAAGATCATCAAAACTTCGGATGGATCGTGGTGGCAAGGTGTGAAACCATTCTTGCGCCTTGCCTTGTAAAGTGGTGGTGAAGATTTTGCACATAAAGGCGTCGTTGTTCCGATAAAGGACCATCATGCTTCGGTAGTGCTTCAAGTGCCTCTCCGGATCTCCATCCCCTTTGAAAGATGTAAAGTGTGGGGTACTAAACTTGTGTGGAGGCTCTGCCTGCTCAATCTCGTCCGTGAAGAGTGACTTGCTCATGTTGGTCATATCTCGTCGAAGTGCTTCATCAGCCCCTTCACTGCGTTGGAAATTGCATAATCGCTCGTTGAGAAGCCTATTTACCTCTTCCTGAATTTGCCTTTGTTGGGATGGCGGAGCTTTCGGCTGCCCTTGGTCTTGACCTGCTAGTCTAGGCTGCTCTTCTACGTTTTCAGCTCGTCTATGTCGTGGCGGCGGTGCATGTGGTCTATTCCTAGCAGGCGAGAGAATTCTTCGCAGGCTGCTAGTCGAACTTGAGCCGGATTGAGTGACTGCTTCTCTCCATCCGTCATGCTGCTTACTTCGATGTGATGTGGATGATGTTCCTTGTGGGCCTAGCCACGAATGAACGCTTTGCCTGGAAAACTGCTCGTGTTGATTATCGAAGTGTGGCCCCAACCATAAGTGTATGCTCGTTTGTGGGCCAAGTCGAGAGTGCACGCTCCTCTGTGCGCTTAGACGGGAGTATACGCTATCTCAGGGGCCCAATTGGGAATATATGCTACCCGAATGCTTGGTTCATGGTTGATCGAGTAGCTGCTTGCCAAGACGCTGCTGAAGAGGTTCCTCGTCTTCTCTTATCCTAGTGTGAGACACCTCTTCTGGGGCACGTTGGATCTCGGTGCGCTGCAAAAGCTAATTCACCAAGGTTGTTTGTTGTGCAAGGGCGCTCGTCAACTCTATGATTTGTCGAGACAAGTATTGTTCACCATTTGGATTGGAAGAGCTTGGAAGGAATGTACCTCCTTAAGAGGTGGAAATGTGGTAGACTTCAGGCTCAAGATTTGAGTTGGGACATTTCAAACCAGCGGAGAAATGTGGTGAAAATGCCCCCAGCTCGATGGTAAGTCCAGATGGTTGAGATAGTCTTAAGCTAACCTGGGCTGCTTGGGAAGCCACGGGAGCAAGCTGGGCTACGGGAGCAGGCTAGGCCATGAAAGTGGGTTGCTCGGTGTGTGGTGCACGCGAATGCTAGGCTTGGGTTCGGCTTGGCAACGCATTAGGCTCGCGTTGGGCTTGGCGTGACATGGCTTGGGTCGTGGCCTTGGTGTCGTGGGCTTTATTGCCGTGGGCCTTGGATGGCACTACTCGGGCAGTGGTAGTGGTGCTATGGACCTCGCCGTGGGTGGTTGTCGTGGTGGCCACCACGGTGGTTGCCATCGTGGAGCCTCATAGCGGTGGTGCCACTTCACTTATCGCCACATTTAGCCTCGTTGATCGCCGCGGTCCCATTTCTTGAATATAGGATTTTTCACTTTGAATTTTCTAAATTTCTAGCCATTGTACTTCTTTCTTACGTTTTATCAAAGAATTTTTGCAAATAAAAAATTCTAATAATAAGAACGTACGAAAAATCTATAAATGGACAAGAAAATAGAAAAACCTTTGATGCGAGAGTCTTCTACGAGGGTGTGACTCTTCTCTCAATGAAAGCACCAATTTGTGGATGCAAATTTCTTCCTCCTTGATCTTGGACAAAATTGCACCTACAAAACAATTAACACCTTAGGTCAATACCAAGAGCCTCACACGCCCACGATGAATGGGGGGGGCTTTGGCTGAAGAACCTTCAATGCCAAAGTTAGAATTTAGAGAGAAAGTGTTTGAGAATTTTAGTAAGAGAATTGGAAGTGTCTTTCGAAGAAAATGTGTGGTCTTTTATAGGGGTGTGGCCGGCCTCCTTGGGTGAGAAAGGACCGGTCACTTGGCTTTCTTTGTGGGCTAGGTTCTTGATTTGTGTTTAATTGGGAATAATTGAAATAATTAGCTAATTAATTAGCCAATATAATAATTGCCTAATTAACTAGCTAATTAATATAATAAAAGGGGAAAATATGGTAGAATATATAAGGCATGGCCGGTCCCTTTGGGAAAGAAGGTGATCGGCCTCTTGTGTATTTTTTTTGTTGTAATGGATAGTTTAATTGGCAATTAATAGATTAATTAGGTAATAAATCCATTAATTAGCCAATTAACATAATTTAAAAAAAAATGTTTTGGAGGTTACCATGTGGAAAGGATGGATGAAATAGGTTTTGAATTGTTACCTATTTTGGGCACTTTTGACTTGATTGAAGGATGATTGCCCGCTACTCGCGCGTAGGAATCCCAATGTGCCTCAAGGGTATTCTTGTCCTTTTTTACCCAAAAATCCACGTGTCGCCTTGTGATTATTTTTTGCTCCACAACTAGCTTTGGTCAATGTAGAAAACCTATCTTTCAAATTGGTCACCATTTTATTAGAATTTACATGAGAGCACGATCATGCATTTTTCAGATCTGATAACTTTCAGTTTCAACACCCTCTTTATCTAAAAATTCATCAAACCTCAAAGGACATTTATGAGATCCATCAACAAAATCAAGAATTCCATGACTTTCAAGAAGTAACCTAATTTGATAGTGTCCAACTAAGTAATTTGTATCATCAAGTTTGACAGTTACGGAAGTTGAGACATTCGAAACAAGATTCGTAATCGAAGACCATACAATCTATAATTGTGTAGTAGTCACCATATTTCCTCTAAATTGGAGAATTTTTCTTGAGAAGACGAAGAAATTAGGGTTTCAGAAAAGACAATCTTGAAGAATGTAGAACAATACAATCAATTTCTTGAACAACATCGAAGTAATCAGTCAAGAACAAGAATAAATTATCAGGCAAACATTTGATCAAACAGTTGGTGATCACAACTTTTAGAATCTTGAATTTTCCTAAATCAGGGAAGAAGATAGCTCGAAGCTAATTCACAGAGAAAAGAATACCAAATCTTGGAAGAAGATAACGGAAGCAAGTCGATACCTTAGGATCGAAGAAGAACCATTGCCGGTGATGTTACCATATCAAGATGCAGAAAATACAGTGTCATGTTCATGTTCTAGATAGAGAAAGTAAAAGGTTTAGAGAGAGTTCTTGATTTAGAGAGAGAAATGATAAACTTGTATATTGATTGAATGAATTGAATTACATCAGTACATGAGTATATATAGATTACAAATTCCTTACTCACTAAGTAAACTACTAACAAACTTAACAAACGAAGTGTGTAATCTATTGACACTTGTCACTATCAGAACCCTTTATATCTTTACAAGGTCAATAGATCTTCAATGCCTAAGTTAGTTTCTCTGAAAATAATAGTAAGTGTTTAGGGTTTTTTAGGGTTGTAAAAGCCTCCCGAAATTTGGTAGAATTAGGGGTATATATAGGAGAGTGGCCGGCCATGGTGTTAGGGTTTTGCCCTACACATGGGGGCATCCTATTAGCCAAGGTTTATGGAGAAATATTCTCAACATATCAAATAGGAAATAATATCTTGAGATAATAGAGTAATTATCCCTAATTGATCTAAATAGGGATTACTTACTTGAATGGAGTCAATCTTCACTTGGGAATGTATTAAAGATAGAAGTAGGGTAATTAATCCTCATCTTTAATACTTTGACTTTTTCCTGCCAAGGGCAGCGGTAGCATTCAACTGCATAGACCTTCAGGGGTGTGAGCTGCTCATGATATTACCTGAGGAGTTTGCCCATTTAATGAGGGCAATCTTATCTTTCTTGAGCAAAAGTCCACGTGTTGCCTCTAGAATTTTTGGGATTATTTTAGGCTCCACAAATGGCCCCACACTTGCTGAGCTGCACGTCAGAAAAGGGTAGTAGGTGTAGAAATCCCATGTTGCATGGGCTTGTAGAGTTGTTTCCCAATTTGAACTAGATCTTTTTTCTTGATTTGGACATAGACTTCTTCTAGGAAAAGGAAACCAATTTCCCTAATACCTATTTAACTCTACCTTAAGCAGGGGATTAAATAAATTTGGAGAACAATCATTATTCTAACAAGGAAGAAAGAAGCCAAAGGAAATTTGTTCCCCCTCCCCTAGTTTTTTCCTTCTCTTGCCCTTGCAAAGAATCGTCTCTCGTTGTTGTTCTTCTTCTCTGTGCCGAAGTAAGGTAAGAAAAAATTGAATTTTTCCTTCTTCTTAATTTTTGGAACTTCGAGGCTTAAAAAATTGGCTCGTCGAGGGCCGGGGAGGTGTAACACACATGGTAAGGGTGTCACAAGGTTGTTATGCATAGTGGTTCGACAACAGGAGTTGGCTGGCGTGGGCCAAGAGCTTGGCTCTGCTAGGCAGAGGTAACGCGTGGCAGGAGCCACGGTTTTGAGCGCAAGGGCGCAGAGTTGGATAAGCCGCGAGGCTCTAGCTCATTTGGTTAGGCTCGGCGTAGGTCAAGCATCATCCAGCAGGCTCGAACCTGTTATGGAGGAAGATAGAAGGAGATCGGCATGGGCCGATCTCTAATGCTAGCTGATTGGGTCGATGGGCCTTGGGCCTTATTGGCCACGAGAGAGAGAAAATGAGGGAGGCGTGGGCCTCTTTCCACGCTGGGCTAGAGTGGCTTGGGCCACATGTAGGAGAGAGAGGTTGTGGGCTTTTAGGTCGTGTTGCACGAGTAAGAGGGATCTAGGCAGTTAGGCCTAGCATACTGCTGGGCCCCTGCGGCTTGGGCTTGTGCTGGGGGAGAGAAAGTGAGGGCTAGGACCTCTTGTGGCCTGGCCGAGTTGACAAGCTGAGCTATGGGCTTGGCACTAAGGCGCTAGGTTCTTCTGTCCTCCTTTATTTTTTTATTTTTTTCTTCTCGTGAGCTACCTTCTAAATATTTTTCTTCGTACTTTTTTGCAAGTATTTTGAGATGTTCTCCTCCGATTGCAAAAGTGATGAATATCCTCCACCTTTGAATCGTCAAGGTGGTTCTTTCGGCAAGGTGGGCTACTTCAAGGCTACACATGTCAAGTTCAATTTCGATGAGCTATTTTAGGATTTTCTTAAGACGTACAAGCATGCGATTTTGTCAAAGGTTCGCGTCAAACGGGTGAAGGATGATAACAGCCATGAACCGTGCAGCAAGGGTGCCATTGTTAGGAAAATGGCTATTTAATTCCATCCGTTTTACTTTGTGTTTCAATTTACTTTTCCCATGCCGCGTCTTTTCCAAGAGGTGGTTTGCTTCATGAAATGGGCATCTGCTTAGTGTTCCTTGAATGCAGTTTGTGCGATTGTGGGATTTTCAAACTTAAGTAGGTTCTTTGATCTTGGCTAGACCATCAATAAGTTCTGGTACTTCGAAGTTGGCCATAAGGAAGACGTGAGGCAGCTGAGGCCTCGCCATAGGCTGCTTGACACTTCCTGCAAAGGTGATCATGAGTAGAGAGTGAGAGTCTGACTTCTCTCCTGAGCTGCGTGTTCCGACTATCTTTATCAGCGGTAAGTGAACTGCTTCATTCCTGGCCTGCTTGAATTTTTGTTGAGCTGCTATATGACTTCAATTTATTGATCGTCCTTTTTATTTTGTGTAGATTCATATTTTGGCTCAACTCTAAGAACTTTGACGGATATGAAGAAGGTGTACATCACCTTAGGCATTCCTGCTGAGTACCATGAGTGGCACTGGCTGCTCAGTCCTCTTCGTCGGGAGAAATGCGGGTTTCTTCCGTAGGAAGAGATAAAACGAATGAAGGATGAGGCATTTGCTCGTCTGATCGCTATTGTAGAGCCTGCTACTAATGATGGTGGAAAGAAGAAATCTTCCTCACTTGCTTGTGAGCCTTTAGTCGAGAAAAAGCCAAAGACTTCTTCTGCTGCTTGCGGGGGCTCGTCTGCTATTGAGAAGCTTATCATCAATATGACTTCTTCCAAAGGGAAGAAAAAGACTGTTGAGTCTGAGCCTATGAAATCTACTGCTCCAAGGATGGCCATGACCACTATTGAGAGGATTGCCCAGCGAAAAGGTTCGGTGGTACCCCCAGTGTCCGAGTTTGTGTCGAAACACCCGTCTTGAGCTAAGTCCAGTTTGGCTTCTAAAAGGCTCACCGCTATAAAGAACGGGAAGGTGGATTGTACTGCTGAGAAAGGGAACTCTACTCACATGGGCAGTTGTGAGAGATCTACCGAGTTTGGTTCTAGGGAATATCCTGAAGTTTGTGCACTACTAAAGGCTGGCTTGAAAGTGTGGGTCATGACGATGATCGGATGTCCCCGAAAGTGCGGTTTGAGCTTCCGATCTAAAACAACTAATGCCAAAATTAGTTTTTCAATCTTCGAGTATCTAGTTTCAGCATCGATGAGAGCTTTAGATGTGTAGAATACAAGCAGTTGGGCCCCCAACTCTTCTCGTATAAGAGCATAGCTCACTGCTACTTCGGATACCACTAGATAGATGTATAGGTTCTCTGCTATTTCCAACTTAGATAGTAGTTGATGTAACGTCACATACTGCTTCAGGTCCTTAAATGCTTTCTAGTACTCGTTGTCATATTTGTCTCTCTACCCCCTCTTGATTACCTTGTAGAATGGCTTGTATCAGTTGATGGATGGCAAGAAGAAATGATTGAGTGTAGCTGCTGGTCTGGTCAGACTTTGGATCTCATTTAGGGTCATGGAAGACTTCATGTCCATGATTGCTCTGATTTTCCTTGGATGGGCTTCGATTCCTCGCTGGGTTATAAAGTACCCTAAGAACCGACCTGAGGAGACTCCAAATATGCACTTGGCTGAGTTGAGCTTCATTTTGTACTCTCGGAGGATGTCAAAAATCTTTGCCAAGTTTCCAAAGTGATATGACCACTGCTTACCTTTCACCATGATATCATCAACGTAGACCTCCATGGTTACTTCGATCTGCTTCTTGAACATCATGTTGACGATTTGTTGGTAGGTAGCTCTTGCGTTCTTGAGGCCAAAGGGCATAACTTTGTAGCAGTATATGCCTCGCTCAATCACAGATACCGTTTTCTCCTTTCAGGCTCGTGCATGGCAATCTGATTGTAGCCTGAGTATGCGTCCAAGAAGTTAACCAGTTAGTTCCCGAATGTTGAGTCAACGAGCAGATTGATTCGGAGAATTTGATAATTATCTTTAGGGCATGCCATGTTGAGGTTGGTGTAATCCACACATACTCTCCATTTTCCCTTTTATTTTTTCATCACCAGCACGACATTGGCCAACCATGCTGAGTGCGCCACTTCCTCAATAATCACTACTCCCTCGGGTGCGAAATGTCACCTTTTCTAGATCACAGGTTTGGCAGCGGGGTTGACTTCCAGCTTATAGCAAGCTATCGCGGATCAATGTCGAGCATGTCAGAGGGTGACCATGCAAGAACGTCACGATTTTCATTAAGAAAAGCTGTGAGTTCCTCATTCTCCAACGGGCTCAGACATGAGCCAATCCTAGCTGTCTTCTCAAGCTAGTGGGGGACAAGAATGATGTGCGGTGGTTCATTTTTGGGTTTTCATCCTGATTCATCTACTAGGGCATTGTTGACCTTGACACCATCTTCTTGACCCATCTGCTGTGATTGATATTTGGTGAAGGTAGAATCGTCTTTCTGCACTTCAGCTGCTATTGCTAGGGTGAAAGACTTCTTCTTCGACTCCTTAAGAACTTGTACAGTGCATCGCAGAGATAAGGCCTAGTCGTCTTTGATCTTTCCGACTGCTCTTCCCGGGATGCAAAAGGTAAGTTCGTTGAATCTGGTTAAGACCTCCGTTTTGCGTTTAATCATGCTTTCCAGGCCCATCTTTTGGGTGACTAACAATTGTAGAATATTGACTGAGCTACCGTTGTCCACCATAATTTTGTCAAAGATGGTGCGGGCTAGTTGAATAGAAACCACCAAGACGTCATCATGGGGAAAGTCTACTACCTCAGTGTCCTGCTCGGTGAAGCCGACGATCAGTCCATGCACGACATCTATAGCTTAAACCTGAAAGACTGATCTTGCCTAATGGATCTTCCTATTCTTAGAACTGTTGGTGGCCTCTAGATGCTCGAATTCGGCAAAGATGTTGTTGATTAGGATCGTCTTGGCTAGGGGTTCAACATCGGCGTCTGCTTCTCACCTTGGCCAGACAGCTGGCCTGTCGACATATTAGTCGTACTTGTCTTCCTTCACGAGCTTCTCAAGGTACTTTATCCATGAGATTCAGTCATTGGCTACGTGCCTCTAACCTTTGTGCAATACACAGTACTTCGTCTGGTCTAATTTGGAAGTATACCCCTTCATGGGTTACGACATCTTAAACCATGGCTTGTCCTTGAGATCGTGAAAGATCTGGTTAATTGGGACTGAGAACTTGGTGTACACTTTAGGTGATGGGCCTCATTTCTTGGGGGATCGATCCCTACGTCTGCTTCCTAGCTTGTTTTTGTCATTGAGCGGTTTACCGCCCGGCTTTTTCTGATTTGGCTCTGTGCCTTTGCGCGGCTGCTCAGGCGGCTTCTAGGAGCGTTTGGCCTCATCCCAGAGGAAGTGCTTTTCTACCAAAGCATAGGAATCTACCAGGGTCAAGTTCTCGCCCATAATCATCTCCCCGAAAAGTGGGTGATCTGCTATGAGCCCCTCCCGGAAGGCTAAGCTTGCAATGTTATCATCGCATCAGATGATCTTCACTTTCTCTGCCTTGAACCTCTTAACATAAGTGCGAAACGACTTTTTCGGGTCCTTCTTCATGTTGAAGAGGTGGCCAGACTTCTTCTTGATCGAACGGTATGACGAATATTCCTTAGTGAAAACTAAGGAAAGTTCGATGAAGTTCCGGATTGAGCATGGCGGTAGGGTGTGAAACCAGTCTTGCGTCTTGCCTTAGAGCGTCATGGCAAAGATTTTGCACATGAAAGCGTTATTGTTGTTATAAAAGGGTCATGACACTTCGGTAATGCATCAGGTGTCTGTCCAGATCTTCATCTCCTTTGAACAAGGTGAAATATGGCTGGCTAAACTTCCACGATGGCTCCGTCTACTTGATATCGTCTGTAGACAGTGACCTGCTCATGTTGGTCACGTCTCTCCAAAATGCATCGTCGATGGTCTCAATACGTTGGAATCCGTGCAGCTCATCTACTACGAGCCTTTATACTTCCTCCTAGATTTGCCTCTGGTGGGGCAGCGGAGCCTCTGGCTGCCCCTCGATGTTAACCTGCTAATTTATATTGTTCTTCTGCACGTGGTTTGATGTGAGAATTACTTGACACTCAAATTAAAACCTTATCGACGTAGTATATGAAAGTAGGGATCGTTTAAGGCCGGGGATTAGAAGGGATGCTAATCTACACAAATTACACTCTAAAACACTAAACTGGACTCTAGACAATGAAAACAAGTACTAGTGATCAATCTGAACGAATTTTAACTCTAGACAACCTAACTTGACTCAAATAACACAAAACAAACTTAAAACAACAAATAAAACTCAACTAGACAGATTATAGACACTAGAGACTCAAAACAGGCTAAATAGACTCAAAACAACCAAACTAACTTAAACAGACTCAAAACAGGTTCTAAAGGGTGAATTAGATGACTTTTGGACTAGTTAGACTCAAAACACTAAAAGGGGACAGATTTGGACGAATTTAAACAAACTAAGATTCAATTAAGAACTAAGGGGGGTTTTGGACGATTTAAGCAAAACTAAGCAGATTTAGGCAAACAAAGTAAATTGAAAGAGATAAAGGTGAATTCAGGGGTGAAAACTAGTTAGAGGGTTCTTCTCCACACATGAACGTATGCATACGAATTGATTTCCAGTTATTCTTCCGATAAACCATGAATGACAATGCTTTGAATTAATTGTATCGCACTAATTAATTCCCAGATTTCCCTAAGTTCATTGAATTGAATGGATAACGCATCACAACCAAATTATTCTTATCAAGTTCCCTAACTATGGAATACGCATGATAGAGATACATATCAAAGATCATTAAGTTCCATGGAAATCATAAACATTGACAAGGCATTCATAACTATGGAATACGCATGTTACTCTTGCCTAGGATTTACTTAACACAATTGTGACAAGCAATCTTTACTACTTGTGAATATAAGTTCCTAACGATTAGGTGAAATTCCCTTATATCCTAGCATCAAATTCATGCATGTAAACTAAGTAGGCCTCCTTAATCAACACACAAGAACAAGTTCTTCATAAAACAGATAAGTAAATCACATTCACAATTTATGAAACAATAACTGAAGGTAATCAATTCATATCAAACATATGTCCATGGCTTTGAATCCACCTCTAACTAAAACGAAATTAGTTCCACATGTTCAACATAATTGAAAAACAAATTAAATTAAACATAGAAACGAAACAAGAGAAGAAAGAACTCCTCATTCTCCAATGGAAGCCACGGCAAGGCCCTGTCTTCCCTTCTCTGCAGCAAAATATGGATTTCTGAATGTATATGGGGGTGTAGAATTCGTATGGATGGGTGGTGGTCTGCGGCAAGGCTTGGAAATATGTATATATAGCATGGCAAACCCTAGGGGAATCAGTTTAGGACTTGGACTCAGCATAAGCAAGGGATTAGGACCCTAGGTGCGGCAGAATATGTAGGAAAAAGGATTATGGCCCAATTGATTTCTGAGAAGGATTTGTAGAACCCAAATCCACAAGAAAATAGGCTAACAAATCAGAATCTGAGAGGGAAAGGGATAGGGATTCACGGCATGGCTTGGATAAGGCAGGGAATTGAGTGCAAGGCAAGGCAAAGGCCTTCTAGAAAGGAGGGAGGCGCCAGATTTATAGGCTTCTAGAAAGAATGTGGTTCTGGGCAGATTTTGGGGTTTCTAGAAGAGTTTGGGGCGCCACTTTTGTAGGGGAATGGATAGGACTTCTAGAAATCAGGTTTTAAGTCCCCTAAACTGAAGAAAACAGGTTAGGATAAGATAAGGTAAGATAAGATAAGGATTGGGTAAGATAAGATAAGATAAGATAAGGTTGTTTTAGATAATGTTTTAGATAATTCTCCTTCTTTTGAGCTGATTCCTTATCTTCTTTATCTTTAATTTCTTTCTTCCATCTTCTTAGCTGATTTCAAGCCTTTATATCTTCAATTTCGTCCATCAACTTGCCTCCATGCTTGCACTACCTAATCTTGGCCCAAAAATGCTCTAGAATGCTCCAAATTGCTTCTTTTTGCCATCTTGACACTTTGAACCTACAAACACACGAAAATAGCTTAAAATACAAAATTAACTAAGAACTAACAACGTAAATGCATGAAAACAAGCTAACTAAGTCGCATAAATATGCTCCTATCAAATTCCCCCACACTTAGCTTTTGCTAGTCCTCAAGCAAAACGAAACGAAACAAACGAAACAAACACCAAACAAACTAAACCTTCCAACATTCACCTCAGGGATTTCCAACATACATGACATATTTAAGATCATCATAACCACAGCTTTTAGTCTTCCCCACCCTTTAGTACATACTTAACCACAGTCACCATCCATTAGCTCTCATCTAACCAATTAAAACAATGTTTTAAACGTAGTAACATGCCTTAGAGAATTCACTCAATTCCTCACTAGGTACACTCTTATTTTCACTCAGATTCTCTAACTACACTCCCTATACTAAGTATATGTGAGAAGATTGATGTAAACATGAAAACGAACACTCACATATGTTTGTAACAAAGAAAGCAATTTCTGGAGCTAATAAACATGTATAGATATGATCTCATGAATGGAATGCTACTACTTAGATGCGAGAACCAGAGATACCATACGCTGGTACCAATCCCAAACTCCACATATTGAAACACACAACACTCAAGATTGAAGTATAGGGTTGTAACGGGGCTTGGGGAATGTTGGCTAACAATGAAAGGTAAGGAAAACAAACGTTCTTAAAGCAAAAGCAAGCAAAGTAATGAATATGACACTTAGAACTCCCTTTCTTGAATGCAGCCGCACACTTTGATACATAAGGGGAAGATCACACATATGTTAGGGCCAACTTCAACTTTTTGGACCCTTTCTTCAACATCCAACATTTCTGAGCTTATTCTCACTTATTTTGAACACTTTTCATACTTTTTTTTCACAAACTTTTCTTCTTTTTCTTTTGCACGAATTTGGCACATATAAACGCACAACTTTCTTTCCCCCACACTTGTTTGCTGCCCAATAACGAACAAAGGGAATTCACTCTAAGTCATGCTTAGCTACGCCTTAAGAACAAGGGTAAGGATGGTCCTAATCTAGGCTAGGTAAGGATAATGTGGGTAAACAAAGAACATAGGCTAAACAAGGCTCAAAAGGGTTAAACCTACAAAACAAATAACATAGGGAGGTTCGGCTATTTGGCACTGGTTCACTACACAACTTCATCTTGTTTATGCGTTATGCTAATCAATTTCATGCTTTGAATGAAACGGGTATGAGTTCTAGTATTTGGAACTAAATGATGAAATGCCTTCTAAGTAGCAACCAAGCAAAGAATAATGAGATCATGCAACGACTTTAGAAAACAAAGAATGCACAGATTTTTAACTCTCCAAAGAACGTTAAAGGCTCAAGTCTCTCAGGATTGTAGCGTTAGTTTGAGATTCTTCCTTCAAGCATGTTACAAAAACTGATTTTTTCTCTTTTTGATTAAACATGAATTCATGAACTATAACCATAATCAAGCATAAACCAGAGAGCAATTCAAACCTCCGTCCATGTTTATAACTTTCCTCAATAGTCATGCAATTAAAAACCGAATCCTCATCATTGTGTTGGAAGGTACCCTAAGACACAAACAAACACACAAAAACAACTCTTTTTAGGTTTTTCAAAACAATTTTTCAAATTTTTATGGTATTTTCAGATTTTCTTTTCAAAACACACTAAAAGACTCCAAAATGGCTTAAAACACTTAAAAACACTGAAAACAACATTCAAAGTGATAGGTGATAAAAACCCACGAATTTCATGCAAAAACACTTTGTTACCCCCCCCCCCCCCCCCCCACACTTAAATCAAACATTGTCCTTAATGTTTCAAACATAAACTCACACAAAAGCAAGCAAATAACACAACTAACACACATAACAGATATGGCAAAACAAAAGCAATAAAGAGAGAGAGTTTAAGAATGCAAATCTGGTTTTGGAGCTAGAATTCCATCGTTCTCTCGTTTGAACATATGGGTAGCCTCCCAAGAAGCGCTTGCTTTAACGTCTTCCAGCCGGACGATTCTTCCATTTAAGTTCCCATGGTACCCACGGCATGCAAAGGTAGTTCTTCCACCACATGCTCCTTAAACAGCTCGTGCATTGGATCTTTGAATGGTAAGGGATAGTGATCCTTCCGGATTGTGGCATTGAACATCCTAAAATCATTGTAATCATGCCCACCAGCTTGGATTCGATTGGGAATCTGCACCATACAAGGTAACAACCTATTAGTTGAAATGGGAATCAAATCTGGAATAGATGGCTTACCAATGTAGTGCAATGAAGTGGCAGCACTATGAACATTCTTCCCCATGATATTTTCGACCAATTGGGGCATTTTGAGGGCAGTGGCTGTATGGTCCTTATGCTCCACTCCAATTCCCTCGTTTTGTATGGTTCTTGATGTATCCTTTGTGCTTGAAAGGTCCGGCCCTATCTTTTTTATTTTATCCATGGCAAAACAAGAACGAACAACGTTAGGATTCTCAACAGACTTAGAAACATTAAATTTAATCTTATCACTACCAAACTTCATAGTTAACGTTCCCTTGGCCACATCAATCTTGGTTTGGGCTGTTTTCATGAATGGTCGGCCAAGTAAGAGTGGTAATGGATGGGAATGGTCTGAATCCTCCATGTCAAGCACATAGAAATCTGCAGGAAAAATCAAGTGGTCTACCTGCACCAAAACATCTTCCAAAACTCCTTTTGGGTATGCATTAGATCGATCGGCTAATTGGATAATAACACCATCATTTTTAAGCTCTCCTAAATTCATAGATGCATAAACAGAATATGGCATGACATTTATTGATGCACCTAAGTCTAACATGGCAGATTCAAAACGAGTTTTTCCAATAACACAAGGAATTGTAAAACTACCCGGATCTTTGCATTTAGGGGGTAATTTCCTTTGTAAAACAGCAGAGACATTCTCACTTACTTGAACCACTTCTTTGTTAGAAATCCTTCTCCTTGTTGTACAAAGCTCTTTCAAAAACTTAGCATACCTTGGGACCTGCTTTATTGCATCAAAGAGTGGGATATTGACTTGAACTTTCCGGAATGTCTCTAAAATGTCTTTTTCAGCATCCTCTTTCTTTGATTGCCGCAACCTGCCAGGAAAGGGCACAATTAGTGGAGTAAAGCTAGAAGAATTCATATTGGAACTTACCTTGATGGTTGGGGACGGTTTAGAAGTGGGAATTGGCTGCGGCAAGGATTGTGCATTCCTTGCCGTGGGTTTGGGTGATTCATCCTCCTCCAATTGCAGCTTCGTGTCCTCTTCTTGACTTGATCTAGATGGTTGTGAATCAATTCCAACCTGCTTACCACTTCTCAACGTGATTGCTTGGGCAGTTTCAAATCCTCCTTTGGGATTAACAACGATTGAACTAGGCAATCTGCCTTGTTCTCTGAATTGGCCCATGAATTCAGCCATTTGCCCCATTTGTTTCTTCAATTCGTCCACCTCTTTAGCTTGATTCTTTATGCTCTGTATGTCCTGCGTCAAAGAGGTTAGTACTTGAAGAATTTTATCATTATCTAACAACGAACCTGAATTGGTTTGGGCCGAAATTGGTTGAGGTTATGTGGCTGCATATGGCCTTGGAAACATCCCAGGGGGCTGTCTAAATTCGCTTTGTGGCTGTGCTTGTTGAGAGTCCCTCCACTTGAAGTTTGGATGATCTCTCCATCCTGGATTGTATGTGTTTGAGTATGGGTCGTGTCTTTGTTGATTTTGGCCTTGAAAACCCACGGCTTGGGCAGTTTCCCACCCCCCATTCTCAATCAATTGAGGGCATTGATCGTTGAGATGTCCCTGCATAGAACACACTCAACATATGGCCGACCCTTGTGCTTTGGTTCCATCCACAACCTGTGACAAAAGAAGAGTGAGATTAGCCATTTGAGATTGTAATTCTGAAATTGCATTTACCTCATTCACTTGTTGTTGCCGTGGCCCTTCTCTCTGTCCAACTCCTTCATATTGTTGCGCATTCAAGGCTCGATTTGCAATTAGAGTCTTGGCAGCCACGGTTGTTTTGTAAACCAAAGCTCCTCCCGCTGAAGCATCAAGCATTTGTCTCTCAATGGGGAGAAGTCCTTCATAGAAATATTGGAGGAGAAGTTCCTCCTTCATCTGATGATGTGGACATGAAGCAACAAGAGATTTAAAACGCTCATAATACGTAGGAAAAGACTCACCTTCTTCTTGCTGAATTCCACTTATCCTTTTTCGTATGGTGATGACTCGAGAAGTTGGGAAAAACTTCTCCAAGAAAGCCCGTTTCATGTTCTCCCACGATGTGACAGTTCCGGGAGCCAATTCATACAACCAATCATTCGCCTTTTCCAAGAGAGAAAAGGGAAAGGCCTTCATCTTCAAAATACTCCCATCAACATTGACGGGGGTCATGCTTGAACACACCACTTCGAATTCTTTCAAGTGTTTGTTCGGATCTTCCATGGACAACCCGTGGAATTTGGGGATGTGGTGCAACAAGCTAGACTTCAATTCGAATTCGTCAGTCTTGCCCTCGGCTGCCCTAGGATATTGAATGCATAAAGGGGTTGCATTGTCCAATCCCGAGGTTGAAAGTTCCTTGATCGTTCGGTTATCTGCAGCCATGTCGTGCTCCTCTTCCAAATCCTCTTCAATTTCAACTTCAGATTCGGAATTAGAACTTGAACTAAGTAGACCAGGTTCTGGGTGCTTCCTCTTCCTTCTCAAATCTCGCTCAAAATCGTCGTTAAACTCCAAGATATGTGCGTGAACGGGTTTAGAACTTCGAGTCATACACTAGTACCTAAAACAAAGAAAGCAAAACAAATCAGAAAACTAAGCAAAACAAAAACAAAAACAAGTTAAAATACACGGCAGAAACTAGGGAGATTAGCAAGTTTGCTAATCCCCGGCAACGGCGCCAAAATTTGATGTGAGAATTACTTGACACTCAAATTAAAACCCTATCGACGTAGTATATGAAAGTAGGGATCGTTTAAGGCCGGGGATTAGAAGGGATGCTAATCTACACAAATTGATTTCCAGTTATTCTTCCGATAAACCATGAATGACAATGCTTTGAATTAATTGTATTGCACTAATTAATTCCCAGATTTCCCTAAGTTCATTGAATTGAATGGATAACGCATCACAACCAAATTATTCTTATCAAGTTCCCTAACTATGGAATACGCATGATAGAGATACATATCAAAGATCATTAAGTTCCATGGAAATCATAAACATTGACAAGGCATTCATAACTATGGAATACGCATGTTACTCTTGCCTAGGATTTACTTAACACAATTGTGACTAGCAATCTTTACTACTTGTGAATATAAGTTCCTAACGATTAGGTGAAATTCCCTTATATCCTAGCATCAAATTCATGCATGTAAACTAAGTAGGCCTCCTTAATCAACACACAAGAACAAGTTCTTCATAAAACAGATAAGTAAATCACATTCACAATTTATGAAACAATAACTGAAGGTAATCAATTCATATCAAACATATGTCCATGGCTTTGAATCCACCTCTAACTAAAACGAAATTAGTTCCACATGTTCAACATAATTGAAAAACAAATTAAATTAAACATAGAAACGAAACAAGAGAAGAAAGAACTCCTCCTTCTCCAATGGAAGCCACGGCAAGGCCCTGTCTTCCCTTCTCTGCAGCAAAATATGGATTTCTGAATGTATATGGGGGTGTAGAATTCGTATGGATGTATATATAGCATGGCAAACCCTAGGGGAATCAGTTTAGGACTTGGACTCAGCATAAGCAAGGGATTTGGACCCTAGGTGCGGCAGAATATGTAGGAAAAAGGATTATGGCCCAATTGATTTCTGAGAAGGATTTGTAGAACCCAAATCCACAAGAAAATAGGCTAACAAATCAGAATCTGAGAGGGAAAGGGATAGGGATTCACGGCATGGCTTGGATAAGGCAGGGAATTGAGTGCAAGGCAAGGCAAAGGCCTTCTAGAAATGAGGGAGGCGCCAGATTTATAGGCTTCTAGAAAGAATGTGGTTCTGGGCAGATTTTGGGGTTTCTAGAAGAGTTTGGGGCGCCACTTTTGTAGGGGAATGGATAGGACTTCTAGAAATCAGGTTTTAAGTCCCCTAAACTGAAGAAAACAGGTTAGGATAAGATAAAGTAAGATAAGATAAGGATTGGGTAAGATAAGATAAGATAAGATAAGGTTGTTTTGGATAATGTTTTAGATAATTCTCCTTCTTTTGAGCTGATTCCTTATCTTCTTTATCTTTAATTTCTTTCTTCCATCTTCTTAGCTGATTTCAAGCCTTTATATCTTCAATTTCGTCCATCAACTTGCCTCCATGCTTGCACTACCCAATCTTGGCCCAAAAATGCTCTAGAATGCTCCAAATTGCTTCTTTTTGCCATCTTGACACTTTGAACCTACAAACACACGAAAATAGCTTAAAATACAAAATTAACTAAGAACTAACAACGTAAATGCATGAAAACAAGCTAACTAAGTCGCATAAATATGCTCCTATCATGGTTCATTCTGCGTTGCTCGCCGTCATATTCGACAGGGGCTGTCAGTGGAACTCGAGCTGAACTACTCTCGTGCTTTCCTTGGTCCGTCGTGTGGTTGCCTACTTTGGTGCCTTATATGAAAATCTCCTTATAGGCCTAGCCTCGTATGGATGTTTTGCCTGGAATGTTCGGAGTGCTCGTCAAAGTGTGGACCCAACCTCAAATGTACACTGACTCGTGAGCCAAGTCAGGAATGAACTCTTCTCTACGCATTAAGGCTAAAGAAGACGTTTTCTCGAGAACCCAAGCGAAAGTGCACAATACCCGAACACATGGTTGATGGCAGGCTGAACGGCTATTTACCAGGATGTCGGTGGAATGAGTCACAAACATCTACCTTTGTCCTGCTTTGGGACACCTCGTCGAGGGTGCGTTGCATCTCAATGTGCTCAAGAAGCTGGTTCACCAAGGTGGTCTGCTGCACGAGGGCGCTAGTCAAGTTGGCGACCTGTTGGGGGGGTGATGCTTGCCATTTGGGTTGGAAAAGTCTCAATGATGGGCATCTCCATGTGTGGTAGAAGTGTAAAAACTGCAAGTTCAAAGCTAAAGCTGGCATTCCTGCAGAAAAATAAGGTGAAAATAACCCTGAGTTGATCGCTAGACCGATGGCCGGAATCAGAATCGTCAGAGGCAGTCTCGAATTAGACTAGGCCGCAACCCACTCCTGCTCGCCTTGGGCCTACACAGGATTGTGCCCTCCCGGTCGTTGGGCTGCTGCAGCATGACCTGCTGGCTGGGTTGCTTGGGCTTAGGCCTGTTGGGTTGCCTAGCTGGCAGCAACTGCTGCGGCTTGGTCTTGATTCTAGGCCTACTGCTGCAATTGGCTGGGCCTTTCTGTGGCAGTTGGTGTAGGTTGGGCCTCATGATCGTAGCCTGTTGGTGCCCTAGCAGCACGTTAGCCTGCTCCAACACAGGCCTAAGCCTTGGCTTGGGTCGCTGTTACTGCGGTGGTCATTGTCGTGGGCTGCAAAGTGGTGGCCGCGGTGGGGCTCCTCTCGTCGTCGTATTAAATCTTGAGGATCACTGTCATGGTGCTACGTCCTCTCTTCGTTCTCTGGTCCAAATCCTAGTATGTACGGAGTTCCTTTTATTGTGGTTTCCGAATTTCCTACCATTGTATCATTACTCCATGGAATGATCAAGAACTTTTCTAGGAAAAATTAATTGATATGACGTGTAAGAAATTCAACGTAACAAAAAATTCATGAAACCAAATGCAAGAGGCTTCTTCGAGTATTTGAATCAACTCTCAATGAAAGCACCAATTTGTCGATGTAATTATCCACCGTATCTAGCTTTGACGAAAATGCACCTGTAAAACAATCAACATCTTTGATCAAGGACCTAAGCCTCACGCACCCACGAGGTGGAAGGGAGGGGTTAGGCCAATGGATCTCCGATGCCTAAGTTAGTTTCGCTGAAAAATAGTAAGTGTTTAAGGCTTTTTAGGGTTGTAAAAGCCTCCCGAAATTTGGTCGAATTGGGAGTATATATAGGAGTGGCCAACCATGGTGTTAGGGTGACCCACAATCACCCTAAGTGTACGTATTCTCAGTACTTTTTCATGAAAAGTGGAAAAGAAAAAAAACTACCAAACCATGCCATAAACGGATATCATTTAAAGAACATTACACTTTTCTAATCTACACATAAAAAAAAAAAAAAAAAGACCCACATAACAACTAAAGAGGAGATACCAACATCCAGACAAGCCCCAAATAACACGACTCTAGTTTATTCTTATTAAAACAGTAAATCTGTGTCATAAAACTCTTTAGAGAAACCCTCCATCAGGACTAGGAGGGTTCCAAGCATTGAACCCACCACCATTACTACTGCTAGGCTGATTTGCATGAGCCTGCCTCATATAATCATAAAGGCCAGCAACAGCATTTAAGGAAGAGTTCACCGCGAAAATATTGTTGGCATTGTCCAAAGCTTGGGACAAAGACACTTTGCCTCTAGTCTCGTTCACTTTGCACCCGAGCTCCTCCATACAAGTTTTTAAAAACTCAAGCTTGTCGGTCTCAATCTCTTCTTGCGGGCACTCCTACCATCTCTCTGCCTCACTCGCCTTCATTGCTTGGGTGATCATGTTGGCCCCAAGCTTTTTTTCGTTGTCAATTAGTTCCATCACCTTTGTGAGGTTATGGCTAAGGTATTCAAACTCACGTTACGGTAAGCCTCAAGAATCTGTTGAATATCAAGACTCATGGCCAGCTGGGTGAGTGAGAGTCTGCCCTCAAACCTATCAATCAACGTCTCAAAGCACGGGTGACCAAAGCAAAAAATTTTCTTGTCGGCGTGAAAACCATAAGGACAATCTCTGTACCACACAGGGGTGCAAAGCTCACTGGCCTTTTTGAAAAGGCCATACCTCCTCTTGGAGAATGTGACTTGAAGTCTAGCCTCATTCGTAATCTTCGTCATCGGCACTCTTTGGCGACCCCTACTTTTCCTAGCCATAGCTAACATTTTGAATGGTCTGTTGTGTGCAGTTGGTGGCATTAACAAGAGGGAGGAGGGTATTTATTGTGTTTTGAGTACATCGAATTTAGAAATGAGGAGAACCAATATCTATAGGCACCTAAGAGCATCTTCAAAGATGTCAAATATAATATGTCAAAATTTTATTTGATGGTTGATGTGGCAAATTGAATACAAATGTTAAATTTTCTTCTTTTCCAATGGATGTGTCAAATATTTATTTTATTATTTTATTGGGCCTAGAGTTACATTAACTATTAAAAAATAATCAAAATTAATTGTAGTTTTTATTCTATTTGTTGTTAATGGGACCCATGTATTAAAAATTCAATTAAATATATTTGATTCCTTTTTTGTTTGCTATCAAAAAAGGCAGCTAAAAAGTAAGGAATCAAATGACTCATATGCCACATCATATATGGCATATCCATTGGAGAACACCTAAATGTCTTTTAATCCTATTTGGTATATTTGACATCTCATTTGGAGATGGTCTAAGACATTATTAGTCTTGGTTGTCATTGTTTTTTTTTAGTTTATATTTAGTTACTAAGATACTAGTTTGGGAAATATATGAATCTCTTTTTTTTTAGCATATATGGTATACACTTCATGAATTTTTAATTTTTTTGTACCAAGCTGAACTAGTTATACTCATTTCTTACTCACTAGGCACAACTCATGCGTGCATGCTAAAAAGTGCCAGAAAATATTTTCCTAAAAAACCTAATTTTATTTCCTTATTTATTTTTGCCTTTACTTTAAGGGATATTATCAAGAATGAATTAAGGAAATAATAGTAGCTGGAATTTCCAAAGAAGCAAATTTGGAGAAAAAAAATTACAACTCAGATTAAATTTGAAAATTTAAAGTGTTTAGTAAGAAAATAACAAATTAACCATAATAAGTTTGTTGGCAATTTGATTATTTAAATCGCACTTTGAATTAGGGGTGGTTCGGTATGGGATCCCAAACCGAAAATGGAATCCCGAATTCCAAACCGAAAATTTTCAAGACGGGAATTTGAAGACCAATCCCAAACCAAAATTTTGGTATTCCAGAAATATTTCCGGTATTTCGGGATGGTTTGGTATTTCCAAATTTCATACAAATTGAAATAGCAATTATTCATACCAAGTTAAATTAACATGCAACCAAAATAAAATAAATAACAAACCCAAAAGTAAAAAAATAAGTTACAAACCTAATACGTTTGAAAACTAACAATATGTTGTAGTCCTATTAGATTAGGAATGTGATTGTGCAAATCCTAGTGAATCTAGGAATATCTCTTATATTCCTATTAGGAGTTGATTACCTATTAAGAATTGTAATCCTAAAAGAGTAACGAATTAACCTTCCCTACTACTATAAATAAAGGCACAATAAGGTGGAATAAAACACACCTCACAATTACACATCTCTCTCTTTCTCTCTCTATGCCGCACCTACACATCTCTCTCTTTCTCTCTCTATGCCGCACCTTTCCCTCTCCCTGGCCTTCATAATTGTTTAGTAAATTATGTCTACAACACGTTATCAGCACTCTCTTGACGCTGCTCTAACGAGAGAATTTATTCTTCAATCAGGAGAGTATTACGTTTTTAATCATTCTTTTTATGATTAATCTATTATTTTATTTAATTGATCTATATATGCTATTGATTCAATTTAATTTTTTTGTGTTGAACATGATACAACGCGTTGGAGATGCAATTCTGACTTTCAGAGATGAATCTTCTACAAATTCAAAGGCTTTTGTTGTTTTCTGCCAATCAGGTACGCTTAAAATAAAGTAAGATATTTGAAACGATCTTGAAGCATGAAAACATTCCACATGATGCATGAACCCCCTACATTTATATTTATATTTGTCAATATATATATATACGCTTCACACATTACGCAATTTATGCTATGTGGAATTTGTGAGTCAATGAATTGAAATAAATTAGAAGCAATTAGGGTTTTTCAAATCCTAGATGTCGAAAAATAAAAAAAAAATAAAAAAAAAAAACTCAGGGATTTGTTTTTGCGGCTTCGAGCCACGACGCCAAGCCTGAAGCTTGGGTCTGCGACATGGCAGCCCTTTGGGTTTTGTGCTACAATTAGGTCCCTGATGCATGGGCTTCACGCCCCCGGTTTGTTCTAGAAGCCTGTATCTCGGCTTGTTTCTTAAACGCTAGCAATAGCTGGGCTTACATTGTGTCAACCAAGAAGCTAGCGAATGCTGGGCCTCTTTTCGCGCCAATGCTCAATACCAGCCAGCCTCGTATTGCTGGGCTCCTTCCAACACAGCCCACGTCCCAAAAATTGCAAGCCGGCAGCTTACTTTGCAGGCTGGGCTGCATATCTGCTTTTCCCCAGCCCACTAGCAGCAGAAACGTGCTGGGCCCTGCTCTCTCTTGGTTTGCTGCCGCAAGCAGCCATGACCCGAGCCTAAAGGCCTACAATTTTTGCAGGGCCGTGTATTACAGCCAACCAAAGTGTGTTGGCCTGCATTCTTTTTTCGACCTGATGCTATATTTTGGCATCCCGTGCTTCTTAACCATGCCCAAATATTTTTGGGACGGTTTTGGTTAACGTTAAATAATATGATACGCATGTCATTATTTTGCTTCCACGATCGACCTTGAATGGTCCCGATCTATTGAATTAATTAAAGGTGACCTGTAGTTCATTAATCTGATAATGAATCCAAAATTATTGACCTGAAGATCACTTTTGGACATTAACGATTCAATAATTTATTTCTCTTCTTTGAACCGTTGACTCACTTTCGTAGTACCGAAGTGCTCACACTTGAGTTCTTGAAACAACTCAAATCCACTACACTTAAATCAGCATATTGCATTCTGTGTTCTTGCAGCAACCTCTCTTTTATGAACTAAATGTTCATAAACTAAACTGAACCTTTAGTTTCAAATTTAGTGCCTTTGAAACCCAAAGTTTTCATAAAACAATACACCCATGAAAACCCAACGTTTTTCATGAAAACCATGTCTTAGAACTCAAATGTTCTAACTTTAATGCTTATGAATGATTCATTCCCATAGTACCAATCACAATCTTGTTCCCTCTAAATTCAATCGATTTTCGAACTATCACAAGTTCGATTTCCCTTATTTGGACGTTTCTAATAGAAACCACTTTATGTGGGGTACAAGACATTGCCTGAAGCACACAATGATTACGTCCATGAATGAGTATAATTCTGAAGTTTATAAATCCGATCAAATTTTGACTAGAAAATAGTTTTCTCGTCCTTCTATGTTTCTAACTCATTCCTTATGCTACAGTGTAGAACGCCGAAGTTTACCAAATTCTCGGATCTGATTACTACCACAAACGTGAGAAAACAGCATAGACTCAGTTCGGCTGGAGTCTACCAAATGGCTCGATCCAATTCGGTCAAAGCCTACCGAATGGTGGTGCCCTGCTTCGACAGGGATGCACCGAACAGACCCTTCCAGCTTCGGCTGGAGCCTACCGAATCCAATTCAGGGTCTGTCTCTCTCACAATCCAATTTCGAGTTTGTTTTTACAACATATGGTATAATCAGGGCCTGCCAAGGTGTGGCATCATGTCCGAAGCGTGATCCTTGGCACCTAAGACCTAAAACTTCAAGAATAAGGGATAGTATTCCCAAACCTTAACCCTGCAGAATCTACTTCCGTCTCAATGGAATAGATCATTGGTTACGTACCTGTTCATGCCCCTATCAATGTCGTTGAGGAGTACCATTCTTGTAGCCAATATGTGAGACTAATTTTGCTCCACCAAACACCATTGGAAGAGCAGAATTTTGACATGAATGGCCTTGCTGTCCGAATCCACCGTAGTAACTTTGGTTTACTTTGTGAACAATTTTCCATGTTCTTTGATTCAAGTTTGGTGTATGTTTTAGTTATGGATAATCTTATTAATATTGTCCTCGAATATGGGTTAATTGAATCATGTTTCTTAATACATGTGACCGATTCAATTAAACACGTGATTAGGTATGAATGTGGGGAAGTTAGTTGTCTGGATGAATACGATACTACGCACACTAACTTTACACCTAAATCACATCTATAACAATGACTTCAGGTCTATCCAACATGGTTAAGAGCATTGGCACGCTTCTCGTTGTATGAATGGTACCGAATTACCATTTAAGGGACCTTAAATTCTCCATGTCGTTGAGTTTTTAAGGATATTTGATAGAACAATGATCATAAATGAAACCACCGAAGAAAATAGAGTGGAATATCTTTGCACCACCTCCAAAAATGAGCATGCAGCTTTGATTTGGGGCCAGTGGGTTGTCTCCCAACTGGGAACACACCACATGTGGCCGGCCTAGAGCTTGGTGATTGAGCAGTTTACTTGCTTTGGCATGACCATTTGGGACACTTAGGTCGAACAATGATGCTATGACGCATCTCCTTACCCAAAGTAAGGATCTTTTGCCTACAAGCACACTTTGCTAAGCCTGCTCATTAGGGAAATTGATTTTCTATATCATTCCTCGCAAAGATACGAAATCACCCCCTTTTCATAGTGGATTCAAAGGAATATATGTGGACTGTTATATTAGGAATGTGATTGTGTAAATCCTAGTGAATCTAGGAATATATCTTATATTCCTATTAGGAGTTGATTACCTATTAAGAGTTGTAATCCTAAAAGGGTAACGAATTAACCTTCCCTACTACTATAAATAAAGGCACAATGAGGTGGAATAAAATACACCACACAATTACACATCTCTCTCTTTCTCTCTCTATACCGCACATTTCCCTCTCTCTCTGGCCTCCAAAATTGTTCAATAAATTATGTCTACAACACAATACAATTTTTTGATTTCGTGTTGAAGAAATAGACACATTTGTGGGAGTTTCGAACCAGCAAATGTGGCGATAAAGGGCTATGGTTACTACCTTAGACCACACCAATTATATTGCTACTAGTAGTTAGCAACAATTCAAATGTATAATAATATATATTATTTATTTTCGGTTCGGTATGGGATTACCGAAAGATTGAGTACACAATACCCAATCTCATACTGAAATTTTGAGATCGGTTCGAGATTTCAACTCAAAATTTTCGGAAATTTCTGTTCGGGACTTTTTTGGTTTGGGATCGGGAATTTTTGGTTCGGTTTGAGATTTTTGAAAATTTTGGCAAAAAGGGAAGCAAATAAATGAATGAAATAGTTGAAAATTTGTGATTTTTCATTGTATGGAATGTTTTTGGTGATGGATCAAGGTTTTGATTTTGAGTTGGTGAATTTTTCGATTTGGAAAGTGGGTATTGGTGAGTTCTTTCTTCATGCGGGTTCAAAAATATTCAAGTCGAATCAGCAATTCTCAAATTGAAAAGCTGTGCAAATTGAACCGACCCAAAAATTAAAAAGCTCTGCATATGATATGTGAGGAAATGCAAAAAGAAGATGCTACCAACCTCTGTAGACGAGACAAACAAGGCCATTAGAGTTATTAAGAAGGTTGATTTCAGAGAAAGTCAGTAAGAATTGCGGACGATGCATATAAAGTAGTAATTTGATTTCAGCGAAGTTGAAGACCGTTTCCTGTTAATACCGCTTAATACCAAGGTTCTGCTCGGGGTTAGATAATACGCTTTAGTAAGGTGCAAATGGACTGCTAATGTCACATCCTGGCCCGAGCCCCCACCACATCTTGGGCACGTCTTCACCGTAGCACGATATTGTCCACTTTGGGCCCCGACCACGCCCTTACGGTTTTGTTTCTAGGAACTCACACAAGAACTTCCCAGTGGGTCACCCATCACGGGAATCTCGCGAGCTACTCGCTTAACTTCGGAGTTCCAATGGAACCCGAAGCCAGTGAGCTCCCAAAAGGCCTCGCATTAGGTAGAGATGGGAATATACATATAAGGCTCACATGATCCACTCCTCTGGGCGATGTGGGATCTCACAATCCACCCCCCCCCCGTTAGGGGCCCGACGTCCTCGTCGGCACACACGCGGCCAGGGTTAGGCTCTGATACCAAATTGTCACATCCCGGCCCGGGCCCCCACCACATCCCAGGCACGTCCCCACCGTAACACGATATTGTCAGCTCTGGGCCCCGACCATGCCCTCACAATTTTGTTTCTTGGAACTCACACGAGAACTTCCCAATGGGTCACCCATCATGGGAATGCTCTCGCGCGCTACTCGCTTAACTTCGGAGTTCCGATGTAATCCAAGCCAGTGAGCTCCCAAAAGGCCTCGTGCTATGTAGAGATGAGAATATACATATAAGGCTCACAGTATCCACTCCCCTAGGCGATGTGGGATCTCACAGCCAATCGAGGTGAGTTTCATTTAAGTTAATACTTTGTTGCTCCAAACAGGGGATTATAGTCACAGCTAGTCTTGTCCCTCCTAAGGAGGTCTCACAAACCAGCCCTTAGCATTTTTGCACCAAATTATCTTGGACTGGACTAGCTTCAGGGACTAAGCTGGATTGACTTAGACTAGACTAAGGTGGATGACTTAGTGAAACGTTTGATACAGTGTCGGACTAAAAAAATGATAATTAACAACTAAAATATTATATTATTTAATACACCTCTAATAATATTTATTATTAATTCAATAATATTTTATCTTTAGCTTTTTCTTTTTTTCCTAAAGTGTCTAGAACACTCAACTTCTCTCTAGACTCTCCGGAGAGTTCTTTCATTTTGTTCCTCGTTAGTTCTGTCCCCATTTACTCATTTTCTCCATTTTTTTTCCTTCAAAACATCTTTCAAAATCATTTTTCCTGCAAAACCGTCCTCAAAGCTACTTTCTCCTCCCCCTATGTCTCTCCATTTCTTTGTTCCAAAGCTACTTTCTTCCTTTCTCTATCCATATCTCTCTAGATTTTTCTAAGAAAAGGGAAAAAAATTCTAGGAATTTTCGGGAATAAGGAATAATTTTTCTATTGGGATTGTTGTTGTTATCGTTTTCCCTTTTTTTTTCGAATTTTGGTATTGAGATTTAGGTAATGGATGAGGTTGGATGGGGTTAGGTTTCAGATTTGGGCATGGGTTGGCAAATGGAGTTGCCCAGAAGCATGCTTGCAGCGTTCATAAGATTTGCAATATAGGAGATGGGACTAGCAGTCCCATGGATTTGGGGGTGGGGGGGGGGCTTAGCTTAGACTGGCTAGTCCCTGCTTTAGTCGAGGCGAGTGAAAGCTAATCTTATTAAATCTAGGTCTTACGGGGAACAAACACGGGACTAGACTAACGCTTTGTCCAGTCCAGTGAACTTTAGTGAACGCAAACAAACGCCCCCTTAGGGTATTATTATGTGAACATGAATTGAGGACTTAAATTTAGAATTTATGCCTTAGCCGTTAGATCTGATATTGACAGTTAAGATGTTGGTAAAAATGAATAAAATGCATCTTAACAACTTTTAACTTCAGCGAACAGGGATGAGTTTCTCTCGTCCACTACGGCTTGGAGAGCTCAACCCGATACAAATGTCTTCTCCCATTCCTCTTTGGGATTGGGATGCATCTTATATGATTTTAAGTTAAGTTAGTTTGGATTGTCATTGCAGTAATTGGTAGGGAATCCTTGTGAGAAATAGACGTACAGATGCTGATTGGTTAGGGCCAAGGTCTACAGGATATCATTTATATATTTATAAACTAATTTTCTCTTATGATGAAGTTATAATTGGCTTGTCTTTAAATGACATGTCACATTTTATAATTAATCATATAAGGGTGCGTTTGTTGCACCGGACTATCTCGAATTGGACTACCTTCAGGGACTAAGTTGGACTAGCTTATAATAGACTAAGTTGGATTGATTTAGTGAAGTGTTTAGTGCAGTACGAGATTAGGAAGAAGAATAGCTAATAAACTTTAATACTATATTATTTGATCAATATATTAATATTTTATTATTAACCTACCTTTTTTTTTCGAGAAAACTCTTCGCTTTCTCTCGAAACACTTATCATTTTCTTCCTTTTTTTCCTCTATCCCGGTCTTTTCCTCCTCTCTCTTTTTCTCCCATTTTTTCCAAATCTTTCCTGCAAAATGTATAATGCAGAATCCTCAGTCCCATTGATTCCAAAAAAAATTTGAATACTTCAAAAGAAAAAAAAATAATAATTTGGATCCTAGTTTCCTGCCTTGAATTTGTTGTTCATAGCACAGTTTCTTACGTGATTGTAGTGATTTTAACAGTACAATTTCTTCTTAGTCGTATCAACATAGCAGCACTCCTTTGTCAGTTCCACCGACGAATGAGTGATTGCGATCGAAAATTGTCAACGTTCTTGGCCTCAAAGATGCAGATCCGTATTTTGAAAATTTGGGTTTCGATGGAGATACAGGTCAGCATTTTGGGGTTTGGGTTTCTATGGAGATGCAGGTTCGTTGTCTACTTTTTGGATGATCACAAAGACGATGCAAAGTAGAATGAACGAGTCTGAGGTGAAGGAAAGCAAACGGGCTTAGTGGGCTGATGTATTTTTAGGGGGTCTCACTAAGACCTCCTAGTGAAGGACACGGAAATATCAGTATTTGATTGACCTAAATTCATGTAATTTAGTATTTATGCAATTTACTGATTGACCAATAATAAAAAAATTGAATAGTCGAGGCGAATCCTCCTTTTTCCGATTAAACTTAGTCCTGCATGTAACAAACATGTGCATACACTAATATGTAATCCAATTTAGTCAAGTGAAAGGTAGTGATGCCAAACAAACACACCCATGAGCATAGTTGTTTTGTTGGGTTTAGGTTTTTTTGTTGAAGGAATAAATTTTAAACAAAAAAAAGTTCTATCTGTTGTAGGCCTATTTAACTGAAGAATTATAGAGTGGGAGAGATGGGTGTGGCAAGCAAGACAAAGAGAGTTTGGTGTATTCTGAGGTGTGTATTATCTCACCTCATTATGCCTCTATTTATAGTAATAGGAAAGGTAAATTTGTTACCAAATAGCTATTACAACTTATATACGATATTATCTAGAAAGATATGATAGAAACCCATAAGAATTTTCTAGGATTTACATAATCACATTCCTAACCTAATTAAGACTGCAACACTACCCCTTGAGTGTGTAAATGCTTAAACAAAACGTCCTATCAGGTCTTCAGCAGTGAAGTAAGTTTAGTTGATAAAGTCGTGGGCACGAGTGAATGAGAGTCTCAAAATAACAAAACGATGCATGGGTAGTAAAATTCACAAAACCTCGCTATGGTAGGGAGAAAAACTCATAGACTAAGGAGAAATGTGAAAAAGTATGCATAATGTCAAAACTAAACATCTACGAGACTGAAGTAAAAAAAACCTCATAAGGGAATGACCAGCCCGGGATGGGCACCTCGTTAAAACCTAGTTGGGTAGACAAAAATCAGTGGCAAAAATGCTCCTAATTATAATGAAAAAGAGTACATTAAGATCAAGTGAGTATACTTCTGGATAATCTCATTGAGCTTGACAAAACTTCCAAAAATGAGAACAACAGGCAATTCAGATCAGATAATTTATGCATATCGATTCCTTGGATGAGCTTTTGAAAAGTAGACTTTCGCAATGACTTCGTGAAATGATCGGCTAGGTTGTCCTGGGAATGGATTTACTTGGCTTCAATGTTCTGATGCTCTTGTTGCTGATGTTAAAAGAATAATTTCAGGACAATTGACCATGCTTGTTTCGTAGCCTCGTTGAGATTGACCATACTTGTTCCACAGGATAAAGAAACTTGATCCAGTATAGAATCAGCCATGTTTCCTATATTCTGGAGTTCTTACAGTCTAGAGATTGACATTCGCCTTAAGTAATCACACTTTTAAGAGGATGCTATATCTGCTCTTAGATATCCTCTGGGATTCTCGAATGCTTCATAAAAAATAAACGAGGAAAACAACTCAAAAGCCCATCTGACGGGTGAACAACCTTGGTCCAAATCATGGCAGTACTACAAGAGATAAGTGTTTTTGTTATTTAATTGTAAGCATGGTTAAATGCATATTCAGGATAAAAGACCCAAAGTTAGGAATGATCTTTTTAGATCTTTGCACGCCTTTGTTTGTTCTTTCTTACATCATTCATTGCGTTACTTAGAATAGCCTAAATTCCATAATAGCATACAACTTTTAAACTTCATATAATTGCAAGTCTAAAACTTCAAAATGATAGTATTAGAAGAGTCTCATTAGGCATTTTCGTAATGTTCGGTTAGCAGTTTAGGAAGCTCGAGCAATATTCAACATAGTTACAATAGGTGGTTTGGACACGGAGACATGGCCCTAGGGATGGCAACGGTTCAGTTTGGGGATGGGAATGTTATATCCATCCCCATAACCACGAAAATTAACTATATCCATAATCACAAATTAACCATCGGGTATTATCCATAACCAAACCCACTGGGTAACAGATTCTCCATCGGTTAACGATTATATCCATCTTTGTCAGTACAAAAAATATATTTGTTCAGTTGACACATTATAATTTAGTAATATTAATTTCGTCACTAAATATTTGATGTATAAAATGATTTAATGAACGAATCTTGTGGAGTATAAAAGATAAAGCTAAACATTGATGTTGGCTGATATTTGATATCTCCCATAAGTACTATTGAATTCTCATTGATTTTGATTCAAAACTTTTGAACTTTCCCACAAAATGCAACTCACACATGCAACTTTTGTATTCACAAGGTAATGAATTTGGTGAAAAATGAATATACATATATATACATATAAGTGTGTATATAAATCATACACAATTATATAATACTATTGTCTTATATATTATATATAAATGATATATTATATTATTCGGGTCAGATTCGGGGACGAATACTGGGGACCCTTATATATATCCAAAATCATAATCGAAAATATCCACGATTTTTCCCGTATCCAAGATATACCCAAATTTTCATACCGAAATCCAACCCATTCGGGTGATTATCCACGGTTATCAGGTTTAACGGTTAGAATTGTCATCCTTGCCCCATAATCCGGAAGTTCAACGCACTATCCGACATTTAGAAAGATTATACAACCTAAAGGTTGTGGGTTATAAACATTCAAATCTGGGCTCTGCGCCGTTTGAGAGAATAATTGAAAAGGCGATCCTCAAATCAATCGAGTGGTGGCTCTGACCTCCAACCTCAAGTACGATTAATTTTATCATGAACCAGTACTAGGTCAAGTATGTTTTGCGGTACCATATGTTTAATGCAGGTTCGAATGATGCACCCAAACTAGAAATCTCCGATACATGGAAATGTTTTAGTCAAGTTAGCTAAGTGTGGTCTAATCAGAAACGCTCAGGTCCAATGCATAGGGTCTACCAAAAGGATTCAAAAGCAGTTTTTCTAAACCACATGCAGGAAACCATGTTCATAGCGAACGTTCGTTTAAGATTCATTAGGGATAAACACACAATTCGGACTGAGAATGAAGCTCCTTCTTAATGACACGTTGCGACCACTAAAATCCTCTAACTTAGAATTAGACAAGGTCACAGAACAAATGGAATCAAAGTCATGCTCAACTTTTCACAACAACACTTCCATTAATCTTCTGAAAGTGCTATCAATAAACAAGACAGTTCAAATATAGCAGACAAACATTATGGTCTAGAGGTCATCCTTGACACGACTCGTTACTTTCTCATCCTTAATCTGATCAATGCACTAAAGAAACTCTGGATAGTCTCCCGATTGAATTAGGATTACTCTCCCTACAATGATTCTCAGGATCTTTATAAACCAAGGTATTTATGTCGTTAAGTCTTTTATGATTCAAGACTCTCTATCAATCAATCATAACTAAGGGACATTCTCTAAATTTTTTAATAAATCACAACTGAAGGTACACGACTCTCATATTCCCTACATGACTACCTATCATACACATATTCTTTCTACGTCCAACAGAGGCTCATCTTGCATACACGACGTCGTTTACGCGTAGACACGTCAATGGAGAACTCATCTCCTTAATGACCCTTCATAGATTATTCGTCAAGGATGGTTCATGATGTTGCACACATCGCACCATTGTTTCTTAAAACTATACCCGTGGTTTAATTCTCATTCCCAGATATATGTAGGCAGTTCGATTTGAATTCAACCACACCTCCTCCCCCAATCAACCCCATTCTCCCCGGATCGGGGATCATAGGCAATTCTAACTGGACCTCGCATCGGTCCGAGAATGTGACACGATTTTGGTTCCAACATTCGGGTTCGAATTTAAAGTATCCACTTAGGATTCATAATATCTACAAACAAACACATATATACAAGGCAATATATGTATAGAGCAATTGTAAACAAATACAATTAAAGTAAGTGGCTTGACAAAACCCAGACCCAAATATTGGGCTAAGAAAGGATTATGAAAACCAAATCCCGATAATAGGGTTAGGGTTTCATATGGGCTAAAGTAAATTGGCCCAGAAGTTAAAAAAAAAACATTAACGCGCGGATTGGACAATAGGTCCAATGACAATAAATAAGTGGGCTGGAAAGCTCAAAAACAAAAGGAGAAGCCGAACTTGTTTTTGTTTTTTGTTTTTTTATTATGGTCAAGATGTGGCCCAAAACAGGGGCCTAGATGGAAAGGAAAGTTCCGGGACCATTCATAAGCTAGGTTGTGATGTGTGGGCTTAGCACAGAGGTCAAGAGCACCCCAGGAATATTGGGTGTGTGGTGTCTTGGGGTAAATGGTGGCCCGTCACGAGCGGACAATGTTATACCAACATAGGTTGGGGCAAGCGTAAGTTAATTAGAACCCACGAAAATTTCGACGGAGAAGGATCTCGACACCGGGGAGGTCCAAAATGCAGAGATTCAATTTGAATCTCGATTAATCCCGACGAAATTTCGACTAGAAACTCGTGGGTTTGTCGTCGGAGACGACTGGGTTCATCAAGGAAAGACGACCACAGGTTGTCAGCGTGATGGATCCTAAACCAAATCTGTTAAGGATTTACACAATCACACATGATACTAGAGTTTACGTCACAACGCACTCTTGTATTTGGTTTATTGATAATTTTGTTTTTTGTTTTTTCAATGGAAAGGAATACCAAAAGTTAGAGGTTAAAACTTCTATTACAACCAAGACCCTTTAGGTCAAATAAAAGAAATTGTCTTGCCTTAGAGGTTATCGTCATATATCAAACATAGAGGCCATTAACATTGTGACCACAGTTTGTAATGACATTCAAAAAAATTTGCCTCTCTTAAAAACATAACTCCAAGAAATGCAATCAAATTGGTGAGCCAGAAAACTTAATATCTTCTATAATTTTGGTCTTCAATCTCTATTGAGTAGAGCACTTTCCCATAATGCATCAATCACCAACTTAGCATCCCTCTCCACATTTACATGTAACATGAGTGAAGTTCTTTTATTTTGCTAATTTTAAGGCTTCCTTGAGTGCAGCCGCTTCTGCAAATAGGAACAATGGCTCCCCCAAACTTATTAGCATCTGCATTGAGGACTTTTTATTCTTATATTCATAATGAAGTTATAATTTTATGTTTTTAAAATATAAAAACTCGTCATGAACTATAGTAACTTGTTAATTTGGTTTTAATCATCATAAATTATGAAAGGAAATACTTTTGCTTAATTTTTCCACTATTAATTTCGTCTAAAACTTTTGAAAATTTTACACCATGACCCCTGGACCGGCCCTTTTCCTAATGGCACTTGGCCCACAGCCCACAATCTGCTATAATTTTCGGGTCCTGCAATTCTAGTAATAGCTTAATCTTCCGTTGATTAGCGTTTCGGCTTTGCGGCGCCTTTTCGTGCGACGTGTTTAAAAACAACCAACCATGTCCTCTACTTGTTTTCAATTTGGTTTATTTATTTACGAATTACTTATTTTACTTAACTGTTATTCCTCCTCCTCCTCCTCCTCCTCCTCCTCCTCCTCCTTCCTTTAACACAATCTAGATACAGAAACTGCACCACTTGATCTATACGTCCGATAGAGTCACAATGGTGTGATCTTTTCTTCCAAGGGCTCTTCTGTAAGTAATCAAATGAACTATGTTCAGTTTATCCCGACTTAAGTTTAAGTTTACGTTATTAGTTTCCAGGAATTAGTAAAAGAAAATTTATTTTGTTTACTGCAGGATGGTGTTGGGTTATGTTTATCCGGCTTATGAGTGCTATAAGACTCTGGAGAATAATAAGCCAGAGATCGAGCAACTTATACTTTGGTGCCAGTACTGGTATATATACTTTTCATTTGAAATTATTTTGATCTTCCATTTTTTAATTTAAATATAATGGTTTCATTTTCGATATGTGTTTATTTTGTAGGATACTAGTTGCTATGCTTACTGTATTGGAGAGAGTTGGGGATGCTTTATTTGCATGGTAAAGAATTTGCTTCCAAAACTTAGCAATATTTATAGTATTTTCTTGTTACAACGAAACTTTCGTACACTAGGTTAATCTCATGCAATGTGTGTGGGACATAGACAGAGCCAATGAAGGCCCACTGGGGGTAGATGCCCTCACTCAAGTAATTCGTTGGTTAAGCTGTATATTGCAATTATAGATATACACGTGTTATCCTTGAAGAAAATGTGTCTAATATCAAGCATACATTCATACTACTTCTACTTTATATCAAATATAATATCAGCAAAAGTGGTCTTGTTATGTCATTCAAACTGAAAAATCCCTCCTCCGCCTCTCATGTGTTAATATTTTTCTCATCAATTTGCCACTTTCCACTACTACTGAAATTTTTGTAACATTGCAATTGTGAACATCGTCATTTGAAATCATCCCCATTATCATTTGGTTATAAACCATACTGTAATAAGGTCTTCTTAGTGTTTTTCAGGTTGCCCCCCACTAGAAGAAATTTTTAGCTCCGTCCCTGGTGTGGGAAATAGTTAAAATGAACGTAGTTAGTAAATTAATTTATGTGTTGGCTTGATATGCATTGTTGATTCTTTTTCAGTTTTAAGCTTTTTCTTCCAATAGTTGCTTAACATTGTGTCACGTTAGGCCGAGTTTCATAATTATACAGGCCCTTTAACATTTTTCTAAAAAAATGGGGACACCCTCTTGACCATTGGATTAGCTTTAATGAAATTGTGTGGTTGAGATTAAATCATAGACCACATAATTTCATTAAAGTCAAATCCAACTGTTAAGAGGGCGTTCCCATTTTTTTAGAAAAATAGGGATCCCTCCTATTAAAGGATTCATACGGAATCAATGTAATACATATAACATTACTTTTTTTTCATATAATTTTTTTTCTAATTTTTGTGATGTGAAATTTAGTGTTCCATATATAGGCTACTATTATACTTTAATTTCCCATTATTTACTCATTCGTCCCCCATCTTGTTTTCTTAAGGTTACCAATACACTGTTAAGTCAAATTGGCATTGTTTATATATCTCTGGTCTTCTAAAGTGAAAGTAAGCATCATCCTCAATCCTCTGCATTTAGCGGAGAAGTAATCATGTTTTTTTTACGATACTGAATGTTTTAATTAACTTTTCAGGGAACGAACTATCTTTACAATCACTTATTTCGGAATTTTGTTTCAAAACATGAGTTAGAGATTGATACTAAGATATTAGAATTTAGGGTTAAGACTGGAGATATTGCAAACTACTGTTGTCAAAAAGCTCGGAATTATGGCCACAAAGGTGTTTCTGAGATTTTTCAGTATGCGTATTCGGCGTCATAGCCTCGTCGCGATCAGGTATGTTAATGTTACCCTAGTGTTGTTTTGTTAGGCTTTTGTTATGATATATCCGATGTCAAAGTGTTAAACAACCGCTTTGGATCGAGAGAGTCTCAGATATGGGAGTCCCCGATACGAGATACAAACGAAGTCACTAGATGTGCTGCCCTATTACAACTCTGAGGAGCAAAAATAAACTCTACTGATCTCAATTGCATTTGCAAATAGACCTGACATTCGTGTCGTGTTTTTCGTGTTTGTGTCGTTTTCGTGTCATACTCTGATAACTTAACGGGTCGTGTCGTGTAATACCGGTTAAAGTAAACGGGTAATATGACCCGACCCGAAATCAACCCGTTAATATTATTAGGTAATATGATCCAACCTGTTACCCGTTAAGAAAAATATATTTTAAATCAATGAAAATGAAAATGAAAAACATAATTTGACCCAAAAAAATGTAAAACATAATACTAAATTAGTATATACATACTAAATTTCAGAGTTGACCCCCTTCATGAAAGTTATAAAGCTTTTAATTACGAGTGATTACATTTTTCACACTTCTACAATAATTATTATTAATTTTTATTAATTTTGCACTCAACTAAAAAACACGGTTCATGAGATTTGGAGGGTTTTAAAAATCTAAACAACCATGTAACCATCGTCTAAGTGTTGAGGATGCAATTATGAACGTTTATTATGCTTTCACATCTTTCAGACTTATACATTAATGATTATAAATTTTGTTTATTTTGAACTCCCTTAAAAATACTATTCATGAGAGTTTGTATGGTTTTAAAAATTCAGACCATCATATACCCATCCTCAAAGCGTAGAGGATGCGACTACGAGTTTTTGCATATTTTTTCATATTTTTCGCACACGTAAATTAATTATTATAATTTATTTAATATGTTTGGTATTTTTAAATTACTTGATATTTTCATTTTTAATGTGTTTTATGATTTTTAATCTCAATCTTTGCCTATAATATATTATAAAAATAAATAAATAAATAAAACTTAAATTTTAAAATTTATATAGAATAATAATTAACAAACAATATATACATATTCATTATATCTATTGTATTTTATAGTAAGTTGTTTTAGTAGTTTAAAAAATTAAAATCATCAAAATAACTTTTTTCTTATCGTGTCGAAATAGGTTACCCGCATGTCACTCTCGTGTAAACCTGTTAAGGACCCGTTATTAACGAGTTATTATTGTGTGACCCGATAATGACCCGATTAGTTATCATGTTGACCCGAAACTCGTTATTTTATTGTCGTTTACGTGTCGTGTTAACGGGTCGTGTAAGAAATTGCCAGGTCTATTTGCAAACATTTAATATCATAAAGAATATCTTTAATAACAACATACAGTTGATTTTTACCTTGGAGCATATCCACAAGAACCTTTGAATCCGTTTCCACCTGGGTAACATCAAAGCCTCTCTCCACATAACCAAGTAAGGCTACACGTAGTGCCTATGCTTCTGCCATCAAATTGGACTCACATGCAACATTTCCTACACCCCCAGCTGCTCTAAAAATCCCCGCAAAATCCCTTGCCACCCAACCTAATCCTCCCCGTCCTGTTTTTTTTATCCAAGCACCATCACAATTAATCTTAATCGTGCGAAAAGGAGGACATACCCAAGTAGACGGCAATTCCACTTCCACCCTTTCACACCGCCGCACCCCAACCATCCGTGTACCATTAGTTCTTGGTATACCCTCCAACTCCTTCCATTGTTGTTGAAGCATCCTAACAGCATCAATACGCTCCACAATTTTGTTTTCAAAGACTAAGCTATTCCTACACTTCCAAAGCCTCCATAATCCACATACTACCCATCGCATTAATTTGTCTTGATCTTGGTACATCTTTCGAGTACACATATATATGTCAATGTTCAACTTCACTGGCAAAATAAAAATGGCCGAAAGAGCTTTTAGTGAAAATATTTTTGAAACCAATATTTAGTAAAAATGCAAATAAATACTGAAAAAGCGCTTAAAGTGCTTCCTAGAATAAGCACATAACTAGTGTTTCTTGCAGAAAATACTTCTAAACGAACTCCATATTGACAAATTGTGTGGCAAATGAACGTATATGGAAATTTCATGCAATCTCGTTGTCTTTGCAGAAGCAAGACGAGTGTACTGAAAGAGTAATTGCTTCTGGTCAGTGTGGAGCTGAAGCAAAAGACCAAAGAACAAGAGAAAGCATATTTGAAGAGAAACCAACTGAATCAGTGCCATCGTCTGAAAATGGAATGCCAATTCCCCCCAACATAAAACGATGGTTAAGAAAGTTCATAAGATGGTGCGTACGTGGGAACTAGGCATTGGAGGATATATTCCAGTCAGCATCAGCCTTTATACGATGTGTGTGAGAATAGAGGGCTTTATACGAGGATTTATGCGTTAGCCATTAGATTTGATATTAATTAAATTTTAAAACACACATGCATCTTAGATATATATAGATGTTATTGTGACATATGTTCTAATACATATTGTGGTTGTGTAAATCCTAAGTAGAGATAGATTAGGAATCCTTTGGGATTTAGAAGATCTTTCTTAATAGACTTTATATTACTTGGAGAACAAATTTCTCTCCTCCTTATTACTATAAATAAAGGCACAAGGATTGGGGAATTAACACACAATTCCTCAAGTCCATTCTCTACCCTCTTGCTCTCTATGTTGCACCCCTCAGTTAAATATAGGGCTGGTTTGGTATTGATGTGTTTTGAAAAAAACTGTTTCTGTTGTGCTGTGAGAATAAGCAGCTGTAAAATAAAGCAGCAGAGTATTTAGTAAACTTTTTTGTAAAAGTGCTTTTGGAAAAAAAAAAAAAAAAAACAGTATGATGGTGTTTGGTAAACTTTTATGTAAAACAGTTATAACTATGTGAAATGACCAAACAGGGTATAATACTAGATATGTCATTAATTTAATTTTCTTAACAAATAAATGTGAATTACTAAATATACTTTATTTTTAAAATAAAAATATTTATAAACTTTATCTTAAATATTTATAATTAAGAAATTTAAAAAAAAAAAAATTAATGCCTAAAAATTAATAAATCTCTCTCTCTCTCTCTCATCTTTTTCATTTCCAAGGCGCTGCTCCATTTGCTCGTCCGTCATCACCTTCACGAACAATCCTCCATTTCCATTTCCATTTCCAATCCCATCATCTTCTTTTGGGTTCTGCAAATTTTGGTGGATTATTTGATGTTGCTGCTACCACTCCCCATCATCATTCCCAATCAATTTGCTGAGTTGCTTTTTCTTCAACTTGCTTTTCCTCTAGGGCTAGTGGTATGTGGATGTGAGGAGCGAAAGGAAAGAGAGAGAGCTTCGGTAGGGTTTCTCGAGACTCTGCGGGAACGCTTTTCTGGAGAAACACAGAAGGTTGCAAAAGAGAAGTAGAAGAGGAGGGCACGACTGATGATAGAGAGAAAGAAGGTAGGATTGGAAAATTGAAAAGTTCATTTATTTTTTATTGTTCATCTGTGTTTTTACCAAAATAAGCTGTTTTGTTGAAGCTTCTATTTCCAGCTTCTGGTTTTTAGCTTTTTTTTCACCCATAACTTTGAAAAAAAACTGATTTAAAATGTTTACCAAACACTTAAAATGCTCCAACTTTTTTTCATACCCACTTTTTTTTAAAAGTTAAGCTAAGCCAAACCAAGGTTTACCATCTCCAACCGAGGGGCCAAAAGGTCATAGGCCAAACATAGCCTTGTGGCAAAAAACCATCTTCAACTGAGGGGGCCAAAGGGCCATAGGCCAAACATAATTTATTATTTCAATTTAAAGACTACAACAACTTAAATTTAAAAACTACTACAACTTAAATTTAAAGTCTATAATCATCATCATATCATCTACCACTGTAGGATTATAGTTGGATGTAAACAACTCCTGTCGGGCCATAATTTCCATCTTTTTCTATCAAAATATGCCTTACTCATTGGAGTGTAATCCGAAGTGTTCCTTTGCATGTTCCTATCATCCATCTCTTCTTGAATTTGTTTTGCCCATTCTTCGTGCCTCCGGTTCTTTTCTTCCGCGGTAAAGGCATTTTGCTCTGCCATTAATCGCAATGAGGACGCCATTTCCTGTTGAAAGGCGTAATCATCCTTTGCCTTGCCCTTTTCCTTCAATTTTCGGGCCTTGTTTCGTCCCATAGCCCTAGGTATGGAACCTTCACCCGAAGATGTACCCTTGTTTCTTGAATGGTAGGAGATCCATCTTCATCCCTAACTGCATTTGAGGATGCATTTCCGAACACCGGTGTAGGACCAACTCTTTCTTGAGGTGGATCTTCAAATAAAACCCACTCTTTACAAATTTCCCAACAACCGTGATGATTAAAGGGTTTCGAGTTGTCCTCCATATACAATTCCTCTGCTTGGCATACCTAGAAAAAATAATTACAAAAATTAAAGGAAATTAATTTATGAAATTAAATGTAATATAATTAAATATTTAAAATAACTTGTGAAAACACTTATTTCGTCGTAGTAATTGGCTCCACTTTCATGTCTGCTTTTGGCTTTTAACACTGCTTGATGCCATTTATTTAAACTTGGATGAAGATGTTTTTTTCCATCTTGAAGAACAACTTTTGTGCTTTCGGGAATTCGGTGGAGTGGTGCCTTCGTAGAACTCATAGTACTTTTTGGACCTACGAGTCCAAACACCTTCGCTTGTTTGAGAACTCCCCCTCACATTATCTTCCGAGACCCATCTATAAGCCCTGCAAAGAGCTTCATCTTCTTTTTAGGTCCAAGCCCTACCTTTCATTGCAGATGTGGCCACTTGAAAATTATTGAAAAAATTGAAGGAAAGATTATTGGAAGAGGTAAGAGAATAGAATGTGAAGAATTAAAATAAAATGAAGTAAGATGGTATGAAATGGTGAAAATTATGTGAGAAATGATGTAGGAATGACCTAGGTATTTATTGGAAAAAAATGGAATTTTTTTTTTTAAAATTTTGTTCGGAAAAAAAAAATTCAAATCCAATGGTCACCTATTGCTAGCTGACGCCAGGTAGCCGTTGGGGTTCAAAAAATGGACCGGCCCAGGACGAGCTGGCTGGCTCCTTTGGGTTAGTCGGTTAGCTTGATTTGGTGTTTTTGGCCTGATGGGGCCCACGAGCCCTTTGGTCTAGTCCTCGGTTGGAAACGACTTTCATGTCATTTCAGAATATTTTTAACCATATCATTCTCTGGTCGGATCAGTCGGAGATGGCCTTAGCATCTTGTCCAATCTCATGAAATTCACCTCGTTATCATCAATGAGCCATCACATCTTCATCATGATGAATTCGTCCTTAGCCTATCAGGTACGCGCCACGTGTCGAGTATGCGTGTATGACACCCAATCTAAGTACAATAGCTAGCGGACCGACGTGTCTAGCGAATAGGAGCCGACCAAAATAGGCAAAAAGCGAAAATTTCAGCCCCGTGGGCTCCACACGGTCCATCAGTCATTTGATGGTTTTGCTGGTTGAGTCTCCCTAACCACCCCACGTGTCGAAATCCAAACATATCTGAATTTGTGACCACAGACCACCTTATCCGTCTTTTTTTCGTAGGCCTTGTTTGCTTCTGTTTCATGTATCTGTTTTCCTAATTTACTTTTATTAATTTTTTTAGTTTGTGCGTGTTTTTGTCCACCAAAAAAAAAAAAACAAAAACAAACTGCACCGACCCAAAAAATTGACGTGGAAGACGTGGGAGAAAGTAAGAGAGACCATCTGGAATTTTTTTTTTTTAAGATAATGTTAAAAAGATAAAATTTATAGATAAAATTTTGAAAACTATATGACATAGAAGCTGATGATTAGTTTATTACTTAAGCGTTGGTAAATGTGCTCATTTAGTTTGCCAACTCTTATTGGTGACACTTCATTTAGTTTGCAAATTTAATCTCCAAATTTAGTCTCTCTAGCATTATCTTTTGTTTTAACAATGCCTGACTCCTCAAGAATAAATAGGCATTTTTACTCAAAATTTTTCGTGTACGAATCACTAAGTTTTGTGATCATCTGTGAAAAAATGAATGAATACCAAGGTCGTTTAGTCAATCTCTTATAGCAAAATACATAGACGGTTCGTAATGCTTTACCAATTTCGTTTTTCTGTTTTTATACAGTTCAATGACTAATAGTTCTTAGTTTTAATTGATTTTTTGCAGAGATGATCTTTATAGAATAATTATTATATGAACGTTGTCTGATCATAAACACAAAATTTTATGAATCAGCAACAAATAATTTTGAGTAAGAACTTTCATCTATCTTTTGAGTATTCAAGTATTATTCATTTTTTTTCTAATTACAAGTTAAACAACAATTAGTGGAGGAATAGTATTTTATGCCCACAGATTGTAAGGTTTTTCTTATTTTTATTTTCTTTATGAGGTAAGAGATAACTATTACAATTTGGAGAAATAATGCCCAATTATATTCTCAAAGAATAATTTTTTTTTTTGGTCGAAAATTCTCAAAGAATAATTGAAGGGATGCGTTTTCATTTGAAATTGGCATTTAAATCCCAAGGCAAGATGACGTGCATAATTTCTGCAATTTGCATATAATTGAAGGGATATGCTAATGTTTCTCATATGTGAATTAGAAAGAGTTGAAATGCAACACCACGAAAGAAAGAAGTGGAATTTGTGGAATCGATCCCTTGTAAGATATTCAAAATAAAACACCCTATATTTATCTAATAGTGTCGTATGTCATCACACTTTATGTGTGAACATTTAAAAAAAAAAAAAAAAAAATAGGAAAGAGAGATTGAGAGAACATGGGAGTAGGAAGAGAGGTTTTTTTTTCTTTCAATTTTTTAGAATTTGATACATGATAAAATCACCTGCACGTGTGTTTAAATAAAAAATAAAAAAAATTTTGTTTTGTGAAAATACATTACTGTTCTTTATTTTTATTTTTTTGGTGATACAAGACTAAATAGTCTTTTTATCTTCTTTTAATTGATCAAGAAGATTATATAATAGTAGATAGTTTAGATTATTGTTTGTTTATTTGTCAATTATAGACGAGAGAGATGAGCACTTAAATGTGTTACTTTTTTTTTATTCAACAAAATGCGGTAGACTTTTTTCAAAGCAAAAACTAGTTGTTTTCATCTTAGTCGGAAAATTTTAAAGAATAAATGGTTGAAAAACGAAAACTTTCTTATCCCTCCCTCTCATGTTTCGTGAAGGGCCCAAAAAAATCACGTCATGAAAACGAAAGCCAGCAAAAAACAAGCCTAATTAATCGGCGTTTAAGCATATAAAAAGGCCGTACAATCTCTCTCATATTTAAGGCCTTAGCCAGAACTCAGACCATAAAACAGAGCGAGCCAGAAAAAAGCCGAAGCAGAAATAAGCAGCTCTTTTGGCAAAAGCACTTGGAACTGGAGCGAGTCACGAGAGTCCCATCGGGGGGGGGGAAGAAGAAAAGCAGGCTCACAAGAAAGAGAGGAGAGGTGGGGAAATGGAGAAGAAAAGTGGAAGTGCGAGTGGAGGTGGGCAGGTGGTGGACGGTTCAAATATAATGAAGTTGGTTGGGAACGAGGAGGTGTTTAGTAACTTTGTGGAGCATAAGTTTGAGGAGCTCGACAGGGACAGAGACGGCCACCTCTCTCTGAACGAGCTCCACCCTGCTGTCGCCGATATCGGCCTTGCTCTTGGCTTGCCGGCTCAGGGTTCGTCCCCCGACTCCGATCACATCTATTCTGAGGTACTAAGTTTTTCCTCTTTCCTATTCTACTTCCACGTGTTGAAAGATCTCGTGCTCCGCGACCGATTATCAATTGGTTTTGAGTTGGATGCGTGAACTAATAAAAGCCCATTTGGTTTAAGAAAAATGATTTTCGCTCTCATTTTTTTTTGCAATCTGTAATTGGGATGTGCGGAAATCATTTTCTTAATTTAAAAGGATTTGGTTTTCTCGACTGATTCCCTATCGATTTTGTGTTCAATAATTCTAATTCTAACATGTTATCTGCTACTCGTTCTCCCACGTTGCCACGCACAGCGATCATCTATTAATTATTTTCACTGCCCTTTTTCTTTTCTTTATTTGCTTGTAAATATATAACCAATGTTTTCTTGTCAAACTCATATTTGTACGCCAACATGGCTAACTGTTTTCCCATCAAATTAGTGGCTTTTGGAAGAAGCACAATATATGTGCTTCTTGCAAACAACTTCAAGTTCTTTTTTAGAATCCACTTGGATTTTTTTTCCAAAAATTGGTTTAAGAATATTTTCACCAAAAATACTATCAGTCAAGTAAAAAGCTATTTCAAAAGAGCTAGTTGGGAAACTTGTAATTAACAAGTAAGGCTACGCGTTAAAAATGGTTCAAATTCACAATCTGACTACACAATATGAAACGGTGTGATATAGTAATTATGTAGAAATGTTGTTTGATGGAACAATACTTGACAAAATTGTAATTGCAATACCATTTTCTTTGATTTTGTGTTGAATTGCTGTATAATTATGTTGGTGTTGATTATTGGTTGAATGATGTTTTCTGCGATTTTGTGCTGAATTAAACAGATAATAGTTAATTCTTGGTAGGATTGCCTTCTGTATTGTCTAATGACTCTAATATTTACTAATTTTTTTTTTATGGCCAGGCTAATCTCTAGGAATCTGCTAAATTTTCAAATCAAATTTAGACTTCTAATATGGAATGCTGCAATCTTAATAAGATAAAAATGCTACGTATGATCTTGACTTTCGAGCTGTTGATTGCGTGGTTTTGGTATCAAATTTGTTGCGTCTATTTTTAATGTTTTAAATAGGAGATTGATGTTCTTTGCTTGTTTGGTCTATTTGTATACTGGGATTTCCATTTCTAGATAGCCCCAGAAGAATCCAACCGATGACCTAGCATTGTTGGTCTTATTATATGACTTTACTCTTCAGTTCGACATCCCTTTCCTACTTTTTTCTTTTAGCTTAGAAAATTCTTTTCCTTTTATCTTCTTATGCTGAGAGGGATCTGGTGAAGAACTATGTCGAAACTTAATATTATTCAAGAAGATTTAGCGTGACGAAAGCCGTAATATTATGCCATAATGTTGTATGATGGGGCCGGGGGCCGGTGCCTGCCTAAATTTTCAAAAGGCAGTGGTTTTGTGGGGAAGGGAGTAGAAGTCAAAAAGCATTCTTTGAGGGGCTTGCTTTTGAACAAAGTAACAACCTTACCTAATCATCTCATAATGTTGCTGCACTTTGCATTAGTACAAGTACATGACATCTTACTAAAGTAATGCCACCGCTGTTAAGCGCGCTGAATAATTGAGGAATCGGAATAATTGTAAAGCCAATACAGTGTTGCATCGCGAAGAAGCTTTCGGTTAAAGTAATAGTTAACATCTTAGGGTTGGCAAGTATAGATCAGATTGGAAATAACTTATGAGAGTATTATCCTACTTTGGAAATTGAGAGTATGCCTCTACACGTGTTGGTCCAATGGTCGCAGGTGCTCTCATGTCCACGCGTTTGACTTGAGTGATGTCCATACTAGATTGTATAAACATGTAATGAGCAAAACCAGTTAAACCAGATTTCTTTGGACAACATTAATTGTTTTGTTCCAATGTTCTTAGGTACTGAATGAATTCACTCATGGGAAACAACAAAAAGTGAGCAAGACTGAGTTCAAAGAGGTTCTTTCAGATATTCTACTAGGCATGGCTGCTGGGTTGAAGCGAGACCCTATTGTGATCCTCCGTATTGATGGGGAAGACCTCCTAGAATTCATCGATGGGCCAACTTTTGAATCAGAGATGGTGGCTACATATTCTGAGATAAAGTCAGCTGATGGAACCCTCCATGACTGTATAATCAAAGCTTTGGAAAAACTCACGGTTGAACAAGGGATGCCCCCTTCGTCAGATTCTTGGGTAGTTGGTCTTCTCTAATTAAGATTTTTCAGTACTAGCAGTTTATCCTACAAATTTACATGTTGCATTGAACATTTTCATTCTTAACGGCTTTTTTTCCGTCTTTTCCTCTTTGTTGGTTACTTTTGTTCTTTAGGTTGTGAGCAATATCGTGGAACCTGCTCTGCAATCATGCGCTGGCCATGATTTGGACAAGCCAGTCTCTCAAGAAACATTCTTAGCCAAATTCAAGAAAGTAGCAGAGTTTGTGGCTCATCGTCTTCAGGAGCAGCCTGTGATTGTAGCCCACAGTGAAAATGACTTTGATGGAAGCGACATCAAGAGACTGTTGTCCAACAAGTTTGAATTAGACAAGGTTTGCCTCATAAAAATCCCTCGTCTTTTTGCTTCTGACCAAGTATACTCACAAATGTTGTCGGAATCTATGCTCTTTTAGGTATGTCCTATTTCGCTTACAGTGCCCTGACTCACTGAAATCGCTTATTACAATCTGTTGTAAAATGCAGACACTGAATGCAGCTATTGAAACTGTTCCGAGAGACCGCAATGGAAAATTGTCCAAGGAATATTTGCGCGTGGCACTGGAAGCAGTAGGTCCAACAGCTGGTCTGCCACCACTTGGTGCAGTTGAGCAGGTTCTCTTTAAATAGCATACCCATCTTTATATTTGATTTTAAACTCAGACAGCTTCTTCCTTCAGTGCTTCCTGAGCTTGATCGTTTATACCTTCAGCAGATGTCCATAAATTTCTTACAATGAAAATCTGCAGATGGATAAGGTTGTGCAGGATGCGTTCAACATGGTTAACGCAGATGACGGAAAGCTGCTTAAAGAAGACGAGTTCAAGAAGTTACTGTCTGAAATCCTGGGGAGTATCATGTTGCAATTGGAGGGAAATCCGATTTCAGTTCACTCTAATTCGGTTGTCCACGAACCCCTCACCGCTTCTTCTACTCTACTGCAGCCAACTCCCGAGTTATAGATCACAGCTTTCGTGGATATATCAAGCGTAACAATGATAAAAGCGGCAATAAAATTTTGATGAAGAAATGGTTACTACTACAAGATTCTGTGTTTCTTAGGTATTGTAATCAAGTTAATGAAATGCTCTTAGTGTGCAAATTTAGTTAGAGATGGAGCCAACACTTATCAATGTCCACTACTGTATATGTTGTTACTGATTTCTGATGTTTGAATACATTAAGGGTTTGAGCTAATGAGTGAAATTGGTACCAAAGCAAAGGGAACCAGAAATTGCCAGTGTGTTAGTGCATGGTAACTCTACTTGGTTAATTGGCCCTTACTACATGTAAAAGAATCTTGTGCTAAATTCTTCCTCACGATCTTCGGAATTAACCCTTTTACCTTGTTGAAGTTTTTTTACTGTTTATAGAAATAAAAAAGCGCAATGGCGTTCTAGAATTCATATAGCCGACCATATCTAGTGGGATAAGACTTTGTTGTGTTGTTGAATAGAAACGAAAGAGCAACTTATTGTGCATACATGTACTCTCTCCTAGTGTGTATTTTATCCCCCTACTTAGACTGCTGGTAAATTTCAAAAATAGGATTTATCTTAGAAATAGAAAACCTCGCATATATTTATTTACACTCTTTGTTTTTTTTTTTTTTTTTTAACATTTACACTATGTAGCGTTCCCACATAACTTTTGTATAAGGCCTATTAAATTTTATAGATAATTAACGACAGTAAAATAGATCCCATTCCAAAATGCGTTTAAACCGTCTTTTTTAAAAATAAAAGCAAATAATCGAAAACAAAAATATATTCGGTTTCCATTTTTTCCATTTTCTGGTTTACAGTTACAAAAGATCAAAGGTGAATACTCTTGCCGACAGATGCCCAATCTCCAACTGCCATTCAAATCAAATGAAACCGCTATACCACCGTTGGCCACAGTAAATTTCATTCTTTAATATAAAAAGTTCGAAAACTGGTTATGTTGTTCTTTGATAATAATTAGATGCTGTAACGTAAAACAGTTAAGTATTTAGAAAATTGTAGTTTAAAAAAGGGGAATTTTAACGAAAAGCTTTCGGTACTGTTCATTTTAACAAAAAACCACATTTTTACACTAAAAAGTCAATCATAATACTATTCACTTACCCTTTATTTTGTCATTATCTTTAAAAATTAAAGTTTTTAAACCATTTTCATAAGTTTTTCTTTAAAAAAAAAGCTGTGTGTGAAAAACAGTCGCATCGCTTGGTAATTGTTTATATATGTAAATCTATTTACATCATAAAAAAGAGAATGAACACTTTGGTGTTTATATATATAAACCTATTTAGATTATAAGAAACCCAAAACATTGTGCCAAAATGTAGAGGAAGAGGGAAGCTATAGTGAAGACGGCAATGGGGACAAGCAGCTTGGGATCAACTTCAGCTGAATCCAAGCATGATGGAAGAGGTTAGGGTGAACGTTAGAGAAGCAGTTGCTACTAATTCTGTCAGAGCTGCTCTTCACATCTCTGAAACAATTTGGATCAAGAGGCACACACGTAAATTAAAGTGAGAACACTATGGTTTACCTATGAGAAAATTTGGAACTTTCGTGGTCCTAATACGACAGTTCTTCCCTCGACATGACATTCGTTCTTCATCAAGGACATCTTATCAATACATCATCAACACTATTGATTCAAGTGTATCGACGCTGATGATAAAAAATCCGCAAAGAATGGACATCCTTCACAAAATTATAAATCAAGGCTGACCTTTGGTGAAATGAATTCATGGGTAACAATTGCAGCAATAACCTTTTGCCCCATGGAATTTTGGGCACCGATCGTGTCACAACTTCCACCAACTGATTTGGGCAATTTTTTATCAGCTTCATTTTGGATTATGGAAAACTCCTCCATTGCCTCAAATTGATGATGGAACTAAAATGGTTGAAGGGCTTCTGTTTAAAGAACCAAAAGAGTACATAAGAACAGACTACTATATATATTGCGAGTTCTAACCACTATTGGTCACTGAAACAAGTATTCAGGATAGAAGGATTTTCCATTAATTACATAAGCTGTAGGGAAGTTGCTGGGAAGATTGGTACTTAGTACTTATCCGAAAGATGGGGAAATTTAAAATTCCATATTTTCTTAGGTTTTTGCTCTTCCAAGAAGGTAGGCAGCGGCCATGCATGCATTTTAACATGTAAATTAGATTGGTTGATACTTGGACGTGGAAGTCGAAATATATGAGGATGATTTCAAGCTATATAATAGTGCGTGATTGTTGTGGAGCAAAAAATAATCAAGAAAAATATGGAGCCGATACGTGGATTCTTGGGTAAAAAGCCCTTGAAGCACACTAGAATTCCTATGCGCAAGCAGCGGGCAATCACAATTCAATCAAGGTCAAAAGTGATCAAAATAGATAATTATTCAAGACCTATTTCATCCATCCTCATCAAATCCTCCCCACAAGGTAACTCCCAAATTATTTCTTTCAAATTATATTAAGGAAAATTTTATTTGAACCCATGTAACATCTTTCTACACCCAACTTACTCTCTTCACCCATATTGTTTTTATTAAAGAATTAATCTCTCTTTAAACCCAAAATTATTACCAAAACTACCCTCTCAAACCCAATTCAAAATGTTAAGTTATCTTTACACCCATTTCCTTTATAAAATAACATCTGTAATTGAATTTTTTTTTTTTAAAAAAGAGGTGTCCTTGCCCCACCCCTCTTCCCAAAAGCATTTCAATGGCTACTTTTTTCTTTCTTTCTGCTACCAAACCCAAACATTTGCCTTTTTTATTTATACTGACGTGCATAAGCAACAAATCAAGCAATTCATCCCCTTATATTTATCTACAAGCAAGGAAGTTTATAATCTAAGAATATTGGTAAGAAGTTTTTCTTTAGAATTTTCCAATTGCAGAAAGTTTAACAAGCCATTTGGGATTGATGAAAAAAATTGAAATCCAAATACTCATCTTTTAAACTTTAAAAAAATTGAAATCAAACGAACAAAATATTCATAAATTGAATCATACCTTATTTGGAAGATTCAAAACTTCAAAATCACCATCCATCAATAAAAAAAGTTTGTTTTTCTTTACAAGACCTATTAGGGTTTTAGCTAGAATGAACGTAGGATAAACAAGAAGTGATGGTAGGATTTAATGAGTTTATTCATAAATTTGAATTTTATTATTAATTTCATTTTGTACTTAATAGTAATTATGCAATAGGGTAAAATAGACAATTAACAATTTAAATTTAAGTTGGGTGTAGAAAGAGGTTACATGAGTTCAAATAAAATTTCCCTTATATTAATTGGCTAATTAATTGATTTATTACTCAATTAATTTATTAATTAGCTAATTAATTGCAAATTACACCCAAAAACCACTAAATGTGGTCGGTTCCCATCTCTCCCAAAAGGGCCAACCACACCCCTATAAATACCACCCCATTTTCTCTAAAAACCTAAGTTGAATCCTCTTGCGAAATTCTCTAAATTCTCCAAACACTTTTCCCACAAAATTCTAACCTTGGCATCGGAGGTTTTTCGGCCAAAACCCTCTCCATTCATTGTCGGTGCATGAGGCTCTTGGCCTTGACCTAAGGTGTTAATTGTTTTTGCATGTGCATTTTCGTCTAAGAACAAGAAGGAAGATTGCATCCACAAATTGGTGCTTTCATTAAGAGTTGAGTCACACACTCGTAGAAGACTTTCGAATCCAAGGTTTTTCGTTTTCTTGTTCATTTGTAGATTTTTTGTACGTTCTTATTCTTGGAATTTTTATTTCTAAAAATTCTTAGATAAAATGTAAAAGAAAAGTACAATGGCAAGGGATTCGGAAACCTCGACGAAAGGAAATTCCAATGTTCAAGAATTCGGGTTGCAACGATCTATAAGGCTCAACACAACGATAAGTGAAGTGGCACCACTCCCTTAGGGCACCACCATGGCAACCACCACGGTGGCCACCCTCAGCAAAACCCATGGCGCCAAGGCCACGGCCCAAGCCGTGCCACTTCAACCTTCGAGGGCCCAAGCCCAACGCGAGCCCAACGTGTTGCCAAGCCGAGCCCTAGCCTCGCACCCATGTGCGCCACACGCCAAGTAGCCCACTCCCATGGCCCAGCCTACTCCCGTGGCTTTCTAAGCAACCCAAATCGGTCCAAGATTAGTTCAACTGTTCCGACTTCAAATTTCTGGGCCTACGATTGAACTAGGGGCATTTTCACCACATTTCTCCGCTGATTTGATATTTCCCAACTCAAATGTCACGCTCAGAGTCTACCATACTTCCACTGCTTAAGGAGACGCATTCATTCCAAGCTCTTCCAATTCGAATGGTGAACAACACTTGTCTCGACAAGTCACGGAGTTGACAAGCGCCCTTGCACAACAGACGACCTTGGTGAATCAGCTTTTACAGCTCACCAGATCTAACGTGCCTTAGACGAGGTGTCCCAAAGTAGGACAAGGGCAAACGAGAAACCTCTCTAGCAACGTCCTAGCAAACGGCCACTCAACCAGCCACGAATCGAGCGTTCAGGCAGTGTACACTCTCGATTGGGGCCCCGAGATAGCATGTACTCTCGTCTTAGTGCATAGAGGAGCGTGCACTCTCGACTAGGTTGGCGGACGAGCATACACTCACGGTTGGGGCCACACTCCAATAATTAACATGAGCAGCCTTCTAGGCAAAGCGTTCATTCGCGGCTAGGCTCACAAGGAACATCATTCACATCACATTGGAGTAGGCAGCATGACGGATGGAGAAAAGTAGTAACTTAATCCTGCTCAAGTTCAACCAGCCTGCCAGGAACGGACCACATGCACTGCTGCCGTGACATAGACGAGCTGAGCAAGTAGAAGAGCAGCCTAGACCAGCAGGTCAAGACCGGGGGCAGCCGAGAGCTCCGCTACCCCAACAAAGGCAAATTTAGGAAGAGGTAGAGAGACTCTTAAAATGAGCGATTGCGTGATTTCCAACGCAACGAATTGGCCGATGAAGCACTACAACGGGACATGACCAACATGAGCAGATCACCCTTTACAGACAAGATCGAGCAAACAGAGCTTCCATGCAAGATTAGCATACCACATTTCATATCTTGAAAATGAGATGGAAATCCAGAGAGGCACTTGAAGCACTACTGAAGCATAATGGTCCTTTACTGGAACAACGATGCTCTTATATGCAAGATATTCGTCACCACTTTGCAAGGCGAGACACAAGATTGATTCCACACCTTGCTGCCACAATCCATCCGGAGTTTCAATGATCTTTCCTTGGTTTTCACCAAAGAATACTCATCCAACTGCTAGATCAAGAAAAAGTCCGACCATTTGTTCAATGTGAAGAAGAATCCAAAAGAGTCGCTCCACGACTATGTAAAGAGGTTCAAAGCAGAGAAGGTGAAGATCGTCGGATGCGACGACTCGATAGCAAGTGTAGCCTTCCAAAAATGACTCCCAACAAACCACTATGTTCGAAGAATTGATCATGAAAGAAGATCTAACTCTGGCAGACTCTTTCGCTCTAGCAAAGAAACATGCACTTTGGGACGAGGCTCGACGAGCAGATAAAGCGCCTGAGCAGCCTCAAAAAGAGTCGCCAGTGGCTCAAAAGAAGGAGGATGAGAAGCAGTACAGCAAAAGCAGGCAGGAGTGTAGGGACCAACCCACGACCAAGGAAGGCCTGACGACCAAGAACTACTTTAAGTTCTCGATCCCGATCCACCAAATCTTTTGCGACATCAAAGGGAGATACTTCCAATTTGGATCACACCAAGTATTGTGCATTCCACCAAGGTCCCGATCATGCAACCGACGACTACTACAATTGGAAGAACTACCTATAGAAACTCGTGAAAGAAGGCAAGGTCGACAAATACTTGGATAAGCCAGCTGCGCAGCCTAGAAGGAATGCAGATGATGACGAAGAGCCGCCAACCAAGATGATTTGGATTAATGGCATCTTTGTCGAATCCGAGCACTTGGGGGCCATCAACAAATCCAAAAAAAGAAAGATCCAGCAGGCTCTACTAGTCTCACAGGTCCAAGCAGTCGACACCCAACCTTAACCCATCATTGGCTTCATCGAGCAGGATGCAGAAGGCGTCGACTTCCCACACGATGACGCACTGGTAGTATCTGTCCAATTAGCCCATGCTATAGTCAACAGAATGATGGTTGACAATGGAAGTGCAGTCAACCTACGTCAACTCTTAGTAATTCAGAAAATGGGCCTGGAAAACATAATCATACGCAGAGTAGAGGTATTCACCGGATTCAACGAGTACACCTCGACTGCCATCGGCCATATCACGCTTGACATGAAAACACCGCCAGTTGTCTTAAAGTAGACGTTCACGATCGTAAGCGACCCATCTCCCTACAATAGGATTCTTGGGATACCTTGGTTGTTTAAGATGGATGTCGTTACTTCCGTTAAGTATCAAAAAATCTAATTCTACATCCTAAGAAGAAGAGTCGGAGAAATCAAGTCTGACCAGGCCGCATCTCGACGATGCATTATGCAAGTATTAAAGGAATCAAAGAAGAAGACATTCAGGTCCGAAAGGATGAATAAGTTACTCAATAGCAATTACAGTAGGCAGATCAAGAAGATGGTGCCCAAGCAGACTAGATAAGATGGAAACCCGAAGAGGAACATCATTATTGATCCCAAGCAGCCAGAAAAGATGGCTAGAATCGGCTCACGTTTAAGCCCAGCCGAGAAAGAAGAATTCATGGCTTTCCTTAGAGAAAATCGTGACATCTTTGCATCATCACCTTCCGACATGCCCGGCATCGATTCCGAGGTAGCTTGCTATAAGCTACACGTCAACCTCGCTGCCAAACTGGTGATCTAAAAAAGAAGGCATTTTGCACCTAAACGAGTGATGATCATCGAAGCATAAATTGACAAGCTATTGGAGGCCGGATTCATAGAAGAGGTAGCGCACTTAGCATGGCTTGCCAACGTCGTGCTAGTAAAGAATAAGGAGAAGGGCAAATTGAGGGTTTGTGTATACTACACTGACCTCAACAAAGCATGCTCAAATGATCCTTATCCACTTCCCCGAATCGATCTATTAATAGATTCAACTTTTGGGAACCAGCTGCTCAGTTTCTTAGACGCCTACTCTGGCTACAACCAAATAGCCATGTACGAGCCCGACAAAGAGAAAACCGCGTTTGTGATTGAGCGAGGCACCTACTGCTACAAGGTCGTGCCCTTTGGCCTCAAGAACGTATGAGCTACTTACCAAAGGTTAGTAAACATGATGTTCAAGAAGCAAATTGGAGTAACCATGAAGGTCTACGTCGACGACATCATGGTGAAAGGCAACCAGAGGTCAGACCATATTGGCAACCTGGCGAAAACTTTCAAGATCTTTAGAAAGTACAAGATGAAGCTCAATCTCTCCAAATGTACATTTGGAGTATCTTCAGGCAGATTCTTAGGGTACCTAGTAACCCAACGACGAATTGAAGCACATCCCAAGAAAATCCGAGCGATCATAGAGATGAAATCTTCAACCACCTTAAAGAAGATCCAAAGCTTGATTAGACGAGCAGCCGCCCTCAACCGATTTCTTTCGCTGTCCATCGATCGATGCAAGCCCTTTTTCAAGGCCATCAAGAGGACACAATGAGACAAATGGATGATAAGTGTGAAAAAGCTTTCCAATGCCTGAAAAAGTATCTTACATCACCTCTTTTACTATCCAAGCCGGAAGATCGAAAAGAGCTGGGGGCCCAACTGCCGGTATTCTACACTTTTAAAGCTCTTCTCGATGCGGAAACTAGATACCCGAAGATCAAAAGGTTAATTTTGGCGCTAATTGTTGCGGCTCAAACCATACTTTCAAGCTCATACAGTCATTGTCATGACTCAATATCCTCTACAATCAATCCTACATGGTCTGGATACTTCTCAACCAGTGATGAAATGAGCGTTGGAACTTGGCCAATATGGTTTAGTTTTCCGACCTCGCACGGCTATAAAGGCCCAAGCCTTAGCAGACTTCATAGCAGAATTCATGCCTAGCCTAGGCAACACAATAGAGCTACCCAATGATGCCCCAGAAGCAGCCGAGCACACCTTAGCCACACATGTTCCCCCTAATGGAGACTTCTGGCATTTGCATGTCGACGACGCATCCAATTACAAAGGCTCGGGAGTAGGCGTGGTCCTTATCACCCCAGACGGTTCAATGCTCGAGCAGGTGATCACTTTAAGTTTTGAAGCATCCTACAACGAAGCAGAGTACGAGGTCCTACTAGCAGGCCTCCGAATGGCAAAAGACTTGACGATGAAAAAGCTCGCAATTCATTCCGATTTCCAGCTAATCACCAGCCAAACAATTGGGGAGTACACAGTAAAACATCCAAGGATGGCGAAATACCTAGAGAAAATATGCAAGCAACTTGAGGCATTTTAGACTTACACTTTCGCAGGCAGACAACGCTCACGCGGACGTACTAGCCGGCCTAGGCTCCGCCCTCGACTACTAACTCAAACCTTCTATCCCGATGGAGTATCCAGACAAGCCAAGCATAGAAGCAGAGCCGGTAGCCGAAGTCTCATAGGTTAGTATAACTCTCAACTGGTAAAGTTTTATTATAGACTACCTGGTTAATGGCACACTCCCCACGGAAAGGTTGGAGTCTAGAAAGCTACAAATAAAGGCAGCACGCTACTGCATATGGAATGACATTCTCGTTCGAAGATTCTACACCAGACCACACATCCGCCGCCTAGTGATTCCCGACGACCTAAAGGTTCTAAGCTCAATCCAGAAGGCGTTTGTGGAAATCACTCCGGAGGTCGATCCTTAGCACAAAAGCCTCTTTAACGCAGACTACTATTGGCCAACACTATAAGCTGGTACCAGCACTGCCTGCCAGTGAACTACACCAATAGAAGAGTCATTGGCCGTTCATGCAGTGGGCAATCGACCTGGTAGGCCAATGCTGCCCACTATTGAGGGCAAAGGCATGATGATCGTGGCAACCGATTACTTCACCAAATGGGTAGAAGCAGAGCCCATGACAACCACGACTCAGACGGACATAGAGCACTTCATATGGAGGAACATCATTTACCGATTTGGCATCCCTCAGTCCATCGTCACCGACAACAGCCTGCAATTCGTGGGCAAAGATTTGGCAAAGTTCTTCCAAAAGTATGGCATCAAGCAGCACATGTCCACGCCAAAATATCCTCAAGGCAATGGGCAGGCCGAAGCATCCAACAAGATAATCCTCGGCTGCCTCAAGAAATCCCTTTCCGACAAGAAAGGAAAATGGCCAGACAAACTCCCCGGATGTCTATGGGCATATTACACCACCAAAAGATAAGCAACCGGTGATACTCCTTTCTCTTTGGCATTTGGTTCAGAAGCAATCATTCCTCCCAATGTCATCGTGCCAAGTATCAGCACTCTACTACCAAGCATTGAGCAGAACAATAAGGAGATGGCCACAAGCTTAAATCTGGCAGAGGACAAACGCGAGCAGACCATCACTCGCATCGCAGCCTACCAGCAGCAACTCCTCTCCAGCTACAACAAAAGGGCTAAGATTCGACAGTTTCAACCATGAGATTTAGTCCTAAGAAAAGCCTTAATCACTGCTCGCAAAGAAGGCTCCAAAAAGATGGATCCCATCTGGGAATGTTCGTACAAGATTAACAGAGTAGGTAGCAAGGGTAATTACACCATCGCCACCATGAACGACAAAGAGATCGAAAAGCAGTGGAACACTTACAATCTAAAGAAGTACCATGTATGACCACCCACTACATCAAAGCCTAAAGAACTCAACCAGCTCAACGGGCACCACCTCGCAAACCAAGGATTATCCAGTTGTTATGCAGTCTCTACTTTACAGCTAAGTTTTCATTCATTTCACTCGTTTTTAAATGAGGAATTCATAAGTAATTTACAAGTTGGCTCGACTACATGTCTACAACAACTGATCACTCATGCACTTCAAAAGAAGGTCGGCCATTTTTAGGGACTCATCGCAGGAATTGCACCCCCTGAGGAACCAACCATGCTCTCTAGTGCGAGAGGGTAAACCAATTCTCTAACACCCATATGGGTCTGCCCTACAAAGCAAAATGATAAACTCTACACTCCGAATATCCAGACATGGATGAGCCGGGCTACCATAGTATAACTAGATGCACAATGGCTTGTGTCGAGATTCCTAGAAGTAGCCACAATGGTCTTTTTCAAGGTTTAGCTAACTGAAGGATTTTAGGTCTTTTGGCCTAATCCATGGGGAACTGGGCCCTAGAGACGGATGGGGCACATAACGCAGAATGCCCTATGGACCGCTGCCCTGGAACCCTAAAGCTGCTACCGAGTGCACTAAGGTAGCCTACGGTTTCTGAAAGACTACCTACGGCTTGCCCTTTGAGCCGTAAAGCTGTGCTAGACTTATACAACAACACGTTTTTGTGAAAGGTTAAACAAGCTAGCATGCATATACGAAGCTTTATTCACTGTCGACATGCTACGTAGTCGATAAGATTCACCTCTTCCAAGCGCAGAACGACCTACACCAAGTCTTAAAGTGTTATGATACTTGCTACGCAACCTACGGAATTGGAGAAAGCCAAGGTTAACAGCCTAGTGGTTATGCTGCTTCTGTAAGTAAGGTGTCTGGCTGCTAACCCTATGGCTAATAACTTTGTGAAGTTCTAGACCAACATTTACAGCTGCATAGGCTACGCGAACCTGTCTACTTGTAGAAAAGTAGCATGCCTGCCACTGGTCTATAAAGTCTAAAGGTTAGGGCATAAACAAAAGAAGCGAAGATGGAAAAAAAAAACCGAAGGAAACAAGTTTATTAAATTTTCTAGCAAAATTGATAAACAATTAGTAAATACCGAAGGAGTTCAAGCAAAGTAAAAGCAACGAGGAAAACAAAGAAAATCCCAAAGGCTACCTAGAAGACTACTTTTTAGCAGCTTGAACATCCCACGACTACTCGGTTGCAACACCTTCAGCAGCCGCGACGCTCTTCACTCTCAGCAGCAGCATCATCCAGCACTTCACCCTAGCTGCCCTAACCTGAGCACCAACCTCTCCAACTTCTTCACCAATAGAAGCCTCGAAAGTAAAGACGACCAAGTCTTCCGGAGAAATAAAGAAGGTCTCGAAGTCTTTACCAGAAATCTCAAAGTCAGACAGTCGCCCAAAGAGATGGTCTCCATAACCCAGCTTGTAGAAATCAGCTTGACTCTGAGTAAGTGAAGCCTCGAACCCAGCCTTCTCACCCTTCAACTGCTCATTCTCCTCAAGCAGACAATCACTGACCCACTGCAGCTCTTCCACTTCTTTCTTCAGACTGTTGTTGATCTTCAAAGGACCTTGGAATTCCAACACTTGAGGCTCAAGCCTATTAATGACTTTTTTAAAGTGGATCACTTGGTTGTAAGCAGCGATCAATTCTTCATTCTTTGCGTAAGCAGCGAAGCGAAGCTCAGAGACAGCACGCTTAAGGTCTTGAATCTGAGGTATGGAACACCCGATCTCCTTCTCTGCACTTCCATACTTTACTTGGATCGTGTCAATCCTAGTCATCAAATCCACAATCTCTTGGCGAGCGGTCTCAAGCTGCAGAGAAGTGGGGGCAGAAATGTTAAACCCCTTCAAAGCAGCAAGCTCAGATTCCAACTTCTTGACTTTCTCGACCAAAGAGTAAGCTTCGGCTGCCACGGCTCTTGCCACCTCCTTGGCAGCCTTGGTATCCTTTTGATTAAGGAACATAGACTCGGCTGCTAGAATCGCCGTTTTATGCATCATAGCCAGCAGAGTAATCCTCATGTACTCGGTCGTATGCTTTGCAAAAGAACTTGGGCCAACAACCCCCTTGATGCCATCAACAAACGTGGCACACATATTCATGTCCTCGAGCAGATGTGGTATAAAGAGCGCATAAATCTCAGTAGCTTCCCCAGAAACAGACTTGGTGGATTTCTCACAACTGTCTGCACGAGCAGTCTTCTTCTTCTTAGCAGACGAATCGGTCTTAGCAATAGAGGGAAAAGGGTTTTAGAGCCATTTTAGCAGGCAAAGGTACCTTGTCACTTTTCATAGTAGCAAGCTTTTCCAAAGGTGAACTAGACTTAGCCCTGGACGGACGTGTTGGCATAAATTTCGGCACTGCAGGCACGGAGGAACTTATACGCTAAGTAATCCTATCAGCAATTGAACTAGCCACCCTTGGAATGGCAGGCGTCACCGGCACAGATCTAGTAGCCTCATCATTATCACCCTTGGGAGAAGTTAATTCAATCACAAGCTTGGGAACAGCCGGCGAACCTTCAAGAGCAGCGGGAGAAGTCTTTGGCTTTTTTTCAATTGGCGTCTCTTGAGCAGGTGGGGAAGGTCTCTTTTTCCAACCTTCATTTGCAGTGGGCTCCACAACGACGATCAAACGAGCTAATGCCTTCGCCTTGATCTGTTTTATCTCCTCTTTTTAAGGCAGCCCACCTTTCTCCCGACGAAGAGGACTAAGCAACCAACGCCACTTACAGTATTCGGAAGGGATACCCAGAGTGACATGCACTTTCTTCATGTCCGGAAAAGTCTAAGGAGTTGAGCAGCGGGAGACAATCAGAAAATTAGAGAGCAGCTTAGCACAAATACAAAGCAGCTGAGAGATTAAGCAGCTTACTTATCGGATATGAAGACCGTTGGAACACACAACTCGAAGGAAGAATCAGACTCCCACTCTCTACTTATCCCCAAAGTCTCATTGGCCCAGCCTTGCTCGAATGATCGAAGAGCCTATGGCAGGATCCCAGCTACCCAACTCCCTCGATGTGGCCTATGTCAAAGAAGTACCAAAATTCGTTGATGGTTAGATCTAAGTTAAAGAATTGGCTTAGATTGAAGAATCTCACCGTCACACGGACCGTGTTAGAAGAACATTGAGCGGGGGCACATCTCATGGAGCAAAGCACTTCTTGGACGAAACGCAGCATAGGAAAAGTAAACCGCAACACAAAATAGTAGGGGTGGAACTTGATGGCTCTCCGAGCCCCACCACATGGCTCACGGCTGCTACCATCCTTGACACGCTTCACACACACTCCCGATGGTATAGCATGCCTATATGCCTCAAGGAAGTCTTTAAACAAATCATCGAAGCTAATTTTGAAATAAGCAGCCTTGAAGTAGCTAACCTTGCTCAAAGACTCACCTTGACGATACAATGGCGGCACCCCATCATCATTCTTGTGGCTCGAGGAAGATATGCTTGAAAAAAATTCTACAAAGACGCGAAGAAAATTCATTAGACGGTTGGTTGTAAAAAAAAAAAAAAAAAAAAAGGGCTCGGCACAACAAGCCTCACAACCCAAGCAGCTCTCGGCCTCTCTCTCTCCTTTTGGACATGGGCCCAGGCCAATAAGCAAAAAAAGAAAAAAAAAAAAAAAAAAAGCAAAAGCAGCCAGATGCCCCAGCTTGGTCCGATTCGATGGCCCAAAAATCCCTTGGCCTACTCTTCTTCTTCTTCATGCACGGGCCCGAGCCCAATTTTTTTTAAAAAAAAAAAAAAAGAGGATGAGGCCCTCGCCTCACCCCCTGGCCCGCCGCGCCAAGTCCAAACCACGACACCTAAACAAATCAACTCTCGGCCCGAGCCGAGATAGGAGCTGCACCAAAATCACAAGGCTACCCCACGACAACCCTTGTGTCGTGACCTTTCCAAGACGTTTCTCACACTTCGACCCCTGTCGAGCCAATTTCAAGCCCCGAGGCTCCCAAAAAATTAAGAAGACAAGAAAAATTAATTTTTCTTACCTTGAAGCGGCGTGAAGACGAAGCAAACAATGAAAGACAATCCTTTGCACGGGCAAGTTGTAGAAGATTGCTAGAGGAGGGGGAACAAATATCCTCTAAGCTCTCTCTCTCTTGTAGGGTAGAATTAATTGCTCTCCAAAGTTGATTCAATAATCCACTTGAGGTGGACTTAAATAGGCTTTGGGAGAAATTTATTTCCCTTTCCTAGAAGGATCTAATTTCCAATTAAAGAGAGAATCTACATCAAAATATGAAACAATCATATGTTTCCTAAAGCATGAAGATCTCTACATCTGCTGCCCTTTTCTACGAGCAGCTTAACAGGTGTGGGGGCATTTGTGGAGCTAAAAATAATTAAGAAAAATATGGAGGCGACACGTGGATTCTTGGGTAAAAAGACAAAATTACCCTCTAGGCACACTTGAATTCCTACGCGCAAGCAGGGGGCAATCACAATTCAATCAAGGTCAAAAGTGATCAAAATAGGTAATTATTCAAAACCTATTTCATCCATCCTCATCAAATCCTCCCCACATGGTAACTCCCAAATTATTTCTTTCAAATTATATTAATTGGCTAATTAATTGATTTATTACTCAATTAATTTATTAATTAGCTAATTAATTGCAAATTACACCCAAAAACCACTAAATGTGGCCAGTTCCTATCTCTCCCAAATGGGCCACCCACACCCCTATAAATACCACCCAATTTTCTCTAAAAACCTAAGTTGAATCCTCTTGCAAAATTCTTTAAATTCTCCAAATACTATTCCCTCAAAATTCTAACTTTGGCATCGGAGGTTCTTCAGCCAAAGCCCCCCCTTCCCCAATTCATCGTTGGCGTGTGAGGCTCTTGACCTTGACCTAAGGTGTTAATTGTTTTTACAGGTGCATTTTCGTCCAAGAACAAGGCCACAATGACTTTCCGTTAAATGAAAATCCTTCTCCATTTCATCTTTCGGGATGTACACCAATCAACAATTATGAGTCATTCACATTGACAACTTGATAAACAAGCATTTTCTCTAAGAATGACACTCACTAGTATAATTATGAGGAAACCAACACCTACATTTGATGACAGACAAGAGTTTAATACACAAGATACTCCAAAAATATCTTCCTTTTTTTTTCGGCACTTCAAAATAAATTACAACGAGGATCCTCGAGGAATGCTAATTCCAAAAAGATCCAACTTTAACCTGTACCGTATTACAAAAGGAAAATTACTAACCCAAATACACGAGTATTCATATTTAAGTCCTAAAGAAGTTAAGTGATCACAACTATATTTTATTCGCGAAAGATATGTCGAATTGAGAGTGATAATATCTAATCCAACAATAGTTACAAACCCATTTCTTACTTAGAAAGTGTCTTCACAATGTTCAAAGTATCATGCTTGAAGCCCTCCATGTGGAAATGCTGGCGTGGAATAATCTTAATGTACGAATAAAATGCCACGCAAGCAATAGTAGGCCCTACCCAAAATACCCAATGCCCATTCCAGAGGCGGCCCCCGTGAATAAGTGCAGGGCCAAAACATCTAGCCGGGTTCATCCCGACTCCGGCATACCCCTTTGTGGCGGTAACGGTGGTTGAGATAAAAATAAGGAGGCCCACAACTATTCCGACGATAGAGAATACTACAACTCGGCCCAAAGCATGGGCTTGGCGGTGGTCAAATGCTATCCAAATCGAAGCAAAGAGAAACACAAATGTGCAAAATATCTCAAGCCAAAGGGCTTGGGTGGTCTCAATGCCCATTATGATGGGCCCATGTGGGCCTGGGGCAATGACAGTGAGGGTGCAACCTCCAAGTGAAAATGTTCCTTCAATGCTGTTGTTTACGACTGCCTTGAGTGCTAGGGCACCTAGTACCGCCCCGACGCATTGGCTCAAGATATAGATGGCAGCGCGTGAGAGAGAGATGAGGCCGAGAAGTGCCGCAGATAGCGTTACAACGGGGTTGATGTGACCGTCGGAAATAGGATTGGTGGCGAGGAGAAGAATTGCAACTGTGATGGAAATGAGGATTGCCATGATGAGGTTTGGTATTGTGGTTTTGGTCTCATATGAGGAGATCACTATTGTGTCTATAGCAAAAACAAGCACTGCTGAGCCAACTAGCTCTGCCAGAGATGCTCTCCAAACCTGCCAATTAGGTGAAAACTTAAAAAATTTAGCATAGTAATACTATTCATAATTCTAATAGAATACGTATAAGATATTCTAATAATCTAATTTAACCTAGAATATACAGAGGGAGATTGGAATTTGAGTTCAGATGAGAGTATATTGCTCTAGATAACTTGCTAACATTCAAGTGTGTTAAGATCATTGTTCTAAATATCTCCGCCTAGCGTCGCCTAGGGCCCGCCTAGGCGCTAGGTGGCTAGTCACCCCCTCATTAATCCCTATTGTTTGAAAATTAAGAAATGAAGCTTAAACGTGCCTAGGCGGCCGTCTAGCCTCATAAGCACTTGTCTAGGCCGCAACTCTCACTTAGACAGAAAATAGATAAATTTCATTTTGCATTTTATTTTTTTAATAAATAGTAATAAACTTGTTGAGTACTTGGATTAACACTCATTATATGCTTGTCCCTATGTTTTCAATATGTTCTACTACTTTATATCTATATGTCATTCTATTTTTCAATTTATGTAATTAAGGTTCTAAAAAGCGTTAGGGGCTAGTCGGGCGGTGGATAGGAGCTTAGCGCCTAGGCGTCTAGGCAGTTTTTTTTAATTAATTTTATTATATAACATATAAATAAATTTCTACTTATATTAAAATAGATAAATGTATTGGGATACAAAAATTGCAAAATAGAATAAAATATATAATATAAAGTATAAGAACATACTGAAAACATGAGGAACAAGCATATAATGAGTGTTCATCCAAGTATTCTACATGTCTCTTACAATTTATTGAAAAAATAAAATGCAAAATGAAAGTTATCTATTTTTTGAGTTGCGACCTAGGTGGGTTCCTAGGAGGCCTAGGCGGGCACCCTAGGCAGACATAGGTAGACGCCTAGTTAGGTCTAGGCAGACGCCTAGGTAGGTCTAGGTGCCCTTTCCTAATTTTCAAGTGCCTAGGTATTAATTGGGGAGGTGGCTAATTGCCTAACGCCTAGCTAGGGCCTAAGTGATGCTAGTTGAGATTTTTAGAACAGTGATCTCAATACAATTATGTATTTTTTTAAGTATAAATAGACATTTATTTATATGTTACATAAAAAATTATTTAAAATTAAAAAAACCGCATATGCACCCCTGCCCACCACCAGACTATCGCTTATCGCCTTTTAGAACCTTGATTAAGATGCACCTTTTAATGGTAGGTTACACCTATTTGTGACTTTGAATTCACTGATACATGTTGTAAGAACCATTTATTTATAACTAATCCATAATCTTATAAGTGAATTAGGAACATGAATTCATTAAAGAACTCCAACCCATGGCCTAAAACCTATAATTCCCCTTCTATTCTCCCCCCAATCCATTCCAACCTAAGTTCTAATTTGGACCTAAAACCTAAAACCTAAAAAAAAGCCAGAAGTAGCCTAGGATTTAGGCCAAGATTAGTGGTGGAGCCCCTACCCACATGGGTGTGTCTCCCACTTGTCTGCCAATATAATTGAGCCCAACGATTCTTTTGGTTGATCAACGGCTCACATTCAAATGAGCTGTTGGTTATCCAATGGTCCACATTTAATTTAGTTAATATTTTTGTTATATATTTATAAATTTATTGAATCCAACGACTGAGATAGAATATGATCAAATCTAACGATAAAAAAAGAAGATCTAACGCTCCAAATTTAAATTCAACGGTTAAAATAATTATAAAAAATTATTTAACTCAAAATTCACCCAAAAACTCTATAAATACCTATATATTTGTTGAAACATCCACACAAAACTCACTTTTCTCCTACAATTCTTCCAATTTTTCTTTCTACCATCTTCCAAAACTATGTGTTTGCTCATGTGTCTTGTGTTTATACATCTCTATCATGTGTTTCATATTCTTCTATGGTGTTTCATGTATCGGTTTAGTGATTTTTCAATGATCATCAGAATTTAAATATTTTTAGGTTAAAATGTTCATAAAATTAATTTAGTATAGTGTAACATCTCACATCGCCCAGTGGAGAGATCCTTAAATGTATATTCTCATCCCTACCTAGCACGAGACCTTTTGGAAGCTCACTGGCTTCGGGTTCCGTAGGAACTCCGAAGTTAAGCGAGAAGGGGGCCAGAGCACTCCCAAGATGGGTGACCCACTAGGAAGTTGCTCGCGAGTTCCTCGAAACAAAACCGTGAGGGCGTAGTCGGGGCCCAAAGCGGACAATATCGTGCTACGGTGGTGGAATGGGCCCGGGAAGTGGTCCGCCCCAGGCCGGGATGTGACAAATGGTATCAAAGCCAATCCCTGGCCGGAAGTGTGTCGACGAGGACGTTGGGCCCTAAGGGGGGTGGATTGTAACATCTCACATCGCCTAGGGGAGTGATCCTTAAATGTATATTCCCATCCCTACCTAGCATGAAGCCTTTTGGGAGCTCATTGGCTTCGGGTTCCACAGGAACTCTGAAGTTAAGCGAGAGGGGGCCAGAGCACTCTTAGGATGGGTGACCCACTGGGAAGTTGCTCGTGAGTTCCCAGAAACAAAACCGTGAGGGCGTAGTCGGGGCCCAAAGTGGACAATATCGTGCTACGGTGGTGAAACGGGCCTGGGAAGTGGTCCGCCCCAGGCCAGGATGTGACATATAGTCTACATAATTTTTTTTTAAAGTTAATTTAAAAAAAAAAATTAGCCTAAATTCATTTTTTAATAATATGGGGCTAAAATTTTAGATCAAAAGAGTTGGAGCAGAAAAGTTGATTCTGGGTTAAAACCTAAATTTTCTGTGCTAAAAATTTTAGGTTTTAGACCAAGTGTTGGAGATGGCCTAAGCGTTGCACTTAAATTACTTAATCATTTCCTATGAAGTCATCACTAATGTAAATATTAATTCCTAAATATGCAAACCTTCGAAGAAAATAACTCGTGGAAGCCCAACTTTTGACTCAAAGTGAAAGGACTTCGCTTCTTCGCTTCTTCAATATTCCAGTGCTCTGACCTACAAAACCATTTGCAGAAAAACCATAGCACACTAAACAATTGTTCTAATTTTATTTTTTTTATAAAAAGAAATTGTATTCTAAAATATTTTAATACATGAAATTAAAGATTCGAAACCGGATGCAAAGACGATAGATACACACTGTCTTGACCAACTGACATAACCGGAAAAAAAAAAAAATTGTTGGGAAGAATGTGGTACTTGCATTGGTGAGGAAGAAAAGGGATGAACTCTCTCATCTTCTGCAACTGGCATGTTTTGCTCCATTTTTGTATAGGATTGAAATAATTATTGAGTTTGAGAGTTCAAAAAGCGTATGGAGATATATATACAGTCAGTTTGGATATGTGTGTATTGGGCAGGCAGACAAAAATATCTGTTAGATATTAAAAAATCTAATTCTATATCAATCTACCATTAAATTTTTGAACCAGACTTCCGGCCGGCCGGTAACCGCACCCTACTTATTTATTATGTGATGTACACTACTTTCTAATGCCAAACTTATTATTGATACCCTACCCAAAAATTTATTATGTGTTCCCTTTTTTGGTGAAAATATAAGCAAAGATAATTGCATAATATATTATTATATTTTGCAGTAATAATTATCTCCGTTGTTTATATGAATTTGAATTATATATGATGTTTTGATATATTTATAGGCAGTTCACACCCTTGTTAATTTATATCCATTGGTTTCTTGAATTCTTTCAATCCTACAACGGAAATTAAAAAAGATGTGTGGGAGATAAAAATGAGCAGGTAAATAGCACCACTCTTAGACAAACATCAATGAGCCATATATGTCCAACTCAGCTGAAGTTGTTAGAAATTATATATTGTAGTAATTAATATTAGATTAAAATATTTGTTTGAATTTTGTAAGTGCTTCTCATCAAACGTTGTTGATGGCTAATCTAACATTTAAACAAAATCTATAGGTTGACAAAAAAAAAAAAAAATTGTAATCGTTTCTCATCAAACAGCAAACTTTGTTTGAATCAATTGGTGCCACCGTTTCTAAAGTGGCACTACAGTGTAAAGCATTTCCAAGATATTCTCTAAAATAATTAAAAAAATTTATCTTACAGAGACAAATTTAAGAGAACACATTTTTAAGAGCAACTCCATCCATTCTCCAATTGATAGGGTCATTGGGTTGAATTGCCCGTGACGTATAAAATTGTTTACATGCAAATAAATTAAATGACAGCATAATACAAAATAAATTAAATTATTTAAATTATTAAAAAATAAAAACACGAAGAAAATTCCTCCAAAATTGTTTTTCACCGATAGATAATCATATACAACAATCCTATAGAAAACAAATTTAATATCGTTGGTATGAATTCAGAATGAAAAATTTAAATACAAAATCAAATTGTTTACCGAATAGAGCAAGATAGATCAATGTAGGGAGATGAGATATGGAGATTGAGCTGGAGGGAGTATTAAAGGATGAATGTGAAAGAAATGGAGGGAGGGCAGATTTGAAGGAAGTTGATGGGGGAGGGAGGTGCAGAAGCAACTGCTACAAAATATTTTGCAATTTCCACCTCTACGGTTGAGCAATTTGATCACAAAAATAAACTTCATCGAGCGAGATGTTGGCTACAAAATGTATACTGTCGAAAATTTGCACGACGAATGTTACATTCATCTTGCTAATGCTCTTCTCGCGAAGAATCCTCTCGTGACATAAGGTTTGGTAGGCAAATCTTCGTCGAGTGAGATGTTGGCGCCAAATCTACCCGCGTTTTTTCTCAGCCTTTGTGCGGCAAGAACTTCGCAAGATGAATCGACTTTCGTCTCTCAAACTTAGTGCGACGAAGAAGCTTATTCACCTAAACAATTGTGCGAAGAAGGACTTTGAATTTAAGTATTTATTTAGAATTTTGAAGTTTATGTAAACAAAGAATATTATATAATTGTTTTTTGTCAAAGTTTATTCCATATTTCATTAAACTTTGACAGAAGAACAATTAGAAAATACTTTGTTTACATAAACTTCAAAATTTCAAACAAACACTTATATTCAATTTTTATCCAAATAAAAACTAAAATCAAATTATATTAACCGAATAAATCAAATTAACCAAATAACTACTTAAACTCTAAATTTAATCCAAATACAAATTAAAGAAATTTTAAAAATACCGTCCACAAATACATACTTAAAAAAATATTATTCGTGCATAACAATTAAGTAACACTTTTACTACGCTGGTATTCTAGGATTTCGTTGTTCTTCTGTTTATCGCTCGACATCATACTTCCACTCTTAGAAACACCCTTTGAAGATGCCATCGATGAACTTCATCAAGTTTGGGTTCGTTTTGTGAGATCCCACATCGTCCAGAGGAGTGGATCCTATGAGTCTTATATGTATATTCTCATCTCTACCTAGCGCGAGGCCTTTTGGGAGCTCACTGACTTCGGTTTCTATCAGAACTCCGAAGTTAAGCGAGTAGCGCGCGAGAGCAATCCCATGATGGGTGACCCACTAGGAAGTTCTCGTGTGAGTTCCCAGAAACAAAACCGTGAGGGCGTGGTCGGGGCCCAAAGCGGACAATATCGTGCTACGGCGGAGTCGAGCCCGGGATATGGTGGGGGCTCTGGGCCGGGCTGTGACAATTTGGTGTCAGAGCCTAACCCTGGTCGCATGTGTGCCGACGAGGACGTCGGACCCCTAAAGGGGGGCGAATTGTGAGATCCCACATCGCCCATGGGAGTGGACCCTGTGAGCCTTATATGTATATTCCCCCATCTCTACCTAGCACAAGGCCTTTTGGGAGCTCACTGGCTTCGGGTTCTATCAGAACTTCGAAGTTAAGCGAGTAGCGTGCGAGAGCAATCCCATGATGGGTGACCCACCGGGAAGTTCTCGTATGAGTTCCCAGAAACAAAACCGTGAAGGCGTGGTCGGGGCCCAAAGCGGACAATATCGTGCTACGGCGGAGTCGAGCCCGGGATATGGTGGGGGCTCGGGCCAGGATGTGACACGTTTCGTTAATAATATAATTACATTGTTATGCAAAAAATAATTAATTATTAAACACCATAATAAACTATTTAACAAAGAAAATTATCAATTTACTAATTCACTCTTACTGCTATGTCATCCAACATAGATTTTTTCAGCTCCTCCGACACCAATTTCCTAGACGCTCACACTGTAGAACATTTGTTCTGCACTAGTACGCCAACGTCGTGCATAAGCAGGGTGCGCTTCCGTCTTAGCTTCCCTGAATTCATCATAAATGATTCTCTTAGGAAGGCCATATCTCACCATTAGAGCCTGCACCGACATTCTCTTAGTTTTTTTTTTGTCTACGAAAAAAATATAAATTTCATAATCAAACTAAGTATTTCATCCAGTAATTTTTTACAAGAAAAAAAATAAAATTATTAAATCCATATAAAATTTAGTATTACCTTTTCGAGATTCTTCTCCCTCACATCTCTTAGTTGTAGGAGCAGCCGAATTTGACATCATATAGAAAATTAAAACAAAAATTTGGATATGAGGGGTTTGGGGAAGAAGAAAACGGACTTTAGGGTTTTGGAAAAAAGAATGTGACGAAAAGGGAAAGTGAATCTGTCATTTTAAAGAACATGTGGGACCTTTACGCGACGAAGATTTCGTCGCGTAAAGTCCATCGTAAATAATTCGCCTTCAAATGCTGACCTAACTCACTTTGCGCGACAAAAAATTTGTCTCTCAAAACTTTGCTTTGTGCAATGAATCCTTCATCGCGCCAACCTTGTAGTAAATACTTCGTCTTAAATGGGTCACCAATCATTTCAGGATAACTTTATGTGACGAAAACTGCTCACGTAAAGGTTTGGCGGGAAAATGTTCGTTGAGCGATATGTTGGCACCAAATTTCCCCTACTAGTGTTTTTTTTCTGAACCTTTGCACGAGCAACAGTAGGTGTTGTCGTGCAAAGGCCTTTTGTGTGACTGTTTATTTTGTCACATAAGGTTTTTAATATTTTTTTTCTCAACACATTTTTGCACAACGGGATCCTAGTTTCGCTGTGCAATGTCCCATAATACAGCAAAACATGTTACTTCGTGCAAATAGTTTTTTCTACTAGTGTGATGTGGAGGCTATGCATAAGGCATGTGATCAATTTCAAAGAACACCTATGTTGATGTGCATTTTGATTTCCATTAAGTTGTGGAGGTTATGGTGATGTGTTCAAAAATTTAACTTGGTATCTTCATTATATGATGTTGGGAACTACTTGCGATTGATACTGCAAGATGAGAGTTGTTTCCAAATTCCAAGTAGCTAATCTAGATTCAAATGCATTAGGGGATTGTAGCCTACTTGGTTAAAAGTATTCACCTTAACATTTGAGGTTTCAAGTTCGATACCCCCCTCCAATATCGATGGTATAGAACAAAAATCCACAATCAAATGCAAATTAGGGCACAACTCCAACTCAGTATGTTCATCACATATAATGACATGAACTTTGGCATTTGTAGCAACTCGTCCCTAATTTTACGGTTTTTATAATTTTAAAGATGTGATTTTACCAAAATGCCCCTGGGGGCAAAAATGTTGACTTTGTTGACCGTCTTGTTGTGTCTTGTAAGACTCATTTCCTTGGCATATCCTGACGGTACTCATTGCTATGAACGTGTGGGCACAAGCATAATTGAATTTGGAGCTAGAACGAAAATTTTACGGAATTCAAAATGTTAGGGGTTTTTGGTAATTTTACAATCGTTGGATATTTTCTCGTTTCATCTTATTTGGCCTAGTTATGTGAGCCACTAGGGCCCACATATGTTTCCTCGTTCCCTAGTTCCCTCTCTTTCAGTCACTCTCTTTCTCTCCCTTCACACACACAGTCTCTCTTTGCCTTTCTCTCATTTTCATTTCTCTGCACTCTTCTCTACTCTTCAAGAGACACACATACACACATATACAGACATATAAAAACAACAAGAAAAACCCCATCATCGCCATCCTTGTGCCCCTGCTAGATCCTCAAACCAGGAACGACGGAAAAACCCCTCAAAAACCTCTCTATTGCACTGCGCTGTGCAGCCACTGTGCACAAAGTTTCTCAGTGAGTCTTCACCGTTTTCGACGAAGGTGAGCTTCAAAAATCATCCCAAACTTCATAGATCATGTCTTAGGGCATGACTATGATAGTTTTGATTGGCGTGTTGTGGTTTTGGACGTAGGAAACCCTCGGGGAAAGCTTCCCCAATTTTCCAGCGAGGGAACCCCTTTTTGCAAGCGTTTTTCGGCCAACTCTAACCACGACTCTGTCTCTTTTTGGTATGAATCTCTTCCCCTCTTGTCAAGATTCATTTTGGCTTTTGAATCTTTGAAAATGGTTTAGAATCGAGCTCAAACGGAGCTTTGAAATTTAAGCCCAAAAATCGACCAGTTTTAGGCCTCGGGATAAAGGTGAGTACTCCTGTACTTGGGGGCGCATCGCACCCACACCTCCCCGAAGGTATTGTGTTCTGTCGCTATCCACATCGGCATAGACCATTTTTCTGGCCAACTTTCCAGCGACCCAACTCGGTGCGTGGTGACGCGTGCGGTGCACGTGGACTCCCGGGCTGCCGTACCATGGCGGCACATGCAGCTGTGCGTGGAGGAACCCGAGGTCCCTCTTTAGGTTTTTCGACGTCCCGAATCCGAATATGATGTCAATTTTCCCAAATTTAATCGTCTGAGTAGGGTTTTACTAATTGATTTTTTTTTGTGCTTAGGTGCGTTTGTTAGTGGAGACCCCGTCCTCTTTAGTTTGCACGGCTCTTTGGCGACAGAGTATCTATGAGTGGGCCCATTCTCAAATTGCATGATTTTATAAAATAATAGGATTGTATTCATGAAGAGCATGATTTCCTAATTTTACGTTTCATGAAATATATTTATGATTTATCGAATTTACGTTTTATGAAACGTTATGAATTATTGGATGTATGCTTTATGAAATATTACAGACTTACAAATATGATTTATTATGGATTTATGATATGATGTTTGAGCTATTGAGCTGCGATGGTATGATTTGGAAAGAATATATTTATGTTTTCCATGCTTACTTAGTGGGTAATCATACAACACATACACATCACACGAGTATGTATCTATCTATGGCCATAGGACACAATTTGATTAGTAGTGAGATACTTATGACATACTCCTAGGTTCATTGGCGAAACCAGTGTTGGATAGCTTCATTAGCCACGGCTAAGGTCGATGTGTTATGTATATATATTTTTTCTTTGGCGTAACCCAGAGTCATATAGCTTCACCTTCGGGTGATGGGACCTACCATGTTTCTTCATTGGCGTAACCCAGTGTCGTACACCTTCACCCTCGGTCAACTATGATACCCCTAGTTAAGTACACTATTTTATGAATTACGAAGGTTTTATGGATTTGCCTTCAGGCGACTATGTTACCATTACTGAGCACTGTTTGCTACATACATGGTTTTCGAATGTTTTTGGCATGCTAGGTTTTTCAAAAACCTATTACCTATTATCCTATATGTGTTTTCAAAATAGGGGGTTAGTATGTTCGAAAGAAAAAAGGTTTTTCGTATTATTATTATTATTATTTATATTAAACTTTGGTCCACTCAAGCTTTGTTTTGTGTCCCCTTCATGACTTAGAATCGAGGCATACGATCTTGGCGGCAAGGCATTCCCGCATCGGTATCTTCGAGTCCTCTCGGTGTAGGACCCATTCCTTTATTCATATCTTTTTATAATATTCCTTTCGCAGTATTTTTTATTAGTTGTATGCTTTGAACATGTTTCCGCATTTGCATATGTCATTATTCATAAATTTACATATTTTATTTATGTTCGTTCTTTCTTTATAACTTGCATACATGTTAAAATGGCTTCGTCACCCTCGGGTTTCGGCCAGCATGTGCCATCCTGATGTTTGGAGGATATCAGGATCGTGGCGTATCAGCATCTATCTATGGTTCCTTTTAGAGTTTCATGAAATGTTCATGTGAGAAATGATTTGTTTAAGAAAAATGGAACGCAAAGAGAATTTATGATTCATTAGAACGATAAATGATGGGCCGGCCTGGTAAGTACTTAGCTGGGCCGTAGAACTAAAAACCACTCTCGGATGAAAAAAAAAAAAAAAAATTATGAAGGGCTCTTTCAACACTTATTTTTTATAAATGTAACATAGTACTATTATCCTTTTTCAATTGGGAGAAGAAGTTCTGATATTCAAGAAATGAATGCTTGTTAATCCAAATACATGGATATATCCATCAAAAGGTCACCAGTATGCTTCAATGAATTACATGATTAACAACAACAGTTTGAGTTTACTTTTTTTTTTTCAATCCCATGTAGGTTGACGCATAAGTTTATGCAGTCCTTTTTAGTAAGTCCAGTTGAATGTGAATTTGAAGACGAGGGCGCTTCCAAATATGTTAAAAGTATATAGGATGAATGTACAGCATGGTATCTTCGGTCTTCATCATCTCCAAGGAACCAGTTCAGTTGGATTTGTCTGCTCATATACAGTTGATTTTTCCGATGTTTCTTGTTTGATTCGAGCAACTGAAATCTTGAATGTTACAGGAATTTGGGTTTCCTTCTAAATTGATGCAGAACTTCTCTTTCTTGTTTATAAAGTCAACTTCGGGTAACAGGTTGCTAGTCATTGCTCTATAACAATCTCCAACTCTATACCTTGTGCTTATTCCCAAACCCAAAAATGGCTCTCATCCATTTTTGCTTGTGGCCCTCTGCAGTGGTGTCCATGTTGTTATTTGCTATGTGCAGTTTATCAGGCATGAACATGAGCCATCATATTGATCATAAACCTATGTGCTGCTTCTTGTTCAGATTTTGGGCGAGAATGGTTTTGGCTAAATTAGATGATGCTTTGTTTGGTTTGCAGATTGCTATGACCCCTTAGATCCAAATGGAAATTTCACGATTACTTTCGACACTTACGATTGGACAGATGATGGCTATCTGGTTAGTATACTATACTGTGATTCTGCTCAAACCCTACATGGAGTTTTTGTTCAATTGTATCTGTGGGAAAAGATTGTTTTAGGCTCCATTTATAGTTGTTCAAAAGCACTTATGCTCATAAGCATTTTTGCTATTAGAAACACTTTTAAATTTTTATTGGAAGTCCGGCTCGTTTGGAAGTGCTTTTATAAATAACTAAAAGAGTTTTTGATGAAAATGTTTTTGAAACCAACTCTTAGTAAAAATCTAAGTGGATCCTAAAAAAACACTTTAAGTACGCTTCCTGCAAGAAACACATATTTGGTGCTTCTTCCAAAAAGCACTACCCAAAATCAATTTCACCAAAAGCGGTTTCAGTAATTTTCAAAGTATTCCAAACAAGCCGCTAGTCCTTAATGGAAAAGCAATTGGAAGTGTTTATTGAAGAAGCACTTTTCATGTGCTTATCCAGATAGCACTTATATATGACCCTTAATTAATACTATCGGGAAAAGTACGAGGCTGCAATTTTACATCTAGAATTGATGATTTCCCTTTTAACATCTTTATCATATTAATGTATATTTTTTTTTGGATTTCTCCAGTCTTCGAACTTACATGACACCAATATGCAAAATTAGTAACAGAAACTTTTGTTGCAGGCAAAAGTAACCATCCAAAATTTCTATCAGTATCGTCATGTGGACAAGCCTGGTTGGCAGCTTGGATGGGTTTGGCAACAGAATGAGGTGATTTGGTCAATGAGCGGTGCGTTTGCTAGTGATCAAGGAAATTGCTCGGTACACAAGAATGATATACCACACTCCTGCAAGAAAAATCCTGAAATACTTGATCTCACGCCAGATGCCTTGTCGGATAACAAATCGGAGGACTGCTGCACGGGCGGTATACTTGATGCTTGGGCTATCAACCCCTCCTAGTCATTCTCTTCCTTTGGAATTAATGTTGAAAACTTGGGAGGGCAACCTTTTGACGGACATCCACCTCTCAATCTTACTTTGAAGGCACCAGGTCTTGGTTACACCTGCGAACCTCTTTTGAATGTTGATCCGACTGTTTCTATGGATTTTGGGGGTAGACGCCAACGTCAAGTTTTCAGTAAGCATTTTAATTGGCCAATACATGCATATATAAAAATGAAATTGTTCTGTTGTCAGACTAATTGATAACATAAAATGAATATGTCAAAGACTGGAAAACTGGATTTCGACAATTTTGTTAGAACGTATGTGTGGTCCATGTTTAAAGTCTTTTAATGTAGGTATATCACATATGCTTAGAAACAAGTCTACTAAGAGAACATTATGTACCCTACATATACTTGTTGATATAGAGTGTGAGATTTTTGCTTGACAAGTTGTGAATCAAAATCTTCGATTATATATAGTCAGGTTAATACATCACCAATTACTTGTTTCCAGGAACATGGAAACATGCACTTATTCCAGTTTTTTAGCTAGCGATTCTCCAGTCTGTTGTGTTTCACTCTCTTCATTTTACAATCCTGAGATCACATCATGCCCCAAGTGTAGCCGTGGATGCAGAACAGTTACAGACAAAAAGATGGATACATGCATTTGGTGCGCTGTTAAGTTTTATACTGCAAATATGCAAGTTAATTTGAATTCTACTAATCCTTCGTTTCTATATTTCTCTCCTCATTATAATAACAGGCAAACCTCAGTAGAATCTGATTTTGGGGATGGTCTCGACACGGTGAAATGCACTGTTCATATGTGCCCAATTCGTGTTCACTGGCATGTTAAGACTAACTACTTGACTCACCGGAGAGTTAAACTTACTAACTACAACTATATGAAAAACTTCTCCAATTGGAATGTACTGGTTCAGCACCCTGGTCTGAGCGAGGAAACAAGAAAATACAGTTTCATCAGTATAATGCTTCATGCTCGGTTTAGATGTACTTTACTTTTTGTTCAATAATGTTGATAGTAATGTTGAACATGATCAAGTTGGTTTTGTAGATTAAGTTTAAGTAGATAAAATATGTTTATATCGCGTTTCATTGTGAATCTGGATCACTAATTTAAATAGAATCAACCTCATCAATAATCTAAATTCACAGTTTTGTCTTGCCAAATAGTCGAATAGCTACATAATGTACCGTGTTTGCCATTATGGGTTGTTAGTCATGTATCCTTCCAAATCATATGAAAATACTTTAGAAACCAACCTTTTCTTTTTCCCTCAACATTCTCACATGACGTGGAACCATGATGTTGTGAGGTTACCTCGCAACGGTGTTAGATAGAGAGTCCGAAGATTGATTATGATTTGGCCAAGACTCACAAGATAGTCCAAACCCTCATTCAATAGGCAACTTTTGACGGTTGAAAGTTACATTCTGTCTGGTGACATAAGTCTGACAGTAGAATTTTACCGCATATAACAAATTCTAGTTTATCAACCAATAAGGACTCTTGCAGATGCAGATGCCCTCTATTGGGGCATACCCTACTTCAATGAATAGCTGATTACAACTACTGAGGATGGAGTTGGTTCAGTCTCAACAGAGATACTTCTGGAAAAGAACTCAGACTCCTTCACATTCAAAAATGGATGGGGTTTCCCCAGAAGAGTATATTTCAATGGTGAAAACTGTGAGATGCCCTTACCAGACACTTTCCCAACGTTGCCAAATGGTAACTCCAAACCCAAACCATTACATTTCCTCTTCCTTCTTTTGATATTTTTCATCTCCCAAACTTTAGTTTTTACACGGTACTCGTGAAAACATAAATATGAACTTCTTTTTTCCCCACATGCCTGCTTTTTGAGTGTGTGTGAGTTGTTTTTCTTCAACAATATATATAAGCCATTCCATGCAGCTCTGTGGTCTTGATGGTTTTCTTGACTACAATTTCTTGACTTTTTAGGAGATGTCTCCACAGGATTTTTACATATATGTGAACTGTAATTATCTTCCAATGTTTTTGCTGATTGTTCGTTGTAACACTAATGCCAATTGACAATGTTAATCATACTATTTTCCTGATCATATATAATTTGTTGGTATTTAATTCATAATTTGTTCTTTGTTTTTCTTCAATTATCATCATTAATTAGTGTCTATGTCAGATTAATTAATATATACATGCATGCATCCTCTTTGACAGTCTCTAGTCCTTTCGTATCATTATAAACAAAAATTTAGTGTAGGTGGTATTTGCTCACTGCTCTAAAAGTCCAGGTATTTACGCAAATTTTCCGCCATAAAGTAATAGTATCAGTTCTCTCACGAAACGGGGTTCTTTTATTTATTTATAATCTTGCTACGGAGGTCTTTCAATCATAAAAGCCTAATACGTACTTGACTCGTGAATTCTTCCACATCTGTATTATATAATGGATACCGTACCGAAATTTCATGGTACGGTATTGTACCGTACCGAAATTTTATGGTACTAATAGATACTATTACCATGATATTACCGTACCGTATCAAAAATACAATATAATAAATAATTTATAATTTATATAATAGATAATTATATAACACTATAATTGTATAACACATATTTATAATATTCCAATAATTTGAAAATAAAACCCTACTTATAAGTTATATTAGCAATGTTGTTGGTGACTTTGATATCTTGAAATGGTGGAAATCAAACACAAAAGAGTTTCTAATTCTTTCACAAATAGCCAAGATATCTTTGTAACCCCCACTTCTTCCGTTGCTAGTGAAAATGCATTTAGCCTAAAACGGAGGGTTGTGGACCCTTTTAGGGCATCTTTGATTCCTAAAATAGTAGAAGCACTAATGTGTACTAGTGGTTGGCTTAGGGCAGATGAAGTAAACTTCTATAAGGAACTAACGGAAGATATGTTTCAATTTTACAAGGAAATGGAAGAAGATGAAACAAGAAAGAAATGCTTTAATTTTTAGGAAAACTAATGACAATGGCTTGAAAACTTTGAGTTTTAACTATAAGGACAAAATAAAAGGTAAAGTGAATAGTACCATGATTGACTTTTTAATGTAAAAATATGATTTTTCATTAAAGTGAACAGTACCGAGAGCTTTTCGTTAAAGTTTCCTTAATTTTTTTAGTAAATTTGTTATTAAATGGTTTTCAACTTTAATTCTGCTTGCTACTAATTAATGTGTTTTCTTTGTTTGTAATGTAGACTTGACACAAACTCAATCTTCTACAAGTTCAATGCCTCATCCAAAAGTTTCGACATCTCAAGCTTGAATAACGGATCAATGATTCTACTTTTGAAGTTTAGTTCCAACTAGCAACAGTGCCCGCGCGATGCTGCGGATTTTAAAACTGTATAAAATATGTTGAAACTAAATACATACAATATGCAATACTATTTACATGTAGAAATCTATTTACAATCATATGGTTTGGCGGTTCTATTGCCATTGTTCTAATTACAGGAAAACCTAAACAGAGTGGCCCTGCTTTTTGCAACAAAGCAATCCTTTTATTACAGAAAATTACAGGAAAACCTTTTAGAAGTGGAAACAAAATTAAGTCAAATGATTAGGGTACCAGAATTTTCATTGACCATACACAAATAAAATTTAAATTAAAAAAAAAAAGAAAAAAGCAATCTCAAATACACAGATTGAAAACTCATTAAACAATTTATTAAGCATATATAGGTTCACCCAACAGATAATCTTATTTAATCACACCATTTTAATTTATCAAATTGATTATTTAATACTGTCATGCTAAACAATTGTTCTGACAATACCCTCTCATCCTAGTACGATAAACAAAAAATTCTTCAATCTCTTGCATGTCCATTTCAGTTCTTAAAACCGAAAGAAAATATTAAAGTTTCTTTCTTACCTAAATCCACCAATTTGAATCAGATCCACCAAAGAAGCATACATGTTCTTTCCTTGAATTATACATATATTTGAGAAGATTCAAATAAAGACTAAAATTCAAAATTCTTTCTCCCCTTAAACGAAATTCTATACATGCATTTAATTATCTTAATTTCCTAGAAGCAAGTTGGATAATGTGTAAACGTAGACATTATAATGGTCAGCAAATATGCCATCTTTTAGAGCGATAAACGGTAAGCTTAAGAAATTAAATTACCATTTCACTTGAGAAGTATAAAGTTCGAAAAGGGTAAGTAAATAGACACACAAAGATATATATCTTTCATGCACAGTCCACCCTGGTCGTCAATGGATGTACAGCACCAGGAACACTGAAAAGCCTAGCAAATTTTCGTAATGGGACTGGAAAATTGAAAGTTTAAATAGTAAGTTAACAACTTAAAATACTAACTGGGATTGTAGCATAGCTTGTAATTTCTGCAATATAAATAGTGACAGAAATGATTAAATTCTTGAGAAGCACTTGAAAAAAAAAATTAAAGGAAGAAAAAAGTCATTAGCAACCCCCATGGTTGTTGTTAAGATACGAATATCTACAGATATAAACTTTATCTCACCTCAAAGAGAACGGCAAACAACCACACTCAATCGCCTGATGAAAAGAAATTGAACAAATTAGGATTCGGTTGGTATTAAATTGAAATGGGTTGAAAATTATAACACAATGATTAAAGAAAACACATAATTTATGTCTTTTGAGGGAAATCAAATTACCTAACTTAAATTTGTTAGAAATCAAAGGCTTTAACCTCGTATTGGAAATCAAAGCAGAAATATGTAAAAGGGCGGTGACATACCTGTGGAACTCTCGAGCATGGAAAGGCTCTGGTTTCTTGCAAAATGGAAAATAAAATAAGAAACCCGCCGGAAAACTCGACAATAGATTGGTTAAAAAATACTTTAAAATACTCTTTGTACCACTTGGTGATGATAAACACTATTTGTTTCCGGATGAAATTAAGCATCCCAAAAAAAAAAAATTCAAATCAACTTTACATAAAAATTTATATTACCCGTCCCAAATCAACTGGAGAACTCATAATAGAATTTCTACCTTCCAATTTATCGTAACCTTTTCCATCTTAGAACATTCAAATTTTTCAACAGAACATGAATTCTATAATGTTGGTTAAAATGATAAACAATACACACATGCAGATTAAGGCAAATACATAGCTAATTACGGAACAAAAAAAACCAAAACTTGTGTTTAACATGCATAACATACTTTAACTTACCAATAATGAATTTACACGCCTGGCATGGTTGGGGAATCTGGGACAGCGACAAAATAGTTGCCTCAGCTGCAATGCAATTGATATGCATGCTCAAGGATAACTCATATATAAGAGAGGGTGTTCGTGCCCAAACGCGCATACCTTTAAAAGCACAGATATATGTATGCAGGTATAAATAAATGACAAAACAGAACCAACCAGCCAGAAAACGAACAAAAGTATAAAATGGAAGTGCAAAATCAAGCAAACATTCAAACCATTATGCAATATTGCCAGAAATAACTAAAAATATTCATTCAAGTTCAAACTTTTCCACAATAAAATACACATGCAAAAGGTCAAGAGTCGGAGACAGTGGAAGGGATGGAAGAGAGAGAAGTGATCCGAGAGATGAGAAGCGAGAAACAAACGAAAAGTGAAAGAAGTCATACCTGGTCCGCGAGAGCAAACGCAATCGGCGAGTTTGGCGGATCATGCTGACAGAGATATCTAGTGAGAAAAGGAAAGCAAACAGGGGCAAACTCCCTTTGCTGCATGGGTCGACTAAAATTGGGTACGGCTAAAAACCCAGAATTCAATCACTGAGAAAACATAAAATTTAAACGCCAAAGAAGTCAATCACTGAGAAAACATCAAAAACCAAAATCTCACCTAAATTTATAAAATTAAAAAAAAATAAAATATGGGTTTTATTTATCGAGTAGTGAATGAGTAAAAATACCACAAAGGTGCTGAGGACTAAATCAAACAACAGTAAAATTAAACCCTACTTTATTTATTTTTTCAATTCTAAAAAAGGAAGATGGTAATGATTTTTCTTCACAAACCTCTCTGACCCCATGAAGGGCGCTCTTGTCAAGTCCTTCAGTGAACATATCTCTTATGGGTTCTTCCTTTACCTGCACAAAAAGTCAAAAAATTAAAAACCCACAAACCAAAAACTAAAAAAAAAAAAATCAACTTTTTTTCTCCAAAGATCCTGACAAAGAAGACTGGAGAGAAAACTGAAGAGATGTCCACTGTGTTTCTAAGAGAGAGGTCGAAATGAAGGAGACGTTGTCCAACGGATGAAGAGGAAAGAGGGAGGAACCAGGAGAATGAGGGAAGAACAACGCATCGTTTCTATTGTTCCAGAAAAAAGATATGCACAAATTTTGACTGGTTCCATCGTTTTTAGCAAGAAAGTGAGAGAGAGAAAACTTCATCGAAAGAACTCGAGAATGGCGATGGGAAGGGATGCGGGATGCCCTTTCTGAGATTAGCAAATGGAAAAGCAAATGGGTTTTTTCCACTGCTTTCGTCGGCTTTCCACCCTTTTCTTTCCACGATGACCAACACGTGTAGACGTGGAGCAGAGAAAAAAAAAAACGATTCCAAGAAATGGAAGGCAGAGAATGAAACAGAACAGGAAAGGCCATCGATGAAGAACGAGTGGCCAGCGAGGACAAAGTGGTCATTTCACTGTGTAAAAGAGGCCACACAACGGGAGATCAAGAAGAAACCGAGGGGCAAATCCGTCCTAACACTATTAATGAACAGTGCCGGAACCCAACTGGGTTTTAGTATTTATAATTTTCATTTGGTTTGAAACTTTAATTTCTATTTGGATTGTTAACTTCTATTTGTTTTGGTTCATAACTTCTATTTGGATTGTAAGCTTAATTTTCATCATGAATCTTGATGCATCATTTGAATGATTCTGTGTGTGAATTATGAACGATGAATAATAGATGAATTTAAGCTATAATGTAAGAGATAAAGGTACAAAAAAAAAGTTTTGCCCTTGAATTGGGTTAAAAAAATAAAAACAGATTTTGTCCCAAAACAAAATGGCAATTACCATTGCCATACCATGCCAACTGAACTTTTGGCAATACCGAACTTCGGTATACCGAAAGTTTGGTATGGTAATGGTAATAGATTTTACCAAACCGAAAGTTTGGTACGGTAATTGATACGAGAGTTTTTGCACGGTAACCGTACCGAACCCACCCCTATCTATACACAAACTCTTCGTCTACCCTTTATTATAAAGGCCCATTTGGTGGGCTGGAAGATATTGGGCATTAGGTAAAAAATTGGATTGGTAGAGATATGTAAGATAGGACTTGTAAACCATATATAAAGATAGATTAGATAACACATTCTATTGTGTATTCATAACTCATCATGTCTAATTCTGTCAATCTCACATTTTTTGACACAGCAAATAAAGGATTGAACTCAAGTCCAATTGAATTGGTCACAACATATCCCAACCAGCCCACCAAATAAGCTCTAAAAGACTACTATTAAATACACTACAAAAAATTAGCAAATTTGACTAAACCAAATACCATTAATACTAAGGTGTTCTACGATATTGATAACCAAACACTAATAACATAGACCACTTATTATTACGGTGTTATGATATTTCTCTTCACTTATAACTAACTATAAGTGAGAGTTTTCAAGTTCAACTCACATAGATGATGATTACGTGTTATATTTGTGTTGAGTTCAATACCTAGTTAGTGACTGACCTATTGTGTAATCTTACTTGATTCTTCCTCCAATTTAAAATAGAATATTGTATAAAAAATAGGACTGAGTACCTAAAACCCTCAACATTTTAGTGTTATGTCATATTGGTCTCAACCTTTTTAAACATTCCAAGCAATCATCCAACCTATTGAAAATATCACATCCATTAAGCCCCAGTAAATTTTTCAAACATAAATATATGCAAAACCCACCAGCTGAGTATATATGGTCAACATTAATATTGATTCCCTCAAAATGTAAATTTCAAACATAGATTATAAAATATGGAACACAATGATCAAACAGATATTGAATTGAATTGAAAATGGACCCAAATTGAAATTACATCAGAAGGGCAATCTTCTAACATAGAAGATGGTTAAAAATTCAGATAGGGCTTCAAGGAGCATGTTTCTACTCATGTGATTTCCTCATTCGTCAATTCTCGGCTCGTAAAGCTTCAAGTTATTCTTTGTGGACGGTGAAGATGGTGGTGACCGTATCATGGCAGTCCATACCATTTAAGCAACCTCCATGACCTTCTTCTCGATGTTGACGACTTGAGTTGTAGGGTATAGTTGGTAGTTGTGCATTAGGTTTGGAGGTGATGGCCTGATGGGGTGGTGGAGGTTATCCTGCCATGACCTTGTATTGATTTTGGAGACAAAGTAAACCCTAGTTAATTTAGCAGTTTTTTAACGGATGTGACATTTTCAATAGGTTAGGTACTTGTTTAGAATGTTTAAAAATGTTAAGACCAATTTGGAATTACACTAAAAGGTTGGAGGGTTTTAGGTACTTAATTCAAAAAAATATCATTAACATAGAATATTGTAGATTGTGGGGCCAAAAATAATCCCAAAATCCTGAAGGCGACACGTGGACTATATCTCAAAGAAGACAAGATTGGCCTCATTAAATAGGCAGGGCACACCAATATTCCCACGCACAACTGAGCATCCTTAGAAGTTCAAGCAGCGGACGACAACATCTCAAAACTCCCTAGCTCATGACATGGAAAAGTCAACGCATTGAAGATATGATTAATTACTAAATCCTATCTTTCTTTAATACATTCCCAATTAAAGATCAACTCAAACAAGTAAGGAGTCCCTATCATAATCAATCAAGGATACTTCCATTGGCATCCCAAGATATTATCTCCTAATTGATATATTGGGCATATTATTTCCTTACTGCTTCTATGGATGCATAACCTTGGCCCGCCATATGTAAGGTGTTGAGGCCCAAAAATGTCACCTAAGCCTCGAAGCCCAATTGTCATGCAAACCTCTATTTAAGCCTAAGTCACATGCTCGAGGCTTGTAAAGTGAATTGTGGTGTGGATGGTTACGGAAGTTCATTGGGCCTAGGTGAAGTTAAGATTATGAAAGACTTTGGGTTGCTTGGGAGCCCAAAAGTCAAAGCCCATAACCTTTGTATTCCACGTGGGTAAGTTTGAGAAAGAACGAGCTTAGTTTGCCTCTTTTCCTAGCAAGCCAACCATTTTAGTTAGGACTAAACTAGCTTTCAACATTAAAGGCACTTTAAGCCCAGTAAGTCAAGCATTTAATGTTGACTTTCCCTTCCTAGCATGCACAGACAACCGACGCCCAAGAGCCATGAGGCGCGTTACTTGAAGTAGCGCATGCCGAAAGCTGGCCCGGAAATGTCGCGTATTGGCAAGAAGCAAAATGCAGGTTTCAATAGTACAAGTAACTTACACCAGAAGGAAAATAGTAGGAGAGCTAAGGAGAAAAGAAGGGGAAGACCAAACCACAAAAGGAGATCCATTTGAAGCCGAGAGAAAGACCATTCACTTACAAAAAGAGGGCATGATCCATTAAGGAGGAGGGAGAACGGGGACAGAACCAAGCAGCACCACCCAGGAAACATACCCAGAGAACCCCATTAGCCCAAAAACATCATTTCAGCCTCAAGAATCATCACCCATGCAACCTAAGTATTTTCCATAACCTTCCACTAAAAATCCCAACCAGCAACCATGCCAACTCTCTCTCAACATGTAAAACTGATGAACTTCTAACTTCCACACCATGCCTCACTTGAGCAAGCCATTATTTGCTTAATCATGCTATCTTCGATTCATTGATCAAACCAGGATATTTCCTAAAATGTGCTAATTCTTTCGATATATTCTAGGACTTGGTATGAAACCAAACCAATGGAGACAAAATGATGTTCTCAAAGCCCAAGTCCACCTTGACCTAAAATTCCCCCAACATAGGGCAAAACCCTACACTTAAGCCGGCCACCTCCTTAAAAATACCTCATCTCTTCCAAATTTTGGTAAGCTTTGGCCACTCATACAAACCCAAAACTTCATTTTTTTTTTTCTAGAGTTATTGACTTAGGCATCAGAGATCTATTGGCCAAACCTCTCCCCCACCCCCACCTCGTGGGTGTGTGAAACTTTGGTCTTTGATTAAAGGTGTTAATTGTTTTGTACGTACAATTTCGTCAAGATTGAAGATGGCGGAGATTTGCTGCCACATAAATATCGAAATTTTGGTGAAATAAATGTTCACCAACAAATTAAATTTTGACTTGCTAGGGCTTATGTGGTGCACACCATGGGTCTTTCCAAATTGCACACATGCGTGTGACTTATTAAAGCCGGACGAGTTATCAAGAGTGACACATGTTGATGTTTGGGCCATATGTGAAACAAATCAAATTAAGTAAAAAAAAGCAAATTAAGCCTAATTGATCGAATCCCTCAATTATGGTTTAATTCCAAACTACTGATTTTGATTTAATTTACGATTCCGATTTAATTAATGACTAAATTAAACCAACTAGTCTAAATTAAATTGAATCAAATACAAAAGGGGACAAATTAACTCTAATTCGATCAAATTATGTCAATTAGGATTTAATTTCTTAAATTAAAGATTCTAATTTAGTTAAGAGCTAAATTAAATAATTAGCTCAAATTAAATCAAATTAGAATCTAATCCCACAAATTATGGGATTAAAATTGGGTCTTCCATACCAAGCCCAATTCTTTACCTATAAATACTATGAACTCATTCTTAAGAGAAACAGACAAGGTAGCAGAGGTTGTCAAAGGTGCAAGTGACGAGTGTTGGAAATGTACCCTAAACTCAATCATATGATGACATGTTTAACTAAACTAGTTTAATTTAAGGGCAAAGATTATTATTTTAAGCCGTCTCCTTAAATTTTATACGCTTAAAAGATTAATCCAAGAAATATGTAATTAGGAGAATCTGATCCAAAGAAGTTAGATTCATGAGACCATTTAGATTCATGAGACCATTCTCTTTCACATATCGTAAACGTTCTTGATCATAGGATTGCCAATTGGGCATTGATGACCTGTTAAGATCAATACATGCTACATCTTCTCTCCGGAAAAGTGATTAGTCTCGAGTCATTGGTGTGATTGACACCAAGACAAGTATGTATGTGCTCAATAGAGAATAAATCCACTGAACGCGATCAACAAGGAGTTCTCATACTCATGTCACATGAAAACTCATGGTTGGGATAATGCAATGTAGTCATTTGACCTAAGGCATCATAGTTGTCTTGTGGTTACTTGATCTTTAACTGTGTCAAAGGCACTTCATCAGAGGGTGTCCCCTGCATAGTTGTGGTTAAGCTACTTAGCCATGGAGGCAGGTGAATGCGCAACAATGGATCTCTAACTTTCAAACCATTGAGGGAGAATACCCTATGATATGATTAAGAATCTCTGGCCAGAGTATGAATGAGACTTAGGAAGTTGTTCCAAATCACATTTGCATTCTTGTTAATTACTAAATTAGTCAAAATGGCACATAGCAGCTCCAAATTTCAAATGGAACAAAGTCGTACCCAAGTTCCAATTTCGAACTACATTGGTTTGATCCCTCAAAGGGTACGTAGGCAGTTTAGTACCAAATTTTAGACACACCACAACCGCAAAAAAACCCAAATTCAAGCACACAAACACTCTTATGTTTTTTTATCAAGCTTGTTAAGAATTAACAAGTGCAAGAAACACGTGCCGAGTCATCCACCATCAAAGCCGAAGGTCACCCACCACATGAAACTCCTTGTGGTCCTATTTAATTCAAGATTAAGCCTTGACGACCCTTGAAGAAATCACAAGCCCAATTCAGCACCATGTGTTCACCACCCTTGAATCGAATTCTATTTTGGAGATAGAATCAGAGGAATATTTTTCTAAAAGAACCTTGAGCACTCATTATTACACAAATATTATTTTGTACACGTTCTTTTATTATTCATTGGAGGAATTTTCGTGTTTGCAAACAAATTTGAAATTTTAAAACACAAAAAGGAACACATTTAAAACTACCAAACCAATAGTCCTACAAACTAGTGTTCTAAAAATCGGTTTAGCCGGCCGCCGAGGCGCTGGGTCGCAGAGCCCTGACCAGATTTAGGCCAAAATGTTCAGTTAAGGTAGGAAGGATTCAGGCGGCCGCCTAGGCGCTTTATGCGGTTTAGGCGGCGCTAGGCGGCTTGAATCTCGTGGCAACTCCTAAACTTGCTACAACTCTCGCAATGACTCTACAACTCCCAATCTCGCATCGTATCAGCATAGCCTCGACAAAATTTATGCAGCTCGTTGTTTGTGTGTAGATGAGGGAAGATAGAGTATTATTTGACATTTCAATCCGTGGCAGCGCGAGCTGGATTTCAAATCCAGTTTGAGGTTCTTAAGGAAGAAGAAGAAATGGAAAAATTTAATATGAAGGGTTTTTCACTTTCCAAGGGGTTGAAAGGTGGTAACGATCTGGGCTCCACCTTTGGTGATGTGAGAGAGGTAGGGTGGATGGGTCGCATGAAGAGTTATTAAATGACTTTTAATTATTAAACCACCCACTATGTGGGGTTTTTAACTTTTTAAAAGCTTGGGATAAAGTAATGCTAGGTATACTAAATTTGCATACTAAATGATGTGTCACCAATAAGAAATACCAATAAGAAATAAGCATGGTAATCAACACTTAAGTAATATATAATAAATTTACCTAAATTCGCCTAGTCCACTTAGGCTCTCGTCTAGGCCCCCCTAGATGCCTACACTCCTGGCTAATGCCTATAATCTTTTTTTAACAAATGATTATGTACAATAAGGAGGAGGGGTGGACGGAGTAGGATTATCTCCCCTCCTATTACCATCCCCTTCTATCCCCTTCTCTCACACTCTTCTTTTTGTCTTATTTTCTATATAAAAAATTCAAAATAAGATATAGACATGGCGTAATCGTAACCGTTTAAATAGGAGGGGATGGAAAGGGAGATAGATTAGGAGGGAAGAGAATCTTGCACTGGAGTGGACTTAGTCTTATAATGAGCTAGCAATAATGTGGTTTAAACTCGCATTTGACGGGAATCGAACTTAAGACCTTTCACTTATAAGTGAAGAAGAATACCGTTAGACCATAATATTAAGTGACAATCAACATGAAAGATGAGTCCATAACTTTGTGTTTGTGTTTTTTTTTGTGTTAAAAACGTGACTTTGTCTTCCACTCTTGAATAACAAAAACAGATAGGCCTACAATAATTTCATTATTATTTTATAATAAAAGACAAACCCAAATAAACAACCAAGAAAATGGCAATCGTGCGGATTAGAACACGTGTACCAATACCATCCAATCGTCGATCATAACCACCAACCAACGGTCACCGATCAAATCCGAGGCGTCACCTTCTGGTTGGTTAATTACCGAATTGTCCTTGACTCTCTGCCTCATTCCTCTCAAGTCTCTCAGCCGTAAAACAAAGTCACAAACACCACGGTCTCTCTGCGCTCGATTCAGTTTGTTTGGCAAGAAAGAAAATCGGCCGAGAAAGTGAAGGAAAAATCCAGAAAAAGAAAAAGAAAAATTAATGGCTCCTCACGGCGACAAATCGGACGCTGCCGAGGAAGCCTTGGTTTCCGAAGCTGAGAAGCGCCCCATTTCCACCATCCTCCTCGTCATCGGTATGTTTGCTCCGTTTTGATACTTCCACTCTCGCTATTTGATATTTCCACTCTTTTTTCAGCTATTATTCCGATTTTAATTGTATAAAGTGATGATTTTTTTGGAGTGAATTAACAGCTATGCAGACTGAAGCGCTTCCAGTGGTGAACAAGTTCAATCTCACAGAGGATCCTGACTCCGTGTGAGTTCAAAATCTCTGGTTTCGACTTTTTGACTTAAATTTTTTAAATTGGGTACCGGACGATACAATTATTTATTTATTTTTGAATAGTTCTTTGTTTCCACTTTTTCATATGGAATTTTATATGCTGTTTAATTTAGCAAAAGTGCTTTTGTTGCTCATCAAAAAAGTGCTTTTGTTTTGTTTTCAATTTTCAGAAAACAAACAGCAAATAGGAATTGTCCTCATTATTACCTGCTTAGTTGCTTTGCATATTATTCACGTTTTTGTGGCACATTCCAGACTAATATGATCACTTTACAGTTCTATAATTATGTGTGATTGTTAAAATCTGATTTTTTTTTTATTTGAGAAATGACCATCTTTGGCTATGTTGTGAATTGAAGTTTGAGTATTAGGTATAGTGTCATATGTCCCATTTAAGATTTTTTAGTTAGTCTTAATTTTTCTGATGTTTAATGCATGAATGGTGCAGGTTCCCAAACGGGGTGCCTTGGGTTCGGTATCACGGTTCTTACAAAGATCTTCAGATTAATCTAGTTTGGCCTGGAAAAGATTCTTCTTTGGGTGAGTTTTTTACTCTTTTGAGGTTTGGCTTTTATTGTCAGGATAGATTTTGATAAATTGATTGTTTGTCTTGGTTATATCATGGTGAAAGAGTCTAACACAGTGTAAATCTATTAATAGGATCTGTAAAATTATAGAACCAAGCTGCCATGACTGCGAGGATTTTTGTGAATGGCTTAGTATAAATGGTTTGACCTTTCTCTTATAATAGGTATATGAAAGGCTAGGCTTTCAGTATTTTAGGGAAGGAAAACTGCTCAGAAGCTAAACTATAAGCGAATATAGAAAGAAAGATAAAGATGATGCTGCGAGTAATTGTTCCAATACAATATGTCAGTTGTGTAGGACTATCTAGGAAAAAACGAAACAAGCCAACTTAGCGACCATGAGAATCCCATATACAGCACAAGAGGCCTAGCCCGTAGTTAATTAAGGGTGGTGCTATCCACACACCCATTTTTACTTCTCACACACCCTCTCACTTTCTGGCCGTCAAATCGAATAAATTGAAGATCAATGGACAAAAATTAACACGAGTGTGTGGGAGTAAAAAGGGGTGTGTGAATAACACTACCCTTAATTAACTACCCCTAAAGTTCAATTCAGTACTCAACTTCTACTGTATCAGTCTATCAAAATCATCCAGTGAATCCATGAGATTCTTTCTAAAGCGAGATCAGGTTTGTGTTTGAAATTTTACCACTCCTTGAAAATCATCATATGTTATGATTGTTTTTTCCTTCGTTTTGGTCACTCTTGTTTAATCAGAACTTAAAAGAAGAGGTGGTTCATCAAATTTCTTTGCAGGGGTTGATTGTGTAGGCACAGTTTCTGCATCTCTTGTGACCTATGCTTCCATTCAAGCATTACAACCTGACCTAATTATCAATGCAGGCACTGCTGGTGGTTTTAAGGTATACCCACTTTGCTCTTCTCCTTATAGGATAAGTGTTAAGTTTCATTTTTATTCTCTCTCAGTGCACTATTAATTGGAGAATTTGTAGCTTCCTATAAAAGATGTTGAAAATTTTGAAGATTTCAACTGTTACACTGTAGGGAGTCGGGGACCATGATATAATTGAAGGAAATCACAATTCCATAGTTGCATCACCGAGAACACAAACAGACACACACAACTTATTTATTAAGTATGTTGACATGTGTATTCGTGAAGCATCTTGACATATTATGTATGACTAATTGATGGATGCTTTCAGGCGAAAGGAGCTTGCATCGGTGATGTGTATCTCGCATGTGATGTTGCTTACCATGACAGAAGGATACCTATTCCTGTGAGTGTTTCTCAGTTTTTCTAGTGAAGTGCTTTCGTGCTTGTTTAAGAGAGCAAATAATCTAAATTTATGTTCGCACATACGTTGGGTGCCTTTATTAGTATAGTATAAATTGAAAGCAGGCAGAGGAGGGGAAGGGTAAGGGGGATAGACAGTCCCTGAACTTTCAAGCTAGTTTAGATTTAACTTAAAACCTGTTAATTTAAGTACCTGAATTTAGCAAAACGTGCACCATTGGTCCTTGACATCAATTTCCGTTTAAAATTCTGTTAGTATGATGATTTGGCACATATTTGGTCCCCACATGTCCAACGGTCACCTGATTGATTCTTTAACATATTGTAAGGAAATTGTGTGCTTAATTGGACGATAGATAACAATTCCTGTTTGCAGTATTTTCTGATAACAGTCCTTTTACAAATACAGAGGCCCCAAAATCTTAGTCCAGTGCCTTTAGTAAATGTCAGTAACTTTTGTATGTTCTTGTAGACTGAACTGAATGGTTGCTGCTTTTATGTGCCCTAGAAAGATTAAAGCAATAAAAGATTGGTGTTCTAATTGGAAGGGGTAAAGTACTCATAATTTATCGGAAGATGTTAACACTTTAGCCTTGACCTTTCATTCAATTCAACTAAACTTTTGAGTATCTACTCTTCTGATACTCCAAACATAGAATTGAAAGTTGAGGAGAAAGCCATATTGTGTATTGTCATGTGGTTGACGCCACTAGAAGCCTTAATCAAATTATGTTTTAAACCACAATAATCTCTCTCATCTCAGCACTATTTCGACTTAGCAGAAGATGCAATATCTATTCCTAGCTAAAGGGAATAATGTTTTGCTACGAACCACCTTCCTGCTGTATTGGAATATTGATGTAGCCATTTGCATGGTAATTACGTATTTGAAATTTTGTACTCAGTTTTTCTCTGCCTTGTATGTATGTATGTCTTCTACAGGTCTTTGATCTATATGGAGTTGGTTTACGGAAAGCCTGCACGTCACCGAATCTTCAAAAGGAACTTAACCTGAAGGTAATTACCATGCTGAAAAATGCTTGGACTTATTGAAACATGTCACCCCTTAAATTGAATAACTTCCAAATCACTTGATATACTGCTGCTCGGTTTGAGTTTTAAATTGGTGTTCTCCTTTATCTACACTAATGCGGTTAGGCATACGAATGTAACTTATGGTGCAGATTTTATTTATCACGATCTTGGATTTCCTTTTCCCTTTATTTGATAGCATCGCAAGTGCTCACATTGTCATTGACATTTGTGCGTATGCATCAGGTTGGTAAACTGTCTACTGGAAACTCTCTAGATATGTCCCCACAGGACGAAGCATCGATCATTGCAAATGATGCTACAATTAAAGACATGGAGGTAATATTAGCATATTCTTCTTAACGTATTAAATCTGAGTATCACTGCTTATTTCGTGCAAAAAAGTATCGAACCTATCTGTGTTTCTTAAAGTAATTTTGAAGTTTACTTCCACAATCCATTAAAGCAACTCTTTGAAATTTTTTGCGTTTCAGGGGGCAGCTGTTGCTTACGTTGCAGATCTGTTGAAAGTCCCAATCATATTTGTTAAAGCCGTGACTGATATAGTAGACGGTGAAAAACCAACTGCTGAAGAATTCTTGAAAAATTTGGCTGCTGTAACTGCTGCTCTTGAAGAGAAGGTCACCCAAGTCATTGACTTTATTAATGGAAAGTGCCTTTCTGATCTTTGAAGCATTTCATTCAATCATATTATAGGTATGAAACATTATGTGATGAAAGAACGAAAAGTTTATCCACCAAACTGCGACTCGTTAGGTTTCTGCAGATTTTTGTAAGTTGTTATTTTAAAGATCCAGGAAGAACTGATCATAGTTTGTGTAACTATGTATTTAAACAATATTTATGGTGATTAAAATACATGTTCTCTTTTGGGCTTTTGTAAGCAGACATATTTTTGGTGTGAACTCTGTTACCCGTTCGGAAGCCGTTTGAAGATTTAATCCCTGTTTGAATGGTCATCTTATGCTAAAAATACAGACAATCAGAAATTATTGTGTTTTTTTTGGAGCAACGGCACATGGTATAACTGATCCAGTTGTGTTATAATATTTGTGAATGTTTGTTTATATTATATCTTAAAATTATGTGTCGACTCCATCCGTATTACTATATATATTAGGGTGAAGTGCCGATTTAATTCCTGAACTATCACCTCAGTGAAAATTAGATTCCTGAATTTATTTTTTGGTAAAATAAGTCTCTAAATTCATTAGAAATTGCTAATTTCATCCCTACTATTATATTCAAAATTATTTTATCCAATTTTTCGTCAACTTAAGTCACTTGACACACTTTAGAGTGTAATACCATTATTTTCTCGTCTATAAGTGCTTAACATTTCATATAGGTTGCGGATTTAATGTCTAATTTACCCTCAAAAGTTAATTTACACTATTTCTTTATGAAAAACTACCAATTTCTCCTCCAAAGTTAACTTCATACACTATTTCTTTATGAAAAACTACCAATCTACCCTCTAATGTGTATCACATGCAAGTAACGTGACTTAAATTGACGGAAAATTGAATATAGTAGCTTCGAAAATAATATTAGGGATGTAATTGGCATATTTTTATTATTCAAGGACTAATTTTTCTGAAAAAATAGTTTAGAGACCTAATTTTCACTAAGATGATAATTCAGGGACTAAATTGACAGTTTACCCTATATATTATGTTTCAGTTTCCTTCGACGAAAAAAAAAAAATGTTTCAGTTTCCAAGTTGGTGGCCGTCATACTAAACAATTTCTCCTAACAAACTACCAACCTACCAAAATCTGCCAAATATTAGATCACATTTTTGCTCTCTCCCCACGATAAGAGCTTACATGGAATGAGTTCACCGTTATGTGACATTTTGTATCCACTAATCCATTGTTAAGTGCAAGTTTTTCTCCGCATGTCTGTATTATTAGATTAGGACACCACGTAGTGGTGAATACGTTTCATGTAAGTTGCTCTCTACCTGAACAACACACGCACAGAGTTGATACTTCAAAAGGAGACATAATAGTGTGAGATGAAAGATAATTCCATGGAGAAGGTGAGGGAAGAGGGTGGAGATGCCAGGGGGAGCCGGGTGGTGGTGAATAGTTCCGAGTATGTTTGTAACGTTCTTCAGTTTCAAATTTCAGCATTAAGAGAAAAGGCTTTTTTAGCCTAAAAAATAGTAAGTAAAAAGCTTGTATCCTGCAGCTAGGACTGCCAGGTTTGTACAGAAAACCTTCTAAGACCCACTCCAGCCCTTGGAGTAAAACTCAAATTTTAGGTTCTAAACCTACCTCAACTTGTTCCAATCCCTAGGTCAAATATAAGTTTTAACCCAAAACTCATTTTTAGGGCAAATTTAGCCCAGAATTCCCCTCGGGTTAGTGGGTTGCGCCACTATATATGTGTATTTTTTGTTGTTTTATATTTATAAATTCATTGAGTTCAATGGCTAAGATCTAATATGATCAAATCTAACGGTAAAAGAAAAAAATATCTAACGGTCCAAACTTAAATCCAACGGCTAAAATAATTTAAATTTTTTTATGCGCTTCTTATTCTTTCATAGTGTTCTACGAGTTTCATGATGTCGGTTTAGTGATTTTTCAATATTTATCGGAATCTAAATATTTTTAGGTCAAAATGTTCATAAAATTATATTAGGATAGTCTACATAATTATTCATTTTTTTTTAAAGTTACTTCAAGAATCCTAAATTCATTCTTTAATGATCTTGGACTAAAAATTTAACCTATAAGCGTTGGAGCAGAAAATATGTTTATGGGTTAAAACCTAAATTTTTTGGGTTAAAAATTTTAGGTTTTAACCCAAGGGTTGGAAATAATTAACTTTATTTCTATCGCACTTTTTAAGGTGCAGACCGCATGTTGTGGACTTTGCATGCAAACTGAATATGGTTCGTTGGATCAAATTTGAATGGCTGAAAAACAATTCATCAAAATGAGCTAGGGTGAAATCAGGAATGACCCGTCACTAAATAAAAACGGTACCTGGCATCAATTCAATTGTTTTTATTTATTTAAACTCTCCCCCTCCTCGACATCAATGGTAACCTTCTTAAATTTGTCTTCTCCTCCCAAAACTCTCCATCTACCGCAAGTGCTCAAACATCCTTCTTGTCGAAACCTTCATTCTCGTTTGAAAACTTGCTTCCCATTCCAAACCCATTTGTAGTTGTGATGTACTTGTCTTCGCTGGCGTCACTACAATTCCGGACAGCATTTAAGCAAAATCAGGGGAATTTGGTTCAGGGGTGTCCAATCGGCCTCATTGCAATCCCATAAAAAGGACGTGCTTTTTGCTTTATTCGAGTTGGGTTCAGAGTCATTGCACGATAACTAACGTCATATTTGAATCCCCACAGTTAATTTCAAATTTGGTGAATTTTGAAAATGGAATCCTAGAATTTAATTTTGTTATTTATGCTAATTATGATTAATTAAGTTAGTTTCAAGGTTAAAGATCCATGTTCGTTGATGTAATTAGTTGAAATTGGTGGATACATGTGAATTTTGGGAAATTTGGGTGCATTGTGAAGTTATGAAGCGATCTTGACAGGTTGTGTAGAGGCTAGGTCTTTAATTGTTGTTTTAGTAAAGTTGAAGTTTTGAGTTGGGATTGATTTTTATATCTGAATTATTGTTAATTTATGCTGGGACTTGTAATTGCTTAAGTAATGATGCTCTATTCACAGTAGATGTATAGCTTTGAAACTTTGATGGCAGGTTGTTGTAAGGTTATGTGTTGTTGATTGTCGTTGTGTGTGTATTGTTATGTGTACATGATATGACAATCCACGGTATTCAATTTGCAACCAAAGAAGAAGATTCATATAAGGGAAGGGTTAAATCCTGCTTTGGTCACCTTGAGCGTGTGGATGAATTGGCCTTTAGTGAGCAATTGGTCCATGAGTTGTCTCTCCATAGAGTGGCACATCAAGGGATCAAAGACCTAGAGGGACTAACTTATTTAATAGGTTGTGAATTTACCAGGTTCACAAAGCAGGACTCTTGCCTCATTACCGGGCTACGATGTGACGAACCTTGTGACGTAGAGGTTGAGCCATAAAGGATTAGGCTACTGGGGTAGTATTATCCCAGGAAATTAGGGTCGGTAGGTGAAAGTAGTGAGGGCAGGAAAGAAAAGGGCAGAGGTAAAGCCAAGGTAAAGCCAAGGCCACCTCGAAGAAAGTCACCAAAAAAATATATGTGACTTGAGGGCAGGAAAGAAAAGGGTAGAGGTAAAGCCAAGGTAAAGCCAAGGCCACCTTTAAAAAGTGCAAGAACGAGGAGGATGCCTTCAAGCTAGATCTGCTATACTTTGTTGAGGCTGTGTTGATTAGGGCAAAGACCAATATCGCCGTGAATCTAGACTACCTCTACCTCGTGGAGGATATGGATAGGTTCAATAGTTTTTCATGGTGTTCCATCTCTAGTACGGAGATGTGAAAGTTCCGATGATGTCGGTGAAGTGGTTATATACGCATTTGAGGGTGAGCATTTAGGAACCAAGATGAAGGTCTTGTACACAAGGATGCCGTCAAGTTTGTGGGAATCAAAAGGGGGCAGAAGAAGAAAATGAAAGTAGTTCGCCTTACGACGTTGATCTTTGACGTCACAAAGTGCAAAAAACTCCATGCTGGTGAACCTAAGGAGGATGTTGTGCAAAGAGAATAGGTAATTAAAGCCATTAATAGAAACTGCGTGGTTGAGGTGATAAAGTATTTCTATCACTTCATGAAGCTGAAGGAGAACGAGAAGAAGTAAGTTAGTCATTAACGTTTGAATTTTATGTATGGGAAATTACATTGATTAAATGAATACAATGATGATCTTTACTGTTTTTTCGTTACTTTGTTAGTCTGGTTGCCCAGTTTGAGATTATGACAGTGGAGACACTGATTTTCGGAGGTGGTTCCTTAACAAGGAAGGGTCGTTGTCATCCGATGTAAGTGACTAAACCCTATTTGTTATGGTGTGATATAGATGCGTTTAGATTGCGTCAAGGTGAAAGTTTAATTAAAATTTGTATATTGCAGCACATTCACTTGCTGTTTTATCGCTTGCTAAAACATAAAGACGAGCCTCGGAGGGTACAAAAAGTGTTGACCACTAACACAACAGATTGGTTTCTAGTAATGTATTCAACTAAATTTCTCCTAACATTGAAAGGTTTGGCAATTGTGATATTGAGTGTCTTTTTGTATCGATGAAGTGTTGTACATGTTTATTTTATACTTGTGAATAGACCTACTGTGAATGCTACCATCATACAAGGACGGCTGAAAGATTAACTTAAGGTAGAAAATACGTTCCCTTCAAAGAATTTGAGTCGGTGCTGTTGGAAACAATGAAGGGGGAGGGGGTGGATTTTGGTTGTTCATGGCTAGACGATGTGGAAAGGGTCTACATGCCCCTGAACCTTGATCACTATTGGGTTGCCGTTAAGATGAATCGTAAAGCTGGGGGAATAATTGTGTATAGTTAATGAAGACGGCAACCCACTCGTGCCAAGCATGGACAAAATTGGCTTTCATCACTCAAGTGTTGCCAGATATCCTCTGAATCCTATCAAGGGAGGGGAAGAAATGACCTTGGCCGATCATGGTAAGTCCAAGGTCCCCAGATAACGGATGAGTTGAAATTTTATTGATTTGTTAGTGAGTTTAGGTAAATTATTGAGTTATCAGAGAAACTTGTTGAATTGTTGTATGGCATAGGGGGATTGTGGTATTTTTACTTTAAAAGTGATTGAGTTCTAGTCCACTGGACTTCCTTTGGATGTAAGTACGTCGTCCAATGTCCTTGCATTCTGACTTAGGATGACAATTGACATGTTTCATGAGGTACACAATCTATGGAATGAGTGGTGATTAACAATTTTAGTGTAGAAACAATGTTAGTATAGAATGACTGGTGATGAACAATGTTATTGCAGAAACAAATATTATATTGTTGATATGTGGTGTTGGAGAGCTGTTCCATTTGTTGACACATTTTGTAGTTGTTTCGGATGAATTTAATGTGTTGGATAATTGGTTGATTGGGGATGTTTTAAAATTATTTCTCCATACTTGTAGCTGTTTTGGATGAATTTCATGTATTTGGGGATTCTTTGTTAATCTCCTTCCAGATTGTTACTTGTTTTTGGATGACTTCAATGGCATCCCTCACAATTTATATATTGAATGAATGTTTGTGACAATTTATGAAACAAACCTTTATGTTTATAGAACCAACTCTAAACTAGATAGGTATCCGAGAGATTTGAACTCACACCGTCAAGAAAGTTATAGGGTTAGATTCCCTAAACTCCTCCATCCACCCTTCCAAGTGAAAAATCTATCCTCTGAAATACCAAGAACTGTTCCGCATCACGTAATCAAATTCATCTTTGTCAATGAACTATAAGGCAAACCACTTGCGCCCTAAATATCCTACAGAAAAGGTGTTTTTAACACCATTTTTCCAAATTAGAGTTAGCTCCCTGTGGATGCCCTTTTCTTCGAAGGGTTTCCTAAACATTTTCCTCATCAACACATTGGTCTTCATATGCTCCAAATTAATGGTGGAGACCTGGTTGGCGTCAACCCTTGTCACACCTCTTTCCAATGTGAGCTTATAATTGTCAGTTTCTACGACAATTGGAGGTTCCCCAGGGTTATGAACTGGGGTTTTCCCAAGAAAGAAGCTTAGGTAAGGAGAATGATCTTCTAGAGTGGGACAAATTAGCAGCAATTGGGAAGTTGTGAGCCGTTAGAGACGTGAAAGAGTAAGTGGTAGTTTACAGTTTAGGGTTTGGATGAAAAGAGAGCAGGGAGATTATGTGATGCACAAATAACACCACCAATAAATAGAGGATTAAGGTGACGCACAGAAGAATATGAACAAGCAAATAATGATTGCAAATATTGCAGTTATCTGTGCATGGAAACTAAGAAGCCACACCGTGCGCCTAGGGAAAATGAAAGGCTTCCATAATTGATATTAGACGGCCAATCGTGGCATATAGAAGGTATAACGTTATCACAAAAGCTTTCCATGCCAAGCAACGGTTCCTTTCAGTTAATCCCACTACTTGATTTCCCAACGTAGGTGTTTAAGATGAAGTTGTCAGTTTATTATGCATGGGAGGACCGATTGTGAAAGGTTATGGTACTAATCCCTATGTAAGTAAATTGTCCCAGAAAAAACCACCTAGTTTCGACACATGGGAGACTATGATTAAGTCTCTATTACAAAAGTAAACCGTAAAAGTAAAAGTCCCCCTCCTTAAGCAAACCACCAAATTTGCCACGTGGGTGGCTAAGATTGAGGCTCTTTTAAAAAAGTCACCCCTGACGCCGTATTTCCCTCTACCCAATTGCCCCCTGAGTTAGCCAAATAGCTGCCTCATATTATGCCACATGGAAATTATTTGTAATAACAAATATTTCTAACTAAAAATTAAGAATAAAAAAACATAAAAATATATAGAGACGCTCGGGATTACATCCTCTATTATATGATTGAGGTCATATGGCGATTAGGATTTTAGAACGACCGAAACGGTTATGAATAGTGTTTTTACTAAGATTGCCCAAAAAAATAGAAAAATGGAGGGTTTCTAGTACTGTGAAGTCTAAACTGTTTGGTTTGGCTTTCCTTGTCAACATTGTAAGTGTACCACATGCTCAATCTAGCTTTAGGCTTTTATCTGTTTATGGACCGTGTCTGCTATGAAGAAATGTTCAAGGATATGGCACATCTTTCCTCAAAAGGTTTGTTCATACATGTGCATTTCACGTCTACTTTCCTGTTTCATTTTGACTAGTTTAGTTGCCTAGTTAGCTGTGCGCGCGGACTTCCAGTAAGCTGAGCATGCAAATTAAGACTTGCCCACATGGGCTGACTGACACCTTTTTGTTGGTTACCATCTTTCAGCTGTGGATCTACCCAGATTCTTTTGTAGTGTGATACATGTCATTTGTCCTTGCTAACTGAAATGAAACATCCATTTTGTTTATATCTTTGGCTAGGGTTTCTTTTATTTGTTGGGGTTTTTAGATTATATGGTTTAGAGAGAAAAGTTAAAGAAAGAGAACATTTATGCTTCCACCTTCTTCCTCTTCCTCATTTATGAAACCCTGGTTCCAAAACTGTCTGTCATGCATTAAACACCCAATCATTGAAGAATAGGGTTGCATTGTCTTTGGTTTTGCATTAAATTTAAGGAAAACTAATGAAAAGGGCTTGAAAATTTTGAGTTTTAACGATAAGGACAAAATAAAGGGTAAAGTGAATAGGACCAGGATTGACTTTTTAATGTAAAAATGTGGTTTTTCGTTAAAGTGGACAGTACCGGGAGCCTTTCGTTAAAGTTCCCTTAAAGTTATGGTCAAGTGTATCTAGTTTCAGATCTTAAAACTGACCTATTTTAGGATTCTTGTCAGTTTCTTCCTTCAACTGTTTGACTGGAGAAACTGACTAGACAATTTGAACCCATATCTGCATATCATTGCCGTACCATCATATGCATAGCTTGTGTGTTGGTCTTGGTGCCACAAGTTGAAGAGCTCAGGAGGAGCTGCCACTTCGTGAAGATCAAAATAGTCCATCTTGTGAAAGGCAAGGTTGCACAAAGGTATAAGCTGCTCCGTAGATTAGGATCTAGGAATTGAGCTTGTGTGGTTACTTTGTTAGAATCTTGATTTCACTGGTGGATTGGACTCATTGGAGAGTCCCCAATTTTTTAACCCAGATGTGGGTTTTTCCGGCCAAAAATATTTTGTGTTCAAAGTTACTTATATTTTGTCACAAAGCTCACATACATATACATGCTACATGTATCTCTTGACTATATAATTGTATGCTCACAATCATGCTCATTTGACACATTAATAACTTAGAACGAACTGAGACTTTGCTGACTAAGATAGCTTATGGTATTTGAAATTGATTATTAAATCATTGATTTCTTGACTAACAACTTTGTCTTAGTTGACTAGTGGGCTTGACTAGTCAGTCCAACAGATTATTTTTATATATAGGATATTCCGCCTGGTACCAATTTCAATTGGTATTAGAGCCTTGCTTTAGATATACATAAAGTGATCTCTAGGATTTACTGGTATTGGGTGGAATCTCACCATGGACCGTGACCGTGTTGGTACATCTTGCAATACTCCTCCATTCTTTGATGGATCTAATTATGCTGCATGGAGTGAAACATTTCAAATCTTTCTGGAAGCTCAAGACTTAATTGCTATTGACTATCTTACTCTGAAATGGAAAACACCGTCAAGAAATATTAATGGTGAATCTGTGATTAAATCTAAAGTAGAGTGGTCTCCTGATGAAGTTAGCTCTGCCATGGCAAACAGAAAAGCAAGAAATGAAGCTGTATATGGAGAGATTGTTAATGTACCGTGTGAGCAAGCTCAAGAAGATGATGTTGCCTTGTTTGTCAACCAATTTAGAAGATTTCTCAATAATAAAGGAATGGAGATAAAAAAAAGTTGGGGAGTTCTCTGTAAACTCAAAGTACCAATCACATGAAAAGCTTACTTTTGGTAGAAAACAAGGAAGGTTCACAAGTAGGAGAGTAAAATCCTTATCTAGAGAATCTGGTCTATGTTTTTCTTATGGTGGTAGTGGACATCGTGCTGCTGAATGTGCAAACAACAGGGAATCAAGTCGAAAAAGGGACAAAGCAATGATGGTTACTGGAAGTGAAAGTGAATGTAAAGGGTCTGTGCATTCTGATGAGCCGTCAGATGAAGAAGAAAAAATTGTTGTTTTTGTTGCTCTAATGGAGAAAGTATCTATGAGTGATGATGATCTAGTGCAAAATGACAGTGAGGAGACGACGTATGATAAATTGTGCATCAAGTATGATAATCTTTTTTATGAGACTTGTACTACAAAAGTAGAAAATATTGAGTTAACCAAGAAGGTTGTTGAGTTGCAGAAAGAAAACAAGTTTCTTCATCTAGTCAGAACTGAATTGGATGGAAATATTGGTTATCTTGAGGCACATATGGAGGAGTTGAATGAGACGTATTCTCCTTACAATGAAAAAAAGGAAAACGATGATGTTATTGCTGCTGTTGAAGCTCAAGTTAAAAAATTACGGGAATCTCAAGAAAACTTGATGAATCAAATTCATGTGTTGAAGTAAATGACAAGGTTATTCGTCTTACCATTGGGCTAAAAAAATTGACAAGTTGTTGAGTTTTGGGAAACTTCATGGTGACAAAAGTGGCATTGGCTACGTGGAAAACAGCTCAAGCTCAACGCGTACCAAATCAAGATTTGTGAAGAAATCTTTTCCTATGGCACCTAAAGCCAATCCAAGCTCGAAGTCTAGATTTATTCCCACATGTCATCACTATTGTGAATTGGGTCACGTTCTTCCTAAGTGTAGGAAACTTCACTCTGGGAAGAATGATACTTTGAAAAATCAGGTGGATCGACTGGTCAATGAAGTCAATATAATTGCTCAACTTGTGCAGTCATCCAGTATGGAAAGTGTTAGGCCTCATTCCAAATGGGTTCAGAAAGTCTTTCACAGATGCTTAATTGTTCTTAATGCTCTCCCTGCCCCCAAACAAAATGTATGGTATCTTGACAGTGGGTGCTTTTGTCATATGTCTGGGGAAAATAATGCTTTCCTATCTCTTTCACCGTTCAAGGGCGGTGGGGTTGTCTTTGGTAGTGGTGATAAGTCCCAAATCACTGGAAAAAGGTATTGTTAATATCCCTAGTCTTCCTCAACTCAAGAATGTTAGTTATGTGGAAGGTTTGAAGTTGAGTCTCATTAGCATTAGCCAATTGTGCGATGAAGTGGTAGATGAAGTTTGCTTCTCCAAGAAAGACTGTCGAATTGTGGATGAACATGGAAAGAATATTTTGGTTCTTCCTAGATCTGGATACAATTGTTACATTCTTGATGCTTCAAAGGTTGGTGATTCTCCAAAGTGCAACAAAACTATTGATGATGTTAATGTGTAGTGGTACAAAAGACTTAGTCATGTCAACTTCAAAGATTTTCATAAATTTTCAAATAGTGAGGCTGTTAGAGGCTTACCTTGTCTTTCAGTCTCATACTTCTATGTTTGTGGATCTTGTCAACAGGGGAAGCAAACCAAAGTGGCTCACAAGAGACTAAATGATATTGCAACCTCCAAGCCTGTACAATTAGTGCATATGGATCTTGTTGGTCCAATCCAAAAGTTTGTCTATTAGAGGGAAAAAGTATATTCTGGTAATTGTGGATGACTACTCTAGATATACTTGGATATGTTTCTTGAGGGAAAAAATAGATACGTTTCAACAGTTTATCACCGTGTACAAAGTAATGTTAAATAAATCTCTGACTGGTCGTCTCTCTTGTTAGAATCAGAACTGATCATGGAACTGAATTCGAGAATGCTTTTTTTTTTTTATGAATTCTGTTCAACCAATGGCATCAAACATGAATTTTTTGCTGATATCACTCCTCAACAAAATGGGGTTGTTGAAAAGAAAAATCGTGTTCTAATTGAGATTACTAGGGTAATGTTGAATAGCAAGAATCAGGCAAAACACTTTTGGGTTGAAGCCATAAATACTGCATGTTATATCTCTAATTGTATATTTCTCAGGCTGAGCACTGATGTGACTCTTTACGAACTTTGGAGAGGTAAAAAACCAATGCTGAAGTAGTTCAGAGTGTTTGGAAGTGTTTACCATATTCTGAAGGATCGAGAACACCTTACAAAGTTCCATACCAAGAGTGATAAGGGAATCTTCTTGGCGTATGCCAACACCAGTAGAGCCTATAGGGTCTTCAACCTAAGAACAAAAACCATCATGGAGTTTATAAATGTTGAAGTTGATGATTCCATTATTCCTCTTGCTTCTGATGTTGAAAATGTTGATTTGTTATCTCTTCCGTTGAAGGATAAAGGTGAAATTTCTGTTGAGTCAGGCGAGTTGTTAGAAAGTGGCACAAAGAATGAATCAAGCACTGACTAAGATCCCAATGTTCTGTTCAAAGATAAGCCGAAGTGGGCCAAAAGTCATCATGATGAGGAAAAAGTGGGTTCTGTTGATAAATGAGTTAGAACTTGAAGGAAAATTGATGATGAAGTTGTCAATGTGTGTTATGTGTCTCATATTGACCCCAAAAATGTCAAAGATGCCTTAATTGATGAGGAATGGACTTTGGCTATGCATGAAAAGCTGAATCAGTTTTAGAGCAATGAAGTTTTGTCCCTTGTTGATCATCCATCGAACATTAATGTTATTGGTTCAAAATGGATTTACAAGAACAAGTTTGATGAGTCAAGAAATGTGATCAGACATAAGGCCAGGCTTGTTTCTCAAGGATACTCTCAACTTGAAGGTGTTGATTTTGATGAAACCTTCGCTCATGTTGCTTATCTTGAGTCTGTCAAACTTCTTTGTGCTATTGCATGCCATTTAAAGTTCAAGTTATTTCAAATGGATGTCAAAATCACATTTCTTAATGGATATCTTAATGAAGAAGTCTACGTGAAACAACTTAAACGCTTTGAAGATCCTCACAATCCTAACGGTGTGTACAAACTGAGGAAGGTTCTTTATTGTCTCAAGCAAGCTCCTTGTGCTTGGTATGATAGGTTTGATTCTCATCTTCTTGCTCATGGTTACATATGTGGCTCAGTTGACAATACATTACTTGTAGAGAAGGTGAAGTCTCATGATGTGATTGCTCAAGTGTATGTTGACGATATTGTTGTTGGCTCCACTCTGATTCTCTTGTGAAGTAGTTCATTGATATGATGACCAATGATTTTGAAATGAGCCTTGTTGGTGAACTAAACTACTTTCTTGAACTTCAAGTTAAACAAGAAAAGGATGGAATTTTCATCTCTCAAGCGAAATATGCCAAGAATTTAGTGAGGAAATTTGGTCTTGAAGGATCAAAAGTTGCTAGATCACCAATGAGTACGTGTGCCAAAATTCACAAGGACTCAAGTGGCAAGGATGTTGAGCAAACTTTGTATAGAAGTATGATTGGAAGCCTGCTTTATTTAACTGCAAGTAGATCGGATATTTCATTTGCAATTAGGGTGTGTGCTTGGTTTCAAAGTTGTCCTAAAGAGTCTCACCTATTGACAGTTAAGAGGATTATCAAATATGTGGGTGGAACTACTGATTTTAGGCTACAATATATGCATGACACCAACACCAACTTGGTTGGATACAGTGATGCCGATTGGACTGGGTACATTGATGATCAAAATAGCATCTCTTGGGGAGCTTTCTATGTTGGTAAGAATCTGGTAGCTTGGCATAGCAAGAAACAAAACTATGTCATATATTTCTAATATATTTAATAAAGTACAAAAATTAATTTTTATATTTTCTTAACCCCCAGTCAAGAACATAATAAGACATCTTCCCATTGTTTTAAGTAAAAGCCAATTAGACGTTCAATCAATATTAATTAGATTAAATGTCGAAGCACTCAAAGACTTACATGAATATGTATAAAAGCATCTTTTGCCTTTTAAAAACTATAAATTTAATTATATTTATGTTCTCGTTGTCTACAGCTAAGGCTGAATATATAACTCCTGGTAGCTATTGCACTCAATTAATGTGGATGAAGCAAATGCTCAGTGACTATGGTATATCTCAATCCACCTTTCCTGTTTATTGTGACAATATGAGTGCTATTGATATTTTCAAGAACCCGGTCCAACATTCAGGAACCAAACACATTGACATAAGGCATCATTTCATTAAAGATCTTGTGGAAGGTAAAATTCTTACCTTATCCTTTGTGCCAACTAAAAAACAGCTAGCTGACATTTTCACTAAAGCCTAGATAATCGAAGGTACGAAGATCTTCGATGGTCTATTGGTCTTTGTGATATGATTTGAATAGGTTGTATACCCTTGCTTTGAATAGTTGAATATTTTGTTTAGTCTCTATGCATGTTTTTGTGTAGTCAGTTATCTCATCAGATAATCTCATTTTACTCTCTATATGCATCTCTTATGTATCATACATAGTTAGTAATATGTGGATTAGCCTTGGATAATTTTTCATTGTGATGTCAAAGGTTCTCCCAATTCTTTCAGATGGCCTCTGAAAAATCATTTTTCCAATCATCCAAATCTAATGGTGTTTTTGAATTTAATGTTGCTTTGGTCCTAATTGAGTGGTAGTGACTTTACTTACTCTATAATCTAGACCATGTGTCAATTCTCTTCTTTTTGTCCTCTCCCCAAAATCAAAACAAAAATTCAAACGAGAGAGTGTTATATGAAAGAGGTGTCTTCAAAAGAAAGTATATATTATCAAATGGGAATATCCCTTCATTTTGGCCTTCCATGCAATGTCATGAGTAGTGCTTCAAGATCCCCCTTCATAGGTCATGTATCAAATTCTCTGAAATATCAATGGTGATTCATCAAAATTTCACCTTCATCCAAATGACCTTGGCATTTCTCAAATTGGTGCCTCACTCAAAGTTCTTCACCAAAATTAGCTTTTCTGCCTTGCTTTTTGTGAGTCTTGTCCATTGTCCATATTATGTAAGAAGTGTTGTTTCTTAAAGTCAATGGATTATTAAAACCTTGGTTAACTTTGGGAATGCTTTTGAGATTATGTGCTTGGTTCTATGATTTCAAGATGGCTATCCCCAATCCTATCCCCTTACCTTAACACATCACAGTTGCATCATGAGCAAGTGTTCATCTCTGCATTATTATCTTTGTATGCCCTTGAAGAGTTGTCTCTTGAGAATTACATTGCATATTATTTTGTCAAACACTTGTCTTATCAATATCTCTTAGAAGCATCGATATTCAAACTACCTTTTCTTATCCCTTTCATGGCTTGTGCTTTAGCTTTAGTTTATTGGTGCAAAGATTCAAATGTTATCTTGATCTCTATCATCTTAATGCCTTCAGTTGTTTGGGTACATTTTTCTTCGCTTATGCTCAAATTCATGCATCAATGGACATCTTCGTATTCTGTTGAGTCATTGTCCCTCGTTAGAAAAATGAAGTCATGATTTAAGATTATGGGGGAGTGTGTTTTCATGACGAGCATCAATTCTAGGGGAGTTCAATTTCATTGCATACGTCTTTTCTGGGGGAGTTGGGTCACTTACATGTGTTTACTGGTTCCTTCACTTTGCTTGAACATGCTGATATGATTTATTTCTAATTCCTTAGTCGATGTGCTTATGTTATTCTTGCATTGTATTTTGCTGCAAATTTGAAAGTTGTGGTATTCTGCCTTGTCTTTGTCTTACCTTGACAAAATGGGGAGAAATTTTTTATTGATGTTTAAATCCCTTGCAAGCTTTTTTACTCATGATAAATTTCACTTGCTCTTGTCAAGATCTGTTGTTTTGCAACATCCGTTCATTCATTCATTTCTTGAGTGTGGGTGAGTGAAATTAGTTTTAGGCTTGGGGTGTTTTGTCAAGGAAAGCCAAAAAGGGGATTATGAAGTCTAGACTTTTTGGTTTGGCTTTCCTTGTCAACATTGTAAATGTACCACATGCTCAATCTAGCTTTAGGCTTTTATTTATTTATGGACTGTGCCTAGGAAGAAATGTTCAAGGATGTGGCACATCTCACTTCAAAAGGTTTGTTCATACATGTGCATTTCACGTTTACTTTCATGTTTCATTCTGACTAGTTTAGTTGTTTAGTTAGTTGTGCGCACGGATTTCCAGCAATTAGGCAAGTAAATTAAGACTTACCCACATGGGGTGACTGACACCTTTTATTGGTTACCAGCTTTCAGCTGTGGATCTGCCCAGATTGTTTTGTAGTGTGACACATGTCCTTTGTCCTTGCTAACTGAAATGAAACATCCATTTTGCTTATATCTTTCGCTAGGGTTTCTTTTCTTTGTTGGGGTTTTCAGATTATATGGTTAAGAGAGAAAAGTTAGAGAGAGATAGAGTATTTATGCTTCCACCTTATTCCTCCTCCTCATTTATGAAACCCTAGTTGCAAAGCCGTCCTTTATGCATTAAACACCTAGTCATTGCATTGTCTTTGCTTTTGCATTAAATTTGTGGTCAAGTGTATCTAGTTTCAAATCTTTAAAACTGGCCCATTTTAGGATTCTCGTTAGTTTCTTCCTTCAACTGTTTGACTGGAGAAACTGACTAGACAATTTGAGTCCAGATTTGCATATCATTGCTGTACCATCATATGCATAGCTTGTGTGTTGGTCTTGGTGCCACAAGGTGAAGAGCTCAGGAAGAGCTACCACTTCGTGAAGACCGAAGGAGTCCATCTCGTGAAAGGCAAGATTGCACAAAGGTACAAGCTGCTCCGTAGATTAGGATCTAGGAATTGAGCTTGTGTGGTTACTTTGTAAGAATCTTGATTTCACTGGTGGATTGGACTCAATGGAGAGTCCCCGGTTTTTTAACCCAGAGGTGGGTTTTTTCGGGCAAAAATATCTTGTGTTCAAAGTTATTTATTTTGTGTCACATATCTCACATACATACATAGGCTACATGTATCTCTTGACTATATAATTGTATATGCTCACAATCATGCTCATTTGACACATTAACAAGTTAGAACGAACTGAGGCTTTGCTGGCGAGGATAGCTTATGGTATATGAAATTGATTATTAAATCGTTGATTTCTTGACTAACAACTCTGTCTTAGTTGACTAGCGGGCTTGACTAGTAAGTCCAGCAGATTATTATTTTTATATATAGGATATTCTGCCTGGTACCAATTTCAAATACCTTTAGTTCTTCCTATTAATATCTTATTGCTTTGAAAAGTTCAAATCACTTTAACATGAAAAAACTAAGAACACAATCTAAGTATTCGTTATTGTTTTGCGAAAGGGATATGTGATGATTACACATCCTCTCTTATTTCCAGATCCTGCAGCGTTGGACTAACTCAATTGAAAACTATTATGGTGGAGCCAATAATTTCGACAACGACATAATTGATTTGACCAGCATGGTAGAGTCTCAACCCAGGAAGAAATTTCTGGGGGCAAGTCACCTTTAGAAAAGGCATAAAGTTTAACTCTGAAATTTCGTTTCGAGTTCCATCGGAGCTTCGAACAAAACAAAGACCCCCATGATGGTTCCACAACGCATCTCCATAACTTCGCGTTGAACCTAAACCATATGAACCTGAGGCATCTCATTATGAGCACATGAAAACTCCTCCTAGCAAAGGCTCGAAGCGTGTCCATGCAAAAGGATCCTTAAATTGGATCAAAACAAGGTGTTATTTCCAATACAAGCTACGACTAAATACTTAGTTTGGAATGATTCACTTAGCACATAACAAACAGAATAACGTAGCCAGATTTGGCTAATTCTGAAAGCCATAAATGTGGACCTGATCGCCATTGTAAAGATACATATGTCAGATTTATATAAAATTTTGCAGAACACAATTCTAAGCTACATAGAAAACATTATTGTCATTTAACCACTTAGAGTGCAGGCTGGAATTCTCTACGGAATTCCTCAAGTTCTTCTTATAAACTCACATCAAACGACGTACAATGTGCCGCAACAACTTATAAGCACATGATACACAAAGTCATGATCAAGTTAATGTTACCCTATGGGTTCCAACCAATGCAAGCTCGCTCCACCGAGCTAAAAAAAAAGGTCTCCCGCAACGCACAGTGTGACAACTCCACACTTGTCCTCATCCACTACTGATCTACCCGAATTGTCAATGCGCATTTGCCAATCCTATGATCAAGAACGTTTGGCATATGTGCATGAAAGAGTAAGGTTTCATAAATCTAACTGATTTAGATCATATTCTCTTAATTACATATTCATTGGGCTTATCATTTAAATGTATAACATTTAATGAGACGGCTTTAAACAATAACTTTGCACTCACATTAAACTAGTTTAGTTTAACATGTGAAATGTTTGTAATGAATCATCTTACGATTGGCTTTAGGGTACATTTCCAATAATCTCCCACTTGCACTAGAACCAATCAGCCGTGTGTTCAGTGATGGTACCTTTTCAGAAGTCATTTCAAAGTTGGCTAAGTAATAGGCCTAGATAAATGATACCTCTTCTTGCCCATCATTTAAGGGTTATGACGCCTTACAACGTGACGCTGAGAGGAAATTTTACCCTTAGTTCGAATTGCTCATTCGTCCCTAGTGAATCTTAAATGAAAGTTCTTTAGGGACTTGGTCGCCAGCATGCGGTTGGAAACACCTTTGGATATAACATAAGAATTACATTAGGGATAATCTTTGACGATAAGCCTATGACGCGATGTTAAGGAAATAAATTTTCCATGGAGATGTATATCCCTGAAAGGGAATCAAACCACGTGTAGTTTGGATTATATTTGTTAAGGTGATATGGAGATGTATGTGAGGAACCTACCTCTCAATGGTATGGGTCTTTTTTCTTGACGATTCAGCTTTTATGCCTTTTATGGTGTTCTACCTCTTGTAAATTTCAATTGGGGCTTGAATATGAGGTAGTTAATGGTTGGTTGGGTGGATAGTTCCCATGTTGTGCAACCAGTTTCTATCAAGAATGGCGTTGTAAGGAAATGGGCAGTCCAAGACTTGGAAGGTCACCAGATAGTTGTATGGTTTCACCTGAACGATCAATTTCACTGTTCCCATGGTTTGCATTGTGACGCCATTAATATAGTAGAGGTCGTTCTCCTATTGTCGATGTCATTAACGATGCCTATTCTTTTGGCCACACCCTTGAGAGATGACACTGATTCCTGATTATTTATCAAGGCTTGACTAAACATATTGTTGGAGATCTGCAGTATTACAATAAAAGTGTCGTCACAAGGGGAGCAAGAGGTTTCCAAATTTTGGTTGAGGGGCATCACGTGTTATGATCGATGGGTGGTTCGTTGGTCGAAGCCACCGTTAGAAGTTTCCATCATGCTGCATTTTCATCATTTTGCTTTCCTCCTAGGCGTCCCGGGTTTCTACCTATGCGGTTGATTTTGGAGAACAGTCTTTTTCCCAATGATTTGGTCGAAAAAAGGTTCTTGGCCCTACTGGCCTCCTGTGTTGCATTTTAAGAGCAGGTCATTGGGGTTATGTGTATAGGTTCAGATCAACGATTCTTGTTGAAGCTTGGGCAGGCATGGCCTGGACAGTTGGCTCATCAAGGTAGGAGACGATGTCTTCGATGTCCTTCACTCGTGTCTCGAGTTTGTTGAGTTTCACTTGTTCTCTGGCCTGTGAACTTCTTTGGAGATCCTCCACAGACACGCGTATCTTCAACTCACCATCCCACACTTGATCCATGAAGAAATTGTTTTCGTCGAATATTGCCTAGGAAACGTTTCCAATGAGGTGAGTGATTCAGTCGAAAGGAATATGAGTTCACTTTCAATGAAAACATCAATTGTTGGAACCAAATTTGTGCACCACCATGAGTAGTGGAGATGCATAAATCCGAGTAACTTGTAAAATAACAAACAACTGTGAGCAAGCCTTAGGCCAAATAGGTGTGCTGAACAACGACTCTCCAATTTTCAAGTTAGTAAGAAAATATAAAACTTAAGCAGTGGGCGAGAAAATTAGAGTGTAGAGATTGTGTTACTAGAGACAAACCCTATATAGGTGCATTTATACAAATTGTGAGACAAACTTTTTTAGGATAGAATCATCGTTCTAAGCCAGGAAAATCCTAAAGGATATCTAGAAGTAGATATTGCATTCTCTTTAGGAATGTGATTATTTGCGATGCACACCAATCCCTAGATTGTAAGAACTCCAAGACATGTTGAGATCTGGCTGATTCCAAACCAGATCAAATCCTGTGTCTTGCAGAACAAGCATGATCATTCTAGTGGAGTCGCTCAAACTTCACCCCTTACGTCGGAACAAAGTGATGGTGGCACCACTACTCCGGGTCGATGGCCAGACTTCTATGACTGATCAGCCTTACTCTAGCCATATAAAACAATGGTCCCACACACGCCAATTACTAGATTGTAAGAACTCCAAGAATATAGAAAGCATGGCTGACTTCATGCTGGATTAAATCCCTGTGTCTAGTGGAACAAGTATGGTCATTCTCAGCGATGTCGCTCGGACTTCACCCACTGCTCCAGAATAGGATGATGGTGGCACCACTGCTCCGTTAATCCAGCTCCGCTCGAAGTTGTTAAGACCATGACTGAACTTCTGATCCGCCTTACTCCAGCCCTGGAAATCATGGTCCCACTAGTAGAGACACACAAATCTATTTACCTGAAAAATAATATACAAATGCATGTACCAAAGAACACAGGGCGGATGAGGGTTGGTGTGCTGGTCAAAAGCTCTTTGACAGTTAAGTTAGTAAGCAATATAATGAGAGTCAAGCAGTAAGCAATATGCAATAATTGCGTTACCAGATATGAACCCTAGAAAAGTAATTATACCAGTCGAGGTAGAGACCTTTTAGGATAGGGAATCGGTATTAAACTGAAGGAATCCCAAAGATATCTATGAAGTAGATTTTGCATCTTCTTAGGCCTTATCCAACCCTGGGCTAAAACCCAAATTTCCCCTCCTCTCCCCCCCCCCCCCCCCAAAATCCAACCCAACCCAAGTCCTAAACCAAACCTAAAACCTAAAACTCAAAAGGAGGCTAAATACTGGCCCCTTTTTAGGCCAAAAATTGAAGTGGGGCCCACGGATGAGAGTGAAAAGTGGCTGTGAAGCCCAGACTCCCCACCCCCACTTGCCCAACGTGTTGCACGAACTAGGCCGGATCCCAGCGGGAGCCCACCTACGTGGGCGTTTCCCCCCGTGTGTCAGACGCCATTGTAGCCCAACGACTACTTTTCTGATCCAACGGCCAGTTTAATTGGACCGTTGGTTAATCCAACGGTCCACTTTCAATTTTTGTTTTGTTTTATATTTATATATTTATTGCATCCAACGGTTTTGATCAAATATAATCAAATCTAATGGTAAAAAAAAATAAAATCTAACGGCCCAAATTTAAATCCAACGGCTAAAATAATTAAAAAAATTATTTAACTCAAAATTCACCCAAAAACTCTATAAATACCTATGTATTTGTTCAAACATCCTCACAAAACTCATTTTTCTCCTACAATTCTTCCAATTTTTCTTTCTACCATTTCTTCTAATTTCCAAATTTTTCAAGATGGCAAAAGAGCATGTTAGAGGTAGTAATTGGACCTTTGAGGAAGATATTGCTTTATGTTTGGCATGGGTTTCTATTAGCGAAGATGGTGCCGTCGGCACGAACCAAAATAAAAAGGTTTTGTGGGATAAAATCGTTGATAAGTTCCATGAAAACTCCAACGCCGGCCGAAAGGAAGGTGGTGGTGTTTATGATTGGTGGAAGGTTATCAACAAAGCGTGCACTTTGTGGAATGGAAGCTTGGAAAGAGCCACGGTTGACATGCCTAGTGGAAGGAGCTCCTCAGAAATTGTGTGTTTCTTTGGTGATATTTTATTTGTCATGTACATAATAGTATTTTTCAACTAATTGTTTTTACGTATTTGATGCATAGGGTGACAAAGCAATGGCAATTTACAAGACAAGAACTACACCAAAATATCAAGCTTTTAAGTTGCATCATGCTTGGAACGTCGTCAAGGATTGTCCAAGGTGGGGAACCGATGCGGACCAACAATAGGGAAGATTATTTCATAGTGAAACCCCACCCCTAAATGATGTTAATGGAGGTGTGAATGATGGTGTCGAACAAATGACCCCAACTTCTTCTTTTGCAAGGCCCCCAGGAAGAGACAAGCAAAAGGAAGCAAAGAGAAAAGGGAAGTCCCAAGATCCCATAAGTGAACAAATTGCCACCAAATTTGCAAGATTGACCGAAAGCCATAGCTTTCAGGAGGAGGAAGCAGCCCGAATGTGTGTGGCTATAACGCAACTAGGGAGCAAGAGAGGCTCGAAATAAATTTCATGATGGAGGACCTCAACAAATACACTCCATAGAGGAAGAAGTACTTACGTGGTAAGCAAAAGGAAATTTTGCAAAGGGATGCCAGAAAGAGTATATTTCAAGATGATAATTCATCTCAAGGTTGTATCCCAAGTCCACCACCAAATCAAGATAGTGGATCTCATTATTAAGTTTATGTAGTTTATGAATGTTTGATTGTATTAAGTTTATGTAGTTTATTAATTATCATTTTTTTTTAAGTTTATGTGGTTTATGTGGTTTATTAATTGTCCTTTGTATTAAGTTTATGTGGTTTTATTAAATGTTGTTTGTATTAAGTTTATGACTTATTAATTATTGTTTATATTAATCTAGATGCCTTCAATAATTATTGTACTTATTGTCAGTTGAGTCTACAGAGCACCCATTAATTATTGTACAATAGATGCCTTCAATAATTTTGACAACGTACTAATGAAAAGACTTGTCACAAGAAGACAATTCAATTTATTACTAGAAAAACCAACATAGTACATGCAAAATTGTTACATAACATAACACATTATTACACTTAAGATCATCCATCATCAACCTTCACCTTCTCGACGCCATACATGCTCAACCAAATCCTTGCGAAGTGTGTCATGACCTTGAGGAGCTTGAATTCTATTTAAGCGTCTCATATACTCACTCAATGTGACCCTATCCTGTCGGGTCTTATATATGGTTGCAGCAAGATATTCAACATCTCTTGCCATAGCTCTCGCATGTGTTGGTTGGTCATTATCCACATCTTCATCTAAATCTTCTTCAATTTCGATGTACTCATCTTCCACAATCATGTTGTGCAAAATTATGCACGTCATCATGATTGAATGGAGGTCTTCAGTATGCCAAAGTCGTGCAGGCCCTCAAACAATTGCCCATCGAGCTTATAAGATTCTAAATGCTCTCTCCACATCTTTCTTGTAAGACTCTTGCCTCTACGAAAATAATTTCTTCTTTGCACTATCAGGATGGGAAAAACTTTTGACAAAGGTAGACCAACTAGGATAAATACCATTAGTTAGGTAGTAACCTAACTCATACCTATTACCATTAACCTTGTACCTCCATTCTGGTGCCCATCCATTGACAACATCATCGAACAGAGGAAAAGACCAAATAACACTGATATCGTTGTTTGATCCAGGAGCACCGAAGAATGCATGCCAGATCCATGTGTCGTAAGACGCCACAGCCTCGAACACGATCGTTGGCTTGTTGTGACGACCTTTGAATTGGCCGGCCCAAGCAGTAAGACAATTCTTCCACTCCTAATGCATACAATCGAGACTTCCTATCATACTAGTGAAGCCTCTTTTGTTTGCCTTACGTAGAAGCAGCTTCAACTTTCACGATTTGGCTTACGGAGGTATGTGGCTTCATATATGGCTTCAATTGCCTTACAGAAGCGCTTCAGGTTCTCAATAGCAGTACTCTCCGTAAGTCAGCAATACTCGTCAGTTGAGTCTGCAGAGCACCCATTAGCTAGCATCTGAAATGCAAATGTTAGCTTTTGATGAAGTGATAGGCTTTGTCAGCCTACGACATCTATCTTCCTTGCAAAAAAGTTGTCATGATGGACAACTACGTTCAAGATGCTTTCAAAAAGCTCTCTCCTCATTCGAAACCGCCTTCGAAAATCATGAGAATAATACCTCGGACGTTCGATGAAATAATCTTTCATCATCCGGTCATGACACTCTTCTCTATCTTGCTGCACAAATGAACGCAACATGACATAACCACAATGGCTAGATTCGACATGGTGCTGATACTGCATAAGCGAGTTTGCAAATTCGACTTTCTGCTTTCATTTTTGCATCAACATTTGCACGGCTTGCTTCATATTGTGCCATCTGCATTGCCAAGCTACGCCTTCTTCTATCACCCATTGATGAGATATTGATGATTTTTATAAAACAAAAACACTTTGAAAGTTGGAAGATTGATGAATATAGAGGATGACTGAAGGTATAAACGTTGTGTGATAGTTAGATATTCAGCACGGGCTTATATAGAGGATGATTGAAGGTTTGAGTTTCATGTGTGTAGCTTTGTGTTTCTTGTGTTTTTTATGTATTTGGTATGTGTTTTGTGTGTGTCATGTGTTTCACATGTGTTCCGTGTGTGCTTCATCTTTATCATGTGTTTTGTATGTCCTTCACATGTGTGTGTGCTTCACATGTGTTTTGTATGTCCTTTACATGTGTTTGGTATGTGTTCCATATGTGTTCTGTGTGTCTTGTGTGTTTCATGTATTTTGTGTTTATACATCACTATCATGATTTTCATATTCTTCATAGTGTTTCATGTATCGATTTAGTGTTTTTTCAATATTTATCGGAATTTAAATATTTTTAGATTAAAATTTTCATAAAAATAATTTACGATAGTCTACATAATTTTTTTTTTAAAAGTTAATTTAAGAAAAAAATTAGCCCAATTTCATTCTTTAATAATCTGGGGCTAAAATTTTAGGCCAGAAGGGTTGGAGCAGAAAAGCTATTGCTAGGCTAAAACCTAAATTTTCTAGGCTAAAAATTTTAGGTTTTAGGCCAAGGGTTGGAGATGGTCTTAGGAGTGTGATTACTTACGATCCTCGCCAATCCTTAGGATAAGGAATTAGCTCTGTTTATTCAAATCTGTTGGGAAGCAATTGAGTCCATGACTAGACTTCTGAGGTATTCATATTCTGATCCACCTTACTCCGATCCTGGAAAATCATAATCCCACAACAGGATTCTGGGCCAACTCAACGAAATTGACGAAGGGGCAGGATTTCAAACAAACTCAATAAAATCTAGACGGAGCAGGGTTTCAGACCAACTCAACGAAACCTAAATGGAATACGGTTCTAGACCAACTTAATGGAACAAAATAAGAATGAAGAATTACGGGCCAAGTCAATGAAATCCAAACAGAACACAGTTCTTGACCAACTCAACGAAATCGAGTAGAACTTTAGAAACCTAGTTTAGAATAACTTAATGAAACTAGACATGGCACGAGTTCGATGTCACAACACAGGATAACAATGGTTTAACAGTTCTTTACTATCCTTCTCATTTCACACACATTTCATTACTCTCACCTAGAAGCCCGGTAACCACATAAATTTTGGTAAGGTGCCACTAGCACATAACCAAAGCACACATCCCCAAGATGTCACACTAACCAAGGTAGGCCAACTAGACTATATCAGGTCTCTAGTAACGCTAATTTTTGTATTTACTAATGATTCGAAACATGTTAGCCAAAAGTCAACCTTCGGTCAACGTGGTCAACAATAAAGTTAACTACCCCAGTATTCAAACCGAAAGACCTGCATATGGGATTTTCGATCTGTATATTCCTAAGATCCTCAAATAATAAGTGACTAAAATTTCATAACGATCCAACAATCAAATCTTTGCCAGAGCTCGCCCAAGAAATGGGTCTAGTCGGAGTAGAGTGGTGGTAGTGGTGGTGGTGACAATGAGCCTTCTCGCTAGAGCTCGCCCAAGAAATGGGTCTAGTCGCGGGTCCAGGGGGAATTTCGGGTCATTCGTGGGTCGGCCTTTCCACTGCTTCAACAATTAGGGGCCTTCTATTTATAAAGTTCCAATTGACCAATTTGCCCCTACCTTTGCTTGCTTATTTCTCCTTTGTTACAACTCCATTTCGCGAACAATTTTCGCCTACGCATTCTTGGGATTGAGCTCTATTTGGAAATACTAAGAGTGACCCGGATTTCACAATTTCTCATGCCTAGTACCTTTATTTAGAGTAAACTGGAGATGATTCCTTGCCTTGCGATTAATACAATCATAAAGGAATAAGATCTTTTAGTACCCTAAATACAATCTACTAGTGATTTACACAATCACACATATGCTATAATTAACATCACAACCATTCAACATTTGTTATTTATTAAATATTCATGACATAAGGTGTTCACTAGCAGGAATTTTAACTTGCATTGGTTTTTTAGTTTTCAATTGAAGTACCATGAGTTAGCTTAGTTGTGTACGAATTTTTTAAACCGACCGTGTTTATATACTTAAGCACGTCAAAAGGCTATGTGATCTTTAGAAAGAAAAATATACAGTAAAACTTCTATATAGTAATAATTAAGTGTGGTTTTGGTTTGAAAACTGAATCGAAGAGGCAAGTCCAAAAATCGTACTAAGCGGTATGGGAAAAGGGGAAAAAACCGAAGCCGAACTGATTATTTCAGTTTATCAAGGTTTGATAATACCGAAATGGATTTGGTTTTTCGAGTCGGTATCTGTAAAGGGCCATTAGCCCAATTCTATTTCATAATCCCCATATCGAAACCCTTATTACAATTCAAAATATCAAATTGAAATCTTAATTCTACTTAGAATCCCAAATCAAAATCCTAATTAAATTTGATGAATGAGGGTGAAATTTCTTACCTTCTGTACTCCAGCCTTCGGGGGTGAAAGAGAGAGGGTTAGGTGTCATCAAAGAAGATAAAGAGTGAAAGAGAAGGCATCGTGTCAGTTGTGTGGCCGATGTGTGGTGTGTGTGGAAGGAAGGAGGTAGTGAGAGTTAGAGAAGGCGTCGCATCAGAGTTGAGACTTGAGAGACACACACACACCCAAAATAGAATAGAACGAGGTGAGGTCGAGAGAGAGAGAGTTGAGCTTAATTGAAGGGTTAAAATTAAATCTCAATCAATGCGACAACCATAATAATTGATAATCTTAAAATTAAAATTATTATATAATATATTATTTAAATCTGTTCGATTCAGTCTTACTGAACTAAATTTTCAGTGTGATATCGATCCCGTACCAAATTTTCAGTTTTGGTTCGATTTGGGTTATCGAATGTTTCAGTATATTATCAATTTGTTTTCTATTTTTCGATTTTTTTTCCATCCCTAGTCATAATGTTGGGACCAAATCAATTTTATAACTTTAAAAAGGTTATTACTTAAAAAGAGGTGTATTTAAGAAATATAATTTTTTTTAACTTAGTTATCCCTTATGAAAGTTGTATGGATACAAATAACTAAATTAACAATGCTGTGGTGTATACCAATTTTCAAGATGCAACATTGAAAAGAGAGACCTAATCCTTGAAAGTTAGCTCATGTATGTATGTATGTATGTATGTATGTTGTACACTCTTTAATGCTTCTTTCTAAGTATGAGTGGAGTAGAGTGGTGTGGTCGCGGCGAGCCTTGTCGTCGAAGCTCACCCAAGAAATGGGTCGAGTAGCAGGTTAAGGGGGAATTTCGGGTCGTTCGTGGGTCGGCCTTTCCACTGCTCCAATAAATATGGACCTTCTTTCTCCTTCGTTACAACTCTGTTTCCTGAACAGTTTTCTCCTACGCGTTCATAGGATCGAGCTTTATTCGAAAATTCTAAGATGACCCTGAAAGCTCTACGAATTTTTAATGACCAAGTGAGAAAAATCAAACTTTGTAACTAACTACAATTCTAAATTAACAAAATAAATATTTAACTCCTGAAAATACAAAATACTAAATTTAAATAGTGAAATAGTGAAATAGGAGGATAGGATTTCACAATTCCTCTCACCTCGTACCTTTATTTATAGTATACTAGAGAAGATTCCTTGCCTTGCAAGTAATACAATCATAAAGAGATAAGATATTATTGTACCCTAAATACAATCTACTAGTAATTTACACAATCACACGTGTGTTATAATTAAACCGAAACTAAACTAATTATTTCAGTTTATTGAAATTCAATAATACGAAAATAGTTTGGTTTTTCGAGTCAGTATCTGTAAAGGGCCTTCAGCCCAATTCTATTTCATAATCCCCAAATAGAAATCGTTATTACAATTCAAAATCTCAAATTGAAACCTTATTTCTATTCAGAATCCCCAAATCAAAACCTTAATTCAATTTCAAAATCATTCCGCACCTTAATCCCCATTTCAGAATCCCAAACCGAAATCCTAAGTAAATTTGACGAATTAGGGTGAAATTGCTTACCTTTTTGTACTACAGCCATCGAAGGTGAAAAAGAGATAGTTGGTGTCGTCAAATGAGATAGAGAGTGAGAAAGAAGGCATCGTGAGAGAGAAAGAAGGCATCGTGTCAGTGGTATGGCTAGTGTGTGGTGTGGTGCGGCAGGAAAAGGAAATAGTGAGAGTTAGAGGAGGCATCGCGTCAGAGTCGAGACTTGAGAGAGAGAGAGAGAGAGAGAATAGAAGAGACCTGAGGTGAGGTTGAGAAAGAGAGAAAGTTATGTTTAATTTAACGGTTAGGATTAAATCTCAGTCAATGCAACAACTATAATAATTTATAATCTTAAAATTAAAATCATTATATATATATATATATAATATTATTTAATTCAGTTCAATACAGTCTTACCGAATTAACATATGTGTGATACTAATACCCGTACCAAATTTTTCGGTATTATTGGTTCGGTTTTGATTTTTCGGTTTTTTTTTTTTCCAACCCTAGTTGTGGATGCAAATTTCCGCATTCTCCTTCTTAGACAAAACAATTAACACCTTAGGTCAAGGCCAAGAGCCTCACGCACCCATGATGAATAGGGGGCTTTGGCCGAAGAACCTCGGATGCCAAAGTTAGAATTTGGGAGAAAAGTGTTTGGAGAATTTAGAGAATTTTGCAAGAGAGTTCGAATTGAGTTTTGGAGAGAATGAGATAGTATTTATAGGGGTGTGGCCGGCCCCTTTAGGAGGAGGAGGACTGGCCACTTAGTTGGTATTTTGGGTGAGGTTCATGATTTGTAGCTAATTAGGAATAATTGAATAATAAATCAATTAATTAGCTAATTAATAGAATAATTTCCTAATTGATTAGCTAATTAACATAATAAAAAAGGAATGATTTGGGTGTTACCTTGTGAAGATGATTTCATGAGGATGGATGAAATAGGTTTTGAATGATTATCTATTTTGGGCACTTTTGACTTGGTTGAGGGATGATTGCCCACTGCTTGATCGTAGGAATCCCGGTGTGCCTCGAGGGCAATTTTGTCCTTTTTACCCAAAAATCCACGTGTTGCCTTATGATAATTTTTTGGCTCCACAAATGCCCCCACACCTGTTGTGCTACTCGCAGGAAATGGCAATAGGTGTATAGATCTCCAGCTTTGATGCAGATTCTCAGGTGGACTTAGAATTAGATTCTTCTAGGAAAGGGAAATAAATCGTCTCCAAAGCCTATTTAAGCCTACCTTAAGTAGGGGATTAAATCAACTTTGGAGCCAATTATTTATCCCTACAAGAAAGAGAGAAAGCTAGAGGATATTTGTTCCGCATCCCCTAACATTCTTCTTTGCTTGCCCGTGCAAAGAACCGTCTTCCGTTGATTTCTTTGTATTGTCTGCGTCGCACCGATGTAAGAAAAATTTAATTCTCCTTGTCTTTTTCTTGGGTGGTGCTGCCACGGGGCAGCCGTCGGGGTGGTGCGGCACGCCAGCTGGCAAAGACCAGGAGTCGGCTTGGCATAGGCCAAGGAGGTGGTGTGGCAGCGGCCATTGCTTGTGCTGCTTGGCTTGACTGAAGCCAAGGACTGGCTTGGCATGGGCCGAGGAAGTGGCGTGGCATGGGTCATGGTTTGGGCTGCTTGCCAAAAATGAGGAAACTGCTTAAGTTTGATTTCTCAACTGCCGTAGATGGAGCAGTCAATGATGGAGCTACCAAGATCAAAGCTTCTGAAAATGAAGTGTCGAATGAGCGAACTGCTAAGTGCAAAGTGGTTGCTGCCCCCTGACCATTCGCTGCCTAGTTGGTCTTCAAGCATTCGATCTTTTGAGCTACATAGCCTTCTTGCACTAAAGATCTTACCCAGATGGGTGTCAAGGAATTAGTTTACCCTCTTGCACTGGAGAGCAATTAGTTTACCATCTCGTACTGGAGAGCAATTAGTTTACCCTCTCGCACTGGAGAGCAATTGGTTTACCCTCTTGCACTGGAGAGCTATTAGTTTACCCTCTCGCACTGGAGAGCATTTGGTTTACCCTCTCACACTAAAGATCAATTAGTTTACCCTCTCGCACTGGAGAGAAATTAGTTGACAGAGAGCAATTAGTTTACCCTCTCGCATTGGAGAGCAATTAGTTTACCCTCTCGCACTGGAGAGCTATTAGTTTACCCTCTCGCACTGGAGAGCAATTGGTTTACCCTCTTGCATTGGAGAGCAATTAGTTTACCCTCTTGCACTGGAGAGCTATTAGTTTACCCTCTCGCACTAGAGAGCTATTAGTTTACCCTCTCGCACTAAAGATCAATTAGTTTACCCTCTCGCACTGGAGAGCAATTAGTTTACCCTCTCGCACTGAAGAGCTATTAGTTTACCCTCTCGCACTGGAGAGCTATTAGTTTACCCTCTCGCACTGGAGAGAAATTAGTTTACAGAGAGCAATTAGTTTACCCTCTCGCATTGGAGAGCAATTAGTTTACCCTCTCGCACTGGAGAACTATTAGTTTACCTTCTCGCACTGGAGAGCAATTGGTTTACCCTCTCGCATTAGAGAGCAATTAGTTTACCCTCTCGCACTGGAGAGCTATTATTTTACCCTGTCGCATTGGAGAGCTATTAGTGTTGTGTTCCTTTCAAGTGCAAATATAAGGATAGTATAATGGCACAAGTAAGGGTGTCGAACCACAGGGACTAATTAGACCTCTACAATTACTAGCTTTATGTGAACCCTAAAGAAAATGCAAATGAAAACTGAATTTAGGTTTTTGTTTTGAAAGATAAAGTAACTTAAAATGCAAGACAAGAGAAAGATGAATGATAGATTGGTTCAAAAACGATGGGAATGGAACTAGGAATATCGATTTCATGATTACAAGCCAGTTCAATGGAAACTAAGTCAAAACGTGTTCAACTCTCCAATCTGCAACTAGGGTTCGTTTTACTTATTTATGATCATCCATTTGATGTGTGGTTGTGATCAAGTATTCCTAATCTGCAACCTAGTTGTGATGCTCAACTTAGATTACCAAAAAAAATCCATTAAGAACAAGAAAACTTCCAAGAACCAAAAAAATCACATGGCAGGATGTATGCATAGCAGTTTCTTCATTCATTCACATGTCCACCAAGATTAAGCATGATGTGTACTGTAACCTTGATCAAATAATTCATAGGCGGCCCTAATGGTTATCCAACATTAAGATTAACAAACAAATTATACTATAAAATCAGTGAATGAAACAAGAACACAAATTGGTAATTTGAATACTTCAACTTAATAACGTAGAATAGGTTTGCAAAGCTACATCGAAATCCCCATCAATGAACTTAATTACCCAACATGATTACAGAATATATAAATATCAAGAACAACATGAGTGAAATTAAAGTTCATAGAAGAAGCCCCTTTGAAGCAATTCTGATGTTGAACTTCTCCAAGAACAGCGCGGCTGCGTGGTTTCTTTGGTGGCAGCGGATGGTGAAGGAAAATAGGGTTTGGTTTCTAGAAGAAAGGCTAAAGAAAGAGAAGAGAGAGAGCTCTGGGTGACCCCAAGGAGAAGCTTGTCTAAAAGTGGCTGAAACTCTCAGTTTTATAAGGTTAAAGAGGCTGTTACAGATTGCCAATACATCCTAGTAATTAGGCATTTAATTCCCACATTTTTTTGTTGTTATTGGTCTCTTAAAGGGCCATATTCATCACCATATTCAATTGTACGCTTTGAATCTCTCTACATCAGAATCCTTATTCAATTCTCCACTTTCAGCTCCATTTTGCCTTATTTACCCTCAAATGGCTCTAAAATCCAATTAACTGCACATTAACACAAAAGAGAGTAAAACGCAACCAGTTTAACTCAAAAATATCACAAAGAGACTAGGAATGGATGGTATAAACGTATGAAATATATGAGTTATCAAATACCCCCAAACCTGGTTTTTGCTAGTCCTCGAGCAAAACTAAAACTGAAAACAAACAAACAAAGAAAAATCTAACTAGACCACTTTCGCTGGCTAAATGATTGCACTGAGCATATGCAACAAGCCTTTAAACCTCTAGGTGTCCCTAGTAGGAGGAGTTGTGTCTCCTGAGGGTTTACAGCGATGACGCCCACAAACATATACGGACTCGACAAATAAATTTGTTAAAGCGTACTTGAAACAAACTAATAAGAACCAATGAAAGCTTAGTCATACATTCAAACCAAAAGTCTGCACTTCAAAGAATCGTATCATGTGTATAGTGTAAAAATATTACTCCATGACTCATGACTTCAAAAACACCATACTCAAATGCCAAAGATAGAATTCGCTTCAACTCTAATTCTCTCAGATTGTCACTCGAATTTTCACTTAGATCCTAAGGTTTAGTCTCTCATCAAACATATGTGAGTAAAGTTACGTAAAGGGAATCAAAATTCTCACATATGAAATATGAAATAACAGCAACAATTTCTGAACAGATCTCATGAAAGGAATCAAATACTAAGAATATAGATAACACACATACTTACCAGCACCTTGAACACATCCCCAAAGATCAGCTAGGTCTTTTACAAGGTTGTAATGTAAGGCTGAGGCTAGGGCTACAAAAGAATGGATAGGAAATACCAGAGCTTGGGACATACCAAAGCGTCTTTGCTGTGAAACCAGCAAGCTCTCATCTTGAATTGATCTTCGTTGTTTGTTCTTGGCGTCCAGGACACACGTGCAATAGTGAAGGATTTGGAAATTGCATCTTCTTTATTCATTCTTTTTTATTTCTTTTTTTTTTTTTTGAAACTTTTTTTTTTCTTGTCTTGCAATTCCAGCACATGTTACCTCGGTACGCGCCACATTCTTGATCTAGAGCTCAATTCATATTTGTCTTCATCACTTTAGTATTCCCCAAACTATAAGGTATGGCTGTAATGGGCTAAGATGGGTAGAGTTTGGTGTGGGAACTAGGCTAAAAGTGTTTGGCTGCAACAAGGGTAAATGGAGCACACAAAGGGATGGGAATTAGACCTTTTAGCCTAACATCGTCTCATTGAGTTCATTCATAGGTGATAATAAACACATGGTATCTGCAACATAGGAATATTCTTAGCATTCAATCAAAGAGAAATAATGAGATCATTTGAAGTAAAATTGAAAGAAAAAGATAGGAGCAGAAACACTTTAAACCCTCTCAAAGAAACAAATAGGCTCAAAATAACTCACTAGGGTAGTCTCCACTATTCTTCTTACAGAATTTGAGCATGATACTTTAACCATCATAATTCCAAGAGTAACAACTTTGTAAAAGAAAAATAAGATACAAAACTTTTTCATGACAACACTATAGTTTTGTTTGTAAACATAGCCCTCATATACATTCACATTAGTAAGCAAAAGCAAACTTAACCTAAACTAAAAACAAACTATAAAATTTTCAATCCCACATAATACCCCCAAACCTAAACTAAGCATTGTCCTCGATGCTTAAAAATGAATGGAATGCATGCAGTGTAGATAGGCAGAACATGTGGAATGAAAATAAAATAAAACTAAAAGACACAAATAAAAGGAAAGAACACAAACCCAGCTAGGTTGCCTCCTAGCAAGCGCTGTATTTAACGTCTAGGCAAGACTCAATGGGTATGATGGATGAACGCCTAGGGTGGCAGAAAGTCAAGGTACCTCCGAACCTTGGTCAGAAGAAGTGGTTTCTTTCGAGGGACTTTGAATATGGTGCGTTGAATTTCCATAAGGACTTGATTATGATGGTGTTTTTGTCTCTCCTTGTGAATAGAATGCAAGACCATATCCTCTTCCTTTGTTTCAGATGGTAGCAAGGTCTCATTATCGAACTTCAATTTTTTTCCCTCTTGAAAGGGCAGCAAATCATCTTCCAAAGACTCCAAATATGGCACCTGAAAAGATGTAAAACAACATGGAGAATCCGACATAGATTTTGAAAAACATTCAATTAAATTAGAAGATTGAGGAAGAGCTTCAAACACTATGTCTAGCACAATTTCTTCAAGCACATCTATGGGTGGCTCATCATGCTTTTGTTTGACAAATCTCCCTGGAAAAGGAATTGGTGGAACATATGGCTTGGGAGGAGTGTAAGGCTCTTCATCTTCATAAAACGCAAGAACCTCACTATGAAAATATGCACAGAAAGCTTCCTTTGGTTGTTCCTCTTTCTCTTCTTGATCATCACCACCGAATTGTTGTTCATTTAAAGCTTGGACAATCAGACTCAATTGAATTTCCAACTTAGTTAGTGCAATGGAGTGGTTCTGAATAATGCTACTCGTTGATTGTTGAAATTGCAAATTGTTTTGAGTGAGCATCTTCAAAGTGTCCTCCAAAGTAGTGTCCAAGGATTCTTGCTGTGATGGAGGTGCAAATGCTTGATTTGGAACTTGTATGTTGTTCTAAGAGTCATGATGAGAGTTTCTCCAAGCCGGGCTGTATGTATTTGGCAATGGTTGCAGTGGCCCTTGGTTAGAGAAACACATGCGGTGTGAGTGCTCTCGAACAAATGTAGGAAACTCATCTCTCCTTGGGCAGAATTGAAGGGGATGGCCAATTTTAGCACATAATAGACATTCACCATACATCTTGGTTACAAACTGAAAATCAAAACAAACTAAATTGTAAATGAAAAATCTAAACTAAGAAAACAAAAACAGATAGGGTTTATAAAGCAAGCAATGAGAGGGGACTGAAATCAGTCCACGGCAACGGCGCCAAAATTTTGTTATGTTCCTTTCAAGTGCAAATATAAGGATAGTATAATTGCACAAGTAAGGGTGTCGAACCACAAGGACTAATTAAACCTCTACAATTACTAGCTTTATGTGAACCCTAAAGAAAATGCAAATGAAAACTGAATTTAGGTTTTTCTTTTGAAAGCTAAAGTAACTTAAAATGCAAGACAAGATAAAGATGAATGATAGATTGGTTCAGAAATGATGGGAATGGAACTAGATTACCATTTGATGTGTGGTTGTGATCAAGTATTCCTAATCTGCAACCTAGTTGTGATGTTCAACTTAGATTACCAAAAAAAAATCCATTAAGAACAAGAAAACTTCCAAGAACCAAAGAAATCACATGGCAGGATGTATGCATAGCAGTTTCTTCATTCATTCACATGTCCACCAAGATTAAGCATGATGTGTACTGTAACCTTGATCAAATAATTCGTAGGCAGCCCTAATGGTGATCAAACATTAAGATTAACAAACAAATTATACTATAAAATCAGTGAATGAAACAAGAACATAGATTGGTAATTTGAATACTTCAACTTAATAACGTAGAAGAGGTTTGCAAGGCTACATCGAAATCACCAACAATGAACTTAATTACACAACATGATTATAGAATATATAAATATCAAGAACAACATGAGTGAAATTAAAGTTCATAGAAGAAACCCCTTTGAAGCAATTCTGATGTTGAACTTCTCCAAGAACAGTACGGTTGCGTGGTTTCTTTGGTAGCAGCGAATGGTGAAGGAAAATAGGGTTTGGTTTTTGGAAGAAAGGCTAAAGAAAGAGAAGAGAGAGAGCTCTGGGGGACCCCAAGGGGAAGCTTGTCTAAAAGTGGCTGAAACTCTCAGTTTTCTAAGGTTAAAGAGGCTGTTATAGATTGTCAATACATCCTAGTAATTAGGCATTTAATTCCCACATTTTTTTTGTTGTTATTGGTCTCTTAAAGAGCCATATTCAACACCATATTCAATTGTACACTTTGAATCTCTCTCTACATCAGAATCCTTATTCAATTCTCCACTTTCAGCTCCATTTTGCCTTATTTACCCTTAAATGGCTCTAAAATCCAATTAACTGCACATTAACACAAAAGAGAGTAAAACGCAACCAGTTTAACTCAAAAATATCACAAAGAGACTAGAAATGGATGGTATAAACGTATGAAATATATGAGTTATCAATTAGTTTACCCTCTCGCACTGAAGAGCAATTAGTTTACCCTCTCGCACTGGAGAACAATTGGTTTACCCTCTCGCACTGGTGAGCAATTAGTTTACCCTCTCGCACTTGAGAGTTATTAGTTTACTCTCTCGCACTGGAGAGCTTACCCATATAGGTGTCGGGGAATTGGTTTACTCTCTCGCACTAGAGAGCAATTAGTTTACCCTCTCGCATTGGAGATCTTACCCAGATGGGTGTCGAGGGATTGGTTTACCATCTCGCACTGGAGAGCATAGAAGTCGTATTCTTGAGTGCAGTTGAGGAAAGCTGGACTGCTGGACAACTAAAATAATCCTTAGCCTGTGAGGTTTTGTTTGGCAAACTGGTTGAGACTTCAAACTGCTTGTGGAACCCGCGTAAGGGTGTAAGCGCAGTGAACTGCTCCCAGAATTATTGTTCCATTATTAGGTGTTTCGTCGTGTGCCCTTTTGGTGCTTGGTTAGATAGAGCCACAGGGCAAGATCGGCGGGGCTAGGAGCCGTGGTGCAAGATTGGCACAGTTATGAGCCATGGTGATATATCAATGGCTACCGGAAGTTGTGGAGCAGGTAGGCATAGCTGTGAAAGTAGAGCTAGGGCTGGCTTGGGCCAGGTTGTACGTAGCACAAGGAATTAGACCACTAGGTCTGTGATGCTCGACTACTGGTAATGTGCTACTTCAGTATTGAATCGTCTGGAGTGTTGAGAACAAGGCCTAGCCCTGATTCTTGGTAGTTGAGCTGACGTGTCCTTCTGGTACTCGTCTGCCCCCAGCACGTTATTAGGCTAAGCTGCTGCGTTTGTCGGAACAGAAGTAATCTTTGTATCCGGCAATCTATGTGAGATAGCCCCACTGCTCAATCTTTTCATTGAAAGATGACCTGTTTATGTTGGTCATGTGTCATCGGAGTGCCTTGTCAGTAGCTTCGTTACGCGGGAAATCGAGCCATCGTTCGGTCATGAGCCTTTCTACTTCTTCCTGAATTTGCCTTTGTTGAGGTGGCGGAGCTCTCGGCTTCCCCAATCGTGACCTGCTAGTTTAGGCTACTCTTCCATGTGTTCTGTTCATCTATGCTGCAGCTGCGGTGCATGTGGTATGCTCCTAGCAGGCGAACAGGTAACTCGCATGCTGCTGGTTGAACTTGAGCTAGATTGAGTGACTGTTTCTCTCCGTCTGTTGTGCTACCTACTTTGATGTGAGGTGAAAGATGCTTCTTGCGAGCCTTACCGATAATAAACACTTCTCCTGGAAGGTTGCTCATGTTAATTATCAGAGTGTGGCCCCAATCGTGAGTGTATGTTCGTTTGTGGGCCTAACTGAAAGTGCACGCTCCTCCACGCGCTAAGACGGGAGTATGCGCTATCTCGGAGGCCTAGTCGGGAGTGTACTCTGTTAGAATGCTTGGTTCGTAACTGGTCAAGTGGCTACTTATCGGGACGCTGCTGGAGAGTTTCATCGTCTACCCTTGTCCTACTTTGGGACACCTTGTATGGGGCACGTTGCATCTCGATATGCTGCAAGACCTAATTCACCAAGGTTGTTTGATGTGCGAGGACGCTTATCAACTTTATGACTTGTCGAGACAAGTGTTGTTCACCATTCGGGTTGGAAAAGCTTGGGCAAAATACGTCTCCTTAAGTAGCGGAAGTGTAGTGGACTCCAGGTGCGAGATTTAAGTTGGGAAATGTCAAATCAGCAAAGAAATGGGGTGAAAATGCCCCCGGTTCAATCGTCGGCCTAGAAATTTAGAGCCAGAACTATTGAACCGATTTTGGATTGGCTTGGGCTGCTCAGGACACCACTGAAGTGGGCTGCAGCGCGCGTGCATGTTAGGCCTAGGCTCGGCTAGGGAGCGCTATGGGCTGCTTCTCCTACCATAGCTGCTTGGGCTTGTGCTATTGAGGCAGTGGCTCAGGCCAGCTAGTGGACTCCAGGTGCGAGATTTAAGTTGGGAAATGTCAAATTAGCAGAGAAATGGGGTGAAAATGCCCCCGGTTCAATCGCCGGCCTAGAAATTTAGAGCTAGAACTATTAAACCGATTTTGGATTGGCTTGGGCTGCTCAGGACACCACTGAAGTGGGCTGCAGCGCGCGTGCATGTTAGGCCTAGGCTCGGCTAGGGAGCGCTATGGGCTGCTTCTCCTACCATAGCTGCTTGGGCTTGTGCTATTGATGCAGTGGCTCAGGCCAGCTCGCACTGGGCCTAGCTCGGCTACCTTGCAGCGTGGGTTGCAGACTGGGTCGTGTGCCAAGTGAACAAGGCTTGGGCAGCGGCTTAGGCTGCTTATAGCGCATGGGCTTGCTATTACAAAGTGGCGTGGGCCTAGGCTTGTGGTTGCCTCGCTGCTCGATGCTCACCGTGGATTTTCTGCCATAGAGCTGGCCTACTCCCCACTGCCACAGTGGTCCCCATGACTGCCATGGTGCTGGTGCTCTATGGTGGCAAATTTGATCATTTTGCCATCTCTTTGAGCCTTGTGGATTGTCATGGTGGGGCTACGTCTCGTCCTCCATCATTTGATCCAGATCTTTGGACCGTAGGAAGTTTCGTTCGTCGTGGTTTCTGAATTTCTAATAAATGTATTTTTTTCCTCACCTCTATTCAAAGAATTAAAAAATATAGGAATAAGAAAGTATGAAAATTTAAGAACGAACGAGGAACGAGAGACTTTGAATGCGAGAGTCTTCTTCGAGCGTGTGAATCAAACTCTCAATGAAAGCACCAATTTGTGGACGCAAATTTCCGCCTTCTCCTTCTTGGACAAAATTGCACCTACAAAACAATTAACACTTTATGTCAAGGCCAAGAGCCTCACGCGCCCATGATGAATGGGGAGGGCTTTGGCCGAAGAACCTTTGATGCCAAAGTTAGAATTTTGAGAGAAAAGTGTTTGGAGAATTTAGAGAATTTTGCAAGAGAGTTCGAATTGAGTTTTGGAGAGAATGAGATAGTATTTATAGGGGTGTGGCCGGCCCCTTTAGGAGGAGGAGGATCGGCCACTTAGTTGGTATTTTGGGTGAGGTTCATGATTTGTAGCTAATTAGGAATAATTGAATAATAAATCAATTAATTAGCTAATTAATAGAATAATTTCCTAATTGATTAGCTAATTAATATAATAAAAGAGGAATGATTTGGGAGTTACATTGTGGAGAGGATTTGATGAGGATGGATGAAATAGGTTTTGAATTATTACCTATTTTGGGCACTTTTGACTGGTTGAGGGATGATTGCCCACTGCTCGCGCGTAGGAATCCCGATGTGCCTCAAGGGTAATTTTGTCCTTTTTACCCAAAAATTCATGTGTCGCCTTATGATTATTTTTTGGCTCCACACTAGTCATAATGATGGGACCAAATCAATTTTGTAAGTTTAGGAAGGTTATTACTTAAACGAGGTGTAGAGATATTAATTTTTTTTACTTAGTTATCCATTACGAAAGTTGTATTGATACAAAGAACTACATTAATAGTGGTCTAGTGATTACCAATTTTCAAGATGCAACATTGAAAAGAGAGATCTAATCCTTGAAAGTTAGTGCATATATTATGTAGCACACTTTTTAATGCTTCTTTCTAAGTACATTTTATAAATACTTACAATGCCTCATGACGGAGCAAATGCAAAGTCAGCAAACCAAAAATATTCGTGTTGATGCGCATGTAACGATTCGTATTTAAGTCAATAAAATTTTATCTTTCGACAAAAAATATATATATTCGCATTGAGTTGTGCAAAAAGTTGAGTTGTGCAAAAAGTTAAGTGTGTTTTAATTGAAGAAGAAATCATTACTATAATTAGGCAAGAAGGGGAAGGAGACAATCCTGAGGGGTTAAAAATATTTTGGCTTCAATAAGAAGATGTCCATGTTGACAAGGTCGCGTATGTACCCGCAAGCTCAAGAACGTGGTATCAACTCTAAAAGATAAATTATTGTCTCAAACAACTTTAGAGAAATATTTTAGTTCATCTTAAACTTTCATTTGTGACATTTCATATTCTTGTACTTATTGACAATTATTACTATGTGGAGGTGAGTTTCCTTACAAGGGAATTAGAAAAATTATAACTTCTTACAATGTGGAGTTTATTTCTATGCATAACTGGCCCAAGTTGATTTATGACTACAACGAGGTTATTCCTTCATATAATATTATTGTAGAGAGGTTTTACTGTAACATTCACAACTCTTATTGCTTTTTGTTGAATTATTGAATCTCAAAGAACATTTACACTATTGCAAGGAAATACAAATGGAATTAAAATACAAATACATAAAAAAGAAAATTATCTGCTTAAATGTTTATGAAATGAACAATAGCTTTCTTTGAATTTCTTCAACTCTTCTTAAGGAAACTTTTGAACCAGTGTGCTGAGAGATTTGGGTGTCTTTTCAGCCCATCATCATAATCCACATAATTTATACCAAATCGAACAGTGTATCCAGAATCTCATTCAAAAGTATCTAACAATGTCCATGGAAAGTATCCCTTCACTTTTGCACCATTCTGCGCACACACAAAATATTCAATTGGATTGTGTCAATATAATGATCAAATAACCATATCTTAAGAAGTCTAAGCAGTATATAGCCTTAATGAATTTGTTAATAACTACTTACTTGATCGCTGCTTAAAGGTAACACAGGTGACGATAGTAGTAGTCAATTCTACTAGTATCAAGAAAGGCCTCCTCAGGTGATAGTTTCAAATTATTCAACTCTGATACACCTAAATATTATTTCACAAAAATATACATTTAGTATTTTCCTCTAAAAAATAAAATTTTGTATTTAGTCTGAGATTGGACTTTGCAACACTTAACTTCATTGTACACCACTATACATGTGAAACTCATTCAACCAATCAAGGCTTAAGAGTATGTATTACATACCATTCTCAGTAATATAAATGAGTCGATCATTATATTTTTCTTTTGTGTAGAATACAAGATCATGAATTCCTTTGGGATAAACATATAACCAGTCTGAACCAGCCAGTAACACCATTCGAAAATAATGAAGATTATTAGCAGTTATATGTAAATGATGGGCAAAAACAAATAATCCTCCAAATGCAAATAGCTCAAACTAATAAATTTGATGTATACCTGTGGACCAATAGGTACTCCATTAAGCTCAGCTGCCACAATATTTACAAATATCATAATATAATTATTCTAAGAACTTAAACTAGGACAAGAAAAACAAAGAACTTAAAACTATATATTCAAAGAAAGTTTCATTTTGCACTTACTTGTAAGATCAACATGAGGATCTGTTACGTAGCTTGCATGTACTGAATTATTCTTAGGTGTACTAGTTGCGTATCTAGCAGAATAATAATTTAATCCAAGAAAATCAAATGATCCGTTTAGCAACTTGGATTGTTGTTCTGTGAATTTTGTTAATCTTTTTCCAACTATTGATCGCATGCTGTGTGGATAGTCACCACTTGTTAACGGATCCAAAAACCTACAAAACATGAAAATTCCAGACATGAGCTTATAGTGTCATATATAAAGAGTACTGCTAGCTAGTATCAATGTTGCAATTCATAAGTAAACATCTAATTGAGTTCACATATAAGTTAATAAGACACTTGCCATCCAAACATAAAATCCAAAGATCGTAACGCTGCATCTTTATCTTGCTTTGACTTCGAAGCAGGCTCAAACCAGTATGACAACAATGTTATTCCTATCACACCATTTTGAGATGCCTATACACAAATGAAGTGATTTTTGGTTGAATGGGAGCTAGAAAAAGATACAACCTTAAATTATCTCACTACACAAAGTATTCTCTTCTGTTAGATCGAAGTCAATTATATATAATGATTCATATAAAAATCTCAATTAGGAGCCAATAATCTGACCCAAAAAAATAGTTTGTACTGAACATGATATCTATTCTTGTACAATTCTGCAGCTGCTCCGTGAGCAAGGAGAAGGTGGTGTCACTATGTATGGTTCAGTAGCCGAATCTCCACCAGTGCAGTTTAGGTTTTGCCAAGAAGAGCATCGTCCCGGTGCTTGAGTCCCAATAGCATAACCCATGTCACTAAAGGTATATGGCTCATTCAACGTGATCCAATACTTGACTCGATCACCAAATTCCTTAAAACAAAGTTCTGCATAGTCTTTAAAATGATCACTGTAGATACACATTTGAAAATGGGTACACATAGTACGTATGTATTCTATCGAATTATCAACATTAAATAGAGAATAAAATTTGTTCACTTAAACAATACGAGGGCTTCAGAAACCACCATATTCATCTTCTAAAGCTTGGGGAACATCTTGATGTGGTAGAAACTAACACACAAATTAAACCCTATATATTATGCAATTGTAGTATGTGTAAGTAGAGATCGTTCTAGGCCGGGGATTAGTTAGGGATGCTAATCAACACAAATTAAACTTAAAAACTGAAAACTAGACTAAACTGACTTAATTAAGAACTAAGGGGGTTCTTGGACGAATTTCTAACTAAATTAACACAAAACAATAAAGGGGGAAAGTTTTGGACGAAAATTAAAACTAAAACTAAGTAACTTGCATAACACAAACTAATTGATACTAAATTGGGATGAATGAAAGGGTGAAAGGCTAGCCAGAGGGTCCTTCTCCACACATGACACATATGCAACACAAATTGATTTCCAGTTATTATTCCTATAAACCATGAATGACAATGCCCCAAGTTAACCGTGAACAGCACTAATTAACCATCAGATTTTCCTAAATTCATTGAATTGGACTCAGCGACGCAACCAAATTATTCTTATCAAGTTCCCTATATGAACAGCATGATAGAGATACATATCAAAGATCATTAAGTTCTATGAAAATCATAAGCATTGACATGACATTCGTAACTATGAACAGCATGATACTCCTGCCAGGAAGTTACTTAACGCGATCGTGACTAGCAACTTCCACTACTTGTAAATATAAGTTTGTAACTATTAGGTGAAACTCCCTTATATTTTAGCATCAAATTCATGCATGCAAACTAAGTGTGCACCCTTAATCAACATACAAGAATAAGTTCTCAATCAAACAGTTAAGTAAATTGCATTCACGATTTATGAAATAATAACTGGATGTAATCAATTCATATCACATATATGTTCATGGCTTTGAATTCACCTCTAGCTAAATCGAAATTAGTTCCACATGTTCATCATAACTAAAAACCAAATTAAAACAAACATTGAACTAAAAATTAAGGATAGAATACACCTAGAAACGCTCCAGCAATCTAAATGTCTTGAATGGCAAGCATGGCTCCAAGCTCTCCTCTTTCCTTCCTTGCTGCGGCACAAAGTGTATTTTTCTGGATTTTAGGCTCTTAAAACCGGCGACACAACCCCCTTGAAAATTTGCCATAATTGTGTATATATAGGGTAAGGTTTGGCAGAAACCAAGGAGGGGAAGGATTAGGTTGTTTGGATGGATTAGGACTCCTAGAATCAGATGGGAAGTATTTAGAATAGGATAAGGACTTCTTTTGCAGCTGGAAATAAGTTTAGATAATGTTGGATAAATAGGATAATGTTTGAATAATGTTGGTTAGGATAAGGTTTGGATAAGATAAGGTAGTTTGGATAATGTTTCCTTCTTTTTAGCTTATTCCTTATCTTCCAAATCTTGAATTAATTTCTCCAGATGTTAAGCACATTCCTAGCCTCTCTTGAACTTCAAAAACGTCCATCCATCTTGCTCCATGCATGTGCTATCCATTCCAAGTCCAAAACTGCTCTAAAATGCTCCAAATTGCACTTTCTTGCCAACTTTGTCATTTGAACCTACAAACACACGAAAATAGCTTAAAACACTCTAATAAACAGAAACTAACTAAGTAAATGCAAAGAAACAAGCTAACTAAGTCGTATAAATATTCTCCTATCAAATTCCCCCACACTTAGCTCTTGCTAGTCCTCGAGCAAAACAAAGAAAACAAAACATAACCTAAACCTTCCAACGTTCGCCTCAGGGATTTCCAATGAAACATGACATTTTAAAAATCATTACTTACATAGATTTTAGCCATCCCTACCCTCGAGCTCATACTTAATCCAGTCACCACTCACTAGCTCGCATTTTGTCAATTAAAACAACATTTTGAATGTAGTAACATGCCTTGGAGAATCCCTCAATTCCTCACCGAATATACTCTCTCTATTTTCACACAGATTTTATAACTACACTCCCTACACTAGGTATATGTGAGAAGATTGATATAAACATGTAGACTAAACACTCACATATGTATTACAAAGAAGGCACTTCTAGAATTATTAATATATACATGTACATATATGATCTCATGAACGGAATGCTGCTACTTAGAAGTGAGAACCAGGGATTCCATATGCTCGTACCAATTTCAAACTCCACATATTGAAACACATAACAATCAAGATAGAAGTCTAAAGGTTGTAATGGGGCTAAGGTATTGGCTAACAAAGAAAGGTTAAGGATAAACAAAGGTTCTTAAAGTGATAGTAAGCAACATAATGAAATCAACACTTAGAATTCAACTTTTGATTGCAGCAACCAACTTTAAACACAAAGGGGAGATTCTTACAACTTTTAGGGTCAGATTCACATTTTTGGACCCTTCTTCAACAACCAACACTTGTGAACTCATTCTCACTTCTTTTCAACCTCTTTTTTTTTCTTTTTCTACACACTTTTCTTTTTCAACGTTTTTTTTTCTTTCGTGCCCTTTCTCTTTGGCACACAAAATGTACAACCTCATAGATTTCCAACGAAAAACCTTCCCCCACACTTGTTTTTCTACATAATGTCGATCAAAAGGAATTCCCTCTAAGTCATGCTTCACTATCCTTTAAGAACAAGGGTATGGATAGTCCTATACTAGGCTAGGTAAGGATAATGTGGGCTAACAAAGAAAATTAGGCTAACTAAGGCTCAACGGGGCTAAACCGACAATACATATGCAAAGGGTAAGGCTTTTTGGCTCTGGTTTAACTAAACAACTTCATCTTGTTATTTGTTATGCACTCAATTTTATGCTTTGAATGAAACAGGCATGAGTTCTAGTATTTGGAACTAAAATGATGAAAATGCATTCTAAGTAGCAACCAAGCAAAGAAATAATGAGATCATGCAACGGCTTTAGCAAACAAAAACATCACAGATTAATAACTCTCCAAATAAAGAATAGGCTCAAGTCTCACAGGGTTGTAGTGTTAGTTTGAGTTTCTTCCTTCAAGCATGTTACAAAAACTGATTTTTTTCCTTTTGTGATTACATGTGAATTCGTAAATGACAACTATAACTAATCATAAACCAAAGAGCATATCAAACTTCCATCTATGTTTGTAATTTTCTTTAACAGTCATGCAATTAAAAACCAAATCCTCATCATTGTGTTGGAAGGTACCCTAAGACACAAACACACAAAAACGACTCTAAAAACGACTCTTTTTGGGTTTTTCAAAACTTTTTCAAATTTTTTTTCAAATTTTCGTTAAAACTCTTCAAAACATAATAAAAACACTTAAAAACAGTGAGTAACAACTCTAGAAGTGCTAGGTTGTGAAATCCAACGAACATTCATTCAAAACACTTTGTTTACCCCCCTCTCCCAACACTTAAACCAAACATTGTCCTCAATGTTTCAAACATAGACTCACACGCAAGCAATCAAACAACGTAACTAACAAACATGACAATTATGGCAAAGTAAAAGCAATAAAGAGTAGGGTTAAGGAACGCAAATCTGGTTTTGGAGCCGGAGAATCCTAGGTCTTCTTTATTTGAATGCATGGGTTGCCTCCCAAGAAACGCTTGCTTTAACGTCTTCCAGCCGGACGATACCTCATTTTAAGCTCCATTAGGGGCCACGGCATGGAATTGATCTTTAAATGGAAGGTGATACTTGAAATGATCCAGCAATGTTTTAAATTCTAGAGTGGGTGCCTGAATCATCAATAACCTGTTAGTAGAAAACGAAATTGAAATCCAAGGAGGTGGCTTACCTGTATGCTCCGACAAGAACTCAAGGACAAACAACACTTCTTTGAAAGTTTCAGGAACTTTGCACTCACCCAGATTTGGTGTGGGGGTTGTGACTTGTCCTGTGTCATAAAATTCAACTTCTTTAGGGTTGGTTGTCTTAAGTACATCCTCTTTGATGAATTCTTGATATTCCCCAGCCACTTCTTTCTCTTGAATCATTCTTCTTATTGTACAAAGTTCTTTGAATAATTCAACACGTTCTGGAACTTGATTTGTTGTACCAAGAATCGGGATATTACTTTGCACCTTTGGAAGGGCTTCCAAGATGTCTTTTTCACTCTCTTCTTCCTTGGAAATCATGAACCTGCGAGGAAAAGGGACATTTGGTGGAATAACGTTAGAAGGACTTGAATTTGGACCTACCTTAGTTGAGTTGGATGGCATAGGGTACTTAGGGGGCTGCAGCAAGGGGTGTTCTTCCCTTGCCGTGGCTCCCTCTTCTTATTGCAGCAACTTTTCGTCCTCATCTTGTCTTGGTTTGGACGTTTTTGGGTCAGCTCCAACCTCTATACTACTTCCCAAGGTGATAGCTTTAGCGATTTCAAAATCTCTCATCGAATTGACAATAGTTAAGCTAGAGAGTTCGCTTTGTTCTCGAATTTGTACCATGAATTCTACCATCTGCCCTATTTGATTCTTCAATTTGACCAACTCTTTAGCTTGGTTTTCTAGATCCTGAGCCAAAGAAGCACAAGAAATATTTAGTGTTTGAAGAAATGTATCCTGATCCATGGACATACTTCGATTGGAATTGTTGTGGGGGAGGCTGTGGTGGCTGCATAGGTCTTGAATAGAACTCCTCAGATTGCTGCCAATATCCATCTTGTTGAAATTGTTGAGGTTCCCTCCACATAAAATTTGAATAATCTCTCCAATCTGAATTGTAAGTGTTGGCAAACAGGTTGTTCCTTGATTCATTATGGCCTTGATAACCCCATGCACCTCCATTCTCAGTTAATTGAGGATGTTGATGAGTTTGATATCCCTGCCTATAGGACACACCAAATGTAGGACACTTTGCATTGTGGTCCTTTCGATATACTGCGACAACTGAGAAGTAAGATTCGCCATTTGAGCTTGAAGATTAGCAATTGCCATGTCTTGCTTCTCTAGTACCTAAAATCAAAGAAAGAAAACTAAATCAAATATCAAAAGTAAAATAAATAAAAAAACAGAGTGATTAGCAATTTTACTAATCCCCGACAACGGTGCCAAAATTTGATGTGGTAGAAACTAACACACAAATTAAACCCTATACATTATGCAATTGTAGTATGTGTAAGTAGGGATCGTTCTAGGCCAGGGATTAGTTAGGGATGCTAATCAACACAAATTAAACTTAAAAACTGAAAACTAGACTAAACTGACTTAATTAAGAACTAAGGGGGTTCTTGGATGAATTTCTAACTAAATTAACACAAAACAATAAAGAGGGAAAAGTTTTGGATGAAAATTAAAACTAAAACTAAGTAACTTGCAGAACACAAACTAATTGATACTAAATTGGGGTGAATGAAAAGGTGAAAGGCTAGCTAGAGGGTCCTTCTCCACACATGACACATATGCAACACAAATCGATTTCCAGTTATTATTCCTATAAACCATGAATGACAATGCCCCAAGTTAACCGTGAATAGCACTAATTAACCATCAGATTTTCCTAAATTCATTGAATTGGACTCAGCGACGCAACCAAATTATTCTTATCAAGTTCCCTATATGAGCAGCATGATAGAGATACATATCAAAGATCATTAAGTTCTATGAAAATCATAAGCATTGACATGACATTCGTAACTATGAATAGCATGATACTCGTGCCAGGAATTTACTTAACGCGATCGTGACTAGCAACCTCCACTACTTGTCAATATAAGTTTGTAACCATTAGGTGAAACTCCCTTATATTTTAGCATCAAATTCATGCATGCAAACTAAGTGTGCACCCTTAATCAACATACAAGAATAAGTTCTCAATCAAACAGTTAAGTAAATTGCATTCACGATTTATGAAATAATAACTGGATGTAATCAATTCATATCACATATATGTTCATGGCTTTGAATTCACCTCTAGCTAAATCGAAATTAATTCCACATGTTCATCATAACTGAAAACCAAATTAAAACAAACATTGAACTAAAAATTAAGGATATAATACACCTAGAAACGCTCCAGCAATCCAAATGTCTTGAATGGCAAGCACGGCTCCAAGCTCTCCTTCTTCCTTCCTTGTTGTGGCACAAAGTGTATTTTTCTGGATTTTAGGCTCTTAAAACCTGTGACACAGCCCCCTTGAAAATTCGCCAAAATTGTGTATATATAGGGTAAGGTTTGGCAGAAACCAAGGAGGGGAAGGATTAGGTTGTTTGGATGGATTAGGACTCTTAGAATCAGATGGGAAGTATTTAGAATAGGATAAGGACTCCTTTTGCTGTTGGAAATAAGTTTAGATAATGTTGGATAAATAGGATAATGTTTGAATAATGTTGGTTAGGATAAGATAAGGTTGGATAAGGTTTGGATAAGATAAGGTAGTTTGGATAATGTTTCCTTCTTTTCAGCTGATTCCTTATCTTCCAAATCTTGAATTAATTTCTCCAGATGTTAAGCACATTCTTATCTTAGCCTCTCTTGAACTTCAAAAATGTCCATCCATCTTGCTCCATGCATGTGCTATCCATTCCAAGTCCAAAACTGCTCTAAAATGCTCCAAATTGCACTTTCCTGCCAACCTTGTCATTTGAACCTACAAACACACAAAAATAGCTTAAAACACTCTAATAAACAGAAACTAACTAAGTAAATGCAAAGAAACAAGCTAACTAAGTCGCATAAATATGCTCCTATCACATCTCAATGAAAGAGTGTCACAAATGGCTTTAAACCTATACATACATGATCAGTAAAATCAATTAAAAGTTTAATACAAGGATGTTCTAAGAGTGCATGTAATGATTAACCGTTGCGTAGGAGTTCATTGATAAGATTGTTGTAATAATCAATTCCTCTTCTGTTAATGCCCCCACTTAACGTTCCATCTAATAATTAGAACAAAATTAACAAGAAAAATAAGGGTTATACAGTAGGCAATTTGATCACATTACTTCAGTTAAGAATATATAGAGTAATTTCCTTGTTGGAAAAATAATTCTTATGCACAATATTGACATTGGTCGTCCCAACCAAATATGAGGATGTGGAGGATCAAATTACTTGGTAACAATCTGGACCATGAAATAGAAAACCTATAAGCATACAACCCCATATTCTTCATAATCCTCACATCTTCCTATAATGGCAAAGGCGATTTATATAATCATACTAAGAAGTTAAAAATTAAGAATCTCATCAAGTAAAAAATGTCAAGAGAATAAACTTAAGAGATTTGAACCTTATAGCGGTTATACTGATCAATAACAACATCTCCATTGCTCCCATCTGCGATCCTTTCTGCGAACCAACAAGTGCATGTTGGAATGTAGGTATATACTTAGTCCCCACAAAGAAAATAATATTGAGGAGCTAATTATAAATTATATGCTCCTTAGAAATGGAGTAGCTCAATTTTCATACTATCACTAATTGATTATTATTTGGTTAATTAGATCACAGACCTGGATGTTTGTGGGTGTAGGTATCCCAAATACTTGGTCCTCTACCATCTTCTTTTACTGCACCTTCATACTGAAATATACACAAGGAAGATGTCAACAGTACATATAATTCATGCATGGATACTAATTGATATAAAACACACCAAAAAATGGTAATTAATAATCCCAGAAGATCGATATTGACCTAGTAAGGTGCTGAAGCTGTGCCAAATACGAATCCTGGTTCGAAACTGCTCCGGTTGAGAAATTCGCAATGGACAGGTGGAATTGTAGTATTAGCAGCTTTGCTATTTGTCAATGCAAAGCGGATGAGTAGCAGCAGACCAAAGACCAAAAATCGTGAATATTGCGTTGCCATAACTGGGGATTTTGGTGATATATCAATCGAGATAATTAAGTTGGCTCTTCCTGGAATATTGCATGGAGTTTATATAGAGAGGAAGGGAGAGGGATGTGGATGCTATACGTACTTGCTCGTGAGAATAGTAAAAGGGTTAAATTTGTAAACAAAAGTGGCTCTGAAAGTCCTAGGTTAAAGTCCAAGGTTCAAGGTTTAAGTAAAAGAATGGATAATGTACTTGTGAGGCCGTGAAATGTAAAACAGCGCACGTGCACAAAAATTGTTTAATTTAATCTTGGTTTGTAATTATCAATTTTTAGATCCTTGAATTTTCCAACCAAAAAGAAGAAAAAGAAAAGAGCTTTCAGAACTGTATGTATGTGGATTCGGGAACAAAGAGACATTTTTCTGCCGGAATTATGTCTACGAGAAGCCCTGGAGGCTTTTAAGGGTTATGCTGAATGTGTAAGAACGATGAGCTTTTCGCATACGCCAGGCTCCAGTTACATGGACTTCTTCAAACAGTAGAAAGCTCTTCTTTCCAATAAAATTGAAGAATTGAATCTTTGAATTTAATCTTGAATCAGTGTTATTGTTGTTAGAGTTTTAATATTGAATCAGTCATATTGGTTGTTTAATTTGTAACTTAAAACGCATATTTGGCTAAGAAAGAAGGTAAGAAATTTTAGAAATGACACAAAATTAAGGAGGGGGTTGTTGTGTGTGTGTGCGCGCACGCTAATAAATCAGGCAAGCCCAGCAGTTCTTGAACAAGGAATGTCAAATGTGATTAGCATTTCCAGTATGTATATATAATCAACACCAGGAGCACCTGTATATAATTGCAACATGATACAATCCAAACAACCTAATTACATAAATAACATAATGCGTACGTTCAAGAAAAGTTCTGCCACATTGTTTAAGAAGTAAGAAGTTAGAATAGTTAAATAGATAATGCGTACGTTCAAGAAAAGTTCAGCCCCACTGTTTACGAAGTAAGAAGTTAGAATAGTTAAATAGTTAAATCGAGTTTTAACAATCAAGCACAAAGCAAAGTTCGGTAGAGTAATCTCGTCTAAATTGTTAAATCAAGTTTTAAGAGTTTTTAGGAAACTTTTAGGAAACTTTGATATTTTAAAATAGTTTCATTTTTTAATTTTTTTTGTTACACTACTACGTTTAACAGTTATCGCGATGAAACAAAGGCCATCGTGCAAAGAAGATTTTCATTTTGCAAAAAATTGCACGACGAAACCTTCATCGCCAAAGTATCGTCGCATAAAGCTCGTGAAGTTAGGGTTTGCGCGACGAAAACATGAAGTTCGTCGCGCAAAGTATGTTGCACGACAGAATTAACATTTGTCACACTAAGGTTTACGGGATGAAGAACCTTCGTAGCGCAATATGTATCACAACGAAGGACTATTCGTCACACTATGTTTTAAGGGACGAAGGACTTTGTGTTGCAATATTTAACACCACAAAAGAACCTTTGTCGCACTAAGTTTGAAGAGACAAATACTTCGTGTCGCAACGTTCAACACCACAAAGGTCTTTTCGCCGCCCAATCTTTAGAACCACGAAACTTGTTGAGGCCTTGAAGTAATGCCTACAAAAGCATTTTCTTGGATAGGTATTTGCACGACGAAATATTTTGTTGTTCAAACATTAGGACAATTTAATAATTTTTCATTTTCTAGTAATTTAAAAATTATTAAATTGTAAGTAAGTTGTCGTTACATGGTTTGCACGATGAATTGTTTCCTTTCCTTTAGTTTAAAAAAAATAGTTAATATTTTAAAAAACAAATTTATATCAAATAAAAAAGAAAATGTACATACAACGTGGGGAAAAATTTTAAAATTCGAATACAGAAATAAAAACTACAAAACAAAATCGTCGAGGTCAACATCGAGGGCGGTGGGCTTTGTATGTGTTGGGTCGAGGGGCTGCTAGGAGGTTGAAAGTGCATGAGGATGAGGTGCAGCTAGCGAGGGAAACTGGAACTAGATGACCAAAAAGCGTCAATAAGCTGGTTCATCCGGCTGTTCTACGCCACTAACTGCTGCTCTAAGCTCGCAACCTACGCCGTCAGTGATGCGACCTGTCCTTTGCTCGTGCTGGAGGAGGAGGCAACCATCTCATAATGGCGAGCATTCCCCATGCCCCATACACCTTCCCTGGCTCACAACCAAAGGTATGATCGAGGGTGTCTATCATGATCTGAAGACCCACATCTGGGTTGGAAACGCCAGCCTCAATCAGGGTGTCCAGGGGAAGCTACGAATCTGCCTCCTGCAGAACAGTCTGACTCTTCTCCACCATAGAGGTCTGTAACAATAAAGACAAACTAATTATTATTTATATAAAATATGGTTAATATTTTGTATAAAATATGGTTAATATTTATATAAAGGGTAAATTACAGTTTACCCCCTCAAGTATGGGGCTAATTGCAACTTCATACAACATCTTTAAAACGTTTCAATTTCATACATTTACTTAACATAAATAAAAAATAATTGTATGAAGTTGTAATTGCATCCAAACCTGAAGAAGTAAAATGTAATTTACCCTTATATAAAATATGATTAATATGAATAGTAATTGTAAATGTAAGAATTACAAATACTTACATAGAGCTACTCTGTTAGCTCGTTGCTGAGCTGCACGTAAACTTCCTTGAACATGTCAATCTTAGAAAACTTCGACCACCTCACCTGCAATTGAAAAATATTAAGAAATATGTTATTAGTTGTGTATTAAAGATTAAAATGTATTAAAAATTAAAATAAATATATGTTTACCTGACATTGCTCCTCCATCCTATAAAACAAGCGTCGTGAGCCTGAGTGGTGGATGAAATTGGTACCAAGTGGAATAACCAGCAATTAAAATTTTATGGGTAAATTACACAAAACTACCTTAACTATGGGTCGAACTACAATCTCATACCTCATGTTTTACAAATTACAATGTCATACCTCATCTTATGAGTTTGTTGCAATGTCAGGCCTTTTTTTTGTCAATTTCTTTGTTAAATGTGATATGGCATGGGACTGGGCCCACTTCATAGTCCAACTAGATTAAAAAGTTAACTAAATATTAAAGAATTAAAAAATCAAATAATTTAAATATTTTATAACCAAATGTGGGACCACCCATTATCACCCTTTCACTTATTCCCCGCACTCATCACTCCCCAAACCGAAATCAAAACCACTCCCCACTGTAACCCTCACCAGCCAATCACCACCATTTCTCAACGCACTACCCAGCTTGAACTTCTCTCTTGCCTCCAATCCCAAATGGTTCTTGCCATCGTCCCTACCATTGATCTCTCGCTCAAGCTGCTCTCCCAGACCCCAAACTAAATCGTCCCTGCCTCTTCTCCCAAACCCCAAACCAAATCCCAAAAACCCAATCGAACCAGCTCTCCCTTCGACCCCAAAACCCCAGCGCAGTTGCCTCCCGTCCCTTGAGCCAAAACGCACAAACCCTTGAGCAAAGCCCGAAGCTTTCTCTGAAACAGGCAAATTTGAAATTTATGAGAGCTTTCTCTGAAACAGGCAAATTTGAAATTTATGACTGAGGGCGAGGCATAGACTAAGGCCGTGGGCGACGGCAATGGTGGTGGAGACTGAGGCTTTGGGCGATGACAGTGGTGGTGGTGTGGACATTGATGTGAAGATCATTAAGGTTAAGAATTTGAAATTTAGGGTTAGGTTTGGGTGGAATTGGGGTTTTTTGTTTGAAATTGGTTACATAGATTAATTTAGTGAGGGTGATAGGTGTGTAAGGGGTGGGTTCCACATTTTTAATAAAATATTTAAATATTTTTCTTTGATTTTTTAATCCAATTATGGCTAGAGAGTGGGACCCGCCTTAAGCCACATCAACATTTAATAGATAAAGTAACAAAAAACTGACGAAGGTCTGACATTGCAACAAATTCGTAAGATAAGGTATGACATTGTAATTTTTATAACATGAGGTATGGGATTGTAGTTCGACTCATAGTTGAGGTAGTTTTGTGTCATTTACCCAAATTTTATATATACTTGACTGACTAGTCAGCAACACTAGTCAACTAAGATCAAGTTTGTTAGTTAACCAGCAGCGGAATTAGTCAATTGAAAAACTAGGTTTACTAAAGTGTTCCTAGTTAACTAAGGTCTAATTCAATGTAAACGCAAACCCTGTTAAGCTTAGTTGCATGGAGAAGTCTATGTGCATGTCAAGGTGATCATGTATCATATACAAGAAGTCAGATATAAATCCAAGAAAAGCAATAATCAACACATGATGTTTTTTTGACAGGAAAAACTCACCTCTGGGTTAAAAAATCGGGGACTCTCCACTGAGTCCAATCCCCTAGTGTAAACAAGATTCTTACAAAATAACCACACAAGATCAATTCCTAGATCCTAATCTACAGAGCAGTTTGTGCCTTTGTGCAACCTTGCCTTACACGAGATGGATTCCTTCAGTTTTCACGAAGTGACAGCTTCTCCTGAACTTTTCACCTTGTGGCACCGAAATCAAATCAACTTATGCAAATGATGTTATGATAAAGTTGATGCAAATTTAGATTCAATGTCCAGTCAGTTTCACCAGTCAAACACTTGAAAGATAAAACTGACATGAATTCAAAAAGAGGTCAGTTTCAAGATTTGAAACTTGGAAAAACTTGATCACAAACTTAAAACAAAATCACAAAGACAATGTTACCCTAATATGCAACGATTTGGGTGTTTAGTGGATGAGTGTGATTTTATGGCTAGGGTTTTTCTGATAATGAACACAAGAGGCTACTCAAAACTAAAACAACTCTTTTCTGAAAATGTAAATCTCCTAGCCAAGTTGAAATGAAACCCTAGATTGAGCTTTTAAAGAAGGTTTGATGTTTCAGACAAGGGGACCAAAGAAGACACGTGTCAAGTGGAAACACAATTTGGAAAGTTTTAAGGTTGAGAAACACTCTCAAGAAAAAGTTATCAGATGGCTCATGTGTGTTGTCTTAAAGTGTGTGCCTCGCTTGCATGAAAGCAGCGAGAAGTTTTGACGAGACAAAACCACTAGACATAATGTACTGGAAAAATTACCATGAAATGCATATGAATGAACAAACCTTTAATGTAAAAAGTTAAACTCTTGAGAAAATGTTTTTGGCAGCATAATCCCAAAAATAGCATTTTAACCCTAAGACTATCTAGAGCATGTGTGGTACAATTTACAAGATATGACAAAGGAAGCCAAACAATAATTCTAGACTTCACAATCTCCTTGTTTGGCTTTTCTTGACAAAATAATCCAAACCCTATAACTAAGTTCACTCAACCTTACTCAAGAGAGAACCCAAAGAACGAATCCTGCATAAAAGAGAACCCAAAGAATAAATCCTGCATAAAATCACTCTTGACAAGAACAAGTGAAAAGTTATCATGGATAAAGCATTTGCAAGGAATGTAAATTGTAACAATGCAGCACAATTTTAAAGTTAATTTTTTTCTCCCCCATTTTGTCATGGCAAAGACAAAGGATTTAATCATTTATCCAGTGTTGTTAAGTACATGATATCCACCATAAACAGAAGTTTATAAGAGTTATCAACAAAAACATAACATAACAATGAAGATTAAGCACAAGGTACAATTCTCGATACCAAAATAAGAAAAGCAAGTAACATGTCTAGAAAAATAGAGCTAAACTGAGAGTAGCACACCCAATAACTTACAAAATGAGAGTTTCAACTTGAAATTTAAACACCATTGTTTAAAAAACAACTTAGCTATAAATGAACTCCCACATAATATGTGCTCTCCTAAAAACCTACACTGACAAACTTGCTTCCCCATAAACCTAGAACTCCTCAGATTGAGAAGAGCCATCCTGATGCACTAGTTTCTTAATGATACCTTCAGAGGAGGAAGTTTTGGCAGTATCAACAACATCATGTTCGTTATCATAGTAGGTAAACCTTATATGCTTTGCCTTGGGGATAAGAGGAGAGGGAAATTGATGAACTTCACGAGAGATCCCCTTACCCTTGGCAGCATAGATGCCAGCCATTTTTGCAGTAACAGCACCAGAATGACCAGATGTGGCAGTATAGAAATAAGAAGTCGATGATGGGGTCGCATGACGTTTAGGTACAAACTTAGAAGGGCACAGAGAAGGCTCAGGCACAAAAGAGGGTCGTCCCATTGATGATTGAGAGCTACGACTTATAGACTGTGCAAGAGATGAGTGACTCATGTGAGGTGAGGATGCAGTTTGACCCATTAAAGATTAAAACTCAACAAATTGTTTTTGAAGTAAATTAAGCTCAAACTCAAGATGGGCAATCTTTCTTCCCTGAAAGGTATTAGGTGGAAGAGGTGGACGAGGATCACCAAAGGCAACGGCACACATTACGTTGCTCAAGGCAATGGGACCTTTGTCCAAATCCTTTGTGGACTGAGACGAGATGGAACACCAACACGATGACACAATAAAGTAATAAGACACGGGTGAATTGTAGAGCCTCTTTGTTGCTTACTAGGATGCTTGATTTTGGACAGAATGGACCTAAAGATTAAGCACCTAAACAGAACATCTCACAGACTCAACATTGTATGCAACACATTAGCCGACTCTAAAGTGGAATTTCCATTATTGGAAGTACCCAAAATGTTTCTCCAAAGGAAATCAAACCAATTCCTATAGAAAAGCTTGAGGCGAGACTTAGACACTTGATCTTTTGAAAAAGAATGGATGTATTTAAATAAGCTTCACGATGACAAGTTTTCATGTCGTAATGACAAGTGATGAGGTCAAAATTACACATATCAGCAGCGGATGAGGGTTCAAGACCTAGGACCTCACATATAACCAAGGAATCAAATGGAACGTACACTCCATGCACATAAAACACTCCACGCACATAAACTTGGCCACCAGACTCAGAAAACTTGGAAAGGACATTAACATAAAACTCTTGAGACCATTGATAGATTAAAGACAAAAGGAGGTGATTTTACCTTGTGTAAGTTACAGCGGGTCATGAGGTTGTCAGAGAGGATGGCATCGTGAACAGGTAGATTATCCCAAATGATCCTACGCTCAGGAACAACTTTCCCAGCAACCACAATTTTGAAGAAATTTTTTCGCGCGAGTGGTGAGAAAGGTTGGAATTGCTTCAGCAGAGGGTTTATGAGAGGCATCTGTAGCAATTTGGGAACGAGTTTTACGACGATGGAGAGGTGATTGAGGACCAGAGTGATGGGATGAGGAGTTGTTTCCAAGCATGGCGGGGAGTTTCCTGGTGAAGAGAGTTTAAAGATTTACAGTTGTGAGGGACAACAGTGAGGATAAACGACACCAAAAGTGAAAGTAAAAACCTAGTGAGATTAGAGAGGGTAAGTGCCTAGGGCACTGTGAGATTATTCTGGTCCGTAGAGATGACACAAACGGTTGAGATTGGAAGGTTAAATAACCCTAATACTAAAATCTTAATCCTAAATATATTAAATTAACCCTAATACTAAAATGTTATTCCTAAACTTATTAAATTAAACTAAAACTAAAATCTTATTCCCAAACTTTTCAAATTAACCCTAAAACTAAGATCATAATCTTAAATTTATTAAATAAAACAAAATTCCTAAACCTAGAATTAGAAAATTAACAATTACTAAATTAAAATAATTAACAAAAATTAAAAAACACAAAAAAATAAAAAAATTATTGCAAAAATAGAGAAAAAAAAACCCAAAAACTCATCCTAAATCCCGATCCCAACCCCCACCCCAACTAATCGCCGACCCCAACCCTCACCCCAAACCCTAATCCTGTAATCCCTAAATTCCTTATCCTGTAATCCCCTAATCCACACATCCCCTGTTGAAGCAGAAAAATTTGGTTCCTCCAATCCTCCAACAAGTAAACCTTGTAACCATGTTGAGATGCCCACAACACCATCTTCGCTCACCATCAATGAGGGAGGAGGGGACCTGCAAGAAAACACTCCGACGATCAAGTCAGTGTTTGTTCAGAATGCTTAAAATATAGAACGATCTTATACCTCTCTTTTTTCTATTTCCTCCCTGTTCTGATGGGATTCTAGGCCTTTTATAGGCATAAAAAGCTTGAACTCCAAGTCTCATTATCTCACTCCATGTTCTTTAGTAGTGGATGATTCATGTTGCTTTATTTTAGCCCCACTCCCTTCGTTTTTAGGATGCATGGGAAATCGCTAGTTTTTAGGATGCATTGACCCTTAATTTTTGCACCCATAGATGCCCCCTTTTTTCTCTGCAAACACACATCATCTTAGTTTGTAGAGGAAAAATATTTCTTTTGCAAAAATTCATGTGACTTGAAATTTCATCATGAGTTTAGCCTTCGGCTACGGTCATAGTTTAGCCTTTGGCTATGATCACACAGTCGCATATTATCCTTCGGCCATGATGACTTGATCATAATTTAGCCTTTGACTATGATTATATGGTCAGAGTTTAGGCTTCGGCTACAAGCATATGATATTCGACCATGGGTTTTGGGTTTTCAACCCTCGGTCTTGGGCCTTCAACCATTTTACGATCTGTGGGTTTTGGTTTTAATTCGGTCCTAACCCATTTGATCTTGGGTTGTCAATCTTAATTTGGTCTTAACCCACTCGGTCTTGGGTTTTCAATCTTAGTTTGGTCTTAACCCATTAATTCAATCTTGGGTTTTCGATCTTAATTCGATCTTAACCCATTCAATCTTAGTTCGGTCTTAACCCATTAATTCAATCTTTGGTTTCCGATCTTAATTCGGCTTAACCCTTTCCATCTTGGGTTTTCGATCTTAGTTCTTCAGCTCTAATTCAGTCCTAGGTCTTCGACCATGAATTTTGGTAGTACACTCATGCCCCCAGAATTGTTCAAATGCATTGGTTTTCGCTCTCTGACAACAACTAAGCAAAATTTCAAGAGTAGCATTGCCTGGTTTGATACACCATATAAAACTTTATGAACATCCAAACATAGAAAAAAGAAAAATTCTAAACTTTCTTACTTGTTTTCGCTGGAGTAATAGCTAACCCCACCCTTTATTTTACTCTTAATGAAATTAGATGGCTCTCGTTTCCGACAGAGGTCGAAGTCTGAATATGCTCCTCGCTTGGAAAGCCCTTATCGCCACAAAACCTACCATTATCATGATACGAACATCTCTATCTATTCGGCTCGTTCATGCTCTCTGATGAGTTCACTTCTCTAGACAATGAATAGCATGAATTTCAAATCTTGATCCACAACCAAGTGATGTTCAAATACCGTATAGCCATCACACATGGCTTTCCTAGTAGCATGGAACGCACACCTACATTGGTGTTTACTTCCTTGGTGGGCACAATCCAAACACTCGTACCTGCTAAGAGTTCCTGATCACGTTAAAATCTTTATGGGTAAGTCTTTATCCAACATGTACAAAATCAAGAACACACAAGGCTCTGATCGAGATCAGACCAATAAACACATATTCAGAGTGACCAAAGTATTTAGATATTGAGTGAAACATGACTCTTTTACTTTCTACTAAATCACAATCTGATTCTGATGTGGATTGGGAAATCAACATGTAGTTTGAATGAATCACTTCCTTATAATATGTGATGTCTTCCCTTGATTCCTGCGGCACTGAGGTCGGCCCTCGAACAATATGACCATACAAGCAACTTTCGAAGAAAGACTCATCTGCATGTGCTCACATTAAACTTAACCTTGTATATACATGGCCTGTAGCAATTCCTTTTAGGTGCCCATATGTGTATTAGCAATATAACATGGTACCAAATGCCATGTTCAACTAGACAAAAAGAGAGTCAAATGTTTTGGTGATAAATGCATTAAGGCTGAACACTTTCTGTATTTGATAGGTGGTACTTCTACGCCCCCAACCCAATTTAATTGGTGTGCTGTCTAATTTTCCTTTTCCTTTCAGTTTCTCTTTCGGCCATTCTGGCTTCTTTGTTCTCTTTATAAATCAAAACGTTTCATGGTTAATACAGTTGCAACAGTATTTAGATAGACCTCTTTGAAAGTTTTAAACCATGCATGTCCCCAATTCTACTGGTCCTTCACCAATTTAAAGATTTTAAGACTCAATAAATGAAATTTCAACTGAACCTAATATCTCTACACATATTCCATATGTTACTATCAGATAAACTTCCGATTTAATGATTTTTCAACCGAAATTTTCTTAAAATTTCAAAACGTGAATGATTCTAACAAATTAACTACTACTCATCATACTGCACTACGGCAATAAAATATATGATGATTATACCATTTTGCTATATCATATGTATTACGCTCAAAATGCATTTCATGCAATAAAAACAGAAAGAATAGAAATCTTCCCATTTTGGGTTTAGCTCATGCTCCCTGCACCAATTGGTGTTCAATGGCCTTGCCCTTTACAGTGAGCGTTATTTGCTCTCTTCCAGTGAATTATTTGCCACTGTTAGACAACTTCGTTGTTGTCGAAGCAAATTCAATGTATTTCTTTTGCTTTCAAGTCTTAAGTGCTTGCCGAATAAGTGACCTCATTTTGCTTCGTAGCTTTTGACTTGATCATGCTTGTGCATTATTTGCCCATGTACATTTTTCGTATGCAGCAAAACTTCGTTCTCTTTCTTTTCCTTCCAAAGAGAGACTATGAATTGCATTGATCTTAATTTATAATTGAAAAGAATGAAGGAATTCTTATCTTTTAGGCAATTGCTTTGCCTTTGTTGCCGACGCCATAGAAAAGTTCAGAGTGTGTTGAAGCCTTTCAATATTTTCCAAAACTTTTGCATCTTGCATGCATTCTTTGTCCTCGTGGTGTTAGGAGTTTTTGGGAAATCATAGATTCATCAGCAGCACTGCTTCTACAAATGGAAAAATCAATGGATGTTGCAGCATCAAACCGCCAGCAACATTGAGCGTAATTTCCTCCTCTATCAGGCTATCGATCACCTCCTCTGGTATGACATAAAAACAAACCTCTGCTCTGCGCCCACCACCTTTTCTTTTTTCCGGTTTTTAAGGTTGGTTACCAGTACAGATCCTATAACTGCTGCTTGACCACCAGAATAGCCTTGATAAAATTCCATGCTTCTTCCTTGCTGGATGGTTTTTCCCTTATTATCCCGTCATGCGCCACCACTGTCTTTTTTTCATCAATATCTGCAGTCATGACTGTGAAATGGTATCCCATCTCCACCAGAATTGTCCGGCGCGCCGCCAACGCCGATCCGAGTATTATCTGAAATGACATCTCCTTTGAGTTTCTCATTTGTAGGTATTTGAGGATCAGGTCCGATCGCTTCAGCCTAAGACGACGTGTGTAAAGTTGGTTGGTCCAACGTTGAATTCTAAATCGTTGCTTTACACTAGGACTCTGAATTGATTACCCCGATTAGTATTGTTGATATTTAGGATCATATATTACCATAAAAATGTTATTGTTAGTTTCTTGTTGATAAATACTACATAAATAAGCAAATAAGTCCTTATCTCCTTGTTCACATGGTACACGACGTGCCCAAATTCGCGGTTAGTCTCACGTCCAACAACCATAACGCATTCTGATTTTCCTTCACTTTCGCTCCCATTATAGCAATTAAAAATAATAATGGTACAGCTCAGCCAAATAAGAACTTCAAGCAAATAAAGGGCGTCAGGCAATTACATAATAAACATTGAAATTCGTATGCAAATAAGCCCTAATGAAATCATCTATGCATGTAAACATTGCGAATAATCTACTATATATCATGTGAAATCATTATGGATTAGATAAGAGGATTCTTATCTTGCTGTTGACAGAGGCTTGAGTGTGGCCATTCGTCGTTAGCGGACGGTTCGCTTGATGTAATTCACGACTGAATGCTTTTCCTTCATTTTCAACCTCTCCTGCTAATACAGAATTTTCTACACACTGGTCTTAATTAGTTTGTGACTTTGATCGTTCGTTAGCCACTGGACGCCTATTTGAAGTCATGGAATCATGCCCCCATCCTAGCTTGAACAACATCCATGGAGCAGCCGCGGAAGATGGAGGCTCGTATGCTGCCGAAGTTGGTTGGCGGCTGCTAAAGGACTTAGCCGCCTTTTCTCATAATCTGATTGGTTTGCTTTTCTACAATTAATAATCATCATATTACCATATGTAAACGGGTATAAGTATTATAAGAGAGGAAGTATGAGCGCTTCTCTGTTTGATGTCTCAGCCCGTGCCCCTATGGTGTAGCTGGGATGGATACTATTTCGTTCGCTTCTCAATTTGGCTTTTTGTTCAATTCCTACTGACGCCACCAACTGTTGGAGCAGAAAAATTTGGTTCCTCCAATCCTCCAACAAGTAAACCTTGTAACCATGTTGAGAAGCCCACAACACCATCTTCGCTCGCCATCAATGAGGGAGGAGGGGACCTGCAAGAAAACACTCCGACGTTCAAATCAGTGTTTGTTCAGAATGCTTAAAATATAGAACGATCTTATACCTCTCTTTTCTCCATTTTCCCCCTGTAGGCATAAAAAGCTTGAACTCCAAGTCCCATTATCTCACTCCATGTTCTTTAGTAGTGGATGATTCATGTTGCTTTATTTTAGCCCCACTCCCTTGTTTTTAGGATGCATGGGAAATCGCTAGTTTTTAGGATGCATTGACCCTTAATTTTTGCACCCACAACTCATCGCCGACCCCGACCCTCACCCCAAACCCTAATCCCGTAATCCCTAAATTCCTAATCCCCTAGTCCACACATCCCCCAAATTGAAATTACCTTAACTAGGATTTGTAAACTGGAGGTGTTGGTGCAGCCGCAGAGACGGGCCAGAGGATTCCTAAAACAAAGGGGGTCGTGAGAGAGAGGTGATTCAAAGATAGAGTGTATGAGAGAGAGACAGAGAGAGCGCGAGAGAGACGGAGTGTTTGCAGAAAATGGAAGAAAGAGGACCCTCTGTACGATTAATATGATACGCTTTGCACAACGAAGCGCAACGTTTGATGAAAATTTAAAAACACAGCCTCTTTACTATGAAATAACAACACCTTTGCGCGATGAAATATATAAAACTAATTTGCTCGCCCAAGTTTTCATTTCAATTTAAATTTAAAACTTTTTGCACATTGAATATAGTAATTTCGTGGCGCAAAAAGGACTCGTTCGACGAAACAATTAAAGTTCGTCACACAGGTTCCAAAATTTTAATACGCATCCAATTTTGACGGCCAGTCAGAATTAATAACAATTGCGTGACAAATATATGAAGTTTGTCTTGTAAAGTATTTTTGTGCGACGAACAAGTCCTATTAGTTGCGCAAAACCGCTTTGCAAGATGAATTGCATTTATTCGTCACGCAACTTCTATTTAATTTTTTTCATTTATTCCTCGTGTTATTACAAATGTAATAAGTTAAATTTTATTTATGTAAAAAATAAAATAGAAGAAGTAGAATATAAATTGAATTTAATTCACAAGTTTACATTAATCCTTGTCGGAACTATTATCAATATTATCACTATCGTCACTTTCATCATATTCGGTATCCCATTCCTTCTCGTCGGTTGGTACATCAAGATCATCATTCCGGCCCTTAGGTGCATTGTATCTTAGCAGATCACCAATGTCAATTGTAATTGACTCTATCAGTATTTCGATTTTAGCAACTCCAGCTACTTGAAATAGTTTTTGGACAAGATTTGTATCCCAGAGTGTTTCTACACCAATTTTTGTCAAAGTTTTGAGTTATTGGCCAACAAAGTTGTCGTCGTCGCCGTCATCAGGATCTCGTTCCGGAATATCACACCCCTCTATGATCAATCTTCTGAACAACTTTTCTTCCGCTCCCTGCCTTTGGGTCATCAATGTAGAGAAGTTGTTTGGCCATTGTTGCCAAAATGTACAGGTCATCATTGTACCAACATCGGTTAGTGTTCAACGAGTACATGATGTTTTGGGCTGTCCATCCAAAAGGGCCGGCAATCTTGGACCTGACGGAGAATTGTCTCCGGAGAAGCTAAACGCGAGCAGACGCGCTCTGGCAGATTATGGCAACGGTAGCAGTAACACCATAGTGTATGTGCTTGAGTACATCGTTGAAGAGAGCGAGTTGACGACGAAGGGGAAGGGGATGGTGAATGGGGAATGATCCTGGCTTGTGTTGCGACTTTTATCCATTGTTATATTGTAGAACAATGTCATTGGATGGAAGAAACAAGTCTAATATATAGTAAACTTTTAGCAAAATGTTAGCACTCACTAAAAAAAAACATGAACCAATTTCTAAAATTTCAAGTCTAAATTATAAATATTAAATTAAATCCACTCCATCTCCAACTTTACAAACAACCCACTCCATCCCGAGTCATGATTTTTTTTTCATAGAAAGAGAACTTAGAACCTTTGTGGAGAGCAAAAAAGGGGAACTTATAACAACAATTTCACCAGCCACATTGCCTAGCTACTTTAACGTCTTTGACGGCAGTGTGCTCGCAGACCAAAGCAGAACTGGAGATAACTCATACAACTCCGGAAGGGAGACGCAAGACAAGCTGCCCTCCGAAAACACTGCCAAAACAAAAATGTCCACAGTATGTAGAGGTTGAATGAAAGAATATACACTTGGGAAAAGAAAAGGAAACTTGGCACTAACATAATGGATTTGAGGCTAACCTTTTGATGTAGTAGTAACAGAAGTCTGCTAATATGAAAGTCTGGACAATTTCTGAAATAAGAACCATGGATGGCCATAACCCATAGCCCAAGGCTACGAGCAAGTGTCCGCGAGTATCTAGTACCTGTTAGAGCAATAGATTAAGTTTTACCAGTGGCATGTTGCAGTGAGCTCATACCATTCAGCAAAAACCGAACAAATTGGAAAGTATGATTCTTTTACGACTATGATCAATTAAATGCTCATACACTTTTATACAACTAGAGCAAGTGTCAGAGCACAAAAGGATGGACAACAACTTCTAAAGGCTACTTATGACACGACAAGGGTCTCACTTCATCATTACAAAAAACTAAAGTAGGAAAAGTTGTTATATACTGCTAGTTTATGATCAATATGCGACTTTCAAGTATGAGATTAAAGCCGACCAACAAGGTGCCTACATGGGAATTGATTCAAAACGCATCACAAAAAGCATTTAGGAATCAATCCACAAACTCATCTTGTGTCTTGCAAAATAACCATTTTTCCAAAATGCCACAAACAAAACAAACTAATACAAATAAAACATGTATAAAGATCGAACCTGGAGAACCCAATGGGCACAGCTGAGGAACCTTGCGACACCCAGTGCAAACACATAATGAGCTGTGAATGGCTCAACAATCTGAAAATATAAATATAAAATACACCATTAGGTAAGCAAGCAGTCAAAGCTGTGAAACCATAAACATTCAAGTTTTTCATTCTATGAAATCTGACCTTTGTGTTTTGCATGACCCGCAACTGGGGCAGTACGGAAACAGCTTCCAGATACACACAAAATGCCCAGGAAATCCTGTTCAGCAAATGATGAGAAGTTGATGGATGAATAAACAAGGCTAACAGAGCACATGGTACCACCTGCATAAAATCAAAAAAGAAATTAGTAGCAGAAAGAACGCAACTTATTCATGACAACTAGTAAGCAACTTAATATTTTGATCAAGAATAAACTTCATGATGCATCATCACAGAAAAAGGAAGTCAATCAATTTGCCCTTGTAATCATGTTCCTACAATTGTCCAATGTGTAGCAACACAGATTAACAAGATCACACACCTCCAATTTGCAAAAATTATGTTTATCACTTTCAACAGAAACTCAAGCGATAAAGAAAAAAATAATGCTTTTGTATAATTTTATAAATGCAGAAATCCCCCTTCACATATAACACTTCACTGAAAAATAGAAAGAACGACCAAGATAACATTGATGAAGAGAGAAACTTACAACATAATATATTGCGAAGTTGTCTTTATCCTCCATGTAACTAGACTTCAAGTTGAACCGGATCATATAAATAACCCAGAGGGTCGTCACCAGGGTAGCTAAATCTAGCAGGGTGTGTATATCATATTCCATAACAACACTACAATATAATCTCACAGCTAAAAACATAGCTGTTAATTCCTGCGATTTGAGTGATAGCCCTGCAAACAATTCCATTATTTTCCAATCAAACTTCCACGAGTTTCATAGCCGAAAACATATTCAACAGGTTGGTAAAACAAGGAAAAGAAACACTAGTCTAGTTCCTCATTTCTGAACTGATAGAATTATGAAATTATTTTGAAACAATTATATCACCAACCAACAAAACCCAGATTTTTTTACGAAAATAAATCAAGCCCAGATTTTTTTTTGGTTAAGCAACAAAACCTAGATTTTCCCTCCATTGATAACAATTTTCTCACAAACCAAACAAACCCAATACAGGAAACTTTACATGCGAAATTCCACTACTATAAAAAAAAAATTAATAATAATCCCCCATTCCCCACAACAGAAAAGCAAGTACCAAAGACGAATCAGCAAAAAAAAACAAAAACAAAAAAAAACAATTGCATCAACAATCCCTAAAATCCCAAATTTTCCACCCATTAAAAAAAAAAAAAAAAAACCATAAAAGCTCGAAACTTTACCAGCGCAAGTCTTCTCCTTCATGAGCTTGTAGATAAGAACGGAGATTCCAATCGAGTGCACAGCCTCAGCTGCAACAAAGAGATTGTCGTGATCGTGGACGATGAATCGGAGCAGAACCAGCGCCGCCATGCCCGAAACGACGGCCAGAAAGGCCTGAACTTTGGACGGCTGGCGTCGCGCCCATGTCCATACGGTGTGGATCGGCCTCTTCGGAGCCCTCATGAGGTTTTGTTTTGATTGTTCTTTTTCTTTTTCTTTTTCTTTTCCCCCTTTTGTAATATTCTCGGCCCCTTGATTTTCCTGGAAAGTTTGATGCGGAGGAGAGAAAGTGAAGGAAAACTAATTAACGTGTGTTGTGGTGCGGAAACAGGATCCCTCAGAAGTTAGAGAGAGAGAGAGAGAGAGAGAGATTTGCATCTCTTAATTGCACTGTTTTGCAATGGCAAAGGAGAGACAATTTTTGTACCGGTATTCATAAAAGAACATGTACGACATGTCGTTTTAGTTGAATGTCAATGTGGCATGTGGTCAGTGGATTGGATGACAAGGCACTGTCTTGAGAGAGAACTTTGACGCTCAGTTGCTTAGCAGAAAGAACCGTAACGTAATCAAAATATGGAATTAATTACTTAAATTAAAGGGAATTATTATTAGCATTTCAAAAATTTCGTTGTACGATCTTCATAAGTGTATTTTTCTTTTTAATTATAGAAAGATTGAAGTGCAAAATGAGATTTTTGAAGTGCAAATAACAATTCCCAAATTAAATTATAAGGTAAATTACACAGAACTACCTCAACTATTGGATCATTAACAGTTTCATACATCGTCTTTAAAAAGTTTCAATGTCATACCTCATCTACGAATTTGTTACAATTTCATACTTTTCGTCAGTTGTCTGTCAATTCCTCTGTTAAATGCTGACGTGGCTTGAGGCAGGACCCACTTTCTATTAAAAAATTAATTGAATATTAAAAGAAATTAATTAAATATTAGAAAATTATTTAAATAAATTTAAAAAATAAATAAATTAAAAAAAAAACCCAAAAAACCAAACCCAGATCCCCTTCCCCCTGAAACCCCCCATTCCCTTCCCATCTTCCCCGTCGGTCCCCCGCCCCCCAAAACCTTCCTTCCAAGCCCAGAACCCCACCCCCACCTCCCCCGCAACCCCCCTCACCCCTCTTCTCCCTCCCGAGCCTCCCAATCACCTTCATCTCCTAAACTCTCTTCACCTCTCATCCCATTCAAAACTTAAAAAAATAAAAAACCAGCGCCAACATCCCCCACCCTCCCCGACCACTCATCTCACTCCCCTACTCTTCTCATCTTTGCCCAAAAACAAACAAATTTTGAAAAAAAAAAAAAAAAAAAAAACCAGCCAAATTCCTAAGCACACCTGCCATTCTTGATCAAAATCTTGGCGTCGGCGACATGCGGTCGAGGCGGGTCAGGAGAGGGAGAGTTTGGGGGTTTGCTTTTTAGGGTTTACAGAGGAAAAAGACGTGAGAGAGAGAGAGAGAGAGAGAGAGAAAGAGTGTGGGATCGGGTCGAGGAGGTGGTTGCGAAGGAGAAGACAAGGGGGATCGGGTAGGGTTCGAGCCCGTGAGAGGTAGAGATTTGGTGGAACATAGGGAAGGAAGGAGAGGAACCGAGAGAGGGGGAATATAAAAGGTGGCAGATGAGAGGTTTTGGATTTTGGTTGCAGGGAAAGGGAAGGGGGAAAGGGGTTTGGGTCCTCTGGGAAGATGATTGGGTTTTTTTTTTTTTTTAAGGGTAAATTATTATTTTATTAATTTTTTAATAGAAAGTAGGCCTCGCCTCAAGTCACGTCAGCATTTAACAGAGGAATTGACAGACAAATGACGGAAGGCATGACATTGCAACAAATTCGAAGATAAGGTATGACATCGAAACTTTTTAAAGGCGAGGTATGAAATTGTTAATGACCTAATAGTTGAGGTAGTTTTATGTAATTTACCCTAAATTATATGATATCCAACCACTTAGTACTACGGTCTAGTAGTATTCATCTTCACTTGTAAGTGAGAAGTCTTAGATTTGATTCTCGCCAAAGTCGAATTTGAATCACATTATTGCTAGCCCATTGTGAAGCTAAATCCACCCCTGAATATAGATAATTTTTTTTTTTTTTGAACAAACGATATTATCTACACTAAGGGGGTGGGCTAAGCCTCACACTGGGCTAGCCATAATAATGTGGTTCAAATATGTCTTTGGCGAAAATCAAACCTAAGACCTCTCACTTACAAGTGAAAAAGAATGCCACTAGACTATAATACAAAATGACAATAAGAAGAAATCTATCAAAAATGTATATTGTACAGTATTTATATTTGATACCATAACAAGAGGTAAGGGTGGGAAATTTTGCCATAAACCGATTTACCAACCGAACCATACTGGTCGGTTCATAACGGTATGGTATAGTTTTGGCATTTTTTCATAATCGGTTGGCATTATACCGAACCGACAATTAATGGTATGACTTTGGTATTGGATTTTGTATAATGCCAAATCGAGTTGTGTTGGCCGACACCTGAAAGGTGACGAAGCCATAAAAATGTGAATAAATTTAAACCTAAAAATGTGAATAAATTTAAACCTAAAAGTGCCTAAATACAAGAGTGCGTTGTGAGCGGGAATGAACCCAATTCACACGTGATGATAGAGTATAAGTACAATACAGTAAAATAGGGTGAGAAATTATACCATCGAAGGTAACCGTCTACCCTAAGATTTGCCAAGAATCCTCGTCAACACGAAAGCACAGCTACTAAACTTGGAGGGTCGAAAAACAAGGATGAGTGGGCCTGAAAATAAAGTTTTAATTAAAAACCTTTTCAAAACGTTATAACCCCTCGCCGTAAAACATGTATAGTTTCCAAAATATACATACTACGTATAATATGAAAATACTTACCGTACCCTGCAAAACGTAAATAAGGCATGATATCCCAAAATCACAAAATCTCCATAGTAATATAAGTAAAATTAGGTGCTCAACAACCTATGCTAGCACATCATTCCAAGTCACCTAATGCGACCTGTATGACTGAACCTATTGCTCATCAATCTATGCTAGCACACGAGTCTGAGTCGCCTAGTGCGACCTGTATGACAGGACTGGGTGTAATAATATACGCTCTAATGCTACGATCATGTGAAGACTGGCGATAATCGCGGTCACCTACGAGTCAGAGTCACCTAATGCGACCCGTACGACAAGATTGACACCTACTTCGATCCAAGGCGAGCGTGCGATGTGAGAGGTGAACATACACGTGAAGGACTGGCCCTGGCCCGGGGCGAGATCATTAACACTGGGGTGCAGCAATGATGAGCACTACATGAATATAAGCATGTCATAATGATGCAATAATTCTAACCAACATAATAAACTTACCTACGCATCCTGTAGGATCATTTTGGCATTTCACAATTTCACAACAATGCAACATTTCTTAATCATGGCATGAAATGCATAAGTCAATTCAAAAGCATTTGTGGAAACTATAAAATATATACACACACACACACACACACACCATAAAAAAGAAAAAGACCCACTCACCTGAACTTCACGTTATAACTCCCTAGCACGAATATGAAGACGTCACGAACGATTGCCGCTTATAACAATTATCAAATCACATCTTAGAACGATTATCAAATCACATTCTAGAATGATTTGAAACTCATTGACCAAAAGTCAACCATCGGTTAAAGGTTGACGGTAGGGTCCACAACCCTACGAACTTGATCTGGAAGATCTGTATCTCGGATTTCTGATCCATAACTTCCCAAGAGTTTCAATAAGCTTCTAGAACAACATTTCGGAACAATCCAACGGTCGGATCTCCACCAATTGCTAAAATTAAGTGATGGCTAAAGTTTTATTTTACGAGCTTACAAATCTAATTTGGAAAGATCCGTACGTCAAATTCCCGATCCGTAAGTTTCTATTATCCTCAAATAGTACATAATATAACGTATTAAAGTATGGTGATGATTCAACGATCGGATCGTCGATTCATTTAATATTCAAGTGGCGGTCACTAAAGAAATTATTTTAAAAATGATCAAATTTCGGAAAATGGAGGACGAATTCTGGTCCGGCACGCGGCACCACAAGATGGCTGCACAGGCAGCCATACGCCCACGTGCTAAGCACAGGGGAGCTACTCATGCGCCGTGAGTACCACAGTACTCGCCTTCTCCATGAAGACCTGTGTTTTTGCAGGTTGAACCGCCTACTTCTAGAGCTCATATTGAGCTCAATTCTCCACCAAAATCAATGATATTAGAACCTAAATGAAGCTAGAAATATAGGGAATATGTCTATACCCATTTGAGGCCGTGTTACAATCGGAGCTCGCTGGAAAAATCCTCTGAAAGTGGCCTAACGGCCACGGTTCAAGCTTCCAAATTTTCTGGGAATTTCCCCCGAGTTGTTTTTCTGCACTCAATCACCCCCAAATCCTAAATTTAAGGTTAACAACACCACAAGAGCTTTGAAACATGAAGGATTCGAGGGTCTCAAAGCTCACTATGGTCAGAAGAAAGAATGAACAGTGGTACGGCCACTGTACAGTGCAGATTCCATGCTCGATAGTGTTGATCCTGGGTTAGTGGACACGACAGGTCCAAGTTCACGGTGATGCTCTCGACAAAATGGCAAGGATGATGGTGGTGCAGTTCCTCTGCACTTGCAGAGATGGCCGAGAAGAGACGAGGGAGGTGGAGCAAGTGGCAGGGAAGGAGACACGGTGAAAGTGTCACCTCACAATCGTGGTGAGTGGTGGCTCGCTTCCCGTCGTGATGAGTGGTGGCTCGCTGGAGCTGGTGAGGCCGGTGGTTCACGGGAAGGGGAACGAGAGAGAAATGGGTGAGGGAGAGATCAGATGAGAGAAACTGAGAGGGTTAGAGAGACTAGGTGAGGTGGCAATCATCGGGTGGAGGAGTGAGATAAGGTTGAGAGAAAGGGCGACACGGAAGTGAGGGAGAAATGGGGTATGGGCCCCACGTGGCACACAACCATAAGCCACAAAATATCTCTCAAAAATTTCAAAACTGCCCTTCACGTTTGTAATTCTGTAAAATTTCTATCCTAGCCTCAAATTTAATTATGTCTGCGTCTATGCGTTCGTATTGTCGAGTACCTCGAGAATATGCTAAAAGAATTTTTCATACGTCTTCCAATACGTTGGTCAATGAAAGTCAACACCTTCACCTCTAGGGGCATTTTCAACAATTCACTCATTTAAATTTAATAAAATTGTAAAATTAAAGACGAGTTGTCACATGTGATATAAGTATTGCTATATTTTTTTTTAATTCTATTTATAGTACGACAATACAATGTTTATTGATATTTTTAATTTATTATTCAATATTACTTCTTATTCTAATCATACTTTTTTATGTAACATTTGAATTGAATTGGATTGATTCATGAAAGATTTCACATGCATTGCTTGCTGCTACTTTAGTAATGTTACATTATCAAAACAACAAGTTATTTGTTTTGGGATTATAATAAGGGAATCTTATAACCAGAACCATACTTTTTAGTTTTGAGTTTTTTGTTTATGCATTAGTTGCTACAATTGAATTTAAACAATTATATTAGTTAGACTTTTGAGTTTGTGAACTTATAACTATTTGAATTATGTTTGTTGACATTGTTGTTGGCTTATTAAGTTTTGATTTGATTTTCATTTTAATTTGTTAAGTCATGATTATGTTGGCTTACAATTGAAAAATTGCAGCAACAACTTCTTTTTCTCTTTTCTGATTTGTTGTGTACGGGTCGGTGCATGGTCTTGAGCTGTTGTTTTTGTAGCTTATTTGCAAATCATCGGTTGTGCCATTTACCAACTGAAGCAACCTATAATTTTGGCTGAACCGATTTTTGGCAACTGCAAGAAGACAGTTGGCTAACGGTAACTGATTTTCGGTAATTATTTATATGTGGCTGGCAGGTGGCACAAAAAATTTGGCACAATTTGCCAACCAAACCCAGTGCTAACAAGAGGAAGGAAAGAGTTAAAATCTCTAAACGACGAGCATGAGTATGGTGATCGTAGAAGTAGGCTAGAGATGCAAGATTCGAAACCCTCATTTGTAACCAAATAAAAAAAAATTGTATTTGATTATGAACCAATCCAATCAAAACTTAAATTTGCTAAGCTATGTCCTTTTTAAATCTCTAAGTTGACAACAGAAATTACCAAATAAGGAACAAACACATGTGATACACCAATCACAATATGCCGCCTTGACATTGTGATGGTGTTCATCCATTACATTCAATGTGGCACTTGTGAACCAAATTCCTACTTCCCTTTATGATCAAAGACTTGAAATGGAAAATAACAACTCCAGACTCAAAAGCAGGCAGCAACATGATCCACTCAACAGTTCTTCCGTGGCTAAAAGTGCTTATGTGGCTCAAGTCTTTGTCAGGGAAAAGTCCCTGGCATCAAATCTCACCTCTACAAGGCAGTAATGACATAATATGGAATCCATCACAATCAGACACAGATGGAGAAAAAACCTACGATAAAAATAAATAAATAAATAAACAAAAAAAACCCAAAGGTTTTGCACTAGGGAAAGGACATTCTGCAAGCATACTACTACGAACAAGTAGCTTATTTAAAATTAAAGAACTAAGAAGCTACTGCTTCATCAAATTCTTGGTCCCCCATCAATGCCCCTAACCCCTAAACCAAACCCTTGTGCCGATTAGGTCATAGGTTGACAGCGATTGAATTAGCAAGTCCATGAATTTGATCTCCTCATTACCGGCTTCATCTGTTTGTCATCCTCGAGCACTATCATACCCAAATGAGATGGATTTTCCAACATCATCTTTGCGATCAACTATTTTGCAATTGACCAAGTAAAGACCAAGAAAGGGCGGAGCCAAGATTTTATTCATGGATGGGTTGGCGAAAATAATTACTATAAAGTAACATAATTTTTTGTTCCTACATAAAATTATATAATGATACATGAATATGATACTCTAAAATCTGAAATAATAATCCAAACTAACATGACAGGTAATACAATTTCATTTTTTACTTTAAAAATCTTCATTAATTACATATTAAATTATCGTTTTTATTAGAACTGGGTGGACTATATATAAGTATAATAGGTTAAAGTAGGTTAATACATAGACTATTAGCAAGAGTTTAAACTAAAGCTTCCTTGCAACAGCCCACCTTAGTCGTGGGTGTAGCTCCGCCCATAGATCACGGTACTCAGGCCAGATGTCTTTCAGCAATCTGCTCTCGGCAAGTTCAATGGCACGTCTAGTCTTGATGGATGCAGCAGTGAGAAGCCATAAAAGCACTGTACAACATGTTACTTGGCCAGAAAACAAAAATGGCACCAAATATAACTTATCATTACCGCATAATTTAATTATCAGGGTAAGCACTAAGAAGTATAGGCAGGTGTGTCTGTATCACAGTAATCACCCTTTAAAAACAGAAAAAATACTACCTTTTTTATCTCGGTCTATCGCTAATAACTCATGATCAAGGGAGGGGAAGGAGGATGGGGAGGAGAGGAGGCGTTTTTCTTTTTTTTTACCACTCTATTGTTATCTGACATATTGGACGGGATGGTTCCGATAAAAAGTCAGCATTTACGTTATGAGTTTTTGCAGAGGAGAATATAGTGTGAAAGCATACCTGGCCAAGAGCCTCCGTTGTGGTAGTTCCATCTAGTATTTTTGGAAACGCAGCCTGTTACAATCTTCCGTTCATGATTTTCTATTGCTGGATAACAAACCTTTAGTGGCATTACTCCTGCCAATTCCTCCCATCGTGATTCTATGACGTCCATTATTGCCATGGATTCTTCAGCGGTTGCCAAGGATGAAAGAATCGCTAAACAATTACCCAAGCAAAACCAACGGGAATCCATTCTGGCAGGACTGATATTCCTAAAAAAGTAACCACCACGAGTTGACATAAAATCAAAGACCCAGTCCGGAAGAGAAACTGGTATCGCATTGAACTTGTTGACTGCTGTATGTGAGTACTCTTCAGTTTTATATCGATATATGTCATTTAACTGCTTAAAGTCTACCAAAAGTAACTTCTCATGTGACAGCTCAAGGCATGAAGGCGTTTTGACATGCGTCCTTCCCCTCGTCATCGTGCTTAACCAAAAGCAAAGCACATATTAAAGCCATGAAGAAAAGAACCTGAAAACACATAACCAATACAGAAGTGAGCTAAAAGAAAACGATAGGCAACTCATAATTTATATACAAAATCTAAAAACGCTGCATATCTGTCTCAAAACATAAATGGAAAACGACTTGAAATGATAAATGATGAATATCTAGAGATGCTTGTTAGAGCATGCCCGAAATGCCTTGTATTACAAGAAAATATGTAATCCATATAGATTTTCTTATTTAATGTTTTTCAGCAATTTAATTGATAATGAAACAGACGAGATGGCTGACCGGGTGGACAGCAAATTCAGTAAGACCATTACTCATGGAAGGATGATTTGAATTTCAATATGTCGTAGACTTAAGTTACAAGCTCCAAAACTAACAACTTATGCGTATGCTAATATTTCAAGGGTTTAACCATGGATGCATGATATCAGGCATATATGGCATGCATCATACCGTACGATAAAAATACAGGACTCGACATAATTATGAAAATTCACCATTCTACAATCAATCATGCAGCATCGATCAGCACAAAGAAGGGTTGGAAATGTTTCGAACCCCTCAGATAGGCATAAACTTAGAATAAGCAGCATACCTTCTGGCATTCAGGTAGTTCAGCCAATGAAGAGTCTCTAGTGGATTTCGTGTATGCTTGAAGCAATATGATCCACCAAAATCAAGAATAAACAGGAGCAACTCTTCCTACCGCACTCTCACCAAAATCTGCTATTAAAGTCTCGCTGTTCCTGACTGGATCATCTAGTACTTTGAAACTAGCTGGCGTTACTCCTTCTCCTAGATGAAAACCTATAAATCTTTTTCTCCCATGACTGAAGACGAAGTCTTCAAGATAATTTTTTTAATTATTTCTGGTTCACCATTCATTAGAGAAAAGCCAATCAGCTGGGGACGAAGTCTCGAACAAACACCTTCACAGATCCATAAGAAGAAAAAATAAGAACAAGATTAGTGCTTGCCAACTTCATGTATCGAAAACCCTGCCTACAACTAGCGAACTTCAGTTAAAGAAAAGCATAAAGGGATAACTAAATCTATATTCTTTTGTCAACAAAAATAAAAATGTCCTGCACGAAGCATATCAAGGGCCAATTATAAACAGCACACATCCACAATTTGAAACATCTCATCGGAGCCGTCCAATCAGAAAGTTAATTATGGAGGTTGGAAACTCGCTCCCTCTTAAACAGCCAGATGCATCAAAAGTCCTACTAATGTATGCGTATAAACATAGTAGTCAACAGAAACTAAAGATGTAGCTCCCCAAGACGACTAACAGACTGATAAGCAGGATAACACAATGCATTTCAAATTTGGTTACTATATGGATGTATTAGGAATCTAACTGTGATTTGTCAAGAGCATCATGCATGTTCCTTGGGTGTGTGAGTATTTCTATCGTGTGAACATAAGCAAGAGATTGAAAAGATTAACAAATGGAAATATGCAAACAATGAAGCTTTAGTTTCCCTGTTTTATTACTTACTAGATTCATTATAGAGTCAGCGTTCCAACCATTACGATATAATTAATGAATTACTGAACGTAGCTACTGGTTTGACAAAAACCGATGAGAGCTATATCTAATCGGACAAACAAGGACAAACGGTCTCTACCTGGTCATAGTTAAGATTTTCTTCAGTGGTATCTGAGGCAGCAATTGTTCCAACTGGCTGACCACGGCATAACACCAATGAACGCCTCAAAGTTTACCAAGCTTCAGCAACCATTGGATGTGGCTCAAAGCCCATCAGTGACCTAGGGGTACCCATGAGTGACATTCTACTACAGGGCAAAAATACATACTCAGGATGTTCAAAAAATCTGGAAGCGTTCTCAGCATTTGTCGATGATTGCTGGGGACACCCCCAACAGATAGTTCGCCATGTGACCTTTTATCAAATGAACTTTTTTCCATATTCAGAGGGCTTGGTTTGTCTAGTAACTTTGAAAAATCAATTTCGTCAATTTCTGCCACACTACATCGTGAATCAACATGTCTCGTATTTCCATTCTGGGACAACTTCCCATATTGCCAATTAGTTTTATGATTGCAACCTCCATTTTTTTCATGGTATCAGAGCAGGTTGTCCCACATGTGAAGTCAAACGGCCAACGCGCTCCCCATCACCCCGTTGTGTTGTCCACGTGTTAGGCTTGAAAATTTGTCACACGTGAGGGGGCGTATTGATAATGAGTCCCACGTTGATGGGAGGAGGGACCTTGCATTGGCTTATAAAAGGTTGGACTACTCCCCATATTACCAATTAGTTTTATGTTAAACCTCAACTTTCTTCAAATATTACTCAAAAACATTTGTAGACGTCAATTTACAGAACGAAAATTGATAATAATAGCTTTTGTCTAATGAAATGATCAACAAACTATACGACAAGAAAATTCAGAAAACCAGTTACAGTCAGTAATACATTTCATTACAACAATGCTAAAATATTTGTTATTGTTCTCAATCCATCAAATTTCGGCAATTGGGTCACATAAAAAATTACCAGAAAATCCAAAACTGAGGAACCAAGGCAGTTAGATTGAGTTTATCAATCTAACAAGTAATTAGGTAGATTGAGTTTCATCGATGAGAAAAAAATTTCTACGTATGAGTATAATTTTATTTTATATTTTTATGTTAAGGCAGTAATTTTACAAATTTGCATTAACGACTCACACTTACTGACGCCCACAAGTGCAAGCCGGGAAATTGAATTCAAAACTTGGGGTGGAAATACAATACTCCTAGGGTGTGCTTGTTTGAGCTCGCTAGCTTTCGCTGGCTTGGACTAGACTAAATGTCACTGTAATCCCGTGTTTGTTGCACACACGGACTAGCGTTAATGAGATTCGCCTACACTAACCCTGACTAAACGATTCGCTAGAGGGGCTTAGCGAGACCCCCCGAAATTAGGCGGACTGCTAAGACCACCTCTGTCCGCTTCGCCTCTTCTCACTTCGCCCCTCCCATCTGCTTCTTTCTCGCTTCCACAACCATTTTCAAACCCATATCCTGCAAAATTCAAAACAAAAAAAATATGCAGTCGTTCCATTTTTCAAATCTAGATCCAACTTGCAAAATAGAACCCAGAAACCTATAAAAACACACACACACACACACACACAAATCTGTAATGGGTATAAGCTTAAATCAACGATGAGATTGACTGAAGGCAAACCGAACCCAGAAAACATGAAACTCCCTGATTGCAGACCTTCTCCATCTCCCACCTTCGAGCCAATCACACATGCACCCCAACCCCAACTCCTAAATTTTCACTTTATTTCTTGCTCTGTGGTTTGATTTTGAAGATTTGTGGGAGATTATGAAGTTGTGAGAGGAAGTGCAGAGGGAGAGGGGGGGGGGAGAAAGTTGGATAGGATAAGGAAAAGGGAAGATACAGGGGAGAAAAAGAAGGAAATAGTTTGATAAAAAACATGGAGATTCTAGAAAACGAAAAAAATAAAAAAATAAAAAGTGAATTAATTTTTATTATTTTTATTATCCTGTTTTTTAGTTCAACACTGCACCAAACACTTCACTAAGCTAGTCCAGCTTAGTCTAGTCTAAGCCAGTCCAGCTTAGTCCCTGCAGTTAGTCCAGTCAAAGGCAGTCCGATGCAACAAACGCACCCCTAATAAACTAAGTTACAAAGTCCCTCGCAAAATATAAATAGTAATTTTTTACTGAACACTTTTATGGCGATTAGTTACACTAAGGGGACCGGTGATTAGGGATAAGCCATGCAATTGGCCAACCATAATCATTTGTCATCAAACTCATTTTGACGCCGTCCATATAAGCTAAAACCATCTCAATTACAAGTAAATAGTAATTCCATTAGATCGTAATACTAAAGTGGTGAGAAATACTTCAAACTAGCAAATGGTAAATTGTGCTAGTAGATAGCGTCTTCATCTTGCAGTATGTTTTAGGTTCAAATCCTCCTTCTAGACTAGTTAATATGGTTTGCAGTAAAAAAATTTTGGGATTTTTTAGTTTAAATACTAATTCTAAGAAAAGTTTTAGCTAAAATATCATGTTATCAGTTAGGTACTAATGGAAAAGTCAACCAAAATAATTCTATTAATACTACTATAATTTAAAATAAGATAAATTACATATAAACCCCTCAGGTTTGAGGTCTATTACAACCTCATACAACATCTTTAAAACATTTCACTTTCATACCTCACGAACTATTTTATTTCAAAATAATACATCCGTTACATTTTCCATCCATTGATCCGTTAAGCGCTAACGTGGTTGCAAAATGTGTGCCACGTGGCAAATATTTTTTTTTAGAATTTTTTTAAAAAAAGCCCTAAATCTTCTAAATAATAATAATAATAATATTAAATAAATAAATAAATAAAAACTTAAACCTTATCCCCCTCATCCTCCTCTCTTCTCCCCGCAACCCCCAAACCCATCTTCATCTTCTTCCTTGCAACCCAAAAAAAAAAAAAAAAGAAAAAAAAAGGAAAAACCCTTCAATTCGTCTTCCCCCCCTCTTCTTCCCCATCTTCATCTTCTTCCCCCGACCCCCTACCTGCAACCTAGAAAAAAAAAGAAAAACCCAGATCCCATCTCGCCATCGCCGGGTTTGTGAAGTAGGAGGAATGGGTGTGGATTTAAGGAGTGAGGGGTGTGTAGAGGAGGGAAGAGGGTGGGTGCGAAGGTGGGTTTCCGGGTGAGGTGGGTCATGGGGGAGGGAGGGTCCTGCGGGGGGGGGGGGGGGGGGTGGGGGGTGGGGAGGGGAGGGTCGCGGGTGTGGGGGATTGTTCTTCTGGGTTTGTGGTTTAGGGTTTAGGGTCGCGGGTTTGGGGGGTACGGGGGTGGGTTTTGTTTCAGTTTTTTTTATTTTTTTATTTTTTTACTTTTTATTATTTTTATTTTTATTTAGAAGATTTAGGTTTTTAAAAAAAAAATTAAAAAATTATTATTTTTGCCACGTACCACACATTTGGCAACCACGTCGGCACTTAACGGATCAATGGATGGAAAATATAACGGATGTATTATTTTGAAATAAAATAGTACGTGAGGTATGAAAGTGAAATGTTTTTAAAATGTTGTATGAAGTTGTAATAGACCTCAAACCTAAGGGGTTTCTATGTAATTTACCCTTTAAAATAGTTACATAATTGTCATTCAATCCTGCCATGTTTTGCGATCGGCCAACTTTTTTATGCAACTGGTTGATTAAATTTTTCGCAATTGGCCGATCAAAATTTACGGTCTCTAATTTTAAATAATGAATTTCTTCATAAGTTCTCTAATGCTAAATTATAGTAGTTATGATCAAGTTCTCTAATTTTCATAAGTTCTCCAATTTTGATCAAGTTTAAAAAATAATAAACTCACAAAGCAAAACATAACTAAAGATACAATGATTAGAAATTTTCAGGCAGCTAGAAAACATTTTCAACCACAATGATGGTGGTTGGCGACAGCTTCTCGCACTGGCATTGAGTCATGTGCAATGGGGACAAAAATATAAATGAACCTATGATTACAAGTACATTTGCCTATAATTTGTAGCTTAATTTCTATCTTTTATATATAAAGCCGGAGGCTGGTTTTGGTGTCACCGGCTTCGACAAAAATAATTGAACGAAAATACTCTTCGAGCAAAAAAAATTCCAAGCAGGAAAAATGAATGCATAAAATGATCTAAGTGTAATTTTGTAAATTTATTTTTTAATAATCCCTTGCCTGTTCTACAATCTTCCACACCTCTCGACCCAGTTTCATTCTTGCCTTCGTTCCTTGGTAGTTACATCCTATCAGCGCTCTCATCTTCCCCATTTCTGAAGATTTCCGATCACTCTAACTCTGTTTTTTGTTTTGTTTAAATTTTGTCATTGTGATTTTGGGTATTTTGTTTGTATCTTCGAATTCTCCTCTGCTGTGTTTAATTTTGTTTTGTTTTTGGCTTTAGGAAATCGTGGTTCTTCGGATTTGGGGTTTTGTTTGCAGCCTTCAGAGCCCTGTGTATTTAAGGTGAGGGATAGCCTGTTGTTTCTCTTTTCATTTTCGTTGGTTTTTGTGTGTATTTCGGTCTCTTTCAAACTCTATGTTCCCTGCGTTTGGGATCTTCCCATCGTTTTCATCTTTCTCATCCAAATTATTTGCGGAAATTGCTTCGGATAAAAGCCCCTGGGAGAATTAATTGCTCCTGCAAATTTTTTTGCCTTTAAAACGTTTGGATCGGTGCCGATGGGAGGTTTTGCTGCTCTGTTTTTGTTATGATCCGGCTGCGTTTAATGTTATTGGATCTGCTTTTTTAATTGGTTTTTTTTATTTATAATTTTTTGTTTATGGGGTTTTGGTTTTCTTAGGGTTTAGATTGTTCTATGTTTTATTTCAATTTCGTTTTTCTGATTTTGTCTTTTTTGTTTATATCCTTATATCCGTTGCTTGGTCATATGATTTGGCTGTGTGCTTTGTTCAGGACAATTTGTTCTTTTTTTTTTGGGGCTACTGTGTGTAGCTTTGAAGCCATTTATACTCAAGGTAAATAATTTCGTTTTTTTCTTTTTGGCCTTTTTTGTCAGAATTTTTTATTTAATATTGTGAGAGTTGTGTTTTCTATAGCGTGAAAATTAAATCTTTGTTATCTTATATGCTTAGATCTATTGCTTGGTTATATGATTTGGCTGTGTGCTTTGTTTCAGGACAATTTGTTCTTCGTTTTTTGGGGCTTCTGTCTGTCTGTAGCTTTGAAACCGTTTGTAGTCAACATAAATAACTTCGTTTTTTTTTAAATTTTTTTTAGTCTTTTTTGTAAGAATATCTTATGTAATATTGTTAGAGTTGTGTTTTTTATGGTATGAAAATTGAATCGTTGTGATCTTATAAGTGGTGTAACATCATTGCAACATGTATGACTACAATTATCAAACATGAAATGGTTTTTGATGGCCTTTCATGTCCTTCCTTGCTTTGAGTTTTTCAGGGCTTAGCTAGGTGAGAGGTTTAAAGCTTGACCATGGTATACTTATGGGTCTTCTCAGCTTTTCCCTCTTGCCTTTGTGATTGGGAGCTGCTGCCTCTCTATTTTCGGCTGTCTCTAGGTGTACGGATCTTATCCTTCAGTTTCATTTAGATTATGTGAAGCAAGGCTCCAACCAAAGTTCATCAACCCGGTTATCCTTTTTGTGAAAGAAAATAAACTTGATGTTCTAAGAGAATTCTTTGCATTTTTTTTCATCTAACAGTGTGTTTTTTTTTTCTGTCATTACATGTGACTATCTCCACCATAGAAATTCAAGAAAAGAAAGAAGGAACAAATCCTTTAATTAATAATAGAAATGAAGGGTTCAAATGGTTTGGTAGCTATGTTGTCGTACAGTTAAACTAGCACAAAAAGAGTTTTGTTAACTCAATTGTGAAATAATGATGTGAAAATCATTATATTTTGAATATATTGTCGGTCAGAATTAGATTATTTATTTAATACTTATTTTCTTTTACAGGAACTTAATTTACCGCAAGCTGTTGTAAATAGGTTGCAAACTGTTGGTTTACAGTTTTGTGGACCTGCAGATCGGGCACTTGCTAGACTAAGGGGAGCCTTGCCAACTGGTATTTTTCTTCATGGCTGTTGCAATGTATGCTTTTTCACATCATGCTATATCAGAATTGACGTTTTCTTTAAAGAAATTTTACAGTTATTGTGGACATGTTTCATGATGGGACCATTAGACATCTCTTTTTTCTTTATTTATTTTTTACATAAGGGATAGAGTGTTTAATTATAGAGAACAACCAAATACAAAAGGTGTCAAAGGAGTACATAATCCTCATGCTTATTTGACATCTTCTTTAAAGAAGCTCTAACGATTTACAACCTTAAAGTCCCTTTGTCCATGAACTATTAGTATTACTCCAAAGTAATAGGCATACAATCCTTAAAACGACATGACATGTTGACATATTGTCACAAGCCACCTTTGATTGCCTATTTCCCAACAGGATCCTCTCCGGATCCTTTTGATGACGAACAAATTGTTGCCAATTTACAGGTTTCTAGACTAATACCACAAATTCTGCTTCAAGATTAGCTTATGCACACTTTGCAAATACTAAAATCATATTGATGTGTGAGTATATCTAATTTATCAATTCATACTGTCAATGACATAGTTCTACTAATTAAATAATTAAAATCCTTTTTGTGTGATATTCTTCTCCAGGCACGATTGCAAATACACAAGCCATCAAGGTATCTCATTCAATTATATATATTGTACATGTGTGTATTGCGTTAGACATGTGTGAGTGTGAATTTGTTTTCTGTAGGTTGATTTAATTAATGAGGTTTATTTTAATTTCAGGTTAATTTGGTATTGTTAAACTAAAAACGTTAGAAGAGTGGAACTGGCAGTGTTTATGGAGGTTAGTTTCTCAATATTTTCATTTGTCCTTTTAGTTGTTTGAATAGACTTTCTATAACGTAAATCAAGCTTAATTTAATAGCTGTATTTCTATATTGTATTTGGTTTGTCCTTTTTTTTTTTCTTTTTTTTTTTTTGCTCAAAAATGTAATTTGGTTTTGTGCATCAAAGTTTTCCGGTAGGAAAATTACCTTGGAAATAAAATTTAAATACGAACACTTACATTTATTTAGGATTTTGAGTTCATCTTTAGTTTTAGTACATTTTGGTTATGAGTGTGATATAGTGTATTGTAATCTTTATTTAATTGTGATTTTGTGTATTTTAAGTGGTGGTTTGGATTTTGAAGAGTGAGAAAAAAGGTTTGATGGGGTTTAGAGGAAACGCGGATAATTTAACAGGAGTTTAGAAGTGGAACAATGAATATGGAGGGTGGGGACTCAGGGATAGCAGGAAGCAAAGTAGAAGGGATTGTAAACAGAGATTTCTGTGTTTGGGTATATTTTTGTTTTGGGTTGAAAACTTGCCAAGTGAGAATTTGTTGCAGAACATGTCCTCCCGCTGCTCATACCTCTTCTTACTGCCTGGCAATTAAATGTTCAGCAGTTTGCCAAATATATACTCTTTGTCAAGGATATTCTGAGGTGATAATTGAATGTTTTGAGTTTCACCCAAGTAATGTCTGCGTGCTTACATGCATTCTTATCAGTTTCAGTATTATATAATTCTTTCTCGCATTTAGTTTTACTAATATTAACTCTCCTTTTCTGTATTGGACCTATTGGTTTTGTGGCAGGAAGATAGAGGAAAAACGGGGGAGTTACTTTGACAGATTCTGGAATTCCAGAGGTAAAAACCATCTCCATCTACCAATGGACTCTTCTACCAAGTCGCAAACAAAATAAACGGAATTGTCGCCACTGCTGCAAACAGCAGTCCAGCATAGATTGAGATAGATTGAGTCCTCAACATAGATTGAGTCCTCAACTCTATGATTTTCGTTTACCATAGAAGTGCTTTTGAGTGAGAGAATTTTGGCACTGATCATCTACAGAAACATGAATAGAATCTGTTTGGATATGCCTGTTGCTGGATAGCTTCTGCTAGCTGATTGTCATTTCTGTTTTGGCATTGATCAGACTTGATTGCTTTCGGGTTTTGACTACTTTCGAAAAAAGGGCAATCAGGCCACGTTCTCAGGTGTGTACTGCTCTATCCCTTTTTTTCTCTCGTGGAAAATTTTTCTTCAATTTGAAAACGCATGTTCTGATTTAGTCCATTGCTGGTGGTGTGTTTGGTTTTCGAGAAAATCAAGGAACACTAAAATTTTCAACAAGTAAATTATTTGAACAGTTGCACTTACATACGGGGTTTAATTTGTTCTTACGTGCAAAGCTGTTTTGAAAGTGTTATAGCAGGCTCTGATGCATAGCCTTTATTTGATTCAATGCAGCTCCAGACATATGGTCCTACGCTACCTGTTTGTGATCATCTTTGTGTATGTGCAATGCAGATTATTATCAAAATTGTAAAAACAAGCAAACAACATATGCATGAAGATTTTATAAGGTACAAAGAACCAATCATGTTACCTTATGTCTTTCCTAAAATGCATTTTTTTATTTTTTTTGTCGAATCCTAAAATGCCTATTTAAATTTGTTCGTTTTGAAAATGAGTCAACCAAACCATTTTCTGTATCTTCCCAAGCAGGGACCATTGTGCTTGACAAAATGCAGTAGTATTGAAGCTAAATATTTAAAGGTTACATCCACTCTTTTAATGTTTAATTCACTATCAAATCCACGCAGATAAATACATTTAAATTCTATAAGTCGTGCGTAAAATGCTGTAATTATAAAAAGGCGTACGCGAAGGCTAGTATATATAAAAGGAGCACACCAAAATAGTTAAGCTTTCTAAACTCCTAAAATGCCCCTTTATTTCCTTCACAATAAAATCCAAAATATTCAGAAAACGAGGACAAATTGGTAAAAAAACCATAACTGAAAAAAAATAATTAAAAAAAACAAAAACATCTTTACTATATGTATAAAGTGAGAGCAAAATGTCACAGCCCATCCCGAAATCATTTTATCAAGGACGTGAAAAGACGGAATTGTCCCTAAAGGTTACTAAGGTGTGTGTGACATAAACATTTGGTTAATATTTATCTTCCTAAGTTTTTGGAACACTTAGGACTCAAGTGTTCTTTGGTTGGTTGGTGACCATGTGGACCACTCCCACACACACAAAATCCTACTCTCATCTCTCTCCCGTGCCTCACTCTCACTCAAACTCTCAGTCGCTCTCTCTCCTCCATTTCGTACGGACGAACCTCAAACCAACCCATTTATGCACAGATCGAGCTCGTGATTAGTACCATCTCCTTCATCTCGTCATAGCGAACTCAACCATACCAATTGTTGGACGGGAAACCTTTGAAAAACCGAGGCACCCCGAAGAAGGCACTGTTCATGCTCTTGTGATCGTGAGGGTTTCAGTTGATTCTAAGCTTATAGGAAGCTTTAGATCACCCTTATGATGCTCGGAGTACCATTTTCATGAAGTTTGGACGTCGGGATTGTGAAGAACCAGAGAACCCGATATTGGGTAAGGTTCATGTGCTCGTGGAATTGAAGGTTTCAAGGTATTTAGAGCTCATAGGGAGCTTAAGAACCTTTCCACGAAACTCGGAGAGGAAGAATGAGGTGATTTGGATGCCTAGAGGCCGAGATCGAAGCATCACAGTTTGGCCGGAATTATCGAAGTATCTCCGGCAAATTCTCGAAGGTTTTAGGTCCAAATCTTGGTAAGGTTTTGTTTCTTATGTTGTAAGCCTCATTTTGGTGAAAATTTCATGAAAAATGGATAAGAATTGACTGAGATACGAAGCTTGGAAAATTCCCAGAAACCGGCGAGTTGCAGCGGCACCGGCGACGGTCTCCGGCGAACCAAGGAAGAAGGAGGAGAATATTCCGTCAAGTGTGACGGAATATGCTAACGGTGTCAGGTATATTAAACAGTATATGCTGATTTGTAACGGAATATTCCCTAACAGCCGTTACTGTTACCGTTAGGGTTCCCTGCGCGTGGCCGCGCGTCTTGCCGTGCACTCGCCGGCGTGTGGCGGTGCGTGGGTGGTCGGAAAAATATTCTAAAAATATGGGGATGTTTTTTGAGGTTGAGTAGGTCTCGGTGGTATATTCATATACCCAATTTGGGCAATATATGAGAAGTTATTAGCGAAAGTTGGTTATGTGCTTAATTAACGTTATTCGGTTACTTCTCATATAGGCGAGGCTTATGCGGAAGACGAACACAGTCAAGGAAGGCTAAGGGGTTATGACCCTTCGATATAACTGTGAGTGGGCAGTTTTGTTTTCCATGTATACCTATATAAATGAGTTTTTCCCAGAAAATCTAATTAAGTGAAATGTGATTTAAAAGTCTGTTTAAAAATGCCATGCATAGATTTATATGAATCATGTGATTTGAAATAACATGCATAGAATTTGATATGAAATATGTGAATTGATATATGATGCATATATGTGCATTGGTGCTGTGGACGCACAGGTGAGTATCAGGTGAGTTATTTATTTTGATGTGGTTTGTGTTGAGAGCTCATAACCTGCACCTCTGGTGTTAGTGCTTATGTTATTCACTTGCATCATACGCTCACCTTGGATCCAAGTAGATGCTAGTCATACAGACCACTAGAGGTGGTTCCGACTAGTAGGTGACCCTAGATTATGTGCACAGATGATTGATGAGAGAAGCACTAGAGCGTATTATTACACCATCCTAGTCGTAGAGACTACTACAGGTAGTTCCGACTTATGTGCAGTGTAGTGCCGTACAGGTCACAGTTGGTGACTCCGGCTGGATTGGATATTGAGCCCTAGAATCAGCCGTACAGGACAACTGCAGGGTCTCCGGTTAATTCACTTTTCACCTGTTATATATTGATGCATCCATATTCTGTTTTGGAAGCGTATAACATGGCATATTTTCTGAAAAGTGATAAAGAATGGTGTTTTGAGACTTTTGAAGCTATATATATATTTATGTATGCTATTTTCTGGGAAAGTATACAGGTTTTACAGCGAGGGGTTAGAGCTTTGATATTGAGATGATTTTTGAGAAAAACTTTGTTTTACTGACCCACTCAATTTTGTTTTGTGCCCCTCCAGGTTCGAGATAGCAGAGCTTTGGTGGCCACGAGGAATCCAACGGTATTCTGACAGAATTCACAATTGTATTTTTAAGCTTTCGAACTGTGTAAATGGTTACGTCACTCTCACGTGACGGCCAGCACGCCCTCCTTCGGGACGGGGTGTGTCGGTATCAGAGCCTAGGTTGCAGTCCTGTGTATCTTGAGAATTTCCTAGTGTCTTCTGTCAGAACTATACCGCCTCGTAGTGAGCCACGTCGTTCAGTTGAGTCTAGTTTTCCCGATTTAGCTCAGTTATGGGAAGCTAGTACTAATGTGATTCAGTCTATTACCCAAATGATTTTTCTCTTAGGACTGATTATAAGTTGATGCTGAATCATTTTATGGAAATGAAGACCTGAAGGAGCAAGTCGATGGCTTAATCATTTGGAAAAGACGTTTCGGATTATGCAAAGTCAAGGGAATCTTTCTTTTGCATGGTAGGTCGAGATGACTACCTGGTTTCTGAGTATTGAATTTGCATCTTGGTGGAGACAGGAGTTTTATAAGACGTCACCGGAGGAAACAGCTGTTTGAGAGTTGTTTAAAGAATTGTTTAACGAAAGGTTTAGTCATCCGACATAAATGGATGGTAAGAAGCGAGAGTTTACAAATTTGAGATAAGGAAAGATGACGGCAAATGAGTATTATAGAAAGTTTACGGACAAGTATCGTTACCATTTGGATGTTGTTAATCCAATCGAGGTGTTATGTCGTTTTAAGTTGGATAATAAGAGGAAGTGGTGTTCTTTGACGACCACTATCCATTGTGCTTCTTACCAGGAGTTTTATGAGATGTTGTTGAGAATTGAGGACTCTGAGATTATGCTCAACGAGAGTAAAGAGGAATAAGAAAAGAATGGGAATCAAAGGAAAGACGATAAAGGTAAAGATCCGTCATCTCAAGGACCTCGAAAGACTTAGAGCTTCAAAAGAAGTGAAGCAAGTTCTAGTTCTCCCAGCAGAGGTTTTAGTGCCACTGGTCAGAGGCGAGGTGGTAGACTTACTGGTGATCCTAGATTTTAGAGACAAGGTGATTCGGATAGAGGGAATGTACCTTTGTGCCGTAGGTACAATAGCAGACACTTTGGAGAGTATAGACAAGAAAGCAGTGGATGCTTTACTTGTGGATAAATGGGACATAAAGCTGCAAATTGTCCCCATAATCAGTAAATGCCCCAGCAGTCTTCTTTGCCACCACTAGCGCTGATCCAGTAGGTACCTGGATCTAGTAATTATGGTTAGATGAGCCGTGGTGTGCAGGATTAGAGTCGTACAGGTCACAAGAGATGACTCCGACTTATATACTAGCATTGATCGATGAGTTATGAGTACAGCCGCACATGTCACATTAGATGACTCCGGCTGATATATTTCTTGTTATTGATGATGTTGCCAAAGAGAGTAATGATGGAGCACGATCGAGGCGTGTATATGTATTTTTAATGAAGGGCAAGATGGTAATGTTGCACCCTTGAGGATTGTTGCTTACTTATCGAAACAACAGTGAGTTATCGTTATTGCGGGCTGCAGACCGTAATATCCATGACTTATTGTTGGATTCGTTAAGCAAGTAAACAAGCAGGTCATCCTACATTGGTATGGTGTTATTCAGGGTATCTAGTGATGGTGAAAGAGGTAGTTATGCCAGTGAATCTTATCCCGTTGAATTTTGTGGATTTCGATGAGATTTTAGGCACAGACTGGTTGCATTATAATCGTGCCAAGATAGATTGCTATGGGAAATTAGTTACTTTCCATCGACCTGGATGACCAGAGGTTACTTTTGGGGGTATGCAAAGTGGAGTGAGGTATGCCGTTATTTTTGCTGTGAGAGCAAAGAGATCGTTATCGAAAGGCTGCCAAGGATATTTAGTTCATGCGGTACTAAGAGATATTGCTCTGAGTAGTGTGGAAGAGGTCAAGGTGGTTAGACATTTTCCTGACGTTTTCCTTGAGAATTTACCTGGATTGCCGTCAGGCAAAGATGTGGAGTTCTCTATTGATTTGTTTCCAGGTACGGACTTTATATTAGAGATTGATTCATGATGAGTTAAGGGAATTGAAAAGTCAGTTGCAAGAATTGGTTGATAAAGGTTCCATTCAACCTAGTATGTCGTCGTGGAGAGCCCGGTTTATTTATGAGGAAGAATGTGGACATTACGGCTATACATTGACTATGGACAATTGAATCGGGTAACGATTGAGAATCGTTATCCATTACTGCGTATTAATGATTGTTTGATCAGTTTAGAGGTGCCTGTGTATTTTCAAGGATTGATTTGAAGTTTGGTTATTACCAATTGAAGATTAAGAGTAATGATGTCCTTAAGACGGTTTTCAGAACTCGTTATGGTCTTTATGAGTTTTTGGTGATGCCATTCGGATTGACGAATTTTATGAGTTTGACGAATGAAGTATTCCAAGAATATCTCGATAGGTTTGTTATCGTTTTCATTGACGATATTCTGGTATACTTAAGACTAGAGCAGAGCATGCTAGACATCTTAAAGTGGTATTACAAAGATTGAGGGATCGTCGATGTATTCTAAGTTTAGCGAATGCCAATGTTGGATGAATCAAGTGGCATTTCTGGGACAAGTTATATCTACTTAAAGTATTCAAGTGGATTCTTAAAAGGTAGCAGAAGTTGAGAATTTGGAACAATCGCGAACCGTGACTAAGATTTGGAGTTTTCTTAGCTTAGTAGGCTATTATGGACGGTTGGTGAAAGATTTTTCAGTCATTGCCTTGCCATTGACGAGACAGACGAGAAAAGAGGTTAAGTTTGAGTGGGATGAAAATGGTGAGCAAAGTTTTCAACAGTTGAAGTATTTCCTCACTCATGCACTTGTGTTAGCACTCTCAGATTATAACGGGAATTATGAGGTCTATAAGGATGCTTCTTTGAATGGTTTGGGATGTGTATTGATACAAAGGGTAGGGTAATTGCTTATTCTTCACGGCAATTGAACTTCATGAGGTGAATTACCCTAATTATGATTTGGAATTAACAGCTAACATCTTGGCTTTGAAGATTTGGAGAAATTATTTTTATGAAGAAAAGTGTAAGATTTGTATGGATCATAAGAGTCCCCAATATCTGTTTACTCACAGAGATCTTAATCTTAGGCAACAAAGGTGGATTGAGTTGCTTAGTGATTATGATTGCACGACCAAGGTGATCGTGCAACTGTTTGGGCTGATGTACTTAATATGAAGACTCTCGTGAGAATAAATGCTTTGTATGCTTGTTATGTTCCTCTTCTTGCGGATTTGAGATCTACTGGAGTAAAGTTAGAAATAGAAGAACGAGAAGAAGCCTTGCTTGCTAGTATCCAAGTTAGGCTTATTTTAATTAATCGTATACTCGATGCCCAGAGGATTGATGAAGAAACCAGGAATTAATTGAGGCAAAGAATATCGAGAAAAAGAAAGACCTCAGAGTTAGAGAATCAGATGGCATGCTTATGCAAGAGAACAAGATGTATGTGCTTAATGATGTGGAATTAAAGAAAGCAATTTTTGGACGAAGTACACTGTTCAGCTTCTACAATGCATCCCGGAAGTACTAAGATATGTCATACCATTCGATCATGTACTATTGGCCGGGTATGAAAAGAGAAATTTTGAGTATGTAAGTAAATGTATCATATGTTAACAAGTTAAAACGGGAAGAAAGAAACCTTTTGGATTGATGCAGTTACTTCTCGTTTCACAGTGGAAATGGAAAAATATTACTATGGATTATGTGTACAAACTTCCTCGTACACGAGACGGTTATGATGGAATTTGAGGTGGTAGATGATCGGCTTACCAAGTCAGAGTATTTTACTCCAGTGAAGAGCAGCAACCTTTCCAGACAAGTGCAACGGTTAATTATTTGTTTTATGGAAAAGAGATTTGGACTTACGGATTTGTTGAGCTTTTTGGGTATGTTGGTTACTTCTAAGTTCTGGGTAACTTTTCAAGAAACTTCGGATACAAGATTACTTTATAGTGCAGCATATCATCCTCAGACAGACAGACAACAGAGAGGACCGTTCAGACTTTGGATGATATACTGAGATCTTCGGTATGGCAGTTTGGTGACGCTTGGATTAAAAAGTTGGATTGAATGGAATTTGCCTACAACGACAACTTTCATTCGAGTAGTGGTAGGACACCATTTGAGGCACCTTATGAGAAAGCTTGTCGTACATCTTTGTGTTAGTAAGAGATTAGTGAAAAAGTTTTAGTGGGTCCTGAGATTGTGGATGAGACTACTCAGAATGTTCAAGTGATTAAGTCTAACCAGAAAGCGGCATAAGATTGACAAAAGAGCTTAGCAGTCTGACATGCCACTGATAGAATGTATAATGTAGGTGATTGGATGTGTTTGAAAATTATCAACTTGGAAAAGTGTGATTCGGTTTGGAAAGAAGGGCAAGTTAAGTCCTAAGTGCATTGGACCTTATGTGATCACCGAGAGAGTTGGTGAAGTTGCTTACGGGCTTGAGTTGCCTCCGGAGTTGTCGAAAGTGCACGACGTGAGCTTGGTGAAGGTATTGTGGAGAAACCATTCAGAGAAAGAAGCTTCTTGAGAGATGGGAGGATCGGATGAGAGAGATATATCCGAGGTTGTTTTATGGTAATTAATGGATTGTAATGATTATGTGAATTTCGAGGACGAAATTTTATAAGGAGGGTAGATTGTCACAGCCCGTCCTGAAATCATTTTATCAAGGACGTGAAAAGACGGAATTGTCCTTAAAGGTTACTAAGGTGTGTGTGACATATACATTTGGTTAATATTTATCTTCCTAAGTTTTTGGAACACTTAGGACTCAAGTGTTCTTTGGTTGGTTGGTGACCACGTGGACCATTCCCACACACACAAAATCCTACTCTCCTCTCTCTCTCGTGCCTCACTTTCACTCAAACTCTCAGTCACTCTCTCTCATCCATTGCGTACGGACGAACCTCAAACCAACCTATTTATGCACAGATCGAGCTCGTGATCAGTACCATCTCCTTCATCTCGTCATAGCGAACTCAACCATACCAATTGTTGGACGGGAAACCTTTGAAAAACCGAGAACCGAGGCACCCCGAAGAAGGCATTGTTCATGCTCTTGTGATCGTGAGGGTTTCAGTTGATTCTAAGCTTATAGGAAGCTTTAGATCACCCTCATGATGCTCGGAGTACCATTTTCATGAAGTTTGGACGTCGAGATTGTGAAGAACCAGAGAACTCGATATTGGGTTCTGTTCATGTGCTCGTGGAATTGAAGGTTTCAAGGTATTTTGGAGCTCATAGGGAGCTTAAGAACCTTTCCACGAAACTCGGAGAGGAAGAATGAGGTGATTTGGATGCCTAGAGGCCGAGATCGAAGCATCACAGTTTGGCCGGAATTATCGAAGTATCTCCGGCAAATTCTCGAAGGTTTTAGGTCCAAATCTTGGTAAGGTTTTGTTTCTTATGTTGTAAGCCTCATTTTGGTGAAAATTTCATGAAAAATGGATAAGAATTGACTGAGATACGAAGCTTGGAAAATTCCCAGAAACCGGCGAGTTGCAGCGGCACCGGCGACGGTCTCCGGCGAACCAAGGAAGAAGGAGGAGAATATTCCATCAAGTGTGACGGAATATGCTAACGGCGTTAGGTATATTAAACGGTATATGCTGATTTGTAACGGAATATTCCCTAATAGCACTGAGTCCCTAAGCCGGAGCCGTGGGCTCCAGGTGACGCCCACCATGGCCTCGCCCACCGTGTGAGGATGGCCTGCAGCCCATCCTCACACCTCGGGTCACATTGTTTGACAGCTTGAAGCTCGTCATCGATACCAATTAATTGAGATTCTCGAAATCTCGTCGGAATTTCTCCAAAATTCTGATTCAAATTTCTAGGGTTTTGATAGAACGTCGAGATTTTTCAATCTCTGTTCATATTTTAGGTTTTCATTGACCTATGGACTCGCCCCAAGCACCATAGTCCCAAAGCGCGGTCGCCTGAAGCGGTGGCGTTGGTTTTCTTCCTCGACGAACGCACCCAGCTACGACTGGGGTGTCTTTGGACCCAACCCGAGCCCTATTGGGCTCTATCTCTTGGCTTGCTCCCTATTTTTTTGGGCTCCATCTTTCGACCTGTTTTGTTGGCTCACCTGCAGTGACCCAAACACCCTTTGGATCCCCTGTTTTGGCCTAATCCATGTTTTTCCCCAGCCATGAAAAAAAAAAAAAAAAGAATTTTTTTTTGGGCCAGCCTGCAGTGGGCCGAGTGACAATTTTTTTTAAGGGTCAACTTTTAGCGGCTCGTGTTTTTTTTAGGGCATGTCTTTCTGCTAGACTTGGCATTCATGTCGTGTTTTCCGTGTTAGTGTCGTTTTCGTGTCATACCCGATATCTTAATGGGTCGTGTCGTGTAACACCCGTTAAAATAAACGGGTAAAATGACCCGACCTGAAATCGACCCGATAATATTAACAGGTAATATGACTCGACTCGTTACCTGTTAAGAAAAATATATTTTAAACTAATAAATAATCAAATGAAAAACATAATACTAAATAAGTATATACATATCATATTGTCACATTCAAAACATAAAAACGCATTTTTCTTTTAAGTATATTTTCGCTTACCTAAATTCATTGATCTAGCCTTTTTCTTTGCAAGACTCGTATTTGTATTGTATATACTTTCACTTCTAAGATCTCGTTCTGTATTGTCTATAATTTTTTAATTAATGTAGAAGTGTAAAAAATATAGAAAAAATATATAAACGCTCGTAATGACAAACTTTCCAACTTTTGTGAAGAGCTTAACTTCGAAATTTGCCACTATAATCATATAAATCATAGATCAAAATTTAACCGTTGATTGTTGTTTATATTTACGCTTCATTGTTTTCATCAAATTTTGTTTTTTGAAAACATGATCTATTAGAGGATGCAGGAAGATGAATGATTTGGATCGTTGATATTATATTCAGAGTTTTACGGTTAGTGAAAATATTGCTTGATGTTTATAAAGTTTTTACAAACTATATGACATCGACTCATATTTCAGTTAACCGTAAATATAGAAACGTGATATCAAAGATCTGAACCGTTCATCTTCTTACATTCACCAGATGATCATGTTTTCAAAAAAGAAAATTTAAAAAAGAAATTCAGTAAGAAGAATAAAGCGTAAATGACAATCGACGGTTAAATATAAATTTAAGGTTTATGGATTATAGTGTTAGATTTCGAAGCTGACCCCTTCATGAAAGTTGTAAAGCTTGTCACTATGAGTGATTGTATATTTTTTTTACATTTTTTACACTTCTACAATAATTATTATTAATTTTATTAATTTATCCCTCAAATAAAAAACATTATTCATGAGGGTTTGGAGGATTTTAAAAATCTAAACGATAATGTAAGTGTAATCATTATCTACTCATGGAGAAATAATGATGAATCACGAGTGTTTATATACTCTTTCATATTTTTCATACTTGTATGTATGTCTTCTTAGTTCTTGCCTATATAAATACTATAATAGTTTATTTTAATTTTGGACAACATGTTAAGTAAAATTTATCCTAGTAATAATAATAAGGAACTTTCATAATCAAAATAAATAATGACAAAAACTTTTTTTTTTTAAACTTATATAAAATAATAATACAAAACTATATATTTAATATAGAATATATTGTATATATTATTATGGCTATTGAATTTTATAATAAATCTTTTAGTAATTAAACTTTAAAATTATCAAAATAATTTTTTTCTTAACGGGTCGAAACGGGTTACCTATGTGTTACTCGCATGTATACCCGTTAAGAACCCGTTATTAACGGGTTCTTAATGGATCACCCGATAATGACCCGATTAGTTATCGTGTTGACCCGAAATCCGTTATTTTCGTGTCGTTTTCGTGTCGTGTCAGAAAGTGCCGGGTCTACTTTTTGCAACCCCACCCGATACACCCTAGCCCAATTTAGGGCCTAGGTCACACGACACCATTTTTATATAACCCCCCTGTGGGCTTATATTTCTCTTTTGGGCCTCGAGTTTTATTCGTCTAATTATTTTAGGCCCAATGGGTTTTATACTTTTTCACCCACACTTTAATTTGGCCCGAAGTCCAAATAATCAATCTAATTATAATTATAGACCTAAAAATTCTATTTTTGCATATTTGTTTGCATATATATTTGTGTTTGCCTGTAGGAATATATGAACCTGAAGTTCATAATTATTTTGAAACCTGAAGTTTCTTATATAAATGTCTTGTTCGAAAACCTGAAGTTTTCACTTAAAAACATCACCCATGAAAATCCGAAGTTTGTTCATGCTTAAACCAAAACATGTCTATTAGAACTTGTATGTTTTACTCCTATGTGAATGGATTGATTTTTCTCCATTACACTAACCACATCTTGTCCATCTATTTTATGATAGGAACATGTCGAATTTGAACAAACTCGACTTCACCGCTTTAGAGGTCTTTGAAAGGAACTACCTCAAGTAGGTCCAAGATGTGAAGCTCCACCTCATTGCAAAGAACTTGCGTCCTGTCATTGAAGAAGCAACGGACGAGCCTGTTGGCGAAGCTGAAAAAGCCACCACTATGATCTTCATTTGAAGACATATTCATGACGCTATGCAAACTGAATATCTTGCCGAGGAGGATCCACGTGCATTATGGGTCACTTTGGCTGATCGTTTTGATCACCAAAATGACATATTCTTGCCTAAAGCAAGACACGACTGGCAGCACTTGCGATTCCAAGACTTTAAGTCTATGAATGAATATAATTTTGAAGTTTGTCGAATCCGATCACTTCTCAAGTTTTGCAACAAAACTTTCACTGAAGATGATATCCTGGAGAAGACATATTCGACCTTCTCTGCTTCTAATATTGTCCTGCAACAACAATATAGAGATCATAAGTTCACTAAGTTCTCAGATTTGATCTTTGTTTTACTTATTGCTGAAAAGCAGAACCAGCTGTTAATGAAGAATCATCAAGCTCGACCTACTAGGGCGACTGCTGTTCCTGAAGCACATTAGAGTACCAACCAACGCCCAAAACGCCAAAAGAGGTGTGGTAGGGGTGGCCAGAAGCTATCCCACCAAGGTCAACAGAGTCAAGGCCCATCTAAGGGAGGAAACAAAGCCCAGAAGCGCCCAAACCTCGCTCCCAAGGCCCCGAACTTCAAGAATAAGGGCAAAGCACCTGAAACCAAGGATACAGGTATGTGTTATTGTTGTGGTTCAAATTACCATTGGTCCCGTGTTTGCTGAGCTCCCAAGAAGGTTGTAGATGAATATCATTCTCATCGTAAGAAGTTTGAATCAAACTTCATGCAAGTGGACGAATCGGAGACTACAAAGATGGAGGTTTTTTTATTTTCAGGAGGATACCACCCCTATGAAAGATTAGAATCTTAAACATAGACTTATTTTTTAGTTGAAACAAGACAATTGGGGCTGAATTCCACCTAGTGGCCGAACCTCTTTGTTTTTGGTTGATTTTTGAACAATTTTCCTTTATGTTTTGGATTATTACTTGGTGATTTGTTTTTTTGGATATTAACTTTTAATCCTTGAATAAATGAAATTATTTTGAATTGATATTTGTTTTTATAAACTTTTATGCATGTGACCGATTCAAATTAATTTTTCATTCTAGGTATGACTAGTGGGAAAGTTAGTTGTCTGGCAGATAGTGCAACCACGCACATAGTTTTGAGTGAACGCATCTATTTTAGTAACTTCATACCTAAGAATGCAGCTCTGGCAACCCTCTCAGGGCCATTCAACCTGATAGAAGGATACGGTACGGCATGTATAATGTTGTCCAATGGTACAATCTTGACCATTTCTGAGGCACTATATTCTTTACGTTCCGGAAGAACGTTGTTAAGTTTCAAGGACATTAAAGATAACAATTATCACGCTGAAACCCACGTAGAAAACGGAGTTGAATTTCTGTGCATAACTTCCTATGAATATGGCCAAAAGCGTATTCTAGAGAAGATGGAACGTATCTTGAGTGGTCTGTATACTATGACCATACGCCCCATAGAAAGCCACTATGTGGCTGGCCCTACTACTGGGACCACGCACGAAATTACACTTTGGCATGATCGTTTGGGACATCCTGGACGAATAGCGATGTGTCGTATCTTCAAATCTTCACATGGGCATCCACTAACCTGAAGTTTAGGTTCGATCCAAGGAATCGCATGTCAAACATGTTCGATGGGAAAACTTATTACTAAGCCTTCTTATGATAAGATTCGTTCGAATCCTCCCATTTTTCTACAACGGATTTAGGGGAACATTTGTGGACCAATTCACCATCCCTGTAGACCATTTAGATACTTTATGGTTTTGGTTGACGCTTCTACACGTTGGTCACACGTGTGCTTGTTGTCCACAAGGGACGCTACATTCTCCAAACTGTTGGCCAGATTATCAAGCTCAGGGCTCACCATCCTAATTATTCGATCAAATCTATTTGATTGGATAATGCTGGAGAATTCACATCTAAAACTTTTGATGACTATTGCATGTTGGTTGAGGTTGAAGATGAACATCATGTACCCCATGTTCACATCCAGAACGGCCTGGCAGAGGCTTTCATTAAGCGCTTACAAATGATTGCTCGATCGTTGGTCATATATACCAAGCTCCCGATCGCTACTTGGGGCCATGCATTATTGCATGTAGCAAAGTTGGTCCACCTAAGTCCTATTGCGACATAACCATTTAGTGCCCTTCAGTTGGTTACCGGATACAAACCCAACATATCGCATCTGCGCGTTTTTGGTTGTGTGGTATATGTGCCGATCTTGCTGCTCTTACGTACAAAAATGGGGCCTCAGCGAAGGATAGGAATTTATATCAGATATGATTCTCTTTCGATTATTCGTTATTTAGAACCAAGGTTTAAAATATCGATGATATCGAAAATATCGGTAGTCCAAAAACATGGAAATTTCGATGGAAATATCGGGATATTATCGATATCGATAAAAATTGAATAAAAACCACGGAAATTGTAAGAAAAACTTGGAAATTTTTATTGAAACTTTGCAGGATGTTTATTTAGTCAATTATCTATTAGTTTATCATAAAAAATTGGAAGGAAATGCATTGCATGATGGATTTAACTGATATAAGTTGATTATATAGCGAGCTGGCAAACATTGTGAGTGTAGAAAATATATAAATATTTTAGCATATTTTCACAAAAATATAAGTGATATGGTGGTCAAGGTATTGAAGGAGTAAAATGGGAGGGGTTCGAATCCCCTTGGTGTTTTTTTAAATATAGAAATTTAAAAAATACGGAAATTTCGATGGAAATATTGGGATATTATGGATATTTTAGACCATGTTTAGAACCTTTGACAGGCGATCTGTTTACCACTCATTTCACGGATTGTCACTTCTATGAGACAGTCTTCCCATCGTTAGGGGAAGATAAGAACGTCAACGTTCCTGAAGAACAACACAAATTATCGTGGACGACTCCCACTTTGTCTCATTTAGATCCCCGCACCCCTCAGTTTGAAACTGAATTGCAACGTATATTAGATCTCCAGAGCATAGCTCAGAGCATGTCAGATGCTTTCACCGATCTAGCGCGCGTGACAAGATCACATATTCCAGCTGTGAATACGCCTGTAAAGATGGATGTACCAAATGTACGATGGACTGCCCTCCTGGAAGCCTGGGACACCAATCTTGGTGATCCACGTATATTAGCGGCTAGCCACTCATCTGCCCTTTCACAAAAACGTGGCAGACCCCTTGGTGCAAAGGATTCACACCATTGGAAGAGGAAAACCATGGCACAAGGTCTCGAAGAGCCTACCGTGAATCCGACTATTGCTTACTCATTCTACCCAACTCATGAGAAAATTCTAGATTATGGAAACGTCCTTGAAGAAACAAATCCCCCTTCCGAGAATCGTGAGATTTCGATCTATTATGCTAGCTTAGATGATGTGTGGCGTGGAAATGAGATGATTGTCGATGATGCATTAGCATTTGCAGTAGCTATTGAGATCATGTTGAGCGATGACATTGAATCTCGTTCTGTTGATAAATGTCGACGTAGAACTAATTGGTCAAACTGGAAACAAGCAATCCAAGTCGAACTCGATTCACTTGCGAAATGTAAGGTGTTTGGACCTGTAGCTCATACTCCTCCACATGTGAAGCCCGTTGGCTACAAGTGGGTTTTCGTTCAGAAGTGTAATGAGAAGAACGAAATTGTGCGTTACAAAGCTCGTCTTGTTGCAAAAGGCTTCTCACAATGCCCCGAGATTGACTATGACGAAACTTATTCACCTATTATGGATGTGATTACTTTTCGCTACTTTACCAGTTTGGTAGTTTCCGAAAAACTGGATATGCAGCTGATGGACGTAGTAACCGCGTATCTCTATGGCGATCTTGATACAGAAATCTGTATGAAAGTTCTTGAAGGACTTACATTGACTGGTTCAAATATTTCCAAACCCCGAAACACTCTCAATTCGGCTGAGGCGTTCACTTTACGGTTTGAAATAATCCGAAAGAATATGGTATAACCGTCTAAGTAAGTATTTGACTAGTAAGGGATATGTGAACAACGAACTATGCCCTTGTGTGTTCATTAAAAAGTCACATTCTGGATTTGTGATTGTTGCAGTATATGTCGATGACATGAACCTCATCGGAACTCCTGAAGAGCTCGCGAGAACTGCCGCGCACCTGAAGTCAGAATTTAAGATGAAAGATCTTGGTAAGACTCGATACTGTCTCGGTATCAAGATAGAGCATTGTTCGGATGAAATCCTAGTACATCAATCGAACTACACCCAGAAGGTGTTGCGCCGCTTTAATGAGGATAAAGCGAAGCCTTCGAGTACTCCTATGGTCGTTTGATCGCTAGATGCAAAACGAGATCTCTTCCGTCCGAATGAGGATGATGAAGAGATTTTGGAGTCTGGAGTTCCTTATCTAAGTGCAATAGGCGCTTTATTGTACTTAGCTCAATGCACTAGACGTGACATCTCCTTCGCTGTTAATCTTTTGGCAAGATACAGTAATGCGCTTATACGCAGACACTGGACTGGCGTGAAAGACATCTTCCGTTACCTTAAGGGTATTACGGATTTGGGCTTGTTCTATCCCTATGGATCCTCGAGTGATGTCGCACCCTATGCTCCTCGAGTTGATTCTCGCCTTGTTGGTTATGCCGACGCAGGATACGTATCTGATTCGCATAAGGCGCGTTCTCAAACGGGTTATGTCTTTACCGTTGGAGGCACCGCAATCTCTGGGAGGTCAACTAAACAGACCTTAGTTGCCATTTCGTCTAACCATACTGAAATTCTCACCTTACATGAAGCAACTTGGGAATGCTTTTGGTTAAGAGTAGTAGTGGGCCATATTCGAAGCTCCTGCGATCTTTATCTCGTCGTTGATGTCCCGACAACGATATTTGAAGACAACGCAACTTGCATCGAACAGCTCAAGAAGGGTTACATCAAAGGAGACAACACCAAGCACATTGCGCCGAAGTTTTTCTTTTCACATCAACAACAAGAGCATTAGTAGATTGAAGTCACACAAATCCGTTCACAAGATAATATGGTCGACCTCTTCACCAAATTACTGCTGAAGACGACGTTTCAGAAGCTTGTTCATGGAATTGGTATGCGTAAACTTTCTGAGTTGTAACTTTGTTATTTCTCTATGGAATTATGTCAAACTCAGGGGGAGTATCATCCAGATACTTGCTTGATCTTAATGTACTCTTTTTCCCTACGATTAGGAGCAATTCTCCCACTGGGTTTTTGCTACCTAACTAGGTTTTAACGAGGCACCCACCTTGGGATGATCATATCCCTGATGACGTCATCTAGACGTTTATTTTGACTTTGCATTTCTCATGCATTTTTCCTTAGACTATGGATTTTGTCCCTCCTCGGGTTTTTGCCATAGCCTTGGGGTTTTTTTAGTGAGACTCATTTACTTATGCAATTTCCTACCTTATTGAGAATAAGCGTTGTTCCTTAGAATTAGTGCTGACGAGTCGACTTTCTCAACATCTACATGATGGTAAATCTACCTTGAGTATTTACACACTCAAGGGGGAGTGTAGTAAACACTCCTAGTTTAAGTGTGATTGTGTAAATCCTAGATTAGATTTGATTCTAGTTATCATTTTCTATTGTATCTTGTATTCCTTGGGGATGAAGGAATATCTTCTTTCCTTTTAGTACTATAAATAAAGGCACAATGTAGAAGGGATAACAACACACACACACACACACACACACACACACATATTCCCCTACAATTCTACAAACACATCTCTCCTCCTCCTTGTCGCCGGCCCTCTGTCTTCTTGTCAGATAAAATAGACCACAACAAAAACTTTATTATTAAGACATATGTCAAAGACATATTTTTGTTTTGGACGTAATCAATGATATATTTTTATTAATTACACATAGGTCAATGATAAATACCACATAGACTTTAAGTCATTATAAATAGTTAGAATTTGACTCTTATATTTTTCTCTCTATTCTCTCTATGAATGTCATATGGGCTTAAGTTATTATAAATACGGATTTAGATCTTCTCTGGATCAATTTTGTGAGGATCCTCCGGACCGATGGATCTCATCCACTGATATAAATCCAACAGCCAAAATCTTTTATCCTTCCTCTTTTCCCCTCAACTCTATTCTTTCTTCCTCACTTCGAAGCTCTTAACCTTGAACCACCAACTCCCCAAATTCCAAATATAATTTAATACCTTAAAATCAGCCTCAAGACCACCACAACCCACCAAACCCATAACCCCAATTGCATGTCCTCACCTTACCCTCTCCAAAATCTGCCCCAACATCGCCACATCCCTCAATTGCAAGTCCTTCGACCTTAAAATCTTAGCCAATGTTAACGAAACAACAAGGAGAGGGGTAGTGCAAACCAATGTCTTTTGGTTGCAGAGGTCTTTTTCATAACTATGGAAGATTATAGGGAGAAAAATCTCAAAGATGAAGAAGAAGAAAGAGATGACAAATAAAAAGCTAAAACAATAAGAGATAGTGAAAAAATAAATCAGACTTAGAGCACAGATGACCTGCAATTGAATTTTGGGTTTGTTAACAGCGGTGGGGTGTGGCGGTGCGAGGGAGAAATAAGAGTTGAGGAGGAAGAGAGATGAAAGAATAGGCTTTGACCGTTAGATTTCTATCCCTATGGAATTGATCCTGAGAGGATTTGAATCCTATAAATAGCAAGGTTCTAAAAAACGCTAGGCGCTAGTCGGGCAGTGAGTTGGGGCTTAGTGCCTAGGCGCCTAGGCAGGCTAGGCGAATTTAAGTATATTTATTACAAATTAATTAAATTTACCATATGACATAAAAACAAACATGAAAAATATGTTATTTCTTAAAAAAAAAAAAAAAAAAGAATCACATATTTGATGTTAGAGTTTTAAGCATAGTACAGTGTAGTCTTAAAGAGAGGAAAGTCTCAAAAAATTCCCCTCTCTATTTAGGATTTCCAAAACAAAACAATTTAATTTTTAAGAATAAAATAATAAAATAAAATATTTTGAATAAAATTAGTATTTAATGTTTTTTTTAAATCCCTCCACCCAACCTCTTTCACATCATCCAAGGTTCCAATCCGTGGAGCCACACCAAAAGATTCATCCCACGGTTCCCACCTCTCTCACATAACCCAAAGCCCCAATCTATGTCAGACATAATGTAAAAAAATTAAAAACAATTGAATGATAAGAGTCGGGACACACACACCAACACATTTGACGCATTGGAAAACTCAACGCCTTTATTTTGGTTTTTTTTTTTTACGTTTCTTCTTCCTCCTTTCTCACTTCTTCATCTTCTATCTTGCTTTTGCACTGTAAATTTCCTCCTCCGATGTGGTGCAAGTTTACAATCTTAACTGTTCTCTCTCTCCCATTGTCACATCTCAGCCTCCTCCGTAGCAAGATATTGTCCGCTTTGGGCCATGCCCTCACGGATTTGTTCTTGGGCCTCAGCCAAAACGCGTCTTGCTAGGAAGAGATGGGCATGTACATATAAGGCCATGGACCAACCCCCCACCTTGCCGATATGGGATCTCACACCCATCCTCCATATTCTCTTTAGATCTTTTATTTTCTGCTAAAGATACAACAACGATTGGAAACAAAAGATGCGACGCCGACAACCACCGAAGACTAAAGAGTCAATTCGCCAGAAAAAAAAAACTACCACCTTGGACACTGCCTAGGTCGCCGTCTAGGTCGCCTAGACCGCCTAGAGAGTGTCTATGTGGGCACCTAACTTCTACCTGATTTAGTCGGACGATTTGGCCCAAATCGCGGCATCACTCCATCGCCTAGCGCCTAGGCGGCCGCCTAGGCCGATTTTTAGAACACTGATAAATAGTTAGAACATATATATTCTATCACTATCTCTCTTGCTCTTCCTTTACATGGAGGAGTGTGCTCAACTCAGAAAAATAGAACCAAGAAATGGACACTGCATTGCAGTGTTCGAATCCAAATGTGAAAAAATAGAACCAGGAAACGGACACTGCATTGCAGTGTTCGAATCCAAATGTAAAATACAGAGCCAGGAAACGAACATTGCATTATAATGTCTGAATCTAAATGTAAAAAATAAAGCCAGGAAACGGACACTGCATTACAGTGTCTGAATATAAATGTAAAAATCAGGAGTCACGCGAGTTGTGAAGTGTAGGAGAAGTGTGAGTGATGGTAAAAATAGAACTAAGAAACGGACACTGCAACGCAACGTCTGAATCCAAAAGTAAAAAACAAAACTAGGAAACGGACATGAGAAATAGAGTATTAGCTGAAGGGGTGCCAGTTGTAGTGGCAATTTTTTTAATTTTTGTTTATTTTAAACGCATTTAAGTATCACAATATATAATTGACCTATTTATAATTAACATAAATATTGTTGATCTATTGTTAGTATTGTAACTTTTTATTGATTTTACACAAAATCACCCAAAAAAAAAAAACAAATACAACTAAACGAATTTAAAAAATGTTGGAAAGGAAAATGGAAAAGATAAAAAACAAGGATGTGATGAACCCTTAAAGATGACGGATAAAAGAGATGAATAATTGGAAATAGGCCAATTTTCATTTTCAAGAGTTTAGTGTGTAGTTTCAGTTCATTCCAAACAGAAAGAGATCGACAAGATCAATAACAATTATTGGTGAAGATCAAATCTTTCAGAACAAATTCTTCTCCGAAAATCGAAAATTCGATCGAGTAAGTAATTCATATTTTCAATTTTCGTTCTCTTTCAATTTTCATTCTCTTCTCCTTTTATACTGTCTTTTTCAATTGTATAGGAATTGTTTGCTTTCACTTGTTTTTTTTTTGGGTTAGCAAAGAGGACCAACATTGTAATCTAGTCAACCACACAAATTGGTTGAAGATCGAAATTTTCATTGGGTTAGTAATTCATCTATTCAATTTTCGTGCTCTTTTATCCTTCACCTCGTTTCATACTTTGTCAATTGTGTAGGAATTGTTTGATTTCACTTTGTTTCTTGGGGTCCATCATAGAAAATCCAAAATTGGAGTTTTGCAAGTAAAATCACTATGATAAATCTTCAATTAAGTTTCACTATATTTTTCTTTCAATTTACTAATTTGTTTGTGTTGAGCAAGGTTTTCCAGCAACCACCAACATTAGCTATTATTTTTCACTGCCACCCACCAAGATCAAGTTCTTACTTTGATGACTCAGAAATGTAATATGAACGTGTACTCTTTTATACATGCATTTAGTTTTAATTCCAAGTTCATATGCATTTGCAATTTTATTTCTTCCTTTTTTAGAACCCTCAATGCTAATTCTTTCCCCTTCCCAAAAACCAAGAACTCTAATCTGATGAATGCTTGATTTGAAACAACCAACCAATCCAAAATTTCCAATCATACTCAAATAATCAATTACAAAATTACATACTTTGAATTTCTCAATTGCGAATTTCAGCACAACATGAAAGGGGCAGCCTTAAGAACTTGATCTGTTACTTTTTAACTTGATCGACAACTGAAAGTTATTGAGTTCAATATTGTCCTGCTACAACTATTGCTTATGAGGACGCAAAATAAGAGGGAAAGAAGAAGACAATTAGTTTTCATTTCTTCTGATGTACCCTGCACCATCAGAATAATTGTGTGTATTTGGTGCATCACCATTTTCTTTGCCCAGAATCTTATTTGTATTGTCCTGTTGCCTTACGAAACTCTTACATGATAAAATGAGTTCCTTGCCCATTTTTCTATTTTATTGCATTCTAGCGGGAGTTGAAGGAAAAACAAAACACGGCTTTTTTTTTCTTCTTCCTAGCATCAAAATAACAAATTAGTGATCAACCATTAATTGGAAAAAAATCACACTGCTTTCATAGTTAGACTAAAAAAGAATTTTATTAAATTAAAAGAAAAATTTTAATTTTAATTTTTTTATTTGAAATTATTATAAATAGTCATTAATTAGCAAATGGTTGCTCAAAATATACCAAGTCATTTGGTCCTAATTATAGTTCCAGACTCAAGGAAAACTTGGTCCTAAATATAAATAATTAAACTTTAATATAGATTAATTAAAATATGTACTCCACATTAAACAAGATGGAAGCAGCAGACCATGGCACATGGATTACGACCATTTGTTGCACATATTCAAAAGCGACATCGTTCCCACCAATCTTGCAACTTGTTGGCTTCTTAGACGCAAATAGTCTCAGCTCTGCAGTGCCCCTAACCCCTATATGGACGAAATTGCCCTCCTCGTTTAATGAGTGGATGACAACGCCGGTGTTGAGCATGTTGACTAAGCTAATGGGTGAAAATCTGACATTTTTCATAGCCGATAATACAGTCACTGGGGACACAAAAACGAGCACAAAGTATAGCTTGGTGATTTTTCTTCAAATATGAATTTTGTAAGTTCAGTTGCTGCAAAAATTCTTGCCTTTATTGAGGCTGTGTGTATAGCTTGCGGTAGAGACTGGAAGCATATGTGGATTGCAACAGATTCTATGTTTGTTAAACATTATCTTTTCAAGGCTCCTAATGCAGTCCTTTGGTTTCCCTTGGTTCTTTATGGTAGATTGGAAGAATTGTGTTTGGCAACTTTGTCAAATGCGGTTTATATGTACACATTTATCATGAAGAAAATTAGGTGGCTGATCCTTTAGCTTCAAAAGTTCAAGAGTTCTGTCAGATATCATGAATTGTGATGAGCAAACTTCTACTAGAATGCATACACATATAAGACAATTGGCATGTTAGGATAGGTCACAAATATCTGATAGGATGATTTCGATTCCTCCCCGCAATGGTGAGCCAAATATATATCTTCAATATATATAGAGAGATATTCTTCTTTTTTGGAAGAAAATTCTTACAGAGATATTCTTTTTTGGAAGAAGAAGATATATAGAGATATTCTTAGTTATAAGGAAAATTCTTATGTTGTTTGTTGAATATTCATGTATAAATATAGAAGGACATGCAAATAAAACCAATCGTCATGTGCGCCAAAACAGAACAAGAAGCCACTATTGTGCAAGAAGTTATAATGAGAATCAAGGTATCTTAGGTTACCAATTACCTGCTCTAACCACATGTCCGTACAGATAGCACGATTGTTTACTCGAGAAACTTTGAATATTGGTTGCTTGAAAGGAAGAGTTGTTCAACACCCAATACAATCTCCATAAGAAATGGTTGCTCTTTTCTCTAACCAAACAACTGAGGGTAGACACTTCAGGCAAATATTCAAGGTTACAATGATGCATTTGCGTTCACTTCAATGAGAGTACAAAACAAAAATATCAAAAATCCAAAAGTAAAAGTAAAAAGTAAAGAATTCATACTTTTAAGTTTAGATTCTTGAAGGGTGGTCTTGAAGGAGGTGGAATGAAAGAGTTGAGACGATTCAATAATGAGGAGGTGGAGTGAGAGCAGCCCCTGTAGTGTTTTTACAGTGTGTAAATGAGGTTCAAACATTTCATGCTCAAGTTGCATTATATCATAATATTGGTGGACTTTCACCAAATGAAGGGAGCATACCACGTTACAAGCTTACATATACGACAATGAACATGAAGTTGGAAATCGAATGTGTGAAAGTGAATTTAGATAAGAGTATGGATGAAAAGATACAACAGGTCTTGAATGACCATAACTCTTTTGTTCATATATTGCAAAGCCTCAAACAACGTCAAGATTTTTTGAATTGCAAGTTGATCCTAAAAGAGCAACCAATCAACATCAATATAGTTTACCATTAGCATCACAAGTTGCTGCAATTATAATAGATGAAGATAATGTCAATTGCAAATGGAAGGGATATCGAGGTAGAGGTAATTAGTGGAAGATTTCTTATGTCTAAGATTGTTGAATATTATGATCCTGTTACCATATCCATTATTGTTACCTTACGATACATATGGCTGGGATGTTAAGTCATGATGATGGTGGATGAGCAATAACATAGTCCGACTATTATGCTTATATGTTACAAGTTTGTGCCAATAACATAATTTACTTTCTAGTATATATTTAATTTTCTTTTGCAAATATGTCATGGTGGGTCGTCACTTTTGCTTCGAGGAGTGCTTCACTTACAACAATATTTTGTTCCTAACTACATTAAAATTGAATCACAGAAGCTTAGATGATTTTGTTTTAATCAAGTCACAATTAGATTCGATCTTTACAAAGGACTTGAAGACTCTTTAAATGCAGGCCAACACAATGCAAGTACATAATAATTACTAATCGAAAATGAAAATTAATCAAGTAGCATTGAACGTAGAATCATTCTGTCATCTTCGTTTGTTGGAAGTCCACGTGACATGTACCAATGATATGGCTTTGATTCAAAGATTCGACAAGCCAGATTTTTTTGGTACCATTACATGTAACCCAAGTTGATAAGAAATCAAAAGCGAATTACTCCATAGACAAACACTACAAGATCGTCTTGACTTACTAAAGTATTTCGTGCAAAACTTGAGCAACTAAAAGAAGACATCAGAAAATGGGGTACTAGACAATGTAGTCGCTTATGTATACGTTATTGAATTTTAGAAGCGAGGTCTTCCACATATGCACATGTTGGTTGTGCTAGATGAAAATGATAAGATTAATAACCCAGAGTAGTATGATCAAATTGTTAGAGTTGAATGACTAAATTGTTAAAGGTGAAATACTAAACGAAGACGTGGAGCCCCAACTTTACAATGTGATGTTAAAGCATATGATTCATGGTCCATGTGGCATTCAAAACCCCCAATCTCCGTGTATGAAAAATTGGAGTTGTAAGAGAAAGTATCCTAAACAATATGCAATAGTTACTATTCAAGGGAATGATTCATATCAATTTATCAAAGGCGAGGAAATCGACTACCCATCTGACTTCATCGACAAGGAAACATAATGGTTGATAATAGTTGGGACATTCCATATAAACCATGGTTACTATTAAGATACAATTGCCACATCAATGTTTTGCAAGCATAAATAGCGTGAAGTACTTATATAAGTATGTTTACAAAGGCCCAGATAGAGTGGCAGTCGAAGTGCGATAAGATCCTAAATATGATGAAATAAGGCAGTTTCGGGATGCAAGATGGGTTTACGTGCCAAAGAAATTATAAAAGATATTTAAGTTCATAATCAATCGAATATATCCATAGGTTGAACGGTTGCAAATACACCTTTCTAATATGCACCAAGTTCAATTTTGTGCCAATGAGAGAATAACAAATATTCTAAATGATAAGGGTGCAATGAAGACAATTTTGACAGAATTTTTCACACTTAATCATGTGGATGCAGAAGCGAGACAATACTTATACATGGACATCCCATTACATTACAGACAAGGTTTTAAAAAACACTAGGCACTAGTCAGGAGGCAAGTTGGGGCCTAGCGCCTAGGAGGCAATAATTAAACGACATGATTGTGGGGACCGTCTTGAAGATAAAACCATACTAAAGGCCATCGTCCTCTTCCTCGCGCCCGCCTAGACCTGTATAGTTTTGCCTAGTCCTCCCTAATCCGGCCTAATCTCGCCTAGGAGACTGCCTTTCTGATTTTGTGAACGATTAGGACTTAATTGTGGCGGCAACCGACCGTTCAACGCCTAGGCCAATTTTTAGAACACTGATTACAAATGTATTCACACTCAAAGAAAATGGTCTAAAATAAAACAAGGTTATTGGGAAAATATATGCAGTGTCACCTGCTAAATGCGAAAAGTTTTACTTGCGGATTGTTCTTAATCATGTTAGAGAATTAACATGCTCCATAAACTTGAGGATAGTTGGTGGTGTTTTGCATCCAACATATAAGCATGCAACAGAGCAACGAGATTTGTTAAAAAGAGATGATAGTATTTAACAATGGTTGCTAAAGGCCTTTACAATTCAAATGTCGTCGACTTTAACAAGATTATTGGTCACAATATTGGTATATTGTGAACCAATTGGTGTTCAAGGGTTGTGGGATGACTTTATTCATTAATGGTAGAAAATTATGTTTCCGTGACTAGCATAAATCCCATACTTGATACCAACAGACTTGTGAGAATTGAACACACTTTTGGTTCAGTTTAACAGTGACAAGAGAATTGAATTGAGTTTAGGAATGATAAAATGTATTGAAGATGAACTATCCATAAATATTCCACAACAAGATCTTAATGCAATCAAACGTCTAAATGATGACCAAAGAAGTGTGTTAACACAATAATTCAACAGTTAGAGAATTCAACTTTTTACGTGGATGGTTCCCATGGAATTGAAAAAACTTATATCATGCATTGTTAGCAAGCTTGAGAAGGTTGGGCCACATAATATTAGTAACAGCATCATCTGAAATAATGGCTACGATATTGCTTGGTGGGAGGATAACATATTTTGCATTCAAGATTCCACTAATTCTCAATGCATCATTCATGTGTGTGATCAGTAAACAATCTGATTTATCAAAGCTAATACAAATGGCAAAGGCGATTATTTGGGATATAGCAACACCGCCATGCATTTGAAGCACTTGATTAAACATTGAGAGACTTAACAAATATTGACTAGGGGGAGATAATGATATTTGAGGGAGTTTTTTGACAAGTTATTCCTATTATCCGGAAAGGAGCCAAGTTAGAACTAATTCAAGCCAGTGATATTTGGGGGGAGATAATGATATTTGAAGATGTTGATATGTTGAATGAAAAGATAATCAATATGTTCCAAGTTTAGAAGAGACAATGTATTCTTTAGATTCAGTTGAGGATGACACAAGGAATTTTTATTAGCCGTAAATCTTGAATTCAATCTCACTTAGTGGTTTGCCTTTGCACAAGTTAACTTTGAGGAAATGTGCTCCAATCATGACTAGACAATTTGCTGGATTCAGAGTTTTTTTTTTATTTTTTTTTTAACCAAGAATCTCTCTCAAGAGTACAAATACTGCTGGGCTTCCATTTGAACTCACAAGAAAGCAGTGAAACTAAGTTTCTTTATAACTATAAACAAATCTCGAAATCAAAACAATACCACATTTAGGTATTTACCTTCCAGATCATATCTTTAGTCACAGACAATTATATGTGGCTTTATTGAGGAGATCTCAAAGTCAACTACAACTGTATTAGTAAAAAGTGGCTCCATAGTTGGCCAACAAGGTGTATTTTCACGGAATGTAGTATACAGAGAAGTCTTGCTTCAGTCCAGCTAATCATGGTGATTCCTAATAGATAACAAATTTAATAACAATAACCTTTCAGTATACATTTCTCACTAAACAATTAACTATTTTTTATTGATTTTTAATTTTCTTACTATCGTTTGTAGATTGACAATAAAAATTTGGAGCATCAATCATAAACAAATGGGTGTAAATTGCAGCGTTGATGTCAATATGTAAACTTTCTTTTAAAAAAGAAATAGTGAACTTGTAGACTTTATGTGTATCGTATCTCCATCTTCGAAATCGTTTTCCTTACCTCTCTCTTCGTCGAGCCTTTCCCATAATGGTTGGGGAAAGCATTCCTTTTATCTTCCTTCAACTTTCAAACTTCCCTAGGTAGATATCCATAAAGCGGCTATTTCAACTTAAGTGAATAGATCCGTTATTTCCTATTGTAGTGATTCCCTAGGATAACAAGTCCCACCTCGTCCTGGACCATTGCAAGGAAAACTATAATCAAAATCTTTTTTATCTGGGTGAACGAATTTTTGTTCTACATCTTGGAGCTAAGACCCTATGAAGCTTCACTATTCTCTGGGATTGGCTTTGGGCCTTTCCTACACTTGTTCTTGCCCTCCTAATTCAAGAAGATGAAAATTGGCGGCTAGGTTGGTCAAACCAAGAAAAACATGGGACTTTTTGGGTGTGTCATCTCAAAGCGAGATTATGCTTGAATAATGTAAATATTGTTACGTGAACTTTATATTTTGACATTTAAGTTGGTTTGTCTATTACTACCCATACTTAATGTTTTCATCTACTCTGTTTCTCATTTACATATAATATATACATACTATGTTTATGGGCATTAAGTAGAAACTTGGATCCAAAATCCCATGTTATTTGACAATTTTATGAATAACATATAATTCATTACTTTACGCAAAAGTGAAACAAAAAAACCATGACAAATTTTTAGGACATGCATGACAAAGAAAAAGTCTCTCCTTGCACAATGCATTTAAAGAATATCTTTTCAATTACAATGAAAAACAACTAATGCAAGACTAGCAAGACATTTACGGGCGCTAAATATAGTCCTCGTGAACCCACGCGAGTGGGTGCGGAGGGGGTAGTTCAAATAAAATGAGAATGTACCGAAGCTCTAAAACCGGACGGTGCCGTTTTATCCTTTCTTCAACCCTGCAGGCCGCCCTGACCGCATCCGTTAAACCCTACAATTTCAACTTGTATATCCGTTAAACCCCAAAAACCACAGTGACTGACAGAAGAGTTCAACAATGGCCGGCTCCGAAGCCACCCCTAAAGCGCAACGATCAAAGAACAAAAAGAGAAAGCAGAGGAGTCTTGGAGCGCTCCCAAGACCTTCCAAAACGCAGCGTATTAATCTCTCAGAGATAGAGACTGAACCGCAAGACATGATGGAAGTTGAAGGAGCTGAAAAACACGAGCTGAGAGAACCCAGTCAAGAGCTCGAAGAAGCTGGTCCATGGCGGAACCTGGAGTTGGTTTTGTCAATCCAGAACAAAGAAATTGATCTTCAGAAGTGAGTATATTTTATACCTTTTTGTTGATTTATTTGCTTTAATGTGTTTGGATTGCGAGAAAGTTTGAATTCACTCAATTGATGGTTTCGGAAGTGCGGAAATGTGATTACATTGAGCTTGATGGATGTGATTTAATTTATGTTCCTACAAGTTTCTCAGCTGACAAAATGGAAAATTCAATTTAACAGTTTGTGATCAAAGGTTGGTTCTTGGTTAAATATTTCGATATTTAAGTGTTTTTGTTTATTTATTTTACGAGTAGGCACCAAAATTAATGAAACGTAAAGTCGGTGAAGCTTTGTTTTAGAAAGAGGGAACCAAGGAACTTATAACCTCATTTGAGCCAAATTGGTTGAATTAGACTTAATCTATCAGATTTCCTTTCACAATTGAGTGTAAAAACCAAGATTCAAGTTTCATGTTGTCTTCGTTTCCTCATTAATTGATCAAAAGGTGGGTTAAGATTTAATTCCTATAAATATACTTTCTTATCTGAAAGAATATTCAATTCTGATAACCGAGGAATGAAAATGCAGGAAGGTGGAACTAGCTTATGGTTTTGTGATATCGAGAGTGAAAGAAGAAGGCAGCAAGAGTGACCAGGATAATCAAGCAGTGAATATGTCACGTTTAATAATTTTTGTCAATGATTGGATCCAATCATTGTTGATGTCTTCAGGAAAGAAAATTCAGAGTGGTGGAGTGAAGCATCAAGACGAAGTTATTGGCACATATTTGGATATTAGATGCTGGGAAATTTTCAAATTCTGCTTGAAGGAGTCTTTGAAATTGAATGTTTCTCTAAATTTCTCACGGAACCTTGTACGCTCTATTGATTTGATAGCAAGAAATGCACTGTCCTTATTGAACAAAACATCTTCACGCCCAACTTTGTTTTTCAGTGGTGAAGGGTTGCAATTGTACAATACTGTGCTTGATTGTATATCTTTGATATTTGCATCCCATGGAGGCTGGTCAAATGAAAATTTAGATCTGTGGGTTTCAACTGTAGGTGCAGTGCTTGATCTAGTCCACAAATTTTACGTTGAAAATCTTGTTTGTGGCAATGGAGGTGACTTTGTTTTCCGATTTTTGTGCTTGGTGCTTGAGCCATTTGCCAAGTTTTTGAGGGCTCACCCAGCTCGGAAGAACGGGTTTCGTGATTTTATAGATAAACTCCTTGAACCTCTGTTGCATCTCTTGGGTCTCTTGCATCTTCAGATTGATGGAATTAATCCTGGTTGGACAACAAGCTTACTGAAGCTAGTTGAAGAAGTCTTATCTCATGGGCTATATCACCCAATCCACATTGATGGATTTTTGAGCTTGTGCAGTAGTGAAAAATATGCCACATCCAATTCTGGGAAGTCACAGGACTCCAAAACAACGCTCAAGAGTTATCACAGACATCTATTTGATAAACTGGAAAGAATTTCAGCTGGAAAGAATGCTTTGGCAGTGGAAAGCATAGGAGAACTATTTCGCTTGCTCATCGATCAAGTTAAAAAGCTAAAAAGAGCTTCAGTGCTGACTGAAAATACCAAAATGATGGGGAATAATTACTGCTCAACTAGTTTCAATGCAGAGACACGAAAGTCACTTCTTGATTTTTTTGTGCAGATTATGGAGCCTTTTCTGCTTGAGATTAATGGCTATCTTGAAACTGGACCTGTATTGTTGGATGTCCATTGCACGCTTAAATCTGTTAGTAATTTACTTTGTGGCTTTATGCATGAAAAGGTTTATGTGAGAACACAGGATACATCTGAGGGAGCTTGCCTTAATTTCTTGAAGAAGGTTTATAATATGATTATATCATTGTCCTCCAATTTAATTCAGTCATCAAAATATAATATTGTTAACGGGACACGCATGGAAACTTTAACTTTAATAACCAATGAGGTTCTTTCTGCTGTAGGGTATCTATTGGAAATTGAATATGAGGTTATAGAGAATGATATGGTAAGCTTGTGGCTTCTGATGCTTTCTCACTTAGCTGTTGGACTTTCTCTGATGGATGCTCCGGATCAGTGCTCCTTATCTTTCAAGATAACTGATATTGGATGCCAATTAGTTGTTCTCTATAGTCAACGTCGCCAGGTCAGTAAAAGCATTTGACTTCTTTTTAACTTCTGCGTGCATATACATATACCTGATTATATATGTGTTACTGTTTCCAAAATCAACTATGTTACCAGTTTCACTCATGAGTTTTAGGGGGTGGTGGTGAATTGTCACAGATCACTTCTAGAACTGAGAGTCCGTTTTGTTCTCTTCAGGTTTTTCTGTGGTTTAATCCCATCATTTACTATTGTACTGCAGGTGAATAATACTATTTTTGCATTGTGTAAAGCAATAAGGCTTCTAAGTTCACATAATGGTGATGGTGAACAGAACTATACTAGATTTGTGATTTCTTTACACGGTGAAGCTTATGAAAAATCAGTGGAAATGTTATTAAGCTCACTAGAGTTTAAGACTGCAATCCAACAAGCTGTTAAGTCCATACCAGAAGGACAAGCAAGTGGGTGTATTGGTCAGTTAACAATGGATGTATCAGTATGTCTAGAGTGGATGAAAATTAGTTGTTCAAAATCTGATGAAACAGAAGTTGGCAGACAGGATGTGCAAAGTAGCTTGCAGGGTTTTAATCTGGAAGCTGAGCTTTTGGGGAGAGGGTTGTCTGAAATATATGCACTAGTTCTAGACTCACTGTTTGCCACAACTGGAAACTGTAACCTCCTTGGAGTTTCTATAAAGGACCTTATAACAGTACTTTGTCCTTGCATGGGTAGTCTGGTTGGACTACAGCCAGATGCTTTAAACAAGTTCCTTTTCTCTGTTGCTGCTGGAAAAGGTCTTGACAACGAGACAGCTGAAAATAAAAATAATTTGCTGATATTTGGATTGTCCACTCATTGGGTTTTTGTGTTCTTCTTTCGATTGTATATGTCCTGCCAAAGCTTATATAGGTCGGCAATGATCCTTATGCCTTCAGATTTATCAAGAGAGATGTCAGCAGCAATGGGAGATTCATTCGCATCATACTCTGGTAGTGATTGGATGGAGATGACTGACTGGACCAATGGGGGGTATTTTCTTGGATCAAGCAACCTTCAGCTTCTCTTGTTGTTGTTAGTCAATCCATTTCAAATATCTGTTGTAAAAACTGTGCGACAGATTCTTGGTCTTTGACTTATGTAATGCATGCTATGGCTGTTAGAAGGCTTGTTGATTTGAATAGGCATATAAAGTCTTCCAAGTATGTGATGCAAAATAATGAAAATCTGGTGCAAGTCAGGTTGCTTGATGATGCTGGCTTGTCAAGGTGTCGTAAAAGAATCAAAAAATTGGAAAGGCACATCTCTACCTTGAGGGAAGAGGCTACAGGTCTTACTGGTTTTATGATGAAGCACCTATCATTAGTGTTGGAAAATCAACAGCCAATCTTCACTCCGGATGATACAAGCAGTAATAAAATGGTTGCCCATGAAAGTGATGAATGGGATTTCAATGTTTCTGCTTTGAACAAGAAGTCATTGCCAACTGCAATTTGATGGATTCTTTGCCACAATATTGAAACTTGGTGCACCCATGCGACTAAAAAGAATTTGAAGACATTTATTTCTCTTTTAATCCACACTTCCCTTCCCTGTGTAAGAAGCAGCTTCGGGGTGGTTAGAGAGCACAATACTCATGCTGACAGGAATAGGATGAATAAAGTAACCTTGCACCAAATCTCATCACAATGCTTCATCGACTCCATTCTGTATGAGCAAAGAGTAAGTTGCTATCAAACATCACATGGTGCTTCGTTGACTCTATTTTGTGTTAATTTTTGTTTCTTACACTTTTTATTCTCTCTTATTGACACATACACCATTCAATGAGCCTTTATAAAAAGATTTTCTACCCAGTTATTTATTCTATCTCTTTTATTAGTTTGTCCGCAGTTTTGCATCGAGTTTTTGCCATGCATTGGAGAAATCGACATTACAATTCATGAGTGGCACTGCATCTGGCAATATTGATTTCAAAATATCACCTAATTGGCCGAAAGTTTTAAATGACCTGGAGAACTCATCAGCAGTTGTTTCCTCTGACAAACACAACATATTTGACTGTTCCTCGGTAGCAAATTTGGTCACTCATTCTTCTCATAAGCTGCTTGCAGGAAGTTGCAAGGAACAAAAAGCCCTACCATCGAACATCATGAAATTTACAGCTTGCCGGAGTTTACTTAATCTTTTGTGCCACATGCCAAAAGGTCATTTGACTTCAAAATCAATTTCACTTTATGTGACTTCTATTCTCAACCTTGAAAGGTACGAATGTTATCCCTTCAACTTAGTTTTTATGGTGTGATGCAGTACCACTGGTCCCCATAATAGTTCTTGTTGCTTTTATTTTTCAATAAACATAAAATATTAAAAAAATCTTTTGGTGAACAATTATTTTACAAATTTGAGTACTCAATAAGACAGAGATATCCACTTAATTGAGTTGAGTTCTACAAAAACCTAGTACAGATACTATCATTTGGTTGTTCAGTTTTTCTTGCACATAATACATTTGAATACATGTAAAAAGAGTAAAGTGGCTAAAATCTTGCTCCTTGTAAAATCGTTTCAGAAAGTGTTTTGCACAGAACAGCTCATCACTGCCATACTCTTTCAACTTGTGAACTTTCTTTCTATAGTCTCATGTGCACCTTTTCCCCAGCAGCCTACAGAATTCATATCTCATGAAAAACATTTATGTGCTTAACAATTGAAGCTCTCTGATTAAGTGTAGTCTTTGTAGCCATTCAATGAAGATATTTGTTAATATTACCTGTTCTGTGTTTTTCAGGCTTCTTGTTGGCGGCTTATTAGATTGTCAGAATGCTTTGAACTCACGTCATTATCACAAGCTCTTCAGATTGTTTGTGTCTTGTCGTAAGGCCTTAAAACATGTAATTCTGGCTTGTGAAGAGGAGGCAGTAGCTAGTCAAGCCTCACATGCTTCAGTGTTCCTTGAGGATACATTTCCTATGTTATGGCTTTACAAGTCAGTTTATGCGGTTCTTGGGACTCAAGAGTCATTTTCAAAAGATAACCGTCGCCCATTTAATGAAATGATCTTGTCACTGATGGATCACACATTTTTTGTGTTTCTGACATCAAGTAAATACCAACTTAATCATGCTGTTCGTCTCCCTAAAGCTGCCGAACTGAATGCTGAACCTGTCTATGAACATAGTAATTCAAGTGAATCTGATCCGTGCTTGGATCCTTTCAAATGTATTGAAGCCAGGAAAAGTGTAGCCATTATTGCTAACAGTTTGACAGAACAGATGCAAAACTTACTATTTAATTTGAAGGAGGGCCCTTATAACGGAAAACTTGGGATTGATGTTGATGCTCTAAATTTGAACAAGTTTTCATCCTTAATTTCTTGCCTTAGTGGGTTTTTACGGGGCCTAGCATTTGTTGTGAACCATACAAATGCGAGAAATAGTGATCATGAAGCAAACTCATCACGTCGGAAACTTGAACCCATCACCGAACTCAACCTGTGTATAAATGTTTTTGCAGAATCTTCTAGACTTCTCTTACAAATGTTGCTTTTTGACGATAATCAACAGTCCAGAACTTTATGTGATGCTCGAAATGTTCAAAAGACAGACTGCAATGTAGATTCAGGTGCAGAGGAGTTTTTACCAGAAGGCACTGGTGTTGAGACTGACATTGCACGCGGCGGACTGCATAATGAATCAGGAGCTGCAATGACCTGCTCAGCATCACCTGACATCCATGGTAACTCGGGGTCTGGTAGTGTCCGTAGAAGAAAGTTACATTTGAAAGGTGCAGTTTTGGCTGCCAGTGCATTGACTGATGTTGATTCATTTGAATTGCAATTTTTAAATAAGCCTTTGTTGAGACGCCTGCTAAAAGATGATTACCCGGATGCATCATTTTTGCTCAGGCAGTTGCATCGTCAGCTATTTTGAGGTTAAGTTTGAATATGAATAGTGCTCCCCTGTCCCCAAGCTTGGTGCATATTTTTACTGGCATCACACTACTCTTCTTGTTGGAATCAGTGGACATGGATCAGGTGCCACACTTTTTTTATTTTGTGTGTTTAGATGGTGTTCTGAAGTACGTGGAAGAATTGGCGAATCATTTCCCTCCGACTAATCTTACGTTAACCAGAAATTTGTATGACAAGATGGTTCAGCTACAGTTACAGGCATTGGGGAAATGCATAACTTTACAGGGAAAAAGAGCCACCCTGGTATCTCATGAGACAGAGTCGAGCCCCAAAATGATCCATTGTCCTATGGGATTTTCTGAAGCTTCTCTGTCTGGCTGGCCATACTTATTGGATGAACTTAAAGCTAGGTTGAGGTCATCGTTCACAGTGTTCATAAAGAAACCATCAGAGTTGCATCTTTTATCTGCTCTACAAGCTATAGAGAGAGCACTAGTCGGTGTGCGGGAAGGGTGCACTATGAGTTATGACATACATACTGGAAGTGTATATGGGGGAAAGGTTTTTCCATTTGTTGCTGCTGGCCTGGATTGCTTGAATTTGGTACTGGAGTTTGTTTCAGGTAATCAACACATCTATGGATGGAATATTTTGATAATTTTGAATGATATGGTTCTATTATATTGTCTAAGGTGTCTATAGTGACTGTTGTTCACGTAGCATTTGCAACTGAATTCTAACTTATATTTCAGTTCCAGGTGTTCTACTATCAGTAAAGTTTTTACCGGACCTTTCATTTTAAATGGAGACGCTGTAATACATATTGGGATATATTTTTAAATGTTATGGAACCTCTTTCCTTTTGCACGCATATCATGAATGTAATTTAAAAACATTATACTTTCAAATGGACATAACAACAAAACATTTGAGCATTTTGGAACCTATATTGGAAGATACTGGTCCAGTGTTGGAGCATAGGGACTGTGAACTAAAGCTTTGCCTTTACATGTCTTCTACTAGTCATAATGTTTGTGAAAAAAAATATGAAAGTTTGCTACGTGTATTTCATAATACTTATCCTTCTAGATTCCAGGTAATTTATGCTGCTCTATGAAATCACATTGTTTGTCACCACTCTGTTATGTGTAATGGTCTTGTCCGCTATTAGTACGTATTTTATATAGATTTCAAGTGCATATGACTAAAGGTTGTTGGGACTTGCTTTTTTGATCATTTGTTTTCCTTTCAGGGCGCAAACGTATGAAGGTCGTTCAAAGACACATCCAGAGCTTCATTGCTAGCGCCTTCAATGTTATTCTACACTTGCAAAGTCCAGTAATCTTTTATGAGAGAGTGATCCAGAGGAAAGGTAATACTACTAATAATGATCCAGATCCAAGATCAGTCATTCTTATGTGTGTTGATGTACTGGTTAGAATTTCTGGCAAACATGCTCTGTACCAAATGGAGCCCTGGCATGTAGCACAATCTTTACTTATACCTTCAGCACTTTTTCAAGACTTCCATCTTTTAAAACTTCCGGAAGCTCCCATTCCTGATGATTCTTCAACAATTCCAAATAACCAAGTTTCTAATCCAGTAGCAAGTTTACATTTCTCTGGCATAGATAGGCAATACTCGGTTGACCTGTTTTCTGCCTGCTGCCGGTTGTTGCATAATGTTCTGAAGCATTACAAAAGGTAAGTGTATTCCTTTCGTATGAAAAACCTAACTTTGACTATTAACCTTGGGCCAAGTTGGAAAACATAAAAGTAAAGGGCAGAATATGAAGAAGAATAGCTTTAATCTTTTATATGCATTTTTTGCAAATTGATTATTGAAGAGGGTTGAGGTGGCATTCTGAAGTTAATTTCATTTTATAGTTTCCTTCCTCATTAAGTAGACTCTGAATATAGTTGCAATCGTTCTTTCGAAATTTCAAGTGAATGTGAATGGTGCGTTGCTATACTTGAAGCTTCTGTTCGTGTACTTCTTCATTGTTTGGAGACGGTGGACGCTGATGCGGTCTTCAAGAAAGGTTTCTTTTCATGGGAAGTGGCTGAGGGAGTCAAATGTGCTGGTAGTCTCCGAAGGATTTACGAAGAGGTAGGTAACTTTTCATATACGGGCTTCACTAAAGTTATATTTATCATCTTAGATTTTGGGTATGTTCCATTACATCGAAAGGGAGAACAAAATGAGATCTTCCTCAGTAGATTTTGTCATATCTATTTTTCAGATAAGACATCAAAAGGATGTCTTTGGTCCGTACTGTGCCCAATTTTTATCCAATTACATATGGATTTATTGAGGATATGGCCCCTGTAAAACAGGCATCAAAAGGTAATTTCTGGTACCTTAAAATATTTGTTGTTGTGATGTTCACGAGATTCTTGATGAGCTCACAAGGCATAGCCGATAAGTTAATTATACACATATGTATCGATTGTATTTGTTGTATCCAAATTTTGTATGTTATATCAATTCTCACTGGCCCTGGGTTAAGTTGAAATAGGGGTGAGGTTGGTGTAGATCCTATGCTCATTAAGTCACTTTCTTCCCATTTTCCTCCCTCTTAAAACTTTTCCGGAAACTTGATTTCGAAATGATGTTATCGCCTCCCAATTTTTATAGTGGGAGGATACTTTTACCCAAAGAAAAAGTATGTTCAAGTGACCTATTACAATTTACAATCTCCAAATGCGGTTATCTTTTGGAGTGGATAATCTTGGGGTGACCAAAATACATTTGTGTCATGCAGAACTAGCTGAACAGTTTTATGTTTAACTTTCAGGGAAATACACGAAGCTCTAAGACCAGGTGTACACGCATTAATAGATAATTGCTCGCCAGATGATCTTCAACGTCTTCATACCATATTTGGAGGTAAACAATTTTTACTTTATCAAGGCTCAACGTATGACTTGAAGGGAATTTAAGCAGTCCCACATTTTCTTCTTGTTTGGGCAGAGGGTCCTTGCAGAAACACCTTGGCAACTCTAAAACATGATTACGAACTCAATTTCCAATACCAGGGAAAAGTCTAACCGAAGCTTCTTCCTATGGTGGGCTATACCGGCATCGTCATTTGACGTGACTGTACAACTCTCGTAACATGTAAGTTGTAAGAAATAGGATAACATGTGTATGAGATCATAAATTTTGTAGTCATACCTTTCTCATTCTTTTATTGCTAATTTAAGCTTAAGTTTAAGCGTAAATGATGCGTCGTCAAATGTTTCCACATTATTTGTTCAGTTTGATTCGCGGTATTAGAGCCTGTTTACGAACGTAAAAAGCACTTGTGCTTACAAGCATTTTTTTTTCTGAGAACCGCACTGATTACGACCTCTACTATATGATCATGATGGATTTTCACCTAAAATGTACTCCACCCATCCCCTTATTCAGTTGGTCCCCTTTCATTTCGATTATTTAGTGGTGTTATATTCCTAAATGGTATGATTAGGCAGCTGGTATGAAAACGATTGATAGAGCAACCACCAAACCAAATGCTGAGTTCAAAAGAAAACACCAAATACTTGTGCGGTTGAGATTATTAGAGCTATAGATACACACAAGTCCTTGTTTATATGTCAATTGGGTTTCAAATTTCAAATTCCATCCACTTTGTTTCTCTGCAGAAACATCAACTTCCATTGACAAAGGCCATTGAATCTTTGATGGGACATCATCACTGTTGCAGAAGAGAAGCCCCCTCCTCATACCCGGTTCTGGTTTTCTTGGCAGTGGTCGCAGTGCTTCTTCTTCTGTTGTCTTTGATCTCCTTCGATGTTGAAACCCCGAAATTTGAGATCAATTGGGGGCTCATAGCCACGCCGTTGCTGTTGCTAGCGGTTGTGCATTGGTTGTCGTCGGAAACTCCCAAGGCGCCATGTTTGGTGCCTCCACCGTGTTGCAAGTGTAGGCACGCTTGCAAGTGTGGCTATTACTAAAATGGTTGTGTTATTTATCCATTGTATCATCAAACACTGCGTTTCATGAGAGTTGGTTTGTCTAGTACGCATTTTAGATAAGAGGATTGATGTCCTTGGTTTATTTATTGTACGTAATGAGTTAAAGTTGTTAATACCACATCAAATTTGGGTTAATTATGGTCGTGGTATCGACATTGAAAATTCAAGTCTTGATTGTAAATTTTGCATGTCTTTTTGTTGTATTTTACTCTATCGTTACGTGGTGACTTGGTAGTACAATAAAATCAAAATACAAAGTTTCCACTAAGTAGCTTTTAGTCTATGACACTTCTTTTTTTGTTCGACGCCCCTCTATGATTTCATGTTCTTCCTCCCGGGGGAGGGAGGATTGAGAAGATTCTATTGATTGCAGCTTTCTCTAAACCTATGGAAAAAACATGAACAAAAAAAAAAAAAGGCCGAGTCCCTAATACAAAATTAGCCGTTGCTGGCTTTAGGATCCCATGAGGAATTTAGAACCTTATGAAAACTCCAAGGTTATGTTTGTGTGAAAAATTTAAAGGCATGTAAGAGAGATTTGCAAATGACACATTTTAAGTAAAAAATTTACAAATTCCTCTTTGCATGCTTTTGTAATGTTCATTGAGCGCATTCTTGATAAAGGAATTTGGCAAGTTGCTCTCTACAACAATGGTGAAGAGGAGTGTTGATCTTACACCATCGCGTGGGTTCTAACCTAGTCGGCTTCTTAATCTAACATCTGATTTAACCAATCTATTGTTTAACAAAATAAAAATAAAAATCTAATGGAATTTGAAAAAATCTTACTCCAACTCCACTCAAGTTGCAAAATCTGCAAATGGTTTTACTAATTTCCGCGCAAAAAAATATGAAATCGACAGAAGGGTTTTCGATATCTGTCACAACATCTGCGTCCGAGTTAATGCCCACACCATATGTTTTTTTTTATTATTAAATTTTGATTTCGGGTGGGAGAATTGAATTGGTATTGTAATTATCGTATGGCTGAGTGGGTTGATATTTTTAAAAGTTTATAGTGCCTCCACGGCTCCACCGACTTTACGTTTGGCGACCACACAGATGTGGATGCATGCGCTTTGGTCGACATATAGAAAAATAGGTTTAGTGACCATTAAAATCATATTAACATAATGATAATGTTGGAGTGATCAAATTTTTTAAATCGAATTTGCAAACCAAATGATATAGTTGTAGATGTTTGAATTATTAACTAAACATTGATTAACCTGCTTGTTTCTTATTGTTGACATATCATTTAGTTTACAAATTTGGTTTAAAATTTTGTTCACCCTAGCTTTACCCTTAATATAAGCCACCTATACTAATCTAAGAGAGAACCTAAAAAAGAAAAGTTCCAACCTTGAGAAGTCTGATCGAGTTTCCGTGAATCGTCGCTCATTCAGTTGAAGGGGTGCAAAACCAATGGAGCTTTGCCGCGCCTCCTTTGGTTCTAAATTGATGTCTTACTTTGCCGGCATTGGAACTTTGCTCTTGCTGGTCCTGGGTTGGTGGATATAGTTGTGATGTTTGGCTGCTTCTTTCGATTGGTAGGTTAATTGGTGATAAATTTCAATTTTATTTTGGGTATTTTGATGTTGTATGTTTGTGGTTTAGCTTCATTTATTATTTATGTATTATTTTGTAATTGCTGCAGAAAAAGAATCATTATTCATGCTTTGTTTGCATAACTGGTGTTTCTTTTTGTTTGCCAGTCCTTTCTAGGACTACGTAGAATGTAATTTGCCTATTTAAACTTTGTTTAATAAAAATTCTCAACCATTGACCAAAAAATATCTAAGGACCTTTAATCAAGGGGTTTTGTAATGGAAGCCGACATAGGTCACTAGGGAGAATAAGCTGAGTCTCCGTAAAACTCTCTTTTAGGAACTTGATTTTGGGAGCCTCTTAAAAAAAGGGGTTCGCAAGGCATATATGTCTCTGTAAAGTCGCAAGTCTATGTGCGGTGCTGATCCTTCTTCAGTGTCAAAAGTTCAATTTCAAAATATGTTCCAAGTTCAATTCCCTCAAATACATAAAAAATAAAAATAATAAAAGACGTCGACAATAGAGTTTTAATTTTAATTTTTCAAAAACTTAATATTATGAGATTCATTTGTGGATCACCGTATAAAAATCAGTCCAAACAAAATCCTGCAAGACATTTCTAATCATGAAAGTTTAAAACAACAATTAAAATCGTCAAACATTATGTCCTTTTTTCTTGAATAATAAGTGGTAGAAGCTTAAAATATGTAAAATAAACTATATATTTCTTATCAATCACTGGATTTTTGTCTTTAGGATATTTCTTTATGGCCGGTGCAGGTATCCATATATGCATAAGTTAAAAGAGGTCTTCTTATCTTACGGGTCTTCTTTTTCTTGTGGCCCCATGCATTACCCTCCACTTCACCCATCAACAAGCCCACAACAACTTCACTAAGCAATTGAAACAAACAAACTTAAAATCAAATATCTAATCATGTCGACTTAAAAAAGAAGCAATAATATCATTTAGAGCATCTTCAAAGAGGACTTCAAAACTGCCAAGTAGACTTACAACAGTAAAAAATGGCAGTAAACTTTTTCCAACCGATCTTTCAATTTTTTACATGGCTCTGAGTCAATTGAAGGCATAACCTTTTTACTGTCAAATTTAACAGCACATGTCCAATTTATTAAATGATTTTTTTAATAGATTAATATAATATCTAGTAAATGTTGTTATGTTTTCAACTATTTGATTGGTTGTCTCAATCATCGGACCCTACAAAATGGAAGATTTTTTTATTACATGACATTATTATTTACAAAAAATTCTATTTTAATCCTTGTGTAAGATTACTTTTGAATAAAACCTTGTTTAAGATTAAAAACTAATTCTAATCCTTGGCATTTAATTGTAATTTTTGAATATTAAATAGGTTGTGATAGTTATTTAGATTTTTGTTTGTAGGTTATACATTAATTTCCCATAATAAAAATGTTATTCATCATATATTATCATATATTTTTCATTGTGCGTAAATTTCTCCATATTTATGTATATGCATATTACGTACATATGTATGTTTAGATAATATAGTTACGTACCGATACATTAGTACCGACACATTTGTATGGATATATTCGTACCGAAAGTTATGTACTGATACATTTGTACCAAAACTTACGTACTGATACTTTTATACCTATGAGTAAAATAAGGTACCTAAAGTTATGTACTGATACATTCGTACCGAAACTTATGTACCAATACTTTCGTACTTATGAATAAAATAAGGTACCGAAAGTTATGTATAAATTGTTTTTGTTTTGTTGTTGAATTTTTTTAATAATAAGAATTTGAATTTTTATTAATTTTTTATCTATTAATATGATTGGAGCACAAAAAAAATACTTTTATTATGAATGGGTAAAGAATTTCGAATGGTAGCATAAATAATAAATGTGCTATAACTACTTAATGGTAAATTTTAAAAATAAAGACTTATTAGATTTTGAAAACCATTCAGGTTAAAATCTAAAAGCAATCTTATTGAAACCCTAAAATCTAAAAGCCCCTATTATTTAACATATCGGGTGAAGCAAAATATTGTATAAAAGGTCGAATTGCCACATAAGCCATCAATTATCATTTTGATGTTTAAAATTTGATACATCCTTTGGAGAAGCTCTTAGATAAGCAAACTCACTACATTACTTCTGAGAACTATTTGTATTAGAGAATGTGTCAACAATGTGATCAATCTGATATATTTGCGAAATTTTTACTTTGAGAATTGTTAGTCGCACTTTAAAAATCTAATTGTACACTCTTCATAAGAGAATTTTTTTTTCTAGTTATAAAAAAATTGAAACAGTTAAATTTTTAAAATACTAATAATAGTTTCCTTTACTTTTTAATGATTATTTTTCTATACGTGTGAGCTAATAATTTATAAATAAAGAGAAATGACTTCTTACGCCACCAAAACATTCACTCCCCCGTTATCTATATATAAAGCCAATGGAAAAGTGAATAGTAATTTTGGGGTCACCAAGCTTCAACAAAAAAATTTGGAGAAAAATGCCCCCAAGACAAAAAACTTAAAAGGCATAAAAAAATAATGCATCAAATAAGGCAAGGGCATTTTCATCATTTTAACACTATTATTAAATCATTAATTTTTTGTGGTTTGTTTTTTAATTAGTATCTCACAATAGGCTAGCAATAATGTGATTCAATTTCTCTATTTTTAAACACGTTCAAAACATCTTAAGAGGCGTGTAATGCCGGTTATAAAAAAGGTCATCTGCACGGGGATAATAATGTGATTAAATTAGTTGTCAAATGATTTTTTTTTTTTTAACAAACGATATTATCTACACTTAGGGGAGGGGGTGAGCTTAGCCTCACAATGGGCTAGCAATAATGTGATTCAATCAGTTGTTTATTAAGTATTATTTTTGAAGGAAAATTTGTGAAAAACATGTTCATTTGAGCAACATCTGTGGCATGCAATTAACAATTAAAGGCGGAATCATGCTTGTATGCACTCAAAACAAAACATTACCCATGAAATTCAAAGCCTAGTAGTTATGGTGAACCATGACTCAACTCAAATCTTAAAGAAAGGAGTTGAGAAACTTTTATACCTTTGAAGCACCTCTTTGCTTAGCAAAGGTTAATCACCCATGTGAGGGCCTTCTTTCCTTTGTCTCCTTACTCCTTGGCTCCATGGATATGGATGGAAGAATTGATTCTCCAAAAGTCCCCAAGGTAGGAGACCTTTAATTTTCGACACCAAGGATGGTGAAGGAATAAGATAAGTGACCTTGGAGGAGGAATGATTGCTAGCTAATCCCCTCCAAGGGGGCCGGCCTCCTAGAGGGAAAAGGAGAGAGTTATTCTCACTTTTCATCCTTAGAAAACCCTAATGATGAAATGGCTATAAGGTTGCCTTTATACCACCTCACAATGGAGTGGCAAACTTGCAATTAAGCCAAGTTCACTACCCCTCTCTATATGGCCGGCCATTAAGGGTTCATTGGGCTTTCAAGCCCTTTGTGTTTTCAAGTTGTCATACAACTTGAGCTAATAGGCTTGCCATTCAAATCCCATTGAGCCTTGTGGCCCAAAACTAACCTGAGGTCTATAACGAACTTATTCGTTTGATTAATTAACATATTAATTAATCCTAGCCATAAATAATTAAACCATTTAATTATCCTTGCTCATCTTCATTGTATCCTTCAATCATTACCTTACACGGTGTGCGATCCATTAGGTTCCTTTTAGCGAGGCAGTAGGCGATTAGAACTCTTACTAATCGATTGTAAATTGAAACTTACTTTCAATTCTCCCTTTAGTGATTACACATCTTTAGGGCTTCCACAAGCCATGAGTGACACCTAGCAGTATGTCATGGCTACCCAAGCTAATCAGAAGAGGTTGGAGAACTTATTCAGTTTGGGATTACAATGCAATGCGGTCTTTCTCTAATACAATACTCTTGACCACATTGTTTGGTTTGATAGTTTATTCATGTCTTCTATCCAATGTGATTCTCTTACTTATATGATTACATTGAGTGTCATTTGGAACGACTTCCTAAATCTCATTCATACTCTGGCCAGAGATTCTTAATCATATCATAGAGTATTCACCCTCAACATTTGAAGGTTAGAGATCCCTTGTTGCGCATTCACTTGCCTCCATGGCTAAGTGGCTTAACCCCAACTATGTCGTGGACACTCTCTGACGGAGTGACTTTGACATAGTCAAAGATCAAGGACCTAACCACAAGACAACTATGATGCCTCAGGTCAAAGGACTACTTTGCATTATCCCAACCATGAGTTCTCATGTGACATGAGTATGAGAACTCCTCGTTGATCGCGTTCAGTGGACTCATTCTCTATTGAGCACCTACGTACTTGTCTTGGTGTCAGTCACACCAATGACTCGAGACCAGTCACTCTCCCTAAGATAAGACATAGCACGTACTGATCTTGACAGACTGTTAATGCCCAATTGGCAATCCTATGATCAGGAACATTTAGGATATGTGTATGAAAGAGAATGGTCTCATGAATCTAACTTCTTTGGATCACATTCTCCCTATTACATATTCCTTGGACTTATCGTTTAAGCGTATAACATTTATATGAGACGGCTTAAAACAATAATCTTTGCCCGTTATATTAAACTAGATTAGTTTAACATGTGAAATGTCCGTAAAGTATCATCATATGATTGGTTTTAGGGCACATTTCCAACAATTTTCTCTATTTTAAATTCGTTCAAAACATCTTAAGAGGCGTGTAATGCCGGTTATAAAAAAAAGTCGTTCGCACGAGGATAATAATGTGGTTAAGTTAGTTGTCAAATGATTTTTTTCTTAACAAACGATATATTATATATAAAGCCAATGGAAAAGGGAATAGTGAGTTTGGTGTCACCAAGCTTCAACAAAAATATTTGTACAAAAATGCCCCCAAGACAAAAAACTTCATAGGCATTCCAAAATAATGCATCAAATAAGGCAATGGCATTTTCATCATTTTACCATTATTTTTTTTAATAATTAATCTTTTTTGTAGTTTTTTTTTTTAAGGGTAAATTTCAGTTTACTACCCTCATGTTTCGTGGTTTTCAACATTTAGTACATCAAGTTTTTTTCATCCCAAAGTCATACCTAAAGTGTTAATTTTGGAATAGTCTCATACATCCGTTAGTCAAACTGTTAAGTCTGCTGTTAACTGATAACGTGGCGCCTATGTGGACAATGACTGGATGTCACGTGTCATTAAGGGGTCCACGTGGAATTTTTTTATATTTTTTTGGGAGAAGGGGTTAAAAAAAAAAAAAAAAACCACTAGTCCTCTACTTCCCCCCAACCCCCCGCACCCTCTCCCTCCCTTCTCTCTTATGCAACCCGCACCCATTCCCTCCCATCTTTCTTCTATAACCTGCACCACCTTCCCTTCTTCTCTCCTCCTTCCTCCCTCCCTTATCCCTCCATTCTCTCATCTGCACCAACCCACCAAACCCTCATCTCCTCCCGATCCACTGTCAAATGCCTCTCAAACAAATATCCTAATAAACCAACAATTCAATTCCAATAAAAGAGAATAAATTTTGGGTTTTTCAGACAAATTTCCAAAATAACTACATGAAAATTTCAAAAATCAATATAAAGAACAAAGGGTTTCTGTAATTTTCAGAAAAGGGAGATCTTTCATAACTTGATTCGGAGAAGACAATGGCTGTGGGGGGTCATTTTCCTAATGAACGACCTGTCCTCTCTCTACAAACAAGAAACTTGGAGAACCCGTGACGCCGTCTCCTCCCATCTCTCCTAAAACCTTATCTCCTCCCCTCAATGCAGTCCCACAGTCCCTCAAACAAAACCCAAATCTTGAAAACCACTCTTTCCAGAGGGTGCAGGAAAACCCTTCAATTTTCACTTCACACCCGGCAGCCTCCAATGGAGTCCAAGCCTTTTGCTTCAGAGGAAGAGGCACAGCACCTTTCAAACGCACCAGGTTCTTCATTTCTTTCTTCTCAGTATTCTGATATCGATGATTCATCGCAAACACGTGTTTCCAAAATTGATAATGACGAGAAATTTAGCAGGGTTGATGGCGGCAGTGACGGTGGTGGGTCGGAGACGGAGGAGGGGTTTGTAAGCGGGGAGGAGGATTGTGATTCCAAGAGGGCGTTTGTGAGAGGCGGAGATACCGTGGTGGTTGGAGGGGTGCAAGAGGATTCAGATGTGAAGTTTGTTAACCCGTCGAAATTCTTCTATTCGATGAGTACGAGTAGTCTGAGGCCGATTGCCAAGGTATCGGTGGATGATGACGATGGCGAGGAGGATGCCTGGGAGGAAGTGTTTATGGATTCGAAGAGTTTAGAGGGTAGGGAACCCCTTCTCCCAAAAAAAAAAAAAATATTCACGTGGACCCCTTAATGACACGTCGCGCTCAGTCATTGTCCATATAGACGTCACGTCATCAATTAACAGTGATGTACTAAATGTTGAAAACTACGAAACATGAGGGTAATAAACTGAGATTTACCTTTTTTTTAAATTAGTATCTCATAATAGGCTAGTATATATAAAGCCAATGTAAAAGTGAATAGTGATTTTGGTGTCACCAAGCTTCAACAAAAATATTTGGACATAAATGTCCCCAAGACAAAAAATTTCAAAGGTATCGCAAAATAATGCATCAAATAAGGCAGGTGCATTTTTGTCATTTAAACAGTATTTTTTTAATCATTAATTTTTTTGTGGTTTTTTTTTAATTAGTACCTTACAATAGGCTAGCAATAATGAGATTCAATTTCTCTATTTTTAAACACGTTCAGAACATTTTTAGAGGCATGTAATGCTGGTTATAAAAAAAGGTCATTCGCACACGGATAATAATGTGATTAAATTAGTTGTCAAATGATTGTTTTATTTTTATTTTTATTTTTAACAAACGATATTATTTACAATGAGGGGAAAGGCGGTGGGCTTAACCTCACAATGGACTAGCAATAATGTGATTTAATTAGTTGTTTATTAAGTATTATTTTCTCGATTTTAAACACGTTCAAAACATCTTAAAAGGCGTGTAATGCCGGTTATAAAAAAAGTCTTTCGCATGCTGATAATAATGTGATTAAATTAGTTGTCAAATAAATTTTTTTTTAACAAACGATATTATCTACACTAAGGAGGATGTGGGTGGGCTTAGCCTCACAATGGGCTAGCAATAATGTGATTCAATCAGTTGTTTATTAAATATTATTTTCTCTATTTTTAAACACGTTCAAAACATCTTAAGAGGCATGTAATGCCGGTTATAAAAAAAAAAGTCTTTCGCACGCGGATAATAATGTGATTAAATTAGTTGTCAAATGATTGTTTTTTTTAACAAACGATATTATCTACACTAAGGGGGAGGGGGTGGGTTTAGCCTCACAATGGGCTAGCAATAATGTGATTCAATCAATTGTTTATTAAGTATAATTTTCTCTATTTTAAACACGTTCAAAACATCTTAAGAGTTGTGTAATGCCGGTTATAAAAAAAGTCTTTCGCACGCGGATAATAATGTGATTAAATTAGTTAGCAAATGATTATTTTTTTTTAATAAACGATATTATCTACACTAAGGAGGAGGTGGGTGGGCTTAACCTCACAATGGGCTAGTAATAATGTGATTCAATCAGTTGTTTATTAAATATTATTTTCTCTATTTTTAAAAACGTTCAAAACATCTTAAGAGGCATGTAATGCCGGTTATAAAAAAGTTTTTCGCACGGGGATAATAATGTGATTAAATTACATTAAATTAGTTGTCAAATGATTGTTGTTTTTTAACAAACGATATTATTTACACTAAGGGGTAGGGGTGGGCTTAGCCTCACAATAGGCTAGCAATAATGTGATTCAATCAGTTGTTTATTAAGTATTATTTTCTCTATTTTAAACACGTTCAAAACATCTTAAGAGTCGTGTAATGCTGGTTATAAAAAAAGTCTTTCGCACAAGGATAATAATGTGATTAAATTAGTTATCAAATGATTTTTTTTTTTAACAAACAATATTATCTACACTAAGGAGGAGGAGGTGGGCTTAGCCTCACAATGGGCTAGTAATAATGTGATTCAATAAGTTGTTTATTAAATATTATTTTCTCTATTTTTAAACACGTTCAAGACATCTTAAGAGGCGTGTAATGCCTGTTATAAAAGAGGTTTTTGTACGCGGATAATAATATCATTAAATTAGTCGTCAAATGATTGTTTTTTTTAACAAATGATATTATCTACACTAAGAGGGAGGGGGTGAGCTTAGCCTCACAACGGGCTAGCAATAATGTAATTCTATCAATTATTTATTAAATATTATTTTCTTTATTCTTAATGTAAATTGTATAGAGATCAATTTTATTATGTGAATTTAGTTACTTTAATTTATTTATGAGGGGTTTCTTCTAGCATGATCTAAGATTATTCATTTACTTCAAATATTTGACTTTCCTTTTATCAATATATGCATATAAATACATTTAAAACGTGTAAGTCGCGCGTAGCATGCCGTGATTCAAAAAATGCCTTCGTCATTTTAATTAGTTTTTTTTGTGTTGTTTTTTTTTTTAATTAGTACCTCATAATAGGCTAGCAATAATGTGACTCAATTTCTCTATTTTAAAACACGTTCAAAATATCTTAAGAGGCATGTAATGCCGGTTATAAAAAAGGTCTTTCGCACGTGGATAATAATATGATTAAATTAGTTGTCAAAAGATTTTTTTTTAACAAACAATATTATTCACACTAAGGGGGAGGGGGGTGGGCTTAGCCTCACAATGGACTAACAATAATATGATTCAATCAATTGTTTATTAAATATTATTTTTTTCTATTTTTAAACATGTTCAAAACATCTTAAGAGGCGTGTAATGCCAGTTATATAAAAGGATCTTTCGCGCGCGGATAATAATATGATTAAATTAGTTGTCAAATGATTATTTTTATTTTATTTTTTAACAAACGATATTATCTACACTAAGGGGGAGAGGGTAGGATGAACCTCACAATGGGATAGCAATAATGTGATTCAATTAGTTGTTTATTAAATATAATTTTCTCTATTCTTAAATTAAATTCTATAGAGACCAATTTTATTATGTGGATTTAGCTGTTTTAATTGGTTTATGAGGGGTTTGTTCTAGCATGATCTAAGATTATTCATTTACTTCAAATATTTCACTTTCCTTTTGTCAATTTACGTATATAAATACATTTAAAACGTGTAAGTCGCGCATAGCATGCCGTGATTCAAAAAATGCCTTTTGTACGCGCGTGAGCATGTGCATGAAGGCTAGTTTGTCTATAAAACCACAAAGACTTCAATTCATATCGAATTTGTGCCTATCTTTCAACACCTAAAAAACCTTGTTTTCAAATCCCATGGCTTATTATGGAAGAAGCCCAACCAGCTCCTTCTTAGAAGGGTTTTCTCTAAGTCCTCTGCCCTACCCAGTTCTCCTAATCCTAGCAGTACTCTCCATCTTCTTAGGCATCTCATGGTACTCCTCCATTGAGTCAGCTGTGGAAGAAGTTGGAGTGCAATTCAATTGGGTGTTTTTTCTCACACCAGTAGTTCTCATCCTCATTGTGAAGGGGCTCTCATATATGGATCCTGATTGGCTCTTCTCCATGTCGCTGTGGGAACGACGCCGGAGGACTCACCATATACCTTCAGAAGGAAGCTCACCTTGGGGTGTTGCTGCTTTCATTGTGGTCTTACTTGTTTTGCTGAATTACCAGTCAGTTTTTCGTGATAGCTGGCTCTTTTAGTATGTGTATGTAATAGTGCTGTTTTCTTATGCTCTAAGTTCTACGTTTTGTATGTGTATATTGGAGTTGTATATAGTGAAACTAGATCTTCTACCACAAATTTCTGTACTGCTTTTGACTTTCATATTAATCACGATACACACTTTACAGAAGAAAGAGATGCAGATTTTATGTTGTCTAATTGTGAATTTAGATCACACGTTCAAGAAAAAATGAACATGATTAGTGATTTCAAATATAAGTATCCTATGTTGTCAAATAGTCTATCAATGAAACGTTTCCTTTAATTATTCCTTTCATATACAATATGATCATCTTGGTTTTTGGATCATTCTATATGATGTTTCTTTAATTGTTTCATTAGCCGAATTTGATTTCTTGGAAGAAATAATTAATTGTTACAAATTATAGAAAAACTTGGTACTGAAGCTAGGGTGGTTGTAGTTTGTAAGTGATCGTATAAATTGAAATTGAAATATGTAAGTAGGTAACATATTTGAGTATGCAAAAAATTAGCCCACATCGGAAAACGACTTATCAAGAATTCGGCAATTTTCTGATCGCGTTGCTAATTATTTTGGAGTGAAACCTTCGTGATGAAATTAAGGGTTAAGTTTTACAAATATTTATAATGTTGTCCAGCCCTCGCGAGTGCAATGAAATGACTCATTTTCTTGATCAGTTTGCTGTTAATGAAAAAGTTTGCTCAACCAGTTAGACTGGTCAGAATGGCTCATGAATTGTATTAAAAATGAGGATGTTACTTCTTGTTACAATCAAAGTGCGACTATAATATTTTTTCCTTGTCGATTATTTTTTTCAAGAAGTAGGTAAACATGAATGCGTCGGATCAAAAGCATTAGATAAGTAAATTTTCCTGTCCTTGAAAGTTTAATGAAATAATTATAGGGAACTTTAACGAAAAGTTTATGATACTGTTCATTTTAATGAAAAACCACATTTTTACACTAAAAAGTTAATCCTAATACTATTTACTTTACCTTTTATTTTGTCCTTATCGTTAAAACTCAAAGTTTTCAAGCTATTTTCATTAATTTCCCTATAATTATATGGTTTACTTTTAGCAACATTTACTTGGAACTCGATTTTGATCTCTACTTTGCTCCCTATAACTTAAAAATCATCAATTTACTTCTGTACACTCATAGTTGGGTCCACTGTGCCCTCTAGTACTCGATTTTAACCCTACTTTGCTCTCTGAAACTTGAAAGTCGTCTTTATAAAACTCAAAATTTGCTCTATATTGCCTTAAATATGTTAATTTCTTAAGTAGATTTGATTTGGACGTACCAGGCTAATCAATTTCTTTTCAATTTTTTTTTATCTCTTAAATTTATTTTAAACTTAATATATCTGATTGTTGAATGTTAACGCATAATGAAGTTTTATAATCAAATTTATTGCATATGTGGCATAGTTTTACTGGGTGTAGGGCCTCACATATATTTCAAGAGGCGACCTTTAAGTTTTAGGAAGAAGTAAGAGTTCAGAAGTTAAAATAGAACAAATTTTGAATTTCAAGTGATAAAATGTTGACTTTTGCATTACATGAAACAAAATGATGCCAAAAGACCAGGAATTGAGCCTCGTAATCCGCAAATTTACTCTTTCCAAATGTCTTTTCCTTTTCTTTTCAGCTGTTTGTGTAAGTCGGCCTTCCTTCACATCTGTAATCGAACTTAGAAAATAATTAGAATTTGTACCTGCGCGTTGCTGCGAGATTAAAAACTATATGAATGATTATACAATTTCAATCTTCATAAACAATGTTTGAGTAAAAAACTGAGTTACCAATGCCAATGCAAATTATACACAACCTCATTATGAATGAAACAAATTTAAATATCAAAAGAGAAACCTATTTCGTCTATTAAAAATGTTTACTGCAACACTAAAAGTTGTCCTCTGCTATGTTGGTCATTAAGGATGCATCCCAGGCAAGGGAAAAAAAATTGAAATAAATTTATAGACAGTGGAATTATATCATGAACAAAATAAGGATAATGCGTGTTTACCTAGTGTTTTTGTGTGCAGAAAGAAATCTGATTTTGCACAAAATGGAGATGACTTTCTCTGGCAATTTTATAGGACGCGATCAAACTTTTGTGCGTTTCCAACTTGCCTTGCAACCAAGTTTCTACAAAAACAGATCGAATTCAAGAAAGTAATTAGACCAAGGCATAAGAGATTATAAGAAAAAGTATAGAAAATATAAACCAAATATACCACTTATTATACTACTTTGTATTCCGAATACACCTAAAAATATATCGATTTCTAGTGACTGGTTCGATTCCAATTAATTCCACTTTAGTTTCTTTCAAACCCTTCAACTTATCCTTGACAATTTTTTTAACGGCATCATAATTAAGAGTTAGCTAATAATAAATATACAAATTTGTTAACCTTTAGTTGACCCTCAACATGTGCTATGAAGATGGCTCTTTTAACATCCTGAAATCATGTCAAGAGTTAAAAAGGAGCAAGAAAAAACTAATGTAAGAGCTCTGTAAAATTGAGGTAGAGCATATTACCTTATAGGGCCTCTTTCGAATCAGGTGGACCAAGTTCTATTGCCATGGTTTCATCATCCAATTTGTCAACCATCTGAAAAATGAAGAGAGAGTATCTACATAAGTAAAATCTGAAAAGTAATAGCAAAAAATGAGTCGATTGTTTAAAACAACGTTCTAGCTAAGACAACATCCATACCTGCATATAATTCACAACTTCTGAGACAGAACAGTGTAATAAGGAATTTCCACCAAGTTCCTTTTCAGAGATCCACCAATCCCTCTCAAAAATCCCACTTCAATGAAAAGGAAATTAGGCCACATGGAATATCCCTTACCTACAATGTTGCTAACAGAAACTTTCAAAACTATAATGAATGGAAAGACAGAATCCTCAATCTTCCAAACATGGGTTACCAAAGTTACCTGATCAGTCTGTGATAGGAGCATATTTATGCGACGTAGTTAGCTTGTTTTCATGCATTTACGTTGTTAGTTCTTAGTTAATTTTGTATTTTAAGCTATTTTCGTGTGTTTGTAGGTTCTAAGTGTCAAGATGGCAAAAAGAAGCAATTTGGAGCATTCTAGAGCATTTTTGGGCCAAGATTGGGCAGTGCAAGCATGGAGGCAAGTTTATGGATGAAATTGAAGATACAAAGACTTGAAATCAGCTAAAAAGAGGGAAGAAAGAAGTCAAAGATAAAGAAGATAAGGAATCAGCTAGAAAGAAGGGGAATTATCCAAAACATTATCCAAACAACCTTATCTTATCCAAACCTTATCTTATCTTATCCTAATCTTATCCTACCTTGTTTTCAGCTACAAAAGAGATTTAATTTCAGTTTAGGAGACTTAAAACCTGATTTCTAGAAGTCCTGTCCCTTGTCCTATAAATCTGGCGCCTCCCTCCTCTCTAGAAGGTTTTTTTCTTGCCTTGCAAGGCATTCCCTGCCTTATCCAAGCCATGCCGTGCATCCCTATCCCTTTCCCTCTCAGATTCTGATTTGTTAGCCTTTTCCTTGTGGATTTAGGTTCTACAAATCCTTTTCAGAAATCAATTGGGCCATAATCCTTTTTCCTACATATTCTGCCGCACCTAGGGTCCTAATCCCTTGCTTAAGCTGAGTCCAAGTCCTAAACTGATTCCCCTAGGGTTTGCCATGCTATATATACATATTTCCAAGCCTTGCCATAGACAACCACCCATCCATACGAATTCTACACCACCCATCCATAATTCGTTCTACACCACCACACCTTCAGAAATTCATACTTTGCTGCAGAGGAGAGAAGACAAGGCCTTGCTATGGCTTCCATTGGAGAGGAAGGGTTGTGCCGCAGCCTACCTGCAACCATTGGAGTTCTTGGAGTTCTTTCTTTTCTTGTTTCTGTTTCCATGTTTAATTTAATTTGCTTTTCAATTATGTTGAACATGTAGAACTAATTTCATTTTAGTTAGAGGTGGATTCAAAGCCATGGACATATGTTTAGTATGAATTGATTACCTCCAGTTATTGTTTCATAAATTGTGGATGTGATTTACTTATCTGTTTTATTAAGAACTTGTTCTTGTGTGTTGATTAAGGATGCATACTTAGTTTACATGCATGAATTTGATGCTAGGATATAAGGGAATTTCACCTAATCGTTACGAACTTATATTCACAAGTAGAAAAGGTTGCTAGTCACAATCATGTTAAGTAAACCCTAGGCTGGATTAACATGCGTTTTCCATAGTTATGAATGCCTTGTCAATGTTTATGATTTCCATTGAACTTAATGATCTTTGTTGAATGTCTCTATCTTGCGTATTCCATAGTTAGGGAGTTTGAGAAAGAATAATTTGGTTGTGATGCGTTATCCATTCAATTCAATGAATCTAGGGAAATCTGGGAATTGATTAGTGCAATACAATTAATTCGGAGCATTGTCATTCATGGTTTATCGAAAGAATAACTGGAAATCAATTCGTATGCATATGTTCATGTGTGGAGAAGACCCCTCTAACTAGTTTTTCACCCCTGAATTCACCTTCACCTCTCTTTAATTTACTTTGTTTGCTGAAATCTTCTTAGTTTTGATAAATTCGTCTAAAAACCCCCTCAGTTCTTATTTGTGTTTTAGTTTACTTAAATTCGTCCAAATCTGTCTCCTTTTAGTATTTTGAGTCTTAGTAGTCTAAAATTCATCCAATTCACTTTCTAGTACCTGTTTTGAGTCTGTTTAAATTAGTTTTGCTGTTTTGAGTCAATTTGGTCAGTTTTGAGTTGTCTAGAGTCTAGTTTAGTGTTTTAGAGTTTAACTTGTGTAGATTAGCATCCCTTCTAATCCCCGGCCTAAAACGATCCCTACTTTCATATACTTTTCTCACCCGTGCCTCACTTGTTTTTCTTGGCACACAATCACACACATAAATCCCTTCCCCCACACTTGTTTTTCTGCACAAGAGCAATCAAAAGGAATTCATTCTAAGTCATGCTCACTATGCCTTAAGAACAAAGGTATGGATGGTCCTATTCTAGGCTAGGTAGGGATAAGGTGGGTTAACAAAGAACATAGGCTAAACAAGGCTCAAAAGAGTTAAACCTACAAAACAAATGACATAGGGGGTTCGGCTATTTGGCACTGGTTCACTACACAACTTCATCTTGATTCTGTGTTATGCTAATCAATTTCATGCTTTGAATGAAACGGGTATGAGTTCTAGTATTTGGAACTAAATGATGAAACGCCTTCTAAGTAGCAACCAAGCAAAGAATGATGAGATCATGCAACGACTTTAGAAAACAATAAATGCACAGATTTTTAACTCTCCAAAGAATGTTTTCAGCTCAAGTCTCTCAGGGATGTAGCGTTAGTTTGAGTTCCTTCCTTCAAGCATGTTACAAAAACTGATTTTTTTCCTTTTTGATTGAACATGAATTCATGAATTATAACCATAATCAAGCATAAACCAAAGAGCAATTCAAACTTCCATCCATGTTTATGACTTTCCTCAATAGTCATGCAATTAAAAACCGAATCCTTATCATTGTGTTGGAAGGTACCTAAGACACAAACACACCAAAACGACTCTAAAAACACTTCAAAAACCGATTTTTTTTTGTAAATTTTTGTATTTTTACTTCAAAACACACAAAACTACCTCAAAACATACTTAAAAACACTTAAAACAGTGAGAAACAATATTAGAAGCGATAAGTGATAAAAACCCACGAAAATCATGCAAAAATAACTTGGTTACCCCCCCACACTTAAATCAAACATTGTCATCAATGTTTCAAACATAAACATACACAAAAGCAAGCAAGGAACACAATTAACACACATAACAGATATGGCAAAACAAAAGCAATATAGAGAGAGTGTAAGAGCGCAAATCTGATTTTGGAGCTAGAATTCCATCGTTCTCTTGTTTGAACACATGGGTTGCCTCCCAAGAAGCGCTTGCTTTAACGTCTTCCAGCCGGACGGTACTTCTATTTAAGTTCTCATGGTACCCATGGCATGCAGAGGTAGTTCTTCCACCACATGCTCCACAAACAGCTCGTGCATTGGATCTATGAATGGTGAGGGATAGTGATCCTTCCTGATTGGGGTGTTGAGCATTCTAAAGTCCATGTAATCATGCCCACCAGCTTGGATTCGATTGGGAATCTGCACCATACAAGGTAACAACCTATTAGTTGAAATGGGAATCGAATATGGAATAGGTGGCTTACCAATGTACTGCAATGAAGTGGCAGCACTATCGACAAATGCATGTGGGATGCTCTCGGCCAGATTTGGGGATTTGAGGGTTGTGGCCGTGCAATCCTTGTGCTTTACTCCAATTCCCTCTTCGTTGGTGGTGCGAAATGCATCCTTCTTGAATGATACTGAATGTTCTTGCCCTTTATTTTTTATTTTATCAATGGCAAAGCAAGAATGAACACCATTAGTATTCTCAACAGATTCAGAAACATTAAAACTAATCATATCACCACCAAACTCCATAGTTACTGCTCATTTGGCCACGTCAATCTTGGTTTGAGCTGTTTTCATGAAAGGTCGTCCAAGTAAGATTGGCAATGTTGAAGAGTGGGCTGAATCCTCCATGTCAAGCACATAGAAATCTGCAGGAAAAATCAAGTGGTCTACCTGCACCAAAACATCTTCCAAAACTCCTTTTGGGTATGCATTAGATCGATCGGCTAATTGGATAATAACACCATCCTTTTTAAGCTCTCCTAGATTCATAGATGCATAAACAGAATATGGCATGACATTTATTGAAGCACCTAAATCTAACATAGCATGTTCAAACCTTGTTTTGCCAATAACACAAGGGATAGTGAAACTACCTGGATCTTTGCATTTAGGTGGCAGCTTCCTTTGCAACATTGCAGAGACATTCTCACTTACATGTACCACCTCTTTCTCTTGAAGTCGTTTCTTGGTTGTGCAAAGCTTCTTCAACAACCTAACATACTTCGGAATTTGCTTTATAGCATCAAGGAGCGGGATATTGACATGCACCTTCCTAAACGTCTCCAGAATGTCTTTTTCATCCTCTTCCTTCTTTGATTGCATGAATCTGCTAGGAAAAGGCACAGTTGATGGAATAACATTAGAAGGAATCCAATTTCGACCTACCTTAGTTAAAGCGGATGGCAAAGGGTGCTTAGGAGGCTGCGGCAAGGGTGGTTCTACCCTTGCCGTGGGTTTCACTTGCTCTTCCTCCTCGATCAGCAGCTTTTCATCCTCTTCTTGACTTGATTTGGATGGTTGTGGGTCAGCTCCAACCTGTTTGCCACTTCTCAACGTGATTGCATTGGCGGTTTCAAATCCTCCTTTAGGATTAACAACGGTTGAACTAGGCAATCTGCCTTGTTCTCTAATCTGCCCCATGAATTCTGCTATTTGCCCCATTTGCTTTTCCAAATTGTCCACCTTTTTGTCTTGAATTTGCCTCTCTTTGTTTTGAGTTTGTACTTCCTGCGTCAAAGTAGTAAGTAACTTAACAACTTGATCATTATCCAAAGACATACCTGAGTTTGTTGGGGCAGATTGCATTTGGGTTTGATTTGGTACGAATGGCTTTGTATAAAAGCCCAGTGGTTGCTGCCTATATCCTCCTTGTTGTTGGGGTTGTTGAGGCTCCCTCCACTTGAAATTTGGGTGATCCCTCCAACCCGGATTGTATGTGTTTGAATATGGATCATTGCGTGGGTGATTTTGGCTCCCAAATCCCACGGCATTGGCAGATTCCCACCCTCCATTCTCAATCAATTGAGGGCATTGGTCAGTGAGATGTCCTTGCATAGAGCACACGCCACAAACACTTTGTCCATGTATCTTCATTCCCTCGGCCATCTGAGAAACAATAGAAGTAAGGTTAGCTAATTGGGATTGAATGTCGGCCATAGAACTTACCTCATTCACTCCTTGCCGTGGGGTGTCTCTTTGCCCAAGTCCTTCGTATTGTTGTGCATTCAACGCTCGGTTGGCAATTAGGGTCTTTGCAGCCATGGGTGTTTTGTCAACCAATGCACCTTCCGCTGAGGCATCTAGCATTTGTCGCTCAATTGGAAGAAGTCCTTCATAGAAGTATTGCAGTAGAAGCTCTTCTTTCATTTGATGTTGAGGGCATGAAGCGACAAGAGCTTTGAAACGCTCATAGTATGTTGGAAAGGACTCCCCTTGTTGTTGTTGAATGCCACTAATTTTCTTCCTTAAGAGAATGACCCTTGAGGTGGGGAAGAACTTCTCTAAAAACGCCATCTTCATGCTTTCCCAAGAAGTGACCGTTCCGGGTGCTAGTTCGTAAAGCCAATCTTTAGCCTTTTCCAAAAGAGAGAATGGAAAGGCTTTCATCATTAGAATGTTTCCATCGACATTGATGGGTGTCATGCTCGAACAAACCACTTCGAACTCCTTAAGATGCATGTTTGGGTCTTCCATGGACATCCCATGGTATTTAGGAATGTGGTGCAACAAGCTTGACTTTAACTCGAACTCATCGGTCTTGCCTTGCGCAGCCGCGGGGTATTGAATGCAAAGGGGTGCGGCATTGGCCAACCCCGAGGCTGAAAGTTCCTTGATTGTACGATTATCCGCTGCCATAACTTCTTCTTCCTCTTCAAATTCAGATTCGGCCTCTGAACTTGAACTAGGTTCACTAGGTTCTGGATGCCTCCTCTTCCTTCTCAATGTTCGTTCAAAATCCTCGTCAAACTCCAAGATATGCTCACGAACTGGTTGAGAACTTCGAGTCATAAACTAGTACCTGAAACAAGAAAACAAAAACAGAAATAAAAAATTAAAGTAAAAGAAATAAAAACACACGGCAACAAGGGATTAGCAAAAGAAAAAAAAAGAGAAAAGAAAAAATTTGTAGAAAAAGAAGAGGAAGAAGAAAAAGTTGTGAAAAAGTGTGAAAAGAGTTGAAAAATAAGTGAGAATAAGCTCACAAGTGTTGGTTGTTGAAGAAACGGTCCAAAAAAGTTGAATTCGGCCCTAAGTATGTGTGATCTTCCCTTTATGTATCAAAGTTCATGGTTGCGTTTCAAAAGGGAGTTCTAAGTGTCATATTCATTACTTTGCTCGCTATTGCTTTAAGAACGTTTGTTTTCCTTACCTTTCTTTGTTAGCCAATACCCCTAGCCCCGTTACAACCCTATACTTCAATCTTGAGTGTTGTGTGTTTCAATATGTGGAGTTTGGGATTGGTATGAGCATATGGTGTCCCTGGTTCTCTCATCTAAGTAGTAGCATTCCATTCATGAGATCATATCTATATATGCTTATTAATTCCAGAAATTACTTTCTTTGTTATAAACATATGTGAGTGTTTGTTTTCATGTTTACATCAATCTTCTCACATATACCTAGTGTAGGGAGTGTAGTCAGAAATTCTATGTGAAAATAGTGTATACCTTGTGAGGAAATGAGTGAATTCTCTAAGGCATGTTACTACATTTAGAACATTGTTTTAATTGGTTAAATGCGAGCTAATGAATGGTGACTATGGTTAAGTATGTACTAAAGGGTGGGGATGACCAAAATCTATGGTTATGATGATCTTGAATATGTCATGAATGTTGGAAATCCCTGAGGTGAACGTTGGAAGGTTTAGTTTGTTTAGTTTGTTTTGTTTGTTTTGTTTGTTTTGTTTCGTTTTGCTTGAGGACTAGCAAAAGCTAAGTGTGGAGGAATTAGATAGGAGCATATTTATGCGACGTAGTTAGCTTGTTTTCATGCATTTACGTTGTTAGTTCTTAGTTAATTTTGTATTTTAAGCTATTTTCGTTGTTAGTTCTTAGTTAATTTTTGGGCCAAGATTGGGCAGTGCAAGCATGGAGGCAAGTTTATGGACGAAATTGAAGATACAAGGGCTTGAAATCAGCTAAAAAGAGGGAAGAAAGAAGTCAAAGATAAAGAAGATAAGGAATCAGCTAGAAAGAAGGGGAATTATCCAAAACATTATCCAAACAACCTTATCTTATCCAAACCTTATCTTATCTTATCCTAATCTTATCCTACCTTGTTTTCAGCTACAAAAGAGATTTAATTTCAGTTTAGGAGACTTAAAACCTGATTTCTAGAAGTCCTATCCCTTGTCCTATAAATCTGGCGCCTCCCTCCACTCTAGAAGGTTTTTTCCTTGCCTTGCAAGGCATTCCCTGCCTTATCCAAGCCATGCCGTGCATCCCTATCCCTTTCCCTCTCAGATTCTGATTTGTTAGCCTTTTCCTTGTGGATTTGGGTTCTACAAATCCTTTTCAGAAATCAATTGGGCCATAATCCTTTTTCCTACATATTCTGCCGCACCTAGGGTCCTAATCCCTTGCTTAAGCTAAGTCCAAGTCCTAAACTGATTCCCCTAGGGTTTGCATTGCTATATATACATATTTCCAAGCCTTGCCGCAGACAACCACCCATCCATACGAATTCTACACCACCCATCCATAATTCGTTCTACACCACCACACCTTCAGAAATTCATACTTTGCTGCAGAGGAGAGAAGACAAGGCCTTGCTGTGGCTTCCATTGGAGAGGAAGGGTTGTGCCGCAGCCTACCTGCAACCATTGGAGTTCTTGGAGTTCTTTCTTCTCTTGTTTCTGTTTCCATGTTTAATTTAATTTGCTTTTCAATTATGTTGAACATGTGGAACTAATTTCGTTTTAGTTAGAGGTGGATTCAAAGCCATGGACATATGTTTAGTATGAATTGATTACCTCCAGTTATTGTTTCATAAATTGTGGATGTGATTTACTTATCTGTTTTATTAAGAACTTGTTCTTGTGTGTTGATTAAGGATGCATACTTAGTTTACATGCATGAATTTGATGCTAGGATATAAGGGAATTTCACCTAATCGTTATGAACTTATATTCACAAGTAGTAAAGGTTGCTAGTCACAATCATGTTAAGTAAACCCTAGGCTGGATTAACATGCGTTTTCCATAGTTATGAATGCCTTGTCAATGTTTATGATTTCCATTGAACTTAATGATCTTTGTTGAATGTCTCTATCATGCGTATTCCATAGTTAGGGAGTTTGAGAAAGAATAATTTGGTTGTGATGCATTATCCATTCAATTCAATGAATCTAGGGAAATCTGGGAATTGATTAGTTCAATACAATTAATTCGGAACATTGTCATTCATGGTTTATCGAAAGAGTAACTGGGAATCAAGTTGTATACATATGTTCATGTGTGGATGAGGATCCCTCTAACTAGCCTTTCACCTTTCTCAATTTCATCAAAAATTGTTTTTCTTTAAAGTTTGGTTACAAGTTTCGGTTTTAAATTTCAATTTCGTCAAAACAATCCCCCTTGCTTTTAAGTCTTGTTTTTAGAGTCTAAATCTGTTTTCTTTTAGTCTTTTGAGTCAAGTTAAAACCTTATTTTCGTCCAAAGTAGTGTTCACCCAGTTTGTGTTTTTAGGCAGTTTTGAGTGTTTTTGTGCTGTTTTGAGTCTTTTGAGTTGTTTTAGTGTTTTAGAAGTTAGTTTTGCATTCTTTGAGTCTAGTTTAGTGTCTTAAACTTTGTTTTTACGTTTTTGAGTCAGTTTCAAGTGTTTAGCAATCCCTCCTAATCCCCGGTCTAGAACGATCCCTACTTATACATATACTACAACTGTCGAAAAGAGGGTTTAATTTGTGTGTCAAGTTAATTTTCACATCAGTCTGCAGGGTCACTTGAACGGGTTCAAAATGGGTGACCAGGGGCAGCTTGAGATGAAAACCTGAAATTTGAAATAATGAGAAGCAGGCAAAGTTAAGGCCCTATGCAAGCAACTTCTCAATGCACATCACCTGGATCTGTAATTGTCTTCAAAAGAGCGCATCCTCTCCAATATACCCCAACATAACCTTCTAGGACTTGGTGCAGAATTGATATAGTTGATGACGTTGGAAGAATCGTCTGTAAACATCAAGACGTCCCAGTTTTAAGAATTTAGCAATTAATCGAAGTTCCCCAGCTAGCATATCATAATATTTAGCAAAAATACAATCCAAGTCTATTGCAACTATCATTATAGAAAACGAAAAATTCCGAGAAAAACCTTCAATTCGATGCATGATTGGGAAATCGCGTAACTCTAATTCTCAATCAACTAATACAAATATTAGATAGAGGATTAATTAAGTCACCGGATGCATTTTATTGCACATGATCATGCATAGCAAACATATGATCATTAATGACATGACAAAAGAAGAATGCATTACGAAACTGTAAAAAACCGAAAATTAATACTTTAACACAAATATATGCATTCAATGGAAATCAAGAACATATACATGAATCTCGAAATAAAGGAATTACTTACCATAATAAAACCTAAAAGTGAAACAAATTGATGAACAACTGAGTTAGTATTGCATATCAAGTGATGGATTAAGCTCGAAGATAAAATGGGAAAAGCAATACTTGCCATTTGTATTAGTTGTAAATTTGAGGCCTTCACTTCAGATTGTCGCCCCAACGCAGCAGCAAGGAAGTTGTATGCAAAGATGACAGCTGCTTTAGAACACCCATTTCAAAAAAGATTCAATCAGAGGCCATAGAGATTCAGCGGAACTGAGAGAAAAAGATAATCCCAAACAAAATTCTAGAGAGAGAAGAGTTACTCTGAAATCAAAGCCAGTTGAAGAATTTTATTCGAATTGGGAGAACCGGGACGGGATTCACGTTGTGCTTCCTGGAAAACTGTCGAGAGAGAATTGGGGCTGGGTTGGAAGAATGTATTGGAAGCAAAAGGAAGAGCCCAGTTTCGCTTAACTAAGAAATCCAATTCAATCCTTGATCAGAACACATAACATAGGCTAATAAAATATCTCACCAAAGCACAAAACGCAAAACAATCGAACGGAAATTAGTGGAAAAAGAGTGAAAAGCAAAAGGAAGAAGCTAGAAGACGCATCGATGGTCGACAGGTGGAGTGGAAGGGGCATAACTGCATTTTCACTGTAGAAAAGCTGAAATAAAGCACAGCCAGATAAAAATTTGGAGGGCACTTTCGTCATTTTACTGTTATAGAACAGTAACATTTGAGTTTGGGTTTTAGTATATATAAATTTCTCTCCCTAATTCAATTATATTATAATCTCTACACAACCATGTTTTATTGTAGTCCACTGTCCTGATCAAACCGACCTCAGAGCAACTATTTCAGATTCAAATTTTTTTATTAGTATCCAAATACAACTATCTTTTATTGTAGTGATAATTATCTCTACTTCGTTCCACGATATGAATTTGTAATGAATTGAATATTAAATTGTGGCTATCTTATGTTATTAGCGTGATTTTGTTACGAAATATGAATGTATTATATTGTTATGAAAATATCTTATTTTTACTTTTCGAGAAACTGGAAAGCAATGAACAAATGGTGGAATTCCGTATGAAATGAGCAGGCACACACTATGTCAACTTTGTCATGGTTGAAGCAGTCCAAATGGAACAATGGATGTTATGGATAAACCATTAGTCGTAACAATGGAAGAAGATATTCGTCATGACTATCTTCTTAGGAGAGCTCTTTTACTGAGTGGGGATCGCATGGAATTGGATGACACCAAACACAATGATGTATTTGTGAGAGGTGAGGGCATTCCTACGCAAATTTCTTTTTAATAATGTGAGCAAATATTCGTTAGAGCTGTCTGATTAGATTAACTCTTACATTAAATACGGATCACAAGAAATTGAATGAGACCAGATACAATAAAGTATCGTACTCTTGTACTCTTGTAAAAGGTGTTGCAGGAATGATGCGGTAATTAAGGGCATCAGTACACAAGTTTGCTTTCCAACTTTGGAAATATTAAGGAAATTAGATGAAAAACCAACTCATATAACCGTGGAGAGCCAAACAAGTGGACCAATCAAAGAAAAAAAACACAAACGAATACAAGTGGGTCAACACAAGAGAAGCATCGATTATAGCTCTCCACCAATAACTCAATCAAATGGAAGACTTACCAAGACCAATAAAAAAAACAACACATTTGAAGATAAAAACATATAACAAGATTTCTGCAGTACAGAAACATAATCAGTTTTTACAACAAATCAATAAATTTATACTCTCACCCTAAAAAAAATCTATTCTCTCTAAACGTTACAATGCTTCCTTTTATATCCCATAATCATAATATTTCTCTGCTTAGCTTAATCCATTTTCATCCTCAGACCAAGAAGAAGAGGAAGAGATAAACCTAACTCTTCTTCTTCTTCTTCTTTAATTCTTATTAACAATGGGTTCCTGCTTCCCTAAACAGCTTGAACGCCAGAAGGCGATCTCAACGGAGCGGAAAGTGCTACGTGATCTCCACCAAAGCGTTGGTGAGGACTTCCCAGCATGTGCCTACAGGCCTCCAGACAGGAAAAATTGGATAGCGGGGATCAACCCGGAAAAAGTTCACGTAAACAAAATTGTATGGCCAGGAACTCACGATTCTGCAACCAACAAGATTGGAATTCCATGCATCACTAGGCCTTTTGGACAATGCCAAACAATGTCTATATACAAACAGCTTGTCACAGGCACTAGAGTCCTTGACATTCGGGTTCAGAAAGATTGCCATGTGTGCCACGGAATTCTTGTCACATACCACATTGATGTCGTGATAAAGGACATTAAAAAATTTCTGTCAGAAACAGAGTCTGAGATCATTCTTCTCGAAATCAGGACGGAATATGGGCACCAAGATCCTCCTGATTTCGATAAGTATTTGGTGGATCAGCTCGGAGAGGTTCTCATCAACCAGAACGACAATGTGTTCAACAAGACTATTTCAGAGTTGTTACCGAAGCGAATAATATGCGTGTGGAAGCCAAGGAATTCACCTCCCCCTAAGGCAGGGGGGCCTCTGTGGAATTCTGTCTACTTGAAGGATGATTGGATTGATACGGATTTGCCATCAACAAAATTTGAGAACAATTTGAAGTGTTTGAGTGAACAACCTCCAATTTCATCAAGGAAATTTTTTTACAGGGTGGAGAACACAGTGACACCTCAGGCTGATAACCTTGTGGTATGTGTTAGACCTGTGACCAGGCGGATTCACGAGTTTGCGCGGTTGTTTATAACGGAATGCTTCTCTAGAGGTATTGCAGATAGATTGCAAATCTTCTCTACTGATTTTATAGATGAGGATTTTGTTGATGCATGTGTTGCTGTTACATACTCAAGAATTGATCATGGGAAAGCCTGAGTTTTTCATGTTAACTTGTGGCATATATATGGTAAAACAAAGTATATAGAGATTGGGTATATCTGTGGTATGTGGTATGTTGAAGAATGTTAAAGCCCCACCTCGAAACCTGAACAAATTGGATAGAACTTATATTGAGTGGTTCTACTGCTAATTCCATCAAGGTCTTTTGATAAAACTCCACAACTTTTAGAACGAGTTACATTTAATATCAGTGTAAATATATTTTTCCACTATGAGATAGATTTTTCCAATGTGAGTTAAACCCTTGTAATTATAATTACTAGCTACATTTTTGTATCAATGATCCATGAAATTTGGCCTCTTATTTATTAACTTTTTCTTATATATTGTAATATAGAAAGATCTAGAGAGATTAGGATCTTACGAATCTTTTATGTTAATAACCAAAACAAGCATTAGAATCATGAGTTTATTGCAAGGCTTCACCTTGAAGGAATGCCTGAGTGAAAAGTTAGTATTTCGTTTGCATGTGTACATTAGGGTTTAGGTTACCTTCGTAACATATCTGACCATTTTGCGTATCATGTCCGTTAAAATACGTACTTTCGACGTTTGATAAAAAAACTCTTCAAATAAACAAAAAGTTGTTTATATACGACTAAAATGATTCTTCTCAGAATAATTTATTCAACTACATATGTTATAAGAAACGCAGTAATTCGAATCACCAACTATTCCCCAAGATGCTTAGACTATGGTTGCAAGGCGCCATGGCCACCGTCCATGTTCAACACTTATGCTAGAGCACAATTACAGTATGACACATCAAAACCCGACTTTCAGATCATTTGCATGATTTTAGAATTCAAATATCTCAGTTTTCTTCTTTGTGTGGTTACTCAATCAAACTTAATTAAACATCCCTAAGTGATTTATTCTCTCTTTTAAAAGAACAAATAGAATCATTATGATGTCTGTCGAGATACTTTCTTATTTGGTTTGATGCTATTCATTGTAATTGATATTGTGATTATCTCTATCAAAGATTGCATACCTATAGTTTAGGGACCATATTTGGTTAATAGCAGTTTTCTAGGATATTTGACATTGTATTCTCATTATTGAGTCCTCCTTATAAGGACCTTTGTACTATTTTGCAAATCATCCAATATACTACAATTCATACCAATTTTCTCATGGTACTCAGAGCCCATCCAAGGCCTTCATCAAAACACTATTGAAGTGATCAATCATGGTTGGCAGCAGCATGGACAACGACAGAGAAGACACGGTGCCGAGCAGCCGCACCGACACCAAAATAAAGGGGGGCCAGAATCCAACTTCAGATATGGATTCTTCCAACCCTGATAATCCATTCTACATTCACCACTCCGACCATCCTGGTCTGGTCTTGGTCACGACAAAATTAACAACTAAAAATTATGGAACTTGGAGTCGTTCAATGCGAATCGCTCTAAGTGACAAAAACAAAACGGGCTTCATTGATGGCTCGATCAAACAACCATCCCCAACAGCCAAACCTATCGAGTTCGCTCGGTGGAAACATTGCAATGATATGGTCTTATCTTGGATTGTAAACACATTGGAGAGAGATCTCTCAGATAGCGTCTTATTCACAAACGTTGCAGCCGAAATTTGGGCTGATTTGGAGGAAAGATTTGCGCAGAGCAACACGCATAGGATCTTTCAAATCGAGAGAGATATTGCCACACTCACGCAAGATCAAATGTCTGTATCTGCATACTACTCCAAATTGAAAGGCTATTGGGACGAGTTGTCCTTCGTTAATGCTTTAGAGGCTTGTTCTTGTGGTGCACTGAAATCCATCTTGGCTAGAGAGGAGCAGCAACATTTAATGCAGTTTCTCATGGGGCTCCATGAGTCCTATGTGACGATTTGAGGGCACATATTACTCATGTCGCCCTTGCCCACTACCCGGAAGGCATATAGCCTTATTTTACAGGAAGAAAGGCAACGTCAAATTGCTTCCAATTCAACCATCAACAACGAGAGCATGGCTATGCTTTCCATATCTAACAAGAAGAATGGTAGTGGTAAACAAAGTTCACAAAATTGTTTCACCACGTCCAACAATTCATCATCTTCCTCGTCCCGCGACAATCAGAAATGACCACGGCATTGTACTTATTGCAATGGTAATAATCACATTGTTGAAACTTGTTTTTGACTTAATGGTTTCCCACCAGGGCATAAATGGCATGACAAAGAGCCGTCGCGATTTGAGGGTGCCAACTGCTCATTCCAAAGCCGTAAAAGTGGTCCTCGTCAACAGTCATCCAGCAATAATGTCCAAGGCTCAGTCGATCAAACTCATCACCTACAGTCCATAGCACCACATCTTACTCTTGAACAATGTATAAAAATCATGGACAATGTCGGTAAGGAGGAAGCTTCAACGCTCCAAGAAAACTTTGCAGGTCTGAATTCTCCCTTTAGCGCACACACCAAATTATCGGATGCCTGGATTATAGATAGTGGTGCTACGGATCACATCACCCAGTCCCCACTTCATTTAAGCACCAATTCACATATTTCTCTTCCACCAGTAGGGTTACCCACGGGGGAAAAAGCACAAATCATGTCACTAGGCACTGTTCACTTTACTGAAATTTTACACCTCAAAAATGCTTTATGTGTCCCTTCATTCAATGTGAATCTTTTATCTGTTCCTCGTCTTACCGAAACACTAAATTGTTGTGTTTGTTTTCTTCCAACATTTTGTTATATATAGGACTTGCACACGAAGAAGATGATTGGATTGGGTAGAAGGCATGGAAACCTTTACTATTTTGATCCGACCCGCCTTGCTTCCCAGTTCCATTCTACCTCAACTTTCCATGTCGCCACCAAACACAACCTTTGGCACCTTCGATTGGGACACCCATCCGATGCCAAACTCCTTTTATTAGCTAAGCAATTTTCTCATATTCATCTTTCTACGCATGTTTGTGACTTTTGTCCATTAGCAAAACAAACTAGATTGCCTTTTCCTTCTAGTTCAATAAAGAGCATTGCACATTTCGATTTAATTCATTGTGACATATGGGGTTCGCATAAAATTACATATCATTCTGGTGCTAAATATTTCCTCACAATTGTTGATGATTACTCACGCACTACATGTGTGAAATCCCGTTCCTAGATTTCATTGTTATAATCTACGAAATGGTATTATTGAGACTTTACATTATTTTACGAGAAATTATATTAATTTATTTGAATTTAGATTTCAATTAAACTAGTTACGAAGAGTGAAGTTTGGAAATTATTATTTACTCGTTGACCTTTGGAGGTCACAAGTAACGTTCTCGAATAGGTCTCGAAGCCACGAGCGCATAGGTGAAAGCCGTTTGCAAGTCTGGGTTATAACGGTATAGTTATGGACATTTGAAGTTGTGGACTATAGATTGTGGGAATTATTTAATTCCCATATGTGGGTTAAAAGTTAAGTTAGTTTAATAAAGGGGGACCAATCAGATTTTTAGAGGGGGAGGAATGACGGAGGGGGAGAGAGCAAGGAAGGGAGAGTGCCCAATCGGCAAAGGGAAAAAGGAGGGAAAGGAGGGAGAGGAGGAAACCAGCCAACCCCCGACCCGTTTTCGACCCACGAACCATCAATTTTGACCCAACCGTATCTCCATCATCCGACTTCCGTTTTGGGTGATCTTGGTATACATGGAAAGGTCTCGACGAGCCCAACATCTAGGTGTTGTTAGATTTCCCATTTTATCACCCATTTTTCCAGGCTGAAGCCACAAAGAGCCGAGGGTTTTCCAGCGAATTTCTCATTTCCGGTGATTTCGAAAACTATTTCCGTCGATCCCCACCATGAATAGACTTACCTCAACCCCAGGAACAAGTCCCAAGTAGTGGTGGAGGCGTTAGAGCTCATTTGGAGGTCGAATCGAAGTGCACCCTCTTATAGGGTTCCGGCGGATCGAGGCAGATTTGAGGTGTTTCCCGGCCGAATTGGACTTCGGCCCAGGTATGAAAGTTGTTCCTCTCATTGAACTCTACTTGCCTACAAAATTTGGTTATTTTTGGAAATTGTTGAATTTTCCGGCAAGTCGGGGCAATCGACCGCCACCCACAACGGCGCGTGCGGTGGCGACCTGGCCAGTGGACCGACGATGTCTTTTCAAGTTCAATTATATGCCCTGATTTCATAATTGATATCCGTATGTTGTGGTTTGATTGTTTGAGCTTAGTTTCATTACGATACATCACTTGACCTTTATATGAATCGATGATCCGTCTGTTAGATCGTCGCCAAACTTTTTTACGTTATAGTACGTAATATTTGAGGACAATAGGAACTGATGGCTCAGGAATCCGATGTATGGATCTTCCCGAATTGGGCTTGTAAGTTCGTAAAATAAAATGTTGACCGTCACTTAAGTTTGGAATTGGCGGAGATCTGACCGTCGGATCGTGATGAGATTTTAGTATGTTGTTATTTGAGAATAATGTGGACTTTAGGAAGTTATGGATCTGAAATCCGATGGGCGGATCTTTCGGATAGAATTACGTAGAGTTGTGGACTCTACCATTGACCGAGAGTTGACTTTTGGTCAACATGTCTCGAAACGTTCTAGATACTAAAATTTAGTGCCACGGGAGACTAAGTGAAGTTAGTGGGCCTACATTGGTTAGAGAATGGTTTGAAAATATGTGATATGATTATTACCTTAATTCCTCATATTAATATCATTTGTGAATATGAATTGGTCTTATAAATGTGATTTCTATTTAATTGTGATTTTCATATATTTAGCCATAGACTTATGTTTATTAAATATGATTTAGCTTGTGTACTGATGATGGTTGTGATATATGTGGATTTGATTCTCTTTTTAGTCATGTGAATGATATGTATAATTATTTTATGGCAATGCGATTCTAGAATCATATTAGAAGTGTTCTGTAGAACTTATATACTTGTGGGACATATTAGTTGGTGGCCATGAGCGTTGATGGTCTAGGTGACTACGTTGTAACTCATACGGGTTGAGGTATGGATAGGTTGTGTGTTAAATTTACTGCACCATGTAGCAGTGGTACATGGATGGTCCTGCTTGGTATATCCGCGTTGGGGGACCATACGCATTCTTTGAGTGATCGTGCTTGGTATATCCGCGTTGGGTGATCACTACCTAGAACTATCGGATACAGTCCTGCTTGGTATATCCGCGTTAGGGGACTGTTAGGGGTGATCATGCTTGGTATATCCGCGTTGGGTGATCACTGCCTATGTTATTAGACTATGCATATGGTTCTGCTTGGTATATTCGCGTTGGGGGACCATACGCATTCTAGGAGTGATCATGCTTGGTATATCCGCGTTGGGTGATCACTGCCTATGTTATTAGACTATGCATATGGTTCTGCTTGGTATATTCGCGTTCGGGGACCATACGCATTCTAGGACTAATCATGCTTGGTATATCCGTGTTGGGTGATCACTACCAAGAGCTATCGGATACAGTCCTGCTTGGTATATCCACGTTGAGGGACAGTTAGGGGTGATCATGCTTGGTATATCTGCATTGGGTGATCACTGCCTATGTTATTAAGCTATGTATATGGCTCTGCTTGGTATATCCACGTCGGGGGATCATATGCATTCTAGAAGTGAGGAGGATTAGTTGTACTTGGTACACTTGATGGGCGATCATATTTTAGTTAGTTCCGTTGAGAGGTCCGGAGTCCAATGTTGATGGATTCCGTTGAGTGGTCTAAAATTGCATCATTTGATTCATTTGAGATAGTTTCAGAAATGTAGGCTTCGGCCGAACTGTATCGCTCTAGCCGGCATTCCGATGAATTGTATGTGTTATTGATGATATGGTGATTGTCATTATTGATTGATGTGATAATTGGATGGTGTTGGAATGCTTATGTGAGGATGAATGACGTTATGACTAGAGATTATTATTGTGCTTTGTTAAATGTTCCTTGAGGTGCTACATAATTGAATTGTGGTATTATGTTGAGACCTAGTGGTCTATGTGATGAATGTTCGAGAGTAGTGAAATGGCGAACTACGAATGGCTTGATCCCTATTTAGGGTACGTAGGCAGTCTAACGAGGAAGTTAGATGCAACCATAAATTGTACGAAAAATGTTATGAAATTTGAATCTTGATCTATGTTTTATACATATCCCGGAGGCGGGGTATGTTAGAGATACGGGTATTGGTGATGTCACGTGTCGATTCTGGACGTATGTTGGGATCGGGGCATGACAACATGGGTCTACTTGATGAGATTGAAATCGGAGACACAACATCTACTAAAAAATTTCTTTTCTTGTCTCCACGCAATTTAACAAGCAAATCAAAGCCATCCGTGTAGACAATTGGGGGGGGGGGTGGAATTTGCCTCTATGCAACCTTTCTTTGCTAACCATGGGGTTCTTTACCAACACACTTGCACTTATACACCCCAACAAAATGGCGTTGTTGAAAGAAAACACCGTCATCTTCTTGAAATGGCTCGCGCCCTTCGTTTCCATGCAAATCTTCCACTTAAATTTTGGGGGGAGTGTGTCCTCACCCGCTGCCTACTTAATTAACCGCTTGCCAACTTCGGTTCTTGATGGAAAAACCCCATATGAACTTCTTTTTAATCAACCACCCACATATACCCATATCTGTGTTTTTGGTTGCTTATGTTATGCCACCACTCTCAAACCCAACACAAAATTTGATCAACGAGCTCGTAAATGTGTTTTTGTTGGGTACCTTTCGGGCAAAAAGCATACCGTCTATATGATATTGAAGCTCAAATTTTTTTTACTTGCAGAGATGTGGTATTTCATGAAAACCTTTTTCCGTTCACCTCTCCAAATTCCACTACCACACCTATCCTTTTTAACCCTCACCATTCAGACTCATTCACCCCAAACTCCATCAGCTCACCAATTCCACCATCTATTAGCTTAGACTTCACCGACCCACATTCCACCGCTTCACCTATAAGCCCACACAAACCCACTGTGGGCCCCAACCAACAACAAATTTCTTCACCACCAAATAGCCCATCTCCACCCGCACTAGATGACACGTCGTCTGATCATCCACATGTTCTTTTGCCATTATCATCAACACCCCAAATCAATCTCTTACGCACGTCACTGCTGAAAACCCAAACCTAACCACCACTACTCCAAATTTTGATCCTAACAATGACATTGCTACCTCCATTCCTACGCCACTATCCACTACCTCACTCCCTTCTTCTCCTCCACTCAGAAGATCCGTTCGCTTTCCAAAACCCTATATCCTTCTTCAAGACTACCACTGTAATGCCACCGTGTCTTCTGCTCCAGGAGAATCGTCTTCTTCTTCCACACCGGGTAAGGGTACTAGATATCCTCTTTCTCATTGTATTTCTTATCATAATTTATCTTCTTCTCACCGGTCATTTGTTGCCACCATTTCTAAAATTATTGAGCCTACTACCTATGTTCAGGCTTCTACTGACCATCTTTGGTGTGCAGCCATGGCTAAAGAAATTCAGGCCCTTGAGCAAAATAAAACCTGGAAACTTACCTCTTTACATGCAGGAAAGAAGCCCATTCGATGCAAATGGGTGTACAAAGTGAAATACAATTCTGATGGCACGGTTGAACGGTATAAGGCTCGTTTTGTGGCTAAAGGCTACACTTAGAAGGAAGGACTCGATTATACGGAGACCTTTTCTCCCACTGCCAAACTCGTTACTTTCAGATGTTTACTTGCTATTGCAGCTACCCGTAATTAGCCCTTACACCAACTTGACATTCAAAATGCCTTTCTTCACGACGACTTGGACAAGGAGGTTTATATGACACTTCCTACCAGATTCAGCTGACAGGGGGCGAACATGGTATGTCGGCTTCAAAAATCACTATACGGTTTGAAGCAAGCATCTCGCAATGGGTTTGCAAAATTGACCACTGCTCTCCGCGAAGCTGGTTTTGTACAATCTTTGGCGGATTACTCCTTATTCACAAGGTCCCAAAACAAAACTTTCACTGCCATTTTGATATATGTTGATGATATTGTTATTACAGGGGATGATCTGCAAGCTATCCAAGCGCTAAAAGATTTTCTCAACCGTCGCTTTCATATTAAGGACTTGGGACCTCTGAAATTCTTCTTGGGAATCGAAGTTGCTAGGTCAAAGAAGGGCATATTTGTTTCTCAACGAAAGTATGCTCTTGAGGTAATTAATGACGCTGGATTATTAGGAGCTCGACCTTCACTTTTTCCCATGGTGCAAACATTGAGACTCAGACCAGATGAAGGAAAACTTCTACAAGACCCCACTAGATACTGTCGGCTAGTGGGTCGACTCATCTATCTTACGGTTACACGACCCGACATCACATTCGTTGTGCACATACTAAGCCGATTCATATAACAACCACACCAGGCACACCTGGAAGCAGCTTTGCGTGTTCTACGATATATCAAATCATCCCTAGGACAAGGTTTGTTTTTTCCTTCTCAGAATAGCCTCCAACTCAAAGCCTTATGTGACGCAGATTGGGCTACTTATCCCACCACTAGACGCTCAGTAACAGGTTATTGTACATTCCTTGGAAACTCATTAATTTCATGGAAAGCAAAGAAGCAGAACACTGTGGCGCGTTTGTTCGCCGAAGCAGAATATCGGAACATGGCAAATACTTGTTGTGAACTCAAATGGCTTCGATATGTCCTCAAAGATTGAGGTGTTGAGCATCCAGGATCAACTAAATTATATAGTGACAACCAATCAGCATTACACATCGTCAAGAATCCTATTTTTCACGAACAGACAAAGCACATAGAGTTGGATTGGCATCTTATACGACAACATCTTAATATTGGATTGGTTTCCACTGCTTATACGCCGACAAGCTCACAATTGGCAGACTTGTTTACAAAGCCCTTGGGAAAGGTTACTTCTCACAAACTACTTGACAAGTTGGGAGTGTACAATATCCATTCTCCAACTTGAAGGGGCGTGTCGAGATACTTTCTTATTTGGTTTGATGCTATTCATTGTAATTGATATTGTGATTATCTCTATCAAAGATTGCATAGCTATAGTTTAGGGACCATATTTGGTTAATAGCAGTTTTCTATGATATTTGACATTGTATTCTCATTACTGAGTCCTCCTTATAAGGACCTTTGTACTATTCTGTAAATCATCCAATATACTACAATTCATACCAATTTTCTCATTGTCTCCAACTCTAATATTATGGAACTTTCAATCTGATGAGCAAATGATGAAATATTGAAGGAAACTATTATATGGAAGATTAATATAAGGCAGGGTTTGAGAGCATATATGAGGGGCACAATCATTTTTATTTACTGAAACTACCCAACTATTGGGATTAATTGCTCAGCTACAAAATTTCCATTTTCCCCAATCTCCCAATCCTCCCCTCCGAGGGTTTTGTAGGTTTCATCATGAATACGTTACTTGGTACCTATATTGTCGATTAGTCTTATACATTTGAATGACTAAATGGTATGTGATTCAAAAGATTTTTTGTAGGGATAATCCTCAAATGAAGGTTAAGATATTGAACGATTCCGATTATGAAATTTGTACAGTAAATATACATTATTCACAAAGGAGAAATTTTCCCAAATGGAGAATAACTTTTATCCTAATTTTTAACTATCTTTCTAGACTTCTAATCTTTAGGGTAAATTACACTTTCATACCTCAGGTTTGGGGTCTATTTCAATTCCTTACAACATCTTCAAAACATTTCACTTTCATACCTCACGTACTATTTTATTTCAAAATAATACATCTGTTACATTTTCCATCCATTGGTTTGTTAAGTGCTGACGTGGCTGCCATATTTATGCCACGTGGCTAAAAAATAATTTTTTATGCATTTAAAAATAATTAATTTTAAAAAAAAACAAACAAAAAAACCCAGAACCCCATCCTTTCCCCATCCCCGCAACCCTCACCCATTTCTTCGACAATCTCCAGCTTCTCGTCTCCGGCCTCCGCCTTCTTCCAACACCACTAGAACCACCACTACTACAATGAGCAAATCCACAACCACCACCACCACCGATCAGCGCCCGTCCAGCCTCATCCTTGAACATCTTCACCACCTCATCCTTGAACATCTTCACCGCTACTTAGATGTTGTGCTGGTCCCGTTCAGACTGCTAATCATGCTAATCTACCACCTCTTCCTCCACTACAAATACATCAATCACCCTTTCTCCACTGCCATTGGATCTGAAAACATTGACAAGAAAAATTGGGTTGGAAAAATCTTGCAGGTAAGTTTCAAATCCAAAAACCCAAGTCTCAAAATCCTCTTCCACATGTAAAAATCCTGTTTTTTGGTGTTGAGATTCCTACTAATAACTAATTTGGGGAAACCAATAACCATGGATGGAGTGTTGGTGAAAGAGGATGAGGTTGTGACATGCACCGTCGGCTCATCGTCTTCAAGCTTATCGCCGCAGCCAATAGAGGGGCTGCACGAGGTGGGTCCGCCGCTGTTTCTCATCAACTGAATAGAGCACTGCACGGTATTGGTCGAAAGCAGAGATTGGCTGCTAGTCACAGTCTGGAGAATCTGTAAGAATCGCCTGGAATCGATGTTGTGGACTACTCAGTAAGCCAGAATCATGGAAAATAGGCCGGACGGATGCTGATCGGTGGTGGTGGTGGTGGTGGTTGTGGATCTGCTCATTGTAGTAGTGGTGGTCCTGGTGGTGTTGGAAGAAGGCGGAGGCCGGAGAGGAGATTGTCGAAGAAAGGGGTGGGGGTTGCAGGGAAGGGGAAGGGATGGTGTTCTGGGTTTTTTTTTTTTTCTTTTCTTTTTTAAATTAATTAATTATTTTAAATGCATAAAAAAATATTTTTTTTTGCCACGTGGCATAAATGTGGCAGCCACATCAGCATTTAACAGACCAATGACGAAAAATGTAACAGATGTATTATTTTGAAATAAAATAGTAAATGAGGTATGAAAGTGAAATGTTTTGAAGATGTTGTAAGGAATTGAAATAGACCCCAAACTTGAGGTATGAAAGTGTAATTTACCCAAATCTTTACTTCAGTCATTTGTTTTTTGTTTTTAACTACTACGTAGGATTCTAATTTATGGAATTTGTTTCCTTAATACCCAGTTGGTTTAGTTTTTTTTGCTACAAATGGAAATTTGAAGCTTAGAGCAAGTGGCCATTGACCACAGTGGTGAAAAAGTGTTGAGTCCTTGCATAATGGCGTGGGTTCCATCAATTGTTAATCTAACATATGATCTAACAAAATCTATCATTTAAAAAAAAAAATTGAAGCTTAGAATGGAAAAAACTCAAAATTCCTATATGGATTATCTTCCTTTGTTTTAATAGTCATCCTACACTTACCACAATGGCAACTAACGAGATATGCCACTTAATGAGTCGTGTATTTTATAGGTAATACTTGAGTACTCACTAATGAATAGTTATCTTGTGATTTTGTCAAATAATATTTTAACAGATCTTTTATTGTTTTATACAATAATGGGCATACCATTAGCTTTTCTTCGGTTTTAAAAATAAAAAAATATGTGACATTTTTTTATTGGGTTAAATCAGAAAGTAAGTACATATATTATTGTTTGGGCCCAAAATGACGATTTGGGCCAAGAGTAACAAAATGGGTGGAGGCTTTTGGTCCAGCGGTCTTCCGGGGGTATTATAGGCCGGCTAGGCACTAGGGGTTGTTTAGTCTGAGTCCTAGTATGAAGAGGATTGAGTTGGATAAAGGTGAGGGAGTCGAATCCTGATACAACGAGGGGTCTTGAGGCTGGAAGTAAGAATGAATCTGGTTCATTATGGGGCTTGGTTCAGAAACCTGTTGGAACTAGGATTGGCCGAGACCTAATCGGATCAGATTAAGGAGTCCTGATTTGAATACATCTTTGGTTCGGCCAGGAATAGGTTTGCTGCTATAAATAGAGAGGAAAATGCATCATTCAAAGCCTTCCAATTCAACACACAAACTGCCCTGCGCAAACTCTCGCTCTACGTGAAACTTCTCAATAACCTTGAGATTTTTATTTTCTTTTTCGCCAACACAGTTTGGATAAACAGCACTGTGAAGGCAACCGGTGACATCTTCAGTTTGGATAAATAGCACTGAAGCCGTAGAATCAGCCGACTACGGAGCACCTTCAGTTTGGATCAACAACACTGCATCGAGGCCGATTGGTTATCTATCCAAGTCTCGATCGAGAAGGATTTTCGAATCCTTATTGGCAAAGGTCATCTCAGTAGCATTCTCGGCGAAGTGAGGTGTTACAAATTATTGGGCTCGGCACATTGAACGCTGAGTTGTTTTATGATTGGATATTCACAAGTTAGTTTTAGAGTTCGGCATTCTGACGGCCGAACCACATTTACCATTAAGACATACATCTCTTTTGAGTATTTTTGTCCATATAGTTTGGTGCCAGTTCGGTGGGCTTATACTCTTACGAATATAATCACTGTGACCGAACTCGGCGCCGACGATTTGTGAACTTCGCAAAATTAGCACCCTTGTCTTCAGGCTCTAGAACCCAAAGGCCAAGGCGTGTTCTTTCTCGGCCGCAGTCGCAAGATTCAGAAGTCAGCAGTGCGCTCAACGCCACAACAACACATTTTATTCCCCGGCCGAGCTCGGCCGACAAGTTGGCACGCCCCACACATAACCGAAGGACGTAGTTAGCTTATTAATTACTCGGCCTGCGCGCCATGTAGGCTTGATAGTTTTTAGGGTCAACAACTACTTATTAGTAAGTACCTAAGTATTATTCATATTTTATGGATAATACTTAGTTTACTCACTATTATATATAAAGTAGAACTATTCTTGAGTATAATTTTTTTGGATTCCAATGTTCATCTGTGTATGGATAAAGCGAGCATCCAAAATGGTGAAGCACTCAAAATATCATAAATTGCCCCTCTGGAATTTCAAAAATTACAATTGAATTAAAAGGAGTTAAAATAATTTAACACATTTTAATTTTGAATGAATTTAAAATTTAAAACTTAAAAAAAAAAAAACCAAAAAAACCTCCACATTAGTGGGTGGTTTATGGTTGACTTCTAATTTAATTTTGAATAACTTTGTAATTAAAAAAAAAACTTAAATTTCCTTTTTCTTTTATTCTTTTTGGTAAAAAACCATAAAAAAATGTTAATTTAGCATACCAAGGACCACTGTTCTAAAAATCCCTTCCTAGAGCCACCTAAGCGTTAGGCGGCTGGCCACCGCCCCGATTAATGCCTAGGCATTTGAAAATTAAGAAAGGACGTCTAGACCTGCTGAGGTGCCCACCTAGATCGCCTAGGCACCCCCTAGCCCGCCCAGACCCGCTAAGGCACCCGCCTAGGTTGCGACTCACTTACATAGAAAATAGATATTCATTTTGCATTTTATTTTTTTCAATAAATTGTAAGAGATTTGTTGAATACTTAAATGAGTACACATTATGTGCTTGTTCCCTATGTTTTCATTATGTTCCAATGTGCTTGTTCCCTATGTTTTCATTATGTTTCAATACTTCATAATATATATGTCATTCTATTTTTTAGTTTATGATGAGATTATATATATTTTAAGTATAAACAGACACTTATTTACATGAAATATAATGGATTTACTTAAATCCGCCTAGTCCGCCTAGGCGCCCACCTAGAAACCTCATAGCCGCCTAGACGCTAGGCCTCAGCCCACCGCCCGACTAGCGTCTAGCGTCTTTTAGAACCTTGCCAAGGACAATTAAGCGTGTAACAAGAGGCTAGTGATACATCCTCAATGGGGCATATAATTAATGACACAAGGCATCTTCTCCGTTCAATCCCCCACACAAGAGTTCTCCATACCAAAAGAGAGGCAATAAAGTGGCTATTCAATTGGCACGTTTGGGACTTTCAAGTGAGCAACGAAGAGTGTGGTTTGAAGAACCCTTGATATTATTACAGATCTCTTATGGAGAATAGTTTATCTTTGTAACTAAGGTGCATGGCGCTCTTATGGAGAATAGTTTTTATCGAAGCCCATTTGTTTACACCATATCCTCCATGTACTGTACAAATTTCAAATTCCTTTATAAATGAATATCGTACTTTGAACTCAAAAAAAAGAAAGAAAAAAAGAGGCTAATGAATAATTAAAACTAGTGAAACTCATTTGGCGAGCAAGTTGCTCAGAGAAACTGTTGGTATAAAAAATCAAACAGATCCTGACTTATGTTAACATGTGATTTGCTCCAAGTGTTTCTTTTGGTTTTTTGGCCAAAGAGAGGCTTGAGAGAAAGTGTGAAAATATGCGTGATATTGTTAAAGGCTCGACAGATAGTGTTTTTGTAAGAATTTATAGATTTGCGGTGATCTTGACTTCTTAACCAAACTACTGAGCACTAAATGGGATGTTAGATGGGTTAGGCTCTTTTTGTGCCTCTGGGAACGAGGACTTTGGATTTTTGTGTGTTATACTTGCTTAAAACGTAAATAGAAAAAAAAGTTCTTTAGATATTGTAAATACGAAAATTCTGTAATGAGTGAAACGAGAACACGTGTACAAAGTAGATTTGTATTGATGAATTTGTAGGGTTACAATCTCTGTTTACAATTTTCCTCTGATTCAGTCTTCAAATTTGATGTAGATGCGTAGGTTGTTGATCCAAGGGTCGTGATGACTTGATCTCGGACGAACGATTAAACGATTGCTTCAACTTTTAAGCTTGAAACAATGCGTGGATAGTTTTCACCTCTAGGTTTGTGTATGACATGTGGCAAAGGTGATGTTGATGTGGGATTTTGTTGATTCAAGGGTCTTGGCGACTTGATCTTGAATCGAACGTCGTTACAAGTTTTAAGCTTGCAACAAAGTCTTGAAGGAATCGGCACAAGTGCTTGTTGATTCTTCAAGGGAATGCTTCGGCTTTGGTCGAAAGAAAGCTTCGGCTTTGGTTGTATGTTCTTTGAAGAGAGCTTTGGTAGCGTATTAGTCTTCAAAGATTTGGCAGAGGTTCTCATTTTGTGAGAATTTCGGCCCTTCAATGTAGAAATTGTTGACCTTTATGCTTGTCTGAGGACCTTGTATTTATAGATTTCTCAAAGCTTGCCTTTGGATGGATTTGGCTTTGATTTGTGTATTGATTCGTCCATGGGAGAATTTAGGCATGTTTTGTGTCTGAATTTCAACAACTTTCCCTTGCTTGACCGAAATCTATAGGGCTTTCTTGCCTATTTTGCGAGCAATCTTCAATTTTTGCTTGTTTTGTGAAGATGCTTTAACTTTCTTTCTAGTTTTGGGAGCAATTTGGGCCCCTTGCCGATTTTATGGGGATTTCTTCCTTTTGGCCGAATTTTGGGGAAGTTTTGAGCTTCCTTTGCTTGATTTGTGCCACATGTCATTGATGACTTGTCCATTTGTGATGAGTCATATGCCACTTGGAGCTTTGTGATGCATCATTTGCATGCAACGAAATTTACGTGTCTACGATATAGTCCCTTGCAACTCTTATTTCCTGGATAAAAACCCACCTAATTCTAAACATCAAAATAAAATCCAAATTTGAAAAAGACTGCCAGATAGAAAAGTAATTAACATATTATTACAAAATATTTACAACTTGTGCCACAATATTCAAATCAAATCAATAAATATTATTATATGTAATTAGTTACCTATTTGTAAATTTATGATTAGCAAATAATATATTTTGTAGGTAAATTAGTATTAAATAAAATAATATTGCTTTATTATGTAGATAAATTATTTTGCATATGTTGGAGTTTGTTTATTATGTAGGTAAATTATTTTTCATGTATTTTGCATAGATAGGGTAAATTATTTTGAGCAATCTAACATTTTAAAATTTTAATAGTAGGTTCATTATTTGAATCAAATAACATTTTTTTTAGGTAAATTATTTTGCATGAAATTTTACATATATTAGTCTTTTTTTTATATATGTGTGAAATAATTTACCTACATTAATATGTAAAATATAATTTTAGTGACTTAATGAAACATGTCAATATATTAGACATGTTATATTGTTATTATATATTAGGCAATGAATTTATAACAAATGTTTTTTTAGTAAAATTATTAATTCTCCCTTATAATTCGCATGGCATTAATTGTGTACATCAAACATTCAAATAGGGGTATTTGAGGCATTCAGAAAATTTTAAATGTGTTAAGTCAAACATAATTAATGAATTTGCTGATGTGGAATCTAGTAAATGGGTTTTATTCGAGTAAAAAACTTATGTCGGGTTTTATGTGGAGAAAATTAAGTTTTAGGGGCTAAAGTTATATTTTCAGTATAAAAAATGACTTTAACACTTCATAATTGAAATAGAACTACTATTATTGAAAAGAAATGTGTGGGCTAGGACACAACCAACATAAGTAAAACTGAAAATGAAATACGCTTAATGTGAGAGAAATCGACAAATTAGCAAGATTCAAGCCATGTAAGGTAGGATAATGCCGGTAAAAAGAAACCAACGATATATAATATTGGGCTAAGTCAAGTAAGAGATATTGGGCCTCAAAGAGTTGAGTGTAAGGTTGGAGCTAGGATTCGAAGTCCCCCGGTGGGGGAGAAATTTTTCGAGATTCCGGGAACTCCACGTCAGTTGGTGTTCCAGCTAATGGTTATTTGACATCTGGATTTTCTTTTAATCTTATTGAAACACACTCTTATAGTCTGAAACGTTAGTCCCAAGGCTGAAAAAAGCTAAACAGAGTTAAAGTTTTTCAAGATTTTGTCATTGTCTTCTTCCTCGTCCGATAGCCCTCATATCCATAATTCAAGTGTTCTTGTTTGTCTGGGATTTGTGGTTAATATCTGCAAAACATCTCTTTATTTTTTTTGTTTTGGTGTAAACCCAAAAAATAAAAGCCAACAAATCAAGCCACAAAGCCTTCCAACCCTAAAAGAAACCTACAATACAGACAAGATGGAGGAGGAGAAACAACCTGAGTTGGGCAGGAAGCCATCACGGGAAATAATCATAAATTTCCTGCAGATCTTTCCAGAAAAGAAGAGGAATTGAGATTTGAGTAGTTCCGTACCACAAAGGAGAGACCATCGAATGTCCCAAGCAACATACACGATAGTAATATGAAACCCGAGCAAATCAGCTTTTCCCCTTCTTTTTTTTTCAGCGACAAGAAGATATTTCATTGGAAAACAAAGAAGATTACTGAGAACATAACGGAACTCAAAGGTTATTGACGGACACGTTAATTCTATTTATTTTTTATTTTTTGGGAGTGACATTTCAACATTTAAGAGAATGAATTAAATAAAAAAAAGTAAAGAAATCCAGTTGTCTAATAACCATTGGTTCGGAACACCAACTGGCAAAGGTGAGTTGAAGTTCCCGGCATCTTGAAAAAAATTTCCCGTTGGGGAGTGAATAATTTAACTTCTAAAATATTCAACAAAATGAAAATATGAAAAAACTTATTATATTTGTTGTAAATAGTGTTACTTTAGGAATGTGATTAGGGCTGATTTCATTTCGGGGCTCGAACCAAAAGCCCAAGCCCGAATACCGAACTCGAAAGAATCGGCTACCAAATTCTTATGAGTAACTAAACTCTTTTCTAGGGCTAGGATGATGCCCAAGCATGAATATTTATGGTTTTCAATGACTATTTGATGGATATTTAGTTTTTATTGGATGAATTCTTATTCATTACAAGAATTGAATGCTTTATGTTTAAGTTCTTTGACTGGTCACCTTAGGGCGTTGCATATAGTAATTTGAAGACGAATTTGAGGCGTAACTGCAGTAACAAGATTTATGATTTGCGTGGCTGGTCACCTTAGGGCTTTGAATTAGCTTCTTGTGAATAAGGTTTGTGAATTACATAGATGCTATAACAAGATTTATGATTTGCATGATTTTCTCGCTCTCTTGTACGTAATGAGTTCTTCATGTTAAATTTAGGGTAAATTATACTTTACCCCCTAAGGTTTGGGGTCGATTTCAATTCCTTATAATATCTTTAAAACATTTCACTTTCATACCTTACCTACTATTTTATTTCAATACAGTACCTTCGTTACATTTTTCATTCATTGATTCGTTAAGAGCTGACGTGGCTCCCAAATTTGTGCCACGTGGTAATTTTTTTTTTTATTCATTTAAAATATTATAATAATTTACCTTATTTATTTAAAAAAAAAAAAAAAAAAAAAAACACCCAACCCAAAACCCAACTTCCCCCCGACCCACCTCCCTCTCCTCCACCATCTTCACTTCCCCCGCAACCCCCACCCCACCCCCACACCCCCACCTCCCCCATAACCCCCCCCCACATTCTCACTATCCTCCCTTTTCACCTCCCCGACCTTCGTCCCCTCCCTTCACCACCAAAACCTCAACTTCTCCCTCTCCGTCACTTTCCCCGACTGCAAGCCCTTCCTCGAAGTAAAACCAACGACGCACGATGAAGATCGAGAACTCAATTCGAAATCGTGTAAGGCGTGAGTGTTGATCTGCCATCGAGTTGTAGGAAGGCAATGGTTGTCGTGGTGGTGGGTAGGTTGGGGACTGAGATAGAGAAATGAATTGTGGCGGGTCGGGTCACGAGGGAGACCAAGGGTTTGGAAGAGCTGGTGGCAGGAGGTGGTAATGTCACCAGAAAGTGGCGTCGCACATCCAGACGCGCTCGTTGATCATGGCGTCGCAGGGCAGGCAGAGAATGAATCGGGAGGGGGAGATCTTGCAGGAGTCGCAGAGCTTGGAGGAACGAGATGGAGGGGACGAAGGTCGGGGAAGATGGATTGCCGACGAGTTCACGATGGCGTGGGGGGGTTTTTAATTTAAATTTTTTTTAAATTTAATAAATAGGATAAATTATTATAATATTTTAAATGAATAAAAAATTATTTTTTTGCCATGTGGTACAAATTTGGAGCCACGTCAGCACAAATATGATAACCACGTCAGCTCTTAATAGATCAATGGATGGAAAATGTAACGGAGGTACTATATTGAAATAAAATAGTAGATGAGGTATAAAAGTGAAATGTTTTAAAGATGTTGTAAGGATTTGAAATCGACCTCAAACCTGAGAGGGTAAAATGTAATTTACCCTTAAATTTACGCCCTAACTAGATAGAATGCATGTTCGGATATATGACATTTTCCTTAAACAAAGAGAATTATATACTTAAAGATAACTATGGCCTATAATGCCTTAATTGGACTTAGATACGGAAAATTGTCATTTACGAGATTAAATATTCTGTCGAAAGCATTGAAACCTAAATTGGATTATTTGCGGTTGATTCTGAATCCCTACACTTTCATTTCTTGCCTTAAAATCTAACGTTTTCTTCTTTTTATTCTCTGTTTTTGCTTATTCGTTTATTTTTTTTATTTGCTTATAAAATCATCACAACTAACTCTTCACAACTTGAATTGAATTGTTAAAGTAAGATCAATTCTAGTTTATTTTTGGCGTTTTATATTTTTGAAATTGTGTTTTTAAATAACTAAATCTGGTTTAGTTTATCAAATTGAAGATTGAATTAGAATCCTCGTTAAAATGTTACTTCGACTTACGAAACGCTATACTATGACTATCTTGTGCATTTGCGTTTACACCAAAATCGCATAAGACACCGTTGTTGATACATTGCCGTACCGTTGTGTATTTACTTTAGAAGGAAAAAAATGAAAACCAAAAAGAATGATGCTTCACACCCAAGATAGATGGTAAAGGCTAAAATGCACAGGCATTTGTTTATCCAATTCCAACCCATTACATCTCAAGTTAACAAATGATACAATCAATCCGACCTCCCACCAAACCACTTGGAATGAAACGATGATTGGTAAGATACCAACACCAGAAGCAGCACCAACAAGACGGCGACACCCCACGGCGAGCTTGAACCGCCACTGTCACCGCCGCCAACTCGGTGAACCAACTCGTGCTCCCGATGCCGGACCCTGAAGTTGAACCATCCGCTAGAAGAAATCGAAGAATACGAAGCTACCAAACATACCAACAAAATAGGCAACGATATTAGGAAGATCTGGAAGTTGATGGCTGTGTGTTGCATTTGGGACTTGTAGTCAGTGTACTGAGAGAGCCATAACAAAGCAATGACAATGGCAAAGATGGTGAGCAAATGTAGGGGAGGTGAAGAGATTGAGGTTAGGGTTTGGCCAGTCCAACTTTGCTTCCAATGTGGGCCCCTTCTCTTAGGGTAGAACCACTCCATATTTGTCCCTCTCAAGTGTCCTTGCACGCTAGGGTTTGTGTATATATAAGAAGTAAATGGGAGATTGTGGGTGGTTTGGCTTGAGTTATACACTAGGTTGTGGCTTTGGCATATATGCTTTGAGTGTATGCTTTGTTTTTGACAAACTTTTACTTTGAACAAATGCTCTCTCTAGATGATTTGATTCCAAATTGGTTTCTTAATCAAGGATGAATCCGTGCAAGTAATTGTCACTAATCATGTGAAAAATTTGATACCTAATTGGTTTAGATGTCCTCTTTTTTGTTTGACAAACGATAGGACGATATTCTATCATTAAGGGGAATCGAACTTAGGTGCAGAGTCACACTGCTTTAGTCAACTTGACTAAGCTCATGTTTGTAGATGTCATTAGTTGCTCTTATATTGAGAAATTTTCGGTGTCTCACATCGCTGCATAATTTTCAATGCGTAATTTTCAATGCGACTCGCATCGCCTTACGATGTTCACCAATGTAGTCTTCTGTTATAACACAAATATCTATTTTTCATTACTAGACCCTAAGTCCACAAAATATCAATCATGTCGCCCATCCATAAATTTTTTAGCTTGAAATTTGTCAAAGAAATGATTTGTTTTACAATATTCATTCACCATATTACCTACATGAGATGAGAATTGAGATTAGGGCAGGAAAGAGAGGACCCCAAAATGTGGATTTAATTATGAAAGGACCATTATGTTCAAAATGTTCATGCCACAGAAAATAAAATGACTTGTATTTGCTCTCTAATGTCCACCAGACAATAAGTGGCCCATGGAAAATGGATAGAAGATATTTTCCCTATCTTATAAAGGGGGGAAAACTTCCAAAACGACCCGAAAAAAATGAGAAAAAGAAAAATGAGATTTCCTTGTGATAAACTAGCTCATACATCTGTTACAACATGCTTCAATCTCAAGGTACCTTCGCATTGGCCCTTTATTTGATCTTGGAACCACCATAATCAAGCAGCAACTTTCTTGGCTGTCACAGAGTTGACGATAGTAGCGAATTCAGGACCCTATATGAAGAAAACTCAACTTGTTAGTACCAACTACAATGGAAAACAAACAGAAAAGGTTCTATACCACATAATGCTTTAACGGTTTTATGTTCGAAATATCAAGGCAAATAATTGCAGTAGTATACCTTCAAGGATGCACCGCCAACAAGAAAACCATCAATATCTTCCTTCTTTGCGAGCTCAGCAGAATTGCCTCCATTTACAGACCCTGTAATCATATCCAGATTTAGTTTAATTTACTACCAACACTCAGATATTCATTCAGAGCCAAGACTAGAATATCTCAACCAGCTGACGGACGAGCAGAATCATTATGTCCACATGTTTTGATATTTACCACAAGGACCCCTTTGAATGTTCCCTAAATTTCTTACATCTTAACAGTTAAATCCATAGATGATGCCCTTATTGCCAAGCCAAACACCACAAATTTTCAGAGTCTGTAGACACATATTTACAATAACTGGCCCCTCTTGAACTACATTAGGAAATCTGCAGAGGTAACATTTTTAACAAACGGACAATCAATCAGAAAGTTGCAGGAAAAAAGTTACCTCCATAAATAATTCTTGTTTTAGATGCAACTTCTGCTGACACGTTCTGTTTCAGCCAATCGCGAACAGCTACATGTACTTCCTGAGCTTGTTCTGGACTGGCCACCTTACCAGTCCCAATGGCCCATACAGGCTCATAAGCAACAACTATTTTATCCCAGCTTGGTACTGCATCTGTGCACAGCAGACATATTAGTGTTATACAAAGGATAAGCTATTCATCTTGACTGCAGAATCATTAAAAAGAAGAGTGAAGTTACCAGCAAAAGCCTTCAGTTGCTGAAAGCAGACGTCAAAAGTTTTCCCCACTTCCCTTTCTTCTAGCTTCTCACCGATGCACGCAATTACTCCAAGGCCCTCACTCAAGGCATAGGCAGCTTTCTTTCCTATAAACTGTAGTTAAAAAAATATCGGTTACATTTTGAGTACTTACAGTAGATCAGAAAGTTCATTAATTTTTTTATCCAGGACACCTCCATAAAAGTTTAAACAATAGGTTTGGCCAAGCATTCACCTGATCGTCTTCACCAATCACATGTCTCCGTTCTGAGTGCCCAAGAATAACCCATGTGGCTCCAATATCCTTCAGTTGTTCCACACTGCAAAACCAAAAAGGGTATTTATAGTAATTATATAAATTCATTAAAGTGAAAGCACGGACAAAAGTGTGCAAATGCATTCATAAGATAACTCAAAACTTATATATACTACTGCTAGAAGACTTGGATGTTTAAGTCACAATCTTGAAAGGACCACTGACTTCCCGTGAAGTACAAGGACTTAATAACTTTTTTTAATTGAATCCAAATTCAAACAGGACTGGTATAATGTTTAATTGCATTCTATTGAGAAACAGTCTTCCCGACATAATAATAGAAGAGCTTCGGAAGGGGGCGGACAAGAAACAGAAACGATGAAACCACTACCCACCAAGTTTAAACTGTCATAACGAGAATGGTCTCCAATCACACAACCAAATATTAATTTCCAATTGCAAAATGAAATTATATGTATATGTGAAGAACAAACTACTACGGAATTTAACAAGGAACAGAAACTAACCTGATTTCTCCCGTGAAAGCCCCACCTTTTCCAACCCAAGAATTTTGACCAGATAATTTAATACGATCTGTTAACAAGCTCTTCACCTGATCTAAGTAAAGAAATGGTGGTGCTACAACAACATCTGTACATATTATAAGAAAACTAAAAGTTAGAAACATTACAAACTTATAATCTGAAATGAGATTGATACAAACTGACTTTTACATGCAAAGTAACATGTTGGAATTGCCACCCTACATCTATGAACAACACCTTTTTGCTCGATATAGTTCCAAGTACCTAAGCTACAATTCTATTGCTGCCTTATCTTCTAAAGTAACTTACTTTTCACTTCCATTCATGCAGAGTTATCTTCCCACCCGGACTTTGGTCATTCATCATGTATATGTAGTGACACGAGTATAGCAATATTTTAAATCTACTGCAAACTGAAAGATGTAAATAAGGAAGATCAAACAGAACATTATCTCACCAACATCCGCTTCCAATTTTGCGCTATTCAAGTCAGCGACTAGCTTTCTGATGGAGTCTTTTGTGCCATTCTAAAATGAAACAGCAAAAAAGATGAAAATGTCAAAAGACAAACTGAACCATACTAAAAGGGTTTGAAATTTGAATTCCTATACATCTTCAACATCCAACAAAAGAGGCTAAGAAAATAGATTAAACAAATTTTACAAAACTAGTTAGTTACGTATCATTGAAATTAACAACTAAACTTAAAATACTGGGGCAGCGTTATCGATTGACAGAGGGTAGTTTTTTACAGATGCTATCAAGGAATCATGCAAAGAACAAAAACAAAGGTAATGCAAAGCAAATAGAAAATGCAGGAACAGGAGTACTTACACACTTCCAGTTTCCACCAACAAAAAACTGCAAGCAAAATCAAAGATACAAACATTTAGAAAAAAATCCGACAACGATAATCTATAGCATTTCAGAATCCACAAATATGAATAAATTATGAGTACACCCAGTGAAAATTCCAGATATTTATGGTGAAGGACAGCTGTATTCTTATAATAAGGACTAAAATGTACAACATTTCTACAAAAAAATCAGCAAAAAATTAGAAACTTCTATCGATTAAGATCGAAAATCATTCCTTTTAATTCCACATTTTCTCGGAAACCAAACAAAACACAAGGAAGCTCGGATAATGAAATCAATTATATACCTTTCCGGTGCCGGCCATGGCGACGACGCCTCTGGAGGCCTTAACAGAGGAGGAGGAGAGGCGGTGGTGGGAGTGAAGGTGCTGGAAGAGGGATTGGGTGGCGGAGAGAGAGTGAGAGAATTCGAGCTTGCAGCACGACGGACGGAGGCCGGAGTAAGAGGAGAGGGATTTGGGGCCGGAGAGTTGGGAGGCGAGAGATGTGGAGGCCACCGCCATGGATGCTGACTCAGTGACTAGGGAGCTTCCGAGCTTGGGGTGTTTTAATTGTTTTTTTTTTGGTGAATGGGTGTTTTGCTTGTTTGGTGCGAGTGAGGCAGTGAGGCAGTGAGTCAGTGAGCGAGAGAAAGCCTCGCCACCTGTGGTGGTTAGGTTTTATGGTGACCAGAAAGGGTTGTCAGGATAGGAGCGTTCACGCGGTTGATAGAACGTCAACGCACGCGACCTCTTCTTTTTTTTTTTTTTATAGATAATCTCGCTTTACTACCTTACCTTCAAGTTTATCAAAAGGGCAATCTGTGATATTATGTGGCCTGTGCAAAATTTATAAAGAGGCCCTTCTTATAAAACATTTTAATGTTGTTAAATTGTGAGGATGAATAAATGCATGAGACTTGAGAATAGTAGGAAATAGTAGTGAATAGTAGGGAATAGTTTGTTGTGTGGTGTTTTTTCAAAAGTGTAATGTCATGAGTGTGGCTTTTCATTTTCTGTAAACCTTCACAGATATAGCTCTATAAATAGAGTACTCCGTGTGTGATCAATACACAGCACCTGAAAGAGAAAAGAACTGAAAGCAATAATATCAGTATCTCTCCCTTTGTATTTTTATCTGCAATCCTTTTGTGTTATAATTACGAAACAAAACAGTGTGATATTTTGCACCCGTTTCGCTCATGTCCTTAGCAAATTTTATCTCTCTAACTTTTGCCTATTTATAACACGTTATCAGCACAACTCTCTAACCTTAACTAGTTTTCATTTCCCTTCGCCAAAAAATGCTTCCTCCAAGGATTTTCCTGTTCTTCTTCCTCTTCTGCCTCACCTGACTGATGTACCCTCGCAAAGAACTGCTACCACCATGCCTGCTTCTAGTTCTCAATATAACAATTACTTATATATTTGATTTCTTGTTTGGTGTAGCTCCTGATTACTAACCCATTGTTTATTTATGTTAATTTTACTGCGATCGAAGATGGTGCGGTATCATCGCCCATCTTGAACTGCAGATTTAATTTTACTGCAATTTTAGGTGGTGCGGTTTAATCGCCCACCTTGCTCTGCATATTAAAATTTCCTGTTGCTTAAGTGGTGCGGTACAATCGCCCATCTTATGCTATATTGTTTCAATGAGAGTGATATGGTACAATCGCCTTCCTCATTAATCATGTAAATCTTGATCCTGAAGTTTCGAGTGCTTATCATTTTGGCCTGAAGATTAAAATGAAAAATTTGTAAGAACCAGAAATTCTAACACTACATTCCTCCAAAATACCTATTATTGCAAGTTCTTACACATCTCTTTTTTTTTTCAGAAAAGAAAAGAAAATGGCGAACTTGACAAAACTTGATTTTGTTACCTTGGGTATTACAGGGAAGAACTACCTTACCTAGGTAGTGGATGCCAAGATCCATCTAGAGGCGGGGAATTTTGGAGAAACCATCAAGGAGGAGACTAGTGCATCCTCTCAAGATCAGGCGAAGGCCATGATCTTTATTCATCGCCACCTTGATGAAGGATTGAAGAGTAAGTACCTAATTGTTGAAGATCTATTAGCCCTTTGGAAGACAATGAGAAATAGATACAATCACCAGAAAACGATGATTCTTCCAAGGGCTCGTTATGAGTGGACACACCTAAGGATCCATGATTTCAAGTTGGTGGCTGAGTACAATTCTGTAATGTTCAGAATTAGCTCTGTGGGTAAACCATCGCTGAGGAAGATATGCTAGAAAAGACTTTCAGCACATTTCATGCCTCTGAAGTGCTTCTGCAGCAGCAGTGTAGAGAGCGAGGCTTTACTGAGTACAACTAGCTGATATCTATGCTCCTTGTGGTTGAATAAAACACTGAGCTTCTGATGAAGAATCATCAGTCCCGACCTACTGGATTGACACCATTCCTAGAAGTGAATGCTGCTTCCCTTGAAGTGAATACCACATCCTCTCATGGCAATAATTACAAACGAGGATGTGGCAACAAGTGAGGCCGGTGGAATGGGAAAGGTAAGAATCATGGTGTCCAGTTTCACAACAAGGTTCTAAGGCATAATTCAGGCCCGAGCTTCAAGAATGCAAATCGCCACAAAGGCAAAGCTCATATGAATAACACTCCTAGAAATCCTGAAATAGTTTGCCATAGGTGTGGTGGCAATGGACACTGGGCGTATACCTGTCGTACCCCAAAACATCTGGTGGACCTGTATCAAGCCTCCCTCAAGGAGAAAGGTGTCGAAACCAATTTCCTCAACCAGGCTAAACCAATGGATATACCTAATCCAGTGTTCGATTTTATCAGGGCAATTGAACACAACTCACTTGGATGTCTCAGACTTCATTGTGGAAAGAGAGAATGAAGTGTATCGACCCGATTGAATCATTTCAGTTTGATGTACTCTTATTATCTGAATTTGTAGTTTAAAGCTCGCATTTAAATTCAATAAAATTGGCATTTCAATTTCCTTTTATTATGAATAAACTGTGGTTCCCTTACTCAGAGAGCATGGATAAAAAATGTGGTTATTCTAAAAAAAAGAGTAATGACAAAGATATTTGCCTTGCAGACAGCGCAACCACGTATACAATACTTTGAGGTCGAAAATATTTCTCAAGCTTGATGCTTACAAAAGTAAAGGTAACAATAATATCAGGCCAATCAGATGTAAATGAAGGCTCAGGAAAAGCCCAGATTATGTTACTAAATGGAACAATATTGTCCATACAAAATGCGTTGTACGCTACCCGATCTACTCGAAATTTGTTGAGTTTTAAAGACATACGTTTAAATGGATACCACATTGAAACGAAAAGTGCAGAAAATGTGGAATATCTATGCATTACCTCTAATGATACCCAGAAGCGTACATTGGAGAAGTTGTGTGGTTTATCGAGTGGATTGTATTATACATACATAAAGACAATTGAAGCATATACTATCATGAACCAGAAGTTCATTGATTCAAAAATTTACATGCTTTGGCATGATCGTCTGGGTCATCCAGGATCTATCATGATGCGTAGGATCATTACCAACTCTAACAGACATCCATTATTGAGCAGACACATTGCTATCTCAAATGATAACCCTTGCAAGGCTTGTTCTCAAGGGAAGTTGGTAATTAGGCCATCACAACTAAGGATTGATGCTGAATCCCCACCATTTTTGCAAAGAATTCAAGGGGATATTTGTGGGCCTACTCAACCACCTTGTGGACCATTTTGATATTTTATGGTTTTGGTTGATGCATCTACTTGATGGTCACATGTTTGCTTCTTATCTACTCGAAATGTAGCTTTTGCGAAACTTCTTGCTCATATAATTAAGTTGTGAGCACAGTTCCCAGATTACCCCATTAAGTTAATCCAACTTGATAACGCTGGTGAATTACTGCATGACACCGGGCATTAATGCTGAACACCATGTTTCTCATGTCCATACTCAAAATGGTTTAGCAGAAGCATTTATCAAGCGGCTTCAATTAATAACTCGCACCCTGCTCATGAAAACAAAATTGCCAGTCTTTGCATGGTGACATGCCATCTTACATGCTACATCATTGGTTTGATTGAGACCGATAGCCAACCACCAATACTCATCAATACAACTCGTGTTTGGGCATCAGCCAAACATTTCACATTTACGAGTTTTTGGTTGTGCTGTTTATGTGCCTATTGCACCGCCACAACGCACTAAAATGGGACCTCAGCACAAACTGGGAATTTATTTGGGTTTTGATTCACCATCTATCATTAGATATTTGGAACCCTTGACAAGTGATATGTTTACAGCTCGTTTTACGGATTGTCACTTTGATGAGACAATCTTCCCATCGTTAGAGGGAGAAAAGATCGTTCTAGAAGAACGGCAATAGCTGACATAAGTTGTACCCACCTTATCTCATTGTGATCCACAAAGCACTCAATGTGAAAATGAAGTGAAAATGATCGTTCATCTTCAAAGTATTGCTAATCAAATGCCAGATGCATTTAATAATGCTTCGAAAGTGACAAAATCACATATACCAGTTGCAAATGCGCCTACAAGAATTGATGTCCCTGTTAGACAAAATAAAGTACCAGCGAATGATTCATCTGGTGCACGCCTAAAGCATGGTAGACCCCCAGGTTCAAAAGATTCAGCCCCTCGAAAGAGAAAGATGAGGGCACAACTGAATCCAAATGAAATCATTCAGGAAAATAAAGTGAATGACAAATCCACAATTCATGATTCTGTACTTTCAGAAAAAGAAGATGTCCTTAATGAGACACATGTCCTTGAAGAGACAGAAGTACATGAAAGCAAAGAAATCTCCATAAATTATGCATGTACTAACGAATTGTGAGATCGAAATGAAATAATCATCGACGACATGTTCGCATTCGCAGTAGCCACTGTAATCATATTAAGTGATGATATTGAGCCCCACTCTGTTGAGGAATGCAAACAGAGACAAGATGGGCCAAAGTGGAAAGATGCAAATTAGGCAGAATTAAATTCCTTGAAAAGACGAAGTGTTTTTGGACTGGTAGTCCAAACCCCGCCTGGTGTAAACCCCGTGGGTTACAAATGGGTATTCACAAGAAAACGCAATGAGAAAAACGAGATTGCAAGATATAAAGTATGACTCGTTGCACAAGATTTTTCACAAAGACCTGGAATTGATTATGAGGAGACATACTCTCCTGTAATGGATGCAATTACGTTCTGTTACTTAATAAGTTTGGTGGTTTCAGAAAAACTTGACATGCGACTTATGGATGTCATCACCACGTATCTATATGGAGAATTAGATACTAACATATATATGAAAGTCCCAGAAGGACTTAAGTTGCCTGAAATGACTAACAAGCCACGAGGTATGCTTTCAATCAAATTAAGGCGATCATTGTATGGGCTGAAACAATTTGGACAAATGTGGTACAATCGTCTCAGTGAGTATTTGATCAAAGAATGATATACCAACAATGTCATTTGCCCTTATGTATTCATTAAGAAATCAAATTCTGGGTTTGTTATAGTGGTAGTATATGTCGATCATATAAACCTAGTTGAAACCCCTGAAGAGCTTAACAAAACTGCTGAATATCTGAAAAGCGAATTTGAAATGAAAGACCTAGGAAAAACAAAATATTGTCTCGGCCTGCAGATCAAGCATTGTGCTAATGGAATTTTGGTCCATTAATCAGCTTACATTGAAAAAATCCTAAAGCGATTCGGCATGGACAAGGCTTATTCACTCAGCACGCCCATGGTTGTTCATTCTTTGGACATTAAGAAAGATCCATTCCATCTAAAAGAAGATGATGAAATAGTCATTGGTCCAGAAGTACCATATTTGAGTGCAATATGTGCTTTACTGTATTTAGCATAATGTACTAGACCGGATATAGTTTTTTCAGTTAACTTGTTAGCAAGGTATAGCTCTGCTCCAACAATTCGTCATTGGAAGGGAGTCAAAGATGTATTGCGATACGTTCGTGGGACAACATACATAGGCCTCTTCTACTCAAAGAAATCCACAAATGACAAGATTCTTGTTGGATATACAGATGCTGGTTTTCTCTCTGGTCCGCACAAAGCCCGCTCACAAACTGGATATGTGTTCACTAATGGAGATACAGCAATTTCATGGCACTCAACAAAGCAAACATTAGTTGGTACATCTTCCAATCACTCGGAAATACTTGCTTTACATGAAGCAAGTTGTGAATCTTCTTGGTTAAGATCAATGATCCATCATATTCGGAATTCATGTGGTTTACCTTCAAGGATAAACACTTCAACTGTCATTCATGAAGATAATGCAGCCTGTGTTGCCCAAATGAATGAAGGATTCATCAAGGGTGATAGGACTAAACACATATCTCCAAAGTTGTTCAGTGCACATGAGCTTCAGAAGGCTAAAGTTATTGAAGTTAGACAAATATGTTCCAATGAAAATCTGACAGACTTGTTCACCAAATCTTTACCAAATTGCACGTTTCAGAAGCTAGTGCAGGGAATCGGATTACGTCGATTTACCAATCAGCTAAATTTGAAGAATGCGGAATCAGGGGGAGATACAATTCAGAGGGAGCATCCATGATACATGCCTGTTGTATTCTTTTTCCTTCAACTAGGATTTTTCCCATTGGGTTTTTCCTATCAAGGTTTTAACGAGGCAACATAAGCATGCTTCACACTATATCAACAATCCAGGTAAAGTTGTACTCTTTTTCCTTCGCTATGGGTTTTTCCCATTGGGTTTTTCCAAGCAAGGTTTTAACGAGGCAACTGATGTTGATATGTTGGCATCCAAGGATGAGTGTTGTAAAATTGTGAGGATGAATGAATGCCCACAGTAAAGGAGACTTGGGAATATTAGGGAATAGTAGGGAATAGTTTGTTGTGTGGTCCTTTTTCAAAAGTGTAATGTCACGGGTGTTGTTTGATTTGTCACAGGTTTGGCTTTTCATTTTCTGTAAACCTTCACGGATGTGGCTCTATAAACAGAGCACTCTATGTGTGATCAATACACAGCAACTGAAAGAGAAAAGAACTAAAAGAAATAATATCAATATTTCTCCCTTCCTCTTTTTATCTGCAATCATTTTGTGTTATAGTTACAAAACAAAACAGTGTGATATTTTGCACACGCTTCGCTCCTGTCCTTAGCAAAGGTTATCTCTCTAACTTTTGCCACAAGAGTTTGCCATATTACAAAGTGTTAAGATAAGACTATGGCAACCACATGGAGTGTACATTGCGTAGGATTTATATCCAAAAGCCTCATTTGTACACCTTGGTGTCTTCGTCTCATATTTGACCCATTATCATAACATTGCCGTCTCACATCATCAATATCAAGATTAAGAGCTTTTAATACATGCTGCAACTCTTCGAATAGTTCTTGTCCTAATGTGTTATTCATTATCAAATGTTGCAAAAAATATTCTTCTACTTTTACTGGAGTACTATTCATATCCACACATCTTAAGATCAATGTCTTATGTTCTTGGCGGCAAAAATCAGGAGTACAATCAAGTATCACGATAAAATATTTAGCTTCTTTGATTGTTGAATGATTGCAGCTTTGATTTCACACAATATCAACAATATCAACTCATTCTGAATGATGTGACTAAGATAATGATAATGAATCTCATTATTTTGATAACGTTGAAGATGATTTTTTATCAATGGATCAGATTCAACCATAATTTGAACTAGACCCATAAAATTTTCATTACTTTCTTAATAAAGCGTATTGTTACTTCCACAGAATACTAATGTATATTTAGCTAGATATTTTACAATGGAAATCAACCTTCATAGTAACTCCCTCTAATGCTCTTTTTCTTTCTTGATCTGGTATTGCACAACTTTGTCAATTGTTTCATTGTTTGCAATCTAAGATGCAAATCAATCCAAGTGGTCATGTTCAAGATGTGATCAAAACTGGTTTCATGTTCTAAGCCTCACATTGAGATGTGTCCAATCTTTGTAGCCCTCATTTGCTAATTGACATTTGAGAGGCCTTTTCTTGGACAATTTGCAACAAAAATAGAACACTTTATCAACATCCTTTGAATACACTAGCCAATAGTCTCTATCATGTTTCTCTCCATTGGATAAGTATCGAGTGTAAAAGGCTGCATTAAAACGCCTATTAAACTGATCTTTAGGACCTTTCTCAATTGATAGATCTCTTGCATAACCTTTTTCTACTAACAAATCAATTCATTTGGGATCAAGACTGTCCCAAATTTGATGATCATAAATGTTCAAGGGAATAGACTCACTCGGTCAATCAGTGAAGACAGTAAGAGCATCCTCATGATTATCATTCTCATCAAGATCATCATCAATTTCATCACTGGCCAAATCATCAACTAATTTCTCTTTGTCATCATGTTGTTCAGTAACTAAATCATCCACTGAACCTTGTGATTCTTTTTCTTTCAGAAAGAACCTATCAATAGCTCTTTTTTGAGACTGAGTCAGCTGTTCAACTTTTCTCTTTCTTAGGCGCTTCAAGTAGCCAGATGAATATTTTCTAGTAGGTGTCATCTTTTATATCTCAAACAAGATCACAATTAAATTTAGTAAGTATGAACAATAAAACCTGATAGTCCCCAATACTTATGCGTCTAGTGATTTTTTGTGATTGCTCTCGTCTTGGTTTTGCCTTGAAAAGTACAAAAGAAAAAAAAATCATTATAGATGAGAAATACCCAAATCTTCAAATTCAAATTGAATATACTTAAATTAGTAAATATCTTACTTTAATCGAAGTCTACATCACTCTGATCAGTTGAATTGTCTTTATGATTCAGAAGTTTCTTTTCAATTGAATGAATTTATGAATTAGAGTTTAATTTGTGGGAAAAAGAACAGTGTGACGGGTGGAGAAGAAAAGTGGACTGGGATACTAGCGTCTAGGACAATGGGACTTTGGCGTGAGAGAAGAAAAGTGGGACGAGGTGAGGGGGCATCTGGGACTTTGGCAAGAGAGAAAAAAAGTAGAAGAGTCTCTGACACTGAATTGATTACCTCGGTGGGGTTCTTCCCCTTTTAATTGATTAGCTTTGCCACCATTGCTTTATAAATTATATAATGTTGTAAAAGTTGTGGGAGTGAATGCCCACATGTTTTAGCTAAAGATGAAAAGTGAGCAAGACTTAAGAATAGTAGCATTGTCGTTGTTGTATGATGTTTTTCAAAATGCACTCATTTCATTTTTATGATTCTTCACAGATATGGCTCTATATAAGGAGCATTTCGTGTATGATCACAACACACAGAAAAGAAAAGAATGAAAGCAATAATACCAATATTCCTTCCTTCCTCTCTTTACCTACAATCCTTTTGTGTGTATAGTTATCAAAATAAACAGTGTGATACATTGTACCCGCTTCGCTTCTGAATCTAGTAAAGGTTATCTCTCTCACATTTGCCTATTTATAACATATAAATTATAATTCCTTACAAATTTGGTGGTTTTTGTAGGCAGGTAGCCTTATGGCTTTTCGACCCATCAGGATTTATATATATATATATATATATATATATATATATTTTTTTTTTTTTTTTTTTATTTTTAATTTGATTAGTACTTTTATATATTATTATATCAAATAGAAAACTATTTTTGGGGGTCCCTTAAATTTTGGAGCCCTGAGCAATAGAACCGATCACACCTCCCCAAAGCCGACTCCGAAGGGTAATTCTAAGGACACCAATTTTTCAAATCAAATTGTGTAAATCAAATGATGTGGTTATTGAAGTTTGGATTATTAATTAAGTGTCGATTAACATGCTTATTTTTTATTAGTTGCATATTATTTGCTTTTAAAATTTTGGTTTTTCTAGCATTATCCTTATCAAAAAATGCATTTTACATTTAAATTTTGTCTCATTTTCACACATAAATTTTGATTTTTTAAGCACTTTCATACTTTCTTTAGTTTTCTATCAAATACTTCATTAGACGAAATATTGCACTGGTGCACCTTATTTGCCAAGTGACGAAATATTAATAATGGAAAACTAATAAAAAATTCAAAAGAAACTTTCTTTTAATCTTTAGGTAAAAACTTTTTGTAAGTACCTAAATTGCCCTTAGAGCATCTAACCAACACATTCTACATTAAAGTAGGTGGTCCATGCTTTTATCAGACAAAAGCAATAGAGTATGAAGGCAAAGCAAAAGATAGCAACATGTGAAGAAAAAAACCAAAGCCGTCATTCAGAAACAGTGACTATCAACTATCAGAAATAGTGAAACTTTGTAAATGATTGTACATTATTTTGAAAATGAATTTGCGTAGCCTAGTAGATCAAATTTGTATAAATAAAGGTCTTCCTTCATTCATAAACACACGAAAAAAAATTCAAACACCTCAATCCATAAACAAAGCAAACATCTGAAGCTTTCTTCCATCCTTTCTTTCATCTGTAGTAAACTTTCATCCTTGTAAACATCATTTGTAAATATTTTTGTATATCAACAAAGGAGTAAGTGTAAATATTCAAGCAATTTTTTAGTCTTAAGTAACTTTTCTTTCTTTCATTTAGTATGTTTGTCTAATTAGACTTTCAGTCAAAACCAGAGAAACACTATTGTAGTTATATTATTATCTTGCTAAATTAACAATCATACTTTGTTTAAGTATCCTGTTATAGTTGAATGTTTGTCATACAAATAACTGGACATTAACCAAGGTGCCTATGAGTTTAGCCCTTGTGGTCTCATACCTGCATTATAAGTGGCCTTTATTTTGAAACATGTTGAGTTTTATGTCTAGTTGTTATAATGGTCATTTAACTATTTAACTGAGCCTCTACTTCGATTTTGGTATCAGAGCCAAATTTAGCATTTTAACAGTATAATTACAATAGTAAAGTACATTGAAGACGGAAGTCATCAACACAACTAATATCACACAATCACTTAATTTGGTATGAATACTTCTATTATTATCCCTACAGGCTTTGTCAAGCACAATTACTAGGAGTTTATTGTCCTAGATATCCAACTAGAACTACAATAAAAAGAAGATTATCAAATATTTATACGCATATTAAAAGGACTCTGAAGAAACAAAATTTTTATCTTAGTGTACTAAACACTCCAAGTTCAGCATAATATATTAACAGCAAGTAGAGCAAATGATCATACTTTGTAGATTTTGTGAGAAGAAAGAGTATTTAAGAAATCAATTAGCAATAGCTTTAGTGAAAAGTATGCTTTAGTTTATGATAGGTTACCTTAGTTTAGAAATTAGTAATTAACAAAAAAGAAAAATCTCAAGCAAATAATATTGTAGATCTTATTATTAGCAAGCAAAAAATATGAAATTAGAAAATATTAAGCCTAATAATTTATTAAACTAGTTATTAGACTACTTTTAGAAAAACTCCATAAAGACCATTAGGCAGGATTTAGATTATATTATATCCCAATTAAAAAAGAATTAAAAAATATTCAGATATTTCCTAGAAAAATAATAATAAAACAGCTCATAGATATTATGGATTGTAATGTAACAGCCCGTCCCGAGATGTCGTATCAGGGACGTGAAATGACGTTTTTACCCTTAAGTGTTAGTGATTTTGTGTGTGTGATTGGGCTATGTTTGGACCCAATTGAAACTAAGCCTAATAATTTGATTTTGTTAGTTAGGATTGGATACGAACCAAACACACACACACACTCACATGCACACGTGTACACCCTTTCCATTTCTATCTGTCTGTCTCTCCTTCTTTTCGAGTTTTCTTCCATTTCCTCTGCAACTTATACGGATATCATCACACCTCCCGATCGTGGCACGGATCGAGACTTCAACCTCCATTTTCATGTTCCTTGCAACCTTGTGAACCCAACCATAACCTTAGTTTGGTTTGAAACCCTCGAAAACCCTTGAAACCGTGAAGCTCCGTTGAGGGCACTGTTCATGTGCTCGCAAACCAGGGAGTTTTAGGGAATTCTAAGATCACTGGGAGTTTCAAGGCAAATCTGACAGTACACTATCCATGTAAATATTCTGGTTATTCTGTTAAGTCATTCTGGATTGCACCTAGGATGCTCGAACCTTGTAAATTATGTTTTTGTCCTTCACACTTTACAATGATCTTTTATCGTTGGTTATGTTATTTTAGTACTTATTATCTTTATATTTTTCTGCACTGCTCACATGGCTACATCACGCTCACGTGACGGCCAGTACGCCCTGATATTTGGGTCGGGGTGTGTCAGTTTGGTATCAGAGCCTAGGTTTTGCAGTTCTATATATTTGGTGAATATTCTAATTATCTTGGTGTCTTCTATTAGAATTATGCCGCCTCGACGAGAGCCACATCCAATTTCTGAGCATAGCTTCCCTGATATAGCTCAGCTAGGGGAAGCTATCGCTAATGCCATTCAGTCAACGTTTCGACCTCCTCAGATGACCCATCTGGAAACTGTTTATAATTTGAAGTTGAATACTTTTATGGGTATTGAAGGGCATGAGGGTGCTGAGAAATGGTTGAATCATGTTGATAAGACCTTTAGACTGATGCAGAGTCAATGGAGTTTACCCGCAGACAGGTGGGTTGAGACGGCCTCATGGTTTTTGGGTAAGGAACCAGCGTCTTGGTAGGAACAATTAGCTGAGGAGTTGTCCCGAGAGGAAGCTGCAGATTGGGAAGTATTTAAGCAGTTATTCCATAAGAGATTTATTACTCATGCGTACATCGATAGTAAGAAACTGGAATTTATGAATTTAAAGCAGAAGAAGATGTCCGCGAACGAGTATTACAGGAAGTTTACAAACTTATCCAGATATCATCCTGAGGTGGCAATGAATCCAGTAGAGATGCTTCATTGATTCAAGTTGGGTACTCGTAAGAAGTGGCGTACTTTGGCTACCGGGATCCCATGTTCGACCTATCATGGGTTTTATGAGATTTTGCCGCAGATTAAAGATTATGAGAACTTGCCTAGTGACTGTGATGAGGAAGAAGAAAAAGATGATTCAAAGAAGAATGAAAAAGGCAAAGGTCAAGTATCACAAGGGCCTAGAAAGACGCAAAGTTTTAAGAGGAGCAGGACTAGCTCGAGTTCATCCAGTGGAGGATTTAGTTCCATAGGCCAGTGCAGAGGTGGTAGGTTTGCTGGTGGGCCACGTTTTCAGAGGCAGCGAGATGTTGGTGGTTCTGGTGGTTCAGGATTACCTTTTTGTCGGAGGTGTAATAGCCGACATGCAGGCGAGTGTAGGCAGGGTACTCGAGGATGTTTTAGCTGTGGACAGTTTGGTCATCGAGCAACTAATTGCCCGCAGGGTCAGTAGAGACCACAGATGCCTTCCTTTCCAGCACCAGTGCCGAGTCAGCTGGCTCCAGCATCGAGTGGTTATGGTCAGTCGAGTCGAATGAGCACTTATCATTATCAGGGTGATGTTGTTCCATATCCAGCGGCGCCGTATCCCTATTCCCAGGATCCATATTATTCGAGTGGCTATCAGAGTGGACATCTTCAGTATTCTAGAGGATATGCTCCATATCTATCCTATCCAGCAGGTGGATCATAGTGGTACTCGGGAGTACAGCCACAGCAAGGTGAGGTTACCTCGAGCAGCGCAGGTACTTCAAGACAACCTAGTCATTTTGGACAGAGTCGTGGTGCATCTGGGCGTAGTGATCAATCTAACAGAGGACGAAGAGGACGTCAGCAGACCTAGGGTCGTATTCATAATCTTTCAGTACATGATGTTAAAAATAACCCTGATTTGATAATGGGTATGTTAAATGTTCTTGGACATTTTGCTAAAGTATTGATTGATTGTGGTGCTACCCATTCGATTATTTCTCGTACATTTGCTCAATTGACACAACCTAATCCCACACCTCTTGGATATGAGATAGAGTTTTCTATGCCTAGAGGTGAGACGTGCCAGGTATGGTGGATGTATCCAGGATGCCCTGTGTTAGTAGAGGATGTAGTTATGCCTGCTAACCTTATTTTGTTAGATCTTGCTGAGTTTGATGTTATTTTGGGCACTGATTGATTACATTATAATCGAGCTAATATTGACTGCTATGAGAAGAAAGTTACGTTTCTACGACCAGATTTACCGGTGGTTACATTGGTTGGTAAGCATAGTGGCGTGAGGTATGGTATTATTTCAGCTGTGAGAGCCAAGAAATTGTTATAGAAGGGTTGTCAGGGGTATCTGGCACATGTGGTACTGAATGATGATGTTCCTAGTAGGGAGGAGGATGTCAGAGTGGTCAGACATTTTCCTGATGTTTTTCCTGATGATTTACCGGGTTTACCGCCAGATTAAGACGTTGAGTTCACTATTGATTTGTTGCTAGGTACTGACCCTATATCTTTGACTCCGTATCGGATAGCTCCAGCTGAGTTAAGAGAATTGAAAATTCAGCTACAGGAATTATTAGATAAAGGTTTTATTCAGCCTAGTACTTCACCTTGGGGAGCTCCAGTCTTATTTGTACGGAAGAATGATGGTACTTTAAGGCTGTGTATAGACTATCGACAGCTGAATCGGGTGACGATTAAAAACCATTATCCATTGCCGTGTATCTATGATTTATTTGATCAGCTGCGAAGAGCTTGCGTGTTTTCGAAGATTGACTTGAGGTCTGGGTATTATCAGCTGAAGATTAAGAATGATGATGTCCCTAAGACGGCGTTTCGAACCCGTTATGGTCACTATGAGTTTTTAGTAATGTCATTTGGGTTGACTAACGCACCTGCTGCGTTCATGGATTTGATGAATAGAGTATTTAAGTAGTACTTAGACCGATTTGTCATTGTTTTTATCGATGACATCTTGGTTTTTTCTAAATCTAAAGCAGATCACGTGCGACATCTCAGTTTGGTGCTGAAGAAGTTGAGGGAGTTTAGACTTTATGCTAAGTTCAGTAAATGCCAATTCTGGTTGAATCAGGTGGCATTTTTGGGACACGTCATTTCAGCTCAAGGTATTCAGGTAGATCCCCAGAAAGTGGCAGCAATAGAGAATTGGGAGCAACCACGAACCGTCTTTGAGGTACGTAGTTTCTTAGGTTTAACAGGATACTACAGAAGGTTTGTTCGAGATTTTTCAGAGATTGCATTGCCACGTACTAAGTTAACCAGGAAAAATGTTAAATTTGAGTGGGATGATAGTTGTGAGCGGAGTTTCCAGCAGTTGAAATATTGTCTTACTCAGGCACCAGTATTAGCACTTCCTGATGGCAGTGGTAATTCCAAGATTTATAGTGATGCTTCATTAAATGGTTTGGGTTGCGTATTGATGCAACATGGTAGAGTGATTGCATATGCTTCGAGACAATTAAAATCGCATGAAAGGAATTATCCTACTCATGATTTGGAGTTGGCAGCGATTGTTTTTGCATTGAAAATCTGGAGGCATTATCTTTATGGTGAGAAATGTAAGATTTTCACAGACCATAAGAGAGATTTGAATCTTCTTCAGCGGAGGTGGATAGAGCTGCTGAGTGATTATGATTGCACGATTGAATATCATCCAGGTCATGTGAATGTAGTAGCTGATGTACTTAGCCGGAAATCTCAGGGCAGAATTAATGCTATTCATGCGAGCCGTGTTCCTCTTTTGGCAGAGTTGAGATCGACTGGAGTGAAGCTAGTCATGGAGAAATAAGAGATTAATGATCGAGAAGATGCTTTAATTGCTCATTTTCAAGTTAGGCCAATCTTGATTGATTGGATACTCGAGGCACATATGGAAGATGTCGAGATTCAAGAATTAATTCAATTAAGAAATAATGGGAAAAAGAAAGATCTTCATATTCGAGAAACTGATGGCATGTTCATGCAAGAAGGTAGGATGTACGTACCGAATAATGCAGAGTTAAATAAGGTTATTCTTGATAAGGCGGACATTTCGGCTTACACTATGCATCCGGGAAGCACTAAAATGTATTATACCATTCGACCATTTCATTATTGGCCAGGTATGAAAAGAGAAATTGTTGAGTATGTGAGTAGATGTATTGTTTGCCAGCAAGTTAAAGCCGAGAGAAAGAAGCCGTTTGGACGGATGCAGCCACTTCCTATTCCACAGTGGAAATGGGAAGATATTACTATGGACTTCATGTATAAACTTCCTCGTACAAGGAATGGTTATGATGGAGTTTGGGTAATTGTTGATCGACTTACTAAGTCAGCACATTTCATTCCAGTTCGAGAGAAGTTTTTATTAAATCGGTTAGCTGAACTTTTTATCTCAAAGATTGTTAAGTATCATGGTGTGCCAGTCAGCATTGTTTCAGATCGAGACCCGAGGTTTACATCTAAATTCTGGACGGCATTCCAAGAAGTTCTAGGTTCGAGGTTATTGTATAGTACTGCATATCATCCTCAAACTAATGGACAGTCTGAGAGGACTATTCAGACACTAGAGGATATGTTAAGATCTTCTGTTTTGCAGTTTAGTGATGCATGGCATACGCGTTTGAACTTGATGGAATTTACCTACAATAACAGTTATCACTCGAGTATTGGTATGTCACCATTTTTGGTATTGTATGGTAAATCATGTCGGAGAGGTCGGAGAAAGAATGTTAGAGGGCCCAGAGATAGTGGACGAGACTATAGGAAATATGTAGGTGATTAAATCTAACCTAAAAGCGGCCCAAGATCGTCAGAAGAGTTTAGCTGATCGACATGCTACTGATCGAACATATAATGTAAGTGATTGGGTTTTCTTGAAGTTATCACCATGGAAATGTGTTGTAAGGTTCGGGAAGAAAGGGAAATTGAGTCCCAGGTATATCAGACCGTATCAGATTACGGAGCGGATTGGCGAAGTAGCTTATAAACTTGATTTGCCTCCAGAGTTGTCCAGAGTACATAATGTGTTTCATGTGTCGATGCTTCGCCATTATATTTCAGATCCATCGCATGTATTACCTCCACAGCAGTTAGAGATTAATCCTGGTTTGTCTTACGAGGAGGAGCCGATTACTATACTGGACTGGAAAGATAAGATTCTAAAGAACAAGACAGTGCATTTGGTGAAAGTTTTATGGAGGAATCAATTAGTAGAGGAAGCAACCTAGGAGACAGAAGAGCAGATGAAAGAGTTGTATCCACGATTGTTTTATGAGTTTTAGTGGATTGTACTTGTTATGTAAATTTCGGGGACGAAATTTTATTAAGGATGGTAGATTGTAATAGCCCGTCCCGAGATGTCGTATCAGGGACATGAAATGACGTTTTTACCCTTAAGCGTTAGTGATTGTGTGTGTGTCATTGGGCTATGTTTGGACCTAATTGAAACTAAGCCTAATAATATGATTTTGTTAGTTAGGATTGGATAAGAACCAAACACACACACACACACACACACTTACATGCACACGTGTACACCCTTCCCATTTCTGTCTGTCTCTCTCTCATTCTTCTCGAGTTTTCTTCCATTTTCTCTGCAACTCGTACGGACATTATCACACCTCTCGATCGTGGCACGGATCGAGACTTCAAACTCCATTTTCATGCTCCTTACAACCTTGTGAACCCAACCATACCCTTAGTTTGGTTTGAAACCCTCGAAAACCCTTGAAACCGTGAAGCTCCGTTGAGGGCACTATTCATGTGCTCGCAAACCAGGGAGTTTTAGGGAATTCTAAGATCATTGGGAGTCTTAGAACCTTCTCACGAAGCTCGGAGAACAATTTTGGTGGTTTTTGGACGTCGGGAAAGCTAGTTTTGAAGTTGGCCGGATTTCGTGGTTTTTCTCCGGCGAGATTCTGTCGTGTTTTGAGCTTTAAAGAGGTATAAAACTCTTCCCCTTGTCCTAAGCTTTGATTTAGTGTAAATTTCAAGAAGTTTGGTTGAAAATCGAGTTAAAAATTAAGGTTATAAGGTTTTTCGCCGGTGCCGGATTCTGGCGACTGATGTAGGGGACAAGGGAATCTTGATGGAATATTCTTAACGGAGTTAACGGCGTCAGTTAACCTTAACGGAATATTCTGGAGATTTAACGAAATATTACCTAACGGCGTTAGGGTTTTCGTCAGCATGCGACGTGACCGAGCGTGGGCGGCGCGTGTTGCCGTGCCTTGGCCGGCGCGTGAGGGCGGGTGGGGCTTCAGAAAATTATTCTAAAATTATGGGGGTGTTCGTGGGTTTGAGTAGAGCATGATGGTATATTTAAACACCCCAATTGAGCAATGTATGAGAAGTTAATTACCTAAGTTTGGTTATGTGCGTAATTAACGATTGTATAGTTGTTTCGCATATAGGTGAGATTTATCCTGAGTACGAGTGCAGCCACGCAAGGCTTGGGGGCTACGATCCGTCTACTTATCAGTGAGTGGGCTTTTGTTTTCAGTATATTTATATACTTGGCTGATTCCCAGAAATACGTTTTGAATGATTTTATGAAATTGAATGCCATGTCAAATGCCATATATATTTATTGCTATGTTTATGCGATTATATGTTGTGGCACTGCGGACGCCAGGTAAGTCAGGTGAGTATGTATTTTTGTTATGATGATTATGGTGATATCGATGAGATTAGCATATGGCTCATTTACCTGTACATCGGGGTTTGTGCTCCGCCAGAGTAGGGCTTAGCTTTCACGTGACCGTTCACCTCCTGCACCTTACGCTCACCTTGGATCCAAGGCAGGTGCCAGCCTGTCGTACAGACCACCATAGGTGGTTCTGACTTGTAGGTGACCCGCGATTCGTCGTCAGCCTTCACGTGATCGTAGCACAGAGCGTTTTTATATACCCAGCTTGTCGTACAGACCAATACAGGTGGTTCCGACCTGGGTGCAAGTTATTGATTGAGAGTTTGGATTGAGGATTTATTTGAGGAGCCATAGATTCAGCCGTACAGGTCAAGATAGGTGACTCCGGCTGACTTATATGTATTGCCGGCATGTTATGCATTGAGATATCACCTGATTGACTTTGATGATATATGTTGCATACTTTGATATTGGATATGGTTTATTCGGACATGGCAATATTTGAATGTTGGTTTTCAGTATGAGTACGTATATAAAATAAATCCCCAAATTAATAGAAAATATATTCAAACTTTGTAAGAAATTAGTATATTAGATAAAGAACCAGTTAGTTTAACAGATTTTGCATCACAAGTAGCTAGTAGTAATATTCTAATTAGACAAAATAATTAGGGCTCGTTTGAATATGCTACTCTATAAAGTAATTTTACTCACTAGTGGTTTTTGTTTGTAACACTTTTCAGTAGCGCTTTTATAAGGAAGCAGTTTGTTATTTGGCATGCAACCAATTAAATGCTTTTATATTGTATAGAAGTGCTTTTTAATTAAATAGAGTGTTTGGTTGTCAAATGAAAAAAAAAAGCTTTCAATAATAATTCTCAATAATCTTTTCACAAGAGTGCAAAATGCATATAGTCTTATCTATATTATATTCATGAGAATAGGCGAGCAGTCTGTAAAATTTGAGAATTGATGTTATGATTCATAATACATTCTAAAAACAACAATCATGCATAGTATTTGTTATATAATAATGTAGGATATGTTAGCATTAAGAATAACAATCATTAATGTTGCAGGAAGTTTATTATCAGTAAGTTAAAAATAACAATCATAAAAAACAATAATCATGCATAATATATTATCAGTAAGTTTGCTTTGTGTTGCTTCACAACAATCACCAAACAAATATCTATGAAGACAATGAACGATCTCCAAACAAATAATGCGGGAAATATCTATAGAAGGTCAATGAACGATCACCAAACAAATAATGTAGAAAATATCTTCGGAAGACAAATGAACGGTCACCAAACAAAATTATTTTCGTATGGTTCAAAATTTAGAACAATTTCGGCAAATATAACATATCACCAATTAAATTCACACACTACATACAAATTTAAGATAAGAAATAGCATATATACGTTCACAAAATTTTCAGATGATGAAGTTGTAAAGAGATTTGGGAAAGATAGAGCCCAAGAGATGGGAGATCAAGAAAACTGCTCTAGCCTACAAAATAATCTAAACATAAAAAAAATCTTTAGGTTTTCAACGTGCATTCTAAAAAATGTTGTTGATGGCAGTTTTAATGTTTTTTAAAGCGTAATGGCATTTTAGACTTTGCAAAAATTTAAAAATAGGAATAATTTTGGAATTGAAAATTTTGTGTGCAAATGAAGCAAAGTGCTTCCCATGTTTTCTCTGCGCATCACTTTTAGGAGGAAGCATCTCCTTGGTGCTTCTTACTGCTTTTACTTCCAACTAAAAGCACTCTTAAAATATTTGACAGACGACATTTTTTTAAATTGAAGTGCTTTTACTTATTAAGAAAAGTTTTTGGCTCTTTCAAAAGTGCAACCAAACGAGTCTTTAATCATTCAATTAGTTTTAAATTTAGCATAAAAATTAGATCAAGTTGAAGATCAAATAGTAGAAATCAATCAAGTTATACATAACACATTTTCATCATTGCCACCACCTTTATTACAAAAATTAGAAAATTTAATTTTGAGTACGAATAATCATATTAGAAGACCTAAGATTAGTCCCCTTGATAATAGAAATAGAACTCTTCAAAAAAAAAAAAAGGAAAAGAAATAGTGAGAGCAGCAATATTTATCCCATTGAGGAAGAAGTACAAGAATCTATTAGAAGAGGATTTGAGAGAACTCAGAAAAATAAATATATTTGAATCATTTACGCTTATTTGAAAATAAAAGTAAAATTGTAAGTATAGTCAATATGAAATTAGTTGTATTGATAAAGAAGTCATACTTACATTTAATTAGTAATGAAGCAGTTAATCAATTGAAAAAAAATTACAATTTAGCAAAATTCATATAGGCACCATTATGACTAAAAATTTGACGAAAACACAAATGGGTACAAAAGCTTTAGTGTAATTACCAACAACAATAGCTGAAGTAGATTTAAGTTCAAATTTAGCAGTCATAGATTGTATTTCGAATATGTTACGATAATTAATGAATTTAATAAATATATTAAAGTAAGCGTAAGAACAAAATATCTAATAAATATAATCATAAATTTCATTTAGAGTTTCAAGATTTGGTTCAAACATTTGGAAGTAAGCATGTAAATATGATAGAAGCAAAACTTCTAGGTAATAACATTTTAGAAAGAGCCCAATGGACATTACCTAATTTACAAGTAGCGAAAATAGGCAGTCAGATCATGTACAAATATATGAAACTAATGCAGGAGACACAACAATTAGGTTTAGTAATTATAAGCAATTAGAGAATTTAGAAGATGATGAAAGTAAAATTGAAAGAATTCGTGAAAGTATTCATATGCCTTAAATTTATCGAACATAATTTTGATCATGCCTGATGACACCCCGACCCGGAATGTCCACTAGGACTCCGAATCAAGCTGTGCTGGCCAACACCAGGAAGGTGAGGAAGCCATAAAGTGTGATAATGCATAAACTATGAATAAATTTAAACCTAGAAGTGCCTAAATACACGAGTGCTCGGTGAGCGGGTATGGACCCATACACACGTGATACAGAGCATAAGCAAAGTACAAGAAGGTAAAACAATGATTATACCACCATAAGAAGCCACCTGTACTGGGAAGTGCCACGAATCGTCGTTGATACGAAAACTTTGCTACTAGAATCTGGAGGGGTGCAAAATAGAAAATGTGAGTGGGCGAAAACAAAGCTTTTCAAAAACCATTCACTTATCAAAAGTAATAACCCCTCACCGTAAAACCTGTATAATTTTCTAGAAAATAGAATACATATTTATATCGAAACAATGTTCAGAATAGAAACATCCATATGTATGCCATGCCCAATATCTCAACATAATGAAATAAGTAAACCAGGTGAAGTAAATCCATGGAAAGTAATATGTTAGCCGGATCCACCTATTATGGCCTGTACGGCTGAACCCATAATATGTCAGCCGGATCCATCTTTTGTGGCATGTAAGGCTGAACCTATAGCTCATCAAATATCCAAGTAATATGTTAGCCGGATCTACCTCTTGTGGCCTGTACGGCTGAACCTATAGCTCATCAAATATCCCTGCACACGAGTCAGAACCACCTCTAGTGGTCTGCACGACAAGACTGGGTGTAAATAAATACGCTCAAGTGCTACGATCACGTGAAGACTGTGCGAATAGTCGCGGGTCACCTACGAGTCGGAACCACCTATAATGGTCTGTACGACATGCCTGTGCACCTACCTTGGATCCAAGGTAAGCGTAAGGTGCGGGAGGTGAACATCACGTGAAGGACTGTGCCCTGGCCATGGGCGGGAACACTAACTGCATTTAATATACATGTACGACTCATGGGCAACCTGTACGACAATGTCGGAGTTGCCTATTATTGCAACCTATACGACAATGTCGGAGTTGCCTAAAACATAAATGTAGTCATGTCATGACTTAATCATTTCAACTAATACCATAAACTCACCTAAACCTACCTGTGTGTCCTGCGTTCACCTTCGCACTTCAAAGCGTTCACAATAATTATGTGCAGATAATATACATATAGATATGCCATGATGCAATCTGAAATTCAACCATATCATAGTATTTCCAATATGAATTTATATAGAAATGGGGAAGATTATGGAGGGTTTTCCAAATGGTGGTTTGAAGTGATTCGCCGGAAAAATGGCTAAAACCCGTCGGAAGTGGCAAGAAAACCCGACCGGGTCGGGTCGCCCACTCGCGGGTCAAGGATCCACCGCACCCCCTTCTCTCATTTTCTCTCCTTTCTTTTCTCTCCCATTCGTCCAATCCTCATCTCCTTCTTCCTGATAGGGCAGCAGCCCTTTCCACTTCTCTCATCCGATTGGGCAGCTCTGCCCAATCTCTTCTTCCCCCCTTTTCCACCAGCCACACACACACATATATATCATAAAAATCATTTAGTAATAATAATAAAAATATAGTGTAAGATAATTAAAATAGTGATTCATTCCAAATACTTTCGAGTTCGTAACTCAATAAAACTTTAACAGTAACTCCAAATTCACTTCTACTTATGCCTGCGAGTCTGTAAGATTGAGCTCGAGCCAAATATGTCAAGAAACATGACAAAATATATGAGAATCACATACGTCCTCGAAAAATCAAGCTTTGCCCCTAGGTATTTCCGTAATTTCACGTATTAAAATTATAAAAACCATAACTTTCAAAGACGGGCTGTTACAAACTACCCCCCTTAAGAAAATTTCATCCCCGTAATTTAAAATAACTTGCTAAAAGTAAAATACTCGAAAATAGAGAGAAAAATATGTATGTAAACACATACGCAAGAAAGGAATCGAGTTAGAGTGGCTGCATAAAAAAAATGCCAATTCGTCGCGATCGGATTGTAATTATTCCTCTTTCATGCCTCCAAGTTCATACTTCCTTCCTATATAATATTATAATACCCTTATAAATAAAATAATGTAGTAAGAAAATATTTGTACAAAAAAAATTAAACCCAAAATGGAAATGGACCTCGCCAAACATTCGTCGTCTCACGAATATCGAAAATGAGTCCGAACCATAGCTAACTAGTAAATGTTGCCGTAGATAAGCCGTCTTGCCCACCTGCTTAGTGAACCTAACAATTAGGCCATGATATTTCAATCTGCAGCCCGTAACACCAATAACTCATCGCCGTCACAACAAGCTAGCGAGAAGTTCCCGAGGATGCCAAAATATCATTTTGTTTCTCCTGTGCTATTATGCTTAAATTGTCTTATTCATAACTCGATCGCAATACCGTATTATCCTAGAGCACACTAAAACAATTGCTAAAAAAATGTTTCGACATCCACATTTCCACAACTCAAAGTCATTTGGAATTCTTTTCGGTAAGTCTGGTAAACTTGCAAAAAGATTATACTCCAATGGTTCCCGCTAACATCGATATGAAACTGGCACACGCGCCCGCCAAGTCGATCTATCATGAATTCCTCACTAACTCAGCGAGAAATCATGTCGAGAAAGCTAACAGAACACTCAAGAATTTGAGGGTTAAAACAAGTTCATGAAATCTAGAGTACAAGATATCTGGATTAAATATGCAATTTCAATTTCTAAGTGGTCATCTTAGACAGTTTGTCAACCTCCGAAATGACATGGGGAACAGACTAGTGACTCAAAATCAACCAAATTACCTTTAATACTGGGGGGTGAAACCGAGGGTACGAACATAATTGACGTAGGCTAGAATATCAAAGAGTCGGACAATTTTCAAAAATAGTGAATTATGCCGAAATACTAAACAATTCCGTTATTGCCTCAGACCAAAAAGTAGAAAGGTCGAATTTAAGAATAAGCTAACAAAGTTTCGTGATGATCAAATAGTAACATCACAAAATATTAGAACTACCAGGGACCGAAAGTAATTTCCCAAAATGTTCTTCCGTCAAGTGCTACCACTTTAGCACCATCGCCACTCGAAACAATTCTAGAGTCTTGACAAAAATAGACTTCGGAGGAAATTCTAATAGGTAATATTCTAACAGATACTATCAAGAAATCAAAACTAGCTAGGATTTCCAATCTCAAAAGGATCAATGTTAAAGGCGGAAGAATAGTGATAGAATTATTTGGTAAAATCTCCGGTGATACACGGTTATCAATACATTAACTTAGGCCATCAACTTGCTTCAAATCTACACATTTCTTCCACAAGGGAAATCTTTGTTTTAATTCTAAGGACATTCGCCAAAAATGATTTTCTAAAATGTCGTCAAGACAACAAAACTGTCCAAAACTTAGGAAAAGCTAGCATATTTTTCCATATTCGACAAGGTGGCAAGATTCGAACATCAGACACAAAACTAAGAATGCTTACATCACGCGTGTGATGAACGCAATACTGCCCAACATATGCTCTGATACCAATTTGACACACCCCGACCCGGAATGTCCACTAGAACTCCGAATCAAGCTGTGTTGGCGGACACCAGGAAGGTGACGAAGCCATAAAGTGTGATAATGCATAAACTATGAATAAATTTAAACCTAGAAGTGCCTAAATACACGAGTGCGCGGTGAGCGGGTATGGACCCATACATACGTGGTACAGAGCATAAGTAAAGTACAGTAAGGTAAGATAATGATTATACCATCATAAGAAGCCACATGTACTAGGAAGTGCCACGAATCCTCGTCGATACGAAAACTTTGCTACTAAATCTGGAGGGGTGCAAAATAGAAAATGTGAGTGGGCGAAAACAAAGCTTTTGAAAAACCATTCACTTATAAAAAATAATAACCCCTCGCCATAAAACCTGTATAATTTCCCAAAAAATAGAATACATATCTATATCAAAACAATGTTCAGAATAGTAACATCCATATGTATGCCACGCACAATATCTCAACATAATGAAATAATGAAACCAGGTGAAGTAAATCCATGAAAAGTAATATGTCAGCCGGATCCACCTCTTGTGGCCTGTATAGCTGAACCTATAACTCATCAAATATCAAAGTAATATGTCAGCTGGATCCACCTCTTGTGGCCTGTACGGTTGAACCTATAGCTCATCAAATATCCCTGCACATGAGTTAGAACCACCTTTAGTGGTCTGCACGACAAGACTAGGTGTAAATAAATACGCTCAAGTGCTACGATCACGTGAAGACTGTGCGAATAGTTGCGGGTCACCTATGAGGCACAACAACATATAGTGGTCTGTATGACAGGCCTGTGCACCTACCTTGGATCCAAGTTGAGTGCAAGGTGCGGGAGGTGAACATCACGTGAAGGACTGTGCCCTGGCCACGGGCAGGAGCACTAACACCAGGGTGCAGGTTTATGAGCTCTAACTGCATTTAATATACATGTACAACTCATGGGCAACCTGTACGACAGTGTCGGAGTTGCCTATTATTGCAACTTGTACGACAATGTCGGAGTTGCCTAAAACATAAATGTAGTTATGTCATAACTTAATCATTTCAACTAATACCATAAACTCACCTGAACTTACCTGTGTGTCCTGCGTTCACCTTCGCACTTCAAAGCGTTCACAATAATTATGTGCAGATAATATACATATAGATATGCCATGATGCAATCTGAAATTCAACCATATCATAGTATTTCCAATATGAATTTATATAGAAATGGCATAAAACGCATAAGCTGTAATGCCCCACTCTCGAACTATTTATTTTCGGGAATAATTATCGGTGACAAGTCCAATTAAACACTAGTTTAATTAACTATCATTACTTACGATTCTTTGCTTCAACTTCTCAATTCCTCACATATTAATTTATGACCAACATTTAACCACCATATCATAAGGTTAAATCTCAGAGTTCACCAAGATGCTTCACATTGCTCAGTTCCCCAAACATGGCTTTTGTTTCAATTATTGTATGGCTGCATCTAACATTTTGTTAGACTGCCTACATACCCTAAACAGGGATCAACCCATTCGTAGTTCACATTTCCAAAATTCAAACCAAATCCAAATATATTCATTTAATCCAACATATACTACAATCGTACTAATATTCAAACCACAACAGTTAGGTCTCAAAAGCATAATTAGAATAACGAATTTCACAAAAAGACACCATGTCGGTTCCCTGGCTGTGCGCCGCTGCACCAGCCGTCGCGGGTGGTGGTCGGCCGCCCCGGCTCGCCGAAAAACTCAACTATTTCTAAAAATTCTCAAAAATTACAGAAATGAAGATCTCAAAGAGTAGAGCAAACTTTATACCTGCGGCGAAGGCCAATTTGGCCGAAAAACACCTCAAACTGGCCACGAACCGCCGGAAACCCTTGTTTTGGGTGTTCTTGATTCGTCTCCAAAACAACTTCGACGCCCCAACCAATGAATGGGCTTTGTTCCAGACCTCAAGGGGAGTCTAATGGTGGTATTAATTGGATGGAATTGTTTCAGAATTGGGGGATCGAAGGCATGGGTTCATCGCACCCACCGGTGTAGTTTTTCCCAAATTCAAGGCTAAATTTCATGATTTTTGGGGTGTATTAGGGAGAGGGAAGACTATGGAGGGTTTTCCAAATGGTGGTTTGAAGTGATTCATCGGAAAAAGGGCTAAAACTTGTCAGAAATGGCAAGAAAACCTGACCAGGTCGGGTCTCCCACTCGCTGGTCAAGGATCCCTTGCTCCCTTTTCTCTCCTTTTTCTTTTCTCTCCTTTCTTTTCTCTCCCATTTGTCCAATCCTCATCTCCTTCTTCCTGATAAGGCAGCAGCCCTCTCCACTTCTCTCCTCCGATTGGGCAGCTCTGTCCAATCCTCATCTCCTTCTTCCTGATAGTGTAAGATAATTGAAATAGTGATTCATTCCAAATACTTTCGGGTTCGTAACTCAATAAGACTTTAACCGTGACGCCAAATTCACTTCTACTTGTGCTTACGCGTCCGTAAGATTGAGCTCTAGCCAAATATGTCAAGAAACATGACAAAATATACGAGAATCACATATGTCCTCGAAAAATCAAGCTTTGCTCCTAGGTATTTCTGTAATTTCACGTATTAAAATTATAAAAACCATAACTTTTAAAGACGGGCTGTTACACCTGAGACAAGCTCATAGAAAATACTGATAATTTAGATGAGAAATAATATTTAGAAACTATAAAAAAAAAATGATTTATGATTACACAAGATATCAGATGAAGAAATGAAAAATTAATATTAGATAGAGGAGTAGAACATATTTGAGGAGCAAAAAAATACCATAATTTATTAGATTTAAAAATTGAATGTAACTTAGAAAAGAAGAGTGGAACATCAAAAGTAGATAATAATTCAATATACACTATTAGAATAGACCAACTGTTTTTTTAGGCAAATAGGTGAGCAATATATTACTGAACAAAGAGGAGTAAATTACATGGATGAAAATTTGGTTGGACCACCTAAAAAAAAGTAGAAGAAATGACTCACCAAGAATCGGTTATTTCATCAGCATCTTCATTTTTATCTAAGATCAAATTTGATACATGTAGGTGTATATAGTTTAAATCGATTGTTAAACTGCCAATTCAATCACTTTTCAATATCCAATATCTCCATCTTCCAATTTTAGATTTTAACTTGAAATGAATAGATTCTAGGCATCTCATTTAGCAAAATGAGCAGTGGATAGTGAAAACTCATTTTTCTGACATTCACAACCATAGGGGCACTTTTCTTAGCAATATAGTGCTTAGCTTAAAGTCAGAATGCTTTCCAGTTGTATTGAGTTTGCTTGACTAACCAATTTTGTATGGCACCTACTAGTAGTTCATTTGATCATTTGAATTAGTGAGCTACAATGCTGCGTCCTTTAGATTTTTTTTAGTATGCTATTGACTGGAAAATATTATCTATCTGTTCTACTTATCAAATGACTTGAGAATCAAAGTGAAAAACAACTTTTGTGATCTTTTAATCTAAAGCTAGATCCCCTACTCTATTTTATGAACCAGGAAAAGGAAATAGGGGAATTAGAGGTAGCCTAATATTTATGGTTTCATAATCCTTAGCATGTGCGCCCCCTTTTTTAAAAAAAAAAGAAAAAAAAATTAGACTCCTTGGTTATGTCCACTAGATATGCATATCACATAAATTTATACTCCACAAAGGAGCATTATGATTGAGAGAAATTGCTTCTAACCGAGTTATATATATATATATATATATATATATATATATATATATATATATATATATATATATATAGGTTGTGAAACAAAATATGGACAGGGAATTGAGGTATCAGCTGTGTAAACCATAGTGCAGAAATGAAGAACACAGATTGTAGAGAAAGCAAGAAAACTTAGAGAAGAAGATAAGACAGCTTAGAGAGAGAACTAGAGAGATCTTCTAGAGAGAGAAACATAAATCTTTGTATATATTTTCTTAATGACAGTAATCCATACAATCCCGCATATATAGGGAGATCTTATTACAACCATATCTTCTAACAGCATCCTTATCTAATCTTAACAGACTAACTAATTTCCTCTCTTATAGATTGCCAAGTGTCACAATCCTAAGCATTCATTTATATATTCTAACATCCCCCCTCAACCTTATGTTTGGAGAAACCAAGCATAAGTTTAGAACAATGAGTGTGGAAAATAGGTGGACTGAGACCCTTTGTGAGAATATCAGCAAACTGCTCCGAAGAAGACACAAACTGAACTAGTAGCTTCTTTGTGGCAACTCGTTCTCGGACAAAGTGAACATCGATCTCAATGTGCTTTGTCCATTGATGTTGAATTGGATTGAAAGAGAGGGCTATAGCGGACAAGTTGTCACAAAGCAACACAGGAGTATATAAAAGCTTAAGTTGCAGAAAAGTAAGTAATTGTTGAATCCAATCCAACTCTGCAGCTGTTGAAGACAATGCCCTATACTCAGCCTCGGTTGAAGAACGAAAGACGGTTTGTTGCTTTTTAGAATACCAGGATATGGGATTATTGCCCAAGAAAATAACCAAGCCAGTAGTAGAGCGTCTGTCATTAGGGTCACTAGCCCAATCAGCATCACTAAAAGCTTTAAGGATCAAATCTCCTTTGCTATAAGTAACACCATAGGAAGCTGAACCTTTTAAGTATCGCAATATGCGTTTCACAACAGTAAAATGAGCAATCATATGAGCTTGCATAAACTGACAAACCTGATGAACATAAAAAGTTATATCAGGTCGAGTGAAGACAAGATACTGCAATGCACCAACTATGCTTCTGTATAATCCTGGATTATTAAATGGTTGACCATCATCTTTAAGCAATCTGTTGGAAGGCAAACAAGGAGTGGCAGCAGCTTTACAATCCAACATATCAGTTTTCTTCAATAAATCCATGATATACTGCTCTTGAGATAAGAACAGCCCCTGTGAAGTTCGAGTAATTTGAATACCCAAGAAAAAATGCAGTGGACCAAGATCTTTAAGATCAAATTCCTTGGTGAGATCTGTAATAACCTATTAAATAGCCTCCGTTGCACTCCCAGTGATGATAATATCACCCACATACAATAACAACAAAACAATTGAACCACCAACATGCTTAACAAAGAGAGAAGAGTCTGAGTAAGTATTACTGAATCCCAACTGAGGCAAAAAATGTGTAAACCGATCATTCCAGGCTCGTGGGGCTTGTTTCAGGCCATAAAGAGATTTATGTAACCTGCAAACTAAGTGTGGATACCTAGAATCCTCAAAACCTAGAGGTTGAGACATGTAGACCTCTTCTTGAAAAATGACATGAAGAAATGCATTCTTGACATCCAACTGTCTCAACGGCCAATTGAAATGAGCTGCCAAGGCAAGGATTAATCTCACAGTGGTGGGCTTCACAACAGGGCTGAAAGTTTCACCGTAATCGAGCCCTTGTTCTTGACTAAACCCCTTGGCAACCAATCGAGCTTTGTGCCGAGCAATAGTCCCATCAACATTTCTTTTCACTTTAAACACCCATTTACACCCAACCAAATTCTTATGAGGTGGAAGATCAACCAAACTCTAAGTCTTCTGCAAAGACAGTGCATCAATCTCTTCCTGCATTGCCTTATCCCACACAGAAACTTTTAAAGCAGATTTATAAGTGGCAGGCCCAGTCTTTGTTAAATCCACATAAGCTGCAGTATCAACATAAGTGAAAAATACCTTCTTTTTAACAATACCACTCTTGGACCTCGTTTGCATATGATGCAAATTCAGTGGAGGAATAGTATGAACCACTTGTAATGTCTCAAGACTAAATTCAGGTGCCACAGAGAGTGGAGATCCTTGAGCAACAATGGACTGAGATAATGGTTGGGGTGATGGTTGAGAGGTTGGTTGAGATATGGGTTGAAATGATGAGTAAGGTGATGGTGAAGGTGAGGATGAGGATAATGTAGTATCTGGAAATAAGGACAATGATGTATGAGGTGTTACTAGGATATTTTGAAGGTTTAGAACCACAAATGGATAAGTATGGGAATCAGGTGTGGGAGAAGATGCAAGTTTAGTATCCAAAGTAATATATGGAAAATCAATCTCATTAAAAATCATATGCCTAGGGATATAAATCCTCTTATGCCTCAGTTCATAGCAAATATAGCCTTTATAATTGGAGGCATAACCTAAAAGCACACATTTAGCAGTCTTAGGTTGTAATTTGTTATTGTTGTAAGGCTTCAAAAATGGATAACAAGCACACCCAAAGACCCTAAGATGTTGAATTTCTGGAATGGCAAAGTATAGCATTTCAAAATGAGACTTATTGTTGATGACAGATGATGGCATTCTGTTAATTAAGTAAATGGCAGTGTGACAAACAAAGGTCCAGAATTTCGAAGGTAAATGAGCATTTTGCAAAAAGGTAATTGCAGTTTCAACAATATGTTTATGTTTCCTTTCGGCCAAACCTTTTTGCTCAGATGTATAAGGGCAGGACTTATGATGGGATATACCGTGGACAGTAAGAAATGACTGAAATGATCTGCCAATATACTCTCATCCCCTATTGCTCTGTAAAATTTTGATTTTTGCGAAAAATTGAGTTAACACAGAATTGTAAAAGGAGACATAGATGGAAGAAAGATCTGATTTATTTATTAAGGGAAAAATCCAGGAAAATCTGACACAATCATCAACAAATATGACATAGTATTTGTAACCATCAATTGATGTACATGGTGCAGGTCCCCACAAATCACTACGAACAATTTCAAAAGGTATAATAGACCTAGAGGAGACAGGAAAAAAGAGAAGTTTACTAAACTTACCCTCTAAACAACTTTGACAAACAATAGGGTGCACATCTTTTACAACAGTAACATTGGATTTACTAAGCATAAGAGATACTGTAGAGTTGGAAGGATGAGCTAAATGACTGTGCCAAAGTGTAGTCTTGACAGGGTGTCCAAGGCATGCAATTACTGGATAAACTTGTTTCTAAGCTGCATGAGGAAGAACATGAACGAATGGTATATGGTATAGTCCATTGTTGCATAGTCCTTTATATATGATTCTCTATGTGGCTTTGTCCTGAATCCAAAAACAAAATGCATTAAACATGAGCCAACAATTATTGTCCAAACAAATTCGATGAACTAACAGCAAGTTATGAGTAATTCTGGGAACATAAAGAACATAATTTAATTTGATAGACTGCACAGGAGTTTTGAGAAGGGAATGCCCAAAATGAGTGATTGATAAACCTTCACCATTTGTTGTTTGCATTGTTTAATTATGAGGATATGGAGAAGCCAATGACAAATTGTTCAAATCATTAGTCAAATGATTGGTAGCACCAGAATCTGTCAACCAAACTTGAGGTGAAGCTGAATTTGATGAAGAGGATGGCATAGATGACATATTATAAGAAGATGATGCATTCATAGAAACTGGCAACTGAGAAGAGGGCATATTCATCATAGACGACATATTATTCATCACATGAGGCATAGTATTCATAAACTGAGGATATTGCATTGAACCAGGATAAATTGCATTCATGGCAGTCATTTAGGATCCAGAAGTCTTGGCTTTATTTCTATAGAAACATGTCTTGGCAGTGTGATTGGTTCTATCACAAATCTGACTGGACTTAGAAGGTTCAGCATCTCTAAAAGCACAATTGACAGCAGAATGACCTTGTTGAGAACACAATTGACAAATAACTCTGGCCTTGATTATTAGAATATATGTTGCCCTGATTGTTATTTGATTTCCCTTTACCTTTGTATTTGGAACGATTGCCACCATTGAAGAAATTGGATTGCCCAGAATTCCCACTGTGATAACCAGAAGTACCATTGTGATTCCCATTAGTAAAACCATTACTGCCATTTTAGAACCCAGAATTACCATTGTAATTTTGTTTTTGAGCCATCAAAACAGTGGGAAAAGTAACAGAAGAGTTACTCTCAAGAATTGCTTATTCAGCAAGCAATTAAGCACGAAACTCCTTGAGTGTAATCATACTTTCACGACCACGAATAAGACACCAAAATGTGTTATATTTAGCTGGAAGACCATTTAAAGCCAAGATAACAATATCCTCATCAATAAAATTAACCCCTGCTGCAGACAGATAATCTCTAGTCTTCTCTATGCGCTGAAGATATTAACTCACAGAATCAGCTCATTTCTTGATAGTTTGTAAGTCAGACTTCATTTGGAAAATGGAAGTCTTTGTAACTGTAGAAAATTGTTCCTGAAGACGCACCCATAAATCTCTTGCACTGGTGCTCCCAATTGCACAAGAAATTGCAAGCGGAGACAAAGTAGCAATGATAAGTTGCATTAGTGCTCTATTGTGCATCTTCCAAATGTTAAACTCATCAGATTCAACTCTGGAATTGGAACCAGTGGATACAACCTCTGAATCTGCAAAACTTGAAGAAGTAAACTGAAAGGGGCAAGGATGGGATCCGTCCACAAAATTCATAATGACATACCTTTCGAGCACCAATTTCATCTGAAAATGCCATTGAAGATAGTTGGTATCATCTAACTTAACAGAAACAAATGAAGAAACCGATGAAATCAACCCAGTAATTGAGGATTGTAAAATTTGCAATTGACTTGCTGTAACCATCTTGATCAGTTTTTGTTGAGACCCAACAACAAACACTTGGTGTGCAGAAATTCGAAGAAAGAGAGAAGAGAAGAATGGGTAGTCGGCCAAAACCCAAATCAACAGAAACAGTCACAAAGAAGAGAAATGAGGTCGCGGAAGCAAGAAACCCAGATCGAAGAAGTTTGCGGTTAAGCTAATTCGGCGAGTGATACCATGTAAACCATAGTGCAGAAATGAAGAACACAGATTGTAGAGAAAGCAAGAAAACTTAGAGAAGAAGATAAGACAGCTTAGAGAGAAAACTAGAGAGATCTTCTAGAGAAAGAAACAGAAATCTTTGTATGTATTTTCTTAATGACAGTAATCCATACAATCCTTCATATATAGGAAGATCTTATTACAACCATATCTTCTAACATCATCCTTATCTAATCTTAACAAACTAACTAATTTCCTCTCTTATAGATTGCCAAGTGTCGCAATCCTAAGCATTCATTTATATATTCTAACAAGCTGAAGGTGATGTGTATAGCTTTGGTGTGATTCTACTGGAGATTATGACACGAAAAGACCAACAACTGATGTTTTTGGTTGAGCTTGATTTAAGAAAGTGGGTGAGTTCTGCATTTGATGTCACATTGAAGGAGGATGCATAGCTGATGTTTTTGGGTGAGCTTGATTTAAGGAAGTGGGTGACTTCTGCATTTGATGTCACATTGAAGGATGATGCGTACTCGAGAGACACACTTGGTGCTGCAGTGGAGAGCTACAAGTTTAAGTTTGGCTTCAAGATGATACAATATAGTGGAAAAAGAAGACAGAATTTTGAAATTTAGTAACTACTTTTATTTATAAAAAAAAATATTGAAAATTAGGAACTAAAACTTAAAAACCCCCAAATTTTGAGAACTTATTAAAGTAATTTTTATTTCACAATTAAAATAAATTATCAAATAAAATTTTAGTTAAAAAAAATTAAAAACAAAATAATTATCTAAGGGGCAAAATAAATTAATATCTTGGAGGCTAAAGAATATTATTATGGACATGAGTCTATATTCTGGAAGCATGTTGTTAGAAAAGTAAATTTTGTTTTGGATGCAGCAGTATTAGGGTAGGCTTTAAAAGTACAAACTCTTATATCTGGAATGGATGTTTGCCGCATGTGGCTAATCGGGTCCTCTTGTTTGATTACAATGATGCTAGTTATGTGAATGCAGATTTCTGCCGTCTTTTCATTTGACGAAAATGCATCTCCAAAATAATAACACCTAAGATTAAGGCCAAAAGCCTCAAGCGCCCACGATGAATGGGGGGGCTTTGGCCGAAGAATCTCCGATGCCAAAGTTAGAATTTTGAAAATAATGTGTTTAGGAGTTTGTGGGTAGCAAATGGCTTAGCTTTTTAGTGGGATAATATAGCTATTTATAGGGGAGTGGCCGACTCTATTTGGAGAATAGTGGCCGGCCACATATGGTGTAATTGGGTGAATAATTGCAAGATATTATGTGAAATAATATCTTGCCATTAACATGGCAACGAATCCTAAATTAAATAGGAAATTTAGGAGTTACCTTTTGAATAAGGATTTAATGATGAGTGATGAAAAAGATTTGAATAAATACCATTCTGATCACCTTTGACTCTTCCTTGATTGAGCCGTTATTGTCCGATGCATGCACGTGGGAACCCCGATGTGCCTCGAGGGTAATTTTGTCATTTTAACCCAAAAGTCCACGTATCGCCTCCACAATTTTCTTGATTATTTTTGGCTCCACACTGATCTCAATTCTTTCATTGAGAAGATAAACAAGTTGGAGTCTAAGCTCGTCGCTTTGAAGGGGTCCAATATCTCTGCCCCTACTTCTCTACAACTTGATACCGCTCGCTAGGATCATTGACTTGAAGACTAGGCTTGACGCGATCCAAGTTAAGTAGTGCAGAGAATGAGATTGGTTGTTACATACCTCAGATTAAAGATCTTGAGCGTGCCATTTCTAAGCTTCGTTCTCCTGCTTACACAAAAGGATAAAGAGTTGATTGCTGCTTGTAATCAAGTGATCTATTTCCAGAAAATCATCAAGGCTTGAACCCTAATTGTTGGAACTCCAAGGTACGTTAAAGATGAACAAAAGTCTGAAGAATGAAGTGGATGAGCTGCAGCGCGTCTCTGTTGGCCTTCTCGAGGAGAACGAGTAGCTGAAATGTGAGAAGGTTGGACTCGAGGCTTCGTTTGTTCAAAGTTAGGCCAATTTCTACAATTGGGTTATGTAGATCATCTCTTTGGTAGGCCGTCTGACTTTGAGTTTGTTAGGAAAGACTGCGAGACCTTCTCTATTTCTCTGGAAAACTTGCTTGCCTTTACTTTTAAGGCTTCCATTAGTGAAGTAATCGGAGAAGTTGGTGCCCAGGCTGTGGCAGCCGGGGGTGAAGCGCTGGATGATGCCACTACTGAGAGTGTGGTGGCTGCTAAAGGTGTGGCAGTCGAGTAGTCGTGGGATGTCCAAGCTGCTGAAGAGTAGTCTTCTAGGTAGCCTTTAGGATTTTCTTTATTTTCCTTATTGCTTTTTGCTTTGCTTGAACTCCATTGGCCTTTGCTATTTGTTTATCAATTTTGCTAGAAAATTTAATAAACTTGTTTCCTTCGTTTTTCTTCATCTTTGCTTCTTTTGTTTATGCCCAACCTTTGACCTTTAGACCAGCGGCATGCATGCTACTTTTCTATAAGCAGACATGCCCACGTAGTTTATGCAGCCGCATGTTTTGGTGTAGAACTTTTGCAAAATTGTTAGCCATAGGGTAAACAGCCGGACGCCTTACTTACAGAAGCAAACGAGCCTGCGTGACCACTTGGCTATTAACTTTGGCTTTCTTCAATCCTTTAAGTTGTGTGACCTGCATCACAACATACTAAAGATTTATGGGTCATGAAATTCGCTAACCTTTCGTATCAAAAGTACGCGGTTGTATGGAATTTTGTAGGCAAAAGTCCGGGAGAACTTATTGCTTTTTATTTAACCAATTCCATGGGTTCCATAGCAAGTATCACAAGACTTTAGGAATTAGTGTAGATCTAAATGAACATTCCGTGCTTGGCAGAGGTGAAGCTTATCAATTGCGTAGCATGTTGGTAATGGATAGAGCTTCGTATGTGCACGATAATTGTTTAAACTGTCACAAAAAAGTGTGGTTGTATAAGTTTGGCGCGGTTTACTGCTCGAAGGGCAAGCCATAAGCGGTCTTCTGAAAACCGTAGGCTACCTTAGTGCACTCAATAACAGCTTTAGGGTTCCAGGGCAGGCGTCCATAGGGCGTACTATGTAATGTACCTCATCCGTCTCTGAGGCTCGGTTCCCTACGGATTAGGCCTAGAGACCAAAAATCCTTCAGTTAGCTAAGCCTTGAAAAAAACCATTGTGGCTACTTCTAGGAATCCTAGCATAAGCCATCGTGCACATAGTTACTCCAGGGCAGCCCGACTCATCCACGTCTGGATATTCGGAGTGTATAGTTTATCCTTCCGCATCAAAGAGCAAACCCATGTGGGTGTCGGGGAATCGGTTTGTACTAGAGAGCATGGTTGGTCCCCAAGGGGTGCAATTCATGCGATAAGTCCCTAAGAAGGGCGCGATCTTCTTTTGAAGTGCATGAATGATCAGTTGTTGTAAGCATGCAACCGAGCCAAGTTGTAAATTACTTTTGAATTCCTCATTGCAAAATGAGTGAAACGAATGAAAACTTAGCTGTAAGGTAGGAACTGTATAATAACTGGATAATCCTCGGCTTGCAAGGTGGTGCCCGTTGAGCTACTTGAGTCTTCGGGCTTTAATGTAGTGGGAGGTCACGCATGGTACTTCCTCAGATTGTAGGCGTTTTTCGATCTCTTTGTCGTTCAAGGTGGCGAGGGTGTAACTACCCTTGCTGCCTACTTTGTTGATCTTGTACGGACCTTCCCATATAAGATCCATCTTTTTGGAGCCTTCTCTACGAGCAATAATGAAGGCTTTTCTTAGGATTAGATCTCCGAGTTGGAACTGTCGGATCTTGGCCTTTTTGTTGTAGCTGGAGAGAAGCTGATGTTGGTAGGCTGCGATGCAGGTAATGACCTTCTTACGTTCCTCATTTGCCAGATCTAAGTTTGTGGTCATCTCCTTTTTATTCTACTTGATGCTTGGCAGTAAAGTGCTGATACTTGGCACGATGACATTGGGAGGAATGATTGCTTCAAAACCAAATGCCAAGGAGAAAGGAGTCTCACCGGTTGCTTGTTGTTTGGTTGTGCGATACGCCCATAAACATCCTGGAGGTTCGTCTAGCCATTTTCCCTTCTTGTCGGAGAGGGATTTCTTGAGGCAGTTAAGAATCGTCTTGTTGGATGCTTCGGTCTGCCCATTGCCTTAGGGATACCTCGGTGTGGACATGTGTTGCTTGATGCCATATTTCTAGAAGAACTTTGCCAAATCTTTGCCTACGAATTGCGGGTCGTTGTCCGTGACGATGGATTGAAGGATGCCAAACTGGTAGATGATGTTCCTCCATATGAAGCGTTCTATGTCCGTCTGAGTTGTGGTTATAATGAGCTCTGCTTCCACCCATTTAGTGAAACAGTCAGTTGCCACGATCATCATGCTTCTGCCCCTAGTAACAGGCGGCATTGGCTTTACCAAGTTGATTGCCCACTGCATGAATGGCCAATGACTCATCTACGGGTGTAGCTTACTGGCAGGCAGTGTTGGTATCGGCTTGTAGCGTTGGCAGCAGTTGCACTTTTGTACTAACTCCTTAGCGTCTTGATGCATAGTAGGCCAGTAGTAGCCTACGTTAAGAGCCTTTTGTGTTAAGGATCGGCATCTGAAGTGATTTCCACAAACACCTTCATGGATTGAATTTAGAACCTTTAGGTCATCGGGAGGCGCTAGGCAGCGGATATGTGGTCTAATGTATGATTTTCGGACGAGAATGTCGTTCCACATGTAGTAACGTGCTGCCTTTGTTTGGAGTTTTCTAGACTCCAATCTTTTTGTGAGGAGTGTGCCATTAACCAAGTAGTTTATAATGGAATCTTGCCAGTTTGGAGTTGTACTAACCTGTGACACCTCGGCTGCTGGCTCTGCCTCTATGCTTGGTTTGTCTAGATACTCTACCGGAATAGAGCGTTTGAGTTTGTGGTCGAGGGCAGAGCCTAGGTCGGCTAGTGCGTTTGCGTAGGCATTGTCTACTTGCAGAACTTGAGTAAGGGTGTAAGTTTGAAACGCCTTAAGTTGCTTTCGTACCTTATCTAGGTATTGCGCCATCTTCGGATGTTTTACCGTGTACTCCCTAATAGTTTAGTTGGAATCGAAATGAATTGCAAGCATTTTCACCGCCAAGTCTTTTGTCATTCGGAGGCCTGCTAGTAGGGTTTCGTACTCTACTTCGTTGTTGGATGCTTTGAAGCCTAGAGTGATAGCCTGCTCGAGCATCGAACCGTCTGGGGTGATAAGGACCACGCCTGTTCCCGAGCCCTTATAGTTAGATGCATCGTTGATGTGCAAATGCCAGAAGTCTTCATCGGGTGAGGCAAGTGTGGCTAGGGCATGCTTGGTTGCCTTCGGGGTGTCATTGGGTCACTATGTTGCGTCACCAAGGCAAGGCGTGAATTTTGCTATGAAGTCCGCCAAGGTTTGGGCCTTTATCACCGTGCGGGGTTGGAAAACTAAACCGTATTAGCCAAGTTACAATGCCTATTTCATTACTCATTGAGAAGCATCTAGACCATGTAGGATTGATCGTTGAGGATACTGAGTTATAACGATGACTGTATAAGCTTGAAAATATGGTCTAAGCTTCTGAGCCGCAACAACTAGCTCCAAAATCAATTTCTCGATCTTAAGATATCTGGTTTCCGCATCGAGAAGAGCTTTAGAAGTGTAGAATATTGGCAATTGGCCCCCCAACTCTTCTCGTATGAGGGCAGAGTTCACTGTTACTTCTGAAACTACCAAGTAGATGTATAAGTCCTCCACTATAAGGGAGGTGATGTGAGATACTTCTTCAGGTCTTGGAAAGTTCTTTCGCACTCATCATTCCATTTGTCTCGTTGTGCCATCTTGATTGCTTTGAAAAAAGACTTGCACCGATCAGTGGACGGCAAGAGGAAGTGGTTGAGTACGGCTGCTTGTCCGGTCAAGCTTTGGATCTCTTTCAAGGTAGTTGGAGACTTCATCTCTAGGATTGCTCGGATCTGCTTGGGATGTGCTTCGATTCCTCATTGGATTACTAGGTACCCTAAGAATCTGCCTGATGATACTCCGAATGTGCATTTGGCGGGATTGAGCTTCATCTTGTACTTTCTAAGGATGTCGAAAGTTTTCACCCAAGTTGCCAATGTGGTCTAATCGTTGATTACCCTTCATCATGATGTCGTCGACGTAGACCTCCATGGTTACTCTAATTTGCTTCTTGAACATCATGTTTACTAGTCGTTGGGAAGTAGCTCCAGCGTTCTTAAGGCCAAAAGGCATGACTTTGTAGCAATAAGTGCCTCGCTCGATCACAAACGTGGTTTTCTCCTTGTTGGGCTCATGCATAATTATTTGGTTGTAGCCGGAATATGCGTCCAAGAAACTGAGTAGCTGGTTCCAGGAAGTTGAATCTACTAGTAGATCGATTTGAGGAACTGGATAAGGATCATTCGGGCATGCTTTGTTGAGGTCGGTGTAGTCTACACAAACCCTGCATTTGCCCTTCTTTTTCTTCATTACTAGCACGACGTTGGCTAGCCATGTTAAGTGTGCTACCTCTTCTATGAATCTGGCCTCTAATATCTTGTCAATTTCTGCTTCGATGATCGTCACTCGTTCGGGTGCGAAATGTCTTCTTTTTTGGATCATGCTGGAGCGTGCTGGGCTTGGGCCCACGAGTGTTGGGCTGTCCTATTTGCTACAGCTGCCTGAGCCTCAACTGTCATTGCAACGTTGTGGGCCTGCTGGATGTGGGTTGTTTCGAGCTGGGCTGGCTGCCTTATGGCAAAGGCCTAGGTCTGATGTTGCAAGGTGGCCTCCTCACCGTGGGCAGTGGGCTCACCATGGGCTGCTACGGTGGTTATTGCCGTGGTGGCTGCCACGATGGTGCCCCGTGGGGGTGGTGCCACTCCACTAGCCATCGTGTTAAGCCTCATGGATAGCCATGGTGGGGCTACGTCACAGTCTCCATATCTTGGTCCAAATCCTTGAACGTAGGAGGTTCCATTCGTTGTGGTTTCCGAATTTCTCGCCATCGTACTTATCTTTTACGTTTTTTTCAAGGAACTTTATAAAACAAAAATTCTAGGAATAAGAACGTATGAAAAATCTACGAATGAACGAGAAATGAGAAACTTTGAATGTGAGAGTCTTCTTCAAGTGTGTGAATCAAACTCTCAATGAAAGCACCAATTTGTGGGTGCAAATTTCCACTGTCTTCTCCTTTGATGAAAATGCACCTGCAAAATAATAACACCTAAGATTAAGATCAAAAATCTCATGCACCCACGATGAATGGGGGGGCTTTGGCCGAAGAATCTCTGATGCCAATGTTAGAATTCTGAAAATAACATGTTTAAGAGTTTGTGGGTAGCAAATCACTTAGTGGGATAATAGAGCTATTTATAGGGAAATGGCTGGCCCTATTTGGAGAATAGTGGCCGGACATATATGGTGTAATTGGGTGAATAATTGCAAGATATTATGTGAAATAATATCTTGTAATTAACATGTCAATTAATTAAATAGGAAATTTGGAAGTTACCTTTTGAATAAGGATTTGATGAGGAGTGATGAAAATGATTTGAATAAATATCATTTTGATCACCTTTGACTCTTCCTTGATTGAGCTGTTAATGTCCGTTGCATGCAGCGTGGGAATCCTGGTGTGCCTCAAGGGTAATTTTGTCCTTTTAACCTAAAAGTTCACGTGTCATCTCCATAATTTTCTTGATTATTTTTGGCTCCACAAGTTGTAATCGTGGTCACTCGATCTAATATTTTTTAGATTTTTTTTTTAGTATATCGATATTTTTACATTAAAGGGAGAGGGAGCTTCGCTAAGCCACATAATGGGCAGCCTAATTTGGTATCTAATTCGCCATCCAACCACGAGATTTGAACCTAAAACTTTTCACTTCTAAGTGAAGAAAAATACCACCATACCGTAATACTGAGGGACTATTTTTTAATTATTAAGAAGAAATTTTAACACCCCAAAACATGATGAAAGAAAATACCGAGGGCGTATCGATTTTAACACGCCAATTTCGCAATTTTTCACTTACACTATTTCTGATTAATTCCGAAAAACACAATATTGAGAATTGTCCTCATTCTTTGACCGGTAAACCGAAGCTATTTTGGTCTCTCAGCTTTAGGCACTGTGTTGCAAAACCCACGCTCTCTTTCTCTCACTAAAATTCTCACACCCTGCTACAACCCCACCCCACCCTAAAGAGCAAGCTCCGACCACCGCCCATGGCGACCAGCACGATTAGGGTTCTTCTCCTCGCTCTCCTCCTCATCGCATCCCCTTTCCTCCAAGGTCTCTCTCTCAATCCCCAAATCTAGATCTAATATATGTTCCTTGTATACATATATTGTATTGTTTCGTTCATTTCGTTTGTTGAAATTGCGATTTGCTGCATCGAATCGATTTACCAGCTAGTGTTTGGTGTTTTACTTGTTGGGTTTGACTTTGTTGATCGGTGCAAATTAGATCTGGTTTGACTAGTTTTCGTTTTGATCGATTCGATGCTCCATTGTTTTGATGGTGTATGGTCGAATTTATTGTGGATGTGTAGGTTTGGCATGGATTAGATGAGTTTATTGTCGTTAATTAATTAGTAGAAAGCGAAATTTCACTTAAAGGTAGCCTTTTCAGCTAACATGCAATTGCTGTCGTGAGGTTTTGGAATGCGATTACGTGTTTTGTTAATGACCTTTTTTCGCTCATTGCTTTTCCTTTTCTGTCCTGCCCTTTTCAGATAACTTAACTAATGCTTGCATGCTGGGTTAGATAAGCAAAAGTTGAGTCTTGAGTTCAATAGACTGTGATTTACGTGTTTGATTTGCAATATTCATAATTTGTGGAAATTATGATAACATTTTGGTTGATTTAATGTGGATTCCAAGTGGGTCGTACTGAATATATGGTTTTTCCCATCTTTAGTCACCAGGGGCCAGTCTGATTCGGAGGTGGATGCTTCTGACACCGTGGAAGAAAGCAGTGATCTCGGGATTGTTGGCGAGGATGTCCAAGATTTTGGAGACGGAAGTTTTAGCCCAGCTCCCGGAGTTGATACAATCTGTGTCTTCCCCAAAAACATCGCTAAAAGTAAGAATTTCATCGTTATTGTACATTGTTGTAGCTTTTTTTTTTTTTTTTTTTTTTTTCAATTTTAGAAGTGTGTTTTTATTTTGGAAGTGTGTTTTTTTTACTTTGATCTCGTCTCTGCAGTGGTGGCGGCAGGGGAAGAGACTGAATTACTGGTTGGTCTGAAAAATGATGGTAATAAACATAACATTTTCTTATGTGATTGGATTCCCTCTTTCTTCGAGTGCAATGCAATGCTGTGTTCAAATTGTTTTTACTACCTTTATTATTTGTTCTGTGCTGCAACATGCCAATTCCCCTTGGAAAGAGCAACATGATTACTTGTTGTGCAGGCGTATTAATGCACTTGTTCTGCTATATTTTTTTCTGAAATGTTTAGAACATAGCTTAATTGCTGTTTTGATGATAAACCAGGGGAGTCGAGCTTGAATGTGATTGCAATCAAAGCTAGCGTTCATCTTCCTTTCGATCACAATCTGCTGGTTCAGAATCTTACTGCCCAGGTAATTGTTGGTATGATTGGTTTACACATAAATGATATCTGGATTTGCTTTTAAATTGTTTTGTTTCATCAGGAGATTTTGTTGGTTAACATGTGTTTTAGAATCTGGAAACATTTTATGACAAGTAGTCTTGTCTATGAACAACTGAACTTCATTTTTTATTTCCATATTGCTATAATATCTCTTTTTATTTGCTTGCTGCTCGAGATATTGCTGATTGCATGTAACTTATTTTGCAAGTGAAGGATATGTATCTTTAACAAACCATAGTTTCTTAAAATCTAGATTGGCAGGATATCCATGACCAGTGTAAGTTTGGTTATCTAAGTTTCTTATTGAAGCTTAATGAGATCTATTTTCATAATTGACTTGGTAAAGATTGTACCCCTCATTGCCTATTTGTTTAGCACCAGCCCAGTTGTCTAGTATTGTAATAATTAATATAAATAGTGGATGAGGGTTGATAGTCACATTGAAAGGATGATCAAACTTGCAATCTATTTGATAGCTCAATCAAGGACATTGAGAGTGATGACAGTTCAGATTTAATCTTTACTGTAGAAGGTTTGCTTTTTACTTGTATGAGATGTTGAACTGATTCATTTTAAAGTATTTTGGGGCTTCGAAAAGTATAATAACCTAAAGCTTTTTTACTTATTTTTAAAACGCATTACCATTGGGTTGGTCATTTATTTTCCTGCACCATTTTACACTTCCTAGTTTGTAAAACATGCCTCTTTTCTTTTCATGTTGGGAATTTTGTGTTATTCTTTGCATTAAAGTTGCTTCTGGCTAGTTTTGTTTTGATCTTTTGTCAGTTCCACTTACAGATGTGGTTTAACTGTAGGCTTTTAACAATGGATCAGTTCCTGCTTCGGCTCAGGCTACTTTCCCATACATATTTGCTGTCAGCAAGTTCTTACAGGTATCATCATTCCTTTCTATTGTTAACATCTGAAATTGCTTGTATTTTCAGTCAACTTTACTTTAAATGCAATTGAATCAATGGAGTGGTACGCTTGACCTAAATCATTTAATTTGTGTTATGCAGCCTGGCGCTTTTGATCTTGTGGGTACCATTTATTATGAGATAGACCAGCAACCATACCAGAGCACCTTCTACAATGGTACTATCGAAGTTGTTGAGGCCGGTGCTATGCTCAGCATTGAGTCTGTTTTTCTTGTCACCCTTGGATGTGCCCTTCTTGTCCTCCTAGGTTTATGGATTCATGGTCAAATACAGCACCTTTCTAAGGTATTCAAACTTACTTATGAGATTGTTGTATTTCTTATACTTGTTTCAAATCTTTATAAAACTGCACGTTTAGTATAGGTCATGTTAGTTATATGTTTATAATTACTTGTGTTCATTTAGTTTTCATTTAATTAATCTTTTGGGTATGTCTGTTTTTTGTTAGAAAACCAAGAGGGCTCCCAAGGTGGAAGTTGGAACCAAGGCTACCGATGACTCTATGGATGAATGGCTTCAGGTATGCAGTCGATGCTCCAGAATATCTCCCTATTTTTGTTTTTTTTATTTTGCTAACTTGTTTAGAACTTTCAAATTTTGTGTTTCCAACGGTTAAAACATGGACCTGTTAAAAGTTATCACTTTCTTTTTGAGATTTGCATCTCTCATAATCCAAGTCTCGCACTCATAACATTTAAAAGGGCCTATTCAATATGGGTTGCTTCATTTAGAACTTCCCGCATCTGTAGTTTAATAGGTGTTTCAAATTACCAGAGACAAATAAAGAGGTATATGTTTTGGAGGGATATAACAAAACAAAGAAGCATTGGTTCTTGTAATTTCATGTGTATATAATGAGCTGAGCTGTGTTGTTTAAAGTATACCCTCTAACTTTGGTCATTGTAAATTCAAGAATCAATCCTTATGTGGTCCGTTTTTACTCTTGATGGCCAGGGAACTGCATATACTCAGTCAGTGAAAGACAAAACAAAGAAGAAGAAATAGATTACTGAACTGTTCACAGTTCCGGGGCACGAGAATTACATTGAAGTGCAGACTCTTGTAACCCACACTAGGGACGTGAAGATATTTAAGAGAGGTTGAAAACTTGCGCTAGTTATGGAATTTAGACCAGAAAACAATACTTGCCTTGCTGTTGTATGGAATTTAGACCAGAAAACATTACTTGCCTTGCTGTTGTAGACATGACGGAAACTTCTACATTTTCTTTTTTTAGAGATGGAGTTCAGTAGTTAAACTAACGCAATGCTAGGGATCATACAATTTTGTTGAAGCTATACAATTTTCCTTGAGATCTTGTTTTGATTTGTGATTTGCACGGATTTGGTTTGTGCATTTGTTGAGTCGCCTACCTGAGCTACGTTCTATTTTTCAAAGATGTAGTATATGCACACTAGTTAGCAAGCACTAGATAAAAAAGAAATGCTCGAAAGCTTAAGTCGGTTGGCTGTAGAAGTTTTTCACTTTGTAGGTTCGAGCTTATGGGCATAATGTCACTTAAGGCATATTTTCTAAGAGGGAATCATATCAACTAGCCCTAGTAATGGCTAAATTGGTTAATGGTCCCCGTTGTGTTGGAGTAATAGGAAGATTACACCCGTGGTACAAAAAAAATTCGAATTTAAACCTCGTGTGATCCATTAGCATTCAAGTCTAAAATCAACATTTCTGTCCATTCTTTGTTAACACATTTAGCCTTCATAACCAAAAGGGAGAAAAAAACTCATTCATCCAAGGCTATGAATTATTTGCTCCATGCTTCCATTCAAAGCTCTTTTGTCCATGAGACCAACTCCAACCCTTGGAGTAAGTCTTAAAATTTCTCTTCCCATTTCATTCCAACCCTTGTGCTAAAATGGGGTTAAGTGTTAGAAGTAAAAAACAAGTCAAATTCCGGCCAAGATTTAGGCCAAAATTAATGGTGAAGCTCACATGTGAGAGTGGAACAAGGAAAGTGAACTGGATTCGCCCAGCCCAGACGCGCGCACGGCTCGCATGCGCTTTCCCGCCTCAGTGATGCTGGCCCACCCACGTGGGGCTGTCGGCCTGCTGTTGCCCCGTGACACGAGCCCAATAGCTCCTTTTGCTGATCCAACGGCCACAACTCAAATGGATATTGGATATCCAACGATCTACTTTAATTTATTTAATTTTTAGTTTTATATTTATATATTTATTGAATCCAACGGCTGAGATCGAATATAATCAAATCTAATGGTAAAAAAAAAAGATCTAACGACCCAAATTTAAATCCAACGGCTAAAATAATAAAAAAAATATTATTTAACTCAAAATTCACTCAAAAACTCTATAAATACCTCTATGTATTTGTTCAAACATCCACACAAAACTCATTTTTCTCCTACAATTCTTCCAATTTTTCTTTCTACCATCTTCCAAAACCATTTCTTCCCTTTTCCAAATTTTTCAAGATGGCAAAAGATCATATTAGAGGTCGTAATTGGTCCTTTGATGAAGATGTTGCTTTATGCTTGGCATGAGTTTCTATTAGTGAAGATGGTGTTGTTGGCACGAATCAAAATAAAAAGGTTTTGTGGGCTAAAATTATTGATAAGTTCAATGAAAACTCCAATGACAGCCAAAGGGAAGTTGGTGGTGTTTACAATTGATGGAAGGTTGTCAACAAAGCATGCACTTTATGGAAGGGAAGCTTGGAGAGAGCCATGGTTGACATGGCTAGTGGAAGGAGTGCCGTAAAAGTGGTGAGTTTCTTTGTTGATATTTGATTTGTCATGTACATAATCCTATTTTGCAATTAATTGTATTTATGTATTTCTTGCATAGGGTGACAAAGTAATGGCAATTTACAAGACAAGAACTACGCCAACAATGGGAAAAATTATTTGGTAGTGAAATCGCAAACATAAATGATGTCAATGAATGTGTTGATTCGTCGACCCCAACTTCTTCTTTTGCAAGGTCTCCGGGAAGAGATGAGCAAAAGGATACAAAGAGAAAATTGAAGTTCCAAGATCCAGTTAGTGCAATGATTTTTACCGGATTTGCAAAATTGGCCGAAAGCCATAGCTCGAGGGAGGAAGAAATGACCCAAATGCGCTTGCCCTTTATGAAGGAAAGGGAAAAGGGAGCATGAAAGGTTCGAATGTGATTTGATGGGGGAGGACCCCAACAAATACACTCCAGATAGGAAGAAGTTCTTACGTGATAAGCAAAAGGAAATTTTGTAAAGGCATGCCACAAGGAGTATCTTTCAAGATGATGATTTATCTCAAGGTTATATCCCAAGTCCACCACCAAGTCAAGGTGGTGGATATCATTATTAAGTTTATGTAGTTTATTAATTGTCATTTGTATTAAGTTTATGTAGTTTATTAATTGTTGTTTGTATTTAGTTTATGACTTATTAATTATCGTTTGTATTTATGGCTTATTAATTAGGGTGTATTTTCGTTCACCCACATTAATTTTGATGTATGCTCACCATACGCCTTATTAGTTGTCATGTGTCCCATCTTCTAACCCTAGTAAACTTGTTAATTAATATATCTTTTTTTAATTTTTAAAACTAATTTAAATATGATTAAATAAATAAAGTCAACCCCATAAGCTTTTCAACTTCCCCAACCTACCAACCCCCACCAACCCACCCACACTACCTTTTCAATCTTCTTGTTCAGAAGCCATGGCGAATCAGCCATCTCTGTCGTCCACCTTCCGCCATCCCTCTTATTCCACTGTAACTCTAATTTATTTTATAAAGAAAACTCAACAAATGTCCTCGCCAAGAAAATATATCCCAAATCGAAAAAAATTTCAAATCTGTATATGCACAGAAATTGTGGAGCCTAAAATAATCACAAGGCGACACGTGGATTTTTGGGTAAAAATGACAAATTTACCCTCGAGGCACACCGGGATTCCTACGCGCGAGCAGTGGGCAATCATCCCTCAACCAAGTCAAAAGTGCCCAAAATAGGTAACAATTCAAAACCTATTTCATCCATCCTCAGCAAATCCTCTCCACAAGGTAACTCCCAAATCATTCCTCTTTTATTATATTAATTAGCTAATCAATTAGGAAATTATTGTATTAATTAGCTAATTAATTGATTTATTATTCAATTATTCCTAATTAGCTACAAATCATGAACCTCACCCAAAATACCAAGCAAGTGGCCGGTCTTCCTCCTCCTAAAGGGGCCGGCCACACCCCCTATAAATACTATTTCATTCTCTCCAAAACTCACTTTGAATTCTCTTGCAAAACTCTCTAAATTCTCCAAACACTTTTTCCCTCAAAATTCTAACTTTGGCATTGGAGGTTCTTTGGCCAAAGCCCGCCCATTCATCGTGGGCGCGTGAGGCTCTTGGCCTTGACCTAAGATGTTATTTGTTTTGTAGGTGCAATTTTGTCCAAGATCAAGGAGAAAGAAATTTGCATCCACATAAATGTCTCGCGAGAAAGGGCTGGTTCTTTAGGTGAGGTTACTATCGAATTTCATGGCTGCAATGGTGCAGCCGTCGTAGTTGTCTCTGGCTGTTGTTGTATGGTCTTCAATTATCGAGCCGACGATCACATAGTCACAGTGGAAGAAAAGGTAAAAACAATGTTCTCATTGTCATCATCAAATCTTTGGTTGTGGATGGATGGGTGTTCATAGGGTTGCTAGGTGGAGAGAAGTTGAAACGCTTAAGGGGTTTGGATTTTTATTTTTATTTTTAATGCTTAAAATTAGTTTTTAAATTGAAAAAGATATATTTAATTAACAAGTTTACTAGGGTTAAAAGATACGACACATGGCAACTAATAAGGTGTATGGTGAGCATACACCAAAGTTAATGTGGGTGAGCAAAAATACACCCTATTAATTATTATTTATATTATTCTAGATGCCTTCAATAATTATTATACATATTGTTGCACACTTTGATGTACAATAGATGCATTCAATAATTCAAAGGGCCTTCAATAATTATTGTACATATTGTTGCACACTTTGATGTACAATAGATGCCTTCAATATTTTAAATGGCCTTCAATAATTTTTGTACATATTGCTGCACACTTTAGATGTACAATAGATGTCTTCAATAATTTTTGACAACGTACTAAACAAAAGACTGGTCACAAGAAGACACTTCAATTTATTACAAGAAAATACCAACATAGCACACTTAAAATTATTACAAAAAACAACCACACTAGCCCACTTAAGTTTATTACAAGAAAACAACCACACTAGCACACTTAAGTTTATTACAAGAAAACAACCACACTAACACACTTAAGATTATCCATCACCACCGTTCTCCTTCTCGGCGCCATATATGGTCAACCAAATCCTTTCAAAGTGTGTCATGACCTTGAGATCGAGGTTGCTCTGGTAGTAGAATAGTTCAGCATCGTCTAGACGTGCCCTCAAAGTTTCCGTCTCAGCATTCCAAGTCTGCTCAGCATCCGAAAGCTTCTAAAGCTTAGAGCCATTTTTCTTGCGAATCCCGCTCGAATTTGATTGTGGAGCCTAAAATAATCCCAAAAATTCTAGAGGTGACACGTGGACTTTTATTCAAGAAAAACAAGATTGCCCTCAATAAATGGGCAGGTTTCTCAGGTGCTCCCACGCGCAGCTCACATCCTTGGAGGACTCAGCAGCTTAACACAACTGCCCACAGCTCACCTGCCGTTGGCAAGGAATTAAAGATAATGATTAATTACCCAAATCCTATCTTTAATACATTCCTAATTGAAGATTGATTCCAATCAAGTAAGTAATCCTAATTTAATTCAATTAGGATAATTACCCTATTATCTCAAGATATTATTTCCTATTTAATATCTTGGGAATAATTAGAGAATATTTCTCTATTAAACCCCATATGGCCGGCCCTAACCCTATAAATACCCCATATTCTACCAAATTTTTAGAGCTTTTGCAACCCTAAAAAAAGCCTAAACACTTTACTCTTTCAGAGAAACTAACTTAGGCATCGGAGATCCGTTGACCTAACCCCCCCCCCCACCTTGTGGGCGCGTGAGGCTTAGGTCTCTGATGAAAGGTGTTGATTGTTTTGCAGGTGCATTTTCGTCAAGACTGAAGAGAGATTTGCATCGACAAATTGGTGTTTTCATTAAGAGCTGATTCAAAATACTCGAAGAAGCCTCTCGCATTAGTTCCTTGAATTTTCTGTTACGTGGAATTTCTCACACGTCGTATCAATTAATTTTTCCTAGAAAAGTTTCTTGATCAATCCCTGGAGAAATGATACAATGGTAGGAAATTCAGAAACTAGGACGAACGGAACCCCCTACGTGCAAGGATTTGGACCGGAGAGTGGAGACGAGGACATAGCCCGATGACGGAGATCCTCAAGGCTAAACACGATGGCAAGAAGAGCCCTACCGCCGCCGAGCTGCGTCACAACCACCGCCACTGTGACCCACTAGGCCACGACACCACTTCAACCCTGCAACGTCGCACCCTACCAAACCCTAGGCAGGAGGCCCAGGTCCATTTCCAAGCCCACGGGCAGGAGGCCCAAAACCTGGCAGCTGCCACGACAAGCCCTAGGCAGGCGGCCCAGGCCAGTGCAGCAGCAGGCCTTGTTGCATAGCAGGCCCAAACCCGAGCCCAGAACAAGGCAGCTCAATGGGCCCAAGCCCAAGCCACTGAGCCAACAGGCCAAGATGTGGCAGCCCAATAACCAGGAGGGCCCACGGCCATGTGGATCCAAGGCGAGCAGGCGCCTGTCCAACGTGCCCTGCGACCCTCTTCGGCAATCTGGCCCACCGCCCAATCCATTCTAAGGTTGCCTATGGCGATCCAGATCAGGATCACCGGTCCCGTGATCGACTTATGATTATTTTCACCACACTTTTCTGCAGGACCGCCCGTTTTGGGCTCAAGCTTTGTACCTGCAGTCCACTATACTTCTACCACACATGGAGATACCCATTTTCCAAACTCTTCCAATCCGAATGGCAAGCACCACCTACCCCAACAAGTCGCCAATTTGATGAGCGCCCTAACGCAGCAAACCACCTTGGTGATCCAACTTCTTGAGAACATCGAGATGCAGCAAGCCCCAGACGAGGTGTCCCAAAACAGGACAAAGGTGGAAGAACGTGACTCATTCCAGCGACGTCCCGGCAAAGAGCCTCTCAGCCAGCCACAAACCATGTGTTTGGGTAGTGTGCACTCTCGTTTGGGCCATCAGGGAAACGTCTTATCCTGTCTAGATGCGCAGAAAAGCGTTCATTCCCGACTCAGCTCACGAGTCAGTGTGCATTCGAGCTTGGGTCCACACTCTGACGAGCACTCAGGACATTTCAGGCGAAACATCCATAGGAGGCTAGGCCCACAAGGAGATCATCATGCGAGGCAATGAAATAGGCAGCCGCATGACACTCAGAGAAGAGCACGTGAGCAGTCTAGCTCAAGTTCCACTAGCAGCCCCCGCCAAGCGCGATGGCAAACAGCACAGCATGAACCACGTGCACCACAATCGCTGCACAGACGAGCAGGACGAGCCGAAGAGCAACATGGACCGGCAAGTCAACACTGGGGCAGCTGAAGGCTCCGCTGCCCTACCAAGCGCAAATCTAGGAGGAAGTACAAAGGCTCATAGCAGAGCAATTACGCGGTTTCCAGCGCATTAACACTACCGACGATGCCTCCGTAGAGACGTGGCCAACCTGAGCAAGTTACCATTTACAGACGAGATCAAGCGAACGGAACCACTACGGAAGTTCAACCCGCCAAATTTCACCTTGTTTAGGGGAAATGAAGATCCGGACAGACACTTGATGCACTACCGAAGTGCCATAACCCTCTACGCCAGCAATGATGCTCTCATGTGCAAGATCTTTACCACGACACTACAAGGCGAGGTAGAAGACTGGTTCCACACCCTGCCGCCACGTTCAATCCGAAACTTTGACGAACTTTCCTTGGTTTTCACTAAGGAATATTCGTCCTACCGCTCGATCAAGAAGAAGTCTGACCACCTTTTCAGCATGAAGAAGGATCCAAATGAGTCACTTCGCACTTATGTCAAGAGATTTAAAGCAGACAAGGCAAAGATTGTCGGATACGATGATAGCATCGCATGCTCAGCTTTCCGAAAGGGGCTCTTAGCAGATCACCCACTTTTAGGAGAATTGATTATGGGCGAGAACTTGTCCCTGGCAAACTTTTATGCTTTGGCAGAAAAACACTCCCTCTGGATGAAAAAAAAAGCTCCCAAAAACCGCTTGAGCAGCCGCGCAAAGACGCAGAACCGACTCAAAAGAAGTTGACCGACAAACCGCTCGACAAACAACGCAAGCCAGGAGACAAACGCAGGGACCGGACCCCAACCAAGGGGGGCGCAACACCCAAGACATGCACTAGGTTCTTAGTCCCGGTCAGCCAGATCCTTCGCGACCTCAAGGACAAGCCATGGTTCAAGTCGCCGCCACCTTTAAAGTGCGACACCTCTAAGATGGACCAGACCAAATATTATGCATTCCACATGGGTCCTGGGCACACAACCAATGAGTGCACCACGTGGAAACGATACCTTGAACAGATCGTGAAGGAAGGCAAGTACGACCAGTATGTCGACAGACCAGCTGACCGACCAAGGCGAAAAGCAGATACCGATGCCGAACCCCCAACCAAGACAATCCGAATCAACGAAAACTTTACCGAATCCGAGCATCTAGGGGCCACCAATAACTCCAAGAAGATGAAGTTCTAGCAGGCGAGATCAGTCAATCAGGTTCAAGCCATAATATATTGTACCTGGATCAATTGTTATCTTCACCGAGCAAGACACTGAGGGAGTAGACTTTCCCCACAATGACTCCCTGGTGATTTCTGTACAACTGGCCCACGCCATCGTTGATAGAGTCATGGTGGACAACGGTAGCTCAATCAACCTCCTACAACTGTCAGTCATCCAGAAGATGAGCCTGGAAAGCACGATCTAACGCAAATCAGAGGTCTTGACTGAACTCAACGGACTCACCTCAACTGCCATTGACACTATCACACTCGACGTAACCAGCCCGCCAATTGTCTCATCGCAGACCTTCATGATCTTCAGCGACCCATCTTCTCACAATAGGATATTGGGCCGTCCCTGGCTAGTGAAGATTGGAGCTGTGACATCGATCGAGTATCAGAAAATTCGATTTCGAATCCTGGGAAGAGCAGTCGCAGAGATCAAAGACGACCAGGCCATGTCTAGGCGATGCACTATACAAGTTCTCAAGGAGTCGAAGAAGAAATCTTTCACCCCAGCAGTAACAGCTGAAGTGCAAAAAGACGACTCTACCTCTGCCAAATAGCAATTACAGCAGGCAGGTTAAGAAAATGGCGTCAAGGTCGACAATGCCCTGGAAGATGAATCAGGCTGGAAACCCAAAGAGGACACCGAAAACATCATTCTTAACCCCCACAAGCCAGAAAAGACGGCTAGAATCAGCTCACGTCTGAGCCCAGCGAAGAATGAAGAGCTCACGATTTTCCTTAGGGAAAATCGCGACATCTTTGCATGGTCACCCTGTGACATACCCGGAATTGACCCAGCAATAGCTTGTCATAAGCTGCACGTCGATCCTGCTGCCAAACCTGTGATCCAAAAAAAGGCAACATTTCGCACCCGAGCGAGTAGCAATCATTGAGGCAGAAATCAACAAGTTACTGGAGGTTGGGTTCATTAAGGAAATGGCACACTTAGCATGGCTGGCCAACGTCGTGCTAATGATGAAAAAAAGAGAAGGGCAAATGGAGAGTGTGCAAGGATTACACCGATCTCAACAAAGCATGCCCTAAAGATAATTACCCGGTTCCCTGAATCGATCTGCTCGTTGACTCAACATTGGGGAACCAGTTGCTCAGCTTCTTGGACGCGTACTTAGGCTACAATCAAATTGCCATGCACAAGCCTGACAAAGAAAATATCACATTCATGATCAAGCGAAGCACATACTGCTATAAAGCCATGCCCTTTGGCCTCAAGAACGCAGAAGCAACCTACCAACGACTCATAAACACGAAGTTCAAGAAGTAGATCGGAGTCACCTTGGAAGTCTACGTCGACGACATCATGGTGAAAGGCAAACCGCAAACCACATTTGCAACTTAGCATAAACTTTTGCCATTTTCCGAGAATACAACATGAAGCTCAACCCAGCTAAATGCACATTTGGCGTCTCCTCAGGTCGATTCTTAAGGTACCTTGTAACCCAACGAGGAATCGAGGCTCATCCAAGGCAGATCAAAACAATCCTGGACATGAAATCACCCACAACTTGAAAGAGATCCAAAGTCTAACCGGATGAGCAGCCGTACTTAATTAATTATTTTCGCGATCCACCGACCGGTGCAAGCCCTTCTTCAAGGCAATCAAAAAGGCGCAGAAGGACAAGTGGAAAGATGAGTTCGAGAAAGCATTTCAGGACCTGAAGCAGTACCTGACATCACCTCCACTACTATCCAAATCGAAAGCAGCGGAGAACCTATACATCTATCTGGCGGTATTGGAGGTAGCAGTAAGCTTTGCCCTAGTACGAGAAGAGATGGCGGCCTAACTGCTTGTATTCTACACATCCAAAGCTCTTCTCGATGCGGAAACCAGATACCTGAAGATTGAAAAACTAATTTTGGCGCTGGTTGTTGCAGCTCGGAAGCTCAGACCATACTTTCAAGGGCATCTGGTCATTGTCATGACCCAATACCTACTGTAATCAGTTTTGCACAGTCAGACGCTTCTCAATGAGTGATGAAGTGAGCGTTGGAACTTGGTCAATACGGCCTAGCATACCAACCCCGCACAGCGATAAAAGCCCAAGCATTGGCAGACTTTATAGCAGAATTCACCCCAAGCCTGAAGAATGCAGCAACACAGCCCGAAAGCACCCCGAAGACAGCCGAGCAAGCCATAGCTGTACCAACCCCACCTGATGGAGATTTTTGGCGTTTGCAAGTCGATGGATCATCCAACCATCAAGGATCAGGGGCATGTCTAGTTCTAACTACCCCAAACGGCTCGATGCTCGAGTACGCGATCACTCTGAGCTTCAAAGCATCAAACAATGAAGCAGAGTATAAAGCCCTATTAGCAGGTCTCTGATTGACGAAAGACCTAGCGGTGAAAAGCCTGCAATTTATTCCTATTCCCAACTGATCACCAATCAAACCTCAGGGGAGTATGCAGCAAAGTATCCAAGGATGGCTTAATACCTCGAGAAGTTATGAGGGCAGCTAGCGACGTTCCAGGCGTACACACTCACTCAGGTTTCACAAGCAGAAAATGCCCACGTAGATGCATTAGCAGGTCTAGGCTCCGCACTATACCATCAGCTCAAGCGCTCCATCCCAGTCAATTACTTGGAAAAGCCAAGCATAGATAAGGAACCGGGAGTCAAGGTAGTGCAGATCAGCATAATTCCGAGTTGGCAAGATCCCATCATCGACTACATAGTTAATGGAACGCTTCCTACGGACAGACTGGAGTCCAGGAAGCTCCAGATGAAGACAGCACGCTACTACATATGGAACGGCATGCTCGTTCGAAGATCCTTCTGAGGATCACATCTCCGCTGCCTAGCGCCTCCCGAAGACCTAAAGATTCTTAGCTCAATCCATGAAGGCGTCTGTAGAAACCACTATGGAGGTTGCTCTCTGGCCCAAGAAGCTCTTAGCGTTGGCTATTACTGGCCAACCATGCATCAAGATGCCAATGAGTATATACAAAGGTGTGATAGCTGCCAGCGCTTCAAGCTCGTGCCCGCACTACCTGCCAGCAAACTCCACCCGCAGACGAGCCCATGGTCATTCATGCAGTGGGCGATCGACCTGGTAGGACTAATACCACATGCTACTAGGGGCAAAGGCATAATGATCGTAGCGACCGACTACTTAACAAAATGGGTTGAAGTCCAACCTATTACCACAACTACCCAAACTGACATAGAGCGCTTCATATGGAGGAACATCATCTACGACTTCGATATCCCACATTCCATCATCACCGACAATGGTCCACAGTTCATGGGTAACGACTTGGCAAAGTTCTTCAAAAAATATGGCATCAAGCAGCACATTTCCACACCCCGATATCCACAGGGCAATGTGCAGGCCGAGGCGTCCAACAAGACCATCCTCGACTGCCTCAAGAAGACCCTCTCAGACAAGAAGGGCAAATGGCCAGACGAGCTCCCCAATGTTCTATGGGCATATCACACCACCAAAAGATGAGCAACCGGTGAAACTCTATTTTCCCTGGCGTATGGTTCTGAGGCGATCATTCCTCCCAACGTCGTAGTGCCAAGCATCAGCACTGTACTGCCAAACCTTGAGCAGAACGAAAGGGAGATGGCCACCAACTTAGACCTGGCAGAGGAAGAACGCAAGAAGGTTATCATCCGCATTGCGGCCTATCAACAGCAGCTCTTCTCCAGCTACAACAAGAGGGCGAAAATTCAGCAGTTCTAGCTAGGAGAATTAGTTCTCAGAAAAGCCTTCATCACTGCCTGACGGGAAGGTTCCAAAAAGATGGCTCCCATCTAGGAAGGTCTGTACAAGATCAGCCGAGTAGGTGAAAGGGGTAGCTACACCCTTACCACCATGAGCGACAAAGAAATCGACAAACAGTGGAATGCCTACAACCTGAGAATGTACTACGTGTGACCTCCCACCATTCCTTGGACCATGTTCAAGACAAAAAAGTTTGAAGACTCGAGCAGCTCAACAGACAAGACCTTGCATGCCGAGTATTACCAGTTGTTATGACATTACTGCATACGAGAAAAGTTAATAAAAGCCTCTATTCTCAATAAAGATTGAAGGAATTATTCATAAGCCTGGGCCAAATGCATAAACAAATTGACCACCTCTTGCGATAAGCAGAAGACACCCGCTGCTCGGCAGACATAGTGTAGGACACTAGCTGCCCTGCATAAATGGTGTAGGACACCCGCTGCCCGGCGGACATAGGGCAAGACACCCGCTGCCCTGCAGACATGGTGTAAAACGCCTGTTGCTCGGTAAACATGGCGTGAGAACGCCCGCTACCCTGCAGACATGGCATAAGACGTCATCTGCCTTGCAGACATGGCATGACCACCCCTGTGACAAGCAGAAGACGCTATCTGCACGATCAAACATGGCGTATCCGGAATATCCAGACATGGATAGGTAGTACGACTGCTCAGCTTCCCCTGATGTCAACAACTACCTGAGTCGGACGACTCCCCGAATTGGCCAAAATAGTCTTTCCATGAGTATAGACTTAGCCAACTGAAGGATTCAATTTCACGGGACCCGGGTCTCTAACCGGAAGAGACAATTAAGTGCAGGACCCCTGCCCATGAAAGATGTCGCGTGAACAAGATGGTCCGTCCTCGACGTGCAAATCTTCATGAAGTGGCTTGATTTTAAAGTGTTGCAATACTAGTTAAGCGACCTGCGGGATCAAAACTGCGACTCGAAAGGATATGATTGATGAGGCAATTTTATACTATATATTATTCCCTATTCTTAGTATATTTTGGTTATTAATTTGGTGAGATTTTGATGCTTTGCTATATGTTTTTAATGTAGGACATGTGAACTTGTTTGGAGCATAAAGTAATCAAATGGTGGAATTTTTAAGTGATTCCAATTGGAGCCGGTTCGTGAATCTGTCAAGAAGGTTGTATCAAAATTTCGTAATTTTATCCCGAAGCATCTGATTGTGGCGAATTAATTTATGCTCAGCGTGCAGTGCTGCATATTGGGCTGCAGAGCTTATTTGCGACTTTTGGGCTGGAAGATGATGGATTTTGGACTTGGGCTCTTCTTGGAACTTGAAGAGGAGGTCTTGATCTTTAATTCGAGTTGTTTTGGATCTGTTTTGGAGCCCTGAAGGTCCACAAACTTGGCTATTTCTCTGCTGGGCAGATTTCCTAGTCAGAATGGAAATGTAATTTCTAGTTATTCTTTTGTTATTTTATTTCCTAGTTTTTAGAAAACCTTTTCCATGAAGGTTTTAATTTGGAGTAGTATAAATAAGGCTTTTTAGCCATTAGGGTTAGGGACGCAACATTGAGAGAAAGTACACATTATTTTGGAGAACTTCAGACTTTTTACCTACACGGTGTTTTCAATCTTTTTTCTAGTTAATATAGTTTCTTTATTTTTTATTATGATTGTTCGTAACTAGTCCTTTTGCTAGGGCGAAGCCATGAGCCTTAGCATGAATATGTGATTTTATTAATTTGCTTATGAATGGATGCATGCATGCTTTAAATTATCAATCACCGCGATTAAACTATCAAATTGTCTTAGTGATTCGCGACCATTAAGGCTTTTAGGCAAGTAATTTAATGCAATTTATGTTGGAACATCACCCTGAAATTGGGGAGCGCTTCTTGTGATTAGCAATTGTAAGTTCACTTAAGGCGAACATCACGCTCTTAAGGGTTGCATGATTTTTCAAAGGGTTTTCACAAAGCTTAATGAGTCTTGCATGTTTATATTTGATCTGAACATCACAAACGGATTGCATGTTAGATATACGTTTTCGCTTGAATATCACGAGGAAAATATGCATTAGGAAAACCTAACCTTCAAAGCATGTATGAAGAAATTCATAAGTAATTGGTAGAATTGCATATGATTGTTAAGGGGACGGTGGAACCCTAGGGCTTTTACAAATTGATTTTCTTTAAATTGGTCTCTAGTGATTTATTTAATTGTTTTTAATTTAAATTCGTTTTTATTCTTTTAAATCTCTAAAATCAACATTTTCCAAACTTTCATACCTCAGGTTTGTGGTCTATTTTATTTTATTTGTTTTATTATATTTTCTGCCGTTTCTTTGTCTAATTATATTTTCATACCTCAGGTTTGTGGTCTATTTCAATTCCTTACAACATCTTCAAAACATTTCAATTTTATACATTAAGTACTATTTTATTTCAAAATAATACCTCCGTTACATTTTCCATCCATTGATCTGTTAAATGCTGACGTGGCTGCCACATTTGTGCCACGTGGCTGCCACATGTCTAACACGTGGCAAAAAAAAAAATTTTAATATTTTTTTTAAAAAACCTGAATCTTTAAAAAAAATAATGAAAACCCAGATCGCATGACCACACCCCCCACCCCAACCAACCTGCAAGGCATAATGAAAACCCAGATCGCATGACCGCACCCCCCCCACCCCCAACCAACCTGCAAGGCAACCACAAAGAAGAAGAAGAAGAAGAAGAGAGAGAGAAAAAAAAAAACAAAAAAAAAACCTGCAACTCGTCCCTCCCACCCCCACCCAGAAGAAGAAAAAGAAGAAGAAAAAAAAAAGAAAAGAAAAAAACCTGCAACTCGTCCCTCCCACCCCCACCCAGAAGAAGAAGAAGAGAAAGAGAGAGAGAGAAAAAAAAAACCTGCAACTCGTCCTCCCCCTACCCTAGAAGAAGAAGAAGAAGAAGAGAGAGAAAAAAAAAAAAGAAAAAAACCTGCAACTCGTCCCTCCCACCCCCACCCAGAAGAAGAAGAAGAAGAGAGAGAGAGAGAGAGAGAAAAAAAAACTGCAACTCGTCCTCCCCCCCCCCCCCCCCAACCTAGAAGAAAAAGAAGAAGAGAGAGAAAAAAAAAGAAAAAAACCTGCAACTCGTCCCTCCCCCCTCACCCAGAAGAAGAAGAAGAAGAAGAAGAGAGAAAAAAAAAACCTGCAACTTGTCCCTGCCCCCCACCCAAAAGAAAAAGAAGACAAAAAAAAATAAAAAAAATAAAAAAAAACAAAAACCTGCAGCCCCACCCAACTCGCAACCCAGAAGAAGAAGAAGAGAAAAAGAAAAAAAAACCTACAACCCAGTTCGTCCCTCCCAATTTTTTTAAAGATAATGGAGGGATGGGGAAGGGTTACGGGGGGGTCGGGGGGATCTGAAGGAGATGGGGTTAGGCACGGGGGTGTCATGCGATCTGGGTTTTCATTTTTTTTTTTTTAAGATTCAGGTTTTAGAAAGAAAAAAAAATTATTTTTTTGCCAAGTGGCAGACATTTGGCAGCCACATGGCACAAATGTGGTAGCTACGTCAGCATTTAATGGATCAATGGAAGGAAAATGTAACGGATGTATTATTTTGAAATAAAATAATACTTAAGGTATGAAAGTGAAATGTTTTGAAGATGTTGTAAGGAATTGAAATAGACCCTAAACCTGAGGTATGAAAATGTAATTAACCCTTTTATGTTTTAGTTCAATTCATTATTTTTTTTTTATTTGACTAGATTCATTTATGTTTGTGTGCTAGGATTTTCTAGTAGTATGTAGTCATTTGAATTTTTTTTTTTTTTTTTATTTATTTCCACACCTTGAGAACAATGTGTGATTTAAGTTTGGGGGTGGGAAATAAGAAGTTTTAGATTTTTAATTTTTGAGTCGTAAAAAAATTTCGTTTTTAAGTTAATATCCATAGTTTATTTTAAACGTTAGAACAAATGGACATGGTGAAGATTAATCCTACAGTAGAGTCTTTTCTATTTATCGTTACTTAGACACTAATTCATGAATTATACTTTGAAAATTTGCACGTTCACACCTACATGGTTTGTGGGGAGTGAGATTGGAATACCTACTTTTCATCTAAGCCATTTTTAATTTTTAATTTTTTTTTGTTCAAAGTAAAGTAAAGTTAGTTGTTATCAATAAAGTAATAATTGTTTCACCCGAGACTTTGCTTAGTAACCAGGTCAGTCCTGCCTGATCAACAGTGATTCTCACGTCAAATGGTAGAGTTTTGGCATGGGGCAGGGTGGTTAGTTGGTTTCATAGCCTTTTCAGCTTGGGTTAATAAGTCCTTAGGGGTGTTCTACACCTAGTGCCTTAAAGCCCAAGTGGTTTGGGAGTCATTGACCTAAAGCTCGTTACATGGGTTGGATCGAAAGCTTAAGTAAACTGACATTGCACAACCACTACTATTACTAAAAAATATATAAAAAAAGAGAAAAATCGAAAAGAAGAGAAAAAAAAATAGTTATATTTAAATTTAGTATGTGTGGAATAAAGAAGGACAAGAGGTGAGGGTTTTAATCGAGTCTCCTTAGATATGTTGGTTCACTTTACACCAAAGGAAGTTCATGAATTCTTTTCTATCGAGTCTCCTTAGATATGTTGGTTCACTTTACACCAAAGGAAGTTCATGAATTCTTTTCTAAGTGGTTATAAAGAGTTTGGACTCTATGGTGAGATTAGTTGAAAATTTTGGAAAGATGTTTTAATTTTTAGCATTTTCTATGGATTGTGACTTGAAGATGGAAATTTGTTTATGTTAATTTTCGTTTAGAAGTTTAGTTTGCTAGTTTTATTTTCATTTTTGAGTATTTTTTTTGCTTGAGGACAAGCAAAAAGCTAAGTTTGGGGGTATTTGATGTGGCGATTTTATACTATATATTATTCCCTATTCTTGGTATATTTTAGTTATTAATTTGGTGAGATTTTGATGTTTTGCTATATGTTTTTAATGTAGGACATGCGAACTTGTTTGGAGCATAAAGTAATCAAACGGTGGAATTTTTTAGTGATTCTAATTGGATCCGGTTCGTGAATCTGTCAGAAAGGTTGTATCAAAATTTCGTAATTTTATCCTTAAGCATCTGATCGTGGCGAATTAATTTATGTCCAGCGTGCAGTGCTGGCAGATTCGGCTGCAGAGCTTATTTGCAACTTTTGGGCTGGAAGATGATGGATTTTGAACTTGGGTTATTCTTGGAACTTGAAGAGGAGGTCCTGATCTTTAATTTGAGTCATTTTGGGTCTGTTTTGGAGCCCTAAAGGTCCACAAACGTGGCTATTTCTCTGCTGGGCAGATTTCCTAGTCAGAATAGGAATGTAATTTCTAGTTATTCTTTTGTTATTTTATTTCCTAGTTTTTAGAAAACCTTTTCCATGAGGGTTTTAATTTGGATTACTATAAATAAGGCTTTTTAGCCATTAGGGTTACGAACGCAACATTGAGAGAAAGTACACATTATTTTGGAGAACTTCAGACTTTTTACCTACAAGGTGTTTTCAATCTTTTTTCTAGTTAATATAGTTTCTTTAGTTTTCATAATGATTGTTCGTAACTAGTCCTTTTGCTAGGGCGAAGCCACGAGCCTTAGCATGAATATGTGATTTTATTAATTTGCTTATGAATGGATGCATGCATGCTTTGAATTATTAATCACCGCGATTAAACTATCAAATTGGCTTAGTGATTCGTAACCATTAGGGCTTTTAGACATGTAATTTAATGCAATTTATGTTGGAACATCACCCTAAAATTGAGGAGGGCTTCTTGTGATTAGTAATTGTAAGTTCACTTAAGGCGAACATCACGCTCTTAAGGGTTGCATGGTTTTTCAAAGGGTTTTCACAAAGCTTAATGAGTCTTGCATGTTTATATTTGATCTGGACATCACAGACGGATTGCATGTTAGATATACGTTTTCGCTTGAACATCATGAGGAAAATATGCATTAGGAAAACCTAATCTTCAAAGCATGTATGAAGAAACTCATAAGTAATTGGTAGAGTTGCATATGATTGTTAAGGGGACAGCGGAACCCTAGGGCTTTTACAAATTGATTTTCTTTAAATTGGTCTCTAGTGATTTATTTAATTGTTTTTAATTAAAATTTGTTTTTATTCTTTTAAATCTCTAAAATTAACATTTTCCAAACTTTGTTTTAAATAATTAATTAAGAGTTGGTTTTAAACACAAATTATTCATTCAATCCCTGTGGAAAACGACCTTGCTTGAGCCGCTATACTACGACAACCTTGTACTCTTGCAAGTATTTTTAAATGTTTTTATCCCTACTTTTGCAAGTGGTAAAAAATCCTATCAATGGTCTCTGAGGAGCGACTTCGCCTACACCTTACGCCAAAAAACACCTCCGAGAGCCAGGGATGACTCCTGAAGTGGTCACGTAGGTCGTCTACTTCTGTAAGCATGGTTCTAAAAGACGCTAGGTGCTAGTTGGGAGGCGAGCTAGTGCCTAGCGCCTAGTCGCCTAGGGGGGCCTAGGCGGATTTGCATTTTTTAAGTAAATTTGTTATATAATATATAAATAAGTGCATGTTTACACTTAAAAAACCATGCTTGTATATAAAATTTGAAAAAAAATAAAATGCAAAACATACAAAAATAAATATTTATCAGAAAATATGGACATTATATAAACTTTTAGGGTTATTGTTAAGACCATTAAATTTAAGTTATTACTTATTGTTGGGCCTTATTATTTAAAAAAGATGTTGGGCCTTATTATTTAAAAAAGATGTTAGGCCTGATATCATTGTCAAAAACTTTTATAATAAAAAACCCCTACCAACCCTAGCAAAACATTAGCCGCACCTTCATTTTTCTCTTAAATGTCATATGCATTCTCTCTTCTATCCCCTTCTCTTCAGTAGATAATCCCTTTCAACCTCCATCCTTCTTTGCACGATCTATTTCCTTGTCTGCACGATCTTTCTCCCTCCCTCTCTCTTTCCCCCTCTCTCACTTTCCCTCTCCCTCTTTCACTCTCTCTCTCTCTCCCTCCCTCTCTCGTCAGATTTCTCAACAAATCTGCAATTACTTGGTGCGACCGGATGTGGAAGGTGACGGGGAGAACCGCCTAGCACCACGGCCTAGACACCGCCTAGGCCGCCTAGGAACGCCTAGGAGCGCCTAACAACTTTCCGATTTTGTCAACCATTTGGCACCCAATCAGGTCAGCACCTCACCGCCCAGCGCCTAGGCGCTACCTAGGCTACCGCCTAAGCCAATTTTTAGAACACAAATTATTCATTCAATCCCTGTGGAAAACGACCTTGCTTGAGCCGCTATACTACGACAACCTTGTACTCTTGCAAGTATTTTTAAGTGTTTTTATCCCTACTTTTGTAGGGTGGTAAAAAATCTTATCAATGGTCTATGAGGAGCGACTTTGCCTACACCTCACGCCAAAAAAGGCCTCCGAGAGCCAAGGATGACGCCTGAAGTGGTCACGCAGGTTGTCTGCTTCTGTAAGTAAGACGCCCGACCGACGACCCTACGACTACAAGCCCAAGGTAGCCCGTAAGCCAAGACTTACACCTGCTATGACTACGTGAACTTGCCTGCTTACTTATAAGCAGCACTTCCGGCCGACGATCTATGGTTTAAGTTTTGCTGGGACAAAGTCAAATGTCACGACTCATAGCAGCTGCGCAGACCTCATCTGCTTCTTACGAGAAGCATGAGTCCGACTGACAGCTCTATAAGTCAAAAATCTCGCAACGTGCCCCGGGAGGGCCAAAGCTCAAGAAGCCACAAAGTCGAGTGTCACGACTATAGCAGCTATGCGAACTTTCTCTGCTTCCTACGAGAATCACGAGTCCGACCGACGGCTCTATAAGTCAAAAATCTCGCAACGTGCCCCGGGAGGGCCAAAGCTCAAGAAGCCACAAAGTCGAGTGTCACGACCATAGCAGCTACGCAAACCTCATCTGCTTCCTTCGAGAAGCACGAGTCCGACCGACAGCTCTATAAGTCAAAAATCTCGCAACATGCCCTGGAAGGGCTAAAACTCACGAAGCTACCCAAAGCCGAGAATCATAGCTATAGTAGCTACGCGAACTCACCTGCCTCATATGGAGACAACGAGTTCGGCTGCCGGCTCTATAAGTTGGAAATCTCGCATTTCCTCATTTTTGCAGGTAAAGCTCTAGAAGACCCAAAGCCAAAACTGAAGCCTAAAGTGACCGCTTGAGTTAACTGCTTCAACGAAGTAGCCAACTCAACTGCCCGTCCTACGGTAAAGTTTTGCAAAACGCCTCAAGCAGGCAAGGCTCCCGAAGCCCCGAAGCCGAAACTAAAACCTAAGTGACGACGTGGGATCAACTGCTTCGTTGAAGTAGCTCACCTAGCCGCCCGTCCTATGGTAAAGTTCCGCAAAAGACATGGCGAAATGGAAGGATGAAGCAAAAACAAGGAAAGCTGTTTATTAAATTTTTAGCAAATTGATAAACCGGCTCGAAGGCCAACAAAGTTCAAGCAAAGCATAACAAAAAGGAAAAGAAAAAACAAGCAAAAAGACTACTTCTTAGCAGTTTGCGCAACCACTGGTTCCTCGACTACTATGCCTTCAGTAGCCGCACCGCTCCCAGTAGCTAAAGCTTCCATCAGCTCATCCTCAGCCACATCTGCCTGAACTGCCTGACCCTCAGATGCTCCACCAAAGGCAACCTCAAATGAGAAATCAAGTAGATCAACTAGAGAAATTGAGAAAGTCTCGAAGTCCTTATCGGAAAACTCATAATCCGACGGCCTGCTCTGAAGATGGTATACATAGCCAAGCTTGTAGAAATCGGACTGACAAGAAGCAAGCGCCACTTCGTGACCAACTTTCTCATTCTTCAGCTACGCATTCTCCTCAACAAGCCCATTGTGAGCACCCTGTAGCTCATCCAGCTCATTTTCAGGTTCATGTTAGCAGACAGTGCACCTTGCAGATCTACTTCCTTGGACTCAAGCTTACTGGCAATCTCCTTGAGACGAGACACTTTAGTATGCATAAAGATAAGTTCATCGTCCTTGGCAAAACAAGCAAATCGTAGCTCCAAATTGACACATTCAAGGTTCTCGACCACCGGAGAAACACGACTCATTTTTTTCTCTGCAGCTTCCAACATCGCCTGAGTTGGACTAAACCTAGCATTCAAATGAGATGCCTCCTTACAAGCGATCTCTAACTGCAAAGAAGTAGGGGCATAGACATCAGAACCCTTTAAAACAACGAGTTCAGATTCGAGCTTCTCGATCTTTTCAGCAGCCGAGCAAAGCTGAGCCATCAACGCCACTTCGACCTCCTTAGCATACTTGACAACATCCTAATCAACGCGCATAGACTCAGCTGCCAGGATCAAAGTCTTATGCATTGTAGCAATTAGGGAGAACCTCCTCGAGTAGGCAGGACGCTTCGCAAATGAGTCTGAGCGGATGATAACTTTCCCAACACTGTCAACAAACTTGGCGCATGCATCGACGTCCTCAAGCAGGTCAGCTTTTAGTAGCGCACAAACCTCAGGAAACTCTATAGCCTGAGACTCAGTGGATCTCTCACAACTGCCCGTACGAGCAGATTTCCCCTTCTCAGCAGACGAGTCAGTCATGGTAGGAGGAGAAACAGACCAGGCACCACCTTAACAGCAGAATCCACATTTCCACTCTTTATAATGGCTAGCCTCTCAGAAGCAGAACTAGACTTAGCTCCCGACGGACGCTTCGACACAAACCCAGACACTAGAGGTGCCACCGATTTCGTTGGGCAAGTGTCTCAGCAATGGATGCGGTCACCTTCAAAGTAGCAGGTTTCACAAGTTCAGGCTCAACGATCTTCTTCGCCTCCCTGAGGGAAGTTAGATCAATGACAAGCTTCTCAATAGCAGACGAACTCCCACAAGCAGCAGAAGAAGTCATTGGCTTCTTCTCAGCCAAAGGCTCATAAGCAGGTGAGGAAGATCTTTTCTTTCCACCCTCATTAGCAGCAGGCTCTACAACAGTGATCGGCCCAGCCAACGCCTTATCCATTATTCGCTTTATCTCTTCCTTCCAGAGGCAAGCCACATTTCTTCTGACGAAGAGGGTTGAGCAGCCAGCGCCACTCACAGTACTCAGCAGGAATGCCCAAGGCAGCGTGCACTTTCTTCATATCTGCAGAAGTCCTTAGAGTTGAGCCAAACTCTAAATCTACATAAAGTAGGAAAGACGATCAATAAATTGAAGTTATGAAGCAGCTCAACAAAAATTCAAGCAAGACAAGAATGAAGCAATTCACTTACCACTGATAAAGGTAGTCGGGACACGCAGCTCAGGAGAAGAGTTAGACTCTCACTCTCCACTCACCTCTAAGGTATCTCTCGCCCACTCATGGTCACCTTTGCTAGAAACATCAAACAGCCTATGGCGAGATCTCAGCTACCCCACGTCTTCCTTGTGGCCGATCTCAAAGAAGTACCAAAACTCATTTATGGTCAAGCCAAGCTCAAAGAACCTGCTCAAGTTTGAGAACCCCACCATCGCATGAACTGCATTTAGGGAACACTGAGTAGGCGCGCATTCATAGAGCAGATCACATCCTGGAAAAGATGCGGCATGGGAAAGGTGAATCCCAACACAAAGTAATACAGATGGAATTTGTTGGCTCTTCTCCTAGCAGATGCACCCTCGCCGCATGGTTCACGGTCGCTATCATCATTTACCCGTTTGACGTGAACCCCAGACGGAATTGCATGCTTATACGCCTTAAGTAAATCCCGAAATAGCTCGTCGGAATTAATCGTGACATACGCAGTCTTGAAGTAACCCACCTTGCCGGAAGAACCACCTTGACGATACAAAGGTGGAGGATATTCATCATTTTTGCGGTCAGAGGAAGACATTCAAAGTTTTTGCAAAAAAGTAAAAAATATATGTATATTTGGAAGGCAGCTCATGAAAAAAAAAAAAACAAAGAAAGAAAAAGGAAGGACCACAAGCCTAGCGCCCCATGCCAGGCCTCACGGCCCTCATGCTCTCTCTCGCGCCCAACATGCCACGACCTAAGCCGTTTTCAGCCCAGCATAGGGGGAGGCCCACGCCTCATCATCCTCCTCTCTTCCATATGCCAGGCGCTCCAAGGAATAACCCAGGCCTCTCGGCCCAGGTCACATGCACAAAAGAGTCGACCCATGCCAGTCCCTCTCCTTCTCTTTCTGCCAGTCCAGGCTGATTTCCTTGCTCCCTAACTCACCGTGCCACCTGGCTTGCTCCAGCCAACCACTATGCCACACCACTGTGCTATCCATTCATGCACAGCAGCCCATGGCTTCTATGCAGTGTGTCACTCACCCCACATCGGCCCCCGTCGAGCCAATTTTTCAAGCCCCAAGGCTCCCAAAAATTCAAGGAGGAAATTCAATTTTTTTCTTACCTTGGTGCGGCACGGAGAAGAAGAACAACAACGAGAGACGACTCTTTGCAGGGACAAGAAAAGAAGAACGCTAGGGGAGGGGGAATAAAAATTTCCTCTGGCTTCTCTTTCTTGTTGGAATAATGATTGTTCTTCAAATTTATTTAATCTCATGCTTAAGGCAGAATTAAATAGGTATTGGGGGGAATTATTTTCCTTTTCCTATAAGAAGTCTATCTCTAAATCAAGAAAGAAGATCAAGTTCAAATTGGGAAACAATTCTACAAGCCTAAGCAGCTTGAGATTCCTACACGTACTATCATTTTCCTGCGTGCAACACAGTAGGTGTGGGGGCATTTGTGGAGCCTAAAATAATCCCAAAAATTCTAGAGGCGATACGTGGACTTTTATTCAAGAAGGACAAGATTGTCCTCAATAAATGGGCAGGCTTCTCAGATGCTCCTACACGCAGCTCACATTCCTAGAGGACTCAGCAGCTAAACACAACTGCCCACAGCTCACCTTTCCTTGGCAAGGAATTAAAGATAAGGATTAATTACCCAAATCCTATCTTTAATACGTTCCTAATTGAAGATTGACTACAATCAAGTAAGTAATCCTAATTTAATTCAATTAGGATAATTATCCTATTATCTCAAGATATTATTTCCTATTTAATATCTTGGGAATAATTAGAGAATATTTCTCCATTAAACCCCATATGGCAGGCCCTAGCCCTATAAATACCCCATATTCTACCAATTTTTCAGAGCTTTTGCAACCCTAAAAAAAGCCTAAACACTTTACTCTTCTAGAGAAACTAACTTAGGCATCAGAGATCCGTTGACCTAACCCCCCCCCCCCCCACCTTGTGGGTGAGTGAGGCTTAGGTCTTTGATCAAAGGTGTTGATTGTTTTGCAGGTGCATTTTCGTCAAGACTGAAGACGGCGGAAATTTGCATCGACATTGATCATGCTACCTAGTTCACTTGTATAAGCTGCTTTGAGTTTGGAAATCTTGTCTGCCTAGGTACGAATCAAGGCTTCTGTCCAAAACATTCACTTGAAAAAAATATATATACAAGGGTAGGAGTAAGAAAATAAGTAAAGAGACAAGTTGAAAGTGAAAAATAAGAAAACTAGATGTGTATCTGTTCCGATAACACTTTTCTTGAAGATCCTCTTTGGACACACCTCCCTAAAATTAGTAGGGGAGATGGTGAAACGAATTAAAGCTTGAGCATGTCCTCTATTACAAAGACCGCTTGCATTTAAAGGAAGCGACACCGACTCATGAACGAGCTTGATTATCAGGCACGACACTTCACCAAGCGCCTCTTCATTAGCATGAAGTTGAATAACAGGCCCTTCCGGTAAGGCGTTGACCAACCCCTTAACTGGAATTTGACTGGTGGGAGGCTCAGCCGTGGGATCGAGAGCTGGAGGAATGGAAATTTGGATTTGAGAAATCCGATGAGATGGTTGTCTCTGCTTCTTTGAAGATTTATGTTTTTCCATAAATGGCTTTTCAAGAGTAGGATTCACCTATTCCTCCACCGGTGGCTGCTGGAAATTTTTGTAAGTATTATTCGACCAAGGATGTAAGGTCAACAGTCTTGAGCATTTCACCCTGATGATCGACAGAGCTCGCTAGTTTGGCGTTCTTTTTGGAGACCATAGAAGGAGTTTCCACCGGAACGACCTATTCCGATTTCTTTCTCTTATTTTTCTCGAAGGGTTTATGGATTTTTAATGATTAATTATGCAAAATCAAACTTTATAACTAAGTAACCAAAATTCCAAAGTTTACGGAAAACAATATTAATTTCCCGAAAGTACAAATTAGGATTACAAAATACGAATTACAAATAAATGAATAGTGAAATTATGGGATGAGATTTCACATATGAGTTCTAATTTAGAGACGAGAATATTTTATAAATAAATTTTATTTCTTTATATATTCGATTAAAAGTTTAGATAAATCATAAAAGTAATATAATTTATCTCTATATATAAAGGGAGAAAGCCAACATGATACCAAGAATTGCCTTTCTTCAATTAGAATACAAAAACCAACTACTTTTCACGTAATTAATTTAATCAACACAAAAAACTGCGAATTGAGGGGTGTTGCGAGAATCAACTAAACATCCATTACTAATGGTCTTTTAACTCATCAAAACGTGCAGTTATAGTTATTTTCGTCAATTCCGTTATAATTTCTGTCAAAATGAGTCACGTGCTATGCACGTGAGGCTGAGTCAAGTGGCAAATATGAAAAATCAAATAAGAAAAACTGTATCAATGACCCCTCAACTTTAATCCAACTGAAGAAATGGTCTCTCAATTTTAACCCAATTAAAGCAACGGTCTCTCAACTTTAATCTAATTGTAGTAATGGTCATTCCAACATAGCTTATTTTGACATAATTCCGACAGAGTTGATGAAAATGACCATATCTACACATTTTGATGAGTTAAAGAACTAATGGTAATAAATTTTTAGTTAAATGACTCAAATTTGAATAAAGTTGAAGGATCTGCTACAATTTAGTCCTGGATTTTAACACCCCCAAATTCGCAATTTTTCATTTCCACTATTTCTGATTAATTCCCGAAAATCACAATAAAAATTGAGAATTGTCGTCATTCTTCGCTTTAGGCACTGTGTTGAAACCCTCGCTCTCTTTCTCACTACAAATCTCACACCAACATCACAACCCGACCCCACCCTAAAGAACAAGCTCCGACCACCGCCCATGGCGACCAGCGCGATTAGGGTTCTTCTTCTCACTCTCCTCCTCATCGCATCCCCTTTCCTCCAAGGTCTCTCTCTTAATCCCCAAATCTAGATCTAGTATATACCTTTATATACATTGTATTGTTTCGTTCATTTCGTTTGTTGAAATTGCGATTTGCTCATCGAATCGATTTACCAGCTAGTGTTTGGTGTTTACTTGTTGGGTTTGACTTTGTTGATCGGTGCAAATTAGATCTGGTTTGACTAATTTTCGTTTTGATCGATTTGATGCTCCATTGTCTTGATGGAGTATGCTCGAATTTATTGTTGATGTGTAGGTTTGGCATGGATTAGATGAGTTTATTGTCGTTAATTTAATTAGTAGAAAGCGAAATTTCACTTCAAGGTAGCCTTTTCAGCTAACATGCAATTGCTTTCGTGAGGTTTTGGAATGCGATTTCGTGTTTTGTTGATCTTTTTCGCTCATTGTCCTGCCCTTTTCAAATGACTTTAATGCTTGCATGCTGGGTTAGATAAGCAAAAGTTGAGTCTTGAGTTCAATAAACTGTGATTTACGTGTTTGGTTTGCAATATTCATAATTTGTGGAAATTAAGATAACATTTTGGTTGATTTAATGCGGATTCCAAGTGGGTCGTACTGAATATATGGTTCTTCCGATCTTTAGTCGCCAGGGGCCAGTCTGATTCGGAAGTGGACGCTTCTGACACCGTGGAAGAAAGCAGTGATCTCGGGATTGTTGGCGAGGATGTCCAAGATTTTGGAGACGGAAGTTTTAGCCCAGCTCCCGGAGTTGATACAATCTGTTTCTTCCCCAAAAACATCGCTAAAAGTAAGAATTTCATCATTATTGTACATTGGAAAATTTATAGCCATTTTTTTTCAATTTTAGAAATGTGTTTTTTACTTTGATCTTGTCTATATGCAGCGGTGGCGGCAGGGGAAGAGACTGAAATACTGGTTGGTCTGAAAAATGATGGTAATAAACATAACATTTTCTTATGTGATTGGATTCTCTCTTTCTTTGAGTGCAATGCAATGCTGTGTTCAAATTGTTTCTATCACCTTTATTATTTGTTCTGTGCTGCAACTTGCCAATTCCCCTTGGAAAGAGCAACATGATTACTTGTTGTGCAGGCGTACTAATGCACTTTTTCTGCTATATTTTTTTCTGAAATGTTTAGAACATAGCTTAATTGCTGTTTTGATGTGAAACCAGGAGAGTCAAGCTTGAATGTGATTGCAATCAAAGCCAGCGTTCATCTTCCTTTCGATCACAATCTGCTGGTTCAGAATCTTACTGCCCAGGTAATTGTTGGTATGATTGGTTTACACATAAATAATCTCTGGATTTGCTTTTAAATTGTTTTGTTTCATCAGGAGATTTTTTTGTTGGTTAACTTGTTTTTTTAGAATCTGGAAACATTTTATGACAATTAGTCTTGTTATGAACAACTGAACTTCATTTTTTATTTCCATATTGCTATAATATCTCTTTTTATTTGCTTGCTGCTTGTGATATTGCTGATTGCATGTAACTTATTTTACAAGTGAAGGATATGTATGCTTAACAAACCATAGTTTGTTAAAATCTAGATTGGCAGGATATCCATGACCAGTGTAAGTTTGGTTATCTAAGTTTCTTATTGAAGCTTACTTAGATCTGTTTTCATAATTGACTTGGTAAAGATCATACCCCTCATTGCCTATTTTTAGCACGAGCCCAGTTGTCTAGTATTGTAATAATTAATATAAATAGTGGATGAGGGTTGATGGTCACATTGAAAGGATGATCAAACTTGCCAATTTATTTGATAGCTCAATCAAGAACATTGAGAGTGATGAGAGTTCAGATTTGAACTTTAATGTAGAAGATTTGCCTTTTACTTATATGACATGTTGAACTCATTCATTTTAAAGTATTTTGAGGATTCAAAAAGTTTAATAACCTAAAGCTTTTTTACTTATATTTTTAAAACCCATTACCATTGGGTTGGTCATTTATTTTCCCGCACCATTTTAGACTTCCTAGTTTGTAAAATGTACCTCTTATCTTTTCATGTTGGGAATTTTGTGTTATTCTTTGCATTAAAGTTGCTTCTGGCTAGTTTTGTTTTGTACTTTTGTCAGTTTCACTTACAGATGTGGTTTAACTGTAGGCTTTTAACAATGGATCAGTTCCAGCTTTGGCCCAGGCTACTTTCCCATACATATTTGCTGTCAGCAAGTTCTTACAGGTATCATCATTCCTATCTATTGTTAACATCTGAAATTGCTTGTATTTTCAGTCAACTTTACTTTAAAATGCAATTGAATCAATGGAGTGGTACGCTTGACCTAAATCATTTAATTTGTGTAATGCAGCCTGACGCTTTTGATCTTGTGGGTACCATTTATTATGAGATAGACCAGCAACCATACCAGAACACCTTCTACAATGGTACTATCGAAGTTGTTGAGGCTGGTGCTGTGCTCAGCATTGAGTCTGTTTTTCTTGTCACCCTTGGATGTGCCCTTCTTGTCCTCCTAGGTTTATGGATTCATGGTCAAATACAGCACCTTTCTATGGTATTCAAACTTATTTATGAGATTGTTGTATTTCTTAATACTTGTTTCAAATCTTTATAAAACTGCATGTTTAATGTTTAATATAATATATAGGTCATGTTAGTTATATGTTTATATTTACTTTTGTTCATTTTTCTTTTCATTTAATTAATCTTCTGTGTATGTCTGTTTTTGGTTAGAAAACCAAGAGGGCTCCCAAAGTGGAAGTTGGAACCAAGGCTACCGGTGCCTCTATGGATGAATGGCTTCAGGTATGCTGTTGATGCTCCAAAATATCTCCCTAATTATTTTGCTGACTTGTTTCGAATTTTCAAATTTTGTGTTTCCAACGGTTAAAACTTGGCCCTGTTAAAAGTAATCAATTTCTTTTTGAGATTTGCATCTCTCATAATCCAAGTCATGCACTCATAACTTTTAATAGGGCCTATTCAATATGGGTTGCTTCATGTAGAAATTCCCGCATCTGTAGTTTAATCGGTGTTTCAAATTGCCACAGAAAAATAAAGAAGCATAAGTTTTAAATGAGGGATATAACAAAACAAAGAAGCATCGGTTCTTCTAATTTCATCTGTGTTTATAGTGAGCCGAGTCAGCTGTGTTGTTTAAAGTGTACTTTGTAACTTTGATCATTATAAATTCAAGAATCCATCCTTATGTGTTCTGTTTTTACTCTTTTGATGGCCAGGGAACTGCATATACTCATTCAGTTAAAGACAAAACAAAGAAGAAGAAATAGATTACAGAATTGTTTGCAGTTCATCTGCACGAGACATTACATTGAAGTGCAGACTCTTGTAAGCCACACTAGGGATGTGAAGATATTTAAGAGGTCGAAAACTTGCGCTAGTTATGGAATTTAGACCAGAAACCAATACTTGCCTTGCTGTTGTAGACATGACGGGAAACTTTTACATTTTCTTTTTTAGAGATGGAGTTGAGAAGTTTAACTAACGCAATGCTAGGAATCATACAATTTTGTTGATGCGATAGAATTTTCCTTAAGATCTTGTTTTGATTCGGGATTTGCATGGATTTGGCTTGTGCATTTGTTGATTCACCGTTTTTCAAGGAAGTAGTTTATGCAAAGAAGCAACACTTTGGTATGAAAAAATGACGACGATGACGTTAATGTTCGCATTCGACGTTTAGTCGGTATGGGTTTGGTCCACAGTGATGATAATTCTGTTGGGATTAAGAAAAGGGATGATGGAAAGCTTGTTTAAGGTAAAACAATGGAGTACTGCTTGACTTGCAAAGAATAGTGGCTCTGCTAATAATGTGAGTAAAGGATGCAATGAAACCCAAAAAGAGTAAGTTTCAGTTTACTACTCTTAAGTTTTGTGGTTATCAACATTTAGTACATGAAGTTTTTTTCGTCTCAGAATCATACCTAAAGTGTTAATTTTGATACAGTCTCATACATCCGTAGTCTGGCTGTTAAGTCTTCCGTTAACTAATGACGTGGTGTCCATGTGGACAATGATTGAGTCACGTATCATTAAGGGGTATGTAGAAATTAAAAATTCAAAAAAAAGTTCCCGTCCAAATTTAAAATATTAAAATAATTAATTAAATAAAAAAAATTTGTCAGAAAACCCAGAACCCCCTTCGTCTTCCCCACCCGACACCCCTACATCCCCTCCACGGCTCCACCCATCCATCCCCTCCACCCTTGCTCCCACGATGAACACCGACCCCAAAGGCACTGTCGTCTTCTCCACCGTTGGCAGACCCCACTATGGCTTTGAGATTTTCGCCCTCCCCATCCTTCTCCACCCCTTCTCCACCAATATCAGCCCAGAGCGCCGCCTCTCTGACGGCCGTTCCATCAACTTCAACGCCCAATTCAACCCAACAACAACCACGAACCCCACTCCCTCGTCTTCATCTCTGAGCGAACCGGGTTTCCCGCCATTTACTTAACCTGGCCTGGACTCCCCCATCCCCAACTCTTGCACTCTAAACCTGGCCTGGACTCCCCCATCCCCAACTCTTGCACTCTAAACCCGGATCCCTCTTCCACGACCGTCCCATCATAAAAAATCACACCCTCTACTTCGTTTCAGCTCACCAGGATCCCATTCGATACTTCAAATCCTGGTCTGCTCTCTACTCCTCCATGACAAAATCACAACCCGATTGACTCCCTCTGACTCCGTCGATTACAGTCCCGCTCTCTCTCTCTCTCTCTCTCTCTCTCTCTCTCTCTCCAGAAAATTCATCGTCGTCGCCTCGTACGGATCCCGTCCATGGGGCGGTGAGTTTCACGAGCTCAACACCGATATAGTCGTATTCGAAGCATCGCGACCCAGCAAGCGCGTACTCGTCTGCGAGCGCGGTGGTTGGCCCACCTGGTTCGGCGACTCCGTCATATATTTTCACCGCCAACATGACGACGGCTGATGGAGCATTTTCCGGGTCGATTTTCATTTTCCCAAAGATCTGGAGTCCTCTTTTAGGTTCCCGATCACTCCCACTCGAGTCACTCCATCGGGGCTCCACTGCTTCACCCCGGCAGCTCTCCACGACGGCAAACGAATCGCTGTCGCGACTCGCAGGCCCGGTAAGAATTTCCGACACATTGAGCTCTTTGATGTCGAATCCAAGACGTTATAACCGATGACAGAGATCCTGAACCCGAATTTCCACCATTACAACCCGTTTGTTTCGCCCGATTCAGAGCTCCTCGGGTACCACTGATTCCGGGGTGATTCGACTCAGTCAGGCGAGTCTGATTCCACAATTCCTTATATCGAGCGAGTGTCTTCGCCTATTGAACAACTCCAGATGCTGAGGATTCAGGGTTCGTTCCCAACCTTCTCTCCGAGCGGTGATCTAATCGCGTATAATCATGATTTGGATGGGAACAGCGGAATCAAGGTTATCAAATCGGACGGCTCAAACCGCTGGAATTTGATCAAGGGCTGGGCAGCCTTCTACAACGCCTAAAGCCCAACCGAGAAGCCGTGGAAGGGGTGGAGGGGTGGAGCCGTGATGGAGGTGGAGCCGTGATGTCGGGTGGGGAAGACGAAGGGGGTTCTGGATTTTTTATTTTTTTTAATACTTTTATTTAATTAATTATTTTAATATTTTAAATTTGGGCGGGAAATTTTGTTTTAAGTTTTAATTTTCACGTGGAACCCTTAATGACACGTGACGTCCAATCATTATTCACATGGCCGTCATGTCATCAGTTAATGAGAGACTTAACAGACAGACTAACGGATGTATAAAACTGTTCCAAAATTAACACTTTAGGTATGACTCTGGGACGAAAAAAACTTCATGTACTAAATGTTGAAAATCACGAAACTTGAGGATAGTAAACTAAGATTTACCCATGAAAAAAATACACATTTTTGGATTTTTAATGCTGCACAAGTAGTTTAACACAGGATCGTTCAAGTTACATTTTTTATTTTCATACACATTTTTGCATTTTTAATGCTGCACAGTTAGTAAGAACCAGATAAAAAAAGAAATGCTCTAAAGCTTCGGTTTGTTAACTGTAGAAGCTTTTCACGTTGTAGGTTCGAGCTTATGGGCGTAGAGCAATTTAGGGCATATTTATTGAAAGGGAATCAGATTAACTAGTAATTGATGTTAGGTATTTGATTACGGATTTGAAGAAAATTCACATTATTTTATTATGTTTGATCCTAAAAATGACAAGACCTACGTGGCACGCAAGTCGAGCAACTATTGGGCTAATTACATCTTTCTTGTGAATTCATGCGTGCCAACTCATGATTGAGCTTGGTTGAGCAAGTAGAATAGATGTGGTGGTATGGTGTTGAACATCTTGCTGACTTCTGCATTGAACGACTAGGTTCTAGAATCTAAAGAGAAGGTATTCAATTCACTACTAAGTTTAGGATCTTTGACTATATTTATAAAAATATAGGTGCGCTGAATTGGAATCAGGATGCAAGAGTAAAGATACTCAAAGGAAATGAGTGTCTTTATTGTGAATGTCATTCGATTGTCGGAATGGCGAACTCTGAACTACACACGGGAGTAATGATTATAGACACCTCACTTCGCTGAGAAGCGAATGAAGTGATCTCGTTTGGCGAAAGAATTGAAGACTCCTCGTCGGTTGAGACTTGGATAGATAATCGAATTTAAAGTAGTGTTGTTAATCCAAACTGAAGATACTTCTCGATCGATTGATTTTACGGCTCTAGTAGTGTTAATCCAAACTAAATGTGTTGCTGGTCGCCAATACAATGTTGTTAATCCAAACTGAGGGTGTGATGTCGAGGTGTTAGGATAATTAGTATTTTTCTTAGGGGTGTGAGAAGGTTTCGCGTAGAGCGTTTGAGTTTGTGTGCTGAGTTGAAGAGGGCTCTGTACGTTGCAAAACTTCATATTTATAAGGGTGAATTTCGTGATGGCCAAGTCCGCTGAGTTGTAAAATTATGATAATATTCCAATTTCTTGGCATATTCTTTGAATATACTCAGAATTCTCGGCCAAAACTCTATCGTTGCCAAGTCTCGCAGTCTTCGACTAGGACTCGAAACCTAAATTGATTCAACCTTTATACGGAAACCAATCCTGATCCTTAAAATTTCTCTCGTCCAACAGCTAAGTATATGGGCAGAGTAGGTGCAAAATCGTGTCCAAAAACAGATTCTATGTGTTGTAAAAAGGTTAAGAAGGAAAATAATTCTCATGGTTACATTTTAGTTAATACATGAAACTGAATTGATTCATGTTCTTTTTTGATATGCATAGTTTACCGATAAATCCTATGTAGATGATTCCACATATAATTTGACCTTAAATTCAGGAGCGCTAAAGAAATAAATAATAAATAAAATACTATCACAACAATTTACCATTTGGAGTTTCAAGAGTTTTTCTCTCTTAGTTACTTATACGGTCATACCAATAATTTTATCAATATAACTACCCCCTTGTACTTACAACTTGATACAGGACTTAGAGCCCACAAGTGGAATGGAATGATATCTAACCTCATATAATAGAGTGAGTAGTCTATTTAATATCATAGAGAAATTCTTTTATACCATATTGGCAAGTTTCTTTGTAGGGGTATGCGTACAAAAATACCCAGAGTCGGCCCTGTGGGCAGCCAAAGTTGGCATTCTCCAAGGAGTAGGATTCTCTTCTCTTCTATTTCCATATTCTTTCCTCTCCTCCTTTCATACTTTTCTTTTTATCCTTTTGTTCCTATAAAAAAAATCAATATAAGATGTTGACGTGGCTTAATCATAATCGTTCAAGTAGGAGGAAAGAAAAAAGAAGAGAGATTAGGAGAGGAGAGAATCCTCATCCAACCTCCAAGGCCCTCACTCCGCAGGGACCCTCAATTTGTTTTTATTTTATATATATATATATATATATATATATATATATATATATGAATTAATATTATGTGTTTGTTCAAATAAAAAGTTCATAGATTTTGACTCTTTATATGAATGCAATAGCCCATTAGCATGAGCGGCCCAACATTTATAAAATTTAGTTATTTATATAATTAATTGAATAAAAAAATAGCAAACTTAGTTTGTAGGTTAAAGGGGAAACGTCAAGCGACTCAAACATGTTTTGATTGACGTGAAAAACAAACCTGTTTACTTCTTTTGTCGCAATCTCTAGACACCAAACACTAAACGGTTGAACCCTTTGGCCTTTGTCACATTTTCCAAACAAACACCAAATTCTAAACACCCTTGTTTATTCTAATCGGTTCCCTTATCAAAGAGAAAAGATTCTCAAAATCTCAATCTTGGACTCTTGAATGCAAACTAATAAGGCAATTGAAGAGAGAATTTATCTTTTTTAAGTTTTTTCTTTTTGAGTTATTGGAATTTTTTCTTTGGTATTGTAACGTACCAATGGTTTGATATTATTAGAAGTGTTATTCATACACTCATTTTTACCTCCCACACACCTTTGTTAAGCCGTTGATCTTTTTCAATTCATTTGATCCAACGGCCGAAAATTGAGAAGGGTGTGTGAGAAGTAAAAATGGGTGAGTGGATAGCACTACCCTATTATTATTGTGTTTGTAACTTGGCTTTATGTAGGTATATTTGAAAATTGTGAACTTGTGATGCTAAATTTCAGAAGCATAAGAGAATTTTTTATATTCATAAATTAAGTTTTATTGTTCTTTAAGATTTTACCGGCTTAATTAGTACATTTGGGTGTAAAATCGAGAGACGTGTAATATATAATTAATGTTTGTATATCTTTCTTCTTTTGATATTTATTTTAATGATATTTGATTTAGAAATACCCTTTTTCATGCATTTGGTGAATTCTTTTTTATACATATACACATCAATGTACAAAAAGTCGGTGTCAGCGAATTCTAAAGCCCCACTTCAAAAACTCGCCTAAAAACCCAATTTCTCATGACTGGCCCTAAAAATACCTATCAACATGCCTCTGATTGCTGTCATCTGGCCCTAAAAATACCTATCAACATGCCTCTGATTGCTGTCATTTGAACAACTCAACTTTTTCCATATGCTTTATGATTCCACAATTTTAGAACCCACTCCACCATGCCCATATGAATAAACAAATTGAGTTAGTCATTGTCTTCAAATTTTGATCGGAGTTTAAATTAAAGATTCATAAGCATTGGCCCTTAAATTTGTTTAACTTTCATCCTTTATAACCATTTCTTTCGACTAGAAATTCTAACGGCGTTATCCAAAAGGAGCACTACTCCATATTGTGACGAGTTTTGAGATCAATACTCATGAATATTTCATTCAAAAACCGAAATTTCAATTGAATCAAAGGTTTAATTACCCCAAGTAAAGAAACCAAGTCCAAATTTCTCTAAATCAATTTCAAATTTGACAAAGAAAAGAGAGGAGGTATTTAGAACTCCACTACTACTAGCCTCCTATTGTAATTAAACAGGCATATGATGAGTGTGTGTCCACATTCAATACACAACCTGTACTTTTGATGAGACCTTGGTTGTTATGACAATTGGTTGATATTTTAGTTGATATGATGACCACGTGAATTAGGTATGTGCCTCACATATATTATGCAAATGCTACCATTTGTTTCTCCTTTTAATCTCCTAACTGTGACAAATTAAACCACCAAGTCAATAAGAGAAATTAAATGTGGGCTCATATGATCATATGTTACCATCGCCAAATTGTTAAGCGTACGCGTAACTTGCAAAAGCGGCTCATGAGGAAAGGGTGTGCCATGTAGAAGAATACAATCTATCCTAGTATCCGTATGGGAAATTTAACAGAATAAATTACAATTTATAATGAATGATTTTACTCTTAATTGCATGAGGTTTTTTGTTGGAGTTTCGAGTTAAAATCTCATTATCCCACATTGGTCATCACCAAAATGTTTCTTACACTTAGCACTTTGTCTCTCTACCAAGTGATTAGAAAGATGGACCATGAAGAGCAAAATTTAGCTTGAAGGGCTTTGGGTTGTGATTAATTATTAATATATATTTAATTATAAAAAAAGGGCCTTGGGGCTCTTTAGCTCAAACTCTAATATTAAATCCAAGAACTAATTATTTTATTAATTTCGGATTTAATTATTTCTTTGTAAATCAACAGACTCATCAGATGCCTCCCAAAAGATTCATTCTAAATTCATACTTGTTGTGGACATGCATATACATTATTTATACATCCATGTGCATTGCATTTAGAAGACAGAAAAAACGCATTTCTCCTATTAAAATCCCAAAACCTTTCTTATTGAGAGAACCACAAAGATATTCACCAGAAGTCAAGTTTTTCGATGCTGGAATCTTGACTTAGATCGTTGAATCCTGGTGAAGCAGACGTTTATTGAACTATAAGCACAGAGTAGGGACGAAATTCTGTTTCTTCAAGGACATTGCAGTACACAAGTCTCAATCATTATAGTATCTGTTTAATATTAATTTCGTTCATATTATGTAAATATACTTGGTTGCAATTTATTGTTTATAAGCATATAGTTTATGTATATATATTTGGCATTATTTATCGATAAATATCCAACAACTTTGTAATAAAAACAAACACATGCAAGGTTGTGTAAGTAACAATGTTTTAAAAAACTAGCCTCAAGGCGCGCCTAGGGCGCCCTTGAGGCTGGGCGCCATGGATAACGCCTCAGTTTTGCTGGAGTGGGCGAAAGGCTTCGCCGGAGCCGCCTAGGCGCGCCTAGGGGCGCCTTAGTGGCTTTTTTTCTTTTTTTTTCTTTTTTTTTTCTTTACTCCCAAACCCAAATTTTGGGTAGGATTTTAACTACCTCATACCTCTTCCTTGCACTTTTGTCTCTATGCCTTTTTTCTGATTTTTATTTTTTATATAATGGATGTGTGTTGTTTATGTGCATTGTTATATGTGTGCTCATTGTGCTTTTCATCCTCTATTTTATACATATATAATATAATATATGTATATATATGTGTGTGTATATATATATTTATAATATATGTGTGTGCTCAGGGTGATTATTGATTAATAATCTTCTTCTTTTTAATATAATATATGTGTATGCTCAGTGTATATATTAAAAAATTTAGGTCTCGTGAGGCTTCGCCTCACGCCTCACGCCTAGGCCGGGCTTCCCCTCGGACGCCTCGCCCATGCCTCACACTTTTAATACATTGGTAAGTAATTAAGTTGAGATATTGTCGATGTGATTAGTAGTGTTTGGATGACCCGACTTTTTGAATTATCAAAGCTTTCTTTTCAAATGGTTGTGATCGAGTTCAATTTTCATTTCCTATGCTTCTTTGGTTGTTTTCAGTACAAGATGAAGTTGCACCTATATGTTTGCCCCTCTCATTCTTGTTCGAGTTCAATTCTAGTTCTCCATGCTTTCTTTGGTTGTTTTCAACCGCAAGGTGAGGTTGCACCTATATATGTCTGCCACTCTCATTCCACAAGTTTGGTTATTCCCACATATGTGCATAAATAGTCATGCACGTGTCAGACAGTGTAGACTTGATAAATATTATCGACTCATTCTCGTACAGTTTAAGTTTTTGTGGGCATATAGTGATTGTATAACAGAGATTAGTTTGGTAAACTAAGGATGGTTTTTGTGTAAAAAGCATGGTATTAATGGGAGCCGAGTAAGTAGGTTTAGACATATAAGTACACCAACACGCATTAGGCTATGCAGTTGGGAGCTCATTGAATGGATGATATTGTGATATGGAGGATAAAGTCGGTGAGCACTTTACGTACGGTCCTTTTCTTCTCCCCTAAACGCCAGGTCTAACCCTAAAGGGAAGGGTCCCTAACCTCATGTGAAGCCCTTAAATTTCAGTGGCGGTGTGCTTTTAGATCAAAGTGCTTATAAGCACTATATAATATATGCCTTGTAAGCTGTGTAATACAAGAAGCTTAAACTTAAGCTGTGTACTACAAGTGCTTATAACCACCATAGATTAAGCTTTTTTGTCTTCGTTGGGGTGCGGTTCCCAATGAAGATCTTCCAGAAGTGCTTCTGGCTTTGTGCGCTTTTTGTGAGCTTTTGCTACGCTGAACAGACAGTTGAGGTACTTGGGGTTGGAGAATGTACTGACCGTGATCAGAATAGCATTAAGACTAGCCGTGCCTTTTCAGGTAACATAATTTCTGGTTGCATTTTTCTGTCTAAGCTGCTCATATTTTAGGTATTTATGCATTGCCATGCATATTACTGTGTTGCAATATTGCATGAACTCAAAAGTGGACAGAAAACTGACTATATTTGGAAAACAGTTTCAGTAAAGTTTTATTTCCTCTTTCGCCTACGGAATTATATAGCTTCTCTAGTATAACACTTATTCTGACACTTAATTCTTGCCCTCTCACTCTGACAAACAAGTACACCAATAGTGGCGGATCTACAGAGGGACCTGGGAGGTCTCAGGACCTTCGGCGACCCTAAATCGTTGCTAGAGATTTTTCGGGGACCCCTCGTACTCGAACACGAGGTCTGTGCAGTGTGTTCTGTAATTTCTGATTTTGTTGGTTCTGTTCTTGCCAATCCGAAAGGAGGAAGAAGATGATTAAATGAGTTTCTCTCATCCTTTCATTCCCACGTGACCACCCTCAAACTTTCCCATTTAATTTATTTTTTAATTGGTCCAATCGCGTTTGGACAACTAGCATCATGTTGATCTTTCCAAAAAAGGAAATGGGCTATCAGTCCCTAGGTGTATTTTTGCTAAATTGTGTGGCTCCCCTCTTTTTGCGTCCAGTGCCTCATTTTGCTATCTACACCCACATATTTAACACAATTATTTGTCTTAAAATTCAATATAAATCAATATGATCTCTAAAAATATTATGTAAATTAATATGAACTTGTAATTATTTGAACTTTTATCCTATACCTTAAATTCACCAAAATACTAAAGGTATATAATAAATTTACTTAAATCCGCCTAATCAGCATGCGGAGAAAAAAGAAAATAGGACCCTTTTGTTCCCTTTTAACAATTGGTGTATGTTTTGTGTTTTTTGTTTGTTAAATGTGTAGTTTAGAAATAAAAAATATGGAGAGATTTTTCAAGCCAAAGCCAATAGCATCATCTATTTGTTCATTGAGAAAGATGGTTGAGTGACAGCTTAGTTGTTTACATTGAGAAAAATGTTTTTTTTCATATATTGGTAATGAAGCTATCATAGAACATTTTCAGACTATGAAACCCCGTCGTGAACGCTCAAATTAGGATTTTATACCTTATAATGTTGTTTTACGTATGATTTTTTAATGAAATGTATTATATTTAACTTTTCAATGTTAATTTTGTCTATAAATTTTTTTACCTTTATTAATGGGACCCCCCGAATTTAAAATCCTGGATCCACCACTGTACACCAATTAGGTTTTTATTCTCAACGTAAACTGTTATCAAACTTGGCTACAATTTTGCAGTTCTTCGTGTAACAATTGATTGCAAGCCAGAAAATGGACACTTCAAGACAAGAGGAGTTGGGGAGCTCAATGGACATGGAGAGTTCAAAGTCTCACTCCCTAAAGAGATTCTAAAAGAAGAAAACCAACTAAAAGAGGACTGCTATGCCCAACTCCACAGTGCATCAGCTGTCCCTTATGCTGCCCATGACGGCCTAAAATCCACAAAAATAGTCTTCAAGTCTAAGGCAAGTGATGGGACACAAACCTTTGGAGTGGCTGGTGGAAAGCTCAAATTTTCACCTGTGACTTGCACTTCCGCCTTCTTTTGGCCTCACAAGAAGCACCCACTTTTTTCCAAATTGCCACATTTGCCTAAGTTGCCAGCTTTCCCTAAATCTCACCCAATTTTGGGACACCCATTCCTATTCCCTCCTAAGGTTTTTCCTCCATTCCAACCTAAGGTCTTCCCTCCAAAAGTACCAATCTTCAAGAAGCCTCTTCCTCCACCAGTGCCAATCTACAAGAAACCTCTCCCTCCCCCCATCCCAGTGTACAAGAAGCCTCTTCCACCACCAATCCCAGTATACAAGAAGCCTCTTCCACCACCAGTCCCAGTATACAAGAAGCCACTTCCACCACCAGTCCCAATATACAAAAAGCCACTTCCCCCACCAATCCCCATATACAAGAAGCCTCTTCCACCACTGGTCCCAGTATACAAAAAGCCACTTCCCCCACCATTCCCCGTATATAATAAGCCTATTCCACCACCAGTCCCAATATACAAAAAGCCATTTCCCCCATCAGTTCCCATATACACGAAGCCATTTCCACCTCCAGTCTCATTCTATAAGCCAAAGCCACATCCATTCTTTAAGCCTCTCCCTCCACTGCCAAAGATTCCTCATCCATTCTTTAAGCCTCTCCCTCCATTGCCAAAGATTCCTCACCCATTCTTTAAGAAGCCACCAATCCCACCACTCCACCCAAAATATTACTTCCCCCACCCAAAGGTTGGCAAGTTCCCACCCTTGCCACCTTTGGTTCCTCAATATCCTTAGGTTATTAAAGTACCATATACCCTTTCCAATTATAAGTAGGAGCATGGATATTGTTGTGTGGTGAAGTGAAAGCATGAAGGAAATTAAGATCAAAATAAATTAAGCCTTCAAAAGTTCAAGCCTTGAAGAAAAAGTGAAGCAAAGATCAGAAAGATAGCTGAGAAAGTGGAACACTTGTTTATTTATGAGTTAATATTTGACTTGTTTGGATTTTCTTTCTTTACATTGTAATATCCCAATTGTTTTTGTAGATTTTCAGATGCATATGGCTTCTGTTACAGTGTTACTTTTCATGTATTTCATAGTAAATATTCACTATTCTGTTGTGATTCCTTTTGGGATTACAGTTGTGGAAGTTCAAGTTTTATGTATTGTATATCGCATACAAGTTAATCATGGCTCAACGTGAACGTAACATCTTAGTAATCAAATTTTTTAACAACTAAAATTTTCGTTTCATTAGACGTTATTTGTACATATTTACCACTTAATACATTAATTTTTTTAATACAAGTGATATCAGGAGGTAGGATGATTTGAAAGTGTTGTCTACAAACTTAAGAGGGGGGCAATGCTAGATCCAATTCATTTTCTTCTCCTCTGGGATTTGATGATACCTTAGTATTGTCCTTTTCGAAGAGGCATATTTAGTTATCATCCTCGATTGAACTATTGATGCAATGATTGATTCTTGGTGTAAATGCAAATTTCCGCTGTTTCTTCCTTTGACGAAAATGTACCTGCAAAATAGTAACACCTAAGATTAAGGTCAAAAGCCACACGCGCCCACGATGAATGGGGGGCATTGGCCGAAGAATCTCCAATGCCAAAGTTAGAATTCGGAAAAGAATGTGTTAGGTGTTTGTGGGTAGCAAAAAACCTCCTGAATTTTAGAGATAAAGTGGGTATTTATAGGAGAAAAGGAGAAAGTGGGCGGGCTTTCTAGGGTTTAGGGGTGGCCGGCCCTGGGTTGTGTTTAAGTGGGAATATTCCAAGATATTTGTGTAAATAAATATCTTGGAGTAATTAAGTGAATATCCTAAATAAATGGAGATAGGATTACTTACTTGAAAGATATATTCTCTGATTAGGAATATATTAATGATAAGAATAAGGAATTATTCTATCATAAATACCTTTGACTTTTTCTACCTGCTCATTTAATATGGGTCATTCTTGAGAAATAATCCACGTGTCAGCTCCATGATTTTTGAGATTAGTTTTGGCCCCACAAATGCCCCCACACCTGCTGGGCTGCTGGCAGCAAAAGGCAGGAGGTGTAGAAATCCAAAGCTGCACAATTTGATGTAGATTCCCACTTTGACTTGGAATTTAAATTCTTCTAGGAAATGGATTTTAATCACCACCAAAATCTATTTAAGCCTGCCTTAAGCATGGTATTAAATAAACTTGGAGATAAATTAAAATTCCTACAAGAAAGAAAGAAAGCTAGAGGATATTTGTTCCCTCTCCCCTAGCAATTTTCTTCGCTTGCCCATGCAAAGAATTGTGTTCCGTTGCTTTTCTTCTCCAATATAAGAAAATTTTAATCTTCTCTTTCTTCTTAATTTTTCAGAGCCTTAGGGCTTGAAGTAATGACATGGGATTAATGACTACATGCTCAATTGGAAGTACTTTTAAAATAGATGCAAGTGCTTTTGGTGAAAATGTTTTTGAAACCAATCCTTAGTTAAAATGCAAGTGAATCCTTAAAAAAACACTTAAAGTCATTCCTACAAGAAGTACATAACTTGTTTTTGTAGGAAAGCACTTCAAGTACTCTTGGAACCCAATCATTTTCTCTAAAAGCGATTTTAGTCATTTTAAAAGCACTTCCAAACGAGTTATACTTCAATTTCACTCTTGTTCACCATTTAGTGTAAAATCCATTGTATGCTTTTAGTTATGCTAAAAGAACATAACAAAATATCAAAAGTTTACTTACTCCAATTTAAAAGCCTTGTACTAAGATAATTAATTTGAAATTTCTAGAGCAATTGTACATGTTATGTGCATATCATGTGCATACGACAATTTGAAATAGTAAACTTTCAAAATTTTGCCCTACCAGGAAATCCAAAGTGGGCCAAATTTTGAACGGCATTTTTGAGTCTTAGGATAGGTACAAAATATGTGGTTGTCCTTTGATGGTGTGTCTATAAAAGACAACACAATACACTCCATTTCCTCATCCCTCAAACAAAGAACTCCATAACTAGGGATGGCAATTTAACTCTTCAAATCTGATCCCCGCAAGTAACCAGTTCGAATGGTTCGATTTCAAGCATAAAATTTCGGGTATTTTACGATTATGGGTAACCGTCGGGTAAATTTTTCGATTTCGGGTTCGGTTATGGTTATTGGGGTATCTGCTCCAAACCCATACCCGAAATCGAACCATTTCATCTATGAATAAAAAAAATATAAATATTTAATATATGAGAAGAGGTTGTGAATAATCATGCATTAAAGCCTCAGGGATTGGAGGTGGACGAGTTTGAGGAGACGACTCTGCATGATGTGAACATGGAGGAAGAGATGAGGAGGAAGCAGCAGCAGGCTCAGCAAGAGGCCTATGATGAGGACGATGACATGCCTGGTGGTGCTCAGAGGGTGCAGTGCGCCCGGCAGTGATGACTGATGCTAGTTTTTGAAAACTTGTACAAGTTAATAATATAAATATCATAATGGGGAAAACCATTTCTCGATCACAAATTTGTCACCCAACGGGTTCGGTTATGGGGAAAACCCGTTCGGGGATTCTACGAGTTTGGGTTCGGGGAAAATAAATGGGTTCGGGTATGGGGATGACACGTCTGAACCCAATCCGCCCCATTGCCATCCCTATCCATAACCACACTCAAACAATGAAATCTTCATCTTCATGTTCACACTCTTGCTCCCCTCCCACCTCTCCTGAAAATCTTCTTCTTTCCGTTCTTACTCTTGCTCACCTCCCACATTCTCTCGAACCGAAGACATAGGTTCGTGGTGTTAGAGTAAATATAGAAATATAGAGAGTAATCCGAAGGATGACTTTGAGGTACGACTTGAATCGTTTTCTTAAAGTGTTATTTGCCCCCACTCGAATGAGTTTGCTAAAAGGTTATTGGCAAATCACTTCCAGGATACAACAAAGTATAGAATATTCGAATTAGCAAAATCGAATTATATTCCCTTAGAAATAACTAGAAAGAAATTGTATGAATGTGATGGAGAGAGAAGAGAGCAAGGAATGTAGAAACAAATTTATGAAATTGTGTGTGAAACATTATGCCACAATAGGTATTTATAGATATTAAAGCACCCGTTCATCGAGTCCTTTCATTTTAGTTGAAGATATACAACCCTTCTTAATAGTGTTGACCCAAAAGATATGTCTTCTATTTGGAATTTTCAGAAAATAAATATTGACTAATTACATCTTTTAACTCTACTCATACAATTTGAGTAAGCATCATGTCTTTTAACCAAAAGTTGCAGTTCAACCAAAAGGTATAAGGTTGAATTAAATCCAACCCTTCTATACATATATTGCCACACACATGTTACGGATCGCAGCAGCACTAGGTCATATATATTCATATATGTTGTGGCCTATATTTAACTGACAAGGGAAAGGGGCCGGCGACATAGAGAGAGAATATAGAGAGAGAAGTGTTTGTAAGGTTGTGTGGAGGAATGTGTGTGTTATTCCCCCTACGTAGTGCCTTTATTTATAGTAATAAGAGGGAGAAGAAATCCTTCATCCCCAAGGAATACAAGTTCATACAGGAAAGAATAACTAAAATCAAACCTAATCTAGGATTTACACAATCACACTTAAACTAGAAAGTTTACAACACTCTCATTTGAGTGTGTAAATACTCAAGGTAGATTCAGCATCATGTAGAAGTTGAGGAAGTCGACTCGTCGACACTGATTCTAGGAACACGTTATTCTCAATAAGGTAGGAACTTGCATAAGGAAGTAAGTCTCACTAAAAAAGCCCTATGGCTATCGTAAAAACCCAAGTAAGGACAAAACCCATAATCTAAGGAAAAATGCGTGAGAAATGCAAAGTCAAATGAAACGTCTATAGGACATCATCAGGGATATGATCAACCCAAGGTGGGTGCCTCGTTAAAATCTAGTTAGGTAGCAAAAACCTAGTGGGAAAATGCTCCTAATCATAAGGAAAAAGAGTACATTAAGATCAAGCAAGTATACTTCAGGATACTCCCCTTGAGTTTGACACAATTCCAAAGAGAACTAGTAATGTTACAACTTAGAAAGTTTACGCATACCAATTCCATGAACAAGTTTCTAAAACGTCGTCTTCGGTAGTGATTTGGTGAAGAGGTCGACCAATTATCTTGTGAACGGATTTACGTGACTTCAATCTCCTGATGCTCTTGTTGTTGATGTGAGAATAAGAACTTCGGCGTAATGTGCTTGGTGTTGTCTCCTTTGATATAACCCTTCTTGACCTGTTTGATGCATAATACGTTGTCTTCATAGATCATCGTTGAGACATCCACGACGGGGTAAAGATCGTAGGAGCTTTGAATATAGCCCACAACTGCTCTCAACCAAAAGCATTCCTAAGTTGCTTCGTGTAAGGCGAGAATTTCAACATTGTTAGACGAAGTGGCAACTAAGGTTTGTTTAGTTGACATCCAAGAGATTGTGGTGCCTCCAACGGTAAAGACATAACCCATTTGAGAGCGTACCTTGTGCAAATCAGATAAGTATCATGCGTCGGCATAACCAACAAGGTGAGAATTGACTCAAGATAAAGAGGTGCGGCATCACTTAAGGATTCCTAGGGATAGAACAAGCCCAAATTCGTAGTACCCTTAAGGTAGCGTAAAATGTCTTTAACGCCAGTCCAATGTCTGCATGTTGGTGCATTAATGTATCTTGCCAAAAGATTAACAACTAAGGAGATGTCGGGTCTAGTACATTGAGCTAAGTACAATAAAGCACCTAACGCATTTAGAGAAGGAACTTCAGGCTCCAAAATCTTTTCATCATCCTCCTTCTAACGGAAGGGATCTTGTTTTGCCTCTAGCGATCGAAAGACCATAGAAGTACTCGAAGGCTTCGGTTTATCATAGTTAAAGTGGCGCAACACCTTTTGGGTGTAGTTCGTTTGATGTACTAAGATTCCATCTGAACAATGCTCTATCTCGAGACCGAGACAGTATCAAGTCTTTCCTAGATCTTTCATCTTAAATTCTGACTTCAGGTGCACGTCAGTTCTCACGAGCTCTTTAGGAGTTTCGATAAGGTTCATGTCATCGACATATACTGCAACAATCGCAAAATGGAAATGTGACTTCTTAATGAACACATAAGGTCATAGTTCGTTGTTCACATATCCCTGACTAGTCAAATACTCATTTAGTGGTTATACCACATTCTTCCAGATTGCTTCAAACTGTAGAGTGAAAGATCAGCCGAATTGAGAGCGTGTTATGGGGTTTGGAAATATTTGATCCAATCAATGTAAGTCCTTCGGGAACTTTCATATAAATTTCCATATCAAGATCCCCATAGAGATACGCAGTTACTACGTCCATCAGCTGCATACTCAGTTTTTCAGAAACTACCAAACTGATAAGGTAGCGAAAAGTGATCACATCCATTACGGGTGAATAAGTTTTGTCATAGTTAATCCCGAAGCATTGTGAGAAGCCTTGCGCAACAAGACGAGCTTTGTAATGCACAATTTCATTCTTTTCATTAAGCTTCCGAATGAAAACCCACTTGTAGCCAACAAGCTTCACATATGGAAGAGTGAGCTACAGATCCAAACATCTAATGTTTCGCAAGCGAATCGAGTTTAAATTGGATTGCTTGTTTCCAGTTTGACCAATCGGTTCTACGTCGACAGTCATCAACGAAACGCAGTTCAATGTCATCGATCAACATGATCTCAGTAGCTACTGCATATGTTAATGCATCGTCAACAATCATCTCATTTCTACACCACAAATCACCTAAGCTAGCATAATAGACCAAAATCTCACGATTTTCGAGAGGTAGATTCGTCTTTTCAAGAACGCTTCCATAATCTAGAATTTCCTCATGAGTTGGATAGAATGAGTAGGCAACAGTTGGATTCATGGTAAGCTCTTCAGGTGCCTGTGCCATGAGTTTCCTTTTCCGGAGGGCGAATCATTTGAACAAATAGGTCTGCCACGCTTAAGTGTAGGGGCAGATGATTGGTTAGCCGCTAATGTATGTGGATCGGCCAAAGTGGCGTCCCGGGCCTCCAGGAGGGAAATCCGTCGTACATTTGGTACATCCATCTTTAGAGGCACATTCGCAGCTGGAATATGTGATCTTGTCACTTGCGCTAGATCGGTGAAATCATCTGGCATGCTCTGAGTTACGCTCTGGAGATCTAATATGTGCTTCACTTTAGTTTCAGACTGAGCGGTGCGGGGATCTAAATGAGACAAAGTGGGAGTCGTCTATGATAATTCGCGTCATTCTTTGTGAACGTTGACGGTCTTCTCTCCTCTTAACGACGGGAAAACTATCTTATAGAAGTGACAATCCCCAAAACGAGCGGTAAACAGATCATCTATCAAAGGTTCTAAGTAACGAATGATCGAATGAGAATCATATCCAACATAGATTCCCATCCTCCACTGAGGCCCGATTTTTGTACGTAAGGATGGCGAAATCGGCACATAGACCGCACAACCAAAACCGCGCAGATGCGATATGTCGGGTTCGTATTCGGTAACCAACTAAAGAATGCTATATGGTTGGGTCACAATAGGCCTCAAGTGGACCAACATGGCTGTATACAATATTGCATGACCCCAAGCAGCGATTGGGAGCGTTGTACGTATGACCAACGATCGAGCAATCATTTGTAAGCACTTAATGAATGCCTCTGCCAGGTCTTTCTGGGTATGAGCATGAGGTACTGAATGCTCAACTTCAACCCCAACCAACATGCAATAGTCATCAAAAGTTTTAGATGTGAATTCTCCAACATTATCCAATCGAATAAATTTGATTGGATAATTAGAGTGGTGAGTCCTAAGCTTGATAACCCGAGCCATTAGTTTAGAGAATGCAGCGTTCCTTGTGGACAACAAGCATACGTGTGACCACCGTGTGGAAGCGTCAACCAAAACCATAAAATATCTAAATGGTTCGCATGGAGGCTGAATCGGTCCACAAATGTCCCCTTGAATCCTTTGTAGAAAAATAGAAGGATTCGAACCAATCTTGTCATAAAAAGGCTTAATAATAAGCTTTCCCATGGAGCAGGTTTGACATGCGATTCATTGAATCAAACCTAAACTTTGGGTTAATGGATGCCCGTGTGATGATTTGAGGATATGGCGCATCGCTGTTCGTCCAGGGTGTCCCAAACGATCATGCCAAAGTGTAATTTTTTGCGCAGTCTCAGAGCTAAGGTCGGCCACATAGTGGCTTTCTATAGGGCGTATGGTCGTAGTATACAGACCACTCGAGATACACTCCATTTTCTCTATAACACACTTCTAGCCATATTCATAGGAAGTGATGCATATAAATTCAACTTCGTTTTCTACATAGGTTTCAGCGTGGTAATTATTATCTTTAATATCCTTGAAACTCAACAATGTTCTTCCGGAACTTGGAGAATAAAGTGTCTCATCAATGGTCAAAATGGTGCCATTGGACAACATTATACATGCCTTACCGTATCCTTCAATCAGGTTGGATGGGCCTGAGAGGGTTGTCAGAGGTGCATTTTTAGGTATGAAGTTAGCGAAATAGATGCGTTCATGCAAAACGGTGTGCATGGTTACACTATCTGCTAGACAACTAACTTTCCCACTAGTCATACCTAGAACAAAAATTAATTTGAATTTGTCACATGCATAAAAGTTCTAAAAACAAATATCCATTCAAAATAATTTTAAGTATCCAAGGATGGTGAGAGTTCGGTCACTAGGTGGAATTCGGCCCCATTGTCTAAATTTTAACTAGAAAAATAGTTTATGTCTAAGATTCTAATCTTCCATAGGGGTAATAGCATCTTGAAAGTCAGAAACCTTCATCTTGGTACTTTTTGGTTCATCCACTTGCATAAAGTTTCATTCAAACTTCTTACGACAAGAATGTTATTTAGCTACAACCTTTTAGGGAGCTCAGCAAACACGAGACCAATGGTCCTTTGAACCATAGTGAGAGCACATGTCTGCATCTATGGTTTCAGGTGCTTTGCCCTTATTCTTGAAGTTTGAGGCTTTGGGAGCAAGGTTAGGGGGCTTCTGGGCTTTGTTGCCTCCTTTAGATGGGCCTTGGCTCTGTTGACCTTGATGGGTTGGCTTCTGGCGGCCCCTACCACGCCCAAGTTGACATTTTGGGAGTTTGTTTGTGCTATAATGTGTTTTAGGCACATCAGTCATCCCAGTAAGTCGAGCTTTATGAGTTTTCATCAACAGCTGATTTTGCTTTTCAAGGAAAAGTAAAACAGCACTAGTAAAAAAAACACTTTACGTGACGTACGTACTTAAAGTCGAAAATTGTTGCGCAAGGGTTTGCACGACGTAACCTTCGTCGCGCGCTAACCGTCGCGCCAAGACAGTGACGCTAGGCTTTGCGCGATGAATAAATAACATGCGTCGCGCAAAGCCACTTTGCGCGACGCACGGCCTACGTTGTGCAAAGTACTTTGCGCGACCCACGCCGTACGTCGTGCAAAGTCACTTTACGCGACGCGCGTTCTACGTCGTGCAATCTTTGCGTAACGCACATCCTAGGGCATGCGTCGCGCAAAACCTTTTTTTTTATTTGGTGAAAAATAATTTTTTTTGTTTTAGTGAAATTTTTTTTTTTTTAATTTTTGATAAATATTGTAATTAAATTCTAAAGAATAATTAATTAACCAAGAAAAAGTATTTAATTATAAAATATATGAAAATGTACATACAAGACGTCCGACAAAAAAGAAAAAACTACAAGTGAACTAGGTTTAATACATCAGGCTACTGGGTATCGGCAGGGCGAGATGGCTTTGAGGTCGAAGGTGGAGCAAGATAAGGTGCTGGTAGCGAGATTTGGACGCCGGACATCTGTATGGCTTGTACAAGTTGTTGCACCCTCCCGACACAGGTCTTCATCTCCTCGCCCTGGGCCCTCAACTGCGCCTTCATCTGCTCGCCCTCAGCCCTCAGGTGCGTCACTTCCGCCTTCAATTGATCGACCTTTGCTGTGTTCGAACTGGAAGAAGAAGCACCCGTCTCACGGATCTGCGCTTTCCCCATACCCTAAACAACCTTGCCATGACGAGGACCATAGTTCTGATTCAGGACATCAGTCATGATCTAAAAACCTACATCCTCAGGTACCATGACGTCCTCGATCGGGGTCTCTGGGGGAAGCTGCGATGCTGCTTCATGGAGAACAGCAGTGCTCTTTTCCTCCATAGTAACCTGTAATAATAAAGAAAAAACATATAATGTTTAATAAAAAAATATAAATAATATTTGAACAATTCATACATATAAGAATAATAACATATACTTACATGAAGTTGCTTAGTGGTCTCATTACCAGGTCGAACGTAAACGTCTTTGAACATGTCGATCTCTGGGAAGTTAGAACCTAAACATTAAGAAAATTTTATTAATCAATAATAAAAAATAAATTGTATAAAATTTCACAGTTAAAATACTTTTACCTCACGTCATGCCTCAAGCCTATACGAAAAGGGCTGCGAACTAGAATGGTGGAGAAGTGTCTTTGACTCCTGAGCTTTCTGGCCAGCAATAGATTTCTTCTGTTAAACACACAATATACATGTTACTGCGACTATTTGAAATAAATTAATAAAAAAAGCTTAAAAAAAATAACATGTACAATAATAAATTATTATTAAAATATTATGTACATACCACAAATTTTGGGTCCGTAAAATGTTTGCAGGGCCATTCCCAATCCTCTGGCCGGTCCTTCAACTCCTCTGGAACATGTAGGCAAGCAATCTCCTGATTATCCCATCGCTTAAAATGCGTGTGAAAATTGTTCTTCCATTGTTTGTACCGGGTTGCTAAGGTCCCCTCTAAGTAGGCCATGGCCTCAGGGGATATGTCCTCAAGATCATAAACGCACTACGAATATGAAAAATAATAAAATAATAGCAACAAATTTAATAATATTAAGATAATATATTTTGGTTTTTAATATTTGTAAACAAAATTTAAAAAAAATGATAAAGGCTAAAAATTAATATACTAACCGACAACTTGTCTCGCACCAGTTTCTTCGTCTCCTCGGGAATTTCTGCCGAAGACTCCCGCTGAAAATGACAATTATCTCGAATAATAGCACCACAGCTACTAGCAACGCCGCTATGCTGCTGTGAGGTAGCCGTTCCACCATGTCGCGGGTCATACGCAATCTTGATCTTGGAGTTGGTCTGACGTACGCCCTGTAACTCCTTCAGCATTCGACTAGGCCCCATGGTGTTTTTTTTTAGCTGGCCAAAAATACTTAAATGGTGAAAACCCTAAGCTTAAATTTGTACAAAAAATTCGACACAACCTCTCCTAATAGTATAGCATTTCCCAAAACCTTAAAACAGTAAAATAATAGTAATTCACAACCCGCAACACATTTTCACAATCCAGCAAATTTTCACCATCACAAAAATAATAGTTTTAAAATGAAAAAAAATACAATGTAGAGAGAATTAGAAAAAAAACTACCTGGTGGCTGGGAGGCCTCACCCTCGACTCTGGATGCCGAGGAAGTCTGATCAGAAGGCTCCGGGTCGTAACGACGTCGATGAGGCCGCCGCGCACTGAGCGACTCAACGGACACTGATGACGTCGATAAGATGGGCACCTGGGACACCGTAGAAGTAGCCTCAACAAAGGGTGTAGGCCCCCCAATCAATAGAGCACTCATGGCTGAAGCAGTAGATGCCGATAATGCGGGAGGCGCATTGGTCACACTCCGACGACGAGTGATTAACTGCGACATCTATAAGTAGGAATGAATCTTCCCGTTCCGCATTATAATTGGAGAGTGTTAAGTAGGAAAGGTAAACCCTTTCAATGCAATACTTGAAAAAGAAATAACATGAATATAAAAAATTATAATAAAATAAAACTGAAAGAGAGAACAACATTTAGAATTTAGTGCCTGGGGAAAGTAAACAGCTATAGTTCTTCAACATCTATGGTTAGATGGAATGCCTTAATTGCACACATTTTACGTGTAGGCCGGCTAGATATATGAAAGACTTATCCGAGAAGCGAACACCAAATACACGAAAGCGTGTTGAAACTAGAATATCAAAGAAAAAGAATACAAATAATGCAAATATAAGACCACAGGTCCTGAAGTCACTAGGTTTACTGCTGGATTTGCAAAAGACAAAGGAATTAGACGCCTGTAGTAAATCAGTGTAATACACAGAAAAACCAAAATAATGCTTTAACCAGGAAATGAAACAATATGCAATATAATATTTCAACTACAAGGGTTTTCTTTAAATTTCGTACTAATGTAAGTAACCTCTAGTATGGATTGTCTATATTGTAAAATTGAAACTTGGCACAACTTGAGGGCAAGGTGAGACAATCAACCAGCAGTAGGAAATGCTTGTGATTTCATCAAGCGCTGATGCTGCCACAACCCATATCAAGAAGCCATGATATACCAAGTTGCACTAACTATTGTTGTAGAAAGGAAGATGACAACTACCTATTCATCCAAAATACCATGTTGTAAGACATATTACAGATTCCTGTTTTCCGAATTGGCAAATTTATCCTTTACAAATAAATAATAGTTGGAAAGTATGTGAATCCTATAATCTCGTTTGGACCATTTAACCTGATAGGTTGTTTGCTAAACTAGTTTGTTTAAACTAAGTTACAACCCTAAGAACAATACTGAGCAAAAAAAAAATCAAAGGATTACATATCACATAAATAACATCTTGCAAGTCTAGTTAAACTAATTGTGAGAACATGGGGGATAATTGTTGTGTCATGGTCGTAGTCTTGCTGATTGCAGTAACAAGAAGGTGTTGCATGATAGTAATAGTGCCAGTGCTTAGTGGTGGTGATGGTAAATACCAGTGGCAGAAACAGTGTAGCAATGGAGATGACGGCAATGGGAAAATTGAAGCAGTACAGTTGCAATGATGGTGGCAACATGTAGCAGTGTAGCACCAGTGATGGTGTTGATGTTGGCAGAAGAAGGTGATGGAAACGAACATGTTATAGGTTTGCGATACAATTGGTTTGGTCCCAAATTCGTTCAAACACATTCCCACTACATTATGAAATTTTAAAACTGGTCCCGCAAAACACACCTAGCCAATTTTTTAGATTTCCTAACAGCCACCAAAACAAGAGAATATTTGATAATTCTTATCTATCGATTTTTAATTGTGTTAAAAAAAAAAATACATAAATGACTCCAAAATGTTCGGCCTTAATATATTCTATTTCGGTACCAATGGCTCCATCACGTCCAAAATCATTTAAGAATAATTTCTGAAATAAACTTGGTGCACAAATGTGATTTCTGATAGCCAGCCATCTCCTTTTTACATATATGAGAACCAAACATGGGTAGGATTTCTGTTCATAACTCTCTATTTTTGTTTTGTGACTAGTTGCCTCCTAAGTTTCTATCTAAATTTCCCGAGAAACTAATGACATGCTCATCAATTTTAAACATAGCGATGATAAAAGATAAACCGATAAGAAAAAATACTTACCGTGAGATTCCAAGGTCTTTCTGGTTCCGCACAAAATCTATCAAACAGAACTCCTGTCGGTATATACTTGCAAGAAGCTCTTGCAACTTATGAAAGCATCCAGCGCTATTAATCCACGAATCTAACAAATAAAACTAATACGAATCTACGAAAACAAATAAAACTAACACGAATCTAACAACTTATGAAAGCATCCAGCGCTATTAATCCACTATTTCCTCCCTCAAACACCAAGTGAGGTTTGGAAAAGCAACAAACAAGGCACAGAGCTATCTCCACGGCCCAATACTAGGAAGGTTTGCATTAGAATGTATCAGATTATACAAACATCATAAAAAGAAACTGCTCTTATGCTCCTATAGAAGGAAATAGGTTTTTCAATAGATAAATTTGTGACAAAAACCCTAAATAACAAAAACCCATTTCTTCGAAAAAGGAAACTTAACCCCGAGCAATTTGGTAACAGATAAATTTGTGACAAAAACCCTAAATAACAAAAACCCATCGAAAATCAGAAACCCTTACCTTCATTTTGAGACTTGATTCGCGTCGGCTTCGAGATTCCCGTGGCGGCCTGTCGTTTGGGTTCAAGATTTTTCAACAAGAAACACAGGTCGTTTGGGTTTGACGACCTAAGAGGAAAGACATGATTTGGGGTCTACAGGGAAAGAAAGAGGGAAAGAAAGAGAGGGAGATTTGGGGTCTACGGGGAAAGAAAGAGGGAGATTTGGAGATTTATGTGAGAAATTGAGATTTGGGAGGGAGGGTTCAAGTTTGGGTTCAATATTTTGTCCAAAGTTTGGGAAAATTGAAAAAAAAAAAGGCCTATTTTTCACTATTGGACCGCCAAATTTATCACAACTCGCGTGACGTACATATACAATTTGACGTCGCGCAAACAGGTTTTGCGCGACGATCAAATTAATGGGTCGCGCAAAGTATTTTAAAAAAAAAAATTTATTATAAAAATTACTAAATATGTGACTTTCCTCCTTTCAAATTCAAATTTTTTTTACATAAACCCCACAATAATATATTTATCTCACAAAAACCCACAATAATTTTTTCTACATATATATCATTCAATTTCTTAAGTGTTATAAGTACAAAATAAATAAATTAAAATCTACTTAGTAAATATATATACCATTGATGTTGATAGGATACGCATTGTACAAAAATAGTTTCAACGATCCAACCGTCATACTTGTTTGTATATGCTTCGAGATCGCATACGCCAAAAATCACAAAAAAAAAATATTCAGAGATTAAGTAACAGGACAAACCTTTTCGACGGGTATAAACGAAAAATCACGATTTAACGGTTATTTTAAGTCCGATTTTGATGATTTTATATAGCTACACTCTTTAACCCTATATGAATACAATCAACCAATTCGATCGTCAATTTAAAACATTGACACAAGTGGATACCACAAAATCTTATGTTATACTTAATGAAAGTATAAATAAACTCCCAAGTTTTTGTGAATCTAATGTTTTGATGGGATACGCATTGTATGAAAATAGTTTCAATGATCCAACCGTCAAACTTGTTTGTATATGCTTCGAGATCGCATACGCCAAAAATCGCGAAAAAAATAATATTCAGAGATCAAGTAACAGGACAAACCTTTTCGACGGGTATAAATGAAAAATTGCGATTTAACGGTTATTTTAAGTCCGATTTTGATGATTTTTTACAATTACACTCTTTAACCCTATATGAATACAATCAACCAATCTGATCGTCAATTTAAAACATTGACACAAGTGGATACCACTGAATCTTATGTTATACTTAATGAAAGTATAAATGAAAGTATAAATAAACTCCAAGTTTTTGTGAATCTAATGTTTTGATGGGATACGCATTGTACGAAAATAGTTTCAACGATCCAACTGTCAAACTTGTTTGTATATGCTTCAAGGGCGCATACGCCAAAAATTGCAAAAAACAAATATTCAGAGATCAAGTAACAGGACAAACCTTTTCGATGGGTATAAACGAAAAATCACGATTTAACGGTTATTTTAAGCCTGATTTTGATGAGTTTTTACGGCTACACTCTTTAACCCTATATGAATACAATCAACCAATCCGATCGTCAATTTAAAACATTGACACAAGTGGATACCACAAAATCTTATGTTATACTTAATGAAAGTATAAATAAACTCCAAGTTTTTGTGAATCTAATGTTTTGATGGGATATGCATTGTACGAAACTAGTTTCAACGATCCAACCGTCAAACCTGTTTGTATATGCTTCAAGATCGCATACGCCAAAAATCGCAAAAAACAAACATTCAGATATCAAGTAACGGGACAAACTTTTTCGACGGCTATAAACAAAAAATCACGATTTAACGGTTATTTTAAGTCCAATTTTGATGATTTTTTTTACAGCCACACTCTTTAACCCTATATGAATACAATCAACCAATTTGATCGTCAATTTAAAACATTGACACAAGTGGATACCACAAAATCTTATGTTACACTTAATCAAAATATAAATAAACTCCAAGTTTTTGTGAATCTAATGTTTTGATGGGATACACATTGTACGAAACTAGTTTCAACGATCCAACCGTCAAACTTGTTGGTATATGCTTCGAGATCGCATACGCCAAAAATCGCAAAAAAAAAAACCATGTAGAGATCAAATAATGGGACAAAACTTTTCGACTGTTATAAACGAAAAATCCCGATTTAACGGTTATTTTAACTCCAATTTTAATGATTTTTTACAGCTACACTCCTTGACCCTATATGAATACAACGAACTGATTCGATCATCAATTTAAAATATTTACACAAGTGGATACCACAAAAGAAAAAGGCAATGCAAGAGCCCAACATAAAAGCAAAATGAAAAAAAAAAAAAAAAAAACTTTGCGCGACGCAGTTTTTCCTACGTCGAGCAAAATCTTCTTTTTTTTTTTTTTAATTTTTTATAAATTCTCATCGGTTTCCTTATAAATTCTCAGTTTCTCACATCAATCCCCAATTACCCATTAACCAGCATCCTTCCTTCTTCCCACTTTTCAATTCTCAGTTTCTTTATCTTTCCAATTTTCTCAATTGGAAACAAGTCAAACCACATACAACTTACAACTTATATGTGCATGAAACCACAAAGGAAACAAGTCACAGTGCTTCTTGGCATATAAATGTGAAGGTTGTTCCCGCTTCATCAATTGTTCATGTTCTTCAAGGTATGGCAAAGCATCATCATAATTGTTGAGTATGAACCAATGCGCTACCTCCATGTCCTTTTTGGTAAACGATTCGCCTTTTACAAGATTGCCGAATGGTCGAGCAATTTGGGCAAAAACATACAGTTTCTCTTTTCCGACACCACCGTCATTATTGCGTTGAGGACGATTGAAAGCTGTCTCAACATCTTCAAGATACATTGCACAAAAAGTAAGTGACTCATATGCGACCCATGCCTCCACAAGTGATCCTTCGGGCTTTGCCTTGTTTCGAACACACTTTTTCGACTCACCAATATATCTGCACAAGTAAAAGTTATGCTACAAATTATTCAAAGCGTTCGTTGATCATGAATCTGTTATATATATAGACGCTTCATTAAGTACCTTTCTATTGGATACATCCATCGACAGTTCACTGGTCCGGCAATCAATGCCTCATCTGGCAAGTGAATCATCACGTGAATCATACTTGTAAAGAAAGCTGGGGGAAATATCTGTTCGAACTTGCATAAAACGTTCACAATGTCATCCTGCAATTGTTTAACATCCGACTTTCGCAAACACCTTGCAGTCAACTGCGAAAAAAATCTCGACAACAACACGATTGGTTTAACCACATCAAGAGGCAATAAGTGTCGAATACCAATCGGAAGAAGGCGTTGGAGTATCACATGACAGTCATGACTCTTCATGTTTGAAAATTTACACTCCATCACGTTCACACAACGCAATATATTGGAAGCATACCCATTTGGAAACTTTACAGAAGAAATAAAGTTGAAAAACTATTTCTTCCCATTCGGCTTAACTGTAAAAAAAGGATCGCATTTCTTCAATGTACCACCGACTTTCTTCATCCACAAGGATGACCTAAGGCCCATTCGTTCCAAATTAAGGCGAGCTTCCATCGTGTCTTTTGTTTTTCTTTCAATGTCTAGAATTGTCCCGACCAAAGTATCAAACACATTTTTCTCAATATGCATAACATCGAGGTTGTGTCTCAATTTTAACTTTGACCAGTACGGGAGCTCAAATAACATACTCTTGTGCATCCAGTTCAGATGTGTGGTTGGTGTGGGGTTACTGACCCCTTTGCCGAAATGACCAAATTCCAAACGGTTTAATTGATCCAAAATCTCATCTCCGGACCATTCTCTTGGTCTTGGCCGAGTCTCTTTTGTGCCGTGGAAGGCTTTATCATTCTGACGCCACTCGTTGTCCCAAGGGAGCCATCTACGATGACCAAGATAACAAACTTTTCTTGCATGCCAAGACGATGTTACGTTCTCCTTGCATATTGGACATGCCAAATAACCATTAGTCATCCACCTAGAAACCATTGCATACACGGGAAAATAGTTTACTGTCCACATCATTGCTGCTCGCATGGTGAACATCTGCCCAGTATATTTATCGTATGTACGAACACTGTTTTCTCATAAATCTTTTAGTTTATCAACCAACGGCCGCAAATAAACATCAATGGACTTTCCTGGATCTTCGGTAATTAATAAAGTCAACATCATGTATTCTTTTTCATGCACTTCCAAGGTGGTAGATTATAAGGAAACATGACGACCGGTCAAGTGCTGTGCATTTGGTTTAAAACCCCGAACGGATTAAATCCATCGGTGGTAAGTCCCAATCTAACGATGCGTGGGTCAGCTGCAAAATCAGGGTACATCCGATCGAATTCTTTCCATGCCTCTCCATCTGCAGGATGCCTCATAACATTGTCATTTACCCATCCTTCTTTATGCCATTTCATGTCAGTTGCGGTATGTATCGACATGTACAATCGCTGCAACCTCAGCTTCAATGGAAGATAACGCATTACATTTTGTGGAATCTTGGTCTTTCTATTGTGTGATGTCATTTCAAACCTCAGCTAATTGCAGACAAGGCATTTATCCAACTGTTTGTTCTCCTTATAGAACAATATACAATTATTTACACATGCGTGAATTTTTTCATACCCCAATCTGAGACCCTTCAACACTTTTTGGGCACTTTTATGATTTTCAGGTAAACAATTCTCCTTTGGAAGCATCCTTTTGATAACTCCCAAAAAGTAATCAAAACACTTGTTTGACAAACGAAACTTAATCTTGCCATGCATCAACTCCACAATTGCTGTGGGCACTGAAAAGTTCTCGCAACCCGGATATAATTCTTGCTTGGCATTTTTCAATAGTTTTTCATAGTTTTTTAATGCCTCACTGTCCATGGTTGGACGGCCGTCATCTCCCCCTTCCTGATTGGTGTTGCTCGAGGCGTATGGATAAACGTCATTTAGAATATTCATAACTTGTTCATTAGGATCCACATTAGATTCAACAGTTTCCACTCGTGTCACGTATGAAGACGAAGCTTGGTCTAATCGTTCTCCATGATGATACCAAGTAGTATAGGTCTCCATCATCCAATTTCTTACTAAATGAAATCGAACATTCTCGAATGTCTCCCATATTGAGTTGTTACACCTCCTACACGGACATCGGATATGAGTTTAACCTTAGGTTGTGTCTACTTGCGAATTCAATGAACTCATCTATTCCATCCAAGTACTCAACATCACATCTATTATGATTATGTATCCACTGTCTGTCCAATAAAAGTACAAGAATTACAACAACTTCAACTATTGTCTTGTCACCCTATTCGTCCGGTAAGGGCCCTATCTTATTCAGGAATGCACAGTTACGTGCCGTAATTTACGATTCCAATGGATTAAATTTCAATGTGGGCTAATTTCGGCAGCATCTCATTATAGTTCTTCAAGGGCACGCCGTAGATACATAATATCCACCGTGTACTCGAAGAACATCAGGAAATGTTACCAAAATTTCCACTATCGAAACCTAATCCGTGAACCGCAAACTACAACACATAACTATGCATTCCCAAACTGTCCAAAAAAATGGGACAATTCAAGAATTAATTGGACCGCAGTCATACTTTCGCATCCATGCACAAAATCCAACTAATTCTCAAATGGGAAACTAAGCTTTTCTTGAAAAAAGGGTACGAAGTTAAGTAGTATTAACTTCGTACAACACAAAACAATTTTGTACGTGATGTACAAAAATATGTGCATACAAATAAACTAAATCACAATAATTACTAAAACTAAATAAAATACATAAAATTAATAAAAATTAATTTAGCGAAGAAAATAAAGTGATTTATGCACACTGTGACATCTCAAATGTAGTTAAATTTCTCTTAGACTTCATTTTCATTGTAATAAAAAGTGATTTATGCACCCTTTATTTCACTTTACACATCTACACAAGAGAATTTGAAAAGGACTATTGCAACTAGAACAATAAAGACCCAAAAAGGTCAGGTTTCAGTCACATGAGTAACTGTGTCTAGAAATTGGCATCCAATAATCCACCATCTCAAACTTGGTATTGTCGGTAGGAACTTTGGGCATCTACAAGCAACTGGGTCTTGCAGCCAAATAGTCCAAATGGTTCATTCATTTTATAATCCTTCTAAAGTTACAAACTGAAAGTGCTTATTCATCATTATAATCAATCAGATAAACATTCAGCTAATTAAAAATAATAATAACACATTGTAGTTAGTTTGATAAGTTGTGTCCTAAAATTAGAAAAGTTCCCCAAGTGGTTTGACTGGGAGAGTGTGAGTCAGTTACCTGTATAATGCAATTGGCTGGCCTAAAAGGGGAAGATATTGCTTTGACATGCTGTCCTAGTAGCACAAACATAATGAGAAAACATCTTAGACTTCATTTTCATTGTACTATAAAGCTGCAACAAATAACAAGCATTCATGGGTCCCTGTGATGAACATTACCAGAGCAGTGTAAGAGTGTGCTAATTAACATGGGCAATAAAAGTCGAAAATGAAAACCCAATTTACTGTAAAAACTAAAATGTATGTTACCATGGTAAAATCTGGTTATTATAAACAAGTTGGTCTACAGAAAAGAATATCCTTAACCTGACTGTCTAATAATATGAAGGAAACATGGAAACCAATGATCTCAGTACAACCAAAAGAAAAATGAAAAATATACTCTAATGTTATAGCATTCTTTTCTCTGTATATCTTTTCATTGCATATATCCACTACCATTGTCTTCTGAAAACAAAAAAAAACTAGCAGGGAAGACATCTTGTTCTCTGTTGTAACTACGACGACCCCAAGACTTACAAAATTCCTAGTGACTGAAGGCAAGTCAACAACTTTAAGGCAGATTGCATACAGATGCATATCCTAATGAGACTCATACGGTCCAACTCATACTGAATTAAATTGTTCAATAAACCACTAAACACAATCCAAATAACAAGCATTCTCTCATCAAATTCAACTGATTCTATACCGTTATACAATAAACATTCAAAACAAATGATTGAAACCTTCATATATATAAGCCATCAAAAGTATTCAATTCACGTTTCTGAAAAAAATAAATAAATAAATAAATTCAATTCTCAACAGCTAAATTAGATTTGCTTACTCCAAATCAAAGACCATCAAATAGCAAGGGATGGATTGCATGAGGAAAAAAGATGAAATATTTGTATGTTGAATTTATGAGCAATGGAGGGATTGGGGAAGGTTTTGAAGATAGATGGGGGATGGAGGTAGCTACTGTAACTGGGTTTGCAGTTTTTGCCTCCCAAACTGAATAAGTGGAGTAGAAAAAGTCGTTGACTTTGTGCGACGTACGTGCACATACGTCGCGCAAAACAGCTTTGCGCGACGCCATCCTTCATCCCACAAACATCCTTTGCGTGACGTTTTGTGTTTAGGATCGCCCAAACATACTTTACGCGACGAAATTTGCTGCGTCGCGCAAGATTCCAGTGCGCAAACATGTTTTTCTACTAGTGCAGAGATCAAATATGAGAACTTAGTGAAATGTTGAGCCCTATATTGTTGCTGCAGGACAATATTAGTAGCAGAGAAGGTCGAATAGGTCTTTGAGAGGAGATCATCTTCGGTCAAGGTCTCGTTACAGAACTTGAGAAGTGATCGGATTCGACAAACTTTAGAATTATATTTATTCACAAACTTAAAGTCTTGGAAGCACAAATGATGCCAGTCATGTCTTACTTCAGGCAAAAAGATGTCCTTTTGGTGATCAAAGCGATCAGCCAAAGCGGCCCATAGTGCTCGTGGATCCTCCTCAGCAAGGTATTTTGTTTGCAGTGTGTCATGAATATGTCTTCGGATGAAGATCATGGTAGTGGCTTTCTCAGCTTCACCAACCGGGTTGTTCATCTCATCTTCAATAACGGGACGCAAGTTCTTTGTAGTGTAGTGGAGCTTCACATCTTGGACCTACTTGAGTTAGTTTTTTCCAAAGACCTCTAAAGCGGTGAGGTGAGTTTGTTCAAATTCGACATGTTCCTATCACAAAATAAAGGACAAGATGTGATTAGTGTAATGGAGAAAAATATTAATCCATTCACATAAGAGTAAAACATTCAGGCTCTAATAGACATGTATTGGCTAAAATTCACATGAAAAAGCTTCGCGTTTTCATGGGTGATGTTTTTAAGGAAAACTTCAAGTTTTCAAATAAGGCATGTTTCTAGAAATTTCACTTTTTGAAATAATTATGAACTTCAGGTTTATATGTTCCTGTAGACAAACGTAAATATATATACATAAATATGCAACAAGAATATATGCACATAGAACTTCAGGTCTAGAATTATAATTGAATTAATTATTTGGACTTCGGGCCAAATTTAAAAGTATGGGTGAAAAAATATAAAATCCAAATTGTCTAAAAAAATTAAACAATTAAGCTCGGGGCCAAAAAACATGGGCCAAAGCCCACGGACGGGCTGAGCAAATTGGAGCCGTGCGGCCCAGGCCCAAAAATGGGCTAGAATGGGCTAAGGCCTAGCATGTAGGTTGGCCCAACATCACAAATTATTGAGCTGCAGGCTCAAGCCCAAAGCAGAGGCCCAAGAAGGGCTTTGATCTGGTGTGACGCGTACACGAAGGGCACCAAAAAATCGATTTTGGGCTGGTGGTACGTGGGCCGGGTCCAACAGAAAACCCAATTGGTTTTTTGGATATGGGTCATGGTAGCAAGAGCAATCGGCAACCCCAAAGGGTGTTGCGCGATGCAGGCCCGAGGTTCTGAAACCCACTAAGGCTCGGGTCAAGAAAACCTAGGACACCCCAACGACGCTGGGTGTTGGATTCGAACCGAAAAAAGCTCCGGCGTCGCTTCAGGTGACTTGCCTCGGGTGGTAACGGTGTGGCGATGCATGGGGGTTCAACTGGGAAACCCAAATCTTGGACGGAAAATCAGGTTTCAACGTCGGGGGTCCTAGAAACCTTGAGGATTCGAAGAATCCTTTGAAAAATTCACCTATGGTTTATCGATTTTTCTGAGAAAAAACCCATCGTCATCGACGGTGGTGAGGTCCCAAACAAGACTGCAGGTCGTGATTTCCCAGGAAAAAAGGTGGTGAAGCTGTGGCCGACTGCGGGCGGCACTGGGTCGTGGGTTCGATACCAAAACGACGTTGTCTCATATGGAGCATAGGTTTGACTCTGGTGCATCGCAGCCCAGAAAGGCTCGCTTGAGCTCGGGGGTGCGTCACAGGTCATGGGTTTGAAGAACCCTAACAGTTTTCAATTTTTTTTTTCTTTTCAAATTATAAAATTCAATTGCATGTATATTTATATAAATAATTTAATGCATGAGCATATATTTGATGCAATTCATGACAATATCAAATTCACATAATTCAAAATTTATGGATATAATATAATGCATACACAATTTATGTAGAATCTAAAATTCGAAAAACGTAAAGTTGGTCATGCATTATGGTGAATGTTCATGCTATCAGGGCTGCAAAAATATTGAGATAAAAATCATTGTTTTGGAAGAACCTGATTGCGTGATGATATTGGTGAACTGGTTTGATGCAGAAAACTTCCACGTCAGATTCATAAGCACAGCGGTAGGAGCGTGCTGATAACGTGTTGTGGCCTATATTTAACTGACAAGAGAAGGGGGTCGGGGGCACAAAGAAAGAATATAGAGAGAGAAGTGTTTGTAGGGTTGTGTAGAGGAATGTGTGTGTGTTATTCCCCCTTACGTAGTGCCTACATTTATAGTAATAAGAAGGAGAAGAAATCATTCATCCTCAAGGAATACAAGTTCATATAGGAAAGAATAATTAGAATCAAATCTAATATAGCATTTACACAATCACACTTAAACTAGAAAGTTTACAACAATATATTATATATTCATATATATTATATATTCATATATATATATATATATAATAATTATTGAAATCTCTAACACGTGGGAGCTGTACGAGTTTGAAACCATTGTAGGGAGAATTACTAAGGATGAGGAAAATCATGCGAAGAACCCTTCATCAATCCAGTTCAAGGATTAAAAAGTAAAAATAGTAAAAGATGGGTCTGCTAGGGCTTTCGTGGGTCGGTTGGGTTCTCGAGATTTTTGGGGCCCCGTTCTCCATGTTTTCTACTCAAGCTAGGTTTTAATCATTATTACTCCTCCTTAGTTGGCCATCCTGAACCCAATCCTGACTCTTCGTGGGCATCATGACTGATGTTGTACGGTTTTTTTTAATTATTTCGTTTGGTTTTTATGCCTGTATGACGGTTGCCTTCTCCCTAAGGTGGTCTATTTATTCTGGGTTTCTCTATGTTGTCACTTTTATCCCTAATTCCTTTTCTCTTGCATTTCTGTTATTATCTCTTTCCTAACTTTACCTTCATGACCAATTCCCAAGCCCTTGCTTCGAGCTCCTCCCACCCCATGAGGCCTATGTTTTGTGCTAACCATCACATTCCTAGATGGGCTAACCCTTTCCCTATTCCACAACTTGGGAGGAACCTGTTATTGAGAAGGTTTTTGGTACGTTCACCATGACCGTGGTGTCACCAAGGTGAGTACTTCGTTATGTTCATCCTTGAATGTGGAGTACATCCAAAGCAAAGTTCTTATGGGCAAGATGTTCGGGTAACACCTGCAGGCTAGGATTATCAAGTGGAAGCTTGGTCTTCTTTGGAAGAATGAAGTCAAGAACACGTTTTATCTGAATCATTATGTTAGGAACTAGATTAATTTTGAATTCACAGATGGAGATGATCTTAATTTTGTGGTGGAAAATTGGCCGTGGTATATTTGGGGCAAAATTTTCACCTTTAGTGGTGGACCACTAAGTTTAGTGACATGAATGCCATCAACAACTTGGTTGTTTGAGTAAGGCTTCCGCGTGTCCCGGTGCAATACAAGGAGGCTAATATTATGAAGGCCATCATTGAGCCTCTGGGCAATATCATTCGAAGGGGTGCCGTCATTCTTGGTCTGAATGGGCTCTATGTCAAGGTTCTAGTTGACGTTGACCTGAGTTAGGAGAGGAGGATGACTATTTCTTAATTGACAGGGTCTTTAAGGATGATCCTCTCATCTATACCGAGGATACTCGAGTAGAGGATGATGTTATGGATGCTCTTCAAAAGGATGTCATGTTATGTTTCCTGACGGTGGTTCTCCATGAAGAAGAGAATGCTAAAGCTGAAGAGTTTGGGCAACAGGCTGGTGCTGAGGTAGCTATGGAGGACAAGTTGCAAAAGGAATATGGTAAGGTAGCTAAATACAAATGGGTTCCTAGAGCTGACCTTGTAAGCTATTGTCTAATGATAAGTTTTTTAATTTTATTTTTGGTGGGGAGTTAGTTGTTCTCCTGCTCTCTGGCAATTTAATTGTTGTCTGTGTTCTTGTTGAACCTTGTTATTATTTGTTTTGTGTGGGTATGGTCATGAAGTTTTTTTTTTCTTCTTTTTATTAAGATTGAGTCTCTTTTTATATGTGTTTTGAATTGTTATAATCAAGATGTGATAGTTATCAGAGCTAGTACAAATGCTAATTCTAGAGGTGAGTGTCGGGGATGCCGTTGAAGGGAGTGTGGCTTCTCCTACGCCTAAAGTCGGTGTTTTGAGTCCAAGTAAAAGAATCCGGGAAGAGTTTGCAAATGAGGCAGGGATTAGCTATCTGGAAGAAATAGACGGATGAAGTACCTGGTGTGGAATTGCAGGGGCATTGATAGAAGTGAATTTAGGAGTAACATTAGTTTTTTATGTAACTTGAACAAGATGAATCTTTTTGTTTGTTAGAGATTAAGATGGGTATGGATAAAATCCAAAAGAACTTCTTTGGTAGGTTTGTTGATGAAGTCTTTTGTTGTAAACTTCTTGGTAGAACAGGTGATTTGTGCCTCTGCTGGAATTATGTCACTATTAAAGTTAATATTATTGCTTTGACTTCTAGATATTTTTTTCATTGTTGGGTGCAAGATTTGAGTAACAGTAGGCAACATTTCATCACTTTTGTGTATGCTTACCCTAAAAAGTAGTTGCAGCTTGCTCTTTGGCAGGAAATTATAAATTTAAACCCTCATAATATGCCTTGGTGTCTTATAGGTGACTTTAATAACATCATTATCATGTCTGAGAAAGTTGGGGGGAACTAAAGTGTGAATGGTGACATGTCTAATTTTATTAACTTCTTAAATCATGGTTGCTCCACCCTGGATTCAAGTCCTTTGTTAAAGATGCTTGGCACTGCCATACCACCATTTGTGGTAAGGATCAGTTTACTAGTTGTGCAGGTACCTTTAAATACTTGGTTAGTAAATAGAAAAGGGAAGTTTTTGTTAACATTTATGAGTGGATATTATAGAACCTTGCATTTCCCTTGAGGTAAATCAATGTTTGCTTTCTTCAATTATAGATGATGAAATTTGATCAGCTGTTAATGCTATTGTAGCCTTGAAGGCCCCTGGTTTAGATAGACTTTAGTGCCGGTTTCTTCCATGATATTGGGAAGGACCTAAATGTTTCATTACTTCAATGTCATCTATGTAATTTGCTTAATCTTGAGAAATGAGTCAGTTGCTTAATCTTGGGACATGCACAGAAATGAGCCATTTGCTTAATCTTAGGACTTTTAGGATATGCACGGTATATGCTCAAGGCATGCACGGTATATGCTCAAGGCATGCACAGAACATGCTCACTGCATGCTCAACACAAAATATGCACACTGCATACTAAAATTACTAATATTACCAAAATTACAATAACATTTACATGGCAAGACAAACACCGCTCCACTAAGTACTAAAATTACGATTACATTTAAGCGAATAAACCGGAAAGTGTACGATACTTAAAGAAACCGAATTGTTTGGTTATAACAAGAAAAACTAGTCAAGTAAATGTTGTCTGCATATGACTTCGCAGAAACGCACTACCTCGTATGAACTCAATCGCAAGCTTTAGTCTAAAAAACCCTATGTCTTCGGAACCACGTTGTCGATAGCCAAGCCGGTGGATAAGTTAGTCGGCAAATTTAAGCAAGAAAACTCGACAATCCGCCCTACCACATAACAATAAGTGCACGTTACAACGCACTCGATATTTAAAATGAAGTTAAAGACAAGTAAAAAAAAAAAACGTATTCGTTGTCCTGCTGCCCGCATTTGATTCATGATCAAAGTTAAACAGTTTATCCATCGTTTTCTGGGTTAGGCTTAAATCAGGTAAAGCTTTGTCGAATCCTGTCACCTTCAGAAGACTAGGAATTACAAAATAGAGATGGGCAAGTTGTTTCGTCATTTTTGCCCATATTGACCTCGAGAAATATGAATCATAAATCGTGATGGTGCGACGTACGAGATGGACATAAACCAATAGCCAGTTGTCGCTGTTCACGTGACATGGGATGAATACTTTGTCGATATCCCCCCATGCACACGTGTGTGGCGCCACACCTGCACATGCCTAACGCGACATTGACCAAGTGCCTCGAAGGCATAAAAATCGAAGTTTCTTTCGCCTTTGCCTTAACATTTGTTTTAGCGTTCCCAAAATCCGCAGCTTCTTTTTTCATTTTTTCCTACACTGATGCATTGCAACAAAATTAAAATTTCTCACGTAAAACAAAAACAATGGACATGTCTGCCTATTTGTAAATGACAAAGAATTCATATTACGAACATAAGTAAATAGAATCGAGGGTAAGAATAAGAACATAAAACTTTCCCATAAAAAATAGTATGTTGTTGCCCACCGTTCCCCAAAAATTTTAGGATGCTCTAACGATCGCTTCCTCATAAGGTAAATGTCACATCCCGGCCAGGGGTGGATCACTTCCCGGGACCGCTTCACCACCGTAGCACGATATTGTCCTCTTTGGGCCCCAACCACGCCCTCACGGTTTTGTTTCTGGGAACTCACGAGCAACTTCCCAGTGGGTCACCCATCCTAGGAGTGCTCTGGCCCCCTTTTCGCTTAACTTCGGAGTTCCTACGGAACCCGAAGCCAGTGAGCTCCCAAAATGCCTCGTGCTAGGTAGGGATGAGAATATACATTTAAGGATCACTCCCCTGGGCGATGTGGGATGTTACAGTAAAGGTCGACGTTGATGTGTTGAATCCAAGGTGAAATGCATTGTAGGCAATATTAAACACATATAATCACTTATAATGTGGTAAATAGAAAGTAGTTACAAATTCAAAAAAAATACTTACGTTGCTGTGCAGAGTACCCTCCAAATAGATGAGTATGGCGAAAAAATCGCAACCCACAATAGCCAATGTGTATAAGTCGATTATATTGCTGGTACAAAAAAAAAACCACAGGTTGTTATTCCAATTTGGACAGTTGTTGAATATTCAATTGTTTGAAATACCATCGAAAGTGGACATACCTCTGCGAATGCGCCCAGTTTTTCATCAATGAATACCTCCACATCATGCTTGGGGATAATCCGTAGGGGATCGGGCAACTCCGACATCCTCAGCTTAACTATCAGAAATTTATCTTATTTTTTTAGCCTTGGAGAAGGGTGAAAGGGTGCACGAGCTGCATTCCTTTGCACTTCTGTCTCATCCCTTATTGAGAAGCAGCTCGAAATCAGACGGACCGGCAGCTTTGTTCACCTCGACACCTTCCTCATTTTGGCCATTATGCTCGCTAACCTCCATGTCGTTGTCTCCCTCTCGAAGATACACAACTTGGCATTCTCCCAAGTCACCATCCAATTTAAACTCCAATATATGCATGAGTGGTTGGGCGACATCCTTTGCGTCGTAGGCCGAAACTGTGTTGAGCAAGACGACATCAAAAGTCAGAAAAGTGACATCTCATGTCGATACAACTGTGTCATTTCCCACAAAGGGACTTTTGTTCAGCAGTAGAGGTGTAAGGTTGAGCAAACGACGCGGTAAGATCTTTGTAACCCATGTCATGGTCTTGTGGAAGGGTAGAGGATTTTTTCTAACTTGGTATCCTCGGAGACTTTTTTTGCGTCCCGTGCTGTTCCTACCGACTTATCAGGGCTCAAGGTCTTTAGAAACGATTGGCTGGCTACGTCGACTTGTAAGCACTCAACCTCGATAGCCAGAGCCCCGAGCTCCCTGCTCAGCCTCTAGTTCCTCCAAAATTATCCTCAACTGAAGCTCCATCAACTGTGCGAACTCATCAAATTCTCTCCTTGGAATAAACTCGTATGAAAAATAGTGATTTCATCAATTACCCCTGAAAGTGATATTCATTCACAGAAACAGTAAAACAATGTGTCTAAATTCAAACTATAATGTACGAATTTATGTACAAAACACTGAATTGGAAATTGATGGCAACACTCCCTTCCTTTGGTGTCCTATCTTCGCGTTCCTTTTGCCTTTTGATGAAGGAGTCACCTCAAAGTCATGATCAACATTGGCAAAACCTTTACATTCAAGCTCTGGTGTTGCTTTCATAGAAGGCTTAACTTTGTCAAACATGCTACTTCAGTAAGGGTTTTTTTTGCCTCGGTGAGAGTAATGGGCTAGACGACAAGCTGCATTCGACAAAATTGGTGTTGCATAAGTTAGTACGATCAATTTTATTTAAAGTGCAGTAAGTTTATTAAAATTGGAAGAACTTGCTGCGGGATGATATGAAAATAACACATGCCGTTTGTTGAGCAAATTCACCCCTCTTTAGCTTCTCATGCGACATATTTACATTGGTGTCCACATGGCAAATTTGAGGCAATAACTCAGGGTTCTCCATCAACACCCTCAAGTTCTTTTTGTCTTTAGATATGACATCTACAAAATTGAAAGTTATAATGTAAATAAATTGCAGCGGAAACAAATGTAAAGTACGTTAAACTTATAACAAAATAGGAAAATTAAATTACCTGGAATGCATACAAAAACCCTTTCAGATGATAGGAATCTTGGATACCAGCCCCCGATTTCTCTACTTCTTTTTCTTTTAGAATGTTGTACTGGGTTAAAGTAGCAGTGGTCATGATTGACATAAACAATTGGAAGGATGCTGAACCCCAATGATAGGTCACCCCAGTTTTCTTCATTGTCTACCAACTCAAGCAGATGGTAGTCAATGGATGAGTCATGTTCCTTCCCTAAAACAATAAAGTGGATGAAGTACAACAAGCTCAGCTTGTACAAATCGTCTTCGTTTTGGCACTCGTTGAATTAGTCCTCTAATTGTTTTAGGGTCATCTTCTTCTTTACCCTGAAATACGTCTGTCTAATACGACATTCATTTTCCTTTTGTTTGGGGGGAATTCTCCGAACTTTAGTCCGTTGATCAAATAAAATTCGCAACTTCTGAAAGTCACGACATCTTCCTCAAACATGAAGGATAATCATCGATCACTTTATCCTTAATAGCCTTAAGGATAACGTAGTGGTTAAGCTGGTTAAACCAGTCAATGCAGTCCACCTCAACCAAATGGCCAAAAAAAGAATCCTCGAATTTCTTGAGTTGATCTTTTGAAAATCGGCCTTTTATATTACACAGACACCCTGAGGTGTATGATAGATGGGAGATAGTAGTAGGACATAACTCATCTTGTGGGCACACAAATTCTGGCAAAGGAGACGATTTGACTTTCGACCTACAAGATTTTAAACAGAGCCTTTAAATCCAACAATGACAAACATAAGTTTTATACGCACATGAAATTAATAACATAAACATGCACACATGATATGCATAGTATATGCACATTATATGCTCAAATTCAACCCATTCATGAACCAAATTCAAGCAAGTATACCTAACATCTACACATGCACAAAATATGTACCAATTCATGAACCAAATTCAATCAATTAATTTCTAGCAATATCAAAAGCACATGCACAAAATATGTACACAGTATGCATAAATGAAGATTGAATAAACCATGAACAAAATTAAATTCAAAATACATGCAATTCCACAACCCTAAAGCTAATCCGTTAATTTTCCTCAAATTAATTGTACAAAATAGTCAATCGCACCCAAAACCCTAAGGGGGCGTTTGTTTGCCCTCACTAAGTGGGACTGGACTAGACTACACTAAGTGTTTGTGTAATCCTGTGTTTGATTCCTGTGGGGACTAACTTTAGTGAGACAAAGTGGGACTCGCATGGACTAACAGGTTCGCTAAAGGGTTTTAGCGAGACCCCCCAAAATTGGGCGGACTACTAAGACCAATCAGCTCCGCTTTGTTTCTCCCTGCTTCGCCTCTCCCATCTACTTCCTCACTTGCTCATCCATTTTCAAAACCAGATAGCGGAATCTGAAACCTATAATTCAAACCAGAATTCGAAACGCATTTTAAAAAATCCAACCCAGAATTCGAAACAAAAAAAAAAAAAAATTATAAAATCCTTGCGTTTGAAACCCAATCGTTCCATGAGTTGCAAATCAATCGTTCCAGTACCACCAGAATCCAAATCGCATCATGGGTTCTGCTGATTGTGTGACTTGTTCATTTGCTTGGCTATGAGAGAGGGATCTTTTGTTGAAGATGAGTGGGATGAGCACCGATACCTTTGCACTAAGAAGGAGAAAGAGGAAGTGAAGATGTGAGAGAAAGTGAAGAAGGCGAGTTATGTTGTCTGCAAAGTCGTGAGAGAAAGGGAAATGGGAAGCAATTGTATTGAGAGAGAAAAGGGGAAGTAGCTGCTTCCAGAGTAATCCATTATCTTCTAAAAAATAATGGCAGAAGATATTTTATAATATAATATTTAGTTTATTATTTTTATAATTTAAAAATGAATTAAAAAAAAAAGTGTGCGTCTTGAAAAAAATTTAGTCTGTAGTTTAGTCTGGCATTGCACCAAACACTTTACTATTCCTGTCCTACTTAGTCCAAGACAAGCCAATCCAGCTTAGTCTTTGAAGCTAGTCCAGTCCGAAATAGTCCGATGCCAAACTGGGAAAACCTAAGTTCAAATAATGAAAATTCAATTCAAAACGTATCTTTTTTTATTTTTTTGCCATTACTATTGTTTGAATCCATAGATACCAAACTCGCCTTGGCCACGAAACTTATAAAAAAATGATTGTAAAGTTGGCGTTGGTCGGAAAAATTGGAAAGGATTTGGGTTACGCTGTTTGGTTGTTAGAGTTGTTCGAGCTGGGGGTTGGGCAAGAGAGATTTTCAAACAAAGAGTAAATGCCAGAAAATGGGTCGAAAAATTGGACAAGGATTTCAAATCTTGTCGTCGGTTGGAAAATGGGTTGTGCCGTTCAGGTAAGGGGTTCGTCGAGCTGGGGGTTGTGGTTTTCGAACAAGAACGGAGTAAATGCTGACTGGGTTGGACAAAATAACCCATTTATATTGGAGGGTAATTTGGTCATTTCAAGTTTTAAGAAAATCATATTACTGTCATATTGTTATGCATGTCGTGTGCATGGTCTGTACATATCCAAAAAATCCTATTTTGGACCTAAAATTAAGAAAATGGCCCATTTGTGTTATTTTTATTACCATCCTATATCATATTGGAGAGATACCTCGATCACACTAGAAAAGTGAGGGTTTATGTGGAATTATATTTTAGTTCATAATTGTCTGGATTTTTTTTTCCTATCAGGAGGTTGATTTCATTTTATTCTAAAAGGAGATTCAGATTTATTTCAATTACGTGTTTTTTGATTATTTTTTAATTTTTTGACCTTTAACCCCCTCCATTATAAATGGCCTGACGATTTTGAAGGCCCCTAAAGCTGACATTCAAAAAGCCAAGCCCAATCGAAAATCTAATTCTTCATCGCTTCTGACCCAACTAAACTAAAATTTTCAAGTCCAAATTTTCGCAGATTCAGTTTTTCTGAAGCGCGAAAAAGAATAAAAAAATCACAAAATAATCTGGGTTTCTGATTCTGAAACTGAAAAACCCTCTTCTTCTAGGGTTTGAAGTTCACCCTCTCTGAGCTTCGAAGCTCCGTCAATGGCAAGCACTAAGTCCGTCGACGCCTCCCTCTGGTGGGACTCTTTCTCTCTCTTACTCACCGAGCTCGAAAATGCCTCTCTCTCGTCCGACCTCCCTCCCATTCTGGTAAACCCCCATCTCTCTCTCTCTCTCTCTCTCTCTCTCTATATATATATGTATGTATGAAAAGTTTTGAACTTGATTGGTATTTTACTAAGGTAAAGACATTGAAGGACAATCATGCATGGTTCGTGGACACAGTGTCTTGCTTCAAGCCGCCCAATGAGAATTCGAGGGAGGCTTTGAATTCACAGCAAGTGAAAATTGGGTCTCATCAGTTGAATATAAAGCCTGAATTGAAAGATAAAGCTTTGAAAATCAGCTCCTATTTGGTGAGTTTGTACTGCTGCTTTTATGCCACTTTTACTTCTAAAATATGTGTGCATCTGTTGTATATATATACATACATTTTGGATTTTCAAATCAACTAAAATTCCAAATTTGAACTTCGGCCTAGTGTAAAAGTTTTTGTTTTTTGCTTTCGGCTCTGCGAGAACTTTGATTTCGTTTTGGATTCTCAATTACTGACTTGTAAAACTAATAAAGCGGTTTTAGGAATAATGAAATCGGTTATAATGGGACTTTTTCTGAGCTTGGAATGATCCACATGCAAAATTTCAACAATTGGGTGCTGCTTGGCTGATTTAATTACATGTTCTCATGTTGTTGGAAGCAGATGGATAATGATATTCTGTATAACATAATGATGGTCATTGATTCTCCATTTGCTACGAAACTTATTTTGTTGTTTGTCCAATGTTTTAAAAGCCTCGCCTCAAGGCACGCCTAGGCGCCCTGTGAGGCTGGGCTTGAGGGTTGCCTCCTCTGTTTTGAGGGAGTGGGCGGAAGGCATTGCGAGAGCCGCCTAGGCGCGCCTCAGAGGAATTTTTTTTTTTTTAACTCCCAAACCCAAATTTTGGGTAGGGTTTTAACTGCCTCATACCTCTTCCTTGCACTATCATCTCTCTGCCTTTTTTTTCTGTTTTTTATTTTTTTATATAATGGATGTTTGTGCTGTCTGTGTGCATTGTTATATGTGTGCTCATTGTGCTTTTCATCCTCTATTTTATATATATATATAATATAATATAATATAATATATGTATATATATGTGTGTATATATATTTATAATATATGTGTGTGCTCAGGGTGATTATTGGTTACTAATCTTTTTTTTTTAATGTAATATATGTGTACGCTCAGTGTATATATTAAAAAATTTAGGTCCCGTGAGGCTTCGCCTCACCTCACGCCTAGGCTGGGCTATCCCTCGGACACCTCGCCCACGCCTCACGCTTTTAATACATTGTGTTTGCCTCAGTGTCTGGATGAGGTGCAATCGTACATTCTTGTTGAAAGGTCTCTTGAGAACAAAAATGTAGCTCTTGACTCTATACTGCACGAGTATTTTCATGCGGTTAGTATCTCTCTCATTGCCTGGCTGATATGAGTGTTGGATGCTATAACGGTTCCTATGTTCTAAGTACTTGGTGTAAGGGTTGGATGAGCTCAGTGTAAATGAAATTTTTTGATGCTTACATAAATTAGACATTTTTTTACTGCAAAAGGGAAAGAAAAAAGAAGAGGGACATTTATAGCTAGTGGTCTGTCTCACTTAATTTGTTTCTGTTTTCCCCCTTCTCTTCCCTCATGTAGGTGATTATTCACTATTACGTTGAACGCCAGTGCCTGCTGAAGTGCACGAGGAGTGTTCTCACACATGCTTGTAAGTCAATCATCAATCCCACCCTCCATTTAAACTTTCTATGGCATCATGGATACATTTTTAGAGCTGAACTTCAACAAATGTTTGAGAATTGGTCATTAATACAGTGTCTTTTGGAAGCGTCTCTGGAGAAGCTAATGCTATTAAGGAGGAAGTACTAAAGTTGATTTCTGACGGAATGGAGGCGAAGCTGATAAATGTGCTGCAAGTCCTTTTCTCCTCCGATCACCCTGAACAAATGGTATGCATAAATCCCAATTCAAGAACGGACTTTGTTTGATTTTGAGTTTTCTAAACTAGATGGAAAATATGATATTACCCCTAAGTTTATAAATCCCTACTCCCTAGTGGAGCAATTAGGTTGTTTTCCCCGCTTCAGGCGCCCTTTTGATCTTTTCGTTTTTATGGGATGTGCTATGCCAAATTATGAAGTTCATTGACGTCGAAATTACATCTTACTGCATGGTTGACCATCTTTGGCTACAATGTCAGTAGTGGGGAATAGGAAGCTGACACAATGGACAAAGTAACTCTTTGGCATTTTATCTTTTACTAGGTTTTCATATTGTTATTTGAGATAGTGTGTTGAAGGAGGTTATGTTAAGTAAAACTGAGGTTGTAGTGACCTAATGGGACTGTGGGAGTCATTGCTATGACAACAGTTGGGGGAAGTTTAAAGCCAGTTATTAATAACTATCAAGTCTCTGCTCGCATGTGATGTGCAGTAGCCTAAGAAACATGTATTTGGGTGGGGAACATCTATTTAGTTGTCCCTGTCTTACATTCATGCGAGGCTGTAGGACAGAAGAGGTGAAACAAGTTTTAGCTTCAGCAAGTTGGACGATCCTATCATACTTGACAATCTAAAGTTTCCTATTTATATTTGAAATTGTACGTTGATGCCCATGTACAAATACGCGTCTCGACATATGTGTACATGTCTACATGCGCATTTTTTTTGGGATTGAATAATTATGTATTTGTTACAAACCTGATGTTATCTTGTCTGGTTGCTTTATTAGGATATTGACCTTTTCACTTTGTGGGCTGAGGAGACACTAATTGAAGACAATTTGGTTTTGGACATTCTTTTCCTTGCTTATTATGAGTCATTTTGTACTTGTAATGGTGAAAGGTGGAAAACTTTGTGCTTGCTCTATAAGGTATTTTGTTATCTTCGTCACAGAATTCATTTATGAAGTACTCTCTTATCCAGTCCAAGCTCAATACATTTTTCCTGCAGGGAATTTTATCTGGGTCTTATAACTTTGAAAAGCTGGCAGTATCAACTGAAGCACTACGTTCTTCTTATCAAACCAAAGTCCAGCTGCTTCTAATCCTTATAGAAACCCTGGACCTGGAAAGTCTTCTCCAGATGGTTCACGATGCAATCCCTTTCAGGTTCTTAGCTAGTTACGATGCATCTATGTATTTACTCTGCAAGTCATGATCTAGTGACAGTAAATATCTTTGGTCAAATTGTTGATTTTTGCATTAAATATCTAAATTGTGGAGTTCACATTTGTTGCACCAGTACAGTGCAATATTTGTTTGGCTTATGTCATTACTCAATGAAGATTCCAAGGGATGAACTGTCCTGAGGTGGAATCCACTTGTGAGGCAGATGCCCCATGCCTTTAGTTTGCCTTATCTTTAAGACATGGTGTTGTAATTTAGACAGGACGGAGTTAAAATAACAAAGGTGGATTTAAGTATTGGTTTCTATTGGATCAGAAAATTCTGCTAACTATGAAAACCAAGCACATACGATTTTGCTCGTTTATTATTATTTTTTTCATGTGAATGCAATATGATTGATACTTTTATATAAATAAGAATCACTGACTCATTACAAGGTTGAACATTTCCATACCCAAACTACAGATTCCCGATTTGAGTGAACCTTCACTACTATCTGATCTATAACCATGCTTTTAGCCAAGCCTGTGATGGTACTGTGACTGGGAATTCAGGACAATCTATATTTTTAGGTTTGCAATCGGAGGACCATAGGATAATCTTATTTGCAATTTTAAAATGCCATGAAGGCAACTATGGATATACATAAGCTAATTTGTGCTGGGTAACTTTCTTTTTATTTATTTAAATGCAAACTGTTAAGCTTCATCAGTATCATTCTAATCAATGGTTGATTCCGTAGGGCTTATATGCTATTGTTGGCTCTGTTCTTTGTGTCCATTATTAAAATTTCCAGTTTATACATCCTTAACTATATCCTTTCTTATTTTCTTTTTCTAAATGTTAGAACACTTGTGTTATTCCTCAGGCAGGGCACATTTGTTTTTACTTTGGCTGATGTCCAAGAGATGGAAGCGATAATTTCAACATTCAATGCTTTTGAAACAAAAGAAGCAGGTCCATTAATTCTAGCCTGGGCTGTGTTTCTTTGTCTGATCTCGTCACTTCCAGGTAGTGAAGAGAGCAATGTACTAATGGTATGTGGTTCTGTGCATATGTCGTCTCTGATTCCAGGCTGCATGAATAATACAAATAATTAATGTGTTTAGTTTTATTTTATTTTCCAGGAGATTGATCATGTTGGTTATGTTCGTCAAGCGTTCGAGGCTGCATCGTTGAATTATTGTGTTGAAATCCTTCAAAGTGATGTATTGAAGGAACCAGATGTAAGTTATTCTCAATTTGTAAGTGTGTGTTTAGAGTGATCAGTTTCTAGCGGTGCCCCATATGTTCAAGTTTTCTGCTTGTTTTTTTCGTCTCTTGGGATCCATCTTGAGGTGTTAACGAGTTTTGCATCTCTTCCCTCGGTCTTTTCATTTCCTAAAGAGTGATCATTTTTGTGTTTTGTTTTCTTTAGGGGCCTGCTGACGGTTACCGTAGTGTGTTGAGAACTTTTGTATCTGCATTTATTGCCTCTTATGAGATCAGTCTTCAGGTAAATGTATAATGGACCTCTGCTAAAACCTTGTTAGCATTTTTTTGGATGTATTTCTTATTTCTTCTGTCCTTGTTTTGTGCAGCTGGAAGATAAATCTCTGAAGTTAATACTGGATATTCTTTGCAAAATTTATCAGGGAGAGGTTTGGACACTTATTATCTTTCAGCATCTCTGACTTCAATATAAATATTTTATAATTATAAAGTTCAAATTGCGATTTTTGTTTGAATAGTGTAATTGTTAGTTGTTACTCATTTCTAAATTGCAGTTCTTCTGACTTTTGCAGGAGTCACTTTGTATCCAGTTTTGGGATCGTGAAAGTTTTATTGATGGCCCTATCCGGTGTCTTCTTTGCAACTTAGAGGGTGAATTTCCTTTCAGGACTGTGGAACTAGTTCGCCTTTTATCATCACTTTGTGAAGGAACTTGGCCTGCAGAATGTGTGTGAGTAGAATTATTTGGCATGGTCGTTCAAATTCTGGTTTTTGATAAACAAAATGAGTTGTAGAGCTGATCACTACATGGGTATAGGGTTAAACTTTAATTTGGTTATCGAAATCCTCATTCAGGAAGTATTTGCTTTAGTAGTTGAACTTGATAATACTAAGAATTTTTGTAACAATTAATTATAATCGTTTATCTAAACGATTAATTATTATGTTGTTCTCTCATTGTTGTGTAATCATCCTGTCAACAGGTATAACATTTTGGATAAGTCTCTGGGTATATCATCCTTGGTTGAGATTAATGGCTCCTTTGGGGAGGACAGGTCTCAAATTGTGGAGACGCACCTCCCGTTGCATGTTCCTGGATTTGAAGGTCTGGTCATTCCCAGTAAAACCTGTGGCCATATTTTAAGATTAGTTAGTGGAAATACCGCTCTTGTACGATGGGAGGTAAATGGCCAATTACTTTAACTAATATTGGTAATTGCTTTGTATTGGTGAATTTCGTATATTCTTGAGAAATATCACTAGACTTTCAACTGCTTGTAAGTGCACAGGTATTAGGTTATACTTTAAAGAGCATTTTCCAATGTTAGTGCATTTATCTCTTTGTTGTTTTTCTCCTTCCTCTTCAAAGTTTTGTGAAATACTCCTTCTAGTGTAGTTCGAAAATTGAATAGGCATTTTCAGGAATTATCATGTGAAAAGTTATTACCTATCCTCAAAGGGTTAAATTTTGTCTTAAGTTTTTATGTCCCAATTATACACACTACATGTGCGGCATCAAAATTTTATTTCCTAAATTATCTTCCTTCAATATCGTTTTTTATTTCATCTTCCTTCACTATCTACATCATTAGCAATGACAAGATTTTTTCTGAGATAATGGTTTACATGTAGTCTTACTTAGTGGGTTATGAAACAGTATATTCAAGGAGAGTAATAGAAGATATCCAATTGTATTTTCAATTTGGTTGCTGTTTCGTGCTAATTCATGCCTATTTTGTACAGTATACACAATCTGGGGTGCTAGTATTGCTCATGCGCCTGTCTCAGGAGCTGTATTTTGACAGAAATGACGAGGCTCTTCTTATTCTTGACCTATTTAGCCGGATGGTTACCTTTAACACAGTATGGTTTTCATCATTAATTGCTGGAGTCTTTATGGTTTTCATCCTTTTTTTAGCATTTATTTGATTTGGCATATGCTAATTGGCTGAGGCATACACTTTTCATCAAGGTTTACGCCTTTTGGGATAAAATGACACTTTAAAACAAAATAAAACATTCCCAAAAGGACATGGTTTAAGGTACTAACAGTAAAAGCTTCAGAAACCGCCTTTTTACTCCAATAACTTGGTGGTACATTGCTTGGTGATCGTTGTAATGATGACAAAGAGGACTAGAATGAGTGAATTGGATTTTCCCTTATTGGAATTGCCTTTTGATTATGCTTGTTTGGATTTCCTATTCAAGTTTGATGGTCTGGTTGAATTATATGTTTAATGGTTGAATGACAGTTGGTAATTTTTTTTATATTTTTGTTATTATAGTTCAAGTTTTCAAAGGGTTATGCCTCAACGTGTTAAGGCTAAGGCCTTGTCAATGTTTTCGCATTTTAAAGCATTTGTTAATAATCTTGATTAAGCTGTTTTAAATAAATGCGGATGCAGTCAGAATATTGAAATAGTTTTCTCTTGGGTTGCCATAAATATGATAACATTTTATCAGCCTCCACTGTTAAAACGCCAACTTCTGAATTCTTGTGCTGTTTAGAGTGGACAGAGAATAGTTTAGCTGTAATTGAGCCTAACCTTGCCTTGTTTCCTTCCCCTCTCCCCTCTCCTCTCTTAATTTCTTACCATCTCTGTAACCATCTCTACTTTACCAAGTTTTTAATATTGGTGTTTTATTTAGGCTGTATGTTTTGCTTTGATGGACATTGGGAGCTCATCACATTTCCAATCAACTGGCATGAGTGGGCAGACAGAAAGTAATATGCGGTAATTAAGCAACCTTTTTGTTTGTGCTTGTGTGTTTCCTCTTTCTTGCCTATATTATCATGTCTTGTAATAGGCACTTCTTGTTTTACCATCCAGGTTGGTTGAGATCATTTGCACTTTGGTCAGAAAATTATCTCCTACTTCGGGCGGTGCCGCTCTGATGTCCATGGGTATAAATATCTTGGCAAAGATGTTAAGATGGTAACTTTATCCCCTATTGTCTTTTGAGTTCTTCTGTATCTGTGTGTCTTTTTAATCAAGGTATTATGAAATTAAGTTTTGAAAGTTTCAGAAGTCTTTATGCTATTATTTAAAGCCTTCATTTTGTAAAATTATAGCAATAAGTAAAACTGAAAGAACTAGGGATATGATGGCGACTTGTAGCTCCAGTGGTAGAGAGCCGTTAACTCCACACCCAAGTTCCAATCCAAACCTCCTCCTCCCCCCTTGATATCCTCTACACCAGGAGGAAATGCAGATGACACACAGGAATGCATTTTCTACTAAAACAAAAACATTAATATTTATTGATATGATGCAAGTATAATACACTGAACGAGTTGATAGTCCATTGTATGTAAACAATTCTAAATATTTAAAATTTTAAGTTAATCTCAATATAAATTTTTAGCCTTGTCGCATGCAATTGATTAGCAACTGTTACTCAAAGCTGTCTTCGACTGGAAATGTGTTGTTGGCTATGTATTGGGTGTGAGTTGCTTTTGATCTGTTATAGAGTTGATGTTATGATTCTGATGTTTGATACGGCTCATTGTTGTAGGTTTGTTCTTTTTTTGGTGGACTTGTTCACTGTGCTTGTAATTTTGCTTTGATATTATTATTAATAAAGTTCTGTTTCCTTAACAGCCCAATGTTATATGCAATGTATTTTGAACTTTTTTTTTGTGGATAAATAATATATCTTGAATTTCAGAGTGCTATATTAACCTATAATTATTGCTTGTATTGTTTTTGGCATAGGCCGGACCTGAGCACAACCTGTTTTTCTAACATGCATTTACTGTGGCAGTTCCCCTTCTCGTGTGTCTGAGGTGGCCTTAAAGGCAAATATATTTGGTTTCAGCAATGGCCACAATGATCCATCAAGGTGAACCCTTTGAGGAAAGGCTAGCTTTCTTTGTTCTGCTGTTATCATGCATACATAAAAATGTGCGGTTTACATTCTGACCTTAAAGTTAATTGAGGTGTACAATTATCTAAAGTGGAGCTTTATTTAAGTTTCTCATTTCTTGTTTTTTTTCAGTGTAGAGAATTTTTTATATGACATTTTTTCCCCACTGTATATTGCGGGCCAAATTGATTTCCTGTTATAATTGTCCATCTCATACATTTTTTACTGAGAGCGCTCTACTTGTTCACATTTTTACCTTTAAGTTAATTGAGGTATACAATTATCTACTTGTTTCCAGTTGTGTTATAATTGTCCATCTCTTACATTTTTTCCATCTCATACAGTTGTTTCTCTTTATGGCACTTCTTCGGCTTTGTTCTTTCCTTTTTTGTTCTGATATTTTCTATCACTTTGTTTATTTTATTTTTGTTTCTAGTGGAACATGGTTTCTTTCTGGGAAACTGTCAAAGATGCTATTAATTGACTGTGAGCAGAATGATAGTTGCTGCTTATTGACTATATCAGGTATAAGTTAAATCATTCATTTTGCCATCTTCTGTTTTGCTAATTCTTGCATTGATGTTATGTGCTTTTGCTGGTATAACATCATCTAGTTCCATCTTGATTTGTTTTGTACTAAAATATTTTGATACATACAATAAAATAGGAAGTACTGGATTTTTTTTGAATTTGTTTTTTGTTTTATTTTTTTATATCTTAGCTTTCTGCTTTGACATGGATGATTTTAAAACGTTGCAGTGCTGGACTTTACCCTACATCTCATGGAGACAGGATTAAAAAATGATGCTGTCCTGGATTTAATTGTTTTCTCCATTCAGTATGTTCTTGTTAACCATGAATACTGGAAATACAAGGTGAAGCATACTCGTTCGAGAGTAACATTGAAGGTACAGCGTTAAATTGGTTTCTCTTGTGCTGGTATTGTGACACAAGTTGGTTCCACTGTTTTTTTTATGAGTATGGAACAAACTTGATGAATGCTGATGGGGTTTGGCCTTCTGGTTTGTGTATAACTAACATAAATTCTGAGCTGGTCATATTAATTGGATTGCCTCCCTATATTAGCCTTGAACCATCAAACGCCAAGAAATGACGAGAGTAATTTTATTATTACGAAATTCCTTTAGATTTATAGAAATGACAAGAAATTTGGCAAATCAGGGTTTTTTTTTTTTTTTTTTTTTTTTTTCCTTTCATACGAGGTCAAATCCATTTGCCCTGCATGCAGTTGATATCCTATTTGTTGTAGCTTGTTATGCTGTGACGTATTTGGTTAATGAGTGCGAAGCCTTTTTTCTTTCTTATGCCTTCTGCATTTGTTCTTTTAATTGATGTAACTTAACCAGTTAAAGAGTATGAGGCATATGACTCATGAGTCTTTCAAATACCTTTCAAATAAAAATGAATGAGAGTACAGTTATATAAGAAGGGGGCTTAGTTGGGAGGTGTTTGTAAAGATTTCCATTGGGAAGATAATCTCTTTGGCCTTTTTCCATTCGTGTTCAATTTGGCATTGATGCCACTATGTGAGGCTTTAATGTGGTGGCTATAGGTTTGAATTAAGGTCCTTGGAATGATATTTCAAGCGAAGTTACTTGTGGGAATGGGGGAAGAATTGGTTCTTAGGGGGATGACTAGGTTGGGTACCTTCCTTTTGGCTTTCTGTATCTACGTTTAGTTGGTTATAATTTGTCCATGATGTGCCAATTAACAATCCCTGCTCTCCTACATTCCAAACTTCCAATGAGCCGGAATTTCACCGGAGAAATTTGAATGATTTTCTCTCCTTTTGTTCCGTAGTTTGAATAATCTTCCAGAACTATTGAGTAGATAACAAGCTGGTATAGGACTTGTGTACCTTTAATGGATTACTTGTTCTCTGTTGTACTATTTTCACCTCATTCTAGTAGTGTTATTCTGTTTATTATCGAAGAAAAGAAAAGAATAAAAGAATCAAGTTGACAGCATATTTTTAAGCTGATACATGTGAGCCCAATAGCCAAGCTTATAAAAGAATTCATATCTGAAATTTTGTCTGCATCAATGTGTGCATGTTAGGGAACCGCAATGTGCATCAATGCATCAATGCATGCATGCATGGTACTGAACATTGTTTTCTGATCCTGAATGTCGCTTCTCAAGGCTAGTTAATCTACTCTATTTACTCAGTTATTGAGGTCTCTGAAATGAAACTTGGTGTTTTAAATGTCGATTACGATGGGAGGGTCAATTTTTACATTATTTTACTGGTTCAGGTGCTAGAAGTGATGAAAAAATTTATTACATCAGTATCATGCTCTGAAAAGTTGGATGAAGTCATCCTGGATAGGTTACTGTCTGATTCGTCCATCCATAGTACTCTCTTTCGGATTGTTTGTACAACTACCCAAGCACTGGAGGTGGGTTATGTTATGTATCTTTTAATCTTATTTGGTAATGACCTGCTGTTGTTTTTGTTCTAATCACTAATTTGAGAGCATTTTTCTGCAGAGACTTTATTTCAGCCGGCTCGTTGATCTAACAGAGATTGAAGATTTACAGATGGCTATATGTTCTGTTTTAGATATCCTTTTCATCATGCTCTCTAAATTTTCTAAGGTATTTGGAAATAAGCTTGTTGAATATACATTTTGATTGACCTAGGAGTGTTTAGTCTAACGGTCAAGCCCTTGGTTTGTTACCAAGAGGTCTGGGGTTTGACACCTCCCAAGGTACCCACCTAGCAATTGCGAGAGTTTCTTGCTTCCCAAATGTTGTGGGGTCAGGCGGGTAAGCCTAGTGATTAGTCGGGTCAAAGATCCGGAGACACTAGATTGAAAAAAAAAAAAGTATATATATACACACACACACACACACACACACATACATTTTGCTTGCATGCTATGTTTGAAAGACTTTTAAAGTTGCGCATGTTACAATTTTTTGGGATTATGTTAGATGATGTGCAGATGTAGTGTTCTGTTTCTGTTCAGAAGTGAGTTTTCTTGATGTACGGTACAAGTTTAAAAAATAAACCAACCCTCTAGCTTGCTTTAAAAAGTAAAATGAGCAGTGAACGGTATAACGAAATCTTGTGTGTTCTTTTACCTATTTTCTAGAGTATTCTGTGTCTGTGCCAACTATATGCATCTGTGATAGATATCTTTCTTTATTTGAAATATGATGGTCGCATTTTTATTTTGTACCGTAGGTCCGTAGTTGATGTTCAGTTATGTTTATTTTCAGGATATATCTTCCAGTCCTCCATTTTTTCATCAAGCAGTTTTCTCATCAGCTACCAGACCAATTCCTGTTGTTGCAGCGCTTGTGTCCTTGATATCTTACTTTTGCAATCCTGTATGGCCTTTCTCCATACTCAATTGTCATTGATTACATTCTCTTCATTGCTTTTGTAAATACTATAGTTATATGGTTCTTCCATTTCGGTAACTGTGTATTTACCTGTAAATTATAATGTTGTTTTTTCTTTTTGTTTTTTCTGCTGGAAGAGTTCCTCATTTACTTGTCTCCATATCTATGTGATTATTGTTATGTAGGAGTTGCATGTCAATTTGTTTCTGTTTTATATACTTTGTAGAACACATGGATTCATAGGAAACTTATAGTTGCATTCAGTGGTTTGTTACTCAGATCGTTGGGCATGATAGGCATAATGCTAATCTTTTTTACCTTCAAACTGGAATGCCCTACTGGATAGTAATGGCTTTGTGCACATCTTTATTTGCATTTAATTATGAAAAGGTTGGGCAGACTATAAATATGGGGGAATGTGTCTTTGTTGACTTGACCTTAATTGTTTGCTTGGTGGTAGGTGGGATAATAATCTTATAATTGTTGAGCATCTTTATTAATATTCTCAAGTTCTCAATGCAGGGAATACAAGTTGGTGCTGCTAGGGTTTTATCACTGTTCTTGATGATGGCTGATTTTATGCAACCGTATTTGTTTGGTAGCAGCTTCGGTCTGGATGATAAACAGGTAATGTTGATTTATGCTTATCTTTTAGTTCTTAATTTCTTGTAAATTGAATTGAGTGAATCAACTGCTTCTAAATCGATTTGTGGCATCACTGAACCATTGTCGATTGGAGAGCTGAGGCATTCTATTAGTTACATACTACTTGAGCAGTCGGAATTGAATGAAGATCTCTTTGTTGCTACAGTCAATCTCCTCACTTCTGCTGCGCTTCATCAGGTTGTTATAGTAGGTTTCAAGTTCTGTATTTTTTAATTGTTGGAGTATCACTCATAGATTTATGAAAGAAAAGAAAGAATGCTTATGGTCCAGTTCTTTCCACTTAATTGAAGCTATCTTCACAATTGTTTGATTAATGCTTTAAAATTTTCTCATTTTTCAATTTCTAGGAAAAAAATAACTTTTAAATTCTGTGTTTATGTGCCCGTAGGGGTGCTTTTGGTCGGATCGGATCGGATCGGAAACAAGCATTCCAATCCACTCCAAAAAGGGTTGGAATCAAATATTAGTTCCAATTTCAGATTTTGGATTATGGGAATTTATCAGAAATTTCAAAATTGATTTTATCTCAGAATTTTTGGAATATAATTCCTATCTCTTGCATTTTGCAAGACTTTGAAAATTTTCAAACTTTTATGCATCCACTATTCAATATTTTTTCTGAATTTTTGCAATATTTGTAGGCCGCTGCATGTGTGTTATGAGATAAAATCATATTAGATAAAATAAAATAGTACATATGATTACTCTTCATTTCTAATTATACAAAATAAAGCATATCCAAATATAACAATAAAGATGATAAAATAAGAATATGCATGGCTTTTTTATAGTACTAAGTTTGAGAAAATTCAGATCGGAATTTCGGACTTTCAGATTGGATAGGTAAATTCCAATTGCCATCCAAAATTTTCGGAATTGGAAATGTTTGGACTTGGAACGGAAATTTTTGGTTCGGATTGGAATTTCCAATCGAACTTGCAGCCCTACATATGAGCTTATCGTTCACAAATATTTGATTAGATTGTCAAGCAGTGTGTTAGTTGTGTTTTGCTTCGGGCTGTTTTAGCAATCGATTACCCTAATTTACATACTCTGTGTCTTTGAAGTGAATGCTGCCTTGTCCACTTGCAATTTTATCGCTTGATCAGTAAGAAAAAATTTCTGTTGCAAAAATTTAAAAACAAAAAAAGTGTTTTAGAGTGATTTGGCCCAACCAAAGAATTAGTTAATTGAATTGTATTGTATTTGTGTGCATATGGTGGCAATTTTAATGCATTTCATCCCCAGGCAAACTTATGTAGTTATATTGAAACCTTTCATTCAAGTTTTGTGATCTATTCTGATAACAATTTTCTCCACTGTTTGGTTTAGCTGTTTCTTATTTAATTGTTTATTCGTGCAGCCTGCTTTTCTTGTTGCTGTATTACCAACCAAAGTGAATAAGGATGTCCAACTGAGTAATGGTGGTGGTGTGAAGCTGCCAACAAATGATTTTGAGTCTGAAAAGGCAAGCGTTGTTCATGCGGTTTTGCATCACATTGAAAAATCTAATGATCTCATCAACAGGTGCTTTTTCCTGAATGAATTCTTGATTTGGTTTGTCTTTCATCATTTACCTTGCAGTCCTGAAATTGTGCTTCTTTTTTTTTCTTTTCTGGGATTGATATGGTCATGTCTCAGAATGGTCGCTTTTCAGTTGTTTGAACCTTTTTTTCTTTTTCTAAATCTGCAGCAATCCCCGATTGCTGCTGAATGTTCTTAACTTTCTAAGGGCGCTGTGGCAAGGTGCTGGTCAGTACACTAATATTTTGGAATGCCTGAAAAGCTCTGAAAATTTCTGGAAAAATTTGTCCAGTTCTATTTCGATAACCTCTAACGTGGAAGCTCCTTCACCTGAAAATATAACTGAGACAGAAGCTGAAGATTTGTCATTCAGATACCAGTGCCAATCTGCCATACTGGAAATAATAGCGCATGACATGTTCCTGCACAAAAAGCTGTTACATGCTGAGTCATTTGTAAAACAACTGCCTGAATCACAAGACAGGATACAAAATACAGTAAGATCAGAAAAATCAAAAGCTGCAGATCTTGAAGCTATTTTATCAGCCTGGTGTGAGAGCTCAGTTTTGGGCAATCTGACTAAGTCACTTACCTATTGTGAGTATGACCCTGAGTTGTTTTTGCAGGCAAAGGTAAGTTCTAGTCTGAATTTTTTATTTTTCTACGAATCTATTAATTTTAACTTGTGAATTATGTCTCTGGTTTTGTTTTTCACTTTGGTTGGCTGTTTATCACTTCTTTTTTCATCTTCATACATTCTGTGAATTTGTTGGTTGCCTTTTGTTTTATGAGTTGAAGCTTTTGGTTTTCCGCTTAAGTTCACTGCTCTAGGAAATAGTCATTTTTTGTTATAAGAAAGTTTCTCACCTATGCATTACTTTGTTCAATCTGCTTCATGACATACATTAGTACTAACCTATTATCTACACTAAGGGGTGGGGGAGTGGCTAAGCCTCACAATGGGCTTGCAATAATGTGGTTCAAATTCGCCTTTGGCGAGAATCGAAAATAAGACCTCTCACTTACAAGTGAAGAGGAATACCACTGGACCCTAATACTAAGTGGCTTATAGGTTCTTAATTTTTAGAATGTGATATTCATACCTCTGTAACTTCACAGGTTGCTGCAAGTGTAATCACTGCTCGTGTGATGGTGAACTTATCAATTGGTGATGTAGGAAGTTTGTCTATGTCATTAGTTGAGAAGTCCAGTAACATGTCAAATAAGGTTCGTTCCCTTCTTGATTGTGTTACTTAATTTGTAATCCAAGATGATTGTATGCTGAGAAACCCATTAAAGTTTCAATTTAGTTTCTAATTTCATAGATTCTTGTATTTAGTACTTTCCGTTTTAGTAAAATTGAGATTGTATAATTTGCATCATATCTGATTGCTGTTATCTTTCTTCTCACCCTTCTTCATTGGCAGCTGAGAAGTCATCCTGCTTTTTCTGAATTGTTAGCTCAATACTCACAGCATGGTTACAGGTAACATGTGTGCTATTGTAATTTCAGTAGGAATTTCTATACTTAGCACTGCCACTTTTGAACAAGGCATTTGTAAGTCAACAAACTGCCTCTATACAATACCTCGCCTGAGGATTCTGGATATTTATAACTGCCCCTTCCGGTAAATGTGTTCTTATAGTGTGAAAACAGTTCTTGCTGTGTTGTGTGTGATACTTTTGTTTTGAGTTCTTGTATTTGACAGACCGTCTAAGTGGTGACATGCAGTCATAAGTTTGGGAGGTTAAATTTGCATAGGCTTTGAAGACCATATTTGGTTTTTGTTTATTTGTTTCACATATACTCTTTTAATAACATGTGTTATATCTCATAAGAATGCTGAGACTACCACGTGGAAAATGGAATCAATGAATAATGCGTGTTATGTATGTGCCTATATATGAATAATATATTATCTTATTTTCAGTGCAGGGAAAGAGCCAAACTATTTGATACTTAGTGATCTCTACTATCATCTGCAAGGACAGCTTGAAGGCCGTGAAATCAGTGCTGGACCATTCAAAGAACTCTCTCAGTTCCTGATTGAATTAAATATTTTTCAGACTTACCAACACAAGGATGATGGTGATCTTTTTGTGACCGGAAGAGATACATACTTGTTTGATCTTAAATGTGTACGTGCTGATTTGGGGTTAGATCTTTGGGATTATTCAAAATGGAAAGAATCAAAGGCAACTGCAGAAACAATGTTGCATCACATGAAAGCTGCAAACTCAATGGCATTGCTTACAAGTTCGAAGCTTTCTGCACTGAGAGCATTAAGAAGTGTCTTAACTGTTTACAGGGAGGATGTGAGTACTCTCTTAGAGTTTCTAATTGCTTTTAGATGCTTTCTCGTTGTTAGAAATTTGATATGCAGTGTCCTTCCGTTCAGGAATCCCTCAACGAAAGGGGTCCGATAATATCGTTAACTGCATTTTAGGGTTGGATATTTTAAGGATCATGCAGATGTAAGAGATGTAATGTTTTTGAAACATGTTGCATTACATCTGATGCTAAACAAATGTTAATGTCTAATATTCTACAGGAACCTGTAAAGTTTGTGTAAAAACAATTTCAAACATTGATTTCTCATTTCAAATCTTTTGGAAGTTGAACAGCATCAGTGATATTGCAGTCTGTGAACTCTATGCTATACCTATGTCATGTCTACTTAAGTACTGAAGAATGCAATCAAATAACTAGGACCTACGGAGAATGCAGATTTCATTTCGAAATACTCTTTTAATTAACTTCTATTCATCTTACAATGAACGGTTGTGAAGTCATTGCATTCCCATTAAATCAAGAATATGATAAGAAAAACCGAGATGATGAGGTTTTGAGTGTTTTGACATATAGTGAAGGCTACTTTGTCTTCAATAAGACACATGATCTAAGCCTCCTGCTTTCAGCAGTAGCATCTAGATGCTGACCAGCATGGTATTTTTGTCCTTGTGTTAAAGGTCGATGAATTTTGTTGTTGTGACGGTTTAGTTCTTGTCACTTTGTTGCTTTTACAAATATCTTATTTCTTTTGATACTAATTCATGTGTACCTGCTACTGCAGTCACTGGAGACAAAGAGTACAGTGAGACAGATCCCTGATCAACTTGTTTTCTCATGCATAGATCACATATGCCTGAGCTTCCACAACACAGTAGAATCATTAGCTCCAGTACCCAGCGCTTCTGAAGATATCTTTCACTTCCTTGCAGCTCAAGCAGAATTGCTTCTCTATCTTATGATGTATGCACATAAAAGCCTGCCTTTATCTGTTTGCATTCTCGTACTAAAAACATCAGGTTCTGGCCTTAAAGCGCTGAGTGATTTCAGAGCATTAGTTACCGGGCCATCAGTTATGGGGGTTGACACTGTAGTAAAGCTCTTACTTATGTTGCTTCTCTCAGCGGTGGAGTTTAGTTGTCATAAGTTGCATTTGGTTGGGGCAAGAGATATAGTTTCTGTCGAAGACATGGCTAAAATATCTAATGTGAGTCTTGGTCTACTACCAGTTCTCTGTAACTGTATTGCTACTGCTGAGCACGGAACCCTCTCCCTAACTACTATGGACTTGATACTTAGAAATTTCTTGACTCCCAACACTTGGTTCCCCATTATACAGAACCACCTCCAGCTTCAGCGTGTGATTCTGAAACTTCAAAATAAAAATTCTCTTGAATCTGTGCCTGATATAATGAAGTTCTTTTTGACTCTTGCCCGTGTTAGGCAGGGTGCAGAAATGCTTATTAATTATGGCTTTCTCTCGTCTTTGAGATTCTTGTTCGCTGAATACTTGGATGGTACGTCTTCTTCCGAAACTATTGATAACAGAAATTCCAACTCTTCATCTAAGAAACTGGAAAAGCCTCAGCAAATTTGGGGACTTGGTTTGGCAGTCATCACAGCTATGGTTGATTCATTAGGAGACAGTTCTGCTTGTTCCGATCTTGTGGAGAATGTAATACCTTACTTCTTTTCAGAGAAAGACTATATGATTTCTTACTATCTAAGTGCTCCGGATTTCCCATCTGATGATCATGACAAGAAAAGACCTCGGGCTCTGCAGAGACAAACTTCTCTTACTGATCTTAAAGAAACTGAGCACACTCTCATGCTAATGTGTGTGCTAGCAAAACATTGGAATTCCTGGGTTAAGTCCATGAAAGAATTGGATTCCCAGTTGAGAGAGAAAAGTATCCATCTTTTAGCCTTTATCAGTCAGGGAACTCAACGGCTTGGAGAACCTTCTAGTCTTAGTGCCCCTCTGTTATGTCCTTCTGTCCTTAAAGAGGAATTTGATGGCTGCAAGAAACCCTCATTTATCAACAGTAAAAGCGGATAGTTTGCTCTTTCAGCCCTCAGTTGTGTTTCAAAACCAAAATTCTCCACCATCCCTACCACATCTACTGCGCTGGTTATTAAAACTCAAGCAACTGTAAATGGCAGTCACATTTCTCAGTCATATTTCTCTGACTCTATTGCCCTACAGATCTACAGAATAACTTTTCTCCTTTTGAAGTTCCTGAGCTTACAAGCTGAGGGTGCTGCTAGATGGGCAGAAGAGGTTGGTTTTGTAGATTTTGACCATTTTCCTAAGCTTCCAATGCCTGAGATCTTACATGGCTTACAGGTACGACGATAAATTTTGTTCTTTGATTAGCTTTTTGTTTCGTTATGTGAAACTATATCTGGTCTACAATAACTTGTAAGTTTTGAGGTGGCGTTCCTTTTTAATGTGGATGTGTTATTATCTCTGATGTAGGACCAAGCAATTACAATTGTTACAGAGCTGTGTGAGGTTAACAGATCAAACGAGATTCAAATTGAAGTCCAGAGTATCTGTTGCTTACTGCTACAAATAATGGAGATGGCCTTGCACTTGGAACTCTCTGTTCTGCAGATATGTGGCATAAGACCCGTACTAGGTCGTGTGGAGGATTTTTCAAAGGAAGTTAAACATTTAGTAAAAGGTAAAAACTCCCATTTATCTGCACACGTCTTCCAGTTGCATTGAATACGTAGTTTGTTACCAACCTACTGGACGTTCAGTGAGTACTTAATGTTTTCTTGTAATGTGTTTTGTAGCGACGGAGAGATACGCTTTCCTCAAATCATCTGTGAAGTCCTTGAAACAGATTGTATCGGTCATTTATCCCGGATTATTACAGGCTGACGAGTTTCTGTGAGATAGTCTTGTGCATATAGGCGAGAACCAAAAACTGTAAGGCCTTGCAATGTAATGTAAAAACTCTGCATCACTTGAAAGGAAGGCTCAGATGAATGGCTTTAGAAATATTCCACATTTTGGTTATAAAATTGTGGGGTTTCTTTGAGCCATTGTTTCTGTATTATATATTGAATTGCTTTTGAGAAAGATGTGTTGTATGATTGATGGGCAAGATTTTGTTGAATCCGTGGCCATTTTTCATTGTCGCGTGCGAATTTCCTGTCCTTCCCTTTTCCAAGGTTGATTCCGTCAAGTGTTGCGTTTTCATTGCCCTTCTCTCTCTCTCTCTCTCTCTCTCTCTCTCTCTCTCTCGTGTAATTTACACGAATTTTGATTTGAAGGGAAGATACTAGGAACGGAGTCATGAGATTCAGGCCCTTTAAACGAAGAGTTTTTTTTTTTTTTTTTTTTTTTTTTGGAAAAATAGGGATTAATTGTAGAATTCATTGAATTTCAACGATTCGAACCGTCTATTTTGCAAGTTTCGATTCATAGATCATTTTTGTAAAATTTCAATTCAATTTGAAACCATTTGTCTATTTACTAGTCATGATGAAATTTCAATGTTTTTAAGAGCATGGTGTGTTGTCAATTTTTTTGAATTAAATTAGATGCCTAAGATGTTTTTGATTTGGCTAATATTTTACAAGCTGATCTATTAAGTACAACTTGAAAAATAGATGGTTTGAATTGTTAAAATTCGACGTTATGTGGACCTCACAATTATTTTTCATTTTTGAGAAAAATGGAAGTCCCTTCCCTTCAAGACTCTGATTGTTACTACAATACTCAGTGATGTGCCTCACATTGTTTTATTGTCCTTGCATGCCACTTCTATATTTGTGTAAATACAGTGAAAGTGTTGTAAAATTGACGGTGTGTGCAATAAATAAACAAGACACAAAATTTACGAGGTTTCTCTACAGTTGGTGTGGCCAGAGTACGTCCTTGGGGCAATAGTGGTGCTTTCATTATAATCTGGAATCATAAGATTACAAAGATAACTCTCTTTTCTCTCCTCTCTCTTTCCTCTCTCTGCCGTGAGCCTTGTGGCTTCTCTCTTATGGTTTTTTTATTTCTGTGTCTCTTTGCTATCCTCATTCTCATCAATTTTATGGGCAAAACTTTAGACAAAGTTGCAATGGGAGGACTGTAGAGTGGGATGAGTGGGATTGTAATGGGTTGACCATCCACACATTGAATGGCTTATAATTTTACAACATTCCCCTTGGATGGCCATAAGTCTTTGATTGACTCGTTAAAATCTTGATCTGTTTTTTGATGCACCTCCTGATGAATAGTAACACATTTGTTGTACTTGTTGACTTTCCACAGGTTTTTTCTTGAACTATGCTGGAGGGCCTTTTGCTAGACTTCCTTCAAATGTCTGAATTTACTCCTTTTATATGTAGCTGAATTTGATTCAAGAGTGGTGGACACTTGATCTTGAATCAGACTTGTGATTCCTTCAAGAGTCGTCGATGCTTGATCTTGAATGAAATTGGACCATGAGGAGCTTCACATGGCAAGTGATCTTCGGCTTTGTCGGGGATGAATCAGCACGTGTTTGTTGCGCTTGTTGATTCTCTACGAGCTTTGATGTATCATTTTCACTTGCCTTATCTGTTCCCCTTGCAGAAGTGGTATTTTTCCTAGTTTTTCCCCATACAAGTTTGACATCTTCTCTTGTAGTATTTGTTCTCTGATGCAGGAGTGGAATGCAAACCTTGCATTTGGATGGTCCTTTAGAGCATTACTTCTCAGCGACTCATCATGCTTGGCAGCTATCATCATATCAACAGTTGAAAATGAGTACTCAAGAGCAATGTTAGGTAAGCAATCAGGAAAGTTTCCAGGCAGTCAGTTCCTGACTGGAAGTTTGATTTCAAGTTCCAACTGATTGCTTTCTTTTTCCTTGTCCTGTAGGTGCGAACAATGACAAAGAAAAGGGTAGGGAAAAAGCATGATATGAGATACTCTTACTTTCGACCCTGATGATATGAGATACTCTTACTCTGGTGTGACTTGTTTGAAGAGGTATTCTCGGAGAGGAAGAAAACTAAGTATTTCGAGATGCTTTGTTAAAGATGCATTCTCGGAGAGGAAGAAGAGTTAGATATTTTTGCAAGTCTGCTTTGTTATGGAAGATAGAGGTCGACATATATAGGGATTTCCCAATAGCAGGTAGTAGTGTTGTGCCTTTACTCTTGTCAGTAACTGTGGTGTAATTAGAACAGTAAGATTCACGCGTTTTCAACTTTATCAGAAATCATTGACAAAGTTGCACGTGATATCCAAAAAGCTGAGATTGTGTCTGAGAAATGTTGACAGACGTCATGCAGGGAAATCCAGCTTTTGAAATTCGAAAATCGGTGTCTCTTCGATTTTTGAACAAGTGACCCTGTTGTCTCTTCTTTTATAGAGATATCGATTTTGTTCAGATACACTCAGAAAATTGCTGCCCGCAGAAATTTCCCTTTCTTGCACTTCTAAGATTTTATCTGACCACTTTTTTCCTTCATCATTTTTGAAAATGGCTTGCCCATCTAACATTTGCTTAGATTTAAGTCTTAGGACTGATACAGATGAGCTGTGTCAGGATGATATATGGCTCATTCTTATCTTCTAATGGTCCTCTTACGGTTGGAGACTCTGTGACGAATAATGACCTAACACTACAGTGGTAGCTAGGAATCTTCTCACTCCAAAGGATAACAGAATCCTTTCAAATCGGTCTGATGAGTTGGCCGTTCAAGACTCATTGGCTCTCAGTATTCAGTGTGCGGGCTCTGTTTCTAATATAAGCCAGCGTCTACTTGCTCGAACTCGCCAAGTTGAATCATTGATGACTGAGGTGGCAAGTCTTAAACAAGATATTAGAGGGCTCAAGTACGAGAATAGAGTGTTACATGTGCTTTCAAATAATTACCTGACGAGCATGAAAAGAAAGCTTGACCAGCTACTGGAATTCGAAGGTTGGACTCAAAATGACAATCAGGGGTTTGAGTCTTTATTCCAAAGGCACCCATTGTCTCAGCCTTCTGGAGTTCCACCAAGTATTGAGGCTCCAAATAATCAACCTCTGGTGCCTCCCCCTTCTGGGGTACTTCCGAGTACTGAGGCTTCACATGAGCAACCTTTGTGAAGGTTCCATCCTATTTGTTTGTTTTAACTTATGTCTATAATTTCTCGGAGATATTAATAAATAAGCTTCATTTCATTCAGTGTATTATGTCAAATACAATAAAGCATACTAAGATGTGGTACTTCTGGACCAAATATCAACTTATCTTTACCCTCTCGAAGATACGTTCTTAGTGTCTAAATCATTTGAGTATTCAACTCATAATCTTCAATCCATATGTTTTTTAATATCATGGCTAAAATTTGTGTTGGCATATTATTCAATCTGCAGTTCGAGACAATATTTCTCTAACACTTTATAATCTTTCTTGACTCTTCAGGAGTCCCAATTTAATATCATCAACTCTTCAGGAGTTCTAATTTAATGTCATCGACTCTTGCAAGAGATTTTAGTATGTTGCAACAATATCATAATGATAGTACTCACTAAGGCAATTATACCATCCATTGGTATTGAGTACATAATTTATGTTTTACCCTTCCAGGGCTTTCTTCAAGCAATCTGAATCATTCAGGGATTTTCTACACTTCATGACACATTTTTCTTTGGAATTTATATAGAGCAATTTGCTTCCATGTATACTTGAGGGATTTACTTATGGAGATAAGATGTGGGCGACTCATAACCCTTTGTATATAATTCTCCATTTATATGAACTTGTTTACAGGAGTATAATTTCAAGTTTCAATTAGTAACCTTGTGTCATATCATGTAAGTGTAATTCACTGTATTACAAATGTCCAAATATAACCTCTTTGGTTCAACATCTTTTGACTATTTGTATTATATTCAAATATCTATAGGTCCATTTTTCCACGTTCTTACAAAATTGTAATGGAATTGCCTTTCTTCATTTTTTTGGCAAATAATATTTCCTTTCGTCGACGAACAAAAGAACGTGACTCAATATCAACACAGCTCATTGATGAATTTAGTAGCTACTTGTAAAAACCAAAATTACCATTGGTTATCATCAATCCGTGATCCTATATTCTCATGTGCATGCGCATGCATAAAAGCTTTTCATTTCTTTGGATATCCATTGCCTCTTTAAGGGCTTTACATTGTCTCTTCTAGGACAATCATCTCTTATTAGATGAATTGTTTGAGAATTTGGATCATAAGCTCCTCTAGAGCTTTATAGAGCTTGGATTTTAATTTTCACTTCTGGGAGTTGAGTCATTGGAACCTATACGTCTATCATGCTTCATGCATGAGACATCAAAAATTTTATGTTCGTGGATTGTCCTTTCTGAGACGTGTATCCATGCGGCGACTGTCATGCTTCCGGCATGTAACAGTTATGCTTCAGGAATGCAATAGTTCAGTAAACATATCCCCAGTCATGGGTTCCAAATGTTGAATGATAGATGGTGAATCAAATTCAACATAAATTCCCAGTTTGCCTTCAGGCCTCATTTTAGTATGTTGTGGCAGTGCAATAGGCATATAGAAAACATAACCAAAAACTCGTAAATGTGTAATGTTTTGCTGGTGCCCAAACACGAGTTGTACTGAGAAATATTGATGGTTGACAACTGGTCTCAACCGAACTTTAATATTGAATTATGTAAAATGGCATGTCCACATGTAGAAAACTTACAATTTCGTTTTCATGAGTAGAGCACGGGTAATCAATTTCATCCGCTTAATAAATGCTTCTGCTAAACCATTTTGAGTACGGACATGAGGAACATGGTGTTCAACATCAATGTCCAATGACATGCAATAATCATTAAAACTTCGAGATGTAAACTCTCCAGCAAAATATGCATTATATTATCATTTACATACATCAAGGAACTTCTAGTCCTTATTTAATAGCCTATGAATTGTGACTCTCATGGCCTTTATTATAATTAAGTTGTGGCACTACGGCTCTTCAAACTTAAGGTACTCATAAAAGAACTTCATGTCCGATCTTAAGGATCTAGGGACTTCATTCCTGATCTTTTTGCATGATGGAACTTCGGGTCTAATCATTTTATGTGACGAGGATCAAGAAACTTCAAGTTCTGATCTGATCAAGAAACTTCATGTTCAGTATGTACTCATCGTAACAAAAAGAAGTACAATAAATAAATTAAGGCAATAGGCGGTAATTTCAACCATGGTAAATAAATTGCTTTTAAGTAAATAAAGCTTGTGACAAGGGCTTTGATTCAGCACCATTCACATAAATATCAAAGCTTTAAAGCAAAGGGTATTAATTCTACCCACTGTAAATAAATGGAACTTGTGATAGGGCTTTAAACCAACACCATTCACATAAATATGCCAAAACAGAAAATGCAATGATTAAGTCCCCATCTTTTGCTTTTTCTTTTTTCTTGGTCTGCCACTTTCTTTTGTTTGATTCCTTTTATTTTTATTTTTATTTCACAACTCTTAAGTCCTTTTAGTTACTCAGGAAGTAATAGTAACAATAAGTTTCAATTGGTGTTCCTCCTCCGTGAGTTTGAAAAAATCGAAACGGTTTCCATAAGTTCTGGAGTCAAGAGTACTGTCTATAACTTATGAGAACATAAACCGTTAGATTTAGTTCAAATTTTAGTATGATATGGATAAGAGGATACCGAACAACTTTTGTGAAGAAACAATTTCAATCTACTCATAAGGTGACTGTTCAATTTTCTGCGGAAATTGGAAACTGGTTTGGTATTTCAGGCATCTGCGATGATCGCACCATTGGAATTTTCTGAAAATTTGATATGTTGTAGATACTGGGCGGACGAACAACTTTGAAGAAGAAAGTATTTCAATCCGAGGTCTGCAAGTTGGAGTTCCGAGGCTGTTTTCATGGCTGTCAGATTCTCTACGAATTTTGAGTTTGTACTCTTTTGCTTCTGCAAAGGATGATATACAGTCATACAACAACATATATATATTTGCTTCAGGAAAATCAGTACTAAAAAGATTTTATGATGAAATGAAAAGATTTTCTTATTTGTGAGATTCTAGGCAACATAGGTGAACAGGATTTGTGGCGTTGTGCTTTCCACTGACACGAGAGCTTCTCGTGCTGATAACATGTTGTAAAATCGACGGTGTGTGCAGTGGAATAAATAAACAAGACACAAAATTTACGAGGTTCCTCTACAGTCGGTGTGACCAGAGTATGTCCTCGGGCAATGGTGATGCTTTCATTATAATCTGGAATCATAAGATTACAAAGATAACTCTCTATTCTCTCCTCTCTTTTTCCTCTCTCTGTCGTGAGCCTTGTGGCTTCTCTCTTATGGTTTTTAATTTCTGTGTCTCTCTGCTATCCTCCTTCTCATCAATTTTATAGGCAAAACTTTAGATAAAGTTGCAATGGGAGGATTGTAGAGTGGGATGAGTGGGATTGTAGTGGGTTGGCCATCCACACATTGAATGGCTTATAATATTACAACAGAAAATTTTTTATATACATTTGTCTATTTTTTGCACATCTCGTTTTAATTCTAACTTTTGATTTCGCTACCAATAACTTAAAAAAAAAATCTGCAAGAGGTGAAAATCAATTTACAAAAATAATATCCCTAAATACGCAAGTTTAGAAAGTTGGAAGGACAAAACTTGAGATTCATAGGAAAAATCTAAAAGAAAAACTGCGACGACTGTCCAAGTAACGGTGACCACGTGACAGATGTTGCGAGAACATCTGTCCAAGCACTCAACGAAAATTGCAATATTGGAATAAATTGAAGATAATCCCCCAACTTTACTAAACAAAGTGTGACACACCCCGACCCGTAGGTAGGGCGTGCTGGTATCAGAGCCTAACCCTGGCCGCGTGTGTGCCGACGAAGACGTCGGGCCCTTAAGGGGGTGGATTGTGACAACCCACATCGCCCAGGGGAGTGATCCTTAAATGTATATTCTCATCCCTACCTAGCACGAGGCCTTTTGGGAGCTCACTGGCTTCGGGTTCAGTAGGAACTCCGAAGTTAAGCGAGAAGGGGGCTAGAGCACTTCCATGATGGGTGACCCACTGGGAAGTTGCTCGTGAGTTCCCAGAAACAAAACCGTGAAGGAATGGTAAGCCCAAAACGGACAATATCGTGCTACGGTATTGGAACGGGCCCGGGAAGTGGTCCGCCCCGGGCCGGGATGTGACAAAGTGCCCTCCTCTTTTTAGGAATAGTGACCCTTTAACCATATTACTTCTATTCATTTCTGATTTATATTTTCCATTATGAAGAAAATTAACAAACTAATCTTAATCAATCTGCTTGTTGGTTGGATCAATCCTAAAGAGATCTTTCAATGTGTCTGAAATACGAGACAGTACGTCATATGTTATTATATAAATTGAGGATTTTTTTCTTCAAGTGTCTATCTATTCGTATAATAATACATGACGTATGTGTCTATGTTTTGAACACATTAAAAATCTCTCATCAACCCGCATTTCCATGGTTGGTGGATCCATGCTCCACGGGTATAATCATATTTAATAAATAAAAAAATATTAAAATATAAAAATTGGTTCCCCTGATCCGTAATTTCAGATCTTTTGGCTTCAAATATTTGTTGGCATCTGAATGACCTCGTGAAATCTCCATCGTTGGATCTGCTCCAGAGAAGGGAATTGGATCCTCTCCTAAGCAAAGGCTCGGGATCCTCCTGACCCAATAACACGGGCCATTGGATTTTGATCCAACGGTTACAAATAGGGAACCCCTTTAAAATTTATAATAATTCTAGCCGTTGGATCAAAATCCAACGATCCGTTTTAGTAGGTCAGGAGAATCCCGAGCCTTTGCTCAGGAGAGGATCCAATTCCCCAGAGAAGGGTCAGTAAATTAGTCAAATTGTCAGTGTTAACGACGAACCCTTATACGAAGGGAGAAATGGTTTCAAAAGTGAAATTGTGTGACAATCACTTTATGTTTATATTTATAATACAATCTTTTATAACAATGGAACGAGAATTACTGTAAAAGTCCGACTCAAAAGTGAGATTCTCGCTCAATAATAACTTATGTTATGATACAATATTTTATAATATTAAAACGATATTTAACATTAAACTCTGAAGTAATAGTCGTTCTCATCTGAAAAATGACAAAAGCATATACCCAGTATACCCACTTCATTGAGCCTCGGATCCCAAAATACACCACGGTTAAAAACCCGACCCAACCACGGTTAGCCCGTCGCCTTTCGGATTCGCTCCACGTTTTTCAATCCAACGGCTGAAAAAAACTTGACCTAGACATTCACCGCAGAACCCCTTTTATAAACCCCTCGTCTTCGTAACCTTGTCCACGCATCACAAAGCCCAATCCCACTCTCTTCATTCTCTCCTCTAGAACGAACCGCAATGGCAAACCCAAAGGTATTCTTTGACATGACGATCGGAGGCCAGCCGGCCGGCCGCATCGTGATGGAGCTCTTCGCCGACACCACCCCCCGCACCGCCGAGAACTTCAGGGCTCTCTGCACCGGCGAGAAGGGCACCGGCCGCTCCGGCAAGCCCCTCCACTACAAGGGATCCGCCTTCCACCGCGTGATCCCCGGGTTCATGTGCCAGGGAGGTGACTTCACGGCCGGAAACGGCACCGGAGGAGAGTCGATCTACGGCGCCAAGTTCGCCGACGAGAACTTCAAGAAGAAGCACACCGGACCTGGAATCTTGTCCATGGCCAACGCCGGTCCCGGAACCAACGGATCTCAGTTCTTCATCTGCACAGCCAAGACGGAGTGGCTAGACGGCAAGCACGTGGTGTTCGGGCAGGTGATCGAGGGGCTGGATGTGGTGAAGAACATCGAGAAGGTCGGATCTGGACAGGGAAGGACCTCGAAGCCGGTGGTTATCGGCGACTGTGGGCAGCTATCCTAGGCGACGCCGGCTCGGCTGCTGATGTGTGGACCATGGAAACGTCGTCGTGTTATGTGATGAGTGTTTAAATTTGGGTATTAAAGTAGGTGGGGTGATATTAGGGTTTGGGTTATGGACCTTATTATGGTTTTAATTTTCTAATTTTCCGTATAATGGTCTTCCGGTGGTTTCTGACCTGAGACTCTTTATTCTGTATTGAAATGAGCTATTGTCGTTAAATAAAATGGGTCTTATTCTCAATTATTGACCATCTTTCTTTTCCAATTTATTTTCTTTTTGGTTTATCATTTAACTATTAATTGTTAATTGTTGATTGTTGATCCACTTGTGTTTATGCTATTTTGGGTAGCTAGAAACTTAGTCAAATTTATGAATTTGTGTTTTTGGAAAATGCTGGAGGAGAGCTTGTATTTGTGCTTACAATCTGGTCATGTATCTTTTTGTATTACTTGTTTATGAACCGTTGGATGTAAATGCTTTTATTGCATAAAAGAAGGGAGATGATGATTTTAGTCATTTTCTCCACTTTAGGGGTGGTCCATCCAATGCACACCATCAATATTTTTCCTCAATTTTTTAATTTTTCTGTCAAGTTAACAGAGTTGACATGTTACGTCCTAGGACACTTGCCTTGCCAACATATGAAATGAATGTATGCAAAGGGTCTTTGGGCACGGCAGATTTGCACTCGTTGACGTGGCGCCTCCCGCAACAAGTCACAGGCCAAGCAGGGAATCATACTTCCGCAAGAGAGGGAATCATACTTCCGACAAGACGACGGAACTTGCGAGTCGCAAGAGAGGATTTCAACCTTAGCAAATAAATCAGGAATAAATAATTAGAATTAATAGAAATTACAAATCGCAATCAGATCGCTCGCTTTCTCTCTGTCTCTACTCTTTGAGAGCTTTGGAGGCCTTGTGCAATTTACAGAGAAAGAGAGGAGAGAGAAACCAGTTGTACAATTCTGGTTGGCGGGAAATCGAAACCTAGAGAGAGAGAGAGAGAGACCGATGGGGGTTTCGGAGAATACAAAGGGGTTGATACTGGCGATGGCGTCGAGCGCCTTCATCGGGGCGAGCTTCATCCTGAAGAAGAAGGGTCTCAAGCGCGCCGCCGCCGCCGCCGCCGGCACTCGAGCAGGTAAGTTTTAGTTGGATGCAATCCCCAGATATTGGGAATTGGAGTAAATTACAAATATGTAATCAAACGATTCAATTTTTAAAAATTCTTCTAATTGATCGGTTCCAGAAACCCAACTGGCTGATTGATTTGTTATGGTGATCTCGTTGATTTGTTTGATTGATAATTTGTCTAATTTGAGTTGTGTAGGAGTTGGTGGGTATACATACTTACTAGAACCACTCTGGTGGCCTGGCATGATCACCAGTAAGTGTAGCTCAAACACTTTCCCTGCAGAAAATTTGACTGAATTCCTAAGTAGATGTGAGTTATTGATATTCGGTTTTCGATTTTTCCAACTGGGTAGTGATTGTTGGGGAAGTTGCCAATTTCGTGGCTTATGTATATGCTCCGGCAGTTCTTGTAACCCCACTTGGTGCACTGAGTATAATCGTCAGGTAAATGCACTTGTATAACACTCAGTTCATTTCTGTGCTGATTATTGTGTGAAAGTTTGTGTTTCCGACTTACGGGTTTGTTGGATTTGTCCAGTGCTGTTTTGGCTCACTTCTTGTTGAAGGAACGAATAACGAAAATGGGTATTGTGGGATGTGTTACCTGCATCGTGGGATCAGTTGTGATTGTGATCCATGCACCTCAGGAGCATAGTCTAAATTCTGTAGAGGAAATCTGGGTCCTGGCGACCCAAACAGGTTCGTGAATCGTGACTTCTATCTCGTCCTTTTCTCTTTCAATGCTACTTGTCATAAAACCTTCATTGGCTTGTTTAACTTGTCGTGTTTTTCTTTTCTTCACAGCCTTTCTCATTTATGTTGCAGTTACAATTTCCCTAGTGTTAGTTTTGGTCTTGCATTTTGAACCTCGGTATGGACAAACGAACATACTAGTCTATTTGGGAATCTGTTCCTTGATGGGTTCACTTACGGTAGCTATCCTTTTCTTGTTTGCTAAGTACGTATAGTCATTTTGTTCTTATATGTTCAAATTGTTAGGTGCTTAGCTGTGTACATTTTGCTACTTCAGGTTGTAAGCATAAAGGCAATTGGAATTGCTATAAAGCTAACTCTTGAGGGAGCAAGTCAGATAGCTTATCCACAGACATGGTTTTTTCTGACAGTTGCAATAATCTGCGTTGTTACACAGTTAAATTACCTTAACAAGGTCAGTATTGCTCTTTTAATTTTGGCACCTTCCTCCAAGACCATCGTCACTGGCATTTATGTGGCAACTAGCCTTTGTTTTGCTAAATGTCTGCTTTACCTGCAATGCCTAATTTGTATTTTCTTTCTTAGATCCTGTTCAGCCCATTTGTTTACCTTTTGACTACATCGTGTTCCTAGCCTATAAAGGAGGGGCAATTGATGTATTCTACTTTTGCTATATAACGTGTCAATTTGCTATATAACTTGTCAATATAATAGCAGTAGATAAAGCATAGAGTATTTGCATTCTGATAAATTTGGAAATTTCTCAAAGTCTTTTCAATTGAAATTTGAAAGCAAGTTTAAGTTGGTTTACTTATTGAAAAGTTCAGCTTATCACATGCTGCTTGGATGATAATCTTGTTGGTATTCTCTTTCAGCCATCTTTTAACTCAGATCTCTCTAGAAGTTTGGATTATAAATAATTACGTTATGAGTCTCGTATCACTTATGTTGCCAGCATCTTTGTTTCAGGCTTTGGATACATTCAATGCTGCAATTGTTGCCCCAGTATATTATGTGATGTTCACAACTCTGACCATAATTGCTAGTGTAATAATGTTCAAGGTAGATTTCTTGATCTATATACTGGGGTTTCCTTCTGATGCCTTAATTTGTTACTTGTTTGTCGTGCAATTATGAAGACATCAGATTCTGATTTCACGTTGTTTTCTATATTCTATACAGGATTGGTCTGGTCAGAGTGTAAGCAGCATAGCCTCTGAAATATGTGGATTCATCACTGTGCTGTCAGGAACCATCATACTCCATGCAACAAGAGATCAGGAACCACCTGCTCCACAACCACAAGGTATATATATGGACTTTGTTTCCTTAACCTGTATTATCTGGGATTTGGGGCTCTTTATTATACTTAATTTCTCCTTTAAATTCAAATCAATATAACAAGTAAAAATTCTGATCTAATAGACAGGTTGAACATAAAACAGATGCTGTGAGACATTTGGTTTCCTCATGATAGGAAAACTAAGATCAGGAATAAAATTTACAATGTGGTAACATTCCATCACCATTGTAACTACTACTCTGGTTGAGCACCAAAAGAGAGAAAAATACTTTGCATGGTGTGTTTCTTTATCGGGTTGAACTGTTTCAGGAGTTGGTGTGATTAACACATTGGTTTGACTAAGGATTATGTTACAGTTACACTTACAGTTGGCTATAATATCTACTTTCTTTGCTTGTGATTGGTACCGGGAAACTCTTCTTCAGAGTGCTTTTAAATCTTTGTATACGGTAAATCTTTGTATTGGGTATTGACTTGAACTTACAGTAGTTCTTCTCGTCATTGCAGGAACTATAACATGGTACATTAGAGGAGATTCAGTGAAGAGTTCTGAAGATGAACGTTTGCTCACTTTACAGAATTCAGATTATCCTGAACCGTAATACCAATTAATCTGCAACAATCATCTTGAAGAATGCAATCCCAAGCAATGAAGCTGCACTGCAACTATCATTTTGATAGGAGTGAGTCTGTGGGCATCCAGCACATTGCTAACCATTTTACCTTTAAGAACTCTTCTGAAAAACATTGCACTCCCATCCACCGTCCCCTTTCGTCCCCTTCCCTCCATCCCATCGCTGGCCTGTTTTATAATTTCTTTTCTTTAGCAATGTGTTGGGTGCCAATAGAACCACCCTTTAAAGAGTGTTTGTAGATGGGGAGCTCCTGGTTTCTTCTAGGCAGACATTGGAGCTATTAGCAGATTGCGGAGTTACTTTTATGTGCTTCATCGGCCAGCAGATGAGGCCCTCAGTGAGGTGTGTTTGTGGCACCCCTCTGAATGCTAAGTTCTGAATCATCCTCCGTCAGGAATGGGGTTACAGTTCTGTATCAATACCAGGGAATAGAGAGACTTGTGATACTGGTGATGTCCAATCTCTTCACAACGGGCTAATGGCATCTGTACATAATGATGCTCAGCTTCTCATTCACTAGTTTCGGTCATGATCCTCGTTGATATCCGAATGAGTTTGATTGTTTCCTCTCTTTCTAGTGTGTATCATACCGGCATTGATGGATTATAGAATAGAGCTGATAGACAGAGTTACGTTTTAATGGGCAAATACTACATGGAATTTGTAAATCTTGTATAAACTCTTCAATTTTGGGTTTTCTTGTCAATGAGTTTACCTTTTTTCTGAAAGTAAAAAAAGACATGGATGGCTTCACTCACAAATGTGAAATGTCCATTTACATATATCCGAATCTGCAGATTGTGCAATATTTTACTATTTGAATGTAATCTTTCCAAATTGCTTAGCCCATAAGAAATGATAAATAGTGGGTTCTAGGTAAAAAAGGAAAAAGAGGAATCACTAATTTCAATTTCAATCCTATGGCTATGGACACATATGGGAAAATTGGAATAAGTTTATAAATGCATTCAATTCAACAAAAAAGACCTTAGAGGTATGGTAACGCTCTTGACCATTTAAATTAAGGAAAACTAATGAAAATGGTTTGAAAAGTTTTTGGTTTAATAAAAAAACATGTTATAAGTTTTGTTTAATGATTAGTATAAGGCTCATATTAAAGCAGTCCAACTAAAAATGACCTAACTATAATAAATTATGATTTGTCGATTTTACCCCTAACTTTTTTAGGTTGAGTTCCAGATTTTCGTCTTTAATGGAGTTCATCGTTGTTTTGCAGACCTTCTTCTTTTTCTTTGAAACAAAAATATAGATCCTCATGCTATTTAATTTATATTTTGTATTATTTCGTTGAAATATGGTCGTCGTTATTATTCATAGTGTATTTGAGGTAATGTTTTTTAATTTTTCTTCGTCAGTGGAGTTCATCGTTTGTTTCTCCAGAAAATAAATTTGAGATCTGCATGCTATTCAATAATAACGATGGGTCACTGTTTCTGGACTGTAAAAATAAACTATTTCTGGATTTTAAGTAACATTGTTTCTGGAATCTAAGTCACTGTTTCTAGAGACAGTGTTAGTTTTTCCAGAGACAGTGTTAATTTTTCCAAAGATAGTGTTAGTTTTTCTAGAGACAGTATTAATTTTTCCAAAGACAATGTTAGGTTTTTCCAGAGACTGTTAGTTTTTTCTGAGACAATGTTAGTTTTTGCAGAGACAGTGTTAGCTTTTCTAGAAACAGTTACGAATTCAAAACATAACGGGTCGCATTGTTTTCTAAAAAAGTAGCAAAAAAAATCATACTATTTCCTAGAAATGTTTAACATTAACAGTGTTATGAAAGTTGAACGCCATGGTTGAAGTGACTTTTCTCTCTCTTTCTCGTCTGCTTTTTCTATTTTCTTTTTCTTTTCCATATTTTGTAATTGGGGAAGGTGGTTCTATCACAGGTAGAGATATATTTTTCTTTTTAGTTTTATGGAGAAATGGGTGCAAGGAATTGTAATTTTTGGTTTTTTCTAGTTCCATGGAAAATGGATTCAGTTTGAGTGTCCTCCTCCTTGATTCAATTGCACAGCTCTTTTCCTGTTCGTTTCTTTTTAATTGTACTTTTGGAGATTGAATTTTTTTTCTTCTCAAAGTCTGGTTATTCTCCAAATCTGAATCTAATTTGGGCAAGGAAATTCAAAAACTGATATATGCGCCAAGAATGAAGGAAGAAAAACCCAGAAAATGAAACGATGATCGACGCTCTACTTGGAGCTGACGTGAGTTTTCTCCTTCATGAGAACAAACAAGTTTCAGACATGCACCTCCTTGTTGGGGTAATTTTGGAAACTTATTTTTGTTTCTGTTGGGCTCTGTAATTCAGCCCATGTAGAATTGGAGGCATCTGTCTTTATGGTTAATTTTGAGGTGCTTTTGGTTAAAAAAAACTATAGGATGATTTTTTATTAAAATAATCTTGGTCTAAGCCCTTTTCATTAAAGCTCCCTTTAAATTATAAATTATTTTTGGATATAAGTATGTCAATGCATAATTTTAACTCCTTCGAAGTTAAAATTCTATTTAATTTTCTTAGATAACGACTTTGGCACCTCCGTTCTAAAATACCCCATGTTGAACCAACTAGCTTTTTGTTTCGTGACATAGTAAATAGCGAATGTAAGGTATCCCCCTCATTACAAGAAAAATACTCCCAATTCAAATTTGAAAATGCGTAGAAATTAAACTAAATTTGTTAGCCCCTTCTTTGTATATGAGAAAATCTAAATTGCAATCTGGTCCTCTTTTCGTTTGTATACAAAAAATTCTAAGTTTTAATCGTGTTATATATAATGAGAGATACTAATAAACTATTAGTCTTTAACTTGTATAGGACAAATTTGAAGTTGTAATCGAATCACCTGTTCGCTTGTATGCGAAAACTTTGAAAGTGCATTTCTCAAGTACCATTTTACTTGCATAAGAGAAATTTCGCCACGCACCATAAAAGATACTAATAAGGAAAAATTGAAAGAAAAAAAAAAAAAAAGTCAGATTCCCTCTCCATATCAAAAAACCAAAAAAATAAAAATAAAAAACCTCGCAGATTCCCCATCGGATTCGGAAAATCATAAACTCCAATCAACCGTCGGATCAGATCCTCATCCCTTACCCTATATATTCGTAGAACCCCTTCACCGCTTCTCCACAACGCAACCCCGAAAACCGACTTCGCGCAAGAGAATAAAAAGGAGCCACCTTTTCAGTTTTCCAGAGCTACCACTGCAACCATGGCGGCCACTGTGTCTCCGTGGGCCAAGCCCGGCGCCTGGGCCCTTGCCGCCGAGGAGCAGGAAGCCGAACTCGAACAGCAAGCCAAAGAGGAACCACAACGCGCCGTTGAGCCGCCCTCCGCTGACTTCCCATCTCTCTCTGCAGCCGCCGCCACCAAGCCCAAGAAGAAGAAACAGACCATCTCCCTCGCCGAGTTCAATAACTTTGGGGCGCCCAAACCCAAGCCCGCGGAGCATCCCGTGGGCCTGACCCACGAGGACCGGATGCTTTTGCCGACCGGTCCGCGCGAGCGAACAGCCGAGGAGCTTGATCGGAATCGGCTCGGCGGCGGGTTCAGGTCTTATGGGGGCGATCGGGGAAACAGCAGGTATTCTAATGGTGACGAGTCTTCGGAGTCGAAGTGGGGTTCGGGTCAGAGGAAGGAAGGTGGGTTTGGGAGGGAATCGAACCGAGATGAGCCTTCGAGAGCGGATGAGGTTGATGATTGGGCCGCCAAGAAGAAATCGATGCCGGGAAATGGGTTTGAGAGGAGGGAGAGAGGAGGACCTGGAGGAAGTTTTTTTGGTGGGTCACAGTCGAAGGCTGATGAATCCAACAGCTGGGTGTCGAATAAGAGCTCCATGCCGTCGGAGGGACGGAGATTTGGCGGTGGTGGCGGCGGGTTTGATCGGGAGAGGAAAGTAGGGTTCCCATCTAATGGAGGTGCTGACTCTGATAATTGGGGGAGGAAGAAGGAGGAGACTAATGGTGGGTCTGGATTTGATAGAGAGAGAAAAGTTGGGTTCGTTTCCAATGGCGGTGGTGCGGATTCTGATGTTTGGGGAAAGAAGAGGGAGGAGAGTAATGGTGGTCTTAGTGAGAGTACTGCGAGGCCCAGGCTTAATTTGCAGCCGAGGACTTTGCCTGTGAGCAACGAGACCTCACCAGGGTCGACCACTGCACCGAAGCCCAAGGGCTCTAACCCATTTGGTGCAGCAAGGCCGAGGGAAGAGGTGTTGGCGGAGAAAGGGAAGGACTGGAAGGAGATTGATGAGCAGCTAGAGTCTTCTAAGATTAAGGAGGTGACAGAGATAGCGAACAGCGAGTTGTTTGGGAGGAGGAGTTTTGGGATGGGAAATGAGCGTGCTGGTGATCGAACTGAGAGAGCTTGGAGGAAGCCAGATTCGGCTGATTCACGGCCCCAGAGGTTGGTTATTTCAGTAATATGATTGATTGGGAATCTGAAATACTCGTAGTTAGGATGCTTAGTTGTAAAGTTTGATCCTTTCTATACTTGCATGTTGATTTTGATTGTATGTTGCTGTTAGAATTGTTTGAATGAGTTTTTGGGAAATGTTGCTCGATGGAACAGTGAATTCGCATATTGGTTTTATGTTGTGTGTGTGAGTCATTCAGTTTTTCTTTGTATAAAGGGATAGTTTTGGTTAACTCTCTAAACCTTGTGGGGGAGATGTTGGGCATTCAAGTACACATCTATGTCCAAAGGAAGCTTTTTGAACTCTTGACAATGTTTCTGTATTTCAAAAGAATTTTACTCTGCTGACCATTGTCTGCTATCTTATTGATTGGTGTTTACGAAATTCTTGGTGGTTTGATGAATTGAAATCCACTTCTGAGGTGTTTTGTTATGATCCGTCTCATGTGTGTGCATAGACAAAATTAAATTAGTGGCACTTTTTCATTTTGTACCTTATTACATATTTTGAAGGTTAAGTGGTGATCCGTAGATGTGTATCCTTCTGCTGTTTGCACATGCGCACACACGCACGCACACACACACACACACACACACACACACACACACACTTGCTCGCTCACTCACTTGGTGCAGCTGCACAAAGAAAGAAGGTGTTATACGCACTAATTGCTCGCTCGCACACTTAGCCCCCTAACTCTGCAGCTGCACAAAGAAAGAAGGTGTTTTACACACTAATTGCAGTTGCTAGTATATGCTAATTTCTGAATACTGGGCTAGAAGGATATAACCATCTTCAATGGAATCATTTAAAGTTTAAGGCTCATGCAACCATGCATTCCTCGTCTGTTAGTTTCAAACTTTGTAACTTGTCACTGTGCGATTGCATGTGCTTCCAACTTCGTGTTTCCTATTTTCAGATTTTGTTAAAACTTTGATCCTCATTGTTTTCTTTGGGTGCAGTGCTGATAAAAGTGAGACTAGGAGCAATTCTGAGGAACCACAGAACGAGCATGTTGAGTCAGAGAATGGGCATATTGAACCAGGGAACGAGCATGTTGATGAAAATTGAAGAGGAGGTTTTACAAGTTCGGTGTAAGGCATGGGAAAAGATTTAAGGTTACTAGAGAGCTTGGATCCATGAGGCTGTTGAATTTTCAGTTTCTATAATTTATGTTCCCTGCTGCGACTGTTATACATTGAACTTGAGACGATTTTTGTAGGCTTTTTAAACCGTTATACTAGTTTTGCTCATAGGATTTGTTTGTATGTTGTATTTAAGATTGAGAACTACTGTTACTCTAATTATTATTTTTGACCCTTAAAGCTCCCGGTTCCCACATTTGTTGAGCGCTTGTGCATGGTGTGCAGATTTTGGTTTTGAAGTTGTGATCAAGTAAATCTAGAGTTTTCAGGTGTTCTCTATAACTTTCTTCTTTGCTTTGACATGAGATGTTGTATAACTTTGTAGGTTTCTGTTTGTGTGATCGATATGTTGCTGAATGTCTGCTTGGTGCGAGATGAATAGGGAACGATACAGGATGAGGGTTATAGCTTACTGTATTTGTGTAATCTGGGTTCATGAATTTGTTCTGCTATATTGAAAGTATCTGGTTCATATAATAATGTAATTGATACTAGATGGAGTTACTGAGCAAAATTTGAGGCAGAGATTCTCTATGCACGACGTCCATGAAGTAGAAAGTTAAGGTTTCATTATAAAACTAATCGCCCACATGGAGAGTAGTTCAATTTACTTATAAGTTCACGCAAAACCCCTCATTTCTTCAATGTGAAATTCATTCTCAACTGTCCATTTTTTACTTAAACGATTGACTCATCGGGAAACTCTAATTTAAACTCAACTCTTTTTACACTGAAACAGACGTTCTGTCTAAAAAAGAACTAGGTGTTTTTCGTCTCTCACACATCAAAATAAAAAGTTCACCTTCTCCATGTGCCCTAGTGGACTTGGATTGTCTGCCCTCCCCATTCCATGCCCTCCTATGTTTTGTGGTCACGGTTAATGCACGTCAACATTTTATATTGATTTTTTTATATAAATAATAAGATAAAAAGTAAAATTAATATAAAATGTTGACGTGGCTTAACCGTGACCACAGAAATAAGAGGGCATGTAATGGGGAGGGCAGACAATCCAAGTCCGCCCTAGCTATTACATGGACAGACACAAGAGAAAGGCCATAACTTTTGCAGACATGCCAGGCTTTGTAAATCTTCACTCTCTGTCTCTCTCATGATCTCATGAATGTGTGTGGTGCTACTTTGACGGCCAACGAATACCCTCCAACCAGCAACGGCTTGATATTCATATGATACATCTGGCGGCAAACCGACCCACGTCTCTAATAATGGTAATATGGACTTTTTATTTTATTGCCTACAAAGCAAAAACTCCGGCCCACCGACTAGTGTTTTCTTTGCCAGTTCTCAAAATTAACAATGTTTACTCGTGTAACTTACAAATATAGTTTAGTAGTATTCTTATTCACTTATAAATGAGAGGTTTTAGGTCTGATTCTCACAAAAGGTGAGTTTGAACTACATAATCGCTAGCCCATTGTGAGCTAAGTTCACACTCTCATTTTAGTGTAGATAATATTGTTTATTAAAAAAAAAAAAAATTTACTCATATAATTTAGGGTACCCTATAATTTACTTCTACTATTAATTTCGGTTGAAGTTCATATGGAAAGCGTTTTCAACTTTTGACTTGCGTAACTGGAAATAACTAGTTAGGTTTACAACGAGACTTAGGTCTCACTACTACATATAATTTAGAATCCACATGCATAGATTTGATACAGAATGATTGTAATACTATTGCACATGGATGCTAAGTTATACAAATCAACAAAAAATAAACATTTGATCGAAACTAGTATTGGAAGTAAACCGTAAGCATAAAATTTATAAATTTAAAATCAGTACTTAAAATTATCAATTATCATGAACCGTAAGTATCACTAGCGACTTTCAATCAAAATTCAAAGAGGTTTCAAGTTCGAATCGGCTATCTTATTTGACAAAACTCATGCATGGAATAGTGCAATTAAATCTCCAACTCATGCACATTAAGTTAATTTCTAGATCTAGATGGTTTAGGCCATTAACTGTTGGTCCATGACACTTGTGATTCAAACATGTGTAATGAAACCAAGAATATGGGGCTATTAGATCCAAGCCTTAAATGTACCTCTGCAAGTCTGTACTACCAATTGTCCCTCCTAGTTTGAAAAATAGTGTTCCCCTTCCACTCACCATAAATATTGGCAGTTGAGAGTTGGCATATAAGCATTGCTTCCACTCCTAGTTCTTCACACTCACTCACTCACTCTCTCTCTCTCTCTCTCTCTCTCTCTCTCTCATGGATTGGCCGGAGAAATTCTTTCTTGTAGCAATTCTGTTTTTGTTTGTAGCCATTGATGCAGCTCAGGCAAATACAATGGTGAGTGGCACTGTCTTCTGTGACCAATGCAAAGATGGTGAAAGATCCCTCTTTGATTACCCCATCTATGGTGAGTTCCCTACTCTTTAATTCCTAATACTACTTTCTCCTTTTTAATTTATTTTCCGCGATTGAAGCCGAAAGAAAGTAAGACATTCGCAGTTGTAGATTTTTTAGTATGATCCGCTATACACTGAAGCATAGTAGAATTTTTGAATCACATTCTCTACTTAGACTCTTAATGCTAAACTTGTATGCTTTGATTTTTGTAGGAGTTAAAGTACAAGTGGCATGTAGTGACAGTAATGGGCAGATCACAATGTCAAGGGAAGAGACTACAAATTGGTTTGGAAACTATGCTATCGGGTTTGATGGGACACCAGATTTGAGCGGCTGTTATGCTCAGATTTCTTCAAGCACAGGGAGTGGCTGTGTGGTTAGTGCTGGTCCTGCTCAAAGTCTTAGACTTGTGTTTAGAATGTTTGACACGGGGATGTATGTTGTGGACTCTTTGCTCACTCAGCCTGCTCAGCCCATGTCATTTTGCCCCAAGTCATCTAATCCTGTGCCTGCACCGGTAACGCCGGTTAACCCTCTGCCTAAACCAGTGACGCCGGCAAGCCCTCCGCCTTTTAGGCTCCCCCCAATGCCTCAATTGCCACCACTGCCACCACTGCCCTCGTTGCCTCCAATGCCCTTCTTGGAAGCTACATCATGCCCACATCAGTAAGTTATTCGTTAAGTAAATCACGTTGGTGTTGGATTGTGTATTCATACTTTCGCAAATCACAATTTGACACATTGTAGAATATTTTAGAAAAAAGTTTACACTCAAGTGTAAACTGTGATTGGCAATCAAGTAAGAAGGACGTTCACCATAGGGATGAGCCAAATATGACTTTGCCAAGTTGTACTAGACTGAAATGCATTAGGGTTTAGGGCTGTTTACAACTAATTCACTGCAAAAAATTAAGATTTGTTTCTCCGTAAAAGTGCAAATAGTTCAATTACTATGGTATACATGACTGTTTCATGACAAGTTGACAAGTAACTCTTGATATAGTGATATTTCTTTTTTCAAACGAATTCCAAGTTCGAACGTGCCTTCCCTTTCTATTAGCAAGAAGAAATGTGTTCTTAGTTGGCAAGCCTCTTTTGTTGACTGTGTGATCGGATTGTGATTCTCAGACAGTGGACACTACCAGAGCACAAATGCTACTGGAGGGCAGTGAACCCGAACACGAAGGTAGCCGTTATTTTTGGACCGGTGGCGGCTAGGAGATATGGGACTGACCTCACATTGTGGCAAGGCCTACAAGGAAGAGGAGACCCTTATAGGACACTCCTAAGGGAAGGGATCACTGCATTTCTCAACTCCTACAACAGCCTTCAATTTCCTTACAATTCAATTGCTGTGGTTCAGCATTTGAATTGGGGCTTGATGGGCTCCAACAGAAATGTCCTCCTTACAGGATTGAGGTTCATTAGGGCTAATTCAGGTTATGGGAAAGTCCCTTGCAAATTTACTGCTTGCAAGTGATTTGTGTTTAAGCTTGCTTCTATGTTTATCTTAGGCTACAATTATGTATTTTTCATTTTAGAGAGAGGGAGGCCGAGAGTCGAACTCTGATTATTATGAGTATTGAGTTAAAGTGCTCTGCCATTGAAGCTATAAACTCTTGCGTAGTATAATATGTACAACACATTTTTATGTATTTTATTTGACAGTAGTTCATCTTCGTCTATATTTTTTGTGTTGAGTTGTATTTCATCGGCATCTTACCAATTTGAAGATTATATTCTAACTCATAAGAATGAGCCAACACTTGAATGCAAAGGGTAAAACAGAACAAATTACTACGTACCAAGTAGGATTCATCATTGAGCTCAGCTAGGCTCGGGTAGTGCCCAACGGCCTTTCCACATTTTTGGGTTGGGCTAGGTCCGATGGATCGTGGATGATCCATTTCTTGACCTAAACTCATGGGTGATTGGTAACTCTTGAGGTACATATGTGTCAACGGGTAAAGGACAAACTAATGCTCGTGGCTTACTTAATTTTTATCAAACAACTCTTGTTCAGATATGCAACTTAAATGTGCATTTTTTATGTGCACTAGAGAAAGCCCCACATTAACTTTGGGCTTTCTAGTGGTGATCCATGGCAGCTCCATCAGTGTACTTTCATGGAACCTCGTGACAGAGGTTGAGCTGGAGTTCGCGGTGGTTGGTGGCCGGGGAAGTTTAGGATGGCTAGTGAGTTTTGCAAGTTCACATGCATTATCTTCAATGAAACAAGGGATGACTCTACACTGTAGTTTGTGAGGCATTATTGACAAGTTGATAGTAACAGTAAGGCATCACACTTGGGTATCATTCAAATGAAGCGGCCCCAGCCACAAATCGGTGACACGATGTCTCGAGATTATCAACTTGTTCATTTGTGGCATTATTTAGAATTAGATCATCAAACTCAAAATTAATTAACAATAAAATGTAATCATCTCCACATCAACGTCAACAATGTGATACACATGACTGATACAATGCGCAAGCAAAAGACAAAAAATTAAAAAATATCACCACCACTAACCATATTCTGCATAATCATCGTGAAAAAAAGTGACAGAAATATTGATGCGATTTCTTCCAAAATGTACGAAACAAAGGAACAATTATTTCGACCCACTATGCTTCAACCTGGTTTCACACTCAGCAACCTTATCCACATATCTCAAGATATTATATTGCTTGCACATATTTTCTAAGGCAACCATCAAAGAGATAAGATAATTAGGGCTCGTTTAGTGAGATGGATAATGGTGGTCCTTGTGGTCACAGTACCAACACCGATAATGGTGCTGGAATTGGTGGAAGCAGTGGGCAGGTTTTTTTCCGTTTACACTATTTCATAGCTGTTTGTGATACTTTTCTCCTTTCGGATCCTATAAATTTGTTTACACCAAGTTTGGAGTTGCAGAGGCTCCACTAATACTGCTTCCATGGAGAAACCAAACCTCCATCACTTCTCATCCTTACTTCTGGTTTTTCTCTTTACATTGTCGCTTGGGACACGGACAACGACGGGCCGGAAATTCTCGATCAGGGAAGCCACCATTGACGATCTCCAACTCGCTTTCAAGCACAACCAACTCACCTCAAGGCGACTTGTCCAGTTCTACCTTGGAGAAATCAAAAGACTCAACCCTTTCCTTAAGGCGGTCATAGAAGTGAACCCGGACGCGCTTTACTTGGCTGACAAGGCGGATTACGAACGCAAGACTAAGGCGCCGTCCGCGTCACTCTCTAAGTTACATGGGATTCCCATTCTGGTCAAGGACAACATTGCTACCAAGGACAAGTTGAACACCACAGCTGGCTCGTATGCTCTGCTTGGCTCGGTTGTTCCTCGTGATGCAGGTGTTGTCACCAAGCTGAGGAATGCCGGGGCTATTATACTGGGAAAGGCCAGCCTGAGTGAGTGGTCCTTTTGGAGGTCCAACGATGCACCTTCCGGTTGGAGTGCCAGAGGTGGCCAAGGGGTGGTGAGTAGAGGATCATTAAATTTAGTTCCCTCCTACGTATATATAAAATACCTTTCACTATCACTTGTTTGATTGATCAATGTTTAATCGCCGAATATTTAATATGTTATGTTGTGGAGCTAAAACTTACATTCAAATAATAGTAAACCTGATTAGTTTTTCAGACTGACAATATAGCTTGACGGACTGTCTCCTAAGATGACATTTCTATGGTTTAGACTGAACCAAGGCAGAAAAAAAATCAGCAGACTAAGCTTGTTAGGTGGAATGCAGAACCCTTACAATTCTCTTGCAAAACCTTGCGGCTCAAGTAGCGGTTCAGCAATATCAGCGGCAGCAAATCTGGCAACAGTGACACTCGGGACTGAAACAGATGGATCAATTTTATGTCCATCCAGTTTTAACTCAGTCGTGGGCATCAAACCAACAAACGGTCTTACTAGTCGAGCAGGGGTTGTCCCGATCTCTCTAAGACAGGACACAGTTGGGTAAGTGGTGATCAATTTACGTAATTTCCAGTTTTCCACACAATATAGAGTAGGCTCGTGTAAAATTAATTTTGGATAAATTTTAGTCATATTTACTATTTTGTCTCTCTGTCATTTGTTGGTGTTGGATTGAACAGGCCAATTTGTCGGACAGTATCAGATGCTGCTCATGTTCTTGATGTCATTGCAGGCATCGACCAGAACGATGTTGCAACGACTGAGGCATCGAGGTACATTCCCAAGGGTGGCTACGCACAGTTCCTCAGGCGTGAAGGGCTTAGAGGAAAGCGAATAGGGATAGTGAGAGCCTTATTTAACATCTCCGGCCAAACTTCGTTGACTCCAATTTATGAAAAACACTTCAACACGCTGAGGTAACAAAAAAAAGTCATATATTAGTCTCAATCGGAGACATGTATCTATTCTGATCAAATACTAATTAAGTTGTTGGAAAATTAAATTTAGGAAAGGCGGTGCTGGTTTGGTAGACAATTTGGAAATACCACATTTTGATGAAATCTATTCCGATGGAAGCAGTGAGAATACTGCACTGTCAGCTGAGTTCAAAATATATATAAACACATACCTTAAGGAGTTGGTGGCTTCGCCAGTCCGATCCTTGGCGGATTTGATAGCCTTTAACAATAAAAACGCAAAACTGGTGAGTAAATAGGAGCAAGCTGATGTTCTTCTCAAACTATGGTCTTCGTTCTCAATAAGTAGGCCGCGGCAACTGAAACCGATTTTGATTACTTGGAATGCAGGAGAAGGTGAAGGAGTATGGCCAAGGCCTATTTTTAGAAGCTGCAGCAACAAATGGTATAGGAAATGCAGAGAAGGCAGCATTGTTAAATTTGGCAAGATTCGCGAAGGATGACTACGTGAATTTATTGACGAAGAACAAGCTAGATGCCGTGGTGGCTCCTCTTCAAAACGTGTCGCCGTTGCTTGCGATTAGCGGCTCCCCGGGTGTGATTGTCCCCGCAGGATATGATGATGGGGTACCAGTTGGCCTTTCCTTTGGAGGGCTGAGGGGTTGGGAGCCAAAGCTAATTGAGATGGCATATGGCTTTGAGCAAGCAACTAAGATTAGGAAGCCTCCTTCACTTAAAAAGTTGAAGTTTTAGAGCTACACTAAGTAGTAATGCCCGCACATTGCTGCACGATTAGAAATCAACTTTCTAGCAGTACATGAATTTGAGCTAATAAATGTATGTTGGTATAACATTGATTAATCTAAATAAAAATTATCTAAGGAGAGGAATAATTTTATTTGCTGTAGAAAAATTCTTGTTTTGTTATTTTACAAAGGTAATTCGCTCCAACTCATATCAACGACAATTTTTGACATTCTGACCAACTAAAAACGAATGCAAAATTTCTCAAGCAAAATTAGAAGCAAACCGATTCAACAATGAAAACATTTGCAGACAAACTATATAAGCATTAAATGTGAAGGGGAAACAAACCTTCTGCATGGTCTTCTTGAAGCATGTTTTATGTTTAATCAAGGTCTAAAATATCCATAATATCCCGATATTTCCATCGAAATTTCCGTGTTTTTGGACTACCAATATTTCCGATGTCATCGATATTTCCATCGAAATTTCCTTATTTTTTAAATTTCTATATTTAAAAAAACACCAAGAGGATTCGAACCCCTCCCATTTTACTCCTTCAACACCTTGACCACCATATCACTTATATTTTTGTGAAAATATGCTAAAATATTTATATATTTTCTACACTCACAATATTTGCCAGCTCGTTATATAATCAACTTAAATCAGTTAAATCCATCATGCAATGCATTTCCTTCCAATTTTTTGTGATAGACTAATAGATAATTGACTAAATAAACATCCTGCAAAGTTTCAATAAAAATTTCCAAGTTTTTCTTACAATTTCCGTGGTTTTTATTCAATTTTTATCGATATCGATAATATCCCGATATTTCCATCGATATTTCCATGTTTTTGGACTACCGATATTTCCGATATCATCGATATTTAATACCTTGTGTTTAATCATAGATGCATTGACAAAATCATCAATGTGATTCTTCAGAGGAGGCAGATTCTCTGCTCTCCCACTTTCCATACACTTCCATTCTCTCCTATTTGTACGGTCACGGTTAAGCCACGTCAACATTTTATATTACTATTGCTTTTTGTCTTATTATTTCTATAAAAAAATCAATATAAAATGTTGACGTGTCTTAATCGTGACCGCACAAACAGAAGGAAGATGAAAGTGTATGGGAAGTGGAAGAGTAGAGAATCTGCCCCTTCAAATCCTCCAAGAAAGTGGCTTGCTTGATGAGACTTTTAGCTATTAGGCTTCTGTTATAACTAGTTGAACCACCTAATGTTATTACTATCCATTAGGCCTATTATATGGATAGTAATGCATATAGGCTTCTGCAACGGTTGTAATGCAGGTGGCCCTTTACCATAGGGGTGGGAATGAGTTGTGCCTTTACATGATGGTGTGGGTTCAAACTCTGTCAGTGGCTAATCTAACATCTAACATTTAATTACTCCGCTATCGTTTCGCTCAAAAAAAAAAAAAAAAAAATAGGACTTAAAAATTTGAAATAGAAAAATGCATGTTAAATGTACCAGTAATGGCATTTAATTGTCAAAAAAGGAAATTTTGACAAATTTCTTCTTTAATTTTTAACTTGTTAAAAAATGGATAAACGAGCATGCGGTTATGGTTAAATAGGTACGCAATTGTGGGTAACCATTTATAAACGGTTATTGGATATACCCGTTTATGCAATTACCCAATGGGTAAATGATTATACGGGTAAGAACTTAAATGGTTATGAGTAAATAACAGGAGTTACCCGTCCGTCTCAACCGTTGCCCATCCCTAGACACAACAAATATATACTAATCTAAGATGGATCCTTTTGGTGAGGATCATAGAGATCAATGAATCGTGTTAGTTTATCGTATATTGTGCGGTCAGTTTTTGTCAATTACTGTTTGTGTTTAATTTTAAATAAAAATATTTAAAATAATTTCTGATCGCATGATGTGCGATAAACAGACACGATTCATGAATTTTCAGAATCTTTACAAAAAGGATTCCACGATTCAGATTCGTAATTTATGTTAGCAACAAGGAAAAGACTTGGCTGCTGAATGTCCAATTCTAGCAACAAAAGCAAAAAATTAAACGAGGCAGACCATAAAGGACGCTGCTTCGCTGCTAATCATTTCAGCAGGAGTTACTGTTTACACCCAGTCCCGGTGGACTTATTCGACCCTAAACCCAAATAACACCAAGCAGCACACAAATTTTGACCAAAAAGCAGCAGTATAAAAATAAAGTTGAAAATAGAATGAATTATACGTCTTCATTCCATAGGCATCTCCAGCATATAGCACCAGACAGAGGAGAGAAAGTGCGGTAGTGTGTCAATGGCAGCTGCGAATGACTTTCCTTTGACGGGTGAAGGTGAGTTCGATTTTGTTTGTTTGGTTCAATTTAGATTTAACTGGGTTTTTAGTTTGATTAATTTTGTCTTAATTTGGTTTGCATTAGACTTAAATTACAGATTATTTTGTTTCAATTTGCATCTTTTTCCTTGGGTTTTGGATGAATGCCTTCACAAATTAGCCTGCTTGGTAATCTTCTTATATCTAATGTTTTTTGGTTTTCGAAATTAATGAGTATTAAGTACTATAGTTATATTCGTTCTTTTTAAAAACTATAAATTGTTTTAGATTGTAAGCATTCTTCTTTCTTTTCTTCTGGGTGTGTTTGCTGATATCAGGAAATGTCAAAATATCGTGTAACGTCGTCGATATTTCAACAAGGATAATGTTAAGAAGACAAGAAATTTTAAATCAAATTTGCAAACTAAACGATGTGATCGTTGATGATTGGATTATTACTTAAGTATTGATTAAGGAGCTTATTTCCTATTGGTGACACATCATTTAGTTTGCAAATTTGGTTTAAAATTTTGGTCTCCGTAACATTACCCTCTCAACAATATCATCGATATGGGAGAAGTAAGAGCTTCTCTAGTTTGGAAGAATTCTTTAGTGTGACTGTTACATCACCACGTGACATTCTATCTATATGTTCTAAGTTCATGAATATCATCTGTCTTCAAACTATATTATATAATAACATGGAAACTAGTAGCATCATGTACAAAACCTCCCTCACATTTCATCCTTATTTCTGGTTCTTCTCTTTATAGTGTCGCTCGGGACACAAGCAACCACATTTCATGGATTCTCAATCAAGGAAGCCACCATAGACGATCTCCAACTCGCTTTTGAGCACAACCAACTCACCTCAAGGCAACTTGTCCAATTTTACCTTGGTGAAATCAGTAGACTCAACCCTTTCCTTAAGGCGGTCATAGAGGTGAACCCGGATGCGCTTGACCTTGCTGACAAGGCTGACTATGAGCGCAAGACTAAGGCGCCGTCCACGACCCTCTCCAAGTTACATGGCATTCCCATTCTTGTCAAGGACAACATTGCTACCAAGGACAAGTTGAACACCACAGCTGGCTCTTATGCTTTGGTTGGCTCAGTTGTGCCGCGTGATGCGGGCGTTGTCACCAAGCTGAGGAATGCCGGAGCTATCATACTGGGAAAGGCCAGCTTGAGCGAGTGGTCGAATTGGAGGTCCAATTGTGCTCCTAACGGTTGGAGTGCCAGAGGCGGCCTAGGGCGGGTGAGTTGAGGATCCTTAATTCCCTCTTATATAGAATACCTTCACTTTAATTTGTTTGCTTAAATTTTATTGTTAAGTTCTCTTGCTAGATGCCCGCTATGTTATGTTACACCTTTCAATATGAAAAGTACATTCAAATTCAAACAAGAGTCCGCTTGGTTAATGGTCGAGATTGACAGTTTGATAATATAAAATAGTAGAGTATGTGGTGTGAAAGCATTTCTATAATTTAGACCAGACAAGAATAAAATCAACAGACTAAACCATTTACGTGGAGTGCAGAATCCTTACAATATTGAGGTGACGCCTAGCGGCTCAAGCAGCGGGTCAGCAATATCGGTGGCAGCAAATCTGGCAGCAGTGGCACTGGGGACTGAGACAGATGGGTCAATTTTAAGTCCGTCCAGTTTTAACTCAGTAGTTGGCATGAAACCAACAGTTGGTCTTACTAGTCGAGCAGGGGTTGTCCCAATCTCCTCAAGACAGGACTCAGTTGGGTGGGTGGTGATCAATGTCAATTCTTTTTCACTATGCTCCTATGTAACATTAATGGATACCTTTCATTGTCGGATGACTACTTTTCTTCTCATTGTTTCTTGGTATTGGATTGAACAGCCCCATTTGCAGGACAGTATCAGATGCTGCTTATGTTCTTGATGTAATTGCAGGCATTGACATCAACGATATTGCAACAACTGAGGCATTGCGGTACATCCCTGATGGTGGCTACCCACAGTTTCTCAAACTTGATGGACTTAAAGGAAGGAGATTAGGGATATTGAGAAACTTCTATGACTTAAATGATACTTTCTTGACCCAAACTTTTGAACAACATGTCAACACATTGAGGTAAGTAGTTTTCCACTCTTATGTTAATCTCAACTCGAGACATCGGTCTACCTGATGTAACAGTATATATATTCAATTTAGGAAAGGAGGTGCTGTTGTGGTAGACAATTTGAAAATGGCTCATGAGGTCAATTTCCGTGCAAGTGGCGAACACGCTGCGTTGTCATTTGAGTTCAAAGTATCCTTAAACAGATACCTTAATGACTTGGTGGATTCCCCGGTGCGATCCTTGGCAGACGTGATTGCCTTCAACAAGAAGAACTTGAAACTGGTAAGTAAATAGGACTCAGTTTATTCCCTTCAATTTCTCGTCGTAGACTTTGCTTTACATGTTCAGTTGATAACTAAATATGGCAGTCTAGTGGATAATTTTTGGGCTAATACATACATATACGGCTCATTTTTGCGTAAGATTTACAAGGAAGAATGGTCATTCGCAGGAAAAAATCGATGAATACGGACAAGAGCTCTTCGAAGCGTCCGAGAAGACTAATGGAATAGGGGAAAAAGAGCAGAAACTGTTGTCAAAGTTAGCGACACTGTCGAGAGATGGATTTGAGAAGTTCATGACAGATAACAGACTAGATGCCTTGGTGACCTATTCCAGTAGTGCGTCTTCTATCCTTGCAATTGGTGGTTTCCCGGGCATTGTTGTGCCAGCGGGATATCATGACACTGAAAACTACCCTTTTGGCATTTGCTTTGGGGGACTAAAGGGTTCGGAGCCAACGTTGATTGAGGTCGCGTATGCATTTGAGAAAGCAACTAAGATCAGGAAGCCTCCGCCTCTAGACCAACTTATCTCGAGTACCGCCACTCCTCCTGCTCCCGATCAAGTTGAGTCCGCGACATCCACCATCGCTGCAGCCACAGAAAGACTCGGCCTAGCCGCTCAAGAGCACCCCCAAGGAAGTCTCTTGCAAGAAACTGGTCAAATATAATCGAACCCAAGACAACAAGGCTCCCTACTTTGAGGGGGGGACGTTTATTCAAATGAAATGATAAAATTCATATGCTAGTAAATATTTCTGTCTTAGAAAATCATATGACATCAAATCTTAATGAGTATGCGCAATGACAGTTTCTCGACTCCAAACTGTTGAACATCTCAACACAGGTTTCGGATTTCCAAATAATTATAAACCTGGAATTTTATGATCATCGTAAACTCTCTCAATAAGATGTTGGTCATTTGTTAAACAACAAATTTGGTGTCAAAATGTTGTCGACAATGAATTGATAACGTTGGTAACGTTTTGTTCCTGACAATTAGATTGCTTGCAATTGGGGACATAAGCAAATTACTTAACTTGCTGCAGAACAATAAACAAATGAAATCACAAAAATATTGATTTTCAAACAACCTTTTGTTTAAATGGCAAGAAAACCCATCAATTTCTAGCTTTCATCAATTCCATGGCTACCACCAATTCAAGGCAGAGACTTTTCTCTCTCCTCTCGTTTCTTATTCTAATTCTTCAACCCAAAATCCCCTCTGGGTCCGAAACCCCAATTGAAGAATCCACCATTGACGACCTCCAGATCGCTTTCAAGCTCAAGACTCTGACTTCACGGCAACTGGTTCAGTTCTACCTGGACAGAATCCAAACCCTCAACAGCCACCTTAGAGGGGTCCTGGAGGTGAACCCAGATGCGCTTTCCCAAGCCGATTCCGCCGACGAACAACGCCGGAAATGGGAATCGAACCCATCAGCCAGAACCAGAGCACTGTCGAAGCTGCACGGGATTCCCATTTTGCTCAAGGACAACATTGGCACCAAGGACAAACTTAACACCACCGGCGGCTCCTTTGCGCTGTTGGGTTCCAAAGTTCCGAGGGATGCCGGGGTTGTGGCGAAGCTGAGGAGCTCGGGGGCTGTGATTCTGGGGAAGGGTAGCTTGAGCGAGTGGTCGTATATCCGGTCGTTTTCCGCGCCATACGGATGGAGTGCCAGAGGCGGCCAGGGTGTGGTGAGTTCGACTTAGACTTGACAATCAGCTGCTTAAATGTTATGTATCGGTGTGATTAGTAGGGGCCGTCTTTGAAACTTTAACTATGATATATCTATGCAGTAGCATTATAAAGTTTTGAGTTTTGATCATTGTCAAGTTGATAGTTAGTTGTTCACGATCCCGAAAACTAGTGAGATGTTTTGCTAAATTAGCGTTTGCACCGAGTTGTGATCACCTTTAGAACGTTTCTGTGTTTCATTTAAGCTTTGTGATCAGTAAATGTGATTGCCATTTAAGCACTGAAATTTGGTTGCAGTATGCATGAATCAGTCACTAAATTCTACTTCATCTGTGGATTTCGTATATGAATTTGGCATGAACCAGAATCAAAGATGTGTGGTTTTGTTGCTATATGCAGAATCCTTATAATTCATCGCTGGAAGTTTGTGGATCAAGTAGTGGACCAGCAATATCTGTATCTGCAAATATGGTAGCTGTGGCTTTAGGGACAGAGACTGACAGCTCCATCTTATGTCCGTCCAGTTATAACTCGGTAGTAGGCTTCAAGCCAACTGTTGGTCTCACTAGTCGAGCTGGAGTCATCCCAGTGAGTCCGAGACAGGACACAGTTGGGTACGTGATGTGCTTATTGTTATCTAACAAATTTACTTTGCGCCTGAAGTTTTTCTGTTTCTTTTTGTGATCATGCATTGACACTTTCCGTTGCTGAAAGTTTTGATAATTTGGATTAATTGATCAATTGTAACATCTGTTTATCTGATTAGCTCAAAAGTGTGAGTAACAAAGTGATCATTTGGAACTTGGAACAGGCCAATTTGTAGAACAGTGGCTGATGCTGTTCATGTCCTGGATGCCATTGTCGGTATTGATAGCAACGATATCGCAACGCATGAAGCATCGCAGTACATCCCAGTGGGTGGCTATGGACAGTTTCTCAAGGCTAATGGTCTCAAAGGAAAGAGATTGGGGATAGTAAGTCGCTTGTTTCGTGAAGTCAAGGATGATTGTTTCTTGAATCAAACTTTTGAGCAGCACTTTACCACACTGAGGTAACAGAATGCATTTTTCGGTGCACTTTCTAGTCTATAATTATGACATACTATTCCTTGCTGCAACGTAGGAAACAAGGTGCAGTTTTGGTTGGGAATCTTGAAATAGCCAACATTGAAGATATTCTCGATTTATCTTTGAGTGGTGAATTTGTAGCAATGTTAGCGGAATTCAAAATGGCCTTGAACCCATACCTAAGTGAACTAGTTGAATCTCCGGTGAGAACCTTGAGAGATGTGATAGCATTCAACAAGAACAACTCAGTTTTGGTGAGTGTCTGTGTAGTGAGTACAAGACTCTGTATATGCATTGATGTCTTTGTCATTTTGTTATTCCAAAATATTGTGTGGCATACAAGTTTAAATTAGATGCATTCGATAACCACAAACGAACAGTGAATGAAACTTAATGGTCATTTACAGGAAAAGATGAATGAATATGGACAAGATCTCTTAGAAGCTGCTGAGAAGACTAATGGTATAGGAGCACAAGAGCAAGAAATATTGTCAAATTTAGCAAGACTGTCCAGAGATGGATTCGAGAAGTTGATGAAAGATGAGAACCTAGATGCGCTGGTGACTTATTCCAACTCTGCTCATTCAATCCTTGGAATTGGTGGTTTTCCAGGCATTGTTGTGCCGGCAGGATATCATAACGTTGACAAGTACCCTTTCGGCATTTGCTTTGGGGGACTAAAGGGTTCGGAGCCAAAGCTGATTGAGGTTGCGTATGCATTTGAGCAAGCAACTAAGATCAGAAAGCCTCCGCCTGTTGGTTCTCAAGGCCAACTCCTCTCTACCCCCGCTACTCCCACCCCTGAAGTTGAGTCATCAATACCCACCATTGCTCCAGCCACAAAAAGACCCGTCCTAGTCACTCAAGAGAACCTCCAAGGAAAGCGCTTGCATGACATTGACAGCAGTCGTCATGAAGTTCTCTAGAAGGATACTTGGGGCAGTTTTAAGAAGAATCAGTTTAATTATGCCGCTAATTGTCCATGAGCTCTAAGAACTCAAGTCTAATGTGATTGCTGTTGTGTGGAAAGGTTGTATTGATATGGTTGTATCATTAAAACCCCGATTATCCCAAAAACAAGCAATTAATCCTTAGAGTTATGTTTACTTCCAGAAACATGCAATTATGCAGTAGAAGTTATATTTACTCGGTCTGGGACTGCCAGGGTACGAAATGGTCACACACAAGTTTCTACATCAAAGAAAAATGCTAAAATTTAATCCCAAGTGGGAAAATACTGGGGAGCCATTTCTTCTTGCAGATAAATTACAGTTTGATATGCTCATATAAATTTTTGTTTTTGCTTCTAGTGAGTTACATGTTCGCGCGTCGGACTGATTTGCACATAAGGAGCCAAGCAGTATCCTCCGTGGATTATACTCTTATCTGGACCAGACCAGGCAAATAGACCATGCCCAGTTGAGATTATAAATTGCCAGTTGGTCCAGAGTTTTTGTTTATTTAACTTCTAGACCAAAAAACCAGGCAAGTACAATTGTTTCATCAAAGCAGCTACTACATTGTTTTTCCATGGCCTCAAAACTTTCTCTCTTCCCATTGTTTCTTTTGATTCTTCTGGCTATGACTTCATTTGGTTCCCTAACTTTCAGAGTCCATGGATTCTATATCAAAGAAGCTACAATATCTGACCTCCAACAAGCTTTCAAAAACAGCCAACTCACTTCAAGCAAACTTCTTGAGTTCTACCTTCAAGAAATCTGCCGGCTAACCCTCTCCTCAATGCCGTCATAGAGGTGAACCTGGACGCACTTTACCGAGCTGATAAGGCCGACTATCAGCGAAAGGGTAAGGGCCCCGGTTATTACTCTGGGTTACATGACATTCCAATTTTACTCGACTATTGGGAATAAACTTTATCATTGATTTTAATAATAATAATACAACCTGTATATGTACAAGTATTCTCAACCAATGAGAGAGACACCTCATTCTAACTAACTAAAAACAACTATAACAAACTATCCAATATCTAAAGAAGATCTTTTACACCTGTATTTACATTTTTACCCTCAATATCTCCCCTCAAACTGAACTGAGGGTGGCGACGAGCAAGTTTGTCCCTAAGAAAGATAAACCTTGACTTGGATAGAGCTTTAGTACAAACTAGAAAGTTTTGCCCGCGCGGGATTAGAAATTGTGTGAAAATTTTATGTTTAAAGGTATAAACACATCAACTTATATCACATCTAATTGAATTACTGCAACAACATATTGACGCACTTAATATGAAAAATCCATAAACTACTCGACAACATGAAATCCAACAATCTCTAAAGATGAGAAATGAATGTAGAAATCCAGCAACCTCTAAAGATGAGAAATGAACGTAGAAATCCTACCTCATACATATTAAAACAATTAACAAATTCTGAGTAAATGATCACAAATTAAAACAATTAACAAATTCTAGGTTAGATGATTTCAGTAGTGCAACGTGTAACCAAGAAGGGATTTCCTTCTTAGTCTGAATTGCTGATTCATCCCTAATAAATCTTAAATGAAGTTTTGTTAGGGATTTGGTCGCCTGCATGTAGGTTGGAAACACTTTTTGAATCATTTTGTCATACCATATGCATCGGATCTGAGCGTTTCCGATCAGACTACACATAGCTGGCTTGGCTAAGGCATTTCTGCATGTCAAAGCTCCATTGGAATAAAATTTCTCTTGAGGATTTTCTAGTCTAGATGCCTCCTTCGGATGAATGAGGAATAATATTCCCAAGATATTAATTAAGAGATGATATCTTGGGATGATGATGGAAGCATTCATGATTAATTGTAATTGAAATTCCTTACTTGATGGAGTTGATCTTCAATTGGGAATATATTAAAGATATGATTAGTAATTAATCTTATCTTTAATGCCTTTGACTTTTCCATGCCACGAGCAGGGGAGTTTTGAGTAGTCGCAGTCAACTGCTTGGACCTTTAGGATGCTGAGTTGCACATGTGAACATTTGTGTGCCCTGCCATTTAATGAGAGCATTCGTGTCTTTATTAAGAAAAAATCCATATGTCGCCTCCATAATTTTTAGAATTATTTTTCGCTCCACAATTATCCAGTTCAGTAAAGGGGCAAGTTTAGCCTTATAATATCCATAAAAAAATTTACCATCGATTTATGAAAAGAATTATGTATTGTAGGGATTGTGGCTTGCTTTGAGACCACAGTTGCAAATTTTATCTTGGACTTGGTACTTATGTTTTATTACCAAACGGTTGAGAATTTATAGTAATGTTGTAATCGTAACTTCCTCCAATAATGACAACTATTATAAGGATGCTAAACATAACGGAAAGAAGAAAAAATACCTTGTCATTATAAAAGAGATTCATAAACAATGTGTCATGATGACAAAACTTATGCTTGCAACCCCCATCAAGAATTAGATGTGACCGAAGACATAAATGGAATATGTTGAAAGAATTATGAGAACAGTCATGACAGTAGTAATGATCGGGTGCATAATGTTTAAATCTTTAAGTTTAACACCCTGAGCTCAATAATTGGTGATGTTTTTGATATTTTCAGTTTTCCAATATATGTATGCATGTATGAGATTGGATGTTTGATAACAGAAATATTCTTTGACAAAGACATTATTGGATCTTTGTATTTACTTCTCTCACTAATTGATCGTTTTGAGTGATTTATTAGTGTTGTGGTACATGGAAGGAATTATGTCTGTAGATTTAAAACCGTCATGACTCATATTAGTGAATTACTTAAAATCAATATTTATGCTGGCTATTTGATAATGAGGGTGCTTTCAAATATAATGCGCGTCTAATGTCTATATATTAAAACATAAGGCATATGTATCATATGAGCCAAGTGGGAGAATGTAAGAATATTTCAATATTGTAGTGGCCCACATGACATAGTCCATGTGTGAGATATTCGATTTAATGAATATTCTTTTGAAAGTAATCCTACTTGTCAAATTATGAGAATTGATTTCCTATTTTATTACCGCGATGGATGGTATTTGATGATGGTCTTCATTGAGAAACAGGTAATCTCTCTGCCTATAAGAGTTCACATAATGAAAACACGTATTTGGGTTTTAACATGCAAGCAAGGCTAGAGAGAGAAATCCTAATTTCCTCCACACCGATGGCTTGTCTATGGATCGCTCCAAGATATAGATTGTAGATGAATTGACGATTGATTATCAAGGTGTGACTTACGTATTCTACATTAATCGTTTGTGGAAATCATGAAATTCAAAATATTAGCTCATGGATTGAGTCTTATGAATTTACCCAATTTTAAGTTTGCACTTTGTTGATAATCCGATGCCTTTTGAGCTCCGTCAAGTTAAAATTAGGTTAATTCTGGAACTTTAAGTCTTATACTTGCCACTTAGTACTACGGTCTAATGGTTCCTGAGAGGTCTTCTGTTCGATTATCACCAAATGCGAATTTGAATCACATTATTGTTAGTCCATTGTCAAGCTAAGCCCAACCCCTTCCCTTTAGTATAGATAATATCGTTTGTTCAAAAAAAAAAAAATTCTCATACTTGAAACTCCTTCATTTTCCGATTGAAGTTTCTTTTAACTTCCTCAATGAAGTAGAAAAAGATAATGTTGTTCTTTTTTTTGGACATTTCGTTAGTTTTCATTTTTTTTGGAGTTTTAACGAAACATTCCCGATACTGTTCACTTTTAATGAAAAACCATATTTTTACATTTCCCTGGTACTATTCACTACACTTTTATTTGTCATTTTTCATTAAAACTAAAGTTTTTTTGGACTTTTCGTTAGTTTTTCTATTTTTTTACTGGCCCATAGAAATTGTTGGAGAACAATTTAGAAACAGAAATAACAGAAATACAGAACTTAAAATACTTATACTTTATTACTAAAAAATACTTGCAATACAAAATGAAATTACACAATAAATACAGAAATTAAAATGAAACTAACTTGAATGATTCAAAGGTAGAGGCTAGCGCAAAAGCTATGTCCTTCGAATAGTATTTCCATCCCACTCTTGTGCTTATGGTTCTACAACGTCTGCTCGACCAGGATACAACTACCTAATTCTACAACCCGCACTGGATTATAGAATTCTAGCGAATTTGCTTTGTGTGTTTACTCTCTGAAAAGTTTGTTCGGAAGTGAAGGAGGAATAAAAGATAATCTCACTTGGAAACTGTGATTGCAAATATATAGGTTGTTTCACACCCTTTCAAATACATGTTCAACGTATTTGAAAGTACACAACTCTTTCTAAGAGCCGTGTCTTTTAATCAAAACGTTTTTAATTAATAAATTAATTAAAACCTTAATCCGAAATTAAAATTAATGAATCTGATTAATTTTAACTTCCAAGGCCCCAAGGCCTAAGGCTCTTGTCTTGATTAATTAATATTAATTGTATTTAGGCTATATTATACAAGTTTAATCCACACAACCGTAAGGCCCAAGCCTTCAATCCATTTCCAAATGGTCCAAGTTCTAATTACTAGAATAAAGGACTAGACCTATATAAATGGCAATGGGAACTAAAGGTTCCCCGATGTGGGACACCAAAAGTCTCAAAACTCTTACAATACCCCACATTTTGAGACGACTATGTGGTCCTAGAGAAACTAAGATACGAGAGTAAACAATAGATGTGACATACATCAGGAGAGGTGTCTTTTGGACTTGAACCTACCTTAGTATATACTTATCGGATTTACTAGATGACACAGTGAATATAAAATCTTGAATTATTCATCTCCGCAGTAAACCAAGACAATAAGCAAAACATATGCCACACCAACACATCACAAATTCATACATTTGTGTTCTTTTTGGTCTTAAACAAATCCTAGATTCATGAGAGCTTTAGAGAATGTAGCCATGTAATTCTCATAAATGCGACCCCACATTTACTCTCATATAGGTGATATTGATTAAGACTAGGCTGCTACTATTCCACTTGATTTACAAGTATCAATATCATTAAACTAAACTATCCTACGCCCATCAGCAATCACCACACTTCTTCCATCATAGGAATGGGTATGTAAGTGTGTTTCTTCTTTAAATCTAGCCAAACCAGTTTGCCTATTGAACCTAGACCATGGGATCTCCAATCAACTAGGTTAGGTTTAGGGGTGGGTTCAAAAAACCGAAAACCGAAAAAAACCGAAAACCAAACCAAACCGAAACCGAAAAAATCGAACCAAACGAAAAAACCGAACCGAACCGAATCTAGTTGGTTCGGTTCGGTTTCTGAGTTTAAAAAACCAAACCGAATGTTGTAAAAAACGACATCGTTTTATATTTAGTACAAAAAACGGCATGTCATTCAGTGACTTCAGTCTGAAACCCTAAAGCTAAACATCGATCCCTCATTCCCTCATTCCCTCACCCCCCCTATCTGATCTTCTCTCCTTCCCAACCTTCGCCGCTCCGCGATCCTTGATCCCTCTGTCTGTTTGTGTATGAAGCTGGACCTTCTAATTCTCTCATTCCCTAATTCCTTCATCCCTGATCCCTCTGTGACTTCAGTCTAAAACCCTAAAGCTAAACATCGATCCCTCATTCATTCCCTTATCCCCCCCTATCTGGACCCTCTCATCTCCTTCCCAGCCTCCGCCGTTCGGCGATCCCTGATCCCTCTGTCTGTCTGTGTCTGGACCCTCTCATCTCCTTCTGTATGTCCGAGTCTCGACCTACGACTTCGTTTGCAAGGTTGGTCTCATGGTAATTTCTCTCATGTTTTGCAGATTTTATTTTCAATCTCATGGGTTTTGCAGATTTTATTTTCAATTTCATGGGGTTTGCATATTTTCTTTTCAATTTCATGGGTTCTGCAGATTTCTTTTCAATTTCATGGGTTTTGCAGACTTGTGGTGTGTTAATGTTTTGCTTTATCTCAATTTCCAGTACCATATGCTGAAAAACTAGCGAATCCTGAATACCCAATAAAGTACAGGTTGTGATGCATTTTCACTGGGACAGTGTGAGATTTTTAAACCTAAATTTAGGCGCAAGATGTGTGCTTGTATAAAATAATTGTTAGAAATAAGGTACAATCCGAGTGTGTGTGGATGAAGGATGTTTGTTGTACTTCCTTCCTTAGTATTGCAGGTGCAAGATGTGTGCTTATCATTCTGGATCTAAGTGCGGTTTGTATTGCAGGTGTATTGCAGGTGTGCTGCCCAATTATTTTTGGCAAACAACAAATTAGTTTTAGATGCTTTTGCAGTTTAATGATGACCGAACCGTGTCAATGTTCACAGTTCAACCATTACTCATTTAAACATGTCCTCCAAACCATTCTGAAGAGGTTAAGATCGTAAGAACCAAAAATCGGGAGTCGAAATTTGAATGCTATTGAAGAAGAAGAAAAAAAAAAAAAAAATCAAACCGGAAAAAATCGAACCGAAAAAAAACCGAACCATAAAATTGAACCGAACCGAAATTTCGGTTCGGTTTCGGTTTTGGCAAAAAACCGAACTGTTTCGAACTGAACCCAGCCCGAGTTAGGTTTATGTTTGGCAGTTTCATTTTACACTATTGGCTTTAAACCCATTCCCCTCGATGTATGCTTAACTTGCTCTCTAGAGAAACCTTTAGTAAGCGGATCCGCAATATTATCTTTTGACTTAACATAGTCAATATAAATTACACCACTAGAGAGCCATTGCTTTATTGTATTATGCCTTCGTCTAATTTTTCTAGACTTGCCATTGTATACACTATTTTTAGCTCGATATTGTGCAGCTAAACTATCACAGTGTATACATATTGTCGTTACAGGTTTAGGCCATATGGGAACATCTTCCAAAAAATCTCTTAGTCACTCAGCTTCTTCTCTAACCTTATCGAGAGCTATAAATTCTGATTCCATCGTTGATCGGGCTATGCACGTTTGTTTGGAAGATTTCCAAGATATTGCTGCTCCTCCCAAAGTAAATACATAACCACTTATGGATTTCGTATCAGTACTATCGGATATCCAATTCGCATCAGTAAATCCTTCAAGCACAGGAGGATACCTCGTATAATGCAATCCATAATTTATTGTATGCTTTAAGTATCTCAATACTCGAATTAAAGCTTCCCAATGATCATTCCCAGGATTACATGTATATCTACTCAGTCTACTCACTGAGTATGCTATATCAGGCCTTGTATAGTTCATAATGCACATAAGGCTTCCAATAACTTGTGAATACTCATGTTGATATATAGCATCACCATCATTTTTCTTTAGTTTGCTATTTGCATCAAAAGGAGTAATTGCATCTTTACTTTCCAAATGACCATACTTCCCAAGTGTAGCTTCTATATAATGGGATTGTGTCAGAATATAACCTTCTTGGTTTTGTTTGATTTTTATACCAAGAATCACATCAGCTAGACCAAGATTTTTCATATCGAAACTTGATTTCAATATCTTCTTTGTCCAATTTATTATCTCTTTGTTAGTTCCCATTATAAGCATATCATCTACATATAAACACAACATAACGCAAGCATTACTTTAAGTTTTTGTGTAGACACACTTATCACACTCATTTATCCTAAACCCATGAGTGATCATAATATGGTCAAATTTTTCATGCCATTGCTTTGGAGCTTGTTTAAGCCCATATAGTGATTTCACAAGTTTACAAACTTTGTGTTCTTGACCTTTAACCACAAACCCATTGGGTTGTTCCATATATATATATATATATATATATATATATATATATATATATATATATATATATTTCCTCATCTAAGTGTCCGTTTAAGAACGCAGTCTTTACATACATTTGATGTATTTCCATGTTATGGAGTGCAACTATAGCAATCAGCAGTCTTATTGACGTAATTCTCGTTACAGGTGAGTATGTATCAAAAAAATCTAAACCATGTTTTTGACGGTATCCTTTAGCTAAGCGATCCTTATATTTGTCAATTGTACCATCTGGTTTTAATTTCTTCTTAAAGATCAATTTGTATCCAATTTACTTATTGCCAAGGGGCAAATCAACTAATTCCCATGTATGATTTTGCATAATGGAATCTGTCTCACTGTTAACTGCATCCTTCCAAAAAGGAGCTTCAAGAGTAGACATGGCCTCCTTGAATGATTGAGGCTCGGTTTCAGTTAATAAGGTCACAAAATCAGGCCCAAAGTCCTTTAGAATTTTTTTCCTTTTACTCCTTTTAGGTTCAAGTTCTTCTTCTTCTTGAACTCTAGACGAGGATGAACCATCACCATGTTCACTAGGTTCGTCATTAGCCTTAGATACATCATCATGTAATCTCTTTTTCAAGAGATTAGACTTGCCCATTTTATATGGAAATATATCCTCAAAAAATGTTGCATTTATAGATTCTATGATAGTATTGACATGTATATCACTTACTTCGGAATGGAAAACTAAGAATCTATAAGATGAACTATTAGATGCAAAACCAAACTATAGTTTTAGGCCCTAATTTTGTTCTATTTGGCAATGGGACTTGTACTTTTGCCACGCAACCCCATACTTTAAACAATTTAAACGTTGGAGTTCTTCCTTTCCATAATTCATATGGTGATTCCTTTCTCGTTTTAGATGGAATTCGATTCAAAATTTTATTTGTAGTAAGTAAAGCTTCACCCCACGAATTATGTGGAAGCCCATAGCTATTCAACATGGAATTGATCATATCTTTAAAAGTCCTATTTTTTCATTCGGCAACACCGTTTTGTTGCGGTGTATAGGGGCTGTTGTTTGATGAATTATGCCATGTATGGCACAAAATTCAGTAAAGGCATGAGACTCATATCATCCTCCCCTATCAGACCTTAAGACTTTAATCTTCTTATTAAGTTGATTCTCAACTTCTACCTTATATGTCTTAAACATATCCAAGGTCTCATCTTTACTATGAAGTAAATAAACATAACAATACTTACTAAAATCATCTATAAATGTTACATAATAGTTATTTCCACCACGAGTTGGAAATGATCTAAAATCACATAAGTCACTATGAATTAATTCTAACAAATCATTGGATTTTTCATGCACTGATTTAAAGCTTTGACTTGCAAATTTCGATTCGGTACAAGTCTCACATTTCATATTATTTAAATAATCAAGTTTGGGCAGCAAACCTAAATTATGCATTCTAAAAAGAAAACGAAAGTTTACATGTCCTAGCCTAAAGTGCCATAAATTAGATGAATCAACAATATAAGCACAAACATTATTTATTTCATTCATAGCATTAGCAAGTACATTTAGTTTGAATAATCCATCAGCAAGGTAACCCTTTCCCACAAACATTCCTCATTTAGTTAATACAAACTTATTGGACTCAAAAACTAGTTTGAATCCCTTATTATTAAGGATAGGACCAGAGACAAGATTCTTTCTTATATCGGGGACATGCAGCACGTCAATGAAGGTTAATTCCTTTCCAGAAGTGAATTTCAGAACACATTTCCCTATTCCATCCACAACAGATGCATATGCATTTCCCATAAGCAGCTGCTCGTTCCCCTCAATTTTCTGGTATGAGGAGAACATATTTCTATCACCACATACATGACGAGTCGCACCGGTATCTATCCATGCACCAATCAGCGTGGTCAGATACAAGGTTGATTTCAGAAATCATTCTAGCCAGGCATCCACCTTATTTTCAATCAGGCTTGCACGATTGTTGTTGCCTTGATTTCCAGGACCTTGATCCATTCGATGGCGACATTCTTGAGCTCTATGGCCTTGCTTTCCACAAACCCAGCAACTTCCCTTGATTTTCTTGAAGTCTTTGCCCTTCACACCAGGGACAAAGTTCTTTTCCTTCTTCTTAGTTTTCTGGAATTTCGGCTTTTGCTTTGATGAACTTCCTTCAACAACATTCGCCTTGGCTTCCATACTTGAAACCAGGCCCTTCTCATTCTTTCTGCTATCTTCCTCAATTCTCAGCCTTACTATGAGATCCTCAAGGGTCATTTCCTTACGTTTGTGCTTGAGATAATTTTTGAACTCCTTCCAAGAAGGTGGCAGCTTCTCTATAAAAGACGCCACTTGAAAGGACTCATTGATCACCATCCCTTCTACATGAATGTCATGGATGATTTTCTAGAGATCTTCAGTTTGAGAGACAACGGACTTGGAATCCACCATTTTATAGTCCAAAAATTTGCCCACGACAAATTTCTTTGAACCAGCATCCTCTGTTTTATATTTTTTTTCTCAAGTGATTCCCAAAGTTCATTGGCTGTTTTGCACACCACATAGACATCATACAACGAATCATCTAAAGCATTAAGAATATAGTTTCTGCAGAGAAAATCATTATGATTCCAGGCATCAATAGCCGTCAAAGTTTCTGTAGAAAAAATATTTTCTCCATCTGCAGTAGGTACAGTCTCGCGCAGAACATTAGCCAAATTCAGAGTTGTCAAATAAAACAGCATTTTTTGCTGCCATCTTTTGAAATCTCCACCCTTAAATTTCTCAAGCTTTTCAGAATGAGGTTTAGTTCCTGATTGTTCCATACTGTTCGAAGAGAAATGTGGTTTTAAGTGTATAATTGTTGACCCTAAAAACTAATTTGGGTCCAAACAATAATACATTCATATAGCCAGCAAAGAATCAAAATTTTGCTCACCAAGTCCAGTATAAAACACAAAATGTCCCCAGCAAAAACCACAAGGCTAAATGTCTTTGGTGTTTAAACGTTGTTTGCCATGCAAACCATGCGTTGGATTATTTTAATGAGCCAAATTATCACTCCCATCATCAATTTGGTCTCTATTGACTAGTCTAGATTCTTTATTTTCGTTCTCGATGAACACATTTCTTCTCCACCCGTGAAATAGGGAGTAGATCAGTGCTCATTGATTATGCTAATTGAAACTAAAGATGATACTAGGGGAAAGGATAATGCTAGGGAAATCAAAATTTTAAATCAAATTTGCAAACCACATGATGTATCACCAATAAGAAATAAGCACATTAATCAACGCTTAAGTAATAATCCAATCATCAATAACTACATCATTTGGTTTAAAATTTTGAAGCCATTGTTTGATAACGATTTTTTTTTATTTTTTGTATTAGTAAGTGGTACACATGAACCTTTAGTTCTCATCCCGCATTTTGTTTATTTATACAGAGAGAAATGTTAAGAGAGTCTTTTAAAAGTGAGACTTTTTGCCACCTCACAGTTTAACGTTAATTATCATGCCAATATTATAAAACATTATGCCAAAAATATAAGGTGTCAGAGAGTTCATGGAGAGTCTCATTTTTTAGAGTCTTCTTAACATTTCTTTTGTACATAAACAAAACTTCATCTACTTATGACCTGAAATAAAGAAGGGGGTGTAAGAGGAGAAAAAGATCCGTGGTTATCATTCCTTATTAGTTTTTAAAAAGTAAAAAATGAAAATGAAATAGTTATAAAACAACTCTTTGTTGATTCCATTTTTATTTTTTAACAAAAGCGATAGTGATACTTCATTGATACATTACAACACGACTACAAGAAGGGTTTCTACTGAATACAGATTCTCCAATTACCAAATCTTTGATCATCATATTTGATTACTAACAAAAAAATTATAAAAGGGCCACCACCAATGGGCAAAACAATCAAAACAGCTATAGAAGAATATATAATATATAATTTTTTATGCTTAAACAGTTCCACTATATAATCCCTCCCTGCCCTTCAAGCTTTGGTATATACAGAGAAAAATGGAAAAGGTCGGTTCAATAATATTTCTCAACCATTTGTTCATAATATGCCTGGCCGCGCCTTTAATGGTACAGAGCACCATTGAAAACCCTAGGGAGAACATTGACCAATGGTTCCAAAACCTCCCCCATGCAAAACAGAAGCTGACCAGGCTGCATTTCTACTTCCACGACGTCGTTCTCGGCCCACCCAACCGTAGTGGCGGTGGCCGACGCATCCAATACCTTCACTTGATAACAAACCAAATATATGACAAAATCACAGATGAAATTACAGAGACGAAGGAATGACGGAAGCAAGAAAGTATGAAAGTCAGAGAGAAAACGAGCGGAAGAAGAAATGTTGATTGTATTGAATTTAATCAATTGTGGTCAATTACATCAGTTATATCCCAACACTTTCTAACTAACTTGTATAGGTGACAATCCTCTACATCTCTCCTCATTCCTCCTTATCATACTCTAACCATTCAATAATTGCCACCTGTAACCTTGATACATTTCAGTTATTAGCCCCCCTCAATCTCAGCTAGGATGTCCAAGACTGAGATTGATACAATGCTTGATAAAAGGAGGACTATGCAACCCTTTAGTAAGTATATCAGCAACTTGATTGTCAGTGGAAACATAATGAACACCGATATCCTTCTTTTGCACTCTTTCACGAACGAAATGATAATCGGTATCAAGGTGTTTGATTCGGGAATGAAACACTGGATTAGTGTTGAGTGCCAATGCTGAGAGATTGTCACAATACAATGCTGGAGGACCAAGTAAAAACTCATGTACATCTTTCAGGAGTAACCGTATCCAACACACATCTGCAGCACAGTTTGCTAATGCCTTATATTCAGCCTCTGTGGAACTTCTGGAGACTGATGATTGTTTCTTGGATTGCCAAGAGATAGGATTAAGACCAAGAAAAACAACATAACCTGTGATGGACCTCCTTGTATTAATATCAGTTGCCCAATCTGCATCAGAATATACTGAAATTCGTGTATTTGAGTCTGCAAAATATGTAAGACCATAGTTTGTAGTCCCTTGAAGATACCTGAGTATCCTTTTGACCAAGAACATGTGTGCATCAGTTGGATTAGTCATATACTGGCATACAACATTCACAGAGTGAGCTATATCAGGCCTAGTAAATGTTAAATACTAAAGTGCACCAACGATGCTCCTGTAAGCACTCGAATCAGCTAAAGGTTGACCTTCAGAAACTAGCAACTGTGTATGTGGTTTTGAAGGAGTCGGGGTTGGCTTACAACTCTCCAATCCAGCCTTTTTAATAAGTTCCTTTGCATATTTTGCTTGACTGATAAACAGATCACCATTCTCTCTGTATTGAATTTGTAGCCCCAAGAAATATGCTAGCTTCCCTATGTCTTTTAAATCAAAAAGTTGACTTAGGGCAGTCACCACATCTTGAACTTTGGAAACGTTAGACCCTGTAAGAATTATGTCATCTACATATAAAAGTAGAATGACAATATCTTTGCCATCTGCTTTAACAAACAGACTAGTATCAGCTTGAAAGACCGTGAACCCCAGGGATGGTAGCACACCTGTGAACTTTGAATTCCAAGCTCGTGGAGCTTGTTTGAGACCATAGAGGGATTTGGCAAGCTTGCAAACATAATCTGGTGTTTTTGAATCCACAAAACCTTATGGTTGTTTCATGTATATTTCCTCCTGCAATTCTCCATGTAGCAAGGCATTCTTAATGTTTAATTGTCGAAGCTCCCACTTGTGACTTGTAGCTAAGGCAAGAATTAATTGTACTGTAGTATGTCTGACCACAGGGCTAAACGTCTCAGAATAATCTAGCCCATGTTCTTGTGTATAGCCTTATGCAACCAACCGTGCCTTGTATCTTGATATGCTTCCATCTGGATTTTTCTTCAATTTGTAAACCCACTTACTCCCAATAATTGTCCTGTTGGGAGGTTGAGAAACCAGTGTCCATGTACCTTGCCCTCTAAGGGCATCAAACTCATCTTGCATGGCTTGCTGCCAATTTGCATCACTTGCAGCTGCTTTAAAAGTCTTTGGTTCTTCAATATCTATAATCTCAGCCAGGAATGAGTAACCACCACAACATATAGACCCATCTTCAATATTTAGAGACTGTAATTCAGGTAACTGTGCATAAAGAGCAGTGTAATCCCTTCTCGAAATTGTACCAGTTTGTAACCTAGTGTTCATAGAGTGTGTTCTGGGCACATCACTAGGTGAGGGATGAGAAGATTGTTCCCAGTCAGGGATAGAGATAGGAAGTGATACCTGAAGTTGAGTTGGATCGAGGACAGGTAACAAGGGTTGATGCAGATCTTGTACTGGAGTAGGTGAGTATGATGCTAGTGTTTCAGATTCCTGTGAATTTGTTACAGCCTATGAACTATCAGAAGATGTATGAGGAACATTTGGTGCTCCCAGTAAAGAAGAATCATCAGAAACTGGTCATGACTTTGACTATCTTGTATATTTGGAACTCTGAACTGAACTATAACTGGAGATGAATGTATTAAAGGCTGTATATTACCATTGCTTGACATTACAGAAGACTGATACTTAGCTGGAAAAACAGTTTCATCATGAATAACATCCCTGGAGAGAATTAACCGTTTTGTTTGCAAATTTTAACATATAGCCCCTTTATACCTTGAAGCATAGCCTAAGAAAACACAAACTAATGTTCTAGGCTGAAACTTACTGTCATTATAATGTCTCAAATAAGGATAAACTGCAGAACCATATACCCTCAAATCCTGAAGAGATGGTGCTTATCATACAGGCAATAAAAAGGGGGAATTCATCTGTAATGTTTTACAAGCCATCATATTAATCAAGTAAACAACATGTGCACATGAATGAAACCAAAATTCTTGAGATAAGCCAGCAGCATTCATCAAAGTTGTTGCTGTTTCTACTATATGTCAATGTCTCCTCTCAACTAACCCGTTTTGTTGAGGAGTATAGGGACATGAAATCCTATGAATCATCCTTTTGGACTGCATAAACTCTTTGAATACACCATTTACAAATTCTCCACCTCCATCTAATTGTAAACTTTTAATATGAATCCCAAATTGAACCTCAACATATTTATAAAATTTGACAAATACTGAGAACACTTCAGATTTATTATAAAGTGGGAAAAGCCATATGTATCTTGTACAATCGTCAACAAATACAACATAGAACCTATATCCTTCTATGGATTTTACAGAAGACGGGCCCCAAACATCTGAATGTATTCTATCAAAAGGTAACACACATCTAGAACCATCATGAAAGAAAGGTTTTCTAGTAATTTTCCCATGGATACAATCAGTGCACATATCATGCTTATTATCTGTGGAAACTGGAATATTAGACTTAGCTAACATAACTGTCAACACTTCATTTGTGAGATGGCCCAGCCTTTGATGCCATAGTGAAGACTTTATTAACTGCCCAACGAATGCACTTGGCTTTTTCCATAATGTCACAGGAATCTGAAACAATTCTTGAGGCCTACTCCTTCCTTTGTACAAGATCCCCCTTGTCACCTTGTCTTGCACAAAGAAAGATGTGTCATCACAGATAAACCAACACCTATTATCCTTGCATAATTGTTTTACGGGCATAAGATTGACAACTATTGATGGAACATGTAATACATTCTTCAAAATAATGGAATGAGATGGTGTTTTAACAACTGTGGAACCAATATTTTGAATCGGCAAACCTTGACCATTGCCAATCCTAATTTTCTCTGAACCTTCAAATGGAGAAACTTGATTAAGGCTTGCTAGATCCGAGGTCATATGATGGGAAACTCATGTATCCATGATCCAAGTTGCTACATTAGAGTATGATGGTGAAGCTTGTGCAGACATGATTTGCGTTTGAGGTTGCATGGGATAAAAAAAATCTAGTATAGGTTGTTGAACCACATGAGATGCAGGTACTGATGCTTGATAAGAGCAATGAGCAGCATAATTTGGTTGATGTGGAATCACATGAGATGAACCCTGACTCATAGAAGCAAGAGAAACAGGTGGTCCAGATGGTTGATAGGAATAATTGCTCCTATGATAGCACTCATGAGCAATATGACCCATTTTTCCACATATCTAACATTCAGTCATAAAATGTGGTGAATTATTCTGAGAGTTTCTGTAAAAACAGGTAGGTGCAGTATGTCCTCTTCTTAGACAAATCTGACACTCAGGATACAGTGTGATTCTTGACTCAGTATTTCCATTCCAGTCACTGTTACCTCTATAATTGTTAGACCCCTTGCCTTTATATCCAGACCTGAAATTGCCATTTCCCCTTGGTTGACCTCCATTAAGACTTGAAGAAAACTGTGACTGTTTATAATTATTGGATGGATGATCCATATGACCTATAAAACCAGTACTAGGACCATATGAATTTTCATATGGAAAATATGCTTGTTGACCCATTTAAGACTGTGGAAAGAATGGAACCTATTGTGGTAAAGGACTTGAAGTAATAGTACCAACAGTACTAGATAGCTCACTTGGAGAGGAATTAGAGCTAGAAGCCCTACCACTGTAGTGAGAACTGGTACCTGTAGAAGTGTTCTGCATATACAATGCTGCCATGTTTTGTGGTAGAGAACTCAAGATAACATCATTCTCCCTCTCTGCTCCTAACAATAGAGCCCTAAATTCATTCATGGTAACAATAGACTCTCTTGCAAGAATGACCGTTCGAATCGTAGCATATTCTTTGGGCAGCCCCGCAAGAGCAGCAATCATAACATCGTTATCTGATATATATATATATATATATATATATATATATATATATATATATATATATATTCCCCAACAACAGTTAATTGATCCCTTATAGACTTGATTCTTAACAAATATTTATCTATTGAATCACCACCTTTTTGCACTGTATGTAATTCTGTCTTCAAATGATTTACACCAATTTTGGACACAGATACATATCTATCCTCAAGATTAGCCCATGCATCAGCAGCAGTCTTACATCCAATTACATGCTCAATAGCATCATTTGATAAAGTGGCTATTAACAGACTTAACAAAGCCAAATCTGTAGTCTCCCATTCTTGAAAGGCAACTGACACCACATTAGTAACTCCAGTTTCAGCACTGACCACAAATTTGGGTGGACAGATCACAGAACCATCAAAATGATCAAAAAGTTTGTACCCTTTAAGCACCGATCTGAATTGAAATGACCACTTAGTGTAATTGTGATCATTCAACTTAATAGTCAACATTCGCAATAGACCCTTAATTTTCACAGAAGAAGAAGTCGTAGCTAACAAACTCCAACAAAACAATCAACTCTAACTATCTTTGACAAATATTTAAGCAATCTTTGAACAATTTTCCAAGAAAACAATCAACTTCTAACTAAGTCCTCAACTACAAATTTACAAGATTCACTGGCATTGGCCTTCTTCATCCGTGACACAGAGTAAATGGCATTGGCCTTCTCAAAAATACTCAATACAAATCTATTTATTTATCCAACGAATACTGACATTGGCCTTCAAACTTATACACAGATCTATCAAATTCTACCTTAACAATATATCAAGACACTAGAAAGCTACTCAATTGCATCAAAAAATTTCCAACAAATTTCCAAGAAACGGGAATTACAACAAACAGCAGAATATCAAACATAGAACCTGAAGAATTTCTTCTGATATGAACAACCCATGCACTGAAATCAACAAGAACACCTTCCAATCGCAATCGCCAAAAAAACCCCAAATTCTTGATAAAGATCCCAAATCGCCAGAAAAACCGCAATCGCAAGAACAATCACAATCGAACAATGGACTCAACAACCCACAGAAGATCGTAGGCTCTTGATACCATGATAACAAACCAAATATATGACAAAATCACGGATGAAATTACAGAGATGAAGGAATGAAGGAAGCAAGAAAGTATGAAAGTCAGAGAGAAAACAAGCGGAAGAAGAAATGTTGATTGTATTGAATTTAATCAATTGTGGTCAATTACATCAATTATATCCCAACACTTTCTAACTAACTTGTATAGGTGACAATGTGAACACGGAAATTCCTGCGATGAAAGAGATAAGAACACGTGTACAAAATAATATTTTGTATTAATTTTCGGGGTTACAATCTCTTTTACAATTTGTTCCTCTGATTCGATCTTCGTAAGATGTTGGTTTGTGGATGTTGTTGATCCGAGGGCCGTCAAGACTTGATCTTGGATGAACGAGAAGTTTCTTCAAGGGGGGTTAGTGGCTTGATCTTGAAGGTAGATGAACGTTTCTTCAAGGGCCATTGGGCTTGATCTTGAAGGTTGGATGGACGACGAACGATGAATGATCTTCAAGGGCTTTTGGGCTTGTTCTTGAAGAACGGATGAATGACGAACGATGAACGAACTTTAAGGGCTTTTGGGCTTGATTCTTGAAGAACGAATGTTGTTGGTCCAAGGGTCATTGGGGCTTGATCTTAGAGGAACGGGTGTGTTGATCTAAGGGTCGTCGGGGCTTGATCTTGGAAGGTTGAACGAAGTTTCTTCAAGGGCCGTCGGGGCTTGATCTCCAAGGTGGATGATTGTTGATCCAAGGGCCGTCGGGGCTTGATCTTGGAAGAACGATGAATGAAGAGAGTTTTCTTGATCCTTCGGGATTTGCTTGAGAGCTTTTAGAGTTTCAAAGCTTCAAGGTTTTGGTGTGATGTGAATTCGTGTCCTTGTCTTGTGATGGAGACGCCTATTTATAGACTTTGAGAATGAATCACCACCACTAATTTTCTTGGTGAGGTAAGTAGATGTTGTAGGTGAAATGGGTGGAAGGTTGTAGGTGAATTGAGTGTGGATGTTGTTGGTGAAATGAATGGAGGTTGTAGGTGAAGTGAGTGTATGTTGTTGGTGAAATGAATGGAGGTTATATGTGAAATGAATGGAGGTTGTAGGTGAAATGAATGGAGGTTGTAGGTGAATTGAGTGGAAGGTTGTAGGTGAATTGAGTGGAAGTTGTAGGTGAATTGAGTGGAAGGTTGTAGGTGAATTAAGTGGAAGTTGTAGGTGAAGTAAGTGAGTGAATGATGTAATTTTAATACAATGGTCAACATTTATTTCACCGAAATTTCAATGTCTACAGTTGTAATTTCAATGCAATGGTCAACGTTTATTTCACCAAAATTTCAATGTCTACAAACACCCCCACTACAAGGCGCGTCGTATACATGTGTTTGTCACGTGTAGAAGATGCGTTTTGAAGTCCTTTAACGTAGATGTCGATCCAAGGGCCGCCGAGGCTTGATCTTGAATTTAGCTGGAAGGTTTTCTGGTTTCCTCCAATTGTTGATTTTCCACAGGCTTAATCTTGAACTGGGTTTCTGGCTTCCTCCAAGGATCTGAACTTACTTTCCACATACTCGATCTTGAACTGGGTTTGATTCAAAGGTGGTGGACACTTGATCTTGAATCGATTTTGTGATCTCTTCAAAGGCCATCGGGGCTTGATCTTGAACTTAGACAGGACCATGAGCGATTTCAGGATTTGGAGACCTGGCAGGCAGGCACGAGGCGGAGGTGATGGCCTGTTTCTTTTTTCATTCTTTCCAATTCATATTGAAGAGGGTTAGGGGATGAATCAGTACGTACATTTGTTGTGTTTGCTGATGATCCACAAGATTGATGTTTCATTGTCACTCGTCTTATTTGTTCTCCAGGCAGATGTGGTATCTTCTCTGGAAGTACATCAACAGCTGAAGATGAGTACTTAAGAGTGATGCTAGGTAAGCAATCAGGGAAGGGGTTCCAGGCAGTCAGTTCTAGAACGGAAGGTTAATTCCAAGTGCCGACTGAGTACTCTCTTTCTCCTTGTCCTCCAGGTAAGAACAAAGACAAGGAAAATGAAAGGGAGAGAGCATGATATGAGATACTCTTGTTTTCGACCTTGATGATATGAGATACTTTTGCTTTCAAATAAGTAGTGGTGATTTGACAGCGTTGCACGGCAAGGCTTTGCTCTTCGACGACGGTGCTAGTGAAAGGTTGTTGAAGCTTCTTGAGTCCTTTAGATAGGGCAGCGATGCTGAGCTTGGATCTGACTTAGACTTTTCCATCTGGATTATGCGATTCTACAGGAAAGACGTTGTGTTGTTGTGGCCTGTTCCAGCTCATCATTGAATCTTCTGCTTTAATTTGTGGCATAGCAGAAGTGGTGCGCAACCTTTGCATTTGAATGGTCCTTCATAGCACTACTTCTTAGCAACTCATCCCTGCTTGGCAGCTTCAGTGTAAAGGGCCAATATCTGATTCACTGTCATAAGGTATTTGCCGAAGGAATTCGTGACCTTGACAACAGTTGAGGATGAGTGCTCGAGAGCAATGCTAGGAAAGTAATCAGGCAAGGTTTCTAGGCAGTCAATTCCAGATCGGAAGTTTGATTGCAGGTTCCGACTGACTGCTTTCTTTGTCTTCATCCTGCAAGCAAGAGCAAAAGCAAAGGAAAAGACATGGAAAAAGCATGATATGAGATACCTTTGCTTTTGACCCTGATGATATGAGATACGTTTGCTTTTGAAGAAGCAGCGGATGGATCAGCGCATGTATTGGTTGCGCTTGTCTCCACATGCTTCGATGTATCAATTTCCCTTGCATGTTCTTTAGGCATATGTGGTATCTTTTCTGGAAGCACAAGATGTTGAAGATGAGTACTCGAGAGCAAGGCTAGGTAAGCAATCAGGGAAGGGGTTCCAGGCAGTCGGTTCTAACTCGAAAGGTTGATTCCAAGCGCTGGCTGATTGCTCTCTTTCTCCTTATCCTGCAGTGAAGAGGGATGACAAAGAAAAGGATATGGAGAAAGCATGCTATGAGATACTCTTGCTCTCAACCCTGATGATATGAGGTACTTTTGCTCTTAGAGGAAAGAGTATAAGATTTTGATGCGGGTGTAAACTTTTCAATCGAGAGGGGTTTCTGGTTGAGAAAATGAGCTGATCATTTTGAGCGACTTGATCGAAGAGGTGTTCTCGAAGAGGAAGACAACTGAGTATGCTGAAAGGCTTGGTTGCAGATACCTTCTTGATAAGGAAGAAGTGTCAGGCATCTTGGATGTGTGCCTTGCCATGGAGGATGAAGGTCGACCTATATAGGGAAGGGCGCAATATCAGGTAGTGGTGCGGAGAAGGCCTTGTCTCCCACTCTTGTCGACAAAGTGTGGTAGTTGGAATAGTGGACTTCACGCGTTTTCAACTTTGTCAGAGATCTTTGATAAAGTTGCACATGCTATCCGAAAAGCTGAGATTGCATCTGAAAAGTGTTAACGGACTTTATGCAGGAAAATTCGGCTTTTGAAATTCAGAGAGTGGTGTCTCTTCAATTTTTGAATTAGTGGTTGTGTTACCTCTTCTTTTATAGGGGTGTCGATCACATCCAACATGCACACTTTGAAGATTGCTCGCTTGTGAGAATTATCTCTAGTGTATTTCTGAGATTTTACTTCATTCAACCCTTTTTTTTTACCATTTCTGAAAATGGCTTACCCATCTAACATTTGCCTAGATTTAAGTCTCATGAGTGATACAGGTGCGCCACGTCAGGGTAATATATGGCGCCCATCCTTCTTATCTTCTAATGGCCTTCTTAGAGTTAAAGACTCTGTGATGGGGGATGCGACAGCGGCTACGGTAGTAGCTAAGAACCTCCTCACTCCTAGAGACAATAGGCTGCTTTCAAGACGGTCCGATGAGTTGGCTGTTCAAAAGTCTCGGGCTCTCACTGTTCAGTGTGCGGGCTCTATGTCCAATATGGGCCAACGCCTACTTGCTCGAACTCGCTAAGTTGAATCATTGACGGCCGAGGTGGCAAGTCTTGGACGAGAGATCAAGCGGCTCAAGCGTGAGAATAGAGAGTTGCTCAAGCTTGCAGATAATTATTCAACGAGTATGAAGAGAAAGCTTGATCAGCTGCAAAAATCCGAAGGTTGGATTCAAAATGACCATCAGAGGTTTATGGCTTTCTTCCAGATACACATTTTGCCTTCAACATCTGGAGTTGGACCAAGTATTGAGGCTCCGAATAATCTATCTCCAATGCCTCCTTCTTCTAGTGTTCTACCGAGAACTGAGGCTTCACACGAGTGACATTTGTGGAGGCTCCCTTTTTCTTCTTTTCTTTTCTTTTCCGTTTTTTTGTACACACTTGTAATTTCTTAGAGATATCAATGGACATGCTTTATTTTATTCAATATGTTGTGCTAAATACAAATAAAACATATATCTAACTAAGATGTGTTACTTCCTTTTTTTTTTTAGATGGTGCTTGATGCATCATTTCCTTTTAGATGGTGGCTAGTGCACCCATTTCCATGGTGACTGGAAGCATCATTCTATCACCACAACCCATTTCCTTTTTTTTTTTTTTTTTTTTTGACTTGTTTTTTTTTTTTTTTTTTTTTGACTTGTTAATAGTAGTATGCACTTGTGAGTAGTGGCTTGAAGATGGCACAGATGGGTTCCTCAGTGGGCTTCCTCACTGTACTGCACTCTCCGCATACGGACCATGTTCATTTGCTTCTCTGGAGACCATCATTTGCACAGTCACTGCAGGGGGAGAGGATAAGCTTGTGGAGGGCATGGCAGCTTGGGCGAGGAAGAGTGCCACGGTAGCTTGCAGTAGTGTGTCACTTTTTACTGTGTGGTGCTGTGCAAAAGACTGTAGCGGGATTTCGTTGTGTAGTGCCTTTTGGTCACGGTTTTCCCTCGATGGTGACGTTGGTGTGATGATCACCTTTGTAATACGACTTTGTAACCAAATCATTCCTTTAAAGAAATAAAGTATTCATATTTTGAATTTGCTTTTTATTCTTCAAATTGTTTGTGTTTTTTTGTTGATGTGACTATACTTGAAGTTTTGAAGTTTCAAGTTGCCTACGTACCCTCGATTGAGAAAGGATCAAGTCATGACGTAGTTCAAATGAGTGATGTTTTTTTTTTTTTTTTTTTTTTTTTGTAGATGGTTTTAATGGTGATTTTGATGATGATTTTGCCATACACAGTTTATGCTCTTGTGGGCCAGGAGCGTTGTACCTCGTGCAGTTTAAGCTCATGCAGGCGAGGAACCTTATGTGTTTGTTTTAGGGGTAGTAGCGCTTTAAGAATCTGCCATTGATGGGGCCGATCTTCAAGCCATCTTCTGCCATGATTAAGTAGGCGTCGTTGGTGTAGACCTCTTGTATCACGTATGGTCCATCCCACTTTGATGTGAACTTGCTTTTTGTCTTGTGAGTTGTGATGATAGGCATACGCAATGCGAGGACTAGATCTCCTGTTTGGAAAAACCTTGGGCGGACCTTCTTGTTGAATGCCTTGGATAGCTGTGCTTGGTAGCATTCTAAGTGTTGTTGAGCTTCGAGCCTTCTCTCATCCAGCGATTCCAGTTCTTGAAGACGCAATTTTGCATTCTCTTCATCAGTTAAGCCTTCTTGTATGGCCATCCTTAGTGAGGGGATTTGACTTTCGAGCGGTAGAACAGCTTCCACGCCATATACAAGAGAATAAGGCGTAGCTTGGGTAGAAGTCATATGTGTCGTCATATATGCCCAAAGTGCTTCGCTTATTCTTTTGTGCCAGTCTCTCTTTGTTCGGTCGATCACCTTCTTCAGGAGGTTGCACAATGTTTTGTTAAATGCTTATGCAAGACCGTTGGCCGGAGCATGATACATGGAAGACTTATGCTGTTTGAACTTGTATTTCTTGCAGACCTCGTCCACGAGTCGGTTGGAGAACTGTTTTCCATTGTCAGTGATGATGTAACGAAGCACACCATATCAGTCGGTGATATGTTCCTTGATGAAACGGACGATAGTTTCCTTCTTGGCTTCCCTTAGGGGTATGGCTTCAGCCTACTTGGAGAAGTAATCTGTTGCAGCTAGGATGTAAGCTTCTCCTGCAGATGACTTTGGTGCAATCGGCCCTACGACGTCCAATCCCCATGCATTGAACGACCATGAAGCAACAGTAGGGTGTAATGGCTCAGGTGGTTGATGTATGAAGTTGGCATGGAATTGGCAAGCTTGGCACCTTTTGGCATGTTCCAGGCAATTTTTCACCATGCTTGGCCAGTAGTAACCCATTCTTTTAAGCTGGAAATGTAGATTTGGTCCACACTAATGAGCCCCGCATACGCCTGAGTGTGCCTCTTCTATGGCTTGATTAGCTTCTTCTTCACCTAGGCATCTCAGAAGTATTCCTTCAAAAGAGCATCAGTAGAGCGTCCCTTTGTAGTATAGAAAGCGAGGTGCTTGTCGACGTATTTCAGAGCGGTGTCTAGGATCATCTGGAAATTTTCCATGCTTCAAGTAGTCGATCAGCGGCTGTCTCCACTTTTCAGCGTCGACTGAAAGTACTGAGATAACATTTGTATCATCCAATGGCATTTCAGTGATGAGCGGGATCACCCATCTTTGGCAAACTGGCACGTCTGTAGCTTCGTCTTCTCCTAGTGTCATGCTCGAGGCTAGGTTGGCGAAAGCGTCTGCCATTTGATTTTCTTTTCTTGGCACATGTTCTAGTGTCACGGCCTCGAACTTTTGCAGCAATTGAGTTGCCTGCCGGAAGTATGGGACGAGATCATCTTTCCTCACTTCATATTCAGTTAAGAGTTGATTGATTATGAGCTTGGAGTCGCCATACACCTCAAGGGCTGTGATTTCCATGTTGATTGCCATTTGGAGCCCGATGATCAGTGCTTGGTACTCAGCGATGTTGTTGGAGCATAATTCGCTTAGTTGGAAGGAATAAGGTAGTATTTGCCTTTGTGGCGACATGAATACTACTCATGCCCCTGCTCCGTCTGCTCATGCGGATCTGTCGAAAAACATCGTCCATGTCAGGAAGATGTCGACGTAGAACACTTCCTCGTCAGGCAAGTCGTCTGAGATTTTCCAATCACCTGGGATTGGGTGATCGGCAAGGAAGTCTACTAGCGTTTGTCCCTTGACGGCTTTAGCTAAGATGTAGATGATCTCATACTGGTTAAGAAACAACGCCCATTTAGCAAGTCACCCCGTCAAGACTGGTTTGGACATAACGTATTTAACCAGGTCAGCTTTAGCAACCAGGTGGATAGTGTAAGCCTGCGTGTAATGCCTGAGCTTTTGGATGGCGAACACCAAGGCAAGGCACATCTTTTCTATTGGGGAGTAGTTCAACTCAGCGCCGGTGAGGGTTTGACTGAGGTAGTAGAGCACTCATTCTTTCTGGGATTCATTTTCTTGTGCCAAGAGTGCTCCAACTGAACTTTCCTGAGCGGCGATGTACAATATGAGCGGCTTTCCAAGCACAGGCGCCCCCAGGATAGGTGGACTTGATAAATACTTTTTTATGCTTTCAAAAGCATTGTGGTATGCTTCGTCACATACAAACGGAACATCCTTCTTCATGAGTCGACTGACCGGTTGACAACGCCCTGAAAGGTTAGAGATGAAGCGTCTGATGAAGGCTAGTCGTCCTTGTAGACTTTTCAGCTCGTGCAGGTTTCTTGGCTCATGCATACTTTGAATGGCCTTGATCTTTGATTGGTCCACTTCAATGCCGCGGTGCTTGACAATGAAGCCGAGGAACTTTCCAGAGGTAACGCCAAATGCACATTTCAACGGGTTCATCTTGAGGTTGTATTTTCGTAACCTTTCGAACACTATTCGTAAATCTTTTTAAGTGATCAGATCTTTTCTTTGTCTTGACCACCACATCGTCTACATAACATTCTACGTTTTTGTGTAGCATATCATTGAAGATTTTCTGCATTGCGCGTTGATATATAGCTCCAGCGTTCTTTAGACCAAAGGGCATCACCTTGTAGCAGTAGATACCTTTTGGTGCGAAAAGCTGTTAGTTCCTCGTCTTCGAGAGCCATGCGAATTTGATTGTACCCAAAAGAGCCGTCCATGAATGACAGTGCCTCGTGGCCAGTGGTTGCGTCCACCATGATTTCAATGATTGGCAGGGGGAAGTCGTCATTCGGGCAAGCATTGTTGAGGTCTCGGAAGTCTACGCAAACACGTATTTGTCCGGATTTCTTAAGGACAATGACGATGTTGGAGATCCACTTGAGGTATTGCACCTCTCGAATGAAGCCTGTCTCGATTATCTTGTCAATCTCAGTCTCAATTTGTGGGATAAGCTCGGATCGATAGGGTCTTTGAGTTTACTTTATCGGTCGCGTTCTGGGCTTAATTGCAAGATGATGCATATCGATGATAGGGTCAAGGCCGGGCATTTCTTTGTAGGTCCAAGCAAATACGTCTTTGTACTCTAATAACAACTGGTAATATTCCTCTATCTCGTCCGCACTTAGTAGTGCACTTACGAAGATAGGCTTTGGTTCTTCGCTTATGCCTAAGTTGAGTTCCTTGAGATAATCAACCGTGGCTTGCCCCCCATCTTCAAGCTGTGGTGGTGCAGCAATGACATCTTCCCCGAGGATTTCGTCTTCTTTTCCTTCATAGATCGTGATGTGGAAGACATCTTGGACCTCTTCTTCAACGCTGTTCTTTCGAGCTTTGTATTGTTTTGAGTCACAAAACTCTATGCAAGCGCGGAGTTGCCCTGATTTTTTTAGGGCAACATTTAAGTTCTGTCCTGAGTCCATAACCTCTTGAATTAAATCAGCTTCGATCATGTTGACAATCTCAGCTTCATCTAGGCTTAAAAGTGTATTAACAATGGTTTCTTGCCCCATTTCTGACTAGTGAATTTGTGGATGCAACGTAGGTTTCATGTGTGATTTCTTTGGGGCGACATAATTCCATCATTCATCTTCACTTGACTTGGAACGTGCCCCCAACGGTCGAGGTGAAGACTTTAAGTCGAAAGAGCCAAAAGTGGCATCTTCCCTAGGGATTTCATATTCTTTGTCTTCTTAGATCGTGACGGGGAAGATGTCTTAGACCTCCCATTGGGCTTGTTAGCATGAAGATTGTCCAATATGGATGATTACTTTCAGCGGTCCATTTGTGTCAACCTCCAAGATTGCTTGGCGCTTTATCCTCGAAGGAATTGAGCTTCGAATATCGCATTTTTCTGCTAGCCAGTCGAGCTTTTCTTCCTTTGACGTTGTCTTCCTATTTCTAGAAAGCTTCTTATTGTCTTCAAGTCTTTCCAAAGCTAACCGACGAGGATGAGAGCTACCCGTGTTGCTTTGCTTCTTAGGTTTTGACAACCTTTCAAAAACAGAGCTTTGGGATGTTGGCATGGTAAGCCTCTTGAAGACGGAGGTTCGGTTTTGACCACCAATGTGATTAAGTGCTGACATTCTGGGTCTTGAACGATTCATCATATCGAAGACTGACGGCCGGGGGGTGGGTTTAAGCTCCTCTTGATCTTGCTCAATACTCACACTGATGTGTTGAGTGCTAGTGTTTTTCACTTTGCTTGAAATCTTCACGGGTGCATTGGGTGTGAAACCAAGTCCAGCTTTGTTGTTGTCCACTCTGTAACCATGCTTCTTCAACTTCTTTTGAGTCTCGGTGAGGTCACGTTCTTTGTCGTTGATTGTGTTCGAAGCCTTCTTTCCAGGATAATAAAAAGAAGCGAAGTCGTACCCAGCCTTCGACATGAGTTTGTAGGCATTTGGATCAAAACCTTTTTCAGTCCTCTTGGTTGGAAGAAAGCTTGGTTCCACCACCCTTTGGCAGAGCTTTTATGAAGCCTTGTGGTGGTCTTGCAACCTTAGCATTGCCTAGCTGTGTCAGAGGTAAAATTGCATTCGTCTTGAGCAACTTTATATTATCCTTGCACCGCTGTGCATCGGCTTTGCTTGCTCCAGTTTCAAACGGGGATTGACCATTCTTTCTTCTCGACATCGGGATGTATCGGAAGACGGGTGTGTTTGGTCCATTTGAGGGCGTCCTACTCCCTTTGGTTGTTGCAGGTTTAGCAAGCTCATTATCATTTTTGCTTGAAGACGGCATAGCTTCTCCTTCTTGCTTCTTGGGCATGGCTTGCCACTCCTGTTTTTTAGGTGTTGTTTTGCCCGTGGATTTGATCTCTTTTGGAAGAGCTTCGGGTACCATGTCTTTATCCATGTAGAACTTGGCGTCTGCGAAATGTGATTCAGCTTCAGTGAATGGCTTGGTGTCGCCATAGATCACCTTCACTCCTTCTCTGTAAAACTTTAAGCATTGGTGAAGGGTGGACGATACTACTCCATTCGCGTGGATCCAAGGCCTTCCTAAGAGCAAGCTGTAGGAAGTTCTTGCATCAATCACGTGGAATATTGTGCTTGACTTGAGTTCGCCAATGGTCATCTCCACTCGGATCATGCCCATCGCTCTTTGTCCTCCTTGGTTAAAACCTTGGATTAATAGGCAGCTTAGGGATAATTCATCCACCTTGATGCCGATTGTGGTCATTGTTGACTTTGGCATGATGTTTATGGCTGATCCATCATCCACAAGCATACGGTTGACTTTATGCTTCCTTACGTATCCCGAGACGAAGAGATGACGATTGTAAGGCTTTGATCCCAACAATAAGTCTTCATCCGTGAAGCTGATTGCATCCTGGGCGGCACAGCATATGGCACATTCGTGTGGCCGAAGCTTCAAGCATTCGTTCTTGCTTTCTTGTACCTCATGGTTGTCAGGACTTGCCAAAGCCGCTGCTCGTGCTCTTCGCATCTTCTTTGGCAATCGTAGCGCTTCCTCGATGCTAAAGTGCATTGGCAGACCTTCTTTGGGCGTGAGGGTCTTTTCTTCCTCGATAGCGGTGGCTTTGCCGTTTGAAGGTTCTTCCATTTCCACCTCGACTATGTGATATGCAGCGGTAATGCACTGTTAGAAGAAGTCATCCAGGAAGTACTCGTGCAAGGAGAAGGGAATGCGTGGCTCTTGCTCCATAGGTTCCTCAGCATATGTTGGCTTAACAGCTCTTATATTTCTTTTAGGCTTCCTATTGTTGCGGCGGCGATGCTTTCTCCATTGCTCCCTCTTTAGCCTTGTGGCTTGCGGTCTTGGCTTCTTCATCTTTTTATAGGTCACTAATGTCCACCATTTTTCATCATCGGTAGGTGCGTCTTGGTTGCTTGCCCCCAGTGATGGTGGTGCAAAAGGTACCGTATGGCTTGAGCATTGGCGGGAAAGGTCAGGTGTTACTTGGAGAGGCACGGGATCCAATGATCCAAACACAATCGTGGTAGTATGTGTTGCGGCCGTGTCTTCAAGGTTGAGCTTGATTTTCCCTTGTTGAGCTAGCTTCATGATGAGCTCTTTAAGGACGAAGCACTTGCCAACAGGATGACTCACGATACGATGGTACTTGCAGTACCTAGGATCGTTTATGCGATTCATCTCTTCAGGATGCTTGCATTCGGGTAGCTCAATGACCTTCTTTTCCAGTAAGTCATCTAACATTGCAGCCATGTTAAAGTCAAGAAAAGGGTACGTCTTTTGCTCCAATTCCCTTAAGGTGTTTTTATACCTGTCTTGGGTGCGAGAAGGCTCACCTTTCTTTATCTCATTTGCTTTGTTTTTGGATGAGATCTTGATGGGTGTGAAGGAAGTTTTGATGGGGGTAGTGTTGACGATAAAAGCTTCCTTGGCGAGCTTCTTCCCAGTCTTGTCTACATTTGGGGATAACACCTTATCCTTCTTGAAGTCAGCGATCGGCTCCTTTTTCCCATGATTGGCGATACTTAGCTCCATTTCGTGGGAATGAGTTGCCAACTCCTCAGATGTTCTTGGTTTTATGCCTTGGATGATGTAATGTAACCCCCAGTGCATGCCTTGAATGCACATCTCAATGGCGGAGGTTTCAGAAAGTCGATCTTTGCAATCCAGACTTAATGAACGCCATTTATCGATGTAGTCGACAACAGGTTCATCCTTCCACTGTTTCGTACTAGTTAGCTCCAGCATGCTTACGGTGCGGCGGGTACTATAGAAGCGGTTGAGGAATTCCTTTTCTAGCTGATCCTAACTGTTGATAGACTCTGGCTCGAGGTCGGTGTACCAGTCAAAGACGTTGTCTTTCAACAAGCGCACGAACTGCTTGACGAGGTAGTCTTCATCTGTTCCAGCATTGTTGCAGGTTTCAATGAAATGGGCGACATGTTACTTCAGGTTTCCCATTCCATCGAACTGCATGAACTTTGGCGGCTGATAACCCTTCGACATCTTCAAAGCATCAATCTTCTTGGAATAGGGCTTTACGTATAGTACAGAGTCATGCGAGCTTCCTTCATACTGCGCCTTGATGGTGCTGGCGATCATCTCCTGCAGCTGCTGGATAGAGAGAGATCCCATGAGTGTCACTGCTTGGTCTGGCTCCCGCTTCTCTTCGACTTTCTCCACCGGAGGCTCCTCTTCTTCAGCGGCTTCTTTCTTTAATGGATTAACCATTGGGTCGACTTTCATGTCGGGCTTTGCATCTAGTTGGTTGACAAGTGCGGCGATTTGCAAGTCTTTTTCCTCCACAGTTCATGTGAGTTTTGTGATCGCTTCGTTCATTTGAGCTAGCTGCTCCTCAATTGAAGTTGCTCCGGTAGTCATGACTTGCATAGTTGTGCTGTCGCTCGAGTCGGCATCGAAAAACAAGGACTTGGAGTACTTCCTCTGGCTTTCCTCCCTTGGCGCCCTTAGCGAGGCCAGGGTGATCACCGGTTCGTGCCTCGGGTGCTTTTGTGCCTTCAGCGGAGTTGAGGCAGAGGTGGAAGAGGTGGCAGAAAGAGCTCTTGCCTTTTTTCGGGTTATGATGCCTGAAGTGACACCACCTGCGGTGATGACACTCTTGTTCCTTGCATTGGTTGCGAGAACAACTTATGCCTTCTTTGATGCCATTGATTTTGAGATGTGTTTAGGTTTCTTGAACGGAGAAAAATATGAGAGGTAAAGATGATCCCACCGGGCGTGCCAAATTTGTGAACACGGAAATTCCTACGATGAAAGAGACAAGAACACCTGTACAAAATAATATTTTGTATTAATTTTTGGGGTTACAATCTCTTTTACAATTTGTTCCTCTGATTCGATCTCCGTAAGATGTTGGTTTGTGGATGTTGTTGATCCGAGGGCCATCAAGGCTTGATCTTGGATGAACGGGAAGTTTCTTCAAGGGGTGTTGGTGGCTTGATCTTGAAGGTAGATGAATGTTTCTTCAAGGGCCGTTGGGCTTGATCTTGAAAATTGGATGGACGACGAACGATGAATGATCTTCAAGGGCTTTTGGGCTTGTTCTTGAATAACGGATGAACGACGAACGATGACCGAACTTCAAGGGCTTTTGGGCTTGATTCTTGAAGAACGGATGTTGTTGGTCCAAGGGTCGTTGGGGCTTGATCTTGGAGGAACGGGTGTGTTGATCCAAGGGCCGTCGGGGCTTGATCTTGGAAGGTTGAACGAAGTTTCTTCAAGGGCCGTCGGGGCTTGATCTCGAAGGTGGATGATTGTTGATCTAAGGGCCGTCAGGGTTTGATCTTGGAAGAACGATGAACGAAGAGAGTTTTCTTGATCCTTCGGGATTTGCTTGAGAGCTTTTAGAGTTTCAAAGCTTCAAGATTTTGGTGTGATGTGAATTCGTGTCCTTGTCTTGTGATGGAGAAGCCTATTTATAGACTTTGAGAATGAATCACCACGACCAATTTTCTTGGTGAGGTAAGGGGATGTTGTAGGTGAAATGGGTGGAAGGTTGTAGGTGAATTGAGTGTGGATGTTGCTGGTGAAATGAATGGAGGTTGTAGGTGAAGTGAGTGGATGTTGCTGGTGAAATGAATGGAGGTTGTAGGTGAAATGAATGGAGGTTGTAGGTGAATTGAGTGGAAGGTTGTAGGTGAATTGAGTGGAAGTTGTAGGTGAATTGAGTGGAAGGTTGTAGGTGAATTGAGTGGAAGTTATAGGTGAATTGAGTGGAAGTTGTAGGTGAAGTGAGTGAATGATGTAATTTTAATATAATGGTCAACATTTATTTCACCGAAATTTCAATGTCTACAGTTGTAATTTCAATGCAATGGTCAACGTTTATTTCACCAAAATTTCAATGTCTACAGACAATCCTCTACATCTCTCCTCATTCCTCCTTATCATACTCTAGCTATTCAATAATTGCTACCTGTAACCTTGATACATTTCAGTTATTACACATCACCCACCTTCTTCGGCCGAGTCAACATCTTCGACAACCCTTTGACCCAGGGACCCGAACCCGGTTCCAAGCTCGTGGGTCGGGCACAAGGGCTATATGGGTTTACCTCATAGGAGGAAGTGAGCCTGCTTATGGCTATGAACTATGTTTTCAGGAGTTGGAAGCACAACGGCAGCAGCCTCACCGTTTTGGGGCGGAACCAGGTTGGGCAGTCCGTTAGAGAGTTGCCCATCGTCGGTAGAACCGGTGTTTTTCGGTTGGCACGTGGATTTGCGTTGGCCAAGACTTATTTCTTTAATGCTAGTGTTGCCATTGTTGAATATAATGTTGTAGTTTTGCATTATTGAATGAGATTCGTGATGTAAAATCTGGGTTTATTTTTGAAGATATGTTTCTGGTGTATCCACAACGTGCTAATTAATGGTATTCTTATATTCAAATTATAACACAAATATTTATTTATTATTAATACGTTCTATAACTAAAATATATTATTTATGCTCATTTATATTATAACACAAAAAATAGTACATTACGTGGAAAATATTCTGCACGCAAAAATTTCTCATTTAGTTCCTATTTGTTCGATAGGTTTCGTTGTTTTCTGAAGAGAACTGCTCTTCTAATGTCCTCGTTTTGAAAACCTATGAAGTCCTTTTTTATATGAGTCATCAGATTATTCTTATGACAGATTAAACTGTCAACTTAAAAAATCCATGTTACACCGAAAGGCAATAATTTTAGGAAGTGATTAAATTAAAAAAAAAAAAATTATTTCTCTCGAGAAAACTTCTGCATTCTTCCTCTTCTACTCCACATCCCCTTCCCCTCTCCATCTCTCTCTCAATCGTTCACTCACCTTCTCTCCTCTTGTGTTTTTTTTTTGTTTTTTTTTTGTTTTTTTTTCATTTTCACGTATGAAAAAAAGGAGAGGGATTTTTTTCAAACTTTTCACCATCATTGAAAAATTTCTGATGAAAAAAGGGTTCACGCGTTCAAGAAGGGGATTCCAATTTTTGAAACGACACAATCTCAAATTTTTTTGGTGCTTTGTAACTAACTGGGTTTGAATATTATTGATAAACGATTGGATGTGTAAAGTTATTAGGCTTTATGCAATTGGATTGCTAGGTTCAAATATTCGACAAGGAGATTAGGCAGTGGCGGATCCAGGATTTTAAACTCGGGGGGTCCTATTAATAAAGGTCAAAAAAATTATAGACAAAAATAACATTGAAAATATGGTCATTTGGTCTTGAGCTTGAACCACCTGAACAAATAGATGGTCCTATTGACTTTGGCTTGAAATTTTTTTCCATATTTCTTGTTTCTAAACTACATATTTAACAAAAAACACAAAACATATGCCAATAAACAAAAATTCCATATTTCTTATTTCTAAACTACACATTTAACAAAAAATACAAAACATATACCAATTACCCAATAAACAAAAATTCCATCTAAACTCTAATGATCAAATGAGTATAAACATAAAACAACAATCATATCAATAATAGACTAAAAATCTTCATCAATATCTAATATAATTTAATTGAGATTAGATTAGAATACCAAAAAACTTACTTGAATTGTGAACCAAATAGTGGTGGCCTAGAGATTTGGGAAGGTGTGATATTGGAGTAATAAAATTATAATATGGGATTGGGTGTGGGTGTGGGATTTAGAATTTTAGGGTTTTAAAATCTGAGGAGTTGGGGATTGGAAATTGGATGAATATGTTAAAACTGGGCATTGGGGAAGCAGAAGAGAAATTTGGGTGAATATGTTATTGGGCATTGGGGGAAGCAGAAGAGCGGGAAACGGGGGAAGGGTGGGACGGTGGGGAATGATGTGGGTTGGGGGTGGGATTTAAAATAATGGACAAACACTTTGGGTGGGATTTAAAAAACAATTTAAAACAATTGGCCAAAACACTGTCGTTTTGGGCCAATTATTTTCTTTCTTCTCCGGTCATCTTCTCCAACAAGAAGATGTCGTACCTGCAACCTGCACTGCACAAGGGGTCCCCAGAAAATTTCTAACAGCGATTTAGGGTCGTCAAAGGGTCCTGGGACCTCCCAGGTCCCTCTGTGGATCCGCCACTGAGATTAGGTTTTGCATATGCAAAGGATTCGACATGACCTGAAACCTTCTTCTCTCTTCTTATTTTTTTATTTTTTGTTTTTTGTTTTATAAATTAGTATTTTGTGTAATATAAATTATTTAATTGATAACTTAATCTACCGTAAAATTAATTTGAGAACTTATCTGAAAAAGGACCTCACATGTGGTCAAAATGAGGTCACTAGGACAGCAGGTTTTTGGAATTTTAATATGTTGTATAAAGTTGGAGTTATATGACCTTGCCAAATGACAAGTAGCCTTGTGGTTTTTGCTGGCGACATTTTGTATTTTATATTGGATTTGGTGAGCAAAGTTTTGATTCTTTGCTGGCGATACGAATGTATTATACACTAAAAATAATAATTATATGGGCCACTGGTGTATTTTAAGACAATAATACTAGCTAGAATCATCACAACTTTATTATATTATTAAGCACAACCACTTAATAATATGGCAAACGATTTGAAAGCATCTTGTTAAAAAATAAGGATTGAAATTTGAGACAAATTTGCAAATGAACATGTTTGTAACTAAAGATTTCTGAGAGTTGGTTTACTTAACATAAATGAGAGTGAAAAAAATTAGATATTTATAAATTGAGTAAAGAAAGAAAATTGGATCAACTATCTCTTAGTTGATCTGATTTCTAATTGTTAAGTATTTGATTACAGAGCTTTTATTTTACATTTTATTTTTACAATAAATTGTAAGAAACTTATTGAATACTTGGATGAACACTCATTATATGCTTGTTCCCCATATTTTTAATATGTTCTAATATTTTATAATCTATTATTTGATTTTGCAATTTATGTTATCTCAATACATTATGTGCTTTTTTAAGTATAAATAGGTACTTATTTATACAATATCTAATAAATTTACTTCAATCTGTCTAAGTGCTAGGCCTTAACCCGCCGCCCGACTAGCGCCTAACGTTTTTTAGAACCTTGACATGTGGATCTTGATAACATAGAACTATGAGCAACTACCATTATATGATACTTGTAAACGGCTTCATAATTGCACTACGAGAAAGGAAACAACATAAATCATGACACCACAATCCAAAACTTAATAATTCTACATCATACTACAAATGGCTTAGAACTCAAGTAGTTAATAGTTTTTACAGGTATCATACGTCATGTGTTTGATTCTCCCCGCTCCCAACACCTAACACTGTCGTTAATAATCCAACTTGTCTTCAATGATGTTTCAAAACAATATCAAATCTAAACTACATATTAATAGGACTTCCTTTGTCAACAAAAAAAACCAATGAATTTACAATTACAACCTTTCATACATACCTGAAAAAAGTTGCTTGAAAAGAAAATAAATGTTTTTTTGGTCAGAAAAAAAAAATGTTAGAATAAAAAAATATGTGTGCATTGAAGTAATTTCGCATAAACAAGTTTTTGCTATTTTTTTTTTCACTACTCTCCAAACTCACTCTCTCTCTCTCTCTCTCTCTCTCTCTTCTTAACTATCAACCCCAAAATAAATTAAAAAAACAATATTTGAAAAAAAATAAAAAATATATTTTTTGCTAGCCCCTCTAAAACCTACTCCAACCCTTTGAGTAAAACTCAAATTTTAAATTCTAAACTTACCCCAATTTGCTACAACCCTTGGGGCAAATATGAGTTAAAACCTAAAATTCATTTCTGGGGCAAATTTAGTCAAGAATTCCCCCTAGGTTAGTGGGGCTGGCCCACTATATATGTGTATTTTTTTTAGTTTTATATTTATAAATTCATTGAATTTAACGGCTAAAATCTAATTTGATCAAATCCAAAGGTAAAAAAAAAATCTAATGGTCCATATTTAAATCCAACGGTTAAAGTAATTAAAAAAAAATTTATGTGTTTCGTATTGTTTCGTAGGCCGGTTTAGTGACTTTTCAATATTTATCGGAATCTAAATATTTTTTAATTAAAATGTTCATAAAATTAAATTAGAATAGTCTACATAATTTTATTTTTTTAAAAAAAGTTATTTTATGAAAAAATTATCCTAAATTCATTTTTTAATAATTTCGGACTAAAAATTTAACCAGGAAGAGTTGGAGGAGAAAAACTATTTCCGAATTTAAAAAATTTAAGTTTTAACTCAAGGGTTGAAGATGGTCTAAAACAAAATATATCACTTCAAAGGGTACCCTTTACCACAGTGGTGGAAAGGTATTGTGCCCTTGCATGATGACATAGATTCAAATCCCGTCGGTGGCTAATCTAAGATTTAACTTACTAACGCTATCGTTTCACTCAAAAATAAAAAAATAAAAACAGACATGGGTTGGTATCCCTTTTGGCACATTGCAAGCAGAACCTAGCAATTGGCACTTTCTAATGTCACAGTAAATTCTCTCTCAAACAACAATAGTCACCTTAAATTCTAAATAATGAGCCAAACAAGGCGACAAGAAAAATGAATCAAATGTTTCTAAGAGGATCTGGCTGCTCAATCCAAACTGAAAACTATGTTCATCTTGCGGCAGTTTTAGAATGTTCTGTGTTCTATAGACGCAACGAAACCTCGTAACTCCGATCTAATCACTAGAGCAATGCCAACTCTTAAATATCTGAACAACAAAAAGAACTCCCGGTACATTACAAAGAAGAGTTCACAATAGTCTAACTGATGCACAATTCTTAAGTCTGTCAAAATTGCGTTACAAACACAAGGACAAGAAAAACAGCGTCGAGCAGAAGATACCCTCGTTATTTTCCATCATCCTGCTGATGATTCCCCCTTTCCTTCGCTCACAGTAACGAGTGCAAGGATGGGGTTCAAGCAGAAAATTATTCATACTTCTGGCTTCCGTGCAGCTAACATTGATGAAACACCAACCCGCAAAAGACTAAAAACTTGGTTGTTTTCAAAGCCCTCTGCCATGTACAAACAATATCACTGACTGAAAGTGAACACTCGGCTTTATATTCAAAGCCCTCAACCATGCACAAACAGTATAAAGTAAATGAGATGAGATGAGCATTGAACTACGAGCATGAGAACCTAAATAAGCAGAGAATGAGAGAAGCCAAGCAATCAACGATTTTGGCAATATCAATGAATTTTCACACCCATATGGATAATTAAGACAAGGGCCTGACTGAAATAGGCGCAACACCGAGCCCAGTACCTTAACAAAACTAAATTTACCAATTGCCAATATATAGTTAAGAAGCTAAAATCACTAGGATCAATGAAATACTATATTGAAATGATTTGAAACCAGCAGCTTAGAATCACTCACTTGTGGTGATGACCATCACAAGATGAACTCCTCACTCACTCTTGATGAGACCGATACCGCAACGCTTCCACCACACAACTATCATCATTGTCCATACTGCAACTGTTGAGGAAAAGTGAACAACTTTCTGAGCAGAGGAATGAGGCCGATCAATGCTAATTGAAGCTGTTCCGAGCTATTTAAGCGCAAGCTGAGTTGTCCCGCCCCTCTATTGTTCAAATTGGCACGAGCAATCAGGTTCGTATGCCGTCCAACCGGAATCTGAGACTGTATATTGCACCCTATGGCAAGATCTCCATGCCAATCCATGACAGAGAGCCCAAGGGTTGATAGGGAACGACCCAAAGGATGGTCTTTGTCTCTCAACTGAGCCTCCAAACTACCACCATAAGCAACGTCACCATGCGCAGTCATTGCACCACCAGTCATAACCAATTGGAACCGTTTATTAGCAATAAATTTGTCTTCAACTTTCATACCAGCCGATAGAGCATCACCCAGGAGAGTAACTGAGAGACCAGCAGTAGCCTTATTCTTCCTAAAGTTACTGATCCTTGTGTCACTTCGTAGAGTATAAGCCAAGTCCTTTCCAACAGTCTGCATATCAAACCCTAATGAAGTTGCTTTCCCTTCTCCATGCTTTATTGAAGTAGCAATTTCCATTTGGACATTGGCGTCCTTCTTATCCTTGGTAACCTGGCCAGAAAAAGATAAGGGTATCTTTTCTTTAACAACAAACAGTCTTTCTGCATTTATACCCTCATAACCAACATCATGATCCCAACCATGCTGTTCCAGAACAGGTCTTACGAGCCACTGGTTGGAGGAATCTAGATACCGGTAACGGTGAGTAGGATTATCAGAATCAAAGGAAGCAGGCAATGCCAAATCTGGCATGGGAATAGGTACAGATGCTGCACCAGAACTTTCTTCTTCTACATTTTCGACATAATCACTTGGCAGTTCGTTTGATGCAGCTGCCATTTTCTTCATCAACTTCCGTCGCTTTTTCTCCTCCTTCAACTGTTTCTTCATAAAGAGCTTTTCCCTGTACTCTAACTCATCAAAATATGCCTTTTTCTGTGCTTTTGAGAGTTTTTCCACCTGGGCCTTGGTCAAACGTCTGAATGGGGGCAATTCATCAAATTCTGATTCATCATCAGAATCTGAAGATTCATCCAGATCATCGTCTAGACTGTCATCGTCACCAAACTGCTCCTCAGGCAGCTTCAACTGTGGTCTTGACTGAAGGAGTGATGAAAGCAAGAAAGGTAAAGGAGGTGCCCTAGTTCGAGTCGCAAAAGGTTTTCCAGGTGGACTATCTTGCAACTTCAATAATGCATTTGCTTCGGCCAGAATCTTGGATGCAAAGGAGAGCAATAACAAATGAGGTTTCCAAACCTGACCATTTGGCAGGACTCTTTGCCCAGCCCTATTAGTTCTGCAAGCAGAGTGGTTCTCTACTAATGAAACAGGATTCATGAGGCGCATATCCCCAGCTGCCTGACGAATGGCTTGCTGAACAACATGAGATCGTGAAGTGACAAACATGTCATAACTAGAAGCGGCACCATTTGGGCCCTCAGGTGGAGCTGATCCAGCATGAGTCAGAACCACAATTGCATTGAACCATATAGAGGGCCCAAAAATGTCTGTGATGGTGCGCAAGAGTGGCATATCACTGAAATCCCTGCTCTGCATGTCCAACCTATCAAGATACAACACAATATCTGGAGGTGTTTTCTTGATAAAGCGCTTAACATTTAGGAGAGTCTTCTCATTCTGTCGCTGGTCCGACCAGGAAGGTAAAAGTCCAGGTGTGTCAATGACCCGTACCTTAATCCCTTGCACAGTACCCACAACATCCTGAACTTTCTTTGTCCCCATCTGAAAAGCATCAGTGGTGAACCTCTTTTCATCAAATATAGAATTGACGGTTGCACTTTTACCAACTCCTGACTTTCCAAGAACCATAATGGTACAAGCAAAATCAAGGGGTTCATTCCCTGATGCCTCAAGCTGTTCCGCCATGGCACTCGCACGGTCAAAACTAAAGGCACCAACACGGCCCCCATTTCTACCACGCAGCTGCTCAGCTAATCCCAATCTGTACAAAACCTGAGCCACAACAACATTATGCGGAGTCTGCCCAAGTCTATGTGCAAGACGTAAAAATTTCACTCTTATCATCTGAAGCTTTTCACGAGTCTCATCAGACTCCTCTGTCTCTCCATTAACGGGATCCTCAATTTGCTGGTTTTGAGCATGAGATACTGTACCATTTACTCGAGGATGCTGGACCACCCTAGGCGCAGGTTCCAATAGTGGGGCAGCATGCCCAAGGCCAGCTGGACGAGCAGGAGGGGGACTTGGTTGTGTAGAATTTCCAGATGAAGAAAGAGCTGATATAGGCTGAATCTCTTGTTCTTTGTTCACTTTTGTGACTCCCTTTTCTGCCTGAATGTTTTCTTTCTTTTCAGGCTCTTCAGGCACAGCAATGTTGTTACGAACTTCAGGAGCAATTTCATCAGCTCGCTGAGGTTGATCATCTTTGTTACTTTGTGCTCTCAAATTAGTGGCACCATCCTGAATCTTCTCCGTCTTCTCAGCTGCAGATCTTTCAGAAAGAGCTGAGATCTCCCCTTCTGACGTAACAATCATTTCCTCACTATCCTCCCCAGACAGTTGTTTATCAGATGAAATGCTTTTTGGTTCAGATTTTTCCTCGTGATGCTCAGAACCCAGCACAGTGAAAGAGTCTTTCACTTCCCCATTACTGAAACCTTGATGTTCTGCATCTGTAAAAGTCAAAGTATCTCTCAGTTCTTCAGTCTTATTATACTCCTGCTTTTCTTCAATGCCAAGCGTGGCATCATTTGATTCAGCACTATCACCTTCCTGATGCACTGTATCCATGTTTCTATCAAGCAGTTCCACACCGTTATCATCTTCAAGCTTCAAAGGAACGCCATCTGAAGCACTTACTAGATCCACAGTCTTCTCATCCTGACTCTCTATGCTCAAGGAATTCTCCTCTAACTCCTGACCATTACCAGCTTCCTTCAAAATCTCCTTATTAAATTCAGTTACTTGAGGAGAATCAAGATCTTCAGTATCTAATTTTTCATCTGTAGATACTGGCTCTGAAGTTGAATTATCAAGATCATCCTTCTCGGGCTCCTTATTTTCAAGAACAACATTAGGCTTTGAATCAACCTCACCCACACTTGTCAAACCTACTATTTCCGCACCAGTAATAATCTCAGATACTTCTTTCACCTCAACGTCTTGGCTCCCCACCAAGCCATCATCCGCAAGTCCATTTAATTCAAAATTGTCTTTTTCAAACTTCACATTCTCGAGAACTACAGACTTTACATCAGCCTCATCCCCACATGTCAAACCTGATATTCCTCCACCAGCCTCAACCTGAGTAACTTCTTTTACTCCATCTTCTTGGCTGCCCACCAACCCATCATCTGTCAATCCATTTGTTTCCTCAGTGACTGCTTCCTTTTTAGTCTGTTCATCATCAATTCCGCCTGCCACTCCAACCTCATCATCTCTGTTCCCACCCACAACATTTTCCACCTTCACTTCAGCATCATCATCATCATCAGATTTCCCAACCTCATCAGGAACTTCAATTGCCTCTTCAAATGTTTCGACACTAGGACTCTCAATAGGAGACGCCAACCCCAAGCCACCAACCGTCTCAGTCTCTCTTTCTTCACCAACAACAGCAGCATCCACTAAACCATCTTTACTGCCCTGCTCCTGCAAATTCTCCTGCGTCTCTATTGCCTCCTCGAAAACTTCATCTTCCGCATCATCCTTGAGTCCATTAGACCCCTCTACAACCCTCTCCTCAACAACCTCAACATCCACACCCTTGTTCTCCCCCACTTCAGACCCACCAGCAATCTTATCACCATTTTCCATCCCCAAATCCTCAATATGCAGCCTCAAAACCCTAGATTCACTAAAACCCAGAAGAAGAAGAAAGCCAATTATCAGATTATTCAACTCAAATCCCCCAAACAAAAAAACAAAAAACAAAATTAATCACAACTAAAAAAGACTCCAAATTTTACAACAAAAGAGCATTCAACAAAACCCTTAACATTTCCAGTATGTACCTATCAATCACTAATAACAAAAAACAATTGAAACGAAACACCCCAGATCCCACCTTGAATTTTCATTAGGGTTTATGCAGAAAAAGGAATTAAAAAAACCAATTCGAGACAAATTAAATGAATGCAGCGGATAAAAAGCTTACCAGGTTTTCTGGGTTGATAGAGATAAAGGCTCTGCCTTTCGTCTCGCTTCGATTCAGAGAGAGAGAGAGAGAGAGAGAGACTGAGGCTCGGGGATTTTCTTCTATTTGTGTATTAGATATCTCTACTAGGCTTAAACCAGCAGCCTAATTAACGATAAGAGTCTGATGGACGGTCAAAAATGATTGTGGGGATTTGATCTGATGGTCAAGAATCTTACATCGACGTCATCGTGAAAGTCGTTGATCGGGATGACGTGGGCTAGAAACTGGAAAAAGGGTTTCCTCTTTGGGTCTACTATTTGCCCTTTGGGCTTTGCGCACGTGCGGATCAGCTGCCGATTTGATAGCTCCTTCAATTGTCACGTGACTTATGCCCACCGTCCGATTGACGACTCGATGATCAACACTTTTGATTGATCACGGATTCACGATGAAAGGTGGGAAAATGTTTATTTTTATTTTTTATTTTAGAACAATCAGTATTATCTACCAGAAGAGGGGTAGGCTTAACCTCACAATGTATTCTTAATAATATGGTTCAAATTCATCTTTGTAAGAATTAAACTTAAAATATTTCACTTACAAATAAAAATGAACATCACTAGATCTTAATATCAAGTGACGGAAAATGTTTGTTTGCTTGTACATTTTAGATGAATGATATCACGTGTTCGTCACGTGAAACTAATTGAATATCAGAGTGCGCTACGAATAAGATTACAAAATAGAATATTATTAGACAAACAAAAATGTCGAAACAACTACAAAACTCCAATATTATTAGACTAACTTATTCTCGACTGAATAACAAGCATGCTATTTATAATAAACTAACCATAATCCTAAAATGTAAGAAATCAAAACCCTAATACTAACGGACTAAGCTCAGAAAACCAAACATTCAAATAAACCAAAATACTAATATTTTCCAACAAAACTTAGGGCACCATTTTCGAAGCATGTTGCACGAGCCCCTCTCCTCTATCTATCACTTTATTTTTTTAGTTTTTAAGTTAAGAGTAAATTGTAGCTATGGTCCCTTAACTTTAACTCAATTAGAGCAATGGTCCCTTAACTTTAACTCAATTAGAGCAATGGTCCCTCAACTAAAAATCCATTACCATTGGTCCCTCAACTTATCAAAACGTGCAGCTATAGTCCCTCAACTAAAAATCCATTACCATTGGTCCCTCAACTTTAATTCAACTGGAGAAATGGTCCCTTAACTCTAACCCAATTGTAGCAATGGTCCTTCCAATGTAACTCGTTTTGACAAAAATTTTGACATAGTTGACAAAAAGAACCATAATTATACACTTTGATGAGTTGAGGGACCCTAATTGTATAAATGGTCATTCCAATATAACTTATTTTGACAAAATATATGAAAAGGACTATAGCTACACATTTTGATAAGTTGAGGGACCAATGGTAATGGATTTTTAGTTGAGGGACCATTGCTCCAATTTAATTAAAGTTGAGGGACCATTCGTACAATTTACTCATAAGTTAGAATATACCCTAAAATTGGATTAATTCCTTAATTTGATTTCTGACATTAAAAATCAACAGAAGTGATCTCTAAATTTGTCTACCATAAATTATTTTGGTCATTCTCTAAAAAATTTGTCAATATTCTCGTTAAATTGTCATATAAATGACCACGTGACCTCTGTTTTATAGATATTTTTTATTAACCCAACTTCTCTACTTGATGAGGATATTGACAAATTTTTCTTGGAATGACAATAATTTACAATAGAGAAACATAAAGACCATTTCTTTCCATTGTCATTATTAAAGAATGCTGAATTATGTCAATCCCAACAAATATTTTAACTAAAAAGGCTTATTTTTGTTGAAATATTTGCCCTTGGGTTGTTCGATCTTTTGAATAGAAAAATGTGGTGGAGGAAAATGATTTCTCCACTTACCAAAGAAAAAAAAAACTCATCAAAAAAGTCACTCCAATCAGATCTTCACATTGAAAATAGTATTCAAGTATTTGCTTTGGAGTTTGGGCAGTTCACATATGTAACAGACGGCTCACTTACTTAATATTGAAACGCATTACCAACAATATTATCATAATATAAAGCTATTCATTTTCACTTGTAAGTGAATAATTTTAATATCGATTTTTGTGGATACCAAGTTCAAATAGTGTTATAATTAATACATTCTATGAATTAGCCCAAATCTTCAATTCTATCGTATTAAAAAAATACAATTTTAGTAAACTTTTACAAACAAAATTTTGCAATTTTATGATTAAAAATGAAAATAACAAACAAATTTTGCTTTATTTTTTTATCAGAAAATGTGCCTGATAATTTAATTCGAAAATGATCTTTTTAGACAAAATGTTTTGAACATATACACATACATGAAACAGAGGCTATAGAAGCTAGATTTATATACAATGTTCATAGTTGTCAAAATTTTGATAGTGTTCAATTGCTGATTACTCAAAAGATAGAGATGCCAAAAGCTAGATTTATGTACATAGGTTGATAGTTATCAAAAGAAGGCAGTGTTCAACTGCTCATTGTTGAAAAGATAAACATACTACGAAAGCTAGATATTTGTACATATGTTCATAGTTATCGAATAGTTGGCATTGCTTATCTGCTCAATGTTCACGAAGATTTTTCTTTGTCATCTTTGATCTTGCTTGTTTGCAAATGAGCATCTTTCTCTTGGTCATCATGTTGTTGAAGTGATGCCTCTTCTTTTTTGTTTTGTCCAAGAGTTTTTTCTTACTTGCTGTAGTTTAGGAATTAGAATCTGTAAGTACTCAATATAAAAATAAAAAATAAATGAACAATTTTTCAATCTATTTAACTTGTTCCGAACCTCATCAAATCAACTAAGAAGGGTAAATTACACTTTCATACCTCAGGTTTGGGGTCTATTTCAATTCCTTACAACATCTTCAAAATATTTCACATTCATACCTTAAGTACTATTTTATCTCAAAATAATACCTCCGTTACATTTTTCATCCGTTGATCCGTTAAGTGCTGACGTGGCTGCCACATATATGCCACGTGGCTGCCAAATGTTTGCCACGTGGCCAAAAAAAAAATAATTTTTTTTAAAAAACCTGAATTTTCTCAACAAAAAAAAAAATATTGAAACCATCCCATCTCCCCGCAACCACCCCCACATCAACCTGCAACAACAACAACAACAACAAGCAGGAGGAGGAGAAGGAAAAAAAAAAAAAAATGCCCAAACCCAGTTCGTCCCTCCACACCCAAAAACCCACAACCTAGAAGAAGAAGAAGAGTGCAACTGCAGCTCCCATTCTCCCACCCCAACCACCAACCAGTCCCCGTCATTTGAGTCAAAACCTAGGTCCTCTTTCGTCCACCCAAGAAACCCCCACCCTTCATCTCTATCCGAACGCCACCCAAAACCACCAAAGACAAAGAAGGGGGAGTGAGACAGAGAGCGGAGAGTGAGAAATGGATTTCAATTTCAACTCCAACAGAGTTGAGGCGGCTGGTTTGCAGTCGCGTGGGTGGGGGGGGGGGGGGGGGGGGGGAAGGCACCTGGGTCGCCGCGGGGGGGAGGGGGGAAAGGTAGCTGGGTCGCGCGCCGGCGGCTTCTTCTTCTTCAACTGGGTTTGGGCTGCTTTTTTTTTCTTTCCCTTCCTTCTTGTTGTTGTTGTATGTTTAGGGATGTGGGGGGTGGTTGCGAGGATGGGATGGGTTTCAATTTTTTTTTTTCTTGAGAAAATTCAGGTTTTCAAAAAAAAAAAAATTAAAAAATTATTATTTTTTGCTACGTGGCATATATGTGGCAACCACGTCAGCACTTAACGGATCAATGGATGGAAAATGTAACGGAGGTATTATTTTGAAATAAAATAGTACTTAAGGTATGAAAGTGAAATGTTTTGAAGATGTTGTAAGGAATTGAAATAGACCTCAAACCTGAAAATGTAATTTACCTAAGTATAATTCAGCGAGGATAAACTTTTCACTTTCTTCAATCAAAATCAAATCTTCTTGTTTTCATGTAGACATGTAAATTTCGGTATCACAAAATGGGTTACGATTTTAGTTGGAGAAGACTCCAAGGACCCTAATTACCATTACCATGATGATTGAAGTCATGAGAGAAGAATAAGAAAAGTGGAATATGAAGCCCAAGACTTAAATGTTTATGCAAGTCAAATAAACTCGAAAACTAATATCATGTTCCTCAAACATAAAAAGATTACTAATTGGATGTATGTATGCTCCAACATTAAGTTATTAACCACATTGTTTCCTATCATGTCATTATTTGTATAAATTTAATGAAAAATGGGTTGAGCATGCAAACAACTTGTTTTAGAAAAATTACAAGAAAATTGCAATATTCTTTTAAAAATCACGTAGATAATTAGGTTAAAGTGCGGGTATTTCGCTCTCTTTAAATAACTTCAAGTCCACTGCGATTTGACAAAAGTTCACGAACTAATGCAACAGTCTCTTCACTTGTTCCTTCTAAGATACAACAGTCCAATTGAATTGTTGTTTGACTTGTCCCCACCCACAACAACAACTTGTAAACTCGATTGTCCTAGGTAAGGCCCAACCGAGTTAACATGGAATTAATGTGCAGGTGGCCCACATCGTCACTGCCAATTCAATCATCACCACTATCGGCAATGCTCGCCGGAGCTGAACCCTCAAGACCAACCGATCCAACCGCCGCCGCCGCCACAAACCCACTATAGATGAAGACTTCAATCCAAACCTCTCATGGTTTCACTCTGAAATGCCCTCTTTCTCTTCCCCACCTCTCCCTGCTCTCACCAAGCCTAACAAACGCCTCGCCGCCACCAAGCCTCCCTGCGTCGTCCAGTCTCTTCTTAAGCTCTGCTTTCAGGGCCACCTCTCGCAAGCCCTCTCCTCCCTCGACCTTCTAGTCCAAAGGGGTATCCGCTTACCCACCAAGACTCTCGCCTTCCTCCTGCAACAGTGCGGCGCCGCCAGGTCCCTCCGAGAAGGCAAATGGGTTCACATCCATTTGAAGCTCACTGGATTCAAGCACCCCTCTACGTTTTTAGCAAACCATTTGATAAATATGTACTTCAAATGTGCCGATGATGTAGAAGCCCGCAGGGTGTTTGATAAAATGTCTGTGAGGAATTTGTACTCTTGGAACAATATGCTTTCTGGGTATGCTAAGATGAGGAAGTTGAGTGAGGCCAGGAGTTTGTTTGAAAAAATGCCGGAAAAGGACGTCGTGTCGTGGAACACCATGGTCATTGGTTGTGCTCAGAGTGGAGTTTGTGATGAGGCTTTGAGGTTTTATAGAGAGTTAAGGAGATTGTCAATTGGTTTCAATGAGTTTAGTTTTGCGGGTGTTTTGACTGCTTGTGTGAAGTTGGAGGAATTGGGGCTTACTAGACAAGTTCATGGGCAGGTTTTGGTTGCTGGGTTTTTGTCAAATGTTGTGCTTTCTAGTTCGGTTGTTGATGCTTATGCCAAGTGCGGGAAGATGGGAGATGCGAGGAAAGTGTTCGATAGCATGCCTGTGAAGGATGTTCTTGTTTGGACAACATTGGTTTCGGGGTATGCGAAATTCGGTGATATGGAATCAGCTAGTGAATTGTTCACTCGGATGCCCGAGAAGAACCCTGTGTCGTGGACAGCTGTGATTTCCGGCTATGCTAGAAATGGATTGGGGCATGAGGCCCTTGCATTGTTCACAGAGATGATGTTGTATCAAGTTAGACCTGATCAGTTTACATTTAGTAGTTGCCTTTGTGCTTGTGCTAGTATAGCTTCACTTAAGCATGGTAAACAAGTACATGCGTCTTTAATACGAAGTAATTTTAGACCCAACACAATTGTTGTGAGCTCTCTTATCGACATGTATTCAAAATGTGGGGATTTGGGGGCAGGAAGGCGAGTTTTCAAGCTCATGGGTGATAGGCAAGATACTGTATTATGGAATACATTGATATCTGCCTTAGCGCAGCATGGTAACGGTATAGAGGCAAGCGGGATGTTTGAGGACATGGTCAGGTCAGGAGTGAAGCCAGATAGGACCACCTTTGTGGTCATTCTCAATGCTTGTAGTCATTCTGGTCTAGTGCAGGAAGGGCTTAGTCTTTTCGAGTCCATGACTAGTGATCATGGCATTGTTCCTGATCAAGAACATTATGCATGCTTAGTTGATCTCTTGGGTCGAGCTGGACGTTTTGATGAGTTAATCAACCAGCTCAAGAATATGCCATGTAAAGCTGGCGATCAAGTTTGGAATGCATTACTCGGTGTTAGTAGAATTCATGGAAACACAGAGCTGAGAAGAAAAGTGGCTGAACACCTTATTGAGTTGGAGCCTCAATCTTCTGGTGCCTATGTACTACTTTCAAGTATATATGCCGAACATGGGAAATGGGAGTTGGTGGAGAAGGTGAGACAGCTTATGGATGAGAGACAAGTGAGGAAAGAGCGAGCTCTTAGTTGGATAGAAATTGAAAATAGAGTGAATGCGTTCACTGTATCGGATCGGTTGCATCCTCTGAAAGAAGAAATATACTCAGTTTTGGACCAATTAGCTGGCCAGATGGAAGAAGATGTTTCAGTACCTAATTCTGTGAGGTAAAAGTTTGATGATTTGTTACTTTGCGGGGTTTGAATAGGGAGAACTGGTGATATAACATATCCATTCAATTTTTGTAGTTCGTAACATGTTTTTAAGCTACTGTTTTCATATTCTTTAGATTTGAATCTCATAAAATGATATACGTGTGAGATTTGTTCAATAAAATCTAAATTTCTGATCGCATGGAAGGTATTGTGTTTCGTTTTTGCATCATTCGCTTTTCTTTATTCATTAAAGACTACCACACTTGAGGGGCTTTACCACTTATGCTATGTGAAAATTTTCAACTTTTCAATTATGTGCATGTAACTGAAAACTTGCAAAGTATGCTTATTTCTCGTTCAGGTCACAAGAAGTGAACATGGGTAGAAACTATTAGGCATGGGGTGGGCTTCTATTTGAATTTAGATTGTCAAATTGGATTCAGGCTTTTCGGTAGCCAAATCAGCTCCAACATTCAAACATTTTGTGCCTGTCTCGTATTTGGTTTTCTGTTTCCCCTGACTTAATGATGTTGTACATAGATCACTAGAAGTATCTATAACCGAAAAGAAAAGACGAATAGGATAGAAGATAACAGATTAAGAGGCTGATCAAGATTAAAGAATGAAGTAATACGAAAAGATTTTGATAAGTGATATTGCATCTAAGAGAAAAGAGTGGAAAAGAAAAGTGAAAGGTTGAATTAATGCTGCTAACTGTGGCAGCTGATGTTCTGCTAAACCTCTCAAGAAAGTACATTTTAGCTTCTTGTCAATTTTCTTGCTTGTCTAATGTAGGACTGTCGTTGCGGACCATTGCTTTTGCTTGTCTAATTTTGTTCATATGACCTTCCAGTTCATTCACGTCTTTTCTCCGACTGAAACGTTTTCCAGATTCATGACCATTCTCAAGCATTAACATTCTCTTTCTCAAAAAATTTCGAAACCTTTTGCTGAAACAGTAGAGAAAACCGTCTGATCGGAGGATGCTTTAGCGATGATTACTGATTAGATGACAGGTAAACATTGTTCTTACCTTCAAAACAGTGTTTAGAGTTCACATTCACCAGATGTGGTGTTTTAATCTTTGTCAATTTCACTGGTGTTAAAACCATATTTCTCGCAATTTCCTTCAATTATTTAGCGTTTGGTGCTCTGACTTTATTAGGTGGGTATCCTTTTAGGCCGTAGTTTATGGTTGAATCCAAACAGTTATCAAACTTCATAAAGAGGTCCGAATGTTACTATTCGACTCGATATCTGTAACGTGAATCGAGTGGAATAGTAACTGTACACTATCGTCAAAAGTGACGAGCAAAAATATTCTCAAAATGATTAAAATAATACAGTTTCTTGTTAAGTGAAACAATAAACGGAGGATGGATATCAAAGTCAACAGCTGATACAGCTTAGGAAAGCCATACAAGTGGACCAACCAAAGAAAACAAATCAAATATTGATGAACACAATCGGACCATTAAAACAGATACATCGATTGTGACAATCCACCAATAATTCAATCAAACCGGCGACCCACCAAGATAAAAGATAATTGCATTTCGTCCTGTTCTTAATCAAACCTTGAAGATAAATTTAAATATATTTATGCACTAATAAACAAAGTAAACTATTTCCGCAAACCCTTTTTCTCACTCCACATTTTCTGTTTATATTTTATTTTCGGATTGAATAAATCAGAGAAAAATCAAGGAACAAAAATAACAGAGTGAACCGAAAGAAAAAAAAGATGAGCGGAAATCATTTGATATAAACAATAATCAGTTTTTGTACACATGAATAGGTCTTGCAACAATAAAAAGTCCGTTTTCTGCACAACTTCCTCCATTTACAACCAGAAAGGGTAGTAGAAAAAGTTCCTTCTTGTTCTTCTATTTTCATTTTGGAGATGGGTTCCGAGGTCTCGAAACAGGTAGAACGGAGAAAGGAGATCGCGGCAGAGAAAAAAACACTCTGTGATCTTCACCAGAGCTGTGGTGAAGAGTTTCCATCATGTGCCTACAAGCCTTCAGACAGAAAAAATTGGATGGCTGGGGTCAACCCTGAGAAACTTCACATAAACAAGATTGTATGGCCGGGAACTCACGACTCTGCAACCAACAAGATTGGAGTTCCATGCATCACTAGACCTTTTGCTCAATGCCAAAATCTCTCCATCTACCAGCAGCTCGAGAAAGGCACTAGAGTTCTCGATATTCGAATCCAGGAGGACCGAAAAGTCTGCCACGGAATCCTCCTCACTTACAACATTGATGTTGTGATCAACGACGTCAAGAAGTTTTTATCGGAAACGCAGCATGAGATCGTAATACTCGAAATCCGAACTGAATTTGGACATGAAGATCCACCTGAGTTTGATAAGTACTTGGTTGATCAGCTCGGCGAGTTTTTAATCCCCCAGGATGATCATGTTTTCGACAAGACTATTTCGGAACTGCTGCCGAAGAGAGTGATTTGCGTGTGGAAGCCGAGGAAGTCACCTCAGCCAAAGGCAGGGAGTCCTCTGTGGAATGCAGGGCATTTGAAGGATGACTGGATTGACACGGATTTGCCATCCACCAAATTCGAGAGCAACCTGAAGAATTTGAGTAATCAGCCGCCGGCTTCATCAAGGAAGTTCTTTTACAGGGTGGAGAACACGGTCACGCCTCAGGCTGATAACCCAGTTTTGTGTGTTAAGCCTGTGACCGGAAGGATTCATGGATTCGCGAGGCTGTTTATAACTCAGTGCTTCTCTAGAGGTATTGCGGATAGACTGCAGATCTTTTCTACAGATTTTATAGACGAGGATTTCGTGGATGCTTGCGTTGCGGTTACATATGCAAGAGTTGAAGGGAAAGCATGAAGTTTCCATGTTTGTGCAGTCTTGTTCTTGTTTTCTTGTTGATAAATCTTCCTTCCCACCGTGTAATTCAATCCTTATTACTTTGTTACCATTTTCTGCATCCAAAGAGCTTGCATTGTTATTCTTAAGGGATAGCGAGGATGTCAAGGTGGCGTTGTTCCAAACATATCACGCGTAATTCAATCCTTTTATTTGTGTGTTTGTAATGTAATATATGAAGGGTGTAAAGAAGATGTAGTGATCTCACATTCTTCATTCTTATTGGAGAAGAAACCTTTTCTGTGAATAAAAGTTGATATTTCTCTATCTCTGCTGTAAAGCTACATATTCTAATGAATCTAATCATCTGCAGCGTGTAAGTTTGAGCTGGAGAATGTGCATACATGCCGGAACTCCGGAATTTCCAAGTACTTTTGAGTTGTTCATAAAAGTTCTGTTCTACTCACTGTTTTAAAAAATTTCGCCTACCACCGTCTAGGCCTTACCTAGGAGCTAGGCGGCCAATTACCAACCCGATTAACCCTTATGAAGGAAGGGCGGCTAGGCGAACGCTTAGCCCGTCTAAACCCACCTAGATCGTGATCCTCATTTAGATAGTGTTTGAGACTTGTTGAATACTTGGATGAACATTCATTATATGTTTGTTCCCCATATTTCCAATATGTTAGAATACTTTAATATGTCATCTTATTTTGCAATTTATGTATCCCAATACAATTATGTATTTTTGTAAGTATAAATATGCACTTATTTACGATATATAATAAATTTACTTAAATCTACCTAGTCCACCACCTAGGGTCCCACCTAGCTACCTAAGTGCTAGGCCTTAACCCGCTGCCCGACTAGTGTCTAGCCTGTTTTAGAACCTTGGTTCTACTAATAACTAAAGCGCGTATGAGTAAAAATGTTTCCCGCATAGATGTTGGCAAGTGATCCCCCACTCTAATACACTAGAGAAGGATAATTTTGTTTACAAATCTTAAGTGGAAAATCAACCTTGGAGCTGCAATTTTTTCTTCAATAAGCATAAAAAATAAACGGTCCTAATGGAATTAAGGAAATAATTTTCTTACTTACCAATGTAATGAATAAAATCAGCGTTGGAGGAAAAAGAGAATAGGAAAAAGGAAATAGCAATAATTTTCAAATGAGAAAAGAATTATCCTTTGGGTAAATAAAAGTAAGGAAAAGACTTGCACCTAGTAGCTCTTTGCTTTTTCCGACCAACTAGCTGTTGATCTAGTAGTCAATCCCACTTCCAATATTATAAGAAGTTCTAAGTTGGAATCCCCTCTTCCACATTGATAAAAAAAAAAGAAAAAAAAATGCGAGAACCTAAACAACCAATTCCTAGTGTCCAAATGAGCCCACAAAAACTCTGTCCATAAGTTGTATTTACTTGCAATTACCACCCTGGAAGTGGAAGGTTCATTCAAGTACAACACATCAGATTGATCAAGCATCGAAACGACATTGATGGGTGATGAGGCAGCTTCCCTTTTCATTGGCATTACGTACAAGACTCACTTATCTCAAACTTGTACCAACCAATCACTTTACAAGAAACAAAGTAATTAATTTGATCATGTGGTGAGGGAAGATCAAATTAGGACTCAGCAGCATGCCACTCAATACAACAAAGTGAAGAGAAGATAATCAAAAGTGTTCAGGTCACTACACTGAATTACGAGGGTGATATAAACACCGTTGAAGTTACGTTTTATGCGTTTGGGGTATACAAAACAGAGGAAATATTGGACCGGATGAGAAAACTAGATCAGATGTGGATATATGTCTAGTGCTGCTACATTGCTGGGAATTGGACGAAGAAAGGTCTACCGCGGCGTACTTCCTTCTACAGAATCTCTGTTTCAGGTCTTCCTTGACTCGTTGGAATATTGGTGAGAATTCTCCTGCAATTAACATAAAACCATATCTTATAAATCTTCCATTGCAAAACATTTGGCGAGAGGTCCTGCAAGTTAACACGTAGGATGTGATGAACCATTCTTTCCTTGGCAAATTAAATGAAAGATACGCATGCAATAGTGAAAAACAACATATGGTTACTTATTCTGTGATCATCACTGTCATCCTTAATGAGAGTGTTTAGCATATTTCTTGGAGCTGCCTCAAAGTTGAACAAATACAACTACTAAAATTTAGTGACATCCAACTGATTTTAACGGAAACTAAAGTGGTTCAGAACAAGTAACATATGAAAAAGTTCTTGGAGACATGAATGCAAGTCAACATGGTCAACATAGGCAGTCAAGACATTTGTAGGTCAATCATTTGGCGATCAAAATCATTCAGACGCACAAGGAAAGATAGATTGCACTGATGTTGGTGACAGTTCAAAGCTAGTAAAAGGAAGTAAACGCATCACCAGAGCGTAGTACAATGGTTTATGTTAATAGAATTTGAGAAATAGGTAGGTTAAACCTGAAAGTTGACTATCTCTCTGCTGTAGTGAGCCCTTCACCAGAAGTGTCCCTCGGTTTTGCTGAAAGACCTATAAGAAAGAGAACTTCGTCAAACTCAAGCACAAATTCTAAAGACAACGTCACCACATACAAGCCAAGTAATGACAGCATCGTACCGAAACACGAAAACCTAGATGAATTGAAGGCAAGTTCAAACAGCTTGAACTTGTGGATGCCTCTTGCTTATCTTCACAACTGATAACTCTAGTCTCTATCACAATCTTGTGACTCACCCTTCAAGATTGCATCCGAGTGATCTTTTGTCATTGTGATCTGTTAAAAGTTAGATAGTGCTGCTTGTAAGTACACACCAGTATCACTTGATGAATAAACAGAATAACAAATTAACAGATGAGCATACATCGACAGCAAATGAGGATGTGTTCAAGTTACACGATGCACCACTACAGCTGAAAAAGGATTTGGTTGATTCCAATACATGTATGGCACCAAATTTACGGTCAAGGCCCTGCAAAGTAGACAAGGTGTGGCATTACACGTCCACATTAGTAGGAACAAGACAGTAACAAAATGCAAGAGAAGATAAGAACTATTAGATGAAGCGATGTAAGTCAGTCCTCTGGGTCCTCAGAGATGCTGATTGTATTCCTAAATAAACACGTATTTGTTTATTATAGAAAAAAAGATATTAGACCAATAAAATAGAAACAAAACAATCTGCTAGTGCAAACTGTGGCATAAAAAAATTGAAGGAATTTTAAAATCTTTTCAGCTCACTGCTCCTGGGATTGCAACCTTAGGGAAGCCATAATGTTGTACTAATTATTCAGCAAATTACATGTGCAGGGAAGGACTAACTACTATTCATCTTTCAATAATTTGAATTGTTCATTAAAAACTCAAGAAAATAAAATCTTGGAGGTCTCCAGTAGACATTAGAATAATGGCATCCTTGCTACCAGCCCTCGTACCAAAATAGTTCCTCCTCTCCTCTAAGAGCAGGTTTGTCATTCAAACAGTCAAATGGATGGGGGTTTGTCGGGGTGGGTCTTAGGATTTAAGGGAATCCTTAACCTCATGTTGAAAACTCCCAACTCCCAAATTCCAATTTGCAACATCCAGATATCAGGTAGATGCTTAAAATAGGTGATTGAAACAATATAAAAAAAAGGACAAACAAACCTCAAGCATGAAAGAGAGATTGTTCTTCACAGCCACATGAGATGATAGTAACTTCTTGGCAGGAGGCAAAAAGAAGCGGATATATGCAGTTTGCGCCAGTTCCAATATCAAAGCCCCTCACTTTATCACCATTGCTTGTAGTCTTCACAATGATGTCAGACGAGAGAAGATCTTCAATCCAATGAATGTAATTCGATCTATTGGGCACAGTAGGGCACAGCTGCCCATCAGGAATCCACCTGGGAAATCAAATTCACATTGAACGTCCTACATATACAAACCCCATGACAATGCAACTTCATTAACTGAATAGACATCAAGGATTCAACCTGGGTTTACACCCCGTTACAAAAAGGCGAGACCAACAAAATTTGAGAGGGAATGACTTGGGGGTTAAAATAAGTTCGGACTTGGATATATAATAACTTAAGCCACCAGAATTGTATCACATTATTAAGCTGAGTATAAATGTGTCCTTCAATGTAACATTAAACCTAGGCTATGGTTTTATATTCTGCGTAATGAGGATGGTACCAAGATTATAGGTCTGTTTAAATTGGTCATCCAACTTAAACTCATAGGCTGCAATGTTTCATACTTTCATACCTACTGGGATCATGGTACTAATATTGAAGCTAATTAGGGTGGCAATGGTTATGGATTCAGTGACATAACTAAAAGTTTTTGACAAACCAGATACACAATACAAGTAAAACCAAGACATATTCAGATAAAACAAGAAACTGGGTAACCTCAAAAAACGAAAAAGATACAAACTTTCAAATCAAAACCCATGAATTCTAATTTCTAAGAGCTGCCCAAGTAGGCAAATGCAGATATGGATGAGAAAAATTACCAATTGAGGCGGTGGTCGTGGAGGAGGAGGACCCAGGTGAGTTCCCGGGTGGCGTTGAAGTCGGACCAGTCGCTTCTGGGACGACCGTCTCGAAAGACGAAGACGAAGGGCTGGAAAGAGGGGTAGAGGGAAGCCAAGTGAGCGAAGTCGGGTGGGTTCTCGGAGTATTTGTTTCTCGGGTGGGTCGCAGGTCGCTCCTCCTTTCTCTTCCTCTTCTTAATTTTGTTCATCGACATTTGAGACTGAATGTAGTCTGGTGACAAGTGAGAAACGTGTCTTGTCACCCGCTGAATGACCTGAATTCTGCTCAGCCCTTTGACGTGCTTCTAATCATACTACATTCACTAACAAAAGTGCTTCTAGTCTTACGGCATTCACTTAACAAAAATGCTTCTAATCATTTGAAAAGCGTTTCTAGTATATGGGCCAACTCTACAAGCGCTTTCTGATAATGGTGGGTTAGGCAGCTGAAATTTGGGCTTGCTGAAGTTGGACTATCATCGCCCACATTCTAGCTTGCGACTTAATGGGTCAGCCAACTTCAGTTTGGGTTTAATTTTATGCTTACGGACTCCAACCCCTCCACCCACCCACAGTGGCGTGGTGCTACACACGTATCGTTTGAGGTAACGTTAAGGAGATAACATATTTATATTATATTGATGTATAATCACATATGATAAGCAATGCAATGCATACAATCAACATTCAATAAGAGAAATTTATTAATTGAGTAATGCATACACATCACTTGTCATCTAACGTGATACAGAATTGTTGTCTCCTTGACCTTTCTATTTTTTACGTTAGTTGTTTTGTGTGGCCCGTATCACTTGTCATAGGTTGTTGGCCTTTAGGCTTTTGGTTCGGGACTTTGGAAAACATGAGCTTGAAAAATTCTTAGTGATATAATGTAGTGGTAATTTTTTTTTCCATTTTCTAGTTTGAGATTTTAAGTTTGAGCCATGTAAATGACGATTTCGTACTCAATTTTTATTGTTGACTCAAATTCTCCATCTTTTGAAGTACAATAACGCTATTTAAAAAACCATGACATTATATAATAGAATAAAAATTTCATGCAACGGAAATATCATTATGACGATATCCTCAGTTGATAAGAGAGATATACAGTATACTTATAGTTGTACTACAAAGTGATTGCAAAGTTTTTTCTCTATGAGATGAGTTAGATGTTTTTTATCCATAGGGGCACATTGTCCCTACAAACAGTTTTTTTCCTTTTTCTGTCAAGTTACTATCCTTCCTCTCCAGTGGATTCCTCACTGTCATGCAACTTCAGCAAGGATCGATACAACTGATGAAATCTAAACCCCAATATGTTCAAGACCAAGGAAAAATCTATTGCAAAAACATAAGAATTTCAACTTGTATAGAAACACCATCAAACCCTTGCAAGAAACTCTCATGTTTGGCAAATTGTTTAGATATACAGTCTCACTACCAATAAACAAGACGACAAACATCAATTGAAAGCACTAATGACTAATTTACTAATTTGTAATTAAAATGAGAGGAATTGAATTGATAAAGAATTGGAATAACAAGAAATTAAAATGAGATTTATATTAAAGTTGTTTACTAAACTATCTAAAATCGAAATAGAAATAATAGATAATTTCTTATAAATTGTTTACAAATTTATTTGAATCAGAAATAAAACTAGGATGATTATTATATTTGCCCTTCTGTAAAACATATATTTAGATTATTCAGTACAAAGATGACAATATCCGGCAAAAGAGATATTGTGTCTTGCCCGTCATGGGAATCTGTGAACCTCTCCTCCCTCCCACCTCTATCTTCCCACTTCCACACTACCGCATAGGCACCTTCTCGTCCTCCTCAGTCGCCGCCACCACTCTCTGAGTCTCTCTACTGTAAATTATCCATGTCTTAATCTTGGGAGAAGCTATTCTGATTTGAGGCTCTACCAAATTACCAATCTCATGCAGAGGGATAAGAGCCACGATATTTGATGGTCTTGCTGGTGTTGTGGTGGTGAAGGCACAAGGAAGTCGGTGAAGAGAGAGATGAGGGGAGGGAGTGCTACAGGTGAGGACGCCCTTTTTGCTTTTGATAGAGTTGAAAGCTTCAACAATAATTTTATCAAGACCCATTTAAACACGTTGTCTTTCACTCTGTATATTTTATCTTATTTCAATACATATCGTACTTCTTTTGAATTCAAATATCCAATTCCGAAAAATTTAAGAGTCTGATTACAGATTTTAAGTGGACCCAACTATTATTTTCATTTTCTAAATACTAAATAAACATCTGAATGCCTTGAAGGGAGGGTAATTCCTTTTCTTCCCACCCCATTCCAGGTCGGTAAACACACCATTTATGAGTGACAAAAGTTTGGCACGCGCTCTCCCCGAAAAAAAAACACAAAAAGTTTTGCACACAAGTGGAGTGGTTGATGAAAAAGCTCCCCACAGTAATTAGTTGCTCAAACGTTTTCATCAGTCTGATAAAACTAGTCTCAATCTTGTTCAATCTAAGAAGCCCCAAACGTGTCAAAGTCATTTGTCTAATTTAATTAAATTAACAGTTATCTTTTAAGATTTAAGGGATCTTTTGATATGGGTCCAAAGTCATTAAAAATTAGACTTATTTCAAAAGGTGGGCTATAAAATTAGACCTATTTCAAATTTTCCCAAGATTTAATGAAAGTGGGATCTTGAAGTTCCCCCTGGTAAGAACATTCCTAATGAGAGCTTTATCCTCCAGGAAGCTATTATATTTTCAACCTTAGTAAGAACTTTCATCTTGAGTGAGCCAAAAAATTGGGCTAGATTAACCACTAGAGCTAGCAACTTCCTTTCTTAGGTAGCATAAAATCCGGCTACATCTAGCCCCAAAAAATAGTGGATCCCACATAATAAGTAGCAATTCATGTGAGCAAAATTCTATCGCTCTCCCTCCACTTGCAAATACACTGATACTCTCATTTTTATTATTTTTTAATTATTTTTTCTTACTTATTTTTCTTGCGATTTGGTTAATTAATGATTTTTTTTAAAATTTCATAAGAATTAAAATTTCAAATTGATTTAACGTTCATAGGTATTGATGAGTGAAATTTTCAAATAATTTTTTTTCAAAATTATATGATACTAATTTACCAATAGACGCTAGGTAAATTGTTGTGTTATACGTAAAAATCAAATTATTTCAGAAGGTGAAGTGGAGATTTGTTTCTTTCAACTGATGAGATTGAGATAAGGAAATCTAATCTAATAAACAATTCATAAGTGATGAAATCTAATTTTGTCACAATTTAAACGTTTTAGGTTGAAAAGTTCATAAAAAAATTTAAGATATGACGTCTGAAAAAGAAACTAAAAAGTGGAGATGCTTTAATACGGAAGTGAAAAGTGGGGCCAATGAAAACAAATAGAACAAATCATGAATGCACTGCACCCAACTTTATCTGTATATCCAGTGCAGGGAGGGGAAAGTGGGACCATTGGAGGAAAGGGTAGTCCTATCCTTATAAACAGCACAGTACAGCATCCTATGGATAAGCTCATAAGCCCTTTGCAAAATTCCAAGAACAGTTTCTCATTGTGTACCATCCATGTTACTAATTTTGCATTGGTTGATCGTTTACAACAAGAACATTATATTACAATCGACAGTGCAGATGATGTTTTTATGTATCATTCATCCATGCAATTGTTCGAGATAGAGATGTTTTTGGTACAATATCCTAACTAAATCTCGAATATATGGACAACAGATACTGAAGTCGTATTGCAGAATCAAATAGAAGATGCATAATATCCACTTCTATATAAACTAACACAAACACCTTCCCATTTATCCCACTCCTCAAGCCCTCCAATACAACCTCCCACTCACTTCACTCCTCATCTCAATCTCCTCCCTCAAAATCTAGCACTTAAAAAACCCGAGAGTTGAATCTCTTCCTACCAACCCAAACAGGTTCCAAAGATTCAAACCGACGACGTTTGAAAACTACATGGCTGCAGCAGCTAGCTCAACTTCCTCACTGTACGAAGTCCTTGGCCTTCCAATGGGCGCAAGTGGTCATGAGATCAAGGCAGCATACAGAAAGCTAGCCAGAAGGTGCCATCCTGATGTTGTCGCCATGGACCAAAAGCAAAACTCTACTAATGAGTTCATGAAAATCCATGCAGCTTACGCAACGCTGTCGGACCCCGATAAAAGAGCAAACTACGACAGGGATCTTTATAGATGTCCCCAACCTTTCCAATCTTCGTACTCGTCGGCGAACATGGCTGCTGCCGCTTCGGCAATGGCGGGGTCTTCCCGACGGACTAATAGGAATTGGGAGACTGACCAATGTTGGTAGCTCAAAACAGAGGAAACAGAGGACCCCTTGTTTATTATGTGCATGTATAAATGTCTGAAATACATTTTAGCTTTGTGATTTGTTGGCTTATGAATATTGTTTGTTGCTAATGGGATAAAAATCAAAATCCATTTTTTTTGAAAAAAAAAATTACTATTATTAAGGAGGAAGAGGAAAGTTAGAAACTATCACAATAATTTAAAGAAATGGAGAGCTTTGAACTAGGACGCATGAGCCCCTACATCCTATCCACTAAGATATTGAATAACATGCAGATAAAATCAAACTAATTAAGCGTCATGCATTTGGTTGCTAGAGCTTTCATATTTTAGATCGCTCTATTTGCAGAAAAGTAATACGTACTTATTCTATTAATTATTACGACAAACAAATGATCAAACATCTTGACTACAAAATGTGTCTCCTCTAAACATATGATCAATTTATATAAACTTTCATACTAAATATAGGAGAGATTTAGGTGCAACCACAACAATATCGACACTATTAATAGTAAAGATTAAATAAAATAACTCAAGTTGTTCGTTTGTGGCCACAAATCAGTCTGTTATCAACAATATAATTCATCACAACCAGACATAAATCTAAAGGGTGCACCTCCCTTTCATGTCAATGTTCCATTTCCTTTTTCTTTGTGGTACATGGACCCATCTACACGCTTGCTTGGACCCCACGCTATCAGTCCGTTATCAACCATAACCTTATCCGATTCCAATTTAGTTGCTCGTACTATGCAACCTTTAAAGATTTATTTGTTCAACAATTTTGATACTTTCTCTATGTATGATTGAACTGTTAACTGGTAATCAAGATAATCAAGAGAAATTACTGGTGTGGAATAATGAAAAATTGAGTATTAGTTAAGGCAACGTGTCCACTTCCTTACGTCTGAGTTAAATAACTTTGACATAATTAAAATGATTCAAAATAGAATATCGATTCATTACTTAGTATTACGGCTTAGTGGTATTCCTATTCACTTGTAAGTGAGAGGTCTTAGATTTTATTCTCGTCAAAGACGAATTTGAAACCACATTATTGCTGCTAGCCCATAGCATATCATTTGTTAAAAATAAATAAAAAAAGAAACAGAGTATCTGTCCAAAAAAAATAAATTCAATTCAAAGTTAAACTATTTCCAAGACCAAAAAAATAAGTTAAACAATTGGGTTGAAAAGTCCAATATTTAAAGGCAGCCCCTGTTAAGAATCAACAAATTTTCCATCAAGCCCAGTTAATCATCACAGTTCACCAAATTCCATGAGGATGAACCATTTGATCTTGGGCCTTAAAACATAAATTTTGGAGTATTGCTACTCACTCTTCATACCTAGAACTTGGATCACTACATCACTAAAAAAGATATTTAGAATTATAGAGTGAATTGAAGAAAAGTGTTCGCTGTTTTTAACTTGCAGCTTAAATGATTAGGAGCAACTACTCAAGTATCGGAGGTTCCTTGTTCGATTAATCTACTTCCTGTATCACTTGGATTTTAAAAAACATATAATTAGAGCCAAAAAATAATTCACAAGGATCATGGTTCGCATTTGTATGTGAATGCTAAATTTCTGGATCAAATTACACGTAGAGTAATATAGTACTTGCTATACAGCTGAAACCTAGGCCAAACATCCACAAATATACATATTACATCAAGTGTGGAAGAAGGACAATATTAATTAGCTTAAACTAGCAATCGAGCCCCCACGCGATGTTGCTGGTTTTAAGACCGTTTAGGGTGATATTATTTTACATATAACATGTTTACACTCAGAGAGATGATTTTAAAGTGTTATTTACAAAGAGATGATACTATTTACAACCAGCTCAAATCACGGACAATCTGCTATTTGAGCAAGTTTTGGACGAACCTGAATAGTAATGGTGAACATGGTAGTCATACAGATTAGGAAGCCATCCATCTGTAAGCCAGCCCTCATAAATTCATCCGCTTCCAATATTCTTCTAGTGATTGATAAAGAAAGCAAAGCTGCCAGCTTTGCTGTAGTTCCAGTAAGTACTCCCTAACCATATGATCAATAAAGTCTTTTAAAAGGAATCCCAATTTTCTCAACATAAAAGAAAACCATAAAATATATTTGCAAGCCTGTTGGTATTGATAACTTGCATGTTTTAATTTATTGTCATTCTCATAAATATGGTGTTCTCCTAAAGTATTGTACTTCAAATGTTGAAAAGTTAATGTGGTTTTTACACGGTAAGCAGACACCTTCAATCTACATTTCCTCCCATAATGCACAATCAATCAAAGTCCTACTCAAGACTAAAATTAAAAATCCTATTTATACAATACCAAAATCAAACATGCAGATATTCAAATTCAACAAAAGGGTTTATTTAAAAACTGATATTACTATTTTCTTGAGCCTTACCTGACCATGACGAAACAATGGGCTCAGAAATACTATTTGAAATTGAATTTGAACGATGACAACTACCTCTTTCTGTGAATTCAAAGTGGGAAATTGGAAAAAAAATACTATAAATTTTCAATCACACAATTCAAATTCCATACAAAAGGCCAAATTTTCATACATGCAATTCAACTACGATTGTCATTATTGACTATTGCAGAATTAATTACCAAAAACAACATTATACTATGAGTGACGATTATATCCCTCTAACATAGTCGACTCACTAATTGTCAAAAGAAAAAGCAAAAATCTACTGAATAATAACAGAAGCTGTCTCTACAAAAACCAACAATTTGGTGAGCAAAAACACATCTTTTAACCTTATCTCTTCTTTTGACAGTAGTGTTCACAAACCACAATCAGTGTCACACTCTCCACATGATGTTACATTAAATGGGATAATCAAACACTCTCATAAACCCATTTCTTTGATTCTTTTCCCCTTTGTCCTGGAAAATATGGGTGAAAAATATATACATCTTTTTAAACAAAACTCTATAATTGCACACTAATTAGAGACTTGAAGGCTAATCTGCCATTCCAGGTGGAATTGTGTTTAAGGAGAAAAGATGCACCAAAAGGCATGAACTGTGGTGCATTCATAGAACGGGGTACTTAAGTCTCACGCCTATGTCAACAACTATAAGAGAAACGTAATATGTCTCCCAAAGCTCGAGCCTTTCTTGTCTTTGAAGTCACCAAAAGTTGAGTTTGGTTTTTGGTGCTTCTCTTATGACACTTTCATAATGTTTGTACCCCACGCTCCAAGGTTGAAGCATAATTGATCGGCAACTATTTTGTGTCCATCACCACTTTCTCGTTTTTCATTCTCTAAAAACATTATATAAAGTTTTCATTCTCTAAAAGTATTATATAATTGAATCCAATTTCAATTTTAAACAAAACCCATGATTCTGATCACGATCAGAAATTCTCCATCAAACCCGATTCAGCACAACCAAACATGACCCAAATTCTACAATTAGATCCCGACCTCAATTGAAATTCCGAATTGCATTTCTGAATTTCATGTAGTAACTGAACACAACCAATTGCTCAAAATTCCAAACATAATATGAATTTTTTTTTACACGTTTAACAGTACGTATATTCTTATAACCTCACCACCAATTTTTTTTCTAGCACCCTTGATTCTATTCCAGCGAACCACCAAATTTTACTAAAAAGCAAAGATTTTTGCTGAGTTTTTTAGATTGGACACTAAAAATCTCAACACAATACATAATATCAAAATTTGGAGGGATGGATAAACCAAATTACCATTTTTTCCTTAAGTCCATTAAGAAATCTAGACATTTTAGTAGATGGGTTCTGAACAAAATCAAATATTCTTCCTGAATTTTTCAAATTAGACACTAAATTCTTCAAGAAAATGCAGAATATAAATGCAACTCTGACCAGAAACCTAATCAAATTAATTACTCATATATGTGAACAGATCGGATTGGGAGTATTAGGGTTTTGATGGAGAGGAAGAAGAGGAAGGGGAGAGAAACCCTAGACCCATCTCTGTCACTCTGAAACTGCCCTCAACCCACTCTTATTGAGACCGACGGAACACCCTTTCTGCGATGGTCGACAGGTGCACGGGAGTAGCTGTGGAAACTTGGAAGATGATTACAAAAAAGATTCAATCAGAGGCCATAGAGATTCAGCAGAACAGAGAGAAAAAGATAACCCCAAACAAAATTCTAGAGAGAGAAGAGTTACCTTGAAATCAAAGCCAGTTGAAGATTTTTATTCGAATGGGGAGAACCGGGACGGGATTCACGTTGTGCTTCCTGGAAAACTGTCGAGAAAGAATCGGGGTTGGGTTGGAAGAACGTATTGGAAGCCAAAGGAAGAGCCTAGTTTTCGTAAGCCCTCATTCCAGGCAGAAATGGAATGAAAGAAAGAAGCAGGGCAAAAGCGGGAGTACACTGTAGAATAAACAGTGTCCACAGAAACAAAGAAAGGGCAAACGGAAGAACACTGGCGAATGAACAGTGTTTCAATCGTGTAGATATATAATTTACTTTTGTAGCAACTCCTGTCGTATTTACAGCTTATTGATGCTTAGGGATGGCAACGGTTCTGTTTGAGGACGGAAATACTATATCCATCCTCATAATCACGAAAATTAACCATATCCATGACCGCAAATTAACCATCGGGTATTATCCATAACCATACCCACCGGGTAACAGATTCCCCATCGGTTAACGGGTATATCCATCTTCGTCAATACAAAAAATATATTTGTTCAATTGAGAAATTATAAGTTAGTAGATATCAATTTCGTCATTAAACATTTGATGTATAAAATGATCCAATGAATGGATCTTGTTGAGTATAAAAATTAAAACACTGATGATGTTGGCTTATCTTCGTTATGTCCTAAAAGGATTATTGAGTTCGTATTGATTTTGATTCAAAACTTTACTTTCCTACAAAATGCAATTTTTGTATTCTCAAGCTAATGGTTTGGTGAATAATAGATATACAAATATATATATATATATATATATATATATATATATATATATATTATAAAGCTTTATAGTTTCCATAAATGCTTTTGGATTTATATTATGCCGATATGCCATGATTTATTTAATTTTAAAAATGCTATTATGACGTTGAGATTTATATATTGTCATGGCATGTTCACATACATTATACTTGCTCATCATGCATGCTTGCACCGGTGTTGAACTTGCCCAGGCTAGGGCCAGGCTTCACATGTATGTTCACATCGCACCACACGTTCACCTTGGATCCATTATAGGTGCCAATCCTATCGTAGAGGTTGCAATAGGCAACTCCGACTCGTATGTGATGCACCTAGCGCCAGTCTTCACATGATTGTAGTACTAGAGCATATATTATGATTACACCCAGTCCTGTTCATGTCAGATTCCCTTTGGATGAACTTGTGTGCTAGCATAGATTGATGAGCACTTGATTTTTCTTATGCTACGGTTGAGATATTATGATTGGCATATTTATGGAATTATTGTTGATTTACATTTGATTTCATACTTATGTGTAGTATGATTTTGTGAAAACTATACATGTTTTACGGCAAGGGGTTAGTATGTTCAGAAAATAAATGTGTTTTATAAACCTTTGTTTTTGCCCACGCACCCTTCTGTTTTTCGCCCCTCCAGGACTTAGTTAGGTGAATTCTCTGTGGCGTACGAGGGATCTCTGGCAGTTCTGACATTTCCATAAATAAATGTAGGAGCTTATTTCCGGTTGTGTAATAAGTACCTTAACTAGATTCGACTTCTCTATTTATGTCGTACTGTCATCTATGCTCTGAGCACTTTTGTTTTATGGGTTCTTCCCACTACCGCGCACTTTCTACTTTAGATTAAATAAATGTTAGCTTTGGTTTAAATTTATCCAAATTTATTTTTATGCTTCACTTTCCCTTTTGGTTACGTCACCTTCGGGTGTCGGCCAGCATGCCTCGACTCCGGTCGAGATGTGTCATACTACATGCCACATAAATATTATTTCAAAACATAAAAATACATTTGTCTTTGAGTACTACATACGATTTAATAAGAGCCTAATAAAAAAAAATTAGTACACTGCTACAAAATATCAAATGTACAAGGATACGCAAAATGAAAAAAGTTTTTTTTTTAAAGATTGTGGAGCCTTACTCAAAAGTCAAAACATTGCCAATGAAACTTCTGGGGTTGCATGCAATGAAGTGGCTTAGCATTTGAAGATTATTAGGGAATATCCATTGCAAGGAAAGGAACTTGGGTGTTTCCCAAAAAAAAAAAAGAAAAAAAAAAGGAAAGGAATTTGGGTTCTGGTTTTAGAGAATATCCATTATTAGGGGGTTATGTTTTTGGGTTCTGGTAATAATGGAATCTAGGAAGGAGAGAGACTCGAGCGAGACGGAAAGAAAGCCTAAAGATAGAGTCGAGTTGAGAAGGTGAAATTGAGATAAGTGTTTTGACAGCCTGTATTAGTGCTATTAATTATAGTATGTTTTTTTTTTTAGTTTAAAATTATTAAATTAATATTTTTCTTATCGTGTAACATGTTACTTACGTGTATACCTAAACTGACCAGTTATTTTAACATGTGCTTATTGGGTTACTCGGTAATGCCTCGATTGGTTAATGTGTCGACCCGAAACTTGTTAATCATAACTCGTTTCGGCCAAGAAAAAAAAAGCACAGCGCCAATAAATTTGTGAGAGATTATTTGTAAAAAGATATATGTTCATAATAGATATATTCCAACCGCCCAAGTAAAGAACTGTTACAAATAATGATTACAAATTACAATAAAATTACAATGACGAATACAGAAATAGGAGTTTTTAAAATGCGAGATCTAAAAATATATCTCTTCGTAGCACCGGTAGTAAGTTCTCAATGGTTTGGGTCTTTAGTAGGTTTATTGATAGTGATCAATCGTTTTTTCTCCTGATGCATTGATATTCCTCTTTTTTTTTCATTCTAACCAGTTCTCTCTCAATATGTTCCTCAAAAAATCCGATTAATGTGGATTCTTCCCCAACTAAAGAAAATTCAGTAATTAGTAATCGGATGATTCATAAATTGTCCATTCAAATTAGATCTTAGGATTGGATAAATTATTCATAAAAATTCTAAAATGTCTTTCTAGTTTGAAATTTTTCTTATTCGTTGGTAGAATGGAAAGAATTAGAGGAAGAATGGCCCACGGCCGGTGAACTAGATACCTACTACAGGCCAAGCAGCTAAGAAGAAGTGTAAAGAACGAAAATTGTTGAAACTAGCATATTGGAAGATCAATCCACATGAGGTGCCCCATGACAACCTCTAGATGGAGAAATATTTTTTCTGAGGTGAAGTAGGCATTGATGGTAGAGCTCTTGGTAATGTGTTTTTTAATTCAATATTTTAAAATTTTTAATTAATATTCGACACAATTACTTATTTAATTAATGTATTTTTATAAAATAATATTTTTTTGTCTATTTCAGAGCAACTTTGAGATCGATTTGGAAGTGCTGGTATGTCGGAATGCATAACCTGGCTGTGGAACGATCGGTTCAGGGAGTGAAAGTACGAGCTGCGCAACCATTGTAGGACTTTAGAAACTCATGATGAAGCTTTGACCCATACGCCCTATGGTTTTGAGAATAGGATAGAGGTGTGTCATTGGCTCTGCGGTTATTTTCAAAATTTACAAATTCTGGAAATGGGCGTCTGTCAAGGTACAATAATTGAATGAGTAAAGCAATTTCCCATCGAGAATAAATTTGATTTCAGTTTTTATTTTTTATTTTTTTTTTTATTTTTTTTAACAAGCGATATTATTTACTCTAAGTTAGAGGGGGTGGGCTTAGCCTCACAATGAGTTAGCAACAATTGTACGAATATTTTGGTTATAATAATGAAATAATTTTTTTAATTAATGTTTGTTAATAGAAATTGTTTAATAAATTACACATAATTTAATCTTTTGTTGTGTCCTATATTTAACTGACAAGGAGAGGGGGCTAGCGGCACAAAGAAAATATAGAGAGATATGTGTTTGTAGAACCGTGTAGAGGATATGTTATTCCCCCTATGCAGTGCCTTAATTTATAATAATAAGGGAGAGAAGAAATCATTCTCCTCCAAGGAATACAAGTCATAATAGGGAAGAATAATTACAATCAAATCTAATCTAGGATTTACACAATCACACTTAAATAAGAAGTTTATAACACTCCCCCTTGAGTGTGTAAATACTCAAGTAGATTCGGCATCATGTAGTAGTTGAGGAAGTTGACTTGTCGGCACTGATTATGGGAACACGCTAGTCTCAATAAGGTAGGAACTTGCATAAGGAACTAAGTCTCACAAAAAACCCTAAGGCTATGGTAAAAATCTGAGTAAGGACAAAATTCATAGTCTAAGGAAAAATGCGTGAGTAATGCAAAGTCAAATGAAACGTCTATGGAACGTCATCAGGGATATGATCAACCCAAGGTGGGTACCTCGTCAAAACCTCGTTAGGTAGCAAAAATCCAGTGGGAAAAATGCTCTTAATTGTAGGGAAAAATAGTACATTAAGATCAAACAAGTATACTCCAGGATACTTCCCCTGAGTTTGACACAATTTCAAAGAGAAGTAACAATGTTACAACTCAGAAAGTTTATGCATACCAATTCCTTGAACAAGCTTCTGAAATGTCACCTCCGGTATTGATTTGGTGAAGAGGTCAGCTAGATTGTCTTGTGAACGAATTTGCGTAACTTCAATCTTCTAATGTTCTTGTTGTTGATGTGAGAAGAAGAACTTTGGCACAATGTGCTTAGTGTTGTCTCATTTGATGTAACCCTTCTTGAGCTGTTTGATGGATGCTGCGTTGTCTTCATAGATCGTCGTCGGGACGTCAACGACTGGGTAAATATCGCAAGAGCTTCGAATATGGCCCATAACTATTCTCAACTAGAAGCATTCCCTAGTTGCTTCGTGTAGGGCGAGAATTTCAGCATGGTAAGATGAAGTGGCAACTAAGGTCTGTTTAGTTGACCTCTAAGAGATTGCGGTGCCTCAAAAAATAAAGACATAACCCATTTGAGAATGCGCCTTGTGTGGATTAGACACAAGGCGATAATCGACTCTAGATAAGGGGGTGCGGTATCACTTGAGGATTCGTAGGGATAGAATAAACCCAAATCCATGGTACCTTTAAGGTAGCGGAAGATGTCTTTAACACTAGTCCAGTGTTTGCGTGTTGGTGCATTATTGTATCTTGCCAAAAGATTAACAGTGAAGGAGATGTCGGGTCTAGTGCATTGAGCTAAGTACAATAAAGTGCCTATCGCACTTAGATAAAGAACTTTAGGCTATAAAATCTCTTCATCATCCTCCTTTGGATAGAAGGGATCTCGTTTTACATCTAGCAATTGAACGACCATAGGAGTACTCGAAGGCTTCGCTTTATCTTCGTTAAAGAGGTGCAACACATTCTGGGTGTAGTTCGATTGATGTACTAAGATTCCATCTGAATGGTGCTCTATCTCGAGACCAAGATAATATTGAGTTTTTCCTAGATCTTTCATTTCAAATTTCGACTTCAGGTGCGTGGCAGTTCTCGCGAGCTCTTCAAGAGTTTCGATGAGATTCATGTCATCGACATATACTGCAACAATTGAAAAACCAGAATGTGAATTCTTAATGAACACACAAGGGCATAGTTTGTTGTTCACATATCCCTGACTAGTCAAATACTTACTCAGACGGTTTTACCACATTCTTCCAGATTGCTTCGAACCGTCGAGTGAAAGCCTCGGCTGAATTAAAAGCGTGTTCCGGGGTTTGAAAATATTTGATCCAGTCAATGTAAGTCATTTAGGAACTTTTATATAAATTTTCGTGTCAAGATCCCCATAGAGATACATAGTTACTATGTCCATCAGGTGCATACTTAGTTTTTCAGAGACTACCAAACTGACAAGGTAGCGAAAAGTAATCACATCCATAACGGATGAATAAGTTTCATTATAGTCAATCCCGGGGCGTTGTGAGAAACCTTGTGCAACAAGATGAGTTTTGTAACGCACAATTTCGTTCTTCTCATTACGCGTCCAAACGAAAACCCACTTGTAGCCAACGAGCTTCACATGTGGAGGAGGAGGAGCTACATGTCCAAACACCTTACGTTTCGCAAACGAATCGAGTTAGACTTGGATTGCTTGTTTCCAATTTGACTAATTAGTTCTACGTCGACATTCATCAACGGAACGGGGTTCAATGTCATTGCTCAACATGATCTCAGTAGTTACTGCATATGTTAATGCATCATCGTCGATCATCTTATTTCTACACCAAATATCATCCAAGCTAGCATAATGGACTGATATCTCATGATTCTTGGAAGGTGGATTCGTCTATTCAAGGACGCTTTAATAATTTAGAATTTCCTCGTGAGTTGGATAGAATGAATAGGCGATAATAGGATTCACGGTAGGCTCTTCAGGGGTCTGTGCCGTGGGTTTCCTCTTTCGAGGGTATGAATCATTTAAACCAAGTGGTCTGCCATGCTTTTGTGTAGGGGCAGATGATTGGCTAGCTGCTAATGTACGTGAATTGGCCAAAGTGGCGTCTCGAGCCTTCAGGAAGGAAGTTCGTTGTACATTTGGTACTCTATTTTTACAGTCACATTCGCAGCTGGAATATATGATCTTGTCACTCGCACTAGATCGGTGAAAGCATTTGACATGCTCTGAGCTACGCTCTAAAGATCTAATATGCGCTGCACTTTAGTCTCAGACTGAGTGGTGTAGGGATCTAAATGAGATAAAGTGGGAGTCGGCCATGATAATTCGCGTTGTTATTCAAGAACATTGACGTTCTTATCTCCGCCTAACGACGGGAAGACTGTCTCATAGAAGTGACAATCCATGAAATGAGCGGTAAATAGATCGTCTGTCAAAGGTTCTAAGTAACGAATGATTGAAGGAGAATCATATCCGACATAGATTCCCATCATTCGCTGAGGCCCCATTTTTGTACGTAGGGGCAGCGAAATCAGCACATAGACTGCACAACAAAAAATGCGCAGATGTGATATGTCGGGTTCGTATCCGATAACCAACTGAATGACGCTATATAGTTAGGTCACAACAGGCCTCTAGTAGACTAACATGGCTACGTGTAATATTGCATGACCCCAAGCAGCGATCGGGAGCTTGGTACGTATGACCAACAATTAAGCAATCATTTGTAAGCGCTTAATGAATGCCTCTATCGGGCTGTTCCGGGTGTGAACATGGGGTACTAGATGTTCAACTTCAACCTCAACCGACATGCAATAGTCATTAAAAGTTTTAGATGTGTATTCTCCAGCATTATCTAATCGAATAGATTTGATCGGATAATCAGGGTAGTGAGCCCTGAGCTTGATAACATGAGCCAACAGTTTGGAGAATACAGCGTTCCTTGTGGACAACAATCACATGTGTGACCAACGTGTGGAAGTGTCAACCAAAACCATAAAATATCTAAATGGTCGCAATGAGGGTGAATCGGTCCATAAATGTCCCCCTGAATCCTTTGTAGAAAATAGGAGGATTCGAACTAATCTTGTCATAAGAAGGCTTAATAATAAGCTTTCCTATGAAGCAGGTTTGACGTGCGATTCCTTGAATCGAACCTAAACTTCGGGTTAGTGGATGCCGGTGTGATGATTTAAGGATACGACACATTGTTGTTCGTCTAGGGTGTCCTAAACGATCATGCCGAAGTCTAATTTTGTGTGCGATCCCAGAGGTAAGGCCGGCCACATAGTGGCTTTCTATAGAGCGTATGGTCGTAGTATATTGACCACTCGGGATACGTTCCATCTTCTCTAGAATACGCTTCTGGCCATATTCGTAGGAAGTGATTCACAGAAATTCAACTCTGTTTTCTACATAGGTTTCAGCATGGTAATTATTATCTCTAATATCATTGAAACTCAACAACTTTCTTCTGGAACGCGAAGAATAAAGTGCCTCATCAATGGTCGAGATTGTACCATTTGACAACATTATACGTGCCTTACCGTATCATTCGATCAGGATAGATGGGTCTGAGAGGGTTATCAGAGGTGTATTCTTAGGTATGAAGTTAGTGAAATAGATACGTTCACGCAAAACTGTGTCTGTGGTTGCACTATCTCCTAGACAACTAACTTTCCCACTAGTCATACCTAGAAATAAAAATTAATTTGAATCGGTCACATGCATAAAAGTTCTAAAAACAAATATCCATTCATAATAATTTAAGTATTCAACGATGGTAATTAATAAAAACTTAATATCCAAAAAACAAATCACCAACAAATAATCCAAACATAAAGGAAATTGTTCAAAATTAAACCAAAAACAAGGGGAATTCGGTCACCAGGTGGAATTCGGCGCCCCAGGGATCTAAATTCAACTAAAAATAGTTCATGTCTAAGATTCTAATCTTCCATAGGGTTGGTATCCACCTGAAAGTCAGAAATCTCCAACTTGGTACTCTCTGGTTCTTCTACTTGCACAAAGTTTGATTCAAACTTCTTACGACGAGAATCATATTCAGCTAGGAAAACACGGGACCAATGGTCATTTGAACCATAGCGATATCACATGTCTGCATCCATGGTTTAGGTGCTTTGCCATTATTCTTGAAGTTTGGGACTTTTGGAGCGAGGTTAGGGTGCTTATGGGCTCGGTTTCCTCCCGTAGGTGGGCCTTGGCTTTATTGACCTTGATGGGGTGGCTTCTGGCTGCCCCTACCACCCCTATTTTGGCATTTTGGGTGTTGGTTTATGTTATAATGTGCTTCAGGCACAACAGTCGCTCTAGTAGGTCGAGCTTGATGATTTTTCATCAACAGCTGATTTTGCTTTTCAGCGAGAAGTAAAACAAAGATCAAATCCGAAAACTTAGTGAACTTCTGAGCCCTATATTGTTGTTGCAGGACAATATTAGTAGTAGAAAAGGTCGAATAGGTTTTCTCTAAGAGATCATCTTCGGTCAAGGTCTCGTTACAGAACTTGAGAAGTGATCGAATTCGACAAACTTCAGAATTATATTCATTCACAGACTTAAAGTCTTAGAAGCGTAAATGCTGCCATTCATGTCTTGCTTTAGGCAAGAAAATGTCCTTTTGGTGATCAAATCGATCAGCTAAAGCGACCCAGAGTGCTCCTGGATCTTCCTCAGCAAGGTATTCGGTTTGCAGTGCATCATGAATGTATCTTCGGATGAAGATCATGGTAGTGGCTTTCTCAAATTTGCCAACCGGGTTGTCTATCTCATCTTTAATGGCGGGACGCAAATTATTTGCAGTGAGGTGGAGCTTCACATCTTTGACCCACTTGAGGTAGTTTCTTCCAGAGACCTCTAAGGCGATGAAGTTGAGTTTGTTCAAATTCGACATGTTCCTATCACAAAATAATAGACAAGATGTGGTTAGTGTAATGGATAAAAAATCAATTGTTGTGTTCCTTTCAAGTGCAAATATAAGGATAGTATAATGGCAAAAGTAAGGGTGTTGAACCACAGGGACTAATTAGAACTCTACAAATTACTAGCTTTATGTGAACCCTAACTAAACAATGAAAATGAAAACTTGAATTTAGATTTTTGAATTGGAAACTAAAATAACTTACAAATGCAAGAAAGATAAAGTTAAATGATAGGTTGATTCAGAAATAATGGAAATGGAACTAGGGATACCGATTTCACCATTACAAGCCAATTCCATGAAAATTAAGTCAAAATGCATTCAACTCTCCAATATGCAACTAAGGTTCGTTTTACTCATTTATGATCATCCATTTGATGTGTGGTTGTGATCAAGTATTCCTAATCTGCAACCTAGTTGTGATGGTCAACTTAGATTACCAAATAAGAATCCATTAAGAGCAAGAAAACTTCCAAGAACCAAAGAAATCACATGGCAGGATGTATACATAGCAGTTTCTTCATTCATTCACATGTCTACCAAGATTAAGCATGATGTGTACTATAACCTTGACCAAATAATTCATAAGCAGCCCTAATGGTGATCAAACATTAAGATTAACAAACAAATTATACTATAAAATCAGTGAATGAAACAAGAACACAGATTGGTAATTTGAATACTTCAACTTAATAACATATAATAGTTTTGTAAAGCTACGTCGAAATCCCCAGCAATGGACTTAATTACACAACATGATTACAAAATATATAAATACCAAGAACAACATAAGTGAAATTAAAGTTCATAGAAGAAACCTCCTTGAAGCAATTCTGAGGTTGAACTTCTCCAAGAACAGCGCGCTGCATGGTTTCTTTGGTGGTTGCGGATGGTGAATGGAGAAAGGATTTTGTTTCTGGAAGAAAGGCCAAAGAAAGAGAAGAGAGAGAGCTATGAGCGTCCCCAAGGGGAAACTTATGTAAAAGTGGCTGAAATTCTCAATTTTATAAGGTTAAAAGGCTGTTAAAGAATGCCAAAACATCCCAATAATGAAGCATTTACTTCAAACATTTTTTTGCTGTTATTGGTCTCTTAAAGGGCCATATTCATTACCATATTGATTGTACACTTTAAATCTCTCTCTACAACAGATTCCTTATTCAATTCTCCACTTTCAACACCATTTTGCCTTATTTACCCTTAAATGGCTATAAAATCCAATGAACTGCACATTAACACAAAAGAGAGTAAAACGTAACCAGTTTAACTCAAAAAAAATATCATAAAGAGACTAGGAATGGATGGTATAAATGTATGAAATATATGAGTTGTCATCAATCCATTCACATAGGAGTAGAAAATTCTGGTTCTAATAGACATGTATTGGTTTAAATTTACATGAAAAGAACTTCGGGTTTTCATGGGTGATGTTTTGAAGGAAAACTTCAGGTTATCAAACAAGGCATGTTTCTAGAAACTTTAGGTTTCGAAATAATTATGAACTTTAGGTTTATATGTTCCTACAGACAAACACATATATATACAGAAATATGCAGTGCTCTAAAAATCGGCCTAGGCGCTGGGCGGTGGAGCCCTGCCCCGATTTTGGGCAAGGCGGTCGGAAAAATCGGCTGGAAGCTAGGCGGCCCTAGGCGGCTAGGCGGGCTGGGCTTGTAGTAATATGGGCCGAATGGAAAAAAAATTCCAAGCATCGAAAAGCCCAATAGCAAGCCTTCTGATTTCTGATTGGGACTAATTAAAAGTAAATTACAATAAATAGATCTAATTAAAACAAATTACAAATTGTTAAGGAGAAAAGAAAAAAAATAGACAGCTCAGATTTGATTGAATGCGTATAATGATACCTCTCTTTGCAATCGAACAAAATCCCTTCTTTGAGATTGGTCGAAGGCATGGCGTGGCATAGATCGATCGAGCCGAAGGCATGGCATGACATAGATCGATCGGGCCAAGTGCATGGCGTAGATTGATCGGGATCGACCAAATTGATTTGATAGATAGATAGATGCATGTGGTAATATGAACTAAGGAGACCTGAAAAATTCCGAAGAATTCTGCTTCAGATTTGCTTATTTCATTTCACAACATACATCTACAAACAAGCTGGCGTGACGATGACAGTGTACCCGTGACGACATGTATGTTGGTTGCTCCCTGCCCATCCTCACAAGGCAGGCAGCGTGACGGGGACGAGGGTAGAGAGAGGATATGGTTTTTTTTTTGCCTCTAGGGGAAATGTCTATGTACTTTGGCTCTCCTGCTTATAAAGCAGCTGTCAGGAGTTCTGAACACAAACTAAGACTCTCATACTTAACCTAGCATCTGAAGAGTTGAAGATAAATGAATTAAATAGATCCAACGGCTCCGGTGAGTAGGTGGGCCACGATTTCTTTTTTGGTTAATTAAATTACCGCGTGCAAGATTCCTTTCCGGGAAAATCAACGGTTTCACGCTGGTAATTAACTTTACTGCATTCAATTTCAAATTATTTAATAATATAATAATATTAGATTATGACATATCATTTAATCATTCATTTTTTTGGTATTATTATTTAATAGGGTTTTCTAATTCAAATTATCTCTCCGTTTAGTCCCAAAATATTAGGTTGGGCCGAATTGGAATTGTTCTCGGCCCAGAAGGTTTATTTGGAGGCTTGTGGTTTATTTAGCCCATGGGCCGAGATCGGCCAGGTTCTATTAGGAAAAATGCTGTTTGGATAAAGGTGAAGCAGGCAGAGTCCTACGGATAATAGGAATCCTGATTCATTAAGGGGTCTCGGCAAGGATGAGGTTGACGAGATATAGAGATGTGTGCGGCATGATAAAGGCTAGGTTCAAAGTCCTGATTGAAGAAGGATTAATCGAGATAGTTTTGGATCAGAATACGGAGTCCTAATCCAAGTATGACTTGATTGCAGAGACGCTCCTATAAATACAGAGGCAGTGGCACCATTTAAACTCTCTCCAACTCAACACACAAATTTGCCCTGCGCAAACCCTCGCTCTACACGAAACCTCTTAACAACCTTGAGATTTTTATTTTCCTTTTCGCCAACACACCTTCAGTTTGGATAAACAGTACTGTGAAGGCAACCGGTGGTATCTTCAGTTTGGATAAACAGTACTATCGTCGTAGAATCAACCGACCGCGGAGCACCTTCAGTTTGGATAAACACCACTGCGAAGGGGCCGACTGGTTACCTATCCAAGTCTCGGTCGAGAAGGATTTTCGAATCCTTATTGGCAGAGGTCATCTCATCAGCCTTCTCGGCGAAGTGAGGTGTTACAGTTTATTAGGGCTCGGCACATTGAACGCCGAGTTGTCGTATGATTGTATACTCACAAGTGGGCTTTAGAGTTCGGCATTCTGACGGCCGAACCACATTCACCATGAAGACGTACATCCGCTTTGAGTATTTGTGCCCATACACTTTAGTGTTGATTCGGCGTGAGTTTACTCTGACGAACACCATCACTGTGACCGAATCGGACGACAACGATCTGTGAACTTCGCATATTTAGTAGCCTTGTCTTTAGGCTTTAGAATCCGAGAGCCGAGTCAAGTTCCTTCGTCGGCCGCAATCGCAAGATGCAGAAGTCAGCAGCGCAACCAACGCAACATCAACAAATTTTACTCCTCGGCCGAGCTCGGCCGACGAGTTGGCACGCCCCGCACACAACTGAAGGACGTAGTTAGCTTATTAGTTACTCGGCCTGCGCGCTACGTAGGCTTAGTAGTTTTTAGGGTCAACATTTTGGCACGCCCAGTGGGACCCAGTGCTAAAACTACGAAGTGAGACACGATCAGTCAAGAAGAAAGCAGTTATGGGAAAATCAACTACTGATTTGTCAGTACCGCAGAAACAAAACCCCATTGTTACCGCAACACCAGAGTCGGCAAGCACGACACGCCGAGAAAAGGAAGCTGGTCTCGGCGGTCAGCCTCGCAATGCAGAGGCTCCTAGCAAAACCGCATGCATTTTCAATGAGGTGGTAGTAGAGGACTGTGATGAAGATGGTGGTGAAAGCGCTGATCCACCAACAAGGTCGTTTCTCCGAAGACGGTTAGATGAACAATCTCGGCAAGTTGAACATGTATTCAGCCGAGGAATATACAGTCTGCGCAACGTAATAAGTAGTACTAGTGAAACACACACCAGATTGCTTGAAATGCTGGTACATAAGATCTGTGAAGAAAAACCCTCCGATCATTTTCAGCAGTTACCACCAAGGAATGATCCTTTACCAGTAGTACGGGCTGAGCCAGTGCCTGCTCAGCTCAAGTCAATTGACCTGGAAAAAAAAGGAGGATCGAACAGTAGAGCGGATAGATCTGACTAGAAAGTAGAAGCAACATCCATTGATGCGACCGAGATCCAGAGGATGATCGATTCGGCCTTGAAAAAAGGGTCGAAATTCCCAAAATTCATCCACCCGTACCCTGCTTATGTAAAAAAATTTGAATATCCCAGAGGTTTTAAAATCCCAGATTTCAGTCTGTTTGCCGGAGAGTCGTCTTTGTCCTCGTTAGAACATGTGGCCCGGTTCACCGCTCAATGTGGTGACGTTAATAGCGATTTTCATAAACTGCGGCTATTCAACTTCTCATTGATAGGCTCGGCCTTTGCGTGGTACATCAATCTCCCACCAAACTCCATCCAGAGCTGGGAGGAGTTGGCCGAAAAATTTCATGAGCAATTCTATCGGCCGGGAATGGAAATGTCGGTTTCATCATTAGCTAGGATGGCTCAAGCATCAGATGAGTCGCCAATGGATTACCTGACCAGGTTTAAGTCAGCAAGAAATTGGTGCCGAGTACCCCTTCCTGAAGTCAAATTTGTTAGACTAGCTTTAAATGGGTTGGACATGGAGTACAAGAAGAAATTCCTGGGGGCAAACTTCCGAGACATGTATGAATTAGCTCAACACGTGGAGCAATATGACTACCTACTCCGAGAAGAAAAAGTCTCAAAGTCTCCATCTCGAGGAACCATCTATAAAAACCCCACGGTTAGCTATGCCTCGACTGAACCTGAAGAGTATGCTAATATTGATGCAGCCGAGATAGTCATCGATAAACCGTATGTCTGCAAAGCATTAACGTACGCCAATCCCAAGGATGTAAAAACTCGCTCGGCCACCGAAGAATCTACCACCAAAACATCAAAGGTTTATACTTTTGACACCACTAAGGCCGACGCCATCTTCGACCAACTGCTGCTGGCCAAGATCATCAAGCTTCGGCCTGGGCATAATATTCCTAAGGCCGAAGAATTGAAGGGAAGAACATATTGCAAGTACCATAACTCGAATAAACATACGACAAACAACTGTGTCATATTTCGAGATGCCGTCCAAAGCTGGATCGACAACGGCAAACTTAAGTTTCTAAACAAGAAAATGAGCGTTGATACCGACCCGTTTCCTACGACGACGGTTAATATGGTAGATGCCCGTCTACCTAGAGACAAAGGGAAAGAGAAGATCGAGCCCGTTTCAGTGCAACACTTTCGAATGAAGAGTTCTCAGCCACGGCTTAAGATAGATTTATTTTCGAACGAGCCACCCAAGGTTCTTTCAGGACCGGCCATCATCCAACCTATGACAAACTCCAGCGCTGAGGAAGAAGATAAATCAGTGATTCTTTGGAGTCGGTGTAAGACAAACGTCGACGCAGCGCCAAACAGAAGGCTGTTTCAAGTTAAGACAGACACGGCTGCAACACCTCAGAAGACACTTAGTGCGAGCCAGCGCCAGGGAGTTTTCGACAGACTCGGCCCCAAAACGCGGCCGACCGAACTACCCCCAGTTAGACGGCGCCTCGACTTTGATGCATCATTCTATAATGAGGATTATTACGCACGAAGTTCTAGCAGCTCAAACTCATCGGCAAAGCGGAAAACCTTCAAACCTCCGGAACCGCGTGATCAATGTTGGTACACCTATCATTCCCCTAAAGGTGTGTACACCGCACTATCCAAATCACATAAGCGTCGGCGCCAAAGAATGGACTGCATGGCTCGCCGACAAGCAGCTTAGGAAACTTCGGCCCCCAAGTGGCAGTCGAAGAACAAAACTAGCAATGATGACGAGGGACAACCCCCGACCATCATGACAGAGTTGCTCCAAGAAAGACAAGTGATCAATCCTGACGTGGAAACCATATTTAAGGAGGCTGATAAGCGAATCAAACTTCTCATTTGAGCCGGGGAAATGAAGGCACGCCTTGAACAGTTGAAGGCGGAAGCCGAGAGTAAACTCTCCCCACTACCTATACAGGAGCCTTTGATCAGGGTTAGACAGAACCTGCATCCACCGTTCCTCGGAGAGGCATTGGAGTATATGCGAGGGTTTCACAAAAAGCATTCGGCCAACGATCTATACGGTTTGCCGAAAGCATGCCAAGATACGATTGATCTCGTTCTGGCCTGTCCTGATGTCGAGCAAATTATTTAAAAGAATTCGGACCTAGGGCTGAAAGCTAGGTTCCAGCACATACGAGAGGCTCGAGTCCTCGGCTTTGACGTCGACCCATATACCGATATCGAGATAAGCGAGCTCCCATTTTCTCTGGAAGATCTTCAGCACTTGCGATACCATTTTGAAGTTTTTTCGGCCGTTTCTCTTTTCGGCCTTACGGCCGATGAGACAAAGCGCGTGGAATGCTTAGATGCCTACCTAGACATCAGGGACGCCCGCATTATGTACCAAGAGCAGGCTCGTGGCACAACGCAAGTCCTAGACCCTGTTATGGTTCCTAATAAGCTTGTGCCCATCGACCAACAGAAGGAAGTCCTCCAAGACGTCTTGCAAGAACATACCTCAGCAACGGTCGATGAGGTCAACCCAAAAACTGTCCATTACAGGAGTCCGGAGGAGAAAAGCCCGGCAAACGAAGGACCGTCAGAGATGGGAGATACCGGGTCGATGGGTCATTCGATCCTCGACAACATAAAAATCAGTATGGTCCATGTTCTGCCTGCATATTTTCAACCACGCACGTCCCAACCTAACTTCCTAGACGGTGACGTAGTGGTCGATGAGGCTACCCAGGCCGACTTCGTGCTCCCTGCCGGAGTCGAGTTAGTGACAAAAGAAGATAACCTCAAGGCAGCTCTCACCGAATTATTTCCATGTTCGTCATCGGCTAATCTCCATCACCTAAAGCCGTTGTATGTTACGGCTCATATCGAGGGATACCCAGTGTCCAAAATTTTTGTTGACTGTGGAGCGACGGTCAATATCATGCCTGTGACAATTATGAGGGCGTTATGTCGTTCTAACGACGAGCTTATTCCATCAGGGATCACCATGAGCAGTTTCGTTGGTGACAAATCCTAAACCAAGGGAGTCCTCCCGTTGGAGGTGACCGTCGTAGGTCGCAACCACATGACCTCTTTCTTTATAGTTGACTCCAAAATCGAGTACAATGCGTTGCTCGGACGGGATTGGATTCACCAAACCAGTTGTATCCCTTCATCGCTATATCAAGTTCTCGTCTTTTGGGATGGGAAGACAGTCGTGGTTCACCCAGCCGATTCTCAGCCATTCGAAGCTAACATGATCCAGGCACGATACTACGACGATCATGTCAGGTATATCACTTTACACGGCCTTAACGCAGAAGGTCGGCCAACGCAGATTTCTGTTCAGAAGGCCATCGAGGTTGGCACCGAAACTGTTCACCAGGATTCGGCGAGGCTCGGGTTGGCCAACTTCGTCACCGACCCTGATGTCTGACGCTAGTCAGACCAAACGCCGAGCCGCAGTTTCATCGACCATGGAACGGTTGCTGGCTCATTGGTACGCTATCTCCCAACAGCCGGATTCGGGCGTTAACCTCGTGGAGTTCTTCGCCAAAGGCGATAATGGCCCTGTCCTCTCTCTCGACAAAATCCAAGCTGCCCCGGCCGAACTCGAGGATAGTCGGCCCCAAGTCAAAGACCCATTAGACGAAATAAATATGGGAACGGCCGCCAACCCTCGATCATTGTTCATTAGTGCTTTGTTACCCCAGCATACTAAGACTGAACTCTGCAAGTTGCTTGGCGAATTTAAGGATTGTTTCGCTTGGAGTTATCATGAGATGCCTGGCCTTGACCGAACCATCGTTGAGCATGAATTACGCATCAAACCTGGTTGCAAGCCTTTTCGCCAACCTCCTCGAAGGTTCTCAACCGAAGTTCAACTCGACATAAAAGAAGAACTGGTTCGACTTTTAAACGCCGGGTTTATTCGAACTGCCCGATATGTCGAATGGTTGGCAAACATCGTGTCGGTACTGAAGAAAAGTGGTGCCTTACGCATTTGTATTGATTTACGTAATTTGAATCTGGCAACTTCCAAGGATGAATATCCCATGCCGATCTCAGATTTGTTGATTGACGCCGCAGCTACTCATGACATGATGTCTTTCATGGATGGCCATGCCGGTTATAACCAGATCTTTATCGCCGAGGCCGATGTTCATAAAACTGCCTTCCGGTGCCTGGGGGCACTCGGAACATTCGAGTGGGTAGTCATGCCATTCGGCCTCAAAAACGCTGGTGCCACATACCAACGCCCCATGAATGCCATTTTTCATGATCTGATTGGTACCATAGTTGAGGTGTACATTGATGACGTGGTGGTTAAATCAAAAAGTCACCAAACACATCTAGATGATCTTCGGCAAGCTTTCCTTCGCATGCGGCGACATAACCTCAAGATGAATCCGGCTAAGTGTGCCTTCGGCGTATCAGCCGGTAACTTCTTAGGATTCCTTATGCATCATCGAGGAATGGAGGTGGACGAAAACAAGGCACGCGCAATTATCGCTGCTCCACCCCCAACGACAAAGAAACAATTACAGTCCTTACTCGGCAAGATAAATTTTCTCCGCTGTTTTATATCTAATTCGGCCGGGAAAATGACAGCGTTCTCTACGCTTTTGAAATTGAAGGACTCGGATCGGTTTGATTGGGGCGAAGAGCATCAAGCGGCTTTTACACAGATCAAGGTTTCCCTTACCACGCCGCCGGTTCTTGTGCCACCTCGGCGCGGTAAGCCTCTAAAGTTGTATATTTCAGCGGCCGAAGTGTCTATTGGTTGCTTCCTCGCGCAAGACAACGATGCTGGCCATGAACAGGCTATATTTTATCTCAGTCGGGGTCTGAATGCACCTGAGATCAATTATTCACCTGTCGAGAAACTTTGCTTGGCTTTGTTTTTCGCCACCACAAAACTCCGCCATTACATGCTTCCATCAGTCACGTAAGTCATCGCCCAAACCGATGTCATCCGTTATATGCTAACGCGACCTATAGTAAAAGGCCGAATCGGGAAATGGACAATGGCATTATCAGAGTTCAGTTTGCAGTACGTGCCTCAGAAAGCCGTTAAATGCCAAGCTTTAGCTGATTTTTTGGCCCAACATCCCTCCCTATATGATGTCGGGGGCAATGACGTCGAAATCGGCATGGTTCAAGCACGCGATAACCACTGGACAATGTACTTTGATGGCTCTAGTACCTCAACCTCGGCTGGTGTTGGCATCGTCATTCAATCGCCTAGCCACAGCCGATGGTATTTTTCTCTCCGGCTCGATTTTGATTGTACGAATAATTAGGCCGAATACAAAGCTCTTATCATCAGCCTCCATGTCCTCCATGACTTACGAGCGACCCGTGTCCTCGTCCTCGGTGATTCAGAACTTGTGATTAACCAACTCAATGGTTCTTTTCGATGCATGAGTTGTACTCTGGCACCCTACCACATGATTGCTAGCTATTTGGCCGAGTCCTTCGATGGCATTACATTTAAGCACATTTCACGGGTTCATAATACCGACGCCGACGAACTGGCTCAAATCGCTTCCGGAGCACAACTCCTGGGGGGCAAGCTAGGCCGGGAAATACCTATGTTACAACGACCATACCCGGCCTTGATTAATCAGCAAGTCCTCCGACGCGATAACGTGATACGCACAAGAGTCATGTCATTACCTTCGTTGTTGGACCGACAAGACCTTATAGATGTTTGCGCAGTTGAGGCAATGTCAGATGATTGGAGGAAGCCCATTATGCGGTATCTTGATAATCCTAATAGCAAACACGACCGTAAAATAAGGGTTCACGCCACGAATTATGTCATGTACCAAAATGAATTATATCGAAAAGGCGGAGATGAACTACTATTGTTATGTCTCGGCCCCCAAGAGGCTGCTCGAGCAATCACAGAAGTTCATGAAGGAATTTGTGGATCTCATCAGTCGGGCCGGAAAATGCGATGGTTGCTTCGACGGCATGGCTATTTTTGGCCAAGTATATTAAAAGATTGCATTGAGTTCACACGGGGATGTGTGCAATGCCAAATTCATGGTTCTATACAAAGAGTCCCGGCCGAATCACTGCACTCGATCACCAAACCATGACCATTTAGAGGATGGGCTATGAACGTAATTGGCAAAATCACGCCGTCCTCCGGGGCTGCCAAGCATGCATGGATACTTGTGGCGACCGATTACTTTACCAAGTGGGTCGAAGCAAAATCGTATGCCGAATTAACGTCTAAAGAGGTTTGCGACTTTGTGGAGGAATACATCGTGACCAGATTCGGGGTACCAGAAACGATCATAACTGACAATGGCACGATCTTTACAGCCGAGAGGTTTAAAGAGTATGCGGCGAATCTAAAAATTCGGCTTGAACAGTCCACGCCATACTATCTATAGGCAAACGCACAAGTCGAAGCAAGTAATAAGGTGATGATCGGTATTCTTGAGAAAATAATAGGGGAGAGGCCTGGCATGTGGCATTTGAAGTTGAATGAGGCTTTATGGGCATATTGGACATCGCTCCGAACAGCGACTGGGACAACCCCGTACGCTCTAACCTACGGGCATGACGCAATACTACTAGTCGAATTGAACATAAATTTGTTGCGAATAATCGAGCAAAGTAGTTTGTTCAGTGCCGAATATAGTCAGTCTATGAGGCAAGAGTTAGAAGATCTAGAAGAAGCGCAACTTGATGCATATAATTTACTGGTAGCACAGAAAAAGATTGCCGAACGAGCCTATAACCAACGAGTTAAACAGAAAACATTCGGTGAAGGAGATTTAGTTTGGCAAACTGTGTTGCCTATAGGAATTAAAGATCCTAGGTTCGGCAAATGGTCGCCGAATTGGGAAGGACCGTTCATCGTTCATAAAGTCCTCGGCAAGGGGGCATAGCACCTTAAAGATCGAACTGGCGCAGTTCACAAGTTACCAATCAATGGGAAATTTTTAAAGAAATACTATTCGACTACTTGGGAAATGCGAGAATAAGAGTTTCATCTTATTTAAGATTGTAAAAAAGTACAGCTTGAGCCGGTCAGTTAGCACATAAGTAAATCTAGGGTGACGAAGGAAAAAGGGTTTCAAGCACGGCCTTCAGCTCCAGCCACCTCACTTCGCCCATTGTGACCTCGGTTTGGTTAATCCTCTTATCCATTTTGTGCTGCTCGACCCGCTTCACACTAGCCGCATAATCGGTTAGGTAGTTTTTGCCACCTAACTCGAAATCCTTCGCAAGTTCAGAAGCCACTGCTGATCTCCGATTTTGAAGTTCGACGATCTGACGGTCCAGGTCGGCTAGAGCGTCTTTCTTCGCTTTCATGGCTTCAACTTTTGGGCGAAGAGCTTCAAGGACACCTGACGCAGCCTTCAAGTCATCTTCGGCCCGAAGAGCTTTCTCGAAAATGCCAAAAAATTCTCGAGTCTGCTCCAAGGCCGAAGATGCCCGGGTAATAGCTTCAGGGCTTAACTGACCATTAACCGCGAGGTTATTGAGACATTCACTGATCGAGTCGAGGCCTTTGCATTCGAGAATTTGGGGGGCTGAAAGCGACAAGAGTTCTTGCAGCTTGACAAGAGTAGAGGAGTTAGCCGAGGACTCAGTCGTGGTCGTCGAAGGACCAGCAGTTCCCGACGCAGCTGAGAGGAGGGCGTCGAATTCGACTTCCCACGAAGGCTGCACGAAAAAGAAAGATTAGAATATGTTGAATCATCAGACAAGCAAGCAAGAGGGAAATTCTAGACCTGCTGAGAAGAGACTTCGGCCATGTTTGCTAGATCGTTGCTCGAACCCAGAGAGCTCAATGGCCGAGCCTAGTGTTTTAGACTACTTCTCAATTCACGCGGCCGATGAAGGTTATCTACATTTGATGGCCACTGAGGTGGCCAAGAGATATAGATAACGCCCTTCGGCACATAAAAATTTTGGTGAAAAGAGAACGCGGGCACCTGACATTTAGTATTTTTCTGGTTTAGCATTCTAAGGTAGAAAATTGATAAAATAGAACAGTGAACTGGGTGCTTACATAGGCGGAGGTGGCTTCCTGATGAGGGATGTCGAGGTCTTGATCCTGCGGGTGGATCTGCTTTTCCGCCGTTGCTTCAGGCTCGGCGGCAAGGCCCTTACTATGATCAACTGCGAGAAGATTGACCTGACCGACCGTTTCAGCGATTGCAGGTGTCTTAAACCGGCCGGCTGCTTTAATCGTCGGAGGAGGACTGCTGGGGTTGTTGTCGCTCTCATCATCCTAAAATATGAGGTTGTTAAAGTTGTTCGAAGTTGTTCAAGAGAGAAGGAATTAACAACCGCATCATTATACCTCCATGATGATTGCTGACTGTCTTGGAGTCTTGGAAGGAGTTCTTCTCGTCACTGCAGTTACCACTTCAGAAGTGGCCGTCCTCTCAACCGGCGGAGAAGCAGCCGGTTCGGCCGGGGTCAGAGGTGCCGTGTCCTCGGCTAGTTGGGCAGTTGCCAGCTCAGCCGTAACTTGTGGCTCAGATCGAACCTCGGGTGCTTGGCTAGTTTGGGCCCGCCGCAAGACCACCTCGGTGCCGATGGAGGGAGACACGTCAGCTGCGATCGATCCTGTCGTTTGGCTATCGACAACATGGATTTCCCGCTCCCGTTTCTTTGCCAATTTCTTGACACGCTTGGAAGGTTGAGGGACCACAGTTGCTGTCTCGGTCTCCTGTCGGGGTCGTTTGCTTGGCCTGGAGGAGGGAATCAATTTCTTCTTGGCCGCAACGGTGGCCACTACCTCTACACTTTTTGGCGCTCGGCTGCCTGGGAAAAGATGAGATCGAGTCAGTAAAATTATGACAATTTTTTCAGAAGCAAAGTAAAAATAGCTGTATACCTTGGGCCGCTTCTTTCGGCGGGAGAGCTGGGGTCTTATTCGGACGGTCACTGAAGAGTCTGCTTGTGATATGTTCAACTAGTGCGCCAAAGAATTGTTGGGTGTACTCTTCCCACCAGTCACCAAAGGAATCGGTGCTGAGGGATTCAGGGACGACCGGTCGAAGGCGAAGCTTCTGGCACCGCTCTTGAAACTCCCTCTTCACATCTTTGCATTCATTTTCTGAGGAACCAGAAAGGCGCCTTCGGCTCAAAAGAGTGCGAGAAGTGAGAAGGGGGACCGGGCAGCCTTGGAGGTAGCCGAGTTGCCGGGCGGTGAAGTTTGGATGGTAGACCTCACGAGCAAGCACGAACGACCCCTAGGATTGACGGAGATCGATGTCTTCATCCGTGCTCCATGCTGACAAAGGGAGGGTGACCGACGAAGGGTATTCCCGACGACGACAGATAAAAAATTAGTCATCGGAGAAAGCATCGAGGGTGAAGAAGTATTTGAATACTTCATCGGCCTTGTGCGGGGGCGCTGGTCGGGAAGCCAACTGAGCACCAAGCACCTCGGTGGGCAAGAAGTTGGCGATTTCTGGCCGATGGGGGACGAAGTAAACCTGCAGCCAGAGTTGGAAGACCCAGAGAGGGCCGCTCTGGTGCGGGTCGACCTTGTGAAGAGTCATCTCGGCCAGACAACGGAGGAGGTGAGCAAGGATCATCGGGCTAAGAGCCAAAGTGTGGCCGCTAGCCAGAGCTTCGGCCGCTAGCATGTTCTCGACTAGACATTTGTTCGACTTGGTACAACAAATGTATTTATTGTACCAATAGAAGAGAAAGGCCTCGTGCTCTCATTCTCGCAGATCCTCGTCCCCTCGGCCGGCGAAATGGAGGTAGAGGGTGTTGTAGTTGAAGAAGTTCTTGTGAAGTTTTTGAACATCTTCCTTCGAGGGTGTTTGACCTTCGCCGCTCAGTATCTCGAGGGCCCGCTTGTCGAAAAGCACTTTCAGGTCAAGATTCGACGAGTACCCAGAGAGAGCTGCATCGATTAGAATGCCAGAGGGGGAGGTCGCCAGAAGGGCCGTGACGTCGAGGATGGTGGGACTAACGGGGCCGAGAGGGAAGACCATGGTGTTGGTAGCCGAGCACCAGAAGCTTGTGGCGGCTATGAGAAGCTCATTGTCCATAGCTATCTCCAGTGATGAAAGGTGGATAGCGTCATAGATGCCGAGTGTTTTCCACTGCTCGCCGAAAACCTTATCCATTCGCTCGACCCAGGCCTCCCAGGTTGCAGTGGTCGAAGGCCAGGAGCCTTGAGGTTTTGCCAAACTCCACTTTGACTACTCGAAGCCTTGCAGCAGGAATTTCAGGCTCTCGGCTTTGAAAATTTCAGTAATAGGGGATGGCACGGCCGCTTTGTAAAGAGGACCAAGGATCTGATGGGGGATGTTCATGTCGCATTCGAAGCGAATGGTTTTAATGGCGCAGGGATCGACGATTTTCTTGCATTTCTTGCATTCTTTGGAGAGCTGGAAGGTAAAGGAAGCCATTGCTAATAGTTGGGAGGTTTCTAGAAAAAGGGGTTTCTGGTTTGGAGTCTGAGTGCAAGGATCTTGGAGAAAAGGAGTTTTCCTTGGGTGTTTCAGGAGTGAGAGCAAGAGATTTCAGAAAATTGGAAAGCGTAAAGGTATAAATGAAAGAGTTCTGGTATTTATAGGGTCCTTGGAGGAAGATCAATCGTTTCAGAATTTGAAATAAAAGGGAAATTAGTCGAAAGACTCTAATCATTATGAATATCCGGAGAATCCAGGTGAAGCGACCGAGTTTTTCATATTTTGAGGATGCACGTTTACGTATGATGGCGAGTTTTATGGGAAAAGACATTTTGGTGCTTGCACGATCCCCAGGTTATTCAAAAATTCGCGGATCGAGGTGTAATGATTAGGCTTAGTGAGAGATTCGACGGTTTAGTGAACCGCAAGCTTCAGGCGTCATTACTAGGGACAGTTATGGCAGAAGATGCCACGTAGTAAGGCGGTTGGCAGAAAGAAGATCGTGAAATCGTGCTTTATAAATGCTCATTGGAAATCGAGGATTAGGGTAATGAAGAGATTCGCTTCTTCAAGGTCAGGGCTAGGCCGGTAGATCTCCAGGCCGAAGACCTCAGAAGCGAGGGGGCAATGTTTAGGCCCAAAATATTAGGTTAGGCCGAATTAGAATTGTTCTCGGCCCAGAAGGTTTATTTGGAGGCTTGTGGTTTATTTAGCCCATGGGCCGAGATCGGCCAGGTTCTGTTAGGAAAAATGCTGTTTGGATAAAGGTGAAGCAGGCAGAGTCCTACGGATAACATGAATCCTGATTTATTAAGGGGTCTCGGCAAGGATGAGGTTGACGAGATATAGAGATGTGTGCTGCATGATAAAGACTAGGTTCAAAGTCCTGATTGAAGAATGATTAATCGAGATAATTTTGGATCAGAATACGGACGAGATAGTTTTGGATCAGAATACGGAGTCCTAATCCAAGTATGACTTGATTGCAGAGACGCTCCTATAAATACAGAGGCAGTGGCACCATTCAAACTCTCTCCAACTCAACACACAAATCTGCCCCGCGCAAACCCTCGCTCTACGCGAAACCTCTCAACAACCTTGAGATTTTTATTTTCCTTTTCTCCAACACACCTTCAGTTTGGATAAACATCACTGTGAAGGCAACTGGTGGTATCTTCAGTTTGGATAAACAACACTATCGCCGTAGAATCAGCCGACCGCGGAGCACCTTCAGTTTGGATAAACAGCACTGCGAAGGGGCCGACTGGTTACCTATCCAAGTCTCGGTTGAGAAGGATTTTCGAATCCTTATTGGCAGAGGTCATCTCATCAGCCTTCTCGGCGAAGTGAGGTGTTACAGTTTATTAGGGCTCGGCACATTGAATGCCGAGTTATCGCATGATTGGATACTCACAAGTGGGCTTTAGAGTTCGGCATTCTGACGGCCGAACCACATTCACCATCAAGACGTACATCCGCTTTGAGTATTTGTGCCCTTACACTTTAGTGTCGATTCGGCATGAGTTTACTCTGACGAACACCATCACTGTGATCGAATCCGACGACAACGATTTGTGAACTTTGCATATTTAGTAGCCTTGTCTTCAGGCTTTAGAATCCGAGAGCCGAGTCAAGGTCCTTCCTTGGCCGCAATCGCAAGACGCAGAAGTCAACAGCGCAACCAACGCAACATCAACAAATTTTACTCCTCGGCCGAGCTCGGCCGACGAGTTAGCACGCCCCGCACACAACCGAAGGACGTAGTTAGCTTATTAGTTACTCGGCCTGCGCGCTACGTAGGCTTGGTAGTTTTTATGGTCAACACTCTCCTAACCAAATATTTAATAGGGTTAACTAAATATTTAACTAGGCGGTTTTTTTTATTTTTTTATTTTATTAATTGTGTGTTTTTTTAATTTTTTTTTGGTTTCATGGTGGTATACTTATGAAAATGGTGCACCTAATTTGCAAATGATGGATTTACTACAAGTTCATCCAATACTTATGAAAATGGTGTACCTAATTTGCATTTTATCATTATTTTATTTTCCATACAAGTATAGTTTTTTTTTTTGGTGTAAATAGGCACTTATTTACAAGATATATAATAAATTTACATAAATCCGCCTAGGCGCCTAGGCGCTAGGCCCTGACCGCCGCCCGACTAGAGCCTAGCGATTTTTAGAACCATGGAAATATGCAACAAGAAAATATGCAAATAGATCTTCAAGTCTTGATAATAATTGAATTAATTATTTGGACTTCAGGCCAAAATTAAATTGTGGGTGAAAAAATTATAAAACCCATAGGGCCTAAAAAATAGGCATTTAAATTTTGGCTGAGTAATTTTAAACGAGCAGCCCAAGCCCAAAAGTTGGGTTGGTTAGGCTGGGCTGGGCTTTAGGCCCAAGACAAATAGGCACGGATCTACTGCTTCGCAGCGTATGTGTTCTCGAGGGGCGCAATCGAATGTGTCGCATGCCAGGTGCACCAAATCACCAGCTACGGGTTGGGATCTGGTGCGGTTGGGTGTAGGGAACCCAGAAAGCCCTACATGGGTGGGGTTCTGCTGAGGTGGGGACACAGAGACACCAAAGCCAAATTGGGCTGGTGTCATTCGCGGGCATGGCTTTGAGTAAGAAGCTCATATGTACAAACGTGGGTTGTAAATGCAGGCCCAGATGACTATAGCCTAAATAAGGGCGCCACTTATGTGCAATACAGACATGGATACACCAGCGCAACGACTGGGATCCAGTGCAGTGGGAACACTTTGGCCAATAAGCCGGTGTTGGGCCAAGAGAAGCGCCGAAGCCCAAAGGGCTGGTGCTTGCCAAGAGACAGGCCAAGCCCAAGTGGGCTTGGGTTTTTTTATCCAAACACGCCAACATGAGCTGGGTGAGCTCGATGGAGAAGAAAACTGGCGCCACCACTTCAGGCGGTAGTGTCGTGGTGTAAAAAATCAGGGTGAAGGCCGTGGGTTCAACGGCAACCCAAAAATTTGAACGGAAAGTAAACACTCTCAACGTTGTTTTTAGGAACCCTAAAAATTAAATCGGGATTTCGAAAGAAAAATCGATGAGATTCAAATGAATCTCGGTCAACACTCGTCAATGACAACTTCAGGTTGTTTGGGAGGGTAGCCGTGGTGGCTAGGCATGGCTGCAGACCATGCTACATGACGGTGCAGAAGATGCAACGCTGTCTGGGCATCGGGTTTAGGGTTTGAGCTTGGAGCTGTGGCTCCAGGATTGGGTTTCTCTGCTCGGGGAAGGGGATGGCCCATGCGACATGGTTGGGTTTCAACGAAACCCTAAAAAATAATTTTTTTTAATTCAATTCGAGATTATAAAATTAATAAATTTGATGCATATTCAACATATAATTTAATGCATGGACAGATATATGATGCAATTCATGGCAATATCAATTTGCATAATTCAACAATTATGGATATAATGCATGCACAATTTAGTGGAATCTAAAATTCGAAAAATGTAAAGTTGGTCATGCATTATGGTGAATGTTCATGCTATCAGGGTTGCAACAATATCGAGATAAAAACTGTTGTTTTGAAAGAACTTGATTGCGTGATAATATTGATGAACTGGTTTGATGCAGAAAACTTCCACGTCAGATTCCTAAGCGTAGCGGTAGGAGCGTGCTGATAACGTGTTGTGGCCTATATTTAACTGACAAGGAGAGGGGGCAGGCGGCACACAAAAAATATAGAGAGAGATGTGTTTGTAGGGTTGTGTAGATGATGTGTTATTCCCCCTACGTAGTGCCTTTTGATAAGGATTTTACCACCTGCAAAAGTAGGGATAAAAACACTTTAAATACTTGCAAGAGTAAAAGGTTATTGTAGTATAGCAGCTCTAGTAAGGTCGTTCTCCACAGGGATTGAATGAATAATTTATGTTAAATCAAATTTTAATTAATTATTTAAAATAAAGTTTGAGAAAGAGTTGATTTTTTTTATTTAAAATAATAAAAACGAATTTAATAGAAAATAATTAAATAAAATGACAAAATAAAATAAGCTAAAGAAAATGGTTTTTCAAAATTAAATTGTAAAAGCCTAGGGTTCCGCCGTCAACTTAACAATCCTATGTAGTTCTTCCAATTACTTATGAATTACACATGCATATTTTGAAGGTTAGGTTTTCCTAAAATATGCCTACTTGGACCCCCAACATAGAGTGTATATCAAATATGCAACTTGTCTGTGGTATTTAGATCAAATCTAAACATGCATGACTCATTAAGCTTTGTGAAACCTTTTGAAAAACCATACAACCCTTAAGGTTCTAAAAATCGCTAAATGCTAGTCGGGCGGCGGGCTGAGGCCTAACGCCTAGAAGGGGCCTAGGCGGACTAGGCGGATTTAAGTAAATCAATCATATTTCGTGTAAATAAGTGTCTACTTACACTTGAAATATATATAATTTCATCATAAACTACAAAATAGAATGCATATATGTTATGAAGTATTGGAACATAATGAAAACATGTGAAATAAGGATATAATGTGTGTTCATTTAAGTATGCAACAAGTCTCTTACAATTTATTGAAAAAAACAAAATGCAAAATGAAAGTTACCTATTTTCTGTCTGAGTGAGTTGCGACCTAGGCGAGTATTTAGGCGGGTCTAGGCGGTCTAGGAGGTGCCTCAGCAGATCTAGGCGGCCTTAGCATTAATCGGGGCGGTGGCCAGCTGCCTAGCGCCTAGGCGGGGTTTAGGCGGCGCTAGGCGGAGATTTTTAGAATAGTGAGTGAACTTGTACATATTAATCACAAGAAGCCTTCGTCATTTTCAGGGATCGACCTCCGACCAAAATTGCATCAAATTACTTTGCTAAAGATCCTAATGGTAGCTAAGCATTAAGACATTTAAATAGTATAAACCGGGGATTAATAATTCAAAATTTGCATGCATAATATCATAAGCAAATTGAAAAGAAACTACATATTTTTGCTAAGGCTCGTGGCCTCGCCCTAGCAAACGGAATTTAGTTACTAGCAATCATACAACGAAATATTATTAAAAATAAGGATAGAAAACAACTTGAAAATAAACTTGAATCCAAAAGCTCTCTAAAGTGTGCGTGCGTTTTCTCCCTTTTTCTCTCTAATGGCTAAATATCTTATTTATACTAATACAAAATAAAACCCTAAAAAGTCTTAGAATAAAACTAGGAAACATAATTAAATAATAAAACAGAAAATAAAGAGGTTTCCTATTTGAACTAAAATTTGGACTTCTCATAAAACAGACTTTTGACCGACTAAATCAACTCCGATTTGGTCCCAAAAGGTCTCTTTTGAAAGCTGAAGTCTTCCCCTACAAATCCCCAGAAAGAATCTTCCTCAAAATATGCCATCTTGACCTCCAAAATACCCAAAACGTCCCAAAATGTCAATCTGGGAAATCACTCCAAAATTCATCCGTTGGTCACTTTTTTCTCTAGAAGAAGTCGAATGTCCTACATTGAAAATATATAACAAAGTATCAAAATTCACACATAATAACCAATAATCACACATAATAACCAATAAATTAATACTAAGATAAGGTTAAAATATATAGTATAATATCTATTCATCACCTTTATTTATAGTAATAAGGGAAAGAAGAAATCCTTCTCCTCCAAGGTTCACAAGTCCTAATAGGGAAGAATAACTAGAATCAAATCTAATCTAGGATTTACACAATCACACTTAAATAAGAAGTTTATAACACTTTTTTTTTATTAATATTAAATAATTTTAACCTGACTAATAAAGTCGTCGGTATAGGTTTTTACATTTTTGTTCTTTTTTGTTTATAAAGCTTACCCCTCGAAATTTCGTTAAGTAATATACAGTTTATAATTTTTTTTTGTAAATTTAAACTTTGGTTGAGGAAAATATTTGGTCGGGCGTGCCTTTCCTCGGGCCTAGTTGGTTAACATAGTTTTGCGCAACGAATTGGTCGTCCATAATTATGTCAGGCAAAACAAAGTTGTTTGACGAATTCTAAATATTATTGGGTTAAACTTCGAGCGACGACTTTTGCGCGTCAAATTTTGCCAGACGGGTTTTCGTTGCCTAAAATTTTCGAAGACGCAACCATGTTTTACGCGACAAATTGTTTCCTCCTAGCAAGGTCTTTTATAGTGTCTACTTCTAATTCTAAGGTATATATATTAACGAAAAAACACACACATGTTATAATTGAAGTAAAATTGTAATGTATTTCGGGTACCCAAAAAATTGTTCCATCATCTTGAGAGAATTGAATATTTGATTACTTTAGAGTATAATAATCGTAATGCAAAACCCTAAAGTCAAAACTTGATTTTATTGGGAGCTATAAGCCTTCCACAATTCAAATCATAAATGTAAAGCCATATTTGGACCCATCTCCATAGACTTCATTAACTTTATTCTCTCATGCATTTGAAAATCTAAGATAGTTTTTTTTTTCTTTCTTTTTTGTCGAAAGAGTTTTTTTTCTTGCATAAAATAAATCCAAAGGAAGGTTAGACCAATCAATTCACTTGCTATATATAACGTACGTCAACATGAATTGTTGTTTTTTTTACGTGAAAGTTGGAGAAAAACCTGTTTCACCTTAACAATTAACTCCTCTTCCTCCTCCTCGTACCGGCGGCACCACCCTCCTCTTCAACCCTCAGAACCACCACCACCATCACTGATACAAAATTGGGAATGCAAACGCATCCATAATCTTCGCCCACCGGGACACCAATGAGACTTCATCTGCCATAGAAATGATACCATTGTTACGTTAATGTTTTGATCGAATAAACATGAATGTGTGATGATCAAAGGATCAATCGCATTTCATTATTGACATTGTTGAAAGACAAAAACCCATCTTCGATTGGGATTTTCTGAGGTGGTGGGTTTCTTCAGTTTGAAGGTGTTTGATCCGGTTTTGGAGGTTTGGGGGGGGGGCCTTGGCCATGGCGGCGATTGTGAAAGAGATCCTGGCAAGGCCAATACAATTGGCAGACCAGGTGAGCAAGGCCGCCGACGAGGCACAATCTAACAAACAAGAGTGCATGGAGCTCAAATCCAAGACTGAGAAGCTCGCTGGCCTCCTCCGCCAGGCAGCGCGTGCGAGCAATGATCTCTACGAGCGCCCCACGCGTCGCATCATCGACGAAACCGAACAAGCCCTCGACAAGGCCCTCACCCTCGTCATCAAGTGCCGAGCCACTGGCCTTATGAAACGTGTATTCACCATCATCCCCAGTGGCGCCTTCAAAAAGATCGGTCAGCTACTCGACAACCACATTGGCGACGTGTCATGGCTCCTCCAAGTCTCAGCCCCTGCCGACGACCGTGATGATGAGTATCTAGGGCTCCCCCCGATCGCCTCTAATGAACCGATCCTCTGCCTTATCTGGGAACAGATTGCGATCCTCTACACTGGCTCGATGGAGAAGCGATCTGATGCGGCAGCTTCTTTGGTGTCGTTGGCGAGAGACAACGACAGGTACGGGAGGCTGATCATTGAGGAAGGTGGGGTGCCTCCGCTGCTGAAGGTGGCGAAGGAAGGAGGAAAGGAAGGGCAGGAGAGCGCCGCCAGGGCAATTGGGTTGTTAGGAAAGGACCCCGAAAGCGTCGAGCAGATTGTGAACGCGGGCGTCTGCCCAGTGTTTGCGAAAATCCTCAAAGAAGGCCACATGAAAGTCCAAGCGCTCGTAGCTTGGGCGGTCTCCGAATTGGCGGAGAATCATCCGAAATGCCAAGACCCTTTTGCGCAAAACAATGTCATCCGATTGCTCGTGAGTCATCTTGCTTTTGAGACGATTCAGGAGCACAGCAAGTACACTATCCCGAGCAAGGAACAAATGTCGTTGCACTCGATTGTGATGGCGAGCAACAACACGGAGCATCAGACGGCACACCCGATAACTGGGAATCAAAACATGTTTAGTCAGATGCAGAATGTTGTGAAAAGCACAATGGCTATGAACAATCAGGGTCCGGCTGCCCCCGGCTCTGGTCATGCCCAGGGGAAGCCGACTCAAAATAACAATCACCAGAACCTTCATCATCCGCCTCCGAGTCACCACATCGCGAGACCGCACAATCACCACGTGGCGCTGTCCGGTGCCAGCATCAAGGGGAGGGAGTACGAGGACCCTGAAACCAAGGCGGAGATGAAGGCAATGGCGGCGAGGGCGCTGTGGAAACTTGCCAAGGGGAATGCGAGTGTTTGTGGTAGCATCACGGAGTCAAGAGCACTTTTGTGTTTCGCGGTTTTGCTAGAAACAGGTTCTTGGGAAGTTCAGCAGAATTCGGCCAATGCGCTTATGGAGATAACCGCGGTGGCAGAGCAGAATGCGGACTTGAGGCGGTCGGCTTTCAAGCCGACATCCCCCGCCTGCAAAGCAGTGGTCGAGCAGCTGCTGAAAATAGTCAAAAAGGCAGACTCCGACCTGCTTGAACCGTGCATCCAAGCGATCGGAAACTTAGCAAGAACTTTCAGAGCGACTGAGACGCGATTCATTGGGCCATTGGTGAAGCTGCTCGACGAAACGGAACCGAATATCTCTACAGCGGCTGTGATTGCACTGAACAAGTTTGCATGCACTGAGAATTTCCTCCACGTAAATCACTGCAAAGCGATTATAGAAGCTGGGGGAACCAAGCATCTAATTCAACTGGTTTACTTTGGGGAATCCGGGGTACAGATTCCGTCATTGATTCTGCTGTGCTACATTGCGCTGCATATTCCGGACAGCGAGACGCTTGCTCAGGAGGAGGTGCTGATTGTGCTAGAGTGGTCGACAAAGCAGGCTCATCTGGCGAATGAACCGTCAGTGGAAGAATTATTACCGGAAGCTAAAAGTAGGCTGGAGCTTTATCAGTCTAGAGGATCAAGAGGATTTTATTGATGTAATCAAGTTGTACAATATTAATTTTTAGGGGATATAACACAAAAAACTAACCTCAGTATTAACTCTTAACTGCTTTGTTTTTGTTTCATCATTCTCTTAAGATGTGCATACATACGTGAATTAGGGTTTAGGCCAGCGCTAGTTGCTGCATTTTAGTTTCTTGTTCATTTTTCTTTTCAAGTTTCTTCATTGTTCAAACTGAACTTTCTGTTGAAGCTGTAATGTAGTTTGAGTTGACAGATGTTGTTCATTTCCATACACAAATACAATTGTTGTTTCTTTTAGGCTTATTTTAGCTACGTCCCTTAGAGCTCGATTTCAGTCTTACTTTACTTAATAAAACTCAAAAATCACTACTTTAGTTCTTAAAAATCAAAATTCACTCCACATTGCCTTGTTTCTATTAATTTCCTTAAAAATCTGTTAAATTTGCTTATGTGTCTTTAAAGTTGTGTATGTGGCCACATGTGTACGACTCACAATTTGTTAATGTTCAACACCCACGGTGTTCATTGACTTGCTCTGCAGTTGGTGCTCATCTTTAAAGCTTTAGCATGCAATATGATCCTTCCACGTTTCCTACTCCCACAAACTCTAATTGAAGGGTGATCTAACCAAATAACAATAAGATTTCAAATTGAAAAAATGGATACCTCTAGTGGAGACAAAAGGAAGGAATTTGACACGTCCTAATCGTCACAAGCAAAGCAACCAGAAACTGAATTCTTCTTCCTTAAAAAAATTTGGCAGCAAAAAAAACTAAAAAGGAGAAATTCACCTTCTTACTCTAGGCTGGAGAAGAGAGTAGCACAAAGGGAGGGTTTCGAGAATACCTTTTCCCTTGATTTTTAACGTAAGCTCTTATGATTTATTTTTTTCCTTACCGAGGGCTGGTCTCGGGAGTAAGGGATCCTTTAAAGGGCCTTGTAGTAAGGATAAACTGATCCAAACACCAAATTTAGGGAAAGTTGTTTTACTAACTATGGCCAGTAGTGATCCACTCTTAATCCACCACTTAAAATTTTTGACATATCACATTGAAAATTACATGTTTTAAAACTGTTCCATCTCCATAAATAGTGGATTACTCTGTTCTAGTGACTAGGACTTTTCACTTCAATTCACTATGCCCCAAATTCAAATCTTCACGTGTCCCTTCCGTTTAGCTTAGGAGTAGTAATTAATGTTAAGGCACATTTGGCCCCATTAAAAATAAGGAAAATTAATGAAAATGGCTTGAAAACTTTGAATTTTAACGATAAACAAAATAAAGGGTAAAGTGAATAGTACCAAGATTGACTTTTTAGTGTAAAAATGTGGTTTTTCGTTAAAGTGAACAGTATCGGGAGCTTTTCGTTAAAGTTCCCTTAAAAATAGTGTTAGACCAAGGACTTCTTTTGACCTGCCGACCTCTACAATCGAGCGCTCATTCCGACTTATGAGGATTCTCTCCGAATTCTTTTTGTGAGGATTTTGGGAATCCTCAAATTGTGTCCATTCATCGTACATCGTGCGACCAGTTTTTGTTAGGCATTGTTCATATTTAATTTTAAATAAAAGTATTTAAAATGATTTCTGGTCGTATGATGTACGATGAACATACAATTTTACAATTTAAAAATTTCTAGAATCTTCATAAAGAGGATCAAGAGAGAACCCTCATTCCATTCCGACAACTTTTCGACCTCTACAACCGTGCGCTTGTTCTAAGAGCATCCCCAATGGGGGCTATATCCTCCATGAGCCTACTACATTTCAAGCCTTAGCGAGAAATTTCATTCCCAATGAGCCGAAAAATGGAGCTAGATCCGCTACTGGGGCTAGCAACTTCCTTTCTTGGGTAGCATAAAATCGGGCTACATCTAGCCCCATAAAACAATGGGTCCCACAAAAAAAGTAGCAACCCATGTGAGCAAAATTCTCTCACTCTCACTCTCCCTCCACTTGCGAATACACTTATACTCTCATTTTATTATTTGTTTTAAATTCTTTTTTCTTACTTATTTTTCTTGCAATTTGGCTAACTAATGATTGTTTTAAATTCCATAAGAATTAAAATTTTCAAATTGATTTAACGTTCATGGGCATTGGTGGGTGAAATTTTCAAATAATTTTTTTTCAAAATTGTATGATACTAATTTATCAATTGGTTCTAGGTAAATTGTTGTGTTATACGTGAAAATCAAATTATTTCAGAGGGCGAAGTGGGGTTTTTTTTCTTTCAACATATGGGATTGAGATAAGAGAATTTAATCCAACAAACGATTCATAAGTGATAAAATCTAACTTTGTCATAATTTGAACTTTTTAGGTTGAACGGTTCATAAAAAAAAATAAAGATATCACGTCCAAAAATCAACTTAAGAAAAGCTAACGCAAAAAAAAAAAAAAAAAAAAAAAAATTCATCGCGTAATCAAATTACTACATAAATAAATATATATAGCCTCATATAGAGCCAGAAAGATATAGCTCTTCATTGGGAGAGATTCTTTTATAAAGCCCCAAATATTCCTCAAAGCTCTAAAATGGGATATATCCACCACATTTCCAACTCCATATAGAGCCCCTTACTAGGGATGCTCTTACAACTTTCTGAATCGTTGTCTCATGAGGGAGATAGACCCACTCGATTGCCTACCTACAACGTGTGCCAGTCATCGATATGGAGAATTCGTGGTGGGACCTCTACCCTCACATACTTGGCCACTAAGACCAAACCCAACCCTGGGCTATATGCCAAATTTCCCCATTTATTCCCCCCCCCTGACTCAAAATTCACCCAAAAACTCTATAAATACCTATGTATTTGTTCAAACATCCACACAAAACTCACTTTTCTCCTACAATTCTTCCAATTTTTCTTTCTACCATTTCTTCCCATTTCCAAATCTTTCAAGATGGCAAGAGAGCATATTAGAGGTCGTCATTGGACTTCTGAGGAAGATGTTGCTTTATGCTTGGCATGGGTTTCTGTTAGCAAAGATGGTGCAGTTGGCACGAATCAAAATAAAAAGGTTTTGTGAGATAAAATCATTGAAAAGTTCCATGAAAACTGCAACGGCGGCGGGAGGGAAAGTGGTGGTGTTTATGATCGGTGGATGACTATCAACAAAGCATGCACTTTATGGAAGGGAAGCTTGGAGAGAGCCGTGGTTGGCATGGCTAGTGGAAGGAGTGTCGCATAAATTGTGAGTTGATGTGAGAATTACTTGACACTCAAATTAAAACCCTATCGACGTAGTATATGAAAGTAGGGATCGTTTAAGGCCGGGGATTAGAAGGGATGCTAATCTATACAAATTACACTCTAAAACACTAAACTGGACTCTAGACAATGAAAACAAGTACTAGTGATCAATCTGAACGAATTTTAACTCTAGACAACCTAACTTGACTCAAATAACACAAAACAAACTTAAAACAACAAATAAAACTCAACTAGGCAGATTCTAGACACTAGAGACTCAAAACAGGCTAAATAGACTCAAAACAGCAAAACTAACTTAAGTAGACTCAAAACAGGTTCTATGAAGTGAATTGGATGACTTTTGGACTAGTTAAACTCAAAACACTAAAAGGGGACAGATTTGGACGAATTTAAACAAACTAAGACTCAATTAAGAACTAAGGGGGTTTTTTGGACGATTTAAGCAAAACTAAGCAGATTTAAGCAAACAAAGTAAATTGAAAGAGATAAAGGTGAATTCAGGGGTGAAAACTAGTTAGAGGGTTCTTCTCCACACATGAACATATGCATACGAATTGATTTCCAGTTATTCTTTCGATAAACCATGAATGACAATGCTTCGAATTAATTGTATTGCACTAATTAATTCCCAGATTTCCCTAAGTTCATTGAATTGAATGGATAACGCATCACAACCAAATTATTCTTATCAAGTTCCCTAACTATGGAATACGCATGATAGAGATACATATCAAAGATCATTAAGTTCCATGGAAATCATAAACATTGACAAGGCATTCATAACTATGGAATACGCATGTTACTCTTGCCTAGGATTTACTTAACACAATTGTGACTAGCAATCTTTACTACTTGTGAATATAAGTTCCTAACGATTAGGTGAAATTCCTTTATATCCTAGCATCAAATTCATGCATGTAAACTAAGTAGGCCTCCTTAATCAACACACAAGAACAAGTTCTTCATAAAACAGATAAGTAAATCACATTTATAATTTATGAAACAATAACTGAAGGTAATCAATTCATATCAAACATATGTCCATGGCTTTGAATCCACCTCTAACTAAAACGAAATTAGTTCCACATGTTCAACATAATTGAAAAACAAATTAAATTAAACATAGAAACGAAACAAGAGAAGAAAGAACTCTTCCTTCTCTAATGGAAGCCGCGGCAAGGCCTTGTCTTCCCTTCTCTGCAGCAAAATATGGATTTCTGAATGTATATGGGGGTGTAGAATTCGTATGGATGGGTGGTGGTCTGCGGCAAGGCTTGGAAATATGTATATATAGCATGGCAAACCCTAGGGGAATCAGTTTAGGACTTGGACTCAGCATAAGCAAGGGATTAGGACCCTAGGTGCGGCAGAATATGTAGGAAAAAGGATTATGGCCCAATTGATTTCTGAGAAGGATTTGTAGAACCCAAATCCACAAGAAAATAGGCTAACAAATCAGAATCTGAGAGGGAAAGGGATAGGGATGCACGATACAAAGGGATAAGGCATGGAATTGAGTGCAAGGCAAGGCAAAGGCCTTCTAGAAAGGAGGGAGACGCCAGATTTATAGGGTTCTAGAAAGAATGTGGTTCTGGGCAAATTTTGGGGTTTCTAGAAGAGTTTGGGGCGCCACTTTTGTAGGGGAATGGATAGGACTTCTAGAAATCAGGTTTTAAGTCCCCTAAACTGAAGAAAACAGGTTAGGATAAGATTAGGATAAGATAAGGTAAGATAAGATAAGGATTAGGTAAGATAAGATAAGATAAGGTTGTTTTGGATAATGTTTTGGATAATTCTCCTTCTTTTGAGCTGATTCCTTATCTTCTTATCTTTGACTTCTTTCTTCCATCTTCTTAGCTGATTTCAAGCCTTTATATCTTCAATTTCGTCCATCAACTTGTCTCCATGCTTGCACTACCCAATCTTGGCCCAAAAATGCTCTAGAATGCTCCAAATTGCTCATTTTTGCCATCTTGACACTTTGAACCTACAAACACACGAAAATAGCTTAAAATACAAAATTAACTAAGAACTAACAACGTAAATGCATGAAAACAAGCTAACTAAGTCGCATAAATATGCTCCTATCATGAGTTTTTTTGTTGATATTTTATTTGTCATGTACATAATATGATTTTGCAACTAATTATTTTTATGTATTTTTTGCATAGGGTGACAAAGCAATGGAAATTTACAAGACAAGAGTAACACCAAAAAATCAACCTTTTTAAGTTGCATCATGCTTAGGATGTCTTCAAGGATTGTCTGAGGTGGGCAACCGATGCGGACCAACAATGGGGAAGATTATTTCAACGTGAAACCGCACAGACAAATGATGGAGATGAAGGTGTCAATGAAGGTGTCGATGAAATGACCCCAACCTTTTCTTTTGCAAGGCCTATGGGAAGAGATAAGCAAAAGGAAGCAAAGAGAAAAAGGAAGTCCCAAGATCCAATGAGTGCACACATTGCTACCGGATTTGCAAGATTGAGCGAAACCCATAGTGCTCGCCAAGAAGAAGCGGCTCGAATGCGTTTGCAAATGAAGGAAGAAGAAGGGGATAAGGAGCAAGATAGGTTCGAAATTAATTTCATGATGGAGAACCTTAACAAATACACTCCAGAGAGGAAGAAGTTCTTACGTGGTATGTAACATCCCACATCGACCAACGGAGAGGGTGTGATGTGCCTTATATGTACATGCCCACCTCCATATAGCACGAGGGCCTTTTGGGGACTCACTAGCTTCGGATTCCATCAGAACTCCGAAGTTAAGTGAGTTCGGGCGAGAGCATTCCTAGGATAGGTGACCCACTGGGAAGTGCTCGTGAGTTCCTAGAAACAAAACTGTGAGGGTGTGGTCCAAAGCGGACAATATCGTGCTACGGCGGAGCCGGTCTGGGATGTGACAAAATGGTATCAGAGCCACTCTGCTGTGTGGTGTGAGTGTGTCGACGAGGACGTTGGGCCCCTAAAGGGGTGGATTGTAACATCCCACATCGACCAATAGAAAGGGGGTGATGTGCCTTATATGTACATGCCCACCTCCATTTAGCATGAGGCCTTTTGAGGACTCACTTGCTTCGGATTCCATCAGAACTTCGAAGTTAAGCAAGTTTGGGAGATAGCATTCCTAGGATGGGTGACCCATTGGGAAGTTCTCGTGTGAGTTCCAAGAAACAAAACCGTGAGGGCGTGGCCCAAAGCGAACAATATTATGCTACGGTGGAGTCGGTCTGGGATGTGACAGAATGGTATCAATGCCACTCTGCCGTGTGGTGCGAATGTGCCGACGAGGACGTCGGGCCCCTAAGGGGGGGTAGATTGTAACATCCCACATTGACCAACGGAGAGGGGGTGATGTGCCTTATATGTACATGCCCACCTCCACATGGCACGAGGCATTTTGGGGACTCATTGGCTTTGGATTCCATCGGAACTCCGAAGTTAAGCGAGTTCGGGCGAGACTATTCCTAGGATGGGTGACCCACTAGGAAGTGCTCGTGAGTTCCTAGAAACAAAACCGTGAGGGCGTGGCCCAAGACAGACAATATCGTGCTACGGCGGAGTCGATCTGGGATGTGACATGGTAAGCAAAAGGAAATTTTGCGAAAGTATGCCACAATGAGTATATTTCAAGATGATGAATCATCTCAACCCTATATCCCAAGTCCACCACCAAGTCAAGATCGTGGATATCATTATTAAGTTATGTAGTTTATGAATTATTGATTGTATTAAGTTTATACGGTTTATGAATTGTTTTTTGTATTAAGTTTATGTACTTTATTAATTGTCGTGTTTTATGTATTTTTTGTTTATACATCTCTATCATGATTTTCATATTCTTCCATAGTGTTTCTTGAGTTTCATGTATCGATTTTGTGATTTTTCAATATTTATCAGAATTTAAATATTTTTAGATTAAAATGTTCATAACATTAATTTATGATAGTCTACATAATTTTTTTTTTTTTTAAAAAAAAAATTAAATTTAAGAAAAAAATTAGCCTAAGTTTATTCTTTAAAAATCTGGGGCTAAAATTTTAGGCCAGAAGGGTTGGAGCAGAAAAACTGTTTCTGGACTAAAAATTTGGGCTTTTAGCCCAAGGGTTAGAGATGATCTAAGGGGCCAAGAACCGCATAGCATATATTTTGTGCTGAGTAAGTGGGCCTGTATAAAGTGGAGAGGAAACCCAAAGAAAGGGTTGGATTCTGGAGAGAATGAACAAGCGCACTACTTCTCCCTTTTCTCCTTCAATTTGTAAAGAGCTCTCGTGCTCTCTTCATTGAAACCCAACAAATACAATATAGATTCCCAGTGAACGTAGATAGTTTTTTGGGTGAACCACTCAAACTCTCATGTCTAGGTATTATGCAAATCCATGTCCTTTTTATTTGACCACTTCCATCTTTTGTTGACTTTACCAGTTTCAGTGTAACAATTAATATTACTTAAAAAAACTCGTTTTAAGTTCTAATTGTATATCATTTTGTTCAAAATGCTAATACATCGGTTGTCATAACAATTTCAATGGGAGAAGTAAAATGTATAATGATAGTGACGATTTATTCTCAAAATATTTGTTAAAATGCTCTAACATTAGAGCAAATTATAGGAATGGTTCTTTAATTTTAATCCAATTGGAACGATAGTCCCCCAACTTTATTTATGTGACCATTGGTCCCTCAACTCGTCAAAATGTGCAACTATGATTCTTTTCGTCAACACAGTTAATAGTTCTGCTAAATTCAGTCACGTGCGTGGCACGTGAGACTGATTGTAAGGGAAAATAAGGAAACATATTATTTCACAAGGGTTGAAGTCGACTGAACGCAAAACCCATCCCCAATGGAAACTTCCTCCATGTCCAATCTCATATTCCTCAAATTCTCACCATGTTGCCCAATCCAATTGGAGCAAATTGAATTAGTTTCTTCGGTAAGACCCTTACCAAAGAAATAGTAAGGAGATCAAAACCAATGCTGTGAACTGTAAGGAAGAATCGCTCAGTAGAAGAAATAAACAAGTAGTGGTGATATATGACTGTTTTGTAAGGGATTTTGGGTTAAAGTGTAAGGGTTTTTGTAATTGGGTTTAATTGCAATCACTTAAGTCTTTAGTGGAGTCCAGTTAATTAGTTAGTGGTGTCCAACTAGCACACATGTAGTGGGGAAAAATACACTAACGCGTGGTTAAATGGTGGCTAGAGGAAATTATAATGGCATCGTGGAATTAATCAATAGAATATCCTTCTCTTTTTTCTCTCTACTCTATCCCTTCATCATGTCACCATAACTGCCATTGCAGGTTGAGGCCATTGCAGGTCTGGGTCTTATCATTGGTATCACCTATTCAATCCCTGGTTTTCCTTGATGTGCATGCCCCATTACACAAACAATTCTTGCTTCACCGCCATGGACGCTCGTGTTTTTTCCCATTGAAGCTACCCTTGCCGATCTTCCATCCTTCATCACCTCTGCTGTTAACACGACGTTTGACTCCAAAATCAATTCTTACCTCGATGCTCGTTTGTCAACATTTTGGCGCCAGTGCCTCTGCTTCCTCGCCTGTTGAGGATCCTCCGCCACCTGACATGGATCATTTGCTGCCTCCGCGGAGTTCTTCTGTGACTGGGGGGGAGGGGGAGCTCCACCACGGCTGCCATGGCCTCAACGTCTCGATTTTCTGAGATTTGTCGACGGTGACGATCCCCTCGCCTACAAGGCGGAGCAGTATTTCTCCTCTACAACATTCCAGATGCTCAACGAGTCCTCACTGCTTCTTTCTATTTTGAAGGGGAGGTACTCCACTGGTTTCGTTGGTTGGATTGCTTGAATATAACACCTACTTCGTGGGAGTTCACTAAGGCTTTGTGTATGGAGTTTGGACCCTTTGCGTTTGAAGATAATGCTGAAGCACTCTTAAAACTCCATCAAACTGGTAGTCTTCGTGATTATATATCAGAATTTTGACGTTTAGCCACTCGCTTGCCTGAAATTGGTCCAATCTTGCTTAAGAGTTGCTTCATAGGGGGCTTGCGGAAGGAATTGAAATTTGATGTGAAGAAATTGAAACCTGTGAGTGTTCATGAAGCCATTTCCATCGCTCTCTAGTTAGATGCCAAATTTACTGAGCTCAAAACTCCCACTCTGAAATCCACTGTTCCATCCAAACCATCCACCACTACCATTCCTCATCCTTTTTCAGTCACTCAACAGAGTGCGTACCCTATTAAGAAATTGTCACCTGAGAAGATTCAAAAGTAAAATGAGCGGGATGAGTGTTGGTTTTGCACTGATAAGTGGACTACGAGGCATAAGTGTGGGTTAAAGCAATTGTTAATGCTGGATGTCCTTGATCCTGCGGGGGTAGAATTGCCTCTTTCAGTGGTTCTTAGCTCGGATCCGCCCATGAAACTCAGTTCATGGGCTTTTTATATAAGACAAAAATTGAAAAAACAGTTCAAGAATTATTGGATACCGGGTTCATTCGACCGAGCCATAGTCCTTTCTCATTCCTTGTGCTTTTGGTTAAGAAGAAAGAGGGCAGCTGGAGAATGTGTATAGATTACAGGGAACTTAATGCCTTGACCATCAAGGATAAATGCCCCATACCCCTTATTGATGATCTATTGGATGAGTTGTATGGTGCCAGGTACTTTACTAAGCTTGATTTGCGATCTAGTTACCACCAGATTCTAATGACAGCTAGTGATGTTGAAAAGACTGCGTTTCGAACTTATGAGGGTCACTACAAATTTTTAGTGATGCCTTTTGGACTTACCAATGCTCTAGCCACTTTCCAAAGCTTGATGGATGATATATTCAAGCCATATCTCAGGAAGTTTGTGTTGGTATTTTTCGATGACATTTTGATCTACAACAATGGCTGGGAGAAACACTTACAACACTTGCAGACTGTGTTTGAAGTCATAAGGGGAAATCAGTTGTATCTTAAGAAATCCAAATGCTCATTTGGACAGTCGAGTGTTGAATATCTAGGGCACATCGTTTCTCAAAAAGGGGTAACAGCTGATCCTTCTAAGTTGTCTGCTATACAAGAATGGCCAGCTCCAAAATCTATCAAAGAGTTAAGGGCGTTCCTCGGGTTAACTGGATATTATCAAAAATTTGTTCCGGGATATGGCAAGATATGTCACCCTCTCTATCAGTTGATTCGAAATTGAAGTGTGACGCCTCCGAATGTGTGACGCCTCCGAATGTGGCATTGGGGCTGTTCTTCAACAAGAGGGACGACCTATCCCATTCACTAGTCAAGCTCTTGGTCCTCGAAACCAAGCTCTCTCTACTTATGAGAGAGAGTTGATTGCTAGTGTATGCAGTGAAAAAATGGCAGAATTACTTGCATGGAAGACATTTTGTTATCAAAACTTACCACAATAGCCTTAAATACTTCTGAAGTCAATGGGCAAGTACTCATTTTTAACAAAAGTGGGTTTCCAAGCTCATGAGGTATGGCTACGAAATTCAATATAAATAAGGGGCCCAAAATATTGTAGCTGATGCACTGTCAAGGCTACATGATATACCTCGGAGGCAAGAACATGTCACTAACAATGGCGAGATCAGTGAGTGTGTTGCCATTTCTTACCCCTATGTAGGTTGGTTAGATGAGTTGAGAAGGAACAGTGAGCACGATGCATGGGTTAGGGAGAAAAAGAATATGTTGCTGTAAGCATGGATCAAAATATCGAAAATATCGGCGAAATATCGTCGATATTATCGTTTTTTTGGTTCGACGAAATTTTGGTGACTTATCCTCTTATTATCGTTAATATATCGCGATATTATCAATAATATCGCGATATGAAACCCAAAAATACTTGAAATTTTCTGAAAAGTCTCAATTTTAGGCTTAGGGGGATTCGAACCCCTCCCATTTGACTTCTTCAAGACCTTAACCACCATATCACTTATGTTTTTGTGAAAATATGCTAAAATATTTATATATATGGTTTTGTTTTGAATTCTTTTTGCAAGAAACAAATTTGCACATATTCCAAATTTTTTGTGGTATTATATTTTAAATTATGTCAATTAATTACTTAGTCAATGACATGTGGTTTTTAATTTTTCTATTTTTTATTTGGTCACTTACATGTAGGGCTGGAAAAAATTCCCGAAAATCCCAAACCAAACCGAAAAAGTCCCAAACCCAAACCGAAAATTCCCAAACCAAAACCATCCCGAAGTTCGGGAATCTCATCCCGAAAAATACCGAAATTTTCGATATGGGATTGGTTTCCAAATCCCATTTGCTTGGTAATCCCGAACCCTTCATATCTCATTCCTGTTGGGATGGAATTGAAGGACTCATAGAAAGAATCCGAGACTCAATCTTCAAATGATTTTGCTTATGGACAACGTCAATCAATATCGGATCCATATGGGTGGCATGTTAACAATTACATGCAAAACTATTTTGGGGATTTGTCATTTGATGACTACTCTTCACAATACACTTACTCTACACATGCAGATGATGAAGATAGTGAAAATTTTGAACCTCATAGGAACTCTATGTGGTACTAAGTCACTTATGTATCTTACCACACAATGTATAAAGTGTAAAATATTGTACTAATTCATTATATATAAATGATTATGGTGTGTTTAAACTTCTTTCATTAATTACTACATATTTTCTACACTCACAATGTTTGCCAGCTCGCTATATAATCAACTTAAATCAGTTAAATCCATCATGCAATGCATTTCCTTCCAATTTTTTGTGATAAACTAATAGATAATTGACTAAATAAACATCCTGCAAAGTTTCAATAAAAATTTCCAAGTTTTTCTTACAATTTCCGTGGTTTTTATTCAATTTTTATCGATATCGATAATATCCCGATATTTCTATCGAAATTTTCGTGTTTTTGGACTACCGATATTTCTGATATCATCGATATTTAATACCTTGGCTGTAAGCTACACATGATGGCACTGATAATTCAAAATTGAGCCGTTATTGCATTGACAACTGGTTCCTTTGTTATAAGAAAAGAATTATGTTAGGTCCAACTTTTGATTGGAAAGTCAAAATTATTGCAGAACATCATTCGACCCCATCCTTAGGGCATCAGGGAATGCTTAAAACATACCAGCAAATCAAAAGAGAGTTTTACTGGAAAGAGATGAAACATTGGCAATTCATAGTTGAATGTCCTACCTGCAAGCAAAACAAAATTGAGAATATCTCACCCCTTGGATTGTTACAACCTCTCTCAATACCACAGAGAGTTTGGAGTGATATCAGTATGGACTTCATTGTTGGTCTACCTAATTGCAAGGGCAAATTGGTGATATAGGTGGTGGTGGACATGCTCTCCAAATATGCCCATCTCGTTGCTATGTCACACCCATACATTGCCTATTCCGTAACGCAGCTCTTCGTGGAACATATCTTCAAGCTTCACGGGATGCGAAACTCTATTATGAGCGAAAGAGACCCAGTTTTTACAAGTGCTTTCTGGAATGAACTTTTTAAGTTGCAGGACTCTAAGTTGTGCATGAGTTCAGGGTATCATCCTCAGAGTGATAGGCAATCAGAAGTAATGAACAGATGCTTGGAGACTTATTTGAGGTGTTTTGTATGAGGGTAGCCTAGGAAATGGGTTCAGTGGCTACCATGGGCTGAATGGTGCTTCAACACCTCATTTCACACTTCATCGAAACATACTCCATTTGAGATCGTATATGGATACCATCCACCATAAGTAATTGCTTATGAGATGGGCACTACAAAAATGGAAATTGTGGAACAAGAGCTAATGAATAGAGATAAGGTGTTGTCAATATTAAAGAACAATTTGGTGGTGGCACAGAACCAGATGAAGCAATATATTGATAAGAAGAGAACTGAAAGGTATTTCGAAGTGGGCGACTTTGTTTACTTGAAGTTGATACCCTATCAGTTGCAGGCCTTATCCCCATATCAGTTGCAGGCCTTATCCCCACATAGTTACCACAAGCTACAAGGTACTATGGACCCTATAAAATTTTGGAGAAAGTTAGACCAGTTGCTTACAAACTCAAGCTACATCCGGAGACAATAATCCATCTTGTTTTCCATGTGAGTTGTCTCAAGAGGCAACTTGGACCAACTATCATTCCACAAACTGAGCTACCCCCTGATGATGGTTTGATTCACAATATTCCATATGCCATACTTGCTAGGAGGATGTACAGAAAGGGAAATGCTGCATGGGTGCAAGTGTTGGCGCAATGGAAGGATCAAGAAGAAGCAAGCTCAACTTGGAAGGATTTTGACGAGTTTAAGAGAAAATACCCAGATTTTCCTCTCTAGAACCTTGAGGACAAGGTTGTTTGAAGAGGAGAACATTGTTGTGAACTGTAAGGAAGAATTGCGCAGTAGAAGAAATAAACAAGTAGTCGTGATATAAGACTGTTTTATAAGGGATTTTGGGTTAAAGTGTAAGGGTTTTTGTAATTGGGTTCAATTGTAATCACCTAAGTCTTTAATGGAGTCTAGTTAATTAGTTAGTGGTGTCCAGCTGGCATACATGTAGTGGGGAAAAATACATTGGCGCGTGGTTAAATGGTGGCTAGAGGAAATTGTAATGGGATTGTGGAATTAATCAATAGAATAACCTTCTCTCTTTGCTCTCTACTATGTCCCTTCATCCTGTCACCATAGCTGCCATTGCAGGTTGAGCCATTGCAGGTCTGGGTCTTATCATTGGTATCACCCATTCGATAACTGGTTTTCCTTGCTGTGCATGCCCCGTTACATAAGCAATTCTCACTTCATCGCCATGGACGCTTGTGTCTCTTCCATTGAAACTACCATTGCCGATCTTCCCTCTCTCATCACCTCTGCTGTTAACACAACGTTTGACTCCAAAATCAATTCTCACCTCGATGTTCATTTGTCTGTCTATTTCGAGCAGTTTCGTCATGAGCTCGGTTGTCAATGTCTTGGCGCCGGTGCCTCTGCTTCCTCGCCTGCTGAGGATCCTTCGCCACCTGACATGGATCATTTGTCGCCTCCGCGGAGTCCTTCTGTGACTGGGGGGGAGGGGGAGCTTCACCACGGCTGCCATGACCTCAAACTCTCGATTTTTTGAGATTTGTTGACGGTGATGATCCCCTCGTTTGGATCTACAAGGCGGAGTAGTATTTCTCATTCTACAACATTCTAGATGCTCAACGAGTCCTCACTGCTTCTTTCCATTTTGAAAAGGAGGTTCTCCACTGGTTTCGTTGGTTGGATTGCTTTTTCATAAGCCCATCGGGCATGCCAAGTTGCCAACCTTGTTATTTATGGGCCTCGAAAGATTAGACTTTCACGAAATTTTGGATATACTAAAACCCAAACTTCTGGTTACTGTTCTAGGGCAGTGTACGGACCAAAATGGCCCTCGATTCGCTTGTTAAGCCACTTTTTTGCCATCTTTTTACAGTAAAATGACTTCCTTGCCCTCCGAGGCCACGCGTTTATCCTCTCTGGTTTCAACATTTTGGTTCTACGTGTCTTTCATCCTCATTTCTGCTGTGATTCATTTTCACTGCTTTTGGTCCTTTTTTTTTTCCCATTTCTTTTGCTTCTCTTCTTTCGTAGCCGTCTGCTCTCTCATCTCTTCGCCTTTGTTGGTCTCAAAGTGGATAGTTTTGTGGTGAGTTCTTCTAATCTTGCATCTACAACTTTTTTATGGAATTGTATGGATTGTGTTCTGTTCAATTTTAGATGTTAGAAGCTTTTAATTTTTTTGGGTTCAATTTTAAATGGGTTGTTGCTTTCGGAGTTTTCGTTTGATGACATCGATGGGGTTTTTGGGGAGAAACTTTTAATCCGTGAGTTTTTTAGTTAGGTTGTGTTGTGGGTCTTGACAAATGGATTTGTAAATGGATTTTTTGTTGAAATTGTTTCTCTTCTCATTTTTGGTTTTTTTTTTTGTTTGTTTTTTGGTGCCATCGGGTTTTGCATGTGGGTGTATAATCAGGTTTTCTTTTGAATTTCAGGGGATTCAGATTTTTATTTTTCTGGAACTTTTGTCTGCAGCTTTGGAAGACATTTGTGCTTAAGGTGAGAAACTTTGGTTGCTCGCTTTTGGGTTTTGTTGTAGAATAAAATATATATATATATATATATATATATATATATATATATATTTGTGGGAATTCACTTGTTCTTTTTTCCTGCATCTGAAAAATGCCACCTGATGTGAGTTTATAATTAAATATGAACATCAAAATGGGTTTTCTGTGCAAATTTTCTTTTTCTGATTTTATAGAACCGAAGAGGATGTTAACAATAACATTATTGTGTGATATGCGATGTAAAGTTCTTTGGTGAGTTATTTGGTTTTCTTGCCACATGGGATTTTATTTTATTTTTTTTTACTTTTTTTGTGGTTTAAAAGTGGTTCTCTAATGTGCTTTGATTTTTAGTTGCAGCAAAAGTTGTTGCTCCAAGTTTCCATTTTTTATCTGCGGCTTTGCAAGCTCTTTATCAACAAGGTATATAATTTTTATTCTTTTTCCTGAATCTTTTGTTGGATGGAATTGTTTTTTTGTTTTTGGTGAGTTCTTCTAATATTGCATCTAGTACTGTTTTTTTCGACTGTTTAGATTGTGTTTTGTTGAATTTTAAATGGTAGAAGCTTCTTGGGTTCAATTTAAATGGGTTGTTATCAACTATTGAATTGCCTTCGAAGCTGTTTGGCTACTCCTTTAACGCCCTTTTTTTGTATCTTTTGGCTGATTTTGTGGGACTTGGTCAGTGATGTGGGTATTCGTGAATTTCTAGCATGTTTATGCATGCAGTTTTTGTTATAATGTATGGATTATGTTTTGTTCAATTTTAAGTGTCAAAAGCTTTTAATTTTTTTGGGTTCAATCTTAAATGGGTTGTTATCAACAATTGAATTGCTTTTGGAGTATTCATTTGATAAGATGTTGGGGGCGCACCCGGGGGGGGGGGTTGGTGGTGGTGGGGGTGGGTGTTCTTTTGGTTGAAACTTTTGATCCGTGAGATTTTTAGTTAGATTGTGTTGTGGGTTTTCGTAAATTTCTATCGTGTTTATGCATGCATTTTTTTGTTATAGATTTGGAAGAACATAGCATTATAGGGTGTTGAGGGTTTGCTAGCGGGGGAAAGTAGCAGCGTTAAGATTTTGCAGGTGAGATATTAGGGTGAGAGAAAAACAGGACAAAAAGCATCGAAGACACATTTGGGATTAGGGGTAGCAAAACAGGGGAAAGGAATATGACAGAGGAATGGACTCTTAATTTTTTCTTAACTGGTTTGGGATTTTGCTTGCCTTTGGGGTCGTCGTTGGCGTCAAGCTATTTGGTGTCAAGTGGTGTTTGTTTTTTCATAACTTTTATTACTAATTTTTATGTCGTTTACGATTTTGTGTCTTGGGATTTCTGAATTTTATCGTTCATTGTCAGTTTTTAAATTTTTTTGTCTTCATTTGTTTGTTTAATATGTTGTGTTTGTGCTGGGACGCCGTTTTGCAAGTTCTCTTTCCATTGGGACCGCTACATTTTATAAGTGATGAGGGTGAGGTTTAGGAGAGGTTTTTCAGTGTAACCGTCACACGGAGTGGTACACCACGTGTCGCTATATAAATGGTGGGATATATGTGTTAAAAAGTTAATAACATAAAAAATAAAATTTCTCACCACTTACATAAAAACACATGGTGTACCATTCGTGTTCCCGTCACAACTAAAAATTTCTCGAGGTGCGCGTTTGGTTCTCTTCGGTTTTAAATGTTTAAATTTAAATGGTTATTTTGATAAAATGGTTTATTAGTTTATCTTCTGTGTTGTGATCAAGAATTCAATTGGATTGGGTAAAATGATTTATCAATTTACGTTATAGGGAATTATGTGTATTATGGTCTGTTAGTTTTATTGCTCATCGTTTGTTCTTTTTTCTTTGTTTGCCGGTTTCTTTTGAAGGGGATCACTATAGTTTGGGCATCTTTTCGAGTTTTAAATTGCTTGAGGGTAAGATTTAGATAATAAAATTCGAAACGAGGCGTTAGTTTTCTTTTTGGAAACTAATTTAAAAGCTCTACATAGATAGTTAACTATGTTGAAATGTCTTGATAAAACCTGAACCTTTTGTTATATGTGAATGTTCATTCCTTACTACAAATATAATAGGCATAGTGGTCTAAAAAATTAAAACCCACTGACACATGACATCAGAAATTCAAACCAATTTCTACTGTTACCATTACCTTCTTTCATTCAGATCATCAACATGTAGTTCAAATCTAGATCAAACCTAGATGAAATTCAGGTGACAAGATTTATTGTTATTGTTTCAATAATTTACATTGTCTTAGTACCTAGGTTTACAACATGAGCTGAAGATCCAAGATCATTTTGGCAGAGACTTAGATATTGAAAACACTAATTTTGCTCCTTATTTTGTACTTTAATGTCCAACTTTTTACATGTTTTATACACTTATAACACCCGCAGCAACGCGCTGGCACTATGACTAGTTGAATTCTATTTGAGGCTTTGAATACATGCGGGCGTCCAAATCTATACAAGACAAAATACATAGGCTAATGCGTGTCATAGACTTTGATGGACGAAGAAAAGAACTTCTAGTGGCTCTTTGTAATTAATATCAAATAATTTAATGTTATTTTAGTAAATAATAGTTTTATTGGCTATTATTGCCTCATAGTCAGTATAATTCTCTAAAGTAAGGAGTATGGTTGAAGTATAACTTTCTCAAAAAGCTTCTAAAATAAATTTTTGATGGTTTTAACTAAAATTCTGCTATAAAATAGAGAACATGGAGATGCTCTAATACAACTTAAATGCAAGCTAATTTGTACAAGAATGTACACAAACGCCGAAATTTGGGTACGGTGCACTTAATCATCGAAGTAGCTGGTAGGCAGTAAAATGCACTTAACCATCTCAAACAGTCAAAATCCGTCTGTGCCTAAAAAGTTCAGACCAAAATTTTGAATCTAAGTAAAGACCTCAGCTGCCACTTAATATTACGGTCTAGTGATATTTTTGTTCACTTATAAGTGAGAGGTCTTACATTCGATTCTCGCCAAAGGAAAATTTGAACCACATTATTGCTAGCCCATTGTGAGGCTAAGCCTAATCCCCTCCTTTTAGTGTAGATAATATCGTTTGTTAAAAAAAAAAATAGTAAAGACCTCCGCTTCATCCAAACTTTTTTTTTGTTTTTTTTAAATAGCAACAATAGAGTGATTGCATTAATACAACTGAACAAATACATGAGGGTACCACATAGGTACATCTTCTTCAGTGATCAATTTGTTGATCAGGAGATTAATTTGCACAATCAACAAATAAGTTAAATCTTTACACGGTCACTGAAAAACTACAACAAGAACAAAGTGCAAATTATACAAATTTGTCACAAAAACAAAAGAGGCGACAAATCTAGCCTTGAAAGCACACACAACACCACCGCAATTTAAAAAGGTCTCAATTTTGAACAATCCTTAATAAATTACCCTCCTTGTAAATAAATAAATTACCCTACAATAATGTTAAAAAGGGCTCAATTTCTCTCTATGCTAAAATGAAAAGTATAGCCAAAATAAACTCATGCAACGGATGTTTGAATTTTCATGTGACACTTAGTAAGAGATCAATCTCGTAAACAAGAGTTCAATTCTAATTTATTTTATTAGTATCTACACTATCGTTTAAATCCTAAAACATATAAATACAGTAAACCATGAAAGTTTATACATGAAAAAAAAAATAGTGGTTGAGAAAATTCAACAATATTTGACTAACAAACGAAAAACCAAAGTAAAAACTTTACCGGAAATTAGTTAGGTAGAAAAAGATGAAATTCATCAATAAATAAATAAAAGATAGAGAGGAAAATTTTGGACTCAAATCCTCTCCGAATCGTTTCCGTAGGGATCCTCCTGACCGATTAATCTCATTCGTTGATACAAATCCAACGGCCAAATGAGTTTCACATCTTTTCTCTCTTTCCGCTACTCTCTGTTCCCCTTGCTCTCTTCCCCTCAACTCCTCTTTCTCCCTTAATTCGAAGCACCCAACCTGCCACCACCATGTTACGAACTGAATTTGAACCGGCATCCCAGACTTCATCAGAAAACTTCCATTTTTATTCTGATCGTGACTATGGTCTTCTACCGAGTGTTGAATCCTCTACTAGCCCTTAAAGAAATAACCATTTTAGCCAACCCAACAACCCTTTCCGGCTCTCTCCCACCCCAACCTCCCCTGCTGCAAATTCTTCCTCTTCTTGTTGAATAAAGTCCCAATTCAAAGGACCTACAAAAATATCACTAAACATACCGCAACAATTAAAGATTTAAAGATAAGAAATACAAAAGTTAACAAGGAGTTTAATTGGGGTGGGCTGGGGCTGAAGAAGATTATAAAGATGCAGGTGTGGCGGTGGTGGGTGCTTCGAAGTAAGGGAGAAAGAGAAGAGTCGAGGGGGAAGAGAGAGAGAAAGAGGTGAAAATAATTTGGCCATTGGATTTGTTTCAATGGTTGATATCAATCGGTCAGGGGGATCCCCACGGAAATGTTCCGGAGATGATCTAAGTCCGAAAATTTTGACAAAGATGACAAAACGGTACGATACCTGATTTTATTATGAGTTTTATGTTGTGGCCTATATTTAACTGACAGAGAGAGAGGGCTACGGCACATAGAGAGAATAGAGAGGGATGTGTTGGTAGGGTTGTGTAGATGATGTGTTATTCCCCCTACGCAGTGCCTTTATTTATAGTAATAAGTAAGAGAAGAAATCCTTCTCCTTTAAGGAATACAATTCCTAATAGGAAAGAATAACTAGAATCAAATCTAATCAAGGATTTACACACTCATACTTAAATAAGAAGTTTGTAACACTCCTCTGGATTGTGTAAATACTCAAGTAGATTCGGCATTATGTAGAGGTTGAGGAAGTCAACTCATCGGCACTGATTCTGGGAACATGATATTCTCAATAAGGTAGGAACTTGCATAAGGAAGTAAGTCTCACAAAAAACCCTATGGCTATGGTAAAAACCTAAGTAAGGACAAAATCCATAGTCTAAGGAAAAATGCGTGAGTAATGCAAAGTCAAATGAAACGTCTAAGGCACGTCATCAGGGATATAAACAACCCAAGGTGGGTGCCTTGTCAAAACCTCGTTAGGTAGCAAAAGCCCAATGGGAAAAATGCTCCTAAACGTAGGGAAAAAGAGTACATTAAGATCAAGCATGTATACTTTAGGATACTCCCCCTGAGTTTGACACAATTCTAAAGAGAACTAGCAATGTTACAACTTAGAAAGTTTACGTATACCAATTCCTTGAACAAGCTTCTAAAACGTCGCCTTTGGTAGTGATTTGGTGAAGAGGTCGGCTAGATTGTCTTATGAACGGATTTGCGTGACTTCAATCTTCTAATGCTCTTGTTGTTGATGTAAGAAGAAGAACTTCGGCCCAATGTGCTTGGTGTTGTCTCCTTTGATGTAACCCTTCTTGAGTTGTTCGATGCATGCTGCGTTGTCTTCATAGATCGTCGTCGGGACGTCAACAACGAGGTAAAGATCGCATGAGCTTCGAATACGGCCCATAACTTCTCTAAACCAAAAGCATTCCCAAGTTGCTTCGTGTAAGGCGAGAATTTCTACATGGTTTAACAAAAGTGGCAACTAAGGTCTGTTTAATTGACCTCCAAGAGATTGCGGTGCCTCCAACGGTAAAGACATAACTCGTTTGAGAGCGCGCCTTGTGCAGATCAGATAAGTATCCTGCGTCGGCATAACCAACAAGGCGAGAATTGACTCGAGATAAGGGGGTGTAGCATCACTCGAGGATCCGTAGGAATAGAACAAGCCCAGATCTGTAACACCCTTAAGGTAACGGAAGATGTCTTTAACATTAGTACAATGTCTGTGTATTCGTGCCTTATTGTATCTTGCCAAAAAAATTAACAACAAAGGAGATGTCGGGTCTAGTGCACTGAGCTAAGTACAATAAAGTGCCTATCGCACTTAGATAAAGAACTTCAGGCTCCAAAATCTCTTCACCATTCTCTATCAGACGAAAAGGATCTCGTTTTGAATATAGCAATCGAACGACCATAGGAGTACTCGAAGGCTTCGTTTTGTCCTCGTTAAAGCAGCGTAACACCTTCTAGGTGTAGTTCGATTGATGTACCAAGATTCCATTAGAACGGTGCTCTATCTCGATATCAAGACAACATCGAGTCTTTCCAAGATTTTTCAGCTCAAATTCCGACTTCAGATGCGTGACAGTTCTTGCGAGCTCTTTAGGAGTTCCGATGTGATTCATGTCATCGACATATACTGCAACAATCGCAAAATCGAAATGTGACTTCTTAATGAACAAACAAAGGCATAGTTCATTGTTCACATATCCGTGACTAATCAAATACTCACTCAGACGGTTATACCACATTCTTCCAGATTGCTTTAAACCGTAAAGTGAAAGGCTCAGCCGAATTGAGAGTGTGTTCTGGGGTTTGGAAATATTTGATCCAGTCAATGTAAGTCATTCGGGAACTTTCATATAAATTTCTGTATCAAGATCCCTATATAGATACGCAGTTACTATGTCCATCAGCTGCATACTCAGTTTTTCGAAAACTACCAAACTGATAAGGTAGCGAAAAGTAATCACATCCATAACGGGTGAATAAGTTTTGCCATAGTCAATCTCGAGGTGTTATGAGAAGCCTTGCTCAACAAGACGAGCTTTGTAACGCATAATTTTGTTTTTCTCATTACGCTTCCGAACAAAAACCCACTTGTAGCCAACGGGCTTCACATATGGAGAAGTAGGAGCTACAAGTATAAACACCTTATGTTTCGCAAGCGAATCGAGTTCGACTTGGATTTCTTGTTTTCAGTTTGACCAATTAGTTATGCGTCGACATTCATCGATGGAACAGGGTTTAATGTCATCGCTCAACATGATCTCAGTAACTATTACATATGCTAATGCATCATCGACGATCATCTCATTTCTACACCAAACATCATCCAAGCTAGCATAATGGACTAAAATCTCATGATTCTCAGGAGGTGGATTTGTCTATTTAAGGATGCTTCCGTAATCTAGAATTTCCTCATGGTGGTAGGCTATTCAGGTTTTCATGCTGTGGATTTCCTCTTCTGATGGTGTGAATCCTTTGAACCAAGTGGTCTGCCATGTTTTTGTGTAGGGGCAGATGATTGGCTAGCCGCTAATGTATGTGGATTGGCCAAAGTGGCGTCCCGGACCTCCAAAAGGGAAGTTTGTTGTACATTTGGTACATCCATGTTTGCAGGCACATTCGCAACTGGAATATGTGATCTTGTCACTCACGCTAGATCGGTGAAAGCATCTGGCATGCTCTGAGCTACGCTATGAAGATTTAATATGCGCTACACTTCAATTTTAGATTGAGCGGTGTGGGGATCAAAATGAGACAAAGTGAGAGTCGTCCATGATAGTTCGCGTCGTTTTGCAAGAACGTTGACGTTCTTATCTCCCCCTAACGACCAGAAGACTGTCTTATAGAAGTGACAACCCGTGAAATGAGTGGTAAACAGATCGCCTGTCAAAGGTTTTAAGTAATGAATAATCGAAGGAAAATCATATCTGATATAGATTCTCATCCTTCGCTGAGGCCTTATTTTTGTTTGTAAGGACGGCGAGATCGGCACATAGACCGCACAACCAAAAACACGCTGATGCGATATGTTGGGTTCGTATCCGGTAACTAACTGAATGGTGCTATATGGTTGGGTCGCAACAGGCCTGAAGCGGACCAACATGGCTGCGTGCAATATTGCATAGCCCTAAGTAGCGATCGGGAGCTTGGTACGCATGACCAACGATTGAGCAATCATTTGTAAGCGCTTATTGAATAGCTCTGCTAGGCCGTTCTAGGTGTGAACATAGGGTACTTGATGTTCAACTTTAACCCCAACTGACATGCAATAGTCTTCAAAAGTTTTAGATGTGAATTCTCCAGCATTATCCAATCGAATATATTTGTTCAAATAATGAGGGTGGTGAGCCTTGGGCTTGATAACCTGAGCCCACAGTTTGGAGAATGCAGTGTTCTTTGTGGACAACAAACACACGTGTGACCAACGTGAGGAAGCGTCAACCAAAACCATAAAATATCTAAATGGTCCGCATGGGGGATGAATCGGTCCACAAATGTCCCCATGAATCCTTTGTTTTCTACATAGGTTTTAGCGTGGTAATTATTATCTCTAATGTCCTTGAAACTCAACAACGTTCTTTTGGAACGCGGAGAATAGAGTGCTTCATCAATGGTCAAAATTGTACCATTAGACAACATTATACATGCCTTACTGTATCCTTCGATCAGGTTGGATGGGCCTGAGAGGGTTGTCAGAGGTTCATTCTTAGGTATGAAATTAGTGAAATAGATGCGTTCACATAAAATGGTGTGTGTGGTTGAACTATCTACCAGACAACTAACTTCCCCACTAGTCGTACCTAGAAATAAAAATTATTTTGAATCGGTCACATGCATAAAAGTTCTAAAAACAAATATCCATTCAAAATAATTTAAGATGGTAATTAAAAAATAAATCACCAACAAATAATCCAAACATAAAGGAAAATTGTTCTAAATTAAACCGAAAAACAAGGGGTGGTTCGACCACTAGGTGGAATTCGGCCCCATTGTCTAAATTTCAACTAGAAAATGGTTTATGTCTAAGATTGTAATCTTCCATATGGGTGGTGTCCTCCTGAAAGTCAGAAACCTCCATCTTGGTACTCTCCGGCTCTTCCACTTACACAAAGTTTGATTCAAACTTCTTACGATGAGAGTGATATTCAACTACAACCTTCTAGGGAGCTCGGCAAACATGGGATCAATGGTCCTTTAAACCACATTGATAGCACATGTCCGCATCCATGGTTTCAGGTGCTTTGCCCTTATTCTTGAAGTTTGGGGCTTTGGGAGTGAGGTTAGGGCGTTTCTGGGCTCGGTTTCCTCCCTTAGTTGGGCATTGATTCTGTTGACCTTGACGAGGTGGCTTCTGGCTGCCCCTACAACACCTATTTTGGCGTTTTGGGCGTTTGTTTGTGCTATATTGTGCTTCAAGCACAGTAGTCGCCCAAGTAGGTCGAGCTTGATGATTTTTCATCAACAGCTGATTCTGCTTTTCAACACGAAGTAAAACAGAGATCAAATCCGAAAACTTAGTGAACTTCTAAGCCCCATATTGTTGTTGCAGGACGATATTAGTAGTAGAGAATGTCAAATAGGTCTTCTCTAAGAGATCCTCTTCGGTCAAAGTCTCGTTACAGAACTTGAGAAGTGATAGGATTCGACAAACTTCATAATTTTATTCATTCACAGATTTAAAGTCTTGGAAGCGTAAATACTGCTAGTTATGTCTTGCTTCAGGCAATAAGATGTCCTTTTGGTGATCAAAATGATCAGCCAAAGCGACCCAAAGTACTCGTGGATCCTTCTCAGCAAGGTACTCGGTTTGCAGTGCGTTATGAATATGTCTTCGGATGAAGATCATGACAATTGCTTTCTTAGCTTCACCAACCAAGTTGTCCATCTCATCTTCAATGATGGGATGCAAATTTTTTGCAGTGAGGTGTGGCTTCACATCTTGGACCCAGTTGAGGTAGTTTCTTCCAGATACCTCCAAAGCGGTAAAGTCGAGTTTGTACAAATTCAACATGTTTCTATCACAAAATAAATGGAGAAGATGTGGTTAGTGTTGTGGAGAAAAAATCAATCCATTCACATAGGAGTGGAACATTCAGGTTCTAATAGACATGTATTGGTTTAAATTTACATGAAAAAACTTCGAGTTTTCCTGGGTGATGTTTTTATGGAAAACTTCAGGTTTCAAACAAGGCATGTTTCTAGAAACTTCAGGTTTCAAAATAATTATGAACTTCAGGTTCATATGTTCTTGCAGTCAAACATTAATATATATAGAGAAATATGCAACAAGAAAATATGCAAATAGAACTTCAGGTCTAGAATTATAATTGAATTAATTATTTGGACTTTGGGCCAAATTTAAAGTGTGGGTGAAAAAATATAAAACCCAACTTGCCTAAAAAATAGGCGTTTAAAACTTAGGGCCTAAAATAATGGGCCCTCACGAGTGGGCTGAGTGAAATGGTGCCGTTAGGTCTAGGTCCAAAACTGGGCTGGGGTAGGCACATGCCTAGCTTGCAGGCAGGCCCAGCATCACAGAAAAATGGGCTCTAGGTGCAAGCCCAAAGACAAAGGCCCAAACAGCTCTGATCTGGTACTTCGCGGACACGGATGCACCAACGCATAGGCTGGGATCCGGTGCAACGCGGTGCATGAAAATTGTAATAGCCATACGGGCTGTGATCCTCTGTGGTACGAGACATGGGAAGACAGTGGCCAAAGAGGGCCGGTGTTGGGCCGAGAAGAGCTCCAAAGCCTAAAGGGTTGGTGCTCACCGAGAACGGGTCAAGCCCAAGTGGGCTTGGGATTTGAACCAAACATCTCAGCACTAGCTGGGTGAACTCACTGGAGAAGGAGACTGGTGCCACCGCTTCAGGCGGTCGTGTCATGGTGCAAAAATCACTGTAAAAACCATGGGTTCGACGGCGACCCATAAAGGTAAACGGATAGTAGAAACTCTCAACGTTTTTATAAACCCTAGAAAAATTAAATCAGGATTTCAAAAAATAAAAAATAAAAACAAATGAGATTCGAATGAATCTCAGTCAAAAACCCATCGAGGGACGATCTTCAGGTCATCAGGGTGATGATCCGAGGCAAGGTTGGGTTGCAGGCCTACCTGCGATGGTGGAGACGCCATGGAAGGAGTCAGGTTTTTTGGGTTTTCAAACCTGGAGCCCGTGGCTCTGGCTTGTGGTCTCGCGGCTCAAGGAGAGCTTGACGGCGGCGCGGCTCAAGCTACTGCCATCGAGGTTCGAAAAACCCTAGAAATTATTATTATCTTTTTTTTCAATTTCTAGATTTCAAATTAATTCAATTTCATGCATATTCAACTTATAATTTAATGTATGAACATATATATGATGCAATTCATGGCAATATCAAATTCACATAATTCAACAATTATGGATATAATGCACACACAATTTATGTAGAATCTAAAATTCGAAAAACGTAAAGTTGGGTAATGCATTATGGTGAATGTTCATGCTATTAGGGCTGCAAAAATATCGAGATAAAAACCATTATTTTGAAAGAACTTGATTGCGTGATGATATTGATGAACTGGTTTGATGCAGAAAACTTCCACGTCAGATTCCTAAGCGCAGTGGTAGGAGCGTCATGATAACGTGTTGTGGCCTATATTTAACTGACAGGGAGAGAGAGGGCCGACATCACAGAGAGAGAATAGAGAGAGATTTGTTTGTAGGGTTCAGTGCCTTTATTTATAGTAATAAAAGAGAAGAAATCTTTCTCCTCCAAGGAATACAAGACCTAATAGGAAAGAATAACTAAAATCAAATTTAATCTAAGATTTGCACTCCAAACTTTCTATAATTAGAAAGAAAAATACACTTGTGAGGAGTGTGGAATGAGATTTTTGAAGTGCTAATAACATTTCCCTTTATTTATTTAATCACAATTGGATAATTATTTCCCCCAATTTATGAACAATAATCTAACCAAATACTAATGGTTTCCACGGCATGATGATATGTATTTAGTTTTCTTCCAAAATTAAAGAACAATGTTTCATGATGAATTCGTATCTTACATTTTGTATAAAAAAATTTATATGTATTTGATAGGAGCATATTTATGCGACTTAGCTAGCTTGTTTTCGTGCATTTATGTTGTTATTCCTTAGTTATTTTAGTGTTTAAAGTCATTTTCGTGCAATTTCAGGTTCTAAGGACAAAGTATGCAAGAAAGTGCATTTTGGAGCCTTTTGGAGCAAAATTGGGCTTAGAATGGATATCACATGCTTGGAGCAAAAGGAATGGACGAAATTGAAGACTTGAAGATGTTAGGATTCCTAATCAACGAAGGATTCCTAATTGAAGAAGGATTCCTAATTGAAGAAGGATTCCTAATTGGAGATGGATTCCTACTCAAACAAGGATTCTTACTTGAAATAGGAAAGTTAAGCCAAGGTTTCCTATTTTGGTTTGACCTTTCCCAATCCTAAATGTCCCTAATGTTCCAGCAACAATGAAGACCTCCTATGCATTTTAGGACACAAAATGAACCTTCCTTGCACCTAATTCACCCATGCTGCACTTCCCTTGACTTTTCCTCTTCCTTGCCGTGCAAGGGAGAGTACCCTTTCCTATTTTCTGCCTGAAATTACATTCCCCTTTTGTTTGAACATCTCTGCCGCACCTTGTTGCCCAATTTCCTTGGGATTCTAACTTTAATTACTATTTCCCTTAAAGTTTTGGTTTAATTTCTGTTACCTAAAGTATTTCCTAGCTTTAATTACCCTTTAAATAAACTTCCTATGCCGCACCCTAGGGGGGATCCATCCAATTTCATTCAGCCGCACCAATTCACATCCATACACTTCCAAAACATAATCCCAGCCACTTCCTACCCTTGCCGCAGACCATTCACCCCTTAAACTTCCATCATTTCATCCAAACACATCCACATACATCCATAGACACTTGTGCCGCATCAAGGTGGGGAAGAAGAAGAGCCTTTGGCGTTTCAAGCTTGAAGATTGGAGCGTTTTAGGTGTACTTCATTCTTGTTTTCAATGTCTACTTTGTTATTACTTTCTGATTTTGTTGTAACCATGAGTGGCTAAACCCCTATTTAGCTAGGGGGAAGTTTGAAGCCATAAACATGCTTGAGATATGAATTGATTTCCTCCAATTGTGATTTGATAAGTTGTGATTGCAATTCAATTAACTGTTTTATTCATAACTGATTCTTGTATGTTGATTAAGGATGCATACTTAGTTTTCATGCATGAGTTTGATGCTAGAATATAAATGAGTTTCACCTAATCGTTACAAGTTTATATTCATGAGTAGTAAAGGTTGCTAGTCACAATCGCGTTAATTGAATTCTTGGCAAGCGTATCATGCATTCATAGTTACAATTGCCTCGTCAACACTTATGATTTTCATGGAACGTAATGATCTCTAATTGTATCTCTATTATGCATTCATGTAGGGGACTTTTAGAGAATGATTTGTGTTGTCGCATGCATTCATCCAATTCAATGAGTTAATGAAAATCTAAGGGTTAATTAGTGCATCACGGTTAATCTGGGGTGTTGAGCATTATAATTTATTGAAAAGCAATTGGAAATCGATTCATGTACAAGTGTGTCATGTGTGAAGAACGGACCTTTAGCTAATCCATCAACCATCTTATTCCTACAATTTGTTTTACAATCTGTTTAGTTTTACAAGTTGTTTGTTTCAAATTCATCAAAACCAAAACCCCCCTTTTACTTGATTGTTTCAAAGTGTTTAAAATCTGTTTTGTTTGTGTTTTAGAGTGTTTTGAGTCAATACAAAACCCTAAATTCGTCCAAAGTTGTGTTTTGAGTCAGAAACTGCCAATTAGTGTTTTTAGGCAATTTTGAGTGTTTTTAGCTTGTTTTGAGTCTTGTGAGTCTGTTTTGAGTCCTTTGAATCTATTCAAATGTTTTTAACTTTGTTTTTGTGTTTTAAAGTTAGTTTAGAGGTTTTAGCAAGCCCTCCTAATCCCCGGTCCAGAACGATCCCTATTTGCATCTTTACTACAATTTGACAACAAGAGGGTTTAATTTGTGTGCTTAACTTTCATCGCATCAGTATTGTCGCATAAATTTAACTGAAGAAATTGAGGGTGAGGAGGCATAGAGAGAAAAGAGAGGGGTAGGATATATGTCTTTTTCTCCTACTTTGTGCTTTTATTTATTGTAAACATAACGGACTTGATCTATAAATAAGAAAGCCTAAGGTCTTTTATATTACACATGAATTATAAATACAATCTACTAGAAGTTACACAATTACACATCTGTTATAATTCTTACTACAACAATATCTTAAATTTTGTTACCTAACGTTCTTTGATTTTATTGCAACTTAAAATTTTAAAGTATTTTAGAAGAGTTATAAATTTAGTTTAATTAGAATTTTAATAAGTTCAGAATATTCAATTCGGATTCTAAAGGTGTCTATACAAATCTAAATCTAAGTATACTCAATCAAAATTCGATTATAAAAAGATTATAAAAATAATTAATTTTGGTAGATTAATAGGGATTTCAAGTGAATTCTAGGCCTTAAAGCATCTTCAATAGAGAAATGCAAATTTGAGATGTAAAAGTAACATTTACGGGACTGATACAATACTTACGTGTATTTAGTACAACCACATCTTGAAGGTCAGATATAACTCATGTAAACACGTTACGACCCGTCTCGATAATTTTCTATTGTATTCCTGAGTGTGTTGATTGACCAATTGCCCATAGAAAGGTACGGTTTGACGTTCGTTGACCTAGTGTTCATGGCACGTGTGATGAATTAATTAATATATTTGAATAGTACAAGGCGCTATGAGCGGGTGGTGACACACCCCGATCCGAGATGTCCACCTGGACTCCGAATCGAACTGTGTTGGCCGACACCAGGAAGGTGACGAAGCCAAAAAAATGTAGTGATATGGAAAATGTGAATAAATTTAAACCTAAAAGTGCCTAAATATAAGAGTGCGCATGCGAGCGGGATTGAACCCAATTCACACGTGATGTCAGAGCATAAGTACAGTACAGTAAAAGCAAAATGAGAATTATACCATCGGAAGGTAAACACCTATACCAAGATTTGCCAAGAATCTTTTTCGACAAGAAACCTCAGCTACTAAAACTTGGAAGGGTGAAAAACAAGGGTGAGTGGGCCTAAAATAATGCTTTGTAAAAACTTTTTCGAAAACATAATTACCCCTCGCCGTAAACAAGTATAGTTTCCATATATAACATACTACGTATAGTATGAAAATACTTACCGTAGCCAGCAATATCTCAATAATGCAATATGTCACGACATTTCATAAATAAACACATAACGTTCGGTAATCACATAATTTCGCATAAACAAATATAACATATCAAGTGCTCATCGACATATGCTGACACACGAGTCATGCAGAGATATTCTGACATGAACTGGGCTGGGTGTAATAATGATTTACGCTCTAGTACTACAATCACGTGAAGATTGGCCCTTGGCACATCACATACGAGTCCTAATTACCTATAGCAATCTAGGACGGGACTGGCACCTACAATGGATCCAAAGTAAGTGTACGGTGTGATGTGACCATACACGTGAAAGACTAGCCCCGGCCCGAGCAAGTACTAATACCAGTGCAGCACACGATGAGCAAATAACGTAAATATGATCATGCAATGGTAAAGTGTTAATTCTAGTCAACATAACAATATTCATAGCCCCAAATATAATTAAGGCATCTCATAATAGTACGCATATCCGTGCATCCCGCATGATTCAGAATAATTTCATAATTCTCAACATTATGACATTTCTTATAAACGTTAATTTAATTATGGCAATCACGTAGAAAATTCATTATTAAATATATATGTGAAAACTAAACAAATATATATACTATATAAAAGAAAGACCCACTCACAGATACTTGCGAGGTCGCAGCCGCTCGAACTAGGAAAGCTGAAGTCTCCGATAGTAACCACACCTAAGCATAATATTGGGACCCGTTAGTAAAACTCAACTAAAATGATTAAATTTGAGAAAACAGAGTGCAGATTTGGAATCAGAGCGTCGAAATACGCTAAGAAGGGTCTAAGGCAACTTTCGTAAAAAGTCAACAAAAAGTCAACGATCAACTCTAAAAAGTCAACTAAGTTGCCCCGGCGGTCAACTACATTAAAACATTGGAGTTTCAATAAATGGATGTCAAAAACAGACTCGGGGTGCTGAAATTAGTTTAGGAGGGTTTTCGAGAAATTTTCAAAAAAGTCAATGCAAGGAATATTCTAGAGAATATTCCAAATCCATTTTGGAAATGGGCCGGGCCGGATCCCAGGTTCAGATCTAGATCTAGGTTGGCTTTTTTTTTCTTTTTTTCTTCTTTCTTCTCGAGTCGGGTCGACCCGTTTGGGCTTGCGAGTTACACCCGCTGGACCCAACGAAGAAGAAGGCGAGATATGAGAATTTAGGTCGGGAAATTTCCTCGGCTCCATTTTGGGTTCAAAACATAACCATTTTCAAAGATTTAAAAGCCAAAATGAAGGTAGGGAGATAAGGATTCAAAATATACTTAAGTGGGACCAAGCTATGGCCGGAGTTGGTAAAAAAAAGCCTATAAAGCGACGGAGTTCTGCTGGAAAACTAGGAAAGTTTTCCCTGAGAGATTTATACGTCCAAACAACACCAAAATGTCTCAAAAATAACTAAGCATACTAGGCACTATCTACAAATTTTTAGGAAAGTTTCAGGCCTTACCATCATCGGAGACGGCGAGAACTCGCCGGATTGGGTTTTTGCACAATGACGGTACTATGCAACGAAGGAGAGAAGGAAAACTAAGGATTTCAGCCTAGTCCAGGTTCGTGAGTCAGTCATCGATCATTGGGGAAAGAATCTGTGAAGGTGGTTGATGAGTCGATTTTATACTATATATTATTCCCTATTCTTGGTATATTTTGGTTATTATTTTGGTAGAATTTTGATACTTTGATTTATATTCTTAATGTAGGACATGCGACTTCTTCTGGAGCAGAAAATGATCAAACAGATGAATTTTGGACTGATTCCAATTGGAGGAGGTTCGTGAGCCTTTCAAGATGATTGTAACAAACTTCCAGATTTTTCTACCAAGCCGTTTGACCGTGGCGATGAAATTAAGGCTCAGCGCGCAGCTTTCCCAGATTGACGTTTCTGGACGTTTTGGGTATTTTGGAGGTCAAGAGAGAATATTTTGAGGAAGATTCCTTCTCAGGATTTGTAGGGGACGACTTCAGCTTTCAAAAGAGACCTTTTGGGACCAAATCGGAGTTGATTTGGTCGGTCAAAAGACTAATTTTCTGAGAACTCCGAATTTTAGTTCCAATAGGAAACCTTTTTATTTTCTGTTTTATTATTTAATTATGTTTCCTAGTTTTACTAAGACTTTTTAGGATTTTATTTTGTATTAGTATAAATAAGGCTTTTAGCCATTAGGGTTTTTTTGGGGAGAGAAGGGAGGCAGAGAAACGCACGCACTACTTTAGAGGATTTTTGAAGTTTATTTTCAAGGTGTTTTCTATCCTTGTTTTTAATAATATTTTGTTTATGGTTGTTCGTAACTAATTTCCATTTGCTAGGGCGAAGCCTTGAGCCTTAGCATGAATATGTAGTCTCTATTCAATTGCTTATGATATTATGCATGTTTACTTTGAATTATTAATTACTGTGCTTAAACTGTCTCTATGTTTTAATGCTTAGCTACCATTAGGATGTTTAGATAAGTAATTGGATGCAAGTCGGTCGGAATATCACCGGAGGGTTGAGTATTGCTTCTTGTGATTGATAATTGTAATTTCACCTAAGGCGAATATCACGCTCTTAGGGGTTGCATGGTTTTTCAAAAGGTTTTCACAAAACTTAATGAGTCTTGCATGTTCATATTTGATCTGAATATCACAGACGGATTGCATGTTAGATATACGTTCTTGCTTGAATATCATGAGGAGAATATGCATAAGGAAAACCTAACCTTCAAAGTTTCATGTGTAATTCATAAGTAATTGGTAAAACTACATAGGATTGTTAGGGGGACGGCGGAACCCTAGGCTTTTAACTTTATTTTCAAAACTATTTTCTTTAGTCAATTTATTTAGTTGTTTTTATTAAATTCGTTTTTATTATTTAAAATTCCAAAATCAACATTTTTCAAAACCTTGTTTAAAATAGTTAATTAAGAATTAGTTTAAATACAAATTATTCATTCAATCCATGTGGAAAACGATCTTGCTTGTGCCGTTTATACTACAACTACCTTGTTCTCTTGTAAGTATTTCATGTGTTTTTATCCCTACTTTTGTAAACAGTAAAATCCCTATTAGTGGTGCTCGCCGGAGTTGGTGATGCAAGGTGGTGGTCGTCGATGAAAGGGAAAAAGTGACAAAGCTGAGGGACGAGAGAGTAGAGAGAAAAAGAGAAAGTTTGAGAGAGAGACATGAGAGCCGAAAGAGAGTCCCCAAAATTGTGGGGTAGAAAACGCCAATTGGAAGAGAGGGAGATGATGAGTGAGGTGGGGGCCTCATAGGCCAAAAAACAATATGTAATACAATAATAATATAAAAATTATAAATAAATAAAAATTCATTTTAAGAAATATATACAATATAAAATAGTAATTTTCACAAAAGTATTTTTCAGATTCATAGTTTTGAAAAACCTCAATTGTAACTCCGATTTCGATTTCACTTACGTCTACGCGTTCATATCGTCGAGTACTTCGAGAATACGATAAAATACTAGCTTATAAGCGTCATAAAATGATGGTCAACGAAAGTCAACAATCTCGCCTCTGGGGCATTTCTAAAAATTCACTCTTTTAAAATTAATAAAATCATAAAATTAGAAATGGGCAGTTACATGTGGGTACAAGAGGAATTGGACTTGAAAAGAAGTTTTTACGAGTCGTTAAGTGTGAGGGTGTGAGGGCATTTTCGTAAATTTCTCCCAATTTCTGGAGAATTCTATTGGTTGCTAACGTAGTGGGACAAAAAGGTGTCATTTATCTTTCCTAGGTTTCCTTCTTTTCTCCCAGGGGGGTGTCCTCGTGAGAAAATTCTCTCGCGTTTTCTCGCAACCAAACCACACCTAAACCACCACCTTGATTTTTCTTCGACGAATCAAACCCCAAACCACCATCACAACTTCACTGCGACTTCTTATTCATCACCAAACTCGCTGTTTGACGAGATTCGGGGAGGACCCCATCGGTTCCAATACAGCTAGGTGCTTCAGCGAGTATCGAGTTCTCTCGATCATTTTTTCACTGTCTATGCCACAAATTTAACATGAGGAAGGTAAATTCGAAGGCTTTGCTCTTTGATTTTCATTCTGGTACAAATTTGGTGTGGAATGGTTGAGCATTGGAGCTAATCGGAGCTCGTAGATTTTCCAACGAATTTTTGCAGACACCGGTGAACTCGCAATCTCAAACCGGGTCGACCCAACCTAACAACCATGTCCGAATCTGACGACTAGGATCCAAATCGGTCTGAAACGACCTATTAACCCGGTATCCGACCCAATAACCAAAACCATTTTCAAAAGTTTTGACAGAATATTCTGTTAACAGGGGCGAAGTGTTCCACTCAACTTGGACTGGCTTGGACCGTTGACCTTGGATCAGTCAATATTGACCGTTGACTTTTGGGACGTTTTCGGTTATGCTCGAGACCTCTCCCAAATTACTTCGATGCGCTGATTCCAAATTCACATTCTGTTTCTCCAAATTTGATTGTTTGAACACAGTTTCATAATTGATTGCCACTTAACAATTGTAGTAGGTTGAGTTCCGACCGTTGGATTGTTATAAAATTGTAATATGTTGTTGTAGAAGTAATGTGCTGGCCTTAGAAACTTATGGATCAGAAATCCAATGCGCGAATCTTCCTTAATGAGAATAATTATGGTGACTTTAGTGGGAACCATTTTGACTAAGGGTTAACTTGTAGCCAACACGTCCTATATAATTCTCAAATATTGAAGTTAGCTTCCCTAGAGGCCCGATGGAGCCTAGCAGGTAGAATATGCCCATTGTCACTTTATTTCATAGTTTGGTGAAACATTCAATTTTACTAAGTAAGGATATACAATGTTTATGTAGACATTGAATTTCTTGTATGAACTACAATTGGCTTGTTCCCTTCACAAGGTATGAAGGTAGTCTAACTCAAAAGTTATATGCAGCAATACGATTAAATAAAAGTAAATGGTGTATCATGTCTAAGAGATTCGGTCTAGTTACAGATTTTACCAAATTGACAAAGACAAGACTCGTCAAGGGAGAGCTCGCCGGAAGTGTGAGTGAACTTTTATTTCAGAAATGTTTAGGTCATCAAATATTAAGTATGCTTAGATAAATATGAATTTAGTTACATTCTATGAGTTGAACTAACTTCGTCATTTATGATTTATGGTTTATGATTTTTGATGATGACGACCTTACAAATATTGATTTCCTATATTATAACGTATTTGTCGTACGTATACACACACACGCACACAGTATGCTACTAGACCATGATCGTAGGACACAACTTGCATGTGTATAAGTATATTTAGCTTGTCCATATTATGGACACGATTTCAGCTTACACTAGTTATGGCTATTGTTAGGGATGAAGCTAGAAATTTAACTAAGAGGGGGCACCTTAAAAAATTTGAGCTTCTTTTGTGGACAAATAAAGCTAGTTCTTTTACAAATGCTGAAAAAATTAATTTCAAAATGCCTAATTTTATTACTCTATTGTCTAATTTTATCTTTAATTGTTGACAATCTAATGCTCATTTGTACTAATTAACCAAATACATGCAACTCAACACGGTTTAGACATTAGTGCGTGAGAAAAATATACAGGACGGAGGCGCATTTAAAAACTAAAGGAGGATTTTCACTATTTTAATATGATTAATTGAATAATTTGCAAAGCAAAAAAATGGGAATGATTAATTGAATAATTTGTAATGCACAAAAAATGGGATGAGAGGGGCATGTGCCCCCACTGGGCCTTACCTCCCTCCGTCCATGGCTAATGTATGATTATATATATCAACTTACACGTGTATTAGTACATTATTTAGCTTGTCTGTACTACGGGCATGGTATTCAGCTTACACGTGTATGATTACATTATTTAGCTTGTCTGTATTATAGACATGGTATTCCGCATACATGTGTATGAATATATTATTCAGGTTGTCAAAACTTACCCGTGTATGATTATATACTTTTAGTTTGTCATTACTTCGAGATTCCCTAGTAATTAATGGCTATAGCATATATGTGATATTAGGTGTTATAAGGTGGTTATGCACTGGTTGTTATAAGGATCAAGTTAGTTAGAAATAGGTGGGATTGTGATAAAGGGTAATGTTGTAATTCTAGTACTGTGAAGTCTACTATAAAGAGAGATTAGTTAATCAGTTAGAAATAATCTTGTAATTCTGACTCACACAAGATATTGGATAAGCTTTCTCTTTCTCTCTTTCTTTTTCTCTTTCTCTTTCTCTTTCTTTCCTCTCGATCTCAGATATCTTCATACCTCCATACCTTCATTACTTTCTCTGAGTTATGATGGTATCATCGCCTTTTTAGGTTTACTACCTCTTTCGATCCTGATTCTTCCCATGTTCAAGGGTTGTTGCCAAGGTCTGAAGTTGGAACGACAGTGTGGCGATCTTGGATTGTGATTTGCAGTTGGGTGACTCCGATACAGAGTGTTGAGAATTATCTGCTTCTTCTGGGTTGTTCATTGTCTCGGCGATTGCTTCAGGTGTTCTTATTCTTTTAATTCGAAGGTTGTAGTCAATTTCTGATTTCTGGGTGTTGCTAGTTTCTCAAGATGTTGATGTGTGATATTTCTGATTGATATGGGATATATGTGCTGATTTGGGTGTTTGTGTTAATCCGCATATTTTGTATTGGATATGTTGATGTGTTGATTTGGGTGTTTGGGGTATATGTGTTGATTTGGAGCTTTGTAATCAAGAAAGTGTCATTCTTTATGCATCAAGAACAAGAAAGTGTTATTCTTTCTGCATCAAGAACAAGAAAGTGTCATTCTTTCTGTATCGAAGTTTATTCTTTCTTCTTAAAGTTCAGAGTGTCATTCTCTGCATATAATCTGAATCAGTGTTAATTGTTGTCTGTGAAAAGAATTATGACTACTTCGAGTTTTAAAGTGGAAGGTGTTTTGGGTATGCTTACTATAAAGCTGAGAGATGATAATTTTGCCAAATGGGCATTTTAGTTTCAGTCTGTTCTAAGAGGTTACAAACTATTTGGTTACTTTGATGGCACAATTGTGTGTCCATCAAAATATGTTGTTAGTACTGGGAATGGTGTTACAACAGAAATTACTGAAGCTTTCATTGACTGGGACTCTACAAATATGGCATTGTTAAGTCTTTTACTTGCCACCTTGACTGATGAGGCTATGGAATATGTCGTTGGTTGTAGAACTGCTCATGAGGCCTGGACCAATCTTGTTGATAGGTATGCTTCTGTTTCGAAATCTAGGGTGAATCATCTTAAGACAGAATTGCATACAATTCAAAAGGGCACTGATTCTATTGATAAATATTTGTTGAAATTGAAAGCAATTAGAGATCAATTAACTGCAGCAGGTGAGTCTGTGTCTGATAATGATATTATGATTGCTGGTCTTGCTAGTCTACCAAAGGAATATTCAGTAATTCGAACAGTGATTCTAGCTAGGGAGTCTTCTATCACTATGAAAGAGTTTAGAGCACAACTCTTAGGAGCTGAGAGAGAAATTGAGGGAGAAATGAATGTGCTTTCACAGAATATGTCTGCAATGTTTATTCAAGGCTCTAGTTCTAGTTCTAATGCTGCATCATCTTCTAATCTCCAAAATCATAGTCATATACCTGCTAGTACTGGTGGTATAATTACTGCTGTGCCATATGGACCATCTTCACAGTTGCATGACAGTTCTTCTATGTCTCAACAGTTTTCTCAACAGTTCCATCTTGCACCAACTCAGAATCCAGTCCCTTACTTTCCATCATCTACTTCATTTCCTAGTGAATCTTATGGCTTTGGATTTATTGGGAATACAAATAATCAGAATGGTTCAGGTTCACAGACTCATATGGGTAATCAGTTTGAGTCTAGACCTCCAAATGGGAATTAGTATAGGAAGAATGGATTCAGAAATAACAATAATTTCAGAGGGAAAAGTTTCAACTCTGGTGGCTCATCCAATTACTATTCTGGTGGATCAAGACAAAATGGGAATAATACTTGGTCTGGCAATACAAATACCAGAACTAATGTGACAGTTGAATGTCAAATATGCAATAAAAGGGGGCACACTGCAGCTAACTGTTTTCATAGGAATAGTGCATCTTCATCATCTGGTTTTATTGTTGAATGCCAAATTTGTGGAAAAAGAGGGCACTCAGCTCTTGATTGTTATCAAAGAAGTAACTATGCTTTTCAAGGTCAGGCTCCACCTTCTTCACTGACTGCTATGAATGCTCAGCAGACTGTACAATTCATTCCTCAATAGACTGCACAATTCATTCCTCAAGATTCATGGGTTGTTGATTCTGGTGCATCTCACCATATGACGGCGGATATTGGTTCCTTGTCTCAAGTTACACCAGAAATGGTAACAATCAGAAATGGTACTGGTTTGTCAATTCAGAATGTTGGATCGACTACATTGCAAACTAATACTCGTTCTCTTGTTCTTAATAAAGTTTTACATGTTCCACACATTGCTCGAAGTTTATTATCTGTGAAGCAATTATGTGCTGATAATAAAAGCTGGTTTATATATGATGAGACTGATTTTTTTGTGCAGGACAAGAGGACAAAGGAAATAGTGTATCAAGGAAAGAGTAAGCCTGATGAATTGTTCCAGATTCCAGTGGTCAAGCAAGAAAAAAGGTTGAAGTGTAGTGCAAGGAATCCAGTGGCATATGTAGGTAAAATAATAAAGTTTAATGTCTGGCATCAGAGGTTGGAACATCATTCCTCTGAGATATTGTCATCAATGTTACAACAATCCAATGTTTTAGCTTCTGTACACAATGGTGATAGTGTCTGTATCCCATGTCTTCAAGGAAATATGTCTAGAGTTCCATTCCCATCTAGATCAACTAAATGTACATCTCCTTTTGCTAAGATTTATACTGATATTTGGGGTCCAGCTCCTGTTAAATCCATAGAGGGCTATAGATATTATGTAACACTGATTGATGAACATGCCAGATATGTGTGGATTTTTCCCATGTGCAATAAATCAGATGTCTTTGAAATTTTTGTGAAATTTTACAATTTTGTTCTTACACAGTTTGGGATACCTATCAAAGCTTTACAAACAGATGGTGGAGGGGAATATACTAGCAAGAGTTTTACTTCTTTTCTTGCAAGTAAGGGTATTAACCAGTTAATTTCATGCCCCTATACTCCACAACAGAATGGATTGGCTGAGAGAAAACATAGACACATCGTTGAAACTGCAATCACTTTGCTTAATGCTGTTGGTTTACAATCTGAATTCTGGTATTTTGCTTGTGCCCATTCAGTGTTTCTGATTAATAGAATGCCCTGTAAAACATTATCCATGAGTTCACCATATGTCTTGCTGTATAAAAAGGTTCCAGATTTGAAGTCATTGAAATTTTTTGGATCTGCAGTGTTTCCTTGGTTAAGGCCCTATAAGGCAAATAAGCTTCAGCCTAGGTCTGCTATGTGTGTATTTCTAGGCTACTCAATGGGATTTAAGGGTGTGATATGTTTCAACTTACAGACAAGAAAATGTATAATCTCTAGACATGTGATATTTGATGAATCTAGATTCCCAAGTAAATTGTGTCAACAACAATCAGTTCCAGTATCTCATAGTCAAGAACCTCAGAACTTCATCCCAGTTATTGTTCCACTTCCAGTTTCACAGACTCAATTGACCACAACACATGTAAATCATCCAATGCATGAGTCTAATTCTACCACACTCTTATCTGCACCATCAGAGGTATCTGGTTCACAATCTGGAAGGCAAGTGTCTGGTTCACGTTTTCAACACTGTTCTCAGAATGCCAACAATTCACCAACATCAAGTAACCAGATTCATGGCAGTTCATCAACAATTCCATCTTCAACACCAGTTTCAGAATCTTCTCCTGGCTATACTCTTTCCACTTGCCATGATACACATCCCTTGCTTCCTATCCTAGATCCTGCACAACTACAGGTAGTTCTTCCTTTCTCTAATTCTTCTAGTTCAGATTCATCTGAGATGGGACACCATGGTGTACGAACTAGACTTTAAACTGGTTCAATCCAAAGGAAGAACTATGCTAATTTTCTAGCATCTCTGCCTGAGTTATCATCATTACAACTCATGGATTCCATCTCTGATAATCCAGTAATGGATCATTCATCTGGTGGTTTTTCTTTCTTGGCTCATATTGCTGATGTAGAAGAACCTAAGACGTTTAAATGTGCTTCTAATAGAGTGGAATGACAAAGGGCTATGCAGGAGGAATTTGATGCTTTGAAAGCACAGGGAACATGGGTCTTGGTACCACCTCCATCAAATAGAGCTATTATCGAGAGTAAGTGGGTCTATAAGGTGAAAAAGAATCCAGATGGGTCTGTCTCAAGGTTTAAAGCTCGCTTAGTTGCACAGGGGTATACTCAAGAACAAGGTCTTGATTATTCTGAGACGTTTAGCCCCGTGGTTAGACATACCACAGTTCGACTCATATTGGCATTGGCAGCACAATTTAGTTGGTTCTTGAGACAGCTAGACATTAAGAATGCATTTTTGCATGTTGATCTTGAATAGGAAGTGTATATGAAACAACCTCAAGGTTTTGTCAATCTTGAACATCCAGATCATGTTTGCAAGCTGATCAAATCTTTATACAGGTTAAAACAAGCCCCAAAGGCATGGAATTCAAAATTTACCAGTTATCTTCCAGCTCTTAGTTTTCAAACGTCACTTTCAGATACCAGCCTATTTGTCAAAATTGATCAGGATGATATTATTCTACTTTTGCTTTATGTAGATGACATAATCCTGACTGGATACAGTTCAGTTAAAGTTCAGAAAGTAATTAACAACTTGGCAGAGGTATTTGATCTTAAAGACATGGGACCACCCTCTTAATTTTTAGGGCTGTATGTACAATACAATAGTGATGGTTCTCTGTTCATACATAAGTCTAAATATGACAAGGATCTGTTAAAGAAAGCTGGAGTGGAAAATTGCAAGCCAACGTCAACCCCTTCCGAACCTCATACTCAATTACTTGCAGATGAAGGCAGTATGATGTCTGATCCAAGTTACTATAGGAGCATTGTTGGAGCTTTCCAATATCTTACTTTTACTAGACCTGATCTTGCACACTATGTCAACATGGTATGTCAATATATGACTCAACCTACGAATGCTCATTATTATCTAGTGAAACGAATACTCAGATATGTCTAGGGAACTATTAATCATGACCTACACTATACAAAGAGCTCTGATTTTCAGATTGTTGCATATTCAGACTCTGATTGGGCTGCATATATCAATACCAGGAGATCTATATTAGGATTTGTTGTCTATCTGGGGTCTAATCCGATCTCATGACAGCCTAAGAAACAATCAACCGTTTCAAGAAGCTCCATAGAGGCCGAGTACAAAGCATTAGCTCATTGTGCAGCAGATGTGTTTTGGGTTCGATCTGTGCTCAAAGATACTCATCAAGTTTTATCTAAGCCACCTTCACTGCATTGTGACAATCTGTCAACCTTGGCTTTGAGTTCCAATCCTGTATTTCATCAAAGATTAAGCATCTTGACACAGATTATCATTTTGTGCGTGAGAAAGTGCAAAAAGGAGATATTAGTGTGCATTATATTCCAACAGAAGATCAAGTTGCAGATGTGTTTACCAAAGGCTTGCACAGTCCTGTGTTTCTCAAGCATTGCAGATATCTTGGTTTGACATCATCAACATCAGTGCAGCAACCTAAGCCTGGAAATGCCATGCTTAGTTTAAGGGGGGAGTAATGGCTATAGCATATATGTGATATTAGGTGTTATAAAGTGGTTATGCACCGGTTGTTATAAGGATCAAGTTAGTTAGAAATAGGTGGGATTGTGATAAAGGGTAATGTTGTAATTCTAGTACTGTGAAGTCTACTATAAAGAGAGATTAGTTAATCAGTTAAAAATAATCTTGTAATTCTGACTCACACAAGATATTGGATAAGCTTTCTCTCTTTCTTTCTCTTTCTCTTTCTCTTTCTCTTTCTCTTTCTTTCCTCTCGATCTCAGATATCTTCATACCTTCATACCTTCATTACTTTCTCTGAGTTATGAGTAATAACATGATTATACTTTTACCTTACACTTGTACTACTAGTGTATGACCATGACGTACAATTATACTCTCAACTTGTCATTACTTCGAGCCTACTCAGTGATGACATGATTATATTTATACCTTACAATTGTACTACTACTGTATGATATTGTATGATATGCCAGCGAAATCAGTAGCAACAACAGTGAGCATATTCGATGCCTATGCATCTTTACAGACTCTGACATGTTCTTATTAAGTAGGATATTAACTCTCAACATACTTGTAGAATTTGTATTTGGACAGTTATGCTCTGAACACATTCTCATGCATATGACAGATGGTCAAAAACCCATTAGGTGTTGCCCTTTGGGAATGTGTAGAAATAAATATGGTCGCGTTTACAGGTGTTTATTTTGGGCTTATTCTATTTTAGGGAAGTTCCGCTGAAATTCCGGTAGAACTATCTCAATTGAAAACTTTAGTTATGATAGACTTCATGCATATCATGGCTTTGTCACCTACTTGGGCGATGGCCAACATGCCTCAGCTTTGGTGCCTACTGACTTTTTGTGTTGGGGTGTGTCAAAACATACGTATTCAATACAATCATCATCTAATTGTTGAGATGGTAATTGTATCAAAGACATGTAAGTATTGTAATCAAATCCCCCATTTACATCTAATTTTAAATTTTCAGAAGATATATATTTTAGTTCTACTCCAATAAGGGAGATGCAAATTGAGTATCCCATTTATATTTCTCTCTTGATTGTTAGGGTCCATCTTCAAAACATATAAATTCACATTTTTATTTACATCAAGATAAGTGCTTTACATCTCCCACGTTGTGGATTTTTTCGACCAACCAAAAATATAAAATGGCCATTATAAGGCATTTCTCCCATTAAAGATGCTTTTATTGAATCTAGGATCTCCCATGAGATTTTGAAGTAATTCACTCAAAGCTCACATGAAGTTTATGAGGGTGCACCAAAATTTTATCTAACATGAATTTATCAATAAGTTAAAACCTAGTGTGTTGCTTTGTTATACACCCAATCGAGTGATAAAGTTTAGTTAAATTATAATTTGCACTCTTTAAGTTTGGGTGCAATCACAACCTTATACATCATTTTTAAAACATTTCAATATTACACACAAACTTATGTTTTAGTTTTAATATTGTACATCCGTTACATTTTCTGTCAATTTGGTCGTTAAATGATAACGTGACAAATATGAAGCCGACATTTTTGCTACAGTCAATGTCAAATTTGAGTTGATAAAAAAATTAAAAAACTCATTAATTTAAAAAACCCACCAATTCTTTCTCCTACCATGAGAAATTTTTCAAGATGCTGGGAAGTCCAACTTACCTCTACCAGTTGGTGTTCCGAACCAATGGTTATTAGACAATTGGATTTCTTTATTTTTTATTTATTTAATTCATTCTCTTAAATGTTGAAACGTCACTCCCAAAAAGTAAAAAATAAACAGAGTTAACGTGTCCGTATAACCTTTGCATTCCATTATGTTCTCAGTAATCTTCTTTATTTTTCGATGAAATATCTTCTTGTCGCTGAAAAAAAAAAAGAAGGGGAAAAATTGATTTGCTCAGGTTTAATATTACTTTCGTGTATGTTGCTTGGGACATTCGATGGTCTCTCCTTCGTGGTACGGATCTACTCAAATCTCAGTTCCTCTTCTTTTCTGGAAAGATCTGTAGGAAATTTATTATTAATTTCGATGATGGCTTCCTGCCCAACTCTGGTTGTTTCTCCTCCTCCATCTTGTATGTATTGTAGGTTTCTTTTGGAGTTGGAAAGCTTTGTGGCTTGATTTGTTGGCCTTTATTTTTTGGGTTTTACACCAAAACAAAAAAATAAAGAGGTGTTTTGCAGATATTCAGGCAAACAAGAACACTTGAATTACGAATATGAGGGTTATTGAACAAGGAAGAAGATGATGACGAAAATGTCGATGCCTAGTTTCCTGTGAAAAACTTTTCAGCACTTAAGAGTGTGTTTCAATAAGATTAAAAGAAAATGTCAATGCCTAGTTTCTTGTGAAAAATGTTTAAGAAATGTTAGCACAAAAAATTATTGCTTGTTTTTATGTGGAAAAATTTTGACAGCTACATAAAACAATAAAGTGGAACTCGTCGTTGCCACATCATTATTTAGCAAAACTGACGGATTGCCTTACGAATGTATAATATTAAAACTAAAACATAAGTTTGTGTATAATATTATTGTTATAAACTTCTTATTTAAGTGTGACTCTGTAAATCCTAGATTAGATTTGATTCTAGTTATTCATTCCCATTAGGACTTGTATTCCTTGGAGGAGAAGGATTTCTTCTCTCTCTTTCTCTTTGTAACAACCTGTCCCGAAATAATGTCTCAATAACGTGGAAATGACGTTTTTACCCTTAAGCGTTAGTGATTGTGTGTGTGTGATTGGGCTATGTTTTGGGCCAATTGGATTTCCTTCCATATGTTTGGACCCAATTGAAACTAAGCCTAATAATTTGATTTTGTTTAGTTGGGATTGGATAAGAACCAAACACACACACACACACACACACACTTACATGCACACGTGCACCATTTCTGTCTGTCCATCCCTCATTTTTCTCGAGTCTTCTCCATATTCTCTGCAAACGTACGGACAAGCATACATCCCATCTTTCTGGACACGGATCGTACATGTAAACATCTTCATCATCCTCCTTGCAACCTTATGAGTTCAATGGTACCCTTGGTCTAGCGTGAGACCTTCGAAAACCCTTGGATCCGTGAAGCTCCGTCGATGGTACTGTTCATGTGCTCTCAAACCAAGGAGTTTTAGGGAATTCTAAGATCACTGAGAGTCTTAGACCCTTCTCAAGAAGCTCAGAGAACAATTTTGGTGGATTTTGGACGTCGGGAAAGCTAGTTTCGAAGTTGGCCGGATTTCGTGGAATTTCTTCGGCGAGATTCCTTCGTGTTTTGGACTTCAAAGTGGTATAATTCTCTTTTACTCATCCTAAGCTTCATTTTGGTGTTAATTTCGTGACATTTGGTTGAAAAATGAGTGAGAAATCAAGGTTGGAAGTTTTACCCAGTTTCCGGCGACGCAGCGGCGCCGGTCGCCGGTGAACTGGCGAAGAAGATTACAGAATATTCCGTCAACTTTGACGAAATATTCCTAACGGAGGTAACGGCGTCAGTTAATCTTAACGAAATATTCTGGAGATTTAACGAAATATTCCCTAACGGCGTTAGGGTTTTCGTCAGCATGCACGGCATATGGCCGCGCGTGGGCGGCGCGTGTTGCCGTGCCTTGGCCGGCGCGTGAGGGCGCGTGGGGCTTCAGAAAATTTTTCTAAAAATATGGGGGTGTTTGTGGTTTTGAGTAGAGCATGTTGGTATATTCAAACACCCTAATTGAGCAATGTATGAGAAGTTATTACCTAAGTTTGGTTATGTGTGTAATTAACGATTGTATAGTTGTTTCGCATATAGGTGAGATTTATCCTGAGGACAAGCGCAGCCACGCGAAGCTTGGGGCTACGACCCGTCTACTTATCAGTGAGTGGGCTTTTGTTTTCAGTGTATATATATATATATACTTGGCTGATTCCCAGAAATACGTTTTGAAAGATTTTATGAAATTGAATGCCATGTCAAATGCCATATATATTTATTGCTATGTTTATGCGATTATATGTTGTGGCACTGCGGATGCCAAGTAAGTCAGGTGAGTATGTATTTTTGTTATGATGACTATGGTGATATTGGTGAGATTAGCATTTGGCTCATTTACCTGCACATCGGGGTTTGTGCTCCGCCAGAGTAGGGCTTAGCTTTCACGTGATCGTTCACCTCCCGCACCGTACGCTCACCTTGGATCCAAGAGGTGCCAGCCTGTCTTACAGACCACTATAGGTGGTTCCTACTTGTAGGTGACCTGCGATTCTTCGTCAGCCTTCACGTGACCGTAGCACAGAGCGTCTTTATATACCCAGCTTGTCGTACAGACCACTACAGGTGGTTCTGACCTGGGTGCAGGTTATTGATTGAGAGTTTGGATTGAGGATTTATTTGAGGAGCCATAGATTCAGCCGTACAGGTCACGATAGGTGACTCCGGTTGACTTATATGCATTGCCGGCATGTTATGCATTAAGATATCACATGATTGGTTTTGATGATATTTATTGCATGATTTGATATTTGATATGGTTTATTTGGACATGGCAATATTTGAATGTTGGTTTTCAGTATGAGTACGTATATATTTTTCTGGGAAGTATATATATTTTACAGAGAGGGGTTATAACTTTTATATCGAAGTGATTTTGGAAAAAACTTTGTTTTTGCCCACTCACGCTTTTGTTTTGCACTCCTTCAGGTATTAGATAGCATTGGTGGCAAGCGAGGTTTCAAGGCAAATCTGACAGTGCACTATCCATGTAAATATTTTGGTTATTTTGTTAAGTCATTCTGGACTGCACCTAGGATGCTCGAACCTTGAAAATTATGTTTTTGTCCTTCACACTTTACAATGATCTTTTATCGCTGGTTATGTTATTTTAGTACTTATTATCTTATTATAATTTTTCGCACTGCACACATGGCTACGTCATGCTCACGTGACGGCCAACACGTCCCGATATTTGGGTTGGGGTGTGTCACTCTTATTACTATAAATAAAGACACTGCGTAGGGGAATAACACATCCTCTACACAACCCTACAAACACATCTCTTTCTCTATTCTCTCTCTGTGTCATCGGCCCTCTCTCTCCCCGTTAGTTAAATATACGCCGTAGCACGTTATCAGCAGGCTCCTACTGCTGCGCTTAGGAATCTGACATGGAAGTTTTCTGCATCAAACCAGTTCATCAATATCATCACGAAATCATCTTCTTTCAAAACAACGGTTTTTATCTCGATATTTTTGCAGCCCTGATAGCATGAACATTCACTATAATGCATGACCCAACTTTACGTTTTTCGAATTTTAGATTCTACATAAATTGTGTATGCATTATATTTATAATTGTTGAATTTATGTGAATTTGATATTGCCATGAATTGCATCATATATCTATTATACATTAAATTATATGTTGAATATGCATGAATTGAACTAATTCGAAATCTGGAAATTGAAAAAAATAATAAAATAAAAATTTCTAGGGTTTTTCGAACCCCGATGGCAATGGCCTGAAAACACGCCTCCGTCAAGCTCTCCTTGAGCTGCAAGACCACAAGTCGGAGCAACGGGCTCCAGGTTTGAAAACCCAGCGCTTTCCATGGTGTCTCTACCATCGCAGGTAGGCCTGCAACCCAACCTTGCTCTCGGATTATCACCTCGACGACCTGAAAATTGTCCCCCGATGGGTTTTTTTACTGAGATTCATTCGAATCTCATCGATTTTTTTGAAATTCCGATTTAATTTTTCTAGGGTTTATAAAAACGTTGAGAGTTTCTACTCTCCGTTTACCTTTATAGGTTGCCATCGAACCCACAATTTTTGCTGTGATTTTTGCACCACGAGATGACCGCCTAAACCGATGGCGCCGGTTTCCTTCTTCAGTGAGTTCACCCAGCTAGCGCTAGGGTGTCTGGTTCAAATCCTAGGCCCAGTTGGGCTTGGACTGTTCTCAGTGAGCACCAGCCCTTTAGGCTTTAGACCTATTCTCGGCCCAACAATGGCCCTATTTGGCCGCGGTGTTCCCATCTCTCGCACCACAGAGGATCACAGCCTGCGTCGCTATTACGGTTTCAATGCACTGCATTGCACCGGATCCCAGCCTATGCGTTGGTGCATCTGTGTCCGTGAAGCACCAGATCAGAGCCCGTTTGGGCCTCTATCTTTGGGTTTGCACCTGCAGTCCATTTTTCTTTGATGCTGGGCCTGCCTACATGCTAGGCACATTCCTACCCCAGCCCAATTTTTGGCTTGGACCTCACTGTAATACACTAAAAATTTTAAAATATATGATTATGTGGAAATTTTTATTGGAAAGTGAAATGAAGAAAACGTCCCTCATTGACTAAACGTAATTTTATGAGTATGTATTTTATCCTCATGCATTTTAACATATTTCTTGACATATTTGGATAGAGGACGATTCCACAAGCGCGTAGGCATAAACAGATCTTAATTCAGAGTTAGAACGGAGAAGTTACGAGCCTCGAAAGTAGTGAAACCGTTTAGACATGTGGACTTACTATAAGGAGTGAGCTTCTAATTTAGTATCTGCCCAATTAGCAGGTTTCTAATTGGAGGAAACCTGGTTCAAAGGCCCAAAACAACCCAGAAACCCACCCAAGTAACCCACTCCGACCTCCCATTTTCCAACGCCGATTCCGGCCAACTCCGGTAGAATTTTTTGACACCACCACCATCATCTTGGAGCTCTCACTTCCCTCTACAAATCTCAACGAAGAACCACCTTGATAGACCACCACATGTGGCGGGTAGAAGCCATGAAAACCGACAAAAACCATCAGTTCTCCGTCCACCATTTTCATTTTTCCGGTGAATCGGCTAAGCGATGGCTGATGCCACCACTTGGAACTTATAGCCCATCATCCCAAGAGCAAATCCCGACCAGCCTTGACCCCGTTGGACCACAGTAGGCGGGGAATCGACACGAGGAAGCTTTAGGCACCCCCCAGCTTTATCGGCAAAATTGACCCTCTTCCGTCCACTTTTGAACTTTATGGCAAGTATAAAACTTGTTCCTCTTGTTGAGCTCTATCTTCCTATAAATTTTGGTAGAATTTGGAGTTATTCAAAAAAGTGGGTTTCCGATGTTACCCTTTTATGCGTGTTTCGATATTCCAATTACATATTTGGTATCCATTTGAGGTATTTGGATTTTTAACACAAATGTTAGATATTTCGGTTAATTGAGTATTTCGGAAATGGATTTAGAAATTGGAATTGTGAACTATGAATGGCTTGATCCCTTCGTAGGGTACGTAGGCAGTCTAACAAGAAGGTTAAATGCAGCCATAAAATAAAATAACTGAGATTAATCTTTTATTGAAAAATTGGCTAAGAAAAGGAATTAAGGCCTATCTTAGTAATTAGCTTCCGAAGTAAATTTTGGGTCCTTACAAAGTGGTATCAAAGCGAATGATCCTACTTTCAAATTTGTTATATTCTTGGATTCTTATTGTTGTGAAATATGATATGCAATGTGAATGCATTATTTCATAATTTCTGTGTGCAAAGTGCTATGTGAATTAGGATTTGCATTGATATTGCATTATTCATAATTTTATGATTAATGTGGCATTAACGTGAAATACACATGTATTATGAAACTTGCACTAGCAGGAAAGTGAATATATATATATATATATATTCTCGTGTTTTGATGATGTGAAATATAATTGCAGTGATATTGCAATATTTCATCAGTTGTATGCAGCATGAGGCATTTATGTGAATTGCATATGCATTGTGAATACATTATCTCAAAATTTTGTGAATAAAGTGGCATTCATGCGATATATGAATTTGTCAGATACATATATGATTTGCATTGTGACTGTGGTGCAAATTTCATGGTGATTATGGAATTCCGTTAGTGGAAATTATGATTTGCATTATGGCTGCAATATTTCATAATTTCTATGAATATGTGAGATATATAAATATATTGTGAATCACTCATGTGTGGGTGTATGAGTACATGTTCTTTGGATTGGAAATGCAGGTTCCATGCATGATTTGGATCTCCTGAGAGTGAAATGGACTGTGAGGTTCCCCTGGGTTTCGATTACCTAAACCTTCAGAGGGTGTTACACGGACGGGCTACTCCTGCGGGATAGTCTATGTGGTATAACTGTTGGATAATGGACATTCCTGGTTTGAGAGGCACTAAGAGTGAGGGGCACCGTGCGCTACCTTGGGTTTCGATCCCCTAAACCTCTGGAGGCCTACACGGACGGACTTGTACCATATCCCGTAGGGAAGGTACTTGGATTCGTGGTTTAAGATTAAATGGACACTCTCGTTACCCTACTTCATGATGTTGTGGTCAGATTGAAGTGAAGGTAATTGACCGCGGGACCGGTCATTAGTTTGGATTATGTTGGCACCTGAGTTCTGAGAAGGAATCGTGGTGATGGCTATGTATAGCCAATGATGGTAAGTGAATTTACTAGTGATTGTGATTGGAAATTCCAATGATTTTGGCTAGAATTTATGATATTTGTTTTGCCAAGGATGAAAATGACAAAAATTTTCTGATATTGGTATCACTAGTGATTATGACTACAAATTTTGAGGAAGAAACGTGGTAACGGAGGTATAGCCGGTAATGGTAAGTGGTTTTACCAATGATTGTGGTTCTTATGCTAGTATTATTTAGCCAATGGTAGATGTGGCTTGATCTTCTGGTATTTATTTAGCCAATGAGGACTACGGCTTGATGTTTGATATTATTTTTGCCAATGTGTATGGCTAAAGTTGCTGATATTTATTCTACCAATGAGGGTGGTAGGAAATTTGAGTATGGGTGATTGCTTCGTTGAATTATTTATTTTTGGAGCTTGAATAAAATCGTAGACTGAGGTTATGATTTTATTCACTAAAAATGGAATGGTGGAATTAGCGTTAATTCCTTTTTCATTATTCGAGGGTAGAAATCTCAACGATGAGATTTATTTTAATTGGGGTCGAATGTAATACCCTAAAAAATTTAAATATATGATTATGTGGAAATTTTTATCGAAAAGTGAAATGACGAAAATGTCCCTCGTTGACTAAAAGTAATTTTATGAGGACGTATTTTATCCTCATATATTTTAACGTATTTCTTGACATATTTGGATAGAGGACAATTCCACGAAGCGTGTAGGCGCAAACAGATCTTAATTCCGAGTTAGAACGGAGAAGTTACGAGCATCGGAAGTAGTGAGACCTTTTAGACATGTGGACTTACCATAAGGAGTGAGTTTCTATTTTAGTATCTGCCCAATTAGCAGGTTTCTATTTTGGGGGAAACCTGGTTCAAAGGTCCAAAACAACCGAGAAACCTCCCCAAGTGACCCACTTCGACCTTCCATTTTCCAACGCCGATTCCGGCCAACTCCGATGAAATTTTTTGACGCCACCACCATCATCTTGGAGCTCTCACTTCCCTCTACAAATCCCAATGAAGAACCACCTTGATATAACACCACATGTGGTGGGGAGAAGCCACGAAAACCGACAAAAACCATCGGTTCTCCGACCACCATTTCATTTTTTCGGTGAATCGGCTAAGCAATGGCTGATGCCACTACTTGTAACTTGTAGCCCATCATCCCAAGATCAAATCCCGACCAGCCTTGACCCCGTTGGACCACTGTAGGCGGTGAATCGATGCCGGGAAGCTTTAGGCAACCGCCAGCTTTATCAGCAAAATTGACCCTCTTCCGTCTACTTTTGGACTTTATTGCAGGTACAAAATTTGTTCCTCTTGTTAAACTCTATCTTCCTATAAATTTTGGTGGAATTTGGAGTTAGTCAAAAAAGTGGATTTTCGGTCGCCTGAAACCGCCATGCGCGGCGGCGCGTGACCAGTGAGCCGATGCTACTCTTTTATGCGTGTTTTGATATTCCAATTACGTATTTGGTATCCATTTGAGGTATTTGGATTTTTACCACGAATGTTAGATATTTCGGTTAATTGAGTATTATCGAAAATGGATTTAGAAATTGGAATTATGAACTACGAATGTCTTGATCCCTTCGTATGGTACGTAGGTACTCTAACGAGAAGGTTAGATGCAGCCATAAAATAAAATGGCTGAGATTAATCTTTTATTGAAAAATTGGCTAAGAAAAGGAATTGGGGCCTATCTTAGTAATTGGCTTCCGAAGTAAATTTTGGGTCGTTACACTCATGGTACCATTTCACTCAGCCCACCAGTGGGCTTTGGCCCATTATTTTGGGCCCTTAGTGTTAAATGCCTTTTTTTTAGGCACGTTAGGTTTTATATTTTCTCACCCACACTTTTAATTTAGCTCGAAGGACATCTTCTTGCCTGAAGCAAGACATGACTTGCAGCAATTGCGCTTCCAAGACTTTAATTCTGTGAATATATATATTTATGAAGTTTGTCGAATTCAATAACTTTTCAAGTTCTGTAACAAGACTTTGATCGAATAGGATCTCCTGGAGAAGACCTATTCAACCTTATATGCTACTAATATTGTCCTGGAGCAACAATATAGAAGTTCACTAAGTTTTCAGATTTGATCTCTGTTTTACTTCTCGCTGAAAAGCAGAATCAGCCGTTGATGAAAAATCATCAAGCTCGACCTATTGGGGTGACTGCTGTGCTTGAAGCACATTATAGCACAAACAAATGCCCAAAATGCCAAAATAGGCGTGGTAGGGGCGGCTAGAAGCCACCCCGTCAAGGTCAACAGAGCCAAGGCCCATCTAAGGGAAGAAACCAAGCCTAGAAACGCCCTAACCTCGCTCTCAAAGTCACAAACTTCAAGAATAAGGGCAAAGCACCTAAAACCATGGATGGGGACATGTGCCATTGCTGTGGTTCAAAAGACCATTGGCCCCATGTTTGCCGAGCTCCCCAAATGGTTATAGTTGAATATCACTCTCGTCGTAAAAAGTTTGAATCAAACTTTGTGGAATTGGATGAACCGGAGAGCACCAAGATGGAGGTTTCTGACTTTCAGGAGGATACCGCCCTTATGGAATATGAAAATCTTAGACATAAACTATTTTCTAGTTGAAATTTAGACAATGGGGCCGAATTCCACCTAGTGGGCGAACCCCCCTTGTTTTTCGGTTTAATTTGGAAAAATTTTCCTTTATGTTTGGATTATTTGTTGGTGATTTGCTCTTGGATGTTAAGTTTTAATTAATTACCATCCTTCAATGCTTAAATTATTTTGAATGGATATTTGTTTTTAGTACTTTTATGCATGTGACCGATTCAAATTAATTTTTATTTCTAGGTATGACTAGTGGGAAAGTTAGTTGTCTGCCAGATAGTGCAACCACGCACATCATTTTGCATGAACACATCTATTTCAATAACTTCATACCAAAGAATGCACCTCTGACAACCCTCTCAAGCCCATGAAACCTGATCAAAGGATACGATAAGGCACGTATAATGTTGTCTAATAGTACAATTTTGTCCATTGATGAGGCACTCAATTCTCCGCGTTCCGGAAGAACGTTGTTGAGTTTCAAGGACATTAAAAATAATAATTACCACGTTGAAACCTATGTAGAAAACAGAGTTGAATTTGTGTGCATTACTTCCTATGAATATGGCCAGAAGCGTATTCTAGAGAAGATGGAGCGTATCCTGAGTGGTCTATATACTACGACCATACACCCTATAAAGAGCCACTATATGGCCGGCCCTACCTCTGGGACCGCGCACGAAATTACACTTTGGCATGATCATTTGGGACACCCTGGACGAATAGCGATGCGCCGTATCCTCAAATCATCACACGAGCATCCACTAACCCGAAGTTTAGGTTCGATTCAAGGAATCGCATGTCAAATGCTCCATGGGAAAACTTATTATTAAGCCTTCTTATGACAAGATTCGTTTGAATCCTCCTATTTTTCTACAAATGATTCAAGGGAACATTTGTGGACCGATTCATCCTCCTTGCAGACCATTTAGATCTTTTAAGATTTTGGTTGATGCTTCCACACGTTGGTCACACGTATGCTTGTTATCCACAAGGAACACTGTATTCTCTAAACTATTGGCTCAGGTTATCAAGCTCAGGGCTCACCATCCTGATTATCCGATCAAATCTATTTGATTGGATAATGCTAGAGAATTCACATCTAAAACTTTTGATGATAATTGCATGTCGGTTAGGGTAGAAGTTGAACATCTTGTACCCCATGTTCACACTAGAATAGCCTGGCAGAGGCATTCATTAAGCGTTTACAAATGATTGCTTGATCGTTAGTCATACGTACCAAGCTCCCAATCGCTTCTTGGGGCCATGCAATATTGCACACAGCCATATTTGTTCGCCTAAGGATTATTCCGACTCAACCATATAGCACCCTTTAGTTGGTTACCATATACGAACTCGACATATCGCATTTGCTCATTTTTTGTTGTGTAGTCTATGTGCCGATTTTGCCACCCTTACGTACAAAAATGGGGTCTCAGCAAAAGATGAGAATCTATGTCGAATACGATTCTCCTTCGATTATTCGTTATTAGAACCTTTGGCAGGCGATCTGTTTACCGCTTGTTTCGAGGATTGTCACTTATATGAGACAGTATTCCCATGGTTAAGGGGAGATAAGAACGTCAACGTTCTTGCAAAATGACGCGAATTATTGTTGACGACTCCTACTTTGTCTTATTTAGATCCCCTCACCGCTCAGTTTAAAACTGAAGTACAGCGCATATTAGATCTTCAGAGCGTAGCTCAAAGTATACCAGATGATTTCACCAATCTAGTGCGAGTGACAATATCACATATTCTAGCTGCGAATGAGCTTGCAAAGATGGATGTACCAAATGTACGATGAGCTTCCCTCCTGGAGGCCCGGGACGCTATTTTAGCCGATACACATACATTAGCGGCTAGCCAATCATCTGCCCCTACACAAAAGCATGGCATACCACTTGGTTTAAAGGATTCACACCCCCGAAATAGGAAACTCACGATATAGGCACCTGAAGAGCCTACCGTGAATCCGACTGTCACCTACTCATTATATCCAACTCATGAGGAAATTCTAGATTAAGGAAGTGTCCTTCAAGAGACGGATCCACCTCCCAAGAATCGTGAGATTTCGGTCCATTATGCTAGCTTGGATGATGTTTGGTGTAGAAATGAAATGATCATCGACGATGCATTAGCATATGCAGTAGCTACTAAGATCATGTTAAGCGATGACATTGAACCCCGTTCCGTTGATCAATGTCAACGTAAAACTGATTGGTCAAACTGAAAATAAGCAATCCAAGTCAAACTCAATTCGCTTACGAAACATAAGGTGTTTGGACCTGTAGCTCATACTCATCCACATGTGAAGCCCGTTGGCTACAAGTGGGTTTTCGTTCAGAAGCGTAATGAGAAGAACGAAATTGTGTGTTACAAAGCTCATTTTGTTGCGCAAGGCTTTTCACAACGCCGCATGATTGACTATGACGAAACTGATTCACCTGTTATGCATGTGAGTACTTTTCGCTACCTTATCAGTCTGGTAGTTTCTGAAAAACTGCGTATGTAGCTGATGGAAGTAGTAATTGCGTATCTCTATAGAAATCTTGATACGGAAACTTATATGAAAGTTCCCGGAAGACTTACATTGACTGGATCAAATATTTCCAAACCCTGGAACACGCTCTCAATCGATTGAGGCGTTCACTTTACGATTTAAAACAATTAGGAAGAATGTGGTATAACAGTCTGAGTGAGTATTTGACTAGTCAGGGATATGTGAGCAACGATGCCCTTGTGTGTTCAATAAGAAGTCACATTCTAGTTTTGCGATTATTGCAGTATATGTCGACGACATGAATCTCATCGGAACTCCTTAAGAGCTCGCAAGAACTGCCACGTACTTAAAGGTGAAATTTGAGATGAAAGATCTAGGAAAGACTCGATACTATCTCAATCTCAAGATAGAGCATCGTTCGGATGAAATCTTAGTACATCAATCGAACTACACCCAGAAGGTGTTGCGCCGCTTTAACGAGGATAAAGAGAAGCCTTTGAGTACTCTTATGGTTGTTCGATCGCTAGATGCAAAACGAGATCCCTTCCGTCTGAAGGAAGACGATAAAGAGATTTTGGAGCTTGAAGTTCCTTATCTAAGTACGATAGGCGCTTTATTGTACTTAGCTCAATGCACTAGACCCGACGTCTCATTCGCTGTTAATCTTTTGGCAAGATACAGTAATGCACCAACATGCAGACACTGGACTGGTGTTAAAGACATCTTCTGTTACCTTAAGGGTACTACAAATCTAGGCTTGTTCTATCTATACGGATCCTCGAGTGATGTTGCACCCCCTTATCTCTAGTTGATTCTCGTTTTGTTGGTTATGCCGACGCAAGATACTTATCTGATCCGCACATGGAGTGCTTTCAAACGGGTTATGTCTTTACCGTTGGAGGCATCGCAATCTCTTGGAGGTCAACTAAACAGACCTTAGTTGCCACTTCGTCTAACCATGCTGAAATTTTTGCCTTACATGAAGCAACTCGAGAATGCTTTTGGTTGAGAGCAGTTGTGGGCCATATTCGAAGCTTCTGCGATCTTTACCCCATCATTGACGTCCCGACGATGATCTATGAAGACAACACAGCAGGCATCGAACATCTCAAGAAGGGTTACATCAAAGGAGACAACACCAAGCACATTACGCCGAAGTTCTTCTTCTCACATCAACAACAAGAGCATCAGAAAATTTAAGTCATGCAAATCCGTTCACAAGATAATCTAGTCGACCTCTTCACCAAATCACTACCGAAGGCGACGTTTCAGAAGCTTGTTCAAGGAATTGGTATGCGTAAACTTTCTTAGTTGTGACATTGCTATTTCTCTTTGGAATTGTGTCAAACTCAAGGGGAGTATCATGAGGTATATTTGCTTGATCTTAATGTACTCTTTTTCCCAACGATTAGGAGCATTTTTCTTTCTTTTTGACAAGGCACCCACCCTGGGTTGATCATATCCCTGATAACGTCCTGTAAACGTTTCATTTGACTTTGCATTACTTACACATTTTTCCTTAGACTATGGATTTTGTCCCTACTTGGGTTTTTACCATAGCCATAGGGTTTTTTGTGAGACTTACTTCCTTATGCAAGTTCCTACCTTATTGAGAATAGCGTGTTCCCAAAATCAGTGTCGACGACTTTCTCAACCTCTACATGATGCCAAATCTACTTGAGTATTTACACACTCAATGGGGAGTGTTATAAACTTCTTATTTAAGTGTGATTATGTAAATCCTAGATTAGATTTGATTCTAGTTATTCATTCGTATTAAGACTTGTATTCCTTGGAGGAGAATGATTTCTTCTCTATCTTATTACTATAAATGAAGTCACTGCGTAGCCTTTACACAACCCCACAAACACATATCTCTCTATTCTTTATTTGTGCCGGCAGCCCTCTCTCTTCTTGTCAGTTAAATATAGGCCACAACAATTATAGTATTTTAAACAAAAAGTACGAGGTTACAATTGCACCAAAACTTAAAAGTGTAAAATAATAGGGTAAATATCAGTTCACTACCATCATGTTTCGTGGTTTTCAACATTTAGTACATCAAGTTTTTTTCATCCTAGAGTCATACCTAAAGTGTAAATTTTGGGACAGTCTCATACATCTGCTAGTCAAACTGTTAAGTCTCCTGTTAACTGATGATGTGGCGCCCATGTGGACAATGACTGGGCACCACGTGTCAATAGAGGCTCACTTGAATATTAAAAAAATTAATAAATTTAAATTTAAATTTTTAAAAATACAAAAAAAAAAAAAAAAATCAAAATCCCCCCCGTCTCCTACCTCCCCCATCCCTCTCCCTCCCTTCCTTCCTATGCAACCCGCACCTCCCTCCCTTCCATCTCTCCTTTCCAACCCGCAACACCTCCACCATTCCTCTCCACACCACCACCTCCTCCACCATTCCTCCCTTAACCCCCACCCTCTTCTTCCTCATCCTTCTCCTGCACCCCAACCCTCGTCGTTGACGGTCCACAGCCGACCCGTCCCCATGCCCCGCGAGACTAGAATCTCCCCCGACCTTGGAGACAATGCCATTTTCCGTTTTCGTCCAACAATTTCGCAAACCCGAGACCCATAATTTTTCTTCTCTATCTGAGGCCCTCTGCTCGAACCCTAACCCTCAAATTTCTCGGCAAAACCTCGACTTTCTCGGCGAATCACGGAGGAAATGCGGCATCAGAAGCTGAAGCAGTAGCATCAACAAGCTCTGATGCAGTAGGCTCTTCTCCAGCAGCATTCTCTCTACCACCCTAGCCTCTTAGCTCCTCCTCAGGTTCGACATTTCTTTCTCTGTCTTGCTGCTCTAATTTCCCGTCCTCCGACTTGGATTATCTTTTCGGGTTCTATTTTGGTGTTGGTCTTCCATCTCCGATTGTCTTTGTGTGTCTTTGTGTGTGATCATCTTTCTTCTCCAGAAATTCCCAGTTGCCAAAATCTGATTCATGTCAAACTTTAAGAAGATTTTTGCATTTGCCATTTTCTTCAACAGATGATCTCTTCGAGGGATTGGATACCATATGTCTCCATTTTCAGTAATTGATAACCAATCTCTTTTTTTTTTTCCCGGACTTTTTCTAATGTTTTTGTGACATAGAAGTCTGGACTTGCCCAAGGAAACTAGGATGGTCTGATCAACCCTAATTTTAACAAGGAATTGATCTATTGTTTGCATAGTTCTTTGTCATTGGGCATTGCAGAATCTGATTCCGCTAGGGTTAGATGAGTTCCTCTTCCTTCTCGTGTTCCAGAAGTATCGATTCCATAAGATGGGATTTTCGGGAAATTTCCTTTTGTGGGAAAGTTTTGAATTTTATTGTTTTGGTTTTTTATTGCTTCTCGATAGTGAAAAGGAGGAGGGTCGGGGGCGATTCTGGTCTCGCGGGGCTTGGGAGAGGAATGGTGGAGGAGGTGGTGGTGTGGAGAGGAATGGTGGAGGTGTTGCGGGTTGCAGAGGAGAGAGGGAAGGGAAGGAGGGAGATGGGGGGATTTTTTTTTTTTTTTTTTTTTGGTATTTTTTGTATTTTTTAAATTTTTTAAATTTTAAATTTTTAAGTTTTAATTTTTTTTAATATTCAAGTGGGTCCCTATTGACATGTGGCGCCTAGTCATTATCCGTATGTGCCACATTATCAGTTAACGGGAGACTGAACAGTTTGACTAACGAATGTATGAGACTATTCCAAAATTTACACTTTAGGTATGACTCTGGGACGAAAAAAACTTGATGTACTAAATGTTGAAAACCACGAAACATAAGAGTAGTAAACTGATATTTATCTAAAATAATATTTACCTTAAAGTATAAAATTAGAATCAAGATATATAGGTCGTCAGATTGTTTAAGGGGAGGGATCCCCATTTTTTCAAAAAAAATGGGAAGCCTTCTCCTGACCATTGGATGAAATGGGTGGTTGAGATTAAATAGCTAATATAATCTTTCTTTTTCCTTTTTCTTTTCTGGTTCCCGCCTCTTCCTTGTGACACAGACGCACATCATCTCCCACGAACAGAGCTTCGCACCAGCCAAATCACAGGCCATCGCGAATAACCTTTGAGATTTCAGAGATTTCAGGTATGGGTCTCCTCCTCATTCACTATTTTAGATGATTAATTTGGAATTTGGGTAGAACAATTGGGGTTTTTTCTGATTCGGGATGTCCAAATTTCTATTTGTAGATAAACAGGGAAACAAATCCAAAGTGTGATTCACTCAGCTTATAAGGTTGAAAGACAAGCAGTAGGTATGCAAAACCGTTTTTGACTCTAGAGTTTGATAACATTAAGCAGAATTTCCTTGGTTACAGATTTTCCGTTTGAGTTCTAATTCAAATTGGTTACAGATTTTCCTTGAATAATTCGAGTTTTGTTCTTCTTTTCAAGTTTTGTTGATGCTTTTTATTATTCTTTTTGGTGTGGATGTTTGATTGTGCTAATGTTCATGTTCAAGTTATGGAAGCTAATGAGATGGCTATTGAAGTTACGGAACTGATGAAATGCCTATTCAAGTTATGGAAGCTATGGAAGGTAATGAGATGACTATTGAAGTTACGGGAACTGATGAAATGCCTGTTCAAGTTATGGAAGCTAATGAAATGCAAATTCCAATGGAAAATCAGTCAGAAATTGTAGCTGGTATTTTTTTTTTCTATCCTCAAGTAACAAATGAGTTCGAGCCTACCATAGGTCAACGTTTCGAAACATTAGACGAAGTGCTTGAATTTTACAACAACTATGCAAGGGAGGCTGGGTTTAGTGTCCAAATGCATTCAAGTAAGAAAAATAAGGATGGTGAGATCACAAGAAAGGAGTTTGTGTGCAACAAAGAGGGAAGTAATATAGAAGAATGGATTGGTGACGAACAAAAGCGTCGTGGATTAACCAAAGAAGGTTGTAAAGCAAGATTGATAGATCTAAACTTGGTGGGTATGCAGTCACCATATTTGACGAGGGTCATAATCATCCAATGACATCCCCACGAAGACGCCACTTGCTAAAGTCTCATCGCAAGGTTACTAAGTGTCATAAAATATTAGCTGATCAGCTAGACATGGCAAACATACCTCCACACAAACAATTTGACATTCTTAGATTGCAGGTAGGTGGAATTGAAAATGTTGGTTGTACACAAGAAGATTTATATAACTATCGAAGAAAAGTGCGAAACAAGATGAAGGGGCATGATGAAAAAATGTTGCATGATCATTTTTTGCTAGAGCAAGAAAGAAATTCTAAATTCACATTCAAGATTCAAGCAGATGAAGAACACAAGATTACTCAATGTTTTTGGGCCGATGCAAGTTCTAGGCAAGCATACAAGTTTTATGGTGATGTGGTCATTTTTGACGCTACATACAACACCAACCGGTATAGTATGATATTTTCCCCGTTCATGGGTGTAAACAATCATGGTCAAACAATCGTTTTTGCTGGTGCCTTTCTAAGTGACGAGACGACAGATTCATTCGTTTGGTTATTTAGAGAATTTTTTGAATGCCAAGCCAGGTGATGCTCCAAAAATGATTATTACTGATCAAGATCCAACAATGACAAAAGCCATTCCTTACTGTTTTCCAAACACGTTTCACAGATTCTGTACGTGGCATATTTTGGATAAGTTCTTGAGCAAGCTTCATGCGATGAAATACAGAGATCATTATTTAGATTTCAAAGCATGTATTTGGGAGTCAGAGACTAGAGAGGAGTTTGATGTGAAATGGATGGCCGTTGTTTCAAAAAGTGGATTATCTGGTAATGGCTGGTTGCAATCGATATATAGGATTCGATCTACTTGGGTTCCAACTTATGTGAATCATGTTTTTTTTTTTCTGCAAATTGCTCAACTAGTCAGAGAGCTGAGAGTGGACATTCATTTCTAAAGAAATATGTTTCCAAGAACAACTCCTTTCTCAAGTTTATGGTTGAATATAATAGGGCATTGGTACGCCAACGTCATTCGAAGTTGAAGGCAGATCATATTGATTTGAACGAGAGGCCAAAACTCAAATGCCCTATTAAGATGGATGCGCAAATGGCCAATATTTATACACATAGCTCTTACCTTGATTTTCAAGAGCAGTTGTGGGAAAGTTACAGCTATAATATTGAGCTTACAAGCGGAAATGATACTTGCAACATGTTTAAAGTTTTCCCCATTGATGACGAAAAGGGTAGAGTTCGTGAAATTTTGTATGAAAACTCCAGGGATTTTGCATCATGTAGCTACAAACAATTTGATAGTTCAGGAATCCCATGCAGCCATCTTTTGTCATATTTGCATAAAATACGTCAATTTCAAATATTGCCGGATGAATACATTTTGAAGAGATGGACTAAATCTGCAAAATCTTCGGTTACGGTTTCCAATGTGGAGATATCTGTCGACAAATCCGTACTTGAAAGGCGTGGTAAATTATTCCAACTATATTAGCATTTGATTGATAAAGTCATTCTAAATGATGAGGCAAGTAAACTCTTTTGTGAGGCGATGGATGCTGTGAATGAGAAGATTAAGCCATTGGTTGGTGGTACCAATGAAAATGTGGAACCTTCTGCAACCAAAGGAGATATGGAATGTCGTGCAAAAAGAAAATCGATAGTAGATGATGTTGGTTTTCTTGAACCTGATCCTGTTAAGACCAAAGGATTTGGAAAAAGACTTAAAAAGGGCAAAGAGAAAGGAAAATGCAAGAAGAGGGTTAATGGTAACCTTTTTCATGGGTGTGGGCAATATGGAGTTAATCATGACAAAAGAAATTGTCCGGAGCTCCACAATCAGTAAGAATACATACTCCGCGTGTTCTTCTATATATATCGTGCAATTAATATATCAATAGTTGAAATGCGTTTGTTGTCTTTGATGTATAATAGCATTATTATTGTTAATCAACATTTTTATGATTTCTATTTTGGTTAATTGTAGGATGAGCAGCACTCATTGTCTATAGTGTAACAACCCGTCCCGATAAAAAGGGTATTTTTGTATTTTCACTAAGTTTGGGGATATTTTACTTTTAAAAATAATTTTTGGACCTTAAATGGTGTGCCCAAGGGGGCCCACCCCTGATTTCTTTGTCCCCTTCTACCCGAGCTCTCTCTCTTTCCCTCACTTCTCACAACTCTCTTCCTCACTCTCGGCATCTCTCCCTCTCTCTCACCCGTGTCCTTCCTCCCTGCAAAACCCTCACCTCCCTCACCATCATACCACATAACAACAACAAAACACCATCACCATCACCTCTGTGATCTCAGAAACGAAGAAAGAACACCCAAAACCCTTCCCTCTCTTTCTGCCGGTACTGTTCATCATCTTCCCCGATGAGTTTCGAGTTATTCCGACATTGGTAAGCCTCTAGAAACCCTTGGGTTATGTTTTAGGGTTAGATCGAAGCTTGTTTTAAGTGGTGTATACGTTTGAATCGCAGAAAATGGCTCGGAGTAGCTTTTCCAAATTTTCCGGCGAGCACCGCCCCTTTCGAGGCAATTTCCGGCCAAACCCCGGCGAGTTGGCCGGCGTGCAAGGTATCAATCTCTTCGTCTCTCTGAGTACTACAACTTTCCTTTTTGTTTCACCCAATTTCATCGAGTATTGAAGAAGTTATATCCATTTGAATCTTACCCAGTTTCCGGCGACCTCCGAGGCTTTCGAGGCGTTTTCCGGCCAAACCACAGCAAGTTAGACGTCGTGTGAGGTACCATTCTCTTGGTCTCTTCGAGAACTACAACTTTCATTTTTGAATCACTTGATTTCGTCGAGTATTGTCAAAGTTATGAACGTTTAAAGTTAAGGAACTTTCCGGCCGAATTCCGGCCTTCTTCTTCATGGGTCCGGCGACCCACATTCCAGACCAGGCCTTTGGGCCTTTATTGCCGAGCCCAACCTCTTACCCCTTTGAGCCCAACCCAAAAACCCTTAGGCCTAAAGCCTTGGGCTGTGAAGAACAAGGGCCTTAGGCCCGTTTCCTCTAAAACCTAAACCGTTTGGACCCAAAACCCAAGCCCAAGAACCCAAGCCCAACCCGGATCCAAACCCGTGACCCGTTTGACCTGGTCCGACCCGGACCCTGACCCGTTGACCCGGTCAACGATGACTTTGACTGTCAACGTTGACCGTTGACCGTTGACTTTGACTTTCGGGTTGACTTTTTGGGTTTTCGTCCGAGACCTCTCCTAGGCTAATTTCGACGTTCTGGACCCGTTTCTGAAGTCCGTTTTCCCAAATTAAGTCGTTTGAGTAGAGTTTGACTAAATGTACCTCTTTATGTGCTTAGGGGCAATTGTTGTGGCGTGTTTGTCTTCACTAGTCTGCGCCGCTTTTCGGCAGCTAAGTACTGTGAGTGGACCCCTTCTAAAATGCATGTTTTATAATAGGAATGCATACATGAAAAGCATGATTTGATGAATATGTTATATGAAATGCTTTACGAGATATCGTGCCTATTAAGGCTATTTTGAATTATTACTATTTTTCCTATAACCCGTATTCTTATAGAATATCTTATGGATGACGATATGATATTTAGAATACGTTTCGAACACTTCTTTATAGTATAGATGATGGATGACTTTATACTATGAAGATGCCTTTCAAATGTACGTATGTTTAATGGTTTTGTACTTACCTAGTGGTCCTTACCGTTACGGGACGTAGGGATAGTTTTCCGGTCCGTCCCGGGCGAAGAATTTGGTGTTGGCATAGGGCCTGTAGGGTGTTTCCTCTGGCATTTAAGACCAGGGATGGGGAGCCGGCATGGGGCATGGGGGTTATTTCCTCTGACTGTCTGCTCAGAGATGGGGAGCCGGCATGGGGCCTGGAGAGTTATATTGGACATTCACTAGAGATTATTATATAAAAGTTATGATTTGAGACAGTGCACGGCATGCTAGGTTTCGGAAAACCTATGTTTATCACGATATATATGTGTTTTTATAAAACCTGGGGCTTAGTACGTTGATAACTGTTTTATTATATGTATATCAAATTGGTCCACTCATGTTTGTTTTGCGCCCCCTTCAGGACTTAGTATCGAGGCATACAATCCCGGCGTCAAGGCACTTCCGTATCGGTATCTTCGAGTCCTCTCGGTGTAGGACCTATTCCTTTGTTCATTCAATTTTATATTAATTCTTTTAGTGTTCTAGATTAGATGTGTGCTCTGAACACGGTCCTTAAATGCATACTCTTTATTTTATATTTATAAGTCTTATTTATTCCTTATTCTCAGCATTTGCATTCAATAAATGGCTTTCGTCACCCTTCGGGTGTCGGCCAGCACATGTCTGTCCTGGTATTCGGGGAATATCGGGATCGGGGCGTGTCAGATTGGTATCAGAGCGTGGTTCATTCAGAGCATACTTAGGATCTTTAATTTCTGTAGTATTGTGTCTGTCATGACGTCATTTGGATGTCACGACTTCTGAATTTGGTGTCATTCAGCCCAGTTGTACAATTCTCTCTCGGTTTGAATTGTCATCTTCTGGTTGAAATACAAGGATTCGTGTCGGGATTGTGCCTCAGTAATGGAGAAGTGGATTTGTTGGACGACTTTCAGCATATGACGATACTCTGCGACGTGCATTCCCTGGGAATGGCGGGCAGAGTCGGTGTTAGTTGGAAGCGATGTGTTTTAGAAATATCAGTTTGCGGAAGTCTGGTCAAGACCAGTTGTAGATCCTAAATGGCGATGCCACTCTGCAACATGCGTTCCCTAGGAATTGCGGGCGGAGTCGGCTCTATATCGAAATCTTAGGAAATGGAAAGATCTTGGTGGTACGAATTGGTTATGACCAACTGGAGTTCCGAAACGGTGATATCACTCTGCAACATGCGTTCCCTAGGAATGGCGGGCAGAGCCATATCTCTTGGAAATTGTTCGAAAACTTTCGAAGTGTGTGTTAGAGAAAGCGAGCAAGTGCTAGTTGAGATGACGGTTAGTAGGTGGTTGTTAGTGGGAGCAAATCAATGTTCTCGGGCTCATTACCACTGAAGAAATTCGTGTGGATCTTTTGAACAATTCTCGACGATTATTCTATCGATAACCCTTTTGCTTACTCCAACTACGAAGTCAAGTTCCTTAACCCTTGGCTGTCAGCTTCACACCCAATCCTTCGAGTGTTGACTTCATTTACATTAATTGCTTTTCTTGGGAAACTCCTCGGTAGCAAACGTTATTCTCAGCAATTTCCAAAAATGAGTTATGATTCTTGTTGTCGTCGTAGTGGAATTGGATGATGATGATCCAGACTTTTTGGATAAACAGATTCCTTGAACTTCATCTGGGTCTGGTACTAGGCGGTAAACCCTAGCTCCTGGTCCGCGTACTTTTCGGTAGAGGTGAATTTAGCCTTTTGCTTGTAGCCCAACTAACTAGTGCTCTTGTTCACTAATTGTTCAGCCTTGTAATTTTCAGTGTGATGGCTTGAGATTCCACAATATTCATCATTGTACGAAGATCGAACTTTACTCTGAACTTCTTTGGACTCATTAAGCTTTGGTTTGCTCAAGGGCATCACTTTAAGGTAGCCAATTGTGTCACTGCATGCATATGCAGGCTGTTTGTATCTTTCTTCTTCGTCATTCTGTTGATTCAGAGGTTCTATTTGTAATTTTTTAACTTTGGAGCAACTCTCACAAAGTATTGTAAATTTCGAAATGTCTTTGGCCTCGTTAAATCTTATTAGCAGTTTTCTACTATTCTTGAACTTATACCTAATCCCTTCTTGGCTAAGAAACCAGTCAACCTTACGGTGATGATTACCAAATAATCGTAAACGGTGACTTCTATTTCTGCATCTTCACCTTCCTTCGCTTGTTTGTCCCTCAATGCAAAACTGGATCATGCTGGAATTTGTTTTTACCCTCAAATCCTAAAGTGTTCTTTTAGCCTTCTCGACGTGGTTTCTTGCTCATTCAGTGAAGAATTCACGATCGAACGATTCGGCGAAAGTGTGTGCCCAACTCTTATCGATTTCGTCAGGAACATTTGAAGCATAACCTTTTCATGAGCTTACCAGACTTACCAAAAAGAGTTCCACGTGGGTATGAGGTTCGAATCATCTTTTGGTAAGAGACTGGTGAAGATTGTAGTGCAAGTGATCAGCAGATTGCATCACTATCTTCATGCTGAATTGAATGGTCACCATTCATCATCCTGCTACATTTCACCAACACCATATCATACTCTGGTAGACCTTTTCGATGATGTGATGTGTTCGCCTCAACGCAGCTTTCCACTACCTCGCACTAGAATCCTTCGGTTAGCGAGCACGTGGGCGTGAGGTTTAAGCGATCTTTTAGTAAGAGTTGGATGAAGGTTTTAGTACAGAAGGTCAGCGGATTGTATCACCATCTTACTATAATTTATAGGCATCACATCGGTTCTTTTCCAACGATATGTGCTCGGCTCAGCACATCTTTCCACTGCTTCACTTTCGAACTTCATTGTTGTGAGTATGTGGATGTCGAAACGTTTCTAGCTGATCTGTTTGGTGCACTCTGGAATGGCACCACAGCGTGGTCGAGGCGAGAATCGGATAATCTTTACACTTCTCTCGAAAGGTGCGTACTCATGGGGTTTTTAGATTGAGCACTTGCGAGTCCTTTCCACCAACATTGACCTTGTTTGACTAGAAATCTGCAACTAAGCAAAAATGGAGAGGTGGATTGAGCATTGCAACAATTCCCAAGAAATACTACGCGTCAAGGAAGATGACTTCTCGTTTTCTGCTTACTTGGCTTGAACTTTTGGGTATACTACTAGCATGGTAGCTACTTATCTTGAATCCCGAGGTACGGTTTTCAAATATGTTCTTGTTGGCAAAACACTGGAGTAGTTGGTCACTTTTGGAAGAATTGAGGATGATGGAATGTTTGGTGCTGGATAGAGTTTTTATGACGACAGTTTTTGTTTTGTTCGATTTGGGTATGGCACTTTTGCGACTTAGTGCGAGAGTTTTCTACGGGAAACATTAGTTGTCAGAGGAGTGTTGTGAACTGGTATTCGGAAGATCGAAACTACGTTATGAGAAATTGTGCATCCTCAGGAAATTACTACTTGCTTATCGAGACAACAATGTGTTGTTGACATTACGGGCTGCAGACTGTGATATCGATAACTTATTCGTTGGGTTCGTTAAGCAAGTGAGCAGGAAGATCTGTCTACGGCAGTTGTTACAAATTCGTTATTGTTGGGGCTCGACCCAAAGACACATCTATTCTCGGAGTACGTGACGTTTCGAATTCTTGGGCGAGACCCACTCGTTTTTTTTCAGTTTTGGTTTTTAGTATAAGTAATTTTTAATTTTCTTTACTTTAGTTATTTATTTTTGTCGTTATAAATGTTTTGGGGGAAACCTTTTCCGTTTTCAGTTTTAAGTTCAGCTCAAATTTTTGACCTATATGTTAGTACATAGCTATTTTGATGTTATCGTATTTTACGTACTTACTTTTGACCTTACGTCATTATACGTTTTCGGCTTTATATCCTATTAAAGTAAGTTTTCAACTTTTACACTGATGGGGAAGAAAGTAACAGCTTGGAGGCATGATAGAGGATTTTGCAACCCGCTCGCGACGGTGTGGCATAATCTCTTTGATGCACCCACTCTCACTTGATTACTCTTTATACATATATATCTTTTCCTATCTTCGAGTATTTATGTATAGTACTTTATTTTAAATTTCGGGACGAAATTCTTTTAAGGGGGGTAGATTGTAACAACCCGTCCCGATAAAATGGGTATTTTTGTATTTTCACTAAGTTTGGGGATATTTTACTTTTAAAAATGGTTTTTGGGTCTTAAATGATGTGCCCAAGGGGGCCCACCGCTGATTTCTTTGTCCCATTCTACCCGAGCTCTCTCTCTTTCCCTCACTTCTCACAACTCTCATCCTCACTCTCGGCATCTCTCCCTCTCTCTCACCCGTGTCCTTCCTCCCTACAAAACCCTCACCTCCCTCACCATCATACCACATAACAACAACAAAACACCATCACCATCACCTCTGTGATCTCAGAAACGAAGAAAGAACACCCAAAACCCTTCCCTCTCTTTCGGCCAGTACTGTTCATCATCTTCCCCGATGAGTTTCGTGTTATTCCGACGTTGGTAAGCCTCTAGAAACCCTTGGGTTATGTTTTAGGGTTAGATCGAAGCTTGTTTTAAGTGGTGTATACGTTTGAATCGCAGAAAATGGCTCGGAGTAGCTTTTCCAAATTTTCCGGCGAGCACCGCCCCTTTCGAGGCAATTTCCGGCCAAACCCCGGCGAGTTGGCCGGCGTGCAAGGTATCAATCTCTTCGTCTCTCTGAGTACTACAACTTTCCTTTTTGTTTCACCCAATTTCATCGAGTATTGAAGAAGTTATATCCATTTGAATCTTACCCAGTTTCCGGCGACCTCCGAGGCTTTCGAGGCGTTTTCCGGCCAAACCACAGCAAGTTAGACGTCGTGTGAGGTACCATTCTCTTGGTCTCTTCGAGAACTACAACTTTCATTTTTGAATCACTTGATTTCGTCGAGTATTGTCAAAGTTATGGACGTTTAAAGTTAAGGAACTTTCCGGCCGAATTCCGGCCTTCTTCTTCATGGGTCCGGCGACCCACATTCCAGACCAGGCCTTTGGGCCTTTATTGCCGAGCCCAACCTCTTACCCCTTTGAGCCCAACCCAAAAACCCTTAGGCCTAAAGCCTTGGGCTGTGAAGAACAAGGGCCTTAGGCCCGTTTCCTCTAAAACCTAAACCGTTTGGACCCAAAACCCAAGCCCAAGAACCCAAGCCCAACCCGGATCCAAACCCGTGACCCGTTTGACCTGGTCCGACCCGGACCCTGACCCGTTGACCCGGTCTGACCGTTGACCCGGTCAACGTTGACCGTTGACTTTGACTTTCGGGTTGACTTTTTGGGTTTTCGTCCGAGACCTCTCCTGAGCTAATTTCGACGTTCTGGACCCGTTTCTGAAGTCCGTTTTCCCAAATTAAGTCGTTTGAGTAGAGTTTGACTAAATGTACCTCTTTATGTGCTTAGGGGCAATTGTTGTGGCGTGTTTATCTTCACTAGTCTGCGCAGCTTTTCGACAGCTAAGTACTGTGAGTGGACCCCTTCTAAAATGCATGTTTTATAATAGGAATGCATACATGAAAAGCATTATTTGATGAATATGTTATATGAAATGCTTTACGAGATATCGTGCCTATTAAGGCTATTTTGAATTATTACTATTTTTCCTATAACCTGTATTCTTATAGAATATCTGATGGATGACGATATGATATTTAGAATACGTTTCGAACACTTCTTTATAGTATAGATGATGGATGACTTTATACTATGAAGATGCCTTTCAAATGTACGTATGTTTAATGGTTTTGTACTTACCTAGTGGTCCTTACCGTTACGGGACGTAGGGATAGTTTTCCGGTCCGTCCCGGGCGAAGAATTTGGTGTTGGCATAGGGCCTGTAGGGTGTTTCCTCTGGCATTTAAGACCAGGGATGGGGAGCCGGCATGGGGCATGGGGGTTATTTCCTCTGACTGTCTGCTCAGAGATGGGGAGCCGGCATGGGGCCTGGAGAGTTATATTGGACATTCACTAGAGATTATTATATAAAAGTTATGATTTGAGACAGTGCACGGCATGCTAGGTTTCGGAAAACCTATGTTTATCACGATATATATGTGTTTTTATAAAACCTGGGGGTTAGTACGTTGATAACTGTTTTATTATATGTATATCAAATTGGTCCACTCATGTTTGTTTTGCGCCCCCTTCAGGACTTAGTATCGAGGCATACAATCCCGGCGTCAAGGCACTTCCGTATCGGTATCTTCGAGTCCTCTCGGTGTAGGACCTATTCCTTTGTTCATTCAATTTTATATTAATTCTTTTAGTGTTCTAGATTAGATGTGTGCTCTGAACACGGTCCTTAAATGCATACTCTTTATTTTATATTTATAAGTCTTATTTATTCCTTATTCTCAGCATTTGCATTCAATAAATGGCTTTCGTCACCCTTCGGGTGTCGGCCAGCACGTGTCTGTCCTGGTATTTGGGGAATATCGGGATCGGGGCGTGTCATATAGGAAGCTGATCTCATTTTTGTGTTCCTAATTTGCATGGTGTTAATGAGGTTCCTCTATTTTGCATAAGTTTATTCTATGAATTTGGAGGAATTGGCCATGAACTTGAAGGATTCACATATTTTGTATGACTTTATTTAGAAATTTATAGTTAAATGATAAAGAACAATAGCATACCAATTTTGGAGGCAACATGGAAGACATCAAATGCCTTTTTTTATTTCATGAATATCAATCCAATTCTTTTACAATGCTTCTCATACACAGTTTAAAACAATAACAATTTACAAAATGCCGATAAATAACTTTGGAGTCAACATGGATGACATCCGCAACTTCTTTTTCATATTGCTGTTTGCTGCTAATTGCTAAGCTTGAGTTTGCAACTTCCTTTTCATACTCTGCTTGGTGGTTGCTGCTCATCAACTCAGCAACTCGAATAGGAAATTCATGATATGAGTGAGGCTTCCTTTTGTAAACCAAGATATGAAAACAGGTCAAGAACTTGACCAAGGCTTCTGTGATCTTGACGTTTAGCTTCCTCTTTGAAATGAATAAATATGCCTTCAATTGATCTTCACTCTCCCATGCAGTGCCATAGATCCTCTGCAGCATCGGTTCCTTTAAATTTCCATCTTAAGACTCGACACAAACACTGTACATTTCACTTGTGTAGCTAATAAAAATATCGTTTACGCACAGTTCCTGCACATTAAATCATCACCTTCCATACTATATTGAGCCTGAAAATAGTGAAACCCTTACCACTATACCAAAGTGCTTTCTGGTGTTTTAAATGTATCTGTCTGTGTGCAGGTCGAACCAAATTGACCAAACATGCACAAGAAAAAACATTAGCTGCCCTGCACAAAATCATTCGGCAAACTGATTAAGATTTTCATACCAAAATACAGCGATTTGTACAAAACGGACTAGGAAAATGAAATAACAAATGTCTAGAAATTGAAAGACTAATAAAGTAAGATTGTGACCAAAGTCTCATCACAGCAAACATACAGAAAGCATACCTTGCAACTACAATAAATATCGGAGGCAATCACGCACCAAGTTAAGGAAAAAGAGGAAGTTTCAGTTGCTACAGTATAAGAACTTTTCACATTAGACTACTAATTCAAAGGATACAATTGAGAAAAAAATGAACCCCACATGTGACCAGCTATGTTGTTCCATGGCAATATCAAAGCCCATGTATATAAACCTGAAAATTAAAGGTTTTCATTTCAAAACAAGCGTGGTGTGTCATGTGTAAATAACTGCTTAAATACTTGATATGTGATCAAGACAATGAAAAGCTCACTTACACGAACGTCTCCAACCCTGCATACTTAATTAAGATCACTCACTTGTCAACAGCCATGGCCATCACGTGTGCACACTGCAGTCAAACACATATAAATAGTTTATCACCATTATCAACTACTCTGCATAGGATTTTCAAAAATGGATAACTAACCTGCAATGCAAATGGCATCATTGGCAATAAATATACAAAGTCATTTTTTAAGTAAAAGCAAATGGCAAACAATTTAATTAGTAATATTAGTAATGAAAATGGCAGCCTCAATAGCAAGTCCTTACCAATCGGGGGCTTTCCCTGCAAAATCAAAACCCAAAATGTTATAAGGTCCTGAGTTCATATTCTAATAATTCAGTCCATCCAAATCTGTAACCAATTTGAATTAGAACTCAAAAGGTCTTTACCCTTAAACCTGAAAGAAAACCACCAAATTTATGGACCCATTTGAAACCATAACCATCCCGAATCAGAACACAATTGATTTTTGTGTTTAGAATTTGAAAAATATAAACCCCAATTGTTCAACCCAAATTCCAAATTCATCACCTAAAATAGTGAATGAGGAGGAGACACATACCTGAAATCTTTGAAATCTCAAAGGTTATTCGCGATGGCCTGTGATTTGGCAAGGAAAAGGCGGGAACCATAAAAGAAAAAAGAAAAAAGAAAAAGAAAGATTATATCAGCTATTTAATCTCAACCACCCATTTCATCCAATGGTCAGGAGAAGGCTCCCCATTTTTTTGAAAAAATAGGGATCCCTCCCCTTAGAGCAGGTCCAGCAGAAGCCCTTGCTCGGGGGACAGGGCCTTGAACAGCGCCGGAGAGCCTGGCCTATATCCTCCAGCGTGCGCGAGCCCGAGGGACAGGGGAGGCCCGATCAACGGGCCTGTGAGGAATTGCCAGCCCGCGAGCCCGAAGTGGATCTGACGTAAGGCTGACGTCATCCTGGCGTCAGCCCAATTTTTTATTTTTTTCTGTCAGGCGCGTGCACCTCACGCGCGCGTGGGGGCGCGTCACCCGACACGATTTAAGTACCTGGGGCCCGCTGACGCAGTTTCAAAAGTTACCGTTGGGAAGCCACGTGGCTTCCCACGGTCCGTTCGATCTCAACGGTTATTTAAACTGGACCGTCAGATTTGCAACGGTAATAAAAATAAAAAAAATCTTATTTAATATCAACCGTTGGATCTGAGATCAACGGTTGATATTATTCTCCTTTATAAATTAAAAAGAAAAAAGAAAAAATAGTTTTAAAATTCAGAAATGTTACCGTTGTGCCACGTGGCACAATCTGGAGCGTTGAAATTCAATTTTTTTAAATCCAACGGTAGAGATTAATTAGTTGAATAAAAAATTGTAAAAAATGAATAAAAATCCGAAAAAAATTTTAAAATTTTAAATTTTTTTTTTTTTACTTTTTTATAAATACCTTGTCATTAGCATCTACCTTACACCACAATTTCATATTTTCTCAACTACTTTCAACCACATTCATATCTTTCTCTCAAAGTTTCAATCCAATTTTTTTCAAACAAAATGACTACTGCTGCAGGTACGAATTGGTCTGTTGTTGAAGATGTTGCGTTGTGTGCTAGCTGGGTTCAAGTTACTCTTGATCTGCTTCCAAGTAATGAGATGCAGTTGCGAGAAATGTGAAGTCTTATTCATACCAATTATCTTGAGAAAATGGGCGGGCAAAGAACCAAAGAATCGATGTCCAGTCTTTGGAAATTACTTAGCCAATCGTTTAGTACGTGGAGAGACGCCTTGGCACAAGCTAGTACTAATCTTCGAAGTGAAGAAAATTTATCGGATCAGGTAACAATATATTATTTATTTGTTTGTATTATTTAATTGTTAGCTACTTTCATTATAATTATTTGTTAGCTACTTTCATTATAATTATTCGTTACCTACTTTCATTATAATTATTTACTTGTATTATTTATTTGTTAGCTACTTTAATTATAATTATTTGTTTGTATTATTTATTTGTTAGCTACTTTACTTAGCTAATCAATTTGGGTTGTAATTTCTTATTCTTTGAAGTACTTTATTGTTGTTTCAAATTTATTGAATTTAGTATTTTATTTAAACTAAGAGTATATTTATTTAATTTGGTAATTTTTTGCTACTAAGAGAATCTTTATTCAAAACACATTTAAACACACCAAATAAAATTACATCAACATACCAAATAAAAACAAACACTAATGAACTTATTCAGCACCCCTCAATGCCCACTGGTGTTCTATCAAGTCAATTTAGCGGGCATTGTGCATATATGGCCTTTGAAGTGCAGTATATCGTTGAATGACCCTATCGTTGTAACGACCATCCCTTTGTAATGGCTCATGTTGCACGGGTTCTTAAAAATCTGGTGGAAATCTATCCTCAAAGATTGTAATCGGATTGTGACACGTGGCATGACGTGATTGGTTAAAAATCTTATCGGAAATCCATCACCAATAATTGTCTTTGCGGATAATGACACGTGGCGCAGCGAGAACGATTAAAAATCTTAACCGAAATTAGAAATAAAATTATTATGTATTATTTAATAAATAAAAAAATACTAATATTTTATAGCCAATTGCCAGGGCTATTCAAGTGCAGAGGTGGAGATGCAAAAGCCAATTGTCAAGGGAATGCACTGTTTATTATGGTAGTTATTGTTCATTGAGTGGATTAAATAGTGAATAGTCTGGGAAAGGGGCTCTCTTAAGCAATCTGCATAAGTCGTATTATTGGAATCAGAAAGTACACAGTGTCCCCCACACACTTAGAGAAAATTGATAGCATCCATTTAATCTCCCAGGTACGAACCCTACTCGTTGGAAAGACAAGAGAGTTGCGCAGGCTCACATGACGCAGCAGATAAGACTCTACCAGCAGGTGCTTTGACCGTCAATTTGACCGTTTGACCTCAGCAGTCCCCTCACCAGAAAAGGAAAAGCTCGTTTTTTCATGCGAACCCGGGAGCCCAAACGTAATTTCACTGCCATATTTCCCAACAAACTAACTAAATTATTAGATATTTTTGCTTGAAACCAAAGCACCATTGTTCGACATTCCCGAAAATGCCCCTCCCCCTTGGACTTAAGGGTAAATAACAACAAGTACATGGAGGAAAGAAGAGGGAAGATATTTTGGGTAGTGCTGAAAAGACGAAAAGCACACTGTGAATGGACTATTCGCATTCCGTCGTATCCATTCCAAGGCCCAATCCAGCGGCCCACATAAATCCGTACAAATAAGAAATATCCCAGCCGTAGGATGGAGTAAGGGCAAAGGGGAGCCGTCGCTGGGGTTCTTTAGGTCGCCGCGTGGCAGTCGGACCCTTTCCCTCGAATTGGATGTATAAGTAGCTGTCAAACTGAGGCCCAAAGACCCACAGTGGTTGTGAGAGAGAGGGGAATTTCTAGGGTTAGGGTTTTGAGATTTGCGATTGAGAGAGAAAGATGAGTGAGAGACTGAGCGGCACCGTCAAGTGGTTCAATGACCAGAAGGGGTTCGGCTTCATAACCCCCAACGACGGCGGCGAGGATCTGTTTGTCCACCAGTCCTCCATCCGATCCGAAGGTTTCCGCACCCTCGGAGACGGCGAGACGGTTGAGTACACCATCGAGGAGGATGCCGGTGGCCGAACCAAGGCTGTCGACGTGACTGGCCCAGAGGAGGGTCCCGTTCAGGGTAGCCGTGGCGGCGGGGGTGGTGGCCGAGGCCGCGGAGGCGGTGGCGGTGGCGGAGGCTATGGCTTTAACGGTGGTTCTGGTGGGCGTAGCGGTGGGGGTAGAGGTGGCCGTGGAGGCGGTGGGTACGGAGGTGGAAGCTACGGATCGGGCGGCGGTGGCTACGGAGGTGGTGGCGGGGGCTACGGAGGTGGAGGAGGTGGCGGTGGTGCCTGCTTCAAGTGTGGGGAATCCGGACACATGGCTAGGGACTGCACTCAGGGAGGTGGAGGCTACGGCGGCGGTGGAGGAGGCTATGGCGGTGGGGGACGTGGCGGTGGAGGAGGCGGAGGCGCTTCCGGAGGCTGCTATCAGTGTGGTGAGTCGGGCCATTTCGCAAGGGAGTGCCCGAACAGGGGTTAAACCCGTCATTTCCATTTCACCGTCTCTGTGCTTGTGGTGGTGGTCTGTTTGGTTTTTGCTTAATTGAGTCGTGGTTTCTAAGAATCAAAAACTCGTTTCGAGTGTTGGGAAGTATTCGGTTCTATGGGTCATCTCCTTTGATTTCAATCTATGGAATTCAACATGAAGTGAATGATGATTCCTGTTGGTGTAGTAATTTTTCTTCTTCTTTTTCTTTTGGGTCAAGTCTTTTAGTGAGGATTTGGTGTTAATTCTGGCAGAAAATGTGGATCTGTGGTTAGTGGTTGGATGTTGATTCATAAACATTAATATACTCTGCTCCTCCTTAATGTTATCGGCTTGTTTTGGGATAATGTTGATTTGTTATGTTTGCCAATTGCCATGGAATGTTAGGGTTTATCTGATTTGGGAAATTTCAGTTGACCTAAAATGTTTGGGAAAGGTCAATAATGCACCTGGGAAAGGATGGCCATTTACAGAAAACGTACCATTTAGGGATTGTGGGCCTCCCTTTAACGCATTTGTGTCATAATGTTGTAGTTGGGTGGGTCATATGGTTTGAGGTAGGTGAGTTGTTAATTGGTTGTGGAGACCCTTTTTTCTGAACCAACTCACGCCAAGCACAAAATCCATTAATCCGAATTAAATTTGGCAGAAATTAACACAAAGCACAAAATCCTTGATTTGCGGCTAAGGCTGGATTAGATATCGATTGGCGACTAGGATTGGATTGGAATGAGGGGGATAAACTTTCTTCCAATTACCTAATGTTTTAGATTAATTCGCATTCAAAGTTAGCACGTACCATCCGTTTCGTTCATTCAACCTACAAATAACGACTCCAAAAATTATGTGTTAGTGGGAATTCTTGTTTGGCAAGTGAATTCTCAAAAACTGAAGTCGAAAAAAACTCGACAAATATGCCTAATTCTCGAGAACACAAAATACCAGGTTTTAGAGTTTTTAAACTCTCGCCTTCCTCTGCGATCTTCCCTTAGTGTTTAGAATTTGAAGAAATGAAAGGAGAGGCAATGTATAAAACAAGTACCTTTTAGTGTCGGATAATTGAGTAAATGAATGGAGAATTGGAAATGGCAAAATCTTTATTTGGTGATCGGGTAAATCAAAGGACAATTGAAGCTTCAAGCAAGTTGAGGGTAGGATTTGGACCTCCTCCAGATCCTCATTGTGAGGATCTTAAGGATCAAGTCATCATAGCCACCCACAATATATCTTGCGACCAAAAATCATCATGCCATGTAGATAAGATTAAAAATTCAAATGATTTGTCGCCGTAGAATGTGTAATGAACGGCTCCGATGATTTGATCTCTAGGATCCTTACACTGAAGATCCAAAGGGGATCCAAATCCGAGAAGCAAGAATTATTACCTTGAATAATAAATCAGAGTTTCGGCTTTTTTGGTTTTATAAGCTCTGCAAGTGAACTTGGAAGTTTGTGGTGTTAGTGATGGGTTTAATTTATATAGTTCAGAAATTTGGGAGTATGTCGAGGACAATTAAATAAGAAAGACACTAAATAAGGAATTATGATTCTCTCCCCTTCTCTTTCTATTCCTTTTCATCATCTCCTCTCACCTACTCTTATTTTGTCTTTCTCTTGCTATAAAAAATTAATATAAGATATTAACATAATTTAACCGTGACCGTTCAATTAGGAAGGGAGGGAAGGGGAGAGAAAAAAAGAGAGGAAAGAATCTTAATCCCTAAATAAGATAGATTAGTGGTGTGTTTTGACTGGATTAAGGTTGACGTGTGCTTTAGAGCCGACATGAACCCACAAGTTAAATAAGTTGTCAATTTCAATGTGGACCCGGTTTAATAGAGCAGTTCATATTGATAGATGGGTTTGGTAGTGAAGCCCTAATATGACTGGGCTGGGCTTTCTTATGTTTTCTACGGATTCATAAAAAGAGACGGCGAACCGAAAGGTCTAATAAATTATTTCATTTAGATTCCCAGATATGCGACACTTTAAACACGACTTTACTAACCTACGCGACACTTTAAATATTCAAATTTACAGTTTCTTCGCTCTATCAAGCTCTACAAATTTCATTATTTTAGCGTAGAAATTTCAAAGTTTGATGAGTTTATGTAAATATGTTGGAGAAGAAGAAGGTGATATGGGTAAACCGAAATAAAAATGCGATGAAATATAGGCCACCTACTCGTAAGACATAACCAAAGAGCAACAACATGGATTTAGGAGACATAAATACCCTAAGTTTCACTTACCTGCATAAGAAGAAGAACAAGACAGGCATGACTTCCAAGGGTTACAAGGCACCAATCGAGATGTTGCAGAGAGCAGGGACACTATATATATGTAGAGATTAAGGTGTTATAATCCCAGCTATTTGAGTCGAGGGATTCACCAAATCACCATTATATCAATTAGTGTCGACATCATGGCATGTATTTTTGTAATTTAAAAGGTTTTTATATCATTTTCAGTTTTGAATTTATTTTGAATTCGTGTGGACACCATGGCGGCATTTTTTTTCGTAATCTATTAAATATCTTTTTTTTTTTTTTTTTTTTTTTGAAAAACCTTTCCGAATAAAGGAGACACTTTTATTACAAACACAAATTACAAAGAGAGGCCCACATACAAAAAGAACCAAACACACAAATGGATATCCCAACAAGCCTAACAAAGCTCAACAAAAGAGCCCAACACTAGAGACAGAACAAAAGACGATTCATGACCCCAGCATCCACCGCCTTCAAAGAAATCCCGATCAACCCAGAACCTAGCCGCCAGCCAATGCCAAATCCAAACGAGCAACGCCGCAGAACCCAGCCATGAAAGCCATCCCAATCGCCCCGCTTGCTCCGATCGTCCCGATCTCAGCCAAAAAGTGGAAGAAGTCCGAGGGAACACCCCGAACGACAGTGCCATCGAAGGCAAACAAAGAGAGGGAGGTGGTGTTGAAAACATCCAAGCCAATGAGTCCACCGGAGCTCTACGCACCCTCTCGAAAGATCGCAAAAATTTGTGTTGAGATCTTACTGCAGAACGAGTAGAAAGAAGATGGGGAATACAGGCCTTGGTAGAGACAGTTGGGTTGAAACAGGAAGAACTGGGGAGAAAATTAACATTAAAACTAAGAAACATACAGCAAAATTAAAGGCTTGCCTCCGACCCCTGCCACAGTGAGGGCCGTCGGCAACGAGATTAGCCGGAGGGGAAATCACTCACACACAGAAGGTGGAAAAAACTCTCAAGAAGAGAGAAGGAACTCTCACACAGAGAGAATTTAATTTATAGTATCTTTCCTTAAATATCATTTGTTTGGAGGGTATGGGAGCTTCAACTTTTCAAGAAAAGAAACCTTGACTCGAGGCTTCTAGGGTATAATAGTCTTAACAATATATGGAGATTTTGGATGTAGTCTCTATTTTATTATTGTTTTTTAACTGAAATCTTATTAATTTTCAGTTTTTTATCAAAGTTCTTTGACTTCTACACCTTAACATATTAATATTAATGTAATGTATTTTTGTATTAACTGGTTATGAGAGTTACAAATTTTAAAACTTATAACTTCCCATTTTATGAGATATCTTCTTCTTCTTTTTTCTATTAAAAATGTAGAATATTACTTAAAACCCACAATGTGAGATCCCACATCACCCAGGGGAGTGGATCCTGTGAGCCTTATATGTATATTCCCACCTCCAATTAGCACGAGGCCTTTTGGGAGCTCACTGGTTTTGGGTTCCATCAGAACTTCGAAGTTAAACGAGTAGCGCGCGAGAGCACTCCCATGATGGGTGACCCACTGGGAAGTTTTTGTGTGAGTTCCTAGAAACAAAACCGTGAGGGTGTGTGGTCAGGGCCCAAAGCGGACAATATCGTGCTACGACAGAGGCGGGCCCGGAATGTGGTGGAGTCCGGATCGGGATGTGACAATCAATTTGTGGGATAAAAAAATTTAATTTCACCTGTATATATAGTTCTCAATGTCAAAAAAATGTACCCAGCCATACACTTTTTCTATGTCAAAAGTATGTACCAATCTCATTTTTGTAACAAAAAATCTACCAATCTCAATGTCGAAAATGAAAAATGTTAAGTAACCACAAAATGCACCCCCGACCTGATTTAGGATGCATATCAAAATTTAAAATTATTAGGACAAATAAAATATTTTAAAAATTAAGGGTACAAATAAAAGTTTAAAAATATGGGCACAAAAAGGAATTAAATATATGGAACACATTAAAACTAAAAAGATCATTGGTACAGATTAATAGTTGCAAATTATAAATAGAAATATATGATATCGAATTTAACCATATATATAAATATAACAAACGCAACGTTTTGAAAAATATTATAAAATTTAAATATGCTGACATGTAAATCTACTATTATTGTTTTTTTTTTCTTTTGAGAAATAGGTACGATATTCATTAATGGGAGAAATACGTACAAATCGATGAGGATAAGGTGCATGCAAAGGGTCTTGATAAAAACCTTGCCAAGGATTTTAACCCAGTCTAAGAGAAAGAGTGTCCTGCACCAAACAAATTAAGAGTTACTATCCTCAAAGAGAATGCCCAAAATTACATAAGGAGGTTCTTCAAACCAAATAATAGGATTTACGCAATCCAGAGTCATCCGTGCTAACCTGTGCGCAACTGTATTCGTCTCCCGTTCATTGAATTCAATCTTCCACTGGGGCAACAATTTAATCATCGTTCTGTTGTCGTATAATATATTTCCAAATGGCGAAAAATCATCATGACCATCATGTTTGAGGGCTACTGTGACAAGCAACGCACACTGGCGGAGGCATACTAGGACTAGAGTAGTCCTAGCCCTACCCTCACTTGTAAAAATAAGATTAGTATTACCCTTGCTTTGCAACCATTCTCAACACTTTAAACAAATCCAATCATTATCTATTTTTAATCCAACAAATTCTATCCCAAAATTAAGTATAATATTTTAAATCGTCATTTATCACAAATCAATAACATCTAAATTAAACCCATCATTCACTTTTAATTAAAAAAAAAATGTCTTTCACTTATGCAGTGGCAAAGTTATTCCCCTATTCTTCTTGAATTTCATATATTTAACCATTCCAAATCTCAAATTTATTGAATAAAGAACAATAAGGTTTTTAAAACTCTATTATCCTCTATAGAACATTTGTTTCTATTCTATCCTACCTCTTGCTTGAGTTTTAGGGTTTGCAAATTTTTAGTAATTCTCTCTATTGAGTTTAATAATTCTTTCAATAGTACAGATGACATCATGTGGTCTCAAAATATGAAATTCGTTGAGGATAATTATGATTACTATAAATAGATAAAATTATCTATGGATATGTTAATTTTGACTATTTAATTATTTGGATGTAATATTATGATGTTTTGCATTTGTAATTTTATAACCACTATTCGTTTTTTCTTCTTCTATACTTGTGTGAGGCCCCTCATCACAAGAAATCCTAACTCCGCCACTGGCAGCGCATCACTCTAAAAAATAGTGACTTGTAGGTGGTTCCCATTGAGAGACTATATTCTTCAGCCATTTTCAATTCGAAACACTCGATAGTCGTCGTTCCCCATTTTTTGACGAAAAACTCTAAGAGCATGTACGCGTATCAGTAGACCCTTTTGTTGCTTTATAAACCCTAGAGTTTTTTGTTGAATACTTAATAAAAGGGAAGTAAGGTATTAGAATGATCGAAATAACCCTAAACACAAGTCATGTGCGAGGCACATGATTTATATTGGATGGAAAACTTAACGGAGTTAGGAAGAGATGACAAATTAATGATTTCGAAAAGTTGGTATGAAAAATTGCTTAAAATTTTAGTTTATATGACAAATTAAAAAAATAAGGGATAAGATTTCTCCTTTAAATTTTTTAAAGCTTTCTTTGGTAGTGATGTTTTCTTGGTTTTTTTAGCCAAAGTGTCTTTGAGATTATATCATAACTCCTTAGTTTGGCAACGTGGTATCTTATTATTGGGTGATTCCTCAAGCCTGGTCACATGATGCTCCTACCGAACATTTTTTTCTCTGGTTTTACTATTTTATAATTAATATGAAATATTATTATTTTTTATTTATTTATTTTTTCAACAATAAAATAAAATATTTAGTATTAATTATCAAATGTCCATCTCCAGTGGGGAAAGTAACTGTCTCATCCATTTGTATTGTGGTCCTAACAAGAGAAGAAATGCTTTGATTATAAGTAATAAACTTAACAGAAAATATCACAAACTTTTTGTTGGATCAGTGGCAACCATATATATATATAACTAATGACATCAGAAAAGCTGCGGATCAAATTCCACCAATAATCCACTCATATATCACAAAGCTAAGATTGAGTCACTGTCTTGTTCTCTAGCGAATAAAGCAAGAACAAAACCATGCAAAGAGAGACCAAAAAAAGGTACAAAGCTTTTGTTTTTCATGAGGGGCTGGCCGCATGCTAATCTAAAGTTTTTGTATATATGGTCTCTCAAAAAAGTGAACTTTGTAGCTCTCTCTTCTCCGACACTTCTCTCTGTGATCAGGGTTTTTCGATTATTAGATCCCCACACCACACCCACCAATCCAATATTATTTCGTCTCCACAACCAAAAAACAAAAAAGCTGCAATGCATGCAGCCTTATCAGTTAATATCATACAATCCCTTACGTCAGGCACACTTCTTTTTTTCTTGTTCCTTTTCTCTGTATTGCTCGTTAGGTTTTGTCTTTGTGCGTGGCACATTAGGGTTTCTTTCGTAATCATGGAAACTACTGGGGCTGGGAATTAATGCAGATTTTAGGGTAAAAAGAAAGAGAGAGAGAGAGAGAGAGAGAGAGAGAGAGAGATGCTAGCTATCAGCTGTTTCAGCAATATTCTGTGCCTTCTGGATAGCTTGCATGCTGCATGCAATGCGCTTTTACTCGATGAATTTTCGTTTTCAAGGTCTGAGTAAAGTGGGAGGCATTGGATTTGGAATTCCAGGAAATTTAAAATCAAAAGTGATGTGCTGGAAACTGTACAACAGAATCTAATAGGTTAATTTCATGAGCTCCAAGAGGACAATCCACATACGCACAAGCTAAGTTGTTGAGTGACCAAAACAATCAAAGGAAATCGGTCGTTAATAGTGTGAATTTGGCTTGGATTGATTATTGCTAGAATGTGTGGTAAGTCTCAGAATGTAAGCATTATCAACACTACCAGAAATCTTACACCTTAAGTAATCTTTAGCGAGAGAAGAGAGAAGTTAGAGAGAGAAGAGTTTATGTAAAATGCACTACTATTTCATTAACTGTTTTCTGTGATAAATACACTCAGGTATTTATAGTTTACACCTTATAACACCACTCCACTAATCTAACAACACATGGCACTATCCTAGTCGTCCATTGCATTATACAATCTATCATCCTCCCTTAATCACATGCTGGGAGCAACCAAGCATGAGATTGGAACAATTAAAACGAAACTGTGGAGAACACAACCCTTTGGTAAACATATCTGCATACTGATCACTGGAATTGACAAACTGCAGCAGGATTGTACCTTGTTGTACTCTTTCACGCACAAAATGACAATCAATTTCAATGTGTTTGGATTTGGAGTGGAAAACAGGATTAGTAGTAAGCGCCATAGCAGAGATATTATCACAGTGAAGTAAGGGAACATCAGTCTGTGACAAGTGAAGATCTTGAAGTAATTGTTGAATCCATACCACTTCTGCCGTAGTAGTGGCCATGGCCCTATACTCTGCTTCGGTAGAAGACCTGCTCACAGTATGTTGTTTCTTAGAACTCCAAGAAATAGGATTTGAACCAATAAACACCACAAAACCAGTTGTTGATCTTCGATCATTAGGATCACCGGCCCAATCAGCATCAGTGTAAGCTTTTAAATGAAGGGAACCAGGTGTAAAACATAAACCTAAATCCATAGAACCCTTGAGATATCTCAGTATACGTTTGACTGCAATAAAGTGTGATTCAAGAGGATGGTGCATAAATTGACAGACTTGGTTCACAGAGAAGGCGATATCGGGCCTAGTAAAGGTGAGATATTGCAGAGCACCTACAAGACTTCTGTAGGTTGTAGGATCTGAAACAGGTGGACTGCCATGATTCAAAAGCTTCTGATTAGGATGGCAGGGTGTAAGACACGGTTTGCATTCTTCCATATTAGCCTTCTGTAACAACTCCTTCACATACTTATGTTGATGAACAAAGAGACCTCTTGCCTGATATTCAATTTGTAATCCAAGAAAGAAATGCAAAACACCAAGATCTTTCATATCAAACTCTTTTGCCAACTGAGATATCTCAGATTGGACAGCTACATCACTATCACCAGTTAAAATGATATCATCCACATAGAGAAGAAGAACAACCATGGAGCGACCCGTAGACTTGACAAACAAAGATGGATCGGCATAGGATGGCTTGAATCCTAACTGAATAAGAAACTTAGAAAATCTCTCATTCCAAGCCCGGGGAGCTTGTTTGAGACCATACAAAGACCTTTCGAGCTTGCAAACATATTCAGGATGCATTTGATTAACAAAACCCTGAGGCTGAGACATATATACCTCTTCATCAAGGAATCCATGCAAAAAAGCATTTTTGACATCTAATTGCTTGAGTTTCCAACCATAAGAAGCAGCCAATGCTAAAATCAACCGAACTGTAGTAGGTTTCACAACTGGACTAAAGTCTCATAATAGTCCAAACCTGCTTCTTGAGAAAAACCTTTGGCTACTAATCGAGCCTTATATCGTGCCACGGACCCATCTGAATTTTTCTTGAGTTTATAAATCCACTTACAGCCAACACAGTTCTTGTTTGAAGGTAAGGGAACAAGTTTCCATGTATACTATTGTAAAAGAGCATCCATTTCTTCTTTCATAGCTGCTTGCCACTGCACAGATGTAGAAGCAGCTTGAAAGGTAAATGGTTCTTTGAGAAACACTGAATCATAGCACTGTTGAGCAACATAAGCTTTCTTTTTGTAGATGCCAGACTTAGACCTAGTCTGCATTGGATGACAGTTAAGTATCACAAATTGAAGATCAGCAACCTGAGAAGTAGTGACATCTGGATTATCCTCAGTATGTATTACTGGATTAACTGAAGACTCAATTGGTGCAGAAGCAACTGAATCACAAGTGCTGGAACCCTTTGATGAAGAACAGACAAGGTCACATTGCTGAGGTGATGAAAGACTGGACTGAGTAACATGAGTACCAGGAACAGTGGAATATGGAGCCATAATAGGATAAGGATTTGGAATAGAAGTAATGAGAGTAAATTTGGTAGGATGACCAACTAAAGAAGAGTGTTTAGGTGTAGGTGAGGTGGGCTGAGATGCAACAGAAAAACCAGGAAACTTTTGTTCATCAAACAGTACATGTCTTGACACAATGAGTTTAAGAGTTTGTATCTCATAACATATATATCCTTTATATTGAGATGCATACCCAAGAAACAAGCACTCAGTAGTTTTGGGTTCCAACTTAGTTGGTCTATATGGTTTCATAGATGGATAACAAGCACACCCAAACATTCTGAGATGATGAAGTGTAGGTGGGGATTTGTATAAAACTTCAAATGGAGAGTTCATGTGCAAGATAGCAGTGGGCATCCTATTAATAAGAAAAGTTGCAGTTGCACATGCATGAAACCAAAACTGAGAAGGGAGAGAAGCTTGTTGTAAAAGAGTGATGGCAGTTTCTATAATATGCCTGTTCTTTTTCTTAGCCAGCCCATTCTGTTCAGGGGTATATGGACAAGACTTTTGATGAACAATACCCTTATCTTTTAAAAAACTTTGAAATTGATGACTGATATATTCCCCACCCCCATCACTTTGAAGTATCTTAACTTTGGCATCAAACATAGTGGATATGAAAGCCAAGAATTGAACAAATGTATGAAAAAGAGCTGCTTTATTCATTAATGGAAAAATCCAAGTGTACCTCGTACATTCATCTATGAAGGATACATAGTACTTAAATCCTTCTATAGACATATTAGGGGATGGACCCCAAACATTTGTGTGAATGACTTCAAAAGGAACAACAGATTTTGAAGCAACGCTGGGAAAAGGCAGTTTAGTGAACTTGCCTTGCAAACAGGCAACACAGAGTTTGGAGGGTGAAGTACTAGGTACAGACTGACCACATTTATTTAATGCAGCTGACACAACTAGATTAGTTGGATGACCTAATCTACAATGCCACAATTCTGAAGATACTTTCTGACTAAGAAAAGCAGCAGGGAAGGAAGCTGGAGGAGAAATGAACCTTGAGGGTTTGAGAACTGGAAGAGGATACACGGCATTGTTACTTAGTCCTTTGTAGAGGATTTGTCCTGTGACCTTGTCCTATATACAAATGGAAAATTCATCAACAATACAGCGACATTTGTTATCACAAGACATAACTGATACATTGAACACAAGTGCTGTGATAACTGAGGCACATGCAACACAGAGTTAAGATGAAACTTATGTTGTGATGTAGAAATACAAGAATTGCCAATATTTGCAATTGCTAAACCTTCACCACCAGCTCCAGTGATAGTCTCAGATGATGGATAGGGAACTGCCTCTTGTAAATTTGAGAGATCAGAAGTCATGTGATTGGTAGCACCAGAATCGACCAACCAAAACTCTTGTTGAGGTGCTGAAGAAGATGTCACAGTCCTAGCAATCATAGCAACATGTGGTGATGGATGCTGATAAGAGGTGCTAAGTTGATGTGGATGAGAGGCATAGTTTTGTGGAGAAGAAAACTGTTAAGAATGAGGCATCACAGAAGACTGATAATATTGAGGATAGTTAGAAGACTGTGATGAAAACTGAGTAGAAGCATTTTGCCAATCAAAGCAAGTGGCAGCAGTATGACCAACCCTATTGCAGATTTGACAACCCCTTTGAAAACAGTTTAAAGCAGAATGCCCCTTGCGATCACATATTTGACATATTTGAGAAGGATTATAGCCAGAAGTATAAGGAATTTGTTGTACAAGAGTAGAGTACACAAAAGGAGAACCAGTTGACCCAAACTGTGACTGTGGAGAAGTCTGAGAATTAGAGTAAAATTTCTTCCCTTTCCCTTTAGCTTTGTAATTATTGCCGCGAAAATTGTTATAGGAACCAGAGGGATGTTGAGTAGCATAAGCAACTGGTGCAGGGAACATCTGAGGATATGAAAAAGCTTGCAGATTTTGCATGGATTGCATAGGGTGCAGGGCTGACATAGCTTGCATAGGATGCATAGACTGCACTGGATACTGAGTAAAACTGGAAGGAGGCATAACAGATGATCCAGAAAAAGATCCAGATTCATACACCGAACCAGACCCATGTGCCAACATTGCAGTCATTAAGGGAACTTGTTTGGTAGCTTCATCTAGAGTAGATTCTTCAGCCTTCAACTGAGAACGCAGTTCAGTCAAAGATACCAGATTCTCTCTGCCTCTTATAACAGCCTTAATGGTATTGTATTCAGATGGAAGGCCTCTCAATGCAACAATGACAATATCCTCATCTGATATAGTAACACCAGCTGCAACCAATTGACCACTGAAATCTTTGATACGCTGCAAGTAGTGATCAATCGTTTCTGGTCCTTTTTTAATATTCTGTAGATCAATCTTCATTTGAACAATGCTAGTACGATTGATACAGGTAAACCTCTGACGCAGGTTAATCCACATCTCTTTAGAGCTTTGACAGCCAATTATACAAGATAAGGCAGATGAAGACAAGGTTGCAGCAAGAAGAGTCATCAAAGCCTTGTCATGAATTTTCCAAGCTTTGTATGCATCAAAGATCATCGGAACAATATCCACAACCCCATCTTCAGAATCAGTCTGACCAAATTTCTCCGAACATGGAATACTGCCATCAATGAAACCCATAATTCCATTTCCTTCCAATAACAAGTCCATTTGAAAATTCCAAGTAACATAATTGGTGTCATCCAATTTCACAGTTACAGTGTTCCCAACACTCGGAATTAAGGACGAGATCGGTGATTGAGTTAGAGCCAACAAAGTAGAATTCACCATTGTAAAAGACCAAATACTGTAGTGCGAAGTAATCGAATGATCAACATAGGAATACAACAGTGAACAAACGCAATCAAGAAAATTAATCAAGAACAACAATCAACAAATACTCGCAACGCAGAGCCAACAGCAATTTCCAATCAAGAACTGTGAGAATTAACAGCTCTAAGCAACTAATCAGCAAATATACGAGATGTAAGAGAGATAACACCTCGCAATCAACGAAACTTGGATCGACGAAAGCACCGACTTGAGCGAAAAAACCCCAAATTTTTTTCTAGGGTTTCAACCACCGACTGCAAAAAGAAAACGGAATCACCGATAGAAATCTCCAACAAACAAGAACGACGACGTCACAACAATAGAACAGAGGTAGCGGAAGCACGAGTATCTTCAACCGACAGCGGCGACCATGGATGGCGATGATACCATATCAACACTACCAGAAATCTTACACCTTAAGTAATCTTTAGAGAGAGAAGAGAAGTTAGAGAGAGAAGAGTTTATGTAAAATGCACTACTATTTCATTAACTGTTTTCTGTGATAAATACACTCAGGTATTTATAGTTTACACCTTATAACACCACTCCACTAATCTAACAACACATGGCACTATCCTAGTCGTCCATTCCATTATACAATCTATCAAGCATTTCATGACAACATATGCAAGTATCGCAAAAGAACAATATATTATTCATGATTGTCATTGAGGTTTAGGGATTCGATAGTACTGTGAATCTAAACCATAATTAAGTTGGCTCTTACTGAATATCTTATTAGTCTCGAATTCTGAATAATTTCATGACAATATAAGTTTGACAAAAGAACACTACCAATAATGTATGGCATTGGTTCATGGTTGTAAAGTACACTCGATGAAGCAAGGTTGTTACGTAATTATGATCTTTACAATCTTGCATTATTTGCCTCAATTTATTGTGTACTTATCTTCTGTTAAAGTGTCTGCTCCATTAATACCCAAATATGAATATAGGGCAGAATGGAGTAATGTTTAAATTAATAATTACAGTAAATACTTTAATTCATGTTACTTATTAGAGGAAAAATGTGGGGTGGGGTGGGGTTTGATCATTATACTTCTTCCACTTGTACTGCTTCACATTTTTCAACTTATTCTGTTTTGATTTACTCAAAAAATAAAAATAAAAAAATAAAAAATATTCTGTTTTGAAGAAAAGAGTGACAAAGTGTAGTCATTCATGACAGTTTGTGAAGGTGCCTTCCTGATAGCCTTAGTATGTATTTCACTTTCATAATTGACATCCATGATTGTCATCTTTTCACATTGTGACACTAGGTTAATTTCGTTATTCTTTTACGAGGCAATATTCCGGAGAGAATAAAATCAAACGTGTAAGTTCAGATGTATACAAAGAATGCTTTGAACCATTTGACAGACCTCCTGCAACATTCGATTGAGTGAACCATTACCATTTGTCACTTAGTACTACGGTCTCGTGGTATTCCTCTTCGCTTAGAAGTGAAAGGTCTTAGGTTCGAATCTCGTGGATGGCGAATTCAATACTAAATTAGGCTACCTATTGTATGGCTTAGCCGAACTCCCTCTCTTCCTAGTGTAAAAATATTGACGTAATTAAAAAATAAAAATAAAAATAAAAGTATCAAGTGACCCATATTTGAACACATTGGAGAGGTAAAGGACAACCATTTGAACATTGTATAACGAAGATTACAAATTTAATAACAAAATATTTCATACATTTGTTGCTCCTTTTTCTTGACTCATGGCAATGACCCTAAACCCTAAAGAACCAAGGCAGAAAATTTAAAGACAAAAATAGGGGGTGTCTACTTTGAAGATGTGGAAATGGTAATATAGGCCACAAGCATTTTTCTTCCTTCTCTTGATGGGTTTTCATTCAACTCCACATCTTTGTAGTTGTGCCCATTTGGGCTTACTACCGGGCGTGGAGTAATCAAAAGTGGGAGTGTATAAATCAAGGGGTATGAGAATGATTGTGAGGCAGAGGGTGGCGGAGAGGAGGAGGAGCGGAAGTTGTGTTGAAGACCATGGGCGGCAGCGGCGGAGGGCATTGGTAACACTTGGTGAAGAGGCCAAATGTGTCGATCTGGTGCACAAAGTTCGTAATGCTCGCCCACCCCCCGAATCCAAACCCAACCACAAACACCCACACCACCACAAACACATTGATTGTGTATGATCCTATCCATCCTCCTAGGATTCTCGGTGGGCTCTCCACTGCATTCTGCATCATCACAACCATTCATCACAAAACCATTAGTCACATTGTGATTAAAACAACAAATCCATTGCAAAAAACAAGTTGCTCTATCAGAGTTAAGCCTACCATGTCAAAAATTTGTATACAAATTCAAAGTGTATGCATACAAACATTGTATACACAATTTATACACAAAATGGGCACGATTGGCTGGTATAATATATCAATCTAGACTACCTAATTTTCAATATAAGGTCGCTATTAGCAAAATATAGAGGCATTATCCAAGTTTAGTGATTTATGACCATAAACCCTAAACATGTCACGTTGTCAACACATGATCGATATATATATATATATATATATATATATATATATATATATATATATCAGCATACAATAGACCAACAATTAAGGTTCACCAGTTTATTGCCGTGAACCCTGAACACAACATTGCCATAAATCATATACAGTAATTGGTACCAGAAACCAACAAGGAAATTTGAGAAACACTAAAGAGACTCTTTAAAGTGAAGCTCTTCACGGGATCTCCGTCACCTCCCAGTTTAATGTTAATTTTCGTGCCAACATTATAAACATTGTGCCAAAAACATGAGATGACAGAAAATTCATAAAGAGATCTACTTTTGAGAATCTTCCTTAGCATTTCTCGAGAAGTTTTACCCTAGGAAATAATTTCTGGAGAAATTTTACCCTAGAGAATAATTTCTGGAGAAATTTTACCCTAGGGAAGAATTTCTCTGCTTTAACACAAAGGGTTTCACATACAGTTGGCATCTGAGTATTTAACTATGCGGAGAGTACGGCACATATAATGCATCAACTGTCAATAAAAAGTAAAACCCAGTTGGTGATTTTTAGAGTACTCCCCAGATAAAGGAGCATCAAATATCAATACAACACTGTATCAGGTACGAAATCGATATACTGACCCATTGATGCAGCAAGAATCTTGTGCTTTTTCTGAACTGTGCATACATACATAGATATATATATATATAAATATATATATATATATTGATATTTATTGCTTTTTCTCTTGGATTAAGCAAATTGAAAGTAGAAAAATAGTGTATTCCCCAGTTATCCAAACGGATCATACAATTTACAGGTTAAAATATTAAGGAGGGTCTGGTCTGCTAGATTGTGACCACAGGCCACCTCTCTATTCTTTTTTCTCTCTTTTTTTAACTAAATTTTTATTCTTTTAATGATTATCTTATTGATTAATGAATTTTATTTTTGTTAGGTCAAAATTTATGACTCAATACACAGAGATTGAGAAAAGTACTCGATTCAGATTTTCCACCTGGCGCTGCAGATTTGGACAAAATATACGCTATGCAATGCAGCTAAGGTGGTAAATTTGTAAATTCATGAGCATGTGTGAGGGTGTAATGGGGTACCTCTCTTGCAGCAGCTGATCTGTAAGTGAAAATGTGGGCCAGGGCTGGGATGATGTAGACTGTGAAGCTGACTAGGAGTGATCCAACGGTGGAATTGATTGGTCCAAAGAATGGGAAGATGATGGCCAAGAACCAGATGGGGATCACCACAGGCAGTCTTGCTGCTGCTCTCTTGCACAAGCTCTTGCATTCGTGCATGCCAATGGCTTTCTCCCACACAAAGTATAGTGGTGTGCATGCAAACCCAAATGTTATAAACTGCAAACACACAATAAAACCCACAGTTTAGATTACATGAATCAATAATAAAAATTCAAGTGACCATCTAATACTATAAATCTAGACTACAATGAGTCGAATTTACAGCATAAGTGTGACGGGAGAGCGTAACGAGTTAAGTGTATGTGTACATGCCTGGTGGATGAGCATTAAAATGACAGCCATGTCTCTGAAGGGAGATTTAGGGAGGAGAGAGAAGGCGTTGGAGTGGTTTAGAAGCAAGTCTCCAAATGCCCAATACACTGCTGATGCCGAGGGAAGGGTCAGAGTCAGCACATACAGGGTAGCAAATAAATATATGGCCTTGAACTTCTGAGGTTTCCACATAGCATGCATGATCTCCCTGCAATTTCAATTTCCCCCCTCCAAAATTAATCAAATTAAATCATCATCTTCAACAATTAATAATAATTTTCTACAAGAAATGAGGGCATCATGGGAATTTTCTGAAAAATAGTTGTAAATACTGGGGAGTATAAGCAGGGGAAACAAGAAGATCTGATTTTTCTTGAAAAGGATTGGTCATTAGATACCCTGGTTAGATCATGTCCCCAACAACAGAAGGTTTAGTCACTTTCAAAATGACGTTAAGCCCCTTGTTCTCTGCTAATTTTTGTCCCATGAACAGTATTCAAAATTTTAAAAAATTACATAAGCATGTGTAATTTTGTAATTAACAAAAAAAACATGGCTTTTTCTTTTCTCAACATTTAAAAAATAGTGTAATTTGTATACTGCATTTCAAGTTTGTCCTGATCTGGATTGATGTTGAAAATTAAGGTTTAATTAAATGCGTAAACATGAATTAAAATGCAGAAAAATAGAAGCCAATATTCTAAATCTGAGGCTTGTGTCTTACACAGTAACAGCATGTCCCCCGAAAGTGTAGAGAATGTTTGTGGCCCCGGTGAAGTATAGCACCAGCTTAGTCGGACCAGAGTGCTTCACTCCCTCAACCTATCATAAGTTTTTTTACAGTTTTACAACACAGAAATTACCATGAACAATGAACATGTATGGAGATTTTGTAGGGTAATTAGGTGATTAAAGTTACCAAATTTATTTACCTGGCCATGGAGGAAGGAGGCAATGGTGAGGTACCAAGCAGTGTAAGTGGTCATAACAAGGCCCAAAAATGACCAAACTCTGTAGTTGTGAAATGAAGGGATAAAGACGGTGGTGGCACAGCAAGCTCCGAAGATGTAAGTCCAAGTCCTCTTGTCCAGATTATCATTTATGTAATATATATTACTGCAAATTAACAACAACATTTAGAAAGATGCCCACAGTTGCATGGAAATTGAAAAAGGATCAGATATTTATTACTGTTCACTTATTTTTTATTGGAAAAATTGATTTAAAAATGGAGATGGAGTTAAAGATAGGGGTTAGAGATGCTTAGGTACCTTGCACAAGCTATGAGTTGAATGACAGATCCAAATAGAAGAAATGTGCAGTTAAATGCCAACCCCACGTTCCTCCAGTGTTTCCCAAGCAGTCCATCAAGAACTTCAAACCACTAATCACCAAATATCAAAATCCATGTCAGAATTTGGGAAAAAAAAACATGGGTTGCGTGGAACATGTCGTAAACATTCACAGTCTAGCAACATAACATAAACGATTACACGACGCGTTATTGTGAACATCTATAATTAGAGAGTGAGATGAAGTTTTTACCTGGATGACATGGTTTCTGAAATCAATTTTTTCTCTTTCTTTTCTGGTTCTGTATTCAATATAGAGTGTGCTAATCAGGTAAGCAGTCCAACTGCCCAACAAGCCATAGAAAAGCTGGAAGAGAATCCCGGAGAGCATTCCCAGCTGCGAGAACGAGTACGGCAAAGTAAGCAGAACTTGAGCCACCTGCAAAACACATAACAAAACCCCATACAGACATTAACACAAACACTTACCAAACAAAACAAAAAAAAAGATAACTTTTTTTCTTCAAAAACACAAACTTTTCACAAACCTGATTGGAAGCACAGCTGAACCAAGCATCATAAGCAGACCCACCATCCCATAAGAACTTGGAGAGCTTGCTCTTGCAGCTCTTGGCCTTCCCATCTGCCTCCATTTCTACATAATTTCCTACTATCACTGTTTCCACCACCTTATCTGATGACTCCATTGCTAAAGTTCCTTCCTTTTCTCAAATGGGTTGAACTAAAATCTGGTTGTCTTAATTTGTTCAATACAGAAATGTGGTGGGATTTGATTTGAATGGTGGGGAAGTTGAGGGAGGAGAGGGGTATATATACACAGGGCACGAGGTGGGTTCTGGTTCTCGGAAGCCTGAGAAAGTCTCTCTCTCCCTGTCTCTCTCTCCTCTCTCCTCTTTGTCTCTGAGTCTTTGTGAGGGGTATTTTTGAGAAGAGAGTAAATCCCTTTTGGGGGTTTGTGGGTGGCTCTGACGAAACCTGATGGTTCTCGGGCCCTTTTTGGTAATTAAAATTAGGGGAATTTTTGTTGTTTAGTTCATAATATTAAATTAATATGTGGTGTTAATTAGAATTTTGTTTGTAAACTAATTAATTATGTGGAGCGTGAATGGCTTGTCCGCACGAGCGGGTCTACCCGCTTCCCGAGCTGGCTAGATGATAATTACACTTGTTTAGTTACATAATCACCTTGTTTACTATCCATAATCACCTTCAGGCCACACAATTTCTTTTAGATAAAAGTAAACATAATCTTTACAATGGCATTCTTGATTGGATCCTAAAGACAATAAAATTTCTTTTACGAAAAACAGGTTCATGTTCATATTCTCATTCTGTGACACATTGTGTGAAGAGATATAAAGATAAAGATGTCATGAATTTGTGGTAGGCAAGGTTTTCTCTAAATATAGTGTCACATTGCAATTTTTCAAGGGAATTGTTATTGTATTTGTCTTGCAAATGAATTTTAGATGATAATGTGATATCATGTATAAAATGTACATAAAAACGTGCATAAGTTATTTATAAAAATGGCAAGTTGAGCTTACATATATAGGTTTGATGCCACTTTTTCTGCATATGTCATCACATGATCGAGAGAGGCAGTAGGGAATAGGTTACATGTAAAAAAATTCCTATATGTAGAGTAATAGATGCATCCAAGTGAAGAATTATGTAGCCCTATATCAAACAAGGGATGTGTACAAATTACGATGGCTTTCTCTTATGTGTGGAATGTGCTCCCTAATGAATCTATGCATGCATATTTTTACATTTCAGGAGTGTTTTTGGAAGGAAATTAAAACAAGCAAAGATTTAGTTTGGTAAAGGGTAATATAGTAAAACCAAAAAATGCAAGTCGTGTTAATTTTTTTTTCATAATTTCTGTAGAAGAACAAGGTGCTTAGGAGGGAGGGGGACATAGGGCAAGGGAAAGAGTGAAGGGGGGGAATTATAACAAAGTAGACCACATGATTGCAGCCAAACGGGCGTGGTCGCTTTACAAGAAGAAGAAAAGCTGCTTTTTTCACATGGCTTTTGCTATCTATTGTATTTGCCAACCTCAAAATCTCCTCCTCCCTCAATTACTTTGTGGTGTGGTGGACTCGAGAACAGAACCTCCCCACTCCCACTCCACCACCACCGCTGCTGCTGTAAAAAAAACAAAGCCCAAATTCCAATCGAAAATCTCACCGCTTTGGAACAGAAAAAATCTTACTTATTTACGCACTCCACAACCTCTCACATGGTTCCTTATTATTTTCACTAAAATTCACATTGTGGACAAAATATGTGGCCAATATAAAGCACCAGTCTCCACAGTTTTGCTTGCTGCATCATGTGCATGCGCTTGGAAAACAGCATCTCGTTTCATATTATCACTCCTAGCTGCTGCATTTTCTTAATGTGATTGTAGGGATTAAAATTTGTGACTTATTTCAACATTAGGACGAGAAGTATTTCTAGATTAATAGCTAGCTAGCTTTATCACGTATTTTAATTTAGTTATTCTACAAGGGAATTATTATTGGCCCTCCAAAAATCTCATTCTACACTCCAAACTTTCTATATTTGGAAAGAATAATACACTTATGAGAAGTGTAAAATGAGATTTTTGGAGTGCCAATAACACTTCCCTTCAACAATTGTCGGCTAAAAGATTTAAACTGAGAACCTTCTCCAACATCGTAAAAACAAATATAACTAAACAAAATGATCATTAATAACCACAGTTATTTGAATCTAAATGATTAATAGCAACATAATATGTAAAGTATTTGATGGAAAGAATGCAAAGCCTTCATTTATAATTTGTCTAAACTCTAACTATATATAAGATTTTATTTTATTTTTCAGCTCTTTGTACTTGCAAGAGGAACTACGTAACAACTAGATCCCTTTTTATTTAGTTGAAAATATAAGAAAAATTAGGCATATATTGCACCCCGTGACCTACCAAATTGCTGGCTAACCTAGCAGCAAAGGATTTTAGCATATGTATTAATATATATCAGATTTGATACGTCAATGTGATTCTTTGACCGTCCTCTTATTTCCCCATTAACACAAACATGTGAATTGAAACAGACAGCCTTCCTAAACCATGCTACAATAATTCTTAACAAAAACAAAAGGAAAAGACTATATTAATAAAATAAATGAAAAATAAAAAGGAGTAAAAGGTTCACTATATATGCATATTTTATATATATAGTTCACCGTTTTAACCAGATGACAAACATTTGGGTAACTATCAGTAATAATATTACACCAAGAACGTATATATTTTCCTCCACTTTTTCACCTCTTTCAAGGCAGTGTGAAGATTGATAGGGTTTTGAATTCGAACAACAAAGTCACCTGGAGAGATTACATGATTATCTTCCACCTAATGATGATGAAGCACGATGAGTTTGTCCTTTTTTAAATAATTAGGATTATAAACCCATTTATGCAGTAGTGCTAATGATTTTAAGAAATCACCACGTTATTCATCAGGTGTAAAAAGTTTTGTTTGGATGCAGGGCAACATATTCATGGGTTTTGTTGGGCACCCACGTACATCCTATTCTTTGTTTGGGCATGCTTTCTAGTCTCTAGAACCAGAAACATTCCCTGTGACTTGTGTCTCCTTTGACTGAGCCCTCAGCACCATATGATTCTGCATATTATACATGCATGCTTATTCTTATATATTACATCTTATCATCCAGACCCTTTGGTAATTGGTGGTATCACTGTTTATCATATGATAGGAGATTTAAAGTACGCAGGCAGATAGCAGATAGGTGTATGTATAGATATATCAAGGGTTTGCGCTCCCTGTCAGATCACAAGTAGTACTACCTAGACCCGGCAGTTTCTGATACGACACGAAAACGAAACGAAAATAACAGGTTTTGGGTCAACACGATAACTAATCGAATCATTATCGGATGACCCGTTAACACGTGGGTAACCCGTTTCGACCCGTTAAGAAAAAAATTATTTTGATAATTTTAAAGTTTACTAAAAGATTTATTATAAAATACAATAGCCATATTAATATATACAATATATTATATATTAAATATATAGTTTTGTTGTGACAGCTCGTCCCGATAATTTTGTACAGTTGATGTGAATTGACGGAATTGCCCTAAGCGTGGGTGAGTGAAATTGTGAATTTCATTAAAGTATTGGTCCAATTATACAACTTCCTAAGTTTTTTGGACCAATTGGAAATTAGGAAATGGTTTAGTTGTGATTGGTTGGTGGATTTTGGACCACTCATCTCACTTCTCTTTCTTCTCTCCCGTACTCTCTCTCTCTCTATATCTCTCAGAATCTCACTCTCTCCCTTCCTTCTTCGTACGGACATCACTCAAAACCCTTCGAAAATTGATAGATCGAGCTCGTGCTTGGTTCCATTGTGTTCATCTCGTCCATACGAACTCACTGGTACCATTTTCAGGTTAGAACTACTTCGAAATCACATAAAAACCTTAACCCCGAGTTGGGGTACTGTTCATGCAAACGCTAAATCTTGTGTTTTTGGAAATTTCAAGCTCACAAGGAGCTTAAGGAGGGCCTAAGGAAGCTCGGAGTTTGTCGTTGGTGGTTTTGGACGTCGGGATCGTGAATTTCAAGCTTGGCCGGATTTTGTGGAATTTCTCCAGTGAGATCCCGTGACTTTTAGAGCTTTAAATTAGTATGAATGTGTTCTACAAGTTAAGAGCTTCATTTTGATATAAATTGCATGAAATTTGGATGAAAAACGAGTGAGAAATCGAAGTTTTAAAAATCCCCAGTTTTTTTACGCCGGCGACGGTCGCCGGAGGTTTGAGGTTGAAGATGATGGCGCCGTTAGTTAAGTTTAACAGTTACCATTAGGATTTGACGGAATATTCCTGACGGCGTTAACTGACGCCGTCAGTGTAACTGTCACGTGGCCGCACGTGGGGACGCGTAGGGCCGTGCCCTTGCCGGCGCGTGGGTGGTCGGAAAATTTTTCTAAAAATATGGGGATGATCCTGAGATTGTGTATATCACTGTGGTATATTCATATACCCAAATTGAGCAATATATGAGAAGTTATTAGCTAGTTTTGTTTATGTGCTTAAAATAACGTTTATACAGTTATTTCTCATATAGGCGAGATCTATCCGGAGGACGAGCGTAGCCAGGCTAGGCACGGAGGTTACAACCCGGCTACTTATCAGTGAGTGGGCTTTTGTTTTCCGTATATACCTATATACTTGCTTTTCCCAGAAAATGAATTTAAAGAATTATATGATTTGAAATGCCATGCAAAGTATCTATTTATTTTATTTATGCATTAGTGATTACATATAATAATGACGGTGCTGCGGACGCACAGGTAAGTGGCAGGTAAGTTTATGTACTGGTTATGATGAGAATGAATGATGTGATGTGATATGATGTGATTAGAGCTCATAAACCTGCACCTTGATATTAGTGCTCCTGCCCAGAGTTAGGGGCATAGTCTTTCACGTGATGTTCACCTCCCGCACCGCATGCTCACCTTGGATCCAAGTTAGGTGCACATTCCTGTCGAATAGACCACTATATGTGGGTTCGACTCATAGGTGACCCGCGAATCATTCGCACAGTCTTCACATGATTGTAGCACTAGAGCATATTATTCTATATACAGTGATGTTGTGCAGACCACTAGAGGTGATATTGATTTGTGTGCAGGATATATGATATGATTGAGTTGATTATGAGCTATATGATATGATGAGATTGTTATGAGCTATATGATATGATGAGATTGTTATGAGCTATATACAGCCGAGGGCTGAGTTGATTATCTAGAATTCAATCACATTCACAAAGTTATGATTTGGCATTCAGTTATGATACTTTGGCATGACATACATACATTCATACATACATATTTTCCAGCAAGATTTCGAGAATTATATATGAGTATATACTTTATTTCTGGGAAATTATACAAGTTTTACGGAGAGGGGTTATAACTTTTGAGAAAAGAATGGTTTTGAAAAGATTTGTTTTTGCCCACTCACGCTTTCTGTTTTTTGCCCCTCCAAGTATTGGGTAGTGTTCGTTGGTGGCATATGAGGAGCTCATCGGACGTTCTGATAGAATTCACTTATGTAGAACCACCTTCGGGTGTTATCTCCATTTAGTACTTTCTGCTTGACTGCACGTAGACCATTTATGCTCTGGTTGTGTAAACCATCTTAATTCTCGCACTAGCACACTATCTTGATTTGGGTTGCTAGTTGCATGGTTTTAAATTGTTTGTATCTTTCTGATTAATCTTGCTTCCGCATTGTGCACATGGCTACGTCACTCTCACATGACGGCCAGCACGCCCCATTTTCGGGTCGGGGTGTGTCATTTGTATTATTATTCTATATAAGTTTTTAAAAAAAAAAGGTTTTAGTCATTATTTGTTTTTATTATGAGAGTTCCTTATTATCATTGCTAGGATAAATTTTACTTAACATGTTGTTGTCCAAAATTAAAATAAACTAGTATAGTATTTGTATAGGCAAGAACTAAGAAGACATATATACAAGTATGAAAAATGTGGAAGAATATATAAACACTCGTGATTCATCATTATATCTCAACGAGTAGATAATGGTTACACTTACATTTTCGTTTAGATTTTTAAAATCCTCCAAACCCTCATGAATAATGTTTTTTATTTGAGGGCAAAATTAATCAAATTAATAATAATTATTGTAGAAGTGTAAAAAATGTAAATATATATATACACACACACAATAGTGACAAGCTTTACAACTTTCATGAACATGTCAGCTTCAAAATCCAACACTATAATCTATAAACCTTAAATTTATATTTAACCGTCGATTGTCATTTACGCTTTATTCTTTTTACAGAATTTCATTTTTTAAATTTTATTTTTTGAAAACATATGATCATCTGTCGGATGTAAGAAGATGAATGGTTTAGATCTTTGATATCACGTTTCGATATTTACGGTTAACTGAAATATAAGTTGATGTCATATAGTTTGTAGAAACTTTATAAACATTAAGGAATATTTTCACTAATTGTAAAACTCTAAATATAATATCAATGATCCAAACCGTTCATCTTCTTGCATCCTCTAAGAGCAACTCCAGTGCAGGAGCCTTCCCCCCAGGCTATTCACTATTTAATCCACCTAGTGAACAGTAATCGCCTTTAATGAACAGTGTATTTCCCTGGTAATTGCCTTTTGCATCTCCATCCCTGCACTGAATAGCCCTGGCAATTGGTAATAAAATATTAGTATTTATTTTTTATTTTTAATTAATATTATATTATTTATTTTTTATAAATTAATATTATATTATTAATTTATATTTGCCTTTTGGTCTTCCCGAAACTTCTACCTTTCCTCTTCCTTCCCACTCTCTCACTCCCCTCCATTCTCTCCTCTATGCCCACCTAACCATCTTCGATCCCCCGCACATCCAACCTTCCCCTCTCTCTTCGATTCCACTCTTCTCTCCCCTGATCTTTCCATACCCTACCCACTTCTAGCTCACCACCATACCCTAACCCCACCCATTTAACGGCCGGTGGTCAACAAAACCCAGATTTACGGCCAGAGTCGGTTTGACGGCGGTGGAGAACAAAACCCAGCGGCCGGAGAAGACGATGGTGGGGAGCACAAACCCAGCGGCCAAACCGATTTTTTAATATTTTAATATTTTCTTTCAATTTTTGCGTTGAATATGGCCTCTATTATGCAAGATTTGGTCTGATTTGGATTTTTTTCTGCATTTGTTGTGGATTCGGATCCCAGGTGCCATCAATCTCAGCGACGAACTCCGGCGAGAGCCGTTGCGTTCGAAGCCGGAGTTTTACATTTGTTTAATTTTTTATTAATTTTTTATATTTTTATTAGTTTTATATTATGAATGACGTCGTCCTGACGTTAGCCCACGTCACATGGCCTTCGGGCTCTCGGGCTGACAATCCCTGCCAGGCCCGCTGCTCGGGCCTCCCCTATCCCTCGGGCTCCCACACGCTGGAGGAGGTAGGCCGGGCTCTCCGGCACTGTTCATGGGCCTGTCCCCCGAGCACAAGCTCCCGCTGGAGCTACTCTAATAGATCATGTTTTCAAAAAACAAAATCTGAAAAAAACAAAATTTGATGAGAACAATGAAGCGTAAATGTAAACAACAATCAACGGTTAAATTTTGACATATGATTTATATGATTATAGCGGTGAATTTCGAAGTTAAGCTCTTCATGAAAGTTGTAAAGTTTGTCATTACGAGCGTTTATATATTGTTTCTATATTTTTTACACTTCTACATTAATTTAAAAACTATTAAAGACTTTACTTAATTAATTAAGCTATTAATTAATTTATACCCATTTTGTTTCAGAAGCAATGGATGCTAGAGATTCAGATTCAGGAAACCTTAGTGATGAGGAGTCCGTGGAGATTATAATGGGAACAGAACGAGATCTTGGAAGGGAAAGTATAGACAATACACATACGAGTCTTGCAAAGAAAAAGGCTAGAGCAATCAATTCAGGTAAACGAAAATATAGTTAAAAGAAAAATGTGTTTTTATGTTTTGGATGTAACAATATGGTATGTATATACTTATTTAGTATTATGTTTTTCATTTAATTATTTATTGGTTTAAAATATATTTTCTTTAACGGGTAACAGGTCGGATCATATTACATGTTAATATTATCAGGTCGATTTCGGGTCGGGTCATTTTACCCATTTATTTTAACGGGTGTTACACGACACGACCCGTTAAGATATTGGGTATAACACGAAAACGACACGAACACGAAAAACACGACACGAATGCCAGGTATAGCAGTCTAGTACTGGTTTGATAGAATATTTGAAAGCAACATCAGAGGAAAATGATGCCCTAGTTAGGTGGCCATTGTAGTTTTGTTATGTGAAATCAACGAAAAAATAACTCCATCAAATTGTGCCCATTATGATATAGACATCACAGGTCAACGATTATTATGTATATTACCGAATTCATCAATTGATCTCTATGAGATTTCCGTGTTTGCTCGATTATCTTTAGCATTCGCTATTTGTAAAAGTATTACCAATACGTCAGGGTACTGATTTTCACACTCTTAATTTAGCTTTTAACACTCCAAATTAAGTAATTTATAACTATAGTTATGATTCACTCGCAATGGGAGTGCCAAAAGCTAACCTCTGCGTGTGTCAAAATCGCTACCCAATTCTTATGTTGCTAGTTGCGTAGTTTGGTCTTGAACAACAGTGCAAATCAAGACAATTGAATTCTAATATTCATATAGCTATAGTACGACGAGAAGGCTAAAACCAAGACAAAGGCACAAAGCATGGTTATCCCCTTTAATTTTGTCTCTGAAACTTTCGTCTCTTGAAACGTTACTTTGTGTGACAAATCTAGAGACAGAGCATGTTAGTTGCTATGAATTTTGTTTCCAAACATTAATGTTTTGGAGTCTATATAAGGTGGGGACCAAAACACAAAAATCATATCATTGAGATTAACCAGTAATGCTTGCTAATTAATATGAATCATCATTTTACCCATCAATTTTTTGTTTGTTAATATCTCCATTATATTTATTAGATTCATTTACTTAAATCAAACGACAAGTTTACAGATGTATAAACTAAAAACATGTCAACTAATTCACAATCCAACAAGAGAAACAATCATCTCCAAATACATTATTAACCCATTAATTCGTGGACGTTGTATCTTTATGAACTGAAAACACATGAAAATGGTTTTCTTTTTAAACTTAACTTAGAATTTAGGGGTGTGTTAATTTGTTTTAGTTAAAGACATTTTTTCTACGGACGGAAATATATGCTTAATTAAGCTCTTACATACTGCTTTATCCTTGCCAATGATTAAAACTCAATAAATGGTCAAACTTTTGCTCTTCTTTTTTCTTGATCTGTTCATGAACAGTTGTAAGGGTGTCTTTTTGTGATCATCAGAGAATTACCTTGGCTTTTTGGAACCCTACATTGACCTCAAATTCAACTAGAACGAATGGGTCCTTAGTTTTGTGCTAAAGAATCAATTGAAATATGGTCAACCCCATTAGCAAAAAACAACAAGTGGGTCAAATTTTATAATTATTGCTGCAAAATAATTGAATTGAAGAAAATATATATCACAAAACACAATAATGCTAGATTGGCTCTCTGGCCCTCCTTTCTGGGACCAATATAAAGAGAATGTGTACAACTTTAGTAACACAGTTTAAAGCTGCAATTTGACAGTATTGTACAACTCATGAAAAAGGGAATGAAAATTATAATTGTATGTTGGAATACATCTAAGCAAAGTAATTGCCTTAGTTTGTTTTTCTTTGCCTACAGTATAACAATTTTCTGCACAATCATAGATTTTATATGATGTTGCTTGTGGTTGTTAACATAGATGCAAAAGGTTTGTGCAACAACATCGGCCATTCGGCTTGCAGCCCAAAGTATAATAATTGGATCACTGGAGTAAGGAATCACAAAAAATGAGACGGTTGTCCACATGAGTATTTTAATGTAGTTTGTGACCTTAATTTACTGAAAAATAAGTATAGCTAGTAAATTGAGAATTGTATGATAATTTCAGAAATAAAATGACAGTTTATTCCAATTAGAACTAGTCCACCATGACCACTTTTTGAGTAGGTAAAAGATTTTCGTTTCGCACTTGTATTTTGTCGTGATGTTCTCAGTTTGTTTACAATTTAGGATAGAACAAGAGAAATAGTGGAAAAGCATCAAGGAGTGGAAGTTATTTTTAAAATCAGCAGCAGGAGAATCGTACCAACCTGACGCTGGTCACTTTCACAGGCCGCACATGAGAAGAAAGAGGATCTGGGCATGATAAAATGGTTCGCTGAATGCCAAATTCAGTATGGCCCAAGACCCAAATTGTCATAGGCCATTTTTGTGAAGCCCAATTACGTTAGCCTATGATATCCCAGCCCATAAGTAAAGAATATCATTGGACGGGCTGAGATCATCTACTAATTAGTGGTCCAAGATGTGAAATACTATTCCTGCCGCGCAACAATTCGCTCGATATTCTGCGCACCCGCAGCAACCCAACCCGGCCGACGTTAGCCTAGCCGATAGCCCTTGGGCCTTCGCACTTAACGTCACCGGAGCTCGAGTCTCTGATCAATCGAGTCGTCGCTCAGTCCATTCAGTTCAGATAACTGCTCTAATCACTTGACTCTATGTAACTTATCATAGTAGCTTGACTGATATGGACAATATGTTAATGTCACAAGTTTTGCAATGTTTAGAAATACTTGAGTCAATACATTTTACTCACAGAAGATGGTGTTAATCCAACCAAACATTACCAGGCAGGCCTTGAAAGGGAATCATTGATTCTTGACATTGACCTTAAACCACTGACACAAAGTGACTTGTATTTTTTTTTTTTACACGTGCGCCTCCGCCGACTACGTCATCATATTCTGCCCCTTGCCTTATACAAGGTAACATTATTCATGTTACGTACACGAAATGTGTTTTTCATATATGATTAGAAAACATAAATTTAAAATGTATTAGCCTAGGAGGTACTCTAAGACGAGTATTTTGTTCATATTGTACATAACGGGATCATATTATAACGTTAGTAACATAATTTATCAAACTATCCGAAAGTGTCTTAACCTGACTTGTTTAGGGTTTAGGGTTTAGGGTTTAGGATATAGTTCAATTACCTTTATGAGTTATTGGAGTTGTTCAATGCGATGGGCACGTTGAAGGGGCGTGGTGCATGCTCCCTAATTTGCACCTTTTCATGCGCCAAGGGTTGCTTAGAGCTAATAGCAGCGATTTCGGCGTCCTCGAAATGCTGCCAATATGTTGTTTCAATGCCACAAAAACAGAGAATAATGTAGAAGACAAGCATGAAGGTGGATGTGCAAGTGGGGCTGTTTCTAAATGACCAAACCTTGTTGGTTAATTCAGGGTTTTGTCAGTACAGCAGAAACTAAGTCTAGTTTGTAGTTACAAGTAGAAATCTCTATACCTTATCACATAACCGCATCATTTTGTTCATTAGTGTCTGGATTGTCACTACTTGATATAATTAAACTGGCGCTGCGACATCTGTGGTAAAATTGATCAATCTTTGAATTTATAAATTCGCAATGTACACTTGTGTCCTGTCTATTGCTTATCGGTGAAGTTTCACCGGTGGTTGTCAGGAAGACACCGAGATCTATAGACCATGCCCCTTGAGCATCAAAATTGTTGAACCTGAAAAACACTTCAACAACACCATTGGTTGTCTGCGATTAATGTTCATATTCAAATTTACGTCATCACATTTACCATGTATAGACGAAATATTTATCTTTTGTTGAAGTTGTGTATGCTCTGTTCTTTTAATGGAGGTAATCTGGCAGGTTTTGTTCGTTTGCTTATATTTCCTCTTGAAGCTGCAACTTACTGCATTATACTTGGGGCAGTTGAAGGAGCTCTGTTAATTTGTTTCATCTATTACAATGCATAATGAATAATGGATATGTTGAGTCTATCACGTTACGCAATTGAGTTAAGTCTCATGAACATAACTGGTGCCTTGTCTGGAATTTTCAGTCTAAAGGTGTTGGGAGCTCGAAAAGATGGGGCAGCACTACCACTGGTTAACAAGACCATGATGTACCTCTAAGGAGCCACCATGCAAGTGGTGCTTCCACCGGTCTGGTCTGGATGCCTCTAATCGTTCATTCTGCCTCTACTGCATGTGCAGCAGCACACATTTGGTCTTTCCAGTTTCGGTCTCTATTTATGTGCTTTATGACTATCCTTGTTTCTCACATTTCCAGGTAGGTAGTATTACAAATCCTGGGTGAAGAGCAGGTGCCAAGGTCGATAACTAGCTTTACCCCTGACCTTCCTCGTTGCGGTTGCCATTAGTTCACTGGTAAGGATAGTGGAAAAAATTCCACCGTTCCAAGAAAATCTTGTATGAAATCCTATATACCTAGGACTGTTCGAATTTTGTGTAGTTGATCACTCCTAAGAAGTCGTATATACATAGGACTGTTCGAATTTTGCCTCTGATAACTTGTTACCTCAAAAGATGAGTGTAATATTAGAAGAAAGAAACTCCAAATTTCTTAAATTGAAAAACTGCAAGTTCCAGTGAAGTAAAATTATACACTTTCCAGGATAGGATTGAAATGGACATCAAGATATCTGCACAAGGCATCTTGGGCTTTACTGGCCTTACACAAGTCCATTCTCTATGGATAAGCCTACCAAACCACTCGCTACGTGAACAAGTCCATTACAACACCCGAATTGGCTCTTAATACAGTTTCATAAAGTCTAAATTCATCAGTCATCTATATTATAACACGGGAATACGTTTTAGTATCATACGAAGGGGACCCCAAGTTATATGTGTTTGGGAGAACAAGATTCTATCCGGATTCTCTTTGTCAGGATTTCAGGGATAAGTTGACCATATCCATTCATTAGTCATCCTCAGAAATTATTTTGAATTTTTTATTTAAAATTAAACACAAATATTATTTAACGAAAGCAGACCGTACGATATACAACAAACGATTAAGATGAATTGATATTTAAGATTCTCACAAACAAGATTCGGAGAAGGACCTCACAAAAAGGACCAGAAGAAAATCCTCATCCGTGTTTGGGGACACTATGAACTTGTCGAATTGGCTTAGAACATGTTACGTGGGCGGTTGTTTTATTTTAATCTCTGCTCTTAAAAAGAACCACAGTTATTTAAATATCTATAGTCCGTCACTCTTTATTTCCAAATTTAGATCGCAACTTAAGCAGTAAAGCCACGTGAAAGGTGCCAAGCTTTGCCTAGTTAAACTTCAAATCGTAAAAGAGTATTTGAAGAGTATCTGGATGTACTGTATGTAATGGACTTAAGGGTGTAGTCAATTTGAATTTCAAATGATTTTAATAAACTTTTCTTAAGTGACAGATTTCAAAAATTTTAATATACTCTACAATTCTACATGGATTTTGGCATATTTATATGGATTTCTATATAAATTTCTATGGATTTGTATAGACGTCTTCCATAGATTTCTTAGGATTTTCATAAAGAAAATAATTTTTTATGTCAAAAAATTAAATAAAAAAGAGAGATTTAGTTGAATATCAGAGTGCGCAACGAACGAGATTACAAAACTAATAGGAATATTATTAAACAAACTGAGAATGCCGAAACGGCTACAAAACCCTAGAGGCTACATTGTGAATGACTTGATCTCAAACTAAATTACAAGCAATATTTATAGAGAACTAAACCTAAGAAACCCTAACTCAGATGGGCTAGGCCCAAATCCTAACCTAACAAGCAAAACCCAAATACCAAAAATAAACCTAAATACTAATATTTTCCAACACCACCCCCCGTCAAACTCATGGCGGTACACGACATGGGTTTGCCAAAGTAGATGTGGATGCAAAACTCCAAATTCTAGTGCCAATGTCGATGCCGATGCTGATGCCGATGCAGATACAAATTCCAACTTCCGAACGAACAAACAAAAAATCCAAGTCACCACGTTCACAACGTCACTTGAGTGATCTCCAATCCAAACACTCGAGCGATTGTTACGGTGAACAACAGACAAGCCAAACAAAAGGCTCAACAGTAGCTTCAATCAACAAGCTCAACAAAAGGGCCTTCAAACAAATCATAACAGCCCAACATATCATATGGGCTCCAAACCCTTTTTTTTGTTTTTTTTTCCTGTTTTCTACTTTTTTTTTCCTTCTTTCCTGGGATGGCAACGCAAAAAACAAAGTTTTGATGCAGACAGATGTGAGTACGAAGATGCAAATTCAAAGGCTGCGGGTTCAAACTGCGATGCGGGTGCAGGTCAACTGTGTGATTTTGCAGCGGGTTCATGGTTCAAGGCGGTGGTGGGGTTGGTGGTGTGAATTGCTGCTACAATGTTGGTGCAGATGTGCCAATGGGATCTCGGCTTTAAGGTGGAAGAGACTGCAGTAGAGGGTTGCGAGAGAGTGCGATAGTATGGTGTCAGCAGATTTTTTTTTTGTTTTTTTTTTTTCCGCAGAAACAATGCTCAGCGATTTGACAAACACAATACAGAAAATGAATACAGATTGACCAGAACAAAAGTGGACAACTTTCACGAAACTCACCTAATCCAAACCCAAAAAGAAACCAATAACAAACAATTGTGACGAACCTAACTAGAACCCTAACAGATAACGGAGGCTATAGACAAACGAATATCAAACAAGCAGATTAAACCCAAAGGATCAAACCTGCTCTGATACCAAGTTGAATATCAGAGTGGGCAACGAACGAGATTACAAAACTAATAGGAATATTATTAAACAAACTGAGAATGTCGAAACGGCTACAAAACCCTAGAGGCTACATTGTGAATGACTTGATCTCAAACTAAATTACAAGCAATATTTATAGATAACTAAACCTAAAAAACCCTAACTCAGATGGACTAGGCCCAAATCTTAACCTAACAAGCAAAACCAAAAATAAACCTAAATACTAATATTTTCTAACAATTTCATCACTTCAATTAACAAAAATTCAAGAAATCTATTTCTTCCTCTGCCCATTTTCCTCTCTCGTGTGCCTTTCAATGGCTTCCAAAGAGAGTGCCTTACGATGGCTGAAGCACCAAAAGCCGACAGTACCGAAGAAAATTCAATATATAAAGCCCTAGCTTTGGCACGAAAAGGTGAAGCTATTTGTTAAATTATTTTCTATGAAATTTTAAGCGAGTATTGAATTTCTTAGAAATGTTGGGCAAGATGGAATCTAGGCATTTTGAAAAATGGAGGTTTTAGTTGGTTTCTGTGAAGTGGGTTTTGGAATTGGAATATGGGTTGTGATATTAGCTTGGTGAATTTTGATGATTTGAGTGTGAATTGATGCAAAGGGCTGCCACGAAATTATTGCTTTGCATCTTCTTCACTGCAATCACCTTGGCCTACTTTGTATGGCAATCCATCACCTTGGCTTTTGATTGTTTATAGTTTGAACAGTGAGGTTAAAGGCGATGATAGGGAAGGGAGGGACGGGGAAGATGAATGTTCATCTTCTGTGGTCGCGTGAAAAGAAATATGAGGGGGGGGGGGGGGATTTGGATTCTTGATTGCCTTTGGTATATATGCCACCAAATCCTTCACTTATTAAAATCATAACAAATCTTTGACATTTTCACTACACTTGAATTTAGATGTATTCTTTAAAATTCTAATTGACTACTCCTGCATTTTGATGTATTCTTCAAAATTCTTTTAAATCCTAATTTGACTACACTATGATTTCAAAGTCCTTTAAAATCTTTTTTTATAATCTAATTGACTACACCTGGATTTTGAAGTCTATTAAAATCCTATCAAACCCTAATTTGACTACACCCTTAGAATTGAGTTGTCCGCAAGTAGGGAATTAATAGGAAACATATTCAAACTTTACTATCAGTGTTAAAAAAATTGTCACGCCTCTACCTACAAATAAGGACTATTCACGAGTTAGGGTGTGAGCCACATCTTAGCTATAGAAATAAATTCTACAACCAAGATATGGTATAACGATTACATTATATATCACATAACAAAATCTTACATAAAATTTATCAAATACGCAACGGAATAACTATAGTGCACAAATTAATTCACAAAAACTACCCACTAAATAATAATTAAATTGCAACAGTTCTTTCAAATGCATGAAATATATGCAAACGAGATGGATGAATGTACTCACTCTCTTCTAATCCCGCTAACACATACCTAAAACATCCAAGCCTGCACGTCCCATACCATGCTTATACCACTTGGCTCCGAATACCTTAGAATACGAGTTAACTCCCGTTCATGTCTTAAACTCAACTTTCAGAATTAAATTCTCAGTATCCACTTTATTATATAGGCACTTCCCCTGGCGCCCAATTGTATATTCAAGCCCTTCCCCCGACGCTTGACATATACAAGATTTCATTATTATAAATTCAAGGCATTCTCTAGCCCTTGAATATCTTCACAACTCAAACACTTTACACAAGTGAGCACTTGACACAGCACAACTCTTTTTCTTGCTTTGCATGAATGCTTATTGTTGGAAATTATATATTATAATATGAAATATTGTAATATATAATTTTAATAATTGAATGAAAAATAGTGTCAACCAATTTCTAGAAAGGTTATGTTGTTTAGGTGTGTTCCCTTGTCAAATGATGTATACTTATAGATGAAAAGTTACATCTCTTTAACAAGAAGTACTTGGGTTCTATATAAACTCATGAAACCATTATCATTAGAGATATAGAAAATTAGAGTTAATTTTTTACTCTTGAGAAATAGGGTTTCCCCACTTTGTTTCTCTCATTCTTGGTTAGTCAAATTCCGAGTCGTGTCTTGAAAGTACGGAATATATAAAGTTCGCCAGAGTCCGAAGATTGAAGTGCTTTGACTTCGAATTATAGATTGTTGAATCCTGGGAGATGGACGCCTACCGAACTACAAGCACAAGAGTAGGGGCGAAATTATATCTTTAGGACATTGCATTTATGCAAGCCTCAATCTCCAAGTTTGTCAGTTTTTCTAACTTTCTCTCTAGATGTTTATATTAATTTTGTACACATGTGATGTTGTGAATTTCTTTATGATTATTATCATTGGAATTATATTGTTATTTCTCATGTTTTCTAATATTGCTCTAACAATCTAAAGATAGAATTTTAGTTATGCAATAATTAGAAAAATATGGATTTAAGAAATAATTATATTGAGAAAGTAGGAAAGAATGATTTGAATATGTTAGTGAAACTGCCATTTAAAACTTTGAAATGCATGCATATTGCTGTGAAGATATTGTTCTTGAATTTCATTAAGAACGAAATTGGCAGTTTGTTAAGGGATTGTTTATCTAATGTTTTTTGCCATTTAACGTCATTGTTGTTGGTTTCAATTGGTATATATCTCAGGAGCGATGCATCGTTTGCATTCTAAATGTTGACACCTTCTTTTGAATGCATACCTTATTGTGAATGCATATTGTCGCATTCATCTGGTATTGACTCTTTTGATGTGTCAGACATATTGCAGTTACATTAGATATTGTGTTTTGACGCAAGGCATGTTGCATAAAAATTCGTGTTTAACAGGCATAACTAAAACTTGCAGTGACATCATGAGTCATTAATTTGACAAAAAGGCATGATCCCTTCGATCGTGGAGTCATTAATTTGGTCCATCTCAAACTGTAACCTTCGGTTGCAGTGATGGTGCCGTTTGAATGGCATCAGTTGGCTTTGTTGTACTTGAAAAGTCACTATATGAAAGTTATCTTCTCTACTTACATTGGTTGAAAAGTTTATTAATTCTCGTGAATGCATATGAGATGTGATTTTCTTCTTGTTATAAAGAATTAGTAATTTGTCTGAGAAAGTTAGTTAAATTTTCTGCAAACCTCCATGAAGAGTTGCGACTCTTCATGAAAAGGTTATATGGCGCAAACAAGAAGAAACTGTTTCAATTTTGAAAAGTAACGATTATCGCCTGAGAACAAAACTAAGACAAAGCAAATCTTTCTATTGGGAAAGTAACATTCCTTGCCTGGAAAAACCAAGCCCTACACAATGATTAGTCTTCTGCATGCAAATACAGATGCTTTCATTTTGTGAAAGCAAATGGCAGAGTCATGGTAGGTTTGGTTGGAGGATGGAAACAGTCGGTTTGTTTAGCATCTATTGGTGAAAGATGCCTTGATATGTATATTTGCTTGATGAGTATATTAACTCTGCAAATATTTGTGACGGCAAAAGAAGAATTCCCGCAAAGGGAAGAAGCTTTAGATCAAACAATAATTAGAAGCCTAATTAAGGAGACAAGTTCATAGGGCTAAAGAAAAATAAGTAGCCAACAAGTGCATCTCCTTAGAAGGGTTAGTGAGGCTTAAGGGCCTACAAAGATGGATGAGAGAAATTTATCTACATAAGTTTTCTATTTCTTTTAGGTACGATGAATAAATTATTAATGGAAAAGGAAAAGACTAGACACTCAACGGGAGAGAAATTATACATTGAAAGTGTGGGGGTCTTTTGGAAAGGAAAAGACGATACACTGAAAATTGTAGAGCATCTTGCAAAATTAAATTAGACATGATGATGCTTATTAAGTAAGCATATGAATGGTCATGCATGGTAGTCATAATACGGAAATGATGAAAGTCAAAAAGTGCTTTTCCCATAGTGGCTAGTAAGGCATGAAGCCTAGGAAGATAGATACATAAGGTCTATCTTAGTTGTTTCCTACTTTTTAAAGAACAAAACATGATCGATTTAGTAGTAACGTTAGAAATTAACCACAATTATCGAACAATTGTGGGGGTCGCTTATCTATCTTTGAGATGAGATTTGCTTAAGAAGAATGGACATGTAATCTGCTAATTGAATTAGACAATCAAAATGTCATCTCTTGTAATGAGTAATTGTTTAAGGTATGGCAAGGTTATAGACCTTCTATAGATACCTTAAATGTGGGGGAAGTCTACTTCCTAGTGTTAGCAAATTATTGTGTAAGTCCTAACATATGTTTCGAGGACTTAACATTGGAAAACAACTATTCTCGTATGAAATATAATTTCATAATATGGAAGTGCACACCATAAGAGTAGTCAACCTTAGTGGTACCAATTATTAAAGGTTTGACTAGAGAGTAAGTTGATCATCGAGGGGAATGAGGCTAAAGCCAACATAACTAATGAATCAGCCGAGCGGAAACCTAACTTAGTTGATTGGAGAACACATGGTCTAAGTTCAATAGACAAACTGGTTGGGCATATTATATACCTCATTCCTATGATGGAAGAAGTGTGTTGTCTGCAGAAGTTTTAGGGTGTATATTTATACTTAATGACAATGATATCTTATAAATAAGAGGAATAGAGCAGACTATTCTTAATCAGTGGTCAGCTATGTGAGAGTAGAAGTGGGTCGCTTCTATGAGTATGAGATGACTAAATTCTCTAAAGCTCTCATGAATCCGGGATTTGTTCAGGACCAAAATGAACACAACCGTATGAACCAGAATATATTAGGATTAGTGATGTGTGTTGCTTATTGTCTCGATTTACTACTGCGGTGAATAGTTCAAGATTCTATATTCACTGCGTCACGAAGTAAATCCGATAAGTATTCAGTAAGGTAGGTTCAAGTCCAAAAGACACCTCTCCCGATGCATCTCTTGTCCACCTGTACTCTCAAATTCTTCTAATTTTTCATTCATGTGGGGGATTGTTGGAAATTATATATTATAATATAAAATATTGTAATATATAATTTTAATAAATGAATGAAAAATAGTGTTAACCAATTTCTAGAAAGGTTATGTTGTTTAGGTGTGTTCCCTTGTCAAATGATGTATACTTATAGATGAAAAGTTACATCTCTTTAAGAAGAAGTATTTGGGTTCTATATAAACTCATGAAACCATTATCATTCGAGATATAGAAAATTAGAGTTAATTTTTTACTCTTGAGAAATAGGGTTTCCCCACTTTGTTTCTCTCATTCTTGGTTAGTCAAATTCCGAGTCGTGTCTTGTGAGTACGGAATATATAAAGTTCGCCAAAGTTCGAAGATTGAAGTGCTTTGACTTCGGATTATAGATTGTTGAATTCTGGGAGATGGACGCCTACCAAACTACAAGCACAAGAGTAGGGGCGAAATTATATCTTTAGGACATTGCATTTATGCAAGCCTCAATCTTCAAGTTTGTCAATTTTTCTAACTTTCTCTCTAGTTGTTTATATTAATTTTGTACACATGTGATGTTGTGAATTTCTTTATGATTATTATCATTGGAATTATATTGTTATTTCTCATATTTTCTAATATTGCTCTAACACTTATGTGTATGCAATGTATCAATTATTACATGCTCTATAATAACCATAGAATCTGCAATACTAATCAAAATAGTTAGTAGCCAAAATTATATTACATTATCAAAAATAAAATATTGATAACACACAACAATATAATTGAGAAATATTACTTTACCATTTTACTCCATCTCTCTAGGTGATATTGAGGCATAACCCCATTTGGGTTCCATAGAGCAATTTTGTTGGAATATAGCTTGCTCGGTTGTACGAGTCTTAACCCCAACATCGTCATCGTCCGCCATGGCTCCGATTGGTGAGGTTGACATGATGACCAAGAGTATCCATTTTTGGTTCCTTTCCTTCCTAATGTTGTCTTCCTTTCATTTGTAGTTCACGACGAATGACTTGCACAAGTAACTTTTTTTTTTATTGATCGATGGTGTGTTTTCATAGCTCTTGCTGGGAGGGTAAAGAAGCAGACAGTAAAATAAAACTAGTAAATAAACATTCACACTCTGAGTTTAAGTGGTTCACCAAATCGGCTACGTCCATTGAGATGGTGTTTGTATTTCTATTTCACTATATATGGAGGTTTTGTTTCTTTTTCCGGTGTGTTCTTCCCTTAGCTCTTCTCCTTCATTTATAGAGAATGGAATCATATCAAGGTTACTAGTTCTGGATGTTAAGGAGATCTTGGAACACGTCTGCACTTGCATTTCAAATCCATATGTACTCACCTCATTGGAAGATTTGGAACAAAATTGAATAGAGAATATTGTAACCAAATGATTAAGATTTTTTCTAGACAAATGAATCAACACTCTAAAACCACAAAATATTGCCAACTCATGCACTTAGACACACATATCAGCTATAGACTTCCCACCTCCACATTTTGAAGTGGTGAATAATCACCAATCATTAACTCCTAATGATTACAAACTTGACAACTCACCCTTATGTAGACTTCCACCTCTATTTTAGAGTGATGAATAATACCTACTCTTTACTCTCTAATGATTGTCAAAACGACACTTTGTCTATGTGAGAAAAATCAAGCCAAACTCATCATAATCCCCTTCTCTGATTCAAACTAAAAATATCTCTAATTGCATATGAACATGAAATAATACTAGCTAGTTTACATATCAAAGGTATAAGTTCTTGTACACATAGCTTATAAATAGAAATCCAATAAAATCATTACATAAAAATAACCTCGCGCGCGCGCCCACACACACACACAGATATATATATATATATATATATATATATATATATATATATATATTAATACGGGGTATTATAAAAATCCCCACCTAACGTTGCCTAGGTGCTAGGCAGTAATCACCGCCTCGATTAATCCCAAGACGTTTGAAAATTATGAAAGCGCGCCTAGGCACCCACATAGATTAGCTTAGGCAAGTGCCTATGTCGCAACTCTCACTTAGAAAATAAATAAATAAATTTTATTTTGCATTTTAGTTTTTCAATAAATTGTAGGAAACTTGTTGAAGTGGATGAACACTTATTATATGCTTGTTCCTCATGTTTTCAATATGTTTTAATATTTTATAATATATATGTCATTCTATTTTACCATTTATGTATCCCAATTAATTATTTAAAATACGAAGGCGAAGGAGAGTCGATTCATGGATAACTCCACCAAGTCGAAGCCTAACAAAAGAATAATGTAACGTTAAAAAAATAATAAAAACAAAAAGATGTTTTTTTTTTTTCTAGGTTGTCATGAGAATCTGGGAAAAGATGTTTATCTATCCTAAAAAAATAATAAAAACAAAAAGATACTTATCAATCTCTCTTGTATTTGAGAAAAAATAATATAAAAATAAAAGAGGAACAGAAAAAAAAAAGATAGTGAGTTAATAAATGTTAGTAAAGTGGGGTCAATTTATATTTTAAGAGAAAAAAGTATAAAAAAAACCGAAAAGTCACGAAAAGAAAACCCTCGTCATCACCTTTTTCTTCGCTGGGCACCCCAGCTCTACATGTGACAGCCCGTTCCTGATTTTAAGATTTTTTAAAGTTTTAATAAAGGATTTTACAAAAATGCCCTTTGAGGCACGCGCATTGTTCGAGGTTAATCGTTGTGTCGTGCCATCTAAGATTTGTTTTCTTGACATATCCTCGTAGTATTCGTCGCTACGGACGCGTGGGCGCAAGCGGTTCGTGATTTGGAGTTATAACGAAAAAGATATTAAAGTTTGAAGTTTGGGCATTTTGGGAATTATAATAATAAAATATGGAAATTCTTTTATGGAAATGGATGGCCCAGATTAAAGGAAATATTAAATGGATGGCTGGGATTAAAAGGAATAAATTTATATGAGTTTATGTGTGTGTGTGTGTGTGTTGTGGCTGACGGGAAGAGGAAGAAGAAGAGAGATTGGGCAATCTGCCCAACCAGAGGAGAGCAGGAGCTCCGGGAGAGAAAGGAGGGAGCCGGACGAATGGGGAGAGGAGAGAGGAAGAGAAGGGCCAATCGGAACAGGGGAAAGGAGGAAAGGAGAGAAGGCGAGAAGCGGAGGAGAGAAGGAAGAAAACGGGTCTTCACCCGCGACCCATTTCGACCCGCGGCACCCTCACCCACATTTCGGCGAAATTCACCCGTTTTTCCGGCGAATTGATTCAAGGAACCTCATGGGAAACACTCTAGGACCCTTGCTCTATCCATTCCATCTCAAATTTGGAGAGATTTGATGGTGAAAATAGAAGAAACCGTGCAAAAAGAGGGCGCACGGGTTGGGTCCCTTTCCGTCAAGATGTGAAGCAATTTCTTCCAATCACCACCACCCATGGCATCCTCTTGAGGCCTAGAACAAAGCCCAAGCAGTGGTTGAGGCGTTGGAACAAGTTTGGAGGTCGAATTGGAGCACACCAAACCTAGGGTTTCCGACGGGTTTTGTTGGAATTGGAGGCTTTGACGACCGAATTGGCCTTGGCCACAGGTATGAAAGTTGTTCTACTCATTGAGATCTTCATTTATGTAAATTTTGGTAATTTTTGGATAAAGTTGGATTTTCCGGCGAGCCGGGGCGGCCGACCGCCACCCACGGCGGCGCGTGCGGCGGCGCGTGGCCAGTGGGCCGCCAATGTTATTTTTAAGCTATATTGGATGTCCTGAGTTCAGTTTTGATAGTGGCTTAACGTTGGTTGATCATTTGGACTTAATTTCGATACGATGCATGGTTAGGCCAAAATATGAATTGACGATCCGACCGTTTGATCGTCACCAAACTTTGATACGTTGTAATACGTAATATTTAAGGATTATAGGAACTTACAGATCGAGAATCCGATTTACGGATCTCCCGGAATTGGAGTTGTAAGTTCATAAAATATAATGTTAACCGTCACTTAGTTTGGTAATTGACGGAGATCCGACCGTTGGATGGTCATGAAATTTTAGGATGTTGTTCTAGAGATTTATTGTGGACCTCTGGAAGTTACGGATTGGAAATCTGAGTTGCAGATCTTCCGGATCGAACTTCATAGTGACGTGTTTTATATAAGTGATATATTCTATCGATATGATTCTGAGGTATGATTTGATGATTGTTTTAGGCGCCGATCGCCATGACGCCTTGATGTGTTGTGCTAGGGAGTTGCAGGGCGAACTCCAGGTGAGTGGGCAGTTTTGTTTTACGTATATACCTATATAAAGGAGTTTTTCCCAAAAAATCTATTTAAGTGAAATATGATTTGAAAGTGTGATTTGAAATGCCATGCATAGAATTTATATGAGATATGTGAATTGATATTATATGATGCATATATGTGAATTGGTGCTGCGGACGCACAGGTGAGTATCAGGTGAGTTATATTTGGTGCATTGAATTGTTTGATGTGATTTATGTTGATAGCTCATAACCTGCACCCCTGGTGTTAGTGCTTATGTTATTCACCGCATCACACGCTCACCTTGGATCCAAGTAGATGCTAGTCGTACAGACCACTGGAGGTGGTTCCGACATGCTAGTCGTACAGACCTTAAAGACGGTTCCGACTAGTAGGTGACCTTAGATTATGTGCACAGATGATTGATGAGAGAAGCACTAGAGCGTATTATTACACCATCCGAGTCGTACAGACTACTACAGGTAGTTCCGACTCATGTGCAGCGTAGTGCCGTACAGGTCGCAGTTGGCGACTCCGGCAGTGCCGTACAGGTCACAGTTGGTGACTCCGGCTGGATTGGATATTGAGCTTTAGAATCAGCCGTACAGGACCACTGCAGGGTCTCCGGTTGATTTATTATTTCACCTGATTTATATTGATGCATCCATATTATGTTTTTGACGCATGGCATGGCATATTTTCTGAAAAGTGATAAAGAATGGTGTTTTGAGATTTTTGAAGCTATATATATATATTTATATATGCTATTTTTCTGGGAAAGTATACATGTTTTACAGTGAGGGGTTAGAACTTTGATAAAGGAAAGTTTTGAAAAGATTTGTTTTACTGACCCACTCAACTTTGTTTTGCGCCCCTCCAGGTTTGAGATAGCAGAGCTTTGGTGGCCACGAGGAATCCAACGGTGTTCTGACAGAATTCACAATTGTATTTTTTTTAGCTTCCGAACTGTGTAAATGGTTACGTCACTCTCACGTGACGGCCAGCATGCCCTCCTTCGGGACGGGGTGTGTCACTACAACTCAAAAAATTCGGATTTTGCAACTTCAAAAAGAAAAAAGGACGCCATTTGAACACCTAGATGAGCACCTCAGTCACCTAGGCGCGCCTCGACCATGTCTAGGCGAGTTTTCGCTTACTCCCGCTGGGCAAATGCAATTTCACGACTGCCCAACCTCGGAAGCCCCCTACGTGTGTCTCGGGCGCGTTTTTTAAAACACTGATCCCCGTACAATTATGTAATTTTTTTAAAGAATAAGTAGACATTTATTTATATATTTATATAATAAATTTAATTAAAATTGAAAAAAGGGCCTAGACCCCCACCTAGGTCCCACCTAGCAAAACGCATAGGCGCTAGACCCCCCTCCCCCCGACTAGCGCCTAGCGCCTTTTAAACCCTTATTTACTATATATGATTGTTATACAAGTCATATATTATGACTTTATTTCAATTTGAACCCGAGTTGCATGTGAATGCAATTATAGCTGTTAGATTGAAAAAATGATACTTTGGATGCGGTCCTTAACTACCAATGTTCTTTGACTGAAATCTTTGTGGCTTTTAGTTTTTGATCAAAGTCCCAGACATTAATATAATAATGTATTTCTATGTAGGCTATTATATTTTTAACTTAAAAATGAAATTTGTAGTTATTTATATTAATGAGATTTAAATAAAACCCCATAATTTATGGGATTAAAAATATTAAAGATAAATTATACTCTCCAATATATTGTGTGTGTGTGTATATATATACACATGGGTATGTTCATAAAAAATTAACCAAAAAATCATTGTACCAAAACATGGGTACAATTTTCAAAAAAAAAAAGAAAAAATATTAGGCTTAATAACATTATTATATTTCTTTTATTAAACTTGACATAGAAACATTCTCAAATCAACGAAATAAAATGTACCTATATAAGTTTAAAAATGGATTAGAGAAAAGATTGAATGAATTTTTTATAAAAAAATGGGTACATTTTATATTAAAAAAAAGGTACATTTTATATTAAAAAATGGTACATTTTTCATATGACAAATTGGTATATTAAAAAAATAGGTAAATATCAATTTTTTTTATCAAAATTTAATGGGTACAAACTTATTCTAATTTTATTTTTTATATTTTAGAAATGTTAGAATTGAAAATTGATTGGGAGTTTAATAAGGGTATGAGTATTAAAATTCTAAATCAATTACTAATTTTTATTATAAAAATTATGTAACTTACATGTAATTCATTAATATATTAATGATAGAGACTTTAATCAAAATCTAAAAAATTAATAAGGTTCTTGAAAAATTCATCATTCTCTGTTAAGATATAGATGAATATCAAGTTGATGATGGATCTCTCTTGCATTCAATGCGAACTCTACCATGGTAGACAAACCTCGTATGATCTTTGAAATTAATTATTTTTAATCCAGTCATGAATCATGTAACAAATTAAAACAAGCTACGGGAAGAGCTTGTAAGCATACTATACCACTCATTTTATTCCTGGGAAAGTATGCTTTTATAATGAAGACAATGGAAGGACCCCCCTTGGGCCTCCTTTGTACCCAAAAGAAACAAGAAAATTCACTTTTTAACATAACGTAGAAATAAGAAACAAAATCATTTTACTTTTTATATTCTCCCAACACTAAGATCACTTTACTTTACTCAATACACATTTAGTCTCATTAACATTACCCTCCATACAAATCTTACATAAAAGAACATGGAAAGGGATCCTCTCTGGATCTTTTCCACCTAATCCTCCTCATCAAACAATTCGGGCCCTTGAAATTTGATCCAACGGCTAAAAACACGGGCTCACTTTAAAAGTTATAATAACTTTAGCCGTTGGATCAAATTTCAAGGGTCCATATTGTTTGATGAGGAGGATTAAGTGGAAGGGATCCGAAGATGATCCATTTCTGAAGAACATAATGATAAAATAAATCATCAGATATAAAAACATTGAATTACTTGGATCCAAATAAGTCTCCAATTGATGTTTACCTTGTTTTCTAAAAATTAAAAATGCAAGTTTTTTTTCCATATATTCTACATGAAAACTGTGGAGATCGGGAAAAGTTTTGAGGGAGGGGAGGCTATTCATCCTGAGGGTCATGGCATACCACAAATATCTTGAGGACTTACATATGAGATTTGAGCCTTTTTTTATTTATTATTTTTATAGATCACTTGACAAGAGAGGTTGTCTACAGCAAGACTGAAACTTAGGTCATGATCTAGCGAAGAGAACGATGATTACCTACTCGACCAATCTCATTGGCATTTTACATGAAAAATGTGATTCGGTTAGATAAGATCAGTAACCTGAACAAACTTCTTCACGGTCTGTAGGATGTGTGATGTTGTACATTCTAAGTAAACTCGAATATCATCATCTGAAACGATTTTGTGCACTTTGTATAACGCAATGATGTAGATAAAATGGGTTGAAAAGGAAGATATATCATCATTTGGCAACCTAAATGTATTTTAAATATTGACAAAACGTTTTTGAAACGTGCAGTTAAAGAACTTGGGTCACATCATCCTGTGTGATTTATGTGAACATTGTTCTATGAAGGGACTAAAATGCTTTGAAATCATTATTGTTTATGAAACAAGTTCGTTGTGCATTCTTAACCTAACATCATTGATTAGTACATTGCTCATATTTTTCATAAACTTAAGTAGCCGAAGACTTATGTGATATGAATATTCAACTGTAAAATAAAATAGTTTAATATTTGATAAATTACATTTTTTCATACGATTTTTTGTAAACATAAGATGCCTTTGGAAAATCAATGAAAATGCGTGCCGCGCATTTGAGATGCACTTTATGATGAGTGCGCTAGTGATTTGGCCTAGTTTTAAAATTTATTAGGGCCAATATTCTAAATAGTAAAAAACATGAAAAGAAGAGAAGTGTACTGGTGTAGGAAATCCAATGCCCTCCCCCACAATTTGCACTAGCAACCAGCAAGGACCCCCTGAGAGCCACTGGCTCACGCGGAACACATCAAGGGTCGTGGCAGCATATTAGATGTCCGTTAGTAGGTCCCACCTCACGAAACAGTGGTGGATGAACCAACAGGATCCTTTTGGTTTGGATCCTAAGAATTCATGTATCTTGTCCGTTCATCATACATTGTGCAATCAGTTTTTATCAGATACTGTTTGTGTTTAATTTTAAATAAAAATATTTAAAATGATTTCTAACCGCATGATGTATGATAAATGGATACGATTTACGGATATTCAGATTCCTCACAAAGAGGATCCAGCAAGGATCCATATTCGTGGATGAAAATCATTATCTTTGCTATGTGGACCATAAAAGAGCAGTGCTATGTACAACAAAGTGAATCGAACTTTGAGTTTCAGGAAGTAAAGTGACAATTTTTGAGTTACAAGAAATAAATTGATATTAAAATTGAGTTCCAGGGGTTGCTAAAAATAATTAGTAAAATAATGCACAAATGATTATACGTAGATATTCACTAGTGAGTATCTTATATACTCATTTTCTAATTTGGTTCAATCACAAGATTGCATGTGTTCCTTATTTTTTAAAGACCAAAAAGAATTAATATTATATTCGGTATTCACTAGTGAGTACTCTATGAGCCAGTTTGAGATTGCTATTTTTTTTAACAGCTTATGTTGTACTTTAAGAATAATCAGTTACAAAATAAAGCAGTTGAGCATTTGATAAACTGAATTTTTAAAAGTGTCGTGTGTAAGAAAAGCAGTGTAAAAACATTTGGTAAATTTTAATGTAAAAGTGATATATTTATATACAATGACAAAAATAGACATGATAGTGTGGGCGATGACGACGACAACAATGGTGTGGTCAATGGTTGTGATGGTGGTGGTGCCAATAAAGGGGTGTGGTGGTTGGATTGCAAAGGTAACAATTAGTGGGCGGCGATAATGGCGATGGTTGCGATTGTTGTTGTGATGGTAGTGGTGGCGATTGCGGCAACGATGGTAGTGGCAGTTCTGGTTGTGGTGATAATGGTGGCGGTTATAGTTGTGGTGGTGGTTGTATTGATAGTGGTGGTGGCGGCAGCGTAATTGTGGTGTGGTGCTGGTGGTAGCAATGGCGGTGGTAATGACAATGGTGGTGTAAAAGGTCAAGGTTGTAGTGGTAGGTAGTGGTGATTATTTTGTTCTCGAAGGATAAAATGTGTTTATAAGAATAAATAATGTCATTTTTTTAAAATTAATAAGAGTATTAAAGGAATTAAAAATATTAATTAAAGGTTCAACTCTACTACTTTTATTAAAGTGATTTTTAAAAGTAACCTACAGGCTGGTTTTAAAAGTCAATGTTTAGAGGTCATTACTTTTAAAATAAGCAGAATAATTTATTTTTACCAAATACTTTTTTATTGCTTAGCTATAAAGTGAATCAGCTTTGGTGAAAAAAAGCAATACGAAACTGGTTCTATGTACTCATTTTATAATTTGTCCCAATAAAATGATGTCATATGTTCCTTATTTTTAAAGTTCAAGAATCAAAATAACATGTCTATTATTTTTAACAATAAAACATGTGTGAAAATATCATTGAATAAAATTAAAATGTGAGTACTCATTAGTGAGTACCCACGTATTATTTCAAATTATCTAACATGTCTATTATTCTTTTTAAATAATAAAACATGTGTTAAAATATTATGGCTAAACTGAAAAGGTAAGTATATAATCTACTCATTAGTGAGTGCCTAGGTATTATCCGTGCATAAATTTGTGGAAATAGATAAAAATGACCCGTTTTCTTAATCTTGGGACCAAAATAGGATTTTTCGAATATGCATAGAGCATGCACAACAATACGACATAAATATGATTTTTTTTAACCTTAAAATGACCAAATTGTCCCCATATATAAATGGGTAATTTCCTCCCACCCATAGGTGTGACAGCCCGTCCCGAAATTTTATTCTCGATGACGTGAAATGACGTAAATACCCTTGAGTGATGGGTGTGTGTTTTGTGTATTGGTTTAGTTTTAGGCCAATTATTTTATGCTCTAAATAATTGGAACCAATTATAACTAAGATTTCCTTAGTTTGTAATTGGTTACATTTGGACCACACACATATCACTTCTCTCTCTCTCTCTCAGAATCACTCTCTCTCTCTCTTCTCTCTTGTACGGACAAGACTCAAAACCCTTCGAAACTTGGCAGATCGAGGGATTTAAGCACACCTGTGTGTTCGTGAAGCTCAGACGAATCGATTGGTACCATTTTTAGGTAAGGAAACCTTCGAAATCACGTGAAAATCTTAACCCCGATTCGAGGTACTGTTCATGCAAACGTTAAATGTTGTGTTTTTGGAAATTCTAAGCTCTCAGGGAGCTTTGGGAGGTCCTCTAGAGGCTCGGAGCATTTCATTGGAGGTGTTTGGACGTCGAAATTGTGAGATCGGAACTTGGCCAGTTTTTCTTGAAAAATCCCGGTGAGATCCCGTGGTTTTTGGGGCTTGAAAGAGGTATAATTGTGTTCTCCTTGCTCAGGGCTTCATTTTGATATAAATTGCGTGAAAAATGGTGCAAGATCGACGAAGATATAACGATTCGAAAAATCCCTAGTTTTCTGGCGCCGGCGACGGTCGCTGGAGGTTTGAGGAAGAAGACGATGAAATATTCCGTCAAGTTTGACGGAATATTCCAATGTCGTCAGTTAAAGTTGACAATTTTCGTTAAGACATAACGGAATATTTCGACGAATATTCCTAACGCCGTTTGCTGTTCCGTTTCACGTGCCAAACACGTGGTCGGTGCGTCTTGCCGTGCACTCGCAGGCGCGTAGCGGCGTGTGGGGCACTGAAAAATTATTTTAAAAATTTGGGGATGTTCGTGAGGTTGTGTAGATCACGTTGGTATATTCATATACCCAATTTGAGCATTGTATGCGAAGTTATTACCTATTGTTGGTTATTTGCGTTAAATAACGTTTATTCAGTTATTTCGCATATAGGTGATACCTATCCAGATGACGAACGCCATCAATTGAAGCTCGGGGGTTACGACCCTTCGACTTATCTGTGAGTGGGCTTTTGTTTTCCGTATATACCTATATAAATGAGATTTTTCCCAGAAAATCAATTTAAGTGAAATGTGATATAAAATGTGATATGAAATGCCATGCAAAGTATATATGTATTTTGTTCATGCATTAGTAGTTGCATATAATGGTGATTGGTGCTGTGGACGCACAGGTAAGTATCAGGTGAGTATATATCGATGACAGAGAATGATTAATATGAAATGATGTTTATGTTGAGATGTATTGAAAGCTCATAAACCTGCACCCCAGTGTTAGTGCTCCCACCTAGAGTTAGAGGCACAGTTTTTCACGTGGATGTTCACCTCCCGCACCACACCCTCATCTTGGATCCAAGTTAGGTGCACAGTCTTGTCGTACAGACCACTTTCAGTGGGTTTGACTCGTAGGTGACCCGCGATTAGCGGACAGTCTTCATGTGATTGTTGCACTATAGCGTACTAGTTACACCCAGTCGTGTTGTATAGACCACCTTGAGTGGGTTCGACTCGTGTGCAGGATATATATATATATATATATATATATATATATATATATGATGATGATGAGATTTGATGAGATTGATTATGAGCTATAGTTTCAGCTGAGCTGATCACTCGGTTGACATGTTATCATCTATGATGAGTTTATTTCACCTGATATATGTATGTGATTTGATGAGATATATTTGGCATGGCATATACCTTGCATATCACTACTTTTGGCATGATTTTGAATTTATGAGTTGAGATGAGTATATATGTATATATGCTATTTTTCTGGGAAATTATATAGGTTTTACAGCGAGGGGTTAGAACCTTTGAAACAAGAAAAGGTTTTGAAAATATTTGTTTTTGCCCACTCATGCGTTTTGTTTTTCGCCCCTCCAGGTTCTAGGTAGCAGTGCTTTGGTGGTCACGAGGGATCCAACGGTGTTCTGACAGAATTCACAAAAGTAGGATTCACCTTCGAGTGTTATATCTTAGTCATTGTCCTTAACTGCAACTAGACATTCTTGTTGCTCTGAATGTGTATTTATACACTTAAACTCTCACTAGAATGTTATTTGGATAGTACGGCTAGTAGTTGGTTTTTATTTATTCGTATATCCATTTATCTTATAAGCTTCCGCACTGTGCACCTGGTTACGTCACTCTCACGTGACGGCCAGCACGCCCTCCTTGGGACGGGGTGTGTCAGTTTGGTATTAGAGCTTAGGTTGCAGTCCTGTATATCTTGAGAATTTCTTAGTGCTTTATGTCAGAACTATACTGCCTCGTAGAGAGTCACGTCGTTCAGATGAGCCTAATTTCCTGATATAGCTTAGTTAGGTAATCTATTGCTATTGTGATCTAGTCTATTATCCAAAGGCCTTCTCTTGAGACTGTTTATAAGTTGAAGCCGAATCTTTTTTTTTTTTGGGAAATGAAGAACCTGAGGGAATAGAGCGATGGCTCAATCATGTTGAAAAGACCTTTCATGTGATGCAAGTTAAGGGAATCTTCTTTTTATAAGGTGGGTTGAGACGACCACCTGGTTTCTGAGTATTGAATCTACATCCTGGTGGAGACAGTAGTCTTATACGATGTCACCAGAGGAAACAGCTGATTGAGAATTGTTTAAAGAGTTGTTTAAGAAAAGGTTTATTCCTCCGGCATATATTGATGGTAAGAAACAAGAGTTTACAAATTTGAGACAAGGAAAGATGACCAAGGTAAATGTCAGTCATCTCAAGGACCTCGCAAGACTCAGAGTTTCAAAAGAAGTGAAGCTAGTTCTAGTCTTTCCAGCGGAGGTTTTAGAGCCATTGGTCAGAGGCGAGGTAGTAGATTTACTGGAGGTTCCAGATTCCAGAGGCAGAGAGATGCTGGTAGAGGAAATGTACCTTTGTGTCGTAGGTGCAGTAATAGACACTTTGGAGAGTGTAGGCGAGAAAGCAGATGATGCTTTACATGTGGACAAATGAGACATAGAGCTGCAAATTGTCCCCAAAATCAGTAGATTCCCCAGAAGTCTTCTTTGCCACCACTAGCGCCGATTCAGCAGGTTCCTGGATCTAATAGTTATGGTCAGATATGCCGTGGTGAGAAAAGGCGAGGTATTTAAACTAATAGAGGTCGTGGGGGACGACAATAAGCCCAGGGACGTGTAACCATGTATCACCACAAGATGCTCAGAATCATTCAGACTTGATTATGGGTACGCTAAACATTTTTGGTCACTTTGCTAGAGTTTATTAATTATGATGCAGAAATTTTATGTTCTTGACGATGTTGCCAAAGAAAGTATTGCATGAACACGATCCAGGCGTGTATATGTATTTCCAAATGAGGGGTAAGATGGTAATATTGCACCCTCGAGAATTGTTACTTATTGAGACAACAGTGAGTTATCGGTATTGCGGGCTGCAGACCGTAACTTTAATAACTTATTCGTTGGATTCGTTAAGCAAGTAATCAGGGAGGTCATTATATGTTAGTATTGTGTTTATTCAGGGTGTTCAGTGATGGTAGAAGATGTAGTTATGACAGCGAATTTTATTCCGTTAGATATGGTGGATTTCGATGTTATTCTAGGCACAGATTGGTTGCATTATGATCGTGCTAAGATAAATTGCTACAGGAAATCAGTTACTTTCCATCGTCTTGGATTACCAGAGGTTACTTTTGTGGTTGAGCAAAGTGGAGTAAGGCATGGCGTTATTTCTGGTGTGAAAGCAAAGAGGTTGTTATCGAAAGGCTGTTAAAGATACTTAGCTCATGTGGTGTTGAATGATGTTGCTCTGAGTAGTGTGGTAGATGTAAAGGTAGTTAAACATTATCCTGATGTTTTCCCTGAGGATTTACCTGGATTACTGCCGGACAAAGATGTGGAGTTCATTATTGATTTGTCTTCAGGTACAGATCTTATATTATATAATGGCTCCTGTAGAGTTGAGGGAATTGAAGGTTCAGTTGTAGGAATTGGTTGATAAAGGTTTCATTCAACCTAGTACGCTACCTTGTGGAGCCCCAGTTTTGTTTGTGATGAAGAAAGACGGGACCTTAAGGCTATGCATTGATTATAGGCAATTGAATCGGTTAACGATTAAAAAACCGTTATCCATTGCCGCGCATTGACGATTTGTTTGATTAGCTTAGAGGTGCCTGTGTGTTTTCCAAGATTGATTTAAGGTTTGGTTATTAACCATTGAAGATCATCATTGAGGATGTCCCTAAGATAACTTTCAGGACCCGTTATGGTCATTACGAGTTTTTGGTGATGCCATTCGGATTGATGAGTGCACCTGCTGCTTTCATGGGTTTGATGAATGAAGTATTCCAGGAATATCTCGACAAGTTCGTTATTGTTTTCATTGATGATATTCTGGTGTACTCTAAGTCGAAAGCAGACCGTGCTAGACATCTTAAATTGGTGTTGTAAAGATTGAGGGAACATCAGTTGTATGCCAAGTTTAGTAATTGCCAGTTTTGGTCGAATCAAGTAACATTTTTGGGACATGTCGTATTTGCTCAAAGTATTCAAGTGGATCCTCAAAATGTAGCAGCGGTGGAGAATTGGGAACAACCATGAATCGTGACTGAGGTTCGGAGTTTTCTTGGCTTAGCAGGCTATTATAGACGGTTTATTAAGGATTTTTCAGTCTTTGCTTTGCCATTGATGGGATTGACGAGAAAAGAAGTTAAGTTTGAGTGGGATGAAATTGTGAGCAAAGTTTTCAGCTGTTGAAGTCTCATGAGATGAATTACCCTACTCATGATTTGGAATTAGCGGCTATCATCTTTGCTTTAAAGTTATGGAGACAATATCTTTTTGGTAAGAAATGCAAGATTTTTACGGATCATAAGAGTCTCCATTATCTGTTTACTCAGAGGGATCTTAATCTTAGGCAACGAAAATGGATTGAGTTGCATAGTGATTATGATTGCACGACCTGGGTGACCGTGCAAATGTTGTGGCTGATGCACTTAGTAGGAAGACTCCGGTGAGAATTAATGTTTTGGTTGCTTGTCATGTTCATTTTCTTACAGATTTGAGATCTACTGGAGTGGAACTCAGGGTGAAAGATCTAGAAGAAGCTTTATTGACTAATTTTCAAGTTAGGCCAATTTGGGTTGATTGTGTGCTTGAAGCTCAGGTGAATGATGGGGAATCTCAAGAAATAATTCAAGCTGTTGAGCGAGGTAAGAAGAAAGACTTCAGGATCAGAGAATCAAATGGCATGCTTATGCAAGAGAATAGAATGTATGTGCTAAATAATGAAGAATTAAAGAAAGAAATTTTGGATGAAGCACATTATTCGGCTTATGCAATGCATCTAGGAGGAACTAAGATGTATCATAGCATTCGACCATTTTATTATTGACTAGGTATGAAAAAAAAAGGAAATTGCTGAGTATGTAAGTAGGTGGATCATTTGTCAGCAGGTTAAAGCGGAAAGAAAGAAGCCTTTTGGATTGACGCAGTCACTTCCCGTTCCGCAGTGGAAATGGGAAAATATTACTATGGATTTTGTATACAAGCTTCCTCGTACACTGAATGATTATGATGGTATTTGGATGATAATTGATCGGCTTACTAAATCAGCTCATTTGGTTCCAGTGAGGGAGGAGTATTCTTTAAGTCGATTAACTAGAAATTGTTTATAGCAAAGATTGTTAAGTACCATGGAGTTCTAGTGAGTATTGTATCGGGTTGTGATTCCAGGTTTACTCCTAAGTTAGGATAACGTTTCAGGAGACTTTGGAGGATATGTTGAGATCTTCAGTATTACAGTTTGGTGACGCTTGGCATAAGCGGTTAGATTTGATAGAATGTGCCTACAACAATACTTTTCATTCGAACATTGGTATGGGGCCAATTGAGACACTTTATGGCAGAGCTTGTTGTACACCCTTGTGTTGGTCAGAGGTTGGCGAAAGAATGCTAGTGGGCCCTGAGATTGTGGAGGAGACTACTCAGAATGTTCAAGTAACTAAGTCTAACCTGAAAGCGGCGCAGGATCGCCAGAAAAGCTTAGCAGACAGTCATGCCACTGACAGAGTGTATTAAGTTGATGATTGGGTATTTCTGAAGTTATCATTATGGAAAGGAGCAGCAAGGTTCGGGAAGAAGGGTAAGCTGAGCCCTTGGTACATCGGACCTTACAAGATCATCGAACGAGATGTGAAGTTACTTATAGGCTTGAGTTGCTTTCTGAATTGTCTAAGGTACATAATGTGTTTCATGTTTCGATGCTTCGACACTGTGTCTTAGATCATTCGCATGTGATACCTCCTCAACCATTGGAATTAACCCATAAGTGTGACAGCCCGTCCAGAAATTTTATTCTCGATAATGTGAAATGACGTAAATACCCTTGAGTGATGGGTGTGTGTTTGTGTATTGGTTTAGTTTTAGGCCAATTATTTTATGCCCTAAATAATTGGAACCAATAATAACTAAGATTTCCTTAGTTTGTAATTGGTTACATTTGGACCACACACACATCACTTTTCTCTCTCAGTCCCGTACTCTTTCTCTTTCTCTCAAAATCACTTTCTCTCTCTTCTCTCTTGTACGGACGAGACTCAAAACCCTTCGAAACTTGGCAGATCGAGGGATTTAAGCGCACATTTGTGTTCGTGAAGCTTAGACGAATCGATTGGTACCATTTTCAGGTAAGGAAACCTTCGAAATCACGTGAAAACCTTAACCTCGATTTAGGGTACTGTTCATGCAAACATTAAATGTTGTGTTTTTGGAAATTCTAAGCTCTCAGGGAGCTTTGGGAGGCCCTCTAGAGGCTCGGAGCATTTCATTGGAGGTATTTGGACGTCGGAATTATGAGATCGAAACTTGGCCGGTTTTTCTCGAAAATTCCCTGTGAGATCCCGTGGTTTTTGGGGCTTGAAAGAGGTATGATTGTGTTCTCCTTGCTCAGGGCTTCATTTTGATATAAATTGCGTGAAAAATGGTGCAAGATCGACAAAGATATAACGATTCGAAAAATCCCTAGTTTTCCGACACCGGCGGCGGTCGCCGGAGGTTTGAGGAAAAGACGACAGAATATTTCGTCAAGTCTGACAGAATATTCCAACGTCGTCAGTTAAAGTTGACGATTTCTGTTAACACATAACAAAATATTCCTAACGCCGTTTGCTATTCCGTTACACGTGCCAAGCAAGTGGCCGCTCGTGGCCGACGCGTCTTTCCGTGCACTCGCCAATTTGAGCACTGAAAAATTATTTTAAAAATTTGGGGATGTTCGTGAGGTTGTGTAGATCACGTTGGTATATTCATATACCCAATTTGAGCATTGTATGAGAAGTTATTACCTATTGTTGGTTATGTGCGTTAAATAACGTTTATTCAATTATTTCGCATATAGGTGATACATATCCAGAGGACAAACGCCATCAATCGAGCCTCGGGGGTTACGACCCTTCGACTTATCTGTGAGTGGGCTTTTGTTTTTCGTAAATACCTATATAAATGAGATTTTTCCAAGAAAATCAATTTAAGTGAAATGGGATATGAAATGTGATATGAAATGCCATGCAAAATATATATGTATTTTGTTCATGCATTAGTAGTTGCATATAATGGTGATTGGTGCTGTGGACGCACAGGTAAGTATCAGGTGAGTATATATTGATGACAGAGAATGATTAATATGAAATGATGTTTATGTTGAGATGTATTGAAAGCTCATAAACCTGCACCCCGGTGTTAGTGCTCCCGCCCAGAGTTAGGGGCACAGTCTTTCATGTGGATGTTCACCTCCCGCACCACACGCTCATCTTGGATCCAAGTTAGGTGCACAGTCCTGTCGTATAGACCACTTTCAGTGGGTTCGACTCGTAGGTCACCCGCGATTAGCGGACAATCTTCAAGTGATTGCAGCACTATAGCGTACTAGTTACACCCAGTCCTGTCGTATAGACCACCTTGAATGGGTTCAGCTCGTGTGCAGGATATATATATATGATGATGAGATTTGATGAGATTGATTATGAGCTATAGTTTCAACCAAGCTGATCACTCGGTTGACATGTTATCATCTATGATGAGTTTATTTCACCTGATATATGTATGTGATTTGATGAGATATATTTGGCATGGCATATACCTTGCATATCACTACTTTTGGCATGATTTTGAATTTATAAGTTGAGATGAGTATATATGTATATATGCTATTTTTCTGGGAAATTATATAGGTTTTACAGCAAGGGGTTAGAACCTTTGAAAAGAGAAAAGGTTTTGAAAAGATTTGTTTTTGCCCACTCACGCGTTTTGTTTTTCGCCCCTCCAGGTTCTAGGTAGCAGTGCTTTGGTGGTCACGAGGGATCCAACAGTGTTCTGATAGAATTCACAAAAGTAGAATTCACCTTCGGGTGTTATATCTTAGTCATTGTCCTTAACTGCAACTAGACGTTCTTATTGCTCTGAATGTGTATTTATACACTTAGACTCTCACTAGAATGTTATTTGGATAGTACGGCTAGTAGTTGGTTTTTATTTATTCGTATTTCTATTTATCTTATTAGCTTCTGCACTGTGCACATGGTTACGCCACTCTCACGTGACGGCCAGCACGCCTTCCTTGGGACGGGGTGTGTCAATAGGTCATTTGCACTTTTCTCCAAAAATCTTTCTCGCCTAATTCCTAGCTCGAAGAATCCTAATCCACCCATCTTCTTCATCCAATAGCACTTTCTCTAACCCACCCATCTTCCTCATCCAAGCTCTCTCTCTATCTCTCTCTTTCTCTCTCCACCCAAGTAATCGACCTCACAACTCTCAAATCCATAAATTTGAGCTCGCAAAATTCGTTTTAGTTCAATTCGAAGCCTCCAGTCAGTGGCGACTACTTTGAATTCGAGCAAAAGCCTCAAATTCTGAAGTAAACAAATTAAAACCCACCACCCGGACCCTGGATCTAGTCAGCGTGCTCGAACCAGGCCGTCGAGAAGTTAGTTGCAATTCAAAAAGTGATTTCAAACGAAGACAAGAAGAAGCACTACTAGGGAGTCTGACAAAGGCCATAGGGCAAGTACGCGGCGAAGGTCTGGCTGGGGATATTCGAGATGGGATAGAGGAAACAAGGGCTTACGATCGAGCGGCGTTCAAGCTTCGCGGCACCAAAGCGATTCTTAACTTGATTTAATTTATGGGATTCAACTTTATATGAAGAATCGAAGATTCAATAATTTGAATTTGGTATCAATTTTGATTAAATTCAAATATTTCAAGGATTTGAAAATTGCAGTTTGAGTGGTCATGAAAGAACCTAACTGAATCAAAGGAAATTGTTTCGCGAACTCATTCACTTTCTTCGTATTTGAAGGTCCTGCCTCTGAATCAAATGAAAAAAGTAGTAAAAATACGCACTTATACACTGTATGTACACAACATGCACATGACATGGTCACAAATCTGAGCTCAACACGAAAACCCAGAGCTCATAGCTCTTTTTTCAAATATTGCTAACTATTATATGATAATAAATCACATAAGGACTATGTATCCTTGTTATCTTCAGTGCATACCATGTCCTAGACTACGTTAATGTAAAGAGTATAAAATATGTAAATACGCACCATATACACCATATGCACACCACATGCACACCATATGCACAATACATGAACATGATATGCATAGAACGGGAGATCGAGTAACGAGCTGCTTTTCGCATTAAAACATAATTGTTACGTATATAAGGTTACAGTGATAGTTTGAAAAGTCTTGTTACGTATATCAACCACTCCTTAACCATGCACGTGAAAAATATGATACTTGTTGTTGTTATTTCATGGACACGTATGACTCTTACACTACTACAAAAGGGTCTTATTGTGTCGGTGGGTGGTATCGCTTTTATACAACATAGTGGCGGATAAGACATTCTGACACCCACTTAATATAGTGTCGGAGTTACTATTGGTTATAACCGACATAAACTGTTAATGTCACTTATAACTGACATTAATTTTAATATTTTTAATACTAGTGTCGCATAGTGTTAGTGAATATATCGTTTTGATGGGATACGCAGCCTACGAAACTAATTTCAACGATCTAACCGTCAAACTTGTTTGTATATGCTTTGAGATCACATAAGCCAAAAATTGCAAAAAACAAACATTCAGAGATCAAGTAACGGGACAAAACTTTTCGACGTTGTCGTTTTGTTATCTACCAAATTCATATATACTTAAGTTAAATTTTTTTTAAATGGCGGGTCACTAAACTTTTGCAAAATTTCAAACATTGTGAAATTTGAAATTTTCACACCACTCTAGACTCCCGCACAAAATTCTAAATATAAAGGAAGATAACACAATCCCTACAGCAAAGTAGCTCATTCTTTGCTCATTTTTCGCAACCACAATAGCAGCAGCAGCAGCAGCAATCACCGTTTCAAATTCAACAGAGCCCAAACCATGTACAAATTTTGTGTACAAATTCTTCAGATTTTAATATTTATTTTGGCTTCTTCTCTTAGATGTATTTTCAGTAAACAAGTCGCCAGTGCAGTACTTCATGCAATTTCTGGGTTTATAGGCGTTTTTTATTGGGTGAAGAAAAGTAGGGATTAGGGATGGGTAGGACTTAAATCCAACTAAATTAGCACTTTAATTTTATGAAATCCTTCATCACCCCGACTTAGGAAACCGAATGGCGGTCTTGTATGTTGGGTTTGGAGTTAGGATGGTGTCGCACGGGGAACATCATGGTTTTTAGCGAGCTGGCGATGGAACTTGATGTTCTAGTCCTTAATTCAACCCATCAACCCTCCCATTCAATATCTGGTAATGTTTTCAAGCCTTGCATATTCGAATCAACTTGGAATCCAAGGTTTAAAACGCCTGTAATTTTCTGTTCTTCAATTCTAGCATCTGGCAATTTCCTCCTGCAGAACTCCGACGAGTTCTAAATCAAACCTGTCCCAAATTATGGAATTTCTCATCTGAGGTAATGTCTTCTTGCATCTCGGATTAAATATGGGTTCGAAATCTGGGTCTCTAACCTTTGTGATTATTTGTTCTTTACCCTAGGTTCTGATGTGGAGCTCCGGTGAGGAACTCGGTAATGTTGAGGGTCCCATGAGCTCGAATGGGTTCTCATTAAACATTTCATGCACTACATGTTTGAATTTACCTAAATTTGGAGGTGCTAACCTATGTATAACTTTCGTTAATTCCCCAGAATTGTTCCAGCAACACCTGTTATTGAACTCCCATGGTATCAGAACATCTAATGAGTTCTGGATTAAATTCGCTTTAGAACCATGAAATCCTGCAGCGGGTTAAGCGCTAAGAAAAGAAGGTGAGGATTGAGAGAGGGTAAAGAAGACGATGAAAAAGAAAGAGTTCTGGAAAGAGGCAAAAAAAAAAAACCAATTATTAGGTGGTGTCGCTTATAGGCGACATTATAATGGTTATTTTATTTATCCAATTATCAGGTGGTGTCGGTTTGGACCGACACCAGTCTGGTCGCTTGTCTCCGACGCAATCTTCAATGTCATTTTTAAGCGACGTTGTTGTTCGTTTTTATTTTATATTACTTTGCTTCTTGGTGGCGGATTAAGGGGGCTAAGCGACGTCAATACCCTTTTTTGTGACAGTAGTATTGGCGTCGGTTCCACTATGCGACATTGCACGATTTAATGTCGGATTTTTACCAAAAATTTGACAGTAAGTGATGTTTTTTGTTGGTTTTATAGCGCCACTGATATCCTTTTTTGTAGTAGTGTTAACGTCCTCTAAGCTTTTTCTTAATTTTGCTTTTCGCCGATGCCAACTAGGTTGTGGTCATACTTGCTAAATTTCGGGGCACAACATATGTGCATCATAATTAGTGAGCATTCCCACTTCTCATATTAAGATGTAGCCATGCACACCATATGCACATTACGGAAAAAAATTCACAAATTTCTGCAATTGAACACTTGAACTAGAAATTGTTTCATCCTAGTTTTATAGCACGTCAAAACTTAAAATTTATTCCACAACCCATAGCCTCAACATGAAATACAAACCCTAATTTAATTTCTAAGCATTAATTCGTCTTACAAACAACTCATTTATTCCATAAATCATTGATGAAGGAACTTGGAACTCAACACCCTACATTACTATGCCTGCCGAAGTTACAGTCGCCAGAAAAAAAGAGGAACTTTCGGGTCAAATAGAAAATATGGTACAAACGTCATATCTTTAAGGATGGAACAATTTGTTGTGTTTAGTTATGGAAGAATAACACATATAGCTCATATATTTGAGCTAAAACCTAAAAACCCCGACCTTGCTCTTCTCACCTCTCTCTCGACATCCATGTGTTCGAAATCAAAAGAATGAGATCAACCCAAAACCCAGCTCACTATTGTCACCTCTCTTTGGGTTTCTCTCTCTTCGAAATCCTAGCTCAGAGATCTGAGCTCAACCCAGAAACCCAGAGCTATCTCGACATCCTTCTCTTCCAAATGAGGTAAGTGATGCAATGAGCTGAGGGTTTTTAGTTTCTATATATTGGTATTTTAGTAATTTTGATTTTGTGCATGATGTGCATGGCTTATGCATGATCGGTTTATCCTATTTCTATCCCAAGATTAGGAAAATGAGTTATTTTTGTTTATTTCTCTAAATTTAAAGACATTATAAGTGATGTGACAAGTACGCAATGAAAAAGGACAGCGGGACCTACTATTTCATGAATCTTCGACTCTTTGAGTAAATTGATGTCCTGCAATCCCGCTCTCTCCCTGACTCTTCTTACCAAAACCAAACCTTAACTTTTCTGCAATCTCTGCCGCCGGCTCCTTGCTCCTGCTTGGAGTCGGCGGCATCCACTCTTCACCCTCTTCCAAGCCTCTCTCCCCTCCTAACCCTCTGCCAACCGCTCTGCCTCTGTTTTTCACCCTTCACTCCCTCCCCCTTCCATGCCCCACCCCTTCCCCCACATCTTCTCATTTCCCCTCATCTCTTTACCCTCTCTTAGTTTCAATTGCGCCTCATCTCCCTCCCCCATAGTTCTTTCCCACTATCTGTTTCAAGGTTTTTTCCTTGATTTGGAGCTTGATTGGCGGTTGGGGTAGGCTTTGTGGTTGTTGGTGGGTTGGTTCCACTTCCATCAGCTTGTTTTCATGGCTATGATGCTCTCCTCTCAAATTTGGTGGTTGCATCCTTGCCCGCTCAGATCCTGCAGACCCACTGTCTTAGGCGTTCAATGACGGCATCGCTGTCTTGTGCAACCATAACAGGTGACTCCGCCTTGTGCAACCTGATCTTCTCAGGGATGTTGTGGAGTTCATTAGTGTGCTAACGGTGTGGTCCTAGTTTGGGTCTTGGTCGATGCGATGAACTGACCGAGGGTTCATTTCTTTCTCGAAGTAGTATGTAGTTGGTTTTGTTGCCTCGCCCTGTAAATTATGATCGTGTGTTTTGTGGTGGCTGGATTTGTCTTCACTTTATGCGATTAGTATGTGGTCTCGTCTTTCAACGATGACTTATTGTGGTCTCGCTTGCGATGACTCTAGGTGGCCTAGCACTTGTGCAATGGCCTATGTGTTTGCCAGTGTTAATTTGTTGCTTCTATCGTGTTTTTGTGACAAATTCGTACTGGAGACATCTTGTAAGGTAGGGCAGTGCTTGTGGTAGCCATTTAGGAGTTTATTATTGTTTGTTTACTTGCACAAATTTACTCCAGATCAATTTCTTGATCATTGGAGCTTATGTAACCGATTGGCAACCCTTGTAATTGTTTGTGAAGTTCAATGAAATACTACTCTCGTTTCTTGTTCAAAAATAAAAAAACTCGTGTGAGTAAATCATGCACTGCCTTACCCATCAAACTGTAAGGATTCGCGTACCGAAATAGCGTAGCTCCCGCGTTAATTTGGTGTGTGAATAAGAATGATTTTGCATAAACATGTTGAATTCTTTATCTGAGAAAAGACGTGGGTTTGTTAATTGCAGGGATTTCATTTCATGTACAAATTTGGAGCACTAGTTCATAACGTATTTCTTATCCAACTTGTCTAAACGCTTATATTAGATTATTTGTGATTGTTTTAGACCAAACCAAGACCAAACCAATCTATTTAAGTGAAGCCATTCAAGCGAAATGTTTGGTAATTTCTACTTAAACTCAATCAAGTTATAGATAGTTCATTATTATGTTACCAAATGAAGCGAGCGCTCTGGTAACATATATGAATAACTAAATGACCTCCAACTTAATTGATTTATTGTACACAATCTTTGAATGATCATCATGAAAATGTGTAGATTATATTATGACATGTGTACAATACAGGTCGTTAATCATAATTTGGTGGACAATAGAGAATGAAATAAGTGAAACGAGTTCACAATTATTGTGGCATCCTGAATCACTAATACTTGCCCTTATATAAAAGTTTTTCTCGATAGCCATATATTAATGGTTTGAAACGCCACAATGAAAATAAACTGGTCACATGAAAGTCTCTCTTGCACCTCTGCAATGGACACATATATTGTATAAGTTTATATTTTCTTCGGATAGACTTATGTGGTATAGTGTACAAATAACAAGATGTTCCATACACATGACGCAAACATATGTATAAATTTATTTCAAATCGACATTGTATTTTGACACAAACGCTTTGTACCGTATAGTATATCTATAACATATAATTAGTATAATATTGTTTTCATATTCTTGAGGAAAAAAACAGAGACTGACACAGCTACTATTTTATAGTTGATTTGTATCTCTCGTGCTCAGTTTCCAAGTCCCCTCAGTCCCCACTCCCCATACCAAAATTGTCGTTTTTAGCTGTATTGAACCCCATTCGCCATCCCTCTCAAGTGCTCGCCTCCCTCCCTCCAGTCACTCTATCTCTCTGTCTCTCTCCCATAAACCCCCTGCATTGTCCTCACTTCCAAAGCCTCCAACATCACCGCCATCCTCCTCCCTCGTAGGCCGCCGCCAGCCTCCAACTTTGTTTTAGAATAAAGTCCCAACACAGAGAAAAAAATTATAACAAGCTCCACATGGATCCCTTCTTTACATCCTTCCCTTCTCTCACCGTCACCCTTGTTCTCTTACTAGCCATGGCTTCCACAGGTAAAGCTCCAAACTTTCACTCTCTCAGCCTCTCTGCTTTCATGGGTTTTCCGTAATTTCATCTGGGTCACTCTCCAAACTCACATTTTCACTAACACCTTCACAACTCTCGCTCTCTGTCTGTTTTGTTTTTCAGGTGTATTAGCGACGACATTCACATTCGTCAACAGATGCGATTACACAGTGTGGCCCGGCATTCTCGCTAACGCCAACAGTCCTAGTCTCGCCTCCACCGGATTCGAGCTTCCCAAACAAACCGGCCGCACCTTCCAAGCCCCAACCGGCTGGTCCGGTCGTTTCTGGGCCCGAACGGGCTGCAGTTTCGACGGATCCGGTTCCGGCTCCTGCACCACCGGCGACTGTGGCTCTGGCCAAGTCGAATGCAACGGCGCCGGAGCCTCCCCGCCTGCGACGCTTGCCGAGTTTACTCTCGGCACCGGAGGACAGGACTTTTATGACGTTAGCCTCGTAGACGGGTACAACTTGCCCGTTTTCGTCGAGGGGACCGGCGGGTCGGGTCAGTGCGCCTCGACCGGGTGCTCCTCCGATCTGAACAGGATGTGCCCGAGCGAGTTGAGAGTCGGCGACGGCGACGCTTGTAAGAGCGCGTGCGAGGCGTTTGGGACTCCCGAGTATTGTTGCAGTGGCGCGTATGCTACACCCAACACTTGTAGCCCGTCGGTTTACTCGCAGATGTTTAAGGCGGCGTGCCCCAAATCGTATAGCTACGCTTACGATGATGCTACGAGTACGTTTACGTGCACCGGCGCTGATTATACGGTGACGTTTTGCCCCTCTTCCCCAAGGTAAAGGAATTAAAGCTATATGCTTTTGCTTTATTGTCTCACAAGCCTTTGTAGGACGTATTTCATCAGTCGGGATTTTCATTTTAAAATTTATTCGAGCGGGATTTGAATACAAGACCTTATAAGTTCCTGACTTGTTATAAAACAGCAACAAAGTTAAAGATTATTCTCTAAAAATTATAAACTAAGATCTAATATTCTCTCATTTTGTGATTTTCACTTTGTTGTGGATGATTTAATGGCTAATTGCCACCATGCTGCCAAAGATTCTCTTTTTAATGTTTGATTTTGTTTATAATATTTGGGTTTTTATTTAATTAATTTAGGTTGTTGGGGTTGCTTTTGCATGTGAATATGTATTATTTTCATCACTTTGGACTGTCACACTATAAGGTTTGTGATAAATTGGTTGTTTTATATGCTTTATTTTCCCTAACATTTGATCATGTGGGTATGCAGTCAGAAATCTTCTAGAGATTCAACCACACCAATGACAGCAACACCATCACAAGGGGCTGCTACTACGGGGTCGGATCCCGGGTTCACTTATTCAGATTCAGGTGCCGGCTCGGGCGGTGCAGTGTCCGGTTCTGGTACAGGTACGGGTACTGGGGCAGGTTCTGGCACGGGGGCTGGTGAAGCAATGCTGGCAGATGGGTCATGGTTAGCTGGTTTGGCCATGGGAGACTCACCTAAGACAGTGCCTCTCCCCACTCTGCACTCAACACTTACTACCTCAGCAGCTTTATGTGTCGTCTTGTCCTATCTTTACTTGTAGGCCATAACTTTCATGCACCCGTTGCATGAGACGAGTGTCGAACATTTGTTAGATCATGTGAGTAGCACATGACGATAAATGTTAAAACAACGGGCGCGGGTAAGTTTCCTTCCAACTCTATGATCCCTTGTCTTGTTGGTCTGCAATGTGAATTCTTCAGAGGTTTTGAGTGTTTTAGTGTCACCGGCGTTTTGCCTTTGGTAGGAAAAGCTCACAGATTCATCAAGATTGTAAAATCCATTAAGATTCCCTCATCATTGTGACATACGCATAAGAAAGTTGTTCATTTTCTGTCTTTGACTTCTGTCAAACCAAGACGCTAAGGTGACAGTTTTTCAAATTAATTATGCGACATTACGTGGAAAACCTATAACACTAGTGTCGTGTAATTAGTCCGGGATTTCAAACCGGCATTCCGAGTTGTAGTCAAGCCCTTTATGTAGTAGTAGATGCCCTTTTTCTTCCCACTCAAGGCTCGTCTGAAAGTTCTGCCGGTATGTACTTATTAAAGCAACAAATGAGGATTGAGAACCGTTCTTTTAATCTTTAGATGGCTTTAGAACGGGGAATTAGCTTGAATGATTGGGTTTGGACATTTGGTTGTAGAAATACTGTCTTTAATAATGACGATGTATTTGATCATATATCGATGACACAGCGATGACGTATTCATCAGTTTTTTAATCTTCAACTGGATATTTGTTTTTGGGTTTTGTTTTCTGCTTTGATTTTTTATCAAAAGAAATAGAATTTAGTCGTGGCTGTGAAGGTTTCTCTTGAAAAGGAAGTGTATAATACTATAATGTGAATGGGGGAGTACAATTGTAGGCTGCTTTCCGTTTGACAGAGAGGCACCACTTTGCAGGCATTTCAAGTTTATGTTTACTATCTGTCTACCCTCTTTTCTTATGACTTGTGAGAGTTCAAACCTTCAAGGTTCATATTTTTTGGGACAGCTTGTTGGAGTAAATTCTGAATACGTGCAATCACATATCAAAAAACATGTCGTGTTCATGAGAGTTGCGTTCTTTGCTCACCCATTCTTACCAAATATTGAGCAAAACTGATGTACAATAAAATCTCTATAAACGAATATTACTGGGACTAAGAAAAACTATTATTATTTTAGAGAATAAATGAACAGTTATTAATTTAAGAAGTCTCTTTTTTTCTTTTTTTTAACAATGGTGCATGATATCTTATAAAAGCAACAAATGTACATATATGACTTTAAATTTGTAAGATAATTTAAGAACTAAATCAAGTTTTTTTTTTTTTTTTTTTTTTTTTTTTTTTCCCAAAATATACTTTAGAGGCATATTTTGAGAAGTTGAATTGAGAAAATGTAACTTGTTTTTTTAAGATAAATCTCAGTTTACTATTCTCAAGTTTCGTGGTTTTCAACATTTAGTACATGAAATTTTTTTCGTCCCGAAGTCATACCTAAAGTGCTAATTTTGGAACAGTCTCATACATCCGTTAATCAGACTGTTAAGTCTTTTGTTAATTGATGACGTGACGTTCATGTAGACAATGATTGGACACCACGTGTCATTTAAGGATCCACATGGAAATTTAAAATTCAAATTAATTAATTAAAAAAAAGCCCCAGAACTCCCTTCGTCTTCCCCACCCTCCACGGCTCCCCCCCTCCATCCCTTCCACCTCTCACCCACCGACACCCTTTCCCTTCCCTGATACCCACCCCTACCACCAAGCCATTTCTCCTTCCCCAAAAACCCTCCCTCTTTTATCCTCCCTCGCCCCTTCCCCTTCCCTGATACACCCAGAGAATTCGGGACCAGCTCTCTCTCAAGAGCCGATAATATGTTGACCCTGCCGCATCGTCACCAGAGCTCGGGTGGTATTCTAACTCTGTCTGCTCACCGTCGACTGAAACACTCCCAATCACCAAATTCTTTGCGTGTAAACCCTACAATCCCAATTTCTGGGACCACAATCTTCAACTCAGTGTATCTACAATCCCATCAAAATTAAACAAAATCAAGCAACTTAAACACTAACCATGCAGAATCACAACAATTTCTGGCTGCCAAAGATGTCTAAGATCCAATTTTTATCAAAAACAAAACCCAATTCACAATTTCCCCGAATATCAAAACCCAATTCGAATTTTCCCAAAACCCATAGAGATTCGCCACGAAATCAGTGAACATGCAACAGTATATTCTTCCTTTTGTGGGTGTTAATGCAGGGGCAGAGACGAACCCGTAAATGCGACGTTTATCGACGTCGATGGAGAGGCAGAGCTTCTGGTGGCAGACGACGGGCCCGGAGTTTTCAGGCTTGGCGTCTTCGTTCTTGGGTTTTCGGGGCTTCGCCATGGATGTACGGAGTCCTAGAGAGGGGGAAGCAGAAGTAAGGCGAATCGAAGACTCCGGAACACGAATCAGAAGCAAAATTGCAGAGTTCGGATTCAGATTGCGGGAAACATCACAAACCCTAGAGGGGGAAGGAGAAGTAAGGTGAGGGAGAAGGTTTGGGATATGGAGGGAATTTATAATTTTTTGAAAGGGGCCACTGGGGTTCTAGCGGGAAGGTGCCACTGGGGCTGAAACGAAAGGGAGGGAAGGATCGATGTGCGGTGGGGGCAGAGGGAGAAGGGAGGGAGAAGAAGAAGAAAGCTTCTTCTCTTTTTTTTTTGTGATTTTTTAATGTTTAATTTGTAATTTTTGTAATTTTTAATATCTATGTGGGACCTTTATTGACACGTGTCATCCAGTTATTGTTCACATGAGCGCTACGTCATTAGTTAACGGGAGACTTAACAGCCAGATTAACAGATGTATTAGACTGTCCCAAAATTAATATGACTCTGTGACGAAAAAAACTTCATGTACCAAATGTTAAAAACCACGAAACTTGAGGGTAGTAAACTGAGATTTACCTTTTTTTTAATATATACAATATCTACACTATGAGAGTATGAGAGTGGACTCACAATGGGTTAGCCATAATACTTTGGTTCAAATTCTCCTTTAACGTGAAATGAACTTAAAGACTATCACTTACAAATAAGTTTTTAAAGTAAAAAAAAAATCCTAAATATTATGAATATTTATGTGTTTTTTCTTTTACGTATCTAGTCACTTATTAATTTATACATTCGTTAGGCCTTAAATGATTTATAAGCAAGGTTATAAGTTTAGTATACCGGCTCGAGTTGAGACTAGAATATTTTATTATAAGTAATGCTAAAGAAACTAAATTTGTAAACAAAATTATGTAAATTAAATGATGTAAAAGTTGATGATTGTATTATGACTTATGTGTTGATAAACGTGCTCATTTCTATTGGTGATATATCATTTAGTTTGCAAATTTTATCTATAAATTTTGTCTCTTTAGCATTATCTTTTTATTATTTAACTAATGTTATACAAATTGTTATACAACGTTGAGTATACAATAAATATTGAGAATTGTTATACAACGTTGAGTATACAATAAATATTGATAATAACAGTTTCGTAAATATTATAGACACAAGATGGAACGAAACCCCAAGTTATTTCCATGTTATAATTTTGGTTAGGTGAGATAGTGCATTGGGGTTGAAGTCGTTAGTTGGATTTTAAAGGGAAATAACTTAATCGTGAGTGGGTGTTGGGGACCCAAGAACAAATACAAATCAAATCTTTACAAATCCTCAAAATAAAAAGGGATTTGGACCAAAAGTGGCACATTTGTGCAAATAACGATATTATCTACAATTTAGCCTTACAATGGATTAACCATAATGTAGTTCAAATTTACCTTTGACGAGAATTGAACCTAACATATTTCACTTACAAGTGAAGAGGAATATCACTAGACTATGAATGATTCTAAGTGAATATGTAAGGATAATATTAGAGAGACTAACTTTTTTAAACTAAATTTGAAAACCAAATAATATAGTTGTTGATGATTAAATTATTAATTAAATGCTAATTAACACACTTATTTTTTATTGATGACATATTATTTAGTTTGTAAATTTGATTTAAAATTTTGATTTCTTTAACATTACTAATTATAGGACTTGGCTTCTCTGCCCTCTCACTTCCCATACATTTCCGTCCTTTCATATTTGTGCGGTCACGATTAAACCACGTCAACATTTTGTATTACTATTACTTTTTGTCTTATTATCTCTATAAAAAAAAATCAATATAAAATATTGCTTAACCATGATCATATAAAATAGGAGGTGATGAGAGTGTATGGGAAGTGGAAGGGCAAAGAAGCCGGGTCCCTAATTATAATTTATAAGCCCTCAGCTTTTCTTCCCATAAAAGGAACATGATGTTGACACTGTTGAGATGAGAATTTAGGTTTTCTTTGGCCCACCTTTGAAAATTTTCGTATAACTTCAGACCACTCTTTGGACCAATCTTTGCACAATTTGCGTTGTGATTATGTCGATGGAGGCGGATAGCTAGTTTGGCAGAAGCTTTTTAAACTTTTAGATAAAATATTTTTAAAAACAAATTTTAGTAAGAATGCAGATTAATTTTTGAAAAACATTTGATGTATTCTCAACAAGAAGTACATAATTTATTTTTTTAACAGGAAGCATTTCAAGTATTTTTAAAATTCAAAATCATTTTATCTAAAAATGATTTCAATCATTTTAAAACAATTGCCAAACCAGACCTTAGTCCTAACATAAGTTTTTCTTCTTTTCTTTTGCCAAAATTTAACAATAAATTTTTCATTATGCCTGAAACACAAGTGGTATATTACGTGTTATTATATAAATCGTAGAAAATTTTATTTTTCTAAGTTAATTTTTTAACACAAGTATCTCACCACTTGTATAGTGACTCGTGAAGTACCATCCCGTGTTCTGAGCACATTGAAAATCTCTCGAATTCTATAGTACACTGTTGTACGAGATATGCCGAATCTAATAACATAGACTTACAACTAGGCATGACATTAGAGTGTTTGATCATACGATGGATGATTTGAGTGGGTGAGTGACTCATTGTAACCTCTGTGGAGATCAAATGAAGCATAATGCCCCAAGCCCTCGACTTAGTAGGATAGACCACACCTTTAGTAGGTGAGTAGCAAATCACCTTAACGTGAATGACACTGGTGTATGGGATATATGGTGTGTTAAATAATTGGATTTCAACCATTTCAATATAGCTATTTAAACACTGATGCAACTCCAGACACCATACACCACTGGTGCATTGTAAAATAAAAACCATTTTGTGCTAAGTGTGATATCAGGTAAAGAAAACGTAACGTATAATCTCAAATGCAGAGATAAATATTTTCAATCACTCAAAGTTACAGATTTTTGCGTTTTGAAGGGAGTTTTGTATGGTTAATATTCTTCATTCACTCTGAATAATGATGTTGGGTTTTGTTGATCTGACGTAGTGATGCAGATTGCAGCCATCAGATTTCATTGAACAAAGGGACTCATAATGTTATAGTACTAAGCAGTTACTCCATTAATTAAAACGTGGGTCCTTCCCTTCCCACCGAATCAAACCCTACCAATTTATTGCATTCTAATGATCCCTCTTGATGCCTGGACAAGTTTTCCTCAAAACAATCATGACCCTTCAATTATATCCTAACCATTGTTTGTGTAGGATGGTCTAACATCATTATATTTTCTTTCTATGTGCCTAGATACAAGTTCAAATTATAATTTTGGACAACTCTAGTTTGGGTGAAGTTCTAATTTGATACTTGTAGTTTCGACATCCACATTTTTTGTGATTTTTTCAACGAAATAAATACGTTTGGATCACAAATAAGGTGTTTCCACACTTACAAAAAGCTCATATTCCTGTCACATTTGTCACTCGTGTGGTAATTTTGTCGAAAGGTTTGACCAAACTACCGAAACAAGAACCACCAAGTTAGCCTAATTGCAATTGTTAACTAGGTATGAAAAGTGTCTGCTGGGAATCATGGCATCTCAGAAAAGTACTATTGAAGTTGGTGCGGAGTAAACGTGAGATACAAGCAACATAGGGAGACAATATTCTGCATATTATTCTGCACAAGTAACCTCAGGAGTTAAGTGTCCTTTACAAATCATAAATCATTTGCATCCAAACATAAATTTTCCCCATTAAGTCGTAAATTTTTTGCTGAAACAAAATCAAAATATAAATAGTCAGGACGTAGATAAATTCGTTAATATATGATGTTTCTCTCTCTACATTTAAATTCGAATCTTGATCCCCTAGTTTGGTTATATAAAACATGTCAAAATTGTGTTACATCCGAATGCTAACATGTCTAGTTTCTTTACCTTGACACAATGAGAATGTTGAACTTGAAGATCTATTGCCATATTTGACACTAACTCTATATTCACCCAAGAAACCATAGAAGCTGTAAGATCCATGCTCATCTGTCTGCCCCTCTATCTCCCCTGTTTGCCATTCTTTCAAGAGCTTGTCCACCACATCACCAGCAGGTAGGTTTTGGAGATTATTGTCTGTGAGGCACATTTGGTAGCACCCATTAGGATGCATTGCAGTCCAAAGCAATATCCCATTCACAGATGGATGCGAAAAGCCTTCTCTTAAAACTTGTTCAAGATAAATTGCCTATACATAACAACAAATAATGTAGTAGGTTAGTCCGGGGTAAAAATTTACATGGGATTGTTCCTATCACGTGACAAGTGTTTTGCTTAAATCCTAAACATTAAAGTTGAACACATGCCATTTTGTAACTAGGACAGTGGTCAGAACAACTCCACATAAGGTTTTTGTGCCCTATATGTAGAGTCAAACTTGAGTAAGTGTGTCCAAGTCCAACCATGTAATTTGTAGAGTACTATTATAACTGTACTTAGTCACACTCAACCCCACACAGATCTCGCATGGTATGAGAGTTGTCCTAAATCAGACAGTGTTACCCTAGTTTCCCTAGTTTCTATATGTAACATCTTATTTTACCTGTGTTTCTTTGTCTAGGGTGCTGCTGATATCAACCTCCGTGAGCCAAATGGGAAGGCCTAATGTGGCCAACTTGTGAAGGATTGCTCTCATTAGAGGGAGGTTTGGTACTGTAAAATGACCCTCCAGTCCAATCCGATCCATCAATGCTCCACCATGCCTAAGCTCTCTCAACCTTGAAATGTAGGAATCAACGGTCGAATTCACATCACTGCAAGTCTCCACCACATTAAAATCATTCATGAAAAGGGTAGCCAAAGGGTCAGATTTGTGTGCCGTCTCAAAGAAATGCAATGCGGCGTTGGGGCCAAGCTTCTGCTCGTAGAAATCAAAGTGAAGCATTTCGTTGCTGACGTCCCAATGGACGAACTCTTCTCTGTACTTGCTCATTAGGCTTTGGATTCTGGAGTTTACGGCAGATTGCAGGTCGCTGCCGGTGAGGTTTCGAACCCATTGCGGCGTGTATTTGGGGTCTTGCCAGAATATGTTGTGACCTCTAGCAATGACTTGGTTGGCACGCACAAATTGCAGCATTTGATCTGCAATGGTGTAGTTGGTTTTGCCCTGTTCGGGTTCCGTCGCGTACCACTTGAGTTCGTTCTCAAACACCGCTGCATTGAATCGTTTTGCGAACCAATCCTGGACTGAAAATTGTTCTCTTAGCTAGCATTTTCAATGTGAAGATGATGCATATAAAATTTGTTATTGCGTATAACGCACAATTTAAGTAGAAGATTCGATTTACGAGAAAAATTTATGTTCCTATCATGTGATAATGTTGGGTGACAAAATAGTCTAGTTAAATGACTGACACTAGTTTTTCCATATACAAAGGACCATTCTTTCAAGGTCAATTGTAAGTTAAAAACTTATGTGGAGTTGTTCTTGTCACGTGACAATGTTGAGTGTTAGACTGATTCATTTAAAAGATAAAATTGTTTAAATTTGAAGATCTATATTATTTCTTAAACACTTATAATCTTTGAAGTGTTCAGTCGCTCAATAATATCATACAATAACATGTCCACATCATGTGTCAGTGTTGAGTGTAAGAACAATCCATTTAAAATATAAAATTGTTTAAATTTTACAATCAATGTTATTTCTTAAACACATGTCATCTTTTAACTGAACTGTTCAGTCGCTCAATAATATCACACAATAACATGTCAACATCATCTGCCAGGTTGAGTGTAAGAACAATCCATTCAAAAGATAAAATTGTTTAAATTTGACTATCAATATTATTTCTTAAATACATGTCATCTTTTAACTTAATTTTTTAGTCGCTCAATAGTATGACACAAGAACACGTCCACATAAGTTGTATATGAGTACATATGGTCTATGAACTGCATACTAACCTGATAGGGCAAATTACCTAGAATGGTCTTTGCAATTGCAGATCCAAATGGGAAATCTTTGGAGACTTGCTCTATGTCAATTTCCAAACCTTGCAGCCTCTTTCCTTGCCTATCTGAGACATGAACCGTCACGGCACGCTTCCGTTTCTATTGATAAACAAAGAAAATAATTACACAAAATGAAATTTCTGGAGAGTTATACATTTGTGCGTTGATAAGACCATTCACTATTTTTTGAAGCTTGATCTCTCCCCGGGTGAACCAAATTAACAACTTCCATAGTTAACTTAATCAAAGATCCTACTCAAATGAAAATATATATACTGAAAGTGTTGATCATATATTGCTGATATGTGCTCCATTGTTGAACACTAAATGGCTGCAAAGAAGAGCTGGCAATTTCAATGTTGGCATCTCTGTCATCTGCAATCTGTATACAAATATACAATCAAAACAAAAGTATTAAAAGTTGAAATTTGAAACTTTTTGGGGGAGTAAATAGTGAAAATATGAAAATTACCTGAAAGAATAAGGTGGATAATTGGGATGGTGAGTTTAGGACAAAGCCACCCTTGAGAAATGATCAGCATCCATGCTTAGCCAAAACAGTTCCTACACATTTATATGTTTCATTTTCTGTCTTCAGGCTTGCCCTTATGAGAGCTGAGCCTGCACCCTCTATCTTGACCCAACCTGTTAGATTAAGCCCAAATCATATGAGCCTATATCCATAAGTGACTAAAGTTCTAAGTCTTTAATTATTACAGTGCTGTCACGCGTGTGTGAGTGATTTTGTTTTCTTTATACAAGGAATATTAGGGAAAATGATATTTAAATACAAATCTAGAGTGCAAAATTTTAACCAAGTGAGCTATAAGTGACCTCAGACTTTCAGCTCTAGTTTATGCAAGTTCAAGAATTAGGGCTACTTTAGAAATAACATTGATCATCAAATTCATGCAATGTTATCTTTTAATAAATTGTTCTGATATTCAACGCTATCTCCTGACAAGAATAACCCTACATAAGTTTTTAACATACAACTGACCTAGCTAAGCTTATACAATATTACTAAATATATTGGACAAGAAAACCGTCACAACAATCCGTTGTAGTCTAGTTGGTCAGGATACTCGGCTCTCACCCGAGAGACCCGGGTTCAAGTCCCGGCAACGGAATTCTTTTTTGTTTTTCAACGCCAATTTTTTTTACCTTAAACACTAAACCAAAAATTACCACGCTACTAATTCCCAACCCAGCATCCAACAACACAAAAAATAATTAACTAGAAGGGTAAAAAGTTGAGAGACCCAACTGGAGAAACAGTAAATGGTGCACTGTGTGAGATTGTGCAGTATGAACGATGGTGAATAAACTCCACTACTTCCAGAGTTTCCCAACTGATCAACGATGATCCCGCCGCCGTACAGAGGCTCCTCCGGCGGCAATTTACACTGCCAAAACAAACAAATTGGTCTCATCTTGGTGAAACAAAGAAAAACACTTCCACACATATTTTGTGCACATTAAGTTTTTACCTCAGTGTAAGCAGTAGAATCATAAAGTGGGCCCTCTGCAATGTGTGAAAACAGTAAAAAAGGAAAGATTATAACATGTAAAAGTTGGACATGTCTGCATTGTAGAAAAACCAGAAGAAATGAGAGGAGATAGGGGGAAGAAGAGAGCACCAAATGAAACCACAAAGGAGGAGGAGCCCATAAGGAGAAACAACAACAATAGGAAGCTAGAAGTAATATTTGTGCCTTCCATTGTTTGCTCGGAGGTTGGGAGCCTTGGAGCTGTGTGATGTTCTACTACTGAAAATAGTTTTTTTAAGTACACTGCTTTGCTCCTTTCCGAGCTTTTCTTTCTAATTACAGTTTGATGTTATACGAAAAATAACTCACCAAAACGAAAAAAAATTAAATTTAAACACCAATTAAATTGTAATTAGTCGGAATGCAACAATGTCTACTTCCAAAAGAAGCAGCCGAATATATTTATTTATAAAATGCAATATATGAAACTTGAGATTATGGGTTATAAGTTATATGAAAGAAAGTGTGTATATTGGACCATTTCCTTTCTTAGGTAAAAATAGACCCAAAATAATGGAAGGGGAGGAGGTGGAGATCACAAGGGTTACAGTGGCCGCGGGGGTACTGAGTGGTCCGTGGCCTGGCCACATGTTTGTGTGAGCGTGGAGCTTCATGTGATGCCCATTCATTCATGGACACATCAAACATTCCAACCGTTTTTGTGTGGGGCTAGTTTTGTTACCGTAACACTGACACGCAATGCTAGTGAAAGATTCATCAGTTTTTCGGTATGAGAACCAAATATATAAAATCTTCATGACACTTTGGCTACTTACTCTACTGCAGTGTCCTTTAAACATTTTATTTCCAAGCATCTCATTTGCATCGTCATCCTGCTGGAGTAATTTTATAAAGTAGCTCGTGTGTAATTTTCCGTCCTGTAGTGTTACCAATTTACTCATAATTATTGTATTTTCATGTATTACTGTATCAATCTAAAATATGAACTCATCACCCAATCCATATCATAACACAGGAATGAGTTATATCATCTCACGTTACAGGGTGACACTCAAAAAGTTTTTTTTTCCATGTTTAGTCTGTATAACTTCATGTTTAATGTAACTTATTAATTATTGTGGGGTTAGACCTGGCAACAAACTGCAAACGGAAGACTATTGATTTTTTTAGTCTGTGTAGTAATTGATTGGAATTATTAGTAGCAACTATGTGCTTATTTCAGGAAAAAAGCAAAGCTTTATATCATTGCTAGCAGCTCGGCCTATTTGAAAATTACATAACGAGGATTTAATGGAATGAACGGGCCCAAAATTCTTACGTGAATATTAACCCAACACGAAGTAATAAAAAGGTTACCAACGTAATTCCTTGAAGAGCAAGTATCGTATCCATCAGAAAATTGAGAGAAATTCTAAGGGTTGTTCTTTAATTGATAATCTTGAATGATTACAAATGTTACTTCCAATGATGTAAATAAAGATTACAAACGTTTGGAACAACTCAAAGGACTTATAGGAATTAAAACAACATTAATTGGACGACAAACGAATAGTCCGATTTTTATTACGTAACTTTATACGCTGTTTTGTAATTTGAAACGACCCCGAATGCCCAAAATTCGTCGTATGTCACAAAGAAGCCGTGAGTTGGACTCGTGGCGTCATTCCCTTTCCGAAAGAGGTTTCATGGGCCCAAATCAAAGCTCGGAAGCTAAATTTGCAAATTCCTACTGTGTCATTTTGTCTTTCTACGGTCAATTTCCTCTTCGATCCATTATGACATTTGTTTTACATTAGAATACTGACCTGTATGAGATAATGTACACCAAATCCAAAATTGTTACATAGAAAGGAGGCACCCTCATTAAATCAGGAGAGATTCTCTTATGCAAATAAGTTTTAGTTTTAGTGGCGTCGTCGTTCAGTAAATAATTAATGTTATATGTTTAAAAGCACATTATTCCTCCCATGAAAAATTGTTACCGTCACATGATGAAATTGTGACATGAGAGAATCTCTCGATTGAAAGGAGGGATTTTGACTCTTGAGGGGCCAAAAGAAAGAACTAGTGGTGATCAAAGTTCTATTTATGGCAGGATGCATGCTTTGGCTGCAAGTCTTGCAATATGTCAGATTGTGTTTGTTTATGCAGAAAGCCTTCATGGCTTGATGGCTTTGAAGAGTCACGCGTGCGAAATATATATGACGAAACCATGGACATAAATGCTGCTTTACTCATGTTGTTGTAAATATGGTGGATGTCCACGCTGGTCATTAATCCACTAAGCTACAAGTGGGAATAAGGGTTGTTTTCACTGTTTGCCGAAGCTTGTCTCATACAACTCCTATTTTCTATATAAATACAAACTCCACACAACATAAGAGAAAAAAGTTCACGGAAGAGGAAGAGAGAGAAAAGAGGAAGAGGAGAGGAGATAATAGAGAGAGTTATTTTTGTACTCATATTATTCTAAATTATAATGAAAGCACCACTGTTGCCCCGATGATGTGCTCCAGTGACACTGACTGTAGAGGAACCTCGTAAATTCTGTGTCTTGTTTATTTATTCCACTACACACACCGTCGATTTTACAACACGTTATCAGCACGGGAAGCTCTTATGTCAGTGGAAAGCACAACGCCATAAATCAGGTGAAGCACTATCTACCTCTCACCTCCGTCAGCTAAAATCTCACAGAATAAAAGGTATGTCCATTTTCCGTCTCTCCCACCGCGCCAGAAGCGCCCCACTGAATTTCGGTGAGAATTGAAATTTACGACCTGTGGTCGTTACGAGATGAGAAAACTTGTACTTGACAATTGGTTTCCAGAGATCCAGAAGAATCTCATCAAACTTAGAAACCCAGATCGCGTTGTTTTCAACGGATCTCGAGAACTCCCATAAATCCTCAGTTGTCTGAGATGGTGATGGTAGGACTGACTCCACACAGGCCTCCCTTTCTTGTGCCTCCATCAACCCCGCTGTCATCTATGTCTCTGTACGGAGGTTCTTGCTTCGCGATGCCATATTACCTGGGCCATGCAAGAACAATGCCAGTCTTTGATAGCCTTTTGGATTGAATTGAATTTGGGCGACCTCCACAACAACCCAGCTAGCCCTGGGATCAAGACTGGTAGAGACAGAGAAGGAAGAAAAATAATAAAAAATAGGGGGATTATGGAATAGTGAGGCACCATGTGGAAAAAAGTTTGGAAATGTGTGGTTTTGGTTGCACCCTAAGAAAAAGAAAAGAAAAAAAAAAAAAAAAAAAAAAAAAAAAAAAAAATATATATATATATAAAGGGGTCTTGAATGTGCACGGCACCATGTGCTAAGAATAAGAAGAAAAAAAAATTTGAAAAAGGGTGCCGACAAAAGAAAAAAATATATATATAAAGGTTTCTTATGGTGCACGGAACCATGTGGAAAGAAATATATATATATATATATATATATATATATATATATATATATATATATTTCATGTTATTGTTATTTATGTGGTGTTTGTTTAAAACACTTTCACAAGTTTTATTTACTTTAAAGCAATTTATTTATCATGGACGGTTATACCACCTACTGCTTTAAGTTTTGATTTATGTGAATGATGCTGAATTAAAGCCCTTGTCACAAACTTTATTTACTTAAATGCAATTTATTCACTATGGCTGGAATTACCTCCTATTGCTTTAATTTACTTATTATACTTTCTTTTGTTACGATGAGTATATATAAGACCTGAATTCCTTGATTAGATCAGAACCTGCAGTTTCTCGATCCTCATCATATAAAAATGATTAGACCCGAAGTTCCATCATATAAAAAGATCGGGCATGAAGTCCCTAGATCCTCAGATCAGGACATGAAGTTCCTTAATGAGTACAGTAAGTTTGAAGTGCCGCAATGCCTCAACTTAACTGTAATAAAGGCCAGAAGAGTCTCAGTCCACCCCAGAAGTTCCTTATATCCATACTCAAAATGGTTTAGCGGAAGCATTTATTAAGCGGATGAAATTGATTACCCGCGCTCTGCTCATGAAAACAAAATTGCCAGTTTTTACATAGGTACATGCTATTTTGCATGATGCAGTATTAGTTCGGTTGAAATTTGTTACCAACCATAAATACTTCTCAGTACAACTCGTGTTTGGGAACCATCCAAACATTATACATTTACGAGTTTTTGGTCGTATTATCTATGTGCCTATTGCACTGCCACAACATACTGAAATGAGGCATCATCGCGGATTGGGCATTGATGTTGAACACCATCTATCATTCAATATTTAGAACCCTTGACTGGGGATATGTTTACCGCGTGGTTTGCGGACTATCATTTTGATAAGACAATTTTCTCGCCGTTAGGAGGAGAAAATAACATCGTTCCAGAAGAACGATGAGAAAATATCATTCCAAAAGAATAATAAGAAAAGACCGTTCCAGAAGAACGAAGAGAATTTGTCTTATTTTGATTCACGAAGCAATCAATGAGAAAATGAAATAAGAATAATTGAATGATGCAATGATGTGTCAATCAAATGCCAGATGCATTTAATGATGCAACGAAAGTGATAAAATCACATATACTTGCTGCAAATAATGATGCAGTAAATGATTTATCTGTTGCACGCCTGAAGCGTGGCAGACCCTTAGACTCAAAAGGTTCAGTCATTCGAAAGAACAAGAATATGACACTACTGAACTATTGCATTTCCGAAGCATAACTGTTACATGCCGGAAGCATGACAGTCATTGCATGGATACACGTCCCAAAAAAGACAATCCGCGGACATGGGAATGTTGATGTCTCATGCATGAAGCATGATAGACATATAGGTTCCAATGACTCAACTACGGAAGTGGAGATTAAAATCCAAGCTCTATAACGCTCAAGAGGAGGTTATGAACTGCATTCTTTAAACTATGCCTATCCTGGAAGCACTGTTCTAAAAATCCCCGTCTAGCGCCGCCTAGGCCCCGCCTAGGCCCTAGGCTGCTGGCCACCGCCCCGATTAATGCCTAGGCCTGCTGAGGCACCGCCTAGACTGCCAAGGCACCGCCTAGACTACTTAGGCACCCGCCTAGCCCGCCTAACCCGCCTATCCTGCCTAAACACCCAACTATGTCGCAACTCACTTAGACAGAAAATAGATAACTTTCATTGTAAAAGACTTGTTGCATACTTAAATGAACACACAATATATCCTTATTTCACATATTTTCATTATGTTCCAATACTTCATAATATATATGCATTCTATTTTGTAGTTTATAATGAAATTATGTATATTTCAAGTATAAGCAGACACTTATTTACACGAAATATGATAGATTTACTTAAATCCGCCTAGTCCGCCTAGGCGCCCGCCTAAGCCCCGCCTAGGCGCCTAAGCGCTAGGCCCCAGCCCGCCGCCCGACTAGCGCCTAGCGACTTTTAGAACCTTGCCTGGAAAAGATAGTATAATGCCCTTGAAGAGGCAATGGATATCCAAAGAAATGAAAAGCTTTTATGCATGCGCATGCACATGAGAATATGGGATCACAGATTGATGATGACCAATGGTAATGTTGGTTTTTACAAGTAGCTACTAAATTCATCAGTGAGTTGTGTTGATATTGAGCCCCGTTCTTTTTCCGCCAACAAAATTATTGGCCAAAATGGAGAAAGGCAATTCCATTACAATTTTGTAAGAACGTGGAAAAATAGACCTATATACTTGAATACAATACAAATAGCCAAAAGATGTTGAACCTAGAAGGTTACATATGGGTATTTGTAATACAGTGAAATACACTCACATGATATGACACAAGGTTGTAAACGAGTTCATATGAATGAAGAATTATATACGAAGGGTTGTAAATCGCCCACATCATATCTCCATAAGTAAATCCCTCAAGTATACATGTGAGCAAATTGCTCTGTATAAATTCCAAAGGAAAATGTGTCATGAAGTGTAGAAAATCGCTGAAGGATTCAGATTGCTTGAAGTAAGCCTTGGAAGGGTAAAACATAAATTATGTACTCAGTACCAATTAATGGTATAAATTGCCTTAATGAATACTATCATTATCATATTGTTGCAACATACTAAATCTCTTGCAAGAGTTAATAATATTAGAATGGAACTCTTGAAGAGTTTAGAAAGATTATAAAGTGTTGAGAGAAATATTGTCTCGAATTGCAGATCGAACAATCTACCAACACGAATTTTATCCACGATGTTTACGATATTAAAGAATCATATGGATTGAAGATTATGAGTTGAATACTTAAATGATTTAGACACTAAGAACGATCTTTGAAAGGGTAATGATAAATTGATATTTGGTCCAGAAGTACCACATCTTAGTGAAGTTTATGCTTTATTGTATTTAGCACAATACATTGAATGAAATAAAGCTTATCTATTGATATCTCCGAGAAATTACAAACTTGTACATACGCATGTGTTAAAACAAACAGGATTGAGCCTTCACAAAGGTTGCTCATGTGACGCCTCAGTACTCGGAAGTACCCCAGAAAGGGGAGGCACCAGAGGTTGATTATTTGGAGCCTTTATACTTGTAAAACTCCGGATGACGAAGGCAATAGGTGCCATTGGAATAAAGCCACGAACCTCTGATTGTCACTTTGAGTCCGATTTTCAGATTCCAGCAGCTGGTCAAGCTTTCTTTTCATGCTCGTTGAGTAATTATTTGTAAGCATGTGTAACACTCTATTCTCGTGCTTGAGCCATTTGATCTCTTGTTTAAGACTTGCCACCTCAGCTATCAATGATTCAACTTGGCGAGTTTGAGCAAGTAGGCGTTGGCCCATATTGGAAACAGAGCCAGCACACTGAACACTAAGAGCCAAAGAGTCTTGAACGGTCGACTCATCAGACCGTTTTGAAAAGATTCTGTTATCCTTTGGAGTGAGAAGATTCCTAGCTACCACTGTAGCGATTATGTTATTCCGCATCATAAAGTCTCTAACTGTAAGAGGGCCATTAGAAGATGAGAAGGACGGGCGCCATATATTATCCTGACACGGCTAGTCAGTATCCCTCCCGAGACTCAAATCTAAACAAAGGCTAGATGGGCAAGCCATTTTCAGAAAATGATGAAAGAGAAGAAGGTAGAAAAATAAAAATCTCAGAAATACAGCAGAGACAATTTTCACAGGTGGGAAATCTTCAAAGTGCAATTTGAATACAATCGATACCTCTATAAAAAAAAGAGGCAACATGGCCACCTGTTAAAAAATCGAAGAGATACCGCTCTCTGAATTTCAAAAGCTGGATTTCCCTGCATAAATTCAGTCAACATTTTTCAGACGCAATCTTAGCTTTTCGGATATCACGTGCAACTTTGTCAAAAGATCTCTGACAGAGTTGAAAACGCATGAATTTCACTATTCCAACTACAACACTGTTGCCTATAAGCGTGGATGACAAAGCCATATCCACACCACTACCTGCTTTGGAAAATTCCTATATATGTTAACTTTCATCCTCTATGGCAAGGCACACATCCAAAACGCCTAACTCTCTCTCCTTGCCAAAAATGCATTTGCAACCAAACCTCTCAACATATTCAGTTTTCTTCCTCTCCGAGAATACCTCTTCAACCAAGTCCCTAAAAATGCCAAACTCATTTCCTCTGCAAGAAACACCTTTCGATAAAAAAGGTTTACACCAACATCAAAATCTTATACTCATTCTTTCAAGAGCAAAAATATCTCATATCATCAGGGACGAAAGCAAGAGTATCTCATATCATGCAATCTCCCTGTCATTTCCTCTGCTCTTGCTCTTACTTGCAAGACAAGGAGAAAGAAAACAATCAGTCGGAACCTGAAATCAAACTTCCAGTCAGGAACAGACTGCCTGGAACCTTTCCTGATTGCTTACCTAGCATTACTCTCAAGCAGCCATCTTTTCTTGCAGTATTTGTTGCCAAGAAGTGATGGACCATCCAAATGCAAAGGTTGCGCACCACTTCTACTATGCAAGAGACTGAAGCAGAAGGATCAATGATGAGCCCATGGAATCAAAATGGAGAAAATTGGTGGTTGACTGAGTGATTGAAAGGCCATGCCTTGCTGGCCCGTCATGAAACCTTCCAATCCAGTTCAAGATCAAGCTATGGAAAGTCAACAACAAGTAAAACAAGTGAAAAAGGTATATCATCTTTGGGGGAAACATCAGCCTAAGGAATTCAAAATCAGGGGGAGAAACTCATCAGGGGGAGCACCCAAAACAAATTAAGATTTTAAGGCTTTCCAAAAGAAGATGCCACATCTACCTGGGAAAACTAGAGAACATACCACTTCTACCTGGGGACAGATAAGGCAAGTGAAAATGATTGGAGTGGTAGCCAGCAGCGGCGTCACAGCTTATGGCCATCCAAGGGGGAGTGTTGTAAATATGGTGGATGTCCACGCTGGCCATTAATCCACTAAGCTACAAGTGGGAATAAGGGCTGTTTTCACTGTTTGTCGAAGCTTGCCTCATACGACTCCTATTTTCTATATAAATACAAACTCCACACAACATCAAAGAAAAAAGTTCACGGAAGAGGAATAGAGAGAAAAGAGGAAGAGGATAGGAGATAATAGAGATAGTTATTTTTGTACTCTTATTATTCTAAATTATAATGAAAGCACCACTGCTGCCCCGATGATGTACTCTAGTCACATTGATTGTAGAGGAACCTCGTAAATTTTGTGTCTTGTTTATTTATTCCACTACACACACCGTCGATTTTACAACACATGTTAAATAATTACATCTTTTTACTTGCTACCTGACCAAGTCATTTAGGTGGTCCTCTTTGTAATTGTGGGTGTGCTCTTTTGGAAGAAGAATGTTTGTGAAAGTCTTTCCACGTTCATTTTTTAAGTGGCTCAATTGATTTGTTAAATTATTTAATATTTTTACCACATATAGAGCAGTTAAATTTAGTAATGTATGTTATAACAAATGTAATTAAAAATGACATGGGTTAAAATTTCACGTTTTGTTTCTTGGGTTTGGATGATTCGGCTAGATGTGTGCCACAAGGAGTGGACCAATTGATGGTTGAATAAGTCACAACAAGCAAACTATAATTTGGTATAGAACTCGATATTCATAAAAGTTGAAAATAAAATTAAATATAGCATTAGTGGCAAGTCGTCATCCACTTTAACTAATTTTAATTGAGGTGAAAGCCTTTTCAACTAATACTAAAACCTGCTGAATAGTATTATAGTCAAGTGATATTCATCTTCACTTGTAAGTGAGAGGTCTTACGTTTGATTCTCACTTTGAACCACATTATTATGGCTAGCCTAGTGTGAGGCCCACTTCTCCACCCCCTAGTGTGGATACCTTAAATAAAAATGTTTAAAATGTACGATGAAAATAGCATTTTTCATTGGGTATTTAATGTAAATAAAATTAGAGTATTGGTCTTCAAATTGGAGCTTTTGTTTATGGATAAATTTTTTTATGACTATAAGTTCCTAAACATATCAAAATGTGGTGCAGTGATTTTTTTTGGGTAACTCTGGTTTCGAAGTTCTCGGAGCTAAAGATAGGGGTGGGCAAACAGGTACAGGAACCGCGGGTCGGGGCGGGTACGGGCCGGTTCCTACTTTTAAAAAAGAGAAACGGGACAGGCCGGGGTGGGCCTTTGAGATTTTTGGTTCGAGCCAGCTCCTGGAGTATAGGAATCGCAGGTACCCAGACCGGCCCATTTGTAATTGAAATGGACTAACCATATTGATGAATAAGCTACAATCTCTAATCTGAACCGTTAGTTTTAGTTTTACCCTAGGTTCTCTATCTCCCCCGTCTCGACTCTTACTCTCACTCTCAAACTCTCAGTCCCTCGACAGCTCGATTCCCTTCCCTCGACTCCAATCGTCCTCCTCCTCACAGTGCTCACCAACAATCAATTCTCCTCGGCGAACACAACAGCACCACCCATCATCCTCCTCGACAACATCTCAGAGAACCCAGGCCATCACCCCCATCGTCGATTCTCTCCTCTTCGACAGCAACCCCCGCTGTCGTGACCGCGATCACCCCACCACCGTCGTTGAGGACACTGGTACCAGCCATCATCCCTCTAAAATTTAGGTAATTTTGAATTCGGGTTTAGTTATTAATTTGAATTTCGGGTGTAGGGATTTTAGGGTTTTTAAATTGGAATTTGGGATTTTAGGGTTTTCGAACGAGGATTTGAATTGGGTTAAAGTGCTGCTTTCTCTGTTTGTCTTAAGAACTTGAATTAGAGGATTTGAAATGTAAGGATGGAACCTCTAGGGGATGGCATAAAGTTGATAGCTTGCCTCATAATTCTCAGGATGCTTAATTTGAACTATCTTAGGTTGTAGATTCTGTTACGCCTTTAGCAGGGGACGATGGACTCTGCTTGTATATCTGAACAAATGCAGTCTAGACTCTGCACTGGTAGTCTGGTACTAGTAGTGAATCTGTGGAAATTTTAGTTTTTTTTTCCCTCTTTCAAACAAAAAAAAAAAAAAAAAAAAGACCTGTGGACCCAGCCAGAAACGGCCAGTTTCAACCGGGCCGGGTAAGGTCCGATTCTTATATTAAAAAATGTAATGCCCGGCCTGGGTCCGCCCGGCCCGTCTCCTTTGAACCCGGGTCCGGCCCGACCCGTGCCCCACCCCTAGCTGAAGATCCCTTCAATTCAAACTCAGTTACAACATTTGTCCTTATTTTCTTTTAAAGCCCTTTATTTTGAGCGAAAATTTTGAAAGAGTGGCCCAAAAGTATCATTACTCAAAATTAACCAATTCAAAGTTGAGCATTTTTCTCATCTACCAAAGCCCATTATAAACGGAAACGCCAAGTTCTTGTGTGACCAATATGAATTTAAGACTAATAAATCCAATGTGTTATCGAGGCCGAAGGAAAAGAAACAAAGAATGTTTGGAAATACATAGAGAGAATGCTAAGGGGATTCTAAAAAATAGGATTCTTCATGGACTCTTTGCCACTTCATGTCTTTAGCACAATATTTTATAACATTGACACAAAAATTAATGTTAAACTGTGAGGTGACAAAGAGTCCATAAAGAGTCCCACTTTAAAACAGTCTCCTTAGCATTTCTCATTCATTAAACCTACCTATTGGTAGGAAAGTAATTACACACACTAATCTGATTCAAGAAAATTACAAACTAAATCCAACAAGAACTAATCAATACAAATTTCGTAGTGGGAGTGATTATGGAAGCCCATCAAACAATTTAATCACATAATTTTCGTGGTCATTTATAACTTTCTTTTCATGCTTGATTCTAATTCTAAATGGAGGAGGATATCACTGAGCGAAAATTAAGCCCATCAATCCTCATATTCTTGGCCTCCCAAGTCCATCATTTTCCTGGACCAATGGGAATGGGAAGGAGATTCGAACTCGGAACATATATCAGTAGACTAAGGCCATCTCTAACCGAAGAGTTCAGAGGGCCGAAAATGATCCGAAAACCATCTCCAACCGATGATCATGCCAAATGGCTCGTGAACCCCAAAGGACAAAAAAGGGCCAAAGGGCTAACTGGCTGGCCATTTTCAGCCAGCCAGCCAGCCCGTTGGCTAGCCCAAAACCGATGATCATGCCAAATGGCTCGTGAACCCCAAAGGACAAAAAAGGGCCAAAGGGCTAACTGGCTGGCCATTTTCAGCCAGCCAGCCAGCCCGTTGGCTAGCCCAATTTCTTTTTTTTTTCTTTTCCATTAGCCGAGCCCGCCGCCCACGCCCCCCCCCCCCTCTTTTTTCTCTTTTTTTCGTTCTTTTCCATTAGGCCAGCCCACTTTTGGGTTTAGGGCTTAGGTTTTTTTTCACATATTTTTCACCATTCCATATTATCTTACCTCATTTTATTTCAATCATTCACATTTCATACTATAGCCCTTTGGCCCTCGGTTAAAGATGGTAAAAAATATGACCATGCACTGTTCATTAAAATATTAATTTCTTGGAAAGGCAGAGGGCTAAAACAGCCCTCTAGCCAGCCTTCGGTTGGAGATGGCCTAAGAGTTAATTAGTCCCAGGTCCTACATTTGTTCACCCTATTGTGTGCCATTAACCGCTCTCTTTGTTTTCTTGCCAGCTTGAATCTTGGTGTAGAGATTCTTGGTTCTAACGGACAGCAAAATGTCCAAACCAAACCCGATAACACAGGCAGTGGCCATGATAACAAACACGAGCCGGTAGCAATGTGCGCCGATGCAGGTGTTGCCACCTCCTTCCGTGGTGGTAGCCTCCATGTCGTATAATAGTCCGGCAAGCAGGCCAGAGAAGAGGAAGGAGCCGAGTGGAAGGTTGAGGATTAGAATGTTGTAAATAAGTCCATAGTATTTGAGACCAAATAATTCAGATGCAGTGGGTACTGTGATGGCAAGACGAACTCCGTAGCATATGCCAACGATGATCGAACCAATGTATAGCGAACCAGGCATGGCGATGGCCATGAGGATGTAGCCAACACCCATTAGAATCTGAGAAGCAGCATTCCACAGAGGTCTTGGTGTTGCAGCTTTCCTGTCATTACAAATTTGGGACCAGAGAGTGTTAAATGTGGGTTGAGTTTTTTAGGCCAAAATAGTGCCACCAAGAAATTTAGTTGATAAAAATTTTCAGACATTGAAAGCTTCTATATTTTCCATGCATAGAAATTATACAAACAATCCAGAGAGACTGAAAATTACATAAGCATGTACAAAAACATAACTAGAACTACAAATATATTTTATAGTAAACTAGAAAAAGGACCCTAATAACTATAATGAGAAAACACTTGACGTAAAAAGAGAGAAGAAAAGGAAAGAAAAAAACCGTCAGCTATATTGTCAATTGTCATGTTTTAATTGATTCTTAGTTTGGAAATTCCTATGGCGGTCATGTCTACTCCAAAATAGGCATTTCCTTCTTCTACAGTATTGGACTTGAAGTGTTTTATTTTTTAAAGTGTAATGTTATTAAGGACTTGTGTATGAAACTATCGTACTTAGGTACTACTATTTATGTATGCAATCTGAAAGAGAAAAAATAAGGACTTTGTGGGACAAAAAAGAGAGCTTAAGATTCGGACCATTCTTGCGTTGCTAATTTGAGCAAATAACTTAAATGTGAAGGAAACGGAAGACATTATAAATCTAGGTCTTCACCCAAAGGCATGTTACCTTCCATATTTCCCGAAAGCCATGTTTCTTTAATATTTGAAAATCACAAATCACCTCATATGTTGATTGTATTAAGTACAATATTCACATAAATTATATCTAACTGTCAAATATATGTATGAATTATAATCAGTCTCCAAAATTAGAAACAAAAAAAATCTCAAATAAAGCACAATTTTGCTCTTAGTGCGACTTAAAAGGGCTAGTTTGGGATTGTGGTACTTTTAAGAAAAGCAACTTATTTAAAAATCTGAAACATCAAATGTGTTTGGTAAAATAAAAAAAAAAAAACTGCTATCAATGACAGTATAAACGTAGAAGCTGAGTCCACCATGCTTCTATAAAAAGTATTTTTTTTTCTTCAAAGCATAATAATTAGTGCTCATTTAATAAAATTTTCAAATGGCATGTATACTCCGGCATATTTTACATAATTATAATCGTTGCCCCTACTTATTCTCTTTGATAATTATTATATCATATCAAACACTATATCATTTTTCATCATTTAACATATTCACATCAATTTATATAAAAGTTTACCAAACAATCGGACGCTTTTTTTTTGTTAAAAGAACTTTTACAAAAAAAATGTTTACCAAATACTCAATAGCTTTATTTTATAGCAGTTTATTCTCACAACACTTCAGAAGCAATTTTTTTTTTTAAAACACAACACTACTAAACCAGCCCAAAATTTGTGAAACTGGCATGGAACCGCCCGAAACAAATTATACTAAAAAAAAAGAGGAGTGGGTGGGGAGGATGGAGAAGGAGACAAATATTTCCAACAATTATTTACTTAAAAAAATACACGAACCAATTCTTTAAGGGAAAGTCAAAAGAACCCCAAAAGCAAATAAAAAATTAAATTTTAACGAAAAGCTCATGGTACTGTTCATTTTAACGAAAAACCATATTTTTACACTAAAAAGTCAATCCTGGTACTATTCACTTGACCATTTATTTTGTCCTTATCATTAAAATTTAAAGTTTTCAAGTCATTTTCATTAGTTTTCCTAATAAAAAGTAGGATTATTAATAATGAAAACAAATTCCAAAATCAATCTCACTCTGTTTGGAAGCAAACATTTGTATTATTAAAGTATTGTCATAATAAAAATGGTCCAATATTTTATTGGAAAAAAAAATCGAATCATTCTATACAAATATAGAAATAAGATAGTGCTGTTTACACTTATTTTTACTTTACACACGCTATTGTTAATTTCTTATCGTTAAATTCGAAGATTTGAGATATGTGACTAGTAAAAAAAATGTGTGAGTAACTCTACCCTACAAATATACCACAAAGATCCTACTTATAATTTCTCAACAAAAGGTCCAGCAATGGCAATATAGTATACTGCAAACACTTCTACAAAAAGGATAACATTTAGGGAACTTTAACTCAAAACTCTCGGTACTGTTCATTTTAACGAAAAACCATATTTTTACACTAAAAAGTCAATCTTGGTACTATTCACTTGACCATTTATTTTGTCTTTATCATTAAAATTTAAAGTTTTCAAGTCATTTTCATTAGTTTTCCTAATAAAAAGTAGGATTATTAATAATGAAAACAAATTCCAAAATCAATCTCACTCTGTTTGGAAGCAAACATTTGTATTATTAAAGTATTGTCATAATAAAAATGGTCCAATATTTTATTGGAAAAAAAAATCGAATCATTCTATACAAATATAGAAATAAGATAGTGCTGTTTACACTTATTTTTACTTTACACACGCTATTGTTAATTTCTTATCGTTAAATTCGAAGATTTGAGATATGTGACTAGTAAAAAAAATGTGTGAGTAACTCTACCCTACAAATATACCACAAAGATCCTACTTATAATTTCTCAACAAAAGGTCCAGCAATGGCAATATAGTATACTGCAAACACTTCTACAAAAAGGATAACATTTAGGGAACTTTAACTCAAAACTCTCGGTACTGTTCATTTTAACGAAAAACCATATTTTTACACTAAAAAGTCAATCCTGGTACTATTCACTTGACCATTTATTTTGTCCTTATCATTAAAATTTAAAGTTTTCAAGTCATTTTCATTAGTTTTCCTAATAAAAAGTAGGATTATTAATAATGAAAACAAATTCCAAAATCAATCTCACTCTGTTTGGAAGCAAACATTTGTATTATTAAAGTATTGTCATAATAAAAATCGTCCAATATTTTATTGGAAAAAAAAATCGAATCATTCTATACAAATATAGAAATAAGATAGTGCCGTTTACACTTATTTTTACTTTACACACGCTATTGTTAATTTCTTATCGTTAAATTCGAAGATTTGAGATATGTGACTAGTAAAAAAAATGTGTGAGTAACTCTACCCTACAAATATACCACAAAGATCCTACTTATAATTTCTCAACAAAAGGTCCAGCAATGGCAATATAGTATACTGCAAACACTTCTACAAAAAGGATAACATTTAGGAAACTTTAACTCAAAACTCTCGGTACTGTTCATTTTAACGAACAACCACATTTTTACATTAAAAAGTTAATCATGATACTATTCACTTTACCCTTTATTTTGTCTTTATCGTTAAAACTCAAAGTTTTCAAGTCATTTTCATTAGTTTTCCTAATAAAAAATAGGATTCTTAATAATGAAACGTCCAACCAGTTTTCAGAGCACCAATAGTAACGTGATTATTTACCTATTCCAAAAACCCATAAATTAAAATGAAATATAAAATGGACCTCTAGAATTAAAAATTATGGTCTTACTTGACAGTATAAAAAAAATTAAAAAAAGAGAGCAATACTTAGGGACGCAACTCGGGTTGGGCATGTTAGATGGTCAACCCAACCTCAACCTAATATTCCTAATTGGATTTGGATACGTGCCTGTTTATCTGGGTTCGAGCTTACTCGGGTTAAGTTTGGGTTCGCTTAACTTTATCAAATTCAATCTTACAACACATTATTATATAAAATAAATCTCAAATTTTAAACCAAACACAAAACTATTTAAAATACAATTTTACACATCACCATACATACAAAAATAAATGAAAAAGCATGGAACAAATTTCTAAAGTTTTAACTATGCAAAGTTGAAATTAAATATTAACAAAAAAAAATTGAAATTGAATGACAAAACAATACCATCATTTAACCAAAAGAAACAGAAAATCAACATTATTGTTTATTGCTCAAATGAAAGCCAAATAATAACTTCACGTATAGCCCTCCCAAACTTGTACCTAACTTATATAATATGAAGTGCGATGGATAATATATTCATGAACAACTCGGGATAGAAATCGGATTGACTTTGGATTGACATGAACATGCAATGCACCAATCCAACTCAACCTAATAAATGATCGAGTAGAGGATTTTGATGGATTTTTACTCCATTCTAACCAGCTAGATCGATTTTGAAATCGATTTAGACATAGATGGATTCGGGTTGCCTTGCATTCTACTAATACTAGACTTATCACATATAGTCCTATTTCTAATAGCATATTTTTTTGAAAAAGTTAGGTCAAAAAGTAAAAGCAAAAACAAATAAGAATAATCCATAAATTTTTATATCTCTGACTGGAGATTATTTAATTCGATGAAATATATGTAAAGAGGAAGAGTGGGTGTCAGGTAAACCAACCTGATGAAGTTCTCCGAAACCATACCCGAACCGAGCCGCCCGAAAAACCCCCAAATGCTCGAGAGCGAAACGAAGATCGAAACGTCGACGTATCCCATCGCTAATCCAATCTGCCCCATATTGTTCATAACCGCCAAACCCGTCCCCACCCCGCACAAAAACGACACGAACAAAATCCAGAAATCCAACGTCCTCATCGCCTCGAAAATCGTGTGGTCTTCCCCGAGAACCGGCCTCCTCTTTGCCTCCACCTCCTCCGACGCCGCATCCGCCTCCGGCTTCTGATGCGTGTCGTCCGCCGCCGTCTGCCTCAGAAGCGGCTCGTCTGCACGGGTATACGGATCCAGACCCGACTCAGACGCGACCCGATCCGGCTTTGAGGCCCTCGCGGTGAAAAACGCGTACGCCGGAATCACGAGCGGCGACGCCAGGAGGATTAGGAGAATGACGGAGAATATTAGAGAGAAGAGGTTCGAAGGGTCTGGGATGAAGTCGTACGCGAGGAGGTAGAGGGCGACGCAGACCGCGACGGCGTTGACGATCCAGAAATATCTGGAGTCGCGGTGGTCTTCGGCGGAGGAGGAAGAAGGGGCGACCTCGCGGAGGAAGAGCATGGCGGTTAAGCAGACGGCGAAGGGGGTTATGGACAGCATGAGGAGGAAGCTAGCGGGGTCGTTGTTGAACAGAGCGGCGCAGAGGTCGGTGAAGATGGCGGTGCTGAGACCCACGTAGCCCTTCAGAATCCCCGAAACGGGTCCCCTGTTTCGCCGGAAGTTTCGGATGCAGGTGACAAGTATCGCCGTGTTCATCCACGTCGTGCTGTTGCCGCCCATGCAGAGAAATATACACATCTGAGAAAGAAATTGAAGTAATTGTTAGTTGGGTTGCACCCTAAGTGTTCGACGAAAGTGCCGACTGAGGTGTTTTTTTTTTACCTGCCAGTAGGAGAGGGGTTTGATTCTTTCACTGACGACGAGCCACTGGGCGCCGTAGCCGACCAGGCCCTCGACGGAGCCGATGAGGAGGATAACCCAGGTGGGTAGTTTGTCAGAGGCGAGGCCGGCGAGGAGGCCGAAGGCTTTGCCGACGTCTTTGGCGACGGAGAGGTTGTTGAGTTCGAGCTGGGTGAGGCTCATGAGGGTTTTGAGGGCATCGGAGTAGTTGGAGAAGGTGTAATTGTTGCCGGAAATAGCTTGAACCCAGACGGCGGTGACGAATCCCAGCCACTTGGTGGCGGAGGAAACGGACGAGCGGTCGGAAGCGAACCCCATGTTTGTCAGTCTGAAAAAAACGTACTGGTGAGGGTTGAAGATTAGCTGCTCAAGTGCTTCTGTTAAAAGCTGAAAGTAACGGTCCATTTAAAGAGAGAGTTTCTGAATTAAAAAACATTAAAAATTGTTTTTTTGCTGGAGAATGAAAAAACATTTGGTTGAATAAAGAAGAAAAGTTGTATAGGCCGGGACACTGTCGATCTTAAAGCGGCAAGTGGGTTGGTGGTGCATTTGGTGTCGTCCTCCCAGCCGCGCTACTGTTCTCCCACCAATGTCTACTAATTGTTTCGTGTGGTTTGATGTGGTTTGATGGGAAGGACTTGGTGGAAGGATTCGAAGAGGATCCATTTCTTAATGGGAGAAGGATCCGGAGGTGGAAGGGGAAAGGAATCCTCTCAAGATCTGTCCGCCAAGTTCTCTTCATCAACTAATCTAGACTTTTGAAATTTGATCTAATGGCTACAAATAGGGGTTCACTTTAAAAGTTATAATAACGTTAGCCGTTAGATCAAATTTCAAGGGTCCGAATTGTTTGATGGGGAGGACTTGGTGGAAGGGATCCGTAGAGGATCCCTTTCCTTGTTAGTGGACTGGTGTAAATTCTTATGACATTTTTTACGGTCAGCAATAATTGTATCAAATTCGAAAACTATTAAAGTTTGTAGTTTAACTCGTTTCGTATGTATTTTCTTTCTTTCAATGAATATCGTACATGAATTTCAAAAATAATATTCTAACTTTAATGTTTAATTAAAATTGATAATAACTTTCTGAGAGGATAATGCTAAGGAGACTATATTTGTAAATAAAATTTTGTAAAATAAATAACATGGAAGTTGATGATTGAATTATTACTTAAGCGTTGATAAAGATGCTCATTTTTGTTGGTGACACACACTGTTCTAAAAATCCCTGCCTAGCCCCGTCTATGCGCTAAGCGGCTGGCCACAGCTGTGATTAATGCCTAGGCGTCTGAAAATTAAGAAATGGCGACTAAACCTACTGAGGCGCCCGCCTAGACCGCCTAGGCACCCGTCTAGCCCACCCAGACCCGCCTAGACACCTGCCTAGGTTGCAACTCACTTAAATAGAAAATAGATAACTTTTCTTTTGCATTTTATTGTTTCCAATAAATTGTAAGAGACTTATTGAACACTTAAATAAACACACATTATATGTTTGCTCCCTATGTTTTCATTATGTTCCAATACTTCATAGTATATATGTCATTCTATTTTCTAGTTTATGATGAAATTATATATATTTTAATCATAAACATACACTTATTTACACGAAATACAATAGATTTACTTAAATCTGCCTAATCTGCCTAGGCTCTGCCTAGCCGCCTAGGCGTTAGGCCCTAGCTCGCCACCCAACTAGCACCTAGCGTCTTTTAGAACCTTGGTGACACATCAATAATTTGCAATTTTTATCTACAAATTTAGTCTCCCTAGCAATATCCCTCTACGAACTTTAACCAAATGTCTACATATCATTTGGCAAGGCTACTAGGGTAACAAACTCATCGGGTGGTAAGAATAATCTCAATGAAAGGGTCTATAAAGAGCTGAAAAAAAATAGTAATATGCCGATTTTAGACGTCTGAGGAATCTTTGAAGCTCTTAAAAAATATTCTCTCTCAATGAGGAGCTATATACCTTTCGTGCTCTATACAGAGTTAAGATTTATTTACGTAAAAATTTGATTACGCGTTATTTTTTTTTTTTTTTTTTTTTGGGTGTGTGATAGCAATTCTTAAGACGATTTTCAAACGTGTGTTGACCCTAAAAACTACAAAGCCTACGTGGCACGCAGGCCGAGTAATTAATAAGCTAACTACATCATTCGGTTGAATGCGGGGCGTGCCAACTTGACGGCCGAGCTCGGCCGGGGAGTAAAATATGTTGATATGGCGTTGGGCGCGTTGCTGACTTCTTGATTTTGCGACTATGGCCGAGGAAGGAACACATCTCGGCCTTCGAGTTCTAGAGCCTAAAGACAAGGCTGCTAGTTCTGCGAAGTTCAATATCAAATTCGGCTTTCAATGTGCCTAAAGACAAGGCTGGTAACGCCTTACTTCACTGAGAAGGCTGATGAGATGACCTCTACCAACAAGGACTCGAAAATCCTTGTCGACCGAGACTTGGATAAATAACCAGTCGGTCTCGAAGCAGTGTTGTTTATCCAAACTGAAGGTGCTCCTTGATCGGCTGATTCTACGGTTCCAATGATGTTTATCTAAACTGAAGATGTCGCCGGTTGCCTTCACAGTGCTGTTTATCCAAACTGAAGATGTGTTGGCGGAAAAAGAAAATAAAAATCTCAAGATGTTTGAGAGAGTTTGCGCACGGCAGTTTGTATGTTGAATTGGAGGGGGCTTGAATGATGCACTCCTTCCTCTATTTATAGTAGTGAACCTACTCCTAGCTGAACCAGAAATGTTCTCAGACTAGAACTTTTTATCCTAATATGATTATAATTCGGCCAATCCTAGTTCCAATAGGTTCTTGAACTAAGCTCTATAATGAACCAGATTCATTTCCTAATTCTCAACGCCTTCAGCTTTGAGACCCCTTGTTATACTAGGATTCGACCTCTTTGACTTTATCCAAATCAATCATTCTCATAATAGGACTCGGCCAACCTGATTGGGCGGCTTATGGTGGCTGGACGGCCCACAATACTTATGGAAGAGTACTGGGCCGAGAACAAACCTAGGCTCAGCCTAATAATATTATTTTGGGCTCAAACATTGCCCCCTCGCTTCTGAGGTCTTCGGCCTGCAAATCTTGGCTGAACTCTGACCTTGAAGAAGCGAAATTGCCCCCTTAGCATATTACTAAAAGACACCGAGAAACCTCGAATTTCACAACCACTGAGACACATTTATGGAGCAGGATTACACGATTTCAACCATGTCAGACCTTTTTGCCACGTGGCATCTTCGTAGCATGTCTGCCCCTTAATAATGATGCCTGAGGTGTGCGGCCTACTAAAACGTCGTTTCACCATAAACTCGCCGCCAAATGCAATCGTGTAATCTTGATTCGCAAAGTTTTCAGCATCCTCGAGTTCATGCAAGCACTGAAACGTCCTTTCATCATAAAACTCGCCGTTACACGCCATCATGCAACCTTAATCCGTGAGCTTTTCAGCTTCTTCATCTGGATTCTCTGAATATTCATCATGATTACATAACATTGCGGTCGAATCTACCCTAAGCTTTTCAACATAAAACCGTTGATCTTCTTCCTTGAAGCCTATAAATACCCAGCTTCCTTCATTCAGACTTTTACGCTTTCAAAACTCTCAAATCTCTTTGCCATTTGCTTTCAAACCCAGAAAACCAACCTTACTTTGAAACCCAGAAAACCTTCATCTTCTTCAATGGCCGCCAATACTTTCATCACCAAGTTGGTCGAGGAATGCAATAAATGCCAAAACATCACTGATCGAAACACTATCAAAACCATCCGATTTGAGGATGAGCCAAACGCTTCCCACCAAACCCTCGGCCTACTGTTCAAGGATGATGTTCCAGAAATGATTACCGAAATGCTTAAGGACCATTGCTTGAAACCTTTATTCCAAAGGTATGATTGGTCGAAATGGGGATCGGCCAAACCCCAAGGCGTTTGGCCCTCGACCACCACAACTTGGGCTGCTTGGGTCACTCGGATGGAGCCATACTTTGACGATGAATGAAGGCCTTTCGGCATTTTTGATGCCATCAAATTCTCGATCATCGGGATGAGCTTGGATCGAGAGCTCGTGATGGCTGTCCTGAGCTTCTGGTGCTTGGCCACCAATACGATGGTCCTTCCTCTTGGCCCCCTCAGCCTAACAATGATGGATATCACAGCCATACTTGGCATCTCTCCTACCGGCCTTCTAGTCGATAACTCTCTATCCGGGTATCAATTCGACCTGGAACTGAAGACCATTTTTGAAAATCGTACCGTCAAAGCCCTGACGAAGGGAAACCAAAAACCGCCGAAGGAAGACGTGCGGAAACTACACAAGAACTTCTTCAACTACGACACCCTTATCACCCACTTCACCGGCTACAAAGGGGAAGATCTTAAGAAGGGTGAACACGGGGCCTTCTTATTCTATTGGTACAACACATACATATTTTACGCCAAGTCGAATAAATGCTTGGCCAAGAATATGCCGATCGTTGAAGCCCTGGCCAGCAGTCATGTCCTGGCTCTTAGTCCGGCCGTTCTTGCCAACCTCACCAGGTGCTTGGCCTAGACTGCAGTGGGAAAAATTGACCCTCACCAAAACGGCCCGTTCTGGGTTTTTCAGCTCTGGTTGCAGGTCTATTTCTCGACACTGCGGCCAGACCTCACAAGTTTCAACTCTTCCAAAGCCAAGGGTCTTGAGCTGGTCTCATAACCCATTCATTCCCACTCGGTCAAAAAGATCTTCAAATATTTCTTCAGCCTAAAAGACCTGTCGGACGACGAATTCTAGATTTGCCGTCGTTGGACGTACCCTTTTTCCATCATTTTTCCCACATTGGTATGGGAAGAGGCCAATGAGGCTGATCTCCAAACATCTTGAAGGTCATTCATCATTACTTGCGACCTGCCTTATGGTTGCGAGGCTCGACGAGGAAGCTGGGAAGTTTATCATCCCAACTTCCTGGCTCGTCAATTGGGCTATCTTTAAGGATGCCTTATGCCATTCCTTACTTCTCTCCCCTTTTGAGCCGAGAGCGGTTCTCCGGCTTTTTAGAGAGCTAGTATGAGGTGGTCGGGAAGGAATTCAGGGAGCGGTGCGTAAAATTCCATCTCGACCGAAAACTCCAGAATCCCAATGTGCTAGTATCTTCGCCGATTAGTGAGATACCTATACCAAGGATTTCTTTAGAACTTCGGCCGAGGAAATCTCACAGAAGCTTTTTGGAGACCGCCCTAAAAAGATTCCCGCTCCAAAATCCAAAGAAACGACCCAAAGTATATACTTTTAACTTTCCTTCTTTATCTATTTTGTTTGAGCTTCATTTTGACTTGAGCTCAATGTTTTTAGGTGGCCATACCATAAAACGGGTCAACATGGTGGCGATGACCGCAACCAAGAAAAAACTTGCCCTTCTGCCGAAGAAAATTGAAACTTGCCCTGATGCCGAGACGGCTGGTGATGCACCAAGGCAGAAAAAGGTGTCAAGAAATTGGAAAAGAAAGGGAAACGGGAGATCCATGTTATCTCTAGCCAAACCATTGGAGCAACTACTCCCAATGCTCCTCTCGCTTCCTCTACTGTCCAGGTCTCGGCCACGGTGCAACAAGACATTCCAACGGATCAAGCGCCAAAAGTTCATCCTGTTCCTCAAGTCGTGGTTGAACCGGTTGTTGCTTTGTTAGTCGAGGGACCTGTAGCTCCGGGGCCGACCATCACTCCCCAAGCTGGCTTAGTAGCTGCCGTCTCGGAGAAGGTGGCCACCACGATCAAGAGAAACCCTCCCCCAAATCCAAAAGGGAAATCGATGATCGTTCTGGAAGAAGTACGATAATTCTTGTTGATAATTTCTTTCTCTTAACTGGATTTCCAAATATTAAAAAAAAAAAAATCTTTTGTTCAAGAGGACAAGAGGGAAGGAATTCTGCTGACAGAGCGCCCTCGACCAACTAAACTTCAATCTGTTAATCCTCAACTAGCGGTCGAGGCGTTTGGCCAGATCGATACTCCTACAGTAAAAAAAGGCGCGGGACATGGAACGACACCCCTCGCTGAGCCTGAGGCAACGACAGAGACGCCGGTTCATCCACAAGACCAAGATCTCGGCATTTTTACTCAAGAAGCCACTTCGGCCTTTGTAAGACATTTATTATTTTCATGAATTTTCCTTTTTTTTTAAAGTTCTAAACGAAGAAAAATATCAAATGCCAGGTACCTAACTGCTGATTTTACCGAAAATTTTATGTGCCGAATGTCGTTATTTATATTTCATGGCCGCCCCAATGGCCATCAAACATAGATAACCTTCATCGGCCGCATGAACTAAAAGGCTGCCTTAAGCATTGGGCTCAGCCATTAAGTTCTCTGGGTTCGAGCAACGAACCAGCAGACATGGCCAAAGTCTCATCCCGCCAGGTCTAACACATCCCTATTTTTGCTGCCTTGTAACTTAAGAATTTTTCCTAACAATTTCCTTCTTGTGCAACCTTCATAGGAGGTCGAGCTTGATGCCCTACTCTCTAGTACTTCCAGAGTAGCCAGGCCTTCTGTCGCCACGGCCGAGCCTTCCGAGACTGCGACCGAATCTGATGCCTTAGTCAAATTGCAGGAACTTCTATCCCTTTCGGCTTCACAAGTTCTTCAACGCAAATGCCTCAATTCTGTAAGAGAGTGCTTGAACGACCTTGCGGCCGTCATTCTACTAAACAGCGAAAATGTTATTCCTTTATTCGATGTTCTAGAATGAACTCGTTATTCCTTTATCCGACGTTCTAGAATGAACTCAGGAATATTTCATCATTTTTTAGTGTGCTCTTCAGCTAGAGGACGACCTTAAGGCTGCAACAGCTACTCAAGAAACCATCCAACTAGAAGTCGAGGCCATGAAAGCAAGGAAAGAACGACTGGCCGACCTTGATCGTCAAATTGCTGAACTTCAACGCCAAAGGTCGACCGTTTCTTTCGAGCTTGAGAAGGATTTCAAGTCACGAAAAGCTCGGCTGGCAGAGTACGCGGCGGGGGCGAAGCGGCTACAACAAATTTAGATTGACAAAAGAATAAGACAAACCGAGGTTACAATGGGCAAAGTAAGGTGGTTAGAACTGAAGGCCACTCTTGAAGCTTTCCTTCCTTCGACCCCTTAGGATTTTGTTTGGTTGTAGGCTGTTTCGATTTTTGTTACCTTGCTTGTATCTCCTTTGCAAAATTAATGAAATGAACCTTTTATTCTTGCATCTCCCAAGTAATTGGATAATATTTCTTTTAGAATTTCCCATTGATTGGTAACTTATGAATTAAACCAATCTGATCCTTGAGGTGGTATGCCCCTTTGCCTAGAACTTTATAGATGACAAACGGTCCTTCCTAATTCCGCGACCATTTCCTTAATCTAGGGTCTTTAATTCCAACGGGCAACACGCCTCACCGAATGTTTTCTGTCTGACTCGTTGGTTATAGGCTCACTCGGCAATCTTTTTTCTGGGCCACCAATAAATTATAAGCATCAAGCCAAGCTTCCTCCAAGTCTTCTAGCTCTTGTCTCATGGCTTGATTGTATTCGGCACTGAACAGACTACTTTGCTCAAGTACTCGTATTGAGTTTATACTTAACTTGACTGGTAGCATCACGTTGTGCCCATAAGTTAACGCATATGGGGTTGCCCCGGTTGCTAATCGGGGTGAAGTTTGATAAGCCCATAATGCCTCATTCAACCTCAAATGCCACATGCCAGGCTTTTCTTATATCATTTTTTCAAGAATACTGATTAGAACCTTATTACTTGCTTCGGCCTGTCCATTCGCCTGCGGGTAATACGGTGTAGATTGCTCGAGTCGAATTTTCAATTTCGCATGTACTCTTTGAATCTATCTGATGTAAAGATCGTACCGTTATCCACTATGATTATTTTTGGTACGTCAAATCTGGTTGGTATGTGGCACAAGCATTTTTAAGGCTGAATGGCATGATTACCCATTGATAGGTCCCGAGTTCCACCGGGCAACGAAAGGCGATTTGTGGACATTGGTTTCGGCAATAAAGATCTGGTTATAGCCAGCATGGCCATCCATGAAGGATGACATCTCATGGTTGACTGTGGCGTCAATTAACAAGTCTGAAATTGGCATCGGGTATTCATCTTTTGGAGTTGCCAAATTCAAATTACGAAAATCGATGCAAATGCATAAAACCCCACTTTTCTTTAGAACTGGTATGATATTCGCTAGCCATTCGACGTATCGAGCGGTCCGAATAAACCCAGCTTTTAAAAGTCGAACTAGTTCATCTTTTATGCCGAGTTGTACTTTGGTCTAGAATCGCCGAGGGGGTTGGTGAAAAGGCTTATAACCAGCTTTAATGCGTAATTCGTGCTCGACGAGGGTTCGATCTAGACCAGGCATTTCATGGTAACTCCAAGCAAAACGATCTTTATATTCGTTGAGTAATTTATGAAGTTTGGTTTTCATGGGTTGGGGTAACAAAGCACTAATAAATAATGACCGAGGGTCATCGGCCGTTCCAACATTTATTTTCTCTAATGGGTATTTGACTTAAAGTCGACTGTCTTCGAGCTCGGCTGGAGCAGCTTGGACTTTGTCAAGTGATAGGACTGGACTATCATCTCATTCGACAAGAAACTCCATAAGGTTTATGCCTGAATTCAGTTGTTTGGAAATAGTATACCAGTGGGCCAGTAGTCGTTCCATGGTAGATGAAACCGCAGCTCGACGTTCGGCTTGTTTGGTGTCAAACATCGGGATCGATCATGAGATCAGCCAACCTGAGTCTCGTCGAATCCTGGTGAACGGTCTTAGCGTCAACCTCGATGGCTTTCTGAACTAAGATCCTAGTCGACTGACCGTCCTCATTAAAGTCTTGCAAGGTGATATAGCCGACATGATCGTCGTAGTATCGAGCCTAAATCATATTAGCTTCAAACGGCTGATTGTCAGCCGAATGAACCACGATCGATTTACTATCCCAAAAGTCAAGAACTTGGTACAGCGACAATGGGATACAGCCCGTTTAGTGGATCTGGACTCGACCGAGCAAGGCATTATACTTGGTTTTTGAATTGACTATAAAAAACACGGTCATATGATTGCAACCTGCGATAGTTACCTCTAATGGAAGCACGCCCTAGGTTTGGGATTTATCACCGACAAAACTGCTCATTGTGACACCTGATGGAATGAGTTCATCGTTGGAGCAGCGTAATGCCTTCATGATAGAAACAGGCATGATGTTGACCATAGCTTCACAATCAACGAAAATTTTTAAGACCGAGTACCCTTCAATATGAGCCGTAACATATAATGGTTTCAAATTACGCAGATTAACCGAAGAGGAGTATGAAAACGATTTGGCAAAAGCTGCTTAGAGTTTATTCTCTCTTATATCCAGCTCAGACTCGTCGGTGGCCACAAAATATACCTATGTGGCTTCTTCGGCAACCATGTCGCCATCCAAGAAATTTTGTTGGGACGCGGTTGGCTGAAATTTGGTAGGTAAGATATGGACCATACTGATATCCATATTGTCGAGGATCGAGGAACCCATTGGGTAGTGTTCTCTTTCTGGGCGAGTTGGGCTTTCGAGCGGGGTATCTTGTTCATGAACATCATTCGTATGACTATCTTCGACTGGCACAAGTGTATGCTCCTGTGATATGATGACTCGAACCTTCTCATTCGGTACATTGACTCCAATTTTGATCGGTGTTATGACCTAGCGTTACTTGTGGGACGCCTTGCGAGTCTCTTCTTAATATGCGATGAGAGTGTCTCTTGTGTCCAGGTAAGTATCCAGCTATGCTACATGTTCTATTTCATTGGTTGTAAGGCCGAAGAGGGAAACGGCTGAAAAAACTTCGAAGTGATGACGTAAATATTGGAGGTCTTCGAGAGAAAATGAAAGCTCAGCAGTATCATTGTCACTATATAGATCAACCGTAAAGCCGATGACTCGAGCTTCAAGTATACGCTCGGCATCAGGACAAGCTAGAACCCAATCAAGGGTTTCTTGGCACACTCTTGGGAGGCCGTATAAGTCGTTTGCTGAATACTATGTATTTGAAAGTCTCACTGAGAATGGGCGGATGAAGGTTTCGTCGTATCTTAATGAGTGGCTCTTGGGGTAGTAGTGGAGGAAGTTTACTTTCGGCCTCTTCTCTAAAATGCTCAGGGCGAGCTTTTATTTCCTCGAGCCGAAGGAGAAGTTTGATTAATTTTTTCTGATTCTTCGATCGTGGTTTGAAAGTCGTGATCGATCGCCTTCTTCCCTTGGAGTAACTTGGTCATGATCGCTGGGAGTTGTCGACCATCCTCCTCATCGGCTGTTTCCTTCAGCTGCCATTTTTCAGTTGAGGCATATTGGGCTGCTCATTGGCGAGCCATACAGTCCATTCTTTAGCGCCAACACTTATGTGATTTGGATAACGTGGTATACACATCGATTGGGAAGTTATAGGTATACCAACGCTGTAACTCAGGTGGTTTGAAGGTGTGTTGGTTAGTTGAAGTACATTAGCTACCAGAGCTGCGTGCATAATAATCCTCGTTGTAAAACGACGTATCGAAATCTAGATGTCGTCGAGCCGAGGGCGGCTTGCCATCCTATACTTGAAAACTAACCCTATCAAACACCTTGTGGCGTTGGCATGTACCAAACGCCTTTTGAGGTACCGTAGCAGCTATGGGCATCTGTTGTGGTTTTTAGACTCAAAGTGACTTTTCTTTTGGTTAAGTTAAAATGACGTTTGCCTTGGACTGGCTACATAAAGCTATCGGCCCATCAGATTCTTCTTCGCTGTAGTCTGACATTGATTTGACAATAGTTGGCCCTATCGAATTTTGGGGTGGCTCGTTCGAGAATAAATCGATTTTCAATCGCGGCCAAAAGCTTTATTTTTGGACGAATTGCATTGGCATGAACTTAGCCTTCCCTTTCCCTTTATCCCTGGATAATCGAGCATTTACCATGCTTACTGTTACCGTAGGAAAATGATCAGTGTCAACGGTCATTTGTTTCTCAGGGAACTTAAGCTTTCTATTGTCGATCCAGCTTTGAATGGCATCGCGGAATACGACACAATTATTTATTGTATGCTTCTTTGAATTATGATACTTGCAGTATGTTTTCCTTTTTAATTCTTCTACCTTAGGGATATTATGCCCCGGCCGAAGTTTGATGATTTTGGCAAGTATCAATTGATCGAAAGTATAAACTTTTGTTTTGATAGTGGGCTCATCAGAGGCCGAGCGAGTTTTGGCATATTTAGGATTGGCCTGAGCCAACGCCTTACATATATATGGCTTGTCGATTACTATCTCGACTGTTTCTATACTGGCATATTCTTCAATTTCGGTGTATGCGTAATTGACCGTGGGGTTTTTGTAGATTGGCCCTCGGGACGAAGACTTCGAAACCTTCTTTTCTCGGAGTAAATAACCATATTGCTCGACGTGCTAAGCTAATGTGTGCATGTCACGAAAGTTTACCGCCAGGAACTTCTTTTTGTATTCCACATCCATGTCATTTAAAGCGATCCTAACAAACTCGACTTCAGGGAGAGGTACTCGGCACCAATTTATGGCCGACTTAAACCTCGTAAGGTATTCCATTGGTGATTCGTTAGAGGCTTGAGCCAATTTAGCCAAGGATGAAACTGATATATCTATCCTTGGTCAATAAAATTGCTCGTGAAACTTCTCGACTAATTCCTCCCAACTCTGGATGGAGTTGGGCGGAAGATTGATATACCACGCGAAGGTCGAACCAGTTAACAAGAATTTGAACAATCGTAGCTTATGGAAATCACTATTAACATCCCCACATTGAGCAGTGAATCGAGCTACGTGTTTTAATGATGATAGGGATGATTCTCCAGCGAAAAGACTAAAGTCCGAAATTTTGAAACCTTTGGGATACTCGAACTTTTCCACGAAAGCTGGATATGGATTAATGAACTTTGGAAGCTTCAGCCCCTTCTGTACGGCTGAATCAATCATTCTTTGGACCTTAACCATGTCAACGGATGATGTTTCTGCTTTCTGGTCGGATCTGTCGGATCTACTGCTTGATCCTCATTTTTTTTTCCAAGTCGATCGTTTTGTGCCGAGCAGATCTTGTCTTTGCCTGTAGTGTTGGTAACAGATTGTTCTTAAGTAGGAATTGGCGAGAACTATCATCCGTTCCACCTTCGTAGGCTTTATTAACCAATAGTTCGAGCCACCTATTTTGTGTAGTACTATTATCATGTATCTCCTCGAGTACTCGGCTAAATATCTGTTCAATGTGTCGAGATTGCTCTTCAAGTCATCTCCGAAGAAACGATCCAATTGGTGGATCGGAACCTACATCACCATCCTGATCGCAATCCTCTACTATCTCTCCAATTAAAACGCCCTTGGTTTTGTTAGGGATTTTTGCATTGTGAGGCTGACCACCGAAACAAACTTCTTTTTCTCGGTGTGTCGCACTTGTGGGCTCAGGTGTCATGGCAATATGAGGATTATGTGCCTGTGACGAGTCATCTTGTCCTGGGTTCTGGACTGGAAGGTTGGTCGTGGACTTTCCCATGACAGTTTTCTTTTTAACCAATCATGTCTCAATGTTCATGAACTTCGTAGTTTTAGCACTGGGTCCTACCAGGTGTGCCAAAATGTTGACCCTAAAAACTACCAAGCCTACGTGGCTCGTAAGTCGAGTAATTAATAAGCTAACTACGTCCTTCGGTTGCATACAGGGCGTGCCAACTCGACGGCCGAGCTTGGTTGGGGAATAAAATATGTTGATGTGGCGTTGGGCGTGCTACTAACTTCTTGATCTTTCGACTGCGGCCGAGGAAGGAATACGTCTCGACCTTCGGCTTCTAGAGCCTGAAAACAAGGCTGCTAGTTCTGCGAAGTTCAATATCAAATTCGGCTTTCAATGTGCTGAATGTAATAACCTAGTAACACCTCACTTTGCCGAGAAGGCTGATGAGATGACCAGTACCAATGAGGACTCGAAAATCCTTGTCAATCGAGACCTGGATAAATAACCTGTCGGTCTCGAAGCAATGCTGTTTATCTAAACTGAAGGTGCTCCTTGATCAGCTGATTCTACGGCTCCAATGCTGTTTATCCAAACAGAAGATGTTACTGGTTGCCTTCACAGTGCTGTTTATCCAAACTGAAGATGTGTTGGCGGAAAAAGAAAATAAAAATCTCAAGATGTTTGAGAGATTTCGTGTAGAGCGAGAGTTTGCGCAGGGCAGTTTGTGGAATTAGAGGGGGCTTGAATGATGCACTTTCTCCTCTATTTATAGCAGTGAACCTACTCCTGGCCGAACTAGAGATGTACTCAGACTAGAACTCCTTATCCCAATCTGATAATAATTCGGCCAATCCTAGTTCCAATAGGTTCCTGAACTAAGCTCTATAATGAACCAGATTCATTTCATAATTCTTAGCGTCTTCAGCTTTGAGACCCCTTGTTGTACCAAGATTCGACCTCTTTGCCTTTATCCAAATCAATCATTCCCACAATAAGACTCAGGCAACCTAATTAGGCAGTTTATGACGGTTGGACAGCCCACAATATTTTTGGAAAAGTACTGGGCCAAAAACAAACTTAGGCTCGGCCCAATAATATTATTTTGGGCTCAAACAACTTGTTATCTTAAAAAAATTATTAACTTTTTAACCTAAAAAAATTCCAATTTGGACAAAGTTAGATTTCATCACTTATAAAAAGTTAGATTCCATCACTTATCAAAGTCAAAATCTTATCAGAGTCAAATTTCATCACTTACCAAATGTTGAATTATGTCTTAAGCATTAAACATACAAACTACACCATTTTATTTATTACGTGTTAAATTCAAACTACAAGATTTTATTTCAGAACCATTAAACACAAAGTGCAACAGTTCACTTCTCAAGCAAATATGCAAAATACAACCTTTTTAATAAGCATAAACATAAACTACAACATTAATGTGGATGCAAATTTCCCCCATCTCTTCCTTTGATGAAAAAGCACCTACAAAATAATAACACCTTCGATTAAGGCCAAAGACCTCACGCGCCCATGATGAATGGGGGGTGCTTTGGCCGAAGAATCTCCGATGCCAACGTGAGAATTCTGAAAAGAATATGTTTAGGAGTTTGTGGGTAGCAAAAATGACTTAGCTTTTTAGTGGGATAATAGGGCTATTTATAGGGGAGTAGCTGGTCCTATTTGGAGAATAGTGGCCGGCCATATTTGGTGTAATTGGAGAATAATTGCAAGATATTATGTGAAATAATATCTTGCAACTAACATGGTAATTAATCCTAAATTAAATAGGAAGTTTTAGGAGTTACCTTTTGAATAAAGACTTGATGAGGAGTGATGAGAGGGATTTGAATAAATACCATTTTGATCACCTTTGACTTTTTTTTGATTAAGTCGTTATTGTCCGTTGCATGCTCGTGGGAATCCCAATGTGCCTCGAGGGTAATTTTGTCCTTTTATCCCAAAAGTCCACATGTCACCTCCATGATTTTCTTGATTATTTTTTGCTCCACAAATGCCACAACACCTGCTGGGCTGCTCGCAAGAAAGGGCAGCAGGTGTAGAGATCTCCAATTTTGATGCAGATTCCCACTTGGACTTGGAATTAGATTCTTTTAGGAAAAGGAAATAAATCGCCTCCAAAGCCTATTTAAGCCTACCTTAAGTAGGGGATTAAATCAACTTCGGATGGCAATTATTTATCCCTACAAAAAAGAGAGAAAGCTAGAAGATATTTGTTCCCCCTCCCCTAGCATTTTTCTTTGCTTGCCTATGCAAAGAACCGTCTTCCGTTGATTTCTTTGTCTTCTCTGCGCCGCACCAAGGTAAGAAAAATTTAATTTTCTTTATCTTTTTCTTGGGTAGTGCTGCCGCGAGGCAGTCGTTGGGGTGGTGTGGCACGTCGGCTGGTAAGGGCCAGAAGTCAGCTCGGCATAGGCCAGAAGTTGGCTCAACATGGGCCTAGGAGATAGTGTGGCAAGGGCCACGAGTTGGGTTGCTTGGCTTGGCTAGACCCAAGAGCTGGCTCAGCAAGGGTTAAGGAAGTGGCGTGGCAGAGGCCACTGTTTGGGCTGCCACGTTTGTGCTGCTTGTCAAGAAGGAAGAAACTGCATGGGTTTGATTTCTCAGTTGCCGCAGATGGAGTAATCGAAGATGGTGCTGCCAAGATCGGAGCTACTGAAGATGAAGTGTCGGTGAACTAACTGCTGAATGCGAAGTGGTTGCTAAAAGCAGGATGGCTGCTGGAGAGCCCAAGGTTATCCTAGCTGCTAAATGAGTAGTTTACAATGTTTAGCTTGTGTCGGATTTCGGCGACTTTCGTATAAGTTTATCAATTTGCTGAACTACTGAATGCAAAGTGGTTGCTAAACTGTTTTCACTTTACTCCTTTGTTTTTCTTGAAACTTTGCTTGCTTGAAGCGTCTTGCAAAACTCTTAGCCATAAAACCGTCGGTTGAGCACGCTGCTTCGAAAAAGGGTGACGATCCCACGAAGTCACTATGGCCGCGAGTTTTAGCTTCTTGGGGCGTCAAGCTGTTGAGTTCGTCATCGGCTGCTGCCCCCTGACCATTTGCTGCTTAGCTGGTATTTACGTATTTGATCCGTTGATGGGTGTCGAAGAATTGGTTTTCCCTCTCGCACTGGAGTGCTTACCTAGATAGGTGTCGGGAAATTGGTTTATCCTCTCGCGTTGGAGAGCTTACCTGTATGGATGTCGGGGAATTAGTTTACCCTCTCACACTGGATAGCAATTAGTTTACCATCTCGCACTGGAGAGCAGACTTATATGCAAGGTTCTAAAAGACGTTAGGCACTAATCAGGCGGTGTGCTGGGGCCTAGCACCTAGGTGGCTAGGTAGAGCGTAGGCAGGCGCCTAGGCGGATTTAAGTAAATCTATTATATTTCGTGTAAATAAGTGTCTTATACTTAAAATATATATAATTACATCATAAACTACAACATAGAATGACATATATATTATGAAGTATTGGAACATAAAGAAAACATGGGGAACAAACATATAATGTCTGTTCGTTTAAGTATTCAACAAGTCTCTTACAATTTATTGAAAAGAAAATGCAAAATGAAAGTTATCTATTTTATGTCTAAGTGAGTCGCAACCTAGGCGAGTGCCTAGGCAGCTATGGGCTGGCTAGGCGGCCTAAGCGAGCGCCTCAACAAGTCTAAGTGTCTTTTCTTAATTTTCAAACGCCCAAGCATTAATCGGGGTAGTGGCCAGCCGCCTAGCGCCTAGGCGACGCTAGGCGGGGATTTTTAGAACAGTGCCTATATGGGTGTCGGGGAATTGGTTTACCCTCTCGTAGTGGAGAGCTGACCTATATGGGTGTCGGGGAATTGGTTTACCCTCTCGCACTAGAGAGCGTAGAAGTCGTTATCGTGAGCACAACTGAGGAAAGCTGGACAACTGAAATAATCCTCAGCTTGTGAGGTTTTGTTCGGCGATCTATTTGAGACTTTAAACTGTTTGTGAAACCCGCGTAAGGGTGTAAGTGGGAAGCACAATAAGCTGTTCCTGGACCTTCTCCAAGTATTGCGCCATCCTTAGATGTTTATCGTGCGTTCTTCTGAGGCTTGGTTGATGGTCAGCTGAGAAATTGAATGGATTGCAAAATTCTCCACCGCTAAGTCTTTTACTAGTAAAGGTTGCTAGTAAGGCCTCGTATTCTGCTTCGTCATTTGATGCTTCGAAGTTTGAAGTGCCGTGGTTTTGGTCGGCGCAGATAGAAGCCGCAAAGTGGCACGACTAGGAGCTGTGGTGCAAGATCGGCACAGTTGGGAGCCATGGTGACAGATCAAGGGCAGCCGGGGACCGTGGAACAGGTAAGCACGACTTTGAAAGCGAAGTTGTGATGAAAACAAGGTATGGCACTGGTTCTTAGTGGTTGAGCTGGTGTGTCATTCTGGTACATGTCTGCCCCCGGCGCGTGATTAGGCTTTGTTGCTGTGTTTGTTAGAACCAAAGTAATCATTGTATCCTCCAGTGTATGTGGGATGGTTCCATTTGCTCGATCTTGTCAATGAAAGGTGACCTGTTTATGTTGGTCATGTCTCATCGAAGCACTTTGTTAGTACCTTTGTTGCGTTGGAAACCACACAATCGTGTGGTCATGAACCCCTTAAATTCTTTATGAATTTGCCTCTCTAGGGCAGTAAAGCTTTCGGCTGCCCCCGATCTTGACCTGTTGGTTTAGGCTGCTCTTCCCTGTGCTTGGCTCATTTATACCATGGCTGCGATGCATGTGGTACGTTCCTAGTAGGCGAGTAGGTCACTCGCAGACTGCCTCACCTGCCGGTTGAACTTGAGCTAGATTGAGTGACTGCTTCTCTCCGTCCGTTGTGCTGCCTACTCTGATGTAAGGTGGATGATGCTCCTTGCAGACCTAGCCACAAATGAACACTTTGCCTAGAAGGTTGTCCATGTTGATTACCAAAGTGTGGCCTCAATTGTGAATGTATGCTCATCTATGGGCCTAACCGGGAGTGCACGCTCATCTGCGCACCAAGATAAGAGTATACGCTATCTCTGGGGCTCAAACGGGAGTATACATTACTAGAACGCTTGGTTTATGACTGGTTGAATGGCTGCTTGCCGGGACGATGCTGGAGAGGTTCGTCGTCTGCCCTTGTCCTACTTCGGGATACCTCATCTAGGGCACACTGCATCTCGGTAGACTGTAAAAGCTGATTCACCAAGGTCGTCTGCTATACGAGGATGGTTGTTAACTCTATGACTTACCGAGACAAGTGTTCTTCGCCATTTGGGATGGAAGAGTTTGGATAGTATGCGTCTCCTTGAGTAGTGGAAGTGCAAAAGACTTCAGGTGCGAGATTTAAGTTGGGATATGTCAAATCTATAGAAAAATAGGGTGAAAATACCCTCGATTTAATTGTCGATCCGGAAATCTGAAGCCAAGACGGTTGAACCGGTATAGGCAACTAGGTGAGCCACGAGAGTGGGCTGGACCGTTGGTGCGGGTGTGCGAGCGCTGGGCTTTTCTTCTTCTCGGCTCGGCTTGGGCTCGCCTTACGTCGTAGGCCTGCGGGTCTTGGGGTGGCTAGTCTGCGGCTGCTCACTGGGTTACTGCTCCGTGGGCTGCAGCTGTTGTTGTTTCGTGGCCCAGCTATCATGGAGTTGTCCCACTCTCCACTGCCACGGCAATTGTCGTGGCTGCCATGGTGTTGGTGCTCCATGGTGGCAAGGTTACTCCTTTTGTTGCGGTGAGTATCGTGGATCGTCGTGGTGAGGCTACATTGCGTTTTCCATCATTTGATTCGGATCTTTGAAACGTAGGAAGTTCTGTTCATTGTGGTTTCCGAATTTCCCGCCATTGCATTTTTCTCCTATGTCTAATCAAAGAATTAAAAAAATTCTAGGAATAAGAACATATGAAAAATTTACGAACGAACAAGAAATGAGAAACTTTGAATGTGAGAGTCTTCTTCGAGCATGTGAATCAAACTCTCAATGAAAACATCAATCTGTGGATGCAAATTTCCGCCATCTCTTCCATTGACGAAAATGCACTAGCAAAATAATAACATCTTCGATTAAGGCCAAAAGCCTTACGCGCCCATGATGAATGGGGGGGCTTTGGCCAAAGAATCTCCGTTGCCAAAGGTAGGATTCTGAAGAAAAAAAAGCGTTTAGGAGTTTGTGGGTAGCAAAAATGGCTTAGCTTTTTAGTGGGATAATAGGACTATTTATAGGGGAGTGGCCGGCCTTATTTGGAGAATAGTGGCCGGCCATATATGGTGTAATTGTAGAATAATTGCAAGATATTATGTGAAATAATATCTTGCAATTAACATGGTAATTAATCCCAAATTAAATAGGAAGTTTTGGGAGTTACCTTTTGAATAAGGATTTGATGAGAAGTGATGAGAGAGATTTGAATAAATATCATTTTGATCACATTTGACTATTCCTTGATGGACCCGTTATTGTCTGTTGCATGCCCGTAAGAATCTCGATGTGCCTCGAGGGTAATCTTATCCTTTTAACCCAAAAGTTCACTTGTCACCTCTACAATTTTCTTGATTATTTTTTTTTCTCCACAATTAAGATAGACAACAAACTACATTAGAACAAATACATCATAATCATATCTTTCTAGGTTACTCCTCCGTGGGAGTTGATAGTCCCCTCAAAGTTTAAATGGTGTGCGGTTCTTTTTGCTAACACCTCATTTTGTTGTTCTCTTATCCACTTCCTTTATCCACTTCTTCCTAGCCAGAGTCTCAATCTTTGAAGTTTTTGTCATCATAAATTTAAACTCTTGTTTGTTGTTGTTGTGGCAAAAAATGTTACATATACACCCAATCAAGTCCCAAGCCCCAATTGTTATACAAGCCTCAAGCTAATCCCAAATACATGCAAAGGTGCGGGATCGAGAATATATTATATTTGTAATCATGCCATGGTACATTAATTAAGCCGTGCATTTGTGTCAGTTACACCATGCTCATGCAAACCCACACATATTCATCACGCCAAGCTTTATTACGCTGACCACTGTTCACGCTAAAATAAGCCCAAGTAACATGCTTGGGGCTTGCCAAGTGAATTTGAAGTATGCTCAGGATGAGTATCTTGAAGTATACTCGTTTGACCTTAATGTACTTTTTTTCCTTAGATCAAGAGCATTTTTTTTCCATTGGAATTTTGATAACCTGACGAGGTTTGATGAGGCACCCACCTCAAGATGATCATACCCTTTTGTGCGTTTTCTTACTACTTATGTCCTAAAGAGGTTAAGTATCGTCATGTTGCATTAACTCACCTTTTATACTTATATTATGAGTTTTGTCTCATGTAAGTTTACTATAATCAAGTTTGGGTAAGACTTACTTCTACATGCAATCCCTATTTAGGACTCATGTTTGCTAATTGTGTTGATTAGACGAGACAACTTCATCAAGTGCTTCCACATTTGCTTGAAGATCTGATGCGTAAACTACTTTAGTATTTACTCACTCATAGAGAAGTATGGTAGCTAGATTTATGGCATATATGTGCTACCCTTGTGTGTGTTTTCTTATTATTTACGTCCTAAACCCTGACGAGGTATCCACTTCGGGATGGTCATACCTTTATGTGTTTTTTGTTACTATTTACGTCATGAAAAGGTGAAGTATCAACATGCATTATCTCACAATTTCTCTTTAGGCTCTGGGTTTTGTCCCATTTAAGTTTACCATAACTAGGTTTGGGTAACCGTACTTCTATATGCAATCTTTATCTGAGACTCGTGTTTGCTACTTGTGTTGATTAGACGAGATAACTTCATTAACTGCTTCTATATTTGCCTGAAGATCTGATGTGTCAACTAATTTAGTATTTACTCACTCATAGAGAAGTGTGGTAGTTAGAATTATAGCACATATGTGCTACCCTTGTGTGCGTTTTCTTACTACTTACGTCCTAAACCCTGACGAGGTTTTGACGAGGACCCACTTTAGGATGGTATACCCTTATGTGCATTTTCTTACTACTTACATCATGAAGAGGTTAAGTATCGACATTTTACATTAACTCACCTTTTTTCCTTAGGCTATGGGTATTGTCCAATTTAAGTTTACCATAACCGAGTTTGGGTGACCTTATGTCTATATGCAATCCTTATCTGAGACTCGCGTTTGCTACTTATGCTGATTAGACGAGACGACTTCATCAACTGCTTATACATTTGCTGTAGATCTGATGTGCCAATTACTTTAGTATTTACACACTCAAAGAAGAGTGTTGTAGTCAGAATTATAGAACATGTATGATTGTATAAATCCTAGTAGATTATGTATAAGAATCTTGTGAGATCTAGAAGATTTTTTTGTTAGTGTTTGTATTACTTGGGAACCAATTTTTCTCTCCTTTACTAGTATAAATAAAGATACAAAGATAAAAGCCAGTGGCCCTCTGCAACCCTAGCCATCCCCTTTTCTCTTGCATAGTACCCCTTAAAGTCTCCTGCTTCGCTGCTGACTCCTTCCTTTTCTAATTGGGGTCCGCATGCAACCTTTTCTCTTTCTCATTTTCCTTATCCCCTCTAGCCCACTACCTACTCTCTCAAATCCTCTTCCTCCCATCCCACCTGGTCTTGCCCCTTACCTACTTATTCCCAACCCCTATCTTCCCTTCCTTATTTTATGGTCACCTCTCCTCAGTTTTTTCCGGCTTATTTAGCTTCCTTGTTTTTCGTAACCCTCTTAATTTCTAGTTTCCTTGAGCTTGTCTCAGATCTGGGCTTTTATGCCCATTTCTTCCTCCATTGCTCTCCCCGTCGTCAGTTCTTCACCGCCAACCTTTGCTATTCGGCCCATAGTGTGTCTCTCATCAGCGGTGCACTTTGGTGTTGGGTGGTTATTAAAGTGGTTTTAACACTAATTGGTAGGATTATGGGGGCGCTTTTTGCTCACTCAACTCCATTTTCCGTTCATCTACCTTGTTCGTGGGTTCTTCCTCTTGGTGGTGGCGAATTGGCAATGGCGGTGTAGTTGTTGTGGTGGAGGCAATTTTCCAGATCTAGGTTTTTGTTGTGTGCACTGCTCTTTTTAGGCATTTCTGTTGTATTTTCTTTTGGGCTATACTTGTATTTGGACTGCCTTTTAACTTTCTATTTCATGTAATAATTTTTTTAATTAATGAAAGTTTCTAGTTTGACAAAAAAAATATATATAAATACAAAGTATGAGGAATATCAACAGTAGAATTCCTCAAATTCTTCTCTTGTTTTCTCTTTAAGCCGATTTCTCTCTCTTTACTAATTTAAATTTGTGCCACGGGCCCACAAGAAGAAAACCTTTTTGGGTATATGTTTGTGAAAAGTTAGCATGACAATTGCACTTCAATATCGTTCAATTCATGAACATAACTTTTTAATTCCAACTTACACTGTTGCTAAATACTAGATTTACGTTTTTTTTTATGTAGGTTCCAAATAATTGTACTTCATAAGCAAGAGCGGAGCTAGAAATTTTCACATTTGTGAACTATAATTTTTATTTTAGGAGTTGTCAAGGTGGGGTGGTGTTGATTTTTAGTTAGGTGAGGAGGGCTAATTTTTACTAAATAGATGAACTTCAAAAGAAATAGCAACAGTGCGTTCTGAGTTCAAATTGGTCTCTTCCTCTTTATAGTTTAGATAAATTTAATGTAGATTATCATAAAATTTATAAAAGAAAAATAAATAAATGAGCACAAAAAAAAAAAAAATCAATTACCCAAGTTGCACTAGGCTGAATCCCACCGTAGCATAAGGGCGGCTCTGAATTGTGATTTGTAAATATTTTTCAAATATTCAATTATAATTATGGTGCAAATTTACAATAAAAATCTAGTTCAACTCCTTTTTTTTTGAATTAATTTACTGAGAATTAATTTTGAATTGGATATTCACAATTTAAAGTAACTCTTGTCTTTGCAGATTTTGTCAAAATCACATAGAGTTGTTACTTGTAATTGTAAGTTCATACCTCTAGTTTTATCTTGGTCCTGAGATTTTCTTTGTAGTTGAAGTTTATGCTTGATAAACTTATTGAAATTGGACCAATAATAATTTATATCACCTAAGTTATCTAATTTGGTTTATCGATCATATTCAATATATTTCCTTTCTTTCAAAATAGAAGCAGAGATGAGACATGCTATTTTTTGTTTTTTGAAAGAAACGATAGTAGATTTCATATCATCAAGAAAAGTAGAAACAGTGTATAATTTTTTAATCAATGCCTAACACATTCTTCTGCTGGTAGTTAACACATTCTTATCGCTTTTTTGGGTACATATAGCAATTTTAGCATCGAGTTCATAAACCCCACCATTCACCATGTAATGCACGTTTTTTAAAAACCAAATTTAGAAATTAGATCATGATATTATTTTTCAGCAGCTTTATAGCTAGCCAGATATATATCATTCGAGTCTTGAATATATATATATATATATATATATATATATATATATATATATATAGCCAGCCATATATATCAGCTTTATAGCGAGTGGCCCTGCAATATTGCTGGCTCCATTTGACATATTTCATTATTCCATACTGCAATGTAAGGGTGGGCACGGGCCGGGTCGAGCCCAAATTTGGAGGGACCAGACCGGACTCGTGTTAAAATACAACGAGGCAGGCCGAGTTGGGTAGAAGGATTCTGAGATGGGAAACTGAACCTAATCCGACCCGTTTGAAACAGACCGCTTCGGAACGGGTCCACGGGTCAATTTCAATGGATGCCTTTTGTTTCTTTTGCAACAACATAAATCCATTAAAAATCAACCTTTCATCTTCCTCCCAATTCTGAAGGACCACCTCTTCTGCAACAACAAAAATTCATCAAAATCCACATTTTCTCTTCCCAATTTCGAATGACCGTCGCAACCTCCAATAAATAAAAACCTAGAAAACCCAAAATCCCAATCCATCTCATAAACCCAAAATCGGCAAATTTGTGTCAGCTAGGCTTAATCTTCAAACCAGTAGTTTCTGGAAGTTTGGTGATGGTCTAGGTTCGATGATGATGAAGGATGAACGGTAGATAGAGTTGGGTCTAAGAGAGATGAGAGGGTGAGTTATGGAGAGTGAGAGTGGCTTGCTCCATACAAAACTCAAGACGCGTGCGTCGGCCATGGGAGTCCATTTCAGTCTTGGATTGTGGCGATGAAGTCGTCTATCGAGTCAAGAGCTCCGCGGAATAGGCCGAGTCAGACCAGATTGGGTGGTCAGCAGTCGAGGTTTAACAGTCCACCGACTTCAGCGACAGCTCGAGGGAGGCTTAGTCGCTGTGGTCGTGATGGTGAAGATAGTCTCGGCAACTTCTGTGAGTGTGATTTCATCAAGGAGGAGAAGAGTGGGTGGGAGGGAGTCTCGAGGCGAGTGAGACAGTGGGAGTCATCTAGAGTCCAAGAGAAGACGATGGAAATGATTGAGACTTGAGATAAATATCATCCAATATGATTCTCATCCATTCGTTTTTAGTTAGAAACAGGCCGGTTCGGGGCCTCGTTGTTCTAAATATTAGGACTCGTCTCGCCCCTTACATACCATCGTCCCCGCCCCACCCCACCGTTTGGTATCTAAAAAAAATTAGAACCACCTCGTACCCGCCTGAACCTGAATTATCCGCCCCGACCCGCAGTTCCTCTACCCGTTTGCCCACCCCTACTGCAATGTTGAATGCGGACTGAAACCGTTCAATTTCGAAGTGATCCTAAAAGGATTTTTCTTGTAAAAAAATCGTTAAATCGTTTGATTAACATTGTTTTCAATGTTTAACTAATTATTGACACATTATATATTATGAGTGAAACGAAATATTATATATATTTGGATTATGGTTTTTTTTTTTTTTCTCTTTCCAAAACTGTTATTTTCATGTTGAATATATATGCACATATTGAACTGTATAAAATCACATATTGCACAGATTATGATAGTAGTAAGATAATATGCATGATTTATTACATACTTTTGTTTGGGTTAATATTTGAACTTTGGGCCTAAAGAAAGAAAGGGAGAAAGAAAGGCCTAAAGGGACTAAAATAGGGAAGCCCAGCGCCAAGCCCAAATCAACCTTCTCAAAGACAAAGTGGCGGCTTCATATTAATACATAGGCTATGTGCCTATAATCTAATATGATAAATGATGGAGACCAGCCAGCTATCAGCCAAAAAGCACTTTACAGTGGCAATACAAGTAAAAAGCTGGTGAGTCACTACCCTCCAGTTGCTTTCGGGCAAGAACAAAGACAAGCAAAGTTAGCTTAAATCGCCTATAAAAGGGAGAAGAGGGCCCGGAGATAAGGACACTCAATCAATCAAACAAACAAACATACAACTTGCCTCTCAGTCAAGCAAATACCCAGAAAGCTACACTTTGTCCAGATTCTGCACCCTCTAAGCCTTAGATTTCCCTTAGAAAGACATCTTTTGTCTATGTAAAAGCTCTGCTACCCTTCTTGAAATGTTGTAGTATCGATTCTCTTGTGTAAACTTGTTTGCCTTCCATTCCCCTTTAGCTCCTAAACCTTTGTAACTGCAAAGAGAAGAAGTTGCACAAGATTCAACCTTGCCCGACAAGGTTAAATCTTGCCCGACTCTTTTGGTATTGTCTTTCAATTAATAGATCTAGTGTTATAATGTATTCCTCAGTATATATTCAAGTCATTTCCAGCTCTTCAATGATTCAAAGTTCCATCAGCTCTCAGATCTGGTTCATTTAGTGGCTGTACTATCTTAAGAAGATCAAAAGTGAACTAAAACTGATGACTTAATTAGATCTGGACCTCCACCCTTTGAGCATACAAGATAAATAAAAGTCCTTGATCTCAAGGCATAGAAAAGAACTTAATGTAGACTTAACCCATCTATGACAATCCTTTGATAAACAAGAAGTTAGAATAACTTGGGACGCAAGTAATCGGCTTAAATACACTTGTTCTACATCTACCATACAGAGATGGCAGTGGCACGCATCCGCACTCAGTTAGTTTTGATTGTGAGCCTTAAGGCGTACACCTAAGGCCCCATAAAGGCACCTTTCAGAACTAACTGTGTCCTCCTCTTGCAAACCTCTAAACAAGCAGGAGCCCGACAATCAACCAAAGTGCCAACTCCTCAGGGAGCTGTGTGCTCGAGCTAGGGACCTTTCCCAGCGAAATTCCTGCCCGAACCACTTTTTAAATCAACTAGAAAATAGAATATGCCAAACGATTTTACATGAATATTATGCAACTTAATCACAACCATGCTGCATGCTGCATATATGTATAGAAACGCCTGAACCATGCATGTTCGAACATATTAATTGGTCAAACCATTTAACTAGGACAAAAGTCTTGTATTTATTTAAGCGTATTCACGGGCCAAAACTAGATTTAACATATTATTTAGAATTCATTTAAACTGTTGAAATGCAGCAACAGATAAGAAATAATGATGATGCTAGGGAGACCAAAATTTTAAATTAAATTTGTAAACCAAATGATGTGTCGCAAATAAGAAACAAACACGTTAATCGGCACTTAATTAATAATCTAATCATCTCCAACCACATAATTTGATTTGCAAATTTGGTTTTAAAAATTTAGTTTCCCTAACATTACCCAAGAAATAATAATTAGCAGCAAAGCAAGTATAATATTTGTAAACAGGAAATATGAGTCCTGAACATATCTCAACACATTTGAATTTACAAATGACTAGTATATCTCTTAAATTTGAAAGTAAGGATAATAAACTAGAGTTAGATGTTGACTGGAACTCCTGTTTAACAAAAACTAGCTAATTGAAACTTACATTGGGATGAACTTAACTAGGGCTATTGAAGACGTTCGTGAAGATGGTTGGACGAGTGGAATGAGGTAAAGTGGCTCGATCAACTAAAAAGGGATTAAGTCAGTTACTAGAATAATGTGTTCACTAAAGTTCAAATTCATTTTCTCATCAATTTTAGTAGTTTATGATATCGTCTTATCAAGGAAAAGTAATAAGAGAAACGAACTTACACAATTTTCTTTTCATACACACCATGTTTGCAGCAGCTAATATTTTTGTTTGATAATTTAATTGATGACCTGATATAAAGATGAGTGCGCGTGAGACTAAAAGGAGAATAAAAGTAGGAAGGTACGTACATTTATAAAAGGCGAAAATAAAGAAACTCAAAAGGTTAAAATGATATTTCGCAGAATCCCACTTAGATTTCCAGACGTTGAAAATAATATGAATAAAATCCAAATCAGCCCGTAGGGTCTACCAAAATTTTAACTGATTGATGATGGCATGTGAAAGCTACGAGAATCGTCAAATTCCCATACTCCGGTCGGTGGGCAATATAGGTCGGAGTAGGATTCTCTTTTTTTTTTTTTTTTATCTTCTCTTTCACTTTCCTCCTATATGAACGGTTACGGTTAAGACACGTCAACATATTATATTAATTTTTGATAGAAAGAAAAAGACAAAATAAAGAATATAAGATGACGGAATGGAAGATGATGGAAAGAGAAGAGAGAATCCTAGTACATATAGGTCGGCAGGCCTGCGGATGCCGTACAGAGCTTCAGTGATTGCAATTTCAAGTTGATGACGTAAATATATTTGACAAGTTGCTCAACTCTTCTCGTCTAATTAAATAATTAGTGGTGATAATGACAATTAAAGAATGGTAGAAAAAGGTTGGCTTCTGCTTAAGTAGGAAAGTAATGTGTTATTATATGCCATTAAATTTGTTTGAAAACGTCATGAGTTTATAAAATAGAAATTCACATTTAAAAATTGAAAGCTTATTTCTCGCTGTAAATCTCATTTCTTATCCTCAACACATAGTATTTCTTTTTTGGGTTTTTTTTTTAAACTTTAGTCCTTCAAGAAGATTGAAATTTGATAAAAATCTGATGTTAGATTACATATTGATTATAATCTCTTGATGTGTTTTTTCAATGTCTCCCATTAAATATTTAAATTCATTAATATAAACATTTAATTTATTTTTTGACCAAAAAAAGTTTTTTTAATTTATTAGTTTTATTTAGCATTCTTCAAACTTGAAAGACTCAATTAATGTACCTAAATATTAGTACCGAAATATTAGTATCAAAATGTATTGACACATCCCTGCCCGGGACGGACCACTTTCCGGGCCCGCTCCACCACCGTAGCACGATATTGTCCGCTTTGGGCTTACCATTCCCTCACGGTTTTGTTTCTAGAAACTCACGATCAACTTCCCAGTGGGTCACCCATCCTGGGAGTGCTCTGGCCCCCTTCTCGCTTAACTTCAGAGTTCCTACGGAACCCGAAGCCAGTTAGCTCCCAAAAGGCCTCATAATAGGTAGGGATGGGAATATACATTTAAGGATCACTCCCTTGGGCGATGTGGGATGTCATATGTATTATATTGAATTAATGTACCGAAATTTAGTACCGAAATGTATGCACCGAAATGTATTATATTGAATTAATGTACCTAAATGTGTGTACCGAAATGTATTATATTAAATTAATGTACCTAATTTGTATTGAAATGTATGTACCGAAATGTGTATATCTAAATGTGTGCACCTTAATGTATGCACATAAATGTATTATTATGAATTTAATGTACCTAAATAAAGAAGACAAAGTACATCAAAATATGTTGTATAATAAAAATTAGTTTATCTAATGTTTACAACAAAATATATTACGATGACTGAAAAAAATATAGAATTATAATGAAATAAATTAATACATTAAAACTAGGAAGAAAAAAAGAAATAATTAAAACATCAAAATATAATTAATAAATGAGGTGATTAATGTGTCAAGGGACTAAAATAAGATTTTGATTGTACTCATGGTTTTAGTTTAAAAGTCATCTTTACCAAGGATTAAAATGAAGTTTCCTATTCTTTTTTTGGTTCAATGTCTATTGCGTGTTTTAATCATAGTTATTTTTTTGTTGAAACAAGTTTCAAGTTGGATTCATACAAATACAAGAAAGATATATATTTGATCATGAGTTCCACACACACACACACACACACACACACATATATATATATATATATATATATATATATATATATATATATGTAGTTTCCCTTGAGTGTGTGTTATCATCTCATAATTGTTTTGTAACAAAAAAATTTCAATTATACTAAACATGTTTTCTTTTTTTTTTTAACGACGTTATTACAAGCATTTCAAAAAAGTTATGTTATACAACAAATGTAACTTTTTACTTATATTTTATTTGTCTAAGTTCATAGTAAATGCCACTTAGTATTACGGTTTGATAAAGTTATGTTATACAACAAATGTAACTTTTTACTTATATTTTATTTGTCTAAGTTAAAAGTAAATGCCACTTAGTATTACGGTTTGATGATATTCATTTTTACTTGTAAGTAAGAGATCTTAAGTTCGAATCTCGTGGATGACAAATTCGGTACCAAATTAGATTGCTTATTGTGTGGTTCAACCGAACTCTCTCTTCTCTTAATATAAAATATATCGTTGTCCTCAAAAGAGAAAGAAAAAAAGTTCAGACTAAAGAATTGCTTTTTTTGGAGTGGCTCTTTTAACATCTCTCTTTCCTTGATTATTTAGTTTACCAAGTTGATTATGTGGTTGGAAAGAGAATATATTGTAGAGCCAAAAATAATTACAAGGCAACACGTGGATTTTGAATAAAAGAGGACAAAAATACCCTTGAGATATATCGGGATTCCTATGCGCGAGCAGCAGACAATCATCCCTCAACCAAGTTAAAAGTGCCCAAAATAGGTAATACTTCAAAACATATTTCATTCCTTATATTTTCTACCTCATTTTTCCTTCTTTAGCTAATCAATTAGCTATTTATTTTATTCATTCCATAACCACCAAAATATTCCTTCTAAAAATATGTTAATTGGCTAATTAATGGATTTAACCTAATTAATCCATTAATTACCAATTAAATCACCCATTAACCACAAAACACACTCAAAAACATCCCAAGGGGCCGGCCACCCTTTTCTCCCAGAGCGATTGGCCATGCCTTATATAGTCCATCATATTTACCCCTTTTATTATATTAATTAGCTAGTTAAATTGGCAATAATTCTATTTGCTAATTAATTAGCCAATTATTCCCATAACTCCCAAATCAACCTAAATCAAGAACCTAGCCCACAAAAGGAGCTAGGTGGCCGGTCCTCTCCCACCCAAAGAGGCCGGCCATTTACTTATAAAAAGCTCTCCATTCTCTCCCAAAAGGGGACTTCCAACTCTTGCTAAAATTCTCTAGAATTCTCAAACACTTTTTCTCTCTAAATTCTAACTTTGGCATCGGAGGTTCTTTGGCCAAAGCCCCCCCCCAATTCATCGTGGGCGCATAAGGCTCTTGGCCTTGATCTAAGGTGTTAATTGTTTTGTAGGTGCAATTTTGTCCAAGATCAAGGAGGAAGAAATTTGCATCCACATATATAACTACTTAAATTATTATCCCCTCTAAACCAACAAAATAAAAAACCTTTATGTCATACTCATATGCATCATGTTGATTAATTGTATGCAATCTATCTTGACTATGACGCTTCAGCCGTCCCAAGTTGCAAAACAAAGGACGGTTTCAAAACGAGCAACAATCAGACTCATGCTTTCCTGTTCTTTGCGTGATAATTACATTAAAAATTTATTCAACTTCTTCCCCATAAGTATCTGTTCTTGTTGATCAACTCCACTTGGAAGTTATAAGTTTATAACCATATATGCTTGTCAATATTGTCAAACGAAATTTTTTTAGCGTCACGAGTATATTTTAATGGATTAAATACGAATGTCATTCTAGACTTAGTAATTACTTACTAATTTAATGAGTGTAGAGTTTTATTACAGACGCTTTAAAACAATTAAAAATGAAACAACTCAATATAAATTATATTTTATGCTATTGAATTTTCATTATGGGACTTTTTATATTTGATAGATTTGGGTCTTCTTAAGTTAATTAATGTATATATTGATTCGCTGAATCATAATATATGTAGGAGGAGAAATTCTGTGTTTGTCATGCATCTCCATGATGAACTCGCATGGCAGGGAATAAAACACATATTGATAGGAGCATATTTATACGACTTAGTTAGCATGTTTTTTTGCATTTATTTAGTTAGTTATTGTTTATTAGAGTGTTTTAAGCTATTTTCGTGTGTTTGTAGGTCCAAATGGCAAAAGTTGGCAAGAAGATGCAATTTGGAGCATTTTAGAGCAGTTTTGGGCTTGGAATGGATGGCACATACATGGATCAAGGTGGATGAACAAAATTGAAGTTCAAGAGAGGCTAGGAATGTGCAAAAGAGATGGAGAAATTAATTCAAGTCATTGAAGATATGGAATCAGCTAAAAAGAAGGAACATTATCTAAAACCTTATCCAACCTTATCTTATCCAAACTAACCTTATCTTACCCTATCTTATCTTATCTTATTCTATCCTAATCTTATCCTACCTTAATTCTAGCTGCATGAGGGAATTATTTTCAGATTAGGACACCTAAAACCTGTTTTTAGAAGGCCTTTCCCTTCTAGAAACATGCCACAACACTCCTTTCTAGAAGCCCTAAGAATCTGGCGCCTGGTCCCTATCCTTGTTCTCTTTGGTTTTTGGCTTCTAGATGTCCTTTTCCTTGTTGGTTTGGAGTCCCAAATCCTTCTCCATGACAGCCTTTGCCGTGCCCCTTTGCCTTATAAATACCATTCAATACCATTCACCAACCTTCACCACCTTCTACCATCAGACCACAATTCACACCATTCACCAAACAGCCTTCATTGTGCCGTAGCTTAGCAAGGAGAAAGGAGAGGAATCCCTTAGTGCCGTGCCTGCCATTCAAAGCCTTGGATTGTTAGAGCGTTTCTAGGTGTGTTCTATCTTTTGCTTTCAATGTTTAAATTAATTTATCTTTGTTTTATTATGAACATGAGGAACTAAACTCGTTTTAGTTAAGGGAGAATTCAAAGCCATGAACATATATGTGATATAAGTTGATTACATCCAGTTATTAGTTCATAAATCGTGAATGCAATTTGCTTAACTGTTTGATTGAAAATTTATTCTTGTATGTTGATTAAGGGTGCACACTTAGTTTGCATGCATGAATTTGATGCTAAAATATAAGGGAGTTTCACTTAATAGTTACAAACTTATATTTACAAGTAGTAGAGGTTGCTAGTCACGATCGCGTTAAGTAAATTCTTGGCAGGAGTGTCATGCTTTTCATAGTCACGAATGTCTTGTCAATGCTTATGATTTTCACAAAGCTTAATGATCTTTGTTTGTATTTCTATTATGCTTTTCATGTAGAGAACTATTGGAGAATAATTTGGGTTGACGATGCGTATCCCACCCAATTCAATGAGTTAAGGAAAATCTGATGGTTAATTTGTGCTGTCACGGTTAACTTGGGGCTTTGAGGTTTATGGTTTATAGGAATAATAATTGGAAATCGACTTGTGTTGCATATGTGTCATGTGTGGAGAAAGACCCTTTAGCTAGCCTTTCACCCATCCAAAACACCCAATTTCGTACCTTTGTTACTTTGTTTCTTTAATTTGCTTAGTTTTAGTTAATTTCGTCAAAAACCCAATTCCCTTTACCTTGTTGTGTCAAATTAGTTAGAACCTGTCTAAATTAGGTTTTCTTTAGTGTTTTGAGTCTTATGAGTCTAGAATTCGTCCAAATAACTTCCTAGTGTTTGTTTTGAGTCTATTTAACTTAGTTGTGCTGTTTTGAGTCATATTAGCTTGTTTTGAGTTGTCTAGAGTCTAGTTTTCTGTCATTGAGTCTAGTTTAGTATTTTAAAAGTCTAGTTTGTGTAAATTAGCATCCCTTTTAATCCCCGGCCTAGAACGATCCCTACTTTCATATTCTACGTCGATAGGGTTTAAGTTTGAGTGCGATTTAATTTCACATCACATATAGCTAGGGAAACAAGAAAATTAAACATTTTTTCCATAATTTAGATAGATATTCTATCAATTCATATTTTCTGTCAATTTTTTCTTTTGCTTTACATATGGACCCGAGCGATTGACATAAAATGGTGTTATTCAACTTATATTAACAGGCTCCTCATGCACACACTATCAGGGCTAGCCCTGAGGGTAGCCAAAAGAGATGGCCGGTTAGGGGGCCCTGAGGGTAGCCAAAAGTGATGCCCGTTTAGGGTCCCCCATTTTGGGGGTTAAATTTTTGTTCTTTACTTAATAGATATATGTTATAAAGTAAATGTAGAAGGAATATCATAAATTGACAAGTAGAGAGTGGAAGACACGCAAGACAAACAAAAACTAACCCCCTATGTTCGGGCAAGAATTTCGCTGGGAAGTGTCCCTGGCTCGAGCACACAGCTCCCCGAGAAGTTAGCACTTTGGTTGGTTGTCGGGCTCCTGCTTGTCGGGATGCTGCAAGAGAAGGACAAAGTTAACTCTAAAAGGTGCCCTTGTGGGGCCTTAGGTATAGGCCTTGAGGCTCACAATCAAAACTAACTGAGTGCGAAGGCGAGCCACTGCCATCTCTATATGGCAGATGTAGAACAAGTGTGTTTAAGCCGATTACTTGCGCCCCAAGTTATTTTGACTTCTTGTTATCAAAGGATTGTCGTAGATGGGTTAAGTCTACATTAAGTTCTTTTCTATGCCTTGAGATCAAGGACTTTTATTTATCTTGTATACTTAAAGGGTGGAGTTCCAGATCTGGTTAAGTCATTAGTTTAATTCCGGTTTAGTCTTCTTTATGACAGTAAAACCACTAAGTGAACCAAATTTGGGAACTGATGGAACTTTGGATCATCAAAAGACTGGAAATGACTTGAATATATACTAGGGAATACATTATAACACCAGACCTACAAATTGAAAGACAAGACAAAGAGAGTCGGACAAGATTTCACCTTGTCGAGCTAGGTTAAGCGTCTTGCGGTCTCTTCTCTTTGTAGTTACAAAGGGTTGAGTACAAGAGAGTGATAGGTGGTAAACAAGTTTACACAAGATGATCGATACTACATCATTTAGAAAAGGTAGCAGAGCTGTTACATAGACAAAAGATGTCTTTCTAGGGAAATCTAAGGCTAAAAGGGTGCATAATTTGGACAAGGTGCAGCTTTATGGGTATTTGCTTGACTGAGAGACAAGTTGTAAGTTTGTTTGTTTGATTGGTTGAGTGTCCTTGTCTCTGGGCCCTCTTCCCTCTTTTATAGGCAAATTAACCTGACTGTGCTGTCTTTGTTCTTGCCCGAAAGCAACTGGAGGGTAATGACTCATCAGTATTTTACATGTTTTGCCACTCGGAAAGTGCTTTTGGGCCGAGAGTTGGTTGATTTCCATCGGTTGTCACTTCCCTTGTAAGCACCTAACCTTTGCATTAATGGGGAGCCATCATATTGTCTCGAAGTGGGCATCTGGGTTTGGTGCTAGGCCTTGGGCAGAATCTCCTTTTCTTGAGCTCTTTTGGACTTTCTTCCCTTTAAGCCCAAGGTTTAAATATTAACCCAAACACCAAGGAATGTATTTCCTGCGTAATTATTTTTTGCTTAGCTTCTTCTCCAAACCAAGTATGAACACTAGCCTTCACCATCATTTCTTTGCAATTCTCTTTTTCTCATTTCCTTTCCGTCTCTTTCTTTGTCAAATTCTAAGTCTTTCTATACAAGTGAAGGGAAGAATCAATATATGTCATTAGGTTATATAAACTTATAGAAACTATGAGTTTAATTTGGTAAACTTGAATTATATTTTACTGTTGTAGATATATTTTTGTTTGGTGTGTTGTTTTTTTTTTTTTTTTTTGGTATAGATGTTCGTAAGTGATAATATGATAATATTTCTAAGAATTAATTATAAAAAAATGACAAATTGTATGATCGTTAGGCATTGAAAAATCTATAAAATCTCAAGGCCGACCCTGCACACTGCCAATCAATATTTGTGGCTAGAGGGGAGAGATATATGTTGCATGTGCATGCATATGGTGCATGGCCGCCAAAGTTAAAAACATGTTATTATTTTATTGAAACAAAATGTTACGATGGTGGTGAATTCATTACCACATATATATATATATATACACACACATATACATACAGGGAGCTTAAGGGGAGGGATCTCATTTTTTCAAAAAAAATGGGGACACGCTCCCCACCGTTAGATTGGTTTTAATGAAATTGTGTTGTTGAGATTAAAACACAGGCCACATAATTTCATTAAAGTTAAATCCAACGGTGAGGAGCGTGTTCCTATTTTTTTGAAAAAATGGGAATCCCCCCTTAAGCAATTCCTATATATATATATATATATATATATATATATGATAATGTTGAACAATTAAGCTTCCAAAAATGCCACTAAAACTTCCAAAAGTACTGCCACAATGTTGAACAGTATTTGGTTGAAGCGGCTGCGGGTACCAAGACGAGAAACATAAAACTATGAGGCCGATCCAAGATTGGTGAGGCTCTCGGTTAACTGAAAGATTAGTGATTGGCTCAAAGTACAATTAATAATCGCTGTTTTTTTTTAAATACTTAGATATGTGTTGCGTAATTGCATTATTATTAGCTCGTATCATTAAATAATAATGTATCTTTACTGGTCAGCACCCACTTACTAATCAAATAAAAAGGATAGGCGTATCTTGTCCAATGGGTTTAGAGGGCTGTAAAAAAAAAAAAATTGCATAAATATAATATAAAAAATATATAATAACTTGTTTTACTTTTGAAAAAATGAAATATATTACAAAGAATATCTATGACGGATCTTAGGGCTAGTTTGGTATTACTACATTTTAAAAAAAAATTTGCATTTGTAGCTGTAAAATAAAGTTGTTGAGTATTTGGTAAACTTTTTGTTTGTAAAAGTGTTTTTAACAACAAAAAAAAAATAGTGTTTTTATCAAAAACAAAAAAGTAGTTTTATATTTAATGTAATATAATAATTGTCAAGGACAATAATGTAGGAACAAAGATTATAATTCTATAAAATATGTGGGGTATATTTGCCATTTAAAGATTGTATTAAATGGACACAAATTACTATACTTTGAAAAAAAAAAACTTTTTTTAGAAGCATGGTAGACACTACTTTTGTTTTTCTATTGTTTTGACAACAGTTTTTTATTTTTAAAATCATTTTTTTTTGTTTTACCAGACACATTTAATGATCCAAATTTTTTAATAAGCTGCTTTGTTTAATGGAAATGACCAAAGTTTAATATAATAAAAATAAAATAGAAAAAGTAATTAAAAAAACTGACGCGCGTTACCCCAGGAGTTCATCACATACATTATTTACATTTTTGTGATGAAAATTGAGTGGAAACATGAGTTGGCTTTTACAGTATCTATAGAATGAGCACTGTGAACTATCTGCTTCAAAAAGATAGTTGTAAGAATGAAAGTTCAACCTTGATCGGAATATAGATGAGATCAAAAAGGTCATTATTGGGGCAATGGTACTACACTACTTATGAAACTAAACGATACTACACTATTTCTGAAAATCGACCACTAATTATTTATGAAACTAAAAACAAGTACTACACTATTTTTGAAATTGAACATGAATACTACACTATTTTTGAAACTAAACACGTGCACTATTTCTAAAACTGAACACAGGTTGGCGTGGATTGACTATTTCTGATTGAATATGGTATCCTCCAGGAAGTCTAACGACCGTTCTTCTCTCTCCGCCCTTCTCTCGCATTTCTACAAAATCAAATCCTAGCTGTCATGTCTAAAGCTGCATCCAAGTTCGAGATTGATGGTTCGAGTTAGCAGGTAGTTCTAGAATAGATAGACATGAGTGCTTTGTCGGTTGGTTTGGTCGGGGGCAAGCAGATCACACAAGCAAGAACACAGTTGTGTGACAACACTCCAGAGAAAGCAGCGCTTGCGTGGGGTTGGTACATCTTGCCTAGTTTGATAAACGGGAGGACCGAAATGAAAAAACAAACCCATTAGATTCTTCCATCTCGCTAAGTAAATAAACGACGAAAGACTCTAACCACTGAGTTAAGTAGGTCAATGAGAATTCCTATTCGATCCATTTCCCAACGGGTCAGGGGTGAGCCACCCTCGCTTCATGTTTTTTAATTTCCGAAGCATCTCAAGTCTTCAATCATTTCAATATCTGTGTAGACTTAAAAACCCTAAATGGAATTAACCCTAAACCCTAAATGGCCGCGTCAGGAGACCTTGGCGCTTCTCAAAATCAGGTTCGATATGGATGTGCCCTTCCATGACGCCACCCTCAAAGGCCCCTTTTGGGAAGATGACTCTAGTAATTAACAAAAATAATATAAAAAAAATCATCAAAATTCATGCTAATTTTAATTCTTTTTCAGTTTTTTGAATTTTGGGTTATGAAATTCATTCATTTTCCGATTTTCCAAGTCATCTTCTTCAACATTTTGGCATTCTTAATATTGATTACTGATAGGTATTTTTCACAAAAGGTGAAGCAGCAAAGGAGACTGGTGCACGCGTTTTAGTAAGGTTTTTTTTTATTTTTTTTTATTTTTTATTTCTCTTATCCTCATCATTAAATAAAGTTATAAGATAGCTTTTGGTTAAAATTCAAAGTTTTGAAACCATTTTCATTAGTTTTCCTAAAAAATATTGAACCAAATACCAAATTGATCGCATGAATGACCAATATTAGTAAAACAATCCACATCCATATTCGCTTCTTAGTATATGTGAGTAAAAGTAGTATGAGTAATTTGCTGAAGAAGATGCCATTATGACTTGTATTACTTAAGCAATTCTCCAAGAAATCTGTTATGGCTGGATAAGAATTTTGGAATCTCCTTCAATATTAAACTTAAAATGCACATGCGTACCATTTGATGAGTTGATTTCATATTATATATTTTAACCTATTCTTAGTATATTTTGATAAAATTTTGATACTTTGTTTTATATTTCAAATGTAGGACGTGTGACTTTACTCTATGCAAAAAGTGATGAAACGATGGATTTTTGGAGAATTTTCAGTTGGAGTATATTCACAAGTCTGTTAAGAAGGTAGTATCAGAATTTCAGCATTTAATTCCAAGGCATTTTATCGTGGTGAAGGATTAAAGGACCAGAGTGCAGTGTTTACAGATTGACCTGTTGAACTTAGTTGTGACTTTTGAGCATGAAGATGACGTTTTCTGGAGTTGGGCACTTCTACAAAGTTGTAGCCTGATCTTTAAAACAAGACACTTTGGGCCAGATTTGGTGCTAGTTTGGTTCAGAAACCTGAAGTATTTATGGCTGGGAAGATTGTCAAGTTAGATTAGGATTGTAATCTTAAGTTATCATTTTGTTATTTTGTTTCCAGTTTTTAGAAGACCTTATTTAGGTAGGATTGGGAATAAGGTGTTGTTTATAACTTATGAGCACCAGCTAGCCATTAGAGTTTCTCTACGCACTAATTTGGAGAACTTGCCTAGGCTTTAGCAATTTGTGTTCTTCTTTCTAGGGTGTTTTCTATCTTTTCTTCTTAATAATATTTTTTTTTTCAATTAGATTATGTGTAACTAATTCCCTTTTGCTAAGGCGAGACCACAAGTCTTAGCATGAAAATGTAGTCTTTTATGAATTTTCTTATGAAATTATGCATACTTGCCTTGAATTATTAATACCGCATTTAAGCTATCTTTAATGCTTGATCACCATTAGGATATTAAGACAAGTAATTTGATTTAATTTTATTGTAACATCGCTCTAAAATTAAGGAAGGCTTCTTTTTATTGATAATTGTAAGTTCACTTCAGGCGAGCGTCACGCTCTTAAGGGTTGTATGGTTTTTCAAAAGGGAAAATTTTTGAAATGTCATATGAACTTGTACGCATTTTTCAATTTGTCATATAGACTAAAATTTTAAGCAATTTGTCATACCAACCTTTTGAAATCGTTAATTTGTCATCTTTCCTTAACTCCATTAAGTTTTCCATCCAATATAAGTCATGTGCGAGGTCATTCTAATACCTTACTTCCCTTTTATTAAGTTGTATTCGACAAAAACAGTAGGGTTTCTCAGGCAATGGAACAATATTTTTGATACGATAGCAATGAAATGATCATGCAATGCACTCTCTTATGGTTATTCCAAATATGTTATGATACACCAATCGGAGTTTACATTTTAGCATGTCACGAAGACATAATTTCATATGAGCTCTATAAATGAGAAACTGGTTGACGTTTTGTGCCAAAAATGGAGTTGTAGATGCATATATGCTAAAGAAAAGTAAAAAAATTAAGTGTTTGTACTAAGGACAAGTAAAAAACTTGTGAAAGATATGTTAAAATGACCTAAATAACCCTAAACATAAGTCAAGTGCGAGTCACATGACTTATATTGGATGGTAAACTTAACGGAGTTAGGGTGAGATGACAAATTAATGATTTTGTAAAGTTGGTATGACAAATTGCTTAAAATTTCAATTCATATGACAAATTGAAAAATATGAACAAGTTCATATGACATTTCAAAAATTTTCCCTTTTCAAAAAGTTTTCACAAAGTTTAATGATTCTTGCATGTTTATATTTGATCTGAATATCACAAACCAATTGAATGTTAGATATACGTTCTTACTTGAACATCTCGAAAAGAATATGCATTAGGAAAACCACATAAAATAATGGCAACTGCTAAACTCTAGTCCCGTTTATAATTGAATTTTCCAAAAACTTTTTCATTCTTTTCTGTTTTTCCCGAGTCTAATCCTTTTTCACTTTTAATTATTTTGTTTCTTGTTTATCTTTTAATTTCACAACTTCAATTCTTTTCTTAAAAATCTGTTTCAAATAATCAATTAAAGATTAGTTTAAATACAAATTATTCATATCAATCCCTGGGGAGAACAACTTTATTTGAGCCGTTTATACGACAATTACTTTATTCTCTTGTAAGTATTTTAAAGTATTTTTATCCTTACTTTTGCATGTGGTAAAAATCCTACCACCGCCTAATGTAATGCATATTGAAGAGTCCTAGCTTGAGCCTGCATCACAAAAGAATAACAACGAAGAAATGATCCAACTGTAATAGTATAACCATTTGAATTTCTAATTACAAAACCTGAAGTAGCCTCACCATTAGAATAAAATTAAGGAAAACTTTTGAAAAAGACTTCAAAATTATGCATTTTAACCATAAATCATCTAATAACTTTATTTAATGATAAAGATAAGAGAAAGAAAAAATAAAAATAAAAATAAAAAGAACTTATCAGATGCACGTTTCCACGCTTTGGGACAGTGGATCGGCCAAAGACTCTGCCTAATTTTTCATTGGTGGAAACCGCATCGGTGGATGCGACAAAACAATGGTATTGCAACTTCGTCATTTTTTTTAAGAACAATAGCTGGCTACTCAAAGATGAGTAGGAATTCCTAGTCAAAATTTTTCAAAATTGTTCGTTGTCAATTTATAAAACTTCGTGTTTATAATCAGAATGTTTATATTATAAATCACCCTATAAAGATGGACTCTACAAAAAATCAATTAAAACTAAGGTCGTTTAGTCATCAAACTGTTTAAAACCAAATGAAGGGTATTGGTAAAAGCATTACAAACCGTATGTGTATTTGCTACAATAGATTGATTAAACGACCTTAGTTTTAATTTAATTTTTGCAGAGATGATCTTTATAATGTGATTTATAGTATGAACGGTTCTGATCATAAGCACAAAGTTCTGTTATTAAAACACTAAGAATTTTGAGTAGGAGTTCCTAAGTATTGTTCTTTTATTAATCACCACTTGCATTTCTTTTGGTTTTTTAAATCGTCAGAGCAATTTCTTTTGGTTTTTTTTAGGGAGGAGGATTCTCTCCTCCTATTTTCCCATACACCTCCATCATCCCCCTGTTTGTGTGGTCACGGTTAAGTCACGTCAACATTTTATATTGATTTTTTTATAAAGATAATAAGATAAAAAGACGTGACTTAACTGTGACCACACAAACAAGGAGAGGATGGAAATGTATGGGAAAAAAAGAGGAGAGAATCCTCCTCCTTTTTTTAGATCACTACACCCATTCTTTTCTCTCTTTTTTTTAATCTCCACTCACCCTAATCCCTATGTTCATTTGTCTTCCTCGAGAAATTTTTCATTATGATCGGAACACGGATGGTACACCACGTGTTTTTATATAAGTGGGGGAAAATTATATTTTTTAAGTTATTAACTTTTTAACACACATATCTCACAATTTGTATAGTGACACGTAGTGTACCACCTTGTGTTCCGGTCACTTTGAAAAATCTCTCGTGTTCCTCCCTGTGCAATCATCACTTTACCATTTCTACTTTCCCCTCATCTCGGTCACACCCAACTCTCCATCTCTCTCAACTCTCCATCACTTTGCCACAAGGTCTAAAATATCCATAATATCCCGATATTTCCATCGAAATTTCCGTGTTTTTGGACTACCGATATTTCCGATGTCATTGAAATTTCCGTATTTTTTAAATTTCTATATTTAAAAAAACACCAAGGGGATCGAACTCCTCCCATTTTACTCCTTCAACACCTTGACCACCATATCACTTATATTTTGTGAAAATATGCTAAAATATTTATATATTTTCTACACTCACAATGTTTGCTAGCTCGCTATATAATCAACTTAAATCAGTTAAATCCATCATGCAATGCATTTCCTTCCAATTTTTTATGATAAACTAATAGATAATTGACTAAATAAACATCCTGCAAAGTTTCAATAAAAATTTCCAAGTTTTTCTTACAATTTCCGTGGTTTTTATTCAATTTTTATCGATATCGATAATATCCCGATATTTCCATCGAAATTTTCGTGTTTTTAGACTACCGATATTTCCGATATCATCGATATTTTAGACCTTGCTTTGCCATTTCTGCTTTCCCTTCTCCGTAAAACCCAGAGACCAAGAGGCCTGTGTCTACATCACAACTTGCCACTTCTGAACCTCCCTCTTTCTCTTCTCTGTAAACACCGAGGCACACCAACACCTCCATTTCCCAACGAAAGATTACCACAGAACCATCATCACTGCCTTCAGTTTTCAAAAATAGTGTAGTACACGTGTTTAATTTCAGAAATAGTGTAGTATTTGCGTTTGGTTTAAAAAATAATTAGTGTTCAGTTTTAAAAAATAGTGTTCGGTTTTAGAAATAATATAGTACCGTTTAGTTTCAGAAATACTGTAGTACCGTTCAGTTTCAAAAATAGTGTGTGTGATGAACGGACAGGTCACGTGTCAGTTTTTAATTACTTTTTTTAATTTTATTTTTTACCATATTAAACTTTTGTCTTTCTCATTAAAATTTAAGTCATTTTCATTAAAGTTGAAGTCATTTTTCATTAAATAAAGTTATAAAATAATTTTTAATTAAAATAGACTTAGCTCAAACCCTTTTTATTAAAGCTCTCATAAAATTTAGGGTAAATTACAAAAAACTACCTCAACTATGGGTGTCACGACACTTTCATACCTTATTTTTTAAAATTGACAATGTCATACCCAAGGTATTAAATATCGATGATATCGGAAATATTGGTAGTCCAAAAACACGGAAATATCGATGGAAATATCGGGATATTATCGATATCGATAAAAATTGAATAAAAACCACGGAAATTGTAAGAAAAACTTGAAAATTTTTATTGAAACTTTGCAGGATGTTTATTTAGTCAATTATCTATTAGTTTATCACAAAAAATTGGAAGGAAATGCATTGCATGATGGATTTAACTGATTTAAGTTGATTATATAGCGAGCTGGCAAACATTGTGAGTGTAGAAAATATATAAATATTTTAGCATATTTTCACAAAAATATAAGTGATATGGTGATCAAGGTGTTGAAGGAGTAAAATGGGAGGGGTTCGAATCCCCTTGGTGTTTTTTTAAATATAGAAATTTAAAAAATACGGAAATTTCGATGGAAATATCGATGACATCGGAAATATCTGTAATAAAAAAATACGAAAATTTCGATGGAAATATCGGGATATTATGGATATTTTAGACCTTGGTCATACCTCATCTTACAAATTTGTGCCAATGTCATACCTCTGTCAGTTTTTCTGTTAAGTGCTGATGTGGCTACATGGGGATCCCACTCATTAATCCAATTGGATTAAAAAATTATTAAATATATTTTTAATAATTAAAAATTAAAAAAATTAATTTTTTTATAATATTAAATCTCTATCTCTCTCTCCCCTACCTCTCTCTCTTCTATGCATCCCCAAAACCCCTTCCCACCCGTCTCCCCCCCCCAACCTTCATCCACCACCCTCCCCAAAAACCCAGATACCCGTGTCCCTCCCTCCCCCAAAACCCAGCTCCCCTTCTCCCATCGACCCGTGTTCCACACCCCCTCCCCTGGCCATCCTCTCTTCCTCTATCTCCACCTCCATCCCGTTGGCGCTCATCCCCCTCCTCATACACACCCATCACCCTCACCAAATTAATCCCTGTAAATATCCCAATTCCACCCAAACCCTAACCCTAAAATTTGAATTCGCCAATTTCAAAAAAAAAAAAAAAAAAAGAAACGAAAAGCTTCTGCATCTCCCCCACGCGAAGCAAGTTCAAAGCTTGCTGTGATTTTGGGTTGAAGGTTGCAGAGATTAGGAATCGCCGTGGAACATCTCCGTCCACCCGCACGGTTTTACACGATTTTTGGGCTTAAAAATCCCCAAATTTGGGTGGAGATCGTAGAGGGGAGGTTGTGGAAGAGGTTGTGGGTGTTGGATGGTGGTGATTCGACGGAAAAAATGGCGAAAATCGCCGGAGTTGGTTGGGTTAGGTGTGCGGGTGCAAGTACCAACGGGAAGGAAGGAAAACGTCCTTCTTCTTTTTTCCTTCACTTCTTTTTCCCCCCCTTGATTCCTGATTGGTCAATGGGACAAGGGGAGCTGGGTTTTGGGGGAAGGGGGACACAGGTATCTGGGTTTTTGGGGAGGGTGGTGGAGGAAGGTTGAGGGGGACGGGTGGGAAGGGGTTTTGGGGATGCAGAGAAGAGAGAGAGGCGAGAGAGGTGGGGAGAGAGAGAGAGAGAGAGAGAGAGAGAGAGAGAGAGAGAGAGAGAGAGAGATTTAATATTATAAAAAAATTAATTTTTTAATTTTTAATTATTAAAAATTATATTTAATAATTTTTTAATCTAGTTGGATTAGTGAGTGTGTCTCGCATGTAGCCACGTCAGCACTTAACAGAAAAATTAACAGAAAAACTGACGGAGGTATGACATTGGCACAAATTCGTAAGATGAGGTATGACATTGTCACTTTTAAAAAATAAGGTATGAAAGTGTTGTGACATCAATAGTTGAGATAGTTTTCTGTCATTTACCCTAAAATTTATAATAACTAATGTGACTTTTACTTAATAAATAGGCAACGTGCTTTTGAAAGCACATGGCCTTTTAACAATCAATTTAGCTTATTACACATAAAATAGTTATTCCTGCTTAGTTGCAATAATTTACTACATAAGCACAAGTAACTTATTAAATTACATAATTTGTTTCAACACATCAAATTCTGACAATTTTGCATTAATTGGCTTCCAAAACGAGCCTTTGAATAAATACGAACTTCATTTGATATAAGGACTGTTCTTCCTCAAATATTGCTTTTCATAATTTCATTTAACATGAAGCCCAATAGAGTAAGGCCAGTTTAGTATTGTTTTTTTCATCAAAAGTTGTTTCACTTTAAAATTAAGCTGTAACAAGATATTTAGTAATAAAAAAAATCCTGCTTATTTTAAAAGCAATTGCCTCTAGGCACCAACTTTTAAAAACATCATACAGGTTACTTTTAAAAGCTATTTCAATAAAAAGCGGAGTTAAGCTTTTAATAAATATTTTTAATTCTTGTAATACACTCATTAATTTTAAAAACAACAATATTTATCTTTCTAGACACATTTTATTCTTGGAGAACAAAGTGACCATCACCACCTACCACTACACTTTAACCTCTTACACCACCATTACCATTACCACCATCACCATTGTTGCCACCACACCACACCACACAATCGCGCCACAATCTCTAGCAACTTTTGGGCTAGACTCTTAGCATTCCATTGGGGGGAGTCATCACAATCATTTTCGTGAAGATGCTTAGAGTGCCTTCAAGCGCAGATCTCACAGTTCATTTGGATGAGGATCAAGTGTAGTCACGAAAGACAATACCATTAGTTTGCTCACATTGTCAGATAGGACCAGGATATGCTTTTAGTGTGGCTAGGTTGGTTATTTCATGAGCGAGTGCCCAGAGGAGACATATATTGATACAAGCGCAGCAACGACCAGTGTTAATGGCCCAGTTACACCTCATGCTCATAGTGGGCTATCTGGAGCACCTTCAGGCTCAGGTTAGCAGAGATCTATACAACAGAAGTTCGACAGCCTGGAGGCAGTCAGTAGTGATTAGAAGCCCAGAGTAGTGGAGCAGTGACATCGCAGGGAGGTTCTCAGGAAGTGGCCAGAGTTAGTGCATTCTGCTTGAGGGATAAGCCATAACCCTACAAGACGACATATAAGCTGAGTTTAGGGGACTAAACTCTTTTTAAGGGGGGAAGGATGTAAACCCAGTCCTCAGATTTCACTATTTAAATACCGTATTTCATAGTGGGTACAATGCGAATTGATAGGAGCATATTTATGCGACTTTGTTAGCTTGTTTCCTTGCATTTTCTAAGTTAGTTTCTACTTATTATAGTGATTTAAGCTATTTTCGTGTGTTTTCAGGTCCAATTGGCAAAATTGGCAAAAAGATGCAATTTGGAGCTTTTTAGAGCAGTTTTGGGCTTAGAATGGATATCACAAGTATGGAGCAAGATGGATAGACGAATTTGAAGTTCAAGAGAGGCTAGGAATGTGCAAAAGAGTTGAAGAAATAAATCCAAGTTAAAGAAGATAAGGAATCAGCCACAAAGAAGGAGAATTATCCAAAACATTATCCAAAACTACCTTATCTTATCCTTATCTTATCCAAACCTTATCTTATCTTACCTTATCTTATCCTATCCTAATCCTTTCCTAACTTAATTCCTGCTGCAAAAGGGATTCAATTTCAGTTTAGGAGACCTTAAAACCTGATTTCTAGGAACCTTATCCCTTCCTATAAAGGTGCTGCACCTATCCCTTCTAGAAGTGCCAAAATCAGCCAAATAACACCCTTTCTAGAAATCCCTAAAAAAGTGGCGCCCCAAACCTTCTAGATTCCTTTGATGTTTGACCTTCTAGATGTCCTATTTCCTGCTAGGATTACTTAACCTTTTCCCCTTAGGATTGTGTTTTTATTTTCCTATACAAACTATGTTTTGTAATCCTTTTCCTACACTATATGTTGGTGCCGCACCCTCTCCCTATATATACATATTTTCTGCACCATTCAGACCACCACCCTCTACCATAACTCACCTACATCCATCCACCACACACTCATTGTGCCGCAGCCTTGCAAGGAAGGAAGGAATCTGGAGCGTTTTCTAGGTGTATTCTATCCTTTGTTTTCAATGTTTAATTTTATTTATATTTGTTTAATTGCGAACATGAGGAACTAATTTCTTTATAGTTAGAGGCGAATTCAAAGCCATGGACATATGTTTTATATGAATTGATTTCCTCCAGTTATGATTTCATGAATCATGAATGTGGTTTACTTATCTGTTTTATTAAGAACTTGTTCTTGTGTGTTGATTAAGGAGGCCTACTTAGTTTGCATGCATGAATTTGATGCTAAAATATAAGGGAGTTTCACCTAATCGTTACAAACTTATATTTACAAGTAGTGGAGGTTGATAGTCACGATCGCGTTAAGTAAATTCCTGGCAGGAGTGTCATGCTTTTCATAGTCACGAATGTCATGTCAATGCTTATGATTTTCACAAAGCTTAATGATCTTTGTTTCGTGTCTCTATCATGCTTTTCATAGTTAGGGAGCTTAATAAAGAAGGATTTGGGTTGTCGTATGATTTTCATCCAATTCAATGAGTCTAGGGAAATCTGAGAATTAATTAGTTCTACACAATTAATTTGGGGCATTGTCATTCATGGTTTGTTGAAAGAATAACTGGAAATCGATTTATATGCATATGTTCATGTGTGGAGAATGGCCCTCTAACTAGCCTTTCACCCTTTTCAAATCACAAAATTCGTTTTTTATAAAGTGTTTTATGCAAAGTTTCTGTTTTAGTTTTAAATTCGTCAAAAACAATCCCCCTTTCATTTAAACTTGTTTTTAGAGTCAAAACCTGTTTTCTCTTAGTTGTTTGAGTCTTTTAAGTTCTATTTTCGTCAAAATCACTTGTTAGGTCTAGATTTGAGTCTTTTTTATTGTTTCTTGCTGTTTTTAGTGTTTGAAGTTAGTTTTGAGTCATTAGAGTCTAGTTTAGTGTTTTTGAGTCTTATTTGTGTTGATTAGCATCCCTAGTTAATCCCCGGTTTAGAACGATCCCTACTTGCATCTTTACTACAATTGTCATCAATAGGGTTTAATTTGTGTGTCAAGTTAATTTTCACATCACGAATGTATTTACGGCGTAGAATTTTTTTCAAAATTTGTAAAAAGACGAAAATGCTCATGTTGGGCTACGCGAAGTTTTACATGGACTTATTTGATCCTTTCATGTTTCGCCACATTTCTTGGCATATTTAGATAGTACATGCCACTATGAACGCATGGGCGCAATAGATATAACGAAGATTCTACAAAACTTTGAAATTAAAGGGCATTTTGGTCTTTTTACTTGTCCTTAGTGGACGGTTTATGAGCCACGTGGGACCTACTGCCCTTGTTTCTGGAGCCTTCTCCCTTTTTCTTCTTTTCACTCCCATGGCACTCTTATTTCTAGTCTCTTAACTCTCTCATCTTTCCCATCTTTCTCGTGAGCAGCCACACACCACCATTACTTTTTTCGCGCAATTTTTACACCAAAACCACCATCAAACATTCCTCTCGACCTTACAAACCAGAATCTAGGTTTTATTTCCTAAATTTGGTACTCAGACGTGAGTTTGAAGTCACCATTTGGGGGCCGACACTTTCCCGGTATTTTTCCTACAGATTCTGGCCAAGGTGAGGTCTCTAACCACCATATTTGGATTCCTCTCGTTAAGTAGATGAATTTCCATATATAGATTGTTGAATTTGGTTAGAAACGAGTGAGTTATAACAATTTCAGTTTATCAAGTTTTCTGGCAAAAAATTGAGAATCTGGCTGAACCACGATGGTTATAGCGACCGGGTCGACCCGACCCGCAATCGAGTTCCTACCCGACTCATTTCATAATCTAGATTGGAATATTCTTTGAAATATTCTCGTGGCCTTAGAGGAATATTCCATCACATTCATCGGGACTTTAACCGTTGACTTTTTTGAGTTTAGACCTGGGACCTTTCTTAGGGTATTTTGACGTGCCGGATCAGTTTTTGGCTTTCGTTTAATTAAATTATGATCGTTTAATGTAGTTTCTTAGTTGATCGTCTAGTTGACCGACACTTAATTTTACGATTGGCGGAGATCCGACCGTCGAATCCTAATGAAATTTTAATATGTTGTTCTAGAAGAATAACAAGGACTTTAGGAAGTTATAGATCAGAAATCTGATGTGTGCATATTCCGAATGTAGGGTTGTTGACTTTACCGTTGACCTTTGACCAACAATTGACTTTTGGTCAACGTGTCCTGAATTTATCTAGAATGTACTTGAGGGTGTGTACTACGTATAATTATGTGTTTTATCGCAAAAGTTCTGAGACACGATTTATGATTTGTTCTACGTGATGATTGTACGACGACGCATCAATCTTTGTGCTAGGGAGTCATAGCCAGAACTCCATATGAGTGACTTTAATATATGTGGTAGTGGTTATTACCCTGAAATTCTTATGTTAGTATCCTTAGTGGATATGGCATGATTTTATAATTGTGTTTTATATTAAATTGTTACATTTAAGTTCTACCATTGATCTACTTTTATGAAATGTGATCTGACTTGCATATTCGAAATGTTTGTGAAATGTGATGTGAAATGCATATTTGAACTGCTCATAAAACATAAGGGCTACTAGTGATCCGTTAACCCATTGTCATGAAGAGTTATCACATTGAGTTTGTTTCATGTCTTGCTTCATTAAGCCTTTCTAAGCTAAGTTGATTCATGCCTCGTTTCGTTGAGCCTCTATAAAATATGTTACTTGAATTTTGCTCGGTTATGTTGAGTGGTCTGGAACTGGGTTCCACTGGGGTCTCATTGAGTGGTCCGAATCATATATGTTCGGGATTACGTTATGTAATGATTATCTTGTAAAGAGTTTTTTTAGTCGCAATTGTATTACTTGGAGAGTAATGATTATCTTTCTTGAAATTCAATAAGGTTTCAATCATAGAGTATTGGTGTGGGGATGGGAAACCTTTCTCCTCCCATGGGGCGGGGGGTTTGGGGGCTAGGGTTTGAGAATTGGGGATTAGGGTTTCTGGTAGTAGGGATTCTTGCAATTCCAAAGGAAAATTTCCAATTCCTTTTTTATCCCAACTTTTGGAAAGTCATTATTAACTTTTTTCGATCCTAGAAACACTTATGCATAATCTTTGGTAGAAAATCTGAACAAGAAAATGCTGAGTTTTTTTGGATAAGAACAATTTCGCAACAATACACTTCAAATATGGGAAACAACGTGCGTGTAATCATGAGAGCTTTAACCAATCGGGAGATTTAGAGTATGGATGAAAATGTGGATCAGAAGATGAAAAGATAGGTTTGTTTCTCTGCTATGAAATTTGTTGGCAATCATGATTATGTGCAAGTTTGGTTAATAGATTCTAGGCTTAAGTTGATTCTTACTGTCTGTTCTTGCTTTAATGGTTGGAATTCCTTTACTTGGGAAGCGAATCCTTGTGTTCTTTGGTTACTTTCCGTTTTTAGGGCAACATTTCAATCCCTTTCGTTAAACTTTTTGGTTTTAATCATTAGGGTATTGGTTTGCTTATGTCGGTTAGGCTTTTCAGAACATTTTTTTGTGTTTCTGGTGAAGCTCAATCAATAACTTCTCTTCCTAATGGCTTTCATGCGTGTGCTTTGGATTTCCAAACATTTTGTGTGTATTAGAGTAAGCCTTCTTTCTAGGCTTTCTTGTAGGCTTAGGTTCTCAAGGCTTGCTGATAGGAGCTTGGGTTTAAATTGCAGTTCTATGTGCTTATTCCATCATCCAACTTCTACTTCCCTTCTCCCTAGCTTATTCCAGTGTTTTCCAATGGTGCAACTCAAGGCTTCTTCCTCAAAATCTCCTAAAGCCTCTCCTAACCTGAATTCAGTCCCTTTGATCAATCATTTCCCTAGACCGCAACCTGGACAACCCATCGTGGTCGAGAGACCTAGAAGTGTGGTCACCCTTAAGAGGGGTTTCACGAGAATGTCAACTTCCTTGTACTCTACTGCTAATGCGGAGCACATGGAAAACCGTTATCTAGTCGGGAAGATGTTTGATCAAGCAGTAGAGGCGAAACTAATCAAGGGTAAACTTACTATAAGCTGGAATGGTCTTATTCAGGGTAATTTCTTCTTAAATCAGTTTGGTAGACACTGGTTTATGATAGAGTTCACAAATGAAAAAGATGTTGCAGTGGTCTTAGAAGGTAGACCTTGGTATGTGTCACATCCTAGACCGGTTCCGCCGTAGCACGATATTGTCCGCTTTGGGCCACGCCCTCATGGTTTTGTTTCTTGGAACTCAGACGAGAACTTCCCAATAGGTCACCCATCCTAGGAATGCTCTCGCCCGAACTCGCTTAACTTCAGAGTTCCGATGAAATCCGAAGCCAGTGAGTTCCCAAAAGGCCTCGTGCTATAGGGAGATGAGCATGTACATATAAGGCACATCACCCCCTCTTCATTGGTCGATGTGGGATACCCCACTTAAGGGGAACCCGATGTCCTCGCCAGCACATCCGCACCGAACGGCAAAGTGGCTCTGATACCATTCTGTCACATCCAAGACCAGCTCCGCCGTAGCACAATATAGTCCGCTTTGGGCCACACCTGCACGGTTTTGTTTCTGGGAACTCAGACGAGAACTTCCCAGACCACCTATCCTAGGAATGCTCTCACCCGAACTCGCTTAACTTCGGAGTTCCGATGGAATTCAAAGCCATTGAGTTCCCAAAAGGCCTCATGCTATAAGGAGGGGAGCATGTACATATAAAGCACTTCATCCCCTCTCCGTTAGTCGATGTGGGATCTCACAGTATGTCAAAGGACAAATCTTTCATGTTGAAAAATGAATGTCTGACTTTTGTGATCTTGATGAAATTCATACTATTAGACTGTGGGTTAGAATGCCGAGGTTGGCAATCCAATTTAAGGAAGTTGGGTTAGTAGAGAATTTGGTTGAAATGGTTTGGAAAGTGATCAAAGTTGATGAGGTTACTCTGCATGGCTTGAATGGACTCTTTGTGCGTGTGCTCATGGAAGTCGACATCTGATACCATCTTCCAAAGGTGCTTGTGCTGAATGATAGGGACAACGACCCTATTTATGTCAGTTATGAAAAGTTGTTTGAAGTGTGTTTCTACTGTGGTAGAATAAGGCTGAAAGGTCATAGATGCCCTATGGGTTTGAAGAACTCAAGACCCTCGTTCCTTATTGACATGATCTTTAAGAAAGAGCCCAGGGTGTTTCCTACTAGTGTTAAGGATGTTACTCCTTGGAATTAAGAGATGCAAGAAGATGTAATGATCTGTTTTCCCCAAGCTGCTTTATTTGAGGACGATCATGTGGACCCTAGCCAAGGTTCTGCTGGAGGGGCTGAACCGGAGTCGGAGGGTTGGACTCAAGTGCCGATAAAAAAAAAAGGAAGTATGTCCAAAGGAAGAGGGGGCAAAGCTTTGAGAGACAATTGGACCTTTAAAGAAGCAGTTATTGGAGCAGGGCATGGAAAAGATATCAACAGTTATCCAGGGCACAATTGAGAAGTGATTGTTGATCTTGATGATGATCCTTAAAGGGTAACATATCATTTAGAAAAATGTATAAAAGCTAATAAATTTTATGCTAGGCATGAAATGTTTAGGCGTGAAGATAAAATTGTTGATGAAGAGGATAACTTGTGGGTTGATAGTCTTTTCCTTGACCCTCCCTTTAGGTCTTGGCTAGAAACTAATAAATTGGATAATGATTTAGATGATATTCTAATTGATAAACAGGATGTGATGCTGATTGAAGCGGCTGGAAGTATGTCTGGACCATCAAGAATGGCGGAGGAGATGAAAACAAATGCTGAAGAAAAAGGAAATGAGGTGGTTAAACCTATTACGGGTTTGCTGTAATACCCCGTATTTAAAAAAAAAAAATGATTATATATATATGTGTGTGTGTGTGTGTGTGTGTATGTGGGTAATTATTTTTACGTAATGATTTTATTAGATTTCTTTTATGCAAGAACCTATTTTCAATATGTAAATTAGTTTCAATGTAAAATCCTTTTTGCTACAAGATTATTTCCAAAACTAGCTAGTATTATTTCATGTTCATATGTAATTAAAGATATTTTTAGTTTGAATTGGAGAAGGAGATTATGATGAGTTTGGCTTGATTTTTTCTCACAAAGGCTAAGTGGCGTTTTGGCAACCATTAGAGAATAAAGAGGAGGAGTTAGTCACTACTCCAGATAGGTTGAGGTGGGATTCTATATCTTATAGAGTATGGATGCGGTCTTTGGGTATTTGTCCACTTTGCATGATAATTTTTGTTTATGACTAACTTAACACATGTTGCTTTGTCATATGGACACATCCTATTGTCAATGATTAACTTCACATTTGGTGTGTTTCTATTGGAACACATTGTAGGGCTAATGATTAGCTTAACATTTGTTTTCTTTCTATTGGACCACAGATCATGGTTGATAATTGGTGAGGATTCATCCCCCAAATTGTTTGGACGTGGCTTTTGGATGCAAGGAACATCTTGTATGATATTCATTAGTTCATGATTAATCTAACACTTGTTGTTTTTCCGTTGGAACACATTTCATTCGTAATGATTAGGACAACACTTGTTGCCTTGTTATTGGAACACATTTCATGGTAATGATTAGCACAATACTTGGTTTCTTTCTATTTGCACACTTGTGGAGATTTTTTGGAGAGGAAGATGTCATGCAATCTTTATAAAGGAAGGAGCAAGAACCAACGGAAGACATGGAGAAAAAGAGAGAGGAAGAAGAAGAAAGAACCACTCCAAAAACAAAGCCATTCTCCCTTTCATATTACCTCCTTATCTTTCTTTTACATGTTCTTAGGGCTTTAAGCTATCTTTCATTGTATTTGTAAGTCCCTCATATATATAGTGAAATACAATGAAAGAAAACCCCAGTGGATGTAGTCGATTTGACGAACCACTTAAATCTTGTGTTGTTTATGCATTTACATTTGGAGATCATTGCCATGAGAAGCACTCCCACCAAACCATCGAAAATCTCCATTTATATCCCTTGAGAATGATGTACAAAAGTGTGAGGCAAATCACATAAAAATACATGAGACCTTACCCAACAAATCTCCACCAAACTCACCGTCATTTTCATCTATCAAAAGAAAGATATCCAAAAACTAGAAATTCGTCCAGCCTATTTAACAGACCAAAACACCAACATCCATAGATTATATCATCATATTTTGTTCACGAAGTTGTTCGTCTGTCTCTCTACCATGATATGTCCAAATTTCAGGAAAATCCAACGGTGCGATCGTCCAATATGTTTGAAATATCAACTCAGTCTCTAATCCCTCAGAAAACTGGACAGCCATGTTATGAGTACCAAAACCCCATTTTTCGTAGCTCTGATCGACATACTTCCTTCACAAAAGTTGTTCTTTATCATCTCCTCTACAACATATCCAAAAACCATGACAATCCAATCTATGTGCTGACTTGTACTCCAGTTCGAACAGCTAATGTTCGGTTGAGCTAGCTTTCTCTGCCAACCTCTTTGCATGGCCAACATCTCTAGTTTCTTTCCCTCACTTTCATGGAAGTTTTTCAGCAATCCGATTCCTATCATGAAGTTTTTCAGCAATCCAACTCCTATTACATATGTAGAATTTCAGCTATATTAAAGAAGAGGAAGGGGAAGTGGTGAAGGAAGAAAGATAACAAGAGGGAGGAAATGAAATTGAAACAATAAAAAAAATGAGGAAATGGTAACATATTGCTTATCATTTTGTTTGGACCCGATTTTACACCATCGGCCCAAGCAATCGAGGTCGTTGAGTAAATATGGTTCTTAATCGTCGGATAAGAAACTTAAGATAATTTGCATTTGTTAAAAGATAATGGTGGATAGGAGACCTAAGCGGGCTAGGATGTTGTCAGATGATGGAAGACCTGCATGCCGTGTGAAAAGCTACAATATATTTGGCAGGACATTTTAGCCTGCATGCTTATCAGCCTATGCCGTGCAAAAGTTTCTCAAACTATATTATTATATTATTTTATGTGTATATATATATATATATATATATATATAAAATGGTGGTTATCACTATTTGATCAGATCCAAGCATGCAGCATGTGATGATTGGATTGATTCACAATTGGTTTGTGATGTTCCATTTGAATTAATGAAGACTGGCATGCATGCAACATCTGAGGCAGAGAGAAGCACACGTGGTTCTTTGTTATCAACCTAGAGTTCCATTTGAGATAGAATACATCTCATCAAGCAAGCACGTGGCCTCATCATAAAATATTATTTGGTTTTGTGCATGCACAGGATAAGGATGCGACCAGATGATGGGTTGAGGGAAGAATTGCAATTGAATTGCAATTCTTTACAGAATCGCATTAAGGCATCTGAGCATACAACGCGGAAGACTGGAAAAGCACGTCATCCAATGGGTTTACAGTCACTATAAAATACAAGAGGTCGTGCAACATGAGGCTCTCTCTCCAACTCAACACACAAATCTGCCCTGCGCAAACCCTCGCTCTACGCGAAACCTCTCAACAACCTTGAGATTTTTATTTTCCTTTTCGCCAACACATCTTCAGTTTGGATAAACAGCACTGTGAAGGCAACCGGTGGTATCTTCAGTTTGGATAAACAGCACTACCGCCGTAGAATCAGCCGACCGCGGAGCACCTTCAGTTTGGATAAACAATACTGCGAAGAGGCCGACTGGTTACCTATCCAAGTCTCGGTCGAGAAGGATTTTCGAATCCTTATTGGCAGAGGTCATCTCATTAGCCTTCTCGGCAAAGTGAGGTGTTACCAGGTTACTACATTCGGCATTGACAGCCAAATTTGATATTGAACTTCGCAAATTAGCAGCCTTGTCTTCAGGCTCTAGAACCCGAAGGCCGAGAATTGTTCATTCCTCGGCCGCAATCGCAAGACGCAGAAGTCAGCAGCGCAACCAACGCAACATCAACAAATTTTACTCCTCGGCCGAGCTCGGCCGACGAGTTGGCACGCCCCGTACACAACCGAAGGACGTAGTTAGCTTATTAGTTACTCGGCCTGCGCGCCACGTAGGCTTGGTAGTTTTTAGGGTCAACACATTTACATTAAGATTATTATTTTGTTAATACTATGATTATATTACTCTTGTTACTAATCAATTTGATTTAGGGTAAATTACATTTTCGTACCTCAGGTTTGGGGTCTATTTCAATTCCTTACAACATCTTCAAAACATTTCACTTTCATACCTTAAGTACTATTTTATTTCAAAATAATACCTTCGTTACATTTTTCATCCATTGAGCCGTTAAGTGCTGACGTGGCTGCCATCTTTATGCCACGTGGCAAAAAAAATTTAAAAAAAAACCTGAATTAAAAAAAAAAAAAAAAACTTGATAACGCAGACACCCACCCCATCTCCTGATGTGAAATTAAATTGCACTCAAACTTAAACCCTATCAATGTAGTATATGTAAGTAGGGATCGTTCTAGCCAGGGATTAGAAGGGATGCTAATCTACGCAAATCTGACTCAAAAACACAAAACTAAACTTAAAAACACTTAACTAGACTCTAAAGACTCAAAACAACTTAAAACAGCACAAAACTAACAACTAGACTCAAAACAGACTCTAGGGAGTTATTTGGACGAATTCTAAACTAATAAGACTCAAAACACTGAAGAAAACCTAATTTAGACAGATTCTAACTAATTTGACACAACAAAGTAAAGGGAATTGGGTTTTTGACGAAATTAACTAAAACAAAGCAAATTAAAGAAACAAAGTAACAAAGGTACGAATTTAGGTGTTTTGGATGGGTGAAATGCTAGTTAGAGGGTCCTTCTCCACACATGACATATGCATATAAACCAATTTCCAGTTATTATTCCTTTAGACTATGAATTACAACACCCCAAGTTAACCGTGATAGCACAAATTAACCATCAGATTTTCCTTAACTCATTGAATTGAATGAAAGATGCATTACAACCAAATTATCCTTATCAAGTCTCCTAACTATGACAGCATGATAGAAAACATATCAAAGGTCATTACGTTCTTTGAAAATCATAAGTGTTGACGAGGCATTCGTAACTATGACAGCATGATACTCTTGCCTAGGACTTACTTAACATGATTGTGACTAACAACCTTTACTACTTGTGAATATAAGTTCATAACGATTAGGTGAAACTCCCTTATACTCTAGCAGCAAATTCATGCATGCAAATTAAGTGTCGACCCCCAATTAACACACATAAACAAGTTTTAATAACTCAGATAAGCAAATCACATTCTAGTCTTAAGAAACAATAACTGGACGTAATCAATTCATATATAACATATAATAATGGCTTCAAATTCACCTCTAACTATAAAGAAATTAGTTCCTCATGCCCACAATTAAACAAAGAAAACTTAAATTAAACATTGAGACAAAGATAGAAAACACCTAGAAACGCTCCAGATTTCTTCCTTCCTTTGCAAAGCTGCGACACAAGAGGGATGTATGGCTGATTATGGTGTACAGAGGTGTGGATGATAGATGGTGGTGGTTGAATGGTGTAGCAAAAGGGTATATTTATAGGGGGAGGTGCGGCACAAACATTCAGTGTAGGAAAAGGATTGCAAAACATAGTTTGTGTAGGAAAATAATAACACAATCCTAAGAGGAAAAGATTATGTAATCCCAGCAGGAAATAGGACATCTAGAAAGTCAAAAACCAAAGGGATTTAGGACAAAAAGGTGCGGCTGAATCATGAATCTAGAAGGTTTTGGAAAGGATTAGGATATGATAAGATAAGGTAAGGTTGGTTAGGAAAATGTTGAGACAAACTAGGAACAGATAAGGTTTTGATAAGATAAGGTAGTTTGGATAATGTTTTGGATAATTCTCCTTCTTTGTAGCTGATTCCTTATCTTCTTTGACTTGGATTTGATTTCTTCAACTCTTTTGCACATTCCTAGCCTCTCTTGAACTTCAAATTCGTCCATCCATCTTGCTCCATGCATGTGACATCCATTCTTGGCCCAAAACTGCTCTAAAATGCTCCAAATTGCACTTTCTTGCCAACTTTGCCAATTGGACCTACAAACACACGAAAATAGCTTAAAACACTCTTATAAACATAAACTAACTATGTAAATGCAAGAAAACATGCTAACTAAGTCGCATAAATATGCTCCTATCATCTCCCCGCAGCCCCTCCCTAAACCCAGAAATCTTTCCCTGCAACCTCACATCCTACCCCCACCCTCACCCCCTTCCCATCTCTTCCTTCCCGTCCGTCCATCCTCTCCACCCGAGCACCCTTCAGCGCGGGTCCCACCTCGACCTCTCTCTATTCGCAATCCCCACACGCACAACCTCAGATTCAATCCAGAATCCTCTGCCTCTCTCATCATCTCAGCCATGGCTACGCCGTCGCTCAAAGTCGTGATGCTGAACCACGTCCGGAACCTACCCATTGAAGGACAAGAAGAACCCACCTACCTCAGATCCGCCGCCATACCCTCCGTTCTCCCTCCCACCTGTCGACTTATGTTTCCCTCTTTCAACCACGCCGAATTTCAACCACGGACGCTTTCGATTTCGAAGGATCCGAGAAATTCCCAAATTCAAACCACACCCGCATCTCAAATTCCACATTTTACATAGGAGAGAGAGAGAGAGAGAGAGAGAGAGAGAGAGAGAGAGAAAGAGAGAGAGAGAGAGAGAGAGAGAGAGAGAGAAATGAGTATTTCAAAAGCTCACTGCTTCATTGATTTTGAGGCACGAAATAGAGTGGGGAGAGAGAGAGGGGAGTGGAGAACAAGTTTCACACAGAGACACACCGCTTGTCAAAAAACTTCATATATTTACTAGATTGGGGCCTCATTCTACCATCAAAGCCATATCTCTCTGAAGTTTCCAGAGCTAGAGAGAGAAAGAACCCATATGGCTTTTTCTTCCTTTTAACTCATTGTTCATCTCAGTTGCTCTTTTTCTTGAATCCAATGCTGGGTTCTTCGAGTTTAATCCATTTATTCTATTAATTTTTTTTTTTTTTGGTTTTGCTGATTGAGCTAAAAGATTCAAGCCTTTTGTTTTTCTTGGCGATTAATCGCCTCCTAATGCATGTTTGATTAGATTAAAAGGGGTTTTTCTATCTGGGTTTTCGCTGTTGCATGTAATTAAGTCGATTTGAATTAATTTTTTGGTAATGCATTAATGATCTTTGAAAAGCATCAAGTTCTTTGTGTATGTGTGAGGTTTTGAATTTGTAGAAGTTGAGACAGAGAGACAGAGAGAGAGGGTAAAAGTGAGAAGCTTTTTGGAGTGGAATGAAGAAGAAAGAGAAAAAGAAAAGAGGGAGGAACTGCAAGGGGGAGTTGCAAAGGGGAATGAGGGTGAGGTCGCAGGGGGCGGGGTGGGAAGGAGGGTGAGGTCACGGGGGAGACGTCAAGGTAGGTCGTGCGGGGTTCTGGCTCAGGTGGGTCGCCGAGAGGAAGGGGAAAAACTAGTTGGGCGGGGGGAAAGGGTCCTGGGTTTGTGGGGGGTGGTTGCGGGGAGATGGGATGGGCTTCAAGTTTTTTTTTTTTTTTTTTTTTTTTTGCCACGTGGCACACATTTGGCAGCCACATGGCACAAATGTGGCAACCTCTTCAGCACTTAACAGCTTAATGGATAGAAAATGTAACGGAGGTATTATTTTGAAATAAAATAGTACTTAAGGTATGAAAGTGAAATGTTTTGAAGATGTTGTAAGGAATTGAAATAGACCCCAAACCTGAGGTACGAAAATGTAATTTACCCTTTGATTTATGTTGAAGCTTGCAGGTTTGTTAGATAACATGTGAGTATTGATATTTATATGAACATGACATATACATATGAATTGCAAAGCAAGAAAAAGAGTAGTGTTGTGTCAAGTGCTCACTTGTGTAAAGTGTTTGAGTTGTGAGGATATTCAAGGGTTGAAGTTTGCCTTGAATATAAAATAATGAACCTTGTATATGTCAAGTGTCGAGGGAAAGGCTTGAATATACAATTGGGCGTCGGGGGAAGTGCCTGTATAATAAAGTGGAAACTGAGAATTTAATTACAAAAAATGGGTTTAAGGGATGAACAGGAGTTAACTCATATTCTAAGGTATTCGGAGCCAAGTGGTATAAGCATGGTATGTGACGTGCAGGCTTTGATGCCTTAGGTATGTGTTAGCGGGATTAGAAGGGAGTGAGTACATTCATCCATCTCATTTGCATATGTTTCATGCATCTCACTTGCATATATGCATTTGAAAGAATTGTTACAATTTAATTATTGTAGTTTTTGTTGTGAATTAATTTGTGTATTATTGTTATTCCGCTGCGTATTGGAAAAATTTTATGTAAGATTTTGTTATATGTTGTACGGTGTAATCGTTGTAATTTTATTTTATTTTCCATCATATCTTGATTGTAGAATTTATTTCTATAGCTAAGATATGGGTCACACCCTAGCTCGTGGATAGTCTTTATTCGCAGGTCGGGGCGTGACATTTGCTAAGCCCACGAAAGAGACTGAGAGAGGAAAGTAACAAGTTAGCTGGGAACGTGTCGAACTTGGAAGAGATTGACCGATGGAGTGGATGTTATGGAATTGCAGAGGTCTTGGTAGACCGGGTTTTAAGAGTCAGTCTAAGCACCTGTGTTTAATAAACAAGCTAAGATTTATTCTGTTTAGTAGAACCTAGGCAGGATTTATCTAAGTTTGGCTTAAACTTTTTTAGTCAGTTTTTTTATATGAATTTTGCTTCCCCAATGGTGGGGCAAGCTGGTGGTGTTATCATTTTGTGGAATTCCTCTGCAATTCAATTAAATGTTCTGTTTGCTTCACACAGATTTGTCCATTGCCATATTACCAACAAAAAAACAAAGAATGATTGGTTTACTACCTTTGTGTATGCTTCGCCTCAAAAGAAGTATCAGAGGAATGATTGGGATAATATTATTCTTCATAACCCTGGGAATAAATCTTGGTGTTTAATTGGAGACTTCAATGCTATTACTAATTTAAAAGAAAAAGCTGGGGGGAATCAGTATATTACTACCTATATGTATCAAATTGTTGATTTTCTTAACAGTGGGGGTCTAACTACCCTCCACGCTACTGAAGCCCCTTATACGTGGACTAATGGTCACAAAGCTAATTCCGTTATGTTTGAAAAGCTTGATAGAGTAGTGTCTAATGCTCAGTGGTTAAATTTATTTCCTGAGGCTAAGGTTCATAATCTCCCAATAATAGGCTCTGATCACTGTCCCATTAAATTATCTTTGGTTAATAACATTATGCGTTACCGAAAGCAGTTTAAATTTGAAGCTGTGTGGTTAAACCACCCTGAGTTTATGAATATTGTCAAAGAGAGCTGGAGATGTAATTTCACTGGGAATCCAAATGATTGGTTTAGAATGTGTGTTAACACGTTTAATTATAAAATTACGAATCGGAGTTAAAGAAGCTTTGGAAACATTCAGAGTCAAATAAAATATTATCTGGAGGAACTTAAACAAGTTCAAGATCTTTGTATGAAACATCCGGATAATATAAACTACATTGAGCAGGAACAACAGCTGAAGGAGACCTTGCTAAAACCTTTTAATGAGGAAGAAATTATGTGGGCTCAAAGAGCTAAAGAAAACTGGCTCAAGCTTGGGGATCGAAATACAAAATATTTTCACACTAAGGCCACCATAAGGAAGAAAAGGAATGAAATTTGCAAAATAAAGGATGAACAGGGCATCTGGTGGGAAAATGGTAGAGGTATGGAGGAGGTTTTTGTTAAAAAATTTAAGCAAAGGTTCTCGGGAGGGAATCAAATAAATGAGAACAACCTAGATGATTTCCTTAATGTTATTCAACCAGTAATTACAAATGACCAGAATAGAGCCCTAATGTCTCCTCTAACGGAGTAGGAAATTCTTGATGCGGTCAATAAAATTGGTGGGCTTAAAAGCCCTAGACCTGATGGTCTTCATGCTATTTTCTTTCAGAAATGTTGGTCTACGGTGAAAATTTTTGTTATAAGCTTGGTACAAGACTTTTTTGTCTATGGTACAAGTCTGAGGATTATTAACCACACCAATATTGCTCTTATTCCTAAGATTGACCACCCAGAGTATGTGGATAATTTTCGGCCTATCAGCCTTAGTAATGTAATCTATAAAATTGTCACTAAAATCTTGGTCAACAGGCTAAAACCTATTCGTAATCAACTAATTTCTCAGAATCAAGGTGCTTTTGCACCTAATAGGTCAATTCATGACAATATCCTCATTGCTCATAAGCTCTTCAGTAGCTTTAAGAATAAGAAAGGTAAAACGGGTCATATTGTTGTCAAGCTCGATCTTGAGAAGGCCTATGACTTGTTAGATTGGAATTATATTCAAAAGACTCTTACTAAATTTGGTTTTAGTTATGAGTGGATCAATAGAATTATGAATTGCATTTCATCCTGTTCGTTTTCCATTCTAATCAATGGTTTGCCTAGTGGCTACTTTTATCCGTCTAGAGGAATTAGGCAAGGTGACCCTTTGTCACCCTACATTTTTATAATTTGTATGGAACCTCTGATAAGACATTTTAATACTTTAGCTAATAATCCTTGTAATCATGTTGGCATTCTGTCTTCCCCGCTTGGTTTTAGAGTTGTTAATTTAATGTTTGCAGATGATTGCCTATTTTTAGCAGAGCGTTCCCGAAGGCTGCGAGGAAGATTGCGTTCCTCTTAAATCAGTTTGCTGAGGTCTCAGGTCAGAAAATAAATTTTCATAAATCGTCTCTCTATTTCTCAAATAATACTCCTGCCAATTTAAGAAATGATTTAGTTAACATTTTGCAAATACAACATAAAACTACTATTGGAAAATATCTAGGTGTCCATAATATTATATGTTGGAAGGATCCAATTAATGCTAAAGAGCTTATCCTTAGAATTCAGAATAAACTTGCAAGTTGGAAAGCAAACTCTCTATCCAGGGCTGGAAGACTTACTCTTATTAAGTCGAGTCTAGCCGGGATGCCTAACCATATAATGGCTTGTTTTAAATGTCCTACTAAAATTACTCAGACTATTGATAGGGAGAGTAGAAAATTTCTCCGGAATAAAAAATCTAACTTCTCTCCGGTAGCTTGGGAAGAGGTTTGTACCCCGTTAACGGAAGGTGGCCTTGGGATCAGAAAGGCCGATAAATTTAATCTTGCCTTTTTAGCAAAGCTTGTTTGGAGAATTATTAATGATAATGAAAGCTGGTGGGTTATTAGGATTGTTAAAGCAAAATATTTACGACATGAATCAATTTGGAATGCGAAGTGTAGACAAAAGCATTCAGCAGCTTGGAAAGGTATTTTATCAGCTAGACATATTGTAAAACTGGGAATGAGATGGATTGTGGGAAATGGTCAAAACATAGAATTTTGGTCCCATAACTGGGTTTTTCCTTTCCCTTTATCCAATATCATTGCCATTCAAGACTAGCATCTTATTGACTGGAACCTTAAAGTTAGTGATGTTATGATAGATAAAAATTGGAATGCTGGCCTTCTTAACCAATTATTACCAATAGACGTTTTTCAGAAAATTTTAGCTATTCCCATCCCAATTTATGAGGTCGCAGATAAACTTGTTTGGGGTCCCAATCCCAATGGTAAGTTCTCGGTTAAATCGGCTCATAGAATTCAAGTCAATGATAATCAGGACCAGTTGTTTAAAGGGCTTCTAAACAAAATCTGGAAGCCAAACATCCCTCGTAAAGTTAAGTTCTTTGGTTGGCTGCTGGTGAGAAATAAGCTAACAACTAATGTGAAGCTTCATAAATTCAATAATACCATTTCTGCGTTATGTCCTTTGTGTATGGTGAGGAGAACATTGGTCACAGATTTAAAGACTCTTCTTATGCTCAGGAGTTGTGGAAGATTGACAGCAGTTTACCTGCGATTTCCTTCGTTCCCTCAGTTAATGATTGGCTCAATAGCCTGGATTTCATTGAAAAAGAAGACTTATCTTGGGGAAGTGTAGCATTCTGTGGCGTATTAAAGTTATCATTGAAGACATCAAATGGCTGGCTTCTTCTTTAGAGTCTATTTCTTGGAACCATATTTATAAAGAAGCTAATTTTGTTACAGATGTCATTACTTCTTATGGGCATGACTTAGAGAATCTTCATGTTTGGGTGGGTTGCACTCCCTCAGTGGCTTCTGATGCCTTGTTGTTTGACTTTAGGGGCCTTGGGTGTTCCTGGGGTATTTCCCCCTCTTAATGCTATTTTGGTTTCCTAAAAAAAAAAAAAAAAATTATCTTTAATATTAGAAAGTCAGAATGAGAGTTTGGTGTCTCAAGGCTTTACCAAAAAAAATTGGACCATAAAGCCTCCCAAACAAAAAAATCAACAACTAGCTGAAAATAATAAAAACAAAATAGCAGGGATATTGTTGTCAAAAACAAAAAAGAAAATATGTTAAACAAAAAGAGAATTAAAAATAAGAAAACAGAAAAAGAAAAAAAAAATGATTAAAACCCACGACCCCTTCTTCTCCCTCTTCGCCTCTCTTGCACACACCACCACTCCCACGTTTTCCTCAATACAAGCGCCCCACTTACTTCTTCTTCTTTTTTAATATCCAGGACGGTTTGAAGATTTTGCTTCCTTGGAAATCTAGTGGCAAGAAATCGTCCGTACGTTTTGGTTTGTAAGTTGATTTGCTATTCTTGAATTGACAATCTAGACTGTGTCGAAATTCAAGTCCTTGATTATTTTTTTTCGAAAATTATGCAGATAAGAAGAAGTCCTGTTGTTGGTGATCTTATGCGCAACCAGATTTTGAGAACAACCAGTAAGATGCTTGCTTGATCTCTATGGAGTGGGGTTATATGCATTGTGTATGTAATTTGAGAACAACCAGACTAATTAATTATTTAATTGCTCTAACCTTGACCGCTAATTGATTTTGAGGTTCAATGGAAGTAGAAATCCCAAAACAAGGTAAATTAGCAGTTACGAAGATGATTTATCTCTCCCCTCTCCGTAACTGTTAATTTTTAGAGGATAATTGTCATGCTTTTTTTATTTTATTTTTGCTCCCATGAATCCAACTCCAAGCATTCATGGTTGATTTGCTATTCTTCAATTGACATTTTCCTCAATACAACCGCTCCACTTACTTCTTCTTTTCTTTTTTTTTAATATCCAGGACAGTTTGAAGACCTGGGTGTTCTGTTTCTTTGTGCTGTTTTCCGCAAAAGAGTCGCGTCATTTTAGGGCTGTTTCTTTCTGTTTCTTTTGTAGCCGTCTGCTCTCTCTTCTCTCTTCGCCTCTCTTGGTCTCAAAGTGGATAGTTTTGCATCTACCACTTTTTTATGCAACTGTATGGATTGTGTTCTGTTCAAATATAGATGTTAGAAGCTTTTAATTTTTTTAGGTTTAATTTTAAATGGGTTGTTGCTTTCCGGATTTTCGTTTGACGACAGAGATGGGGTTTTTTGGGTAGAAACTTTTAATGCGTGAGTTTTTTCGATTTTAACCCAAATCATGTTATGGGTTGTGACGAGAGATTAAATTGGGTCTGGGGGTTTTGGTTTATTAAAAGAGATACGGAGTGATTTACAAAAATGGAGTTTAGAGGAAGAGAGAAGCGGTAGAGAAAGGATGGAAGACCAAAAAATATGAGAAATATAATCTTTCGTGTGCCTTAATTTTTTTAACCTTTTGTTATGTTTGAAGATATCAAAAATGAAATGTTTTTCTTTCCCTTAATTTTTTAACCCAGATCAAGTTATGGGTTGTGATCATAGATTAAATTGGGTTTGGGGGTTTTGGTTTATTGAAAGAGATAGGGAGTCATTTACAGAAATGGAGGTTAGAAGGGGAGAGAAATGGTAGAGAAAGGGTGGAAGACAAAAAATATGAGAAATGAAATTTTTTTTTGTTTTGTTTTGGCCTTAATTTTTTAACCCGGATTATCTTATGGGTTGCGATGAGAGATTAAATTGCGTTTGGGGGTTTTGGTTTATTAAAAGAGATAGGGAGTGGATTGCAAAAATGGAGATTAGAGGAAGAGATAAATGGTGGAGAGAGGGTGGAAGACAAAACGGTTTGGTTCATTTTAGACTTAAATTTTTTTGAAATTGATTTGAGAGACAGAGTTGCGTTGGTGGTGTCTTGCAAAGACTGTTGCGTTTCATTTTTGCAGTCTACTTGCTTATGGTTTGTGATTTAATTTTTTTGCTTGGTTGGTTCTTTTTGGATGATCCACTTATGCAGGTGTGGGCGTGTTTTCAGCTGTCTGCAAGAATTCTTAACAGTTGAAATTCTCACGTAGCTGATCAGGTAGTGGATTCAGAGGTTTTAATGGGTTGTTACTTTTCTTTTTAATAGACTAATTTGAAATCATATTTATCCGTTTATTTTTTGATTTTATGTTTGGATTGGATTAAATAATGCTAATATTTGATTTTAACCAAACGCATTAAATTTTCAACAGGACGGAAATGATATGTTTTGCTGTCAAGTGTATCAAGGTCAATTGAAGTTCTTAGATTGTTTTTATACCTTTTATTTAGCTTTTAGTTGCAACTAAATTATAAGGATCTTCTCTGTTATTTATTACTTTTTAAAACATATTCTAGATAAAATAATTTAAATTCATGCATGTATTATTAGAGATGATAATCGCCTTTATTTTATGTTTCTATACATTGAACCAATCCTCACATATAAATACATCTAAAATGTGTAAGTCTCACGTAGGGCGCCGTGATACAAAAAAGGTCTTTCGCACACGCGTGAGCGTGTGCAGAAAGGCTAGTCTTTCTTATTAGTATAAATAAAAACACAAAACATGAAAAATAACACTCACAAATTTATCAAGCCCTTCCCTCTTTTCTCCTTGCCGCCGGTTGTCTCCTTTTCTTTTCCCTCAGTAAAATGGGCCTCTAACACGTTACTTTGTTGTTGTAGTTAGGGGTGGAAAAAATTCCCAAAAATCCCGAACCAAATCGAAAAAATACTGATCCCAAACCGATTTTCCCAAAATTTTCTGTATGCTATACCGAAAAAATACCAAAATTTCGGTATGGGAATCGGGATTGTCTTCCCAATATTTCGGTATTCCCATACCGAACCGAAAATATATATTTTTAATTATTTTATATATATATATATATGTTTACACATATAATAATGTATATTATTTTTTTAATTATAGTTAGAGTTAATTTGAACTGTTGGATTGTTTCAAATTAATCTATGTCGTCCATTCCTTGTTAGGCTTTCTCCCCGTCAAGGACTCGAGTGTTGTTTCTAACTTTCGATTTCATTTCTCACTCACTCAGTTTCTCAGCTCAGCGCCTCAGCCACCGAGAGAGCCTTCTCCTCCTCCTCTCTGTCTCAAATCCAACTCCGGCTAGCCAGTCACCGGCCCACCACCACACGAATCATCCACCGATGTCTCTCTCCTACAGTGGACCCTTCCTTCATGACACAGAGCCACAGCCACCACCGGTCTCTCTCTCGCGATTCTTTCTCAGGAGTCTCTAACTCTCTCACGCGATTCTCTCTCTCAGATTCAGACACAGGTAAATAAATTTGGGAATTAATTTAGGGTTTGAAATTTAATTTAGGGTTTGTGAAATTTAATTTACGAATTCTAGATTAGGGTTTGTTTGGTTTCACAGATTCTATTTAATTGATCTAATGGTTCTTGGGTTTTTGCAGATTGGTGAAGGTCCGAAGGAACTAGGCTCTTTTGCTTTGCTTCTGCAGCTTCTGTGCTGGAGTTTTATTTACCAATAGGTAAATTTCTCAGATGAAGTAATCAGGAACTTATGTTCGATGTCTGTTCTTTTAACCTATTCGTAATATATTTTGTTCATTGCTTGGGATAAAGTAATCAGGAAACATTGACATAGGCATATGGATTAGAATTGTTTGTCTCCCACGTTTGTGATGCCAACGGGCTAGACTGGAAAAGAGTGACCTGAACTTTCATAATGTTGTACAAGATGTTGGCAGAGTTGTCAAATACTGTATGGTTTGTACTTATTGGTCCTTGTGAACCTTCTGTATTTAGGCCTCTTGAGTTATAAGTGGTTGCTTGTCTACGAACGTTTAAAATTTGAAGTCTATGGGTCAATTATGTTGAGGATGGAAGAAGACTACACTAATACAATGAAGTTGTCATTCGTCTAGTAGGTGGCGCTTTGCTGCTTTCACAATCCTTACAAAGTTGCGTTTCCTGTGGCATATTGCATTTCAGAACAATATGTTATGTCAGTTCCTGTGGAGTTCATATAATGCAAGCTGCACAGCCAAATATTATAGCCCAAAAGCCCAAAAATATTTCGGGATTCCCGATTGTCCCGAAATACCGAAATTATTTCGGGATTCCCGAAAATTTGGTTTGAGATTGGTCTTGAAATTGGGAATACTAAAAATTTTGGTTTAGGAATCGGGACTAAGGTTTTGGTTCGGTATCCCATACCGAACCAGCCCTAGTTGTAGTTGAATTGTCAATGTCATGACCTGTTGAGACATCATTTGCACTTAATTAAGAATAAATAGGATTAGCCCACCTAAACTTGCTCTCCTTGTCTCTTGTACCGGAAATTGCAGGTCTTTGTCCTCTGCCTCTCCCCTCTCCCTCCCTTTCTCTCTCTCTCTCACCGTCACCAGTGCGTCTGTCTCAGTTCAGAGGTGGCACCACCGAATTTAAGGTCTTTCCTAGAGAGATGAACGCTAACATGGAAGATCAACAAGGTAGATATACTACTTCTTAATTAATTCAGAACCATATTCACATAGAGAGAAGATCGGAACGATGCGTCGAGAGATCTCCGTCCTGCTTCAGCCTCGATCCCTCATCGTCTGCTTCGTCCTCGCCATTTTCCTAATTTTCGTTTTCTCGTCCACACATAAGAAGGTGAGTTTTTTTTTTTTTTTTTCCTGTCATTTTTATTGGGTTTTAACTATAGTTTATGGGTCTGAATGCGATTTTGTGTTTTTTTTTTTCCTGCTCAAACAATTGTTTGGCAATGTGGGTTTAATGGGTTTTGTTCAAATTTTGGTGCTTTATAACCTATTAATTAGTATTTTGGCATATGGAAATCAGAATTTGGGACTAATTATTCACAAATACTCTATTTAATGAATGCTTAATTGGGTGCTAATAATTTGAAATCTGCTAAATGGTGAAATGGGTTAAGACTTAAAGAGTGGTTTGATGGGTGGAGCCTTATATGTTGGTCAGACTCTGTGAATTTTGTTATTGTGCTATTCACAGAGTCTGACCAACATATAAGGCTCCACCCATCAAACTTATTGTGCTATTCACAGAGCTTGTCTATGTGGCTCATGTCTATGATTCTAGTAATTTCGATTGTCATCGTAATACATTTCAATTTCGGCATTTGGTTTCTTGAAACTTAGTAGTTGTGGGCTCAATTCTCTAGCCCCATGTGTGATCTATGATTCTCAGATGGTATGTGCTTAAAATTGATACCGGAATGCATGCGTGGGTGGGTAGTGCGTAGGTGGGGCATTCTGAATCTTTCGATTCTGGTTTGGTGCTTGACATCTGCCTTTATACCACTGAGGGATCCCTCAAATAAGCTTGTTTGAGGAACACCTTGTAGGGATGACTAAACATGTCTGCATATTAGGCATGACCATTTCGTGTACCAGATCCGATGAAGTCGTGGAAGTCCATGGTTTTATCATTACATTTCTGCTTACGTGAGTTTAGTTTTAGTGGTTTATTCTTTAAGTAATGATGCCTTCATTTTCAGTAAGAGCAAAGAATCGTTCGCACCTAATATTACAAACAAATTGATTTAACTCTCTAACTTGATGTCTAGGAGGAAGCGCAAATAGAAGAGGTGCCTGAAATTACCCATAGAGTATTCCTTGATATTGATATTGACAGACAGCACTTAGGTATAGCTTCGTGTCTATACTATTATTTAAACTATCTTCATCCTATTTTATATTGCTTTCCTATGCACTGATAACTTCTATTCACCTTTATATTTGCAGGTAGAATCGTGATTGGATTATATGGTGAGGTTGTTCCAAAAACTGTTGGTATGTGATCATCTTACTTGTTAATACATTTTCATTAGAATCTTACAAATATTTGTTTTAACTGGTCACAGTTTGTTATGTAGTTCACAAATAGGTTGACGATAACCCACCTTCATTTACATATCCAAATGTGGGAATATTGTTCACAGTCCATGGTGATATGATCTGTAATTACTTACTAGATTAAACATAATGACATTGGAATTCAAGTTTGGTTCATTTCAATGCATGCTAATAACCAAACTATTTACACTTGTTGGAATCTTTGGGATGATCTTTTTATAATGCCCGATTACTTGAACCTTGTTGACAAACAGGTAGACATGAAAACACATAGTTTGACATGTACAAGTACACTCAACTCAGCCAGTAATTTTAGCAATCTTGCTGATTTTGACTGCTGTTTTGTGGACTGCCAACTTGCTTTCTTCTTTTACACTAAATCATGGTTATCTAACACCTGAATCTTTTTTCTGCAGAAAATTTTAGGGCGTTGTGCACAGGTAGTTGGAGCTACTGAATTTTTTTTCACTGCATAGGCCTTCTCTTGCTATTTTTATGCTGATTCAAACTTTCTTTGAATTTAGGGGAAAAGGGAAAAGGTGTCAAGGGGAAACTACTCCACTATAAGGGAATACCATTTCATCGTATAGTATCTGGGTTCATGATTCAAGGTGGAGATATTGTTTCTCGTGATGGGAAGGGATATGAATCTATATATGGCGGCACATTTCCTGATGAGAATTTCAGAGTGAAACATTCACACGCAGGTCTTTAATTTCATAAGTTTATGGTTGTCAGTTTTCTTTTCTTGACAATTTATGGATTTCTAAAGCTCCTAATTCTCTGAATTGTTACTAAGTCATTTTTATTTATTTTCCCCTGAAACTGCATTTTATGTGCAGGTGTCGTTTCTATGGTAAATTCAGGACCTGATTCCAATGGCTCACAGTTCTTTATCACCACAATCAAAGCTAGTTGGTAAGTTATTTTTGGGGGTGGAATTCCTAATATTACCTTAATATTACAACATAATAAGAAATAATGGCTCGGCACAAAGGTTCAGAGTTTATACAGCCAATACAAATGCATAGTTACCTTACTATACAGAACTTCCAAAAACTGTATACATTTGTTCTTTGGGATAGGTCCTGCCGTCCAAGATTGTCTAGTGAGATTCTCCTTAATTTCTAACCACTATTTGAGTACCACTGACCGGCTTCTCCTAGGGTGATGCAATCAGAGTAGTCTGGCTTGACATGCCTTGTCAAGAATTTTCTGAATGTCACATAAAGATTGATAAAACCAAAGCAATTACTATCAATAATTGAGAGAAATCTTCGGCAGACCACCAAAACAAGTGTATTTGTGTGCATTCAGGGTCACAAGTCCTTAAACACGCTTGTTACTAATGGGAGGTCTTGAAAACTTTCATGCATCTATATGATGCTGAGTTTTGTAATCTTTGCATTTAAGAATTACACTGAAGTGTCTGAGAACGATCAACATGCATCATTCTAGAGATATGAAATAGTTTAGAGTTGTATAACTGGCTATATAATGCAAGGCTAGTTATACAATGACGATGTCTGGTATGTGAACAGGTTGGACGGGGAGCATGTTGTCTTTGGCAAGGTTATTCAGGGAATGGACACAGTGTACGCAATCGAAGGAGGGGCTGGAACCTACAGTGGAAAACCGAGAAAGAAGGTTGTAATTGCTGAATCAGGAGAGATACCCAAGAGCCAGTGGGATGAGGAAAGTTGACACACTTCTTACAACAGATTACTTGAGTTCAGTAGATTGCTTTTTTAGATGACCGATACGAGTTTCTTCCCTTCTACGTAGTTCCATCAGTCTCAGGCTTTTCTCCTGGATATATTAGAGTCTCTCTCTCCTTTTGTAATTGGCAAGAGTTGTTAATACAAACATGTTCTGTTGTGGAGGAAGTGAGGAACCGAATAGAAATCATCATTTTTTTTTTTCATCTCGTTTGCCCCCATTTTTCTCATGCATGTATATTTGACCTTCATTCTGAAGTTGGTTTTGAAAGCGTTGAAGCAGCTTCAAAGGACTAGCATTTATTGCTCTTTTTGGTTGTTGGCAAATGAGTTTATTTACGGGAAGTGATTTCCGCAGACTTCTTTTCTCTCTATGCGCATCCTTTATTTATGGTCGTTGGACTGGCTAAATTCAAAGCAAACTCAAGAGGGAGTGATAATCAGGGTTGTGCAGAAATCATTTCCGTTTGTTGTTGCCACACATGATCTGAGATTTATGAGAATAGGAGACCACGTAGGGCTTATTGTATGCGAGAGAGTTCGGATAAGAGTTTGAGAAATTGTTAGGGTGTTGGTAAGGTAAGATAGTTTCTTGGCGCTATAAAACGATACTTGAGATCGATCGCAAAATAGTTTGCTTCCCCCGTTATATCATTTAACTAGTACAAAATTGGGGCATTGATGCAAATTAAATTTTTTTGAGTATTGGTGTTTAAATTTGTCAAAATGTGGAGCGACGGTTCTTGTGACGGTTCTTTGATTATGTCAGAACTTTTATCTCTTATTTATCCCGTTAAACTCTTTATTTTGGATGAAAGTTTTAATGATGTTACTAAAAAATGATCGTTTCTATACATTGTGACAAATTTAAGGACCAATTAAAAACCAAAACTCTAATGGGACCAAAATTCGGGACCGATAAACATCTATGAAAATAACATAAGATTATGACAACAATAAATGGGCATAAAGGCCAATATGACATCCTAACAACGTCATGACATGTCTCATACCAGACCATTCGACATATGACTATGAAACTGTTGACTTAAAAGTTAAAACTTGTTAATTGCTAACGAATGTATGCGAGGACGATGAAAATACTGAAAGACAGACAGCCTATTAATAGTTTAGGGGCATGTGACTCTACTACTTTTGTATAATGTCCATATATGATATGATATAAAATAATGGATTATGATCCTCCACATAAGTGGTGACTAACCTTCATGCACGCGCTCATTGCTTGTATCATAGATGACTAGCCTTCATGCATGCGTGTGAGCGAGTGCAAAAGGTATTTTTTGAATCACGGCGCAGTACGTGCGACTTACACATTTTAAATGTATTTATATGCATGAATTGTTTCAATATTTTTTTTTTCATCACTGGCGCTATGCGCCTCTTGAGATGTTTTGAACGTGTTTAAAAATAAAAAAAATAATATTTAATAAACAACTGATTGTATGATGATTCAATACAACAATTGCAACTTTACATAATAAGTCATAGTTCTTAGAAATTCAAAGAGTTGTACAGTTGGACTAAATGAATAATATTAGATCACGATAGAAGAAACTCATGGATATTCCACGTAATAGTGAAATACTAATTATAAAAAAAAATTAAAAAAAAAATCTTTTTAATGACAAAATTACCAAATTACCCGTGCATTATTTCATGCATTATTTTGGATTGCTTTTGAACTTTTTTGTTTGAGGGGCATTTTTGTCCCATTATTTTTGGTAAAGCCTATGACTCCAAATGGGCTGCTGGCATTATATATTAGTATAGATAATTTACCTTTTTATTATTCAACTATTTATTTACACTTACTAGGGGTGGAGAATCAGGATTAAGCCACATTTTAATAAATTAGTGTCAAACTCACCATTTGTGGGAGTTAAACTTAAGACATTCCACTAACAAGTAGTGAAGAATACTGTTAAACCATAGTTTAAAGTAACATAATTTACTTTCTTCTAGCCTTTAATCCAATTACTTTTCAATATAATCTTTAACACTATGTTTGAATGAGGGAAACAAACTCAGAATTTGGGTAAAAGTTAGAATTTATAAATTGACATGCACTAATTCCTTTATTCGGATTCATAAACATAGAAATTTAGAATTTTTGCATGGAAAAAAAAAACTTAGAATTTGGGACCTCCAATTCCCAAGTTTAAATTCCAGGTAAATAGGTGTCATTTCCTAATTTATATGATTGAGAGTTTAAAAATAACGAATTCCATATTCAATTCCATTGTTATTTTAGGTTAACCAAACAAGAAAATTCACAAATTCTAGAAAATAAAATCTCGTCATTTCAATTACCGTCATTTTAAAATTCCTTAGTAATCGTAAATTTCTTCATCCAAATATAGTGTAAATACATAATTTTAACTCAAAGCGGTTGGTATTTGAAAGTTGGTTTTTTTTATTTATTTATTTTTTTTATTGGGAAAAATGGTAGAGAGGATTAGAAACACTTATAAAGATCAAAAAACGCTTTTACAGTGCTTGGCATAAAATTTTGAAAAAATCGACATAATTCTATTGAACATACTTATGAGTATAAGTATTTTCTATATACATTTTCAAAAAGGAAGATATTATCCACATACTCATTTTTACCTTCCATACACTTTATGTTAATTTCCGTCCCTTGATTCTCCTCAATTCATCTTATTTGACGGTAAAAAAAAAAAAGTGTGGAAAGTTAAAAAATGTGTATGAATAGCCCTATCTCTTAAAAAATATGTAACTAAAAGCGCTTTTATTAGTCACCTAGTACTACAATCTAGTTGTATTCATTTTCACTTGTAAGTGAGAGGTCTTAAGTTCGATTCTCGCCAAAAGACGAATTTGAACCAAATTATTACTAGCCCATTATGAAGCTAAGCCCACCCCCTCTCCCTTAATATATATAATATCGTTTTATAAAAAATAAAAATAAAATAAATAAAAATAAAAACGCTTTTATTATAATCACATAAATGACCATTTACTAATTGCAAGTCACCTAGTACTACAATCTAGTTGTATTCATTTTCACTTGTAAGTGAGAGGTCTTATGTTCGATTCTCGCCAAAAAGCGAATTTGAACCAAATTATTACTAACCCATTGTGAGGCTAAGTCCACCCCCTCTCTTTTAATATAAATAATATTGTTTTATAAAAAATAAAAAATAAAAATAAAAAAAAAACGCTTTTATTATAATCACATAAAAGACCATTTACTAATTGCTATTTGCTATTCCAAAAATTACTATTCCACCAGATCTTCAGTTTTCAGAAAAAAAAAAAAAAAAAAACTATTCAACCAGATCTTTATTTTATGTCCATCAAACGCATCTAGGAAATGCTTTTGGTATTTGAAAGTGGACAGATGTTTCTTCTCCTTCATCCAATTTTTTAATTATGATTAACGTGTTTTATCTGTACAACTATAATAATTAAAATTATTTATTTTCTTAACCATCATTTAAAAGTTATTTTGAAATAAAAAATTAATTAAATTTGTAATTGTCCAATCATGCATATGCATCAAACAAACCAACGATTCATCTTAAAAATATGAATTATGTTGTGAAACAAATAGTGGTTGTCCTTATACAATGTATGTTAGTAAACTTTCATAAACATCATAATAACATACAAAAGCTTTTGGGTTACAATAGATAACATTTGGGTAACCACTAATGTATTTGATGTCCTATATAAAGATGGTCTAATGATAATGAAAATAGACACTTTGTTTTCTCCTCCCCATTCTTTCTCTTGTTTCTCTCTTTATCTATACTTTATTTCTAACACGTTATCAACACACTCTTGATTCAATTTCCTTTTATTGAATTTTTCGAATTAGCTCATATAGCATTGTTTAGAGTTTTCTTTTGTGCTCAACCATTAGACTTCATGATGCTCTTAATTTTGTTTCGTACAACTTATTCTCATATACATGTTTCTCCACAAAGAGTTCTATACCATGATGATATGCACAACTTGAATGGTGTAATATGACGTTCATCAATTACCAAGTGCCCGATGTGGTTTTTCTACTCATATGATTTTTTTTTCTTTATATTCATAAATTTCACATGATCATAGATGCATATTTTTTTCTATTGGGGATGTCCAAGTTTTTTTATATTAACCCCACCACCGTGAGGTTTTCTTCACACAAATGGAGTCTCATATTACAATTCCATATTTGATAAATTGGGTTTGAATCAAATTGGTTTGCTATTCTCACGGTTTGTGCCATTCATCCACCTAAAAGAAGTATTGAGTTTGGATTTCTATTGGTATCATGTTTCCTGTCATTCATTTCAACTTCCACTGTTACAACTATGGCATAAATGATACTTTTAATTGCTAATCAATTCAAAGAAATAATTAATCTGATTTTCTTCATTTAACTCATGGTATGCAAGAATTAAATCATGATGTAATTCCTATTTGCTTTTAGATATCAGTAGTCAATTCAAAGTCTATGCATTCAACGGATGGTTATACTTCCAATTGCCAACCAATTAATCGTTGTATTCACAAATATGATTTCATTTACTACTTATTTATTACTTTATGTTTGTTATATGAAATCAAAGAGCCAATGAAGTGTTGATCCTCAATTTATGTGAGTTATTTGTGATGTAGAGTTTTAATGAAATCAGGACATGTAGTTTCTCTAATCTAGGAATGAAATTGCACATTCTAGATTATAAATTATTCGATTGAATCAGAACCTAGCGTTCATTGATTCAACATCTTGGAGGGCCTAAAGCTCCTCGAGTTGTCATTGCATAACTACATTCGACGAATTATTTTGATGGTACTTATGATATTGAAATTAGGCATCGAGCTTGACTTTGCCTTACCCCACAAGTTTTGGTGTATTTTTACCAAGTCTTGATTAAAAAAAAAATAGTTGAGCCAATGTTTACAATTCTCCCATGAATTTGAACTCAGTGGATACAACCCACTTTGAGGTATAAGACTTGCTATCCATACAATGGAAAATCATTTTTTTTTTATTATTGGCGGTTGAGTTTTATCTCCCATCTTTGAGTTTACAAGCAATTAACGGTCAAGTTATCTCCCAAATAGCTTGGCTTTTCAGTTTGTTATATTATGTTGATTTCAATTTTCTTATGTTATTATGAATTCATTAATTGATACACCCATACCCAGAATGTTCACTTGGACTTCGAATTGAGTTGTGTTGGCCGACACCAAGAAGATGACGAAGCCATAAAGGGTGGTGATGTGGAAAATGTGAGTAAATTTAAACCTAAAAATGACTAAGTACAAGAGTGTGCATATAAGCGGGATTGAACCCATTTCACACATGATGTCAGAGCATAAGTAAAGTACAGTAAAATTAGAATAAGAATTATACCATCAGAAATATTCCCCTATATCAACATTTGCTAGAAATCCTCGTCGACATGAGCATTGCCACTAAAACCTGGAGGGACGAAAAACAAGGGTGAGTGGGCCTGAAAATAAAGTTTTGTAAAAGCCTTTTCGAAAACGTATAATCCCTCGCCGTAAAACAAGTATAGTTTCCAAATATATACAATACATATAGTATGAAAACACTTAGCGTAAACAATAATATTTCAGAAATACGGTAGATTGCAATATTTCATACATAAAGCATATAACATTTGGTAATCGTCATATCTTGCATAAACAAACATATAATATCGGGTGCTCATAGACATAGCTGACACACGAGTTCATGCAGAGGTATTATGGCATGAACATGACTGGGTGTAATAATGATTTACGCGCTAGTACTATAATCACGTTAAAACTGGCGTTATGCGCGTAACATACAAGTCATATTTGCCTATAGCAATCTAGGACAAGACTAGCACCTACCATGGATCCAAGGTGAGAGTATGGTGCGATGTGAACATACACGTGAAGACTAGCCCTGGCCCGAGCTAGTACAAACACTAGTGTAGCATGCATGATGAACAGTAATATAAATATGATCATGCTATGGAAATTTCGTAATTCACAATGATAAAATAATAATGTTCGTGACCGTAAATATAATTAAAGCATCCCATAATAATAATACCCATACATGTGCATCTCGGAGGACGTATTATAATTTCACAAATTCTGTCAATGCACAAATTCTTATAAACATTAAGCTAATCTAGACGTAACGTAGAAAATTATTTATTAAATATATGTATGGAAACTAATTAAATATAAAATATTTAAAAGCAAAGACCCACTCACAAATCATGTCGTCGGATCGAACCCGTCTCATGGGTATTGGAGATCCTTGCGATGTGTTTCACCAAGAAATGAAACCATTTACGTAAATATATAATGTTCTAACGTAAATTCGCATATTCGTAAAAAGTTCAGGTGAACTATTTTAAAATGATCGAATTTTAGAAAACGGAGGGTGAATTCGGATTCGGCACGTCGTGAAACCTAAGGAGAGACCTCGGGATCCTCCACACGGCGTTGCACGAGCCACCACGCACCTTCTTCGCAAATTTCTAGATTTTGCACGGTTTTTAGCTAACTTCCAGAGCTCAGTTCTTCACCAAACTCTATGATTCAAAAGCCAATTTGAAGCTAGAAATGTAGGGAACAAAACCATACCAAAGTGAGGCCCAGTTATGGTCGGAGTGGCCGGAAAAATGATCTGAAAATGGCTTTGTGGCCACAGTTTTCCTCACTAGTTTTTCGAAAAATTTTCCCCAAGGTTTTTTTTTGCACTAATTCACCCCTAATCACACTTTTAATGTTAAAAACATTATCAGGAGTTCAAAATAAGAAGGATTTGAGGTTGAGGGGTCTCGAGGTTCACCATGGTGGAGTTGTCGCGAGTTCGCCGGAAAACATGGTGATGGTGATCATTACTAGGCTCAGGGAAGGACGTGTAAGACATGGTGATGATCTAAGTAGTTTGAGATCGATGCAGAAACAGCTGCTCTGCCGTGCTAGCGCTTACATGTACAAAGGAGGGGACGGGAAAGTATGAGGTGAGGCAGCTCGTCCTAGCTTTTGTGATTCACAGAGAAAAAGAGAGTTTGAGAGGGAGAGTGTGTAAAGTTTGAATGAGAGAGGAAGTGTGGAGAGAGAGGCCAAGAAAGTGGGGGGAAAGAGAAGATACGGAGAAAAGGGAGAGAGAGACCGAGAAAGTTAGAGAGCTTGAGACAGAGTGAGGAAACCATGGAGGGCACACGGGAGAGGGAAATAGTGGGGTGTGGGCCCCACTGGCTCACAAAACAAGGTCACAAAAGGAAAGGCATAAAATATCTCCCCGCGCAACGTAAAATTACCAAATTGCGATGTTCAATGTTTTGTAGAATCTTCATTGTAACTCCAAATTTGGTTCCGTTGATGCCCACGCATTTGCATCATCGAGTACTATAAGAATATGTGTGTGTGTGTCATTGGATCATGCCCAAATAATAATTAATTAGGCACAATGCCTAATTAATAAAATACTAACGTAGACGGGTCTACTTGCCCACTTGCTTGACGAACCCAATGAATAAACTATTGATATTACAGTCTGCATCCTGCAATACCGATAACTCACTATTGTCTCGATAAACAAGTAATAAATTCTCAAGAGTGCATAATTACCATTTTGCCCTTCATTGGGAAACATGCATAAATCATCCAATTTACGCCCGTTCATGCTCACGTATTCGTAAGAACACATACCACCTAGAAATATGTGCAAACGAGCGAGGAGTGATAAGGACTCGAATGTCCACAAAGGATTTCCACTCGTCAGGAGCATTTTCGTAATTTTCTAAGGTTAGAGAATAAAATAATATTAAATTTAGGACGGGACATCACATTAATTGATTTATTTCTATATTGAAATTATATTTTAATTCTCTTCAATTCATTTTTTTTTCTTCAAAGAGGTTTCTACTTTCTTTTATGTGTTGTATCGCACAATCATATAAGTAGTGTATGCTTGTCATGAACTAGAAGTTCAGTGACTAAATAATGGCATGATTATCATGGCCATTCATGATCCACAATGATGTGTCAGATTCTAATGAATCCATATGGACATTTTTTAGGCCTCAACACAGTGCATTGTGCACGTCATTGCAAGGATTGCTCACACGGAAATTGGTCCTCAGACCATCTAAAATTTGATCTTGGATCCTTATTTTCTTCTCGAGAATTTAAAAGCGTATTTGTGATCTTAATCAACATCTAATTGTGGACCACTTGACCAATGACCTAGATGTATGTACAAAGTGTCATAATATTATTCACTTGCTACTACAAGCGTAATTCCCTAATTTGTGGGCTATTTCATGCCATTTGGGATTACTTTTGAGCACACAATTTCTCATGGCTTACCATAAGCTTTAAGCATTCAATTCATTGCTAATTTTTTCTTGGGAGATGCATCTTGATCACATGCATTATCATGATCATTTCGGTCGACGTTTATTTTCCAACCAACAAGTAAATGTGTACACAAAGATGGTTCAATCCATAAAAATTGGGATTCAAGTTTGTCTTTCTTTTGTTGTGCATATTTGCCTCATTTTTAGCGGCTTGTCAGTTTTAATGGGTAAATTCTTCACGTCGTTAGGGAGAGAAATGATAGTTTCAAGAACTCATGAATCAACGTTGATACATCCACTCTTATCTCATAAGTGACGTAGATATATATATATATGTATATGTATATCTATGTATATGTATATATGTATATATATATGTATACGTATATATATGTATATGTATATATATCTATGTATATATATGTATATATATATATCTATATGTATGTCACATCCCGGCCCGGGACGGGTCACTTCCCGAGCCCGCTCCACCACCGTAGCACAATATTGTCCGCTTTGGGCTTACCATTCCCTCACGGTTTTGTTTCTGGGAACTCACGAGCAACTTCCCAGTGGGTCACCCATCATGGGAGTGCTCTGGCCCCCTTCTCGTTTAACTTTGGAGTTCCTACGGAATCTGAAGCCAGTGAGCTCCCAAAAGGCCTCGTGCTAGGTAGGGATGGGAATATACATTTAAGGATCACTCCCCTAGGCGATGTGGGATGTATATATATATATATATATATATATATATATGTATATATATGTATATATATATGTATATGTATATGTATGTGTATGTGTATATATATGTATGTGTATATATATATGTATATGTATATGTATATGTATATATATATGTATATACATATATAGGTTCTAAACTTTGAACTCTCTGTAAGTGGAGATTAATAAGTTCAAGCCCTGATTGAAAATAAATGTCCATGAAACGGTATGATCCAATTCTATAAGTTCATCGTAAGATGTTTGTCCTAGATGTGACAATGGAAGTTCCAAAGAGGCATTGTATATGTATCCAAGCAATGAAATACTTATAAATTAAGTGTTGGACCATGAATTGACGATACTCGAGAGTTTTGATTATAGTAGCTACTCACATCATCAAGGGCTATTTAGTCACGTTTTCCCATTATATGTCGACAATTGTAAAATGGTTGTACAAATTGGAAAGAGGCAAATTCCATTTTAGAGCCATTGAAAACGTGGAATAAGGGAACCTATAATTTATACCCAAACAATATTATTGTATGTTTTGAAATAAACTCACTAATATGGCATGGTGCTTCATAGTAAAGACATGAGTATGCAGCCACATTTCTATAAGTACAATGTTATTTTAAACCGAGACTTATAACATGTGGAGACTGCATACTACTTGAGATTTTTAAGTTTTGATCTCCCTCTTGAAGCAATTTTATAAAGAATAGAGAATGCCATGAAATTCTTTTCAAAGATTTCAAATGAAGAGCATAAAGCTAAAAATATGTATTTATTACCTAGATAAATTTGGTATAAATTGCCTCAACGAGTATTCTTGTTAGTCCGAAAATTGAATTATATTGTTGCAACATATTCTTAAAAGAGTTAAGAGCTTTAATATGACTCTTGAAGAGCCTACAAGGCTATATGGTTTATATTTACCATGGAGTTTATACTGCTCTTAGTTTTGAATACTAATTTTATTTTATATTTATTTGTTCTTTGCAGGAACACAAACGGCTGTTGTTATCTCCTGATAAACTTCCGCACTTCTCCAGGTCAAGTTTTACTCAAGCTTAATTTCTTGGAGACCAAAGTCACATTACTTCAAACTTGACGGTGATGCCAATCAAATCAAGACTTAGTATCATCAGGGGCAGAGACTTATTTAGTGAAGCTATCGATCAAGGGGAGTCTTGGACAATATGCTATTATGGACATATAAAGGCGTTGTGCTCTTATCCCTTCGACCATGTTTTTATCCCACTGGGTTTTTCTTGGTAAAGTTTTAGCGGGCAGCATTATGAGCGTCCAACGGCTTATCAATATTTTTAAATTGTGCTCAATTTTTCTCCTTTGCTTTGGTTTTGTTACATCGGTTTTCCAAGCAATGTTATTATTGAGACAACTATCATTTATACAAGGACACCCAAGAGGGAGTGTTGTGACAAATAGTGGTTGTCCTTGTACAATGTATATTAGGAAACTATCATAAACATCAAAATTTTGGATTTCTATAGAGAACCTTTGGGCAACAACTCATGTATTTGATGTCCTATCTAAAGCTGGTCTAATGATATTGAAAATAGACACTTTGTTTTCTTCTCCCCAATCTCTCTTGTTTCACCTTTTTCTGTACTTTATTTCTAACAAATTACAGAATTTTCTGATCATAATAATTATGCGATTAAAATACGTCAATTACAACAAAACTAATAGGCTTTAATGATTTAATCATTGCCAAAAAAAGAATTAGAAAAAAACCGTGAGTATATAAGCTTCCTAAAGTCCACGTTCCCCAAACCGACCAAAATTTGCACTGGCATGTTTCCTCATTGCTCTGTTTCTCGTATGCACATCACCATCTAGCCATATCTACTACTCCACGCACTCTCTGCTTAACAGTCAACGACCAAACCAAATGCTCCTCCGCCTTCCCTAAACCCCCAACCACTTCCCACCGCCGCCATCTCCACCTCCCTCAGCTGCAACTGAGCTCCAATGGGCAGCTCCGAAGAACCCAACAAGCCCATCTTCTACGATTCATCCTCTCCCTCCACCCCCCTCCTCTCCAAACCCCCAATCGAAGACCCACCACCGCCACCATCCCCTCCGCCATCTTACACCGACCCACCGGAATCCGATACCGACCAGACCCAGTACCTCCAGATCTCCTACAACCACGGCCCCCGCCATTTCAAAGACCTCCCCTTTCTAATCCTCTTCCTCCTCTTTGTCCTCGCCACCTTCGCCATTGGAATCTTCGCCGTCGTCCACCGCAACCAAAATTACACCGCCCTCTCCTCCTTCTCCTACGACTCCGACTCCGCCTCCTGCGTCAAAAACGAAACTTTGACCCGTCTCCCCAATTTGGTCGGACCCACTTTCTCCTCTTCCTCCTCTCTGCTCAAAGATATGACATGGACCCTCGTGATTACGTTGATTCTAAGCCTGCCCATTTGCTTCAGTCTGCTGATTCTCCTCAAACACTACGCCAAGCAAGTCGTCTATGTCTTCCTCCCCTTCTTCATCGTCTTCCCAATCTTCTTCAACGTCTACTGGTTCGTCGCCTGCACTCTCAGCTCCACCTGCAGCGACACTCTCCCTTTAGTTTACAGAATTTTGATTCTGATCTTCGTGTTTTTGGTAATTGGGGTCATTGTGTGGATTCTTGTGGTGAATTGGCATCGGATTGAGCTCACTGTGAGCATAATCGGGGTGGCATCCCATGCGCTTTCCCGGAACTTGGGCTTGTTCGGGGTCCTGCCGTGTTTGACATTCGGATTGGTGGTTTACTATGTGCCCATTGTTGTGTTCTTGGTCTATGCCAGGTTAAATGGGAAGATTGCGCTGCGGGAATCGGAGGGAGTGTATAGTTGTGTGTGGCAGCAGGATGGTTGGGTGCCTGCTTATTACGCCGTGGCGATTTTGACAATGTTGTGGTCGTTTACGACGATGGTGGAAGCTCAGGTGTATGTGATTAGTGGGACTGTTGCTCAGTGGTTTTTCACTAAGGAGGATTCAACTCCGAAGCGGATTATCAGGAGCTCCTTAAGGTGAATTGTTTGTTGCTACATTTGTTTTTCGATGTTTGGAGTAATTTGCTTAAGTTCATACTTCATGTATAGCTGCAACTTGCAATTGTAATGTACGTTGTTCCAAACTAAAATGAAACTGAATTAGTGAGAGTTGTAAAGTTGGTGATTAACTATGTTTTGTTTGAATAACTAAGAAGACTGAAAACACAATCAATTTATGTCGAGAATTTGTAATTTCTTGCAAGTCAAGCATATAATTAGTGTACTTTAACCATATTTGTTTTCTAGGTTCCACCAACCGTACTATAGAATAACTGTATCGTCTCTAATGTAAATATATGCATGAAAACTGTGATATAGATACTAGACCGTCGTTATTTAGCATTTCTTCATGGTGTCAGATGGACAGACGGTAACACTTTCATAGGCTTATTTATCTGCATGAAATAATATGGATTAATCAATTTTGGAACTATCTGTTGTGTCATTTGGTGAATTTTGGGCTTATTCTCTTTGTGCTTGATATAGGACGACATTAATATCGCAGCAGCACTTCGGTATAGGTTCTTCTCCACCTGCTAGTGTCAGGTCCCTTGGACCTTTATTTTTTTAGCAACAAGCTAATGTTCCAGAATGTATTTCCACATGTTATCTTGAAGGATGAAGATGCAATATTTTTGCTTTATCTGGCATGCACTGAACACTAAGATGTTATTCCGCAACTATGTTTTCTTGATGTAATTATGCTTACTTTTCAGTGACGTTCTGTATTCTTTCTTATGCCTATTCGTCGACCCTTATGCTTGTGAGAATTGTGATCTGGTCATAGTTTTCATTTTATCTTTTTCCTAGTGAATCAGTTGACCTATTAAACACATTGGGATTATAGGCATTACTCTTGGTGTTATTGAGTGAGCACATTAACTTCTCCTTTCTCATGTTTCTGTTTATACTTGCAGAAATGCCTTTGGCCCCAACTTTGGCACAGTGTGCCTATCTGGATTACTTTTATCTGTTGTTCGAGTTGTTCGTGCCATGGTCGATGGTGCAAGACAAGATGGTTCACCTGGAATGGTGTATTTTTTAATGCGCTGCTGTGTTAATGCCTTATTGTCAGCGATTGATTTTCTCAACAAGTTCACTATCAACTTTGCAGCAATAACTGGTGAAGCTTACTGCTCATCTGCAAAAATGACATATGAGCTTTTAAAGCGTAATCTTCTCTCTGCGGTTTTTGTGGAAACCATCTCCACTCGTCTATTGGCTGGAATTGTTTTTGTACTCTCAGCGATATATGCAATCGTGGTATTTGTCTTTTCGAATCTCAATCATTCAGCTTTCCATTAATTATTGTTTAAGATCGTTATGCATCATGTGTGGTATGTTAGGAACTCATCCATGTATTGAACATGTGACACTGTCGAGGCTTGTTAAAGGCTCTGCATAGATCTATCTCCTAACACAGTTAATGATAGTGATAATAACTGTTGTATAATTATTGCCTTTTGGTCTTCTTCCGCACTTTCTGGTGTGGCCCTAACTGAGAGAAGAGAGTTGAGGGGAGGACGGAAATGGAGGAAGGGTTGTTCTAGATGTCATGCGCTGTCGATTGGGAACTGTACGTAGAGTGTTTGAACTGTATAGGTTTGATGATTCATTAGGAGATGCATTATAAATGCGTTTTCCTGTTCCCAAATTGCTGGACTTTGTTTCGGTTGCATCGTCTTTCTTGTTTTGGAACCTTTTTGTCTCTCCCTTGGTATTTTCTGATTATGGATGTGCATTGACAGGTCTGCGCTATCTTACAAGCTGCGACCAGTCTTGGGGTTGATTCGTACTTTGTGGCAGTTTTAGCGTGGGTGCTGCTGATCGTGGTACTGGGTTTCTTTGTTCATGTGCTGGACAATGTAATTGACACCATGTACGTGTGCTACGCCATAGATAGGGATAGAGGAGAGGTTTGTAAACAGGAAGTTCACGAGGTTTACATTCACTTACCCATTAGTCGAAACCATAGACCATCTTCTATGATCTCCAGAACTCTGGGTGTATAAATTAACCGTTGATTTACAATGTTGTGGTGTTGATTTGTTCTTTGTATCAAGTTAGAATTGATTGCCGGCATATTGTGCATATCGAGTGTTTCCTTGTAACGATTTCTGAGGTTTCATCAATAAAGAGAATTCTTCAAGGAGAAAGGCTTGGCTTCTCAAGATTTAGGAGTTCCTCCTCAGTTTACTCTTTAGTGGTTGATTAATAGAATTTCGTGCTTGCAATATGAATATCACCTCAACAAAAAATCAATTAAATCCGTAAAGAACAAAAAATCAATTAAAACTAAAGTAATTTAGTCAATTAATTGTAGCAAATAGATAGATATTTCGTAATTCATTTTTCAAATCCGACCATCTGTTTTTATAAAGTTCAATGGCCAAATGATCTCGTATTTAATTAAATTTTTTTTTTCTTTTTTTTTTTTGCAAAATTGATTTACATAGTGATTATAATATGTAAGGTTCCGATCATGAGTATGAAATTTCATGAATCGGCTACATATTGAATTAAGGAGACAATGTACTCGTTCTTGAGGTGCCAGACCGAAGTATTTGAATGGCAACTTGGGCATAAGTAAAAATCTTTATTCACTATTAAGTTTTCATTCGGTAATATAGATTTCGACACTCAAGTTTAAATCTTCATTCTGTAACTTAAGTAAATTAGGATAAAATATACGAGGAACAAAAGTAAACCGGAAAATAGCAAAGGCCTTTTTTATTAGCACCCCACAAAGATCCCATGATTTTAAAAGCAGCATAACAACCTAATCTCTTACTCTAATTCAATGATTTAATAACTAAATCCATTCCCATGATTCGATCAAAGGAAAAGAAGAGGAATCATCATCATCAACCCCAATATTTATTTAATCCCCATTACCCAGTGCCATTGCTGCTACTCTATATAAACCTCTACATTTCTGTAGCTGCCTTATTTTTTTTGGATTTTTATCTTCCTCATCTACTGCTGCGAATATCATCTCCCTCATCTACTGGTATGGAATACCCACAGCCTTCCACCTCTTTCCATGGAAGGGATAGAGAAACATGAAGGGATAAACACATGCAAATAATCAAACAATTGTTGGCATCACTCCAATAGAAAAATTAAGAAAATTTCGGAATCACACCAGCTTTGGCTTTACACCGAAGGTGCCTTTGAATGACCTTATGTATTTGCACCTAAGATTTGAAGAGTGTGGGGTGTATGGTGAGAATGTGGGGTGTAAGGGTATTATGGAAAAGTAAATAGGGTGTATTAAGATAAGTTTTAATTAAAAAAATAAATGTGAGGTGTATTAAGTACGTGGAAGTGTATTCAATAATACGGGATTTCAATATGATAAGCCAATAAAAAGTATACAAATACAGCTGGGGTACTTTCAGAATGACACATTTTACACACACTGCGGAGAGGCGGAGACCCTCTTTTGAAGTTTTGAGTTGTGAAGCCCAAAAAGTTGAAAAATCTCTGCAACCATGGTTCTCGAGGTTAGCCCTTTTCTAATCCTCCTCCTTCGAATGTTTCAATTTTTTAGGGTTTTGCATACGATTATTCTGATGATTATGCTTAAATGTGATGAATAATCAGGCGACTATGATCTGTGTCGACAATTCCGAGTGGATGCGAAACGGCGATTACTCTCCCTCCCGATTGCAAGCTCAAGCCGACGCCATTAATCTCATCTGTGGTGCCAAAACCCAGGTTTTCTTTCTACTTTTTAATCAAGCTTTTCCCTTTACGAAATTGTAAACCACTTCAATTTTTCAACAATGGAGTTTGTAAATTGGGCAGGCTAATCCGGAGAATACAGTTGGGGTATTGACAATGGCGGGCAAAGGGGTTCGGGTGTTGGCTACTCCAACCTCTGATCTTGGAAGGATTTTAGCTTGCATGCATGGTGAAGTTCTCATTTCATTACTAATTTGCTTGTGTGATTATTTTTTAATTGAATTCGAAAACTTTACATGTTTAGCTTACTTGTAGAGTTAAATAGCTGATGAAACTGTATCAATGAAGCAGTTGGAATGGTTTTGTTGAATATGAACGATCATAGTTTAGGCGGACATTATAATCCAAAGCTGTAACTTTAGTTTTCAAGGGAAACTCGAATGAGCTTTAGTACTATATATTATCCTGTATGAATGTGAGACTGGATCTTACTATACAATGCGAGGAAGTAATTAGAGATGGTGAGGCCGTTTTAAGTGTGATTTGTGTTCTTTTGCGTGCTGGATTTTGTTAAAATTTTGGTTTAATGGGTACCTTTATTATCTCTTCTTTGTGGAAATTGTTCCATCATGATGTTCGTCAAATTATCCCTTTTTTCTTATGGTTAATTTCTTTGCGGTTCTCTAATTCCTTTTATATAGGTCTTGAGATGGGAGGTGAGATGAATATAGCATCTGCGATCCAGGTAGCTCAGCTGGCTCTTAAGCATCGTCAAAACAAAAATCAGCAACAACGGATTATCGTTTTTGCTGGAAGGTATATAGTGCTAACTTCTTGCGCGCACTTTCCTTTTTGCTCTTTTTTGTTGTTGACATCTAACTCTTAACCGTGTTCAGTCCTGTCAAATTTGAAAAGAAGGTGTTGGAATCGATAGGAAAGAAACTGAAAAAGAACAGTGTTGGTCTTGACATTGTTGATTTCGGGGAAGAGGATGATGGGAAGCCAGAGAAGCTGGAGGCCCTTCTGTCTGCAGTTAATAATAATGACAGCAGTCATATAGTACATGTCCCCCCTGGTCCAAATGCTCTCTCGGATGTTCTCATAAGGTGTTTTATTTTTGTTTTCTCCCATGTCTGTTTTTATCATCTTGCATTGCCAATTATAAAATTATTTGTTCATGGAACTAATTGGAATATAGGTTTAGATTCATGCTATTGTGTATAAGAGCAATGCATGTTATACGAAGAAAGAATGGAGAAGTGAGAATAGTAGGTATTAAAATGATACAAGGAGAATTTGTGCAAGAATATGCATTTAAGCTCAAGTATTTCTTACAACTTACATTTCACAAAATTAATAGGCATAAGTTTCTACTTTTCTTTCTATCTTCATACGTGTTCTATGTGTCACTTGGCTAGGGATGGCAATTCTAACCGTTAAACCCGATAACCGTGGATAACCGCCCGAATGGATTGGATTTGAATATAAAAATTCAGGTACGGTTTGGATATGGGGAAAAACCGTGAACTTTATTCGGTTATGGTTTTGATATGGTTATAGGGGTCCCCAATCCATATCCGTACCCGAATCCGATCCAAATATATTATATATATATGTGTATATATATATATATACATATATACATACAGGACCCTTACCAAGAGGGATCCCCATTTTTCTGAAAAAATGGGGACACCCTTTTGACCGTTTGATTGACTTTAATGAAATTGTGTGGTTGAGATTAAAACACAGGCCACACAATCTCAGCCACACAATTTCATTAAAGTCAGATCCAACGGTCAAGAGGGTGTCCCCATTTTTTTAGAAAAATGGTTGAGATTATATATATTATTTGATATATAATATAATTTTATTCAATTTACTGAACCCTCCCTATACTAATTCATTATGCATGCATCAAACCCTATACTATCTTTATTATGCACCAAACACCATGCATGGGGCATACCAACAACCTCATCAATTCAATACTCTTATTGTTATACTCAACCAAATTAATTCATTGAATCATTTTATGTATCAATTATCAAATGTTCCAAGTTTGTCGGATTCGTCTCTCTTCAAGAGTCTCACTGGCTTGGTGGAACTAGAAGCAAAGTGCAAATTTCTCGTTCTTTTGTGATCACAAGTTTTGGAATTATTAGACAATTTGCTTTGTCTTCCTCTCGTATTTGCTTTTGTCCTCTTTACTTTTTTTATTGGACCAATTTATCATATTGGCTTATCATGAACAACTTCAAATATATTGTTATGTTTTTTGTAATTGGATGTGGCTATTTAATGATGGAATTAGTATCTACTAAAATTAATAGTTCGTCAATTGGATGAATGTAATTTTTTTTTTTTGACGAAGATGGATATAACCGATAACCGATTGAAAATCCGTTACCCGGTGGAAATGGTTATGGATAATCCCCGATGGTTATTTTGCGGTTATGGGTATGGTTAATTTTCGTGGTTATGGGGATGGATATAGCATTTCCGTCCCCAAACTGAACCGTTGCCATCCCTAGGCTGGAATTGCTTGTTGAACAACATAGTGAACACAAGAAACTTTTCTTTCTATCTTCACACATGCTCTATGTGTCACTTGGCTGGAATTGCTTGTTGAATAACATAGTGAACACGTCACAGTACATTGTATAATTAATAATTCTAACTATGTCTCCCGTGATATGAGCTTTTCCTTATTTAATGGCAGTACACCTGTATTTACTGGTGACGGAGAAGGAGGAAGTGGTTTTGCAGTGGCTGCAGCAGCAGCAACTGCTGCTGCTATTGGTGGCTCTGGGTATGACTTTGGCGTTGATCCCAACATTGATCCTGAGCTTGCTCTCGCCCTTAGAGTTTCTATGGAAGAGGAAAGGGCTAGGCAAGAATCCGCTGCCAAAAGAGCTGCTGAAGAAGCTGGTGGAAAAGGAGGGGAACCATCATCCAAATCAGAAGATGTAACCATGACAGATCAAGCTAATGTTTCTTCCAATGAGGATAAGAAACATACTGATGATATGGTTGGTTTCAGATCCTCTCTTGATTATCTGTGTAGGCGTGCTTGCATAACCTTGTCTAGTTCTTAAAGTCTATAAAGTCTATATTGTTGGGTTTTGTTTTGTCATTTGTTATCTTTCAAAGAATTTTTGTTATCTAAATTGGCCTTGGCTAATGGTATGTGTGATAGGTTGAGGAGAATGACTTGCTGAAGGAGGCTCTTGCAATGTCAATGAACATCTCTGGAACTGGTCATTCAGCAGGTGATACAGAGATGTCAGAGGCGACTAGTGCAGATCAGGAGTTGGCTTTAGGTGAGTTATTTTATTTCTTATATTTTATATTATTTAGTTGAGTGAGGTAACTTGAGCATGAGCTTCTTTTGCTTGATTACTTGTGGAAATTTATTTACGACATGCTTCTATTTTTTGTTCGTTTAACATGCTTCTAATTTTGTTCCATGCCACTAACTTAACATGAGGTTTGTATCCTCTTGCAAACTTAAATTTGTACAGGTATATTCTTGTACAACTCTTGGAGGTCACATTCATTTTAATAGATTCAAGTGTATCTCTACGACTGTCTGACCTTAATGACTTATGCATTACCTTCAGATAAATTTGACATTCATAGGTTTATGTCTACTTGCTTCATCTAATCCACTTTCGGCCGTGGGTACTAGTGCTATGGTTTGCTTAATTCCCAAGCTATGAAATATGGGTTCATGTAATTCATACTAATAGCAATTGACGCTTAGCTGCCCTGAGAACATGAATCATTTTCTAGTTTGGTGTAGTTGGGCGTCAAAATGTGCACCTAGCATGCGTCCTTTTTTGGTTCTTCATTTTACCCTTTGTCTGGTTGATATTACATTTGATTTGAAAATTCTGAGCATTGATGGAGCGTTCTGGTAGTATTTGTTAGTTTCAGCATGCTTATTATATCTTGGCTGCATGCAGCTCTTCAAATGTCGATGCAGGAAAGTGCAGGAGAGCATTCATCCCAGACCGATGCAAGCAAGGTGTTGGAGGATCAATCTTTTGTATCATCTATCCTTGAATCTGTATGTGTAATCGAACATAACTCTTTCACTATGTCTATAGCTATTTTTGCTGTTGCTGTTTCTCTGATATGTTATTTTCCTTACAGCTTCCAGGAGTTGACCCCAACGATCCTTCAGTGAAAGATCTGCTTGCATCTCTGAAGAATCAGTCTGAGGTATGCTCACAAACCTTACACATAAAACTTATTGCATGAGTGTTTATGATGCTGAATATTTTTGGTCACAAAATTCGTCTTTTGATTTGGTGTGAATATCGATTATCGGAAGTTTCTAGGATGTAAGTTTTTTGTTTCTTCCAAAAAGAAAAGTTTCTAGAATTTACTTTCAATTACTAAATAGTTTTTCCCCTCTTTGTAATTGCTGTCCGGACAGAAGGACAAAGAAGAACCATCGAACGAGGACAAATGAAAATTGTGACTAGAACGACTTCTGTATCTTGAAAGTAAGCATTCAGATTCTGAAGGAACTTTAAATTATGGGAGGACCGCTACAAGAACAGATGCAGATTAGGGTTTTAACGATTATATCGTAATCAAATTATGCTGCATTTCTACTCATATTGCGCAGAACTTAAGCAATGGGATGAACTCTTTCAAACGTCTTGGCATCAGTTTACGGTGGTTTTATTGGAAAAATGGAAGGTAGAAAACAGAGATTTTGAAATCCCTTAAGTTTAGTGTGTTTTAATAGTCTCTGCAACACGCCGGTGGTGGTTCACAATCGGTCAGCTGTTTTTCAATCAAATTTGCTCCATCGTATAACAGCTCATGGAAACTAACCTTTTCTTATTGGCTGCTAATAGTCGACTACTAGTTAAATTTAGATGCCGTTTTATTAAGAGCCACCGATCTAAAACCGTTGCATCTCATTCGTGTGGACATGAATTTTGGGTTCTTTAGGTCTATGCAATATCTTTCGGAGGCCTTCCTAGAAATTTCGTATGCATTGAGGCCTTCCTAGGTAAATTCTTGTCTAGCTTCTCAAATGAAAGGTCTATAAAAATTCTACAAGTTAATCCAGCCACCATGCTTGACTTTTTGGGTAACCTTGTACTATTTGTTTGCTGTTTAGCTAGTTTTGTCCTAAATTTGCACGGGAAGTGTGCATAATAGAACCGGTTACAAACTTTTAATCAAATGCACTATATACGATAATAGGCTGTACAAAAACTACGGTTTAATGCCTCTTTATTTTGGTTGTCTTGCTAGTTCTACTCATTATCGAACATTTATAATTGGTTAAGGTTCTAAAAGACACTAGGTGCTAGTTGGGCATTGAGCTGCGGATTTAAGTAAATTTATTTATATCGTATAAATGAGTATCTATTTATATCTAAAAAAAGTACATAACTGTATCGGACACATAAATTGCGAAATAAAATGACATATATATAAAAGTATTAGAACATATTGAAAAGAAAATTTTTATTTGAACCCATATAACCTCTTTCTACATCTAACTTACTCTCTACAACCCATATTAATTTTAATTAAATTCTCAATATCTCTTTAAACTCAACTTACTACCTAAACTACCCTTACAAACCAAATTCAATATATAAATTTATCTTTACACCCATTTAGAAAATAAAGACCCAAAATCCGCATTCTACAACTCATTCTATGCTGTAGATGTCACTCAATCTTTTATGAAAAATAGATCCGTTCAATGCCAGCCATGGCATGCACTTGAAGTGTTCATTTTTTACCTCACTACAACCGAAAGAGACAAAGATTATCTTAAAATCCTTGCCTTCCACTCTAAAGCATTTCATAAAGTCTTGTTCTTGCAATGCTGAGGGGTAATTGCAAGGCCTACACCAATTTGCAGAGGAGTAGAGGCAGAGTTTCTTCCCATTAAATGACGATAAGGGTACCTAATAATTTCGTAATCAAAACAAGATTATGTTTTAATTATCATAATCAAGATAAAAAAATTCAACTCTAAAATTGAAGGCATATTTTTCCATACTATGAACCTACTTGAACCTCATGTTCCTATATTTTAATGAAATCAAAACATTTTCGACATCCAAACAACCGAATTAAATTATGAAAAACAATATTGATTGAAACAAGAGGAAGAAGGGGAAGCTTTTGGAGACTACATGCATTTGTTTCACCGGATAGAAGGATCTCAACACCTTTAAATTCAAGAACAGTAGCTATAGTGCTGCTATGCACTGCCATCAAAACTACAAGCAAGGTATAGCCTCCACCCTTCACGAATGAAAGGAGAAGAAAGCGTGACATTTGCACAAGTTGCTAGACTTTAAAATTTTAAATCCCATATATATGTTTCTATTAGTAATTATGCTTTAGAAAATGTGCTGATTTTGTTCCTAAATCCTAATAAAAATTGAAATCAAACGAAAAAGAAAAACTTGCAAAAATCGATTCATACTTTAGTTGGAGGATTCAAAACTTCTAAATCACCATCCATCGTTCAAAAAGAGCTTGTTTTTCTCTATGAAAGCATCTTAGGTTTTAGTTAGAATGAACATAGGATAAAGATTCCATGATGGTAGGGTTTGATTATTAGATGTGGGTTTATTGATAAATTTTAGTTTATTGTTAATTTCACCTTGTAGTTAGTGGTAATTATGCAATAGGGTAAAAAGGACAATTCACATTTAAAGTGTAAGTTGGGTGTAGAGAAAGATTTTATGGGTTCAAATAAAATTTCCCTATTGAAAATATGGAGAACAAGCATATAATGAGTGTTCTTCCAAGTATTCAATAAGCCTTTTATAATTTATTGAACAAAAATAAAATGCAAAATGAAAGTTATCTATTTTCTACTTAAGTGAGAGTCACGATCGGACGCCTAGGCGCCCTTTCTTAATTTTAAAATGTCTAGGGGTTAATAGGGACGGTATTCAGCTACCAAGCGCCTAAGCACGGCCTAAGCAGCGCTAGACGGAGATTTTTAGAACCATTGCTTGACAAATGCTACTCTTGTTATGTAATGTAGGCCAAGTGACCCACTATTAAGTACTTCCATTAGAAAGAAGCTAAAATTTGTTGGGTGGCATCAAATCCAGGTCATATCGTTCGTATCAAAACCGTGCATCCACCATATAGATTGTGAGGCCTATAAACTCATATTCTAGCAAATAGATGAACCACTCATAAATTGTGAATCTGGTCGAGCTTTCTAGGGTTTAGGGTAAAGATAATTATGTAACCTTTGAACTTGTAATCTCTTTTACCTTTGTAAAGACAAGTACCACCAGATTAATATCTCTTTCAACATAAAAAGAAGTATCACTAGACTAGGAGCTGGTCCATAACGTGAACCACTATAATGTACTTCCATTAGAAAGAAGCCATAGATTTGTTGGGTGGTCACAATATAAACCTATTGTAGAACAGAGATTAGGCACCCACACCCACAACTTATGGGATTGATGGATCTTTTTGTCCAAAGGGGTAGTCTCACTCACATGAAAGGGCATGTTTCCCCATACACACATCCATGCATGCACTCACAATTGTATGCAAATTTCATGGATTCTAGTGCTTGTATTTTCTACCCTTTTTCTCAATCGGATGAGCCATGTTTATCACCAATATTAGGTGACCATTATTTTATGGGATGAATGTTGGGTTGTTGCTCCTATCTCCTACCATTTTTCAGACAAACCCGTGGAAAAACTCAAAACCCTAAAATAATTATGAATATAATGACAAGTAGAATTATACAAACAAGTTGCCAAGTTCTGTGTTTTCTTAATAAAAAAATTGCAATTTTTTTTTCCATGGTACGTATCATTGAGTTGAATTGTCTGAAAAATTAACAGTTTAGATCTTGCATATAGAAATATAATGAATTGGATTCTTTCTTTTCACGCAAAGACTCGTTGAAGAACTCAAAGATATGTATACAGTGTCATGGGAGATTGGGATGTGCGTGTGCGATCCAAGAAGGGACCAGCATACCATCTGTATTCGTTCAAGTTTAGTGAAGTTTGTACAGTGTGACCACATCGACCAACTTGTGTAGAGGTCAATATGGTATTCCGTATTGATTGAGTCGCTCGTCCGCTCAACTTCAATCTACAAGAAGTCTATAGCTCAAGTGATTGAGAGTATGTATCTCTACATTTGAATTTTATACTGAATACTCCTCAATCGGCGACCTCCCGAATGTTTGCTTGTGAAAAGGTTATTAAATGACGGTTTAGATAGCAATATGAATTTATTACATTGTCGGAAAGGTTCTTGGTGTATATGAACATTAATAGCTAACACTTGTCAAGTACTTAGTACATGGGTAGTTGCTGAATTAGTTGGAAAGTGTTGTGAGAAGAATAGGTAGTTAAGGGGTATTTTTGTAATAATGAAGAAGGCTAAAATATTATATAATCTGAAATGTAATGCTTTAGAATTCAATTACTTTTGCTTGTAAAAACAATATAATTGAAAGATATTAGCTCTCTCTCTCTTCGCGTCCTTTCATTTCCTAAGCCTTCATTTCATACTTCTCAGAGCTTTAATATTGTATCATCGTCGGCATTTGGCTTGCTGTCGTGATCGGTCATGAAGTTTCTTCCTCTTCCGCTACATTCATGAAGCCATTGGCGTCTGTTGATTCGTGGGTTTTGTTCTTCGGAGGTCTGTGCTGCGTTGTTGAAGTCTTGTGATACATGTGTGAATGATTAATTTCTTGGTGAAGTATGATATGTTTTGGGATGATTGTGTTTGTGATGAAGATTGGGGGTTTTGTTTTCTCTTACTGGGTGTAATTTTGTGTTCTTGACATCTGTTAAGTTCATCAGATTGTTGCTTGTTGTGTGCTCCAGAAAGTATCAATCTTTCTTGGTAGAAGTTGGGTAATTTCAAGGAAGTATCAGTCTTTCTTGATTACAGAGAGAGTATCAGTCTTTCTTGGTGTTTTAGTTGTGTGGGTTCAAGAGAGTATCAGTCTTTCTTGATCAAGAAGAAAATATCAGTCTTTCTTTCTTGCGGCTAGTGGTTTACAGAGTGTCAATCTCTTGTTGTACGAAAGTTTTATTGTGTGAAGGAAGAAGTGTGAATTTGCAGATCAGTTGTTAATCATGGTTACACCAAAATTGATAGTCTTCTTGGTATGCTAACCATTAAACTGAAATATGATAATTTTGCAAAATGGTCGTTTCAATTCATGTCAGTGATTAAGGGTTACAAGCTTTTTGGTCATTTCGATGGTACATATGTTTGTCCACCTAAATTTGTCATTCATACAGATTTAGATGTGACTAAGGAAGTTACACAGGCCTTTATAGATTGGGAATCAACTAATATGGCCTTACTTAGTCTTTTGCTAGCTACTCTATCTGATGAAGCCATGGAATATGTGCTTGGTTGTAAGACCGCTGCTGATGCTTGGAATAATCTAGTAGATAGATTTGCCTCTGTGTCTAAGTCAAGGGTGAATCACTTGAAAACTGAATTGCATACTATTCAAAAAGGGGCAGACTCGATTGATAAATTCTTGCTAAGGTTGAAAAATATTAGAGATCAGCTTAATGCTGCAGGGGAATTCATCTCAGATAATGATGTTATTATTGCTGGATTAACTGGTCTACTTAAGGAGTATGTTATTATTCGGACTGTTATTTTAGCAAGGGAATCTTCTATTTCACTGAAAGAATTTCGTGCTCAATTGCTTGGTGCTGAAAAAGAGATTGAAGGAGATACTAGTTTGTTGTCTCAGAATCTGTCTGCTTTGTATGTGAATGGTTCTAGTTCTGGCTCTAATTTTGGAACTTATAGTTCACTTGTTTCTGGTTCTACTTCAAATCCTCAGAATCACAGTCATATTCCAGCAACAACAGCAGGTGTAATCACTCCAGTTCCGTACTTAGCTCCACAACAACCAGAATTTCCTATATCACCTCAGTTTTATCCTATGCCTCAGCAACCTGCATCATTCTATCAAACACCATTTGGTTATGGCTTTGCTGCTAACATGGGTGGTTTTCCAACATCTGGCTCTAATTCTCAGCAGTCTAATATGAATGCAATTCAGTATGGTCCTCGGAACTTTAATAGATCAAAAGGGCAGAGTAATTTCAGGAACAATGGTGGCTATAAGGGCAAGAATTTCAGGCACAATAATACCTCTAGTTGGTCTGGAAACACAGATACAAGGACTAATGTTGTCATTGAGTGTCAAATTTGCAATAAGAAAGGGCATACTGCTGCAAATTGTTTTCACATGAATAACAATAATTCTTCTGCAACTCGATTTCAAGTTGAATGTCAGATTTATGGAAAGAGGGATCACTCGGCTCTTGATTGCTTTCACAGAGGAAACTATGCCTTTCAAGGAAATTCTCCACCACCATCTTTTAATGCCATGAATGCTCAACAGACATCTCAATATGTACCTGCAGATTCGTGGATTGTTGATTCTGGGGCTTCTCATCATATGACAGCAGATATGACTAGGTTATCCCAGGTTATTTCATTTGAAGGATCTGAGAAGATTACGATTGCTAATGGAACTAATTTGCCTATTCAGAGTGTTGGTACAACAACTATACAGACTGTTGCTCATTCTCTTGTTCTTAACAATGTTCTTCATGTTCCTCAGATTGCTAGAAGTCTTTTATCTGTAAAGCAACTTTGTGCTGATAACAAGTCCTGGTTTATATGTGATGAAACTAATTTTTTTTGTGCAGGACAAGAGAACAAAGGAGATATTGTACCAAGGAAAAAGTAGGCCAAGAGAGTTGTTTCATATTCTAGTTTACAAGAAGCACATGGGTTTACAGTCTACATATGCATATCCAGAAGCTTTGGTTGGTCAAGTAGTGAAGTCTCAGCTTTGGCACCGGAGGTTGGGTCATCCTACCAATGCCATATTAGGTTCTATGTTACAACAATCTAAGATTTCAACTAGAATAAATAATTATCAGAGTATCTGTGTATCTTGTATTCAGGGAAAGATGTCAAAATTACCTTTTCCATCTAGAACTGAGCAATGTACCTCACCATTTGAAAAAATCCATAGTGATGTGTGGGGTCCTTCACCTGTAAAGTCTCTAGATGGTTACATATATTATGTATTGTTTGTTGATGAATATACAAGATATGTTTGGATATTTCCATTAGTGAATAAATCAGACTTGTTCTCTATGTTTGTCAAATTCTATGCATTTATATTAAATCAGTTTGGAGTCTCTATTAAATGCTTGCAAACTAATGGAGGATGAGAGTACATCAGTCATCAGTTCAAAGAATTTCTTGCTAAGAAATGTGTAATGCATATGTTGTCATGTCCCTACACACCTCAGCAAAATGGGATTGCTCAGAGGAAACACAGACATGTTATTGAGACTGGAATTACTTTGCTTACACACGCACGGTTGTCATCTGAGTTTTGGTTTTTTGCATGTGCTCATTCAGTTTTTCTTATCAATCGAATGCCCTATAGGACACTAAATATAGTATCTCCATATTATCTATTGTATAAGAAACTTCTAGACATACAAAACTTGAAGATTTTTGGCAGTGCAGTTTATCCTTGGTTTAGACATTATAATGCAAACAAGCTTCAACCTAGATCTGTGTTGTGTGTTTTCTTGGGATATTCAGTAAGATACAAGGGAGTTATATGCTTTCATTTAAAGACTAGAAAATGCATAATTTCATGACATGTGTTTCATGATGAGAGTATTTTTCCCTGTAAACAAGGTCATCAAGGTAATCCACAGTTGGCAGATAATTCAAATAGTGTTGGGATTTCTTATTTGATTATTCCAATACCTATATCTCCAACCATGCCTCATTCTTCAGATCAACAACATGTTCATGCATTTGTGAGATCTCCAGTGGAATCTCAACAGTTATCATCTGTGAGGGAATATAATGGTGATATATTTCAACAAAGTAATGAAGGTATACAAGAAGGGGGACATTCTGCTATTCACACAGAAAACAACTCATCTCTTTCAAGCAGCTCAACATCATCAAGTCATACTCTTTCCTCCCCAAATGGTACTACTCATTTTCTCTCTGTCCTCGATCCTGCACAACTTCAGGTAATCTTACCTATTTCTCCATCATCACATGATTTTGGTGTACATGTATCATCTAAAAATACTGGAATACAAACTAGACGGCAAACTGGAGCAATTTCTAGGAAGAATTATGCTGCATTCCCTAAGTTGCATTATCTTAACATTGATGATAGTTTTTCTGGAGGGTTTTCATTCCTAGCAGATATAGTAGACACTGAAGAACCTAAAACCTTCAAGCAAGCTTGTACTAAGCAACAATGGCAGTTAGCCATGCAAGAGGAGTTTGATGCTTTAAAGGCACAGGGAACTTGGAATCTGGTACTACCACCAAGTGACAGAGGAATTATTGGCAGTAAATGGGTGTTCAAGGTTAAAAAGAATCCTGATGGGACTGTGTCTAGATATAAAGCTCGGTTGGTGGCACAAGGTTTCACTCAAGAACTGGGCTTGGATTATTCAGAGACCTTCAACCCGGTGGTTAGGCATACAACTGTCAAGTTAATTCTTACTCTAGCTACTCAATTTGGATGGCCTTTGTGACAATTGGATGTTAAAAATGTGTTTTTGCATGGTGATCTGGAAGAAGATGTATATATGAAGCAACCTCAAGGCTTTATAGATTCAAAATATCCAAGTTATGTCTGCAAATTGGTTAAATCTTTATATGGTCTCAAACAAGTTGCAAGAGCTTGGAACTCCAAATTTACAAGCTATTTACCATCTTTGGGGTTCAAGGCTTCTCTCTCGGATACAAGTCTATTTGTAAGAAATGAGGGTGAGAATGTGGTTCTACTTTTGTTATATGTGGATGACATTATCTTAACTGGTTCGAGTGAGTCCACAATTCAACAAGTGGTACATGATCTTGCAGAAGTGTTTGATTTGAAGGATATAGGTAAACTCACTTACTTCTTGGGATTGCAGATACAATATCACGCAGATGGTTCTTTGTTTGTTAATCAATATAAGTATGTTAGGGATTTATTGCATAAAGCTGAGATGGATCATTGCAAACCCACATCCACACCATCTAAACCACATACTCAGCTACTTACTACAGAATGAGAACTTATGACAAATCCTACTCAATACAGAAGCATCATTGGTGCATTACAATACTTGACTTTCACTATACCTGACATAGCACATTTTGTCAATCTAGTGTGTCATTATATGACAAGTCCTATTAAGCAGCATTTTCACTTAGTCAAAAGAATTTTGTGGTATTTACAAGTTACAATTACATGTGGTTTAAGATACACAAGAAGCACCGATCTTGCTATAAATGCATACTCAGACTCTGACTGGGCTACAAACATTAATACAAGGAGATCTATCACAGGCTATGTTATTTTTCTCAGAAATAATCCAATTTCCTGGCAATCCAAGAAGCAGTCAATAAGTCAATCGTGTCTCGAAGTTCTACATAGGCAAAATACAAGGCATTAGCCTATTGTGCTGCATATGTGTTTTGGATCAAGTCAACTCTCAAGGAGATTCATCAACAGCTATTATCTCCTCCTTGTTTACATTGTGACAATCTGTCTGCATTGGCTATATGTTCTAATCTAGTTTTTCACTCCAAGATCAAACACTTGGATACGGATTACCATTTTGTTCGAGAAAAAGTTCAGAAGAAGGATATTATCGTTCAATATATTCCTACTGAAGATCAAGTTGCTGATATTCTAACAAAAGTTTTGCATAGTCCCATTTTTATCAAACACTGTCACAACCTGGCATTGGGAGCTTCAAGTATTTATCCATCGATTGCAACTTTTGTAATATCAGTAGGATTCAATGGTAATTATGAATTTGCCGAACATAACAGTGATAAGCTCCAGCATCAATCTCAGCTTCCTGAACACTCGCTGAGCTTGAGAGGGGAGTAATAGCTAACACTTGTCAAGTACTCAGTAAATGGGTAGTTGCTGAATTAGTTGGAAAGTGTTGTGAGAAGAATAGGTAGTTAAGGGGTATTTTTGTAATAGTGAAGAAGGCTGAAATATTATATAATTTGAAATGTAATGCTTTAGAATTCAATTACTTTTGCTTGTAAAAACAATATAATTGAAAGATATTAGCTCTCTCTCTCTTCACGTCTTTTCATTTCCTTAGCCTTCATTTCATACTTCTCAGAGCTTTAATAAACATAAGGGTTACAACAAACCACTCTTGAACTTATTACACTGTCGGAGAGGAGAAACTTTCTTGCGTGACCTCCAGACGCTTATTAGTATTACCGTCACATTACTTCTTAACAATGACCTACTAACAAGTTAGCAACTTTTTTTTTTCTTTCTTTTGATCCAAACAAGTTAGCAACTATGAATGGACATGGATACTTGCTGGTCAATAACAAGAAGAAGAAACAAATTGGATAAATAGGTCAATTACGATTTAGGATAAGATTACGTTTCTTCAAATAGACAGATATTAAAACAGGAAAAAAAATGGAAAGTCATTAAGCCCTATATAATTTAGTTACCTTAGCATGTACGGTACTAGCATTTTTTTTAAGCAACGATAGTAGATTCCATAGATAAAAAAATAATTTAAAAAAAAAAAAAGAGCTACATCAAGAGCTGACAGTAAAGCCGCCAAAGTCAAGTACAATCAGACGAAAGTAAACCAAGTATGAAATTAGGGGGCTCCTCGAACCAGGTGCAATTCACCAAAATCATATGTAGAGCTTGACAGGCCAGGTGATAAGCAACATCATTTCATTGGCGACGGGTATGGGAAACAGTAGCATCAGTGATTGTGTGAAGACAAGCCTTGATATCATGTACAATAAGTCCAACTGCTGACATATTGGTAGAGTTGTCAAGAATCGTATTCACGATCTGGAGTGTATAAGACTAAAAAAGAACATCGATAAGACCCATTTCCATCGCCAAGAACACGCCTTCACGAACCGCCAAAGCTTCCATATGCAGGGGACCGGAAACAAAATTAAACCTTATGGAACGGGCAACCACAAAATGCCCCAACTCGTCCCAAATTATAATTCCCACTCCCTCTAGCTTCTTTCTTTAGCCCAAGCCCCATCAATGTTGATCTTTATATAAACAGACCTGGGCTTGGACCACCGAGTAATCAAAGGAGTCAAAGATAAAGGAGAAAGAGCCGGCCAAGTAAAAGCAATAAAATCCTGCCAATAACTTAAAGAACGAGCCGCCACAAGGTCTAGCCTCTCTGACTTACCATTCCAAAGGAGAGAACTTTTAGCGTTCCATAAAGACCCCCAAATCATGATAACAAGATCAAAGTTCTCATGAGATAGAGAATTAGCCAGAAAGAAACCCCAATCTCCAATTAAAGTAACACACAGTCCAATATGCAGAGGACCCAACGAAGTAGAGATCCAGGTGCAAATAAAGAAGGGGTAGTCTCGCATTAGGTGAAGAGAAGATTCCTCGCAACTAAAGCAAAACATGCAGGCTAAAGAGGATCTAATGTGACGATGAAAAAGATTTACACGAGATGGAATGATATCCTTGCAAATACGCCAAGCCGCCACCTTAACTTTAGAAGGGACACGAGCATTCCAAATTCTTTTCCACAACACACTAAGCCCAGTCCTTAAAACCCAACGTGCGGCAAGGTGATATGCACTTTTAACCGTGAAAAGACCTTTGGAGTCATAATGCCAAAGTAACTTATGCCCAGGCCTGCGAAAGCTAAAAGGAAGGGAGAGAATTACTTTGGCTTCAAAGTCAGAGAATAAAGAGTAAATAAGAGATACCTTCATTGATGATTGTTGATCAGTTGGCTAACCCGCGACAAAGGGCAATCTAGGGGTGAGGGGAGAAAATCATCAACTTAGAAGGCAAAAGGTCCCAGTGATCCTTCAAAATATCAACATTATCACCTGTTCCGATCTGCCAACGAAAGCCCAACTCGATGATGGGGCGAGCCGAGTACAGACTTCGCCAACAAAATGACGCATTCCTTCCCACATATGCCTCCAAAAATGAAGAGTTTTCGTATTTGGCCTTCAATATACGGGCAACCAAAGAGAAATGGTCGTGAATGAGGTTTCAACCTTGCTTTGCCAAAAGACTAAGGTTGAAAGCATAAAGGCTCCTGAAACCCAAGCCACCGTCACTTTTTATAGCACAAAGCAGATCCTAACAAATCCAATGAATCTTTCAAGAGTCATCCACACCATTCCACTAGAATTTGGCCATATTTTTGTTGAGATCATCACAAAACATTAGGTAGAATACAGCAATTCATGGTGTAAAGGGGAATGGCTTGGGCAACAACTTATATCAACAGTTCACGACCCGCCGCACTTAAGAGTTTCCCTTTCCAACTTTGGAGATATTTCCACAAGCGTTCCTTGATGTGGCCAAAGCAAGCAGCTCAGTTCCTTCCTGTCAGAGTGGGGAAGCCCAAATACTTCACATGCCTATCGACATGGTCAATACCGAGTAAACCTACCAAACGATCTTGTTATCCCTGAGTAATGTTCCGGTTAAAGCAAACGACACTCTTAGAGAAGTTGACCCGAGGCCCCCTCATAGTAGTCCATAATTGATTTAATCTCAGTGCAATCCTCCTCAGTGGCACGACCAAATAAAAGGCAATCGTCCACGGAAATAAGGTGATGGATTAGTGGCATGTCGTGGCAAATGGAAATCCCCCTGAATTGCATCGTCATTGTGCCTTGGTCAATGAGGGTTGAAAATATTTCAGCACAGAGAAGAAACAAATAGGGAGAGAGGGGGTCTCCCTGTCAGAGCCCATGAAAAGGGTGAATGTAACCGCAGGGAGAACCATTCACAACGATAGAATAGGTGACCGTGGAAACACATTGCATAAGAAGATTCACCCAACGACCGGAGACCCTAGTTTTGTAAGCACCATATGCAAGTAATAGCCCCACTCAATGGGATCGTACGCTTTGTTCATGTCAAGTTTAATTGCCATTTGCTCCTTCTTCCCCCTTTTTCGTTAGAACAGAGATTAGGCAACCTCTGTAGCAAGAATGGTATTGTCTGAAATTAGGCGATCAGAAATAAAATACTTTGGTTTAGGGAGATGATACTCGACATAGTGGCCTTGATGCGATTCACCAACATCTTTGAGGCAATTTTGTAAAGAACATTGCATAACTTATGGGACGGAGTTGGGACATCTCAGAAGGCCGAAACTGTTTGGGAATCAAAGTGATATGAGTAAAATTGATCTTGCGAAGGATTCAACCAGATTCCAAAAAGGAGATGATAGCATTGGAAACATCGTCGCCGACAATCACCCAATATTTCTAGAAGAACAGAAGGGGCATGCCATCCGGCCCCGGAGAAGTGGACGGTTGCATCTGAAAGAGGGCGTCCTTCACCTCCTCCATGGTGAAGGGGGCATTGAGCTCTTTGTTCATCTCGTCAGAGATTTTACAATCAATAGCATCCGTGATGACCTGAGAGTTCTCAGTTAACACTGTACTAATCTTCTCTATCTAACACTGTACTAATCTATACAAATTAGTCTTGTACTTAATCGCCACTAGGTGACAATGTACTAATCTTCTCTGTATCGTTACAATCGTTTGATAAACCTGAAAATAAAAAATAATTGTGGTTGGTTAAAATACAACGTTGCATACAATCCTTTGGGTGCAAATTACCACATTGTGAAAAAAATAAAATAAAATAAAAAATAAAAAAATAAAACTCAAAACTGGAAGTGGAAGGGGAGACGAGAGCCCGAGGGCCACGAACGCAACGACAAACTAAATCTACTGATTAGAGAGGGGCAATTTGGTCATTGAAAAAGAGAATGTACAGTACAACTACAAGCACAGATCTAAGGTAAGCATGGACAAAGTTGTAATATCAGCCAACATTAATGATTAAAGGGCCTCTCAGCAATCCCAATCGTTATATAAAGAGGAAAGCAAAGCACCACTTTGAGGACTCAGCCTTCAGAAGTCTCGGCGGATTCAAAACCCTCCCTTCAAATTTCAGCAACCATGGCAATGGCTTTCAAGATGGTAACTTTCTCAACTCCTTTATGCCATTTCAATCGATTCGTGTGCTTGCGAGTAATTTTTATGTTTGTGTTTATGTTTATGTTTATTTGAATTGATTCGTGCGCTTGCGAGTAATACTTATTTATTTGACGATGATAGGCTACAACTGGGATGTGGGTGACTGATGAATGCAAGAAGTCATTCATGGAGATGAAATGGAAGAAAGTTCACAGATACATAGTTTTCAAGATTGATGAGGGATCGAGGCTGGTGACCGTTGACAAAGTTGGTGGGCCAGCGGAAAACTACGATGATCTGGCAGCCTCCTTGCCCAAAGATGATTGCAGATATGCAGTCTTTGATTTTGATTTTGTCACTGTTGATAACTGCAGGAAGAGCAAACTCTTCTTCATTGCTTGGTCAGTAATTAATCACTTCCCTTCTTCTAATTTCTTTAATTTTCCATGTCTGATTAAGAATTAAGTGGTTGGTAATTAATCATGCTAATCATGGGAATTCTGTATTAATTGGGGGGCCATGTTTGGGTAAGTAGGAATATTTGTGACCAGTTGGGAATACCCAATTTGGTGCATCTTCATCCATCATGGTCAATTGGTACATGGTTTTCTTTTTCAATGGTTTTTCCCACGCCTAATTTTGGATTCTTATAAAATATCATCTGCTCACTTGTCACATCAAAAGAACAATTTTTGCACGTAACTAATTGGTACAGCGACATTCAATCTTTACTTTACCGGATGTCTCAGTTCAAATATCTCGGCCGACAGCTGTTGAAAACAAAATAAAAATAAAAATAAAATTCAACAATGTTTTTGAAGGGTAGTGATTGTCACGCCGGTTTTCTTGTCTGCACTCCTTGCTTTGTTTGTCTTTTGATTGTCATTTGATTCACTCAAAGGTGAAAAGAACAAGGGAAAGTCCGTGTGACAAAACGAGAATGTGGAAATCACTTCTCGGAGAATCACTTCCCCATTTCATACGTATATATAGGAGCATCTTGTGTGGTAAGTACAAGGGGAATTTGAAGGTGATGTGAAATTGGGTTGATGCAGGTCACCAAGTGAATCAAGGATTAGGGCAAAAATACTATATGCAACCTCCAAAGCTGGGCTGAGGAGAGTTTTAGATGGCATCAGCTATGAACTTCAGGCGACCGATCCGACCGAGATGGGGATGGATGTGATCAAGGACAGGGCTAAATAAGTGTGATTAGAGCAGCTTAATCATGTTCTGGAATCTTACTTTAAATTAATAACTCCAGCCACATGGGTGTTTTTTTCTTGTTTCTTGTTGGTGGAATCTTCATTGTTCCCCTTCTCTTAATTAGATTTTTGGCACTAATGTAAGTTATTCATCTAATTTGTAATAATAATTGTGTGCTAATTAACGAGGAATCTCTCTCTTCATGTAATATCTTAAACCCTAACTTTCAAATGAATGTTGGAATGTGCCTCTCTGGTGTGGTTGGTAGGTCAAACTGTCCTTTCACTTTTTTCTTTTCTTTTTCGTACAAATTTTTGTAATTTAATACAAGTAGAAGAGAGGTTTTAGATTCGTGTAAAGGAAATTTAAATTACATTATTATTAGTTTATTATGAGGTTTAATCTATCTTTTACTTTTTTAGTATGGATAATATCGTTTATTTAAAAGAAAAATACAAGTAGGGGATTAAAGAAGAAAACTGTTGGAAATCGTGTGGCGATTTTCATTGTAAATCACTTGTGTGGGTTGCCCACAAAATTGACTAATGGTTCGATTCGCACTTTGATTAATTTTGATAGGTGAGTCTAAACTTATCCGAAATAATTTATTATTGAGGTACACGATTAATGTAGTACTTTAACATCGATATGATAACGAAAGAGGAATTTTACTCTACGACCAAAGATGTATCTTTTTGTGTTTCAAATATACATTATAAAATATACTCTTTACTCTATGAGTAAAATCTTTTTCATTGAAGGAGTGGACCTAAGACAAAACCATGGTAGATCTAAGATAACAGAGAAATGCTAAAGAAATTTTTTCAAAAGTGGAAGTTTTGATAGACTCTTTGTTATCTCACAGTTTAACATTAATTTCATTCTAACATTATAAAATGTTGTACCAAAAGCATGAGATAATAAAGAGTACAGAAAAAAATTTATTTTCAAGAGAGTTCCTTAGCAGCTCCCAATATAGTATCGGGACAAATACACCTAACTATAAATTTTAACAAATTTTCAATAAAATATCTATTTCACTGAAGAGATTAAGCCGACCACAAAAAGGGCAATAATGTCTCCTGCTCTGTTCCTTGCCTATGACTGTTTACCTTTCTAGTTGGTTTCGAAAATAAATACATTTTTCTCTTACACACTCTTGTTTAATCAACTCTCTTGCTTTCATTTGATTTATTTAATTTTTTATTTTTTGAACAAACGATATTATTTACACTAAAAATAAGAAGGTGAATTTAGCCTCACAATGAATTAGTTATAATATGATTCAAATTCACCATTTATTTAATTTAATAACCCTAAATGAAAAATTAAAAAATGTGGATGAAAATCATATCCCATTAATTTTGGTCATTGTTGGGCCTTTAGATATTTTTGAACTCTCGTTAAAGTGGGCTTTGTATAATTGGGCTATTAATCTGCTCAGTTACCACTAATAAACTTAAGTCATGTGTTTGAATTCCCTGTCTTCCAATATCACTTGTAATTTTGTAGGAGAAAATAGATTGTCGTTGCCTAATTTCAAATAGTTCAAAGAATGCTTGTTGGGGCTGATGGCGTTTTACAGTAATGGTGGAAAACAATCATATCTATGCACTCTGGTGTAAATTCTATCTCTACCGATCGCCCTTTTCCTCAACACTAACAATTAAGCACAATAAATCTCCTACCTTGAACCCAAAAGTTTCAAGAAAAATATCAAATTGATTTCGACATAAGGTAGAGTGAAAATTCTCCCATGCGTATGCGGGTTGTGCGCATGACCCGGATGTAATGCACGGGAGCAACTCGGGTGACCATTCAAGTACGAAGTTTTATCTCAAAAGAATTGTATGCTGCTATTAGGGCTAGACCTGTAAACGGGTTGGGTTTATCGAGTTTGGGTCGGGTTCAATCCGACCCATTAAGCTAACGGGTCACCCGAACCCAACCCGTTAATCTAATAAGTCACCCGTTAACTTTTTTTTTTTTTTTTTTTTTTTTTTGCATTCCAATACAATTGGATATATAGTAAACAGATAAGGAACTGCGAGTTGGATTTCTCCTCCGTCTGGTTTTGGAACTCTTCCTAGAGGCCCTCGAGCTCCTCTCTGCAATTTGAAGCATTGCGAATCCCTATTTGCATGAAAATATCAGAGAGCTTGGAGTGGTCGGGGACGATCTCGCTCCTGAGGCAATCGAGTATGGAGCAGACCTCGAGGTGGAGGCCGTCGTCTCTTGGATCAACGAACAACTTCGTGGTGCTGCGGGAGCACTGGGTGCGAAGAAGGGAGACGACTTCTTCTACGTCGTTGTTTAATCATAGCTCCTTGACGGGGAGGATGTCGAGTAAGGTGGAGAGGTCGAGGGTGAGCTCGTGGAAGCTGTTTGCTAGAGACTCTGTCTGGAGAAAAAGCCACATCTGGCTGCCGTTGGAGGAGTCTTCGAGAAGGGTCTAGATCCTCTGGAGCAGGATGTAAAGCTCCTGGAAGCAGAGGATGGCGGAGTGGGAGAAGACAGTGGTGGAGCTGCGGATGATGTCTTCGAAGAGGATGGAGAAGAGGGTTGACCTGTGGATCATGGAGCGGGAGGTGCGGCGCAGGAGGAACTGGAGCGGCTCGAGGGAGGAGATTTCTTAGGAGAGATGGTGGAGGGAACGGAGGACCCAAAGTGACCCAAAGCGATTCGAGGGAGCATTCCAATATAATTTATAATGGGTGCTAACGGGTTGACCCAAAGTGACCCATTATTTAACGGGTTCACCTATTAGCTACCCGACCCGTTAAGCATCCACCCACATACTAATATTAACGGGTCGGGTCAGGTCGGGTTTGATCCGGTTAACGGGTCGGGTTCAAAATGCTAGTTCTAATTGGGGCTGCATCTTTCAACTCTTGGATATAAAATTGATCAGTCCCGTCGACACATTTAGGTGTGAGCGACGTGGGACGATTGTATTTGATCCACATTTCCTAACAAGGACGAGACGAAGCAAACAGAAGTTGGGCATTCATGATTTCATGTCATGTTTTGCCATCTTCTTGTTAACTTTTATCTTCTCATACTCTTGTTATTTGTTACCACCCTCCCCTCCTCTTTTGTTATCATGTTAATAATTTATGTGCGCGTTCATCGATTGGTTTACTACATTTTTGCATTATATCTTTGGGCTGTTGCAACCACCGGAATCACACCACAATTATTTGAGTGGCATGCCTTGTATGTGCCAACTGCTATGCTAACAGATCAATCATCACCTTCTACGTGAAATTAGGATGCTAGTATTCATTTTGTTTCTTTCTTTCTGTACGGTTTTCTAGTTGAAATTATGGGTTTGGTATGAGGGTAATTATGCATTGGGGCCTAGTTCTTGCATAAAGAAATTTGCATTAAACCTTATCAAACAAGAAACTGTCACATTGGTTAATTTCATTCTCGAGAGTTTTCTTTTATTACAAACAATATTACTACTATAAACTACACTAAGAGAAGAAGAAAATGTCTTTAGCTCATGAATCAGCGAGTTGACAATAAAGATACTTCCCACTAGAACAATAACACGTGCGATTGGTTATCCAAAGTTAGTATAATAAATTTAGTTTACGTATTATTTTAAATTTTTTGTCATTCCCTTAGAACCTTATCACCTTATCCGCAAATTATTAGCAAGGTAAATATGATTGCATTTCCTAGTGGGTAGGTGGGAACTTGCTTAACAAGTCGGAAATGCAATGACAAATCCTGATTTCATGTTGAAAATTTATCAAACTAACATGATTTTAGATTTTAAAAAGAAAACAAGGTAAAAAGATAGATGCACAATTGAATAAAGGGTGGTGCTATCCACACATCTATTTTTACATCTCACACACTCAGCTCAGGATGGTGCTATCCACACATCTATTTTTACCTCTCACACACTCTGGTCGATTTTCGGCTGTCAGATCGAATGAAATGAAGAATATCATGAACAAAAATTAACAGAAGTATGTAAGAATTAAAAAAAGTATATGAATAACAGTATTCATGAATAAATTGCAAAAGTCCAGAGCTAGGTTGGAGGAATGAGCATAGCCCAATATCCATAGGCCCTACCCAATGAACAATAACAAACGAAGATTACTTTACGAGATATTACAAAAAAAGCCCCAAACTAAAACACCAAATCAAAGTCCAAATTATCAATACAAACCCAAAACTCAAATTGCAAACCCAGAAGCGTCGAGGCCCTTAGAGATGGCTCAAGTGATACGGGTGGATGGAGACATAGTTGTCATTACGAATTTAAATTTAAGACATTGTGCAATCATCATACTTTGTTGCATCTCCACAATACAAATACAGTAACGGCCATATCGCGAGATCAAGAGTTTCATTCCCTTCCATTGTATCCAAGAAAAAGGCCATAATGGTTGTCAAAACTCTGTCATCAACACAGAAATTTGACCGGCATTGTTCGTCAGCTACCAAAAAATTAAAAAAAACCCCTAACACAATAAACCCAAAAACAAAAGTGAATTTAAACAGACAACCCAAGATTGAACTCCCCTAAAATGTCACTTGTCCTTGTGTCTTCCATGTTCCATAGATTCTAGTGTTTGAAGCCAAAACCTAGCAAAACGACCAACTTCCTCAAATGAAACGGTACAGCACATAACTTTTAAATTTGGGCCTCTTAGGGTTCAAGCCCAATTACAAGAACTGGCGCTAATTACGGCTTTGGTTGAGTTTATAAGGCGTTAAGTCAAAACCAGAAACTCGGATTCTTGTCGTACAGTGTCCGTTCAACCGCAGACAAAAACTTTCCAGCTAATAACAAAAAACTGTCAGATGATGTCATCATCAGCAGTCAGACACTGAGCTTGCGGACCCACTGGTATGGGGACAAGACTGAAATGATAAAGTGTTGATCAGGCGTCCGCCACGCGATGCTTTGCATGCGGCGTGTCTAGTCGCCGGACGGTGGCCCAGTCAATGATGATCTCGATATAAACCGTTGGATGAAGGATAAGGAACCGGATTCCTCATGAGCTTGGAAGGTTGAGCCTCCTGAACAAATTACACAGGCCGTTGAAATTTAATCAAACGGTTGCATTTATTATAACTTTTAGAGGGGTCCCATGTTTGTAACCGTTTGATCAAATTTCAACAATCAGGATCCTTTGCTCAGGTGACTCAGCCTCCTAAGCTCAGGAGGGGATCCGGTTCCGAAGGATAAGGTAACAATGTCAGTAAAAAAGCGATACAGCAAATGGTACAACCCCACGAACACATATCCTCTACAGATCTGTGCAACCGGAGCCTAGGGATCAATGGATCCGGATCATTGAAATTTGATCTAACGGCTACAAACAGAAATCTCTCTAAAAATTATAATAATTATAATCGTTAGATCAAATTTCAATGACCTAGATCCATTAATCCCCGACCTCCGGTTGCACAGATCCGGAGGGGATCTTTTTTCCAACCCCATGCACATGCGAAAAGATAAGTTGTTTCATTTCGGTATGCATGTCTTCAAAGCTCATATGCTAGTTCGTCTCTAATCTCAACTTTACAACTGCTCCAAGCCTCCCCTTTCACCCTTCTTTTTTACTGCAGCACTCCAAAATTTTAACAGGCAGTACGAAAATGCTCCTAAACTCAAACGAAAATAATTGAAATCAATAAAAAGAAGGGTAAATTACAAAAAACTACCTCAACTATTGGTGTCACAACACTTTCATACCTCATCTTTTAAAATTGACAATATCATACCTCATCTTACGAATTTGGTCCAATGTTATACCTTCCGTTAGCTTGCCGTGAATTTTCCAGTTAAATGCTGACGTGGCTTGATCCGAAGCCCACTTTCTATTAAAAAATTAACAAAATATTATTAAAAAATTAAAAAAATCATTTAATATTGTTTAAATATTAAAATAATAAAGAAAAGTTAAAAAATAAAATAAAATAAAATAAATCTTTAACCGTGCCCTTCTCTCTCTTCTCCCCCATCTTCTTCTTCCCCCATCCCCCTTCTGCAACCCAGAACAAAGAGGGAAGAAAAAAAAAAAAAAAAACCAATTTGTCTTCTCCCACCCTCAGTTTGTCTTCCCCACTCCCCCACCCCCCCCAACCCCCTCTTCTCCCTGCACCCACCCTCCGCACCCACCCTCTTCCCTCCACACACATTCCTCCCATTTTCTGCTCGCCCAGGTTCTCCACCCTCGGAATCGGCCTGGCGAAGGTTTCCTGATTCCACCTCAACGGGATCTGGGTTTTTTTTCAGGTTTTTTTTTTTTTTTTTTTTTTGTGTTGCAGGTAGTGGGTGCGGAGGGTTTAGGGAAGACGAGATGGGGGAAGAAAGGAAGGGGGGTCAGGGAAAATCGTGAACCTTTTTTTTTTTTTTTTCCTTCTGTTTTCTGGGTTGCAGGAGGGGGGAAGAAGAAGATGGGGGAGAAGAGGGAGAAAGGGGGGGGGAGAAGGGCACGAACTGAGGGTTTGTGTGTTTTTTTTTTTTTTTTGTTTTTTTGTTTTTTTTTTTTTGAACTTTTCTTTATTATTTTAATATTTAAAAAATATTAAATGATTTTTTTAAGTTTTAATAATATTTTATTAATTTTTTAATAAAAAGTGGGCTCCGGATCAAGCCATGTCAGCATTTAATTGAGAAATTCACGGCAAGCTAACAGAAGGTATAACATTGGACCAAATTCGTAAGATGAGGTATGACATTGTGAATTTTAAAAAATGAGGTATGAAAGTGTCGTGACACCAATAATTGAGGTAGTTTTTTGTCATTTACCCTAAAAAGAAACTGTTATAAATTGATTCATACCGTATTTGAAGGATCAAAAACTTTAAAATCACTATCCATCTTTTCAGAAGAGCTTATTTTTCTCTATGACAATGTCTTAGAGTTCTAGCAAGAATACAATCGTAGGAAAAAGATTGCATGAAGATAAGGATTTGGTTATTAAATGTGAGTTTATTGCTAAGTTTGGTTTTAGTGGTAATTTCATCTTTTATTTGATGGTAATTGTATAATAGGGCAAGAAAGACAATTTATATTTGTAATTTATGTTGGGTGTAGAATAAGTTTATATGAGTTCAATAAAATTAATCTTGATTAATTAATGAGGTACTTGTCAATTTCTCTTCGAACTTGCTAGGAGTTGCTAATTCTGCTGAACTTTAATTTTAGCTCATTACCCCCTTGAATTTTAATAGTTAACCAATTTCTCCTATGACGTTAGATTTTGGAATTTTCCATCCAATTTTATATCCATTTTAGTCACATGGCAAATATTTGAGGCCAATAAAGTAACTTAATCTCTAATGTGGACATCAAATTGTTTTCTTCTTTTTTTTTCTCTTCTGGTAGTTCACTCTGTATACTTACTATTTGAACTAGCCATGAGAGTCCAATTAACAGCTACAAAGTATTGGCTCTACGTCCAATTTACCAAAACAAAATTACAATTTCAAAAGGAAAATTAGTTATTTATAAAAGTTTAAGGGGTGCTCGGTTAAATTTAAAGTTTAGAGAGAATTGACAACTTTATAAAAGTTGAGAGAAAGCTAGAATAAAATGAACAGGAAAAGGAAGATCATTTAGTTGTCGGTGATTATATGGAATTAATTGACTGATGTGTCATTAACTTAAATTATGTTTTGCTGTATTTGATGTACCTAAAAAGTTCTAAACCAAAGTCTTACAACTTTCTTTGGAAGAAAAAAAAGGTTTTATAACTCTCATTTCAACATGCAAGTTAGGAGACGGGAAATTCTAAGAGGATCACATACATGTGTATGGCTAGGTGACAGCTTTATAAAGGGAAAATGATTTCAAATAACCTTATTAACTAACAAAATTCAATCTATACTAAAACTCAAAATCAACTGAAACACTGTTTATAAGCACAGTGTTGTTCCGGTTTTAGCCCCTGTTTTTTCCCCTTTTTTCAACTTTGCCATTTTGCCTTGCTGTCAAGTACAGCAGCATTCTCGAACACATGGGATCCCGTTCCATCGACACTTGCTGCCTACTCCCCCCTCTCGCTCTTGCTCACTGCTTCATGCCGCTTTATCTCCTTTGTCGCTCACAATCATCGCAAAAAACCTCAAACCATCAAATCCATTTTCACAATTTCTCTCATAATCGGCACTTCTCTCTCGCTCACCGCTTCATCGTCAACAAATCTCAACCGTAGCCGCACTACAAGGCCATCTGGACGGAAAACCCATGAAGAAATCTTGGTCGTCGGCTGACAACCGGACTGCAACATCGTCTTGACTCACCCCAGCATCAGCAGATTCTAGCTTAAAACCCTCTCCGACCCTTCTACCCAAAAGCTTTCTCATCGATTTGTCATCAGGTAAGATACTGGAGTTTTTATTTGGCATTTGATTCAAGTTTTCTGTGCATAAAATAAGAAAACAAACTCAGACCCCCAAACTAACATATAAAATTCTACAAATTCTCTCACACTTAATCGAATCGATCTCAAGTGTTAAGGTTTTAGGGTTTCGGTCTTCAAATTCCGGCGAATTATTTCCTTCTGAACACAGGCGACAAAATTGTTGTTTGGTTGTCGAGAAAATGTGTAAAAAAATGATATTCTTCTCACCATATTTAGATAATTTCGTTGGATAAATTCGTCCATGCACCTTAAATTTTATGTTTGCTTAGTATATGTTTTCATAATTAGATCATATCAAGCTCCATTCATGTCCACTTCTATTCCTAAGAGCCCGTCTTTTGTCAAGGCGACAACAGAGGCTAGGCCTGAAGCCAAACCAGAACCGAAAGAAATTCAAGAGAGTTCTGAACCTCTTCTCAAATACAAGGTAATTAAAACTAAAATATCCTTTTTATGAACACCAATCAACTTCTTTGCCCGCTAGGTCCATTGTTCTTCATTTTGCATGTCTTTCGAAGGATGTTTGAGGATAGAGATTTAATACTCCTCAATTTGGGATTTCTGTGTTGTAGATTTTGCAATAGCAGTTGCATGGGAGGCAGGGAAGCCGTTGGTGATGGAGAGGGTGTTTCTAGGCACATTTACTTCGAGTGAATACATTGGTGTTCATTCTGGCCGTCTTTCCAAAATTAAGCCCCTTGCTCAGTTGGACAAAGTTTACATCCTCAGTTGTGCCGTTGTGCCATAACGACAGGTTTGGTGTCCTACTCAGTGCTTTAGAGTCTTGAATTATGCATCCTAAACTGATACTACATATTGATTCGTTTGCATTATACTTGATATTTTGTTTTTTAATATCAGGTTTGGGTGCCCCTCTGAATGTAGCTAAACGACAAAATTATCCTCAGTTGCTGTTTATTAGCCTCGCTGTAAGTTTGGAGAAACTTGTTGATCCCAAATTCTTTGTTCTAATAAATTGCGTTTATTTTCTTTTCTGTATTTATACTGATACATGCATGATCTAGGCTACTAAAGGTGCAAGAATTTCTGGGGCGCGACTGAGTATTGGGGTGGAGTCAGTGGACTTGAAGCCCAAGAGGTTTGACGAAGGTATTTATTTTTTTATTTTTTACATTTGGATTTGGTTTAACAGGTAGTTTAGTGGAAAAACACATAAACATATTTTTGCTTAAACATTCTTTTCTTGGTCATAACTAAGAAATTTGGAGTAAATGAATTTGTGAATTCAAGTGACAATGACAAACCAGTGCACGAGATGAAAAATGATTTGTTATTGTTATTATGTGTTGGACATGAATCAACATAGATAGTTAAGTTATAACTTTAACTTATATTTTTATTTTCTTCTACTTCTCATCTTACCCAAGTCTACAATGTACATGCAGCTAAGGAGAAGACCGAGACATCAACCAGTGCAGAAGCTCCTTATAAGACTAATTGCAGATAGCACTACAAATGAGCACCACAAATTTAAGCTTGATGTTGGTATGTGATTTCCACTCCATCTCATCTTTTTTTTTTTTTAATGTCAGCTTAATTTTCAAACCTTTTGTACGTATCAAGTAATTCTCCACATAATTGAATAATGGCCCTTTTTTTGTTTCTCTTTTTGGCCCTCCATCAATTCATTGGTTAAATAGATGCTTTGTATATATATGAAAACTTGGTTTTGATAGGCACCAAAAGTTTGGCCGTAATAATTTGTCATTACAGTAAGATTAATGATTTAATGGGGTTGTGTTTAATTTTTTTGGAGTTTAAATTAAAGGGTTGAGCTTGATGGCTTTACTCTTTTCTTTTTTGTCTTTCCTTTGCTGCACTATGTGTAAAATTCAAATGCGTTCTTCAATTTTATTTTTTTTATTTTTTTGGAGTTTTCTTGGGTAAAGTTTGGTTTTTTATGGCGAGTTCTCAACTCGGTTTTGCTTATTTTTCTGTCTCCAAATATAAGTTATTAGATGTTTTTCTTTGTTTTCCTCTAATTTTTAAATTTATTTTTTTGTTATTTAGTGTGAGAAAATGGCTTCAAAATTGGAATTCCATTATCTAGGCAAAGGAAAACAAGAAGAGAACACCAATAGTGGTGACGATGGAGAATCCTTTCTTTGCGGTGGAAATTGACAGTCTATGTGCAACATTTAGCCCAATTTATAAGAGTAGGAGTCAAAATGAAGAACCAATGACATGGGGATTTGTTTAATTTTATCAAGTTTTGTACTAAGGTAAAACTTTCCCCATTTAACATAGTTTTAAATGCTGATTAGTATGTGTGTAAATAGAATTGTGATTATGGTTGTATATATGTAGTAGTAGAATTAGAAACATTGTCGTAATTATGTGTAACTAGAGTTGGAAACCCGCAGCATCGCGCCGGCTTTTTTGCTTGTTAGGTAACTAAATGATTTCAAATATGTCTATGCATTCTTGCGTTTCGATTTCTACTGATTATCCTTCCTAGCATTTAACTATTTAACTCACTAACGCTATTGTTTTATGAAGAAAAAAAAGTAAGTAAATGAACTTGACTACATTAATCGACTTTCTAAACCTTCGGCATTATTTGTGAAATATTGTAATAAGTTTGCCACTGGATATCTCCCGTCAATTGTTACTACATTCCGAAATGAGTTGGAATTTTTTTTTTCATAATCATGTCCTGGTTATCCTCTGTAAGTTCTCATGCTTGTTAATTAAAAACGTTCTATAAGTTTTTGTTGACCCTAAAAATTATAATTTCTACATAGCCCGCAGACCGAGGAATTATTGAGCTAATTATGTACTTATTGTGAATGCGGGCCTCTCATCCTTTTTTTTTTTTCATTACAAATTATTCAATTAATCATTCCCATTTTTTTTGCTTTGCAGATTATTCAATTAATCATATTAAAATAATGAAAATTCTCTTTTAGTTTTTAAATGCCCCTTCGTCTTGTATATTTTTCTCACGCACTAATGTCTAAGCATTGTTGAGTTGCATGTATTTGGTTAATTAGTACAAGTGAGCATTAGATTGTCAACAATTAAAGACAAAATTAGACAATAGAGTAATAAAACTAGGCATTTTGTAATTAATTTTTTCAGCATTTGAAAAAGAACTAGCTTTATTTGTCCAAAAACTGAGCTCAAATTTTTTAAGATGCCCTCTCTTAGTTAAATTTCTAGCTTCGTCCCTGACTCACGACTGAGGTTGATCAGGCGAGTAAAGTAGTTGTGGTGGTGGTGTCGAACGCGCTGTTGACTTCTGCACTTAACGACTACGGCCGAGGAAGGAATGCCTCTCGGCATAGGGTTAAGGTTACTTAATTCAATGTGAAGTTCAAGATATGCACCACGTTCCGATAACTTCAACTATAATTGTGAGAATATAAGTGAGCTAAATTGGTATCAGACTGTAAGGGCAAATATACTCAAAGGAGATGAATGTTTTTATGGTAAACGTCATTCGACGACTTGAATGCCAAACTCTGAAATGTACTTACGAGCCGATCATAAAAAACCTCACTTCATTGAGAAACTAATGAAGTGACATCTTTTGGTGAAAGAATCAACGACTTTTTGCCGGCTAAGATTTACATAGATAACCAACTTAACTAGAAGTAGTGCTATTCAACCAAACTAAAGGTACTCCTAGGCCGATTAGTTTTACGATTGTAATGATGTTCAGCCAAACTGAATGTGTTGCCAGTTTGCTAACCCAGTGATGTTCAACCGAACTGAATATGTGCTAACGGAGGGGTTGGGATAATTAGTATTTTTTTTCGCAGGGTTGTGAGAAGGTTTCACGTAAAGCCAAGCTTCCGTAGAATGAGGTTTCTCGTAGAGATTTTTGTTTTTTGTTTTTTGTTGAGTTGAAAGGGCTTTCTACTTTGCAAAACAATTTCTATTTATAGAGGTGAATTTTGTGATGGCCAAGTCTGCCGAGTTGTAAGATTCTAATAATATTCCAATTCCTTGGCATGTTCTTTGAATATATTCGAAATTATTCTCGCTCGAAACTCTATCACCGATTCTTGCATCTTTGACTACGACTCAGAACCTGAATTGATTATGCGATTGATTCAACCTTTATCCAGAAACCAATCATGATTATTAATATTTCTCTCATCCAACAACTTAGAGTTTATGGGCCAACTGCATACAAAATCGGGTTCAAATAGTTTCAAAAGTCTTAAACCATTTTGTTAGTGGTGCAAATAGAGACCAACACTTTGACAAAAAAAAATAAAGACCAACACAAAAGAATTTTTTAATTTTATCATCCTTGAAAGTAAATTTATTTAATTTTTCATGTCACCATGTGGAAAAATAACTAAGAATAATAGAAGACACACAAGAATATGGGACACATAATAGTTGGTGTCATAGCCCGTCCCGAAATCTTTCTATCGAGGACGTGAAAGGACGGAATTGACCCTAAAGATTACTAAGGTGTATGTGACATATACATTTGATTAGTATTCTCCTTCCTAAGTTTTTTTTGGAAAAATTTATTTGGAACTTAGATTGTATTTTTTTTTTATGGTGTGGTTAGGGTTAAAGTGGACCACACACACATACAAACCTGCCCTATCTCTCTCTCTCTCTCCCGTGGACTTCCTCTCCCTTCTCTCTCGATTTTTTTTCTACACCCGTGCACTGTGCACGTATGGACGAGCACCATAGTCACCTCAAACTTCACAGATCGAAGGATTTAAGGTAATATTCTTGTTCCCTATCTTCCCCTAAGTCCATTGGTACAAGTTTTGGAACTTAGAACCCTCGAAATCACGTCGAAACCATAACCCCGTTTGATAGCACTGTTCATGCACACATGAATTGTTGGTTTTCAGGGAATTCTAAGCTTATAGGAAGCTTAGTAAGGTTCCAAGGAAGCTCGGAGTGCTTCGTTTGAAAGAATTGGACGTAGGAATCGTGGGTTTGAAGCTTGGTCGGATTTTGTGGAAATTACCCGGTAAGATTTCATAACTTTTAGAGCTTTAAATTGATATAGCGTGATTCTATAAGTTAGGAGCTTCATTTTGATGTAAAGATCGTGAAAAATGGTGCAAAAATGACCGAGATATCGAAGTTGGAAAACTTCCCCAGTTTTCCAGCGACCGGCGACTCGCCGGAGAAGAAAGGAGCATATTCCGTCAGTTTGGACGGAATATGCTGACGCCGTTAGTTAAGTTTAACGGTTTCCTTTAGGAGTTGACGGAATATTCCTGACGCCGTTTAAGAATCTGTCAGTGTGCTTGGCATGTGACCGCGCGTGGGGGCGCGTGACAGGTCCAAAAATAATTTTAAAAATATGGGGATGTTCGTGAGGTTGTGTAGATCACGTTGGTATATTCAAACACCCCAATTGAGCATCGTATAAGAAGTTATTTTGTATTGTTGGTCATGTGCTCTAAATAACGTTATTATAGTTGTTTCGCACATAGGTGAGATCTATCCCGAAGACGAGCGCAATCAAGGGCGACACGGGGGTTACGACCCTTCGACATACCAGTGAGTGGGCAGTTGTTTTCGTTATATACCTATATACTTACTGATTTTTCCCAGAAATCAAATTTAAATGAAAGTATGTTTTAAATTGCCATGCATAGAATTGATATGAAGTGTATGAATTGGTATATGATGCATATGTATGAAATGGTGCGGTAGACGCACAGGTAAGTATCAGGTGAGTTATATTGTGTTGATGATGTGAATTGTGTTGAGAGCGCATAACCTGCACCCCGGTGTTAGTGCTTATGTTGATATTCACCTCCCGCACCGCACTTTCCCTTGGATCCAAGTAGGTGTAAGTCCTGTCGTACAGACCACTTCTGTGGTTCCGACTCGTAGGTGACCAGGGATTATTCGCACAGCTGTTTGATGAGAATTGCACTAGAGCGTATTATTACACCAAGTCCTGTCGTACAGACCATTTTAATGGTTCCGACTCGTGTGCAGGCATAGGTATTGAGTTATATGATTAACCGTACAGGACCACTGCAGGGTCTCCGGTTGATTTATTATTTCACCTGTCATATATTTACATATCTCCATTATGTTATTGATGCATATAGCATGGCATACTTTCATAAGACTGATTTTGAACTATGATTTGAGAATATGATGATATACATATGTTTATATGCTATTTTCTGGGAAAGTATACAGGTTTTACAGTAAGGGGTTATAAATGTTGATAAATGAGATATTTTCGAAAAGCTTTGTTTTACTGACTCACTCAACTTTGTTTTACGCCCCTCCAAGTTATAGTTAGAAATGCTTGGTGTCTCACGAGGATTCCCACGGTTGTTCTGACAGACTTCACAAATGTAGGACTCACCTTTAGGGGTTGTAATTTAGTAACTGTCCTAATTGACTGCACTCAGAATCTTATGCTCTGATCGTGCGTACTTCACACTTAAATTCTCTCTAGCAGGTCATTTGGATAGTACTGCTACTATTCGGTTTTTAGTCATTCATAATTCTCTTACCTTATCGCTTCCGCATTGCATTTATGGTTACGTCACGCTTATGTGACGGCCAGCACGCCCTGATTCTCCGGTCGGGGTGTGTCGGTTGGTATGAAATAACATTTTCATGACAAGTTAAAAATAAAATTCCCTTAACAAATTTCAATAATCTTTACTTTTCTTTATACTCCTACTGTAATTAAATAATCTAAAACATAAGGAAAAATAATAATTAGATTTCCATATGGAATATTCTACATGAGTAGGTACAGTGGGTATCTCGCAATTACCATGTATGGATCATACAAAATAGATGAGTCCCTACTCAATCATTTGCCCTATACCAGAAAAAAATAATTAAATTTAAGTTTTGAGAATAATTACAATACATATATGTACAAACGATAGTATCTACACTAAGGGAGTGGGGGAATGAGCTAAGCCTTATAATGGGTTTGCCATAATAATTTGGTTCAATCTCGCCTTGGCGAGAATCAAACTTAAAACATCTTCCGTACAAGTAAAGAGGAATACTACTAGACTATAGTACTAAGTGGTAATACATATATTGTATTAATACTATTACATCACAATTATATATAATTAACGTCTTAATTGTATAATTATTATCTATTAGCGATTATATTAAATGTATGTAAGTCTATTGTATTTATAAAAATATTATTTTACCAAAAAAAAGAAATCCATTTAGGTGAGATGTTTTACGTTCGATTCTCGTAAAAAGTGAATTTGAATCACATTATTACTAACCTATTATGAATCAAAGTCTATTTCTATTTCCCTTAATGTAAATACATCCGTGTGACTGTGTCTCCCTAGAATCCACTTTATAGCTATCAAAAGCATTGGACCCCAAGTAATCGATTTTACCCAAAAATGTGATAGGACTCGTGCAGACCATACGCATATGATGATCACCACCTATGTAACGGTCATGATTCAACATCATAACCACATGAAAAGTAAAAAGAAATGAAATTATAGATCCCCGCAACTCAGAATTAAATTCGCTCGAATTGAGGAGTAAAGATGGGAATAGAAACCCCAAAAATCGACGGACCGTCGCTTTAATATCTTCATCTTTTTCTTCTTTTTATCCTCCAGATTAAGCTGACAAAACGGCACCGCTTACTCCACCAATCAAAGTATGAAACCGAAGTTAAATTAAGGACCCTTGGCCGTCGTTTTCGGCAAAGATTTCAAAATCCAATGTCGATTCTCCTTTTTAAAGGCCCCACGCAGTAAATGGGCTGACTCATCTACGACAAAATTATCCACTCACACTCCCGCCATTAAAATAACTAACAAAATTACTAAAACAGGAAAATTATTAATTAATTAGAATTCCAGACTAATTATTCAAAACAAAGAATAATAATCTTACTTATAACACTCCCCTATTCTCTGTCGCTCACACACAGTCCTTCCACTTCACTCTCACTCTCACTCTCTGCCCTTTCAATGGCTTCCAATCCTCTCCTCCCCCTCCTCTTGCTCCTCACATTATTCAGATTCTCAGCCCAAATCGCACCGCAGGCCGTCGGTCAGACCCTCAAGACCTTCATTTTCCGCGTCGACCGCCACTCCAAGCCCTCGATTTTCCCCACCCACTACCACTGGTACGCCTCCGAATTCGCCGACCCGCCCCAGATCCTCCACGTCTACGACACCGTTTTCCACGGCTTCTCCGCCTCTCTCACTCCCGACCAGGTCTCCGCTATCTCCGACCACCCTTCGGTGCTTGCTGTGATCGAGGACCGACGCCGGAGTCTCCACACTACTCGATCCCCACAATTTTTGGGGCTCAGGAACCAGAGGGGGCTGTGGTCGGAATCGGATTATGGCTCCGACCTCATCGTCGGAGTATTTGACACCGGCGTCTGGCCGGAGCGTCGGAGTTTCACGGATAAGAATCTTGGGGCGATTCCGAGGCGGTGGAAGGGGGTTTGCGAGACAGGAACTAAATTCGCGAAGAGTAACTGCAACAGGAAGCTGATAGGAGCTCGATTCTTCATCAAGGGCCACGAGGCGGCCGCCAATGCCGGAGGTCCGATATCACCGATCAACGACACGGTGGAGTTCCGGTCGCCGAGAGATGCGGACGGTCATGGGACCCACACCGCCTCCACGGCGATCGGCCGGTACGCGTTCGAGGCCAGCCTGTCGGGTTACGCCGCTGGAATCGCGAAAGGAGTCGCTCCAAAAGCTCGTTTGGCGGTTTATAAGGTATGCTGGAAGGATTCCGGTTGCTTCGACTCCGATATATTGGCCGCCTTTGACGCCGCCGTTAATGACGGCGTTGATGTCATTTCTATTTCAATCGGAGGCGGCGACGGCGTTTCTGCTCCGTATTATCTCGATCCGATTGCGATTGGATCATACGGAGCCGTTTCGCACGGAGTGTTCGTGTCGTCCTCGGCCGGCAACGACGGTCCAAACGGCATGTCGGTGACAAATCTCGCGCCTTGGCTTACCACGGTGGGCGCGGGAACCATCGATCGGAATTTCCCGGCGGTTGTGATTTTAGGCAACGGCCGGAGACTAAGCGGCGTGTCGTTGTACTCCGGATTACCACTCAAAGGCAGGATGTACCCTGTCGTTTATCCTGGGAAATCAGGCATGCTCTCTGCTTCGCTGTGTATGGAGAACTCCCTGGACCCGCGCCAGGTCAGGGGTAAAATTGTAATATGCGACCGGGGGAGCAGTCCTCGAGTGGCCAAAGGCTTAGTCGTGAAGACAGCCGGCGGTGTTGGAATGATCCTCGCTAACGGAATTTCTAACGGCGAGGGTCTCGTCGGCGACGCACATATCCTAGCCACTTGCGCCGTCGGAGCCGACGAGGGTGACGCCATAAAGGCCTACGTGGCCTCCACCAAGACTCCCATGGCGACGCTCGATTTCCAAGGGACTGTGATTGGAATCAAACCGGCTCCGGTCGTGGCTTCGTTCTCGGGTCGTGGGCCGAACGGGCTGAACCCGGAGATTCTGAAGCCAGACCTGATCGCCCCGGGTGTCAACATCTTGGCCGCTTGGACCGACGCCGTGGGACCCACCGGTCTGGACACTGACAAGAGGAAAAGGGAGTTTAACATTTTGTCCGGGACTTCCATGGCCGCTCCGCACGTGAGCGGAGCCGCGGCTTTGCTGAAGTCGGCTCACCGGGATTGGAGCCCAGCCGCCATAAGATCCGCCATGATGACGACGGCGAGCGTGACTGATAACAGAAATCAGACCATGACCGATGAGGCAACCGGAAAGCCCTCCACGCCTTATGATTTGGGGGCGGGTCATTTGAATTTGGGCCGGGCTATGGATCCTGGGCTTATTTATGACATCACCAATGATGATTACGTTCGGTTTCTTTGTGGGGTTGGGTATGGGCCAAGAGTGATTCAGGTCATCACTCGGGTCCAACCCAACTGTCCGGTGAAGAAGCCTGCGCCGGAGAATCTCAATTACCCGTCCATTGGCGCGGTGTTTTCCAGGGCGGGTAAGTCGAGTAAGATGTTTATTCGGACCGTGACGAATGTGGGGCAACCCAATGCGGTGTATGGGTCTAGGATTGAGGCCCCAAAAGGGGTGACAGTGTCAGTGAAGCCGTCGAGGCTGGTGTTTAGCGGGGCGGTGAAGAAGCGGAGCTTTGTAGTGACGGTGGCGGTGGATAGGAGGAATGTGGTGTTTGGTGAGTCAGGTGCGGCGTTCGGGTCGCTTTATTGGAGCGACGGGAAGCACGTGGTTCGGAGCCCCATTGTAGTGACACAAATGGATCCCTTGTAAAAATGATAGGGGATTTTGATGGATTGTAACTTGGAGTGATAGGTGTACAACTACAAGTTGTTGGTACGTGTAGGGGAGAGAGGGTTTTTACTTTGTGTTGTGTTTTACTAAGGCAAACTGCTACTATAGCGGTATAGCCCAATGAGATGGCTTCTTCTGAGGGTTGCTGTAACGTGAATTTTTCTTTTTTTATTGTTTGTTTATTTTTCCTTTTAAATTATATAAAATCTCAAGTTTCTAATTTTATTTTTTTTTAATACAAGCCATGTTTTTAGCTATGTTCCTAAAACTCGATTTAATCTCACTTTAGTCTCGGTAATTCAAAAGTCGTCATTTTATTCTCTGAAACTTAAAATTCGCTGCACTTCGTTCATGGAACTTGATTTTGATCTCATTTTGCTTCCTAAAACTCAAAAGTCGTCTCTATAAATTTCACAATTCGCTTCAAATTACCTTAAATCTGTTAAATTCTAATATGGGTTTGATTTGAGTGCATCAGACTAATCCATTTCTCTTTTAGTTTTTTCATCTCTTTAATTTTTTTTAAACTTAATATTTTCTTATTGTTGAATGTTAATGCATAATAGAGATTTATAATAAAATTTATTGCAGATGTGGCATAGTCTTATTATGTGTTGGGTCTCACACATGTTTCAGGACGCGACCTATGAGTTTCGGAGAAAAGAAAGAGTCGCAAGTCAAAGTGGAACAAATTTTGAGTTTCAGAGAATATTAAACTACACGAAAAAGAATGATTAAGGGTTTGAACCCGAGATTTTGTGGATAGAAATAGAAGGCCTAGCTAGTGCAATCCGCCACTGGCAAATATTAAGTTTGTTTGAACGTCATGCAAACGGTCAAACATTTCGAATGGAAAGAGATGGTTTTATCCACTAGACTGGAAGGTGATTCTAATATTCTTTCCAGTGTTATAAGTTTAGCAATGTTTTATGATTTAATTTTGAATAATGAATCAATTTGGACATGGAATCTCTATATATTTTGTACGTGTACATAAAAACAAGAGTAAGAGGGCAAAATATTTTCATTCTTTTAATGAGGGAATCAAAATACTTTAATGGTAAGAGAATGGTATTTGGTAACGAGTAAGATATGTTTAGATATGCTAAGATATTCCCACTCCAACCTTAGTATAAATTATTCCTATGCATCTCATGTTTCCTAAAGGAATTAACTTAGCTCCTTAACGTTCAGGAGGAATTCTCCTCACAATACTTAATGGCTTATTTACGATATTTTGTGTTCCTGGTTAAAATCGTTCGTATTAGTATTCATTATGTCAAGATCATCTGTGCAAAAAAATAATGAAATATGAGATTGTTTAGTCATAGAAACTATATAAAAACATATGAACATATCTAGTAAAAGAGTCTACATTACTTGAGATGAATCCTAGAAGGGTGTACTTATCCATCGAGAAAAGATTCAAGAGGGAATCAAAGTACTAGCTTGATACCAACGTTAAGACATGTGTTCAACTTCCACTCAGATGTTAGAAGTATCTAGGCTTGCCTCCTTAAGATTCAAGAGGAGTTCCTCCATACTTTGTGACTGGTTCACGAAATTTCGTGTTTATATTTGAAATCGTTTATATAATTAAAAAATATAAAAATCATCTCTGCGAACAGAAAAGAAAAAAATTAAGAATAAGAACTTTTAGTCAATCAACAATAGCATGAAGGGAACCTCTCACCATTTTCAAATCCTGATGTTGTCCCATTGAACCACTCAAATCTTTGTTTCTTTTAAATAACTTAAATCAAATAATCACGGGTCTCTTTTCCTTCTTATTATGTAAACTAATTCAAAGAGCCATCAACGGCCTTTTTTGTGCACTATACAATTAGAAATCTTATTCTACATATAATCATTTGGTTCAGAAGCATTAACTTTCCGCTTTGTTGAAAAATATTTTTAGTTCATGTACGAAATAGAAACGAAAGATGAAAATAAAAAGGGAGGGCATGTGGAACAAGGAGATATTTTCAGTTCATGTACGAAATAGATATTTTCAGTTCATATACAAAAGAGAAACGGAAGTTAAAAGATATTTCCGCTTTGTAGAACAAGAAGAGTAGAAGACCTTTGATTTCACACAATTTTTCTTTAGCTATAGGCTTTTGAGAGGGCATGTGGACTACAATTGTCAATTGAGATGGTAGGGCATCCTATACTTCAATCATTAATCTTCCAAACTTTAGCCTAATTTCTGGGACCTATGTATGTAACAAGACGACGACATGAAGGACCACAACAGACCGTATAGCAATCCTGTTAGGGTATAATAATCGATCATGATTAAGGAGGGGGTCCTCTGACAGGACCCTAGCTCAACAAGGAACAAAAGTGTAGACCATGCACAAAAGATTTGTACCCCATAATTCACCCATATAACTTACTTCATCCTTGTCGGCCATTGATTCGAACCATGCATCAATAATCGGTGGGACGCTGATAATTGGCATAAGACGCGCAACATTTATAGTACGTTTGGGTGAAAAGTAGCATTTTTAATCCAATAATGTAATACTACAACTTTTTTGAGATTTTACGGCTTGAGTTTTAGGACATGCTTAGTATGCATGTCGTAAAAAAATATTATTTTCGGGGTGCTATAAATACATGTGTGAGTGATGAAGAATTAGGAAGAAAGCCGTAAATTAACAAGCTAATACGACGTTTGGCAAACATCGTATAAGGTATGTATTATGGCACTCATTGGATGTCTTAAAACAGTTTTACGGCGTGGTCCTTGTGATTACTCACGATTTCACGTGTACGTCATAAAGAGCTTTTATTATATACGTCACGGGTTTTTGTTGCTTTGAGGTCGTGCGCCATACATGATATAAGACAATGTTTTTGGTGCGCCGTAAAATGATGCATGTTGTGTGAAGAGAAATTTACGCATGATATTGTGTTATTAGATCAGAACACTAGGTGATGATAAATCTGTTTCATAAAAGTTATTCTTGCTGGGATGTGAGCCTTTTAGGTCAGGATATATGGTGTTAGAGTGGGCAAACGGTAGGTTACATATGAGAAAAGTTTTGTAAATTGGGGTGAGTTAGAGCACTCAAAGCCAATTCCTGATTCATTGTCCGAGTTACACTCCAAAAATGTCATAAGGCATTTAAGTTGCAGTTGTATATTATGAATAACCTAAGTCTAGGATTTTTGCTTTCGGTGTTCATGTTTTGGGCTCAACCTTTGGGTTGGGTTTATTGCTCTGGGTCCATAGTTTAGTTTATTTTAATTGTAATCGGACCTCTGTTTATATTGTGTATTGTTTGTTTCGTTGGTATATTGTGTATTGTATGTTTCGTTGGTAATGAATTTTGCCTTGTCAAAAGAAAAAAAAAAATTGTACAAAGCAGCGTTGAATCCACTTTTGTTTATTGCCATGACTGAATAATCTTTTGCCACAATTAAAAATATTAAAGCATTCAATTTACTCTTTACTTTTTCTTTTTATGGGCACAAAATATTGCTTTGATTCATGCTTTCCCGTGCCATTCTCTACTTTGATGACATCCAAAGTCATCTCTGAAGTGAGTTCAAAGCAATTTTTAGTTGAATCCTTCTGAGCACGGAAAATAAAATAATCAAAACAAAAACAGATAAAATAGTTTTCAGTAAATGGAAAAGTGAGAAAAAAAAAATTATATATATACATTTAAATTAAATATTTGGAGGGTTAAATTCATCAATTAATAATAAATAAACAATAAATGGATAAAAGAAGAAGATGTTTAGAAACTTATTAGATCAATTGACCCAGACCATCAAAAAGGTATTTGAAATTGAAAATCGATCAATGTAGTCTTTGAAAATAGGTGTCACAAATTAATGTGATCCTTCCATCACAATTCAGTAAAAAAAATCTATTATGTGCTGACGTAGCACATAAATCGGTCGCATAAGTTTTTTTTTCCATCACAAATGATCCTTGAAATTGACTCACACCACCAAGATGGGCCCCACAAGTTTTTTTTTAATTTTTTTTATAACAATGTAGTCTTAGTCCTGTAAATAAGCGTCTCAAATCAATATGATTCTTCCGTCACAATTTTATAAAAAATTCTGCTATGTGTTGGCGTGGCACATAAATGGGTCTCACAAGTCTATTTTAAATTAAAAATAAATTAGAAATATGTTTAATAATTTAATAATTAGTTAAAAAAATTGTCAACCCAAAAACCCAGTACAGCAATCACCTCCAATCCCAACTCACACTCCTCTACCTCCACCTGTGGTAGCCATCACTGTCTCTTCTTTGAAGAAAAAAAAAAATTTCTCAAGACACTCATTTGTACATCCTTCACCGGATTTGACCAAAATCGAGACCACCTTTGGGGACGACTTATGTGCAATCACCGTCTCCATTTTTGTGATTGACAACCTCACAACCTTATGGAGAGCTTGTTGAACGCTATCCCAGTGATCTTGGTGATGTGGAGAACGGCGAGCTCTGCCTTGAGATAGTTTAACTGTGTAAAACGGTATTTTGACAACTTTTTTAATTAGTTACTAAAATTATTAAACACACATCAGCACATAATAGAATTTTTGACATAATTGCGACGGAATGACCACATTGATTTGTGACAGCTATTTTAGGAACTACATTGATTGATTTTCAATTTCAGGAATCATCTTGATGGTGTGAGTCAATTTTAGGGACCGAATGTGATAAAATGCCTTAAGTCCTACAAGAACCATTTACGTGTCACATCAGCATATAAAAAAAGTTTCTATAAAATTGAAAGAACCATATTAATTTATGACACATATTTTCAAGGATTACAATAATCAATTTTTTATTTTAAAAGCTATCTTAAAGGTGTGTGTTATTTTCAAGAAGTAATTTCTGATAAAACCCTTCTGTGAAAATATGGTCTCTAATTTATGTTTCTATTCCGGCCCAAAACAGCGGACTAGCTAAGAACCATCTGTTCATTGGGTTGTCATGTGAAGTGGGTGGGTCAGCCCATCTGTTAAGAAACTCACTTCAAAATTTTAAAAGATGTTTAGAAACTAATGGTTGGTTTATGAGAGCTATTATTGATAGTCGAAAAAATCATTTGAAAAATACATTTGAGACAAGTGTAAAATAATTTTTTTAGAGTTAGTTACGCTACCCTTGTTTATTTAAGCAATATTAATACTTAGAGTTGCACTCAAGAGCTTAAGCGTGTCTTTATACTTTTAAGGCTAGATTGGGGTTGTGAGGCTGTGAAAAAAAATATTGTTTTCAGAAGTAAGGGTAAAGCTGATTCTGTTTCTACTGTTTTGGACTCATAATTTTAACAAAAAACACGTTTTTTTTTTTTTTCATTTACCGAACACAATTTTAGCCCTAACTTTTTAAAAAAAACTGTTTTTCAAAATAATTTCAGCAATGTCAAACCAGTCCTTTCAAACTCGATGAACAAATATAAGAAGAGGAAGAGAAAGGCGGAGCAACCTGCGACCCATCTGAGAATCCACTTGACTTCGCTCACTTGGCTTCCCTCTACCCCTATTTCTAGCACTTTTGTCCAACTCAATATGAAAAACTTATAGGTAATGGATTCATAATCACCGCATCATCTTGTGTCAATCATATTGCATTAATATTGAAATGAAGTATGTGAGTATTTCTAAATTTAATAATGTCTTTACTGACTTTAACGTCACATAGGGATAGAGTGTCTCGTATGTGTTACTCTCCCAACACAAGCCAAAAACATAAATTTTAGGATAAGACTGGAATGTTTCATAAGATTGTTTAGTCATAAAACTGTATAAAAATAAACGGACGAATTCAGTAGAAGTATTATAAACTTTTGGGTAAATCTCAGTTTACTACTCTCATGTTTCGTGGTTTTCAACATTTAGTACATCAAGTTTTTTTCGTCCCAAAGTCATACCTAAAGTGTAAATTTTGGGACAGTCTCATACATCCGTTAGTCAAACTGTTAAGTTTCCCATTAAGTGATGATGTGGCAACCATGTGGACAATGACTGGGCACCACGTGTCATTAAGGGGTCCACGTTGATTCTTTTTTTCTTTTTTTTTCTTTCTTCTCTTCAGAGGAAGGGTTCAATTTATAAAAAAAAAAAAAAAAAAAAATTCAAAATTCAAAATTCAGAGAAGGGGGACAGTTAAAAGTGAAAAAGTGAAAAATGACAACCACTTCACTCCCCCAGAAATTGCGATCCCCCATCTCGGTTCGAAACCCTACCAACGCGCCGTCACTCCACCTCGCCGTCGCTCGACCTCGCACGCCGTCGTACGTTGCGCATACCTTTGCACATCAAAGAGAGGGCACTGTTTCTGGGCAAGGTTGTCGTGAAGCCATCGCTGGCGATGAGGTGGGAAAAAAAAAGGATTGAAGTAGCTGAAACATCGATTTATTGTAAGTAACTTACCTTTTTTGAAGTGTAGATAATATGGGTTTAAGTTTTTCGATTTTTCAATTTTGAATTTTAGGGATTTGTGAGTTCCAATCCCATTTTTTTCTCTATGGTTTCTTGAATTGTGTTTTGTAGTGGGTTTTCTGCATTGTTAATTGTTTTCAATGTGCATGTGGTTTTGTCTTCATTCTTGGTCCCAATTACAGCCTTTAAAAAACCCTGTATTCATGGTCCCCAGGTCCCCATGTTTTTGTTTTCACCTTTTTTCCTCATGGTCCTACTAGTATTTTGGATTAACTTTTTGGGTTTTAAAACCTTTTTCCTTGACTTTGCAGGCATGCCTGAATTATTTAGCCTTAAAATTAACCATGGTGGGAAGTGATCTGAAAAAGCATATACGGGAGGGTTCGAGGCTTGGTTTGATTACGTAGACAAAGACTTCATGTCTTTTTTCGAGATTGATGAAATTGTTAAGGAGTTAGGATATGATGGGTTTATATTGTATCACTATAGGATTCTTGGGATGTCTTATAAGGAGGGATTAAGGCTTATTGAATAAGACCAAGATGTGGGGGAAATGTGCAAGTATGTTCCAGGGACTAGGGAAATAGAAATCTACCTAGAACATCTAAGTCCGAAGCAAGCTGCCTTGAAACATAAGCTTTTGATGAATCTAAATGAGAGTGACATATTAAAAAAAAAGGTGTCATTATAGAAGATATTGAGGAATCGAGGGTGGCGATTTCGATTACAAAGGGAAGTGGATCACAACTAAAGAAGGGTAGAGCAAAAGGGGGTGCTGATCACTTAGAAAAATGGTTGTCTTTTGAATGACAGCCCACAATGATGATGATGAACATGAGGCTGAAGATGGTCATCTCAATGCTGATAATGAAGGTGAGGAAGATGATGAAGGTGATGAAACTGAAGAAGGTCACGAAATTGAAGAAGTTAATGAAGGGGCCGAAGTAGAAGCTAATGAAGGTAAAATTTTTGAAACATTTATTTTTGCATTTTTAATTTCAGTATTCAATTATTTTTGCAAAGTTTAGGTTTTTAACAAATATGCATTGTTTGTGGCAGTAAATGCAGAGGATGACAGTACAGATAGTGAGTTTATGGACAGTGACTACAATTTGGAAGATGATGATCGTTGTGTAGTAGATGATACGGATGTAGAAAGTGTCATTGGAGATGCTGAATGGGGTGAAGGGGTTAGGAACCAACATCCATAAGATGTTATTGATGCAAGGGATGTAGAAGATGCTCCATTGGATGATGAGATACAAGATTCAGATGGGCTGCATAGTGTGGATGATTCAAGTTCAGAATGTGATGAAAGGGTTATATATCCTGAGTTCAATAAAGAAGCCAACATGGATGATCCAAAGTTTGAAAAGGGATTGAAGTTCAGAGATGCTGCACAGTTGAGAGAGACAGTGTGGTCTCACTCCATTAAGCATGGTGCACATTCTATTAAGCTTAAAAAAGAATGATAAATGGAAAATTAGTGCAAGGTGTGAGAAAAACTGTCCATGGAGATTGTATGCTTCCAGGATGTACAATGAAGATTCAATGCAAGTGAAAAACTATGTTGGGAAACATGAATGTTCGAGGATTTGGAGGGAAAATCCTAACTGCAAAGTGGCATGGCTTGTGAAGATGTATGTGGACAAGTTCAGACTCAACCTAAGCATGCCCATCACTACATTTATGGAGATAGTGAAAGAGGAAATAATGGTTGAGATCCACCTCAAGACAGCCTATAGAGTGAGAGCACAGTGTTTGAAAATCTTCGAGATGAGTAACGTGGATCAATACACAAAGTTGTGGGAGTACTGTGATGAGCTTAGGATGACAAACCCAGGTAGTACAGTTCAGATGAAGGTGCTGCCCTATGATGATGCTCATGTGATATTTCAGAGGATTTATATTTGCTTGAGGGCTTGCAAAAATGGATTTAAGAATGGATGTAGGTAGTTTGTATGGTTGGATGGTTGTCACTTGAATGGAGTGTTCAAGGGCCAATTACTGTCTGCAGTGGGAATGGATGCAAATAACCAAACTTGGGTTATTGCATATGCCATAGTAGAGCTCGAGAACAAGGACAATTGGGTTTGGTTTCTGGAACTGCTAGCTGCTGACTTGGAAATTGTGAACCATTGTGCTTGGACTTTCATTTCTAACAAACAAAAGGGTTTAATACCAGCTTTTGAGAAAGTGCTACCTAATTGTAATCATCGGTTCTGTGTTAGGCACTTACACACCAACTACAAGGCATATAGGTTTAAAGGGAAAAGATTAAAGGATGCCTTATGGAATGCTGCCAAGGCAACAACCATCGCTGATTTTAGAGAGTATGGTTGAGGTGAATAGGCTGAATTTCGAAGCTTATAAATGGTTGGTGAAGAGACCAACCTTGCATTGGAGTAGGTCACACTTTGAGACACACACTCAATGTGACATTCTCTTAAACAGCCTCTGTGAAAGCTTCAATTTTTTTTATCCTAAGGTCTAGGGACAAACCTATTATTACCATGCTAGAAACTATAAGAGTTTTATTGATGAAAAGGATATGGTTGAGAAGAGATGCAATGAGGAAGGATAAATGATATGCAATGAGGAAGGATAAATGAGCTATTTGCCCAAAAATCTAGAAAAAGTTGGAGGAGTACAAACTGAAAAGCTCACACACTATAACCACATGGTTTGGAGGAGAAAAATTTGAAGTGGATGAAGGCAAAGGCAATATATTTGTGGTGGATTTGAATGAGTGCACTTGTTCATGCAGAAGATGGGATTTGATAGGCTTTCCTTGCATACATGGTTGCTCGGCCATCTATTGCAAGGAGACAGCCTGAGGAATTTATTTCCTCTTGGTACAAGAAGGAGAAGTACTTTGAAGCTTACGAAAACTTGATTCAACCCGTCGAAGGCATGAAATTTTGGGAGCCATCTGAAAACAAATGCATTATTCCTCCAACTTTTAAAAGGCAACCTGGGAGACCAAAAAAGATGAGACATAGGGAGGGTGATGAAAATGAATTCAAGTTAAGTAAGAGAGGGCAAAAAGGTGTGAAATGTAGTGTTTGCAAGGCCTCGGGACATAACAAGGCTAGATGCCCAACCATTCATCATCCTCCAGCTGCTAGAAAAGGAAGAAAAAGCAACAAAAATGAGGTATAATTTTGATATTTTTTTGTTGATTTTTCATTTCTTAAGTGAATTTGTTATTTGTGAAGTGTAGTATCTGTCAGTGCTAATGCTATGGGTTCATTACTTAGGCCTCAACATCTAAGGCATCACAACCCTCTCAGTCATCACAGCCATGCACTCAGGAAGCTCCACAACTTTCATCTCAGCCAACTCAAGCCTCTCAAACCACTTCAAAGTCTACTGCAAGAGGTCAGAAAAGGAGGAGAAATGTTCTATGATGCTACTTTAATGCTTTAGGTTGTTTAAGGGTTCATTTTGTTATAGTTGAATATGCCCTTAGTTTTTTTGGAAACAACTTTCCAATAGATGTTTAGCGTTTTGGACAGATCTTTGGTGTTTTTGGTACTCCTATTTTGGTTTTTGGAAGAACACCTTGACCCATTAGTTGTTAAAATTGTGGTCTTTTGATACTTTTGTGTGAATTGGAGGGTGTATATTGAACTTTGTTATGAATTGAAAATTGTTGACAATTGAACTTTGTTGTGAACCCTTGAAACTTTGTTGGTAGTTGATAGTTTAAATGATGAATTTGCAGATTTAGAATTCAAAGTTTGTTTGGAATTGAATTTGCAGATTTGGAATAGAAAGTTGTGGTTTTTTTCCCTATTTAATTTGATTTTTTTTTTTTTTCAAAACTGAATCCTTCCTCTGAAGAAAAGAAAGAAAGAAGAAGGGAAGAAAAAAAAAATAAAAAATGTAGGTGAACCCCTCATCTGAAGAGAAGAAAGAAAGAAGAAAGAAAAAAAACCATGTGGACCCCTTAATGACACATGGTGCCCAGTCATTGTCCACATGGACGCCACGTCATCACTTAACGGGAAACTTAATAGTTTGTCTAATGGATGTATGAGACTATCCCAAAATTTACACTTTAGGTATGACTTTGGGATGAAAAAAACTTGATGTACTAAATGTTGAAAACCACGAAACAAGAAGGTAGTAAACTGATATTTACCCTAAACTTTTTATCTTTTTGCCACATTTGATTGAATAAACGATCTTAATTTTCATAATAAAAAAATTGTTGAGATTATGTTTACAAAATAATTCATAATGGATAGTGCTAGAAATATCAAAATTTTAAACTAAATTTGCGAACCAAATGGTGTATCACCAACAAAAAATAAACATGTTAATCGACACTTAATTAATAATCCAATCAGTTACAACCATATCTCAGTTTGTAAATCTAGTTTTAAAAATTTAGTTTTGTTGTAAACATTGGTGGCTGGCCACTAAATGATGTAATGGATGACTATATCAACCACTTCAGAGCATTGTAACTTAGCTGGCAACAAGACAACAAGCACTATCATCTATGCCTATAAAAAGGAATGTTGAGGATGAGAGCAAAGACACATAAGTCATAAGGCTCACGGGAGAGAGAGAGAGAGAGAGAGAGAGAGAGAGAGAGAGAGAGAGAGAGAGGAAAGGAAAGAAAGATAGAAATGAGAGGAAGAAGAGATGAGAGAATAGAGAAATTTATCTTTGTACTCCCATTATTCCAAATTATAATGAAAGCACTATTGCTGCTCCAAGGATGTACTCCAGTCACACTGACTGTAGAGGAACCTCGTAAATTTTGTGTCTTGCTTATCTATTCCACTGCACACACCGTCGATTTTACAACACGTTATCAGCACGAGAAGCTCTCATGTCAGTGGAAAGCATAACACCATAAATCAAGTGAAGCACTATCTACTTCTCACCTCCGTCAGCTAAAATCTCACAGAATAAAAGGTGTGTCCATTTTCTGTCTTTCCCACCGCACTAGAAGCGTCCCACCGAATTCCGGGGAGAATTGAAATTTACATGAGATAAGAAAACTCATACCTGATAATTGGTTTCCAATGATCCAGAAAAATCTCATCAGACTTGGAAACCCAGATCGCGCTGTTTTCGACAGATCTCGAGAACTCCCAATAATACTCGGTTGTCTGAGATGGTGATGGCATGACTGACTCCACACAGGCCTCCCTATCTTGTACCTCCATCACCTCCGTTGTCATCTATGTCTCTGTATGGAGGTTTTAGCTTCGCGATGCCATGTTCCCTAGGTCAAGCAAGAACAACGCCAGTCTCTGGTAGCCTTTTGGATTGAATTGAATTTGGGCAACATCCACAACAACCCTGCTGGCCCTACGTTTCGAGACTGGCAGAGATAGAGAAGGAAGAAAAATAATATAAAAGGGAGATTGATGGAATGGTAAGGCACATGTGACAAAAGTTTGGAAATGTGTGGTGTTGACTGCACCCTAAGAAAAAAAAATAATAAAATATAAATGGATTTGAATGGTGCACGGCACCATTTGGTCAAAATAATAATAAAAAAAAAACAATTATAAAGGTTTCTGTTGGTGCATGGCACCATGCTGCAGAAATAAGAAAAGTAATAATAACAAGGTTTGAATAAGTGCTGACAAAAGAAAGAAAAATAATAAATAAAAGGAGGACTGATATTTCTTGTTATTTATGTGAATTGGTGTTGGTTTAAAACTCTTTAACAAGTTCTATTTACTTTAAAGCAATTTGTTTATCATGGACGGTTTTACCGCTTACTGCTTTAAGTTTTGATTTATGTGAACGGTGCTGAATTAAAGCCCTTATCACAAGCTTTATTTACTTAAATGCAATTTATTTACTATGGTTGAAATTACCGCCTATTGCTTTAATTTATTTATTGTCCTTATCTTTTGTTACGATGAGTATAACAAGGACTCGAAGTTCCTTGATCAGATCAGAACCTGTAGTTTCTTGATCCTCATCATATAAAAATGATTGGACCTGAAGTTCCATCATACAAAAAGATTGGGCATGAAGTCCCTTGAACCTCAAGATCAGGACATGAAGTTCCTTGATGAGCACCTTAAGTTTGAAGTGCCGCAGTGCCTCAACTTAATTGTAATAAAGGTCATAAGAGTCTCAAACTATTAAATAAGGATTAGAACTTCCGTGATTCATGTAAATGATGATATAAATAAGGACCAAAAGTTCCTTATGTCCATACTCAAAATGGTTTAGCAGAAGCATTTATTAAGCGGATGAGATTAATTACCCACGCTCTGCTCATGAAAACAAAATTGCCAATTTTTACATGAGTACATGCTATTTTGCATGATGCGGTATTAGTTCAGTTGAAATTTGTTACCAACCATCAATACTTCTCAGTACAACTCGTGTTTGGGAGCCAGCAAAACATTACACATTTATGAGTTTTTTGGTTGTGTTATCTATGTGCTTATTGCACTGCCACAACGTACTTAAATGAGGCATCATCGCGGATTGGGCATTGATGTTGAATACCATCTATCATCCAATATTTAGAACCCTTGACTGGGGATATGTTTACCGTGTGGTTTGCGGACTATCATTTTGATAAGACAATTTTTCTGCCGTTAGGGGGAGAAAATAACATCGTTCCCAAAGAATGATGAGAAAAGACCGTTCCAGAATAACGAAGAGAATTTGTCATATTTTGATTCATGAAGCAATCAATGTGAAAATGAAGTAAGAATAATTGAATGATGCAATGATGTGTCAATCAAATGCCAGATGCATTCAATGATGCAATGAAAGTGATGAAATCACATATCCTTGCTGCAAATGTGCCTACAAGAATTGATGTCCTCGTTGGATAAAATAATAAAGCAGTAAATGATTTATCTGTTGCACGCCTGAAGCGTGGCAGACCTTCATACTCAAAAGGTTCAATTCTTCGAAAGAAGAAGAATATGTCACTACTGAACTATTGCATTCTCGAAGCATAACTGTTGCATGCCGGAAGCATGATAGCCACATGGATACACGTCCCAGAAAGGACAATCTGCAGACATGGGAATGTTGATGTCTCATGCATGAAGCATGATAGACATATAGGTTCCAATGACTCAATTCCCGGAAGTGGAGATAAAATCCAAGCTCCATAATGCTCCAGAAGAGGTTATGATCCGCATTCTCTAAATTATGACTATCCTGGAAGAGATAGTGTAATGCCCTTGAAGATGCAATGCATATCCAAAAGAAATGAAAAGCTTTTTATGCATGCGCATGCACATGAGAATATGGGATCACGAATTGATGATAACCAATGATAATTTTGGTTTTTACAAGTAGCTACTAAATTCATCAATGAGCTATGTTGATATTGAGTCCCATTCTTTTCGTCAACAAAATTTATTGGCCAAAATGGAGAAAGGCAATTCCATTACAATTTTGTAAGAACGTGGAAAAATGGACCTATATACTTAAATACAATACAAATAGCCAAAAGTTGTTGAACCTAGAACGTTACATATAGTCATTTGTAATACAGTGAAATACACTCACATGATATGACACAAGGTTGTAAATGAGTTTATACGAATGGAGAATTATATACAAAGGGTTGTAAGTTGCCCACATCATATCTCCATAAGTAAATCCCTCAAGTATACATGGGAGCAAATTGCTCTGTATAAATCCAAAGTAAAATGTGTCATGAAGTGTAGAAAATCCCTGAAAGATTCCAATTGCTTGAAGAAAGCCCCTGAAGGGTAAAGCATACAATATGTACTCAATACCAGTGTATGGTATAAATTGCCTTAGTGAGTACTATCATTATGATATTGTTGCAACATACTAAAATCTCTCGCAAAAGTCGATGATTTTAGATTGGAACTCCTAAAGAGTTTAGAAAAATTATAAAGTGTTAAAGGAAATATTGTCACGAGTTACAGATCGAACAATATGCCAACACGAATCTTATCCATGATGTTTATGATATTAAAGAATCATATGGATTGAAGATTATGAGTTGAATACTCAAATGATTTAGACACTAAGAATAATCATTTATCTTCACGAGGGTAAAGATAAATTGATATTTGGTCCAGAAGTACCACATCTTAGTGAAATATGTGCTTTATTGTATTTAGCACAATACATTGAATGAAATAAAGCTTATATATTAATATCTCCGAGAAATTACATACATACACATGAGTTAAAACAAACAAACAGGAAGGAACTTTCACAAATGTTGCTCATGTGAAGCTTCAGTACTCGGAAGTACCCCAGAAGGGGGAGGCACCAGAGGTTGATTATTTTGAGCCTCAATACTTGGTGGAACTCTAGACGGCTGAGACAATGGGTGTCTTTGGAATAAAGACTCGAACCTCTGATTGTCATTTTGAGTCCGACTTTCGGATTCCAGTAGCTGGTCGAGCTTTATTTTCATGCTCGTCGAGTAATTATTTGCAAACACGTGTAACACTCTATTCTCGTGCTTGAGCCCTTTAATCTCTTGTTTAAGACTTGCCACCTCAGCCATCAATGATTCAACTTGGCAAGTTCGAGCAAGTAGGCGTTGGCCCATATAAGAAATAAAGCTCGCACACTGAATACTAAGAGCCAATGAGTCTTGAACGGCCGACTCATCGGACCGGTTTGAAAGGATTCTGTTATCCTTGGGAGTGAGAAGATTCCTAGCCACCACTGTAGCAGTTATGTCATTCTTCATCACAGAGTCCCCAACGTAAGAGGACCATTAGAAGATAAGAAGGATGTGTGCCATATATTATCCTGACGTGGCTCGTCTGTATCACTCCTAAGACTCAAATCTAAGCAAATGTTAGATGGGCAAGTCATTTTCATAAATGATGAAGGAAAAAGGAGGTCAGATAAAATCTCAGAAGTGCAAGAAGGGAAAATTCTATAGGCAGCAGTTTTCTGAGTGTATATTTTGAGCACAATTGATGTCTCTATAAAAGAAGAGGCAACAGGGCCACTTGTTCAAAAATCGAAGAGACACCACTATCCGAATTTCAAAAGCCAGATTTTCCTTAATAAAGTTCGTTGGTCCTTTTCAGACGCAATCTCAGCTTTTCAGATATCACGTGCAACTTCGTTAAAGATCTCTGACAAAGTTAAAAACGCGTGAATCTTATTATTCTAATTACACCACAGTTGCTGACAAGAATAAAGGCACAGCACCACTACCTGCTATTGGGAAATCCCTATATATGTCGACCTCCATCCTCCATAACAAGGTAGACCTACAAGAATACCTAACTCTTCATTCTCTCCGAGAATGCATCTTCAACAAAGTATCTTGAAATACTCATTTTTCTTCATCTCAGAGAATATCTCTTCAAACAAGTCACACCAGAGCAAAAGTATCTCATATCATCAGGGTTGAAAGCAAGGGTATCTCATATCATGATTTCCCTTGTCTTTTTTCTTTGTTGTTGTTCTTACCTGCAAAACAAAGAGAAAGAGAGCAATCAGTCACCACGTGGAATCAAACTTCCGATCTGGAACTGATTGTCTGGAACCCTTCCCTGATTGCTTACCTAGCATTGCTCTCGAATAATCATCTTTAATTGTTGATATGATGTTGGAAGCTGACATGCATGATGAGTTGCTGAGAAGTGATGTTCTGAATGACCATTCAAATGTAAGGGTTGCATTCCACTCCTGCATCAGGGGACAAATACTACAAGAGAAGATGCCACACATGTATGGGAAAAATCAAGGAAAATAGCACTTCTACAAGGGGAACAGATAAGGTAAGTGAAAATGAAACATTGAAGCATGTGGAGACAAGCACAACAAAACACGTGCCGATTCATCCTCGATGGAGCCGAAGATCACTTGTCACATGGAGCTGCTCGTGGTTCCATTTCATTCAAGAACAAGTCCCAAGTACCTTGAAGGAATCTCAAGTTTGATTCAAGATCAAGTGTCCACCACATTTGAATCAAATTTAACTCCAAATAAAAGGAGTAAATTCAGACCTTTGGAGGAAGTCTAGCAGAAGGCCCTCCAGCCCAGTTCAAGACCAAGCCTGTGGAAAGTCAACAAGTACAACAGATGTGTTACTACTCATCAGGGGGAGCATCCAAAACAGATTGAGATTTTAACGAGTCAATCGAAGATTTGTGGCCATCCAAGAGGAAGTGTTGTAAACATTGGTGGCTGGCCACTAAATGATGTAATGGATGACTATATCAACGACTTCAAAGCATTGTAACTTAGCTGGCAGCAAGACAGCAAACACTATCATCTATGCCTATAAAAAGGAATGTTGAGGAATGGAGCAAAGACACAGAAGTCAAAAGGCTCACGGGAGAGAGAAAGGAAAGGAAAAAAGAGAGAAATGAGAGGAAGAAGAGAGGAGAGAATAGAGAAATTTATCTTTGTACTCCCATTATTCCAAATTATGATGAAAGCACTACTGCTGCTCTAAGGATGTACTCCAGTCACACTGACTGTAAAGGAACCTCGTAAATTTTGTGTCTTATTTATTCCACTGCACACACGGTCGATTTTACAACAAGTTTCACCATTACGCATTCATAATATAAAGTAGGGTAAACTGCCAATTTAGTCCTTAAATTATCACCTTAGTGAAAATTAGGTCCCTAAACTATTTTTTCAGAAAAATTAGTCTCTGAATTATAAAAATCTGCCAATTACATTCCTAATGTTATATTCGAAGCTACTATATTCAACTTTCCGTCAATTTAAGTCACGTTACTTGCATGTGATACATATTGGAGGGTAGATTGATAGTTTTTCATAAAGAAATAGTGTATGGAGTTAACTTTGGAGGATAAATTTGTAGTTTTTCATAAAGAAATAGTGTAAGTTAACTTTTGATGGTAAATTAGACATTAAATTCGCAACTTATATGAAATGTTAAACACTTATAGACGGGAAAATGATGGTATTACACTCTAAAGTGTGTCAAGTGACTTAAGTTGACGAAAAATTGGATAAAATAGTTTTGAATATAATAGTAGGGATGAAATTAGTAATTTCTAATGAATTTAGGAACTTATTTTACCAAAGAAATAATTCAGCGACCTAATTTTCACTGAGGTGATAATTGAATGACTAAATCGGCACTTCATCCTATAAAATATTTGAGAAGAAACTGCCCGTTAACATTAAGCATCAACCTTGAATAGCCAAACTCTTGTCGTATCTAAATTAATTGATGATGGGTTTCCTATTTATTCCAATATAAACTTCGTTCTTAATACGCAAGTCCCAAATTGAACGTGGCAAACATACAGTTACTTTAGTCTTTATCACAGCATCCACCACCCACGGTCATTACGCGGCAAGTCCAGCTGTCGCCACGTGTCCCGGCATCTCCATCGTCGTCCTTGCCGACACGCCCTCCATTTACTTAGAACCCAAGGTTTCTCCTTCCCTAATCTGGCAGTTATATCTTCCCCAACCCCAAATCCACCAACGTTCAAAATCTCAGAACCCACTTCTTACCAACTTAAGACCAACCTCAGGCCATGTCCGCTTCAAAACCCACTTCTTACCCATCGGTCGACATGAACGACCTCGCCGAGAACCTCTTCCCGGAAGACGACGCTGTTTCAACAGAAATCCCAGTCACCCATTCCTCCGAGGACCTCCTGGTCAAAATACCAGGCGCTATCGTCCACCTTATAGAGAAGGACTCGAGCATCGAACTCGCCCGCGGCGAACTCACCGTCGTTGGTCTCCGGCAGAACGGGAATGTAGTCGCTGTACTCGCGCGCGTGGGAGACCAGATTCAGTGGCCGCTGGCGAAAGACGAACCCTCCGTGAAGCTCGATCAGTCCCACTACTTCTTCACTCTTCGGGTCCCCGCAAATGGGTCGCCAAAAAGAGGCGAAATTGACGACTCGACCGGGAAGAGAGGCGAATTCGAGTTGCTGAATTACGGGTTGACTTTCGGGTCAGCGGTGCAGGAGGGTTTGCTGAGGGACTTTGATCAGATTCTGGGGAATTACAGTTGTTTTTCGGAGGGGAAGGTTGAGGGGGTGGGGAATTGGGAGGTTTTGGACGCGAAGGGGGAGGAGGTTGGCGATAGGGCCGCGGCGTACTGGACTACTCTGGCTCCGAATGTGGAGGATTACAGCGGGAAATGTGCGCGGTTGATTGCGGCGGGTTCGGGGCAGATGATAAGGGGAATTCTGTGGTGTGGGGATGTGACAGTGGATAGGTTGAAGTGGGGGAACGAGTTCTTGAAGATGAGGATGGGATCCACTTCGCCATCGGAGATTAGTCCGGAGGCCTTCAAGAGGATCCAAAGGTGTGTTTTTTAATTAAACAGAATTGTTTTTTAAAGTTTTTGCGTCTGCCCGTTTGATTTTGGTAACAATTATGATATTTATTAAAAGAAAAAAATACGTCCATTTCCGCCTTAAATTCCTAAAAAATATTAATTTTTTGTGGTAGTCGGTATTGGAGTTTTTTGGTAGGAGAGGGTATCAAATATGTAGGGGGCGGTCGAATTTCTTCAACTCCTCACGTGCGAAATGGTAGAAGATCCCCTTTAAGATGACTGATGACTGCTTAAGACCGAAAGGCGTGGTCCAAGAGAAGCCCGCTCGGCAGCTGCTGGGTTGGGTTGAGTTTCGATGATCGAGTATTAGTTCTCAGTGTTGTCAAACTTTGATACTAGAACCACCCTGTTTTTAGTATGCAGCAGTACAAGGCTAACATCCTATCATGTATTTGCAAATTTCAGGGTTAAGAAGTTGACCAAGAGGTCGGAGAAAGTGGCCACTGGGATCCTTTCAGGGGTTGTCAAGGTATCTGGATTTTTCACGAGTTCGATAGTTAACTCTAAAGTGGGGCAGAAATTTTTTAGCCTTTTGCCTGGAGAAATCATCCTTGCTTCCTTGGATGGATTCAGTAAGTCCTTTGTTTGAGCTGTACATGTTTTGTTTTTGGATTTTGATATTTGAGATATGGAGGTGCTGAGCATGAAATTATGTAAGTTGGAGTGGAATACCAAGTTTGCTGTTTGTGTTTGAAAACACAGACAAGGTCTGTGATGCTGTGGAAGTTGCGGGAAGGAATGTCATGTCTACCACATCGGTCGTCACCACTGGGCTTGTTTCACATAGGTAATTCTTAATGTCACCATGAACTTTTACTTATTTGATCGAATCCTTATCAGTTTCAGTAGTTTTGATCACTATATGGTGTAGTATCTTGTCCGGTAACGGGCCTTAAAATTTCACGATGGTGTTGGTTCCTTTTTGTTTTTGGCCATAATGATTAGACGAGATTTTCCCTTTTGTTTCCATATATATATATTTATATTGTCAACTAAGGGAATCAAATGGCTGACCTACATGCGATGTGTTCTTCATTGCAGGTACGGAGAACCGGCAGCGAAGGCCACGAATGAAGGGCTTGATGCCGCAGGGCACGCTATAGGGGCAGCTTGGGCTGTGTTCAAGGTGAGGAAGGCTCTGAACCCGAAGAGCGTGATCAAGCCAACAAAGCTTGTTAAAGCTGCTGCTGAATCCAAATCCTCGTCCAAGTTGAAGTCCTCAAAATAACAAGTGATATGCCTCTCTTGATAGCTGTTTGGGTTTGTAAATGAATGGATTTCTCCAAATTTATGTTCCTTTTTTGTCAAAGTCTGAAAATGGAGTATGGAGTGTGTGTATCTAAAATACGAATGAAAATAGTAATTCTGAGCCTTTGCATGCATCCAAGCAAGTCTTCTGAGAGATTCCACAATCAACATGGGAGGATCGACAAATATGCATATTGGTGGTCTCATCTTTTAAATTAGATTGAACATGTTGTATTCATCTGCGCAGAATTTGGCATACACGATGGACCAGAGCAGTCTCAGTATGCATCTCTTTTAATGGTTCATGATCGAATTTCCTTGCTCGTAAATTTAGCGCAGATTAGAATACAACACATGAAATGATCATATCTTCATCTGCAGCGGATTTGATTCTCTTTGTCAGTGTTCACATTGCTTAAAACAGGATTTTGATGTTTTTTTTCCTTTTTTTTTTTCTTTTTTTGGCGAGCTATCAGATTAAATCAATTAAATAAAAATAACAGGGGTATGTTGGAGGCTAATAAGGGTGTGTGTTAGCTCTGGCCATGGTGCGGTATCGTATGGTGTGGGGGTGGAACCGAAACCGAAACCAAAACCAAAAAACATTTTGGTATTGATTCGGTTCAGTATCATGGGGTGTAGCAAATTTTACAGGTTTTTTTGTTTTGTTTGTGTGGGCCCAATTTTGGGTATTGGGCTGAAGAAGGATCCTGGTAGTTATAAAAAAGTGTCCTGCTAGTGTGATAAAGAACATCACAATGAGTTGGACCCCAAATTCCATTTCATCCAAAAAACATGTTCTCACTAATTAAAATGAGTTCGACCCTAAATTCCATTTCATCCATTCAAATATTGGCATTAGTACAACCAAATGTTCAATTAAACATTCAATAAACGTTCACAACCAAGAATTTCATCCATCCATCCATCCATTTCTTGCAAGATGCAACCATTCCATTTCATCCATCCATTTCATGCCACATCAAACATTCAATTAAATGTTCACAACCAAGCATTATCAAACGAAATGTTTTATGAAATTAGTACAACCCAAATGAAAAGCAAAGTTCAAGTTCGAGTAACCATAATAAAGTCATACAAAGTTAAGTTGGTTATGTGAGTTGTACATCTCACATGTAAATACTCCCCACTCAAAATGGCTTTGAATTTCCCACCTATTCATCTTTGACCTAAGTGGATCCAATGCAACTATTTGCGAAGCATTGTCAACCGTGACTGTGAGTACTTTATTTATGCCCCATTCAAAAACAAGTTTCAATCAACTTAGCTATTATGGTTTCGTAGTGGTTAGGAATAACACAAAAATTAATAATCCTCTTGTGCATATTCCATTCTTCATCAATAAAGGGTGCGGTGAGGACCATATAATTCATGTTTGAATGCTTGTCCAAGTGTCCGTGTAAGAGAAATTCGGTGAGCATTCAATTCTTTCTTCAAACTAGCCTTAGATTAGTCATACATTCTTAAAAAAGCTCTAACAAGAGTCATCCTAGAAAGCACACAAAGCAATACAATTGCAACACTAGAAAACCTATCGAACCCCATCTTATCAACGGTATCAAAGGGCATCTCATCAATAACAATCATATCTACACATCCTTCCAAACAATCGAATTGGTTAAACACCCTTGCAACCAACTTTTTACCCGCTTTCTTATCCCCAAAAAGACTTTATTTTTATTTTTATTCATGTTCACGGGGCACTGTCTAAATTTTCTTTCAAGATGTTTTCTCATACCGGATGTCTCATTTACAATTGGATCGGTTGTATAATCACCTGCGTTTCTTCTATCTTTGAGGCGATAGATACATTTAGCTCTAAGTTTTACTTCTTCAACCATTAACGTTTTCCCGTTTTCATCTTTTACAAGATTTCCTCCTTCATCTTTGACGCTGACTAGGGTCTTAACCTCATACGATTTAAAGTGCTCTCCAACCCAACTACGTTTACTATCTAGGAGATGATAATCACTTACCTCATCTTCTTCACCATCTCATTCACTTTCAAGTTCAGCCTCACTTTCGGCTCCTCCCGATTAAATTTCTTCCAAATCCAATGGCTCCTCCACGGGGTCCGAAACCTGCAATAAACAATCACACACAAATACAATGGAAATGAAGTTAGCATATGCATAATATTTGAACCTAATTTAAAAATCCAACGACTGATAGGACGAATAAGCACTGACTAGCAAGCATATATCAACACAGTTACATTCAGAAGAAATATTGTAATTTAGCAGTACAACGTGACAAACAAGTTTACTTATTGATGTATTGATTGATTTATATGCAGGATATGTGTGTGAGAGAGGATTTGAAAGAAAAACAAAATAGCACCACGACCCTTAATGCTCCCACGGATCGACCTGACTACTAAGTTTTATGGACGCCTACTTTGGGTACAACCAGATAAAGATGTACGAGCCAGATACGGAAGCAACATTCTTTGCTATTGACCGAGGTATGTACTGTTACAAGGTTATGCTCTTTGGTCTTAAAAATGCAGGGACAACATATCAAAGACTTGTCAACCGAATCTTCAAAGAGAATAAATACTTAAAGTCCATATTAAATTGTTACTCCTAATAGAAATTAAATAATTATTTAATGCTATTGTCCACAAATACATAATTATAAAACTAATTTATTTGTCCATAACATCGAAAGAAAAAAAACTACCCTACTGGTGGTGCTTCTCTATGTCGGGCTACGTCATACTTCCACTGCCGGTAACGCCTCTTGAATATATCACCACAAATCTCATCAGGTTCGGCTCCGTTTCATCAATAATATACCACTCCATTTATGCAAAAAATAATTCAAAATTAAACATTATAATATATTATATAATAAAAATAATTACTAATTTATTAACTCCCACTTACTGCTTAGTCATCCAATATAGACTTCTTCAGATCCTCTGACACCTTTTTCCAAGATGCCCACTCGGCCATAGGACATTTGTTCCGCAATACATACCCAATCTCGTGCGCAAGTTCAACGTGAGACTCCCTGTCAGATCCCCTGAAATCATTCAAATTGATTCGTTTGCGCTAGTCATTATTTCCTCTTCTACCACGTGTATGCGTAATCTTTGCCTTCTTTTCTCTAGATCCTTCTCCCTCACACCCCTTACTCGTACCACTGGCGGAATTAGCCATTGTACGAACTAGGACATAAGGGGTTTGGGGCAAAAGAAAACCAGGGACCTTTGCGTGACGTAGTAATTACATTGGTTGAAACATTCAATTTGCCATTTTCAAAGCACTTTGCGCGAAGAAGGTTTCACCGCGCAAGATACTAAAGAGACGGACCTTTCGTCGCGCAAAGGCTGCAGTAATCACATTGCGAGAAACGTTCAACTTGCAATTTCAAAGCCCTATGCGTGACGAGATGTCCTCGCACAATATTGTAGTTGGAAAATCTTCGTCGCGCGAGTTGTTGGCACCAAAAACTCACCTTACCCGCCTTTTTTCTTCCTCTTTGTGCAATGAAAGTATGTCCTCCTCGTGCAAAGTTGTATTGCGCGACGCAATTTTTTGTCGCATAGGTTGTTTTACTTTTTTTTCGGGGGAAGCTATTTTTGGGCAATCGTTGGCTAAATTCGTCGCGCAACTGTAAATTGTGTGACGAGATTTGTTTTGTCGTGTAAATAGTTTTTTCTACTAGTGTCTATACATTGGTCCAATCTGACCTTCTCTAATCTCCAATTGGACTGGAGTTGTCTCTTTCCAACCTCAATCTAATAACTTCAGTGGAAATATTCCAGCAAAAATCGGTCTCTTGATAAAACTAAGTTTAACAAATTAATAAAAAAGCCAAACTAAAACAAAGTAAAATTGATACCAGATGGAGTTTCCTGTTTAAAGAAAATAGGAACAGACTCTACACTAACTAATTAACCAAGAGTGCTCTAAGCAAATGGATATATTCTACAACTTTTAATATATCTCACTGATTGAAATTTTCCAACTCTATTACTTTTAAAAGATTTGTTGTCATATTGATCATTGGTTAGATCAGAAGAAATATCCAATATGCAATGATTCTTTTGAACCGTCCGAATTTCTTGACCTTTGAACTCTGGACAATAATATCCGAAAAAGATCTCCAATCCTTTATTTCTACCACACGAAAAGGCTGTCAAATGCTGGAAATACACAAAGCATTCATGTCTCTTCCCCAAGAATTTTCAAAGAACAGAAACATTTTACAAACTCCACCAAAACCATGTACGAGCAAACTTGACTGGCTGCGCACACTTTTTGACCGTGAAAAAACCTCTTTTGTGATCAATGCCTTTGGAACCAAGGCACCAACCCGTCTGACTAGTGCCTTTTGAAAGGTTATTATCAATTTCTTGCTCTTCTCAGCTTCCTATTCAAAACTTTGTGGTTGCATTTGCATATATGAGTTCACATGAGTTTGGCTAAACTTTTGGACCGAACCCATGTCATAATAAAGAGAACCTTACATATGATCTAAACAATACGTTCATGATGTAAAATATGCATATAATCGAGGCTGGAATGTATCATCTTATTCTTATAGTATTCATTACATGCAAACTGCTAATTACATTCCAGATCAAAGATATACACATTTACGTAACTATATATAACACTCATCGCGAAATAAAGTCGAAGATACATCTTCATGTTCGTATAGCATTCATCGCGTTAAATCGGCATATATTTGAAGTTAGAGATAATTTTCCATGTTCTTATAAAACTTATCACGTAAAACTTGCATACAATCAGAAATGAGCGTTACAAGAAAGTCAGGATATATCTCGATGACGACCAAGACTTTCCCCATAATACCCCTATAGCTAGGCAGTCACATTCACATTCCTTTGATATGAATGTGATGATGATAATCATGCCCACTTGAGTCCTGACCCAACCTTTTGACAACAATCTCAGTCGGTCACACGGATTTCTCGATCCCTTTAACCTGCTCTCCCTCCCCCACCCCCCCCCCCCCCCGCGCGGCTCTCTCTCTCTCTCTCTCTCTCTCACTCTCTCATACCAATAAACATTAATTTAACCTCTCTTTTTTTTGAAAACTTAATTTAACCTTATTTGGCGAAGAAATATGTGATGCCTCCCCATCGCATGGACCTCTGATATTTAATGTCTTCAATTTTCCACACACATGGAACTGACTTCTCTTCAATAAGTTGAGACTTGAGATAGAGCTACTACTAAAACAAAAACTCCTCATGTCACGTTTTAACACATTTTTCGCCAAAGTTACGAAAATAATACTATAAAGATTAAATTTTTATATGACCATTCTCGTTTTTGGTTAAATATTTTCTTACTGTTTTTGTTTCTAGGCTTAAGTTTGACATATATAATTTAGGGCTGGTTTGGGACTGTGGTGTTTTTAAAAAAAAAAAATAGCTTATTAAAATCTGAAGCATCAAATGTGTTGATAAAACAAAAAAAAAAGTGTTTTCTTAAAAAAACTGTTGTCAATGATAGTATAAAAGCATAAGCAAGGTCTACCATGCTTCTAAAAAAAATTGTTTTTCTTTCAAAATATAGTAATCAGTGCCCATTTAATGAAATTTTCAAATGACAAGCATTGTCACATCCCGGCCCAGGGCGGATCACTTCCTGGGCCCGCTCCACCACCGTAGCACGATATTGTCCGCTTTGAGTTTACCATTCCCCTCACGGTTTTGTTTCTGGAAACTCACGAGCAACTTCCCAGTGGATCACCCATCATGGGAGTGCTCTGGCCCCCTTCTCGCTTAACTTCAGAGTTCCTACGAAACCCGAAGCCAGTGAGCTCCCAAAAGGCCTCGTGCTAGGATAGGAATATACATTTAAGGATCACTCCCCTAGGCGATGTGGGATGTTACAAGCATACCCCCACATATTTTACAAAATTACAACCATTACCTCTACATTATTTTCTTTGACAATTAGTATATCACATTAAATATCATATCATTTTTAGTTATTTAACATAGTCACATCAATTTATATAAAAATTTGTCAAACACTCTGGCACTATTTTTTTTGTTAAAAGCACTTTTACAAAAAAAAAGTTTACCAAACACTTAACAAAATTATTTTACAGCTATTTATTTTCACAGCACAGCAAAAATAATTTTTTTTTTTAAAAAAAAAACACAACAATACCAAACTACCCCTTAGAGACCCATAGAAAATTTTCGGCAAAAGTTTTTTCTTAAAACTAATTTTAACATATATAATTTAGGGACCTGTAGAAATTTCATTTTTGTAAAGCATGAGTGGAAGGACTTGGTCTTGAAGGGTCCTTTTCCTCTTCTTGTTTTTTTGTTTGTTTGTATTTTTGGGTATTCATTTGTTAAAGCATTCTTGATTCTTCAGATGATTGAAGTTTGGCATTGAATAATCCACCGTTATTTACTTAATCATATTTAGGCACCTACCCATTTGTTTGGTATACAATTTTCTACTTACTATTTTGCTCACTCACTTTAATTTTTGTCTTTTCCCTGCATATATTTATATAGACGTCCTATTCCATTTGACTCATATCACATACCTTACAATTACTTAACTTATCCTTTTGGTCCAAATGGGCAAACCGACGGCCAGGATTTAGATACCGGAAATACACCGTCATCACCCTTCCATTTTGCCCAACTTTCAAATCATTCTTTATCTGCAGATGCAATGTGGGCCACCCCATTGCTACCCTTTTAACTTTTTATACATTTTGATATTTGATCATTTGTATATTAATTAAGAAAATGTTCTCTTTGTCAAGACAGTGTATGTATTGTTTATGTTGTCAAATTTGCTTCAATCAGTCTAGAATTCTAGATTGTTGGTCATTTGAATATTTAGCCCAAAATGATGTTCTGATTAACATAGATGTCAAATATTTCAAGAAAAATACTTTTCTTACGCTCCTTTTTTATTTTGTGCACGCTCCTATTTAATTATATTTTTTAATTATCTTTGATTTATTTAATCTACACGTCATAAATAAATAAAAAGGTGAGCATGCGAGGGTTTTTTTTTCTTTTTATAAGGCACTTCTCTATGAAAGAGAAGATCCTCTCCAATGTTAAAATTAAGATTTCTATGAAAGTACAAGTGGGGCTTCTTCGCATATGAGATTAGATATGGTTCAAAACTCGTATCTAGATTTCGAGTGGATAAAACTTTTTAAGTCAGACTAAACAAAATTGTACTAAGTGTTAAGCCGCTTCATCACTTTTAAACTCAAATATGAGAATTTAGATGTATTGCATTGTAGACAACCTAATGCATCAACGATTCAATATGATAGACATCTCCCTCTTTTATTTTTTATATATGTTACATGTGTGGAGCTAAAAATAATCGAGAAAAATATGGAGGCGACACGTGGATTCTAGGGTCAAAATGACAAAATTACCCTCGATGCATACCGAAACTTCTACGCGCAAGCAGCGGACAATCATGGGTCAATTAAGGTCAAAAGTAATCAAAATAGGTATTTATTCAAAACCTATTTCATCCATCCTCATCAAATCTTCCTCACAAGGTAACTCCCAAATTATTTCTTCCAAATTATATTAGTTAGCTAATTAATTGATTTATCACTCAATTAATTTATTAATTAGCTAATTGATTGTAATTAACACCAAAAAAACACCAAATGTTGCCAGTCCCCATTCTCCTAATAGGGCCGGCCACACCCCTATAAATACCACCTCATTTTCTTCAAAAACCTAAGTTGAATCCTCTTGCAAAATTCTCTAAATTCTCCACACACTTTTCCCTCAAAATTCTAACTTTGGCATCAGAGGTTCTTCGTGTCAAAGCTCCCCCATTCATCGTGGGCGCGTGAGGCTCTTGGCCTTGACCTAAGGTGTTAATTATTTTTGCAAGTGCATTTTCGTCCAAGAACAAGAAGGAAGAAATTTGCATCCACAAATTGGTGCTTTCATTGAGAGCTTGAGTCACACACTCATAAACGACTCTTGCATTCAAGGTTTTTCGTTTTCTTGTTCATTTGTAGATTTTTCGTACGTTCTTATTCTTGGAATTTTAATTTCTAAAAATTCTTTGATAAAACGTAAAAGAAAAGTACAATGGCAAGAGATTCGGAAACCTTGACGAACGGAAATTCCAACGTTCAAGAATTAAGATCGCGACGATCTATAAGGCTCAACATAACGATGAGTGGAGCGGCACCATCCCCACGGGGCACCACTGTAGCACCCACCATGGTGGCCACCCACGACAAAACCCACGGTGCCAAGGTCACAGCCCAAGCCGTGCCACTTCAAGCTTTAAGGGCCCAAGCCCTAGTAGAGCGGACCCGAGCCACCCAAGCCCAAGCTGAGTTGGCCCGAGCCGCCCAAACCAAATACGAGCCCAACACGTTGCCAAACCGAGCCCTAGCCTCGCACCCACGTGCGCCAAGCGTCAAGCAGCCCACTCCCGTGGCCCAGCCTACTCCCGCGGCCCAACCCACTCATGTGGCCTTCAAAGCAGTTCCCATCGGTTCAAGATTGGTTCAACCATCCCTGGTTCATATTTATGGGCCTACGCTTGAACCGGGGGCATTTTCACCATATTTCTTCGCAAATTTGACGTTTCCCAACTCAAATCTCCTGCCCAGAGTCTACCACACTTCCACTGCTCAAGGAGACGCGTTCCTTCCAAGCTCTTCCAACCCAAATGGAGAACAACATTTGTCTCAACAAGTCATAGAGTTGACGAGCGCCCTCGCACAACAGACGACCTTGGTGAATCAGCTCTTGCAGTGCACCGACTCCATGTTGACAACAACTGATCACTCATGCACTTCAAAAGAAGATCACGCCCTTCTTAGGGACTCATCACATGAATTTCACCCCTCGATGGACCAACCATGCTCTCCAGTACGAGAGGGTAAACTAGTTCCCCGACACCCACATGGGTCCGCTCTCCAAAGCGGGAGGATACACTCTACACTCAGAATATCCAGACGTGGATGAGCCGAGCTGCCCTAGTATAACTAGATGTATGATGGCTTGCGTCAGGATTCCTAGAAGTAGCCACAATGGTCTTTTTCAAGGCTTAGCTAACTGAAGGATTTTGGGTTTCTTGGCCTAATCCGCGGGGAACCGAGCCTTAGAGACGGAGGGGGTACATTACGTAGTACGCCCAATGGACGGCTACCCTGGAACCCTAAAGCTGCTACCGAGTGCACTAAGGTAGCCTATGGCTTACCCTTCGAGTAGTAAGTCGCGTTAAACTTATACAACCGTCGTTTCTGTGAAAGGTTAAACAAGTTAACGCGCACATACGAAGCTCCATCCATTGCCGACATGCTACACAGTTGATGAACTTCATTTCTGCCAAAGCGCGGAACGACCTACACCAAGTCCTAAAGTGTTGTGACACTTACTATGCAACCTACGAAATTGGAGAAAGGTAAAGTTAACAACCAAATGGTCATGCAGACTTTTATGTATCTGTAAGTAAAGCGTCCGACTGCCGACCCTATGACTAACAACTTTGTAAAGTTCTACACCAACACCTACGGCTACATAGGCTACGCGGGCCTGTCTATTTATAGAAAAGTAGCATGCATGCCACTGGTCTATAAAGCCTAAGGTTAAGGCATGAACAAAAGAAGCGAAGATGGAAAAAAACGAAGGAAGCAAGTTTATTAAATTTTCTAGCAAAATTGATAAACAACTGGCAAAGACCAAAGGAGTTCAAGCAAAAAGCAACAAGGAAAACAAAGAAAATCCTAAAAACTACCTAGGAGACTACACTTCAGTAGCTTGGACGATCCACGACTACTCGGTCGCCACACCCTCAGCAACGGCACCATCCGGTGCTTCACCCTCAGCTGCTCCAGCCTGGGCATCAACTTATTCGACTGCTTCACCAATGAAAGCCTCGAAAGTAAAGGCGATTAAGTCATCTGGAGAAATGGAGAAGGTCTCGAAGTCTTCACCAGAAAACTCAAAGTCAGACGGCCGCCTAAAGAGATGGTCTAAATAACCCAGTTTGTAGAAATCAGCTTGACTTTGAGTAAGCGAAGCCTCGAACCCAGCCTTCTCACTATTCAACTGCTCATTCTCCTCGAGTAGACCAGCACGGACCCGCTACAGCTCCTCTATTTCCTTCTTTAGACTGTCATTGATCTTCAAAGCACCTTGGAGTTCCAACACTTGAGGTTCAAGCCCATTAACGACCTTCTTGAAGTGGATCACTTGGTTGTAAGCAGCAATGAATTCTTCATCCTTTGCGTAAACAACGGAGCGGAGCTCAGAGATAGCACGCTCAAGGTCTTGAATATGAGGTATGTAACACCCGATCTCCTTCTCTGCACTTTCATACTTTACTTGAATCACGTCAAGCCTAGTTTTCAAACCCACGATCTCTTAGCAAGCAGTCTCAAGCTGTAGAGAAGTGGGGGCAGAGATATTAGACCCCTTCAAAGAAGCAAACTCAGATTCCAACTTCTTGACTTTCTTAGCCGAGGAGTAAACTTCAGCTGCCACAGTTCTTGCCACCTCCTTGGTAGCCTTGGTATCTTCTTAATCAAGGAACATAGACTCGGCTGCTAGAATCCCCGTTTTCTGCATCATAGCCAATAGAGCAGTCCTCTTATACTCAGCTGTATGCTTCGCAAATGAACTTGGGCCAACAACCCCTTTAACGCCATCAACAAACTTGGCACACACATCCATGTCCTCGAGCATATTTGGTCTCAAAAGCGCACAAATCTCAGCAGCTTTCCCGGAAACAGACTTGGTAGATTTCTCACAACTGCCCGCATGAACAGTCTCATTCTTCTTAGCAGACGAATCGGTCTCAGCAGCAGAGGGAACAGGTTTTGGTGCCACTTTAGCAGGCAAAGGCACTTTGTCACTCTTCATAGTAGCAAGCCTTTCCAAAGGTGAACCGGACTTAGCCCAAGACGGACGTTTTGACACAAATTTTGGCACTGGAGGCACGGAGGAACTTCTACATTGAGCAATCTTGTCAGCAATCGAAGTAGCCACCTTTTGAATGGCAGGCGTTGCTGGCACGAATCTAGCAGCCTCATCCTTCTCACCCTTAGGAAAAGTCAAGTCAATCACAAGCTTAGGGGCAGCTGGTGAACCTTCGCGAGTAGCAGAAGAAGTCTTTGGCTTTTTCTTAGCTGGCATCTCTTGAGCAGGCGGGGAAGGTCTCTTTTTCCCACCTTCACTTACAGCAGGCTCCATTACGGAGATCGGACGAGCTAATGCCTCTGCCTTGATCCACTTTATCTCCTCTCTTAGGGCAGCCCACATTTCTCCCTACGAAGAGGACTAAGCAGCCAATGCCACTCACGGTACTCGGAATGGATACCCGGAGCGACATGCACTTTCTTCATGTCTAGAGAAATCTTAGGAGTTGAGCCAAACTCTGAATCTCCAAAAGTAGCAGAAGACATGCTTGAGGAAATTCTACAAAGACGTGAAGAAAATTTGTTAGACGGCTGCTTGCAAATAAAAAAAATAAAAAAAAGGAAAGGGCATGGCACAACAGGCCCCATGGCCCAAAAAGGCCTCTCGGCCTCTCTCTCTTTCCTCTCGGATGTGGGCCCAAGCCCATTAGCAAAAAAAAAACAACAACAATAGCAACCGGCGCATTAGGCCCCCTGGCCCAAAATTAAGGCCCAAACCGCAAGAACCCAACGACCATGCTAGGCCCCACGGCCTAGTTCGATTCCTTGGCCCAAAAGGCCTTTCGGCCTCCTTGCTTTTCTTTCCCAGGCACGGGCCCGAGCCCAACCTTCAAAGAAAAAAAAAAAAAAAAAAAAAAGGAGGCCTGCACCTCCCTAGCCCATCACCAGCGACCCGAGCTCCAGCCCAAACCCGAGTCGAAGCCACGCCAAGCCACACACAGCAACAACCTTGTCGTGGCTTCCCATTCAACTTTTCACACCTCCTTGACCCCCCTCGAGCCAAATTTCAAGCCCCGAGGCTCCCAAAAAAAATTTAGAAGACAAGAAAAATTAATTTTTCTTACCTTGAAGCGGTGTGAAGACGAAACAAGCAACGAAAGACGATCATTTGCACGGGCAAGATGTAGAAGATTGCTAGAGGATGGGGAACAAATATCCTCTAAGCTTTCTTTCTCTTGTAAGGAAAAATAAATCGCTCTCCAAAGTTGATTTAATAATCTACTTAAGGTAGACTTAAATAGGCTTTGAGAGAAATTTATTTCCCTTTTCTAGAATGATCTAATTTCTATGTTTCCTAAAGCAAGAAGATCTATACACCTGCTGCCCTTTCCTGCGAGCAACCCAACAGATGTGGGAGCATTTATGGAGCCAAAAATATGGAGGCGACACGTGGATTCTAGGGTGAAAAAGATAAAATTACCCTCGAGGCATACCGAAGCTTCTACACGCAAGCAGCGGACAATCATGGCTCAACAAAGTCAAAAGTGATCAAAATAGGTATTTATTCAAAACATCCTTCATCCATCCTCATCAAATCTTCCTCACAAGGTAACTCCAAAATTATTTATTCCACATTATATTAATTAGCTAATTAATTGATTTATCACTCAATTAATTTATTAATTAGCTAATTGATTGTAATTAACACCAAATGTGGCCAGTCCCCATTCTCCTAATAGGGCCGGCCACACCGCTATAAATACCACCTCATTTTCTCCAAAAACCGAAGTTGAATCCTCTTGCAAAATTCTCTAAATTCTCCAAACATTTTTCCCTCAAAATTCTAACTTTGGCATCGGAGGTTCTTCAGCCAAAGCCCCCCCCCCCCCCCCCCCCGCCGCGGCCAATTCATCGTGGGCGCATGAGGCTTTTGGCCTTGACCTAAGATGTTAATTGTTTTTGCAGGTGCATTTTCGTACAAGAATAAGAAGGAAGAAATTTCGTCCAAGAATAATAAGGAAGAAATTTGCATCCACAATATGAATATTATGTATGATTTAAAAGATAAAGCTAGAAGAAGAGTGGACGGCAAGTAGGGGGATTTATGAATAGGGATGACATGGGCAAAAGTAGACATGACATTCGTGTCGTGTTTCTCGTGTTCGTGTTGTTTTCGTGTCATACCCGATAGCTTAACGGGTCGTGTCGTGTAATACCCGTTAAACTAAACGGGTAATATGACCCAACTCGAAATCAACCTGTTAATATTATCAGGTAATATGACCCGACCCATTACCTGTTAAGAAAAATATCTTTTAAATCAATAAAAATGAAAATGAAAAACATAATTTGACCCAAAAAAATGTAAAACATAATACTAAATTAGTATATACATACTAAATTTCGGAGTTTACCCCTTCATGAAAGTTGTAAAGCTTTTCATTACGAGTGATTACATTTTTCACACTTCTACAATAATTATTATTAATTTTGCACTCGAATAAAAAACACTGTTCATGAGATTTGGAGGGTTTTAAAAATCTAAACGACCATGTAACCATCGTCTAAGCATTAAGGATGCAATTATGAACGTTTATTATGCTTTCACATCTTTCAGACTTATACATTAATAATTATGAATTTTGTTTATTTTGAACTCCTTTAAAAATACTATTCATGAGAGTTTGTATGGTTTTAAAAATTCAAACGATCATATACCCATCCTCAAAGCGTAGAGGATGCGACTACGAGCGTTTGCATATTTTTTCATATTTTTCGCACAAGTAAATTAATTATTATAATTTTTTTAATGTGTTTTGTCATATCCTGGCCCGGGGCAGATTACTTCCCGGGCCCACTCCACCACCGTAGCACGATATTGTCCGCTTTGGGCTTACCATTCCCTCACGGTTTTGTTTCTGGGAACTCACGAGCAACTTCCTAGTGGGTCACCCATCCTGTGAGTGCTCTGGCCCCCTTCTCACTTAACTTCGGAGTTCCTACGGAACCCAAAGCCAGTGAGCTCCCAAAAGGCCTGGTGCTATATGGAGATGGGCATGTACATATAAGACATAGAGGATCCACTCCCCTGGGCGATGTGGGATCTAACATGTCTGGTATTTTTAAATTACTTGATATTTTTATTTTTAATGTGTTTTATGATTTTTAATCTCAATCTTTGCCTATAATATACTATAAAAATAAATAAATAAATAAACTTAAATTTTAAAATTTATATAGGAAGTTTTTTTTAGTACTTTAAAAAATTAAAATCATCAAAATAACTTTTTTCTTATCGTGTCGAAACAGGTTACCCGCGTGTCACTCTCGTGTAAACCTGTTAATGACCCGTTATTAACGGATTATTATCGTGTGACCCGATAATGACCCTATTAATTATCGTGTTGATCCGAAACCTGTTATTTTCGTGTCGTATAAGAAATTACCAGGTCTAGGCCGAAGATGGTGAGAGGATGAGGAGAAGGTGGTGGAGAAGGACCCTAGAATTATAAATTTTTACCGTGAAAATAAGGGTGGTAGTGAAAAGGACATAAAGTTGACTGATTCTGAGATGGACTTTTGGGATCCATCGCCATCATCCGAGCGACCACCACGACCACCACCTAACAACTTCAGCATCCATCCATCTCGGCCACACACTCCTTTGGTTCATATCCTCTGCCTTCTCTCTCAACTCATCCGCCAATCCAATCCAATGCGAAGCTTGTGTCTGTTTGTACTTCGTATCCCACATTATTAATCATGTACCTCCCTCAACGCAGAGTTCTTAACCTATGTACCTCATTTTCCGCATTATTCGTGGCTACATGACTTTTTGTTAGAAGAGAAATATTTACATACAAAAGAGAAATTTAACTTTTTTGTATAGCACCTCATGATTGGTTTGGGATGTCACGCCATAATGACATCCTTGTTGGATGAAATCTTTATCCTAGGTCGATGCTAATTGATAAGCAAACAAACTCTCTCTCTCTCTCTCTCTCTTTGAGAAGCTGTAAAGAATTTCATCGATCACACAAACATATACAAGAAAGCACCAAATGAGTATATTTTTTCAATGATCAATCTCTTGATACAGAGATAAATTCGCAAAAGAAGGAAAACCTCTACACAATTACCACAACAAGAACCATGAGTCACTAATTAGATTTATCACAAAAACGACAAAAATAATAAACGTAGCAAACAAAATTCTTCTCCACGTCGATGCTAAAGTGTACAAGGAGTATGTAGAGATATTAGAAACGATTCACTTCATTCTCTGACTAGTATTCGTTATACTGTTGGACAACAATTGTGCATTACAAATTTTGTTGTTGTTGATCTTTAAGTAACTCTTATTATTCCTACCTTGATTCCAATTTCCTGCATCTTGAACATGACATGGTTACCTCTCTCATTAACCTATACGTCTTGAAGAATTAAGTTCTTTAATTTTATCTCTAACAATAAGAGATCGACTCTCTCATCCAAACTCAGATCTTCTTTGCAATAATCTAGTTTAAGAAGAAGTCCTGACCCAATTCTTGAGGTCAGATTTTGCGAAAGTCCAAATGTATTATTGATACTTTGCAACCCTAAAATATAAAAATATAAAGGGACTAATACAAAATAGCGTCACTTAGTACTACAGTCTAGATATATTATTCTTCACTTATAAGTAAGAGGTTTTAGATTCGATTTTCGTCAAAAGTAAATGTGAACCATATTATTGCTAGTCTATTGTGAGACTAAGCACACTCCATCTCTTCAATATAAATAATATCGTTTGTTAAAAAAGATCACAAAATATTAGCAGTAGGTAAAGGTTAGGAACGAAAATACAGATATAATGACGAGATATTATCATGTGTCCTAGGAACGCAAATTAATGTAGTATTCTCAACAGACGAGAAGCCACTTTCAAATTATAATCTAATCATATAGCTGCCTAGCCTGACATTTCGAACGTGCAAAACGGTCCTAGCTAGTCCCAGGGGTATCATTATAAATATAATTAAGATTAACTAATTATAATCATGTATGAATTCTTCTCATAATCTCGAAAAGATTAGCATGTTTTTAAGATTTGCAAGAGGGGACATAGCCATGCAAAAAAGGTAGACTGAAAGTTGGGTGCTTTTTGGTGTTTATTCATGTTATTTGAATTTAAACAAATTTTGAACATGCATGTTCACATGTTCTAGACATTAATTTAACTTTTTTTTGTTGAGAAGGATCATTGTTATTATCATTCTAAAATTATTATTTTACTCTAATTTTTTACATTTAATAATAGTGTAAAATAAAAAAATTTAGAATGCCAACGACCGTCCTGTTGTGAAATATTATTCATTAGGATATTAACGTGTGATTAAGAGAAGGAAGAAGAAGAAGTTAGGTTCGGAAGAACAAATAAGATTCAGAAGAAAATGACAGAAATGAAAAAGAAAGATAATAAAAGCAGGCATGTTATAGGAAGGACAAGTACAAATAATAAAATAATTAATTAGGTGAACTCGTTGTCGTTGAGGGTGAGTAGGCGTGGGGCCCAGAAAGCAGAGTGAAAGGTTGGAGGGCCCACCGCCGCAACCGCGCACATGAGAGCCTACGTCGGATGGCTGCCAACTACTGCCCGAAACCAGGGGAGTTGGTAGCGTGTTGGACACAGACCCTTTCCCTCTTTTAATTTTCAATGTAAATATAAAATAAATTAGACCCAGCGGAAAAAACAAAAAACATGGAAACCCTTTGCTCTCTCTCCATTTGCCCTTTCATCATCCACTAATTTACAAGCCTGTCATTAGTTATAGTTATTGGTAACTAGACTAATTATACCCTTTTCATAATTGGGTTGCTAAGGATGAGGATCCTCTTTGTGAGAATCCTAGCATCCTATACATTCATTATAGTAATCAGTTTTCGTTAGATACAATTTGTATTTAATTTAAATTAAAAAATTTAAAATAATTTATGACCGCACGATGTACGATGAACGGATATGATGTGAGAATTCTCATGATTCTTCACAAAGAGAATCCGGATGGGATCCAAATCCGGTTTCTAAAACTGAAAATGATATCCGCACCTTGATTTTCTTTTACACATCTTTGTTTATTTCGATCTCTTAAAGTATGTTTACTTAACAAATATATTAAAAATAAACAAAGAACTTAGAACTAGGAGAAATATGGAAAGGAATCCGATCAATTAGTCCCCCATAGTATTTGGTTACGGATTCTAATGAAAAACTTACAATTTTTTTTAAATTTCTTACGTGTAAATAAACGTAAAAAAAAGTTGTCCCGTGTCTTAATTTCCGTATCTTAATTTAATAAAATGTAATGGTGTCCAGCATATCCAATGAAATTGTCCTATACCCACTGACTCGACCCACCTCAAAGTCATTCCTAGCGATATCAACTCTTTGCAGTAGGACGATGTATTACTCAAAAGGTCCACTTTTATCGAAGGCGAAAAATCCTACACGCTATAGGTGCCCACTGCTCATCCCTTTTCAGTCACACGTTCACAATTGCCTAATGACGCATATATAATTGCAAGGATACCATATACTTAATTTGTTAAGTTCTTGATAACTCTTCTAACCTTGCATAATAAATTTCTTGCTAAACCTTTGTGTGGTCACGTTCTCCCAACCATTATATATAAAGTTTGATTAATTTTGGTTTATTTTGGGGTGAAGTGCAGGGCAATATGATGTGAACGTGAACCACTATTAGTTTAGTTCTTTACACATGTGGAGTCCTGCGATAGGACCATTATTCATATAACATGCACATTTTTGTCATTAAATTGGAAAACTGCTTGATCTAACAACAGTTGGGAAACAGTACCTTTTTACCAAACAAAAGAGGATGAGGATCGTCTCCTGATCCTTTTTGTGAGGATTTTATGGTCAATTCATCTTAATCGTTTATTGTAACTTTCATTATATACGGTTTGTATTCAATTTTAAATAAAAATTCAAGGATGACTAACGAACGGATATGATGAACAAATATTTAGAATCCTCACAAAGATGATCATACTCCAACAAAAGGAGCATATGGTTGAAAGCGATTATTAAATAATTGGGAAACCCTAAGGGTATTTAAGTAAAAACACATCCGAGGATCTAGAAGAAAGACCCACTAAAAAATAAAATAAAATAAAATAAAATAATTATAAGGGTCGGTGATGCATATGATGTTGGTGGAAGTTGAAGCCATTGAAACAATATATATAATTAAGGTGGAACAATAATTACCCTATTGAGTATTGATAGAGAGAGAATCAATACTTAATCATTAACTTAATTTAGTCTTTGGTAAGCAATTTTTTTTTCTTCGGAATTAATTAGTGAAAAGAAAAAAGATCTCATGGAAGCTTCCAATGCTTCTACCTAACACCTTTGAAAAGGAAAAAAAATTAAAGTGGCTCCTTTTCTAAGGGCCATTCGTTTTTTGTTCATCTTTCTTCTCTGGGAGATTTCGCTTTTGTATTTTGTCTGCCTCTGTTTTTGTTTTGCACTAATCTCTAAACTAAACATAATTACGTTGGTAATATGTCCATAACGCAATTATTAATCACTAATTTATATAGGGTTTTACTCGTGATTACTTATGTGATTAGGTGGTCACGGATTAAGTCTAAACCAGTAAAACAGAGCAAGAGAGTACCTACTAGACGAATTAATAAAGATTTGTTTGTTCTAGTCGGACCCAAAGTGACATAACATACCAACGAATATATGTATGTTGATAAAAATTGGAAGGTGGCTAAGACTTAGACCTGGCATTCGTATCGTTTTCGTGTCATACCGGATATCTTAATGGGTCGTGTCGTGTAACACCCGTTAAAATAAACGGGTAACATGACTCGACCCGAAATCGACCCAATAATATTAACAGGTAATATGACTCGACCCGTTACTCGTTACCTGCTACCCGTTACCCGTTACCCGTTACCCGTTACCCGTTAAGGAAAATATATTTTAAACCAATAAATAATCAAATGAAAAACATAATATTAAATAAGTATAAACATACCATATTGTCACATTCAAAACATAAAAACGCATTTTTCATTTAAGTATATATTTACATACCCAAAATAAGAGCATAATAAAAAAAAACATTAGAACATTACAAAATATTAAATGTTCAAAAGATTTGCAAAATTAAGGACATTGGAACATTAGAACATCCCTTGCACATTTTCTTCCAATCAAACCCTTCAATTTTCCTCAATCACCATGGGAAACAACATGTTAAGTAAAATTTATCCTAGTAATGATAATAAGGAACTCTCATAATAAAAATAAATAATGACTAAAACTTTTTTTTTTTAACTTATATAGAATAATAATACAAAACTATGTATTTAATATAGAATATATTGTATATATTAATATGGCTATTGTATTTTATAATAAATCTTTTAGTAATTAAACTTTAAAATTATCAAAATAATTTTTTTCTTAACGGGTCGAAAGGGTTACCCACATGTTACCCGCGTGTATAGCCATTAAGAACCTGTTATTAATGGGTTCTTAACGGGTCACCCGATAATGACCCGATTAGTTATCGTGTTGATCCGAAACCCGTTATTTTCGTGTCATATTAGAAACTGCCGGGTCTACTAAGACTCATTGACCTCCGATTGAGGCACGCATGAGAACTACAACTTAAGAAAACTAAGTAGTTTAAGTGAGAGATGCTTGAACGAGAAGAACTCACATGTAACGAGAAGAACTCATAAGGCATGCATGAGAACCACAACTTAAGAAAACTAATAATAAAAGTTTTGATGCATGAACGAGAAGAACTCACATGTAACGTGTATTGTTGCATGATTCATAAAGTACTTTTCACATTATATATATAATCATATATATATATAACGAGTTTCATTTCATCCTTTAGATTTTTCATAGTCTAAGCTCGAATGAAGGAATATAAAGTTATAAACACACTCCCTAGTAGATATTATTATTAACCATTGAAATTGAACTCATCGGAGTCATTATATTATTGAAACTGATAGTTATCAGAGAGTATTATAAAAGAAAAGATGTAACACATATCTGATCAAATATTGTATATACAGGAAAACTAATAAAAAATGTTTGAAAATTTTGAGTTTTAAAGATAAGAACAAAATAAAAAGTAAAGTGAATAGTACTAGAATTGACTTTTAATGTTAAAATATGGTTTTTCGTTAAAGTGAATAGTACCATGAGCTTTTCTTTAAAATTCCATTTTTATCTTTCCCTAATCCGAGCATGAATAGTAAACTTAGTACTCAAAGTACATGCACTCGACACTGGAGCTGTTTGATGCAAAATCTTGAGTTCCTACCATGAGCTTTTCTTTAAAATTTCATTTTTATCTTTCCCTAATCCGAGCATGAATAGTAAACTTAGTACTCAAAGTACATGCACTCGACACTGGAGCTGTTTGATGCAAAATCTTGAGTTCCTACTATCCGGGCATGCATTACTGTGCTACTTGTCCAATTAAGGTGTGCAAGTATTAAATAATTAATGGAAACAAGCCTCCCTCCCTGACTATCTGAAAACAAAAGAAAAATAATTGGTGCATAATGAATATGTTAGAGTTGACAAAATCATCAAACCTGGTAGACCATTAACAATCTGGTTAACTATAACATGCATGCTGAAGTCAACAAATAAGGCTTCAAATCTTCTGGTAGCCAGTATCTATGGTGTCCCTTAAATTCTGACCTAATATATATACAGGTTTTTGTTGTTGTGATACCTCCCTCGACAGTCTAGTTATATATGCTACATGTAGACGCCTCTTTCTTCCATGTTAAAGGTTTTTTATTTTTTTTTATTTTTTATTTTTTATTTTTTTATTTTTTATTTTTTTATTTTTAATTTATGAAAAAGAGGGATAACTGCTGGCAAGCTACAATTATCCACATTTTTCGGTCTTGAAGAGGCTATGGGAAATTTCACCATGCCCGTGGCCACAGTCAACAGACTCACTAACTCGGAGCATCGAATCCAGGACATGTTCAAGGTCTTTGAACTTGATTAATTAATTAATTAACTAATTAATTAGCATAGAAAAAGAATGAGAAATTAAAAAATAATGGGAAAGAGTTGACTCTTTAAGTCTAATCAATTTGTTAGTAAAAGAGACTTCAATTCATGAATTAAATTTTAAAATGTATAATCACCGACTTCTTGTTTCATAATTCAACCAAATTATTCCATATTGCTTTTTTTTTTTTTTTTTTTGGAAGCGATTCCATATTGCTTATTTATCATCTCATCCATATATATAAATGGAGGCAGCTGGTGCTGGTAGCACCAACCTGTGACCAATTATATTAACTAAAGTTTGCTTGCCAAACATGCTACGGTACATACTGCATCACTGGACTATTAATTTTCATGAGAAAGTCTAAAGGCCTAACAAAATTATGTACCATAATTTATGGTAATATGTACACTATACATTTCTAGTAAACAACTTGCACCCAAGGAAAAATAAATTCGTGAAAAGAGTTTTCTATTTGATTATGAAATAGAAGACGAGAGTCAAGCTCTTGGCATGGCTGATGAAGTGAATTACTTTACCACTAACGGTCAAATTCTCCATAAAAAAAAGTATTCTAGTGGTTAAAAAATATGGTGGGATGTATAGGGTTTAGGTAAGTGGTTATTGTAAAACTTCTAAATTAGAAAGATAATTAGTATGCATACTACAATGCTTCTCTCCAATAATGAATATCCCTTAAAACCCAAACTTTTCATTCTTTGTAGAATGAAGTACCCTTGCAAAGTAATTTGATTTGGTTTAAATTTTAAACAAAATAAGAAAGTTTTAAGTGTCATCAGTTGTATACAATCATGCGTTTTTTTCTTTTTCTTTAAATGACATAGCTTGTTACCCTAAAAAATAGAGTAGATTTCTGAGAATGGTAGTATTAACGAATTTCGCTGGAGAGAAGGTGGTGTCATGAATGAGAAAATAATCAAATTAACAAGAGGGGGAGATGTAGGTATGGTTTTTCTTTCTTTCTTTCTTTCTTTTTTTTTTCAAAAAAAAAAGGACCAGCTTGTGACTTCATCATGACAGTTCATCCTTCTGGAGGCCAAGAAGACTCACAGAGGCATTTCAGCCTCCCCTAGCCACCATCGTGTGATTCACCAGCGTCAAGAATCGAACCCAAGACGTACCGTGATAAATACGGACTTAGAATTCGTCTCCAACTACTGGGCCACCCCATGGTGGTTGTACCTATGGTTTTTCATATTTATGATAAATAGTATGGTAGGTTGGGTCCTCAAGGGTTTTTGATAATTTGAAGGTGGGACTTGAGACTAATTGGGAGGTTGGTGGTAGAGATATGGGGATACTACGCACAGTTGTTAGTTCCCTTCACGCTTTTTAAATAGTTTCCTGGGCTTTTAACTAAAGAAGTGATAGGTTACCCACCACTCCCTATCTCTCTTATTTCTCCTCCTCTCAGAGCTTATCCATCTCCTCCCAAATGATAATTCAATCCCCTTCTTCAACAAAGAGACAAACCCCCCAACCCAATCAAGAATCTAACAACTGGTTCAAATATCAAATCTCAATAATGGATTGGTGATTTCATAGATGACTGGATATTTAAAAACAATTGTTTATAGAAATTAATAAAAAAGAAACTATGCTTTTTTGAATATCTCCAATAAGGAGGGTAAGGATTGACTACACTATTATGTTCATGTCTTGAAGCAAAATCATTATAGTTTCAAAGATATGAGTTAAGTCAATTTAGTGTGCTCCATATCTTATATTTAAGTTTAAATTCTCTTTCTCTTATATCAAAATAGTTAAAATATTATTTTTGTCAAAATTAAAAAAAGAAACAACATTATTGCTCTTAGTTGAAAAAAGAAGTGTCATTATTTTGTGTTTGGAAGAGAAATACATAAAAATCTCAAAAACCATTTCCCTATCTTTGGGTATACAAAGATCCCAATAAAAAAAAACGGATGGTGCTATCCACACATTTATTTTATCTCTTGCACACCTTTTTCAATTTTCGGTATTTAGTATTTAGACCGAATAAATTTAAAAAAATCAATAAACAAATATGTGCGAGAAATAAAAAGAGGTATGTTAATAGCATCACACTCTTACTTAAAATTGCTAGTAGCAACAACCACCATAACATGGCAATAAACCCTTTTGAAGATCTGGTATGAATCTGACAAATCCCAATTTGTCCTTTTAAATAGAAAAAAAAGGGAAATAACATGGCTCAAATTTTTTTCTAAAACAATAAACATAAAAATAACTCACACTCTAGTAAATATGATCATAGACATTCGTCATCAATCAGCTCTGTACTGGTATTATACTAAAATATGCACTGACAGTCATAAAAATTAGAGAAAAAAGTAGAGAGCTTTGATGGGATAATTAGCAAAAGCAATCTCTGTCTCTCATTTCTCACCACTCTCATTCCAACTACATCATACAATTTTTTAATTTTTCATGACTCATTAATTAACCTCATTTCATCTCCAAGCTTCTGTAATCCAAGACCCCATTTTTCAACCCCAAGAAATCATAATCAATATTGATGGTGCCACTGGTGGCGCCACCAATAGCATCCCTCCCACAGCTGCAGTTCTTTGCATCTTGAAGCCCCAAACTGCAAGAAAAGCAGAGTCCCCGCCCTCCACTCTTCAAACCGTCACTGGGTTGCTGAGGCTGGCAAGGAGGGCTGATTTGAAGCTCAAGATTCAAGTCAGGGCACCTTTCCTGAACTGGGTTTTTTGAATCTTTGCAAACAAGCCCATTGGTTATGGAGATTTTTTGATCTTCTTCTTTGATATTTGCAGAAGCGGCAGCAAAAGAAATTGTGGTTGCAGATTCCTGAGGAGTCTCATTGAGTGGCCTGTGAGTTGTGGGGTCAATCCCTCTGGTCAAAAGCTTCCTTCTTATGTGGGTGTTCCAGTAGTTCTTTATCTCGTTGTCTGTTCTTCCAGGCAGCCTTCCAGCTATCAAAGACCATCTGAAAACATAATCCAAACAAAACCCATTAATCTTAAAGAAGCCAAAAACACATAACACAATTTTCAAATGTTTTTAAACACTACGTTTTTATTACACGATGACTTCGCATGAGTTTACCCATCATAGTATTATTCTCGTCTAAACTCGCATACAATTTGTTTTTAAAAACAGGGTATGCACGAAGAGATAAATGAATTAGTTGCGCTTACTTGTTTCCGAGGAGGCTATGGAGTTTGATGATGAGCTCATCTTCTTCTTCAGTGAAATTGCCACGCTTGAGATCAGGTCTAAGGTAGTTGATCCACCGCAGCCTGCAGCTCTTCCCGCATCGGAGGAGGCCCGCCGCCTTGGGCAGTGACCGCCAGCAACCCTCGCCATGAGCTCTGATGTAGGCAATGAGGCGGTCGTCTTCTTCCTTGGTCCAAGCTCCTTTGTTGGTGTGAGCCTTCTCACAGCAAGGAGATCTTCCCATTTAAAAAAAATATGGAAAAACTTGAAAGCTTTAAGAAGAATAATTAGTTGTAGCTATAAAAGCCGTTGCCTTTGTTGTTGTTTATGTCTGGTTTTTTGGTTTTAGACGCAGATGAAGTGCTGGTGGTGGTGGAAAAAAATGGAAGGCCTTGTTTTTTTGCATTTGCATTTGCTGCAACATAAAGGCCCTTGTGAGGAATTGGCGTATGATTTTATAGCCTTTTGACTAAGAGCAAAAGAAGAGAGAAAAAAGAGGGGAGAGAGAGAGGGAGAGAGAGAGGGAAGGGGACCCTAATTGCTTCTAGATGCGAGTTGGTGAGACAGGTTAGAGGGAGTGGCTGGTGGACTCTCTCTCCTCTCTCTCTCTCTAGATATTATTATGGCATCAAAATCGCGTATAATAAGTTAAAGGGACATTAACTGTTGGCCCTACGAGTAACCTTCAGGTAGGTGTAAAAGTAAGGTGTGTATATATATATATATATTTATATTTATATAAAGAACTGTTATTAGCATTTCAAAAATTTTATTATACATTCTTCGTAAGTGTATTTTTTTCTAGGTATAGAAAGTTTAAAATGCAAAATAAGATTTTTGAAATACCAATAACAATTTTCTTTATATATCAGGGCAAAACCATGTTGAGATTTCTGTTTTATCTGTGTGTGTGAAACTTTTGAGATAAAATATGTAACTCCAGTTCACCAGACAACATGTACGATAACAAATGTAGATGGAAACTATTTGAATATTAATGGTGTGGTAGTTGGTACATATTGAATTTCATCATACTGAGCCCCAGTTTGGGGTTGAGGTGATTTTAAAAAAAGCTGCTATGAAAAAAAGCTGGGACAGTTTTTGATGTTTGGTAAACGTTCAGCTTCAGCTTTTTTTCACAGTTTTGGGTGAAAAAAAGTCAAAAACAAGAAGCTGCAAAACCCAGCTTTGAAAAACCGGTTTTTTTTCACATCTGTTTTACATAAAAGTTTACCAAACACTATAATATTGCTTTTTTTTTTTCAAAAGCACTTTTACAAAAAAGTTTACCAAACACTCTACTGCTTTATTTCACAGCTGCTTATTCTCACAGCACAGCAGAAGCAGCTTTTTTTCAAAGCACAGCAATACCAAATCAGCCCTGACCATGAGAGTCTTTGTCTGCAGTACTTTTCATTTGTCCCCCTCCCAAGGCAAAATTCTGGTTCTTTTTCTTCTGCTTGTTTTTATTGCTCACCGTTGGAAGTCTTGAATGCTTCAGAGTTGGTTCCATGGAATGTCATGATAGATGCGATTACGTGTTCCTATCTCTCTTCATTTTGTGACCAATAATGTAACGAGACAAATAAACATATGATTGTATACAACTAGTGATATTGTAAATTTTTGTCCAAGTGCATGTGTGAGTAAGTGTTGTATACTAATCAAAATTTGTGGGACTTATATTTAGATCATGAAGTGAGGTAGATTTGTAAAAGTAATGAACCTGGTTATTTTAATAAGTTGGTTGTAGTGGGTTTTTGGGAAGAGATGTCACTAGCTGATTTGGCTATTCTTGTGCATAAGAACAGAGATGGTAGTTGTGGTTGTTTATTCTATTGGTAATGCATGAGAGAGAGAGAGAGAGAGAGAGAGAGAGGGGCTTCTAGAAGGGTTGGGAAGTTGGGGTTAAAGGGAGGGAGGATGATGAAAGAAAAAGTAGGGTAAAGAGTATGGTTGTAGTTGTATGTGGCCTTTGGTTCACCCTCCACCTTTTTCCTTCCCCTTCCAACCTTGTGGTGCAAGTTTAGGCAACAAGGGATAGGGTTTGGGACGCGATGGGAAGGTTTGATTCACCGTCTAGTTGTCATCTCCACACGCCACCCCCCCCCCGGCGGGGGGATTTGCATATAATTTTTGTTGTTGTCTCTCTCTCTCTCATGATCATGTATTTCAAGTGGATGGCAGGAGGAGAGTTAAGGATCATGGGCACAAGTTGTTTTCGAAAGAGAAGGGGGAGAGAGAGAGGGAAGGAGAGGTCCACTTGTTATCTGTGCGTGTATTTCACCTACCTTTTGTCATCCTTTTCTGACTGTCCTATGGCACCCAGTGCAACTCCTCCCTCTTATGGCTTCTTTCACTCACTCCTTGATGTTGAACTTTGGCATGATTTTAACAAATATTTTCACTCCTTCCCCACAAGCTACAAGTACAACTCTCTTAATCACTTCCCTTCACAATTAACCTTATCCATATTTTTTGAACTAAGAGTAATGATGACGTCGATTGAGGCCAAGGACGTGTTGACTAATTCCAACCATATTGTACAATTCATAATGCATAATGCATTAACCCTCAGGATCAGCTCAGACTCTAGCATTCTTCTTGCATATATGTTATCATTACGCAATTTGAGCCACTAGGACGACTTAGCCTAAATCTACTCTTTATGGAGTAACATCAACGGTCAAGATCAGCTAGCGCTTGATTGAAAGAAAAGAAAAAAAGACTTGTTAGAGACTTGTATTATTAAATCTACCTCCACATCTAGCAAATCTCGAATTCTTTAGAGACTTGTATTATTAAATCTACCTCCACATCTAGCAAATCTCGAATTCTTTACTAACTTGAACTCAATGATTGCTATCTTTTAGGTTGTGTGTTGACACCAGTGATTAGCTACATGGTCTCTATTTGCAGCCAGTTTTTCCTACAAAACACGCACAATGGCACATGGACAATGCAAAGAAAGGGAGCAACAACAAACGTGGCAAGAGAATCAAAACTAATCAAAGCAATTAGGCAATTTGGTTAAGGGAACTTTAGGAGGGCATGGATGTATGTAACCCTAGATCGGAAATTTTAATCACAGTTGCATTTGTAAGGTGAGAGCCAGCACATCAACACGTGGATGTCATGTGCTTAGGTATTGAGGTGGAGGGCTGTCCTTTGAGCTTTACCTACCTCTTTTGGCCGGCTGCCCCTTCCCATGTGGAGGCATCTCTGGAACTTAGGGCACGGTCTATTTTTTCAATGACCCACATGCAGTGCATGGACCATGGTGCATTTGGATAAACCTCTACGCTTCACAAAATTAGGCCTAATCCTATTATTAACTTCCCTAGCGCATTTGGTATCCTTTTTCATATTAGACAATGTTTTTTTTTCTTTTTAATTTCACACGGAATTCGAGGCATGGGTTTTGTGACACGAAGGCTGTCATAGGACCAATTTTTGGTCACCAAAGCTATTCCAACGATGGTCCAAAAAGATAGTACAGTTCTTGACGTTCTAAGCATGACGTTTGTTCTCTGATAAATCGTCACCTTCTTTTCTAAATTGTTCAACCTTAATGTTTTTTCTTTATCGAGGTGGTTATTCAAAATGTAGAATCACCTGTTAGAGCTTAAAATTCAACCCTTTAGTCTTGAATTTTAGGGTTTAGGTTTTAAGTATCACATTTTGCAGTTAAAACCTAAAATATAAGCTCTAAACGAGGAATCTATCCTTCAAATAATCAATGATGTGAATAAACGGATATCGTACCGAGAAAATCTCAAGTATAACTAGAGTAGGGTGGACTAAGCAATCTATTGGGAATAACAAAACTAGCCAACTTGCGCGGAAACGAAACCAGAAGCCCCTTTTATAGGACATCACGCATTCGAGTACCAAAGTAAAACTTTCAAGAGAGTAGATAAAAGAGCAGTAGTAAGTGTTCATGTCACTATCTTCTTCGAAATGAATATAAAGTTTACTTATATCTTTCTACTACCCAATCGAGCTACTAAGCTGCAAAGGCTTGTGGCAATTATTCATACGGGATCAATGAAATCTCCAACCGGAAAGAATAAACAAGATTGAGGTAATCAGTTAAGCAAGTATACGACTCTCCTTGGCTCTTTTGTGAGCTTCATACAAGTAGCCTAAGCTCACAACAACAGCAGCAACAGCAACTCCTACCGCTCCTTGTGCCATTATGGGGCTGTCCTTAGCACTTGTCTTACAGGAAGTGAGGTTTGGAGTAAACCCGAGCTCTGAAAGTTTCTTATGCGATTCAGCATAATCTCTTTAAAATGCTTCCTCATCCTGTCATGCGCCAAATTTAACAAAAGTAAGAAAAGGAATGTCAAATAAAAAAGTATAAATAAGCTCGCAACGATAGCTAATTTTATAGATATCTAAAAAAAATCCTAATTTTATACATATTTGATTTTATGTGGTTCAATAACTTAGTGGATGAAGTGTTTCTACCCATGCATCCTGGGTTCGGAACTCCCCCTCCCCTACATTATTGGAATAGTTTCAAACCCTTCCCCTCCCCTTAAAAATAAAAAAATAAAAAACATCAAAGCCAAACATAGGGATGGGCACAAGAGATAACTGGGTTGGGATGCAACTCATCATCCCAAACTTCCCCTTAAAATTCATCAGCTCCATCCGCACCTCATGGGGTGTTTTGATCCCCACCCTCAGATGTTCTGTCCCGCCACCTTATACATTTTTTTCTGTATTAGCTAAATGTCCGAAATTCAAACAAGTCTTACTAAATATCAAATATTAGTCTAAATGTTTATCGCGGATAATCGTACAAACACTGAATTTTGACACAATAATTACTGTAATTAGATGTCAAACCTAATAATTTAAAATAATCAGATAAATCATCTAACTTAATAAAAATGTAACATTCAATAATGATATAAAAAATATATGCACAGCGGGACAGGCACCCCAGCTGGTGCAGGGCCCTGAACTCACCCATGCGCATCCCTAGCTACGTAACTTGGTCTAACAAAGTTCAGTCAATTCAACCAAACACGAAATTGGGGTTCAGTATCTGCTGCAAATGGGTCCTATCGAAGAACCATGACAAATGTAAAAATTAACCAAATTAGCCTCAGCTTTTAAGTGGCAATGGTCCCAGAAGAGATGTTCTGTTACTGCATATTAGGGACAATGAGCCTAGTTTAACCCAGTATCGGTTAATATCAATTCAGATAATATGCTAGCCCAAATTGAAGAAAATGAGAGATAGTTTACGTGAGTAAACTCCATTTTCAATCCAGACCAAACCTGATTTTTATTGGATTGCTTAAAACTTACAAGGGCTTATTAGAACTAAGAAGTAAAACATCTTATAAATGGCTCAATCCAAATCTAGCAATTTCCGAGTGGTTGGCAGGTCAGGGTTGACCAGATCATGCACCACTAGAATATGGGTGAGCCACATTTGATTATTTGTTAAAATTACTGCCAATCGACAATATTAAAGTAGCTCTAAACAAACAAAGTAGTTCTGTAAATATAATCTAGCACTAGCAGTGATAAACAACCCAACACTATTTACCAGCAAAATAGGACTGAAACAAGCCCGAACCACCCAAATTACCTTTGCATACAGATCGACATATTTACGGAACTCAGGATCCTCTACTAAAGCTGCATCTGTAGAAAGTTTCAACAACCCCTCTGATTCCTCGTTCAATAGTTCACTATCAACAATGAGTAGCAACAAATGTTCATAATCACATGCAAACATAATGACATAAAATGGTAAATTTTCACCAATTTTTCAAGTCTTACACAAAGTATGAGTTATCAAACTGCAGAGGTTCCTTAGTCCAAGGACCATCAAAACCAGATCTGTCTGGATGTGCCCTTCCCTATAAGATGAGAGCAAATGACACATAGTAAACATGTCTAACTAATAACAAACAAGAGCATTTATACATACAAACAAGGAGGAAGAATTACCAGTGTATGACCCCCAGATAGTGCAACAACATCCTTGTCAGACAGCCCCATTCTATAGAACTTTTCCCTCAAATGTGGTGCACCTATTATCAAAAGACAAAAGACACTGACAAGAAACTAAATTTCTACTAATGAACAACAAAAACTTCATCTCCCAAACAATTTAACTGAAAATGATACACAAGCAAGCATGACAACTTGTCATAAATCTCCAGCATTCTAAATACACTAAGAAACCTAGGAGAGGGGAGAAGTGGGTTGAGTTTTAACATGGATTAGCTTATGGCAATGCCATGGAATAAGAGAGCAATCCCACCGTGCAAACCAAGAAACAATCCCAAATCTCAACTTAGAATATAATAGTGATGTGGCAACCAAAAATGAGTAATATTCAATATAAAAGTTGGAATCCTCGGTTGCTTCTGTGGCTTTGAAGAGTTCTATGGAAACCTGTGCATGCTAATGACTAGAACTATTTGCATAAAGAGCTTGCAACCAACACCAAGAACTACATATTGAAGACATACCATGTTCCACATCCTGACATGGATACAAAATTGCTTAACAAGTATCTCTGACTCTTATAAACTAATAGCAAAACATTTATAGAAGTAACAAATTTGAACAAGAAAACTCTAGGATAATAAATCTCTCTTCCATACAAGCAAACTATGTTACCAGTACCACTGTACCGGGAGAAGTACTCTCCACAGGCGTCATATTTAACTCACACTTGAAATACAGTAAAGATAACCTCACTGTTAAACTCATGCCATCAAGCTCCAATTGCAAATTATATTGCATGGAAACTTATTCTATGTATATAAAACAGAAGAAATTAGAATAAAACAATGGATTACAAGATGAAATGCTTGAAATAGTGTTCTCCATTATCTTGCACTAGAGAAAGCAAACAGCAATGCAAAAATATAACGGAGATGTTATTAGAGAACTTTTAATCTAGTCTAAACAAAAATGTTCTAAATCTCTGATATTGAAATGCATAACATATATGAATTAAAACCCAACTAAAATGCTAGCTTATGAGAACATATCTTAGGTATTGGAATAAACCTCGTTTAGCATCTGGAAGTCGTCCTTCCTTAGGAGGAATTTTAGAATCCTAAGAACAAGTAGAAAAAAGCAGAAGAAAACTTGACAACAGTGATAAGGAAACTAGCCATGTTTCTTGAAATAAGTGATCACTGGCTGCAACATACCTTCCTGCCCGGAGAAAAATCAATGGCGGGGCCTCCAGTGACCTCAACTGCAACAACACCTGCAAGCTGAAAATACAAGTAATCATGCCCCTTAGTTGCTATCTTCATAAAAGAATCCATGCTATCTCCCACGTATTTTTTAGGAAAAACTGTGATGATCTTTGTACGAGCTCTTCATTTGCAAATAATTTGATGAGCTAAAATTAAATAACAGGCTGAGTAAATCATTCAGAACTATAATCACCTGGTATAGGTCTGCATACGTAATCCTTGGATGCTTAGACTTCACTTCCTCTGACATAAAAAAGAAGCACCCGTCAAAACACCCTACATTGTATATCTAACTCAAAAACATGACTCTCAAACGCATTAATTGTAGGCACTCTTTGTTGAATTAGTGATCTTACAATCTTGTATAATGGCCAAAAGGATGGCACTATTATTACACAAATACTGAAACATGTAAAGCACCTTGGAGACAACATAATATGCTACATAATGACACCTTCAATACATAGTTGCTTACGTATGGTTTCGTTATAGTTCCCTTATCAGTTTCATTTAGAAAATCAGAATTGAAGCTAACCCAAGTAAGCACATTGACTTCTCAGTTACATATACAAGACAGTGAAACCATCTAAACTTGTTAAATGCTTGGCATTAAGGACTTTCGCTGTCTGAATTGCAAACAAAGACCAATTGTAACATAGATGCACATTCAGTATCACCGATAAACTCATAGAAACAACCAATGAATCAATTAAGCATGATGACACAAAAAAAAAACTTACAATCATCTCGATTCTCGTATACAGAATTGAATGTTGCTTAAATTAATCACTGATCTTTTTCAACCATAAGATCAACTGATCAAGTTTCGTAAATCGAATAAAGATTGACGATACGGAACAACAGAAACGAACATACCGCAAAAATCAATAGCCTTCTTCAAGCCATTGTTGGAACCATGAGAGTACTCTTCCTCGTTACGAATCGACTCATTAGGCCCACCCGTTTTCGTCTTGGCATCGTAGGTCCCAGCGTCGTGCAAATTCACACCTCCAAAAACAATCAATCACCATAACTCTAACAAAATCGATACAAACAATGACATGCAAACACTTCATTTACAAAGAGAAATCAAAGGCCATTCTGTAAGTATGAAACACCGAGCAATAGTTATGTTGGCTACTGAGAAAACGCAAGCAACCGAATCGGATTTTTCATTCATCCAAAATTTTCTCGGGAAACAAACAGAAGAAAGAGAGAGAGCATACGCCAAGCGGAGCATGATCGGAGCGCAGCTTCTGCTGTAAATGAGAGCGCGGAGATGGCGGCGAGCCTTGTCGATTTCGTTGAAATACTCTTTGTCAACGAGCGGCGACGTCATCGGAAGTCGGTGCTCGACTGCGACTCGGAGCGAAGAGAGAACAATGAGAGTGATAGTGCAACTGCAGCTGTGCAAATGAGATTTTTGGAAGGGAGAGAGCGAAAGGCCCGGCAAATGAGGATAATCCACATAAATTTAAGAAAATTATTTAAATCAAATTAAATCTAACGTTTAAAATTATTTAAGAAAATTATTTAAATCAAATTTAAATTAAAACTTTATAAATACCTATGTATTTGTATGATTTTTAATTACTAATCGAAATTTAAATATTTTTAGATTAAAATGTTCATAAAAATAAATTAGGATAATCCACATAAATTTTATTTTCAAAAAAAAAGTTACCGAAAACAAAAAGTTAGGCTAAAATCATTATTTTATTGTGGCTTATATTTAACTGACAAGGAGAGGGGGCTGGCAGCACAGAGAAAATATAGAAAGAGATGTGTTTGATGGGTTGTGTAGAGGATGTGTTATTTCCCCTACGCAGTGTCCTTATTTATAGTAATTAGGGAAGGGAGAAATCATTATCCTCCAAGGGATACAAGTCCTAATAGGGAAGAATAACTAGAATCAAATATAATCTAGGATTTACACAATCACACTTAAATAAGAAGTTTATAACACTCCCCCTTGAGTGTGTAAATACTCAAGTAGATTCGGCATCATGTAGAGTTGCGAAAGGCGACTCGTTGGCATTGATTCTGGGAACACGCTAGTCTTAAAGTACAGTAGGAACTTGCATATAGAACTAAGTCTCACAAAAAACCCAATGACTATGGTAAAACCCGAGTAGGGACAAAACCCATAGGCTAAGGAAAAATGCATGAGAAATATAAAGTCAAATGAAACGTCTACAGGACGTCATCAGGGATATGATCAACCCAATGTGGGTGCCTCGTCAAAACCTCGTTAGGTAGCAAAAACCCAATGGGAAAAGAGTACATTAAGATCAAGCAAGTATACTTCAGGATACTCCCCTTAAGTTTGACATAATTCCAACGAGAACTAATAATGTTACAACTCAAACAGTTTACGCATACCAATTCCTTGAACAAGCTTCTGAAACATCACCTTCAATAGTGATTTGGTGAAGAGATCGGCCATATTGTCTTATGAACGGATTTACGTGACTTCAATCTTCTGATGCACTTGCTGTTGATGTGAGAAGAAAAACTTCGGTGTAATGTGCTTAGTGTTATCTCATTTTATGTAACCCTTCTTGAGTTGTTCAATGCATGTTGCGTTGTCTTCATAGATCGTTGTCGAGACGTCACTGACGCGGTAAAGATCGTAGTAGCTTCAAATATGGCCCACAACTACTCTCAGCCATAAGCATTCCAGAGTTGCTTTATATAGGGCGAGAATTTCAGCATAGTTAGACGAAGTGGCAACTAAGGTCTGTTTAGTTAACCTCCAAGAGAATGCGGTGCCTCAAACGGTAAAGACATAACCCGTTTGAGAGCGCGCCTTGTGTGGATCAAATAAGTATCATGCGTCAACATAACCAACAAGGTGAGAATCGACTCGAGATAAAGGGTGCGGCATCACTCGAGGATCCGTAGGGATAGAACAAGCCCAAATCTATGGTACCCTTAAGGTAACAAAAAATGTCTTTAACACCAGTCAGTGTCTGCGCGTTGGTGCATTACTGTATCTTGCCAAAAGATTAACAACGAATGAGATGTCGGATCTAATGCATTGACCTAAATACAATAAAACGCCTATCGCACTTAGATAAGGAACTTCAGGCTCCAAAATCTCTTCATCATCATCCTTCGGACGGAAGGGATCTCGTTTTGCATCTAGCGATCTAACGACCATATGAGTACTCGAAGGCTTCGATGTATCCTCGTTGATTGATGTACTAAGATTTCATCTGAACGGTGCTCTATCTCGAAACCAAGACAGTATCGAGTTTTTCCTAGATCTTTCATCTCAAATTTCAACTTAAGGTGCACGACAGTTCTCTTGAGCTCTTCAGGAGTTCCGTTGAGGTTCATGTCATCGACATAAACTGCAACTATCGCAAAACCGAAATGTGACTTTTTAATGAACACACAAAGGCATATTTCGTTGTTCACATATCCCTGACTAGTCAAATACTTACTCAAACGATTATACCACATTCTTTCAGATTGCTTCAAACCGTAGAGTGAACGCCTCAACCGAATTGAGAATGTGTTCCGGGATTTGGAAATATTTGATCCAACCAATGTAAGTCCTTCGTGAACTTTCATATAAATTTTCGTATCAAGATCCCCATAGAGATACACAGTTACTACATCCATCAGCTGCATTCTCAGTTTTTCGGAAACTACCAAACTGATAAGGTAGTGAAAAGTAATCACATCCATAACGGGTGAATAAGTTTCGTCATAGTCAATCCGAATGCGTTGTGAGAAACCTTGCGCAACAAGACGAGCTTTGTAATGCACATTTTGTTCTTCTCATTACGCTTCTGAATGAAAACCCACTTGTATCCAACGGGCTTCACATGTGGAGGAGTAAGAGCTACATGTCCAAACACCTTACGTTTCGCAAGTGAATCAAGTTTGACTTGGATTGCTTGTTTCCAGTTTGACCAATTAGTTCTACGTCGACATTCATCAACGAAACGGGGTTCAATGTCATCGCTCAACATGATCTCAGTAGCTACTGCATATGTTAATGCATCGTCGATGATCATCTCATTTCTACTAGAGGTGGGCACTTAGAATCGAAAACTGAAACCAAAACACGAATCAAATCGGACCACACCAAATGGTTCAGTTTTTCGGTTTTGAAACTGTTGCGATTTCAAAATTGAACCGCGGCTAAGGCCACCCCTAATTTCTACGCCAAACATCATCCAAGCTAGCATAATGGACAGAAATCTCACGATTCTCGGGAGGTGGATTCGTTTCTTCAATGACGCTTCCGTAATCTAGAATTTCCTCATGAGTTGGATAAAATGAGTATGCGACAGTCAGATTCACGGTATGCTTTTCAGGGGCAAGTGTATTGGGTTTCCTCTTCCGGGGGTGTGAATCCTTTAAACCAAGAGGTATGCCACGCTTTTATGTAGGGGCAGATGATTGGCTAGCCGCTAATGTACGTGGATCAAACAAAGTGGCGTCTTGGGCCTCAAAGAGGGAAGTCTGTTGTACATTTGGTACATCCATCTTTGCAGGCACATTCGTAGCTAGAATATGTGATCTTGTCACACGCGCTAAATTAGTGAAAGCATCTGGCATGCTCTGAGCTATGCTTTGAAAATCTAATATAGCTGCACTTCAGTTTCAAACTGAACGATGCAGGGATCTAAATTAGACAAAGTGGGAGTCGTCCACGATAATTCTCGCCGTTCTTCAGGAATGTTGATGTTCTTATCTCGCTATAACGATAGGAAGATTGTCTCATAGAAGTGAAAATCTGCGAAACGAGCGGTAAACAAATCGTCTGTCAAAGGTTCTAAGTAACGAATGATTGAAGGAGAATCATATCCGATATAGATTCCCATCCTAAGGGCTCTATATGGTTGGCTCGCAACAGGCCTCAGGTGGACCAACATGGCTGCGTGAAATGTTGCATATCCCCAAGCAGCGATTGGGAGCTTGGTACGTATGACCAATGATCGAGCAATCATTTGTAAGCGCTTAATGAATGCCTCTGCCGGGCAGTTGTGGGTATGAACATGAGGTGCTTGTTTTTCAATTCAACCCCAACCAACATGCAATAGTCATCAAAAGTTTTAGATGTGAATTCGACCAGCATTATCCAATCAAATAAATTTGATCGAATAATCAGGGTGGTGAACCCTGAGCTTGTTAATTTGAGCAGTGTGGAGAAGGCAGCGTTCTTTGTGGACAACAAGCACACATGTGACCAACATGTGGAAGCGTCAACCAATACCATAAAATATCTAAATGGTCCGCAGATATGGTGAATCAGTTCACAAATTTCCCCTTGAATCCATCGTAAAAAAATAGGATGATTCGAACGAATCTTGTCATAAGAATGCTTAATAATAAGATTTCCCATAGAACAAGTTTGACATGCGATTCCTTGAATCGAACCTAAACTTCGAGTCAGTGGATGCCCGTGTGATGATTTGAGGATACAACGTATCGCTGTTCGTCCAAGGTGTCCCAAATGATCATGCCAAAGTGTAATTTCGTGTGTAGTCCCTGAGGTAGGGCCGACCACATAGTGGCTCTCTATAGGGCGTATGGTTGTAATATACAGACCACTCGGGATATGCTCCATATTCTCTAGAATACACTTATGGCCATATTCGTAGGAAGTGATGCACAAAAATTTAACTTTGTTTTCTACATAGGTTTCAACGTGGTAGTTATTGTCTAATTATTGTCTCGAATATCTTTAACGCTCAACAACGTTCTTCCGGAACGTGGAGAATAATGTGCCTCTTGAATGGTCAAAATAATGCCATTGGACAACATTATACGGGCCTTTCCGTATCTTTCGATCAGGTTGGATGCCTGAGAGGGTTGTCAGAGGTGCATTCTTAGGTATGAAGTTAGTGAAATAGATGTGTTCACGTAAAATGGTGTGCGTGGTTGCAATCTACCAAACAACTAACTTTCCCACTAGTCATACCTAGAAATAAAATTAATTGAACCAGTTACATGCATAAAAGTTCGTAAACTTAAAACCATTCAATTTTTTTTTTTTTTAGAGAAAAGTTTATGAACTTCAGGTTCATAGTACCTGCAAACAAACGCATGTATATAAAAAAATATGCAACAAATATATACACGTAGGTCTTTGGGGCCTATGATTATAATTGAATTAATTATTTGGACTTCGGGCCAAAATTAAAGTTTGGGCGAAAAAATTAAAATCCAGAAGGCCTAAAAAAAAGGCAATATAATTTGTGGTCCAAAGCATTGGACCATAGCCCTAATGGGCTTTTAAAAACCGTGAAAAAGAATGGGATCCAAGCCCAAAAATGGGCTGGAATGTCACGGGCCAAGAGTCAGGAAGCAGGCCCAAAACTGGGTAAGATCCAGCAGCCTAACGGGGGTAGCGATCGTGTGCTTCGCATGCACGGATGCACTAGCGTGTGGCTGTGATCTGGTGCAGTGCGTTGCAGGGGAGCACCACAACCATACAGGGCTGTGATCGTGTGCATTGCACTGCACTGAGACACCATAATTTTTAATTTTTTTTTTTCGTTCAATTGAATTCATCCACAATCAAACTATACAATTAATGCATGAGCATATATTCAACATGATTCATAGCAATATCAATTCACATAATTCAACAATTATGAATATAATGCATACACAATTTATGTAGAATCTAAAATTCAAAAAACGTAAAGTTGGGTCATGCATTATGGTGAATGTTCAGGCTATCATGGTTGTAAAAATATCGAGATAAAAACCATTGTTTTGGAAGAATCTGATTGCATGATGATATTGATAAACTGGTTTGATGCAGAAATTTTTTCTTCAATTTCAACTTTTCATCTCCAAAGCTTGTATCACGTTCAATACAAAAAATTTAAATTGAATCAATAAAAGTATATGAATCAGTAAAATCAAAATTTAATCAATTACAAATAATTGAAACGTAATACTTTCCTGATTGGAGACAAATAATTTGTATCGATAGAAATTTTGATATGCAAATTTGTGAAAATATCAATGGATATATCGATATCGGAATCGATTGCATTTGGTAAAAATGGTGGAAATTTGCTCAAAAACATGAAAATCTAAAGTTATTGTCTATGAAGTGTCATATGAAGTCACAACACACGTATGAATCAAGAATTAATGAGTAGATACTATGTAAAAAATAAGTATGTGATATGTGAGAAAGAAAAATCATTACAAGTAATAAAATAAAACATTTCACTAAAATGAATAAATTATACATAATTTAATTGAAATTTTCATCATGAAAGCAGCATAGATTTTATTGAAGTAAACGACTACCATAAATAAAGAAATTAAACCATAAAGAATGAATAGGCCTGGGGAGTTAAAACTGATAGTAAATCTTTCATTTTGATTTGGCCTTCCTTTAGTACTTTCCAATTGCACCAATGCCTACACCAGCTTATCTACACCCATGATCTTCATCTTAGGTGGCATGAGTAAAGACATCTTCACCAGTCAACGGGCTCAAGCATTTAACTCCATCACATTCTTGTTCATCTCCTCCATCATTAAGTCCCTTGTCTTCCTCCCCACCACCGTCATCCTCTCCGTTATATTTTCTCCCACCGGTATCATCCTATGTCAAGACACACTTTCCACTTCGAATAATTTGGTATTGTTGATACTCAAAAATCAAATTATTCATTGAGACATTTCGTCAAACAGATTACTTGCAAGAGTGCACTAGACAACTGCGTCGAATTCGAAGCTTGATCTTGAAACCCCAGACTGTATAGATGAAAACCCAAAAATAATTCATCTTGAAATGCCATTCATCTTGTGTCCCTAAAAAACCGTCCACAAATTTTCTACAAATGTATTGAGGAAAAAACCGTCTACAATATTTCATCTTGACAGCAAATTTGTATCCAGTTTTCTACAAATTTTATGTATCGACGAAATAGATTGATTTCCAAAAATATCGCATATATGGTTCCTTATCGTTTCCTAAATTTTTGGATATTTTCATAAAAATATCGAGCATATTCAAGATATTTCAAACATTAGTTTTATATGAGTACTCTATTTAAAAAATGGATGGAGGGGAAGGGGGAAGTTGATAAATATTAAATAGTGATGATACATGCTTCAAATCATATTTTAGTTGGATAGCACATGGTGTCACAACTAAAAAGATTTTCCTTTAAATTTGTATTTTCTCTTTTTGATAAAAGAACTCATATTCTTTTTTATGTCATTTACCTTTGCACGTCAAGTCTTCCCCATAGGTTTTTTTTAGAAGGGGACATTTGAGATTTATATTTGTTTTATCAAATTTTCCCATAGAGGATAATGGGCTTTAAAGTATTTTTTGTCTCAAATTATGGAGCAACTAATAATATTTTAAAATGGGAGGGTCTACTTGCCTCTATTAGTGAAAGGCCCATTAAGTCTCAAATAGGCCGATCATTGTTTGTTGCCATACAACTTGTTTTTGTTGAATTTGCACATGATTCGTGTGTAAATAGAGATTGCGTCCGATACACGGTATATTAAGTATCATAATACAAATTATTAAATGCTTAAAAAAAAAAATTTAACCATTTATATTATGACATTTAGTGTACCGGATCGGATTTCCGGCACACTAAAAAATTTCTTCTTACACATCCTCTAATACAAACATCAATTTTGTGTATTAAAAGATATACAGGCAAGGAGACTATTCGACCAAACAAAAAAGGGACCAATTTCTTGTTTGGTTTTCATCAAATCCAAAAGCATCCGAACAAGATGATCGGTTTGATTCAATTTTGGTTTCGTCTGATTAAATTCTGTTTTATTTGGGCATGAACTCAATACTCATTAGTCAAATTAAGATCGGTTTGGTAGTACTTATAATGGTTCAAACACTTGCAAAAATGTTTACTTAAAAAAAGATAATTATTTAAGAATAAGTGCCCGTTCAAGAAGTATTTCTAAAATTCCTTTTTGTAAAGTACTTGAGTATTAATAATATCACGTACTTCTACTAGAAGTGGTTTGAAACATGAGCAGAAATACTTTGTATGAAGGCACGTATCTAATGAGAAAGACTTGCTTACACATGTCAAGACGTAAATATGACATCTCAAACTAATAAAACATCTCTAAGTACTTTTATTTTATCAGACATTTCACGATGATTTAGGATACTACCAAATTGGTGTCTTTATTTTATGTAAGTCATCTAAACATGCCTAAAAGCCTTGTGTTGATTTATACTTGAGAAAACAACTTACATGACACTGGATGTCACGGTAGGCCTGGCAATTCCTGACACGACCCGATAACCCGACACGATACGAAATTAACAAGTGTTCGGGTCGACACGATAACGAATCGGGTCGTTATCGGGTAACCCGATAAGCACCTGCTAAGATAACGGGTTGGTTCGGGTATACACGTGGGTAACACGCTACACGATAAGCAGAATATTAGTTTAATAATTTTATAACTCTACAAAAATACTATAATAATTATATATATTAATTTAACAATTTTATACCCCTAAAAACTATAATAATTATATATACTATAATAATTATACCCCCAAAATATTAACTATAATAATTATATATATATATATATTAAATTTTATACCCCTAAAAACTATAATAATTAATATGCATCCGCCCTTTGAAGAAAAATGGAGGGAAAAAGGAAAATTATAAGAAAAGGAAAAAAAAAAAAAGAGGGAAAGATGGGTGAAAAGGGAGGGAAAAAAGAAAATTATAAGAAAAGGAAACAAAAAAGAGAGGGAAAGAAGAGTGAAACTGAAAAGGGAGGGAAAGATGGGTGAAAAGGGAGTTTATGACACGTGATGATCTACTTAATAAATATATATATATACACACACACACCATTGAACTAGATGAGATACGAATTATACAAAACTAATTTCAACGATCCCAACCGTCAAACTTGTTTGTATATGCTTCGAGATCGCATCAGCAAAAAATCGCAAAAAACAAACATTCAGAGATCAAGTAACGGGACAAAACTTATCGACAGTTATAAACGAAAAATCACGATTTAACGGTTATATTAACTTCGATTTTGATGATTTTTTATAGCTACACTCTTTGACCCTATATGAATACAATGAATGAATTCGATCTTCAATTTAAAAGATTACACAAGTGGATACCACAAAATCTTATGTTATACTTAATGAAAGTATAAATAAACTCTTAAGTGCTAGTGAATTTATCATTTTGATGAGATACGAATTCTATGAAACTAACTTCAACGATCCCAACCGTCAAACTTGTTTGTATATGCTTTGAGATCACATTAGCAAAAAATTGCAAAAAACAAACATTCAAAGATCAAGTAATGGGACAAAAACTTTTCGACGGTTATAAACGAAAAATCACAATTTAACGGTTATTTTAATTCCGATTTTGATGATTTTTTTACAGCTACACTCCTTGACCCTATATGAATACAATGAATGAATTCGATCTTCAATTTAAAATATTTACACAAGTGGATACCACAAAATCTTTATTATTCTTAATGAGAGTATAAATAAACTCTAAGTGTTAGTGAATCTATCGTTTTGATGGGATACGAATTCTATGAAACTAATTTCAACGATCCCAACCGTCAAACTTGTTTGTATATGCTTCGAGATCACATTAGCAAAAAATTGCAAAAAACAAACATTCAGAGATCAAGTAACAGGACAAAACTTTTCGACGGTTATAAACGAAAAATCACGATTTAACGGTTATTTTAACTCTGATTTTGATGATTTTTTACAGCTACATTCCTTGACCCTATATGAATACAATGAATGAATTCGATCTTCAATTTAAAATATTTACACAAGTAGATACCACAAAATCTTATGTTATACTTAATGAAAGTATAAATAAACTCGAAGTGTTAGTGAATCTATCGTTTTGATGGGATACGAATTCTACGAAACTAATTTCAACGATCCTAACCGTCAAACTTGTTTGTATATGCTTTGAGATCACATCAGCAAAAAATCGCAAAAAACAAACATTTAGAGATCAAGTAACGGGACAAAACTTTTTGACGGTTATAAACGAAAAATCACGATTTAACGGTTATTTTAACTCCGATTTTGATGATTTTTTACAGCTACACTCCTTGACCCTATATGAATACAATGAATGAATTCGATCTTCAATTTAAAATATTACACAAGTGGATACCACAAAATCTTATGTTATACTTAATGAAAGTATAAATAAACTCTAAGTGGTAGTGAATTTATCGTTTTGATGACATACGAATTCTACGGAACTAATTTCAACGATCCCAACCGTCAAACTTGTTTGTATATGCTTTGAGATCACATCAGCAAAAAATTGCAAAAAACAAACATTCAAAGATCAAGTAATGGGACAAAAACTTTTCGACGGTTATAAACGAAAAATCACGATTTAACGGTTATTTTAACTCCGATTTTGATGATTTTTTTACAGCTACACTCTTTGACCCTATATGAATACAATGAATGAATTCAATCTTCAATTTAAAATATATTACACAAGTGGATACCACAAAATCTTATGTTATACTTAATGAAAGTATAAATAAACTCTAAGTGTTAGTGAATCTATCGTTTTGATGAGATACGAATTCTACGAAGCTAATTTCAACGATCCCAACCGTCAAACTTGTTTGTATATGCTTCGAGATCACATCAACAAAAAATCGCAAAAAACAAACATTCAGATATCAAGTAATGGGACAAACCTTTTTGACGGTTATAAATGAAAAATCACGATTTAACGGTTATTTTAACTCCGATTTTGATGATTTTTTACAGCTACACTCCTTGACCCTATATGAATACAATAAATGAATTCGATCTTCAATTTAAAATAGTTACACAAGTGGATACCACAAAATCTTATGTTATACTTAATGAAAGTATAAATAAAAGTGTTAGTGAATCTATCGTTTTGATGGGATTCGAATTCTACGAAACTAATTTCAACGATCATAACCGTCAAACTTGTTTGTATATGCTTCGAGATCACATCAGCAAAAAATCGCAAAAAACAAACATTCAAAGATCAAGTAACGGGACAAAACTGTTGACGGTTATAAACGATAAATCACGATTTAACGGTTATTTTAACTCCGATTTTGATGATTTTTTACATCTACACTCCTTGACCTTATATGAATACAATGAATGAATTCGATCTTCAATTTAAAATATTTTGAGAAAGGCTTCACAACCTTGAAAACAAAAACTTTCATTTTGCATATCCTTGCACATTTAATATTTGTAATAGATTAGTAGTGTATGTATTTTTTTTTATTAGGCTCTTATTTTCGAGTGTAGATGTAGTACTTAAACGACAAATGTGTTTTAACGTTTTGAAATAATATTTATGTGGCAATGTGTGGTAAAAAATATTTTTCTTAACAGGTCAGGTCACTTTACTCGTTGGGTAAAGTGACTCGACCTGTTAAGGGCCCGTTAAGATAACGGGTGTGACACGACACGACTCGTTAAGATAACATGTGTTACACGAAAACGACACGAACACGACAGACACGACCCGTTTGCCAGGCCTATGTCACGGGTACACATTTGTCATATCATATGAGTCATTGCCTTAGGCCATCTCCAACCATAAGGCTAAACATAGCCTCATCCAAAATTATAACCCTGTAAGAAATTATTTTTTAATAAATAGTGCTAAGATATATTCATACACTATCTTCAACGAAGAGGCTAAACATAAGTCCCTTAATAATTTATTAGTTTTAAGTTTATTGATGAACTTGGGTCCAATTTCTATTGTTTTTTTTTTTTTTGGGGTCGAACTAAGTTACTTTCATTAAATAAAAAGACTAGGACAAGGAAAAGAGAGCCCAAAAGGCATCCCATAACTAAATACAAGCCCAACAAGGACAAGCAAATACAACAGAAAGCCTAAAAGGAGCCAACTGAGAAACAACAAAAAACCCTAAAAACAGAGAGGAAACCAGCATCCACCACCAAGTCAGTCGACACGCCTCTATTGTAAGGCCACCACCACCAAGAGAATGAACGAAACGGAACAACTGGATCAACAAAAAATGGGGGTGAGTGAGCCACCCGCGTAGTGAGCACTCCCATAATCCTACCAAATAGTGTTAATTGCACTTTAACAACGATCGAAAACCAAAGTCCGCCGTTGAGGAGAAGCACTCGGGCTGAGTAGCTGGTAGTTGAGGACATGGGACGGAAAAAAGCATCTGAGAAAGAAAGGTGCATAAATGCCCCGATCTGAGACAAACTCAGGGGAATTGAGACAAAGCCCAAAGAATTGAGACAGAGCTCAAGGAAAGCCAAAGTAAAGCAACAGTACAGTAACGTAGGAAAAAAAACTAGAAACAGAGGAAGAGAAAAAGGAAAGTAAAGGAAAGCTTGAAAGGGGGAAGCAAGGGGAGTGGTGGGGGTGGGGGACGAGGGGAAGAAAGGTGTTGGGAAGGGAAGAAGTGGGGGAAATCAGAGGAAAGGGTGGAAACCAAAAGAACATGGTGGAAGAAAGGGGAAGATGGATGTGATCGAAAAAATTGGGAGAGATGGTGAGAAAGGGAGGAAACAAGAGGGTGGAAGAAAGGGAGAGAGCGAGGAAGGCGAGGAGGGGAGAGCATTGGGCTGCCACCGACCCCAAGCCGGAGCTAAGGTCAACGGCAAGGTGGGTTTCAGAAGTTTAGGGGTTTTTGGGAGAGATAGGGGCACATTGTTATCCAATTTCTATTGATAGACCATAGTTTGCTGGACCAAAAAAAGACCATACAATATTTTTGGATCTCCCATCAAAATGCGCCGTTGAAGGTAAAATATTGAAATGGAAGAAAAACGGCATAACCCTCTCCTTCTTCACGAGTCGCTAGTCCTCCACTACAAGTAAATTTTTCACAAAATCTCTCTCTTTCTCTTTTTGCTCTATGTCTCACTCTTGTGTGAATTACCAATATGAGTTATGTTGGATTATTTCAGACACTACTGTTGGGTTATATGAAGCTCTGGTGTTGGGCCCCAAAAAAGGGGCTGGTAGGAAGGTTGTTGTTGGCCAGCCTGATACCATTTTGGCCGAAAGCATGGCCTAATAAATTTCATCAAATTATAATCCAACTATCCCTTTGATAAATTTTTAGTCTAAAAATAACGTTACGTTATGGATTGTTGCATTAAACATGGGTACTCGACCCGTTCCATGTGATCATTAGAAAAGAAACTAACAAAGCCCAACAGACAATCACCGCCATGAAAGCTCACAGGCCTTCACACACAACCACCTTATATATTCTCCACCAACATCAACCCCAACAACCCCAACACGGTCCAACACCAAGTCACCACGACAGCGACCGATATTTCCCAATTTGCCTTCCCAAATAAATTAAAAAACCAACAAAAATAAAAGAAAATAAACGAAGATATGTATAAAGGTCTCCTCCTCTTTCTTTTCTTTATTCTCCTGTCACTTTTTAGGGTTTCGTTCCTCCGTTTCCCCTTTCACACTCTCGTCCTCAGTACGTCTCTCCAATCGAAAAATCCAACTGGAATTTCATTTGTCAATCCCAATCGCTGTATAATCCAATCAATTTTGTCCCCGAATAATACAGGTTCGCGTTCAATTGCGGATTTTTAGAATTTTTTTTTTTCAATAATTTTTAGTGCGAATAATCTAGGGTTTCAGATTGGGGGTTTTGCTCCTGCTGAGCTGAATTCGACAAGGGTTCGATCTTTTCATCTTCCTAGGGCTTTCGGATTTGACGCAGGCGACAATCGGATCCGCTATGGTGTGATCGCCGCTCGGTGGCGAGCGAGTGAAACGAATTTCCGGGGGTTGGGGTTCTTGTATGGAAACTCGGAGCCGGAAGCGGGCGGAGGCCACCTCAGCAGCCCCTTCTTCTTCTTCGTCTGGTCGCACCACTCGTTCTTCCAAGCGCGCTCGTCTCTCTGCTTCTTCATTGTCTTCTGTTAGCCCCACTCCGATTACGACCCGGTCCCGCGCCTCTCGCACCCAAAACGAACCCGCCCCCGCCGCACCCATGGACCCCACGAACGAATCGTCCGGCTCGCGCGGCCGCCGCAACAAGAGTTCCGACAAGGATGGCTCGGATAAAGGGAAGGAGAAGGAGCATGAGGTCAGGGTTAGGGATAGGGAGAGAGAGAGGGAGAGGGAAAGAGAGAGGGAAGCTGAGAGGAACCTAGGGTTGAATATGGATGCAGGTGGAACTGGCGACGACGATGACAATGATAGCGAAGGTGGTGTTGGGATTTTGCACCAGAACTTGACTTCAGCGAGTAGTGCCCTTCAGGGGCTTCTTAGGAAGATCGGTGCCGGACTGGATGACCTGCTTCCTTCTTCGGCTATGGGTTCGGCTTCGTCCTCGCACCAGAGCGGGAGGCTGAAGAAGATTTTATCTGGGTTAAGAGCTGATGGGGAAGAAGGGAAACAGGTGGAAGCTTTGACTCAGCTGTGTGAAATGCTTTCAATTGGAACTGAGGAGTCGTTGAGCACGTTTTCGGTTGATTCATTCGTGCCTGTGCTTGTGGGATTGCTTAATCATGAGAGCAATCCAGATATTATGCTTCTTGCAGCTAGAGCACTCACTCATCTTTGCGATGTGCTTCCATCGTCTTGTGCCGCCGTGGTACATTATGGTGCTGTTTCTTGCTTTTGTGCAAGGTTGTTGACGATTGAGTACATGGACTTGGCAGAGCAGGTTTGTCTTTGTTGTTCATATATTAAGTTGATGGCTGTGTAATGAGCATAAGTATTGGTATTTCCTGAGAATTTATTTATATATGTTTTTTTGTGCACATTTTAGATGTACGTTGGATTACTCTGTTCTAATTTCTATGGTTGTTATGATGCAAACAGTCACTGCAAGCTCTCAAGAAAATATCACAAGAACACCCAACTGCCTGTCTTCGAGCCGGTGCTCTTATGGCAGTGCTTTCTTATCTGGATTTTTTCTCCACAGGAGTCCAGGTAATCCTGCTAGTTAACTTTTCACGTTGTAATTTAATTAGTTATATGCTGAGTAAGGTTTTATTTTTACTTCGGATTTTCTTCAACTGTTTCTATGTTACAGCGTGTGGCATTATCAACTGCTGCGAATATGTGCAAGAAACTTCCTTTAGATGCAGCTGACTTTGTGATGGAAGCTGTCCCATTGTTGACAAACCTTCTGCAGTATCATGATGCAAAGGTAAGTTCATCTTTCCAGAGTTTCTAAGTTAAAACAGCAGAAGTCTATCTAGTTTTCGTTTCCATTGCATAATGTTCCCCTTTTGTTATTATGTAGGTTTTGGAACATGCATCTGTATGTCTGACACGAATTGCTGAAGCATTTGCATCATCTCCTGACAAACTTGACGAATTATGCAACCATGGGCTAGTTACTCAAGCTGCGTCCCTTATTTCCACCAGCAATTCTGGAGGTGGTCAGTCAACCCTCAGTACACCTACTTATACTGTGAGTCCAGTTTGTTTTTAATTTTATTTTTTATTTATTTTGATACTTAAACATTTACTACATATGCCCGTGAAAAAGTTTCAAACTTTGATTTGAAAACCATCCAGGGTTTAATTCGACTACTATCAACCTGTGCAAGTGGTTCCCCATTAGGGTCTAAAACTTTGCTTCTTCTTGGGATCAGTGGAATTCTTAAAGATGTACTTTCAGGTTCTGGAATTTCTTCTAGCACATCAGTTTCTCCTGCTTTAAGTAAGCCACCAGAGCAGGTAATTTTTTTTTTGTTGGTTACATTTTAGCTTCTCCGTTTAATTATTTCTTCTGTTTGGGTAAACTGAAAAGTTTTTATTCTGAGTATGTACCTACGTTACATTTGTAAGCTAATGATTATTCTGAAAGTTAATATATTTTCTGCGCGTTTATAAACTTATGACATAGAATCAGTTTCTTTTGAGTTGGGTTGAAAATGGTATTGATGGTGCTGTTATCAAGCTCTTTTTTCAGTTGGGTTGAAATTCACGTTGATGGTGGTGTTATCAAAATATTTTTTAGTAGGGTTGAGTTGGGAAATTGCATGTTTTTCATGGGAGTTTATCCATGAGAGAGCATCAGTACAGGGTTTGTAACTGAATGGTGTGTAATATGGACATCTATACCACGTGGAACTTCATTGGACCTTCTATAATCACTTTGAGATAACAATAAAAACTTGTCTAACTGCCCATTGTGCCGGGTAGTTTATCTGGACGGCTAAAAGCAGCAAACTTGGTTGGTTTAGAATTGTTGAGTGGGTTTTGAATTGTTAGTGTAAAGTTTTTTATATGGTGGTTACCAATTTTAAATCTTGCAATTTATTGTTATTTAAATTCTTTTGATTTTTTATACTCTGGCTAGATCTTTGAGATTGTCAATCTGGCAAATGAGCTACTTCCTCCATTGCCACAAGGAACCATTTCCATTCCATCCAGCTTCAATGTATTTATGAAAGGTCCTGTTGTGAAAAAGTCGTCTGCTAGCGGCTCTGGGAAACAAGAAGACACCAATGGAACTGGTTCTGAGGTTTCAGCTCGTGAGAAATTATTGAATGAACAGCCGGGGCTTCTCCAGCAATTTGGAATGGATCTCCTTCCTGTTTTAATACAGGTCAGTATTTGGCATTCAGCTGATTTTATTAATTTTGATATTTGATAATTGATTTTTGTGTACCTGCCAAACAGATTTATGGTTCTAGCGTTAATGGCCCTGTTCGCCACAAATGTCTTTCAGTAATTGGGAAATTAATGTACTTCAGTAATGCAGAGATGATACAGTCTTTATTAAGTTCAACAAATATTTCAAGGTATCCTATATTTCTTTATCAGATCTCTTGATATGATGACAGCATGGTACTACAGTTACTAACTTGTATGTTATTAAATGATTCGATAGTTTCTTAGCCGGTGTCTTAGCATGGAAAGATCCGCATGTCTTGGTTCCTGCTCTCCAAATTACTGAGATACTCATGGAGAAGCTTCCCAATACTTTCTCCAAGGTGTTTGTGAGAGAAGGTGTTGTTCATGCCGTGGACCAACTTATCTTACCTGGTACTCCAAATTCAGTTCCTGTCCCAGTATCTTCTGCTGAAAAGGATAGTGATCCTGTTCCTGGAACATCATCACGTTCTAGGCGTTATAGACGACGCAACAGTAACTCAAATCCAGATGGAAATTCATTGGAAGAAACTAAGAGTCCCCCTTCAGCAAATATCGGTTCACCTCCAAGTTCAGTGGAGATTCCTACTGTTAACTCCAGCCTTCGAATGGCTGTCAGCGCATGTGCTAAAGCTTTTAAAGACAAGTACTTCCCTTCAGATCCTGGGGCTGTTGAAGTTGGAGTTACAGATGATCTATTACATTTAAAGAATCTATGCATGAAGTTGAATGCAGGTGTTGATGACCAAAAAACGAAAGCAAAGGGAAAGTCGAAAGCTTTTGGGTCTCGCTTGGTTGATAGTTCTGCGAGTAAGGAGGAGTACTTGATTGGTGTGGTATCTGAGATGCTAGCCGAACTAAGCAAAGGGGACGGTGTATCCACTTTTGAGTTCATTGGTAGTGGTGTTGTTGCAGCATTGCTCAACTATTTTTCTTATGGGTACTTCTCCAAGGAGAGGATTTCGGAAGCTAATTTGCCCAAGCTTCGTGAGCAAGCACTTAGAAGATTTAAGTCATTTGTTGCTGTTGCTCTTCCTTTCAGTATTAATGAAGGAAGTGTAGCACCAATGACTGTCCTCGTTCAGAAGCTCCAAAATGCTTTGTCCTCCTTAGAGCGTTTTCCGGTCGTGCTGAGTCATTCATCTAGGTCATCCACTGGGAGCGCACGCCTCTCCTCTGGACTCAGTGCATTATCTCAGCCCTTTAAGTTGCGTCTTTGTCGAGCACAAGGAGAAAAGACCCTCCGAGACTATTCATCGAACGTTGTTCTGATTGATCCATTAGCAAGTTTAGCTGCTGTAGAAGAGTTTCTTTGGCCTCGAGTACAGCGAGGGGAATCTGGTCAGAAGCCTGCCGCCTCTGCTGGAAACTCGGAATCTGGAACTACACCTACAGGTGCTGGTGCTTCATCTCTGTCTACCTCAAATCCTGCTTCCACCACTCGTCGCCATTCAACGCGATCCAGGACATCTGTGAATATAGGAGATACAGCTAGGAGGGAACCATCACAAGAGAAGAGCACAAGCTCATCAAAAGGGAAGGGTAAAGCTGTTTTGAAGCCTTCTCAGGAGGAAGCAAGAGGACCTCAAACGAGAAATGCAGCTCGTAGACGAGCAGCTCTTGATAAAGATGTTCAAATGAAGCCCACAAATGGGGACACTACTTCTGAGGTCTGTTACTGATAACAAAGTGACATTCATATTTATTATTATTATTAATTGTTGAATTATGCAGTGTTTGGGTTGTTTTTGTTCATGCTAACAAACACTTCTAGTAGTACTTTTTCACTAATGCAATCTCTTTCTTTGCATATCTGATGGGTTTTGATATGGCATTGGGTTTCTGATATGGATTCAGTTTGCATCCGAGCTTAGTGTGTTGATTATCCAATTAAAGATGTAAATTCTAACGGACAGAGAATTATGAGAGTGTCTTGTTCTGATGGGCTACTTTATTCAACAAAGGGTTTATTGGGTATTTGGTGAAACCAAACCTTGTAAGGGAATTTAGAATGGTATGCGGGGTAAGGCAGTGCATTAACTTTGGTGTCCCTATAATGTAGCCTCCCCATCGCTCTTTAAGCACTTATCTTTTAATGCTAAAATTTCTTTATTGGTTAAAGTTGGTTGGCAATTCACTTCCTTAGATATCTCATCTGTATGAGGTTTGTTTAATACACTACGACCTCTTTCTAGTGTATTTTTCTTTTCGATTTGTTTGGTTTGGAGGTAATCGCTGCCATAGTTCACCCATATCTGCCTTTTACGTATTTCTGTCTGAACAGTCATTGATGTTGTCTTTCTGTAGGATGAGGAATTGGATATATCTCCTGTTGAGATGGATGAATTGGTTATTGAAGATGATGATATCTCAGATGACGAAGATGATGACCATGATGTATGTTATTTGAGTCTTCAATTTTTATTGTTCTGGACAGGAGATATTGGATACTTTGAGTATTTTACTCGTTGCTATTATGGGTACTTTTGCAGGTTCTAAGAGATGACTCTCTTCCTGTTTGCATGCCGGATAAAGTACATGATGTCAAATTGGGAGACTCAACTGAGGATGCTACTGTAGCTTCAGCCACAAGTGACAATCAGACTAACCCAGCTTCTGGCTCTAGTAGCAGAGCTGCTACAGGTAGAGGCTCAGATTCTGCTGAGCATAGGAGTAGTAATTCTGCTTATGGTTCAAAAGGTGCAATGTCATTTGCTGCTGCCGCCATGGCTGGGCTTGGATCTGCCAGCAGGGGCATTAGGGGAGGCAGAGATAGACAAGGACGTCCTATTTTTGGCAGTTCTAGTGATCCTCCTAAGTTGATTTTTACTTCTGGAGGGAAGCAGCTTAATAGGCATCTGACCATCTATCAGGCTATTCAAAGACAGCTTGTGCAGGATGAGGATGATGATGAAAGGTATGCTGGGAGTGATTTTGTATCCAGTGAAGGTAGCAGGCTATGGAGTGATATTTACACTATCACATACCAGAGGCCAGACAATCAAACTGACAGGGCATCTGTTGGAGGTGCAAGTCCTATAACTGCAACAAAATCTGGGAAATCTGGCTCTGTTTCCAATTCCAACTCCGAATCTCAATTGCATCGAATGTCACTTTTGGATAGTATTTTGCAGGGAGAGCTTCCTTGTGATTTAGAAAAATCTAATCCTACTTATAATATGCTGGCACTACTGCGTGTACTAGAGGGCTTGAATCAGCTTGCACCTCGCCTGAGAGCTCAGATAGTTTCCGACAGTTTTGCTGAGGGTAAAGTTTTGAATTTGGATGACTTGAGTACAACTGGTGCTAGAGTTTTTCATGAGGAATTTATTAACAGCAAACTCACTCCCAAATTAGCCCGGCAAATTCAAGATGCCCTTGCATTGTGCAGTGGGAGTCTTCCTTCTTGGTGTTACCAGTTGACAAAAGCATGCCCATTTTTGTTTCCTTTTGAGACTCGGAGACAGTATTTCTATTCAACAGCTTTTGGATTGTCTCGCGCTCTGTACCGTCTTCAGCAGCAGCAGGGTGCTGATGGTCATGGTGCAAATGAACGAGAGGTGAGAGTTGGGAGATTGCAACGGCAGAAAGTCCGCGTTTCCCGAAACCGGATTTTGGATTCTGCTGCAAAAGTAATGGAGATGTATTCCAGCCAAAAATCTGTGCTTGAAGTAGAATATTTTGGTGAAGTGGGCACTGGCTTGGGTCCTACACTTGAGTTCTACACACTTTTAAGTCATGACCTACAAAGAGTTAGACTTGGCATGTGGAGGTCAAATTCTTCAATGGAGAAAACATCAATGGATATTGATGGAGATGAACATAAAGATGGCAAAAGCAATGGTGACATTGTCCAAGCTCCGCTTGGGTTGTTCCCTCGTCCCTGGCCTCCAAACGCTGTTGCTTCTGATGGTAGCCAGTTTTCAAAAGTGATAGAATACTTTAGGTTGGTCGGGCGTGTGATGGCGAAGGCTCTTCAAGATGGGCGGCTATTGGACTTGCCACTATCAACAGCATTTTATAAGCTTTTGCTTGGTCAAGTAAGCCAGTGGAAGAATATAACCTTTTTCATTTCACATATAGTTTTATTGAAGTGGTTTAGTTTTATATTTTTACCAAAACAGTTTTGATGTAGAAATTAAACCTATTTTCTTTCCTTTCTTCCCATTCCTTCAGGAGCTTGATTTACATGATATCCTTTCCTTGGATGCTGAGCTTGGAAAGACTCTGCAAGAATTACATAATCTTGTCAGCCGGAAACTATATTTAGAATCAAATGGTGATAATTGTGATGCCATTGTTGAATTGCATTTACGTGGAGTGTCAATTGATGACCTGTGTTTAGATTTTACACTCCCTGGCTATCCAGATTATGTGTTGAAACCTGGAGATGAAAATGTGAGCAAAATTGTCTTCTGGTTTATTTTTATTTTTGTGCCTTCATTTACTTTTTTGGGTTTCTATTGTGCTTGTAATGACATTTTTAACATACTGTTTAATTTCTAGGTTGACATCAATAACTTGGAGGAGTACATATCTTTAGTTGTTGAAGCGACAGTGAAGACTGGGATAATGAGGCAAATTGAAGCATTTAGAGCAGGGTTTAATCAGGTTCAGGTTTTTTATCTGATTATCATTGAGTTCGTAATAAATTCATTGAATGTTTGAAGTTGCATTTTATGTGCCAGGATTCTTTCAAATATCATTGTTTAGTTCAATGTCTTGCTGCTATTAATTAATTTAAAATATCACTGTTTAGTTCAATGTCTTGCTGCGATTGTAATTAATATGCATTATTTGATTATATCTTCCAACTGCAAGTGAACTCAAACCTAGGATGGTTTCGGGGGAAGGTGATGGTGGTGGAGGGGAGAAGGAATTTGAAAATTTATTGAATAAAAAGGGTGTATGCTTCTGTAACAGTGAATAACCGCACCTGGTGTTGAGTAGGTTGCTGGACCAGGCCTATCACTGTAGTTTATTAACTTTTTGGTCTGGTACCTCAAGTTTTATTTTGTAATTATTTTATAAGCGCCTCTCTCTAGCTTAAAACCTGGTAGTTAGTCTTCAATTGTGATAGTTGTATTTTTCTCTGTGCGCCGTGTGAGAATTTTCCTTTCTGTCCAATTATTAATTCCATTCGTGTTTACTACGTGACTTTCAGGTCTTTGACATATCGTCTTTACAAATATTTACTCCACATGAGTTGGACTATCTGCTTTGTGGTCGTAGAGAGTTGTGGGAGGTAATTGTTTACTTATTTCCCTTTGCTAAATCACACTATTTTAATTGGAACGTTGCTAACTTATTTTATCTTTTTCCCTTCTGATCTTTTGCAGGCGGAGACTCTTGCTGATCATATAAAGTTTGATCATGGATACAATGCCAAGAGCCCTGCAATACTTAATGTAACTTCTTGTTCTGTATCCATGGGAGTTCTCTGGGGATGAATTGTTCTGTTTTGTTCTTATATGGGTCTTGTTTATAATTTTGTAGTTGCTCGAGATTATGGGTGAGTTCACACCAGAGCAGCAGCGTGCCTTCTGCCAGTTTGTTACTGGTGCACCTCGGCTTCCACCTGGTGGTTTGGCGGTGCTGAATCCGAAACTGACGATTGTGAGAAAGGTATGGTACAACTGTTTGGCATACAGGTGGGCTGTTGCAATTCGTTCCTTACGCAAATGCAGTATAAGATGAGTGTTTCGAGTGATGTATCCTATAAAGTTGAGGATCTATTTTTTTGGGCATCTGTTGAGTAATTGAATGATAACGTTATGTTTAGAATGGTCATGCTTACTTGGGATGGTGTTAAATGATTCAATTTTTGGTGCAGCATTCTTCGACCGCAAATAATGCGGCAACCAACGGGACCGGGGTTTCAGAGTTGGCAGATGATGACCTGCCCAGTGTCATGACATGCGCTAATTACCTGAAGCTTCCTCCTTATTCAACCAAGGTACTATTGTTTTCAGTTTATTAATGCACAAACATATAATTTCCATCATATACTGGAATTATTATTGATATTGTGTGCTGTGATTGATGCTTCAAACAGGAAATTATGTTCAAGAAATTATTGTATGCAATCAGTGAAGGGCAAGGTTCCTTTGATTTGTCATGAGCTTTTGGGGATTAGCCGTATTGATCCGTGTATATTAATTACATTCAAAACAATTAGGAGTGTTTTGTCTTCCGCTTGCAATTAATTAGCCTTAGCCTTGGATGACTTTTGATGTTGGAAGTGGCATTTCTACTTCTCCACTCAAATAATGGCTTTTGTCGTTGGCGCGGTTCTAAACTTATCAACATTGTTGAGGTCAGTTTCTTTACGTTTGCAGTTGGTTCTCCGTTGTTTCGGTTTCAAAGTTGCAAATATTTTGATTCTTCACGCACTGTGTTTGTGCTTTTCTCTGAATTTACTTGGTTTGGTTCTGAAGTTGGTCGTATTCATTTCAGGTTGGATCGACGCAATTTTAAATTGTAGAGAGTGAATGGAGAGAGCCGTTTGAGCCGCCAAGGACTGTAAATAAATATAGGGTGGTAGAATATACATGTATGGCGGTTAAAAGGATGAAAGGGAAACAAGAACACGTGAAACATTTTTATGCCTTGTAATTTCATTCCGATTCTGATTTCAAATAAATTTGTTCCAGCTCATTTCCATTTTTCATCAATCCTTCACCTTTGCATGTCGTAACGAAACCGAGTGGCTGGCGGCCTGGTGGCTGGTATAAAGAGACCGAAACTAATCATCAAACCACAACATTAGGAATAGGAAGAAACAAATCATATGTCAAGTTGCTAGTTTTGCACCAACTAGCCTTTTGTCTAGCTATGTTTTTCCTAGGTGGTCTCAAGTTCAATTTCTCTTGATTCCAAAAGAAGTTGCTAATTGTACATTTAGGGTGCGCGTGTTGCACTGGACTATCTTGGAGTAGACTAACTTCAGGGATTAAGCTGGACTGGCTTAGACTAGACTAAGCTCGACTAACTTAGTGAAGCGTTTGGTGCAGTGTCGGACTAAGAAGCAAGATAATGAAAACTGTACTGTCACCAATTTGGTGTTTGCTTGGACTGAGACTAAATTATTGTTCTATTTTAATTTCTTTTTATTTAAAGATATTATCAAAATTAATAATATTAGATGAGAGTATGACTCAATAAAAAATACAAAAACCAAATTTCTTGCCAACGTAAGAAACATACATGATTCAAGAGTAGTATTTGTCACATCCCGGCCCGGGGCGGATCACTTCCAGGGCCCGTTCCACCACTATAGCACGATATTGTCCGCTTTGGGATTACCATTCCCTCACGGTTTTGTTTCTGAGAACTCACGAGCAACTTCCCAGTGGGTCACCCATCCTGGGAGTGCTCTGGCTCCCTTCTAGCTTAACTTCAAAGTTCCTACGGAACCTGAAGCCAGTGAGCTCCCAAAAGGCCTCGTGCTAGATAGGGATGAGAATATACATTTAAGGATCAATCCCCTGGGCGATGTGGGATGTTACAATCCACCCCCCTTAGGGGCTCGACGTCCTCGTCGGCACACTTCCGACCAGGGATTGGCTCTGATACCAATTGTCACATCTCGGCCCGGGGCGAATCACTTCCCGGGCCCGCTCCACCACCATAGCACAATATTATCTGCTTTGGGCTTATCATTCCCTCATGGTTTTGTTTTTGGGAACTCACGAGCAACTTCCCAGTGGGTCACCCATCCTGGGAGTGCTTTGGCCCCCTTCTCGCTTAACTTCGGAGTTCCTACGGAACCCGAAGCCAGTGAGCTCCCAAAAGGCCTCGTGCTAGGTAGGGATGAGAATGTACATTTAAGGATCAATCCTCTGGGCGATGTGGGATGTGTATTGCTCCAAACATCAATATAACAAAGGTGTTTTCCTAACAATTGACGGGGTTTAGAATGCTTTTCTTAATTATTTACCTTTGGTTTGATTGCATTCAATCCCAAGACCACAATGATGCGTGAGGCGCAATGACAAATGGATAGCCGAGCCTTGATCATTGCTACATTTGGATTCGAGCACGTAAATTGCTTGCTCCAACTAGTTTGAAGAAAAACAATAAGAATATGCAAAAAGAAGAGATCATGAAAATACCTCGAGCAAAGTACACAACGTTTGGAGCAAAGGATTGTCAAAAGTGAAGCAACAAATTTTAGTTGAGGGAACGTAAATTTAAATGTTGTGATACAGACAAAATTTTGCTATTCTAACTAATTTACTGACTAGACTAAAACACAAGCTTGTGTAGGCTACACGAATACGATAGTACTCCTGCACTGTAGATCCTCTGAATCAACTCCTTACGTGAACATATTGTTACAAACAATCAAAATCGATTGAATCAATACCATGCCTTTTGTTGCTCTAGCAAGCAAGTCGGTGCCTGCACATGTAACAACTTGCTGCATCAAAATTGCCATTTATGACTCTGCTACGATGGCTGAATCTGATCTCACCGAAGCATCTGTTGGAGCTTTATTACTTCTTGTTGCTGTTCCGGAGACAATGAACTCAGTTTTTCTGGTGTTAGGCTCAAAACTTGTTGTAGTAGAGCAGACTCCACCCCAGGTGGAAGCTCAGACTGAGAAAGGATTAACCATGATGTCAGATACTCGGATCAGAAGACTGCATGTTGTAAGCATCGTGTAGTAAACAGAACAGAAATTGGTTAAAAATGGATAAAATGCAGATAATCCCCCAACTTCCTCAACCTTAAAGTCTCAACACTGCTGCAGACTGTAGTTGGTGGATATGTTTCACACATCATAGCTAAGTATATTAATCGGAGAACAAATTTGGCAACATCTCAAATACGGTGCTCTTAGAAATCAAGTGAAACTTTTATATCCATAACAAATTGATACAAATGAACATTTGTTTATTTCAGAAATCACAATAATGTTTCTATACTATAGCATCTAGAACATGATTATATCCGAAAACATGAAAACTCAGCACATTCAAATAAATGGAATCAAATGCATGAACACAACCAAATATGAAAAGCCAGAGAAACAAGGAAACCATCAAATAGTTCTTAGCATCTTACTGAATCCCAGTAACAGCCGTGCATATATCATATCTGTACAAGTTTCGAGGCTCGCATTGACACCATTGCTTGCTATTGTTCCTTGGTCCACATAATTTATCAAGTTAATCAAGCAAAAGATAACAAGTATCCTACAATCACAGCATTAAGACATTTATATTGCACAACGAGAAACTAAAGTGACTCAAAAGTCTTGCAAAACCTTCAAATGATACTTGACTCAACCCAGCTGAAAGCTCAAACTTATAAATATATTCTTAACTCCAGAGCATTCATTTACATGATACATCATCTCCTCCTTTCAATTTCAAAATAGTTTAACTAATTAATCATCCAACAATTCTCACTATTTTCCCTTTCCATCCATAAACTTTCACAGAAAGAACATTAGTGCCCACAATGGAGAAAAACCGAATTTCCGGGTTGGTTGCCGGAAAAGAAGAGAAAAACTAAGAAATCACCAAAATCTCTGAAACCCACATAGAAATACCGTGTATTTCCCAGACCCAAGTAACAAAAACAATAAAAAACCCTAAAAAATATAAAAAGGCCAAAACTCTCTCTTGAATTCCATATTTTCTCACCAACCAAACAAACCCCAGAACAGAACAAAAAAAAAAAAAACACATAAGTGTAAGAAAACAAATCACCTCTTGGGCATGAACTAGGAAGGAGCGGGAGCTGCGGTTGAAGCAATAACCATGGCTGTGTCCGCTGGAGGGAGTCGGTGGACTCTTTATCAGTTTTTGTTCGGGCTCTGGGTTTAGCTTTTGGGTGGGATGGTGAAGGTGAAGGCCCAAGGGAGATGGCGCGAACTAGTGATGCAAAATATATAAGCACACAAATTAAACCCTCTTTTTATCAATTGTAGCAAAGTATGTAAGTAGGGATCGTTCTAGGCCGGGGATTAGGAGGGATTGCTAAACCACTTGAAAACTAACTCAAAAACTTAAAACAAAGTTAAAACACTAAATTAGACTCAAAGAATGCAAAACTATACTCTAAAACACTAAAACAAACCAAAAGACTCAAAACAGCAAACAAACACTCAAAACTGCCTTAAAACCACTTTCTGGGCAGTTTTGAGCACTAAGGAAGAATTTGGACGAAAACAGTTTATAACTTGACTCCAGACACTTAAAAACACAAACTACATTGATTTCTAACTAACTTGACACTTCAAAATAAAGGGGGAATTGGTTTTGACGAAATTGAAAACAAAACATAAACTTTGTAAAACAAAACAGATTGTAAAACGAAATTGGTTTAAATTAATGGATGGAAGGCTAGCTAAGGGGTTCTTCTCCACACATGTCATACTTGCATACAAAACGATTTCTAATTGCAATTCAATAAACCACGAATTCTCAACACTCCAAGATAATTAGGTCCGCTTAAATTAACTCTCAGATTTCCCTTATGTCAATGAATTGGATGGAACTGCGCATCACAATCAAATTATTCTTCAAGAGTTCTCTATATGAAAGCGCATACTAGAGATACAATCAAAGATCATTACGTTCAATGGAAATCATAAGTATTGACGAGACACTTGTAACTATGAAAGCGCATGACACTTATGCCAAGAATTTACTTAACACAATTGAGATCATCAACCTTTACTACTTGTGAATATAATTCTGTAACGATTAGGTGAAACTTCCTTATATCCTAGCATTAGATTTATGCATGACAATTAAGCGTGCACTCTCAACCAACACACACAAATCAGTTTTAATATGAACAGATAAGTAAATTGAAATCACAATTTATGAATCACAACTAGAGGTAATCAAATCATATAGCAAGCATAAACATGGTTTCAAATCCCCCCCCTAGCCAGAGGGAGTTTAGTTCCTCGTACGTACAGAACAAAGAGTATTGAATTTAAACATTGAAATCAAAGGAAAAAAAACACCTAAAACTTCCAGCAAGTCAAACTTGAATGGCATGCACGTCCCAGGGCTCCTTCTCCTCCTCTTTGCTGCGGCACAAGGTCTTGGGGACAGATTTTGGGGGTTATGAATGGTGTAGAAGGCTGGGTTAATGGCTAGGATGGATGTATGGTGCGGCAAGGAGTGAATTAGGTCAGAAACTATAGAGAATGGTGAAGGAAAGGTGCGGCAGAGAGTGGTGAAGAGTTTCTGGCGAGAATGGTGTGTATGGAGGTGTGTAACCTGCGGCAACCCTTTAAACTTATATATATAGGCACCACAAACCCTAGGGTAATCAGATTAGGGCTTGGACTCAGCATTGCACAAGGAATTAGGGCCCTAGGTGCGGCAATTAATTTGGAAAAAACATTGTGGTCCAATTAATTTCTGAAAAGGATTTGTAGAACCCAAATCCACAAGGAAAATGGCCTAACAATCAGAATCCAAGAGGGAAAAGGCCTGAGAGGTGCGGCACAATAGGATAAGGGCAGGGAATGCCTTGCAAGGCAAGGAAAAAGGATTCTAGAAGGGAAGGAGGCGCCAGATTTTCAGGGTTCTAGAAGGAATGTGTTTTGTGGCAGATTTTGGGGCTTCTAGAGGGATTTGGGGCGCCACTTTTATAGGACAAGGGATAAGACTTCTAGAAATCAGGTTTTAAGTCCCCTAAACTGAAGAAAACAGGTTAGGATAAGATTAGGATAAGATTGGATAAGATAAGGTAAGGATTGGATAAGATAAGATAAGATAAGGTTGTTTTAGATAATGTTTTGGATAATTCTCCTTCTTTTGAGCTGATTCCTTATCTTCTTTATCTTTCACTTCTTTCTTCCATCTTCTTAGCTGATTTCAAGCCTTAATATCTTCAATTTCGTCCATCAACTTGCCTCCATGCTTGCACTACCCCATCTTGGCCCACAAATGCTCTAGAATGCTCCAAATTGCTTCTTTTTGCATACTTGCCCTTAGAACCTGAAAATACATCAAACTAGCTTAAAAGACTACTTTAACTAAGGAAAAACAACATAAATGCACAATAACAAGCTAACTAAGGTGCATAAATATGCTCCTATCAACTAGCGAAGGAGAAGGGAGATGGCAAAGGTGCGAAGGAGAAGAAGACGGATGGATCAACTGCGAGAGAAGACCGGACTAGGAGTCCGCTCAAAATCGAGGGCTCTCGCTAAGAACGGCTAGCGGGGGCGTTCAGTCGGGACAAGTCCCCTTTAGTCTCGTTAATTCTTGTCCGTGTAAATAACAAACACAAGACTGGGACTATCATTTAGTCTAGTCCAGTCCAAAGAATGCTAGTGAAGGCAAACAAACATATCCTTAAGGCTTCGTTTGTTAGAAAGGATTGGCTTGGATTGGGCTATATAGTATATTTAAGGGAATGATAACTTCTTTATTTTGTCCAAGTTAAAGGTTAGACATGAAGAAAATATATATCCCTACTAATTCCCACAAATATGAAAGGATGAAAGAAACAAGCTCTCTTCATGATTAACCTACAACTCGGACGAGATAAGGAGGAAGTCATTCAATTCTTCCTTCAAAATGCCTTCAATATGGTGAATAGTCTTATCTAAGGCATACCTAAGACAACAAAGAGAGATGACCGACCCATATTTAAATTTTTTGTTTTTTTGTTTTTAAACTTTGTTTTTATGTTGGAGGTGAAAGTCAATTTCTTCTTACTTACAAATCACAAGCCGACAGATATTGAAGTAGTTGATCAAAACAATGAAAATCAAAATTTCTTATACATGAAGAAAGGAGATTCTCCTAACATGTACGCAACTAAGTATTTTTAATTTTAAATTAGTTTCACTTTCAAGTTTTTGTTTCATACGTTCTTCATGTCTCCATCTTCCTTTCACCCCTCTTGATTTGTATTTTCTTCCACATACTTTCTTTCTATCTTTATCCGGAAAAATTAAAAGTGCAACCTAAAAAGTGAATGATTATCAAACGGGCCCTAAGCTCGTGCATCTTTCCGGTGAATAGCGTTGTGTTTATTTGTTGAAAAGTTTGAATGGCTTTCTTTCTGTTGGTGGTAATACACTGTGCATAAAGAAGCATATATAAGTATCTTCCTCGTATGCAGCTTTGCATTTTTCACGACCAAAGAAAGTGAGTGTTTCTGGTAGACACTTGTAGTCTGATGTATCAAAGAAGATGAACTTACAACAATTTTTTAATATTTTTGGCAAAATCATAATGTCATGCCCCTTGATTATGTTACTTGTAAAACAAGTTTTGCCTCGTTTGCTCGAGATAAACCACTTGATCGATCAGCTTCAAGTGATGAAAACAAAGCTTTATAGGACGTGTTTTACTAAGAACATATATTTTGAGCTTCTAAGATCCCAAATTCTACTTAGCCATCTCAAACCACCTCAAACTAGCTGCAGGATCTTCAGTTCTCCCCGAAACATTTCTATCAAACCCTCTAACCCCTTAGTGGGAACACTTTACTTGGATCGCAAGTGTTTTGATCTTGACATCTGGGCAAGGATCCACTTTGAAGAAAAGCTTGGGGTCACTAGGGACTGTACATGTAGTCTGTCCTAAGCACTTCTGAAAAAAGCCAAAACAAAAACATCGGTTAGAACTTCAGAATTCATAATTTATCACATTGGTTGAAGAACCTGCATCATGACCGGGGAGATTCTTACCTCTTCAACGATCTTCTTGGTTCCCGGAGCATCACATTTACCAATGGCATAGGTTCCACATGCGCCTTCAGGACTACCAAAGCTTGCGAACTCAACAGCAACAATCTTTTTGTAGTTTGGACACTTGAGCTGAGCAGTTGCACCAGGGACGCCTGCAACAACTTTGAGCTTGCCTGCCTTTCTGTCGAATGCCTTAACGTGTGGAGGATGCATCTGTGTACTCATGGAACAGATTGTATCTCTGTTGACTGTTAGGATCTCAATGTCTTTGGGGTCAGCACCCTGCTCCTCCAATACAACAAGGAAATTTTTGCTCGGCTTGATAAAGGATCTTGGAATATGGTACCTGATCACAGGGATTGCAAATCGCAACTTAACTTTGCAGTTTTCGTGGAGATTTATATTGATATATTGCATCACACTATCAGAGTGTACGCTTTTTCCAGTGTGTAATTTCACTTACTCGGTTTGAGTAGGCTGTCCAAGAGGAGAGAGGAAGCACATCCAATGCCGCCCGATGCTTAAACCATTCACCCAAATCATTCCCTTTCCCATTCCAGTCATCCGGATAGCAACGGGGTCTCTCCCTTCAGGAGCATCAAAATATGTCTGCAACAAAAGCATTGGCTATGAAATACTGCAATGTAGAAATTGTTAAAACGAATCGGAGTTGAAAATGTTGGCTTCGGAAATTTTACCTTGTACCATGTGAGACCCCTTCCTTTACCTACAGCTTTAGTCCATTGGACTTTCTGTGCTCCTTTTTCAGTGAACACTTGTAGATTTTCGCCATTCAAACCAACCTGAAAAATGGGAGCCAACAAAATTGGACATCATCTCCATTTCAATATTCCAAGGGAAATGATTATCGCACTCACGTTTTCTCCTTCTGCCCTCCCTCTTAAGAAAAACGGAAGTGCAGAAATCATTTGCCTGTTATAACGAGAAGAAATTCAATGGTACTTACCCTATGCCCCCAACCATTTTGTGAGAGATCAATTGTTCCGGTATTCAGTCCCAGGACGTTTATAGTTCGGGGTCCGGCGTATCTGCGCTCCATGTATGCTCCACTATCCTTCATCGATGGAGAATAAATTAGTCAGCACCTGTTTTAAACCCTAAACCCTACTCAAACAGTACTATTCAAATTATGAGCTGACTTACTGGGAGTCCCACTGTCATGCAAAGCAGTGATATGTGGTTGATCCCTTGTTTGAATGTGACAGGTCTTTCGAAGACAAATCCTTTCTCCTCGTGGCTTCCATGTTCACTTCCTGAAAACATCATTGAAACGCTTAGTCATAAAGTCATAAGAAAGTGCAGGGCATGCCGTGTCACTAACCTTGACATTGACATTGACAAAGTATGGACGGATGTAATGTATGCAGGACTGTTGCTGTGCTCTTACCAATATATTCACCGTTGACGAATACGCCCATTGCGTGACCAAGACTTGGGATTCGGAGAACTGGGCGAATAGAATCCTTCATCGGCAAGTCATATGGACCCAGGTTAAGGCTGCAATCACAAAAAACTGTCATGTCAGCAGTAAAAGTCAAATTTTTGTAAATCCTAACATGTGCACGCATGAACTTACCTAGTCGTGAACCATCCATAGTCTGTGGCATCTTTGAGCAAGTGGTAAAGTTCCTGTGGTTTCTTTTGATTCACTGGCACTTGCTCAACGGTTGGAATTGGTTCTGGAGACATTTCCCAGTTGAGTTTATTAGCAGCCTTTGATCGAACAAAGTTCCTCGAATTATGCTGTGACACAATCTGTTGAGAATTGAAGACCACGGTCTTGCAATCCGGGAGTATGCTAATGGAATGTGGTGGCAGGAAATACTCCTGCCCACGCCAAGTGACACTTGTTTCTAGTTTTGAGTGGTTGTTTGCCAAGAAAGCAACACAAATGTCTGTTCCGGGCTTCTCATAGAAACGAGCCTACAAAGCAGAAAGGATTTAACGTTTTAGTGAAACTTTCTTCTCCTTCTCTTCCTGCTTAATTCTCGATTTATGGGGACATGCCGATACTTGCCTCAGTTTCTTTGCCCAACCTTAGTACTCCAGAAGCTCCTGCAAACAAAGGCTTCTTGCATAGATTCAAAGCCTTGTGCAAGTCCTTTAGGTGACTCCATTTCGGCTCCCTTTGCAAACCTGCATCGAAAATAAAATAAGCCCTGGTTATATGATGAGAAACCATCTAGAATCGTCGTCGTAGATGAAAAAAAATTTAAGATCTTTTACCATATTCATCGAGAGGAGCTTCGTCATAGTATCGAGTTGTTGTGAAAATAGCACTTGTTCTTCCAAAGTTTGTTCCACCATGGTACTGCAAGGGTCAAATAAGGTTGCTTTATATAGCATTCCGCAAGTGATGATTTTGTAAATAATTAAAGGTGACCGATTAATTACCATATAGTAGTTGGTTAGGGTTCCGTCCTTGGAGAAAAATCGAGCAACTGAAAACGCAATGTCTTCTGCCGATCTTTGTGAAGGAGGATCACCGAATACTCTATACCTGTAATCATGAAAAAGAAGAAATGTGGTCAGAAAACCAGTGTTTTTTTTTTTATATACTCACTAAATATTCTGTATATCTACTCACTGAGCAGTCCAGTTCTCAGTCCAAAGAGAAGGCTTATGAGGCTTATTAGGGCCTGCAAAAGTGTCTCCACAATGCCTTCCATTGCAAGTATTAATCTGAGCACAAGAAAGATTTTTTTTTCTTTACGATCAAAGGACAGAAAAAACAGATAAAAAAACTTCGTTCTACCGGTAAATTTTAATGCTTAATTTGTCTTAGAATCAACGGAAATTAAGTTTGCAAACTTACGATTGGATCAGGAGCATTCGTCTGTTTGCACATGATCCATGGCACGCCGATGTTCTGCGCAAGCGCCATATTTGCTGCCCACTGCACATAATTGGTCCCCAACTCTTTATATGCAAGCTGGACATGAGTGTACTCATTTTCAATCTGTGTCGTGAAACATTATAGGTTAGCCTGATCAGATGAACAACGCTTCACCGGAAGTAACAATTTTTGGAGGGAACCAAGTACCAACCTGGGCTAAGATGATTGGACCTCCCTGTGGAGCAAATAGCTTCTCATCTTTCATCATCTTCATTATCTTCGTCACACAAGCCTCCATGTGTTGCTGCAAATGGAATTTAAGGTCTTATAATATTAGTCACTGGATCCTCAAATCATACTAGTTTTGCACATTGAGGTGTGATGTACCTTGTATGCTGGATTATCCGAACGGAAAACGATGTTTGGTTCCTCCCTCAGCCAATATGGAAGCCCTCTAAATTGAAATATGTTAGAAATAATTCACCATTGGAAGGGAATGAAGATGAAAATCAATGTTACAAATTATATATGTATATACCCGTGGTTCCATTCGGCTTGGATGAAGGGCCCTACCCTAAGGGTGACATACATATTGTTCTCCTGAACTAGCCTGATGAACTTCACCACATCGGCGTTTCCCTCGAAATTCCACTGCAGCACTAGAACAAGATTTAGTGCAAGCCATAATTTTCAGAGTTTAATTTCATCTTATCCATGTAATTTAAGCAACAATCTGTACACTTTTCATAGTACCTTGCCTTTCACAGGCTCATGAAGGTTCCAAAAGACATAAGTTTGAATCACATTCAAACCTCCTCGCTTAGCCTTCTTGAGAAGATCAGGCCACATCTGAAAAAAAATCAGTTGAGTGTAAACGTTAACAATTGAATTTCATCACCAAACACGAGAAATAAAATTAGAAGATAGACGCGAGAGCTAGTAGCTCCATTTCTTGATAGCATTCACTCCTGCACCTCACTGAGGATAACGTACATATTGCTTTCATTTTAATTAATCTCCTTTGTGCAAAAAGAAATATAGAAGATAGACATTTTAAAAACTTACATCCACCGTGCTCCGCGGATAATGAATTGAACCCGAAAAGAAAATCTCTCGTTTTCCATTGATCATGATGGACCTGCCATCATATGTCACCTGCCCGACTTCAAGTTTCTTCTCGCTCTTTCCAACAACCGGCTCTTCCCCTTCCACCGTATCCTCCACTGCTTCCCCATCCGCAGCAGGAGCTGCCTTGTTACCTTTGGCATAACCTAGACTGGCCAAGACCACCAAAAGAACAAAAGAAATCAACAGAACCCTCTTTGCTACCACCATTGTTATCACTTCAACACTCAAAATTCGACAAGCAAAACTGGTTCAAAAATTCCATCAAACACAAAAATATAAGGAGATAGATGGCTGATAATATACACACTATCGATCGAAAACTCGGGTTTCTAGCAATTTTTTTTCTGAGTGTGTTAGAAAATCTTATATGCTATTATTAGAAGAGAGAAAATCCGATTTTTTTGGGGGTTGAATGTGGACTATGGCAAGGAGGGAAATATTTGCGGATGTGAAAGTTGATCCGAGACATTTGCATGTTTATATGGCAAATTTGTCTCTTTTTTTGGTTCTACATTGTGGACCAATTTCATATCCCACACAAATTTTCTTCCACTCGGCACTTTCCATTTTCCATGTTAAAGGTTTGGTTTGGGATTTAGGGTGAACCGTTGTGTGTATCTTGGCTTACAAGTAAGAGGATCAAAAGAAAAAAGTAAAAGGATTAAATTGGGATCAAATAGATTGAATAAGATTGTGCATGTCATCTAACATTGTTAATTAATATGCAAAATTGGTAATTTGATATCCAGATTTCGATTCATTTCCAAAACCATTCACATATATCCAACCCATTTGTTCTTACCACTATTCACCATTCGTTTTATGAGAGATCTTTGATGGATTTTTTATAAGAATCTAACGGTGCATGCAAATTCTACGAAGATAGGTCTTCTTGTAGAATTTCGCAAAACTGATTAAAACTCGTGAGAACTAGCTTTTTTTGTGAAAAAAGCAAATGTTGAGTTTTCTTAAGATCTTTAGAGCGGGCAGTAATAAAAGTGTTGAACCACATAACTAATAATGATTCAATTTTTAATCTGAAATTGAAAAAAAATCAATAAAATATTCTCACCTGCTCAAAACAGTAAGGAAAATTTATTTAAACCCATCTTATATCTCTCTACAGCCTACTTACCCACTACACCATATTGTACTTATCTATTAATATCTTTTTAAACCCAGGAGTTACTACCTAAATTATCCCACAAACCCAATCCAATATGTTAATTTATCTTTACACCCAAAGTTGTTGAAGCAGAGATAAACATTGAACAGTGTTAAGCATGACCTTGGATTTGTTCGTTGTTTCCAAAATGTAACAACTACGGCTAGGGTTAGAAATTTTTCTCAAAAATTCCAAACCAAACCAAAAAAATCCCAATCCCATACCCAAAAATTTCCAAACCAATAATACCGAAATTTTCAGGATCCATATCGAACCGATGATCCATATCGAACCGATGATCCATATCGAACCGATTCCGAACCTTTTAGTACGGGAATTGGGATTACATATTCAATAGTTCGGGAATCTCAAACCGAACCAAAAATATATATACATTTATTTTGGTTACGTATGATAATTATTGTCCTTTTTAAAAAAAAAATTGTTTTTTTTTTTTGTATGTGTATATATTTTACCTTAAGGTTTTGATGGGTGAGTTTATACTTTGATAGTTTTGGTAATGATGTTACGAACGTATTGGGGTTGTTCGAAGGGAGTAAAGGATTTATCAAATTTGTTTTAAACAAAGGAAGCAGAGGAAGAAAGTGGTCTTGGACTGTTTTGCTTTTGCAAGTGTTGCAATCTTTGAGTTAACCTTGGTTCTGTTTGATCGATACGACTATAATGAGGTTAGAAATGCTTTGAGTATATCACTGAACAGGCTTGGCTGATATGGTGCCATCATCTTCTTAATCAGTTTTTAGATTCAGTTAAAATTGAATTGGAAATACCGAAATACCGAAAACATTTCAGGAATTCCGAAAATTGGGAATACCGAAATTTCAGTTCGGGATTGATCTTCAAATTCTCGTTCCGAAAACTTTCGATTTGGGATTCGGAATTCCATTTTCGGTTTGGGATCCCATACCGAACTACCCCTAACTACGGCTGTGCCTCAAATTGTGTGGAAGGCAGTAGGAAAACCGTTAGAAGGGGAATGTGGATTAGTTGAAGTATAAATAGGTAAATTTGAGCTGTATTAGGGTTATGTGGTTAGGTAAATAATAAAAAAAATTGTCAGAGCGAGTGATTATTAGAAGCCATGAACTGGAATGTGGTGGATGTCTTGTTGTCGAAGTTAGGCAAAAAATTGTCAAACAGGTTGGCATATTGGAGTTTGAGCCCATGTAGGAGAGCTCTAACGTCATCTCCAACCAAAGGGTCCAGAGGGCTGAAAATAGTCCGAAAACCGTCTCCAACTGATGGCTAGGCCAAAAGGCTCGTGGGCCCCACTAGACAAAAAAGGGCCAAATGGCCAACTAGCTGGCCCAACTCAGCCAACCAGCCAACCCCGAGCTGGGCCTGAATTTTCATTATTCCTGTCGGTTATATCTGACAGCATTGTACTTGTTCCTGTCGGTTATATCCAATAGGAATGGTAGGCCAAAATTTCAAATACAACGGCTAGCTAACCTTAGTTATCGTTGGATTCATTTTTTTTTTTTATGAATTAAAAAAATTTCATTTTTTTTCTATAAATACCTAAGCCATTCCTACACAATTTCTCACATAATTTCAATTCTTCACATTATATGACCCGACGGCAGTTGTTTACCTCTAACTATACTTCTACAATGGCGGATGATGAATATGATGTTAATTATGGATATTAAATTTAAGTTGTTGTAGTTTTTAAATTTAAGTTAATGTTGTTTTTAAATTTAATTTGTAATTTTTAAATTTAAGTTGTAGTTTTTAAATATAAGTTGTAATTTTTAAATTTAAGTTGTTGTTGTTTTCAAATTTAAGTTATTGTAGTTTTTAAATTTAAATAATAAATTATGTTTGGCCCTATGACCTTTTGGCCTTCGGTTGGAGACAATTTTTTGTGATAGGGGTAAAACAAGCCTTATGGCCCTTTGGCCTCAGTTGGAAATGAAAGCAAATATGACCATGTACTGTTCATTAAAATATTAATATCTTGGAGGACCAGAGGGCTAAAACGAGTCCTCTGACCAGCCTTCGATTGGAGATTGCCTAAAACTTCAAAATCATCATTTCCTTAGAAGAAGAGTATGTTTTTTTTTTTTTTTTTTTCTGTATAAAAGCGTATTAGGGTTTGGTTATTAACTTATTACAGGAGGAGGTGAAAGGAGTAAGGATTTTAGCCATAAAGATGTAGGAGAAAAAGTTGTGTGATCATAAGGGTTTGATTGTTGCGTGTGAGTTTATTGATAAATTTAGTTTTATTGTTAATTAAATTTTGTACTTTATGGTAATTATGCAATATGATAAAAAACACTTTACATTTAAAATTTAAGTTCGGTGTAGAAAGATGTTATATGGATTCTAATAAAAATTCCAATCGTTCGAAAAAAAAAAAATCCAACCAATAAATGGTAAACATGTTTTCAAATAGTCTTTCTCAGAGCACGTCGCATAGCTTCCAAATTCGCGTTCCCTCCAAAAAATTGAAACTCTCCCTCCAAAGCCCTCCCAAACCTTTCTCCAAAAAAAAGAAAAAGCCCTCTCAAACCTCGAGACAATCTGCAAATAAGACCGACTGCAGCAAAACAAAAATCACAGACGCGGAAGACGGAAGGAGAGAGAGAAATCAAAACCATGTCAAAACGTCAGGATGACCTCGATCTCCTTCTATCTCTTCAAGACAGGGTTTTGGAAACCCCTCCTGGTTCACCTTCCCATTCGCCAGGTATATATTAACCTCCCTAATTAATTGGGTTGCTCATTTTCGCTATGAATCTTGAAATATCGACATTGGAATCTTTCCGTTCATTGAAAAATTTAATTGGTATCTCCCAATTCATTGAAATGTTTAATGGGTTATCTCTCAATTCCTTGAAAATTTTAATGGGTCCCTTCAATTTTCTGAAATGTCTGATGGGTGTTTCTCAATAGCTTCATTTTTTGTAATTTTAATTTTGCAGGGTACCTATCGAACGATGAGTTGCGGAGCCAAAGAGGGCAGGCGGACATGTCCGTGTTCAGGGAGGCTGTTGAGGACTGCCTTGATTACCAACCCAAACCGGTTCAGAAGACTGGCAAGTTGAACCGGCCCAATGCCTCAACTGATCCAGAAGTGGAGAAGTTTTCGGGTTTGCGTATCAGGTAGCTTATAAGTACCATTCACAGTGCCAGAATTAATGTGAAGAACCATTGATGTTGAGTTTGATTTAGGAATTTTCACTCTTTGGGTGCAGGAAGCAGTTGGTAACTCCCTTAGAGCTTAGTGATCACTTTTCAGACATTCGTTTTGTTCGGTTGTCCGCCATAAAGTAATCTTCTTGCTTTGCATTATTTTTGTATGTTTTCATATTGTTTGATTGGATAGTTGGAAATACATTCTTTCTTTTAGAAACCAAATGGGTTTGCTTTTAAAGTTGTATCCCCATGATGGTTGAATTGGGTTGTGATATTTTACATGGGATTTTTCTAGGAATTCGTTGCGTGGGGATACACTTACAGGATGTTGGGCAACTGCGGGAGTGTTGACCGAGAAGGGGATTCCAAGAACTAGTTCAAACGGGAAGAGTTATTGTATATGGAAACTCGGGTGTCTGGATGAAGATACCATTTCTGTTTTCTTATTTGGTGATGCTTATGAGACTTACTTCAAAGAGCAGGCTGGAGTGGTTTTCGCTCTGTTTAATTGCGCCGTACGCAAGGATGCGCTGGTATTAAATTGTCAGGCTGTTCTTTTATTTTATGAACTTTTCCTTCTTATATCATCAAAGATGAGTGTTTTGATGTGTTTATGCAGGGTGGTGGTTTTTCTTTGAGCGTGTATTCGGCCAATCAAATGCTGAAGATGGGCACTTCAGTTGATTATGGAGTTTGCAAAGGGAAAAGGAAGGATGGAATGGCTTGTACTGTAGTCTTAAACAAGTATGTTACATGCTGTTCTTTGATCATCTTTTTTTGAACACAGATGGTTATAGTGAGTAATTACTGCCATCTGACTGTTATCTTCAGTAAAAAATTGAGCTATATAATCATCTTGAATCTTGAGCAAGGGCACGTAAGTGCTGACATGTAGAACTTTGTCGAGATGATAATTGCATAATAAGTTGCATCAGATAGATGTTTATATATATACACACACTTACCAGATCAGATATGTAACCAAGTAGAAAAGTAATATTTTTCTAAACCACGAGTAACTCTGTACGGTGTCTTCAAACACTCTCCATGCCTCTATTGTTTTTCCACCCAACTGATTTTTGAGATTCTCTTTGGGAACTATTATTGGCACTCTCAAAAATCTAATTGTGCACTCCTCATAAGAGTATTTTTCTTTCTTTATATAGAAAGTTTGGAGTGCACAATTAGATTTTGGAGTGCCAATAGCAATTCCCTTTTTGTATCATTATTTGCATCTATACTTCAGTAGTTTCTGTACCATTTATTTCTTGATGGTTTTAACATTGATTCCTCTTTTTATCTCAGACGTCGTGGGATATATTGTAAATTTCATAAATCAGTAAGCAATTTAATGCCTTAATCTTTGTTTGCCTGATCTTATCCGTTTTGAAGGCAAACTTACTAACTGGTATTCCTATTTTATCTCATCTTTTCAGAAAGAATCGCAGAAATATTCTTCAATGCGAACTGAGCTCAATGGGGGGTAGGTTTTCAAATTATCTCATTCTCTTTAACCTAGACTTCACATTTGTGTTATGCTAGGAACCCTTTCTGTTTTGGTTTCTTCAAGTTGGTGCTACAATTTGTTTGCTTATATATATTCTAATGCTACCAGGAACCTGAGAACAGCATTTCGGAGTCCCTTTAACTCAGAAGGAATTTATTTGGTTGATCCTCTATCTAACAAAACAAACTCAGGCAAAACTAAGCAGCCACTGAAGCTATTATCCGTGGAGGGGCTAAAGAAGGCACTAAGGTTTGTCATAGACAGCATAGGATTTACATATAAGTGTGTGTGTGTGTGGGTAGAAGCAATGCACCATGCTCTTTAGTTGCCAATGGTACAATGCCTTGACATCTTATAAACTTTATGTTAATCCACCATCGTTTAGAGACAGGAGAATAGAATTACTTTCACATATACACAAACATGTAAGACATGCAATTTGTTTATATAATTACTTTCAGAATTATGTCAAATGGTTTGATTAGTGCCTTATATGAACAGCAATGGAAGTAAAGTGACTACAAATACACACTCCCAAGGATTAAGGTTCCTGGCGGCGGTCGCAGGTAAGTGTACGATGATAAGATCCTTCTGTGCTCTTGCTGGCAGTGTTTTGCACAATTTTCTCATTAGATATGTTTACAATGCAGGGAAGGCAGATCCGAAAGATGTCCTCAAAGAGTCAAAATTGCAAAGCAAACAAACCTCCAGCGTAGAGAAGAGGTGATTCATACATTAAATTGCACTATAGTATTATAATTAGTACTTGTAACTTGCTCTTCTTCCTTGTCACTGAAGATTTGTTATTGTTCCTCAGGAAACCATCTTCTACAAGCACGGATCCATCCGCAGTCATCAGAAACCAGCAACTGGATGCGAAAAGAATGAAAACCGAAAAGGAGAATAGTTTGACAGGCAAAACAAAGCCGGCCACAGTAAAGATGATGGAGTTACATTACATAAGCTCGGATGAAGGATTCTGAGCCTTATTTGCAGTAATTCTAAACATCTTGGCTAAATTAATGTCAAGTTTCGATTCTTGGGACGTAAGTGCACATGAACAAGTATACGGGTGATTCCGCTCTCAGTTCAAAGTTGGAAAAGACCAAGAAGATCCAGCACCTAGGAATGGAGCAAGCAAGATTCCTAGAGCTGCCGGGTTTGGTCACTGAAGATCTGCAACAAAGTTTTGTAAGATTCTTGCCAATACATGTAGCTGTTCAATCTTTTAAAGTTAATTTAAAATTATAGAGTATATTCCAACCTGACAATTAATTGTTTATTAGTGTTAACAACAATGAGAGAATTGTACTAGTTATTTATTTATTTTGGCAATCGGGAGCAATTTGTCTTAATTTATAGGTACAAGTGGTCAAAGAATTTGCTGTTTCAAAATTTCCTAAATTTTCCATCATGTGCTGCACTTTTTGTTGCCTTGAAAACTTGGAGAAAGATTGAAAATTGTATATGCTTCTGTAGTACGCTTATTTATTTGACTGAGAATTCTTTGCAAGAAGACAAGCAAATGGTAAAATTCATGAGATTTTTAAACTATTCTAAGTTGCAGTACTGAGATTCAAACTTTAATACAAAGAAGAGTGCAGGCTGCCATGATCGATTCGTCTAAACCGACGTTTACTTCGAAATATCATATGTAAATGTCATTGAGGGTCACAATTCCAAGCACGTTGGTTGACATTTTTCTAGGTCATCACATGCTAAGCGAATTACAAATTAATCATGTGTAATTTTCTTGGATAAAAGTCCGAACAAATCATGTCAATTGAAATTGATTAGAGTCTTAATTATGGGTGAGGGGACCAAGGTCTCTTGAGAATGAGATTTTTCACTGTGTTTGAAACACAGAGTGGTACATCATGTCTCAATATAAACGTGGTGAGATATTTGTGTTAAAAAATTAACAATTTAAAAAATAAAAATTCTCTCTACTTATATAATAACATGTGATGTACCATACGTGTTCTGGGCAGAATTATAAATTTCTCCTTTAGAAGGAGACAGATGTAAAGATAAAGATGTTGATTGGAGAGTAGGAGTGGGAGTGGGAGCCTTGAGGAGGATGGTTAGTCATTCATGCACATGCACTCATGGACTCCCCCATGTGCTACTCAATTTTGTATTGATTAGCATTTTAATTGTATTAGGCTTAGTTAAAAAAATTAGATAATTGGGATTTTCCACACAGTTTTGTATTTATTAAAGGCCGTTTAGTAAAGCATCTTCCTCTTTTCTTTTTTCTTTTTCTTTTTTTTTGTATAAATAAGGACAACATCTTCCTTCACTAAAAATTGATAGGGACTCAAACTTAGGGTTTGGTCACCCAGACAATTGGTAGCTAGTGTTGTAACCTTGTCACTACATTTATCTTGGTAGGCAACGGGTTTTCTAAATCTGGTTGTTTGAATAAGAACACGATGTCGATGAGATTTGAACTCAAGATCTTTAGTGAAGTAAAAATCTTATGCCATTATATAAATTAGACATTTGGCACTGACAAGTACACTTGAATATGTCTTAAAAGAAGTACATTTACAACGTACATAATTCTTAGGCATAATTACTTTTTATCATAATGGTAAAACGTCATATACCACAAAATGCCGATATTTAAATGTCGCTATAAAACTAGAAAACTTGGTTGAAATGAGAATCATGGACGTTGCTCCTTATATGGACTCAAATGGAACCTCATTTTGTTTTTTATTTTCTTGACTTGAAGGCATGAAGGAATCACAACAAAACAACAAACAGAACAAAGCAAATGAGCATCTAATGTGGAGCTGGTAATTAATTAATTAACTAAATCATTGATAAAGAATGCTCATCTACTTCTTTTTCTTTACCCCCCCCCCCCCCACGTTGTTCTCACTAATTTCTCTTTAATCCTTTTTTTAATAATGAATTATTTTGTCAAACATTGGTTAATTTAGCTTAATCTATGAAGTGCCATGATAAGGCGGGCCTGCAACAAAACTATATGCTAATATATCAAATATTATTTTTTAAAATGCGTGTATATATCTTTCAATAAGTATGATGAAGTGGGTGGACTGGCTATTAACCGTTCAACCACCAAGAATTTATTAAAAGGAGTTGCTTGGTTGCACAGCCCATGAGCATGACGGGTCAGGTCAATAAACCGAATGCCAAGGACCATTCTCACCATGTCAACCAGTTAAATCCATTTTCTTTCGAGAAGCGATTTCTGCACTTTATTTATTTATTTTCGTATTCTTTTTTTATTTTGAGCCTTACGAGTTAAAAAATCAGAAAAGGATCGGTCCACAAAAACAAGAAAAAAAGTGCAGAAGGAGAAACCGAGTGTGATCACTACCCTCCCTTTTAGTTTTCTAGCTACTTTGCTTTTTCTCCTCATAATTAGTACACATAATATTTGGTCACCTTGAAAGCCAAGGATCCCTACAACCTTATCTCCACCTAATTAGGTATTTTCCATATCTTTGCTTCAGAAGAAAGCATGGATGGTACTCTCAACATCTTCCAGTAGGATCACATGAAATCATAAAACTTGTCAACATCCATCCTTGATGCAAATTGAACACATGCATTCAGATGTCAAGACATTCATACCCATCTTATTCATCTTCTTTACTCATGCAACCAACCTATCTCCAATGAACACTAAGATATCTACTTCTTATTATTTTTTCGGTGTTGTTTTAAGATGTAAGAGCATTCTCAACGGGAGAAGCCAAACTTCGGGAACTAAAGTTAGTTTTAGCTCACCTTTACATTCCTGTACTGCAAAATGGAATGTAAAGGAGTTTCGGTTCACTCAGTTAAATGGGGACACTTTTACATAAATTTTGGTTCCTTACTTTGTACATAGAGAGTGATATTCAATCCCATAAATTTACGTGTGAAGTCGATTGATAGACTATGAATTAAGAGCTCAGTAATTTAGATTTATAGTTTGACAACATATATTATTGACCAATAAAACATTTTGGTCTATGCATACTTAGATCATCTCCAAACCTTAGGTTTAAAGCTAAAAATTTTAACCCAAAAAATTTAGGTTTTAACCTAAAAACAGTTTTTTTACTCCAACCCTTAGACCATCTCCAATCCTTGAGCTAAAACCTAAAATTTTTAGCCCAAAAAATTTAGGTTTTAGCCTAGAAACAGCTTTTCTGCTCCAACCCTTATGGCCTAAATTTTTTAGCTCGAGATTATTAAAGAATAAATTTAGGCTAATTTTTTTTTTTAAAAATTATGTACACTATCATAATTTAATTTTATGAACATTTTAACCAAAAAATATTTAAATTCCGATAAATATTGAAAAATCACTAAATTGGGATGAATTTTGAGTTAAATATTATTTTTAATTATTTTAGCCGTTGGATTTAAATTTGGGCCATTAGATTTTTTTTTACCATTAGATTTGATTATATTCGATTTTAGCCGTTGAATTCAATAAATCATGGAAGAGATGCCCATGTGGGTGGGGTCCCGCTAGTGGTGTCCACACCATTTTCTGAGTTAAATCCTTGGGGAAATTTGGTTTTTGTTTGACAGCTTTTAGTTCACACATTTAGCATGGGTTGAGTTGGGTTTGGGAGGAGAATAAAACCTAAAAAATAGCATTTAGACCGGGTTGGAATGCATGGTACAACTCCACATGCAAATTATGGTACCAAATTTGGAATGCATCAAGCAGAGATTTTTAAAGTTTACAACTCCACATGCAAATTATGGTACCAATTTGCATGGTACAACGCACATTAAGAAACACAGAATAAATGAATCAAGCCATAACTACATGACAGCATCAACCTCAAAATAATATTCTTTTGTTTCCCCAATTAGTCAATGACGGTAGAAAAAAGATATGAACTAAAAAGTTAATTCATGTAATCTCTGTGATTTTCTTTTGAATCTCTTGAATTAGAAGGTACTCAAGAAGGCAAAAGAGGTGGTTTGGTTGGTGGTGTTTTACTGAGTTAGAAAGAAAGGTTGGAAACTTGAATTGGGACTTTGAGGACAACATTTGGTGCATAACAATATATCGACATGTAATACTACTAATTTATGTGTTAAAATATAAGTAGAAGACTGAACTCATATGTTTTAAACTTATCTATAATATCATACGTGTAGTGTGACAATTATGCACAACTTTACATGACAATGAGACGGACACACCAAAATTTAGTGAGTTGGGATATTGAGTCATTGGGATACACAGTAACACATTAATATCGTACTCTCTTATTATAGCTGGCAAGAGCTGGCTCTTTTTAGGCTCAACCTCCTTCACCTTTCCCTTCACCTCTCTTTTTCTCCTCTCTCTCTCTCCCTCTCTGGGTCTCAATACTTGCCTGGATTGTGGGGGTTAAGAAATCAGAAACCTCTGCTGTAATTTCGATTGGGGTTTTTGAGGAAGCACAAGTAGAAGAAGGAAGAGGCAGAGGTGGGTGGAAAATGAGTGCCTCCAGGTTCATAAAGTGTGTCACAGTTGGGGATGGAGCTGTGGGAAAAACCTGTATGCTCATCTCCTACACCAGCAACACTTTTCCTACGGTAAAGTTCTCTTGTTTTCTTCCTTTTCTGTTTGGTTGCTGAGAAAGTGAAGGAAAAGATGTGAAAAGTTTGAGTCTTTGATGTTTGTCTTTAGATGGGTTTGCTTAGCTGAGACTTGTAGGGTTTTCTGGTTGCTCAATTTGGGTATGCTGCAAGTTTCTTGCTTTTTGTTTGGTTTCCAAGAAAATGTGGGAGAAAGAAAGAAAAACTTGTTTTGTGTATTGTGTTTCATCATTTGGGTTTTCAGGCAATCAGGAAATGAGAAGAAACTTGATTCTCTTGATTTGATTGGGGTTAGTCGGTGTATTGTGAGTAATTCATGCTAAATTCAACTTTCGATTTTAACACGAACAATTTACGGCTTTTAATTTAGTAGACTATTCTTTTCAACATTTTTCAACTTACCCTTTATTTGGTATGCAATGTTTAATGAAGAAATCAGAATTTCCATCAAGTTTGAGCCTTGTGCTTAAATTGAGATTTGCGGTGCAGAATTTTGTAAGAGGGTTTTCTTGGTTTTGTTCAGTTAAGTCTGACCCTTTCTATGATTTGCCATTCCTGATGAACCTGTGTTAAATTGTATCTCGCAACTAAGCCGAGTATTTGAGTTGAATATTGAGCTCCGAAAATTTTCATGTCTACAGATTTCTCTTTTTATGTTTTGTTTCTTGTTCTTTCTGCAGCTGGGCTTACAGAATTCACTTATTGATCATAAATGTATGCCTGTTTAATAGAATATAGGATTGATTGCTTAGTGTAAAAATGTAACTTCGAGAATTTCCTCATCACGATTTTGCATTTGCATCAATATGATTAAAGATTTCAAAATTTTGTTTTCATATGTTTATCCATTTATTACTGTATGAGATTGACTTTTCGAGAGATTGATTATGATTTGCTGTCTTTGATTACAATGTGCTGGGGAGCAGGATTATGTGCCAACTGTGTTTGACAATTTCAGTGCAAATGTTGTTGTGGATGGGAGCACCGTCAATTTGGGGTTGTGGGACACTGCTGGTAAGTTCAAAACATAACAATATTCCTTCCTCATTGTTTCGTCTTCTTCTAAAGCTTGGATCTGATTTTTTAATTTATGAAACAGGGCAGGAAGATTACAATAGATTAAGACCACTGAGCTATCGTGGGGCAGATGTCTTCCTACTTGCGTTCTCTCTCATAAGCAAGGCTAGCTATGAAAATGTTGCCAAGAAAGTAAGACTCGCACTATTTTCCGAGTTAATCCTTTCCTTCCCCTCCCTCCTTTCTTCTGCTATAGTTTGATGTCTAAGTTTGCTGATGAAGCTTTTATCTTTTCCTGTTTCAATGTTTAGTGGGTTCCTGAATTGAGGCATTATGCACCTAGTGTTCCAATTATTCTTGTTGGAACTAAGCTCGGTTAGACCTCTACCCTCTTGCTCTCCTTTGTTTCCTACTATGTATTCGTTAGTCGTGATTACTACCACTTTCAATTTTAATTGCTCTATTATCTTATAGTTTTTTCCCTCTAGGTTTATAGCTTTTCCTGCTTATGATTACCTAATAGTTCTTGGTTGGATCCAGTAGAGTATCATTGCATATTTCAAGATCGAAAGGGATAGTCAAGTGCATCTTTGTTGTTGACTGTTTCTGTTTTTTGTTGCACTGTCCAGGTTGCTTTCTTGTGGCAGTCTAAGCTTACCTTTTAGCTTTTTTAAGAATGTCAATAAATTCTTAATGGTAAAACCTTAGTAAAGGTTACAAGTTTAATTTTAAAGAACTCTTGTGACAGCTCTGTTTCTTTGTAACGACACTAAATTGTTTATCAGGATGTGTTCTTTGTAACCCTTTCAAATCAGCATCTATATACGTACATAAGTTGGATTTTACATGTGCATTTGGAAATGAAAAGATCTGTCTGATATAGGTATACTTAGACATAGTCAGGATCACCTCATCAGATCATGTCTTAGTTATGTTGCAGTAGTGATCTCATGAACCGTAATTCACATCATGTTATATTGCAGTAGCTTACTGGATCGACTCTTTATCTTTCCCCGTCATTTCGTCCTTTGCTTTTCATGACTGCTAAATTTTCTTCTTGTAGATCTTCGGGATGATAGGCAGTTCTTTGTAGATCACCCTGGTGCAGTGCCAATTACCACAGCACAGGTACTTTCTAGTGGAACGAGTTTATAATCACAATTTTCGTCGCCTAACCATTTATCTTGTTATCAATCTGTTTTCACTAACTCATACCAACTAATAGAATAAAGACCTGATTTTTCTACAATTCTGTTCTTCTCTTTTGGGTTCTTTTTGAAGGGAGAGGAACTAAAGAAGCTGATTGGGGCTCCAGTTTACATAGAATGCAGTTCAAAAACGCAGCAGGTTTGTAACTTTAATTCAAATCACATGGACTGGCAGGGAAAGTATGACTTAGTCTCACACTGACATTGTTTGCGTTAAATGCGCCTTTGTGAGTGCAGAATGTGAAAGCAGTCTTCGATGCAGCCATTAAAGTGGTTCTCCAGCCACCGAAGCAGAAGAAGAAAAAGAAGAGAAAGGCACAGAAGGCCTGCTCCATATTGTGATTGTGGAAAGCATAGTGTTGGGAAGAAAGTGTGGGGGGGAAGAAAGCGCGACTAATTAGTCATTTATCCATTTCTCTCTGTCCTGTGTTATCTTTTTCCGTCTGGAGGAACCCCAGGGCTGGGAATTGTAGTTTCGACTGACAGATGTAGGAGCTCTCTTTACGTACGCATCCAAGTTATTTGTTTATGCTGTCTCAGCAGGGTTCTGATTTGTACATTAATGATTTGCATTACTTGTTTGGTAACATGCAGAAACCTCTTCTCAATGGGTTTGATTTCCCTAATGTGTTGTCTCTATATACTACTCCTGTAATCTGATTTAGTACATTTCAAGATTATATGTATTATATGAATCATGATATTTTTTTTCTCAGTCTTGAATGTAAGATAGTGTGACTATTGTCAGGATTCTCTCTCTCTCTCTCTCTCTCTCTCTCTCTCTCTCTCTCTCTCTCTCTCTCTCTCTCTCTATATATATATATATGTGTGTGTGTGTGTGTATAATGTATCTCTGTATATATGTATGAACATACACACAAAGAGAAGTGATTTTGACACACTATTTTTAGCTTCTCGCGCACCTCTTTATTTCATACCATTGGATTGAACAAATCAAACGAAATCAAAGGTTAGACTCAAGAGTTAAGCAGGAGTGTGTCAGAGGCTAACCGTATTGCCAATTGTTCTGCCTCTCACAATTTCCACTATGAATGTATGCGCCTAAATTGACACGCGAGTGGTTGCACATAATTGATGAATGACCAAGAAAGAAAAAGGCAAAAAAAGAATGCAGAAAGAATCAAGAAGAGGAGGGGGAGGGGGATATCATATCAAGGTCTTTATGTTAAAAATTGTGTTTGTATTTCGTTTTGGAAGATTTTCCAAATCTTTTTATTCGTACTCCCATCAACTTCAACATTGTCCCACATTCTCAAGACGTGAACTGTTTGAGGCTAAGCACGAATATCTTTTAATTCTTTTGGGTGGTAGGAAGCAGTAGCACCCACTCTCTACTCTCTTGCAATTGGAGTCCCTCGGTTGCCAATTCCCATGGCATATAATTTCCATGGAAAATATTTTTATCCAAAATTAAACAAATAATCAGGCCTTTCGGTGAAAATAACGTATGCCTATCCACACTCATTTTACTTCTCACACAACCCTCTCAATTTTCGGATGTTGAATCGAATGAATTGAATAAGATCAATGACAAAAAGTTAACGAGAGTGTGGAGGTAAAAATGAGTGTGTGAATAACACTATCATTTAGAATCTATCACCTTTTAGCCTTATTGCCAAAATCGTCACTTTCACTACTTGTTTTGCTCCTTTTACGGCATCCGGAGAAGTTTTTCAGTATGTCATTCATATGAAAGAATTGATATATGAGGAAACAATATAGTTGATATATCTCGGATCTAAGATATACTATAACATGTGAAAGAATTGATATTACGTAATGGTGTGATAATCACATTGAAAAGTTGTTCCAAATTCTGCACAACAAGTAATCAAGTTTGCAACTAAATGCATTTCACAAAAAGTAAGAGTTGTGTAAACAGAATAATGACTAGAGATTTGTGACAGCAAATACAGGAAATATTATCTTTGAATTTTTTATGGTTTTTGACTCTCTTGATTCTTTTGCTTTGCAAGTTGCAACTTTTATTTCTAGAACTGATTCTGTTCCCACTTTCAGCAGCCCACAATAAGTATTCATGAACCTCTCCACCTCCACCACCACCACTACCCCTTCCATTAAATACACCACCACCTCCTCCTAACACTTTGCAGGCTCTGATTAATTAATTGCAGTCCTTTTCTGCAAATCCATCATTCTGTTCCATTTCTTGAATACTCTAAAAAATACAAAAATAAACCCAAGAAGCTTCAGTTTTGGAAGTGGTTGAATTCAATGGCCTCAAAGAGAATATTGAAGGAGCTCAAGGACTTGCAAAGAGATCCACCAACTTCATGCAGTGCAGGTAAAAGAAAAGAAGGGATTATTTTAATTTTTCTATTCGAGCGGTATTCTAGTCTGAACTATGGGTAAGTAGTTTGAACTTGAGTGGATAAGGAGGAACACACCGTTCTAACCAACTTGCATACACCCAAGTATGAAGAAGAGAAGAAATTAGTAGTATTTGTAAATTTTATGGTGTTTTTTTTCTTCTTCTTTTTTTCAGGTCCTGTGGCTGAGGACATGTTTCATTGGCAAGCAACAATAATTGGTCCAAATGATAGCCCCTATTCTTGGGGTGTCTTCCTTGTGACTATCAATTTTCCACCTGATTATCCTTTCAAACCTCCAAAGGTATACAATAAGAAAAATTTCACTAAACTCTGTTGTTGCATAAGTTTGTCACCTTTCCGTGAAATGTTTTCTTGCAAGACTGTCCAGCAACATAAGACGTTTAAGTTCCAAATTATATGTTAAGATGTTTATATTGTTAGATTGTGAATATGAAAGATTAATCATATTGACTGTTACTGCTTAAATGTCTTATTTGGATTTACAATATGACAACATAAGTCCGACAACAAAAAATACCCAAGACCTTAGTCTTTCTAGCATCTGATTCAGTGAGAAACATCTGCAGGTTGCCTTCAAAACCAAAGTGTTCCATCCAAATATAAACAGTAACGGCAATATTTGCTTGGACATTCTCAAGGAGCAATGGAGTCCAGCACTCACCATATCGAAGGTAAGAACACATACGATTTGAGTTTTCTGTTGACTCATATCTAAGCTTACTCGGAACCTTATTTACTTTAAACAAGTTTAACTCTCGTCTCACGTTATTGTTTTGATTGGAATCTAATTACTAATAATTACTTAATTAATGCAGGTTTTACTGTCCATATGCTCATTGCTGACGGATCCAAACCCTGATGACCCTCTTGTACCTGAGATTGCTCATATGTGCAAGTGTGACAAAGGCAAATATGAGTCAACCGCTCGGAGCTGGACCCAGAAGTACGCCATGGGCTAATTGAGACCCTAATCTTGTTTAAGCGATTTGCCTCCTCTTTTTACTGTCAATAATTATTGCTTGTCTTATAAATATTGAGGCCCCATTACTTGTAATTTGAGCTCCCTTGCTTGATACGAATAGGGTGGTGCTATCCACATACTCACTTTTACCTCTCATGGATTATTCTTAATTTTTGGTGTTGAATCGAATAAATTGAAGAAAATCAATAAACAAGATTAATAAGGATGTGTGGGAGGTAACAATGAGTGTGTGATATGGTTGCCAACTTTTTGTATTTTGCGTCACATTCAATAAATCTGATTAATGAAATAATCAAGATAAATTCTATTAGCAACTTGTGTTTGAAAGTTATTGATGACACATGTATCTACATGTTTGTGTTTAGTTGTGAGTTACAGAAAAACTAATTGTCTTGAGATGAAGAAGAGCAGCCATAGAAGTTTCTCTTCGTAAGTGAGAGCCTTCCTCTCTGCGAGTGAGAGTTTTTTTCCCAAAGCTTAGTTTCCAACTTTAGCCGCCGACCTTATTTCCGTATAGGGTCGGTGGCAGCCCCTTCTCCTTGTTTTCTCCTTTCTTAATTTCTGTTGATTTTCTCCTGTTTTCCTCCTTGCTTTTCCACCCCAATTTGCCATTGAGCTTTTCAGCCATCAGATCTGATCTTATTTTCTCCATTCAACTCATCTACATATCCCTCTTCCATCCACCCAACCATCTGAATGTCCCTCATCCATACCTTCATTTGCATGTCTTTTTGTCTTCCATGGATTCCATCTTCGTGCCGATCATCAATCATTTTTAGCCGGGATCTGTAGTGGCCCTTCAACGAGAAGGTGTGTAGAGTTCCGGTGTTCACACCAGCTCGGGTGGTCACGCCACCAGTGACGGATCTAGGATTTTAACATTGGGTGGTCCCAATATAAAAGCTTCAAAAAAAATTAGACAAAAATAACATTGAACAAATAAATGGCAAACTACAACTTTTCATTCATAATCTTTGGGCACACAAACAGGCTAGAAATACTAATTTGTCCACGACGGGCTTTCATACTTTGAAAACGTGTCATGATAGTTTCATTGTCAAACAAGAAAAAACATCTTTATCAATTTAAACAACTAAGCTATCATTTAATCATTGATCCCCTATTTTGTTGCGGAGTGGACTCTTAATGATATTCATGGGGGAAGTGCTCTCTTTATTGAAGCAGTTGCAACTGGTAACACCAAAGCCAATTCAATAAGTAAATACACATATTAAAATGCTCGACACAACCCTTTTTCCACAATTTTAAAGTGCTCTCTCTATTGAAGCAGTTGCAACTGGTAACACCAAAGCCAATTCAATAAGTAAATACACATATTAAAATGCTCTACGCAACCCTTTTTCCACAATTTTCTTAGCAAGATCACTAATGCTTTGCAATTGAGAAAAGTCACTTCTCGAACGCATAGAATGAATATAAATATCAAGTTGATCTTCAAGTGCTGATAGATCTTGCTTCGTAAAATCTTGAGGATACAATTGAGCAAGGCGAAGTAGCTTCTCTTTGTCAAAAGCTACAAAAGAATCATTTGGACTCAAACTAGCCAAACATATGAGCAATTCGGTACTTGTCTCATTGAAGCGATCATTTAACTCTGTAAATTGGGAATCAATGACAATAAAAAAGAGCTCCACTTTGTAACGATGACAGTTGGTCTTTTTGTGGGCATTACGGCGCGACCTCCCTTGAGCTACATATGTCTCATCCATGTTAATAACCTCAATAATGTTGGACACAAAATACCGATACTTTGTCAACCAAAAGATCAAACCTCTCATCATTCCTCATGTAGAGTAGTTGTTCTTTACATGTGTTGACTAAAGCCATTGCATTCACAATCTCTTGATCACTCTTTTGTAATGTTGTGATAAATCATTTGTGATTCTCAATATAGATTTCATAAAAAATAGGAGAAACACAAACTCAAAAGATTGTATGTCTCTCAATAACCTATTTGTTTCGGCCACATCATTGGTGTTATCATCAACAATCATTTCAAGCACATTAACCGCGGATAAAAACATAGAAATCAAAATAATCAAAGTACCATAATGTGAATTCCATCTTGTAGTGTGAAGTCTAGATTTATTGTTTGGCTTCCCTTGTCAAATGTTGTAAATTGTACCACACATGCTCTAGTTAGTTTTAGGGTTAAAATACTTCTTTTGGGATCATGATGCTGGAATTATCATTTCAAAAGTTTAACTTCTCTTATCAAAGGTTTGTTCATACATATGCATTCCATGCCATTATTTTCAGTTCATTATGTTTAGTGGTTCTGTCTAGTCAAAATTTCTCGTTGCTTTCTAGTTTGCTGGGCACACACATTAAGACAACCCACATGGGTCATCTGACAGCTTTTTCCTGAAAATGGATTTTCAGCCCCAGATCTTTCCAGATTGCTTTTGCACATGACACATGGTTTTTCTTGTCCCCTTTCTTGTCTAAAACTCAACCCTCTTTATAAGGACCATACTAGGGTTGATTTGGTTTTTTGGGGTTTGAGATTGGAAAAGTTTTTTAGAGCTTTATTTTCATCTCCATCTCAGATCTCCTAGGAGCATCAAGCATATTTTATGGGTAATGTTCTTCATTGAATATTTCTATACCTATCTTTGAATTTGCTTGCGTTTAATGGTTTCAATAGAACATGAATGAACAAGATCTTTTTGAATTGAAGGAGCTATTAGCTTGAGATTTCCTAGAGCGTTATCCAACACAACCACCTTTATTTTCTCATCATGATCCGCAACGAATCCAAATAGTTACCTATGTTGCTTGAAGTGTCACTTTCATCATGACCATGAAATGAAAGACCTTGTCACAACAAAAACTTAGTGCAACGATTGACGCATTCAAGCAAGTGCGATAAGCCATGCTTCTTCTGACTGTTTGATCATAACTGTTTCAATATGTCTTTTGATTCATTAGATTACTAGCGGTTCAACAGCTTTATTGTGAAAACTACCAACCAGTCTTACATGTTATTCAAAACATGTTGTTGCGTGCTTCCAATTTTGAAAGCCCACCTAAAGACGTTATTGGTTGATTGTTCAAAGTTGACTTTGAACATATATCAACAAAAGCAAAATGCGATATCTTGAGATATACTATATTCCAACCAATGAAATTCCTTTAACCAACTATCAACGAACCATCATTTTTTATTCAAAGTGAATGGAAAATCATGAGCTTTAGCTCTAAAAGGTTCCATCAGTATATCTGCTATTCGAACCTCATCTTGAATATTTAGAGGATAATCCTTCATTGCAATTCTCTTTCCGGGGTCTCTCTCAAGAATCAACTTTTAACTCATTTTGTTGTGGAGTGGAATTATTTGCAATTGGATTGGAACTATTTGGAATTGGAAGGGAACTATTCGGAATAGGATTGGAACTATCCAAATTTGGAGATGAACTATTTGGAATAGGATTGTCCGAACTAATCGATGATGATTTTCGCTTGTAATATTGTTCCATACTTCTAATGTCTATGCATATCAATTAATAAAAAAAAAGTCTATTTCGATTGATGAAACTAAAAAATATGTATGAACTAACACTGTAACACAATCTTCGACAAAAAAAAAAAAAACACTCTAATACAATCCAAGTAATATCATAAAATCCTAACGTGACACACCCCGACTGGAGTCAAGGCGTGCTGGCCGTCACCCGAAGGTGACGTAACCAAAAGTGTGAGTGATGTAAAAATGTGAATAAATTAAAACCAAACTAGAACTTATTTAAACTAATAAAGTGAGTGCGCAGTAGTAGGTAGAACCCATAAACTACAAATGTTCAGAGCATAGTTAACATAAGGGTAAAGCAGTCGAACTAGAGAAGTACTTATTACACAACTGGGGATAAGTTCCTACGCTAAAATGGAGGTATGTCAAAATCGCTGTCAAATCCTCGCACACCAAAGAGTGATTTAGCTATCTAGGACCTGAAGGGGTGAAAAACAGAAGGGTGAGTGGGCACAAAAATAAAGGTTTGTAAAATCCATTTGTTTTCTGAACATATTAACCCATCGCTGTAAAACATGTATAGTTTCCAGAAAATCATACTACGTATACATATGAAATCAAATGCATGCTAACAGTAAGATTTAGAAATATGCCACAGCAGAATATCTCAACGGCGATACAAATATAATCATGTGCTCAAAAATCAATACTAGCACGCAAGTCGGAGTCACCTAATGTGACCTGTACGACTGCACCTATGGCTCATCAATCTATGCTAACACACGAGTCGGAGTCACCTAATGTGACCTGTATGACAGGACTAGGTGTAATAATATACGCTCTAGTGCTACAATCACGTGAAGATTAGCGCTATTCGCTGTCACATACGAGTCAGAATTGCCTATTGCAATCTGTACGACAGGACTAGCATCTACTTGGATATAAGGCGAGCGTGCGGTGCTGATGTGAACAACACGTGAAAGACTAGCCTGGCTCTGGGCTGAGCAGTAACACCTGGGGTGCAACAATGATGAACACTACATGAATATATGCATGCCATAATGATTCAACAATTTCAATCAACATAATAACCTTACCTGGACTTACCTGCGCATCTCGTAATTATTTTAGCATTTCTCAACAGTACAACATTTATGAGCAGGTAAAATGTATATGAATTAGCCATGCCAGTATATAAATCTCAACCACATAACAACATTTTTTAAAATTAATAAAACATGGCATATAATGCATAAATCAATTTAAAAGCATTTGTGGAAACTATAAAGTTTATATATATATATGAAAACAAAAATGCCCATTCACTGGTATGTCGATGGATCGTAGCCCCCTAGTCTCGCTTGTCCACGTACGTCCTCAGGGTAAGTATCCTCTAAATGCGAAACAACTAATAATAATTACTTAACTAACACATATACGAAAAAGCTAGGAAAAACTCCCTATAATTTGCTCAAACGGAAGGTTTGAATATACGAAAATGTTCTACTCGAAGTCACGAACCTGCACGTGTCAACCACTCGTCGGCCGGAGGCCGAACGCACCATCACGCGTCGCCCAACCTTTGGCCACACGCGCGGCCACGCTCTTGACAAAACCCTAACGGTTGTTAGGAATATTCCGTCAGAATTGATGGAATATTCCATTAAATAGTAACGAAATTACCTGACGCCGTTAGAATATTCTGCAACTTTGATAGAATATCCCTTGTCTTCTCCGGTGAGCCTCGACGTCCGCCGTCGCTGACGTCGCTGTCCTCCGTCGTCTGGTTTCGCCGGTTTCTGGGAAAAATTCAAACTCGCATAACTTCTTCATTTCTCAACCATTTTTACCAACTTTATGTGGAAATGAAGATCTTGAGGAAATGAATAAGATTATAGCTTTTGGGAGTCGAAAAACAGATGGAAAATGGCTTGAAAAAGCCTCGAAAGGTTCGGCCAAAAACTCACCTTCTTGAAACCTTGTGTTTCGGCATCAACACTTCTCCAAAACTAGTCTAGGAACTTTAGGGAGTTGTGTAAAAGCTTCCTCGAGTCCTAAAATGTTGTGACTTGGCCTGAAACTCGTCAGACCAAAGCTCATCGAGTCAGACCTTCCGAGTTGACGAGTGAAAACTCAACCATCTTCGAAACTGTTGGTATGGCTGGGTTCGTGGTTAGGAGATGAACACGATGGTGTAGTTTTGGAGGTCGAAATGTGAGGTTTGATGCTTGTTTTTGCTAGTTGTAGAGAGAGAGAAAGAGCTCTTACGGGTTAGAGAGAGAGAATGAGAAGAGAGAGAGAGAATGAGTGCTTTCTGATTGGTTGAGTGAGAGTGAGGGTGTGAAGTCTAATTGGTGCCAAATTTAAGGGATGGCACTTGATTGGGCGATAGGGTTTCAGAAAAATATGTGGAAGTGAGGGTTTTGAGGGATTGTGATTGGTGGAGATGTGAAGAAAGGGGGACACGAGACAGTTTTTAAAAGGGAAAAGAAATAAGGTTTTCAGATTTACACAATAACAAGTACTCAGAAAATCTATCCCCTTATCTAATACAGTGTTTCTAATACTGATCGATTAGTACACATGCGTGTACAATTTTACCTGCTGTAACGTACTTCATTTGAGCGTAACTTTTTTGTTACAAATCTAATTTAGGTCTAACTCATGCTCATGCGTTCGTGACAACGATTACTATATAATTATGATAGCGAGAAAAATAATTTAAAACTGCATAATCACATGCACATCACTTTGCCACCAAGGGCATAAATGTCAATTTACACACTTGGGGAGAATATTACATAGAAAATTAGGGACGGGTCGTCACATAACGAATCAACAATAAATATGTATGAACTAACACTAAAATAGATCTGAAAAAATCCTAAGAAATTAACAACAAATTAAAAATAAATAAGGTTGAACTTAGTTTAAAGGGTACCTGTTACAGTTCTAGATAGAGAATCCCAATTTTGGTTCTACTTTTGTTTAATTGAGGATGTGTAGTCTGGTTTTGTCTATCCTGCGAACCTCTAAATCAGAGTTTTTGAATGGTCTAAATATTGTTTGGTTGTTCGGCTTTTTATCAAAGACCCTTGTATCAAAAATACTTTTCAAAGACCATTATCGAGGACCCTTATATGCATTCACTGTTCGGCTTTTTATTTTTATTTTTTAATTAGTGTGCTTTAAAAAAAAAGTAAAACAAAAAATCCTAACAGATTAACAATAAATATGTTTTGACAATAAATAATGTATGAACTCACACTCAAAATAAGTATGAACTAACACTAAATTAGAAAACTTACATAAATTCTTAAGTTGTTGCTGGTGGCCTTCGTGGCTAACTTGGGTGGGGTGGGAAGCATGGGCAACAAAGGCAATTAGGTATTATAAATTATAATTGGTAAAGTGAATTGGATTGAAAGTGGTTTGACAAATGAAAAGTCATTTGGCTTTTAGAAATTTTAAACAGTTTGACTTTTTTAAGTTTGGTTTTCCTTGTCAACATTGTAAGTGTACCACATGCTCAATCTAGCTTTGAGCTTTTCTCTATTTATGGGTTGTGTCTGGGAAGAAATGTTCAAAGATGTGGCACAACTCACTTCAAAAGGTTTGTTCATGCATGTGTATTTCACGTCTACATTCCTGCTTAATTCTGTCTAGCTTAGTTGTCTAGTCAGGCTTGCATGCGAATTTTCAGCAAGCTGGGCACGCAAATTAAGACCTACCCACATGGGCTTCCTGACAGCTTTCTGCGATAGTCAGATCTCATCCCTTAATCTATTCTGATCAGATTGTAGGACGACATGTGTCCTTTGTAGGTGGAAAACAAACCAAAGCTTTTGGGGTTGAGATCCCCAGCTAGGGTTTTCTTTTTTTGGGGGTTTTCAGATTATATTTTTTAGAGAGAAGTTAGTGAGAGAAAGGCATTAAGACCTTACCTTCCTATTTGTTCTTCATTTATGAAACCCTAGTTGCAAAACCTTATTTCATGCATTAAACACTCAATCATTGAAGAATAGGGTTGCATTGTCTTTGGTTTTGCATTAAATCTGTGGTCAAGTGTTTCTAGTTTGAAATCTTTAAAATTGACCCACTTTAGGATTCTCGTCAGTTTCTTCCTTTAACTGTTTGACTGGAGAAACTGACTAGACATCTGAATCCAGAACTACATATCATTGTCACATCATCATGCATAGTTCATGAGCTGGTCTTGATGCCACAAGGTGAAGAGCTCAGGAGAACCTGCCACTTCGTGAAGACCAAAATAATCCATCTTATGTGAGGCAAGGTTGCACAAAAGTAAAGCTGCTCCATAGATAGGGTTCTAGGAATTAAGCTTTACGTGGTACTTTGTAAGAACCTTGATTATACTAGTGGATTGGACTCAGTGGAGAGTCCTCGATTTTTTAACCCAGAGGTGAGTCTTTCCGGCCAAAACTATCTTGTGTTCATAGTTACTTATATTGTGCCACATATTTCACATACATCTACATGCTACATATATCACTTGAATAATTAATAAGTATGTGCTCACAATCATGCTCACTTGACATGATAATAACTTGGAACAAACTGAGAGCTTGTTGACTAGGATAACTATTGGTAACTAAAATTGGTCATTTAATCTTTGATTTATTGACTAACATATCTATCTTAGTCGACTAGCGGGCTTGACTAGCCAGTCCAGCATATTATTATTTTTATATACAAGATATTATTTTTATATACAAGATATTATTTTTATATACAAGATATTTTGCCTGGTACGAATTTCAATTGGTATCAGAGCCTTGCTCTAGATATACATAGAGTGATCTTTGGGATTTACTGGTATTGGGTGAAATCTCACTATGGACCGTGATCGTGTTGGTACATCTTGTAATATTCCTCCTTTCTTTGATGGATCTAATTATGTGGCATGGAGTGAAAAATTTCAAATCTTTCTAGAAGCTCAAGACCTTATTGTTGTTGACTATCTTACCCTGGAATGGAAAACACCATCAAGAAATGTAAATGGTGAATCGGTTGTGAAATCTAAAGGAGAATGGTCTCTTGGTGAAGTTTCTTCTGCCATGGCAAACAAAAAAGTAAGAAATGCCATTGTCACTGCCATTTCTCCAACTCAATTTGCACATATTCAATATTGCACAATGGCGAAACAAGCTTCAGAAAAGCTCAAAATTCTTCATGAAGGAGATAAACAAGTAAGGGATCTCAAACTTCAAATTACTCTTTCAAAGTTTGAGGACCTGAGGATGAAAGAATCTGAGACCTTCTCAGCTTTCTATGAAAAAGTTAAAATCTTGAGATCATTGCCTAAGAGATTCATGGCCAATAAGGCTGCCATTCAAGAATATCACTTATGAAATGGAGCTGGATATAGAGAAGGTTGATGCCAAGAAAATGAGTGATGTTTCTCTTCACAATGTTGAAAATGCAAAGATTGTCAATGTTCCGTGTGAGCAAGCCCAAGAAGATGATGTTGTCAACCAGTTCAGAAGATTTCTCAACAACAAAGGAATGGAGATAAAAAAGGTTGGGAAGTCATCTGAAAACTCAAAGTACTAATCTCGTGGAAAGTTCACCTTTGGTAAAAAACAAGGAAAGTTCACAAGTAGTAGGGCAAAATCCTCAACTGGATAATCTGGTCTATGCTTTTCTTATGGTGGTAGTAGACATCGTGTTGCTGTGTGTGTAAACAACAGTGAATCAAATCAAAAAAGGGACAAAGTAATGATGGCTACTTGGAGTGAAGGTGAAAGTGAAGGGTTTGTACATTCTGATAAGTTGTCAGAAAATGAAGAAAAAAATGTTGCCTTTGTTGCTCCGATGGTGGAAGTGTTCTTAAGTGATGATGATCTAGCACTAAATGACAATGAATAGATGACTTATGATGAGTTGTGCATCAAGTATAATACTTTTTTTATGAGACGTGTACTACAAAAGTGGAAAAAATTGAGTTGTCCAAGAAAGTTACTGAGTTGTAGAATGAAAACAAGTCTCTTCGTCTAGTTAGAACTGAACTAGATGAAAAGATTGATTATCTTGAGGCACATATCAAAGAACAGAATGAGAAGGATTCTACTTGCAATGACAAAGTGAAAAGAGATGATGTTATTGCTGCTCTTGAAGCTCAAGTTCAAAACTTGCTTAAATCCCAAGAAAACTTGATGAATCAAATTCATGTGTTGAAAGCAAATAAATTTATGTATCGTAAGGCTAATCATAAACAACCACTTAAGTTGAATGAGGTAAATGACAAAGTTATTCGTTTTACCATTGGGGCTGAAAAAATTGACAAGATGCTGAGTCTTGGGAAACCTCATAGTGACAAAAGTGGTATTGGCTACATGGAAAACGGATTAAGCTCAACAGGTACCAAATCAAGATTTGTGAGAGAATCTCCTCCTGTGGCACCTAAAGTCAATTCAAGCTTAAAGTCTAGATTTATTCCTACATGTCATCAATGTGGTGAATTGGGTCATATTCATCCTAAGTGTAGGAAACTTCACTCTGGCAAGAATGACATGTTGAAGAATTAGGTGGATTGACTGGTCAATGAAGTTAACATAATTGCTCAACTTGTGCAATCATCCAATATGGAAAAAGGGAGGCCTCGCTCCAAATGGATTCAGAAAGTTTCCAACAGATGCTTAGTTATACTCAATGCTCTATCTGCCACTAAACCAAATGTATGGTATCTTGATGGGTGCTCTCGTCACATGTCTGGGGACAAAGATGCTTTCCTATCTTTTCACATTTCAAAGGCGATGGGGTTGTTTTTGGTAGTGGTGACAAATCCCAAATCATTGAAAAAGGGTATTGTTAATATTCTTGGTCTTGCTCAGCTCAAGAATGTTAGTTATGTGGAAGGTTTGAAGTCGAGTCTCATTAGCATTAGCCAGTTGTACGATGAAGTGGCAGATGAAGTTTGCTTCTCCAAGAAAGGCTATTGAATTGTGGACGAACATGGAAAGAATATTCTGGTTCTTCCTAGATCTGGAGACAATTGTTACATTCTTGATGCTTTAAAGGTTGGTGATTCTTCAAAGTACGACAAAGTTATTGATGATGTCAGTGTGTTATGGCACAAAAGACTTGGTCATGTAAACTTTAAATATCTTCATAAATTGTCAAATTGTGAGGTTGCTAGAGGCTTACCTCATCTTTCAGTCTCAGACTCCTATGTTTGTGGATCTTGTCAACTGAGGAAGCAGACCAAAGTGGCTCACAAGAGATTAAATGATATTGCTACCTCTAAACCTCTACAATTAGTGCATATGGATCTTGTTCGTCCAATCTAAACTTTTGTCTATTGGAGGGAAACTGTATATTCTGGTAATTGTGGATGACTACTCTAGATATACTTGGGTGTGTTTCTTGAGGGAAAAATCTTACACGTTTCAATAGTTTCTCACAGTGTACAAAGTGATGCTAAATGAATCTTTGACTGGTCGTTCCCTTCCTTGTCAGAATCAAAATTGATCATGAAACTGAATTTGAGAATGCTCTTTTTGATGAATTCTGTTCAACCAATAAGTTCAAACATGAATATTCTGCTCCTATCACTCCTCAACAAAATGGGGTTATTGAAAGGAAAAATCGTGTTCTGATTGAGATGACTAGAGTAATGTTGAATAGCAAGAACCTAGCAAAACATTTTTGGGCTGAAGCTATGAATACTGCATGTTATATATCTAATCGCGTATTTCTCAGGTCGAGCACTGATGTGACTCCTTATGAACTATAGAGAGGTAAAAAGCCAATACTCAAGTTCTTCAGAGTGTTTGGAAGTGTTTGCTATATTCTGAGAGATCGAGAACACCTTGCCAAGTTTGATATTAAGAGTGATTAAGGAATCTTCTTGGGGTATTCCAACAACAGCAAGGCTTATAAGGTCTACAACCTACGAACAAAAGCCATTATGGAGTCCATAAATGTTAAAATTGATGACTCCATTATTCCTCCTGCTTCTGATGTTAAAAATGCTTATTTATTCTTTCCACCATTGAAGGATAAAGGTAAAGCTTCTGTTGAGTCAAGCGTGTTGTCAGAAAGTGACACGGAGAGTAAGTCAAGCATTGACCAAGATCCTCGTATTCAGTTCAAGGATAAGCCGAAGTGGGCTAGAAATCATGATGATGAGGAAATAATGGGTCATGTTGATAAAGGAATTAGAACTCGTAGGCAAATTGCTGATAAAGTTGCCAATGTTTGTTATATGTCTTAGATTGAGCCCAAAAATGTCAAAAATTCCTTAACTGATGAGGAATGGATTTTGTCTATGCAAGAATAACTGAATCAATTTGAGAGGAATGAAGTCTGGTCCCGTGTTGATCGTCCATCAAACACTAATGTTATTGGCACAAAATGGATTTACAAGAACAAATTTGATGAGTCGGGAAATGTGATCAGAATTAAGGCCAGGCTTGTAGCTAAATGATACTCTCAACTTGAAGGTGTTGATTTTGATGAAACCTTCCCCCATGTTGCTCGTCTAGAATCTGTCAGACTTCTTTGTGTTATTGCATGCCATTTAAAGTTTAAAATTTTTCAAATGGATGTGAAAACTGCATTCCTTAATGGATATCTTAATGAGGAAGTCTACGTAGAACAACCTAAGGGGTTTGAGGGTCCTCACAAGCCAGATAGAGTATACAAACTAAAAAAGGCCCTTTACAGTCTTAAACAAGCTCCTCGTGCTTGGTATGACATATTATCTTCACATCTTCTTACTCATGATTACACATGTGGCTTTGTTGACAATACACTGTTTGTAAAGAAGATGAATGCTTTTGTTATGATTGCTTAAGTGTATGTTGATGATATTGTTGTTGGCTCAACTTCTGATTATCTTGTGAAGCAGTTCATTGACATGATGACCAGTGAGTTTGAAATGAACCTTGTTGGTGAACTAAACTACTTTCTTAGACTTCAAGTCAAACAAGAAAAGGATGGCATTTTCATCTCTCAAGCCAAGTGTGCCAAGAATTTAGTGAAGAAATTTGGTCTTGAAGGATCAAAAGTTGCTAGGTCACTAATGAGTACATGTGCCAAAGTTCACAAGGACTCGAGTGGCAAGGATATTGATCAAACTTTGTATATGAGCATGACTGGAAGCCTACTTTATTTGATTGCAAGTAGATCGGATATTACTTTTGCAGTTGGGGTGTGTGCTCTTAGTTTCAAAGTTGTCCTAGAGAATTATCAAATATGTGGGTGGAACTACTGATTTTGGGCTACAATATACATATGACACCAACACCAACTTGGTTGGATACAGTGATGCCGATTGGGCTGGGTGCATTGATGATCGAAATAGCACATCTGGATGAGCTTTCTATGTTGGGAACAATCTGGTAGCTTGGCACATCAAGAAGCAAAACTGTGTCTCCTTGTCCACATCTGAGGCTGAATATGTTGCTGCTGGAAGCTGTTGCACTCAATTAATGTGGATGAAGGAAATGCTCAGTGACTATGGTATCTCTCAATTCACCTTTCTTGTTTATTGTGACAATATAAGTGCTGTTGATATTTCCAAGAACCCTGTCCAACATTCAAGAACCAAACATATTGATATAAGGCATCATTTCATTAGAGATCTTATGGAAGGTAAAATTCTTACCTTAACCTTTGTGCCAACTGAAAAATAGCTAGTTGACATCTTCAATAAAGCCCTAGTAATCGAAGGTATGGAGACATTTGACGGTTTATTGGTCTTTGTGATATGAATTGAATAGGTTGCACAACCTTGCTTCCAAGAGTTGAATATTTTGCTTAGCTTCTGGGCATGTTTTTGTGTAGACAGTTATCTCATTAGATAATCTCATTTTGCTTTTTGTATACATCTCTTATCTGTCATACATTGATAGTACGGTAAATTACACAGAACTACCTCAACTATTGGGTCATTAACAGTTTCATACCTCGTCTTTAAAAAGTTTCAATGTCATACCTCATCTACGAATTTGTTACAATTTCATACTTTCCGTTAGTTGTCTATCAATTCCTCCGTTAAAATGCTGACGTGGCAAGTGACTGGACCTATTTTCTATTAAAAAATTAGTTCAATATTAATAAAATATTAATAATAAAAAAAGAGAAACCCAAACCCAGACCCCCCCTGCGCCCTCTCTTCCTCCATCTCCTCTTCCCCCTCTCCCTCCCCCTCATCGTCTTTCTTCTTCTCCTCATACTGCTGCTGCTTCACTAACCTCTCCCCCCCCCCACCCGAGCCCAACCTACAACCTAGAAGAAAAAAAAAACCATCTTTATCTTCCCTAAGAGGGTGGGTGCAGGGAAGGAAGGGTCAGGGAAGAAGGGATCCGGGGTTTTTTTTATTTATTTTTATTTTTTTATTTTTATCTGGGTTGCAAGTTGGGCTTGGGTGGGGGGAAAGATGAACTGGGGGTTTTGAATGGGGGTGGATTTAAGGAGTGGGGTGTGTAGATGAGGGAAGAAGGTGGGTGCGGAGGAGGAGGTGGATGATGGGTGAAGATGTTGGCGTGGGTGCGGAGGATGAGGTGGTGGCAGGTGAAGATGTTGGCATGGGTGGGGAAGGGGTCAGGGGTTGTAATGAAGGGGAAAGGGAAGGGATCTGGGTTATAGGGAATGGGAAGGGGTTGGGGAAGATGGGTGTGGGTTTTTTTTATTTATTTATTTTTTTTAAGGGTAAATTATTATCTTATTAAATTTTTAATAGAAAATGGGTCCCGTCTCAAGCCACGTCAGCATTTAACAGATGAATTAACAGACAATTAACGGGAGGTATGAAATTGTAACAAATTCGTAGATGAGGTATGACATTGAAACTTTTTAAAGACGAGGTATGAAACTGTTAATGACCTAATAGTTGAGGTATTTTTATGTAATTTACCCTTGATAGTAATATGTGGATTAGCCTTGGATAATTTTTCATTGTGATGTCAAAGGTTCTCCAAATTCTCTCATATGGCCTCTGAAAAATCATTTTTCCAATCATCCAAATCAAGTGGTGTTTTTTAATTTAATGTTGCTTTGGTCCTGATTGCATGATAGTGACTTTACTTACTCTATAATCTGGACCATGTGTGAATTCTTTTCTTTTACTCTATAATCTGGACCATGTGTGAATTCTTTTCTTTTTGTCCTCTCCCCAAAATCAAAACAAAAATTCACATGGGAGAGTGTTATATGAAATGGGTGTCTTCAAAATAAAGTGTGTGTGTATATATATATATATATTATCAAATGGGAAAATCCTTCATTTTGGCATTCCATGCAATGTCATGAGTAGTGCTTCAAGATCCCCATGTAGGTCATGTATCAAATTCTCTGAAATATCAATGGTGATTCATCAAAATTTCACCTTCATTCAAATGACCTTGGCATTTCTCAAATTAGTGCCTCACTCAAAGTTCCTTCACCAATGTTGGCTTATCTTTGAAGGCTTAAGCCTTACTTTTTGCGAGTCTTGTCCTTTGTCCATATTACGAAGGAAGTGTTGTTTCTTAAAGTCAATGGATTATTAAAAGCTTGGTTAACTTTGGAAATGCTTGTGAGATTATGTGCTTGGTTCTATGATTTCAAGATGGCTATCACCAATCCTATCTCCTTACCTTGACACATCACAATTGCATCATGAGCAAGTGTTCATCTCTATATTACTATCTTTGTATGCCCTTGAAGAGTTGTCTCTTAAGAGTTGCATTGCATATTTTTTGTCAAACACTTGTCTTATCAATATCTCTTAGAAGCATCGATATTCAAACTACATTTTCTTATCCCCTTCATGGCATGTGCTTTAGTTGTAGTTTATTGGTGCAAAGATTAAACTGTTATCTTGATCTCTATCATCTTAATGAGCTGATTTTGGTTGTTTGGGTACATTGGTCCTTGCTTATGCTTAGATTCGTATGGTAATGAACATCTCATCTTTCTGTTGAGTCTGTCTCTCGTCAGATAATTGAAGTCATGTTTTAGGTTTATGGGGGAGTATGTTTACATGAAAAACATCAATTTTGGGGGAGTTCAATCTCATTATGTGCATCCTTTCTGGGGGAGTTGAATCACTTAATTGTGCGTACTTGTTGCTTCATCTTGCTTGGACATGCTCATATGATATCTTGCTAATTCCTTATCCGCTGTGCTTTTGTTGTCCTTGCATTGTATTTTGCTGCCAACCTTGAAAATTTGTATGTGTTCTTCTGCTTTGTCTTTGTCTTACCATGACAAAATAGGGGAGAAATTTTTTACCCATGATAACTCATGATAAATTTCACTTGTTCTTGTCAAGATTTGTTGTTTTGCAGGATCCGTTCCGTCGTTCATTTCTTGAGTGTGGGTGAGTGAAATTAGCATTAGGGTTGGGGTCTTTTGTCAAGGAAAGCCAAATGGGGAGATTGTGAAGTCTAGACTTTTAGGTTTGGCTTTCCTTGTCAACATTGTAAGTTTACCACATGCTCAATCTAGCTTTAGGCTTTTCTCTATTTATGGGCTGTGTCTGCTGGGAAGAAATGTTCAAAGATGTGGCACAACTCACTTTAAAAGGTTTGTTCATGCATGTACATTTCACGTCTACATTCCTGCTTAATTCTGTCTAGCTTAGTTGTCTAGTCAAGCTTGCACGTGAATTTTCAGCAAGCTGGGCACGCAAATTAAGACCTACCCACATAGGTTTCCTGACAGCTTTCTGCCAATAGTCAGATCTCAGCCCTTAATCTCTTTTGATCAGATTATAGGATGACATATATCCTTGGTAGGTGAAAAATAAACTAAAGCTTTTGGGGTTGAGATCCCCAGCTAAGGTTTTCTTTTTTGGGGGGTCAGATTATATTTTCTAGAGCGAAGTTAGAGAGAGAAAGGCATTAAGACCTTACCTTCCTCTTTGTTCTTCATTTATGAAACCCTAGTTGCAAAACCTTTTTTCATGCATTAAACACCCAATCATTGAAGAATATGGTTGCATTGTCTTTGGTTTTGCATTAAATATGTGGTCAAGTGTTTCTAGTTTCAAATCTTTAAAACTGACCCACTTTAGGATTATTGTCAGTTTCTTTCTTCAATTGTTTGACTGAAGAAACTAACTAGACATCTGAATCCAGAACTGTATATCATTGTCACATCATCATATGTATAATTCGTGAGCTGGTCTCGGTGCCATAAGGTGAAGAGCTCAGGAGGAGCTGCCAGTTCGTGAAGACTGAAGGAATCCATCTTGTGTAAGGCAAGGTTGCACAAAGGTGAAACTGCTCCTTAGATAGGGTTCTAGGAATTGAGCTTTATGTGGTACTTTGTAAGAACCTTGATTATACTAGTGGATTGGACTTAGTGGAGAGTCCCCGGTTTTTTAACCCAGATGTGGGTTTTTCCGGCCATAAACATTTTGTGTTCATAGTTACTTATATTGTGCCACATATCTCACATACATCTACATGCTACATATATCACTTGAATATTTAATAAGTATGTGCTCAAAATCATGCTCACTTGACATGCTAATAACTTGGAACAAACTGAGAGATTGCTGACTAGGATAACTATTGGTAATTGAAATTGGTCATTTAATCTTTGATTTATTGACTAACATATCTTAGTCGACTAGCTGGCTTGACTAGTCAGTCAAGCAGATTATTATTTTTATATACATGATATTCCACCCGTTACCAATTTTAAGATGGTGCTGCTAACTTAAGTGCTCTATCATGTGAAGGTATCTCACGTGAGTATTTTAATTTTTTTAATGACTTGGCTTAAAACAACATCGTTTTGGCCCAGTCATTTAAAAAAATGGCTTTCTTCTTATTCCTATTGTTTTGCACAGAGTGTAGCAGCCATGTCTGTTATTTTTCACCACCACTGCCCTTGGGTGGTCCTTAGAGGTCCTCACAACCATTTATCCGAACTTTCGGGTGGTCCTGCTTGGTCCCTTAATAGATCCGCCCCTGTACACCACCATCTTCTCTCGGTCTGCCCATTTTGGCAGTTTTACTTGTGGAAATCCCACAGGTTTCTTTGGTTTCTTACTTGGTGGTTGCGATATGTGAGATGCTATCTGACAGAGGACGAAGTTTATTTTCTTTCCATCACTGAGGTGCTGTTTGGTTGGGCTCCTGGCAAATGTTGGCAGTGGTGGTTCGTGCTCATTGTGCTGCTGCAGCGCTTTTGGCAGCGGCGAGTGGAAGAAGCTGTTAGGGTTTGTTCTTGTGTATTTTTGTTTTGGGCTCAAAACATAGTTTAGGCTCTTGGGTTACTACGGAGGTCCATCTTTTGCTTTTGTGGTTTATGTATTTGGGCCTTTGTTCATGTAATTAAGTTGAGTTTTAGTAATAAAGTAACCTCCTTTACAACCAAACAAAAACAAAAAACAAAAAAAACAAACTAATTTTGTTGAAAATCAATCAATAAATTTGCTCAAACAGAAAATCAATCAGTAAATATTTGCACCCGAAAAAACAATACGCAACGTTTTGCCAAAAAAAAAAGGGATTAATTGTCCTACATTGACGATAGCCAGAGAGACCAACCTTTTTATATACATCTGATTAAATTGGAACAATACAGAGAAGATTAGCATAACCCTTGTGCAAGGATGACACACATAAATCGAGAAATGGTTCAATTTTTTATTTTATTTTATTTTTTAATTTTTTTATAACTTTTTGAATCTTGCCTCAACTTTAATATTTATGTTTATCTTTTAATTTTCATGCTTAAACACAATTTTTTCAAGTTAATCTTCTCTAAAATGGAAACTTTTATTCAAATATTATCTCATCGAACTAAACAAACAACAAAACAACAAACAAAGCCTTATCCCACTAAATGGAGTCTGCTATATGAATCCTAGAACGCCATTGGGCTCGGTTTTGTGCCATTTCTTCTATTAAATCCAAATAGTCCAAGTCTTTTCTTAGAGCCTATTTCCAAGTCTTCATAGGTCTTCCCCTAACTCTTTGGCCTTGAACCTCTATCTCGTAGCCGCATTTTTCTAACCGGAGCGTCTGTAGGTCTTCGTTTCACATGTCCAAACCACCTTAACCTATTCTCTTTCATCTTATCTTCAATTTTGGCTACTCCTAATTTACCTCGGATATCTTCATTCCTAATCTTGTCATTTCTCGTTTGCCAGACATCCAACGATGCATTCTTATCTTCGCTACACTCATTTTGTGTACGTGTTGATGCATCATTGCCCAACATTCCGTGCTATAAAACATTGATGGCCTTATTGCCGTCCTATAAAACTTTCTCTTGAGCTTTAGTGGCATAAGACAATCATACAACACACCTGATGCACTCATCCACTTCATCCATCCAGCTTATATTCTATGATTGAGGTCTCCATCCAATTTTCCCTTTTTTTGCAAGATAGCGAAAACGTTATATCTTTGGTACTTCTTGATCTCCAATCTTCACCCCTAACTCATTTGCACCTCCGTTCTCACTAAACTTGCACTCCATATACTTTGTCTTGGACCTACTTAGGCGAAGTCCTTTAGATTCCAATATTTCCCGCCAAAGGTTAAGCTTAACATTTACTCCTTCCTGAGTTTCATCTATCAACATTATATCGTCTGCGAAAAGGATACACCAAGAAATATCATCTTGGATATGTCCTGTTAACTTATCCATTATCAATGCGAAAAGGTAAGGACTTAAAGATGAGCCTTGATGTAACCCCATAGTTAGGGGAAAGCATTCAGTTTATCCTTCATGAGTTCATACAACAGTCTTTACTCCATCATACATATCCTTCATAGCTTGGATATATGCTACTCGTACTCATTTCCTCTCTAAAATCCTCCAAAGAGTATCTATTGGGACCCTATCATACGCCAAATCTATAAAGACCATGGGCAAATCCTTTTTCATATCTCTATATCTTTACATCGATCTTCGTAAGAGATAGTTTGCCTCCATGGTTAAGTACCTTGACATGAACCCGAATTGATTCTCTAAAACTCATGTCTATTTCCTCAGTTTATGCTCAATTACTCTCTCTTAGAGCTTCATTGTATGACTCATTAACTTAATGCCCTTAGAGTTCATGCAATTTTGTGCGTCGCCCTTATTCTTGTAGATAGGCACCAAAGTGTTTTTTCGTCACTCATTTGGCTTCTTCTTCATTTTCAAAATCTTATTGAAAAGGTTTGTGAGTCGTGCCATACCCATCTCTCCCAAGACATTCCACACTTAGATCGGTATATCATCTGGGCCCACTGGTTTTCTATGCTTCATCTTTTTCAAAGCTACAATTACTTTTTCCTTCTTGGTACGGCGGTAGAAGGAGAAATTTCTGCACTATTCAGAGTTGCTTAACTCCCCCAAAAAACTACTCCTTTCATGTCCTTCATTGAAAAGATTATGAAAATACCCTCTCCATCTATCTTTAACCGTGTTCTTTGTAGCTAAGTCATTTTCATTCTCATCCTTGATGCACCTTACTTAGTTCAAGTTTCTTGTCTTCCTTTCCCTAGTTCTAGCTAGTTTATAGATATCCAACTCTCATTCTTTGGTATCTAATTGCTTATACATATCATAAAAAACTGCTAGCTTTGTTTCTTTCACGGCTTTCTTCGCCTCATTCTTCACTTTTTAATGCATTTCACCGTTTTCATCGGTTTTATCCTTGTATAAGGCTTTACAACGTTCCTTCTTAGCCTTAACTTTTGTCTGTACGTCCTCTTTCCACCACCAAGATTTCTTTTGATATGGAGCGAAACCTTTAGACTATCCTAATACCCCTTTTGCCACTTTTTGGATACAACTACCCATGGAATCCACATTTGGATAGTGTCCTCCCGTGTATCCCATCCGCATTACTTTTTTTTTTCTCCTTTTAGATTCCACCATCTAGCACTAGGAATTCAAGGCCTTGTTCTTTCTTCTATGACTTTTGACATGTACATCCATCACCAACAAGCGATGTTGGTTAGCCAAGCTCTCTCCCTGTATAACTTTGTAATCCTTACAAGTTAGATGATCTCCTTCCTCATTAAAAGGAAATCTATTTGTGTTTTTGATGACCCGGTCTTGTAGGTAATCACATGTGTAATACCCTGATTATTTTTTTAATGTGATTTAGTTATGAAATTCAAATTAAATTGATGATTATGAAATCCAAGTGAAGGGAAATGTGAAATCCTGTTCTTGGATTTTATTATTGAATTAAGTATTCTATGTCGTATTCAGAGTTACGATGTATTTATATTTACGGTGTTTAATTTTTTTTCGATAAGTTAAAAAGACGAGAATGCCCCTAGTTGGCTAAATAGAATTATACGAGGATGTATTTTATCCTTATATGTTTTGCCATATTTCTTGGCATATTCAGATATAGCTCGATCCCATGAGCGCGTAGGTGAAAGCCGTTCACCAAATGGAGTTATAACGAAGGAGATATAAACGAACAAAGACAAGGGCATTTTGGTCATTTTCACCCTTCAATTCTAGAAGGCTCTAGCTTTGCTAGAGCAAGGATGAGGGTGATGAAGCCACGTGTGTGGCTGTGATGAGAGGAAGGGATGAGAAATAAGGGAAATAAGGGATTAGGGCTGCCCAATCAGGAAAGAAAGAAAGGAGAAAATGGAGTGAGAAGAGAAGCATCGGATCCTCCTTGACCCGAGTGACTCGATTCCCTTCGCATTTGTCCGACGTCTTTCGTTGGTTTTTCTGGTGAATTTCGTCAAACCACCACCTGGAACCAACTCTGAGACCCTCCCTCTTCCATTTCCACCCAAACCCGACGAGGTTTGGCTTCTATTTCGCAAAAAACGGAGTCAGTGGCTCCGAGGGTTCCATGGTGGCAATCCACCGTTTCTAAAGGTGTTGCCTTCGTCCACCACCACCTTTAGCCTCCTCTTGAGGCCAGGAACAAAGCCTAAACAAGTTTGGGAGCGGCGAAGTAGCGGATTCGACGAATCGAAGAACACTCACTTTAAGGTTTCTGACGGATCAAGGGAAAATTCAGGTATTTCCTGGCTGAATTGGACTTCGGCCCAGGTATGAAACTTCTTCCCTGTGGTGTGTTCTACAATCCTGTGAAATTTGGTAATTTTTGGAGTTAGTCAGAAAATTGGGTTTCCGTTTGCCAGAAACCGCCGCTTGCGGCGGCACGTGGCCAGTCGACCAACTTTGCCTTTTTAAGTTAAATTCGATATTCTGAATTCATATTTGATATTCATTTGATGTGATTCGATTGTTTGAATCTAGTATTGAACATATCCGCCACTTGAATATTATTAGTAAACGGTTTATTTATGATGGTGAACAACGAATGACTTGATCCCGTTTGAGGGTATGTAGGCAGTTTAACAAGAAGGTTAGATGTAGTCATAAAGTAACCAAAATAAATTTATTGTGGTTAATAGAGTAAAGATTAACGATGACTTTGTTTTGGCCTGCCACTGTGTTTAGCTTCCGAATTTTTGGGGCGTTACAACATGCTCTTCTCTCTTCTTAAAGAAAGTGTTGATGCTAAAAAGAGATCGCATGCCATTGAAAGATCCAATATGCCTTCCCCCTCCTCATTTCTCTTCTCTCATCTAACTAAATGAAGCTTTAGTCTTCTTTTCTTTTCTTTTTTTCTGTTTTGCTTCATAATTTTACTGGGTTAAACGCAAATTTTCAAGTCAATATTCTCTAAAGTGGTCCTCTTTTTCTTTCGAATCTTCGCCTCGTCTAACTAAACGAACTTAATCTCTCTTTTTTACTATGTAAATTTCATACTTAAAAACACATTTTCAAGTTCATTTTTTATAAAATGATCCCTATTTTTTCAAATCTGGTCTCGTCTAACTAAACAAATTTAATCTCTCCAACAAATTAGTTATGAACAAACTTTTGTGATAAATATAATCTCATATGTTGAATATGCTTGTTTATTCCTCCTTACAGTAATACAAGGGAATAAGGATATGGGGAGTTTGAATTCAGAATGTATGATTGAATACTCGTAAAGATTTGAGCTACAAGTCTTTTGTATATACAAAATAAAGTTAATGAAAATGTCAAATGCATCATACTATGAATCAGTATATATAACACAATCTTACATGTTCGTTTAACACATTATTTTAAAATGAAATGTTGAAATCTTCAACATTTCATTTTCCTCTGTATTTTTCTTGTTTGTTATATATATAACACATTATTGACACAACTCATACGTCTCCTATCCGGATCCTCTTTGTGAGGATTCTGGGGATCCTCACATCGTGTCCATTCATCGTAAATCGTGCGGTCAGAAATTATTTTAAATTTTTTTAGTTAAAATTGAACACAAACAGTACTTGACAAAAACTAGTTGCACGATGTACGATGAACGGACACGAGGGGATCCTCACAAAGAGGATCCGGAGAGGATGCTCATTGCTATATTGCAAACCCGCTTATTATTATTATTATGATTATTATTTTTGAACAAACGATATTTCTATACTAAATGGGTGGGGGAAGTGCCTCACAATAGGCTAGTAATAATGTAGTTCAAATTCGCATTTGAAGAGAATCGAACCTAAGACCTTTCACTTACAAGTAAAGAAGAATATCACTAGACTGTAGTACTAAGTGGCTACCTGCTTATTAATTATAAATTAACATTTTTGATAATATCATATAAAGAGAGATTGCATGCTTCTGAGCCCATAATTGGTGCTTATAACTGCTTAAGCTTACAAGCCCCTTGCATATGATAGACTAATAAAGTGTGTTGGCAAGAAAAACTTAACTCGATATTTTGAGTGATGTGTCAAATGAAAAGCCTATTGGAAGATTTGGGCTTAAGCCCTAATTTCATCCAAAGGAAAGCCCATTGGAAGAAATAGCCACCACAATATGGTGGACAAACAGTCAATTGTTTATTTATATTAGGCCTGGCAATTCCTGACACGACACGATAACTAGACACGACACGACACGAAATTAACAGGTGTTCGGGTCGATACGATAACGAATCGGGTCGTTATCGGGTAACCCGATAAGCACCTGTTAAGATAACGGGTTGATTCGAGTATACACGTGGGTAACACGATACACGATAAGCAGAATATTAATTTTATAATTTTATAACCCTAAAAAAAATATTGTAATAATTATATATATTAATTTGACAATTTTATACCCTTAAAAACTATAATATATATATATATATATATATATATATTAAATTAACTATAATAATTATATATACTGTAATAATTATACCCCCAAAATATTAACTATCTACAATAATTATATATATATATATATATATATTAAATTTTGAATTAAATTTTATAAAAACTATAATAATTATTAATTAATATGCATCCATTGATTTGATTCCATAATTGATAATTCCATTCCATTCCCTGCAGTGCCGCCCTTTTTGAAGAAAAAAAGGAGGGAAAATGAAAATGATAAGAAAAGTTGAAAAGGAAACAAAAAAGAGAGAGAATTAGGGAAAGATGGGTAGGCTGCCGGAGGAAAAAGTGGAAATTATAAGAAAAGTTGAAAAGGAAACAAGAAAAAAGGGAAAAATGAAAATTAATAGAAGTGCTGAGAAATTTTTTTTATTTTTTTTTATAAGTTATTAACTTTTTATCACACATATGACATATCCCACTATTTTTATGATGACACATGATGTACTACTCCGTGTACCGGTCAATTATGCATACAAAATAAATAGATTTAAATCTACTTAATAAATACATATATATACACCATTGAACTTGATGGGATACAAATTCTCTGAAACTAATTTCAACGATCCCCACCGTCAAACTTGTTTGTATATGCTTCGATATCACATCAGCAAAAAATCGCAAAAAACAAACATTCAGAGATCAAGTAAAGGGACAAAGCTTTATAAACGAAAAATCACGATTTAACGGTTATTTTAACTCCGATTTTGATGATTTTTTACAGCTACACTCCTTGACCCTATATGAATACAATGAATGAATTCGATCTTCAATTTAAAATATTTACACAAGTGGATACCACAAAATCTTATGTTATACTTAATGAAAGTATAAATATACTCTAAGTGTTAGTCAATCTATCGTTTTGATGGGATACGAATTCTCCGAAACTAATTTCAACGATCCCAACCGTCAAACTTGTTTGTATATGCTTCGAGATCACATCAGCAAAAAATCACAAAAAACAAACATTTAGAGATCAAGTAACGGGACAAAGCTTTTCGACGGTTATAAATGAAAAATCACGATTTAACGGTTATTTTAACATCGATTTTGATGATTTTTTACAGCTACACTCCTTGACCCTATATGAATATAATGAATGAATTCGATCTTCAATTTAAAATATTTACACAAGTGGATACCACAAAATCTTATGTTATACTTAATGAAAGTATAAATAAACTCTAAGTGTTAGTCAATCCATCGTTTTATGGGATACGAATTCTCCGAAACTAATTTCAACGATCCCAACCGTCAAACTTGTTTGTATATGCTTCGAGATCACATTAGCAAAAAATCGCAAAAAACAAACATTCAGAGATCAAGTAACGGGACAAAACTTTTCGACGGTTATAAACGAAAAATCACGATTTAACAGTTATTTTAACTCCGATTATTTTTTTACAGCTACACTCCTTGACCCAATATGAAAACAAAGAATGAATTCGATCTTCAATTTAAAATATTTACACTAGTGGATGTGGATATCACAAAATCTTATGTTATATACTTAATGAAAGTATGAATGAACTATAATAATTATATATATTAATTTAACAATTTTATTGTAACATTCCACATCTCCCAGGGGAGTGATCCTTAAATGTATATTCTCGTCCCTAACTAGCACGAGGCATTTTGGGAGCTCACTGGCTTCGGGTTCTGTAGGAATTCCGAAGTTAAGCAAGAAGGGGGCCAGAGCACTCCCAGGATGGGTGACCCACTGGGAAGTTGCTCGTGAGTTCCCAGAAACAAAACCGTGAGGGCGTGGTCGGGGCCCAAAGCGGACAATATCATGCTACGGTGGTGGAGCGGGCCCGGGAAGTGATCCGCCCCGGGTCGGGATGTGACAATTGGTATCAGAGCCAATCACTGGTCGGAAGTGTGCCGACGAGGAAGTCGGGCTCCTAAGGGGGGTGGATTGTAACATCCCACATCGCGCAGGGGAGTGATCCTTAAATGTATATTCTCATCCCTACCTAGCACGAGGCCTTTTGGGAGATCACTAGCTTTGAGTTCCGTAGGAACTCCGAAGTTAAACGAGAAGGGGGCCAAAGCACTCCGAGGATGGGTGACCCATTGGGAAGTTGCTTGTGAGTTCCCAAAAACAAAACCGTGAGGGCGTGGTCAGGGCCCAAAGCCGACAATATCGTGCTACGATGGTGGAGCGAGCCCGGGAAGTGATCCATCCCGGGCCGGGATGTGACATTTATACCCCTAAAAACTATAATAATTATATAATATAATTATATATATTAAATTAAATTTAAAAAATTAATGACCATTGGATCGGCTAAGATTTAATACAATTTCATGATGATTAATGTAAATTGAAGGTGTAAATTGAAGGCAATAGATCAAGCCAAAGTTCCAGTACAATTTCATGATGATCGATGTAAATTGAAGATTTTGTAAATTGAGGTTTAAACTTTTGAGAAAGACTTACAACCTTGAAAACAAAAACTCTTTCATTTTGCATATCCTTGCACATTTAATATTTGTAATAGATTAGTAGTGTATGTATTATTTTTTTATTAGGCTCTTATTTTCGAGTGTAGATATAGTACTTAAACGACAAATGTTTTAATGTTTTGAAGTAATATTTATGTGGCAATGTGTGGTATGTACAAATTTAAAAAAAAAAAATTCTTTTTTCTTAATGGGTCGGGTCACTTTACCCGTTTGGTAAAGTGACCCAATTTGTTAAGGACCCGTTAAGATAACGGGTGTGACATGACACGACCCGTTAAGATAACATGTGTTACACGAAAACGACAGACACGACCCGTTTGCCAGGCCTAATTTATATAGAGAAGTGATAAACTCATAAACACACTCTTTTTAGCCTCTTATGCAATTATATTTAATTTTGACTATTGATTTTGTTTGATTTATTTAATTTAATGGTTAGAAATTAAAAAAAAAATGTGCATGAGAAGCTAAAAGATGTGTCTGAAAATCACTTCCCATTTGTATATACATGCATGCACTAATTTTTTTTTTTAGTGTATTAGTTTTTGAATTTGGTTACAATACTTAAATACAGTTAATATAATCATTATCTCGATCATCAAATGGTGATTAAGTACTTATATTTACATAAATCATATATGACATTTAGATAAAAATTATACTAAATAAATGTAAGTATTGTAAATTTTATTAATTCATATATTTTTTTCTGTCATAACTTCCATTCAGTTAGGAATCAAAGTCGTCATTCAGACCACCTTTTACACATTACTTCTCACTTACCAATCGAATCTCGGAGGGGTCAGACACTCAGGGGCCAGAAGTAGGTTTAATGTTCCAGTATTTTATATAACAACTATAGAATACATGAGAACTTTAACGAAAAGTTACTAGTACTGTTTACTTTAACGAAAAATCATATTTTTACACTAAAAAATCAATCATGGTACTATTCACTTTACCTTTTATTTTGTCCTTATCGTTAAAACTCAAAGTTTTCAAACTATTTTTATTAGTTTTACTTAGAATATATGCCTGACCAAATAAAAACTATATTATATATAGATAAAATAATGCTACAAGCAACGCAAAATATTTATTAAGTGGTGTCTTGATGTTTATACTCTATTCGTTTTAGATTTAAACTCTTTCTCTTTCTCTTTCATTGGTGTAGATTCAAATAATAATGTCATTTGTATTAAAAAATATAATTTTTTTTTATAAAATATATTGTATAGATTAAGCGTGCATTAATCGTTAAATGCGTGCATGCCTTTCTATTACTTTCGATGACATTCAAACTAATTAAAAACAATTCAAAATCAAAATCAAATGATGTCATTGATGCCAAATACTTTGGAGAGATTTTTTTAACAAACGATAGTATCTTCATTAAAGGAGTGAGAAATTGGACTAAGTCTCATAATGACTAGCAATAATATGGTTCAAATTTGCCTTTAGCGAGAATCGAACCTAAGACTTCTCACTTATAAGAGTGAAGAACAGTACCATTAGAGCCTAAGACTTCTCACTTATAAGAGTGAAGAACAGTACCATTAGACCGTAGTACTAATTGGCTACTTTGGAGAGATATTAATTATGCATGTGCGTACTTGATTACTATTTATGTCGTTAATTTATTTCGTATGTATATATGTATAAATAGTTGACATTATTATGGAAAACAAAGTTTAGTAGGGCATGTCGTGAGACTCTTGACCTACCATATATTCTCCTAACAAATAATGTGTATGCATGGATCCAAAAACTGGTGATGGAGCACCATGGTCCATTGGAACAGCACTTCGCTCCCTTTGCTAGACCCTATAAAACGTCGGTGGAATAAACTGGAAAGTGGAAACCCTACTTTAGTTTAATTTATTAATTAGGAGCTGCTTAATTGCTGCTAATGCCGGATTAATTGGTTTACTTTTTTGTATTATATGAAAAGATTTGCTTAAATGGAAGCTTTAGGTTTTGGAGGAGTAGCTCCTAACGCCAAAATGTCGGTTGGAATAACTTTTGATTTAGTGATGGGTCAAGATTTTTTTTCTTGTTTTGACCAAGTGACGGGTCAAGATTAAAAGTTCAATATGAGGTTGTGGTTCAACATGAGAAAAAAAGGAAATAATATTATCATTTCAAACAAGTCATGAGTTACAACTTTTTACTTACATAAAAATTAGATAATTTACGTAATTTAACACATGGCACGTTTTAATAGACGATTCATGAATCATGATACATACTCGCGTGTCATGTGGCAGTGCTCTCCCCACTCGAGTTTTTCTTGTCACAAATAGAGGTCGGGAAGCTTAGGTTAAACTCGAACTTCGATTATGTGTGCAAAGATAAATGCTCTATAATTGAAGCTAAGTAGGAAAATGATTTTCTCGATTTGAGTATCATTTCATTGATGGTTGTGTTGTGTTATCATCTTAATTTCAACCACAAAAGTTTTCTGTGTTGGCAAGCAAAAGAGTCGTAGGAGAGTTTCATATATAACTGATCGTTTATCCCATGCAAAAGTAATGAATGGAGGAAAAGCAGGGAAAAAAGGCTACTTAATTAAGGAAACACATCAACATTTGAACCACGTAAATGTTTTCTTTTTTTGTAAGTTACCGAAAAAACACGAATAACATTTGAGAAGATAATTACTTAAAAGACTAAAACACCAACTAACTAGCAGAATTAGTTGGTATTAGAGTGTGATTGATATAGATATAAGATTTGACTAATGAAAGTTTTAAGCTGACCGATCGCACAATGTCACCAAGCTAAGGCGGTAAAACGGTTGACTTTTAGTTTTAATGCTATTGCATGTTATTAAAAGGAAAATAGTTTTCACACATTTTTTTCTTCTTCCTTCTTATACACCCGTAATTATTTATGGCCACTGTATGTGGCTTCTTAATTAATTTATATAGTGAATATGGATATAAATAAAAAGAGACATGAGGTGCTAAAATAAGTGTGAAAATCAACTCCCTTACTTAAAAGTTGAAACTAATCATATAAAGTCAAGGCATTATAACTGACATTTGACAATGATTTTCGTTTGTAAAAATAGAAAATATAGTTCCTAATCAGTGGTGGATCCAAAATTTGAACTTTGGGGAATCACAGTGTTAAATACAAGTTTTTTTAGATAGAAACAGAGCGCGAAGCGTTGAAAAAAAAAAGCAGTTTATTCACTTGGTGGGCTTGTTATGTACATGTAAACAGATATTGTATATGCCGAAACAATATGATGAGTGATATAGAGAGAACTTGTTGAGTGCTGTCAACGCAACATGTTGAGATATGCCTAACATGCATTACATTAAACATTAAACATTTAGTAGGCACAAAAGGAACACATACCAGATATTCAAAGGGTCCTCAAAGACCTTCACACGTATATTTTCCAGACTCGGGTGGTCCTTGGACCACCTTAGTCCCTACTTCCATCCGCCCTTGGTTCCTACTGTGGCTTTTGACTAAAATGTGCAAAAAATAACACAGCAAAACAAAATTTTCTCATCACATGATCTATGATTTTCATCTTCTTATTTTTGGTGAAAGTTGTCATCTCCTAACTTAAAACATACATGTACAGAACGATATTGACTATAGCAGATGAGCACCTCCTCATCCATTTAACTTCAAATTTTTCTTCTTCAAATCCGATTGGATTAAAGTAAAGTATTATTCTTTAAAGAATGTCATTGCCATTGGCTACACTCCACCAACCATACCACTTTCAATTAACTAGTTATGGAACTCATTTTTCAAAGGCTTAATCTAAAAAATAGACCACTAGTTTATGAAAACTCAAACACCCCATCTACATTTAATTCATATTCATTACCAAGCTACATTAGGGTTAGGACCGACCCCAATTATATAAAATCTTCAAATAAATATGCCAATTTTTTTCTCCAAAAGTTTGATGCGACAATTTTATTCAACGTGACTCCATTTTTATTTATTTTTTGCTTAAATACTACTATGGAGTGACTCAGTAGTTGTGAACGAATTTCAGGTCTCTATTTCATATTGTATGTCCTAAGTTTGATTCTTAACGTTAATGAATCACACGATAATAATAAAATAAAATAAAACTGAAATACCTTTGTAAATTTTTCTGGCTCTCAAAATGATAGAATATTGTTGCAAAGCCACAAGTTAGTTCCCTTTTGAAAAAATTGAATGTAAATAAATGGTACGGCCGCAGCCGTCTACAGCCCTCTTCTCCTCCTGTTGTTCGTTAATCCGCAAAAAGCTGGGCCAAGTCCGTCTGCCCTCTTTTGTCGCATTTCTGGGATTTCCCGCGAAAACTGCCGGTTTTTAACGTCCTCTCATAACCTTCTCAATTTCTACTCTCACTTTATACAAGAACCAAAAAACAACACAGAAAATAAAAACAAAAATTAAGAAAAAATAAAGGGATAAAAATAAAGAGGTTTGTCCACTTTTGGCGGGAATTCACTCTCTCGCCGACACATTTCCCAGAACCCACAGTTTTTCTGAATTTCTTTTTTTGTTTTTGATTTCCTTTTTAGGTTTTTTTTTTTTTCCTAAAAAAAACCCATTTGTTTTATGGAAGTTTTTTTTTTTTTTTTTTTTAAGATTAGCACTCGTTTTTGTTAATATTTAACTTATTTGAATTTCTGGGTGTTGAATTTAGTTGCAGTAGGTAAGGCTGCCGATGCTTACTTGGCAGCATTAGCTTTTAAACAACATGTTTGGATTGAGCCAGGAGTCGGTACAAGATTTAGGTACATGTTTCTTTTTTTCTTGGTTCTTTTTATGTTTTTGTCGGATGACGTTTATCTTCTTCTTGATTCTGCTTTATTTCTTCTTTTTTTTATACGTCATACAATGCTTTTTCTCAAGTTTTCAAATGGGATTTCTTGGAATTTTATGAATCTGCAATCTTTTGATGGGAAGTTTGGGTTTTTCTAATTTTATGTAGCGTTTTTGTTGCAGAGGTTGAAATGTTAAATTCAAGAAGTGGGAAGGTTCCAAAACAGAAAAGGTTTGTAGAAACGGTGAGATTGTGAGGAGGAGGAGGTGGGAGGGAGAGAGAGAGAGAGAGAGAGAGAGAGAGAGAGAGAGAGAGAGAGAGAGAGAGGCATAAACATAAAAGAGAATGATACTTGAGGAGGTATTGAGAGGTTTGATAAAGAAGAATAAGAAGAATGTTGTGTTGGTTGGGATTCCAACTGACAGCCAGAGCAGAGAGCTGCTCGGATGGGCTCTCGTTAAAGTCGCCGAGCCTGGAGATTGCGTGATTGCAGTTCATGTCAGTCGAAGTTCTGGTAAATGTCTGCAGATTTTGTTTCATTTTCATATATTTTTCAATAATGTTATGTTTAATTTGGTTGATCTTAGCTATTCAGATCGAGCCTGATAGCATAACATGCGAGACTGTTGGTGACGTAACGTTTATTATGTACAGATTATGTCTCGAAAACCAAGACGATGTTGGATGGTTATGTAGAGGCTTATGAGGGGCTATGTGACATGTTAAAGGTTTATACTTCTTAATCCTCACTACTGTAGCACTGGTTCAATTGTTCCAAAACTTGAGACTGGTTATTGATTTTTATGCTTTAAATTTCAGGTAGAGCTCATCGGTCAGGTCTTGACGGGAAGGTCAATCCGAAAAGCTCTAGTTAGAGAGGCGAAAAACCATTCTACCATGGCCATAGTTGTAGGCACAAGCAAGCCAAAAACTCTAGGGTAAGGGACAAAGACTGATCTCAGAAAGAAACTTGCATTAGTTTTCAAGATTTTTGTCTCATTACTCTAAGAAGAGTTCATTTGCAGCGGTTGGGATTCTACGGCGAAATTCTGCGCTAAGAAATTGCCACCGACCACTGATGTTGTGGCCATCCACAATGGGAAAATTGTGTTCAGACGGTGTACCAGCAATCAACCACCAGGTTGGTGTTTTGAGTCAAAATACTAAATTCTGCGGACTTAGGCGTAGCCAAGTTGGTTAGAACTGTCTGCTCCACCCTCTGCACTCAAATTCGAATCCCCTCCCTGCAGTTTACATTTTTATTAGAATATCGCTCGAATCAGAAAGTCAAAATGAATACTACATTCTGTTTTTCAGCTTTGGTAGGTCTCAACGAAGACCCAAGACCAAGTCTTTGCTTTGCGAGTCTCACTCCCAAAGGATACTCATCTGAATTTAGTGACTTCGAGGTGGATAGAGAAACCCCGAAATCACCTTCTGATATGGCAGAGAGCTCCCTAGATGGTTCAAAGCACGGCAGTGAAGACACGAAGAAGGAACAAAAGAGAGTGCCTTGGAGATCAGCTTCACTTGGTGCAGCCGGACATGTGGATAAGAACCTTGGATGGCCCCTACTTCGAAGAGCGAATTCTGCAGATCCTCAATTATCCGCCACAAGGGACATGTCTGTGGTGCAATGGGTGATGAGCTTGCCGGACCGCTCTCCACAGCAGTCTCCTCAGTGTACAACTATCAAAGAAAATCCATTCGAACGAAGTATTGGTGACATTGTTCATGAGAGTATGGAGGGTAGTTTTCCTGCTTTCAATGAGCTTCCTGAAGGGTTAAAGCGTCTGCTCGAAACAAACTCATCTGGTTGCAGATGGTTCGGTCATGAGCTTCTGAAAGCTTCAACTTCTCAATTCGCCTCAGGTTTGAAATATTTTTTCCCCTTCCCTTCTCTCTGTTTGAATTCTTTTTAGTACTTCTCTATCGATTCAGTTCTTTGTCTTTTAACAGAAAATCTTATCGGGAAAGGAGGATGCAACCTTGTGTACAAGGGAACTCTTCCAGATGGCAATCCAGTGGCAGTAAAGCTTATGAAGTCATCAAAAGAAGGATGGAAGGATTTTGTTCATGAAGCCGATATCATATCCTCCTTGAAGCACAAACACATTTTGCCTATGCTTGGGTTCTGTATCAAAGACAATGTTCTAATATCTGTTTATGATTTCTTACCTAAAGGAAGCTTAGAGGGAAACTTACATGGTAAATGTTCAAGTACTTTTATCCTATGTTTTATATTCTTGGTAAGAAGTTTCAGAACCCATGTTGATTTCAAGATAATAATTGATGCAGGCAAGAACAAAGACAAATCTGTATTGTCATGGGAGGTGAGATTTAATGCTGCTGTTGGGATTGCTGAAGCCCTCAATTATCTGCATGGAAAATGTCCTCAACCGGTTATTCATAGAGATGTCAAGTCCTCAAACATTCTTCTCACCAAAGATCTTGAACCACAGGTACCGCTTAATCGAAGTAATACAGATGGTGTTTAAAATATGACCACAACATTAAGTGTCTCTGAAACTGACTAAATGCTTGCATCTACATGACAGTTATCGGATTTTGGCCTTGCAATCTGGGGACCAACAGCTACATCTTTTAAGACTGAATGCGATGTGGTGGGAACATTTGGTTATCTTGCTCCTGAATATTTCATGTATGGAAAAATCAGTGACAAGATTGATGTTTATGCATTTGGAGTGGTCCTGCTTGAATTATTATCAGGACGAAAACCAATTGGCTCTGAGACTCCCAAAGAACAAGAAAGCTTGGTCATGTGGGTAAGAGAGTCACCTCTATAATTTAATTTTTCATTCTTAATTTTCACCTAATTGATCTGTTTCGGATAAGTGTCATTGAATTCCATCTCAGGCAAAGCCTAAAATAGAGAGCGGGGATGTCAAAGACTTACTGGATCCGAATTTGGATGCAAAGTTCGATGAGGTTCAGGTGCTGAGAATGGTTCGGGCAGCGAAACTCTGCATCACACGCTCAGCCCGCCTTCGTCCAAAAATGACTGAGGTACACAAATTTCTTATGCTTAGTAGTAGGAAATAAGTTTCTGTTTAGTTTTAATTTGGAATGGATTCCAAGTTTCATCATGCTTTTTCTTTCCCCTCAGATACTGAAGCTTCTAAAAGGGGAATCAGATGTCGAAAAGCAAGTGAACTCTCAATCTTTTGACATAGAGGAGTCAGAAAACTGGGATGATAATGACGATGAAGTTTATCCAAACTCAAGCGCGGAGTTGCATTTAGGTCTTGCGCTGCTCGATGTGGATGATGATACAACAACATCGTCAAGTAGCGTGGAGCGGAGCAACAGCCTTTCGTGGGAAGAATATTTGAAGGGAAGATGGAGCAGATCATCAAGCTTTGATTAGCATCTTTTTCTACTCTCTTGCTTTGTAAGTTTGCCACATACTTGTGCAGCAAGGAAATTAGCATCTGTACAGTATATGAAACCCAAAAAAAAAAAAAGTGTGCACCCAATGGTTGGGGTGGATTGTAAATAAACTTGTTTAAATTAGCTTGTCAGAAACTCAGTTTTCAACATGATCACAGAAAGTGAGGCTGAAATTTTGTAGCTTTGTGGTATAATGAAATTTGTTGTTCAAAGCAGTCAACCGATGGGGCTCAGATGCAAAAGTTATACATAGACCTTTGGTTACTACTAGTTTTATATTTATGTGATGCTCGTGCGGTTTATGTTCTCCCGCACACACCAATGCATAAAAATTGAGTATAAATGATGTGGAATAGCAGATGACTGAAATGATTGAAGAACAGTTAAAAAAGTGTAAAATTGGAATCAAAAGCCAAGCATTGCGAATTTGGGTCATGACCGGCCTTTTGAAGTGAACGGTGTCACAAACAAGATGCAAAGCTTTGCCCTTGCATATGGGCTATTTGGATTTCGGCGAAATTTTTTGTTTACTAGCAAAACGACATTTTAAGTTTTGAGGATATTTTGTTACTTTCGCATTTTTCTTTTCTATTAGAATTCCTAGCACACAATATCTTATTATCTTTCAATCAATAAATTTGAGGTTTTCTAAATACCTAGTGAAATCTAATTATTGCTTGTGGATTCTAATTTATGGTATTTCTTAGATATTCGTATTTAACTTATCTATGTTGTGTTAATATTGATGAATTTGTTCTTGAGAGGTTCACATAATGCAGAAGAATAGAGAGAGAGAGAGAGAGAGAGAGAGAGAGAGAGAGAGAGAGAGAATTCGAAAGAGAGAAAGAGAGAAGAGAGAGAAAGTGAAACTGTATATTGATTTCTTGATGATCAAGCTATCATTACAATGATTGTTATATATTTCTCCCTTACTTAGCTGATATTTAGCTAAACAACCAACTCTCATCCTTATCTCAACTAACTTGTAACAACATATAACAGCTCACTCATTAATCTATTGACAAGTGTCATTTAGTTTGACCTTTGATCTTCTCTTCACTTGGATTAACCTCTTCACTTGGATCCTTACATCCCCCCTCAATCGTATGCTCAAGTGAACTGAGCATAATATTGCCACAGTGTTGTTGAAACAAGGGTGCTAACAAGCCATTTGTAAGTATATCTGCAGATTGCTCAGCAGAAGAAACATGTTGTATATGAAGATTTCCTCGAGTGACCATTTCTCTCACAAAGTGATAGTCTATCTCAATGTGTTTTGACTTGGCATGAAACACTGGATTTGTTGAAAGAGCTATTGCTGAGATATTACCACAATATAGGACTGGAGGTAGATGAATATCAACATGTAAATCACAAAACAACTGCCTAATCCAAGCTAGTTCTGCAGCTGTGATTGCTAAAGCTATGTACTCAGCTTCTGTGGAAGACCTTGAAACTGTGTGCTGCTTCTTTGATGCCCACGAAATTGGATTTGAACCAAGATAGATAACAAAGCCTGAAGTGGATCTTCTGTCATTTGGATCACTAGCCTAATTTGCATCATTGTAGGATTGGAGATGTATTGGTCCTGGTCTAAATTGAATACCAATATTTGAAGTGCCTTTGAGATATCTGATGACCATTTTAACTGCAATAACATGTGATTCCATAGAATTGTGCATGAATTGATATGCTTGATTCACTAAGAATGCTATATCTGGTCTTATAAATGGAAGATACTGAAGAGCTCCAACAATGCTTCTGTATTGATCAGGACTATGATATGGCTTTCCATCATTCTTAAGCAATCTGTGATGTAGAAGACATGGAGTAGCACAAGGCTTACAATCCTGTAAATCAACCATTTCAACCAATTCATTGATGTACTTTGTTTGTGACACAAATAGCTCTTCTGGTGTGTAACTAATCTGCAACCCCAAGAAATAATGCAATTTCCCCAAATCTTTCATATGAAATTCAGCTATATGATATGTAATTAAATCTGAAATTAACTCAAAACTACTACCAGTAAGTATCACATCATCAACATATAGCAGCAAAACCACAATGCCTTTGGATGAATGCTAAACAAACAAAGAAGGATCAACTTGTGAAGCTTTGAACGCCAAACCTGGTAAAAAACTTGTGAACCTGTCATTCTAGGCATGGTCTGAAATGCCAATATTATCGGCGATATTTCGCCGATAATATCGGTTTTTTGAGTTACCGATATTTTAATACTTATCCACTGAGTTTTCGTCAAAATATCGCGATATTATCAATAATATCGACAATATCACGATATTACCGATAATATTGCGATATTTTAGATCTGTGCGAATCAGAGAAGAACGTCGGAGCTTCTACAGCTCCGGCCGACTGTAAAAGAGCACGCTCCGGCCGACTGTAAAAGAGCACCCTAGACTCCGATCTAGGTATCAAAATGAAATACAGGACAAGAGGAATGTTTTTATAACTTCCATTTGTCGTAAAACAGTCGAAGGTGTTCAGAAAGTTCGTCGACACCCACGACCTCGCCGGAGATGGGTATGCCTATTCCCGAGCCGATTTCATCCCAAAAACCTTGCAAAAACACGAGATAGAACTTAAATTTCACATCTAAGCTTCAATCTAGAACAAAAATAGGTAAACCCGAAGCTTACCTAACCGGAGAAATTCAAGAAACTCGCCGGAGGGTTCATGCGTTCGCCGAGTTGCAGAGACGAGAAGGAGAGGGAGAGGGAGAAAAACGAGGTTGCTGATGACGATGGGTGTCTTCCTCAACCAGGTGCGATAGTGTGCGTGTGTATGTGGGTCTCGGTGCAAAGACAAATGAGAGAGATGAGAGTTTCGAGAGAGAGAAGGCGCCGACGAGGCGGAAGACGCGGACGAGGAAGAAGGCGAGAGAGGAGCAGAAGGCCATGTGGGAGAAGGATCGAGAGACTGAGGTCTCTGTGCTTGTGTGTGGGAGAAGGGAGAAGAGAGAAGGATCGAGAGATGAGGGAAAAGGGAGTGCGAAGAGAGAGAGTAAAATAAATCTTTGTGATTCTGAAAGGGCAAAGAAGAAGAAAGAGGTAAGGTGGACACTGGACAGGCGCCTTGGGTGATGTGAATGATGTGAACAGGTAAGGTGGACAAGGGTCATCAGATGGTTTTAATTGAAACCACCCACACCCACTTGCATGGGTTTTTTATATATTTAAAAAGTTTGGGATATATATATATATGTTACATAAATTATAAATTATATATTTAAAAAGTTTAATCTCTTTTTCATTAATTACTACATATTTTCTACACTCACAGTATTTGCCAGCTCGCTGTATAATCAACTTAAATCAGTTAAATCCAACATGTAATGCATTTCCTTCTAATTTTTTTTGATAAACTAATAGATAATTGACTAAATAAACATTCTCCAAAGTTTCAATAAAAATTTCCAAGTTTTTCTTACAATTTCCGTGGTTTTTATTCAATTTTTATCGATATCGATAATATCCCGATATTTCCATCGATATTTTCGTGTTTTTGGACTACCGATATTTCCGATATCATTGATATTTTATACCTTGATTCCAGGCTCTAGAAGCATGTTTAAGGCCATATAAAAACTTGTGTAACTTGCAAACATAATTGGAAGGATATGTTGAACTTTGAAATCCTGAAGGTTGTTCCATATACACTTCCTCTTGAAGAACTTCATGCAAAAATGCATTTTTCACATCCATTTGTCTAAAAGTCTAGTTAAACTGTGCAGCCAATGCAAGAATCAACATGACAGTTGAAGGCTTTACCACAGGGCTAAAAGTCTCTCCATAATCAATTCATTCTTCCTGACTATATCCCTTTGCCACCAATCTTACTTTGTACCTTGCAACAGATCCATTTGCATTTCTCTTAATCTTGTATACCCATTTACAACCAACTAGGTTCTTGTCAGGTGGTAATGGAACCAAAGATCAAGTCTTCTGTGTATGTAAGGCATTAATTTCTTCTGTCATTGTAACATCCCACATTGCCCAGGGGAGTGATCCTTAAATGTATATTCCCATCCCTACCTAGCACGAGGCCTTTTGGGAGCTCACTGGCTTCGGGTTCCGTAAGAACTCCGAAGTTAAGCGAAAAGGGGCTAGAGCACTCCCAGGATGGGTGACCCACTGGGAAGTTGCTCGTGAGTTCCTAGAAACAAAACCGTGAGGGAATGGTAAGCCCAAAGCGGACAATATCGTGCTACGGTGGTGGAGCGGGCCCGGGAAGTGATCTGCCCCGGGCCGGGATCTGACAATTGGTATCAGAGCCTAACCCTGGCAGCGTGTGTGCCGACAAGGACGTCGGGCCCCTAAGGGGGGTGGATTGTGACATCCCACATCGCCCAGGGGAGTGATCCTTAAATGTATATTCCCATCCCTACCTAGCACGAGGCCTTTTGGGAGCTCACTGGCTTCGGGTTCCATAGGAACTCCGAAGTTAAGCGAGAAGGGGGCTTGAGCACTCCCAGGATGGATGACCCACCGGGAAGTTGCTCGTGAGTTCCTAGAAACAAAACAGTGAGGGCGTGGTCAGGGCCTAAAGTGGACAATATCGTGTTACGGTGGTGGAGCGGGCCCGGGAAGTGATGCACCCCGGGCCGGGATGTGACAATATCCCACATCGCCCAGGGGAGTGATCCTTAAATGTATATTCCCATCCCTACCTAGCACGAGGCCTTTTGGGAGCTCACTGGCTTCGGGTTCCGTAAGAACTCCGAAGTTAAGCGAGAAGGGGCTAGAGCACTCCCAGGATGGGTGACCTACTGGGAAGTTGCTTGTGAGTTCCTAGAAACAAAACCGTGAGGGAATGGTAAGCCCAAAGCGGACAATATCGTGCTACGGTGGTGGAGCGGGCCCGGGAAGTGATCCGCCCCGGGCCGGGATGTGACAATTGGTATCAGAGCCTAACCCTGGTCGCGTGTGTGCCGACGAGGACGTCGGGTCCCTAAAGGGGGTGGATTGTAACATCTCACATCGCCCAGGGGAGTGATCCTTAAATGTATATTCCCATCCCTACCTAGCACGAGGCCTTTTGGGAGCTCACTGGCTTCGGGTTCCGTAAGAACTCCGAAGTTAAGCGAGAAGGGGCTAGAGCACTTCCAGGATGGGTGACCCACTGGGAAGTTGCTCGTGAGTTCCTAGAAACAAAACCGTGAGGGAATGGTAACCCCAAAGCGGACAATATCGTGCTACGGTGGTGGAGCGGGCCAGGGAAGTGATCCGCCCCGGGCCGGGATCTGACAATTGGTATCAGAGCCTAACCCTGGCAGCGTGTGTGTCGACAAGGACGTCGGGCCCCTAAGAGGGGTGGATTGTGACATCCCACATCGCCCAGGGGAGTGATCCTTAAATGTATATTCCCATCCCTACCTAGCACGAGGCCTTTTGGGAGCTCACTGGCTTCGGGTTCCATAGGAACTCCGAAGTTAAGCGAGAAGGGGGCTAGAGCACTCCCAGGATGGGTGACCCACCGGGAAGTTGCTCGTGAGTTCCCAGAAACAAAACCGTGAGGGCGTGGTCGGGGCCCAAAGTGGACAATATCGTGCTACGGTGGTGGAGCGGGCCCGGGAAGTGATGCACCCCGGGCCGGGATGTGACAATTGGTATCAGAGCCTAACCCTGGTCGCGTGTGTGCCGACGAGGACGTCGGGTCCCTAAGGGGGTGGATTGTAACATCCCACATCGCCCAGGGGAGTGATCCTTAAATGTATATTCTCATCCCTACCTAGCACAAGGCCTTTTGGGAGCTCACTGGCTTCGGGTTCTGTAAGAACTCCAAAGTTAAGCGAGAAGGGGCTAGAGCACTCCCAGGATGGGTGACCCACTGGGAAGTTGCTCGTGAGTTCCTAGAAACAAAACCGTGAGGGAATGGTAAGCCCAAAGCGGACAATATCGTGCTACGGTGGTGGAGCAGGCCCGGGAAGTGATCCTCCCCGGGCCGGGATCTGACAGTCATGGCCTCTTGCCACTCTTAAATTTTTGAAGTTGCTTTGAAGGTTTTTGGTTCTATGACAAATGACTGAGAATAGCTCACAGAAGCTAAGAAAGCTTCTTCTTTTTTTTCTTCTGAAGATTCCATTTTTGGACCTTGTTTGCATAGGATGAACATTCAAACGTATTGGCAATACAACATGTAACTGCTCATGTTGAAAGTCAGGATCCACATGGATGAGATACTGTGTAGGAGAGTGAGGCTGTTGTACTATACTGGACCTCTGTGAAGGTGAGTGAATAAACTCTGAGGCACTAGATGCAGGTGTATTCAAGGAATCTGAAGCTCTAGATGCTGTCAAAGAATCTAAGGCACTAGATGAATGCAAGGTCAAGAACTCTGTGGTCTGAGATGTTGATGAATGATTATGAGATGCATATGATACTACCTGATTATTTAATGAAACATATGCTATTGGAGGGCTTTGAAAATGCTCATGTATACTTGCAGATGATGACTGTGTTAAGTTGGGTAATTGTGCAGCCCTAGAATATGGAAAAGTTGTTTCATCAAACAAAACATGCCTAGATATATATATTCTTTGAGTTGTAATATCTAGACAAAGAAAACCTTTATAATGACCTGCATAACCAAGAAAAACACAGGTTTTTGTTTTTGGTTGTAGTTTAGAGCTGTTGTATGGTTTAAGTAGTGGAAAGCATGCACAACAAAAAAAATTCAAATAATTAATGTCTAGAACCTGTTTAAACAACAACTAGTAAGGGGATTTCATTTGTAAAGTAGCACATGGCATTCTATTGATCAAATATGTAGCTACAACACAAGCATGAAACCAGAATTTAGCAGGTAAACTTGCAGTTTGAAGCAATGTGATTGCAGCTTCTACAACATGTCTATGTTTCCTTTCTGCCAACCCATTTTGCTCTGGGGTGTGGGGACAATATCTATGGTGTAACATGCCTTTTTGTGAGAATAAATGTTGAAACTTGGATCCTGCATATTCTCACCCCCACCATCACTTTGTAAAATTTTTGGTTGTGCAGAAAATTGAGTACTAAAATAGGCATAAAAGTGCACAAATGTTGCAAAAACTTCTGATTTATTATGTAAAGGGAAAACCCATGTGTATCGAGTACATTCATCTATGAAGGTTACATAATACCTAAATTTTTCATGAGATAACAAGGGGCAGGTCCCCATACATCACTATGCAAGACCTCTAGAGGTTGTACAGACTTGGTTACATGAAAATTAAACTGCAGCTTAGTAAACTTTCCTTCTAGACAAGGTGTACATATTGATTGACATGTATCAAGTGATACAGGGATATTATTTTGATGTAGAATGGCAGAAGTGATGGCATTTGATGTATGTCTTAGTCTTTTATGCCACAAGGTTGTACTAACAGGTTTTGCTAGACAGCATGTGTGCTTATGAGGTAATGCAGGTGATAACTTTTTTGGTGTGTTGAAGGGAATAAGATAGTAGCCCTCTCTACACAACCCCTTGATTATGATTGTCCATGTGGATTTGTCCTGAACCCAGAACAAAGTATCATTATAAATGAATCGACATCTATTGTCTTTACACAATTGATAGATGGATAACAAATGTTGTGAGATCTTTGGAACATGTAGAACATTCTTCAATGTAAGTGTGTTACTAAAAAAGATAATGTTGATTTGACAATATGATAAATATGCAAACCTGCACCACTTGATGTGGTTATAGTTTCATTCCCTTGGTATGGAGTAGCTAGATCCAAATTAGCTAATTCAGAGGTCATGTGAGAAGGAGCTCCAGTGTCTGCAATCCAGAATTGTTGCTCAGGTGCATAATGTTGATGTTGAGCATGCATAACAGTAAGTGTTGGTGCATGTGGTTTTCCTTGATATGCAAAGTTTCCTCAGTGATAACATTGCAGAGCTGAATGTCCAAATTTCTAGCAAATTTGACATTGAATTGGTATGTTGGCACTAGAGTGTGAAGAATTATGCCTTTGAAGACAATCGGCAGCAACATGACCTTTTTTTGTTGCAGATTTGGCAAATAAGGATCTCAGAATGATGTTCTGCATAGTTTGATTGATAGGGTTTTAGGGCACCAAGAATACCAGGGCTTCCATTTGGTGGAGGATTGTAAGATCTTGGACCATAGTTATACGATCTACCTCTTCCTTTTCCTCAAAAATTGTTCCCCTTGTATCCCCCATAGTTGTAAGACCCTTGATATGAATTGTTGTAGTTGTTAAAGGAACCATTCCCATAGTTGTATCTTGTGGTATTTGATCCACTAGCATGATTGTTAAAGCTTTGACTAGATGATCCAAAACTAGACCATATTTCAGTAGACTGTGATGTTTCTTGATCAAGAACCAATGTTTTTCCCTTGTTCGACTCAGTGCCAGCAACCATTGCAGTTCCAAATGGTAAAACAGAAGAAGATTCAAAGGACTGACCAATGATAGCTTCTTTTGCAAGTAATTGGGATCTGAAATCCTTGAGAGATATATCATTTTCCCTTCCTCTTGTAACACATCTGAAAGTGTTGAATTCTGCAGAAAGCCCCTTCAACGCAAGAATTATTACATAATCATCTTCAAACATTACTCCTGCAGCTGCAAGATGATCTCTTGCATCCTTGATCTTCTAAAGATAATCAGACACAGATTCAGACCTCTTTTTTATGTTCTACAGCTCAGTATTCATCTGAAAGATTGTAACTTTAGTGAATGTAGAGAATCTTTTGGTGAGATTCACCCACATCTCATGAGAGCTTTGATTGCCAATTATGGATGACATCGTTATAGTAGACAATATTGCAATCAACAGTTGCATAAGCGCACGATCGTGCATTTTCTATACCAAGTAGTCATCTTTTTCAACTTTCTCAATTTCAGAATCATCATCAAATCTTGGAGGACATTTTCTTGATCCATCAACGAACCCCATGATGACATGGCTTTCAAGAAGCAACTTGATCTGGAAACTCCAAGTAAGATAGTTAGAGTCATCCAACTTCAGTCTAACCGAAGTAGAAACCGTGGGAATGAGGTTTGTGATCGGAGACAGAACAATTCTCAATTGATCTGCAGTCACCATTGTTGAACTTTTGAGAAGAAACTTTCACTAAGACTTTTGATCAAATACATAGAGGGCAATCGAAGAAGAACATAATCGTGAAGAACTCGGGGGTAAGAGAAGACCCCAAATTTGTAAAATCAGAGCAATTTGCAAAACAAAGGATTAGACAAAGAAAGCAATGCTTTTAATGGAGGTGCTGAAGCGCCAGTGCATTCCCTTGCTCTAATACCATGTTAATATTGATGAATTTATTTTTGAGAGGTTCACAGAATGCATAAGAATAGAGAGAGAGAGAGAGAGAGAGAGAGAGAACTTGAAAGAGAGAAGAGAGAGAAAGTGAAACTGTATATTGATTTCTTGATGATCAAGCTATCATTACAATGGTTGTTATATATTTCTCCCTTACTTAGCTGATATTTAGCTAAACAACTAACTCTCCTCCTTATCTCAACTAACTTGTAACAACCTATAACAGCTCACTCATTAATCTATTGACAATTGTCATTTAGTTTGACCCTTGATCTTCTCTTTACTCATTAATCTATTGACAACCTATAAAAGGATTGTTATCCCTTGTCTTCCTCTTGCCCGTCTTATCATTCTTTCTCTCTCTTTCGGCCTTCTCCTTTCTTGTGTTCATCATCTGCAGAGTAGGTCATGATGCGGACATCATTGTCAAACCTTTTAACTGAGGAATTAGATGGAAGAAGAAAGAAAATAATCGGTCTTAATTTCTACTTTGTAGTTGCTTTGGTTTATGGCTTTGGAGCACACTGCTTTGTTATTTATATATAGTTTCCTGTTTTCTTTCCTCATTCTAAAGGGATTTGGTCTACTTTCCTATTTCCGATTGGTTTACGATTTGTTTTTCAAATTTCTATTTGGATTGGGATTTTTGAGAACAAAATTGTTTGTGCAACAAAAATTGGCAGTGTAAAATACCATGAGAAAAATATTTACTAAAAAAAAAAGAAACCGTGAGAAAAATAAATTGCTTAATTAATAAAGCAAACCTACCTCAATCAGCTGTATCCACCCACACCATTCCACAAGTTACCAGGCGGACCGAACGGCATGCACTGATACATTGATTTATGTTTAGGGTTGTAAACAAGCCGAGTCGAACTAAGTATCACTGTATTTAAACTTGGTTTGTTTAATTTTTTTCGAAGTCAAGCAGAGTATCACAGCATGCACTTATGTTTATAATAAAAGCATTTCGAATAAAATCATTTCCCATAGAAGCTTATCAAATAAATTATAGAAGTAATACTGTGAAAGGATGAAAACTAGTAGCTTGTTTAATTAGCTTGTAAGAAACTCGGTTTTTCAACATAATCACCGAATGAAGAATGAAATTTTGTAGCTTGTTGGACGATGAAAGATTTCCCTATTACTTTATAGACGACAGTCAGGGAAAATTTTGTGGTGCAATCGTCGTATGCCATAAAAGTTAAAGGAAATTTTTTATAGGATAACAATAAGATCATCAATGCTTTATGGTACGAAATGTTAGGCAATAAAAAAATAACACGTGCAAAAAATGAATGTAGCTAAGATGAGAATGCGTTGATGGATATGTGGGCACATGGGAAATGACAGGATTAAGAACGAGAATATCCGAGATAAAGTAGGAGTGGCCGCAATTGAAGATAAGATGAGAGAAAATCAGAACCAAAGACCTAAGGTGCTTCAGTTAAAAGATGCGACTATGAGACAGGCTCAAGTCAAAAGAGGTAGAGAAAGACCTAGGAAGACTTGTAAGTAAAGAAACTTTTAAAAAGATATGGAGTACTTGGAGCTAACAGAAGATTTGGAGAAAAATAGAGTTCAGTGACGTTCTGAGAATCATACAGCCAACTCCACTTAGTGAATAAGGGTTCGTTGTTGTTGGAGGATAACGAAAGTTGTTCATGTTGCAGTCAACCGATGGGGCTCATATGCAAAAGGTGTGTGTATATATATATATATATAGAGAGAGAGAGAGAGAGAGACCTTTCGTTGCTACTAGTTTTATATTTATGTGATGCTCGTGCGGTGTATGTGCTTGCGCACAAAGAAATGCGTGAGTTCTTGGATAACTGTAAATCGACAACAAGGCCTAAATATTGCGGATTTGGCTCTGGTGTTCAATTTTGAACATAACTCGCCTTTTTAAGTGAACAGCCTCAGGAACAAGACACAATATTTTGCAATTGGCGAAATTTTATTGTTTACTAGCCCCCAAACGACATTTAGTTTTGAGGATGTTTTTAGTATTTTGTTATTTTTGCATTTTTCATAAGGCTAGGGTTGTAATTAACGAGTTGAGGTTTTCTCGTGGATTCTCTCGTGGATTCTAACTTAAAGTATTTCGTTTCGTATTCCTGATGAACTGATCATGTTATCAGTAACTAACAAGAGGTTTTTTTTTTTTAGTCACAATTTTTGCAATGTAGATATAAAAGAATTGTGGAATAATTATACTGCAATCTGATTACATCAAAACGTGCACAAATTTAGGGCATGAGTTTCTCGCACTAATAACTAAAATATTGTTGTATATGGATAATAGCATAAACCATCAATGCTCGCACTAGTTTTTGGATTCGTGTCTCCCATTCTCAGCGGCGCCTTATCAAGGGGCCACTGCTGATCGTCACACTCACTAGTGTTTTGAGTCTCCAAGGGAGGAGGAACCCAATTCGAAATTAGCTCTCGGAATAGCAACTCGATCTGCATGGAACTGCTTTCCGTTTGTCGTCTGCTATAGAGAGCGCTTGATCAAGACGCGGTTTCTTCAGTTGAAGAAGACATGGAAAGAGAATATCAGTGTCTGCATTGTTATCCCTTGTCTTCCTCTTGCTCGTCTTATCGTTCTTTCTTCTCTTTCGGCCTTCTCCTTTCGTGTGTCCATCTGCAGAGTACTACATGATGCGGACATCATTGTCAAACCTTTTAACTGAGGAACTAGATGGAAGAAGAAAGGAAATAATCGGGTCTTAATTTCTACTTTGTAGTTGCTTTGGTTTATGCCTTTGGAGCATACTGCTTTGTTGTTATATATAGTTTCCTATTTTCTTTCCTGATTGTAAAGGGATTTGTTCTACTTTCCTATTTCCAATTGGTTTAGGATTTGTTTTTCCAATTTCTAATTGGATTAGGATTTTTTTTTTTTTTTTTTGTCAAAAGATAGATTTTGTTAGATTAACTGTTAGATTAGCCACCGACGGGGTTTAAACCCATGTCGTCATGTAATGGTTCAATACCTTTCCACCAGTGCAAATACACTCAAAATAGAAAAACTATGTATTTTTTACACAATTAAGCTTTTGATCTTTTGAGTATTCATTCTTAATGTCTTAGAAGTGTATTATATGTGTAAAGGGCCACTTGCAGATTAAGATTTATGAGAAACAAAATTTTAGTTGTGTAACAAAAATTGGCCGTGTAAAATACCATGAGAAAATTTTTGGTAAAAATTGTCGTAAATGTCTTGTTCGCCCTTTTGTGGTAGTGAAAAGAAACCATGAGAAAAATAAGTTGCTTAATTAATAAAGGAAACCTACCTTAATCAGTTGTATTAGGGTTTGTCCACCTACACCATTCCACAAGTAACCAAGACATTGATTTGTGTTTAGGGCTGTAAACGAGCCCGAGTCGAACTGAGTATCACTATACTTAAGCTTGGTATGTATAATTTTTTTTCGAGCTCAAGCTTAGTATCACGGCATGCAAGTTTCATGATGTTTATAATAAAAGCATTTCGAATAAAATCATTTCCCATAAAAGCTCATCAAATAAATTATAGAAGTAATAGTGTGAGGATGAAAACTTGCAGCTTGTTTAATTAGCTTGCCAGAACTCGGTTTTTCAACATAATCACCAAATGAGAGAATGAAATTTTGTAGCTTGTTGGACGATGAAAGTTTTCCCTATTAGTTTATAGGATGATAATAAGTGAATATTAAAATTCAACGATCAAGATTAATTTAACTTTAAAAAATCTAAAAATTATCATTTAAAAAAAATAATAATTAAAAGCATTAAAAAATGAAACTGAAGAAGGATGTGGGTGATGGTGCTGCTACCCATTTGGTTTTTGCGGGGAAAGAGGTGAGGTGGAAACGTCCAAACTATGGGACGTTGAAGTTCAATTGACATGGGGCATGGTGTGGGCAATCAATGAAAGGTGGTTACGGATGGGTGTTGAGAGACTTTGCAGGTTTGTTGAAGATGGCTGGCGGGGAGGGGGGAGGTTTTTTTCACAGTGCAGCCATGGCAGAAGCTGCTGCTGTCCGTGCGGCGCTGGTGGTAGGAAGGGAATTGGGATGTGAGAAGGTGGAGATTGAATCAGATGCTCTTGCTCTTATTCAAATGATTCAAGGAGTTTGTTCGGTGGATGCTACTTTGGATTGTTTCGTTTATGATATTAAGTCCTTGGCATCTCAAGTAGGAGAGGTGAAGTTGTTGTTCGTTAAGCGGAGTGGTAATCTTGCTGCTCACGCTTTGGCTTCATATGTCACCGCACATAGCGACTTTTTCTTTTGAGATGCTTTAGATCTTGAATTTCTTTTTAACGTTATTGCTGAAAATGTAAACGTTTTAATTAAAATCTAATAAAGTTTCCGTTTTGACAACAAACAAAAAAAAACTTATGAGGTTCAAACTTTAAAAATCTTACAAAGTTGAATACGCATGTTCCAACACTTGCCCAAAAACGGTGTTAATATTCACCGCATGATATCGCCAAATGAAGGGCCACGATGAAGCCTGATAAAACAATCTCTGTGTTCCCTAGCGTTCCTCCATTATTTCCTATCAGCCATAGAAGTGAGTCGACTCAGTTTTGAAAGAGAGAGTTGGCGGAACCTGTGAACCAGTGGCCAATCCATGTCCATGGTATGTTCATCTTTATCGTATTTTCTTCCTCTTTCCGACCGCCTCTTCTGTTCCCTAGCGTTCCTCCACTATTTCCTATCAGCCACAGAAGTTCAATCGCGTTGAATAGTTGTACAATCTCATCATTTTACCCCTTTGAATTGCCTCTACTGTTAGTCGTCCGCGCTGGAAATCTTTGGTTTTCAGCCAATTCTAATTGATTTTAGACTTTGTATTGTTCAAATCTTATCTGGGTCGTGTAATCGGTAGATTTCACTCTGTTGGTGTAGAACACGAATCAAGAACCTCAATTTTCCATCTGGGTTTCTCTGGTTTCAGTCTGTTAAGATTATCGGGAGATTTAGGTGCTTTTTCACTCGATTGGGGCTTGTTGCTTCTTCTTTGCCCTAATGGACGACCACGAGGTTGATTTTTCCAACCAGGAGGTGTTTTCGTCTGCAAACATGGGCGGTGAACTTGCGAGTAGTTGCTCAATGGACACCTTCTTTGATGACCTGCTTAAGGACACTCACGCTTGCACTCACACCCACACTTGCAACCCACCTGGCCCCGATTACTCCCACACACACACTTGCTTTCATGTCCACACTAAAATTGTGTCTTCAGCGAGTGAAGACAAGGCTGATGATACTTGTGAGTCTGGGGAAAAGAAATCAAAGAAGCTGCCCTTGGGTAATAAGGTAGCAGTTCGTAAGTACCGCGAGAATAAGAAGGCGCGGGTTAAGTTGTTGGAGGCTGAAGTTGTGAATTTAAGAGCTGAGAATCGGCAGTTGGTGATGAGGTTGCAGGGTCAGCCTGCATTGGAGGCTGAGATTGCTAGGCTCAAGTGTTTGCTTGTTGACATTCGAGGAAGGATTGAAGGAGAAATTGGGACTTTTCCATATCAGAAATCAGTGAATCCGAGCCTGCCCAACCCAAATATCCCCAATGCCTTTTTTATCAATCCATGTAATGTCCAGTGTGATGATCAGCTTTACTGCCCTCATCCAGGGATGGATGGGAAATGTGGAGATGGTGCAATGATGAATGGGCAGGATTTTAACGGCTGTGATTTTGAGAGTCTTCAGTGTTTGGTTAATCAGGATGGAGGAGCCAAGGAGCTTCCTGGATGTGGGCCTGGAAATGGGGCGTCGAATGTAAATTCTTCTGGCACAAGCAAGAGGAAAAGTAAGACATTAGATCTCTTAACCTTTTGAACTGTATGGGCTTATGGTTATGACTATTTTGCATTTGTCAGTCGGTTAATCGGAGTTATTTTCTGACTTTTCAGTAATTTATGTTATCTGATATTTGTAGCCTGTTCTGATGTTTTAGTTGGGTTCTTTGTAAGCATTTTAGGTAGGATGTGAGTTTTAACCGTGAGAAATTTTGAATCTTTATATACAGAACTTGTCTCGTGAGTCTTTTGTGCATGCATTGTATATATGGTTCTTGGGCACTACATCTAGTTACAAAGGATTAATTTCATTGAGGTAGATAGGCAAATCATTGTATATATGAACAAAACAAATCATCCATAATAATTTCCTAGTTGCAAAATATGCATGAACCCTTTGTGACCTAACTTAATTATGAACCAAACCAGTAGTATTTACTTTACTAATTATCTTTCTCCCGTGCGAGTTGCTGAAGATTATTCTTTTGTTGTCCATGAAATTAATGGACCTTGAAACAGCTGTTTGGAACTTGGAAGTGTGCAATCTTTTAACTGACTATTATGGTCTGTCATTTTAGGAAGGACTCGAGCCGCAGCAGCAAACTGAAAAACTCAGGAAGGAAGCATTGACATTGTCCTGAAGAGTACATATATCATCATGCAATAAGTAATTCTTCGAACTGCAGCATCAGCTTTCGTTCAAGTCGTTTTGTATTTTTTTTTTTTTTCTTTCAATTTTTCTATTACTTGAACCATATGTTTGGTCCTTGTAACGGGTATGGTTTATCGATGTCAAGCTGAAGTTTTGCTGGATTTACTGCTAGTATCCTTCAAGTTTGATTTAAGTTTGCATGTCCTTTAGTGCTGTAAACTTAGATGATGTGTAGCCAGTGAAACTTATGGCAGAGCAACTTAATGGTTTTCTATGAAACTCAAATTCTTTTGACTCTTATCCTTCTAATACCTTTAGCTACTGATATATCAGTCAAATTGCTTCCGGCTCATGTTGTTTTGCCAATTTTCATTTGAATCTGCTATAAGTAGTTCTCATTTAGTCATTCCTTCTCTTTCTAAGCCACGTGAATTCTTGATTGCTGAATTACAGAACATAGAGAAGGTGGCATGTGATTCCTTTCATGTTTCAGTACTATGAGCTGTGAGCAGGTGAGTGTTGATTTAGTGTTTCTCTGCACCAAATAATTTAAAAGAGCTAGGGTTTTGGTAAAAAGGAACAAAGTATGCATTTCTGTCAGGAAAGAAGCTTTTTGTTCTTGCTCAATTTCTTTTTTCAATTGATTCATGTCATCCACAATTGGTGAGTCACTAGTGGACAAATTTCACAGTATTTGCCCTTGAGTGATGCATCTGCCATCTGGCCATTGTGAAGGTCAGTGGAAACCCTATTTCCACCATTGGCGTAAGGATGACGATGGCAAGGATGGGGATGTGTGTAGCTTGATTGCCTGCCTTTCGATGGTCAGTCAAATGATGAGAAGAATGTGCGTATGCTAACCAAACCCACCCATTAAACTGATTGTGAATTTCGTACAGTTGTTTTTCATCTATACTATGAGTTGGTGTATCGTGATATCTCAGTAACCTGATTTTCATCATGAGGGTAAAGATGAAAAAATGATATGTCATAACTAAAGTTGGTTGGTTATTAGTTTAGGTTGTTATAAGTTTAAGGTTTTACTCATGTAATTAGTTTGTTGTATGTGATTGGTTTAGAATAGTTAAAATGTAAATGGTCAAAAGGCTATATATATGTAATTGTATTATTCATTTGTCAATTAATGAAAAGTCACAGATTTCTTAATTCTTAAGAAACCTCTCTCTCTCTCTTTTACAAGAACACAGAGTTTCTACAGAGGGACCGAACATTATAAAATTCCTTCTTTTTATTTCTGTTATTTTCAGATGATTGATTCGTAAATGAGGGGAAAGGATTCAAAGTGATGGAAAAGATGATATTTGGAGAGTAATTGCTAGGAAGAAGATTGTTAGATTGTTATTCATGTGCTCTTCATAGAAAGGGAGATGTTTGGCATCTTCCCTGACAGGGACAGCAACGGCCTTCGCTTCAGGCTTACCAACTCAAGTCGGATGAGACAGTCCCAGAAAACTCAAGTCGGATGGGATTAGATTGTATCAGTGTCGGAAATTACTGGGAAGATATGCATCTTTTGTTGGTTCGTATAAGGATAATTGCTTTTGTTTTCAATATTGGGGCCAGGTCCTTTGCTTTTGACAAGGGGCCATGGTTTATAAAGTAGATGCTTCATTTTTTATGTGAAGTCCGAAAACAACTTTTGATTCGGAAGTTTACCAGCCGAATTGAGGAGTGAGGTCGAATAACCTTGGGACGACCCTTGGCATCTCCTCGGGGCAAGAATTTGAGCCTCGCAATCACTAGCCAATATGCTTTTGTCCTACGCGTGGTGGAACCACACTAATCCACCCTTAAGCGTAAATGAACGAACGATATTGTTTCTTGATTATGGATGTAGAATGAAAAGACAACTGGTCGAAGATTTATTAGAGTTTGCCAAACCGATTATACAACAGTAATTTCTGAAGCTACATGCTCTTCTACCCTCATAATCTATCTCTACAAAGTCTTAACACGGCTCCTAACCTCAAGAGTGTTGTCTGATTAGACATTGGAAGGTTGGACTTGCACGACATCGTCGTCGCCAAATATGCTGTCAGCGATCTGCCAAACCTGAAGTGTGTTGTCTTCAGCAACACTTGATATGACCCATGGCTCGTTTTTGTTCCACGAGAAATCTGATATCTTTGCTTTGTGACCGCCGTGTGCAAAGAGAAGTTCTGGTGGCCCGTCATCACCATCTCCCTCTACCTGCTCCTCCCCAACCCTAAAAACGCATCACCGTGTAAAACAACCGCAAATTTGAAGTTGTTAATCCTAAGATATAAACTCAATAATCCCGTTGCAGTCAAATGGAACTTGTTGAAGTGAACATAACCTAGAAGATGAACATAAACGATAGCATTTCTAGCAAAACAAATCTGTGAAATCGAGTACCTGTTGAGGTCCCAAACCATCGACCTCCTGTCGTCAGCGAAGGATGCCAATACGGTTTCATGATTAGGATCCCATTCAACCTGGAACACCTCTTCCCTGCAAGAGAAGAAACAAATATAGGATTAGGAATCTTGGTTTACCAGCTGTGGCCGGCAAACGCAAATAAATGAAAAACGATGAAGCCCCAATAATATGTTTCTTGGACATGAGAAACTATATCCAAATACATAACTATGCATTGATAATTTCAAAATTTAGGGTTCAAAATCTAATTATATTAGCACATAGAAAATCCGAGTTTTGGAATTTCTACTGCACAATATATTAAGAATCTATGGAAGTGCAGACAAGCTGTAAACTCAACTGCCTCACTTGAAACAATTAATTGAGAATTAGTAAATAGTAGATTCAGGAATCAGGCTACTTAAACATCAAACACAGGATATTGGTTTTGTACTTCAAACCCAAAAGAGTTCATAAATAACTTGCCAACCGTGCCATCATAGAGAGTATGTATCATTAACATAATATCGGTACCTTTGATGAAAAAACATGATGGTAGTATAATAGATTTTACAAGGAGCAGGCATAGGAAGCTTACCCATGGCTACTCAGAACATGCAATGGAATGGTCAGCTTTCTCATATCGAACAGACCGACAGTGGTGTCTGAAGATGCTGTGGCCAAAATCCATTCATTATATGAATTGAAAGAAAGAGAGTTTATCTGAGATCATCAAACGAATGAGAATGGAAATTTAGAGAACAGTGCCAGATGTGAAGCCATAGAGTCATAGACGAAATACTTCTTTTTCAGCAGGTACAAAATCAATCACATAAGTTACTATTCAGTACTTTTGTAATTCAAAAGGGTTAGTAACTCAGAAGGTGAAATCTTACAAACGTATTGAAAAGCCACAATCATATAGATGACATGGTTTAAAGTTGCGGTCACCTCTTTCTCATGAGCTTTGACACAATGCTGTGTTTGGTTAGTGCGCAAGTCCCATATCATCAACTGACAATCATCCCCAACGGATCCGAACAGATTCTCATTCTTCGGATGCCATGAAACATCTCCAACCACACTTTCGTGATGCTAAAAGCGGACATTCACAACTCACACATTAAAAACACTGAACACCTAGTACAAACTCGAAAAACTCCTATCAAGAACTACAAGTGTATAGCCCAAATTTACCTCATAAACATGGATTGGATCAAGCACTTTCTCTTGAGCCGAAGCAGAAACATCCCACAAGCAAATGTTACAATCATATGAACCACTCAAAAGGTAACCCTCCTTCAAAGAGCTCCAAGACAGGCCATACCCTTCTTTGTCATGGCCCCTTAACCTTAAATCAGGATCACAGGCCTCCTCTTGATGCTTCTTTCCTTCTTGTTTGGAACAATCAAACACATAAACATCAGCACCGCTGGTCTTTGCACCCACAATAGTCGAATTCTGCGGCATCCACCGTGCCCTATTCACTTCCCCAAAGACACGAATCTTCTGCGTTATTTCCACCTATAATCACAACAGGCATAAATTCAAGCATTTTCAGCTAGAATTTTTAACACACAGTTGGTACCCACAAAATAATTCTAAAAAATTCCAACTACCCACAATTCAGTTCTTCAAATTAATAAGAACCGACTCCATAATCTCGAAATTGTAAGTAATAATTGGTTCCCAGAAATTATTTCTACGAAATGAGTGAAAAGAACCGATCTTTCAGTACCTTGGGCAGCACAGGGTCATTTTCGGAAATGGCGCCAAAGTTGGGTTGGGATGTGGGGAGGAGGGCGTCGGCGACCATGAGAAAGTTGGGGTAGTCATCGGAGGTGTGGGTCCCGAGAACGAGCTTGTGGACGGCTAAAGATGGATCGGTGTGGGGCTGCGGCGCCGAGGGAGCCCAGTGGACAGTGAGAGACGGCCATTCAAGAGGGTGAGAGATGATGAGGTCGTAGAGGAAAGGGCTGTTCTTCTTCCAGACCGTGTACTCTTCCTCTAAGACAGCCGATTCTTGGTCCTGGTCTTCCGCCATGGCTGCGGCAGTCAATTCGAGCTCTTTCGCTTTTTCTGCTTCTTTCTGCTTCTTTCTGATTTTCCCGCCAAATGTTGGGAAATGTCAAGGGTTTATAGGGGAACGGAGAAGAAAATTGGTTATTTTGATGGGCTTTTATCTGGGCTGGTTAATTTGTATGGGGTCTTTGTTGTAGCCTAGCAATAGAAGCCCATATTTTTCTTATGGTTACAAGGGAAAACCATTTTTGTAAGAACCCATTACGAGATTTACAATTGCCAACGATTGTAACACCAAAGTCAAGGTAAGAAGCTTATACACTAATATATAGCTTTCACACCTCCTGGTCTTCACTAACTCTTTTGCAAGATCACTAATTCCTCTCAATGATGAAAACTAACTATGCATCTTCATATCATGAATGTAATTGTCAAGTTGAATTGGAAGATTCATGAGGTCCATACGATCAAAATCTTGAGGATAAAGTTTGGCTAAACGAACAATTTTTGCTTTGCCAAAAGATGCAAAATTATTCACCAGACTCAAACATGCCATACAAAGAAGCAACTCGGTGTTTACCTCATTGAAGCGATCTTTCAATTCCTTTAGTTGCATATCAAGGACTTGAAAATAGAGGTCCACACGATAGTAATGGAAGTTTGTGATTTTTGGAGCTTTACGCCTTGATTTTCCAGGTACGAAATGCAAATCCTCCATGTTAGGAACAATAATATCATGCTTCTCGCAAAACTTTTCTACATCATGAAACAAGTCCCCAAAGTCATCATCTCTCAAGGATTGTAGTATTTGCTTGCATACTTCCATTAACGCCATCGCATTCACGATATCTTGATCTTTCATCAAGAAAAGGTGAAACGCAAAATAAAAAATTTGTATGTCTTTGAATAACCTAGTTGCTTCACTGAGATTATCTTGGTTGCGATCATTTTTAATCCATTCAACCACCTCCACCACGGCTTCAAACATAACAATAATACTAACTATAGTACCACAATGCGAGTTCCACCGTGTATCACATGGACACATGAGACTACTTTCTTGATTTAACCCTTTACCCGTTTCAAGATTACCAAGATCAAGAGCTTTCTGAATTTGTTCTTGTTGTTTCTCGCTAAATGCATCACGACGCTTACACGATGATCCAACAAGATTCACCAAACTACTAGCATTGATGAAGAAATTGGCAACATCCTCATTTTCCTTTGCCACGAATACAAGAGCTAGTTGGAGTTGGTGTGCAAAACAATGAATATAAAATGCTTGAGGGTATTTGTTCAAAATCTTTGTTTTAAGACCATTTAACGCACCTTTCATATTACTAGCTTCGTCATAGCCTTGTCCTCGTAACTTGGACATACTCAAATTTGTTGTAGCAAACAATCTCTTAATGGCCTCTTCAAGCGAGCTACTAGTTGTAAAGGAGACATGTTGAACACCCAAAAACTTTTCAATTGCTTCTCCTTTTTTGTTCACATAATGCAATACCACCACCGTTTGCTCTTAGTTGAAGAATCACATGCTCCATCAACCAAAAGAGAAAAAAATGCACCTTCCATATCTTTAGTGATTGCATCTACAGTTTCAATGGCACAAGCACGGACAAAATCTTTTTGAATATTGGAAGAAGTATACTTAAGATTCTTGGGAGCATTCTCAAACACAACCTTCCTAACTTATTCATTATGCTTGGAAAGAAATTGCATAAGCTCCAAATAATTACCTATATTGCTTGATTTCAACGATTCATCGTGGCCACGAAAAGGCAAACCTTGTCCCAACAACCATCTTGTGCACTCAAGTGAGGCACTCAATAAAGTACGATAATTAATGCGAGCTTCATCGGTTTGCTTAATCACAGATGTTTCAATGTGTTGTTTTTGTGTCATCAAATCCCTAGCTTGTTGTAAAGCTTTATTATGAAGACTTCCAACACCTCCCTCATGGACTCGAAGATTTTCAAGTCCTTTCTTCCAATTTGTAAACCCTATCTCAGTGAAGACATCACTTCCAATGCTACCCATTTGATCAAAATCACATTTGAAAAGATAACAATAACGGCAAAATGCAGCATTTTTTGATATACTATACTCCAACCACTTAAACTTATCAAACCAACCAAGGATAAAACATCGATTGTCACTAACCTTTCTTGGCATGATGTGGTCTCTAGGTTGACAAGTATCAATTTGGAGATAGTTTTTACGAATTATTTCACAATAATTAGGTGGATAATCAAGCATTCGACGTCTATGTGCACTGCAGGAAGATTAGCCAATATTTCATCCAACTCAGTGACCTCATTTTGTTGTGACCTACTTGGAATATTTGAAAGAGGAGGAGGACTACTCGGAATATTTGAAGGAGAAGGACTACTCGAAATGTTTGAAGGAGGATTTAAGCATTGTTTCTTATAGTATCGTTCCATTACGTAACTGTAAAATGGAAAGAAAAAAAAAATTCTTGGACTCTTAATCTTAGAGTAGACTATACTATAGTATGCATAATAACTAATCCAACCAACCAACAATTCAATTAATCAATACCAATAAGCATACAAATTATTCAATAAATAAAAATTCAATTCAACTAATCATATTCATATGAATAAGTTGTAGCTATGATTTTATGACACACACAAAAAATAATATTCATTTTGATTTTTCAGAAAGAGTCAAACGAAAGATAAGAAAAATTTGTACCTGAAAAAAAAGAAAGATAAGAAAAATAAAGTGGTGAGTTACTTGGTTATAACTTGGAAACGTAACAGTCGACCACACTCTAGTCCATGGTGGTTCCTCAACGACCGTAAAACCGTTGCCATTTTCCGTACAAAAATTTATAAACACCACAAGTTGCTCACGTGAGGTAGTTTATTGCGTGAAAGAGTATAACTGTAGAAGAAGAACAAATAGATGTGAAAATGAAGGTTAGATTAGTGTATGTGATTTATGAGTAAAATTGAATATTTCTTACACAACCATAAGACGTCATGTATTTTAATTTTTATCTATGCAGTTCTACATTGATTTTACTCGATATGAAAGTCGTCAGAGTTAGACAATCTTTCCAAGATTTTTTTTTTTTTTTTTTTTTGACCAGACAATGTTATCTATTTATCTACATAAATTAGTACCTCACACCTATATATATATATATATATATATATATATATATATATATATACACACACACATACACACACAGTGGCAGAGCCACATGGAGACTAGGGTTGTCCAGTGCCTATCCTGGAATTTAAACTTATATTTGTCAACGGGTTTAAGCAATAATGAGTATGTGGTGTATTGGTAGATCAGATTTTGGAGGTATCATCAGGTCCTAGGATTGACACTTGCTAACAGAAAACTACCTTTTGGTTTTTTAAACCCCCACAGGTTCTATTTACTATGACTCTGCTCAATAATAATTTTTTCATACAAATTTTAAAGCTCCACTCTTGTTTGATTAAAATTTTCCATGATATTACTAAATTTTTTTTCTAATTTCTTTCATTAGCTTAAAGGCCCCTCCTAGTATGGATTTCTAACTCCGTCACTCTGTGTGTGTGTGTGTATATATATATATTAGCAGCTACCAGAGTTGCTTGACTTGGTCTTGAGCGGAATTGGCTTGGGGGGCACAGAGACTTGAGCCCCGAGATATGGGCGGTTGGATGTCAATCGCATAATATTCTCCCCAAGAAATTTCGATGACTCGTGTTATTTGGGACGATGTTTGAATTTAGATAAAAGGTTACTTCCAACTTTCGTCAAGCATATTAATTTAGTTTAAAGTCAGTGATGTAATGATAATTGATGATTTAAACACTGAAATCCAGCACTTGATAACGAAGTGCCATCTGCAATTGCTGCCATACAAGTTTTGCTCGTTTCAATTAAGTAATGATCTTGGCTGCAAGTGCCTTGTGTGTTTCTAAGGTGACAAACAACTTGCGCACCTCCTTTCAATCATTCTTCCTAAATATTTCAACGGAGGAATGATGCAAATGGCCAAAATTATTGTGTAAAGTGAGACGTAACACGTCGACACGCACTGGCAGAGTCATGAAGAAACCAGATTGGTCCCAGACCTATCCTAACTTTTTTCTCAGGTTCAAAATTCTGGTATTATGTATGCCTTTGAGTTTTTTCGTGGGCTCGGAGAGGAGGCTGGAGGCTGCAGCCATGGGAGCTTTGAGGAGCAGCGAGAGAGGTTGCTAAACCTGGGTTTCTTTTTTATTCTTATTTTATTCTTTCAAGCTTGCCATATGATTTTACACAATTGCTTTTTTATTATATTACTTTTACTATCCGTTGGAGAATTTTTGTTTCCTTTCTATTTTTGTCTCGCCCTAATGAAAAATTTAGAAAATAATTTTCACATACATTTTTGCTTCTTTTACACATTCTTATATATTTATGTCTGTTAATTCATTTTTTTATTTATTTAATTTAACTAACAGTCAGAAATAAATATAGTGTAGAAAGAAGGGAAAAAAATTGAAAATCACTTTGCAAAATTTATGAATTCATCACTTATTATGAGGGTTGTAATATCACAAGTTTAGATCGCGGGTTTGTGGATTAATTCGAAGAATGAGGATGACGAGGAAGACACTATTTAAGACTCAAATGAAAATTGGTCGAAGCAGGATATGCCGAAATTTTCTAAAATAAAGAGAGCGTGTTGGGCCCTTTCTAGACATACTGGCTCCACCACTGTTGACACGATGCTATCAACTTACTTAGGCTTTTTAGCCAAAATAGTCCATAAGATTTGCATAACTACTCACTTTGGTCCATGAGATTTGAAATCAATAGAAGTAGTCTATGAGTTTGTCCACTATCAATCATTTTGGTCATTTCATGAAAAATCTCCATTAAATAAGGCTAAAATGACAAATATACTCTCAATTTTTGTCAAATCATTTGGCCCATTGTTTATTAAAGGTCTAATCAGATAAATGGTCCATGTGGTGACACGGTAATCGGACGATAGCCCTCGTGGTAGAAAAATTATGATTTAAACCCTCGTGGTACTAGTCTGTTAGCCAATTTAGTCCAAAAGTAATTTTTTTCATTAAATGTCTGTTAATTAAAGGGTAAACATGTACTTTAATTTGTGCACCTTCTTCTTCCTCGCCTCTCTAGTCTCTCTGTTACATACACTCCGTGGGATCAGACATACGCGTCCGAAACATTGCTGCTTTCTCTGCTACAATTCCTAGTTGCATTAAATGAATTTATTTTCTTTCTTATTTTTGTCCTTGTAGATTCAAGAACCCAGAAACAAAACAAATAAAAAATAAATTGATACATAGTTTCTCAGCACCTAAACAGTAGAAATTAAATCAAATCCCAGAACAAAAAAAAAAAAAACCTTTGTGGGTTTGGAGCTCTTCGCTTGTAGGAGTAGCAGTGTTGGTGCTACGTCTTTTCCCAGGTGTCCAATTCGTGACTAAATTATGTTCATCATTTGATTCATAAATAAATGGAGCCAATATACAACCTAGCCATTATTATTTTATGGTGAGCCTCTTTGTCTTTGTGTTGGCGAGGAATACAAGTTTAGTTTTACTGCGTAAAACAAAAGCAAAGAGTTTGAAGTGTCGTTTCCGTCGTTAACAAGCGGAGGTGTGGCAGCTGGTTTAGGTGAAGAAGAAGAAGAGGGTTTGAAGAAGGCATTGATCTTTGATTGCATTGCATGAATACATCGGATTTGAATTGAATTGGATCTAATTTTACTGAGCTTCCATCATTTGATTTTAATGTACATTTTTATCCCTAAATTTAATTGACATTTAACCGAAAAATTACTTTTGAACTAAATTTGCTAACAGACTAATATCACGAGGGTTTAAATCCTAATTTTTTTTACCACGAGGGCTATCTTCCGATTACCTTGTCACCACATGGACCATTTATCCAATTAGGCCTTCATTAAATTAAGGGTATTTTTATCATTTTGGTCCTTATTTAATATAATATTTCAAAGAATGACCAAAATAATTTATGATGTACAAGCTCAGAGACTATTTTTATTAATTTCAAATTTCAAATACCAAAGTAATGAGTTATTCAAATCTCATGAACCATTTTAACTAAAAAGTCACTTAATCTATAATACTGTGTTTAAGTTTAATGATCCGAACTTTTAACTTTTGATCGGTAATCATTTAGGCATATTATTAGTTTATAATCAACTTTCATATACAAAGACCAACATATAGCCAATTTCATAAATTTTGATTTATCAACAAACCAAAAAAGAAATTGAAAAAAAATGTGCAACAACACATGACATTGGCGTACTCCAAACTAATTGACCAAAATTCCAAGTCGATTCCACAAATGTCACGTGCAAAGTGACACCTCACATGACAGTGCAGGCAGCGGGGTTTTCATCACTGAACGCCGTGGTGTAACGCACTTCCGTCGAGCTCGCACGTGCCAGGTTCCCCATCTGCGGGTCCTCCACGTTCCGCACGTACCCTGATGGCGCCTTCCTGTCGTACACTCCTGCGGCGTAAGGGTGCGCCACGACGTCGTACGGGACGTAGGGCCAGAAATCCACCCTCTTCCCCGTCCGATGCGCGACACGTGCCAGAACCTTGCCGGGGTCCACGTATCCGACGACCGTCAGCTTGTGGGCCTTGCGCTCCACGTCCACCTGCGTCACGCCCCTCATTCCCTCCACCGATCTCTTCACCTTCCGCTCGCATCCTTCGCAGTCCATCTTCACCTTGATCTCCACCGTCTGACCAAAACAAAACAGTTCAACGTTTAAGTTAACTAGTATGCGTGACGTTGTACACGTGGGGATTGAGAATGGATTTTATTGGTTACTGTTCTTGACGAAACAGAGACAGTAGAATCCAGCTCAAAGGAGTTAAAAATGACAAAAACACTTGTTAGATCTCTAAACTCAGAAAAAACTACTGAGATTCGGCTATGCGTCGCTTCACCTTGTTCTTTCAGAAAAGGCAAAAAAAACAAGAGAAAAGTTTTGAAAGGAAAATCTTGAATTACCTGGAATTGCCTGCGTTTCTTGAGCCTGGATCTCCCACTTGAGCAATCAAATAGATTCGAAAAATGATCCAAAACACCCATTTTCAGCCCTTCTGGATTTCCAACAAAATTTGCAAGACAGAAATATTTTTAGGATTTCAGATAAGGACTCAAAAATATCTCAAAACCTTTTAATTTTGGAATGGGGCACAAGTTAGCAGAGTCGAGGGGGTTTGCTCCACTTTTATAAGCAAAACCCTCTTGGATATTTTATATTTTTAAAATAATCTGGGTCGTCCGTAAGGTCCATCAAAAGATCTCGGTCGTCAGTTGCTGTAGGCTACAAGGGGTTTCATCGATCTGCGTCGCGACACATGTACCTTAGGCTCCGCTGTCGATAATCTGGTGGGGGCGACTGCGTCGATGACGAACGAGGAAATCCATGCACCGACCGTGCGCGGCGTTACGAGTGAGGCCCACACTCCAATCCGGGATGGATGGTGGGGTCAATCTGATGTGGGAGGATGGGACCCCACAGGCTACAGCATGGGCGAGCAAGTGTTCAACCTGTTGAGGACACGGTGGGGAAGTGGATCTTTCGCGGTAAGTTTCGCGACAGTATGCATGAGTTCGAACTCCGATACGGCGGTCCAACCGTCCAACGGCCAAGTTTGAAAATTGGAGTGATTTTTATGTCCAGCTGACGATGATGTCCTTATTAAATTGATGAGATTCACATTTATTTCACACAATTCAACCTTTAATATTACCTGAGTCGTTGATTACAACTTCTCCAAGCTTTACTGTCCATGGTAAGGAAATAAGACAAGCGGTTAAAGATAGAATTTATGACTAATCCATAAATTTAAGCTTTTCTTGTTTAAGATCAATTCAATCAAGTAAGAAATTATAATCAAATGCAATCAAGGGCACCACCAGATAATCTCTAGATATTATTTAATTAATAATTTATGGATAATTCTTTCTTATTGCATCCAACGGATGACACCTTGGCTAACTGGACGTCAACACATGACATGGCAATCATTACACATGTGACTGACTATTTCCTTTTAAATACCCATTCTACATCAAATTTTGATAAGCTTTTGCTACACAACTAGGCCCGGGCATTGGAGATCTATTAGCCACCCCTTTGGTCTTGATTAGATGTGTTTAATTATTTTGTAGGTACAAATTCATTAAGACTGAAGACGGCGTATTTTTTGTTACCATAGATATATACTTATAGGGTTTCGTTTGGTATAGAGGGTTAGATTGGAATTGAAAAGTCACTATTATCTTGAAGATAGAAATGAAAAATGTGTGACCAACTAGAAATAGAAGATGGATTATTCTAGAAAAAAAAACATATCCATTTCAATCCTTCCTAAAATTGTAATTACGATAAACAAGTTTATTTTTTTCAATTCAATCTTAGAACTGTTGTTCCTTAAGTTGGACACATGGTTCCATACTTAGCCACATTGAGGATGCTAATCTACTGGTCCTTCCCACTTCATGTTTCTTTGGGACCGCACGTTATACGACATCGTTCAAGTGTAAACATATTAAGCTTTAGATCCTTTGAGATTGAGAGGGAGGGTTCCATCATCCTCAGTGGAAACCTTAAGGATAACAAACATAGAACGAGTTGCATGTATACACTTCTCTCTCTTGCTACGTGAAATTATTGTGTTTTATACAATTATACTTAGTGCTTTTTGAAAGCGCTCAATCATATGAGGAGAGACAAATACAAAGTTACATGCAAATACTCCACATATTTCTACCACTGTGGTAATGGCCACTTGCAAGACATATACTTAATTGAATTTAAGAAAGACCACCGCCGACTGAACACTTAATTAATTTAAAGTTTAAACAAACAATGAGCTTGACTTGCCTTTTCTTCCTTAATTTGGTCAGATAGATACTATACTATTCAATGCATTCATGCAATGTTTAATATAGTATCTTCGTAACGTTCTATCTAGTCTCCATAAATGTTTGTATAAGAGAGTGGATACATCAGATAATTCGTGGTTGTTAAGACTTTGAATGGACAATTTGGAGTCTCCTTCAATAATTACATGTTTTAGTATTTTTTTTTTCATGAAATACTGTAAAGAAGTCTCAACTTTGACTGTTTTTTATATTGTCGGTTGAATATTGGTTGAAAAAATTTGAAGGCACATAATGGAAGAAAACTATATAATATAACATCAAAACCAGAAAAGTAAAACTTATCTGAACGCCATTGCCGACATTCAAAACGTGAGCGGCGCCTGCAATTGCTTTTGCTTCATGCGGAAGGGACGTCTGCTCTGCTCCAATATCGGCAGCTGCCTGATTTGGTCATCCATGCATATCCCTCGCCATCTAATCTGTCGCTAACTAAATGAGTCTACCCAACCACACGTTGCACCAACTAACCACAGAATGTAAAAACTCATGACTAGTGTATTAATCTTTAAGTCTAGTTTAGTCTTACACTCTCTCCACTAACCACTTGCCAACTGCGGCGGCTTATAAATTAGATTTTTTTTAATTGTTCTCTCTTTCATTCTTTTTTTTCTTTTTTTTTTTTGTGTGTGTGTGGTTACATTGACCATTAATGAACATGGTCACAACTTCTCAACTTAAACATATATATTTTACGCATAAGTGACCGGTTCTAATTGCAATTCAAAGGCCAATTCAGATACTAGAAAAAACAAATTATGTTTTAAATGTTATGGCAAAGTGCACCCTCCTTTTAGTCCTCTTGCTTGTTCTTGGTTGTGCATTGACAGGTAGTGGAAAATCTGTCAAAGCAGAGAACATTGGTGCTAAATCATGCGTTGAATCGTCAGCCTCCCTCAACCGGAGCAGTTTTCCGAAGGGTTTCTTATTCGGTACAGCTTCATCGGCTTACCAGGTATACCTCTAATTAAACATTTTATCTTTTAAGAATCTCATTAGATATGACTAACCTAAATTGATTTATATTTATTGTGAGCGTGAATTTTAGTATGAAGGTGCTGCAAATGAAGGTGGTAGAGGACCAAGTATCTGGGATACATACATGCACTACCATCCAGGTATCTCTTCTGTTCTTTTCATGTCCGATCAATTTGTATCAAAATTATCAGTTAATAAAAAAAAAATGAGAGAGAAGATACATTTTTTGCGCGTTAGTTTGGATCCTATTACTAAAATTCAGTATATTTTGATGAAAAAAATAATTAAAGATAACTGACCGTAGCACGAGATGTGGCTGTTGATGAATATCATTGCTATAAGGTACATAAATATATGCTTTCTTGCAAATATTATGCCATATATTCTGATCGGGTTTCTAATTAAATATATTATTTTGTTACAGGAAGATGTTGAAATTATGAAGGACATTGGCCTTGATGCTTACAGATTCTCGATCTCATGGTCTAGATTGTTACCAGGTAATTAGACCATCTATATACGTACTGCATTTACAACCAATAAAGTAGGAGATTTACTTCCTTTTATTGTTATAATTGTTGTCTAACTCTTTTTCTATCTAAAATTAATTTGTATTGTATTCGATCAGATGGAAAGCTAAGCGGGGGTGTGAACTACGAAGGAATCAAATATTACAAGAACCTCATCGACGAACTTTTAGCCAATGGTAATGCATCTCCTATGAACAAAAAAGAACAATACCTGGCTACTCAAAGATGAGTATGAATTCTTATTCAAAATTGTTTGTTGTCAATTTATAGAACTTAGTGTTTATAATCAAAACCGTTCATATTATAAATCACCCTATAAAGTTCGCCTTTGCAAAAAATCAATTAAAACTAAAGTCGTTTAGTCATCAAACTGTTTAAAAACAAATGAACGAAATTGGTAAAAGTATTACGAACCGTCTATGTATTTGCTATAATAAATTGACTAAACGACCTTAGTTTTAATTTATTTTTTACAGAGAATCTTTACAGTGTGATTTATAGTATGAAGGGTTCTGATCATAAGCACAAAGCTCTATGATTAAAACACTAAGAGTTTTCAGTAGGAGTTCATACTCATCTTTGAGTAGCCAAGTATTGTTCAACAAAAAAGAGGCTTAAACTAATAAATGTATGTTTTTATTTTGCTATATATGAATTGTTGAATATTGCAGGTCTAAAGCCCTTTGTCACAATCTTCCATTGGGATTTTCCTCAAGGTTTGGAGGATGATTACAGTGGTTTCTTAAGTCCTAAAGTTGTGTAAGTGAAAATTGTATATGAATTTTTCAGTAGGATTTAAGTTCTACATTTTGATTTCATTTTTTCTGATTTTCTTGTGTAATATACTACAGGATGATTTTCAGGACTATGTAGAGCTCTGCTTTAGAGAATTTGGTGACAAAGTTAAACATTGGATCACATTGAACGAGCCATTAAGCGTCAGCAAGAATGGTTATGCAAAACGGAAGTATGCACCAGGCCGATGTTCTAACTGGCTAAACTTAAATTGCCTCGGTGGAGATTCCGGAACTGAACCATATTTGGTGACACACCACCCACTTCTAGCTCATGCAGCAGCTGTAAATTTGTATAGAGAAAAATATCAAGTCTTGCATGTGATAAACTATAGGTCTCCAATACATATCCTCAAGGTGGTTCGCTGTGACTCCCTCACTCACGTTACCTCTGCTGAGAGTTATCTGATATGCTCTTTTGTATTATCTCCTAGCTTTAGGGATTTATAGAATTGTTATTTGTATTGAACACTACTTGTAACTTATTGATGTAAATCATCTCTTGCATGTGATAAACTATAGGTCTCCAATACATATCCTCAAGGTGGTTCGATGTGACTCCCTCACTCACGTTACCTCTGCTGAGAGTTATCTGATATGCTCTTTTGTATTATCTCCTAGCTTTAGGGATTTATAGAATTGTTATTTGTATTGAACACTACTTGTAACTTATTGATGTAAATCATCTCTATAAATAAAAACTTACCATCTCTCTCAGATTTAACTGAGTTGAGCATCAAAAACTCTTTTAGCCCTTTACACTCTTATCCTTGATTATTTCTCTTTCAGCATGCACCTGCAGTTTTTGAATTACCACCACTAATTATAAATATTTTTTGTTTGGTAATATGCAAATAGTAATCAAACGTTGATACATATTGCGCAGGAAACACAAAAGGAGGTGCTAGGGATAACGTTGAACTCGGATTGGTATGTGCCAGTTTCTGAAGAGAGGAACAAAAAAGATGCAGCTACAAGAGCATTTGGATTTTTCATATGGATGGTATGTGTGCATATATATATGTGTGTGTATGTGTTTCTGTTTGGGCCCAAAATATTGGTCTGGGCCGAATTTGGAGTTACATCCGGCCTAACGATCTTTCTAGAATTCTCATCAGATTTTGGGTCATGGGCCGCCTAGTCAAGGCCGGCCGAGTCCTATCAGGAAGTGGAGTCTTTCATATAAGGATAAAGGAGTTGAATCCTGATACAACCAGGATGCTCGGCCAAATGAGGATGCGGAGACCTGGAGGTGAATGTGGCCTCGTAAAGGGCTTAATTCGGAATCCTAGGTTGTTTAGGATTGGCCGAGTTCTGATTGGATTAGCTTTAAGAAGTTTTATTCCGAGAAGGATTCTAACTTGGCTATGAAGAGGTTTGCCCCTATAAATACAAGACTCAGTACATCATTCAAGTCTCTCCAACTCAACACACAAATCTGCCATGCGCAAACCCTCACTCTACGCGAAACCTCTCAACAACCTTGAGATTTTTATTTTCCTTTTCGCCAACACAACTTCAGTTTGGATAAACATCACTGTGAAGGCAACCGGTGGTATCGTCAGTTTGGATAAATAGCACTATCGCCGTAGAATCAGCCAACCGCGAAGCACCTTCAGTTTGGATAAATAGCACTGCGAATGGGCCGACTGGTTATTTATCCAAGTCTCGGTCGAGAAGGATTTTTGAATCCTTATCGGCAAAGGTCATCTCATTAACCTTCTCGGCGAAGTGAGGTGTTACAGTTTACTAGGGCTCGACACATTGAACGCCGAGTTGTTTTATGATTGGGTACTCACAAGTTGGCTTTAGAGTTTGGCATTTTGACGGCCAAACCATATTTACCATCAAGACGTACATCCGCTTTGAGTATTTGTGCCCTTACACTTTAGTGTCAATTCGGCGTGAGTTTACTCTGACGAATACCATTACTGTGATCGAATCCGACAACAACGATTTGTGAACTTCACATAATTAGTAGCCTTGTCTTCAGGCTTTAGAATCCAAGGGTCGAGTCGAGTTCTTTCCTCAGCCGCAATCGCAAAATGCAGAAGTCAGCCGCGCGCTCAACGCAACATCAACACATTTTACTCATCGATCAAGCTCGGCTGATGAGTTGGCACGCCCCGCACATAACCGAATGACGTAGTTAGCTCATTAGTTACTCGGCCTGCGTGCCACGTAGGCTTGGTAGTTTTTAGGGTCAACATTTTGGCACACTCAGTGGGACCCAGTGCTAAAACTACGAAGTTCATGCCAATTGAGACACGATCGGTTAAGAAGAAAGCAGTTATGGGAAAATCAACGACTAATTTGTCAATTCAGAACATAGGACAAAATTTAACGCAGACATAAAACCCCTTTGTTACCGCGACACCGGAGTCCGCGAGCGCAACACGCCGAGAAAATAAAGCTGGTCTCGGCAGTCAGCCTCGCAATGCAGAAGTCCCTACCAGAACCACATGCATTTTCAATGAGGTGGTAGTGGAGGACTGTGGTGAAGATGGTGGTGAATGCGATGATCCACCAACAAGGTCGTTTCTCCGAAGACGACTGGATAAACAATCTCGGTAAGTTGAACAGACATTCAGCCGAGGAATAGAAAGTCTGCGCGAAGTAATATGCAATACCAATGAGACACACATCAGATTGCTTGAAATGCTGGTTCATAAAATCTGTGAAGAGAGACCCTCCGATCATTCTCGGCAATTGCCACAAAGGAATAATCCTTTGCCAATAGTACAAGCCGAGCCAGTGCCTGCTCGACTCAAGCCAATTGACTTGGAAAAGAAAGGAGGATCAAGCAGTAGATCAGATGGATCCGACCAGAAAGAAGAAACGACATCCATCGATATGACCGAGGTTCAGAAGATGATCGATTCGGCCTTGAAAAATAGGCCGAAATTCCCAAAATTTATCCACCCATACCCTGCTTACGTGGAGAAATTTGAATATCCTAAAGGCTTTAAAATCCCAGATTTCAGTTTGTTTGCTGAAGAATCATCTTTATCCTCATTAGAACATGTGGCTCGGTTCACTGCGCAATGTGGAGATGTTAATAGCGATTTCCATAAACTGCGACTATTTAACTTCTCATTGACAGGCTCAGCATTTGCATGGTACATCAATCTCCCACCGAACTCCATCCAGAGTTGGGAGGAGTTGGCCGAAAAATTTCATGAGCAATTCTATCGGCCGGGGATGGAAATGTCAGTTTCATCACTAGCCAGGATGGCTCAAGCATCAGATGAGTCACCAATGGATTATCTTACCAGGTTTAAGTCAGCTAGAAATTGGTGCCGAGTACCCCTTCCTGAAGTCGAATTTGTTAGACTCGCTTTGAATGGGCTGGACGTGGAGTACAAAAAGAAATTCCTAGGAGCAAACTTCTGAGACATGTACGAACTAGCTCAACATGTTGAGCCATATGACTACCTACTCCGAGAAGAAAAAGTCTCGAAGTCTCCATCCCGAGGAACCATTTACAAAAACCCCACGGTTAGCTATACCTCGGCTGAACCTAAAGAATATGCTAATGTTGATGCGGCCGAGATAATAATCGATAAACCGTATATTTGCAAGGCATTGACCTATGCCAATCCTAAGGATGTCAAAACTCGCTCGGTCATCGAAGAATCTATCACCAAAACATCAAAAGTTTACACTTTTGACATTACTAAGGCCGACGCCATCTTCAACCAACTACTACTTGCCAAGATCATCAAACTTCGGTCTGGGCATAATATTCCTAAGGCCGAAGAATTGAAAGGAAGAACATATTGTAAGTACCATAACTCGAATAAACAAACGACAAACAACTGTGTCGTATTTCGAGATGTCGTCCAAAACTGGATTGATAACGGCAAACTCAAGTTTCCAGAAAAGAAAATGAGCATTGACACCGACCCATTTCCTATGGTGATGGTTAATATGGTAGATGCCCATCTACCTAGGGACAAAGGGAAAAGGAAGGCCGAGTTTGTTCCAGTACAACACATCCCAAAGCAGAATTCTCGGCCACGACTCAAGATCGATTTATTTTTTAACGAGCCACCCAAAGTTTTTTCAGGATCGGCTATCATCTAGTTCATGACAGACTCCAACGCCGAGGAAGCAGATAGATCGACGATTCTATGTAGTCGATGTAAGACAAACATCACCACTGAGCCAAACGAAATGCTGCTTTAGGCTACGATAAAACAACCACCTTCCATGGCCACAACACATCAGAATATACTCAGTGCAGGCCAATGCTAGGGAGTTTTCGACAGACTCGGCCCCAAAACACGGCCGACAAAACTACCTCCAGTCAGACGGCGCCTCGACTTCGATGCACTATTCTATAACGAGGATTATTATGCACGAAGTTCTGGCAGCTCGAACTCTTCTGCAAAGCAGAAAACCTTCAAACCTCCTGAACCGCGCGATCAACGTTGGTACACCTATCATTCCCCTAAATGTGTGTACACTGCGCTATCCAAATCACAGAAGTGTCGACGCCAAAGAATAGATTGTGTGGCCCACCGACAAGCACCCCAGGAAACTTCGGCCCCTAAGTGGCAGCCGAAGAACAAAACTAGCAATGATGACGAGCGACAACCTTCAACCATCATGACAAAGTTACTCCAAGAAAGGCAAGTGATCAATCCTGATGTGGAAACCACATTTGAGGAGGCTGACAAGCAAATCAAACTTCTTCTTCGACCCGGGGAGATGAAGTCACTATTTGAGTGTTTCAGAAAGGAGGCCGAGAGCAAACTCTCTCCGTTACCCACAGATGAGCCTTTAATCAGAGTTAGATGGAATCTACACCCACCGTTCCTCGGGAAGGCATTGGAGCATATACGAGAGTTCCACAAAAAGCATTCGGCTAAGGATTTATATTGTTTGCCGAAAGCATGTCAAGATACGATTGATCTCGTTCTGGCCTGTCCTGATGCCGAGCGAATTATTCAAAAGAATTCGGACCTAAGGTTGAAAGCTAGGTTCCAACACATACGTGAAGCTCGAGTCCTCGGCTTTGACGTTGACCCATATACCGATATTGATACGAACGAGCTTCCCTTCTTTCTTGAGGATCTTCAGCACTTACGATACCACTTCGAAGTTTTCTCAACCGTTTCTCTCTTCGGCCTTACGACCGACGAAACAAAACGTGTTGCACGCTTAGATGCCTACCTAGACGTCTAGGACGCCCATATCATATATCAAGAGCAGGCTCGTGACATGATGCAAGTCCTAGACCCAACTTTGGTTCCAGATGAGCCTAAGGCCTATGAAACAAACGAGAATATTCTCAAAAATGCCTCGCAGGAACGTACCCCAACGACAGTTGTTGCAATCAAACTAGATACTCTCCATGCGACCACAAGGGAAGCAAATCCAGAAGAGGAATGCCCAGCAGATGTGGTGCCGACAAAAGTAGAAGATCCTGAGACAGTGGGTCTTTCGGTCATTGACAATATGGAAATCAGTATGATTCATATCTTGCCTGTTGATTTTCAACCAAGCACGTCCCAACCAAATTTCTTAGACGGTGACGTATTTACCGAGAAAGCTACCCAAGTCGACTTTGTACCTGCTACCGAAATCTAGTCAACAACGAAAAAAGATAATCTCAAGATGGCTCTGGCCGAATTATTTCCTCATTCATCATTAGCCAATCTCCGTCATTTAAAACCGTTGTATGTTACGGCTTATATCAATTGATACCCAGTCTTCAAAATTTTCGTCGATTGTGGAGCAACTGTCAATATCATGCCTGTGACTATCATAAAAGCATTACATCCCTCCAACAACGAACTTATTCCGTCCAGAATCACCATGAGTAGTTTCGTCGGTGAGAAATCCCAAACAAAAGGGGTCATTCCGCTAGAAGTAAACATTGCAGGTCGCAATCACATAACAGCCTTTTTCATAGTCGATTCCAAGATCGAGTACAATGCGTTACTCGGCCGAGATTGGATTCATCAAACAAGCTGTATCCCTTCATCATTATATGAAATCCTTATCTTTTGGGACGGTCAATCGGTTGTGGTTCATCCGACCGATAATCAGCCATTCGAAGCTAACATGATCCAAGCACGATACTACGACGATCATGTTGGCTACATCACTTTACATGGCCTCAACGAAGAAGGACGGTCGACTTAGATATTTGTTCAGAAGGCCATCGAGGTTGGCGCCGAAACTGTTTACCCGGATTCGGTGAGACTCGGGTTGGCCAACTTCATCACCGATCCTGATGTCTAACACCAATCAGGCCAAACGCCGAGCCGTAGTTTCATCGACCATGGAACGATTGCTGACTCATTGGTATGTTATCTCCCAACAGTCGAATTCGGGCGTCAACATCGTGGAGTAATGCGAAAATGACCCTGTTCTCTCTCTTGACAAAATCCAAGCTGCCCCGGCCGAGCTTGAAGACAGCCGGCCCCAAGTCAAAGACCTATTGGACGAAATAAATGTAGGGATGGCCGACAACCCTCGACCATTATTTATTAGGTCTTTGTTAGCCCAACATACCAAGACTCAACTCTGTAAGTTACTTAACGAATTTAAAGATTGTTTCGCTTGGAGTTATCATGAGATGCCTGGTCTTGACCGAACCCTCGTTGAGCATGAATTACGCATCAAACCTGGTTGCAAGCCCTTTCACCAACCTCCTCGACGGTTCTCAACCGAAGTACAACTTGGCATAAAAGAAGAACTGGTTCGACTTTTAAACGCCGAGTTTATTCAAACCGCTCGATACGTCGAATGGTTGGCGAATATCGTGCCAATACTGAAGAAAAGCGATGCCCTACGCATTTGTATTGATTTTCGTAATTTGAATCTGGTAACTCCCAAAGATGAATATCCCATGCCGATCTCAGATTTGTTAATTGATGCCGCAGCTAATCATGACATAATGTCTTTCATGGATGGTCATACCGGTTATAACCAGATCTTTATCGCCGAGGCCGATGTTCATAAAACTGCTCGTTGCCCGGGGGCACTCGGAACATTCGAGTAGGTAGTTATGCCATTCGACCTTAAGAACGCTGGTGCCACATACCAACGCGCCATGAACATTATCTTTCATGACCTGATTGGCACAATAGTTGAGGTGTATATCGACAATGTGGTGGTTAAATCAAAAGGCCATCGAACACATCTAGATGATCTTCGGCAAGCTTTCCTTCGTATGCGACGACATAATCTCAGGATGAACCCGGCTAAATGCACCTTCGGCGTATCGGCCAGTAATTTCTTAAGATTCCTTGTGAATCATCGAGGAATCAAGGTGGACGAAAATAAGGCATGCGCGATCATCGTCGCCCCACCCCCGACGACAAAGAAACAGCTACAGTCCTTACTCGGCAAGATAAATTTTCTCCGTCGTTTTATAGCTAATTCGACAGGAAAAATGAAAGCGTTCTCTACGCTTTTGAAACTGAAGGACTCGGATAAGTTTGAGTGGGGTGAAGAGCATCAAGCGGCTTTTACACAAGTCAAGGTCTCCCTTACCACAATAATGTCAGCCGCAAACAAGCTATCTTTTATCTCAGTTCGAATCTAAATTCACCGGAGATCAATTATTCACCTGTCAAGAAACTTTGCTTGGCTTTGTTTTTCGTCGCCACAAAACTTCGACATTACATGCTCCCATCAGTTACGCAAGTCATCGCCCAAACAGATGTCATTCGTTACATGCTTACTCGGCCTATAGTAAAAAGCCGAATTAGGAAATGGACAATGGCATTATCTGAGTTCAATTTGCAATACGTGCCTTAAAAAGCCGTAAAGGGCCAAGCTTTAGCCGATTTTTTGGCCCAACACCCCTCCCCATATGGTGTCGGAGGCAATGACGTCAAAATCGGCATGGTTGAAACACACGATAACTACTGGACGATGTACTTTGATGGATCTAGTACCTCAGCCTCGGCTGGTGTCGGCATCATTGTTCAATCTCCCAACCACTGCTGTTGGTATTTTTCTCTCAGGCTCGATTTCGATTGTACAAATAATCAGGCTGGTATAACTGGGATAGAAGAAGAAACATCAAGGGTGGTCGTTTCTGTTGTCTGGCTGAAGATAACATGAATTTCCCGTTCCCCTTTCTTTGCCAATTTCTTGACACGTTTTGAAGGACGAGGGGTTGCACCTGCCATTTCACTCTCCTGCCGAGGTCGTTTGCTTGGCTTGGAGGAGATAATCAATTTTGTCTTGGCCACGGCTAAAGCTACCACTTCTACCTTTTTCGACGCTCGGCTGCCTGAAAATGAAACAGAATCAGTAAAATTTTGAATGACGTTTTTTTTAAGAAAATAAGATAAATGTAGCCATACACCTTGGGTCGTCTCGTTGGGTTGGGGAGCAGGAGCCTTATTGGGTCGGTTCCTAAAAATCTTATTGATAACATCTTCGATCGGAGCGTCGAAAAAGTTTTGGGTGTACTCTTCCCACCAATCACCGAAAGTGTCGGTGCTGAAAGATTCTGGAACAATTGGTCGAAGACTGAACTTCTGGCATCGTTCCTGAAACTCTTTCTTGGCGTCCTTGCATTCTTTCTCTGAGGAACCAGATGGTCCTCAGCTCAGAAGAGAGTGAAAGGTAAGAAGAGGCATCGGGCAACCTTGGAGCCTTGGGGTTTTGCCGAATCCCACTTCGACCATTCAAACCCTTGTAGTAAGGGTGTTAGGCATTCGGTCTTGAAAAGTTCGGTGATGGATGGTGGCACTGCATCCTGGTGAGTGGTGCTCATATCGCTTTCAAAGCGTATAGTCTTGACTGAGCATCGATCGATGATTTTCTCGCATTTGTTGCATTCCTTAGAGAGTTTGGAGACGAAGGAGGCCATTGATAATGATTCAAAGGTTTTCTAGGTCTGGAGGAAGGTCTTCTGAGTTTGAAGGAAGGATTTCTGGGTTTTGAAAAGTTTGAGGGCAAAGAACAAGAAATTCCTGAGAGTTTGAAAGCGTACAATGCAAATAGAAATGATTCGGGTATTTATAGACGTTTTGATGCAAATAGAAATGATTCGGGTATTTATAGACGTTTTGAGAGGGAAGGTTAAACGTTTGATTTTCAAAATTAGGGATAAAATCGATCGGGAATGTTGCTAATCATTGAGGAAATTCAGAGAACCCAGGGGAAGAGACCGAGATTTTTGGGGTTTGAGGACACACGATTGCATGTTGCGGCAGTTTTAATGGGGAGTGACATTTCGACGGCTGCACGTCTTTAAGGTCATGATTGAAAGCTGCTAAGGTGTTTTGGGAATCAATACATGGCAAGACGGTTAGAAGAATCAAGAAAGCAAAGTGATGTTTCATAAATGAGTGTGGTGGTTCCCAAGGACATGATGGTGATTCCCGAGGAGGTTTAATTTTTCTGAATACCTGAGATTGGTTTCACTTCTTCAAGGTCGAGGTTCGACCAGGGATTATTGGTCGACAGCCTTAGAAGCGAGGGGGTAATGTTTAGGCCCAAAATATTGGTCTGGGCCGAATTTGGAGTTACATCCGACCTAACGATCTTTCTAGAATTCTCGTCAGATTTTGGGTCATGGGCCGCCTAGTCAAGGTCGGCCGAGTCCTATCAGGAAATGGAGTCTTTCAGACCAGGATGCTCGACCAGATGAGGATGCAGAGACCAAGAGGTGAATGTGGCCTAGTAAAGGGCTTGATTCGGAGTCCTAGGTTGTTTAGGATTGGCCGAGTTCTGATTGGATTACCTTTAAGAAGTCTTATTCCGAGAAGGATTCTAACTCAGCTATGAAGAGGTATGCCCCTATAAATACAAGACTCAGTACATCATTCAAGTCTCTCCAACTCAACACACAAATCTGCCCTGCGTAAACCCTTGCTCTACGCGAAACCTTTCAACAACCTTGAGATTTTTATTCTTCTTTTTGCCAACACAACTTCAGTTTGGATAAATAGCACTGTGAAGGCAACCGGTGGTATCTTTAGTTTGGATAAACAGCACTATCGCCGTAGAATCAGCCGACCGCTGAGCACCTTCAGTTTGGATAAACAGCACTGCGAAGGGGCTGACTGGTTATTTATCCAAGTCTCAGTCGAGAAGGATTTCTAAATCCTTATTGGCAGAGGTCATCTCATTAGCCTTCTCGGCGAAGTGAGGTGTTACAGTTTACTAGGGCTCGGCACATTGAACACCAAGTTGTTTTATGATTGGGTACTCACAAGTTAGCTTTAGAGTTCAGCATTCTGACGGCCGAACCACATTTACCATCAAGACGTACATCCACTTTGAGTATTTGTGCCCTTACACTTTAGTGTCAATTCGGCGTGAGTTTACTCTGACGAATACCATTACTGTGACCGAATCCGACGACAACGATTTGTGAACTTCGCATAATTAGTAGCCTTGTCTTCAGGCTTTAGAATCCAAGGGCCGAGTCGAGTTCCTTCCTCGGCCGCAATCGCAAGACGCAGAAGTCAGCCACGCGCTCAACACAACATCAACACATTTTACTCCTCGGCTGAGCTCGGCCAACGAGTTGGCATGCCCCGCACACAACCTAAGGACGTAGTTAGCTCATTAGTTACTCGGCCTGCGCGCCACGTAGGCTTGGTAGTTTTTAGGGTCAACAATTTTGTAGACATTACATGCAGGATATTAGTTGGATTACAGATTAAGGAATCATTACTAATTTGATCAATCTATCTCATATTTGTGTTCTAATTAAAAGTAATATTTGGAATCTTGGATTTAATTTTTAGGTTTATGGATCCCTTGGTGAAAGGTCATATCCACACAGCATGCAAGCTCTTGTCGGAAATCGATTGCCAAATTTCACTAAAGAGCAATCCACGATGCTAAAAGGTTCGTTTGATTTTATTGGACTAAATTATTATTCAGGAACTTATGCAGCCAATGTTCCTCGGCAAAATGATGCAAAACCAAACTACAAGACAGACGTTCTCGTTAATCAATCAGGCGAGCAGAAATACCAATGACGTTTTCTTCTTGAAGTACTCTATATATATACTTACTAGGTTTTGAAACATGATGTTGTGGCAGTCGAGTATAATGGCGTACCTATCAGTCCACTGGTACGTATGTGTTTTTATTGTTATTGGATATGAATCCAGTACAGTTCATAATTTTAAACTATGTCAGAGAAGTATTCATTAGACTAACGTTCATGTCATGAGTTTGTTATGCTTTGACGGGGTGCTTCTGATTGGCTCCATGTTTACCCGATAGGAATTCGAGATTTATTGCTTTACACAGAGAAAGTATGATAATCCACTTATTTACATCAGAGAAAATGGTATGTTAGAGCATCAAACATCAACATATGTACATTTCAATATTTTTAGGGCCATCTCATTTGTAAAACATACTACGTATCCTAAATCAGTATTACACAATTTACATTTGCATGTTGTAGGATATGACGACCCCAATTATCCCAACATACCTATTGAGGAATCCCTTGCTGATAAGAAAAGAATCGACTACCTTGATCGTCATATTTATTATATTCATAAAGCGATCGAGTAAGTAGCTAAGTGCATAGCCTAATGAAAGCAGGACTTCTTCTCACTCATTTGATCAATAATTTCACTAATCCAATTGTATTTGATTCGGTTTTTGAGCAGGGACAGTGTTAACGTGATGGGATACTTTATATGGTCATTGTTCGACAACTTGGAATGGAATGCCGGATACATTGTTAGATTCGGAATTAACTATATCGACTTTAAAAATGGGCTGAAAAGACATCCGAAAGACTCAGCGGAGTGGCTAAAGAAGTTCTGAAAACAGAAAATCATGAGGAACTGTAAACGTAATCAAATTTTTGTATCGACCATATCTTGTAGTGCTATATATATTTAATTTCTTGTGTATCTTATATGTTCTCCAATGAAAGTGAACGAAGGCTTGAATTTTGCTAATAATGGTAGAGTAAACAGCGGATTTGCCCCCTAAATTTTCACATAGCTTTCGATTTCCCCTCTAAACTTTTTAATTGGAAAATCAAGGACTTAAACTTTTTTTTTTTGCCTATTTCCCCCCTACCATTAGTTTTCCATAAATTTCATCCAAATTAACGTTAACTCTTATCATGTGCACACCACGTGACTCTCCTTTGAGGACAAAAGCTTCACTTCGCTAGACCTTCAGACACAAAAGCTATAAAATCACACAAATTTGCATAGGTCAACATTTTAGAAATCAAAGGTTTTCAATTATTTTAAAGAATGAAGCGACTGAACTACCCTCACATGTTATGCACATGCTTCATTGAATAGAAATTTGGATGGAATTAATGAAAAACTAACAGCAGGGGTATATCGGCATAAAAAATTAGTTTGAGTCCTTAATTTTCCAATTGAAAAATTTAGGAGAGAAATCGAAAGTTAAGTGAAAGTTCAGGGGGAAAATTGACAGGTTATTTATAATGATAAACGATGGAGATGCCTGGGCTACTCCCACCAGTTTGCCAAATTTTATTTGAGCCCAGGAAGGCATGAATCTTGGGCTCAATAAAGTAGAATTTAACCTGAGTCTTGACTAGCAATTCTCATTCATTTTGAGTAATACTAAGGGAGATCACCATTGGATGCATTTGTTACACCAGATTATCTCGGACTAAATTAGCTTCAGAAACTATGTTAGGTTGGTTTGGCATTGACTAACTAGTATAATGATAAACAATGCGTTTATCGCATTATCGAACCAAGTCACAGATTAAATTATTTTTAGGATCTAGATATTTTTTTACATTTTTTAATTATCTCTCTCCCCTCTCTCTACATTTCCTTTCATTTTCTCTTTCTTTTCTCTTCTTTTCCTTTCCAGAGGCTTATGATTCCTTTCTCTTCTTTACTTTTCTTTTTCTCTTCCTTTTCGAATTCAGGAACCGGGCACAACCCGATGAACCTGAACTAGCACCTGAAAGACTTGTCGATCGGTTCATGAAGGAAAGTGTAGATGATTGTGGAACGAAAAGGACGGGTTGTGATTTGGCGAGATTGATTGCAGCGCCGCCGCTAAACCTAAGTTGCAGACGATGCAGCAAATAACGCAGATCGTGTGGTCGAGCATGAACGAGCGGATCAGCGTCGGCGTCCAGTTTTTGGTGAATGGCAATCTGGTTTTTCTCACCCAAGAAAGCACTGCCGCAGTCGAGCAGGACAAGGAGAGAGAATGAAAGTGTGGTGGTCTGGTGGTGTGATTTCGCTGGATAGAGGACAAAAAGCAAGAGAGATGATGCGAGCAAGAGAGCAGAGAGCAAACGAAGCGAATGGAGGTCTTAGCATTCTCATTGTTATTGGGGGGTTTCACTAGGATCTCCTAGCAAAGGGGTTTGTCAACGCGAGTCTCCTTCAATTTCATTAATCTTAATCCCATCACGTAACAAACATGAGACTAGACTAATAAGTAGTCCAGTAATTGTTAGTGAGGCCAAACAAATACACCCTTGAACGCGTTTGTTTTCTCTCACTAAGTGAGACTGGACTGAATTGGACTAGTTGTTAGTCCAATACCGTGTTTGTTCCGTGCTGGAACTAACATTAATGAGACTAAAGGGACTCACATGGACAAAACCCTTCACTAAAAGGTTATAGCAAGACCCTCAATAACCATGGGACTACTAAGACCTCAGGGTGTGTTTGTTGTACCGGACTATTTCGGACTGGACTAACTTCAGGAATTAAGCTGGATTGGCTTGGCGGGGACTAAGTAGTATAAAAATAGTGAAACATTTGGTGCAATATCGGACTAAATCATGGACTCAATTATTTTTGCAGATCAAATACTTTTCTGTCATTTTTTAATAATTTATTATTATTATACACACTTTTTTAATTTGACTCTCTCTCTCCTGTCTATCTACTTATCTTCTTTCTTTTATCTGCTTCATGTTCTTTGCATGCCAGATTGCTTCCATTCCCATTAAAAATCAAACCCATACTTTCTCCTCATTTCATTTTCTTTCTCTTCAATTCAAACCTTCTCTTCTTTTAATTTCTTTCTCTTTAAATCAAACACAGAGAAATCCCAAATTTTTTTTTCAATTTATAGAGGCTTCATCGGATCTACAAATTCGTTTCATTCAATTTTTGCAAATCAACGTCAATCGATCTTGCAGAAGAAAGCGACAAACTTGCAGGCGCATCTTCCTAGCGGGGCACTTGAGGCCTCGAGGACGACGCCACGGTCGGTGCTCAAAATTAAACCCACACCGCCAAATCAATCAAAGTTTTCCTGTAGCGCCAGTCGTCGTCCTCCCTAGGCTTACGGTGACGGTCTGGCTATGGTGACGGCGCCGGAGAAGAAGAAGGTGGAACGCAGAGGGACTGGGTGTCTGGGTTTAGCAAGCGAAAATTGGGAATTGGATGTAGGCCTCATTTCCTTTTTAGTCCATGTTAATACCAAGTGAAAGCTTGGGATTAGATAAACGGCTTTAGTGAAGTGTGGCGGGACTCGTAGTCGAGGCGAGTCCCGGGATTATAGTCTTGCTTAAGACAGTCCAAGCCAGTCCCTCTTAAGGAGGTGCAACAAACACACCCTCACTGCGTTGTTGTCCTCCATCTCCTCTCTCTGCTCGCTTTGTCTGCTCGCGTCGCCAACATCGTCAACACTCGGCAACCCAGAATTGCATCGTCTGCTCGTTTCGAATCTTGCAGAACCCAGAAGCCGTCGCATCCTCTCTCTGCTCTCGCCATCGTCTGATTCACTCTGATCCGAATTGCAAAACCCATACTCGAAAGCTGGTAGAGAGAACCCACATTCGCTGAAATTGCAAAACCCACATTCGAATCGCGAAACTTAGATTCCATCGCAAAACCCAGACTCGAAATGCGAATCCCAAAGTCGAATTGCAAAACCAAATTCGTTAGAAGCTCTGCACCATCTGCATATCTTTCAATCGTTAAACACAGATATATGCATAACAACTTTTCAAGAATAAAAAAGGAGAAAACAGGGACAGCTTTCATTCATTCAAGATAGTTTTTTGGGAAAAAGGAAAGGGATAAAGAGAGAGGGAGTGCTTTGGTTCTCGAGAAGGAGTGGAAAAAGGAAAAAGGATAAAAGAAGAGGGAGAGCTTTGGTTCTCGAGAGTCTGGAAAAATGAAGAGTGTTCTGGAAAAAATGAAAAGGAATAGGAAAAAATAAGGAAAAAATAAATATTATTTTGCTACGCTTCATTAAGTCAGTCCAGATTAATCTAGTCTAAGCCAGTTCAGATTAGTCTAGTCTTAGCCAGTCTAGCTTAATCCCTGAAACTAGTCCAGTACGAGATAGTCCGGTGCAACAAACGCACCCTTGGTGTACTATCTCATAAGACAAATGATGCACATAACCAACATCTAATAAGATGGATTGATTAATTGACGTGGTATGTACACATTACTTGCCACATCATATAGTACAAAAATGTGGTTTCCCTAGCATATTTTTCATTGAGATTTATAAAAAAAAATTTATTTGCCCTCCTCATTTCATCTAATTCATTTCATTTGGATTATCCTGATGGTTAGAACCTTCTTATATTCCACTCTTTCCATAGTTGAGATAAATTTAATGTAAATTATCCTAGTTGTTGTCCAAAAAATGATTAAACCAACGAAGAGGTGCAGAAAAAAGTCAATTTCTTAATGTAAAATGAGCTTGGGAGAAATTAGCTAGAAGGTAAACAGAATGGAACAAATTACAAAAATAATACAAAATAAGAAATAGAACTTTCATGAAAAGGATTTGGACTAAGTTTATTTTAATAAAAAATCAAGTTATAGCTTTATTTAATTAAAAAGACTTAAATTTTAATGAAAAACCCTTAAATTTTGCTAAAATGACAAAATAACTTAAATTTTAATGAAAAAGACATAATTTTAATATTAAAAAAAATCTGACGTGTGGATCCATGCATCCTCACACAAACTGTTTATGAAACCTTGTACACTATTTATGAAACTTAATGGTACTACACTGTTTATTAAACTTACTACACTGTTTATGAAACTTACGACACTGTCTGCGAAACAACTACACTGTTTATGAAAACTTACGACACTATTTATGAAACTTACTACACTGTTTATAAAACTTAACAGTACTACATTCTTCTCTCTCCTCGTCTTGAATTTTCTTGGCACATTCTCACCTTCCAAACACATTTTCTTCTTCTAATTTTCTTTGATACTCATCAAATTTTCTCTGTATCTCTTCAATTTCTTAACTTTCTACACCAATTACTTAATTTTCTTCTATTGTTCGCCCATCTTTTATCTGAAACTTACTACATGTTACTTGAAACTTCACCCAACTATTCAAACATCAACACTCATCTTTTATCTGGCCGCAATCTTCGATCATAGCTCAGAAGTAGTCCCACTCTCCGAACCCACCTCCATTTTCTCAACACCACTGTATCCATCAACAATTTTTCCGAACACAACGTGCTTTCCGTCAAGCCACGGGGTCATTGCAGTGCAAATAGAACTGTGAATCATTAGTATTAGGTCTAGAATTTGCTATGGACAATATTCAAGGGTCGGTATGCTTCAAGTGGAAGTTCTCATTTGCGAATTTCGCCCCATAAATCGACTCTCCTCCAGTCCCATTGCCTCTTGAAAAATCTTCACCTTGATACATGAAATTAGGAATAATGCGATGAAATATGGAGCCCTTAAAGTGCAGTGGCTTCCATGATAATCCAATCCCCTTGTCTTTAGTATAAAGAGCACATAAATTTTAAGCATTTTCGAGTTTTTTATTAGCAAATAACTCCATTACAACTCGACCTTCATCCTCCTCACATGCATGAGGCAATTCTGCAGGCAATTGAAACTTAAAATGAATGCAGCCAATAATATATTTACGCAAATTAATAAAATTATATATATATATATATATTAATAATTAGGGATTGGTCAAGAGTGAGTGAGTGATTAAAATCATAGGAGGATTTGGTTAGGAATTGATCAAATTCACATATATGCATGCCCTTCCTTTAGTAGTTTTTTTTTTCTTTTTATTGTCCTTATCATTAAATAAAATTAGTAGATAGCTTTTAGTTAAAATCCAAAGTTTTGAAACCATTTTTATTAGTTTTCCTAATAAGAAAACCTAGTCTCATTCTTTAGGTTAAAATTCAAATAACTCTAAATAGTCTTGATGGATTTTCTTAATTGTTAAGTGTGTGTGTAGAAAAATGGGTTAGGAATCTAGTATCGATCATGACATATTGAGAGTTTGCTCCCAGCTAAACAAGAACAAAACACAGATGAGAATTTCTACAAAATTGTTAGCCGACCAACAATGTTTTATGAGCCAAGGTGCCGGCCATTAAATTAAAAAATCAGCAAATTCAGTACCCACGAGAATGTTTTAGATTACATAATACGAGTGATTAGGTGAAAACAAAAACAAGATTATCGATGATATAGACAAAAAAATTGACAAGGAAACTTAGGAAAGTGCCACTGGTTAGTGATAAGATGAAAAGACTTGGGTGGTACGACAATTACAACGCACTTAAGACATTAAATCACACCTAAGCCCAAAAATATAAATGGGTCGATCAAAATTGAAAAGAGAAGAAGTAACATGAAATGTTCTAAAAGCATTTAAATATGTAACAAAAAATATTTCATATAATAACTGAAAGCGGAAATTCATATGATATGATCAACCCTATATAATTTGGACAAAAGCAAGATGATATGAAAATTCAAAAAGAAGAAATTTTTGAATTTTTGAGGAAACTGATAATCCATCATTTTTAAATTCTTACATATCTTTAATTATTTAATCTTTTGTTTGGTTTATTCAATACGATTGAAAATCACATCCCACATTTAAACCTTTGTAGAAGACCAGTTTTTGCATACATAAGCATAGCTACATAGCAGATATGTCGCCTTTTTATGCATTCAAGTTCTAAAACTTCTACGTTAAATGAGATTCCAATAAAATATACTATTTTGGAAAGAAAAAAAAAAGAAGAATTAAAAGAGTGTTGTATTGTAGAAAATTTAGTACAAAAATATTGTTAAATTGTCACTGTAAAAAAAAAGCATGGTAACCACTTTAACTTGTTATAATGTAAGTTCACAATAGTGTGATGATTCAACATATAATACTATGTTGTCGGTCATTCTAAACAAACTATTCAAACAATAATTCACAAGATTAAACTATTTAAGTTGACGTCGGCAAAGAAAACAATGTAGAGTGATATTATATGCTTGATTCAAGTTTATATAAAAGGTCTAATACATTTTATGCATGACTTTTTATATAAGGATTGGTAGGGGTGGAAAAAAATACCGAATTTTCCAAACCAAACCGAAAAATTCCCGAAACCAAACCGAAAAAATACCAAATCGAAAATCCCGAAACGTTCGGTACCCAATACCGAACCAAACCGAAATTTTCGGTATGGGAATCGGTTTCAAGTTTTCATTTTTTCGGTATTCCCAAACCAAACCAAACCGAAATAAAAAATATATATATTATTTAATTTTTAAATATATATTTGAAATTGTAACAGCCGTCGGATTCGGTTGAGATTTAATCTCAACCGTTGAATAGAAATCAAACCCTACACTTACACTCTGTCTCTCCCTTCTCTCTCGACACTCAGTTCGTTCACACTCTCTTGCGGCTCGCCTCAGACTCAAACCCTCACCTTACCACCGTCGTCGCCGATTTGTCTCTCCGTTTTCGAATCTGGCCACACAAGTGAAGTCGCATCTCTCTCGACTATCACCTCTCTGATCTCTCTCTCAGTCTCTCTCGACTTCTCATCCCACACAGTCACAGTGGAGGAGCATTCCTTCGCCACCGGCGCCACTCTCCTTCTCAGTCTCTCTCAATTCCAATCATCCAATGCACTGTGCAATTCTCCCCCAAATCAGGTAAAGTTCACAAGCTAATTTAGGGTTTGAATTTTAATTTAGGGTTGGAATTCGAGATTAGGGTTTGTGAAATTTAGCACTTGGAAGATCAAGTATATTGCATACTGAGGGTTTAGGGGTTGAATTGGTGGTTGGAATTCGAGATTAGGGTTTCTCTTCTGTCAGACTCACAATTGAAGCATAAATTTGTTACGGGTTGATAGTTGATAGTTTATAGTTCATAGTTGTAGCAATAATTGCAGTTGCTGAAATGAATTTCGAGAGTTTGTACAAATTGATGAATGGAGTTCAGAATTAACCATGGGATTTTGGGATGTTTGTAATGCAGCACCATAAATGTATTTACAGTTTGCTTTTGGTCAGAAGCGAGAAAGGAGGAAGCACGCAAGCAAGAACTGGAGGTATTGTGGCAATACAGTCAATGTGTTAATTTGCATTTGCATTTGTATGCTAATGGAGTTGAACAAATAGGACTTGACTGCTGTGCAATCTGAATATTGCTATCATTTTTTTGAACTCAACATTTACCTGCATTATTGTTGACAACGAAACGTGAGGACCTTTTCTTATATATGTTATGCTCTCTCTCTCTTCATTTTGAATTTGATCTGATGCATATGACTGTAGCTAGTGTTAGGCATTGGCCATGGTTGCTCTCCTTGTTATGTTTTTATGCTAACAATTATCTAGAAAAAGTTTGTTTCCCTTTTTTTTTCCCGTAAGAATAGTTGCGAAAAACTATTGCTATTTGTGTGCTTATTAATGAGATAGTGATTATTATGTTGAATGTTTATGGATGAAGGTTACCATTTTATGATTTTATCCCACTATATTATGAATATGACATTACATATTAGAACAGCCTGCAATATATGTTGAAGAATATAAAAATTACAAGATAGGCTGAAGCAACAGAGGAGCTCTAGTGTTATGTTGATCAATGATCATTGTATCATGATTCATGCCTTTTCAAATGAAGAATGATCAACATTTTAAATTTGTTGCCATAATCGAATTGACTGTAACTTCTTTGGTCATGTTGGTTATATGATATTGAATGTCTTTGGTCTTCTCTATTTTAATTTCTGATGTTCCTACATGATTTTTATAGGTTGTCCAACGTTTTCAAGAACTTTTTGCCCAAACGAAGTACAAAGAAGCTACTGAGCTTGCTGTGGATACTGTTGCTAAATTTCAGGTTTCCATTTTGCTTATGTATTTGTACATGTTTCTTTCTTTAAGCAGTACTTCTTTTTCAATTTTTAGTCCAATAGCCCAAAAGCCCAAAACTATTTTGGGATTCCCGATTGTCCCGAAATCCCGAAACTATTTCGGGATTCCCGAAAATTGGGATTCCCGAAAATTTGGTTTGGGATCGGTATTGAATTTGGGATTCCCGAAAACTTCGGTTTGGGAATCAGGACTTGCATTTCGGTTCGGTATCCCATACCGAACCAGCCCTAAGGATTGGTTGTTAGTTACCATAACACCAAAACGAGGAAAGTACATATTATGTAGAGTGATATTATTCGCATATCTCTTTTACTCTTTGACACATTTTGTTAATTTATGTCATTTAATTTTTTTTCACTTCATTTGATCTGATTATAAAAAATTAAGAAAAATATGCAAAAAGTAAAAAAAAATTGTGTAAATAACATTACTCATTTTGTAAATTAGTAATGGGTAACGCTAGGAAGACTAAACATATGGATTAAATTTTGTAAACTAAATGACATGGAAGTTAATGATTGAATTATTACGTAAATGTTAATTAACATGTTTAATTTTAATTGGTGACACATCATTTAATTTGAAAATTTAGTTTCTTAATATTTTGTAAATGAGGAATGAAGAAGCTAGAGAGTTCTTCTTTAAGGTCAAAAGTTCAAACAAATTGTTGGAGGAAATCTGCTTGGCCTTTTGGAATCGACTTTAATTTGATTGAAAAGCAACAAGAAAACGTTACACGTCAAAGATAGAAAAAGCAGAGCAGCAGACGTGTTGATTTGCTCTCAAACTAATCAATAAAGGCAAAGAAGAAAGAAAAGTAGATAATCATGCATGCATGCATGCATGGAAAGTCCGAGTAGTAGTATTATGGACGTCCTCTCCGGATTCATTGGTCCTAATTCATCAAGTCATATCATTCGGATCATTAAAATTTAATTCAACGGTTACTCATTTTAAAGTTTTAATAATTTTACACGTTGAATCAAATTTTAATTGTCTGGATGATGTGCCTTGGTAGATTAGAACCAATGGATCCATGTCCGTACTAAGTACATGTAATACTACTAGTACTGTTTATCCTGACTAATGACAGATACCAAATCAAAAAAAATCATGCAGTCAAAGTCTCGAAGATGCACGAGAGAAGCACTCCGAAAGCTACAAATCGATATTTTACTCCGTTTTATTACTTTTCCCCCTCTTTTTTGGGTTGTTCTGTCGTTGAGCTTGGAAAGAGGAGGGTTTTGATTTTTGAAGTTTGAATAAAGAGAGCATGGGATTGATTGGGAGGGACGAAACTTCACATGAGTTGCGTGTGTCGGTCTCCAAGGTAAAAGAATATGTGAAATCAAACGTGAAATTATCACATTTCTCAACTCTTTCTTTTATGAGGGGAGCAACATGGAAGGAGCACTTTGGGAGCTCGTTTACCAACAACACAACATGAGAATCATCTTGACTTTTTTTTTTTTTAACATACTATCTGCATTAAAGGATGGAAGAGTGAGTTAAGCAAAAATAATCTTGCCTTTAATTCATTTGAAAAAACAAGTTTTATTTTTCAAGAAACATGAAACACCTCTACACCCCCAATATGCAATTCCTCATAAAAGAAAATGCTAATACGAGTTGCACATCAATGATTTTTAATAATTGATACAATCATCAATTCTTTTTTAATGATCCGTAGTACTCATTTTTGTGTAAGATATAAACTCGTTAAGGAATATTAAATGAATGAACCGGATTACTTTCATATTACACATGTAATTAAGTAAATTCGTTACACCTAATAATGATTGTGTTTGAAATTTACGAGTTTATTGATGTATAATTTACTTTTACAATTCACATTTTATGTATGCTAAACATGATGGTTCATGACATTACTTTAAACCAGACGGATTGGCATAGGTCCTAATTACGTTGTTAATCATATATGGAAAATATGATTAACAAATTGTATTATCATCTCACTAGTTACAACGTATTTGTTGGTTCCAATCTAAACGATTAAAATATTTCCAAGTCAAGTCAATAAAAAATCGATCATATCTCCATTTGTCTTACAATCTTAGTATTGACTAATTACTATACGCGTGTATCCATAGAAAATTAGGGTTGGGAAAGTTGAAAACAACCATTAGGTCTTTTTCTCGTGCTTACTTTTTTTTTTTTTTTTTTCTAATGGTTAAAAAAACATAGCTGCCGCACAAAAAGGAACAAATAAAGATGTTAAAATGGCTTTTGTACCTTAAATAAACCTACCCAGGTGAATCTTGACAAAAGACACAGCCTTGGGCCTACATATGTCAAATGATGTTCGGTGGGTCTGCATATCCATTCATGTCATAAATTGAGGCATCCAGAGACAGAGTCTTCCATGAGGTGGGACCGTGGGAGCCTTTCCAACTATAAATCGAACGGGAAAGGATTCTCTCTCTATCATTTTCATCAAGTTCATCAAGACACATAATCTGAGTTTTTGAAATTTAATCCAACAGATACAAATAGAGATTCATTTTAAAGTTATAATAACTTTAACCGTTAGATCAAATTTCAAAAGCTTAAATTATGTGCCTTGGTGGACTTGGTGGAAATGATCCGGATATGATCATTTCCCAAATCGAACCACCCATTTTCATTAATATAATTACTTTAACAAAAAAGAAAAAATGATTAATTGCTAGTTTTGCTACGGCAGCCTACTCTTTCGGAAGCTGAGAACACTTATAGAGGCATTTCAACACCCAATGGCTACCATTGTGTGATCACTAGCGCAAAGAATCGAATCCACGATGTGTTGTATGGAATACGGACATAAAATTTATTCCCAACCACTAGAATCGTGGTGATTCTGTATAATTGCTCAATGTATTTGTACTTGTTGTGAGAAAATTTTAAGTATATGACTGAGTATAAAATAAAGATTAAAGTTCAAGTAGGATTGTGGTTGTTATTTTGTGTTGATTGACATAACTTTTTAGTTAGAAGCAGTTACTAATTATTTATTTTAATACACATCATCTTTTATCAAGATTTTTAGTACTTTATTTGGCAAATAACTAAAAATTTAAGAGAACTATGCACAAATAAAATCAGTTACAAATTTTCAATTAAAATATTACTAAAAGACACTAGAACAAATAGTAAGAGTGCCTTAAATTGTTATTTTCAATTAAATGTTATTTTACAAGTTCTATTTGTGCACGTTTCTCAACTTTTAACATGGGACAATCATATCACGATATAGTGTTATTAAATTACTTGTTATAAGATAAGCTGTTAAACTCAAACTGTACTATAACTCAATCTTGGGGTGAAGGTCATATTGAAAAATTCGTCAACAAGACTCTCTTCATAAGTTTTGCTTAGACGCTTTGTGACATACATGCATGCTAATGTGATGTATTAAATTCATTCGAGTTACAATACGTGTAAACTCACATATAAAGTGTCCTTTTTCAAAATTTATCATAAGATCAAATGGGACTCGGGAGTTTATTTCACAAGAAATGGCTCTTAGGTGGGGGTTGCCCCCTAATTTGGGGAAGTGAGAGGAGGCAAAGGATATGTAGATGCTCTGCGTCCATATCAACATTGCCGAAAGCTATAAAACAAATAGAAGCAGTTGGGAAGTTGCAGAAACTACTTTTGCATCCAACACTACACAACATTGTGATAGAAATCAGCGTTTGAATTTTTGCACAATTTTTCTCAAAAGACTCAGAGACTCACTCACCTCCTCAATAATAATATAAGAATAATTCTATAAATACCTAGTCAATAAAGTGTGAGATTTTGTTTTGGGTAAAGTGAAGTGTGAGATGGGTTCACATGGATTGCACCTATTGATTTCAGAAGAGTCATCCACATATTGCAAAGGGATCATATGCTTCATGGGGTCCTGGAGGGTGAAGAGCACATGGGTTCCCTTGTAATTTTCTGCAGGAAAAAAAAAAGAAAAAATAATAATTTTCGATGCCTATATATATAAAAAAAATTAAATTAGGGTTTTGGTTAATTTCTAGGATTTTTCGTGGGTGATGGACTTTACAAACTTGATGACATGGTGATTATGTACAAAAGGTGAAAGATATCAAATCGTAGGTATCAGTCCAAAGTTCAAGAGAGACAAGGATTGGATAAAAAATTAGTGAGAGAAATATGGATATGGCGGTTGACAAGTTGACAGTGTTTGGGGTTACAGATATTAATTTTGGGTTGAATAAGTTTCTCTTTTTCTTTCTCTTTCTTCCCTTTCAGTTGGTGGAAAAGATTATGAATTGCTTCAATGGTAGATTGCATTCATAACTCTCATATTTACGTGAAATATATAGTGATTGTTGTGTGTTATACGCTCATTATAATTTTATGGGTCTTATTTTATATGAAGAATTGTGATAATACTCGAGTTTAATTTAAAGCATTTTTTCTCTTCTAACTCTCTAGTTTAGATTATATTATTTGTTAAAAAAACAAAATTAAAGCATCTTTTTTGGCACGGAGGGTGAAAATAACTTATCAATCTCGATCAGTTACGCTATTTAACAGGAGAAGTGAGATATAAGAATAAAAAGCATTGCAGAAGCATGCATTATATCACAAGGAATCATATTAAACGATTACCCTTTCAAGCCCTAGTACTCGTTTGGAAGTTTTTCTAAAATAACTGAAAGCACTTTTGGTTAAAATATTTTTGGAACTAATAATTAGTAAAAAAAACTTATTTTTAGTTGCCCCTTTGGAAATGCTTTTGGAACTCAAAAATATTTTTTTTAAAGCATTTTCAATCATTTTAAAAACACTTTTAAACGAATACATTAATCATATGGATCCCTTCCCACAAATTCACCCAATCAATGAATTCGGGCCCTTGAAATTTGATCAAACGGCTAAAAACAGGGGGCCTTTTAAAAATAACTTTAGTTATTTGATCAAATTTCAAGAATCCGGATTCATTGATTGGGTAGATTTGATGGAAGGGATATATGTAATAATTTTGTTTTTATTCTTTTTTTGGGAAAAGGTACAATCTCCATTAAAGAAGAGAATATGTACAATCAAGAGGATGTGGTGCATACAATGGACCTCGATAAAAATCTTGTCGAGAATTTCAATCCGGTCGAAGAGAAAAAAAATGTCATGCACAATGCATGTGAGTAAGCTAACGTAGGAATTTATCTCTGATCTAGTTGGTGTGCACTTAATACTCCTATCAATTATCTTCCTATCTCAAAAGAAACTTGTTAATTAGGGTTAATATATTGGATAATGCTAGAGAGACCAATTTGAAGACTAAATTTGCAAACTAAATGATGTGTCACCAATAAGAATAAGCACGTTTATCAACGTGTAAGTGATAAATCATTCATCAACTTCCATGTCATTTAGTTTTCAAAATTTTATCCACAAATTTAATCTCCATAGCATTACTCTAATATATTAAAGAGACCCATTAATATATTAAGTCTCATCAGGTAAGTCATGGACAATTAATTTCCTGGACTCCTAAGCAAAACACATGTTCCATTTACCTGCCGTTTTCACTGCAAAACCCATGCAAAATCAATTTAATATATCTCCTACTCCTGTAATTAGAAGGTTGACAAGTGCGTGGAATTTTGAGGATGGGAAAAGAAACGGCAACATAATAAATAACCTTGTAAGGGTTGCAACTCGGACGGTTTGAAAAAGTTCGAGGACTAACTCGATTTCGCAAATTTGAATTCAGATCCAATAAATACTCGGCCACGTTATAATAAGTCCAACCTAAATTCAATTTTCGTTCAAAAAGTAATCTAAATTCGTAAAATCGTGGCCAAAATTTGAAATCTATAACAAACCAATTTTATATGAACACAAAAAGTTAACCGTGTAAACAATGATAACATTTGAAGATATCCTAATACCATAAACTAAAACAAATTCAACCAAACATATTTTGCATGGTAAATAGTGATCCGTTTGGATTTGTCATATATCAACACAAATCCTCACTAAGAAAACGACTTTCTTGCAAAATGTTCTCCGACTTATTTTTTTGAACCATCGATATTATCTATACTAAGGAAATGATATAGGCTTAGCCTCACAATAAGCTAGCAATAATGTGGTTCAAATTCGTCATTAGCGAGAATCGAACCTAAGGTCTCTCACTTACTAGTGAAGAAGAATACCATTAGACCGTAGTACTAAGTAACAAAAGTTCTCCGACATTTAATCCCGATTACACCTTAAAGAAGAAGATAAATATTCCATTAAGTGATTAATATAAGTTTCCTGAAAACCCTAATCATGTTTTACCAAAAACTTGAGTTGGAATACTTTACAAAATTAGCATGATGACACCCACACTCTGAGGTGCAATGTTCCTGATTAGGTTTACACATGAAAAAAAGAAGGATATTAATTTATTTATTTTTGCAAGATCTTAAAAAAGGAAGAAAATAATTATAGAAAAAAGGAGAGAAATAAAAGGATCGTATTCTGGCTAGTCTCCTCAGCCTTTCCAGATGACCAAACTGACAAATCTCCAATAATTTCCGCCCTCTCGCCCACTTGGAATTGAATTCCTATTTTCTTTTTTAATTAATTAATTAAATTTTTTTTTCTCTCTCTCTCCTCTCTCTCTCTCCATTAAAAAACAAACGCTTCCTGTGAAATGTCTGACCCGATAGTTTAGTCACAAAATCTGCATGTGTACGTTGTGGCTTGCTTACCATCTCTCTCTCTCTCTCTCTCTCTCTCTCTCTCTCTCTCTCTCTATCATATACAAATACAAAACCACCACCGAAAAATTTATAAATAAATAAAAAAGAGGAAAAATAAAGCTTTAAAAAGACACAGCAAACTAGGCATCCTAGGCCACATCTCCTCCTTTTCCTTTTCCTTTTCCAAGTTCCCTGTTTCTTTGATTCAATTCAATCCCATTTTCCTATACACTCCCCATTCATTTATTTACTATTTTATGTTTGGTCTCTTCATATACATGCTCCCCACTTCTTCCCCACCACCTTTCTGATCATATACCCCAGCGAAATAAAAGAGAGAGAAAAACTAGTTTTTGGGTGCAAGAACAGGTTGAGGAGAAGGCCTGAGGGATTTGGAGAAAAGGGTTGGCTTCAAAATTTGATCTTTTGGGTTGGTTGGTTTCAAGTTTTGATCTTTTGTTCGTTTGGTTGATTGAGAAATGGCCATCGAAGCTCAGATGTATCCGGAGAATCTTGGGTTTCCATTGTTTGGCTCACAGGATTGGACGGTGGAAAATTGTGGTGGTGGTGTCGGTGGGTTCAGTCACTTTAGTTTAAATGCTCAACAGAAACACCAACTGCAACAACAATTTCAGCAGCAACAACAGCTTCTACAAAACCAGCAGCAGATAATGGATCAAAATCTCTGCTTTGAAAACAGTTTTCTTGTCCCCACTTTGGAAAACAACAGCAGCAACATTATGGCCTCCTCCTTTTCTCAAACATTGGAAGCTCAGGCTGCCAAGCAGAGGCAAGAGATTGATCAGTACATCAAATTACAGGTTAGAATTTAGAATCCAATTTTCACCACAAATTGTGATTTCATAACTTGGGTTTCATCCCAATTTTCAGTAAAAATTGTGATTTTATGACTTGGGTTTAATTAATTTTTTCTTAAAATTTATTTTGGTTTCATGATTTTGGATTATTCTTTATGTATTTTTTTTTCTTTGGTAAAAACAGAATGAAAGATTGAGATTGGTGCTGCAAGAGCAGAGAAAGCAGCAACTCGCAATGCTGCTGAAGAAAATAGACTCCAAAACACAAGCACTTTTAAAGCAGAAAGACGAAGGAATCACACAAGCAAACAGAAGACGAATGGAGCTCGAAGATTTTCTCAGAAAACTGGAGGCAGAAAACCAGGCATGGCAAAGAGTGGCACAGGAAAACGAAGCCATGGTCGTGTCATTAAACAACAGACTGGAACAGTTCAGGGAGAGGGACACGTGTTGCCCCTTGAATGGTGCAGAGGATGCAGAGTCCTGCTGTGACAACTACAGAGAAGGAGAGAGTGATGATGGAGTAGGAGGTGAAAAGATGAAGGCTTGCAGAAGATGTAATTCTAGGAGTTCGTGTGTGCTGTTTCTTCCCTGCAGGCACCTCTGTTCATGCAAAGATTGCGAGGCCGTTCTGGATTATTGCCCGGTTTGTAGAACGCCAAAGAAGGCCAGCATTGAGGCTTTGATTTTCTAGGCTGATTTTCCGGGAAAAAGTAGACAGGAAAAAAAAAAATTAAATAAAGAAAGTGACTTGGGAAATGCTTTGCTTTTAGCAGCATGATGTTATGATGACGGTAATGTGAATAGAATCAATTTCGATGCAATATTTCTTTTTTTATTTGGTGTTTATTTAGCTAATTAATTAATTTTATATTTCCTTTTTGGGGTCTCTGGATTTAGGTTTTAGTTTGTACTTTAGACAACCAAAAAAAACCAATTGAACAGAAAAAATACAAGACGGCATCTTTTTCCTTTCAAGGGAAGGGTGTTGCTTTTGCCTTTTTCCCATTTGCTTTTCTTATTCCGTCTTTGGGAAGATTGATTTGATTATTCATATCAGATAAATTGTGCCAATTGTTTTGCATCTGGCAGTGCTCAATTTTAATTGACAGGAGGGATTGAGAAAGCAATGTCACGGTAGACATTGTGTCTGTGTTGTTTCACGCAAGAAGTGATTCTTTTAATTGTTTAAATTTGAGTCTCGGAAACAAAAGTCAATGACAATTTTAAAGAGCTAAATATGGGCAGACAGACTTTGCGAACAAGAATGTTTCGGCTACATTGATCATCTAATACGTAATCTTATGGACTATGGAGATGAACGAGACTAAAATACATCATGTTCACGTAAGAAGTAATTCTTTTAATTGTTTAAATTTGAGTTTTGAAAACTAAGTCAAATGAAAATTTCAAAAAGCTCAATAAGGGCAGATAGACTTCGCGATTCTTGATTCGGTTATATTGATCTATGTATAATGTCATGGACCATGGAATCGAACGAGACTAAAATACAACAAGTTTCATGGTACGAACGACCGCGGTATCATTTGCTTGTTTTGTAGATTTAGATGTCACAGAAAATTGATCCCATTGAAAGTATCTAATGGAAAACATGTTTGTTGTGAGAGCACACAAAAAGTCAAAAGAAAGTTGTGCGTGATGAAGTTCTTGGGGTGGGATTTCTTTGGATCCACATTATCATAGCCGTCTACATTATCATAGCCGTCGTTGGAATATGTATATATCATAATATCTCCAAGAATAATATGGTCCATCTCAATTCCCATACACGTCTTAGCCTTTTAGGTCCCCTCTCCTTGCCTCTTGTTCAAGTTATAACATTTTCTCTCCACTTTTTGCCTCTTTTTCAATCTAAACCTTTTTCTTCCTTGTGTTTTAAGGTTCGAAAAATTATAAAATGCTCGTAATCAACAATATTAGCTAAAGAGCATCCCGTATAAAATCAAAATTTTTCAAACCACTCGAACTAAATTATGACATAAATGGATGCCATTTTAGTTTTGGACCTAAGTATACAATCAAACATTTAACAAAAGAAAGAGCAAAGGATCCAAAACCCAATTCATATGAGATTTGGGAGAATTACTTGGATCAAGCCTCTCACATTAACATGACATCATTTCATCATTACTTTCCATCTTAATTTTCTTTGGCAAAACAATATGGCAATATATGTATACTTAAATAAATACAGTAGAACCTCGATATTTTAATATTTAATAAAATAACTTTGGTTAAATAATATTTTTAGCTTGTCTCGACTAGAAGATAACATGCTAAATTAATAATCCGTTAAATTTATAAGATAATACGTTATAAAAAATCATATAGGTCCTATGCAATGTATAAATTAATCATTTCTTGATACATAGTGCTTTTGCTTGGTTAAAAGTAAGTACTCTTAAACCTCTTTAGAGTAATTCTATATAAGAGTAACCTCCTTATAGTCATACAAATTTCCGGTTCCAATTTGGGCCAGTTATTAATAGAAATAAACTTAACATTGTAATAAGTTATAATTTTTCTAGGTCTCTTTTAAAGGAAACTCACTTTCATATAATAATAACTATCAATAAGTACAAAATGTAATGTCACAAGTAAAAGTTTACTGAATTAAAATATTCCTCGATAATTTTGGGACTATGTTTTATTTTCAGAGTTGATTCAACGCCTTTGAGCTTGCAGGCACGTAATACATCGTCCACTTGGACATTTTCTTGGTGAAAAATCATAACGTTTCTAGCTTCTCAAGCATTTTTACAAAGAAGAATTAAATAAAGCACATGCATGCACACACTAGATTTTAAAGATAGCGTGTTTTCTATTTCCAATGTTACATGATTACATTTTAAAAATTGAGGTACTCTGCTAGTAATTCTTTGTATCCATACAATTTTCATTGAGGATAACTAAGTAAAAAATATATATATATATATATATATATATATTTAGATACACCTATTTTAAGTAATAATATTCCTAAAGTTATAAAACTGGTTTGGGTCCCAACATTATGACTATTAGAATTTTAGTGTTTTACTATAGATTCATGTGTTTCTAGTACATGGTTAAACAAATACATAAAATTGTGAGCTCCACTGTTTTAAAAATACCAGCCTAGCACCGCCTAGGCGCTAGGTGGCTGGCCACCACCCCATTAATCTCTAAATGTTTGAAATTAATAAATGGTGCCTAGACCTACTAAAGCACCTACCTAGCCCATCTAGGTCGCCTAGGAACCTACCAACGTCGCAACTCTTACTTAGATAAATAAATAACTTTTATTTTACATTTTATTGATTATTAACAAATTATTTTTTAATTTATTGATTATTTAGTATCCACTAAATTAATATATTTTCTTCGGTCGCAAAACTATTAAAGTTATAGATGTTTAAATGTATAATAATATGCCACTTAGTACTACGGTCTAGTGGTATTTCTCTTTACTTATGAGGCTAAGTCTGTCCCTCTCTCTTAGTTTAAATAATATCGTTTGTTAAAAATAAATGTATAATAATATAAAGAATAAAGTTTTTTCAATTATAAATGAGGTTGTACACTAATTTAAACCGAACGAGGTTTGGTGGTATTCCTGTTCACTTAGAAGTGAGAGGTTTTAGGTTCAAATCTCGTGAATGACAAATTCAATACCAAATTAGACTGCCCATTGCGGAGCTTAAATGAATTTCCCCTTCGTGTAAAACTATCAATATGCTAAAAAAAACCAAAAAAATCGTTAGGCAATTCACCACTGCATTTTTCTCAATCTTAACACATAATATAAACAAACTTGTTGATAAACACAATATGCTTGTCGATGTAAACAATCAGTTATGTCACGTAATCAAGTAATCTGACCTAAAACTATGCCCTAAAATATGGATTTGTAACCAAGACACTAAAATCGGTTAAATGATAATGCTAGCTTCTTTTAATAAAGAAAGTTTGTATATGTCATCATCAATAAATGTGCCGCGGAATGAAGAGGGAAGAGAAGAAACTGAGTCAAATTGGTAATTTCGAAATTGGAGAATTAATTAATCAAAGAAGGTAGGATTTCCGGGCAATATTAAAAGGCAAAAAGAAAAGCAAAAAAAAAAAAAAAAAAAAAAAAAAAGGTTTACTGTTTAATAGCCGTTGACAGGAGATTCTGGTGGGTGGTTGTTTCCCAGCAGTAGCCGTACATCTTTTGATTTAATTTATTAAATAATGTAGATTGTTCAGTGGGGGCCGCGGAAGAGTAGAGTGGACTCAGGGTCGAGTATGCGATGTGGGCCATCTGATCTGCTGACTGACTGATTCAACGCGTGATGTTGTGCTTCTGGTTTCTTCCTTTCTGTGATCTTTCGCTCTATGATTCTGTGTGAGTGTGGGCCCCTTTTCACGATTTTGTACTAGAAACCCAGAGATTTCGATTCCCGCTTTTCCTGCCGTGTTTGATTACTCTTTTTGTGTCAATTTATATTTATTTCTATTTTATCTTCTTCTTTTTCTGTCTTACAAAACTTTACGGTAGTGGCACGAGTCACGAGAGATGACAGTGATACACGTCTTATAATTTGACGTAATTCTAAACGCTCCGTATTTGGATATGATAAGAAGTTCTCGTTCCATTGGGAATGAGATCCGCTTCTTAGGAAAGGGATCAACTCTGTATTCCTTTCCATCTAATCAATTTAGTTCAGAATATGGATTGTTGAAATTTGATCAAATGATTACAGTTATTATTATTTTTAAAGGGGTTATTTGTTTATAATTGTTAAATCAAATTGCAACAACCTAGATCTTGAACTAAGTGGATCAGATGGAAAGAAATCTGTCCCGCTTCTTTGTTTGTAATCGTTAAATCAAATTTCAATAATCCAGATCTTAAACTAAGTGGATTAGATGGAAAGGAATCTGTCCCGCTTCTTAGAGTCCATGTGAGACGATGCAACATATTCGAGTCTAAGATATGATACCCGTATCTTGCTGTAAGTCTTGTGTCCCATCATTCGATGAACAACTCATCGGCTAATAGGATAGTAACGCAATTGAATTAAGCTAAAATTTTAAAATATCCATCACGCTTACCATTTCAAGTTTTCTACATCTTAATTATAAAACTATAACATGACAAATAAATTGAGTTTATTTTAGACTTATTTAATCATGACAACGCACTTTGAAACTCAAACTCATTTCCCATTTTTATCTCATAAAACTCTAATGTGTCACTTAATTTTTTGAAACTCTAATTGTGTCTCACTTTCTTTGCCCCATTCCATCTAAATTTGTAAATAAATCTGTTAAAACAGATGACGTGGCACACGTGGTATCCACTTTTGCTAACATATCTACCATATGGAACAAGAACTTAATTAAAAAAAATGGTAAATTACACAAAACTACCTCAACTATGGGTCGCATTACAATTTCATATCTCGTATTTTAAACATTACAATGTCATACATCAATTTACGAATTCGTTGCAATGTCATACCTTTGTTAAAAATTCTGTCAGTTTATCTGTTAACTGCTGACGTGGTAAAAGCAGGGCCACATGTTTAATGACATATTATCAAACTTTTTCCACATGGCAAAAAAATAATTTTAATAATTTAATAATGACAAAAATAAGAAATTCTATTTAAAATATAATTACATTAGTTAATGGGGTTATTAAATTATTAAAGTATAATTACATTAGAGAATTGTTATTAGCACTTCAAAAATCTCATTCTACACTCCTCACAAGTGTATTTTTCTTTTTAATTATAGAAAGTTTGGATTTCCAAATAAGATTTTTGGAGTGCTAATAACAATTCCCTTACATTATTTAAAATATAAGTACATTAGTTAATGGGATTATTAAATTATTAAACTATTTAAAATATAATTACATTAGTTAAAATATGATTACATTATTTAAATTATATTTTAAATAGATTTTTTTTTGGCATTATTAAATTATTAAACTTTTTTAAAATTATTTTTTTGCCACGTGGCAAAAATTTGATGATATGTCATTAAACATGTGGCCCTGCTTTTGCCACATCAGCAGTTAACAAAAAAATTGACGGAATTTTTAACGAATGTATGATATTGCAACGAATTCGTAAATTGAGGTATGACATTGTAATGTTTAAAACATGAGGTATGAAATTGTAATGCGACCCATAGTTGAGGTGATTTTGTGTAATTTATCCCAAAAAAATCCTATTAAAATTTTTTTTTTCTTCAAACAAATAATAAAACCATTTTAAAAAATAATTAAAAAGATTAAAATGTTAATTTTTAAGTGTGATTGTGCAAATCCTAGATTAGATTTGATACTAGTTATTCTTCCCTATTAGGACTTATATTCCTTGGAGGGGAATCATTCTACCTTGCCTTATTACTATAAATAAAGGCACTGTGAAGGGAAAATAACACATCCTCTATACAACCCTACAAACACATCTCTCTCCATACACTCTCTCTACCGCGCCTCCCCTCTCCCCTGTCAAATTAAAATAAGCCACAACACGTTATCAGCACGCTCATACCGCTGCCCTTAGGAATCTGAGGTGGAAGTTTTCTGCATTAAACCATTTCATCAATATCACCACGCAATCAGGTTCTTTCAAAAGAACGATTTTTATCTTGATATTTTTGCAGCCTGATAGCATGAACATTCACCATAATGCATGACCCAACTTTACGTTTTTCGAATTTTAGATTCTACATAAATTATGTATGCATTATATCCATAATTGTTGAATTATGTGAATTGATATTGCCATGAATTGCATCATATATCTGCTTGTGCATTGAATTATATGTTGCATATGCATTAAATTAATCTGGGAATTAAGAAAAAAAAATTAAAATTAAGGCTTATCAGAAAACCCATCAAATCACCATCCCACCCCGCGAGCCGCTGGCTTCCAAGCCGCGCCGAGTCGAACCATCAGAACCAAGCCTGCAGCTTGTGTGGCTGAGCCGAGCCGTGAGACCACAAAGCCGGAGCCTTGGGCTCTTGGTTTGAACCCAGCGAAACTCGACGCTTTTCATGGCATCTCTACAATCGTTAGTGGGCCTGCAGCCCAATCTTGACCTTAGGTCCACATCCTGACGTCCTAACGAACGTCCCACGAGTTTTGCCAGAGATTCATTCGAATCTTGTTAGATTTTTTTAAAATCCTGATTTGAATTTCTAGGGTTTTTTTGGTTGAAAATGTTAGGATTTTTTCTTCTTCCGTTCATATTCGTGATCCCCGTTGATTCATGAACTCGCCTTGAGATTTTCTGTCCCAAAACATGGCCGCTCGAAGCGGCGGCGCAGGTCTTCTTCTTCGGCGAGCACACCCAGCTATGGTTGGGGTGTTTTTGGTTCAAACCCAACCCTAGTTAGGGCTTGGTTCCTCTTGGCCCAAAGCTAAAACCAATTTTTGGTTTTAGAGCTTGCATATTAAAGCCCACACTTGGCCTAATGTGACACCAGCTTGTAGGGCTATGGTGTCCCCATGCTCAGAACCGCACTTGATCCCAACTCATAGTTGGTGACTCGATGCACTTGCACCGTGACACACCTGATCACAGCTCTGCATAGCTGTGGGGCTCCCATGTACCGCGACGCACATGATTATGTTCTTCCTGGGTACATGTGTTCGCAAAGCAGAAGATCAGAGCTTGTTTGTGCCCCTGTTTTTGGGCTTGCATTTGCAACCCACTTTTCTGTGACGATTGCGTTTGCTCATATGCAAGGCCTGTGCTTACCTCAGCCTAATTTTTGGGCCTAGACCTCACGACACCAATTTTTTTAAGCTCACCCGTGGGCTTTGACCTATTATTTTGGGCCCCGAGTTTAATTGTCAATATTTTTTAGACAACTTGGGTTTTTTAATTTTTCACCCACACTTTAATTTTGGCTCGAAGTCTAAATAATTAATTCAATAATAATTCTAGACCTGAAGATCTATCTGCATATTTTTGTATATATATTGTCTGTAAGAACATATGAACTTGAAGTTCATAATTCTTTCGAAACCTGAAGTTTCTAGAAACATGCATTGTTTGAAATACCTGAAATTTTTCCTTAAAAACATCACCCATGAAAACCCGAAGTTTTTTCATGTAAACTTAAACCAATAAATATCTATTAGAACATGGAATTCTACTCCTATGTGAATGAATTGATTTTTTCTCCATTACACTAACCACATTCTTGTCCATTTATTTTGTGATAGGGACATGTCGAATTTGAACAAACTCAACTTCATCGCTTTAGAGGTCTCTGGAAGAAACTACCTCAAGTCGGTTCAAGATGTGAAGCTCTACCTCATTGCAAAGAATTTGCGTCCCGTAATTGAAGATGAGATGGACAACTGGATTGGCGAAGTTGAGAAAGCCATTACCATGATCTTCATCTGAAGACACATTCATGATTCACTGCAAATCGAGTACCTTGCTGAGGAAGATCCACAAGCATTTTGGGTCGCTTTGGCTGATCGTTTTGATCACCAAAATGACATCTTCTTACCTGAAGCAAGATATGGCTGGCAAAATTTGCGCTTCCAAGACTTTAAGTCTGTGAATGAATATAATTATGAAGTTTGTAGAATACGATCACTTCTCAAGTTCTGTAACGAGAACTTGATCGAAGAAGATTTCTTGGAAAATACCTATTTGACCTTCTCTATTACCAATATTGTCCTGTAGCAACAATATAAGGCTCAGAAGTTTACTAAGTTTTCAGATTTGATCTCTGTTATACTTCTTGCTGAAAAGCAAAATCAGTTGTTGAAGAAAAATCATCAAGCTTGACCTACTGGGGCAATTGTTGTTCCTGAAGCACACTATATCACAAATCAACGCCCAAAATGCCAACATAGGCGTGGTAGAGGCGACCAGAATCCACCCCGTCAAAGTCAATAGAGCCAAGACCCATCTAAGAGATGAAACCAAGCCTAGAAGCGCCCTAACCTCATTCCCAAGGTCTTAAACTTCAAGAATATGGGCAAAGCACGTGACATCATGGATGCGGACATGTGCTACCGTTGTGGTTCAAATGACCATTGGTCCCGTGTTTGCCATGCTCTTTAGAAGGTTGTAGCTAAATGTCATTCTCGTCGTAAGAAGTTTGAATCAAACTTTATGCAAGTGGATGAACCGGAGAGTACCAAGATAAAGGTTTCTGACTTTCAAGAGGCTATTAACCCTATGGAAGATTAAAATCTTAGACATGAACTATTTTTAGTTGCATTTTAGAATAATGGGGCCGAATTCCACCTAGTGGCCGAACGCCCCCTTATTTTTTTTGGTTTAAGTTTGATCGATTTTCCTTTATGTTTGGATTATTTGTTGGTGATTTGTTTTTGGATATTAAGTTTTAATTAATTACCATCCTTGAATACTTAAATTATTTTGAACGGATGTTTATTTTTAGAACTTTTATGCATGTGATCGATTCAAATTAACTTTTATTTCTAGGTATGACTAGTGGGAAAGTTAGTTGTCTGGCAGATAGTGCAACCACGCATACCATTTTGCGTGAACGCATATATTTCACTAACTTCGTACCTAAGAATGCACATCTGACAACCCTTTCAGGCATATCCAACCTGATAGAAGGATGCAGTAAGACACATATAATGTTGTCCAATGGTACAATCTTGACCATTGAAGATGCACTTTATTCTCCACATTTTGGAAGAACGTTGTTGAGTTTCAAGGACATTAGAGATAATAAATATCACGTTGAAACCTATGTAGAAAATGGAGTTGAATTTCTATGTATCACTGTCTACGAATATGGCCAGAAGCGTATTTTAGAGAAGATGAAGCCTATCTCGAGTGGTCTATATACTATAACCATATGCTCTATAGAGAACCACTATATGGCCGGCCCTACCTCAGGGACCACACATGAAATTACACTTTGGCATGATTGTTTGGGACACCCTGGATGAATATCTTCAAATCTTCACACATGCATCATCTGACCTGAAGTTTAGGTTCGATTCAAGGAATCGCATGCCAAACCTGCTCCATGGGAAAGCTTATTATTAAGCCTTTTTATGACAAGATTCGTTCGAATCCTCCTATTTTTATAAATGATTCAGGGGGACATTTGTGGAGAGATTCACCATCCTTACGGACTATTGATATATTTTATGGTTTTGGTTGACTTTTCTACACGTTGGTCACATGTGTGCTTGTTGTCCACAAAGAACGTTGCATTATCCAAACTGTTGGATCAAGTTATCAAGATCAGGGCTCACTACCCTGATTATCCGATCAAATCTATTCGATTGGATAATGCTGGAGAGTTCACATCTAAAACTTTTGATGACTATTGCATGTCAGTTGGGGTTGAAGTTGAACATCCAGTACCCCATGTTCATACCTAGAACGACCCTGCAGAGGCATTCATTAAGCGTTTACAAATGATTGCTCGATCGTTGGTTATACGTACCAAGCTCCCAATCGCTGCTTAGGGCCATGCAATATTACACGCAGCCATATTGGTCCGCATAAGGCCTGTTGTAACCATATAGCGCCTTTCAGTTGGTTATCGGGTACGAACTCGAAATATCGCATATGCGCGTTTTTGGTTGTGCGGTCTATATTCTGATTTCGCCGCCTTTACGTACAAAAATGGGGCCTCAGCGAAGAATGCGAATCTATGTTGGGTATGATTCTCCTTCAATTATTCGTTACTTAGAACCTTTAACAGGCGATCTGTTTATTGCTTGTTTCGTGGATTGTCACTTCTATGAGACAGTCTTCCAGTCGTTATGGGGAGATAAAAACGTCACCAGTCCTGAAGAACGACGCAAATTATCATGGACGACTCCCACTTTGTCTCATTTAGATCCCTGCACCACTCAGTTTGAAACTGAAGTACATCACATATTAGATCTTCAGAGCGTAGCCCAGAGCATGTCAGTTGATTTCACCGATTTAGCGCGAGTGACAAGATTACATATTCCAGCTACGAATGTGCATGCAAAGATAGATGTACCAAATGTATGATAGACTTCCTCTTGGAGGCTCAGGACGCCACTTTGGCCGATAAACGGACATTAGCGGCTAACCAATCCTCTGCCTCTACACAAAAGCGTGGCAGACCACTTGGTTCAAAGGATTCACACCCCCGAAAGAGGAAACCCACGGCACATGCCCCTGTTGAGCCTACCGTGAATCTGATATTCGCCTACTCATTCTATCCAACTCATGAGAAAATTCTAGATTACGTAAGCGTCCTTGAAGAGACGAAGCCATATCCCAAGAATCGAGAGATTTCAGTCCATTATGCTAGCTTAGATGATGTTTAGTGTAGAAATGAGATGATCATCGATGATGTATTAACATATGCAATAGCTACTGAGATCATGTTGATTAATGACATTGATCCTCGTTCCATTGATGAATGTCAACGTAGAACTGATTAGTCAAATTGAAAGCAAGCAATCCAAGTCGAACTCGATTCGCTTGCGAAACGTAAGGTGTTTGGACATGTAGCTCATACTTCTCCACATATGAAGGCTATTGGCTATAAATGGGTTTTCGTTCGGAAACTTAATGAGAAAAGAAATGGTGCGTTACAAAGCTCGTCTTGTTGCGCAAGAATTCTCACAACGCCTAGGGATTGACTATGATAAAACTTATTCACCCGTTATGGATGTGATTACTTTTCGCTACCTTATTAGTTTGGTAGTTTTCGAAAAATTGAGTATGCAGCTAATGGACGTAGTAACTGTATATCTCTATGACTATCTTGGTACGGAAATTTATATGAAAGTTCTCGAAAAACTTACATTGACTAGATCAAATACTTCCAAACCCCGGAACACGCTCTCAATTCGGCTGAGGCGTTCACTATACGGTTTGAAGCAATCCAGAAGAATGTGATATAATCGTCTGAGTGAGTATTTGACTAGTCAGGGATATGTGAACAACGAACTATGCCCTTGCGTGTTCATTAAGAAGTCACATTCCGGTTTTGCGATTGTTGCAGTTTATGTCGACGACATGAACCTCATCGGAACTCGTGAAGAGCTCGCGAGAACTGCCGCATACCTAAAGTCAGAATTTGAGATGAAAGATTTAGAAAAGACTCGATGCTGTCTCGGTCTCGAGATAGAGCATTGTTTGGATGAAATCTTAGTACATCAATCGAACTATACCTAGAAGGTGTTGCGGGACTTTAACGAGGATAAAGCAAAGCCTTCGTGTACTCCTATGATCGTTCGATCGCTAGATGCAAAACGAGATCCCTTTCGTCCGAAGGAGGATGATGAAGAGATTTTGGAGCCTGAAGTTCCTTATCTAAGTGTGATAAGCGCTTTATTATACTTAGCTCAATGCACTAGACCCAACATCTCATTTGCTGTTAATCTTTTGGCAAGATACAGTAATGCACTGACACACAGACATTGGACTGGTGTTAAATACATCTTTCGTTACCTTAAGGGTACTAAAAATTTGGGCTTGTTCTATCCCTACAGATCCTCGAGTGATGTTGCACCCCCTTATCTCGAGTTGATTCTCGCCTTGTTGGTTATGCCGACGCAATATACTTATCTGATTCGCACAAGGCACACTTTCAAACGGGTTATGTCTTTACCATTTGAGGCACCGCAATATCTTGGAGGTCAACTAAACAGACCTTAGTTGCCACTTCGTCTAACCATGCTGAAAGTCTCGCCCTACACGATGCTACTCGGGAATGCTTATGGCTGAGAGCAGTTGTGGGCCATATTTGAAGCTCTTACGATCTTTACCCCGTCATTGACGTCCCGACGATGATCTATGAAGATAACACAGTATGCATCGAACAACTCAAGAAGCGTTACATTAAATGAGACAACACCAAACACATTGCGCCAAAGTTCTTATTCTCACATCAACAGCAATAACATCAGAATAGGGGTGGGCAAACGGGTAGAGGAATCGCGGGTCAGGTGGGTAATCTAGGTTTGGGGTGGGTACGGGCTGGTTCCAAAAATTATAGAAAGAAAATGGTTCGGGTCGGGCCGGGCCTTTGTCAATTACGGGGTGGGCCAAGTCCATGTAATTAAAACAAACGGGTACCCAGACTAACCAGTTTCTAATTATAATGAATGGCCGAGATTGAATGATAAGTTATCATCCAATCTCAACTGTTAGTTTCAACCGTGTAGCCAATTCCTCCCGAGTTCCAGAATCACTCTCAGACTTTAAGTCCTTCAACTCCATCTCCCTCGACTCCTTCAACTGACTCTCAGACTCTTAATGTGAATTTCTGCTACTAGCCCTGAGAAGCTTCTCGACCATGGGGAACGAGTGGGAAGAGGGGTCGAGGGTGTAGACGATCTTGATCTTGGGGATACGGCCGTCGTTGAGAAGTTGCAGGAGGTCCAAGACGAGCTCGAGAAGGTTGTACCTTCATACCTATCCCTGCATATCCTTTTTGTGCCTGCATAATTGAACCAAACAAAAAATGGTTTCGGTTTCAATGATGTTCTGTTTGGGAAATTTCTGCCAATTCAGGGGTTAATGTGTTCGGGGGCATGCATGAGTCGAAAAGGGATTTGATTTTTGGGTTTTGATTTTCTAGATATAGGGAAATTAACCTAGAAAAGGATCTGTTGGTGGCTTACTTGGTTGGTAGAAAAATGGATATTTTTTTTGTTTTTAAGAATTTGAAGCCGCTTTGTTATATGACTCTGGAATGTGTTTCATTTTTGTGAACTTTGGATTGCTACTTTTGGTTATAAGATTTTCTCTTGTATCAAGTTGGACTTGTGGATTATCACAGGGGACCAACATTGTTCATTTGATTTTAATGTTTTTTTATGAATGCTTTATAGATCACAGGGGACCAACCATGTTCATATACATGTTTACTGAGCTAATTTTCTTTAGGGTAAATTACATTTTCATACCTCAGGTTTGGGGCCTATCTCAATTCCTTACAACATCTTCAAAACATTTCATTTTCATACCTTAAGTACTATTTTATTTCAAAATAATACATCCGTTACATTTTCCATCCATGGATTCGTTAAGTGCTGACGTGGCTGCCACATTTGTGCCACGTGGCAAAAAAAATAATGTTTTAATTTTTTTTAGAAAAACTTGAATCTTCTAAATTTAAAATTAAAAAAATAAAAATAAAAATAAAAAATTGAACCCGCTGCAACCCAGAAGAAGAAGAAGAAAAGGAGAGGAAAAAAGGAGGAAGAAGAAAGAAGAAGGAGGAAGAAGAAGAAGGAGAAAGAAGAAGGAGGAAGAAGGAGGAGGAAGAAGAGGAAGAGGAAGAAGAGAGCAAAAAAAAAGAAAAAACCCAATCCAACCCACCAACCTGCAACCCAGAGGAGGAGGAAGAAAAAAAGAAAAAAAATACCCCAATCCAACCCAGTTCGTCCCCCCCTCCCCAACCCACCCAACCTGCAACCCAGAAGAAGAAGAAGAGGAGAGGAAAAAAGTGTGCAAATTACATTTTCAAACTACTCATTAGGCCGAAGACAAATCTTTGGGTTTGGGTTTGGGTTTTTTTTTTTTTTTTTTTTTTCCTTCCTCTTCCTCTTCTTCCTCCTTCTTCTTTCTTCTTCTGGGTTGCAGGTTGCAGGTTGGGTGGGTGGGGGAAGGGGGGACGAACTGGGTTGGATTGGGGTATTTTTTTTTTTTTCTTCTTCCTCCTTCTTCTTCCTCCTCTGGTTGCAGGTTGGTGGGTTGGATTGGGTTTTTTTTTTTTTTTTTCTCTTCTTCCTCTTCCTCTTCCTCTTCCTTTTCTTCCTCCTTCTTCTTCTTCCTCCTTCTTCTTTCTCCTTCTTCTTCTTCTTCCTCCTTCTTCTTTCTTCTTCCTCCTTTTTTCCTCTCCTTTTCTTCTTCTTCTTCTGGGTTGCAGCGGGTTCAGTTTTTTTTTTTTTTTTCTCTTCTTCCTCTTCCTGTTGCTCCTCCTTCTTCTTCTTCCTCCTTCTTCTTTCTCCTTCTTCTTCTTCCTCCTTCTTCTTTCTCCTTCTTCTGGGTTGCAGCGGGTTCAGTTTTTTTTTTTTCTCTTCTTCTTCCTCCTTTTTCTTTCTCCTTCTTCTTCTTCTTCCTCCTTCTTCTTCTTCCTCCTTCTTCTTTCTTCTTCCTCCTTTTTTCCTCTTCTTCTCTTCTTCTTCTTCTTCTGGGTTGCAGCGGGTTCAGTTTTTTTTTTTTTTCCCTTCTTCCTCTTCCTCTTCTTCCTCCTTCTTCTTCTTCCTCCTTCTTCTTTCTCCTTCTTCTTCTTCCTCCTTCTTCTTTCTTCTTCCTCCTTTTTTCCTCTCCTTTTCTTCTTCTTCTTCTTCTGGGTTGCAGCAGGTTCAGTTTTTTTTTTTTTTTCTCTCTTCTTCCTCCTTCTCCTTCTTCCTCCTTCTTCCTCCTTCTTCTTCTTCCTCCTTCTTCTTTCTTCTTCCTCTTTTTTTCCTCTCCTTTTCTTCTTCTGGGTTGCAGCGGGTTCATTTTTTTTTTTTAATTTTAAATTTAGAAGATTCAAGTTTTTTTAAAAAAAATAAAAAAATTATTTTTTTTGGCCACATGGCACACAGTTGGCAGCCATGTGGCACAAATGTGGCAGCCACGTCAGCACTTAACAGATCCATGAATGGAAAATGTAACAGATATATTATTTTGAAATAAAATAGTACTTAAGGTATGAAAATGAAATGTTTTGAAAATGTTGTAAGGAATTGAAATAGGCCCTAAACCTGAGGTATGAAAATGTAATTTACCCTTTTCTTTATTGGGTTTCATGAATTCACGGAATGCTGAAGTGGGTTGATCATAATTTTGTTGAATTACTGACTGTTGGTGTTTTATATAGGTTTCTGTGTGTGTATTTGATTTTCTTTTGGACTAATTGAAAACATTAGAACACAAATGAGTGATGGCTTGAGATGGGTTGATCATCATTTTTTGAATTCTTCTGTTGACAAATAGTCAAAGCCTCTGCAGTTTAAAGATAAACATTGCTGTCCTTTCTCAAGAGGTACGAAAAGAGGCAATTAATTCTTGAATGCGCAACAATTATCATGCTTTAAACCATTTGCTAGTATTCTCCTCTCAGTATTTATTTATGGACTAGGAAATTGGATGAATTCAGACTTTGTGACGTTTCTTGGAATCTTTTCAGGAAGGATGAAATTTTAAGTCAGAGTGGAGCAGCACGGAACAAATTGATCAGATCGTCGATTCAGTCTCCTGATTCAATCTCAGTGTGGAGCAGCAGGAAAGATGAAATTGGAGGAACTTCTGAAAATTTCAGTCTCCTGCTTCAATCTCATTATGCCCAAAACTGAAAAAAGAAAGAAAAGTAATTGGATCCGTGGACCAGCCCCGAACTAGTCCGTTTCAAACAGGCCAGGTTAGGTCCGGTTCCTAAACTCAAAATCCTTATTCCCAGCTTGTCCCGTCCCATTACATTTTAAATGGGTACGGTCCGGTTCCTTCAAATTTAGGCCTGGCCCGGCCCGTGCCCAGTCCTACATCACAAGATTGAAGTCATGCAAATCCGTTCAAAAGACAATCTGGCTGACCTCTTCACCAAATCATTACCGAAGGCGACGTTTCAGAAGCTTGTTCAAGGAATAGGTATGCGTAAACTTTCTGAATTGTAACATTGTTAGTTCTCTTTGGAATTATTTCAAACTCAGGGAAGTATCCTGAAGTATACTTGCTTGATCTTAATGCAATCATTTTCCCTAAGATTATGAGCATTTTTCCTACTGGGTTTTTACTACCTAATGAGGTTTTGACGTGTGAGATCCCACATCGACCAACGGAGAGGGGGTGATGTGCCTTATATGTACATGCTTCCATCCTTATAGCACGAGGCCTTTTGGGAACTCACTGGCTTCGGATTCCATCGGAACTCTGAAGTTAAGCGAGTTCGGGCGAGAGCATTCCTAGGATGGGTGACCCACTGGGAAGTTCTTGTGTGAGTTCCCACAAACAAAACCGTGAGGGAATGTTAAACCCAAAGCGGACAATATCATGCAACGGCGGAGCCGGTCTGGGATGTGACATGATGAGGCACCCACCTTGGGTTGATCATATCCCTGATGATGTTCCATAGACGTTTCATTTGACTTTGCATCTGCTCACGCATTTTTCCTTAGACTATGGATTTTGTCCCTACTTGGGTTTTACTATAGCCTTAGGGTTTTTTGTGAGACTTAGTTCCACATGCAAGTTCCTACTTTACTTTGAGACTAGCGTGTTCCCTGAATCTACTTGAGTATTTACACACTCAAGGGGGAGTGTTATAAAATTTGTATTTAAGTGTGATTGTGTAAATCCTAGATTAGATTTGATACTAGTTATTCTTCCCTATTAGTACTTGTATTCCTTGGAGTAGAAAGATTCTTCCTTCCCTTATTACTATAAATAAAGGCACTGCGTAAGGAGAATAACACATCCTCAACACAATCCTACAAACACATCTTTCTCTGCTGCACCTCCCCTCTCCCCTATCAGATTAAAGTAACCCACAACATAAAAGAGTAAAAGTCTGAAACCCATCGTCATCCTTCTTGTTAAATATAGAGTTATATAACTAATACATGATATAGTTCCATGGTGGAAGTTTTATCTAAGCTAAAAGAGATAAGGTAATTAAACTGGCTGGGTTGCTTGAGAATAGTACAAAATTGCACGTATCTTTTGAAAACTCTTCTCACAAAAACTCACAATTTCATTAAACAACAAAACAAAACATACGGTCTAGTGGTACACTTGTAAGTGAGAGGTCTTAGGTTCGATTCTCGCCAAAGGCGGATTTGAACCACATTATATGGCTCACTTATTGTGAGACTGAGCCTACTCTTCCACTCCTTAGTATAGATAATATAGTTTGTTCAAAAAAATAAAAATAAAAATGAAAAGACCCATCGTTTGGGTAAAATTTTCAAGAGAAAAAGAAGTGTGGGGATGGCTTCACCGTTCAAAACATTGATGCATGAGCCACTTAGTAATACGATCTAGTAGTATTACTCTTCACTTGTAAGTTAGAGGTCTTATGTTCGATTCTCGCCAAAAGCCTATTGTGCGGCTTAGCCCACTTCCCCACCCCCTTAGTCAAGATAATATTGCATTCATGATACTTTATTTATTTATTTATAAATAAATGTCTGGATGGGTCCATGATCATTTTGGTACCTTATGGTTGCGCCCCTGGATATATTATTTAGTCTCTTGTAACAGATGAAATTGATTACAATATTTAAATGTGTTTAATACAATCGTCTACAATAATTTAACATTTAATTACGATCTATTTGTCATAAGCGTGATTTATTAGTCAAACTTTTATATTTAAAAGATGCACCATGTTGCCACTTAGTATTACGGTCTAGTGGTATTCCTTTTCACTTGCAAGTAAGAGGTTTTAGGTTCGATTCTCGCCAAAGGCAAATTTGAACTACATTATTATGGCTCACCTACTATGAGGCTTAGCCCACTTCCACTTCCCCACTATTTTTTTTTTTTGAACGTACGATATTATATACACTAAAGGGGGACGGGAGTGATTAAGCCTCACAATGGGTTAGCAATAATGTGGTTCAAATTTACTTTTGGTGAGAATTGAACCTAAGACCTCACACTTACTAGTGAAAAGGAATTCCACTAGACAGTAGTACTAAGTGGCACTCCCCCACCCCATTAGTGTTGGTAATGTTATTTGTTAGGAAAAAAAGAAAGATGCATCATAAAGTGCATCTATGATTTATAACCATTTCTATATATATATATATATATATATATATATATATATATATATATATATATTTTTTTTTTGTTTTGACAAGAAACAATAGAGTGATATTCATTGATCTTCACAAACAATTATAGTGGTAGTCAATCGGTTACAATAGCTCCAATGATCAAGAAATTGATCTGGAGTAAATTTGCACAATGAAACAAGCAACAATAAACTCCTATACGGATACCACAAGCATTGGCCGATTCGTGAGTGCTTCTCTATACAAGACTTTGGCTCACATGCTGCATTTCTCGTGTTAGTACACTTATTATAAACATATTAAAATTTTATTAAAAATTAAGTGTTTTCAGAAATGACACTTGAAAGTGATTTTGAAGAAGCATGTAACAAATTATTATTCTGAAATCGCTTCTACGAGCTAGAAGTAATTCTAGATTTTTCTCACTTTTAGCTGTTAGAAAACGGCCTTGGCCATTTCATAAGCAATCACAAACAAGCCACGTGTTTTTTTTGATACAATGATGTAAGTACATTAGAGAGAGAGCTTTGAGCTAATCTAAAGAATGTGTCAGCTATAATAAATTGGTATCAAACTCATCATGTACTAGAAGTAAACCTAACCTTATGTTTGGATGAGAAAATATATTAAGGAAAATCAAAATCATGAAATTTAAAAGATAAAATTTAATTTCCTAAAAATTGAGAAGTTTCTTTTTTGGCTATTATGAAACTATAATAAATTTCAGTTATATGTGTCAATCTATAAATGGAAAATAATAAACACTCTTTTGTGAAAATTATAAATGACAATTGTTTACATAAAATTTCAAATTGGGAAGTTTTCTTTCTAAATTCCAAGTTTTATAAATTTCCGCACAAAAATTGTCACATCCTAGCCCAAAGCGTACATGCGTATTTTCTAGCGGGTTTTGAGAAATATATATATATATATATATGAGTATATACTTTATTTCTGGGAAATTATACAGGTTTTACGGTGAGGGGTTATAACTTTTAAAAGGAAAGGTTTTGAAAAGAATTGTTGCTGACCCACTCAATTTTGTTTTGTGCTCCTCCAGGTTCGAGATAGCAGAGCTTTGGTGGCCATGAGAAATCCAACGGTGTTCTGACAGAATTCACAATTGTATTTTTAAGCTTCCGAACTGTGTAAATGGTTACGTCACTCTCACTCTCACGTGACGGGGTGTGTCAAAAATTATAAATTTCTAAAATTATAAATTCAAGTAAGAGAATTGATCATCTCAATTTAAAATTTTTAACTTTTATCCAAATTTGAAGTTTATATCTTTTCTCCAAAGGCAGAATCTAACTTATAAAATAAAAATGAATAACATTTGAGCAAAAAGAACATAACGAGTAACAACTAAAGTTACTACACACGTGTTCCCTGTAAAAGAAAAACCCTTTTAATCCCAACAATGCCTTGAAAATGTTGAGTTCCTACCAATGTGTAGGAAGTTTGAAATTTTGCTTCTTTAAATTATTGTAATAGTTTGCGCTCTCTTCTAAGACTTTCTTTAATGGTTGGGTTAAAAGTCAAATATTTTAGCCTGGAAATAATTTTTCTACTCCAACTGTTCTAGCCTAAAATTTTAGCCTAGAATTATTAAAGAATAAATTTAGGCTATTTTTTTTTCTTAAATTAAAATTTTTAAAACAAATAAATATGTAGATTATTGTAAATTAATTTTATGAACATTTTAATAAAATTTTTTTTAATTCCGATAAATATTTTCACTCGGTTAGGTGGAGCCCACACCGATTTCTGGGCTAAATTCTGGAGGGAATCTGACATTGGTTTAGCATTTAGCATTTAGCCCAAATTTTTCCTTTGGGTTGGAGTGAATTTGGGAGGAAATTTTAGGGGGTAATTTGATTTTTAGCCCACCATTGGAGATGTTCTAATAATGGTAAAATTTTAGTAAAAAGAAGAAAAAAGAAAAAAGAAAAAGGAGAAACCAAGGCAAACACTTTCTTCTTACAATAACCGAATCGAAGCCGGTTGCAAAAGCAGTGATCGGATCCGAAGTTGATGTGGGGAAGCCAAGTATCCGAGTTATCGACCTCCATACTTCATTTCAATTAGGGCTTTTGCTTGTCGAGAGAGACTCAGAGAGAAAGGGGAATCGGAATCGGATTCGGTGTCTTAGGGTTAGGGCTTGCAGTGATTATATTGTGATCTCCGCCGCCGAGTCCGAAAGGAGAAACCCCAGAAGGTATTGACTCACTTCTTGTTCCTTGCCATTTCCGCAATCAAATTCTGATTCTTTATTCTCTAACTGCTATCTTATGCCTCAATTCAGCTAGTTAAGGTGATTAGTGTGTATTTTTATACATAATTAGTGCTTTGTTTTGACGATTTGGGTGTAGGGGTAAACATTTATTCGGTAATCCAATGCATTTCGTGTAATTTCAAGTTGATTAAGGTAGTTCTCCAATGGCTAAGAAATCTGTAGCTCAACGAAGGCTAACGAAACTCGATGTCTATCTTTACATACCCAACATTATTGGTGAGTTTTTCACTTCCTAAACAGAAATGTTACTATGAAACTACATTGTCAAGTTAGCTAGAAATGGGTTTTTGTTTTGATAAATGATTTTGCGATTACTGGGAATGCAGGGTACATAAGGGTTCTTATGAACTGTTTTGCCTTTGCCCAGTGCTTCTCCAACAAGCAGCTTTTCTCTGTTCTCTATTTCGTCAGGTGAGGATTCGTGCTTTTGAAGAATTCATTCATCTCGTGTTTGGATTTGTGGATTTGGAAGAAGTGATTTGCAAACAGAGTTTAAAATAAATCGTCGAAGAATTCATTTAATAGTGTGTTTTCTTCTCTAAATATTTGATGCAAACAGAGTTTAAACTAAATCATTGAATGGAAACTCTCAATTCAAAGCCACAATTCAAATGCAACCTTAGTTTCTGAGCTGTATTTTGTTCATCTTGTCTTGTTGGCCATAATATATGATTAAGTTTGCTATTCCAGCTTTGTCTGCGATGGGGTAGATGGTTGGTGTGCTCGCAAATTCAACCAAGGTATGAGATTCTGTGTATCTTGTGATATGTCTTTTATTGAGGAGTATTTCGTTTGTGCATAAACACACTTGTACAAACAAAATGTTGTACTTTTATACAGATACTGAGCATAGGGTTTATCTTACAAAATGATTATGAATAACAGATTTCGCTCAATACAAATCGATCAGGATTATATTGCGGCTCATACTTCTCACCGTACATAGTTTTTCTGACTTGGATTATGTTCCAGCTATGCTGTTATTTAGAGCCAGATAATACTGATACCAGAACATCATGAATAATTTGTTTGTGGCCTCCTTATATTAGAGGTTGCTGTATAGTATTTGTAGAAGCCTTTTTAGTCTAGTAATAATTACACTACTGAAGTGCTGTCTTTGTTTTCGTTCCCTGATTGACAGCAAGGAAGAGTTCTTTTGCATGAAAATTTTGGTCCAATTATCTTACTACCTATTATGAGCCGAAATTGGTAATTGATCATTATATTACTCATTTGATTCATCTTTCCTTCCTGGTTCAGTTTCTACCTTTGGAGCTGTTTTGGACATGGTAACAGACAGGTGATCTTTGATCTCTCTTCTTTCTCTTTTAAACTTAAAAAACTTAAAAACTTGATTGAAATAAACTAAACAGTGTACAACCAGAGTAGTCACTGAAAATACATCACGGTGGATCTGCAGTACATTCAGATTAGCAAATATCAACGTTCCATCAGCCAACAGAAAACCCTCAAACTCTAACAACTGAGTTAACCGCAGCATCCTCCAGTCCACATTAAGATAAAATAATGAATCTCTAAAGAAGCCCAGAGCATTGCCCAAAATTTGACTATTCCATTCATTAAATACCTCTCGGACACAGGCACACACAAACACATGGATGTGCACAAGAAGCATATGCTAGTTTCAGGTTTTCCTCAAATGATCTAGTATTGACCATCACCATATTGACTACTATGTCTTGTCTCTCAGGATAAGCACTGCGTGTCTCTTGGTAGTACTTTCACAAGTTTACCGGTAAGGTATTTTATTTATAGTCTACATGTTATTAAATAGATCTGCATGCTTATCTTAGCTTCTGGTGGGCTTTCAATGCAGGCCTGGCTTGGTTTTCCTCTCATTACTTGCCTTAGATATTGGTAGCCACTGGCTGCAGATGTACAGGTTATTTTCTTTTCTTTTTATTAAGTTTATCTTCAGGGTGAATAGTATTTCGTTATTTGATTTTTGACAAAAATTCACTTGTTAACAGTTTATTACTTTTTTTTTCCAGTACTTTTCTGTTAGGCAAGGCTAGTCACAAAGATGTTAAAGACAGCACTAATTGGCTTTTTAAAGCATACTATGGAAATCGGATGTTTATGGCTTACTGTTGTGTGGCATGTGAGGTAATTGTAACTTTTTCTGTCTATAGGCCTGTAGAAATTTCTTAATGTAGCCTGCTGGTCCTCTTAATTTGACTGTTACTGTGCAGGTCCTTTATATAATTCTATTTCTTCTTGCAAAGAACGAAACTGAGAACTTGATCGATGTAAGTGTCGTAGTTTTTAAGGAATTAAACAGGATGTTTCCGAGTTACTTTGGTTTCTAAAATTTTCCTCTTTCAGGTTTTAACGGGGCTTGCAAAGCATATTACACCACTTTCTGTTCTAGTTGGTTTGAGTTTATTTGGATGGGCAGTCAAACAAGCAGTGAATCTTATACAGGTAATGAATACCACTTCTATAATGTTAGGCATTATAACTTCCTGAAATTTGCAACAGATGCCAACTATTAAACAACTTATTGGAAACACAAGACAGCCAATCAGAAATGTCATGCAATCCCCCGCTCTTGGGGGATGTCCTCAGCAACGACAAACACATACTAGGGTGTATGTGGTTTCCGTACATCCTACACTTTCATCACACAAATCTTGAATGCTAAACTTAATCTGTATTAGTTGTAACTGAATTTGGTTAGGAACTTGGATGAGAGCGGAAGCTCATAATTGATAATTTGAGAGCTCTAATGTCACATACCACTATTATTAAAAAGCCTACGGGCTTTAGTCACTCGTAGTTGAGTTTTCATGGAGTGTTCTAAATAGTCTTTTCAAGTTATCATGTATCTAGGTAATCAGCGTTTTCAAGATCGAGTTTTCTTGGAAGATAGTCTTCCTATTTTTAAAATATATTTCACGATTTCAGTTGAAGACAGCAGCAGATGTGTGCGTGCTTCATGATATCAACAAAAAGCAAAGCCCCTAATGCACATCAACTTCTATGACCGGAGGCGCATTCTACATTCAGCTTCCTGCTGAGGTCAGGTCGAAATATGTTGCTGCAGCGGATGAGAATGCCTTGTAATTTCTTTTCTTTTGTTGATTTGTAGTTTTTTTCCCGAAGTTAACTACACAAAAATTAGACAAATTTGACGTCTTTTCTTAACATTAAAAGAAAAAAAGTTGAAAAGGGCATTTTCCGATCTGGTCAAGTTTTCCGCCCTATTTCCTATTTCGTATGTTTCATGTTCTAATTAGTCTGTTGTACGATGTGAATCCACTCTGCAAACTACTTTGTAATTGCAATGATGATGATGAAAAGATTTGAATTTTGATACGCATTGCCAGCACTCTGCACTCATCTGACTTTGTAATTCCACATGAGCAAAATTGACAGACGACAGGCAATGAAGGATGAAATCGAGTTACAGAAGCATAGCAAAAACTAACGAACAAAAATGAAACAATTTGAGAGACGGAGCGAACCAAAAACTACCGAACGAAAACCAGATGCAGATTTTATAATCCCGTAATCGATAACTGATATGAACAACCGGTGCAACGAAATAGAATAATTTGTCTGGACAAAGGTTAACGATTTAACATAAAGCAAACGAAAATCTTTATACCAATCTGACTTCTACCATAAAAGAATTACATTTGTAGAAGGCTTGCCCTCTATTAAAACTGGAAAAAGCTTTCAAAACGAAATACGATGCTACTCTCACTGAGAAAAGTTGTAAGATCTTTTTATCTAACACCCGCGGAGAAGCCTGCAAAACGTTGTCTTTACCGGGTCAAAAAATCTAATACAGGCTATACCCGAAGAACTGGCTGATGATGATGGCGAACCCAAGAGCAATTGCAATCAGGGAAGAAGCCCATGTCAGTTTCTCTGTAATCCTGGGAACTCGATCCTTTAATGCCTGACTACATGAACCTAGAAAGACAGTATAGCTTCCCATTGCAACTACGGTCCCAACTAAAAACATAACCAGGAATGCAGCGCCAGCAACTCGAGATGGCAAAGCGAGGGCTGGCAAGACCATCATCAACGCATCTGGCTGCAGCCCGTGGACAATTCCAGTGGCAAAAGTAGCAAAACCAATCTTCTTCTTCCCAACTGTGGGGTTATCTAGAGACTCGTATACGCTAACATCACACTCACCATTCTCTAAGGCAACACAAGGAGTTGGGACTTCTGAAGCTTCCTTAATACCCATACCACCAATAACTAGTAGGGTAAGGCCCACAACTCTTGTGCCCCAAGTTCGGATAATCTCAATATGAAGCCGATCCTTTAGTAGTAAAAATATTAAGCCAAAGATAACCTGACCAGCATCATGGCCACATCCCCAGAGGGCTCCCACTAATGCACTTTCAATGCGGGTACGTCCAATTGAGAGTGGAGCCAAAGCAGCTAGGTGGTCTGGCCCCGATAATGTGTGTAAGCAACCGGCAAAGAAACCAGTCCATGCACTACTAAGCAACTCTGTCTGGATCAGTCTTCCCCCAATAGCAACAGCTGGGTTACCAGTGTTGGTTGCAGTTTGAAAGGATGCAAAAGCTGCTGGTGCAAAAGCTGGTTGTATTAAGATCAAAACAAGAGCAGAAAGCGCAACGAATGCTCTGGTGGGGATGGCCTGAAGATGTTAGGAGTATTAAAAGTAAGTCATCTGGTCAAAATAAATGGATTAATAGTCTCATGTTGAGGGTGAAAAGGTAGCTGGGGAGTTGCATACCCCCTACACTTTCTGAAGTAAATATCAGTAAAACTTAATTCTGTTACGTTGAAAGTAGTAACAGCAGATAGTAATTGTAAACCAAACAGAACAATGTCATCTCCCATGTGATGTCCCTACTCCAATCTATGTTTCATATCATACAGACTCCTTACTAAAATCCAACACGTACACAAACAGTCGAATTGCTGGCAGCTTTGACAGTATCTCTTCTAAGCTATTTTATGTGTGTAAAGATTCATCCAATTTCAAGATATTTGCTTACAAATAGCAATTATTTTTTAAACTATTGAATAAATGTATGAAATCTGAAAAATGGTAGAAAACCTGAAACATGAACACACTGTACTCAAATTTTCTCACTTTACCCTAATCAACCATTTGAAAACATAAAAATCTTAATGCACCCTTGCAGTCTTACTGCAAGGGATAGAATACTTCAGAATACAAAAGTGATGACAGTTGCAAAAGAATCGGTAAATTACATCCACCCCTGAAATAACTATTGAACTAGGTTCACATTACCTTAAAGAAAGCTTCTGACACCAGCAAAAAAACATCTAGACCGCACTAGACTGAATATTGCTAATATAATGTGTGTGTAAGTTTTGATGCCACTGAAGCATCAAACGAAGCTACCTATACCAATTGATTCGCCTGCATCTATGGGTTTCCTTAAATTTGTTCCTTTCTTCTGAGGCCCTTGCTGTTTGTAATTAGTGAGACAAGTTTCAGCCTTAGGTCTCCAGTACCATGCTGACTAAAGCTATGCTCACTTTTCGGAAAGCAGAGAGATTTAGCTTTTATGTTGGAATAAATGGATGTTTGCAGCCATCTCAAGGCACATCAGAGGAATTATCTACACAAGTGACTTGGGTACCATTTCATTTCCAACTGCCTCGAAAATGAAAGATTAGGTATTGATAGGACCACACTCGAGGGCATTCTCTTTGAAGACCATAAAATCAAATTAATCGGTAATCTAAACCTTCGCAATTAGAATCACCAAAGGCAACTGGTTCAGTCATAAATTTTTTGAAAGAGATATAGTATAACAAATGAAGCAACTGTTTCAGTCATCAACCTCATATAATTAGCCTCAATACCCTAAATTATGAAAATAATCGCATTTCTAGAGGGCAACCATAAATTGCATTGGATCACAAAACGACTGGGTAGGAAATAATCAAATATTTCATCAGCCATCGAAACAATTGTTCAGATTTTCAAAGTCACCGTGGCAATTGCAGCACAGGAAAGACACTTTTTAACATGATTAAAGCAGCAACAACAAAACATAAACCCCACAGAATTAGACAAAAAATCAAAATTATCATCTTTTGATCAATTTCTTTCATTTGAAACAAGAGATTAAAGTACCTTGCGCTGCTTAGGATCCCCGGTTGCGATCTGATTGAGAATCTGGGATTTTGGCTCCGACCCATTTGGCGACCCGGCCTGGTTCGACGATAGAGAAGGAAGAATGTTGCACAGCGCTGATGAAGAATGAGAACCAGAAGAAAATGGAGATGGGTTTTGATGTTTGCAGGAAACCAAGCCGACCCGTCTGAAATTGGGCAACTGCGAAGCGGGAAAACCGAGTTTGGCCGAGTCAATAAGGGCGGGTCGATTGAGGAAAGGAGAGGGTTTTAGATGGAGTTTCAAAGGGGTTGGGGATGAAGAGGACAGAAGCCTTTCCATGGCTTCTCTCTCCCTCTCTGTCTCTCGCTTTCTCTCTGCCTTTTTCTATTTTCTGTGTAGGGATTTAGATTTTGGAGGCAAAAAATTCGTAGGGAGAGAGATGGGATGTGGTGAAGAAGTAGAAGTGAAGATAAGCTCTGGCTCAGTACCCAGAAGAAGTTTTAACTTAACTGAAAATAATATTTTTAATTCTGTACGAAAAATAAATAATGAATATTTTCAGTCCAATAGCACACCTTTTTCTTCACAAAAATACTACTATTATCATTTATTTGTACCCTTTTTTTCAACAATCGTAAACATGCGTTGACGTGTCCTATTTCTACTAAAGAGATAGCATTACTTTTTTTTTTTTACACTGATGACCATAATTTTTTGGCATTTTTAGCAGAATTTTGGGTCGATTCAGTTACAAAATTCACTTCCCGCAACATTCTTTACGTAAATGAGCTTTTAAATTCTCCGCTATCCTCTTTACGTACTTGTATGTTTTATTTAAGCATTCATCAATAAATGAGCGTTTAAATTCTCCGCAATCTTATTTACATGTTTATACATGTATTGGAAGGTTCCTGCGGGTACGTATTCGTCTCAACCTTCGGGAACCCTTGATGCGTGGCATGATGGAAACCTTTCCGGATGAAGGTCGTGTGTGGGTTCAATTTCAGTATGAAGGATTGCCTAATTATTGTCTCTATTGTGGGAAGTTAGGGCATGTGAGTAGAGTGTGTCTAGCTCACGGGATAAGGGGAGATGATGGCAGGGATGAAGGAGATGAAGTACGAAGACAAGGACGACCATTGCCATATGCAAGCTTGGAGGCTCGTATGGACTTGCGGAGCAATGCACTTCGATCTCCGTCCCGTAGAACCAAAAGTCAAAGTACGGGGTAGGGGAATGGGACAACTACGGAGTCACGAAGAGAGGGTGTGGGACGTGAAAGACCTATGGGGAACCGGAACAGAGTGGATAGAGATGATCTGAGGAGTAGACAGACAATGTTTTGTTCTGAAAGAGACATGGAAGACACAACTTCATCGCCGGAGAAACGAGACAAGTCTGCAAGTTAGGTTCGAGAGTGCAATGGGACTCGGGAGGACTTCAGGAATCAGAGCTGGAACGAGGATGAGATGGCTCGGAAAGCTTGTGAAAGAGCCTTTGACGCGGGTCTCATTGGACCAGGAGGGGTTGTTGCACCGGGTATTGAGAATGTGGAGCTCTTGGAATTTATTGAACCTATCGGGAGTATGGAGGGGGATGGGGGTGGGAGTCATAGAGGACTACGTGTGGACTTGAACGTCCCGGTGGGATTGGGGGATGAAGAACAAATGATGAAGGTGCCTCAGAGGGGGTATATGGAAGAAGAGCAGCAGGTGGAGGGGATGACTGGGGAGGGCACGGTTGGGGGGCATCCAAGTGGAATTCAGGATTCAGACCCTTTTGAATTTGGTCCTATTATTGCTGCTGTGAGTAGGGAGTGTAGGAGACGAAAGCGGAGAATCGAGGAGATAGAGGAGGATGAGGATGGGATGTTGAGGGTGGAGACTAATACCGGGAAAAAGCGAGCTCTTATTTTTACTGAGGCGAAGGAGACCAGCCGTGATAGGTCTCCACGGTCGCCATGAAAACACTATGTTAGAACTGTCAAGGAATTGGGGGTTCCTTGACAGTTGATGCTTTGGTGGAGCAGGTGAGGCTTCACAACCCCGGGGTAGTTATTGTACTCGAGACAAAGAATAAGAGTGATCATTATAAATATTTACTTAAGTTGCTACGGATGGATTTTATGCAACCGGTAAAACCAAAATGGATTGGAAGAGGATTATGTGTTTTTTGGAAATACGAAGTGGGTATATCTAGTATTGTTTGGATGAGTTTTTTTTATTGAGTTGGGTTTTGGTGGCGATCCATTTCATTTTGATTGGAGGATGATTGCAGTGTATGCCAGTACGGATGACAAACGAAGAAGAATTCAATGGCGGGAACTTAGTACGAGGATTCGTAACTCACATGGAAAATGTATTGTCATTGGTGATTTTAATGACATTGTGGATGACGAAGAGAAGGAATGGGGCAATTACTGTTCTATGTCTAGTACGAGGGATTTCCGTGAGTTTATGGCGAAAAATGAATTGTTGGATTTGGGATTTGAAGGTTATCCTTTTACATGGAGAAATACACGTGATGATGGGTTGATTCAACAACGGCTTGATTGAGGAGTGGCGACGTCAGGGTGGATGGATTTGTTCCTTAGGGCGAAAATTAATCATGTGGTGTTGGAGGGTTCGGACCATTCAATGCTTATTCTTCCCTCCGATGGAGATATTAAGAAAGGGCCAAATCGGTTTATCTATGATTCGAGATGGGGGAAGAGTTCGGAATGTCGGGATATTGTTACGGAGGCATGGAAGGTACCAGTGGATGAGTCATTGGCGTTTAAAGTGAGTGAGAAGTTAAAGGGTACCCAACATGGCGTTGTGGCTTGGAAGAAGGCTATGAAGTCGAACTCAAAACGGAGAATAGAAGACCTTAAAGATGAAATCAGAAACCCTTATGTGCGGCAAAAACATATTAAGGCAACGGAAATGGAACTTTTATTGGCTATTCGAGAAGAGGAATCTTATTGGAAGGTGAAATTGTGTAATACATGGCTTCGTGAAGGGGACAAAAATACAAAAAATTTTCATGCTCAAACGGTACAACGAATGAGGAGTAATAGGATTCAGGGATTGGAAAATTGTGCAGGAGAGTGGCAGAAGGACCAGGCATGTTTGCAGGATATTGCAGTTAATTATTTCACATCCTTGTTCTAGTCTGGCTGCTCACAGCAAGGAGGGGAGGTGGTGGCATGTATGGAGGCTAGGGTGAATGATAGGGAAAATAGGAGTTAATCATGCCTTTCTCGGAGGAGGAAATTCGGGAGGCTGTGTTTCACATTCCGGCAACTAAGTCACTTGGTCTAGACTGATTTACCGTTGGCTTTTTTCAGGATCATTGGGAGGTGGTGAGTGAGGATATTATACGAATGGTGCATGCCTTTCATCACTCGGGACAGTTGCTTCAGAAGATTAATCATACACATATTGTATTAATTCCGAAGGTAAAGGTTCCACGCTGGATGACGGAGTTGAGGCCGATATCTTTGTGCAATGTCATATATAAAATTATTACTGAGGTGCTGACAAGGAGACTTAAAAAAGTGATGGATCAGGTTATTAGTATTAATTAATCCTCATTTGTACCGGGACGACAAATTCATGATAATATTCTGGTGGTTCATGAAATTCTGCATTCCTTAAAGCAAGGGGTGGACGAGGTGGATAGTCGGATGGCGATTAAATTGGATATGGTGAAAGCGTATGATGGGTGGAATGAGATTTTTTGATAGATGTTATGGGACAATTGGGTTTTCATCCCAAATTTTGTGCTTGGATTAAAGAATGCATCTCCACGGTGTCTTATAGTGCTATGGTGAACGGTGTTCCGTCGGGGTATTTCAGACCAGAGAGAGGGCTTCGGCAGAGGGACCCAATGTCGCATTTTTTGTTTCTCCTGTGTGCGGAAGCTCTTTCGGCATACATTCGGAAGCATGAAGCGGATGGCCTGCTTAGTGGGGTGAGGGTCGTAGCGAATGCTATGCCAATCAGTCACTTGTTTTTTGCGGATGATGGTGATCTTCTGTAAATCTGATGAAACCGAGGCACGATAGGTGATTAAGATACTGAAGGATTATGGGAAGGTATCCGATCAGGTAATTAATTTGGAGAAGAGTTCTATTTTCTTTGAGAAGGGTTGTCCGAAGAAACAAAAAAAGAGGATTGTTAAGAGAATGAATATCCAAGCCAAAGATGGGTTCGGCAAATACTTGGGCATTCAGGCAGATTTTGGGCATTCGAAGAAGGTGGTGTTTGAATTAGTTCGTCGTGGTATTGAGAGTCGGATTAATGGGTGGGCAGAGCAATTTCTTTCTCTCGTTGGGAAGGAAGTGTTGATTAAATCGGTTGCAATGGCGATGCCGAACCATGCTATGACGTGTTTTAAATTTCCAGTGAGCACTTGCAAAGAAATAGAGCGGGTTATTACTCAATTTTGGTAGAGAGGGCAATCGAAGGATAGGGGGTGTCATTTGGTGGCGTGGGATGAAATGACAATGAGTAAGAAGGTCGGCGGATTGGGTTTTCATGATCTTATTGGTTTTAATTTGGTAATGCTTGCCAAAATTAGTTGGATAACTTTGAATAAGCCTGATTCAATGCTTGGAATGGTGATGAGAGATAAATATTTTCCTAACTCGTCATTCCTTGAGGTAAACAAACAAAACAAGTCGTCGTGGGGTTGGAAAGGAATTCTCCTGGGGCGACAAGTCTTGAATTGAGGGACTAGTTAGAGGGTAGGTGATGGTGAGTCAATTCAGGTGACGAGTGATCCGTGGATTCCGAAGCCACATTCCTTTAAACCATTGATGCGGCAATGGGCTCCTAATGTGAAGGTTAGTGAGCTAATCTCTCAGGACAGACAAAGGTGGATAATAGAGTTGGTTGAGACAATGGTGGAGCGGGAAGACTTGGAAATAATTGAGGTTATCCCAATTAGTAGACGGGGTTGTAGAGATAAGAGAATTTGGCATTATACAAAGAATGAGCTTTATTTGGTGCGGTCGGGGTATTATGTGGCGATGGAGATGTTGAAAAATGGTGAGTTTGGACGTAAAGGAGGGGGCATGTCGAGTTCGGCGGGAGAGATGGGGGGAATGTGGAAGAAGACATGGTTTCTCTTAGTTTCGAATAAACTTCGGTTCTTTATTTGGAAGGCATGTCGGAAGACGTTACCTGTGAGACATAACCTGGAGCGGAGACGAATTCGGGTGGTAAACAAGTGTGATCTTTGTGGGATGCTAGATGAGACGGAGGCCCATTTATTCTTTGGGTGTGAGTTTGCTCGAGCCTTTTGGTTTGGGACGTCCGTGTAGATTGATTTCACGGCTATGGGGGTGGTGGACTTTATGGAGGGATGGCAGAGATTAATGGAGCGACTGGAGGATGAGATGGATGCTGATTCAATACTGCAGCAGGTTGTGTTTGGGTTCTGGCGCATCTGGAAGTGTAAGAATGAAGTGGTATTTTCTGGGACATAGATTCTACCACACACGACAGTGGAGTTGTGGATGAAGCAACTGGAAGAATTTAGGGAGGCGAAGATGGTGGGAGAGGGAACAGTAGAGGGGTAGGGAGGCACGGGTGGGAAGTGTGGGAGATGTGGAGAGGGTGAGGGCGGAGATGCATTGGGAGAAACCCCCATTTGGAACTTTGAAACTGAATTGCGATGTTGCATGGCGGAGTAATTCGAAGGTGGGTGGGGTGGGGTGGGGTGGGTGCTACGTGATTTTGCAGGTATCCCAAAGCTTGCAGGAGGGGTGGCAGGAGGGAAGTTTGCGGCTGTGATCATGGCAGAGGCGGAGTCGATTAGGGAGGGAATGGAAATGGTACTTGGTAGTGCGGTGATGGTCCCTGGTGTTCGTTTGGTGGTGGAATCAGACTCAAAAGGTTTGATTCAGATGCTTAATAAGGAGGTCTCGACTGATGTGGCTATGTAGGTGTATCTCCAAGATATTTGGAGGATGGCGAGCTTGTTCCAGTTGGTGAAGTTTTGCTTCATCCCTCGGCAATGCAATCGTCCAGCTCACTCAGTGGCGGCGCACGTCGTTAAGCATGGCGGGAGATTTGGCTATGATGAGTTAGGTCCATAATTTCTTTTTAATATTTTAGTAGAGGATGCAAATGTAACCATTCGTATTTAATTCAATAAAGTTCTACCTTTCGACAAAAAAAAAAAAAATTGAACGCTTTGAACAAAAAAAAAAACCCAAATGAGCGCCTAAATTCTAAATTAGGTCCGAATGATGAATTAAAAAAAGTTGATAAGGAGGTTTAATTTCCAAAATGTGGTGACCTGATTCTCTAAACTGATCCATCATAAACCTGCCCGAAAATAGTTGCCCAACCACATTAACATTATGTTTATTCATTTATTAAAAAAAAATGAAGATAAAATGACAAAGTTTAAAATGTAATTTAGAGAAGTGGAACTCTATCTCATCTGCGTGTTTAAGTTTAAATGTTTTTTTTTTGTCACTTAGTATTACGGTCTAGTGGTATTCCTCTTTAATCATAAGTGAGAGGCCAATATTGCTAGCCCATAGTGAGGCTAAACCCACCCCCTCTTGTTAGTGTAAATGATATCGTTTGTTAAAAAAAATTTAAATGTCTTTTATGATTAGATTAATATAGTGTAGACTAATAAAAGGAAAAAAAATTTAGTGTGTAATTACAATTTTTAGTCGTATTAGAGGAAATCGAATAGGGTATTCTACATTTACAACATTTTTCATGCCACATTTGTACTACCTCTCTAATGAAGTTAGAGTCTAGTGACACATGTGAGTTTTGTCTCTATTAAAAAAGTGGTATAAGTATAGTATGAAAAATGTGATAAGAATATCATTTTTGAATTGAATATGAACTTAGTGTTTAGGTTTGAATTTGGTTTGTGTGTTAACTCATTTACTACCAATCCCTACCATAGCTCACTCCATATGTTTAGTGTGTATTAACAATCTTTTTTTTTTTTTTTGACAAACGATAATATTTACACTAAGAGAGGAATGAGGGAGTAGTTTAAGCCTCACAATTGGCTAGCAATTATGTGGTTAAAATTTATCTTTGGCGAGAAACGAACCTAAGACCTCTCATGTACAAGTAAAGAAGAATGTCACTAATACTAAGACTTGTATAGACATTAAAAATGTATCATTAAATAAGAGCTAATTGATATCCATCATATTTAATTCAAGAATGGAAAGCAACCGTATGTGTGAACCAATATTGGATGGATGGTCTAAGAAGCAGACTATATAATAAAAACAAAATGTGAGTAAGTTGTTATGGTTTGGTACTCTTAAGTCTTTATGGAATAAAATTGTAAGACAAATCTTATGGCCGCATTTGTCCACAACACCCTTTTCAACAAATAGAAATGCTAGTACCGTCACGTTACCTTATTTCTTCCCTTCCCTTTCCGCTTTCCGCTTTCCGCTTTCCGCTTTGATAGTTGACACGGTCAAAAACTCATCATGCCGTCCATTGCCCATATTTAGAAGCCTTCCCGCTCACTCCACGTTCTTTCCAATCGACACACTCTTCTACTCAAGATTTTAAAAGACGTTAGGCGCTAATCAGACGTAGGGCTGTGATCTAACGCCTAGACGGTTAGAGGGCGCCTAGGCGGATTTAAGTAAATCTATTATGTTTCGTGTAAATAAGTGTCTGCTTATACTTAAAATATATCATAAAGTACAAAATAGAAGACATATATATTATGAAGTATTGAAACATAATGAAAACGTGGGGACCAATGATATAATGTGTGTTCATTTGATTATGCAACAAGTCTCTTACAATTTATTGAGAAAAATAAAATACAAAATTAAATTTATATATTGTCTGTCTAATTTAGTAGCGACCTAGGCAGGTGCCTCAACAGGTCTAAGAGTATTTTCTTAATTTTCAAACGCCTAGGCATTAATCAGGACGGTGGCCAGCCGCCTAGCGCCTAGACGGTGCTAGACGGGGATTTTTAGTACAGTGCTTCTACCACACAATTTATGGCCTATCTAACAGCAATGCTTTTTTCGTAAATGCCTCTAAGATTGACTGAATCAATCATATTAATCTTTTTAAAAAACAAAGGAAAACATTGATAAAATAAAAGTGAGAGACAAGATGATAAGTTCAATTAATCTCAGAAACCATTTCAACAAAAATCCTTTTGTTTGTTATTATTATTAGAATAAATTAAAAATCTATGAGCAAGAAACAAGTTTAGAAAATTTTAAGCACTAATGTAATACATTCATTATTCAACATGTGACGTATATTAAGTTTCATACGAGCATGAGTGATAGTTTCACGTAACATTTCGATAATTTGACTTTGATAAACTGAGACGATGTTAAAATGTAAGTATTCAAGTATAAATCATTAATGCCACTTAGTACTATGGTATAAAGGTATTCATCTTTACTTGTAAGTGAGAGGTCTTATGTTCGATTATCGCCAAAAGCGAATTTGAACTACATATTATGGCTGGCTCATTATGAGGCTTAGCCTACTTCCCCACCTCTTAATGTAGATAATATCGTTTGTTAAAAAAAATATAAATCACTAGTGGTAGGTTTATATGTTGGTCCAAGTTTGGTGGAGGATATGGTGAAGTTTGGACTTTTTTCTAGACGTTGTTGAGAGTATTAAATGCTCAAAGGATAAGTTAGCACTAAGAGCTTCAAATTATAAATGGATGAAGTCGTTCAAAAGCACATTTGGTACTCACTACACATTCAAACCTCATGCTTGCTTCAGCACACCACACGCACTTACAAAAACCAATTTTGGCCACTAAAAGCAAAGAAGTTGGGGTCAACAACAATGTGAGTGTGGCTTCCTACTCACCTTGTGTTTGTATTTGCTTCATAAAGCCAGACACCAAGTCAGACAATTTTGGAGGATATTTGAGAAATATCCATCTGTGTTATAAATAGGTCAAAGTTAGAGAGATAATCTTTTAGTGATAGGTGCGAGGCAGATGTAAAGTATCACATTGTGGTTAAAACTTAATGGGATGGCAAATATAAAAGAGGGAGGAATGGATGATGTTATTGATCTTTCTTTCTTTTGTTCGCTGTGTCTTGAAAGTATACGGAGCGCTCTATTTATAGAGCAGCTTCGATCAAACATATTAATTATACATTTGAAATTTACAACACAACTTTTGAATCTGCATCCCCAAAGTCAATTTCGGTTTTGTATGGGCATTGAAAACTTCTGCCAAAGTACTACAGGCATTCACTAACCCACCAGCATTTTCAACACTCCCCCTTGGATGTCCACATATCAACATCAGTTGCCTCGTTAAAACCTTGCTTGGAAAAACCCAGTGGGAAAAAACCATAGCAAAGGAAATAGAGTACAACTTTTCCTGGATTGTTGATATAGTGTTAAATATACTTATGTTGCCTCGTTAAAACCTTGATAGGAAAAACCCAGTGAGAAAAATCCTAATCGAAGGAAAAAGAGTACAACATGCATGTATCATGGATGCTCCCCCCGATATGTATCTCCCCCTGATTCCGCATTATCCAAATTTAGCTATTTGGTAAGTCGACGTAATCCGATACTTTGCACTAACTTTTGAAACGTGCATTTTGGTAAAGACTTGGTGAACAAGTCTGCCAGATTTTCATTGGAATTGATTTGTCTGACTTAAATAACTTTAGCCTTTTGAAGCTCATGTGTGCTGAAGAACTTTGCAGATATGTGTTTAGTCTTATCGCCCTTGATGAATCTTTCCTTCATTTGGGTAACACAGGCTGCATTATCTTTATGGATGACAGTTGGATTGTCTATCTTCGAAGTTAGACCACATGAATTTCGGATATGATGGATCATTGATCTTAACCAAGAACATTCACGACTTGCTTTAGGTAAAGAAAGTATTTCTGAATGATTTGAAGATGTAGCAACTAATGTTTGCTTTGTTGAGCGCCATGAGATTGCTGTATCTCCATTCTTGAACACATATCCAGTTTGTGAGCGGGTTTTATGTGGATCAGAGAGAAAACCAGCATCTGCATATCCAACAAGGACCTGGTCATTTTTGGAGTTCTTTGAGTAGAAGAGACCCATATTTGTTGTCCCACGAAGGTATCGCAATACATCTTTGACACCCTTCCAATGACGAATTGTTGGAGCAGAGTTATACCTTGCTAACAAGTTAACTGAAAAAGCTATATCTGGTCTAGTACATTGTGCTAAATACAATAAAGCACTTATTACACTCAGATATGGTACTTCTGGACCAAGGACCAGTTCATCATCATCTTTTGGACGGAATGGATCTTTCTTAATGTCCAGAAAACGAACGACCATTGGCGTGCTGAGTGGATAAGCCTTGTCCATGCCAAATCGCTTTAGGATTTTTTCAATGTAAGCTGATTGGTGGACCAAAATTCCACTAGCACAATGCTCGATCTGTAGGTCGAGACAAAATTTTGTTTTCCCAAGGTCTTTCATTTCAAATTCGCTTTTCAGATATTCAGCAGTTTTATTGAGCTCTTCAGGGGTTCCAACTAGGTTCATGTCATCGACATATACTGCCACTATAGCAAATCCAGAGTTGGATTTCTTAATGAACACACAAGGGCAAATGACATTGTTGATATACCCTTCTTTGATCAAATACTCACTAAGACGATTATACCATATTTGTCCAGATTGTTTCAGCCCATACAATGATCGCTTTAATTTGATTGAGAGCATACCTCGTGGTTTGTTAGTTGTTTCAGGCAACTTAAGTCCTTCTGGGACTTTCATATATATGTCAGTATCTAATTCTCCATATAGATACACGGTGATGACATCCATAAGTCGCATGTCAAGTTTTTCTGAAACCATTAAACTTATTAAGTAACGGAACGTAATTGCGTCCATTACAGGAGAGTATGTCTCCTTATAATCAATTTCAGGTCTTTGCAAAAAACCTTGTGCAACGAGTCGTGCTTTATATCTTGCAATCTTGTTTTTCTCATTGCGTTTTCTTATGAATACCCATTTGTAACCCACGGGGTTTACACCAGGCGAGGTTTGGACTACTGGTCCAAAAACATTTCACCTTTCCAAGGAATTTAAGTCTGCCTGGATTGCATCTTTCCATTTAGGCCAATCTTGTCTCTGTTTGCATTCATCAACAAAGCGGGGCTCAAGATCATCACTTAATATGATTTTAGTGGCTACTGCGAATGCGAACATGTTGTCGATGATTATTTCATTTCGGTCCCATAATTCATTAGTACAAGCATAATTTATGGAGATTTCTTTGCTTTCATGTACTTCCGTCTTTTCAGGGACATGTGTCTCATCAAGGACATTTTCTTTTTCTGGAAGTACAGAATAATGAATTGTGGATTTGTCATTCATTTTCTCTTCTTGAATGATTTCATTTGGATTCAGTTGTGCCCTTGTCTTTCTCTTTCGAGGGGTTGAATCTTTTGAACCTAGTGGTCTACCACGCTTTAGGTGTGCACCAGATGAAACATTCGCTGCCACTTTATTTTGTCCAACAAAGACATCAATTCTTGCAGGTGCATTTGCAGCTGGTATATGTGATTTTGTCACTTTCATAGCATCATTAAATGCATCTGGCATTTGATTGGCAATGCTTTGATGATGAACTATCCTTTTCACTTCATTTTCACATTGAGTGCTATGTGGATCAAAATGAGACAAGGTGGGAATAACCCATGTCAGCTCTTTCCGTTCTTTTGGAACGGTGTTTTCTCCCTTTAACGATGGGAATATTGTCTCATCAAAGTGACAATTAGCAAAACGTGCTGTAAACATATCACCTGTCAAGGGTTCCAAATATCTAATGATAGATGGTGAATCAAAACCCAAATAAATTCTCAGCCTACGCTGAGGTCCCATTTTAGTGCGTTGCGGTAGTGCAATAGGTACATAAACAACACAACCAAAAACTCGTAAATGTGAAATGTTTGGCTGATGTCCAATCACGAGTTGTACTGAGGACTATTGGTGGTTGGCTATAGGTCTCAATCGAACCAATGATGCAGCATGTAATATGGCATGTCCTCATGCAGAGACTGATAATTTTGTTTTCATGAGCAGAGTGCGGGCTATTAACTTAAACCGCTTGATCAATGCTTCTGCTAAACCATTTTGAGTATGGACATGAGGAACAGAATGTTCAACATCAATGCCCAATGTCATGCAGTAATCATCAAAGGTTTGAGACGTAAACTCACCAGCGTTATCAAGTCGGATTGACTTAATGGGGTAATCTGGGAAATGTGCTCATAATTTAATTATCTAAGCAAGAAGTCTTGCAAAAGCTACATTCCGAGTAAACAAGAGACAAACATGTGACCATCGGGTAGATGCATCAACCAAAACCATAAAATATCGAAATGGTCCACATGATGGTTGAATAGGTCCATAAATATCCCCTTGAATTCTTTGCAGAAATGATGGGGATTCAGCATCAACCTTTAGTTGTGATGGTCTAATTACCAACTTCCCTTGAGAACAAGCTTTGCAAGGGTTATCATTTGAGATAGCAATATGCCTGCTTAATAATGGATGTCCATTAGAGTTGGTAATGATCCTACGCATCATGGTGGATCCTGGAAGACCCAGATGGTCATGCCAAAGCATGTAGACTTTTGAATCAATGAACTTTTGGTTCATGACAGTATGTGATTCAACTGTCTTTATGTATGTATAATACAATCCGCTCGACAAACCACGCAACTTCTCCAATATACGATTCTAGGTATCATTGGAGGTAATGCATAGATACTCCACATTTTCTGCACTTTTTGTTTCAATGTGGTATCCATTTAAACGTATGTCTTTGAAACTCAACAAATTTCGAGTAGATCGAGTAGCGTACAACGCATTCTGTATGGACAATATTGTTCCATTTGGTAACATAATCTGGGCTTTCCCTGAGCCTTCAATTACATCTGAAGGTTCTGATATTGTTGTTACCCTTACTTTTGTAAGCATCAATCTTGAGAAATACTTTCGATCTCGAAGTATTGTATACGTTGTTGCGCAGTCTGCAAGACAAATATCTTCGCCATTTCTTATGTTTTGAGAATGACCACAGTTTTATCCATGCTCTCTGAGTAAGGGAATCAGAGTTAAAAGCAAGTTATAACATGAAATTTACATGCCACTTTTATTGAATCTGAAAAACTAGTTTTAAACTACAAGTTCAGCATGATAAAAGTACATTAAACATAAACGATTCAGTCAGACTGGTATACTTCATTTCCCCTTTCCACAATAAAGTCTGAAACATCTAGGTGGGTTGTGTTCAACTGCCCTGATAAGTCGCACACTGGATCAGGTATATCCATTGGTTTAGCCTGGTCGAGGAAATTAGTCTCGACACCCTTCTCCTTGAAGGAGGCTTGATACAGATTCACCAGATGTTTTGGGGTACGACAAGTACGCGCCCAATGCCCATTGCCACCACACCTATGGCAGGCTCCTTCAGAGTTCCTAGGAGCATTGTTTATATGAGCTTTGCCTTTGTGGCGATTCACATTTTTGAAGCTCGAGCTTGAATTATGCCTTGGAACTTGGTTGTGAAACTGACCACCATGGTTCTTGCCTTTCCTGTTCCACCGACCTCGTTTGTGGCCACATCCTCATTTATGATTATCGCCACTAGATAATGTGGCAGTCACTTCGAGGGAAGCAGCATTCAATTCTGGGAATGGTGCATATCCAGTGGGTCGGGATTGATGATTTTTCATCAGGAGCTCATTGTTTTGTTTAGCTCCCAAGAGTACATATATCAGCTGGTTGTATTCAGTGAAGCCTCGCGCTCTATACTGCTGCTGCAGGAGCACGTTTGAGGCATGAAATGTGCTGAAAGTCTTTTCCAACATATTTTCCTCAGTAATGGTATCCCCCCAGAGCTTCATCTGAGAGGTAATTCTGAACAACGCAGAATTGTACTCAGCCACTGACTTGAAATCCTGGATCCTTAAGTGAATCCACTCATAGCGAGCTCTTGGAAGAATCATCGTTGTCTGGTGATTGTATTTGTTTCTCAAGGCCTTCCAGAGAGCTAACGGATTTTCAACCGTTAAGTATTCGCTCTTCAGAGGATGAAAGGATGAGCTGTTCTCTTCCCTGATGGTATCTCCAAGATTCCCTGCTTCCAGGTGGATCTTGGTATCCAGTACCCAGGTAAGGTAATTCTTCCCGGTAATGTCCAGGGCAGCATAATCAAGCTTTGCTAAGTTCGCCATTTTCTTTTCTGAAAGAAAAATGAGATATGTAAGAACTTGCAATAATATGTATTCCTGGAGGAATATAGTGTTAGAACTTCTGGTTCTTACAAATTTTTCATTTTGATCTTCAGGCCAAAATGACAAGCACTCGAAACTTTAGGCTGGAGATTTACATGATGAATGAGGAAGGCGATTGTACCGCACCATTCTCATTGAAATAATGTAACATAGAATGGGCGATTATTCCGCACCACTCAAGTAGCAGGAAAATTTAAATACACAGAGCAGGGTGGGAGATTATACCGCACCACCTAAAATTGCAATGAAATTAAACAGCAGGCAAATTTAAATATGCAGGGTAAGGTGGGCAATTATACCGCTCCACCTAAAATTTGCAGTAAAATTAGATCTGCAGTCCAAGATAGGTGATGATACAGCACCATCTTGGATCGAAGTAAGATTAAATTTGCAGTTCAAGATGGGCGATTGTACCGCACCATCTTGGATTGCAGTAAAATTAACATAAATAAATACTGGGTTAGTAATCAATATCTACACCAAACAAGAAATCAAAGATGTATGTAACCGTTAAGTTGAGAACTAAGAGCAGGCATGGAGCAAACAGTTCGTCGCGAGAGTATACCGTGCAGTTGAGGCAGAGGAAGAAGATGAACAGTAAAAACCTTAGAGGAAACCTTTTTTTTTCTTTTCGTTCGGCGAAGAGAAATGAGAGAAGGTTATATTTAGAGACTCGTGTTGATAACGTGTTATAAATAGGTCAAAGTCAAAGAGATAACCTTTTAGTGATAGGTGCGAGGCAGATGTAAAGTATCACATTGTGGTTAAAACTTAATGGGATGGCAAATATAAAGGAGGGAGGAATGGATGATGTTATTGATCTTTCTTTCTTTCATTCGTTGTGTCTTGAAAGCATACGGAGCGCTTTATTTATAGAGCAGCTCCGATCAAACATATTAATTATACATTTGAAATTTACAACACAACTTTTGAATCTGCATCCCCAAAGTCAATTGCGGTTTTGTATGGGCATTGAAAACTTTTGCTAAAGTACTATGGGCATTCACTAACCCACCAGCATTTTCAACAATCTGTTTTTTTTTTTTCCGGAGATTTGATTGCCAAAGTTTTGGACCTTTTGGTTCAACCCAACCCAACCCAAGTGTGGTTATGTTTGACATTTGGGCCTAAGGTCTAAGTTCAACAAACTCAAGTTTGGAGACTACATTGAGTGGGCTTTATTTAGAGAGAAAGGTTAATCACACGCATTGTATTTAAGATTTGGGTCATACTTGAGGTGTTTAAGATTTCCATCAAGGCCCATTGGAGGTTGCATTGGTCCTAAGATCCACTTTCATGATAAATTCATTCTATACGATAAACAAAATGTTTGTTATGCTTAGTATATTCAGTTTGATATGTATTTGTTTTAATTCTACTCTTTATTTAAGTAGGTCTTTCGCCGCCTAATTGCGCCTACGCTTTTTTAAATCCAATCGTACACCGCTAACAATCAATGGAGTTCTATCATCCAAAAACATCGTCCATGAAAGGCCGATGCAGGTGTGGAATTCGTCAATATGCATTAGCAACCCTTAGGCATTCACTATTTCCTCCATTCAAAATAAGTAGGCATATCGTGGAATATCGAAATTATGCATAATCATCATTTAGAAGCTCAAGCCTCAAACTATCCTCTCATAATATCATCAAAACAATTAACTTCGACATCAAAGCCCATTCGATGAATGTATTAGAACACTCTTTTTTTCGTTTTGCACAATTTTGTTTATTTGTGTTCTCGAATAATTCGTTAACTTTGATTTATTCAATCCAAATAATCGTATATCGGAGAGAAAATTCGTGTGCCCCAAATCACCCATACAAAACAAACAAATGGCAAAAGGGTCATGTGTCATCCAACCCAACAAGCCACGTCACCATTATCTTATTCACAATGAGAGGTTCAGGTACTCCAACCATGAACACCCCTCTCCGTCTCGGATGAGGATCCTGAACCTCTTTGTGAGGATTTTAAGAATCAATTTATTTTAGCTGTTTATCGTACTTTGTACGATTAGTTTTCGTTAGATACTGTGTATGTTCAATTTTAAATAAAAATTCAAAATAATTTCTTATCGCAGAATAGTTGATGGACGGATAAAATGAATTGATCCCTACGATTTTGTTCTCTCCGTCTCACCTCCACCTCTCAATAAAAAATAAAAAAACTCTCTTATCTAAATCCTATGCAGAAAATATTCAAAACAATCCGCCCAAGCCACCATCTAGACCTGCATCCCTTAATCAATAGCGTCCACTACATCACAAAGTCAACAGTCAACATCCTCAAGCAATCCTACAAGTGAAGACACACACCTTATTGTGCACCACACCACACCAAACCATATCACCACAGTTAGGGCCAGAAGTTTTTAAAGAGCGCTTTGTGCTTCCAGTCAGCAGCGTACCCTTTGAGCTGCTGAGAAAGATGAAGGTTTGGAATCCCAATGGGAAATACAGAGTTGTCAGCACAAAACCTATGCCTGGAACTCGCTGGATCAATCTCTTAATCGAGCAAGATTGCAGAGTTGAAGTAATACTTCTTATCTTTTTTCTCTGTTTTTTTGAATATTTTTTTTTTGTTTGGATTTTGGACCTTTTTTTGTGTGAATTTGATGAGAAAATGTTTAATTTTTGTGTGTATAGATATGCACCCGGAAGAAAACAATTCTGTCTGTTGAGGATATCATTGCTCTGATTGGAGATAAGTGTGATGGAGTTATTGGACAGGTAAAATCTTAAACTAGTCTTCCTTTTCGCGGGAAATATTTCAAGAGTCAAACTATATAAAAAAAGGCGTCACGTAGCAATATATAATGCATGGGAAAATAATAGTCACATGCAATAACAGTTGAGTCGTGGGTTTCTTCTTCAAAATAGTGTTTTTAACTACGGAAGAGAGTTTCGAGGGACTTATTTTTGAATTTCCCTTTTTTATTCTAAGTGCTTGAGTTGGGGTTGGGATTTTTGATTTTTAGTTGACAGAGGATTGGGGAGAGACTTTGTTCTCAGCACTGAGCAGAGCAGGAGGCAAAGCTTTCAGTAACATGGCTGTTGGCTATAACAATGTTGATGTTAATGCTGCTAACAAGTATGGAGTTGCTGTTGGGATCACACCTGTAAGTTTTTCACTCTCTCTATATTTTTCGGCTTTTTTCACGTATAAGTCTTTGATACTGTTAAATTTAGAGAAAAGCATTTCAAGCACAATACTTTAGAACAACACCGTGTTGACTTATCAACAGGAGAATGGCACGACCAAAGTAATTTCGCAACTAAGAATCAATTAAAACATGACAAGTCAATCGAAGCCAACATGCTTGCACATATGGTCACTGGGAATGCTTTTATGGTTGTCTTTTCGGTTGGGAAAATAGGGGTATTGATTTGGTTTTCTTTTCTGTTAGGGAGTACTTACAGAAACTACAGCAGAGTTGGCAGCTTCGCTTTCTTTATCGGCCGCTAGAAGAATAGTTGAAGCGGATGAGTTTATGAGGGCCGGCTTATATGATGGATGGCTTCCTAATCTGTATGACTACCATGTTTACTGTTACTATCAATTTATCACTTGTCCTTTCATGTTACATAAATGACAACTTAATTTGTTTCTTTTATTATGACAGGTTTGTGGGAAACTTGCTCAAAGGGCAAACTGTCGGTGTGATTGGAGCTGGCCGTATAGGTTCTGCATATGCCAGAATGATGGTACTTCTCCTGGTCCAATATGTTACCAATATGTTGAATCTTAGGTTTGGATCATCTGATCCTAGTTACCTCGAAGGGGGAATTTTCAAAAGTAGGAGACTTATTTTACAGAAATTTTAGCTAGAATTGGGGATGGCACAACTTACCATGAGCATGAAAGATTTCGTAGAGTTGCTACCTGTCCAAGTTCTACTGTATTGTCCTCTTGCACAATGCAGGCTTGGAGGAATGCTTCATATACTTTCATTTATGTGACAGATAGATCAACCATAATAAATACATACTATTTATTCAATCACAGCACTACGCTTAATTAACGGTTATTTGCATTTTTTTACTTTCTTTTTCTTTATCCCTGCTAATTATTGTCTACAACTTGTTGCTGATGATCATCTTAAATGATTCATTACACAGAATGAGATCCCA